>OY728141.1:1580954701-1590954701 GCA_963277665.1 Viscum album | reverse complement strand
TTAAAACCAAATTTAATGTTTAAAACATAATTACCTTATAAATAGTTTTAAAAAAACATTTTAAAAAATAGTTTCACAAGAAATGAAGATTTTAAAATAGTATTCCACTTACAAAACAACCTTGATAACAATTTTAATATGAGGTTTAAATAAAAATAAGGGAGTGTTTGAAAATGTTTTAAAATAGAATTTTCAAAATCCATTCCCTTCCTGATGAAGATCTGTTTTGGGGAAAATTTAAAACAGAAATTTGAAATAAATTTCCCGTTATAAAATAATAGTTTTAAAGCAAAAACTTATAACTTTGAAAATATAGGACCCCCTTATGTTAAACTGCTAACACAATATTTTTTGGAATTTTCCTAATTAAAACCATGATGAAACTCCATATATAAGACTAAATTCACTCTTAAACCATCTCCATTTGAAACTGTAACTATCACAACACACATATTTCTATTAGGGTGTCTGATAGAGTTATTTTTGATGTAAAACCTAAGGGAAGAGGATACTATTTATAAGACCATTTTTTCTTAAAAACATTTAACTATTAATTTAATTAATTAATTTATTTAATATATTTAATTTTTTAAACAACTATTTGGGAAGACTTCCAAATAGTGATTTCTTTTTCCAAACACTTTTCATACCCATTAAGTAAATTAATATTTTTTTATTCAATTTTTTTTTATTATTTTTCATTCTCAACTCTTAGGGCTCTTTATTTATCACACGCACCCATACTCTTCCTCCCTTTTTTGATGTTCCTTACCCATTAAGACACATACATATATATAGAATATATAACATATATAACTTATATAACACACACACACACATATATATATAACATATATATAAAAAATATATATAACACTTATATATTTTGACATATACATTTTTCAACACACACACACACACACATTAACATATACATAACATATATGTTTGTTTCAACCTGTGTGTGTGTGTGTGTAATATATATATATATATATATATATATATATATATTCTTTAAACCCTTACACATCACCCACACATGCTAACATATGTATATATTTTATTTTATTTTTTATCATTTAAATATTCAACACACACACATTTACCTATTCAACATTTTTTTATTTTCATTTCATTTTTTTATTAAAGAAATTTCTTATATATATATATATACCAATTTCAATTATATAAATATATATACTATACACACACACACACATATATATATATATTTAGTAAATATCATTTTATAACCTTTTTTTATAATCATACTCTTAAATTTTATTATCAATTATATATATAAACATACATATATATATATATATTTATATGTTTATTATTTTGGTTTAATATATATATTCATTAATATATTATTAATATCTTATACATATATAACCACATATATATATATATTTAAAATCACTTAAAAGTATTCCATTTCATACATTTATATCTCAAATAATATTTTAATTTTTATATATCTTATCTTAAATTAGTATTTTCATGTAGCATACTATGTATGTCACTTTGTTAAACTAAATTATCTAATTATAATTTTATAAACCTAATACTATATGTAATAATATATTTACTTTAATAAAATATTTTTATTTCTAAAATTATATTTAAAACACACACACATAAATATTTAGACATAAATTTTCATGATAAATAAAATATAATTTGTAATAAAGATTTATAAAATATAGTTTTATATATAATTATTTTATTTTCTTGAATAGCACAAAATCAATTATATATACTAGAAAGCCTGGGTTGTTACATGACTTCACGAGTCACTACTCACACCCATGCCTTCGCGAGCCATTACTCACACCCACTCTTAGTGGGAAAACTTAATTACACCCACATATACATAAATGATGAAATATAAACTTATAACCAATTAATTAGAGTTTAATATAAGACCTCAATCATCAATAATCCATACATATGTGTGCCACTTAAAAAAAATCATTCATTATATCATAAATAGTCTTTGGAAATAAAATGGGTTTCATATCATTTTAAAAAAGGTATCATATAATTTGCCTTCAGAGATTAGATTAATTGATAGCAACATTAAATTTACCAAAAGGATTATTTCAAAGAGGAATTTATAGAGTGATTTGTAAAAAATAACTCTATAGGTATTAAATCTTTCAAAAATGAAAATGGAAGCAAAACATAAAAGAGTATTTTGAAAACATTTCTTAATATTATCATATAGAGTTGTAATTTTGAATCAGTTTCAAAAATCATTTTCAAGACGGTAACATGATTAAAAAAAAAAAATTTAAAATAAATAAAAATTATCGATCCTTAAAAACATAAAATTTTTCCATATGAAATGTAAAGAATAAGATAAAAAAATATGGACTTTAAAGTGAAATTATTTTCCAATATTTTTGAAAATACATTTATTGAAACCCACATCGTAAAGAGAGTGAAAAAACTTTCATTTTAAATTAATAAAGAGATATTTCAATATTTAAAATAATAATACATATTTATATTTCAAAATAATAAAGGAGAGCATTAAAAGGATGATTGAATATGGATATGGAATAAAAAGAGCTCATTTGTAAAGAATGAGAATTATTATAAACATCATAAAATTTTATAAATAAAGAAGTTAATCAATGTAATACCTAGAAAATAAGGTGTAAAGAAATTATAATATCATAATATAAAATAATAAAATAATATAATAATAACCATAGTAAAAAATGACTCATTATGACTCAAGAAAATAATTTGAGTCAAGAAAAACCCCTCATTTATTAAGAAACGTTTTAATAGAAATTCCCTGAAAGAGAGAGATTGAAATTAAACTTAAATTACCATGAATAAAATATAATTCATGATATTATGTATCCAATAGACATTATACACACTATTTAAATGAAATTAGGTGTATAAAACAAAACATGTCTCAAAGAAAGGAAATTGAGATGAAACACCATTACCTTTTATTCCCTCTTAGTGGAACACACTTTAACTTCCTATATAACAAACATAAATATCTTAATAAATTATTTTTATAACCTTATTCATATACATTACCTTTTATGATCTAAACTTATAATGATTTATTATATATTTACTAGTTAGTTATAGGTTATTATTATCATCAGATGTTTGTAATTTTAATTGTTTTTCACATTCTTATAATGTAGATGTAGATCATCATTTTTTAGAAAATTTTAATCATTAATAGATTATTAAATATAATATAATATATGTTTTATGATTATTTATAATTTTCCTATTTCATTTCATGAGATTTTGAGTTTTGGTTGTAATCAATGACAAACTTATTTCTATAAATTTTTAATGAATAAAGGGTGGTATTAATAATGTGTTAAATATTAATATAAAATTTATAGAACCATAGACCAAATATTATTTTATCATTATTTTATAATAATACCATTAGTTAAGTTTACATGTTCATCAATGATAGATATTTATATCATTTCTCATGTAGCTGTTTAAACTGACTCAAATAATAACATGCTATAATTGATGGGTGAGCATGGTTAAAAAAATGATTATTTTAGAATATATCATTATTACATAAGCATAATTATATTATTTATATGTTTTAATTTGGTGAATAATATTTGCATAATGCTATATAAAGATTAAAATACCAGAGAGATGAAAAACAAAATACATCACATCGTGGAGGCAGTAGTCCGCACATACACACAGATGATGTTTTCATTTTATATAGAGAGAAAGAAGGTTAGTAAATGGTTTATAGTTTATATAGTCTTAATCATAATATAAATATTATATTAATAAATTAAATATATATTTTAAATCATCCATGTATGGTGGTTAAGGAAAATGAAATACATCACTTCGTTAAGAAATTGTTGTACGCTGGATGAAATGAAAACCATGTCAAAAACCGAGACTGGCGTATGGATTTCTTGAATAAGAAATCCAATAAACCTGATTTTTGAGTTGATAAGATTATCAATATACAATTATAGTTGAATCAAGTTAGAATAAATAACATTTACCATATGGATTAACCTATTTCCCCTTAATAATCCATAACTACCTTTAATCTCTTCATAAGGAAACAACCTTCTTCCTTTAGTAGGATCACTATTATATTGGTAGAAAACAAATGAATTAATTCCATGATTTTTTTAATATTTTTAGGATGAATAGAAAAGGATATAGTTATAATGATGGTATATTGAATAAGGGGAGATGCTGATTGATGGTGGTTATTAACTCAAACCACTATAGTGGAGGAAGAACTAAAAAACCTAGAGTAGAAGATATTGGAAGAATTTTTCTTAATGAAGAATTTTCTTCTAGATAAACAATATGATATGGAAATAAAATTCTCGAATCTATGATAAAAGGAATAAAAAATTATTACTGAGTATGAATCTAACTTTACAAGGTTAGTGAGACATGATTTTGGTTATCTATGCAACCAAAATATTAATATGAACCGTTCTTTGATGATTTAAGTCCAATACTCTAAAGGGACTTGGTATCACAAATTTTTTCCATTTATAAAAATATTATAAAAAATAACATCACAACATAGAAGGAAATTTTAAAATCGTAAATTTATAAAGGAAATATGTATAAGGATATAATGAAGGAACACCATGTAGAATATCTTGATGGAAGGGATAAAAAAGGAAGAGTATAGTATCTCACATGAAAAAAAATGGAAAGAAGAATACTATGGTATATTTAAAAGTCTTGAGAGTATGCTTCAAATGTAGAGAATTTGTATATTAATCTCATGAGTGTAAGGGAAAGAAAGAATAAAAAATGTATAAAGTTTCATCTAAAAGGAAATGGGCCACTATTCAAATAAGTATCTTTAGTGTTAAGGCAATCCACCCCAAGGGATTAGGGTTAGGAATTTGATCTAACAATAATGGAAGTTGAATATATAAATAATTAAATCAAAGATACTATGATTATACATTCAAAGTTTTACTATAAAATATTTGATTCTAGTTCCATACATTGTTTTATACCTACCAAGTTTTCAATGAATATTGAGGCACTTATTGATAGATTAAGGAAAAAAATTATTACTTAGAATATTGAGTGAGACCTTAATTACGGCAAAAATTTATTGGCCTATTTGGATTATAATTCATGGTTTGAGAAAATTGAAAATCTAGTTGTCACACCCATGATATACTTTAACATAATATTAGGGATTTATTGACCCTCCAATTATCAAGATAAGCTTCATTTTAGAGAGATATATGTTATAATTTTATATCCAGACATTGAATCAATTATTTTTAGGGTAAATTATTCACTTAAATCATGTTAAGAACCACCAAGTGGTTCATCTTAGTGGGGTAATTGGTGATAAATTATATGATGTAAAAATTGTAGAGGGTAAAATGATTCTAGGATATAAGAAATACCCATCACACAAGATTACATTGATCAATTTCCTGATGAATTTATCATATTTTCTTCATAAAGTGAATTCAAATTCTCTATTTATTTTATTCCTAATACAAAATTCATATACAAGGTACCATATCATATACCTAATGAAATTATTGTAATTAAATAAAAAAAATAAAGGAGTTAATGGACATGGGATTAATTTTACTAATTAATTCTTCATGTGGAATATCTGTCTTATTTGAGAAAAATATGGTTGGGTTAATGAGACTATACATTGACTATAGAGAGATCAATAATATATCCATAAAGAATAAGTAGATATTGTCTCATATTGATGAATTATTTGAACAAATTTAAGGGGATAAATAATTCTCACAAATCAATCTTTTCTCAAGGTACAATTAGCTTAATATAAAAAAATATGATATCTCAAAGATGAATTTGTATACATGGTATGACCACTATGAATTCATGACCATGACTTTTGGGTTAAAAAATTATTCCCCCTTATTTATGGACTAAATGAATAGAGTTTTCAAATAACATCTAGATAGAATTTTGGTGATATTTATTTATGATATTCTGATATACTATAATATTTATAAATAGCATGTATTTAATTTATAGAGAGTTTTGGAAATTCGGTGATGAAAGGATTTATATGAGGGACTCATACATGGTGAGAGTTCACATGGGGTGGGGGGGGGGGGGGGGTGAATAAGTGAACTACTCCATAATTTTATTTTAATATTTCTTCAACTAACCTTCACCACTTGTTATAGTGATTTATTTCCTTACTACAATACACACACACACACACCAAGTAGAAGAAACCATCAAAGGGATGACCAATGTACAATTTTCAACATTAAAAATGAATAGATACATCCTTGGAATGATCTAAAAAACCCATGATCATATGATACATTATAAATCATCAAGATATATACAATTATAAGATTTAATCCTTGAAATTTTTATACAATGAATTTCTTGTGACAATCATCGATGCCCCTACAATTCTTAAAATTATAGAATAGGTGATAAAATTTTAATGTCTTAATAATACCTTAATTGTGTGACAATTCCATATTAAAAAAAACTAGTATATAATTTTATTAAATTATTTTTATTCTCATTCAAACTCATTTTTTATCCTCTCTATAGATGTGTGACACACCCTTACCATGACTGTTGTGACCCGAAACACCCTGATAGGGAAGGGGTGAATTAGGGTGTCAAATTTTCCTTTTTATTCATTATGATATTGTCCCCAAATTGGTAGGAATGTGTTAAATCTATAGTATTCAATTGCATATTTTTAATAATAAAATATACAAGAATTAAATCACATAATATAATGATTTTTCTTGGTTCACTACAAAGGTATAGTTTAAGGAGACAACACCAATTATGTATTGGTAGTATCAAAATACACTATGCTCCATTAGTTGTTATGGATTATTTTTTTCCATGGTCACTCTATGTCAGGTGCACTAACTTTACAATATGGTGCACTAACTTTACAATATATTCAAGGACAACACATTGCCTCCCTCAGATCACCTCCATTGACCCCCTTTCTCACTGTATCGCATCATGACTTCCTCATTTTAATGGATTGAATGTTTCGTCCATGATGTTAAGAAATTATGACATGATTTGCATCATGGAATCTTGAATTTGATTCTATAATGAATTATACTATTTCCAGAAATGACCGCCTGTGTTCTTTGTGTGAATAAATCTACCAGAGACTAAACTACATAGAGTAACCATATAAAACCCTATTAATCATGTAATAAACCTTGAGGACCATGTAATACCTTCATATAACATTCACTCTATTTCACAGACCACTTCCATGAGCCATTTTCCTCCTCCATATACAAACCTAGAAGATTACATACTCCCCCTAGGGACCATGTACTCAATCCATCATACCACATACACCACTAGGCTGACACTTGCCATGATCCACCATCCTCCACCACATACTCGACTTATAAACCACATACCCAACCTCATAGACTGTACACTCACTTCGTGGTTCCAAATTTGTGGAGTAATATTCCCTTCATCAATCTTATGGTAAGTCTCTAGATTTACCTTAAGATTTTATCAATACTTAATGAATGAGTTAGAAAAGTATTAATAGGAATATCCCTTTGTAAAACTTTCTAATAAAGATTTAATTTTAACCCTTTGGTAAATAACCTATGCATACTCCCATATAAACCATTTACTCACCTCCACTCTGACATCGCATGATCTCCTCCACCTCGAAAACTCATACTTCCTTTTTTGTATCGCAGACTCCACACCCAAACTTGTACTTGAATTCACGGTCATTCCATGTAACTCCTGAAAATTATAAAATAAGGACATTTTTTTCAATAGAGTATGTGAAATTAAAAAAATATATTAAACAACATAAGAATTTTTTTTCTTTAAATTCAATCTCTTCGATAGCTTGTGGAACACGCAACCCCGAGTCTAAATGAACTGTAATATAGTATATCATTATAACCTAGTTATTAAATTGGTGGGTATGAACAATACTAACAAAATTATGAAAATTATATGTTTTACATATTTAAAACCAAATTCATTGGTTGTATATTTATTAGAAATAAAATAAGAATCATTTAAAAGAAAAATAATTGTTTTATGAAAAACTATATGTTTGTTCTAAAAGACAGTTTATTCGCTCTTTGTGCGCATAATTTAAAATTATTTTCTACTAATTTTATAAAATTTATTTGATAAAATTAACTTAATTTTCGAAATCATTATATCAAAATTATCTTAGGGTGAATTTTTTGGATTTTTTAGATTGTTTAATTTGTTAATTAATAGTGAAAAAATACAGAATTTTAAGTGAAAACTGCCTTTTCATTTAAATTATGTTTTGAGTTAGTTTTAAAGTAAATTTTTTGAAATTACATATATCTATTAATCTAATTTAGGTCACTGTAATTATTTTCATATTGAAATTTGACATAAAAACCTTGTAAACTTTTGAACATTTTCTCATTTAAAACTTTCTTTCTCGTCACGTCTGCATGATTAATTTTAAATTAAAATTTACTACTTCTATAAATTAAATTTGAAAAAATGGATTAAAAATTTGGAATTAGAATAATTTATATTATCTAATAATATAAAATTAATTTTTAACCATAATGAATAGTAAAACAGTAAAAATTATTTACCACAGTTAAGGTAAAAATGGATTTAGAATGGGTTAAATTAAAAAGATAAGGGTTAAAATAATATAAAAACTTGTCTAAAATCTATTTTATGACCATATTTTAACCCTATAATGTAAAATTCTCAGTAATAATTCATTTTGGACCCTTGTGACTTTTGAAAAACACGGGTACAACTTTTTCTTTTCCAAAATTACAAGTGTGCCACTCACCCCACTTATAAAAGGCCACCCACTCTTTTCTATTATTTACACCTTAAATACATTTTAGATCAACCAAGATCTACCAAAATCACTTCCAAAATCCCATACCCTAATACTATAATCCTTATTTTGGGTATAAATTCAACCTTGGAAGGATTTTGGTGCAAACCTAAGGAGGTTTCTTGAAGAAGAAGTAATGTTCTTCAATGGGTGTTTTTATTTTATTTTTCCTCCACCTCCCTCAATTATTATTAAACCATGATGATATAATAAAATAAATATCTTATATATAATTATATTTTTTATGTTAATTTCATGAACTAAAACCATCCTCACTTCCATCAAATGGGTTACGAAATCATCATTCATGTGTACAATAGACTACTGCCTCATGAACCGATGTCATTCGTTTTTTCCATTACCACATGTTATGGTTGGGTATGATGATGGATATAAAGTATATATATATATATATATGATATTTATAAAATATTTATACCTATGGAATCATTATATAACATATAACTTTTTTATTTCCCATTCCGTAGGGGATACGATAACACAGCTTGTGTGTATGGAGGACTACCGCCTCATGAAGCACTACTAAAAAATAGGCCTTTAAGAGTGCTAGAAAAGAACTTTATTAGCATTAAAAAGATTTGATAATATGAGCATGGTTAAAAGACTAAAACTTTTATCAGTGTTTCTTATCACTATTAAAGGAAACGATGTTAAAGGGGGTAAAATTATATTTTTTTAGACACCTATGAGATTGAACCCCTTTATCAGCACTTCCATGACCCCTTTAACAATTCTCCACCACTATTTATTAGTCATTTTCACCCAAAAAACTTTTATAAGTGATTTTAAAATTTCCAGCCTTATGTGCGCCCGCTTGGATTCGAACCCTGCACCCCTCCTTCTAAGATGGAACACCTTTAACACTACAACATATTATTTTTCTATCTATTTAATGATATTTCTGTTTATATATATATATATATATACATATTTACATATATTTATATAATTATTTTAAAATACATTTATACAATATGTGTGTTTGTGTGATATATATATACCTATATTTATTTAAATATATTATATATTATATTCATTTATATATACTAGAATATAATATAAATATATATCTCTTTATTAATACATGAATATATATATTTATATATAATGTAAAAAATTGTTAGATATTTTTTTAAATAAAATTTTAGAATATGTATTTATTTACTTATATTATAATAAACATTTTTACATAAATATATTGATATATGTATTTATATGAGTGATTTATTATAAGTAAACATAAGAAATCATGTATATATTTAATTATAAATAAAATAAAATTGTTAAAAATGATAAAATTTCAAAAACATAACATAAATATGAATGTAATACCTATGAATAAATTTAGTCTCCACAAAAAAGGCAATAAGACCCCCTTAAAAGAGGTTGAAAATCCATCGAATGTTAAAAAATCGAGGTACCCCGACTAAAAACTCAGTTTTGGAAGCCTTCTAGGACTTTTTTGGACTTAAAAAATGTGATATAGGTTTACCTTTGTCACTGAGTGCATAGATATAATCACAGACTTTGATTTGATATGTGGTAGAGCTCAAACGAACACTCGGGTCAAAATTTATGCTCTTTTTAAGTTTGAGTTACGTTTTCAACTTATTTTAGATCTTTTATTAATTTTTTGATTTTTATTATCTTCAAATTGATATTAAATGAATATTAATCAATAATAATAAGAAAATTATTAATTAAAATTATTTTTAAAATTATTTTATAAGCCTTTTTCACAAAATATCATATATATTAAGTGTAAATGCCTATTTACCTTATCTAAAAAATATTTTAAAAAATATATATTATATTTATATAAATGCAAATATATTTATATATTAATATATTATTCTTAATTATTTTTTTGATGTATACTTTTATCAACACTACTAAAAAAGCACCGATAAAGTGGGGTCTTTATCAGTGCTTCTAAAAAATCGCTAATAAAGAACCCCCTTTAACATAACTTGTTTACAAGCAGTGATAAAGGCTAGACCTTTATCAATACTTTTAAAAAAGAACTGATAAAACCCCCATTTAATAGTTATTTTTTATCATTGATAAAGGGGGTCTTTAACATCATTTTTAGCTAGTACTGTTAAAGCCCAAACGCTGGATAAACCTAGTTTTGTAGTAGTGAAACAATGTGATTTGTCTTTCACTAACTCTTTACATGGAAGGTGATAAAGATAAATTTAATAAATATATGTGATATAAATGACATAATTATGATATTAATGACATATTTATCATTATTAAAATATAAAATATCATTTTTCTTACCTTTTCACTCACTTAAAGATGATAACATTGTTCGTGTACATGTGGATTACCACCTTCACAAAGAGATATGACTCTATTTTCATCACCACATCACATGGATGATATATATAAGTATATTTAAATAAATAATATGGTATTTATGATATTATAATCATTATTTAAAGATAAAATATTACTTACCTCCTTTATATTATGATCGTTGACAAATAGAATTTTACCCATGCATACGTATGACCTACTGTCTCCATGATCGCAACATAATTCATTTATCAAAACAATATTTCATGATTGGTATTAAAAGTTTAATTTTTATATAAATATGATACTTATTTTATGATTATTTTTTTGGATATTATGGAACTATATAATATACACAAGAACCAGAACTTTCATGACAAAGAATGAATGAAAAAATAAGGCAATTAACACCAGAAAGACTGAAAATAATGAAAGATCATTAATGAATGGGTGATAAGGTAATATAAAATAATAATATATGATATTATAAATATTAATATAGTCTTAGTATAAGTCTATAACATGTTTAAAATCACTATACATGTGGTTAAATCATATTCAACCAAAAGGAAGTGTGAGGTAAGAGACTTCATCTCAATTTCTCTTCATTGAGGTATATTGTAATGTTATGAACCTAATTTACTTTATATGGTGTATATAATACATATTTGAAATTTAATATCACGATTAATTAATACTTCATGGTATTTTAAGTTTTAATTTTAATTATATCATCCAAGGGTATTTGACTTGAAAATTACCAAGTGGTAATGAATTTCATAACTTATTTTTTTCATTGTGTTATATTACTTATTCATTATATTTAATATTCTATAATTACACATGTATTTAATTTTGACTACATTATGTTGTATATCCACTTGTTTTATGGATTTAAATTTGATACACATAATCGATTTTTTGGTTAATTCTCACTTCAACATCATGATCTTTGCAAGGGTTTATTTCACAATCTCATTTTATTCAGGATTGTTTATACTTGAATTTAAAATTAAAGGAAATTATTTGATCATTGTTTAAAAAACCATTTATTTTTATTATCCTTTATATATTAATGAATTTTTTTAAGTAATATTACCATTTTACCACTCTTTGTTACTTAAAATTATTGATAATTTTTTTTAAGAAAATCCGAATTCATTTCTCTCTTCGGTCAGAAATCCATTTTCTTCCAAATATAGGTTTTATAAAAATGTTTTCAAAAATAATTTTGAACTATTACAAATTATTTATTAAAGAAATTATTTTCCATTTTTATTTTTTAATTTTTTTTGAAAATAATCTTCCCTCTTTTTTTTTAAAATAAGTCTCATTTTGGATTTTACCAAAAAATGTGAATGAAATATTTGTTTTAACATACTCGGTATGTATGAAATTTCCTAACATAATGACCACTCAATGTTTTAAATATCACATTATAAGTTTCAAATATTTTTTTTCATATAAATTAATTTTCATAATGTTTTGTGAACTTTTAGTTTGAAAATTTATTTTCAAAATGAAAATGATATTTTCCTCAAGAATTTTTTGAAATATCATTTTATGGTATTTCTATTAATCAATGTCTACAACCCTCTATTCTTACTCCAATGGGTATATGTTTTATTGATACTATATTTATTCTTTCTATGGATGGTTTATGATCATTTTTACCAATGAAATTATTAACACTTACTTTCTTGATTCATTTTTATAGTCATTAACTTTCCCTTGAAATATTCACTTACCTATGATCATTAGACATTAAATTTCCACTAAATATCCATATTATTTATCATGTATATATATATTTATTAAACCATATATCAATTCTACATATGGTATTATATATTGAATGTTGTTTATTTATTTGGGGAAATATTGATAAATCCATATTCTTTACTCAATATGGATATTTGATGATATGGAACATTTTACATGAGTTAAATCAATCATTCGATCTAAAAGGAATGTTTTGGAAATGTAGATATAGGTGAGGTATTGTTATAGATATCCCCACGATGCATCAGAAGTCTCATGAGATGAATCACTTAACTATCCTTATTTAAATGGGTTTTTGGTGTATACCCACCCTTCAGATTTAAAATGTCATGAAGAAAGATCTCAATGGTAGAGGTATAATGATTCCTGAGATCATGATGTCTAATAATTAAAAATTTCCTTTATTGAGAATTCAATTATTTTTATCCATGATATTTTCTCAATTATATTATATATAAATGCATTTAATTCTCATTTTATTGATTAAATGGTATATGTTTTCAATTATTTACCATATTTATTATGCCTTATCTAGTTATGATAGTTAAGTTATTGATTAAATTAAATTTGTTTTCAATTATTTAACTTTACATATTGATTATGTATTAGCTAATCATGATAGTAAAATTATTTAAATGGAATTTATGTTCAATTATTTACCTTTCCATGACGTTTATGCTTATTGATTCATGATAAATTTCACTGTACTTAACCCTTACCATACATTTGAGTGTACCTTATTTTTTCTTCTTTTCCCATAAATCCATGAAGTGTACTATGATTGATATTAAAGTATATGCTATATAAAATAAATTTATTCTAGAAAAAAAATTATGTTGTAATTGTTTTTCAAATGTAATATAGGAATCTTGTATGTATCAATTTTACCAAGACTACTAAACTATTCAGTCCTTCAGGATGCGACTCCTTATATCTTATGTCAATGTAATAAAGTAAGACACCAAATCCGGGTTACTAGGCTTAGGGTCATTACAGTTGGTATTATAGGAATTTTAGTAGAAATATTGGTGACTATATTTAGGAAAACATATATTAGAGATCATAACCCTATGATAGACTTTGAGGATAAGTATAAAAGAACATACTAAAGTTTTGGTAAGGTAGAGATAATTTTATTTTTCCTAGAAATAAATTTCTATCTGGATATTACAAGTGAATGTGGTTTTGGTACATATATACCCAGGGATAATAAATCTGAAAAGGTATCATTGGGCTTGACCCGATCATCACATGGTTTATGACAATAGGCCTTATTACGCACCTGTTTTTACACTCCTAGGGATATGATTAGGATAATTCACATTTTATTTACAATTGAAATATTGGAATAGATGATGAAATTGAACGACCCAGGTTAAACCTGAGGTGTATTAGATTGAAAACAATGTGTTATGATTTAAACATTCTATAAATGATTATATGTTTTTCTATATATGGTTATTATTTCTAACATTATACTGATTTGTTTTAGTCAATGTCTAGAATCCGAAGGAATCATGTTAATATTAAACATGAAGGACAAAGTGGTGAATATGAGAAACCAAATGGGAAGACTATAGGAGTGAAATATATCATGATTATGATTAGTAATTTATCCAAAATTATTATGAACAAACTATACCTTAACCAAATCTTGGACTCACCAAAGAAGAGAAGGATGGAATTTTCTAAGAGCTCGAGTGGTGAAGAACATGGAGAAAACAAGGCTTTATTTCATTCATTTCAAAAATGTGGAAGGAGAAACCCATAAAATTTTATCAGTGGAATAGAAAAATGATTTATGTGTAGAAAGGAAGGGAATAAAGCAAATAATTTCCAAGTAAAAATTAAGAGTATGATGGATAAAAATAAATCTTATCCTAGATATCCATTTATAGTTCTTTCTCTTAAGTGTGGATATACTAGGAATTATTCGAGTCAATACGATCTTCTAAAGGTTAACCTATATACCAAGGAAGGACCTATGTTGAAATAAAATGGATGAAGTATTTATTTATTATGATTCAAGAATTAAATTATAAAATTATTTTACCAATGTTATTTTGGTTATAATAATAATGAAACATCTAAAGATTGTGTTAAATTTTAGAATCATATGTGTATTCATTAACCTAAGAGTTATGGATACCATCATGGGTTTATGAGTTTAAGATTTATCATAAGTTCAAATTCTTAAACACCCCTTTTAATGTTTTATGTGATGGGATTCTACTAAGATTAAGGATATTTTGGGAGAAATTTATTTAAAGCATATGTTTTGGCAGAAAAATTATTTGAGGAATAATGCCTTTACATTTTATAGGCATAAGTTTAAAGGTATTGATAACCTTTAGGGTTAAAATGATCATTAATGAAATTTTAATAATAGTTAAATAAGATTATTAGACTTTGTAAAAAAATAAGTTTTATTGAAAACCTTAGTAAAAAAGTTATTTAATGATTAATTTTATTTTAAGGATGTCCACTATATTTTTTGGAGAAAATTATAGGAATTATATTAATATAGTTTTATAAAAGTAAAAACCACATGACAGGTGACAACCCATCATGCCTGAATAGTCCATGGGGCTTGAACCCACATATGAAGTATGATAAGGTTTTAAAGCCTACCACTGACCTACATGATTTTCTAATTAATATGTCAGCGTTTTTAGTTAAATGATTTAATGGATAAATATTAATGATGAACTAGTTGTGTTATTATTGAGGTTTATAAATCAATGTATTATATTGTATAACTATTTTTAACCATATTGGCTTTGAAAAATAGTTAGATATATAAGGAAAGACTTTTCACTCTTTTATGGATCTTACGGTCCATTAAAAGTGAATTTTAGTGATTCTGGCATAAAAAAAACATTTTTGGATATTCATTTCTTGGAGTAAGAAATGAATTAGAAATTGATCAAAGAAAAACCAAATTATGAAATTATGATTATGAAATAGAAACATATAAAGTAAGTATATTTACTTATATACTTAGATAATAAAATAATTTCTCAACTTTAAGAAAAATAATTTTGAAAAAAAATGTTATCCTATTAAATTCATATATGATGAATCAGATGGTCTATTAAATCACCACATATTTATGGTTTTTTGGGCCTTAAATTTCCATTTATAATTCACTTTATTATGATCAATGACCTATATCAATCTCTATAATTATTTATCGTTTCATTCCATGACCAAAAAATAAAAATGTTATTGGAATAAAATGGGTGTACATAAACAAGTTGAATGAACACAAAGAAGTTTCAAGAAAAAAATCAAGACTTATTTGAAAAGTCCATACATAGGTGGAGGGTTTAGATTTTTAAGAAACATTTATTCCTATTTTAAGATTAGAAACCATTATAATGTTTTTAACAATGGATGCACATTGAAATTACAAATTTTATCAAATGTATATAAAGTCATATTTTCTAAATGATGAAATTTTAGAATAATTTTTTATTGAGAATCCTTGTAGGTTTATACTTGATAATGAGGGAAGAAAAGTTTGTAAATTTAAGAAATATTTGAATGGGATAAAACATTCTTCACGTTCCTAGTATTCCAAACTTAATAGTTGTATAAAAAAATTGAATTTTTCTAAAGGAAAGGCTGACTGCAACTTATATGCGAAATAAGTTAACTCCAAAACTCTAATTTTAATTGTTTATATTAATGATATAATTTTAATATAGATAAATAATTTTTTTTAAATAATTATTTGAGGAAATAAATAAGAATTTTGAGATGTCAATGTTGGGAGAATTAACATTCTTCCTTAGTTTACAAGTTCAACAAAAGGTAAAATACATTTTTCTATCTCAAGAAAAGTATATTAGGTAATTTTTAAAGAAGTTTGGTATGGTATAATATAAAGAAGTATCAAATAATATTACAATGGGTATAAAGATGAGTAAATAAGAAACACATTTTTTTTTGAATTAGAAATAATTTTAGATGCTTATAGGAAGTTTGCTTCACCTCACAACCTCAAGACCTGATATTGTTTATGATATGAATTAGTGTTCCAGAAATAAAAGTTATCCAAAATAATATCATATTTTGGAAGCAAATATAATTATGATATATGTTAAAGGAAAAAAATTCACATGGTTTATTATACAAAAGAAGTTGTGACATGAAAATTCATGGTTACACTGATACTTATTGGGATGTAGATTGCAATGATAGAAAATCAACTTATAGAAGAACATTTTACTTGGGATAATATTATGTGAGTTATAATTGTATGAAATTAAGTTCAGTAACATTGATCATAGTGGAATCAAAATATGTTTATGTTATATGGGATTGTACTCAAATTTTTTGGATGAAATTTTAGTTGGAAGATTTGAAAGTTAATGTTTTCTATCCGTTTATGATACTTTGTGATAATCAGAGTGAAATTGGTCTTTCTAAAAATCTTGTCCAACACTCAAGATCAAAACATATTGATATTAAATATCACTTCATTAAAGAGAAAGTTAACAGTGGAGATATTTTTCTAGAATATATTTCAGCGAAGTATCAATTTACTAATATATTTATAAAAGAAATTTTGAAAGAGATATTTGTGGATTTGAGGCTACAAATTCATGTTCAGACTCCACTAAAGTCTTCCTAAACATCTTAAGAATGTAAACCCACTATAATTTTAATTATGATGCCAAAGTGGTAGAATTTATTGAACTTTATCCTATAAGGGAGAGGGAAGTAATTTTCTTACTTAAATGAATTTGAATCTATAGTTATCATAAAGTGTGGTAGATAAAGATAAAAGTGAGAGAGTTTATATTAACATGGATAAAAATTTACTTGTCAACGAGGGATGAAATTCCTTAAAAAACATTACTTTATCTAGTAGTGTGGTGTTAGGAAACTCTCTTTTGAGAAAGGTGGTGTTTTGGTAAAAGTCAAAATCTTGAGTTGTTCACAAATATGAGTAGTGAAAAAGATTGACTATTGAAAAATGATGAGTTAAAAAAGTTTTTAATGAGACTAATGAGAGTTTCCAACAAATCCAAAGGGGGATATTGAAGTTCCTTTGTGATGTTTTAACAAAGTTTTGTTTTTTTGACAACTAAATTTTTATAGAAGATTTTTTTTGTAAATTAGGTTAAAGATGTGTTGCTAAATTTTTTTAACTTATTTACAGGGAATTTTTTGTGAATCCAAATTAATCTGAAGTTGTTGAAATGAAGAAAGTAAAAATTTGTTGGTAATCAGATTCAAAATGTTTTCTATGATGCTGAGTCCGTAAGTTATGAAAGTTGTTTATGGGAAGTTTTATAACTCTTGAAATAAATTCAAATGATTATTTTTTATTCTTTAATGTTATCAACATCATGAAAAATATCATGATATAAGCTATAGAAGAAAGGGATATGTTGAAGTTCTCCAAAAATAGTTTTCCAGACTTGGGGTTTTACTAATGTAGACCACTAGGCTGAGAAGAACTATAAATAGAATTTGTCAAAAAAAGGAATTTTTAAGTCGCATAAGTTTGAATAAATGATTTTTTTTGATTGGATGTGGTTCATCATATGCAGGTCATCAGACACACCCGATCAGACGTGAATGCAATTTATGAGTTATGAGTTGTTGTGGTGTTAAAAATTCAATGAAATATGAAGAGGATTCAATCACATATATTTATATAAAGAAGTTTTCAGTAAGATCAAAGTGTTGTGATTGTTGAGTTTGTGCGGTTATCAAAATATAAAGATGTTAAAAGTTTTTTTACTATAGAAATTGATCAGATGAATTTTTTTTTCGAGTTTTCTATTAGATAGATCTAATCAAACATGATTAAGTTGAAGAGTTATTGACACCAAATAGTTTTTGACACTAATATGAAAGAATAGTTGTTGACATTGATCCAATAAAAGAGTTGTTGAAACCAATCTATTACACCTGAGTAAAGACAAAGGGGGAGATCAAGTTACATCAGACTCTATTCTCTAAAGAGACAAGATTGGAAGTTAAGTTATTAGATATAGATGAGTAGATAGAGCCTCCAAACAAAGAAGTTTTCAGAAATGATTGAGTTTCTAATAAAGTGGATGAAGGTAACTAAAGTCTTTAGAATTTTTAACAATGTAGTCAACCATTTTCAGTTGCCCCGAAGCATCATAGTGAGAAATTATATTTGTTTTGTTTTTCAACGGTTCAAGAGAAAAAATTGTTATGTATTTCAATTGGGTAGAGCATTGGAATGATCAATTTTTTTTTTCAGATTGAATTTTCCTAATTAGTGTTTCCATATTGATGTTTAGGAAATTTGAGAAGAGTTGTGAAGATTCACAGAGTTTTGAGAATCACCAGAAGAGATGAGAAGGTTTGACATGGTCAACAATGACGTTCAAATGGGAGTGAAATTTTGAGATTTGGAATCTAGGTGAGTGGGAAAATATTTTTGTTTCCCACCTTTACTATTTCTGGAGCCCCTATAAATAGAGGTGGAAAGTACATCCTGATTTAACATTTTTCACCCATATGAAAAAGTTGTTACACTATAGAATTAGTGTCAAAAGTGAGTTTTCCAAAAAATTAGTTTTGAGTTAAATAATATTTTATGGGTTAAAGTATCCTAATTAGAAGATTGGACTAAGCTAAGTCCAGATTACCTGACTGAGGGAATTATATTGTGGGAATTGATTTGAGATTTAAGAAGGTGTTTAAGAAGAACATATTTATTTTATAGGCAAATAAAAAAGGTTTATATTTCCACAAATTGATAATTGGGTCATCGGATTGAGGTGATTAGACTGAATCCATTGAATGCCGGAAAAATCATCCAGTGGTAGATCATAATGAGATTCTGAAAAAATATCTGGTGAAGCAGTTTGAACAAGTTACATATTTTGTTATGGCTCAATTTTTGTAATAAAAATTTGTAAAATAAATAGTGTCAGTATAATAATTCCTATAAGGAGATATAAGGTGTCTAATGGGAGTTGAAACAAGTTTTATTCACTCATTCATAATAATTAATTTTCATAGACCCACGAGAGTGTCTATGACAAGGATGTTGGTTCTCACACTAAGGCAGAACCTTGTAAATCATGTGTGCCTTGTTTTCTTTTATTTTTACACATACACTTGAGTTTACTAAAAGTTGATAAGGATATAACTCTAAAAAATTATTGGGGTTAAATTTTCTAAAGTTATTATTTGTAAAAAGAAATAACTGATTCAACCCCCCTCTCAGTTGTTCTACAATCCTTTGGAACATCAAGAAATATCCTTGATCATATAAAATCATTTTAAAATAGGTATTTTATACACCTAGGATAAAAATAATTTATTTTTAAACCATGAAAATATATAGATAAATATTTATATAAAATGAAAAAGGCAACAAAATTCCATGTTCACACAAAAACGTTAAAAAGATGAGATTTTCACATTTTGATGAAAATGGCCCATACAAAAGATGTTAAAATTTATTTAAATTTTTTAAAAGAAGGTCAAGTAGAATAAAATGAAATTAATAAATTATTAGATCATAGATAAGGAAAATTTAAAAGGAATCTAATGAATATATATATGAAAAAAGGGATGTTTATGATCGAGAAGAAAAGACATGGTCAATTTCACTTATAAGAAATACATCAGGTAAAATATGAGTCAAGGAGAAATGAAATATCAAGGGAACATATAAACCCTATGAATATACAATGGAAATGATGAGTTTTTTTATAAATAATAAAAATTCCCTGTATGAATTAGCTTTTAAAAACAATATTTATTTAAAAATAAGACAATAAAAGAAACCCTCATTGTTTGACTAATATTTTAATCAAAACCACTTTCAAGTTGGATGTGAGAATGCCCAACATGATTAATGTATCACTAAGAGGAGGGTATGAATTAGTGATATAATTTTATTTTAAGTTTCCTTATTTTTAAAATAACATTCACCTCTTGTTAAAGAGTTATTACCTTATGGAAAACAAAATAATCACACATCCACAGGAACATAAGAATTTAAAAGGTTCACTAATAAACAAGAGTAGCTATATACTTGGTATGGTTTTGAAACAATACAATACCACACAATCCTCTAGAAAATAATCCTTTTGTGTGGATACAACAAGTAGGGTATACCCTTACGCTTATGTATCACTATGTTCAATACAAAAATTCATGTATGTCAAGTAGCACAAAATTATGTAATGCAATTTTTGTAACAAGTTACGAAACTTTCACCAATTTCTTCAAAACATGTTACTGTGATAACTTGTTAACTTTAAAAAATATAAACTTCAAAACAATCATTCAATTTACTTCCCAAAAATAGGTAAGAACTTCCTTTTACTTCGTAATGATGCCCAATCCGATTATCCAGTCCGATTGTTCAGTCCATAAATATAACTCTGCCAGAATACCGCTGAAACAAATCTGAACTTCTTCTACCTCAGTCTGGAAATCCCAGTCTAATTATTCGGTCTAATCCAAAAACTCTAAACATGATCCTCTATCTTCTTATTTTTCTATTCGGTAAACTTCATCAATAATTCTTAATCCGGAAACTCATTCTCTTTAAAAACGTCCAACGCTCTGCCTTCTCTCTTATTCACCCGTGAACAATATTTACGTCAGAAAGTATAATGTACTTCCCACTATTTATAGGTGTTCTAAAAGTGGTTTATGCGTGATTCTGAAAAAAATTCCCTCTCAACCAAATTTCCCAAAACATAAAATTTTCTTACATTTCAGATACATCTTTGACTTCTTTAGTGCTTCCCAACTCTTCTCGTTTCTTCTTAAACCTTCTCGAATATTCTCACAACTTCAACTCACTTCATATTTTCTTCACAATATTCTATCTGATTCTGATTTCCATTACGATTTACCCACTATGATGAAAACAATAGATTTTTCATTACATTACTCCACACCAATTGAAAAAAACAAATATATGAAAACAAGATGTCTTCCCATCATGATTCTCAGAGCCGACTCAGAACAAACTGTACATTCCGATCACTAGTGCAGAAAACGTTTTTTACGTCGGTTATTTTTAATTTTTTTCGTCGGTTTCTAGCCGACGTTAATACGTGCGACGTTATAAATAAGGTTTTTGATGTCGGTTATTTAAAAACCGACGTCAAAAACATAAAATCGCGATGTTTATCACGTCGGTTATTTTAGAACCGACGTGATAAAGGGCCTGGATAATGGTTTATCATGTCGGTTATTTTAGAACCGACGTGATAAAGGGCCTGGAGAATGGTTTATCACGTCGGTTATTGAATAACCGACGTGATAAACGTCCTGGACAATGGTTTATCACGCCGGTTCTTAAAAAACCGATGTGATAAACAGGGGCGAGGGGGTTTATAACATCGGTTCATATAGAACCGACGTGATAAACTGGGGTGAGGGCAGTTTATCACGTCGGTTCCATAAGAACCGACGTGATAAACCGGGCTGAGTGTGGTTTATCACGTCGGTTCATATAAAACCGACGTGAAAAACCGGGGGAGGGGGGTTTATCACGTCGGTTATTATATAACCGCCGTGATAAACCGGAGGGAGGCGGTTTATCACGTCGGTTATTCAATAACCGATGTGATAAACCATTCTCCAGGCCCTTTATCACGTCGGTTATTAAATAACTGATGTGATAAACCATTCTCCAGGCCTTTTATCACGTTGGTTATTAAATAACCGACGTGATAAACCATTCTGCAGACCTTTTCTCACATCGGTTATTAAATAACCGACATGATAAACCCAATTTTTTTTTAAACAGAATGCAGTGATCTTCTCTCCACCAGAATCAACCAAAAAAAAATCAAGAAATTGTACCACAAAAACAGAAGTACATCAAAATTAAGCATTTACATAGATAACATATAAAACTTACCCACTAGACAACATCCACCCTCATTTATACCCCATGGACAGCCCTCCCCCACCCCATTGGAGCTCCCACCCTCATGTATACCCCTTGGACAACCCTCCCCCACCCCATTGGAGCCCCCACCACACTCCTGGACTGCCCCCCGACCCCCGGACACCCCCAAACACCCCTCGACAACCCCCCACCCGCCTGAACAACACCTCCTCACCCCCTCACCCCACTTGACAGCCCCCACCACACCCCTGGATAGCCCCAAACACCCCTGGACAACCCCCACCCCTGGACAGCACTCCCACACCCCTGGACCGGCTTCCCACACCCCTGGACATCCCTGCCACCCCCCAGGACTGTCCCCCCACCCCACCGGATAGCCCTCCCAGACCGCTGGACACCCCCAACCCCACTGAACACACCCCCACACCCTTGGAACCCCTCCCCCACAGACCCAAATCCATACCAGAAGAACCATGAAAAGTAGACCAAAACAAGAAGTAGAGCAAAATTAAACATTCACTTATATAACATTCAAAACTTACACTGTCAACTTCAAAAAAAACTAAATCAAACCTAAACAACTACCAAATACACAATTAAAACTACAATATTCAAAATTACATTTTACATTACAAACAACTAAAATTCAATCAAACCTGTAAAATAATTTGACCACTCCACTTGTACGTGTTTGATGTCTTCAGCAGTATAGGGTTGAGGGTCATCAAAAAGCTACAAATGAAAAAGAATATAGTTAACGTGTATAATGAATAAATCAAATTGAAATATTATGGAAAAGTTTAAGAGGAAATCGTACCAGGTCAAAATTCACAACTGTCCCAGTTGTTATTATTTTATACATAAATCTTAACATATAATATCCGCATTCAATGAGGCCTTGTTGTTCATGACAATTCTGTTTTTAATGAGTGTAAATTCAATATATTATTTTTATGTAATAAATCAAAAAGTACAAATTATAAATGGAAATTTACCTTCACATTTACATATTTGATCTTTTCATTTCTTTTCTTTATGTTTTTTTGAAAGTAGACCCATGCACTGTTAGAAAGTAGACCCATAAACTATGTGTGCTACTGAGTGTTCGGTATGGATTCATTCCATCTGTGCACAACTCTAGTCTGAGATTTCTAATTTCATTTCCAAATGTAGAATACTGCGCATCAATTTTCTTTCATTGTGGACAATCAGCTGGATGACATATTTTTCCATCACATACCTGCTCTTCAGCATTCCATCTTAACCTTTTTGCATCATGTGAATTAGCAAATAAACGTTTGAAACAATTAATTATAGGAAGATACCAAAATACCTTTGAAGGGAGATTTGTAATCTCTACATCACCCTGTGATTTTTCTTTCACCTTATACCGTGATGTCCCACATTTTGGACACTCTGACAGAAATTCATATTCCTTCCTATATATAATGCAGTCATTCAGACATGCATGCATTTTCTTGTATCCCAATCCCATCGGGCATAATATTTTCTTGGCTTTGTAATGTGAATCTGGAAGATCGTTATCTTTTGGAAGAATGTCTTTCATCAATTGTAGCAGCTCTGTAAAACTTCTGTCACTCCATCCATGCTTCGCCTTCAGGTTAATCAATCTTAACACCGCCGACAAAACCGTAAAATCTGTACAACCAGGATATAATGGTTTTTCAGCATCACCATATAGACGCGCAACTGTCGGTTCTATCTCAATTTGTTCTGCTACAATATCACGAATCATTTCTTCAATTCCATTGGAGTTACCATCTTGTGAATCATCATCATCAGTGACATTCCGTCCAGTTTCACCATGCCAAATCCAAGGGCTGTAACTCGGATTAAAACCATGACATATCAGATGATCTTTTATCTCTCTACTTTTCAACTTCTTCATATTCAAACATTTCAGGCATGGACAGAAAAAAATGTCACTACTTGGAACATTTCGTTTTGCAAATTCCAAAAAGGCATCAACACCTTCCTCAAATTCATTGCTCATTCGATGTGCCGTAATCCAACTTCAACTCATTATTACCTATAACAAATATCAACAAAAAATATTCATTTTTAAGATAAGACAAATACATGTTTATATGAAAAAAATCATAATTTGAATGTAAAACAATTTAAAATATAAAACAAATCTATAGGTATTTAAAAAAATATGCTTGAATATTATTTTTAAAACAAAATATAGTTAGATATAACAGTTTTAAATTTCATTGAATCAAAGAAAACCATGACGACTACATAGATTAATATTGATTGCGGTTTTGATGTTTTAATATATTAGATAAACAACCTATTTTAAATGGCGTGCAGACCTTGATATTGGTCTTCATCACCCTTCAGTGTGACTGGAAAAAAGAGGTCTACCAGCATGTTATTATTTTATCAGCAATTCACTCATTCTTGTTTCTGATGATCGTTAATTGCATTGGCAGGCTGAGAGGGCCTCCCAGTGCATCCAACACTGGTCTGCTCAGAATAACAATAGTCCCACTGATTCGGTTTAATCCTTTATTTCTGCTTTTTAATCCCATGTAACATATCTTGTAGGGATTTGATTTTGTCCTTGGCCTTTAGCTTTAACGGTTATCAATCAAAATAAAACTCGACTAAAAACTCTGTTTATTTTAGGTTTTCAAAATCCAAAAACGAAAACAAAACAACCATGGACAAAAACTGAATTCCAATTACAGGAAACATGTTCAGAAATTCTAAACACCAAGAATTAACAAATATCAACAACAATAGTGAACAGCCTGGAAATTACAAGAATAAACAGTTATTCAAACGCAAACTGCTTATATTAATTCTCATAAAAACAAAAAACAA
The DNA here is from genome assembly GCA_963277665.1 of Viscum album. Taxonomy (NCBI): domain Eukaryota; kingdom Viridiplantae; phylum Streptophyta; class Magnoliopsida; order Santalales; family Viscaceae; genus Viscum; species Viscum album. The sequence continues at coordinate 1,590,928,968 of OY728141.1, read as the reverse complement.
AAATCTGTAAAAAAACTAATTCAACCAAAACAGAACCAAAAAACATACGAAATAATTTCCAGATTAAGCAACATTTATATCCAGAACCATAAGCATGTTCTAGCACATAAAGTAACCATAACAGTGAGCAATATTAAATAATTTCACCAACAATCAACATCAATTTACATAAATGCAACATATTCTGTTATATCAACAAAATACAAATAACCATTTGCAATAACAAAAAATTCCACGAGATTCAAAAACGAACGAAAAGCACATCAAGAATCGAAACAAAAACGAACGAAATAAATTCGTGGAAGGCTTACTCAAATGTTGCGAGTTGAGATGATAGATCCGAGAGGAGTGAAGAAGATAAACAATGAAGCCAAAATGAGTTTAACGCAGGTAGATCGACGAGCCGATTAGGGTTTACCGCGCGAGAGAGATGAGAGCCGGCGGACTGTCAATCGAAAAATCGTAAATAACAGTCCACAATGTTGGTCGGAGTGGATACTCAAGAGGGGGGTGAATTGAGTTCCAATTAAAATTTTCTGTTAAAAACAATGTTTATTAAAATCCCCCTATTTTAAAAACAGATTAAACTGTAGTGAATTTATACAGATTATAAAGGTTCAATTAGTTTCTCAAAGATTGATTAGTTCTCAGTTAACTTAATCTTATGATTAAATTAACTTTTGAAACTAACTTACTGGTTTATAATAAATATAAACACTTGCGAGTTTAACTATTAAAGTAGCTTTGAAGACAAATTATATTTCAAAGTAATAGCAGCAGAATATGAAACAAATATGTAGTATGGATATAGTATGTAGCTACAAACACAGAGAATTAACCAAGAGGTTCAGTCTCAAGCCGAGACTTAGTCCTCTCAAAAGTTTATATAAAAATGATCCACACCCTGGATCGGGGTTAACAACAGTGAACACACTGTCCAGGTCACAAGACCTCTACCACAGTTCTGCGTGGGAAAACAAACAACAGCTTAGAGCTGTCCAGGTCTCACACGACCTCTACAACTATCCACAGTGGAAAATGAAGTGTAAAAAGGTTTGCTGAGGATTTACAGATTCTCTAGTGAAAGTACAGGAGTCAATGTGGGTGTTTAATACAGCAGATAACACACACTTCTCAAAATGTAAAACAAATTTATCACAGAGCAGAGATGTAGAGTTTAGAAATGGCTCTGGTGATTTCAGTGTAGCTCTGGACTCTTTTGTATTTGGTCAGAATTTATTCTGAGTCCTCTTCTCGTTTTTGTTTGAGAAGAAGAGTGTCATATGCTTCAGGTTCAAAGGCAGTGAGATGTAGTCGATGAAGTTCTTCAATGTTCTTTTGTATGCACAGAACTCTTCTTGAGTAGGCTTGATTGTGTATGAGGTTCTGTTCTGCTTGGTTCTTCCTCCTCCTTCTTTCCTCTATCTTCTTCTTGTGTTCTTCCGTCAACTATTTTCTTCAGCAGAGTCTTCTTGTATTTATATCACGTGCTTCAGAAGACAGAAAAAGTTTCCTTTCCACAGGTACGAGGTACAGTTTCCTGACATCCGACAACCTTTATTAATTAATTGACAGAGCATTAAAATATTCCTAATATGACCGTTGGTTAGATTAAATAAAGATAAAGATAAAGAAATTCAAACAGTTGTTTATGACTATTGAAGAATCAAGTGATCGGTAGGTCATCAGCATTAGTGAGTAATGATCGGTGACTCAGATAGATCAGCATCGGTGAATCAGACTGATCAGCATCGGTCTGTCATCTGATCGGTGAGTCATTTGCATCGGTGAGTCATTTTGCATCGGTGAGTCATTTGCATCGGTGAGTCATTTGCATCGGTGAGTCATTTGCATCAGTGAGTCAGATGATCAGTGGCTCATTTTGATATCGGATCGGTGCGACCGTTGTCCTTTGATATTGGATCGGTGCTTCCGATGTCTGTTGATATTGAATCGGTGCTTCCGATGTCTGTTGATATTGGATCGGTGCTTCCGATGTCTGTTGATATTGGATAGGTGCTTCCGATGTCTATTGATATTGAATCGGTGCTTCCGATGTCTGTTGATATTGGATCGGTGCTTCCGATGTCTGTTGATATTGGATCGGTGCTTCCGATGTCTGTTGATATTGAATCGGTGCTTCCGATGTCTGTTGAATCCAGAAGACTTCCAAAATACTTTGTAAGTCAATAAGCATAGATAAAAACATGATAACAGATTCATTCACAGATTGTAATTAAGTTTATGAGAAATCAAACCAGATTAAGCATTAATGGTATGTGATGATTTGTGATTATTAAAACATCAATCATAGACATGAAATCAACAATATTCCAGAGGGTTCAACAATCTCCCCCTTTTTGATAATCACAAATCTTTATCATAAAATATAAATAATATGATATATCATTAATAAAAACATAATGAGAATTAAACCATAAAGAGAATAAATATAAATAGATATATAAATCTCCCCCTTAATTTAAATTTCCCATATATATTATACAGAGTTCTCCCCCTGAGATATATACATCTCTCATATATATATAGATCTTTCTCCTCACCTTAGATATATACATCTTTTCTCCCCCATATATCTCTCCCATACATCTTTCTTCTCCCATATATCTCTCTTCTCCCATAAATCATTCTTTTTCTTCTCCCCCTTTGGGATAATCAAAAAGGAGGGAAAGCATATAAGTGAAAGTGAAAGTAAAAGCAGTCAGCATAGAGTATAGAGAAAAAAAATATAAAGTACAGAATATTACAAGCATCACATTGTTCACCCTATCAAAAACAATACACAACTATTTGTTGGGATACAAAGGGGATTTGCCTTTGTCTTTGGGATCAATAGTGGGTAAGTTTGAAGGCTTGGAGGCAGGCTGTACTTGGCGAATCTGAAGTGGTGGTAGGACAACTCGAGCAGGTGTAGGAGTAGGTGCTACAAAGAGTTGTTGTTGAGAAACAGGAGCTGGTTGAGAAGCTTGCTGAGGGACTGGTCTTAACTGAGATAGAGCTTGAGCAATAAATAGCTGATTTGGAGCTACATCAGAGTCACTGAGAGGTTCAGAAGTAGGAAGTACTATTGCAGTGGCCTATGTATTCAAATAGGGCTTCAAAAGATGAATGAAGTCCTGAATGACTTCTACCCCATACTTCATAGCTTTTTCAAAATCATCTTTATTCTCCATGAACTGTGCCAAGGAAGGGGTAAAATCTTGCAACTGATGAACTTGAGTTTTGAAGGCCTGAGTGACTGGAGGTAATTTCAGATTCTCTGCCAACACCTTGAAGTTTGCAGCCATCTCATGTTTTGTATAAATCTTGGAAAAGTAATTATAAACTTTCTCTTTGATCTTGTGCAGAGCTTTCTTAGTATCTGCTGAATACACCAATGCCATCTTATGACTGTTATCACAGAGATCTTTCATCTTCCTCAAAGATTCTAAATCCAGAATTTGTCTAACAGCAGCTAACTCATCATGCACAACTTCTCTTAGAGCTTCTAGCTCATGGGTAGTGATCTTGGTTACCTTGCCTGTACTGGCTTGGCCAACTATGTGAGTTAACTCAGCTTTCAACTTTCTCAGGTCAGACTTGTTGAGATGTTCAATCAAATTTCTCAAAAATTCCATCATACCAGAGATGGTTGATCGGAATTCGCTTGATAGAGATACCAAGCCGGTGTGAAGATCCTTCATAGTCTGATTCAAAAAGGCTATGTGCCTGCCAATAAGTTCACCAGTATTGGCCAGGTCTGGCTTCACAGCATTAGATACTCTTTTTAAGAAGGCTTCCAATGAATTTTCAGAAACTTGTAGAGACACTTGAGTAAGAGCATTAGAAATTTCTTCTCTAACTGTTTCTTTCACAGCGGTTAGCAATTCAATCTTAAACTTATCAAGATCAGCTTGAGAGATTCCAGAACCAGGTAAATTAACATTTGTAGGATCAACAGCAGGAACAGACCTTGCTTCTCTTGGGAGGTTCCTCTTCACAGCTGCAGCAGATTCTGGAATTTCTTCTTCTTCTTCAGAATATTCTAAGCCCAACACAGCATAACCAGGGTAGTCATCCCAAACAGCAGCACACAAGGTGTATTTTGGTTTCTCATAGCTTGTTGTTCCACTGATTTTTGGTGAATCAACCTTGCCACTGGTATGTATTTCTTGTACTGACTGAGGTGATTCTATTTGATCTACAGAAAGACCATCCACTGGTCTGTTATCACCATCAACAGCAGCCTTAGCATCATCAGCATGTCCATCATCACTCTTCTTAGAAGCTTCACTGTGATATTCTTCAGTATCAGAATCTTCTTCATCACCAAGAATAGGTTTTGATTCTGGTAGGGCTAATGGTGGACTAGCAGGTCCAAATTCTATTCTTCTTTTGGGACTAGCAGTGTCAGGATCACTCCTATCATCAGGAGATGACATACTTCCTTCCTCAGTCGCAGCTTATTCTTGCTCTTGGGCTTTGGTGGCCTCATCCTTTCCTTCTTTTTGCTCATCATCATCAGAATAAACTGGTTCCTCATCTGGTTTCAAGCCAGGGTCTCTCAAATCCTTTGGCCTCTTGCCATGATCTATGGGATTGTAGGCTTCATACAATTTATCTTCATCTACAACCCAGCACTTCTTCCATGGATTCCAATTGATTTTCATCCTCTTGCAGATCTCTTTGTTGAGACAGAAGGTATGATCTGTTTCATCAACTTCATCATCTTCATCAACACATTCTAGATTCTTGAGCATGGTAGATATCATCTTTGAATAAAATAAGGCAGTGGCTTTTTTGGACGGTTTTACCATTCCAGCTATGTGCACCATCACATATCTACACAGATTGATCTTCTCATGTGTTTTTAGAAGAAACAATAGGAAAACATCCTGGTACTTTACAGCAGCAAAATCTCCTCTACTAGGGAAAAGTTGGTGCTGAATAAACTTGAAAAGAAGTCTGCATTCACCATATAATTCTGAAGCTGTGATTCTCCGTGACTCTCTGTTTCCAGTCAGAAGCTCTAGAGCTAATTCATAAGAGAAGTAATCAGATGTTGGAGGAATATTCCCAGCATAATCCTCATACCGACCTTCATGAGGTACATTCAAGCACTCAGCCCACTGCTTAGATGAGAAGGATATTTTCTTTCCTTATACCACAGACGACATCCTGGCAGCCTCCACACCATCTAGAGTGATTTTCAGATTCATGTAGAACTCATGTACCAGCTTCGGGTAGTCTATTCGAGAGTTGTCTGAAAACTAGTCTATCCATCCTTGCGATTCAAGAACTTGCAGCAACAGTGACTTACTTGACAAAAGCCACGCAGAGCTGACTTCCCTTTCTACAACAACAGTCCGAGTTTCCAGGTTCAGATTTACTGATCGTTGAGAGGTACTACTCGACTCACCTCGAGCACGCTTTGAAGGTACAGGGCTATCTGGTCCTTTGCTCGGTCTCTTTTGCTTAGTCATTCGAAGATTTTGGGAAGGCAGAGGTTCGAAGGTTCGAAGTAGAGGGGGAGAGAGGTTGAAAGGTTCGGCAGGAAATGAAAGGTCAAAGGTTTAGGGAAGATAAATAGCCGCGTATCAATTATTTTATCATTTAGGGTTCCCATAAAAAGTATAAAAGAAATTTACTAATTAATTACAATATAAAAAAATAGATCGGTATGACAGATCGGTTTCACAGATCGGTTTCACAGATCGGTTTCACAGATCGGTTTCACAGATCGGTTTCACAGATCGGTTTCACAGATCGGTTTCACAGATCGGTTTCACAGATCGGTTTCACAGATCGGTTTCACAGATCGGTTTCACAGATCGGTTTCACAGATCGGTTTCACAGATCGGTTTCACAGATCAGTTTCACAGATCGGTTTCACAGATCGGTTTCACAGATCGGTTTCACAGATCGGTTTCACAGATCGGTTTCACAGATCGGTTTCACAGATCGGTTTCACAGATCGGTTTCACAGATCGGTTTCAGAGATCAGTTTCACAGATCGGTTTCACAGATCGGTTTCACAGATCGGTTTCACAGATCGGTTTCACAGATCAGTTTCACAGATCAGTTTCACAGATCAGTTTCACAGATCAGTTTCACAGATCGGTTTCACAGATCGGTTTCACAGATCGGTTTCACAGATCGGTTTCACAGATCTGTCAGATCGGTTTCAGAGATCAGTTTCACAGATCAGTTTCACAGATCGGTTTCACAGATCGGTTTCACAGATCGGTTTCACAGATCAGTTTCACAGATCAGTTTCACAGATCAGTTTCACAGATCGGTTTCACAGATCGGTTTCACAGATCGGTTTCACAGATCGGTTTCACAGATCAGTTTCACAGATCGGTTTCACAGATCAGTTTCACAGATCCGTTTCACAGATCGGTTTCACAGATCAGTTTCACAGATCGGTTTCACAGATCAGTTTCACATATCGATCATACACAACTCTTGTTTAATAAATTTCATTCTTTCAGAGCATAAAGGATTTGTGAAGATATCAGCTAATTGATGTTCAGAACTAATAAATTTTAAAGAAATATCACCTTTTTGATAATGATCTCTTAGAAAGTGATGTCTGACATCAATGTGCTTAGTTATAGAGTGAGACAAAAGGTTCATAGATATATTGATTGCACTAGTATTGTCACAGTTAATTGAAACATGTTTAAGATCAAATCCATAATCCAATAAAGTGTGTTTCATCCACAGAATTTGTGCACAACAACTACCAGCAGCTATGTATTCTGCCTCGGCAGTAGAAAATGCAACTGAGTTCTGTTTCTTACTATACCATGATACTAGGGATTTTCCAAGCAAATGACATGTTCCAGATGTGCTCTTCCTATCTAACTTACATCCAGCAAAGTCATCATCTGAATAGCTAGTTAGGCTAAATGATTGTCCTTTTGGATAAAACAAACCTAAATTTACAGTATACTTAAGATACTTAAAAATCCTTTTAACAGCCAGTAAGTGTGATTCTTTAGGATTAGCTTGAAATCTAGCACACATACATACACTGAACATAATGTCTGGCCGACTAGCAGTAAGATAAAGTAAGCTCCCAATCATACCTCTGTAATTGGTTTGATCTACTGGTTTCTCAGCTTCATCTGTATCCAATTTACAGGTAGTACTCATAGGTGTATCACTTTCCTTAATACTATCCAATCCAAAACGTTTTAAAAGATCCTTTGTATATTTACTTTGATTTAAAATAATTCCATCTTTAGTTTGAAAAATTTGAAAACCAAGAAAATACTTCAGCTCTCCCATTAAGCTCATTTCAAATTCATTTTGCATAACCTTTGAAAAATCAGTACATAAGGAATTTTTAGAATATCCAAAAATAATATCATCAACATAGATTTGTACTATTAATACATCTTTTGAAATCCTTTTTATAAAAAGAGTGGGATCAACTACTCCTTTTGTAAATCCTTTTGAGATAAGAAAGTTTGAAAGCCTTTCATACCAAGCTCTTGGAGCTTGTTTTAAACCATATAAAGCTTTAGAAAGTTTAAAAACATGATTTGGAAAATGAGGATTTAAAAAACCAGGTGGTTGTTCTACAAAAACATCTTCAACAATAAAACCATTTAGAAAATCACTTTTTACATCCATTTGATATAGCTTGAAATTTAGATGTGATGCATAGGCAAGTAAGATCCTAATAGCCTCTAATCTAGCTACAGGTGCAAAGGTTTCCTCATAGTCAATTCTTTTTTTTGATTATAACCTTGTGCAACTAGCCTAGCTTTATTTCTAATGATGTTTCCAGATTCATCAACTTTGTTTCTAAACACCCATTTTGTGCCTATGGTCAAAATGTCCTTAGATCTTTCTACTAATTTCCAGACTTTGTTTCTTTCAAATTGATTTAGTTCTTCTTGCATAGCCATTACCCAAAATTCATCATTGATAGCATCATTGATATTTTTAGGTTCTAACTGTGAAAGAAAAGCTTGATGTTCAACCTAATTTCTTAGAGAAGCTCTAGTCTGTGTTCCTCTATCTATATTTCCTACAACAACATCTAAAGGATGGTTCTTTAGGGTCCTAGATGGTCTTGAAAAGATAGGGCTAGAGATTTCAGATTCATCTACAGATTGAGGTTCAACAGAAGCAGGTTCTGGAGAATTTCCAGAGCTGGATGTTTTAACTATAGGTCCATTGTCTTTATCATTGAGATTCAAACTAGAGAGATCATCTTCAAGAGAGATTTTAGGTTCATGTGGATCAGTTTCATCAAATTTGATGTGAACAGATTCTTCCACACATTTGGTTCTTTTATTGAAAACTCTATAGGCTTTACTAGAGATAGAGTAACCTAGGAAAATTCCTTCATCACTCTTGGATGAAAATTTGTCAAGATTGTCTTTAGTATTGAGAATGAAGACTTTGAAGCCAAAAACTTTGAAGTAGTTAACCTTAGGTTTCCTATGGTTCCACAACTCATAAGGGGTCCTCTTAAGAACTGGTCTGATCAAGACTCTATTAATGACATAACAAGATGTATTTACAGCTTCAGCCCAAAAGTAAATAGGCAGTTCATATTCATTGAGCATAGTTCTAGCTATTTCTTGCATGGTTATATTCCTTCTCTCTACTACACCATTTTGTTGGGGTGTCCTAGGGGCAGAGAAATTGTGACTATAGCCATTGTGTGAGCAGTAAGAATCAAACTCATGATTTTCAAACTCACGACCATGATCACTTCTCAGGGTCTTAATCTTGAGTCCACTAAGATTTTCTACAGACTTGTAGTATTTAACAAAGTAAGAACAAGCTTCACTTTTGTGAGCTAGAAAATATACCCAAGTATATCTAGAAAAGTCATCTAAAATAACATAGACATAGTGCTTCCCATTCAAACTAGAAAATCTAGAAGGTCCAAATAAATCCATGTGAACCAACTCGAGAGGTTGAGAAGTTGACACTTCTTTCTTTGATTTAAAAGAAACTTTATGTTGCTTTCCTTTTTGACAGGGATTACAAACTTTGTCTGCTGGAAATTCAAGTTTGGGTAGGTCTCTAACTAAGTTCTTCCTAGAAAGTTTTCTAAGTGAGTGTACATTGCAGTGTCCTAATCTTCTGTGCCAGAGCCAAGACTCTTTATGAAAAGCATTTAAACAAGGAATATTCTGCTTAGATAAAGAATCTAAATCAACAGCATAAACATTTTCATTTCTTAAAGCAGAAAATACTAAAACATTTTTAGAGTTAAAAACATTGCAAGAATCATTTTTAAATTTCACATAAAAACCATCATCACACAACTGAGAAATGCTTAACAAGTTATATTTAAGTCCATCGACAAATAAAACTTCAGAAACCAATATTGAATCAGTGTTACCAATCTGGCCTAAGCCGATGATTTTTCCTTTTGAATTATCACCAAAAGTGACAAAGCCTCCATCAACTTTTACTAAGCTCTTGAAACATGAAAATTCTCCTGACATATGTCTTGAACATCCACTGTCTAAGTACCATATCTTCTTGTGACAGCTCTTCAAGCAGGTCTCCTACAAAACAGATTTAGATGGAAGATGATTTTGGTACCCAGATCTTCTTGGGTCCATTCATGTTAGCCAATGATACTTTAGGTACCCATATTTGTCTAATGGGTCTCATATAATTTGTAGAATTAACATTATTTGAAAGATAAACCTTATTAGATCCATAACTATGAATATAACTGGTTGAGGCATATGAAGTTCCAGAATTAACTATCTTCTGTCCAGATTTAGGAATGAATCTAGTTTTGGAAACTTTTCTTTGTCCAGGTTGGTATCCTATACCAGTAGTATATCTAGGTGCAACTTGCTTTCCTAGCATTTGTGTTAGAGTATTCTTTCCATTTGTGAACTTCTCTAAGTCTTTTCTGAGTTGCTCATTAGACAATTTTAGTTCAGTATTCTCTTTAAGCAACTGAGCATTCTTTTCTACTTCTATATCCAGATCATATTTATGCTTAACACTTAAAGCATACTGTTTCTTTAAACCTTTATATTTATCTTTAAGCTCATTACAGGTTTATTCAATCATATCACAATATTCAAACAGTTCAGATTTAGACATGTTATCACATTCAGAATCATCTCCAGAATAATATGATTTTGAAGTAGGAGTTTCTGATGTTACCTCAGAAGTGTTTGTCATGAAACACATGTTGGCTCGATTCCTTTCAGAGTCTGAAGATTCAGCTTCACTTGTGTTGTCTTCTGAAGCACTCCAAGTAGCCTTCATGGATTTCTTGTACTTGTTATCCTTGTATTCATACTTCTTTCTGTATTTCATCTTTAGACAGTCTGCTTTTATGTGTCCTTTTCTTTTACATTCATAACAGACAAATTTATCTGATTTATCAGACTTCTTCCAATCCTTTTTCCAGTGTCCTTTATTATCATACTTGCCTTTGTAGTTTGACTTTCTGAAAAAATTCTTCTTCCTATAGAATTTCTTAAATCTTCTAGCAATGTGAGCCATCTCAGCATCACTGTCAGAATCATTCTCACTTTCCTCACTGCTTGAACTTTCATTGTTAGCTTGAGGCTTTTACTTATCCTTATTCTTTGAGGTTGTAGTCTTGAAGGCAATAGACTTCCTTTTAGGTTCATCATCTTCTTCTTTGTTTACCTTGAGTTCTTCTTCATACATCATCAACTTACTAATTAGTTCCTTGACAGACAGTTCTCCAATGTCACACGATTCTCTAATGGAGATAGAGGTTCCTCTCCATCTTTCAGGTAGACATCTCAAAATTCTCATGATTTGTTCCTTTGCTGGAACATCCTTTCCCAGAGAAGTCATTGTGTTGACAATTTCATTGAACCTGAGATACATATCAGAAATGGGTTCATCAGGCTTCATCTTAAAATTATCATACTTAATAGTATAGGTATTCAATCTCATCTCCTTAACATTAGTTGTTCCTTCTTGAGAAACAGCTAAGGTATCCCAAATTTCATATGCAGTTTTACATGCAGAAATTCTATTAAATTCCTCATCTCCTAGAGCACAGTACAAGGCATTCATAGATTTACAATTATTATTGTAAGCAGTCTTTGTAGGTTCATCCCAAGTAGATCTATCAGTACTGGGAATTTTGTATTTAGCTTCAATGGCAATCCAAATATCAAAGATCATACTTTCTAAGTGAATTTTCATTTTTAGCTTCCACTGAGCATAGTTGTTTCCATTAAAGAAAGGTGGCCGATTAGTAGCAGCACCCTCAAGTCTATTATCCATGATATCACAAAAAGAATTTTAAAGAGATAAAAATTTAGAAATAACAAAAATTTTAAGAACTTTAAAGTACAACTAAAATCATAGTTGAAAAACAGAGTACTTTAGAAAATATTTTCCATCCTCTGATACCAAATGTTGGTCGGAGTGGATACTCAAGAGGGGGGTGAATTGAGTTCCAATTAAAATTTTCTGTTAAAAACAATGTTTATTAAAATCCCCCTATTTTAAAAACAGATTAAACTGTAGTGAATTTATACAGATTATAAAGGTTCAATTAGTTTCTCAAAGATTGATTAGTTCTCAGTTAACTTAATCTTATGATTAAATTAACTTTTGAAACTAACTTACTGGTTTATAATAAATATAAACACTTGCGAGTTTAACTATCAAAGTAGCTTTGAAGACAAATTATATTTCAAAGTAATAGCAGCGGAATATGAAACAAATATGTAGTATGGATATAGTATGTAGCTACAAACACAGAGAATTAACCAAGAGGTTCAGTCTCAAGCCGAGACTTAGTCCTCTCAAAAGTTTATATAAAAATGATCCACACTCTGGATCGGGGTTAACAAAAGTGAACACACTGTCCAGGTCACAAGACCTCTACCACAGTTCTGCGTGGGAAAACAAACAACAGCTTAGAGATGTCCAGGTCTCACACGACCTCTACCACTATCTACAGTGGGAAATGAAGTGTAAAAAGGTTTGATGAGGATTTACAGATCCTCCAGTGAAAGTATAGGAGTCAGTGTGGGTGTTTAATATAGCATATAACACAAACTGCTAAAAATGTAAAACAAATGTATCACAGAGAAGAGATGTAGAGTTTAGAAATGGCTCTGGTGATTTCAGTGTAGCTATGGACTCTTTTGTATTTGGTCAGAATTTATTCTGAGTCCTCTTCTCGTTTTTTTTGAGAAGAAGAGTGTCGTATGCTTCAGGTTCAAAGGCAGTGAGATGTAGTCGATGAAGTTCTTCAATGTTCTTTTATATGCACAAAACTCTTCTTGAGTAGGCTTGATTGTGTATGAGGTTCTGTTCTGCTTGGTTCTTCCTCCTCCTTCTTTCCTCTATATTCTTCTTGTGTTCTTCTGTCAACTATTTTATTCAGCAGAGTCTTCTTGTATTTATATCACGTGCTTCGGAAGACAGAAAAAGTTTCCTTTCCGCAGGTACGAGGTACGGTTTCCTGACATCCGACAACCTTTATTAATTAATTGACAGAGCATTAAAATATACCTAATATGACCGTTGGTTAGATTAAATAAAGATAAAGATAAAGAAATTCAAATAGTTGTTTATGACTATTGAAGAATCAAGTGATCGGTAGGTCATCAGCATTAGTGAGTAATGATCGGTGACTCAGATAGATCAGCATCGGTGAATTAGACTGATCAGCATCGGTCTGTCATCTGATCGGTGAGTCATTTTGCATCGGTGAGTCATTTTGCATCGGTGAGTCATTTGCATCGGTGAGTCATTTGCATCGGTGAGTCAGATGATCGGTGGCTCATTTTGATATTGGATCGGTGCGACCGTTGTCCTTTGATATTGGATCGGTGATTCCGATGTCTGTTGATATTGAATCGGTGCTTCCGATGTCTGTTGATATTGGATCGGTGCTTCCGATGTCTGTGGATATTGGATCGGTGCTTCCGATGTCTGTTGATATTGAATCGGTGCTTCCGATGTCTGTTGATATTGGATCGGTGCTTCCGATGTCTGTTGATATTCGATCGGTGCTTCCGATGTCTGTTGATATTGAATCGGTGCTTCCGATGTCTGTTGAATCCAGAAGACTTCCAAAATACTTTGTAAGTCAATAAGCATAGACAAAAACATGATAACAGATTCATTCACAGATTGTAATTAAGTTTATGAGAAATCAAACCAGATTAAGCATTAATGGTATGTGATGATTTGTGATTATTAAAACATCAATCATAGACATGAAATCAACAATCTTCTAGAGGGCTCAACACACGGGCTTTAATTTTTTTAAAAGTTTTATAACGTCGGTTATTATATAACCGACATTATAAACTATTTTTTAAATTTATAACGTCGGTTATTTTAAAACCGACGTAAAAAACTAGATATCTACGGGTTTTTTACGTCGGTTATTTTATAAAAGACGTAAAACCCCCCCGTGCTTTGGTTTTTTACGTCGGTTATTTTATAACCGACGTAAAAAACGCGTAGATATCTCGTTTTTTACATCGGTTATAAGATAACCGACGTAAAAAATTAATGCGCGGGGGGTTTTTTACGTCGGTTATTTGGAAATCGACGTAAAAAAACCCAATATCTACGCGTTTTTTACGTCGGTTATGTTATAACCGACGTAAAAAATGAAAGCCCGGTGGGTTTTTTTACGTCGGTTATTTGGAAACCGACGTAAAAAACCTGATATCGACGCGTTTTTTACGTCGGTTATCAAATAACCGATGTAAAAAACCAAATCCCAGACGCCTTTTTTACGTCGGTTATTTTATAACCGACATAAAAAACCCCGCGCTTTGATTTTTTACGTCGGTTATGCTATAACCGACGTAAAAAACGCGTCGATATCGGGTTTTTTACGTCGGTTTCCAAATAACCGACATAAAAAACCCCCCACGCATTGGTTTTTTACGTCAGTTATAGCATAACCGACGTAAAAACCCAACAGGCGCAATTTGTAACGTCGGTTATTAAAATAACTGACGTTAAACATCTACTCGCCGCATTTTTACGTCGGTTATATATAACCGACGTAAAAAATGGTGACGTAAAAAACGATTTCTGCACTAGTGGATGCTCCGTACCAATTGTTAAATAAAACATTGAAACTACTCTGCCAGAGACATTGTTTTTACTTTGTTAGACTCCACACACTTTTCTTCTTTTATAAACATCATAGAAACTCCTAAAGATATCTTTACTTCTTGGAATTCAGCATCAACTTCATACTTCTTCAAACAAATTTCCAGACCCCCTTTAACAACGCTTTTACAAAACTCTTTTTTTTTTCAAACTGATGATCCTGCGTCTGATGAAGTTATTGATGACAACCTATGTCTAATGGATCAGTCTTTGTTTCACTCTAATAATCGGTGTCAATGCCAGTCTGATGACTCTTGACGCAATTGTTAAAGAAGTGAAGCTCGTTTTCCTCTTGACCCAATTGAAAACAAATCAGAGCTTTTCCTTTCTCGCAATAATTCATATTTATGAAAATAATTGACTACATTCACTACTAGATATTTTGGTATTTACGATGGCACATTTGCAACGGGAGTCCGTCGCAAATGTTCCGTTGCAAAAAATGAGGTCACAAATGAAGGTATTTGTGATGCACCATCGCAGATAAAAGGTAATTGCGACAGACAAGAAGCCCATCACAAATGATTTCCATTTTACCTAAAAAAATGGCAATTGCGATGGTCCGTCACAATTAATAGTATTCATGATGGATAAACTATTTGTCGCCAATACTTATATTTTAAAAAAAGTACATAATACAAAAAATTAAAATAACTAAAAAAATTAAAATCATTTAAAATAATTTAAAATAGTTGAAAAAATTCTACATATAATTTAAAATATTTATACATATTTAAAAACATTAGAAAATAAAATCAAAATAAAAATATTTAATAAAATTAAAAATAATTAAAAATAATAAAAATATTAAAAAAATTAAAAATTTATAAATATTTTTTTAAATTACAGATCATTAAAAATATTTAAAAAACTACAAATTATTAAAAAATTACATATAATTTAAAATATTTAAAAATATGAGAAAATAAAAAAATAAATAAAAATATTTGATAAAATTAAAAATAATTAAAAAAATTAAAAAAATTATAAAAAATTACAAATTTTACAAATAATAATTTTTTTTATAATTTTAAAATCTTTAAAAATATTAAAAAAATTACAAATAATTAAATAAAAAATTAATTTTTTTTAAAAAATTACATATAATTTAAAATATTAATACATACTAAAAAATATTAGAAAATAATAAAAAAATAAAAAAATTTAATAAGAATAAAAATAATTTAAAATATTTGAAAAGTTAAAAATAAATACCAAATTTATAAGTAATTAAAAATTTAAAAATAAATTACAAATTATTAAAAATATTAAAAAAATTACAAATAATTAAAAAACTTATAAATCATTAAAAATATTAAAAAGGTTAAAAATAATTGAAAATAATTAAAAATAATTAAAAAAGGTTACATATAATTTAAAATATTTATACATACTTAAAAACATAAGAAAATAAAAAAATAAAAACATTTAATAAAATTAAAAATAATTAAGAATATTAAAAAAATTACAAATTATTACAAGATTTACAAATAATTACAAAATTTACTAATAATTAATTTTTTTAAAAAAGTATATTTCATGAAATAAATTAAACAAATTACAAATAATTAAGAAAATTACAAATCATTAAAAATATTAAAAAATTACAAATAATTAAAATTAAATTTAAAATGATTTAAAAAAATTTAAAATAATTTAAAATAATTAAAAAATTATATATAATATAAAATATTTATACACATTTAAAAGTATTATAAAATAATAAAATAAATAAAAAATTTAATAAAATTAAAAATAAATAAAAATTAAAAAAATACAAAAAATTACAAAATTTATAAAGAATTACAAATCATTAAATTTATTTAAAAAATTACAAATAATTTAACAATTACAAATTACTAATTTTTTTTAAAAAATTACAAAAAAAAAATAAAAAAAATAAAAAAAAAATTAAAATTAGTATAATTTAATATAAATTAATAAAGTATATTATAAATTAGTAAAAAGGTATAAATCATAGAATTTCCAATTTTCAGGCCATAAAAATAATGAATTTGTGTCAATCGTGTCCAAATGACAATTAAATTTGTTATTGCTCATGACCTGAAAGTTGAAAACTTATATCATTTTCACTTTTCTAGTAATTTATAATAATTTATATACATGATAAAATGAAAGAAAGAAATAAATATGGATAAGAGATTTAATGTGATTTGGTTCATTTTGGACCTACATGAATGGTAAGAACACCATCCACACACACATTTACTAAGATGAAAATTAAAAGAATGCAAGAAACAATTTTGAAAAATAAGAAACCAAAAAATAAAATCAATTGGAAGATCTTTTTTCATAATTAAAAAATTAAGTGACTGAAATATTTATAAGATGGAGAAGGTGACTCTTTAGAAGTCATGCTCTCTTCATGCTGCTGGAAAAGACAAGTGTGCAGGGTCTGGATATGAGGGTTTAGTCTTATTTGAGAGCTTATGGATCAATCAAAAGGGATACATGTCTTCACAGTGAAGGGAGATTATCAAATATCCACCATAAATAACACATAAGAGGTATTTGAGGAGGAAGACAGGTCGGGAGATGATCTCACATGAAGAAGGATCACTAGGACGAGCTAGAGTTTGACCACAACAAATGGGAACAAAAACCCGGGGGAAGGAACCAAAGCATAATGCCAAAGGATAGAGTCAACAAGGGTGATGAATTCCCTTGATAAGCGCAGTTCCTCAAAACAAAATGCCCAACCAGAAGCCGCCACACACAAGAGAGTCAAACTGCTAAGCAAAAAAGTGCCCAAACCCTAGGCATGTGGAAGGTTAGGGTCAAAGGGGTGGTAATGTAATTGATGTCCAAGAGAGATCCCGTGGGGGATCGGTGCTGAGGTGAGTTAGGAGAGCATGGGCCGAGGTAAAAACCAGGAAATCCATGCACAATGACCCAAAACAAAAGTCCCATGTGAAAAACCCAGAAATCCAGAACAAAAAGGAAGCCCAAGAGGATAATTTGAGAATAATAATAATAAAGAAAATGTAACTAGTTTTGTATACATGAATAAATGGAAGAATATAGAATAAGAAAATTCCAATATGAAAACACCCAAATTCATAAATCTTCACAATTTTCAATTGAAATTGGAGATGTTCTCGCACCTATCACTTTGCCAAAGTAAACTTTTAGTGGTAGTTTAAACCATTACTAAATCTTTTCGTGATAGTTTTGAAAAATCATCACTAAATCATGTGTCAAAAATCATTTAGTGGCGATTTTTCAAAAATATCATAGAATGATTTAGTAGCGTTTTTTTAAATCTGTTAAATTCATTTATCGGTGGTTTTTTATTTTATTTTATTTATTTATTATTTATTATTTATTATTTTTTATTTACTGTTTATTTATTATTTATTATTTATTACTTATTTATTACCATGCACATGATATGTCATGCATGCATAGGTCATATATACCATAAAAAAATTTAACAGATATACGTGTTGGGTGAGATTTAAACCCCTTATCTTTTGGTTATTCTATAAAGACTTTACTAGTCTAGCAAGCTCTTTATGTGACGAGTAAACATAATTTAGTATAAATATATATATAGATAAAAAATAAAAAATAACAATAAATAAATAATAAATAAAAAACAATAAAAAACAATAAATAAATAAATAAATAAGAAATAAGAAATAAATAATAATAAATAATAAATAATAAATAATAATAAACAATAAATAAATTAATAAAAAAAATAAAAAATAAAAAATCAAAAGTAAAAAAAAAAATAAAGAAAAAAGAAAAAAGAATAAGAAAAAAGAAAAAAGAATAAAGAATAAAGAATAAAGAATAAATAAAGAATAAATAACAAATAATAAATAATAAATAATAAATAATAAATAATAAATAATAAATAATAAATAATAAATAATAAATAATAAATAATAAATAATAAATAATAAATAATAAATAATAAATAATAAATAATAAATAATAAATAATAAATAATAAATAATAAATAATAAATAATAAATAATAAATAATAAATAATAATTAATAAATAAAAAATAAAAAATAAAAAAAAAGAAAAAAGAAAAAATATTTTATAATAAACAATAAGTAAATAAATAATGATAAAAAATATATATTAAATCAATAATAAATAAATATATAATAAATGAAAAATAAATAATAGATAAATGAAAAATAAATAATAGATAAATAAATAATAAATATTTACTAATTAATTAATAATAAATAAATAGTAATATAAAATAAATAACAAATAATAAATAGTAAATAAAAACTAAATAAATAATAATAATAATTCAAATATAAATTAATAAAAAATTAATAATAATATGTAAAAATATATAATAAATTATAAGTAAATAATAAATAAATAATAAATCATAATTTAGAAATAATTTTATAATAAATAAAATCAAGTAGTAATACATAAAAAATAAATAATAAATAATAAATAATATGGTAGTTATAAATTAATTGTAAATAATAATTTAAAAAATAAATTAATAGTAAATTAAAAATAACATGTAATAATAAATAATAAATAATAAATAATAAATAATAAATAATAAATAAATATTAAAAAATAATTAAAAAATAATTTAATAATAAAAAACAAATTAATAAATATTAAATAAGTAATAAATAAATAATAAAATAATAAATAATATTTTAATTAATGAGAATTGAATAAATAATAAATAGTAAATAACAAATGAAAAATAATAAATGGATATAAATATTTATAAATATATATACATATAATGAAATTTTCATAAATATATATAAACACATATTTATGTTACATAAATATATATCAACACACACACATATATAATGGCATATTAATATATATATATATAAACATAAGTAAATACAAATAAATAAATAAATAAATAAATATATATATATATACTTATATAAGATTTTAAAATATATAAACAAAAATATGTATAAATATTTACAAATGTATGTAAATATAGAAAAATATTCATAAACACACACACACACATATAATAAATAATAAATCACAAAAATAAAGAAAACTAAAAAATTATAACACCATTAAGTCAATAAGAATGTAAATCCATGTAATAAAATCTTATATGACCTAAAAAGCATATGAAGACACTCTTAAACGAAGTTGAAATCTCATCGAATGTTAAAAAATCATGGTATTCAAACCAAAGACTTTGTTTTGTAGGGATTCTAGGACTTTTTGACCTTAATAAATAGTGAACAAGGTCCCCTCGGGTCAATATGACATATATCTCATCGTAAGCTTTGATATGATATATGATAGAGCTCAAACGGAAACACGGATCAAAAGTTATGACCAATTGAAGTTGAAGTTTGATTTTAAACTTCTCTTAAAACTTTAATAAATTTTATTCTATTAATTATCACTAAATTATTATCTAATTTCATTATATCTCATTTCATAAGCTTTGATTTGACTGGTTGTGGAGTTAAAATTAACACCCATATCAAAAGTTATGGTCATTTGATGTTGAAGTCTGAATTTTAACTTTTCTAAAAATTAATTTAAGTTTCAAATAACTATTAACTAATATTTAAAAATAATTAATTATTAACATATTATAATTAATCAAAATTGTAAATAATAAAAAATAAGTGATTATAAATAATAAATAATAATTATTAATAATGAATCATAATTAAATATGTAATATTTAATATTTTTTTCATTAATTTAGTAGTGTTTATTTAAAACCAGCCGCTAAAAATTAATTAAAAACTTACAAAAATCTTACTTAGCAGTGGTTTTTTAAAAAAATCCACTAAAAAAAATTGAGAAAAAAAAAATAAAAATAAAACCACATTTAGAGATGATTATAAAAACCACCATGAATTTTTTTTATTCACAAAATATTTAGCATCCATTTTGGAAACTGCCACTAAATCCATTTTTTTCTATAGTGTATGGTCATTGAATGGGAACCAAATTCATTTTATTTAAACATTATTTTATTTTTGACAATACCATATCCTTAGTCATATTATCGGTTGGATTATTATCAGTATGTATCTTGTTGACACATACAGTTCCAGATTCAACGATGTCACTAATAAAATGTAATCTAATGTCTATATTTTTAGATTTTTTATGAAATTCTAGATTTTTAGATAAATGCAAAGGAGAATGGATATCACTATAAGCTGTAATTACAAAATTATGAAGGTTAAGTTTATAATCCTAACGCTTGATCTATAATGCTTCCTTGATTGCCTTAGTCAATGCAATGTATCCAGTTCTATGGTTAAAAGAGTAACCACAGATTGCATGTTACATTTCCAGGAATATGACCTCCTTAAGTAGTGAATACATATATAGTTAAAGTCTTTCTAGGTTCAATATCACTTACATAATTAACATCTACATATCCAGTAATCGATTCAATAGTACCAACATTTTTTCCATAACACAAAGACATGTATGACGTGTGTGACAATGTACAGAAGAAGCCACTTTAGGGAATGTTAATGTGGATTCCCTAGGTTATCCATAAATCTGCTAAGAGTGTAGATTGTAAAGGAAAGTTCAGATCTGGTGCATATCATGGAGTACATAACACTACCAATAATATTGGCATAAGGTATTTTAGATATGTACTCAACATCAACAGTAGCAGTAGGTGATTGTGTTAAAGAAAGTTTAAAGTGATGTGTAAATGGAATATTAATATATTTGAGAGATTCAAATAGATATATCTTAAGAACATTAAAAACATAAACATATTTGTAGGGATAAAACACTTTATTGGTTTTATCCCTAATAATTTCCACACCAAGGATATGTTTTTCTTCCCTTGATTCATTCATTTCAAAAACACATTTCCATTGAGTTTTGACAGCATTAATGAGATTTATGTTATTTCACATAATCAAAATTATGTTGGAGTTGTTTCCCTAGAACCAACTTCTATACACTTTATGATGACATGTATTCATTATTTTGAATATTAATAAACTCTTTATCACATCATGATTTTTTTTCTGCATATCATAGTATGTGATAGTGTTCTAAGAGTAGCTATCAAAATAAAGGGTCATATCAGTTCTCCGCTATGATGAGAACCCATAACTGATATTCTTAAATATATGTTCTATAGCCGGATGGAATCATTTGAGGGACAAAAATGATATAGTCTATCATGGGTGAAGACTCATAAGAATTTAAGACACCTTTTCATGGTGTACACCATTGGTAATATCTGATGCAGGATATTATGAGAATGAGACCTGCCAGTAGGGAATCCATATTTATACGTGTCATTAGATGTTCCTATCTTCGGGTGTGTGTATTGATCCTTATACTTTAAGATTATTATTGATGAGTATTATAAGTTGTGTACTTTGATGTATTGACAAAAAACATGATGATATATGTTCATAGAGAGGTAGGATATGTTGGGTGCATCATGAGTAATATTTCAATAATGAATAATGCAAGAAAGAATTTTTCCATTCTGTTATTTTACAGAAGTTTATATATCAGTGCCTTTGATGGAAATGACATAGCCTAAATAAATCCATGTCCATGGTGTTCTGTAGGTAAGTTTGATTTCTGAAAATTCAAATAAAGAGACATTGAACATATTGGTTGATGGCACCTGTATGCAACTTTCTTGATTAGAGATATCATGATAAATGGATTGTATTACACAGTAAGCATATGCATGAGGTATTATGTCATTGAATAATTAAATTCTTTCTCTATGGGTGCATTGGTGTGTTTCTATACTCTAACCTTTTACTTTGGGATGCTTCACCTATTTCCACTGAGAAAGAGGCCTAGAGGGTTGCATATTAAGTGTATCCAGAATCTCAGTTAAATAATATTATTATTTAAAAAGTTGAATAAATATTATTCTTACACGTGGTTTAATAATTATTCATGTTTTATTGATATCATATATTCTGTCACCAATTATTTGAGATAATATTTTGTGAACATAATATTTAATAAATATTTATTTACTCTTTAGTGAATATAATATTTATTTATTTATTGGAAAAAATGCAATGATATTTATTTATTAAATAAATATTCATTATTCAAGGCTCGATAAATATTTTAGAAGAATGGTTGACCGAGTTTAATGGTATGGTAAGTAATAATATATATTTAGTATTATTTTAATAAATAAAATTTAATTTAATCTACAAGTTTAACACAAGTCAAGAAATAATAATAATAATATTATTATAGATGTGGCGTTCTGTAGGGATCATGAGAATGATATGGGAATATGTGTAGTTATTATTTTCTAACCCTGAAAGTATATAAACCTAATTATATTATTTTCCTAATAGATATAATTCATATGTTGTGCATAACAACATCTAGAGAGTATCCTCTCAAATTCCTGGAGAGATCCCTCTCTAAGAATGCTCTCTAGAATGAAGAGAGATCCTCCTTTACCACCACTCTCAAGTTTGTAGAGATCGAAGAGGACCCTTCCTTGAATAGACTCTCAGGAAATAAAAGTATAATGAAACAAGTATTAGGATTTTATATGCTAGCACCCAGATATTCCTAAGGCAACATTTGGAGGTTCATAGAGCACTTGTTGATCACCAATAAGGGGAATATATTCTTGATTCCTACAATGTAATGATGATATGATATAAAGGAATTGTAAAATACACCAATGAATAAAGAATTCCTCACAAGGTAATTCTTTAATTTCTTGAATTAATTATAAATAATATGTGATGATCTTGCACTTTGGTTCATGTTTTTTCTCTCATCAATATTCTTTAATTTAATTTCATTGATTATGATTTTTATCATCATGTAAATCTCATATTAATTATCAATAATGATAAAAAACTTAGTTGGGAATGCTCGATCTGGAACTTTCATTGTGCCCAAAACATCCTTGAACCTTTAGGTTGTATCAGAGCAATCACATAATTATTTATAATTATTTAAATATCATTGATTGATCTAAAAATTGGTAATTAGTTTTCAATTCTAGTTTAATTGTTATTTAATCCAAATTATGATATCTTATTTCTTCCTCTTTGTTTCTCACAAATATAATGAAATTGATTAATTTTATGAACGAAATGCATATGAAAATCTCATCCAAAGGTGATGAGGAGTCTGATCAGATAACACAAGAGTACACGCCATGTAACTAGGAGGTACATGATGTGTACTAATTTTCAATTTACCCAGAATTAATTCATAATTAATTCAAGTAATGCGCCTTTATTACATGTGGTGAATTTATTTACACACTACATGTTGACCAAACTATCTTGGAACATGATCATCTATAGTACATGGATTATAACTTCTATACATGTGGTGTATTACTTTAGTCACAGATGGGTCATGTATCATATTACATGACCTATATGATTGGTGAACATGTAACTCAAATACCACATTCCATGTAGTCTATGTACATGTCGTGTAATCCAATATCTTATATGGAATGGTTACACACTAAGTCCCTAGGTGTGTGTTGTGGATAGACAATGAGAGTAATACTTGATGCGTATCTAGAATGTAAAAGTAGTGTAAATTTACTAAATTATGCATAATTAAAAATTAATTTATTATAATGATTATAACTTATCAACATGTGTTCTGTGGGGTCATTAAGTTAAAAGTACATGTTGTGTGATAGGTATTATATATATATATATATATATATTAAATGTCTAATTATTTGTTTTCACAATGTTTAGAACTGTATATCATATATAAGTTATAATAAATTTATTACTCTATGTACATCAAAATACTATATGCTATGTAAATACCATGAGTTATGTGTGGTAATTAAGTTGATAGTACATTCCATGATATTACATGACAATTCATGTATATTAGATGTCGCATGAGTAAACAATATATGAATATAATATATGCTGGGTAGTTCGAATAGGTACTCATTGTGTTTTCTATAAGGTATATGTATTGTTCATTGTTAATTTTAAATGAATTTAATTTGTTTAAAATTATTAGGGATGGTAATCTCAAGAGAAATTATGATGATAATTAAGACAAAATAATTAGTTAATTAAAGAATATAAATAATTGATTCAAGAAAGATTTATCTTAAATAAGAATGATTAGAATTGAATGCTAATATTATTAAATGTGAAATTTTTTGCATGTGTGTGGATGATCATGATAATAGACCATAACTTTGTATGCGATGGGTTTCATTTAATTTATTATTAAATTAAATTTTTGGTTTTTTCTTCCATCCCTCCTCTCATTATGTAAGGTTATTCATGCCGATGGTTTCTTTTATGTAAACCACTTAACCAATCCTTTAGTTCCTCTCATCTGCATGTGATTAAAATCATATGTAATGTATGAAGCTCTCAAGCTAGTAGAGGTAGTTCAAGTTTGGAGCAGAGGTGAAAAAATTTCAAGAGAGATATATAGGTAGATAGGTGGAAAGCTACAACACGAACAATAAATTGTTCAAGGTGTTTTACCCTAGGTCTATGATTAGTTTATCATCAGCTAGATAAACTAACCATTAGTAAAATATCATGATCATACCAATTTATTATTTCATTTCTATCAAGTTTCATGGTTATTTCATTATAGATGTTTTGTTGTGATCACATGAATTAATTAATTAACCAGCATTTAAGATATGACTAAAATAAACTATCATATGTGCAAAAATTATATAAGACATGGTTAGTCACTTAAGTAAACTCACTTAATATTAAAAAATATGTAATAAAGATAATAATTGGAAATTTAAACACAGAGATAAAATACCTCAATTATATATATTAATTTGGTATAGCCTTCCACTACTTAATTTAAAATTGAACCATATTTCAAAGTGTTTGACCAACCAAAGTTAGGGTGTTTTAAATAATCAGGGAATTCTAACTTGAATTTTTGAGTTGAATTAACTTAGATTACATCAAGGGTTGACTTACAAAGTAGGACTTGGTGTAACTAAGAGGAAAAGGTTGAGGAAATAAAATTTAAGGTTTTCAATATTGGGGAGTCCACTCAATATATCAAGTAATTGTGAGTTAATGCAGTTGATATTTAAAATTCCTACCTAAAACCCTTCAAATTTATTCACCGACTAATGTCAGGGTGATGAGAATAAGAATATGGATCCTTGATACTAGATTGTAAGAAACAAGATATTTCAAATCCAATGGTGAGGGATATTGGGTATTAATAAAATAGTGGGAGATTAATAAATATAATACTTATTTATTTATCTAAATTTTATCAGATAATGTACTAAAACTCTATTCATCTTATTTATAGAAATGAAAATAAACATGAATTCAAACATATTTCTGTGATATATACTTGAGAAGAATAATCTTATCACCAATAATAATTTCCAAGAATGTAAAAGGATCTTATGTGTTATCCTACAACATGAAAGGAAATTGTATGTGCTGGAAAAACCTATTCCTGAAATGCATGGCCAAGAGTCTAGTGAGGAAGAGTTTTCTTTCTTTAAGAAACATTTGAAGGATTCCAAAGATGTTCAATGTTTCATGCTATCATCCGTGAGCAATGATATTCTAAATTAACATGAGGAAATGGATGTGTATATCATGATGTCTCACATTTATAATCTATATCAAGAAAAGGTGAGACAAGAGAGGTATGTGATCTATAATTCTTTGTTTACAACTAAGCTTGGAGAGTCGGTGCTATCTAGTTCTCATGTAGTCAATATTATTGGCTACATTGAGTACTTTAACATTTTAGGGATTAAATTTCTAGATGAGTTGCACACAAATCTCATACTTTCTTCACTAAACATGTCCTTATCTAGTTTTTTGTTAATTATAATATGAGAAATAATGAGAAGATTATTTCAGAATTTCTTACTTTAATTCACCAAGTAGACATGGACATGGGGCATGATAAACCCACAATCATTATGGTGAATAAGAAAAAAAAAGAACAATTAAAAGGGGCCTAATAATAATAAAAAGTCTAAAGATATCAAGAAACATCCTTCCAAGAAGAGTAAGATCTAGTGTAAGATAAAGGAAAAGGAAGTAATATGTTTTTCACGTGTCAAGCAAGGTCATTAGAAGAGGAACTACACCCAGAAGTAAGGGAAATCTAAAGTTGTGTTCTTTATTGAGTGTAATATTTCAATATATATGAATTGGGTATTAGATATATCTTGGGGTTCTCAAATATGTATTCAAATATAGGAACCAAGTAGATTATGAAATATTGCTCGATTAGAGGTGTATTTTCAAGCTGCCAATGGTGCAAGGATGGTTTCTCTATCAATCAGAGACTACCACCTTTTATTTCCAACAATAATGATATTGGTCTTAAAATATTGTTATTATGCACCAATTTTTACCAAGAACATAATTTTTGTATCTTTCTTAGATACATATGGTTTTATTTTCAAATTTGTAAATAAAAGTTTTTTTTATTTTATAAAGACAATATATGTTATGGTATGACACTTTTAAATAACAGTCTTTATGTATTAAATTAAAAAAACAAAGTATTGGAAATAGATAAAAAATCACATTTTCATGACTCATATAACAACCAGATATAACATCACCATCTTGGTCATGTAAACCAGAAGAATTTGATAAATATCTTTCAAGATGGTTATTTAGACTCTTTTAAGCTAAAACCACTTGAAATATTTCATGTTTGTTTATAAGGAATAATGAAAAAACCACCATTTGATGGATAGGGTGAAAGGGCCACATATCTTCTAGGATTGATACACATTCATGTGTGTGGACCATTTATAATAGAAGCTAGAGGTGATTATTCATACTTAATAACTTTTAATAATGAATTGAGTAGTTATAAATATGTATACTTGATGAGGTATAAGTCCAAGTCCTTTGAGAAATTCAAGGAATTCAAGAATAAATTATAGAATAAACTTGAAAAAAAGATAAAGAAGATTTGATTAGATCGATGTGGTGGATATCTTAACTAAGATTTTATTGAATTTTTATGAGAGTTTGGTATTCTTTCTAAACTCACTCTATATTACAAACAATAGTGGAATGGTTTCAGTGAAAGGAGGAACTGTACCATGTTAGAAATGGTAAGTTTGATGAAGATTCATGAATATATTATATCATCCTTTTAAGGATATTAATTACACATCGTGGCATAAACATTAAACTGAGTACCAACTAAAATGGAAAATAGAATTATATTCAAGTTATAGAGTGAAAAGAAACCCATTTTATCACATATATATGTATGGGTTTGCGATGTGTTTTTTAAGGTCTTTTTAGACAATAAACTAGCACCTTGGGGAAAAAATTATATCTTTATAGGTTATCATAAGGAAACAAAGGGATACTACATATACAAACCCTTAGACAAGAAAGCGACTATCACTAGACAATACATCTTTCTTAAGAGGGAGCACATACTCAAAGAGGGTAGTAGGAGAAAAATTGAATTCAATAAATTTGATGATTAAGATACAAATTGTTGGTTTGGGAATAGATTCCATAGGTCCCCATGGAATAAGTAGTTTCTGAAATACAAGTACTATATAGGATCACTAGATATGTAAGAGAAACAAAGAGATACAATTTTCTTTTCACTGAAGATGGAGACTCATTATTGGTTGATAATGATGAACCTATATCCAATAAATATGTAGTATAGAGCTCACAAGATGCAAGATGGAAATAATACATGAATTATGACATGAATTCCATATATCAAAACTAGGTTTTATTTTTAATTTATGCACTAGTTGATGTAAATTTTGTATGGTGAAAATGGGTATTCAAGAGAAAACTAAACATGGAAGGTAAATTAAATACCTATAAGAAAGGATAGTGGATAAATGGTTTAAACAACATCAAAGAATTGATTATGATGAACCATTTTCACTATTTTACATTTTTAAATCCATCATAATTCTACTAGCTATATCAGCTTACCATGGCTATAAAATTTGGTAGATGGATGTAAAATCATTTTTCCTTAATGAAAACCTTTAGGAAGATGTCTATATGACACAACCAGAAGGGTTTGTGACTCTTGGTGATGCTAATTTTTTTAAGTTGTAGAGATCCATTTATGGATTGAAGAAATCATCCAGATAATGGAACATTTTATTTGATGAATCTATAAAAGACTTTGGTTTCATTAATAATGAATACGAGCCATGTGTTTATAAGAGGTTTAGTGGGAATGCGTTCATTATCCTATTATTATATATTGATGACATATTACATATTGGAAATGATATACCAGTCTTACAATTTGTTAAGGATTGGTTAAATAAGTGTTTCTTCATGATATATTTAGGTGAAGTAGCCTATATTCTAAGGATTAAGATCATTCGTAATAGATCCAAGAGGCTGGTTGGACTAAGTCAAGGTACATAAATTGACCAAATAGTAAAGATATTTAGTATGGAATAATCTTAGAGGGAATTGGTTACAATGTCACATGGTATACATCATTCTATGAAAATGTGTTCTCATACACAATAGGAGAAAGATATAATGAGTAAGATCTCATAAGATTCAACGATATGATCAATAATGTATTTTAGGTTATTTACCAGACTTGATATTGACTATGCATTGAGCATGGAAGGAAGATATCAATATGATATAGGAGAACAACATTAGATTACTATTAAGGTTATCCTTAAGTATATGAGAAGAACTAAGGATATATTCCTGTTATATGGAGGAGATGAGGAGATGGTCATTAGGGGTTATACTAATGCTAGTTTCTAAAAAAATAAAAATAATCTCAAGTTACAATTATGATATGTTTTCAATCTCAACAGAGGATCTGTGAGATGGAAGAGTTCAAAGTATCCAGATGTCACTGATTCTATAGAGGAGTCCGAGTATATAGAGGCTTCTGATGCATCCAAAGAATATGTTTGGATATGAAAATTTTTCTAGGAACTTGATGTGGTACCTAGTAGTAACAAACCTATCACATTGTATTGTGATAACACTATAGCGGTGACTCTTGCAAAAAATAGCCACGGTCACACTAACAGATAAATCACATACACCAAAAGTATCACCTATTGTAGTATTTTTGTTATAGGGGTGAAGTTGTTGTAAGTAACGTTTCCATGGAAGAAAATGCGTTCGACCCCTTGATTAAAGTATTATCTCAGTAGAAGCATGATTATCATGAGAGAGTTATCATACTGAAGGTTGTTAGTAGTTGACTCTAGTGAAAGTGAGAGTCTATCAGAGTTGGTTCCATAGAACCAAATTTTATATACTTTATGATAACTTTTATTAATTGTTTTTAATATTAACAAACTCCTTATCAAATCATGATAGTTATTATACAGAACATAGTATGTGATAATATCCTAAGAGTATACATCACATTAAAAGGTCACAGCAGTTCTCCACTATGATGAGAACCCATAAGTGTCACGATAGTATTCATAAATATATGTATTTTAGAAGGATGAAACCATTTGAGGGACAAAAATGATACGTTCTATAATGGGTGGATACTCATAGTAATTTGAGGAACCATCTTATGGTGTATAACCTTGGTAATATCCAATGTAGGATATTATGAGGATGAGACCTGTTAGTAGGAAATTTCCATTTATATGTGTCATTGAATGTTACTATTTTGGTATGTGTGTATTGATCTGTAGGCTTTAAGATTATTATTGATGAGTATTATAATTCATTTAATTTGATGTATCAATGAAAACTTTGATGTCATATGTTTCATATGAGGTTGGATTCATTAAGTATATCACGAGTAATATTTCATTAATGAACATTGTGAGAAAGAATTTATTCATTATATTTTTTAACAGAAATTATTATCTTAGGATATTTGATGGAAATGATATAGCCTAAATAAATCCATGACCATCGTATTCTATAGGTAAGTTATATTTCTATAAATTCAAAGAAATAGACGTTGAGAATATAGGTTGATGACACTAGTATGCAACCTACTTGATTAGAGATATCGTGATAAAGGAATTATATTCATGGCTACAAATTTGGGTTATCCAGTGCTATCCTTTATCAGCACTAGTTACAAGTGCTGATAAATACCCCCTTTAATAGCAATAGAAAAAAGAACTGATAAAATACCCCTTTATCAGTGCTTATAGAGACCCCCTTTATCAGTGCTAAAAAACACTGATAAAGGTCCTCCTTTATCAGTGATTTTTTGATAACACTGATAAATAGTATATTTCATAAAAAAAATTACATGTCATTAAAAATTATATATTAGTATATAAATATATTTATATTGATATAAATATAATATATTTTATTAAATATGATTTAGATAATGCCAAATACGCATTCACTACCACAAAACTGGGCAAGGCATGCGCCTGCCTTTATCAGTGCCTACGGAAAAGTGCTGATAAAGGGGCGGACCTTTATCAGCGCTAACAGAAGCGCTGATAAAGGTCCTCCCCTTTATCAGCGCTTTTTTTAGCGCTGATAAAGGTTGTATTTATCAGCGCTTTTCATTTTAGCGCTGATAAATACATCCTTTATCATCACTTTTTACTAGCACTGATAAAGGCTCACACAGATTTGTTAAAAACCCGTGGGTCCTCTTCCTCCTCCCTGCACCCGGTCAAGCTCTTGCGGAAGCCCTCCTCTGCACCGCTGCCTCCTCCTCCTCCTCCTCCGTCGCGGCCGCCGCCTCCTCCTGCTCCTCCTCCTCCGGCCGCCTCCTCCTCCTCCGGCCCCCGCCTCCTCCTTCTCCTCCTCCTCCGGCCGCCGCCTCCTCCTCCGGCCTCCTCCTCCTCCTCCTCCTCTGCTCCTCCTCCTCCTCCTCCTTCTCCTCCACCACAGCCTCATCCTCCTCCTCCTCCACCGGCGCTTCCTCCTCCTCCTCCTAGTCCGCTGCCTCATCCTCCTCCTCCACCGGCGCCTCCTCCTCCTCCTCCTCTGCTGCCTCCATAGTTTGAGAGGTGCCTCAAGTACTCAGGTGAGTCTCACAAGCTTTATTTTAGTTTTATATGATGTTTTTTGGAGATTTTTCAAATG
The DNA here is from genome assembly GCA_963277665.1 of Viscum album. Taxonomy (NCBI): domain Eukaryota; kingdom Viridiplantae; phylum Streptophyta; class Magnoliopsida; order Santalales; family Viscaceae; genus Viscum; species Viscum album. The sequence goes on along the minus strand of OY728141.1, from coordinate 1,590,897,801 downwards.
GAACATGGTTTTGTGTTCATATTTTTTGAGAAACAATGTAGAACCTTGAGCATGAGGAGGTTTTCAGTCCTCTTTCTAAATCACATAGTTGACTTTCATGGTTAGTGAAGGTTAACCATGGGATATCTTAGAGGAAACCATGTGAGGTGGATTTTAGTTAGGGATTAACATACCATTTTTTCATGATTTCATACAAAACATGTGAAATTTTGTAGACTGAGGTAGTTCCAATTTACATAATTAATGCATAGTTTGGTAAACTATGTTGACCAAATATTTGAAGGGGGTTTCTTGTACAGTGCCACCACATTATTAATATATGGTTTGGAAAATTGTGTAGAACATTAAAATTATATTTTCATCTTTTTCCCTCTGAAATTCCAATAGGGGAAGCCCCCATTTCTCATCCTCCCTCTTATACAATGCCCAATCGACCCACCCCCTTATTCCTCTTTGATTCCCCTTTCCATGGGGAGTTTTTTAGTAGATTTATTCAACAATTCTAAGTGATTTCACCATCTTCCTGACCATTTTATTCTTTATATTTAGTTTCTATTGATTTTTTATTTATCTAGATTAGGTTTTATGGGTGATTCAACTGGAGCACGGTGGTATCATATTGATTTGATGGGGGTGTTTTCCTACCTCATGTATAAGAGGCATCATGATGGTATCTGCAAGTCACCAATCATTATGAAGGATTTGTGTTTCCTTTTGTAGTTTTCATGGATATTGGATCAAATTATATAATGTTGTCTATGGATTTGGTTATGATGGTTGGGTATTTTTCCTAAGATGGCACAAAGATCCCACTTCAGATCTTATATGGATTTTTGGTCTTGGTTCTAACATGAAAAGTCCACAAGATGAGTTTCTAGTGAATATAACTAGTTTAAATTGATTTGGATAATTAATTATAAATGTTATAATTTAATAATTTTGGTTTTTTGGAGAGAGGAAGGAGCTATATTGATGAGTTGATCTTGGTGTAGACATTGGATGAGGCTTAGCGAGCCTAGGAAAAGTTTTCAACTTGGAATTAAAATAGTAGAAACATATAAAATAGGTATGTGGTCCTCGTAATTTCTTTATGGATTTATAAATTCCTTAATCGGTGTTATTAGAGTGAGTGTGACTTAGAGGACCTTGTTAGGGGGAACCCGGAGACCTCTTGGAATACATTCTGTGACTTTTATGTATTTGTTCCCATAGGCCACACATGGAACTAGTGATACATCAGAGCCCTTGGCCTTATTGAATTGAACCTAAAGTGTGTGAACATCCCCCTTGGGGATGTGACTACTTGGGTGGGTATAACTTTGTAAGGTTGTTGATAGGCTGGATGTGCAGACTGACCCAGAACAAACCTATATATTGAAATGGGACATGAGCCATCTCTTGAGACTATTTATAGTATGGAATATTACCATGTAAATATTATGAGGCTATACAATGTAAGACACTGATAAATAATATGATGCTCTCATGCGATGAGTGTTTCAATACATCATGTGCTTCTGTTGGATGGTGACGTTGCAATGACGGTCTTCATTCTTAACAGCTTATTGATCCAAACCTTTAATGGTTTTCCTTTTTAAACATTGGTTTTAATGTATTAAGGTCTTTCTCAAGTTTCATTTCAGCCCTTCATTTTAAAATAACAACTATATAACAGCATGAATAACATAACTCAAGTTGATAGAGAAGAAAATTTATGAAGGCATTGGATTCCCTTCGAGCCAGATGGATTAGTGCTGTCCCCATGGATAGTAAAACCCCTTTTGGAGATCATGGAATAGTTGATAATAGGTTGTTTGGATCATTCATTGCTTCTAGATATTTTTCCAGATTTTCCTTGGTGTTTTTGGTTTATACTTCTCTCAATCCCTACTGGTGTAAGTTCTTTTCACCTTGTGTTTGTACTTATACTCTTTTTTTAATTGAGTCCTTTGGGGCATGAATTAGGTGACCAATTCATGTCACCACTTTTATTAAAAAAATGACCTTGATGTGGTATTTTATTGAAATGGAAAAAATTACATAGTAGTGAGGTCTATGATACTACTAATAGGGATGTCATTGATTTTGAGTAGTGCTTATATTTGTTATGAAAAGTGGATAGGTGAGAGATTTCAGTCCTTATTGTGTATTTGGCCTGTTTGGTTGAGTGTCCTGCACTACTGGGGTTAAGTTGTTGGGAACAATTTTATACTAGTATGGATACTACTCAAGTTGTGATAATGGGATGGAGGTTTTCCAGGTTATTATCATATTCACCAGGGTGACTTTATATCTAGGGTAATTATCAATGTATACTAGGGTGAAAGACCTCATGATTATTGTTATGGTTGGTATAGTTATCGCAATGTTCTCAAATACACTTTGGCACTAGCCAAAGTTGGTATGGATGATCGAGGCTATGAACCTGAGGATCAATGATGATTTATTTATTTATTTTTTAGATATTATTTATTTATTCAGAGCATGAAACATGCACATATAACTAAAAATTAGAATTTATGAAACCACATTGGTGGTTCCCTACTGAGTACCCAAGAAATCCTCATGTATTGAAGGTCAGGTAGAATTGGGTCCCAGTGTTGCCAGATCGAGTTGGAGTAACTTTGATGGGTTTTAGAGATCTAGATGATGTGAGGCTTGGGGATTGTAGTGGTTCCCAATATATTTTTTATTTTGGTATTTATTTATTCCTTTATTTCCTTGAAGTATCTTATTTTTTATCTAAATTATACTCATATTCTTTATCCTTTAACCTATATACTTATCCTATGGATTTTAAATAGGATGTATATAAATAAAGAATGGATGAATGCCAATCGGTTGACAAAAGAGTATGAAGAAGGCGCGAAAGAATTTATCAAGTTTGCAAAAGATCATGCATGTGACTCTTCTCAAATCCTTTGTCCGTGTTTACGCTGTTGTTATTCAAAAAAAATTAGCCCAGATGAGTTGGAAGAACACTTGATCTGTCACAGAATAGATCAAAGTTATACATGTTGGAATAAACACGGGGAAACAACGAATGTAGGTAGTGACTGGGGTGACACTGCGTTTTATGGATCATCTGATATGATTACAAACATGAATAATGAAGATGACCGTATGGAGGATGTGATTACAGATGTGAATGATGATGAAGATCGTATTGAGAAAATGACAAGGACCTTCGAAGATGAACTTCGTGATTGCCCAAAATTGTTTGAGAAGTTAAAAAGTTGTGCAAAGATGCCATTGTATGCTGGTTGCACTAAATATACAACATTGTTAGCCGTACTGAAGCTGTATAATTTGAAAGCAGATAACGGGTGGAGTGACGACAGTTTTACAAAACTACTTGCCCACTTGAATGACATGCTCCCAGAAGACAATGAGCTCCCGAGCCGAACATACGATTCCAAACGAATGCTACGCTCTATGGGTATGATCTCTGAAAGAATACACGCCTGCCCGAATGACTGTATACTGTTTCGTAAGGACCACAAATCACTTAAAGAATGCCCAAAGTGTGGTGCTTCTCGATACAAGAAAGATGAATCCAGTCCTACTAAAGTTGTATGGTACTTTCCAATCATTCCAAGGTTTAGACGCCTATATGGAAGTGAGGAGACTGTAGAACAATTAACATGGCATGAAGATACAAGAATTAAAGATGGGATACTATGTCACCCGGCAGACTCTCCTCAGTGGAAGAGAATCGATCATGAGTATCCTGAATTTGGAAACGAGTCGAGAAACCTTCGTATTGCGTTATCTACAGATGGAGTGAATCCTTTTGGTTTTCAAAGAAGCAGTCACAGTACATGGCCGGTTATGTTGATAAATTATAACTTACCACCGTGGTTATGCATGAAACGAAAATACATCATGTTATCTATGCTTATATCAGGACCAAAACAACCGGGTAATGATATTGATGTTTATTTAGCTCCATTGATCGAAGATTTGAAATTATTATGGGATTCAGGTGTTACATTGTATGATGCTTACAGAAAGGAAGATTTCACTTTGAGAGTCATGTTGTATGGGACAATAAATGACTTCCCAGCTTATGGAAATTTGTCAGGATATAGCATTAAAGGAACTCAAGGCTGTCCCGTTTGCGAAGAAGGTACACAATCAATTAGGTTGAAACATTAATCGAAAACCGTGTTTCTAGGACATCGCAGATTTCTACCGCGACGACATAAGTACCGTTCTTGGAATACATCATTCGATGGAAGTTCAGAAGAACGTACAACACCGTCTCCACTAATAGGCGATCAATTGTATGAGAAAGTTAAAAATTTGGACACTACTTTTGGTAAACCGGCTTCGAAAAACCTTACAAAAATCGGTTGAAAAAAGAGATCAATTTTTTTTGAATTACAATACTGGAATTGTCTGTATGTAAGACATTTTATTGATGTTATGCATGTAGAAAAAAATGCATTTGACAGTGTTATCGGCACGTTGCTAAATACATCTGGCAAAACAAAAGATGGAATTAAGGCTAGGTTGGACATGGTTGAGATGGGAATACGAGAAGAGTTGGCACCAGTAAAGGGTGAAAAACGAACATTTCTTACTCCTGCTGCTTACACTCTTTCCAGGCAGGAGAGATATCAGTTTTGCAACTTCTTGAATGACGTAAAAGTTCCAGAGGGGTATTCGTCAAATATCAGTAACCTTGTGTCAATGAGCAACTTGAAGTTAAAAGTTCTAAAATCACATGACTGTCATGTTTTGATGCAAAATCTCATTCCAATTGCTTTACGTTGCATTTTTCTCAAGAATGTCCGCCATACATTAACGAAACTGTGTTTCTTCTTCAAATCTATATGCAGCAAAGTTATAGACCCGGCGAAATTTCCAGCTATGGAAAAAGAAATTGCCATTATATTATGTGAATTAGAAATGTTCTTCCCAACTTCATTTTTTGATATGATGGTTCATTTGATGGTCTAATTGGTGAGAGAGATTCAAATATGTGATCCTGTACATTACAGATGGATGTACCCCATTGAACAGTATATGAATATTTTGAAAGGGTATGTCAAAAATTGAAGTCAGCCAGAGGGTTGTATTGTAGAGAGATATATTGTTGAGGAAGCCGTTGAATTCTGTACCGAATACTTGTATGGTGTGGAAAGCATTGGCTTACCAAAATATCGTCACACTGGGCGGCTAGAGGGTGAAGGAATTTCTGGAAGAAAGGTTGTCACAATCAATATTACAGATCGGGAGTAGGCCCACCTTTATGTTTTGCATAACAGTTTGGACGTTGACCCATATGTTGAAATCCACAAAGAAATTCTTAGGCAATTGAATCCATAAAGGGCTGAAAAATGGATATCAGATACATATAATCGACAATTTATAGGATGGTTTCGAGATCATATTTTTAAGAAGTCATATGAAAATCCAAAGTCTATTTCGGAACGACTTCGATGGCTAGCCGGAGGACCAAGTGTGTATGCATTATCTTACAATGCTTATGTAGTTAATGGTTATACATTTTATACTAATAAACATGATGAAGACAGTACCATGCAGAATAGTGGGGTTACACTTGTGGCTGAAGCGATGCATGTTTCCGGTGCTAAGGACAGAAATCCAATTTATGTGAATATGTCATACTTTGGCATCATCAAACAAATATGGGAGTTGGATTATACGGAATTTCAAGTTCCGATATTTCAATGCAAGTGGGTTGATAACAGGAGTGCTGTTAAAATAGATGATTTGGGATTTGTGAAAGTTGATTTCAGTAAGGAAGGGGAGAAAGACGAACCATTTATAATGGCATCACAGGCAGTGCAAGTATTTTATGTTCCCGATCCCGCAAACTGAAACTGGTCAATTGTTCTGTTATCGACCAAAACAGCTGAAGGGTCAGATGAAAATTCAATGGAAGATGACCCTTTCATTGGGATTTCGCAATCATTTCATAGTGGTCCCAATGTAGACGACGTTTTGTATGTCAGAGGAGACCACAATGAAGGGATATGGATAGTTGATAGAGGGGTCAAATCCCTTCAGCCTTTTAAAAAAAAGGGAGTTCAATAATCAGGTTATTGATTTTTATTTTAATATAGATTGTGTTACATTATGTTATTATCTGTTCGCTGCTGCTTTTATGTGATCTAACTTAAATTTTAAACCAGTTCTGCAGATAATGACTTCTTCACCTACTGATGCACCCAATCCCGAGACACAACACGTCTCTCAACCTGTTGTAGCTGGTCCCACTGCTGAGAGACAATAGGTCTCTCAACCTGTTGCAGCTGGTCCCACTGTTGATGTACAACAGGTCTCTCAACCTGTTGCAGCTGATCCCACTCCTGAGAGACAACAAGTCTCTCAACCTGTTGCAGCTGGTCCCACTGCTGACGTACAACAGGTCTCTCAACCTGTTGCAGCTGGTGTCAGTGCCGAAGCTAGCGCTTCGGAGAAACATAATGATGATGCAGAAACTGAGGAAATGGTAGGCGATGAAACCCCAACGACACAAAAAAAACAGGTGCGCCGTAGTTTGACAGTTTTAGCAAAAATCCTTAAGGCAAAAGCAAAAGGCATCAAATATGAGGTGGGATGGAATAATCTAGGCCAGCATGTAAACCCCAACAAAGCCATGTTTAGTAGCTACATCGGAATCGTCACTCGACAACGCGTGCCGATTGACGTAGAGTCGTGGCACCATGTTGTCAGCGGGTTGAAAACATTAATGCGGGAAGAGATTACAGTAACATTACGATATCATCTATTTAATTTATTAAAATAAAATAAAATATTGAAATATTGACTAACCCTTCATCATCTCTTGCAGAGTGAATTAATAGTAGATGTTTCGCACAAAGAATATGTTTTCAGACTGGCAGGAAGGATTCATAGAGGCTTTCACACCATTTTAACGAAAAATCATCTAAAAGATGCTGAAGGGAAAATCAAGCCGCACCCGCCTCCTCTTTATGCACACTTGATATCCCAAGGAACGTGGGATGCGTTTTGCAACCGTTGTGTAGAAAAGAATTTTCAGGTACATTGTGTTTGGTTACATGTTGTGTAACGTTTCTTGTATTCATCACATTGATTGATAGGTTTTTATTTATGAAACAGCAACTGAGTGCTGAATATAAAGAACGGGCAACAAAACCAGTGTACCCCTACCGTAAAGCAAGGTTGGGGTACACTTCAATTGAAAAACAATTGGTATGTATTTTAAAAGTACTGTAATAATTTTATGTGACATAAAACAACATTGTAACCATGTTTCTCTGTTTATATGCAGATTGATGAAGCAAAATCTCAAGTCACTTCCATTCCACGCCATGTGCTATGGAAGGAGGCTCGTGTTAATAAAGAGGGGAAACTGATAGATGAAAACACACAAAAAGTGTGGGAAACATGTGTAAGTATGACATAATATAAACTTGTTTTGCTTTAAATCACTATTACATAACGATGCTTACTTATTTTTTCATATTTTCTTTTTGACATAGTCACAGGAATCAATAACACCCGCACCGGATGCAGACATACTTTCAACGGCCTTGAAATAGCCAGAATAGTATGGCCGCATCAGAGGTGTGGGTTTTGGGGTGTCACCCAAGACATATTTTAAGAAAAAAACAAGAGGATGAACAAACTGAAGAATTGCATGTAATGAGAGATAGAGTAGCTACCCTTGAAGAACTAATCCAAACTCAGGGAGAGATGCTAAAGAGTTTGATGGAGAAGAGGCAAAGAGAACAAACAACTCAAGAACAACCCCCGCGAGAAGATCCACCCCTCACCAGCTTTGAGGCGATCCATTCCCCTCAAAGACCTGACTTAACCGAGGTAATCAATGTTATAATATTCGTTTTTGTGAGATTTGAATCACATAGACACTGATACCTTTCATTTAATGATATTCTGCAGGGTGAAAATGACTGTGATTTATATCTGTCAACTCCCACCCATCACCTTGTAGCGAGGGCTACGGTGTTCAATATGCAAAATGACACGCTACACTCCAGACCACTTCCAACCGGTCATGTCAAAGTGTCGATTAACGTAGCTCATGAGCCGAGCGCCGAGCTACCCGTTCCAAATGACGATGACGACATTCATACGGTGGAAAAAGCTATTGGAACATTCGTTGCATGGACGTCGAATCTTGTAAAAAAACATGTCGAGCAGGAGGTATTCATTTCTAGTTCATTTTTCAAGTAGAACCTTTAACATTAAATTAGAAAATGGCTGAACCGATGAATGTTATTAGAGAAGGATAAAATGGAGAAGCTAAAACGAAAGAGCGGCTCCAAGATTGGATCAACCAACCGATCAAAATGATCTACTGAGAGCGCGTTCACCCCGCCCGTTCTATATCCACATTTAATATCATTGCAATCTCATGTGGATACGAAAATGAAAGACGGAAAGAATCATAAAATTGTTTGTGAAAAAGATATGTACGGAGAGGAAACAATAGATTTCGTTAGTGCAGACGCTGTTTCTGAGATCATCACATATGACTGGCTAGGCGCCTCAGTTATAAATGTATACATGAGGTATGTTTTCATGATTTGATTTTACAGAAGCTGATATACTTTGATAATTATGGATAAATACATCTCATATTTTTCACAGGCGTATATATGAAAAAAAATTGAAGGGATTTTCCCATGAATACAAATTTGGACTCGTTAGTCCTCACACCATTTCTACACAACGAAGAGAAATAGATTCTAATTTTCAGGCTGAATTGATGTCAAATCTGCTCAGAACGTTTCAAAGAAGAATTACGACTGACAGGCTCTTTTTAATACCAACAATGCAAGGGTAAAACTCTAAATTTTAATCATATCAATTATATTTTCATTTCTATCAGTACTTATTTCTTTTTGTCTTTTTAGGTAACATTGGATGCTCATTGCAGTCAATTTGGATACTCCAAAGATTTATTTTCTGGATTCACTGCATGAATATCCAACTAACCGACCACACATGATGGCGATTTTCAATTTTTAATACACTAGATCCAACATTTTAGAACTAAATATCTAGTTATATAATTTATATTATATTTTAATGAGGATTTTGTTATGATAGGGCGGTGTATGAATATCGTCTAAAGGCTGGAATGAATCCAGGGCGTAAGGACGACAATGCCCACAAGATCTACAAATGGAGAAGTATCTAGGTATATATAAATATATTTCACTATCCAAATACATATCAAAACAAATTACTTATTTTTCTCGATGTTTTTGCAGTGTCCAAAACAAACAAATGACAAGGACTGCGGTTATTATTTTTGTAAATTTATGAAAGAGATCATATTTCATGAACAAACTAGCATCCCTGAAGAGGTATTTTTGAAAATAATTACTACTTTATTTAAAATAATTATTAATACTTTGTGTATTTATATTTTTTCAGTACTACTATGACTGTCGCAAAAACTCCTATTTAGAAGATGATATAAATGTCTTTAGAAACGAATGGGCAGCGTACCTGATCGAAGAATGTAAACAAATAGGAAAATGAAGGTTAATTCCTAATACTTATGTTATCTTTATATGGTCATTGATATCTCCCTTTACACTTATTGAGAATCTATGATCTCCCTTTCTTATGTTTCATATCCTTAGATTAGTGAATTCCTACTACTTAGTTTGAAAATGACATAAACTTTAGAAAATAACACCAATGACATACAGAAAACCAATAAAACGCATTCGGATTGTTTTGATACTTTAGGAAAATGATCCACGAGTCATTTGTGACGTGTAATAATCGACCGCACCTCAATCCGACGCATGGTGTGACCGGTATGGCTAAAAGTGTCTGATATTAGTTTCAAATTGAGATAAACTTTGGAAAACAACACCAATGACATACGTCAAACCGAGAAAACGCATTAGGATTGTTTTGATACTTTAGGACAACGATCCACGAGTCATTTGTGATGTGTACGAATCAACCTCATCTCAATCCGACACACGGTGTGACCGGTATGGCTAAAATTTTCTGATATCAGTTTGAAAATGACATAAACTTTGGAAAACAACACCAATGACATACGGAAAACTGAGCAAACACATTCAGATTGTTTTTATACTTTAGGAAAATGATCCACGAGTCATTTGTGATGTGTAAGAATCGACCGCACCTCAATCCGACGCACGGTGTGACCGGTATGGCTAAAATTGTCTGATATCAGTTTGAAAATGACATAAACTTTGGAAAACAACACCAATGACAGACGCCAAACCGATCAAACGCATTCGGATTGTTTTGATACTTTAGGAAAACGAGCCACGAGTCATTTTTGACGTGTACGAATTGACTTCACCTCAATCCGATGCACGGTGTGACCGGTATGGCTAAAAGTGTCTGATATCAGTTTGAAAATGACATAAACTTTGGAAAACAACACCAATGACATACGCCAAACTGAGCAAACGCGTTCGGATTGTTTTGATACTTTAGTAAAACGATCCAAGAGTCATTTGTGACGTGTACGAATCGACCTCACCTCAATCCGATGCACGGTGTGACCGGTATGGCTAAAAGTGTCTGATATCAGTTTGAAAATGAGATAAACTTTCGAAAACAACACCAATGACATATGGAAAACCGAGCAAACACATTCGGATTGTTTTGATACTTTAGGAAAATGATACATGAGACATTTGTGACGTGTACAAATTGACCTCACCTCAATCCGACGCATGGTGTGACCGGTATGGCTAAAATTGTCTGATATCAGTTTGAAAATGACATAAACTTTGGAAAACAACACCAATGACACACGAAAAACTGATCAAACGCATTCGGATTGTTTTGATACTTTAGTAAAACAATACAAGAGTCATTTGTGACGTGTACGAATCGACCGTACCTCAATCCGATGCACGGTGTGACCGGTATGGCTAAAAGTGTCTGATATCAGTTTGAAAATGACATAAACTTTGGAAAACAACACCAATTACATACGCCAAACCAAGCAACCGCCTTCGGATTGTTTTGATACTTTAGGACAACGATCCAAGAGTAATTTTTGACGTGTACGAATCGACCGCACCTCAATCCGATGCACGGTGTGACCGGTATGGCTAAAATTGTCTGATATCAGTTTGAAAATGACATAAACTTTGGAAAACAACACCAATGACATACGACAAACCGAGAAAACGCATTCGGATTGTTTTGATACTTTAGGAAAACGATCCAAGAGTCATTTGTGATGTGTAAGAATTGACCGCACCTCAATCCGACGCACGGTGTGACCGGTATGGCTAAAATTGTCTAATATCAGTTTGAAAATGACATAAACTTTGGAAAACAACACCAATGACATACGGCAAACCGAGAAAACGCATTCGGATTGTTTTGATAATTTAGAAAAACGATCCACGAGTCATTTTTAATGTGTACGAATCGACCGCACCTCAATCCGACGCACGGTGTGACCGGTATAGCTAAAATTGTCTGATATCAGTTTGAAAATGACATAAACTTTGGAAAACAACACCAATGACATACGCCAAACCGAGCAAACGCCTTCGGATTGTTTTGATACTTTAGGAGAACGATCCACGAGTCATTTGTGACGTGTACGAATCGACCGCACCTCAATCCGACACACGATGTGACCGGTATGGATAAAAGTGTCTGATATCAGTTTGAAAATGACATAAACTTTGGAAAACAACACCAATGACATACGCCAAACCAAGAAAACGTGTTCGGATTGTTTTGATACTTTAGGAAAACGATCCAAAAGTCATTTGTGACGTGTACGAATCGACCACACTTCAATCCGACGCACGGTGTGACCGGTATGGCTAAAATTGTCTGATATCAGTTTGAAAATGACATAAACTTTGGAAAACAACACCAATGACATACGCCAAACTGAGAAAACACGTTCGGATTGTTTTGATACTTTAGGACAACGATCCACGAATCATTTGTGACGTGTACGAATTGTCCACACCTCAATCCGATGCATGGTGTGACCGGTAAAGCTTTTCATTAGATAAAGAATCAGTATTTATTAAATGAGATAAATCAATCAAAAATATATTGATTTTACATTATTCCCTTTCATTGTTATGAAAATGAAAACTTTTGAGTTTAAAATTTAATATTTTAGTTTCACATTTCCATATTAATGTATTCTTTCATATTACTATTTTAATTTCTTTCATTATTGCATTACTAACATAATATTTGTTTTCTTATATAGGTGAATTTTTTTTCCTTGAGTTCGGATGCTTTGTTCGGCAACAAATACCGTCAAGAGAAGATCACAGATATCAAAGGATGAAACATGAATGTTTATAACTGTTGTTGAATAATTTTAAATGTAACCATTTAAAACAATGTTTGAAATGTATATAGCAATGCGTTTTTTTTGTATTCATGATGTTAAGTAAATGTATATACCGTTGTCAGTCAAAATATTGGGTGCGGGTGCTATGGTGTGCAGGTGTGCATGTGCTACTTTGTGCAGGTATTCTGGTGTGCAGGTGCGCAGGTACTGTTTTTTAGGTGCAGGCGCTGGGGCCTTTATCAGTGCTTTTTTAGGGCTGATAAAGGACACCTTTAACAGCGCTAGAGGAGCGCTGATAAAGGGACCCTTTATCAGCGCTCCGAGAAGCGCTGATATAGGTGACCTTTATCAGCGCTCCACGACGCGCTGATAAAGGACCCCTTTATCAGCGCTCCGAGAAGAGCTGATATAGGGGACCCCCCCTTTATCTATGCCGGAATTAACAGCGCTTTTCTAGCACTGTTAATGCTAGTTTTTAGCGCTGATAAATGGGCAGGTTGTAGTAGTGATTTACACTTAATATATAAGATATTTAGTGAAAATGGATTATAAAATAATTTTAAAAATAAAATTTATTAATAATTAACTAATTATTATCAATTAGTAGTCATTTAATAATAATTGGAAGACATAAAAATTCAATAAATGAATAAAGGATCTAAGATAAGGTGAAAACATGACTTGAGCTTCAAACAACCATAACTTTTGATCTGGGTGTCCGTTTGAGCTCTACCATATGTCAAATTGAAGCTTACAAAGAGATATACGCCATGTTGACTAGGGAGGTAATGTCAATTACTATTTTTTCAAGGTAAAAAAGTCCCATAAGGCCTCTACAACCAAGTTTTTAGCTGGGGTACCTTAATTTTTTAAATAGTATTTCACCTTCATTTAAGAGAGTATTATTGTCTTTTTTCAATGAAGACTAGATTTATTCCTAGGTATTACATTCATAAAGATATTATGATTTTGAAATTTTATCATTTTTCATATTATATTTTTATTTATAATTAAATATATACATATTTTATGATATTTACTTATAATAAATCAATTGTATAAATACATATTTAAGCATATTTACATAAAAATTTATTTTTAAATATATAAAGTAAATAGAAATAAATATTTATTATTCATTTTATTTAAAATAAAAAATTAACCATTTTATTTTCCTTATAAAAATGCATTAATATGTATATATATACCTATACGAGTAATGTTTATATATATACATATGTGTGTCAATAAAATAAATAAATATATTTATATTTATATTCCAATATATGTAACTAAATACATATATATGTAAATATTTTTGTGTTTTTGTGAGAAATATAAATGTATACTTATGTGTTTAAATAAATGTATGAATCAATATTATGTATATACATCATATATAAATGTATTTTTACAAATAAATCATTATAATTATCGTTAAATATAATATATAAATGTATTTTACTGTAAATATTTACAAATTAATTATAATTTTTTATGTAAATATAAAATTATATGTGAATATGTATATATATATACAGACATATAAATATATATGTAACATATAAAATTTATATCTAAATATAAAATATATAATAATATTCTAAAATTTATTTAAAACAACATCTAACCATTTTTTTACACTATAAAAATATAGGAATATATATATAATTATAAAAATATATATATATATAATGTTTATATATACATGTGTGTGCATATTAATAAACAAATATATATATTTATATTTATATTCTAATATATGTAAATGAATATTAATATATAATATATTTAAATAAATATAAGTATATATATATCACACACACACAAACACATATTTTATAAATGGATTTTAAAATAATTATATAAATATATGAATAAAAAATATATATGTATATATATATATATATATATATATAAATAAAAAGAAATATCATAAAATAGAGAATAAAAAATATTGGTGAAGTGGTAAAGGAATTCTAGTTTCAAAACATAGGTATAAGGATCGAATCTAAGCATGCACGGGGGGTGAACATGAGGCTCAACTTTGGAAAAGTGCTGAAAAAGGCCCATTCCGAGCATTGAAGTGGAGGGGGGGGGGGGGGTTGTAAAATCGTATTATCGTTGTGGTGGGGGGAGAGTTTATGAAAAACACCGAAAAAGAGGGCAGAAATCACTGACAAATGGGGGAAAAGAACTCCAAAAAAATATTTTTTGGCCACCTTTATCAGTTCTTTAATTTTTTTTTTGAAAAATGTCCCCTTTATTAGCCCTAAAAAAATAATGATAAAGGCCCCATTTATCAATACTAAAATAATAATAATAAAGGGGTCCTTTATCAATATTTTTTAGCATTGATAAAGAGATATTTTTAACAGCACTTAGATTAACAATTCTATAAAAAACTTTTAAATAAAATTTTTAACGTTGTTAAAAGCATGAATAATGGTAGTGATTACATAGTAAGCATCCACATGAGGTATTATGTCATTATGATATTAAATTCTTTCACTAGATTTGTCTTGGTGTGTTTCTAGACATTAACCTTGGACTTTAGGCTGTTTCGCCTAATACCACTGAGAAAGAGGCCTAGAGGGTCACCCACTACGTATATCAAAATTATCAGTTAAATAATAATATTATTTAATAATTTGAATAAATATAATTACCGCATATGGTTTAATAATTATTCATGTTTTCTTGATCGCATATATTCTATCGCTATTTATTTGAGAGAATATTTTGTGAATAGAATATTTAATAAATATTAATTTTTTATATAGTGAATATAATATTTTTTTTTATTAGAGAATAATGTAGTGATATTTATTTATTAAATAAATTGTCATTATTCAAGGATCAGGAAATATTTTGGAGGAATGGAAGATCTATTTTAGTGGTCTGGTGAGTAATAATATATATTTAATTTTATTTGAATAAATAATATTTAATTAAATTCACAAGTTTAGCGCAGGTTAACAAATAATAATAATAATAATAATAATAATAATAATATAAATATGGGGTTTTTTAGGGATTACAAAAATAATAAGGGTGTATATGTAGTTATTATTTTATAACCCTAGTAGTATATAAACACAATTATATTATTTTCTTAATAGAGTCAATTCATTTGTTGTGAACAATGATATCTAGAGAGAATCCTCTCGAATACCTAAGGAGATCCCTCTCCAACAATTCTCTCAATAATAGAGAGCAATCCTACTCCACCACTCTCAAGTTTAGAGTGGTGTAAGAGAACCTTTCCTTGAAGATATTCTCAGGCTGATCAAAGGCGAATGACACAAGTGTTAGAATCTGTTGTGCTAGCACCCGGAGATCCCTACAATGATGTTTAGAGGTTCATGGAACACATGTGGATCACCACCAGATGAAATCTATTTTTGATTCCTATAATGCAATGATGTTATGACATAAAGAAGTTTTTAAATCCATCAATAAAGAAATAATTCCTCATAAGGTATTTCTTTAATTGCTTAAATTAATTATAAATAATATATGATGATTTTGCAGTTTGGTTCCACCATTTTCCCTCATCAATATTCTTTGATTTAATTCTATTGATCACAATGTTTATCATCATATAAATATTATATTAATCATAAAATTTGACAAAAAGTTGATCTTTTCATGCATGATCTAACACTTTTTCTATGCCTAGAACCTTCACATATCATCTACATACAGAAGAATTTAAAACATGCTATTTTTAATATACTTGAAATAAACACAAGCATCATATTGGCTTTTAGTAAAATGGTTATTAATCATGAAAGAATAAAATTTCCTATACCATTTACCATAGGATTTCTTTAAACCATATAATGATTTATTTAAAATACATAATTGGTTAGGATTGAAATACTTATAATAACCATTAAGAGGTTTCATATATAATTTAACATTAAGTTCACCATGAAGTAAGGTTGTTTTCATATCCCATTGTTCAATTTGAAAATCATATTAGGAAACAAAGAAAAGAAAAAACCATATAGAAGAATGTTTTACAACTGGTGAAAATATTTCAGCCTAGTTTATTCCTTATCTTCCAAGAAACCCCTTGGAAACTAATCTATCCTTAAATTTAATTGAATTTTCAGTGGTGTTATCTTTATTTTATTTATAGACCCACTTATATCAAATTACTTTAGCATTGGAAGGTATATCAATGATATACCAAGTCTGATTTTTATTAAAGGATTTCATTTCTTCCACTATGTTAGAGATTCATTGCTTGTAATCTCTATCATTGATGGATTTATTATAAGATTTAGTGTCATCATATATAAGATAATTTCTAACCTAAAAGAGAAATGAAGCCATATCATATTGATTTAAATGAGAATATGGTCTAGTAACCATCCTAACTCTATCATGGGTCAGCTGGTAATCAACATTATTATTATGTGGATCATTATCTAAATCTGAATATGAAATGGAACTAGATTTAGCTCAGGTCATAGGTTGAGGATCAAGTGGAGGAGGTTGATCAACAGCCTCAAACTGGGTCGATTGTTGAGCATCAACAATCTCATAAATGGTTTCATCACTACTATATTTTTTAAAAAATTTAGACTTGGAAGAATAAGATTTGTGAAACACCACATATCTATTAATTATACACTTATGGTATTTGTGTTAATCAACCCATAATTTATAACCCTTAACACCTTCAGGGAACCCAACAAAAAAACTTAATATATTGAGGTTATTTCTTATTAGTCTTGACATGTGCATATATAGTACACTCAAAGACTCTTATGTGATTGTAAGAAGGTGGTTTGTTATTACACAATTCCTCTGGGGCTTTAAACTAATTATTGGAATAAGGGAAACAATTAATTAGGTACACTATCATAATAGTAGCCTCTACCTAGAAAGACTTAGGTAGGAATGAGCATACAATCATGCTTCAGACTCACTCAAGGATAGTTCTATTCAAATGTTCAAAAAGTCCATTTTTGGGGGTTTCACTAATAGTTTGGTGTCTTACAATGCCCTTGGATTTATATAACATAATAAAATTAAAATATAGGTATTCTAATCCATTATTAGTTCTCTATGTATTAATTTACCTTCATTTCTAATTTTCAACAAATCTTTTCCATGTTTTGGAGGTTTCAATAACATCATATTTGTTTTTGAGTATTTAAATATAAAACTTTCTAGATAAGTGATCAATAAAGGTGAAAAAATAGGAACCTCCACCATGAGAGGTGGTCCTAGATGGTCCCAATAAATCAGAGTGAATGTATTCTAAGGGAAAACTAGCATTAAAAAAAGACATATTTAAGATGAATCTATTATATTTACCCATTACAAAATATTCACAAAAAGGAATATTACTCGGTGTAATGTTGGTTAATAACCCTTATTTATTGAATTCCTTAAGACCCTTGGAGCTCATATTCCCCAATCTCCTATGCCATAAAAAAGAACTATTAGTATTGGTTACATATGTACTACCCAACTGTCTAGAATGGGTCTTACCATTCAAGAAATATATCCCATTGACAAGGGAACCCTTGATGATAGTTATATATCCCTTGAAGATTTTAGGAAACCTGATCCAGACCTAAGAGTAAATCCCATTCGGTCTAGAATTTATAAAGATATCAGGTTCCTATAGAGGTCAGAAACCCGCCAAACATCTAACAAAGTGATGATAGAGTTATTATATAGTTTTATTAGGATAAAACCTATTCCAATAACTTTAAACTTCCTATTATTACCTAAAAGATAATCTCCTTCTACCCTTTATACCAAATAAAGGAAGGACTCCCTAAAAGGACACATGTGAAATGAAGAGACAAAATCTAGGACCTAATCGTGGGTGGATGCAATCTTGGATACATTAAGAACATCAAAAGTATTATAACCAGGATACACCAAAAGGTATTGTTCAATAGGTTCTTTAGTATTAGGATTTTGTTTTAGTTTTCTACACTTGGGTCTTATATTCCTGGAATTACCACAATTGTAACAAACAACTTTCCTATCTTTATACTTAGACCTAAACTTGGGTTGTTTACTATTATTAGATTTATCTTTACTATAATATTTATTCTGACCCTTGGTTTATCTCTTACCCCTTATGAAAATACTATCAAAATCACCCTTAACTTTTCATTTAGAATGTAATTCCTTAGAAATTAGGGAATATTTAACCTCTTATAGGGTTAGTGAGTCATGACCATACATCATAGTCTCTATTAGTGTGATATAGGAATTGTATAAAGAAATAAAAATAATCATATATTGATCCCAATCATCAACAATCACATTAATATTGGCTAAATTAAGAATTATTTTATTAAATTCATCCAAATGGGATTTAATTGAAACACCATAATTCATTTTAAAAGTAAACAGGTGACATTTCTTATAAAGTCTACCAACAAGTAAAGTTTACATGTAAAATTTCTCTAAATTAAGTCATATTACTACAACAGTACTTTAATAAGAAAATTCTCTAAACATATTATCATATAACTAAAGTAGTAAAATGCTACAGGCCTTAAAAAATTTCAACATAGATATCTTCATTTGCAGTAGAGGTTTAAAAATCATCATACTGGGTAAAAATTTATTTCTTTAGGGAATGAAAAACATTAATTAACCCTAACTAAATAAGTAAGGAACTCATTTTAATCTACCAAAAATTAAAGTGATCATCACCATAAAACTTTTTGATTTCATACTTTGTTGAAGCTCTATTTATTCAAAGGCTTTGATAAAAATTTTTTAGGGACAACATTAAGCGTATATCCCCAAGAAATAGCCATGATCAATGGATATACAATTTTATTCAATTAAGTATTCGAATTCAAAAGGTATTTTGTGTTTATAGTGATTTATATTACAAATAGAAAAGGAGAGTGGAAAATTAAGATGAGTGTAGAATGCAGAATTAAAACAAAAACCAGATTTTAATCAAGAAATAGATTCAGAAGAAAATACAATAGAGAAATAAATATGGGAAATATATTTAATGTGTGTCAGTCCATTTTGGACCTACATACATTCCAAGAACATAACCCACACACAAATTTATTAAGATCAAAATAAAAATGATACAAGAAAAAATCCAGCAAAATAAACAACAATATAATAGAAACAATCAAAAAAACCATCTTCAGAACTAAAAAAAATGAAGTGACTAAAATAATCACAAGTCTGAGAGGGTGGCTCTCTGGTGGTGTTATTCTCTTAGTACTACTATAACAAATTATTGTGAAACATCTATAACTAATGGTTTGGTCATCTTCAAGAGCATATGAATCACTTAAAAGGTCCACACGTCTTCTTAATGAATAGACACCATAAAATCTCCACCATAAATGTCCTATGAGAGGTAGCCGAGGAGGATGACATATCGGGATATGATCTTACATGAAGAAAGATCACTGTGACAGGCTAGGGTTTCACCACAACAAATAAGAGTGAAAACTAGAAGGAATAAATCAAATTAGAATGCTGAAGGATAGTGCTAGTAGGGGTGATGAATTCACCTGATAGGCACATTCCTTGAAATAGACCACCTAACCAAATTCCACCATGCATAAAGGAGTTGAACTTTAAGTGAAAGAAGAAACCAAACCCCAGGCATGTGGAAGATTAGGATCAAAGGGGTGGAATAATGATCATGAGATATCCCATGGGGTATCAATTTTGAGAAAAAATAGGAGATAATAATCCAATTAAAAATTGGGTAAACCATACACAACGATTAAAAAAAGGCCCATATAGAAAATCCAATAAGACGACACATAAAGGAACCCTAGGAGGATCATTTTAATATAAAAATAACAAAGAAAATGAAACTATTTTTACATTCATGAATATATATAAGAAAAATAATAATCAAATTTCAATATGAAAACACTCAAATTCACATATATGTTGACATGATAATGAAATAATAACTTTTGGATGTATTATTTTTTCCCACCACTTGTCTAAATTTATCTTATCTTATATTTTCTACTATATATTGTATTTTTTCACCATAATTATTTCTTTTTATTTACATTGTAATTTATTCATGAAATATTCCAATTTTGACATATAGACTTTTGATCGACCCTTTGGTATGAATTTTACAAAAAAATCAATTTTAATGTATATTAAGATTTATATTTGAATACCTTCAACTAATATTAGGTTTCTATCAATGGAGAGTTCAAGAATAATTGTTCTAGGGTTTCATTTTTTCCCTCATGTTCTTAGTATTTATCTTCTCAACTTCTTATGATTTTTCTTCTTCCATCCGGGGGCTCCACATGAGTTTTCCTATTGCTTGAGGATGGCTCCGTTTCTTAGGTTCATGACGTTCGAGGGTTTGTGGAAGTTTATGTTAGAGTTATCTATATAGTGTGGGGGTATGAAGTGTCATAGATAACACACATTGTTGGTAAAATGACAACATTGGATGGTTGAGTGGAAATAGATATGGGTGATAATGCCAATTAATGTGAATTGTTAGTAGTTTGATGTTTTTGGTTTTAGTTGTTAGTGTTCTCAACTTTTTTTAGAAACTTGTATTCCATGTGTTAAATATTTTGCATTTAAATAATGAATTCCAGTTGTCAGGCCTGTTGAGGTATTGTTGGGACCATTTTGTTTTAAATTTAATTTAAAATTTCTAATCAGTTTGGGCTCTGATACCACTTACCTGAGGCCATATACATATATATAAAAGATGTCCATCCAATTTTTCCCATACCTCTCCAGGTTCCACCCACATGTCCAAATGGGTCATCAAACTAATGAACGTACCCAAAACACAACACATGTTATTTCTAGTGTTCTTTTTCCTCACCTGCACACACCCTGAGAAACTTCTCAGGAGGTCACCCATCATGATCACTACTTCAAGCCAAACTTTTTTTTACTGTTGAGTTCTAATCAGTTACTCTCCTAAAAAGAATGTTTTAACTTTTTTAAATGGTTAGTAACATTTTGAATCTTAATTAAAATGGATCATAACATTTATCCTTTTAATCCTTTAACATTCTAGGGGCATTACAAATCATATTTTAGAAACTTATTCTAATGTGTGTGTTTTAACCTAGACTCATGGTTCTCTTTCTATGAGGAATTTCTATTATTAATTTTCATCTTAATATGTAATCTAATTTTAGAGGCAATAAACCTTCACATGGATGAAATCTTAGACATGATCCTTTATTTCTCAATACACTTCATCTTGGGATTCTTATCCTTTGGAATTCCAACTTTCTTGGAGTTACTCCCTCTTACAAAGACAATCCTCTTATTTGAATTCACTAAAATTTCACTTTGATTTTAAATGTAACAAAGACCTATCTTTCCCATGGTATGGGTTCTTTAATATAGCTTAAAAACGATCCAAATTCATTGAAGCTTACAATATATTTTCTCCAACCTTGGAAGTCTTCAATATTTTAATTTTAGAAGCATAAAAAATATAGTAATCATGAACCTTCCACACTTCTTTCTTGGATCCTTAAATCATGATATGTAGTCTTGGATAATCATCTCCAAAACCATAACTTTGAAACTAAGATCTTTAATCATACTCTATTCCACTTGTAATCTTTAAAAACACTTTAAATGATTCAAAAAATAGATATTTTCTATCTTGAAAACTCATCTCAACCTTGGATAATCATTTGTTTAGTTCCATAATCTTATGCTCCTTGATGTCAAACTTCATGGTGATATTTTTTTTCATCCCCATATTCTAATTTACTAATAGATTTAGTAGTTTTATTTTTTATTTGTGATTTTTCTTTTTAAACCTAAAAATATATTGGAAAGTCAATTTTAGAAGAAAGTATATATTTCTTAATTGATTTGATTTCATTTCTTGGTGTGTTTTTTATTCCAAGACCATTTAAAATTTGATTTATTAATGAAATTAATAATTTTCTCTCCCAAGAAAATTTCTTCATCTTAGAATAATTTCTTTTTCCCGCTCCTATATTTTAATAGAAACAATCTCCATTGATGATTTTCCAGTAAAACTTGTGAATACATCCTCAAAGTTTCAATTCTTTTTGAATAGTAAGATTGTCCTAGATCACAAAGGAAACTCTTTAAGAAATTCAAATATAATCAGAATTAAATCTATAAATTATATAAAATCATGGATTTTATATTTAAGAAATATAGTTATGAAAAATAAATTTGAAAATTTTAGAGAGAATAATATCTCTTTAATGAATATTTGATCAATCTTATTCAAGGTAACCCAAAGTAGTAAGAAAACAAGTCTTTCAATACATGATAATCCTAGAAATATATATAGAATCAAGAATCTTAAAAAATACCCTTTATACACTTCTTCATTACACTTTAGAGAAAGATATAGTTTTAAAAATGTGAATATCAACTTAGATTCAACAAGGATAATCTCAGAAACACCCTCAAATTTGATAACAATTGAAGTATAACTCATTAAGAGAAAATAATTAGAGAAATCTAAGGGCTCAAATATTAGTTTATATTGTATCAAATTGATAAAATAAATAGAGGGATCAGGAATTTGATACTAATTGAGTGCTCAAATTGGATGATCACTAAAAGTGGGAGGGGTAAATCCATGTTCTATTTTTAACCTTTTTTCCTTTTGATGAGTTTCAATTAACGTAAACTATGATATTTATTGAAGTTTCATATATCACTTTATATTACTCATATTTTTAAGATAAATCAAGAACAAAAAGTACACAAGGATTTATAAGGGTTTTCCCCTATGTGGGTTGTTAAATAATTGTTGTGACTAATATCATAAAGTCACATATTTTCTAATAATATCAAAAAGTTTATTATAATAAGGAAGATATCATTATAGAACCTATTACAAAGCCTATTGGTTGTTTATTCAAAAATTCCACCTGTTTCCTCTTTTGGATTACCTCTAATATAATGTTTTGTACTAAAAAACATTGGTGATGATGAAATACTCTTTATTTACTCTAGATCTACAACCAACAATGATGAGGATATTATATGGGAAGGACTGATCAATGAATTTTATTGTGAATAGACATTAACCTTCTATTTTTAAATCCATCCATTAAACTATACATGAAATAATTAATAATTTTTTTATTTATTGGTTTAATTTTTTTTATATATGTAAAAATTTCTTTATGTGGACTTTATTTTGCATTTTCTTCTATTTCAGCCAGTGTTGCTCTTTCCAAAAATCTTGTGGCCATAACTACTCTAATATGGCATTATTGGGGTTTCATTTACAAGATGTTTTTAACAACAACTTAAAATGAATTTTACAAATTTCTTATGACTTTATATTTCTAGTTTTTTTGGAAAATATCATCAAAGGTATGTTTGGAAGTTTTTAGTTGTTCATCCTTTTACTTAATATTTTTATCTTGGTGTTACATGTATCATTGTAATTTTTTTGACCATTGAATTAATATATATCTAGAAATTTTGTTTATTTTGTTTATTTTTTATGTGTTATAGACATACATATACCATTGAAGTGATATAGGTTTTCTTGAAACATTTTAGGAACCCATTTAGTAATTTGATGATTTTTATGTGTGTTAAAAATATTTTAAATAATTTAACTGATCAAGATATTTTGTTTTTTAATAGATAGAATATTTTTGAATAAATATTAATGAAGTTTTATTTTCTTATGTCAACCTTTTATTATGATGGAAAAATGACGATCATATGCATACAATGAATATTATTTGGATCAATCCCAATTCACCCATTTGTATAAGGAATCCTTATAGGACTGACAAGGGTGAGTTCACATTGGATGTCATGATTGATAAGGCCACTGTTAAAGAAAATGGTGATTCCTAGAGAATTGTTATGGATTCATGCATTCCATTTATGGAATTAATTGATACTCGATAGTCTATTCTATGTGAAATAAAACAAATCTAGGAATTACTTGGTATTTTATGTGCATTTGATCTAGCTGTTTAGGCATTCCCATCTTCAATTTTTATTTAATTTATCATATATTATACAAGAAGTTATATCCATAACCATTTTAAATAAAAAATGTCAAGTTTTCTTCTTAATTCCTTTTATTTTTCTGAATAAAATTTACCAATTTATATAAAATAGCCTCACAACTCCACATCCATTGATTCATAGCTCACACTCATGCACACAAAACACTAAACCTCTTGATATAATTCCCTTATTATAAATCTTTCATATTATGACACAAAACATGGATAATATAAACATTTATACCTTTTTAATTTATCCCAACATTCTAACTTTTATGAAGAATGAACTTAAAAATTATTTCTTTTGTACTCCACTTTCATGTTATGAGTGTTTTACTAATATTAAAAAATCTATTTGTTTTATTTCTTTATATTGTTCAACTATTTATTAGTTTTATTTTTTACCTATATTTGGTAATATTTTCCTCAAGTTGTGACTCTTGATGATTATTGATAGTGATTATGATGTGAGAGTGTGGAACTTCTTTTTTGAAGTGTTGGGTATTTTTCTTATGGTTTCTAGTACCCTAAAATGAGTTTTTTTCAATGTATTTTGACATTGGTGAAAGTGGTTTCAAAAGGTGTATATAGAGATCATTTCATTCTCCTAAAAAGTAGCATGAAATCTGGTGGTAACTTGATTGGATTCAATTTCAGTGGATATAAATCTTTATTTCATTCATTGTATATCCAAATAAAAATTATTGAAGTAAAATTGTTTTTAAGGATTCTCATCTTTATCATTATCTTTATGGTTAATCAGTTCAATGTGTAAGTTATTTTAAAATATATATATTATGTTTTATTTTGTATATTTTCAGAAACCAAGGAAATATTTTGAGAGGTATGCATAGAAACACCACATAGATTCTTTATATAGAATAGTTGCATTGTGTTCCTAGGGTAAACATGTGGCTATTGGTATATGTCCTCAATTTTATGCATTGTGGAAAAAAATACAATAATTTTTCAACTTATGATCGTATTTAGTAGTGTGTGTTTTTGTTATATTATTTAATTCAAGGAGTATTTTTTAATTTTTTTTGGTGGGAGTGAAAAAGAGGGAATATATGATATTTATTCATTTCTTCACTTGGTATGTGGAGGGCTATGTGGTGTTTCAGTGACAAGTCTATTAGGATATGAAGTTGATGATATTTTTTCAGATGATGAAAACATTTATTGGACCCAATCACCAGGTCTTGAGAACCCAAAATTTGAAAAAAAACTTGAATTTAAATTCATTGGACTAGAACCCTCAGGCTAGGGTTCTTAATCTATTGGACAAACCAAAGAAAAATCTAATTAGGAGTTGAAAAATGCTTCAAATTTTAAAAATTCACATATATGGGATGAAGGATCAAAGAAAAAAATGTAATTTCTTATTGGGAATAGAAGGAATAGCTGACTTCAACACAAGTTGAAGAAGTGTCCCAGTGGAATCATAAAAAATCCTTATCACAAAATAATGATTGGAGTAGAAGCCCAACTACCTTGGATCATAGTTTTCTAGAAATAAAAACTCATCCTCGTTGGAACTAATAGATAGAATCAACTCTGGAAAATTATTAGAGTGGAAACTGGGAGAATGGTTTAAATAATATGGAAGAAGATATGAATGGTTTGAATTCTAGTCATGATTCTAATTTGATTTAAAGGGTAAGGAATCAATGGGGTAAGCAGGAGGAATCATTTACTTCAATAGAAAATTTATAGACTTGGGGAACACTGAATGAAAAAGTAAGTGAATTGAGTCAACTTGAAAGTTTTAATGCCTTGATTTTTCTATATGTTGGGGGAAGAAATCAATGACACCATACTAATTTACCTTTCAAGAAGGGTTATATGAATGATTCATGTCATTGGGGTGATTAATCTAATTTAGGATACTAGAAAAACAAGACCCTTACTATGAAGTAAAATAATTCAAGTGATGATAATACTATAATTAGAATGATTACTATAACTTGAAAACATTTGGACACATTCATTGTAAAGTAACAAGATGTTATTTTTAATGTTGAACCAATTATTTATACTTATAGAAAAATAATTAGTAAAACAAGGTATGAACACTTTCCTAATGACTTGCATCAGTTTCATCATTATCACCTATATGTGTGAAAATTCTTTTTATGATGATTATATCTTGCTTTGGTGACTATTTTAGTTGATTATTCTCATTTTATTGATCTTGTGTGATGATAAAACGATAGAGATACATTTTTTTTGGTTGATTAATCATATATAATTGATAATGTTTTAAAATTCCATCCCAATAGGGTAGAAATATTGGGTAGTGGGATTGACCATATCATGGTATCATCATGCCAACTTATTTATCTTCATGTTAGATTAATTTGTTTTTAATTAAGATCATGATAATATATTTTATGAGTTAATATTAGATTATTTTATAATTTTAATGATCAGTTAGAATAGTTAAGTGAGGCTGTATGTAATTGATATTTTTTAAATTAACATGATAAATTTAGAGAATTGGGATGGAGGTAGGCAAGTAAGAACATCACATTTCTGAAGAGAAGGGGCATGTATATCATGATGATGGAAGGGCACAAGGATAAACTCTCATACTGAAAGTGTCAGGATCGATTTCCTCTAGTCCTAGGTCTTCAGGCCCAACACATAATCCCTTTTGGAGTTCCATCCTAAAACTCATGGGTTCTTATAGGAATTTCCTATCCAAGATTATATGTGACCCACCATCCTCTGTGGAAACCAATGTGGGATTGAGTTTCCACCCAAGAATCCTCCCCTAAAACCAAAGACCACACAAATAGATCATACCTTTAATGATAATCCATCTGATCTAAATCATCTTTCACTTGTATCATCATTTATCTCTCCAATGGGACATGTCATCTCCCACCATTATTGGATAGAATTTTTATACAAGGAATCACCATGGACCCACATGCTCTAACTTAAGCCATCATTATCATTCCCAAACATGGTTGGGGCCATCCACATCACACCTAGGCAACACCATGCCTCTAATACCACTTATTAGTATCAATTTACTTCATCCTTAGGTATTTCAGGCCCAACACATCCCTCTTTAACATTTATATTTCTTTTGTAGGGGGATATTTCAGGTTTCTATTAGAGATGAAAAATAAGGATGTCATATTTTATATAGAGTATGGAAGTTGGTATGATACCAAGTATCTTACGATCCAACTAATTTTGTTGGAATTTATCTCTTTTTTGATAGGCTAAATGGGTGATTGTTTGAGGTTTTATCCATGCCATATATTTTATATTTAATAAGATATTTTATTGTGTGTTTTAAAATAGAAAATATTTCTTCCATTCCACATGCGTGAGATTTATTTATATCTATTTTTGAATGAGATGAGCTTATTATAATGGATTATAAAATGGAGAGGATTCTTATGCCAAAAGGAGGGTTGTGTGAAACATGATATGGAAGAGTGACTCGTGAAGATATATTATTGGTGGTCTTTGGGCATGGGAAGCACTATGCAACTAGAAAATTGGGATGTGCAACAGTTGTGCAATGGTTTATTTAAGTTACTACAATGATGTCATGTGTGTGGTATTTATCTATGAAGGGTGGAATCTTGTTATGAGACTATTATCAAAGAGTCGATGGAGGCATACCATGGTGTGAATTTCACACAGGTTTTCCACACTTTCACAGTAATTCAAGTTTTATTCTTTTACTTGGATTATTTATACTCTCTGATTATTAGTGTATTTTTCAGAGTTTCCTCATGGTTTTTTAATATTCCACATTGGAGGATTTTTCACATTAAAATTCATGTGTCCCCATTTATTTTTTTCTATTTGGTTTTGTTCTTCATTCACATTGGTGATTCTCACAATTCTTTTGTCGTAATTAAGATTTTATTCTGGAACTGATCTGATTCATTCCCATGTGTTGGGACTGAAGACCTAGGGTTGGAGGAACTTGATCCTAATAAGTTTATATGTGACCCACCATCATTTACTAAAACCGATGTGGGATTGGGTTTTCAACCAACAGGAAGTGCCTGCAGAATTTTGTTAAGGAAAAGTACCCCTACTGGATAACACATTCAACAAAAAATGATTCATAAGGACTCTTCTTATTGTGAGAACCAATGATCAACAACTTGGGGATATTTAAGAGGAAAATTAAAAGTAAATAGAGAAATAAGGTACAATTTATTTATTTTTATTTGGATAAAAAACCCACTCGAAGTAATCAAGTGTTAAGTTTACAATCCAACACACTACAATTTATCACATAGAAATATCACTGGAATGAAGATTTAACCCCTTTATTTTTTTTATCAAATGAATGGGGAGGGGCTGGGGGATTCCAGTTACATTTTCTTGTATATAAATCACTTCCTATTTTTTTGTTATTAAACCATTTTTCTTTATCATATATCCTGTAATAATCCATGGTTTCTCAATGATTTCTTAAATTCAATACTTTAAATGAAATAATCATCTAGGTATATAACATAATTTTTTTTTAAAATGCAATAAATCATTATAGTTATCCCAAAAATGAAGTGGGTGTTAAACTATAGAATTCATGATCACAAAATGGTGTCATATAAAGGATATTTCCCATTAATGAAATTGGACTTGGAAATATTTGAAACCATATTCATGTATCGACAATGAATAATTTATAATGTTCAATAATTTGAAATTTATAAATTTATAATAATAAACTATATGAGTAAGTATTAATATAAAAAATTATGGTCAAGTTAACAATTTTATTATTCAATAGAAGATATAGTCTACATAACGAAGGGCACTTGATTAAAACATACCCCATGAAAAGGTATTGATTCAAATGTTTGTATAGCGTTATGAAAGTAGGAATCGAGAAATGATCTATTAATTTTAAAGCATATATATCACACATATATTATAAAATAAAATATAGAGTGAACATAATATTTTTTATAGTTCGGATCACAACCCTTTACAATGCATTTTTATTCCCTACATATAGAACCCAAAATAGTAGTTTTTTGAAAACTTGGTGGATTAACCCGATCACCCCTTTGGTCACTTATAGGAACAAATCAAAAGATACCTTTTTAAGTGGTGGTAGAAACCAAACTTTCCTTTTATCCAGTCCATGACACTATTAAAATACCATCCTTTTTGTGGTTATGGAGAAAATCGATTATTGAATTTTTTTGGGAGTCTAAAACCCACTATCTTACCTTTTAATGATAAGTATAACCCACTAAAATTAAGTAAAGAGAAATAAATGGAAATAATTAAAAACATAAAAACCATTTTAGATAGTGAAGTTCTGAATGTCGAGGAATTAATAATCACTTAACCAACAAAAGTTTTTTATAATAAATCCCAAAAAAATTATTAGATCAACAATTATCATAGAAGTGCAGGAAAGTTGCAGTGATTCACCATGATTTTATCCTCAATAATTCATATCTTTTTAACTGGTCCTGTCAACTCTATATATCTATAGTTTTTTAATGCGTAACATATTTCAAATTTGAATATTGTTGCAAAACATCTTTTCCAATGAAATATATGTATGTAACTTCAATGAACTAATTTAGATTTGTTCGATGTTGATTTATTATAAAATTCACCATGGGTATTTCTCATAACTGAGAGGAATTAATGTTCATGTGGGTTTAATTTTATAACCTATAAACTCTAACAGTCTGTACAAAAAATTATGTTAAAATAATTAATACAACACTTAATATATCATAAGAATCAATTTTAAAAATCCTTAGAATACTCCTATAAAGCATGTGAGATTAAAAATTCTTATTAATGTATTTTAATATCAAACCCCATAATTATGTAATTCAAAAATATGAAATGTAAAACAATAAGTAAAATAGAATATATAAGTAATTATATAATTCACATAGATGAACTTTTCTACATTGCAGATTTCTCATAACCAAAAATAATTCATGTGTGAAAATATTATATGCAGTCAAAATTCATGAAACCAAAATTCATTATATAGAAAAATCCATGTATCCAAAATCTTCATGTAACCAAATCCATGTAACCAAAATTCTCATAAAACCGAATCTATATTACTAAATTTCTCACATTGGAAAATTTTACATATCCAAAATTTATAATTTATAGATTTTGAATAGTTTGTAGATTTGATGAAAAATAACTATTCTACACAAAATGTAACCTTAATAAACATATATAATACTTATAAAAAATATAGATAAAATATTATAAATAAATAAATGAGTTTTTTAAAGCTGTGAGAAACTATAGTTATCTAATCTAAAAATAGTTAAGTACTAACACACATTTAAATTACTCATGTTAGAGTGAATAAAACAAATAAAGTTTTGTAATCATAAAAACATGAAGTAGTTCAAGAAGTCACTCAACAATATTTACCCTTTTTGATAATTAAAAAACAAGGTATATTTTAAAACTTATCCTCCATTTTGAAATTATCATAAAGATTAAAAAAATACCCCCTAGAAATGTACATATGCGTTAAGATATATTACTATAAAAGAAACTAACCCTTATGTTAAAATTAAACATGAAAATATCCCCCTTAATGATTTCTGAGAAAGAAACTAACCATAAAATTTACATCGAACACATTGCTAGACACCCCATAAATTCATAAATTTTTAAACAATATGAGAAGAATTAAAATATTGTTTGTGAAAATTAATCAGAAACATTTCAAATATTAATTTATTATGAAAATCGGAAGTTTCAAAAATAATTTTACAACTAGTGTCTTTGAGAAATCTTAAAACAGTAAAACAATAAGAAAATGTGTACAAAAACTAAAAATAGTAAACTAAAAAAAGATTCCATATTACTACATTTTTCATGTAAATATAAAAATCTCATTATATAAACAAATTCAAAATATCCTAAAATACAGGCTAAAAAATTTAAATTTCCATCATACTAAGTTCAAATTTGATTTTCTCAAAATTAGATAAATCTAGGGACTTATTAAAGATATCAGCAAACTGATTTTTTATATAAATAAAATCTAGATTTATATTTCCTTTTTGAATATGATCCCTAAGAAAATGAAATTTAACATCAATATAATTAGTTCTAGAGAGTTGTAGGGGGTTTTTGGAAATTTAAATAGCATAATTATTTCCACAAAATATAGAATTATTATTAAAATTAAAACCAAAATTCAAAAATATTTTCTTAATACATAATGATAAAGCAAAAGAAGATGTAAAAAATATATATTCACATTCAGTTGTTGAAATAGAAATAGAATTTTTTTATTTAAAGTTCAAGAAACAAAAAATTTACCAAGTAAATGACACATACATGAGGTGATTTTTCTATTTAGCTTGTATTCACCAAAATCAGAATCTGAATAGCTTATAAAATCAAAAGAAGTTTTAAAAGGATAAAAAATAGGATTCAAAGATCCATAATATATTTTTTATTC
This sequence comes from Viscum album, assembly GCA_963277665.1. NCBI lineage: Eukaryota > Viridiplantae > Streptophyta > Magnoliopsida > Santalales > Viscaceae > Viscum > Viscum album. The sequence goes on along the minus strand of OY728141.1, from coordinate 1,590,866,012 downwards.
TTTAAATATCTTTTAAAATAATTTCTTTAGGATCAATTTTAAATCTAGGATGCATGAAAACTGAAAACACTAAATCAATTCTTGAAGCAGTTAATTATAAAAAACTAAAAATCATTCCTCTATACATTTTAACATCAATGGATTTTTTTTGGATTTATCTAAATCCAATTTACAAGTAGTACTCATGGGATAATTTTCAATTTTATAAGAGATTTAACTAAACCTATTAACCAGATCTTTATCATATTTGAATTGATTTAGAAAAATACCATCATTTGTTTGAAAAATTTGAAAACCAATAAATAATTTCAATTCTCTTATCATACTCATATTAAATTTAGTAGTCATTAATTCTGAAATTTCATTACAAATATTTTCACATGAAGATCCAAAAAAAATTTCCACAACATAATTTTTTATAATCAAAATTATATTACATCTTTTCTTAATAAATAAAGTAGGATAAACCTTACATTTCTCAAATCATTTTCAAAAGAAAACTTGTAAAGACCCCAAATTTTCCATGTAATTTTTTTAATTATATTGAAATATTATGAGTTTGAGAAAATTTAAGGTACGTGATTTCGAGGCCCGGAGTGATTGGAACAAATTTTTGAACTTTCTTTAAGGTACGTTCAGTTAACATGAAAGCGATAATTTGTTACTTTTGAACCGATGATCAAAATTTAAATCTGAGGACACCGTTGAACTCGCAGTGCCGATATTCGCTTACGGAGACCTTCACTTCAACTATATTAGGTCAATGGTGGAAGTTGAATTTTTGGGTTTTGTGGAGGAATAAAATAAAACAACTGTTTTATTTTTATTCAAAACCTCTCCACCACGTTTTGAATCTTGGTGGTGGGGACCACCCTACCTTGAACCCCTCTTTTAATGTGATGTAACTCTTAGAATCCCCCAAATTGATGAGCCAAAATTAATTGATAAATTAATTAACTTAAACATAATTATGTTGGGTCCCCTTTTCTTCTTCCTCTTGGGATGAAAAACCTTCTTTGTGGAGAAAAACTTTTGCTAGAGAACTCTTAAAGGAAGAACATCCTCCAATGAAGAAGATCTTCCAACGAAGAACGTCCTCCAAACGAGGAACGAGGAACCAACGTTTGAGAAGCACCGGTGCATAATATTCTTCCTCACGCCACATCCAATGAATAAACGAGGTAGGGTTTCTCTTAATTGTTATTAGTTACTTTATTTCATGTTGATTCAATCTTCTTGAGCCGCTTGTTATCGAACTAACGCAGAGGGAACATGCCAAAAAAACACGGCCCGATCCCTCCACTACCTCATGGATTGATGTGTTCTTCACGAGCGGATCTTCGGGTTGAGTGGAACCCAACCACGTCAGGATAGATGCAAAGGTGACATCCCAAGATGAGCATCGATCTCTTCAGATTGAAGAACGGGCCACCAGAGCTCACCTAGTGACCCGTGGAAATCCGCCGGCGACTGGGGCTGGTGACCGGTGATGGCAAGGTACAAGATGGTGGCCAACCCTCCGGCAGGACGCGATGGCGGTAGTGGCACAAGCGCGCCACCGAAGGAGGCCGTGGACCGTTGGCCGTGGTGGAGGAGGGTGGTGGATGGCACGCCGGTCAGCCACATGGAAGCAGGGCGACACACGTCTGCACCGCCGGTAGAGGAAGAGGCTGCGAATGTCGAGCCATAGTGGCACCCCAGGGTAGCCGAAACTTGACCGACCGCAGGAAGAGCAGCGGTTCCATCATTCCGATGAAAGGGGGAGTTGGCTGGAGTCCCGACCAGCCACGTCACGCCGAGCAGGACCCGCGCCAGTGGGTCCTGTGTGCCAGCAAGAGGCGCCACGTGGTGCCACCGGGTTGGCCGAAGCTGAACGGTCCAATTGGATCGTTCTAGAATTTGGGGGGTGCCTCCCTCGGGTGGTGGCTAGGGTGGGACCCGCCACGATGGACCACACCCAGCTGTGGGCCAAACCCAGTGGGCCGGGCCGGACCGCGCCCCAGCGAGCCGGGCCCATCTGGATTCAGATACGCCTTTTTGGCCATATCTTGAGAACCGAGCATCCGTTTGATGAACCATATATGAAGCCAAAATCCTTGGATCGAGATGGACCGTTTGGCATAACCCAATTTAGTTTTGGATAAAGTTGGGGTATAACTGGGTTAGATCGAACCCGAATCCAATGGGCCCTTGAGACTAAAAGGCTAATAACTTACAGACCGAGCGTCCGATTGATGCGCCGTCTATCGCGTTGGGTCCCTTATAACATGAAGGACATTAGTGTTACTTGTTTGTGGGACTTTATGGAAGTTGAAGTATTTAAAAATGGATTGAGGAGTGGATCCTCCCGGAATCAAGCATGCTAAGTGCGGAAACCCTGTGGCTGGCTGTACTTGAGGAATCCTCAGATCTTGTGTGGTTCATCTTCGGATCATGTGTGGTTCAACATATTTAGATCCTGTGTGGGTCAGAATCTTCAGATCCTGTGTGGGTCATCTTTAGATTCAGTGTGGGTCATCTCCAGATCCTATGTGGGTCATCTTCAGATCTTGTGTGGGTCATCCATCGATCATGTGTGGGTCAACAACAGATATTTTCAACGAATTAAGATGATCTACCAATACAGGTAATCATATATACTTTCATACTCAAGTTATACCTAGTGTGAGCTGAGTATTTACCTTTTTGGTACACTTCTGTGTGGTGATACCTTTATGGTATTCTTCTGTGTGGCATTACCTTTTTGGTACTTACCTTCGTGGTGTTACCTTCGTGGTATTATTTCCTTCGTGGAACAGTTGTGCTTTTGGATAAAGAGTTGGGTCTTGTGTTTCCTCATGAACAATATGGGTTTACTTCATAACATAGGTATATATATGGGCATATAACTAAATAGGTATGATTGTTGCTTCATGCTTTGTTATTATGGTATTGCTTTGTGTTTTATCCTTCGTGGATTCTGAGAGACCTTTAGGGGTCTCAGGGTCCCTACTAAGTATTGTTTTACTCACCCCTGCATGGGCTATGCCCGTACCTTACTGTGTCTTGTGAAGACGACGAACACTATTGATCAAGGCTAAGGGTGACAGGACTAGAGGCTTCTCAGAGGTGGACCATTAGACGAGACGTACCATAGAGACGACAGTTCGAGAGCTGTACCTAACCTTTAGGTAGGATCCTTGGTGGGTGTTCATAGAAGATGTTTTCAGTTTTACTTGTACTTTCTAGTTGGGATTTTATTCTAGCCCCTTTACTTACTATACTCACTCTATTTACTATATAGTTTACTTTTTTCTTGTATCTTGCTGTGTGATTGGATAGTGTGAGTTTTCAGGTTAAAAGGCAATGCCTTCCCGGTTTTAGGGATATGCCTTTTTGGTGCTAGTCATCATCCCCTGGTCAATGGAAGGAAGGTTTGGAGTAGTCACATCACGGGCCCCGGGGGATGGGTCGTGAAAAAACTCGTAAACCATTCATATAAATCTTAAGGAACTTTTTTCAAACCATATAGATGATGGTTCTGGATATAGTTAAAGCACTTATCAAGGCTTATCCGAACTCCATTTTTTTAGATTCAATGGATTGTTTGCATGTTGTACAATTCGTGAACATCATGACCAACAAAAGTTTTCCAAAGAATATTGATAATGAAATATGCTAAAATCGAAAGGAGGTATTTTCACATTAAATTTATAATTAATTTAATTAAATCAAAATAAATTTTACCTCATTCTTGAGATCTTTATTTTTAGTATATATTTATTGTATGAAACCCTTTTCGGCAACCCATCATTTCACTTATAGGATCAAAGTGTCAAATCCCTCTAGCAGTGATCCATATGTGGTCCTATAATCTCCAAACATCACTGATGAATTGTTGGGAGATTGTGCAATTGATTGATTATCATGCATTGATCATCATGATTGCTTTATTTTTCTTTGATCTTGAATAAATTATATTAATATTTTTGTTCTTGAGAGGATATGATATGTAATAGGAGGAATCTAGAGAGAAATCCATTGTGCACAATGATTCTTGATTAACCACTATTAAAATGTATTAGCAGTTTATTTATAGACCTAGAGTTCAGGTTTGTAATTTAATTAATTTTACAAGTGTCCTTAATAAAATTTTAAACTCATGCTTGAACCCATTCTATGTATTAAAGTAACAATATTTTTTTCCACCACGCGTGTCAACTAGCACAAAGATAAATATTATTTTAACAGATTATAAATTAATATTTATCACCAGACTCAATCTTGGTATGCTAGTTCTCCTCAACATTTATTGAATACCCAAATAAATAAAATATTTATTTACTCAATAAATAAATAAATAAATATTATATATCTACATAATAATTAGTTACCCCGTGAATAAATATTTATTTAATTTGTGTGATCAATAAATCCTGAATAAAATTATTCATTAAAATTGAGAATTATATTTATTCTAATTCTTAAATTTAAATAGAATTTAATTGAGATCAATAGAAACACTTAGTGTGTGACCCTCTAGGATTCTTTCTTGTTGTAATTAGATGGGATTAACTAAAGTATAATATTACTATCTATCAATGAGTTAAATAACCCAATAGAAATAAGTTAATGTCACAATGTTGACAACCAAATATAATCACTTTTTGTGTAATATAATACATTTATCATAATATCTTACCAAGCACGTCATACACCCATGCCATCAACCTATATGCTTGATACATCTTAATTTTACTATTTGAAATAAACTCATCATTACACCATGACCATAAAATTTAATGTGACAGTTCTATTTCCATAAAAGGGATGAGATATCAACTTCCAAAAATATGGAAGGGAAAAATATTTCCTTTAATTATTCATTAATAACATATATTTCATGACATAACTAACATACCCTACTTCCCGAAAACAAATGTTGATATAGTTTTGGTCTAGTAAATATATGTTTATAAGTCATGAAATGAATTAATAATAATATTAAAGTCAAAGGACCATTAAAAAAACTTATATACATAAATACCAGATGACATATAAACATATAGAGTTCCTACTGGTGGTTCTGTTCTCGTAATCTCCCTTCTTATATATTACCAAGTGTGAACTTCATGAGGTGAAGTGTCATATTATTATGAGTAATCAAACTTGATAATCAATATACTATGTTCCCCATCATATAATGTTATTCAATCATAGAACTAGTTTTAAGAATATCATCATGGAATTTCAAGGTTCTTATCATAGTAGGGAATTTCTATTCCCTTTATTAGTGCGACATATACAATAAGACATTATTATATCCAAGTCATGAAGAACTATTAATTATATGTAATAATATATTTTAATTAATATTAACTTCTTTGAATATTAATGTAATCAAAAGTAAAAACAGTTGGTTCTAAAACACCAACACCAATAATAGAGCCTTAGATAGTCTCAAAATACGATGAAGATGCTTTTCATTTTCAAAGACCAGGGGTTGTTTAACATATAATTCTTAATAAATATAACCATTTATAAACTAATTTTTTTCATACATTATAAATAATTTAAATCCATGAAAATAACCATAAGCTAATAATATTTTAATTCCTTATAGTCTATCAACAGGTGTATAATATTCTTTAAAATCAATACCATTTTCTTGAGAATACCCTTGTGCAATTAATCTAGATTTATTTTTAACTATATTTCCCGATTCATCATGTTTATTTATAAAGATCAATTTTTTTTCCAATAATATGAGAATCATTTGGTAGAATGACTAAAGTTCACACATAATTTCTAGTAAATATATTTAAATCATCTTTCATAGTCAAGATCCAATTAGAATCATTTAAAGCTTTATCAATATCCTTAGATACAAATATAGAAATAAAATAATGATAAGAATAAATATTCATATTTTTTTTAGTTTGAGCATTTGATTCAACATTTCCAATCACATCATCTACAAGATGATATATTTTATTCTTATGATATCTTTCATGAATAAGTTTATATTGAGAAGGAATATACTCACCCCCAATATGTGGATTATTATCTTGAGGTTCTTACTATTAAAAATTAAAACCTCTAAATTCATCCTCAAGTTGATCAATATCATTATCACTTTTATTCAGCAAATTTTCATCAAACTTAACATGAATATATTATTCAATAAACATGGTTCTTTTATTATAAACTCCATATGAATTATTATTATTTTAATATCCTATGAAAATAACTTCATCAGATTTTTCATAAAATTTATCTTAAACATATTTAGTAATAAGAATAAAAACTTTACACCCAAAGACTCTAAAATAGCCAATTTTAGATTTTATTCCCTTCCAAAGATAATAATATGTATTTTTAAATAAAGTTATTAAAATAATTATATTGGTGTAACAGACTGACTCGATTTTCCCTCAAACCTGGAACCTGACCTGATCCACCACATACCTAAAGGGCATTCCCGATTCCCATGGGCTGACAATAAGAACCCAGGCATCGAACAAGACAACAGAGTGAACGATTTCACCCAACCCGATCAAACACATGGAATATATGTACTAAAAAAAGGAATAGATAAAGATGAATAAGATATATATTCCATAACTATAAGAAATACAACAGAAATAGAAAACTAAAAAAGTAGCTAAAACTACAAAAGACAATTCCAAAAATAAAGGACTAAAAACCAAATAGTTACTCCAAATGATGGTGCGGATGAACTCCCACCATCTCACCACCAGATACCCAACCAGGTGACATGAAACTCATCTCCTCACTACAGCGCCTTACCTTTCCCTACACCAGAAGACAAACAAAGGTCTATGAACCCCCGAAGAGGTGCGTAAAGTGTGAGATAACAAGATCAGTAGGATCCCACCTAGGTGTTCCATAACCTGTCTCTATATAAAAATTCTTTTATGCTCATTTTAAGTAAAAACATGGCATGATAAGCAGTAAAGTAGTTTTATAGAAAACATGGTAAACATTTCCTTTTTTCCATAGTTCTAAACCAAAACAAGTATATAATTTTCAAAGAAAATTTTTTATATCACTTTCTATAAGCATAAACATGCATATCAAGGATAACTAGAAAGCCAAGCAATAAAAAATAGAAGAACATGTATCACAACACTAAGGAATACTACAGGTCTAGGCCATAGACTACTCATACCATAGTAATCAAGTGCACAAATATGATCCTAGAACAATAGACCTAGGAAGCATAGGAATACCCTATGGGTAAACCACCCAAAATATTAATATTGGTCCCCTAGAACAACTGTCCTAGGAAACATTAGAAATCCCCAAGACAAACCCCCTTGTTAATAAAAAACAATGGATGATGGCCTCAAGCTAAACCTTCCAATCAAGTACCCATGGTAACCCATGTTCTCATTTTCATAAATTCATTTCAAAACCATTTCACAATCTATTATAGTGCCTTAAAAATAACTCTTTTCATTCAATTTATCAAAAACTAGGGAAAAACCATTTTTCATTGAAAACTATTTTCAAAAAACAAAAAACAATCATTCCAATTTCAATATAAAAAATAGTTTATAAAGAAAAACAATTAGGTTCATCAATGTAGGATTGAGACGGAACCACCTACCTCAATACTCAGTTCACACATGCCCACAACGAAATCCAAAATAAACGAAACCCAACCCCATCAACTAAGGCCCTAGAATAAAATCCTTGCATATTAGGATTGATCCAAATTATACACAATAGGTGAGAGTAAGAGAAAAACCCACATACATCAAGGAAGAATGCTTGACGCACTGAAACCAATGAAGGAAAAGTACTCTAGAATGAGATCTCACAATGGGTATAGAAGAAAACAAGAATAAACATCCAAATTTGATCAATGAATCTAGTACCAAAAAGCTAGGGCACTATCATGATTAACCGTAATAAAGAAATGGAAAGAACACTTACCTAGATAGATTCAACACAAACACAATGAAGATCCAAAACCGATCAGATCGATCCGGAAGGAAATGCGCCTCTGAAAATTTTTTAGGAGGAGCCTTGGGTCGAGAGCAATGAAAAGCTGACGAGAGAACTGAACCAAAATAGTCAAGTGCATGTTTTAAAACTGGACGTAGGCTGAGTCATGACATGTAGCCCCTCGTCACATTTTGAAGGACATGCTAGATAAGTATGCTGAAAAACCCATCACCTCAGATTAAAAATATGATATTTAAACCATACACAACATGTAATCACCATTCATGATGTGTACCGGTTCATAGCATGATCTCTCCTTTCACAACATGTATCCAAAAACCAGTACATGACATGTACCTACTCTGAAGCCTACAGAAAAACCAGAAAATCACCTCTAAGGAATTTGAACCAAAAGTGAAATTAGAGAGAGGGAAAAACTTACACGGCCAAGGTAATAGGATGCTACAAACTCCACACCATAAAGACTTTCCATCCCTAGGAAGTCATGTGGAAGATGTAATCCCTGAAAAAAGATGATACCACTTCTCTCTCATAAATGACTTGCATTCCCAAGTCTCATGAGAATCCAATCCTTATTTCCATAGAAATATGAAAATTGGAATCGAATTCCCACACAAGACCTTTATCTGAGAGTCAATGATCTCAACTGGTTCTTCCAAAATAGAATCATCTGGCTCTAACTCAATTTCTTCCCAACTCAGAACATGATCAGGATCAAGGTGATACTTCCTGAGATGAGATATATGAAAAACATCATTGATTCCTATCAACTGAATTAGAAATGCTAACCAATAAGCTACCTGCCCTAGTTGTTCAGTGATCTCAAATTTTCCAACATATCTCACAGCTAAAATTCCATGTTTCCCAAGCTGATGATGACCCAAATTAGGAGAAACTTTCAAGAAAACCTAGTCACCAATATAAAAATCGAAAGGAGGATGCTACCGATCTGTATACAATTTTTTTCTACTCTGGGTTATAACCAGATGTCGGTGTACCTCCTGAACCTTCGCGGTCATTTCCTAAACCAAACATGGTCCAACTAAAGATACTTTACCCACATATTCCCAACAAATAGGTGATCTGCACAAGCGACCATACAATGCTTCGAAGGGATCCATTATGATCGAAAATTGATAACTATTATTGTAAAAGAACTCAACCAGTCCCAGATGGATATCCCATGATTCACTAAAATCCAAGACACAGGCACAAAGCATATCCTCCAAGATCTAAATTACATGCTTCGTCTGACCATCTTTCTATGGATGGTAATCCATGCTCAACTTTATCTGATTTCCCATTGCCTCTTGAAGAATTATCTATATTCTCAAGGTAAACCTTGGATCCCTATCCAAAACAACTATAGAAAAAATATCATGTAACATCACAATCTTCTGCACATACAGCTTACCCAAATCCTCAACCTTAGTGGTGTCTTTGATCGTAATAAAATGAGAATAATTTTTCAACTGATCAACAACCACCCAGATATAATTTCCCCCCTGAGGTGTCCATGGTAACCCAAAAACAAAATCCATGGATACCTCACCCCATTTCTAAATCAACACCAGAAGAGACTGAATCAAACCAGAGGGTTTTAAGTGCTCTTCCTTTATCTGTTGGAAGGTGTAATAGCGAGACACAAACTCTACAATGTCACACTTCATATCCGGCCACTCGAATATTTTTCTCATGTCATAATACATCTTTATAGTTCCTGGGTGAACGACCCATGAAGAGATATGACAATTAAATAAGACTAAATTTCTCACAAGTGATGGGATGAAAACTTTCTTTTTCAATTGAAGTATTCCATCAGAAGAAACATACCAACCAAAAACGGTCTCCCCACCATAAAATCATTATTAAAATTTTATAAATTCATCATAATGCTGCTGACTCTATAAAACAGACTCTAGAAGAGATGATGATAGATGAAAACTGGTTAGAACCATACCTAAAACATCTTCTTGAGCATCTATGTGCAATTGATTGAAAACCCCATAAGATTCCACTCCTCCTTTGATTCCAAAAATATCCTGTGATGGTACCCTCATCCTTAGAGCATCTGTGACAACATTCCATTTCCACATGGTGTAGGCGATATCAAAGTCAAATGTATGAAGGTATTCAACCCATTGCCTCCGCTTGAGATTCAAGTCTTTCTGAGAAAAGATATATCTTAGACTCTTATGATCAGATAATACCATAAATATTTCCCCAAATAGATAGTTCTGCTAACATTTAGTGAATGCATCACCATCGCAAGCTCTAAATTGTGAGTAGGGTAATTTTTCTCATGCAGTCAAAGCTGAAAATAATCGCAAGACATGACATGGTCATCCTGTATAAGCACATATCCCAAAATAGAACCATAAGAATAGAAAAAAACCACATATCCCTTACCGGGCTCTGGTAAGATCAGAATAGGATATGATGTTATAAGACTTTTTAGTTCATCAAAAGAAGACTGACACTTCACATCCCATGAGAATTTCACCACTTTCTTGGTAAGAGAAGTCAAATGTGATGCTAGTTTAGATAATTCCTTGACAAAACGTTGGTAGTATCCAATAAGAACAATGAATCTTAATATATCAAATACATTCTATAGTTCCTTCCATGAAAAAACAAACTTTACCTTTTTTGGATCAAATGATAAGCCATGCTCAAAAATTCAGTGCCCCAAGAACTTCACTTCTTGAATCCAGAAACTACATTCTGAATGCTTTCCATACAAATGGTGAATTCTCAGAATTTCCATAACCAAAATCAGATGGTTCTTGTGCTCACACTTGGATTTTGAGTAAACCAGAATATCATCCATGAACACTACCACAAAAGTGTCAAGATATTGATGGAATATCCGATTCATCAAATCCATAAAAACTATAGGAGCATTATTTAGACCAAAAGGAATTACGAGATATTCAAAATTTTCATACCTAATTCTAAAGGCCATCTTTAGTATATCAGACTCTTGAAATCTGAGCTGATGATAACCTAACCGAAGATCAATCTTTGAGAACCATTTCCCCCCTTCAACTAATCAAACATATCTTCAACATGAGGAAAATGATATTTGTTCTTAACCATTACCTGATTCAACTTTCTATAGTCTACACATAAAATAATTGAAACATATACTTTCTTGGAAAAGAGAATAGGGGATTCCCAAGGTGAAACACTAGGGCGAACAGACCCCTTTTCCAATAGGTCTTCCAACTGAATTTGGAGGTCTTTCAGCTAGGCTGGTGACATGTTGTAATAAGGAATTAATGTCGATTTTGTACCCAACACCAGGTCAATCATAAACTATACCTATCTCTTAAGAGGAATACCAGAGAAATCATCTGGGAAAATGTCCGGAAATTATTAGATGATGACAGGAATATCACCAATAGAAGAAACATCATCGGGATCAAACATAACGATAAACAACAAACCCCCGAGCTCTGAGTGGGAAGGTCCTGTATGACTAGACCTCAGGTCCCACTCCCCTTAAAATACACAAGAGCTCCCATATGTAACAAGAAATAAAAAATTCCAACTATAATAATCAACCTCAGATCGATGAGCAACAAGACAATCCATACCAATGATGATGTCAAATAGTTCTAAATCAAGAACGAGAAAACACCTTACCAACTCTGTATCGGCTATCGTTAATGAACAAGGACACTGAAACCCTTTCTCTTTCCTCTTTACAAGAGGTGTCTCTAACTCCATTGTGAAGGATATAATTTCCATTGGAAGTTTAAGAACATGAACAAAACATGAAGATATAAATGAGTAGAAGGAACCAGTATTAAATAAAGCAATTAATACTGAAGATGCAATAAGGATAGTACCTCTCACTATTGTCAGACCTGCATTAACTTCCACTGGAAACTCATCCACTGCAAGTAAATGATTTAATCCTAAGGATGGTGGCTAGAGCACTGTAGTTTTTGAAGCTTATGACTGCACTGTAGTAGCCTTTGGAGCTGACAAACCCTGACCATAATGAGGCGTAGTCATATCCTAATAGAAGCTTTGTAGATGACCAACATGTCCAAAACTATTTCATGTATTCACTTGCATAGGACAATAATGTCGGGTGTGTCCTCACTTTCTGCACTAATAGTAAGTTAGAGGTACACTGCTAGCTGTGATGGACGGTGTAGATGAGGCTCGCTGTTGAGACCCACCTCCACCACTTATGCAACCGTCCTTCCACTTCCTCTTCTTCCAGTGTGCACCGTTGAAGCTATCACCAGATGGAAGAGACGAGGTGGAAAATCCAACCTTTCCCTCTATATTAATTTCTTACATCATAGCTCTATCTAATGTCTCCACATAGGAAGAAATATTCAGCATAAACACCTGTCATCTAATATCCTGTCGCAAACCTTTTAGGTACTTTTATGCTTTCAGTTGGTCATTCTTTACCAAGTTCAGAGAAAAATGGACAAGATCAGAAAAATGATTGGTGTATACTAACACCAAAAACTCTCCCTGTTGTAAATACAAGAACTCTAGATACTTCACCGACATCAATGACTCTAGAAAAAACTGCTAAACGAATAGGGTTTTGAAACCCTTCCAATCCAAGCCCATATATCTGTTCGCCTGAACCATAGAATCCCACCATCACTTGACAGATTCCTCAAGTACGAACACTATAGACTTCACCCTGATATTATTAGTTGTCTCTAGGATGTCGAAGATTTAATCGATCCTGTACAACCAATAATCCACCTCTTGAGGTTCACTCATTCATTTAAAGTATGATGGCTTCTCACGAAAGAACTTCGATGATCGATCTGTCTCTCCTCCAGCTTCTGGTTGTACCTAAAAAATAGCATTATGAACTTTTTGAACATCCTGATAGATAGCACGAACTAGCCATACGATCATATCAATGAGGTTCTGATCTATAAGTGGGTTCTCTTGAGGAGCATCAGCTACACCTTCCTAAGGAATTCTTAGAAGATGTCTTAGAGGCATACTACTACACACCGAAACACAAGAACGATCAGATAACAAAACAAATCTCAGCTCAAACTAGAAAAAATATAAGCAAAATCTGAGTTTTTTTAAAACAAAAACCAACACTAGAGACACACATCCCAATATACCATGGCAAATTGAGTCTCTTTACGATAAGAGGTGGGTAGGCACTCATCGCAACAAACCTCTCAAGCCCCGAAAATCGTATCTCCTATCTAACATAAGTCCTAAGAAAATGATTCTTGGGGACATACCTACTCTAATACCAAACTGTAATGAACTAACTTGGGTTTCCCTCAAACCCATCACCCAACTTGATCCACCACATACCTGAAGGGCATTCCTGATCCCCATGGGTTGATGAAAAGCACCAGGGAATCGAAAAAGACAACAAAGGGAATGATTTCTCCCAAATTAATCAAACACATGGAATATATGTACTAAAAAAATGAATATCATAAGAATAATAAGATATATATTCCATAACTATTAGAAAAACAGTAGAAACAGACAATAGAAAAAGTAGCTAAAACTCCAAAAGACAAGTCCAATAGAAAAGAACTAAAAACCAAATAGCTACTACAAATAATGAAATAGAAGAACTCCCACCATCTCACCACCAGCTACCCAACCAGCTGACACGAACCTCACCACCTCAATATGACTCCTTGACTTTCCCTACAACGGAAGACAAACAAAGGTCTATGCACCACCAAAAAGGTGTGCAATGTGTGATATAACAGTCTTAGTAGGATCCCACCTAGGTGTTCCATAATCAGTGTTTGTATAAAAATTCATATATTCTCATTTTAAGAAAAAATATGGCATGATAAGAAATAAATCAATTTTATAGAAAACATGGTAAACATTTCAATTTTTCCACAGTTCTAAACAAAAGCAGGTATATAATTTTCAAAGAAAAATTTTCCATATCACTTTCCACAAGCATAAAAATGAATATCAAGGATAGCTCATAAATCCAATAAATACAAAATATAAGTACATATATCAAAACACCAAGGAAAACTAAAAGTCTAGGCTACAGACTACTCGTAACACAATAATCAAGTGCACGAATCTGATCCTAGAACAAAAAGCTTAGGAATAATAGGAAAACCCTATAAGTAAACCCCCCATAATATCAATATTGACCCCGTAGAACAAAAAGACTATAAAAGAAAGGAAATCCTCAAGAAAAACCCCCTTGATAATCAAAAATAATGGAAAATGGACTCAAGCTAAACATTCCACCTATGTACCCAAGGTAACCCATGTGCTCATTTTTATAAATACATTTCAAAACTATTTCTTAATACATTCTAGTGCCTTAAAAATAACCCTTTTCTTTCAATTTATCAAAAACTAGGGAAAAACTATTTTCATTGAAAAATATTTACAACAAACACAAAACAATCATTCCAATTTCAATATACCAAATAGTTTATAAAGTAAAACAATTAGTTTCATCAACATAGGCTTGAGATGAAACCACCTACTTCAATACTCGGGTCACACACACCCTCAATAGTATCCAAAAGCAAAAAAAAACCAACACCATCAATGAAGGCCCTAGAATCAAATCCACACATCTTAATATTGATTTAAATCTAAACAAAAGAGGTCGACAGAAGAGAGGAAACCCATATACCTCAATGATGAATGCCCGCCACACCACAACCAATGAAGGAAAAGGAATATATAATGAGATCTCACAACATGTCTAGAAGAAACCAAGAATAAACATCCAACTTAGATCAATAGATCTGGTACGAAATAGCTAAGGTGTTATCACAATCATCTGCAACAAATAAATTGAAAGAACACTTACCCAGAGCAACGCATCGTAGATGCAATGAATATCCAAAGATGATCAGATTGATCTGGAAGGAAAGGCACCTTTTAAAATCACCTAAGAGGATCCTCAGTTTGAGAAAAATGAAAATATGATGAGAAAACTGAAACAAAATAGTTGATCATGTGTTTTAAAACTATACGTGGTCCGAGTCACTACATGTAGTCCCTAGTCACATTGTGAAGGCCATGATGGATAAACACGCAAAAAAAACTGTCACCTTAGATTAAAAATACAATATTTAAACCATACAAAATGTGTAATCACCATTCACAATGTGTACCAGTTCATAGCGTGATCTCTCTTTTCACAAAATGTATCTAGAAACCAGTACACGATATATACCTCAGGTACACAGTGTGTACCTGCTCTGCAGCCTATAGAAAAACCAAAAAACCACCTCTAAGGGATTTGAGCCAAAAGGAAACTTAGAGAGAGGGTAAAACTTACACAATCAAGGTAACATGATGTTACAATTGGTAATATAAAAATATATATTCATAGCTTCATCACAAATATATTTAGGCATATTAAAATCACTTTACATGGTCCTAGACATTTCTTGAAGTGTTCTATTATTCCTTTCCACTACACCATTTTTTGTGTTGTTTTAGGAGTTGAAAAATTATGAGACTACCCATTTTCTTTACAAAAATAGATAAATTCCAGATTCTGGATTTCATCACTATGATCACATCTAATTTATTTAATCAAGTATCCATTATAAATTTTAACCAATTTTAAAAAATAAATAAACTTAGATAAAGTTTCAGATTTAAGTGTAAGAAAATAAACCCATGTTTATCTAGTAAAATAATTAATAATGAAAAAACAACATTTCTTACCACCCAAATATTAAGTTTAGTAGGACCAAATAAATTCAAATGAATAACATCAGGAGGCATTATGGTGATTATATCTTTAATAGATCTCAAAAAACTTCTATACTATTTAAATTTCATACATGAGTCACATACATGTGTGATGTCTTAATTGAACTTAGGTAGTTATAGAACTATTTTTTTGGAAAACTTATACATAAAAATTAAATTAGAATTCCATATTCATCTATTCCATAAAAATATTTTATACTTAATAACATTGAAACATTTAAAATTTTTATTATTTAATTTAGAAAAATTAATGGTCTAAATGTTGTCGCTTATATTTTCATAGAAAAAGACAAATTTTTCTTTAAATACAATACAATTATCATTTTGGAATTTATAAAAAACATAATCATCAAATAATTAATATATTATTATAAAATTATGATTTTAACCTTTAACATATGAAAATTTATAAATAGTAACATAATTTGAAATTCCAACCTCACTGAAACCTTTAACTTTTCCTTTGAACTCATCACCAAAAATAACATTACCTCCATTACATTTATTAAATGATATAAAGTTTGAATCATCACCATTAATATATCTTGACTATTCACTATCCTTGTACTTAACATACTTTTTGATGATCCTAATATATAGCTCCTTCAAAAATAGATTTGAAAAAGTTTTGCTACCCATGAAAATTTGAGTCAAATGGGTCCAACATATGAATTATTGGGAATACAAAATGATTTCAATTTTTTTATAGGAAATCTTGAAGAAAAATATTTAGAAATGAAAGCCTTAGTCTATCCAAGAGATTTTGTAAATATCAAGTAGCACTCATTTATACAATAACCTTTTGAAATTTAAAATATATAGTAGTAGATGTGCTTCCATTAAATCTCTTGAAAAAGAAAGTATTATAAATTTTGGGAAAATTATTTCTATAACTAATATCAGTCTTTGTTTTATTAAAATTTATATTTATTACCATATTATAATAATTTTATCTACCTTGAAATTTTTTAGATAAATCTGATTTCAAACATTCAACTTCATTTATAATATTTTCATTTTCATCAAGAATAATCTCAAATTTTTTTACTTAAGATGCATGGAATTTTGACATGAAATAAATTTATTTATTTAATTTTTTATTTTAAAAAATTCAATTTTTCAAATTATCTTAAGTAAATTTTAGATATACATGAGCACCTTTAAAGTCTTGTTGGATATATTTCTTCAATTCATCATTTTATTTAATAACACCTTTATGTTTACTTGTAAGGTTCTTATATAAACCAGTGATCTTTTCAAATTAGTGATCAAGTATTTTAACCTCTTTAAGAATTTCCTCTATAATGTGTTTTTCAGAATCATATTAAGTGGAAGAATAATAATAGAAGTCACTTAATTGATTTGATAAATCCATTAAGCACAAGTTTTACACATCCTTTTGAGAATGAAAATTTTCTTTTGAACTTCAATCCTTGGTGAAACTCCTTCCAACTACCATTGTTTTCTTATCTTTATTATATTAATTCATCTTATTTTTTCCTTCTTTAATATTGGGAAGTAGTGATTCATGTGACCTGTTTTTTTATACTCATAACAAATCATATATTGAGTATCATTTCTAGTAACAATATTTCGTTTTATTTTCACCTTTTAATCATCTTTAGGATATTCCTTTATGAATACTATTAAGTAACCATTATTCCTTATATATACTCCCATTGTAACATGTGTAGTATCTTTCCTATAACTGATTTGAAATTCTAAATCATAATAGTATGTATAAACATTTGAATTAAAATAAATTATCTTATTCTTAGTGTTATCTTCTCTAATAATATTTTTAAACACTAACTCATATTATATCAATGATCAAATTTCCTCATCAAGTGTATATTATTTAATTTTTTTCTCTCATCTATAACAACCTTTTTAGCATGCCACTTACTAGAAAGTTATATAATTACTATTTCAACATGAAAATCATTTTCCAGAGTTTCTCCTAAGTAACTCATACTATTTACAATACCTTTAAATCTTTGAAATATTTGATTCATCGTTTCATCTTCAAAAATTTTAAATTATTGATATTTAGATCTTAATATGCCTAACTTGGTTATAATAAATTTATATGAACCAAGATGTGTAACTTGAAATATATTCCAAATTTCATGTGAAATTTTACATCCATGTACATTACTATACACATTTCTATTTATTGTAAAATTTAAAATGTTCATAACCTTTTGATTCATCACATAATTTACTAAATCATTATCAACTACTGATTCAGGTTTACCTTCAGGCAGTTTGTATGATTTTTCTATGATTGTCCAATGATCAATGCTGAGCCGTTTTAAGAAGGATTCCATATAATATTTCCAGTATCAATAATTAGTACCATTAAAATGAGGTTTTATTTTATGAAACCATCCATCATTCAAAATTGTTCATGCCATCTCAAAAAATATATTTTCCCTCTTGAAGGTTAAGTCTGGTAATGGTTGGCATAGATAAAAACATATATTAAGCTATAGGTTAGGATCTAATTCCAAATATAGGTGTGGAGTGACTATGGTAGAATATTAAAGAGGAGGCGGGACTAAATTGGATTTTTGATAAAGTTTTAAGGATTAATTGTATCAGAGTTAAGTATTAATGAAATGAAAATAAAATATAGAATAAACACAATAATTTTTATAGTAGATCAGATCAAAATGATCCTTCTATACTCCTCACCCCTCTCAAACTTGGAGAGAGATAAAACCATATATAATAGAATTTATTAATTTTTAAGGGATATAAAGAACCTTTACAGTGCCTTTTTAATCCCTGGAGGTAATACCCAAAATAATATCTTTTTTCATACCCAATGGCTTAACCCAATTGCCCTAACTTTTGATCACCTAGAGGCATAACCCAAACACTAACTTTTCAAGTGGTGGTAGAACCCGATTAATGATTTTTTTGGGAGTCATAAACCATAATCTCACCTTTTAATGAGTAGTATAATAAACAAAAATTAAGTATAAATAAATGAATGGAAATAATTAAAAAAACATAAAATATTGTAGACAATGATGTTCTGAGTTTCGAGGCAACAATAGTCACTTCACCAAAAAATGAGTTTTATGATGAATTACAAAAAAACGATTGAATCAAAAATGCTCATAAAATTTTTAGGAAAGTTGTAGTGCTTCACTTTTCTTATATCCCTGACAATTAATATGTTTTATGATGGTCATTTAAACACCATATATAAAGTTTATTTAAACAAAAAATCTTTTAAATTTAAAGACCATTTAAAAACATATTTCCTAAATAAATACATGTATGTAACTTAAATTAACTTCTTTAGAGTTTTTCAATGTTAATTTCACATAAAATTCATCGCATTTATTTCTCATAAATGAGAGGCAATTAATATTCATGAATTTTTACTTCAATAACCTATAAACACTAAGAGGTTGTACAACAAAACCAGTTAGTAAAATTAATGAAAAATTTAATATATGATAAGAATATAGTTTAACAGTCCTTGTAAACTCTCACAAATCATGCAAGATTAAATTTTCATATTAATGATATTTTAAAATAAAAAACTTTGTTTTTTCAGAAATACCGCAAGGTAATAAAACCACATGTTGGTAATTCAAATATATTTAAAATACTTAAAATCTAATTTTCCCACATTCTAAATGATTAATATGTAATTATGGTAAAATTAAATCAATATTTACCTGTATAATAAACGTGTAGTAAAAATAAATATTGATTAATAAGTAAAATAGAACATTTACATAATAATGTAATTCACATAGATGAATTTTTCAACATAGTAGATTTCATGTAAGCAAAAATAATTCACATAAGTGAATTATATATGTATGAAAAATTCACCAAACCAAATTTCCTTATGGAGAAAGGTCAAAATACCCAAAATTATTACATTATAGAGTCCACGTATCCAAATTTCTCATGTAGCTAAAGATACATAACCAAAATTCTCATATAGAAAAATCTACAAAACCAAAGTTCTCATGTAGGAAAATTTTATGTATCCAAAATTCATATTTTATAGATTTTGAACAGTTCTCATATTACATGAAAAATAACTATTCTACATGCCATGTAACCTTAATAAACATAAATAAGACTTATAAACAAGATAGATAATATATTCTAGTAAAATTATATTTTCAAAGTCATGATAAAATATAATTATCCAATCTAAGATAGAATAGTTAGGAACTATTACATACATAAATTACTCATGTTAGAGGGAATAAAACAACCAATTTTTTGAAATTATTAAAACATGAAGTGGTTCAAGAATCCACTCAATAGGTTCTCCCCCCACTAACCTATTATTATATGGGGTTATTATGAAAAAATTGTTACCCGCATGTGTGAGTTAGAATTTTGGGTAGATTATGGGTGGTCAGTGGCATGCTTGAAGATGAGCATTAATGCAGAAAAATAGGGAGTGGGGAATGGGGAGAATAGAAAATTGGGATGCATTGGATGAATAAAGGAAGAATGGATGATTATATATCCCCATACATTTGGATTAAACTTTTCATTTGGGAAAATTGAAGATAGGTTATGCATGCTGAAGGCTTCCCTAGAGGTTGGGCTCCAACCTTTAATAAAATATATATTATAAATACTATATCAATAAATAATAAATGGTCATAATATCCATGAATTGTAATAATTAAATGAGACAAACGAATTATTATTTATATTTTGATATGTTTTAATTGATATAGATGGATGTAAATTTTTTTAACCATAAACTAATTAAACCATTGATAAACCTTTCTTCATCATCATCATCAACATCACCACCACCACCACCACCACCACCTCCTCCACCACCACCACCATCAACATCATCCTCATCATCATCCTCCTCCTCCTCCTCATCATCATCAGTAGTCATCACCACCACCACCACCACCACCATCATCAGCATCAACATCATCACCACCACCACCACCACCACCACCACCACCACCACCACCACCACCACCACCATAATCACCACCACCACCACCACCATCATCATCATAGTCATCATCATCATCACCATCATCATCATCATCATCATTATCATCACCATGATGATGATGATCATCATCATTATCACCATCATCACCATTAGCATCATCATCATCATCATTAGCATCATCATCATCATCATTATCATAAACATAATCATCATCAGCATCACCACTATAAACATCATTATCATCATCATCATCAGCATCATCATCATCATCATCACCACCACCATCACCACCACCACCACCACCACCATCACCACCACCACCACCACCACCACCACCACCACCACCACCACCACCACCACCACCACCACCACCACCACCACCACCACCACCACCATAATCCTCCTCCTCCTCCTCCTCCTCATCATAATCTTTATCATCGTAATCATCATCATCAAGATAATTCCCCCCATGTTGGTGTGTGTGTGTGGGGGGGGGGGTCACGAGGTCGAGTCCCTAAGTGTATTTTCTTCTGTTGTGTCATGTGATTATAAAACATCTATATCCTACCTATATTATTATTAAAAGAATAAAAATAATAGAAAAATTGAAGTCACCTTATGCTTCAACCTTCCCACATACACACAAGAGGGTAAAATCCCTCTTCTTACTTCTCCTCTCCCCCATATTTTATATATGACCGTGGAACCTCCAACAATCTTCTTTTAGATTCAATGAAAGTATCCTATATCTTATTACATTTTCTTCCTTAATTACTCTCTATTTCCCTTCACATCAATTACAAAATTATTAACCTAGATTCAAGTTATGGGTTTATGCATTTGAGTTTCTAGTTTTCTATGGGATGTTGAGATTTATTTTACAGTGCAAGTGAAATAAAAAAGATCATGTATATGGTAGGTATCCCTGATCTCACATGTTTTGGATTAATAGATTTTACATGAGTCATCAAAAAGTGAGTTTCATCATTTTCTTATCTTTGAATAATCATAACAATTTTAAATATTTTTTTTGTGAACTTATTATTTTATTTAACCTCTATAAATTTATTACAATGAATTTAGTTCATGAATGATATATTTTTCTTGAAACATAATAAACCGGAGAGGTATCCATGCTCCGAACATGATTAATAAAATCAATTGATTAATATATATATTTTTTGGGTCTTTGATAATGATTTAAATTGGATATTTTTGTATATATTAGTTATTTATATAAATGAATTAAAGTTAATAAGGTTTTATATATTCAATTTCTGAATAGAAAATTAATGAGATAATTTTCAAGAAGTATGATTAGTAAAAATAAATCCAAATTATTAGAATTGAATAAAAACTTCCTCATCCACAATGAATTATTAAATAATTATTTTACCATGTCTTTGACCTTATTCTTGGTTGAAAATAATTTTAGAAATATTTATTTTGTTGAATAAATAATAAGGAACTTCTGAGGTAAATTTCTAATAGGGATGTGAGGATTATAGTTTAACATGTCTTCAATTATAGGTTTATTTAGGTATCATAATTAGAATTTAAGATTTTTTTTGTGACCATTGAGAGATTAAATCTTTGTCGATTATTATTCGAACCACTTATAGTGGTTAGGAAGAACATGGTTAGTGACTCTAGGCATGATTCACTTATAAGGAGAGAAGAGGGTCTATATGAAGGGTATATAAATATTTCTTAAACTTTATGAAATACTATAATATGACTAGTTTTAGTTGGAGGATCCAAATATTTACTCGGGTGATAAATTTCTGCATGGGTTTCAATTTATTAATTAGTTACTCAAGGTTATGTCATGTGAGGTAAGACCATTTCATCCCTCATGAGTGGGATAGTCATGATAAGGCACCCTAGACTCGCACTCTCGGGTATGTTGTTAAAAAAACTTTACACATAGGATTTAATATCAACTTATATGTCCCAAGTTAAACATATATTTATTTTACATCATTTCGATATGTTAAACATTACATCTCATAAAAAATCCTAAGAACCAAAGGTTTAGCGTCATTGTGAACTAGCTACATAAGCAACTCATTTTACCACACTTGTGAAAATTTATCCATAATAGAGTCATAATAGACTCTCCCTTATAGACTTATCATAATTTATACTCATATTAATAACTTGGGGAATATAAAAATAATAAAGGAGTGAGCTAAAATGATCAATAATGGAAAACTTGGCAACAAGTTATCAATGGTTAAATTATAGCAATATGTGATAACATGAAAAAAGAAGAAATATATTATAAAAAAGAACATGTAACAATAAGAGTTGTCTATAAGTCATGATAGAAGGACATAAAATCTCAAATAAAAAACATATATAATAACAAAAGAGCGTGGAATCATGAGATAATAAACATGATCCATGGAGCATAATCATATACAAATGGAATGTAAATGTAACATGCTCTCGAAATATAACATAACATAATCACATGGAATCACCACCTTCATGAGTCACTCAATCACACCCATGATTATGAACAATATTAACCATGTCTATGAATAGTTATCATCTTTATTATTCACTTACTCACACCCATTCCTTTTTAATTCACTAATCATACCTACACCTTGATGAGTTACTACATGAACCCATGCCATCATGAGTCAATACACACACCCACACTTAGTGGGAAAACTTAATAGAACCCTCATGTATGTAAATCATGTGATATAAAATTATAAAAAATTCATTAGAGGGTGATATAATACCCCACTTATCAGTCATCCATACATATGGACGACACTTGAAAATAATCATTCATCTTATCATAAAGAGTCTATGGAAAGAGAATGGGTTTCATATTATTTCCAAATGGTATTACATAAACTAAATTCATGGATAAGATCAGTTGATATCAAAATTCAATCACCTAAAATGATTATTTCAAAGAGTAATTTATAGGGTGATTGATAAACCATAATTTTATATGTGTTATTTATTTTAATGTGAAAATAGAATCAAAACATAAAAGAGTATTTATAAAATATTTCACAATATTATTGTAAAGAGATAAAATTTCAAATCACTTTAAAAAATAATTTTTAAGAATATAAAATTAAATAATTCTTAAAAAATAACATTAAAATAAATCTAAATAATATATAATTAAAAAAATAAATCTTTTTAACAAAAATGTGGAGTAAGAGATAAAAAATACGAACTTGAAAGGGAAATCCTTTTTCAATATTTTGAAAATACCTTTATTGAAACCCACATCATAAAGAGAGTGATAAAAATTTCATTTGTAAAGAGGTAATGATAAATTTAAATATTACCAAAAATAAAACATATTTGAATTTTAAAATTATAAAGAATAATATTAGTTGGAAGATTGAATATGGATATGGAAGAAAAAGAGCTCATTTAGAGATAATGAGACTTATTCTAAACATCATTAAATTTTATGATAAAAGAAATTAATCAATTTAATTCCTTGGAAAATGAGGAGGAAAGGAATTATAATATGGTTATGGAATAAAATAAACCGTCTTGTAATACTATAGTAAAAAAATGAATCATTATGACTTAAGAAAAGAATTTGAGTAAAAAAGAACTCATTAAAACTTAAGAAACATTTTAATAGAAACCCCTTGAAATAGAGATCTTGAAATTGAACTTATATTACCCTGAATGAATGATAATTCATGATATTATATATCTAACATGAAGCATACACACCACTTAAAAAAAATTCAGTGCATAAATTAAAACATGTCTCAAAGTAACAAAATTGAGATGAACCACCCTCACCTTTGTGATCGAATGGGCCCGTAAGGGGCGCTCTCTCCCTAGGTTTTCTCCTCGTCGCCGCCGTCTTCCTCCTCGGGTCGGCACGACTCATCCTTTCCTTTTCTCGGTGATATTGCGGTGGAGGATACCCTGTTGTGGTGGCATTTCATGGGCTCGGCTGTCTCGGTGATTCCCATCGATGTTGACCTGTTCCTCACTCAACTCCCATATGCTGGATAGGGCTTCTTGGTGGCATGGTGTTGAGCTAGCGGTCATGTTCCCCGATTTCGCAGTTTGTGACTTTTCTTCTCGCCCTCTGCTGTGTGAGTGGGCAGATAACCATGTCTTCTTGAGAGAGTGAGTTGGTGGTGACAATATTTTGGTTTTGGTTTGCCGTCAAGTTGCTAGAATGGCGATGTGCTTCACGATTGTGTTGTTTGAAGATGGTTGAAAGGTGATGCATGGTCGGAATCCAGGGATCCAAGGCTGCGGAAGGCTTTTGTATTTGATTTTTGGAGTGTTGATTTCACTGATTTTTGTTTTGGATCCGATTCTTTTGATTCTCTCTGGCGCAGTGGTTTTATGTTTGTGATTGTGTTTTTGGTTTATTTCTTTTGTTGGCCGCTTCGGATGGGGTCGATGGTGATTTTTGGAATTCAGCTTGAGTGATGTTATGAACACCTTCCTCTGTGACATTGACGATGAACGCCGGTGAAGCTCATCGGTGGTTCGGTTTACAGATTCTCCTATCGTCTCGGGTGGTTTCGAGGCGGGACGTGGTTCGAGGTGTTGCATGATTCGAGGGATCCCGTGCTTCGAGGCCGCGACATGGGTTTGTGGATCGAGGTGGTGATCTGTGGTCTTTTGATGTTGAATTTTTAATTTGAAAGTGGGATATCGTGCCTATTTGAACTGTGCGGTTTGGATTGATGTTTGGGGTACCAGAAACCCTTAAACTGACTCTTAGAAAATAAAAAAAATGGTTTGGAAACACCCTCACCTTTTATTCCCACATAGTCGAACGTGCTTTAGATTCTTGTACAACAAACATAAATATCTTAATAACTTATTTTAATAACCTTATTAATATATATTAACTTTTATAATCTTAATTGTATAAATATTTTTATACATTTACTAGTTATTTATAGGTTATTTTTATCATTAGATGTTGGTAATTTTAAATGTTTTGCACAAGATTTATAATGCCAATGTAGATCCCCATTATTTAATAAAGTGTTTTCATTCATAGATTATTAAAGGTATTGGAATATATGTATTATTATGATTCATAATGTTATTATTTAATTTCAGGGGAGTTTTTTTTGGGTTTTTGAAAATATAATCGGTGGTAAGTTTATTTCAATAAAATTTTAATGAATAAAAGGTGGTATTAATAATTAGATAAATATTAATATAAGCTGTATAGAACTATAAAAAAATTATTTTCTCATTAATGAATAATAAAACCATTAGTTAAGTTTCCATGGTCATCCATGATATATATTTACAGCATTTTTCATGTTGGTGGTTAAACTACTCAAATAAGAACATGTTATAATTAATGAGTGAGTATGGTTAAGAAAGTGATTATTTTGGAATAATATCATTATTACAGAAGAACAATGATATTATTTAGATTTTTTAATTTTATGAATCAAATTTTAATAGATTTATATAATTATTAAAATACTATATAAATGGAAAATGAAATACGTCACATTGTAAAGGCAGTAGTCTATATATACACACAGGTGATGTTTTCATTTTATGTAGAATGGAATAAGGGAAAGAAATGGTTTAAATTTTAAATAATATTAATAAAAATAAAAATATAATATTAATAAATTAAATATAACATTTAAAACATCCATGTAATTTGGTTATGAAAAAAATACATTGCTTTGTGGAGGCGGTATTCTGCAAGCACGCACAAATGACGCTATCATTTTTCTAAATAAATAGGGGAAAAGTTGATATTTATTATTTACTAAAAATATTAACATATAGTATAAAAAATAATTATGTAATTATATAAAAATGGTAAATTAGATATGTGGAAGAAATATATAAAATAAAAGAGGTTAGTGAGTGACTAGCACCCATGTTGAGAACTTAAGTTTTCCCGTAGAGTATTTCTTAGAAATGGAGGAATTAAGGATTTTACTTGGATAAATGGGATGCCAAATTAGAATTTGTATCTAGGGGAAGTAAAAAGGGTATATTTTAAAGAGTATTTAGATGTTATAGTGACCTTAAAGGGGTAGTGGAAGTCTCCTTTTTTTAAGTGAGGAGAGAGACATTTTTCTGTAATAATATAAAAGACAAGTCACTAATCAAGAGTCAAAAGGATATATTAATGGAGAATAATGGAGTGGGGGAAAGGTTAAGGTCAATATATCAGTAATAAAATCATTTTAAAACATTTTAAACATGTTTTAGGTCTCTTAACCTTGGTTAAATGATTTTTTACATAATTTATCATTATAATAGTAACTAATTCCCACCTAAGTAATTCATTTTTATGCATAAAAATAAAATGGAAATTATTAAATAATTTCAAAATAATGATTCCAAATACTAAATCCATTTTTTGAAATAAAATTTCAATGGGTGATAGAAATTAATTTTAATATTAGCGCACTTAATGCATAAAGACCATTATTAGAAAAAGTAATTTTTCTTTCTTAAAAATTATGATTAAGATAAAATTATCAATTTTTTTGATTTAAATGAAATTAATTAATTTAATATTGACTAAATAATTTATATTTTTTTTAAAACAATCCAAATCCAAATTCCACCTTTTAGATACTTAATTAAAAGAAACAGACCAAAAATAGTTTTTATTATAGTAAACTATTAATTAAGTTTGTAAAATGCTAAAAATGAGTTTTATAAATTCAAAATTGTATTTTTAAATGATTTATTTTACTTTATAAATATATATTTGTTTTATATAAAGGTTTTATAAACTTTCAAATCATTATTTTACTATGAAAATTCTATAAAAGTGATAATGTTTTCAAAATCAATATTTTTTAGTATTCACCTCAACATTCAACCTTTTAAGAAAAATATCAAAAATTAACCCTAAAATAAATTTTACGTGATAAAATAAAAATTTATGTTCATTTAATAAAATTAAAATTCTAAAATTTATAAATTTAATTTTTAAATGAAAATAAAAAAATATAAAGAGAATCATTTTTGTTGAAAAATGATGTTTTTAAGTGTTCTTAATATTATTTCATATCAATTTATAATTTAAAGAATTCCAATATAGTGGTTGATATATAATGATATTTTAAAATTTTAAAATTGAATTTATTATGATAAAAATATAAAATACTTAAAACTAGTTATTTGACAAAGAATAATCCTTTTTAATATTAAATCACATTAATTATTTATCCTCTAAATGCAAGAAATTTTAGTTGAGTAAGATATTTATATTTACTAGTGGTTTTATTATTCTTATGATTTTTTATAATGATATTTATCTAATATATTGTGTCTTATTTTAGTTTGGTGTTCGGTGTAAAGAAAACTATTCAAAATAATATTTAATTAAAGGAATATTAACACTAAAATATCAATGTGTTACATCCCCCCTTAAAGAAATTGCATCCTCATAATTTTTAATTATCAATTACTTATGGAAATATATAAGGGTATCTTAAATACAGATTCAACCCAAGATATAATTTATAAATGGATATCAACTTAGAAAACATATAATCTTCTTAGAATAGGTGTATCCCTAATATTGAGTTTTTCTCCCACCATTTGATCCCAGAGTCCTTCATTATTTGGTATCATGACCCAAATTATATGATTTTATTCCAAAGGGTGCTCAAAATCATCCTTTCATTGATAAAATTTCATAGGTTGATATGAAATTTTATTTTCTTATTTTAAAAAATAAATTTACATCTAATTATAAAAACCAAACCATTTCCAGAAAACACATTAAATTCTTCTAAAGGATAATAAGACTTGTTTGAATCTTAATCTCAATATCCTTGAAGGAGATTAATATACCTCAGATACAATAATGATACCACCAAGTTTTTTTATTTATAATTTAATATCTAACAGTTGGTGAAAACTTACATGAAATAATCAATATGAAAATCTAGAGTGAAGAATAAGTGTACGTAACATCATTTTATTATCACTATCCACTTTAATAATAGTCATTGAATATAATTTTTCTTTTCCCCATAATAAAGGGGGTTATTGGAGTTGATTGTCATCTTAATCCCCGATATTAGTGCATTTTTTACATAGTTCCCAAATTTCTCACATCTAAAACATAAAATTTCTAGTGGATTCTTAAAAGGAACATTATTTTTATTTATAATGTAAACTAAAATATTCCTTTTTCCTCATAAAATTATTACTCGTTTCCCTCATTTACCAAATATAAAACATTTTTCAGTTCCTGAAATACCTTATATTTTCACTTTAATATTTTTGGATATTATATGGATTGTTTTTGAGACTAGGTACTAATATGAAATGTGATTCTGAGGCCCGGTGTTCCTAGAATAAATTATTGAAATATATTAAATCTATTAATTAACACTCATGTGTAGTTTTCCTAAAAAAGTAGAAAAATACTGAACGGGGGTCTGGATCAGAAATCCAAGGGCACCATTAAGTTCAAAGTGTGGGTTTTTCCATAGGCATGAGATAATCTTTTTCGGGGCATGAAGTTTGTGAAAAAGTTGTCACGAGTGTGGAATTAATAAAATTAATTAATTTAATGATTTATTTTATTTTAGTTGACACAATTACCAGCTCTCCCGTAAATATACAGTTATGAGGATTTCTTCAAGGTTGGATGCTCAAACCCTGGAGATCTAAATGATCCTTGGAGAGAATTATTGGTGAAAAAAATGGATAAGGTTCAGATCATGGATTATTGTGCCAACAGAGTTCATGAATCACATCAATGATGGCAACAAAAAATATAAATTCATCAATGACCGATTTAAACTCTAAGTAGGATGTTTGATTTTGGGGTTTCCATCCCATTATTTAATCACAAACTAACACATATCAATTCCATGAATAGAATTGATATTCACATCATTGGTAGATTTAAATTGATAGAATTTTATATGTTTATTTTGATTTATTCCTATTCATTTGTCTTCATCTATGAAAAAAATTAAAGGCCTAATGAACAAAGGTTGAGGTTTGTTCTTCACGTGTTATGGATTGTAGTCTTCTCCCCTATTTTATTCACAAATTAATTACAATAATTTATTTTGGCCCGTGGTTTGACCAATACCAGGTATTCAATCATTGAATGATCATTCTTTAGTACAAGGTATCGATACTGTGGGTGAGTTTGATAATCGATGGTACAATCAAGATTCAATGATGGTGGTGGACAATAAGATGTGGATAAAAATGGGTTTTCAGTACCTATCAAAAAACATTTCAATGAGGTAGCTATAGATGTTATGAGCAGTCGTTTTATTATTGGATTCAAAGCCTGAAATCCTGATCTCTAGTGACTAGAGGCTCAAATGACCCTTGATCTACAAGTTCTAGTGAGGGAGGTGGATTTGGTGATGCGTAGAATGACACAGAGGAATATCTCATGGAATCTGGAAAATCCCATGTTATATGATGTGTAATCTAATATTACACACCATGTGAGACCCCTAACTATGATTCTAGGGTTTCAGATGGAGTTAGATATCACACACTCTGTGACATGGTCACATTCCATGTGACCCCTCCATAACAACTCAACATGTACCTCATATGGTACATGGAAACGAACAAAAGTACACGGATAGAGGCATGTTGTGTACTTAAACACATACATGACCAGTGGTACACTCACATGGCTAGAAGTACATGGCTAGAGGTACGCCATGTACTTGGATGCAAACACGACCATGTTTACACAAGCTAGTACACAAACACATCCAATAGTACACATACCTGACTAGGCAACACATGAAAGGTACTGAGTGATCTATGCATGCCATGTACTCTAACTACACACCATGTATGTTAAGTTTTACATTCTGAGTGAGGATGCACCATACAATAAAATCTAAGTTGAGAAAGGCACACTATTTACTATGCTAATAGGTCATGTACTCCCTTAGAGACAGCTTGGATATCTTCATCTCTTTAGTTCAAAACATTTTTTATTGAGTAGTTTCCCCCTTGGGTTTTTCCCTCGATGGTACTTCATGATACTACATCCACATCTCATGATTGTGATTCCCTCTAGAGGACGAGTCTCTGATAGAGTTTGTGGTGTACCTCCATGAGAATGGAATGTGATCCTCTATTGTCTTTATACCTTAAGTGGGGTTTGTGGAATTGAAATTAACTCCTTGAGCAGGTAATTAATCCTCCATATAACTAGCTATATTAGTAGGGTTTTTGATAACATCGACATATGATCCACTACATAGAGGGTTAATCTAGATTGGGTTTATGGTGTCCCTCGATGGTTCTGAGCATGACCCCCTATATGAGTATCAGGGTCTTCTAAAAATAGGGAGTTTTCTTTGGTTGGGACCAATGATATTTACCTCTTTGATGAGTGTCTTCGGTGATAGAATGACTCATGGAGCGAATTATCCCGGAACAAGAATTGATTCGAGCACAATCTTGTGGCTGACAGTTAGTTGTGACCTCATAGTGGTTTGGTGTTCTCCTTGTATATATTTGGGTGTTTTCTATTATACATTGATTTTTATATCCTTGTATTGAGATAACTATACTTGGTGCTTGGTGTTTAGTGTTTTCAGAATGTCCTACCGGGTATTGTTATACCCATTCATGCATGGGCTCTGCCTGCACGTGTCATATATTATATATACAACAACCCTTTAGATGGTGTTATAGGAGGACACAAATTAGGTGGAGAGTAGATTGAGCTATACATATTGATGCATTTTTTGGAGCTTTCATTTGATAACAATCCTCTCCCTTGGAGCAGGTTAGACTCATTATATTTTTTGGTTAGTCTTGTATTTTATCCCTTTTCTATTTTCAGTACTTTACTATTGTACTATGGTTGTGGTATTATAGATTTATGAATGAATTTGTTTTAGTTATTTTACATTTAATCATTGTATAGGTTTGGATATGTGTGTGTGTATAGGAACATTAGTCTAACGCCTCCCATTTGTAGGATATGCCTACTCGGTGCTGGTCACCATCCCTTGGCCTATTGTAGGGGGGGGGGGGCTGAGGTAGTCACAAGTTATGCCTCAGTGGGTTGGGTCATGAAATAGTGGTATCAAATTCGGTTGGTTCTACCTTAGGAATGAAGTTGGTGAGATTGGTTTTGGGAAATAGTGATTAGTGTTTTGATTTCGTATTTTAGGCCAGGGACTCTAGTGTTAGTTTGGCGACTAATGTATCCATACACCAGGACTCTGATCACCCACCTTTCAACTCGGTATATGTAAAAAATGGTTGTAGGAAAAAATTTGGTGTATGAATCATATAAGAATGGGTTTTTTTCTATTTCCATCTTGAGTCATCTCCCTAGATATACTCTTTGACCATGGTACATCTTGTTTTTTCAGGATGCCTCTAGGAAGAGAGCCATACATGATTCCACTATATAATCTGAGGATGATCTTCTAAGTGATGAGGCATTAGTACATGGACCTATACCAGAGATATCATATTTAGGTAGTTTAGTATCTATACCACCACTCGTTGAGCTGTAGCTAGCACTGGTAGTACCATATGAGGAAGCATGCAGTCTGAGCACACTGCACAAGTTTTAGAGGTAGCGACCTCCCATGTTTTAGGGTGATCCCAACCCATAGATGGATGAGGATTGGATAGAGGCTATCACTCATATTTTCCACCTTGTGAGGATTCTTGCAGATCATATGGTAGTCCTCATGTTGAGTCTTCTTATGGGATCTGTTGGGCGATGGTAGAGTTTTGTGACTCAGTCACATGACAAGAAAACTCTCTCATATTCAAAATTTGAGTGTCTCTTCAAAGAGGAGTTCTATTTGGACACGTTGTGACCAGTATGCATAAAGAAGATTCTATATCTATCTTAGGTTATTTTGACCATGGAGGAGTATTCAGTGAGGTTTATAGATCTCTTGTGATACTCCATGGATATGGTTTGGGATATGTTATTTAGAGCAAAAACCTTTGACCAAGGCTTACAATGGTACATCAGGGCTTCATTGTAATCCCTTTGCAATCCCACCTATGATGGGTTTTAGAGAGATCCTGGTGGTGGATAGATTCCTGGAAGAGTAGACACAAATAATGGGTACTGGTAGCGAGCACCCAGGAGATGTGACCTTGATAGTAGGTAGCCAATGAGAGTTGCATGGATCCAAGTGTGTCAGAAGCTTCCTGGGGTGATCCCAAAACATAGAGTTAGTGGTGTAGGGATATCAGGATGGCTCAAATTAGTTGAGTGAGAGGCAGTGTATCTTCTACGATGGTTGGGGAGAACTGTCTTGGGATTGTGTGACGCTTAATACATCTGATCGAGAGATGGTTGAGGTACCACCCATTTATAGGAATAGGTAGGGGCAGGGTGGTATGTAGGGTAAAAGATATGGAAGAGGGTCCGAAAGAGCAGTAGGAGGTGGTTGGAGGTTTGACATATTACCACCACCACCCTTAGGTGGTCCACACTAGGCTGAGGGAGCTAGTGATTAGGGATGAGGCCATCTAAAATATATAAAGGCCTATGATTCCAAGGCTCTAAGGATGATATAATTTATGATATATATATTTTATACTTTATCTACAATATTGATAGACATAAGTGTGATTCATTCCTTCCTTTACACTTCTATGGTTTGAGATATAGAGATTCTGGTTGATCCATTGGATCGACCCTTGCGGTTGGAGACTCCAATAGACGGTGACTAAGTGATTGAACACTTGTGAAAATAGTGTGATCTCACACTTGGAGGTGAGAGTTTTGTATGTGATATCTTTGTAGAAATGATGAGACCTTATGAATTCATATTAGTTATATAATGGATATCCACAGTTCATGCATAGATTGACTATTTCATGAAGAGGATGTGGTGTGTCTGTACAGATAGAACTAGGTTTTCATTTTTGGGTGAAAAGGAAACCTTGGTGGAGCAGGATGAGCTTAGGAAAAAAAATTGCAACTGATTATTCACTAGTTTTCTAGCATAACTCTTGGATCAGTGGATTCTTTGGGTTATTAGTTTTCTATGGTGGTGGCGGGGTATGAGTACGACTTTCCTGAGGATGTACCAGGTTTACCTCCCCACTTAGATATAGAAATTTTCATTGAATTGGATCTTAGTATGACTCTGATATCTATGACATAATATCATATGGCCCCCAAAAAGCTTCTCAAGATGAGGGTGTAGTTGGAGGAATTACATGAGAAGGGATTTTTTAGACCCAATGTTTCCCCCTAGGAGAACCCAATGTTGTTTTCCATGAAGGCGGACATGAGATTGAGGTTATGTGTGGACTAACGAAACTTGAACTAGGTGACTGTAAAGAATAAGTATCCAATATTGAGTATCTTAGACCTCTTTGATTAGTTGATAGGTGTGCAACGGTTCTCAAAGATTGACCTCAGGTTAGACTATCACCAATTATGAGTACATGATGAGGATATACTAATGGTGGCATCCAGATGCCTCTATAGTCACTATGATTGCTTGGAGATTTTTTTCAGTATAACAAACACCCCAACAGTGTTCATGGGACTCATGAACCAGATCTTTCATCCTTTCTTAGATCTATTTGTGGTGGTCTTCATCGATGACATACTAGTGTACTCAACGTTCAAGGAGGAGCATGAGTGATACTTGAGGATATTCCTAGACACACTTCAAGAGCACCATATTTATGGGAAGCTCTCAAAGTCTCAGTTTTGTATTCGATATGTTCCTTTCTTGGGACATGTAATATCATAGGTAGGAGTAGTAGTGGACCCAATGAAGGTTTAGGTAGTGTTTTCTTGGGAGCCACCCAAGAGGGTTACCAAGGTGCAGAGTTTCTTTGGGATGGAAGGGTAGTATTAAAGGTTTATACCTGATTTCTTAAGAGTGGAATCTCCCTTGAAAACTTTGATCCATAAGGGGAAGCCTTTCTTATGGATAGAAAGGTGTTAGCAGTGCTTTCTGAAGCTAAGATAGAGGCTGATGAGTGCTACCATCATGATATTTCTAGAGGAGGGTGTCAATAATGTAGTGTTATATAATGAATTATAGATTAGACATGGTTGTGTTCTGATTCATAGTCAGGCATTGATTTCCTAGGGTTTCACATCAGTTGAGACCACATGAGCAGAACTATGCGACCAATGATCTTGAGTTAGCAAATGTAGTATTCACACTGAAGATGTGGCAACACCGCATGATCAGAGAGTAGTTTATCATCTACTCTAATCAAAATAGTTTCAAGTATATATTATCTTAGAATGTTCTTAACTTGATATAGAGGTGATGGCTATAGTTCTTCCAGGACTATGACTTTGAGATTCTCTATAATCCTAGGAAGGGTAACCTGGTGGTAGATGCTCTTAGTTGGAGATATTTTTTTTTCAGTTATTGGATGAGGTGCCAGAGAAATTAAGCACATTATAGTTGTCCTTTGTGGACATGGATGGTTCTTTATATCTTTAATCGATGGTTGTTACCCCACCTCTTTTACAAAGTTTCAAGGATGATGAATATAGAGATATCGACTTTGACACCTTATGAACTTAGTTATCTATAGGAAATGCCCTTGATGGATATTATGAAGGTGTATATCACACTATCATTTTTAAAGGATGGATAATGGTACCATTGATGTTTTGAGAGGAGGTGATGTGGGAGTTTCAGACATATCCTGTAACGTCCCAACCCACTTACCACTAAACCAGTAGCTGAACAGGTCACCACATAACCTCAAGCATGTCTCCCTATATGAAAGAGGCTACTAAATAAAAATACAGGTGCAAGGATAGTCATTGGGGAGACTATACTCTCATATTTAGAGTGCACAATAGTAAACAAACAGCAATAGTAAACAACAGATAACATCGAAAGCAGATATAAAATAATATTAAAATTAGTGGAAGACAATTACAATATAAACTAAATATAGAAAATGGACAATGACAGTTCATACAATGAATTCATGCCTATGATGATACATAATTTTAAAGAAGTAAATAGTTCAATATGATTTACATTTTAGTGAAGAATTAAAGAAAAGGCCCAAATCCCCAAGGGTGATCTCCATGAGCATCCCAATATCCCACTCAGTCCTTTACTCATGCTTCCAAGTAAAGAGAAAAAACACAAGCATAGGTTCACAATCCTGCAAACAAGTAGAGTCTACTCAGGTACCAATGGTACCTAAGCAAGGTGTGAGATAACATCTCAGTAGGCTAGAACCCACGGTTTCAAGCCCAAACTAATATGTGAAATATGTAAAATAGGTAGTGTGCAGGTAGATATGTACATAGTAAATGCAATGAATAAATTACCAACACATGAAAAATACTAAGATAGTTATACCAACATATCCCTACAAGGCTCCCTACACAAAATGGTCAAGTTCTTATAACCAGACAACTACAATTATTTCATAAATAAATAACACGACCTTGCCGTTCATCCAAACATTTCATATCATCATGGTCATTCCATATAACCACATATCAAAATTTATCATGGCCAAGACCTATATTCGATCATATCACATACCCCATGGATGTGCCATATAAATAAGTTTAGAACATGAAGGACCATATCTAAGGAACACATCCAAGGAATCCATATAAGAAATCTAGACCACGAAGGGCTAGATCCAAGGAACTCATACAAGTCATCCAAATCGAGTCCCATGGGTGTCCCTGTGGAAACTTGGTCTAGGAACTGGTTGGAGTCCTAGAAGCATGCGTACCGACATGTCCTACACAATTCCAAGTAATCCATATCTACATGGTAGCAATGCCCCAAGACTCCCATGGAATAAAGACCCAAGGGGAGTAATCAACCCAAGGCATCCATTACTGCATTCCAGATCCATGGAGAGTATTCCATGACATCTACATCAAACCATTCATTTATTTCAAAACATTTATTAAATCAAACCATATGAGTATATCCACTCATATAAACATTTAATAATTTCATTCCATATGAGCATACCCACTCATATTGTCCGTTTAACCATTTACCTTGGGTTCACCCACCCATTAATCACAATTAAATACTAGGATTTATATATAAGAATAAGGGTATACCCACCCTTATAACCACAAAAATTTACTTAGTGATTATACCCACTCACATATGTTTCACACAACATGAGTATACCACTCATGCATTCTATTTTCTTTTAAACAAGACATATGGGTATACCTACCCATATCACCATTTACCATTAAATACATCACAATTAAACCAAAGAGTATACCCTTTCATATTGATGTTTCATATTTAAATACATCCTATGAGTTTACCCACTCTTTTTTATATTTTATAATTAAGGTATATAATGATCATAACCACTCATTGTCCATCACTTACATCAAAAAGCATTAAACTCTTATAATGAATTTACCCATTCATTAATCCCCATTCTCAACCCATGAAAACAATAAGTATACCCACTCATTGTTACAGTTCACATTCATTCCTATCACATGGGAATACCCTCCCCTTTATTACCATTTAAATTTATTCATCTCACATGAGTTTACCCACCCATGAATCCCATTATAGTTCCTTAGAACCATTTAATTTAAGTTCGTCAACATGAAAAGGAGGCAATACATATCATAGATAAGAAATCCATATTACTCTAATTTTAATAGCTTCCTTTAACTAGGAAAGCATAGAAAAACACACATCATCAAGCTAAGAAAACATAAATAGTCTACTCACTATGTTTTTAGCTTAAAGTCAGGGCACCTCTGATGGAGGGGTTTTATTACAAAAACATGATTTTGTACTCTAAAAAATCATTTAACACAATAATCTAGTTAATTCCAGAATTTTAGTCTAATTGATCAATGTGGTAAATAAGAAACTACTACAATTTTAAATTAAAGGGCCATGGTTAAGGACCCTACCTCAAAGGATGGCCAAGACAAATCTTTCTAACTCAAGAAGCTGCCCGCCCACCCGCACACACTTCAATATATATATATATATATCCTTAAACTGATGTATGTGTTCCTTGCTCCATGAGGGAACCCACACATGGAAGACACACACACACACACACATGCATACCTAGGGAAAATGCATGCGCACCCTTGGAATTGATCACAACACCCTAAAACAATTCATAGGGATGCATAAACACCAATTAACCCTAAATAAAGGGTGAGAAACAAATTAGTTGTTTAAAACCTTACCTCAAATCAAATATAGTGGACTGAATCGACCCGAACCTACTCACCTTCAGCGGCTATTATTGGAAGATGGACCAACGGGTCGCGAGACACCCTTCACACAACCTACAACCAAGAGGAAACAAAAAATACGGGTTATCACCAAACCCTAGGTTTAACTGAACCATTCTGGATGATGGATTGGATGAAAATCAATCAGAATCAGGGAGGAGAAGGGATGAGAGAGCCTACCTTGGAGATTTTAAGGAGAAAACATGAGAGATACAGTCGTAAATAGAGATCCAAGGATATTCCATGGAGGTGGGGGGGGGGGCTAGAGCATCAAAGGGGAGATCCCATAGGGGATATGCGATATAGGTTGAGAAAGAGAGGGGGGGGGGGTAAAGTTTGAGTGTCATTTTATTTTTATTTTAAATTAATTTAATTATTCTAAAATACCTATTCACATGGTTTGATCTGTATGGTTTGGAAAACCTTGTACCAAACGTACGACACCCCCTGTTTAAGAAACTCCCCTCGTACGGTCTATCCTGCATGGTTTTTCTAACCGTTAATAGACCATGTGATAGCCTCTGTACACTAGAATTAAGTTTTACAGTTACCTGCTATGGGCCGTATGGTTTGGAAGACTTTTGGCCAACCATGCGCCCTCTACAGGTTCTTAAAAACCTTCATTTCCCAGTCTGTTGCTCCCTAAACTCTTCAAGATGCCTAGGAAAGTTCTTGGGCCTTTAATAAAGTACAAAAACATTACTTTTAAACATCCCAAATTTCATAATTATGTTCTGAAGTTCCATTCTAAAAATGACATGCTCATTCATTACCAAAAATTCAAATTCCCTCAGAATTTCATGCAATTTTAAAACATGAGTTCTTATAATCTACCCACCTTAAACCTTCTCATCCCCAAGAAACCTTCAAGAACTAAGAAAATATCACCCAACCCATAGAGGTCATGAGGGTTCATTCCAACGATCACATTGTGTTTCCAAATGCCAAATGCACCTTTGACCATTTCTCAAGCCCAAAGCACTTAAGACTTTAAAACCTGAGCCAAAGCTCAAACTCCAACCAACACATTAAAACAAAATTTAACTGATCCCATTGAACTAGAGAAACGATCCCATAATCATATATTTAACCATATGAACTTTGGTTCTTCCCATCAAGGGTATTAGCATTTAATGACCAATTTACAACCACAACTCTTCCACCATTGGAATTTCATAAAAGGATACGTCCTAAGTGTTCAACAGATGCTTCTCACATGATTTCTTCATCTGGGTAAACCCCATTACATCTGAGGCCATAACAGAGACCTCATTAAATGGAACAATCAAATCTCAATCAGCCAACAAAAACTGGTCGTACATGCTTTTCTAGAAATACATCGCTGACCACAAACCACAATTTCCATTAAACTGGAAACATGATCTTTAAAATGGTTTCATATATAATCTCATACAACAAGAAAAAATGGGAAACAAACCAATCCACGTCAGGGTAACTGTTCTCGAAGATTTTTGGCTTAGATAGCCAACACATCCCAAACTGAACCGCAATTCCTTTCTCCCTAAAAAATTCATCAGTTGACACAAGCACACACACTGAAATCCTTACCTGACTTTCAGTGACATTTCCAGATCAAGAAATCACTAGGATATTTTAAAACCATAGTTACTTAGCATGAATAAAAGCATTACCCAAAGAACCACACATCCCATGTACAACCTAGAAAGAGATCAAAAAACAACTCCATAGATTTTAAAAT
Source organism: Viscum album (assembly GCA_963277665.1). NCBI lineage: Eukaryota > Viridiplantae > Streptophyta > Magnoliopsida > Santalales > Viscaceae > Viscum > Viscum album. The sequence goes on along the minus strand of OY728141.1, from coordinate 1,590,826,394 downwards.
TCATCACGACATATAACAGATTCTCTCCTAGTGCATCCAGGATGATGTCAAGATAGAGGACATGTTTGTCTCATTCAAAAGAGTACACTAAGATTAAACCAAGAATATCAGTTGGACCACTACCGGTCGACTCTTTACAACAACCTAAATTCAACTATCGGCTCATCATCAACCAAACCTCGATGCCTATAACACCTGGGGGATTCATGTTCTTTAAATCTCTACCACTGAAACTATTCCAAAACTAACAGTGTTTCTATTGGTTTGCACATACCTTCAACCTCATCAAATTTGTCTTCCAAGCAAGCACTGACACACACACTAGAACCGTTGTGATGCTACCACCTTAAGAGAGTCAATGTCGTTAAAAGGGAAAACCAGCCACTCATAAGAACACTAGATCAGAACCACCTTAAATGAACATGTGATGTTCCAAGAACCACAATAACCACATCAAACATTTGGCATGAAAGCCGAAAATAAACTGATTGGCTTGTTAAAACACCCGAGTCCTAAAAAGTCCTCCTGAGAAGTGGAAAAAATGTATTTTATTAATTCCATGGTCACTCTACCCTAGAGTTAACCTGAGAATGCCCTCAACATCAAAAGACGCACGATCACACCGAACTCAACTGGTTCATTACAAAGCTAAACACTTGAAGGGTACCGCGTATGTCAATACATACAACCCTGAGCTCACAAAAGCTGACAACACATCATCTCATACAACCATTAACTTGGATGATGACGTACTAAGTCATCCTTAACTAAAGAAAAGAGAGGTTCACATGACCTCCCAAGAAGTTGATCATGCCTGAGGCATGTCTAATCTACTGAACCAAGAATTCTTTGATTCTTGTTCCCAAAACAAGAGTCAAGGTACCACGACCACCCCTCTAAACAAGGGTGTATTTTAAAACCCAAAAGTCATTGTGGGGACAAAGACACCAAAAAAACCCTAAAATAAAAAATCTTACAGTGGAAGCAAGGCATATCAAGCTCTAAGGGTGCTACCTACCATGGTCTATCCCCTTACGAAGCATACACATAGACCATATCTCTTGGTCACACAACACATATTTATCTAGGCTCAAGATCATATTTCTCATTTAAGTAAAAGATAAAAATAAATAGCCTATATATAAATTCTCATGTATTCATCCCAAGTAATACCATAAGAACATTCAAAACTACCCTTCCATTAGGGTTTAAACAAGGGACACCACTTCAAGTTCCAACTTAAAGCAATTCATTAATTCATTTCAACCATAAAACATTCGAAAGAATTTTAGAAACCCAGGAGTACCATTTCACAAAAAATAAACTTGGTTTTAGTTAATTCCCTATAGGAAAATAGGAAAGTTTTAACAAAATTCCTCTTAAACATTTAACATTCAGTGAAATTTCGTCATAAATAGGAAATTTAGTATCTAAATTCCTTTTAACTAAAAGGCGACCTCAATGGTCCCATTATTCAACCCGAGTTCTTAAAAAAGAAACAACCCCATAACAACTCATTTAATAAAAACATGCCCCAACTGACCTACTTGGGTCCAATTGAGTAGTTTGAAAAAATTAAAAAACCATTTCAAATAAAAATGCAACCGTTTTACATTTATAACCATTCCCAAACACACCATGGTTATACAATGGATCAGTCTCATGGGTGGCCATCTACCAATTGATATGGAACCCATACACCTTACTACAATCTTTTGGATCCCAAATCATTTTATTTAAGTTAAAATCATAAAATCCTTCATATTACACCATTTCAAACACATATTGATTTTACATTTAATATGAGTTTCCATTTCCCAATTCACAAAGTGCCAATACACTTCACAAAATGAAAATTGGCTCCCATTAATAACATCCAATTTCATTTAAAATTTAAATTTTAGCTTCAATTTTTCAATGGTTCGATTACACGGGTTACCATTTTCCCAGTTATAAGGCACCCATACACCTTATAACTAGAACTATTTCCTATCGTAAACAAAACCAACAAATTCATCCCATGAAACCATTTACATACAAACACATCTCTAGCATGTTATCATAAGTAGTAACACAGAACATGCTATAACACAGAAGCATGGAATATAATCATCTTGAATAGGCTAACATGCTAAAAAAATACTCAAGCATGTTATATAAAGGACATTATAAAGAAAAATATAAGGCATGGAATTTCACCCAAGGAAAACAACCAAAATTAGCAAGCATCCTACTAATATAACTACATGGCATGTTATATGTAGGGAATGTGAATTTCTAAGTGCCTAATATAATGTATGTAATGCTCCATCCTTTCCATAGCAGGCCAAGGGATTTTTTTAAATCTTCATAATCAATAAATAGTAGAAAATACACCAGTCACCCAAGATGAAATCACATTAACTGTAACATCAAAAATATAAACAATAATTCCCAGACATGGCCACTTGGTCATTTCCAGTATGTGGGGTGATTAGTCATAGGAATTAATATCTACCAAGTGCTGACACATTCCTAGTCTCCACTCAACCAGCCCAAATAGTAAGGCAAAGGAAACACAACCTTTGATACCACTTTGTAACATCCTGACCTGACTGACCACTAAACCGGTAGCCGGACCAGTTTCCACATGACCTCAAGCGTATCTCCCCATACACTAGAGGATACCGACTAGCAGCAAGGGTGTAAGGATAGTCAGTGGGGAGACTATACCCTCATATTCAGAGCACACAATGGTAAAAAAAAATAATAGTAAGAAAGAGATAACAATGGAAGAATATATAAAGGAATATTCAAAGCAGCAGAAGAGAATTGCAATATCTACTGAATATAGAAAATGGACAAAGCCAGTTTATGCAATGCATGCATGCCAATGATGATACATAATTCAAAAGTAGTAAATAGTTCATCATTCTTTACTTCTTAATAAATAATTAAAGAAAATAACCAAATCCCCAAGGGCGATCTCCACGAGCATCCTGAGCCCCCACTCGGTCCTTTGCTCCTGACTCCCAGGCATAAGAGAAAACAACACAAGCATAGGTCCACAACCCTATAAACAAGTAGAGTCTACTCGAGTACCAATGGTACTTGAGAAGGGTGTGAGATAACATCTCAGTAGGCCAACACCCACAGTGTCAAGACTAAACCAATATGTGCAATATGAAAAATAGGTAATGTGCAGGTAGATGCATAAGTAGTAAATGAAATGAAGAAATATTCAACACATGTAGACTGCTAAGTAAATTATACCAACATATCCCCATAAGGATCCCTACACAAAATGGTCCAGCTCCTATAACCAGGCAGCTACAAGTATTGGACAAATAAATAACAAGGGCTTTCCATTTATCCAAACATGTCATACCATCACATCCTTACCTTATAACCCCATATCACAATTTACTATATCCAAGATGTATATTTGATCATATTACATACCTCACGAATGTTCTGTATAAATAATTGTAGACCATAAAGGGCTAGATCAAAGGAACTCATCCAATGAATCCATATAAGAAATCTAGACCATGAAGGGATAGATCCACAGAACTCATCCAAGGCATCCACATCAAGTCCCATGGGCATCCCAAAGGAAACTTGTTCTAGGAACTAGTTGGATTCCTAGGAGCATGTGTACCAACATGTCTTATGCGATTCCAAGCAAGCCGGATCAATAGGGTAGCAAGTCTCGAGGAATCCCATAGAATCAAGACCCAAGGGGCATAATCAACCCAAGGAATCCACTACCGCATTCCAGATCTATTTAGAGTAGTCCATGTCATCTACACCAAAACATTCATTTATTTAAAAACATTTATCAAATCAAACCAAATGAGTATACCCACTCATATAAACATTTAACAATTTCATTCCATATGATTATACCTACTCATATCATCCATTTAACCCATTTACCTTGGGTTTACCCACCCATTCATCATAATTCAATACAAGGATTTAAACATAAAAATAAGGGTATACCCACCCTTATAACCATAGAAATCCACTTAGTGAGTATACCCACTCACATACGTCACACACAACATGAGTATACCACTCATGTGTTCTATTTTATTTTAAACAATCCATATGGGTATACCCACCCATATCACATTTTACCATTAAATACATCACAAGTCAACCAACAATCATACCCTCTCATGCTGATGTTTTATATTTAAATACGTCATACGACTTTACCCACTCATTTTACCATTCTCCAATTAAGTCATATAATGATCATACCCACTCATTATCCATCACCTATATAAAAAACATTCAACTATTATAATGTATTTACACATTCATTAATCCCCATTATCAACCCATGCAACCAAGGATTATACCCACTCATTGTTACATTTCACTTTCATTCCTATCACATGAGAAAACCCTCACATTTATTACCATTTAAATTTACTCATCTCACATGAGTTTACCCACCCATGAATCCCATTCTAGTTCATTAGAACCATTTAATTCAAGTGCATCAACATGTAAAGGAGGAAATAAATCTCCTTGCTAAGAAATCCATATTCCTTTAATTTTAACAGATTCCTCTAACCAGGAAAGCATATGAAAACAAAAATCATCAAGCTAAGAATACATAAATAGTATACTCACTACTTTTTTAGCTTAAAGGTAGAACACCTCCAATGGAGGGGTTTTATTAAAAAAACATGATTTTTTACTCTAGAAAATCATTTAACACAAGAAGGAAGTTCATTCTAGAATTGCATTCCAATTGATCAAGGTAGTAAATAAGAAAATACTAAACTTTTAAATTAAAGGGGCATGGTTAAGGACCCTACATCAAAGGATGGCCGAGCCAAATATTTTTATCTCAAGCAGCTTCCCACTCACCCGCACACACTTCCATATATATATATATATCCTTAAACTGATGTACGTGTTCCCCACACCATGAGGGAACCCACACATGGAATATATATATATATATATATTCATACTTGGGAAAAGTGTATGTGTGCCCTTGGAATTGATCACAACACCCTACAACAATTCCCCGGGATGCATAAACACCACTAGACCCTAAATAGAGGGTGTAAAAAAAATTATTGGTTTAAACCCTCACTTAAAATTGACTTCGATAGACTGAATCGACCTAAACCACCTTGCCTTCAGTGGTGGTTGTTAGAAAATGGACCAACGGGTCCTGAAACACCCTCCTCACAACCTATAACCAAGAGGAAATCATAAATCCAGGTTATCACCAAACCTTAGGTTCATTTGTACCATTACAAGTGACGGAGAGGCCGAAAAGCATCCATAATCAGGGAGGATAATAGAGGTTAGAGCCTAACCCGGTGATTTGAAGGATAAAACGTGATAGATCTGGCTGTAAACGGAGATCCAAGGAGGTTCCATGGGGGGGGGGAGTAGAACGTCGAAGGGGAGATCCCATGGGGGTTGCACGATGTGGGTCGAGAAATAGAGGGGGTGAGTTTTGAGTGTTTATTTTATTTTATTTTTATTTTAAATTAATTTAATTATTTAAACAGACCTGTCCGTATAGTTTGACCCGCACTATTTGGAAAACTGTGTGCCAACCATGCAACACCCCCTGTTTAAGCAACTCCCCTCACATGTTTTGTACCACATAGTTTTCTAAACTATGTGCAGACCATATGAAAAACTATTTACACTAGAATTATGTTTCACGATTACCTGATATGTGCCACATGGTTTGGTAAACTATGTACCAATAGTGCGCCCTATGTAGGTTCTTAAAAACCTACCTTTCCCGGTCTGATTCTCCCCAAAATATTTGATCTACCTGGGGTAGTTCTCGAGCCTTTAACCAAGTCTAAAAAATCTCTTTTAAACTTCCAAACTTTCAGAATTATGTCATGAAGTTCCATTCTAAAAAAGACCTACTCAATCATTACCAAAAATTCAAATTCCCTCGGAATTTCATCATGTTTGAAAAAAGGGTTCTTACATATCCTTTGGTGGTACATCTTGGTGTGGAAAATATGTACCAAGACCTTTTATTTCCATTTTAGTGGCCAATCATGAATAATGGAGTTGCAGAGTTTGTCTCTTGATACCTTACTTGTTAGTAAGTGAAGGATGAACATCAGGTTCTAGTAGGTTTATCTCAACCCCTTGAGGTTTTAGATTGGTAGTGGGATGGGATATCCATAATATTCATGACAAGGTAAACATGTAAATATAGGGTACATGATGCCATCTGGGTGATTGTAGACAGAATCACCAAGTCGGACCACTTCCTAGCTATTCAAAAGTAGATTTTGATAGAGAGCTTGGGGTACCTCTTGGTACAGAAGATAATCTAACTCCATAGAGCTCCCTCGATGACCATTTTGGACCATAAAACTCTCCTTAAATCATGATTATGGAGAGGATTTCAGGAGGAATTTGAGACTTGGTTACGTTTGATCATGAATTTTCAATCCCAAATTTATGGCTAGACTGAGTGGACCATTCATGTCTTATAGGACACACGACAGATTTTCATGTTATATTTTGGCTATAGTTGGTAAGATCATTTTCCATTGGTGGAGTTCTCGTACACAAACAACTATCATTCCACCATTGGTATGGAAACATCGTGGTTTTGTATGGGCGAACCAGTATGTCACAACTTTTTTGGACTAATCTGGGTGAGTCAGCACTCATGGTCTTGGAGTTGGTGCAAGATACTATAAAGAAGGTACAGATCATCCATGAGTAAATGAGGACTTCACAAAGCCATCATAAGTCTTATGAAGACTAATGATGAAGAACTATGAAGTTCGAGTAGGGAGAAAATATGTTCCTAAGGGTCTTAACTTGATGTGGATTATAGAGATTTGGATAGGGTGGAAAGTTATTTCCAAGATTCATTGGTCCTTTTAAGATAATTTGTAGAGTTGGTGAGGTGGAAAACCACTTATCTCCACCATCATAGTTGGTCCGGGTACACGACAACTTCCACATGTCACAGCTAAGGAGATATATGTATGAATCGTCACATATCATCGACTGGGGTGAGAAGAACATCAAGGATGGAGCTACCTTTGATGAGTAACTAGTTGAAATCAATGATCTAATGTAGAGGATCCTTTGTGGGTGATCAATTCCCTTAGTGCGTGTCTGGTGATATCACATGAATCTTCAAGAGAGCACCTGAGAGAGATAGTTGAACAGGGTTTTCTCTTTTCTTGATGAAAAGTCCTATGGTGGAGAGAATGTAATGAATCATATTTTCTAGGTATTATTTTTTCGATACTATATGGATTATTTTAAACACCATACACTGAGACAACGTGTGATTCCAAGGCTTGGTGTGCCTGAAATAAATGTTTGAAATATATTAATTAACATGAATGTACAATTTTCCTAAAAAAGTGGAATAACTCTTGAATAGGAGTCCATATAAAAATTCATAGGGCACCATTGAGTTTATAAAATTGGTTTTACCCTAGGAGTGACATTATCTTTGTTGTCTCATGATTTTTGTGAGTTTTTTTCTATAGGTGCTGAATTAATAAAATAAATAAATTAATTGATTTATTTTATTTTATTCAATGTAGTGAATAGATCCCATTTAAATATAAATTTATGAGGCTTTACTCAGGGTCGACCACTCAAACCCTAGAGATCTAAATGATCATTGGAGAGCATTATTGGTAAGCAATGACAGATCTGGACCGAATCATGTATCATTGTGCTAATAGAGTTCATGGATCTCATCAATGAAGAAAACATAGAACCCTCTTCATCAACGATTGATCCAAAATCTAGGTAAGTTGTTTTATTTTTTTTCCATCCCATTCCTTAATCCGAAAAGAATGTGGATCAATTCCATGAACAAAATTGATACATGCATCTTTGGTAGATTTAAATTGATGAAATTTTATATCTTCATTGTGATTTATTCCTCTTCCTTTGTCTTCATCTACAATGACGAATCAAGGCCTAATGAAAAAATGTCTAGGTGTGTTCCTCACTTATTATAGCTTGTCATTTTCTCTTAAATTTTATTCACATGTTCATCACAGGTATTTCTTTTGGCCCATGGTTCGACGAATACCCAATATTCGATCATTTCAAGATTGTTCTTTGGAAAAATAGACTGATACCATGGGTGTGGTTCATGATTGATGGTGTGGTCAAGATGCGATGATAGATATGGATGATAGAAGGTGGATCAGAACATATATACAGTACCTATTCAACTTGGTTTCAATGAGGTAGATATGTATGGATTGAGATAATGTTTTTAGAGAAGATTAGAATCCCATAATCCCAATCTACCGTGACTAGAGGCTCAAAAAACCCTTGATCTAAAAGTTCTAGAAAGTGTGGTGGATCTGGCGATGCACAAGATAATGCAGAAGAAGATCCCATGAGATATAAAAAATTCTAGGTTACACACCCTATAATTAGGTGTTACACGCCATGCGGGACCCCCTGGCTACGACTCTAGGGTTTCAGTTGGAGTTAAATATCACACGCCATGTGACATGGTCACACACCATGTGACCCCTCCATGATGGATCAATTTTTACCTCATAGGGTTGGATAAGGCCAGAAGTACATGACCAGAGGCATGTTGTGTACTCAGACACAGGCATAACCAGTGGTACACATACATGGCCAGAAGTACATAACTAGAGGCATGATGTGTAATCAGATATAGAGTCAACCAAGTGTACACATTCTGGTACATGAACATGACTAGTGGCACATAAACATGGCCAGAAGACACAGAAAGGTGTTGAGAAACCTATACACACCATGTACTCTATCTCCACCATGTATGTGGAGGTTTACATTCCATGTTAGGAAGCACCACACAGGATGATCCAGGTTGATATAGGAACACCTTGTACTCTACTTTCATGTCATGTACTCCCTTTGAGACAACTTGGAGATCTTCGTCTCTTTAATTAAGACCAGTGTGAGTTGAGTGGTTCCCCCCTCGTACTTTCCCTTGAGGGTATGGTGTGGTATTATGTATACATCACATGATTGTGATCCCCTAAATAGGATGAGTCTCTGATATAGTTAGTGGTGTCCCTCTATAAGACTGGAGTGTGATCCTCTATTGTCTCTATACCCCAGGTGAGGTTTATGGAATTAGTGTGACCTCCTTGAGTAGGGCGTTGATACTCTATTTTTCAGGATATATTAGTAGGGTTTGTGGTATTATTTTCATACAATACACAATGTAGAAGGTTAATCCAGATTAGGTTTGTTGTGTCCCCCACCTATTTTGGGCATGACCCCCTATCTGAGTATCAGGGTCTTCTGAGACCAATGAGATTTCTTGGGCTGGGCCCATTGATCTTAGACTATTTTATGAGTGTATCTAGTGATAGCATGGCTCATGATGTGGATTATCCCAAAAAAATAATTGCTTCGAGTAGAATCTTATGGATCATTGTTGGTTGTGACCACCTGGTGGCACGATGTCCTTCCTATGTATATCTGGATGTTTTCTATTTTACATTGATTTCCATATCTTTATATTGAGATAATTGTACTTGGTTATCCATGTTTAGTGTTTTTTGGGTATCCTAATGGGAATTTTTATACTCTCCCCTACATGGGATCTACCTACACATGTCACATCTTATGTAGATGATGACCCTTTTTACGATGTCCTAGGAGGATTTAGAGCAGGTGGAGCATAGCTTGAGCTACACAGACTGATGTGTTTTTCAAGATTTATCATTTGATCATAGTCCTCATACTTGGTGTAGGTTGGACTCTTTACAGTTTTGGTTGGGATTGTATTTGGACACTTTTCTACTTTTAGTACTTTACTATTGTACTCTGGTTGTGGAATTATAGATATATGCATGTATCTTTTCAATTCTTTTACATTATAGCATTGTATAGTCTTGGAGATGTGTGCATGTATATAGGTACATTATTCTAATGCCTCCAATTTTTGGGATATGATACTTAGAAATGGTCTCCATCCCCTACCCTATTATAGGTAGGCTTGAGGTAGTCATGGGTTAGACCCTAGTGGGTTGGGTCATAACAGTTCCTTTATAAAATTCCATTGAGTGCTTCTTCCCAAAAATTTTTACACATAGAAAGTTGAATCTTCTTTCTTTTATCATCTTCATCACCAAATATTCTAGGAAACTACATCATCCTCTTCCTTATAATGTTTAGAATTTTGGAAAGACTGAAGTTTTTAATCATAAGTCGATATAGTTGGGTGATCATAACAATAAGGTTTTTAAGTCCATATTCTATCCCATTCAATTTTTCATTAGGATAATCATTGCTTTACCCATCACACCCATTGTTAAATTGATTTATCATTTCTCTAACCATTCCTTTATAGATAAAAGTTAAAGATAATATTACCTAATCTAAAAAGAAAAACTATTAACATAAAATGTATAAATCATAAATGCCATATGTACCCTAACTTATAAATTTATAAGCTTTAATATAGGTTATTCATTGTACATTTAATATTATACTCTCTAAATATCCCATATATATATGCTAAAATCCTTCATAATATTTCATAAATATCATATGAATCCCAAAAAAATACCCCCCAATAGTTTCAAACAAGGTGTGTAGGTTGGTCACTTTTTCGCGCACCGAGTGACAATTGAGTTAATGCATAATGAAACCCTTCTAGGGTAACTACACCTAGGTACATCTATTCTAGAGCCTGAATCCACTCGTTTGTATTGAAATAGGTATTTCATTGTAAATAAACCACACAATAATTATTTTAACAAAAAAAAAGATGTTGTTATTTACTTATACTTATCCCTAGGGTTTTCAATGAATTTCTCTCATCTTAATCCCCCAAAATAACTAAATCAATCCTAAAAAATTACTAAACCTTGCACTACTACCAACTAAGGCACCCCAGACTCACACTACACAGTCTAGTTCTGAAAACAAATACTTGACACATGGGATTTAATATCAAGCGGTATGATACGAGATAAACATATCTTTATTTTACATCATTTCCATAAGTTAAAAATCACATCTCATAAACAATCCCAATAACTGAACGTTTAGTGTCATTGAGAATTAGCTACATAATTAACTTATTTTATAACACCTATGAAAATTTCTCTATAATTGAGTAACTGTAGAATCCATTATCAAATTCTCATAAGTTATGTTCATATTTATAACAGGGGAATGGAAACATAATAAAAGGGTGAGCTCAAATGATTAGTGAGGGAAAAATCATCAACATTTCATCAAGTGTTAGATCACAATCAAATGAGATAACACGAGGAGGGGGAAATATCTTATTAAAAAAGAACAAAAAATAATAAGAGTTCTCTATAAGTTATGACAGAAGGACATACAATCTCAAATGAACAAACATATACCATGAAATAAGTGTAAATAATCAAGAGATGATAAACATGATTCATGAAGCATAATAATAGGAATATGGAATGAAAATGTATATTTCCCTTGAAACATAGAATAACATAAGCATAAGGAATCACCCCTACATGAATCACTCAATATCACCCATGACTGATAACAAGATTAACTATATCCATGGATATTTACTATCTTTATGAGTCAATTACTTACACCCACACCTTCGTAAGTCACTAATCACACCCACACCTTCATGTGTTACTACTCACACACAATCCTTGTAATTCCCTAGACCCATGATCCCATAATTGGTGATAATAACACCATATATCATTTTCTAAATAAAACATTAAACATCATTTAAAAAATATATAGTATGAATATAATTTAGCTATAGAGTTTTAGAGGAATAGAAAAAACATAAACAAAAATTATCTCACTTAAAAATTATCCCATAACATTGAAGTCTATATAAGTCCTACCCATCTAATAGGTTTGAGTTCACTCCACAAATTCTCATCATGTTTACAAAGTCTAAGTGCTAAAATTTTAATAAAACATTTTGATATTTCCATTTTCCACTAGAGTTTTCAATCATAATTTTAAAAACTGTAAAAATGGATTCATACATATATATAATTATATATAAAAATAAGTACATATATATATGTATATATTTCATTAATAATCAACCAAAGATAATAAAACTCTGAACATAGATAATATAAAACATATATAAACACCTAAATATAATGATTAATGCATGTACATAAAATAATATAGACATAAACAATATCCATAATAATTATATTAGATGATTATCACATGAAATAAGAATTTTGAAACTACTAAATTACTCTTTGAAATAACTAACACGTAAAATTATGAATAAGAAAATAAAATAATAACTTAAAAGAATTAACCCCTTATAATAAATGTTTTTAATTTAAATTTTCATAAAAATAATTCTTTTACTCATAAAATAATAACTAAAAACCAATATTAAAATCAAATTTAATGTTTAAAACATAATTCCCTTAATAAGAAGTTTTAAAATTAATTTTTTAAAAATATTTTTTCATTAAATGAATATTTTGAAATATTATTCTCCTTAAAAAACAATCTTGAAAACAATTATAAGATGAGGTTTAAATAAAAACAAGGGAGTGTTGGAAAATATTTTAAAAAATAATTCTCATAATTAATTACTTTCATGATGAATACCAATTTTGGGGAATATTTAAAATAGAAATTTGAAATAAATTTTCCATGATAAAATAATAGTTTGAAAACATGAACTTATAACTTTGAAAAAAAGGTTCCCCTTATGTCTTTTAAAGGTTGGGGCTAAAGCATCATTTTATTATTAAAGAAAAGAAAATACCTCTTTTGACGGGGTAGAGGGAGACCCATTACATAGACTAAAGGCCTAGGGGCATGAAATACCATGTTTTGGGCCAAAGGGCCCTCCAATGAATAGTAATTCTATAGTACTTAGGCTGCTACAGTGCCTGCTACAGTACCTCCTCCAGTATAGTTACGACTATAGTACCTCCTTTACTATAGGGTGTCTGGTAGAGTTCAATTAGATATAGACCCTAAGGGAAGATGATCATATTTATAAGCACAAATGTTTAATAAATCATTTAATTAATAATTTAATTTAACTATTTAATTAATTTATTTAATATATTTAATTTTTCCAAAAAACTATTTTGGAATACTTCCAAATAGTGGTTGATTTTTCTACACACTTTTCATACCCATTAAGTAAATTTATGTTTTTTATTCAATTATTTTAAATTTCTTTTTCATTACTTAACTCTAAGGGATCTTTATTTATCATAAAAACACACACACACACATACACACACTCTTTCCCTATTTTTTGATGTTCCTTATCTATTAAGTCGCATACATATATATAACATATTTGACATATATAAAACACACACACACACATATAAAACATATATATACACTATAAAAAAAATCACTTCTTAATGGTGGTTCTAGTAACCACCGTGAAATAAATTTGGTTAAAAAATTATATAATATAGAGGTGGTTTAATAAAATAATTGCTATATTTTTTTTTATTTTTACAATTAGAGGAAGTTTCAATTAAACCATTTATAAATTTTTTTAAAAACCAAATTCTTCCTCCTCCCCTAATCCTTATATGCAACCCCGACCCCAATCCCCCCCTCTTTCAACCACCTCCTCTCCTCGCTGATGTGAGCCTAACCCTGGAACCTCATCAATGGCCCCTGTTCTCCCCACCCCTCTGAATTACCTCCTCCATACTCAACAATGACCCTGACCCCCGTGACCCCCCTTCGACCACACTCTCTCCAGCAGCGGCGCAAACCCTTTCTCTAACCTCCCTCACACCATTGGATCCCATCCTTGGTGGCAACAATGACCCCCCCTCTAGCCTACCTCTCATAGGGTTAGTTCCCCTACTTTGTGGCTTGAATCCCCTCCTCAGTGGGAAGTCAGACCCCTCTTAAAGGTTGTATCATCCTCCCTATAATCACCCTAAATCTATTATTGAGTATCATTAGATGGACAATCATGGTTGATAAAAAGAGTATAGAATTTGTTTTTTTTATACATTCAAAATTATTGTATATATGTAATTTTTGTTTATAATGTGTTATTTGGATTTTTTAGATATTTTTTTTGGAGTTATAATAATCATAATTTTTTTTATGTTGTATTAAATTTAAAAAATAAATTGGTTTATGATATAAGTCAGTTATGGAATCTAGATCATTCATAATTTCATGGTTTGTATTTGATATTAATGAATTAAACTTTTTTTATGATTGTTAATGCCTCCAATTATTCACATATATATAATTGAGAGTATTTTACAACTCATTACCAATTGGTGGTAGGGTTTGGGATCACACATGGTTTCATCACCAACCCTGGAAAGGTCTATAAGGATAAAGTCCTTGAAAATGAGATATTAGACCCTTTTTAAATTTATTAGAATTATTCATGTTTTATACATATATAAGGAATAATTTAGTTTAATAAAATATATCAAAAAATGATAGATTATTTAGGTTTAAGTTTTAAATTCATGATAATCAATTATTAGTTATGGTAACTGGAACATCCAACATAGTTTCATTGATTTTATTTTAATTAACATGGTTTTTAAGAGAACTAATTATAGTGTATATTTTATTTTTTGTTAATAAAAATGACTATTTTTTTATTTGATATGAATCAGAAACTCCTAAATGTTTTTCCAAATATGTGATAATGTTTCCCCTCATCATAAAACCTTTTATTTTTTATATCTACTAATAGTAAAAAAAACGATTCAACATATTAAATGGTGGACCTTAAATGGTATAATGAAGTATAATCACGTATAAAAACCTAAAAATAATATGTTTATTAGTTATAACTATCTAATAGAGTGTCATATCCAAATAAAGTATACTTTTCATTCATATTTTTAAAGTGGTGCTCTTAATATTAGTCAGCCCATGGGAAATGGTTCATACATTGATCAATGTAGCTAATTTTTCAATAGAATGAACCCTCGTTAGTTACAAAACTAGGGTAGAATAAACCATTATTATTTTAACCCTTAAAAATAACATGATATACATATAAAATATCCAAATATTGATACATATTTATCATCTTTAATGTAGAGGTTATTTTCTACACTTATATCATTACATATTAATTGTTTAAAGCATGTATCTAACTTCAAATACCATTATCTTGAGTCTTATTCTAACCCATATATATCCTTATTTAACCTAAAAAAACTATTTTATCTTTATTGAGAAATAATAATTTATTTTATTTATGTTTTTATATTAGAATTTTAGTAAGAAAAATTTCATTATTTGACTAATCCCATTTTTATTTATAGTTGTTATGAAAGATTCAATAATGAAGTTAAGTGATATTTAATTTTTATTGTACCTGTTTGATTAAGAATTTATATATTTATATTTGAATGTATAGGGAGAATAAAATACAATACCTATGGATAAAAGTTGGATTAATTTACATTGAAACATACCTCAATATGCCAAGGGTTTGGAAGAGTTTTTAGATTACACAATTTCAAATCGATCAGTGGATGGTAGAATAAAATTTATGTATCCTAATTGTAAATTCAACTGATGATTGAATATAAATGAAGTATATGATCATTTTATATTGAGACACTTTCCTTCTTGATATATATGTTGGATTTTTCATGGTGAATCAATTATTATAGAAAGTCAAAATAATGAAAATACTTTCAATGAATTACAAAGTGACTCAGAAGAGGATAATTAAATTAAAAATTTATTAAATGACACATTTGGTTTTGAAGAATACAATTTACAAGATTTTAATAGATCAACATAACCTTCAGTTGATCTTGAGTAGGTTAATCTTACTCCGAACTTCAATGATGAAAAAAATTATTTTTATGAACTAGTTGAAGATAAAAAAAAGAACTACATGAAATGTGTACCAAGTATTCAAATTTTTATTTTATACTTAAGTTTTATCAAATCAAGTATCTCTATGGAATTAATAAAAAATAAATTTCCATGATTTTAGATTTTATTCATAATAAATTTAGTGAAGCTTAGATCCCTGAATCATTCTATGAGATTGATGAATGTCATAAAAAACATGGACTTTATTATAAAAAGATACATGAATTCCTGAACTATTGCATGATTTACTAGGTATAAGAGTATGATAAATAAGAATTCCAAAGATTTCATACAAGAATATGGAATTCAATGAACAACAATGACAGTATAAACCAATGAAACCATAGGAAGAAACAGAAGAAGAAAACTCTTACAAAGGTATTGTGTTACTTTCCTATAAAACCACAATTGTTAATATTATTTATGTCATCTAAGACTTCATACGATATGAAGTGGAATGCTCATGATAGTAATGATATATTGATGAGACATCCAAAATATTCAACGTCATGGAAGATGTTTAATTATTTACATCTAGATTTTTCTTCAGATCCTAGGAATGCATGTTTGGGATTGGAAAATGACGTTTTTAACCCTTTTGGTACTTTAAGTACTAAATATAGAATTAGGTCATTTGTTTTGATCCCCTATAATCTACTTCCATGGATGTGTATAAATAAGAATTATTTCATTATTTCGATGATTATTCCTAGAAAGAAAATTTCTATAAATGACATTTATGTATACCTTCAACCTCTAATCAAAGAATTATGAGAATTATGGGATGATAGTGTGGAAACATATGATGATTAAATTAGAAAAATATTCAAAATTAATGATTATTTAATATGGATAATTAGTAACTTTCCAAGAATTGGAAATTTATCTGGTTAGAACACTCATACTGGTTTGGATTGTCCAGTTTTTAATTTTGATTTTAAACCTCAACGATTACCTCATAGAAGAAAATGGTGCTTTACGTGTCATCATAGATTTCTTGATGCTTCTCATAAATTCATGTTTAGCAAGACACGATTCAATATAGATATTAAAATGATAAATTCACCAAATGTGTTATTTGGTTCATAAATATGGGGAAAATTAATGAATTTCATTGAAGAATTTGGAAAATTTCATTAGTTTAAAGAAGGGGAAAAAGGTATGAGGTACATTATCCGAAGAAGATCAAACACAACAATGGAAGAAAAAGAGTATATTTTCCCAAATTACTTATTGAGAATTTAATTTTACATGTCATAATCTTGACGTAATACATATTGAGAAGAACATTTGTGACAATATAATTTTGATAGGGCTTAATGAGAAGGGTAAATCAAAGTACCACCTTAATGCTTGTTAGGATTTGGAGTCAGTGAATATAAATCATGGTTTGTGGGAAAATGAGAATGGAATATATCCTTTGGCTATTTTTTCAATGAAAAATCACAAGAATGAAGTATTCCTTCAGACTTTAAAAAATGTAAAAGTGCCATATGGATATTTAAGTAACATATCAAGGTGCGTTGAATTAAAACATAAAAAGTTACATGGATTGAAAAATCATGACTCGCATATTTTGATGGAGAAGTTGTTGTCATTGGATTTGTGTAATACTTTACCTAAAAAAGTAATATGGTTCTAGTTGAGTTTGTACCTTTTTCTATGAGTTTTTTTTTGGAAAAAATCTAAATCCAACTGATCTTTGTAAACTTCAAGAAAGAATTTTTTTAAAACTATGTCATTTGGAGAGGTTATTTATCCATTCATTCTTCACATTCATGATTCATTTTACTATTCATTTGGTTGAAGAATATAAAATTGGTGCACCTGTACACTATCGATGGATGTATCCAATTGAGAGGTATGTTGATATAATTGTTATTTTCATTGGTGAATTAAATTTTATCAAATCATTGCATAATTTTTTATAATATGTTTATTTTTTTTTCATCAGGTACTTAGGTTATTTGAAATCATATGTAAGGAATAAATCTCAACTAGAAGGCTCTCTTGATTAAGGTTAAATAGTCAAAGTGTACTTGAACTTTTTTTCTAGGTATTTTGTTGGGGTTGATAATAGATTTAATCGTGTTGGATGTGCTGAAAACATCTCCACTAATTATTATTCTAAAAATTAGATATTGGTATTTACAACTATTGGATGACCAATTGAAAAGGGATAAAAATTTACACTGACTAAATTGGAGTTGCTAAAAGCACATAGATATGTGCTACTCAATAGTGTTATTAAAAATCCATTTATTGAAGAATTGAAGTTTAAAACAAAGAGATGACTAAGGGTTCAAGATTGAAATAATATGAAATTAATAAAAAGAAATTAATAAGGATATTTTCAAATGGTTCTACCATCATGTATGTATATAATCATATTAATATTATTGATGTGTAATTATTTTATCTATGTTAAAAGTAACACCTTATATCTTTTTTTCTAGATAAGGAATGCTAAATATTATGCTAAAATATTGAATGATTTGAAGTTTTTGGCTCGTGGTCCTCTAAGGAAGGCTAAGAGATTCGATGCCTATAATATTCATGGATTTAGGTTTTGTATAATTTATCATGAAAAAGATTTGAAAACTCAAAATAGTGGTTGATTTACATTTTCAGAGGTGGGATACTATGGGAAGATGAATGATATAATTAAATTAAACTATCATGTCTAGATTTAAGTTTTCTTATTCAAATTCAAGTGGGTAAACATTGATAGGGGTATAATGAAAGATTCGTTACATTTATTCCTGTCAACTTCTCTCACTTGATGGATACTAGTGAGCATGCATAGCATGATCTATTTATATTGGATTTACAAGTGAACATGGTTTATTATGTGGATGATTAAATACATGAAGGTTGGAGGGTTGTTAACACTTAAAGTAGATATACTTATATGAAATGGGCGATGAAGATCAATTGGTGCTTTGTGATAGTGAACCTAATCAACCAAAAACATTAAATAGTTTTTTTTGGACAACATTGAAATAGTAGAACTTGAAATAGAGGGTGAAAATTAAGGTCACACCAAAATAGAGTTTGATAATAATGACGATAATGAAGATAAAGATAATTGAATGTATAAATTGGTAACGAAAATATATTAAAATTTATCATTGATAAGTGTTTCATACATATATACATTTTTCTATTTTTTATTTCATTTTGTAAAATGATTTTAGTTTTTCATTTTTTATACATTTAATATACCTTAACCATTTGAAATGTAAGAATGTCGAGAAAAAAAAATTTAGGATCCTAGCTGATCAGCATCTCAGAGCATGCCACTACTACCATCATCTTATGTGGATATTAGTGATTCCATTATACCCAAGACTACTAGAGATCCATTCGTTTCCACAGATTTCATTGGTAGCACACTAATTGATTCAACTCCAGTGATGGAGCAGTTGGTCAACCCTCTATGTTGGGTTTATTGGTGAGTTACCATTACATGTATGTTTATCATTTTTCAAAAAAAAAACTTTATATTTTATTAAAATTTTAATGAATTTTTCAAACAGATAAAGACAACCATAAAAGCGATAAAAATATGAATGTGATAGATGTATGATACTTAAAGGAATTCCAGATTATCGTTCCATTTGATGAGTTCGGGGTGCCTATCGATGACGCTGCCAGAATCTATGGGAAGATTCTTAGGAAGATTTCTTGTGAGATAGTGAGATTTCCCATTAATTTAAAGATTAGAGGAATAATCCTAAATCATATAAAAATTAATTCTTTGATACTCAAGTAAAGTTAATATTAATTTAATATTAATTGATAACTAATTTAAAATACATGAGTAAAATTTTGTAATATACTTATAAAGTGTTATGTTTCTTATTTCTAGATGTTTTTTAATTTTGATGTCCTTGACTCCATTTCACAGCCATGGAATTTGAAAATTTTGTCTAAGAAATGGAGAGATTTTAAACGGAGAATATAGAATGGGTTTAATGACACTTCTTTGAGATCATGACAGATGTATAAGAAAGTGACTCAAGGAATTTCTCATGAGCAATTGAAGCTCTTTGTCGATATCAACAAAGATACATCTCATAAGGTAATTGAATATTTTATAGTATCTTAATAACATAAACATAATAAAAATATAATTTTTATTAATGTTTCTATTTTTTGTAGGAATTATCCAAAAAAATACTTTGAATCGTGAGAAGAAAGTCCTTCTTTACATCACCGGGTTAAAGATTTTTTCAAGAAAAAGAAAAATTTTGGTTTTTTATTCGTTATTATTTCTATAATTTAATTATAACTCAAGGTTTTTTAAAAATTGTTTATATTTTTTTTATAAAGGGTAATGAATTAGGTCACTCTTTTGGATGAACCTAGATTTGGTTTAAGTACATTGGAAAACCGATGACATTTTTGTAGATAATCCTAACAAAGACGTTGGAGTAAATAGTTTTAATTACCATTTCATAATATTTCATTTCCATAAAAACATAAAAATGATAAATATATTATAATAATTAATAATCCTTAAACCCAATACAATTGGCCCAGATACATATATCAAATGATGCCAATTTTGTGTCATTTAATATGTCTTTCCAAACCCATTTAATCAGTTTTAAGGCTTGTTTGTTGTTATAATATAATATTCATTATTATGTTTTTATAGATTTTAAATAATAATCAATAATAATGAAAAATTTATTAATTAGATAATATTATGAAGTTTAGATATTTTAAAAAATCATTGTTAATATTTTTGTATTGACATGATAAAATTCAAGAAGTCTGTGATGTGAACCCTTAACAATCATCATCAGTTTCCCAGAACGATGTAGTGGGAATAGTTTTAGCGAAGGAGAATCCATGAAATGAATGGGGGATAGGTTTTGGGCCTACTCTATTAGCATTCTTTGGTAGGGAAGAATTATCTATTACTTTTACACCCGGTGGGAGTTTTAGTAGTGTCGTTGATCAGGAATCACAAAGAGAAATTGTAATATTGAAAGAAAAAGTGCAAGAAAAAACTCTGATAGGAAAACAAAGGATCAATGGTGGTTACAAATGGAAAATGATTTAGTTTCTGTATTTCAACAGATTTCCCACACAATCCTTGTGGAAATATCTAGCCTTATAGCTCATCCTAATGAGGTAAATTCTAAATCCCATAGATCATTCATACATTTTAAAATAACACATACGACATCCATAAATAAAACTAAAATGACACTTTTATATCAAAAACATGTATTTAGAGTCATACTGACCACATATTGTCTTGTATTGATATTTGGTTGATTACTACATGTCAAAAATGAATTATATATCATTATCCATATGTTTGGAAACAATATGAGTTGGTTTTCTTAGTTTTGACTTGGTACACACTTCTTAAAGGTACAAAATCCTTTAAAAACAAGTTTTCGGGGGTATAAACTTGGAAAATGATGTTATATTTCCCTAAAATCAATGGAAAGTTACATTAGATTGAATTTTGAAATGTAATAACTGAAGAAACATAATTATGATTAGCGGTTTTATGGTTATGGCTATAAATGAATTTTTAGTGTTTTAAAACACTAAAATGTGTGTGGAATGATCAAAACCATAGTAAATAACCTCATATTGATGTAAAATCATGGGAGAACCACTGATAATTTATTTTTTATGTGTACACATAGAAAACACATCAATATGACCCACAATGTGGTCAGAATTACTCAGTAAACATTTCCTAAAGGTACAAAAGCCATTAAAAACAAGTATTGGGGGGGGGGGGGGGGGTAAAAACTAGGAAATGACATTGGATTACACTTAAATCAGGGGAAAATGAATATAGATTGAATTTTGAAATATTGGAACTCATGAAATATCATTTCGAATGATGGTTTTTTAGTTATGGATGTAAATGCACTTTTTGTGTTTTAAAACACTAAAACTTTCATGTAATGGTCAAAACTATAGAAATAGACCTCAGATTGATGAAAAATCATCAAAAAACAACTGATGTGTTATTTTTTACATTTACTCATAGAACAATGTCAATATGACATGCAGTGTGGTCAGAATTACTTGATAAACACTAATTAAAGGTACAAAAGCCATTAACAACAAGTTTTGTGAGGTAAGATAAGAAAAATGATGTCATATTTCTCTAAAATCAGGGGAAAAAACTATAGATTGAATTTTGAAATGTAGAAACTAACAAAACATCATTCCGAATGATAGTTTCCCCATCATGGATGTAAACATGTTTTTAATGTTTTAAAACACTAAAACATGCATGAAATGATCAAACCCATAGAAAACAACCTCATATTGATTTGAAATCATGGTACAACCATTGATGAGTTATTTTTAGCTTGTACCCGTAGACAAAACATCAATCCGATGTGCGTTATGTTCAGAATTACTTGATAAACACTTCTTAAAGGTACAAAACCCTTTAAAAATAAGTTTTGGTGGGTCAAAAAAATTAAAATAGTGTCGGATTTCCCTATAATTAGGGGTCAATGACCATATATTTAATTTTAAAATATAGATACTAACAACACATCATTCCAAATTACAGTTTTCCCATTATGGCTGTAAAAGTATTTTTAGTGTTTTAAAAAACTAAAACATGCCTGTAATGGTCAAAACCATATAAAAAATTGTATATTGATGTAAAATCATGGGATTAACACTTATGAGTTATTTTTTATGTGCAAGGATAGAAAAAATATCAAATGGACATATAGTGTGGTCATAATTACTTGGTAAAAACTTCTTAAAGGAACAAAAGCCTTTAAAAACAAGTGTTCAAGGGTCTAAACTAGGAAAACGATGTCGGATTTCCCTAAAATTAGGGGGGAAAACCATAGATTGAATTATAAAATGTAGGAACGAATGGTTCATCATTAAGAATTAAAATTTTTCCTTTATGTCTGTGAAAATATTTTTAGTGTTATAAAACACTAAAACATTCATGAAACGATCAAGATCATTGAAAACAACCTTATATTTATGAGAAATCATGGGACAACCATCGCTAAATTATTTTTGATGTGTATGCATAGACAACACATCAATCCAACATGCAGTGTGGTCTAAATTACTCAGTAAACAATTCTTAAAGGTATAAAAGCCTTAAAAAACAAGTTTTGGGGATATAAATCAGGAAAACAATGTCACATTTCCCCAAAATCAAGGTATAATGACCATAGTTTGAATTTTGAAATTTAGGAATCGATGAAATTTCATTCTGAATTACTATTTTCCCGTTATAGTTATAAATTAATTTTTACTATTTTAAGACATTAAAACAAATTTGGAATAGTCTAAAGAATATAAAATGACCTTAGATTGATGTTTAATCATGTAAAAACCACCACTAAATTATTTTTTATATACACAATAGAAAACACATCAATCCAATATGTGATGTGGTCATAATTACTCGACAAACACTTCTTAAAGGTACAAAAGCCTTAAAAACAAGTGTCGGGGGGGGGGGGGGGTAAAAATAGGAATTTTTTTTATTAATCCCAAATCATGTTAAAATGACTGAAGATTAAATTTTCAAATATAGGAACTAATGACACATCATTCCAAATTACGGTTTTTCCGTTATGGCTATAAACACATTTTTAGTGTTTTAAAACACTAACATGTGCATGGAACAATCAAAATCATATAAATCAACCTCATATTGATGTGAAATCATAGGAAAACCACATATGAGTTATATTTTATATTTAAACGTAGACAACATGTCAATACGACATCTGATGTGGTCAGAATTACTCAGTAAACACTTCTTAAAGGTACAAAAGCCTTTAAAAACAAGTGTTGGGGGGTCAAAACTAGGTAAAACAACATTAGATTACTCCAAAATTAGGGAAAAACAACTGTATATTAAATTGTGCAATTTAAAAACCTACAATACATCATTCAAAATTATTATTTTCAAAAGATGGTAGTAAACACGTTTTTAGTGTTTTAAAAAACTAAAACGTGCATGGAATGGTCAAAACCCTTGAAAATGAAATAAAATTTATGTAAAATCATGGTAAAACCACTAATTATTTATTTTTTATGTGCACATATATAAAACACATCAATATAACATGATGTATGAACATAATTACTCAGTAAACACTTCTTAAAGGTATAAAATCCTTTAAAAACAAGTATGGGGGGGGGGGGGGTCCAAACCAAGAAAAAGATGTTGAAGTTCCCTAAAATCAGAGGAAAATGACTTTAAATTGAATTTTAAAATGTAGGAACTGATGAAACATAATTCTAAATGATATTTTTTTCATTATTGCTGTAAACACATTTTTAGAGTTTTAAAACACTAAAACGTGCATGGAATGGTCAAAACCATAGGAAACAACCTTATATTGATGTGAAGTCATGGGAAAACCACCATTGAGTTATTTTTGAAATATAGGGCATGATGTGATATCAAAGTATTTAAAATTTGTTTTTTAAGTAAATTGAAAACACATCGCACGTTGCTTCAAAAATAAATTCAAATATTTACTATTCCCTTTTTAGTTTCATGTGTTGTATCTTATCTTAAATACGTAAGTTTATATTTTCAAAGTGGTTTTCATTATATATTATATTTTTTATGTTAAAATTTATTCTATTTGATTAATAAAATAATAAATTATGTGCATCATTCTAAATATATTCTGTGTCTTTTATCTTTCTCATTTATTTTATTAAATGTTTTGGTTTTCATTATAGGTGTAAGATGCCAATAGTAGATATGGGGTTGACCATTTCGATCCATGACATTATTTAGAAGGTAGTCATTATGGTTCTTAGTTTTCATGGTATGTTAAAATTTTATCAATTATTCTACCGTAATTCTGATTTATTATGTTTAGTTTTATTTTTCATTTTTTTATATAGTTGTGGTCAGTTTTAGCTGATGAGATGATGTATAGGAAGTTAGATGTAGTAGAGGCTGTGACATGGATGTATATTGGGCATGAGTTGTTGTTGGACATATTTTATTTGTATATATTGATGACTGATGTATTGGTTGACAAATTTATGGGTTGACTGAGACTGAGGTTATGATAACTATGAATATATGACATATGTATGATGGGTTTATCATATATTTATTTTTTAGTTTATTATGTGTCATTTTTTTATATTTATAGGTTTTTATTAAATATTTTTTTAAATATCTGATTTAATGAGAATTCATAGTAATCGCCACTAAAAACATTAAAAATAATAGGTTTAATAGTGATTAGAAAAAATTGTCATTAAAACAAACCACCATGGATATGTTCAGTGGTGATTATTTTCATTTTATTTATATTTTCCTTGAATATTTTTTTATAAAAGAACTGCCTATAAATAAATAAGTAACCACTTCTAAATTTTCCAAAAAATATACATAACAAAACCACCGTAAAATTAAAGAAACTACTGCTAAATGACTAGCGACTATGTCATACATGACAGTTTTAATAACTACCACTATATGATTAGGTAGCAGTTTAAACAGCTTATAGTCCATGAAAAAATCACTCTTAATTCCTTTTTTTTTGTAGTGATAACAAGTATATATAATACATATATTTTAACATATATATTTTCAGCACACACACAAATATATATATATTAATGTATATATATATATTAACATATAAATAACATATATGTGTGTTTTAACCTGTGTGTATGTATATATATAATGTATGTATATATATATATATATATTTTTTCTTTTTTTCTTTCAACCTTTACACATCACCCACACACACCTACATATGTATATATTTTATTTTTTTATCTTTTAACTATTCAACACACATACATACACATTCACATGTTCAATGTTTTTTTAATATTCATTTAATTTTTCTATATAAGAAATTTCTTTTATACATTTATATTTATATATATACCGGTTGTAATTATATAAATATATATACTATGCACACACACACACACACACACTTATTAAATATCATTTTATAACCCTTTTTTTTATAATCATACTCTTAAATTTTATTATCAATTATATATATACAGACACACACACACATATATATATATATATATGTATATGGTTATTCAATAGTTTTACTATATATATTCATTAATTTATTCTCTATATATTACACACAGACACACATATTTACAAGCACTTAAAAGTATTCCATTTCATATATTTATTTCTCAAATAATATTTTAATTTTTATATATCTTTTATTAAATTGGAATTTTCATGTATCATACTAAGTATAACACTTTTTTAAACTAAATAATATTATTATAATTTTATCAACCTAATATTATATTTCATAATATATTTACTTCAATAAAATATTTTTATTTCTCAAATTATATTTAAAACACAGACACATAAATATTTAGACAAAAATTATCAAGATAAATAAAATATAATTTGTAATACAAACTTATAAAATATATTTTTATATATAATTATATTATTTATTTAATAGAAAAAAATCAATTATATATACTATAAAACCTGGTTTTTTATATTCCTTCATGAGTCACTACTCACACACATGCCTTCATGAGTCTCTACTTGCACCCACACTTGGCAGGAAAACTTAATTTCACTCACATATACATAATTCAAGACATATAAACATCTAGCCAATGAATTTGAGTGTGATATAGAACCCCACTCATCAATTATCCATACATATGTGTGCCACTTGAGAAACATTATTCATTATATCATAAACAGTATATGGAAAGAAAATGGGTTCCATATCATTTCAAAAAAGGTATCATATAAATTTACTTTAGAGATTAGATTAATTAATACTAACATTAAATTTCACAAAATGAGTATTTCAAAGAGTAATTTATAGAGTGATTCATAAAACATAACTCAATAGGTGTTAGATCTTTTAAATAGGAAAATTAAATTGAAACATAAAAGAGTATTTCGAAAACATTTCTTAATATCATCATATGGAGATGTAATTTTGAATAACTTTAAAAAATAATTTTCAAGAAGTTAACATGATTTTTTTAAACACCACTTTAAAAGAAATCAAAATAATTGATCCTTAAAAACCATTATTTTTTTCCATAGTAAATGTGTAATGGAAGATAAAAAAATACAAACATGAAAGTGATTTTTTTTCCAATATTTTGAAAACACCTTTATTGAAACAAACATCATAAAGAGAGTGATAAAAATTTCATTTGAAAATTGGTAAAGAAATATTTTAATATTACTAGAAATAAAACATATTTGGATTTCAAAATAATAAAGGAGAACATTATAAGGTTGATTGAATATGGATATGGAAGAAAAAGAGATCATTTAGAAAGAATTATAATTATTCTAAACATCGTCAAATTTTATAAATAAAGAATTACATTAATGTAATTACTTAAAAAATAAGGTGTAAATTCATTATAATATCATCATATAGTATAATAAAACTATCATTTAATAACCATAGTAAAAAAATAAATCATAAAGACTCAAAAAAATTAGTTATGTTAAGAAAACTCCCTCACATATTAAGAAATGTTTTAATAGAAAATCTATGAAAGAGAGAGATTGAAATTGAACTTAAATTATCATTAATAAAATAAAATTCATGATATAATATATCCAATAGGAAGTATACACACCATTTAAATTAAATTATGTTCATAATACAAAACATGTCTAGAAGAAAGGAAGTTGAGACAAAACACCATCACCATGTATTATTATTTAATCGAACGTGCTCTAACTTATTGTATAACAAACATAAATCTATTAATAACTTATTTTTAAATCCTTATTCATATATATCCCCTTTCAGACTATAAAATTATAATTATTTATTATATATTTACTAGTTATTTATAGGTTATTTTTATCATTAAATGTTTGTAATTTTAATTATTTTTCACATGCTTTGTAATGTCAATTTAGATCCTCATTTATTGATACCAAGTTCATCATTACTATATTATTAAAGATAATAGAATATTTTTTATGATTATTTATGATTTTACTATTTCATCTCATGAGATTTTGAGTTTTGATTCATGAAAATAAAATTGGTGACAAGATTGTTTCTATAAATTTTTAATGAATAAAGGGTGGTATTAATAACGAGTTAAATTTTAATATAACATTACTAGAAGCATAAAAAAATTATTTGATCATTAATTTATAATAATACCACTATTTAAGTTTCCATGGTCATCTAGGAAATAAATTTATATCATTTTTCATGTAGGTGTTTAAACTGACTCAAATAAAAACATGTTATAATTGATGGGTGAGTATGGTCCAGAAAGTGATTATTTTAGAATATATAATTATTATATAATAATAATGATATTATTTATATTTTTTAAGGTGTTGAATATTATTTTAATAATGTTAGATAAATATTAAAATACCATAGATATGGAAAATAAAGTATGACACATTGTGGCAGTGGTAGTCTCCACGTACACACATATGATGTTTTCATTTTGTATAGAGAGGAAGAAGGTTAGTAAATGATTTATAGTTTATATAATATTAATCATAATATAAATATTATATTAATAAATAAATATTTATTTTAAATATTCCATGCAAGGTAGTTAAGGAAAAAATACATCACTTTGTGAAGGCGATATTCCACACTTATGCATGAATGACGTTGTCATTTTTATAAGGGAAAAGGTGAAATATTGATAATGGTTATTACCTAAACATAAAAAAAATTATGTATAAAAACAATACTGATTGAATTATATAATAGTTATAAAATTAGGTATGTAAAATAAAGATAAAAAAGAAAAGAGGTTAGTGAATGATTAATGATCATGTTGAGAACTTGAGTTTTACCCTAGAGGAATTCTTGGAAATGGAAAAATTAGGGGTTTTACTTTGATAAAGGGGATAAAAAACTTGGGAGAGGGATATAGAGTTTCCTTGAAGGGGTGGTGGAAGTGTCCTTTTATAAGCGACGAGAGTGACATTGTTTTAATAATATAAAGGACAAGTCACTATTCAAGGGTAAAAAAGATCTAATAATGGATAATAATGGAGTGGGGAAAGGGGAAGGCTGATATAATTCTCATCCATTTATCTGAAGACAGTTTTTTACTTGGTTTGGTCTCTTACCCTCTGTTAAACCCTCTTTAACTTAATTTACCCCTATAGTGGTCACTAATTTTTACCTAAGTAATTCATTTTTTATTCATAAAAATAAAATGGAACTTATTACATTATTTGAAAATAATGATTCCAAATATTAAATACATTTTTTGACATAAAATGTCTAAGGGTGATAAAAATTAATTTTAATATTAGTGTACTTAATGTGTGAAAACAATTTTTAGAAAAAGTGTATTTTCATTCCTAAAAATTAATATTAAGATGAAATTAAATTTTTTTATTTATTTATATGAAATTAATTTGTTTAATATTAACCAAATAAGAGTCATGTTTCTTTAAAAACAAGCCAAAACTGAATTACACAATTTGGATATTTAATTAAAAGAAACTAACCAAAAATAGTTTTTATTATAGTAAAATATTACATAAGTTTCTAAAATATTAAACATGAGTTTCATAAATTCAAAATTGATTGTTAAAATGATTATTTTACTTTATATATATAAATTTTTTATATAAAAAAGGTTTCATAAACTTTCAAATCATTCTTATACTATGATAATACCATAAAAGTGGCAGTATTTGTAAAATTTATATTTTTCAATATTCACCCTAAAAATCAATCTTTTAAGAAAAATATTAAAAATTCATCCTAAGATAATTTTTACATCCTAAAATCAAAATTTAATTTCATATTATTAATTTCATATTCTAAAATTTATAAATTTAGGTTTTTTAATGAAGATAAAAAATAAAAATAAAAATTATTTTGTTAAAAAATGTCATTTTTAAGTGTTCTTAATATTATTTCATATGAATTTACAATTTAAGTAATGCCAATATAGTATTTTATATATGATGATATTATAGAATTTTTCAATTTAATTTATTATGATAAAATATACAACACTTAAAAACTAGTTATTTGAGAAAGAACAATCCTTTTTAATATTAAATCATATTTATTATTTATCCTCTAAATATAAGAAATTTTAGTTGAGTAATATCTTTTTATTTAATAGAGGATTTATTATTCTTATTATTTTCATAATAATCTTCATCTAATATGTTTTGGTTCATTTTAGTTTGTTGTTTCATGTGAAGTAAAATATTAAAAATAATATTTAATTAAAGGAAAATTCATACTAAAATCTTAGTCTTTACACATGGAGGGGGGGGGGGGGTCATACTAGACATTCACTACATATTATAGTGCATAATAATTTCCTTGTTATCAATTAACCTTCAAAATTTGATTATTATGAGTTATTCCCTTAATGGAGAAAAGAAATACAAGGTTAATTATCATGGTATGAGTGTGCTAGACCCATTTACATTGATCAAAGAGTGGGGTGAGATAGATCTCATGAAATATTTACTTATTGATTTTGATTTATTTTATTGTATTGATTATTGAGGTTCTTTACATTTTATTTTTGGATGATAAATAAATCACATGAATAAATGGTATGGATACATGTATCAACCATTTATTCATGCATGTTAGGTTGTTAGGGCCTCTAGGGAAACCTTATTTGGTTTTATACTCATAATCTATAGGTGAAATATCCCCATACATACAAACTCTATTTCTTTAACTAAATTTCTATATGGATTCATCATAGAGGTTTGGCTAGAGAGTCTATCCATGGCCTAAGTTTTACTTTTTATTTAATTTTTGTATTATATATTTTCACATCTATAATATGCAAGGGTTATCAGTTTATATTCATTGATTAAGAGAATGATTTATTATTAATATATTGATTATATTCAGTTTTTATTTGATATATATTCATTTAATATAGTGTTTAGTTTCATATGGTTTATTTGATACATTTGAGGGATTACCTAAGTGGTAAAGTCACGTCATATTTTTTCATCAAACCTAGGTTCAAATAAAGGTGGTAGTGAATTTACATTTTACTACAATAGGTACTATAGTGGGGGTAATATAGTTATAGTAATATTAATCACATTGGGATTACCAGCCATGATTTGGGAATTTGGGCCAATGAGCCATTAAATTTTGGGCCTCCAACCAATGTACTAGAGCAGACCAGTGGAGCATAACAGTTCCCAGTCTCTAGCATCAACAATGATTGAAGGATGGATCATCTCTAATGTCTACATACATTTCCTTGGCCCTTGAAACCTGATATACTTTTAGGGTAGCTATTTGAAAGGTTCCTCCCTAAGGTGGTATTCTCTAATGTTTGTATGAAGTTCTTGGTGGAAACCTCAAGTGGAAGTAGATGATACATGGTGGGTGTTGGATGTTGTAGAGATACTTCCAAAATCGGTTAAGGATGGAATGAGCAGTTAGGAACAAGGGTCTGTTTATATTTTTTTCTTTTGAGTCATGTTTTCTAGGTCATTAGGTCATGTATTCTCAATATTTTAGGTCATGTAAGGTTTCCCTTTCATATTAGTTAAAAAAAGGGTCTATGTATAAAATTAAATAAAAAAGGAATTGGAAGAAGGTGTATTTAGGTCACGAACTACCTTCAGCAAGATGAGGGAAGGGACAATAGATTTACCGAACTTTCCTTCTTCAAGTTGAAGGAGGGATAATGACCCCCAAGACCAACCTTCAATAGGTCTCGGAGTGGTGACTGGAACCAAGGGTACAAAATTACATGAAAAATGGAAGACATTACACTTTTTATTGAGTAGGATCGAGATATAAGATAGTAACTCCCAAACAACACCAAAACTGGAAGAAAAAGTAAATACCAAACAATCTATCCCCATATGCATGTTTCAATAATAAGTGCTATAATACAAGAAAACTCCAAAGGTAAATACCAAAGAAATGAAAAAAAGAAACAGAAAATTACCCAACGTCTGAACTAGTACAGTCCCGCACGGTCCTCGAATTCCTCCTGGAAACATGAAAGTAGTTTTATATACGTAGGGTGAGTACACAGGTATACTCAGTAGAGAAAGCCAAAAGCTCTCGTGCACAATTGGGAAGGTATTCTAATGCCTTGTGAGAAAATAGAGGTAACCAAAACACCTAGAAAGGAAATTATCCACCCAACCTCACCAAGGCACACTACCCAAATAACACAAGTCAATTAAAGTAATAGTAATAGAACATTGATATTTGGGTACCCCGCACCACTTTCCCACTGGTTATTGAAGTTATCCTACGCGTCAGAACTCTCCCACCATTCTCATCGCAGTCCCACTACCATACCCCGCCCGTACACACCTGGGCTACCATTACCACACATACTTCCATAAAATACCTAGGCCACAACCACCACATGTATCCAAACCCATAGAAACCTGGGCCAGAACAACTACCACCACGCCAGAAGACACCTGAGCATCATCCCAAAGACACTTGGGAAACAACCTGCCCGCACACACACCTAGGCCAACCACCTCAACTACCCTGCCTGAAGAATCTAGGGCTATAATGGACCTTAGGCCATCAAAACCTACCCAAAGAGTCTTGGACTACTCGGGAAATAGAGAAGAAAAAGATCTAATAATCAGCCACTCATATGAGTGTTGGGAAAACACCCTCCTCCATTGAAATGGGGGTGTTCAGCACAAAGTGATCAACTTGGGTGGGGAGAAAATAAGAAACATAAGAACTAAATTATACATATAGTTAAACAAGAACTCATCCCAAAATAGGGGTTCCAAAACCATCCTATACACAAACACCCTCATTACTATTCATTCATAAAAAAAAGCACACCACCCGCAGACAAGTCACAACTCATTCCCAAAAAACAATTACCCATTGAACCTGTTCTTGTTATCATGTACTAGTGGTTCCATTTTAAATAATTCTTCACTACTGGGAAACTAATAGGCATATCCACAAACCAATAAAGGAAAAATAAACAAGCAGCAGATTAAACATTCACACCCGGTTCTCTTCTTAAGTCTCAACAAAAAGAGGGATCCGTGATATCCCTTAAAGTGGAACCAAACCAAGCCCCACTAGAGGGCTCCACACGGCCTTAAATCCACAAGCCAACAACTGCACCACAATATGGGATCCCATCCCCATCCATGTCAGCCCACAAGAATCAAGCAGAACAACCACACATATTACCATGACAGAGCAAGGGAGTTTCCAGATTCTATCACACCATTCACTGAGTTGCTTATTTTCATTTGGTTAACCGAGGTGTTCACACATTGATTATTGTTTATTGGACATTCATTTAATCAACCGAGTTTAGGTGATTAACCAATTTCCATGTTACAATAATTCAATCATCACAGAAGACAGGGGTCCATTAGTGCATAAGGAAAGACCACCAATGACCATGATTTTCAGTGGACACAAGCCCATATAGTTCACAATATATAAGAAAGGGAAAAAGAGTACAAAAAAAATCATCAAACACCCCCCTTAATTCTTTAAAAGTCCGTTTATTATCTTTATTAAGGTTTGGTTTCATCCATTCCTGTAGAAACATTATTATACCCACCCCACATGAAACACAGTAAAGAGCGATGAAGGAAGAACCCTACCTGGATGATCAAAGATCGAAGTTTCTCTCCATGCGCCAAGAATTAGTGATGTGAGACTTGCAGGGGAGGAACTCCAAGGAGTCCCAGAGTGAGAATAAAGGCTCCAGAACAGGCGCACCACTTGCCTCAAGAAGGGGGACTCCAAACTCACCCAGGAAGGGAAAAGAGACTAGCCAAGAAAAGGAAGAAGAAGAAGAAATTCACGTGCGATAAAAAGGTGAGATCAATGAGTTATGAGATATGAATTTTGAACGACTTAAAAGGTGGATCATGGTTTCACCACACTGTTGGGAGTTTACACATGATGGAATTAATTGTCATTTATTAATTCTCCTTGGAGAGGTGGCCATAACAGCTGTGCATTAAACAGTTTCCTTTAATCAAACGAAAACGCATAATAGGGGCAGAACTGGAAAGTATGGGAAAAGGTGTGACAACAAAGAAAATACACACATTTTGGTAAGTCAAGGGTTTCCTGACTCTTGTGTAATTTTAGATATCATTTATGTTCTTTAAATGGATTTGAAAGGGGTATTAAAATGCTCATACGTCAAAAGATACATTGCGGGAGTGGAACTGAAATAAGAAACAAGGGTGGGACACTATTTGGTAAGACATTGTAAGCGGTGCCACCATCATGGTTCCACCATCACAGTGCCACCGTCATGGTGGCCCCATCATAGTGCCACCCTCATGGTGCCCCCATAAGGGGTGACACCATTTTGGTGTGTGACCATGACGGTGTGACCGTTATGGTTCCACCGTCACGGTGCCACCGTTAACGGTGCCACTGCTTCAGTGTGCAACCCTGATGGTGTGACCGTTACGGTGCAACCGTCATGATTCCACCATTTCGGTGTGAGACCGTGACCGGTTCCACCATTTCGGTGGAACCATTTGGTGGAACTGAGTTTATTTGGAAAACTCCTTAATGAGTTATTGTCCGGGCCATTACATTAGATATCTCTCAAACTATTCTCACCCTCGAGAATAAAAACTAGACCAGAAGAAAAGAGAGGGGTATGAAAAACCACCTTGAAAGATACCTATCAAGAGAAAAACTCCTAGACATCTAGGAACACATCACTTTCAAGTAACCACACAATATATAAAGGTGCCACTACCCAGACATATGGATTAGGGAGTCCTTTCCCACATTTCATGATACTATCCGCTTCGGGCGGCACTGAATTTCCCGCATGGGTTTAATCTCATCCACCATAATATGTCTTGATCAGGGACCGGGTCCTCCATTCCCCATAGTCAGGACTCTTCACACACATTCATAGAATAAAGAAAATAACACATTTCATAGTTAACAAGGTTAAGCACTAAATCACAAAAAAGTAAGAAACAAAACATGAAAAAACTCAGAACAACTATGGGTATGGGGTGCGCATCTATTCCTCCTGTTCTCGGGTACTCTCCTCAAGGCCTCTATGCCTCCATAACACAGGAACCAAGGGAATGGTTTATCTACAGATCACATTCTTCTCATGACCTTTGATCATCATGGGTCGCTCTACAAACGTCACGTCATCCTCGATATCCAGATTTCCCTGGTTGAGGACATGTGAATCATCGTGTAGATACCAATGAAGCTGAGACACATGGAAGACGTCATGAACTCTCAGTAGCGGCGGTGGTAGCGCTAGCTGATAATCCACTTCACCGACTCGTTGAAACACCTCGAAGGGTCTAGAGAACCTGAGAGAAAGCTTACTCCCCCTACCGAACCTCTGTTGTCCACTCCGAGGGGAGACCTTCAAGAACACGTGGTCCTTGACCTCAAACTCCAAGGATCTCCTCCTATTATTTGCATACAAATTATGCTGGTCCTGGGATACCTTCATCGTCTCTCGTATAAGCTGAACCTTCTCCGTCGTGCTTCTAACTACTTCCGATCCAAGAACACCTACTTCCCCGACCTCTGTCCAGAACACAAGTGAGTGATACAACCTCCCATACTAATCTTTTAATGGAGCCATTCCAATAGTAGAGTGATAACTATTGTTGTAGGAAAACTTCACCAGAGGAAAGTGTTGTTCCCACGATCCCCCAAAGTCTAAAACACATGTCCGTAGCATATCCTACAATGTATGGATGGAACGCTTGGTCTGCCCATCTATCTGGGGGTGGAAGGCAATGCCAAGGAATAGCTGGGTTCCCAAATCATGTTGAAAACCTTTCTAGAGCCATGAGGTATATTGGGTATCCCGATCAGAGATTATGGACCTTAGAACTCCATGCAACTGAACCAATTCGTCCATGTACCGCTGTGCTAATGAATCCACCACACTCGACTCCTTGATTTCTAGGAAGTAAGATGATTTCATTATCCAGTCCGACATTACCCAGATGTCATCATAACCCACTTGAACTCTAGGTAGTCCCATGCTGAAATCCATCAAGATGTCGTCCCACTTCCACTCAGGGACATCTAAAGGTTGCAATAGATCCTATGGGACGTGATGTTCAGCTTTCAACTGATGACATATGAGGCACTTCAACACAAACTCTGCCACTGGACACTTTACACCAGGCCACCAAAATTGACCCCTAAAGCCCCGTTACATTTTGGAAGCTCCTGGGTGCACCGCCATGGGTGAGTTGTAAAACTCACCAAGAACTCTCTCTCGCATTTTCATCAGGATGAACAACTTCCCATGAAACATCATCCGATTCTGCTCATCTTCCGACCATCCTCATAGAGCATCACCCTGGTTAACATAATCACGCATTACTTCAGCCTCTAAGTCCCCCCACTAAGACTACTCCACCTACTACAATAGAGATAACTGCACTGTCATCTGGAATAGACAGCCTCTGCCATCCTCCACCCTTGCATCCAGGTGTAGGGTAGCCAACTCCTCCACCACCTTCCAAGCATCTGTCGACTCTCAAAACACATCCTTATGCAAATTCCTACTCAAGGCATCAACCACCACATCCCCCTTACCTTTAGTGTAATAGATTTCAAAGTCGTAGTTATGAAGAAACTCCATCCACCTCCGCTGTCGCAAGTTCAGGTCTCACTGGGAGAAGATATACCTCAAGATATTGTGATCTGTGAAGACCATGAAGTGCTCCCCAATGAGGTAATGCCGCCAAAAATTTAGTGCGAACACAACCACTGCAAACTCCAGATCCTGGGTGGCATAGTTACACTCATGGGGACGTAACTACCTAGACCCATAAGAGATCACCCCTGGTGTTGCATCAACACACACCCCGAGACTTGGCCTGAAGCATCATAGAATACCTCAAATGTCACTTCTTCTTCTAGAAACCTCATCCCTGGGGAACTAAAAAACTTCCCCTTTATATAACTGAAGTCTGACTCACACTTCCCATTCCACATGAAATCCTGGTCCTTCTTGTTCAAGGCTGTCAAAGGTTCCATAGCTTGGGAGAAGTTGGGCACGAATATCTGGCCATAACCTGATAGGCCCAGGAAACTATGAACCTCCATCAAATTATTAGGTGCCTCCCAAGAAATAATAGCCTCAACCTTTGATGGGTCCACCACTATTCCCTGCTCAGACACCACGTGTCCAAGGAAGCGTACTTCTAGCGTCCAAAACTTTCACTTGGAAAATTTCTCGTAGAGCTGGTGCTGTTAGAGGACCTCTAAAACTGTCCTCATATGCTCAACATGGTCCTCCTATGATATTGAGTATATCAAGATGTATTCAATAAACACAACTATGAACCAGTCTAGATATTCCTGGAAGACGGAGTTCATGATCCCCATAAACACCACTGGTGCATTCGTAACGCCGAACGACATGACTGCGAACTCAAAGTGCACATATCTGCACCTGAAGGAAGTCTTCGAGATGTCACCCTACTTCACCCTCAACTGGTGATATCCTGACTATAGGTCTATCTTGGAGAACCATCCTACCCCCTTAAATCTGTCAAATAGGTCGTCTATCCTCGGGAGGGGATAACGATTCTTGACTATTACCTGATTTAGTCTCCGGTAGTCTATGCATAGCCTGAGACCACCATCTTCCTTCTTCGTGAACAAGACCGGAGCGCCCCATGGTGACATGGTTGGTCAAACAAAACCCTTCTTCATTAGATCATCAATCTGAATCTGTAACTCCCGCAGCTCAAAAGGCGTCATCTGATAGGGAGCCATCGAAATCAGATGGGCACCAGGTTGCAAGTCTATCCCAAACTCAATGTCATGTCGAGGGGGTAGAGTCACCACCTACTCAAGGAAGATTTCCATGAACTTACTGAAAATCCTCAAGACATAAACCATCTATGTATCTGCTGAATCTATTGACATCTCACCTAATAATGAAAGAAGGGGCTTCACTCTCCGGCTACCCTCCTGGTAACCCCGCTCACTGATGAAGGTCACACGTTGTCCGCCCACATATGAAAACATGATCCTTCTTTGGAAGAAGTAGATAATAGAACATACATAGAACAACTAGTCTATGCCTATAATGACATAATATGACTGCATCTATAATAAAATATGGTCCCCACTAGACTAATTAGGTCCCAACATTAGTCTACATTCGTGGAAAACATGAGAGAAGCTGGTCTAACCTCTGACTGGCATACTAAAAACCAGGGGTATGGAAAGTGTCTCTACGTCTAGACCCAAATTATGGGCTAGACTATGTGTAACAAAGGATTGTGAAGCTCCTGAATCAAACAAGATGCATGCAATTGTACTAAACAAGCTGATCGTACCTCAGAAAACTTTTGGCCCAGCTGGAACGGCTACCTTTACGACATGTAACTACCCATGCCCAGCTCCCCTACCCCTAGGATGTCGGCCAGCTCCCAAACCATGCCCTAGTAGAGGTCCTTAAGGAGCACCCTGAAGTCGGCCTCCTCCTGTAACGTCTGCCCTCAGAGGAGTGGTAGCTCGCTGTCCCTACTGCTGCTGCTGAAAGCTCCTGGATAGAAACTGTTGCTGTTGAGGTAGGCACTGAACTTTCCCACCCCTAATGTACTACACTCAATATGGGAAATGATTCTGAAGGTGCCCATGGATACTATAGATGAAGAATCTTAGTCCTAGGCTTGAAAGGAAGGGGCGAGGACCGAGAGATTGAAACTGGAACTGCTGGGGCCTGCTCCCCACTAGCCAAAACCTAGAAGGCCCTGATGCTGGAGGCCTACTACTGACGGACTTCCCCTTTGACAAGCCCAACTGTCTCCCCTCTCGTGGAACACATCCCATCATGTTCATCGTCTGTACCACTTCATCCTTCTTCTATACCTCCAAGTATGTCTGTAGAGTGAAGGGAGTAACAAAATACTGGAAAGAAGTTCAGAGTGCCTCCTCTAAACGTCCCTTCCGAGACTCCTCATCTAGAAAGAGGTTCGGAGAAAAGTGAAGGAAATCCTTGAACTTTATCCCCAAATCTCTCTCTGACATACCTCTACTGAAGGGAGAGTATCTCCTGCCTCTTCTCAGCCATCATCATGGAAGAGGGGAATTCCACCCGGAACTCCCTCTCGAAGTCAGTCCACATAACCTCAGTCACCCTCTTCTCCACAAGATAGAGCATCCACCACTGACATGCAGATCCGCACATCTGGATTACAACTATAGTAACACAGTACTCTGTCGGAGCCCAGATCAAGCTGAAATCTATCACCAGCTCCTCGATCCAGCTCTCTATATCCAGAGTGGTGAATAGAACTAATGGTATGGAATTACATGCAAAATGGAAGGCATTACCCTTTTAATTTGGTAAGATCAGAAGATATGATAGTAAGTCCCAAAAAACACCAAAACTGGAAGTAAAAGTAAATCCCAAACAATCCATTCCCATATGCATGTTTCAATAATTAGTGCTACAATACAATAAAACTACAAAGGTAAATACCAAAGAAAGGAAAACATCAACAACAACTTCCCCAACGTCCGAAATAGTTCGGTCCCACATGGTCCTCGAAGTCCTCCTAAAAACCTGAAAGTAGTTTTATATACATAGCGTGAGTACACATGTATACTTAGTAAGGAAAACCAAAATCTCTCGTGCACAAGTGGGAAGACATTCTAATTCCCTATGAGAAAATAGAGGTAACCAAAACACCTAGAAAGGAAACTATCCACCCAACCTCACCAAGGCACACTCCCTAAATAAAGCATGTCAAGTAAAGTAATAGTAATAACACATTGATATTTGGGTACCCCACACCACTTTCAGGGTGGCACCATGACGGTGGCACCCTGACCGTGGCACCATGACAGTGACACTCTGACCGTGGAACTGCTTACGGTGTCTCACCAAATGGTGTCCCAACCTTGTTTCTTTTACCAATTCTGCTCCCACAATGTATCTTTTGATGTTGGATCATTTTAATACCCTTTTCAAATCCATTTAAATCCCATAAATTATATATAAAATTCCCCAAGAGTCAGGAGACCATTGACTTACCAAAACGTGTGGATTTTCCTCGGTGTCACACCTTTTCCCATACTTTCCAGTTCTTCCCCTGTTATGCATTTTCGTCTGATTAAAGGAAACCATTTAATGCACAACTATTATGGACACCTCTCTGAAGAGAATTATTAAATGACAATTAATTTCATCACGTGTAACTACCCAACCGCGTGGTGAAACCATGATCCACCTTTTAAGTCATTCAAAATTCATATCCCATAACTCCTTGATCTCACCTTTTTATCGCACGAGAATTTCTTCTTCTTCTTCTTCTTCTTATTTTTCTTGGATGGTCTCTTTTACCTCCCTGGGTGCATTTGGTGTCCCCATTCCCGAGGAAAGTGGTGCTCCTATGCTGGAGCCTTTCTTCTCACTCTTGGAGTCCTCAGAGTTCCTCCCTTACATGTCGTGAATCCTCAATTCTTAGTGCGTGGAGAGAACTTCGATTGTTGATCATCCAAGTAGGGTTCCTCCTTTATCTCTCTTTAATGTGTATCATGCGGGGTGGGTATGCTAATGTTTCTATGGGAGTGGATGAAACCAAAACTTAATCAAGATAATAAATGGACTTTTAAAGGATGAAGGAGTGTGTTTGATGATGCTGCTGTACTCCTTTACCCTTTCTTATATGTTGTAAACTGTACAGGCTTGTGTCCACTGAAAATCATGGTCGTTGGTGGTCTTTACTTACGAACTAATGGACCCCTATCTTCTGTGGTGATTGAATAGATGTAACATAGAGATTGGTTAATCACCTAAACTCGGTTGATTAAATGAATGTCTATTGAACAAGAATCCTTGTGTGAACACCCCAATTAACCAAACGAAAAGAAAAAACTCAATGAATGGTGTGATAGAATCTGGAAACTCCCTTTCTCTGTCTTGATAACATGTGTGGTTGTTCTGCTTGATTCTTGTGGGGTGATATAAATGGGAATGGGATCCCCTATTATGGTGTAGTTGTTAGCTTATGGATTTAAGGCCATGTGGGGCCGTGTGGTGGGGATTGGTTTGGTTCTGGTACATTGAGGGATCTCACAGATCCCTTTTGTTTTTGTGACTTTACAAGAGAACTGAGTGTGAATGCTTAATCTGCTGCTCGGTTATTTTTCCTTCCTTTGTTTTTGGTTAGGACTATTAGTTTCCCGGTAGTGAATGATTAATTAAATGGAATCACTTGAATAAGTAAATAGGAATGGGTTTAATGGGGAATTATTTTTCAGGAATGGGTTGTGACTTGGTTGTGGCTGTTGTGCTTCTTATGAATGAATAGTAACGAGGGTGTTTGTGTATAGGCTGGTTTTGGAACCCCTAGGTTGGGTTGAGTACTTGTTTACCTATTTGTATAATTTAGTTCTTGGGTTTCTTATTCGCGCCCCACCCAAGTTCAGCACTTTGTGCCGAACACCCCCATTTCATGGGGAGGGTGTTTTTCCCAACACTCCTATGAGTGGATGGTTATTAGATCCTTTTCTGATACCTTTCCCGAGTAGCCCAAGACTCTTAGGGTAGGATGTGATGGCCTAAGGTCCATTATAACCCAAGATTATTCAGGCATGGTAGTTGTGATGGTTGTGTGGGTAGTTTATTTACCAAGTGTCTTTGGGATGAGGCCCAGGTGTCTTCGGGCATGACAGTAGTTGTTCTGGACTAGGTTTCTTCGGGCATGGCGATAGTCGTTTTGGACCAGGTGTCTTCGGACATGGTTATGTGTGGTTGTTGTGGCCTAGGTGTTTCTGGGTAGGATGTGTGGTTATGGTTTCCCAGGTGTGTACGGGTGGGGGATTGCAGTGGGATTGCAGTGAGAATGGCGGGGGAGGTCTGACGCGTAGGATTCCTTCAATAACAAGTGGGAAAGTGGTATGGGGAACCCAAACATCGATGTGTTATTACTATTACTTTAATTGACTTGCGTTATTTGGGGAGTGTGCCTTGGTGAGGTTTGGGTGGATAATTTCCTTACTAGGTGCTTTGGTTATCTTCTTTTTTCATAGGGCATTAGAATGCCTACCCACTTGTGCATGATATCTTTTGGTTTTCTCTACTGGGTATACCTGTATACTCACCCTACGTATATAAAACTACTTTTAGGTTTTCAGGGGGACCTCTAGGACCATGCCGGACTCTACTAGTTCAGACGTTGGGACCATTGATGTTGTTACTTTTCTTTTCTTTTGGTACTTTAACTTTGGAGTTTTCTTGTATTAAAGAACTTATTATTGAAACATGCATATGGTAATGGATTGTTTGGGCTTTACTTTTACTTCCATTTTTGGTTTTGTTTGGGACTTACTATCTTATCTCCCGATCCTACTAAATAAACATGGTAATGCCTTCCATTTTGCGCATAATTCAATACCCATGGTGTTGGTTGCCACTCCGGGACCTATTGAAGGTGGGCCTCGGGGGTCATTATCCCTCCTTCAACTTCAAGAAGGAAGGGTCTGACACCGTGAGGGTGTAACTATGATGGTGGCACCATAACGGTCACACCATCACAGTCGCACACTGAAGCGGTGGCATTGCTGAAAGTGGCACCTTGATGGTGGCACCGTTAGGGTGAAACTATGATGGTGGCACCATGACAATGGCATCTTAATGATCGCACCGTCATGGTCGCACACCAAAACAGTGGCACCATGATGGTGGAACCCTGACCGTGGAACTGCTTACGACGTCTCACCAAACGGTGTCCCACCCTTATTTCTTTTTCCAGTTTAGCTCCTGAAACATTTCTTTTGACGTAGAAGCATTTTAATTCGCCTTTAAAATCCATTTAAATCCCATAAATGATATCTAAAATTCCCCAAGAGTTGGGTGACACTTGAATTTCCAAAATGCGTGGGTGTTCCTTAGTGTCACAGCTTTTCCTGTAATTTTCAGTTCCACCCCTGTTACGTGTTTTCCCCTGATTAAAGGAAACCATTTAATGCACAACTGTTATGACCACCTCTCCGATGAGAATTATTAAATGAAAATTAATTCCATCCAGTGTAACTTTCCAACCACATGGTGAAACCACGATCCAAATTTTAAGTCGTTCAAAATTCATATCTCAGAACTCCTTGATCTCACCTTTTTATCGCACAGGAATTTCTTCTTCTTCTTATTATTTTTATTGGCTGGTATCTTCTCCATTATTGGGTTCTTTTAGAGTCCCCCTTCCCAAGGTAAGTGGTGCGCCTATGCTGGAGCCTTTCTTCTCACTTTTGGAGTCCTCAGAGTTCCTCCCCTGCAAGTTGCGCATCCCCAATTCTTGGTATGTGGAGAGAAACTTCGATCGTTGATCATCCAAGTAGGGTTCTTCCTTCGTCTCTCTTTAATGTGTATCATGTGGGACGATTATGATAATGTTTCTATGGGAATGGATGAAACAAAACCTTAATAAAGATAATAAATGGAATTTTAAATAATGAAGGGGTGTATTTGATGATGTTGTTGTACTCTTTTACCCTTTCTTATATGTTGTGATCTATATGGGCTTGTGTCCACTGAAAATCTTGGCTGTTGGTGGTCTTTCCTTGTGCACTAATGGACCCCTTTCTTCTGTGATGATTGAATAGTTGTAACATGGAAATTAGTTAATCACCTAAACTCGGTTGATTAAATGAATTTCCAGTGAACAAAAATCCTTGTGTGAACACCCTGGTTAACCAAATGAAAAGAAGAAACTCAATGAATGGTGTGATAGAATCTGGAAACTTCCTTGCTCTGTCTTGGTAATATGTGTGGTTGTTCTTCTTGATTCTTGTGGGGTGACATGGATGGGGATGAGATCCCCTATTGTGATGAAGTTGTTGGATTTTGGATTTAAGGTAGTGTAGGGCCATTTGGTGGGGCTTGGT
The DNA here is from genome assembly GCA_963277665.1 of Viscum album. Lineage (NCBI taxonomy): Eukaryota > Viridiplantae > Streptophyta > Magnoliopsida > Santalales > Viscaceae > Viscum > Viscum album. The sequence goes on along the minus strand of OY728141.1, from coordinate 1,590,782,682 downwards.
TTTGTTCTAGTACTTTGAGGGATCTCAGAGATCCCTTTTGTTGTTGTTACTTTACAAGAGAACCAGGTGTGAATGCTTAATCTTTCGCTTTGTTGTTTTTACTTCCTTGGATTGTGGCTATGCCTATTAGTTTCCCAGTAGTGAAGAATTATTTAAAATAGAACCACTAGAATGTGATAAAAAGAAGGGGTTCAATGGGGAATTGTTTTCTGAGAACGAGTTGTGACTTGGCTGCAGGTGGTGTGCTTTTATTTATGAATGAATAGTAATGAGGGTGTTTGTGTATAGGATAGTTTTGGAACCCCTAGGTTAGGATGAGTTCTTGTTCACCTATATGTATAATTTAGTTCTTATGTTTCTTATTCATGCCCCACCCAAGTTGAGCACTTCGTGCCGAACACCCCCATTTCAATGGTGGAGGGTGTTTTTCCCAACACTCATATGAGTGGCTGGTTATTAGCTCCTTTTCTGCTCCCTTTACCAAGTATCCCAATAATCTTTCGAGAAGGATATGACGGTTTGAGGTCCATTATAGAGCAAGATTATTTAGGCAGGTTAATTATGGTGGTTGGCCCAGGTGTGTGTGCAGCCAGGTTGTTTCCCAAGTGTCTTCGGGATGAGGCCCAGGTGTGTGTGCGGGCAGGTTGTTTCCCAAGTGTCTTTGGGATGAATCCCAGGTGTCTTCGGGTGTGGTGGTAGTTGTGCTAGACTAGGTGTATGCGGGTGTGGTTACATGAGGTGGTTGTGGACCAGGTGTTTGCGGGCGGGATGTGTGGTTATGGTAGCCCGGGTGTGTACGAGCGGGGTATGGTAGTGAGACTGCGGTGAGAATGGCAGGAGAGGTTTGACGCATAGGATGACTTTAATAACCAATGGTAAAGTGGTGTGGGGTACCCAAATATCGATGTGATATTATTATTACTTTACTTGACTTGTTTTATTTAGGGAGTGTGCCTTGGTGATGTTGGGTGGATAGTTTCCTTTCTAGGTGTTTTGGTTACCTCTATTTTCTCACAGGGAATTAGAATGCCTCCCCACTTGTGTACGAGAGCTTTTGGTTTTCCCTATTGAGTATACCCATGTACTCACCCTACGTATATAAAACTACTTTTAGGTTTCCATGAGGACTTTGATGACCGTGTGTGACCGTACTAGTTTGGATGTTGGGGCAGTTTCTGTTGCTATTTTTCCTTTGTTTGGTATCTACCTTCAGATTTTTCTTGTATTGTAGCACTTATTATTGAAACATTCATATGGGAATGGATTGGTTGGTCTTTAATTTTAATTCTAGTTTTAGTCTTGTTTGGGACTTACTATCCAATCTCCCGATCCTACTAAATAAAAAGGGTAATGCCTTCCATTTTGCGTGTAATTTCATACCCTTGGTGCTATTCTCTACTCTAGGACCTGTTGAAGGTGGGTCTCAGGGGTCATTATCCCTCAATCAACTTGAAGAATGAAGGGTCTGGCAGTCCGTTGTCCCTTCCCTCATCTTGGTGAAGGCGGGTCATGAAAATTTAAGAGTTATTTCCCTCTTGTCTCATTTATTTTATATAATGAGGTTGTGAAATCCATTTTAGTATCCACTTATCTTTTTATTTTTAGGTTTTATTTTTGACATGATTGATTAATTCATATTTTTGATATAATTCCAACATCAAACTCAAATTTCATGCTTTGTGGGAAATTATTCCCCCATTAGTGGAATTAACTATTGACATTTGTAACTATCCTAAAATGATTTATAGGAATGTGTTGTAGGTTAGTGGTTGACCTGATTTTGGATTTGGGTTATCTTGGGATGGGGAAATGTAAATGAAATTAGAGCGGTTTTGGAGTTTAATGGTAGGAGTAGATATATGTAAGATACAAGACTTATAGTATGAAATAAATAAAAAATATGTATCCATTACACGAATTAGGATACAAAATTAGATAATTATATCACTTCATATTCATATAATACAAATTAAAGACTTAAATTCACTATAATGGATAAAACTAAAAATAAAATAGAAATAGAAATATATGGCACCACTATAATTTGAAATTCACCCAACTCATATTCTCTCATAAATATCATGAATATATGATATATGACTAGACATAAGAACACTATAAGACATGTGATAAAAATTTTATATAAAATAATAAAATGAAAATCATGATTTTAGGTATGGAATACAGTTAATTTACAGAAATATAATAAGGAAAATATAATCATTATAATCAGAACATTATGTGAACATAACATTAACATTATTTGTTCATTAGAAATAATAATCATGTAACCATTAAAATAAAAATAAAAAAAACAATTTATCTAGTATATTTTGAAAAGAATTATTTATTTACAAATAAAGAGGGAATAATATGTTTAATAACTATAAAATTAAATAACTAACTAAAAATTTGAAAATTTTATTTCCTAGTAGTCCATTTTTTAACTAGGTTGAGAGGTAACTTTTATATGAACCAAAGGACTAGAGTTACAAAGTCTAGAAATAAATGATCTAAAGGGCCAGTATTATAGAGGCCTAGTTCATAGACTGAAGGCCTAATAACCTAAAACCCCATGATAAAAAACCCCTCTTGCCTTCCTGCATTCATCTTCTCCATCTTGTTTTCTAGACATTGATTCTATGGACCGTCATCACTACCTTCCTGATTGAGTTTCTGAACATGTGAATATTAACCAATCCATGTCCATACTGAACCCTAGAGACTGCCTTTTCACCTTTATGCTCTCCACCAATCAGGAATTGATCCAGCATGAAGCCTGGAGGCCCACCATTTAAATTTATTTAGATCTTTATTTAAAAAGTAAATTTTTACATAAATAAATACTTATTTTAAAAAAAATTAATTTAAATTTGTATTCATGAAATCAAATTTTGATAATATTGAAGTTTTGGTATTTTCATAAATAGTAAAATATGTACATGAATAATGAAATATGATAAATACAATATGTGGTGTAATTAGGAATATATAACTATTCAAATACATAATGCATGATATAATCAATTTTAGTTCAAATCAATTGAGTGAAATCACAATGAATAGTCATGATAATCATCACTTTTCATAGTTCTGAGGTAAATTAATAAATTATTTATTTTTTATTAAACCCCCATTCACCTATAAATAATAAACTCTTTAAGAAATTTCCCTCACTTCCAATTCAAATTTCCTCTTGAGTTATATATTAAATATTTTCTGATAGATTTAAATCTCCAATTTAGAGAAATTAAGAAGTCCCAAAGGGCCTATTCCAAAGATAAAAATGCTTTAATAAAGGTAAGAGTTCATCCCCCCTTCCTATTTTTAGTTACTATATAATAGTCATTTTAAATTAATTTTACTATTCAGGTATTATGATATATACATTATATTAATATCTATTTCAAGTGATATAAATGTGATAATCTTATATCCTTTCATCATACTTTATTAATATGTATATACATATACTTGAATATTCACAGTTTATTATAGTAAAAACCTTTTATATAAATCCATAAAATGTCTTTTATTTATGGTATTAGGGATATGAAATTTTTAATAGGGGGATTTATCAATTTTTGTATAATATATATATAGTTTATCCTTTATAAGGACTTAGGTGGGAGTACGTCTTAAATTATCATAAGTTAAACTTTTTTAATGATCCCATTAGTATTGAGAGCTCTTTATTGAAGGGTCTTGTATCCCCATTGCAAATAAAATATGTGGTTTAAATACTCCTATTTATTAGTAGGAATTTATCCATTCTTATATTGGTATTTTAATATGGTAACTCTTCTATATAATCTTCCCTCTATAGTGATTTATTAAATTGCTACATTGACAACACTTTCATAAGACCCTTTGAAACAATATTGTAGGGTATACTCCTACCATGCTTTCTACATTATGAATACCATATATATTATCATTTTATTGAAATAAAGTCACCTAAATATCCATACCATTTAATTAATTGATTAAAACTATTTTCATGACTGTATATTCATTGAATCTATATGATCAAACCTCATAAGACAATAGTTATTGAATATTAAACCAAGTATTTTTTAGTTGTTCACAATTGAACATTATGAAAAATTTTCTATAATCTATTTTCTTCATATGATAAATTTTTATTGGATTATAATTTTAATGGGTGAGTCCCAAAATTATATGTCCCCTTAGTGTATTAGTAGGCATCATGAGACAACTGAGATAGGGTAATGAGAGAACCCTTATGCTTCATGCACGATGTATCAATACATGGTATGAAAAACATCTTTATGATGTATAAACTTATGCACTAAATTAATCATGTTGAACATGATTATATATTCATTATGTTATGACCATGTATTATTTTATATATATATGTTTATTATTTATTATTTTCATATTTGTATGACACAATCATGATATATGTCACTTTTTTATATGTTATCATTTACTGAGTATCTGAGATCACCCATTTATTATGTTTCCATGTTTTCCTAGGTAATGAATAAGAATATCATGTATGATATTCCATAAAAAACATGGAAAAAATAATAAATATATATTATATAATTGTTTAAGTACCACTCATTCTATATTTTTGTAATGTAAATGTAATTCTTATGCTTGTATCTGGTTCTTTAAGGGACACTAAACTTTGGATATTATGCATGTGATATTATATATTATATTTCCATGTAATACAGATCCACCAATTATAGTAATATTAAGTCAATGATTTTTTAGTTGGAATTAGATAAAATTTAGTAGAAACCTTAAAAACTACATTTAGAAGAACATATGAAGAGAATAAATGTTTTATGAAAAAACCCTTATAAAATACTATAAAATATTATATAATGGGTAGAAAACATAATATTAGTTTATGATAAATTAATTTACTCTGGGGATAAATGAATTATATACTATGATTTATATTCTATATTTTCATGAAATAACTAATTAGTAGATGTCATTGTTAAGAAATTTTTGTACGCTGGATAAAATAAAAACCATGTAAACAACCAAAACTTGTGTATGGATTTCTTGAATGAAAAATACAATAAAAAAATTTGAGAGTAGAGATGATTATCTATATAAAAGTTTAGTTGACCCTAGTTATGATAAATAACCTTTCCTATATGGACTAAACTATTTCCCCTTAACAATATATAGCCAACTTTAATCTCTTCATATGGAAACAATATTCACCCTTTAGTGGGATCACAAATACATTAGAAGAAAATAAATTAATTAATTACATAGAAATATTTTAATAGTTTTAGGTTAAACAGAAAATAATAATGTTATAATGATGGTATATATACTAAGGGGATATGATTATTGATGGTGGTTATTGATTCAAACTACTAAGCTGGAGGAAGAACTAACAAACCTAGAGTGGAAGATATAGAAAAAAATATCCCTAAAAAAGAATATCCTTTTAGTTAAATGGTATGATATGGAAATAAAATTATTGAATCTATGATAAAGGGAATATTAAATAGTTACTGAGTATGAATCTAACATTACAAGGTTAATGAGACATGATATAGACTATATATGCAACCCAAAGAGTAAGATGGATCATTATTTGATGATTTAAGGCCAAGTATATGAAGGGACATAGTATAATTTGTTTACATGTATAAATATATTATCAAAAATACCATCATGACATTGAAGTAATTTTTTAAACCAAAATTTATAAAGTAAATATGGAGATGGATAGAATGGTAGAACACCAAGCAGAAGGGCTTGATGGAAGGGATAAAAAAGGAAGAGTGGAGTATCTCAAATGAAAAAATATGGGAAAAAAGAATCATAGGGTATGTTTAAAAGTAATGGTAGTATTATTAAAGTATATATAATTTTTACACTAATCTCATGAGTGTAATAGAAAGAAAGAAGAAGAAAATTTATAATGTTTCAATTGCAAAGAAAAGGTCCACTATTCAAAGAAGTATCTCAAGTGTAAAGGTAATATACCCCTATAAAATATTTAATTCTTGTTCTATACATTGTTCTATACCTTACAAGTTTTTTATGAATATTTAGGCACTTACTGATAGATTAAGGAAAAAATGTTAGTTATAATATCAAGCTAGACATTAATTGCAATAAAAATTTATTGCCATATTTGGATTATAATGCACAATTAAAATTGATTTAAAATATAGTTTTCATAACTATGATATAATTTAACATAATATTAGGGATTTATTTAACCTTCAATTATCAAGATAAACTTAATTATAGAGATATATATGTTATAATTTTATATCTAGGTATTGAATAAATTATTTTGAGGGGAAATTATTCACTTAAATCATATGAAGAAGCACACCCAGTGGTCTATCTTAGCGGGGTCATTGGTGAGAGATTATATGATTTAAAAATTATAGAGGAAAAATGATTCAAGGATAGAGTAAATAGACTTCATGAAAGATTAAATTAATCAATTTTCTGATGAATTTCACATATTTACTTCAGAAAGTGAATTATAATTATTTATTTATATCATTCCTAATGAAAAAATGCATGTACAAGGAACCATATCATATACCTAATGGAATTATTATAATTGAAGAAAAATATAAAAGAGTTAATGGACATAGGATTTATTTGACTAATTATTTCACCATTTTGAGTACCTATCTTATTTTAGAAAAATAAGTTTGGGTCAATGCGACTATACATTGACTATAGAGAGATCAATAATACCGCCATAAAAAATAAGTACCTATTTTATCTTATTGATATTTTTTTTGAAATTTTTTAAGGGGATAAATAATTATGAAAAATAAATATTCTCTCAAGGCCCCATTATCTAAATATAGATAAATATGGTATCTTAAAGATGGATTTTTATACATGGTATTGCCACAATTAATTCATGACTATGCATTTTGGGTTAACCAATTATTCCCCCATATTTATGGACTTAATGAATAGATTTTTTAAATAATATTTTGATAAAAGTTTGAGGATATTTATTGGTGATATATTTATATACTCTAAGATTTATAAAGATAATGAAATTAATTTATTGAGAGTATTAGAAACTCTATGAGAGAAGGAGTCATATGAGGGCCTCACACACAGTGAGAGTTAACCTAGGGGGGTTCAGTGAACTACTCCCTAATTTTATTTTAATATTTATTCAACTAACCTCCACCATTTGTTAGAGTGATTGATCTCTATAATTCAACACCCACACCAAGAATAAGAAACCATATAAATGATACCAAATATACAAGTTTCAACATTCAAAATGAATGGATAAAACGTTAGAATGATCCAAAAAACCTATAATCATATGATACTCCAAAAATAATCAAGATAGATATAATGAGAGGAGTTTATCTTTGAAATTTTTATATAATGAATGTATTGTGACAATATTTTATTCCTATAAAATTATTAAAATTTTAGAATAGGTGATAAATTTTCAATGTCTTAATCACACCTTAATAGAGCAACAATTCCATCTTCAAACAAATTGTATATAATTATCTTAAATTATTTTTATTATTATTCCAATTAACATTTTACTCTCTCTAAATATGTGTAACAAACCCTTACCACAAATTTTGTGACCTGAGACACCATGATAGTGAAAGTGTGAATTAGTGTGTCAACTTTTTTTATTTATGATATTGTCCCCACATTGGTAGAAATGTGTTAAATCTGTAGTATTAAATCACACATTGTTAATAATAAAATATAAATGAAATAAATATCATAACATAATGATTTCTATTTGGTTCACTATAAAGGGATAGTCTAAGGAGAATATGCTGATGATGTGTTGGTAGTATCTAAATCCACTATGCTTCACTAGTTTTTGTGGATTACAAATATTTGGCCATTGTCACTTTTCTTAAGGTGCAATAATTTTATAATGTATTCAAGGGAAATTAAATAAATCCCTCAGATCACCTCCATTGACTGACCCTTTCTCACTATGTCAGATGAAGCCTTCATCAATTTAATGAATTGAAGGTTTTTTCCATGCTGTTAAGAAAGTATGACATGATTTACATCATGGAAGCCTGGATTTGATACTCTAATGAATTATACTATTTCCAAAAATTCATTCCAATATTCTTCATGTGAATACATCCACTTGAGAATACACTACATAGAGTGAACACGTGAAAACCTATTCATCATTTTACTCAACCATGAGGACCACGTACTTCTTTCACTAACAATGTATTATAATTTACAGACCACCGCCATGAGCTATCTTCCTCCTCCATATACAATTCCCAATGGATAATATACCCACCTGAGGACCATGCACTCAAACCATCAAAACAAATACACAACTAGGTGGACACCTACCACAATCCCCCACCCTACACCATATAATCAACTTGAATACTGCATACCAAACCTCATGGATCACATAATCACATTTTGGTTCTAACTTTTTGGATGAATCTTTCCTTCATTAATCTTATAGGAACTCTCTAGATTTACCTTAAGTTATGATTGATATATAATGAATGAATTAGATAGGTATTTATAGAAAAATACCTATGTGAAACTCACTAATAAATATTTAATTTTTAATCCTTTAGTAAATACCCTCAACATACTTTTATATGGACCATGTACTCACCTCCACTCTAACACCACATTCTCACCTCCACCTCAAAAACTCATACTCCAATTTTTATACCGTAGACTCCACAGATTGAACCCACACATGACATCACAATCATTCCATGTAACACCCTAAAATTATAAAAGAAGAACATTTTTTTCAATATTTTATGTGAAATGAAAAAACTATCTTAAAAAACCCATGAAAAATATTTCTTTAAATTCAATCTCTTCAATAGCTTATAGAACAAGAAACCCCGAATCTAAATGAAACATAATATAGTATACCATTATAACCTAGCCTTTAAATTGATGGGTATGAATATTAGCAACCAAATTATGAAAATTAAATGGTTTAAGATTTTTTTAAAAAAAAATTAATTTGTTATAAATTGATTATAAATAAAATAATAATCAATAAAAATAAAAATAAATGTTTTCTAAAAAAATGTATTTTTTCCAAAATAGGATTTAGTCACCTTAGCACGTATAATATAAAATTATTTTTTACCACTTTTATAAAATTCATTTAATAAAATTAACATCATTTTTGAAATCATCTTTTCAAAATTATATTAGGGTGATTTTTTTCTGGTATTTTTCTAAAATGTTTAATTTTTCAATGAATAGTGAAAAATACAGAATTTTGATTGAAAACTGGATTATCATTTATATTATTTATTAAGTTAAATCATATTTTGAATTTATTTTTAAGTAATATTAGTTCAATTATATGTATTTTAATCCAATTTATGTTATTTTAATCATCTTTATATTTAATTTTGATATAAAAACCTTGTAAACTTTTGAACATTTTCTCATTAAAAACCCATTTTCTCACCACATTTGTGAGATTAATTTTAAATTAAAAATTTCCAATTATCTAAATATATTTTGGAAAATGGATTAAATATTTAGAATAAGAATAATTTATATTATATAATAAAGTCAACTTATTTTTTTACAGTAATTAATAGTGAAAATATTAAACATTATTTACAGCAGTTAAGGTAAAAATAGATTTAGCGGGGGGTTAAACTAAAAATATAAGGGTTGAAATGATATAAAATCTTTTATAAAATATATTTTATGGAAATATTTATACCCAATTTTGGACCCTTGTGACATGTGAAAAATGTGGGTACACCTTTTTCTTTTCAAAAATTACAGGTGTGCCACTCACCTCACTTATAAAAGGCCACCCTTATTCTATCTTATTCACACCTTAAAACCATTTTGGTTCATACAAGATATTCCAAAATAACTTCCAAAATTATATAAAGTCAAACTATAAGACTTATTTTGGTAATAAAAAAAACCTATGAATGATTTTTGTGCAAATCTAAGGAGGCTACCTGAAGAAGAGGTAACATTCTTCAATGAGTATTTCTATTTTATTTCTTCTTCTACCTCCTTAAATTATTATTAAAACATGATGATACAATAAAATAAATATAATAAATAGAATAAATATACTAATATGTTTTTATGTTAATTTAATTTCCTATAACCACCCCCACTTCTATCAAATGGGTTACAAAATCATCATTCATGTGTACGACAGACTACCACCTCACAAAAAAATTTAATTTGTTTTTCTGTTACCATCTATCATGGCTAGGAATGATTATGGATATAAATTATATATATATATATATATTATATTTATAACATAATTATACATATGGAGTCATTATATCATAAATATACCTCTTTTACTTTCCATTCCATATGGGATATGATAACATCGCTCGTCTGTACGGTAGATTACCACCTCGGGTAGCGATGAGATTTGTTTTTCACTAACGTTTTACATGGAAGGTGATGAAGATAAATTTAATGAATACATGCAATATAAATTACATAATTATGATACTAATGTAATATTTATCAATTTTAAAATATAATATATCATTATATTTCTTACCTTTTCACTCACTTAAAGATGATAACATCGTTCGTGTATGTGTAGACTACCACCTTCTCAAAGCTATATGACACTCTTTTCATCACCACACCACATGGATGATATATATAATCATATTTAACTAAATAATATATTATTTATTATATTATTATAATTATAGAAATATAAAATATTACTTACCTCCTTTCCATTATGATCGTTGAAAAATGGAAACGTTACCCATGCGTACGTATGACCTACCATCTCCATGATCTTAAAGCACATAATTTCTCAAAACCATATTTCATGATTGGTATTAAAAGAATAATTGATATATAAATATCAAAATTATTCCTTGATTATTATTTTGAAAATGTTGGAAATATATAATATACATAAGAACCATAACTTTCACGACAAAGCACAAATGAGTAAACAAGTTAATTAACACCTGAAACAATTAAAATAATGAAATATTATAAACGAATGGGTGATAAGATAATATGAAAGGATCATATATCATATTATAAATATTAATATATTATTTTTATAGGTTAATAACATGTTTAAAACCACTATACATGAGGTTAAGGCAAGTTCAACCAAAATTAAGTGTGAGGTAAGGGACCTCATCTCAATTTTTCTTAATTATGGAATATTATAATGTTATGAAGCTTATTTATTTTATACAGTGTAAAAACTAGAAATTTGACATTTAATTTCATTATTCATACATAATTAATGTTATTTTCATTTTAAATTTTAATTACAGTATCTGAATTGAAAATTACCAAGTGGTAATGAATTTCATAACTCAATTTATTTTAATTGGATTATATTGCTTCTCATTATCCTTGATATTATATGATTATATGTGTATTTAATTTTTAATAAATTATATTATATATAATTTTTTTATGGATTTAAATTTGATACATATAGTTTATTTATAGTTTAATTCTCACATCAACATCATTATATTTCTAAGGGTTTATTTAAAAATCTCATTCTACTCAGGATTGTTTATAATTGAATTTATATTTAATAGAAATTATTTAATTTTTTTATAAAACCTTTAATTTTCTTATAAATTGGTTATTAATGAACTTTTTCAAGTAATATTATCATTTTACAAATCTTTTTTACTAAAAATTATTGAGATTTTTTTTAATAAAATCTGACTTCATTTCTATCTTTGGTTAGAAATCCATTTTTTCCAAAACCAAGTTCTCTAAAAATGTTTTCAAAAATGTTTTTAACATTTTAAAAATGATTTATTAAATAAATATTTACACATGTTTATTTTTTTAATTTTTTTTGAAAGGAAAATCATGTAATTTTCAAAATAATGCCCATTTTAATTTTACTATAAAAGTGAAAGGAATCTTTATTTTAATGTACTCGGTATGTATGGAATTTACTGATGTCCTGACCACTCAATTTTTTAATGATTCATTAATAAGTTTGGAAATTTTTTTTCAAATAAAATTATTTTCAAAATGTTTTTTAAAATTTAAGTTTTAAGAATTTACTTTCATAATGAAAATGATATTTTCCTTAAGAATTTTTTTAAAGATATTTTTATGATATTTCTATTCATCATCAATAAAAAACATTTAGTCTTAATCCAATGGGTATATGTTGGATTGATACTATACTTATTCTTTCTATTGATGGTTTATGATCATTTTGACCAAGGAAAGTGTTGACAATAACTTTATTGATTCATTTTTGTAGTCATTAACTTTCCCTTGAAATATTCACTTACCTGTGATGGTTGTAAATTAAATTCCCCCTAAATATCCACATTATCTATCATGGATATGTTTATTTCATAAATATTATATAAATTATACATATGATGTTCTATATTGAAGGTTATTTGTTTAGCTAGGAAAATATAGATAAATCCTCATTCTATACTCAATATGGATATTTATTGATAAGGCCCATTGTTCATGAATTAAATCAATCGTTTGATATATGAGGAATGTTTTACACATATCGATATGGGTGGGGCCTAGTTATAGATAGCCCCTTGATGCATCAGTAATCTCAAGATATGAATTATTTGTCTATACTTAGTTAAATGGGTTTCCGGTGTATACCTACCGATCAGTTTTAAACTATCTTGAGGGAATATCTTAATGGTATAGGTATCATGATTCCTAAGATCATGATGTAAAATAATTAATAATTTTCTTCATTGAGAAATCATTTATTTTTATCCATTATATTTTCACAATGATATTGTCTTAGGATTCATTTCATTATCAGTGTATTGATTAAATAGAATGTGATTTCAGTTATTTACCATATTGATTATACCTTATCCAGTTATGATTGTTAGGTTATTGATTATATGGAATTTGTTTTCAGTTATTTACCTTTACATATTGATTATGTATTATATAATCATGATAGTAAAATTATTTAAATGGAATTTATGTTTAGTTATTTACCTTACCATGTCGTTTATTCTTATTGATTCATGATAGATTCTACTGTACTTAACCCTTAATAATCATTTGAGCTCACCCTTATTTTATTTCCTTTCCTAGGAATACATGAAGTGTACTCTGATTGATATGAAAGGATATTATAGAGGTAATAAGATCATTTTTCTAAAAATACTATATTTTAATTTGTGTTTTTAAATGTAATATAGGAATCACATAAGTATATAGTTTACCAAGACTAAGAAACTATTTGTTATTTTAGGATAAAATTCCTTGTATCTTATGCCAATATAATAAATTAAGTCATCAACTCTGAGTTATTAGGGTCAGGGACATTACAGTTGGTATTAGAGGAAGCTTAGTATAAATCTTAGCATCTATATTTAGGAATAAATAGATTAGGGATCATAAATCTATGATAAAATTTGTGGATAAGTATAGAAGAACATCCTAAAGATTTGATTATGTGGTTTTTCCTAGAAATACATATCGGTCAGGATACTACAAGTGGACGTGGTTCTAGAATAAATGTAACTAAGGGTAATAATTTCAAAAAGGGAACATTGGGCTTGACCAGATCATTACCTACTTCATGAAAATAGTCCTTACTCTGAACCTAGTTTGACACACTCAAGGGATATTCTTAGGATAATTTGCATTATTCTTTACGATGGATTTGAATAGATGATGAAAATGAACAAACTAGGTTAATTATAAGGTGTATTATATTGAAAATAGTTGTTATGATTTAAAAATACTATAAATAATATTATGGTTTTCCCAATATGGTTATTGTTGCCCACACTATGATTTTTGGTTTTATTCACTGGCCGAAACCCGAAGGAATCATGTTAACATTGAACATAATGGAATATGTGGTGACTATAAGAAACCAAATGGGATGATGAAAGGAGTGAAAGATATTATGATTATGACTAATAAGTTATCCTAAAATAGTATTAACTACCCATATCTTAACTAACTCTTTGACTCACCAAAGAAGAGATGATGAAGTTCTTTAAGTGATTTTTTTAAAGGTTGGGTCTGAAGCCTCATTTTTATTATTAAAGAAAAGAAAAGACCTCTTTAACTGGGTAGAGGGAGACCCATTACATAGCCCGTAGGCCTAGTGGGCATTTATCCCATTACATAGCCCATAGGCCCAAATTTAGGCCCAAGACCCATTCTGTGAATAGTACTGCTACAGTACTCGTGCTGCTACAGTCCTGCACAGTACCCACCGTCGCTACAGTTCCCCTACCACCGCTACAGTTCCCCTGCTGCCTCTATAGTGCTGTCATTGCAATAGTATCTCGACTGCTATAGTAGCCCTACAGTGCTGCTACAGTACCTGCACCCCATGGGTTTTGAACCCCCATTTTTCATGTAGATTTATGGGGTGCTTACCACTAAGCCAAACCCCAACTACATGGAGTTCTTTAAGAGCTTATGTGGTGAATATTGTGGAGAAAATAAGGATGGATTTCATTCATGTTAGAAATGTGTGAGGAGATACCCATGAAAGTTTCTAAATAGAATGGGAAAATGATTTATGTATGGAAAGGAAGTGCATAATGCAAAGATATTCACAAAAAAAATTAAGAGTATGATGGAAGAAAATAAATCCCATCCTAGGGACCCATTTATAGTCCATCATCTTTATTGTGGAGAACATTGGAATTATTCGAGTCAATACACTATTCTAAAGGTTAGCCTCTAGGAAAATAAATGACCCATATTGAAATAAAATGGATGAAGTATTTATGTATTGTTATTAAATAATTAAATCGTAAAAGTATTTTAATAATGGTAATTTGGTTATAAAAATAATGAAACATATAAGGATTTTATTAAATTTTAGAAGCATATGTGTCTTAATTAACGTATGATATTTGGATACCATCATATGTTTATGAATTTAATATTGATTATAATTTCAAATTCATAAACACCCCTTTTCATGTTTTATGTGATGGGAGTCTACAAAGATTAAGGATATTTTCAGAGAAATTTATGGAAAGTATATGTTTTAGTGGAAAAATTATTTAAGGAATAATGAATTTAGATTTAATAGGGATAAGTTTAAAGGCATTTAAAACCTTTAGGGTTAACATGATCATTAATGACATTGTAATAATAATCAAATAATATTATCACAATTTTGAAAAACAATTTGTATTGAAAACCTTAGTAAAGAAATTATTTAAAGATTACTTTTATTTCAAGTATTTCCATCATATTTTCTTAGGAATGCTATAGGAATTATATTAACATAGTTTTATAAAAAGTACAACCCACATGCCAGGTGAAAAACCATCATGTCTAGAAATTTCATTGGTATTGAACCCACAACTGAAGGATAATAAGGGTTTAACACCTACCACTGGCCTATGTGATGTTATGGTTAAGATGTCATTGTTTTTAGTTAAAATATTTGATGAATAAATATTAATGAAGAACCAATGGAGTTGTTGTTAATTTTTATATATTAATTTATTATATTGGATAACTTATGATAACTATATTGGTTTTAAAAAATAATTAGAGACAAATAAAAATACTTTTCACTCTTTTATGGATCTTATGATATGTTAAAAGTGAATTTTAGTGCTACAGGCCCAAAAAAATTCATTTTTGGAAATTTATTTCTTGGAGTAATAAATGAAATGGAAATTGATTTAAGCACAACCAAAGGATGAAATTGTGCTTATAAAATAGAAACATATAAAGTAAGTATATTTATTTATATTCTTATATAGTAAAATAATTCGTTAACTTTAGGAAAAATGGATCTTCAAATAAAAAATGTCATCCAATTACATTAATATCTGATGAATTAGACGGTCTTTTAAATCATCACATATTTAGGGTTTTTAGGTCCTTAACATTCTATTGATCATTTACTTTATGGTGATCAATAACCTCTATCACTCTCTATAATTATTTATGCTTCTCTTCTATGACCATATCTTCACTTTCCACCAATTCTCTCCTACTTAGAAACCTAGTCATTTGAAATTCCATATAAACTTTGTAATTCCACTTCTCTCTTATTAAATAGATTGTTATTATCACTTGTACGATGTGGGTTTTTCAACAATGGTATTTCCAAATTCCAAACCCTTGATTACTAAGATCAAGTTTAAATTTTGAGGATGTGATTTATTTAAGGTGGGGAGACTGTAAAAAAATGAAATTATAAAATAATAACATTGTATTTAATAGTGTATGAAACATGAAATACTAATATTAAAAACTCACTAAATATATTTCTTTAAATTTAATATCATCGATAGCTTGTGGAACACACAACCCTGGGTCTAAATGAACCGTAATATAGTATACTGTTATAACCTAGCCGCTAAATTGGACAGTATGAATTATAATAAATAAATTATGAAAATTATATGGTTTATTTTTTTTTTAAATTCATTATTTATCTCTTTATTAGAAATATAATAATAATCATTTACAAGAAAAGTAAATGTTTTCTAAAAAATGGTATTTTTTCTAGAATATGGATTAGTTGCTCTCAATGAACGTAATTTAAAATAATTTTTTTACAAAATTTTGAAGATTTATTTGAAAAAATTAACTTAAATTTTAAAATTATAATATCAAAATTAGATTATGGAAATTTTTTTGGATTTTCGTGAAATGTTTCATTTTTTGATGAACAATGGAAAATACTAAATTTTAATTGAAAATTGTATTTTCATTTAAATTATTTATAAATTTAAATAATATTTTCAATTGATTTTAAATTAATTTTTTCTAAATTATATATCTATTAATCCAATTCATGTAAATGGAATCATTTTTATATTGAATTTTGATAAAAAACCTTGTAAACTTTTGAAAACTTTCTCACTGAAAACCGACTTTCTCATCACGTATGCAGAACTAATTTCAAATTAAAATTTTCCACTTTTTTTAATGGAATTGGAAAAAATGGATTCAATATTTGGAATTAGAATAATTTATATTATATATTAATGCCAACCTTATTTTTTACTATAATGAATAGTAAAAATAATAAATATTATTTACCGTTGTTAAGGTAAAAATGGATTTATCGGGGGTTAAACTAAAAAGATAAGGGTTAAAATAACCTAAAAATTAGTATGAAATATATTTTATTTCCATATTTAGACTCTATAATGTATAAGTCTATATAATACAACATTTTGACCCTTTTTATGTAAAAAATGTTGGTACACCATTTTGTTTTCAAAATTTAGAAGTGTGCCACTCACCTTACTTATAAAAGGTCACCCCTATTCTTTCTTCTTCACACCTTCAAGTCATTTTTCTCAGACAAGATATAATAAAATAACTTCCAAAATTACATAAAATCATTATATAATCCTTATTTTTGGAATAAATCCAACCTATTAAGGTTTTTGTGCAAACCTAGGGAGGTTACCCGAAGAAGAGGTAATGTTCTTCAACAAGCATTTTTATTTTAGTTATTCATCCACCTAACTTAATTCTTATCAAAACATGATAATATAATAAAATAAGTATATTAAATATAATGATATGTTTTTATGTTAATTTCATGACCTACAACCATCCCCACTTCCATAAAATGGTTTATGAAACCATCATTCGTGTATACAACAAACTACCACCTCGTGAACCGATGTCATTTCTTTTTCCATTACCACCTATAATGGTTATGTATGATGGTTATAAAGTATATATATGATATTTATAAAATAAATATACCTATATATACCATTTTAATTTATATCCTACAGGGGATACGATAATTTCACTTGTGTGTACGGAAGACTATCGTCTTGCGAAGTGATTGGATTCGTATTTCACGAACATTTCACATAGAAGGAGATACAGATAATGTTAATGAATATAATTGATATACATGAAATAATTATGATATTAATGACATATTTATCATTATTAAAATATAATATATCATTTATTTTCTTACCATTTCACCCACTTAAAGATGATAACATCATACTTGTACATGTGAACTACTGTCTTCAGGAAGTGATGTGACTCTATTTTCATCACCACACTACATGGGTGATATATATAAGTATATTTATAGAAATAATATTGTATTTATGATATTATTATCATTATTTAAATATTAAATATTACTTACCTCCTTTCCATTATGATCATTGAAAAATAAAAATGTTACCCATGCGTACGTACGAACAACCATCTCCATGATCGTAACATACTTAATTTCTCAAAACCATATTTCATGATTGGTATTAAAAGTATAATAGATGTATAAATAATATAATTATTTCATTATTATTATTTTTTAAATGATTTAACTATGTAGTATACATAATAATAGGAACTTTCATGAAAAAAACAAATGAAATAACAGGGAAATTAAAACCTGAAACAATAAAAATAATGAAATATTATTAACAAATGGGTGATAATATATTATAAAATGATCATATATGATATTATAAATATTAATATGGTTTTTAGGATTTAATAAAATTTTTAAAACCACTATATAATAGTTTAAATCATGTTCAACAAAAATGAAGCATTAGGTAAGGGACTTCATCTTAATTTATCTTTATTGAGGCATATTGAAATGTTATGCACCTAATTTATTTTATATGATGTATAGACTTACAAATTGACATATAATATCATTATTAATTCAAAATTCATGGTGTTTTATGTTTTAATTTTAATTATATCATCCAAGGGTATTTGACTTGAAAATTACCAAGTGGTAATCAATTTCATAACTCAATTTATTTTCATTTGGTTATATTACTTATTTTTTGTCTTTGGTATTATATGATTATGTGTATAATGAATTTTGAATAAATTATATTTTATATAATATTGTTTTATTTATTTACATTTTATACAAATAGTCGATTCATTGGTTAATTCTCTCTTCAACATCATGATCTTTGCAAGAGTTTATTTCACAATCTCATTTTAATTGAGATTTTTTATTCTTGAAATTCCATTTGAAGGAAATTATTTGATCATTGTTTAATAAAACCTTTAATTTTATTATTATATGGCTATTCATGAATGTTTTCAAGTAATATTACCATTTTAACTCTTTTTTACTTAAAATGATAGAGAAAACGTTCTTAAGAAAACCTGACTTCATTTCTCTCTTCAGTCGAAAATCCATTTTCTTCCAAATTTTGTTTTTCTAAAAATGTTTATAACATTTTAAAAATTATTTATTAAATACAATTTTACCCATTTTTACTTTTAAAAAAATTATTTTAAAGTAATATTCATGTCTTTTTCAAAACAAGACCCATTTGGATTTTACAGAAAATGTGAATGAAATATTTGTTTTAACGCACTTGACATGTATGAAATTTCCTGCTATCATGAACACCAATTTTTTAAATCTTCATTTATATGTTTCAAATATTTTTTTAAAAGAAAATTATTTTAAAAATGTGTTGTGAAATGTTAGTTTAAAAATTAATTTTCAAAATGAAAAGGATATTTTCCTCAAGAATGTTTTGAACGATATTTTTATGGTATTTCTATTAATTAATGAAAACAACCATTTTTATTAATTAAATGGGTATTTATTGTATTGATACTATAATTATTATTTATATGTATGGTTTATGATAATTTTGACTAAGTAAAGTATTGACACTCAATTTATTTATTTATTTTTGTAGTTATTAACTATCCCTTAAAATATTCAATTACTTGTGATCATTGGAAATTAGATTTCCCCTGAATATCTATATGATTTATCATGGATATATTTATTTATTAAACCATATAATACTTATAAATATAGTTTTATACATTGAATATTATTTTTTTATCTAGGTAAATATTGATAAATTCTTATTCTTTACCCAATACAAATATTTGATGATAAGACACACTATTCATGAATTAAATAAATCATTCCATATATAAGGAATGTTTTAGACATGCATATATGGGTGGGGTCCGATTATAGATAGCCCCTTAATGTATCAATAGTATCATGATATGAATTAGTTTTCTAGCTTTAGTTAAATGGGTTTTTGTTTTATACCTACCCATTTGTTTTAAACTTTCTTGAGGAAAGATCTTGATGGTAAAAGTATCATGATGCTTTAGATAATGACGTCCAATAATTAATAATTTCTTCATTTAGAATTAAGTTATTTTTACCCATGATATTTTTTCAATGATATCATACCTGGATTCATTTCATTCTCACTTTATTAATTAAATGGCACGAGTTTTCAATTATTTACCTTACCATATTGATTACGCCTTATCTAGTTATGATAGTCAAGTTATCATGTGTTTTTAGTTTTTTACCTTTCCATATTTATTATGTATTATCTAATAATATTATTCAAATTATTAAAATAGAATTTATGTTTAGTTATTTACCTTTCCGTTTATTTTATTCTTATTGATTCATGATAGCTTACATTACAATTAACCCTTATTGAGCATTTTTATCACCCTTATTTTTTTTAATTTCCCAGGAATCCATGAATTGTACTATGATTGATATTCAAGGATATCCTAGAGTGAATAATGTTATTATAGTTAAAAAACTATGTTGTAATTTTTATTTTCAAATTTAATATTAGAATCATATATGTATGTATTTTACCAAGACCGATAAACTATTTCGTCTTTCAATATGTGATTCCTTGAATCTTATACCAATATAATAAAGTAATACACCGGCTATGGGTTATTTGGGTTAGGGTCATTGCATTCCAAAAAAAGTAATACTTTACCCTACACTCTAACCTTACATTGACCCAAATAGTTCCAAATTACAACCATGTAGTTATTTGATGAACCATGTGTACCCAAAATTGGTTGTGTACTTGATTGTATGATCTGTAAGCTTGACCATGTGGTCCACATGCTTAAACATGTGAGATACCTCTATTTTCCTAAAATCCTTCACACATCATAATCAAAACCTCTATTTTTCATTTTTTAAATTTTTTGCAACAACTAGAAAATAGTTCCATTAAAAAATGACTTTTGGGATTCTATATTTTGTAAAAATCCTTCCTTAAAGAAAAAAATCGTTGAAAAACCCAAAAATCATTGACAACAAACACAACTCACCATCAAACACCATCTTAAATCACATTGTTCCCAACATTATCCCCATTTTGTGTTTTTAGAAATCCAAAGTAAAATTAAAATATGCACAATCATAAAAAATAACTAGAGTAGCTCATCTATCATTATAAGTTTATGTGACCAAATCTTGGTGAAGAAAACAAGAGGTCAAGAGAGTATACTAATTCTACATGCCAAATTAGAACTCCCCCTATCTTCATACCATATAATCTTCATACAATGAACTATCCCTCAATTAGAACACATGTTGAGACAACTCCCATTGTTATGATTTCATAGAATACCAAAACATTTTCCCCCAATTTGAAAAATAAACCTAAATGGTCATAAGATCAACTTTCATGATAACACTCACCATGAATTATATCTCCCCCAAAAACCTGAATCACTTCACAAATAGTTATAAATAATTAAAATCCTAGGGATAAGGGTAAATACAAACCTCCTCAAGTTCAGGGAGATGGTTTTACTCCAAGGTTCAATCATTTATTCTTAAACATAGGATTGAACAATAATTTAGTCATGATATCTTCTACTTGATTATTAGTTCCAACATAATCTAGATTAAAAATGTATTGATTGACCTTTTCCTCGATAAAGTGACACTAGATCTTGATATATTTGGCATGGGATTGATGAACCAGATTCTTAATCAACTCAATTTCACTCTTGTTATCATAGTGGATCACCATTGGTTGTTTCACTTCATTACTAATATATGCTATCTATTTTCCATCCATATAATCTAGTTACAAACCTTGGTCACTAAGATATACTTTTCTTCTACTTTGATAAGTGATGTAATTTTATACTTCTTACTCATATATCCCACACATTTTATTCCAATAAATAATGAACCACCACTAGTGGACTTACAATCCACTACATCACTAGCCCAGTCTATATAATAAATTACAGATAACTTATGATATTTTTCTACATCAAAATGTAAGATATATTTTACAGAATGTTTTATGTATATAAAAATTAATTTAAATTATATGTGATGATATTATTTCAAGTTACTATGGAAGTGATCCACTAATATAGTGTAAAGAATAATGTTTGGTTGAATTATAATCAGATATAACAGGTTTCCAATAATTCTTCTATATAGGGCAGGATCCATAGAATTTTCATCATCGTGATTTCCAAGATTGGTTTCAACTATAATTGGAGTTGAAATTAGTTTATAATTGTGAATGTTAAAATTATTTATTAGATCAATTGAATAATTTATCTGAGTGATGAAAGTATATTTCTCTTTTTGAATGACTTTCAGCCCCATAAAATAAACAAGTTCTCTTATCAAAGACATTTTGAACTCTATGCTCCTCAACTTAAAAAATTATTCCACATAATTTTTTTTTATTATATTAAATATGATATCATCAAAATACACAAGCACTATGAAATTTTTATCTTTAGATGTTTTATGTATAGATTTTGGTTAAAACTACCCCTTTTTAATTCCAAATTTCTTAAATATGAATCTAAATGAGCATACCATGCATGGGGTGATTAATTTATACTATAAAGTATTTTTTAACCTAAAAACCTTTGTTTCATCATTTTTAATTAGATTATACATCAAAATTTCATTATAGAATTGATCCTAGATAACTCCATTCAAAAACACTGTCTTAACATCCATGTGATAAATCTTAAAACCTCTATAGATGGCCATGGATAAGAAGAGATTGATTGATTTAAGTTGATCCACTAGTGTAAATTTTTATTTAATTTCAACAACTTCAATTTGATTTTATCCCTTTAATACCATCCAATCTTTATTTAAAATCATATTTCTATTCTCATTAAATTTATTTTTGAAAACACACTTGGTTCCAATCACATTATGATGTTTTATCTTCTTCACAAGTTCCCAAGTCTATTTTTTTAATTTAATCCAACTCTTCATTCATTGATAAAACCCATGATTAATCTTTTACAACTTCCTAAAATAATGTTGGTTCAAAAATTGATAATAAATCAGCGTTCTTAATGGTTCTCATCCTTCATGTTTATATAGGGGTAAATTTGTCTCTAATAATGTTGAATGGATCAACTTTTTCACTTTTGTTTATCCTATAAGGTTTCAGATGAATGTATTCAGAAATGGTTTCCTCCTATGATTCTACCTCTGAATAATTATCATTTTAAGAACCTTAAATATTATATTAACCATTCAAAACTTTTTTTATCTGAATTATTTACATTTTAACCTTCTTCATCATCATTAGACACATCAACAATTGAGCTCTTAGATTGATTCATTTCTTTATAGTCAATAATATTAACATCATTTCCCACCACAATTTTTTAATGAGACTAATGTTGTATAATTTATAGTAATTTCAGTTAATATATTATCCAAGGAAGACTACTTTATATGTGTCATATCCATACTTACCTTGATTACACTATTTTATTCAGAAGTATCTTTTACTTATAAAGACTCAGAAATTCTTTAGTGTAGGATTCCTTCTACGCCAAACTTCATATGCTATCCTATCATATATTGGCCTTATCACACTTATATTATGAGTATATACTAAAACTTGAATTCTCTTTCTAGTAGCGATGAGAAACGACACACTCTATCAATATAGTTTTAGCTATATTATTCACCTATCAATTTATTTATTCAACAATACCATTTTTTTGTGTATTTCTCACTAATGACACATCATTATTGATCCCATAGTTTTTTAGGTAATTTTAATATTCATTAAATTCCATTGTTAGACCATAATATTTTGTTTATCTTGTCAGTTTCATTCTCAACTCTTCAGAGGTATCTATTTTTGTAGACAATCACTTCACATTTCCTCTTCATAAACATCACATGATCCATTATACTATAATCATTAACACAATGATTGAAGTAACTCTCTCCACATGTTCCAAATATATTCATTGGACCACAAAACTTTTTGTGGAATATATTGAGTATATTATATACCCTTTTTTTCTTTGTCTAATAGTTATTTCTAATAATTTTTCCGTACATGAAAACATCACATATTTTTTATTGATCATACTTCAAGTTGGGAATGCCCATTTCTACTTTCATATAGGATATGTTTTCTATGATCTATTAATTAATGTGACATATACTCTCATGAAACAATATTTTTTCTATTTAACTATTAAGAGACATGTATTCTCTTTATTATCCATTTGGAAAAGGTTTCTATTTTTTTCTCTAGGATTTCATGAGAAATTTGTTGGCCTTGACTTTGACAGTTCATCTTTGATGATTAAATTATAACACAAATTTTGAGTTTTAGAGTTGATTCACACTCAAGATGGTGTGACATAAACTATCCACATAAAGAAATTATATTTTCTTCATCTCATCACTCATCGATCATGCATTTCTACTACCCTTTATCTTTAAGGAACCATCATTACCAAAACACTGTGTTACATCAACTCTTTACATAATATTTTTTTAACAAATTCACATTTCCAGTCATGTTGGATGAGCACAAAATATCAAAGAACCATGTGATAATATTATTTATACCCTTGATAGAAATGTCTACTAAGTTAGCCTTCAATATTTTCTTCTTTTTACTTTGATGAGATGCTCAGTTGAGTTGAGGCACAAGATGACCTGACCTCATCATACATGGTGCTATCATAATCCTCATTCTCTTATTCTAATGGAGAGTATCTAGTTTCTAATTAGGTATTGTCTAGTTTTCTTGTGTTCATTTCTATTTGACATCAATAATTACTGCTTCCACTTTCCCTCTACTTATAATTAATTCCTTAATTCCCAAAATCATAATAATGAAATAAATATCCATATAAATTATTTCTTTTATATAATGAAGGATATAGATTAATTATGCTTTGTTTAATTACAGGGACCTCTCTATTCAAGTAGCACCTGGACTCTCCACACTAATACATTGAGTGGCCCAGATAACCACAAAATTGACATTTCATAAGAGGAAATATATTATCACTTTCATTAATATACATATCCATATATTTTATATAGATCTTTAGTTGATAGTTAAATCTTGATGATTGAGGATTATTTTCAAACCTCTTATTTTTTTCTCTTGAAGATATCTCTATTTATACATCAGGTGCCTTTATGTAGGCATGAATATGACCAAATTTCTACTTCCCTTTATTAAATCCTTTTACTGTTACCACCTTTAATGATTTAACATTAAACCCATTTCCAATTTTATATATAAATTTGGTGCTTTAATCATTAAAATATTTCTCTACATATTCAGAGCCTCGTTTGAATCTCTCCAAAAGTTATGCATATGAGAACTTTCCAAATTACAATTTCTTCTTTGACTCCCATGATTTTGTTATGATTTACAGTTTATTCCACAATGTGAAAACTTCTTATTCAAGGGTTTCAATAATAATGAACCAAACCATTGAGGCCTTCCTAGATGACAGTAAGCTAATGACACCCCAAGCCTACCTCTAATAAGCCATGGTCTGGAGACTTGAACTGAGTAGGAATATCATACACATAGTAGGATTTAGTCTAAAGTACATGTACGCGCGCGCACACACACACACATCTTCCTACGCTAGTATAAAGCTAAAAGATAGAAAACTCATTCTGAAAATCAATGAATAAAAAAAATCCCACAACATAGAACCTCAAAAAGTACAATAGAACTAGTAAGTGCCAAATAAAATCCCACAATACTAAAAAAAATCCAACCAACAAACAATAAGGGTAAATATACTTAATAGAAAATCTTGGATCCATTTGAGGCCCATCTAACCCAACTAAGTTCCACATAAACCTGGTCTACCTATAAATACATTAAAAATCTTTTCATTTTCATCAGGCATGAAATGTACTCATAGAGTCCATGTAGGGGTGAGTATAAACATACCCAGTAGGACACCCCAAAATAACCAAACACAAAGCATCAAAAAAGTATTCAAGTCAACATCATGAAGGTATGTAAATCGGAATATGAGATAATAACAATAATAACCCATATATGATCAAATATAGGCATTAAGTCTCAAGGTGAGGTCACTTCCTCACTGCCATCCTAGGATTATACTAGAGGATCAAAAGTAACATCCTTCCAAGAGAACATACTCACCAGGTCTCGCTAAACTGATGAAACCCATCCGAGAGGACATACTCATCAGGTCTTACCATGAAGAATCACCATGGAAACTAAGAGGGACCATTTGAGATACTCAATCAATCTGAATAAACTAGAGTTGATGGTAACAAATTTCAATACACAGATAGGGTATCACACCCAATGCCAAATAACATGTATGTATTATAAAAAAACAAATTTAACAAAAATCAAATCTCAAATCCCTATATCTGAAAAGAGAAAACATTTTTTAGAAAAATCAATGAAGAATGATCCACATATTAATTTAGGTATAATGTATTTACATTCATCTCAAGATATAAATGGGATTTAGACCAAAAAAACAAACATCATACCTCAGGTTGGGATCAGTTGTAGATGAAGAACATTTTTGTATCATTATCATTAGAAAGATCCAATAAATCCATCAATAAAAATGATCCTTATGGTACTCCAATCATCAATCGAAAATCTCATGACCATCCACCAATGATTCCACCAATAGATTTCTTATATTACATCATCTAATTACCTCTAGGGTTATGAAACTAATCCTAGGAAAATCACCATATATGAGATTATATATATGAACCATTAGGGTTTTTCAAATAAATGAAAATTAAATTAATAAATTCATTTAATTAATTCAATCCACTCCTAACTATACCATATTAAATTACCCAATGATGAAATGAATTGTGTCACACTTAGGGTAAAACCATGCTTTAAATTTAATGGTAGTCTCAGTTTTTCCATCAGAGACACTGATCGGGAGATATACTATTATTTATGAAAAACTGAACGAATGTGATATATTATATATTATATTTTTAATATATCTTCACTAAGGCTCTTCTGGCCCTAAAATTCCTCATCAACTCTGCAAAAAGCTTTAGAAATATTATTTAAAATATTCAAAAATATTAAATAGAAATTTCAAAGTCATTACATTCTCCTCACCTTAAAGGCTTTTGATCATGAAATGAATTAACCTAATTAGAAGGGTTATGACATTGAGATCTAATTTGGACCCCACTCCCATGAGCTCCTCTAGATTTATTCATTATTACAACAACCACAAATCCTTGTAAAAACACTTTCCCATAAAGGGTATTCCCCTACTGATTCTCAAATTCTACAAGACAACTCAAAAAGGTAACTTCACCCTAAAAAACTAACGCATCCTAGCCAGTATCATGAAATGGGTTATGCACATATATCATCAATTTTTATATATAGAATAATTCACGTGACTAGTAAAACTGTGGTCTTTAGGTCATGTGGTATTCCACCTCACAAACCCTATATAGTATCTAGAAAGGGATAAAGAATATCAGAAATAACTTTCCACCCAATCCAAATTTGTACAATCCTTGATGAGGTGAGATCTATTGAAACACATGATCTACTCATCAAACTCAAAATACCTCCACAATTATTCCCTATAGGAATCCTGACAACTCTGGGTAGTCCTCATCTACCCCGGTATAGACTGCACCTTCACTACCAACAGTAACACCAATTCCAAACCCACAATATTTGTTCCCCTATCTTTGACTAGTGTAGAAGTGACCTGAAGGGTGTCCCATACATGGAATTTAATAGTGATACTCTAATGGAATATCAATAACTTTCATTATAAACAAAATCCATCAATGGTAGATGATCCTCCCAACTATGACCAAAACTAACCTGCAAATCTGAAGTAAGTTCTCTAAAACCAGAATGGTACGCTCCACCTGACCATCTATTTGGGGCACAAAATGCCATACCAAATTATAATTTAGTCACAAATACTCCCATAAACCTCTCTATAATCATGATGTGAAGTGATAAACCTAGTATGAAAGGATCATTTAAAAAACTATATAAATCCAGACTACCTCCTGTGAGAATAAGCATCCCAAAATTTCCACTAAGATTCTCTCTCAGATGGTTATGAAGTGGGATGAATTGCTGAGTTGGTATATGATCACTTAGATAGCATCATGGAATATTTTTTTATAATGGGAGTCTTATCACAAAATCCACAAAGATACCATACCATTTTCACCTCTATCTGGGCAACTCATATTTCACATATTGGTAGGTGAGATATCAAGTGTTAAAATCATAAACACACTATTACATCCTTGGAAACCTATCCTAATGACAAAGGGTCCTGATACACCCTCACTTTACATGGATGTACTACTAAGGGAAATCATGAAAAATCCTCATCACATTATCTCACATCATGAATGGTGTCATCATCCATCCTTATATAGGGGCGAAGTACTCACCACCTTTATAAAAACCATAAGGAACATGTCTACTGTATATCTTGTAATGCAAGATTGCGTAATCGATATCCCCAAGTTGTGCCTCCCTGAAACACTAAATAAGAGAAGGGGGAACAACCATCAACTGGATATAAACTGCACCATCCTTGTCTACTAAGGTCAACTATAATGCAACCAATAGATCTGATGCCTATCACAATAACAATGAATGAAATACATTTATGTGAACACCAATACCATATTCTTGGGTGGATCCCACGATAACACCAACTCTAGATTTTATGGGTCTACATTTTATATAATGTATGAGAATACATACCCTATGAATTGGACCTATTAAATTTATAATTTAAATTACAAGAGATTCCCATAGAGTTGGAACTCTCAGAGCATGTTTAGAACCATCTCTAAGTGTCTCACATTCCCTAAATCTGTTACTAATTACACAAGGGTTTCATTGAAGAATACTACCTTAAAATATTCTAATAAGGATGGATAGATCCAATTCATAAGTCTCACGAAGACCATTGGGATGTACAACATGACAAAACATATCGGAAATAACTCAAAGAAACCATTGCAGCTATGGAAAAATACTTCTGATATATCCTCCTCTCGATCATGAAGAAAGTGATAACCTGTCTTGAGGTAAAAATATGAGACCCAATTCTCCCCTAATCAATGGTTCAATAAGTCATAGATTATCAATGGTGGATATCCGTACATGATAATCACCTAGTTTAGGTGATGTAAATCCACACCTAACCCTCTATCCCTCATCCCCTTTTTAGGCGAACAACATTGGGCATCCCTTGGGAAAATACCATGTTTAAAAAAAATTCCATACTCTGAAAATTATCCAACTAAAATTTCATATTTTGTATCTATATAAGGTATTTCAATACAATAGAATAGATATCAGGCCATCCCTAGGTGTAGGTATATATAGAAAACAAACATTTAACGGGTAGGTAAGCATGGAAAATCCTTAAGAAAGATACCCTCCTAATACTCCACAACCAAAAGAAACTAAAATCTCATAGAATTAACTACTCCAAGGGTTACAATATAAAACTAATAAAATATTGGATGTAACCTCCTATATAAAATATCATCTTTCTTGTCCTAGTATTTACTCTTGTTGGGGGGAATAACATGTCATCCATCAACTCAGATACATTGAAACCCTCACTGGTAACATTCAATCTAGGCATGGATAGTATAAAACTATTACATTCCAAGGAAAACATTATAGGGACTCATCAAAACAATGTAAATATTACATGTGAGGTGATCTCACTCCTCCCATATTCAAACCACACTATCTACATAAGTGTGCGATCACCAAATCTTCTTTGATGGAGCTTACAAACACAAGGGTCAAGCTAAAAGGCTCCACTAAAATCACTAGGTATTTAACAATAGGTGCATTCAGGGCCTACTTTGAAACATTATCTCAACAAAATGACATCAAATACATAATTTAACGGAACTAATCCATAAAACATCATAACTATCCGCCTTTGGAGGAACTAACTTGCTTGCATAGTTTAAGATCACGTCACAAGAACACATCTTAGTGGGGGAAGTTTACCTCTTAATTGTGTGTCTAAATCCACATCAAAAATCACCAACACATGACTCTAATGATAAACCATGTCATCATGGAGAAGTATCACTTCCAGGACCACCATCAAGAGGGGTCCTAACTACGCATAATTCTCACACCACATACTTGAGCTAATCCTCTACCACTTGGGGGTCTAGCTCACCCTAATGATTGGGAACTATCTGAATCTGAAAATGATTAATTATACTCAAAATAGGTTCATTATCCACCAAAACTTTTAAAACCAACTGTTGTTTGACCTACATGGGAGCATCCCCAAGAACCATTAGAGGCAGGTCAGTATGATGCTCAATGGGTAAAGATACCACCCGCTATCCAATTGTAGGAATTGACTCTTGTACAATTCTCTAGATTAAGCCTCATTTATAAGATAATCATTACCATGATCTCACTATGGAATCCTAGATAGATGTTATTTTAGAGGAATCCAACATTAGTCGATACATACTATGGTCAAAAGAGAATATCCATGGAGTTGACTTGAGAAGGAAATGGAAACCACAACCCATTCCTATACGATTCATGTACCTATGTTTTTCCTGAAACTAGTGTCTACATGTGCCAAGTCAAAAAGAAGGTATCAATGTCTTGGTGAATGGATATGTCATTTGTCATGCCAACTTGGGTTCCTTGGACGAGGGATGAACTCGAGAAACTTAAACACCATTTCCCTAGTTCCCAAACCAAAAATCATAGCTATAAAATCACCAAAATGTGTTCCTAATATAAGCTCACTTAGAGTACATCAATAAGTATTTAAGAAGTAATAAGGGACAAATACAATACCACCAAACTACAAAAGAACCCAACCTTATGGAAACGATGGGTAATCTGTCTTAAGAAACTCCTAGATCTATATGAGGTCTATCTATGCCAACTAAGATCCACATTATCCTAGTCCACCTAATACTCCATCAAAAATTTTATCATCTGCATAAGACATGTCATGTATGGGAAGAGCTCATGTAGGGGTGAGTATAAATATACCTAATAGGACACCCCACATCACTAAAAAAACATTAAAAGAGTAATCAACTCAATGTCAAAAAGGAATTTTAATCAGAATATAGTATAATACAAATAATAACCTAGATATTCCTAAAGGTAGACACCAATTATCAAGGTTAGTTCATGTCCTCACTACTAGTCTAGGATTCTTCTAGAGGCTCAAAAGTTACATCCTTCCAAGAGAACATAGTCATTAGGTCTCTCTACACTGATGGAACTCATCCAAGGGGACAAAATCATTAGGTATTTCTATGAATAATCACTAAAAAAGCTAAGAGGGATAATCCAAGATACCCACTCGATCAAAATACACCTCATTGGAAGAAAACATATGTCGATACATAGATAAGGGATCACACCTAGGTCTAATGGGGAGCAACTGAAACTAATTGGAAGAACACTCGAGGAAGGGGATCAAATTCCCTGGTACATATGTTATGTGATTATTGACCCTACATATGAAGGAATATGGGAATGAGGACACAACCTTTGGGACTCATGGAGGGATTCCTGTTATATTCCATAGATGGTATATTGTCCAATTCTTAGAACAAGATTCTACACTAAAACCTCATGTAGAAAAACTAAGGAAACTCACCCTAAAACAACAAAAGGAGGGAACACACCCACATTGATATAGTTTGAGGTAACACACCCATGCTCATACTATAACTATTATAAGAATATAAAGGGTACTAAATTTTCATTTAAGGAGTACATAGTGTGCCCCATTGCGTACACAACATGTTTCACTGAGTCTCATACTGCACATGCCTCATCATATGACATATCATGTCTACCTCAAAATACATGATGTGTCCACTAGGGTACACGATGTATAGAAGATGAGCTAGAACTCAACGTGTTACATCTAATAAATCCTATTTACTTTGTCCCATGACCATGTACTATGGCCATGTCCGTGTACAATGGCCATGTTCGGGCTCGTGCCTATGCACTTTTGGAAGTAAAAAACGTGTTCCCCAACACACATGGCATGTGGGGTCACATGGACTCCAAGTAATTTACTCCTTGTACATGAAAATACATTATCCACGGGTTATACAGTGTGTGAGTACACCACATTTTGTGTTTTTATACATGGATTTCTAGGAATGTACTCCCTATACACATTGATTGAGCTAACTAGGTGTCACACAATGTATGAGAGGCCTACGCGACATGTGATATTTAACTCAATGAAACACCCTAGTCATCACATAGAGGGGATTACACGATGTGTTCTTGCATAGTATATGATACATATATCAGGGTTTTAAAGTAACTCCAACTTGTTCACACATCCTTATCCACAACTCTTCCATTATCATTGATTCCATCTCCAATCACACTATAAATCTAGGATCTAGGTTGAAAACACTCAATGGATAGAAAAAATTCATATTTTGGCCATTCTTTTATAGTAAAAATGATCGTCGTCTCCATCCCAAAGCTCCATGCATCCGGGACCCTAGAAACCATACCACCCATTCCAATATCACACCACCACTATTTATTATGGCTATATTCCAGCCACCCATTGCTCATAATCAGATATCACTACTCCTTTAGAGATATTTTATCAATCTGGTTCATAGATCCATCATTACCCAATTCACTTTTGGATTACCATCATCATTACCACAACTTTGTTGTATCTCCAAAACATAACACCAAACCTGTGACCATGATCTATTGTGCCAAACAAAAAAACCAATGACTATTCCTCCTGAGTATCATCAAATCATCGGACAATCGAAATTCCATCAACAAATAGTAAAGATCAAAGGGAGAAAGTCACATAACACAAAGTGAACATTGATCTATGTCAATGTTCGTTTGGCCATCACTTTTGGAATACAAAGAATGGGGATAGATTCTCAAACCAAAAAATTTAACAGAAACAAAATATCAAATTCCTAGATCTATAAAGAGAAAATATTTTTTAGAAAAACCAATGAATAATGATCCATGAATTAATTTAGATAGAATTAATTCATGTTATTCTCAATCTATAAATGAGATTTAAACCACAAAAACAAACTCCCTACCTCAAGTTTTAATTGATCACTGATGTAGAAAATTTTTACATCATTTTAATTAGTAAGATCCAAGAACTCCATCAATGATGATGATTCTCATAGTACTCTGATCCTTGATCAATGATCCCACAACCATCTGCCAATGCACCCACCACCAGAGTTATCCGTTTCCATCCTCTCATTCCCTATAGGGTTATACAGATAACCCTAAATAATTATCCATATATTATATTAAATAGAGGATTAATTAGTGTTTTTAAAATAAATGAAAATTAATTTAATAAATTAATTTAATTTATTTAATCTTCCTATGAATGTGCCCTATCAAATCACTTGATGCCGATATGACTTAAGTTACGCCTAAGGTAAAAACCACACTCTAGATTTAATGGAATCCTTATTTTTTCCACCCAAGACACCATTTGAGAGATATTACATTATTTATAAAATACTAGATGTGCATGATATATTATATTTAATATTTTTAATATATCCACACTGAGGCTCTCTAGGATTTGGAATTCTACACTGACTCCGCACCAAAATCTGCAAATATTCTTTAAAATATTCCAAAGTTTCAAATAGAAAATTCAGATTCATTACATAAAATTTATTTGTTATCTCCTCCAATCTTCAATTATGGTCATTGATAATATTTTCTTACTTTTCAATTTTCAGTTTAATCTCCAAAACCTATCCTGAGATTTCTTGATCTAACAATTGATTTTATAGATATCTTTGTAGATTATGAGTTGTAGATTCAAGAAGATCCACATACTCTAAATATTATTTTAGTAGAGATCTAATATTTCAAATTTTATTTCTTTGGATATCAGGATCTTCGATCAGACCCTCGAGGTCCACCTTAAGATCAATAACACACTCTGGTTATTTTCTATTCTCATTTTCTACTTCTTCATTATATATAGTTACCATCAGGATATCTTCTGTATCTAATCTAAATTCAAACTCTTCTCCACCATATATTCTTTGTAATTATGATATTTTTCACTCATAAGGATCTTATTTTGAAACTTCTTTACAGATGAACTTCTTAACTTAAAGTATCTTTTAGTGGGGTATCTTCTTTGGGGATTTTGAGTGAATTATGTTTCACTATCTCCATAATAAAATATTCTTTTAAACCTTTATCTAAATTTACCACACCTAAAACAATCTAAGCATATATATTTTTTAAATGTCCCTTTATCTCTCTTTAATTTTCTATCATCAAGAGAAATAAATTCATTATCTTCATAATCAAAACTTTCAACAATGCCAAGTTTCTACATGGATTTTAATTCCATTTATTTTCTTGCATGAATTGATGTCTCTTCTAGTTTAACTATAATTTAATAGAACAAAAAACAGTTAGCATATTATCAAGATAAATCTTAGAAAAAACACGTTTTTCAAGAGCCAAGACTTTTAGACTGTATAGGGGTGAAAACCTTCTCAATATATTATTTAAAATGTCAATATCCTTAATTTTATTATCAAGGAATTGAATCAATCTGAAAAATTATGTAATTTTGTTGAAGTAACCATATTTGTTTTTATCAGGATGCATTTTTTGATCAGTGAAATTATTGTGTAGAACCTGGAGTTTTTACTCTTTTAATTTTCTATAACCTTCATATACATTTTCTGGTTTTCCCCATATGGTCTTTACTATATTTAAACTCATTAAATTTAAATATATTTGATCTGATAGATCTTTATTAAGATAATTTTGAACTTTGGAATCTGTATCTAGTATTTTTCTATCTGATTCAGTCATAGACAGTCATGTAGAATCACTGAACTAAAACCATGGAACTGTGGTAAAGTGAACTTACAAACATAGAGATATTTGATGAGATGTCATTGTATTATTCCAAATATATAATTTGATTCCATAAAAAAGTGGGATTACCATAAGATTCACTAAATTTTCCATCTTAAATAATTCCTAATGGTATGTCTAATTCCTAATACCTATTGTCTTTAATACCACTTGATGTTACTTGAGACACCCTAAGAGGGGAGGGGCGAATTAGGGTGTCAAATTTTTCTTTTGATTATTTAGGATATTGTATCCACATGGGTAGGAATGTATGAAACATATATCATTCAATCAAACATTTAATATAATAAATATTCTATAATTAAATCATAAAACATAATGTTTTTTACTTGGTTCACCATAAATGGATAGTCTAATGAGCATATGCCAATGATGTTTTGGTCATACCAGAATCCAAAATACCTCACTATTTTTTATAGATTAAAAATGTTCATCCATATTCAGTCTGTGTCTGGTGAACTTCCTTTACAATATATTAAAATATAATTCAGTTACTCCCTTATATAACTTCCATTGACTCCCCCTTTCTTACTACTTTAGATGAAGTATTCTTTAGTTTAATAGCTTGATGGTTTCTTCCATGTTTCTAAGTATGATATTTTTTCCCTCATAGAAGCCTAAATTTAGTGATCAAATGAATTATAATGTCTCCAAAAATGTTCTCATGGTTTCTTCATGTGAAAAAAACATTTTGAGACCATAATACATAGAGTAACCACAAAAAAACACTATTCACAATGTACTAACCTTTGAGGACCACATATTTCCCTTTTTAGACTTTGTACTCCACTTCACATACAACTACCATGAGATATATTCAGAATTTGATTAAAAAAATAAATAATTAATTTTATTTAATTTTGAATTTCTATTTATAGATGTTCTGCAACTTATCCAAAATTACTTTCACTATATTAATGATATTTTCCTTAATAAATTCCATTTTTTGGAAGAGATAAACACAATTTATTACTAACACAACTATCATTTTCAAGAATAACTCCTTTGAATATTCCATGTAAATTTTTAAGGTATTGTATTTTTTTCAAGATTATGCATGAGAATGTTTTTGAGAAATAGTTAAAGGTAAAGCTATTAATTCTAGAAGTTTGGATCCAGAGGATATGTTTTGAGGTGACCTGATTCTGTATCCAGAAGTTACCTATATTATATAACTATAAATTACATCCATTAAGTTTTATATAACTTTGATTGTTGATTTAACAATGAGGATATAGAGTGTTTATATGTTTCATGAATCTATAATTCCATAAGAAGAATCAATATTCTATTGATTTGAAGAGTTAAAAAGTTATAGAGAAGTCAAGTTTTGAAAAAGGAATATATGCATAAGATCTACACTTTATTTTCAATGAGTACATAAGATTCACTTGTAAAAATTAAATGATCTATGATAGTCATTTAGTCATAGACAAGAGTATGTCATTGAATTATTAATTGAGTTGGATCTTTGGAAGAATAAGTAAAGGTTGTGTTGTGAAGAATCTATAAGTTAGACTTACAGAAGGAACACTACTGGAAGATGAGCTATGGATGTTGTAATAAAGTGTATCTAGAAGGTGAATCTAAAACAACCCATGCTAAAATTAACAAAAATAGTATAATAATCCCATTATTTTAGTAATAAATCTCACAAATAGCCATATAACCAAAGACTAATAGGTTTAGTTTCTTGATGATTAACTATATAAATATCTTATTTTGAAACACTTGTAAAATTTTATACATAATCATGATTCTCTAGACCCTTTTTAATATATATAACATGATACACTCATCTTCATAACCTAAGGATTAGAAACATAAGAAAAGGGAGATCTCAAACACTTAGTAAAGTAAAATTCATATTGTAAAGTTTTAGATCATAACCATGAAGGATAATACGAGGAAGACATAAATATATTGATAAAAGATAATAATACCATGAATGATAATCATAAAACATGATGGAGTAACATAATATCATTATAAGGTTGTTAAAGAAACATAGAATATATGACATGGCTTAAACACTTATCATTAATCTTAAAAAATGTGAGAATGATATAAAAGCGACAAATACTTTAGAAATAAGGCATGATCATGAAAACATGGAATTTTATGAAAAAATGAATCTTTTAAAATTGTAATAACCTGATAAAAACATGGGAATTTGAAATGACCATAAGAATAAGAAATCCTATGTGAGAAAACCCATTATTCCCATGCATATGTGAACAGATTCATCATGTCAAAGCCTGAAAATGTGAGAAAACCCATCATGTCAATGCTTGTGTGAACAAACTACTTATATACACACCTGAATATCTGATGAGATATAATCATAAACCAATGCATTGGAGGGTGATATAGGACCCCACCTATCAACATCCAAACATATGTGTGCCACTTAAAATAAATCATCATCATTGTAATGACCTATTAATTCTCATTGCCTTGAGAGTACAACGAGTCATTACTTGGCCTTAAGCGAAATCCCCAAGACGCCAAAGGCTATCAATAAATGCCGAAGGGTTTCAAATACAAGTGGGGGATGATTTAACCTTTTATAAACAAGACCCTAAACCAAAAAACCATAACCAAATCATTCATTAAATGATGCATGGACAAAAGAAGGACAACACAACTACTTTATTCATATCAAAACCACTCCAAAGTGTGTAATAGAGGAAGACCAAACAATTATCAAAGTAAATAGTAGAAGAATGACTAAAGACTCCCAAAATACCACAAGGCTCTATGATCCACATTCTCCAAGAACTATAATCACTGAACATCCCAAGTATCATGAGGTGGTGTTAAAAACATGTGATACTTTACCTTTACCCAAGTCCTAGGAGATATCATCTACAAAATCACAAAAGTGCCAAAGTAGGGGTGAATACAACACTTAATAGGTTTTCATTAACGAATTACCTACTCATTCCACTAGGATAAAAGAGTTAGAAACATTTACATAGATCAATTTATATAAAAAAATTCTCAAAAAAGTTTATACCTAAATACAAACAAGTTTCTAAAACCATTTATAACCAAAAGAATACAAGTGAAATTGAAACCAATTTTCCAAAATGTTATTTTTCCAGAAAAATAACTACACAATGCTTTAAAACCATTTCTAAATATTCCTTTGGCATACCCAATCCATTCCAGAAATCCACACAATCAACCATTCATGCTACACAATGACAGTTCCATACTCGTGATTGGTTTCTAATTGATCTACCAAGTCATCAAAAGGTAATTATATCCCATTTTCCATTTGACCTTTGGCATTGAGAATAAGGTCATATTTTAACTAAGACCTAGAAATTCAATATGAACTCACACATTAATATTCCCAAGGATCATTCGACAACACCTTTTCAATTATACCATATTTTTATTGAAAACCATTTATCCATCAAAAACATTTCAAAGCCAAACAATTTAAATAAAAAACCCTTTTTATTAAAAAAACCTTTTCATAAAATCATTTAGAAATTACATAAAATTCATAATTTAAAATGACTATTTTAAATTCACAAAATTGAATCACATTGCACAATAATTCACCAAGATCACATAATTTCACCCAAAACCATAAAGCATCACTAGATAAGATTTATTCCATGCTTTCACTATCAATTTAATTAAAATAAACCAATTTGAAACTAAGACAATAAATTCTAGCAAGTGGAGTTGAGAGATAAGCTACCTACCACAAATGTTTTGACGAAAACCAACAAGGGACGAAGAACACTCTCACAACTAGGTTGAAACTCCCCCCAAAAGACCTTAGATTTATTCTAAAAGCATCAAAAAACCAAATTTCATCATATTTAGAATCCCCCAACATAGATATACCCATAACAAGAGTAGATCTAAAAAATAAAGGAGTTAGGAAAAATAGATCTAAGTAGATCTATGAAACGATACAGAAATAGGGAAGAATGTCACTTACCGTGAGAATCAGGCTTGAAAATGATAAGGGAGGGCTACAGATCAGTTCCAAAATTATTGGGAGTGGTTCCCCAACCTCCAATGGAGATAAATATAGAATTAGGGTTTTTTAGGAGAAAAAAAGCGTAAAATACTAAAAAATAGGATCTTACTTTTTCCCTATGCATGGTTAGACTGCACAGTAAGAAAAATAGTTTGCTAATCATACATTAGCTACTATATGAGGGAAACCCCTTCATGACCTCCAAGAACACTCTCCCTAATCATGATAAAACATTCCTGAAGCTAATACCTCAAAACTACAACTACACATGGTTTCTCCTAAGATATCCACACAGTTTAGAAAAACAATGCGCAACCTGTGCACATATACTTTTTCCCCAAAAACTTATTTAGAGTTCACCCAACTCTCCCATACTTCACCCTTAAACTTTATAACCATGAAAATAATCAAGTAAGGATTACATAATAGAAACTGGGGGTACTTAATTCTCCCCCACATTTGTCTTTTCATCCTCGAAAAGTAGAAAACCATTGATGCCCTGAAAGAGTTCCATCCATTGCTCTTTCATTTTTTTATCTCATTCCCACATCTCTTCCTGAATCTAACCATGTTTCCATAAAACATGCACTAGAATGATGCTTTTTCCATTAAATAATTTCTCTTTCCTATCCATAATCCACACCTGGATATGTACCAACTAAGCATCTAACTCTAGGTCAACATGATCCCATCTGATCACATGATCAGAATCATGCTGATAATTTTTCAACTAAGATAAGTGGAAAAAATTATGTACCACACTAAAACATGGTGGAAATACCAACCGATATTACAACTCTCTAACCTCTTCCAGTATCTCAAAATGGATAATGTACTGAGAAGATAACTTTCCATTTTTTCCAAAATGTCGATGTCCAAGTCTTGGAGAGATCCTCAAGAACACATGATCTCTCACAATGAAAGAAAATGGTATTCGACAATGATCCACATAAGATTTATGAACACTGAGCCATCTCAATCCTCTTTCTGGTCAACTGAATATTCTTCGTAATTTTTTGGACAAGACTAGGAAAAACTAGTGAAGTATCCTCTATTTACACCCAAAAAAGTGAATAACGAAAAGGTCACCCATCCAATGCTTCAAAAGGATCCATATGTATAGATACCTGATAGTTGTTATTATACGAGAACTCCACTAAGGGTAGATGATCCTCCCATGAGCCACCAAAATTCATTACATAAGCCCAAAACATGTCTTCCAATGTTTGTATCATCCTTTCGGATTGGATGTCCGTCTGATGATGATACACCATACTCATAACCAACTGAGTCCCAAGGGATTCCTATAAGGATTTCCAAAAACAAGACGTGAACCTCAGATCTATGTCATAGATGATCAAAACTAGTATGCCATGTCTCTTTACCACTTTTCAGATATTGAATTTTGACAAATCCTCCATTGTATAAGTTTCACAAATCAGGATGAAATGATCTGACTTGGTAAGCTAATCAACTATCACCCATATGGAATCGTGTTTCCGAACTATTATTGGGAGACCTATAACAAAATTCATCACTATCTACTCCCATTTCCACACTGGGATAGGTAAAGACTACAACATACATACTAGTTGCTAATGCTCTGCCTTAACTTGCTGACAAGTTAAGCACCGCAAGATAAACTCGACCACCTTCCTTTTCATGCTACTCTACCAAAAGTATGCCTTCAACACCTTATAAATCTTTTGTGTTCCTGGATGTAAAAAACATCTCTAATAGTGGTAATTATGAAGGATTTGTTCCTCACAAACCATAGGTACAACCATCCAATCTATGAACCACAAAACCAAATTCCCATCATTTTTCCATCCCTCAATGGTCTCCCCACCATTGAGTTTTGAACTCATATCCAAGAATTATACATCAGATGTTTGTACCTTTTTAACCATCCTTACCAAATCAAGAACCACTGAAACTAAAAATAAGTCATCACATCACCTTGTTCTGTACATTCTACATTCATATCATCTAGGCCCAACATTAACTACCATTCATCTGAAGCTTGTTTTTCTAATTGAGAATATGACTTTATGGTTAATGCACCTGCCACTGAATTCCCTTTTCTAGTGTATACATTAAGTCAAAGTCAAACATATAGAGATACTTTATCCACATCCTTTGTCTCAAATTTAAATCTCACTGTGAGAAAATGTGTTTCAAACTTTTATTATCCATGAACACAAAAACATTCTCACCAAATAGATAGTGACACCAAGTCTTCAAAGCATTGACTACTACTGCTAACTCCAAGTCATTTGTTGGGTAATTATTCTCATGAACTCTCATCTTCCTTGAACCATAAGAAACAACATAGTCTCCTTGCATGATAACACATCCCAAACCAGATCCCAAAGCATCACAATACACCACATACCCCTTTCCTGATTCTATAAAAATCAAGATAAGTGCTGATGTTAGATGAAATTTCATATCTTGAAAAGACTTTTTCAATTCCTCAGTCCTTTGGAATGGAACAATATTCTTTATCAAAGATGTCATTGGAGAATCTAGCCATGAAAAGTCATGCACAAAGCATTGGTAATAACCAGATAGACTAAGAAAACTTTGTATCTCAATGAAATTATTTGAAGGTTTCCATAAGATATAAAATTCTATCTTTTTAGGGTCCACTAGAACAAAATTTTCAGAAATTTTATGGCCAATAATGTATACCGCCTATATCAAAAAATTACACTTTGACAATTGATAATACAAATTGTGATCTGTCATGATTTACAACATTGTTTCCAAGTGTTGGTCATGCTCAACCCTTTTCCTTGAATACACCAATATGTCATACACAAACACAACAAAAAAAAATCTAGATATATCTGAAATATCTGATTCATCAAATCCATAAAGAACATTGGTGAATTCGTAAAACCAAAATACATGACTACATATTTTTAGTGGCCATATCTACTTGAAGGTTGTCTTTGAAATATCTTATTTCTAAACGCACAATTGATGATATCATGATCATAAGTCAATTTTAGAGAACCATTGAGCTCCCTCAATTGGTCAAATAGATAATCAATTCATGGAAGTGGATACCGATTATTTATCATAACTTGGTTAAGCTTATGATACTCCACACACAACCTTAGAGTTCCATATGATTTCTTCACAAACAAGACTGGTGCTTCCCACAAATATGTACTTGGCTGAATGAAACCTTTTCTTTCCAGTTCCTCCAAATACACTTCTAATTCCCATAATTCTATTGGTGCCATCCTATAAGACATAAGGGAAATGGGGCTAGTCCCCAAAAGGAGATCAATCGTAATCTCCACTTCCCTTATAGGTGGTAACACTGGGAAGTTCTTGGGAAAGACATATAGAAATTGATCCACACCTACTGAAAAAATGGTATCCTTGATATCTTATATCAATGCTAAAGTTAACCCCTCCAACTGTTAAGAGATCATTCCCACCACTGGTTCCAACATGCCTATTGCACATTTCTTTATAACTTTCTCTCCTATGAATAGATTCTCGATGCCATCCTCATTCACAAAACTATCCGTTCTTCTATAACAGTCAATGTGAGACTTGAACATTGTCAACCAATCCATACATAGGATTACATCATAGACATTCATCTCTAACATCAAGAAGTCCAATTTATAATTAACACCATAAATAGTTATAGAACATGATCCACACATGAAGTATTGACATTATGTTTCCCTGATAAGAGTTTTAATTTTTAACAAACAAGGTATCATCTCAAGATTTAAGCATAGAAATTCAAAAAAAAAAGAGAAGAAATTAAGGAATGCGATGAACCAGTATAAAAAAACACTTTTATAAGGGTAGAATTCAAAAGAACCGTACTTTTCACCGTAGGTGCTCCAACCTGACCATCCGTAATCATCTTCTCAGCTTCATACAACTTCTTTATTGCTGCATTATGATCCTTGTTGCCTTGATGAGATTGTACTTAATTAGGAGTCATGGTATTATGAGAATCACCATGGACAGATCTTTTCTACCGATGAGACTGAGTTTGCTGACCTCGTCTTATCAAAGCATACAATGCTTGTGATAACTGAGAAGTGTCTCAAGCACCTGAACTCAGAGCACTATGAAAAAACTGCTTAAGATGTCCCATATTGTTGTAGTTAGGGCATGCTATTGGTGGTTCTATATATTCTCACTTCATGTGGTAAATGGAACCATATTGGTAGAATCCCTCTTGGCTCTTTGGTCATGGAGGAAGATTTACTGATCTAGTTGTCTAATTCTATGTTCTGCTCCCACCTTGGAAATAGGTGTCCCTCTTTCGCTTGCTCCCAGCATTCAAGTTCCCATTATTTACCATAGGTATCATCATACTTCCTCCTCCCACATATCCTGAGATATCCCATCCAACCACTATTTCTCTATTCACTATATCTGTATAATCCGTAATACAATGAACCACAGTCTTTGATCGAATTTATTACCTTATCCCTAATTTTAAGATGCATTCATTTAAGGATGAAATCACTACAATTTCGAGTGAAAACCATACTAAATTCATGAATTTAGCTGCATAATCCATGAAAGAGGGATTATCCTACTTCAGGCTAAAGAATTTTGTCATCCTATGGATCTTGAATGTCTGAGGATTGAATTTTTTGTTGAAAAATTCCTCAAAATCCTCCCAAGTAAGGCCTTTATC
Source organism: Viscum album (assembly GCA_963277665.1). Lineage (NCBI taxonomy): Eukaryota > Viridiplantae > Streptophyta > Magnoliopsida > Santalales > Viscaceae > Viscum > Viscum album. The sequence continues at coordinate 1,590,738,974 of OY728141.1, read as the reverse complement.
CACTTTAGCATGCAGAACTAGTTCCCACCACCGGTGTGAAAGATAATCAAGAATATATGTTGCATATATTTACCTTTAGATCCATTGGTGTGCTGATGAATTCGAATATATGATTCATATTGTTCATCCACACCTCCACTTTTTCAGGTTTATAATTACCCCTAAAGATGGGTGGATTTTGCTTCATAAACTGGATGGAATGATCCACACACCTTGGATCATTACTTTGGTTCCTTGTATCCATTACTTTAAATGATTGAATGATACTATGAACTAATTCTTGGTTCACCTTTGTCTTAGGTGAAATGACATTCTCCTAAGATTCTTCCAGCTAGTTTCTACAACACCTACCGAGTGACATTTTCTAAACAAACAAAAAATCAGTGAGTCTCACTCCCTTGAAACTAATGGCTTATCATTTAAAATTATATCAAATCAAATATCAAATCAATATTTTTGAAACACAAAATTTTACACATTAAACCATTCTTTTGAAAAAATCCATTCTTTCTTTTGAAAATAAAAACATTTTCAAAATACACCAAGTATTCTCTTTTCAAAGTCTTTCATTTTAAAACAAATTATGCATTTTTCAAAAATTTACACCTTCTCACAAGATCATAAATCATTAAACCAAATGAAATATGAAATAATAGTAGGAATTCATTCCTCTACAATGAATGAAATTATAATCTCATTGGATAAACCCATGACAATGAGATTCCAAGATCCTATAAGTGTTTCCAAAACACTTATGTACCCAACACCCTAGTAACCTGAAGTTCAACATAAACGGATTAGCTAAGTCATTTTATTCTATACATTTCAAGTTCTAACAATCCTACTCCTTTCTAAGATCACAATGCAAGGAATAGATAAGGATGGATGAAATCTAAGACTTAGAAACTAAAAACTTCTTATTAGGTAAGGACTGAACAGGTTGATACCATTTGTAATGACCCAATTATTCTCATTGTCTTAAGAGTACAATGAGTCATTAATTCGCCTTAAGTGACATAAAAAAGATGCCAAAGGATGGAAATAAATTTCAAAGGGTTTTAAATGGAAGTGGGGGATGATTTACCCTTAAGCAAAAAACCACTAAACCAAAAAACCATAACCAAACTGTTTACTAAATGATGAATGAACAAAAGCACAACAACACAACTACTTTATCCATATCAAAACCACTCCAAAGTGTGAAAAAACAAAAGACAAAACAATTATTAAAGTAAATAGTATAAGTACAACTAAATACTCCCAAAATAACACAAGACTATATGATCTATAAGTTCTAAGCTCCACAATCACTGAATAGACCAAGTATCACGAGGTGGTGCTAAAAGCATGTGATACTTTACCTTTTCCCATGTCCCAAAAGATAGCATCTGCAAAAGCACTAAAGTGCAATAGAAGGGGTGAGTATAACAACCAGTAGTTTTTTCCAAATGTCTTCCCTACTCACACCACTAGGATATAAGAGTTAGAAACATTTACATAGAATAGTTTGTATAAAAAATTTATCAAAAACAATTTATAACTAAATATAAAAAAGTTCCCAAAACCATTTATAACCAAAATCATACAAGATAAATTGAAACCAATTTTCCTGAAATTTATTTTTATAGAAAAATAACTAAACAAATCTTTAAAACTATTTCTCAATATTCCTTTGGCATACCCAATCCATTCCACAAATCCACACTACTAACCATGCATGTTATGTGATGACAGTTGCATACTCATGAGCGGTTTCTCATCGATCTACCAAGTCATCACAAGGTAATTATATCCCATGTGCCATTTGATCTTGGGCACTAAGCACAAATTCATATTTCAACCAAGCCCCAGAAATGAAATATGAACTCACACACAAATATGCCTAAGGATCACGCCACACTACCTTTTCAATTAAACCACCTTTTTATTGAAAACAATTTTTTTACATCAAAAACATTTTAATGCCAAAACATTTCAATAAAACACCATTTTTATTGAAAAAACATTGTTCATCACACTATTTAGAAATTCCAAAAAATCTATAAGTTAAAATCTCTATTTTAAATTCACGAAACTAAATTACTCTGCACAAAAATTCACCAAAATCACACAATTTCACCCAAAACCACAAATCATCACTAGAGAAGATTTATTCCATAAATTTTAAAATAATTTTCTTTCAAATAAACAAGTTTTAAACTAATAAAATCAATTATATCAAGATAATTCGATAGAGAATCCACATACCTTGAAGGGTTTGATGAAAACTGACAAGGGATGAAGAACAGTCACACAACCAGGTTGAAACTCTCCAAAAACTTACTTAGATATCCTCTACTATCATCAAAAAACACAAATATCATAATATTTTTAATCCCCAATATATATATATATACTCATAATAGGCATATATATGAAAAATAAAGAGGAGAAAAGAAGTAGATCTCATAAACGATACAAGAATGGTGAAGAATGTCACATACCATGAGAATTGGGCTTGAAAACGCCAAGGGAGGGATCCAGATTTGTTCCAAAACACTTGGTATAGGTTAAAAAACCTTTAATGGAGAAAAATATATAATTAGGTTGATTTAGGAGCAAAAATAAGAAAATAGAATAAAAAACGAGTATGATCCTAAAAAATAGGATCTTACTTTTTCCTTGCGCACAATTAGACTACACAGTTAGACAAATCGTGTGCTAACAGTGTGTTATCTATTGTCTTAAGGAAACCCCTGAATGAACTCATTGAATGGTCTTTATAACCATTCTCAAATCGTGTCAAAGCTAATGGCTCAAAAACTGTAACAACGTACGATTTCTTCAAGGATATCCACCCAGTTTAGTCAAACTGTGCGTAGCCTGTGCACATATACTTTAGCAACAAAAACTTATTTATAGTTCACACAAATCTCAAATCCTTCACTCCTACATTTTATAACCATGAAAATAATCAAGTAAGTGTTACATACTAGAAATTGGGGGTTCTACAATCATAACTTAAATAACCCATGAAAAAAGAATGGGTTTTTTTAAACTTATCACATAACAAGGACGTAAGAAATCATAGGATATCAAAATTTCATTTACTAAAAGGATTCATTAAATAATAACATATATAGTATGATCAAAACCTTACTTCATGGGAGATAAACCTTGGAGTTAAAATTGAAGTGAAAATAAAAAAGTTTTCACAAAACCTTTTTTAAACGTTGTTATAAAAGACAAAGTGTAAATTACTTTAAAAAACATTTTTTATAATGGAAAGAGAATAATTTTTGAAAAACTTATTATAAAGAGATAAAAATAAAATATATTTGAAAATACATAAGGTTTCAAAGATTATATTTAAAATATTACAAAAAAATTGACTTTAAAAAATATTTTATAATAATGACTTGATAAGTCATAAAGTTTTAAAAAAGTGGAAGTGAAAATAATTTGAAAGATTTTAATTTTTTAAAAAATATTTAATAACAGAAACCTAAAAAAGATATTAAAGTTATCAAAAGAATGTCTATTGGATGAAGACATTTTTTATTTTGAAAGGATAGAAAAACCTTTTGAACATTTAAAATTAACCTTTTTCAAAACTCACATCATTAAAAAGGATAATGAAGACTTTGATTTAAAATTAAATAAGGAGAAGAAAAGTATCATTGAATATAAGAATAATTTCAGTTACTAAGAAAATGATAACATTTGTGGGAAGTAAAGACAAAGACATGGAATAAAAATCCATTAAAAGAAATGAGAATTATTATTAATAAAAATGTATATTAATGAAATAATAGAATCATAAAGGATGATGAATTTGGTATGGATCATGATTTAAAAATAAAATAAGGTGTAAATACAACATAACAACCTCATAGGTTATAATAGATCACTCTTGAATTATTATAGTCAAAGAAGAGTGATTATGACCCAATGAAAAGATTTGATTCACAAAAACCCCTTATAACCTTTGTAACATTTGAATCAAAACCCCATTAGAGGTATAACCTTAAAGATAAAATTTAATATCTTTAAATATAATTAAATCATGATAAAAAATAAAAATACATTACTGTTTAAAAAACGGAAAATGGAATATGGTTTATATCTTAAACATGTCTCTAATGATTCAAATTTGAGGCAAATAAACCCTTACGAATATCGCAATATTTGATGTAATGATCCTTTGGAAAGGAATTCATAGAAATAAATTTTAAATCCTTATAAATTAAAAATTAATACAATTTTATACAATAATATTATAAAATAATTCAACTTATAATAATAGTGTGCAATAATAACCATTATAAATCATAAAAAGGAAAATGAGTTATGAAAAATATTTACGACTTTAGAAAAATTATAATAAAAACCCATTGAAAGAATGAGAGTTTTAATTTGGAGTTAAAATATAATTAATATGAATAATACATGAAATTAAATATCCAATTTTCAGTATATAAATCATTTAAAATAAATTAATATCATAAAATAATATGCGTCTCAAATAAAGAAGTTTTGTGATGAAACCCTTATAGCTTTTGAAACATTTGAACCAAAACACCATGAGAATGATAACATGAAATTGAGCATTGGATATCATTAAATATAATAGAATGATGATATATAAATTAATTTTGGGTCGTAATTAAACCATAAAAACATAAAAATGGCGAATAACATAAACATTGTGTATAACATAAACATGTCTCAATGAAAGGAAATTGAGGTATAAACCCTTCCCTTGTTTCCCTGCTTAGTGAGATGAAATATATAATATTATATAATAGAATTAAATATCATAATTAATAATTTTAGAACCATATTAATACCTTCAAATATTTATAATTCTCATTTACGATCATTATCTATACGTATATTAGTTAGGTTTTGCCTATTTTACAACATTAGTTGTTTAGAGTTTTGACCGTTTTTAATAGTTTCGTAAGAGCGACATAAATATTCATTATATAATGAATTTTATCATTAAAATTTTATTAAATTTACTATAATCACTACCACAAAACTGGGCAAGGCCAGCACCACCCTTTATCAGCGCTAACGAAAAAGTGCTGATAAAGGGGGGTACCCTTATCGACGCAAAAAAAAAGCACTGATAAAAGTACCCCTTTATCAGCACTTTTTTTAGCACTCATAAAGGTTCCCCTTTAACAGCGCTTTCTTTAGCGCTGTTAAAGGGTACCCCTTTATCAGTGTTTTTTAGTAGCGCTGATAAAGGGGGGTCTTTATCAGCACTTTTTTCAAAAGCGCTGATAAAGGGTATACTTCCAAAAAAATATTATTAAATAATATATTAATATTTAAATATATAGATATAGTTATATTGATATAAATATAACATATATTTTTTAAATATAATTTTAAATATATTTTAGATAAGTATAAATATACAGTCACACTTAATATATATAATATTTAGTGAAAATGGCTTATAAAAAAATTAAAAAAATATTTTTAATTAATAATTTGATAATTATTATGGAGTAATAGTAATTATTAACAATTTGAAGACTAAAAAACTAAAAAAATTAAAAAAAGATCCAAAATATGTTGAAAACGCAACTCAAACTTCAAATTACCATAACTTTTGATCAGAGTGTCCGTTTGAGTTCTACCACATATCAAATAGAATCCTGCGACGAGCTCTACACCGCTATGACACAAGGGGACCACGTTCAACATTTTTTTGAGGCCAAAAAGGCCCATAAGGCCTCCAAAACTGAGTTTTTAGTCGGGGTACCCCGATTTTTTAACATTTTGTGGATTTTCAACCTCGTTTAAGGGGGTATTCTTAGCTTTCTTTTGGTGGGGACTGAGTTTATTCCAAGGAATTACATTCATATTGATATCATGTCTTTGGAATTTTATTGTTTTTTATAATGCACTGCTATTTATAATAAAATATATAACTATATGTACATATTTTTTATATATTCACACCTAAAAATTTAATTGTAAATATAAATAATAAAATATATTTACATATAAAATATATTATCTTTATCTAAATAATAACTAAAATCCATTTTTTTTAAAATACAAATATATGAATATTTGTATACCTATATATTAATCTAACTATATATATAAATATTAATATTACTACATATATATAATAATATAACTATAAATATATATATTAATATCACTATAAATATATATATATATATATTAATATAAATATATATTTATATTCATATAACTATATATTTATATTAATATACCTATATACATATTAATATAAATATATATTACTATATGAATAAATATAACAATATATATATATAAATAAATAGATATATAACTAATAGGAGAAAAAATCAATATAGGGGAGTGGCAAAGGCTTCAGGCACGTAGGGGGGAGGTCTCGAGATCAAATCCCAGTGGAGGCAGGGATGCATGCGCATGGGTGAATCTGGGGATAGCGCTGATAAAGGGTGGAGGGGTGCGTGTGGGAACTAGAGGGGGGTGGAAAAGCACTATAAAAGGGGGGCTCAAGCGCTATAAAAGCCTCCCGATTGGTAGGATTTTTTTAATTTTTTTTTTAACTTTTATCAGCGCTAAAAAGAAAGCACTGATAAAGGAACCTTTTATCAGCGCTTTTTTTAGCGCTTATAAAAGACTCCTTTTACCAGTGCTTTTTTTGAGCACTGATAAAAGGGGTCTTTATCAGTGCTTTTTTGAGCGCAGATAAAGGGGACCCCCCTTTATCTTCACCTACATTAATAGTGCTTTTCTAGTGCTGTTAAAGGCCATTTTTAGCGCTGATAAAATCTATATTTTTAGTATTTAATTGATTAAATTTAATGATTTATAAGGTTAAAATTTCCTTTTATGAGTACTTTAATCATTATCCTAAAATTTGAAATCGATAATGAACATTTTTTAGTGATTTTCAACCTATGAATCAGTTTTTCTTAATTAATGAGTTAAATATTATTGTATCCATTAAATAAACAATAAAAATGAATTATTTAAATATACATGACATATTATACTATAAATAAAGTTTTCGAATTCATCCATGATATAATTTCATAACATTATTCAAGTAGGTGGTCAAATTGACCCAATCATGAAAACGCTTTAACTCGATTGGTGAGTATGGTTAAGGAAATATTTATTTTGACATAATATCATTATAATATAATTATAATTATTTTTTTTATATTTTTTATGATGTTTAATTAAATTTTAATATTCTTGGATAAAGAATAAAACACTAGGAGAAAAATGAAAAAATTCATTCTTCATGGTGTTTGTAGTCCGAATAATGCACAATTAGTCTTTATATTACTCAAAAAATGAGAGGTGTGAAAGTGGATATTAAGTGATCATTTAATAATTAAAAATAAATTATTTAAATTATATTTATTCATAAATACCATAATTAAAATCTTCCATGAGGTGTGGTGATGAAAAACTGAAAGCTTCACTTCGTAGAGGTGGTAATCCGTGAACATGCACTAACGACAATTCTTGTTATTCTTAGTATATGGAAGAGAATAAATAATGGTTGTACCATTATTATAATAACATATAAACACACTAATTATTATTATGTTATTATTATACTATGGTTATGGTTGATTTATAAAGGAAATAATAAGAAATAAATGTTAAGAAAGATGTGACACCTATATTGAGACCTTGAACTTCCTCTTGATAAAGGCCTACCATTTGAGGGAGTTAGGATAATTTTTGGTGAAAGGAGGAATTATGGAAAGTAAATGAATTCAAGGAGATTATATTTGATCAGATTTTTGAAGAAATTTCTAAATTTTAGTGGAGTCTTAAAAGGGTGGTAGAGACCCCCCTTTATAAGTGAGGAAGAGGGAATTTTCCATGGAAAATAATAGTAAGGGGTAATAATGGAAAGACATAAAATTTAGGTGAGTTATGTGATCTATGGTTGGTGAGACATGTAGGTTTGACTTTAAAACCTAAAAAAATGATTTATAAAAGGTGTAAAGGTCATTTTAATTTAAGAAAATTCGATTTATCTTAGATTAATCACTTAAACACTTATTTCTCTTAAATAAATATTAATCATGATAATTATTTTATTACTAAATATATAAATAGACCAATATTAAAAAATTTAATTTTTATGAATCCTAATTTAGGCACAATTTATCCTAATTCAATTTATAAATTGTACAAAATTAACATTTAAATCAAAACATATAATGTTTGGAGAAATGGATTTTTCTAGAAAAATATCATTTTAATCATTAAGTGTTGTTAGTCATATTTAACATTGATTACCCCATAAATTAGTGTTAATTAAATTTTATATATTTTTAAACATAATTTAATATATTTAATTTAAAATTGATTCATTTAATTTAGAAAATAAATAATATTTTGAAAAATATTATTCTTTGAAAAATAATAATTTTACCAGGGTAATTAATATTTACCCTTGCTAACTTAATATTTAGGAATAAAAATAAAGTGGACCTTATTAGATAATTTTTACCCATAATTTAAAATTTAAAATCCATTCCATTTTACTAATTTGAAAAAAACACATTTTAAAATACTAATGTATAATGTATATGAAACAATTTTTGAGAAAACGTTACTTATGTTTTAAAATATAAAATATAGGTTTCTAATTTAAACATGATATTTTAAAATATAAAATGTTACTTTAAAGAAATATTCATGATAAATAAAAATATTTTATATGTTTTAGATCATAATTATATCCAGGTGATGTTACAAAATCCATGGTATTTTCAAAAACGACAATTCTACACTATTTACCTAAAAATCAATTATTATAGAAAAATTTAAAAAATTCATATTAAGATAATATGTAGATGATAAATAAAAAAATGATGTTAATTTTTTTTAAATTGACATTCTAAAATTGATACATTTAACTTTAATATAGAATAAAAAAATAAAATGATAAACAATTTTCTATAGGGAATAATTTTTTGGTTTATTAATTATTCTTCTAAAATTAGTACTAATCATAATTATATAAAACTTTAAAAATATCCATTTTATTAAATAAATTTTAACCATAATAATATTTTTATTAGCTTCGTAGTTGTACCAATTGATTTTTATGTTTAAGGTGCATTTTATTTTGTTTTGTTCTTATATATATATATTTATTAATATATATTTAATAATTTTGTACCCCTATTTATACCTAATAATTATAATACTATCTTAAAATGTTCTATATTGGTTTTATTTTTGGTGTTTTATATGGATTAAACTATAGAACACAATATTTATTTAATGATAAAATCTTGGGTCATAACAGATGTAGCTGAGAGAGTTGTAAAGTCCAAACTAATTAAAAGGATCTAAAGTAATGTCATATGATTCAATGATGATTATTAGAAGTAACAAACATAATTGTTATTTGAGGATATATTATGAATATTATTGAGTTTAGAAGTTATAAGTATTAAATATATTAAAGTATTCAAATGTTATAAGACTTAAATAATTATGAATGTCCATAAGAGTTCACACTGTGATACATAATATTTCCCAGTGGAAGTGAATATCGATAAATGATAAAACCTTATGTCAACACATAAGTGTTCCCTAGTTCATATGAAAGATATTCTTAAAATCATACTATAAGTATGAAAGAGTAAAAAAATTTATTTAGATACATAATATGTTTGGAGTATGCGTAATAAATTTTAAAGTTGATATATAAGGGTTTATATTAAGATTGGAAGGTGTTTCATGAAGGTAAATTACCTAATGCTAGAAAATATAAGTTGAGGAAAGTGGAAAATTAGGAGGCTCAGTAGTATATAAATTTATAATATTGAAATTTATGAAAGGAATTATGTGGAAGAAGAAAGGATTTCATAATCTAGATTTTAAACGACGTGTTGGGGGAATATAAGGAGTACACAAGAAGCTGAGAGGGTTTTGAAGATTTATTTTGGTGTTCCAAAGATTTTATATGAGGGATATAGATGATTTATTAATGCATAGAAAAAGATATAACTTAAAGGGGAATGAAATAAAGTTCATGGTAGAATAATATTAAGTCTATGATAGTTAAAGAACTAAGAGATATTGAATCTGAAAGATATTTCATATAAAATTTATGTAAAGTTAAAGTCAATGTGGTGATACTGATCGTGAATTCAAGATATAAAAACCATGATGTTGATGTTGAGATTCAATCCTAGATTTATGGATGTTTTGAAGATAGTTTATTCCATGTTTTGTGGAGGATTTGATGAAGTAAGACTTTAATATTTTCAAAGGCATTTGAGGTGATTGAATGAATCTTTGAGTACGTGGGAATTTCAAATCTCAGAGCTAACATTCACTATATTTATTATAGTAAGTTTAATTATATAAAGGGGGACTTAATTCATGGTATAGTTATGAGAATTTGAGGGTAGAGACTAAGAAATACCAATATATACATTCTAAAATATTTGTTAATACAGAGAAGAAGATCTATAATTTTAGATAATTAAAGAGAAATAAAGGAAGAGAATAAATTCCAAGAGATCAATGATTTGAGAGACTAGAAATTAAACTTTTGGATATTGAGTTTTTTAGAGGGTGGATTTTTTTAAATTGGTTTTGTGGGTAGTTATTGTTCTTGATTATTTTTAATGCTCGAAAGAAGATTAGTTTTTTCAGAATCATCCTTTATTTAACGTAATATTTCTCATTATTTTTGTTGGTAAATTTCTATATTGGTGGGAAACATTATAATAAATTATAAGAGACATAAGTATTAGAAATTTTAGATAAAGGATGATACCTTTTGACACCACTTGTAATAATTGTTTATATTAGTAGAAAATACATGTCTTAGACTAGACCTGAACACAACAAGGATGTAGTTACCCAAACTAGGAGAAAACCTTGTAAAAATAAAACGTTCCTTGTGTTTATTTATATTTCTATTTCATATGGATATGTGTGATATATAAAATCTAAGATTATTGAGACTATAACAAGTCAAAAAGGTTAATTTCAATTTAAATGTAATTATAAAGAGTACCAATGACCCAAACCCACCCCTAATTAGTGGTACACTATATTCATAGGAACATCAAGTGGTATTAGAGAAACCTAGTTTTTATTTAAAATATCCTTAATTTTTTGAATACGGAGAATATGAATTTAGTTAATAGTATAGGTATTCCTATTTTATATGGAAAATATTATGATAGATGGAAGAATATGATGGTTATCTATCTTCTTTCGCTTAGCCTGGAAGTTGTTGATGTCATTACTATGAGATTTACACCAATTGAGAATGATAATACCATGAATTTTACTAATAATATAAATGTTAGAGTTGACATAAATGAAAGTAATGATATTATAATATCCTTATAAAAAAATAGTATACAAATTTTATCGGTCTTAAAACATCTTATATTATTTGGTACAAACTTGAAATCATATTTGGAGGGAATGTGAATGTTAAGGAAGAAAATATATAGACATGGAGCTGTAAGATTGAATATATAAGAATTCATGATGAAGAAACTATTGATTACTACTTTGATAGAGTGAATGAGATCATCGATAACCTAATATCTTTAAGTGATGTTTTGAATATTTTACCATTTTCAAGAAATTGATGAGAAACTTCCTTGACTAGTTTGATGTTAATGTTTCAGAATTAAAAGATAGAGATGATTTATCTATTTATGAATTGAATAACATACTTGTTTCTTAATATATGAGTAAGAATATGGAGTTGAAGAATAATTTCAAGTTTTGAATGGAATTTAAATCTATTATAAATCTTAAAATTTGGGAAGTGGAATGTGAGAACTCTGGAGAATCAGAAGATGATAAAGAAAAAAGGATGAAGTGTATAAGAGGGTTAGGAAATTTATCTCAAAGACATTAAGAAAGGATAAGGTAATTAAAAATATAGTCTCCCAATGGTTTTTCTTTGTGTGATATAGTTAATAAATCCATAATAAATTGTCCAATAAATAAAGGTAGTGAGTACGAGGATGATTGTGACAACCCAAATATTTTTAAATAATATATTTATTTAATGTTTGATTAATAATAATTTCATGAATTTTTATTTATTCAAGAGGTATTTATTTTACATTTTTTATATAATTATTTCATATATGATAAGTGATTAATTAGATATTTATCACACATTTAAAACTATCATGTTTTCTTCATGACATGAAATATTTTTTAATGGTTAAATATATTTCCTTAACATGTTTTGTATTTTGATCTATCTAAAGAATTATTTAATTGTTGGATAATTGATAAATAGATATTTATGTTAATTATATTGATTTGTATTGATATTAATTATTATGATAAATAATTTTATTAATGTATGAATTAAGAATGAGTTTTTTTTTTCATTTGAAAAAAGAATTATTTTTATACTAAATAAATCATTTCTCCATGTACGATAAGGTTTTATTTAAAAGTTTCACTTCTAAATTTTTGAATATGAATTTGATAAAATGGAATTCATATAACTTATTGAATGTATCATACATGATAATATACTATACATATCATACAATTATTATCCAATTAATAAAAATTAATTATTATTTAAATTTAAATATGGAAACATTTATTGATTTTGAAACAGTGCTTTCATAGTATTAGCAATTGTTTTGTGTCTTTATGATAATATTTAATATGGTAAAAGTCTATTATAAAATAGGAAGATAAATATGGTGATTGAAAAATGATTTTGATGTATATTTATGAATTTTAAATTTATAGAATAAGGTAATTTTCCAAATGCTTACCCAACACTTTCATAAGGTAATAAAAGCAAACAAATTTATATTAAAAATTGCATCATTGTATAAGTGGGAATAAAATATATTATGAATAGTTCTGGATGATAATATTGATGAAAAAAATTATATTTATTCTATTAATTTATTTTAAATATTAAATAATATGATAATTTTCCAAAACACTTACGTAACGTTGGAACAACTCTTGTACAAGTAGGATAAAAGACAAATACATAGTTTTAAAAATATTTTAATTAATAAGATTTAAATTAATTAGAGTATTTTTCATGTCCTAACCACATTAAGAACCCATCTTAGTCTTATGTGAAGACATGAGTGACCCTCGAGACCATCCTCCAAAAGGCCCTAGGTTGGTGACTAGAACCGAAGGTATATAACATGAAAATGGGAGGAATTACTCTCATAAATCTCAGGAATATAAAGAAACCTACAATAAAAAACATAATTTAAAGTAAAAATAAATCCAAAATAATCCCATAATGAATCAATATGACATAAAAATATAAGTCCCAAAATAAAATACCATGTAAAACTCTTAGGTAGTAAATTCAATGACAACTCCAAGTGTAGCAACCCAGACCCCAATAGCCCATTGCTAATGATGGCTACCTTTTATTTGGGATAAGATACAAGGAATTACATCTCGAAGGACTGATCAATTTAGTATTCTTGGTAAACAAGATATATACACGATTCTTACATTAAATTTGAATACAAAAAATAAAATATAAATTTTTTCTCTCGAGAATATCATTATTACCTCTATAATATTGTTTCATATCTATCATATAAAACTTTATGGAATCCTAGTGAAAGAAAACAAATAAGGGTGAGATTAAATTCCCACTAAGGGTTAAGAACATGCTAAGAATTCATAAATCAATAATAATAATCAATATGGACAGGTAATAACTGAACAAACATGTTATATAATTAATAAAATAATAAGGAAGTGCATACAAAGATAATATAAATGAAAATATCTCATGGATAATAATCAATATGTAAAGGTAAAAAAATAAAAAACATTTGATTTAATCAATAACCTGAACATCATAATTGGATAAGGTATAATCAATATGGAAAGGTAAATAACTAAAAACACATTCAATTTAATCAATGAACTGATAATGAAATACATTCATAGATAATAGAATAGTGAGAATATCTTAGATAATAATAATAATTGAAATGAAGGAAATACATAATTATTGGATTCCATGTTTCTGAGATACATGATACCTTTACCGTCAATACCTTTCACAATATGGTTTAACATACTAATGTCAAGACCTTTCACAAGACAGTTAAAAAAAACTGGTTACCAATGAATAGGGTTAGTCTAGTCAATTTTTACTAATAATACTAAGGATGCCGCAAGGGGATTTCATTAACCAGCTCCTAACCCATGTCATACCTTTCCATAATATTCCTCATATATTGAATAATCAATTTAATTCATAAACAACTTGCCTTATCAAAAATTATATGTATTGAGTAAAGTATATAGATTTATCAATATTTACCCAAATATAAAATAACTTTCAATGTATTACACCGTATTTAGAAATGATACATGGTTTAAGAAATAATAATATTGAAATTTAGGGTAAATTTAATTTCCAAAATAAAGTGAATAATTCAAGGTAAAGTTAATGGAAACAAAAATGATTCAAGGAAGTGAATATCAATACTTTCCTTTGTCAAGTTTATCATAAACCATCCATAGGAATCTTAAGGATGGTATCAATACATTATATACCATTTAGAGTAAGAATAAAGGGTTTCTTTATTTATGAATAAAAATACCATAGAAATATATTTATAAACATTCTTGAGGAAAATATCCTTTTCATTTTGGAAGACATTTTTTAAATCTTTTTGTTTTAAAATCACTTTTAAAAACTAATCTTTTAGAAAAAATTTTGAAAATACATTTCATTGAAAATAACCTTTGAAACTTAGAAAGAATATTTAGAAAATTTCAGTGGTCATAACATCTAAAAATTCCATTCATTCCATACACATTTAAATTAATGTTTCCTTTCACTTTTTTAATAAAATCCAAATAGGCATTGTTTTGAATATGAAAAAATATTCCATTGTTTTTTTGTAAATAGTAAAAATGAGGAAAATACTTTAATAAAACATTTTAAAGGGTTAATAACATTTTTTAAAAGATTTATAGAAAACATGGTTTTGGAAGAAAACAATTTTCCGACTGAAGAGAGAAATTATGTCGGATTTTCTTAGGAACATTTTATCAATTATTTTAAGAACCAAAGAGTAGAAAAATGTTACTATTACATGAAAATATCTTGAATAACCAGAAGATAATAAAATTAAATTGGTTTATTAGGATATGGAAAAATAATTTCCTTTAGTTTAAATTCAAGAGTAAATAATCTCAATTAAAAATGATATTGTGAAATAAACCTTTAAAATGATCATAACATTGAAGTGAGAATTAATCATTGAATATATTATGTGTATTTAATATAAATCCATATAAAACAAGTGAAAAAAAATAATATAATAAAAATTTATTACTAACATAATTCTATCATGACATAATCAATGAATTATAAGTTTAACCCAATGAGTGGAAATTTAGTTAAGAAATCCCTTTGTAAATATTATGTAAAATACCCATAGATTAAATAATTAAAATTAAAACCTAAAATATCATTAATAAAAAAGTATTTATGATATTTCATGTTAAATGGGTAGCATATACACCATATAAAAAACAAGGTGCATAACATTTCATTATGCCTTAATGAAATGAAATTGAGATGAAATCCATTAACTTATGATTCCTTTTAGTTGAATGTGATTTAACCTCATGTATTATGATGAAATTGATAGAAATACCCTCTCAAACTTATACATGGCCTAAGCTGTCATGTATCTGAAGGGTGTTTCTAATCCCCATGAGCTGGCATCCAACACCTAGGTAACAACAAAAAATAGAGGAAATGATTTCTCCCAACCCAAAGTAGAAAACATAAAATATATACACATGTACAGAAATAAATAGTAAAATAATACATGAATATATATATATATGTCATAACAATAATAAATAATAGAAGTGATACAACAAAAAATTTAGAAAAACAATCTATAAGAGACAAGTCCAATTGAAAAGGGAAAAAAGATAAACAATTACTCCAATAGTCACCAAGTGATAGCATGGGAAAACCAGATCCATCTCACCATCTAGCTACCCAAACCACAATGACAGAAAACCTATCCACCTCACTATGATTCCTTTCCTTTTCATACATCGAAATATATAACCACGTTTATGAACTATTGAAGGGATATGTAGGGTGTGATCTAACAGGATTATTAGGGTCTCATCTAGGTGTTCCACATCAAGTATCTGAACAATAATCCAACAATTATCAAATTTAAAGAAAACAAGTCACAATAAATTTTAACATTTTTTATATCAAAATCATAGAAAAAAATTAATTTCCCATTTTTACACATTTACAAATAAGGAAGGTAAATCAGTTTAAAATAATTTCATATCCATATATCATAGTAGATATATCATATCAAAAAAATCATGAATCACATATCATATCAAATCCAAGGTAGTATAATCAAAATAATATAAACAAAAAGAATCCCAAATCGGACATGAATTAGTACATGTAACATCATGATAAGGACCAGAATAGGTTAGGATATCTAGGATACTCGTACCTAAACATCGATAATTGTTCATGTATCAACCCTCTATAAATATGCATCAAGCCTAGAGAGCAGGTGAACACCGCAACAATTGATCCCCCTATCTGGTCTAACAAGTCCCTGAAACAAAAAGACTAGGGGGAAGAGGAAATCCACATGAGAAAACCCCCCAATAGTGGACGATAACTATTACTATACCTTTCACCTAAGTACCCAAGGCATTCCATATTCTCAATTTTTTCAAACTAGTTCATCAAATAAGTTCATTATTTTATGATTTGAAAACCATTTTCTAAAAACATTTCACAGTGATTTGAAAAACATTTCACAATGATTTGAAAACCCTTTCTATTTACCAAAACTAGGAGGAAAATATTTTTTATAAAAACCAAGTTCCATACAGAAAAAAACCAATCATATAATTTCATTTCATTTAATAATTTTTTTTATCAAAAATATGAGTAATGTAGTTCACCAACACATCATAAAGACAAAACCAACTACCAAAAAATATAGTTCACACACGCCTGTAATGGAATCCACCATAAGGAAGAAACAAAAAATAATAGCAAAGTCCCTAGAATAAATATACACATCTCTAAATTGATTCAATAAACAAAAAGTTTAGAATAGAATTGGAAACAACACACACCTTAAGAGAAAACACCCAGCGCACCACAAACAACAAAGGAAATGACCCTTTAAACAAGATCACACAACATATATAGAAATTAATCAAAGGAAAAATCACCAAAAATAAAAAATATAAATTTCACAATAAAACAAAACTACCACAATCAAAGTAAATGAAGAAGAATAAAGGACTACTCACCTAGAGAGATCCAACCCAACAATAATGGTGACCATTCACCAAAAGAATCAATCCAAATCGAATAGAGGCTCCCAAAATTGTGAGATAAGATCCCTAGGTTGAGAAGAGAGAGAGATGCAGAAGAATAAAATAATAATAAACTAATACAGTGCCCTAAAATTCGTATCTATAAAATTTAAATGGAATGTAATCCCTTTACATATCATGTAATCCTCGAGACCCGGATATGATTAAAAAACCATCGATTTGGTTATTAAAAATCGATCTTTTAACATTACATAGAATGTAATAATTACACAAATTATATTACTTGACACTTTTTATTCAGTTAAATACATGATCCTGAAAATAATTACAATTCATGTACCCCAATTACATGGTGTTTAAATTTTCTATAGATAGAAAGAACTATTGATTATTTATAAAAACCTCAAACTAAATCAGGTATTTTCCTAACTCAGGAAGAACCCAAAAAAGGAATTAACACATTTATACTTGTACTACTTTAATTTAAATACACATACATTCTTTAACATTAAGTTATTTTTCTCAATAAATGTTCTATATACCCAGGAGTCCCAAGACTCACCTAATCAAAGAGGAAAACAAGAAAAGAGAAGAAATATACTTGAAATAGAGTAATGGGATATTACAAACTCCCCACTATAAGAAAATTCATTCCCAAGAAGTCATTTGAAATAATGAAATATGATAAAAAGGTGAGGCCACTACTCCCTCATAAATGAATCATTCTTTTAAGTCCCAAGAGAATTTGATCCATTCCTTCATAATGCTGTTACCAATAAAATTAACTTCCCATGAAATACTTTCACTTGCGAGTCAACGATCTCTATTGGTTATTGCATAATAGAAACATATATATCTAACTAAATATATTACCATCTCAGAACATGAGATGGATCATGATGTTATTTCCGGAGCTATGATATATGGAAAACATCATGAATGTCTATTAACTAAATCAGAAATGTTAACTGATAATCAACCTGACCAAGATGTAAAGTAAACTAAAATAGTCCAACATATCTCAGAGCCAATTTACACCATTTTCCAAGATCATGGTAAAACAAAAAAGAAGAAACTTTCAAGAAAACCTGGTCACCTATGAAAAACTCCAATTGATGACACCATTTATTCACATAATATTTATATCAACTCTAAACTATAATCAGATTCTAATGTATATCCTGAATCCTGAGAATCATCTCCTAAACCAAACTTGGTGCCACCAAATAATCTTTTCCCACTTCTTCCCAAAAAAGAGGTGATCTTCATGGGAAAACATACAAGGCCTCAAAAGGATCCATTTTTATCAACGTCTGATAACTGTTGTTATAAAAAAAATAAACCAGTCTCATATGGCTATCCCAAGATCCAAAAAAAACCAAGTTATAGGAACATATCATATTCTCTAAAACATGAATATCACACTCTGTTATAAAAATATGTTTGTAGATGATAAGCTATACTAAATCTGACTTGATATCCCATTACCTCCTTGATATTCATAAAAAACCTCAACATAAACCAAGGATCCCTATATGAAACAATGATAAATGGAACCTCATGTGACCTCACAATTTCCTACACATACAACTTACCTAGATCTTCAACTGTAGTGGTGTACTTGATCAGAATTAATTGACCTAACTTTTTTAAATCATTCAATCACTACATGGATAGAATTCCTCCCTTATGGAGTCCATGGTTATACAACTATAAATTCCATGGATACCTCATCCCATTTCAAAACTGGCACTAGAAGAGGATGAAGCAACCCAAAAGGTTTCTTATTCTTTTCCTTTATTTATTGGAAGGTGTAACAATGTGACACATAATCAGCAATGTTATACTTCATACATGGCCACTAGAATTTATGTCTCATGTAATAATACATATTTATAGTTACTGGATGAAAAAACCACAAATAATACTGATAATAAGAAAACCATGCTCCTCATAGAGTTTAGGATGACAAACCAATCCCCAAAATCAAGAATACCATTTAAAGAGAGAGACCAACACAAAATAGTCTCCCCACTATATAGGGTTTCTCAAATTCCTTTGAACTCAACATCCTTTTGCTGAATCTATAGAATAGACTCAAGGAGAGATGATGATAATTGAACACTAGTCAAAACCATGCTTAAAACATCCTCCTAAGAAACCAAATTCAACTTATAAAAAAGTTCTATAGGGTTCCACTCTTCCTTAAAATCTTGAACGGATTGTGATGGAACTTTCATAATAAGATCATCTGTAATGAAATTATACTTTCCCATGGTGTAGGAAGTATTGAAGTTAATTGTATGAAGGTATTCCACCCATCCTCTCTGTATGAGATTCAAGTTTTTTTGAGAAAAATTATATCTCAAAATCATGTAGTCAGAAAATACTGTGAACCTCTCCCCAAAAGTGAAAGTGTTTCCAAAACATGAGTGAATGCATAACTATGGAAAGATATAAATCATGAGTGGGGTAAATATACTCATGTATCCAAACTAGCAAGAGCTGTAATATATAACATGATCATCCTGTATAAGCACAAAAACCAAACTAGTCCTTGAATCATCATAGAAAACCACATACCCCTTACTAGGATTAGGTAATATCAAAATAAGATCTGATGTTAGAAGTCGTTTCATATTGTTGAAATAAGACTAAAAATTTGATTCCCATATGAATTTCAAACATTTTCTAGTAAGAACAATCAAAGGTGATGCCAAATTTGAGAAATCAGTGATGAACCACCAATAATATCCATCAAGACCAAGAAAACCTCAAATCTCAAAGAAATTACATGGCTATTCCAATGAGAAGACAATCCTTAAATTTTTAGGATCAATTAATAATCATTTCTCACAAATCACATGTCCTAATAAATTCACTTCTTCGATCCAGAAATTGAATTAAAAAATATTTACATACAAATGGTGACTCCTCAGGATTTCCAAAACCAAACTCAAATGGCGCTAATGTTCATGCTCATATCCCAAGTAAACCAAAATATCATCCATGAAAACTACCAAAAAAGTGATTATATACTGATGGAATATTCAATTATTCAAATAAATAAAAACTATATGAGTGTTTTTTATAAAAAACAATATCATAAAATACTCTTAATGTACATTACCACCCATGAAAGTAGTCTCCGATATATCACACTCCCAAACTCTAAGTCGATTATAACCAAATCAAAGATCAGTATTTGAAAACCAGTTTCCCCACTTTAACTGATCAAATAAATTATCCACATGAGGCAAATAATACTTTTTATTAACATTTATTCAGTTCAACTTTTTATAGTCTATGAAAAAGAAGAGTGAACTATCTACCTTCTTGGAAAATAGAACCAAGGCTACCCAAGGTGAAAAACTAGGGTGATCAAAAACCTTTTCCATTAGTTCACAAACTAAATATTGATCTCTTTCAGCTCTGATGGTGCTATATAATAGGAAGATATAAAAATTGGATGCATACCAGAAACCAGGTCAATCATAAACTCTACCTACCTCTCTAGATGAAGCTCAGATAAATATTTTGGTAAAATAATAGGAAAATCCTAAAAAAAGTGGTAAGATAAAAAATATAAGAAACTTTATCAAGATAAACTAAAACTATAGGCAACAAACTCTCGAGCTATGGGTGGGAAGGTCCTACATGACCAAACCTTAGATACCACTCTCCTAGAAATACCTGTGAGCTCCCATCAATAGTAAGAAATGAGACACGTTGATGATAAAAATCAACCTCATCAATGTGAAAAATTATCCCATCCACCTGATGATGATGTAAAACAAATCCAGACCAAGAATAAAGAAACCCCAGACTAACTCCCCATCAACTATTAATAGTGCACAAGTACACAAAAACCCCTACTCTTTCTTCTTCCAATGAGGTGTATCTAAATCCACAACAAAGGAAATGATATCTATTTAAAGGTTAATAATATCAATAGAATGAAAATATATAAACAAGTGGGAAAAAAATATCAAATAAATCAATCACTACAGAAGATGAAATAAATATAGTACCTATCACTATCGTTTGACTCATATCTACCTCCACTGGAGACTCATATACTAAGTGAAGGTTATTCAATCCTGAGGCCTTTGGTTAGAGACCTATAGTCTTAGAAGCATATGACTGTTCCATAGTAGCCTTTGGAATTTAAAATACCTAACCATATCAAGGTATAGATATAGAATAACAAAAACATTATAGTTGACCATAACATCCACAATTTTTACACATATTTGTTGGTGAAGAATAAGAACACAATGTGTATCTAACCTTTTTGAATTGATAGAAAGTCAGAGGCAAACCCCTAGCTACAACTAGAGGTGATGAATATGCCCACTACCAAGAACCACCTTCAACACTCCTGTGATGATCCTTCCACTTCCTCTTTTTCCCTAGCATGCCACAAAAACAACCACTAGGTGGAAGAGAAGGGTTAGAATATCCAACCTTTCCTAATATATTCATTACTACCTTCATAGCCCTATCCACTATCTTTTAATAGGTTTAATGATTTAGGATAAATACTTGTGACCTAATATCTGATCAAAAAACCTATAGGTACTTCTGATCTTGTAGTTGGACATTCTTTAAAACCTCTGGTAAAAAATAAACTAGCTATGAAAAATGATTAGTATACACCGACATCAAACACTCTCCCTTATATAAAGAGAGAAACTCTATAGACTTCACCATCATCATTAAATCTAAAAATAATATAAGAGTTTCTTAAAACCCCTTTAGTTTAATACCATGTGCCTATATGCCTATACCATAGAATCCCTCCATCACTTGTTGAGACCTTAAAGTCTAAACAACGTGTATTTAATCTTGGTATTATCAGGTGTATCTAAGAATTAAAAGATCTAATAAATATTTTTAAGATAGTACTCTGCCTCTTGAGGTTAATTCATGCCTTTAAACAATGGTGGCCTCTCACACATGAACTCCTACGATCGATCTCTGTCTCCTACATCTCTAGACTATACCTTAACAACTGGATTCTAAACTTGTTGTACATTTTGATGTACGACACAAACTCCTAAACTAATGGCCTCAATAAAATTATGATCCATAGGAATATTACCTTGAGTAGGATCATATTTACCCTCTTGAGAAACTCACAGAACATGTCTTGGAGGCATACTACTACAAATTGAAATAAAAAAAATGACCAGACAAAATAATAACCCTAGTTCAAACTTGAAAACCCGTAAAAACTGATATTAACATCAAGAACTAAAAACAAGAGACACATATCCCAACATCCCATGGTAACTTGAGTCTCATCAAGGCAAGATATGACCATGCACTCACCCAAATATACCTCTAAAGTCCATAAAATCTTATATCAAGTCTACCAAATGTCCTAAGATAAGGACTCTTGAGGAAAAACTATCATGACTTGACCCAATAGGGCTTGATCCACAACTACCACAAGCCCGCCTCCATAAGCCAGGATTTGATGATAAATTCCAAAAGGAATAACTAATATGGTAGGCCTTTTCTTAATGTACCTATGTGCACACACCCAACCATCTCCATAAAAGAGTGCATATGGATAACAATAAAAGAGACAAAATCTAGAGAGTAACCATTAACTAAAAACCTCTAGGAAATATATATGTTTGACAAAGTAAACTGAAAATTAATGGAAAAAATAAATTACCAACTAGAAAGATGTCCCAAACTTCCAAAATTGGAAAATTAAGGTGTTGATAGTGATCAGATCTAGATCTCCAAGCCCTGACCACCGTACATGGTCTAATGAACTAGGGTATCCCTATGCTTTTCTATAATTTTCTCTGACCTATCCATCGTCTGTATAAGACATTCCATGTATAGGAAAATTATATGTAGGGGTATGTATATTAATACCCAAAGGACACCTTGAATTTTGAAGGGGGATCAGTAAGAGACATGATAGGAATAGATAGCTCATCCCATTACAAGAGAGTAATAAAATCCATCAACATAGATACAAATGTATATATCCTCGCAAAAGAAACCCAACTGAGAGAGAAAGGGTATCTCTATCTCATAGAGAAACCTTGGAAGATAGTATGTCATCAGTTCTAAGGGTCTATCAATGATTCCCAGCATCTAGCATGCCTATCCATAGGAGTATCCATGTGTAGGATCCATACCTCACCACTATTTGACATAGTCAATGGGGATTAATATCCAAGTAGAGAACCCACACCCTAGTGTGTTAGGGGGTGCCACTCAGTGTAAGGAGGTCCCACACCCTAACCGATATGAGGAACCACTTAGTAGATAGAGGACATGTTACCTAATTCCATAGGGGGTGACACTCATTGTAAAGAGGACTCGTTCCCTATCTGATAAGGGTTACCACTTAGTGGATAGAGTACCTGTGCCCTAATTCCATAGGGGGTAGCACTCAATAGGAAGACAGATCGCACCATAAATCCATAGGGTGGTACCAATTTGTAGGTAGAGGAATCATGCCCTAATACCATAGGGGTACCACTTAGTAGGTAGAGAACCTGTGCCCTAATTCCATAGGTGGTACGACTCAACATATAGATGACCCAAACCCTAGTCTTTCAGAGAGTATCACTGTAATGATCTTTCCTAATCGCTTCCATTGTTGATCACTTCCTAAAGAAGAATCACACTTGAAAAACATCACATCGTATCTAAATATCCACTATAAATGCCAAAATCACATTATATGTGAAAAAAACTCAGGATAGTATACTCGGAGGCTAAAATCTGAGTCTAAATGAAGGATATATGAGATGTAGAAGTTTCCTAAAAAAGGTGGCTACACGACATGTACCCACACAACATATGGTACCACTCCACTTCCTAGCTATGTCCTTTTATAATACATGTATTACTGCCCATTTTTACTTACTCGACATGTAAGGGGACTACCCGGTGTGCCTCATCCACCTAGGGTCCAATCTGTGCTCTTAGACATGTCTGTATTCCTTGGTCATGTTTGTGTACACTAGTCATGCACTCTGGCTATGCCGATGCCTATGCATTACGATACACAATGTGTCCTCCCACATGGGGTCCTGCCCATGTGTCTCTGTCATACTACCTATCTACTTGAGGAAGTTAACATGGAATGTGTCATAGCCTTATGACTTGTGATCATTATCTTTTTCAAAACTTTAGCACCCCAACCATATTGGTACTATTAGATGTGTGTTGATCCTAGTATACACCGTTTAGTCAGGATTTTCAAAGAATCTAATATCCACTCTACATGATCTAGAATCATGCTCATTTCCATGATTTCCACCTAGTATTCACCCAAAATTGGTGAAATCCATCTCCATCCTTCGTTTTAGGCCATATATTGGCCTAAATATGGATCCTGATCCTCTTATATGAAACCAGTGCACCGACATCACTCCTCCTGTGCCATGTCGATTGTTCCTAGATCTTGGATCCATGGGAATTATCACCAAAATATCACATTACATCCTGATCCATCACCAAATAATTGATCTATTTATTTCACATGAATCTACGATGAATCTAGGGGTCTGATTATGCTCGTTCCTTCCCAATAATAATTAAATCGTGACCCCATGGGCCAATGATGAAGAACATGAAGATCAGTGGGGGAAAAGTACAAGAACAATAGGTTCCATTTACCAAGAATTCTTGGACTATGAATAAAAATTAGGGATATACAGGGTGAGAAACATGGAACAATAAGAAATAATTGAATAAAACAATTGAATCTAAAATGTGGGTGCATGAAAAGGATTAGAATTGATGTAGATAAAAGGAATAATAATAATCATGCTCAATCATTTAATTCTAAGGGTGAAAAACACTTATGACGAGTCCTAACTCAAGAATTGATCATCTTTGATGAAGAATTCACTCACTAAAGAAGGAGGAAGATTCATTGTATTAGCTATGCCTTAATTCACCTTGATCTGGAGACACTTTTTTGTCTGATCTTGATTCGCTAATGAAGTATAGTGGTTGAACCTCCTCTCAATGATCCTAGGGTTATATATATAACCTTGGAAATCTTCCATAAAAACATATTTATAGAGCTATTAGGATTAGGTCATTTAAATTAAAAAAACTAAATTAATCAATTAATTTAATTTAAACACACCAGACAATGTTACTCTATCCGAACATCCCATGATGAATAATTTAGGTCATGCCTATGGTAAAACTCATATTTCTGATTCAACTATGGTCTCATATTTTTGATCTGATACCCCAATAATATGTTATCCCATTTTTATTGAAAACTATGCATGCATAATATAAAATATATTTAATATTTTTATGAAATTAATTTTTGGAACATCGGACCTCGAAATCACACTTCACCTTAGCTCCTGGATCTGAAAATATTTCATGATATATTTTAAAGTCTTATAAGGAAAAAGTGGTCTATAAATTATTCCCTCCTTTAAAATTTTCTTTCATGAAAAGAAAAACTAAGCTAAAAGTTAGGATAATTAGACCATATCTGGATCTCTCACCCCTAGGAGTTCTTCAATATGCTCATATACTAACACAACACATAAACCAAGGGGATGGTCCATATATGTAGTGTCCTCTCCTTCCAATCCTTGATCACCACTAGGTTCTCTATGACAGTGGATCCATCCTTGATGTTCAGCTCACCCCAGTCAATTACATAAGTGGGTTCATGCATGTATCTCTTTAGCTGTAACACATGGAAGATGTTGTTCACCCGCTATAAAAATGGGGTTAGGTAGAGTTTGTAGAAAACCTCTCTAACCCTCTACAAGATCATTAATAGCCTAATGATCCTTGAGTATAAATTTCTTCCCCAGATGAATCTCTGCAATTCTCACTGTGGGGAGACTCTTAGGAAAACATGGTCTCCCTTATTGAACTCGAAGGGCATATGAAATTAGTCTGAAAAATATTTCTACCCACTATAGGATATCCTTATCCACTTAAAAATCACATGTACCTTCCCTGTCACCATCTTCACCATATCTATCCCAATAAGAGATTCCTCAACAACCTCAGTCCAACACATGGGTGATATACATGGTCTCTCGTATAGGGCCTTGAAAGGTGAAATGTTGGTAGTAGAGAAGTAGATATTATTGTATGAAAAATATAACAATAGAAAGGAATCCTCTTAACTCTGAATCAAGTCTAAAACACAGGCCCTCGACTTATCCTCCAACACCTAGATAGTGCGCTCATTATTCCCATCAATCTGGGGGTGGAAGGCTATATTTATCCTCATCTGGGTCCCAAATTCCTCCTGCAGGACTCTCCAAGACCATGATGTAAAAAAACATCATGGTTAAATAAAATAGTTGAGGGAACCCAATGAAGGCTTAAGATCTTCTATATGTACAAATTCTCCAAAATCTACACCGAACTCTACTACTTTATAGAAAGGAAGTGAGTTGAATTTGTAACATAGTAAAATATCAGCCATATATCATTATGGTATCTCACTTTCGATGGAATCCCTATCACAATGTTTATGGATATGTTGTCCCACATCCACTTTAAGATCTCAAAAGGTTTCAGTAAACCTATTAGAACCTAGAGCTCAGCCTTCACCTGCTGACATGTGAGATAACAATAGATGAACTCAGCCACGCTCCACCCCATTCCCTCCCACAAAAACTGACAATGAAGGTATTTTTACATCTTCCCCACACCGGGATATAAATCCAACATATATGTGTAAAACTCTCTCATAACCTCCTATAATACCATGAATTGGTACCACCATCCATCCCTAGAAAAGTATGACATGATTACGTCATTTAAAAAATCTATATAGTGAATCTAAAATTGATATTTGGTTACGTAAAACCTCACAGTTGATGTCTCCCATATGAGACTCTCTCACACACTAGTGAAGTAGAGGATTCCACACCATTTACTGAAGAAAAGATGCACCCTTATCCTCAAATAGGGTTAGCTGTAAAGAATCCAACAGCTCAGATTCCTCTAGTAACAAACGACCCTAGGACTTCCTGCTAAGGGAATCTTACATCACATTTCTCTTTCTATGAGTATAGAATACCTCAAAGTTATAGTCTTACAAGAACTCCAAACAGTGCCTCTATCTTAGGTTTAAGTCTCTCCACATGAAGACATACATGATACTTTGATGGCTTGAGTAAACAAAAAAGTGTTCTCCTAAAAGATAGTGCCTCCACATCCTTAGAGTGAAGACTACCGCTGTAAAATCTATGTCATGAGTCACATAGTTTTTATTATAGGTTATCAAATGCATTGACCCATATGTGATAATATTTTCAATAAAAATTAACACACAACTAATCCAAGATCCAGAGGCGTAGAAATAAACTATGTACTCCATGCCCTCCTTCGATAGTATCAAATTAGGAGAAATCATCAACCTCAACCTCAACTCTTTAAAGGCACTATGGTACTACTCATTCCAAGTAAACAAATTCCCTCTCCACATCAGGGTAGTCAAAGGGGTTGTAATTCTAAAGAACCATACGACCAACCTCATATATCACCCCACCAATAATGAAAAATCGTCACCAAAAAAACTCTCTTAGGTGTCTACCAAGTAAGAACTACATTTATCTTTGCTGGGTCCACATGTAATCCATGCTCAAAAATGAAATTCCATAATAATTCTCATGGATCCAGAATTGGCACCTTGTGAGCTTACTATAAAGCTAGTTCTCCCAAAGAAAGTCTAGGACCACCCTTAAGTGCTATCCACACTCCTCATCTAACATAGAGTAACTGATTATATCATTGATGAAGACAAAAAAATCAGTCCAAGTATGTTTGTAAGATCCAGCTCATTAATTCCATAAACATAGTGGTATAATTTTTCACACCAAAAGACATCACTAAAAAATCCTTGTGTCTATAGAAACATTGGAATTTCTAATTCATAACATAAGCCACATGAACTCTCAACTAGTGGTAGGCGGACCTGAGATCAATCATAGAGAACCATTAGGCACTAAAAAACTGATCAAAGTGGTAATAAATCATTGGTAGGGGTACTTTTTCATTATTTTGGCCTAGTTTAGGTGATGATAATCCAAAAAAATCCACAACCTCAAATGCTCCTTTTTCATGTACTCACTAGATCTACCTAGGAGGACACAATGAGTCTGATAAAACCATTTTCTCAAAGCTCCTCCAACTGCAACCAAATATCCTAGATCTCAGTAGGGTCCATCCAATATTTCTTATAAGATATCAGAGATGTAGCACAGTACAAGGTGATAAAAAAATCCATCTCCGACCTCAAAGGTATTCCCAAGACATCCTAGGGAAATACGTCAATAAAATCCTCAATGACTGAAGGAATATAGATGCCTAAATATCCTACTGCACCAAGGGATACAATCACCAACTGATGAGTGATGGGACATAACCTTCTTCTTGAAAAACACACTTGTTCCACTATGATATCTCTCTCACCCACAAAATAGAATCTCATCCCATTAGTTCAAAGGTTCTTGAATCATCTGCAGCGACTGTCAGTCTGGGCTCAAACCATGGGCATCCAATTTATACCCAAGACGACTTCATAAAGTTTAATCATGAAGACCAAAAGGTCCCACAATAAAATCTTCCCATCAAGAGGTAACTTGAACTACCAAAGTATAAAAGATATAGAAGAATCATTTAATGTTGGAACCTCAAGAAAAAGATGTTGGGATAAAGCCTTAACTAGGTGCTCTAGATCTTTCACCAAGAGTAAATAGATGAAGGAATGAATCAAACCTATGACTACTAATACTAAAGAAAGTTTAGAATAAACACAGATCATACCTATAATAATCTCATGTGCTAAGTAATATGCATCCATATACTATAGTTATTCACATCCTCAACCTCTATCTCCATAATCCAGAAGTAGGATGCTTAGTGGAGGTGGTGGGAGTATCTCATAACGTCATTCACCACCCACAACTCATCCTCTTATATCCCCAAAAACTCCTCTTCTAGCTCCACCTCCCCGAGGTCTACCCTACCCTCACCTAGGAGATTTGTGATCACAACACTAACTATTCCATGGTGGTCCATCCATTATCATTGTGACCTACTCTACATGTCAGGTTGGGAAATCATGTGCCATTTGACCTCATCTATCACATGCATAACACTACACCTCTCCAGGCTTCCTTAATCCCCTACAAGGTCCTTGTGCCTCATGACCATGTTCCCGAATCTGGTCATGGGGAGGTCACCTATGTTGAGACCTTACCAACTAGAGCCTGCTCGCTACTGTAGATGACTCATCCCCATTAAAACCACTAGAATCTCCAACTGCATGGTGTTCCATGACAGGAAAATCTCTGTCACCAGTTCCTGCTCCAATAATCTAGAATAAATGGGAATGAATAGGATCACCACACTAGAATGAATGTCTATAAGGGGAACCTTCTCATACTTCCATGCCCATAAGTGGAAATATCAAATCATGTTGATGGATTATCACATTGGTTCAGTGAACCTGGATACATACTTAGTAACAATCATACATACCCAAAGAAGCTTCATAAGATCCTGAATCCAAATAGAGTGAAATAATGATGGGTATTAATCCTCATAAAACAACTTATAGAAGTTGGAACATGAGAGTGTAAACTCCTCATGAATCTATATAACTATAATCCACCAGTTCTCAACTGATCCATGGAAATGAATAGTGGTCACCGTAACCATCTAATCAATTAGTGTCTGGATAATCCTGAAAACATAGATCACATAATACAGCTAAAAATTTTCTTCCTAGTGATCTGGATCACCATGTATCCTCAGTAACCTTTAGTGCTAGAACTCATGGAGTATGCTAAGCCTATACACATCCTCATCCTAAATTACTAGTATGATCTGCTACTCGATAGGTGGGGGTGAATCTACCTGTTCACATAGAGGAAGGATATCGTGAGATGATCCCTAAATGAAAAAATCATAACTCATTGGATTTTTGTTACAGTCTATAATTGGTAGCCTAGTTCGATGTTATCACAGTGAAATCCTAAAAATTTAATCAATATTTACCATGGTTATATGAATATATATATATATATATATATATAGATTCGACTCAAGATGGTTAGTTAAAATACTTAATCCTATATATCGCATTCATAAAATTTCCTTACAACAAATGTCTCGGCATGCCAAGTCGATAAGCTGGTAGTTAGATTCCTGATGCATACATACATTTTCCCCCACACCAACACTGGGTTATATGGTCCAAGAGACGCACTCGAGATATTTTGACAACATTTCTATTATTCCCAAACAAATCCTCATAAGGGGAAAACTCCAAAAACCATTCCATGGAATGAACCACCTATGATACTAATCTATCATGACCCGACCCAATGGGGCTTGAGCCACAGCTACCCTAAGCATACCTCTATAGGCCAGGGTCTGGAAACAATCCCTAAAAGGAATAACTAATATGGGAGGTTTTTTCCTAGTGTACCGGTAAACATGCACCCTACCATCTCCATGAAGAAGTGTAGGTGGATAATAATAAAATATGAAACATCTATAGGGTAACCATGCATGTAAAACCTCTAAGATGTATAAGAGTAAAATAATGAAAACTGAAAATTAAAGTGAAAAAATACACACCCAACCAGAATGATGTCCCAACATAAAAAATTATAAAAGTATAATGATGAGAGATCCAAACTTTAGATCTAGAAGCCCCAACCACCTTATGTGGTCTAATGCACCAGGGTATCCCTATACTCCTCTGGAAGCGCTGCAGACCGATCCTTCATCTGCATAAGACATAACTTGTACTGGGAAAGTTCATGTAGGGGTGAGTATAATCATACATAATAGGATTACTTAAAATATTATGGGGGAGAAGTAAGAGACATGATGGGAATAAACAACTCAATATATAGTAAGAGAGTAACAAAATCTAATAACATGGATACTGATATATATATATGCTCAAAAAAGAAACCCAAAAAAGAGATGTTGATGCCAAAATCAAGGAAAATCCAGAACAAAGGAATAGCCTTAGGGGTTTCCTCATGAAGACAGGTCACAAAGCCCCATAAACCTATGGCCGGCGTAGAGATCTACCTCCGTGAACTTGCCACAAAGAAAGGAGGCAGGATGCTACACAAACCCCTTTGATATTCGCGAACCCTCCACGGAGCAAGGAGGCGGGATGATCCGTGAACCCCTTTGACGTTCGTGAACCTTCTACGGAGCAAGGATGCGAGATGCTCTGTGAATCCCTTTGACATTTGCAAACCCACCGTGAAGCAAGATCCTTCTTCACACCGAGCGAGCTCTACTTCACGGTTCATCTTTCCTATGAATACCAGGATACCCTCAAGACCAAAGGATAGATCCTCTGACCTTTAACCTTCTGAGCTCCCACATCGCGAAGCAATTTTGGCTA
Source organism: Viscum album (assembly GCA_963277665.1). Lineage (NCBI taxonomy): Eukaryota > Viridiplantae > Streptophyta > Magnoliopsida > Santalales > Viscaceae > Viscum > Viscum album. Next base: position 1,590,707,194 of record OY728141.1, on the reverse strand, counting down.
TACGAACCATGAGATTTTCAAGGTACTTTTGAATCACAAAGTGCCTTTACCTTTGCGTGAATTATTCCCCTCTTAAAAGAGGGATGCCCTTCGCAGAGCCCACATTCCTCCATGAAGGAAGAATATCCTCAAGGGGACTCAAGTCATCGCGGAGTGTTTATGATTCACGAAACACCCTCCATACACTTGTGATCTGCATGTTAATGCATGGTCATGGTGCTTTGCAAAGCATATTGCTTTGCAATGTTATTCTTCGCAAGGCACCCTTTCTTCATGAAGCATTGCTTCGTGAATTTCTTTCCACTTCACAAAGCACCTTCCATATGAACCTATGACCTATACCTAGGCTAAGAGTCTTCACTTCGTGAAGCGCATCCCTCTAGGAAGACCCTTCACATCATGCAGCACCAGAGCTTCACAAGGCTTGTAACTATGAAGCCCTTTTCTCTGAAACTCCTTTTCTTATGTGCCCCTTTAGGTTTTCATGAAGCAATTTCAAAGTCCCATGGGCAGAGCTTCTCGTTGCGTTGCTTTGCCTCATGATTCTTCACATAGTCATGCTAACGACTATTGATTCTTTGCATAGCCATGCTGACATGGACCCCCAATGGATCGCTCCATAACACCCCCCCTCACATGAAATTACTGATCACTTCCTTCCCTCAACGGAAGTTAGGTATCAGTTATGTAAGTCCTAGGGGTGCGGAGTGCACCCACTTTGTCCGAGCTGCAGGACGTTAAACTGCCAAGCGCCGTTCTTCCTTAGCACATGGAGTTAAACTGTGACCTCGCCCCGTGCCTTGCATGCGATGTGCCCCATCTTGGAAATTCTCTACACCCACTAGTCTCCATGAGAGTGGAACCATTCCTCACATGGAATGATATCCTCTTTATCGGAGTGGCATTTGTCTGTGGGGACCAGGCAACCACCTTGGTGTAAGCCCCTAGCCTTTCTTGCAGGAGGCAGCATCCTTGCTCCTCCTTTCTTCTTCGGTCCTAAGGACCAGAGAGGGGGGGTGGTGGACACCAGAACCCTCTTTTCTTTGGTACTAAATCCATATCCAGCTGGGATCTGTCACCACTGGGCCTCCACTCTGAAGTAAGTCCCAATCTCCATCACCTTGGGCCGCTAACAACACGTAAGCCCCTGTTTCCCTTCTGGACAGCCTAGAGTGTAAGCCCCACACACCCTTCCGAACTATGCGGACTTTGATCCTTTCCAAGGAATGGTATGTAGGAAGCCTCCCTAAGGTTCAAGCCCAAAATCCATTGGTTTTTTCCATCTTCATGTCAGTTCACACACCCTTCTAAACTATGTGGAATTTGATCCTTCTCATGGAAAGTTACATAGGAACCCTCCCTGAGGTTCAAGCCCAAAACCCATTGGTTCCATCCATCTTCACATTGGTTCCCACTCCTTTCAAACTATGTGGAAATTGATACTTGAAAAGGTAAGGTATGTAGGAAGTATCCTTGAGGTTCAATCCCAACTCCCATTGGTTCTGGCCATCTTTACCTCAGTTCCCACTCCTACCGAACTATGTGGACTTTGATCCTTACCAAGGAAAGGTACGTAGGAAGCCTCCCTGAGGTTCATGCCCAACACCCATTGGTCCATACCATCTTCACATCAGTTCCCACTCCTTTTGAACTATGTGTACTTTGATCCTTGCAAAGGAAAGGTACGTAGAAAGCCTTCCTGAGTTTTAAGCCCAACACCCATTGGTTCCGGCCATCTTCATGTCGGTTCCCACTCCTTCCAAACTATGTTGGATTTGATTGTTGTCTCATGGATAAGGTATGTAAAAATCCTCCCTGAGGTGCGATACCATATAGCGGTAAGCTATTGTGATCCCATCCAATGGTAATTCATTGTGACCCCATCCAGCGGTAAGCCTTTGAAATCCCAAATCGGCGGTAAGCCGTCGTCAGATAAACTAAGAGGACTTTGATTCCCTACCACCGAGATACATAGGAGGTCTCTTCGAGACTCAAGACCAACATCATCTTCTTCCTCGAGTCGACTCCATATCATTCTCCACCCACTTCACATAATCATCTGTCATTAATTTTGATCCTTATCTGGGCCGCCACATCTTGGTAAGATCACATCAACTCACCCCCTCCAACATCAGTGTTCCTTCTGGGGATCACACACATCTGATCCACTCTAGTTAGGGCTCCGATCAGTCTGATCCATCTCCACTAGACGTTAAACCTGCGGAATACCCTGTGTTAAACATAAGAAAATGAGGAAAACCTCAGATACATGCCTATGGAAGATGATTCCTCACATTCTACATGGGATACCTTAAGCTTCTGTTCCCTCGATAAGCCCTATAATAAGGGGAACAAACCCAGACGTGCCAGTGTCTCAGAGTCCATACATGCTAGTGATGTACAACATGACTACTACCCCGACCGAAGGTTGCTGATCTGACTGGACCCCTTAGAATGTCCCAACATAAGCAGTGTAATTAACTGGTTTCCATGAAGATATGACACTAGGAAGAGTTTCACGGATAACATCTTAAGTCTATAAGGGAGACCTGGATTAGGTGATGTGTAACACCTCGAGATTTTATGAAAAATATTATTTTTAATTTCATTGATGTCTTCTGTTGTATGCTACACGAAGATTATCTTGCGCTATATACAACACCGTATTAGCTTGTAGTATACGCAACCCTGACTTGGCTTGCATTACACGCAATCACGACCTTCCTCGATAGCATGTGTTATACGCAATACCGGGTTTCACTAAACAACAATATATGGTTATAATATTATTATGAACTAGCCGTTATGAATATTATTAACTAAATTTTGAATTTTATAACATTAATATTCATCTTACACATTTTCTAGAACATGGTATAAGAACAAAATAAATTTTTCGGGTAAAATAAGTATTTTTCGGGTAAAATAATTATTTTTCAAAAAATACAGTTTTGCCTCCTTTTGATGGCGCACCCACTTTAAATCTAGTTTTTGACATGTTTATAAGTTCAATTTGATAAAATAAAATTCTTCTTTGGAATCAGGAAATAAAAATTTACTTTGGATAAATTTTTCATATTATTTTGGTAACTTTCATATTTTAATAGTAAAAACACGCTATATATTAATTAAAAACAACTTTTTTCATCACAATAATTTATTTGGATAGATTATCTTTTTAATTGGTTTTAAAGTGTAATTATAATATATTTTTACCATTTAATCCAATGTTGGTCATTGGAATTAATTTCACTTTGAAATTGGCCATAAAGAAGTATCAATCTTTTGAAAGTTATTGTTTCTTAAAAACACGCTATTTGTTTTGATAACGGGAATTAATTTTAAAATTAATTAATGCCACTTATATGTTTTGAATTTGGAAAAATAGACATCAATTTTGAATTCTGAATATCAAATAATGCTTAGGCTGAATTTTTGATATTTTTCTGAAAAACATCAATTTTCGATGAATAGTGAAACCACTTAGTAGTAGTTAAAAAACTGACTTTTTTTAATTTAAATTAAATTTTACCACTTCTGTGAATTGAATTTCAAAAATCCGAGAGACACAGTTAATATCAAGGACTAAAATGTGGTTCAATGAGATGAAAATAATTTTTGGTGAATAGTAACTTTTTACTTTTATTTACCACAGTTAAAAGTAAATAGGATAATTAAGGGTAAAAATGATATTATTATTTCTCTAAAACATGTCCTAATTATATTGGATAAGTGTAATTCGACCAAAAACAACCTTAGGAATAAAATATGACCATTTAGGCCCACTTGGATTAGATTAGGACATTTAATATTAATTTATTTAAAGAAGGGTTAAAATAGTTAAAATAGTTAAAATCAAAGTTTAATAAGTAAATAATTTTGAATATAGGGTTATACATAAGATAAATTCGACTATAAATATTCATTATAAAGATAAAAATACTTCCTACATAATTGTTTTTTATTTATAATTTTTATACATTAAATAATTTAATTTATTTATGACACAAAGATGATGCAGTAATTATCTTATTAATGAAATATTAACATAATTGATGGTATAAATACCCAAATAAATATAATTTGAGACTTTTTATGAATTTCAATAATTTTCTAGGTTAATATGACATGTTATTTTTGATTTAATAAATTTTTTCGAACTAATAATTATGGTATGATTTTTACAAAAATCAATTACCAAATAGTGTCAAAATTGACATAAAATAGTTTTTAAAACAAATATTATATTATTAATTGTTATTTTATTCCTAAAAATATAAGGTTCGGACAAATGAATTATATAAGGTTATATATATTAATAATAAACAACTTGGGGTTCTTTTGGCTTGTTATAGTAAGTTTATTAACCTTATAGTGTAAGAAAACAAGAAGACACAGTAAAAGTAAAATTATTTAACTTAAGGTTAAATCTAAATGATAAGGTTAAAATAGAAACCTAAACTTGTCTAAATTCTATTGGATGAGAGAATTTAGACCCATCCCCACATTAGCTTCAAAATAAATCAATTTGGAGCTATTAAAAACCGAATATGACTTTATAATAAAATAATATTTTTAGTTTTTCCAAAGGTGCCCCTCTCCTCCCTTATAAAAGGGCACCTCCTCCCTCTCTTCCTCACACCACTTAGAGCCTTCAAGCTCGGCCAAACCCTGAAACATTCTCTTCTTCACTTCCATAGAAACATAATAGAGGTTATGGTATTCTTAAAAGACCAATTTTAGTGCCCTAAGAGGAGGTCTCGAAGAGGCGCTTCAAAGAAGAGGTAATGTCCATTACCGATTCTTTCAACTTTATTTTTTCTTCCACTTTTTCTTCTTTAGTTGTTTCATTATGAAGTAATAACATCAGTATAACTCATATAATGATATGTTATTATATGTATTAAACAACCCTATTTCACCATCTATCCATCCTACGGAAAATGAAATCACCACACGTGCGTACGTACGGAAAACCGTCTCCACGCCGTGGTGAAATCTGTTTTTCCACCAACACCTTACATGGATGGGTATAATGGTGTAAATAATAACTATATATGGTTATTATAACATCATACTGATTCTGATATATTATACCATCCACTCCAATTCTATTCAATAATTATGGGAATGATATTGTCGCTCGTGCGTACGTACGGACTACCGTCTCCACGGCGCGATGAGATTCATTATCCATGTTAACCATACATGAATGATCATAAAGTTTATATAATGAATAATAATGAAATATATGAAATAATAATTCTACTAGATTTATGTATATATATATGTATGTCATCTATTTAGTTTCATTCAATTCAATAAGGAAACGAAAACAACGTTCATGCATACGTACGGCCTACCGTTTCCATGAATGGTGTATTTCATTCCTTTTATCAATCTATAATATATATATATATGTGTATATGATGAATATATATTATATATAAATCATGTTTTACATTCTGTAATTATGTAAATCAGGATATAAGTAATAATATCAAGAATGACAAGTCGAAACACATACGATAAATGAAATGATTTTTCCCAAACACTGCTTTAACATGGAATTTACAAAAGAACGGGTAATATAAAGTCATAAGTGAAACATATATGATATCATAACAATGAATATGATTTTTTAATAAGTAAATGACATTATTTAAATCATTATACAGGAGGTTCGGATACGTACGAAGCATATCGGACCTAAGGTAAGGGATAATTTTGCAAATCTCATTTTTATCCGAGATTTCTTATTCGTAAGTATTTACTAGGGTTATTGCTATCATCCATGTCCATGTTTTATAAAAGTGTATTCATGTATGTTTAAATTACTTTTTACCCATTTTGACTTTTACCCCATGGTATGGAAGGAATCTTTCTTTTATTTACCCTACAAGGTACTTTTTGACTTTTACGACAAAAGTACGAGAAGAATGTTTTTTTAACGTATAAGACATGAAAGGATTTTTAAGGTTTTATAAAGCCTTATTTTCTTGAGGCTTCCTCAAAAAGATTTCATGATTATTTTCAACAAAATCTCTTTTATTTTAAAATTTCATGGCATTTTGTGAAAATAAAATTATTTTGAAGAGGAAAGGATATTTTCCTCAATAATTCATTTCAAGTGTTTTATCAAAACCATTTCACATCTAAGATGACATTATTTCATATGTGTATGTTTCAGGTATAATGTATATATTATTTAAATTGTTTCACTTTTCTTATTATGAAAAGACATCCATTTCTTTTATATGGATTATGTGATGATGGGATGATGTTTATGAAACCCATTTTATTCGTTGGGTTATTATGAATAATGTATGTTTATTTTGTGGCACAAGTAAGAATGATTTCATTTAGAGATGGGTGAGACCTATATCTCCCTCCAATGCATTGGGTAAAGATTTATATCTCATGAGATAGACACGGCTGGAACGACAAGTTAAACTGGTTCAGTAATATAGGATTGGAACGAGGAGTGAACTCAATTCAGAAAGGAACTTTTTCCACTAAGATTGTCTTGGCAGTAATGCCTTGGCTACTATGGAAATCATATCATGTTCTTAATGGTTTCCACAATTACATGTTTTATTCCCATGCTAATTTATCATGATTAATGTTTCTTCATGATCTATTCCTTACGTACTGCCATGTTTTATGTCATTGCGCAAGATTTTGATGTTTAGATTTTATGCTCATGTTTTTTTTACATTCAAATGTCTAAGGATTGTTTTATGTTCTCTATGCTTACCCTTACTGAGCATTTGAGCTCACCCATTTTATGTTTTATTTTCCCCAGGATATAGAGAAAGGTTTTAGGTAAGAAAAAAAAAGAGTAAGATCTTTATGGGAGATGTTGAAGATCTTTCACCACGATTAGAAGATTATATTCCGAGTTTCCAAAGACACTAAACTATTACGGTCCTTGTGTATCTATTTTTGTTATGTATTAATTATTCTGCAAAAGTAATGTAATGTCCATGTACGTTAAGATTTGGGTCTCTACATGATGAGTTCCGAGGCGGAATCCATGGAAGGAAGAACCAACATCCCATCACCCCATTTCGATCAAGGAGAAAACATCCCTGAACAAGGAATGGATCTTGCACACCTTTGGAAAGCAGGAATGTGGGGTAACAAATAGTGTCGCCGTCCACGAATAAGATGAACACGTGCACCCCAGAAAAAGTGTCAGAAATAGAAATGGTGAACCTGACATGAATCTATTATCCTCAATATAGAGATTAGTAGTGTTAGAGACATCATTGGACTAGTGTGTCACCAGATCTAGCTATCCGGCGCTGGGTCCTACCAAGAAAATAGCAGTACTGGCATGAAACTCACCAGAAGTTGGGGAAGTCAAAATGTTGGACATCCCGGTCTGCTACTTTGTTAGTGTGGATCCATATTACCTAACATGAAAGACATAATGATGTTGGGTAACTGGTCATAAATTCCTTTCCTTTCAGCACTAATGGATTGATCTCCCTACTTTTTAAAAACCAATTTACTGTAGGAATTCAATCAACTCCTGCCCACTAATACAGGGGCAGGGGAAATGCCAACGCAGTAGTCCTGCGCGACTCTACTTCTTTAGCGACAATCTCCACATACACAAACATCGAGAGCCCACTCCCAATCTCCCCATATGAATTTATTCAGTGGAGAGTAATCAAAAACCTTGTACAACGGTACGAGGAGAAGGGTTTTATCCCGACTAGGGATATGACCTGCCAAGATCTGGAGGCATCTGTGCCTTGTCACTACTGCCGTTCCCAAGGGCCGTGTAGGGAGCCACTGCTCCCCACTCCAACTTACAATCATTTTGGGAGCCTCTTCCCAGAGTGACTCAACGACTCTCTCCCCTATGCCGATGAGGTAGGGGACGTTTGGTCTAGCCCAGTTGGGATCCCATTTCAGGAGACCCCAAGGAGGGATCCCACTAGGCTATGCCAGCGCTGCCACCTAGTCCCACGAGTCAAGAAGTAGGTAATCCATGCACCTGCACCATTGGCCCCAGTCCAGTTGACCCGATTCCAGCATTGGGCATAGGCCGAGGAGGACGCCCGCCAAGGGGAATCAATGTTAGCAACTACTATGGCTCGGGCCACCTCCAATGTACATCATCAACCCCTTGTGTATGATAAGCAGGGGGACTTGTATACCCAGCCCAGATCGAGGCCCCAATTGCCCCATGGGTAGGCTGGGTTAACTCTCTCGGCCTCTGGTGCAGGTAATTCCCACCACCAGTAAGGAGGCCCTCCCCATACCACCACCATGGTGAACGTGGGTCTTCATCGCTTCCAAGATCGGCATGGAGGTCTGCCTCATGCTACCCTTAGTCCGAATGAGGGACCTCCCCACGATGGTGACACAAAGCATAGAAGCCTCTCCCGTGCTCATTACATCAGGTATGGAGTTATCCCTCCTTCCACAAACTTTCGGTGCAGGGACGTTGTGCATCCAGTTAATCTCTAGTGTGGGGGACCTCCCCATGTTTTCACAGTAGCCAACAAAGGTCCTATTCACCTCATCAATCAAAGGGGTGAAGGCCTGCTTCGCTTCACCACCCAACACAGAGGTCCTAACCATGTTCGGCTCGACCAGTATGAGGACCTTCCCCGCACTGAAGAATCCAAGGGAAACAAGCATGGGGGTCCTACCTATGCTCCTATGGGCTCAAGCGGAGGTCCTACCCGCTCCAGAATCTCCCACAAAGGTCCTCCCCATATCCCCTTTGATATCTGTCCTGGTGCTCCTCACACCCCGGCTTGCTCAGGTGGAAGCCCCCTCTGCCCCAGCACCAGTATGGCCGAAGGACCTCATCATGCCAGAAATATACACTATCCTAAAGAACCATACCGGGGTAGGAGGGCGAGTCGTCACCACTATAAAAGGAACACTGAGAAGATTTAGACTGAGATCAAACCGGTTTTCTTCTCATATTCTGAAGTTGAATACGACTCAGTGATGGAACCCCCGCCCAGACCCTCTGTGTCAAGGACTGGGGTAGGAACAAGGTGCATCATCCTAGTACTCCCAGAATGTGAGGTCCATCAGATTCCTGCCTCCCTCCATAGGTATATCCAGGAGGACGAGAATTTGGCAGCTCCACATGTTATAGTTGTGCGATTGCCACCATGATTTCCAGAAGCACTCTCTACCTTGACTATAGATCACAGAGAGCTATTCTGGGGACCAATGGTGGATGAACATCAGTGTGGTCCACTACCAGCAACCATAATCCCTATGCTAGAAATTGCGGTAATCAGCCTGTCTTACCACGACGTCGTGACTAAGTCACTTCACTTTTTGAGGATAGCCTGAGATGTGGCGATCTATCAGCTCGCTCGCTGTACTCTCCACATGAAAACCTACCATCCCAGTAGTCTTCTTCGGTATGAATACTGATTCCTCAGCCGCTTCCGGTTGATGAGAAGGGAAATGAAGGACCAGACCCTAAATCAGAGCCCAAGAGCTTATGGGATATCCTCGCGGTAAACCACTTCCTTGAGATGTTTTGGCTGGTTGCAACACCAAATTTTTGTGCACCAGAATCCATCACCCAATAGGATTTTGAGTGTTTCCGTCAAACCCTTTGGGAGACGCACTTTCACCTTCGTCATCAGTGAGTGTTTTATCCTAGGAGCCAAGTGCATTTCAAGGACATCAGTGAACAATGTTTTCTAGTTGATTTGGCCACACACCCTATGGCCCAACGCCCTGAGTCACCAGGTCGCTGTAGGGCCCTCCAACAGCAATGTGTTCAGAGTTTCAAGGTTCTCCACAAGATTATCAAGGAGGATTTTCCCCACCTTGAGATCCGTGACTGGGGGCAGTATGATTCCCTCCTCTTCATTCCTATTCGATGACAACCCAACTCGCTAGGTGAAATTGAGAACATGCCCCCAAGTAGAGTCGCGGTCAACATGGACACCCTATCGAAAGAGGAAAATGAGCTGGAGATTCTCAACAAGGACCTACCCCTTAAAAGCATGGAACAACTACTGGATCCCTTGGAAAGGGTTACTCATAAATAGAGGAGCTCGCTGGGTCTCTCTACTCCCACCAAGGAATTAGTCCTCAGCCTAAATCACTGTAAGGGTAAAGAGCATCTCGGATCCTCCAAACCCCCCGACCTGTCCGGCTCAGTGCAGAAGATGGAGGAATACCCCAAAAAGGCTGCGTTGCGTCAGCAGCTCATGGAGGAAAAGAAGGTATTCGATTAACTCCTAGCAGAATGTGATGCAGAGCGACAACCCGACTACAGTAATCCTAGACAAGGGTAGAAGGGGAGGAATAACTTCCCCTCGGCGAGCTACCTCTAGGTGACCTTGGCCATCCTGCCCTCATAGACAGGTTTGAAGCCAGAACTTACAACAATAAGGTGCATTATGTCTCACCAAACCCTTCGGAATGGTGAGACAATCAAAGGGACCTAGCTCAGGTTCCCCCATCTGCCCCGAGGGTCATGCCACTAGCCGCTCCACGAGCCGCTGGGCTTTCTTACCATGTGGAAGAACCTGCCAATGCACTCGGGGTTAGGGATCCCTATCAAGACAGGGACCCCACCCAGATGATCCAATAGTGGCACTCATTTCCCATCTTGAGGCATTGGAAACGCGACAGGTGGATCTCCCACCTGATGAGAATCCATATTTAGCGTGGGTGGATGATATGCCAGCACCCCCGAGTTTCATAAATCCTTCCTTCTCCCCCTTTAATGGGATGAGTGACCCCCTGAAACACCTGCCCCACTTTACCTCAAGGTGTGGCCCCATGTTGGGAACTCCAGCATAGTAAGAAGCTGCCCAACTTTGGTGTTTTGTACAGACATTGGAAGGCCCTGCATTTGTCTGGTACAACCAGCTCCCCATCGGATCAGTGACCAGTTGGGAGGACCTCCGTAGGCAATTCATCTACCAGTTCAGTTCCACTACACAGAAAATGAGTATCAAAGACCTCTTCAAGTGAAAGAAGAGGCCTAATGAGTGCGTCACCAACTTTTTCTCCCTATGGAAAGGACTTACGTATTCCCTCGACATGCCACTGACATAGGAGAAATTGCTGATGATGTGCATAGGGAATGTCAAGATAGAGCTATTCCCCTCTCTGATCACCCAGAACTATCCTGGGGGATTCTGAGACTTCTCTGATAAGGCCTAGTGACTAGAGGAAGCCATTCAACAGGCTAAGAAGGCACGTCCATTACCTCTTGCAATCCCCACGAGAAGGGCCACTAGGGAATAGCCCACTGTAGTGGCCCAAATAGAGGCCCCTAGGCGATTAGAGTTGTTGTCAGTGGAGCCACCTCCATAGCCCTGCAGAGGCCCTCTACCTCAGGTGTAGCCACCGGCCCAGTATTTCCCTCAGAAATGGTAGGTGCCCCTGTGAAATGTGTTGCCACCACCCAGGCGATATAACCAAGCTCCACCTCCTCGGCATGATCCTCCAGCCCCTCGTCAGGGTCAAGTTCCAAGGGCACCCTTTTCGGATAGAAGAAACCAGACCTACTCATTCAACAAGGCACAAGTCCCCAGTTACTTCCATGGTTCCTTGGAGCAGGGGATTCTACGTTTTTCTGAGTTTAGAAGACCAGAAGAGGCAAACCTTACTGATCACCCTAATTACTGCCCCTACCACCAGATCCTAGGGAACACTCTCAAGAAGTTATATGTGTTCAAAGACTAGCTCCAAGACCAGGTCGACAACAACATTGTCAGGCTGGGCCTAGCCTCGGCAAAGGTGGCATGCATCTTCGTGAGGCCAGATAGCGGCAACGACAGTGAGGGCGAGTGGAATTAGGTTTACGGTCACAGGTCCCAGAATTATGATGACTGGATGGCTCACAAAATAGTCTCCCATGCCCATGGTGTCATCCGGGCATGCCTAAATTGGCCAGAGCCTTTAAAATATACAACCACCACTTTGGCGTTGTTGTCTCAGCCGACCTCTTCCTAGAAGAGAAAACCGGCGATGAAAGGGAAAGCAAAGTCCCTCGCTGATGCCATCGTCATCCTGTACTCTCGGAGACTTAATGCCATCGGAGATGAAAATCCCTCCCAGAATCCATTCATTAGTGGAAAACTCTTCAAGTGACGGTCAAGGGTACACCTCGGTTAACACCATATAGTTGGTAAATCCCTACATGATTCCGGATGATGAAGTGAACCAGGTGGATCCTCCCAACGTCCCCAGCCGTCGCCAGCGTCGATAGAGACATGGCTATATGGTCCGTTGGAGTGCCCCAATTAGCACTTCCATACAGGCTGTGCATGCTACTGAAACCAGGCAACAGGCTCAGCACAAAGCTCAGCATTCACAACCTTCTCACATGGTGGCATTAGGCCCGCCTTCACCACCATTCGTGTTGCTGGATCAGGAAGATCCACCCCGACCATGCCGTGACCAGCCACACCCTGCTACAGTCTAATCTCAATTATCTGGTCCTCATCTGATATCCACTCTGCAGGCTTCGACTAGTGAGCAGCGGGACATTCCTAGTACTAGTCAGCCACCAGTCTAGTCGGTAGGGATCACCGTACCTCGTGTCATAAAGCGACCTCCCGCAAGCATAAGTTCATGTTTGGTGTAGAAGTAATTATCTTAAGCATCTTTCCAGTATTCCAGAAAGGTTCTCCATCTTTGAGGCCCTTCTCCTGTCATCAGATACGCATGAGTCCCTCGCTGAGGCTTTAAGAAGTGCCCTCTAATTTGAGATGGAAGTAGCAGCCGCATATGCTTTTTATGCTGAAACAGTCAAGAATGCCGAATGCTAGTCCATTATCTCATTCTCTGGAGAAGATGAAGGATCTCCCATATAGGGGCATATTTTCCCACTGTACATCACTAACCAGTTCAATGGCGTGGATGCTCGTCGCTGTCTTGTCAACACGAGCTCTGGAATTAACCTAATCTCAACTCAGACACTATGATAGTTGGGATTGTCTGAAGATGATCTGAGTTTCTCTGACCTAAGAACCCAAGGTTATGATAGGATGGAATATAAACCGGTTGGTAATATCCTCATGAAGACCCAGTTTGGTAGCCTAGTTGCCAGCACCGAATTTATGGCAGTCTCTTAGGACACCACCTACAATGCAGTGATGGGAGGGCCATGGATCCACCTGCATGCGGTGATTCCCTCATCATATCACTAGTGTCTCAAGTACTGCCTTAATGATAAAGTGGGAGTGATTCAAGGTGACGTGTCTCCATTTTCCTCTTTTGAAGCCCGCTACCTAGATGCCAACTACTACAAGAGAAATGACAAACAGATTCAGACTAATGAGGTCGAGCATGCCACGACTGCGACCGATCCATGGACGGATCTAGATGATGCCTATGTCTTTCCAATCCACCGATTGGAGGCTACAACCCCAGACCTGGGACAATGCTTCGTAGTTTCTGGGAAGAGGGGGGAACACATTCCCAGGCCTAAGTGATGCCGGAAGGTCACCTCGTACTCCTATACAAATCAGGCTTAGGTGATCCTGGAGCCTCCTACCCCCATAAGGTATCAGGATGTCTGCCCCATGGCAATGAAAATACATCATATTTGCTTGTTCCACCAGGATGGAATTAACCGGCTCAAGCCGATGTGCCACTATTTCATTGACATGATCAAGTGCAACCCCTTGGGGAAAAGAACAGATGAGATCAGATCGACAGCCTTCATCGCTATGGTTGCATCAACACGTGAGTCCTCTGATGCGGTGTCCATTGCTGCTCAGGTGGGTACCAGCCTCCCATCTAGATCTACAAATTCAGAAGCAATTCCTCCCACTAAGGATCCCTCTTTTATAAGTGGGTAAGAGGATTTGGAGGATTATCCTCCTACCTTCGAAGAGGGCGTCTCCGCTATAGTCGACGAGTTGTTACAGGTGAACCTCAGTAGCGAGGTAGACCCGAAACCCACATTGATCAGTGCCTCCATGCCCCTCAAAGAGAAAAAATAGTACATAGACTTCTTGAAACAACACTGTGATATATTCACCAAGAGTTATGAAAAGATTCCAGGACTATATCCTCAGATAGTCATCCATCACATTAGTCTCCCAGCAAATCATCGTGGGTTCAAGCAGCCTCCCAGAAAGAATCACCCTTCTCATGGTGCCATGGTAGAGGTGGAATTTGATAAGATCATTAGAGCCAATTTTCTTAAGGAGGTCCAGTACCAAAAATGGAAGGCTAATATTGTGCCAGTCAGGAAGAAGAATAGACAGATCAGGATCTGCATCGACTTCTGGGATCCCAACCACCACTATCTGAAGGATGATTTTCCCCTTCCTGTGATGGAGTTGTTGATTGATGCTATAGCTAGATTCCAAGCCCTCTCATTCATGGATGGGTACTTCGAGTACAACCAGATCAGAATGGACCCCGAGGATGAGGAGTTCACAGCCTTCAGGGCACCTGAAGGTACTTTCTGTTACCAAGTCATGCCCTTCGGTTTAAAGAATGTAGGTGCCACCAACCAGTGGGCTATGCATCATATATTTAAACGGATCCTCAGAACATTGGTGGAATGCTATGTGGACGATCTAGTGGTAAAATCTCTCCAACGTCAGGACCATCTCAAAGACCTTGAGAAATTGTTCAGCTTCCTTCATTCCCATCACCTGAAGATGAACCCACTGAAGTGTGCCTTCAGGATCACCTCTGGAAAGTTTCTTGACTTCATTTTCAGATACAGGGGCAATGAGATCAACCCAGATAAGATCAAGTCCATTATCCAGATGTCTCCTATGAGCAACATTTGGGAGCTTTGAGGTTTACAAGGCCACTTAACCTACATACGGTGATTCATCGCGAATATGGCCGGAAAGTGTAAGACCTTTTCTTGGCTCATGAAGAAAGAAACACTCTATGAGTGGGATGAAGAGTGTCAGACTACTTTTGAGGAGATCAAGCAGTATCTGATCCAGCCTCCTATCTTAATGCCCCCATCTTCGGAAGGCCACTGGTCCTTTATGTGACCATCCTAGAATGATCTCTCGACACCATTCTCACCCGGAAGAAAAATGAGGGGACAGAGAATGGCCTTTACTTCCTTAGCCACACGCTCCTCAATACGGAGAACAGATACCCCCACCCCCATAGAAAAGAGTTTCCTTGTGCTGGTATTCACAGTACAGAATTTGTGACATTACTTGCAGCACCATGAGGTATAGATGGTGTCCCAAGTAGACCTACTGAAGTACATCCTGAACCGCCCCATGTTGACATGTTGTCTAGGTCGGTGGTCAGTAATTCTCTAGTAGTTAGATATCAGGTTTGTACCTCAGAAAGATATTAAGGGGAAAGCATTGGAAGAATTCCTTGCTGCCCATCCGGCTCCTGCTGACCAGTCCTTGGATCTCGATTTTCCTGATGAAACAATTCTCTTGGTAGATCAAGCCACGCCGTGCTGGCAGATGCACTTCGATGGTGCTTCCCGGAGCCCCACCGGCAGAAGTCTTAATGAACCCAAGATAAACAGAGTAGGTCTGGGCATAATCTTCATTACCCCGACACAAGTCATCCTACCATACTCATTCTTATTGTCAGAAGGCTGCACCAACATTGAGGCAGAGTATCAGGATCTCGTCACAAGCCTCGAGCTGGATCTCGAGATTGATGTGCCCCATTTTCATGTGAAAGGGGACTCTGAACTAGTCATAAAATAGATCAATTATTAATATGTCATTATAAATATAGATCTCGTACCATTGTTGGAGTACACTCTCCAGCTAATGGACCAGTTCCCATCTTGGCCAGAAGTTACTCATGTTCCTTGATCTTGGAATGGTTGAGCTAATGACCTGGCCGACTTGGATGCATCACTCATGGAGCCTGATCAGGATGATATGATTATCCACATGGTACATTGGAGAGTCATTGCTCCTGTCACCCTCGATGAAAACGAAGGCCCATGGGTAAGCCATCTTACCGCCGGAGCCTCCACGTCAGGACCCCCAGGTCCCCTTGATGCGGTGATGGAAGTGAACCCTAACTAGAGAGCCCCCATTGTGAGTATATCTATAATGGTAATCTCCTAGTAGATCGGGCCGAGTGCGAGCGAATCCGATGTTGCACATTACATTTTACCCTTCATGACGGTCCTAGTCATGAGAAAATCCTCTACAAGTGCGGATTTTATGGGGTTTTCCTCTATTGTATTCAAGGAGTCGATATTTATTAGGTCATGCAAGAGGTCCACAATGGTTCTCACAGTGATTATTAGGTTGGGCCGAAACTATGTCACCAGATCCAGAGACTGGGGTAGTTTTTTCCCTCCATGATCCATGATTGCATTAAGTTCACCAAGAGATGCCATGGGTGCCGAATTCATGCTAACTTTATGAATCAACCGCCAGAGCCTCTCCAATCCACCAAGTACTATTGGCCATTTTCAGTATGGGGACTCGATGTTGTGGGACCATATCCACCAGCAACAGCTCACCAGTGTAGATTCATCCTGACGGCTACAGATTTCTTCTCCAAGTGGGCAGTGGCAGTTCCACTCAAGGAGTTAAAGGCTCGTTCCATCATTGACTTTGTGAGTTACAACATCATCTAGCGATTTAGAGTCCCACACACCGTCCTCACCGATAACAGCACAAACTTCTAAGTATCTGAGCTGAAAAATTGTATGCTAAGTAAAACATCCATTCTAACCATACCTCCCACTATCATGTGCAAGCAAATGGACAGATCGAGGTGTTCAACAAAACCCTCTCTAACATTCTGCAGAAAATGGTTGGTCAGAATAAGAAGAGTTGGTCACATAATCTCCCCAATTCCCTATGGGCTTATTAGATGACGACTCTTAATTCCACCCAGGTGAACCCATATTCCATGTTGTATGGGAAATCAGTCGTCCTTCCCATAGAGATTCAATTGCCCTTATTGCGAACAGCTGTCTATGATCAGCAAGCGCCAGATAAAGTACCCGAAATCCATTTGGCTGAGTTAGAAGTACTCGATGAGAATAGGATTCATGCCCTGAACAGTCTGGAAAGGTATTAGAACAAGATAGAAAGAGCTTTCAACAAGAAATTTTACCTCAGCTCCTTCTTGCAAGGCGACCTGGTATTGGCCTTGAGGGCACCAATGATACATGGCAGGAAACCACCAAAGTTGGAACCCAAATGGGAAGGACCTTATATTATTCACAAGGTTTACTCCAATGGATCGTACTCACTAGTTATAATGGATAGTGAGCATATAACTCCACCCACCAATGCCAAGTTCCTCAATCAATAATTTGCCTAAGTTTTAATGGTGATTCATGACCCTAAACTGCATTACGGTCCTGCACGAACTTAAAATGTACGGTTTTGCATTACCCTAAACTGCATGATGGTCCAACATGAACTTAAAATGTATGGTCCTGTACTACCTCAATGTGCTGGTCCAGCATGACCTTAAACTATTCAGTCCTACAAGACTTTAAACTATGCATCATCCTGCATGATGTTAAACTGCATCTTTAGAACTACGTGCGGCTTGATTCCCATCCTCATGGGATATATAGGACCGCACTAACATTTCATCTATAGCCCCAGTCCCAAAACTCTGGTACCTTATATTGGGACAAAACACATGGTTTATTACATGCCTTTTCCCTCATTCGCGTCAAGTTTATCATGATCGTACCATGTATCTCTCTCCCCTGAAGATCTCTGTCTCTTCTCTAGCCCAACTTTATTTGGAATTTTACGTGTGAATTCATGTCCCACACACCCCATCAGTTGGGTCCCCATTATCTTTCACATCTGAAGGCCCCCCTGAAGGATAAGGATACTTATCCTAAGGGCTCTCCTATCATTTCGGGCCAACACCCTGAAGGGTTTTAGACAAAAAATTGATATGAGTCCCGCGTTGTGAATACAGTTAGTGGTCTATGCTCATTTTTTGTTCCCATTTCAGGTCACAAGATATAGATGTTGTGTTTCGAATCTGGTCAACAACTATCCTTTGTCATTTTCACCACCCCCATTTATCCCAAACATGGTGTGTAGTGGTTCATTCTGCCCCACCGTCTCTTTAAATCTCAGCCTACCTTGAGTGGGAGTGTAATTCCAACTGTTGGACCCTTATGTGATGGGGAGAGACTAGTCATACTCCTTGTTTCCCACACCAAGAATTTCCCACATGGTCTTAGGAGTTGTGAAGGCAATGCCCGTATGAGAGGTCATATGGATACAGTTGGCTGAGACGCTCATCCTCAGGTCCTTTGACCCCTTTGGGCCCCTGGCCCAAGTTATCATTTAGGATTGTGTGGTGCAGTACGGAATCACGTCCTCATTCACATCGGGCTATTTTACCACTCCACATATATCCCTTTGAGACATCCCTCCCTTCTTTTATCATCCATCGTGTGAGCCTAGGCCCTTCCATGCTTCACGAGTCCCATAATTTGGACTTCCATCACCTTATATATCTAAAATGGCCCTTGAATGGCATGGATACTTGTATTAAGGGCTATCATACCATTAGGGACTAACTCCCTAGACGATTGAGAGTTACAAGTTGATACAAGTCCCGTGTTGCGAATATGGTCAATGGTCAACGCTCAATTGTTCTCCCCCCTTCTGGTCACGCAAGGGTCGATACTGTGTTGAAAACCTGGTCAAAATTTGTCCTCTATCATCATTACTACTTTATGGTCTTCCATAAGCATGATGATTCTCCCTCTCTTTCCCAC
Organism: Viscum album; assembly: GCA_963277665.1. NCBI lineage: Eukaryota > Viridiplantae > Streptophyta > Magnoliopsida > Santalales > Viscaceae > Viscum > Viscum album. Next base: position 1,590,688,497 of record OY728141.1, on the reverse strand, counting down.
GCATATGACATTAAACTAGGCATATTCGGTCCGAACTCTATGATCCTAAACTAAGATCACTTTCATCCTCACTACAAGACGTTAAACTACAAACTGGACATGAAACTCTGTCCATGGCCCAGCCTTAGGCCCCTCAACCTTTCCAGGACCCTGGCCTAAGTTCTCACTTAGGGTTGTACGGTGTGGTTCGGGATTATGTCCTCATTCACATCGGGTTAATCGCTGTGAAATACACATCCTCTGTTGAGATACCTTGCCCCTATCTTCATCTTTACTGCATGACGTTAAACTGCACAACACCCCTAGAACTATGTGTGGCTTGATTACCATCCTCATGGGATATGTAGGACCACCAGAATGTCTAAACATCGGGTCCAGCCCCATCTCTTAAGAACCTCCCTATCATTTTGGCCTCTTGGCCCACATTCTTCCAGAAGAGGGATATACAGTGTGGTATGGGTATATGTCCCCATTCACGTCAGGTTTATATCAACCACACCACATACCTCTATCTCCAGAGCGGCCTTCACTCCCTATCACTTCTTTCATCTCTTTGAGTTGGCTACCCTTAATTCGGGTCCCTCTTCCCTCTTCGGTGATTCACCAAGTGGCCCATGAGTGCTTTGGTCTAGAACTTGGAGTGTTATATTCTACATGGACATGCTTTCACCCACTTTTAAGGCTTCGGGTTCCTCTTCATTTGGTCTTCCATTACCTTTCAAACCCAAAGGGACCCCCAAATGGCATGGATTCTAGGCCTAAGGGCTCTCCTACCATTACATGCCAATGTCCTTGAGGGTTCTAGACAAAAAATAGATACATGTACCGCATTGTGAATATGGTCAGCGGTCAACACTCATTTGTTGTTCCCATTTCAGGTGACATGATATGAATACTGTGTTTTGAACACGGTAAAAAATTATCCTCCATCGTCACGCCAAACCTCTCAAGCCTTGAATGTTCGTTACATGATTCACATTATTTTTCCACCTTATCATGTCCAAATAGAATTTCAACAGTTCTGGCACTATCCCTTAGTTCCCATTTTCATGTTAGGGGGGACAAAGCCATGGTAAGGCATTATTTGGGGCTCCACACCGACTTCCCTTTAGTGTCCATTCCAAGTATTGAAAAAAAAACCTATTCCGCCCTTGTTTCCCAAACCTAGTTTGACTCACATGGGCTTAGAAATTGGATTGAGGTCTGTACCTACATGGAAGGATTCTTCCTCCCCAATGGTCTGAGCTCTAAGACCCTAAAATAATATTTCTTTTAGAACTCTATACGGCTTGATTCCCATCCTAATGGGATACGTAGGAATGCCCAGGAATCTCGTCTTCAGGTCCATCTCTAGTAGGGGCTAGCCTCTCCAATACCATATCCTCAAACCTTTTCTAGCCCATCGGCCTATGGTTTCTTACTCATAATCATGCACGATATGATGTGAATCTCATCCTCATTCACATCAGGTATGCTTTATCATGCCGTACACTATCTCTAATGAAACTTATCTTTTGTATATATGTCTGAGTCATATGACTTTAAACTATGCTTCCTAGTCCCACATGACTTTAAACTGTTGCGTCTATACTGCACAATGTTAAAATGGATGGTTGGTCTCATCACATGACCTTAAACTGTGACATTATCATCCTGACCGCACGATGAAAAACGACACTACACCGTGATATCCTCACACAAGGGGACATCATGTTTGGTATTGGTTGCACATGGTACCATTTTTTAATGCCTGAACACAACTTGGTTCTTATGGAAATGCCTAGATTTTCTATCCTAGGTCCATCGCTTAACAAAAAAAGACACCCATTCATCCTGAATGACAAACAAGATATATTAAATGCCGCTTCTTTTGGTGCATGGTCCAGACCCACACAACCATATTATCTCTAGTACAAGCATCTTACTGTGCCATCCCTAGAACTATGTATGGTGTGATTCCTATTCTCATGGGACATGTAGGAATGCCCATGAAATTTGCATCAGGCCCAGCCTAACTTTTGTTTTCGGTCCCTTGACCTAAAACCTCCCCAAGGAACACATAGTGATCTGGACTTTAGGTCCTCATTCACCATGTATCTACCATGTTTCCTACCATCTCTGGTCTGATCTCTATGACCATAAACTAATATCACTCTCCATCCTTTCTGAAAGACGTTAAATTGCACGACATCTTCCAGAACTACATGCGTCTTGATTCCCATGCTCATGGGATACGTAGGAACGCCCAGACATCCTGTCTCCAGGTCCATCCCCAGGAATCTAAAATACTATCCTCTCTTTCGACCTCTAGGACCAAACTCTTTGGGGAACATGGGGTATGGAAAGTACCACATGGGTTGTCATTCACGTTGAGTTTTGTAACAGCTGCACCATGTGCCTGCCTTGTCGTTTCCCAATTTGGTCTGAGTTCTATGACCTTAAACTAAGATGTCTCTATGGGAATTGCGCATCATGTTTGGCCACTTCACCACCATGTGCACAATCCATTAAATCAATCCCCCCTTAATGGCCCATCCTACGACCATTAAGTTGGAAGCATGAAACCTCAGGCCCCCTGTCCTTGGAGGGGGACTCGACTCCCTCTATATGATACGTCTTATTGTCGTACTTAGATGTGTTGTGATAGAGCCCGAAGTGTGGAATTTTCTCGGGGACATCCCCCTCATTTCATGTCCAAGCTTCGTGAGCCCGTTTTTTTCATCATCATACTCTTACACATATGAAGGGACCCCCTTTATGACCTAGTCTTAGCCACATTTTCTTACCTACCATCTTGTACCAACGTCCCTGAGGACCTCAGACAACATTTGCGACATGTCCCATGTTTAAAACATGTTCAGTGGTTGACCCTCATTCATCTGTCCCCATTCAAGGCTAACACGATATGGATTCTATGTTTCAAACATGGTCAATGGTTATCCCCTATCATCACGCCACCATCATTGGGGTCTAGATCTTGAGTTTCATGATTGACATATTTTCACTTTCTTATGTTCAAGTGGAATTCCAACATACTCAGCTTTACCCCTTCATGCATCTAGGTGCGTTATATAGGTGGGTCAACATCATTGGGATGTCATACAACTAGCGTCCTATTGCCCCTAACATGTGCCTTACTGTGCTAGGAAAGTCCCATAATTACTTCTTGTTTCCCGCATCGAGCACAACTCACGTGGGCTTAGTAGTTCTGGTAGGACGTGTACTGGCGCAATCATGTCACACATGCCTTCCTTCATCCCGCATGACATTAAAATATGGTTTTATAACTATGTATGGCTTGATACCAATCCTAATGGGGTACATAAGAACATCTAGGCACCTTGCTTTGGGCCCAGGCTACATTTCACTTTTTGTTCCTTGACTTAAAGAATTTCCTTCGGGGACACGTGGTGTGGTGCGGGATCCTCATGTCCTCATTCACATCTATTTTATAGCTACAACACCACATACTCTCTTCCCGAGATCTCCCCTTTCACCCCTCGTCATATCATATGACGCTAAACTATAAAACCCCACATGTCCTTGATGTATGACACTAAACTGCGGTTCTACCTTGAACAAGTTTAGGATGCCCCATGTTAGTCATGGGATGCACTAGATCCCTTTCCAAAGAGTTCCTGCTCGGAAGTATGTTTGATCCCTGATCCGATGGATACGCCCACCCAATGTTCCTTCATCATGGTGGCATGATTTGAATAGTGTTGGAATCCATTCAAACAACCCATCACTCCAACTACAAGCTTTGTGTGCCCTTCATTCAGACCCTCGTCCTCCTTCACACCTAAAGGAACCCCCTAATAGTATGGATTCTCAATCTATGGCTTTCCTACTATCCTAGTCCAACTTTTTAGAAGGCTAATGGATGACATTTCGAGTTAGGCCCCGTGTTTCGAACATGGTCAGCGGTCAGCCCTCATTTGTTATTCCCATTCCTGGATAATTAAATAAGGATACTATGTTTCGAACGCAGTCAATAGTCATCCTTTATTGTCATGCCACCCTTACAATTTTCCAAACATTGGGTATTGTGATTCACAATTTCTATTCCCCTATGTTCGGATTAAGTCAGATTCCCCTGGCATCACCCCGCTCATGCACTAGAGAACATTTGGAAGGATGGAATGTCGACTATCCTGAGGTCCTCATCCTCCAATCTGGCCTCTCCCATTTCTTCCTATAAATTTGGATTGGTTGTTCAAACCCCAGATGCATGAACCTTGGTTTTCACCCTTAAGTTCAGACGGAATAGCATGGCGATCATCCCTTGTTTCTCACATTGGGCTTGACCCGCGTGAGTTTAGGGATTGATCACTGGGCATTTCATGAATATAATAGATTCATGTAAAACCAATACAAATAATAGAACTCATTCATGCATCTAGAATACAAAAATCAAATAATTAAATTACGTTCGAGGGTTTTTAATCCTTACAACACTCGAGGGTCGATCCCTCCCATGGATGGATTAACCCTGTCAAAAGAAAGTTGCAGCTCTGCCACCCTCTGGCTTGTAGCATCCAAGATTTGCTGCTGCCTGTTCAGCTCCCACTCTTCCTCAGTAGCTATGGGTCACAATTCATTTGCCGCAATCTGGGCTCGCTCTACGTTGGTCTTGATGACGATCATCTCATCAGAGGTTTTCTTCATGTGCTCCTCAGCCTCTGCCAGTTGGGCCTTCAATCACAATATTAGCTCTGATTGTGCATCGAGGGAGGCTAAGTGCTCATCCACCCAGACCTCCAGCCACTAAATCTCATCTTCATCCTCATGGAGCCTCTTGATGTTCAACACTTTCCTCCACTGCCAGCCCATACCGAGGCCACAATCATACTCCTGAATCTTCTCCACCATAAGATCTCGGACGAGCATGTGGGGACGCCGGGAATCCACTCCCCTAGCACACAGTTCATGAATCTGTGATCAAATTCTATCCATCTCATCCAGCCATTGCATTTGGGGGGTGTCATCGATGAAGTAGTTGATCAGCTTCCACGATCGGCGACGGACTATTTTTCTATCCTCTTCATCAGAGGACATCTCGTCCCAGTCGATGCGGTTGGTGGGATCATATGTGGAGAATGACACTAGGATCTCATCAACAGGGTCCACATCCAGTGTTTTATTGGGTATGGCAGGATCTGGGATGTCTGATCGATCCTCATCATCGGACCCCACCTCAATAATTTCGGGCTCAGCCCTGATGACGGTCCCACCGATGATTGGGATCATCGCAGCTTGGTCGGTCTGGATATTTTCCTCCACGATCACTAGCATTCCACTGGGAAAGACTCTGCCATAATTCCCGACCAACCTCGCCAAGGTGTCCCACGCCATTTGAAGAACTGTGAACACAAAAAGGGGCTTGGACGTCAGGTGAAATAGTCAATGGGTGACAATTCTGAATTTGGTAGAGGAGACTTACAGAGATCGAATTCCTGGTCTTGATCATGGGTTGACACCATTGGGACCCCAAGGTGTTGCCACCCATATATTTTTGGAATGTCTGAAAGCTCGGTAGGATCCACCTCGGGTGTCCTAGCCCCACTAGACGCAGTAATCAATGCAGCCACATGTGTAGATCCTGAAGGTCCTGCATCTGCATCTATTGAGGGGCGAGAATGGGTTCTATGTATGAGACCCTCCTACGCAGTTCAAGTATTAGTAAGGAGTCTAGAATGACCTGGAAGCATACCCTAATAAAGGGTCTTGGGATTTTACCTCAAGGGCCTCTTCAAATTCTTCAAGGTTCTATTCTTGATCACCAACTTCGCCCTCCTCCAATGGGCTCCCTCTACCAGCCTCCTCCCCCCAAGAGGACTCATCCGATTCCTCTAGCAAAGGAAAGCGGTCACTCAGTTCGGAAGTTGAAAAATATGGGGGGGCTGTCTAATTCAACAACACCTTCACCCAGTCTTTCATTGGATGCGGGGCACCTCGGGAGTGTACAAATTACTCCAACTCTTCTAGGTATTGCTCTGCCTCCTCCTAGGATATTGTAAAGCCGTCCCTGACAGGGCCAATTCCTGGAATGTCCATCCTGAGATGGTTCAAGTGTTTTCACATCTGATACGGGCTGAAGAACTGCCTGTTGACATCCCAGATGTCCCATGCCTATGGGAAGGCAGCATTCTACAGAATGTCTATATGGTGCAGCCACTTCCCCGGAGCATGGGTGGATATTCTACGGAATCCTCTTGGTGGCCTCCCCTATGGATAACTCTGTTTGTTTGGGAACACTGGTTCTGCTTCTATTATTAGATCCACTTCTGGTGCCACCCCTTCAGCCAGTATGGGCCTCACCATCATGGAATCCCCACCACCAAAAGATGTCCTCGCCATCTTCTTGCCCCGACCTCGAGGCTGGGGAGGCACACCATCACCAGCCCAAATGGTTGGATGCTTCATCATCTCCACTGTGTATGAATCCTCTCATATTTTGGAATACTCTTTCACCAACCCAAAGATGACTATGGGCGGAGGCAATTCGTTCAACATCTTCCCGTCTTCCCGCATGAACATGAGCCACATCTTCCTCATCACATGCGGATGTTCCTCATGGAGTACCCCTAAATATACCTGTGTGGTCAGCCGTTGCATACATAAAAATTTCCTGGCAAATCGTTGTGGAGTGTATAGCTCATAGAGAGGCTCACGGTCTATTCATGGCACCAGAACTCTGCCTCGAAAGGCCTAGAGATAGGACTGGTGCTCTTCCATTCCTTGGACATCATCAGTAAAAGTGCCCGTTGGCAGCAGGAACAGATGAAAGTTGAATTCCGCTATTTTCCAGGTGTGATTTAGTACCTCTTGCATAGTCATTTTGGCCAGAAATCTCCCCACGACATTCAGAATGGATGGACAAAAGTTCGATCTTGGGGGAGAGATGGGGTTCAGATATTCATAGACTACCCTGACGTGTGCCGCTACCCACCTGTAAAGGAGGTGGAGCGACCCGCATATTTTCTGTGGCCTCCTCCCCTCGATGATATTCCATAGAATTATGTACAGATTGGTGAGAATTGGGATTCCGAGGTTCACCCACCCTCCTTTCGCCAATATGAATTCCATGATAAATGTGCTTGGTCGCAGACCCATGTTTGTATCCCTCACTGACAGGATCCAACCTCAGATGAGAGAAGCAATGAATGCCGCCAGCCTAACTATCGGTTTCTACTCAGTACTAACACTGAACCCCCAGGTTTCCACTGGATATCCTTCAGGAGCCTCCAATACGAGTTCTCCTTTCCTTGTTGATCCCCCTTCGAGAAAGTATGAGGCATCACCGAAAACTTCCTATTTTCCAGGAAGTTCAAATACTATTTGAAATGCCGTCTGAAGTGGACATATGTCACTGCTTCCTTTTCCTCTCCTTGCACAAGCTCCATCAGTGTCATCGCCAATAGCGACATTTGCTCTGGATCCTCCCACACACCCATAGAAGGGAGGAATTCATCATACGTCTCCCCCAATATTGGGAAACCTAAGATCTAGTACACATCCCACAAACTGATGCCAACCTCCCCATGGTGCAAATGGAAGGTATTGGTCCTCGATGACCACCTGATCAACAAATCCGGCATCAGCTTATTCGGTTGGAAGATATGAAATTGAGAGGCCCAAGCTGCCTCGTACAGACCGAATCTCCTCAGATCTACCCTTAACTCTTCATACGAGGCATCTACCTAGTAGGCCCAGGCCATGTCATCTATAAACTTGATGCCCTGGCGTAGATACCACTCATCAAACCACCCCTTTGACGGGTTCCTCAAGGCTGCCTTCAAGATCATATGGTACATAGGGGGGATGTATCCAGATGTAATCCCTTCCTGTCTACATTGTTCATATGATTGAACAAAAAGTCATCAATGACGGGTGTGAATTCCTCCCAGGCATGGCCATCAGCCACCCTGAACCACTGGCACTGACAAGGAATGCTTCGGAACTAGTAATCTGGCTCATCCCTATTGGCTTTAGGGATGAAGACATCATCCCTCAGCCTAAATCTATACAAAGGCAGTCTCTTGCACAATGGATAGTTCCTTTGTCTTACTGACAACAGCTCCACCAATGACCCGTGGTCAGAGTGGCTCTGTACCAACTCCCCTAAACCCAATATATTCACCAACTCCTATCTATTTACAGTGTCCGCAAGGACCCCCTGGTACCCTCCGGGTGAGCCATTCAGTTTTTTAGTATGGGTGTTCTTTGTCTTCGGTTTGCAAAGCTCTTTAACGGAGCAAGTTTGTGGAGATCGTTCGTGAAGACTATCCGCATAGCTCTACCCCAGCCTTCAAACACAAGGCACAAAGATCTACGATGAGAAGTCAAAGACTCACTGTGCTCCATGAAGTAGAAGGCCTGATTCATGGAGAGCAATCATGGAGTACGTGGAGCTTCACGAATCAAGAGTGCTAAAATCCAAAATTGTGGAGAAGAGAAAGGAAAAAAGAAAGTTCACCCGAAATTTATAGGCAGAACCCCGGGTACTTTGCGACACGTCTGGCCATGGAAAGATTTGCGGCATGCTCAGACCCACTCCACCTCTATGTTTCTCAAGTCTTCTTCGAGAGGCCACTTCATGATGGTTTATATATTTTGGCGATTGACCCTCAGACTTTGACCCTCATTTTCTTCTCGGATCAAAGTATGAGGGGTGGAATTTGTTGATTCCAAAATCAAGGAAAATACAAAAAAAGTAACCACATTAGGGGCTGCCTCGCGAAGACCAACCATGGAGCCCCATAGCCCTACAGCTGATGCAGAGTTCTCGCTCAGTGAACTCACCGCAGAGCAAGGAGGCAGGATTCTTCACGAACCCCTTTGACGTTCGGGAACCCACTAGGAAGCAAGGAGGAGAGATTCTCCAAGAACCCATTTGACATTTGCGACCCCCCCACGGAGCAAGGAGGTGGGATGATCCACGAACCCCTTTGATGTTTGTGAACCCACCATGGAGTAAGGAGGCGGGATGCCCCGCAAATCCCTTTGACATTCGCGAACCCGTTGTGGAGAAAGCTCTGTCTTCATGCCGAGCGATCTTTGCTTGGTGGCGCCTCTTGCCTATAAATCCCAGGCTCCCCTTGATCCCAAAGGATGGATCCTTCAAACGTTTTCCTTTCGAGCTCCCACATCATGAAGGAATTTCTGCTCTGTGAACCATGATCTTTTCAAGGTACTTTTGCATCATGAAGCACCTTTCCCTTTGCATGAATTCTGACCCTCTCCAAAGAGGGATTCCCTTTGTAGACCCAATGGGACTTCATGATGGAAGGATATCCCCAAGGGGGTATGGGTCATCGCAGAGCATTTATGTTTTGCAAAACCCCGTCCATACACATGTGATCTGCATGCTCAGGTATGGTCACTGTGCTTCGTGAACACATTACTTCACAATGTTATGGTTCGCAAGGAACCCTTTCTTCGTGAGGCATTTCCCTGTGAATGCCTTTCCACTTCGCGAAGCAGCTTCCATATGCACCTATTCCTTATAGCTAGGCTAAGCGACTTCAATTTGCAAAGCACATCCCTCCATAAAGACCCTCTACTTCATGGAGCACCAGAGCTTCACAAGACTTATACCTATGAACCCCTTTGCTCTGCAACTCCTTTTCCCGTGTGGACCTTCAGGTTTGCATGAAGCAATTTCAAAGTCCCTTGGGCAGTGCTTCCCATTGCATTGCTTTGCCTCACACTTCTTCACATAGGCATGCTAACCGTTGTTTCTTCTTCGCATAGCCACGCTAACGTGGACCCCCCAATGGATCGCTCTATAACACCCCCCTCACATGACATTTACGATGCCTTCCGTCCCTCAAGGGTGGGTGGGTATCAGTTATGTAAGTCCTAGGGGTGTGGAGCGCACCCACTTCATCCGAGCTGCAGGAAGTTACACTGCCAAGCACTATTCATCCTCAGCACATGATATTAAACTGCGACCTCGCCCCATGCTTTACAGGCGAGGTTCCCCATCTCAGACATTCTCTATGCCCACTATTCTCCAAGATAGTGGAATGATTCCTCACAAGGAATGAGACCCTCTTTATAATAGTGATGGTTGTTCGCGAGGATAGGGAAACCACCTTGGTGTAAGCCCCTAGCCTTTCTTACAGGAGGAAACATCCCTACTTCTCCTTTCTTCTTCAGTCCCAAGGACTAGGGGGGGGGGCTAGACACCAGACCCCTCCTTTATTTGGTACCAAATCCCTCTCCCACTGGGCCTCTAATCTGGTGTAAGTACCAATCTCCATCACCTTGGGCTGCTAACCATGCGTAAACCCCTGCTTCGTCTCCGGGAAACCTAGAGTTTAAGCCCCACAAACCCTTCTAAACTATGTTGACTTTGATCCTTGCCAAGGAAAGGTATGTATGAAGCCTCCCTAAGGTTAAAGTCCAACACCCATTGGATCCGGCCATCTTCACGTCGGTTCACACACTCTTCCGATCTATGTGGACTTTGATCCTTACCGAGGCAAGGTACGTATGAAGCCTCCCTGAGGTTCAAGACCAATACCCATTGGTTCCAGCCAACTTCACGTTAGTTCCCACTCCTTCCGAACAACGTGGTCTTTGATCCTTGCCAAGGGAAGGTACATAGGAATCCTCCATGAGGTTTAATCCCAACACCCATTGGTTCCGACCATCTTCACATCAGTTCACACTACTTCTAAACTACGTGGAATTTGATCCCTATCAAGGCAAGGTATGTAGGAAGCCTCGCTGAGGTTCAATCCCAACACCCATTGGTCCTGAACATCTTCACGTTGGTTCCCACTCCTTCCGAACAATATGGACTTTGATCCTTACCAATGCAAGGTACATAGGAAGCCTCCTTGAGGTTCAATCCCAACACCCATTGGTTCTGTCCATCTTCATGTCGGTTCCCACTCCTTCCGAACTACATGTTCTTTGATCCCTATCTCCTGGCTAAGGTACATAAGAAGCCTCTTTGAGGTGAGATCCCATCCAGCGGTAATTCATTGTGATCCCATCACGTGGTAAGCCGTTGTGACCCCATCCAGTAGTAATATGTTGAAATCCACAATCAAAAGTAATCCATCGTCAGATGAACTATGAGGAATTTGATTCCCTACCACAGGGATATGTAGGAGGTCTCTTTGAGACTCAATCCCAACATCATCGTCGTCCTCGAGTCGACTCCATCTCATTCTTCACCCACTTCACTTAACCATCTATCATCCATTTTGATCCTTATCTGGATTGCCACATCTTGGTGAGATCACGTCAACTCACCCCCTCCAACATTAGTGTTCCTTCTGAGGATCACACACATCTAATCCATTCTAGTCAGTGCTCCGATCAGTCCGATCTGTCTCCGCTTGACGTTAAACCTACTACATACCCTGTTTTAAACATAGGAATCTGAGGAAAACCTCAAATACATGTCTATGGAATATGATTCCTCGCATTTTATGTGGGATGAATAAGGCTTCCACGTCCTCGAGAAGCCCTATAAGAAGGGGAAGAAACCCAGATGCATCGGTGTCCCAACGGCCAGACATTCCAGTGATGTCCAACGTGACTAATCCCCTTACCAAAGGTTGCTGCTCTGACTAGACCCCTTGGAATGTCCCGACAGAAGCAATGTAATTAACTGGTGTCTATGAAGATATGACACTGGGAAGAGTTTCACAAACAATGTCTTAAGTCTATAAGGGAGACCGAGATTAGGTGATGAGTTCTGAGGAGGAATCCACAGAAGGAAGAACCGACATCCCATCATCCCATTTCGATTAAGGAGAAATTTCCCTGAACAAGGAATGGATGCCACCTGGCTTTGGAAAGAGGGAATGCGGGGCAACAAACAACACCACCGTCCTCGAATAAGACAAACACACGCACCCCGGTGAAAGCGTCGGAAACAAGAGAGAAAGGGGATCACCATATCACATACTAACCTAGGAAAATAGTCTACCATCTGTTACAAGGGTCCATCAATGATGCCCAACATCTCACATGTCTCTCCATAAGAGTAATCATGTGGAAGTCCAATGCCTCACCATTACCGTACAGTTGAGGGAGAACAATCTCTTACAACAGGATCCACACACTAGTGCAATAGGGGGTTCCACCTAGTGTAAGGAAGACCCAAACCCTATCAAATAAGGGGCACCACTTAGTAGATAGAGGACCTTAACCTAATGAAATAGGTGGGTTCCACTCAGTGTTAGGTGGACCCACACCCTATCGGATATGGGTTACCACTTATTAGATAGGGGACCCTCACCCTAATTCCATAGGGGGTGTCACTTAGTAGGTTGAGGACCCACACCCTAATGTCATAGGGGATACCACTCAGTAGGTAGAAGACCCAGGACCTAATTATATAGGGGGGAGGGGGGTCATCATTCAGTAGGTACAAGACTCATGCCCTAATTTCATAAGGGGTACCACTTAGTAGGTAGAGGACCCAAACCCTAGTCCATTAGGGGGTACTACTATAATTATCCAGCCCGATCATTGCCATCATCGAGCACCATCTAAAGAAGAGCCACACTCAGAACACTTCACATTATATCTAAAAAAACTCTACAGATCCCACCATAGAGTTCTACATGGAAAAATCCTCAGGATAGGCTACTTTTGGGTCAAAATATGATTCCAAATGAAGGGGATACAAGAGGTAGATGTTTTTAAAAAAAGATAGGGCACATGAAGTGTAAGGGGACCCACATGATATGTGGTCTCTCTCTACTACATGGATGTTTTCCTCACTAGTACACAACATACCACCCATGTATCTTGACATGGAATATCTCATCCTCCCTAGGTTCTTCCTTTGCTCCTATTCATATCCATGTTCATTGTCTGTGTCTGTGTACACTGGTTGTGCACTCTGGCCATACCTGTGATTTTTTTGTTATGATACTCGGCATGTACTCCCACACAGGATCCTTCCCAAGTGACTCTTTTACACAGAAAATATACTTAAGGAGTGTCACACCACATGTGTCCCAACCAAAAAAATGTGATCCTTAACTTTTCCAAAACCCTAGCACCACAGACATAGGGGTACTACTCGATGTGTGTTCATCCCAGTACATGTCATGTAGTCAAGATTTTCATAGAATCTCATATACATTCAATGAGATCTATAATTATTTCTACCACCATAATTTATGTATCGAATTAACCCCAAATTTATGGAATCCATATTTGTACATCATTTCTATCCATTCATTGGCCTGAAAATGGATCCCAATATTCCTGAACGAAACCCACGCACCACCATCTCTCTTCTTGTTTCATGTTGTTCGTTTACGAATCTTGTAACCATGGTAATCATCACCCAAATATCGCATCACATCCTGATCCATCATCAATTCATCGATCCATTCATCACACAATAATTTTCCATGAATTTGGGGGTCTGATCATGCTCAGTACCACCTAGAAATAGTCAAATCACGACCCTATGATCCAATGAAGCAGAACATGAAGATCAGTGGGGGAAACAAAAAATTAAGGTGAAAAAATTATTGTACAAGAATTATTGGTAAAAAGATACAATTTAGGGATATCCTGGGTGAGGAACATTGAACAACAAGTATTAGTTGAATAAAATAATTAAATCTGATACATGGGCACATGAAAAGGCTTAGAATTGATTGAGATCCAAGGAACAAGAATGATCATGCTCAATAATTTAATCATAAGGGTTGAAATCCACATATGAAGAGTAATAACTCTATATTGGATAATTCTTTGATGAAAAATGTGCTCTCCAACAATGGAGGAAGATTCATTACGTTCGCTACACCTCAATTCACCTTAATCTAAAGGCTCATTGTCCCTTGATCTCAAATCACCAACTAAGGAGAGTGGTACAACTTTCTCTCAAAGATCTTAGGGTTATGCAGCTAGCATTGGTGATATTCCTTAAGAAAATACTTTTAGATGTTTTAGGATGAGGTCATTTAAATTAAATAATTAAATTAATCAATTAATTTAATTTAAACTCACCCTCCAATGGTCTTCCGATCCGAACATCCCATGATGAACAATTTTAGGTTGTGCCTAAGAAAAACCTCACATTTAAGATTCAACCATGGTCTCTAAATTTTGATCTGATACTCCTTTGAAGAGTTATCACATTGTTTTTGAAAACTGTGCACATGTAAAATAAAATATATTTAATATTTTTATAAAATTAATTCAGGGCGTACTAGTCCTCAATATCACATGACGTCTCAACACCTAGCTTCAAAAATATTTCTAGATATATTCAAAAGTATTACAAGGAAAAAATTTTCACTACAGAGACCACCATTGATACCAAACTATGATAAAATTCACCTGAATACCTTCTCAAACTGGTACCCAACCCGAACAATCACGTACCCAAAGGGAATTCTCGATCCCCAAAGGCTGACTTCTTGCACCCAAACAACAAAAAAAACAAAGGGAATGATTTTCCCAACCTGAAGAAGATAACAAGACATATATACACATGTACAAAAATAAACACTGGAAGAATACATGAATAGATATATATGTCATAACAGAAAGAAAAAAACGAAATAAATACAACAAAAATGGTATCAAAATAGTCTCCAAGAGACAAGTCTAAATACAAAGGATAAAAAATCTAAAAATCTACTCCAACAGTCCCTAGTTGATAGTGTGTGAAAACCTACACCATATCACCATCCATCAACCTAAATAACACTGATAGAATACCTCTCCACTTCACAATATCTCATTTCCTATCCCTACATCAAAATTCATAACCATGTCTGTGCACCACTGAAGGGGTATACAGGTTGTGAGCTGACAAGCTCAGTAGGATCTCAGCTAGGTGTTCCATATCAAATCTCAAAACAATAATCCAAGCATGCTCAACATTAGAGAAAACAAATCATGATACAGTTAAATTGTATTTATATCAAAACCATCAAAAAATATTTAATTTTCCCTTTTCCACATTTCTAAATAAGATAGGTAAATCATTTTAAAATAATTTCATCTCCATATATCACAAAAAATATATCATATTAAAAGAAATCATGAATCAAATATAATATAAGATCCATGTAAGTACAATAAAAATAGTACAAACCAAAAACATCCCAAATCAGCCAAGAAGCAATGCAGGTAATGTCATGGGAAGGATCACACTAGGTCATGATAGCTAGGATACTCGTACCTAAACATAGAAATCATGTGAACATCAAGAATCTAGTCATATGCATCAATCCTAGAGAGCATATGGACACCCAATAAGTTAATTGACAAAAACTATAACAATTTTCTAGAATAATATAACTAGGGATTAAAGTAAATCCCCATGCGTAAACCCCCCTATAGTGGACGAGGCATATTATTATACTTTCCACCTAAGTACCCAAAAATTCCCATGTGCTTTATTTTTTCAAACCTGTCCATCAAAACATTTCATCATTTCATACTTTGAAATCCATTTCACAATTATTTGAAAACTCTTTCTATTTAAAAAAACTATATGAAAACCATCTTTTGGAAAAAACTAGTTCCACAAAAAAAATCAATCATATCATTCCATTTCATTTAATAAAACAATTTATCAAAAATAAGAGCAATGTAGTTCACCAACATAGGCTAGAGGTTGAATCACCAACCTCAAAACTCAGGTCACACATTCTCATAATGGAATACACCACATGAAAGAAACCAAAAACAATATAGGAGGCCCAAGAATCAATCTACACATCTCGAAATTTATTGAATTAATAAAAGGGTTGGTGTCAAAGAGGAAACAACACATACCTCAAGAATCCACACCAGCCACACCACAACCAACAATGGAAACAACACCCAAAACAAGATCACACAACATATATAGAATAAAATCCAAGGAAACATCACTATAGATCCAAAAAACCAATATCTCAACACAAAAATTATACCATGATCAAAGGTAATTAATAAGAATAAAGGCTTACTCACCTAGAGAGATGAAACATAACCACAATAATGATTAATCACTGAAGGAATCAATGGATATCGAATAGAGGCTCCTAAAATATCCGAGGAGGAGACCTAAGTCAATAGAATAGAGAGTTATGGAATATTGAAAACAAATTCAACCAATGAAGTTCCATAAAATCCTTTTACATGAATTTTATGTGGCATGTAATCCATTTACACATCCTATAATCCTTGGGACTTAGATTTGCTAAAAAACTCAAATATTTTTTATTATTAAAAACTGATTTTTTAATATTACTTTTTTTTAATATTTATGGAAAATGTATTAATCCACACTATGTATTCATCTCATGACATGATCCTATAAAAAATTACACGTTGGGTACCCCCATTACATGGTGTGTAAAGTCCCCACAGACAGTGAAATATGCAAATTCTTTAAAAAACCCACAAACCAATTCAGGTGTTATATGAACTCAGGGAGAAACTTTTAAATCCATTAACACATTTATAACTAGACCCCATTAATTCAAAAAAATATAAATCTCAAAATTTTGTGTTATTTTTATAACTAAATATTTTCCATCCTCAGGAGTCCCAAGATGTACCCAATTAAAGAGGAAAACAAGAAAAGGTAAGGAAAGTACCTGAAAGTAGGTAACAATATGTTACATGTATAATAGTTTTAAATATTTTATTAAATTATTAAATAAAAATATTAATATTTATAATATCATATATGATGCTTTTATAACATAAAATTACCCATTTGTTAATAATATTTCATTATTTTCAGTGTTTTGGGTGTTAATTACCTTGTTTTCTCATGCATGTTTTTTATGAGAGTTTCGGTTATTGTGTATATTATAAAATTATACTATATTTAGATTAATAATAATTAAATAATTATCATATTTTTAGATACATTTTATTTTTAAAACCAATAATAAATGATGGTTATGAAAAATGATGTATCCTACAACCATATAGACGGTAAGCCATATACACGCATGAGTGATGTTTCCATTTTCCAATGATCATCATGAAAATAAGATAAGTAATAAATAATCTTTAAATAATTATAAAAATAGCATATATACCATATTATATAATTATATATATCATCCATGTGGTGTGTTGATGAAAATAGTGTCACATCGCTTCATGAAGGTAGTAGTCCACACGTAAATAAACAATGTTATCATCTTTACGTGACTGAAAAGGAAATAAATAAAATGATATATATTATATTTATAAAATGATTAATATTTCATTAATAGAATATTTATGTCACATATATCACATATAATTATTAAATTTGTCTTTATCACCTTCAATGTGAAGCATTAGTGAAAGATTAATCACATCGCTTCATGAGGTGGTAGTCCACTGTACACAAAAGTGATGATATCACGTCTCCTACGAAATGGAAGATAATAAGATATTATGATATAGTGACTCCAAATGTATAAATATGTTATAAATATCATATATATAACTTATATATATCATCCTAAACAACCTTGATAGGTGAAAATGGAAAAATGAATGACATCAATTCGTAAGGTGGTAGTCCATCATACATACGGATGATGATTTTGTAAACCATTTTATAGAAGTAGAGATGGTTTTAGGTCATGAAATTTTTATAAAATAATTCAATTATATTTAATATATTATTGTTATTATATCATCATGGTATAATAAAAATTTAATGACATAGAGAAAGAAGTAAAATAAAGATGCTTCTTGAAGAACATTTCATATTCTTCGGGTATCCTACTTAGGTTTGCACTATATACTTACTAGGTTGTATTTATAACCAAAATAATGATTCTATGATGAGGGGAGTTAATCATGGAAGTTATTTGGGAAGGTATTGTATAAACCAAATAGGCATGAATGTGTGAATAATAAAGGACAGGGGTGGCCTTTTATAAGTGTGGGAGAGAACACACTTGGGATTTTTGAAAAGAATTGAGTGATCCTACATTTTTCAAATGTAAAAATCATTAAAAATAGACCATTATAGAAACTTATATGGTGTAATGGTCCAAATATGGATATAAAATAGTTTTTAGACAAGTTTTTAGGCCATTTTACCATTATATTTTTAGTTTAATTCAATGGTAAATCAATTTTTACACTAACAAAGGTAATTAATTTTTACTACATTCACTATTAATTTTGTTAAAAAATAAATTTGAAATTATTATAAATAATAAACTATGATGATTAAAAATACGGAATACATATTTATAAATTCAGTTTATTAATATTTCAAAAAATAATTTAATATTAATCCCATAGGCGTGACGAGAAAATGAGTTTTTAAAGTGAAAATGTTCAAAAGTTTATAAAGTTTTTATATCTGAATTCAATATGAAAATGACTAAAATGACATAAATTAGATTAATTGATATAAAATTGAACTAATTTTACTTTAAAACAAATTAAAAATATAATTAAAAATATAATTATAAATTATAAATAATTTAATCAAAAAGATAGTTTTCAATTAAAATTTCGTATTTTACACTATTCATCAAAAAATGAAACTTCTTAGAAAAATAAAAAAAATCACCCTAAGATAATTATGGTACTACAATTTAAAAAATTTGTTTTTTTAAATAAATTTTATAAAATTATTAAAAAACAATTTGAAATTATGTGTGCAAAGCGTGAGTAAAAATCTCTTCAAAAAATATAGTTTTTCAGAAAGAATTTGTTTTTCAAGTGGTTCTTATCTTCATTTATAATTAATCGTTCACCAAAGAATTAACTATACATAAATATGAAAATCATATTTTTATAATTTTTTTAATCCTATTCATTCCCACTATTCCAATGGTTAGGTGATAACTGTCATATTAAATAATAATATTTATAATATATTATTGTTTGGTAAAATTTGGTCTTGCATGTAATGAAAGATAAAATCAATGTTGCGTGCATTGGAAGATATACGATATATTTAATTTATTTAAAATAGTAAATACATATTAAAGTCTCATTATGTTATATTACCTTCCATTATTGGTGTTTTGTGTCATATACACTATAGAATATGATGTTCATATTTTTAATTTTTGGGGTGTTACACCAAGCTTAAAGCTAGTACTGTTTAACACAGTCTCCAAACTCACCCTAAGAACTTTAAATAAAGTTTATATATATAAGGGTAAAAATAATATTTATACTCTGTAGTATCATACCCAATAACACTCATGGAAATTTGGAATATGTATACTAATTATTTTGTGAAAAAATAACATAACAAACAAACACCTAAGAGGTCAATTACCATCTAAAATCACCAAGGCTCACTAACTAAGTATCACATCCACTTATAATTAAATAATATCAAAGAACATAAAAAGAATGTACCCTATAACCACTTCACCACTGGTTTTTACTACCATCCACTTTAGTATTATCTATTAAGAATCCTCTATAATTATTCATAGTTTTCTAAAGTAATTTATATTTTCATTTTTTATAAGTTATTTCCTTTTATAATAAAAGTTATTAAAAATATATGGGCTTTCTTTAAAAGTAACCATTATTTTCAAATGTTTTTATTCTATTTCATATTTTATCTTTTATTAATCAAATTAAAGTTATTTAATGTTTAAATTACTGTATTACCTTTATTTTTGATGAGTTGATGATCTCTTTCCCCACTTTATAAATTTTTACTTCAGACCTTTATTCATAAGGTTTCTTTAACATTAATTCTATTTCTTATGATTATGTTCTCTATAACTTTTCATATCACTCTTGAATTTATTCTTCTCCTTTATGTCAATATTATTTAGTATTATGGATATATTATATATCATTTATACTATTCTTATATTTTTTTAATATCGATTTAACTTTATATCCATTACTATATATAGTGTGAAAAAATTATACTACATAAAATAGTTTTAAGTTAACTTAGAAATTAAGTCATTACATTTATTAACATATAAAATAATGAAATTACATATACATATTATTTTATTTCACATAATTATTGATTACTAGGGTATGTTGATTATGCATTGTGCTATTTATTTATTTATTTCATATGATGAAGGAATTTGAATTATTTAGTAAAGGGAGGGGAAAAAGATTATATATCACCTAAATGAGTTGTTAGGTCTCATAAAACCAAGTATTTTCGGAATTTAGTGCATGACTACACATTTATTTAAATTTTTTTGGCTGAGGCCTTGATGAGTTGATTTATATATATATATATATATATATATGAAATTATCTATTTCATCCCTTTAAAACCATTTATTTTTGTCCATGTGATTATTTATATTGTTATGTTATCCATGTATATATTTCATTCTCATATAATTAGTTATATGAAAATATTAGATTATAATTTCTTCATTCCATATTGTTCATTCCTCATTTCTTCTTTGAAAACTTTTGATGTATGCTACCCCTTACTTAGCATATAAGTCTAGAACCTTTATTTTTTCTTCCATATTACATGGGAACTAATATGAGTAATATAGATGAATCAAGGATATACTATGAGGAATATTAAATTCAAGGAACCCATTACTATGGAAAAAATGTACACCGAGTGAAATGTGTGAATTTTTTATGTAACAAATTTCTTAATTCTCTAAAACTCTAAACCTAAAAGGTATTAGGTATGTAAGTGATGAATGTTTTTTCTATAAATCATGTACTTATGGGGTAAACTTCATCTACCTAAATTACCCATCCAACTCAGAGTACATATCTATAGGGGTCTGTTTTAACCCATCCAGAGACTTTTTTAGCTTGGAAATATTTGTTCCATCATTTTAAGGATACATCCATCAAGATTCTCAATGAAAAATTCTTTTTCTCGATATCCATTCAAGAAGGTTGATTTTATATCCATTTTATATATTTTTCAATTCATGTGAGATGTAAATACTAGGAACATTATAATGGATTCTAGTATTTCAATAGGTGTAAAAGTATCTTGAAAATAAACTCCTCAAACATATGAGTATCCCTTTAATACAAGTGTGGCCATTTCCCTTGAGACTTCCACTTGATGATTCAACTTATTTATAAAAACCAAATTGGTCCCAATTTTATTTTACACTTTTAATATAGGGACAAGGTCCTAAGGGAAAATATTCTAAATTTGATCCAGTTCATCATTCATAACATTAACCCATTATTTTCTTGAAAACATCTACAACTGAATAATGATTTTGGAGATAAGATCAGTTTGGTTGTCAAGTCTTAATATCCATCTAGTATAAAATAGAGAATTATGGTTTCTCATTATATTATTTTTTTCCATATACTTATTTATCATATAATACTTTTCTTTTTAAAATTCAGTATCTTTTTCTTCATCACTGGGGTGATCCAAGTTAATATTAATTAAATGTGGTACAATTAAAACTCATTCACTACAATTTACTTCAAGAATCTTCTCATTATCATCATAAAAATATTTAAAAAGTTGTTCATTTGAAACATAAATGTTGTGTTTATTCCCAATGATTTTCAATTATAATAGTATAATACTTTATAAATAATATTATTCTATAATATGTATCCTTTTTAATTAGATAAATTTCCTAGAAATATACATTCCTAAGTCTTCTCATCAAAATTTCCTAAATTCCTATTCTTGATCTTCATTAAAAAGGGACTACCATATACTCTAAATTAGTCAGTTGTTGGGTTATTCTTATAACACCTATCATAGGAGTTCATATTTTAACTTGGTCTTAGAAAAAACCTATTTTGGTCAGGCATTGTTGTTCATAAATCCTTAATTTAGTAAAACATAGAGATGCTATACTATTCTATCATGGTTTTCTCCTTCTATACCACGATTATTTTGTTTTTTATCTTATCCATTTTTTGGGGTGTATGAAGAGTACTATGATGATGTTTATTCCCAAATATTTTATGGTAAGACTCAAATAATTTTATTGTAAACTACTTAAAATTATTAGATCTAAGTTTCTTAATACACATACCCAGTTCCTTTTTGACGTTTCTATTAAAAAATTTAAACACTTCCACTACATATAATTTATGTTTGATTAATGTCACATTAGTCATTATGGTATAATGATTAGGGAATTAGATGAATTAAATATAACCTTGAGAGGATTTTTGGGTCTTTATCCCATAAAAATCAGTATATATCAGGTAAAGTGGAATGATGGATTGGATTTCCACCCTTTTATGACATCCCTAAATCATATTTCATTTTTGGAATGTTTCACTAATTCCTTATATTTCTCTCTTAATATGATTTATTTTATAATTATATTCCATTAGGCTCCACCATTTTATACATCTGAGCTTAGACTTTGATTGTTTCCACATCATGGTAAAAAACATCATTTTATGTGATGAGGTAAGTCTCTTACCACATCTCCCTTTGAAATATTTCTAAAATTTATTTGATAGAGTAGGCAGAATATTCTATGACCCAAATTGTTTTAAAATTTTAAGATCAAATATAATATCCCACTATTTTAAAAGAAAGACTATGTTCAATAGTGTACACGATACACAACAATGAGCTTAAACAAATCATGAAATATTATTATTTAAAAAGATCCTTATAACTTATCCATTAAATTGGCAGGTAGGAATAAGATTAAATAATTTATGAAATAAATATAAATTTCCTACTAAATATAAATATTTTGAAAAATTCTTAGTAAATAATAACTCAATTTTTAGTAAAGTCGTTTTATTCTTCAAAAATATAATTTTCTCAAAAATTGTTTTTATTACTTTTTGTGATAAAATATTATAAATAATCTAGGGAAATTTTTGAAATTTTATTTGAAAAAAGGATATAATTTTATAAATCATAATATAGAAATTATCTTATGGTGAATTTTTATGTTTTTCTAGAAAATTTTATTTTTCAATTAATAGTAAAAAATATTGATTTTTATTGAAATCTGTATTTTCTTTTAAAGTGTTTACAAAGTCTTATTTTATTTTGGATTAGTTTAAAAATTTAAATATATATTTTTGATTAATTATAATCCAATTATATTATTTGGAATAAATTTTATACTTTAATTTGGTATAAAAACATTTTTTACTTAAAATTACATTTTTTTCCTGAAAAACTATTGTTTGTCACATTTTGCAGGATAAATTTTAAATTTATTTTTTCTAATTCTATGAAATTAATCTTGAAAAATTTATTACACGTTTTTAATTATCAATTATAAATTTTTTAATTATTTCCATTTTATTTTTAGTCATTATGAATAGTAATCAATGTAAATTTCATTACCACGATAAAGGTAAAATGAGTTAATTAAGGGATTCCATAATTTGACAAAAAATAAGAATTAACCCTGAAACGTAAAATAATTTTATTTTAGGAGTATATTTTTTCCATAAACATAAAAACTTTGAACATATTACCTTTTTTTTCATTTGGCCATGATTTTGGCCTTTATAATATTTCATGTAATGAAAAGTAAAAAAATCTCATTCTCATTGTTTTATAATATTTATTTTTTTACATAAGGATAAAAATAAGGTATGTTTATTCAAAAATAATTATTTAAAAGATAAATTATTTTTTATCATGTTATTTTTTTTTAAAATTTTTTGTGATGAAAAAAATATCTTAAATGCTTACGTAACGACGATATAGTATTTATTCAATTAATAGAGAAATAAAATAAATAATTTCAAAAATATTAAAATCATTAAAATTTATAAAAGTTATTGCATTCCATGAATTATTTATATAATTATAAAATCTTGGGTATGTTTGAATTTATTATATTTATTTTATTTTCTATCTTGATTTTATTAAGGTGAAAGTAAATGAATAGTTCTAAAATGGAAATTAATGATATTTCCTAAAAAATAAAATTTTATTAAATGATTTAGAATTCCAAAAAATCTTATATTAAGAAAATTTATTGAGATATGGTTTATAATATCAACCATGGTCCATTTATGGTTCAATTGTCCTTTTATAGTAACTATCCTAACCCCTAAAGGGAATTTTTTTTATTATCATGGTAATCGTCAAAAGGGTTAACAGAGGGTTAAAACGAAAAGATAAGGGTAAATACATCACATAAAATTATCAAAACTTTATTTTATAGTATTATTTAGAATAATAATAATATTTTATTATAATTTTATCAAGTTGGATCGATTTAAACTTGAAAATTAATTTATATTAATTTAATACTTTAAGAAATTCGAAGAATTCCCATCCCTTCTCTCATAAAAGAGAACCGCACTTACTGTTTTATTCTATATTTAAAAGCATTTTGGTTCATCCAATACCAATAAAAATACCTTACTATAATAACTCCTCTCATTATATATTTATTTTTTAGTAATAATACCAACCATAGAGTGCTTAACGTGAAAATTAAAGGAGGTTATCCAAAAAAGTGGTACATCTTTTAACTAAACGTTTTAAGTTTATTTATTCTTCTACATCCATAAAATCTTATTCAAAAAAGATTAAAAGATAAAAATATTATTTTAAATATAATTATATTTTATTATATTAATGGAAAAATATATATCCATCTCCTCTTCTATCAAACAAGAAAATAAAACATCCTTAATTTGTATGGTAGATTACTGTCTTGCAAACCGATGTAATTCATTTTCCAAAACTGCCTCTCATGGATGGTTATAATGATGGATTTAATGTATATATACAACATTTATTATATAATTATCATTATTAAAAATTAATATTTAATCCAGTTTCTTACATTTCCATTCACTAAAAAATTATAACGTTGTTCGTGCGTACATGTGGACTACCACTTACACGAAGTGATGTGATTCATTTTTTATCACCACATCACATGTATGATATATATAAGTTTATTTAAAGAAATAAAAATTTATTTATGATATAATTATAATTATATAAATATAAAATAATACATATATTATTTCTATAATGATCGTTAAAAAAATGGAAACGTTACTCATGTGTAAGTATGACCTACCCTCTCCATGATTATAACATAGTAAATTTTTCATAACTGTTTTCATGGTTAGTTTTAAAAGTATAATTTATGTATTAAAATTATTGTTATATTATGATTATTATTATGGATATTATGTAATAATTAGCTCATTGACCATAGTCAACCTACCAAAATCAATTTGTATATATGATTTGACTATCATCAATGCGTCTGATGTGAACTTAATTAAATAAGTAATTGATTATAACATGGTTAAATGGATAATATACATGAAAAAGGCAATTATTCAAGTAAATAATTAACATAATTTCATTATTTAGGAATATAAATAACATAAATGATGATTCATACTTTGGGTAAGAGGATTTCATTTAAAAATCAAAATTTTAAAATTTCCTTCAAACTCTTTTTTTTCTATATCCTTGTTCTTACAAATATTTCAAGAAAATTATTATTTATTATTGAATGGATAATAAAGGTAATTTTATGATTATATTTTAATTTCTTTACATTTTATTAAAATTAATTAGTTTAAGGTTTTATATAAGGGACACATTACTTTAAAAACTTCATTTTTAATGTTTTAATGATTTATTTTTAAAATCATTCTCTTACATGTCCATATTTTTAAAATTATTTTATGAATGAATTTATCTAGAAATAAATGAATTATTAATGAAATTTTATTTCTCATTTTAATTTCTTTCATTATTTTTCAAAATTAATGTTTTAATGTATTTTATTCATAATATTTTTTACTTTATTTACAAAAGACAAAAAGAATGTTCTAATTTAACATATACAACATCAATATATTTTATTTCCACCACAACCATTATTTTATGTTTTTATTCCTTTATAATCTTTTATATTTTATTCAAAAAAACCTTTTCCATTTTGTTCTAGATATTTTAGTGTTAAAAATAGTGTTTTAATATGAAAGGGCATTTCAATATCTAAAAGTGTGTTTCATATGGTTTTAAAAGAGTTTTTAAGGGTTTTATGATGAAAAGGTGTTATAATAAAATGTTTTTTTTTCATGATATGGATATTAATAATTATATATGAGAAACGAGTTATCCGTATATAGTTTATATGATGGGTTGATCCCCATTATAGCTCATTATTATGGGTGAGCCTAATATAGTTCATATAATGGGTGAGGTCCATTATAGATCTCCAATGAACTGGGTAATGTTTATAATCTTAAAGGAAAGGAGGGAGATAATTGATGTAATCTCTCTTATATATTTAACTAGGTTCCAATTTTTTTGACATGTATTTTTAATATAATTCTCTAATTTTTATAAAATGTTTTTTCCTACTATAGGTTTTAAAAGGCCCCCTTTGAGAAAAATGCATGTGTTTTCATATGGATATGATTTATTTCATATTCTCAATGAATATTGTGATAAATTTAAATATTTTATGGGTTTTCATGTTTTTACAGAATTACCAGATTTTTTTATGCCCCTTAGTGATCTTTTTTATATTATTAATATATTTTAAAATGTTTTTACAGGTTTTTAGGATGGGTAAGAATAAAAAATAATTAAAGTTTAAATTAATAAATATTTTAAGTGAATAAAAAATATATTTCTTTTTAAATGTTTTATATTTTGAAAAAAATGGATACTGATATGTAGTGTACACTTTATACAATATTCTTTTTTAATGTATGAGTTATTAACTAATTATATAAAACTCCAAACCTGACAATGACATTGAAATTAAAGAAAGTGAATTCTTAACTAATACTCAATGATAAGTAATGATTTATGGTTGGGTCCTTATAGTTAGTATTAGATGAATGGTTTAGATTAAATTTGATATTAGGATTTTTCAAGAGTTATGGATACCATTATATTTTTTAAGGTTTAGGTTTGATCATAAGTTCAAAGTCATGTATACACTTTTTTAATGTTTTAAGTGTTGGGATTTTAAGGTGATTAATGATATTTTTGGAGATGTTTTATTGGATTACAGTAAAATTATCCCTTAGGTTTTATTTAAAGGATTATTTTAGAGAAATGATATTACATCTTTTGGACTTTAAGTAGAAAGGTATGGGATTACGTTTAAAGTTAAAACATTCTTTAATGATGAAGTTAGTAATGTTATTATTGAGGATTTAAAGGTTAAAGTACTGTAGATTTTATATGGGTATTTTCTTTACAAGGACCATTTTAATTTTAACATAAAATTATTCATTTCATGTTTTAATGATGTCATTTTCTACAGATTAAAGACCATTTTGTCAAGATAAAAGGAAAAGGATCTCACATAAACTTATTATCTCTTCTAGAAGATTTAATCACCACTATCATCGGAAGATCTTGTTCAAATGATTCGAAATATTTTTGAACATCCAAATAACCCATAATAATTTATTTTATCTTTCCAACACCTTTGTTATTTCTCAAAAATTTCTATAGATTATTTTATTTATTTTATTTTTTTTCAAAATATCAACTCATCAATTTTATTTAGAAAGGGAAATACCCCCAAGGATTTGACTATTTATTTTATAGATATATGAACTTCATGATAAAAGATAAAGGGGATATCAATAGTATAAAATAATACATTTATTTATATATTTGAGGTATGAATTATTTTTTCATGTTCTAAGTATGGAACATGATTGAGTTGATATTTAAGAATCATAAGGAAATATTTCATATAATTGAATAAGATGACAAAACATGGGTAAAGTTTTAAGAAATAAGTTGGCTGAATGATGTGTTTATCAATTATATTTATATATATTCTAATTATTATGAGAATATTTGAACACCTAAGGATTATTATATTATAGATTTTGTTTTCAAAATTTGTAAACATATGTTAAATGGAATTAATACCTTTAAAAATTGGTGTAGAGAAAATTTGATAATTTCTGGATAAAATCATTTAAGGACATATGATAATTGGACAAATAAACCTTCGAGTTAATATGTGTTTGGTGTTATAGAAATGATTAACAATTAATATTATTTGTTAAAAAAAAGGTTTCATAGAAAACAATAGAGGTTAAAAAGTGAATTGATTATTAATTATTTTTTTATGATTTTCATTATATTTTTGGGAAGTTTATAGGTATAATATTGTTTTAGTAAAAGGAAACCCCATCACATCTATCAAGGTCATGGGGATGAATCCCATAACTGAAGGGTGCAAGGGTGAAACACCTACCACTATCCCACATGATGTCCTATTTAGTATGAAATTATATAAACAACTTGAAAAATAAAGATTAAATTTA
The DNA here is from genome assembly GCA_963277665.1 of Viscum album. NCBI lineage: Eukaryota > Viridiplantae > Streptophyta > Magnoliopsida > Santalales > Viscaceae > Viscum > Viscum album. The sequence goes on along the minus strand of OY728141.1, from coordinate 1,590,660,309 downwards.
TGACTATGAACATATATTTTATCATATAGATAACCATGGAATTGAAAATTGATATGTTGATTATGTTATTTATGTTATTTCATAAGAAGTTTTCTATTTTGAAACCTTTATATGATTAAGGTAATTAGAATACTATGGGATCTTATTTTAGTAATAAAGGATTAATTATATTTTGGAATCATATATGATTTTACCATGAATTTATGGTGATTAATGTTATTTATGGAAATGATTAGTAAGTCTTAGAGATTATATTATTAAGGCATATAAATTTTTTATGAAATTTTAAAAGTTATTGATGTTATTTGGACATAAATGTTAAATTAATATCAAAAAAATATGGGATCAAATCCTTTTTATTTTGGGATTAAATATTAGTCAAGAATATTTTGAGAATCTTTAATGATAGATATTTATCAAATTATATAAGTTGAACTTTGGGTATTATTATTATGGATTTAGTGATTAATGCTGTATTTATTTATATGATGGTTTATTCATTTTGGGAATTATATTATGCTAACCATTTTGGTTTTGGATAATGTATAAATATATGAGGAAAAAAATTATCCTTTTTTGTATTTTGTTATACATTGTAAATTAATTTTAGAGCCTCAGGATTTAAAAATTAATTTTTAATACTCATCATTTGGAGAGAAAGATGATATTATGGTGAAAATGGATTAAAGGATAAAATTATACATGTAAAGTAAGTAAATTTTCCTTATGTTCTTTGTCTAGATGGTAAGAAATACCTTAACTCTAGGAAAAATATCTTAAAATGAAAATTGTATCCTATTAACTTAATTTTTTAGGAATATAAGGCCTTTTATATTCCACTTTTCTTTATGGTTTTTTGGTTATTAATTTTCTCAATATTATTAAATTTCTTGTAATCAATGATCTATATCAATCTCCATAATTATTTGGACATTATTTTTTCCCTCCATTTACATATTTTCAATTACCACTAATTTCCTTCTATTTGGAAATCTAATTATGTGTTATTATAGATAAACTTTATACTTCACTTCCCCTCTTTTCGAATGAAAGTTTTATTAACCACTTTTATGATGTGGTATTTCAAAAAAGGTATTTTCAAATGTAAAACCATTGATTAATGAGTTAAATTTAAAGTTGAGAGAATGAAATTTATTAAATGTATGGGGAAGAGAATGTAATAACCCTATATTTTAAAAGAAATACTATGTTTGATAGCATACAAGATGCACAACACCAATGTTAAATGAAATAGGAAATATTATTATTTAAATATAACCATTATAACCTTTCCATCTTATTGGAAGGTATGAATAGGGATAACTAATTCATAAAACTATATATAAAGTTCATATTAAAAATATAAATGTATTGTAACATTATTATTAGATAATCATTCATTTTTTATTAAAATCATTTCATTCTTCAAAAATAAGATTTCATCAAAAATGACATGTATTACTTTTAAAGAGAAAATATTATAAATAATTTCTTGAAATTTTAGAAATTTTATTTTTTAAAAATGGTATAATTTTTTAAATCCACATATCAAAACAAGATTATGGTCAAATTTTGATATTTTTCTGAAAAGTTTGATTTTTCAATTAATAGTGAGAAATAATGATTTTTCTTGAAAACTCTATTTTCTTTTAAAGTGTTTACAAAGTGAAATTATATTTTTTATTAGTTTTAAGATGTAAATATATATTTTTTATTAACCAAAATCCAATTATTGAATTTGGAAGGAATTTTATACCTTAATTTGGTATAAAAACATTTTTTACTTAAAAGTAAATATTCTGAAAAACTGTTTTTATAACGTTTTATGGGTTTAATTTTAAATTAAATTATTCGACTTTTTTTATTGAATATTGAAAAATGGATTATATATTTATAATCATGAGGTCTATTTTTTTAATCATGCCTTTTTATTTTTAGTTACTGTGAATAGTAATCTTAGTAAATTTCATTACCACGGTGAAGGTAAAATGAGTTAATTAAGGGTAAAAATAATGTGAAAAGGACTAAAAAGTAACCAAAACACTTGAATTAATTTAATTGGATTATTATATTTCATTTATAACCATATTAAATTCTAATATATTACCTTTATTTCCATTTGGACATGATTTTTATCTTTATAATATTATATGTAAAGAAAAGTAAAAAATGTCATTCTCTATGTTTTATTTTTTTTTAATTTTACCGTAGGGATGAAAAGACGGTATATTTGGTTGTAAATAATTTTTTTAAATATAAATTATTTTTTATCATGTTAATTTATTTTCAATTTTTTTGATGAAATAATTATCTTAAATGCTTATGCAACACTGAAAAAATATTTATTCAATTAATAGAGAAATAAAATAAATGATTTTAAAGATATTGAAGGTAATATAATTTGAATAAATTATTTGGTTACATGATTTTTTAGATAAATATATCGTTTTATGTATGTGTTAATTTATTATATTATATTTCCTTTTTCTATATTGATGTTATTAATGTAAAATTAAATGAATAGTTCTAAAATTGACATTAATGATATTTTATAATAAATTAAATTTTATTAAATGATTTAAAGTTAATAAAAATAATATCTTATATAAAATTATTGGGAAATATAGTTTAAAATATCCACCATGGTCTATTTATAGTTTTTTTTATTTATAGTTAATATCTTGACCCCTAAATAGTAAAAGTATTTGTTATCATTGTAATAATCAAAAGGGTTAACAAAGGGTTAAAACAAAAAGATACAGTTGAAAAAATCACCTAAACTTATCCAAGATTAATTTTATGAGTGAATATAGAATCATAAAAATATTATATTATAATAATATCAATTTAGATCCATTTGAATATGAAAATTAATTCGTATTAATTTAATGCCTTATGAATTTCCAAGAATACCCTTCCCCTATCTTATAAAAGGGAACCACCACTCATATTTTATTCACACTTAAAAATAATTTTTAAAAAAAAAAATACTTACTCATATCCCCTAATATAATCCCTCCCCTATTTATATAGGTCTTTGTTTAGGTAGAACCCTAACTTTAAAGCGCTTAAGGTGAAAGAAAAAGGAGGTTGTCTAATGAAGAGGCATAACTTTTAATCAAATATTTTAGTATTATCTCCTTTATACCTCCTTAAAATATTTTTAAAAGTTGATGAAATAATAAAAAAATTATCTTCCATATAATGATATGTTATTATAGTAATTATATAATCTATATCTATCTCCACTTCATTCAAATGGGAAATAAAAACACCACTTGTGTACATCAAGGACTACTGCCTCAAGAACTGATGTAATTTTTTTCCATCACCACCTATCATGGATGGTTACATTGATTAATTTAATATATATATATATATGAAACCAATGATATAATTATCATTCTAAAAAAGTAAAATTTTACTTATTTTCTGACCTTTCAATTCCTTCAAAAATACTAATGACGTTCATACGTATGTTTGGACTGCCACCTCAACGAAGTGATGTGATTTATTTTTCATCACTAAATCACATGGATGATATATTTATGTTTTTTAAAAGAATAATATGTTATTTAAAATATAATTATAATTCTGAAAAGAAAAAATAATACTTATCTGATCATTGAAAAATGGAAACATCACTCAAGCATACGTACAACATACCGTCTCCATGATTGTAACATAGATCATTTTTCATAACTAGTTTTTTGGTTTGGTTTTAAAAGGATAATTTATATATTGAAATTATAATTATTTTATGATTATTATTCTATATATGAGAGAATAATAACCTCGTTGACTGTATTCAACCTATCAAATTCATTTTGGGCATATGATCTGAATATCGTCAAAACATCTGGTGTGAAATTAATTGATTAATTAATAGATTATAACATTTTAAAAGGAATAATAAACTTAAAAAAGGATCTTAATAAAGTAAATAATTATAATACGTTTATTATTCATCATGATAAAGAACATACATGATGATTTATACTTGAGGTAAATTATTTTCTTTTAAAAAATTTATTCTAAAGTTTTCCTTCTAAATATTTTTATTCTATGTCCATGTTATTCTAAATGTTTCAAAAAGATTATTTATTCTTAAATGAATGAAAAAGTTAATTTTTGATAAAATTTTAATTTATTTACATTGTTTTTAAAAAAAGTTATTTTTTAAGATTTTATGAAATGGAAATTTACTTTAAAAAAACTATTTTAAATATTTTAAGAATATATTTTCAAAATTATTATACTCCATGTACATATTCTAAAAATTACTTTATGAATTTATTTGTATAGAAATAAATTAATTATAAAGTAAATTTTATGTCTCCATTGAATTTCTTTTAAAGTTTCTTAAAAGGAATCTTATTTTCATATTTTATATGAAACATTTCCACTTTCTTTACAAAAGGAAAAAGAATGTTCTATTTTAACATATACAAAAAAAAATATTTTCCCACTACCATAACCATTATTTTATGTTTGGATTACTTTATATGATTTCATTTTTTATTCAAAGAAAAACCCTCTTTTATTTTTTTTCCAGGTAATTTTAGTTTTTAAAATTAGTTTTTAAAAGGAAAGGGTATTTGAATATCTAAAAGTTTTTTTCATATGGGATCAAAAGAGTTTTAGAGGGTTTTATTATGAAAGGGTTCAAGTATAAATTTTTTATTAATGATATAGTACTTGAAAAATATATATAAGAAAAAGGTGAGCTTTATACAAATTATATGGTAGGTTTAGAACCATTATAGCTCATGAAGACAAGTGAGCCTAATATAACTTATATGAAGGGAGAGCCCAATTAAAGCTCTCTAATACATTGGGAAATTCTCCTTGTTTTCAATATAAAGAAAGAGGGAGTTAACCAATTTGTTTTCTCTCATGGAATTAATTGGGATCTAGTGATTTCTGAAATGGGTTATGAATATAATGCATTAAGTTATCTAAAATGATTTATATTTTCTTTATATGGGTTTTAAAAAGTTATATTTGAAACAAATGTGTGTGTTTTTCATGTGGAAATGATTTCTTTCTTACCCTAAAATAATATTATGATAATGGTAAATATTTTTTAAGTTTTTATGTTTTTTAATGGAATAATGAATTTTATTATTTTTATATCCCTTACTATGTTTTTTATGGTCATCACACATTTTAAAATATTTTTAATAGGGTTTAAATATGGGTAATAAAAAATAAGAGGTCAATTTTAAAGTCATGATTATTTTACATGAACATAAACCATGTTTATTTTTTTAAAAAATATATTGTGGAAAAAATGGATACTGATCAGAAGTGTCCCCTTTGTAAAATATGGTTTTTTTGTATGATTTATGATCCAATTATCTAAAAATATTAACCAAAAAAGGTATTTGAAATGAATGAAATTTAATTATTTACTAATACTCAATAATAATTAATTATTTAAGGCTGAGTCCTTACATTAAAATTTAAGAATTAGTTACGTCTCAAATTTGAAAAAGAATAACATTAGTTCTTTCACATATAGTGATAAATATTCTATATTTCATCTACTTGATGAGGTAAGTAAATTTTTCTATATATAATATCATTTCCTATATCTGAACTATGACTCACACTAAACATGTTTCATTTAAGATTATCCCCAAACCAAACATATTTTGACTTAAATTTTGGGGGTTTAATTTCATCTACTAATTGTTTTAATATTTAATGTACTTTCATTAAAAAAGTTAAATACACCACCAAAATGTTATTCAATATTCATTAATATATTTGTTTCTTTAGTCATGTGAGATGGGAAACCATTGTTAAGAATCCATGGTTTTCTCCACGTTCTATATTTTAGAGAGACTTTAATAATAAATGAATTTTCTGTTTTTTTACTTCTCAAAGACTTATTTCATTTAAAATGTTATTGAGTTTATCTTGGAAGTGTGTTTATACACTCTTAAACACCATGAATCCACAAGTAACAAATCCCACATATTTTTTTGATAAATCAAACTTATTTCGGAAAAATAACTATGATAAACTTATGATCACTACTTGCTATACCTCAGACTTGATTGCTCAATTCCTTGGATATATACCCCTATATTCCTAACTTCTCCAACTCTATAGAAAATAAATATTGAACCAGAATATATATCATTTATGGTCAAATAATCTATAGCACCAATAAAATCCTTTAAAACCAGTTATTTCTTAAAGTTTTTGAGTCTTTATATAATTTAAAACTTACTATCTTGGTACATTTTTAGCATTCATATGATTTTTTATAGGAATATTTTCTTCCTAAACTACTATAAATTTTTTTATATGTAAAAAGAATAATTCTATAGTTTTTATAAACCCATAATTTTCCATATTAGATTTTAGAACAGTCACTATTTGTTGAAATAGATTTAAAATTATTACATTTTACATGTATGATTTTTACCTAAAATTGTGTACAACACTTATCATCACTTTATAAATATTATTCCTTTATTTGAACAACGTTATCATAGTTAATTCTCATTTTTCCCAGGGTCTTTTCACCCTTAATATACCTTTAATTATCCATATTTATCTTTTCTTCATTTTCAATAAGATTCATCTCTACTCCCTTCAATGTTATATCTTACTTAACACCTCAATATCACCTTTCTTTATAAATTCATAACATGTGATATTTAAGTATTATAATTATAATTATAATTATTTTTCTTTATTCCATTGTGACAATATATTTGATAATATTTTCTAAATCATATATATATGGCTTTCTATCTTTTCATGTCTTTATAGAATCATTTCACATGTTGACCAACTTTATCTTTTTCAGTTCCATGTAACTTATAATAAGAAGAGTAAGAAATAACATTTATAAATTTGAATTATAAAACTTAATTTTTGTTTTTCTCTTATTTAAAAATGTTCTTAAACTATAATTCATATTCTAGAATTGAACTGATAATTTCATAAAGTGTATAATCCTTGAAATTATCGCTTTCATCAATGAAAACCTTCTTTGCATGCAACTTATTTCATAGATATCTAAGAAATCATTCAACTATGAAAATATTGTCCAAGTTTTTATTAATAGAACTCATTACATTCCCTATATTTATGAATCTATAGAACATTTTATTTATAGTCTATTGTACTACTATCTTGATGTCATGGTACTCAACTCTCAATGTGCTGAGCCTGATCCTTATTAACTTGTCTATAATATAGTGAGTAATATAAAAATTTATTTTAATATCAATAAATATTTTACATGAATAAACATGACTAAAGAAATTTATTTTTATTAAAATAATGCAAAATATTAATGATTTTATAATTTAAAACATGGTTAACCAGATTATTTTTGGTGGTATAATCAAGTAAATTCTTAGTTAGTTTATATGATTTTACCGTTATAGTCCAATAATTAATTATAAGTTACATGATACAAGATTACATCATAGTTTTCTATTATCCAAATTCATTTCCATCATAACCGGGTAGTTGTTGAGGAATACATCGATCATTTGATGCCTGAACTACCATACTAAATGGTCGATCCCTTAGAATATTAAGTATAAGAACAGTTTAGTAACATATTTATAAATATAATCACCTAATCTTTGATAATAATTTTATGGTATTAGGAAAATTAAAAATAATTCCTTACACTTAAAATGTTGTAATGGTGATACCAATTATTTTCTAAGATAATAGATAGACAAGAGGTCAATAGGTGAGGGGAGTGAATTGAAAAATTTAAAAATAAATGGAAATTAAAAAATATAGAAAAGTCAATATAAACATAAGAGATTTATCATAATTATCCTATGTCTACTATTTTCACCCCTATACTCCTTGGGAGGTATTAAATTGTCACAACCTGACCTGATGGGGTCCAAGACGCAACTCCCCAAGCCTGCCTCCAATAGGCCAAGAGATGGAGACTATCACTGAGTAGGCATACCACATAGATGGGAGTCCTTTTCCTAAAGTACCTATATTCATGCACCAAAAAACACCTTAATACAACAATTAATAGATATAAAAACCTGGAAAATAAAATTCATGCATATAACTATCCCAAACTAGAGTACAATATAAGCACTGAAAGCATAAAAAGGGAAAAACACCTTCCCCCCAAAACTATAAAATCATCCAACCTGATCAGAAGGAGGGGATCATTTCCAAAATTAACTTATAGAATGATCCTTAGGCCAAATTCGATAAACACCTTAGTTGATCTTGCTCAATAAGCTATGCCTACCTTGGGTCCTCTAGGGACTTTGTTGAAAGACCTATGGTCTATACAAGATAAAAAATATTCGTATAAAGACTATGAAGGGGTGAGTATAAAAATACTCAGAAGGTTCCCAAAAACCCAAAATAAAATAGAGAAACTGAAAGGAAATATTCTTCTCAACTTTTCCAGAGGAATCCCAATCAAGAGAAAAACTCCATCTCGAACCATCCTTGGCTATACATGACTAGTCATCTAAGTCCACAAGGTGTGTCAACCTAGAAACATGACAAAAACACAAGGAATCCCAAAATCACCTAGATATACTCGTCTCAGACACCACATCTCAAGAGGTTTTGACCTCATATCCAGTAATTTTTTTTACTCGGAGGCTCAAAGATAACACAAAACTAGGAGAACACACACCACAAGCTCTTCCATCCCAGACGACACCCATACAAGAGGAATAATCCATTGGTAAACAACTCCAACATTCCCTAGGGTACTTCCTAGATAACATTATCCATCTAGAATAACCTATATGGACCAAATCTAGTGCCCACCACTTGAGGTCCAACCATCCCTAACATTATCCCTATGTAAGGCTGTATGAAACCCAATTTGAGAGGACCTCCTCTCACCACTACACAAAATTGAGGGATAACTACTCCAGAATATGAACCATGTGCATTCTATATAATTATAGATTATGGAGGAACCTACACATCACCAATGCCTTGTAGTCGAGGGAGTACTATCTCCTAACTATCCCATGAAACCTCATTTTCTCCAAAATGAAATGTCCCTCACCTCATTCCATTGAGGGAGAACTTACTCGTAACTAGGTATCACATGTAACTAGTGGAGGGGACCAATCCTCATAACTGTACTCAATATCTGAGGGGTAACAAACTCCAATGGAGGACCCTCTCCCCACTGCTACTTCGAGACGGGGGAGTACAACTCCATAGGTGACGACCCACACCCTAGTATGATAGGGGATAACCACTCTATGGAAAGTGGACTTGCACCCAGGTACAATAGAGGAGTACCACTCTAATAGATTGATTACTATAGGGAACCCACACCCTAACATGATTGGGGAGTACTGACCCCTTTCTAGAGTAACTTCCCCCTGATATGACATGGGAGTACCAACTATGCCAAAAAAACACATATAGAGGAAACGCACCCTGGTTTGACATGGGAGTTTTTAATCCAAGGATAAAGGACCTACACCCTAACAAAATAGGTGAGTACACACTCTATCTATGAATCATTCCTAGAAGAATCATACCCTGAAACGAAAGAGGAGTACCAACTATATAGATAGAGGATCCACACCTTGTCCTAATAGGGGAGTAACTACTGTATATATACTTCACATTTTAGTAACCATTCCCTAACATGTAAGGGGAGTACCAACTCCATGGATAGAGGACCCACACCTTGGTATAATAGAGGAGTAACTACTCTATTTGACTAACAAATATGGAGGTCCTACACCCTAACACGATAAAGGAACACTATCTTCAAGTATACAAATGATACTCGGAACCCGTACTCTAGCCTGATAGGGGAGTACCAGCCCCATCATCTCTATATAAGGAGCACATTGATCTCTAACATTGGTCCAAAACTTCTAAAAGGAGAATCATTCTTATCACACCTTACATCGCATCATCATCACAGGTAGGGGACCCATGCCCTGTTACAAAAGGGGAGCACCGTTTTACCAACCTAAAGAGTCTAGGGGACCCACATACTAAAGAAAAATTGATGGGTACCAACCCCTACCTCAACCAAGTGATACACCCTGATCCCTACCTATGGTTAAGCACTGCTACATAAGTTTCAGTCTTGAAACTCACCACATAATATATCATAGGCCAATAGGTATTCTAGAAACATATTCAACATGGAAAACTACTTAGGAAAAGCTACTAAAAATCCTCAATTTGAGTCCCAGATAAGAAGATACACAAGGAATAAGATCTCAAGAAGATCCCAAATAAAGTATACATAATGCACTGGAGCCAACACACTATATGGAATCACCTGTTCTCCTGGATGTGTCCCCCATTCACACGTCTTGGCTTGTCCATGTAGGGGTACATGGTGTGTACAACCCGTACACAATGTGTTTTTCCTTACCCGACCCATGGACATGTTCTTATTCCATAAGGATCATCCATCCATGTATCTCACACACCTTTAATCCCATACTACATGTCATGTTCAGGATAAAATCCCACTTGGTCATGTGGTTTTCCCATTCCCATGTCCATAACCCCATGTCCTTATACTTTTGATGTGTACCTTTTCACAGCCATGTACTATTCCTCGGCTATCCTAGACTGTGTCCTCTAGCCACACGATATGGGGTCACTACATGGAATTACACGGAGGCCAGTCCCCAAAATTCATCTTCCCCAAGTAGGAAGAGACACACAGTGACTCTAACTGGACTACATTCCATGTAGAAGGTAATTATAGATAATAATTACATTGATATTCACCTGATTCACCCCAGTTCACCCCAAAACCAATAGATCAACCTAGAAGGGATGGCTATCAATTTGAATAGGGCTCTAAAACCTTAAAAAATGAAAAAAGGGGATCGAGACCGAATATCAAATATTACTACCTCTAGGGGGAGAGGAGAGGAGTGCCTATCCTTTGTGTTGTTCCCACAAAAAATGTTGGGGGAGTGGGGGGGGGGTTAGGTTAATTAAATTAATTAAATTTTCATTTAGTTAACAAAATCACCACATGGTACCATACCAACTTGCCCTTGCTCATGCACCCGGTGTGACAACTATATATCGTGCCTAGGGTAAAAAAATGTTATGAACTCAACCACGGTCTGAAAATTTCGATATGAGACTTTTATTTGGATTTATTACACATTTCAAGATAAACTACATGCCCATGAAAAAATATATTTAATATTTTCAAAATCACCACGATGAGGTTCTCTGGGACCTAGAATCCCATATTGACTTAGTTCCTAGATTTAGAAATATTCTTAGAAATATTCCAATGTCTTATAGGCCCAAACCGAGTCACCAAATCCTCCCCGCCTTAGGGGTTTTCATCCTTAAGAAGAGAAATCCTAGGTACAAGAGATAGAAATTGAGCTCTCCACTGACACTCCCATGCCAGTGAGCTTAATAAGGGTTCTCGTGCTTCTTACAAGCACACACTCAGGGGAACAACCAAGGCTGAACCACACGTACATTCATATCTAACTAGTTCAAAATCGTGCAATAAGGAGGAATATGTCTCCTCAACTATGACATGTGGAGAAACAAGAATCACCATCATCCATCTACAATCATAGGGTATAGTGGTACACCACCTCGCTAACCTGACACAGATATTGACATTACCCCACAGTTCACATCCACCCATGGATGAACCATACCAATAAATCCTTACGATTTTCATGTTTAAGGTTGACAATGAGAATACGAGGGGACTAAAAAACAAAATAGGTCTTTTCATGTGTAAACACTAGGTATTACCGACCCCTTCATTTGTGAACCAATAACTATAACATAGCTCACCAAAATAGAAAAACTATTATAGCCACTAGTGGCATCCCAAGTGAGTATGGATGGTTGGAAAAAAATACACAATGGATAAATATAGTTTAGTCTAACTCTGCTAATACAGAATGGTTTTATGCATGGTTCTCTATCTACTAGGGATTCCAATAAAAAAGGTTCAAGCATAATAACTCCACTGACAATGTCAGGACATGCTTCGACCCTCCACCACACAACATCTCATTGAACACACAAGTTTAAGGAACTCTTCCACCATACCTCAACACTATCCTCTTTGGGAGGCATTGAAACAACCACATGGTTTTTATCACATCAAAAAAATATATCTCGATGGGGAAATCATCCCTCTTCCTTATGAATCCAAAGTTACTCCAATCCACTCCACGTACTCCTCCAGAAGATCACATACAAAGATGATTTCAAGGGTATGATGGTATTGAAAAAAGGGTTTCACAACTTCTCACATTGGGTCTTACTAGTCCCTCTATCTGTAAACCACTAACACACCACTAGACACCAAACAAAAAATTCCGAGAGACTCATCCAACACACCTCAATACTGTTCACTTTGGGAAGCACTGACTTGCCTACTCAGTTTTACTCACGTCACAAAAACAAGTCTCAGTTGGGGAAGGACCCCTCTTCTTTATGCATTCGAAGATAAATTGAACAACACCAACACAAGGTTCTATTGATTCCCCATGTAACCTTGTATAAACATAGATCAGTAAGGGGAAATAAAAGAGTGCCTCACAACAATGTCAAACAGTTACGTCTTTAAAATATAGAAAGGACACAGAGTATACCTCTATTCATCCTCATCATTTATGGGTCCAAGGCCTCTATGACCTGCAACTTTCCTCACCTGCATCCTCCAACACCCTAAGCCTGGTTTGGACCACCTAGGGGTGGTGGTGGAAATACCTTGAACCAAACACCACAAAATGCTACTATCCAAACTCCTCTACCACATCCTCTATCTTATAGAATTCCCTACACCGAACACTACCTCTTCCAAGGTGGCCCATCGACCGATTGACTCTCAGCAGTACAACGAGTTAAACAATATCTTGCAAGATGTCCTCAACTATCACAAGCATAACACCGCCACTCCTGCAAATGAATTAATCCCCGATGAAACTCAAATTATACAATACCATGTGCCTAAGTATGGGCATGGGTATGAATCCTATTCCATAATCCTATCATCTTCCATTTTCCAGCTATTATAGATGCCTCAGCCTCATGACCACCACTTTAGGCCACATACTTCTATCCCTCCACCAAAATATCTCTACTACTAGAGATCGATCCATTACCCCCACATAAGAGGGAGGGTACAAAGGGAATTCACATTCTCAGATGTCTCTCTGGAGGCCCTTTTCAAAGGTTTGAGCTATAAAGAATGTGTCTTGAAACATATTCAATGAGTATCATGATAGGTTTTTAAACCTTGTTGAGTAATTTGACATGGTCATGCTTCCATACCAAAGATACATGAGCTCTGAGATATGAACTGATCTCAACATGGTGGGTAAAACTCTTCCCTAAAGAGCTGCTCAAGATCTACCCAAGTGATAATCACTTCATTGTAGAAATGTGCGTAAAATACATGATCTCCAAATCAAACCATACAAAAGGCTCGGTGCTAGGACCACTATCTTATTGGAAGGTTTCCTCACTATAAGGAAAACATGTGCGACTAACTTGAGCCACCCATTAGATACTTGGGGGGTCTGGATTACCATGGTACCTCAGAGGTTTCTTCTTCTAGAACTTATACGACACACTCAGCCTAAACACATCCTTAGTCTAAACTGTCAGCACAACCAAATACTTAACAGGTGTTAGAACAACCAAGAGACCACCTGAAGGTACCACCTTATAACCAGTGCCCTGCACTGAATCCTTATCATGGGGTAGATCATCACCACAATACTACTATGGAACCCTGTATGACTGTCATCACACTGGAATCTAGAAATATAATTCAATATTACCCATGGTCATAGAGTATTCTAGGGAGTTGAATCAAGAATGAAAATAAAAAAAACCAGTCATATATGATGCATGTACCATTATTTCTTGGAGAATAGTTTCCTAATGTACTAAGTAAAAAAGTAGGTTATTAGAGTCCTAGTGAATGGATACATCAGCTGCCATACCAACACTGGAACCTCTAGCCTGAGATATAAAATTGAAAGACCCTAACACTATCGCTATATATCCCAAACCAAGATAACAACACTACAGTCCTAAAGTGGAACCCACTATGATAACACTATTTCATGACCTGACTAATTGGGGCTAGCACCGCAACTCCCCTAGCATGCCTCCTAACACACACAAAAGAAGATTTTATTATAAAATAAGTAAGAGGAAGAACTAACTACAAAACAACTTATAGAGGCCTAATAAAAAAGATTCTAATAGTATCTGCTTTAAAAAATAGACCCCTCCGGGGGGAAATACTTAAGGCTAGAAAATAAATAAAAGCGATCAATGTGAGTATATTTGGAGGCTGTGAAGTCCTCAACCGCATTTCCTTCATGCCTGGTATGGAGAATAGAAGTTCGGTCTTTCAGAAACACTTTACATCTTCTGATGGTGTACTCAATAGACCAAGGGGTTGACTCTTTCATAGAGACCACATTAAAATTAGTGATGGAATTAGTTTCAATATCTTCTAGTGGGATATTTCTCTATTTTCAAATATCCAAACTAGTGAACAACACTTGAGCTTCATCTTGGAGAGAATCACCATTCTTGATGAAATCATAGAAATCTACAATGACCGAGCCCCTTGAATCCTTAATAATTCCCCCTCCACACATAGATCCCAAGAAGCAAGAATCGTTCGAGATCAGTGTGTATCCCTAAGCAGGAGAAGACCAGCTAATCCATCTCCCCTAGGCCGCAATATTGGACAAGGATCCAGGGCATGACATGAAGAATTTGGGAGAAGGGGCTATCTTCAGGATATTTCATAACCTTTCTAGATCTGGAATTAAAAGTTTATATTTAAACAGAATACCTTGGATAAAACCTGGAGAATTTTGGTGCAAGATACTATTCCTAGAAGACCATAGGATCCAGAAGCCTGCTAAAAAAATGAGAGCCATGGCTTTCCTCTATGACCTAGCCCAATCATCACCTTGGTACCAGTAGAAAAGGAATAAATTAGTAGAGAAAGCATAGTCATACCACCTAGTAAATTGACCAAACTATCCCCAAATAAAAAATAAATTCTCTATAGACTCAACCATCAAACCCATGAAGTAGTTTAATTTTGAGACAAGGGAAAGACCCCTCAGCTGTATATTCTCATCAGTAGGAAAAAATTTATGATGAACACACCAAACCAAAAAATTAAACTTTAGAGGAAGCTCTTTACACCACAAAACCTCACCCCAAAATTCTTGAGAGAACAAATCTTCTTACAGCTTTAGGTAGTCCTTAACAGAGGAAGAACCTAAAGTAGAGCCTGAAAAAAAAACATCTATCAAGTGTATTGTTGAGAAAAATACTATTTAAGAAACCCTATTGGTTTTCACCCAAAGTAGAATGAATAAAAGTGGGATGGGCACAACCTCTTTGAATTTGATTTCTAGAGCATGAAACACAGGAAACCCGAAAGTAGTTCCAGACCAGTTCTAATGTCAAAAAATGACATCACCTTTACAAATAATCCATTAGTAATGAATCTAGAGAGTAGGAATACAAGGATGTATAGTCTTATGGATGATATAGGGACTTAATCGGCATATGATCAGATCCATTACATAAGTAAGTGATATGTGTTATTTCCACAAATTCATCCCTTCAATGATCTCCCAGTATAGTTTTGCATGCAAATAAAAAATGGGTTCCGAAACACTCCTCATATTGACTCCGCTTTCCATAATGGGCTTATCAAGATTTTTCCAAGAAACCCAGTGATACTTTTCTTCACAGTGAGTGTACCATAGGAAGGAGTTCATAACTCTATCTAAATTAGATATCACTTTATTTGGGGTGTTTAGAGTAGAGAGGACGTGCATTGTAATGGAATAAAGAACACTATTGATGAGAGTGATACTCCCTACAAAAGAAAGGAATCTATTTTTATAGTAATGGATACACCCAAAAATCTTATCAATGACCATATCAAAGTGTATAATGAGGATATTTTTTGGGGACACAGGAGAACCCAAGTATTCCATGGGGAAAGTTCCCCTGATCATATCAAGACTGATTTCCAAAGATAGAAACCTCCGTTATGAACATTTATTAGGGGAAAAGAAGAATCATTTCTCATGGTTGATGACTTGAACACTCCATGAAAAGTAATCCTCCAAGGCACTATTGACCCCCTAAATAGATCTCATAAATCCATTGACAAAGAAAATGATATCATCAGCAAACATGATGTGAGCGATATTCTCAATTCAGTGCTTATTGTGATAATGGGTAATTATACCCACATAAATGCAGTAGTTGAAGAACCAGATTAAAACATATTGGGTGACGATAAATAAAAATATGGAGAGGGGATCTTTTTCTCTCAAACCTCTAACAACTTTAATGAAACTAAACTGCTTTCCCAGGAAAGTAGTGGACACACAAGAGTAGATGAGGCATCAGAAAAAAATGTATGTGGCCCAAACTAAAAAACCCATACATGATAAGACCCAGATGATAAATTTTCACTCAAATATATCAAAATATTTATTCATACCAAGCTTGAGGTCCATATTACTACCAAATGTTTTTAGATTAATTTCACTAATGATTTCATGAGATAGACCAATGGAAACTTGAATGAAACAAACTTTGATAAACCCATGATGCTCCTCGGACACCCAACAAGAAAGATAAAAAGCGATCCTCCTGTTAAGTAAGCCATCCAGGACTTTATAATGAACATTTAACAAGCTAATAGGACTATATTAGTTTAAGGACTGATGGTCTTCGATCTTGGAAACCAGAGCAATCTTAGTTTCACAGGACACATGGGGTAAGCTGCCACCATCAAAGTAGTCTTGATCCAAAGTGATTAATATCCTCTTCAAAATATCCCTCAAGACCCTATAGAAAGAGGTAGGGAACCCATCCAATCCTAGGGAACTGTCTGGATTCAAGGAATAAACCACATCATGAATTTCAGCCTCATCTGAAATAGCCTTCAACTTGTTGTTATCCTTATGTGTCATTAAGTGAGGAATAATCTTAAAAAGAGTAGCCCAGTCACTTAGATAACTTTCTGGAAATATTAGGTTAGGGAATGCTAAAAGGTAATTGAATTAGTTATCATTTAAAGTACTTACCATCTCTCTATAAATAGAATAAGAGCCATCATCTAGGAAAAATTTGTGCATCTTGAACCTACATTTTTCTTTGATACAAGCATGGAAATATCCAGTATTTATTTCTCCTTCATGAATCCACTTAACCCTAGACTTATCATGATTTAAGTTCTCTTTATTCAACAATAAATATGCTAGATAAATTTTCGGAACCGAGAGATCAGAAAAAAACAAATCATCCCATCCAGCTTCCAGGCGTAGCTCCAACTGAAGGATGTCCTTGACAATCCCCTCTATTTCCTACTCACAAGAGGAAATATTTTTAGTCCCGGAGCATAAATGACCATTTATATGATCTAGGTTATTGTGAAAACTAATACAAGGGTTTCCTCTAGGAATACTATTCTAGGATCCTTGCACCAACTCCAAAAATCCTGGTTCAACCACCCAAGAGGGGGAGACGAAAAAAGAGTCATTATGGACCATACGATCTTCCAGGAAAATATAAATGGGGAATGATCCAAGAGGATATGATCCATATGCGTGACTTTGATATTGGGAAAAGAGGAGAGGGTAGAACCATTCAACAAAAAATGGTCAATGCGAATGCATGAACAACGGGTCCCACACTGGTTATTACACATGGTAAACGGGTCACTAGGGAAGTCAGATTCCAAAAGTCCATTACTAGACATGAACTCCACAAAGGACTAGCTTGCTATCCTTGGAAAGGATCTGATGCTTTTTTTCTCTTCAAAACTAGCGAAAATGTTGAAGTCACCTCCAACCATCCACGGTAAGTCACATGGACTGAGAGAGCTCAGATTACACCAAAGATACTCCATAGCTTGGGGATCAAATTTATCATACACTACTGAAAGAATAATGATTTGAGAACCCACTGAAACCTTTGTATTAAGAAATTGATCTGATGAAGATAGTAGGGTGACAAAAACAAATAAATTCTCAGAAATCCATATATGCGAATTAGAGGGAAAACCTAGAAGAAATCCTTGAACTCTCATACATTGGGAACAAATTTTTATCCTTGATGAATATAGCTTAGGTTCAAGAATTGAAACCATAGAGACATTGTTATTATTATGTTCATTAGAAATAAAATATGATTTTACCCAAGCATATAATACATGAGAATTATAGATGGAGAGACTAATCATCATTGGAAAAGAAGGTTGGCTTTGGCCCTAGACCCACAACCCCGAATTACATTCAAAGAACTAATTGGTACTCTGGATTTGGTATTAGACCTGTTACAAACTCCACTTGGGAGATTGGGGCATGAGGCTATATGGGAGCATGATCTGTCCACCATGAACTTTAGGGAGGAAGGGGTACTATCCATGGGAGAGTCAAGAAGATTCAAAACTATCCTCAGGGAGGTAGGAGTTGAGGAGGAAAACTGTAGGGGAGAAATCAATGGATCCTATGAATCTAGTTTTATGATGTTCAACTGAGACTGAGAAGAAGAAGCCTACAAGGAAGAATAGATACTCCTAAACAAAGGTGGGAGTGAAAGAATCTGGGGCCGAAACATCTGGGCATCTGGAAGTTAGGGTTCTCTATGAGGGGGAAAACACCAAATCCTAGCAGGGGGCCCCAACTACAATAGGAAAGAAGCCGTCTGAGAAGAAGAAGTAGAACATTATAGGGGAGAGTAGAGGGTCCCTTTCTATGATCACTCGGACCAGTATCAGGGGAATAGGTGATCAAGAAGCCATCAAGAAAAGGGGGAGACTTCCCATGGTGATGAGGGTCCTTCTTATCATGATCCCAGGCTTCCAAGCAATATTTTCATCAATAAGGCGAAGCGTGGCCTTAGAGGTGGTAATGAGAGAAGAATCATGATGGAGATAGAAAAAACAGAACCTGAGACTAGACCGACATGCATTCAACTCAAAGTAGAATATTTCTAGGAAGTGGGTCATCTTAATGAAACCCATTTCCACTGCTATATCCTCAAGTTGAATGGATTTTTCATCACCAAAAAAATGGAGCCCAGTGAGTCTCCAATTCCATAGAGGAAAACTTGGATCAGGAAAGTAAGGGGTAGGCTAGGGAGAGAGACCCAAACCGCATCTATGGAGGGATGTTTTCCTGAATGAATGCCCATCATCCAAAAGAAGAGAGAGAACCTCCAGTGTCATAAATATCAAGGGTTATGACACCATGAAAAAACAATGTCCTCCCGCGAAGATAAGACAATTCATAAGGATTTTTGATTTAAAACAAAAACCCTAGCCGAAGAAGCCAAATTCCACGAGCTGATAAACTGATGAAAACAACTAGAGGAGGTTTTTCAACCCCAAACCTCATAACCAAATTAAAATTAAGGAGATATATTGCTTCACCAAAATCATCATTAGGGATATTGAGAGTAGGGAAACCAACCTACGAGATAGATTTAGTACCCAGAGAAGCTGCTGTAAATAGAACTCCACTGCAATGTGCTGGGAAAGGATCCCGTCAAAGAGCATCACTGAACGAAGGAGCCACATGAGATCTGCCACTAAAATAATTGATGGATATTAGGTAAGAATATGGGACAAATAGAGCCACCGGATTTAGAACCGTAGGAGGATCCATAGGAGACGGAGGCACGTGGAGCACGTTCTTAGGTATAATGGTCAATTGTGAATCCATCATCTATGAATGAACCCCAATATTCCCCCAATAGGACGAGGGTTTATGACTAGATCCAAGTTTGAATATCACATATATACAAGGAATTTTACTAAAGTACCTATACACATGCACCCATTAACACCTCGATGCAACATTGCCGATATATAAAAGGATAGAAACTAAAATGCATGCATAAAACTATCCCAAACTGGAGTACAACAGAAGTATTGAAAGTGTTAAAAGGGAAAAATACACTCCCACCAAAAACTATAAAGGAAACCAACCTACTCAGAATGATTGGATCAATGTAAAAAGAAACTTCTTGAAAGTTCCTCGGACTAGCTCTGGTAAACACCTCGGTCGGTCTAGCTCACTAAGTTTCACCAGCCTTGGGTCCTCTGAGGACTATGTCAAAAGTCTTGTAGTCTGTACAATATACAAAACATATGGGAAAATAATGTGTAGGGGTGAGTATAAAAATACTCATTAGGCACCCTAAAAACCAAAAGAAAAGGGAGAAACTGCAAGGCAATATTCCGCTTGACCTAGCTATAGGGAACCCAATAGAGAGAGAAACTCCATCTCGAAACATCCTTGACTATATATGACTAGTAAAATCATTCTGAAATGGGTGTCAACTGAGACATGTGAAAACGCTAGAAGGAATACTAGAATCACCCACATATACTCATCTCAGACTCCTAGTATCATGAGGTTTCAAACTCATAGCCCGTAATAGGTTCCTACTTGAAGGCTCGATGGTAACACACAACTAAGAGAACACACTCCATGAGAATATCCATCCTAGATAGAACCTGTACGAGAGAAACACTCCATTATGAAAAAACTCTAACATTCCCAAGGGTAGTTCTGATATAAAATTCTCTATTTGGAACAACCTATAAGGTCTAACTCTAGTTCCTGACACCATATGTCCTACCATCGCTAACTCGCGCCCTACACAAGGCTATAAGAAATTCAAGTGGATAGTACTACCCCTCAACACTACACATAGTTGAGGGAGCACTAACCCAGAATATGCACCATGTTCATCCTCTCTAATGAGAGACAACAGAGAAACCCGCACCTCACCACTACCTTGCATTTGAGGAAGTACTATCTCATAACAAACCCGTGAAACCTCTATCACTCATGAATGGAGTGCCCCACACCTCAGTCCATTGAAGGAGAAATAAATCCTAACCAAGTGTCACATGCAAATAGTGGAGGGTCCCCCTCCTCATAACTGTACTCAATAGCTGAGGGTGTACTAACTCAAATAGAGAACCCTCTCCCCACTACTACTCAATGAAGAGGAGTACTACTCCATAGGTGAGAACCCAAACACTAGTATGGTTAGGGAGTATCACTTTGTGCCCAGAGGACCCACACCCTGGTATGACAGTAGAGTACCAATCTACCAGCTTGAATACTAAGGGGTACTCACACCGAGACACGACATGGGAGTACCGACTCAATGCTAGAGGACCTACACCTTAGTACTATAGGGGAGCACTAACTCTATAGAAAAAACATGTATGGAGGACCCATACCCTAGTACAACAATGGAGTTTTGACTCCAAGGATAAAGGATCCACACCATAACATGATAGGGGAGTGACCACTATATCTATACATCACTTCTATAGGACCAATAACCTGACATGATAGGGGAGTATGAACTCCATAAATAGAGTAAATTCACTGTCATGCAACAGGGGAGTAACTAATATATCTATATGTCATTTCTTGAGAACCCGTTCATTGACATGACAAGGGAGTACCAACTCCATGGATAGAGGACCCAAACCCTAGTCCATTTGGGGAGTAAATACTTTATCTATCCAATATGTATGGAGGTCCGACATCCTGTCATGGTAGGGGAGCGCTATCTCCAACTATATGAACAATATGGGTAACTCACTCCCTGGTCCAGAAGGGGAGTACCATACCCAACATCTATCTCTAAGGACCACATGGATCTCTAACATTTTTCAAGAACCACTAAAAGGAGTGTCATGATTATCACACCTTTCATCGCAACACCGCCATGGGTAGGGGGGCCACACCTTTCTACAATAGGGGAGCACCAATCTACTGGCCTAGAAGAGCCTAGGGGACCCACATCCTAATGAAAAAGGGAAGGGTACCAACCCTGAAGTCAACCAAGTGATACACCCTGATCACTACTAATGTTTAAACACTGCTACATAAGATTCATGCTTCAAAGACACCACATCGTATCTCATAGTCCAAAAAGAGGAAACCAACCTGTTCTATGTGAATAAATGACCAGGATAGGCTACTCACAATCTTTAATCCAATTCATTGATAATGAGATATGAAAGGGAGAATATATCAAGAAGATCCCTAAGAAAGTACATGGAATGAACTAGAGCCCACACGTCGTAATTACCCATGCACCTGGCTATATCTTCTATTCACATGGCCTGTCTTGGCCAAGTAGGGGTACACGACGTGTACATCCCATACATGGAATGTTCTGCATTACCTACCCCTGGACATTTTCTTCTTCCATAAGACCTAGCCAGCCATGTACCTCACATGCCATGAATCCCATACTACACAGTGTGCTTAGTCTAAAAAAACACTTAGCCAGGTGGTTTTCCCATTCCCATGTATGGAACCTCATATCCATGCACTTTGGATGTGCACTTTTACATGTACATGTACTGTTACACAACTATCCCTAGCCATGTACTCTGGCCACATGACATGGGGTCACTACACAATCTGTTACCCTAGTATACATTGTTTAGTCCCCAAAATTCATCTTCCCCAAATAGGAGGATACACACAACATGTCTCATAGGACTACAAACCATGTAGATGGTAATTACCTTGATATTCACCTGATTCGCCTCAATTTACCTCAAAACCAATAGGCCAACCTAGAAGGGATCACTAACAACTGAAATAGGGATCTAAAACTTTAAAACAATGAAAAACAAATGATATCAAGAAAAAAATCAAATAAACCTACCTCGAGGGAGAAACAATAATGCTTAGGGTATAGAACAATGCTTGGATCATGCTGCTCCTCGATCTGATGATGGTCAGTGCTAAGAATGAAGATCGACAGTGCTTTATCTGTTCGATTTGGCCTCATTTCATCCGTTACATAATGGGAGAGAGGAGAGCCTATCCTTTGCATTGTTCTCACAAAACATGGGAGGGGAGTGGGTTGGTTATGTTAATTATATTAATTAAATTTTCATTTAATTAACAAAATCACCACATAATACCCCGCCAACTCGACCTAACTCACGCACCCAACACAGACAAATTTATGACATGCCTAGGGTAAAAATGACATTCTGAACACAAACATGGTATTAGAATCATGACATGAAACTCCAATATAGTGTTATTCCATTTTTCAATAGAAACTACCTGTGCATGACAAAAAATATATAACATTTTTAAAATCATTGTGCCGAGGCTCTCCAGGCCTTAGAATCCTACACCGAATCAGCGCCTAACTTCATAAATACTCTTAGAAATATTCCAAATTCATAAATGTCAAAACTTAGTCACTACATTAACTATGACATGATATTTTAATATATTTTTCCTCTAATTAAGTTAAATGAGTTCGATAGCTTTCTCCTCATGCAACACCAAACTAAAAAGAAACAATAATTTTTTTAAATACTAAATCTGACCATAAAAAATAGCCATAGAATTAATAGGTATAAATATTATTAATCAAATTATGATATATATATATATGTAAACACACACACACACACACACATATATTAAGATTATTTTAACAAAAGTTTACTTAATTCATTTTGGTGATAAAAAAATATTTAATATGTGTTGTAAACTATATTAAAGAAAAGCAATTCTATTTTTTTTAATTATGATGATAATAAAATAAAATATTAATTTATTAGTTCAATTTTTATTAAAATTTTATATAAATTAAGAATAAGAATAATTATATTTTTAAAAATTTATTTTCCTATAAATATAGTTTTTATTATATTTTATCAATTTATTTTAAGGTTAAACTTTTATATTTTTTAAATTAGTGTAAAAAATGGGCATTATTTTTAGATTCATCATGATAACATTTTCTTTGGATAATTTTTTGGATTTTTCTATAATGTTTATTTTTTGGTTGATAGCACAAAACATTGTTTTATGAATACTGCACCTTTTATGACATTTTTATAAAATAAATAAATATTAAATATTTATAAATCCTTTATTTATGACTAATGATATATAAAATATGTAAAAATATAAATTGAAAATACAATTATAATTTTAGAAAACCTAGGTTTAGCATTTTGGAGCACAAATTAATATTTTATTCTAATAAAACTATTTTTTAATAATTTCTTATAATTAAGTATTAAAAAGTATAATTTAGTTTTATATTCCTTCTAAAGTCATAAAAATATTATTTTATTTAATAATAAACCAATTAAGTCCATATAAACCAACAAAATTCATAATTTTAGCCTAAACATAATTTTAAGATTAAAAATAGACATTTTCTAAAAACATGTTTTTACATGTTATATATGATAATACTAAAATTAATTTTTCTAATACATTGAAATATTATATTATAAAAGAATTTTAAAAATTAAAATAATCATGTTTCAAATTATGAAATAATATTAATATCAATTTTGATCATTAGGATTAGTTACCTAGGGTAGAAATTATGTTACCATATTAAGGGTAAATTAGGGTAAAAGGAGTTTAACCTTGGTAAAAATGCTAATACATGTTAATAAAATGATAGATAATGGATAGTGGTGGTATTATCAACCTTATACACTTAAAAATACAATTATTTTTCATTTTTGGTGCCTTTATCCTGGAATAATGTCATGAAATTATTGTTAAGTAAAGAGAATTTAGAGAAATACCATTCTTACCCCTTATAAAAGGGGATTTCCACCACCCCTTTATGAAACTCCAGAATTTATATTTACACTTAAAAACCTGAAATTTTCCATTCTACAAGAATCTTCATTAACTTCTATAATCATTTTTCACATGTAATTATCCTAATCTTTCCATTTCTATGGAATCCTCCAAGAATACTTAAAGTTGTCAATGTGAGTAATATTTTTTACCTAAATTTTCTTAATATCTATCTTAACTTTCCAATTATAATTTTCTAATTACTATATAATAAAATTAGTATTTTTTAAATATATATTTTTTATTATTCTATGAGAATAAAAATTAACCACCTTTAAACTTTTTTATTATGAAATATGAAACCATTATTTGTGTATTGTGCAAAGTACCGCCTCCATGAAGCGATGAATTCTATTTTTCAAAACTGCATATTAACAGATTATAATGGTGAAATTGAATAATAAGTGTGAAATATATAATACAATAATTATTAAAAATATATAAATCATAATCCACCTTATTTACCTCTAATTCTTTGAGAAAAGAAAATGTTAATCTATGTTGTGCGAACGACCACCTCCATAAAGTAACATATCTCATTTTCATCTATTTTCCTTTTCAATTTATTAAAAAAATCCAAATATTAATAAATACCTTTAAATTATCTAAATAATATCATTAATCTTTTATAAAAGTGATATTATTTAAAACTAAACCACTTTTATAATCATAATCATCCATTAATTATGGTATGTTCATGTTTGGGTTGGTGAAACCACCTTCTTGAACAATGCTATAAGATAATATCACGGATGACTATGAGAAAATAATTACTAATAATATATGATATTAATATGTAAATAATGATTTTATTTTGGTTTTTAATGGAAATATTAATATTTGAATCATTAATTCAGAAATCACTACTCATTTGTTAAAAATTACCGAAACTTGCTCATCATTGAGTTCATCTTCAAGGATCACATTCGAAACTTCCATAGAATGAAATTATATAATTATAAATAATTATAAATAATAAATTCAACTTCCTTGAATGGTATCATAATAATAATTTTTTTTACAATAATTAATACCAATACAACTATCACGAATCTAGTTTAAAATGATCAAGATTACTCAAACCCGATACTGAAAGTTAAAATAATAACTAATTAATGTACACATAAATAATTATTATAAATAAGGAGAAACAAATTGAAATATTTATGAATAATGTTTTTAAACGAGTTATTAATATATTTATATTTTTTATATAGGTTGTTAGAGTGTGTGTGAGGAAATCAAGATAATGTGTGAGGAGTTTTTTATCTCAATTTTGTTTTATTGAGCTATGATCCATATTCACCACTTGTTTCATATTTGTGGTGTATTTATTAGAAATTGATTTATTTTTCCATATATTTCATGAAATATATTTTATTTAAATTTAATTTTCATGTTCTACATTTATGGTTTTTCAATTCCAAAGATAACAATGATGTAAGGGTCATTATTAACTCTACACCCTTTGTTGAGTTAAAATGATTTATTTTGAACTTATTTAGTACAAGTTTAGTTTCCTTAAACCATAATATTTTATTTAATATTTTTTTATATTATTATATAGGGATAATTAATTTTTAATTCACTAATGTTAACTTTATGAGTTTATTGTGAAATAATTATATTATTATTGAGAATAATTCCCATCATCTTTAATGAAAATTTCACATCCTTGTCCTTAATTTTCCTTCCAACCATTGTTATCATTTTAATTGGAAACACAATTATTTATTATATAATTTTACCTTCATATTTTTCTTCTAATATTTTTAAATCAATGTTTTATTATCTTTTTACAATATTGGATTTCAATAAATGTTTTTTAAAACAGAAAAAAGATATTTCGAAACCATCATCATCAATTTTCGGTTAAACATTCCCTTTATTTTTATCAATTTTTCTCAATATTATTCTAGATTATATATTATATATTATGTATACATGTTGCTTACATATATACCAATTTAACTATACCTTTATTTTTTGGGTTAATACGTGTTTAAAGTTTGATTCTAAATTTCATCTTTTAAATAGACCTAACTTAAGAGAACTTTATGATTTATTATTTTTTGAAAAGTATCACCTCTATAAAAATTATTCAACATGAATATAATTTTAAAATACTTATTATTTTATATAAATCCATATTAGTTCAGTTATAGTATAAATGTAAATAATAATCTATTTACTTCATTAAAAGCCGAGATAATTATTTTAAAAAGTGTCACCTATGGAGTTCAATTTTATTCTCACTTCTCCTTGATACTTCTCATGAATTTTTCTACATTATAACTCAATTTTCAAGACCTATATTTATTTATTAAAATATAAACATCAAAAATTATTTAATTTATTTTCTCTTGGTAATCCTTTTGATGCAGCCTTCAGGTATGATTTGAGACTAGATTATGAAACCCACTTCTTTCTCATGGGATTAATCTTGCTTATGCTCTATATATGGTTTATTTTTATTATATAGAGAAGTTATAAAAGTAAATATTATTATTTTCACTAGGTTATGGGTGTTATTGGGAATATATAACCCTAAAATTCATTGGTAAATGTTTTTATCTCATGAGATACCATATATTGTGCACAAGCGATTAGCCTGAGCACACTATGTTATGTGCCGAGTTGACCCAGAATTATATAAACCTATAATTAATTGGGTAATATTTTCATCTCAAAATATTCCATGCATGGTGTATGTGTATTTAACTTAAGAACACAATGTTATGTGATGGGTGGGATCATAATTATATATACCTTTAATGTATTGAGAAATGTTTTTATCTCAGGAGATAACATGTGTGATGAACTGATGGTTAGTCTATGCACACTATCTTATGTGATGGGTGGGACTTGAATTATATAACTCTATAATGAATTAGGTAAATATTTATATCTGATGAGATGTTATATAGGGTATTAATGAGTGAACCCAATCAACCAAGAGACAATATCCACTATATATATGGGAATGGAGAGTAAACCTAATCTAAAATGGGAATCAGTCTACTATAATAGTCTTTGTAGTGTTTCTTTACTTATGATTAAGATTTCATGTAATATGTTTTAAAATAATTTTGATTCTATGATCTTTTGATATTATTTCCTTATGCCATGTTTCCATGATTATCCCAAACTCTTATATAATTTCACATGTTTATTATTTTGGGATTAAATGTCTTTCCTTCATGATTTATAGTAAAAAATTATTTTTCTTATTTTATTTTTAATAATAAATTTACCCCTTTATCATGTTTTCTCATATTCTTTTGACATAATACTTTCTAACATGTTGATAAGTTTTCCCTTACTAAGCTTTTGAGTACATCCCTTTCTTGTGTTTTCATTCTGAAGATTGTAAATGTAAGTATAACTTATGATAAAGTCTAAAAGGATGGGTATAAGAGTTAGATTAGGTAGAAAGGTTCAAAAGTTTATAAAATAATTTTCCTAGGTAACTAGTCCTCAAAGGAACTAAATATAAAGGTTATCCAATCTAGTTGAGATTATTATGAGATGTAATGTTTAATTAATTAAAATACAAAAAAATAAATATATGTTTAGCTTATGTTTCCGTATATTACACCCACTAAGTAACTAAATTTTCAAGGGGTGTCACAAAAAAATTACAACTTTTATTTTTTAGTGGAGTCATAACCATTACAATAATATGAAATTTCAAGGGGAGTTAGAACATAGTTATTGAACCATACATTTTATGGAGTTATAACCAAAAAGTTTTTTAATTTTTCTATGGAAAATTAAAAAATTAAAATACACACATAGTGAAAAATATAAATTAATACAAATCCACAAAAATAAATTTAAATAGATGAAGCTTTAATGGTTATATCAGCTCTATTACTTTCGAAAATTATGTTTTACATGTTTAATTTACTAATGAAAATCACAACATTAGTGATCAAAAATATATTCCATTGAAACATGCATATATATCACATGTATCTCATATATATAAGTTTTTTTTGTACAATATATATTTATATAGATATTTTTATAATAATCAACTTCACAATGAAAATAATGAACTTCTTAATAGTTTGGAAATTCTTCATTTAAAATTATCATACCATTAAGGATCTGATTTCCTATAAATTAGCCTTTCGACTATTCTTTATAAATTTTGGAACTTGAAATACCCTTTTAAATTTTATTTGCAATTATCTATAATCATTGTAAAAATAATAGTCAATATTCACAAGATTAATATTAAATAATAATCTTAGTGTGATAAAATATATATAACCATTTGAGGCTTTTAAATTCTAAATCTATAATTTTGGAAAAAACCCAGAGCGAATAACTTCTATAATACATGTATTTCATTCATACATAATATATTTATTTATTATCTACTTAGATTCATAATATATATGAATTATATATATTTTAAAGTCTAATATATAATAAACTCATCTTCAATTGAAATGTGTAAGATATTTAATCCGAAATGTAATGCATAATGATTTTTTTACTTTAAGAGCAAATAATGTATAAGAAATATATACAACTATAGTTAATAAATAAATTTTTTATTCCATGAATAAGTTTTTGAGAACCTCCTCAATATATGTAAGTTTATATACTTTGTAAAAAATTGTAATGACATTTTTTCCTACTCTGTACATAATATTCCTTCAATGTGTAAGAAAATCGACTTTGAGAAATTTCAGTACATAATAAATTCTATCGATAAGTAATAACCGTCCTTTTTTGCATAAAATTTTATACTTGAAAAAAATTATAAAACCAAAACATAAAAAATAAATATTTATAGGATATGTAATATTTTAGACTTAGTTAAAAATCAGTATAAAAGAAACAAAACTCTATATGTAATATCTTCAACTCAGTATGTAAGTATTTTTACTTAAAAAAAATCTCAAACTATAATAATTAATATTTTCCTTCATATTAACTTAAATATGAAATATAATTCCTATACATAATAATAATAATATATAAAAAATTATACTTAGATAATTCCTCAAAATAAAAAAGTAAAAAAATAGAACAATAAGAATTAATAATAAGAACAAAGAATTAAATAATTAAAATAAAAGGCAATTTTTATTTATAAAAAAATAAATGAAAGTGGAAAGGATCTACTCAACAAATCCTGGTGTGGTTTTGTTACCCCAATGATTTTTTTGACAAAATTTACTAAAAAAAAGCTTCTATCCTAAAACTGAAATCTATTATTCTTCAATTTATTCATACATTACCTAATACACTTTTGAACTGACTTTAACACTTCAAAATTATTTGACATCACCTAACCCTAATAATGATTCATGAAATGATAAAAATTTTAACATTTTTATAAATATCACCTCAAGTAACACCTCTTTTCACATCCATTTCATCTTAATCTACCAAAAATATCCCTAACATTAATAAAATTTTTATTAGTCACAAAATTATAGTGGAAAATATTTTTTAAATTTTTTTATTAAATAAATATTTTTTACTTGGCCATATAATTACTAATATTGGTATATCTATTGAACATTAAAATAACAAGGTGGTCAAATAATGGCTAAAACCTATGAATATAACCAAAATATATATTCTCCATGGCTTTACATGTTTCTATTGGTTCTTTGTTGAAAGTTAATTCTAATTAGCTAATCTATAATCTTATTTAACATAAAATGGGGTTAAATTTACATGGTTAAACGAATGATAAGAAAATTTTAAAGATCTAAAATAATAGATTGATAAATTCACTAATATCAACTTTATTAACAATATAAAAATAATTCTTAATATATAACGATACATCAAAAAAAAAAGGATTAGGGAGAATCCTTAAATAGAGCAGATATATTTTGGCCCATGGATTATGAAAACTAAAATCTAATGAATATAATTATATAAAAAATGAATTAGAATCGGTAGCAATAATCTCTACATTAAAGACATGGAATCACTATACTTATATTGAAAAGTGTGACATATATACAAATAAAAAAAGTTTGAATTATATATTTAAATAAAAAGAACTCAACATGGGGCAAAGAAGATGGATGAAATTACAAAAATATTATTATTATGTTATACATTACCATCATGAAAATAAAAAATAGAAGCTGATACATTAAGAAAGAAGGGTTATAGATTCTTATTAATGAATAGAATTTAAAATGATGTTAAAATAAATTATCTAGTAAGGATAGACCTGATAATTATAAGAGAAGGGAAAATAACATACCTTTCCAAAGTTATTTCCCAACTGTATTTACAAGATAATAAAGAAGGCATAATAAGAGGAAAGGGGTTTATAAAATGAAATTAAAGTAATATAAAATTGGAATCAGAAATAATTTAACATTAAAGATGTTTTTTTGTGTTTTGGTAAGGGGATATTTATACCATATATAAAAAAACTAAATTAGGATAGATCTTAGATAAATTCCATAGCCTAAATTTATCTATACACACAGATAATACTAAGATGTTTATGGATCTTTGAGAACATTTTTGGTTGGATAACATGAATTGGGATATTACTGAATATTTTGTGATATGATTAGTATGATAAAATGTTATGTATGAAATAATACTTTAAAAATGGGTTATGTAACCTCAAACTATACTTACGTTGAAGTGGGATAATATCATAATGCATATTTTCACTAGTCAACCAAATAATTCTAAGAAAAATGATACAATATGGGATATTATAAACCTATTTTCAAAGTTATATCATTTCATTACAACACAATAATAATTATCATTAAGATTATTATACAAATTTATATTAATAAAGTGGTGAGGATTTATATTGAACCATTATTAATACTATTTTAATGAAATCCATGATTAATGTTGGAGTTTTGGATATGTCTTAAGAATAATTTGAAAAATTAGGTTAACCTTAACATCACCTATAATCCTTAAACTAATGGGATATCTAGAAGGAAATTTAGATAATAAATGATGTGTGGAGGTCATTATCACTTGACTCTTAAGGAATTTAGGATCAATATATAGCTTTGATGATTTTTTCATAAACAATAATTTTCAATTAAGAATATGAATGACACCCTATAACGTTTTTATGGATAAATATGTCATATTATAACTTTCTAGGATAAATTTGGGGAAAGGAATCTATTTGGTCTAGAATTTTTTGTTGTTGGGAAAAGTCCCTCTCGATGTCATTTCATGGTTTTTGGGTTGTTGTGTTTATTGATAAAGTTGATATAAAATGTTTCATTATATGCTTTTATAATAAAGTGTGTTGAAAAATTTTCATATGTATGTAGACCTTGAAATATTTATGAAGATGGGTTTTGGAAGATTTGGGAGGTCTTTGAGAATTTTCATTGAAAAAAGAAGATAAGTTAGAATTTTCATTCAAATGAAAAGTTTCATGTATATTGTGATCCAAATACATCTCATTAAAATTAATATAAGGGAACATGTTTCCTGAGTGTTAATAAGACTCATGGAAATAAAGTTTAAAAAATTCGATTCTTTTAGAAGTGAGTGTTTCATAAATGTGACACATAAATTGAGTTGCATAAGAAAGGATCCAATTGAGGCCATATGTTTTCTAGGAAAATAAAGTTGTGAGAATGGTCGACCACACCTATAAATAGGTAAACAATTCATAATGAAGATTATTCAAAGACATAAAGAATAACGAGGACTTGTTTTCTAGTAATACTTATTTGACCATACTTCTTGTAGGATGAAATTTTATATGAAAATAAGTTTCATAAAGAATAAGGATTTCATTTTCATAAACAAGTGAGTTTCATGAAATTTTTGTGAGATTAAATAAAGTGTGAAGTGTCATGAAAGAATATAGTTACAAAATAGTGTGGAATCTATGGAAATTACACGAGAATTTCCTTGAATTTTGGTGGTAAATTGGATTTCATCATTTGGATGAAATAAAATCTAATCAAATACTAATGCTGGTGTAAGAAAAACTTATTAAACTTATAAAAAGTTTCCATAAAATGAAGAATGAGTACAGTTTAGTAGAGAGAGAAATTAGATTTCAATAAGTGAGTGGTTGTGAACCTGGAGGGATAATGAGTATGCTCGGAACATTTTAAAAATAATAAAATTTAGTTATTTTGATATATTATCACATTTACTTTTGACCTTGTATTATCTTGATTAGGGTAAAAAATTAAATTTATTTTGTATCATTCATGATTTCATTTAAGTTTATATATTTACATGAGAATAAGTTAAAAGTGAGTTTTGTTTAATAATAAAATAAGAACAAAATTGGTTTTATTAATCTAAAATACCTTGATTCACCCCCTCTCATGGTATTTAACCAAGTGGGTCAAACAATTGGTATTATAGAAAAAGTTTAAAGGCAATGATATTCTATCTTAGTGGAATCAATGGAAAAAGTTAATCACAATTAGATTCCAATTTTTAAAGGAAAAACTTTTATCTATGGAAGAATCACATGGAACAATATTTCTAATATTTAGGAATGAATGTTTATATAGTTTCTAAGAATGAAATTTCAGTCATTATGGACAATAACGATTTATCAAAATTATACCATAAAAAAATAGTTGTTGACACTAGAGGAATAAACATATTAGGGGGAGATTTTTCCAAAAATATCTACATAAAGGAGATGCCATATAAATCATTACATTGGGGGGGGGGATGAGTTATGGTCAATGACCAGAACCCTGCAATTTATTCAAACTAAAGGAGAATACAAGTTAAATGAGTTGAAATGAGGGTAATTTTCTAGAATCTATAATAAAAAAAGGAATCAAATATGGAGAGAGATCATTCCTCCAAGTGATCTCATGAGAGACTCCCATGTTGGTGAGACCATCAGCGATCTTGTTTTCTTCACAGAAGGTGTGTGTAGTAATGAAGTTGATACCGTTGAGTGAGTTGAGGCAGTTAATCCATCAGGGGGTGAGATTTCATGCTAGGTGAGTCACACCCTTATAGATGGCTTGTAGAATGGTAGAAGAGTCACTCTAAATCCAGATGTTGCTCCACTTGAAAAGTTTTGAAAAATAGATGGCATGAATTATACCCAACATTTTGGCCTCCAGAGAAGAAGAAATTCCACAACTTCTATAGAAACATACGAGAATATGATCAAGATGGTTTCTGAAAACACCTCCACATCCTGAAGGTCCAGGGTTTCTTTTCGAGGCTCCATCAACATTGAATTTAATCCAGCCAGAAGGAGGAGACTGCCAGAAGGCTTCAATAGTGTATTTCTCCTTTGGATATATTCCACTTACTCCAATCCAGCAGAGGGCTTCTAGATCAATGACAGAATTGTCATAATGTTCTTTTTGGATCATGTCAGCCTCTTTGATAGCAATAAGTATCCTCATTTTACCTGCATTTAGTTTAAAAGAGATATTGTTGAAAATGAAATCATTTCTACCATACCAGAGGATATGCAGAAGCTCTGCAACAGTAGTGAGAAAAATGTTTCTAATTTGTGGTGACCTCATAAGCTCAATCGTCTTTTTCAACTGTGAGAAAATAAAGTTATCCAAAATCCATCTGAACTCAAAAAAGTAAAAAATGTAATGCCAAAGAGCAGTAGCAGTCTGACAAGGTAAAAAGAGGTGGTCTATGTCCTCCCGATGTTGGTTGCACAATCTACATTTAGATCAAATATTAAAACCATAATACTGAGGAAAACAATAAGTAGGAACTTTTTGGTGAGAAATTATCCAAATGAGGGTAAGATGAGAAGGTTTTATCGAAGCCTTATTGAAGTTGGCAATCCAACTGAGATTATCATCAACGTTAGAGAGATGGTTCTCATAATAATCTTTGGAGTCCAAAAATCCATTTTTAGCTGGTTCCCAGACCATAAAGTCATCATTGGAAGTAAAGTATTAATTCTCGACAATCCCCTTAATAGAATCTGAATGCTGTGAACCAGAAAAATTGATCACGTTCCTGATGGAGCAGTTAGTGGGATAAAGAGTAAAAGAATTAGGAATCCTTGATATAAGAGGGGAACGAGTCCAGTTATCAAACCAAAAATTTAATGTGGATTATTTACTAATAATCCATCTAGAATTTTCCAAGATAGACTAATTATAAGATTTAATCGAGGTCCAGATAGAGGAAGACATGTAGTGAGAATTACCAGATTTAAGCTTATCAATAAAATGAGTTCTGAGAAATTTCAAGGGATGATAGTTATTATTAATGAGGGACCACATAAATTTATCTTGTAGAGCCTCATTAAAATTCATATTATTTTTAATTCCTATACCACCTTCTTCAATAGTCTTACAATAAGAGGTCCAAGAAACCATGACCAATTTTCTCTCCAGAGTTATTCCGCTCCAGATGAAGTTCCTTACAGCAGTATTTAAGCGTTTAATAAGACCCGATGGCCACTTGTAGACCATCATGGTGTAAAAAAACTTAGAATCAATGGTGGATTTCACAAGGCAAACCCTCCCTTCCATTGGAAGGGATTTTCCTTTCCAGGATGAAATTTGTATATGAATTTGATCCACTATGTGCTGGAAATAAGATGATTTGGGTCATCCCCAGAAGATGGGGACGCCAAGGTAAGTGAAGGGTAGGGAACCTTCCTTAACCCCAAAAACATCGGTGAAATAAGTTTTCCTATTGAGGGGGAAATTTTTACCAAAATAGATGATGGATTTGTGCCAGTTAACACACTGACTAGACACCTCTTCATAGTGAGAAATGATGGATTTAAGGTTATTGATATTTCTTTTGTCCCTCTGGAGGAATAAAATGATATCATCAGCATAAAGAAGATGGGAAGGTGCAAGTAAATTCCTAGAGGCAAGAATCAGTAAACAAGGAAATGGGACGAGCGAAGGAGGCCACAACAAAGGGGTGCATTGCAGGGTGGAACTGTTCCGAGTACTTCCCAAGTGGTCACCCATCCTTGTACTACTTTCTCCCAAGAACGCTTAATTGCAAAGTTCCAATGGGATCTGGTACATTAATACTATTTTGATAGCACCCGAATGTCCTGTGAAATCCTTACATTATATATGGTAAAATCTGATTAATATCTATTTGGGAAACTTAAAAGTATACGAAACTAAATTTAAGGCTTTGTAAAACAAGTATGTGGACTTAAGGATACACCAAATGAATCTATTGATGTATTACTCAATTACGTGAATGTAATTGTAGAGGATATTCATGGCATTATATAAAAACTTAATTATTTAAATATATTCAAGTTCATCCTAATTATACTATCATTCCAGATCCAAATGAGCTAAAATTAGATAGAATTCAAGTATTCTAGTTTCATATGAGACGAGGAATGATGAAAATGAGGATGTAGAAAAGGGGATTTCAAAGGAGGTTTAATTTAAATATTTGAATAAGATTACCATATCGGATCACTAGGAATATGAATTAGTTGATCAATCCATGTAATTCCTTTTCTAAAATATGAAAACGGGAAAATGAATTTTTAAAGGGAAACTTCTACATGTGTTTTTTTCATGGAAATTTTTTGAAATTTTATTTAAAGTTCCTAATGAAATTATATGATGACTAAAAGAATAATGATATTCCCATGATGAAATATTCAGCCAATTTTAATGGAAAGAGAGTTAAAAAATAGAACTTCTTCAAGAAAAATAACCTACTTTTAGAAGAGAATAATTGTTTAGAAGAAATCAAGGTAGAATAAATTGAATAATATAAATACCACAAAGAATATTATTTAGTGGATATTTTATATATTTCCTAGATAAGGGAAGAAGGTTATTATAATAAAGAAATAGTGAAAGGAAGATTTTATGTCCATGAATAGTTATAGGCTAATCGTGAAGAGATATATGCTTGCATAACTAAAAATATGAAATCTAATAGAGTGGTTTATGATACTAAAATCTATATAAAATAAAAATAAGATGATAAGTCTACGTTAATGGAATGAATCAAAAAACATAAATATATAAATCCCAAAAACTCAGATAAGGTCGATGAGTATATTATTAAAGTTAAATAAAATGCCATGGTTATTAGTGGTTTGATCAACATAGTTAAAGAAATTTATTAAAGAGTTTGATGATGAATTTTTCAGAAAATGATGAAAAAAAGAACTAGGAGAGACTCTTGACACTGGTCATGACATCAAGAAATTTGATCAAATAAGTTATATAAAATGCGACAGTCGAACATGAAAGTTAAGAAAAAAATAAAAAATATTTTTAGGAGAAGAAATAGATACATCATAATGAAAAAGTTGTTATAAGGCTTGATCAAAAATAGAAAGCGGTGATGGTTTATGATTGTCTACAAGAACCTACTCTGAAGTTAAAGGTTTATTTGGGTATGAATCAGAACCATAATACTCCAAGAACCTAATATAAAACATGTTTTTTTTGAAAAGTCACATAACAATCCACGTCATATTTAGGATTTTTTTGAAATGATGTGATATTTTAAAAATATTTTCCCTATAGATAAAAGGTAAAATAAGGAATAAGAGGAATAAAGGTAGCTATATAGAGTTCAATATTCTAAGAATCATTTTTATGGTTACTATTTTTTGGTGCGGAGGATTTGGAAACATGGATAGGTATTGATCATCAATAATGTACAAGAATGTGATGGAAAAGCCAAAAAATTGTTGTATGTCACAGATTAAAAAGTCATAAAGAAATTAAAAATTAAAAATTGATTTTCATCATTACAAGATAAAGTTGGTATCTTTTATTCCAAATAATATCAAGCATTTAAATCAATACCAAAAGTGAGTTTTAAGACATGGATCAAAATGAAAATATATGTGAAGGTAGTGATTACAAATATTTTCCAAAAAGAATAAAATTGTGTTAGTGTAAAGATCCTGGACATCATGTGTACTTCCCATATGATGAGAAATAAGGATATTTTCATTGTTATCAAGTATGACATGGAAGGCACTATTAGATTTTGAGATAATAAAGGCTTAAAGATAAATGGAATTAGGAAATTTAAATTTTGGGGAAAAGATATGATACACATAGATATATTGGTTATAGAATATCTCAATCACAATTTGATAAGTGTCAGTCAACTGTGTGAATCCTAGAATATTATAAACTTTACTAAGAATACCTATATCATTATGGTAAAGAACAATGCAATTGTTATGAAGGGGAAATGTAGAAAGGGGAATCTCTACCTTACAAATGGAGAATAAGACATTCTCTTTCTATCCAATGAGGAGAATAATTTATTTTAGCATAATCAACTTGCTCATTTATTACAATAATAATGGGATGATCTTGTGAAAAAAAGAACAGAGCTCAAGATATTCCTAAAACATAATGTGATGATAAACACACATGTGATGTTTATAAAAAAGGGATGATAATTTGAAATACATAAAAGAAAAATAATAGAATTCAATAAGGGTGCTTGAATTGGTACATGTTGATGTGTGTGTATTGATATCATCAAGTGACACTAATGGGAAGAGCCACTATGTTCATTTTATTAATGATTTAAGAATTATTAAATGGGTAATGTTCACCACTCACAAATACATGGTGTTTAGTTTCAATACATAGTATTAGGGGAAGGATGAAAAGATGCTTGGGTAGAAGATTCTAAAATTCCAGACAAATAATGACTTGAAGTTTACTAACATCCATGCGGGT
Organism: Viscum album; assembly: GCA_963277665.1. NCBI lineage: Eukaryota > Viridiplantae > Streptophyta > Magnoliopsida > Santalales > Viscaceae > Viscum > Viscum album. The sequence goes on along the minus strand of OY728141.1, from coordinate 1,590,621,944 downwards.
GATTATCTGAAACATACATTGGATAGGGCACCAATTATCAAAAATGATAACTCCTCAGTAAAATAACATGGTTGATAGTGGATACAATATCATAAAAAACATGGATAAAATAATTTTTATTGAGAATTTCCCAATAGAGAATTTATGAAGGAAGTAGTCATGACATTACTCTATATTTATAATACATATTTTTTTTTGTGTTTGGGAGAATAAAATACTCCACATCAAAAGTGGTATAGAAATTACTCTACACTGAAGTACTTTCAAATCTTCAAAAGTAAGTATTTAATTCCCAATAAAAAGAAGCATAGAAAATTATAGTCTCATAAAGATGAAGGAATTTTCCTTGGATACTAAATAAAGATAAAGGCATAAAAATTCTTTAATAAACATGTATGTAAGGTTTTAAAAATAAATTATCCAATATAGTGTTAAACAAAAAGAATATTATCAAAATTGTGATCGATTTCTAGAATAAAACGATAAAGAGGTGAACAAATCATAGGGAGTATAAGGGGATATGAAAAATTCAGAAGAAGATACTAATTCTAATTATGATGATGTTAGATCTATATATACATAGATTTTAAAGATTCAAACTGAAATTGATAACTAGAATATCATTGATGAACAAATAATTCTAGTGTAGATGAGGATAATGAAGTCTCTACAAAAAAATATTTCTTATCTTAGGTAGAAATAAAGTGTTTTGAAAAAGATACTTATATTGAGAATTGGTATTAGTTGATGAATGAAGAGCTTGAACAAAATGAATCATACCTAAGAGATTATTTTGAGGCAAGTAGACAAGAATGTTATTAGAAAAAAATGGTTCTTCTATAAAAAAATTGAATAAAGATGACATGGTGTTTTGAAACAAATCATGATTGGTGTTGAAGTGGTGCACCCATATCAAGGGAAGCAATGTAGATGAATAATTTTCACCCATATCGATGCTAGAGACAATCCAAACATTCTTAGCTATAATAGTGAAAAATAATTTCATGGTGTTCCAAATAGAGATCATGATAAGATTTATAAATGTAAATCTAGAATTTAGGGTCTATATTTAACAATTGTATGGTTTTATTTTCCATCTAGAAGAGAACAAAGTATGATGGATAAAGAAGGAAATTGATGGGATGAAGTGGGAACCAAGAGTATGGTATTCATGATTATATCAATACTTGATGAAGATTGGTTTCCAACATAGTGGAGTTGATTACAATTTCTATGTCAGTAACGAGAGTGACTAAAGGATGATGATTCATGTATCAATTAAATCATAATGTATGTAATTTTAATAACACATGAAGTATGATTTCAATATGTTGATGATTGATGAGTTAATGTTTTTCCTTATTCTATAACTTTTATATAAAATCATTGTATATTCATTACTGAATATAAATATGCTAAATATGTTTTTTCAGAATATTTGGATGGGAGGATTCAAAGGAGGCAAAAGCTCCAGTTTATACCTAGATGAACTTTTCCAGATTTAATGATATAAAAGAAGTTAATTTCACATAATACATTAAGATAATTGGGAGCCTATTTAACTTAAAATTAGGATGACCAAACATTATGTTCTTCATGTGTTTGACATCATGACATTAGAGTAGTACCAAATAAACCTACTTTCTTGCAGTAAAAATAATACTAAAGTACATCAAAGGTGTGATGGATTTAAATTTTATGTATAATGAAATCTCTCAACAAGAGTTATTGGGATATAAATATAATAATTGGTCTGAATCAGAAGTTGACATAAATTCAAAATCAGGTGATGAATTCTATCTTGGTATATTTTTCATTTATTATATTAGCAAGGAATAAGACTATATTTATCTAAGCATGGTAAAGGATGAATATATTGTGGCCATCCAAGCCTGCCTGTAATTACTATGGATGAAGTAAAAAATTTTAATACATACAATTTGAAGTTAAGACACTGATCAAAATAAACCGTGATAATTATAGTGCTATTGATTTTAGAAAAAAATACAATCCATCAGTCAATGATAAATAATATGGAGATTAAGTATCACTATATAAAGGAGAAAGTGGATCATGGGTTATTGATGTTAGAGTATGTTCCTATAAAACATCAAGACATAAATATTTATGAAAAGGACTTACCCAAAGAATAATTTTAAAGGTATCAGTTGACTCTCAGAGTCTTGTCGATCCCCCATACTTAAGCAGTGTGGATGTGGAACCCCCCTGCTCATGTTATTTTGGGAATTTTCCTATATTCCAATAATAGTTATTTTATTATTATAGACCATTAAAAAGTGACATTTGGGTTTATTTAAAAAGGTGGATACATATTGGTCATAAATAGAGTATATTTTTCTTAAACCTTCTACAAGGGAGAGTAACATTATGGAAGGGGAGATATTTTCTATGTTGAATTTGGGGGAGTAAGGATTTTGAGAGAGTAAGTTAAAAAAATGATGATGATAAAGTTTTCTTATTAATAAAGACAAATCATAGATGGAGTGGCCTTTGGGTTCATGATGAAAGAATTTACTAAGGGAAACCTATATAGTAATATCAGGAGATAACAATGGTTTAATAAATGATATCATTCAATAGTTGGTATTGAGAATAAAATTATGCATGGATAATATTTTTACACTAATATGTTTTCTCATGTCAAGATCGACTCATGTGGGATTAAAGTATGTGTTGAGTAAATATTTGATAATTATACAATGACACAAAATTTGAATGATGGTTAAAGAATAAAGTGAAAAATATTTTTTCAATAGAAGATTTTAAGTGGTTTTGAAGTGTTGAAAACAAACCCAAAGGGAGATATTGTTGGAAAAAATAGATCTTAATGTTGTTTTGATATTTTTAGTTGTGGTTATTATTAAATTATATGATTAAAAGGATATTTTTTTATTAAAAATGTTCTTTGAATACGTTTTATGACTTACAAAACATGTAACATTTATGAAGATGGGATCTAGATAATCTGTAAGGTGTTCAAGAATTTTCAAAAACAAAACAGAGCTAAGGAATGATTTTTTAACAAGTGAAATGTTACATGAACTTTGTGATTTGAAACATCCTCATTAAATATTTAGATAATTAAAAATTTTTTACAAGTCTTTCAGACTCATGGAAATAGAATTACATGAACATGGTGCTCATAGAAGTGAAATTTTCATGAACATTGTCTAAAAATTGAGTTTCATGTGAAAAGTATCAATATAGGTGTCATATTTTGTGGTCAAGGAAAGTTGCGTGAATTTTTTTCCATTATTATAAATAGGAAACTAATCCATCATTATCGGTATAAAAATATATATAGAATCTTAGGGATTTATTTTTATGTAATATTTTCTTGAATTTACTTATTATATGGATTCATTTTACGTGAACATCATTTTCATGAAAAATGTAATCATGTTTTTTCTTAAAAAATTAGTTTCATAATTTTTTTGTGAGTTTTATGAATGCGTGATGTTTCATGAAAGTGGGTAGATAAGTGAAATTGTGCAAGTTACATTAATCAAAATGGAATTAACCAAAATTTCTATGGTGAATTGATTTTCATCATTTGGATGAAAGAAGAGATTCATGATACTCCAATAGTGGAATAATAAAAAGTTATTCAACATACTATAATTTTATGAAAAATAAATAATGAAAACCCATCAATAGAGAGAGACACAAGATTTCAAAAAGTGAGTGGTTGTAAAACAAGAGGGGTAGTGAAACTGATTCAAACATTATAACAACAATGTGATTTATTAATTCTGATACACTGGTATATTACCTTTGTATGATCCTTGGATTAGTTTGGTTATGGTGAATGAAGTAAAATCTCAATTTCTTTTGAATGATTTTATTTCAGTATATATATTACTATGAAATGAAGAGATTAGTGAATTTTTTAATATAGAATCATGATCAAAATGGATTTTTTAATCTACCATACCTTGATTCACCCATTCTCATGGTATTTAACCAAGTGGTCCAAACTTTTTAAAGTTACAATTGAGAAGGTATGAACCATACAAAAACATATCATGGTAACATGGATTAAACCCAAAATTTATACTAATAACCAAATAAAGGACTTGTAATTTTAATTTAGATACTTTATATTATTAAAGGTATAAAAATGTACGGGAGTGATATAGTTTTATAAGAAAGGGAAGCTAATACCTAGGTACATTGGGTCCTTTAATATATTTGAGAGAATTGGATTTGTTTCTTTTCCATTAGTAGGGACACCAAACCTGTCTTAAGTATATGATATATTTCTTGTCTCACTTCTGAGGAAATATATTCAATACCTAACACATTTACTTAATAGTAAGAAAGTCCAATTATATCCTTACTTATCATATGATGAAAACCCAGTTCAGATACTCAACATGAGAGATAATGTGTTTTAAAACATACTATCTCAACTAGTTAGGTTTTCTAGAGGAATGATGAAATTAAATAATTGACATGGAATTCTATGTAAAAATTTCATATTTTTTATCCATATTTGTCTTTGAAGTAATGTATGAATTAATTTGTTTTGGATATAATTATTTTAGGGGGTAGAATGTAATACTCAAGACTTAATGTTTGAAATAAATAAACATTGCACATTCATAAAATTAAGTAGAATAAAATATTAGATAATTTTAATTATTCATAGTAATATAATAAGAATTAGTGAATAAAATTCACTAAAATAGCTAAAAAATATAATCGAATTCAAAGAGAAACTTATGGAACCCTGGGAATTTGAAATTATTCTAGATCTTATTCTCTTATAAACATCAATACTATAATTTATAGAAGTATCTAAAAAAACACTATAATCTATATGATTTTTTTTAAATCTAAGATAATAATAAGTATAATTTTATGGAATGTAATGAATTTTATTTTATTGAAACTAATAATGGAAATATGGCAATCAAAATCTGATCATTATAATCTAACTATAGGAATAAGACTATTATTTGATCATTATAAATAATTATCATGTAACCATTAAAAATAAAAAATAAAAAGTAAAAATATTTAATTTATTATATGTTAATAGAAATTATTTATCTATAAATAATATGTAAAAAATATGTTAAATTATTTTAAATGTAAAAACCTTATTCAATCAGAACATAAAATTTTACGTAATTTAGAGCTTCATTTAAAATTCAAATTTATATATCTATATAATTATTTTATTAAAATTTTCTTCAAAATTTTATACAATTATTCAAAATTTGGTAAGAGTGAAGTATTTACAATTTTAAGAAATAGTAAAATACATATATTAAAAGAGAAATATGATAAATACAGTATGAAATGTAGTAATTATTATATAACTATTCAAATAAATTTTTACACGATGTAATAAAGTTTGGTTTGAATCAATTGAGTGGAAATACTATTCATAGTCATGATAATAATAACTATTCATATCCTTGAGGAAAAATAATAAATTATATAAATTTTTATTAAAAAATATCACCCCTATAAGCTATAAATACTCACATACTTGATCCATTCTCCTCATTTAAAAATTAGTTTTCTTATTAATTTATCTAAAAATTACATCTTTTAAAGTTAAAACTCTAATTTTAATAAATTAACAAGACCTAAAAGGATAGTTCTAATGATAGAAAATATCTATGCAAATTAAGGGTTCCTTTCCTCTATCTTTCTTTTCTATTTGTAATTCTTCTATAACAAATCTTTTAAATTTAGTCTACTATTATAGTATTATTCTATATACATTTTAATACTATCCATTTTAAGTGATGCACATATTATTTTCCCACATCATTTTATTATACTCTATTGATTCATATATAAAAACACTAGAGTATTTCTAGTACATTCTTGTAAAATCATTTTTTATAAATACAAATAATTTCATATATTTATGGTATTATAGATATTTAATTTATGATGGTATAAATTATTCTATTTTTGACTAATATATCTCTATTACAACTTGTATAGTGAAAAAAATAAGAGTACTATTAATATTATTACACGTGAACCCTCAGTGTTAATGTCATCCATGCCGAGTGTTCATTCTTGAAGTGTTTTGTATCCCTAATGATAATCAAATATATTATTTATATAAACTTATTTATTATAAGGGATTTATCCATCCTTATATTGGTGTTTTATTATAGAAACCCATATAAATAGTAATCCCTCCATAGTGAAACATTTAATTGATATAGTGATAATAGTTTGATGTGACCCTTTGAAACAAAATTATAAGGAACTTTTCTCTAGTGTACACTAAATTGTGAATAAAATATACTCTGTTATATAACTGAAGAGTGATAATGTATATATCTATACCATTTTATTAAATATAGAAAATTATTGTTATGTTTTTATATTCCTTAATTTTATATGGGTAAACCTTGTAAGACAATATTTATTGAATATTTTACCAAGTATTTATAAGCTTATAATTAGTAATACTTATTCCAATTATTATATAATACAATTGTTCTTATGTAATAAAATTTAATTGGATGATATATGCGATATGTGGGGCCTAAAATTATATAGTTCCTCAGTGCACTGGTAGGTGACATATGATGATGAATATAGTGTGATGAGAGCATCCTTACCCTTTATATATGATTTATTAGAAAAAGGAATCAATGTCATGTTAATGGTTTCAAACATTATCCATTTAATCCATTATTTTATCCATGACTAGGCATTCATTATGTTATTCCAATGTCTTCTTTGATATGGATCTATATTGATTAATTAGTTTTACTATATTTGTATACCATGATCATGATAAATGTAGCTTCTTTGATACATTATCCCTTATTGAATTTCTAAACACACCCCTTTATTATGTTTTCCCATTTCCCGAGATAATAAATAATGATATTGTAATGTACCGACCCGTCTCACCCCTGAACTGGTGGCCAAATCGGTCACCACATGACCTCAAGAACATCTACCTGTACGATAGTGGCTGTCAACTAGCAGTGAGGGTCTAAGGATAGTCATTGGGGAGACTATACCCTCTTATCATAGTAAAAATAGTGGAAAATATCAACAAATAGTGGAAACTGTGTGAATAAAGATAAAGTAGTGGAAGACATAGTTTTATTAACCTTTTATAAAACAAAATGGCCAATGACAATGTTATACGATGCATGCATGTTATGATGCCACAACTATAAAAAAGATAAAAAATACATCATGCATTATATATTAATAAAGAAATAAATAAATTACGACTCAATCTCTAAGGGTGATATCCTCGAGCATCCCGAGCTTCCGCTCGGTCCTATGCACCAACCCCCCAAGTATATGAAAACAACACAATTCGACATCCAAATAGACTCTACTCGGGTTCCCCAAAGCAATCGTGACCCAAGTAGGGTGTGAGATATAAATCTCAGTAGGCCGAGACCACCAATGTCTACCCCAAATCCAGACAATCAATAAATAATTTAAATAGTGTGAAGGCATGCATAAATTAAGTACGCAGTACAATGTAACTATATTCCAAACTTCCTGCTTTATCCCTCAGCTGGTGTCTGAACCTCCATTATAATTTTTTCATGAATACACAACAATCATCACACATTAATTTTCAATTATCAAATATTTAAGCCTTGTTAAATTATATATGCCTCATTAAATTATATAATCCTTGTTAATTGTTATTCTTTATTTAACCGCAAAAATCCCTGGGTTACCCTAGACACCCGTATCTCAATACCTACCTCGACCATGCTGGGATCTAGACCATTTTACATATTCAATCACAAATCATTACATCACACCAGATTTCAGTAACCATTTAAATCAGTTCATGTATGACCATTTGGACCCACAATCCAATGTCAATTAATGGGTGTAGAATGTCATGTCTAACACCCTCATGAGTATTTGGAGCATCATTCCTTTTCCAACAACCCATTGGTATTTGGAGAATCAATCCCTATCCCATAAGGGAATATTTTCATGCAAGATAGGTGTAGAACACCATGTCTAGAACCTTGTGAGTATTTAGAGAATCACTCCCTATATCACAACCCGTTTATCAATCATACATATATATTTATCACTGGTGTGGTATTCCATGTCTAACACCCCAGAAACCATCCATTAATTAATTCATAAATTAATTAATCAAATTTGGTAATTAATTCAATAACTAATTAACAATGTAAAACTCCCTTCAAATAATTCTATAATTAATTAACCATTCAACATCTCAATAGTTAATAATTAATTAACAATTAATTATTCTTAACTACAAGAAAGTCAACCAGACAATTAACTCAACATTTAATTATCCAAATTACTTGACCAAAAACAAGATAATTAATTTACTAATCAATTATCCTTAATACCTTACTAATCCAATAGATTAGTTAATTATACCAAAACTATTAGTTAACGTAACAATTAACTAAGTACACATTACCATTAATTAATCCTTCAATTAATTAATCTACAAAACAAATCACATCCCATAATTAATTTTCCAAAAAATTAATTATCTTAATCTAAATATCAAATCTCGATAATTAATTTCTCACAATTATTATTTAAATCATTTACTACAAATGCACAAAATTAAATCACCATTACTTACGTCAATTTATCCAAAATCACTTATCACATTAATTAATTTTTAAAAAAGTTAATTTATCACATCATTTCCATTTAATCAATTCACGATTAATTAACATGTTTCGACAAGGTCAACATCCCTTAATCAATTAAAAACTTAATTAATACTATTAAAGATCCTCATTATCCCATGATTAATTCAACAATCAAGTACTAATTCAATTGCATCAACCAACCATATATTAGTACTAATAAAAAGATATATTGAAAACTCAAACTACAAGCAAACATGATATAACACTACTACAAATTTTTGGTTTGAAGGAAGTGCACCTCTTTTGAGGGGTTTTATTAAAAAACATGATATTACTTATCACAAAAATCACTTATGACATTTATCATTTTAAATCATTAAACATTCTAAATTCATATTAAAAGGCATTCAATATAAATACTTTACTGCATGAATTTAGTTTCTAATAAAATTGAATTAGGAAATTTATTAATGCATTAAGAAAATTTAGGTCTTGTAAAGGGACCCCACCTTGGGGTGGAAACAATTCAATACAGAACAACTTGACGTACTATAGCAACCAATCCACAAGTGGTGTGCAGTCACACGTGCGCACACCTTCACACACACACACACACACATGTGTTCATGTTGTCTACAACATTGATTAATAATTCAATAAATTAATATTAAGAGATGAAAACTGGTGCAGTAAGGTCTATTAACCTACCACTATATACCAGAGACTCAGATAAAATATCAGACTCCAAAATAGATGGTGACAAAAACCCAAACCGGTATAAATTCTTACCTCCGAAATAACATCGACAAACCAAATCAGCCTGAACCTCCTTTCCTTCAGCGACAGTTGCTGGAACGTGGACCAATAGGTCATAAGAACCCCGTTGCACAACCTTAGAATCGAAGAAACTAGGAAACCCAATTAAACCTAAACCTTAGGGCTTTTCCCAAGAAAACAAAGCGAGAGATGAGTCAAATGGCCGATGCGAATCACAAAAAATATGTAGAAGAACACACCTTGATGAGGTGGACAAGACTCATGAAGACATTATAAGGATCCATGTGCATGAAGAGGAGCTGACAAGGGGGGTGTAGCATGCCTCATAGGTTGGTGGGGGCCTGGTGCGTGTCACTACTCCTGTAGTGTGCCTCCTCCTTCATTCTCTCTAAATCAATTAGTTAACACCCTAATAAACTAATAGATTTTATATAATAATAATAACATTTATTATTCTCATTAAATATAACATTTCTTCATTAATTAACCTTTAAATAAATGTTTCATAATTAATTCTGAAATCCTCCATTAATCATCCGATTAAAATTTTGTAACATTTATTTAATTAAATAATCAAAATAATAATAATAACATCTATATTATTATTATAATTAAATATTTCTTTTATTTAAATTAAATATTTTTTAGAAAAAACGGGGTAACCGTGCAGCTGACCCGTACAGTTTGACTAACCATGCACAACCCGATTACACCTAACTTCTTATTTACATGTCTATTAATATTACCCTTTATTGATAATCACTAACTCCTCATTAACACATTATTTAATTAAATTCATTCACAAACTTTAATTAAATAAATTCCCCTCTTAGTGTGATTTAATTAAATTATCTTAACAAAATTTAATTAAATTAAAAACTCTAACTCATCATTATTTAATTAATTCTCTCAAAATGAATTAATTAAATAAAACCTATGCATGACAGTGATTAATTAAATTCTTATTGACCTTGAATTTAATTAAATGAAACCCCCAAAAACTCTTTTAATTAAATTCATTTCAACCTCAAATTAAATAAATAAAACCACCATAATAATAACCATCATTATTATATCATCTAATAAAACACTTATTTGATAAAATAAAAAAATCCCCCTATATATAATTTAATTAAATTATGTTTAACTAAATTTAATTAAATTAAACCATTGTTTTTCAAAAACTAATTAAATCCCCATTTTAATTGGATTTAATTAAAAAAACCCCAAAATCGATTATTATTATTCTTAATAATAATAATAACAACCATAATTATTAATAATTATTATACTCATAATACCATAATAATAACAATTACATTATTATTATTATTCAACATTAGACAAAACCCAACACCTCTATTAAATAAAAACGCTTCTTTATTAATTTTGAAACTCCTTATTTAATTAAATGCATCTTAATTAAATATGAAACTCCTCATTTAATTTCACATTACTATTTATCCTCATTTAATTAAACGTTTCTTTGAGATACCCAAAAGCCAAATTAATTTCACACAAATATTACACCCAATTAATCATGAAATTAAAAACTTTTAACATAAAGGTTACACCCCATTAATCATTAAACTAAAATATTTTAACATCCAAATAATTTATGACACCATTATAATAATAATAATAACATTATTATTATTAAGAATTTCCTCTATTTAAACAAAAAACTCCCATTTTATATTATTTAATTAAAATAAATAAAATATTAAACTGGGTAAGCTGTATGGGTGGGACTGCAACCATGCGTAGCCCGTGCAGATCCATAAAAGTAAAACTTTCCAGATTTGGTGCTCTCAAGACTTATTGGGACACCTGTGAAAATTATTGGGTATTCAACCAAGTCTAAAAATGACACCTTTAAGTTTTATAACACTCATAATAATGTTTTGGAGCTCGGTATAAAAGCTGACCCATTGATACACGGAAAAAATCGAAAACCATTGTGATTTAAACCTGATTAAAAAACACAAGAATTTAAAGATATTATCTATAATATTCTATAGATAATATGAATAAGAATAAATATACATTTTATAGTTTTATAAGAACCATATGTTCTAATTTTTTGTAATGTAATTATGATTGTTATGTATGAATCTAATTCCCTAAGGACTATTACATTTTATTTTATTTTTATATGTGATCTTCAGAATTGTTTTCTAAGTAATAAATATCCAATTAATCTAGGTTTCTCAAATCATGGGAGATACATGATATGACTATCATAACTCAATATGTGGACTATAAGAGAACATATCTAACATTTTTATAACAATACTTCAGTTACTATGAGATTTTAGGTGAAATGAGGTGTTAGTTAACCCTTGATGGTTCACTACTATTGATTTTTTCTTAGCTAAATCTCTTGAACCAGTAAATAGAATGAGGAAAACTATTTCACATGCATCACATAGTTACATGAATGAATTATTTTACAAACATGCAAATAATTTTTTTATAATATTTTAATAAAATTTAATTTTTGAATTTCCTTGAGGTAATAATACTAATTAATTATAGATCTTTTTTTGAATGAAAAAGGGATTTTAAATGGAGATTCAATTTAATTTTTTTATGTATATTTGGTGAAAAATCACATTAATTTTCTTTTAAAAGTGTTTTGGTTATTTTATGTGTGTTAAAATAATTTATTTAAATTGGTAAAATGGAAATAAGTTTTTTATGTAGATGATTTAAAAATAGTAATTTAAAAAAAATTATTTGAGAAAATAAGAGGTGTTTTTTTGGGTTTTAGATTGAAATTATTTTAATAGGAATTCATTAAACTTATTGGTTTTGTTTTACGAGTTTGAAATTTTTTTAAAGAATGTTTGGATTTAATTTTAAATTTTTTATGTGATTCTGTATGTAAATTATTAGTGATAAAATGAATTAAAGATTCCAGGACATCGATGCATGAGATGGGCTTTAACATTCCTAAATGTTAGTAAAATATGAGTCTCATGTTATGATTTTAAAATGGATTTATTGATATTATTAGGTGAATAATCATGATTAAATTATTTTCTAAACCTCAATAAAATCATTTATGCTGCTGGATTTTTAAAATGTGTGATAACATGACTCTGTTTCGAGAAATTTTTGGTAATGGTGAGAAGGAATAGAAATTAATTGAGTATTTTTATATTAATTTGGTAAATATAAAGGGTCCCAAATTATTTCAAAGTCATCGAATGAATATAAAGTTATGAATTAAAGAGTTAATGATATAAAGAGTTTTGAAAAACTTTGTGTTGAGTTTTTTATTAAATAAGGGTGAATTCAATATGCATTATGTCAATATGTTTTTAGAATAATTTCTTGATGGGAGTTTTGAGCAAATGATTATGTTGATGAGAAGAAGGTTTAAGTCACAAATAAAGGTACATTATAGTTTTATTTGCAAACAATGAATAAGGATTGAAGAAACACCTTGGATATTGGATGTGAGTTATTGTCATTATTCAAATGAAATACACAAACTTCCATTGGATATTCTTGGAAATACATTCCCATATGGAAAATATTGAAGAAATTATTGAATTATTTTCAATATTTCATGGAGTCTATTTTTTAATAATAATTAGTAAATATAGTAGAGAGGATAAGGAAGCTTATAATTAAAGGCTCATGTGCATAATTGATTTATATAGAGTTGAGGAAGTTGAATTTATAAGAATAGATCCATGTAGAATTAGTATTTATGGACATTATATCTTTGTAAATACGATAAAAAAATACAATTGTGAATAGCCATCCTAAATATTATCATATGGTGAATAATGATGTAACCATTTTTGAAAATGAATATGAATCAAGAAATAAATAAAAAATGTTATTAAGGTTGAGGCTAACACTACTGAATTAACTAACCAGTTTAAGTAAAAATAAAAAATTCTATATGATAATGAATTTTTAGCTTATTCAAGTGATGAAACTATTGATTTGATAATAATAGGAACAAATTATTGACAAGAAATTCATGTTGATACTGGGAATATCATTAGGAATTAGAATAATGGGGTACAAAAGAGAAGAAAAATCATAGAAACTAGTCACACAAGTATGATTTAAAATATATAACTCAAAATTGTTGAGGAATATTTCGAACACAAAAAATGAATTCAATCCTTAAACAAAGAGTTAGATTAAATTAATAATAATAAAACATGGTATCTCATTCCTAGTCTCAAAAAGAATATCCCCATAAGAACAAAATCTATTTTTAAAACAATATTCTAAATGTGAAAGTTAAATATGTAAGAAAAAATATATACTTGTGTGTAAGGGGTTGTCACAAATAAAAGGGATTAATTTTTATGAAACATTTTCCCATGTTTCTAGATTATAGACCATCATAATTTTCATTATAATTTTATATTAAGGAAACTTAAATGAATTCCTAATTAAAGGGGGAGTGAATAAAAATTCAATAAAAGTATAGATAAAAAGGATAAAAAATCTATTTATCTTAAATATATTTGGAAACCTTGATATATTTTTTCAAAAAATGCATTAAGAGTGTTCATAATAAATATGAATGCTTGTGAAAATCAACCCGACATGTGAAAAATATATTGAATACAGAAATAAAAAAAAGCTATAAAATAAATATGGGAGAGAAGTAATAGATTTTTACTCAGTTAAAAATTGAAATAAAAATGTTAAATCAAGCATACCCAAGAAGATGAAGAATAATGAAACCTAAAAATAAGGAGAAATTTCTTTTATTATTGAATAAGGGAACATACTACAATCTATTTTAAAAATCCAAAAGTGTTAATATTGATGGAGGAAGGATGAATAAAAATTAATAATCAATTAAATAATGGAATATGAGGATTTTTCTATTATAGGACATTCTTTATAAATTGTGTGGGAGGTTCAAGATGCTTAGAGAAAATTCAAGAGACTTTTTGACAATGCTGCAAGACTAAGTGGAGATGCTAAAAAAGGCACAATAAGAACCAAAATATTTATGTAATTTCTATGTTGTTTCAAATAAGGGAATTCTATATAAAGAAACAGTTGATAATATCATTATGTTCATGCTACTCAAGACTGATACTTCAAATACTAATGAAAAAAGAATAAAGAGTTCCCAAAAAATGGAACTAGAAAAAAAGGAGTACCATTGTTGAGAAGAAACTAACAACCTTTTTTATCTTAATATTTAGAAACTTGTTTCACCTTATTCCCATATATAGTGTGTTTTTCATTTCTATACACAAAATTTAAGGTGATGCTTGATTAAGGGAAAGAATTGAGAAAATTGAGCAATTTGAAATAACTATTCTAGACTTGATAGAAGCCACCATCTTGTAGTGATATCATAATTTGGTATCATGAATATTATTTTGGATAAATAAATTATGCATTTTAAATTGAATATGGATTGTATCCATTAAGGTTAAGAATTATAAGAAATATTGAAAAAGTTAATGGTTCATATAGACTTGGTATTTTTGAAATAATGTTTATAAATTATCATTGAAGAGGTATTTTACATATTCTATCATACCTATTTTATATATATCACTTATGAAGAAGGGGGTAGTTTAATAGATCAATTTCATGAAAGATAATAATAATATAAAAGAAATTCATATGATAATATCTTAAACTAAACATGATAGTTTTTTAATGTTCTTAACACGTTTTTGAGATGAGTATAGGAAATAGGTTCAAAATAGGATAATAATATATTCAAAAAAATTTATCAACCTTAAAATATATTTAAATATCCCTTGAGAAAATATTTTTGAGTTGGTATCATATTATTTTTTAATTATGCACTACTTTGTTGTCTAAATTAGTCTCTCTTGTTTTTATGCTAATAATTTCTCATAGAGACTTTGAATGGAAAAATTAATGGAATATAGATTTAGGTGAAATTATACCACACTCTCTTAAGTTACTTAGTATATATTATCAATAAGGGAAAGACATAATAAATATTAAAAATACATATTGACATAAATTTTATATATGGGTATTGACAATAAATCCAAAGGGTGAGATTGTTGATCCCAATTAATGTTGAATTATTCTTTTTGCCAATAATCATGAATAAAATAAACATTATATCACTATGTGTTGGAAATAACATCTTGGAGGGAGTTTTGAGTACCTAATCATGTTGATTATATGATTTTTGATGTTTTCATTATATTTTGAGTTATGAATAACGAATGAGGATCACAAAAACTCATTAGATTTTAGAACTAAGAAATATTTTTTATTCCTATAGATAAAGGATGATCTTATATTTAATATGCTTGGATATCCATTCATATATGAAAAAAGATAAAAAATTGATCAGGTTTTTCCCAATATTTCATAGAGATTTTTTATTAACGATTAGAAAATATGGTTGATGGGATAAGTAAGTTACCACTTAAAGGTTCATGTGTATAATAATTTTGAGAATATTTAAGGAATTTGAGGTTCTGGGAAGAGTTTCACAGAGCATTATTATTTCTTGACATTATATATTTATGAATAAGATGAAAAATATTGTTGTAAAGATCTATCCTAAGTATTATTATATGATGAAGACTAATGTTACATGAAGAAGGTAAATGAATGATGTTGGGAGAAACATTGAATATGGTTGAGGCATTAGAAAATCCATTAAAATATTATAATGAGTATTTATATACATTATTTTATTTGGAATTAATATATTGATTATTTAAGATTAATTAAAGTTATTCTAATGTAATTTTATGTTTTTGAGTTTTTTATAAGATGTTTGGAAAACATTCGTGAATTTTAGAGTTGTATGTTGTTGATACTTTGGAAAATAACTTTATATGTAAGATTTGCTCTAAAATGTTAAAGGATGCATAATATACTTTTTGTGTTTCATATTTTTAGAAAACGTTGAAGGACTGAATATGTATGGGTTCTCCAATTCACGTGTAAAGGTACTCAATACATAAATATTGTCCATATCATGAAAACTAGAATTTGAAAAAGTAACAGATCCATGATTTGATATGTAAGGATTATACAACTCATATGTAAGGGTACTTAAATCAGAAATAAGGGTTTATATGGTTGATAATTTGGAAAATTATTGATCTTTCTTATGATATTTTAAGGTTCATATGATTCTCCAAATAATATGTATGGGTTCCTCTAATGTTTTTAATGATAAGTAAGAGATTTCAAAGCATATAAAAATGTTAACACCTAATATGTAAGAGTCATATTTTCATATTTAATGATGTCAATGGATATATGAAATAAAAATACAGGTGAATTCTATTGTGAATAATACATGTAAGGGTTAATGAGAGATTCAACATGATATATAAAGGATGATTATATGAAATAAGTTATGTAAGATTTTGCCTATTGTGAAATATAGAAAAGTAAATGAGATCACAAAAGTAATATGTAATATATTGATTTATTATGTAAGATTATATAGTTTGGAGAATGTGAGATTTATAAGAATTCAAAGGATGATATTTCTGAAACCTAAATATATATTTGAATACAAATATTAGGAAATTAATGTGACAATTCAGATCCATAATTAAAATTCTTAAACATCACAATGCTGAAGGATTGAGCTATGATTTGATACAAATTATAAGGAAGAGTAAATATATGTGGTTATAGTGCTATGATGCGAACCTTCATGGTAAAAAATGTTATTTCATGTGTTCATGAACACATAGAGAGAATAGTTTAGGATTTCGAGAAACATAAAGTTATTATAATTCTATAAATCACAATGAGAATAAATACTAAGTCTTATGGAGATATTATTTAGGATATATTTAAAAGATTTTTGAATATTGATAATGATAGAGAATTAGATTGTTGAGATTAAAGGGTTTTCATATTCAATTTACAAAAACAAAAACTAGGAGAGTTGATTATAATATAAAGATAAGAAGAAGGAATGAAAGAAATTAGGGGAAAATAGATTTGATGTTGCTGTCATTGTATATATAATTTTTGTTTAATAAAAGCATGATCTAATACTGGTGTGAGATATTGTCTCATGTGTTAAAGAAGAAGAAGAGGATAAGAGAGATAATCCACCTTTTTATCTACTGTATATCATGGGCATTGAACAACAATAAGAATATAAACATGGGATTTATATATATCACAAGAAACAGATAAGTGACACAACCCAGTTGTGATTTCTATGTAAAAGGTATCCATGATTGATTACTGTATATTGATAAAGTAGATCATATTTAAACTACCTAGAAGTGACATGATCCTACTCTCCTAATCATACTTCAAATAGGGGTTGCCTAATCTAGTAGTTATAGAGGAAGACCTAGTTAGTTCTAGAGTATGAAACAACAAGTTTTTTCTAGAATTTAACATAGTTAGCTCCAAGAAAATAGGTTCAATGATATTTCATTTTATGTACTTTATCTTGATAATAAAAGAGAAGAAATGTGAAAGTGGGATAATGACCATGATACATTAGGAACAAAATCATCCATATTATATGTGAACCTCATTAAAAAAATATGGAGTGCTTGTTGTTTGTTTCTTTCATATATTACTTACATAAAAACTAAATGCAAGAGTGTGTGAGATACATTCACTGAATAGGTGAAGAGGAAAGTAAGAGAAATTTTTTAATTGATAAAATTTCCACACATAGATTCACCCCCTCTCAATATGGTTACACAAATCCTAGTGAAATAGTAGAGAGTTAATTATTTGGGATAAAAATATTTTATTCATTCTTAAGAATGTATTATTTAGATAGTAATAAGAATGTAACTTTTTAAATGAGAATTATTTCATTGGACCAAATCAATATTTGATGAAATAGTATAGAGGGATATGTGATTTTTTTTGTAATGGTATGAATGAGATAAAATGAAATGGAATATTAATTGATTTGATTTAAGGAGATAATATACTCTTTTTAGGTGAACATATTGGTTTTAGTTTAGTGTTTTTAAAATATAATGGAATTTATTTAGTATAGAATTCCATAAATCAATATTGGTTAACATGATAAAATAGGAATAAAATATTGAGTATATAAATGGTGTGGTTTTATGATAATGATATGATTGGATTGAATATAATATATTGATCTTTTATTTACATTTATTATATAGTATGATACATGGGATACCATATTTTATATCATTAAAGTAATTTGGTCAGGTAATTTTAATATTTTCTTTTGAAAAATACAATTGATGTGTTGAATGTTTGTTTTATAATATATAAAGTTTTTATAAAAAGTAATTTTATAAAAGTAAAACCTTAAAACTATGTCACTTGAATAATAAGGGGTATATAATCTTGAGAATACTATGATATAATAAATATAATGAGTTTCCAAAAACTGGGGAGAATATACTAAAAATTTCATTATAATTGGAATGATATGAGAGATGAAATGAGTTATATGGTAATTATTTATGAAAAAACTATTCTAATATGGTTCTTATGGTGGAAATAAAATAAATTTAATTAATTTTAGATTTCATATATGGTTATGGGGATTTTGAATTTATAATTTTGGAATTTAGTAGTTAAATAAAAGTTTCTAGAAAATAACATATTAATAAACAATAGTTTGTAAACCACATTTTTGGGAAAACATTGATAAGTATAAAAAACATGTTTAATAGTATTGTTTAAAAATCAAGACTTAGGGAATAATCTATGTAGAAAATAAATCTTGGTTATTATTATACTTATTAAGTCATTATTTTATTAATTTTTTACAAAGTTCAATAAATATTTAATAAAAAAAATTATAGACCGTTATTTAAAAAAAATAGTTATATAAAAGTGCATTTAAGATCCTGATTTTTGGAAAGGTATGTTTTTGTTATGTTTTGGTTGAATCCCTTGTTTCGGGCTTTAAGGGATGTCTTCTGAAAGTATGAGAGGCCCTGGGGGAGTTCCGGGGGACTGGGGCACGAAAGGAAGAAAAGCTGGACAAGACAGGCCTGGGCGAACGACCTGCGCACGGCTAGGGAAAACCGTGCAGCCTGCCCAGGTAAACCATACAACCCCTCCTCCTCCAGATAGTAGCATGTGCACGGTTTGCGCACCGTTTTTCAAACTGTGTGGCCGAACCATGTGGCCTCTTAAAGTTGGGAAAACCTACAAGTTTTCCACTTCGGCATTTTAAACCCCAACTCGGGATTTTCCTCCATTAATCCCCTCTCAACCCTAGTGACGATCTTGGCTGACCCAAGCTTCCCAAGGGTGGTTCTCCTTCGATTCTTGGCCATTTAGAGCACCGTTGGTTGGAGATCTAAGCTCTGGGTAAGGCTAATCCCATCCTTGCTTCTCTTCTTAGTTTAGGGTTTGTATCTTCTCTACCTCTTGTTCTGAAGCTCTAAAACCCTATCTTTTGGGTGAGTTTTAGGTTGAAGCTCTGAAGGTTGGTCAGATCAAGGTCTAAGGACTCGATTGAGAGTGCGTTCAACCGCGGTTTCGAGGTAGGTGGTCTACAATCTATATCCCATGGTTATTTGGGTATTTTCGCATGTTTAGTCGTGTTCTTGTTTCCCCTTGGTTATGTTTTGAATAACCTTGGAATGTTTGGTAATAATGATGTTCAAAATGGATAATGGGGACCCTCATGATCCCAGTGGGATGTGTTGGGATGGTCTTGACCTAATTTGGGGCCACCCATGGGATGTGCCGGTTTCCCCAGACTTAGGGATTGTTATTAAATAAGTGAACTTGTTGTAATAAATGGTAGAGCCCTTGATGAATTTGTTGGAATGATTGGTTGAACTTGGAATAGAAGTTAGGTAATGCACGTAGACATGGAAATAACCTAAGAGATATTGGGTGAATATGTGGAAATGATTAAATACCACAATGTAATGGATTGTGAGCATGGTAATGATGCCTAGTGAGTTATGCATAATGAATGAATTCTTAGTGAGATAAGCATAATGAAATGGAATTGGGTGAATGGATAAATGATGTGAAATGGTAATGTGTTAATGGGTTAAGGCATGGTGTTAACCCTATTGTTATTGTGATGGGTTATGTTTGCCTTGGGAAATAGTTGCGATGTTGTGTAAAGGGTTGATGATTACTTATATATATA
Organism: Viscum album; assembly: GCA_963277665.1. Taxonomy (NCBI): domain Eukaryota; kingdom Viridiplantae; phylum Streptophyta; class Magnoliopsida; order Santalales; family Viscaceae; genus Viscum; species Viscum album. The sequence continues at coordinate 1,590,601,436 of OY728141.1, read as the reverse complement.
ATCATGTACACATGGCTTGGTAGAGTGGGGTATGACTGAGGATCTACGCCCATGGGTCGAGCGAAGACTAATGCTTTGAACTCCACCCTAAATGCACGGGTTTGGAATGAGGACTGAGGCTCTATTCTCCTAACGGTTGCATCCACCCAGACTGAGGCTTTGAGGTGAGGATATGGTTTTTATGAAGGGGGTTAGTCATAGTGAGATAGGATAACGATGTGTTTACCCTCTAACATGTGATTTTTGTCCTCAGAACCATGTAACAAAAGGTATGTGATTAACCCATGGAAATGTGACGAAATGGTAAATGATGATAATTGGTATGAAATGAATGGTAATGGAAGTGGAAATGGATTTGGCTCTGAACTGGTTAATGGAACCTTAATTAATTACTTGGAAATTATCATTCATATTCATTTTTCATGCACTACCTATTTGTACTGAATATTTTGTAGACACCGTTGGTGGTGGCCTACTGAGTTGTACTCACACCCTACTCGGGCCGCCATTGGGTACCCGAGCAGACTTCAAGTTTGCAGGTCAGGAGAAGGGAAAGGGTCCTTTCTAAATAGTAGAGTGGACATGGGTAGCCCTTGGTGGAGGATCTGGGCTTGGAGTCGGGACCATTTTGGGGATTTTGGCCGTTGGCTTATTTTGGTCTTTTGTTCACTTTTCCACTTGTATTATGACATGGCATATTTATTGTTGGAAATGGTTGTTATACATGTTCCTTGTCTATAGATTATTGTTTCCACTATTGGTTTATTTCTGTTGTGGCTTACTCTGATAAAAGGGGATATAGTCTCCCCACATGACCACATAGACCCCCGCTACTAGTCGGCAGCCTTTGGTGTATGAGGAGGCGTGCCTAAGGACATGTAACCACCCTACTCGGAGCAACAGTTTAGTGGCTTCCAGGCCGGGGACGTTACAAAGTGGTATTAGAGGATGTATTTATTCTCCTTCTCCGAGGTCTTGTTATTTGGGATTTGTAGCCAAGGTTTAAGATGTTTTGGGCATTGGTAATGAGCTCGTTCTTGGGAGTAGCTAACCCATGTACGAGGGAAAACCCAAGTCACCTTGGGTGGGTAATGTTGTTCTTGGTTTTGTGTTGTTATAGTTTATAATATTTCACCGTTGGGTGATGCACATGTGGTTTGATGTGACTGTTTTATGATATTTGGCTCGTGGCCTTAAAGGAATGAGGATTTTCATCCATGCATCATTATATGCACCTAGGGAGATCAGTGACATGCATTGTGTTAGGCACACACACGGGGTGAGTGTGTGAGGCAGGAAAGTAGGGTGCATCGTGCATTTCATGAAACCAAGAAATAATGAGAAGAATGAAATAAAACAAGTGGGTAACTGATGTTTAATGAAATATAAGGGTTGGAAATGAAGTGGAAAATGTTTGTGTAAAATGTTTTTTGAGTTTGGTGATAGTGCATGGTTGTTTACCCCAAGTGGACCATGGCCCACGGTAGGGATGGTCAGGGTGGTGAGTTTGAGGTGTTAATGTCGTTGAATTAGTATATGAAAATGGGTTGTTGTAGCTAGTAAAGAGATTTTGATGAGGTCGTGAAAGTTTTATGGTACGCGTTCTAAATCTTGTGTTGGGCATTGAAGAGAAATGCCACCACGATTTCGGTTACCAGTTGGGAAATGGGAGGATGTTGCTGAGAACACACCTCTGGTAGAAGATCACGAAAATGTGGTGATCAATGAAGGTAGAGAAGAACAGTTCCAGGAGAACTTGGCTCGCCTTATGCATATGATGGATCGGGACCCAGGGCAGGTTGCACCGAGTATGTTTGAGCTGGCCAGGGAGTTCCAGCTGTAGCACCCTCTGACCTTCACCGAAGAGGGTGGGCCAGAGGCAGCGGAATTATGGTTAGAGTCTGTCTAGATGATACTGGATCATCTGGAGACCCCTGTTGAAAAGCGAGTAAAGATGACCGCTTATATGTTACGGGGCCATGCAAGGCGTTGGTGGGACATTCAGGCTCAGACCAAGTAGGCTGATGGGATGTCGTGGAAGGTTTTCCAGGAGAAGTTTCTAGAGAATTTCTACCCAAAGACTTTGAGGTAGGAGCGGGCTGTAGATTTTATGATCCCGACTTAGGGATCTCTATAGGTGATGGACTATGCTAGTCACTTTACAGATTTGTGACGCTTTGTCACAGTGTTAGCAGGGGATGAGGCAGCGATAGAGAAACGTTTACAGGATGGGTTGAGACATGAGATGAGGTCTCAAGTAAATATCTTCTTCTTGAAGAGGTTTACATAGGTAATGGATCAGGCACTCATCTCTGAAGGGAACCTAAAGAAATCTTCGGGTGGTGGGCTTGTCATTTCAGATGAGAGGACAAGTGGTGCATCTTCTGAAGGTCAGAAGCGCCGTTTGGAAGGTTTCCATCAATGTGGTCAGAAGAGAGGGACAACCTCTCAGAGTGGGAACCAGATGTTCTGTTATCAGTGTGGTAGGTCGAGGCATATGTGTGGTCAGTGTCCTTGACCTCCAGTTAAGTGCCGTTCTTGCGGAAGGATGGGACATGTGTAGAGGTTCTACAGGAAACCTTGGTAGGTGCGCCAGTATGATGGTGAAAATTAGGTGCTGGGTACGGGAAGGGAATCAGTTTCCCCATATTAGGCAGGCAGTTGGAGTTCCACAAGCCGTAATGGTAGGGGTGGTGGACGTGTGACTCCAGGGCATGATCTCTCACCCCAGCAGGGCAGTGTAGCATAGGGTACTCAGGCTGGGGCCCAGGGTAGAGGGGTAGGTCAGCTTCAGGCAGTTCAGTTGGTACCTGGTGATGGCGAAGCTGGACCATCGATGGTTCGAGGTATAATCCTTTTAGCGTCTACTTTTTCTAGTGCGTTGTTTGACATAGGTTCCACACACTCTTTTATCTCTTCTCAACTTGTGGTAGCGCTGGGTTTACCTATGGTGAGGGTGTGTGGAGTTATGTCTATTGACACTTTGTTGGGGGTACAGGTTGAGGATATCAAGTAGTGCAAGGGATGTGCCTTGGAAGTTGGTGGGTATCGTTTTCGATGGGATTTGTTCATTCTCGAGATGTCGGAGTTGGACCTAATCTTGGGAATGGATTGGTTGGTGTTGTATCGGGAATGCATAGACAGTTATCGTCACAGAGTATCTTTTAGGTCACTTGAGGGTGACGCTTATGCCCACCGTGGTGAATGGGATGTTCGAGTAGGGTGTACGGGGCTGTTTTGTCAATAGAAGAGTGGAATCACGGCTCGAGTGGCATGTATCATGCTTGATGATAATGAAATAGGGGAATAGTCTGTTTTCCATCATGTGGTGGAACAGTTCCAGGATATGTTTCCTGAGGATTTCTCGGGGTTCCCCCCCTGAGAGGGATGTTGAGTTCACGATCGAGTTGCTTCCGGGAGCGGAGCCAGTTTCTATTCTGCCATACCGAATGGCACTAGCATAACTCCAGGAACTGAAGGTTCATATTGAGGATTTGGAGTGTAATGGATTTATTTGTCCTAGTATGTCTCCTTGGGATCTTTCTTGCTTTTTTCAAAGAAGGGTGATGGGTTGTTGAGACTGTGTGTTGACTATCAAAAGTTGAATCAGATGACGGTGAAAAATCAGTACCCTCTTCTTAGAATTGATGACCTGTTTGATCAGTTGAGGGGTGAATCAATGTTTTCTAATATTGATCTGTGGTCAGGTTATCACCATATGAGGGTGAAGTCTTCTGACGTACTGCGGATAGCTTTCTGGAGTCGGTACGGGTTGTTTGAGTTTGTGGTAATGCCTTTAATCTTGACTAATGCACTGGTGGTGTTTATGGATTTTTTGAACCATATCTTTCATCCCTATATAAATCAGTTTGTGGTTGTCTTTTTTGACGATATCCAAGTGTACTCGAAAACTCACAACGATCATACCCAACATCTTGACATCGTCTTGGGTACTCTAAGAGAGAATCGGCTATATGCCAAGCTATCAAAGTGTCAATTTTGGATAGGTGAGGTGAATTTTCTAGGACACATCATCTTAGAGGAAGGTGTGTCAGTGGATCCAGAGAAATTGCAGGAAGTTGTATCTTGGGAGCAGCCCAAGAGTGTTTCTGATGTTCAGAGTTTTTTGGGTTTGTCCGGGTATTACCGAAGGTTCATTCAGGATTTCTCTCGGTTGGCAGCACCACTCTTGGGCTTGACCAAGAAAGGAATTAGGTTCAAGTGGTCTGAGGGTTGTGATAATGCCTTTCAAGATTTGAAGAAGCGGTTGACGACCGCACCTATCTTGATCTTACCTGAGCCGTGTAAGAAGTACATCATGTTTTGTGATGCATCCAGAATCGGACATGGGGCTTTGTTGATGCAAGATGAGCGGGTTATGGCTTATGGGCTGAGGTAGTTGAGACCCCATGAGAGGAACTATCCCACTCATGATCTTGAGTTGGATACAGTAGTGTATGCCTTGAAGTTATGGAGTCACTATCTGTTGGAGGAACAGTTTACTGTGTTTATCGACCATAAGAGTTTAAAGTACATATTCTCACAGTGGGATCTGAATCTTCGACAATGATAATGGGTTGAATATCTCCAGTCACTTTACTTTGAGTTTGTGTAAACAGTAGGAAAGGGAAACAATGATTCTGATGCTCTGAGGAGGAAGGTTCAGAATCAGATGGTTTAGGAGTCCATCATCGAGCGGAAGGTGATGGATTTGTTTGCAGAGATGCACCTGGAGGTGTAGGAGGAGAGTGGTCAGGTCACTCTTGCTTCCTTAACGATGGAGTCGATGATTTTGAGTTGAGATAAGGAAGGCCAGCTTGATGATCCTGAGTGTTTGATCATGAAGGAAAAGCTTAAAGGTGGGGAGCTACCTTCTGGTTGGGCCATCGGTGTGGAAGGTGTTGTTCGTGTTCGTGATCATGTGGTTATGCCAGAATGTATGCGGGAAGAGTTGATGCGTGGGTTCCATGCATCAAAGTGGGCAATGCATCCTAGTTTGACCAAGATGTACCGTGATCTCCGAAGGCAGTTTTGGTGGCCTGGAATGAAGAAGGAAGTTGTGGTCTTTGTGGCACGGTGCCTTACCTGTCAGCAGGTGAAGGCCGAGCATCAATTCCCAAGTTGTTTGTTGCACCCATTTCCCATTTCGGAATGGAAGTGGGATGATGTAACAATGGATTTTTTCATGGGTCTTCCAAGGACGCCATAGAAGAATGATGCAATCTGGGTGGTCATGGATTGGTTAACGAAAGTGGCTCATTTCATACCGATTTAGGAGGCCTATAAAGTCGACCAGATGTGTGAGCTGTATGTTCGGGAGATAGTGCAGTTTCATGGCGTGCCATGGACCATAGTTTCAGACCGAGATCCACATTTCATGTTGCATTTCTGGAAAGGGTTTTAGAAGGTTCTTGGTACGCAGGTGTTTTTGAGTACGACTTTCCACCCGTATAAAGATAGGTAGTCAGAGTGTACGATCCAAGTGTTGGAATACATGTTAAGAGCTTGTGTCTTGGACTTTGGTGGTTCTTGGGAGAGGCAACTATCATTAGTTGAGTTTGCCTACACCAATAGTTTTTAGGCTACGATTCAGATGAAACTATTTAAGGAACTCTACGGGAGGCCATGTAGATCTCCGTTGTATTGTCTAGAGGCCGGTGAATCTGAGTTGTTGGGGCCAAGTCTCATGCATGAGACTTCAGAGAGAGTTAAGTTGATCAGGAAGAGGATGGATATGGCTCAGATTAGTCAGAAGTCATATAAAGATCGAAGGTTTAGACCTCTTAAGTTTGCGATGGGTGATAAAGTGTTCCTTTGGGTGTCGCCAAGGTTGGGTCACCGTCAGATTCGAAAGTAGGGTAAGTTGGCGCCCATGTATGTGGGACCTTTTGAAATTGTGGAGAGGATCAGACTAGTGGCTTACTAATTGGCTCTTCCACAGCGGTATGGTGGGATGCATGATGTGTTTCATGTGTCACAGCTTCGACGGTATCACCCTAACCCATCTCACATGGTTGATGTTGAGGATGTGGAGCTTGAGGCTTATGCGTCCTTTGAGGAGCATTCAGTTCATGTGGTGGATCATAGTGAAAATGTCTTGCGATGCATGGTTGTGACATTAGTGCGAGTACTATGGAAGCTTGAGAAAGTTCAGGAAGAAACTTGGGAGAGGGAATCAGATATGTGGGCTCAGTGTCCCGAACTCTTCTCTTCGGTGGATCAATGAGGCTTGGAAGCTCGGCTTGAGGATGAGCTGTTATGAGGTGGGGAGGTTGTAAGAACCCGGTTTTTGGAAAGGTATTTTTTCATTATGTTTTGGTTGAATCCCTTCTTTTTGGCTTCAAGGGATGTATTCTGAAAGTATGAGAGGCCTTGAGGGAGTTATGGGGGCTCGGGGCACGAAAGGAAGGAAAGATGGGCAAGACAGGCTTGGGCGCACAAACTGCGCATGGCCAGGGCAAACCGTGCGGCCTGCCTAGGTAAACCGTGCAACCCCTCCTCCTCCAGACAGTAGCACGTGCTCGGTTTGCACATGGTTTTTCAAACCTTGCGGCCAAACCGTGCGACCTATTAAAGTTGGGAAAATTTACAAGTTTACCACTCCGGGATTTTAAACCGCAACTAGAGATTTTCCTCCATTCATCCCCTCTCAACCCTAGTGACGAACTTGGTCGACTGAAGCTTCACAAGGGTGGTTCTCCTTCGATTCTTGGCCGTTTAGAGCGCCGTTAGTTGTGGATCGAAGCTTCGGGTAAGGCTAATCCCATCCTTGCTTCTATTTTTGGTTTAGGGTTTGTATCTTCTCTCCCTCTTGTTTTGAAGCTCTAAAACCCAATATTTTGGGTGAGTTTTAGGTTGAAGCTCCAAAGATAGGTCGAATCGAGGTCTGAGGACTCTAATGAGAGTGTGTTCAACCAAAGTTTCAAGGTAGGTGGTCTACAAGATATTTCCCATGGTTATTTGGGTATTTGCGCATGTTTAGTGGTGTTATTGTTTCCCCTTGGTTATGTTTTGAATAACCTTGGCATGTTTGGTAATAATGATGTTTAAAATGTCTAATGGGAACCCTCACAATCCCCGTGGGATGTGTTGGGATGGACTTGACCTAATTTGGGGCCATCCATGGGATGTGCCGGTTTCCCCGAACATATGGATTGTTATTAAACAAGTGACTTTATTGTAATAAATGGTAGATCCCTTGACGAATGTGTTGGCATGATTGGTTGAACTTGGAATATAAGTTAGGTGATGCACCTTGACTTGGTAATAACTTAAGGGATATTGGGTTAATATGTGGAAATGATTGAAGACCAGAATGTAATGGATTGTGAGCATGGTAATGAAGCCTAGTGAGTTAGGCATAATGAATGAATACTTAGTGAGATAAGAATAATGAAATGGAATTGGGTGAAGAGCTAAATGATGTGAAATGGTAATGTGTTAATGGGTCAAGGCATGGTGTTAACCCTCATGTTATTGTTATGGGTAATGTTTTCCTTGGGCAATGGTTGTGATATTGTGTAAATGGATGATGATTACTTATATATATAAGAATGTGCACATGGCATGGTAGAGTGGGGTATGACTGAGCATCTATGCCCACCAGTCAAGCGAAGACTGATGCTCTGAACTCCACCCTAAATGCACAGGATAGGAATGAGGAATGTGGATCTATTCTCCTAACGGTTGCATCCACCCGGACTGAGGCTTCGAGGTGAGGATATGGTTTCTATGAAGGGGGTTAGTCCTAGTGAGATAGGATAACGATGTGTTTACCCTCTACAATGTGATTGTTGGCCTTAGAACTATGTAACATAAGGTATGTGATTAACCCATGGAAATGTGAAGAAATGGTAAATGATGATAATTGGTATGAAATGAATGGTAATGGAAGTGGAAATGGATTTGTATCTAAACTGGTTAATGGTACCTTAAGTAATTACTTGTCAATTATCATTCATATTCCTTTTTGATGCACTACCTATTTATACTGAATATTTTTTAGACACCGTTGGTGGTGGCCTACTGAGTTGTACTCACACCCTACTCGGGCCGCCATTGGGTACCCGAGAAGACTTCATGTTTTCATGTTAGAAGAAGGGAAAGGGTCCTTGCTAGATAGTAGGGTGGACATGGGTAGCACTTGGTGGAGGATCCAGACTTGGAGTCGGGACCATTTTGGGGATTTTGGCCATTGTCTTATTTTGGAATTTTGTTCACTTTTTCACTTGTAGTATGACATGAAATACTTATTGTTGGAAATGGTTGTTATACATGTTCCTTGTCTATTGATTATTGTTTCCTCTATTGGTTTATTTCTGACGTGGATTACTCTAATAAAAGGGGGTATAGTCTCCCCACTTGACCACATAGACCCCCACTACTAGTCGGAAATCTTTGGCATATGGGGAGGCGCGCTTAAGGTCATGTAACCACCCGGCTCGGAGCACTGTTTAGTGGCTTTAGGGTCAGGGACATTACAGTGCATTTTTTCTAAAGGATATTTCAGACTCAAGGAAACTATTATTTTTCAAAAATATAATGCCTAATTTTGATTATAAAATACTTAAACTAAAGTAAGGGCACTAAATGAGATAGAATCCTCAAATTAAGCTTAAAATGGTAACTCAAATTCGAATATCCATAAATTTTGATTAGAGTGTTTTTTATCTTTGTGAGGTAGAAAATTTAATTTCTTAGAAATAATTAAAATTTTAAATACTAAAAAATTCAGTGTATGTTATATTTTTTATATTAAAATAGGTTAACAAAACCCCCAAAATTTTATTTTTTTAGATAGTATAATTATGCATTATGTTTAAGTGTTATTTATGGGTGAAAAAAGATCTCAATGAAATATTTTTAATGGAAAATGTATCCTAGTTTGGTTTTATACTCCTAATACTCTAATAAGATAATATATGAAGTAATATATAATCAAAAAGGGAACATGGATTAATTCAATTTTTGGGTGGATGCAAAGATAGAAAGGAATATTGAATTAGATAAACATAGTTTTATGTACTGTAGGTATCTATTTTAAAATCAAATAAGGCGAATGATTAGGATATGCATTAGGGAAGTTATATTGGGATATCCTTCTAATTGTTATGAGCTTGGATGCTTTTTAATAATGAATTTTCATATTTAAATTTATTATATTTTTCAAAATGGATTTTAAAACCATGGATTAGGAGTTACTGGGAAGTATAGTGGAATATTTTGGTTCTATATACTTAAAATAATGTAATTATGATAGTTTAATTATGGTTCTGGTGATGCATAACAGGAATATTCATGAGTTATATGTATTATATTACTATATTCTTACATAATGAAAAATCATTTTTTCTACACCTAACCAAATTAGTTTTTCCTCATCAAAGGGTTAACAACCACTAGGGACTGAAAATTATTGATAGAGGGGTGGGTGAATCAGTGATCAAGAAAAATACTATTATTTTAATTTATAATAGATCATTTATCTCATTTTCAGTTAGTTTAAGTAGATCTAGTCAAGACTAACCTTAAAATGTATTTTCCGAACGAGTCATGTCAAATTAAAAATAGAATTAACACATGAACACCAATTTATTTATAAATTTTACCAACTCAATATGAGTGGTGAGTCCTTGGAAAGGATTGGATGATATCCCACTCCTCTCAAATTTATTATGTTCTTAAAGTTTTTTAAAAAATAATAAATTATAGGATAACTTTAGAATTATATTACAAATGTTTATCCTGATTGAGATATTAGTTTTAAATATATACAATGGAATAATAAAATGGTGTTGAAGAAAAAAAATACATTACCTTGGACAACTTCAAGATCCACTTCTTTGATTCAACTTTATGATTATACAATATCTTCATGCTTGAAAGGCGCTCAAATATAAAATTATCACCAATATATTCTCACAAATAAATTTTATAAATTCATAATGGTGTGCACTTGTTCTATTTTAACTTAAAGAAAAATAGTTCATGTATATCAACATTCATCACTCAATTTAGTAAAATATTCCCCAAGTTGACTAAAATACAAAGATCCACCTCAATAAATAATCTTCTTCCATATTTTTGAGTCACGTCTCTAATATGTTATGATAAAAATATCTTCATGGGAATTAAAACAACTCAATTTATCTTGAAAAGTTTTTTATAACTTTCATTGTTATTATTGGAACCCTTTTTACTTGAAAATTATGAAATCCATGTATCAAAGGATAAGTAAAAATATCAAACCATAATATTACTAAATATTACAAGAGATGTATCATTCAAAGGTTATGTTTGGTTATTTAATAACCAGTATCACCTTTTTAGATGATGTCTCACATTCAAGATAAACATTATACATTTTCAAGATAATACAAATCAAGTAGATAATTAACTATTCACCATCTATTAAAATAATTGAATTTTGATTTACTTTTTGGCATATTTCATTAAATTCCCCCAGGTACCCTCAGGTTTCCACTAAGTACGCACTAGGATTTCATTAATAAAAATCTAAAAACATGTAGTTTTATTAAAATAACCATAAATCTTTCTATATACTCTGATTGAGTTAATTCAACTTGATTTGGAATGATAACATCCATGGATAATTTTAATTATCTGTAATACAAATCTATATCAAACTCTTAAATTCTTAAAAAAATACATGAAAACATCATTAAATGTTATCCAATATATATAAAGGTTATATTGAAAGAAATTTCAATATAAAAATAAAGACAATATATTAAAGTCGAACAATTTTGATAGAAATACAATTAATCTTAAATTAAATCACTTAAATCGATATTTATATCTCCAAGGGGATATTATGTACACCTTATAATAGGATATAACAATGGTTTTTGATAGAAATAAATCTCGTAGGGATAATAACTAATATTATAAAATAATGATTTATTGAAATTCATTCATTATATCTTTAATACTCCACTTCAGACATGTTAGAAATATCCATAATATGAATCCATAATAAGAAACTAAATAAATAATTATCTATGAAAAAAAATATTTATATAAATGAAACACCCATAGATGGATTCCATTTAATTCCATGAAATTTAACAATAAAAACCTCTCATATATTTTATAATGTATGTTCACTCACTTTTTTCTCTAGATTTTAGGATTATTCTATTTTAAGATAATTATACTCTTCTATCAAAAGTTTTTGTATGTGATTCATGGATTTTAATCGATATTTTTAAACAAATTCAACGAAATAAAAGATATAACCATGAAACAGAATACTTATAGTACTTTTGGGAGAGGTACGCCCTCCAAAATGAATCTCAAACAACAAAAATACTAATTATAACACTAATTCATCATGATATCGATGATTTTACACTTAATTATTATATTATATTTTAAGATTAGTATTTTTTCCATAGTCTTAAAAAACCCCTAAGTGGGAGGGGTCAATTAGGGTTTCCTTTAAGGTTAAAAACTATTTTTTATAGTAAGGTTTAGATGGATATTATTCCTAGGATAGTATAAACATATATTAATCTATCAATTATATAAATAGATCCTAGAAGTAATTAGATATAATAAGAAAATAGAAGGACATGATGATTTTGTTAGTTCACACCAATGTGATACATCTAAGTATCATATATCCTAGAGAGTAATAATATACCAAAATTCCCTAACCGCACTGTGAATACAAGATTTGAGTAAGGTCTCTCCAAGACAATGGTCACTGAAGAAGAACTCAAGTAACCTTGAGTGGTTCTTACTTATTAAATTGGTACAATACAAAGGGTATCACATTATCACGTATCAACCAATTAACTAGTCTTTGAGAACTAGACATATACATGATTATCATATTATATAAGAAATATAATAAAGTAGCATGAAAAAATTTATTGTAATCTTGAATTTCATTCAAAGATCCTTTCTTCATATTCTGGGGAAATGCAAAAAATAAAGGGGTAGATAAAATGCTCTGTACGAGTTATATACAATGTAAGATATAATGAGTAAATAAGGAAAATTAAATATGATAAAGTGGATAATCGAAACACATGTTGTTTAATTAGTAACATGAATTTAAAATACATCCACAAGTAATTTCAACATATAAATCACATGGACAACGGAAATTGAATTATCAATAAATGAAATGCAAAAATCCAGAAATTCATGATCTTACAATCAACTCCCCACCATTATATTTTGAATCTAACAATCAAGGACTTGGTCAAGATATATTCATTAAATGGGTATGAATACACTAATTAACTAACTATTATGACATGATATTATAGCCTCGTCTTATACATCTTGACAACATATTTTTTATCATGAGATCTATTAATGCATCAAGGGGATATATATATATATATAACTGGGTCCCACCCATCAGTTTCATGTATAGTTCATTACTAATATATTTAATTATCAATACAGTTCACTATCAAAATTCATTACAAATAAAAATTTATCCATATTTAATCAAGAATATGGAACATCAATATTCCCCCACTAAATAAAATAACAATATTAATAATATTTATTCAATTGATATGGTAAATATAAATGGTATATAATTAATAAAACATTATATTAGTGAAAATGATACCATATACATCCATGATACTTAAAATATAGACATGTAGAAAAAATTTATTTCAAATAAAATTATGGAGAGTGATAGGGAATGTGATTATGGGAATGTTAATGACTACAAAACCATAAATCAGTAAAGGTTGAAAGATGAACATAAATTTATAATAAATGAAGGATTTATAGTAAAATGAATCCATTAAAAAATATAAAATAAAATGGAAGTGAAACTTTAAAAATAACTTCTTTGTGACTTTGTGTAAGAATAATGTTATAAATCACTTTCAAAATTATTTCAATTAATTTAAGAAAATAATACCCTTTTCATTTAAATTAAAAATTACTAAAAAATAATTTTATCTAATTAAAAATGAAAAATTTATATAGAAAAAAATAATATCCATGGAGGCAGGAAAAACTGTTCATTCCATGTATATTAAAAAAACATTCCTTTCACACTTTTGTAAAAATTCAAAAATGATTTGTTCATAATTGTTTTAAAAATATTCCTTTTAAACCTTTGTAAATAAAGTTAAAGGTAAAAAAAGGCATCAAATAATCATTTGAGTGTAAAGAAGATTATTATTGATACAATATTAAGAACATGGATATGGAGGAAAAATATTCTCGGATGAAAAATAAGAGATAATGTCGGTATTCATTACAAGTAACTTACTTGTCGATTCTTGATCCAGCAAGAGTAGAAATGAAAAATAAACATGTAAAACCCCAAAATAACTAGATTAGAATAATATATTGGGGGTTTAATATATTTGGCTCATATAATTTTCCCAAATAAAACCTTATCATAATCAATCCTAAAATAAAATGGGATTATAATATAAATCCCTTATAACTTCGGTAATATTTGAATCAAAGCTTCATAAAAGAGAGAAACTTATATAATTTTTTAAATAAAAATAATTTCCATCAAAATAATCATCAAATAAATTTATTAGTAGTATATAAAACATAAAAAATTAACAAGTGGTGATATGACATATGGCTTACATAAAAAAAAGTGAGACGAGAAACCCTTACATTGGGTCTTCACTTAGTCATACATGATTAATCCCCATATATAATGATTTTATAATTTTTGATCACTAAAAAAATAATTATAGTTATAGTTATAATACCATATATTATTCACATATAAAATCATATAACCCATTTATTAATTATTATTTATTAATATCATCATCCAGGGTGTTAACTGTTTTCTTATTCATGTATGTTTTGATTTTAAAGTTTTGGACACATGCATTAGGATCATGGTTTATCATATCCAAAGTATTAATAATTAAATATTTATAATTATTATACACTATATAAAATTTTATCACTACCCATTTAAGGTGGTCATGAAAAATTAATTACATTATTTTATAGAGATGGTAATTCGTACACACCCATGAACATCATTTCCATTATTCTTTTTTTGTGGAAAATAAATAAATTTGATAATATTTTAATTTTAAATAATCCAAAATGTGTTATATTTGTAATATTTATTCATTAGTTCCATCCTTACGATTATACATCTAAGGTGGTGATGAAAAATGAATCACATCGCTTCGTGGAGATGGTATTCCACATTTATGCATGAGCGACGATATCATTTTCCAATGGATATAAGGGTAAGAAGGAACATAATATATTATTATTTGAGAATAATATTTTTTTATAAATATCATATATATGAAATTTATCCATCATATTAACTATCCATGAAACGAGGTTATGGAAATAAACACATCTCTTTGTGGAGGTGGTAGCCTATAGGTATGCACGAGCGATGTTATCATTTCCCTTAGGATGGAAAATGATATGAATAAGTGTTGTGAAATAAAAAAATATTTCATTATATTTAATATAATTATGTTATTATATTATCATGTATATATAAAATTTTATGGAGGTGGAAGAAGAAATAGACATGAAAGAACATGACTAAGAGTTATACCTATTTTTTGCGAAACCTTCTTTAGATTACACATTAATCCTTGTAGGTTGGTATTTTAGTGAGAAAAGAACCTATATGAAATGGGGGTGGGGGTGGGGGTTGTAAAATGATATGGTATTTATTAATTATTCATTTATATGAATGGTTCAAGATGTGTGTGTAAGAGAGAATAGTAGGATCCCTTTTATAAGTGAGGTGGGGGACATATTGTAACCACCTAAAATAATAATATATAATAAGATTGAAAATCAGGTAGAGTGGATCCAATGTTCAATAGATTATAATTTAAAGATTATAAGTTCTAAATAAATTAATCCCATAAAATCTAGGCAATTTTAAGTGTTATGTTCAACCTTATCTCTCAGTTTAACCCCTAATTAACTCTTTTAAACTTAGCTGTGAAAAAAATTTTCAATCTCTATGAGTCATGAAAGTAATTTTACCAAGTCACAAATAAATGAAACATGAATTATTTAATTAAAAATATCCCATAAAATTGATTTAATAGAGTATTTTTATATTTTCATAATAATTCAAAAATAGTTTTTATAAATTAAATATCATTTAAAGTCATTTTCATGACTATTGATTACCTTGAATTTAAAGGAATAAATATACGAATAAAACCAAAATCTAAAAACTTTAACCATAAATAGTAAATTATAATTATCCAATAAATTCTTGTAACTCCATAATTAAACCAAATAATAAAACATTTATTGATTTTAAAATCATTTACTTGAATTATCTACTTCTTGCACAAGTATTGTACAACATTGTATAAGCAATCAAGGTAATTATACCATAAGTGAAATTTTAAAATAAATTACTATAAAAAATATAGTTTAATCATTATAAATTTTATCATCTATATTCATTCATATTTCATTTTTATCTATATCCATATTATGAAAACATAATAAGAGAGAGAGAGTGACATTTGGTAACTATTCTTAACTTAGAATTATATAAAGGTTGTAATAAAAGTCAAGTGAAAAAAGATTACATATTTTTAAAGGTAGTATAGTTATGGTTAAATGAAAATAATAAAATGAAATAAAGGAAAAATTTTGGTTTATTTTTAGGCCTTATCATACAGTTTTAGCCATAATTAACTTGTTTTACCCATTAGTGTGGTGATAAACTTTTATCATTGTCAATATTCATTATGAATAAAAATAAAGTTGAAATACTTAAAAAATTTGAATCATGTTATTATAAATTTAAATTCAATTTTTTAATATTAAATTTCTAGAATTTATTCAAATTTATTTTAATATAAGTACACAAAACACATAAAAAATAGATTCTAGAAAACACTATTTCTAGACGTAAAATTTATTTTACACCAAAATCATGTATAATATTAATTACCTTAGACATAATTGGATAATTCTAAAATAAATTATATTTATGGGACTTAAAATATAATTTAATCAAAATGGAATTTACTAAATAAAATAAATAAAATGATAGTTTTTTCAAAAATTGGTATTTTTCACTATTCACCCAAAAAATCAATCTCTTCAAGAAAATATGAAAAATATACCATAAGATAATTTCAATGAGATGATTTAATTTTTATTAATATTATAAAATCAAATTTATAAAAGTATCAGAAATTAATTCCAATTACATATGAATAAAATAGCTAAAACCATTTTTAGAGGAAATTTATTTTTTATAAATAATAACATGAATATATTTTTATTCTTTTCCTCTTAAAAACATGATTAATATTAAAATTATTTATTTAGTTAATTATTTTTATCATGGAAAACATCTCTTATATATATATATATATATTTCATGTTACGGTTATTCCAATTCATTCCCACCAACTCAATGTCTAGTTTTTAATAGTCATATTTATATAATACTATGTCATGGTTCATTTAAGCTAAGTGTTGAATGTGGTGTATGATATTGAATATAGTGATATTTTAAATGAATATATATATATATATATATATATATAATATCCGGGTATTACACTCACATATTATACAATAGGTTTAAGGAATAATCACTACTCACAGAAGGGTCATTACCTCTTTCTCTCTATCCACTCACTAGTGTGAGTAAGGTATTCAATAAATTATAAACATGAGGGTATTATACAAATTAATATATTAAAAGTAGTATTTTTTCCACTCAAATTCAGATCCAATTCTCCAATAATGTCTATAAATTCTTCTCCCGCCTTCAATAGGGTAATAAAAAAACTCTAATAAATAAGTCATTATTATTATATTTCAAAAACGAATTTATTTAAGAAAAATATGATAAAAATAAAAGTATGAGTGTTAATCTATAGTTATTAATGAGTATTTAAAATATATTTATCTTACCCAAATTAAGAACTAGAATATAGTAATCTATAGTTAAGATAACTAATCTTCAGTGCCTTCCAACAATAGTTTCCATCCACAACCGTATTAAATGACATATTCTTTATTATATGGTTCTATACTATAATCAATATACAATAGATTTAAAATTAAATAAATATCATTCCATAATTCCACATGTAATCCCATAATTATGGAGTGATTTTTTTGAATCTTTTAATTTTTTTTGAAAGTGATATATGCCAATGTTCTTGTATATAAAGATCATGTTGCAATACAGAGGGTTACATGATGATATATAAAATTATTAAAAATATAAAATGACTATCCTGGAGAAATTTATGATTTTTTTAAATAAATATACATATATTTAAAAGAAAATTTCAAGAAAATTTGCTAGTAATTGAGGAGAAAAAAGGGTTCACACTTGATTCGAAGTCTCAAGGCACCTAAGGAGGCTATTTGAGATCAATTGAATTGTTGGAACTCATCTATATATTTATTTTAATGGAAGTTCATGACCATATTTTTATTCTATTCCTTTTTATTTTTATTATAAGATAATAATATTTATTATTATATCACAACCATTTAATTTTAAGGATTAGACACTTGATAACAAGAGTGATTAATCTTATTAAAACTCTTTTTCTGTGTGTGTTTTCTTTTTATTTCTCATATAATCTTATTATTTAATCTTGATCCTTCAAATTAATAGTAATGATAGAATGGATTTAAGAGTTTTCATTTGGTTAAACACTGATTTATCCCCTCTTAGTGGTGGTTCACTATCACAAGTGAATATAATTTGATATCATATAATGGTTATTCTTGAAGACATTATTTACATATTTTTCCATTGGTATATGATATATTTTGAAATAAATATCAGTTGTTAAATGTACTTTTTCTAAGTATCTGATTTTGTTATTTATTATTAATATTTTTTTGATCAAGTAGATCTTTGGAAAACTTGAACACCATTAATAATAAAAATTTATCCCTATTCTACAGAAGTGGTTCCATATATGAAAGGAGATCATGGTTCTAAATATTCTATCTCTTGGGATTTCACATTATTGATATCCCTAATAATTGTGTACATATTACTATAGTTGGTAAAACCTACACATTTCTTGATAAGATCAATATTGATGCTTGTGGGAGAGCTAAAAATGTGTTACTATTATCCCTCTCGAAGAGGGAGTTGACACAAGTGATGGGGTATAAAAATAATGAATTTAATTTAGAGAAATATTCATGATGTATATGAGGTATAAAAGGAATTAAATGAGCTACTATCATATTATTTTCAAGACCAACATTAAGATATTGTAATGGGATAAGAAAAATCTATGTATGAGTTGTTTTTTGAGTGAAAAAGTATTATATTTATTTAAAACTATCGATAATTTCATGAGGATTCCACTATAGTGAAAAATTCAATAAGGATTCTCATGGATAAGTTCAATAAGAATATTTGTGCTCTTGAGGATCAAAACATGGATGAGTGGAAAGTTGATAATATGAGAAATATATTAATATACTATGAGATTAGTATAAGGATAAGATTAAGGAGAATAGGAAAATATAATAATGGGAATTCATTCAAGGCTTCCAAATGTTTGAAAAATCATAAAACAAAAATTTATCATAAGGAGGAAATCGATATCAAGGATGATTCCATGAATTTCAATGAGTTTATTTCATTCTTTTAAAAATTCAATTTATGAGGAAAATGAAAATACAAGGGTAAAATTCGTGTTAAGTGTTTCAATTATCAAAATATTGTACACTTAAAATAGTTTTCTTAAGAATGAATATGAATATAAAAAATATGGTCAACCCAAAAGATCATTTAGAATAGTTAAATTTATAAGTGATCATAATGTAGGAATGTCCTTTAATGGTCAAGGAAAGGCCAATAGATTAAATAAAATTAACTCTATCAAAACATGATGCTATAAATTATGTTAAGTAAATTGAAAAAGAGGATGAGGACTCAGATGATGAAGGTCCTACTTTTTTTATGGATAAAAAATTCAAAACATTTTCCCTCTAGCAAATAAGAAGATAGTAGTTAATGGTATAGTAGTGGTGTGGAGTCACTAAATGGATTTTAATTAAGGATGAATTTCTTGGATCACTTGGAAGAGAATAATATTATTGAGAAAAAAAAATAAATCATTAAAATATAATAGTCAACCATTAAATAAATCTCTTTATGAGTTAAAATACGAAGGATATTTTTGAGATGGAAATGGGATTCACACCTAATATGAGATATCTCAACTAAATTATTAAATAAATACATAAAATGATTAATATTAATAAAAACCCATACTTAAAAAAATAAAGAGGTTAAGACTCCTGAGTTGAATTTGGTTAATGCTAACAATTCATTAAATTATAGTCACTTTGAGTTCTAATATTATACCAAATAATTGGGTGAATGATATAAAGAAAAAGGGAAGGTTGATGATTCTACTAATAAAATTATGGAATGTACTATGGTTCTTGGAACTATTATATTGGACACCCAATCTTGAAACCTATATGGTGGAAGAATTTATAATAAAGTTAATAAGGTGTTCACTTCACCTAAAAATGAGAAGATGACCATTTCTACCCCACATGGTGGTACTAAAAAGTCCGACATAAATTTGGTTTCAAAGAAGAAATATTTTAAGTATCAACCTAAGAGTATGTCTAATACATTAGAGTATGTAATTAATAATGAAAAAGTTTAAAGGAAGGAGTATATTTAAAATCGAAAGAAATGTTAATGATCAAGTTTTGATGGATCTTATTTCCAACTAAAAATAGTTTGATTTAAAAAAAAATTTGTGTTTCACAGTATATAGATACAAATAATATGTATTCTAGTACAATTTATTAATCCATAAATTTAATATAGTACATGAATCAATGGTGAGTCAATATGAAATTCCTAGAATCTAATAGAGACAAATATGAATGAAAAGTTAAAATTAAAAAATACCTATAATTATCTTTAGGAAACGTGTGGTTGGTGCACTAATTCAAGAAAAATACTAAAACTTATTTTATAATACTACAATATCAATTAATTAAAAATTAAAACTCAAAAGATATTAAGTGGATGAGTAGAAAATATAAATCATTGTTGTTAAAGGTTGATTTTAAAATAGGGAAAGGTGGAAAACCTTAGATACTTGACAATATTTTCTCATCACACACAACCAACAATAAATTAATCATGAAATTTATCCATATTAATTCTATATAACTTGTTAATTTTATAAATTATTTATCATTCAATGTTAATGTAATGGGATTCACTAAATTTGGTGATAATAAACTTTAATCCAGTGATACTTTCTTTATTAATGGGTTGAGGTACAATATATTGAGTACCTATTAGCTTTTTGATAAAGGGAATGAGGTGAATTTTGTAAAAATTGATATAGCATAAGAAGACTAAGGTAATAAATAATAGTTATGAAGGAATGATCAATTATTGGAAACTTATTTCAAGTTTCTAATAACCAGTTCAATTGTTGCATGTGTGTGATGGAGGTGAATGATATTTTTCATAGGAGAATTTACCATTTGGGTCAAAATAAAATGGATAAGATAATAAAGGGTGATTATATTCATAATCAATTGAAGATGATTCATGAATTTAATTAAAAAAATTGGATACATCATTTTGGTACCCAAGATGAATTTATATAAGGCCCAAGGTGCATTCCCTATTACCTCGAGATCGAAACTAGCACATTGTCATCAAATTTACTCTATTTGGATAGATATCACATGATAAGTAATCCAGTGATAATAAAAGGTCTATCTTGAGAACCTGGAATGAACTCTCAATATATTGGTGAGTCATATATCTAAATAAATATTTCGGAAATTAACATAAACCCAAAATGGTACATTATAAAGAAAATATCATAAAAAATATGTTATAAAAAGAAACTAAAACTATCATTTTAAATATTTATATAGAATTTTTAAACAAAGTACTTATATGAGCTCAAATGATCAAAAAAAAAATAAAAATGGTATTGGTAGATAATAATTACATATACTTTAGATAAAAATAACACAAGACCATGAAAATATAGAAAAAACCATTTCTACTTATATAAATGTGATGTGAGAAAATATCCCTACATGTATCCTCCTATAACTTGATTGAGGATAATATGTGTAACCCCCACTTTGAACAAAGCCTTTACATGACCTATTTTATTCAAAAAAGGTTTTAATACACCCAAAGGGTGTATGTAGGGTTTGATTGTAACAACCTTGAAAGAATGAGACTTTAAAGACTAAATGATACTACCAACATCCATAAGGTTAACCATTATTTTTGGGAGCCTACCTAATTTGAACTACATAGTTTAACTATCATGGCCAAGTGTATTTTCACGATGGGTGAACTCATGGGAAGTTTTCCAGGGTTTTTGTGAGTGGGGATAAAGTATAATAAAAATAAAATGCATTGGAATATAGGGATATTCATTAGCCGGATAAGTGACCCTAGTGGGTAATAGACCATAGTGTGTTGGGAAGTAAACCAAGGTATTATAATATACTTATGGGGTCATGTTTATTAGGTTCATGGCTTGGGGAGTTTGGGTAATGAATAATGGTATTAGATCCAATACCCATCTGAATATACAGTGGAACCAACTAGGTTTGATATGTGGGGTCCATAATGAGGTCATTCTGCTTTGGGGGAGTGTGTAACACACCTAGAAATATGATACTTAAAATACTAAATGTTACTACCCATGTCAATAATGGCTACCTTTATTTTTTTTGGATACCACCTAATTTGAACTCCTTAGTTAAGAGAGCTTCGCCTGGAATAGTGTTAGGATTAGTGACCTCTTAGGAATTTTCCAAGGGTGTGTATGAGTGATTAAAAATAAAATTAAAATGAACATGTTTTGTCCTATGGATATAATCATTAGTCGAATAAGTGATACTGGTGGGTAATAGAAAATCGTATGCTGGGAAGGAGACCAAGGTATTACAATAGACCCATGGGATCAAATTGATGAGGTTCATGGATCGAGAGGTTGGGTCAAGAATGCGCACATAACTATCCCATTAGGACCCCATAATGTAATCCATGTGTAATCTATAAAAAATCATAGAAAACTAATTTGAAACATAACATATAAAAGTAATATTTCTATTTTAAAATTAAACAAGTAATGATCAAGATTTACATTTAAAAAATTTATAAATGAAAAATAAATACAATTATGTAAAATAGGTATGAATATATTAATCACCAATAAATCATCATGGGAAGACTAAAGTGAACAATAATATGGAAACCTAGGGGTTTTACTAACATATATATAGGTGCACAAGATCCACCAGTAGATTTCCACAATTCCCCAGCATGGGCCCATGTTAGGAAAAACTATAGAGATGATTCAATATCCATGTCTTAACATGATCTAACATGAACTCGTTTTTCCAGAAAACTTCTTAGATAAAGGTAAATCCCACTTTAATTAGTGTGTCACATGTGTTTGTTTCCACTTACGTACTCAAGTATTCCTATGAAATATAAATTAATTCCATGTTATTTCCCTATTTTACACATATAAGTCATTAAACCATTTGAAACATAAAGGACAACTTTTCATTAATCCATATATATTATCGATCATTTCACATTACCAAGGATTTTTACGGATTCGATAGTTTAATTAAAATATTTTTTACATAATCCATATATCCTCTAAAACATGGATATTTTCAATAAAATTAAATTAAAAATACAATATTAGTCAAAGAAACCCATTCCCATAAGACAGTAATAATTATTTGAAGGAGAATAAAAATGGTCACTCGAATAAACTCCTCGAGTGCATGGTATAAATATAAACCAATTAAAAAACATTTAAACAAACCCCTTGACAATAAATTTTAAAAATCAAAAGGAAACAAAAATAGAAATTCAAATTAGTCCTCATAGGATTCAAAAAGTCTTATATTATACTTACAACACATTTTTTTAAAAATTAAACAAATTATGTTTCATTAAATATGGGAAGGTACATAGATTCACATATCATTAATAGGTGGAAGTATTGATAGATGATTATAATTCACTAGGAAATAGAATTAAAGGAACTTTAATGTTTATTAGAAGACATAATAAAAAAACCCCAGATCAAAACATATATTTACATGAGCTATAAGACATCTTTTCTATAGGGATAAATAAAAATGAAGAAGGTGGGAGGAGAATGAAGGAGGAAGGAAAGAAGAAACCACTTAGAGGTTCTTGATGAGTTTTGATGAAAAAATATGTAAAATAGAAAGGGAGATGTGAGGAGAGAAATGTGTGTTAGATAGATCCACTGAATGAGTATAATGTAAGATTAATGAGGATAATAGAGGGTTCATATTTAGTAACTGAAATTTAGAGAAATCACAAGGTTTAATTTTAGAAAGCTTGCACAATCCGGAATATTGTGTACCAATTGTGTGACAACCTATGGATTTACTTGGGAAAGTTTCTTGGCATGAATGCCTGATTTGTAAGACCAAAATCCAACTATTTCAATTATTCTAGAATGTTATTCACCACATTTAATAGTTTAAGTCACACAATTAGTTCTAACTATTCACTAACCATGAGGCATGAATTTCCCCACCATTTTATCCAAATTTTCAATAAAAAGAATGCTAAAACTTAAAATAAAGATAAAAATTAATAAATAATGAATATCATACATGGAAATAAAATATTGGTGTTTTTAATTATCCCCATAATATCTCTTTCTTCAACTAGAATGCTAACCTAAAATCTTGTGATTCATAAAAGGTTGAGTTCATTGCTCCCTCATATGAGACTCTCATTCCCATGTTTCATGAGAGTCCTTCACATGATTCCATATCACCCAAACTAATGGAATGGATTTTTTACAACACATTATTCTAAGAATCCAAAATACATATTGCTTGCTCAGTTACTGAAATGTCTAACTATAAATAAAAATCTTCCTAATTCAACAAATGGGATAGGTTGGGAAGATACTTATTTAATTGAGATACATGGAATACATAGTTAATTTAGTCATTAGAGGAGAATATTATAATCAATATACAACCTTTTAGACCCACTCAATGATCCTAAAGGGTCTTATATACATTGAAATTATTGTTTCTTTCCTTTCAATCCATTAGTGTTCCAAATTAGGAGATACATTAAAAAATACATGGCCACCAATTGAAAAATATAATAGTCAGATTCTATGATAAAAATAATAATTACGGTGGTTCTAATCCACCACAAACAATTTATAGATAAGTTATAACTTTTCCATAATCTATTGGACCATTCTCAGTCACAACAGTGAATTATCACCAATATTGGTTCACCAGAGTAGAGACCAGAATGATTGACAATATAATTCTTTAAAGGTATACATTATCATTAATGATTTATAAATGTTATTATAAAAAAATTCAATTGATTATAGATGGGTATCCCATGACCCACCAAAGTCTAGAATATAATATCAAATTATTTATTTCATAATCTAGATTTTATATTCCATATGTCCATCCATTTGTGGTTAATATTTCATACATAACATTACTTTAAATCACATAACCTTATAAAGGAATTTATAGAATAGTTATGTGAATTTTTAATCCTAATATGAAATTAACATAGAAGAAATTACTTGAAATATGACTATATAATTTAAATAAAGCTTTCCATGATCCTCTATTTTGGTGTTATAATTGAATAAAAAGAAGTGGTATAATTTCATTAACTGATGATAACATTCCTTTTTTAAGGTTTATATATATATATATTTCATGGGTATCTCATCCCATTTCAAAGTGGGTACTTTTAAGGGATAAATCATTCTACATGTATTCCGAATCTCTACATTAATTTACTGACTGGTATAACACAATGACACATAATCCACTATGCATAATTTCATTCCAAGACACTAATACAAGAGTTTCATGAAATATTATATCTTAGTCGACATTGGATATAATACCCGCTAAAATTAAATCTAGTCCATCACTACTAACTTCCTCAGATATTGAGAGACCACATAACACTTACTGAAATAGAATATGTTATCTAGGGATAGAGACCAATTTATTGTGGTCTCCCAACCATATATAATCCATTTTATATGCTGGAATTTATAATCCCATGATTATACTTGATGAGTAAGCTCAAGGTTAGAAGGTAAAAATTCCATACTAGCTAGGTCCATTACTTTTTTATCCTATTTCCCCTCAAGATTCATTTCTATGATGATTCGGATCAGGATAAAATTATCTCTATATCCCTTCAAGGCCTATGATGATAACTTCCTACTAAGATCATCAATGACAATATTCACCTTTTTAAGGTATAAGTGAGATTAGAATCAATATTTTGTAGGTATTTCACATAATTCCATTTCATGATATTTAGATCATTTTGGGAAAAGCTTTAACTTAAGATTTTATAATTGGTATATATCCTGAACTTCTCACCAAATAGATAGTATTTACAATACTTTAGAGTATTCATCATTAAATCGAACTCAAGTTCATGAGTCGTGTAACTTCATTCACGTGAGTAAATTTTTCATGATTCATAATCCACCACATGACAATTTTTAATTTGAAAATAACTTATAAATATTCTAAAGTCAAAAAAATATACCATATATATAATGGGATTAGGTATATTCAGAACCATAGATGATGTTAATATCTACTTTAGATTATTAAAGTAATTCTAACACTCAAAGATCTATGAAAACATTAATCCCTTCTGAGTGAGGTCCAATATGAAATATTAAAGATTGGATAAGACTTTTAAAAGACATTTATAGCAACCTACTAGACCCAATAATCTATGTGTCTCAAATAAATTCTTTATTTATTCGTAATAAATAATGAAAATTATCTTTTTAGGGTCAACAAACATGCCCTGTCCTAAAACAACAAGTCCCCAAAAATCAACCTCTTGGATCTAGAATATTCACTTGGATAGATTTACATAAAGGCACTAATCACATAGAGTTCTTAAAATTAATCTCATGTGATGAGCATGATTTTATTCACCCTTATAATATACAAATATTTCATTTAAAAATACTTTTAAAATAGAGTTAACGTATCAATGGAATATCCAATTCAAAAGTCACATAAATAACACATGAGTTTTTTTTCAATAATAATAGAATCACAAAATAATGAAATTGACCGTATCTTGTTATAAAATTAGTCTTTAGTATGTCATAATTCTTCACCCTGATCATATAGTACCTAATCAAATATCAATATTTGATAACTTCCTTACCCATTTTAGTTGATAATAAAGGACATCAATGAAAGGCAATGAGTATATGTTACATATGGTCACATGATTTAACTTTCTATAACTGATATACCGAAAAAATTCCATCTTCCTGGACAAAGAGTATATGAGTGACCCATGGAGATATAGTGGGATGAATAATGATGTTTTTATTTCAAGTCATCTAACAAAATTAATAGCCTATGAGACTTATTATAGAAACCTAGATCTAATACCATTCTATAATAAACCAACCTAGGATACCCCATTTTGGTACCTAATCCAACCCACTTTATAGAATCACCGTAGGATAGAAACTAGTGCTAAGGCATCAAATTTAGTCTATTGGGAATGATTTCATCCAATAAGAAATTATGTTATAATATATGTTTTATCTGGAGAACCCAACCTTACCACTCCATATTTTAGTGATTAATGTATATAGATTAAAATTTTGAAAATAAACACAAGCTCAAACATGGAATAATATAAATGAAATATAATAAAAAATTATTTAATAAAAAAGAAACTAAAAATATATTTTTGATGATTTAGACATAATCTTTAAACTAAGTACTTATATGACCCTGATTGATCCGAAATTGAAGGAAAATGGAATTTGAAGTTGGTAAGACCATATACAATTTATAAGAATAATATGAGACAAAAAATCACAAAAATAGCTACTTATATCCATATTCATGTAATTTAAGGGATATATCTCTACATGTAACCTCATCCATCATGTTCCAATATAACATGATTAACTACCCCCTTAGAGAGTAGCCATTCCCTTACCATTTTCAATTTAAAACATGTCTATAAATACTCAGAAGGTGTATATAGTGTGTGATAAAAAATAAACTAGTTGGATCCCACCAATTACTCGATGAACAACCAATAAAAAACAAATAACATATGGATAGATTAAACTACAACATATAAAAATAAGATTGGATTTTAAAAATAAAATAAGTAACGATAATGAGTTACATTTAAACAAGTTATAAATGAAAAAAATAAAATTATGTAAAATAGGTATGAATGAATAAATAATATTTAACTCATCATGGGAAGAGAAATGGGAACCATCATCAGGAAATCTAGTTTTCATATTAACATATCAAGAAGCTTGCAAGATCCAATAAGTATTATTTCATAATTACCTAGAATGGGCCCAAGTCAAGAATAAATAAATATATGACCAACTATCAATGTATTAACAGGAATTAACATGATCCCATGTTATGAAGAATGTGAAAAAATATATTAGGAAGGGTAATAACCATTGTTGGAAAAATTCTCTATAGGTTTTAGCCCTAAACAGCCTGCATGTGGAGGATATTGGTGCGTCTATAACCCACGAGATATAGCCATTGGAGAATAAAATATTACCATTGGAAATTACAATCGATTTAGACTCCATTGGGGGAAACCTATATCTATAGTCTACAATAGAGGCCATAAGGCCTCAATTTCCATGGTCAGACCATGGCAGTAGGGGTCTCCAACCATGGTTCATGACATTGTCCATAGCCTTCAGAAAAAATTACAACATTGGGATTTGACCCCCAGAAATCCATTCAATAATTCATTTATCACTTTACATCAAAACCATAACATGTTATATGTATAATTATATATAATTATATATTATTATATATTATTATACTATTATAAATTTTAGAAAATTAAAATTTCAATAGCAACTGAAACCTATGGCCATGGTTGGTCATGAACTATGACCGTAGGTGTCTTGGGAAAGGGAAAAGGCCACGATCCAATGTAACTATACGGATATCCCTTTCTGTGGAAACCTAAAACTGTTGTCCATTTTGAACTGTGTCCATAGTCCTTTCTAAGACCCTTCTCATGAATTGTTTTTTATTGGAGTGACTGGGCTAGTCTATAGAAATGGTCATTTTTTAACCATGGATATTGGTGGAATATAGCCATGGTCCAACATGATTGTGGATGTAGGTCCATATCCATATCTAATGTTTCTACCATTAAACCCTTTTCCTAGGATGTTACTCTCCCCAGTTTCTCCTAGAGTCTCTAAGGCTTCCCATGAGGTTTAAAAAAAATTATTGTCTATCTCTAGTTTACACATACACATCATGAAACCATTTTCAATATAAAGGATAAGATTTCATTAATAAAAATTTATTATTGATAATTTTAAATTACTAAGGCATATTAATGATTAAATAGTTCAGTTATTCTAGATTGTAACACCCCATGATTTTAGTGTGCATTTACATTTAAATATATCCCATGTGTTCAATAAATTATGATACACGCAACACCAAACTAAAATGAATAATGTTTTATTTTATTTTAGTATAATGTTAAAATTTAAAATGAAATAAAATAGAAGATATCTAACAAAAATATAATTAATAAAATAAAAAATAAATGAAAACTAAAGTAAATAAAAATACTACATGGTTGAAATTTTCATTATCATGATATTTCATTAAGATCATACTCCCAATGAACATTTTTTAAATAATGAAACAACTTAAAAATATGATAAAATACTTAAAAAATTCAATGAAATAATGAGATTAATGATTTTAATAAATAATGGGACATTATATATAAGAATGGAATATATTTGTTTGGAATATATAGCCTTTGGGAATATATGACTGACTAAAAATTAAATTTTTATTTTTAAAACACATTTAACGAAATCGTGAGAAACCACGAGTTCATCCAAAAATAGTAATGACATAGTCATTAAAGAGCAATTTAAGCCTACCCAATTTAATCTCCTTAAATAATTTTCAATAGATATTGTTTACCTGAGTGTCTGGTTCATCCATTAGAAGATCTTAGAACCAAAAGGCCATCTTGTCTTAGGACTAGATGTACTCCCCATGGATAATCTTACCATTATTGAATCTCCCAACTAAGATCAAGTCCTACTTGTCGGTCCAGGTATATTTATCCTCATTGTGAGATGCCATTAATGATATACCCATCATTTTAGCAGGTTATTCTTCAGTAGCATTGAGAGAAATAACCTATTCAACCACTTCTTCTTCTGAGCTCATGATAAATTCCAATGATAACTCAAGCACATCATCTAACATACACTAGTTGTCTATCTTCTTGGATTTAAACCTCTTTGTTGAATGTGTCTCCATTGGAAGAGTAAAAAAGGAGTAATACTTCCTCTCTTTATATATTCCCTTATGGATCCTATTTCTCCCCGAGCTCAGAAGCCTACCACCCATAACCTCCTCCTCAGTTTCACCTGTTTAACTAGAATAATCATAACTAGAATCATTCCTAGGGATCTTATGCCCATCTAAAAAGGGCATGACTAGGTCAATTTCAAACTTTTGAACCATATCATCTATCTGTTTATGATATTTATCATGTTGAACTTTAGATTTGAGAAAAACATCCTATTGTTTAGAATCCCATGGATGAAAGAACTCTCGACCTATATGAGTGGCCTCAACATCAACATGTTCAACATAAACCCTATTCACCTCAACTTCCTAGTGGCTAGAAAGATGGTATAAAGAAGTCTGTTCTGTGATTAAACTAACCTGAGATACATCCTTAATAGAAAAATCTTGATACATTCCCCCCACTAATTTTTGTATCGGGTTTTCAACCTCTAGACACTAAAAACTATTGCAAACTCTAACATTTTAACTCTTTCTTTTCGGTCTCACCCCACTTGTTACCTTCACCCATCCCACACTGTATTCAACATGTGCTTGTGCCCTTGCATTTTTTTCACCTACATCCTACCTCTTATCATTATGTTCCCCTCAATTTACCACTCCCATTTCAACCTCATTAGGTTCCTCAAGAGATTCACTCCTTGGGCTCATAGACTCGGTAACACACCTCCCTCCAAGGTTAAGCTTCAATTTATGAAATACTTCAGAAACTTTCAGTTTAGGTAATGCTAACTGTTCCTTCTTATTTGAATGGTTTTCCTTAATTGGAAAGCCAACAACGGTATTAGTAGTTAACCAAAATTCCTCTAACCCAATCCCTTCTATGAATCCAAAATGATGACCTCTGATTGAATACCTCGATTGGAGATAACATCTCCTTGAATAGGTTCCATTAGACATGCATCAAAACCAGACAAAACTCTGCTATCATGGACCTTACCCTTGCTTCTGATTTCCACATCCATCTTCTATGAAGAACCCATCCCATCTCATTGGTCACATTAATTAGTGTTTATGAACTTTTCCAAATCCAATATATCTCTTGCTTTTTTAATAAAATACCATCAACACTAAAAATGTTTTAAGAAATAAAATAAATAGGATATATTAGTTAATGAGGTTAATCTATTAAAAGGATGATTATATCCCCAATGTGTTGTGTTTTTTATCCCACACACACAAAACACTTCTCTTATTATCAAGTAGTTACTATAGGCAAGGGAATGACCATGAACCTATTAAAATGGATAGATTCAACCGATTACAATTCAGAACCATCAAAACCCGAATGATTCCATTTGAATAATTATCACCAACTTAGGAATGATTATAGAGACCCTATCCTTTTATACAAATTATCACATGATTTTAATCATAATTAACCATAAAATACAAACTGAGGATCGTAAAGTCTAGTGTATTTGGAATATTAGGTACATGAATAGAATGTTTGAAACCAAAATAAAAATATATATTTAATCACCATAATGAGATCCTAACTTCCTTTTAGGTCTGAAATATGTATAAGATAACCTTGGGTATACATGGACAAAGGGATGAGCTAAAAATCCTAGTAAGTGAATAAACATTGTAATAAATAATAGAACAGAAGTTAGAAGGCATAATTGGATGAAATAAAATGGTATGAAAAAAGAATAAACATATAGAAACATAACGTATAGAACATGGGATCAAGTAATCATGTAACCATAGAAATGTGGATGAATTATATAACATGACATAAACATAAGTCCAAGATAACTACCAAGAATATATCACGTGGTGGAAAATTCCCATAATGGATTTGGTTTACTCCCTAATCCCATACATGGTGTCTCATGAGAATAAACACTACCCAATGAATTAGAACACTGTCTGTGTGCACCCATAATAACATGTTCATTCATATTTGTGCCACATTAATAATAAAATATAAGGAATAAATATAAGGGTCACTAATGGAATGAAATGGGTATCATATTCATGTCACAAGGCATAATTAAAGAGAATATCATAATGATGTCCAGGAAATGATGGAATTGGAAATTAATAAGGGGAAATTTTCATATATCATAATAAATTAAGTTCAAATTAAGTGTAAACATGTAAAAATAGTTTTTAAGAAACTTTAGAAATGAGCCACATTAGTGCTGTTTAAGGTGAAATGTTAAAGAGTCTTTAAAGTGAAAAAAAAATAAATTGTTTATATAAAATAAGATATTAAATAATATTTTTTTTCATGATAAAATAAGTGATTTTATAAAAATAATTTTGGCTTAAAATAGATTATGGAGTGTACTTGAGAATGTGTACAAAATGGGGATGTTCCCTTTAACCGGGCATGCTTATCGGGAGGACTTGATAAGGAAACATCTCAAAACATGTATTTTTATATAAAATAAGAATGAATTTATCTTGATACATATGTTAGGAACATATAATAAAATTTACAATATTTATATAATAATAATAATTATGTAATACATTTTGGGGTAAAGGGATAGAAAGCACAACCCAATGTTAATTTTGAGGTTCAAAGAGATCCCTTACCTTATGTCAGAATGTGTTCTGCACTTGAACTTGGTTGACTGGATAATAAAATTAGATTAATTAATAATTTTATCTATAACTATTAAATATATATTTTATTTATTATAATTAAGTTCATTTTTGGAAATTTTGATGAGTTATAATGTCTTTTTTTTTATTCCAGGGGCGTTTGTTTCATGGGTTTATGGTCAGTTCCCGTGAGTGCAATTATGGACATTATTTTCCAAAGGAATAAAAAATATAGAAGTAAAATTATATGATATTATTTCAATTATAGAAGTTTAAATCGTCTTATATTTCATTTTTTCTGGTATAAGGATGAATCATTTGATAAAACATTAATGATATATTTGTGGTTTATTTTGGTGGTTTTTCCGACCATCATAAACTAGTTTTGTTTGATTTAATAATATGAATGTAAGTTAGTAAAAGAACATTAAAAGAGTTATAATATACACATTCAAATTTGGTTTAACCATAATAATGGTTTTATGACCATCCATGAAGGTGGTAATGGAAAACAAAAACTCGTCATCCACGAAGGTGGTGAATCGATACCTCATAGATGGTGTTTTAATTTTTAGAATAAAAAGAGAAGAGAAGAGATTAGATGATGGATTTTACATAAATGAAATAACATAACATTTTTTAATGATAATTTATTTATCATTTCACTTTGGATAGATGTGGTGAGGGTAGGATAATAAAATAAAATAAATTAAAAGAGAAAGGAAGGTATTATCATCTCTTTGAGAACCTCATTAAGGAACATGGAATTGATATTTTGGTGAGGAAAAAAGGACAGGATGTTGGGAATAGACTTGAGATATTAATTATGTCTAATATTATCAAGATTTAATGCTTAGAAGGTGTGAGGAGAAGTGGTGGTGCGGGGTGATATTTATAAGGGGAGGAGAGGGGTGTTTTGGATTATTTTATTTATTTCATTATTATTTTTGTCTCAAGACTATCAATAGTGTTTATTATTATGAATAATTATAGTAAATATTCCATGTGAGTTCAAACTACTGGGTGATTACATAATCTATGACTAAGAAATTCATATATTTGTCTTAAAATGTTAAATACTGTAAATTACCGTATTTCGCTACTCACAAAAAATTCAACTATTTTAGAAAAAAACAAAAACTTCACTATAAAAATTTTTAAGCATTTATATTTCAAAAATAAACTCTATTTTATGAAAATAAATTTTATAATATGAGAAATTTAATTTTTAATTTAAATAATCATTTATTAAAAAAATACTGATTTTAATATTATGACCAATTTTATGAAACTCTGGAAAATTAATTAAGGTATCTTAAAACTATATTATAATTATAATAAATAAAATATTAATTTATGATTAATTTCAAAATATTTTTTTAAATATTTACATTATTTTTAAAATTTTAAATAAACATTTAAATTTCCCAAAAATACCAACACTAAATTTATCGTTTTTAAAACATTTATTTACTTATTACATTATATAAATATATGGTATTTTCATTTATAAGATTCCTAAATTTTATATATACATTCATAGGTAAGGTTACTATTGTATTAAACATATTACTATTATAAATAGTCATATTACTATTCCAATGGTCAGGTTATAATTTCATCTTTATAGGTTTCTTAATTTCTATAAACTACACTTATTTTATTATTAATTTATTAGAATAATATTTTTAATAGGTTCTCTATGTGATGTATGTGTTTTATACTATATAACATAATTATAATAAGGGAAAATCCATTGATAAAATTTTTGGTCATTATATCCTTCCCCCATTATGAAATATTTCCCTTGATATTTTGTTTTACAATATATGTTGAAAATAGGTGAGGGAACCTTTCCATCATTGTTTCCTCCTATTCCCATGCCACCTCTTTATATTTATGATTCCTCCATAACACTTTAACAAGATGATTCATCTTTTTGCACATGGATTGGTCTCTACAGTCTAAGATCTTCACCAGATTCTCTTCATACAAGAGGTCATTCTCTCATTATAGCACCTCCAAATTCAGTACATGTGATGGATTAGGTTTGTACTTACTCATGAGTGATACATCGAAAACGTCATGAACTTGATCCATATTTGGTGTAATTTCAAGTTGATATGCCATTTCTCATATGTGATCGAGGATCTAAAAGTGGCCAATATACCATGGGCTAAGATTTCCTTTATTTCCAAACAAAATGACTCTCTTCCATGGTGATATTTGAAAAAAGAATTTTTCTCAAAAAACGAACTCTAAATCCCTTTGATGATTGTCAGCATATATATTTTGTTGACTTTGAGCATCATTGATAAGTTTTTAATGGATTAAATCTTTTCTATCATCTCTTGCACAAGATCAGGCCCAGGTAACTTCCGTTCTCTAACTTCATCCCAACTGGTTAGAGTTTTACATCACTTTCCATTTAGAGATTCATATGGAGTGATACAAATACTCGCATGGAAAGAATATTTCAATGAGAACTCAACCAATGGGAGATTATAATACCATAAACCTTTAAATTCTACTGATCATGCTCTTAGAATATTCTTGAGCATCTGAATAATCATTTCAGATTGACTATCAATTTGGGGGTGATAAGCCATGCTAAAATTCAATTCTCTACTCAAATAATGTTAAATACTTCTCCAAAATTTATATGTGAACCTTTATACATAAACGACATAAATGAAGCATGCAGTCTTGGTGAGTCGATCCACCACAACCCATATCGTATTTTTTTATTTGTATGTTTTCAAGAGACTAGTGAAAAATTACATAGTGACATTCTCCCATTTCTTATGTGTATAAGAAATAGTTGCATCAAACCTTTGGAATTTTATCTATCTTCTTTAACTTACTAACATACGATACACCTTGAGATATACTCCATAATCTCTTTTTTCATATTGTCCCACTAGAAGTGTTCTCGAAGATCACAATACATCTTAGTAATGTTAGGATGGATAGAGAAAGATTAACTATATATATTGTGTGTTAGATATTTATTTATCTCAAGTGATGAAGGCACACAAATCCTAGTTCCAAAACGAATCACTCAACTATCGTTGATGTCGAACTCATATGACTTCACTTCATTTACCACTTTTATCTTCTTTTATAGCTATAGATCATCCCTTTGTACCTCTTAGAAGTTATCCTAGATAGATGGTTGGGAAATAAATTAGTCCAGGTTGGATTTATTCATGGCTATTATTATTTCTAGATCCATCCTTTTCAGTTCCATGAATATAGGGTCTTTCTAAATCTACAACAAGGATAGAATAATAGGTTCTTTTCTGATAAGTGCATCAGTTACCTTGTTTTCTTTTACATGATGGTAGTGAAAAGAGAAATCATAGTCCTTAATTAGCTATAAACATATCATTTCCCACATTTTGACCTCATTTTGTGTGAATATATAATTTAGGCTCTTTTGATTAGTATATATGTCACACTTCTCACTAATAGGTAGTGCTGCCAACTTTTTAAGGAAAAAATCATAGCATCTAGATCCAAAACATGCATTGAGTAGTTCAACTCCTGGATCTTCAATGAATATCAGGAGTATGATATTACTTTATCATTTTACCTGAGTACATGACCCAATAACTTCATTGATGAATCACTATATATCACAAAACCTTCTCCACTTTTCGGTAGTGTGAGTATAGGTGCAATGATAAGCCTCTTTTTCAACTCTTTGAAGCAGTCTTCATATTCTATGGTCTGGAAAAACATTACTCCCATTCATGTTGTTTTAGTAAGTGGGTTTGAAAATCATAAGAATTTATTCTTAAATCATCAGAAATACCCATCTAGACCAAGGAAACTACATATCTCTGTTAAAGATTATAGTATCGCCAACTACTCAATTGCTTTACTTTTAGAAGGGTCAACAAAAATCCCTTTTCTAGTGATAACATTCCCCAAGAATGATACTTAATAAAACCAAAACTCAAATTTAATGTACTTTGAATATAGTTTATTCTTTTGAAATTTCTTTAGAATAGTATTCAAATGCTCCTCATGTTCCTCCTTACTCTTGGAGTACATCATAATTTCATCGATAAAGATTAAAAAAAAAATCAACCTAATATCTAAAGACTCTATTAATTAAGTCCATGAAAATTTATAGAGCATTAGTGATTCATAATGGAATAATAATGAAATCATAGTGTCCATATTTCATTTAAAATGAAGTATTGGGAATATCTTACTTCCTCACCTTTAATTGGTGATATCCTAGAAAAAAGGTCCACCTTAGAGAAATACATGGCTTCATAAAGTTGATTGAACAAGACATTTATCCATGACAGGGGATACTTGTTCTTTATTGATTTTTTTTTGCTCATGATAATAAATGCAGAGTCATATTGATCCATACTTCTTCTTGAAATTGAGGACTTATGTACCCCATTGTGAATCCCTTTAGTATACCCATGGTGAATCCCTTGGGCGTATGAAGCACTTATCTAGATTCTCTAGTAACTGATACTTAAGTTCCTCAAACTCAATGGTGGCCATTTTGTAAGGATTATTTGATAAATTTTGAGATTATAGAATACGTTAAATTGAGAACTCAACCTCTAATTAACAAGGTAGACTAGTAAATTCTTTGGGGAACACATTCATGTAGTCCCTCACAATGGGAATGTCTTCGAGCATGATCTTATCCCCTTTTCTCAATCATTTGATCTGGATATTCTTACTCATAAGGAAATAATATCCACAATTGAGATAATGATTTTGAAGGAGATTCATCCTTCTCCTTATAGTTGTATAGAATTGGAAGATACCTTTGGATGTAAAGAGTTATATCCCTTTCTTAACAATTGATGTTGGATTTATATAAATACAACCAATCCATGCCCAATATAACATCAAACTCCACTAAAAAAAGTATGAAAAGATTTTATAGGAGGTTTAATCCATAGAAATTAACCAGGGAGGAGTTATATACTTTATATTTAGTAATTTAAAAATTATTGTTTCTCATAGATAACTAAACCTTCATACTTTGAGTTATTGTTTCAATAGTTATAATAAAAATTCAAGATATGAAAGAATTTGTAGAAATAGAATCAAATAGTTTGTTTTCTATTCTTGAATGAATAACCAACATACCTATCACCACATCACTATCATGATCCATGTAAGTAGTAGTAATAACATATTCCTTCCCTTGCTAAATTGGAGGTTTTTGTTGATTTCCTCTGACTACCCTTGGTTTAGGGTTTGGCTGGCATAATTCTCATGTTCCTTGTATTTGGAACACTATACTACATGATTGGTGTTTATATGAACATTCCTTTCTTCATACACATTTATGGGATTCTTAAGACCCTTTATACAATAATTAAATTGATTCCCCTCTCTTCCACATGTGTATCATCTCCTGGTTCTCCTAATGTAGTTTCCAGGATGTTTCTTCCTACAATTTCGACACATGGGATTTTGGATTTTCTTTCCAATAAGGATTTTGATCCTCCCATATTAAAATCTATTTTTATCTTTTTATCTCTAATCCCATAAGACCATTTAGAGTCTCTGATATCCATTTCAACCTTAAGGGAATAATGGAAAATCTACTCATAGCTATAAAAGTTGTGAATTGCTAATGATTTTAAAATAATTGGATGTAGAAAACTAAATAATTAATCTACCATACTTTAGGTGGTAATGAAAAATCTAGAGGCATATCATGCAAGACATTCAAATTTTATCTCGTACGAACCAAAAGAATCATATTATTTTTTCTTTAGTTCAGGTTACTCCCTTTCTATCTTACAGTGGATAGCTTGGGTAAACTATATATTGAAAAATATTTTCACTAATTATTCCCATTCCATGGAATTAATTTCCACCTTAGACCATGTGTTCTTGATCGATTTCCACCACATATGAGCTTTCACATCAAAACAATAGATCGACAACATGACTTACTCTTCATTTGAGCATTAAAGAATAAAGAATATCATCTCAATGGAGTTAATCTAATATTCTATCATGAGGGGATTATATGATTCACTAAATACATGAGGAATTTTACACATAAATGATTCAACCACAAATCTATCTTTATGTGTAGAAGGATGGTGTTCCACATGATTCATGTTACTATTTATAACATGGTCTAGTTAAGAAAGTACTATCATGAAGATCTAAGCTCCCATCCCGATCATATTTGGAATTTAATTTGGGAAATCATTACATAACCTATCACATTTATTATTGGAATGGGTACTCTTATTTCCCATCATTAACTAAGAAAAATAAAATATAATTATGGGGCTTTAATATGTATCTAACAAATATATAAAAAGGCATCTGTGAACATAGAAAGATAAACTTTTAAATGAAAAATATATCCAATCTTGTGATTCCCTAAGTTTCAATCTAGGTAATCCATAGTGATAGAATCACCCATAGAGTTCTTACAGAAGTTTTCTAGTCCCAATATCTACAAATAAATAAACCATTCTCTGATACCAACTATAGTGACCCTAGAATTTGTCACATATTATTACACGATTTTAACCATAATTAACCATGAAAAACAAAATAAGGATTCTAAAGTCTAGTTTATTTTAAAGATTTGGTACATAATTAGAAATCAGGAAAAATAAATAAAATATCCTTTATTTAATCTCTATAATGAGATCCTAACTCCCTTTTAGGTCTTACATATTTATAGGATAACCTGTGAAATTCATGAAAAAAGGGATGAGTTAAAAATCCCAATATGAAAATAAAAATATGAATGAAGAATAACACATGAGTTAGAAGGCATAACATGATGACATAAAAAGGCATGGAATAAGAATAAACATATGAAAACATAACATATAGAACATGGGATCATGTAATGCTGACAACATACAAATGTGGTATTAACATATAAGATGACATAACCATGAGGTAAGGCTAACTACCATGAGTATTTCACATGGTGGACAAATTCCCATAAGGGATTAGGTATACTCACTAATCCCATACATGAAACATCATGAGACTAAACATTACCCAATTAATTAGAGCTCTATCTTTGTGAACCCTTCATAACATGTTCATGAATATGTTTTCCACATGAATAATCAAACATAAGGAATAAATATAATGACCACCCATAGAAAGAAATGGGTATCATATTCATGCCATAAGGCATAACTAAAGGGAATATCGTAATTATTCCCATGAAATAATGGACTTGGAAATTTAAAAGGGAGAATAAGCATAGATAATAATAAATTATTCCCAAATGAAGTGTAAGCATGTAAAAAGAGTGTTTAAGAAACTTTAGAAATGAGCCACATTAGTATGGTTTATGGAAAAATATTTAAGAGTATTTGAAGCGGAAAAAATGAGTAATTGTTTGCATAAAGTCAGAAATTAACTAAGATAGTTTTTCATGATAAAATTATAAATTTTAGAAAAATATTTATGGATTAATATAGATTATGGAGAGTACTTGATAATGGGAAATAAATAGGGAAGTACCCTTTAATCGGGCTTGCTTATCAAGAGTAATTGAAAAGAAAACATCTTAAACCTTGTATTTACCCATAAAATAAGGATTAACTAATCTATATACATATTTTTGGAACATATAAAAAAATTTTATAAGTGGTATATAATAATAATTAATTAATAAATTTTGGGTAATGAGAGAGAAAGAAAAACCAAAAGGCAATTTAGAGGTTTGAAGTGATCCCCTACCTTATGTTCGAATGTGTTCCGCACTTACACTTAATGTCTTGGAAAATAAAATTAGATCAATTAATTATTTAATAAAAAACCTATTATATATATATAAATGTATATTAATACAATTTAGTTAATTTTTTCCATTTTGATGAGTTATAATGTCTAACTTCATTGTTCTGGGAGCATTCATGTCACAGTTTAATGGTATGTTCCCTTGAGTATAATTATGAATGTTCTTGTAAAACAAAATAAAAACTCTAGCAGATTAATTAAATTATATTAACGAAATTATAGAAGTTTAATTTGTCTTATATATCATTTTGTTTTAAAGTACGAGGATGATTTATTTGATAAAACATTAATGAAAAATGTTTCGTTTATTTTAGTGGTTTTTCCAACCATCAAAAAATATTTTAGTTTTTTTAATATTATGTGTATAAATTAGTTCCAAAACATTAAAATAGTTATAATATAAAAATTAAAATATTATTTACCCATAATAATGGTTTTATGACCATATTTGATGGTGTTAATGGAAAACAAAAACTAATCATCTATGAAGGCGGTGAATTGACACCTCACAGATGATGTTTTTATTTTTAGAATAAAAGGATTGAAGAAGAAATTTAATGATGGGAATTCCATTAAAAAATAAAATTTTAGTATACGTATAGTATTGGATTTATCATGTCACTTTGTATGTGGGAGGTAAGGGGAGGATAAGAAAAGAAAAAAATTAAAATAGAAAGGAGGGTTATACCTCTTGAATATCATCTCCTTAAGAACCTCATTAAGGAACTTGGAATTGGACTTTTGGTAAGACCAGAAATACCAGTATGGGAGGAATAGTCTTGAGAGAGTAATTGGGTAGAATATTAGAAATCTCAAAGGATTAGAATGATTTAGGAGAAGAGGTGGTGAGGGGTTGTATTTTTAGGGTGAGGAGAGAGGTGTTTTGATTATTTTATTCATTTTATTATTATTTGGGCTCATTACTATTGATATCATTAATTTTTGTAACTAATAATGGCACCTAGTGTTGGTGAGTTCAAAAATAATGGGTGATTATATCATCTATGACTTAGAAATTCTTAAATTTAGATTAAAATTTTAAATACTATAAATTATTGTATTTCACTATTCAAAAAAATTATACTATTTTAGAAGAATCCTAAAAATTCACCCTAACTATTTTTTGATGCATGTATTAAAAAATGGACTCCATTTTATGTAGATAGTTTTCTAGATATGAGAAATTAAATTTTTAATTAAAATAATCATTTATTGTAAAAATTTTGATTTTATGACTCTTTGAAAAATTAATTACGGTCTCATAAAATTTTCTTATAATTAGAGTAAAACAAAATTTTAACTTATGAATTTAGTTTATAAAAATAAATTTTCTTTTAAATATTTTTATTATTTATAAAATTTTAGATAAACATTTTTGTTTCACAAAAATACTAACACTAAATTTATCATTTTAAAGACATTTATTTACTTATTTAATGATATAAATATATCATATTTTCATTTGTAAGATTCCTAAATTTTATTTGTACTTACATAGGTAAGGTTACTATTCATTTGGCCAGATTACTATTCCCAATGGTTATATTACTATTCCAATGGTCTGATTACTATTCTTTCTATATTAGTTCCTTAATTTGTAAAAACACCACTTATTTCATTCTTAATTTACTAGAATGACATTTTAATTAGGTTCTCTATGTGATGTATGTATTTTATAATATATAACATAATTATAAGATGGGAAATTTCATTGATAAAATTATAGGTCATTATATTCTTCCCCCCTTATTATTTTTTCCATTCAAATTTCTTTTTTTACATTCTAAGATAAAAATAGGTGAATATACTTCTCCTTCATTGCTTTCTATGGTTCTCATGTTTCCCCTCCCTACTTATGATTCTTGCACAACAATTTGAAAAGATGTGCCATATTTTTTCATAGTACATTATCTCTATGGTCCAAGGACTTCACTGGATACTCTTCATATAAGAGGTCATTATCCAGTTGTACCACCTCCGAATCTAGTACATATGAGGGTTTAGGTATGTACTTCCTCAAGAGAGATACATGGAACACATCCTAAAGTTGATCCATATTTAGTAGAAGTGAAACACGATAGACCACTGCTCCTTTGAGATTAAGGACCTCAATGTGGCCAAAGTACCTTGGGATAAGATTACCTTCCTTAATAAACCACATGAATCTATTCCTTGGTGATATCTGAAGGATGAATTTTTCTCGAACATCAAACACTAAATCCACTTGAAGGTTGTTAGCATTGATCTTTTTCTAACTCGGAGCATCATTGATATATTTTTGGATGTCTTGAACCTTGTCTATCATATCTTTCAAAATATTAGCTCCAAGTAACTTTCATTCTCCAAATTCATTCCAACATGTTGGATTTCTACATCGCTTCCCTTATCGAGCTTCATATAGATCCATTTGAATACTCAATTGGAAGTCGTTTTTGTATGAGAAATCAACTAATGAGAGATGCTGATCCCATCCACCTTTAAATTCAATTGAATAGGCTCTTATAATTTTCTCAAGTATCTAAATAGTCCTTTTATATTTTCCATCAGTTTGGGGGTGATACAATATGTTGAAATTAAATCTAATACTCAAATCATGCTGAAGACTTCTCTCGATTTTAGATGTTAACCTTAGATCAAGATAAGATATGATCGAAATTAGTACCCCAAGTAGCCTCACCACTACATTTACATATAACATGGTAAGTTATTCAAGAAAAAAATCCTTCCAAATAGAAATTAATTGGGAAGTCTTGATGAGTCAATCCACCACAACAAATATCACATTGTTTAATTTTGATGTTTTTAGGAGACCAGTGAAAAATCCGTTGTGACATTATCTCATTTACCCATGGTTATAGGTAATGGGTTCATCATCTCTTTAGACTTTTATCACTTGGATTTAACTTTTAAACATTACATACACCTTGATACATAATCAGTAATATCATTTTTTATATTTTCCCACTGGAAGGGTTCTTGAAGATCACAATATATCTTAGTACCTCTTGGAAGAATGAATAAAGATGATCTATGTGAATTAACAAGTATAACCTTCTTTATATTAGGTGACAGAGTCATAAAAATCATATTTTAAAATTGAATAACACTATCATTATCAATGTGGAACTCATGTAGCTTCCCTTCTTTACTGCTTTCAGCTTATTTTGTAGGTCAAGATCATCCATTTGTGCTTCCTTGTCCTTCTCTTAGATAGATGTTTGGGAAATCATTTGGGAAGAGTAGGATGTATTCACTATCATCATGACTTCTAGATTCATCCTTTTCATTACCATGAATTTAGGGTATTTCTTAATCCACATAATGTATAAAGTAGTGGGATCTTTTATACAAAAATAATATTCTACCTTGTCTCCATCCTTAGTATGATAGTGAATAGAGAAATCATAGTGTAGGGTCCTGAAAATTCTGCAAGGGGGAAATCCAATTACCCCAAGACATGGGAAAAGACTGAACCGGTCTGTGTACCGGCTCCCAGCAACAGTACGCGGCTAGTTTGGCAAACCAAAATTCCACGGACCAACATCGTTTGCGAAACGGAGGCGAGAAGCCCTACGTGGGCGCGAAGCAGGATAGACTCCAGGCTGGTCCACCACTGCGAACTGCGCCAACCTGCCCATACGATGCGCGCCATCGTTCGCCAAATGGAGGTGGAATCCATATGCAACCTTGTACCTTGTTGTTCGTGGAATAGAGGCGGAGTGGTGCACGGCCACAGAGCAATCCCATGAATCTCAGTTCCAAAAATCCTTGGTTGACCGAGTCGTCCGCGGGTGGGGATTCCTTCATGGGATTCCGCAAAAGGTCTCATGTTCCCATCAATACAACCTCTTCATGGTTCTATAAATAGTCACCGAGGGGCACCAAAAATTCAAGGAGGAAGGATGGGTGAAAAACCCATGGGGAGATGCTGGAGAAATCTCTCCCAACGGTAAAGTTCTGCGACCATCTACGGACCCCATATCGTCAGCATATGCACTCTTCCGCATAGAGGAGAAACCAAAACGCGAACCACATACTGCCATTTCTTTCGCATATAGTCCCTCCACGACCATCTCCTTCGTGGACACCCCCTCTACGGACTAGCTTCGTTCGTGAAATGGAGGTGATAACCCCTATGCAGGTGTGAAGTAGGACGGGCGCCAACCCCTTTGCAGACACCCTTCACAGCCATTTCCTTCGCGACCATTTCCTCTGCGAATATCTCATACATGGACACCCTTCGCGGAATGCCTCTCTATGGTTTCTCTTATGTGGATGGATCCTCCACAGATACCCCCTTCAAGGCCATCTCCTATGTGGCCAGCTCCTATGCGGCTCGCTCCTCCACGGACACCCTACGTGGCCAGCTCTATCGCGGCTAGTCCCTCACGGCTAGATCTCCACCGCCAACTCCTATGCGACCCACCCCATTCAGAAAACCAAATGCACTCACTGGTCCATGCCGTGAGGGTTGCACCCCTGAACCCCCGCTCGGGCCCAGTGTCGGCCCTCTGGGCTGGTCCCTTCTCTACCGTCACTGACCCCTATGAAAAATGGAGAGTTGCACCACGAACTTTTCAGGCTGGGTCAACTATATTTTACATTGCACCCTTGCACCGCCCCAACATCCATCCTACACATGTCATTAGTTGAGCTACTCATCATGAATCTCCTATAACCCCATTACCTAGCTCCTTTTTCTAGGTTCATCCAGAAAGGGCCGCCCTTGCGTAAGTCCCACACCAACCATTTCTAGGTATCTCCTACCTAGTTGTCTTGGCCACATGACATTAAACTGTATGGACCTCATCCTATCCACATGAAATTAAACTATACGGAAATAGTCCTCTCTACATGACTATAAACTGTAGTATGCCCTATCATTCAATTATAGGATGCCTCTTATTCCAAAAAAGATATGCCTTATGCTCCAAGAATAAGATGCCTCATGCCATGATTACGGTGGCGTAATTTCAAGAGAATTGTAATCCATTCAAACATTCCATCACTCCACCTCATGCTTTGCATGTCCTTCATTCAGATCCTCACCCCCTTTCATGTCTGAAGGGACCCCCTAACGGCCTGGTCCCATGCCACCTCAGCTCACCTACCATCCTAGGCCGACGCCCCAGAAGACATTAG
Organism: Viscum album; assembly: GCA_963277665.1. Classification (NCBI taxonomy): domain Eukaryota; kingdom Viridiplantae; phylum Streptophyta; class Magnoliopsida; order Santalales; family Viscaceae; genus Viscum; species Viscum album. The sequence goes on along the minus strand of OY728141.1, from coordinate 1,590,556,490 downwards.
ATGACACTTCGAGTCAGGTCCTATGTTTCGAACACGGTCAACAGTCGACCCTCACTTGTTTGTCCCCATTTCAGGCTAACGCAATATGGATGTTGTGTTTCGAAGATGGTCAACAACTATCCTCCATTGTTATTCCACCTTCACCATGTTCCGAATGTTGGTAATGTGATTCAAAATTTTCATCTCCCTTTGTTTGGACTAATTCCAATGCCCTTGGCGTTATCCCGCTTGCGCACTAGCGCATAGGTGAAGGCCACAACCCACCAATGAGTCAGGATTCCCTCATGTCCAGACATGAGGAATACATTACGTGTGACATCCTTGTGTAATCCCCATTCACCATTGCCGCTCCATAGCGGCACCTGGGCCTCCATCCTGGAGTAAGTCCCGATCCCTGGGGACACCCATCCCGGTGTAAGACCCTAGTTCTTATTGCAAGAGGTGGTTCCCACACGCCTCCTTTCTTCAGTCCCAAATCCCTCTCCCATTGGGGTTTTTCACCATCGGGCCTCTATCCTGGAGTAATCCCCGACTTCTTGGGCCGCCCTATGTGTAAGCCCCACTTCGCTTCCCACAGAAGCACCTTTCACGAAGTGATCGTCTGGTCACTATTGCCTCTTGTTTCTCACACTGAGCATGACTCACATGAGCATAGAGTAAGCACCGAACCTGACCCCTCGCCTCTTGTGAACTACGAGAACTTTTATCCATGTCAAGGTATGGTTTGTAGGAATCCTCCACGAGGTTCAAGCCCACCACTCGGCCTTTTCGACCCCCTTCACGTCGGTTCGTCCTTCGTCCCGCATGAAGTTAAACTGTACTCTTGAACTATGTGGACTTTGATCCCTGTCTCCTAAGTGGGGTACTTAAGAAGCCTCTCCGAGGTTCAAACCCGAAAATCGGTCAATCCGACCCCCTTTACATCGGTTTACCCACATCTTGGGCAGCCTTTGAGTGTAAGCTCCATCCCAAACCGAACCACGGGGATTTTGATTCTTCTCGCAAGGATACACAGGAAGCATGTATCATGGGTTCGATCCAAACGATCATGTCCTTATCTATCCCCCCCTGGACGATGATAAACTCTAGAGCACCCAGTCATGAGGATTCAAACCATCACCGTCTAAGTGAGTCCAAATTCTTCAGAGTCATTAATCCAATGAGGGATGGTAAACCTCGGGCCTAAATGATTCCGAATCCCTGTGTTCAGCTGACCATTTCCAACCAAGAGTAATCTGCAGATACTGTGCTTGAGTATAAACCAAAGATTTGCGAACATATGAACACGTCTTAAATCTATAAGAGATCCCCAGAACTGGAAATAATTCCCCCCCCAAAGGGTGCGGTGAGACTGACTTCCCATCCTCTCGACCAATGTGAGTTATTAAGCATCGTTGGCCAAATCACACAGTGAAAGCCTGCCTTTGGAAAGTAGGTCCATGTATCATTGGATACGGAACCGTTGGGAATTTCAAAATGAAGGCCAATATACCTGACCTTAGCGATTGAGAAGAGCTCAGCCCTCCCTAAGATCGACATTCGGGTGCGTCGGTCCCCTCCCATAGAAATGGTTCGGAACACAAATGGTGAACCCAACGTGCATCTTTAACCAAGCATGATGGATTTAACCTAATCTCACTCTGTTCCCCCTTATACTCACAAGGAGGTCCAAGAAAGGTCATTAATTACACATGAGATCATGAGATGCTTCTTTTACGGGTTTGTTGTTTGTATTTGTTAAAATATTTTACAGGTACCACACATGACTCCCTTCTATCCAATGGCATCACGGAGGAAGTCTTCAGTGCGCGCTTCAAGCTACGCAATGATCGGGCACCCTCAGCAATGAAGGACCCCGTCACCTACCCAATGCCTTCAAAACTGGGTCTCAGATGCACTGATCCGAGAGTACCACTTGAACGGTACTCTCCTAACAGTGGAGGTGGCCATGCACGCCCTACAATCCATCAAGACCGGCCGGTCGCCTGCCCAGCAGCGACCACGGGAGTAGATCCAGACGGCTCCCGTCTCCATCTCAAACCGTTTCAAAAGTCTATCCCCGGAACGATACAACACATACCTCCCTTATCTTAGGGATGCGGATGAGGTCGACACTGAGGACTTCATCACCACTGAACGAGGGTTCTTCTCTAAGGCCCCCGCCAGAAGACATCATCGTGGTCATTCCGCAAATCAATATCCTCACACTAAGGAGGATGTCGCCCAGGATCCAGGCCCACGCTCCCCGATCTACGGCCCCTCAGAACACCCGAAGAGGGAGGAAAACATACAACCAGGGACCAGTCATCACCCTTGTCCCTGAGGAGGAGCTCCACTGCCCAGTCACGGAGACATATCGCAAGCAGCCACATACACCTGTCTGCTCCTCCAAAGTCCACCACCCAGACATGGTGGCATTATATGAGCAGGCATGCATCCCCACCGAGCTCCATCAATCCCATCACTCACACATGGCATCACCTACCCGGCAGGAACCTTTCCCTTCCTAGGGTCGTGAAACCCACCAACCAGATGTGGTGGCGACCCAACGCCTGCAGGACCAGCTCCTAGTAGATGCTCCTGACGCCTACCACCCCGATGTGGTGGCGATCAGCAAAGATCGCTATCCAGATATGGCGGAAATTAATAGGCAGGCACGTCTCCCTGCCAACAAAGGCCACCGACTCTATACAGTGGGAAACCAATATATGCAGGGCCAGCTCCCTACAAATGCAAGTAAAGTCTGCCATCCCAATGTGGTAGGAAATGGAGAGATAAACTGGCATATCCCGACAAAGGGGAATATTTGTTCAACTGCCCCAATACAGAAGAATTGTTAGTACCCACTGACCACCGGAGGACCGGAGCAGGATATTCCTACTCCGATACCAGAATGGGAATTCATACCCATTCCAACCAAAGATGTCTCTCTACATATCCTTGAAATGATGGAGGAGTAGGTATCGATCCCAGATAATATCTTGCCGACTTTACAGAATGTAATTGCATCAGCGGCGATAGCAAGGAATCAGGCCCGTGAGCCCGTATCCCCAATTGAGGTGACTCATCTAAGAGACGAGATAGCTGCCTCGAAGCAGATCTGCATCCCTTCTTTCACCCAGGAGGGTTGTCGTCCATATTCCGCGACGCAAGGGCAACCGGAGCGAGCAACTTTACTCGTTCCAACTGGGGGACACCCGTCCATCACAGTGGATGCTCCAGAGCAGGCATATATCCCTTCTGAAAGTCAATATGTTCATCGACATATCCCAAAAGCATCACAGGACCCAATTAGAAAGGGACCCAAAGGTGAAGGCCGTTATCAATAGCAGACGGTCCCCGCTACCCACAAGAAAGCGCCCCGAATGCGCCGAAGGTAGCCATAAAATAAAGAGGGGGTTGATGACTCCGCTCTACTAGAATATGGGGTTCCCAATGCCTCCAAGAACATACCGAAGGTTCAAAACCCTGCCCGCCCATTACCATATTTTGGGAGTGGCAGTAGCAGTTGAGAAGGTCCTCCCCGCAATGTTGCTACCAGCAGCTCTGAAGGTCCTCCCCAGAGCACCCGCGGGGGCTTCCCCCACGAGCATATAATGATCGATCAAGAGAGATTCTCTTTAGATTCAAGTCACAGAAGCCCTCTACGTGACTAGAAGATTGAGCAGCAAGAAGGCCCTCCACTTGCTACAGTCCACCCTAAAGGCCCCCCCCAGGGTATACACTGTAAACACTCTCCGTGCAGTGGGACCACAGATTATGATAGTAGTCCTCGCTGTCATAGTTGAAACAGCGGAGGTCCTCCCCACAGTGAAGTCTCATAATAATAAGAAGGTCCTCCCCTTTGTTGTGGCCTACCCTGAAGGTCCTCCCCAGGGGTTACGTTGCAACAACACTTCGCGCAGCCATAAATTAGATCATGGTGGTAGTCCTCCCCACCCTGATAACGGAGGTCCTCCCCGTAGAGACGTCAAACAACGAGAAGATCCTCCCCTCGTTGTGGTACATTTTGAATTCCCTCCCTAGGGTGTACCCCAGAGATATTATCCCTACGGCAGCTGTGATGGTATTCCTCACCATCACGGCCGCCATTGCAAAGGTCCTCCCCGCGATGGCCCCAAGAAACAAGAAGCTCCTCCCCTTGTCGCAGTGTGTCTTGAAGGTCCTCCCTAGGATACACATTGAACATCAAACCATTATGGTCATCCTCACCATGATTGATGTTGTTGTGAAGGCCCTCCCCGTAACAATGCTATGTAGCTAGAAGGTCCTCCCCTTTCTGCGACACGCCTTGGAGGTCCTCCTCGGGGTATGCACTTCAAAATTCCTCTATGTAGTGAGGCGTCAAGCCGTAATGGTATCCCTTTCCATTACGAAACGGGTAGAAGAGGCCCTCCCCACCTAGATATCGATCAATGAGAAGCCCCTCCCCTCGTTGCGGTACATTCTGAATGCCCTCCCCAGGGTGTACCCCACAGGTTCTCTCCCTGCCGCAGCTGTAATGGTAGTCCTCACCATTGTGGCTGCCACTGTGGAGGAGCTCTCCACAGTGACATATCATATTGATAGGAAGGTCCTCCCCCTACCGAATCAAGCACATAAAATCCCTCATATGTTGAGGAACTCAGAAGGACAGGATCAAGCATGTCAGATTCCCACCTAGTCACCAACGACACCCTTCTTCGATCAGGAGATGGTCCAGGGCTGCATTCATCTTCTAAACTACCTCGGAATCACCCACATGATAATTCAATACCTACCGGTCCCACTACCTCTGACCACACTATCAGTGAGTGTCTCAGTTGGGCAGACCAGGTAGAGGAATCAGTAGCGGAGGAGTATGCCAACATGTTTCACCTAAGGAAACGACTGACCAGAGATGATATCCCAGTTACGTTTTGGCCCACAGCCACCTCTCAATTCGACATATCCAGGAAGTTGTCAGAAGAATGTGTGCATGACATTCTCTCCAATATATGGACAACCCTCGGCCGACTAAAATAAAGCTTCATTCCCTACGATGGGTATATAGACCATGTAAAGACAATAAGAGACCTCATGCGTCACATCAACCTGGAAGCTCTTCCTTCGGCGGGACAACCACGACCTGATATGAATAAAAGAAACATAGAGTTAGCCTGCCTCCACGCACTGCACCAGCAGAGACGCCTCATTGGAGACGCTCTGACGGGAGTCCATATCAGAGGATGGGGAGAACATGGAGCTCTGCATTTCACTCTGCTCCCCACCCAGAATAACCCGTTTGGCGTAGTATCTTGCAACGTCATCACGACAAGACAACGATCGAGTGGTCTCCCTGTTCAAGAAAGGCGACACACCCAACAGAAACATGCCTTGAGTAAGTCCCAGAAGCATCAGGCCCGGCAGGAACGAGCCATTCCTGAACTCCTAAATAAGGCCACCGAAAACATATAATAGGCCTCCCACCTGAGAGAGTCTAATCAACAATCATTTCTTGCCTCCCCATAGGGGATTGATTCACAAGTGAACTCGACATTAGATCCAGTTCACCCCTGAATGGGGGCACAAAAGATCAGTCAAGTAGAGATAGAATCAGCCGCTGCCACAATCCAGGGTCAACCCTAGCCTATAAGTATGGGGGCATTTTTAATGAAAAATTCCCCAGTAATACCAATAAAAACGGGAAAAGACTCAACGTCTAGGGAACAGAGCCATCCATAGGCCTCAGGGCTCGTGCCATTTTTACAACCTCAACAACAACCTCCCCCATGAGAATCAGTATTTTCTCATCTAGGGAGGAAAATCAGAAGAGGATGTTCCTGCCCTATCCCGTCCTTTGAATCATCATCCCCTTCATGAGGGATGCATACCATAAGGGAACATCAAGGAACTCTCCGCGTCACCCTTCGTCAAGGATTCCAAAAGTGATCTCGGGACATGAAGGGGAGGACCATTAAAAGGCACGGAAGATCCTATTACTATTTGGAAGATGAAATCTCCTCCACCCCATGATATGTATCCATAAACGCCATAGAGGCTAACCCCACGGGTGACACCAAAGATGATGCAAATCCAGATGAATCAGGAGATGATGGTTCCAGTCAGGCTGTGACTCACAAAGAACCATCAGGTGTGCACACCCAGAACTAGAGGGCCGCCCTAAATATAGATTCCCTTCCAACTAACCCTCCTCTACTTACCATTCGAGCTTCCAAAAAGGATAAGAACAGAGGGCCTGGTACTCTTAACCCACATCCTTCTCTTGATAAAAACGAGCCACTTACACTCGAAGAGAGATACACTCGACAGGAGGAGGAAATGGGAGAATTGAGGCGGCTTAACACAGAGCTACTCCAGAGGAACCATATTATTGAAAGTGCTTCCCAAGAATATCCACACCTTGTGCTCCCGAAAAGTGCACCTCAAGGACCAAGGTTTTCCCCGACATACGAAGCACGGTCAGGGCCCCCGCCCAATGAGGTGCCTGGTCCGCCCAACTACTTGAACATGGATTTGGGTGAATACCAAGACTTCAATTCCACTCAGGAAGCAACCAGAGAGAGTATGTCTGAACCCTCCGAAGGTGTCACAAATGGCATACACACCCTTGGTGTTGGCTGAGCTGGATCCTAAAGTAATGCCTCGGGCTACACCCGCCCAAGACTGGGCCCAACAGAATGTAAACCAGGGACTTGCCCACACCATCGAGGCACTGACATCTCAATTAGAAGCAATGGAAGGTATAACTGCTCCAATACAGCTAGAGTGAAAACCCTACCTAGATTGGGTGAGCAACACGCTTCCTCCACCCAATTTTGGGAGCCCGGTATTCCCTATTTTCAATGGATCAGGCGATCCGTAAGAGTATTTGATGCACTACGCATCTTATTGAGACCCTATGATGAGAACTCTGGAACAACGAGAAGAAGAGAAACACAGATGCTTCGTATGGACCTTGTAAGGATCTGCCTTCGTCTGGTATAAGAGTTTACCAGATCAGTATATTAAAATATGGGAAGACCTTCGGTTGCAGTTCTTGTTCCACTTCAGCTCGACATTGCCTAAAACAACAGTCAGAGACCTCATGAATTGCAAGTAGAGGGAGAACGAGAGGGTCTTAGATTTCATAGCCAGATGTAAAGGTCTGACCTACTCTCTGAATAGGCCAATGAATCAAGATGAGATGCTTTCCATATGCATCGATAATCTTCGAGATTAGTTGTGAACACCGCTCATACCAGTGGAGTGAACCACTGGCTTCCTTTATCTCTCGGCCATTGCCCAGAGAATTGAGGACTCCCTGCAGCAGACTAATATAAAGTCCCGAATAGCCTCAAAAGCTCATACAAAGAGAGTAGCTAGAGCTGAAGCATCCTCTATCACGCTCAAGCCAGCCCCTGCACCTGCTCCACTGCTCAAGCCTCCACTAAATCGTCAAGGGCCCCCTGTATATCAGCGGACACCTCCTCCTAAATGAGACGATCATAGAGGATTGAAGAAGGACTAGTTTGAGGAATGAAGACACAAAGTATACTCATTCTGAGAGGACCAAGTCCGTGACTATTTCATCACTACCATGAATTGCAACTTGCTCCGCCTCCCGGAGCCAAGGAAACCCGAAGAAGTCAGCCGTGATGACAGGCCAGATTACTGTCCCTACCATCAAATGTTGGGGCACAATATCCAGAAATGATTCATCTTCAAATACCTCCTTTAAAGGATGGTAGACTCTGGGTAGGTCGAATTGGGACCACCCCCAGCACATGTGACGTATATTTCTACCACCGACTCCGACAAAGGGGAGAAGAGGGGGCATAAATTTGATGACTGGATGACTTAGAAGACTATCAACTGAGATCGGGGCATACTCTGAGCTCAATTACAGTAGCTGGTGTTGCCGCCAACATCCCCTAATACCGCACAATCAACGATATCGGCTTTGCAACCCTCCATGATCTGGTCATCCAGGCGTAATCGAAAAGGGAGGAGACAAGCGCAAGAGGAGCAGTTCGCAACGAGGCTGAAGTTTGGCCTGAAACTGTTGGATTTTATGCCCCCAAACATGGCACCACGAGAACTGACCCACCAAACGACATCATCAGGGACAACCGACCAGGTTTATTTGTCGTAACATGAGGAGCTAATCTTTGGTTACATCAACATAATCCATCTAATAAAGTCATTCCCTGATGAAGGGTATGGTTATGAACCCGAGTTCCCAACACAAGGGGTCGAGAGGAGGAACCGCAGAAGTAGGGGATATCGGGGGAGACGCAGTCGCAGCCGAAACCAACCCTATGGTTTTACCTCAGCCCAAACCGTTAATATCGCAGAAACCCGTGGGAGAGCCCTTAAACAGGCTAAACAGGAGAAAGAATATCCCCCCACCTCCACAAGCGGCCACTCTGGCCCTGTCATTCTGTGGTACCTGTCAGAAGAGGAACAAGTGTCTAGCCACCTAGTGCACACAAACAGACCGGCTGGGCCGAGTCCGCAGAACATTGGAACATCCGCAACCTCCAACCCCGCGGGCGGTCCTTCTTCGTCACATACTCCAACTCCCAAGGCACCTGATAAAACTCTCCCGCAAGCAGAGAAGTGTCGTCCGTTGGAGAAAAAAATATGATATCCTTAAGCTTCTAGTTTCAGTACCAGCCACGCTGTCAATCATGGATTCCCTGAGTTTGTCAACAGATCTCAGGGAGGCGCTTATTGAAGCCTTGCTCAACCCCCAGGAGTTTCAAGCCGAGGTAGCTACCGCCGAGTTTTACCGGATGGAGACTGGCCTGGCTGAATGAAATGCGGTGATTTCCTTCACTGACCAGGATGAATATGAAATCATTCAAGGACATATCACACCACTATATGTGTCTGGCACACTAAATGATGTTGAGATCTACAAAGTCTTTATTGACAACGGCTCTGGAGTTAACCTCCATCCCCAACGAACACTCTGCAAGTTGGGCTACAGTGAGGATGACCTAATCCCCTCATCCATATCTCTGTTGGGTTATGAAAAGAGTGAACAGAAGCCAATGGGACAAATCAATCTAAAAACCCATTTTGACGACCTTTTGGCTTACTCGGAATTCTTGGTGGTCCGGCAGAACACATCATTCAATGCCCTGCTTGGAAGGCCATGGATCTATAAGCACATGGATGTTTCTTCATCCTAGCACCAGTGTATCAAGTATTGTGTCAATGGATAAAGTGGGACATTGCACGCTGACAAGGCCCCTTTCGAGCTCTCCGAGTCACACTACATTGACGCCGGGTTTTATGAGCATAATAAAAAGAAGCCTTTTCTCAATGGTATCGACTGGATCCCAGCTCCAAATGGTCTGGAGATGGTTCCTGATAACCCCCTCAGGCTTCTTGGTGGAGACTAAGTACTTCCCATCAACCATATTGAGAGCAGAGGTTTAAGCTCGGACACACACTCAGCTGTCCTCCTGACTTTAGCTATAACGGCCAAGCATGACAATGAAGAAACAATCACTGACCCTCAATTTGGGGGCATATACATGAGCGAGGACACCCACAATGACTCACCTCCAGACTCCAAAGAGCCCATGCCAAGAACTCTCCCCCTGTCAGATCAAGAGGATGAGGGTTTGGGGGAAGAGGAGGAGGAATATCTTAGGGATGCACCTCCTGAATTTGAGGAAGGTATCTCCACCATTGTGCACGATCTTAGGGAAATAAACCTTGGTATAGAGGAAGACCCGAGGCCCACTCTCCTTAGTGAAGCCATGTCTCCCGAGGAGCACGAGGTATATACCTCCTTCCTAAAGCAACACCGGTATGTTTTGGCTTGGAATTACACGGAAATGCCGGGACTCGATCCCGAAGTGGATACCCACCACTTAGGTCTGCCAAAAGACCACTGGGGCTATAAACAAGCCGCCAGAAGAATTCACCCCTCACATGCTGCCAAAATAGAGGATGAAGTCGATAAGATTATTAAAGCAGGCATTATTCGGGAGGTCCAGTACCCCATCTGGTTGGCCAACATTGTCCCCATCAAAAAAAAGAACTGAAAAATATGCGTCTGCATCAATTTCAGAGATCTCAATCAGCATTTACCGAAAGATTATTTCCCGGTCCCGGTCACCGAGTTATTAATAGACACAACGGTCGGGTTTGAGGCTCTCTCCTTCATGGAAAATTATTCTGGGTATAATAAAACCCGGATGGCCCTAGAAGACGAATAATCCACTGCCTTCATGGCCCCCCAAGGAGTATTCTACTTCAGGGTCATGCCCTTTGGTCTCAAGAACGCTGGTGCCACATATCAACACGCCATGCATCATATCTTTAAACCATTTCTGGGGAGGTTCATCGAATGCTATGTGGATGACTTGGTGGTCAAATCAAGACAACACTCAGATCATATTTCAGACCTTGAAACCGTATTCAACAAACTTCGACAGCATATCCTGAAGATGAATCCATTAAAATGCACCTTCGGAGTTACCTCAGGGAAATTCCTTGGCTTCGTTGTAGGCCATTGTGGCATCGAAGTCGACCCTGAAAAGACAAAGGCTATCCTCATCCTACCACCTCCCCACAATCTCACTGAGTTGAGAGGATTCCAAGGAAACCTGACCTATATTAGGTGGTTTATAGCCAACCTGACGGGCAAGTGTCTTCCCTTTACTAGGTTAATAAAAAAGGGGGTTACGTACCAGTGGACAGATGATTGCCAAGAGGCATTCGACATCCTAAATAAGTACCTCTTGAGCCTGCCAGTGCTCATGCCCTTGGTTGAAGGAAGACCTCTCATCCTATACGTGATGGCCCTAGAGTGGTCACGGGGATCCTTCCTTGCGCAGAAAAATGACGCCGTCAGTGAAAAAAGTCCATATTACCTCATCCGAACCATGATCGATGCTGAAACTCGATACTCAAACATCGAGAAGAGTTGTCTGGCCTTGGTCTTCACAGTTGAAAAATTGCAACACTATCTGAAGCATCATGAAGTCCATTTGGTTTCACATAGTTACTCGCTCAAGTGAATCCTCAGCCACCCAATGCTGACTGGGCGCCTATCCTGATGGGAGGTCATCTTGAAATAGTTTGACATCTGGTTTGTACCTCATAAATCCATCAAAGGCCAGGCATTAGAAGATTTTCTGGCAGAGAACCCCTGAACGGGGACCACTACACCGGAAGTCGAGCTACCTGATGAAGAAATCTTCTCGGTTCAAGAGGAGCTCCCAACATGGGAAATGTACTTCGACGACACATCCTGAAGCCCAACAGGGAAAATGAATGAGGATCCCAAATTTAACAAGGTGGGTTTGGGGATAATAATCATGTCCCCATAAAAGGTAGTCTTTCCATTTTCCTTCCTCCTGTCAGAAGGATGTATGAACAATGAGGCAGAGTATCAAGCCCTCATTGCAGGCCTGGATCTCGCACTCCAGGCGCAAGTACAACACCTTAAGGTAAAAGGCGACTCAAAACTGGTCATCAAGAAAGTCAATGGTGACTATGATATTAAAAAGGAGGAGCTCATTCCCTTGTTTGATCATGTATGAGGGTTAATGGCGGAATTTTCCACAGAACCAACATTGACCTATATTCCATGGTCTCAGAATGCCCAGGCCGATGCATTAGCTAATGCGGCCACAACCCTAGCTGACCCAGACCGGGATGAAACAATTATTAGTATTTCTAATCGTCGAATGGTCATGCTGTTTGTTCAAAATAAGATAGAGGAAATCAACGAATTCAGTCCTGTCCCTGAGCTATATGCTCCTACCACCGGCTGGATGACCTCTATTTCAAACTACCTTCAACGGGGAGAACTTCCATCAGACATGGATGAATGAGAGAAAATATGGAGAAGGGAAATAAACTTTGTCCTATACGGCGGCATAGGTTAGAAAGAGGTCCTCTACAAACGAGGCCTCAACGAAGTCGTCCTTAGATGCATTGATGGAGAAGAAACCGCTACAGTCATGACTGAAGTGCATGCCGGAGTATGTGGAGCCCATCAGTCAGGGTCTAAGATTTCCCATTAGGTTCGAAGGTTTGGTTACTATTGGCCAACTGTGGCACAAGATTGCGAGAACATTACCGCAAAATGGTACTCATGGAAAATTCATTCCAACTTCATACACCAACCCCCAGAGGTACTTCATCAGGCTAAGTACTCCTGGCCATTTTCCATCTACGGAATGGACGTCGTGGGACCATATCCTCTTGCCATGGACAAACAACTGAAGTATATACTCACAACAACCGAGTTCTTTTCCAAATGGACAGAAGCTATACCCTTTAAGGATGTCGGGGAAAGAAACATTGTTATCTTTGCAAAAGCCAATATCATCACCAGATTTGGCATCCCTCATACCATACTGACGGATAGCAGCACCAATTTCTACTCTGCTGAATTGGAGAAACTATACCAAGAATATGGTATCAAGGCTAACCATTCATCCCGCTACCATGAAGCGACCAACGAATAGATAAAGGATTTCAACAAGACCCTGTCCAACATTCTCTAGAAAATTGTGGGCAAAGACAAGAAATCATGTCCAGATAAACTTCTTCATGCATTGTGGGCTTATCTAACCACAATCTGCACTGCTACTCGGGCTACTCCATACTCATCAGTATACGGAACAGAAGCGGTTCTGCCCATTGATATCCAGTTTCCCTCTCTCTGTGTTACCATTTGTAATCAATTATCCAACGATGAGAAATCGGAAAAACAACTAGTTGAATTGAAATAGCTGGATGAGAAGCGGTCACACACTTTGCACCATCTGTAAGTATATCAGAACCAGATCGCATGAGCCTTCAATAAAAAGGTCTGTCTTCAGTCTTTCTTGGAAGGAGAATTGGTGTTGGTCCTATAGACCCCAATGATACCCAGAAAGAAACCTTCAAAGATGTAACCCAAGTGGGAGGGACCATATGTTATACACAAGGTCTACTCCAACGGAGCATATGCCCTGATCTCCATGGACGGGCAGTTCACTACCGCTCCTATGAATGCAAGATTTCTGAAGAAGTATTTCGCATAGCCAAAAGCAGTTTTCATCCGAGCTGCAAGACATTAAACTACCAAGTGCCTTTCGTCCATGCTACAAGATGTTAAACTACCAAGCGCCTTTCATCTGAGCTGCAGGACGTTAAACTGTCAAGCCTCAATGGTACGAACTCTACGACCATTAAACTAAGAGTACTTCATCCTCACCGCATGACGTTAAACTGCACAGACTTCATATAACTACGTACGTCTTGATTCCTGCCCTTTCAGGATACGTAGCGACACTAGGATCCCCCATCCTGGCCCAGCCACCCCGAAAAAAAAAAAGTTAAAAATGCTCTCTTCCCCCATGTACGGACCAGACCTATACGGGGTGTATTCCTCATCCTCACCGCACAACATTAAACTACACAGATTTCAGAGAACTACGTATGTCTTGATTCCTGCCCTTTCAGGATACATAGAGACGCCAGGATCTCCCATACTGGCCCAGCCATCCCTAAATAAAGTTTATAATTCTTTTTCCCCTGTGTACGGACCAACCTTGCATGGGGTGCATTCCTCGTCCTTACCACATGACGTTAAACTACATGGAGAATAAAGATAAAAAATGCCCTCTCTCCCCATGTACGGACCAACCCTGCATGGGGTGTACCCTTTTAAAGAACTATGTATGACTTGATTCTTTCCCTTATAGGATATGTAGCGACGTAAGGATCCCCCATTCTGGCCCAACCACCCCCGAATGAAGATTTAAAAATTCCCTTTTCCCCCGTGTATGGACCAGACCTACAAGAGGTGTATTATCTTTTAAAGAACTATGTACGGCTTGGTTCCTGCCCTCATAGGATATGTAGTGACTCCATGAGCCCCCATCCAAGCCCAGTCATCCCCAAATGAAGCTAAAAATACCCTGCTTCCCCCCGTGTAAGGACCATACATGCACGGGGTGTACTCCAAAAAGATCTACGTGTGGCTTGATTCCTGCCCTCGCAAGATACGCAGCGACACCAAGATCTTATCTCATAGACCATCCATCGAGAAAAGAAAACATAGGTATATATACCCCTCGTCCTCACCGCATGATGTTAAACTGCACGGACTTTGTCCTCACTGCACAACGTTAAACTGCACGGACTTCGTCCTCACCGCACGAAATTAAACTACACGGACTTCGTTGTGACCCACCCAAGATATATGGAGAAACAAGATGGTAATACTACTTGTGCATTTGGATACATCCTCTCTATACATTAGACTCCACGACCTGGATAATTGCAGATCTTCATAATCATTCATGGCCATCGAAAGTGGAAAATTTATCGACCCATGGACACCTTTGTATGACTATGCATACCATGCCCTCTGCGGCTCTGCATATTGATAGCCCTTGGCCCGTCTACTAAAGGAAATATTTCCGCAGGAGATACTCTTCCTAGCTCCGTATGCTTACCGGCTTCAGAGCCCCCATATCATCTCTCTTGACCCAAGAAGCCCCAGAACCACGATTTACACCCTCAACCCCTCTCCACATCTTGGACATGACGAGATGTTAAATCCTAGTTACATTCTGATCAAGAGCGCCTTTGTAACGGTGTCCTTACCACATGATGATTAAAACAACATGGAACATGTCTTTTCCACTTGGAGTGAAACTGCAAAGACCAAGCATTAAACATCCAAAGAAATTCCTCCAATCGCAAGTATTTTCACAGATTTAAAAAAATTCACCCTGTCCTCACTGCATGATGTTAAACTGCACATTATCCTTAATAATTATCCTCGTCCTTACGGCATGACGTTAAACTGCATGGAAGCTGTCCTTAACGCATGACGTTAAAATGCACGGTCAAACCTGTCTTGGGATCAGTCAAGGAACAGAGGCTTTCCTCTGTCCCTCAGTGCATGGGCCATACCTGAAAAAACTGTTGTCTCACACCAGTGTGAGAAGGAATGAATTCACCTATTCTTGAGAAGTTTATCCTAGATGTTTCTCCCGTATCTAGGCACCCTCTCATCATAAATCACACTTTGTACCCAGAAGAAGCCAAACCCTTGTAAGACACCCCTGGTGGTCCCGAATTTCAACTTCCCTGAAGTTTCTTGGCTATTGGGAGAATAAAATCATTGACTAAGGACACATTTGCATGACTGTGAATACCATGCACCCAGCGGCTCTGCATATTGATAGCCCCTGACCCGTCTAACAAAGGAAAGATTTCCTTAGGCAATTCTTCTCTATGTACGCCTCTTGGCCTCTGAGCCCCATATCCATACCGGGATTCGGAAACCATCTGAGCAGCAGTTTACCAACCTCTTTCACAACCCTTCCTGGATATGGTGGAACGTCTCTGACGAGATTACTGGGAACCAGGAGAAGCTGTTTAATTTTAAAGAATGTCCTAGCTGCATGACTTTAAACTGCGACGAGCTCCTACTATCCTTTACGCTAGAGAAATGCATAGGAATGTGACCTCCTGACCACACTCTTCATTATTACAGATGTTCCCAAACCCTTTCAGACATCACACACCCTTTCCGAACCACCCATGGTGGTTTTCATAATTCTCCAATCCACCCATGGTGGTTTCCATAAGCCGTACTTCCATGATTTCCTCAGGCCATCGTAAATGGACAGTCATTAACTTAAGGACACCTTTTCATGACTATGCATACCATTCCCTTAGCGGATTTCCATATTGATCACCCCTGGCCCATATACCAAAGGCAAGTCTGCCTTAGGTAATGCTTTCCTACTTCTGTACACCGATACGGCTCCCATGCCTTGAAACATGCCCTGCATGTTGTTCAAATCTAAACATGTCCCCCCCACATGTGTCTGAAAAGTATTGGTACATCTCTTAATCAACCAAACCTAATTGGGGCCCTCACCCCACCATATCTACTCAAAGTTGTCCGACCTAAAACATCAGTAATGATAGTCTTGTCAGTGAGACTTTGAAACGCTCAAAAAAAGAGGTGCAAAGCATGTTAGGCCGAAAACCCGAAAAGGGTGACCTAAGAAAAAGACGATCTATACCCGCTGGGTCCACACCAAATGGGCCTAGGAAAAATTAGGGTATTAACAGAAAATAAAAAAAATTTGTGGGGTTTTTCTACAAAACCCTAGAAAAAGTCAAACTGTGCTTACTGAGTCCCTTGGCTAAAGAAAAATTTAGAGCATTGTCCAATCACTCATCAATTTTCAGGACCAATATACATTGTAATAGCCTCATCTTCGTTCCGATCAGACCCCATTCCGATGGGGGGAATTTGTAGGGTCCTGAAAATTCTTCAAGGGGGAAATCCAATTACCCCAAGACTTGGGAAAGGACTAAACCGGTCCGCGTACCAGCTCCCAGCAACAGTACGTGGCCGGTTCGGCGAACCGAAATTCCATGGACCAGCGTCGTCTGCGAAACGGAGGCGGGAAGTCCTATGTAGGCGTGAAGTAGGACGGACGCTGGCCGGTCCACCACTGCGAACCGCGCCAACCGGCCCATGACGTGCACACTGTCATTCGCGAAATAGAGGCAGAATCCGTATGCGACAGCGGACCTTGTCGTTTGTTGAATAAAGGCAGAGTGGAGCACGGCCGCAGAGCAATCCCGTGAATCTCGGTTCCAAAAAGCCATGGTTGACCGAGTCATCTGCAGGTGGCGATTCCTACATGGGATTCTGCAAAAAGTGGCGTGTGACCATCAATATAGCCTCTTCGCGACTCTATAAATAGTCACCGATGGGCACCAAAAATGCATGGAGGAAGGATGTGTGAAAACCCATGGGGAGACGCTAGAGAAATCGCTCCGAGCGGTAAAGTTTCGCGACCACCCGCAGGCCCCATATCGTCTGCGGATGCACTCTTCCTCATAGAGGAGAAACCAAAACACGGACCACATGCGGGTATTTCCTTCGTGGATAGTCCCTCCACAACCATCTCCTTTGTGGCCACCCCCTTCGTGGACCAGCTTCGTTCACGAAATGGAGGCAAGAACCCCTATGTGGGTGCAAAGTAGGACGGGCGCCGGCCCCTTTGTAGATTCCCTTCACGACCATTTCCTTCACGACCATTTCTTCTGCGGCCATCTCATCCGCATACACCCTTTGCGGACAGCCTCTCTGCGGTTTCTCCTATGTAGCCAGATCCTCCGCGGATACCCCCTTCATGACCATCTCCTATGCGGCCAGCTCATACGCATCTCTCTCCTCTATGGACACCCTACGCGGCCAGCTCTATCGCAGCCAGTCCCTCGTACCCAGATCTCCACTACAAACTCTTACGCGACCTGCCCCATGCGGAAAACCTCATGTACTCGCTGTCCATACCGCGGGGGCTGCTCCCCCGCACCTCCGCTCGGGCTCAATGTCGGCCCTCTGGGCCAGTCCCTTCGCTACCGTCACTGAACCCCATAAAAAATGGAGAGTTGCACCATGAAATTTTCAGGCCGAATCAATATTAGTTTACATTGCACCCTTGAGCATCCCCAACATCCATCCTATACATGTCATGAGTCGAGCTACTCCTCATGACTCTCCTATAACCCCATTACCTAGCTCCTTTTTCTAGGTTCATCCATAAAGGGCCTCCCTTGCGTAAGTCCCACACCAACCATTGCTAGGTATCTCCTACCTAGTCGTCCTGACCATATGACGTTAAACTGTATGGCCCTCATCCTATCCATATGACATTAAACTATATGGAAATAGTCCTCTCTACTTGACTATAAACTGTAGTATGCCCTATCATTCAATAATAGGATGCCTCTTGTTCCAAACAAGAGATGACTTACGTTCCAAGCATAAGATGCCTCATGCCATGATTATAGTGGTGTAATTTCAAGAGTGTTGGAATCCATTCAAACATTCCATCACTCCACCTCATGCTTTGCATGTCCTTCATTCGGATCCTCACCCTCTTTCATGTCTGAAGGGACCCCCTAATGGCCTGGTCCCATGCCACCTCGGCTCACCTACCGTCCTGGGAAAACGCCCCTGCAGACATTAGACGACACTTTGAGTCAGGTCCTGTGTTTTGAACACGGTCAACAATCGACCCTCACTTGTTTGTCCCCATTTCAATCTAACGCGATATGGATGCTGTGTTTCGAACACGGTCAACAACTATCCACCATCGTCATGCCACCTTCACCGTGTTCCTAATGTTGGGCATCTAATTCACACTTTTCATCTCCCTTTGCTCGGACTAATTCCAATTCCCTTGGCGTTATCCCTCTTGTGCACTAGCGCATAGGTGAAGGCCTCAACCCACGAATGAGTTGGGATGCCCTCATGGCCAGACATGAGGAAGACATTACGAGAGGCATACTTACCTAATCCCCATTCACCATTTCCATTCCATAGCAGCACCTGGGCCTCTATTCTGGAGTAAGTCCTAATCCCTGAGGGTAGCCATCCTGGCATAATCCCCTAGTTCTTATTGCATGAGGTGGTGCCCACACCTCTCCTTTCTTCGGACCCAAATCCCTCTCCCATTGGGGTTTGTCACCATCGGTCTTCCATCCTAGAGTAAGCCCTGAATTCTTGGGCTGCCCTTTGCGTAATCCCCACTTCTCTTCCCACAGACGCACCTTTCGTGACGTGATCGTCAGGTCTCTGCTGCCTCTTGTTTCTCACACCGAGCATGACTCACGTGGGCTTATAGTAATCACCGAACCTAACCCCTCACCTCCTGTGAACTATGAGGACTTTGATCCTTGTCTAGGCATGGTACGTAGGAAGCCTCCATGAGGTTCAAGCCCACCACCCGGCCGTTCCAACCCCCTTCACGTCGGTTCATCCTTTGTCCCACATGACATTAAAATGTACTCCCAAACTACGTGGACTTTGATACCTGTCTCCTAGGCGGGGTACATAGGAAGCCTATCCAAGTTTCAATCCTAACAATCGGTCAATCCAACCCCCTTTACATCGTTTTACCCACATATCGGGCCGCCTCAAAGTGTAAGCCCCATCCCAAACCGAACCACGAGGATTCAGATTCCTCTCGCAAGGATACATAGGAAGCCCGTATCATGGGTTCGATCCAAATGCTGAAGTCGTTATCTTTCCCCCCTGGACGATGATAAACTCCAGAGCACCCAGTCATAAGGGTTCAAACCAATGTCGTCTCAGTGATTCCAAAGTCCTCAGAGTCATTAATCCAATGAGGGATGATAAACCTTGGTCCTAAATGATTCAGAATCCCATCGTTCAGCTGACCATTTCCAACCAGGAGTAATCCGTGGACACTATAATTGGGTATAAAAAAAGATTCATGAACATATGAACACATCTTAAATCTATAAGAGAGTCCCGGAATAGGTAATAACCCCCCCCCCCCAAGGGTGCGATGAGCCCGACTTCCCATCCTCTCGACCAATGTGAGTTCTTAAGCATCGCTGGCCAAATCACCCAGCGGATGCCTGGCTTTGGAAATTAGGTCCATGTATCATTGGATATGGAACCCTTGGGCGTTTTGAAATGAAGTCCGATATACCAAACCTTAGCGATTGAGCAGAGCTCTGCCCTCCGTAAGATCGATAGTCTGGTGCGTCAGTCCCCTCCCATAGAAACGGTTTGGAACACATAATAATTGATTTTATCTAACCATCTCCTTTGATGCATGTTGTGATCCTTTTTTGTGAATATATACGTTAGGATCTTTTGATCTGTATATATGTCACATGTCTCACCATGGAGCTAGTGACGCCATATTTTAAAGGAAAAAATCATACCTTCTTTCTCTATATCATGTTTTGAAAAGATATTCTCATGGATCCTCAACTACCATGGGGAGTAGGATATTAATTTATGATTATTCATGAGTAAACAATTGAATTATTTCCTTGAAACATCACTGTATATCATTAAATCTTCTCCATTTATTGGTAGTGTGAGTAAATGTGAACTGATATGCCTCTTTTTCAACTATTTGAGGTAGTCTTCACATTCAATTTTCTAGAAAAACTTTACTCCCTTCTGAGTCATCTTGGTTAGTGGGTTTTAAAATCATGATAATTTCTTCAAAAATTATCGATAATTCCTAGCTAGATTAAGGAAAATAAAAATCACCATTACAGATGCTGGTCGCGACCACTCCCCAATTGACTTTGTTTTAGAAGGGTCCACGTATATCCCTTTGATGGTGATAACATGCGCCAATAATTATACTTCCTCCATACAAAACTCCCATTTACTGTAATTTTCATATATTTTATCACTTCTTAAAGTCTTTAGCATAGTATTCAAATTCTCACAATGTTCTTCCTTTCTCTTGGATTATATCATATTGTCATCGATATAGAATAATTTTTTTGAGGTAATATCTAAAGTTTATATTAATTAATTAGATGAAAATTATTGGATCATTAGTGAGTTCTAAGGGAATCTTTATGAAATCATAGTGTCTTTACCTTATTCAAAAATTAGTATTGGGAATATCTTTCTTCCTCACCTTTAATTGGTGATACCCCAACTAAAGGTCCACCATAGGGAAATAATTATCCCCACATAGTAGATGAAACAAATCATATATACATGGAATGTGACACTTATTATTTTTCATGATTTTTTGTGCTCACAATAATGAATATAAAGGAACATTGATCCATCATTCCTAGAAAAGAGGACTGGAACACCCCTTGGTGATTCCCTCGGGTGTATGAAACCCTTATCCAAATTATCTTGTAACTACTTCTATAGTTCCTCCAACTCAATGGTGGATATTCTGTAAGGAGTACTTAATATAAAAAGAGATCGAAGAATAATTCCAAATGAGAATGCAACCTCTCAGTCAAGGTAAAGAATAGAAAATTTTTTAGGGAACACATCAATGTAGTCCCCCATAATGGGCATGTCTTTGAGCATGGTCCTATCATTTGTCTCAATAATTTAAGAGATATATCATAAGGAAAAAATATCCTCAATTGAGATGATGATTTTGAAAGAGATTCATCCTCCTCCTTACACATTTACATAATTGGAGCATGCCTCAGAATGTGAAGAGTGATTTTCCTTTCTCAATAATTAATGTTTGATTTATATAAAGATATCCAATCAAAACCCAATATATTATCAAAATCCACTAAAGGATATAAGAAAATATTTTTTGTGAGGTTTTTTCCATAAACATTAACTATGTAGGAGTTATATAAATACAGATACTGTAATTTATCCATTTTTGTTCTCCTAGATAACTCAACCTTAATATTTTGTGGTGGAGTTTGAATAGTTCTAATAAACTTGCAAGATACAAAAGAATTTGAAGAACCAGAATCAAATAGTAAATTCACTATTACTGAATGAATTACTAGATACCTTTCACCACATAATTTTTAAGCGCCACCTCAGCAGTAATTATATCATGTTCCCTTACTTTATACCTTATAAGTTGTTGTTTACTGCCTCTGACAACCTTTAGCTTAGGGCATTGTCTCTCATAATACCAATGTTCCTTGTGGTTGAAACAATAAAATAAATGCTGAGTATTGATATGAAACATCCTTTATTCTTCCACATTTGTGGTATTATTCATAACCCTTTAGAAATAATTAACCTGATTCCCCTATCTTCAATATTTGAAGTATCTTTTGGTTTTCCTTATGTATTTTCCAAGATGCTTCTTACCACACTTTTAAAACCTAAGATGTTGGTTTTTCTTTTCATCATGGGATTTATCTGTTGATCCTACCATATTAAACTCTATTTTTATTTTTTATCTCTACTCCTATGAGACCACTGAAAGTCTCAAATATCCGTGTCAAACTTAAGGGAACAATTAATAATCTTCTCATAGATTTCAAAGTCTCAAATTTAAAATATTTTTCATAAACTCAGATTTATTCTACTGAAGAAGCAATCCAACTTACTTTTGGTGTTCATGAAAAATCCAGAGAAGTATCATGAAATCCTTGTAAATTTTCCCTCGTATGCCCTAATAGAATCATCTTCATTTTTCTTTAGTCTGAGGAAATCCATTTCCATCATAGGATAGAGAGTTCAGGGAAAATAGGTTTTTAAAAATATTTTCCTGAATGTTTTTTCATTCCATGGAATTAATTTCATCCTAATAATTTTTGTCATTGAATAGTTTCCACCAATGATCATATTCCCTATAAAAATTATAGAACGCCGAAAAAACTTTCTCTTCTTCTAAGAACTAGAGAATAGATAATATATTTTCAATGGAGTTAATCCATTTTTATATGATGAGAGGATCAGATGATCTACTTAATATAGGAGGACTTGGTCATATAATGGATTCAACTGAAACATTCTCTTTCATAGTATAAGGAGGGTGTTCCACATGATTCAATTTATTATTCCTATCTTGATCCAGTTGAGAATGTACTTTCATGAAGTTCTAAGCTCCCATTACCATTATATTTGTCATTTCATTTGGGAAATCATTACATTTCCTATTACATTAATTATTGACATGGGTTCTCTTATTTCATGCCATTAACTAAGAAAAATAATAGCTAGATAATAATAATATGAAAAATAAATTGTGAACATATAAGGATAAAATTTAAATAAAAATGACATCATAACTTGTGATTCCCTATGTTTGAATCTAGGTTATCTATGATGATAGAATTACCCCTTGGGTTCTTACTAATGTTTTCTTGTCCTAATATCCTAAAACAACTAGACCTTTTTCAAATACCAAATTTAGTTACCCTAGACTTTAACACATATTATTACATAATTTTAAGCATAATTAACCATCAATTATAAACCAAGGATTGTAAATTATAGTGTCTTTGGAATATTAGGTACATAATTAGAAATCATGAAACCAAAATAAAAACATTATTTATTTATTCTGTACAATGATCTACAAACTTACTTTTAGGTCTTTCATCTGTATAAGATAATCTGGGGAATATATGAACAAAGTGATGAGAAAAAAATCTCAGTAAGGGAATAAGCATATGAATAAAGAATAAAACATGAGTTAGAAGGGATAAAATGGTGAAGTAAAAATGAATGAAACAAGAATAAAAATACAGAATAAAAACATATAGAACATGGGATCACTTAATGATGAAAACATAGGAATGTGGAAACAATATATAACATGACAAAAACATGAGTCGAGGATAACTGCCAGGACAATATCACATGATTGAAAAATTCTAATAATGAGTTATGTTTACTCCATAATACCATACATGACTTCTCATGATACTAAACATTACCCAATGAATTGGATAACTATCTGGGAACACCCATCATAACATGTTCATTCATATATGTTCCACATAAAGAATAAAAAATAAGGGTAACCCAAGGAATGAAATGGGTATCATATTCACGTAATAAGGAATAAATAAAGGGAATATCATAATGATATACATGAAATAATAGGATTGAACATTCATAAGATACATTAAGAATATATCATAATATATTATTTTCAAATAAAGTTTAAAGAATTAAAAATAGTACTTAAGACACTTTAGAAATGATCCAATTTAGTGCGGTTTAAGGATATATATTAAAGAGACTTTAAAGGGGACAGATGCGTAATTGTTCTTATAACACCCAAAATGAACTAAGATATTTTTTAATGATAAAATAACTGATTTTAGAAAAATAACGGTGTCTTAAAACTAATTATATAGTTTACTTGAGAATTGGTAAGAAATGGGGATGTTCCCTTTAACCAGGATTGCTTATCTGAAGGAATTGTGAAGGAAACATCTTGAAACAAGTATTTACCCATAAAATAAGGATAAATAGATTTAGATACATATGTGTTTCACATAAAAAATAATAATTTAGAAGAGTTATATAAGAATAATGAATTAATTTGTTAGTGTAAAGGGAGAGGAAGCACAACACAAAGGTAATTTAGAGTTTTAGAGAGATCCATTACCTTATGTCTGAATGCGTTCTTCATTTTCACCTAATGTCCCGGAAAATATAATTATATTCATTAATAATTTAATCGAGAAGATATTAAATATATATTTTATTTAATTTAATTAAGTTAATTTATGTCCATTTTAATGAGTTATAATGTCTAATTTCATTGTTCTGGGGGGGTTTGTTTCATGGTATTATGGTCGGTTCCCTTGAGTATAATTATGGATGTTTTTTTTCAAATGGAAGAAAAAAAATAGAAGTGGAATTATATGATATGAATGAAATTATTGAAGTTTAATTGGTCTCATATATAATTTTTATTTCTTGTATGAGAATGATTCATTTGATAAAATATTAATGATAAATATTTGGTTATTTTTTGTGGTTTTTATGACCATCACGAAGTAGTTTTGTTTTTATTTAATCTTATGTCTATAAGTTAGTTCCAAAACATTAAAAGAGTTATAATATACATATTAAAATATTATTTAACCATATAATGGTTTTATGATACTTTGAAAAATTAATTAAGGTCTCACAAAGTTATCTTATAATATTAATAAATAAATATTAATAGATGAATTTATTTTATGAAAATAATATTTCTTTTAAATATTTATATTATGTATAAAATTGTAAATAAACATTTACGTTTCATAAAAATACTAACACTTAATTTAACTATTTTAAAAAATATATTTACTTGTTCCAGGATATAAATGTATCATATTTTAATTTATAAGATAACTGAATTTTATTTATACTTTCATAGGTATGGTTACAATTCTATTATCCATGTTATTATTCCAAATGGTCATATTACTATTTCAATGTCTAGGTTACTATTCCATCAGTATAGGTTCTTTAATTTCTATAAATACCACTTATTTCACTATTAATTTATGAGAATAATGTTTTTATTAGTTTTTATATGTTATGTATGTGTTTTATACTATATAACATAATTATAAGAAGGTAAATTCCAATGATAAGATTCTTGGTCATTACAACAAGCCTCCACATAGGCTATATAGATGTAGATGTTCATCTTATCACTCTTTTTACACATCATTATTCTTTTACTATTCCCAAAGAAATGCATCAAATTATCTTCAAATAGTTTTAGTGAAAATAAAGTCACAACTCTTTCAATTTTCTTAAATTTTTTATATTATAATACACATGAGAAAATTGAAATATTTGAATATAGAAATACTTCCTTGATTTTTAGTAAAAAATTTCTCTATAATTATTATTCAAATATAGTGATTATATTCAATTAAATAATCCATTAGAATTTTGATTTAAACCCTCCATGGGATATTCGAATTATCATCGTCTTCTTCATCTCCATAAAATCCGAAACCATTTAAGACACGATGGAACAAATGTTTTCATACATGAATCCTTCATAACTTTATGAATAGATGTAGAAAAACTGTCATATTCAGGGATCCTTCTGTTGTGGTGAATTTTTTTTTACAACATTCACCTCAACATGCATTAAAATGTGACAATATCTTCGAGGCATGGATCCCTTTCAAATGGAAGAACCTTCTTTAGGTCAATATTTTCATCAGAAAACTTCATATATCAGTACTTCTCTCCCTAGGGTTGAACTCCCAGTATAACTTATTCAAATTCCTCAACCTTCATCATTTATTTAATTTTATTGAATCATGATTTCAACATTTAATCACGATATTTTATTCTCTAAATTAAAACACAACATCATCCCAATTATATCCTTCTTCAAAATTATTCAAACTGAAAATATTACAAATTGATAAATCATAGGTGATAAAATAAATGTATTAGATATCCTAAAAAAGTTATTTTCTTTTCCATATTAACTCAAAAGATGATTAATATGTAATATTTTTCAACCTCACATAATATCTATGATTTTTTACTCAAGTAGAATTATACTTATGATTCCAAAAAAACCATATATATCAGGAAATATATTATGTATTACAATTCCCATTCCTTTTCTATATATACAAATGAAAAATATGTAAGATATTAAATTTAATACATATTTACATAAGATCTTTTACTTTTATAATTATTTACATTATCTTGAAAATATCTTACATGTCAAAAAAACATACACATTATCCAAAAACATACATATGAATTTTCTATTTTTAAAATATCAGTTTAAGAATTATATTATCTATAAATTTTTTTTTCATTTTTTCAACTACGTAAAACATGAAATTTTATAACACAATTCAATAATTCTCAAGATATATCTAATCACATAAAAACAACTCAAAGAAACTACAACTCATTCCTTACATTTATAAATGAATCCCATCCATCTTAAAGTATTGAAAACAAATAAAAAAATAGACTAAACGGTTTTCTAAAATCTATCTCTTTGGATTTAATTTTAATACCATACATTTCAAAAAAAATCCTAAATTTACTCCTCAACCATATAGATCCACTGAAATGTGATTCCTCATTTTCTCCCCATTATTTACAATAAATATAAAGTGAGTAAATGTAAGGTTTTAAATACCTTTATTTAAAGTAACAAGACATGAATAAATAACTATATGTTTACTTGACCTATCTTGGTGAGTAAATAAGAGTGATTAATTAATTCATTAAGGCTGCATAGAAGAGATTTATTCTAAATGTTCCAATTCAAGAAATCCATCCATGAAGTTGAATAAATATATTCCATAAAAACATATTCATTCACTCACTCAAAAAACACATTAAAAAGCTTATAAATATGAATGACAAAAATACACCCTAAATATTAATTATTATCTTTTTTGTGAATATTTTTAAACATAAATAATGATAGAAAAACTAAAGTAATAACATACCTTAGATTTAGGAAGTGGATTCACACCCATTTATAGTCTCAACTTCTCAAAAGACTCAATTGTGAGTGTCTTAGTGATGATATCCATAATATGTTCCTTGAATGGAATAAATACTAGATAAAATATTATCTAACAAAATTTTACTTTAGAAAAAGATATTTAATATTAATGTGTTTATGTCTAGAATAATGTATAAAATTATTTCATAGAATTTTTTTACTATGGTTATTAAAACCTATTACGAGTGGATATCTATCTTCAATACTAAAATAATCAACCTATGTCTTCAACCATATCATTTGAGTAGATTATTTTGATAAAACCACATATTTATCCTCCATGGATCTCAAAGTAACAAGAGTTTGTTTCTTGTAGTTCAATATAATACCCCCTTACCAATAAAAAATGATCCACATTATGTGGAATTTTTTATCATCTACTCCACCTACCCAATCAGTATCTATGAACCCCTTAAAATCTAGTCCAAACTTCTTCTTATACATCAATCCATAATTAACTGATTTTAAATTTATCTTAGAACTCACCTTTCTTCTATAGTATGTTATTCTTTGGGATTTTATTGATATATAGAACAAATAGTAACTACATAAACAATGTTTTCTCTTTATATATTCAAGTATAATAGGCTTCCAATTAATCATCCAAATTACCTTTAATTAAAAATTTTCCATTCATTATATTTTCACAGTTTTTCCCTATATAAATTATAGTATATTCCCCTATAGACTCATCCATACAAAACATTTTTCATAGATCCTTGACATATTTTTATCATTATATGATTATGTGACCTAAAATTTGTATAATCTATAAACTTAGAAATAATTTCATTTCACCATGTAATGAAATCTCCAACTTATTTTTCTATCTACTTAAATAATTATTCATACATATTCTCATTATTTTTAGAAAATGTTATATAATTAACATTAATTATCACAAAGAGTGATGTTTTGTTATTTTTCTTTACATTTAAATTGTTATCATCTTACCCTTTCCTGAATATCATACTCCTCATATATTAATCCAGATTGAAGTGCCAATATCTTAGATCTTGTTTTAATCAATAATAGTCCCTCAATATTTTACACACCTTATTACCATATGATTATAGCATGAAATAATTAGTCGTATCCATGGATACATCTTCATATATATTACCAGTTTGTAAAGATTATTTAACATTCATTTAAAAAACTTTGAATCATCTTTGAGTTAAAATATAAGGAAACATTATGATAGTTTCTAGTTTGGAAACTCAAGAAAAGGGTTCATAAAATTCAATGGATTTAATATGTGAATATCCTTTACTTACAACATTTTCCTTATTTATATAAACTTATCCTTTCTCATCAAGCTTGTTTCTAAAAATCTATTTTCCACAATGACATTTTTCTCTTTATTTCATGGAACAGGTTCCCATGTTACATTCTTATCAATTTGATCTAGATATTCATTTATACCTTTGATCCACTCCTTATGATCAAAATATATATCAATTATTTGGGGTTCAATACTAAAAATAAAATCTGTGTGGAAAGTTTCTATGATTATTCTACTGGTTTTCAATCTTTTATTCTGATCTATAATAATTTTTCTCGACATCAATATGTTTCTTTAGTGTTGAATTTACTACCGAGGACTTCTGATCTTCATCAACATCACTCGAGTAAGAAAAATATACATCTTTTGTATGAATTTTTATGTTCTATATAGGTTATTCAATATGATCATAATTTAAAACATTATCCTCATCATCTACAATTAATTATTTTTTGGTATTTTATTCATTTTAAATAACTTTCACATCATTAGAATCCACAATTCTCTCTGACCTATTATTGTGGCATATGTATGATATTTTATTTGGTGTATAAACAAGAAATGTTACATCTTTAACTTTATCATCAAAATTACCACAACTTTTGTCTTTTATTTTAATCAAAAATGGTATTCCAAACACTCTAAAGTTTTTAATTTTTATTTATTTTAAGAAACATTTCATATAGAGTCATGTTTCAGTTTGGCCTCAAAATAAATTGATTCTGAATGATTCTAGTAGCATTTTTTTTCATGTATCTAGAAATAGATTAAAGTGTCGTGCTCTATAAGAATTATTTTAGATATATCCACTATACTTTTGTTCTTCTATTTAGACACCCCATTATTTATGCAGTATATGGAGAACTAAATTCATGACTAATGATATATTTTTTAAGATATATAGAGAATTGTTTATTGATATAATTAGTATAATTTCCAAATAATAATCTCTTCAAAAACATACCTTTTTTCTCTTAAAACCTTCTAAATATTATGTATCTATATGCGGTTTTAGATTTCTCATATAGGAAAATGATGCATGAAATTATTGTGAATTCATATATGAAATTGATGAAGTAACTTTCACCACTCATTGAATTCTTTTTTATAGCTCGACAAAAATTGTATTTGATGAACTCAAGAGGTCTTGAATTTTGAATTTCACCTCCCTTGTGATTTTTTACGTTTTTTTATTTCTGATAAGTTTAAAAAATAGTAGAATATGATTCTTTCACAAATGTTATATTTCTCATAGACACTTCCCTGAAAAATTTCATCATGTTATTTTGGCTAGGGTGGCCAATTCTTCTATGCCACATATTATTTTCCACTTTCACGATCATGTAATAATAATTCCTTGATTCTCTAACTAGGAATATTTTACTTGGGGTTCTCAAACCTTTTTTTTAAAACTTACCCACCCTTCAATCTCTTGAATAATCAATCATTAATTATAGAGATAACTTAATTTTATGTGTAACAATGAAGTAGTAAACTCAATATATTTTGATTTAATCTTCTAATAAATAATAAATTTTTTAAGATGAATATGATTTTTACCAATATGATTTTTTTCAAAATTCCTTTCACTTTAGTGATATATTATTTTTGATGGTGATAGATCCCCATTCATATATTTCAATATTTGTTTTTGATTTTCCAAATCACATATCTTATGAGAAGAATAATCACTATCCATGATCCATGTAATATCATATATATATTATTTAAATGAAACTTTAACAAATTTTTCCAATTTATTGTTTGGGGTTTTATTCATAAAATTTATAAATCATAAAAAATGATTTAATAGAGCCGAAATTAATGCAACACATTCATCAGATGTGTGTCCATGATCACACCTCATACAAAAATATTAAAAACTCCCAAAACTATTATTCAGATTAACTTTATTCTATGATTGTTAAACCTTTTGAAATTTTTTATTTTGTGGTTAGTATCCCCCCTTGTTTATTTCTCCCTTATTTGTCCTAGTAGAGACATTTTACACTAACAATTGTAAGCTTTGTGAACAAAAATACCACAAAACCAACAATAAACCTGAAACATTCTTCTTTAATAAGAATTCTGCCACTATAAGTGTTGTTGTATAAAATAATTATCGTTCTTTTATTGAGTTTATTTTACTAAATACTTTTATTGGACTCTTCCTTGGTTTTTTGGGGCTGGTATGAATAATTCCTTTAAAATTTTCTATTTCACGGTTTAAGAAGATTTAGTCTTTTATTAAAATAATTTAGGTAATTCATACTACTATTTCAAAAAACAATCTTATGTATGTGTGTCTTTATATTGTGGAAAGACTTATGTACATTTATCCTCCCCATATCATATATCCTTTATGATAAGGTAATTTATGCTTTATTCTTGAAAAAATCACATGTTCTAGAAGCTACCCTATTGAAGTATATTCTTTACTTCTATTTATATTTCTCCATTTCAATAATATCAATTTTTCACATATCATATTCCTTATCTCCAAGAATAATTATGGACATAATATCATCAATGATTTTCTATTTCTTTATATCCCCAAGATTTAACCTTTCAATTTTATTGATCATTCCCTCTTTATAAATTTTATTATGTTTTTGTATGTTTTATATTAGATACAAATTTTATTCTCAAAGTCTTCCAATATAATTTAATAATATTTTTTTATCCATACTCATAATATATTCCTTGTAAGTTTCTCCTTATTCTATAGCATACTCACAATTGATTTGTAAGTTATCTTTGAATGAGTTATCTTATTCTTCTTGTTATTCCATGAGAAATATTTGATAAGATTCTCTATGATCTTTCTCATCCATAAATAATTCTTCACTATCTGATATATCCTCTTAAATTGACAAAACGTTCAGTGGGAATATTATTTTTGAAATCTTGTGATTTCAATTTGACTAAATTTTATTTATAGAATTTATCTTACTGGTGGCCTTAGTAGCTTCATCATATTTATTTTTAACTCTAATTTTTATGGGATAATTTATAGAGAAATTGAACGATTTTTTTAAATTAAATATTTTATTAGGTATATTTATTCTATATTTTCCTTTTCCCATGTGTGAAGCCTCTTATAATTAGAGAAATAGTTATATAACAATAATTCATATTTTATTTTTCATCAGAAAACCCCTCCATGTATTTCATTTTTAAATATTTAAAACATTTAAATGAAATATATTATTTATTCTTTCACTTGCTTCTGAGTACTGCTCATCTTCTCATATAATAATTGTTTATAGTAATATGATGTTAATAAATGGTTAAATCATGTAGATCTATAGCTTCATGTGATGAGATCTTAGTATTTAAATTTTATGGTAAAAATATTATAATATTCTTCACCATAATAATATATTCAAGAGTTTCTATGAACTCTTTAATGGTACCAACTATTAGGTTAAACTTGATAAATAATTCATCAACTTTTACATCTTATTTCATTTTAATTTCTTCAAACTAATATATCCCAATATGAGATTTGGATTCCTTAACATTATTTTTATGACAACCCTACTTTTTTATTACAACTTAAACATGCTTTATTACATAAAACTTCACTTGATACAACAAAAAAGATCGAGAGTTTTAGTGTCTTTGGGGCTTAGGATCATTACATAAAAACTTTAAACTTGAAATACAACATCTTTATTGAAAACTTTCTTTACATGACCACTACATTCCTTCGTACTTAGCATTGCATGGGATAACCTGAGGACATGCATAAGAAAAGGGTGAGATATAAAGCCCAGTAAGGGAGTAAACAATGAATAACTTGAGGAGTGAAATACATGTTAGGAAATAGGCATATCAATAGAGCATAAGAGAAACATGAACATAAAGGCATGATAAAGCATGATAATCATAACATGGAAATGTGGCAACAACACTTAACATTGAATTAGCATGAGCCAAGGCTCATTGCACATGGAGCATGAGTAAACCCTCATTGCAATTGAAGCAAGAGTAAACCCTCGTTGCACTTGAATTAGCATGAGTAAACACTCATTGCACATGATGTATCATGATACTATACTTTACCCAATGCATATGAGCGCTATAAAGGGCGCACCCTTCTTAAACATTTCATTTCATGCATAAGTGTGCCACATGGATCATAAAACATGGATTCATAAAACATAATCATTTCTTCCACGATAAAGGAATGTGGAATTCATACATGAAACTTTACAATAAATATGTATATGTGCATAAAGGTGAATACCCTTGATGGAGAAATGGGCATGGTATTCACTACACAAAGACATTGGCTTAGAAAATCGGTGCGATTTCGGCAGCGTAAAGGCGTGACATAAGAATTCATAAAAAAGGTTGATGAGAGAGAAATGGGTTCCTCATCATATTTACATGTAATTGACAGTAAGTATATCATATATATACATGTCCCAACAATAGAAATGGAATTTAGATTCATGATACAAAAGTATTACTTGAATGTAAAAGAAGAGAGAGAAGTTCCTTTCGGAATTTCGGCATAGTAACGGGTGTACATAGGAGGTATTTAATGAGAGAGAAAGGGTTATCCCATCATTAAAACAATAAGAGGGCAGTATGGGGGAGGTGCGAAACCATACCCCAACATTCATAATTGAAATAAAAATGTAAATACAACTTAAAGAAAATTGACAAAAAAATGAGAAAGGAAGAAAACCCCTTACTTGGAAGTGTGCTTCCAAAGGCTAGAGAGAGGCTTGTGAGAGGCTTCTTGGGAGCTTGGGGAACCTTGATAGGATTCTAGAGAGAGTAGGGCAGAGGTTGGACGAACTTCAAGGGCTTTGAGTGAGGAGGAAGTGGGAGCTTGGGTGGGTTTATATAGGAAAGGTGAGAGAATTCTTTATTATTTAGGTTTGGGACCCCTTATATTAAAGTAATCCAAACCACAAACCATCCCATGGTATTTTCCCATGGTTTCTGGAAAAGGAAAGAGGAAAAAAATATTTTACAAGTCCAAGGTCCGAACTTATTAAAAAATTAGGGTTGCTTATGTGGAGGTGAGTCACACTCCCATGGAAATTAATTTAAAAAGGAAAAGTGTTGAATAAGTCGTGAGGGCTCCATTAATGCTTTGAAAAGTGAGTCAAACAAACCCAAAACCTCATTATTTTAATGATAAAACATAAATTGGCCGAACATAAGGATTATGGTATTTTATTACATCACCATTGGGTCATTATGATGTCATAAAACACATTATATATTTAAATGGTATTTAATTTTTACCAAAAAATTTGACTGTCTCAGAAAATTATGAAAAATTCACCGTTGGATAATTTCGACGTCCTGATTCCAAAAATAATATTTATTTTATCTAAATAATTTTCTAAATATGTGAATTTTCACTTTTAAAATAAAAACTGACATTTATAAAAAAAATTTACGGGTTTTGACAGAAACGGCTTTCAAACCTTAATAAAAATTTTAATTGCATTCATAAAATTATAAGATCATTTATATTTAATAAAAAATTAATTTAATATTAATAATAATATTAAAATATTATTTAATTCAAAAATACTTTAATTTAATAAAATATAATTCTTAATTAAATAATAACTAAAAACACCATTTGTACTTTTAAAAACTAATTACAATGTATCAAAAATGACTAGAAATTATATTCATTATTATATACAAAAGTAATGTGCATGAACATGGTACTACTTATTTGTTACATAACCCCTTAAAATAGCCGCATAAGACCTAAGGGTAAGGTGTGCAATGGTGACAGACTCTTGGGGTTGCTCGGATAACATCGCTCGAGTGGTAATCTCTATAAACTTCCATTTTTCCCGTAGATGATCACGTTCGAGCTTGACTTGATGAAGCTCAGCTTGGGCTTGGTCAAGGGCAAAGCCCAAAGACTCCACCTCTTTTCCGAGCTCTGACAAATGGGCTTCGTAAGGGGCAATTCTACTGGATGAGGCCATCGCTTCCTTTGTCTGAGTAGAAATGGTTTCGTTAAAGCCTTATATTTATACTACTCAGATGATCACTGTTCAACGGCTATAAAAGTAACGGTCACAAATCTTAACATAAAACTAAAGAATTTGACATCTTATAAAAAAAACATTTTTCATAAAGAAACATTTAACTAGATCAAGAGGGATTTTCCATTAATGAAAATTTGGGTCCTTACAACATTCCCCCCTTAAGAAATTTCGCCCTCGAAATTTTTCCTTTTCCCACACTAAAACAAATGTGGGTAACTTAGCTTCATCATATCCTCCGACTCCCAAGTTGCTTCTTCAAACTTGTGGTTTCTCCACAACACCTTGACGAGGGGCATTGTCTTATTTCGTAGAACTTTTTCTCTACGATCTAAGATCTTCACTGGTTGCTCCTCATAAGAAAGATCGTCTTCTAATTGTACCACATCGGAAGAGAGTACATGTGAAGGGTCTGGCATGTACTTCCTTTATAGGGATACATGGAAGACATCATGCACCTTGGCCATAGTAGGTGGAAGTGCTAGTCGATAGGCCACATCCCCAACACGATCAAGAATCTCGAAGGGGCCGATGTACCTTGGACTTAACTTCCCTTTCTTTCCAAACCTCATGACCTTCTTCCACAGAGATATGTGTAAAAACACCATGTCTCTGACTTTAAACTCAAGGTCTCGTCGACGATTATCTGCATAACTCTTCTGTCGACTCTGGGCTGCCTTGATATGCTGCTGAATGGTTTTCACCTTCTCCACCATTTCTTCGACCATTTCTGGTCCAAGCAGCTTACGTTCACCGACCTCATCCCAACATGCCGGTGTTCTACACCTTTTCCCATACAAGGCTTCATATGGTGCCATTTGGATGCTCGAGTGGAAACTATTATTATAAGAGAACTCAACTAGAGGAAGTTGTTGATCCCATCCTCCTTTAAAGTCCATTGAGAAAGCTCTCAACATATCCTCAAGTGTTTGGATAGTCCGCTTGGATTGGCCATCAGTTTGAGGATGATAGGCCGTACTGAAGTTCAGTTCAGTATTCAGAGCATGTTGAAGACTCTTCCAAAACTTAGAGGTAAATCTTGGATCTCGGTCAGACACAATAGATAGTGTTACTCCATGCAACCGTACCACTTCCCTGATATATATCCATGCCAGTTGATCCAAAGAGAAATCCTCTCGAATAGCAATGAAGTGTGCAGTCTTTGTAAGACGATCCACAATAACCCAGATTGCATTGTTGCTTTTGGATGTCCTTGGAAGTCTAGTGACGAAGTCCATGGTGATGTTCTCCCATTTCCATTCGGGTATGGGCAATGGTTGCATCATCCCCTTAGACTTCTGCCTCTCTGCCTTCACTTGCTGACACA
Source organism: Viscum album (assembly GCA_963277665.1). Lineage (NCBI taxonomy): Eukaryota > Viridiplantae > Streptophyta > Magnoliopsida > Santalales > Viscaceae > Viscum > Viscum album. Next base: position 1,590,521,081 of record OY728141.1, on the reverse strand, counting down.
CCATGCACTTTGATGTATATTCAGTGATCTCCTTCTTCATATTATCCCACCAAAAGTTTTCTCGGAGATCTCGATACATCTTTGTGCTCCCTGGGTGAATAGAGAAATTTGAACTATGTGTATCATCCAAAAGTTCCTTCTTCAGCTCCGAACTTGATGGAACACATAGTCTTTTCCCAAACCGCACAATTCCTTCTTCATTAACATTAAACTCTGAGGATTTTCCCTTTTTGATAGCTTCCACTTTTTCTTGGATTCCTGCATCATCCATTTGATCATCCTTTAACCTTTCCAAAAGAGATGGTTGAGCAATCATTTGTGAAAGGATTTATGATGTTCCCTTCTTTATGATTCTCACGTCCATCTTCATCAAGTCTAAGAAGATTGGATCCTTCTCAATTCTAATCATTGATAGAATCGCTGGATCCTTTCTACTTAGGGCATCCGTCACCTTGTTCGCCTTCCCAGGGTGGTAATGTATTGAACAGTCATAATCCTTGATGAGCTCTATCCATCTTTTCTGGCGCATATTAAGCTCTTTCTGTGTGAATATATATTTAAGAATCTTGTGGTCAGTATATATCTCACATTTCTCTCCATAGAGATAATGCCGCCAGATTTTCAAGGAAAAGATCACCGCTGCCAACTCCAGATCATGCGTTGGATAGTTTCGCTCATGGATTTTCAACTGCCTTGAGGCATAGGATATCACTTTATCATTCTGCATCAGCACACATCCTAAGCCCTTCTTCGAAGAATCACTGAATACCACAAAAAGCTCCCCACTTGTGGGTAAAGTGAGCACAGGTGCAGTGATAAGCCTCCTTTTCAACTCCTTGAAGCTTTCTTCGCATTCATCACTCCAAGCAAACTTTACTCCCTTTCGAGTTAGCTTGGTAAGAGGGTTGGACAATCGTGAGAAGTTTCTCACAAATCGTCGATAATATCCATCTAACCCCAAGAAACTACAGATATCAGTTACCGATGTTGGCCTCGGCCATCCCTCAATTGCATTTGTTTTGGAGGGGTCCACAAATATCCCATTTCTTGTGACGATATGGACCAAGAATGAGACCTCCTTCGACCAGAACTCACACTTTCTATACTTGGCATAGAGCTTCTCCTTGCGAAAAGTCTCCAGTTCAGTTCTTAAATGTTCCTCATGGTCCTCCTTGGTTTTGGAGTATATTAGAATATCATCTATAAAGACTACCACAAATTTGTCTAGGTAATCTCTAAAGACTCTATTCATCAAGTCCATGAATATTTCTGGAGCATTGGTGAGTCCGAAAGGCATTACTATGAATTCATAGTGCCCGTACCTTGTACGAAAAGCAGTCTTGGGGATATCTTCCTTCTTCACCCTTACTTGATAATATCCCGACCACAAGTCGACCTTGGAGAAGTATTGTGCTCCACGCAGCTGATCAAACAAGTCATCGATTCTTGGGAGAGGATACTTGTTCTTTATCGTGATTTTGTTAAGTTCACGATAATCAATGCAAAGCCGCATTGACCAATCCTTCTTCTTGACGAAGAGGACTGGTGCACCCCATGGTGATGCACTTGGGCGTATAAACCCTTTATGTAATGCCCCGACCCCAGCTACCCAGAGCCGGTGCATTACTTCGTAACATTGGCATGATCACAAAAGATCAAGTCTCGAAAGACCGATTAGTTTAGTAGCCTTGGAAACACTAGATACATTCGTAAGTCTTACATTACATCATAAAGTGAAAAACTAATAACAAAGTCTTCATAGTCCACACTCATATCCTCTTCTGACTATCCCTGCAGGTCATTCATAAAATACTTCTTCACATCCTGGAAAATATTAAAACATTTAAAGGGGTGAGCTCAGATTCTCAGTAAGGATAAAAATATTACGGAAGCTTTCATAAATAAACATAAACATTTAAGGCAATGTGTAACTAAAACAAAAGCCTTATTGAACTTGAACTTCAGCATAATATGGAAAACGTAAAATAAAATAATGCCATTACTTACTCACATGAATATTCTACTAGATGAATAATCACATGAAATATCAATAACCACTTTCATAATGAAGGAATGTATAATGCCGGACATTCTGAAATATTTTGTCAAGGCCTCGGCCAAGACGTCTAAAATGATTAAGGCCTCGGCCAAAACCATAAATCAAATTGGGAAAGGGCCTCGGCCAATTCCACGTCTATTTGTCTCATGAGACCTACCGATGCATCGAGGAGCTATAGCGGGCTCCACCCGTCACTTATTAAGTCCAATACATTCCTCATATGAACAGGTTTAAACATCTCATAAACCATAACATAATCGTATCACATAAAACATGCATAAAGGAAACATAACATTTCCACATTTCAATCACAAGATATAAATACAACACATTGATATAATAAAAACTCTTTCAAAACCATTTTCAATACCAAAATAAAATAAAGTTAAAACATTGTATTTATTTTTCATTAAAAAAAATGATGGCTTGTAGAGGAAGCCGAAACTCAAATAATGGTCACGGCGGCGGAGAAGTCATTGCCGCTGCATAAGTACGGAAAGAAAAACATTCCCTTTTTGTCATTTAGTAAAACACTTCGTATAAAAAAGATTCCTTTTGAATAAACGTAAAAGTCAAAGGGGTTTATACACCGTATAAAAGAAATTTGTGTATAAAACCAAATATGCCTCAATGAAAGTGGATTGAGACGAAGTCCTTAAAAAGATCATTTTTTTAAATAAAGTACATCTATAATGTGTATTCACTATAAGTACACATAAATAATGTACAAATACAAGATAGGACATAATAATATCATGACATAATTTGAAAGTAGGAGATTAACCCAAAGAATAGAAATTGGGTTAAGAAGTTCCCTTACCTTGTGTCTGACTTGATTCAACCGTTCTTTAACCTCCTGAATAATAAACTAGAGTTAATTTTTATTTACTTAAGAACCTTTTTCATGTTAATTATTCCTTTTATATCACTTATTACCATGTTATGAACATTATGTAATTATTTAAGTTAATAACGGTCGTTTTGTCGATCTTTGGTACTTGAGTCAACAATAAAATTCTTATAATTACAAGTTGTTTATGTGGTAGAATATCCATTATCTCCAGAATTATATTCATGATTTAGATGTCATATATATCATATATATCCATTATATACATTCATTCATAATATTACATAACATTTAGAGGTAAGAAATGAAATGCACCGTTCATGGAGACGGTAAGCCGTACGTACGCATGAACGCTACTTTCATTTCTATTCATATTTAATGGAATGAAATCATAATTATATAAAGGTATAATATATTTCCAGTATAATATCATATATAATATCATTTACTCCATCCTTTATACATCCCACATATGGCATTAACGATTGACATCACTTTGAGGGGGCGGTAGTCCGCACTTCCTAAAATGAAATTATCGCGTTTACCCATAATGGAAATCATAAAGTATTCCATAAATGAGAAATACAGAAGAATAAGGAAAACATAAACATTATATATATATCATATATGAAAATAGTGTCATCAAAATGGCCACCATTATAGGTGTTAAAAGAATTTGAACAATCATCGTTTCGTGAGGCAGTATTTGGCCACCCACAGAAACAGTATGTTCTTTAACCATTAGACGAAGGTGTGTGTAAGTGTAAACCAAATACTTATCATAACAACATCCTAGTATATTTTAGATACTGTTGTTGTTACAAAATAATGGAATGAAAAGAGTTTAAGGGGTTGGAGAAGCAAAATAAAACAAAACAACATTAGAGAAGACATTACCTTAAAAATCGGGTAACTCTTTTTGATTTGAGACAAAGGCTTCCTTGAGAAGAATTATGCCCAAAGTGAGGCTTCTAGGAGTAATGGAGGGATGTTGGGAGAGTATTTGGGTAGAGTTTGGCCGAGCCAAATGGCTTTAAAGTGTAAATGAGGTGGGAGAGGTGGGGGCCTTTTATAAGTGGAGAGGAGGGGCACTCTTGGAAAGTAAAGAAAACTCACTTTATTATAAAATGAGTTTCGGATTTTAGAGGTCCCAAAATTATATAATTCGAAGATAAGATGATAAGGGTTCGAAATATACTCATCCAATAGGTTTTTGACAAGTTTATGCTTTGGATTTTACATTATCCTTCTATTTTATTTAAATCGTTAAATAATGAGGTCATCGCTGCATCATCATAATGTCATAAATAATTTAATTCATTTAATGTCTAAAAATTATAAAACAAATACTATGATGTAGTAAATCTTTTTATATTTCTAATGAATATTTATAATCAAAATTTGGACTTGTGTAACCCCACTTAAAAACTGTTTTAGTAAAACAACTCATGTTTGTGGCAATTTAATTTTAACATTAAATAAATATATATTAATGTCATTTTCCAACTAAAGTGGATCCATGGGGTCCCCAAGTTGACCCATGGGTTGTCTTGGTCGGCCATGACTCATCCAATAGGAGTAGGACAAGTGTCAAGCTCATCTCATATTATTAAAACATTATTTTTACCTTAAACTACACTAATTACCTCTAATCGCGATTAAGAACTTAAAAGTTACTATTCACCAAAAATTATTTTAATCTCATTGAACCAAATTTTACTTCTTAATGACAACCATGTATGTCGGATTTTTGAAAATCAAATCACAGAAGTGGTAATATTTCATTTAAACGAAAAATCAGTTATTTAACTACCACTTAGTGGTTTCACTATTCATCAAAAATTGAAGTTTTTCAGAACAAGGCCAAAATTTCACCCTAAGCTATAATTGATATTCCGAATTCAAAAATGATGTCTATTTTACAAAATTCTAAACATATAGGTTGCATTAATTAATTTTATAATTAATTCCCGCTGTCACAACAAATAGCGTGTTTTTAAGAAACAATTTATATCAAAAGATTGACAATTGTTCATGCCCGATTTCAATGTTAAATTAATTCTAATGACCACCATTGGATAAAATGGTGAAAATATATTCTAATTATACTTTAAAACCACTCAATAGTATAACTTATCACTATAAATTATTTTGATTAAAAAAGTTTTTTTAAGTATTTTTCACTATTCATAAAAATTTGGAAGTTCTCAGAAAATTACAAAAAATACAACATAGGCTAATTTCAATATTAGGAATACAAAAATGAATTCCATTTTGAAATATAAAATTTCTATAATTTTAAAAAGTGTGTATTACTATTCATAATGGCTAATTTGATTAGTCGCGGTGTGTTAGAACTCGAACTTGCGTACAATACACACTACTGTATTATTCAAAGAGATGTGTACCGTGAAAGCTTGGGGTGTTACATTCTCCCCTCCTTCAATGAATTGCGTCCTCGAAATTTGAAATTTTTCTTTGAAAATAAAAGGTTGAAAATAGAAAATACCTTTGTGGAAAACCCACATCGGAAATAGGGTTAATAAGAATTTAACATTAAAAGAAAGAAAGATAAGTACAAAGGTCACCCGATATAGCCCATTCTAGGATTATATGAAAATATGGATATGGAGGAGAAACAAACCATCAAGGTCTGATGGAGAGTTATAGAAAACAGGATTAGGAGAAAGTTAACAATAAGAAAATCGCAAACTTGTGATTGGTTAAACGGTCATTGAATCCCCAGTTGGAAAAGTTAACCGACAACATTTTTGTTTTAAGTTACCTTTTATAATGTTGAGGAATTTATTTAGGAGATTTAATAATAACATAAGGGAATATAAATACTTGTTATGTATACTTTAATTCCTTAATAAATTTTTACCACAAACCCATCTTTTACTCCAAATGGTAACAGAACTCAAAAATATTCTTTTTTATCTTAATTGTATTAGGTTCCATATATTAACACATACCATTTAGATTAGTAAAACTATTTTTTAATAACCAGGGACTTCCTGTAGGCTAGTGGTAGGAAATAAAGGCTTGTCGCACTATGGTTGTGGGTTCGATTCCTGCAGCTTTGTCTGACGCGACGGGTTATGCCCCACCCTGCAGGTTGTCCTTTTCCTAAAACTATAGTATTATAATATTCCAAAAATAATCCTCAGAAATGCTTTAACCTTAAACAATACTATCCATGGTTCAACTTAATCCATTCCAACCTTAATATTTATCCAAAATACCTTTTTCCAGACTTTCTCTAAAAGGTCTCTAAATTCCAAAATCAATTGTAACATCAGATTCCCCGAACAAAGAAAAGTTTCTCTTATTGTAACATACTAAAAATATGATTACCTTAATCATATTAAAACCTTACTGAAATAAAAAAGTACTGCAGTACAATCTTTATATATATCACATTATTCTTATAACCAGAATATAATCCTTAAGTCCAAAAGCACCAATACATTAATTATTCCGCTTCAACTGTAGTCACAGCATAAGATTGGCCTTGATCCCTTGGCCTTTTCTGAGGTAAGTTTCCTTGATGCTTAGGAAATTCATTTGCATAATGACCCATTTCTCTACAATTGTAGCATTCAACTTTGATAGCCTCTTTCTTTCCCTTGCAATCACGATCCTGGTGACCCTTTTCTCCACATTTATAACAAACTCCCATTCCTTTTAGGCAAGTACCAGGGTGATTATTCCCACAATTATCACATAATGGAAAATCCTTCTTTCCCTTTTTCCCTTTATCTGTCTCTTGTTCCACCGTTCTCTTCTTCTCTTGCTTTACGTTGTTGTCATAAAACTTAGAGAATTCATTTTCTGTCTTGATAGCACATGAGACAATATCTTCGTATGATGAGAAGGATTGTGATACTAAAGCTCAACTGAGAAATGGTTTTAACCCATCAAAGAAACGATCAATATTACTCCTTAGGTTACGTATATAATCGGCAGCATGCCTCGCTAACCTTGTAAAGTTAGCCTCATAGTTTGCGACATTCTCATCCTCCTTCTGCCTCAGACTCAGAAATTGCCTTTCCATATCTGCTCGATGGTCATGAGGAAATTATTTTTCTAAGAAAAGCTCTTTGAACTCCCTCCATTCCATATTCGATACGTCATCATCTTCCTTTGTGTTTTGAATCAGCGACCACCACTGATCGGCATCTCCAGTGAGGCGGTAAACTTCCATGACAACCTTCTCCCTTTCACTACTCCCTAAGGCATGGAATATTTTCTCTAAGGAATTTATCCATTGCTCAGCTACTATAGGATTTGTACTCCCATTGAAGGTTGGTGGTTGTTTCCTCATGAAACGGTCTAGCATTGATCCTCCACGTTGCGGATCAGGGTGCTCCATACGAGTAAGGTTATTATTCATAACCTGAGTGAGTTGTCCAAGTATGGTAATAAGTTGATCAACACCAGTTGTATCTCTAGATCCACAATAATTATCTTGAGCAGGAGGGAAATCCCTACACGGAGTTCGTGCATTGATACGGTTTCCATTCCTTCCACTAGGTGCCATTTCTAAACAATGGCATAAACTAGATTAGTTTATGAATCAAAATACATAATTCTATACTTGTAAAACACTTTACATAAATTGAACTATTTATGGATATAATACATAATCATAAAAAGAAATGTTTTCTTTGAGTAAGTATATACTCATAACCCTTCATAGTGGTTTGTAAATAAAATTAGAATTATCCTAAGCATATCCCCCGGGAGTGTCGTAACCAAGAGTGCAGCAAGGCCCGTTGTCGTACACCAGTTCCCGTTCGAGTCAAGCTCAAAGCGGTGTTTTCAGGTTTTACCCCTAGGTACATCTGTGCCAGAGCCGCCTCTACCTGCTCGTATCCAGACAGGGATGTATTTCTCGGAAAACTCATAACATCTCTATAATACCAAAATTCTAGGAAGTTCTTCTATACTAATCCTCAAAGTCAATCTTTGGGCTATGTGCTCTAATTAGAGTTTATCTAAATCTAGCTTCCAAGGTTAGTACTAAACTGCCTCTGATACCAACTGTAACACCCCGACCCCAGCTACCCAGAGCCGGTGCATTACTTCGTAACATTGGCATGATCACAAAAGATCAAGTCTCGAAAGACCGATTAGTTTAGTAGCCTTGGAAACACTAGATACATTCGTAAGTCTTACATTACATCATAAAGTAAAAAACTAATAACAAAGTCTTCATAGTCCACACTCATATCCTCTTCTGACTATCACTGCAGGTCATTCATAAAATACTTCTTCACATCCTGGAAAATATTAAAACATTGAAAGGGGTGAGCTCAGATGCTCAAGAAGGATAAAAATATTACGGAAGCTTTCATAAATAAACATAAACATTTAAGGCAATGTGTAACTAAAACAAAAGCCTTATTGAACTTGAACTTCAGCATAATATGGAAAACGTAAAATAAAATAATGCCATTACTTACTCACATGAATATTCTACTAGACGAATAATCACATGAAATATCAATAACCACTTTCATAATGAGGGAATGTATAATGCCAGACATTCGGAAACATTTTTTCAAGGCCTCAGCCAAGACGTCTAAAATGATTAAGGCCTCGGCCAAAACCATAAATCAAATTTGGAAAGGGCCTCGGCCAATTCCAAGTCTATTTGTCTCATGAGACCTACCGATGCATCGAGGAGCTATAGCGGGCTCCACCCGTCACTTATTAAGTCCAATACATTCCTCATATGAACAGGTTTAAACATCTCATAAACCATAACATAATCGTATCACATAAAACATGCATAAATGAAACATAACATTTACACATTTTCAATCAAAAGATATAAATACAACACATTGATATAATAAAAACGCTTTCAAAACCATTTTCAATACCAAAATAAAATAAAGTTAAAACATTGTATTTATTTTTCATTAAAAAAATGATGGCTTGTAGAGGAAGCCGAAACTCAAATAATGGTCACGGCGGCGGAGAAGTCATTGTCGCCGCATAAGTACGGAAAGAAAAAAATTCCCTTTTTGTCGTTTAGTAAAACTCTTCGTATAAAAAAGATTCCTTTTGAATAAACGTAAAAGTCAAAGGGGTTTATACACCGTATAAAAGAAATTTGTGTATAAAACCAAATATGCCTCAATGAAAGTGGATTGAGACGAAGTCCTTAAAAAGATCATTTTTTTAAATAAAGTACATCTATAATGTGTATTCACTATAAGTACACATAAATAATGTACAAATACAAGATAGGACATAATAATATCATGACATAATTTGAAAGTAGGAGATTAACCCAAAGAATAGAAATTGGGTTAAGAAGTTCCCTTACCTTGTGTCTGACTTGATTCGACTGTTCTTTAACCTCCTGAATAATAAACTAGAGTTAATTTTTATTTACTTAAGAACCTTTTTCATGTTCATTATTCCTTTTATATCACTTATTACCATGTTATGAACATTATGTAATTATTTAAGTTAATAACGGTCGTTTTGTCGATCTTTGGTACTTGAGTCAACAATAAAACTCTTATAATTACAAGTTGTTTATGTGGTAGAATATCCATTATCTCCAGAATTATATTCATGATTTAGATGTAATATATATCATATATATCCAGTATATACATTCATTCATAATATTATGTAACATTTAGAGGTAAGAAATGAAATGCACCGTTCATGGAGACGGTAAGCCGTACATACGCATGAACGCTACTTTCATTTATATTTCATATTTAATGGAATGAAATCATAATTATATAAAGGTATAATATATTTACAGTATAATATCATATATAATATCATTTACTCCATCCTTTATACATCCCACATATGGCATTAACGATTCACATCACTTTGAGGGGGCGGTAGTCCGCACTTCCTAAAATGAAATTATCGCGTTTACCCATAATGGAAATCATAAAGTATTCCATAAATGAGAAATACAGAAGCATAAGGAAAACATAAACATTATATATATATAATATATGAAAATAGTGTCATCACAATGGCCACCATTATAGGTGTTAAAAGAATTTGAACAATCATCATTTCGTGAGGCAGTATTTGGCCACCCACAGAAACAGTATGTTCTTTAACCATTAGACGAAGGTGTGTGTAAGTGTAAACCAAATAATTATCATAACAACATCATATTATATTTTAGATACTGGTGTTGTTACAAAATAATGGAATGAAAAGAGTTTAAGGGGTTGGAGAAGCAAAATAAAACAAAACAACATTAGAGAAGACATTACCTTAAAAATCGGGTAACTCTTTTTGATTTGAGACAAAGGCTTCCTTGGGAAGAATTCTGCCCAAAGTGAGGCTTCTAGAAGTAAGGGAGGGATGTTGGGAGAGTATTTGGGCAGAGTTTCGCCGATCCAAATGGCTTGAAAGTGTAAATGAGGTGGGAGAGGTGGGGGCCTTTTATAAGTGGAGAGGAGGGGCACTCTTGGAAAGTAAAGAAAAGTCACTTTATTATAAAATGAGTTTCGGATTTTAGAGGTCCCACACTTATATAATTCGAGTATAAGATGATAAGGGTTCGAAATATACTCATCCAATAGGTTTTTGACAAGTTTATGCTTTGGATTTTACATTATCCTTCCATTTTATTTAAATCGTTAAATAATGAGGTCATCACTGCATCATCATAATGTCATAAATAGTTTAATTTATTTAATGTCTAAAAATTATAAAACAAATACTATGATGTAGTAAATCTTTTTATCTTTCTAATGAATATTTATAATCAAAATTTGGACTTGTGTAACCCCACTTAAAAACTGTTTTAGTAAAACAACTCATGTTTGTGTCAATTTAATTTTAACATTAAATAAATATATATTAATGTCATTTTCCAACTAAAGTGGCTCCATGGGGTCCCCAAGTTGACCCATGGGTTGTCTTGGTCGGAAATGACTCATCCAATAGGAGTAGGACAAGTTTCAAGCTCATATCATATTATTAAAACATTATTTTTACCTTAAACTACACTAATTACCTCTAATCGCGATTAAGAACTTAAAAGTTACTATTCACCAAAAATTATTTTAATCTCATTGAACCACATTTTACTTCTTAATGACAACCATGTATGTCGGATTTTTGAAAATCAGATCACAAAATTGGTAATATTTCATTTAAACGAAAAATCAGTTATTTAACTACCACTTAGTGGTTTCACTATTCATCAAAAATTGAAGTTTTTCAGAACAAGGCCAAAATTTCACCCTAAGCTATAATTGATATTCCGAATTAAAAAATGATTTCTATTTTACAAAATTCCAAACATATAGGTTGCATTAATTAATTTTATAATTAATTCCCGCTGTCACAACAAATAGCGTGTTTTTAAGAAACAATTTATATCAAAAGATTGACAATTGTTCATGCCCGATTTCAATGTTAAATTAATTCTAATGACCACCATTGGATAAAATGGTAAAAATATATTCTAATTATACTTTAAAACCACTCAATAGTATAACTTATCACTATAAATTATTTTGATTAAAAAAGTTGTTTTAAGTATTTTTCACTATTCATAAAAATTTGGAAGTTCTCAGAAAATTACAAAAAATTCAACATAGGCTAATTTCAATATTAGGAATACAAAAATGAATTCCATTTTGAAATATAAAATTTCTATAATTTTAAAAAGTGTGAATTACTATTCATAACGGCTAATTTGATTAGTCGCGGTGTGTTAGAACTCGAACTTGCGTACAATACGCACTACTGTATTATTCAAAGAGATGTGTACCTTGAAAGATTGGGGTGTTACACTTTATCCAGATTCTCCTGTAGTTGTTTCTTCAGTTCTTCAAGCTCAACCACAACCATTCTATATGGAGTCGTGGATATTGGTAGCGCCCCAGGTATAAGTTCAATTGAGAACTCAACATCTCTTCTTGGAGGAAGACCAGGAAGTTCCTCGGGAAATACTTCAGCGAATTCCCTCACAATAGGAATTTTTTCAAGGGTGGTTTCTTCCTTGGACTCAATCATCTGAGCCAGATATGCGTGCTCATAAGGCAGTAATATCCATGCTTGAGATGATGGAGCTAAAGGATATTCATCTTCCTCCTGACACTTGTAAAGAATCTGGGGTCGATTCTCCATATGGAGTGTGATTTCCCTCTCTCGACAATTTATGTTGGCTCTATATAAGGAAAGCCAGTCCATGCCAAGAATTGCATCAAATTCCACCAAAGGGAGTATGACGAGGTTCGCTGGGAAATTCAATCCACAGATTATAATAGGGTAGGACTTATACTCATGGGATGTAATGATTTCCCCATTTTCCGTACTCACCGACATCTTTACTTCCATGATTTGTGGTGGTGCAGGGATTATTCTACTAAACTTTTGAGATATAAAAGAATGCGTAGAACCTGAATCAAAAAGTATGTTCGCTATTCTTGAATGAATAACTAGCGTACCTGTCACCACTTCGTTTTCGGGGTTCACTTCGGAAGAAGTGATGGGAAAAGCTCTTCCTTGCTGTCTTGGAGGTTGTTTATTGCCTCCGATAACCCTTGGATTAGGGCACTGATTCGCAAAATGACCCGGTTCTTTGCATTTGAAGCATTGAACAACGCGTTGAGGTTCGAACGGAGCGTTCCTCTCCTCTGTCGTAGCCGCGGGTCCTTCTTGCTGACAGTTAACATCTAGGTGCCCTTCTCTTCCACACTTGAAGCATTTTCTTGTCCCCCTAAGGCAATTTACAGGGTGCTTCTTTCCACACTTTTGGCAAGTGGGGTGCTGGAATTTCTTAGCGCCGTTGGATTTATCCATCGGACCACCAGCATTGAAGTCCACCTTCTGCTTCTTGTCCACATGATACCCCTGTGATTCTCCGATCTCCATTTCAACCTTGAGGGCACATCGGAAAATTTCCTCATAGCTGTCGAAGTCACAGATTGCTAATGCTTTCCGCAAGCTAGGCTTCAGCCCACCAAAGAAGCGGTCAAACTTGCATTCGGGGGTAACGACAAAGAAGGAAGCGTATCGTGCAAGCCTTGTGAAGTTTTCCTCGTACGCTCCCACAGATTCCTCATATTTCTGCTTGAGGGAAAGGAAGTCCCTTTCCATCTTAAGACGGAGGGTGCGTGGAAAATATTTATCGAAAAACATCTTCCGGAATACCTTCCATTCCAAAGCCTCGATCTCCTCCTCAGGCTTCGTATTTTTGATCAACGTCCACCATTGATCAGCTTCACCCTCCATACGATAAGCCGCCAGGAGAACCTTCTCTTTTTCATAGCATTGGAGGATGGAGAATATCTTCTCAATGGAGTTGATCCATTGTTCAGTGATCGTGGGATCAGATGATCCACTAAAAGTAGGAGGCCTTTGTCTCATGAAGCTTTGAATAGCGACTTGTTCTTTCTTAGGGGGGGTTGAACATTCCTCTTGACCAGTGTTTCTATTCAAAACTTGAGTTAGCTGAGAGAGAAGTGTGACAAAGTTCGCGATTCCCGCTCCCATTGGATTGGGCATCTCATAAGTACAATCATCACACTGATCTTCACAACGGTTGTTAGCCCGAGTTCTCCTATTACCGGCCATTGGATGGAATAAAAGGAATGTTAGGGGTAACACATAAAGGTTAATCCAAAGACAAAAGTTGATGACTTATAAATAAACTTTAATCTCTTTAACTCATGAGTCTATAGGATTCAATCCAGGCTTTTCATGATCTTCTTTCTAACATATATTCTTAGGGGCATTTTTCCCTTAATAAGGGTTCATACTAAGATTGTAAATTTATCAAAACATATCCCCCGGGAGTGTCGTAACCAAGAGTGCAGCAAGTCCTGTTGTCGTGCACCAGTTCCCGTTCGAGTCTAGCTCAAAGCGGTGTTTTCGGGTTTTACCCCTAGGATAAATCTGTTCCAGAGCCGCCTCTACCTGCTCGTATCCTGACAGGGATATATTTGTTTGATAAACCACTTACTTAGTATTTACCAAAACAGAGGGATGTTTTTATTATGCTTAGTCTTGTATCTAAGGCTTTACTAGGGTTTCCAAATCCCAAAAATAACTAAACCTATCCTCTGATACCAACTATGACAACCCTGCTTTTTTATTACAACTTAAACATGCTTTATTAAATAAAACTTCACTTGATCCAAAAAAGAAGATCGAGAGGTTTAGTGTCTTTGGGGCTTAGGATCATTACATAAAAACTTTAAACTTGAAATACAACATCTTTATTGAAAACTTCCTTTACATGACCACTACATTCCTTCGTACTTAGCATTGCATGGGATAACCTGAGGACATGCATAAGAAAAGGGTGAGCTATAAATCCCAGTAAGGGAGTAAACAATGAATAACATGAGGAGTGAAATACATGTTAGGAAATAGGCATATCAATAGTTCATAAGAGAAACATGAACATAAAGGCATGATAAAGCATGATAATCATAACATGGAAATGTGGCAACAACACTTAACATTGAATTAGCATGAGCCAAGGCTCATTGCACATGGAGCATGAGTAAACCCTCATTGCACTTGAAGCACGAGTAAACCCTCGTTGCACTTGAATTAGCATGATTAAACACTCATTGCACATGACGTATCATGATACTATACTTTACCCAATGCATTGGAGCGCTATAAAGGGCGCACCCTTCTTAAACATTTCATTTCATGCATAAGTGTGCCACATGGATCATAAAACATGGATTCATAAAACATAATCATTTCTTCCACGATAAAGGAATGTGGAATTCATACATGAAACTTTACAATCAATATGTATATGTGCATAAAGGTGAATACCCTTGATGGAGAAATGGGCATGGTATTCACTACACAAAGACATTGGCTTAGAAAATCGGTGCGATTTCGGCAGCGTAACGGCGTGACATAAGAATTCATAAAAAAGGTTGATGAGAGAGAAAGGGGTTCCTCATCATATTTACATGTAATGGACAGTAAGGAGATCATATATATACATGTACCAACAATAGAAATGGAATTTAGATTCATGATACAAAAGTATTGCTTGAATGTAAAAGAAGAGAGAGAAGTTCCTTTCGGAATTTCGGCATAGTAACAGGTGTACATAGGAGGCATTTAATGAGAGAGAAAGGGTTCTCCCATCATTCAAACAATAATAGGGCAGTATGGGGGAGGTGTGAAACCATACCCCAACATTCATAATTGAAATAAAAAGGGAAATACAACTTAAAGAAAATTGACAAAAAAATGAGAAAGGAAGAAAACCCCTTACTTGGAAGTGTGCTTCCAAAGGCTAGAGAGAGGCTTGTGAGAGGCTTATTGGGAGCTTGGGGAACCTTGAGAGGATTATAGAGAGAGTAGGGCAGAGGTTGGACGAACTTCAAGGGCTTTGAGTGAGGAGGAAGTGGGAGCTTGGGTGGGTTTATATAGGAAATGTGAGAGAATTCTTTTTTATTTAGGTTTGGGACCCCTTATATTAAAGTAATCCAAACCACAAACCATACCATGGTATTTGCCCATGGTTTCTGGAAAAGGAAAGAGGAAAAAAATATTTTACAAGTCCAAGGTCCGAACTTATTAAAAAATTAGGGTTGCTTATGTGGAGGTGAGTCACACTCCGATGGAAATTAATTTAAAAAGGCAAAGTGTTGAATAAGTCATGAGGGCTCCATTAATGATTTGAAAAGTGAGTCAAACAAACCCAAAACCTCATTATTTTAATGATAAAACATATATTGGCCGAACATAAGGATTATGGTATTTTATTACATCACCATTGGGTCATTATGATGTCATAAAACACATTATATATTTAAATGGTATTTAATTTTTACCCAAAAATTTGACTGTCTCAGAAAATTATGAAAAATTCACCGTTGGATAATTTCGACGTCCTGATTCCAAAAATAATATTTATTTTATCTAAATAATTTTCTAAATATGTGAATTTTCACTTTTAAAATAAAAACTGACATTTATAAAAAAAAATTTACGGGTTTTGACAGAAACGGCTTTCAAACCTTAATAAAAATTTTAATTGCATTCATAAAATTATAATATCATTTATATTTAATAAAAAATTAATTTAATATTAATAATAATATTAAAATATCATTTAATTCAAAAATCCTTTAATTTAATAAAATATAATTCTTAATTAAATAATAACTAAAAACACCATTTGTACTTTTAAAAACTAATTACAATGTATAAAAAATGACTAGAAATTATATTCATTATTATATACAAAAGTAATGTGCATGAACATGGTACTACTTATTTGTTACATAACCCCTTAAAATAGCCGCATAAGACCTAAGGGTAAGGTGTGCGATGGTGACAGACTCTTGGGGTTGCTCGGATAACATCGCTCGAGTTGTAATCTCTATCAACTTCCATTTTTCCCATAGACGATCACATTCGAGCTTGACTTGATGAAGCTCAGCTTGGGCTTGGTCAAGGGAAAAGCCCAAAGACGCCACCTCTTTTCCGAGCTCCGACAAATGGGCTTCGTAAGGGGCAATTCTACTGGATGAGGCCATCGCTTCCTTTGTCTGAGTAGAAATGGTTTCGTTAAAGCCTTATATTTATACTACTCAGATGATCACTGTTCAACATCTATAAAAGTAACGGTCACAAATCTTAACATAAAACTAAAGAAGTTGACATCTTATAAAAAAAACATTTTTCATAAAGAAACATTTAACTAGATCAAGAGGGATTTTCCATTAATGAAACTTTGGGTCCGTACAATTTTTTCCTTCATTGATACTATAAAAAAGATTCTAAATATAATTTATCATTTTTTTAATACTTGAATCTTATTTTGAGGTACAATACATTTAAAATTTCCCAAACCCCTTAAAATTTCCTTTTAAGAGGGGTTTAAGGTGGTTTGGGGGGTCTAAGAGGTGACTAGGATGTAAAGGAGGAAGCCACAACAGGTATCATAAAAGATGAAATGCCACTGACTAGTTGGTTTTAGACCGTCGACTAGCAGGTGGGCCTCCTATAGTATGAGATAGCTTTTTAAAGACCACTATCCAAATGGTAAGACTCATTGGCCCACTAGTGGGTTATGGATTGTATTTTAAGGGACAAAAAATAATTTTACTTTAACCCTTTTTTTATTAACTGTATTTTTCCCTCTTATTAGGAAGTATCAGTGCTATTGGAGGATTTTCTTCATCATATTGGTTATTGGGTATTCCTCCCCCATTACACCTGTGTTTTTCTTCTGCTCATCATGTTGGAAGGATATTAGTAATTCTATCACTCCATTAGCTTCTAATATCTGTTTCTCATGTTGTATATTATATATATATATATATATCTCTATGTTTAACATAAATACACTATTTTCATAAATTTTGTTTATATTTCTATTTATCCTAATTTTACTCAAACCAAATCCTCATATTTGACAAGTAGAACCTGTCTATTCTATGGTAGGTGGTTTTATGATTTCACCCCAAGGTTTGACCATTGTATTTACCATTTTTCTTATGCAGTATCCATAACTAATCATCCACTTGACCTAAAATTAATCTAAATTCTTTAGACACCTTGTGGGTGTCTTAAGAGCTCCTTTAGACTTGGAAAAGTAGGTTGGGTTTTGTAGATACTTGTTGATCTTATTAAATATATGTTTTTTGTGAATTTATTTTTGGTAAACTAATGGGGTAGACTGGGGATTCTTGTAGTGATATGATACTTTAATATGGGTAGTGGTATGCTCAGGATGATCTTTTATATCCCTTAGTGCTTATAGAGATTAATGGTTTAAATGGAAATGTGAACTGAACCTTATTAGTGTAAATGGATTGAAATGTAAAATTATTTGTTATGTGATTATGGATTAATGACATGTTGCAATCCTTGTAAATGGATATGATTATGGAACACCTTGGAGGAGTTCATTGGATTCATCACGAATTGAATTATATATTAATTCCATGAATGTTCCCAAAATTATATTAAGATATTCATGTGAATGATGGGGGTGTGAAGATGCCTTTAGATTTAATGAAGTCCAATGATATAGAATGCATAAGGTGTGATACTAGATTCTACCCAAATTCATTACCATGAATTACATGGGGTGGATTAACCTTGGATTTAGGTAATTTTTACATTTTTTTAATTCCAAATATTAATGCCACAGATTATAAGGGGCACCCTAATTGAATAATATGGGATGAGATACATATATTTGGATCAATATTATTACTATGGAATGCCTCAAGTGTGATATTTGGATTCTAATCACACTTTAACCTTGTATGTCAATGGCGGACCCATGAGATCAGAACTGAATAATATATTATTCATGGTAATTTCTAGAAAGTAATGTCCTATTGATCCATGTGGATTCATTCGGGTTTTACAACCATCGTATCCTCAGTGATGTTCCTTAGAACTAGATTGGGACATGAAACTTTTTCCATATTCAGATACCAGTGTAGGTTAAAGTAGGTAGGGTCAGCCTAGGTTATCCCCTTGATTATTAAGATATGTCTTGATTCCATTTATTTCCTTAACATATGTTTATTATTATTTCAGTTATATTTTTCACACCCTCATGCTTTACATGTACAAACTAGATTTTCAGTAGACATCATTGGTGGTGGCCTACTAATTCATATTAACACCCTATTCAGCCTACCATTTGGTACTTAGATAGAATTATTAGATGTAGGTTGACTTAAGGCTATGTTCCCTATATATGATGTGTGATGTTGTGTCTAGGACTAGAGTTGGGAGTTGGGAGATGGGATAGATCTTAGGACTTCTGTGATTTATAGTTTTTTTATATTTTACTATTTATTCACTTTTTTACTCATTATACTCGACCTAAATTATATGTATACTATGTTATTTCATGGGCTATGACTTAGTAAGTTGGTCTTTGGATATTTTATTCTTGATTTTATGTATATGATTTTTCCATTACATGTACTGTGTTAGAATCTGGCTAAAGGGTATAGTCACCCCACCATATCACCTGTGAACCCTTGTTATTTGTTGGTAACCTCTAGTGTATGGGTAGGTTCACTTGAGGCTATGCAGAAAACCGATATGGGGTATCATTTTAGTGGTTTTTGGTTCAGATAATTACAAAATGGTATCATGTCCTTTGGTTTTATTATTTTTAACTTATATATTAAAGAATAGGATGTGTTAGTACCTTGTAATGAGCTTGTATTTGGGAGTAAATAACCCATAAATGAGGGAAAATACATGTTTCTTGGTAAGGGAATTACAATTATAGGAATTAATTATTATAGTTAATATATTTTCACCTTGAGTGATCCATTAGTTTTAGAGGTTATGGTTTATGGGATTTCCCCCCTTAGGTTTGTATGGAAAGAGGGAATTTGTGTGTGATATGATAGGCCAGAGAAGGTAATGCTAGATGGTATACATGGGGTGAATAGACTAGATTAAAAATTTTAAAAAATAAATTTATTATTTAAAATAATTATCAAAGTTAATTATAGATGTTAATTAGTAGTGGAAAAAGTAAATAACATAGGGATGATTTTTAATACAGTTCGGTCCAATGTAGGATACTTTTACTCTTAGACTTATCTATTTGGAGAGAGATACATATGCAATAAAAATGATTCTAATGGAGGGATCAAAATATAATTACAAAATCCATTTTTAGTGGAGGGATAACCATGACACTGAATTTTGTGTGGGGAGTTAAAACCTTTCCAACATGACTTTAGACACTAGGAGTCACAACCCGAACAATGATGAATTTTGATACAGGGAGTCCCAACCCATAGATGTTGACTTTTGAATCCTTGATTCCCAACCCAAGAAAACATAATAACAAATAATACTTTTGTGAGTAAAAGAGTAAATAGAAAAATAGAGTGCGTGTGAGAGATGAGAAATTTTTTTATAGAATCAAAACTAGATGAATGAGAGGATAAAATATTAAAGTACAAGTACTAGTTGTCTAGTATTTGATTAGAGCATCTGGTCAAAGCAATTGTAGTCGAAGAAGACAAGATTTAGCATCTGGGATATCACAAAGGTGATGAAACAGAGTGTCTTAGGATGTTGTAAATGCACAACAGATTCAATGTTCAAAACACTTTCTCTTTGAAAAAATAGAGTATAAAAATTACTAACATGTGTCTTGAGATTTTTATCTTTATATCTTGTTTTAACCTGAAAAAGATATATATATATATATAGTAGATATTTTGTAGTTATAGCAGCTCTTCTTCCTTTATATTTTCAAAATAAATTTACTCGAGAGTATTCATAAATATCTCCATAAAAAATGCAACACTATTTCATCTTTATTCATAAAGAATAAATCTCTAAAAAAAGCATTCAAAATATTTTAAATAAGTCTTCAAATAGAATCTATACAATAATATTAGCATTGAATGATTTAAAATACAAATTTAATTTCATTTAAACTTAGTCAATACGGTCCGAAAAACTTGCAGCACAAGACAAATGTAAATTCAAATATTTGAAAATAATTAAACATCAAACCAACGAATTTATTGGAAAAAGATGATGAAATAATTTTTTAATTTTTATTCTTAAATATTTCACTAAAAACATTAAAAATTCTTTGATCGTAATCCTTATATTTAATGTGAATTTATCCAAAAGAAAAACCTTTGAAAATAATCCATATATATTGGAAATCAATTTTTAACAAAAATGCATGAAATGAATAATAACTTCAGAAATGAACAGTAAAGTAATGTAGGGATGATGAAAAATAAAATAGGGTTGAGGAACAATAATTTACACTATTTATGAATAGTAACATAGCATATGGATGAATAAAAATAACAGAAGGTTGATGAACCATACTTTTCACTATTCATGAACAACAATATATCATATAGATGATGAACAGTAACATAGGTTCGATGAACCATATTTTGAACTATTCATCAATAGTCACATAGTGTATGGATTATGAATAGTAACATAGGGTTGCTGAACCATACTTTTCACTATTTCAAAGTAGTAGGGCTTCCCATACTTTGGGAAACAACTTGACATCCTACTTTAACAAACTTCAACTAATTTTTAAGGGATCAAAACAGAAAATTTATAATTTGTTCAAAAAATACTTATATGTATAAAAACATATTATATTTCCAACAAATCAAAAATAAAATAAAAATATCACATAATGTTCTAAATATCATCAAAAAAATAGAAGAAAAGTTATTTTGAAAAACAGTAGATCTGAAAAATAAATGAAAAAATTAAAACAATTTAATCACCATTAAGACTACATTTTTAGACTTATATATAAACTAATTAAATAAAAATAAACATTTTTTATTTCTATAAAATCTAGTTTCATGAAAATCCAATATCTGTAGAAGTTTCAGTAAAACAATTACATATTTTTTTTAAAACTGAAAATTGCAGAGTTTCTAAAACTAGAGCGGCAACTTAATTACATTTTTAGAGTAATAAAAATTCATTTTTAGACTTCCTTAAAAAATAATTAAATATAGATAAATATCTTATCTATATAACATGGTAAGAATCGAATAAATCCATACAATTTATTATAATAAATTTTCAATATAAAGAAAGGTTTTTAAACGAAAAATCACATATAATCAAACAAGTAATCAAACAAAAGATAATGCTCATGCACAAACAATATCCCCCTATTTGTTTAATTACAAAACCAAAACTTTTGAACAATTAAAACCAATTTTAAAAAAATTTAAAATAATTTATTTCTCCCTATTTATTTATCCACATTTACTCCCAAAAAAACAACTCCCCCTTTTTATAAATAAATAGAAAGTAAAAACAAACCCCCACTAAACAGATGTAGTAATAAAAAATTAAAATTACAACATACTGATTTCAAATTTAAAATTTTAAAATTGAGAAGAGTATAAAGGCTTGTAAAAATATCTGCTAGTTGATTTTTAGAAGGTAATAATTCTAAAAAAAAATCACCCTTGATCACATAATCTCTAAAAAATGAAATCAAATACCAATATGCCTTGTTCTATAATGTTTTAAGGGGTTTTTAGAAATATAAATTCCAGAAGTATTATCATAATAAATAGATAGTTTATCAAGATAAACACCAAACTCACATAACTATTTCTTAATCCATTAACATTGAGTACAACTACTAGTTGTAGGGATATACTCATCTTCTGCAGAAGATAAAGCAACAGATAGTTGTTTCTTAGAAGACCCAAAAATTAAACTTTTTCCTAAAAATGAAAAATACATGACATGATTTTTCTATCAATTATACATCCTTCAAAATCAGAATCATAATTAAATGTTAAATTAAAATTGTTATATTTTTTGATAAAATAAACCAGAATTAATAGTTCCTTTAAACATATATAATTATTCTTTTGAAGTCTTTGATATAAATTTCTTTTGGATCTATTTGAAATCTAGTACAGAAGAAAACACTAAAAATGATTTCAGGTTTTGATGCAGTTAAATATAACAAGATTCCTCTCATGCCTCTATAAACATTAAAATTAATAAATTTACTAAAAGAATCAATATATAATTTATAATTAGTACCCATAGAAGTTTTAATAGATTTAGAATAATCAAGACCAACTATTTTAACTAACTATTTAGTATAATTATATTGATTAAGAAAAATTCCATCTTTTATTTGAAAAAATTGAATTCAAAGAAAGAATTTTAATTCTCATATTAAACTTATGTTAAATTAAGAAGACATTAAAGAAGAAAATTCATTAAAGAGTATTTCACTAGATGATAATAAAACTATATCATCAACAAATATTTGAACAACTAAAGTATCATAGGAAGTTATTTTAATAAAAATATTTTGATCAACAATGCCTTTTTTGAAATCATTATTTAACAAAAACAAAAAAATCCTTTCATACTAAGAACAAGATTCTTTTTTGAAACCATACAATTATTTAAAAAAATTTAAAACATGAATAAGAAAATTTTCACATTCAAAACTAGGGGGTTAAGAAACATAAGCTTCTTCATTTATAAATCCATTTAAGAAATCACTTTTTACATCCATTTGATATAATTTAAAACCTTGAAAACAAAAAAAGATAATAAAATTATAATTGCCTCTAATATAGAAATACGTGAAAAAGAATATTTAGGGTATATACCTTATTATTGAGATTATACTTGAGCAATAATCTTGGACATATTTTGGACAAACTATTCCGATTTATCCACCTTGTTTCTAAATATCCACTTAGTTCCAATTACCTGTTTATCCTTTGAAAATTCGACTAAATCCAATACATTATTTTTGAAAAAATTATTTAATTCATATTGCACAAAAAAAATTCAATTTTCATCTTTTAAACCATCATAAACATTAAAAATAATACAATTAGAAATAAAATTAGAATTGACATGAAAAATTAAAATATAATTTCTAGTTCTCACCCCAGAATCAACATTTCCAATTAAATTTTCAATAGGATAATCTTTATAAATCGTCCAAGATTTTGGATATGGTTGAGAAGGAGTAATCTTGCCCTAAATTTATTGTAACACCCCAAGATTTTATGATTTTTTTTAATTTCATTAATGTCTTGTGTTGTATGCTACACAAAAAGGAGCTTGCACAACACGCATCCCTGACTTTCCTTACGTTACACGCAATCGTGACCTTCCTCGATAGTGTGTGTAGTATGCAATACCGAGTTTCACTAAACGAGATATTATTATAATATTATTATGAACTAGCCGTTATGAATAGTAATACCCACTTTTTGAAATTTTATAAATTTTATCTTTCAAAATGGACTTCATTTTTGGATTCAGAATATCAAAATTATCTTAGGGTGAAATTTTGGTACTTTTCGGATAACTTTCATATTCTGATGAATAGTGAAAATTACTAAATTTTAATTAAAAACAAATTTTTTTAATAAAAATAATTAATAGTGATAAATTATTAATTTGAGTGGTTTTAAAGTATATTTAGAATATATTTTTACAATTTAATACAATGTTGGTCATTGGATGTAATTTCACATTTAAACCAGATATAAACAAGTGTCAATCTTTTGATAGTTATTATCTATTAAAAATACGCTATTTGTTTTGACAATGAGAATTAATTTTTAAATTAGTTAATTTAACTGATATGTTTTGAATTTGGTAAAATAGACATAATTTTTGAATTCATAATATTAAATATAGCTTAGGCCTAATTTTCGGTATTTTTCTGGAAACTTTCATTTTTTGATGAATAGTGAAACCACTAAGTGGTAGTTAAAAAACTGAATTTTTCATAAAACTTAATTTTACCGATTCTGTGAGTGGAATTTCGAAAATCCAAGAGACATGGTTAATATCAAGAACTGAAATGTGGTTCAATGAGATGAAAATAATTTTTGGTGAATAGTAACTTTTTACTTTTTTTTACCACGGTTAAAAGTAAATAGTGTAATTAAGGGTAAAAGTGTTATTATTATTACCTTAACACATGTCCTAATTCTATTGGATAAGTTTAATTCTACCAAAAACAACCTTAGGAATAACATATGACCATTTAGACCCACTTGTATTAGATTAGGACATTTATTTTTAATTTATTTAAAGAAGGGTTAAAATAGTTAAAATCAATGTTTAATAACTAAATCATTTTTAATATAGGGTTATACATAAGATAAATTCGACTATAAATATTCATTAGAAAGATAAAAATATTTCCTACATAATTGT
Organism: Viscum album; assembly: GCA_963277665.1. NCBI lineage: Eukaryota > Viridiplantae > Streptophyta > Magnoliopsida > Santalales > Viscaceae > Viscum > Viscum album. Next base: position 1,590,496,458 of record OY728141.1, on the reverse strand, counting down.
ATTTTATTTGTAATTTTTAGACTTAAAATAATTTAATTAATTTATGACACAATGATGATGCAGTAATTATCTTATTAATGGAATATTGAAATAATTGATCTTATAAATACCCAAATAAATGTAATTTGAGACTTTTTATGAATTAAAATAATTTTATATGTTAATATTACATGTTAGTATTTATTTAATTATCTTTGTTTTAACTAATAATTCTGTAATGAATTTCACAAAAATCAATTACCAAATAGTGTCAAAATTGACATAAAATAGTTTTTAAAACAAATATTATATTATTAATTGTTATTATATTCTTAAAAATATAACGTTCGGCCATGATACTTATATCATGATAGGTGTATCATTAATGGACCACTTGGGGGTCTCTTGGATGTATATGGTATGTTTATTAACTATATAATATAAAAATACAAAGTGACATGGTAAATGTCAATCTAATTAACTAAGAGTTAAAACTAAAAGTTAAGGTTAATATAATGACCTAAACTTGTCTAAATTCTATTTGATGAGAGGATTTAGACCTATCCCTACCTTATATTAGAAATAAATCAATTTGGAGCTATTAAAAACCGAATATGACTTTATAATAAAATAATATTTTTAGTTATTCCAAAGGTGCCCCTCTCCTCCCTTATAAAAGGGCACCTCCTCCCTCTCTTCCTCACACCACTTTGAGCCTTCAAGCTCGGCCAACCCCTACCAAATTTTCTTCTCCACTTCCCTATAAACATCCTATAGGTCCTTGTATTCTTCAAAGATCAATTTTAGGGCCCTAAGAGGAGGTCTCAAAGAGGCGCTTCAAAGAAGAGGTAATGTCCGTTACGGATTCTTTCACCATTATTTCTTCTTCCACTTCTTCTTGTTAGGTTGTTTCATTATAAAGTAATAACATCAGTATCAATAATATAATGATATGCTATTATAAGTATGAAACAACCCTATTTCACCATCTATCCATCCTACAGAAAATGAAATCACCGCGCGTGCGTACGTACGGAATACCGTCTCCACGTCGTGGTGTAATCTATTTTCCACCACCACCTTACATGGATGGGTATAACGGTGTAAATAATAACTATATATGATTATTTTAAAGTGATATTGATTTTCTAATAGTATACCTACACTCCAATAAAATTCCACGATCATGGGAACGATATCATCGCTCGTGCATACGTACGGAATACCGTCTCCACAACGCGATGAGATTCATTTTCAATGATTAACCATTCATAAATGATTATAAAGTATATATAATAAGTAATCATGAAATATATGACATAATAATGATACTGTATTTATGTATATATGTATGTATGTCATCCAATTAATTCCATTCAATTCAATGAGGAAACGAAAACAACGTTCATGCGTACGTACGGCCTACCGTCTCCATGAACGGTGTATTTCTTTCCATTTATAGATCTATTATATATATGAATATTTTGAATATATATTATATATAAATAATGTTTTATATTCTGGAATTAATTAATCATGATCTAAGTAATCATATGAATAATTACAAGTCAAAACATGGATGACAAATGAACCGATTTTACCCAAAACGCTCTTTAACATGGAATTTACAAAAGAACGGGTAATATAAAGCCATAAGTGAACCATATATGATATCATAACAATGAATATGATTCTTTAATAAGTCAATGACCTTATTTAAATCATTATACAGGAGGTTCAGATATGTACGAAGCATATCAGACCTAAGGTAAGGGATAATTTTGCATATCTCATTTTTATCCGAGATTGCTTATTTGTAAGTATTTACTGGGGTTATTTCTATCATCCATGTCCATGTTTTATAAAAGTATTTTAATGTATGTTTAAAGTACTTTTTAATTATTATTTACTTTTACTACATGGTATGTAAGGAATATTTCTTTTGTTTACGTTACGAGGTAGTTTTTGACTTTTCCGGCAAAAGTATGAGAAGAATGTTTTGTTAACTTATACGAAACTAACAGATTTTTACGGTTTTATAAAGCCTTATTTTCATTAAGCTTCCTCCAAAAGATTTCATGGCTATTTCCAACAAAATATCTTTCTTTCAAAATTGCATGACGTTTTGTGAAAAGAAATTGATTTTGAAGAAGAAAGGATATTTTCCTCAAGAATTCATTTCAAGTGTTTTATCAAAACCATATTTCCATCTAAGATTACATTATTTCATATGTGTATGTTTTAAGTATAATGTCTCTATGATTTACATGGTTTCAATTTTCTTATTATGAAATGATATCCATTTCTTTTATATGGATTATTTGATGATGGAATGATGTTTATGAAACCCATTTTATTCTTTGGGTTATGATGAATGATTTATGTTTATGTTGTGGCACAAGTAATAATGATTTCATTCTGAGATGGGTGAGACATATATATCCCTCCAATGCATTGGGTAAAGATTTATATCTCATGATATAGACATGGCTGGAATGGTAAGTTAATCCGGTTCAGTGTTACAGCACTGAAATGAGGAGTGAACTCGATTCAGAAAGGGACATTGTCCACTAAGATGGTCTTGGCAGCAATTCCTTGGCTACTATAGAAATCATTACATGTGCTTAATGGATGCCACAATTACATGTTTTATTCCCATTCTATGTTATCATTATTCATGTTCCATTATGATCTATGCCTTATGTACTTCCATGTTTTAAGTCGTTGCTCAAGATTTTGATGTTTAAACATTATGTTCATGTCTTTATGTTCAAATGTGTATGGTATGTTTTATTTTATACATGATTACCCTTACTGAGCATTTGAGCTCACCCTTTTTATGTTTTATTTTCCCCTAGGATTAAAAGAGAGGTTTTAGGTAAGGAAACAAAAAGTGGAAGATCTTTATGGGATATGTTGAAGATCTTTCACCATGATTAGAAGATTACATTCAAAGTTTCCAAAGACACTAAACTATTACGGTCCTTGTGTGTCTGTTTTTGTTATGTATTATGTATTCCACAAAAGTAATGTAATATCTATGTACGTCAAGCTTCAGGTATCTACATTTGGTATCAGAGGAAAGGTTTAGTCAACCTTTGGAAATTAGGATGCGAAAACGTTAGTGAGATCCCCAGAGATATTTCTAAGGTATGTCTAGGGATGTCCCTAAGGATAAGTATACATATAGGATATAGTCCTAGAACTAAGGTAACGATCTTAGAATTTAACCTAAGATGTTAGATATTGAAGGAACTCCCCCTTTACTACGTTGTTTTACCTAGAATGATTTTTGCCTCTTACACTATTCTTTTTGGGTTTTAGAAAATGGTTGGAAAAAGAAAGATTCACGATAATGGAGGATATGAAAGACAAAGGAATGATATTCTTCATGAGAAACCAAATGAAACGGGATCTGGAAGTCCAAACATCATTATTATGCCTAATCAGCAATCTCATAATATGATCAATAATCTAAACTTTGGTAAGTTTCCCGACTTAGATAATAAGAGAACGATGGAGTTTCATGATGATCATAGAGGAAAGAAAGTTCAATTTCCCTCATGTAAATCATGTGGGAAGAGGCATCAGGGAGATTGTTTAAAAGGAACTGGAAGATGCTTTGGGTGTGGAAAAGAAGGACACAAAGCTAGTAAGGGAAAAGGAAAAGGTTCAGTTAACACCATGGACAAAGATAATGGTATTGCTACGACATCAACAATGATTAGATGTTTTAAATGTGGAATGTATGGGCATTATGCAAACCAATTCCCTAAGGGAAAGTCTCATGAAGAGAATCAGTATGGTCATATGGGTAGTATTTATGTTGATGATGATGAAGAGACTACAAATGATATGTGAGATGAAAGAATTGTTGAAGCTCGGTCAATGGTTTAATAAGGTAGTGGAATGATTACATGTTTATCAAGTGTAATGTTGTATAAGTAATCTCATGGTACTATGGAATAAAGAGACATCTAAGGATCATTACACTGTTGACTTTCCTTAAGTTTTGAAAGTGTATGATGAATGGTACCAATAACCATGAAAGGTTATTCAGATATTTTCAGAAAGTTGATGATATGCGCATAATGAAGGGATAAGGAGAAAATTAAATGTTTGATAGTATTCATGAGCTCATGACTAATATAAGGAGAAGGTTATATCATGGTTTGAGTATATAGAATTTTTGGATTTTGGTATGTGGAAAGAGTTAACTTTTGACAGCATTCATGTTTTCACTAAGGTTTAATAGGTATTCATTTTTCAAGAGAATACATGATTATGGTATTCACATGATTGGAATGTAACCAACAAGATATATGGGGGATAAATGATGGTATTCACATGCTTGGTTGAAGACCTTTCAAGTAATAATTTTCTTTATACTATGAGATTGTACATATGTATTTTGGATAAGCCTAAAGATTGGAATGAATTATGTTGGACATAAGTTAGTATTGTTTAAGGCTAGATTTTTTATATAATGTAGTTTTAGAAAAAGGAAAACCTGCAGGACGGGAGACAACCCATCGCGTCAGACAAGGCTGTGGGAATCGAACCCACAACCGAAGTGCGATTGGCCTTTATCGCCTACCACTGGCCTACAGGAAGTCCCTGTTTAGTAGAAACTAGTTTTATTATATTAATCAGTATGATATATGAATTATAAGTCCATTTTGGGAACCATATATGATTAATCTCACTATAGATGGACTTATGTATTTTTTGATAACTATTCTAACCTTTTGTTTGAGACAGATGGAATGATGCATCATTATATCACATGATCTGCTAACACATCACGAATGACAAATTCAACTTCATTTATTTAAGAGTTGAAGTGGAAATTGTCCAAAGAATGACCAACAATGAGACTGTACCAAAATCACGAAAGTATTTCTTCTAATCCCAATTTCATCAACTTTAGGGAAATGATCATGAAAACCAAAAATGTTGTCCTAGTGCTCTTATATCCGATGAATCAGATGGTACTTTAGATCGTCACAAATTTATGGCTTTGTGATTGTTGTATTTTTTATAGCCATGTTCTCTACCACTCTCCATCAGAACTTGATGGTTAGATTTTTCTTCCATATCCATATTTTCACCTATGTTCTCCTTCGTGGAAACCCAATGATGAGTTAATTTGGGTAACCGTTACATTTCATACTTTAGTTTTTAAATCCATGTTTTGGTATTCTTTTTTATGATGTGGGTTTCTATTAAAGAATCTTTCGAGTAGTAAACCATTTATAACGCCGATGAATTTCGAGGGAGAAATTCATTTTAAGGGGGGTAGAATGTAACACCCCAAGATTTTATGAAAAATATTATTTTTAATTTCATTAATGTCTTGTGTTGTACGCTACACCAAAAAGAGCTTGAAAAACACGCATCCTTTACTTTCCTTGCATTACACACAATCGCGACCTTCCTCGATAGTGTGTGTAGTACGCAATACCGAGTTTCATTAAACGAGATATTATTATAATATTATTATGAACTAGCGGTTATGAATAGTAATACCCACTTTTTGAAATTTTATAAATTTTATCTTTCAACATGGACTTCATTTTTGGATTCGGAATATCGAAATTAGCTTAGGGTGAAATTTCGGTACTTTTGGGATAACTTTCATATTATGATGAATAGTGAAAATTACTAAATTTTAATTAAAAACAAATTTTTTTAATAAAAATAACTAATAGTGATAAATTATTAATTTGAGTGGTTTTAAAGTATATTAAGAATATATTTTTATAATTTAATACAATGTTGGTCATTGGATGTAATTTCACATTTAAACCAGACATAAACAAGTGTCAATCTTTTGATAGTTATTATCTCTTAAAAACATGCTATTTGTTTTGACGACGAGAATTAATTTTTAAATTAGTTAATGTAACTCATATGTTTTTAATTTGGTAAAATATACATAATTTTTGAATTCATAATAGAAAATATAGATTAGGCCAAATTTTTGGTATTTTTCTGGAAACTTTCATTTTTTGATGAATAGTGAAACCACTAAGTGGTAGTTAAAAAACTGAATTTTTCCTAAAACATAATTTTACTACTTTTGTGAGTGGAATTTCGAAAATCTGAGAGACACGGTTAATATCAAGAACTAAAATGTGGTTCAATGAGATGAAAATAATTTTTGGTGTATAGTAACTTTTTACTTTTTTTACCACGGTTAAAATTAAATAGTGTAATTAAGGGTAAAAGTGTTATTATTATTACCTTAACACATGTCCTAATTCTATTGGATAAGTTTAATTCGACCAAAAACAACCTTAGGAATAAAATATGACCATTTAGGCCCACTTGGATTAGATTAGGACATTTATTATTAATTTATTTAATGAAGGGTTAAAATAGTTAAAATCAATGTTTAATAACTAAATCATTTTCAATATAGGGTTACACATAAGATAAATTCGACTATAAATATTCATTAGAAAGATAAAAATATTTCCTACATAATTGTATTTTATTTTTAATTTTTAGACTTAAAATAATTTAATTTATTTATGACACAATGATGATATAGTAATTATCTTATTAATACAATATTGAAATAATTGATGTTATAAATACCAAAATAAATGTAATTTGAGACTTTTGATGAATTCCAATAATTTGATATGTTAATATGACATGTTAGTATTGATTTAATTAGCCTTGTTCGAACTAATCATTATGTTATGAATTTCACAAAAACCAATTACCAAATAGTGTCAAAATTGACAAAAAATAGTTTTTAAAACAAATATTATATTATTAATTGTTATTATATTCCTAAAAATCTGAGGTTCGGCCATGATTCTTATATCATGATAGGTGTATCATTAATGGACCACTTGGGAGTCTCTTGGATGTATATGGTAAGTTTTTGAACTATATAATATAAAAATACAAAGTGACATGGTAAATGTCAATCTAATTAACTAAGAGTTAAAACAAAATGTTAAGGTTAATATAATGACCTAAACTTGTATAAATTCATTATACAGTATGTTAGGATATGTACGAAGCATATTGGACCTAAGGTAAGGGATAATTTTGTAAATCTAATTTTTATCCGAGATTGCTTATTCGTAAGTATTTACTGGGGTTATTTCTATCATCCATGTCCATGTTTTATAAAAGTATTTTCATGTATGTTTAAAGTAATTTTTACCCATTCTTGACTTTTGCTACATGGTATGTAAGGAATCTTTTTTTTACGTTACAAGGTACTTTTTGACTTTTCTGGCAAAAGTACGAGAAGAATGTTTTTTTAACTTATACGAGACGAACGGATTTTTACGGTTTTATAAAGCCTTATTTTCATGAAGCTTCCTCCAAAAGATTTCATGGATATTTCCAAAAAAATATCTTTCTTTCAAAATTGCATGACGTTTTGTGAAAAGAAATTTATTTTGAATAAGAAAGGATATTTTCCTCAAGAATTCATTTCATGTGTTTTATCAAAACCATTTTTCCATCTAAGATGACATTATTTCATATGTGTATGTTTCAAGTATAATGTCTCTATGATTTACATGGTTTCACTTTTCTTATTATGAAATGATATCCATTTCTTTTATATGGATTATGTGACGATTGAATGATGTTTATAAAACCCATTTTATTCTTTGGGTTATGATGAATGATTAATGTTTATGTTGTGGCACAAGTAAGAATGATTTCATTATGAGATGGGTGGGACCTATATATCCCTCTAATGCATTGGGTAAAGATTTATATCTCCTGAGATAGACATGGCTAGAACGGTAAGTAAATCCGGTTCAGTGTTACAGGACTGAAACGGGGACTGAACACGATTCAGAAAGGGACTTTGTCCACTAAGATGGTCTTGGCAGCAATTCCTTGGCTACTATGGAAATCATTACATGTGCTTAATGGATGCCACAATTACATGTTTTATTCCCATGCTATGTTATCATTATTTATGTTCCATTATGATCTATTCCTTATGTACTTCCATGTTTTAAGTCGTTGCTCAAGATTTTGATGTTTAAACATTATGTTCATGTTTTTAGGTTCAAATGTGTATGGTATGTTTTATTTTATCCATGCTTACCCTTACTAAGCATTTGAGATCACCCTTTTTATGTTTTATTTTCCCCCAGGATTAAAAGAAAGGTTTTAGGTAAGGAAACAAAAAGTGGAAGATCTTTATGGGAGATGTTGAAGATCTTTCACCACGATTAGAAGATTACGTTCCAAGTTTTCAAAGACACTAAACTATTACGGTCCTTGTGTGTCTATTTTTGTTATGTATTATGTATTCTGCAAAAGTAATGTAACATCTATGTACATCAAGCTTCGGGTCTCTAAATTTATTCATTCTTATCGTGAGTAATTATTTAATGAAAATTAAAATCTCTAAAATCATCATAAATTACATTATAATTAGAATTTAATTTGACATTATTTTTATCAAACATAAGAGGAACAGATTAATAAATAATAATAGTTCTTTTATTATAAACTCTAAATGATTTTATATTATTAGAATAAATAATAAAAATACCTTCATCACTCTTAACATTAAATTTATCAAAATTATACTTTGAATTTAAAATAAAAACCTTGTAAGCAAAAACTCTAATGTAACAAGCTTTGGTTTTTTTATTTTTTTAACAATTCATATAGTTTTATCTAAAAAATGGAATAATAATAATTCTATTTGAAATATAACATTCATAAAAAATAGGCTCGAACAAAAAATATCAAGAAAAATTATATTCACTAAACATTGTTCGATCCATTTCAATAATATTTTTATTTTTCTATTCTAAAACACCACATTTTTGCGTGTTTTAGGAGCAGAAAAATTATGAAAATAGAAATTCTCTTCAATTTTTTAAAAAAATATAAACTATGAAATTCACATCCTTTATCACTATGAATATATATTATCATACAACATTTTTCATTTTTAACTAATTTAAAAAATCAGTAAATCTAGATGAATTTTCATTTTTATGAGCAAGAAAGTATACCCAAGTAAATCTACTATAATCGTCAATAATTACTAATGTATATTTCTTCCCACCAAGGATGAAAATTTGAGTGGGACCAAATAATTCATGATGTAATAACTATAAATTTCTATTAGTACTTATCTGATTCTTGGGTCAAAAATAAATTTTATGTTACTTACCTTTCATGAAAGAGTTAAATACATGAAGATGTTCTTTCTTAAAGGAAGGAAGATGGAACACATTATCATGTTTTTAGATCTTATGCAACATTATAAAATAAACATGACAAAAATGTTGATGCCAAAGGATGCTTTAATTCAGTAAAACATTTAAAAACATTATATGTTGAATAGTTAGTTCAGATAAATCAATAATATAAATATTATCTTTTCTTTTAGCATAAAATAATAATGAATTATCTTTAAAAACTAAAAATTTATAATTTTGAAACTTAACTTCAATTCCATCATCACATAGTTGTGATATACTAATTAAATTATTTTATAAACCTTCAATATATAAAAATTTAGAAATAAAAATAGAATTTGAAATAACAAATTTAACAAAACCTTTTAATTTACCTTTGGAATTATCTCTAAAAGTAACAATACCTCCATCAAATCTATTGTAATTGGTAAACTTTTATGCGTCTCTAGTCATATGACTAGATAATCCACTATCCATGTACCATATGTAGTTCATGAGACATCTAAGGCATTTTTCTTAAAAAATACATTAATTGACAATTTTGGTACCCAAGCTAATTTGGGTCCAATGAGATTAGTTATAAAATTTTCAGTTACCCATAAAGAATTTAAACACATATTGTAAGGTACTATAGATAATAGGAATTTAGAAATATTAGTTTTTGTAAATTCCAAGAATTTTTTTAAATCTAATAGAACATTCATTTACACAATGACCTTTCATGACACATTTAAAACAAGTAACAGTTAAAGTACAACTATGATTGCTTTTAACAAAATGAGTTTTATACATTTGAGGTAATCCTATTTCATGGAAAAAAACATCATTATTTTAATTATTTTTATTACAAGACACTATCTTATGATATTTTTCATGACCTTGAATAAAATAAAATAAACTTTTCTTAAGAAATTCAACTTCCATTTTCAAATTTTCATTCAAATATTGAGCAGATTTAAAATTTTCATAATTTTCTTAATGTGAAGTAGAAGATGTGTTACTATGTTTTCATTCTGCTGCAAAAGAATTTTATTTTCAAAAAAAATTCTCATTTTTTTCTTTAAGATTATTATATAAATCAAAAGCTTTGGAAATATCGTTTCTCAATCATTATATTTATTTATTTAATTTGAAAAAATTACGATTTTTGAAATCATATTAAGAATTAGAATATTTATAATTAAAACTAGAATTAAGAACCTTATATAGTGATTCCATGAAGCACAAGTTAGTACTTTCTTTTTCATTTGTAGATTGTTCACCGGAATCAAGTTATTCTATACAACTCTAGCTATTGGTCAATAAATTTTTGTCCTTCATTTTGTTTTTGACTTTATTATTTAGTTTAGGACAATCAGTTTAGGTATTACCTTTATTCTTGTACTTATAACAAGTTACATCTGAAGCATTATAATTAATATACCATTTCTTGTCTCCCTTATATTTTTAAGGTTTCTTTTAAATTTATTCTTGAATACTTTTTTTTATTATTTTTTAAAATCTAATAAAAATATGATCCATATTATCTTTTTCACAATCTTATAGATCAGAATCAGAAGAGTCAATAGAAAAAAAATTCAGAAATTTAAAATATACACCTTTTTTTTATTGTCTCCTAGACATATATTTTATTAAGTTTCAATTAATACAAAATAAGTGATCCAATCAATCCATCTAGGTTGAACACTTTGAAATTATAGAGTTCAGCAATGTAAACATTCTTGGCATGAAAATTCTTTGGTAAGGATCATAGGGTTTGTTCAAATAGTACTCAGTTTTACAGAGCTTCTCCAAGTGAATTCATTAAATTCAAAATACTTGTGATTTTTTGGAACATTTGGTTAGCTATTTCATCTTCACCCATCTTGATGTCTTGGTACACAACACGAAGCATTCCATGTTTTTATAGATTAGTTTGTCAGAGCCAAGGTGAGTAACTTATAGAATCTTCTATATTTCATGAGCTATCTTACAAGAAGACAAATGAATAAAAACACTTATATTAATATCACAATATTAAATTTTAAAAACTTTGTAATTTAAAACATATCTACTAGAATCAATTCGACTAAGAGTATTTGGGTCAAATTCAGGAAGAGTGTACCATTTTGACACGATAGACCAGTTCTCAATGCTCAACTGTTTGAGGTAAGGCACTATTTGAGATCTCAAATATCCAAAATCATTATAAAAAAAGTGTGGTATATTTTGAGGAATTCAATTTTCATTTGGGTTCAATCGTACCATCTTATAAGATATTTTACTTAGACTGTGAAGTCCTGAAAAAATGTTAGTACAAATAAAATCAAAGAATACTCTAGAGAAGGATTTGATAATTCCAAAAGGAACAATATCTTCATACAAAATGAAAAGTATCATAAAGAGAATAATAGAGCTAATCAATTGAAAAAAATGTTTCCCTCTGATACCAATTACTATGTATCAAATGAACAATAGCAGAGAAAATATATTCTTAAAAGGATTACCCTTTAATACCAATTTTTAGGTCGGATAGGGTAATGGAAGATTGTCAAGAGGGGGGGGGGAGTAAATAGACTGGATTAAAATTTTAAACAAATAAGTTGATTAATTAAAATAATTATCAAAGTTAATTATAGAGGTTAAATAATAGTGGAAAAATTAAATTACACATGGATGTTTTTTATAGTAGTTTAGTCCAATGTGGTCATACTTATACTCTTATACCCCTATACTCGGGGATAAATACGAATGAAATAAAAATTATTTTTATGAGGGAATAATAACCTAATTAAAAAATTATTTTTATAGTATAGTGGTAACCATGACACTGAATTTTGTTTGGGGAGTCACAACCCTCACAACCTATCTTTAGACACTAGGAATCACAACTATAATAGTATTGAATTGAGATACAAGGAGTAACAACCCTTAGATCCTGAATTTAGAATCCTGGGGTCACAACTTGAGAAAAAGGAATAACAAATAATGATTTTAAGAGAAAAAACATAAAGCAATACAATGCCTGTGAGAGATGGTAAAAGGTATTACAGACTAAGAACCAAATGAATTAGAAGATGAAATATTAAAGCACAAGTACTGTTTGTTGAGGATTTGATCAGCATGTCTCATCAAGGAAATTTTAGTCGAAGAAGAAAAGATTCATCACTTGAGAGATCATATAGGTAATGAATCAAAGTATCATAGTATTTTGAAAATGCATAATAGATTCAAAGATCACAACACTTTTTATTTGAAAAAATAGAGTGTAAAAAATTTTAATGTGTGTCTTGCAATTTTAATATTACTATCTTTTTTTACCTGAAAAAGTTATATATATATATATATAGATATAGAGTATATATTCAAAAGTTAAAACAGCTCCTCTTCCTTCAAATTTTCAAAATAAATTGAGTCAAGATAGATCATAAATATATCCATAAAAAACACAGCATCATTGCCTCTTTATTCCTCTAGAATAAATACCTAATAAAAGAGCTCAAAATAATTTGAATAAGTCTTTCAATAAAATCTCCAGAATAAAAATACTATTGAATTATTTAAAAGACCAATTTAAATTCATCTAAATTTAGTAAATATGGTTCCTAAAAACTAACAGCACAAGCAAAATGTAAATTCAAATATTAGAAAATAAAAACACTTGAAACAACCAAATTTGTTAGAAAAATAAATTTAAATAATTTATTAATATTTATCATTAAATATTCCACCAAAAAAATAATAACTCCTTGATCATAATCCATAGATATAGTGTGAATTTTTCTAGTAGAAAAACCTTTGAAAATAATCCATATATATACAGAAAATCAATTTTTAGTAAAAACGCAAGGAATGGACAATAACATTGGAAATGAATAGTCACTTAACATAGGGATGATTTATAGTAATATAGGGTTAATGAAAAATATTATAAACTATTCATTAATAGTAATTTAGTATATGGACGATGAACAATAACCTAGAGTTGATGAACTATACTTTACACTATTTATGAATAGTAACGCAGTGTATAGATGATGAACAGTAATGTAGGGCTGATTAACCATTCTTTGCAGTATTCATGAATAGTAACATAGAATTTGGATGATGAATAATAATATATGGTTGATGAACCATACGTCTCACTATTATGAAAGTAGGGTTTCCCATACATTGTGAAACAAACTAGACAAAATACTTTAACAAACTTCAACAAAATTTTAAGGGATCTAAACAGAATATTGAGACATTGGTTGAAGAGACTTATTTTTCGAAAAGATAATTATATTTCCAATGAATCAAGAAAAAAATAAAACTATCATATACTATTTTAAATTTCATAAAAAAATAGAAGCAAAAACATTCTAAAAAACAACAGTTTAGAAAATTCAAAGAAAAATTTCAAACATTTTTATCACCATTAAAAAGACTTGTTTAGACTTCGATGTAAACTAATGAAATCAAGATAAACTTGTTTTATTTATATAAAACTAATTTTCATGAAAATCAGATATCTATATAATTTGAAGTAAAATAAAAAAATTAATATTTTAAAATTGAAATCTGTAGAGTTTCTTAAACAGCAACAACAACTTAATTAAATTTTTAGAGTAAGAAAAATGTATTTTCAGACTTCCTTATAAACTAATGAAATGTTGAAAAATATCTTATATATCCAATGTGAAAATAATCATAGATATTGATACACATTAATTTATGAAATAATCAAAATAAAAAAGGTTTTTGAAATAAAAATCACATGTAATCAAACAAGTAATAAAAAAAGAGAGTGCACATGCACAAGAAATATACCCCTTTTTATTTTATTACAAAACCAAAACTTTTGAAAAATTAAAATAAATTTTAAAAACATTTAAAAATAGTTTATTTCTCCCCATTTACTCCTAAAATATCTCTTCCCCCTTTTTAAATAAACAAAAAGTAAAAACAATGTCCCCCTAATGAAATACAGTAATTAAAAATAAAAATTCCAGCAAACCAAGTCCAAATTTAATTTTTTCAAACTGAGAAGAGTCTAAAGGATTTGTAAAAATATATGGTAGATTGTTTATAGAAGGTATAAATTGTAAACAAATATCATCCTTTTTCACATGATCTCTAATAAAAAGAAATCTAAGATCAATATTATCTGTTCTAGAATGATGTAAGGTGTTTATAGAAATAGAAATTACATAAGTATTATCATAATAAATAGGTAGTTTATCAAGATAAACCCAAAAATCACATAATTTTTTCTTAATCTATAAACTTTGATCATAACTACTAGAAGTAGAGATACACTTAGCATCCATATTAGATAAAGAAACCAATAAATGATTCCTAAAAGGCTACGAAATTAAATTTTTCTAAGAAAATGACACGTACCTAATGTGCATTTTCTATCAATTCTACATCCTCAAAAATCAGAATCAGAATAAGATGTTAAATAAAAATAGTTATATTTTGGATAAAATAAACCAGAATCAATAGTTCCTTTAACATATCAAATTATTATTTTGACCACTTTAATAAGAAATTCTTTAGGATTTTCTTGATATCTATCACATAAAAATACACTAAAAATGATGTTAGATCTGTATGTAGTTAAATATAGAAAGATACCTTTCCTACCTCTATAAACATTAAAATCAATATATTTAACAAAATCATCAATATATAATTTAAGATTAGTACCCATATAATTTTTCATATATTTAGTAGAATCAGGACCAAATCTTTTAACTAACTCTTTAGAAAATTTAGATTGATTAAGAAAAATATCAACTTTTCTTTGAAAATTTTGATATTAAATAAAGAATTTTAATTTTCCACTTAAAGTCATGTAAAATTCAGAAGGAACTAAAGAAGAAAATTCAATACAGAGTATTTCAATAGATGATCCAAAAACTATATCATCAACATAAAATTAAACAACTAAAATATTATCACAAGTTCTTTTAACAAAAAGAGTTGGATCAACATTGCCTTTATTGAAATCATTATTTAACAAAATGCAAATAAATCCTTTCATACTAAGCATGAGGTTCTTTTTAGGGACCGTACCATGATTTATAATGTTAAAAAACATGATTAGGATATTTTTAACTTTGAAAACTATTGTGTTGAGAAACATAAACTTCTTCAGTTATAAACCCATTTAAGAAATCAATTTTTACATCCATTTGATATAATTTTAAACCTTGAAAAAAATGAAAAATTCAACTAAATTATAATTTCCTCTAACATGGAAATAGGTGAAAAGGAATCTTCAAAGCCTATACCTTCTTCTTGAGAGAATCCTTAAGAAATAATCCTCGATTTATTTTTGAGAACTTGTCCAGATTCATCTAGCTCGTTTCTAAATATCCACTTAGTTCAAATTACCTTCTTATCCTCACGCAATTCTATTAAAGTGAAAAAATTATTTATTACATACTTATTTAATTAATCTTTCATAAAAACAATCACGTTTTTATTTTTAAAGCATAATTAACATTAAAAGGAAAAAATAAAAAATAAAATCAAAATTGGCACAAAAATTTAAAAAAGAATTTCTTCTTTTTACACTATAATCAACATTTCCAAGTATATTTTCAACATGATGATCTTTGTAAATCTTTCACAGCTTTGGATCTTTCACGATTTTGGATCTGGTTGAGAAGGAGTATACTCTGCCTCCTTTTATTCATTCTTATCTTGAGTAATTTATTCATGAAAAATAAAATCTTTAAAATCACCATAATTACATTAGAATCAAAATTAAATTTAACATTATTTTTATCAAACATAATATGAACAGATTCTTAGACAATCATGGTTATTTTATTATAAATTATATATGGTTTACTATTATTAGAATAACCAAGAAAATACCTTCATCACCCTTAGCATCAAATTTTAAAAAATATCCTTATAATTTTAAATAAAAACATTACTACCAAAAACACTAAAGTAAGAAACTTTATGTTTTTTATTTTTGAATAATTTATAAGAAGTTTTCTTTAATAAAGGTCTAATAAGAATTTTATTTCAAATATAACATGTAGAAAAAACAACCTTAGCCCAAAAATATATAGTACAATTACATTCCCTCACCATAGTTCGAGGAATTTTATTAAGAGTTCTATTTTCCTTTCTACAACACCATTTTCTACGGTGTTCATAGAGCAGGAAAATTATGAGACTAACCATTCTCTTCACAAAATGTTCAAAAATATAAACTATTAAATTCACCTTATTTATCGCTGCGAATAGAGATTATCATACATCCTTTATCATTTTGAACCAATTAACAAAAAACAATAAATCTAGATAAAGTATCATTTTTATGGTCAAGAAAGTTTACCCAAGTAAATCTACTATAATTGTCAATAGTAACTAAGGAGTATTTATTTCCACCAAGGATGGAAATTTGAGAGAATTAAAATAAATCAAGATATACTAACTATAAAGGTATGTTAGTAGTTATATTATTGATGGTTATAAAATAAATTTTTTGTTGCTTCCCTTTCATGCAAGCATCTCATACATGATGATGTTCTTTATTCAAGGAAGGATGTTTTAACACATTTTCATGTTTTGAGAGCATATGCAACATTATGAATTTAATATGACCTAAACTTCAATGCCAAAGGATTCTGTCATTCTATACAACATTTAAACATTTAACATGTTCAAGAGTCAGTTTAAAAAAATCAATATTATAAATATTATCTTTTCGATTAGCATAAAATAATAAAGAATTATATTTAAAAACTAAACATTTACCATTTAAAATTTTACTTCCTTTCCATCGTCACATAATTGTGATATACTAATTAAATTATGTTTTAAACCTTAATTATATAAAACTTCAAAAATAAAAGCATAATTTGAAATACCAACTTTACCCAAACCTTTTAATTTGGCATTGGAATTGTCTCCAAAAGTAATAGTGCCTCCATAAAATGTGTTGTAAGTGGTAAAATTTGATGGTTATTCAGTAATAGGCCTAGAGAATCCACTGTCTATGTACCACATGTCATTCTTGATACATCTAAGGCATTTTTCCTACAAAAATCAATTACTTGAAAATTTTGGTACTCAAGCTACTTTGGGGCCAATGAGATTAGTTATAAAATTATTAGGTACCTCTACAGAATTTAAACAAGTATTGTAAGGAACTCTAGGTAATAAGGATTTATAAATATTATTTTTTTGTAACATTGAAGGATTGTTTAAATCTAATATATCATTCATTTTTATAATAACCTTTCATTCCACATTTTAAACAATTAACAGTTAAAGTATAACCATTTTTACATTTAAAAAAATGTGTTTTATACATTTTGGGTAATCTTATTCCATAAAAAAACCCTCTTTATTTTTATCAGTTTTAGTCAAAGACATCATCTTATGATATTTTCAAAATCATGAATAAAATAAAATATTTTTTTAATACATTCAAACACCATTTTCAAATTTCCATTCAAATCATGATAATATTTCAAATTTTCCTAAACTTTTGAATGGGAAGTAGAAGCATTACTACTTAGTTTTTCATTATGCTACAAAAGTATTTTATTTTCTAAAACAAGTTTTTCATTATTTTCTTTAACATTGTAATATAAATCAGTAGCTTTGAAAATATATTTTCTTAATATTTCAATTTCTATATTTAAATAAAAAACATTTGTGTTCATTCAGAATCAAAATATTCAGAAATAAAACTTGAATTACTAAACTTATTCAGTGATTCCATGAAGCACATGTTGGAACTTTATTTTTAATTTAATTATTATGCACTAGAATCAGATTCATATTTACAACTCCAGCTTGTGGTCAACTCCTTTTTGTACTTATTTTTAATTTTCTCTTTATTATTTGGTTTAGGACAATCAGGTTTGATATTCCCTTTCTTCCTGCACTCATAAAAAGTTACATCTGAAGCATTATAATTCATATCACATTTCTTATCTCCCTTATATTTTTATTTTTGAGGGTTTTTTCTAAATCGATTATTGAATCCTTTATTTTTCATTCTTTTTAAACTCCATCCACAATATGAGACATATATTCCTTTTCACTATCTTATAGATCAAAATCAAAAGAGTCAGTAGAAAGAACATTCACATATTTAAAAGATACACCTTTTATTTTTTGTTATCTCCTCGGGGAATATGTTATTCAGTTCTAATTCATACTGAAGGAGTGATTCAATAAATTCTTCTAGGGTGTACTCTTTGAAATTATTTATTTTATAAAATGGAAACCTTTTTGGAATGCCATTTCTTTGGTAAGTATCGTAAGACTCATTCAACTTGTACTGGGTTTTCCATAGCTTCTCCATGTGAATTTATTCCATTCAAAATGCTTCTGAATCTTTGGAAAATTTTGTTAACTGTTTAATCTTCACCCATATTGATGTCTCAGTACTCAGCATGAAGTATTCCACATTTGGTATGGATTAGTTTTTCAAATCCAAGGTGAGTAACTTTTAGAATCTTCCATATTTCACGAGCTTCCTTACAAGCATATACACGACTAAAAACACTTATATTAATAGAAAAATATAAAATATTAACAACTTTGTAATTTAATACATATATAATAGCATAAATTCTGGTAATAGTATCTGGGTCATCTTCAAGAAGAGTGTACTATTTTTACATGGTAGACAAGTTCTCAATGAAGAACTTTTGGAGATAAACCTCTATTCAAGATCTCCAATATCCATAATTAGTACTATCACGGTGTGGTGGATTTAGAGGAATCTAAACATAATTTGGGTTATATCTTTCTATCTTATAAGATCTTGTCCTTAGACTATGAGGTCTTGGAAAATGTTAACACAAATAAAATCAAATAATACTCTAAAAAGGAATTTGATAATTCTAAATAGAACAATCTCTTGATATAGATTTAACAGTATCATAAAGAGATTAATAGATCTAATCAATTATAAAAATTATTTCCCTCTAATAATAATAGTTAGGTATCATAAGAAGAACAATAGTGAAAATAAATTCTAAAAAGGATTGCCTTTGATACCAATTATTTGTCCAGATAGGGTAATGTCGGATGGTCTAGAGGGGGGGGGGGGGGTGGAGAGAATAGACCAGATTAAAAATATAAAAAAATAAATTTATTAATTAAAATAATTATCAAATTTAATTATAGAGGTTAATTAGAAATATAAAAATTATAAAAACATAAAGATGTTTTTATAGTAGTTCAGTCCAAAGTGGTCCTGCTTCTACTCTTATACATCTCTTCTCAGCGAGAGATACATCTATACTTAAAATTATTTTTTGGGGGAATCATAACCCAATTTATAAATCATTTTTTAGTGGAGGGATAACCATGACACTGAATTTTTTTTGGGGAGTCACAACCCTTACAACATGACTTTAGACACTGGGAGTCACAACTTGAATAGTTTTGAATTTAGAAACTGGTAGTCACAACACTTAGATGATGACTTTAGAATTGGGGAGTCACAACATAAGAAAATAGAATAACAAATAATTATTTTGTGAGTAAAAGAATAAACATAAAAATAGAGTGCGTGTGGGAGATGGAAAAAAGTGTTATAGACACAGAACTAGATGAATGAGAAGGAAAAATAATAAGAACATGTACTGGTTTTTGAGGATTTGATCATAACATCTCATAAATGTAATTGTAGTCAAAGAAGAAAATATTTAACACTTGATAGATTGCACAGGTAATGAAACAGAGTGTCGTAGGATGTTCCAAATTCCTGACAGATTCAAAGTTCATAGCACATTCTATTTGAAAAAATAAATTATAAAAAATGTTAATGTGTGTATTTAAATTTTTTATCTTGAAATATTTTTTTAACCTGGAAAAGAGAAAGATACATATAGAGTAGATATTTAGTAGTTTCAGTAGCTCCGTTTCCTTCGGGTTTTCAAAAGAAATTGATTCAAGTGCGTTCATAAATCTCTCCATAAAAAATGTAGCATTGTTGCCTCTTTATCCCTATAGAATAAATCTCTAATAAAAAATTCAAAATAATTTGAATATGTCTTCCCATAAAATCTCCAGAATAATAATTACTTTGAACAATTTAAAATACCAATTTAAATTCATTTAAACTTAGTCAATATGGTTCTTGAAAACTTGTAGCACAATCCAAATGTAAATTCAAATATTTAAAGATAAATAAACTTGAAACCACCAAATTTATTAGAATAATATGTTGAAATAATTTATTAATTTTTTCCTTTAAATATTCCTCAAAAAACATTACAAAATATTTGATTATAATACTTATATTTAATTTGAATTTATGCAGTAGAAAAACATTTGAAAATAATCCATATATATACAGAAAAACAATTTTCAGAAAAAATGCACGGAATGAACACTAAGTTCAGAAATTAATTGTAATATAATGAAAGGATGAAGACCAATAATGTAGGGTTGATGGATCATACTTTTAACTATTCATGAACATTAACACAGTGTATTGATTATGAATAATAACATAGGGTTGATGAACCATACTTTTCACTATTCATGAATAATAATGTAGTGTATGGACGATGAAGAGTAACATAAGGTTAATGAACCATAATTTTCACTATTCATGAACACTTATATAGAATTTGGATAATGAACAATAACATAGGTTTGATGAACCATACTTTTCACTATTGTGGAAGTAGGGTTACCCATACTCTGTGAAAAAAACTCGACACTATACATTAACAAACATTAACAAATTTTTAAGGGATGTAAATAAAAGATTAAGACTTCGGTCGAAAATAATAATTTTTTGAAAAATTTATCCGCTTTTAAATGAATTTATAGTCAAATAAAACCTTCATCTAATGTTCCAAATATCATCAAAAAATAGAAACAAAAACATTTTGAAAAAATAACAGTTATGAAAAATCAAAGGAAAACGTAAAACAATTTAATTACCATTCAAACAACCTTTTTAGACATCGATGTAAACTATTGAGATCAATATTAAAATATTTAATTTATATAAAATAAATTTTCATCCAAATATGATATCTTTCAAAGTTTCAATAAAATAAATACCTAAAAGTTTTAAAACTGAAAACCAGAGTTTTAAAAACTACAGCAGAAACATAATTGAATTTTTAGAGTAATAAAAATTCATTTTCAAACTTTCTCATAAACTAATGAAATGTAGATAAATATCTTATCTATCCAACTTGATAATAATAATATAAATTCATACACTTTCTTTTAAGAAATAATCAAAGTACAGAAATTTTTTTAAATGAAAAAGCGCAGGAAATCAAACAAGTAATCAAACAAAAGATAATGCACATGCACAAACATGATGTGTCATATACTTCACAAGGGAAATAAAATTTTATTACCTATCTTAATATGATTGTTTTCTTACTATGAATTTTTATGATATGGGTTGGTTATTTAAAATTTCATCATTAACCTAAACAAATTTTTTCCTACCTAGCTTAATGGTGACGTTCCATCTAACAACCTATAAATTACTAAAGACATGGAATTATGAATTTTAATTTGGAACTTAATACTGTTTAATTAAAATGAGGTGGAAATCAAAAACCGATGGTTGTTTTTATCTATAATGTGTTTTTGAAACCTTATATAATTAGACCATAGTGATGGTCCTTAAAAAATTTAAAAGAATTGGAAAATGATAAGAATATTAATCCGAATGGTGTATGAGAGTTAGATTAAATTAAGGGATGGTTTGGTCTAAATAAAATTAATGTAATAAAACAATATATAATTTTACTTTATATATTATGAATTATATATTTTTTAACAAATCCCGGTGATATGATGCTTTTTTATGTATGATGCTTGACCCTAGTTTGGGTGGATTGGGCTAGTGAGAGTTCTTGATTTTTTATTTCAAGAGCCTATGTTTGTTACTGATTTCCCAAAATTGTGATATCCAGAACTATGTTAGTAATGTGTTCTGAGTTTCTATGTTGACATTTTAAATAAATTCATCATTTCAACCACAAACAGAGTTCTATAAGGGAACTAGAGAACATTCCCCTAAGGTGAAGAGGTCTAAGACACATTCCAAAGAGGGATAGGTTGTAGACTCTTTTCTTGGGGAGAGTTTTATTCTAGAGATAGAGTCTATGGGGAGAGATGTACCTTGATTTTTGAAGATGGTGTCAAATTTTACCTAATAATTTTAGTTGCAACATCTACAAATTTTCTCTAGGGAGGGGGAACCCTAGGTATCTAAGACTAGGATGTCGGTAGCACACATTATTATCAAGCATCTGTAGACATGACATAGAAAATTCATGCACATATTTTTAATCAAATTATGAATATTTTTTGATGTTTTTAAATGATAAATCCCATGTATTCAAATGTTTTACTAAAATAATGGGAAAATTTAATTATAGAATGAAAATGGGATAAAATATGAAAATTGCTTAATTTTGGAACTTTAATAGATTTTAATCACAAGGATATTTCGGGCATAACATCTAAAATATTAACCCAATTTGAGTGACTATTTTTTTAGGATTTCATGATGAATTAGCTTCAATTTTTTTTATGGAGAAAGAGTTTATTCGACCATCTTTAGGCACAAAAAAAATCATTGAATTTGGAAAATATTCCAGGCCGACAACATGGAACCCACCTCTATAAAGGAAGCAGAAATCGGGCTAAAAACATATAGTTGATAGTATTCCACTTATATATAAAATAGGACTCAAAATCACACCAATATTTTACATGGACTTTTTGAACAATTAAGGTTGAAATTGAACGATATTCATTGAAGGAATATTCATTTGTTTCTCATATAGAAACATTCATAGTCAACATAAATTTTATAACTCCTATTTAAGGTGGACAATTATACTGAAATTAAGAGGGTGAGTGAAAAAAAAATTATGAATAAATTTAATGAAGGGTTAAATGTGTTAATCATCCATTTAGTAGGTAAAAATGTGAAAACTAACTAAGGAAATATTCTAGCCTATAAAATGTGGAGAGATACTCCTTCTCAAATCATTCCATACTATACCATTCCTTCACAGGCACTGAGTAGGAGATCTCCACTGAGAGAGGTTAGCCACAAACCCCCCCTTTAATTTTTCTTAATTTTTTAGTTTTCATTATTTTAGTTTAATTTCAGTTGAAATTAAAGTTTTATTTTTATTAATCCATATATTTGAGTTTCTCCATCCATTCCACAATTAATCTTCTCAATTATCTTATTTTAATTATAAGAATTGTTTTATTAATATTAATATTAATATTATAATTATTTTTAATATTATTATTATTATCATTGTTATAATTATGAAATTATTATTGTAAATTTATTTATTATTTTCCTTATCCTTTTTCAAAAATTAATTTCGTAATTAATAATAATAATAATTATTATTTTAACATTCATTATAAATTATTTATCTCTCTATCCCTCTATTACCATCCATCCACCATTGTGATCTCATACTCTTGAAAATGACAAGCTAACCTCGAGGCTTAGCCTAGGGAGGTCAAGGTGTTGTTGAATTTTAATTATAGTTTATTTAATGTTTGCGGTAGATTTGAGTAGCATGATTGGGTGAGTTGAATATCCCTGATGTGGTGACTACCCCCAATAATGTGAAACTCAAAATATTTCTATTTTGAAAAATAAAAGTGTTTCAAAAAGGAGATTCCATGTTTTTATTATCAAACTGAAATTAAACAACTAAAGAAAAATGATTATTTAACATAATATGGTACCCCAAAAACAATTATTTTAATCTTAACCATTCTTTCAAGTTATCATGTTAGTATAAATTAGAATTTCAATTATTGAAAGTCATTATTCAAGAAACCCAAAATTATTGTCATTGTTTTCATTAAAACACTTAAAACCAAAAAATAATTAGAATATGTGATTTAGATAAAGTAGGTGAACTAAATTGGGAAGGCTCCTCAAGTGAGATGACCTTGGTTAACCTCTGTACTGCACTAGGGAAAATATAATTGCTTTTGACAAAACCCTGTGATAGGAGTGCGTCAAGATACCACCCCCAAGAAGTGTGGAAAACATTCCACATATATGATTTGAGGCCATGCTTGGTGGTGGTGGGATGCTTTGATTTGGGAAAATCAACAAATGGGTATGGTTTGGAAGTATTCAAAAACTAGATTCATAGAACAGTCTATTCCAGACACCCCATGGTTTGATAGGGCCAAAGATTTCATGCACTTAGAAAAGGAGATTTTTTTATATAAGAGTATACTACTTGGTTCACTAAGTTACATCAGTTGATTCCATATATGGATAATTATGATTTGGTTAGATAAAGTGTAACATAACAAGTAAGTAATGAATAATAGATATTTTTATCTATGTCTATTTATGAATTAGATAGTGTTTTAGAGGCTTAAAATGAGAATAAATCCAATCTTAAGCATGAAATACACTAATATTTTTAAAAGATTGTTTTACTGCCTTTTGATGGCAAAACATTTTTAAATAAATTTTTTGGAAATTTTATAATCTCTATTTGTCAAAATAAACATATTATTTGTGATTGGGACATTTAAATTTACATTGGACAAATTTTTGGTATTTTTCTGACAATGTTCATTTTTTAATGAATACTGAAAAATTCTGCATTTTACATCAAAACTGCTTTTTCATCTAATTTAATTATATGGTTGGATTATCATTTTAATTGGTATTAAAGTGTAATTTGAATATATTTTTACCATTTAATCCAATGCTGGTCATTGGGATTAATTTCACTTTGGAATTGGGCATAAACTAATGCCAAACGTTTCATAGATATTGTTTAAAAAAAACCCGCTATTTGTTTTGACAACGGGAATTATTTTTAAAAAAATTATTGCAATTTCTGTGGTTTGAATTTGGTAAAATGGATTAAATATTTGGAATCATAAGGTCCAAATTATGTAATCAAGACTCTTTTGTTTTTGGACATTATGAATAGTAACGACAGTAATTATCTTTAATTATCTTGATTAATGAGTAATCAGGTAGTTAAGGATAATAAAGTAATATCATAATAATAAAAAAAATGACACAAAAATGTGTCCTAATGATACTGGTTTTCTCATGTCCGACCATGGGATGCCTTGCGCCAAACTTGGGGACCCCATGGAATCACTTTTGTATGAAAGTGACTTTTTATCTTTTTATTTTTAAAGAAAGTTAAATATAACAAAGAATGTATCACCCGAGTAAATCATTTTTAATTATGTCTAAATAAATGATATTTTGGACTATAAATATTCATTGGAAATATAAAACGATTTCCAACATCATGATATTTTTTTTATAATTTTTAGACATTAAATAAATTAAATTATTTATGACATCATGATGAGGCAGCGATTACCTCATTAATAATGGATTTAAATAAAATGAAACGATAATGTTAAAACTATAACTTAAACTTGTCAAAGACCTATTGGATGAGTATATTTCGAACCCTTATCACCTTATCCTTGAAATATATCAATGTGGGACCTTTAAAATCAGAAACTCATTTGAAAATAAAGCAACCTTTTATAACTTTCCAAGAGTGCCTCTCCTCTCCTCTTATAAAAGGCCCCCACCTCTACCTCCTTACCCACACTTAAAAAGCCTTTGGCTCGGCCAAAACCTGACCATTTTGTCTCTCCACATCCCTATCTAACTCTTATAATCCTCACTTTGGGAAGAAGTCTTCCCAAAGAAGCCTTTGAGCTCAAATCAAAAAGAGTTACCCGATTTAAAGGTAGTGTCTTCTCTTGTGTTCTTAGGCTTTATTTTTTCTTCTCCAACCCCCTAAACTCTTTTTATTCATTTATTTTGTAACAAATAGAATATCATCAATATACTAGGATGTTTTTATAAGAAGGATTCGAGATACACTTACACACACCTACATCTAATGGTTAAAGAACATACTGTTTTTGTTGATGGCGAATTTCTGCCTCACGAAACGATGATTGTTCAATATTATTCTAACACCTTCAAAGGTGGCCATTAAGATGTCACTATATTTATATATAATATGTTTATGTTTTCCTTAAGCTTCTGTATTTTTCATTTATTGCATACCTTTATGGTTTCCATTATTGGTATACGCGATATCTTCATTTTCGGAAGTGCGGACTACCGCCCCCTCAAAGTGATTTGATTCGTTAATACCATATGTGGTACGTATAGAGGATAGATTGAATGATATTATATATGATAAAATACTATAATTATAATAATATTATGTATCATTATGTTTTAATTCCATTAAATATGAAATAGAAATGGAAGTAGCGTTCATGCGTACGTATGGCTTACCGTCTCCATGAACGGTGCATTTCATTTCTTACCTCTAAATGTTATGTAATATTATAAACGCATGTATATACTGGATATATATGATATATATGATATCTACATAATGAATATAATTCTTTATATAATGGATATTTAACCACATTAACAACTTGTAATTATAATGAGCTTATTTTTTACTCAAGTACCAATGATCGTTAAAACGACCGTTATTAACTTAAATAGTTACATAGTGTTACTGAAATGGTAATAAGTGATAAAAAAGGAATAATGAACTTGAAAATGGTTCTTAATCAAGTAGAAATTAACTCAATTTTATTATTCAGGACGTTAAAGAGCGATCGAGTCAGGTCGGACCTGAGGTAAGGGAACTTCTTAACCCAATTTCCGTGCTTTGGGTTAATCTCCTACTTTCAAATTATTTCATGATATTATTATGTCCTATATTATATTTATACTTTATTTATGTGTAATTATGGTGAATACACATAATAGATCTATTTTATTTAAAAATATGATCTTTTTATGGGACTTCATCTCAATCTCCTTTCATTGAGGCATATTTTGTTTTATACACAACCTACTTTTATACGGTGTATAAACCCCTTTGAATTTTACATTTATCTAAAAAGAATCTTTTTATACGAAGAGTTTTACTAAATGAAAAAAGGGAATGTTTTTGTCGTACGTATGATGCGACAACGACTTCTCCACCGTCATGACCATTATTTGAGTTTTGGCTTCCTCTACAAGCCATACCTTTTTTCAAATGAAAAATAAATACCATATTTTACATTTATTTTATTTTGGTATTGAAAATGGTTTTCATAATGTTTTTATATCAATGTGTTGTATTGATATCTTGTGATTGAAAAGTGGAAATGTTATGTTTCCTTTATGCATGTTTTATGTGATACGATTATGTTATTGTTCTTGGGCATTATTATGAAGACAGGTGGTTCTGGGATAAACTTAGGGCAGGTGAGCCCGATATAGCTCTCCAATGCATTGGGTAATGCGAAGGGGTTAAACGTTAAGGTTTCTCCGAAGAGATTTAGGGAATATACTGTGATGGGTATTCCAAATGTAACAAAGAGGGTTACTCCCTATGTAAGAACATTATGAATGCCTCAAGTTACCTTTATGTCTTATAATTTCTATGATTTACTCATGATTTGATGAGGTATGTTAAAGTGATTATGTTTTATGGGTGAAGTATGATTTCATTCTTATGTATATATGTACTCATGTTTCCTTTCCATGTTTTTATATCCCTTACTAAGATTTTTATGCTAATCCCAAGTTTTTGAAATGTTTTTCATAGGTCAAGGGAAAGGTACATGATATGATGATAGTGTCAATAAAGTGTCAAGAAAGAATCCATGTTTTATTTTAAATATGTTTCCGCTGATGGGAAAAATGAGTACTATATTTTATGTAACCACTTTGTTTAAATGTGGTATGTAATGCATGTTTTATGATCTAATTCTCTAAAACTCTAAACCTGAAAAGATTCTCATGGTGTATTCTTGAAATATCTCAAGATTAAGTAATGTTTAAGGCTGGGGCCTTATAGTTGGTATCAAAGGTTGGTTTAGACAACTTTAGGAGTTAGAAAATTGTTAAATTATAAATTAATTTATGGTATGATTGAAATGATATATCATTTTAAGATTACCATATTGCTTCGCCTATGATATTTCTGTGTTAAGAATGGTTTTTCATAGAGAAAATAGAACAGATTTTTTGGGAAGGAATACAGAGGGAAATGACATTTAAAATCAGTATCCTGAGATGGTTAGAATCAGAACTAAACAATTTGTTGTAGTGATAGATCAGTTGACTTAGGTGAAAAATGTTGGTTGTTTTTATTGATGATATTTTGGTGTTTTCTAAAAGTAAAGAGGAGCATGAAATTCATTTAAGGATTATTTTGAAAACCTTAAAATAAAAGAAATTGTATGGGAAATTCAGCAAGTGTGAGTTTTGGTTGCAAAAAATTTCTTTTCTTGGTCATATTGTTTCTAAATATGGGATAACTGTTGATCCTGCAAAAACAAAGGTTGTGGAAGAATGGCCAAGACCCACAAATGTAACTGAGATTCGTAGCTTCCTTGGTTTGGCAGGCTATTACCGAAGGTTTTTTAGAATTGTTTCACGGTTATCTAGTCCAATGACTAAGCTAACTTGGAAGGGTGTTAAGTTTATCTGGACAAAAGAATGCGATGATTGTTTTCAGGAACTAAAAAGAAGATTGGTGAATGATCTAGTTTTGGCACTACCTTCTAGGAATGGTGAGTTTGTTATATACAGTGATGCTTCGTTGAAGGTACTTAGTTGTGTTCTTATGCAGAATGATCAGGTAATTGCATATGCTTCATGTTAGTTGAAAACTCATTAGGTAAATTACCCTACACATGACTAGGAATTAACTGATGTTGTTTTTGCTCTAAAAATTTGGAGGCATCATTTTTGTGGAGTAAAGTTTGAAATATATACTGATCACAAAAGTTTAAAGTACATATTCACTCAGAAATAATTGAACATCAGACAGAGGATATTGCTAGAATTAATCAAGGATTATGATTGTACAATTCATTACCATCCGGGAAAAGAAAATAATGTGGCTGATGCTTTGAGTCGAAAATGTAATGCTTCATTAACCATGCTAGGTTTGGAACTGGATCCTTTGGTTTTTGATTTGATGAACTTTGGCATAGAATTTGTTGGTTCAACAAGTTATTCTGTTTTTTTAGGTATCAGTGAGATCATCCCTATCAAAAAAAATTAACCAAGCGTAGAGGGAAGACAGTGGGTTGCAGAAAAAGGCAGAGCTGGTTTAGAAGGGTAAGTTTCCTTAATTTAAAATTGATAATGATTGTGTTTTGAGATCTGGGAAGAGATTGTGTGTGCCTTGTGATTAACAGTTGAAGAGAGAGTTGTTATGTGAAGCTCATAGTTCTCCGATTTCAGTTAATCCAGGCAGTACTAAGATGTATAGAGATCTTCAGGAGTATTACTGGTGGGACGGAATGAAAAGTGATATTGCTGATTTTACTGTGATGTGTTTGACTTGGCTACAGGTAAAAGCAGAGCGGCAGTTACCGAAAGGGTTGCTTCAGCCTTTACCAGTACCAGAGTGTAAATGGGAGAATATATACATGGACTTTGTTGTGGGATTGCCGAAGACACATCAAGGTAATAATGCAATTTGGGTTATTGTTGATCGATTGACTAAATCTTCTCATTTCCTTTCCATACGAGATACCTTTTCCCTAGATCAACTTTCTTGTTTGTATCTTAAAGAGATATTTAGGTTACATGGAGTTCCTCTCTCCATAGTATCTGACCGTGATCCCGGGTTTACTTCTAACTTTTGGAAAGGCCTTCAGAAGTCATTGGGTACTGAATTAAATTTTAGTACAGCTTTTCATCCACAGTCAGATGGGCAGTCAGAACGAACAATACAGACTTTGGAGGATATGATACATGCTTGTTCGATGGATTATCAGGGAAGTTGGGACCAACATCTTTCTTTGGTTGAGTTTTCTTATAATAACAGTTTTCATTCCAGTATACAGATGGCAACATTTGAGGCATTATATGGGAAGAGGTGTCGAACTCCACTTTTTTGGGATGAAGTGGGTGAAAGGAAGATGATGGGACCAGAATTGGTAGAATAGATTGCAGAAAAAGTTCAGTTGATTCAGAAACACATGAAAATAGACCATAGAAGGCAGAAGAGTTATGCAGATAACCGGAGGAATGATCTATCTTTTGAGGTAGGTGATCATGTTTTTCTCAAAGTTTCACCATGAAGAAGTGTGATGCGATTTTGTAAGAAAGGAAAGATGAGTCCAAGGTTCATTGGACCATATGAAATTCTGGAGAAAGTTGAATCAGTTGCTTACCAAGTGGCTTTACCTCCGAGTTTATCTCAGGTACACAATGTTTTTCATGTTTCGATGTTGATAAAGTATATGCCAGATTCATCTCATGTTTTGAGCCTAGAGGTAGTTCAGTTGGAAGATAATATCTATTATGAAGAATAACTAGTCCAAATACTTGATCGTAGAGAGAAATTGTTGTGGAATAAGGTAATTCACCAGGTAAAGGTTTTGTGTAAAAACCATATGGTTGAAGAGGCAACATGGGAATCTGAAAATGCAACGAGGGATAAATACCCCCACTTATTCGATAAGTAAATAAATTTCGGGGACACAATTTTCTAAAGGGGGGAAGGATGTAACATCCGAAGTAAGTAATGAATAATAGATATTTTTATCTATGTCTATTTATTAATTAGATAGTGTTTTAGAGGCTTAATATGAGAATAAATCCAATCTTAAGCATGGAATACACTAATATTTTTAAAAGATTGTTTTACTACCTTTTGATGTCAAACCATTTTTAAATCAAACTTTTGAAAATTTTATAATATCTATTTTTCAAAATAAACATATTCTTTATGATTGGGACCTTGAAATTTACATTGGATAAATTTTTGGTATTTTTCTGACAATGCTCATTTTTTAATGAATAGTGAAAAATTCTGCATTTTACATCAAAACTGCATTTTCATCTAATTTAATTATATGGTTGTATTATCTTTTTAATTAGTATTAAAGTGTAATTTGAATATATTTTTACCATTTAATCCAATCGTGGTCATTAGGATTAATTTCACTTTGTAATTGGGCATAAACTAATGCCAAACTTTTCATAGATATTGTTTCAAAAAAAAACCCGCTATTTGTTTTGACAACGAGAATTATTTTTAAATAAATTATTTCAATTTCTGTGGTTGGAATTTGGTAAAATAGATTACATATTTGGAATCAGAGGTTCCAAATTATGTAATCAAGACTCTTTTGTTTTTGGACATTATGAATAGTAACGACGGTAATTATCTTTAATTATCTTGATTAATGAGTAATCGGGTAGTTAAGGATAATAAAGTAATATCATAGTAATAAAAAAATGACACAAACATGTGTCCTAATTCTATTGGTTGTCTCATGGCCGACCATGGGATTCCTTGTTCCAAACTTGGGGACCCCATGGAATCACTTTTGTATGAAAGTGACTTTTTATCTTTTTATTTTTAAAGAAAGTTAAATATAACAAAGAATGTATCAACTGAGTAAAACATTTTTAATTTTGTCTACATAAATGATATTTTGGACTATAAATATTCATTGGAAATACAAAACGATTTCCTACATCATGATATTTTTTTATAATTTTTAGACATTAAATAAATTAAAATATTTATGACATCATGATGAGGCAACACTTACCTCATTAATAAAGGATTTAAATAAAATGAAAATATAATGTTGAATCTATAACTTACACTTGTAAAATACCTATTGGATGAGTATATTTAGAACCCTTATCACCTTATCCTCTAAATATATCAATGTGGGACCTTTAAAATCAAAAACTCGTTTGAAAATAAAGCAACCTTTTATAACTTTCCAAGAGTGCCCCTCCTCTCCTCTTATAAAAGGCCCCCACCTCCACCTTCTTACCCACACTTCCAAAGCCTTTGGATCAGCCAAACACTGCCCATTTTTTCTCTCCACATCCCTCTATAACTCTTAGAATCCTCACTTTGGGAAGAAGTCTTCCCAAGGAAGCCTTTGAGCTCAAATCAATAAGAGTTACCCGATTTAAAGGTAGTGTCTTGTCTTGTGTTCTTATGTATTATTTTTCTTATCCAACCCCTTAAACTCTTTTTATTCATTTTTTTTGTAACAAATACAGTATCATAAATATACTAGGATTTTGTTATAATAATTATTCCAACTACACTTACACACACCTACATCTAATGGTTAAAGAACATACTGTTTCTGTGGATGGCGAATTTCTGCCTCACGAAACGATGATTGTTCAATATTATTCTAACACCTTCAAAGGTGGCCATTAAGATGTCACTATATTTATATATAATAAGTTTATGTTTTCCTTAACCTTCTGTATTTTTCATTTATTGCATGCCTTTATGGTTTCCATTATCGGTATACGCGATATCTTCATTTTAGGAAGTGCGGACTACTGCCCCCTCAAAGTGATTTGATTTGTTAATACCATATGTGGTACGTATAAAGGATAGATTGAATGATATTATATATGATAAAATACTGTAATTATAATACTATTATGTATCATTATGTTTTAATTCCATTAAATATGAAATAGAAATGGAAGTAGTGTTCAAGCGTACGTACGGCTTACAGTCTCCATGAACAGTGCATTTCATTTCTTACCTCTAAATGTTATGTAATATTATAAATGCATGTATATACTGGATATATATTATATATATGATATCTAAATCATGAATATAATTCTTTATATAATGGATATTTTACCACATGAACAACTTGTAATTATAATGTGCTTATTTTTGACTCAAGTACCAATGATCGTTAAAACGACCGTTATTAACTTAAATAGTTACATAGTTTTCATGACATGGTAATAAGTGATATAAAAGGAATAACGAACTTGAAAAATGTTCTTAAGAAATTATAGTTTAACTCAATTTTATTATTCAGGATGTTAAAGAGCGATCGAGTCAAGTCGGACCCGAGGTAAGGGAACTTTTTAACCCAATTTTTGTGCTTTGGGTTAATCTCCTACTTTCAAATTATTTCGTGATATTATTATGTCCTATCTTGTATTTAAACTTTCTTTATGTGTACTTATGGTGAATTCACATAATAGTTCTATTTTATTTAAAAAATGATCTTTGAATGGGACTTCATCTCAATCTCCTTTCATTGAGGCATATTTTGTTTTATACACAACCTACTTTTATATGGTGTATAAAACCCTTTGAATTTTATGTTTATCAAAAAGGAATATTTTTATACGAAGAGTTTTACTAAATGAAAAAGGGAATTTTTTTGTCGTACGTATGCAGCGACAACGACTTCTCCGCCGTCAAGACCATTATTTGAGTTTTGGCTTCCTCTACAAGCCATAGCTTTTTTTTAAATGAAAAATAAAAACCATGTTTTAATTTTATTTTATTTTGGTATTGAAAATGGCTTTCATAATGTTTTTATATCAATGGGTTGTATTGATATCTTGTGATTGAAAAGTGGAAATTTTATGTTTCCTTTATGCATGTTTTATGTGATACGATCATGTTATGGTTCTTGGGCATTATTATGAAGACGGGGGGTTCAGTGATAAACTTAGGGCGGGTGAGCCCGATATAGCTCTCCAATGCATTGGGTAACGTGAAGGGGTCAAACGGGGGTTCAAATATTTCTAGGCTTGGAAGGCTATTATAAATGTGTTATACATGAATTTCCCATTTGGCATCACCTATGATAGGGATGACCAAAAAGTGGGTAAAATTTATTTTATTAGAAGCTTATAATAATTCATTCTAGGAGGTAAAGGGGAACATTTTCCTCAGTACTGATCCTAATCTTTCCAGATATATATATGGTGTATGTGGTATATCACGATGCTCTAATAATTAGGTGGTGTATAGTTCTGGTGTAGGGGTATCAAGTCATGGTTATGGGTATCAACATTTGAGGATACATGAATAGAAATATCCTATATATGATCTTGAGTTTCTAACTATACAGAACTTCTTGAAGTGTCAGTAGTAGTATCTCTTGGGAGATTGGTTCATAATCTATAAAAAAAATAATATTATGAGGTAAAATATCACTTAGTGCGACCTAAAATATCAGCAATGAAGGTGGATCGAGTACATCAAGTATTTCAACATCCAAATGGACTATACAGTAGAAAAGAGAAATATAGTTATTGATTCTCTGATCATAAATATGTGGCCTCATGTTGTCTTAGAATCAAGAAGCGAGTAGTAGGTGATGGTGATTTTTATTGAAATGAATCCGGATATACAAAAGGACCAAGGTCAAGAAGTTCTGGAATCCTTATCCATGGATCTTTTACTTCTATAGTTGACCAAGAGAAGACTGATTTCTGATCCAGAGTTTCTATCCATCATGGAAAACTTTGATTGTGGGGAGCTACCACAAACCTGGAATATAAATGAGGATGATATTTTTCATTTCCAAGGGAATGATCGTGTACCTAAAAATATACAAGAGGAGTTGATGAGGGAATATAAAACTTCTAGGTGGGTAGTATACCATAGGTTTATGAAACTATGTCATGATCTACATCATTTTTATTGGTGTCTTATATTAAATAAGATGATAGTAGGGTTCGTTACACGGTGCTCCATCTACCGATACATGAAGGATAAATATCAATGGGACACTGGTCTTCTATAGTCATTACCCATTTTGGAGTGTAAATGGAAATATTTCACCATAGAATTTGTTACAATATTACCAAGGATTCTCTGAGGGAAATATGATGTATGGGTCATCATAGACCAGCTAATGAAGGTCATCCATTTTATACCAACAAAATACCCCTTTACGATGGATGAATAAGGAAGTTTTTATATCTAGGAGATCATATAGCTACATGGAATTAATCAAACCATTGTTTCTGATAGAGACAATTAGTTTATATTATAGTCTTGATTGGGGTTGTAGAAATCTTTGAGAAATAAGGTGATATTGAGTACAACTTACCAACCTCAAATCAATGGATAGTCTATATGAATTATTTAGGTGTCAAATAAGATGTTAAGGTAATATATCCATCATTTTAGAGGTTATTGGGAGAACTATTTAGATATTATGTAATCTTCAGATAAAAATAGTAAACAGGTGATTATTAAATGACCATTATAAGCCTTTATATGGGATTCTATACGATTCCCCCTTATTTTATATGGAGGTAGGTGAAGTAATGATAATTGGGTGGAGTATCATCATGTAGATGATTGATCATGTATAATTAATTTGGAAAAGTATGGGTATGAGGAGAATTAGTTATAAATCATATATATATTGGAGTTGATGACCTCTTGAGTTTGGGGTAGGTGATCGGGTGATTTTGATTGTGTTTCCTAGATTGGGACACGATTGTATACAGAGGAATGAGAAATTAGTTTCCAAGTATGTGGGGCCATTCAACATTGTGGAGATGGCCTTCCCAGTGGAATATTGACCAGATCATATATTGTGGTTTGGTTCCTTACAAGATGTATTCTATTTTTCTTTTCATATATGGTATTTTCCTAACCCATATCACATGATTGAGGTTGAGGATGTTAACTTTTAGGCTGATACACCCATGAAAAGTTTTTTCATCTAGTATGGGTGCTATAGAAACACATGCATGTCTCGGAGGAAATGTGGGAGTGGGAATCAGATATTCATACCCAATGGATAGACTCATTCATTGAGGAGATTGATAATGTTTTATGGTACATGTCGAGGAAAATTTTTCTTGAGGCGGAGATGTTGTAAGACCCATGTCTTATTTTTTAGGTATTTGTACTTAATTTTTTCCTAAAACCTTTTTTTGTCTTTTTAGAGGATTTAAAGGGTGTTTGAGGGGTATCAAAGGTACCTAGGAGGCTCAAAAGAATGTTGGGGCATGAAGGCTAAAGGTTTTAATACCACTAGCAAGCTAGTTATACACCACTGGCTAGACAGTGGGCTTCCTAAATGTTGGGATAGAGATTGGAATCCTATCGTCTATCATCTGGATTTTTTCATGGTAATTTTTAAGTGGAAAGACTATTTTTACCCCTTTTATACCTTTATTTATTAACCATATTTTTTCCTCATCTTGGGACGTAATAGTGGGTTGGTAGGATTTTCTTCATCCTCTTGGTTCTTGGGTGTTCCTCACTCATTCCACCTTCATTTTTTTTAATTTTATTCATCGTGTTGGAAATTTGTATCTATGTTTTTCACTCCATTGTCTTCCAATATATATTTATACTTATATCTATTTATCTACCACAATTTTTAATATAAATGAATTATTTTCAAGACATTTATGGTTTATCTATTTGTCTTGTTTTTTTGATCAAACTAAATTCTGATATTCAATATTTGAAACCCCTCTAAACTAAGGTAGGTGGTCTAATGGTTTTCCCTCAAGGTCACACCATTTTATTGCATATTTGTCTTGTCTGTCCGCACTGAATCATTCATAAATTAAACTAAAATTAATCTATTTTTTTTTATTTTATATCTTAGGAGATCCCCAGACTTATAATAGTTGGATGGGATGGGTAAAACCTTATTGAGAATATTAAAGAGGCAAGTTTTTCCTTGTTTCATTTTTTTGTGTGTGAACTAACAAGGTATGATAGGGATTACTATAGTGAAATGATGTTTTAATATGGGATGTGGGATGATTGGGATAAAATTTAGGAAGCCTTAGTTATTATGAACAAGGAAGGTTTAAATCGAAATATGAATTGAACCTAATGGGTTAATTTATCTTAAATTTTAAAATTCTATGTTATGTGATTTTGGAATAATATCATGTCATAATACTTCAAAATGGATGTGAGTATTGAGTGGCTTAGAGAATTTATTTGGATTCATTGTAAATTTTTACATAATGAAATTCCATGGAAAATACTAGGATTCCATTTGAATATTTATATGAATTTTGAGGGTTTCAAGAAAACTTTTGATACAGTGATGTACATTAATTTGGAATTATTAAAGTGATCCAATGGATTCTATTTAGATTCGTTACCATTAATTACATGGGGTAACTTCCCCTTGAATTCAGTTTTTTTATAGTGGTTGAGGGCCAAATATTGGTACATATATTCATTGGGGTACCATTTTTAAATGTATCAGGATGTACTCCCTAGATTTAACTCAATCATCTTGGAGTCAAATTCCTCGAGGGTGAGACTTGGATTCCAATCGAGGAACACTTATAAATTTCATTGAAGGTATCTTTAAGTTTAGACTGGGCTAATATATTTATACAAGGGATTACTAGAATGGAATTCTGGTTGAACCACATGAATTACTTTAGGTTATATGATCATGGTTTCCTCAGTGATCCACCTTAGAACAAGAATGGTCCCTGAAACTTTCACCTCATTCATAGATCAGTGTAAACCAAAGAAGGTAGGGTTATCCTGAACTGTCCCCTTGAAACCTGAGGCATGAATTAGTTCCATTTATTTCTATATATTATATTTATTATTATTCCACTCATATTTTTTTACACCCTTATGATTAACACATACATACTATATTTTCATTACGCACCCTTGGTGGTGGTGGCCTATTAAGTCAAACTCACATGTCATTCAAACCAATTTTTGGTACCCAAATAGACTTTGAATATTCAGCTTGGGATAGAGTAAACTTCATTGGAGACGATTCATTATGTTATGACTAATACTAGAGTTGGGAAATGGGATCTAGGCTAGAGCTCAAGGCTACTTGTTTTTTGTAGTATTTGGTTATTTTTAAATTTTTAAAATTTCATAATTGTTGTACTCATATTGAATTACATGTATCCATTGTTTTTATTTATTTTTAGTCACTATGTTATTGCATGGGTTAAGACTTGGTAGAATGGTATCTGGTTATTTTATTTTAGATTTGAAGTATATGATATTTCCACTACTTTATTTAGACTATGAACTGAGGGTACAGTCTCCCCACCATACCACCAATGGACCCTCATTTCTGGTCAGAAGCATATAACATATGAGGAGGTTCACTTAAGGACTTATGGAACACAATCATGGGGCACCATTTCAGTTTCTTTCATGTTTTGGAATTATATGTTTACATCCCATCAACTTTTTATGGTCATTTTCTGATAATGATGAAAATAAAGAATTTTTTTATTTTACATCACTTTTAAAATTATTTATATTAAAAAGAGACCATAATGAAGTGTCATATAAAATTGATAACCTATATTAGATTGAACCTAGAATATGTAGCCATTGGTATAGTAGATAAGGTTCCATTATCTCTTTAAAAATATGAAATAATTTTCTATTGAATATAGGAATTCATTTTCTATTGACTAAGTTATGAATATAAATAAAAAACGTTATAGATAAAACCTAGATAAATATTAGGCTCTGATACCAATTATTTGGATCACTCATCGGGTGATGGACACTAAGGGTGTATGGGGAGTGAATCAATCTTTATTAACATTTAAAAAACCAATCTATCTCACCCTTATTAAATGAAATACTCCCAAAAAACACCTTAATTCATGTAATAAAATAAACACAATATGTTTTTTACAAGGTTCACCACCGGAAAGGATTAAAATATCCCCAATGTGTTGTAGTTTCTATCCCACACACTCAAAAATCTTATCTTATTATCAAGATATCACTATAGAAAATAGAATAACCTTAAACCTATTAAAAAGACTGACTCCAACCAGTTACTATTCATCACCAATGAATACTAAATGATACATTTTAATGAATGATCACCAATTTAATCATGAGTCTCCATATGGGATGATAGATTTATACATTCTCCTTATTCATGATTTTACACAACAATATTTTTTCACTATTCGCACAAGAATTCTCTGAATTACCTTTTCATGGTTGTATAATAAAACAAGCCCTGAATTATTCAATTTTATTTAATTTTTTATATTCAAATACATGTGATAAAATTTAAACATTTGAATATGTAAATTCATTAATTTATAGCTGTGAATTTCCTCCACAACTCTTATTCAAATCCAGTCAATATCTTCATTGAAAACTTCTATGAGACATGGGATTTAAACCCTTCCCATGATTTTAGAATTATCATGGTGTTCATCATATCCAGAAAATATATAGACATTTAATCCATATTGGTACATATTTTTTCATGCATGGATCTTTCATAACTGCATAAAGTCATACAAAAAAACTATCATAGTCATAGATCCTTTTTTTGTGACCCAAAAATGTTTAACAACATTCTCCTCATAATTCATTTGGTATGATAAGATCATTTTGGTGTGAATTCATTTCAAATGGAAACACATTATTTGGAGAGATATTCTTCTTGGAAAACTTCACATCATAGTACTTCATTACAATGCATGGAACTCTTAGCGAATCTTATTCATATTCATAAACCATGATCATCAAGTTCCTTCACTTGAATCCTGACTACAACATCAAATCATGATATTTTAAAATTTAAATAACATCACAACATAATCCCAATTATATCCTTCTTCAAATTTCTTCAAAATGGAAATCTTTAAAATCGATATATAATAAATAATATAGTAAATACATATCCTAATAAATTTACTTTATTTTCCAAATTTATTCAAAATATGATTTACACATAATATTTTTTCTACCTTATATAATACATAAGATTTTATACTTAGGTATAATTCTAATCATGCTTACCAAAAAAGTTTGATATCTTAAAATATGTTATGTATTACAGAGACATCTCCTTTTTCACATATGAAAATGAATTAATACATAAGATATTAAATTTTTTACGTAATGATATATAATCGTATACTTTTCCAATTACTCACATTGTCTGAAAAATATATTACATATCAAAAAAACATATGAATGATCCCAAATAACTCTCACATTCATTTTCTTATTACAAAGCCTTTGTATGGGAGTTATATCATAGACCAAATAGTATTAATGTTTTTCAAACTACTAGAACCCCTAAATTTATAACACAACCCAAAACTTCACTATGGATTTCCAAACACCCCAAAGCACCTCAATGAAACTGTGAACTCATTCCTTAACTCCATGAATACATCTCTGTCATCCTCAAGTGTTGATAAAAAATAAAAAAAAACCTTGAGGGGTTTAAATTGAAATCATTATGAGATTCATGGTATCTGAATCACGCCCCACAACTACCATTATTTCTTTTATCATCTTTAGGAATTATATAGATTTATTAAGGGATTTTGTAAGGATAAGTTAGGAAGATATCAACATGTAATTATTTTTACTATTATTATAAAATTATTTACTGAAACAATTATTTTAATATAAATGGATATATAAAATTAAATTAATGGTATGACTAAATAAATAGGTATATAAAAACCATTTAATATTTCTCACTATCAAATTTAATGTTTTAAAAAGATATTTTTCGATGAATATCATTTCTATGTATCAATTTATTTAATAAAATTAATCACAAAAAACTAACAAGTTTAATGAAATTTACTGGAAATAACTTTGATTTATTGACTATTAATTGGTTATATATAAAGATAAAATCATTTAATAATTATAAAGATTCTTTTCTAAAATATTTTTTATACATTTTTATTTTAATAAACTAAATATATCATGGTTTAATTATTATTTTAGTAAAATGTAACGTCGATATGTATAAAAAATAATTCATCAATCATTTAATAAGTATTGATGATATGAAATAATCATAATAACACTTAATGAATAAAAAATAATCTTTTATAAATTTTTTTTTATATATTATATGTTTTCATTTGAAATATAAATTTATCACATTTAGAATTTGAATTAGATTAAATGCAGTCCAAATTTGGAATCATCTAGTTGAAATTAGTTAAGTGGGTCCTATATTATTTGTAGTAAAAAAATGATTACCATGGGGAACAATTAAATAATGTGAAAAGTAATTAAGGGGGTAAATTGACATTGAATAGATTTTGAGAAATTAATTAGTTATTTATACATTCAAGAATTAATTTTCTACATTTAGAAGTTAATCCTTCAATTAAAACCAACATTTACATACCTCAATCACCTGAATTCCATGTGGTTTTATATTTATCCTTCACCTAACTCACGTTTCCAAGGAAATCTCCCTCAGTTTAACCTATAAAAGTAGATCCATCTTCCCACATCAAGCGATGTTATTCCTTAATTTTACCCTTGAATCCCTACCCAAATTCTATCCCTGAAATCCCATCCCATGTTTGGTAACTTTTGGTCATAATAAAGAGTGATAATACCTTCATTTCTCTAAGTATCTCGATGAGAAGATTTAATTCTTCAACATAAGTGTTATCATCTCCTAATTATTTTTCTTTATATTCTTTTTCCAAATATACTTCAATAAAATTTCTCATACTAATACCATGTTTTTGAACTAATTACTATTGTAAAATTTTAATATTATAAATTTATAATAACACGTTTTTTGTTCCCAAACAAGGTTGATACCCAGTGGGTTGAATCTGGGTTTGATAATTATAAAACATTCCATTTACAATGATCTTTGTTCCATAATTACTAGTAATAACACTATTTATCCCTCATTAATGTTATAAATATTTAAATATATAAATATGGGATATAAATTATCTTACCTAGTTCACCCTAATCGGTCTAATACAAGGTGCATGAAAAGTTAATGTTTCAATTCTCCTAAAACAATAAAGTTCACTGATTTTTTATAATTTCAAAGTAGCCAAATTGACCTTTATAGTTTAAAAAATCCACAATAATGAATTATAACTTATTTATAACATTTAGGGAATACAGTAATCTACAAAATGATACCATTATGATCTTCTCAAATATATAACAATATATAACCAATAATCATTTTTTGATCATATCATCTTTCTTTCCCCTGAATAACTTTCCCAAAATTATAGCGAGAGAGTCTCTTAGATATATCATTCATTTTTTTGAAACTTCCATCACTGTTCTGGTTCACTTATCACTTTCTCTATTAGTTCTCTAAATCCTATATATTATTTACTTCTACAACATAACTACAATAATAATTTTTGTAATATCAATTTAATCCAAACCTTAATCCACCTGTTATGATTAATTCAACTTTTTCTAATACTCTAATATTTTTTAAGTGTACCAAATGTTTTAATGTGGTTATTATTTTACGATTCATTTTATTAAACCCCTTTATAATTGTTCACTTATTTTCATTTTGAATTATAAATGTACATTACATACCACTATAACCACATCATGTAACCCTTCAACATGACAAGGTGTTTCTTGGTTTTAGAAATTCTATGGCATGGTCTCCCTTATTAGGCATGGATATTAGTCAAATTCCACATACAAAAAAATAAACCAAAATGTTTTATTTTAATTCACTTGTGATCGTTATAATATTATGTGAATCTCCCACAATCTATATCCTAGATGTGGTGTGGTCTTATTCTCTTATGATGTGGTCAAATATTAGATTGATATATCTTTGGAATGGATGGATCTTGTGGTGAAAGCATTCAAAAATGGTAAATCCATATAAATTCACCCAAACTTATCATGTGGCGTATCAATCCTCCTTATGGCACAACAACCTAAACAAAAACCACTAAGTGATGTAAAATATTCTTTTGGTGTAAAAATCCTTTACTATGCTTTGAGGGTCCCCCAATTAGAAGAGCCATAATAAATTATCACAGACTATGTATGATGTGGAAAGATCTTTGATGATGGAAACTTATCTTTAACCTAAAATGGACAAGTAAAACATCATATGTAACTCTATCAAATATATTGAATACTCAACTAAAAATCCTTCCTTGACACATCATGAAGTGTTGCAGCAAGGTCTCTAACCTATAGATAGAACTTATTCAACTATATCCAAACTCATGAAACTTCTTTATAACTTTATAATTTCCTTTAGGTAACTTTTGAATACCACTCACATATAGATATCAACAAACATAACCCAACCAAAACTATGATGTGATTTTTTCCAATAATCTCCCATTTGAGTTTTTTGAGAATTCCAAACCACATTCAAAACTTATTTCATTATATTTTTTAGAACTTATCATATATAAACAATACCACTATCCATACCTATTTTCTATACGGTCTGTACTAATAATTCACCAATCACTAACTCTAAGCCCATGTGAAACAAGATCTATGTGAGAAAAAACAATTCAATGAAAGAATTATCATGAAAACACTTCGTTGAACTTTGTGATCTTTAATATATATGAATTAATAGTACTCCCCATGAATATTCATTCAAGAAATCCTCCCTTTCTCGAAAATTAATATAGGATTTCTTACTTTTAACCTAGTTTACTCCATCTAAACATATGTATGACATCTCCAAGTAAAATAGGAAATCTTAGCCCACTTTGTTAAAAAACCCAAAGATCAATTTTTTGATAGTCCACAATAGAGAATTACAGATTGTAGTATTAAATTAATAATATAATTAATACCTTGATAAAAATAGAAATTCCCATAGGGGATTTGGGGTCACTTGTCTAACTCATCTAGTTGGAGGGTGTTGGTTTCACTCTGAGATACATCTTATTCCTTAAAAAATATGCATTGGGTATTTATTTTTTCCTATTATCCAAAACATGATATTCTGTAGATGCATACTCTAACTTCTCCATCCCTTGTTTTTCTTTATATCACAATAACTTTAGCTATAATGTAATATGATCAAATAGACCAAAATCCAATATATGATTGACATATCAGTGTTTCCTCTTCATATCTATCATTTGAATATC
Source organism: Viscum album (assembly GCA_963277665.1). Lineage (NCBI taxonomy): Eukaryota > Viridiplantae > Streptophyta > Magnoliopsida > Santalales > Viscaceae > Viscum > Viscum album. Next base: position 1,590,452,586 of record OY728141.1, on the reverse strand, counting down.
CTTGGAATAACTTTGGTAATGGAAAACATAATATATAGAAAAATATATATCAATTAATGTGATTATGAGATATATTAAACTCCCAATGATATGTATATACTCAATCACATCGACCTCTTTGCCATCCTACACTTTTGAAAATCTCAATATGGTAGTCATCGAAGTTGTAATTTTCTTTGAATACTCTATTTTGAACCTTTTGAAGACCGCCTTGGAATATATAGTGTCCGAAATAAATGTAACATAGTTTATTTGGATCACCTATAAGATAAGAAACAATTTCATTCCTCCAGTCGTAGATATCTCAAATTCACATTGCATAAACTCGTAAATTGATTGCGTTATGTGTCACTTAAGACTCTAAAAATTATTACCTCTATATATATGAGAACCAACATCCTTTGATCATATTCCATCTTAATATTAATTTTATGATAAATTAATCCTCTTTAGAACCCAATATTATTCATGTACTATTCTAGATGATAGTACCAATACCTTGGTGATTTTTAGGCCATAAAATACCTTCCACAACTAACATCATTTTTATCATCTTTATACACTTTTTAGACACCCGGTTTCTCAATTTAAACTTTTTAATATATTATTCCATTAAAAATGATAATTTAACATCTATTTAATATACTTTGAATCCTTTATACACCACCATAAACAAAAATAATCTTATAGTATCCAATGAAGTCTTGGGGTAAAAAAGTATCACCCACATAAATTCACCCAATTTGGTAATACCCCCAAAACATTATGTATTGTTTTTAATGTTACTTTTCTATATTTATTGATATTATTCTAGAATACACACTTGTTTTTGATGATGTTCGTCCCCTTCGGGTATTGGAATAACTTCCCATGTTTTTTTATCTTCTATTTTGTCAATATCATCATGTATAGACTCAACCAAATTATTATATTTAGTAGATTATTAAAATATATTAGTCTGCAATTTGGATAAAAATGTGTTTTTATACTAATCCTTCAACATTAATATTTGAATAATATAAAATCAGTCACTAATGAAATTTTCATCATTGATATGATCCCTGTGTTTCACCCTATTTATAAATACAAAACGTTTAGTATTTTCCTCACTATTAATTAATTATAATGAGTTTCCATATCCCCATGTTCCCACCTAAATTATTTACTTAAAAATAATTTTTTACCCAAAACATTTACTGCAATACTATGAAATCTACTCAGCATTTCACAAATTATTCTCATTATCAATAATCGTTACATCATGGCTTTTAATGATTTTCTCAAGAATATTATTATAGATATTATATTCTATAATTATGGATTAATATCCAAGTAATATACCATCATCTTTATGACCATCCAACTTCTATTTATTATATTTTTTTGAGAATAAACCATTTACTTCTAAACACATGAAAGTACTTCAATGTAAGTTTACTCTCATACCACATCTTGTATTATGTATTATCTTTATTCAAAAAACGAATTATTGGAGATATAAAATTATTAGTGAACCTATTATATCTAATAAGTATCTATTAGATTATTTTATTTGAGAATTATTCATTCCCTTTTATTTATAATTTAGTTCCACCTCTCAACAACTTTATTTTTGAAGAATCGCTTATTGATGAAACATAATACTGAATTATGTGCTTTTTAATATACTCTTACACATAGTTATTTTATAATTCTATTCCATTTTTAGTTAAAGATTTTGAATTTCTATCCCAAACATATTCTTCACTGACCTTTTATAATAAGTAATTAATTTGAATACATTATATTTTTGATAATAACCATTAATTATTCCATACTACTATAATATCAATAAAAAGAATATAATATCTTTCTTAATCCATGGATATAGGAATAATGGGTCTAGAAACATACACATTCACTAGCTCAAGTAAACTTATTGATTTATCTTTTTGTTTTTCTTGTAGGTATTTTTAATAATATTACCTTTATGGAAAGTATCACATTTATGAGTATGCTAATTTAAAATATTAGGGATGACTCAAGAAAATTAATTCCTCACTATCTTATCAAAATATTTTTGGCTTAAATGGCTAAATCATTTATTCTACAATTGATTTTCTTTTTCATTAGATAACGAATATCTATCTTATTAGAAAATGAGGCAATGTTTCCCTTGATGCAATTTCCTAGAAATATAAATGATCAACTTACCCCTTTAATGGTGAATGTATTATTTATGAACTTCACTGCATGTACCGCGTCACATAATTAACCCACTCTTTGAATATTGTGACTAATACCTTAAACTAATAATAAATTCATGTACCTTAGGTGTCTTGAAACAATTTCCCCTTCCTTAATATAATAAAACTATCATATACTATTCTAAATATCATCAAAAAATAGAAGACAAAACATTCTGAAAAAAAATAGTTTTGAAAAATCAAAGAAAAATTTCAAACATTTTTGTCTCCATTAAAAAGACTTGTTTATACTTTTTTGTAAACTAATGAAATCAAGATAAACATGTTTTATTTATATAAAACTAATTTTCATGAAAATATGATATCTATATAATTTAAAGTAAAATAAAAAAATAAATATTTTAAAATTAAAAACTGTAGAGTTTCTAAAACTACAACAACAACTTAATTAAAATTTTAGAGTAATAAAAATATATTTTTAGACATCCTAATAAACTAATGAAATGTAGAAAAATATCTTATCAATCCAATTTTATAATGATCATATATATCCATACACATTAATTTATGAAAAAAATCAATATACAAAAAGGATTTTAAAATAAAAATCACATATAATAAAACAAGTAATCAAACAAAAGAGAATACACATGCACAAAAAATCTACAGCTTTTTATTTGACTACAAAACCAAAACTTTCGAAAAATTAAAATAAATTTTAAAAAAATTTAAAAAAAATTATTTCTCCCCATTTAATCCCAAAATATCTATCCCCATTTTTTTAAATAAAAAAAGTAAAAACAATGTTCCCCTAAACAAATGTAGTGATAAAAAATTAAAATTCCAACAAACCAAGTCCAAATTAAGTTTTCTCAAAATGAGAAGAGTCTATAGGATTTTTAAAAATATATGTTAGATTATTTTTAGAAGGTATAAATTCTAAAAGAAATATCACCCTTTTCACATGATCTCTAATAAAATGAAATCTAAGATCAATATTCTTGGTTCTACAACGTTGTAGGGTGTTTTTAGAAATAGAAATTACAGAAGTATTATCATAATAAAAAGTTATTTTGTCAAGATAAACATCGAAATCAAATAATGTTTTCTTAATCTATAAATTTTATCCTAACTACAAGAAGCAGAGATACACTCAGCTTCTATATTAGATAAAGCAACCGACAAATGATTCTTAGAGGACCAAGAAATTAATTTTTTCCAAGAAAATGACATATACCTAATGTGATTTTTCTATCAATTCTACATCTTCCAAAATCAAAATCATAATGAGAGGTTAAATAAAAATAGTTATATTTTGGATAAAATAAACCAGAATAAATTGTTCTTTTAACATATCAAATTATTATTTTGACCGCTTTAGTATGTATTTATTTAAGATCTTATTGATATCTATCACATAAAATACACTAAAAATGATTTCGGGTCTTCATGTGGTTAAATATATAAATCTACATATCCTACCTCTATAAACTTTAAAATCAACATATTTAACAAAACCTTCAAAATATAATTTAGAATTAGTATCCATAAGATTTTTCATATATTTAGTATTATCAAGAAAAAATCTTTTAGCTAACTCTTTAGAAAACTTAGATTGATTAAGAAAAATTTCATCTTTTCTTTGAAAATTTTGAAGTCAAAGAAAGAATATTAATTGTCCCATTAAAGTCATGTCAAATTCAGAAGAAATAAAAGAAGAAAATTCAATATAGAGTATTTCAATGGATGATCCAAAAACTATATCATGAACATAAAATTGAACAACTAAAATATCATCAGAAGTTCTTTTAACAAAAAGAGTTGGATCAACATTGCCTTTATTGAAATCATTATTTAACAAAAAACCAATAAATCCTTTCAAAATAAGCATGGGGTTCTTTTTAGAGACCATACCGTGCTTTAGAAAGTTTAAAAACATGATTCATAAATTTTTGACTTTCAAAACCAGGGTGTTGAGAAACATAACCTTATTTATTTATAAAACCATTTAAAAATCACCTTTTACATCCATTTTATAAAATTTTAATCCTTGAAAAAAATAAAAAGTCAACTAAATTATAATTGCATCTAACTTGAAAATAGGTGAAAATTAATCTTCAAAGTATATACCTTCTTCTTGAGAGAATCCTTGAGAAACAAGCCTCGATTTATTTTTGAGAATCTGTCCCGATTCATCTAACTTGTTTTTAAATATCTACTTAGTTAAAATTACCTACTTATCCTTAACCAATTCTATTAAAGTGAAAACATTATTTATTTCAAACTTATTTAATTAATCTTGCATAAAAACAATCCAGTTTTAATTTTTGAAGCATAATTAACATTAAAAGGAACAAAATCAAAAATTAAATCAGATTTGGCACAAAAATTAAAACATAATTTCTTGTTTTTACACTAGAATCAACATTTACAATTATATTTTCAACAAGATGATCTTTTTGAATCTTTCACGATTTTGGATCTGGTTTAGAAGGAGTACAGTCGGCCTCATTTTATTTATTCTTATCTTGAGGAATTTATTCATGAAAAATAAAATCTCTAAAATAACCATAAATTACATTAGAATCCGAATTTAATTTAACATTATTTTCATCAAACATAATATGAAAAGATTCTTCGAAAATCATAGTTATTTTATTATAAATTCTACATGGTGTAATATTATTAGAATAACCAATAAAAATTCCTTCATTACCCTTAGCATCAAATTTATATAAATTATCCATGTAATTTTAAATAAAGACTTTACTACCAAAAACTCTAATATAACCAACTTTAAGATTTTTATTTTTTAATAATTAATAATAAGTTTTCTTTAATTAAGGTCTAAGAAGAATTATATTCGAAATATAACATGCAACAAAAAAATCCTCAGCTCAAAAATATCTTGGAAAATTATATTCACTCAACATATTTAGAGGAATTTTAATAAGAGTTCTATTTTGCTTTCTACAACACCATTTTCTATGGTGTTCTTAGAGCATAAAAATTATGAGAATAACCATTCTCTTCACAAAATGTTCCAAAATCTAAACTATGAAATTTTTCTCCTTTGTCACTACGAATAGAGATTATTATACAACCTTTTTCATTTTGAACCTATTTACAAAAAATTATAAATCCAGATAAAGTATCATTTTTATGAGCAAAAAAGTATACCCAAGTAAATCTACTATAATCCTTAATAGTAACTCAGGAATATTTCTTTCCACCAAGGATGGAAATTTGAGTGGGGTCAAATAAATTAATATGTACTAACTATTAAAGTACATTAGTAGATATATTATTGATGGGTCTAAAAGAAAATTTTTGTTGCTTCCCTTTCATGCAAGCATTGCATACATGAATATATTCTTTATTCAAGAATGGAAGTTGTAACACATTCTCATGTTTTGAGAGCTTATGAAACCTTCTGAATTTAACATGACCTAAACTGCAATGCCAAAGGATTATATAATTCTGTAAAACATTTAAACATTTAATAGGTTTAAGAGTTAGTTCAAAGAAATCAATTGTATAAATATTATCCTTTCAATTAGCATAAAATAATAAATAATTATATTTAAAACTAAACATTTACCATTTTGAAATTTTAATTCCTTTCTATCATCACATAATTTTTATATACTAATTAAATGATGTTTTAAACCATCAATATATAAAACTTTAGAAATAAAATTAGAATTTGAAACACCAACTTTACTAAAACTTTTATTTGGGATTTGGAATTGTCTTCAAAAGTAACAGTGCCTCCATCAAATGTGTTGTATGTGGTAAAAATTGATGGGTATTCGGTCATATACCTAGATAATGCAATGTTTGTGTACCATATATTGTTCTTGAGACATCCAAGTCATTTTTGCTACAAAAATAAATTACTTGAAAATTTTGGTACCCAAGCTACTTTGTGTCCAACAGTATTAGTTATACAATTATTACGTACCTCTAAATAATTTAAACATGTATTGTAAAAAATATAGATAATAAGGATTTATAAATATTATTTTTTTGTAACTCTGAAGGATTATTTAAATATAAGACATCAGTCATTTTTATAATGACATTTCATTACACATTTTAAACAAGTAACAGTTGAAGTTCAACCATTTTGATATTTAACAAAATGAGTTTTATACATTTTGGGTAATATTATGTCGTAGAAAAAACAATCTTTATTTTTATCAGTTTTAGTCAATGACAACATCTTATGATATTTTCACGACCTTGAATAAAGGAAAATAAAAATTGTTTAATACATTCAAACTGCTTTTTCAAATTTCAATTCAAATCATGTGAATATTTCAAATTTTCATAAACTTTTGAATGAGAAGTAAAAGTTATACTACTTAGTTATTCATTCTGCTACAAAAGTATTTTATTTTCTAAAAAGATTTTCTCATTATTTTCTTTAATATTATTATATAAATCAGTAGCTTTGAAAATAACTTTTATTAACATTTCAATTTCTTTATTTAATTCAAAAACATTGGGATTCATTTATGAATCAAAATATTTTTAATTAAATCTATAATTACTAACCTTATTTAGTGATGCCATGAAGCACAAGTTAGAACTTTATTTTTAATTTAATTATTGAGTACTAGAATCAGATTCTTCTTTACAACTTCAGCTAGTGGTCAAAGCCTTTTTGTACTTATTTTTGTTTTTGTATTTATTCTTTAGTTTAGGACAATCAGTTTTGATATTTCCTTTCTTCCGGCACTCATAACAAGTTACATATGAAGCATTATAATTCATATCACCTTTCTTACCTCCCTTATATTTTTCTTTTTGAGGGTTTATTCTAAATCAATTATTGAATCCTTTATTTTTCAATCTTTTTTAAACTCCAGCCACAATTTGAGCCATATTTCCTTTTCACAATCTAATAGATCAAAATCAAGGGAGTGAGTAGAAATAAAATTCACATATTTAAAATTTACACCTTTTCTTTTTTGTTATCTCCTCGGAAGCTATGTTATTCTGTTCTAATTCATACTGAAGGAGTGATTCAATAAATTCATCTAGGGTGTACTCTTTGAAATTAATTCTTTCATCAAATAGAAACCTTTTCAGCATGCCATTTCTTTGGTAAGAATCATAGGACTCATTCAACTTATACTGGGGTTTCTATAGCTTCTCAAAGTGAATTAATTCCATTTACAATGCTTCTGAATCTTTGGAAAATTTGGTTAACTATTTAATCATCACCCATATTGAAGCCTCGGTAATCAGCGTGAAGTACTCCAAGTTTGGTACAAATTATTTTTTTAGATCCAAGGTGAGTAACTTGTAGAATCTTCTATATTTCACAATTTGTCTTGCAAGAAGATACATGACTAAAAACAATTCTATTAATAGAACAATATAAAATATTAACAACTTTGTAATTTGAAACATATATAATTTCATCAATTCCAGTAATAATATTTGGGTCATCTTCAGGAAGATTGTACTATTTTTACATGGTAGAAAAGTTCTCAATGAGTAATTGTTTGAGATAAGCCTCCATTAAGGATCTCCAATAGCCATAATTAGTAATATCAAAGTGTGGTGGATTTTGAGGAATGTAAACATCATTTGGGTTCAATCCTTCTATCTTATAAGATCTTGTCCTTAGATTATGAGGTCTTGGAAAATGTTAGCACAAATAAAATCAAAGAATACTCTAGAAAGAGATTTCATAATTCTAAAAGAACAATATCTTGATACAGATTAAAAAGTATCAGTAAGATAATAATAGAGATAATCAATTATAAAAAGGATTTTCCTCTAATAATAATTTTTAGGTATCATAAGAAGAACAATGGAGAAAATAAATTCTAAAAAGAATTAACTTTGATACTAATTATTAGGTCTGATAGCGTAATGTCGAATGGTCTATAGGGGGGTGGGGGGGAGAATATAATAGATTAAAAATATAAAAAAAATTATTAATTAAAAAAGTTATCGAAGTTAATTATACTTGTTAATTAAAAATAGAGAAATTAATTAACATAAGGATGTTTTTATAGTAGTTCGGTACAAATTAGTCCTGCTTCAACTCCTATACCTCTCTACTTAGTGAGAGATACATGTGTACTTAAAATTATTTTTATAGGGTAATCATAACCCAATTAATAAATCATTTCTTAGTGGAGGGATAACCGTGAAACTGAATTTTTTTAGGGAGTCACAACCCTTACAACATGACTTTAGACACTGGGAGTCACAACCCTTACAACATGACTTTAGACACTGGGAGTCACAACTTGAATAGTTTTGAATTTAGATACTGGTAGTCACAACACTTAGATCATGAATTTAGAATTGGGGAGTCACAACCTAAGAAAACAGAATAACAAATAATGATTTTGTGAGTAAAATCATAAACATAAAAATAGATTGTGTGTGGGAGATGGGAAAAAGTGTTATAGACTCGGAACTAGATGAATGAGAAGGTAAAATATTAAAGAAGATGTACTAGTTTTGGAGGATTTGATCATAACATCTCATTAATAAAATTTTAGTCAAAGAAGAAAAGATTCAACACTTGATAGATTGCATAGGTTATGAAACAGAGTGTCTCATGATGTTTTAAATTCCCAATAGATTCAAGGTTCGCATCACATTATATTTGAAAAAATAAAGTATAAATTTTCTTACCATTTGTCTTTAAATATTTATCTTGCTATATTTGTTTAACCTGAAAAAGAGAAATATATATATAGATTATATATTTAGTAGTTACTGTAGCTCTGCTTCCTTCTTTTTTTCAAAAGAAATTTATTCAAGTGCGTTCATAAATCTCTCCATAAAAATGTAGCATTTTTGCCTCTTTATCCCTATAGAATAAATATATAATAAAACATTAAAAAGAATTTGAATAATTCTTCCCATAAAATCTATAGAATAATAATAGCATTGAACAGTTTAAAATACCAATTTAAATTCATTTAAACTTATTCAATAAAGTTCTTGAAAACCTGCAGCACAATCCAAATGTAAATTCAAATATTTGATGATAAATAAACTTGAAACCACCAAATTTATTATAAAAATATGTTGAAATAATTTATGAAATTTTGTATCTAAATATTACACAAAAAAACATTAAGAAATATTTGATCATAATCATTATATTTAATTTGAATTTATCCATTAGAAAAACCTTTGAAAATAATCCATATATATACAGAAAAACAATTTTCAGAAAAAATGCACGGAATAAACACTAAGTTCAGAAATGAATAGTAATGTAACACAAGGATGATGAACAATTACATAGGTTTGATGAACTATAATTTTAACTATTCATGAATAGTGACATAGTGTATTGATGATGAATAATAACATAGGGTTGATGAACAATACTTTTCACTATTCATGAACAATAATGTAGCGTATGGATGTTGAACAATAACATAAGGATAATAAACCATAATTTTCACTATTAATGAATAATTATATAGTATTTGGATGATGAACAATAACATAGGTTTGTTGAACCATACATTTCACTATTGTTAAAGCAGGGTTACCCATACTTTGTGAAAAAAAATTGACACCATACTTTAACAAAATTTAATGATTTTTAAGGGTTGTTAATATAAGATTAAAACATTGGTCAAAAATAATAATTTTTTGAAAAAATTATTATATTTTCAATGAATTTATAATCAAATAAAACTTCCATCTAATGTTCCAAATATCATCAAAAAATAGAAAAAAACATTTTGAACAAATAACACTTATGAAAAAGCAAAAGAAAACATCAAACAATTTAATCGACATTCAAACAACCTTTTTAGACATCGATGTAAAATAATGAAACCAATATTAACATATTTTTTTTATATAAAAAAACATTTCACCAAATTTGATATATTTCAATGTTTAAATAAAATAAATATATAAATTTTTTAAAACTGAAAACTGTAGAGTTTCAAAAACTACAACAGAAACTTAATTGAATTTTTAGAGTAAAAAAAATGAATTTTCATACTTTCCCATAAACTAATTTAATGTAGATAAATATCTTATCTATCCAAATTGATAGGAATAATATAAATCCATACACTTTATTTTAATAACTCATCAAAATACATTGAGGGTTTTAAATGAAAAATCGCATATAATAAAACAAGTAATCAAACAAAATAGAATGCACACACACAAACCTGATGTGTCATATAATTCACAAAGGTAATTACATTCTATTACCATGATTGATTTAATTGTTTTCACGGTATGAATTGTTATGATATGGGTTGGTTATTTAAAATTTCATCATTAACCTAAAAAACATTTTTCCTACCTAACTTAATGGTGACATTCCATCTAACAACCTATAAATTACTAAAGACAGGGAATTATGAATTTTAATTTAGAACTTAATACTGTTTAATTAAAATGAGGTGAAAAAAACAAACTAATGGTTGTTTTTATCTATAATGAATTTTTGAAACCATATATAATTAGACCATAGTGATGGGCCTTAAAAAATTTAAAAGAATTAGAAAATGATAAGAATATTAATGTGAATGGTGTATGTGAGTTGGATTGAATTAAGGGATGGTTTGGTCTAAATAAAATTCATGTAATAAAACTATATACAATTTTACTTAATATACTATGAATTATATATTTTTTTAATGAATCCTCGTGATATGATTCTTTTTTTATGTATGTGGCTTGACCCTAGTTTGGGTGGATTGGGCTAGTGAGAGTTCCTGATTTTTGATTTCAAGAGCTTATGTTTGTTACTGCTTTCGCAAAATTGTGATATCAAGAACTGTGTTAGTAATGTGTTCTGAGTTTTTATGTTGACATCTTAGATAAATTCATCCTTTAAACCACAAACTGAGTTCCATGAGGGCACTAGAGAGAATTTCTCTAAGGTAAAGAGGTTTAAGCCACATTCAAAAGAGGGTTAGGTTGTATACTCTTATCTCTGGGAGAGTTTTATTCTGGAGATACAATCTATGGGGAGATATGCAACTTGATTTGTGAATATGGTGTCAAAGTTTACCTAAAAATTATAGTTTCACCATCTACCAATTTTCTCTATGGAGGGTGAACCATAGGTATCTAAGACCAGGATGTTGGTAGCACACGCTATTATTAAGCATATGTAGACATGACATAGAAAATTCCTGCACATGTTTTTAATCAAATTATGAATATTTTTTGATGTTTTTAAATGATAAATCCCATTTATTCAAATGTTTTACTAAAATAATTGGAAATTTTAATTATAGAATGAAAATTGGATAAAATATGAAAAACTTTTAATCTAGTAATTTTAATAGATTTTAATCACAAGGGTATTTTGAGCATAACATTTAAAATATTAACCCAATTTGAGTGATTATTTTTTTAGGATTTCATGATTAATTTTCTTCAACTTTTTATTATGGAGAAAGTGTTGATTCGACCATCTTGAGGCACAAAAAAACCATTGAAGTTGGAAAATGTTCCAGGATGACAACATGGAACCCACCAAAATAACGAAAGCATAAATCAGGATAAAGACATCTAATTGAGTTTATTCCACTTATATATGAAATAGGACTCAAACTCACGTTCTACCAAAATTTTACATGGACTTTTCGGACAATTAAGGTTGAAATTGAAGGATATTCATTGAAGGAATCTTCATTGATTTCTCATCAAGACATATTCATAGTCAATATAAATTCCATAACTCCTATATATGGTGGAAAATTATACTAAAATTTCTTGGGGGAATTAAAAATACATTTATGAATAAATTTAATGAATAATTAATGTGTTAATTATCCATTTAGTAGGTCAAAAAAGTGAAAACTTACAGAGGAAAGATTCTAGCCTATAAAAGAAGGAGAGATCCTCCATCTCAAATCATTCCATCCCATACCATTACTTCAGAGGCAACAAGGAGGAGATCTACAATAAATAAGGCTAGCCAAAAATACCCCCTTTTATTATTATTCATTTTTTAGTTTTCATTATTTTAGTTTTATTTCAATTTCAATTTTAGTTTTATTTTTTTAATCCATGTATTTGAGTTTCTCCATCCATTCCACAATTCCTCTTCTCAATTATCTTCTATTAATTATAAGAATTATTAATTTTTGTATTAATATTAATATTAATATTATTAATATTATTATTATTATTATTATCATTATTATAATTATGAAATTATTATTCTATAATTATTTTTTATCTTTCTGTATCCTTTTTCAAAAATTATTTTCGTAATTAATAATAATAATAATAATAATAATATTCATTATAATTATTTATGCCTCTCTCCCTCTCTTCACATCCATCCACCATTATGATTTCTTACTCTTGAAAACGATAAGCTAACCCCGAGACTTGACCCGGGGAGGTTAAGGTGTTCTTGAAATTCTTTTATAGTTTATTTAATGTTTGTGGTAGATTTGAGTAGCATGATTGGGTGAAAAGAATATCTCTGATGTGGTGACTACCCCCAATAACATGAAACTCAAAATATTTCTATTCTGGAAAATAAAAGTGACTCAAACATGAGATTTCATGTTATTATTACCAAACTAAAATTAAAAAACTAATGGAAAATGATGATTTAACCTACTACTGTACCCCAAATACTAGTGTTTTCTTCTTAGTCATTCTGTCTAGTTATCATGTTAATATAAATTAGAATTTCAATTATTGAAAGTAATTATTCAAGAAACCAAAAAATATTGTCATTATTTTCATTAAAACACTTAAAACAACAAAAATAATTAGAATATGTGATTTAGATAAAGTAGGTGAACTAAATTGAGAAGGCTCCTCAAGTGAGACAACCTTGGGTAGAGTCTGTACGGTACTAGGGAAAATATAATTTCTTTTGACCAAACACTAAGATAGGAGTGTGTCAAGAAACCACTCCCAAGAAAATTTGAAAACATTCCACCTATATTATTTGAGGCCATGCTTGGTGGTGGTTGGATGTTTTGATTTGGGAAAATCAACACATGGGTATGGTTTGGAAGGATTTATATACTAGCTTCATTGAAAACTTTTTTCCAGAAACCCCATGGTCTGATAGGGCCAAAGATTTCATGCACTTAGAAAAGGATATTTTTTTGGTTATATAGTATACTACTCGGTTCACTAAGTTACATTATGTCATTCCATATATAGATAATTATGATTTTGTTAGAGAAAGACACATCAAATATGGCCTCAGATAGCAGATAAAGTCATATGAGGACATCTCCCATATAACCATAGTATTATCAATGGTGAATTGATATTTTCTTTCTAAGAGAAATATTAGAGAGGACCACGACCCTAGGGAGATATTAGTAGCTGGTAGTGGATCATCTAGTAGAAAAAATCATCTCTTTAATGAGACCTAATAGAGTAGTGGTGGATGGAGAAGCTAGGGTGATAGTGTTATGGTATGTCATCAGCGTGTCAAGAACAATCATTACTATTGGCACTATGAGATGCCACCAATTGAGTGCCGATACTATGGGAGGATTAGTCTTCTCCAGGGGTGATGTAGGATAATGTCATAGTTACCCATCGATAGATACTCCAATTTAGTTTAGGGTTTAGTTACAACATCCTTTACTCTTCTCCTGGCAGGTAATTAGAGTTCAATTAGTCACACATGTTGAGGTGGTGGTAGGGGTGCATAGAGTTAGAGTGAGTCATTCCATTTGGGCATTATAATGTAAGTAAGTATGAATCGGATGTAGGCCCCTGATTCAAGGTAGATCCATACTGTTTATATTTCTCCCATAGAGTAGAATTATAGTATATCAACAACTATAGGTATGATTTTGGTGTATTCTAATTTATATTATGCAATTTTTTACATACAAGAATCACATTATTTCATATAAAATATATTCATGGATGGTTTGTGGTTGATATTGAGTACATGCATGGGGTGATTTTTATCAATACCCCATTGGGAGTCCAACATGGGGACATTCATCACTTTAGGGAGCGTTCTCTTGAGATTAGAGGTTACATGTTCCCGTGGGACATTTTCATGATAGATACGAATGGGTTCAACCAAATTATTGGGATGAATTAGTTTGTCCCCTTTGAAGCTGATATAGATTGTTATCATCAATGGGTGTCCTTCACCTTTCCTAAAGGCATATGTTATGTTCACAAGGGTGAGTGGGACCTATAGGTAGGTCTAGAATATCCTAATTAAAGTAATATATATTATTTTTTATCCATGTTTCTCAATATTATATAATATTAGTGATGGGGGGAGACCAGATGTTTATAATCCTATGGTCAACCACTTTTTGGATGATTTTCTAGATGACTTATCATGTTTTATTCTTAAGAGAGAGGTGGAGTTCACCATTGATCTCATTCTAGGTGCTAATACTATTTATATTCCACCAAAATAGATCACTCCGATAGATATACAAGAGTTAAAGAACTAGTTGGAGGACTTAGAGACCAAGAATTTTACTCACCATAGAACATCAGATTGGGATTATCATATCCATTTTTCTAAGAAATATGGTGGTACTTTACAACTGTGTGGGAATTATCATTAGATAAACCAGGTGACTATTAAGAACTGATATCCATTAACAGGCATTGATGATATTTTTGATCATCCAGTGGGAGATAAGATCTTCTACAATATCTATTTTATGTCAACTTATCACCTGGTTAAGGTGAGACCCTATGATATACCACACATGGATTTCTAGTGTAGGCACAACCTCTATGAGTACTTCATGATGTTCTTCAACTTGATAAAGGTACCAACAGTGTTTATGGACTTGGTGAATATATTTTTCCATCCATACCTTGATTTATTTACGATTATATTTTGGATGATTTCCACATGTATTCAAAGATGATAGAGGACTATGCATAACACTTGAAGATTATTTTGGGGCACCCTATAGGAGCATTATCTATATGCTAAGATCTCAAAGTGTAATTTATGGATTGACAAGGTAAAATTATTGGGGAAAATCATATTATAAGTATATATTTATTTATACCCTAATAAATAGATAGATGTGTTTTCAATGGAAGAAAAAAATGTGTTTGATGTTCAAATATTTCTAGGCTTGGAAGGCTATTGAATATGTTTTATACATGAATTTCCCATTTGAAATCACCTATGATAGGGATGAGAAAAAAGTGGGTGAAATTTATTAGGTGAAAATCTTATAATAATACATTCTATGAGGTAATGGGGAATATTTTCCTCAGTACTGATCCTAATGTTTCCAGATATAGATATGATGTATGTGGTATATCACGATGCACTAAGTATCAGGTTGTGTATTGCTCTTGTGTAGGGGGATCAAGTCATGGTTATGTGTCTCAATAGTTGAGGATACATGAATAGAAATATCCTATATATGATATTGACTTTCTAACTATATGGAAAATATTGAAATGTTGGTAGTAGTATATCTTGGGAGATTGGTTCATAGTCTATACCAAAAATAAGATTATAAGGTAAAATATCACTTAGTGCAACCTAAACTATCAACAATGAAGGTGGATCAAGTACATCAAGTATTTAAACTTCAAGATGGACTATACAGTAGGGAAGAGAAATATAGTTATTGATTATCTAATCATAAATATGTGACCTCATGTTGTCTATGAATCCAAAAGTTAGTAGTAGTTGATGGTGATTTTTACTGAAATGAATCCAGATATACAAGAGGACCAGGTTCAAAGAGTTCTAGAATCATTATCCAAGGATCTTTTAATTCAATTTTTGATCAAGAGGAGACTGATTACCAAGGTTTCCCTAAGGGAAAGATGATGTATAAGTCATCATGGACCAGCTAATGAAGCTCATCCATTTTATACCAACAAAAAGACCCATTTACAGTGGATGAACAAGGATGTTTTTATATCTAGGAGATCATGTGTCTACATGGAATTACTTAAACCATTGTTTATGATAGATACACTTAGTTTATATTATATTTTTTATTGGGGTTGTAGAAATAATTGGGAACTCAGGTGATATTGAGTACAAACTATCACCCTCAAATCAATGGATAATCTATATGAATTATTTAAGTGTTGGATAAGATGTTAAGGTAATATATCCATCATTTTAGAGGTTATTGGGAGAACCATTTAGATATTATGGAATTTTCCTACAGAAATATTTATCAGGTGATGATTAAATGACCCTTATAAGAATTTATATGGGAGTCTATATCATTCCACCTTGTTTTATATGGAGGTAGGTGAAGAAATGATAATTGGGTTGAGTATCATTATGTAGATGAAAAATCATGTACAATAAATTTGGAAAAGTATGGGTATGACGAAAAGTAGTCAGAAATCATATATATATTGGTGTTTATGACCAATTAAGTTTGAGGTTGGTGATTGGGTGATTATGAATGTGTTTCCTAGAATGGGACACCATCGTATACAGAGGAATGGGAAATTAGTGTCCAGGTATGTGAGACCATTAAACATTGTGGAGATGGACTTCCCAGTGGAATATTTACTAGATAATCTATTGATATTTGGTTCTTTACAAGATGTATTCTATTTTTCTTTTCATATATGTTATTTTTCTAACCCATATCATGTGATCGATGTTGAGGATGTTAACTTTTAGGCTGATACACCCATGAGATGTTTATTCTTCTAGTATGGGTGCTATGGAAACACATGCATGTCTAGGAGGAAATGTGGGAGTGGGAATCAGATATGCATATCCAATGGATAGACTCATTCATTGAAGAGATTGATGATGTTTGAGGGTACGGAGCGAGGAAATGTTTTCTTGAGGTGCAGATGTTGTAAGACCCCAGTCTTATTTTTTTGGTATTTTTACTTAATTTTTTCCTAAAACACCTTTTTTTATTTTTAAAGGATTGAAAAGGTTTTTGAGGGGTTTCAAAGGTACCTAGGAGGCTCAGAAGGATGTTGGGGCTTTCAGGATAAAGGTTTTAATTCCACTAGTAACCCATTTATACACCATTTGCTAGACGGTGGGCTTCTTAAAGGCTGGGATAGAGACTGTAATCATATCGTCTATCATTTGGATTTTGTCTTGGTAATTTTTAAGTGGAAAACTATTTTTACCCCTTTTATACCTTTATTTATTAACCTTATTTTTCCTCATCTTGGGACGTAAAAGAGGGTTGGTAGGATTTTATTCATCCTCTTGGTTCATGGGTGTTCCTCACTCACTCCACCTTCATTTTTTACTTTTATTCATCGTGTTGGAAATTGATATATATGTTTTTCACTCCATTATCTTCCAATATATCTTTATACTTATATCTATTTATCTACCATGATTTTTAACATAAATGAATTATTTTCAGAGCGTTTATGGTTTATCTATTTCTTTTGTTTTTTTATCAAACTAAATCCGGATATTCAACATTTGAAACCCCTCTAACCTATGGTAGGTGGTGTCATGATTTTTCCTCAAGGTCACACCATTTTATTGCATATTTGTCTTGTATAGCCACACCAGATCATCCATAACTTAAACTAAAATTAATATAATTTGTTTTGATTACTTTTTTTATCTTAGGGGCTCCCCAGACTTATAATAGTTGGTTGGGATGGGTAAACCCTTATTGAGAATATTAAAGAGGAAAGTTTTTCCTTGTTTATTATTTTTGTGTGAACTAACAAGGTAGGATAGGGATTTATATAGTGATATGATGTTTTAATATGGGATGTGGGATGATTGGGATAAAATTTAGGAATACTTAGTTCTTATGAACAAGGAAGGTTTAAATGGAAATATGAATTGAACTTAACTGGTTAATTTAGCTTAAATTGTCAAATTCTTTGTTATTTGATTTGGGAATAATATCATGTCATAATCCTTCAAAATAGATGCAAGTATGGAGTGGATTAGAAAATTTATTTGGATTAATTGTGAAAATTTATATTATAGAATGACATGGAAAATACTAGGATTCAATTAGGATATTTATATGAATGTTGAGGGTTTCAAGAAACTTTTTGATTCAATTATGTACATTGATTTGAATTATTATCGTGATCTAGTGGATTCTAGTTAGATTCATTACCATAAATTACATGGGGTAACTCCCCCTTGGATTCAGTTTATTTCTATAGTGGTTGAAGGCCAAAAATTCATACATATATTCTTTGGGCTACCCTTATAAAATGTATTAGGATGGGCTCCCTAGATTTAACTCAATCTTATTGGAGTCAAATTCCTTGAGTATGAGACAAGGATTCCAATCGAGGAACACTTATAAATTTCATTGGAGGTCTCTTTGAGTTTAGACTGGGCTGATATATTTTTCCTAGGGATTACAAGAATGGAATTTTGGTTGAGCCACATGGATTACTTTAGGTTATATGATCATGGTTTCCTCAGTGATGCACCTTAGAACAAGAATGGTCTTTGAAACTTTCTCCACATTCACAGATCAGTGTAAACAAAAGAAGGTAGGGTCAGCCTAAAATGTCCCCTTGAAACCCAAGGCATGAATTAGTTCCATTTATTTCTATATATTATATTTATTATTATTCCAATCATTTTTTTACACCCTTATGATTAACACATATAGACTATATTTTCATTAGGCACCCTTGGTGGTGGTGACCTATTAAGTCATATTCACATGTCGTTTAAACCAATTTTTGGTACCCAAATAGACATTGAATATTCAGTTTGGAATAATGTAAACTTCATTGGAGATGATTCTTTATGTTGTGACTAATAATAGAGTTGGGAACTGAGATCCAGGCTAGAGCTCAAGACATCTTATTTTTTATATCATTTGGGGATTTTTCATTTTTTAAAATTTTAGAGTTGTTGTACTGAAATTGAATTATATGTATCCATTCTTTTTATTTAATTTTAGTCACTATGTTACTGCATGGGTTATGAATTGGTAGATTAGTACCTGGTTATTTAATTCTAGATTTAATGTATATAATGTTTCCACTAATTTTTTTAGACTCTAAACTGAGGGTATAATCTCCCCACCGTACCACCAATGGACCCTCATTTCTGGTCGGAACCCTATAGCATATGTGGAGGTGCACATAAGGCCTTATGGAACACCGTCATAGGGAACCAGTTCAGTGTCTTTCTTGTTAGGGAATTATATTTTTACATCACATCACCTTTATAAGTTCATTATCTGATAATGAGGAAAATAAAGAATTCCTTTATTTGACATCACTTTTAATGTTATTTATATTAAAAAGAAACCATAATGACCTGTCATATGGCATTGATAACCTATATTAGATTTAACCTAGAATATGTAGCCATTGGTATAGTAGATAAGGTTCTATTCTCTCTTTAAAAATATAAAATCATTTTATATCGAATATAGAAATTCATTTTCTATTGATCGAGTTATTAGTATCTATGAAATACATTATAGATAAAACCTAGATAAATATTAGGATCTAATACCAATTATTTTGATCACTCATCAGGTGATGGACACTAAGGGTGTAGGGGGAGTGAATCAATCTTTTTTAATATTTCAAAACCCAGTCTATCTCACCCTTATTCAATGAAATACTCCCAACACACACCATAATTCATGTAATAAAATAAACAAGATATGTTTTTTTAACATGGTTCACCACTTGAAAGGATTACAATATCCCCAATGTGTTGTAGTTTTTATCCCACACACTCAAATATATTCTCTTTTTGTTCAGATGTCGCTACAGAATATGGAATAAACTTAAACCTATTACAAAGCCTAACTCCAACCAGTTACTATTCATCACCAATGAAAACTAAATGATTACTTTTAATGAATGATCACCAATGTAAGCATGAGTCTCTTTATGGGATGATAGATGTAGATCTTCTCCTAATTCACCATTTTACCCAACAATACTTTTTCACTATTCTCACAAGAATTCTATGATTTCCCTTTGCATGGTTGTATAATAAAAAAAATCCATGAATTATTCAAATTTATTTAATTTTTTATATTCAAATACATGCGAGAAAATTTAAACATTTGAATTTTTAAATTCATTAATTTATAGAAGTAAATTTCCTCCACAACTCTTATTCAAATCCAGTCAATATCTTCATTGAAAACTTCTATGAGACATGGGATTTAAACCCTTCCCATGATATTAGAATTATCATGGTGTTCATCATATCCAAAATATATATAGACATTTAATCCATATTGGGACATATTTTTACATGCATGGATCCTTCATAACTACATAAAGTCATAGAAAAAAATATCATAGTCACGGATCCTTTTGTTGTGACCCAAAAAATTTCCACGACATTCTCCACATCATTCGTTTGTTATGATAAGATCATTTTGGTGTGACTTCATTTCAAATGGAAACACCTTCTTTGGTGAGATATTCGTCTAGGAAAACTTCACATCATAGTACTTCTCTCTAATGAATGGAACTCTAAGTCAATCTTATTCATATTTATAAACCTTGATCATCAAGTTCCATCACTTGAATCAGGACTACAACATCTAATCACGATATTTTAATATTTAAATAACATCACAACATCATCCCAATTATATCATTCTTCAAATTTCGTCAAACTAGAAATCTTCAAAACTGATAAATAATAAATAATTTAGTAAATACATATCCTAATATTTTTTTTATTTTCTACATTTATTCGAAATATGATTCACACATAATATTATTTATACCTTATATAATCCATAAGATTTTATACTTAGGTATATTTCTACTCAAGCTTACCAAAAAAGGTCAATATCCTAAAATATGTTATGTATTTCAGAGACAGTTCCTTTTCCACATATGAAAATGAATTAATACATAAGATATTAAATTTATTACTTAATGATATATGATCTTATACTTTTCCAATTACTCACATTGTCTAAAAAATATATTACATATCAAAAAAACATATGAATGATCCCAAATAACTCTCACAATCCTTTTCTTATTATTAAGCCTATGTATGGGAGTTATACTATAGATCAAATAGTTTGAATGTTTTTTAACCTGCTAGAACCCCAAAATTCATAACAAAACCCAAAACTTTACCAAGGATTTCCAATCACGCCAAAACACCTCAATGAAATTATGAACTCTTTCCATAGCTCTATGAATAAAAATCTGTCATCCTTAAGTGTTGAGAAAAAATAAAAAAAACAACCTTGAGTGGTTTAAATAGAAATAATTATGAGATTCATGGTAGATGAATCACCACCCAAAACTACCATTATTTCTTCTATCGGATTTAGGACTTATACATATTTATTAAGGTATTTTGTAAGTAAAAGTTTGGAAGATATCAACATGTAATTATTTTTTCTATTATTATAAAATTATTTACTTAAAAGATTATTTTAATATAAATGGATATATAAAATTAAATGAATGGTATTACTAAATAAATAAGAATATAAAAACCATTTAATATTTCTCGCTAACAAATTTAATATTCAAAAGATATTTTTTTGATAAGTATCATTTATATTTGTCAACATATTTAATAAAATTAATAAAAAAAGTAACAAGTTTAATGAAATTTAATGGAAATAACTTTGATTTATTGACAATTAATTGGTTATATATAAAGATAAAATCATTCGATAATTATAAAGATACTTTTCTAAAAATATTGTCATACATTTTTATTTTAATAAACTAAATATATCATGGTTTAATGATTATTTTTGTAAAATGTAATGTCGATAAGTATAAAAAATAGGCCATCAATCATTTAATAAGTATTAATGATATGAAATAATAAAAATAACACTTACTGAATAAAAAATAATCTTTTATGAAAACATTTTTCTTATATATTTTCGGTTTTCCTTTAAAATTTAAATTTATCACATTTAGAATTCTAATTAGATTAAATGCTGTCCAGATTTGGAATCATATAGTTGAAATTAGTTAAGTGGGTCCTATATTATATTTAGTAGAAAATAATTACCATGTCGAATAATTAAATAATGTAACCAAATGATTAAGGGGGTAAATTAACATGGAATAGATTTTGAGAATTTAATTTGTTATTTATACATTCAAGAATTAATTTTTGAAGTTTAGAAGTTAATACTTCAATTAAAACCAACATTTACATACCTCAATCACCTGAATTCAATGTGGTTTTATTGTTATCCTTCACCTAACTCATGTTTCCAATGAAATATCCCTCAGTTTCACCGATAAAAGTAGATCCCTCTTCCCACCTCAAGTGATGTTATTACTTAATTTTACCCTTGAATCCCTACCCAAATTCTATCCCTAAAATCCCATCCCATGTTTGGTAACTTTTGGTTACAATTAAGAGTGCTAATACCTTCATTTCTCTAAGTATCTATAAGAGAATATTCAATTCTTCAACTTAAGAGTTATCATTTCCTAATTATTTTACTTTATATTCTTTTTCAAATATACTTCAATATAATTTCTCATATTAATACCATGTTTTTGAAATAATTACTATTCTATAATTTTAATATTATAAATTTATAATAACACATTGTTTGGTCCCAAACAAGGTTGATACCCTGTGGGTTGAATCTAGGTTTGATAATTATAAAACATTCCATTTCTAATGATCTTTGTTCCATAATTACTAGTAACAACACTATTTATCCCTCATTAATGATATAAATATATAAATCTATAAATATGGGATATAAATTATTTTACCTAGTTCACCCTAATAGTTATAATACAAGGTGCATGAAAAGGAAATGTTTCAATTCTCTTAAAAAAATAAAGTTCAATGATTTTTTATAATTTCCAAGTAGCCACAATGACCTTTATAGTTTAAAACATTCATAATAAAGAATTATAACTTATCTAAAACATTTAAAGAATGCACTAATCCACAAAATGATACCATTATAATCGTCTCAAATATACTACAATATATAACCAATAATGGTTTGTTGATCATCTTATCTTTCATCCCCTTGAAGAACTTTCCAGAAATTCTAGTGAGAGAGTCTCTTAGATATAACATTTATTTTTCTTGAAACCTCCATCACTGTTCTGGTTCTCCACTAACTTTCTCTATTGGTTATGTAAATCCTCTATATTATTTACTTCTAATACATAACTACAATAATAATTTTTGTAATCTCCATGTAATCCAAACCTTAATCCACCAGTTATGATTAATTCAACTTTTTCTAAAACTCTAATATTTTTTAAGTGTACCAAATGTTTTAATGTGGTTATTATTTTACTATTAATTTGATTAAACCCCTATATAATTGTTCACTTATTTTAATTTTGAATTACAACTGTACATTTCATACCACTATAACCACATCATGAACCCCTTCAACAAGACATGGTGTTTCTTGGTTTTAGAAATTCTATAGCATGGTCTCCCTTATTAGGCATGGAGAATAGTCAAAGTCCACATACAAAAAAAATAAACCAAAATATTTTATTTTAATTCACTTGTGATCATTATAATACTATGTGAATCTCCCTCAATCTACATCCTAGATAAGGTGTGGTCTTATTCCCTTATGGTGTGGTAAAATATTAGATTGATATATCTTTTGAATGGATGGATCTTGTGGTGAAAGCCTCTAAAAATGCTAAATCCATATAAATCCACCAAAACTCTTCATGCGGTGTATCAATCATCCTTATGGTGAAAAAACCTAAAAAAACCACTAAGCGATGTAAACTATTCCTTTGGTGTGAAAATTCTTCACTATGCTTTTAGGGTCCCCAAATTGGATACTCAACTAAAAATCCTTCCATGACACATCATGGAGTGTTGCAGCATGGTTTTTAACGTATAGATAGAACTTATTCAATTATAACCAAACTCATTTACCTTCTTTATAACTTTAGAATTTCTTTTTGGATACTTTCTAATAACACTCTCATATAGATATCAACAAAAACAACCGAAACAAAACAACAAAGTAAATTTTTCCAGTAATCTCCCCTTTGAGTTTTTTTGAGAATTCCAAACCACATTCAAAACTTATTTTCATTAAATTTTTTATAACTAATTAGATATAACCAATACCACTATCCATACCTATTTCCTATAGGGTGTGTACTAATAATTCACCAATAACCAACTCTAAGACCATGTGAAACAAGATCTATGTGACAACAAATAGTTCGATGAAAGAATTATCATGAAAACACTTCGTTTAACTTTATGATCATTAATATATTTGAATTAACACTTATCCCCATGAATATTCATTCAAAAAATCCTCTATTTTTTCAAACATCAATATAGGATTTCTTAATTTCAACCTAGTTTACTTCATCTGAACACATGTATGACTTATCCAAGTAAATTATGAAATCTTATCCCCCTTTGTTAAAAAACCCAAAGATAAATTTTTTGATAGTCCACAATAGAGAATTACAGATTTCAGTATTAAATTAACAATATAATTAATACCTTGATAAGAACAGAAATTCCCACAGGGGAGTTGGGGTCACTTGTCTAACTCATCTAGTTTGAGGGTGTTGGTTTCACTCTGAGATACATCTTATTCATTTAAAAATGTGCATTGAGTATTTCTATTTTCCTTATACCCAAAACTTGATATTGTGTAGATGCATACTCTAAATTATCCATACCTTTTTTTATATATATCTTCATAATATTATCTATAATGTAATATTATCAAATAGACCAAAATTCAATATATGATTGACATATCAGAGTATCCTCTTCACAGCTATAATTTGAATATTCTTGGAATAACTTTGGTATTGGAAAACATAATATATAGAAAAATATATATCAATTAATGTGGTTATGATATATGTTAAAATCCCAATGATATGTCTATACTCCATCACAATGACCTCCTTGCCATCCTCCACTTTTGAAAATCTCAATCTGATAGTCATTGAAGTTGTAATTTTCATTGAATACTCTATTTTGAACATTTTAAAAACTTCCTTGGAATATATAGTGTCAGAAATAAATGTACCATCCTTTATTTGGATCACCTACAAGATAAGAAACAATTTCATTCCTCTAGTTATTGACACCTGAAATTCACATTGCATAATATCATAAATTGATTGCATTATGTGTCACTTGAGACTCTAAAAATTATTACCTCTATATATATGAGAACCAACATACTTTGATCAAATTCCCTCTTAATATAAATGTTATGATAAATTCAACCACTTTAGAACCCAATATTATTCATGTATTCTTATAGATGATAGTACCAAGACCTTGGTGATTGCTTTAGGCCATACAATGCCTTCCCCAACTAAAATCATTTTTATCATCTTTATACACTTTAAAGACACCCAATTTCTCAATTTAACTTTCTAATCTATTAGTCCATTAAAGAATGATAATTTAACATCTATTAAATATACTTTGAATCCTTTATACACCACTATAAACAAAAATAATTTTATAGTTTCCAATAATGTCATGTGGTACAAAAGTATCCCCCACATTAATTCACCCAATTTTGTAATACCCCATAAACATTATGCATTGTTTTTTAATTTTACTTTTCTATATTTATTGAGCTTATTCTAGAATACGCACTTAGTTTTGATGATGTTATTCACTTTGGGCTGTTGGATGAACTTCCCAAATTTATTTCTCTTCTATTTTTTTCAATATCTTCATGTATAGACTCAACCAAATTCTCGTATTTAGTAGATTATTAAAATATATTAGTCTAAAATTTGGATTAAAATGTGGTTTTATACTAATAATTCAAAATTTCTATTTGAATAATATCAACACATTCACTAGTGATATTTTCATCATTAATTTTATCCCTGTGTTTCACACTATTTATAAATACAAAACCTTTAGTTTTTTCTCACTATTAATTAATTATTATGAGTTTTCCATATCCCCATGTTACCCCCTAAATTATTCACTTAAAAATCCCTTTTATTCCTCAAAACATTTACTGCAATACTATGAAATCTACTCAGCATTTCTCAAATTATGCTCATTCTCAATAATGGTTACATCATGGATTTCAATGATTTTCTCAAGAATATTTTAATAGATATTATATTACATAATTATGGATTAATATAAAAGTAATATACCATCATATTTATGACCATCCAACTTCTATTTATTCTATTTTTTGAGAATAAACCATTTACTTCTAAACACATGAAAGTAATTCAATGTAAGTTTACTCTTATACCACATCTTGTATTAGGTATTATCTTCATTCAAAAAAGGTATTATTGGAGATATAAAATTATTAGCGAACCTATTCTATCTAATAAGTCTCTAGTATATTATTGTTTTGAAATTTTTTTCAATCCATTTTATTTATAATTTATTTCCACCTCTCAAAAACTCTATTTTTTAAGAATCACTTATTGATGAAACATAATACGGAATTATTTACTTTTTAATATACTCTTACACATAGTTAGTTTATAATTATATTCTAGTTTTAGTTAACTTTTTTGAATTTTTATCCCAAAAACATTCTTCACTAACCTCTGATAACATGCAATTCATTTGAATACATCAAATTTTTTATAATAATCATTAACTATTCCATACTACTATAATAATAAATAAAAAGAATATAATATCTTTCTTAATCCATGGATATAGTAATAATGTGTCTATAAACATACACATTCACTAGCTCAAGTAACCATATCGATTTATCTTTTTTTGTCTTGTATGTATTTTGAATAATATTCCCTTTATGGAAAGTATCACATGTATGAGTACGATCATGTAAAATATTAGGGATAACTCAAGAAAATTAATTCCTCACTATGTTATTAAAATATTTTGGCTTAAATGGACAAATCATTTATTCTATAATTTATTTTCTTCTTCTTTGGATAAAAAATATCTATCTTATTAAAAAATGAGGCAAGGTTTCCCTTGATGTGATTTCATAGAAATATAAATGATCTATCTCTCCCTTTAATGGTGAATGTATTATTGCTAAACATTACTGCATGTACCATGTCCCATAATTAACCAAATATTTGTATATTTTGACTAACATCTTAAACCAATAATAAATTCATGTACCTTAGGTGTCTTTCATCAATTTTCCCTTCCTCAATATAATAATCTTCAACCATTAATAATTACCAAATAAAAAATTCCAACTTTAAAATGTTTTATCTATGTTATAAGATCATTATTTCCAATCATATGTTAAGTACATAATCTATCTAGAATTCATGTTCTTGCTATATCTATATATTTTATGAAAATTATAGTGACATTTTCCTCCTTAAATTCCCCCTTCTGGACCTCCATCCACTGCTTAGTTTTTCTTTGCAGTGGATAAACTTGTTCAAACTCTATCTCTATTGATTATTCCTTAGCTCGAAAGGCTTAAAATCGATTATATGTTTTCATCCAACATTATGATGTCTCAAAAAATTTTGTTTTTATTTATGGGTTTACATTGACATATTTCCTTCCAATATTGATGTAAAATTCCTCTTCTTATGTCTATAACCTCCATAACAAAATCAATTATAATAAAATCTTGTTGAGTTTATGAAATTATTCTCATATTATTTTGTTTCTTATAAGACATGAAGTGATTTATTTTTATGTAACATACATATTTTTTATGTCCTATCTTTCCATAATAATATAATAAAATAAACAGTGTATTATTTTGTGTCTTTTCTATTCCAACTATATATTTTTGGATCTTTTAAGTGTTACCTAAATCAATCTTCTTATAGGGAGTGGTATATAAGTATTTTAATAAAATTACACTAAAGTATTATTATGGTAAATATCTATAGTATATTTCTATTTTATTATGAATTATTTCATTTATGGTAGATCCACACCAACCTTATAAGATTTCTTGAGAACTCCCTTAGCCACTTTGGATGTTAATTCACTGAAACATCCTAGTGTCATCCCTTTATACAAATCCTTTCCAGATAATAAAACTTCCATTGTAGCATTATGAATTATCCTTATAGTTACTTAATTATTTTAACCCTTTCTTCAACTATATTGGTCAAACCATATATTATTTAGGATTATTCTTTAATTTGGATATTAAGCTTGGCTATCTTCTCTCAGTTTCCACAATTTTAATATTTGAGTAATTTAATATTCTATATAATTAATTTTTCCACTCTTATTACTTTTTTAGATAGAGTTTTGATTCATTTATAACTTCATAATATTTATTTTTCATATCCATCCAAATGACTATTTTCTTTAGACCACTTTTGAGTTCACATTTGAGGTTAACTCTATAACGACCCATACTTTACATACAATGTTAATACTTCAAAATTGAAGCACACTTATTACAACATATGACAAAACCACAAAGGACCGTATAGGTATAGTGTCTTTAGAAACTGGGAAACATAAACAACTGGTTCATAAATCTTCTACAGTGTCTCCCATTTATTTCATCATATCTAGGGTCCCTTTTAGCATATTCTACTTAATATCCATCTTCCTGACCTGGGGAAAAGAAAACATAAAAGGGTGAGCTCAAATGCTCAGCAAGGGCAAATAAAGGAAATAAAAATCATATCATATCTTTTTGAAAATCAAAACCTGCAAAAGAGATCATAATATCTTAACATGGAATAAATCATAGAAGTGAAAATGAGATCCCCATAATCATAACATAAAACATGAAACTTTGTGGCATGCACACATAATCGTGGAAAATCATTTCTTGTTAGTCATGACTCATTGCCAAGACTATCTTAGTGGACAAAGTCCCTTTCTGAACCGAGTCCACTCCTCGTTTCAGTCCTGTATCACTGAACCGAAATAACCTTCCGTTCCAGCCATGTCTATCTCATGAGATATAAAATCTTTACCCAATGCATTGGAGGGAGATATAGGTCCCACCCATCTTATAATGAATCCTTTCTTATGTGTGCCACATAATCATAAATCATACATCATCGCATAACCCATGTAATAAAAAATGGGATTCTTAAACAACATGACATCATAAAACAATTCATATAAGATAAAGGAATTCATAAAAATGTTTCCATCACAACATAATCAAATCCATGTAATAATAGGGATAAAAACAGAACCCTTTATTATCTTAGATGGAAAATAATTTTGATAAAACACTTGAACTCCATTCTTGAGGAAAATATCCTTTCTTATTCAAAAACATTTTTCCTTTCATAACATGTCATACAACTTTAAAATAAAAGAAGTTGATTAAAAATAAACTTGAAAACTTGTAAAGGAAGCTTCATGGAAATAATGTTTTAAGAATCCATTTATGCCGTATAAGTTAAAAAACATTCTTCGTACTTTTGTCGGAAAAGTCAAAAAGTACCTCGTACGACAAAAGATTCCTTTCATACATATTACTAAAAACTCAACGAAGGTTAAAAATGGATTTAAACAATTGTAGGTGGATGGAAATAATATTACATATTGATGAAACATGGATGTGGATGATAAAATACACCCCAGTAAATACTTATGAATAAACAATCTCAGATAAAAATGAGATTGTGATATTTCCCTTACCTTAGGTCCGATTAGCTTTGTACGTGTCCGAAGCTCCTGTATAATGGTTTAAATAATGTTATTGACTTATTCCAGAATCATATATTGATATGATATCATATATGGTCATATTCTTAGCTTCTTGTTAGTAATATTTCATTGTTACTTGTTACTCGGGTCTTTATTGCCTTTTGTTCTTATGCGTGTTTTGCCGAATACATTCTTATTCTTCTTTTAAGGTTATAGATACCTTATATCCAGAATGGTATTAGTGTAACATATATCATATTTATTCATTCAATTCATTTATATAATTACTATGTAATGATGATCATGTAGAACGAGTCGCATCACATCGTGGAGACGGTATTCCGTACGTACGCACGAGTGATGATATCGTTCCTATGATCCTGGAACTCTATTGGAGTATATATATATTATTTAAGTATCAATATTAATTTATAATAATCATAAATAGTTACTCATTACACCATTATACCCATCCTTGTAAAGTGATGGTGGAAAAATAGATTACACCACAGCGTGGAGACAGTATTTCGTACGTACACACGCGCGGTGATTTCATTTTTCTGTGGGATGGATAGAAGGTGAATTAGGGTTGTTTCATATTTATAATAACATATCAGTATGTAAGTAATACTGATGTTATTACTTTATCATGAAACAACTAAAGAAGAAGAAGTTGAAGAAGAAAGAAATTGAAAAGATCGGTAATGGATATTACCTCTTCTTTGGAACGCCTCTTTGAATCCTCCACTTAGGGAACTAAGATTGGTCTTTGAAGAAGACCAGGACCTCTAGGATTATTCTAGGGAAGTGGAGAGGAGAAAATGGCAGGGGTTGGCCGAGCTTGAGTGCTCAAATTGGTGTGAGGAGGAGGGGGAGGAGGTGCCCTTTTATAAGGGAGGAGAGGGGCACCTTAGGAATATCTCAAAATATTATTTTATATTAAAGTCAAAATCGGGTTATAATGGCTCCAAAGGGTCTTATTTCGAAGCTAAGGTGGGTATGGGTCGAACTCCTATCAACAAATTGGATTTAGACAAGTTTAGGGTATTATTTTAACCTTATCAATTAGATTTAACTCTAAGTTAAATAATTTAACTTTTACCGTGTCTTTTTGTTTTCTTTCACTATATGGTTAATAAACTTACTACAACATGCCAAAAGAACCCCAAATTGTTTATTATTAATATATATATACTTATCTAAGTTATTTGGCCGAACATTAGATTTTTAAGAATACAAGAACAATTAATAATATAATATTTCATTTAAAAACTATTTTGTGTCAATTTTGACACTATTTGATATATGATTTTTGTGAAAGTCATAACAGAATTATATGTTCGAACCAAGTTGATTAAATCAACATTAATATATCATAGTAACCTAAAAAATTAGTGGAATTCATAAAAAGTCTTAAATTACATTTATTTTGGTGTTTATAACATCAATTATGTCAATATTTCATTAATAAGATAATTACTGCATCATCATTGTGTCATAGATAAATTAAATTATATAATGTCTAAAAATTACAAATAAAATACCATCATGTAGGAAATCTTTTTATCTTTCTAATGAATATTTATAGTCGAATTTATCTTATGTATAACCCCATATTAAAAATGATTTACTTATTAAACTTTAATTTAACTATTTTAACCCTTCTTTAAATAAATTAATAATAAATGTCCTAATCTAATCCAAGTGGGCCTAAATGGTCATATTTTATTCATAATGTTGTTTTTGGTCGAATTACACTTATCCAATAGAATTAGGACATGTGTTAGGGTAATAATAATATCATATTTACCCTTAGTTACCCTATTTACTATTAACCGCGGTAAAAAAAGTAAACAGTTACTATTCACCAAAAAATTATTTTTATCTCATTGAACCACATTTTACTTACTGATATCAACCGTGTCTGTCGGATTTTCGAAATTCCATTCACATAAGCGGTAAAATTAAGTTTTATGAAAAATTCAGTTTTTAACCTACCACTTAGTGGTTTCACTATTCATCAAAAATTGAAAGTTTTCAGAAAAATACCAAAATTTCACCCTAGGCTAATTTCGATATTCTGAATCCAAAAATGAAGTCTATTTTGAAAAATAAAATTTATAAAATTTCAAAAAGTGGTTATTACTATTCATAACGGCTAGTTTTAATAGCATATTGTTGTTTAGTGAAACACGGTATTGCGTACGACGCAAGCTATCGAGGAAGGTCGCGATTGCGTGTAAAACAAGCCAAGCAAGTGTTGTATAGAAAAAGATTCCTTTGATGATTCATATAACATAAAAGTCTCATGTGTTACATTCTACCCCCCTTAAAAAGAATTTCGCCCTCGAAATTCGTCACTTTGTAACAAACAGATGAGGATACTTCTCCCTCATCATATCCTCAAGCTCCCAAGTAGCTTCTTCAAGTTGGTGGTTCCTCCATAAAACTTTCACCAAGCGAGTGGTCTTGTTTCGTAGGACTTTTTCGCTATGATCCAGAATCTCTATCGGCTATTCTTCATAAGAAAGATCTTGCTCCAGCGGTACAACTTCTGAGCTGAGTACATGTGAAGGATCTGGTATGTACTTTCTCAGGAGAGATACATGGAACACATCGTGAACTTGAGAGAGATTCGGTGGAAGCTCCAATCGGTAAGCTACCTTCCCAACACGATCCAGTATTTCGAAAGGACCAATATATCTAGGGCTCAACTTCCCCTTCTTTCCAAATATCATAACCCTCTTCCAGGGAGATATTCGTAAGAACACTTTATCACCCACTTCAAAATCTAGGTCTTTTCTTCGGTTGTCGGCATAACTTTACTGTCGACTCTGAGATGCTCTTATGTGTTGTTGAATAGATCTGACCTTTTCTGCCATTTCATCAACGAGATCAGGTCCTAATAGCTTTCTTTCCCCAACTTCATCCCAACAAGTTGGAGTCATGCATTTCTTTCCATAGAGAGCTTCATAAGGAGCCATCTGAATACTGGAGTGAAAGCTATTATTATAAGAAAATTCCACCAAAGGTAGGTGTTGATCCCAACATCCTTTGAAATCCATAGAGCAAGCTCTCAAAATATCTTTTAGGGTTTGAATTGTTCTCTCAGACTGACCATCTGTCTGGGGATGATAAGCAGTGCTGAAACTCAACTCTGTATCCAGAGTATGCTGAAGACTTCGCCAGAACTTCGAGGTAAATCTCGGATCCCGATCAGATATAATATAAAGTGGTACTCCATGCAATCTTACCACTTACTTTACATATATCCTGGCAAGCTGATCTAGAGAGAAATCCTCTCTAATAGGAATGAAGTGTGCAGACTTTGTAAGATGATCAACTATGACCCAGATAGCATTATTGCCTTTGGATGTTTTAGGAAGTCCTGTGACAAAGTCCATAGTGATGTTTTCCCATTTCCAATCGGGTATGGGTAATGGTTGTAACATCCCCTTAGACTTCTATCTCTCAGCTTTAACTTGTTTACAAACCAAGCATCGAGAGACATATTCAGCAACATCTCTTTTCATGCCATCCCACCAGAAGTACTCTTTCAGGTCTATATACATCTTCGTGCTTCCAGGATGAATAGAGAATGATGAACTATGAGCCTCATCCAGCAGCTCCTTCTTTAATTCGGGGATGGGAGGAACACAAACCCGATTCCTGAACTTTATTATCCCATCACAATCAAGGTTGAATTCAGGAACATTTCTCAC
Source organism: Viscum album (assembly GCA_963277665.1). Lineage (NCBI taxonomy): Eukaryota > Viridiplantae > Streptophyta > Magnoliopsida > Santalales > Viscaceae > Viscum > Viscum album. The sequence continues at coordinate 1,590,419,200 of OY728141.1, read as the reverse complement.
CTTCTTTTGTAACTCGACATCTTCTTTCTGTGCCTCTTTAATCTTCACATGTATAGATGGTTGAACATTCATTTGAGAAAGATAATATTTTTCCCCTTCCATTATAATTCCAAGATCCATCCTGTGTAAATCCATAAATATTGGATCTTTTGTGATCCTCATCATGGATAAACTAGCATGGTCTTGTCGACTTAATGCATCTGCCACCTTGTTTGCTTTCCCAGGGTGGTAATAGATTGAGCAGTCATAATCCTTAATCAGCTCCAACCATCTTCTTTGGCGCATATTCTGCTCCTTTTGTGTGAAAATATACTTTAAACTTTTATGATCAGTATAAATATCACACCTTTCACCATAAAGGTAATGCCACCAAATTTTTAATGCAAAGATTACCGCAGCCAACTCCAAATCATGTGTTGGGTAATTTTGCTCATGGATTGTCAACTGTCGTGAGGCATAAGCTATCACCATATCATTTTGCATAAGAACACACCCCAATCCATTCTTGGATGCATCACTGTAGATCACAAACCTTTCTCCACTACAAGGCAGTGTGAGCACAGGTGCACTGGATAACCTTCTTTTCAACTCCTTGAAATTCTCTTCACATTCCTCTGTCCAGACAAACTTAACTCCTTTCCGAGTCAACTTGGTGAGTGGATTAGATAATCGTGAAAAATCTTTTACAAAACGTCGATAATATCCAGTAGAACCAAGAAAACTTCGGATCTCAGTTACTGTTGTTGGTCTCGACCATCTTTCGATAACCTCTGTTTTTGATGGATCCACAGATATCCCCTCTTTTGAGATTATGTGACCCAAAAATGCAACTTTTTGAAGCCAAAATTCACACTTGGTAAATTTGGCATAAAGCTTCTCCTTTCTCAGGGTCTTCAATATAATTCTCAAGTGATCTTCATGCTCTTCCTTGCTCTTTGAATAGACAAGAATATCGTCTATAAAGACTACCACAAATTGATCAAGATAGTCTCTAAAGACTCTATTCATTAGATCCATGAAGATAGCAGGGGCATTAGTAAGACCAAATGGCATCACTATAAATTCATAGTGTCCATACCTTGTACAGAAAGCCGTATTTGGTATATCCTCCCTTTTGACCCTTAATTGATGATAACCTGAACGAAGATCAATCTTGGAAAATTATTGAGCTCCGCATAGTTGGTCAAATAAGTCATCAATGCGTGGGAGATGATATTTGTTCTTGATAGTGATCTTGTTAAGTTCTCGATAATCAATGCAGAGTCTCATTGATCCATCTTTCTTCTTAACTAATAGAACAGGTTCTCCCCACGGTGATGCACTAGGGCGTATGAATCCCTTATCAAGATTCTCTTGGAGTTGCTTCTTCAATTCCTGCAACTCAATTGGGGCCATTCTATAAGGTGTCTTTGAAATAGGCAAAGCACCCGGTACGAGTTCTATTGAAAACTCAACTTCACGATTTGGTGGAAGACCCGGTAATTCCTCCGGAAAGACATAATCAAACTCCCGTACAATGGGCATATTCTTAATCGTGAGTTTCTCACCAACCATTTGAGATAAATATCCTTCATTTAGTGGAATCAATACCCATAAGATGGAAGAAATTTCCACTGGAAGGTTATGTTCATCCTTGCATTGATAGATGATCGTAGATTGATCTGGAATATGAAATGTGACTTCCCTTCTTTGGAAATTGATATGAGATCCATGTAGAGAAAGCCAATCCATGCCAAGAATCACATCAAATTCTACTAAAGGAAGGATCACAAGATTTGCAGGAAGCACTTTCCCACAAACTTCGATCGGAGAAGAATTATAAACTTTTGATGCGACTGTTGTGCCATTAGGTGTTGTCACAGCTAACTCAACATATAATTGTTGAGGTAATACGATGATACCCTTAGAAAATTCTTTAGAAATAAAAGAGTGGGTGGATCCAGAATCAAATAAAACATTTGCTACTTTAGAGTGGATGGTAAGTGTACCTTTCACCACTTCGTTATCGTAGTCCACATCGCTGATGGAAATTGTATGTGACATTCATTTGTCTTTAGCCTTAAGATTTTGTTGACGTCGACCATCATCATCAACCCTTGGATTTGGGCATTGATTGGCATAATGCCCCATCTCCTTGCACTTGAAACATTGAAGTGTAGTAGGTTCATTCTGTGTATCCCTTCCTTTGTTTGCATCATTAGACATCTTCTTCCCATTATCGCGGCATTCAAATGCCCGATGACCTTCCTTTCCATATTTAAAACATTTACTTGTCCCTTTAAGACGGCTCCCTCCATGTTTCTTTCCACACTTTGAGCATAAGAGAATGCTCATCTTCTTTTCAGTGTGCTCTTTAGCTTTTCCTTTGAATTCCATCTTCCTCTTCTTATCAAACCCATGTGACTGATGGGTTACTCCAATCTCCATCTCGACTTTGAGAGAACATCGAACGATTTCCTCGTAGCTATTGAAGTCCCTTATGGATAACACCGTTCGAAAACTTGGTTTTAAGCCACTAAAGAATCGATCGATCTTACTCTCAAGTTGGATAATAATACCAGAAGCGTACCTTGCAAGTCTTATAAAATTTGCTTCATAGGTACCAACAGATTCATCATCCCTCTGCTTCAGTTCAAGAAACTCTTTCTCCATCTTTGTTTGGAGAATACAAGGGAAGTACTTATTGAAAAATAAGTTCTTGAACTCGTCCCATTCCATAGACTCAATTTCATCCCTTTGCCTCGTATTCTTAATAAGATTCCACCATTGATCAGCATCTCCTTCCAAACGATACACTGCTAGGATGACTTTATCATGTTCAGAACATTGAAGAACTAAAAATATCTTTTCAGTAGTACTAATCCATTGTTCAGCAACTAATGGATCATTAGACCCACTGAAAGAAGGTGGACGCTGCCTAATGAAGGATTCAACAGAATGTTGCTCCTTCCTTTGCTCGTTTGGAAGTCCTGCATGATTCATAGCTTGAGAAAGTTGTGTGAGCATGGCTACAAGATTTTGCCTTCCATCTCCCATATCGTTTGGTTGCTCAGGGGGACAATCATTGCATTGACCATCGCATTCCGCATTAACACGGTTCCTTCGGGTTCCAGCCATTGACTAAAACCAAGAAGAATAGTGTGAGCAACACTAATTATAATAGGAAAACCACATAATTCAAGAATAAAATTTTCATGCTTAAGGTCTTATCCTAGGTTATTCAAGGCCATTTCTAAAACACTAAGATTGTGTTCTATGCATAGACTTATCCTTAGGGTTCTTACTAAGGCTTTCACATCCTAGTTTCCAAAGGTTGACTATACCTTTCCTTTGATACCAACTATAACGACCCATACTTTACATACATTGTTAATACTTCAAAATTGAAGCACACTTATTACAACATATGACAAAACCACAAAGGACCGTATAGGTATAGTGTCTTTAGAAACTGGGAAACATAAACAACTGAATCATAAATCTTCTACAGTGTCTCCCATTTATTTCATCATATCTAGGGTCCCTTTTAGCATATTCTACTTAATATCCATCTTCCTGACCTGGGGAAAAGAAAACATAAAAGGGTGAGCTCAAATGCTCAGCAAGGGCAAATAAAGGAAATAAAAATCATATCATATCTTTTTGAAAATCAAAACCTTCAAAAGAGATCATAATATCTTAACATGGAATAAATCATAGAAGTGAAAATGAGATCCCCATAATCATAACATAAAACTTGAAACATTGTGGCATGCACACATAATCATGGAAAATCATTTCTTGTAAGTCATGACTCATTTCCAAGACTATCTTAGTGGACAAAGTCCCTTTCTGAACCGAGTTCACTCCTCGTTTCAGTCCTGTATCACTGAACCGAAATAACCTTCCGTTCTAGCCATGTCTATCTAATGAGATATAAAATCTTTACCCAATGCATTGGAGGGAGATATAGGTCCCACCCATCTTATAATGAATCCTTTCTTATGTGTTCCACATAATCATAAATCATACATCATCGCATAACCCATGTAATAAAAAATGGGATTCTTAAACAACATGACATCATAAAACAATTCATATAAGATAAAGGAATTCATAAAAATGTTTCCATCACAACATAATCAAATCCATGTAATAATAGGGATAAAAACAGAACCCTTTATTATCTTAGATGGAAAATAATTTTGATAAAACACTTGAACTCCATTCATGAGGAAAATATCCTTTCTTCTTCAAAAACATTTTTCCTTTCATAACATGTCATAAAACTTTAAAATAAAAGAAGTTGATTAAAAATAAACTTGAAAACTTGTAAAGGAAGCTTCTTGAAAATATTGTTTTAAGAATCCATTTATTCCATATAAGTTAAAAAAACATTCTTCGTACTTTTGTCGGAAAAGTCAAAAAGTACCTCGTACGACAAATGATTCCTTTCATACATATTACTAAAAACTCACCAGAGGTTAAAAATGGATTTAAAAAAATGTAGGTGGATGGAAATAATATTACATATTGATGAAACATGGATGTGGATGATAAAATACACCCTAGTAAATACTTATGAATAAACAATCTCAGATAAAAATGAGATTGTGATATTTCCCTTACCTTAGGTCCGATTAGCTTTGTACGTGTCAGAAGCTCCTGTATAATGGTTTAGATAATGTTATTGACTTATTCCAGAATCATACATATTGATATTATATCATATATGGTCATATTCTTAGCTTCTTGTTAGTAATATTTCATTGTTACTTGTTACTCGGGTCTTTATTGCCTTTTGTTCTTATGCGTGTTTTGCCGAATACATTCTTATTCTTATTTTAAGGTTATAGATACATTATATCCAGAATGGTATTAGTGTAACATATATCATATTTATTCATTCAATTCATTTATATAATTACTATGTAATTATGATCATGTAGAACGAGTCGCATCACATCGTGGAGACGGTATTCCGTACGTACGCACGAGTGATGATATCATTCCTATGATCGTGGAACTGTATTAGAGTATATATATATTATTTCAGTATCAATATTACTTTATAATAATCATAAATAGTTACTCATTACACCATTATACCCATCCTTGTAAAGTGATGGTGGAAAAATAGATTACACCACGGCGTGGAGACGGTATTCCGTACGTACACACGCGCGGTGATTTCATTTTTCCGTGGGATGGATAGAAGGTGAATTAGGGTTGTTTCATATTTATAATAACATATCAGTATGTAAGTAATACTGATGTTATTACTTTATCATGAAACAACTAAATAAGAATAAGTTTAAGAAGAAAGAAATTGAAAAGATCGGTAATGGATATTACCTCTTCTTTGGAACGCCTCTTTGAATCCTCCACTTAGGGAACTAAGATTGGTCTTTGAAGAAGACCAGGACCTCTAGGATTATTCTAGGGAAGTGGAGAGGAGAAAATGGCAGGGGTTGGCCGAGCTTGAGTGCTCAAATTGGTGTGAGGAGGAGGGGGAGGAAGTGCCCTTTTATAAGGGAGGAGAGGGGCACCTTAGGAATATCTCAAAATATTATTTTATGTTAAAGTCAAAATCAGTTTATAATGGCTCCAAAGGGTCTTATTTCGAATCTAAGGTGGGGATGGGTCGAAATACTATCAACCAATAGGATTTAGACAAGTTTAGGGTATTAGTTTAACCTTATCAATTAGATTTAACTCTAAGTTAAATAATTTAACTTTTACCGTGTCTTTTTGTTTTCTTTCACTATATGGTTAATACACTTACTATAACATGCCAAAAGAACCCCAAATTGTTTATTATTAATATATATATCCTTATCTAAGTCATTTGGCCGAACCTTAGATTTTTAGGAATACAATAACAATTAATAATATAATATTTGATTTAAAAACTATTTTGTGTCAATTTTGACACTATTTGATATATGATTTTTGTGAAAGTCATAACAGAATTATATGTTCTAAACAAGTTGATTAAATCAACATTAATATATCATAGTAACCTAGAAAATTAGTGGAATTCATAAAAAGTCTTAAATTACATTTATTTTGGTGTTTATAACATCAATTATGTCAATATTTCATTAATAAGATAATTACTGTATCATCATTGTGTCATAAATAAATTAAATTATTTAATGTCTAAAAATTACAAATAAAATACCATCATGTAGGAAATCGTTTTAGCTTCCTAATGAATATTTATAGTCTAATTTATCTTATGTATAACCCCATATTAAAAATGGTTTACTTATTAAACGTTGATTTTAACTATTTTAACCCTTCTTTAAATAAATTAATAATAAATGTCCTAATCTAATCCAAGTGGGCCTAAATGGTCATATTTTATTCATAAGGTTGTTTTTGGTCGAATTACACTTATCCAATAGAATTAAGACATGTGTTACGGTAATAATAATATCATATTTACCCTTAGTTACCCTATTTACTATTAACCGCGGTAAAAAAAGTAAAAAGTTACTATTCACCAAAAAATTATTTTTATCTCATTGAACCACATTTTACTTACTTATATCAACCGTGTCTGTCGGATTTTTGAAATTCCATTCACAGAAGCGGAAAAATTAAGTTTTATGAAAAATTCAGTTTTTAACCTACCACTTAGTGGTTTCACTATTCATCAAAAATTGAAAGTTTTCAGAAAAATACCAAAATTTCACCCTAGGCTAATTTCGATATTCTGAATCCAAAAATGAAGTCTATTTTGAAAAATAAAATTTATAAAATTTCAAAAAGTGGTTATTACTATTCATAACGGCTAGTTTTAATAGCATATTGTTGTTTAGTGAAACTCGGTATTGCGTACGACGCAAGCTATCGAGGAAGGTCGCGATTGCGTGTAAAGCAAGCCAAGAAAGTGTTGTGTAGAAAAAGATTCCTTTGATGATTCATATAACATAAAAGTCTCAGGTGTTACAAACTCTCCCATCGATTTCATCACATTCTTCATCATCTCTTTCCATTTGTGGCTTATATACAACTAACACTATGAATTCCTAATCAAGGTATCTACAATCTTTAACCTCCTCTAATTATATTTCCATAGAACTATCATATTATTTTGAAAGTAAGTTATTCATCTTAATGAATTTCTATAATGGTTTTATTTTACTATTCATTCATTTGAATGATTTTCTTGTGGGCTCTTCTTGCTCATAATCATCTTAAAATTTATTAATATACCTAGTTGCATGTTACCCAAGTTTTATTCACTTAAATAATGTTAGGGGATCTTTCCTTATAATTTCCCTTTTCTAATTTTTAGATTACATAATAATAAATATTTTAATTATTCAACCTCTTCTTCTTCGGGGTTCACCAATAATGAATGTTCATTTATTACCTTAAATTATACCTATTGGTAAAATTATTTTGAACTAGAGTCCTTATCATTATTCCATATCTCACATACAATAATATCACTATTTAGGTTATCCAGTGTCATCTTTTAGGATCATTAACCTCAAGAACCGACGCTTTTACATTGAACCATGGAGGTTGTCTTCTCACGATCCTTTTAAAAAAGTTTACATCATTGAGGAACTATCCATGTATTTTTATATGTTCTATAAAATGTACATCCAATCAAATAATGCATAAAATATATCAGTTGGGATCATTCTTAAGTCTCCATACTTATTTTACAAAACTTGGAACTCTTCCACTATATCTTTTTTAATCACCTTTATAAATACTAAGAAGTTACTCCCAAATAGCATGATGGGGTTTTCATGAAATCACATTTATATAGACATGGTTATAAAGGACCCCCCTTGTTCATTAATTAACTTATAATTAATATCCAATTCCTTATGATCTCTATTCAATAGGGCTTTAATCTCTATTCTAGCTACGATTCTATGCATGGAATACATTTATATGTCCACTACCAACAAAAAAGTAGTATTAAATTGTATTTCCATAGTTTTAAATTAATACCTTTAAAGACCTGTATTACCTTATTATTACAAAATGCTTAAATAATTTCTTAGAGAGAAAATTTCTATCATTAACCTTGATCTATGGTACCACTTACTTATCCCCAACAACGTTGACAACCTAAGTATGGGGGGGGGGGTGAATTGGGGTATAAAAATTATAAAATAATATACTAAGAATGTTCTAGTTTCATAAGTATTTAAAAAAAACATTCCCTACCGTAAAAATGATATAAATAAAAAAACTATAAACTGGGAAAACATAATATTTCACACGGTTCACCATAATTAAGATAATATAAGAAGAATGAAAATAAAATAAACTAATGCACCTGAAATACTAAACATCAAATCTTTGTTACAAGTTGAGAGTTATTTCATTTACTCTATTTTTGAAAAAAATTTGATAATAAACAAATATTACTACTCTCAATTATTCAGGTAAAACACTACTCCGCAAAAGTTTATCTTCTCCAATTTTCTCTAGTAGATAATAATATAACACCAATAATAGTGTGTATATCATATTATATTTTATCCTATGAAATAAATTCACAAAACATCCTTCCAGAGAGAATATTGTATATATCCTTCCATCTTCTCTAACATTTCAACCCTAGTCTAGAACAACTATTAACTTTTCTTGTTGTTATATAAATCCTCCTAATTCTTTATTTCCTCTAAAAAAATCATACAAGTAATTTTGAAAATTGCTTATAATAAAACCCTTAATTCTATGGTTAGGGTTAATTTACATCTTCATAATAGATTTATATTATTCCATGTGTCCCACATATTTTAATATAGTCATTAATTACCAATTAATTTTATCTAACCCATTAAAACATATACATATATTTTAATTTAAAATTGTAATTGTACTTGAAAAAGAAACATGACTAAAGAGTGAAACATTTTACCATGACATGGTTTATCTATACTTCAAAAATCCTATGATGTAGTATTTTAAAATATGGATATCATTCAAAGAATAAATCAAAAAAATATTTTGAGATGTTATATTTTAATTCACCCATGATCTTTGCATGATTCTCTAAATCTCCCTTAATCTTCATATCAACTATGATATTTTATTTTTTCCCTCTGGTGTAAACAAACATTTGATCAGTAAAAATATAATACAGATGAATCTTGTGGCATTCATGTCCCGATAATAGTAGAGATAGGGAAATTCATCCAAACTCTCCTTGTGGAAAACCACTCCTTATAACAAAAACACCTAGACCCAAACCACCAAGTCCAACGTATTAATCCTTTGTTTCTTAATGACTTCACCATGATGTGGTGGTCCCTAAATTACCAGAGTGAAAAAAAGTCACCACAAAACTTTTTAAGTTAGAAAAATCCTCTATAAAAAAATAATCTTCACCCTAAAATGGTAAAGTAAATTTTTATATGAAACACTCTCAAATATCTTACGTACTCAGCCAAAACTCCTTCCATGGTGAAAGGTGGATTATTGGAGTGTTGTCTCTATCTTATAGAAAATAATTATTCATGCACATCAAAACTACTTCAAACCTCTTCATGATAGTGGATGTTCCTTTTACAGACTTCCAAACATCCTTGTGCTATATTTTTTAATCAACACACATGAAACAAAACATGAATGTTATTTTTTCCAATAACGTTCTTATTCATTGAATCATTATAACACATTATTATCTGGGTAAGTTTTACCACCAATATGAATGATGATATAACATTTACAATATTAATGATTAATAAAACCTAAATACATATTTTTTTAATAGCAATGAATTTAATATTTTTCCATATTTTTTGAATGGTTATATATATAATTATATTCATTAATGAAAATAAATACTTTTTTGTATTCAAAATTCATGAAAATGATATTACTAACAATTCTTATAAATTATCATCATAACTTCCATGAAATGACTATGGGATTCCATTACTATATTATAAAACTCTATATAATCTACATTAACATTCTGAAGGTGATGAACACCTAATCAAGGAACAATGAACAAAACCACAATATTGATGTAGATGTGTAATAAACATATCAATTAACACCCAAAAGTTAATTCTAACAATGGTTAACCTGTAAATATATAATAAGTAATTATTAATTAATGATATTATGTTAAATAATATGAATATGGTTCAAATATTTATATGAATAATAAAACTAAATTAAAAATACATATAGAGACCCAGTTTTCACCTTGAAATACTTTGAAATATTTCTATATATATTTCCAGAGTTAGGCACACAGGCGGCGTTCAATTCCAAGGACCAGTGTGCCTAGAATTAATTTTATAGAAATATTAAGTGTTTTCATACAATAAATGTGATGTAAAGAAGATATCTCTTAAGTGGTAGCTCAGATCGAAAATCTGAGGCCACAGTTGAGTCCAGAATCCATCATTTAGGCATAACTATTGTCAGCGCAAGAATACTGCATAAAATGTTATACAGGGGAAAATGGAAATTAAAAATATTTAAATGTAATTATTTTACTTCTGATGTTGAGATAAATATATTTCAAATGGGGTATCAGATTGGAAACTTGAGACAACCATTGAGTTTGGAGTATGGTGTTTATCCATGGGGCGGTAAAAAATGAGAGGGCTCGATTATTTTGGTTTTCTGCACCGAGTTAAACAACTATAAATAGAGAGTTAAGTTTAAGATTATCATAAAAACTTTAATCTATATCTCTCTCTTTACAATCAAGATCTATCATTCTATCTATCTGTTCTTCACTGGATCGAGGATCAAACTCTACCAAATCTTTTGATGATCAAGGTGGGAGCATCGTGGAAACATCGCCTATAATGAATGGCCAGATCAAGTTAGTATTTATCACATTTTTGTGTTTTGATTAATTTTTCCATTTCATTACTCAATTTCTACGTATAAGTTTGTTTTTCTATCATCAAACCATCGATGGTCACATGAACATGGCCATCGATCTGTGTTTAAAGTTTTGTTTTATATATGATCTTCAGGTTTTTGGCCAATGAATTTTTGGTGCCCAAGATCACTAGTGGATCATCGATCTAAAGTCATTGTAGGGAAGGTTTCATCATATGGGTACCTAATATACTAACAGATTCATGATTGGGTGATCGGATCGAGCACGACTATCATAGGCCGCACTATGAAAGCAGCGGTGCTGCGATATGGCTATGAAATGTGGCTTAACTATCAATTGGATGAGGTTATGTCATGTGACCATAGTCGGAGACCGTTTCTTTGAATCCCACATAGCCGATCAGCTGTGTTGATTCCATTGGTGAATGGACTGTGGGCCAGAACTGCTATTGGCAGTAGGTCTGGCCAAACTGAGTTATTGGGTCAGGCTAACTGCCTTTGTCGGGTAAATGGACTGGTTCCAACCTGACAGGCTGGACCGGGGTTGGATCCCAGGTCCACCCATGTTCGGCCTACAGTTGACTGCCGCAGTGCGGGTATGATCTGCTGGTCGACCACCATGGTAGGTGGACCGACCGCGAGTTGGTCCACTAACCTCGTGACCCCATTCTGGGTTTTTCAATCACCCTTAACTTCTAAATTGGGCATCTGTTTGATGTGCCATATGTGGAAGAATTTTTATCTCTTTGATATATACCTTTTAAGGTAAGTTTGAGAATATTTAGTTTGGGGTTGAAATGTGGACCCCACTTTGACCAGTTTAGGTGTTTTGTAGTGAAAAGCACCCATTTTTCTAGTTGTCCATTTTGGGAAAATAAATAGAATATCCTATGTGTTTTTTCATTTAGAACACAGTGGTGACCTCAGTTTCAACATCTAGGTTATGAAGTGAGGTATTTTGAACTTGATGATCATTTAGAAACATTCGATGAAATTAGTTATGGTTGTGATGGTTTCAAAATCACCATAGCATTACCAGCTTACCCTCCAATGGGGATGGGTAGTGAGGTTCACCATTATCTCTTTAGCACTCACCCTACAACAAGTCTAGGCAGTGAGGATTGTTATTTAGTCTTTAGGATATACCCTCTAGTGGAGCTGGATAGTGAGGTTCGTCGTTTACTCTACAAGACTTACCCTCCAGTGGGATTTGGTAGTGAGGTTCATCGTTTACTCTTTAGGACTTACCCTCTAGCATGGATGGGTAGTGAGGTTAATCATTTACTCCTTAGGGCTTACCCTCAAACGTATCAACCTTCTGTGGGGCTAGGAAGTGGTGTTCACCGATGAATTAGTGACAAGGTATGTTTTAATAGTATCTTGGGGTCACAAGTAAGATAGGAACTTTCCCCAACAAGATGCATCCTAGTGAAATGACCCAAAACCACATAGACGAGATAGACCCATTAAAAGAAGATAGTATCAAGGTGTGGTGTTTGAGTCCCTTTTACATGTAGTTCATGGAAGATATGCAGACTATGGGCATCGATAGTGGTTATTCCTGGAACTATTGGCGACTCTTTACCTGGGATGAGATTTGAGATGGAGATCCCCTTACTCTATCTCATTTGGATATCATTGTTATATATATATATATATATATATATATATATATATTCACCCTATTTAAGTTACCACTCTTTCAGTTATGGTTACTATCCTCCCGGGAGAGGCGAGTATGCACGGGGTAGGCCACGTGATTTTTGTGTCTAGCCTCTCATGGTTGTACGAGTCTACTCTCTTAATAGAGGTAGTGAAGACTCAGCATGAAGTTCAACTTCTCACAGTCTCTATCTCTTTGTGTCTGTATGATTTTACTTCACTTCGTTGTTGGGTTGAGCTGCACTCATTTACTGTACTATAGTTCTATCTATTGTACTTCCTTTCCTTTATATCTGTTGCTGCCCCCCCTCCTTTTAAGGACATTCTACTGAGTTTGTTTATACTCACTGCTGCATGGGTTTTTACCACACATATGATGGACAAGTTTGATTAGGATGTTAGGGAGCTCGGGATCGTAGGTGTCTAGACCACGTGTGGTGGTCACAATTGGAATCTCAGTGCAGGGATTCCTCAATAGATTTACTTTTAGTTTTTCATCAGGTTGGGACACTATACTAGTTAGGTGTGTATTTTCTCCCTTCCTCTTTCTGTTTACCTTACAGTTCTCATACCATTTTAGTGTTCCATGCATTCTTGGGTTTACTTTTACATTAGGTTTCATCTTTAACTTTTTATCCCTCTGCACATTGCCTCGAGTTGGTTGTGTGTGTATAGGTACTTAGGAAAATCCAACCTTGCGTTTTTTGTGGCTTAGGCTCTAGTCGCCACTCTTTGGCCTATACAGGTAGGCTTGGTGTAGTTGCGGCTCGGGCCTCTGTATGGGTTGGTTGATGATAAGAAAGTATTTTAAAGAATATTCCACCAATCTGGTATCTAAGGTAAGGGTTTTCTTGAGTTAATATTATTTTCATTTAGTCTTCTTCTTTAACTCTGAATATATTCTCTAAATATTTATATATCATTATCCTTTTATATATCATATGTTATTTTATATATATAGTTCGTGGAATATTACAATTACTCTCCGAAATTATCATTTTGTTTTATTATAACTTCATAAATATATATCCTTACAAAAGAAAAACTTATGCCCTCTATATTGGGTATTTCTCCCCACTGTCCATATTTATTCTTACTAAAAAAAATTTCTTCCTAATTTTGATATCCAAATATATTTTGTATTTATAAATTTCATTGTTATCGTTATCTATATTCAAAATGAAATTTTATAATTCTTTTTATTGATGTGGGTTTCTAAAAATGTTATATTTAAAAATAATTTCATTCAATTTATACACATTTTGTCTCTTTTACTCCACATTTCTTATACTTAACTCTTATTTATTTTTCCATGTTCAATTATTTTTATTTTTTTAAATATTTTTAAATCATTCTCTTTACCATTTTAAAATTATTTTGAGAGTGATGTACGACATTGTGTTTACAACTACAAAGCTTTAAGAAAATTCTTTTTAAATTCCATTTCCATTTTCCAATATATTTTTAAATAACCTACCATAAATGGGATTGTGTTTCTTGTATCACCATATAAATAATCATACATTTCATCTCTTGTGGGTTATTTAATTTTGGGTATATTTTTATCCAATTATTCATTGATTTATATGTGATACCTTTCAAAAAAGTTTCGTAACCCATTTTATGGGGTTTTAAATATGTGATGTATGATTTATTTCAAATGAAACACATGTGTAGGTTTTATCATTATAGAATAGGTTGTCCTGATGTATTACAATAATTCCTTGGGTAAATCATTATGTATTATGAGATAATTATGTAATAAATAGAAATGATTGAATTTAGCCACGTTCATAACTTTCTATATAGATATGATTATAGTTTTATATATTCATAACATTATTCAAGTATATGATTTTAGTAATCTATTAACAAAAATTTATGCATGGGAATAATTGTGGAAATCATTGTTCACAATGTTATTATTTGTTATTCTTATGTTTCTTCCATATCCCTATATAATGATCCATGTTTCATAATTATTGTCTCGTGTTTCCACATTCTTATTCAATGGTATATGTTATTCTTTCATGATGGTATATTTTGAGGTTATATTTTCTTCTTCCATGATTCATGATATTATATCATGCCTTTTTCTAGATCTTATGATTTCATGTTCTTTTTAATCAAGTATTTATCCCATGACCGTGTTTTCTCACATGATAATGATCTAAATCTTTATAAATCCTCAAGATTATTTTCCCTTATTGAGCATTTTAGCACACGCATTATGTAACCCATTTCCATAATAGACTAAATGAATGAATTTTTATATATGGATTTCATGTGATAGGGATTTTGTGGGATATCATGAATAAAAAACGTGTAATAAGATTGTTTTATATATAATCTCCCAAAGCAGAAAACTTTTGGGTTATGAGATTGTGTTTTATATTTGCAACATATAAAAATTAATCATGGAAGTAATGTAAAATATTTGTATGTTATTTTTAGGTCATCTTAGTTGGTATCATAGAGGAGTTTAGTTAATTTTAGGGATTTTATTATGAGGTATAATAGAAGCAAACTTAAAGTAACATTTGTGGTACCCAAAAAATCATAGGTCAAAATGAGGGTTTCATAAAAGAAGAGATAATAAGTATAATTTTTTATATTCAAATGATTTATTACCTATATCTTCAAAAAATATTATTTATTATCACTCATATTAACTATTTTAGTTTTATTAAATGGGTATAGTAAAGTGGAATCAAGTTAAAAATCGGGGTGATGGACAATAAAATGCTTTTCCTAATGAATAACCAAATGGGTTGAGATATAATGTGAAAACCATCATTGAAATGAGATATTGGGTTATAATAAATAACCTAAACCTCATCAAGAACATGAACGCCCTAAATATGGAGAATCCTATTATTGAATCCCTCATTAATCATCAACAACCATCCTTTATCTAATGTTCTAATACAATAATTGTTGAGAAATTTTTCAGCATGACATAAAATATATTTTATATTATTCAATACTATGATCATGAAAATTTAATCTTATTTTTTTATTAGTTGTAAGTTCATGTTGACCAATGGTGAACCTTGATTAAGAGCACTAGGAAAAAGGATGAAATTGATCCTTTGAATGGGAGGAGTTATAGAAGATATTATTCACCAAATATTTTCCCTAAAATATTTGAATCAAAATGATATGAGAATTAATTTCGTTGAATTAAAGAAAAAAGAGGATTAATTAATTTTTTCATAAAAGGAAAACTTTAAAATACTTGAGTGTTATACCTATATTTTTTTAAATATCTTAAAAGGAAAATAATTTTTTTATTTAGTGGATTAAAAACAAATATTTTAAAGAATTTAATTTTAAGTTACTTTAGTATCTATAAAAAGTTTTTTTATGTGATGTAAATAAGAAAATGAGAACTAGAGAATCTCATAAGTCTTATGGTTTTCTAGATAAGAGAAATAAAATGAATTTTTTGTAAGTTCATGTAATAAAGATCCCAGAGGAAATAAAATAAAATTGAATACATGCCAGAAATGTGGGAGGAAACACCCAATAAATCACCTGAAATGAATAATAAAAATTCTCAAATTTAGAAGAGTATGACATCAAGATCATGATTACCAAATAAAAATAAAGAATAAAATTATTAAAAATAGGTTAGAATAAGGTCCCACCTAATACACCACCACACTTGAATTATTGAAATGTTAGGATTTTGGATATTATGAAATTTAATGCCCTAATCCAAAGGATAATGATATAACCACTTCAAATAACCTCTAAAACTAAATAAAAAAGTAATATCCTATAAAATTAATATTGTTGAAGTGAACCCTGATAATGAAGTTTTTAAAGTTTCCCTTATTATCCAGTCAATATATTAGAATTAATTATTTTATTATGGGTCTTCATATTTATTTATATTTATAAATTTTTCTAAGATTACTGATTCACCACCTCAAACATTAGATATTGGGTTATTAGTGAAAACACTCAATGGTGTGATGATTGAATCCAAAGTATAGAAATCTTATCTGATTGAGTTTTTTTTTGTGAAAATAATTATTGATAATATATTTACTCCCCCATAGTATAATTCCATGTGATATTAGGCTTGGATTGACACTCTCAGTATAGAGATCATGTAAATTTTTAGGATTGGAAAATCTCATTTTATATCCCAAATCATATAATAATCAAAAATCAATAAAACAATGTCTATAAACTCACTTTTATATTAAATTAATTAATATGTGTCTTGATACCCAATAATGAAGGTTATTTAGATTAAATGGTTTGATAAGAACTCATCATTGAAGATATGAGTCAATGCATCTTTTTATTGACTATCATGTGGCTAAAATGATCAACATCAAGTAAAATTATCACATACCCCATATTGATGATCTATTTGATCAAAATAGAGGGTTTTGGTACATATCAAAGGAAGATAATTCATTTTTATATTTTTAAATAAGGGTGAAAAGGTAATCTATACCCATGTAAACCTTCCACAAAAGATATGAACACTATGAATTCATTGTGATGCCATTCGGACTCATAAATTCCTCTGTAATATTCATGGATTTGTTGAATAGAGTATTTAATGATTACCTTGATATATTTGTGGTAGTATTTATTGATAATACTATTATATATTACAAGATAATGGATGAAAATTAATAACATTTAAGTATTGTGTTAATGAAATTTAATAGGGATAAACTATATGAAAATTTCCTCAATTGTGAATTTTGGTTACAAAGGTCATGTAATAACAAGAGTGGGTATATCGGTGGATCCTTCAAAGACATAAGTGATTTAATAATGTCCCACACTAACACTGATAATAGATGACCATAGTTTCTTTGAATTATATTGATATTATCGATGCTTTGTGATAAATTTATTATGATTTTAAAATCTTATAACCAAGTTAACATTGATGGGTGTAATATTTTTATGGATGAAGGAATGTGATGAAAACTTCAAGGAACCTAAGAGGAGGTTTCTAACTGAACCTGTACTCATAGTACCCTATTGTGGTGAAGAGTTTTTTTTTATAAAATCATTCTTCAAAGAAGAGATGTTGATGTTTCCCTATGAAAAATGGTAGGGTTTTTTTATTCATCACATTAATTAATGTACCACAAGAAAAAAACCCAACACATGATCAAGAGTTGGGATTAGTTAATTTTTCATTAAATTTTTAGAAATAATATATTTACGGTGTGAAGTGTAATATATATACAAAGAAAAGGAGTTTAATGTATATATTCACATAGAAGGAGTTGAACATAAATCAAAAGAGATAAATAGAGTTAATAATGTATTATAATTTCTTAATAATTTTCTATCATGGGAAGGTAAAAATGTTGGATGATTCATTGAGTAAAAAAATTGATTCTTTATCCATGATGAAAATTTAAAGAGACCCAATATTCATGGTTTTTGAAAATATGGATATTGAATCATAAAGTAAGTGATATAATCTAACCTTTCTTAATTTATATCTCAACGATCCATTTATGTGAAAATCAAGGAAGAATAAAAATATGATATGGATCAATATAAATGGTATAAACTTCTCAAAATTTAAACCTTTATAAATGATTAGTTATAATATTTTGAACATACATTTGTGTCCCATTTATGCAAGAGCTAAATAATGTGATTTTTAACAATGCACATAACACATATTTCTCTATTAACCTAGGAATAATGCTATTATATAGATATATTATATAGAAATTATGAGGGTAAAATATAAAGAGTGATATTTATGAGTATATATCTCAACACTTTTTCTACCATAAAGTCAATGATGAATGTCATATATCTAATGTGATGATTCAAACGTTACCCATACCAGTATGGAAATATAATAAAATCATCATTAATTTCTTCATAGTTCATTATAAGACCTACGAAGGCTATAATTATAGTTGGGTTATGTTTTTTCAACTGATAAAGTCAATACACTCCATTTCAATTCGAGATTTTTTCTTACATGATAAACTTGAAAAGATATACTTAAAGTGGTAAGTCTGCATTTAGTGAGACTTTCAATTGTATTTGATTGATATAAAAGGTTCACATCAAAGTTGTAGAGAAGTATTCAATAAGATCATGATACAAAGTTTAAATTGAAACTGACTTATCATCCTCAAAATGATGGCTAATCAGAAAGGAGTATTCAAACTCTAGAGATATGCTAAGATCTCACTGAATGGATTTCAATGGAATCAGGGATCAACATTATCCATTGGATGAGTTGTCATATAAAAAAAATCTTACACTAAACATCAAAATGCAACCATATGAGGATCTATATGGGAAGATATGCATAAATCTAATATACTAGGATTCAGATATAGATAGGAATTTATTGGGACCTTACATTGCATAATAAATGACAGATTAGGTTGAAACTATTAAACTATATATCAAAGAGTTACAAAGTTAACAGAATAGTTATGTTGATTATCATTAATGAGATATAAAGCTTAAGGTTAAGGATAAATTATTCTTTATAATATCCACTACCACAAAACTGGGTTTCCGCAGCGCCACCCTTTAACAGTGCTAAAAAAAGTGCTGATAAAGGGGGGGCATTTATCAGCACTAAAAAAAAGCGCTGATAAAGGTGCACTTTTAACAGCGCTAAAAAAATTGCTCTTAAAAGTGACCGTTTATCAGCGCTTTTTTGATCGCTGATAAAGGCCCCCCTTTATAAGTGTTTTTTTAGCGCTGATAAAGGGGACCCCTTTATCAGCACTTTTTTTAGTAGCACTGATAATGGGGGGATTTATCCGCGCTTTTTCCTAGCACTAATAAATTTTATATTTCAAAAAAAAATCATGAAGAATAATATATTATTATATAAGAATATTTATATTGATATAAATATAATATATATATTTTAAATATGTTTTAGAAAAGTATAAATAGACTACTACATATAATATATCATAAATTTAGTGAAAATGGCTTTAATTTTTTTAAAAAATATTATTAATTAATAATTTACTAATTAACATCAATTAATAATCATTTAATAACAATTTAAAGACACAAAAAATCAAAAAAAAATTAAAAAATTAAAAAATATCTAAAATACGTTTAAAATGTAACTCAAACTTTAAATAACCATAACTTTTGATCCGGGTGTCCGCTTGAGCTCTACAGTATATCAAATTTAAGCCTTCGTCGAGATCTACGCGCTGGAGACCCAAGAAAAGCCTCTGTCTCATTTTTCAAGGATAAAAAAGGCTCAGAAGGCCTCTAAAACTGAGTTTTTAGTCAGCATACCCCGATTTTTTAACATTCAAACAAGTATAACTTCTGATCCAGATGTCTGTTAGCCCTGTACCACATATCATATTGAAGATTGTTTCATTTTCTTCAATTTGACTAGTTGTAGAGTTGAAACAGGATTCTGGATTAAATGTTATGGTTGTTTTAACATTCTATGGCTTTTCAAATACACATATATACGTTTTTTTTTGTAATTATATATATGTGTGTGTGTGTGTTGTATATATGTATTTATTTATTTAAAAACACACATAATTTTTTTTATAAATTTATTTAAAACTAATCTTATAAATATATATTAATATACAAATAAATATAGGGATAAAAAATTGTAACTACAAATATATATATAAATAGATATATATATATATATATATTAATATACGAATGAATATATATATACTAATATATGAATAAACATATATGTATTGATATGACAAAATATATTTATATTAACATGAATATGTATTAATATAGGAATAAATATAACTATATATGTATAAATATAATTATATATTAACATACGAATAAAAATATTTATATATGAATAAATATATATGTATTAATATAACTAAATATATTTCTATTAAAACGAATATATATTAATATGCAAATAATTATAACTATATATATATAAATAAATAGACGTATCATTAAATAGATAAAAAAATGAAATGGCTTAGTGGTAAAGGTGCAGTTGTGAAAGGGGGAGGTTGCGGGTTCGAATCCGGGTGGAAGAAAGGAGGGGCGCGCGGGCAAGTGCAAGATGCGCAGGCAAGGGCAATGCGCGGGAGGGGGAGGGGGCCGCCTAGCACGGATAGGGGGGGTCAAGCACTTTTAAAAGCCCCCCGAATATAAATTATTTTTTAATTATTTTTTATTTTATTTTTTGAGTTTTATCAGTGCTTTTTAAATGCGCTGATAAAAGTCTCAATTTATCAGTGCTAATAAAAAGCATTGATAAAAGACCCCTTTTATCAACGCTTTTTTTTGCACTGATAAAAGGGGTCTTTATCAGCGCTTTTCTGAGTGCTGATAAAAAGAACCCCCTATCTTCGCCTCGATTAACAATGCTTTTTTAGCGCTGTTAATTCGCTCTTATAGCACTGATAAAATCCATGCTTGTAGTAGTGATCATATTATAAAAGTGTTATAAGATTTAAGAATAAATGGAAGCTACTTTAACAACCTCTACTCCAGTAACTTAAATCCGGTGGTCACTACGTTAAATTGGTACATGATAAAATAGATCACATCCCATGATATTTAATAGTTTTTTAGTATTGGGAGACTAAATTTATACATGATTCTCACATTACATTTAAAAACATAAAATAAAACATAAAATTCCAATGATAACATTATTATTTTTTCTATTATATCATTGATATCAAATAATGTTCACTTATAGGTACCTTAGGGAGAAGAAAAAAAATAAATGGGTGAGCTGAGATGATCAGTAAGGGAAAACATGATAGAATAAAGAAGGAATGAATATTATGAAAATAATAAATGATAATCAATAATGAAATATAACTAATAAAATGAACTTGAACTATATCTATTAATAACAATATAAATAATCACATGGATAATAATAATTGATTTAATTATGAAGTAGTGCATAATGATGAACATCATAAATCATACTATTAAGGAGTCATAAGAAGGCATCATACATACCATCAAGGCCTCATGTTAAGACATCATAAACAATTGGTCAAATATATACCGAATACCCAGACTAGTCTATCTTATAAGACTCACTGATGCATCGAGGGGCTATTATAGGCCCTTCTAATCACTGAATAAGTCCAATAAATTAATCATAAGAAATAAAAGAATAAAAATACAATTTTTAATAAAATTTACATTATAATATATAAACATCTATATTTGAATAACAACATGTAGGGTATCAATAATTGACCCAATAAATAAATGAGATAACATGATCATAATACATATATAGAAATAATGATTATGGTTAAACAATATATAATCATCATTCCTTAGGATCCAATTAACATCAATATTGAAATTCAAACATAGGGGAGGTTAATACTTTCCATAACAAATAAATACAATAATATGATCAAAATCCATCAAGAGAAAGATTGTGGATGGTTAAAAAATACATAATCATATTTACTTAGAAATAAATAAACATCCATATAGACATGAAAATTTATAGGATTTAAATACATTCCCCAATAAAAAAATAGGATAACATGATCATAAGCTATCCAGATAAATAAGGTTGATAGTTAAACAATATATAATCATAGCCAATTAATGAATAGTTATCCATATAATAATAATAGCTATATGAATTATCAAAATTTTACCACTGAATGAAATAGTATGGCTACCTAGAATAATATCCCATAATAGTAATAGTCAAAATGCAATGTAATGTACACTTATCAAAAAATGATAACAAGGTTGCATCGAGGAGTACATTCACGACATAAGGGTATCAACATGAAATGATTCTTAAAAAAGGATTCCATGAGTATAAATTATAAATCCATATAAAAGAATTTGGATTTTTAATTTTATAAAATATTAGGAAAAAATAATTCAATCTTATACAAATGATGCACAATAATAATAAATATATTTTAAGGAAAGGAAATTTAGTTATGAAGAACCCTAAAAAATTTTGTAACAATTGAATCAAAATAACTGAAAGTAGGGATTCATGAATAGACTCTATAAATACCATGAATTTAACATTAATAATCATAATATAATCTAATGGGATATTTTTATACCATATAAAATCATAATTGGTTATTAACGTGAAAACATGCCTCAATGAATGGAAATTGAGATATAAACCCTTAGCTTAATACTCAACTTCCAAGAAAGTGCTTTAAACAACTATATAATAAACATAAACATCTAAATTACTTATTTTATAACCTTTTAATATATATAATACTTTTAATATTTGGTTATAATCATTTATTATATAACCATTAGTTAGTTATAGTCTATTATTATTATCATCAGATTTTTGTAATTTTGTTGGTTTTGTATGAGTTTGTAATGTCAATGTCGATATTAATTTTTTTATATTATGTTTATCATTCTTATAAAATTTATGGTACTAAAATATATATTTCCAAACGATTTATAAATTTCAAATTTCATTACATATGTATTTTAGTTATGATTCATTATGATGAAATTGACAATGAGATTGTTTCAGTAATTTTTAAAGAGAAAAATATATAATATTTATAAAAGTAAAATATTTATATGAAACCTACAAAACCTTAATAATTTATTAGAATCATTAAATTAGGGTAATGATGAAAAAAATATTACAATGCTACGTGGAGGCAATAATCTTCGCATACACACAAATGATGTATTCATTTTCCATCGAATGGAAGGAAGGTAGGAAATGGTTTATCTTTTTATAATATTATCAATACTATAAATATAATATTTTTTCATTAAATACCTTTTTTAAACATCTATATAATGTGGTGGAGGAAAACGAACACATTGCTTCATGGAGGTGGTGGTCTGCATATACACAAAGACAACATTTTCATTTTTTGTGGGGAAAAGGGAAATAATGATTAATTCTAAATATATTAACATAAAAACATATCAATATATAAATAATATGTATTTAATCATGTTATAATGGGTAAAATAGTTTTGGAGGATAAATATAGATAAGGGAACAAATTATTGAGGGATCAATACATATATTGAGAATTTGAATTTTCTCTTAAAGTACATCTTTAAAATGGCGGATGTAGAAACAAATATTGTGAAAAAATGATTAGGGATGTGTAATAGGATTATAGTGGAAAGTAACATGAACATATTTTCAAAAGTAATTAAACTTAATAGGTGTGTCTTGGAGTGGTGTAAGTGATCTCCATTTATTAGTGATGATAATGATTTTTTTGTAAATACCCATTACTTTTTAACAATGGAATGACACTATTCAAGGAAGGTGTCTCAAAAAATGGAAAATAGCGGAGTTTGGGAGAATTTAAGGTCAATACACCTCTCAAAAATTCATTTTGGAGAAAACCTTTGAGTGTTTTTAGTCTTTTCTTATTACTTTTATATTTTACTCAAATTAATATTACTATAGTAACTCATTTTAACCTTGAAGATTTATTTTAATAACAAAAATTATAATTTTTAATGACTGGAACTATTATAAAAAAATTCCACTTGAAATTTAATTAAATGGATTTTTAAGAAATATGGATATAAAAAACACATGCACTCATATGGATTTATTATATTCTATCAGATTTAGAATACCATTAAGAATCATTACCATTGATAATATAGCTATTGAACAACGATCACATGATTAGTATAAATATTGGGTTTTAAAAATCCAATTGACACAGAAAAACTAAGTGATGGCCTCAAATAGTAGTATCATACCCTATGAAGACAATTTTTTAGATCTTTTAAGGGAGATAACATCATTGAGATTTACTCTTGACCAAGCCCAAACTGAGATCTAATAACTTAAGCATGAATGAAACTGTTTACAGGAGAAGTTCAAACTAATCATGCTCACGGGCAAAAATATGTACTTCAAACCACCCCCAAGAAAGTATCACCGTCATGAACCTTACTCATAAGAAATTTACTGGTGTATTAAAGGGATATATATCTAGGCCCCAAAATTATTATCTTTTACATTATTTTGTATATAATGATGAGTATATTTTTATCCTATTATCATTACTTTATAAATGATTTTTATGATGATATAATAAAATAAAAATGGTATTTTTGAGTAATATTCAAATTCAATTAATTATATTTTTTTTAAAAATTAATGTATTTTTAAATAAATAATATTTTAATAAAATATTAGTATTAAATAATGTTTATTAGATATAAACAATCATATAATTTTTATGAAGTCAAATATAATTTTTATATGGGTTCAAAAACTGTTTTTGTAAAAAAACCCAATATTTATCCATAAATTTCTATTTAATAGTGAAACTTCGCACATTTATAAAACTATTTATATAAAATTAATATTATTTTTGGAATCATAATTTTGAAATTATCCAAGAGTGATTTTTTATAATTTTCTGAGACATTCGAATTATCAGGTAAAAATTAAATACCTTATAAATATACTTTGTGTATTATGAATTAATAATGACCCAAAGGTGTTGTAATAAATACTATAAATGGAATACATGACCAAATATATGTTTTATCTTTAATATAATGTGATTTTATATATACATTTTTTAATTTTGTAAATCCCTTACGAATCCATCAAAATAATTAATATATTTCAAGGTTTTAAAACCATTACATTAAGAGTATGAATCAACTACACATAACAAAGGGTATTATTTTATTAAGTTATTCCCTTGGAATTATAAAATAATGATCTCCACTCCCATTTTGTAGAAACCATGGGATGGTTTGTGGTTTTGGTTATTTATTATGTAGAGTCCAAAACCAAAATAATAAAGAATCCCCATTGTTTCCTATACAAACCAACCCAAGATCAAATTTCTCTTAACTCAAACACCTTATAGAAGATACATACTCTCACCTTTACTAACTATATTCCCCCCAAGGTTCCCAAATATCCCATGAAGTCCGTCCCAATCATTTCGGGCCACACAATCAAGGAAGTGATCTTTTTTTTCTCTTATTTATTCAAGTATCTTCTTTACCCTGTGTCTTTTATCATCAGTTCCTTATGATGGGAAATGTTTCCGAAAGTTCGATGTGATTTTCCATGCCAAAACAATTATGTACTAAATTAAATACCCATTTACTAACAAGGGTATTCAACTTTACAAAATTATTCCTATTTTACATGGTAAATTAATGTATTCATTCCACAATACTTGATTTTTTAATAAAATATGGAAATTAATTAATTCATGTTGTATAATCTATGTGAAATACTTAAGCATGAGAATGAAATGAAAGTGATGGGTGCGCTCAGAATTATATAGCGCTCCAATGAATTAGGTAATGTCTAGTATCATGAAACATTATGTTAGGATAGGGAGTGAACTAGATTCTTTATGGGACTATTTCCACCATTATGTCTTGGCAATTTATCTTTGACCTATGTTTATGAAACAATGTTTTATGTTTTTGACACATTTTCCATGTTATGATTATCATTCTATATCATGTATCATTGTTCATGTTTATGATTAATAATCTTTTTATGACATGTTGATATTCCTATTGTCTAAAATGTATCACCTTATTCCATTTTTATTTCTTTACTAGGCTTTATATATCATCATTTTCTTATGTTTTTTCCAGGTTATTTTGTGTAGTTTTAAAAGCCATGGAATTTTAGATGTATGTTAAGTATTTTTTCCATAATATTGTTGTATCCCATGTTAAGAATGTTAGTATATGTACCTAACTCCCAAATACACTAGACTTTTTGATTTATTGGGTTTTATTATGTGTAATTTTATGTAATAAATGCAAAATTAATATCTAATAAAGAACAAGGTTGTTATAGTTGGTATCAAACTATATGTTTAGTTATATTTGAAATTAGGATTAGAAAACTGTAGAGAAAAATTTATGGATAAGATAAAGTTTATTAAAATATCCCTAAATTTTTTTAAGTACAAATGGATTTGTTTATAATGAAAATACATCCCTGTATGGATTCTACAAGTGTATGTGGTTCTGGAACAGATGTGCGTAGGGATAACAACTCCAATAACATGTGCTGGGCTTAACTTAGTGTAACATGGTATAGGAAAATGGGCCTTAATACACACTTGGTTTGACATTATGAGGGGATATTCTTGGATAAATTTATAATCACATTATGAACCATTATTACGGGAACAAAAAATCCCAAAATAGTATATGATAGGAAATAGATCATGGATAAGATATAATGAAGCCTGGAAATTCATAAGATGAAAAAATAAATGTAATTTATACGTTATCCCTTTAATATCATTGGATTTCGCTTTATGTGTTTAATATTTTTAAAAATACTCATCCTTAATTTTAGTTTTTATTATAGCCAATGACCAGAAATAGTAGGAACTAGGTAAACAATAAATGTGAGGGGCAATGGGATGAATTCTACAACGAGATGACCAACTCGATGGGAATAGGAATCAAAAAATTCAATATGATACACTCTCAGCTGACTCAAGTTTTGAATAAAACCCTAAACTAGTAGGAGCATCCAAGTCCCCCTAAGAGAGAAAAAAATGTGATTGAGTCCTTTATGAGATAATGACCTTTGAATTTCAATGGATCATATGACCCCTTAATCGAGAAAAAATTGATCAAATCCATTGAGAAGATATTTTCCATCATTTAATGTTTAGAACAAGATAAATTTATACTGAATATTTATCATATAGAGGGATAAGTTGATCAGTGTTGGACATTGATCAAGAACATGTATCCTAAAGAAGAGATCAAAGTGATGGGGTGGCAGGAATTCTGGAAAATGTTTTTCAATAAATATTTTTCTCATAATCTCTATCTTAAAATGGAAAGATATTTTATTATCCTCATGAAAAAAGACAACGAATCAGTTGGGGTGTATAAGGAAAACTTCAAAATACCTACACTATATGAAACAATAGTTATTATTACCCTCAAATGCAAGGTTGAATACTTCATTGATGGGATAAAACCTAGTATATGAAAATCCCTAGAGATCAATGAATTTTATATCTACAAGGAAATTATCTGATGTGACCTCAAAATTGAAATGTAAATCAGTGAAACTCAAGGTTATCACAAGGATAAGAAGAAAAAATTGGTTTTTAATTCTATAAGTCTGATGGATAAATATAATGGTGCTAATAAATTTCAATATCCTACTTGTCAAAGGTGCGAAAAGAAGTACCATAGAAATTTCCTAACGGGTATGAGGAAATATTTTATGTTCGAGAAGGAAGGGAACCTAACTAGTGATTACAGACAAGAGAAACCCACTAATTAAATAGAGGAAAAGAATTCTATGGCTAACCCCCATCGCATTGTTCATTGTTTGAACTGCAAGGAACCAGTGCACTTTGCAATCCAATGAACTAAGCCAATGGGTTTTAGAGACAACTAAAAACTTCCATGGTATCTAGGGTGAGACTTTTCCTTTACAACCATTGAGGTGGATCCTAAAATTGAAGTGGGGATAGGTACTCTATTTATTCATTCATGGATAGAAAATGTACTTTTTTATTCTGGTTCTATACATTCCTTCATATCATGAAAGTTTTTTAGAACTATTCAAACAACACCACAAAGTATGGAAGTATTGTTTTTAGGGAAAATGAAAAATGGGGAAATTATTGCATCCCGAGTATATAACTCCTCCCCTATCATGATTTTTGTGATGAACTTATGATAAAACCTTGTCATAGTCCCTTTGGTTTAATTTCATTCAATTTGTTTGGAATGGATTGTATTTACCTATATTGAACCAACATAAATTTCCATGAGAATTAAACCACTATGTATTGCAAATCGACCCCTGATTCTATACAAGTACACAAAAAATGATGACTATTCTTAAGTAACATCATCTTAATAATGGATATTATTTACCTATGAGAAATAATCTCTATCTAAAATGATTGAGTCTAAGTAAAGAACCATCCTTGAATACATTCCTATCGTGAGGGAACAAAATGATGTGTTTCCCAAAGAATTGACTATTCTTCCTTCTGGATAATAGGTTAAATTTTCAATTGATCATATAATTGTGGTGTTAACATTATACAAGACTCCATATAAAATGGATATTGTGGAACTTGATGAGATAAATAAACAACTAAAAAAGAATCTGAATAAAGGGTTTATATACCCAAGTTGTTCACCATGGGGTGCACCAGTCCTATCTGTAAATAAGAAGGATGAGTCAATGAATATTTGTATTGGTTGTCATGAGATCAACATGATCATGATATGGAACAAGTATACCCTGTCATAGATTGGTGACTTGTTCGATCAGCTACCTAGATCACAATAATTCTATAAGGTGGATCTACATATAGGATATTTCCAAGTAAGGCTAAAGAAAAAGGATATCCCCAAAACTAATTTTCATACCAGGTATGGGCACTATGGGTTCGTAGAAATGCCTTTTTAACTCACTAATTCTCTAAAAATATTCATGGAATTGATGAATAGAGTCTTTAGAAATTACTTTGAAAAATGTGTGGTATTATTTAAATATGATATTATAATATTTTCCAAAACAAAGAAGGATCATGAGGAGAATCTAAGCATTGTGCTAAAGACATTGCGAATGGAAAAGCAATTTCAAACTACAATTAATGCGAGTTTTGGTTGAAGGAAGTCCCATTCTTAGATCACAACATCACAAGTAATGTGATATCTATGTACCATTCAAAAACTAAATAATTTTAAGGATGGATGAGGCCAACATATAGGATAGATATTGGTAGTTTCTTTAGGTTAGTTGGTTATTATCATTGGTTTTTGATAAATTTATCTTGATTGTTAAACCCTCTAACCAAGTTAACTCTAAAGGGGGTCAAGATTTCATGGAATAAAGAATCTGGAGAGAGATTCATGGAACTAAAAAGTAGGTTTATTAATGCTCCTATTATCACACTACCTACAAGTGGATATTTTTTCATGGTTTTCAGTGATGTTTCAAAGAAGGGATTGCGTTTTGTGTTAATTCATAATGAAAAATTCATAGCCTATGCTTCAAGTTAGTTGAAAGTTCAGTAACACAACTACCCAATACATGATCTGGATTTTTCTACATTGATCTTCAATTTGAAAATATAGTGAAATTATGTCTTTGGAAAGAAGTGTGGAATATATACGGATCATGAAAGCCTCAGGTATATATCCACACATAAAGAGCATAATATGCACCAACAAAGATGGTTAGAGTTGATCAAAGACTATGACATCTCAATTCACTACCATCTTGGGAAAGTGAGTAATGTGGAAGATTCCCTAAGTAGAAAGGATCCAATAATTCAATCCTTTATGAAAATTGAGAGGGATCTGATATTCTTATATTTAGAAAGGATGGACATGGGAATAATAAAGGAAGGAATATTATCAATACTTTGAGAAATGATTTCTCAACTATGCCTTTTAGAGAGGTCAGAGGATTCTCAAAGAGGTTATGTCGGAATTTAGAAGAAAGTGGAAACTATAATAAAAGAGAAATCCTTGATTTTTGGTGTTAATGAAGAAGGAGTTGTGAGATTTCATTTTGGACTATGTGTACCATCAAATCCCTCATTAAAGAAAGAAATGTCGGATGATGTATAACATTCAATGGAAGAATGTCATGATATTTGTAAATAAGGGAAAGCATAGTCCAGGATACACCATCCCATTCAATATCCTTGATAAAATCGGAGTGGTGGATGAAAAACATTCAATCCCATCTAACCTATCTCAAGTACATTATGTATTCCATATATCCATTTTGATAAATTATATACCGAACTCCTCACATGTACAAAATCCTAAGGTGGTACCATTAGATAATAACCTTTCCTATGAGGAGAAGTAGGTGAAGATCTCAGATCATAGAGACAAAGTTCTATGAAATAAAACAATGAACCTTGTCAGATTATTGTGTAGAAACCCTATGTTTGAAGAAGTAATAAGGGAACCCGAGGATGTGATTAACCAAAGTTACCCTCATCTATTTTTATGTGGGAAAAGAAAATTTTAACGGTAAAATTTCTTAAGGGGAGAAATTTTAATGACCTGAACTGTTATAAATAAAAACCTACTTAAAATTTAAATAAATGTGTTATTATGAAATATGGATATGGAAAAAACATGCACTAAAATAGTTTTATTATATTCTATCATATTTAAAATATAATTAAGCATATTTACCATTGATAATATAAACATCGAACAATGATCATATGACTAGTATAAATAAAGGGTTTTAACAAATCCAGTTGAAATAGAAAAAGGATGTGATGCCTCTAACAGTAGGTTCGTACCATATGAATCCCATAATTAAATGATTTTGAGGGAGAAAAAATCGATGGGATTTTCCTTTGACCAATCCCAAGTTGAGATCCTACAACTTAATCATGATAAAAACTGTTTACAGGAGAAGTTCAAACTATTCGTGATCATGACCCAAACAATGTATGTCAAACCACCCCATGAAAGTCTCACCATCACCGACCTTAATCTTTGTGAGTTCACTGGTGTATTAAGTGGACATGTATCAATAACATATAATTATGAGAATTTACATTATTTTTTATATAATGATGAATATATTTTCATCCTATTATGGTTACTTTATAAATGATTTTTATTTTGATATAATAAAAGGGAAATCTTATTTTAGGGTGATATTCAAATTCAATTAAGGAATTCATTTTGATAAATTAATGTATTTTTTAATAAATAAAATTTCAATAATATATTATTTTTAAATAGTTTTTATTAAATATAAATTATTATATAATTTTTATGATGTCAAATGTAGTTTTTATTAGTGTTCAAAAACTGTGACAGTAAAAAACCCTATATTTCTCAATAAATATCGATGTAAAAGTGAAAATTTACAAATTTATAAAAAAATTGATAAAATGAATATTATTTTTGGAATCATAACGTCAAAATTATCCAACGATGATTTTTTCATAATATAATGAGATAACCTAATTTTTTGGTAAAAATTAAATACTTTAAAATATACATTGTGTATTATGACATTATAATGACCCAAAAGTGATTTAATAAATACAATAAATGGTATAATCATCTAAATATATGATTTGTCCTTTAAAATAATGTGATTTTATGTTTATTTTATTAATTTTATAAAACCTTTATCAATCCTAAAAAACCATTAATATATTTTAAGGATTTAAAACCATTTATTTAAGAGTATGACTCACCTACACATAATAAAGGGTATTATTTTATTAATTTTTTCCCTTGGACTTATAAAATAATGATAACCAATAACAAATGAAAAAAACCATGGGATGGTTTTTTCTTTTGGTTATTTTATTATTCAGAGTCCAAAACCTAAATAATAAAAAAAATACCCCTTTTTTGATATATAAACTCACCCAGGATCCCATTTATCTTCACTCAAACTCCTTGTATCACATACATAATCTTTTTTACACTCTTTATATTTTTTAAAAGGCCCCCCAAGATCTTAATAACCCCATATTAAGCATTTGGAGTCACACACTCAAGTAAGAGATCTTTTCCTTTCTCATATTTATTCAAGTATCTTCTTTACCCTATGTCTTTTATCATCATTTACATATGATAGGATATGTTATTAACTATCCCTATTTAAATAAAATTTATGTCAAAATTACGATATATCCCTTTATCTCCAATAAACTCATTTTATGAGTTTTAGTGTGCTGCTGTTATGCTGCCAAAATTTCACCGCGATTTTCAATGCCAAAATAATTGTTTAGTAAATACCATACATAATTTCTTATCAAGGGTATTTACATTTATACACATATAAATATTTTAATTGGTACATAAATATATGTATTTAAAACTCCTTTATTATATAATAAAATATAATGATGAATGAATCCTTGTTGTATGATCTGTATGACACACTTAAGCATGAGAATAAATTGAAATTGATGTGTGCACCCAAAATTATATAGCACTCAATTGCATTGGGTAATGTTTAGTTTCATGAGAAATTATTTTGGGATATAGAGTGATCCAAATTCCTTTCTGGGACTTTTTACACCATGATGTCTTGCTATCTTGGCCTTGACCTATGTTTATGATGTAGTTTTTTTAGTTGTTTCCACATTTCCCATGTTATGATTATCATGATATATCATGTCAAATTATTCATGTTTATGATTCCATCTCTTTTTATGACCATTGATATGCTTTTTTCATAAAATGTATCAACTTATTATAAGTGTATTCCCTTACTAGGATTTATAGCTCACTCATTTCTTATGTTTTTTCTCAGGTTATCCCGTGTAGTTTTTAAAGCCATGTAATTTTAAAAGCATGTTAATGAAGTCACTACAAAAAAAACAGCTGATTAGCTACAGTTTTTGATAAGGGGTTATGCGCA
This sequence comes from Viscum album, assembly GCA_963277665.1. Lineage (NCBI taxonomy): Eukaryota > Viridiplantae > Streptophyta > Magnoliopsida > Santalales > Viscaceae > Viscum > Viscum album. The sequence goes on along the minus strand of OY728141.1, from coordinate 1,590,386,334 downwards.
ACCCCATCTAAATTCATTTTATATAGGATTCTTCACACCCCCCTCTAATCATCAAATTTAGAGTGTGTTTACAACCCCTTATAATTTTTTTATCATTTTTGTTTGTAATATTTGGTCGGATTTTATATGTAGTTGTGTCAAAACCAGTGTTAATTTAATAATTAGTGTCCATATATGTTCAATTGTATTTTAGACACACTATATATATATATATAAATACATATATGTCTCATTTGGATATTATAGGGTATATATATAATATGGAAATTGTTTTTTTAAGGAAATAATGGGGGTTCACAACCCCCTCTAATATTTAAAATTAGAGGGGTTTCATAAACTATCATTAATTTCTTAGATTAGAGGGGATTTTGGACCCCTTCTAATTTTTGAAATTATAGGGGGTTTTTACCCCTTATAATTTATGAAATTATAGGGGGTTGTAAACCCCATCTAATATATGACATTATAGGGGGTTTTGAAAACCTCTAATTTATGAAATTAGAGGGGGTTGTGAACCACCTATAATTTCTGATATTAGAGGTGGGGTCATGAACCACCGCAAATCAGTTTGATTACATGGTTTTTTCGCCCCTTCTAAATTTTTATTTATTTTTCAAAATAAATCTCAAATAAATTCAAATTTTATAATATATAAGTGTGCATGTTTGTGTGTGTGTGTGTGTTTAACATAAACACATTATACAAATGTATTTAAATTCATTATAAACATATATATAAAGACATCATATAAATAATATAAATAAATACTTATACATATAAACAAAAATGTATATACACATAAATATTGGTGTAAAAAATATAAATGTAATTATAAATATATTTATTTGAATATAAAAAATTTATATTTGGTTTTATAAATACTATACATTTATATTATGATTTAAATTATACATATATTATTTTAAATATATTCTTATTGTATATTTATGTACAAATACATTTATATTATATTATGTATACAAAAAAATATAATATAGAAGGAATTAAATATAAATATAAATATAAATATATATTATATTTATTTATATATATTTTATTATAAATATTTTATTGTATATAAATTTATATATATATTATAATTATTATAAATATATTTATTTATACTATATAAATTATAAATAAATTTAGTAAATATATATATATATAATTTAATTATATTATATATTTTAAATTATGTGAATGTTTTTATTTGAATTTATTTGTATATATAAATATAATTGTATATTTTTATGTACATTTATATATATATATTTGTATAAGTTTATTTGTATATAATATTAATTATATATTATATAAAAGCAGAAAAATGTTATACAAATATAAATATAAATATATTTTGTTTAAAAAATATATCATATAAAAACTCAAGCTTGTAGTTTTTATAATTTATATTACTATAATAATAAATATATTTTTAAATAACATGTTTATGCTTTTATATTATATATAACTAAAATTATATGATATAAAATTTATTCAACTAAATATATATTAATGTACACAATATTAAACTAATATACTTATTGAAGTAAATATATATTAATGTACATAAGATTATACAATTATATTTATTTTATTAAATATATATTAATGTGCATAATATTAAATATATTTATTGAAATACATTATATAAATATTTTCATAAATTGTATTTCATATAATAATAAATATATATAATAAACATATTAATTATATATATTATAAAATTGTATTTCATATAACATTATTTAAATTTTTGAATAAATGGTATTTCATATAAAATATTTGAATAAATTGTATTTCAGATAATATTAATTATATATAACATATATATTTTTATAAATTTTATTTCATATAATATTAATTATACATTAATTATATATAATATTATAGATTTTTATAAAAATAAATATATATTAATGCCCATAATAATAAAAATATGTTTTGAAATAAATTATATAAATATATTTTTAAAGACATTATATAAATACATTAAATAAATTCTTATATATATAAATATTATAAGAACATACATAATTTATAAATATGTATTTAAGTATATAAATAATTTACATAAATAAATAAATATGTGTATATATATAACATAAATAGAGTTAGAAAATATATTGACTCAAATTTATGTAAACACATAAATAATATGTAGTATATATAAATGTTTAAATTAAATATAATATAAATTTATTATAATATAAATACATAAAAAGATAATATAAAAAAGTATATATTAATATATATATATACATATATGTTATATATTTATATTTATCAAAATATTTATTCAAATATGATTTATGTAAATAAGATTTGTAGTATATATATAAATATGATAATGTGTATTTATATTAACCTAATTGCAATTTCCATAGTGGTGGAGGCATTTGGTAATAACCTAGAGGTACTAGGTTCAAAACCCACCAGGATAAAACTTTAAAAGGGAGTCGTGCCTACATGACTACGGGAGGGGGGGGGGGATACTGTCGAACATGAGGTGGGGGCTGCTATGGCTATAGGAGAACAGAAGACGGGGGCTACTAAGGCTATAGACAAATGTGGGAATTGAACTGGGGGTTGGGGATCTTATGGCCATAGGAAAAAGAGAGGTGGTCTACATGAGAATGGGAGGTGGGCTACATGAGGCAGGGCGGGGTCAGCAACACAGTAGAGGGAGGTATGAGAATTTGAGGGGAAGGTGAGGGATATATGAGATTTAAAAATTTTAAAAATTTATAAGAGGTGGTTCATTTTACCGCCTCTAATAATGTTCTCAATTAGACGGGGTTTTAACCCCCTCGAATATGGGTCTTGATTAGAGGTTGTTTTAAGAACCACCTCTATTATGGAGCTTGCGAATCAATTAGAGGCTCTTCACAAACCACCTATAAAATGATTTTGAGATTAGTAGGGGTGAAAACCCCCTCTAATCTACAAATCTCAGTGAAATTAGATGGGGTTAAAACCCCTAATAATCTATCCACTGCTAGTTGCGAGCTAATTTACTTGCGCTTCACGAAAAATGTCGCTAACACAATGTGGCAGGAACATTAGCAGCAATTATGTATAACCACCACTAATGTGATTAGAAGGGGTTATAACCCCTTCTAATCTAAAAAACAAACCCTTATAATGGGGGAAATTTCTTGGGTGTTTTCAATAATGTTGTTTTATCCCATTCTTAGGATGTTATTTTATGTACCTAATTCCCAAATAAACTATACTTATCGGTCTTTTAGGTTGTATCATGTGTAATTTTATGTAATAAATCATGAATTAATGTGTAATGAAGCACATAGTTTTTATAGAATTCAACCTATTAAATAATGTTAACAATTATATTTTCAATTTTAAAATCATTATATAAAATAAAATTTATAAATTTGAGAAAAGATAATTTTAAAATTAATGCACATAACACATATAATACATTTTTAGAAAAATCATATTTTAACAAAAAAAATTATGTTTAAGATGAAATTATCAATTTAATTGATTTATATGACATTAATTGGTTTATTATTTATCAAATACGAGATATGTGGATTTCTATAGAATATAAAACTGAATTCTACCTTTTGGATACTTAGTTAAAACAAACAAACTAAGAATAGTTTTTATTAAAAAAATATTACTTATGATACAAAATGTGAAATATGGGTTTTCTTAATTAAAAATAGTATTTTTAAATGAATCATTAATATTATTACATATATTTTTTCCATGAATAATGTTTTATAAACAATAAATGCGTACTTATTTTTTGATAATGTGGTAAAGGATACGTTATAGGAATAAATTGTATTTTTCATAATTTTCTTATAATTAAAGTATTTTATAAAAATACAAAAAGTTAATATTAAGATAAAATTTACAATTTTAATCCCAAAATGATTTCATTTTTATAAAATTCAATTAAAAAATTTATCGCATTAACTTTCAAATGGGAATATAAAATAAAATGAAAAAAATATTTTTATAGTAAAATAAATTTTGTTCATATTAAATGATTTTATTACTATTTCCTATAAATTATTACTTAGTGTGAACATATTATTCATATATAAAATATATTTTATAAGTATTTAATCATAATATATTTATTTTCGTTAAATAAATAACAAATAGTGAAATAAAAGGATTTTTTAATAAAATATATTTTTAAACAAAAAGTGATTTTATTCTTACTACTCTCTAGTAATTACTATTGGGTGGTCATCAAATTTCATTAAAATAATTATTTATTAGTGATTAATTTTTTTAATATACAAATATACAACACTTTAGAAAAATATATTTTTAAAAAATATCCCTTTTATATTAAATTATGTTAACATAAATGCAATTGAAAATAAAAATTTATATTATAAAAAATTTAAATTTATCAATATGTAGATATTAAAAAATTTATTTAAATTTTATCATATCATTCCTTGAAAATAATTTTTTTAATGTGTAAAAATGTTTGAATTAAATATTATATTTTTTGTTTTTAGTATTTATTATTTCTAAAATATAATTTTAAAATCTGTTTCTAACAATAAACAACTTCATTATACTTATAAGTTACATATATATCCTATGAATATATTTCCAATGACCATGTTTACAATGTTCAAATATGTTCTTATATATAGCCTTACTAAACTCATTAATTCTATTATAACCTCTTAAGTCTCACTTCTCATTCCACTTAATTCTTTCTATTTTCATAATTTTTTTTTCTTTGCAAGTCTATTTCCACTAGTGGTGATTCTCAAGAGTGAAGATAATTCAGGGGATCTCATAGTTTTAAAGATAATTTCATTTATATTTTTCCCTTTTAATTTATGCACTTTTCGTGGATGTAATCTACCATGGTATATAATTCATGGTCTCATGTAATATTATTTTATTTTTTTATATCAATAAAATTTATCATGGATTTTTTTAGTTTTGTGATTCGTAAGATAAAAGTTATTATAACATTGAAGTATAATAATTTATTAGGTGCAACATTCTTCCCCTTAAATAAAATACATCATCAAACTTTCAATTTTTACATACTAATGAAAAAATGAATGGTATCTATAATATTGAAAAAACTTAAGATATTATTTTTTATGAGATACGAACATCATTAACTTAGGTAAGACTAGGAAACTAATTTATCTGTTAATAGTATGAATATTATGAATATTGAGTTTCTTTAGAACCATTTGAACCAACAGGCTGTCATTATGTGGTATTAAGACCCATATTAGAGAATCTTATTACAAAGGGACTTCATGATCATCCTTGCATTTATTTACTATCATAGTTTTTTAAAAAATATCAATTATTTATTTTTAAAATTAATTTTTCCTTTATTGATATAGAACGTTTCCATTTATAAAGTCACATTAAATTCATCTAATGGTAATTTAATAAAATTTACTTGAAGAACATTCCCATAAAAATAATCCTAGTATATAATAATCATAAAATTATATGGCTTATCTTAGAATTTAATACCAAATGCTTGTGGTAATGATTCAATGCTCTTATAAAACATCCTAGATATACTAGATTGCCTATAATCTAAATCTGAGAAGATATTTAGAACTCTAAATTAGAGGATAAGTGTAACATGATTTTCATGATCCACATCAATGGTTTTCATAGAATAATATTTTTCTGATCCCATTATCCTTGGAGGTTGTTTATGCTCATCATTTTTTTATCCCTTGGATTAAAAAATTAACTTGAATAATCTGCAAGTTTCTCATATTTAGGACATTTAACTATTAGTGGTACCATAGAATGAAGTTTATTTACTTTATCATGTTATCCAAAATCTTTAGTTTTCCTCTGAGTTATTTTATTTTATTCCTCCTTTTCTATATATAAAATATCTTTTAATTCATTGAAGTAATTTTTCTGAGCAAATCTTCCCATATTACTGACCCATAATAAATTTAATCTTCATTCATGTATCATATTTCCCACCTGAACTTACTTGTGAATCCATCGTTTTATTTTTTTTGTGTTCGAGAATTAAACTTGTATATGTTGTTAATCATAATTCAGGATAGATGTTTGTGAAAAATCACTACAATTTTTACTACAATTTATATCATGTTTGGTTAGTCTTTAAGAAATCTCTACATTTTCCATCACACCCATTGTTATCATGGTTTATCATTTATCATTCCATCACTTAAATAATGTGAAGTTGAGGTTTGATAAAACTAAAAAGTGAAAAATAATGAAAATATAATCATAGAGTTTATAATTAATAAATTTCATGAATAACCTAAATTATTAATCTATAAGTTTCAATTTAGGCTATCCTTGGTCACTCCATATTTAGTTACATAACCTAAATATATTCAAATACCTCGTAATGGTTCTTAAAGAGAATGAAAATTTACTAAATCATACTCTCATAGGAGGGACAAACATGGTATGTAGTTAAGACTCTTTGTCACGTACGAGGTGAAGATTGAGTTAATACCCAACAATCCTTTTCGGAGTTACCCCCCTAAGATAATCTTTTCCAGAGCCTATATCTACTAACAATATTTAAACAAATATGAAATTTCTATGAAATCACACAATAAATACTTTTCCAAAATTTTAGGACGTTATAATATACTTATACTTATCCCTATAATATGTTATAGGGTTTTGTTCCCTAACATATATTTTCTTAAATCTTATTCCCATGGTTTTTATTAAACATTATTTAATACCAATTATAACAACCCAAACTCTAGAAACTCATATCTATTGGTCACTAAGTTACATTGGGACAAGATATAGAATATTTCATCTGATGGGTTTAAATAGTTTAGTTGTTTTGGGAGATTAGATACATACATAATTATAACATTACATTTGAAAATATTAAATAGAACTTAGGATTAAAATTAGAACATTATTATTTTTTCTATTATATCCATAAAATCAATCGAAGTTCACTTTTAGGTACCACAAGGAAATAAAAAAAATAAATGGGTGAGCTCAGATTCTCAGTAAGAAAATAAATACAATGGAAAATATTATATATTAAATAAGGCATGGATAATTTGAAAATAATAAATGATAATCAAAAAATTCCATATAAAGAATCACATAATCTTGAACTATATCCATGAATAAAAATTCAAGTAATCACATGGTTAAAAAAACTAAATTCATAGTAAAGGAATACATTATTCAAAATCATCACAAATATTTTCATCATGGACTCATGTGAAGACATCATATATATGGTCAACATTTCATTCCAAGAAATCATAAATGTTTGGGATACATAAACTAAATACCCAAGCTAAATTGTATCATGAGAACTACCAATGAATCAGGGAGATATTTTAGAACCCACCTATCACTAAATAAGTCCATTGAATTAACCATATTAAATACATTATTAACAACAAAATGTATAATCAACCATCCCTTATAATACATAAACATTCATATTTGAATAAAAACCTACGAGATGCCAATATATTCGCCAATAAATAAATGAGATAACCTGATCACAATCAATACAAATAAAGAATGTGTATTTTTAGACAATAAATAATAAAGTTTCATTAGTAATCAACAAACATCCATATTGGAATACAAACATATTGAATGTGAATACTTTACCCAATAAATAAACGATATAACATGAACCTACTCCATCCTGAGAAAGAGAGAGTTTTTTTAAATGATACATAATCAAATTTTCATAGAAATTAGTAAAAATATATATTGCAATAAAAATATATAGTATTTCTATACATTCCCCAACCAAAAAATGGGATAAACATGATCATAATCCATCCATGTAAAAAATTGAATGGTTAAACAATACATAATAATGTATAATTTGAAAATAATTATCTTTATAAAAACAATATATATATATATATGAATTATCAATATTTAAATCTTCAATGGAAAAATATGGCTAACTAGGTGAATATAGAACAACAGTAATATTCAAAATGCTATGGATATTTGTTGGGAAAAAATCCCTCAAGGTAAAATTTTAGTATTTTTAGGTTTGTTGTGTTTATGGACATAGAGGGGTTACATGGTATGTTGTGGAGTCTAGATATATTGTTGACACAGTATGTTGACAAATATCTAATACAAAGGAATGGATTACCTGGAAGAGGTATGAAAAATTACATACACAAGGTGACACCGTTTACCAATGTTTGCCAAATTTTTGGGGTCTAAAATCCGAAGTTTGGCTTGCACCATGAAAATTATATTTTCTTGAAGGCTATTTGAAAATATGGTATATTAATGAATTTAAAGAAATATGGGTTTCATGGAGAGTGTTTTGTGAAGGATCAAATAATTATGATGGTGCTCTCCATGATTAAAACTTGCATTACGAAAATTTTATTTCCATAAAGGCCAAGAAACAATATGGAAAATGCATGAATTTTACAAAGAATGGATTTTCATGAAGGGTGGTTCACGAAGGATTGAAGGTTTGTGACAGATTTCTCCACAATTACAAATTTCATCATGAAAAGTGAATTTCCTTGAAGTACTTATGAAAATATTTCTAAGATATGAGTTTCAAAAAGATTGGGTTTGAGAATAGTGGTTTATAAAGGAACAAAGGTTTTTTATAGTGATATATATGGTTATGACCTGAAACATGAAATCCAAGAAGGATTTTACAGAAATCTCCATGATTATTATTATCATTGTAGATGGGAATGTTTTTGTAGATATTCGTGAAATAGGGAGCTTTGAGAAGGAAATTAGGGAGCTTCATGAAATAGTGATGACATGGAATGGAATCTTCTATAATCGATGGAAAAACCTATGAATAGGCCTATGAACCCTTTAGAAAAGTAGTGAGACATAATTAATATACTAAAGATATTGAATTTTGAAGGTGGTTTATTAAGGTTGTTCGTGAAGTTGGAATGTGATGTAGTTTGTGAAGACTATAATCCAACCAATTGTTCTGAGCATCATAAAAGTTATTCATGGAGGTATTTCATGCCAAGAAATTATTGAAGGATATAAGACAACTAAATGTTCTGAGATTCATTAAAGTAATGTAATTTTCTAAGGATAAGTAATCTTTATGAAAGAAAGTTTATTTGAGCTTCACGAAGGAGCTTCATGAAGAGATCTTTGAAAGGGATTCACGGAGAGCTCCGCAAAGAAGCTTCGCAAAAGAGGTCACTTTGTGAAGGTAATAAGCATCAAAAAAAGTGTTTGAAAGCAATTTCCCATTAAATCTAGGGTAAAATTGTATTAATAATGTTGATTAAATTGGGACTTTAATAGAGTATCTATATATAGTGGAATATGCATTCATTAGAGATAATAAAGGGACATTCATATCCATAAATTGTGTGCAGATCCCTTCCAAGAGCAGTGAGTAAAGGAAGAGGAAGATGGTGTTACTTTACACTGAAAATGAGCCATATAAAGATAAATAAGGAGTGAAATATAGGAATGTAGTGAGAAAACCTTAAGCCTTGAAAAGGCAGTGAGCATGGGTATAGATGAGATCTACCTTAAACTATCATTATTGGCGGTGAGCCTTAGTGAATTATGTATAGTGGAGCATAATCATTGTATTCTAATTGGATGTATCCTAGTGAGGGTGAACCAAGTAAAAATAAATGTATCGTTGTGCATTCTTTCCTCTATTACATTCATAGAATCATCATTCGATAAGGAAGGAAAGAATATGTTCATCATTAACACATAAGTGGAAACAAAGTGACCCTTGTAATCATGAGGTCAAGATCCACTAGGGAAAGAATAAATTTTAAAAGAATATCCATACCATGATTCACCCCCCCCCCCACTCAGAGTATCTATGACCCTTTTTGACCTCATAAAATTATCCTTGTCAAAATAATGAAAAATTGAAGTAGCGAGGAGTACTTTCATGGAATAAGGGCATCAATAAGAAACGATTCTTCAAAAAATAAATTCATTTGGATGGAATGTAAATCCATATAAGGGAATTGAAAGTAAAATTTTATAAAATATTATTATAAAATAATTTTATCTTTTAATAATGGGGTGAGATAATAATCATTATAACTCAATTAAAGGAAATTGAGTTTTGAAAAACCCTTAAAAATTTTGTAATAATCGAATCAAAATAATTGGATAAATGGATTAATGAAAAGGATTTATAAATCCCATGAATGGTCCATTAATAAATATATTATGATACAATATGGAAGTAGGTACACTATATAAAATAATAATAGGTTCTTACCTTGAAAACATGCCTCAATAAATGGAAATTAAGATAGAAACCCTTAAATTATTTATTGGCTTCCAAAAAAGTGATTTAACCACCTATATAATAAAAATAACTATCATAATAACCAATTTTATAACATTATTAATATATATAACCATTATAATATTTGGTTATAATCATTTATTATTTATTCATTAGTCCCTTAAGTCTATTTTGATCATTGAATTTTAGTAATTTTGTATGTTTCATATGAGTTTGGAATGCCAGTGTTGATCATTGTTTATTACATTCTATGTTAATAATTCCTAGATAATTTTAAGTAATATAATATATGTTTTAAAATTATTTATAAATTTCAAATTTCAGTTCATTAGATATGATTGGCGATGAATGATTCAACGATGAGCTTGTTTTTGTTAATTTTAAAGAGGAAAATATTTTATATTAATATTAAGTAAAATAAAAATACAACACCTCCAGAACCTTAATAATATTATTTTAATAATTTTTATTTTGTAAATATGTTATTAGAATATTCCAAGTAGGGTGGTTTTTAAAAACAATACATCACTATGTGGAGGTAGTTGTCCACACGTACACACAAACAACATATTAATTTTACATAGAACACGAGGAATTTATAAAATGGTATAATTTTTTTGAACATTAATAATTATATTAATATCATATTATTTCATTAAATAATCCTATTGAACCATATTTAAAAACAATTAAAGTAAAAAACATCATTTTTTGTGTTGGTAGTCTGCACGCACACACAAACGATGTTTTAGTTTTGCGAAGGGAAGATGAAAAAGGTAAATAACGTTTATTATATAAACAAAAAAAATATAATCATATAAATAAAACCTATTTAATCATGTTTTAATGATCAATATAGGTTTATTTGGGAAATATATATATGAAAACAAATTATAGATAAATTAGTACCTACATTGATAATTTGAACTTTCTCTTGAAGTGATTCTTCTAAAGTCATGACTTGGGAAAATTTATTACAAAAAAAGGTTTAGGGATGTGGAAGTCATTTCTAGGAGAATTAAAATATGTGGGTTTTTAAGAGTAATTATATAGAATAGGTGTGTCTTAGAGTGGTTTATGTGATATCCTAATATAAGTGAAGAGAAAGGATTATTTTTAAATACCCATTATTTTTTAATAATTTCATGACACTATTCAAGGAAGGTGGATCAATGAATAGAAAATTATGGAGTGTGGGAGAAGTTAATAAAAATAATTCTCTCAAAATTTTAATTTAGAGACAGGCATTGAGTTTTTTTTTGGTTTTTTTATTTTCTATAAACTTTTACCCAAATTACTTTTACCATGAAAACTCATTTTTAACCTCTATAATTAATTTTAATGACTAAAATTAAAAATAAGATTATTAAATAATTTAAAAATTATGATTTAAATTTTGAAAATAATTATATCTAATAAAATTTATATTTTTGAGAAAAGACAATTTTAAAATTAACACCTATAATGAATGAAAACCATTTTTAGAAAGAAGTGTATTTCTAAGAATGGAAATTATGTTTAGGATGAAATTATAAATATCATTGATTTATATAAAATTTATTTATTTATTATTAAACAAAGAATAGTTACGTTTCTTAAAGTCTCACGAATCATTGGTTGGAATGCCTAAGCATTATCTATATTCTTAATTAAATCATCACATATGTTTATCAGGAGGGAAATCCTATAGAGGATGGTCTTTCAAAAAAAAGGAATTGGTGTGAATTTCATATGGATGGATACTCTTCCTCATATTTTGTTAACTATTCATGATAGAGACTATAGTAGAACCCTATATTTCAGACTTATGTAGTTATTTTTCTTTTTAATACATTTTCCTTGGAATCATTAAGAAACCATTGAAAAAAAAAGTTTCTTTAAAATAAATTCAATACTAAATTAAACCTTTTGGATACTTAGTTAAAAGAAACATACCAAAAATAGTTTTTATTAAAGTAAATATTACTTAATTTTCAAAATGTTAAACATGGGTTTTATAAATTCAATGTATTAATTTTAAATTAATAATTTTAATCATTAAATATACTTTTTAAAAATAAAGAATTATTTAAAATTCATAATTTCAGACTAAGTTTATCAAATTGTCATAAAAGATATGTTATAGGTATAAGCTGTATTTTTCACAATTCCTCGAAAATTCAACTATTTTAGAAAAATCCCCAAAAAATTATCTTAAGATTAAATTAACATGTTTAATCCAAAAAATATCTCTTTTTTATTAAATTAATATTCTAATATTTATTAATTTAACTTTCAAATGGAAATATAAAATCAAATGAAAAACTATTTTTATTGGAAAATTAATTTTTATATTTTAACTATTCTAATTATTTTTACCTATTAATTAATACTCATTGTTAACATATTTTACATATCAAAAATATATTTTATAATTATTTAATAATAATATATTTATTTTATAAAAATAGAAAAAAATAACACAATAAAAGCCATTTTTTAGTAAAATTTATTTTAAGCATAAAATAAGTTGATTCTTATTAATTTCTCAGTAATACCAGTTGGGTGGTAAATACATTTCATTCAAATAAATCATTATTAATGATTAATTTTATTAATAAATAAATACACAACAATTTATAAAAATATATCTCTGAGAAATATACCTTTTATATTAAATCACTATAACCCATATATAATTAAAATTATTTATTTATATTATAATAATTTAATTTTATCAATATAATTATATTAAAATATTTCTTGAAATTTGATCATATCATTATTTGATAATAATATTTTTAATTAATAAAATTAAGTCAATTAAATATTATATATTTTTTTGTTTCATTGCTTATTATTTATAGAATATAATATTTGAAGTTGTTACTAAAAACACACAATTTAAATATACCTATTGGAAATATTTATATACATTAAAATATTTTTAACAACAATATTTATAGTGATTAAATTTGTTCTTATACATAGCCTTACTAAATTCATTCATTTCATTCTTACTTCTTAAATCACACTTCACATTCCTCTTAATGATATCTCCTTTTATAATCATTTTTATCACTGCATATTTAGTTCTAAAAATTGGGATTCTAAAGGGTGATGATAATCCATGGGATCTCATAGTTTTTAATATATTATTCATCTATATTATTCCTTATTAAGTTATACACATTTAATAGGTGTAATATACCATAGTATGCAATACATGGTTTCATGTACATACATTATAATGATTTATCTCAATAAAATATATCATGATTTTTTTGTGGGGTATTTCATGTGTGACAATATAATTTAACTTTAACATATTATAATTTATGTGGTGTTATAGTATACCCCTAGATACATTAGTAACTTTTAGATTCTTACTCATGCATGGATGATTTAATATTGATTATTTCTTCCACCAAACCTATATCAAGTTCATGATGTGTTCCATGCATCACATTTTAGAAAGTACATATCAGTTCCATCTCATGTACTAAACTCAAAATCTATACAAATGTTACACGATATCTCTTTTAAGGAACAACCAGTTAATATAACGGATCATATTTGTAATGACATAGAATCTTATAAATAAATTAAATTCTATTTTCTAATAAGTAAATGTTTTATAGTTATAGAAAACACATGCACTACATTGGTTATTATAGACTAATTACAAAATATATCTTATCAGATTTGAAATACTCTTAAAAATAATGACAATTGATAGTATATTTATTGTACCATGTCTAATAAGATTAATATATATTAAGGGTTATGATAAAGGAAAATTTTCTTATATTAAAGGAGTCGTGACATCAACAAGTATGATCATACCATATGAAGCCCACTTATTAGAGCTTATGGGGGAGATAAATCATTGATATTTACCCAACACCAATCCAAGATTAAATCGAACAATTTAATCATGAAAAAAAAACCATTTACATGATAAGTTCATGTTTATTGAGATCACAAATCAAGCCATTTTTATTGTACCATCATAAGAAAGCACCACTATCACACACCATACCCTTAGGGTGTACACTAGTGTAAAAATGGGTTATATATGTAAATCCTATTAGTTTTAATTTGTATATTTTTTATTTTTAATAAAATAATTATTATATTTATATCCTTTTATTATTATAATTTCATATGATTCGGTGAAAATTATATTTTGATATGAAGAAACCAAAAAGATATTTTTTGGAAAATATATGGTTTTAATTAAAACACTATTTTGATAAATTAAAGAATTTTGAAAATAAATTAAATTCAAATAATGTTTTTATTAAATAATATACATATATAAATGATAATATATTTTAGGGAAGTCCAATATAATATTTATAATAGACCAAAAAAATTGTCGTGATCATCAAAAACTAGAATTTTTCAATAAATGGGGATTTTGATTTAAAAGTGTAATTTTTTATATTTAGAATTTCTTTTGATAAAATAATTTTTTTTAATTAGCATGTTTAAATTATCTGATGGTGAATTTTTCACAATTTTATGAGACAATTTAATTTTTGGGTAAAAATAAAATATTGTCTATATTGGTCAGAGTAGATGACTTAAGAGGGGGGGGGGGGTGAATTGAGTATCTATAAAAATTTCTGTTAAAAAGGGTTCTTTACAAAATAATATCCCCTTATAAAAATAAACATAATGTCAGTTTTTAGTGAATTTATAAACGTCTTGAAGGTTCAATTTGATTCTCTGGAGATTGATTAGTTCTCAGTTGTACCAATCTTAAGATTAGAAAAACATTCGAAACAAACCTACTAATTCAAAATAGATGTAAACACCTCCTAAACTAACTATCAAAGTTTAGTTTATCTTAATTCAAGAAATACATAACACATAAAAAATATAAGATAAACATCACAACTGATAAAACAAGAGGTTCAGTCTCAAGATGAGACTTAGTCCTCTCTACTTGGCGATCCCCTGCCACTAAACAGTTTATATTAATAAACTTTTGATCCACACCCTAGATCAGGGTTCAAAACAGCACACTCAGTTATCCAGGTCACACTTGACCTCTACCACAGTTATTCGTGGGAAAAAAATAAACAGATCACACAAGATCTCTTCCATAGTTCTATGTGGGATACAAGTGTAAGAAGGGATTGAGAGTGAGGATATTTTAATATTCTCCAGTTCTGCTCAAGAGATAGTGTGTGTAACAAATATACACACTTCTCAAAAAGAAATGACAAAACACAACATAGTTATGAAAGAGAATAGAGTTAAGAATTCTTTGTGTGTTATGCAGTAATGCTCTGGACTCAATAGATGTTGAGAAAATGATATTTGAGTCCTCTTCTAGAAGTTGACTTCAAAACAGAGTATCACAGTTTCTATAATCCAGCTTCCAGATGTACAAAGTTCAGCACGTTAGTGTCTCGATGTATAGTGAGCTTCAACAAATATTGCTTGTTCGAAACTTCTTATAATCTCAGGCATTTTGTTCCTCTCTTTTTCCTATTCACAGAGTCTGTTTTTCAGCATGTTCTTTGTGCTCTATGTGTGTCTATATATCTCTGTGTATTCATCTCACTTCTGCATATTTTTGTTGAGCTCAGATTGAAGTCCTTTTATACTTCAAGATCAACTAGGTATGAAGCTCTCCGCACGTGCATGTACCTCGTACTATCTATAGATAGTCTTATAGACAACATTAAATAATGTCAGAAATATTAATTTGTCTAAATATGACTATTAGAAATAAATTTGAATTAATAAAATCAAATAAATTATTTATTAATATCAATGAGTCATCTTCGGTCTGTTGTCTTCGGTTTGGTAACATCAGTCTGTCAACTTCGGTGTTTCAACTTCGGTCAGTCAATCTTCAGTTTTTCAATCTTCGTTTTGTCAACTTTGGTTTGTCAACTTCAGTATGTCGAATTTTTTCTATCAAACATCGGTTTTTCAATCTTCAGTTTTTCAACTTTCGTTTGTCAACTTTGGTGTTTCGACTTCCGTCTTTCAATATCCGGGTTGTCGAACTTCGGTGTGTCGACTTCGGTCTGTCGAACTTCGGTGTGTCGACTTCGATCTGTCGAACATCAGTGTGTTTGTTTCGGTCTATCAAACTTCGGTGTGTCGAATTCGATCTGTCGAAATTTAGTGTTTCAACTTCAGTCCGTCGACCTTCGATGTGTCGACTTCGCTGTCTCGAACTTTGGTGTGTCGACTTCGATCTATCGAACTTCGGTCTGTCAACTTCGGTTTGTCAACTTCGGTGTATTAGGGAGTCAAAAAGATTACTATGTTTCTATCTTACACAAATCATTACAAGACTAATTTTTATCCAAAAGTACATCTATAAATACACTTGTAAACATACTTATTCAAGAAAATAGGTTATAGACTAATTTAAGTATATTTTTTTTGTTTGAAATAATTGATTTTCTTAGAGATATTTAAAATGGAATGAATGAGTTGAATCTGTACATTGACATTATTTTTGATTATGAAAACTACAAAATCATAGAGGTCCCAAAAATCTCCCCCTTTTTGATAGTCACAAATTATGGAATACATGAAAAAAATATATATAATAATGATATCCTAACATGGCATGGTGCACTGAAATTAATTTTCAAATATAACTAAAGTTTTTCCTTACTTTAAAATTTCACAAATCTCCCCCTCACTAAATGGATTAAGGTGAGTAGATTCCATGTGTCTTAAACTAGAAAAACTCCCTCTTAGATAAATAAAGTACAACTTAGGTATAATGGATGACTTATTTTTCTCCCCCTTTTGGGATTAGCAAAAAAAATAAAAGGAGTAAGGAGAAATTATAGAACAGAAAGGGAAACATAAGGATTTTCATTAAAGGCATAAAATTACAATGAAAACAAAAAGATACAAATCCCTATCAAAAGATACAATCCATCACTAAGGGTTTGAATATTGTGGGGATTTTCCTTTTTCCAAGTTATCCAAGGGAGAAGAAGAAGGTTTGGTAGTGGCTGAGGGAAGAGGTGGTCTAAAGACAACACTAGGCAGGGAAACACTTATAGGAATAGTATATGCAAGGGTATTCCGCCTTTCTGACAACACACGACTAGGAGTCTGCTCGGTAATGATTGGTAGAATCTAGGAAAGGGCCTGAGAGACAGTTATTGGAGCAGGAGGCCAAGAGGCAGGACCAATTGAAGTAGCAGGTGGGACCACAATATTCTTGTCCTGAACATGCAGAAAAGGATGAAGGATATTGATGAAATCATTAATGATTTTACCACCATATTGCACTGCCATCTCGAATTCATCCTTATTTTCCAAAAATTTACTCTGTAAAGGTGTAAAATTCTTCAATTGAAGGACTTGATTCTTGAAAGCTTCTGTAACAAGGGGAATTATAAAATTTTCTGTGAAAAACATGAAGCTATTAATGAGATCATGCTTGGTATAAATCATAGTGAAATACTTATCCACCTTTTCCCGAATTTCATTCTGAGTTGGAGAGGAATTATTTGTGCACTATCTGACCATATTGTATACAAAATCTATATTTCTGTGTACCTTTTTAAGGGGTTCTTGGTGTGAAACACTTTTATGTTTTTGAATTTCCTCTCTCATCACAACCTTGAGAGATTCCAAATCAGCAAGAACACTTTTCCCACTCCTAGAACTCGATGGGCCAGTCAACATTTTCCCAAGTTCTTCTTTCAACTTCTTTAGATCCACACCGAGTAGATGAGTTACAAAGTTCCTAAGAAATTCCATAACACCACTAAAGGATGTCTTGAATTCTGAGGTCAAAGAATTTAATTCATTACTGATCTTTCCTACTTCTTCTCTCAACAAGGTGTTATGAATAATAAAGGTTTCTGTTGTAGTAATGAGATTCGATTGAATCTCAAAGATCACCATTCTTCCAATCTTTGTTGCATCAGCATATGAGATACCTAAAGAAGTGGAGGCTTCATTTCTGGATCCAACTAAAGCTATCACAGACTCACTTATATCATTTTTAAATTTCTCCAAATCAACTTTAGTAACATAAACATTTGGAACTAACTAAACTACATGTTCTACTAGTGGTGGTGAAGTTGGTGGAACAAATGAAAAAAATTTCTAGTTCAACCTGGACTTGTGGAGAAGAAGGAGGAGGTATCCTCTCCTCATCTGAGTCATACTCTAAACCAAGAAGAATGTTTCCTGGATTATCATTCCATTCTCTAGTACACGTCCAGTCTCTGGGCCCAACAATATCAATTCTACTCCTCCATCCTTGAGGCTCAATAATAACAACATCAACATCAACTTATTCATTTTGGTTTCGGGCCATAATAACTTGTATGGGAATAGGAACCAACCAAACTTCTGGTTCTGCTTGTGCTCCAACCACTACAACTTCAGCAGACACTTCCTCAAAATGAGGCACTGGAACTTCATCTTCTTCCTCTTGGACAACATCCATACGATCATTCAATTCCTGAATGATCTCTTTATTTTCAACATTAGGAAGAGGAGATATATCCTCATGTTCAGTATCTCCATGACCAATAACTTGTTGTTCAACATGGTCAACATCATCCCCATCTCCATGTACATATTCCTCACTAGATCTGTCAACCACTAGTTGTCCCAATTTTAGAGAGTCACTCACATGCTCATCATTTCCTCCATTATCATCATCACCATAATCATCATTATCATCATCATCTGATTCCTCATCAGATTTACTAACATAGCCTTCAACTCTAGTAACTTCAGTTTCTTCTTCATCCCCATCACCTAAAATAGATTCTCTTGAGGGAAAATCCAAAGGTGGACTAGAAGGTTCATAAGTCATATATTTGAGAATTTTATCAATATCAGGATCACTCCTATCATGAAAATGAGATCCTTCCTCCCTTGGCACATCAGGATCAGCTTCCTCATCAGAATTAACTGGAACCTCTCCTAGTTTTAGACCTGGATTATCTTGGTCCTTTAGTCTAGAAGGGTGGTCAAATAGATTGAAATCCTCATAAAACCTTTCCACATCTCCTACCCAACATCTCTTCCATGGGTTCCAGAATATTTTCATCCTCTTACAAATGTCCTTTTGAAGACAGAATCCACTACAACCACTTAACACTTAATCTCCATATTCCACATAACCTAATCTTTTCAACATAGAAGAAATTCATCCTTATATAGTATAAGTAGGTTTCCTTCTTGAATGGTTTAATAAAATCAGAGATATGAACCATTATATACCTAAATAGATTTACTTTTATCCCATGTTTCAACAAAAAGATCAAGGAAAAATCCTGATACTTCATTGAAGAGAAATCTCCCTTCCTTGGGAAGATTTGATGTTGTATGAACTTAAAAAGAAGTCTCAATTCTCCTTAAAATTCATTTTCAATAGTCCTTATGGATTCTCTATTTCCAGTCAGCTCCTTCATAGCATCTTCATAAGAGAAAAAATTTTAGGTAGGTGGAATATTACCAGGATAGTCATCCAATACACCTTAATGAGGCATTTCTTAGCATTCACCCCATTCTATAGATGAAAAAGCTATCTCCTTTCCCTTTACTACTGATTTCATTATTTCTACTTCATATTCATCTAGAGATATCCTCAAATGTTGACAGAACTCATGCACTAGTTGGGGATAATATGGTCTTTCATTTTTGGCAAACCAACTGAGTCATCCTTGTGATTCCAACACTTTCAACAAAAATACTTTCTCTACAGAAGCCATTCAGCAGACACCTCTTTTTCAGTCATAACCACTCAGCTCTCGAAGCTTGGTTTCGCAGTCCCACTTGACTCACCTTTCTATCACTTAGTAGAAGGAGATTTGATGGGTTCTTCCATTGCACACTTAGTCCTCCCTATGACCAGGCTTCAAATTCCAACAAAGTTGAGAGATCGTGAGTCGAGAGGAAGAGTGACAAATGGTAAAAGGTTTTAAGGGAGAGGAGAAGGTGAAAGGTCAGGATGTATTGAACTAAATATATCATTTAGATATTGTAACTCATAAATCATAAAAATTTAAATGTGGAAAAAAAGAAGCATACAAAACTGTGTCATTTTATTTAACACAGACTAAATTTACAAAACAATCCTTAAATACATCGGTTTCAATGAATCAATTTCTAGGATAAGTTTTATAAGACCAATTTCATGAAAATTTCTTTCAAGAATATCGATTTCAAGACAATTGGTTTCATGAGATCAGTTTCAATAAGATCGGTTTTAAGAATCGGTTTCAAGAAGATCTGTTTCGAGGATCCGTTTTAAGGGTCGGTTTTATGGATCGGTTTACTGATTTATCATTCCTAGTTCATGTCTGATGTAATTTATCCTCTCATAATTTAAGGTTTTAGTGAATATATCAGCAATCTGATGTTCAGTCCCAATAAACTCAAGAGCTATATCACCTTTTTGATAATTATCTCTGAAAAAGTGATGTCTTACATCAATATGATTTGTTCTAGAATGAGAAATTGGATTTTTAGAAATGTTAATAGCACTTGTGTAGTCACAGTTTATGGGGATATGTCTGAATTGAAATCCATAGTCTTATAAGGTGTGTTTCAACCACAAAATTTGTGCATAACAACTACCAACAACAATATACTCTACTTCAGCAGTTGATAACGCTACTGAATTTTTATTTTTTACTACACCATGATATTAGTGAATTTCCCATATAGTGACATGTTCTAGATATAATCTTTCTATCTTACATACATCCACCAAAATCAGCATCTGAATAGCTAACCAAATCAAACAGTTTTCCTTTTGGATAGAACAGTCCTAAGTTAGTTGTATATTTGAGGTATTTGAAAATTCTTTTAACACTATTTAGATGTGATTCTTTTGGGTTTTCTTGAAATCTCACACAAATACACACATTGAACATAATATCTATCCTACTAGAAGTTAAGTACAACCAACTCCCAATCATTCCTCTCTAAGAAGTTTGATCAACTGATTTTCTATTTTCATCAAGATCTTACTTACATGTAGAACTCATAGGAGTTTCACTACTCTTAATTCTATCCAAACCATATCTCTTCAAAAGATCTTTTGTGTACTTACATTGATTTAATATAATACCTTCTTTATTTTGAAATATTTGAAATCCAACAAAATATTTAATTTCAGCCATTAGACTCAATTCAAACTCACTTTGCAATATGTTTGAAAAATCATTACATAATTAATTTTTAGAAGATACAAAAATAATATCATCTACATATATTTGGGCTATTAAAACTTCTTTTGAAACTCTTTTTATAGATAAAGTAGGATCTGGATGTCCTTTTGTAAAACCTTTAGAAATAATAAAATTACTTAACCTTTCTTTCCAAACTCTTGGAGCTTGTTACAAACCATATAAATATTTTCATAATTTGAACTCATGATTTGGAAAATTTGGATTTTTAAAACCAGGGGGTTGTTCAACAAAGATATCCTCAATTATATAACCATTTAAGAATGCACTTTTGACATCCATTTGATAAAGTTTAAAATTCAAGTGTGCTACATAGGCAAGTACGATCCTAATTACCTCAACTATAGCTATTGGTTCATAGGTCTCTTCATGATCAATTCCCTCTTCTTGATTATATCCTTGTGCAACTAGTATAGATTTATTCCTAACTATATTTCCAACTTCATCAACCTTACTTATAAACACCCATTTTGTTTCTATGGTCAAAGTATTCTTAGGTCTATCTTTATGTTTACAAACATTATTTATTTCAAACTGATTAAGTTGTTCTTGCATGGCCATTACAAAAAAATTCATCATTGATTGCATCATTGATATTTTTAGGTTAATGTTATGAAAAGAAGGCTTGATGTTCAACCTGGTTTCTCATGGAAGCCCTGGTTTGTGTTCTCTATCTAAATATCCTACAATATCCTCTAATAGATGATTCTTGAGGGTTCTAGTTGGTCTAGAGAAATTAGGACTAGATATTTCAGGTTGGTCAGGTTTATCTTGTTCACAATGATTAGGATGTGGAGAATTTACAGAACTAGAAGTTTTCATAGATTCTTTCGCATAATGATTTGAGGTTGTATCATCAATGTCCAGATTGGACATATCTTCTTCAATATTTTCTAGTGAAGTCATGGGTTCATGTGGATCCACTTCATCAAAATTGATGTGTACAGACTCCTCCACACATTTGGTTTTCTTGTTAATGACTCTATAGCCTTTACTAGATGTAGAATATCCAATAAATATTCCTTCATCACATTTAGAGGAAAATTTATCTATATTATCTTTAGTGTTTAGAATATATACTTTACATCCAAACACATTAAAATAACCTACTTTGGGTTTCCTATTATTCCATAACTCGTAAGTAGTTTTCTTAAGAATGGGTATAATTAGGACTCTATTTATTATGTAGCACACTGTATTAACAACATCAGTATAGAAATAAATGGGTAAATCATATTCATTAAGCATAATCCGAGAAATTTATTGTAAGGTTTTATTCCTTCTTTCTACCACATTATTCTTTTGGGGTGTCCTAGGTGCAGAGAAGTTATGAATATAGCCACTTTTTGAGCAAAAGGCTTAAAAATCAGGATTTTCAAACTCACGGACATGATCAATTCTTAATGATTTAATCTTAAGTCAACTATGATTTTATACAGTCCTAGCATACTTATAAAAGTGTGAACATGCTTCACTTTTATGAGCCAGAAAAAATTTCTAGGTATACCTAGAGAAATCAACTACAAGAACATAAAAATAGTGCTTCCCATTGAGACTTGAAACTCTAGATGGTCCAAACAAGTCCATGTGAACTAACTCAAGAGGTTGAAAAGTAGTTACTTATTTCTTTGGTTTGAAAGAGATTTTATGTTGCTTTCCTTTTTGACAAGGATTATATACATTATTGTTCGGAAACTCTAATTTGGGTGAGTCTCTAACTAATCCATTTCTAGTTAATTTCTTAAGATAGTGCACATTGTAGTGTCCTAATATTCTATTATATAACCAAGATTCCTTATGAAAAGCATTTAGACATGAAAAATTTTGCTTAGCTAAAGAATCTAAATCCATAGCATATACATTTTCATTTCTAAGAGTAGTAAATATTAAATCATTTTTAGAATTAAAAGCATTACATGAAACATTTTAAAATTTAACATTGAATCCATCATCACAAAACCGAGAGATACTAAGTAAATTATACTTTAATCCATCAACAAAAAGTACTTTTGTAATTAATACTGTATTAGGGTTACCAATCTGGCCTAATTCGACGATCTTACCTTTTTCATTATCACCTAATGTGACATTTCCACTATTAACTTTTCTTAAGATTTTGAAGCATGAGTAGTCTCCTATCATGTGTCTTGAACATCCACTATCCAAGTACCAAAGAGTTTTACCTAAGCTCTTCAGACAATTTTCCTGCAAAATAGATTAAGTGAAGGGTAACTTTGGTACCCATATTTTCTTGGGTCGAGAGAGGTTAGGAAGTAAAAATTTTGGGACCCATACTTGTCTCACATATTTCCTATAATCAACAGATATATTTTGAGACATGAACACCTTGTTTGGTCCTTTAGAGAATTTTTTTTCAAGAAATTTTCCATAACATGAACTAGCTATAAACTGTATAGATTTTGGAACAAATTTAGTTTTAATCATCCTTCTTTTTCTTGGTTGATATCCTAGACCAATTGTGTATTTTAGAGAAATATGTTTTCCTAGTAATTGAGTCAAGGTATCTCTACCTGTAGTAAACTTCTCAAGATATATCTTTAATTTCTTATTTGATAATTTGAGTTCTGTATTTTCTTTTAACAACTGAGCACATTTTTCTTTCTCAATTTCCAGATCAGAATTATAATTGGAATTTAGAGCATGTTTACATTTTAATAATTGATATTTATTCTTAAGTTCATTAAAGGTATCCTCAAGCATTCCAAAATCTTCAAATAGTTCATCCTTAGTCATATTTTCATCATTGTTTGATTCACTTTCATTCTCAGAATAGTAAGCATTGTGTACAGGAGAATTGGTTGTTACCTCGAATGTTTCTGTCATAAAACATAGGTTTGCATGTTTGTTCTTGTCAATATCATAAGTGTTAGATCCACTTGAGTTATCTTCTGAGGTACTCCAGGTGACTTTAATAGACTTGTTATATTCTTTTCACTTTTCTTCATACTTCTTCTTAAATTTCATCTCGGGGTAATCGGCTTTCACATAACCTTTTTGTTTTCACTCATAACAGACTATCTCATTTGTATTATCATTCCATTTCCCATCCTTTTTTCAATATCCTTTTTTATCATACCTTCCTTTATAGTTTCATTTTCTAAAGAAATTTTTCTTTTGGTAGAACTTCTTGAATCTCCTTTCAAGATGAGCCATCTCATCATCACTGTCAGAGTATGAGCCTTCACTTGTGGAAGTGTCTACAAGAACATGAACTTTTTCTTTATCCTTGTTCTTTGAGGTAGCAGTCTTGAATGATACGGATCTCTTACTTATTTCTTCATATACTTCTTGATTCACCTTATGTTATTCTTCATACATCATAATCTTTACAATTAGTTCTTTCACTGGTAGATTGCCTATGTCACATGATTCTCGAATTGAAACAGAAGTTCCTCTCCATTTTTCAGGTAAGCATCGAAGAAACATCATAATCTGGCCCTTGCTATCCACTGGTCTCCCAAGAAGACTCATGGTATTCACTATTTCATTGAACCTGAGAAACATTTTAGAGATAGGTTCATTAGGCTACATTTTAAAGTTATCGTATTCGATATTAAAAGTATTCAATCACATTTCTTTGACATTAGATGTTCCTTCATGAGAAATAGAGAGAGTATCCCAAATTTCATATTACGTTTTACAAGAAGATATTCAGTTAAACTCATTATCTCCTAGGGCACAGTACAAAGCATTCATTACATTACAATTATTGTTATAGTCAGTCTTGGTAGGTTCATCCCAAGTGTTTCTAGCAGTTTGAGGAATATGATATTTACTTTCAATACCAGTCCAAATTTCAAATCCCATACTTTTTAGATGTATTTTCATTTTAATATTCCACTGAGAATAGTTAGTTCCATTAAATAAAGGTGTTCTATTGTTAGCATCTCCTTCTAATCTATTTTCCATGATAAATGTTGTAAAGGAATTTCAAAGAGATTAAAATTTAGAAATAATAGAAATTTGAAGATCTTCGAAGAACAACTATAATCACAGTTGACACAATTTAAAAACTAATAGTAACTTTCAATCCTATGGTAACAAATGTTGGTTGGAGTAGATGACTCAAGATGGGGGGTGAATTGAGTATTTATAAAAATTTCTGTTAAAAAGGGTTCTTTACAAAATAATATACCCCTATAAAAATAAACACAAAGTCAGTTTGTAGTGAATTTATAAAAGTCTTGAAGGTTCAATTTGGTTCTCAGAAGATTGATTAAATCTCAGTTGTACAAATCATAAGATTAGTAAAACTTTCAAAAAAAACCTATTGATTCAAAATAGATGTAAACACTTGCTAAACTAACTAACAAAGTTCATTTTATCTTAATATAGGAAATACTTAAAACCTAAGAAATATAAGATTAACAACACAACGGATAAAACAAGAGGTTCATTCTCAAGTTAAGACTTATTCCTATTCACTTGGTGATCACCTACCACCAAGAAGTTTATATTAATAAACATTTGATCCACACCCTGGATCGTGGTTCACCACATCACACTTGACTGTCTAGGTCACACTTGACCTCTACCATAGTTATTAGTGGGGAAAAAATAAACAGATCACACAGGATCTCTTCCATAGTTCTACTTGAGATACAAGTGTAAGAAGGGATTGAGAGTGAGGATATTTTAATATCCTCCAATTATGATCAGGGTATAGTGTGTGTAACAAATATACAAACTCCCCAAATAGAAATGATAAAACACAATAGAGTTATGAAAGAGAATACCGTTAATAATTCTCTGTGTGTTTTGCAGTAATTCTCTGGACTCAATAGATGTTGAGAAAATGATATTTGAGTCCTATTCTAGAAGTTGAATTCAGAACATAGTATCACATTTTCTATAATCCAGCTTCTATGTGTAAAAAGGTTCAGCTCATCAGCGTCTCGATGTACAGTGAACTTTAACAAATATTTATTGATAAAAACTTCTTGTAATCTTAGGCATTTTGTTCCTCTCTTTTGTGTATTCACGCAATATGTTTTTCAGCATGTTCTTCGAGCTCTATGTGTGTTTGTATATCTTTGTGTATTCATATCACTTCTACATGTTTTTTTGAGCTTGGATTGTAGTCCTTTTATACTTCAAGATCCACTAGGAATGAATCTCTCCGCACATACATGTTACTCGTACAGTCGATGGATAGTCCTACATACAACATTAAATAATGTCAGAAACATTAATTTGTCTAAAAATGACTGTTAGAAATAAATTTGAATTAAGAAAATCAAAGCAATTATTTATGACTATCGGTGAGTCATCTTCGGTCTATTGTCTTCGGTTTGGTAACATCGGTCTATCAACTTCGGTGTGTCAACTTCGGTCTGTCAATATTCGGTTTGTCAATCTTCGGTTTGTCAACTTCGGTTTGTCAACACTGGTGTGTCGACCTCGGTCTTTCAATCTTCAGTTTTTCAATCTTCAATTTGTCAACATCGGTTTGTCAACTTTGGTGTGTCGACTTTGGTCAATAAATCTTCAGTTTATCAAACTTCGGTGTGCCGACTCGGTCTGTCGAACTTCAGTGTGTCGACTTCGGTCTATCAAACTTTGGTGTGTCGACTTTGGTCTATAGAACTTCGGTGTGTCAATTTCAGTCTGTTGAACTTTGGTGTGTCCACTTCAGTGTGTCAAACTTCGGAGTGTCGACTTCGGTCTATCGATCTTTGGTCTGTCAACTTTGGTTTGTCAAATTCAGTGTATTAGGGAGTCAAAAAAATTATGAAGTGTCTGTCTTATACAAATCATTACAAGACTAATTTTTATCCAAAAGTACATGTATAAATACACTTTTAAACATACTTATTCAATAATATAGGTTATAGACTTATTTAAGTATATTTTTCTATATGAAATAATTTATTTTCTTATGATATATTTAAAATGGAATGAACGAGTAGAATCTATATATTGAAATTATTTGTGATTATGAGAACTACGAAATCATAGAGGGTCCAACAGTATAAATATACCTCATGTATTATAACATCATAATATCCCAAAAGTGATGTAATTAATAGTTTAAAGGGAATACATAACCAAAAAATGTTTATCCATTAAAATAGTTTTTTTTAATTTATTTGATTAATTTTAAAAACCCGAATTGAATCCTCTCAAACTAATATTAAAGTTTAAGATTTTAAATCTAATCTTTATAAACATGACTCACTTCTACATCACTACGAGTATTATTTTAAGGTTTTATTTTATTGGAATTATCAAATATAAAAATCCAATCATATTTGGTAGAAACTATGGGAAAAATATTTGGTAAGGTATTTGGTATTTATTATTTTATAATATAGAGTCTAAAACCTATGTTTATAAATTAATAAAAAATTCCATTATTTTTCCTTAAATACCCACCCATATTCTGAATAATATTCACTAAAAACCCATTTAGAATGAATTTAATTTCACTTTAACTCTATAAATCCATCTTAATGTATTCCCAATATCTTAGGAAGCTCCTCTTAAGATTTTAGAGCACCCTCTCAAGGTAAGGGATCTCTCTATTTCTTATTTTGTATTCAACCAAATTTTTTGTTTTTATCCTTTTGAATCTCAATTCTATATGTTTTCATTCCCTAATAAATATAAATTTACTATAAAAATAAATTTTCTATGAATGGGAGATCATTTATCCCCTCTTGTTATAACCTTTACTTATGCCGTTATTATGCCAAATTATGGGAATCTCTCCTTTTCTTTTTTATTTCATGCACTTTATTTGTACTAATCAATTTTGATTTCTAATTTCCCATTTTTTAATGTGTTTTACTCACAAATTTGTTTTTCTTAGGATAAACAAACATTTTGAGACCACTAATAAATATCATCTATCTATCCCAAAAACCTTTATGTACACTCATTATGCTACCAAAATTATCTAATGATTCTCCATGGAAAAAATCATGTAGTGAATACCCTTCCCCATTTACAATCAAGAGTATTCACCTAGATGTAACCATAATTAATTTATTGAGGAATTATATGTATGTAACTTTTATTCCTTAATCTTGTGGTTAAAAGTAATGAAAGGTGTTCTTATGTTGTATGATCTATATGGTAGACAAATGAATTTTCATGATATGAATGTGATAGGTAAGACTATAAATATATATCCCTCCAATGAATTGTGTAATGTTTTTATCTAATGATATTCAATTTTTCGTTCATGAGAGGTTATCCTAAGCACACTATGTTATGATTTCTTTGTATTAATCCTTGAATTGTTCTTATAATGTCTTGTTTTATGGTGTTTCTACATTCCTTTGTTTACTTTTTGTTATTATCTTATATCATGAATTAATCATCATTTTTATGATTATCACCCCTTTTATGTCACCTTGATATGCCTCTTGACTGACATTTGTTACTTTCATTATGTTATGATTTGTTTATTTCCTCATTGGGATTTATAGAACACCCTTTTCTTATTTACATTCTCAGGTTATCCTATGAAATATTAGAATATCAAAGAAATATAAGGTCATGTCTTGGAGTTTTTAAATAATATTATTATAACCATACTTTAATTTAATGTGATATGTACTAACTTTCCTAAATACACTAAGCATCATGATCTTTTGGGATTTTATTATGTGATTCTTTATGTAAGTAATCATGAATTCTTGTGTAATAAAGATATGGTTTTTCATAGTTTGTATCGAAGGAAAGCCTAGTTATTTTTGTGGTTTAGGATTAGAAAACATTGCTCAAAGATTCAAGATATGGATAAACATAGTGAAGTATCCATAAAATATGGAAAATTATATAGTAAGTGGTTTCCAAGAAAAAAAATCCATGTATAGATACTATAAGTGGATAACTCATAAGAATAGTTGTGCCTAAGGGTAATAATAAGGAAAAGGGTGCATTGGGATTTGACTCAATTTTCACCGAGTACATAGAAATGTGGCCTTAATATACACCTGTTTTGAAACTCTCAAGGTATATTCATTGGTAAATTTGTAAGATACTTATGAACCATGATGAAGGGAAATAAATTCCCAATAAATTTTATATTAGGAAATAGAATAAGGATAATATTGACTGAAGCATAGAAATTCATAGATTAAGTAACGTATTTCATTTATGAGTTATCTATTAAATGTTTATATTTTCAATTTTATATGTTTAATAGTTTTAAAATAATTACTCCTTAGCCTATTTTTGATGAAGAAAATGATCGGAACCAGAATAAAATATTCAAAGGTAAGATAATAATCCATTTTTCTACGTATTCTTTCATATCATGCATGTTTAGTATCACTATTCAAACACCACCTCAAAACATGGAAGTTGAGTTATATGTGAAAACTTTAAATCATGAAATTATTAAATCCCAAGTATATAACTTCTCATTTGTCTATATTTGTAGGATGAACATCCCCTTGAACAATGTGATAATCCCTTTAGCAGGATTGGATGTAATTGTTGGTATGAATTTTCTTTCCTTGTATAGAGAAAACATAAATTGACGAGGGAATGAAATTACCCTCCATATCCAAAAGTAACCTCCAATTATATATAATTTAAATAAATATGATGAATATCTTTTGGTATCATCATCTTAAGAATAGATATTATTACCTTATGAGAAATCGTATCTGGATCAAATGATTGATTCCATTGAAAGCATTATCTTTGATGACATCCCCATTGTAAGGGAATATATTGATGCATTTCATGAAGAATTTCCTAGTGTCCCTCTAAACCATGAGTTTAAGTTCTCAATTATTCTTATACTTAGATATTTTTACTATATTCAAGAATCCATATAGAATAGACACCATTAAAAATTAAGAAGCAAAGAAAAAACTCTAGGATATTATGGATATTGGGTTTGTATTCCTAAGTGCTTCACTATTGGGCGAATCATTCCTCTATTTCTAGAATAAAGATACTTCAATGTTCCTCTTCATTGATTATCATGATATCGACAATATCATGATACCTAAAAAGTATCCTCACCATATATTTATAACTTTTTCGATCAACTACATGAATCCTAGTACTTCACTAAGGTGGATCTTCATTTGGGATATTACCATGCAATTGAAATGAATGAGGGTATCCCCAAAACTATTTTTTTATACATGTAACAGGAACTACGAGTACATAATAATTCCATTTAGACTCACTAATTATCCAATAGTGTTCATGGAAATAATGAATAGAGTCATTAGGGATCAACTGGATAAATATTTTTTAGTGCTTATAGAATATATTCTTATCAGCTTTAAAAGTAAAGAGAAACCTGATTAGCATTTGAAATCTATACCGGATAACTTAAAAAAGAAAAATATGGATGTCAAGTATAGTAAATGTGATTTTTGATCTGTAAATTAACATCCTTGGATCATGTTACAACCAAAAAAGTGATATCTATGGATCCATAAAAAACAAAGGCAATTAAATGATTAAATATACTAATATCTATGAAATAGATTCATAGTATACTTAGAATATTTGTTTACTAACCTTGTTTTGTGATAAACTTATCATTATTATAAATTTCACTAACCAAGACACCTTAAAATGATGTGAAGGTTTTATAGACCAATAATTGCAAGGAGATATTTACAGTGTTAAGGAAGCAGCTAATCACTACAACTATGCTTACATTACCCACTAGCAGGGAAGGATTTTAGATATACAGTGATGCATCTAAAAATGTATTGGGTTGTGTTAGAGTGAAATATAATAACGTGATATCCTATTCCTCACACTAATTAAATATCCATGAGACAAACTACTTAGGGCATGATTTGGAATTAGTTGTAGTAATATTCCCGTTGAATATTTGGTGAAATTATCTATATGGGTAGAAGTTTGGAATATATAAATATCATTAAATCATTAAATCTATAATAAAAAAATGATATCAATATGAAAAAACAATGGTGGTTAAAACTGTTCAAGGATTATTATTGTTCAATACATTACTATGATAAGAAGGTGAAAAATGTGGAAGATGCTCTGGGAAGAAAGGATACTGCAACCTTATCCATGATGAGGATTGAAAGGGATCCAATCTTCCTTGAATTGAAAATGATGGACATGGGAATAACAAATTATATTCAAACTACCATTCTAAACTAACTTCTTAACCATACATTCTTGATAGGATCAAAGAGGCCTACAGAGATGACATGGAGCTATAGAAAAAGGTAGAAAATATTTTGGATTTCAACTTTGTTGAAGTTAGAGTTATAATGTTTGGAACCTGGTTATGTGTCTTATAAAAACAATAATGTAAGGGAGAACTTATGCATGATAAATATATCTAATACATCTCTATTTATCAAAGAATTTATAGATTTCAGAAGTAAATATTCTAGTGGGATAACATGAAGGGAGAAATTGTAGTATTTGTTTCTAGATGTTTGGTATGAAAACAAGTCAAGGTTGAATGACATAATTATAAGGGTATGATGAAACTGTTTCCAATAATAATATGAAAATAGGAAAATATAACCATGGATTTCATAATTTTACTACCCAGAACATCTGAATGAAATAACACCATATGGGTGGTAGTCAATCCCCTTGTAAAGTTAGTGAATTTCATTTCTAACAAGGAATATTTCTTTATTGAAAAACTTACTAAAATATAAATAGGTTAAGTTGTTATATTCCATTGAGTGCCACTCTCAATTATATCTAATCAAGATTTGCAGTTTACCACATAGTTTTGGAGAAGTCTTTAGAAAGAATTGAATACAGAACTGGTTTTTAGTACTGATTATCACCCTCAGACATATGGTCTATCCAAGTGAACCATTAAAACTCTAGATTATATATTGATATCATGTTGAATAAATTTAAAAGGTTGTTGGTATCAACAACTTCCCCTAGTATAATTCTTATATTACAATAGATTTAATTCTAGCATTCAAAAGGCACGTTATAAGGATCTTTACTAGAAGAGGTGTTCAAATACAACACACTAGGATGAATTTAGAGAGAAGAAGATGATATGGCCTGATCTTATCCAATAAATGATATAGACTGTCCAAACCATTTAGCATCATATGAAATCCATGAAAAATTTATAGAAATGATATGTATAAAATCATTTATGAGACCTAGTGTCTGAGGTATGAGATAATTTATTCCATTGTATGTCACCATGGAATAAAGGTATCAGGGTTGTAAAGAAGGGAGGGCTTAATCCAAGATACATTATCCCATTTGAGATCCTTGATCACATTGGAGGTGAAACCTATCAACTTTCACTCCCACATAATTTATCATAAGTACGTGATGTGTTCCATGTATCCTTATTGAGGAAGAACATACCAAACCCCTTTCATATAATAAATCCATATGTGGTACCTTTATAGAATTATCCTTAATATGGGGAACATCCGATGAAGATCTTTTATTTTAGAGATAAATTTTTATGAAACATAATAAATGACCTCATAAAAGTGTTTTGGAGAAATAATAAGTTTGAGAAAGTAACTTCAGAATTAGATGAGGTGTTTAAATAAAATTACCCTCATTTATTCTAGTGTATAAATCAAAATTTTAGGGGATATATATTTTAATGAGGGAATAATTTAACAAACCAAACATTTATTAGTGATATTCCCTTTTTATTAATTATATAGATTATAATTATAGAAAACACATGCACTACTTGGGATATTTTTGGATAAATAATAAAATATAGTCTGTCAAATTTAAAATAACACAATAGAGTTATAACAATTGATAATACAATTGTTATTAAGTGAAAAATAATATTAGTATATTTTAATGGCTATGATAAAGTCTAATTTTCATAGATAGAATGAGAAATGGACTTAACTATTAGTATCATAACATATGAAGCCCATTTATCATAGTTTCCCAGGGATATAACATCACTTATATCTTCCCTTGAATAATCCCAAGATTAAATTAAATAAATAAAGCAATAATGAAATCGTTTCTGGGAGATTTTTATGATTTTTTTGATCATTACTCAAACTATGAGACCCCAAATTTTTTAATTAAGGACATTATATTAGATAGAACGTATGACATGAAAACCGAAGTACCTAAAGGAATATAATATCCCAATACTTTAAAATATAATTAAAATTTTAAATTAAATAAATCTATTGCTTGAAATTTATACAATGTTGATTTATCTTGTGTCACACACAACAATGATTTTAATCAATGGATTGTGTTGTATGAAAGACACAGTTTTACTGAGAAACAATATATTATTAAAATATTATTATTTATAATACGATATAACATATCCATTAAACTATTAGTTATGAATATTATTAACTAACTTATGAAAATATATAATTTACACAAATATAAAATGAATTCATCACTTATAAATTAATTAGAAATGAATATAATAACCAATTGAATATAAATGGAATGTTTTTATAGAAAAATATTTTTATTCACACATAAATATTATATCCTAATAAATTAAATTAATTAGAATTAGTGAGTGATATTAATGAAATATATATTGTCACGCCTCAGTTTTTGAATTCATCTTCATTTTAGTTTGGGTTGGGTTCTTAGTTATTATCTCAAGAACCGGGTGTGACAGGTTTGAGTTTTTGGGGGTATTATTTCCATTTATCCTTAGTCTAGCTTCTTCCCTTGGGTTCCCTTTGAGTTTTTGGAGGAAAATGAAAACTTTGGGATAGAGAGACTAGGGTGAATGGTTGTCTCACAATTAGTAGTAACCATGCACCCTTCCCAGGTAACAGGACTGTAGTTATAGGTCGAGGTAGTAACTACCACACGGACATGTGCCTAAGACTAAGAATCGTGTGGTAGGTTAGGTTCGTGGCCAAAAGTTTCTAAAAAACATACACATGGTAATTTAAACCATGTGGATAAATAGTGTGTTAGGTGTCCCCCATTAGGAGAGAAAATATCACAGTCACCACACAGTTTGAAAAATTATACATACTAATCATGTGGCCTATCAACTCATTAAAATATGGGTGTTTCCTTCTCTCTATGAAATGTTAACCCCCCTTTCTCCCCATTTTTCTTCCTCTGTAAGCCTCACCCACCCTTTTCACCTCCTCCCCATTCCATAGTACCCTCAGATCTCCCCTTTCTTGGTGGATTTGGATCAGATTATTCAAGGAACCCTCATGTAAGGAAACATACACTTGTTTTCCTCCTCTATTTTAGATTTTTATCTTTCCTTCTTTGAGGTATAGTTTTCCTGTGGGTAGGGGGTTCGATTTAGGGTTTTTTATTTCTTAATAGGCCCAGATCTTGATGTTTTTGTTATATAATTTTTATTAGGGTCTCATAGAGGTGTGATTGATGTTTCACACCAGATTTTGGATGTTTATTCATTTGAGGTCGGTGGTTCTATGCCTGAAATTTTTTAGATAAATTTAAAATGTTTGTTTGAAATTATAAATATGTTCTATTGTTTAATTGTTTGGTGTGAAAGGTAACTTTCAAATAAATTTCCATGCTTATGTGAAGGGAAAATATTTTATAAAGAAAGTGTCTAGGTTTTATGTTTGTTCTTTAGTGTGGGGTTTTGTGGGAATGTTTTATGAGTTGTTTGAAATGTGAGAAACTTTTTTTCAAAGGAACTTGACATGTGAATGGGTTTGGGTGCCGGTTTTCAAAGGGAAATATAATAATTTGACATGTTAAGCTTGTTGTACATTTTCAAATACAATTTGTAAGTTGTTTAAATTATGAAAGGAATGTTTTGGAAATTATATTAGTTTATGTGTGGATTTATAAAAAGGGGATTAACCCGTGGAATTGGTTGGTTAAGTGTATATTTTTCTTGTGTTTATCAAAAGTTAATTTTGGAATTTTTTAAGTGATGATAAATGCATTGAAAATGTGTTTTGGAGAGAGTAAAATGTAAAATGGTTTGTTTATGTAAAATTATGTTTTCTTTGAAATTATTGGAATTATTTTATTAAAGTGGTGGTATATGTGATATGTGAACACGAGTTCAAGCACATAGGAATCCAAGATATCTAGGTGGGTTGGCTAGTTCTAGTATGTTAGATGATATGGAAGTGTTTCATCATGATTTAATCTAGATGTATTGACTCTTACAACAATAACTAATCCTTGTGATGATGGGATACCACTACGACATTGTGGTGTCCTCTCCTAGTGTCTCATGCATGAGAAAGTTGTGATTGTGGTTTCTAACCCACCCTACACTAATGTATGAGGTTTTAGTGTCCCACTTGAGCTAGGCTGACCCTATGTATTCACCCGAGTATCTATAATTTATATGATGGGATTATATCCATTGGAATATGGTGGACCTCTTGTGTGTGCGTATGTTTATAAATTCCCTTTTTCTTTTAATGATGTTGCTGTGAAATTGATTTCCATGGAAGTGTTACTTTTTAAAATTTTTACTAAATAAATGTTTTCCCTAGAAATGTTTTAAATGAATTTATCTAAATGAAAATGTTATATTATCTTCTAAATTTTTTGGGATGGAATATCTTTATTTGGGTAGAATCTTACTAGGATTTGGCTCACACCATATATACACCTTTGGGTGTATGTAGACCTTATTCTATGTTTGTTCCAAGTAAATGAAATGTATTTAGTGATGGAATTTTGGGTTTCTGGTGGTCTTCTTTTGTGGATCATGGTGGTGGTGTCTTGAGGATGTGAACCCTCTCATTCATTGAGGTTTGGTATAGAGTTTTGGTCCCCTTCTATTGTGGGATTTTGGGGGTTTTTGTTTAAAGCTATACACCTTAAATTCTGGAAACTAGTTATACCCTATTTGGTTTTTCATTTTTAGTTTTGGTTTATCTATCTTATTGGTATTTTACATGTATATAAATAAGGAAAAATCATACCATGTTTTAGTTTAGATACCCAGACACTTGTTGTCAGCCCATAGGGTTTAGGAACACCCTTCGGGCCATTCCATAGACCGAGTTGGGTGCTGGTTCAGATGATGACCTAACTTGGTCTGTGAAAAAATTATATCAGAGGAGGTTACACTCTATTGGGTCATGTTCCTAGGGGAAATTGTCTGGGTAGACTAGAGATAGGGTTTTTTGGACATGATGTTTTAGTTACGAGTATGGTGTCTAGCCATCACACCTCGTGATGAGACTCACGTTTCTAGAGGAAGTCATGTTTTATTTATGTCATATGGTCCTTATGGTTTGTTGAATGTTATTTGGGAAATGAAATGGGAGTTGTGTCAATGGTCTTAGTAAGCTCACATGTCCTGGAAATCCATGTGGAGATGAGGAAATCACCTTAGAACACTCTTCGTGCTGGTGGTGTGACTGGGGTATGGTCGCTAACCATATGTCTAAGTCACCCATCAACACTATTTTTCCACCTTTGAGAAAAATCTTGTGTCTCTCACAATAGAAATTTATGATAACTATGATGGGTCATTTGGGACAGATTATCACCGTGAATGGTTTTTTGAGATAGGTTTCTATCGCAAATAGCCCATTAGGGAGGAACACATCGCAAATATACTTATTTGTAACGCTACATCGGAGAAACCATTTTTTGAGAAGGATATACAATTTATCCCAACAAAATCCCAAAATATTATTTAAACAATTATTGTGACGATATGTCACAAACATCATTTTGTGTCTGATTATTTATCTATCGCAAAAAACCATTTAAAAAAAAGAAATAATCAAAAAAATTATAAACAAAAAATAAAATCTCAAATAATTAAAAATCATTAAAATATATATAAAAAAATTAAAACACACATAAAAGTAATACGTCATTTAAAATGTAATATGTCTATCATAAAAAACTACAAAACAGTCATAAATCTTCAGAAATCATCAACTGTAATTTGGTGGAGGAGGATCACTCAAAGAACTAGGGGATGAAACCTCATACCAATGCCACACACAAGTCTCTAAATATACTCCATCAACTCCTCATCTCTCAGATGCTGGTGCTCATGCTCCTCCTCCCTCTACTTTTACATCTGTTGTATCATCTTATAACATCCTGAGATTTTTAAATGAAATAATCGATGCTTAAATGAACCACTATGTACTATGTGGAATTTATAATCTAGCCATTAAATATAAATTTTCCTCTTATGTATTTTTAATTGTGTAAAACAATCATCTAAAATTTTGACCAGTATGTTAATTAGAGTCTGATGGAACCAACTTGATATTTGGTAAATAGATACATAAATTATGAATAGTAATAGGAATAGTAATATGAATCTATTGAATAGTAAATTTTATTATTATTTTATTTTCATAAGGGTTTAAGATAATAACATCATGATTAATTTTTCAAGGTGATATAAAATGATTTATAGTTTAAAAATCGTTAAATTTTAAATAAATAATGATTTTATTTGAAAATTAAATTAAAAATATTTAGAAAATTATTTTCAAAAAAGTGAGTTTATTTTTTAGTTATAGAAGTCAAAAATCAGTTTGGTTGATTTTTTGGAATTTTTATGAAATTATTGAATTATGGATGGATAGTTGAATACAATAAAATAATGTGTATTCAAATTATTAGTTAAATACACTATTTTTTACATCATTGAAGATGTAAGACAAATTTTTTTTAACTCACATGCTCTCTTTACTATTTTTATCACATTAATGAAGACTATTCATAGTCTTGGAGAAAAATATTAAAATAATGATTAAAATAATTTAAAATCATGCCTCTCCTCCCCTATAAATACCACCCTCATTTTCCTCTTCCTCTCACACCTCTCAAGCCGTGAGAATTGTCTAAGATATGAAAAATACCCTTCCTAAGGCTCTTACCCACGTTCAAGACTGACTCGTCTCACCAAAATTCCAAAACCAAAGGCCTTAAGGGGGATCTCAAAGAGAAGAGATCAAGAGGTAAGAATCCACTTCCATTTTCATGTGTTTTCTTTTCAATTCCTTTCTTTTCTTATACTCTCTCCCCCTCCCCTTATACAAGAGGTATGAAATATCTAGAATTTTATATATTCTTTATTTCAACATTTTCATCTAAAAAATTTCTCATCTTTCTTCCCCTCCTCACCCTCCTATTCTAAAAATAACAACACCGTTTGCAATGTGTCGATTTACTAAAATTGTGGACGATGTGTTTGCAATTTCCAAAACTTCCTTCAAATATGATCATTAAACTCTTTTATTTTTTGAAACAAATTTAAATTGTTTTATTTAACCTATTTTATGTTCTGTAATGAACATATAAGCATGAAATTAAATTATAATGGAACAAGTTCATGATTATCGAGGAACCACCAAAAATGATCTGAAGAAATATCATTAATGTTTTATCTAATAATTTATCATCACATGTGATAAAAAATGATTTGTGGTATCATTAAATATTATTTAAATATATTAATACAATTTCATTCCACTTTAGGAATTTCATTTCCATATGATAGGAAAATAAAATACAAACTGGCTATGGAAATCATATAAAGAACACACCTAAAATAATGAAATGAAAAAATAATAATTAAAGGGTGAAATGATGTAATGAAATGATCATATAAGGTGTTATAAACATGAAAATGTTTCTATAAAATGATAATAAAACTCTTTTAACCATTATACAAGAGATTTAAACAATTTTTAAGTAAGATAAATATGAGGTAAGATAATTCTTAATCTAATTTCCATTATTTGAATTAAACTTCTTCTTCATTATTTATGTGGTATGAAAATTATTTTCATGATGATTTTTGTTTATATTATGATGAATTATTTGTATTTATATTTTATATACATATTAAATCCACTCTATTAAGTCTCACTTCAATTATATGATATTTGTATGGGTCTTTTCTTTATAAAATACTCTTTTAAAATTCGATTATACAAAATTCAAAACCATTGTTTTTCTGAAATTATTCTTGTCGTATGATTATGTTATGGTTCTTAGGAATTGTTTATGATTAAGGTTGGGACCTATATCTCCCTCCAGTGCCTTGGGTATGTGATTGTTGGAGGTCGGCGGTATGGTTACTCCAAGTGTAACTGTTATTATTACACAATAAGGTAATTGTGAGGGATACATTATAAGGTAGTCGTAAGGGTTACAAATTATAAGGTAGCCGAGAGGGTTACAAGATTATTTAATTAAGTCCCCAATATATATTTATGGTTTTATTTATGAATTATTTGTTTTACAGAAATCTAATGTTTCACAATGTATATGATACTTTATGGGTGAGAGGTATGTCTTTGCGAAAATGATTTCATATTTTTAAAAGTATTCAGGTGCTAAAAATTTCTTTATTTATTTTATGACCCATAATAAGTTTTTATACTCATCCCATGTTTTTAAAATGTTTTTCGAAAGATTCCTTAGAAGTCCAAAGGGTAGTTAAGTTGATAATGTAAATGAATCCAATTAGTTATATTATAATTATTTTTATAAACTCCGATTCAATGTATGTAAGTTGTTATTTAATTCTACAAAATGTAGATTGGAAAAGGTCCTGATATGTACAATGTAATGTGTATTTTTATGTTATATCCTATAAAATAAAATACACATTATATTTTAGTACTAAATCTGGAAGTGCGGGTTCAAATTGGGCCTTAGAGTTGGTATTAAAGGAACAATCTTGATAACTTTGAAAAATTAGAATAAATTAGAATGAATTAGAATGAATCGAAATATATATGATTCCTGTGTAAAATTATTTTCCTCTATGTATGAATGAATTGATGGGGTGCAATTAAATTAATGGGGAGAGAATGTAACATCCTGAGATTTTAAAAGGAAATACTATGTTCTTAAATAAACCAATATTTACTATGTGTCATTTATACTCTATCCATTAAATATAATTTTTACTCTACTGTGTTTTTAATTTCGAAAAATTGTCATCTATAATTTTGATCAGTAAGTTATTTGGAGTCTTATGGAACTTGATTTTTGGTGAATAGTAACATACCCTTATGAATAGTAATATGAATAGTAATATTACCACAATGAATAGAAAATTTTATTACTATTTTATTTTCTTTAGGATTTAAGATAATAACATCTTGATTAATTTTCATGTTGATATAATGTGTGTTATAGTTTAAAAAATTTTAATTTTGGAATAAAGTATGATTTTATCTATAAATTAAATTAATAAAATTTAGAAAATTATTTTAAGAAAATGGAGTCCATTTTTGAATTCTACTTGTCAAAAAATGGTTAAGGTTGTTTTTTGGTATTTTTTTTGAAATTCTTGAACTTTTGATGAATAGTAAAATAGAGTAAAATATCGTATATTCAAATTATAAGTTAAATACACTATTTTCAGCATCATAGAAGATGTAATCGCACATTTTTCTAACTAAAATACTTTTTTTACTATTTTTATTATAATAATAAATATTATTCATAGTCTTGGACAAAAATATTAAAATAATGATTAAAATAATGTAAAATCCCTCCTCTCCTCACCTAAAAATACCACCCCCATTTCCCTCTTCCTCTCACACCTCTAAAGGATTCATCATTGTCTAAGTTCTACCAAATCCCCTCCCCAAGGCTCTTCCACACGTTCAAGTCCTTCTGGTCTCACCAAAAGGCCAAAACTGAAGGCCTTAATAGGGATCTCAAGGAAAAGAG
The DNA here is from genome assembly GCA_963277665.1 of Viscum album. Taxonomy (NCBI): domain Eukaryota; kingdom Viridiplantae; phylum Streptophyta; class Magnoliopsida; order Santalales; family Viscaceae; genus Viscum; species Viscum album. Next base: position 1,590,345,249 of record OY728141.1, on the reverse strand, counting down.
ATCTAGAGGTGAGAATCTTCTTCCTTTTTCACGTGTTTTATTTTCAATTACTTTATTTTCTTATACTCTCTTCCCATACCCTTATCCAGGAGTTATGAAATCTCCATAATCTTATATATTATGTAAGTTATCATGTCCATGTAAAAAATGTATCATCTTTCTTCCTCTCCTCTCCCTCTTATTCTAAAAATAAAAACATCGTCTGCAATGTGCCAATTTACCAAAATCGTGGATGATGTGTTTGCAATTCCCATTACTTCCTTCAAATCTGATTATAAAATACTTTTAATGGTTGATATATAATTTAATTTTTATGATGTAACCGATTTTATGATCTGGAATTCACTTACATGCATGAAATTAAATTAGAATGAAAAAAGATCATGATTATCGCGGAATCACCAAAAATTGATATAAACAAATATCATTAATGTTTTATCTAATAATTCGTCATCATATGTGATAAAAAAATTATTTTTGGTATAATTAAATATGTTGGAAAAATATGAATACCATTTCATTCCACTTTTGGAATTTTATTTCCATACAACAAAAAAATCAAATACAAACCAGCCATGGAAATCATATAAATAACACACTCGAAACAATGAACGGAACAAAATACTAATAATTAAAGTGTAAAATGATGTTATGAAATCATCATATAATGTGTTATAAACATGAAAATATATCTCTATAATTATAATAACCATATTTTAACCATTATACAAGAGTTTTAAACAAGTTTCCAGTAAGACAAACCAGAGGTAAGGGAATTCTTAACACAATTTTTATTCTTTGGGTTAACCTTCTACATCATTATTTATGTGGAATTAAAATTACTTGTATGATTAATTTTTTTTATATTATGTTGAATTATGACTATTTATAGTGTATATACATATTATATCAATTCTATTAAGTATCACTTCAATTATATGATATTTTTAAAGTGATTTTATTTTAAAAATCTCTTTTAAAATAATGTTTTACAATATCCAAAAGAAATATTTTTATGAAACTATTCATGTTTTATGATTATATTTTGATTATTGGTAATTTTTTATGATTAAGGATGGTACCTATATCTCCATCCAATTCATTGGGTATGTTTATGTTGGAGGTCGGTCGTATGGTTACTCCAAGTGTAACTGCGATGGTTACACAATAAGGTATTCGTGAGGGTTACATTGTAAGGTAGCCGTGAGGGATACAAATTATAAGGTAGCAAGGAGGGTTAAAATATAATGTTAGTAATTCCCCCATGATACCTTTATGGTTTTATTTATGATTTGTTTGTTTTATGTAAATCTCATGTTTCACAAAGTAAGTATATGATACTTTATGGGTCTAAAGTATGTCTTTCGAAAATGATTTCATATTTTTATAAGTATTAATGTACGAACGGTTTATATATTTATTTTATGAACCTTACTGATATTTTCTTTCTCATCCAAATTTTTTAAAAAAAATTAGAGGATTCTATATAAGTTCAAAGGACAGTTAAGGTGCTAATGAATATGGATCCAATAAGTTATATTGTAATTATTTTTTATAAACTCTGATTCAATTTATGTAAGTTGGTGTCTAATTCTCCAAAACCTAAACTAGAAAATGTCCTTAGATGTATAATGTACTATTTATTTTTATGTCATCTCTTATAAAAAAAATACATAGCATATTTTAGTAATGAATCCAGAAGTACGGGTTCAGTCCGGGTCCATACACATCTCATTCTAATATCTCAACCTCTCATCATAATGTGCAGTGAATGACGGTGTCAATGATGGCTATCCGTGAGCTCCCTTCACAGTCATTGATTCCATTTCAAAAGTACCATAATAACTCATAGGTTTTAGTTGAGAACTAATACAAATCACTCAAACTTTCTCGATACCCCGTGAAGTCTCCAGTATTCAAGCCCCCTCATCGAAACCCGAATCGGCAGTGACATATTGCTCAGTCTTAGCTTGACTCCCTCATGGATAAAAATTTTCTACCTCATATGTTTACTTTAAATATATAACAAATTAGAATAACAATAAAATTAATATTGATTACTTTTTTCAACAAAATCACTGACCACAATATGGTGCTATCATTCACCGATAACTTCTCATATACAGGGATCCGAATACAACTTCTTATAAACTCCAAAATCTATAATAGATGGGTCAGTAGCAGCCTGTATAGTATAAAAAACATGTTATATTTAAAATAGATATGCATTAATAAATAATATCACTTATCATATGTCATCTATGTATGCCAAATTTATGACCCCCGACCCTATGGGTGACCTCTTGCCTCCCCAACTCTGATGTCCAGCTGATGATCTCCTCCTAAAAGTCTATCCTAGCCAGAAGGAGCACAACCCATCCCATACCAAAGCTGATATATATTCGGTAAAATGAGAGACATTAGAGTGATTGAAGACATTAGAAAATATCAATCCATATCTCACTTTATGATATTGTGTATAAACTGACGATAGTGCTCACATATATAAGTATCACATGCCTTTTGGATAGCACCTCTCTAGCTATGAGAAACCAGAGGAAATAAATTTTGTAAGACAATTTAAGAAAAATGTTCATAATTAATTAATTTTTTATAAAGTATATATTATTTAATAAAGTAAAATCTAGTGTTCAAACATCTGGTCACATGTGATGATGGGTACTAGGTCTCATGAAACCCATGGCTCAAAAAAATAATTTCTTAGAATCGGTTTAGTCTGACCAATGGCTTCATGAGATAAACTGTGAAAATTGAAACAAATATATAATCATAAAATTATCATCAAAATTAATAAACATAGTTAATATGAAATAAATTTCTTAAAAAATTAAACACAACTTTGTAAATGAGGATCAAAATCAATATATGGTCGTATTTATGGAATATGATCCGAAATCAGTAATCGAGTAAGACAGTGCCCCTCCTTGTAGGCAATCCTACATGAGGATGAGCAGTTTGATCAAGCTCATCATCAGGATGTCCGAAATTAGTGAGATAATGTAATATATCATCATGAGGATCATCTCCAGCCATCTGAAACAAATATTTCCACCTCTAAGAGATTGTTAAAACAAATATGAAATATAAAAAACCAATGAATGCCATAATAAAATAATGTTAACTATAAAATATTATTAATACAAATATGAAATTTAAAAAACTAATACATATCAGAATATTATAATTACCTATAATTAAATACTTGAATATAATATATAAATCATTATATTCATCACCATTTTCATCAACATCAATGTCTTCAACCTCATCTTTAGTATTTTCAAATAACATATGACTTTCAGTTTCATCATCCCTTATTACATCATCAACATTATCTATATCATATTCCATTAAATGGGGGGTTTCATCATGGATATTTACATTTTCTCAGGTAATAGATATATTTTGGGACGTTTCTTAAAAAATTTCAACATGTTTCACTTCCATAGAACCATTTTCATTTTCAATAAACTAATTTTCACATGATTTCATTTTTATCACACTCCACCAGTCTTTCAAATATATTAAAACATTATAGTAATTTTCATAGTAAAATTGGTGTGCTTTGATAATCCAACATAAATGGTTCATTTGATGCAAGAATACTATTATATTTAATGTCATCGACTCCATTTCATGTATTAAATCGGAACCCCCGATCAGTATCAAACTAATGAAATTTTAACATTTTAACATAATTTGGTCCTAGATAACATCACTCAATTATTTCTTTTAGTATACCATAAAATTAAACTTCACTTTCCTCATGATGATATCCTTTCAAACAAACACCACTATTCATTGATTTCTTTGAGTCACTATATATGTGTGTATAGAATCGAAATCCATTAAACACATACCCATTATAATATTTTATCAATTTTGATGGAGTTTTTTAGCATGGATAATTGACTAGAAATTTTATTTTCATATGTGTTACCTATAAACAATAAAAATTATTAATTATAGATATCATTGAATTTTTTAATATTATTCCATCGAAATAATCCTTACTTACAAGTATTTAAAACCAATATGAAATTTTTTTACCGACATTCCTCAAGAGCAGCAGATGTAATTTGTAGAAATTTATTTTTGATATGGTCATCATATAGTCTAAAAAAAGTTAATGTAAATAAATATATATTTTATAAATATTTAATGAAATAATAAAATTTGTAATTACTACACAAATCATGTCATTTATTCAAAATTCAGCAAAACATAAGTATGAGCTCTGTGCATTTCTTCATCTGTAAGACATCACTCATGACAACCACTAAAACCAAGCTCAGGTTGATTAAAAACTAACAAATAATGGTCTCTGACATCATCAAAATTTGTCTCATTGTAACCTATCCAATTATGTTTTGAAGGATATTCAAAATGAATATAATAAGAGAATATATCAGAAATTTCCTCTAGAAAGTATGCTTTTGCAATTGACCCTTCCACTAATGCTTTTTTATGTACTTTATTCTTTAAATTTAGCATAAATCTCTCAAATGGGTACATCCATTGGAATTGTACCAGCCCTCCACATTTAGCTTCATATGGAAAATGCAATATTAAATATTCCATGGAATCAGAGAAGCTCAGGGGGAATATTTTCTCCAATTTACATAAAATCAAAACAAAATCTTTTTCTAGGAAATTAAATGCATAATAATATAATGTTTCTATAAAAATATCTAAGAAAAAAAATGATATTTCAGTCAAAAAATCTCATATTGAGGAATTCAACAACCCTCTAAGACCAACATGAAGTAATATTTAAATTATGACATAAAAGTAAAACCTTTTTTCACCCATTAATATACCAATTTATAACTCAATAAGACAAATTTGATTCATAACCATCTAGTAACCTCAAATATCTAATCCATTGAGAGAATAATAAATGGTTTTCTTTACTAAGTGAGTAATATTCTATTGGCTTCCTTAATTTGTGCAATTGTTCATCATTAAATAATTCATGTTTAAAATGTCTGAAAATCTACGTAAGATCTAACCATTACTTTACATTATTTTTTGTCCTAGCAGTTGTGCCCAACATGGTATAAAACATGTTATCAAAAAATTTCTTCTCAATATGAATTACATCTAACATCCGACAAACCAACAAATCAGAACAATATGAAAGGTCACAAAAAATACTCTGCTTTATCTGATTATGATCTCTCCTGAAACCATTATCTTTTTCTCATTTATGGTTGGTCTAAAAGTAACATGAGGTAATGCAGAGAAAACATATTTTACCTGATTACCTGGGAGTGGTGCTGGATATGTGTCTGTTTCAATTAGAACTTCTTTAAAATTAATTCTGTTTCTTTAAAAAGGGTGTTCCTCAGGAAGAAATATATGATGATAGTAAAAATAACTAACCTTTATCCCACTAAAAATAATAAATTCTTTGTTCTCATCCAAGCAGTACTAATATGATTTTAGACCATGTGTGCTCCATCTAGAAAACATACCATACACCGGGAAGTCACTCATCATCCATTTTAATGCAACCTACAATATGAATTTATGATATGTAGTTATATCAAATGTAGTCACACCCTTATTCCATAATGAAATTAACTCACCAATAAGTGGTTTCAAATAAACATAAATATTCTTCTTTAGATATCCTAGAATTATCAGCATCAAAAATATATATAGTTCCTTCATCAATATCCATGAAGCCATGTTGTAAAGAGTAATAATAACAGGTCAAAAAGAATATTTACTATCGTAAGAACCAAAAGGGAAAAAACCATCAGTAGAAAGGCCCAGTTGTATGTTTCATGGTTTTGCAATTAAAGATGGATGCATCTGATCAATATGATTCTATGAATCATCATCACATGGATGATTTAAGCTTTCTGTGAATGAAATATTTGATTTCTGCCATGTAATAAATCCAGCTATGCTGCGAGACATAAATAAATGATGTAAATGAGGTGTAATTGGAAAATATCTCAACTATTTCATGGGAACTATGAAATTTCCTAATTGTGCCTCATTATACCTCAATTCTTCACATGTTCGACAATTATCCAATGATATATATTCACCATATTATAAGATATAGTCATTTTAACATTCTTGGATTATTTGATAACATAGACCCAAATTATTATCCAACCTTTTACTTTCATAGATACTTATAGGTAATGTATTTCTATTAGGAAGCAATGAAATAACCATAGATAAAATCTGATCAAAACAACTATTAGACATTCCAAAATAAGATTTAATACCCATAAATTTTGTAATAGTTACAAGTATTTTTCATATGGATTCTCAAATATAAGGTCTTCTAAGTGGATTAAAAGAAATTGAAAAACTGATAAGGTTCAAATTCAAGATTTGGAATATCATTATGAGTTTTTGTTTTAGGTATTGATGGACTAACTACCCCGTGTATTAAATTTTGAAATAAAGGATCTGGAACAAATTTTTTTTCTACTGAACTTTTTTTACCATGTTTATACAAAAAATATAACCTTTATGAAATCCAAAATGCATTAGATGAACTACAACATTATAAAATATTTTGAATTTCCTAAGACCACATTTCTAACACGAACATTTAATTGTTCCATCAGAAACAAAATATGAATTTGACGATGAAAATGATATAAAGGCTTCAACACCTTCAATGTAAACTTGATTTAAAACAGATCCATTTGGATTTTTTCAATTATTTATCCAATAATTATCCCATAATAGATACTCGTGTCTACTTCTTGAGTCTATATTTATCTAAAAAAACAAAATAAAAAAAATTATTAAAAATCATGTTGACTAATTTCATATTATTATTATATTTTAGCACCATGAAATATTCTATAGAATATGATCAGAGTGAGACACCGGGATAACACTAGATTACATGGCCCATAGAGGCTCAACGTAGATAAAATAACAATATTATATATATTATATAAGACACAATATTTTTTTTTAAATAATAGAATATCTCTCAAACATTTTCTAATTTGAGGCACACGGTATTTTTTAAGACATGTTATTTTTTATATTTTTTATATTTTTTTACAAATTATTTTTATGATTTTCTAATCATTAGTAATACTAACAATTACTTAATAATAATGACTCATTGATTGATAAATATTATAAATTATTTAAATTAATACAATATTTTTAATAATTAATATTTTTTAAAAAATTTTATTAAGACATATAATTTTTATAAATTTTTAAAGTATTACTAAAAATTATCCAAATTATTATTAACTATGTTTTATATTTATAGAACATATTTTAAATTTTTCGTTTATTTTTCTTTAAACCATTTTTTTAATGTTTTGAATATAAAAAATTCTTATAAATAACGTTTAGTTTAAATGTTTTCTTTAAATTCATTCTCTCATCATTCTTAAAAAACACTCATTTATATTTATTTCAAACATTATATATATATAATACACAATAAAATATATTTAAATCAAGGTAATTTTTACATGTTTTTTAAATGAAATTAACATATCAAATATATATACATACATACATGCACACACACACAAATTTTCATGTATTTCATCAATTGTTAAAAAATTTAATAATATTTTTTAATTAACAGTATTGTTTACTATATATTATTAATATTAAGTAAATTATTATTTATATATATTTATATATATTTATATTAAAATATTTTTAAATTAATATAAATATACAAAAAATAATCAAATAGATTTCTCTAAAAAATAAAATATTAAATTTATATATACATAGATATAAACATACATTAATATTTAATAAATATTAATAATATAGACTAATTAATTAGTAATTATTATATATTATGTAATGATTATTATTAATTATTTAAATTATTGTTAAATTTTAAATAATTATTATATATATGTATATCAAGATTTCATAGTTAATATAAATACATAAAATATATTCTGAGTCATTTTTAAATAAATATACATGTCAAATTAATATATATATATATATTAAACCTTACATGTATTTTTAAATTATTTATATATACATATTCAGATGTTAATATATATATGTATATATAACTTGATTTCATAATCAAATATATTTTTATATGTTTTTTTAAAAAAATATATATATATATATTATAAGGCCCCATCCTTAGACATTACTTAATCTTGAGTTACTTCAAGAATACACGTTGATGTTCTTTTCAGGTTTAGAGTTTTATAGAATTAGATCATAAAACACGCATTACATTCCACATTTAAAAAAATTGGTTACATAAAAGATAGTACTCATTTTTTCCATCAACGGAATCATATTTAAAATAAAACATGGATTCTTTCTTGACACTTCCTTGACACTATCATCACATCCTGTACCTTTCCCTTGACCTATGAAAAACATTTCAAAAACTTGGGATGAGCATCAAAAGCTCAGAAAGGTATATAAAAGTACAAAATGAAAACATTAGTCCATATACAAAATCATAATTTACTCATAAAACATAATCACATACCTAATCAAATCATGAATAAATCATAGAAATCATAAGACATAAATGTAACTTGAGGCATTCATAACATTCTTACGTAGGGAGTAACCCTCATGGTAACGTTTGGAATACCCATAACAGTATATTCCCTAAATCTATTCAGAGAAACCATTAAGTTTAACCCCTTCGCGTTACCCAATGCATTGGAGATCTATATCGGGCTCACCCTCCCTTAGTTTATCATGGAACCACCCGTCTTCACAAACAATTCCCAAGAACCATAACATAATCGTATCACATAAAACATGCATAAAGGAAACATAACATTTCCAAATTTCAATCACAGGATATCAATACAACACATTGATATAATAAAAACATTATGAAAACCATTTTCAATACCAAAATAAAATAAAATTAAAACTTGGTATTTATTTTTCATTTAAAAAAAAGTTATGGCTTGTAGAGGAAGCCAAAACTCAAATAATGGTCACGGCGGTGGAGAAGTCATTGTTGCCGCATACGTACGACAAAAAAATTCTTTTTGTCATTTAGTAAAACGCTTCATATAACAAGATTCATTTTGAATAATCATAAATGTCAAAGGGGTTTATACACCGTATAAAAGAAAGTTGTGTATAAAAAAATATGCCTCAATGAAAGGAGTTTGAGACGAAGTCCCATACCTTGGGTCCGAATTCACTCGATCATTTTTTAACGTCCTGAATAATAAACTTGAGTTAATTTCTACTTGCTTAAGAACATTTTTCAAGTTCATTATTCCTTTTATATCTCTTATTACCATGTCATGAACACTATGTAGTTATTTAAGTTAATAACGGTCGTTTTAACGATCATTGGTACTTGAGTCAAAAATAAACTCTTTAAAATTACAAGTTGTACATGTATCCATTATATCCAAAGTTATACTCATGATGTATATATCATATATATCATATATATCCAGTATTTACATTCATTTATAAAATTACATAACATTTAGAGGTAAGAAATGAAATGCACCGTTCATGGAGACGGTAAACCGTACGTACGCATGAACACTAATTTCATTTATATTTCTTACTTAATGGAGTGAAATCATAATGATATAAAGGTATATCATAATTCCATTATAATATCATATATAATATCATTAAATTTATCCTTTATACGTACCACATATGGTATTAACGAATCAAATCACTTTGAGGGGGCGGTAGTCCGCACTTCCTAAAATGAAGATATCACGTTTACCCATAATGGAAACCATAAAGGTATGCCATAAATTAAAAATACAGAATCTTAAGTAAAACATAAATATATTATATATTATATATAAATATATTGACATCTTAATGGCCACCTCTGAAGATGTTATATGAGTGTTGAACAATCATCGTTTCGTGAGGCAGAAATTCCCCATCCACAGAAACAGTATGTTATTTAACCATTAGATGTAGGTGTGTGTAAGTGTAGCTCGAATACTTATTATAAAAACATCCTAGTATATTTAAGATACTGGTTTTGTTACAAAAGAAAGGAATAGAAATAGTTTAGGGGTTTGAGAAGAAAAATAAAACATAAGAACACAAAAGAAGACACTACCTTTAAATCGGGTACCTCTAATTGATTTGAGCTCAAAGGAATACTTGGAAATACTTATGCCCAAAGTGAGGCTTCTAGGAGTAATAGAGGGATGTGGAGAGACAACATGGTCAGGGGTTGGCCGAGCCAAAGGCTTGAGAGTTGTGGGTAAGGTTGTAGAGGTGGGGACATTTTATAAGAGGAGAGGGGGGGAACTCTTAGAAAGTTATAAAAGGTTACTTTATTATAAAATGATTTTCGGATTTTAAAGGTCCCAAAATTATATATTTAGAGGATAAGGTGATAGGAGTTATAAATCCACCCATACAATAGGTTTTTGACAAGTATAGGTCTTATATTTTTCATTATCCTTTCATTTTATTTAAAGCGTTAAATAATGAGGTAATCGCTGCATCATCATGGTTTCATAAATAATTTCATTTATATTATTTCTAAAAATTATAAAAAAACTATCATGATGTAGGAAATATTTTTTATCTTTCTAATGAATATTTATTGAAAAAAATATGACTTTTATAACTCTATTTAAAAATTGTTTTAGTAAAACAACACATGTTTGTGACATTTGTATTTTAACTTTAAATAAAAAGTTATTAATGTCATTTCCCTACCAAAGTGGCTACATGGGGTCCTCAAGTCTACCCATGGATTTTCTTGGTCGGCCATGACACATCCAATAAGTGTAGGACAAGTGTCTAGGTCATTTCATATTATTAAAACATTATTTTTACCTTAAACTACACTAATTACCTCTAATCGCGATTAAAACTTAAAGATTACTATTCACCAAAAAATTATTTTAACCCCATTGGACCACATTTTACTTCTTAATGACAACCATGTATGTCGGATTTTTGAAATTCAAAACACAGAGGTGGTAAAATTTCATTTAAACAAAAAATCAGTTTTTTAAGTACCACTTAGTGGTTTCACTGTTCATTAAAATTGAAGTCTTTCAGAAAAAAGGCCAAAACTTCACCCTAAGCTATATTTTATATTCCGAATTCAAAAACGATGTATATTTTAAAAAATTCAAATCATATAAGTTACATTAATTAATTTAATAATTAATTCCCACTGTCAGAACAAATAGAGTGTTTTTATGAAATAATATATATCAAAAGATTGACACTAGTTTAAGTCCAATTTCAAAGTGAAATTTATTACAATGACCACTATTGGATTAAATGGGAAAAATATATTCTAATTTTACTTTAAAACCAATTCAAAAGATAATATAATCATATAAATAAATTATATTAAAAAGAGGTTTTGAATTAAAATACAACATTTTTCACTATTCATTAAAAAATGAACTTTATCAGAAAAATACCAAAAATTTACACAAAGTAAATTTTGATGTCCCGATTCTAAAGAAGAATTTTATTTGGTCCAATAGAATGTATAAGAGTGACCAAAACTATATTTAACGATGGTTCTCCATCAAAAGGCGATAAGTGGACCTTTAGTGAATATTCGAGTATATATGCCTAAAATTGAATTCTTTTCATATTTTAAGCCTCTATACTTTATTGGATAAATGTAAAAACATTTAACAAACATATATAATCAAATTTTAGTTATTTATATTCATTCCCGCCAATACAACGGCTAAATGTTAACTACAATTTAAAATAATATTATTTTATTACTAGTGTGCAACGTAAGATTTCAAAGAAACTTGTGGTTGTGTATCGGGCACACTATCGAACATAGAAACCCCATTAAAGTAAAATTAATATTTAATTTGTAAATATTCATAAATATGAAAATGATTTATTCTTTATTTACCTGGGATGTTACATCCTTCCCCCCTTTTGGGAATTGCGTCCTCATAATTTTATTCACTTATCAAAATAAGTGGGGGTATTTATCCCTCGTAGCATTTTTAGATTACCATGTCGCCTCTTCAACCATATGGTTTTTCCACACAACATTTACCTGGTGAATTACATTATTCCGCAACACTTTCTCTTTATGGTCAATAATCTTGACTGGTTGTTCTTCATAAGAGAGATTCTCCTCCAACTGAACTACCTATGGGCTCAAAATATGAGATGGATCTGCCATATACTTTCTCAACATCGAAACATGAAAAACATTGTGTACCTGAGATAAACTCGGAGGTAATGCCACTCTATATGAAACTGATCCAACATTCTCAAGAATTTCATATGGTCTAATGTACCTTGGACTCAGCTTTCCTTTCTTACCAAATCACATCACCCTTTTCAATGGAGAAACTTTGAGAAAGACATGATCAGCTACCTCAAAAGATAGATCCTTCCTCTGGTTATCCGTATAACTTTTCTATCTGCTCTGAGCTGTTCTCATGTGTCTCTATATCAGCTGAACTTTTTCTGCCAACTCTTCTACCAATTCTGGTCCCATCAACATCCTTTCACCGACTTCATCCTAGAAAGCTAGAGTTTGACACCGTTTACCATATAATGCCTCAAATGGAGCCATCAATATACTGTAATGAAAACTGTTATTATAAGAAAACTCAACCAAAAAAAGATGTCGGTCCCAACTTCCCTGATAATCCATCGAACAAGCACATAGCATATCCTCCAAAGTCTGAATCGTTCTTTCTGACTTCCCATATGATTGAGGATGAAAAGCTGTACTAAAATTTAATTCAGTACCCAACGACTTCTGAAAGCCTTTCCAAAAGTTAGAAGTAAACATAGGATCACGATCAGATACAATGGAGAGAGGAACTCCATGTAACCTGATTATCTCTTTAAGATACAAACGGGAAAGTTGATCTGGGGAAAAAGTATCTCGTATAGCAAGGAAATGATCAGATTTAGTCAAGAGATCAACAATAACCCATATTGCATTATTAACTCGAGGTGTCTTCGGCAATCCTATAACAAAGTCCATGGATATATTCTCCCATTTCCACTTTGGTACTGGTAAAGGCTGAAGCATCCATTTCGGTAACTGCCGCTCTGCTTTTACTTGTTGACAAGTTAAACACTTCACAGTAAAATCAACAATATCCCTTTTCATTCCGTCCCACCAGTAATACTCCAAAATATCTCTATACATCTTAGTACTGTCTGGATGAACTGAAAACGGAGAACTATGAGCTTCACATATAAACTGTCTCTTCAACTGTGAATCACAAGGCACACACAATCTCTTCCCAAATCTCAAAACACAATCATTATCAATGTTGAATTCAGGAAACTTACCCTTCTGAACCAGCTCTACCTTTTTCTGCAACTCGATGTCTTACTTCTGTGCTTGCTTAATTCTGTCTGATAGAGATGATATCACTGATACCTGATACAAAACAGAATAACTTCCTGCACCAACAACTTCTATGCCAAAGTTCATCAAATCCTTAACCAAAGGATCACGTTCCAAATGCAACATTGTTAATGAAGAATTACTTTTTCGGCTCAAAGCCTCAGCCACTTTATTTTCTTTTCCCGGATGGTATTGAATTGTACAATCATAATCCTTGATTAATTCTAGCCATCTCCTCTGTCTCATGTTCAATTCTTTCTGAGTGAATATATACTTTAAACTTTTGTTATCGGTATATATTTCACACTTTACTCCATAAAAATGATTCCTCCAAATGTTTAAAGAGAAAACAATAGCAGCTAATTCCAAATCATGTGTAGGGTAATTTAACACATGAGTTTTCAACTGTCGTGAAGCATATGAAATTATCTGATAATTCTACAGAAGGACACAACCAAGTCCCTTCAACGAAGCATCACTATAGATAGCAAACTCACCATTCCTGGAAGGTAGTGCCAAAACTGGAGCATTCACCAATCTTCTTTTCAGTTCCTGAAAACAATCATCACATTCTTTTGTCCAGATAAACTTAACACCCTTCTGAGTTATCTTAGTCATTGGACTAGATAACCATGAAAAATTTTCAACAAACCTTCAGTAGTAACCTTCAAAACCAAGAAAACTACGGATCTCGGTTACATTTGTGGGTCTTGGCCATTCTTCAACAACTTTTATTTTAGCAGGATCAACAGTTATGCCATTTTTTGAAACAATGTGACCAAGGAAAGAAATTTTTTGTAACCAAAACTCACACTTTCTGAATTTTCCATATAGCTTATTTTCTTTTATGGTTTGAAAGATAACCCTTAAATGACTTTCATGCCCCTCTTTACTTTTAGAAAACACCAAAATATCATCAATAAAAACAACCAACATTTTTCACCTGAGTCAATTGAGTCATCACTGCAACAAACTGTTTAGTTCTGATTCTGACCATCTAAGGATACTGATTTGAAAGGTCATTTCCCTCTGTATGCCTTCCCAGAAAATCTATTCTGTTTCCTCTATGAAAAACCATTCTTAACACAGAAATATATTAGGCAAAGCAACATGGTAATCTTCAAAAGCTATATCATTTCAATCATACCATAAATTAATTTATAATTTAACAATTTTCTAACTCTTAAAGTTGTCTAAACCGACCTTTGATACCAAATATAAGGCCCCAACCTTAAACATTACTTAATATTGAGTTACTTCAAGAATACACGTTGAGGATTTTTCAGGTTTAGTGTTTTAGAGAATTAGATCATAAAACATGCATTACATTCCACATTTAAACAAAGTGGTTACATAAAAGATAGTACTCATTTTTACCATCAACGGAATCATATTTAAAATAAAACATGGATTCTTTCTTGACACTTCCTTGACACTATCATCACATCAGGTACCTTTCCCTTGACCTTTGAAAAACATTTCAAAAACTTGGGATGAGCATAAAAAGCTCAGTAAGGGATATAAAAGTACGAAATGAAAACATTAGTCCATGTACAAAATCATACTTTACTCACAAAAAATAATCACATGTCTCATCAAATCATGAATAAATCATATAAATCACGAGACATAAAGGTAACTTGAGGCATTCATAACATTCTTATGTAGGGAGTAACCCTCATGGTTACGTTTGGAATACCCATAACAGTATATTCCCTAAATCTCTTCGGAGAAACCATAACGTTTAACTCCTTCGCATTACCCAATGCATTGGAGAATTATATCGGTCTCACCTTCCATTATTTTATCACGGAACCACCCGTCTTCATAAACAATGCCCAAGAACCATAACATAATCGTATCACATAAAACATGCATAAAGGAAACATAACATTTCTATATTTCAATCACAAGATATCAATACAACACATTGATATAATAAAAACATAATGAAAACCGTTTTCAATATCAAAATAAAATAAAATTAAAATTTGGTATTTATTTTTCATTTTAAAAAAAGTTATGTCTTGTAGAGGAAGCCGAAACTCAAATAACGGTCACGGTGGCGGAGAAGTCATTGTCGCCGCATATGTACGACAAAAAAACATTCCTTTTGTCTTTTAGTAAAACGCTTCGTATAAAAAGATTCCTTTTGAATAAACATAAATGTAAAGGGGTTTATACACCATATAAAAGAAATTTGTGTATAAAACAAAATATGCCTCAATGAAAGGAGATTGAGACGAAGTCCCATACCTCGGGTCTGACTTGACTCGATCGTTCTTTAACATCCTAAATAATAAACATGAGTTAATTTATACTTTCTGAAGAACCTTTTTCAAGTTCATTATTTCTTTTATATCGCTTATTACCATTTCATGAACACTATGTAATTATTTAAGTTAATAACGGTCGTTTTAACAATCATTGATACTTGAGTCAAAAATAAACTCTTTATAATTACAAGTTGTTCATGTATCCATTATATCCAGAGTTATAATCATGATGTAGATATCATATATATATATATATATCCAGTATTTACATCCATTTATAATATTACATAACATTTAGAGGTAAGAAATGAAATGCACCATTCATGGAGACGGTAAGCCGTACGTACGCATGAACGCTACTTTCATTTCTATTTCTTACTTAATGGAGTGAAATTATAATGATATAAAGGTGTATCATAATTAAAGTATAATATCATATATAATTTCGTTAAATTTATCAATTATACGTACCGCATATGGTATTAACGAATCAAATCACTTTGAGGGGGCGGTAGTCCGCACTTCCTAAAAATGAAGATATCGCGTTTACCCATAATGTAAACCATAAATTTATGCCATAAATGAAAAATACAGAAGATTAAGAAAAACATAAACATATTATATATCATATATAAATATAGTGAAATCTTAATGGACACCTTTGATGGTGTTATATGAGTGTTGAACAATAATCATTTCGTGAGGCAGAAATTCGTCATCAACAGAAACAGTATGTTCTTTAACCATTAGATGTAGGTGTGTGTAAGTTTAGCTCGAATCATTCTTATAAGAACATCCTAGTATATTGAAGATACTGTTTTTGTTACAAAATAAAGGAATAGAAAGAGTTTAGGGGGTTGGAGAAGCAAAATAAAACATAAGAACACAAGAGAAAACACTACCTTTAAATCGGGTAACTCTTTTTTATTTGAGATCAAAGGCTTCATTGGAAAGAATAATTCCAAAAGTGAGGCTTATAGGAGTAAGATAGGGATGTGGAGAGACAAAATGTTCAGGGGTTTCCCGAGAAAAAGTCTTGAGAGGTGTGGGTAAGGTGGTATAGGCGGAGGCCTTTTATAAGAGGAGTGGAGGGGCACTCTTGGAAACTTATGAAAGGTTACTTTATTATAAAATTATTTTCGGATTTTAAAGGTCCCAAAATTATATATTTAGAGGATAAGCTGATTGGATTTCTAAATCCACCCATACAATAGGTTTTTGACAAGTGTAGGTCTTAGATGTTTCATTATCCTTTCATTTTATTTAAATCGTTAAATAATGAGGTAATCACTGCATCATCATGGTGTCATAAATAATTTAATTTATTTAATGTCTAAAAATTATAAAACAAATATCATGATGTAGGAAATAGTTTTATCTTTCTAAGGAATATTTATAGTCAATAATATTACTTGTATAACACTATTTAAAAATTATTTTAGTAAAACAACCCATGTTTGTGACATTTTTATTTTAACTTTAAATAAAAAGTTATTAATGTCATTTTCCTACCAAAGTGGCTCCATGGGTTCCCCAAGTCGACCCATGGATTTTATTGGTCGGACATGACACATCCAATAATGGTAGGATAGGTTTCTAGGTCATTCCATATTATTAAAACATTATTTTTACCTTAAACTACACTAATTACCTCTAATAGCGATTAAAACTTAAAAGTTACTATTCACCAAAAAAATATTTTAATCCCATTGAACCACATTTTAATTCTTAATGAAAACCATGTATGCCATATTTTTGAAATTCAAAACACAGAGGTCGTAAAATTTCATTTAAATGAAAAATCAGTTTTTTATGTACCACTTAGTGGTTTCACTATTCATTAAAAATTGAAGTTTTTCAGAAAAATACCAAAACTTCACCCTAAGCTATATTTGATATTCTAAATTCAAAAATGATGTCTATTTTACAAAATTCAAATAATATAAGTTACATTAATTAATTTAATAATTAATTCCCACTGTTAGAACAAATAACGTGTTTTTATGAAATAATATATATCAAAAGATTGACACTAGTTTAAGTCCAATTTCAAAAGTGAAATTAATTCCAATGACCACTATTGGATTAAATGGTAAAAATATATTCTAATTTCACTTTAAAACCAATTCAAAAGATAATCTAATCATATAAATAAATTAGATTAAAACGAGGTTTTGAATTAAAATACAACATTTTCACTATTTATTAAAAAAATGAACTTTATCGGAAAAATACCAAAAATTTACACAAAGTAAATTTTGATGTCCCGATTCTAAAGAAGAATTTTATTTGGTCCAATAGAATGTATAAGAGTGACCAATACTATATTTAATTATGGTTCTCCATCAAAAGGCGATAAGCGGACCTTTAGGGAATATTAGAGTATATATGCCTAAAATTGAATTCTTTTCATATTTTACGCCTTTATCCTTTATTGGATAAATGTAAAAACATTTAACAAACATATATAATCATATATTAGTTATTTATATTCATTCCTTCCAATACAATGGCTACATGTTAACTACCATTTAAAATAATATTATTTTATTACTAGTGTGCAACGTAAGATTTCAAAGAAACTCGTTATTGCGTATCGGGCACACTATCGAACATAGAAAACCCTTTAAAGTAAAATTAATATTTAATTCGTAAATATTAATAAATATGAAAATTCTTTGTTCTTTATTTACCTGGGATGTTAAATATATATATTATATATATATATATATTAAAAACATTATACATTTTTAAAATGTTTATATATGTCTGTCTATATATATATATATCATAAATGTTACACGTTTTCTTAAAACATTTGTATATAAATTCATATTTTAATATACATACTTTTTAAGTGTTTTTATATATATTAAAAACATTATACAATTATATATATATATATATATATATTAAAAAATCTTAATGTTTTTTAAAACATTTATAGATGTATACAAATAATGTATTGTTCACATATATTTATATCAAAAAAATTCTTAATTAATCAGAATGTAATATTTATATGTATTTATGTAAAAATATTTATTAATTAATATAGATATATAAAAAATATTTTTTCAATATTTTTTAATAGATCTACTTATTAGATTTATATATACATATATACAAATATATATACAGACATACATATATGTGTATATATATATACATATCAAAAACCATAAACATATTTTTAAAATCATTTATATATATATAAACACATGCAAATAAGAAAATTAAAATTGAAAATTTTAATATATATATATACACACACACAAACATATATCAAAATTGACATGGTACACAAACATATTATACATATATACAAGTATAAATATAAAACACATATAAATATCACAAATAAAAGAACTAATAGAATTCTTTAAAATCAATTAAAATAAATTATATAAACTAGATTAAAATCAAAATAGATATTAATATAATTGCTTAAATCCTAAATATGAAATAAAGCATGAAAATTTGTTAAATTTCTAAACTTAGGGTTCACTAAACTATTATATTTGACATTGAACCCAAAATTCCCAAAAAACAAACCAGATTAAAATCAAAATAGAAATTAATAAAATTGTGTATATCCTAAATATCAAAAAAAGAATGAAAATCAGATAAATCTCAAAACCTTGAGACCAAACATGTATATTTAACATTGAACCCAAATATGCTTAAAATTTTGACGGAGAATGTAAGAGGAGTATGTACCTTTAATATCTGAGCCGAAATCTGGAAAAAATAGGAAAAATGAGCCGCACGAAGCGAGGGAAAATTTTCAAGCCATAGGGTTGTAGGGTTTTTTGATGGAGAGGGCGGAGAAAGAGGTGGAAGAAAAAAGGATGTCTGTATGGTTGTTAAAATGTTGGGGTTTTTTGCGACGGTCTATTTGCGACATAATTATTGTGGTCGTAAAGATTTTTTCATCAAGATTATTTGCGATGGGCAATAGTTTTTGTCACAAAAAATCCTGATCCTTATGTTATTTGCGATGCATTATGTTATCCATCACAAATGACCATTAAGATTACTTTTTGAACTGGACGACGAGAAAGCGTGCCAAAAGATTTTCTACGGATGATCTATTCCGTTGAAACATGTAGAGACTCGGGTTTTTGGCCCTGTCAGACTTTGGAATATTTCTACGAATAATTCCAGAGCTAGGCGCGAAGACGGCGTGCGATTCCGAGGCCCGGTGTGCCCGAAATTAATTTTATAAAAATATTAAGTATTTTTTATACTATGCACGCAGTGGGGGTGTGATATCTCCTAAATGGTAGATTAGAACGGGAATCTGAGGGCACGGTTGCGTCCGGAACGTGTCGTTTACCCTAGACGAGGTGTAAACTTTTCGGGCGCGGGCCTGCGGTGAGAAACGCCACCAGGGGCGTTTTCGTAATTAAATGGAGAGGTTAGTGTGCGAGCGTCGGCTCAAATAACTTCTGAACGGAGTCTCAGATGGAAAATCTGAGTCCGCCGTTGCGTTCAGAATGACGCGTTTACCCTAGGGGTGACCTTACTTTTGTTCGCATCGGGCGTCAGGTCCGAGGCGGGTTTGGCGCCGGCGGGCGGCTGATATAAATATCAGCGCCCCCCCCCCCATTTATCGTTCCTCTCGCCGTTCTTCGCCGTTCTTCGCTGCCGCTCCGCCGAATCGAGCCAACGAAGCGCCCACGAGCTCAGAATTCGACGGCGAACGTTCCAGGAGCGTGCAACGGAAGCTCTGGAGCGCGGATCTAAGGCAGAACGTTGGCGTTTCGCCCGCGAGGTAGGCGGTTTGAGTTTTACAATCCCGGATCCCATTTTTGTGTTGTTTTCCTTCAAATTTTCATAAGGTTTGTATAGTTCGGGTCCCGAACTTTCTAAAACATGTTTTGGATATGATTTTGGAGCACCAGGGTGCTCCCGGGGGTTCCCGGAAGTTTTCCGGCGGAAATCCCGGATTCCGGCGGCGGCCATGGCGGAATCTGGCGAGGCAGGGGGGCGGCGCAGCGGTTTCCGGCAACGGCGGCGATGGCGCGTCGGTTTCCGGTGACGGCGGTGGCGGCGCGGCAGAATCCGGTGGCGGCGCGGTGGTTTCCGGCGAGACTGGCGGTGGTCCGGCCAGGATTTTCCGAGGGTTCTTTAAACCCCCGTAACTTGCAAACCGAAACTCCGATTTCAAGCCGTTTGCGGCGACGCGTTCCTTGTGTCGACACGGAACTTTTAAAATCACTTTGAGAATTTTATGGTTCGGGATCGTGGCCCGGGAGTTAGAAACGTCGTATAAAATAATAATATTTTATTATTTTACGACTTCGGGTCGTTGTAACTTCTACCCGGAGCGTCCAATTGACGTGTCGTCAATGGCGTTGAGACCCTGATGGTACGATGGACTTTTTGAGATGGTTTCCGGGTGTTGGGACTATGAACGGGGTGCGGGCCCCACGAGGCCGGGTTTTGGCGTTTGCGGAGAAACGCAGCTTTTGCACCAGGAGTCCGATTTTGGCGGATGAATAGTCGACCTTGTGTGTTTTTCCGAGGGGATCGCAATGGTGCGATCCGTTCGATGAGTTTCGGAATCCAGGCATGGGCCCCACCCGAGGTGGCCTTCGGTGAATAGTACCTTTTTCACCGGGTGTCTGTTTTGGACGAGCAAGTAGTCGATTCCGCTTGTTTTTCGGAGGGGATCGTCGTGGTGTGATCTGCTCAATGGGTTTCGGGATCGTTGTGTGGGCCCCGCACGAGCTAGCTACAGTGAATAGTGCATTTTTAACCAGTGCTCCGTTTCGGGCGAGTAAACAGCCTATCCTGCGTGTTTTTCCACGTGGAACGCGATGGTGGCCTTGGTTTTGGCCTAGGAGGTGCGCAATGTGGCATTGTGGCGGGTCGCTCGGGTTAGCGATGTTTGGACCAACAGTGGTTGAGGGTTCTCCCTTGGTTCGTTCCTACGAGGGTTCGTGTGGCATCACAACCTTCGTATGGGTTTGTGATCCTCTCGATGGGATGTTTTAACTGATAGAGTTGTGGCATCCCTCCGGTGGGCCCGGAGCAGATCCTCTAGCATCTTTACCCTGGATCGGGTTCTTGGTATCGCTGTAACCACTTTTTCATGGGGGGCGATCCCCTATCTAGCAGGTTAACCCCGTAGGGTTTGTGGCACCATCAGGAATATGATCCCCTACGTGGTGGGTCTTGCCCAGTAGGGTTGTGGCATCGTCGGGAATACGATCCCCTACTCAGCATGAAGTTTATAGTAGGGTTGAGGTATTATTGGTTATACGATCCCCTACTCAGCGCTTGGTGTCGGTAGGGTTGCGGTATCGTTGGTTATGCGATCCCCTACTCAGCGCGTGGTTTTGATAGGGTTGCGGCATCTTCGGTTCGATCCCCTACATCGCGAGTTGTACCAGATAGGGTTCCGGTATCGTCGTGACCATCTTTATATGAATGATGATCCTCTATCTGAGTGTGGAGATTCCGTCGAGCGCCAGATCGGGTTGTGGTATCCCCCAGCAGATCCTGGGTGTGATCCCCAATCTGTGAGAACTACGTATGCCAGATCGGGTCATGGTATCCCCCAGCGGACCCTGGGAGTGATCCTCTATCTGTCAGCTACGTATACCGGAGTGGGTCTTGGTATCCCCTAGCAGACCGTAGCGGCGATCCCCTATCCGAGGAGTTTGGTGGTTCTGTTGTTTCAGGGAGGTTACCTCAGTGATACTATCCGACGAGCGTGATCTCTCGGGTGAGCGTCTGAGAGGTTTGTGAGAAACCCGATTGAGTGTATCTCTCAGATGAGTGTCATCTAGTATGACAATGTTCATGTGGTGTATTCTCCTGGTTGTGGATAGTTGCTGGTGACGAGGTCGGTACCTCTTGTGGCGTTGTGGTGTGATATGAGTATATCTGGATTGTTCAAGGTGTATGTATGGGCATACACCTAAGCTGAGCTGAGATGACTAATTGTGTTTAGCAGAGGATGGTCACGTGATGGAGTTTCTCTCTCGTCTGGGTTCCCTCTGGCTTGGTTGAGCGGACTGTTGCCTTTCAGTTGCTCCCTTGGGTTTTGTGTTTTGGGGTGCCTACTGAGTATGTTTATACTCACCCCTGCACGGGCTTTGCTCGCACATGTTTGTGTCTTGTGCATACCACAGACCTTTTGACGGAGTCCCAGGAGGACCCGGAGCAGGCGGATCTCTGTGAGCGTGTTGACCGGGGTGTTTACCGGATCTGTGCCGAGGGAGATTTCTGGCGGGTGTTTGTGGCAGCGTTCCCCTTCTTCAGAGCAGGTTGGATGCGCTTTTGTAGTTTTCTTTTGGTGGGTCCGGTTTTGACCTTTGTACTTTTTCTGTTGCACTCTGGTTTGGATATATTGTATGCATGCATTTACTTTTCAGTTTCTATATCTCTGCACTGTTGCATGGAGGTGTTTGTGGGTGCGTGTGTACAGGTACTTTAGGTTAATGCCTCCCATGTGTGTGATACCCTACTCGGCGCTAGTCGCCAGCCCCTGGCCTATTGGAGGCGGGCTTGGGGAGTCGCGGCTCGAGCCCCGTTGGGTTGGGTCATGACAAAACAAACCATTATTTATAATAGAATAAATAATTTGTTACAAATGGTAACATAAAAGGAACTATTTGTGATGGGTCATTTTCCCATCGTAAATGACCGGACACATATGGCCTAAATTCTAGTAGTGTCTTTTTGTTTTGGAAATCATTTTGAGAAACTTTATTTGGAAATTGTGAAAACTATATTTTAAGGTGGAAATGGTTTATTTTGGAAAGATGGAAAATGAGTTCCCAGAATTATTTTGAAGGGAACTTTAGAAAAGTGTATTTTCATGGTCTTTATGTATAACACGAATGATTTCAATGAGATTGGGGGGGTTTATAATCCAACTTATGGTTTATCAATAATTGGTTGTTCAGAAAATGGGGGTTTACTTCAAAAAAGTGGTTTCAATAACTTGTTTTAAATGATAATCAATGAGTTATTAATTAATTGGGTATTGATGAAATATGGTTTATTGTGTAATTGGAAGTGTTTTGAAATGGGTAAAATGTTTTGGAATTGATTTGTAGAGTTTGATAATGATTTTTAATTGAAATTGTTTTTGATTTTGTGGTTAGTGAATTTTGGAATGATTTATAATATTTTAAGATGGGAGTTCAATTAAAGAGTTGAAAGTGTGGATTGAATATTGTTTTAGAAAATGGAAAGGTTTTATTTTGATCATTTCTATTCTCAGGGGTAACCACATGTATGGGTTATGTTTGGAAAAGTGGATGGGTTCCTAGTATAGCTATAGAGATGCATGTGTAAGATCCCATGAGATACCACTGGGGAATGCAAAACCCACTAATCCTATTTTATTTTTTAAATGGCGATTTTAAAGAAATGGTGTGGTTTTTACTTTTTTTATTTTGGGAATGTTTTTGTGGGGTTTTTTTATATTGAAAACACCTATTTCATAAATGGTGTTTCGAGTTTTCATTTTTTCAGTGATTTGTCTTTATATATAATAGTTATTGTGTTATTTTTGATGGATTGGGTAGCCCTTGAGTTGTTCCAACTATGTGTTCAGTGATTTTTCATGGTACGTTTTGGACAATGGACCAATTTGACTTGTGTATGCCCCCAATAAAGAATTAATTCACATTTGAAGTGTGGCCACAGGTGATTCACCATTGGTAAACCCACCAGTTGATCAAAGTAAGGATTAGATTATTCTATTTTAGGGTCAAATGTATCTCTATTATTTTTTGATTAAGTGTATACTAGAGGAGTTGAAATAGTCATTGGTTTCTTTGAGTTTCCAGAGTTAAAAATGGTGGGATTAATACCTTTAAGCCTAAAGGTTATGTATTGGAGTGGTGAAGGGAATTCTAATGAGGGAAGTAAAAATAAGTCTAGGTATTTTGGTGTTATACTCAATCTAAAAAAAGTATTTAGATCATTCATAATATTCTTCTATGTTAGGGATCGTTCTTGGCCATAAGTGTGGAGAATCTAGTCATAAGAGGATTCTATGGAAGCTTGTAAAAATATCGTGGTGTTTGGGATGCAGTTTATGGTCTCTTCCCTTGTTAGGACTCTTAGGTTTCAATGGTCATGTTTGGTGACGTCTTTTATTGTCGTGTTCTCATTAAAATGAAAAAGTGGGAGTTTTGGAACGTTTTAAGAGCCTTTGTTTTAATAGAAGCATGTATTCCTTTTGTAGAAATATGAATTTATCTCTTTTAGATGGAAGTGTCTTTTTTGTGTTATTCCTTCCAATGTTTCTTGTTCTAGGTGATAATGGTGATGTGTATAAGTCTTCTAAGCCCCTATCTTGTTGAAAGCGTCATGTGGGAGTCAGAGGATTTCAGGGTGTGCAGTGTCTGTTAGTGCTGTCTAAATCGTAGTTTGGTTAGTTGTGGTACCAGAAGGAGAAGCTCCATTTGGGGAGTTTTTAGTGACTTACTATGTGGCGTGAGTTTCTTTAAACATAAGATATCCAACCATAGGTCCTAGAGTGAATTTGAAGCATAGTCAGGAAATCCCAATGGGTGTAAATAACCTTGGTCTATTGTTTTTCCTTAGTGTGGGGTAATGACGACAGTTTAATCCCAATGTATTTTTTCTAGTTCAAATCGACTCATTTAATGGAAAGTATGTGGGGGCCTCATGGCCGCATTGAGACCATAATGTTGGATGATTTCCTCTTTTGTATTAGGAGGTTTGGTTGCCTCATTTTCTTTAACCCCTGGTGGTTTTGTCGCTCTTGATGTGAGTCTCCATTTGATGGTCCCTGTATGGACAACCTCATGAGTTGATCTTGGTTATGATTTGGGATCATCTGAGGATGGTAAGGCCCAAGGATGAATTGAAACGCATAATGTTCTTTGTTTGGTTTAGAGTTTCTTTGGTCGGGTCCTGTGCGGTGGGAGATTGGGTTGTGTGGGAAGCTCTCAAGTTAGCCCATATAAGTTTTACCACATCTTTCCATGAAATCCAGTTAAGCTGGTTAGTCTTTATGGTGGGGAGGCCTACCATGGGTCTTGTGGAAATTCCTCTAGATTAATTAAGTGTTAGATTATATCTTATAGTGGGGAGACCATTCGAGCCTTCATGTATTGATAATCCTATTTAGTTTATGGTGTTGACTTGGCGGTTGTTAGTCTCATTCGGAGCTATCAACCCTTGAGATAAATTCATGAGAAAAAGTTTGGGTTGTATTGCACCCAAACATTTTGTTGAAATAAGGTTGTGGAAGTTCCCATTGATGTGTGGTTTGGGATTGTTTACTCATCTCAGGTAGGTGGACGGAGGTTCTTTGGTAATGCTTATGGTGTTTTGTCTTGGGATGTCAGATTAAACATCTTGGAAATTTCTTTTCTTTTGATCGATTAATTGGTGGTGTTCTTACTTTTTGGGGTGGGTGACACATAGTGCAAAGTCCATTTTGGTCTCCCAAGTTTATTTTGTAAACCTATTTTCTTTCTTACAATGTTCTTACCTCCAAAACATTTTTCATTTTTAAGAATCTCTTTGAGCTAAGAAGGTATACTAGTTCTTGTCTTCGATTCAGCCTTGGGATAGATTTATAGGGGTGGAAAAAATTATGGTGTCGAGAATTGTCACGCATGAGTTTTTGAATTCATCTTTGTTCTGGTACGGGTTGGGTTCTCAGTTATTTTCTCAGGAACCGAGTGTGAAGGGTTGGAATTCATGGGGTCTTTTTCCCATTTATACTTGATATAGCTTCTTCCCCCAGGTTACATTTGTGTTTTTTTTGGGAAAAATGTAAATTTTTTGATAGAAAGACTATGGCACACTGTTGGTGTATGGATAGTAATATCCATGCACCCTGCCTAGGGAATCGTGCAGTAACTATAGGTCGAGGCGGTTGCTACCGCACGTCTAGCACACAACTGTACGCCACAACCCAAGAACCGTGTGGTAGGTCTAGGTTGCGGCTAGAAGAGACCATATGAATTCCACATGATAAGTAAAATCATGAGGATAAACTGCGAGGTAGGTGTCCCCCTTGGTAGAGGCGGTCGAACGATCACCTCAAGGCTTGAAAAATTGTGAGGACTAACCATGTGGCCTTCCAGCTCATTATAATTTAGGGTTTTCACTATATATCCATGATTTTACCTCCCTTTATCCCCATTTTTCATCTTCTATTGGTATTTCCCACCCTAGGAACATCCTCCCCATTCCATGGCTCCCTCGTATCTCCCCTTTCTTGGTGGTTTTGGATCAGATTTTTCAAGGAACCATCATGTAAGTCCCCTTCCTCTTGTTTACCTCCTCTATTTTAGGGGTTTCTATTTTTTTATTGGGTGTTTTGATTTAACAGTGGTTAGGGGGTTCGATTTAGGGTTTTTTCTTACTTAATAAACTTTGATCTTATATATTTCTGGTCAGATCATTCCTTTCTACGATCTCATGGAGGTGCGATTGAGGTTTCACACAAGATTTTGAAAGTTTATTTGTATGAGGTTGGTGGTTTCATGACCTACACTATTAGATGAATTTAATATGTTTGTTTTAAATTGTAAATATGTTCTATGGTTTAATTTTGTGGTGAGAAAGGTAATTTTCAAATGGTTTTCCATGGTTATTTGATGGTAAAGGATTTTTTAAAGGGTACAACTAGGTTTTATATGTGGGTTTCTGTAGGAATGTTTTATGGGTTGTTTGAAATATTTAAAACATGTTTGTAAAGGCACTTGTAGTGTGAATGGTTTTGGGTGTAGGTTTTCAAAGGGAAATGTAATAATTTGGCATGTCTGTCTTATTGTTCATTTTTAAATATGACTTGTAAATTGTTTAAAAGATGAAAGCCATGTTTTGGAAATGATTTTGGTTTATGTGTGAATTTATAAAAAGGGGGTTGTTTTATGTAATTGGTTGATTAATTTTATTTTTTTCTTTTGTATATAAAAACAGAATTTTTGAATTATTCATGTGATGATAAATGCGTTGAAAATGGGTTTTAGTGTGAGTAAAACGGAAAATGTTTTTTTATGGAAAATGGTTATTTTCTTGAAATTTTTGGCATTGGTTTATAAAAGTGGTGGTATATGTGATATGTGATCATGAAATCAAGCATATGGTAATAATAGGTATCTAAGTGGGCTGTCTAGTATAGCTACATTAGATAATATGAATTTGGTTCATCCTAAATTCATGTAGCTGGATTGACACATAAAAAAATAAATAAGCATTATGATGATGGGAGACCATTAAGAAATTGGGTTTTCTCCTCCTAGTGGATAGTGCATGGGAAAGGTTTGATTGTGTTTTCTAAGACACCCTACACCAAGTTACAAGGTTCTAGTGTTTCAATCAAGGTAGATTGACCCTAGGGATTCCCCCATAGTGGTCTAATTTATATGACGTGGTTCCATCCATCGACATGTGGTAGACATCTTGTGTTTTTATAAATTCCCTTTTTGTTTTAATAAAGTGTTTGTGAAATGGATTTCCTTCGAAGTGTTCATTTTTAATGTTTTCACCCAATAAATATTGTTCTTAGAATTTTTTTAAATGAATTTACTTAAATGAGAATGTTATATTATCTTCTAAATGTTTTTTCATGAAATATTTTTATTTGGGTGGCATTCTACTAGGATTTGGATCAAACCCTACATACACCTTTGGGTGTTCGTAGACCTTGTTCTATTTTTGTTCTATATAAAGGAAAGGATTTATTGATGAATTTTTGGTTTTCTAGTGGTATTATTTTTTGGATCTAGGTGGTGGTGGCTTGAGGATGTGGCCCCTCTCATTCATATAGGTTTGGTATAGATTTTTTGTCCCCTACTATTATAAGATTTTTCGGGTTATTATTTAAAGTTGTAAAGCATAAATTTTAGAAGCTGGTTATACCCTAATTGGTTCGGCATTTATAGTTTTTTTATTTATCCTGTTGGTTTTTACGTGTATTTAAATCGGGTAAAATCATTACCATGTCTTAGTTTTGATACCCAGTCACTTGTTCCTATCCCGTGGAGATCGGGGATGCCCTTCAGTCTATGACATAGACTGAGTCGAGCAACGGATTAGATGAATACCCAACATTGTTCATGATATATATATTATATTTTCAAACAAATATTTTTTATATTTATATAATAGAATTGATACTCATAAGATAAGAGAAAACCAAATATTTCCCACAAAAATGAATATTATTCCAAAGGAACTTTTACCACATTTTAAGGGTGAACCTATTTTAAATATAATTATTGTAACTTTTATAAATTTTATATGTCAAAATAAAATTAATTTTTGAAATAGAGTCATAAAAATTATATTAGGGTGATATTTGGTATTTTTCCTATGATGTTTCTTTTTTCGTTGATGAATAGCGAAAAATACTAAATTTTAATTCAAACCTGATTTTTTGTTTAATTTATTTATAAGGTTAAATTATATTTTTATTTTTTTGAAATAAAATTCTATCAATTAAACATAAATTACTCTAATTTAGTTAATTGGAATCAATTTAACCATGAAATTTAATATAAAAACATATAAAATCTTTGAAATCTTTACTTTATAAACCTATATTATCATGCCAAAATCATGATTAAATTTAAATTAATATATGCCACTTATTTGATTGGAATTTGAAAAAATGGATTACATATTTGGAATTAGAAAAATTTATAATGCTTAATAAGATAAGCTTTGTTTTTTGGAAAAAATGTTAGTGAAAGTGGTTAAAAATAATTACAATGAATAAGAGAAAAATTATCCTAACAAGGGACTAAACCTAAAACATAAGGTCCTAAATAACCTAGAAACTTGTCCCAAAATTATTGGTTTTCCATATTTGAAACATGTACTACAATTTGTATAATTTAGTATATTTTTGGAGCCACTTGACATAGATAAAATGATGGTGGAATTCCCTTTCCAAAAATTTATAGGAATGCCACTCTTCCTTCACTATAAATAGGTACTCGCCCTTCAAAATTCCTCACACCTCTTAAGCCAAATTGGATTGAAAAATATCTTACCCCATAGCTCATATAAATCCATCCACTCAACCGAGAATCATAAAATTTGGAATAAATCTATCCAAGGAATACCTATGGTGAAAACCAAAAGAAGTTTCTCAAAGAAGAGGCAACATCCTTCCTCAAGCTCTATATTTTTATTTTCATTATCCACCCCATAAAATCATTTTATTAGATGATTTAATAATAAAATAAGTATCCTCAATATAATATTATTTTTTTGTTAAGTTTTCAACCATAAATTACACAAACATCCATATAATGGGTAATAAACCTATCATTTATGTGTATGGAAAACTATCGCCTCATGAAACTATGATTGTTCACTTTTATTTAATCGCATATCATGGGGACAATTATGATGGAAACATTTTTAGGTATTATATATGTTATAATTATAATTTATTTGTTCTTATTTAATTTTTATATAACACATACCCTTATGCTCTCCATTTTGTGTAAATACAATAACATTGTTTGTGGAAGTGTGGAATACCGCCCCCTCAAAGTGATTTGATTTATTCACACTATACATGGAACATATAGAGGATGGTTTTTTTAACCTATAAAAAATATATGACTTAAATATAATATTTTATGTATAATATACATATATATCATTTACTTTTTATTCTCTTAATATGATAAAGAAATAAAAGTAGTGTTCATGCGTACATACGACCTACCGTCTCAATGAACAAGGAATTTCTTTTCTTATCTACAAATATTATGGATTTTTATAAATAAATATATAATATATATATGTGATAATTACATCATGGTTCAAATTATTTAGATTATGATATCATGGTCTAAATAATATGAAAAACAAGTAATATGTCAAAACATACTCAAAGAACTAGGAAACTAACCCATAAAATAGTGAAGATTATGAGAGTTTATTAAAAAATGTGTAGTAAGATATTATAATAAGTTAATATATTTTATAATAAATATTAATATGGTCATATAATAATTTAATAACATTTTAAAAACCACTATAAAGTATGTTAAAGGATGTTTACCTAAAAAGTAAACATAAGGTAAGGTATTTTCATATCACTATTTACATCCGCGAGATAAATGTCATATTCACCACATAATTTTTTTGTGCATGTATGTACTATCAATTTTGATATATTATCCCATGATTTTTTATATTCATGGTATTTTGAGTTTCAATTTGAATTATTTCATCCAAGGGGATTTTAGTTAAAAGTTACCAAGTGGTAAAGAAATTTCATAACTCAATTACTTTTCAATAAGTTATATTACATCCCCATTATCATTAATATTCAATGATTATGTGTACAATGACTTTTGACTATGTATTTATGTATTTAAACTTCTACTAATTTTATTTATAGTTGATACACGTAATCTATTCATTGATTGATTCTCACATCAACGTTATTGTCTTTTCAAGTATTTACTTCACAATCTCATTTTGTTAGGGATTGTTTACACATGAATTTATATCAGAGGGAATTATTAACAATTATTTGATTAATAATTTAATTTTGTTCTGATATGGTTATTCATAACCTTTTTCAAATAATAGTACCCTTTTTCTACTCTTTGGTAGTTAAAATGTTTTAAGAAAACCCAACTTTATTTATCTCTTTAGTTGGAGAACTTGTTTTCTTATAAAAACCCATTTTTTCTAAAAAGGTTTTACAAAATGTTTTGAACCTTTATAAAATGATTTACTAAAAGATTTTTTACCCTTTTTCCTTTATAAATTTATTCAAAGGAATCTTCTTTTCAATTTCCAAACAAGGTAGTTTTCTAACCTTTCCACCATGAAAAAGTAATGTTCTTTTTACCTTTTATGACATGTATAGATTTAACCACCATCATTCTATCTGACCATACTTTTAAAATTTAAAACATTAATTTATAAAGAATATGTTTTTAAAAGTAATTTTAAACGATATGGATTTCCAAAATGTTTTTCAAAATAAAATGTGAATTTTCATCAAGAATCTTTTTAAAATAACTTTTTATAGTATTTTTATTCATAAATTAAAAAACCATTTATTTTTACTCCACATGGTATATGTTTCATTGATACCATACATATTCTTTCTTTGAATGATTTATGACTCCTTTGACCAAGGATAGTATTGACATTCACTACCTTTGATTCCTTGTTAGTCCCCTTTAACATAATCTGTTTTATATGATCATTTGAAATTTAATTTCCTCTAATTATCCATATATTTAATAATGGATATGATTATTTTCTAAACCACATATCATTTTAAATTTTTTTTTACATTGAAAAGTTATATCATGAATATTATTATTCTCATGATATTCTATATTTCAATTAATTAATGGAGAATTATGATTCAAATGTTCCAAAGTGGTAAGGTACACTTTGGAACGATTAAAGATTATTTTACTTAAGAATGTTTTAATGATCCTTCTATAGTATCTGTATTCATCAACTTCAATGACCCTTGTTGTATGTTTTCATCCACAGAGAAATTATTGATAAATATGTATTCTTATTTGCATATATATGTTTGATAAGACACATTGTTAAGTTGATTATTAGATATGTGATGATTTATTTACACAGATATGACTTGGGTGAGGCCCAGTTATAGATATCCATTTGATTCATTGATAGTCTCATGGTATTAATTAGTTAGCTAGACTTATATGAGTTTTTACCTTATATGATTAACCATCTTGTGAAATTTCTTTACGGTAATGGTTCCTTGTACCCAGGAAACATAGAGTCCAATAATTAAGCATCAATTTAGATTCATTATTTATCCCTGAGATTTTGTTTTGACATATCTATAGATGTATTTCATTCTCAGTTCATTGATTAAATTGAGTTTGTTTCAGTTATTTTCCTTTTCATATTGATTATACATTACCAAGTTATTTTAGTGGCATTTGTTTTTCGTTTTTTACCTTGTGATATTTTTTATCCACTTCATTTTCAATTTATTGATTACATGGAATGTGTCTTCAGTTATTACCTTTCCATATTGAGTATTCTCTTTGATTCATTATTTCTTCCACTATACTTGACCTTACTGAGCATTTGAGCCCACCTTTATTTTTTTCCCTTCCCCAGGAATCCATGAAGTGTTCTAAGAATGATGTATAGAGATATCATATATGGGATAATGTTTTTATCCTTGAAATAAAAAAAATTATTTTGTAATTTTTTAATTTATTTTTAATAAAAGACTCATGTATATATCTAATTTAGCAAGAATATTAAATTCTTTTATCCAAGAGGATTTGATTCCTTATAATTGTTCCAATCTAATGGTAGTAGACATAAGCTCTAGGATTCTGGGGTTGGTTTTCTACATTTTTTACTATAGAAAGTTTAGTAGAAACCTTGGAAACAAGATTTTTAATATATAGATGAGGGAACATAACCCTAAGATAGACTTTGAGGATAAGTATAGAGGAACATCCTATAATTTGGGTAAGGTAGAGATTATGTGGGTCTTTATACAAACACAACCCTGTATGGATAATATAAATGGATTTGGTTTTGGAATATATGTATATAGGGGTAAAAAATCCATCAAGATGCATTAGGCCTAACTCGGCATAACATGGTACATGATAACTTGCCGTATTGCGCACCTAGTTTGCCACACCTAGGGTATATGCTTAAGATAATTAACATTTTCTTTTCAATACATTACGAATTATTTGAATAAATATTGAAAATTAATGACCTTGGTTAATCCGTAGATCAAGGAAGGACCTATGTTGAAAACAATGTAAGAATTATTTATGTATTATGGTTCTATTGAAAACCATAGTTAAAAGCCTATTTAATGATTATATTTCATGGATATCTATGATATTTATTTTTGAAATTATATTAATATGGTTTTTGAAATGCTAAACATTTATACTAGGAGACAACTCATAAAGTCTGGTAAGGCCTTGGGATTTGAACATATGATTAAAGGATGATAAGGGTTTCATGACAACTACTGACCAATGAGATGTCTTGGTTAATTTTTAACTATTTTTTGATAAAAAATTTTCTGAATAAATTTTAATGATGAACCTATTATATTACTTTTTAGCATTAAATATTAATTTAGTAACCATATTAACTTTCGATAATAGTTGGAGACAAATAGTTAGACTTTTCACTCTTTTATGGGCCATAGGATCCATTAAAAGTGTATTTTAGTGCATCAGAAATCAAAGTTAATTTTTGGATGTCCATTTATTGAAAAAATGGACGGATTGGAATTTGATTAAGGAATAACCAAAATATGGACTAATTTATATGAATTTAAAACCTATCCAGTAAATATATTTCAAAATATTCTTGAATAATAAATTAATTCATCAACATTAGGAAGAGTATCTGGAAACCCAAATGTTGTCCTCATACCTTAATTTTTGTTGAACCGATAGACTTTTAAATCATTGTAGATTTAGGTATTTGATTCTTCCAAATTTCCATTGACCAATCAATTTTTTGTGACTGATAACCTCAATTACTCCCTATAAATATTTATGATTTTCCTCTATGTATGTATCTATAATTTCTCATAATGTTCTCTCACTTAGATACCTAGTTATATGTTAGTCTATGTTAACTTTTTTACTTCCCATTCTCTATTTTCTAGATGATATTTTATGAACCCTTCCCATAATGTGGGATTTAAAAAGAGAAAATATAAAAAAAATATATTACAATGTTTGAGTTTAAATTGATAGGATGCAATTTATTTATGTTGGGGAGAATTTAACACCCCAAAATTATAAAGTAATAATATTATATTCAATAGCGTTTATGACACACAACACAAACCGCGTAAGGGAATATAATATCCCAAGAATTTAAAATATAATTACTATTTAAAATAAATTCAATCTATAGGTTGTAATACATGAAATTATGAGTTTTATTTTTTTTATAACACAACAAATACTTTCTTCAACGGATTTTGTTACTCACAACACCAATTTTTACCGAGTAACAATAAATTATTTAAAATATTAATATTTAAAAAATGATACAACATAGCCATTAAATTATCAGTCATGAAGAGTATAAACTAATTTATGAAAAAATACATTTTAAAAAAACATAAAATGAATTCATTTGTTACAAATTAATTATAAATGAATATAAGAACCAATTTATTATAAAGAGAATGTTTTTATAGAAAACTATTTTTATTCTCACATAACTGTTTTATCCTAATAAATTTTATTTATTACAATTATTGAGTGATATTAGTTAATATATATATTATATATTCAGTAAAATATTTATTGCATTCATCTAATAGATTGAATAGTTAGAAGATGAGGGCAAACCCTATAATTCGCATAAAAATCAATTTTTTTAAAGGAACTGTTACTGCCTTTTAATAAAGAACCTATTTTAAATCCAATTTTCGGTACTTTTATAAATTTTATTTGTAAGAATAATCTATATTTTTAAAATAAAAACATAAAAATTATCCTAGGGTGATTTTTTTAGTTTTTCTGTGAGGTTTTATTTTTTGATTAACAGTGAAAAATATAGAATTTTAATTCAAAACTTATTTGTAATTCTAATTTATTTACATGTATAAATTATATTTTTACTTTTTTAAAGATAAATTATATAAATATTAAATAAATTAATACAATTAGTTATTTGTAATTTATTTCAATTTTAAATTGAATATAAAAACATAGAAAACTTTTGAATGTTTTTACTTTAGAAACTTGCATTGTCCTTCCGTCCGCGGGATTAAATTTAAATTAATATCTACCACCTGTGTGATTGGAATTTGAAAAAATAGAAAAAATATTTTTAATCATAATAATTTTTAATATATAATATGTTCAAATTATTTTTTGACTAATAATATTAGTGAAAGGGATTAAAATTAATTACATCGATTAAGAGAAAAACTAGCTTAACAAGGGACTAAACCTTAAACATAATGACCAAAATAACCTAGAAAATTGTCCAAACGACATTTTAACTATATATTTAGACCCTATACTCAATTACATATAACTTATATCATTATTGTATCTAATTTACATAGGAAAAATTTGTGTTTAATTCCCTTTCACAAAATGTATAAGAATGCCACTCCTCCTCCACTATAAAAATGCACACACCCTCATACTTCATCACACCTCTCAAGAAACATTGAATAAACCAAGATCTTCTCAAATAACTAATATAAATACCTATAATAATTTTATAATCCTCACATTAGGAATAAATCTATCCAATTATTTATTTTGGTTCAAACCAAAAGGAGTTACCCAAAGAAGAGGTTACATCCTTCATACAACTCTTTAGTATTATTTTAATTCTCCACCATGTAAAATAATATTATTTAAATATTATATAATAAAATAAGTATAAAAAATATATTGTTATGGTTTTATTTTAATATTTCAACCATCACTTAAACACACATCAATCTAATGGGTAACGAACCTACCGTTTATGTATACAGCAAACTACCGCATCACGAAATGATGATTATTTGTTGTTCCTTTACCACATCTCATGGTTGGAAATATTATTGATAAAATATTTATATATGATATATATGATTATTATAATTAATTTATTCTTATTTAATTTCAATATAACACATACCCTTATTCTTTCCATTTTGTGTAAATATGATAACATCGTTTCTCGAAGTGTAGACTACTACCCCCTCAAAGTGATGTGATTTGTTCACCCTATACTAGGAATATATAAAGATTGATTTATTAAAACTTTGTTACATATATGATATAAATATAATAATTTAATTATAACATACATATATATCATTTAATTTTCATTATTTTAATATTACAATGAAATGAATGCAACATTCTTGCATACATATGACCTAATGTCTCCCTGAACAGTGCATTTCATTTCTTTTCTCAAAATATTATTGATTATTATAAATACATATATAATGAATATATATATGGTAATTTAATTATGTTTTAAATTATGGATATTAATAAATCCCAAACTATGTAACATGAACAACAAGTAACAAGATAAAAATACGCAAAGAACTAGGAAATTAACACCAGTAATAGTGTAAATAATGAACCCTCGCTAACAAAAGGGTAGTAATATGTTTTTTTAAAATAGTATATGATATTATAATAATTAATATGGTTATTTAATAATTTATTAACATTTTTAAATCCTTTTTAGTGATATTAAATTATGTTCACCAGAAAAGGAAATACAAGGTAAAATATTCTCATCCCTCTTTTTTACATCACTAAGATAAATGTCATATTCAACACCTACTTATTTTGTGTGGTGTATATACTACCCATTTTGATATATTAAAGCATGATTTTTTTTATCTTAAAGGTATTTTTTGTTTTAATTTTAATTATTACTTCTATGGGGATCTGAGTTATAAGTTACCATGTGGTAAGGGAATTTCATAACTCAATTCCATTTCATTGAGTTATATTACTTCTCCATTTTTATTAATATTATATGATTATGTATATAAAAAAAATTAATGTATATTTATGTATTTCAACTAATATTATGTGTATTTAAATTTTATACACATAATTTCTTCATTTATTGATTCTACTAACAACGTTATGGTTTTTCAGGGGTTTATTTCACAATCTCATTTTGTTCTGGATTGTTTACAATTGATTTTTCATTAGAAGAAACTATTTAATTATTGTTTAAAAAATCATTTCATTTTCCTATACTATGAAAATTAATGACCTTTTTCAAGTAATATTTCTATTTTACCACTCTTTCTTACTTAAAATGTTATAGATTTTTTATGAAAAACCAAATTTATTTATCTATTTAGTTGGAGAACTTGTTTTCCTCTAAAAACATAGGTTTCTTAAAATGTTTTCAAAAATGTTTTTACACTTTGAAAAATTATTTATTAAATATATTTTTACCTTTTTTTCTATTAAAAATATTTTCAATTTAATCTTATTTTCTCATTCCAAACAAGGAACTTTTCTAACAATTTTACCAAGATAAAGGAATGTTATTTTTAACTTTTATGTTATTTATGTATTTACTCTCCATAATTATTTTGAAGATTCCATTTAAAATTAAAAAGGTTATTTTTTAAAGAACTTTTTTAAAAATTTATTTTCAAAGAAAATAATTTACAAAATAATTTTCAAAATAAAATGAATATTCTCCTCTAGAATGTTTTAAAAATATCTATTTATATTGTTTAGATTAATTAATGACAACAACCCTTTATTTTTACTGATATTTGGATATGTTGTATTAATATTATCCATTTATTCCTCTGAAAGGTTTATGAATCCTTTAACCAAGGATAATATTGGAATAAACTACCTTTATTTCCTTGTTAGTCCCCTTTGAAAAGTTCAATTTCCTATGATATTTTGACATTTAATTTACCCTAATTATTCCAAAATTTATCATGGATATTTCTATTTCATAAACTATATAAAAATTTTATACAAGATTTTAATTTTTACATTTCATATTATGAATCTATTTATTCTCATTAAATTCTACGTTTCATTTAATTAATATGGATTTATGACTCAAAAATTTAAAAGTTTTATGGGACACTTTAGAATGTTTAAATATTATTTTCATCTATAATGTTTTAATGATACTTCAATGCTTTCTCCATTCATCAACATCAAAACCCTTATTTTTAATTATCCTCCATTATAGAATTATTAATAAATACATTTTCTTATTTCTACGTGGATATTTGATAAGGCACACCATTAAATAAATTTTTTGATATATGAGTAATGATTGGGAAATGTGTGACATGGGTTGTTCCAAGTTATAGATATCCCCTCGATGCATCGATAGTTTAAAGGGATGAGTTTGTTGGCCAGCCTTACATGAGTTTTTAGTTGATATTCTAAACCATCTTGTGAAAGGTGTATATGGTAATGGTTCCATGTACTTTGGAAACATGGTGTCTAATAACTAATAATTTTCTTAATTTATATATAGTTATTAATAATTTTTGGGATTTTGTGTTGACATATATATGAATTAATTTCATTCTCAATTCATTGATTAAAGGTTATGTGTTTAATTTATTTTCCTTTAAATGATGATTATTCCTTATCTAGTTATTTTAATGGCACATGTTTTACATTATTAACTTTCCATATTCTTTATCCACTTACTTATTAGTTTATTAATACATGTAATGTTTCTTCAATTATTACCTTTCCATATTGAATATTATCATTGATTAATTCTTATTTCTTCTATACTTGACCTTACAGAGAATTTGAGATCACCCTTATTTTTTTCCCTTCCCCATGAATTAAAGAAGTGTTCTAAGAAGTATGTGAAGAGATATCGTTGATAGAATAAAGTTAATATCTTCTAAAGAAAAACATTGTGTCATAATTAGTGTATTTATTTTTAATACGTGACTCATGTATATATATGGGTTACCAAGAATACTAAAATATTTGATCCTTTAGGATTTGATTCCATGTAATCATATTAAATTAATGGTAATAGGCACCAAATCCATGCTTCTTAGGTCAGGTCTCTACACAAACCATGTTCACTGAACAACACTAAGAAAGACTAACCATCCCACATCGCACCCTTAGGAAGTACATGGTGTAATATGGGGTTATGTATCTAGACCATAGTAGTTTTAATTTTAATGTTATTATTTATAATAAAATAATAATTATATTTATATTTTTTTCATTATTAAAATTTTATATAAATTGATGAAAATTATAATTTGGTACGAAGAAAAAGAAATTTTATTTTTAGAAAATATATAGTTTTAATTAAAATAGACATTTTTTTAAAATTCAAAAATCATTAAATAAACAAAATTTTCACATAATATTCTTATTAGATAACATTTATATACAAATGATAATATAAATTAATCAATTCTAACATAATCTTTATATGGGTCATAAAACACTTATTATCGTACAAACCACTATTTTTCAACAAATGAGTATTTTGATTTAAAAGTGTAAATTATAATATTTAGAAAATTATTTCGATAAAAATATTATTTTTTAAATCATAATGTCAAAATTATCCAATTGGGAATTTTTTATAATTTTTTGGGACAATAAAATTTTTGGGAAAAAATTAAATATGGTATAAATATAGTGTATTGATTATGAAATCATAATATCCCAAAAGTGATTTAATAAATATTATAAAGAGAATACACAACCATAAATATGTTTCAACTTTAAAATAAAATTTTTTGAAGTTATTTCAAAAATTTTATAAAACCATTAATGAATCATCCAAAATCTATATTATATTTAAAGGTTTTAAAATATATTTTTTATAAACATGACACAATTACATGTCACCAAGGGTATTATTTTAAGTATTTATATTATTATCCTTATAAAATTAATAAAACCACTCATCCTTATCCGAATAAATGGGAAGGTTTGTGGTTTTTATTATTTTATCATATAGTATTCAAAACCTATGTTCAGAATTTAATAAAGAATCCCCATCATTTACAATAAATACCCACCACTAATCCCACTAGTTTTTAATAAAAATACATTAAGAAAAAAATATAATAACTCTATCCCAATATAAATCCCTACCATTATGTTACCAATCCCTAAAGAAGATCCTCCCAACCTTTTAGAAGCACCATCTCAAGGTAAAGTGTCCCTCTCTTTTATTCCATTCAAGCACTTTTTTGGTATTTAGCCTTTTGAGACTCAATTTACAAGGTTTTAATGCCTTTATAGATATAAATTTACCATAAAATTAATGATAAAATAATTATAGATCATTTATCCTCTCTCGTTATAAACTTAACATAAGTCGTGATAATGTCCAAGTAAGGGAATCTATCCTCTTCTTTTTATTTTAAGAACATTCTTTATTCTATTCCCTTTTGATTTCCAATTTTCCATGTTGTAATGTTTTTTCAAACATACAATTACATTAATTATTATTCCTATTTAATTAAAGACCCAATTTTACTCTCATTCACCCATTCTATAAACCATTTTTACATGAATTTTTATGATGAAATTATCCTATAATTTCCAAGAAAAACATTTTTGTAGTGAATAACTATACCCCTCTCCACTCAAGGGTATTCACCTAGTTGTACCTATACTTAATTTATTGTGAAATTCCATGTTTTTACACACATTTATTAATATTGGGGTTAAAATTTATTAGTGGCATGCTTATGTTGTACGATCTACGTGGCACACAAATAGATGTACATGATATGAATGTGATGAGTAACCCTAAAATTATATAACTCCCCAATGATTTAGGTAATGTTTTTATCTCATGAGATTCTATGTATAGTGAATGGAAGGTTATCCTAATAACATTATATTATGATTTTTTGGTCATTATACTAGACTTATGATTATGATTCCATGTTTTATATTGTTCCTAGATCCCTATATTTTTTTGATGTTGTCATTTTATATCATATTTCAAAGATTTTTTTTATATTTATATCCCTTTTATGTCACCTTTATATGCCTCTTGAATAACATGAATGAATTTATTCATATTATTTTCTTATTATTCAATTATTTATATTTATATCTCACCCTTTTATTATATATGTCCCCATGTTATCCCATACATTCTTAAAAGATCTATGGAATACAAGGGAATACTTTGGTGTATTTAAATAATGTTGTTATTCCCACATTTCAAGTTAACATGTTTTGTAAAAAAATTACTGAATACATTAGGAATAATGATCATATATTATTGTATTATGTGTTTATTTATGCAATAAATCATGAAGTTAGATGTATTAAAGATATGTGTTTTTATTATAGAGATAAAGTGCTGTGAAAAAAATCACCCTCATTTTTTTCACGAGTAATGAAATTTTAAGTGAAAATTTATTTTACATGGGGTAGAATGTAACACACCATAATTTTAATATTTATTCCCATTTAAATAAATTCTATGTGTTTGATATCTTGTAATTCATGTGACACCTAACTAAAATTAACAATGACTTATTTCGTTATAGTATAATTTTACAATATAAAATGAAATATATGACAAGATAGTTAAATGAAATATTATTAGGAAAATTATAAAATGAATGAAACCATATGATAATTAGAATTTCGTAAGGTTAAAATTAACATGTTACTAATATTCTATGAATATCATAACACTAATGATAAATATCTAAAGAGTATAAAACATTATAAATGTGGTAACTATCCTGAGAAATGAAATGAGGTAATTAATTTTGATGGAGGTTGTGAGGTTATATATAAGAATAAAATATGTTTGTTGGGAATATATGGATATTGGTAATGTATGATTGTTGGACTTACATTCCCATTGTAATTATGTAGAAATCATTGGATTTTCACTTAAAAATATTCATATGGTTCATATAGATTAAGGATAATTTCCTTCCAATGTATCCATAAGTAAGATCCCAAGATTACATTGGTTCCAACATTGTCTAGTGTGCATGTGATGTAACCAGACTATGTTTCCCACAGCATAGTGTACTTTTATACAAATAACTTCCACTACATATTCCATACACAGTTTCATCAATTGAGAAATAAAGTGTTGGTTCATTTAATTTGTATCGATCCATTCAAAATTTTAAAATGATTAAAATAATCATGGAGAAATTACATATGACATTACCATCGAATCTCTTCAATTAATGAAGTGCATTAGATATTTCCTATAATAGAGAATGATTTACCTCATTGATAATAGAGGTTGATTATTTGTTTCAGGAAATGAATTTTTATGATATCTTCCTTCTCATAGAAAGGTTTATCATAAATTATGAAGGTGATAACACCCATTTAGTGTATAGGAGTCCCCAAAAAATTCTCATGGATAGAAAGTCTACATTAATTCAATGAAATAATGAATATTTTGTTTAATTATTTGGTTATCATTATAAAGATTTATCTATTGGGATAGAGGCTGATACACCATGTACATTAATATTCATTATTTCTATATATGTTGATTCTATTAAAGATAGGCTAGGAATCAAATGGGTTTTATTTCAAAACCAATATTAATATAATGAAACCCAACAAAATATTAGTAATATTATATCCTTCTTTTTTGATGAATTAACTTGTTTATTTTTTT
Organism: Viscum album; assembly: GCA_963277665.1. Lineage (NCBI taxonomy): Eukaryota > Viridiplantae > Streptophyta > Magnoliopsida > Santalales > Viscaceae > Viscum > Viscum album. Next base: position 1,590,302,493 of record OY728141.1, on the reverse strand, counting down.
GATGAAGAATATGTTTTATGAAACATTACTCATTTTAACAACTTGACACTGAAATAGATGACAATGTGATGTCAGGTTCTCCACATTAACATTATGTTAACAAAGTAATTTAATATCATAGAATCCATAAATATAAGATTATAAAATATCATATAATGTACTTGGGCATGATATTAATTTATGCAGTTAAAGTAATATAGAGTGGAAGGAGTGATCATACATTATAGAGATAATGCAACCACTGTTATGTGACATGGAAAAAAAGTATCATATTTGGTTTTCCTGATTTTACATCGATTGTCAATGAAATCTATATTACATGGTATACATTATGTTGAGTGTCAATGTAATATGACTATAACACCCACTAAAATGGCGAAGAATACCACGTATGAGTGAGTCCAACACTAAAATTCAACTTGAATGTGTGTTTCCCTTTAACCAATGATGCATTATAGGCCATAATTTAATTCATGTGCAGCCACCCTATTGTATGAACACTTTCTCTATGACACCCCAAATAACATCGTCTCTGTTTCACTACCACGATCCCTTTATTCTTACATGAACCCATACATGCCTTTTGTATCTCCTCTGCCACCCTAGGATGACCTATATTTGAGCTAGGCTATTATCCCCTATGATGGCCGAATTTTATGGTAAGCTATCTTTGGTAGACCCATTTTTAGGGAAAAATAAATAAATTAGTTTTTATTTAGAAATTAATTACACTCATAAGTTGTAAATTATATATGAATGAAAAGTTTTAGGCTTATGAAATGAGATTTTAAAAGACAAAATTAAACTATGAAGATATTATATTTTTTTCACATGTAAAATAAATTGTTTATATAATCATTTCTCCTTATATTTTATTAATGCTTATAAATGGGTTATAGAATTTGAATATTGTGTATGAAAATTTATATGACAAATTGATTTTAAGAGATAGAGCCCAACATTACATTATAAGTTCAATATCATTATATTTAGTTTTCATATACCCTAACATCAATTTGTTATTTGAGTTATAATCTTGAGAGTCGTTGTTAATTTTTTTTGTGCGTATTAGGAGTTAGATATTTAATTCTTTGATGATTAATGTCTCCCTAAGGAGAGAGAATTGGGGTAAGACTACCCACTAACTTAGAGGCTTATGACTTATTCTATAAAGACAAGGGGTTGGATATTTATCACTCTATGCTTACTCATGTAGATAATGTGAATCTCACACAACCATATTCCTTTACTAGAGGAGTTCACGAACCTTATTCAGGACATGCATTTAGATATGTATGAATATGTTTTTATTCTATTTTTGGGTGAGTAACAAATAATTATGGGTTGTATAAATAGTAATACATTTATTTGATATGAACACATTAATTTGGGTGATGGAATATGGATTCCAAAACTAAATCATTAGAATCCTGAAAACACAAAGGGAAAAACATGAGATAATAATGATTTCATTATATGAAATAGGTTTAATATCCATGAGAAGTATATTAAATTGGTAATACTTTTATCAAAACCCATCAAAATACTAAGTGTGCAATTCCTTCCAATGAGGAACTTGTGAATACCTCGGTCATTCTGTATGGGTGACCATAATAATTATATTACAATGAGTTATCTTGTTTAAGGATAATAAATAAGATGGCGATGCTAACTATTAGGTTTCTTATTCTTGGAAATTTATTTTGGTAATAGAATCTTAAAAACATAACAATTAGAATACTATAGGAATATATTTAAGTGAATCCATTTAAATGATTTGGATAAAGATTTTAACCTCTCAACCATCAAATAATTATATATGATATGACTGATAATGTTTTTTTCAAACAAATATAGTCATTATTTTTTAGGATCTCAAACTAGTACATGTCATGGTAAAATAGATTTATTATCTATCTAAATAGATATCGTGTAAGGGGTCATTATTTTTAGTAGGAGTTAATTCATTAAGATTTCTTAATGAAAATATATAATACATGATACTCACTCATAAATAGGTATCTATTATTGGATATGGATTACTTCATGATAGTCATATTGATATCCATCAATGGTATGACCTATAGAATAGTTTATGATTAGTATATAATGTTGAAAATTGATCTCAAATTAAGGAATTTAGAGCACCGAAATGTGAATTCTCTAGAGATAAATTTCTATATATCTTACTCTTCGGTATTAGACACCAAGTGTAAATTAGAAATTTGTGATAAAAAAGACTCTGATATATAAGGGAATTGAAAAATGGTGAAGAGGATATTCAACTCAATAATGTAGAAAAATTTATTTCATTATAATTCAATATTTATGATACTATTTTATGAAATAGAATAATACTATAATTGAAAAAATGTTATTATATTCTTTCCATAAACAAGAATTTGATTTTGTAAATTATTTAGACAATATTCGGTTTTCAGCCACTACTAAGAACATGAGTTGTTCTATATATAGGAATTAAATTATTTATAGAATAAAGAATATGAAAAATTTATTACATAATGTATATATGGATAATATTTTCTATAATGTTGAGAATAATAATGCCATGGTTGATTCTAATTCCACATACCTTTTTTATCAATACCTTGAACATATAAATAAAAATTACATCCAAAAACTCCATAAAGATGGATTATTGTAACCATTTTATTATGAGTTTTTTGAAAATTTTGAATCATGTTTTTAAGAAATTTTACTAAATAACCATTTAGTGGAAAGGTGAAAGAGAAAGTGGACTATTTTATATCAACATAGTGATGTATATGGGCCAATGAGTACTCAAGAAAGTGGTAATTTCTGGCCCTTCGTTACCTTTACTAATAAATTTGGTTGGTATGGATATGTGTTTATGATGATACACAAGTATAAACCTTATGAAAAGTATAAATATATTTATAATTAATTATATAATAAACTATGAAATAGTTTTAAGATTCTTCAATCAATTGTTGTGGTGAATACTTGATCCATGAATTCATTGACCACCTAATGGATTGTGGAATTGTTTCAAAACTAACTAATCCAAGAAAACCACAATTGTATAGTGAGTATAAGTGGAAGAATCATACATTATCGGTTATTTTTCAGTCAATTATGAGTCACTGTGAACTTTATGTTTCATTATTGGGTTATAATATAGATGTTTCTTTACTTCTACTAAACCGTGTTCCATCCAAAGTAGTCATAAAGATACTATATAAGACATAAATTGGAAAATGTACCATTATTTATTTTATAAATATTTTGGTGTGTAAATCATTCATAAAACGTTTATATTATAATAATCATGATTATAAATCTGAAAAATTGATTATTTCATAGTTATCCTGAGGAAACTATGAGATATTATTTATGTAATCTTACTGAATACAATGTTTTTGTGGCATGACATGATATTTTTTCTTCATAATGAACACATAATATGAGGGTCAGTAGAAATAAGTAGAACTTGGAAAATTTAAAGACCAAGAAGTGGATAGTCGTTCTAAGGTGGAAGTTGAGTTGACCCCATAAATGTTTTTGAAAAAATTTCCAACCCAATTTTTATAAGAACCTCAAAGGCATGGTCTGATTCATCAAGTTCTTGTGAGATACAATTTTATCATAACTAATGATTATGAGGTAATGTTTATAGGATATGATCCCAATACATATTGGGAGGCCAAATAGGGGTTTGATTCAGAGATATGGTTAAAATCCATGGAATCTGAAATCAATTCTATTTACACTTACCAATTTTAGAATTTGGTGGTTGCAGCTAATGGGTTAATACAAATAAGGAGAAAGTTTTATTTTCATAATATAACTAAAATTAATGTTAGAGTTTTTATCAATATGGCATGCTTTGTTGATAAAGGTCATTAAAGTATTACTCACTATAATAACATACTTAGATTATAAGATGTATCAAATGGTTATAAAAAGTGCTTTCCTTAATAGGAATTTAGTCAAGTATGTGTATATAAAAAATAATGGGGGTTTTGAATTTCCAAATGAAATTTATAATGTATGAAAGCTAAAATGATATCATTATGGATTAAATTAGGCTTCTAATAATTGGAATATCATATTTTATGATGAAATCAAAGAGTTTGGTTTCATCACGAATGTGGAAGTCTCTTTTGTATATAAGTGGATTAGTGAGAGTGTATTAGTGTTTTTGATATTGTAGGTGGATGATGTAATACTTATAAAAATAAAATCATGACACTTCAATATGTGAATATATGGATAGGTAAGTTCTTATCAATGAAATACATTTGTAAAGATACCTGCATACTAGTTATGAAGATATATATAGATAGATATAAAAGGTTTCAGGGACTTATCCTAGACACTTACACTGGTAAAGTTCTAAAGATGTTTATCATGGAGAACAATAAGAGAAATTATCTACCAATATTACATGACCTAAATCTTATAATGATTCAATATCTTTCTAAAGAGTTATAAAAGGTTGATAAAATCTTTAAGTATCCTACATAGGATCTACCACATATTCCAGGTTTTATACTTGATCTTATGTCTCATATTCTCTTAGAATTACTTCTAGAAACAAATTCAATCCCAGTGAGAGTCACTACATATCTATGATGAAAATTATTAAGTAATTGAGAAGGATTAAGGATATGTTCATGATATTTAGGGGAGATGATGAGCTCTGTGTAAAGGGTTACATAGAATAAATCTTCCTATATAATAAATGTAATGCATCAGAATTTGTATTTAATTTTTTTAAAATTATATGGAATTTTTTCAAGACCACGCACTCTAGAGACACATGATTCCAAGGCCTTCTGAGCTCAGATTGAAATTATGATTTTTTTAAAATAATTCAGTAAATGTGCAAGTGGGTTTTTCTAACTTTTAAACCGATGCTCTATAGAGACCCGAAGCTTGACATACATAGATATTACATTACTTTTGCAGAATACATAATACATAACAAAAACAAACACACAAGGACCGTAATAGTTTAGTGTCTTTGGAAACATGGAACGTAATCTTCTAATTGTGGTGAAAGATCTTCAACATCTCCCATAAAGATCTTCCACTTTTTGTTTCCTTACCTAAAATCTTTCTTTTAATCCTGGGGGAAAATAAAACATAAAAAGGGTGAGCCCAAATGCTCATTAAGGGTAAGCATGGATAAAATAAAACATACCATACACATTTGAACCTAAATACATGAACATAATGTTTAAACATCAAAATCTTGAGCAACGACTTAAAACATGGAAGTACATAAGGCATAGATCATAATGGAACATAAATAATGATAACATAGCATGGGAATAAAACATATAATTGTGGAATCCATTAATCACAGGTAATGATTTCCATAGTAGCCAAGGCATTGCTGCCAAGACAATCTTAGTGGACAAAGTCCCTTTCTGAATCGAGTTCACTCCTCGTTTCAGTCCTGTAACATTGAACTAGATTAACTTACCATTCCAGTCATGTCTATCTCATGAGATATAAATCTTTACCCAATGCATTGGAGGGAGATATAGGTCCCACCCATATCATAATGAAATCATTCTTACTTGTGCCACAACATAAATATAAATCATTCATCATAACCCAAAGAATAAAATGGGTATCATAAACATCATACTATCATAACATAATCCATATAAAAATATGGATATCATTTCATCATAAGAATAGTGAAACCATGTAAATCATAGAGACATTATACTTGAAACATACACATATGAAATAATGTCATCTTATATGGAAAATGATTTTGATAAAACACTTGAAATGAATTATTGAGGAAAATATCCTTTCTTCTTCAAAATCAATTTCTTTTCACAAAACATCATGAAATTTTAAAAGAAAAGGATTTTGATGAAAATAGTCATGAGACCTTTTGAATTAAGCTTCATGAAAATAAGGCTTTATAAAACCGTAAAAATCCTTTCATTCCGTATATGTTAAAAAAAATATTCTTCTCGTACTTTTGCTGGAAAAGTCAAAAAAGTTCCTCGTAACGTAAAAAAAAGAAAGATTCCTTACATACCATGTAGTAAAAGTAAAAAATGGGTAGAAATTAATTTAAACATAAATGAAAACTATTTTATAAAACATGGACATGGATGATATAAATAACCCCAGTAAATACTTATGAATAAGCAATCCCGAATAAAAATGAGATTTGCAAAATTATCCCTTACCTTAGGTCCGATATGCTTCGTACGAATCCGAACCTCCTGTATAATGATTTAAATAATGTAATTGACTTATTAAAGAATCATATTCATTGTTATGATATCATATGTGGTTCACTTATGATTTTATATTACCCGTTCTTTTGTAAATTCCATGTTAAAGAGCGTTTTGGGTAAAATCGTTTCATTTGTCGTCCGTGTTTTGACTTGTAATTATTCATATGATTACTTAGATCTTGATTAATTAATTACAGAATATATAACATTATTTATATATAATATATATTAAGAATATACATATATATAATAGATTGATAAATGGAAATAAATACACCGTTCAAGGAGACGGTAGGCCGTACGTACACATGAACGTTGTTTTCGTTTCCTCATTGAATTGAATGGAATTAATTTGATGACATACATATATATATACATAAATCCAGTATCATTATTATGTCATATATTTCATGATTACTTATTATATATACTTTATAATCTTTTATGAATGGTTAATCATTGAGAATGAATCTCATTGCGTCGTGGAGACGGTATTCCATACGTACGCACGAGCGATGATATCGTTCCCATGATCGTGGATTTTTATTGGAGTGTATGTATACTATTAGAGATTCAATATAACTTTACAATAATCATATATAGTTATTATTTACATCATTATACACATCCAAGTAAGGTGGTGGTGGAAAATAGATTACACCACGGCGTGGAGATGGTATTCCGTACGTACGCACGCGCGGTGATTTCATTTTCCATAGGATGGATAGATGGTGAAATAGGGTTGTTTAATACTTATAATAGCATATCAGTATATGAGTGATACTGATGTTATTACTTCATAATGAAACAACCTAAGAAGAAGAAGTGGAAGAATAAATAAAGGTGAAAGAATCGGTAACGGACATTACCTGTTCTTTGAAGTGCCTCTTTGAGACCTCCTCCTAGGGCACTAAAATTGGTCTTCGAAGAAGACCAAGACCTCTAGAATGTTTCTAGGGAAGTAGAGAAGATAATTTGGAAGGTTTTGGCCGATCTTGAAGGCTCAATGTGGTGTGAGGAAGAGAGGGAGGAGGTTCTCTTTTATAAGAGAGGAGAGGGGCACATTTGGAATAACGAAAAAAATTATTTTATTATAAAGACATATTCGGTTTTTAATAGCTCCAAATTGATTTATTTATATTCTAAGGCAGGGATAGGTCGAAATCCTCTCATCCAATATAATTTAGTCAATTTTAGGTCATTATATTAACCTTAACTTTTAGTTTTAACTCTTAGTTAATTAGATTGACATTTACCATGTCACTTTGTATTTTTATATTATATAGTTAATAAACATACCATATACATCTAAGTGACCCCCAAGTGGTCTATTAATGATACACCTATCATGATATAAGTATCTTGGCAGAACCTTAGATTTTTAGGAATATAATAACAATTAATAATATAATATTTGTTTTAATAAACTATTTTATGTCAATTTTGACACTATTTTGTAATTGATTTTTGTGAAAATCATAACAGAATGATTAGTTCAAAAACGCTAATTATATCAATAATAACATGTCATATTAACATATAAAATTATTGGAATTCATAAAAAGTCTCAAATTACATTTATTTGGGTATTTATAACATCAATTATTTCAATATTGCATTAATAAGATAATTACTGCATCATCATTGTGTAATAAATAAATTAAATTATTTTAAGTCTAAAAATTACAAATAAAATACCATTATGTAGGAAAGATTTTTATCTTTCTAATGAATATTTATAGTCAAATTTATCTTATGTATAACCCTATATTAAAAATGATTTAGTTATTAAACTTTGATTTTAACTATTTTAAACCTTCTTTAAATAAATTAATAATAAATGTCCTAATCTAATCCAAGTGGGCGTAAATGGTCATATTTTATTCCTAAGGTTTTTTCTGGTCGAATTAAACTTATCCAATAGAATTAGGACATGTGTTAAGGTAACAATAATAACACTTTTACCTTTAATTACCCAATTTACATTTAACTGTGGTAAAAAAAAGTAAAAAGTTACTATTCACCAAAAATTATTTTCATCTCATTGAACCACATTTTAGTCCTTGATATTAACCGTGTCTCCCGGATTTTCGAAATTCCACTCATAGAATCGGTAAAATTATGTTTTATGAAAAATTCAGTTTTTTAACTACCACTTAGTGGTTTCACTTTTCGTCAAAAAATGAAGGTTTCCAGAAAAATACCAAATATTAGGCCTAAGTTATATTTGATATTATGAATTCAAAAATTATGTCTATTTTACCAAATTAAAAACAGATCAGTTACATTAACTAATTTAAAAATTAATTCCCGGCATCAAAATAAATAGCGTGTTTTTAAGAGATAATAACTATCAAAAGATTGACACTTGTTTATGTCTGGTTTAAATGTGAAATTACATCCAATAACCAACATTGTATTAAATTGTAAAAATATATTCTAAATTTACTTTAAAACCACTCAAATTAATAATTTATCACTATTAATTATTTTTATTAAAAAATTTGTTTTTAATTAAAATTTAGTAATTTTCAATATTCATCCGAATATGAAAGTTATCCGAAAAATACCAAAATTTCACCCTAAGCTAATTTCGATATTCCGAATCCAAAAATGATGTCCAATTTGAAAGATACAATTTATAAAATTTCAAAAAGTGGGTATTACTATTCATAACGGCTAGTTCATAATAATATTATAATAATATCTCGTTTAGTGAAACTAGGTATTGCGTACTACACACACTATCGAGGAAGGTCGTGATTGCATGTAATGCAATGAAAGTCAGGGATGCGTGTTTTGCAAGATCCTTTTGGTGTAGCGTACAACACAATACATTAATGAAATTAAAAAGAATATTTTTCATAAAATCTCGGGGTGTTACATTCTACCCCCCTTAAAATGAATTTCGCCCTCGAAATTCGTCGGGGTTATAAATGGTTTACTACTCAAAAGTTTCTTTAATAGAAACCCACATTGTAAAAAGGAATACCAAATATTGGATTTAAAAACTAAAGTATGAAACGTACCGTTTACCAAAATTAACTCATAACTGGGTTTCCACGAAGGAAAACATAGGTGAAAATATGGATATGGAAGAAAAATCTAACCATCAAGTTCTGATGGAGAGTGGTAGAGAACATGGTTATGAAAAATCCAACAATCACAAAGCCATAAATTTGTGATGATCTAAGGTAACATCTGATTCATCGGATATAAGAGCACTAGGATAACATTTTTGGTTTTCATGATCATTTTCCTAAAGTTAATGAAATTGGGATTAGAAGAATTACTTTCGTGATTTTGGTACAGTCTCACCGTTGGTCATTCTTTGGACAATTTCCACTTCATCTCTTAAAGAAATGAAGTTGTATTTGGCATTCGTGATATGTTAGCAGATCATGTGATAGAATGATGGGTCATTTTATCTGTCTCAAACAAAAGGTTAGAAAAGTTATCAAAAAATACATAAGTCCATCTATAGTGAGATTAATCATATATGGTTCCCAAAATGGACTTATACTTCATATATCATACTTCTTAATATAATAAAACTAGTTTATACTAAACAGGGACTTCCTGTAGGCCAGTGGTAGGCGATAAAGTCCAGTCACACTTCGGTTGTGGGTTCGATTCCCACAGCCTTGTCCGACGTGATGGGCTGTCGCCCGTCCTTCAGGTTGTCCTTTTTCTAAAACTACATTATAAAAAAAATTCTAGCCTTAAACAATAATAACTTATGTCCAACAAAATTCATTCCAATATTTAGGCTTATCCAAAATACATATGTCTAATCTTATAGTATAAAGAAAACGATTACTTGAAAGGTCATCAACCAAGCATGTGAATACCATCATTTATCCCCCATATATCTTGCTGGTCACATTCCAATCTTGTGAATACATTAATCATGTATTCTCTTGAAAAATGAATACCTATTAAACCTTAGTGAAAACATGAATGCTGTCAAAAGTTAACACTTTCCACATACCAAAATCCAAAAAATATATATACTCAAACCATGATATAACCTTCTCCTTATATTAGTCATGAGCTCATGAATACTATCAAACATTTAATTTTCTCCTTATCCCTTCATTATGCGCATATCATCAACTTTCTGAAAATATCTGAATAACCTTTCATGGTTACTGGTACCATTCATCATTCACTTTCAAAACTTAAGGAAAGAAAATAGTGTAATGATCCTTAGATGTCTCTTTATTCTATAGTACCATGAGATTACTTATACAAAATTACACTTGATAGACATGTAATCACTCCACTACCTTATTAAACCATTGACCAAGCTTCAAAAATTCTTTCATATCACATATCATTTGTAGTCTCTTCATCATCATCAACATAAATACTACCCATACGACCATACTGATTCTCTTCATGAGACTTTCCCTTAGGGAATTGGTTTGCATAATGCTCGTACATTCCACATTTAAAACGTCTAATCATTGTTGATGTCGTAGCAATACCATTATCCTTGTCCATGGTGTTAACTGAACCGTTTTCATTGCACTTACTGGATTTGTGTCCTTCTTTTCCACACCCAAAGCATCTTCCAGTTCCTTTGAAACAATCTCCCTGATGCCTCTTCCCACATGATTTACATGAGGGAAGTTGAAATTTCTTTCCTCTATGATCATCATGAAACTCCATCTTTCTCTTATTATCCGAGTCATGAAACTTACCAAAGTTGAGATTATTGATCATATTATGAGATTGCTGATTAGGCATAATAACGATTTTTGGACTTTCAGATCCCGTTTCATTTGGTTTCTCATGATGAATATCATTCCATTTTCTGTCATATCCTCCATTATCATGAATCTTCCTGTTTCCAGCCATTTTCTAAAACCCAAAAAGAATAGTGTGAGAGGCAAAAATCATGCTAGGGAAAACAACATAGTAAAGAGGGAGTTCCCTCAATATCTAACATCTTAGGTTAATTTCTAAGATCGTTACCGTAGTTCTAGGACTATATCCTATACGTATACTTATCCTTAGGGACATCCCTAGACATACCATAGAAATTTCTCTAGGGATCTCAACGTTTTCGCATCCTAGTTTCCAAAGGTTGACTAAAACTTTCCTCTGATACCAACTGTAGAGACACGAATCTTGACATGCATATATATTACATTAATTTTGTAGAATACATAATACATAACAAAAATAGACACACAAGGACCGTAATAGTTTAGTGTCTTTGGAAACTTGGAACGTAATCTTCTAATCGTGGTGAAAGATCTCCAACATCTCCCATAATGATCTTCCACGTTTTGTTTCCTTACCTAAAACCTTTCTTTTAATACTGGGGGAAAATAAAACATAAAAAGGGTGAGCTCAAATGCTCAGTAAGGGTAAGCATGGATAAAATAAAACATACCATACACATTTGAACCTAAAAACATGAACCTAATGTTTAAACATCAAAATCTTGAGCAACGACTTAAAACATGAAAGTACATAAGGCATAGATCATAATGGAACATAAATAATGATAACATAGCATGGGAATAAAACATGTAATTGTGGCATCAATTAATCACATGTAATTATTTCCATAGTAGCCAAGGCATTGCTGCCAAGACCATCTTAGTGGACAAAGTCCCTTTCTGAATTGAGTTCACTCCTCGTTTCAGTCCTGTAACACTGAACCGGATTAACTTACCATTCCAGCCATGTCTATCTTCTGAGATATAAATCTTTACCCAATGAATTTTAGGGAGATATAGGTCCTTCCCATCTTATAATGAAATCATTCTTGCTTGTGCCACAACATAAACATAAACCATTCATCATAACCCAATGAATAAAATGGGTATCATAAACATCATCCTATCATAACATAATCCATATAAAAAAATGGATATCATTTCATCATAAGAACAGTTAAACCATGTAAATCATAGAGACATTATACTTGAAACATACCCATATGAAATAATTTCATCTTCGATGGAAAATGATTTTGATAAATCACTTGAAAAGAATTCTTGAGGAAAATATCCTTTCTTCTTCAAAATCAATTTCTTTTCACAAAACATCATGCAATTTTAAAAGAAATGGATTTTTTTTGAAAATAGTCATGAAATATTTTGAAGGAAGCTTCATGAAAATATGGCTTTATAAAACCGTAAAAATCCTTTCATGCCGTATAAGTTAAAAAACATTATTCTCGTACTTTTGCCGGAAAAGTCAAAAAAGTACCTCGTAACGTAAACAAAAGAAAGATTCCTTACATACCATGTAGTAAAAGTCAAAAAATGGGTAAAAAGGAATTTAAACATACATGAAAACTCTTTTATAAAACATGGACATGGATGATATAAATAACCCCAGTAAAAACTTATGTATAAGCAATCCCAGATAAAAATGAGATTTGCAAAATTATCCCTTACCTTAGGTCTGATATGCTTCGTACGTATCCAAACCTCCTGTATAATGATTTAAATAATGTCATTGACTTATTAAATAATCATATTCATTGTTATGATATCATATATGGTTCACTTATGACTTTATATTACCCGTTATTTTGTAAATTCCATGTTAAAGAGCGTTTTGGGTAAAATCATTTCATTTGTCGTCCGTGTTTTGACTTGTAATTATTCATATGATTACTTAGATTATTATTACTTAATTCCAAAATATACAACATGATTTATATATAATATAAATTCAGAATATACATATATATAATAGATCGATAAATGGAAAGAAATACAACGTTCATGGAGACGGTAGGCCGTACGTACGCATGAACGTTTTTTTCGTTTCCTCATTGAATTGAATGGAATTAATTGGTTGACATACATATATATATACATAAATCCAGTATCATTATTATGTAATATATTTCATTATCACTTATTATATATACTTTATAATCATTTATGAATGGTTAATCATTGAGAATGAATCTCATCGCGTCGTGGAGACGGTATTCCGTACGTACGCACGAGCGATGATATCATTCCCATGATCATGGAATTTTATTGGAGTGTATGTATACTATTACAGAATCAATATCAATTTACAATAATCATATATAGTTATTATTTTCACCATTATACCCATCCAAGTAAGGTGGTGGTGGAAAATAGATTACACCACGGCGTGGAGACGGTATTCCGTACGTACGCACGCGCGGTGATTTCATTTTCCGTAGGATGGATAAGTGGTGAAATAGGTTTATTTAATACTTATAATAGCATATCAGTATATTAGTGATACTAATGTTATTACTTCATAATGAAACAACATAGGAAGAAGAAGTGGAAGAATAAATAAAGGTGAAAGAATCGGTAACGGACATTAACTCTTCTTTGAAGCGCCTCTTTGAGACATCCTCTTAGGGCACTAAAATTGGTCATTGAAGAAGACCAGAACCACTAGGATGTTTCTAGGGAAGTGGAGAAGAGAATTTGTTAGGGGTTGTCCGAGCTTGAATTCTCAAAGTGGTGTGAGGAAGAGAGGGAGGAGGTGCCCTTTTATAAGGGAGGAGAGGGGCACATTTGGAATAACGAAAAATATTATTTTATTATAAAGTCATATTTGGTTTTTAATAGCTCCAAATTGATTTATTTAGAAGCTAAAGTGGGGATAGGTCGAAATACTCTCATCCAATAGAATTTAGACAAGTTTAGGTCATTATATTAACCTTAACTTTTAGTTTTAACTCTTAGTTAATTAGATTGACATTTACCATGTCACTTTGTATTTTTATATTATATAGTTAATAAACTTATCATATACATCCAAGAGACCCCCAAGTGGTACATTAATGATAAAACTATCATGATATAAGTATCTTGGCCGAACCATATATTTTTGGAATATAATAACAATTAATAATATAATATTTGTTTTAAAAACTATTTTATGTCAATTTTGACACTATTTGGTAATTGATTTTTGTGAATATCATAACAGAATTATTAGTTCGAACAAAGCTAATTAAATCAATAATAACATGTCATATTGACATATCAAATTATTTTAATTCATAAAAAGTCTCAAATTAAATTTGTTTGGGTATTTAAAACATCAATTATTTCAATATTGCATTAATAAGATAATTACTGCATCATCATTGTGTCATAAATAAATTAAATTATTTTAAGTCTAAAAATTACAAATAAAATACCATTATTTAGGAAATCTTTTTATATTTCTAATTAATCTTTATAGTATAATTTATCTTATGTATAACCCTATATTAAAAATGATTTAGTTATTAAACTTTCATTTTAACTATTTTAACCCTTCTTTAAATAAATTAATAATAAATGTCCTAATCTAATCCAAGTGGGCCTAAATGGTCATATATTATTCATAAGTTTGTTTTTGGTCGAATTAAACTTATCCAATAGAATTATGACATGTGTTACGGTAATAATAATAACACTTTTACCCTTAATTACCCTATTTACTTTTAACCGTGGTAAAAAAAAGTAAAAAGTTACTATTCACCAAAAAATATTTTCATCTCATTGAACCACATTTTATTATTTGATATTAACCATGTCTCTCGGATTTTCGAAATTCCACTCACAGAAGCGGTAAAATTATGTTTTATGAAAAATTCAGTTTTTTAACTACCACTTAGTGGTTTCACTATTCATCAAAAAATGAATGTTTCCAGAAAAATACCAAAAATTAGGCCTAAGCTATATTTGATATTATGAATTAAAAAATTATGTCTATTTTACCAAATTCAAAACATATCAGTTAAATTAACTAATTTAAAAATTTATTCCCGTCGTCAAAACAAATAGCGTGTTTTTAAGAGATAATAACTATCAAAAGATTGACACTTGTTTATGTCTGGTTTAAATGTGAAATTACATCCAATGACCAACATTGTATTAAATTGTAAAAATATATTCTAAATATACTTTAAAACCAATCAAATTAATAATTTATCACTATTAATTATTTTTATTAAAAAAGTTGTTTTTAATTAAAATTTAGTAATTTTCACTATTCATCAGAATATGAGAGTTATCCGAAAAGTACCAAAATTTCACCCTAAGCTAATTTCGATATTCTGAATCCAAAAATGAAGTCCATTTTGAAATATAAAATCTATAAAATTTCAAAAAGTGGATATTACTATTCATAACGGCTAGTTCATAATAATATTATAATAATATCTCGTTTAGTGAAACTCAGTATTTCGTACTACACACACTATCGAGGAAGTTCGTGATTGCGTGTAATGCAAGGAAAGTCAAGGATGCGTGTTGTGAAAGCTCCTTTTGGTGTAGTGTACAACACAAGACATTAATGAAATGAAAAAGAATATTTTTCATAAAATCTCGGGGTGTTACATGCTCGGATGGAAAATCTGAGGGCCTCATTGAACTCAGAACATCGTGATTCACCTATAAAAGACTAAACGTTGACCGGAAAGGGTCGGATGGAAAAGTTATTATATTTACTTTTTCAACCGTTAAGCGGTGGACGATGATAATGTGGTGCGACGATGAGGCGATGATGAGGCGCATTAAAGGAAGCCCCTTAATGGATCATTATGATGCGGCGTAACAGCTACGTTGTTCCATAAATGAAACAACTTAACGACATAACATCGCTGTGTAATAGAAACAATGCGATGTGTTCCATTCTTAATTAACTAATTCCTTGGAGAGTTGGAATTAAAAATTTGGTCAAAACATTGAAGAACCTTAGGAGATTTCCCTCTCCAATGATTAATAACAAACGCCGACGGAATATCATCGACTTCAACATGACTTAAAGAACAAAGTCGGGAAGTGACGAATGACATATAACTCTTAAACCCTCGAGGAAAGAACACTATATAAACAAACATAAAATGAGGTAGGGGTTATTATTTTTTTTTTATTTCTTTTCATTCCTTGTTCTTCATTCTAAAACAACAAATGCAGATCAACCCACGAAGAAGTTGATCCAGAAATTAGGTGTTCTTGAGGGAGGGTTGTTAATTTTGGGAAATTGAATTGCGGGGTAGATTCATGTGTTGAAATCCCAAACCACCCCTTTTATTATACACCTCTAATGTGAGGGTACATGCCGACACGAACAAGGCCTGAGTCCCTCCGCCATGCGTGTTCTTGTGCATTCTTTGTGGCCAAATTTTCAAGGTAGTGGCAAGGTGATTTTAAAGCCGCTGCAGAAAAGGTGGCAGTCCTATGATCTCATAGGCGCATACGGTTCATGAAACGAACCACAAGACCACCAACACCAGCATCGACCAATGTTGGACAACAGCTATGGCCAGGATCGGAGGGAGACGACGCCCAAATCGGCATGTCACGGCTGCACAGAGCTGCAACCAGATAGTCGTGACGGTGCAGCTGGGGTCAGTGGAAAGGGCCGCCATCATGGGCCAGTGGCAGGCAGGAGTGGCACGCCTGGCACACACCATGGCAGAGTGGAAGGTGGCCATGGACTGATGACCGTGGGGGTGCTAAAGATGTGGGTCCACCAAGCACTGCATGGAAGAGCAGTTCACATCCGTGGGCTACGTTTGACCAATGGGGGTGGCTAGGTTGACTGGTCACGTGTGCCCCCAATCAAATCGGCTAAACCAGGCTGCTCGAGCGGCCCTATCAGTTCCTTGAGCTTGTACTTTTTTCATACTAGGCCATCGAGTTAAAGCTAGGCCACATAGGCTGTTATGCGGCCCTGGAGGGAAAAAGAGACCGGCCCACCAGAACAGGTAGAGCCGGATAAAACATGGTCACTGGGTGACCTAGTGGATTGGACCCACAACCAGCCTGAGCCAGGTCTAGTGAGCCCCAATGGTCCAGGAAGACAAGATGGGTCATGAAGGACCTTGGGCTGGGATATGTTAGGTAGGTCCGACTAAGTCGGACCGAGTGCGGACACAACCAGCCCCTGTTTACAAAAAAAAACGATATCTCTCAGATCGGGCATCCGATTGACATGATGCTTGTGGCATGAGAACCCCTGCGATGAGGTGTCCCTTCTGAGATACTCTATGTGAGTTTTGGTGGAGTTTTATGTATGTCTGGGTTGGTTCAGACTCGAATAAAACTATTCCCTTTTTATAAAAATGCCTATATCTTACAAATTGGGCATCTGTTTGACGTGCCGTCTATTGAGTTGGGACCCTTAAGACGAGACTATCATTTGGGTTACCCTATGTGGGAATTAGTGGAGTTTGAGGTATGACTGATGGATTGAGGAGAAGATCCTCTGGAAATCAAGCATGCTATGTTCGGGAATCCAGTGGCGGGCTGTGACGTGAAGAATGAAGATCGAACATTCGTGGATCAGCATAAGGGATACCCTTTTTGGATCATCATAAGTGAGAACCTTTGTGGATCATCATATGAGAGACCCTTCATGGATCATCATAAGAGAGACCCTTCATGGATCAGAATTAGTGTGACCCATCATGGATTAGCAATAGAGAGACCCGTCATGGATTAGCAGTAGAGTGACCCTTTGTGGATCATCAGCAGAGAGACCCTTTGTGGATAAGCAGTAGATCCTATCAATAGAGTAAGATTATCTAGATTTATGACTAATAATCTTTACTTCTATACTTAAGTTATTCCTGGTGTGAGATGTGTCTTTTTCTTTGTGCTTTACTTTGAGATCTTTTTGTGGGGTATTTTTTCCTTTGTGGATTTATGTGAGACTTGAGTTGGTCTCAGGGTCCCTACTTGTCATGACCCGACCCAACGGGGCTCGAGCTGCGACTCCCCAAGCCCGCCTCCAATAGGCCAGGTGCTGGCGACTAGAACCGAGTAGGCTATCACACACATGGGAGGCATTAGCCTAAGGTACCTGTACACACGCACCCACAAACACCTCCATGCAACAGTGTAGAGATTTATAAAACGGAAAAGTAAATGCATGCACACAATTTATCTCAAACCAAAGTGCAATAGAAAAAGTACAAAAGGGAAAAACAGGTCCCACCAAAAGGAAACTACAAAAGTGCATCCAACCTGCTCTGAAGAAGGGGAACACTGCCACAAACAATCGCCAGAAAGCTCCCTCGGCACCGCACCGATAAACATCTCGGTCAATCTCGCTCACTCAGCTCCTCCTGCTTCGGGTCCTCCTGGGACTCCGTCGAAAGGCCTGTGGTCTGCACAATACACAAACATGTGTGGGAGAAGCCCATACAGGGGTGAGTATAAACATACTAAGTAGGCACCCCAAAAACCCAAAACAAAAGAGAGCAACGAAAAGGCAACAGTTCGCTCATCCCAGCTAGAGGGAACCCAGAAGGGAGAGAATCTCCATCTCGTGACCATCCTCGGCTAAACAGAACCAGTCAGCTCAGCTCAGGTGTATGCCCATACATACACCTTGAACAATCCAGATATACCCAGCTCACGCACCAAGCCAAAATAGGTACCGACCTCATCAAAAACAATTGTCCACAACCAGGAGAGCACACTCCACAATCACTGTCATCCCAGATGACACTAATCCAAGAGATCCACTCCATCAGGTTTCTCACAAACCTCTCCGACGCTCACCCAAGAGATCCCGCTCGTCGGATAGCATCACAGAGGAAACATCGCTGAAACAACATAACCACCAAACTTCTTGGATAGGGGATTGCTCCTAGGGTCCGCTAGGGGATACCAGAACCCACTCCAGTATACAAAGCTCACAGATAGGGGATCACTCCCAGGGTCCGCTGGGGGATACCATGACCCGATATGGCATACTCTATAAGGCCCCAGCCTTAAACCTTACCTAATCTTGAGTTATTACAAGATTACACATTGAGGATCTTTTCGGGTTTAGAGTTTTAGAGAATTAGATCATAAAACTTGCATTACATTCCACATATAAACAAAGTGGTTACATAAAGATAGTATTCTTCTTTCCCATCAATGGAAACATATTTAAAATAAAACATGGATTCTTTCTTAACACTTCCTTGACACTATCATCATATAATATACCTTTCCCTTGACCTGTGAAAAACATTTCAAAAAAACTTGGGATGAGCATAAAAAGCTCAGTAAGGGATATAAAAATATGGAAAGGAAACATGGGTACATATATACATAATAATGAAATCATACTTTACCCATAAAACATAATCACTTTAACATACCTCATCAAATCATGAATAAATCATATAAATCATAAGACATAAAGGTAACTTGAGGCATTCATAACATTCTTACGTAGGGAGTAACCCACTTGGTTACGTTTGGAATACCCATCACAGTATATTCCCTAAATCTCTTCGGAGAAACCTTAATATTTCACTCCTTCGCGTTACCCAATGCATTGGAGAGCTATATCGGGCTCACCTGCCCTTAGTCTATCACGGAACCACCCATCTTCATAATAATGCCCAGGAACCTCAACATAATCGTATCACATAAAACATGCATAAAGGAAACATAACATTTCCACCTTTCAATAACAAGATATCAATACAACACATTGATATTAAACATTATGAAAACAATTTTCAATACCAAAATAAAAGAAAATTAAAACATGGTATTTATTTTTCTTTTAAAAAATGTATGGCTTGTAGAGGAAGTCGAAACTCAAATAATGGTCACGGCGGCGGAGAAGTCATTGTCGCCGCTTACGTACGACAAAAACATTCCCTTTTGTAGTTTTGTAAAATGCTTCGTATAAAAAAGATTCCTTTTGGATAAATGTAAAATTCAAAGGGGTTTATACACCGTATAAAGAAGGTTGTGTATAAAATAAAATATGCCTCAATGAAAGGAGATTGAGACGAAGTCCCATACCTCGGGACCGACTTGACTCGGTCGTTCTTTAATCTCCTGAATAATAAACTTGAGTTAATTTATAATTTTTTAAGAACCTTTTTCAAGTTCATTATTACTTTTATATCACTTATTGCCATGTCATGAACACTATGTAATTATTTAAGTTAATAACGGTCGTTTTAACGATCATTGGTACTTGAGTCAAAATACGCTCTTTATAATTACAAGTTGTTCTTGTATCCATTATATCCAGAGTTATAATCATGATCTATATATCATATATATCATATATATCCAGTATATACTTGCATTTATAATATTACATAATCATTTATAGGTAAGAAATGAAATGCACCATTCCTGGAGACAGTAAGCCCTACGTACGCATGAACGCTAATTTTATTTGTATTTCATATTTTATAGAATGGAATCATAATGATATAAAGGTATATTATAATTCCAGTATAATATCACATATAATATCATAGTTCCATCCTTTATACGTCCCATATATGGTATTTAACGAATCAAATCACTTTGAGGGGGCGGTAGTCCGCACTTCCTTAAATGAAGATATCAGGTTTACCCATAATGGAAACCATAAAGGTATGCCCAAAATGAAAAATACAGAAGCTTAAAGGAAACATAAACATATTATATATTATATATAAATATAGTTACATCTTAATGTCCACCTTTGATGGTGTTAAAATAATGTTGAACAATCATCGTTTCGGGAGGCACAAATTCACTATCCACGGAAATAGTATGTCCTTTAACCATTAGATGTAGGTGCGTGTAAGTGTAGCTCGAATCCTTCTTATAAAAACATCTTATTATATTTAAGATACTGGATTTGTTACAAAAGAAATGAATAAAGAGAGGTTAGGGGGTTGGAGAAGCAAAATAAAACAAAAGGACTCAAGTGAAGACATTACCTTAAAATCGGGTAACTCCCTTTGGTTTGAGCTCAAAGGCTTCCTTGGGAAGACTTATACCCAAAGTGAGGCTTCAAGGAGTAAGAGAGGGAAGTGGATAGACAAAATGGGCAGGGGTTGGCCGAGCCAAAGGCTTTGGGAGTGTGGGTAAGGAGGTAGAGGTGGGGGCCTTTTATAAGAGGAGAGGAGGGGCACTCTTGTAATGTTACAAAATGTTACTTTATTTTCAAAAGAGTTTCGGATTTTAAAGGTCCCACATTGATGTATTTCGAGGATAAGGTGATGAGGGTTCGAAATCCACTCATCCAATAGGTTTTGGACATGTGTAGGTCATAGATGTTACATTATCTTTTTGTTTCATTTAAATCCTTTATTAATGAGGTAATTGCTGCATCATCATGATGTCATAAATAATTTAATTTATTTAATGTCTAAAAATTATAAAAAAAATATCATGATGTAGGAAATCTTTTTATATTTCTAATGATTATTTATATTCAAGAATATTACTAGTATAACCCCATTTAAAAATTGTTTTTGTAAAACATCCCATGTTTGTGTCATTTTTACTTTACCATTAAATAAAAAGTTATTTATGTCATTTCCCAACCAAAGTGGCTCCATGGGGTCCCCAAGTTGACCCATGGCTTTTCTTGGTCAGAAAAGACTCATCCAATAAGGGTAGGACATGTGTCAAGCTTATCTCATATTATTAAAACATTATTTTTACCTTAAACTACACTAATTACCTCTAATCACGATTAAGAACTTAAAAGTTACTATTCACCAAAAAATTATTTTAATCTCATTGAACCACATTTTACTTCTTAATGAAAACCATTTATGTCGTATTTTTGAAAATCAAATCACAGAAGTGTCAATGTATCATTTAAACGAAAAATCAGTTTCTTTAACAACCACTTAGTGGTTTCACTATTCATCAAAAATTGAAGTTTTTCAGAAAGATACCAAAACTTCACCCTAAGATATATTTGATATTACGAATTCAAAAATGATGTCTATTTTACAAAATTCAAAACATGTAAGTTTCATTAATTAGTTTAATAATTAATTCTCACTTTCATGACAGATAGCGTGTTTTTATGAAACAATAAGTATTAAAAGATTGACACTAGTTTACGTCCAATTTCATAGTGAAATTGATTCCAATGACCAACATTGGATTAAATGATAAAAATATATTCTAATTTCACTTCAAAACCAATTCAAAAGACAATCTAATCATATAAATAAATTAGATTAAAAAGAGGTTTTGAATTAAAATACAACATTTTTCACTATTCATTAAAAAAATGAACTTTATCGAAAAAATACCAAAAATTCCCACAAAGTAAATTTTGATGTCCCAATCATAAAGAATAAGTTTATTTTGAAAAACATAGCTTATAAAATTGTCATAATATAGATTTAAAAAGGGGTTTCCATCAAAAGGCAGTAAAATAATCTTTTAAGAATATTAGTGTATTCCATGCATAAGATTGTATTTATTTTCATTTTAAGCCTCTAAAACACTATCTTAATCATTAATAGACATAGATAAAAATATCTATTATTTATTACTTACTTGGTATGTTACATCCTTCCCCCCTTTAGAAAATTTCATCCCTGAAATTTATTTACTTATCGAATAAATGGGGGTACTTATCCCTCATTGCATTTTCAGATTATCATGTTGCCTCTTCCATCATGTGGTTTTTCCAAAAAACCTTTACCTGATTAATCGCCTTATTCCGTAACACTTTCTCCCTTTGGTCAATAATCTGGACCGATTGTTCCTCATATGATAGGTTCTGTTCCAGCTGAACTACCTCTGGACTCAAAACATGGAATGGATCTGGAATATACTTTCTCAGCATCGGAACATGAAAAATATTGTGTACCTAAGATAAACTCGGAGGTAAAGCCACTCGATAAGCAACAGATCCAACTCTCTCCGGAATTTCATATGGTCCAATGAACCTTGGACTCAACTTTCCTTTCTTACCAAATCACAACACACTTTTCCATGGTGATACTTTGAGAAAAACATGATCACCTACCTCAAAAGTTAGATCTTTCGTCCTGTTGTCTGCATAACTCTTCTGCCTGCTCTGAGCTGTTCTCATGTGTTTCTGTATCAGCTGAACTTTTTCTGCCATATCTTCTACCAATTCTGGTCCCATCAGCTTCCTTTCACCCACTTCATCCCAGAAAGCTGGAGTTCTACACCGCTTCCCATATAATTCCTGAAATGGTGCCATCTGTATACTGGAATGAAAACTGTTATTATATTAAAACTCAACCAAAAAAAGATGTTGGTCCCAACTTCCCTGATAATCCATCTAACAAGCTCGTAACATATCCTCCAAGGTCTGAATTGTTCGTTCTGACTGCCCATTTGATTGAGGATGAAAATCTGTACTAAAATTTAATTCAGTACCCAACGACTTTTGAAGGCCTTTCCAAAAGTTAGAAGTGAACCTGGGATCACGGTCAGATACAATGGAGAGAGGAACTCCATGTAACCTGAATATCTCTTTAAGATACAAATGGGAAAGTTGATCTAGGGAAAAAGTATCTCATATAGCAAGGAAATGAGAAGATTTAGTCAAGCGATCAACAATAACCCAGATTGCATTATTACCTCGAGATGTCTTTAGTAACCCCACAACAAAATCCATGGATATATTATCCCATTTACACTCTGGAACTGGTAAAGGCTGAAGCATCCCTTTCGGTAACTGCTTCTCTACTTTAACCTGTTGACAAGTCAAGCACTTAATAGTAAAATCAGCAATATCTCTTTTCATTCCATCCCACCAGTAATACTCCCGCAGATCTCTGTACATCTTAGTACCGCCAGGATGAACTGAAAATGGAGAACTATGAGCTTCACATAACAACTCTCTCTTCAACTGTGAATCAAAAGGCACACACAATCTCTTCCCAAATCTCAAAACACAATCATTATCAATGTTGAATTTAGGCAACTTACCTTTCTGAACCAGCTCTACCTTTTTCTACAACTCACTGTCTTGCTTCTGTGCTTGCTTGATTCTGTCTGATAGAGAAGATCTCACTGATACCTGAAACAAAATAGAAGAACATCCTACACCAACAACTTCCATGCCAAAGTTCATCAAATCCTTAACCAAAGGATCACGTTCCAAACGCAACATTGCTAATGAAGCATTACTTTTTCGACTCAAAGCATCATCCACTTTAATTGCTTTTCCTGGATGGTAATGAATTGTACAATCATAATCCTTGATTAATTCCAGCCATCTCCTTTGTCCCATGTTTAACTCTTTCTGAGTGAATATACACTTTAAACTTTTGTGATCAGTATATATTTTACACTTTACTCCATACAAATGATATCTCCAAATTTTTAAAGAGAAAACAATAGCAGCTAATTCCAAATCACGTGTAGAGTAATTTACCTCATGAGTTTTCAACTGTCATGAAGCATAAGCAATTACCTGATCACTCTGAATTAGGATGAAACCAAG
Organism: Viscum album; assembly: GCA_963277665.1. Taxonomy (NCBI): domain Eukaryota; kingdom Viridiplantae; phylum Streptophyta; class Magnoliopsida; order Santalales; family Viscaceae; genus Viscum; species Viscum album. The sequence continues at coordinate 1,590,278,032 of OY728141.1, read as the reverse complement.
TCCTTTCAATGAAGCATCACTGTAGATAACAAACTCACCATTCCTGGAAGGTAGTGCCAAAACTGGAGCTTTCACCAATCTTCTTTTCAACTCCTGAAAACAATCATCACATTCTTTTGTACAGATAAAATTAACACCCTTCCGAGTTAGCTTAGTCATTGGACTAGATAACAGTGAAAAATTTCTAATAAACCTTCGGTAATAGCCTGCCAAACCAAGGAAGCTACGAATCTCTGTTACATTCGTGGGTCTTGGCCAGTCTTCCAAAACTTTGGTTTTTGCAGGATCAACAGTTATCCCATCTTTAGAAACAATGTGACCAAGGAAAGAAATTTGGTGCAACCAAAACTCACACTGGCTGAATTTCCCATACAATTTATTTTTCTTTTAAGGTTTGCAAGATAACCCTTAAATGTCTTTCATGCTCCTCTTTACTTTTAGAAAACACCAAAATATCATCAATGAAAACCACCACAAACTTATCCAAGAACTCATGGAAAATTCTATTCATTAAGTCCATGAATACAGCAGGTGCATTGGTTAGCCCAAAAGGCATTACTACAAATTCATAATGGCCATATATTGTACGGAACGCGGTCTTCGGAACATCTGATTCCTTTACCTTCAGCTGATGGTACCCCGATCTCAAGTCAATCTTTGAAAAATACTGAGCTCCCTGGAGCTGATCAAACAAATCATCGATATGAGGCAAAGAATATTTTTTATTAACAGTGATGTTATTCAAGGATCTATAATCAATGCAAAGTCTCATTGAACCATATTTCTTTTTAACAAATAAAACAGGAGCACCCCATGGTGATGTGCTAAGTCGAATGAAACCTTTCTCTAATAAATCTTGCAATTTCTCGTTCAACTCTAAAAGTTCAATTTGAGCCATTCGATAAGGGGGTTTTGAAATTGGCTTAGCATCAGGAACTAAGTCAACAGTAAATTCAACTTCCCGATCTGGTATTACTCCAGGCAACTCATCAGGAAAAACATCAGGATACTCATTTACCACTAGCACATCATTAATCTGAACAGTTCCTTTATTTTCAACGATGTGTGCAAGGTAACATTCATTTCCATCTTTTACAAGTTTCTCGGCCTCTTGATAAGTTATCAACAGTAAGGGTTCATTCTTGTACACAAACTGAAAGTCTTTCTGAAAAGAAACTTCTTTAGCTCTACAGTCAATCTTAGCATGGTAAATAAAGAGCCAATCCATACCCAGGATAACATCAAACTCTACTAGAGGTAAAACAATAAGGTTTTCAAGTAGGTTCTTTCCACAGATAAGGATAGGAAGATTCTTATAAATTCTTTTTGCCTCAACATTTCCCCCAGGTGTTTTTACCAAAATTTCAAGAGTCATTTCTTAAGATGGTATTCCCATTTTACTAGAAAAGTTTTCAGAGATGAAAGAATGTGTGGACCCCGAATCAAACAACACACTGGCATAATCTGAAAAAACAAACAAAGTACATGATACAACATCATTTGATAGCCCGACATCTGCTGAAGTAGTTGCAATGGATTTCACCACCCCTTTCTGCTTGTAGTCTAACTGCTTCCCATCACTCAAGCTCTTTGTCAGACACTCATTTGCATAGTGACCCATCTCATTGCACTTATAACATTTCACTACCTGTAAATAAAATTTGGTCTTACCTTCACATTGATCCTTTTCAGTGAAATCAAGAGCCTTATGTCCCATCTTAACACATCGGTAGCACTTTACAGAATTCAGAAGACATTCCCCAGCATGCCTTTTGCCACATTTATCACAAACTGGAAACTTAGTTTTCTTACCATCAGACTTTTTTGAACAATTCTTACCTTTCTCCTGCCACTTCGGTCTCTTCTTCTGTTGGTTGTTATAGAACACTTGATCATCGACAAACTCCATTTCCACCTTCTCAGCACATCAAACAAGCTTTTCATAACTTTTGAACTCATGAGAAGCTAATGCCCTTCGATATTTTGGCTTTAATCATGAGTAAAAACGATTGATTTTACTATCAAGGTCTCAGATAAAATTTGGAGGATACCTTGCCAATCGAGTGAACCTTTCTTCATAGGTAGCCACTGAGTCTTCCTCTTGCCTCAATTCCAAGAATTGTTTTTCCATCCTAAGTCGAACAGCCTTAGGAAAATACTTTTCAAGAAACATACCTTTGAATTCATCCTAGTCAAGGGCATCAATCTCATCAGCATCCCTGATATTTGTAACCATCGACCACCACTGATCTGGTTCACCCTCCAAACGGTAAATAGCAAGACTAACCTTTTGATTGTCTGAACACCCCATGACATCGAAAATCTTCTCCAGTGCTTTAATCCACCCTTCAGCCAGCACAGGGTCAGATGATCCTCTAAATGATGGGGGATGTTGCCTCATGAAATGTTCCACCACTGACATGTTCCTCTGCGGTTGATCTGGCTGATCTTGTGCATGGATACCACCACCATTTATCGCTTGAGTCAACCGTGCCATTACTGCAACAAACTGTTCAGTTCCAATTCCGACCATCTCAGGATGCTGATTCGGAAGGTTATTTCCTTCTGTATGCCTTCCTAGCACTGCTTCCCTCTTTCCTCTACGGAAAACCATTCTGAACAAATATGTCTTAGATGAAGAAACATGGTAATATTCAAATACTATATCACTTCAATTTGACCATAAAAAAATATTTTTGGATAATCATTTAATAGAATTCTAACTCCTAAAGTTATCTAAACCGACCTTTGATACCAACTATAAGGCCCCAGCCTTAAACCTTACTTAATCTTGAGTTATTACAATATTACACATTGAGGATATTTTTGGGTTTAGAGTTTTAGAGAATTAGATCATAAAACTTGCATTACATTCCACATATAAACAAAGTGGTTACATAAATATAGTATTATTCTTTCCCATCAATGGAATCATATTTAAAATAAAACATGGATTCCTTCTTGACACTTCCTTGACACTATCATCATATCATGTACCTTTCCATTGACCTGTGAAAAACATTTCAAAAAAACTTGGGATGAGCATCAAAATCTCAGTAAGGGACATAAAAATATGGAAAGGAAACTTGGGTACATATATACATAAGAATGAAATCATACTTTACCCATAAAACATAAGCACTTTAACATACCTCAGCAAATCATGAATAAATCATATAAATCATAAGGCATAAAGGTAACTTGAGGCATTCATAACATTCTTACCTAGGGAGTAACCCTCTTGGTTACGTTTGGAATACCCATCACAGTATATTCCCTAAATATTTTCGGAGAAACCTTAACATTTCACTCCTTCGCGTTACCCAATGCATTGGAGAGCTATATCGGGCTCACTCGCCCTTAGTCTATCACGGAACCACCCATCTTCATAATAATGCCCAAGAACCACAATATAATCGTATCACATAAAACATGCATAAAGGAAACATAACATTTCCACCTTTCAATCACAAGATATCAATACAAAACATTGATATAAAAACATTATGAAAACAATTTTCAATACCAAAATAAAATAAAATTAAAACATGGTATTTATTTTTCTCTTTAAAAAAAGGTGTGGCTTGTAGAGGAAGCTGAAACTCAAATAATGGTCACAGCGGCGGAGAAGTCGTTGTCGCCGCATACGTATGACAAAAACATTCCCTTTTGTAGTTTTGTAAAACGCTTCGTATAAAAAAGATTCCTTTTGGATAAATGTAAAAGTCAAAGGGGTTTATACATCGTATAAAAGAAGGTTGTGTATAAAATAAAATTTGCCTCAATGAAGGGAGATTGAGACGAAGTCCCATACCTCGGGTCCGACTTGACTCGGTCGTTCTTTAATCTCCTGAATAATAAACTTGAGTTAATTTCTACTTGTTTAAGAACCTTTTTTAAGTTCATTATTCCTTTTATATCACTTATTTCCATGTCATTAACACTATGTAATTATTTAAGTTAATAACGGTCGTTTTAACGATCATTGGTACTTGAGTCAAAATATGCTCTTTATAATTACAAGTTGTTCTTGTATCCAATATATCCATAGTTATAATCATGATGTATATATCATATATATCATATATATCCAGTATATACTTGCATTTATAATATTACATAATCATTTAGAGGTAAGAAATGAAATGCACCGTTCATGGAGACGGTAAGCCGTACGTACGCATGAACACTACTTTCATTTCTATTTCGTATTTTATAGAATGGAATCATAATGATATAAAGGTATATTAGAATTCCAGTATAATATCATATATAATATCATAGTTCCATCCTTTATACATCCCACATATGGTATTTAACGAATCAAATCACTTTGAGGGGGCGGTAGTCCACACTTCCTTAAATGAAGATATCGCATTTACCCATAATGGAAACCATAAAGGTATGAACAAAATGAAAAATACAGAAGATTAAGGAAAACATAAACATATTATATATCATATATAAATATAGTGACATCTTAATGGCCACCTTTGAAGGTTTTAAAAGAATGTTGAACAATCATCGTTTCGGGAGGCATAAATTCACCATCCATGGAAACCGTATGTCCTTTAACCATTAGATGTAGGTGTGTGTATGTGTAGATCTAATCCTTATTATAACAACATCCTAGTATATTGAAGATACTGGAGTTGTTACAAAATAAATTAATAAAAAGAGTTTAGGTGGTTGGAGAAGCAAAATAAAACAAAAGGACTCAAATGAAGACATTACCTTAAAATCGGGTAACTCCCTTTGGTTTGAGCTCAAAGGCTTCCTTGGGAAGACTTCTGCCCAAAGTGAAGCTTCAAGGATTAAGATAGGTAAGTGGAGTGACAAAATGGGCAGGGGTTGGCAGAGCCAAAGGCTTTTGGAGTGTGGTTAAGGAGGTAGAGTTGGGGGCCTTTTATAAGAGGAGAGGAGGGGCACTCTTGTAAAGTTACAAAATGTTACTTTATTTTCAAAAGAGTTTCGGATTTTAAAGGTCCCAAATTGATGTATTTCGAGGATAAGGTGATGAGGGTTCGAAATACACTCATCCAATAAGTTTTGGACATGTGTAGGTCATATATGTTACATTATATTTTCGTTTTATTTAAATCCTTCATTAATGAGGTAATCGCTGCATCATCATGATGTCATAAATAAATTAATTTATTTAATGTCTAAAAATTATAAAAAAACTATCATGATGTAGGAAATATTTTTATCTTTCTAATGATTATTTATTGTTAAACATCTGACTAGAATAACCCCATTTAAATTTTTTTTAGTAAAACATCCCATGTTTGTGTCATTTTTACTTTACCATTAAATAAAAAGTTATTTATGTCATTTCTCAACCAAAGTGGCTCCATGGGGTCCCCAAGTTGACCTATGGATTTTATTGGTCGGCCATGACACATACAATAAGGGTAGGACATGTGTCAAGCTTATCTCATATTATTAAAACATTATTTTTACCTTAAACTACACTAATTACCTCTAATCGTGATTAAGAACTTAAAAGTTACTATTCACCAAAAAATTATTTTAATCTCATTGAACCACATTTTACTTCTTAATGAAAACCATGTATGTAGTAATTTTGAAAATCAAATCACAGAAGTGGTAAAGTTTCATTTAAACGAAAAATTAGTTTCTTTAACTACCACTTAGTGATTTCACTATTCATCAAAAATTGATGTTTTTTCAGAAAGATACCAAAACTTCACCCTAAGATATATTTGATATTCCGAATTCAAAAATGATGTTTATTTTACAAAATTCAAAACATGTAAGTTGAATTAATTAATTTAATAATTAATTCCCGCTGTCATGATAGATAGCGTGTTTTTATGAAACAATAAGTATCAAAAGATTGACACTAGTTTAAGTCCAATTTCATAGTGAAATTGATTCCAATGACCACCATTGGATTAAATGGTAAAAATATATTCTAATTTAACTTCAAAACCAATTCAAAAGATAATCTAATCATATAAATAAATTAGATTAAAAAGAGGTTTTGAGTTAAAATACAACATTTTTCACTATTCATTAAAAAATGAACTTTATCAAAAAAATACCAAAAATTCACACAAAGTAAATTTTGATGTCCCAATCATAAAGAATAAGTTTATTTTGAAAAACATAGCTTATAAAATTTTCAAAAGATAGATTTAAAAAGGGTTTTCCATCAAAAGGCATTAAACCAATCTTTTAAGAATATTAGTGTATTCCATGCATAAGATTGTATTTATTTTCATTTTAAGCCTCTAAAACACTATATTAATCATTAATAGACATAGATAAAAATATCTATTATTCATTACTTACTTGGGATGTAACATACACCGTTCTCACAGATAGGGGATCACACCCACGATCCACTAGGGAATACCACAACCCGATCTAGCGCTCGACAGAATCACGACACTCAGATAGAGGATCATCACCCATATAAAGGTGGTCACAACGATACTCGAACCCTATCTGGTATAACTCGCGATGTAGGGGATTGAACTGACGATGCCTCAGCCCTACAGAAACCACGTGCTGAGTAGGGGATCACATAACCAACGATACCGCAACCCTACTATACACCTCATGCTGAGTAGGGGATTATATGTCCGATGATGCCACAACCCTACTGAGTACGGACCACCACGTAGGGGATCATAATCCCGATGATTCCACAACCCTACGAGGTTAACCAGCAAGATAGGGGATCACCGCCCGTGAATAAGCGGTCACTGCGATACCAAGAACCCGATCTAGGGAAAAGATGTTAGAGGATCCCGCTACGGGCCCACCGGAGGGATGCCACAACTCTAAAAGTTTAAACATCCCATCGAGAGGATCAGAAACCTATACAAGGGTTGTGATGCCAGATGAACCCTCGTGGGAATGAACTAAGGGAGTACCCTCAACCACTGCTGGTCCAAAACGTCGTTAACCCGAGCGACCCGCAAAAACGCCACACTGCGCACCTACAAGGCCAATACCAAGGCCACTATCGCGATCTACGCAAAAAAACACACAGGATAGGCTACTTACTCGCCTAAAACAGAGCACCAGCGAAAAAGGCACTATTCACCATAGCTCGCTCGTGCAGGGTCCACACAACGATCCCGAAACCCATCGAGCGGATCATATTATGACGATACCCTCAAAAAAACAAGCAGAATCGACTACTCACTTGTCCGAAACCGACACCCGATAAAAAAGGTACTATTCACCGAAGCCAGCTCGGGTGTGGCACATGCCTCGATTCCAAAATTCATCGAACGGCTCGCACCATTGCGATCGTCTCAGAAAAGCACACAGGATCGACTAATCATCTGCCAAAATCGGACTCCTGGTGCGAATGCTACATTTCTCCGCAAATGCCAAAACCCAGCCTCATGGGGCCCATGCCCCGTTCTCAGTCCCAACACCCGAAAACCATCTCAAAAAGTCCGCCATACCATCAGGGTCTCAACGCCACCGATGGCACGTCATTCGAACGCTCCGGGTAAAAGTTACAACGGCCCGAAGTTGTAAAATAATAAAATAATATTATTTTATATGATGTTTCTAACTCCCGGGCCACGATCACAAACCCTTAAACCCTTGAACCCATGCCGGTGGGTCCGCATCGTTGTCAGGGTCGCGTCGCCGCAAACGGCACGCGAATCCGACTCCCGGATTCCATGATACGGGGGTTTAAAGACCCCCGTATGAGAAAAGTGGTCGGACCGGCCGCCACCGGCCCTCCCTGGCCGGCAGCCCTCCGCCGCGCGACGCACAGCTCCACCGCGCTCCGCCCGCCTGCCGCTGCGGGCCGCCTCGCTCCGCCGGCGCCGACGTCGTTGCACCGGCAGACCTTCCACGGACTGCCGGGGGCACCGCGGTGGTCTGTTTTGCGATGCGAAAGCACCAGTGCGACCCCCGAGACGAGATCATTCCTGAAACAACCTCAAAACGAAGCAATTCGCAGAAAAAACGGGATCGGGTATTAAAACGCAAAATGCCTACCTTGCAGCCCAAACACCGAAGCTTCGGGTGCAGATCGACACCGGCGACGCCCTGAAGCTAGATCCGCTGACGAACGGCGTAGCGAACGGACGATTTTGGATCGATCCAGAGAAGAAACGAAGGAGGTTTTGAGGTGGTTCTCCGTGCACGTGAGGGAGGAGGGAGGTAAGGGATAGGATATTTCTTTTTTTTTAAACAAAAATATCTCCCATCTCTGGCTCCCGACTCGCCTCCGCCCGATGCCCAATGCAGACAAAAGTAAGGTCACCCCTAGGGTAAACACGCCATTCCGAACGCAACAGCGGACTCAGATTTTCCATCCAACACTCTGTTCAGAAGTTATTCGAGCCGACGCTGGCACACTAACTTCTCCATTTATTTATGAAAACGCCCCTTCTGGCGTTTCTCACTGCAGGCCCGCACCCACAAAGTTTACACATTTCCTAGGGTAAACAGAACGTTCCAGACGCAACTGTGACCTCATATTCCCATTATGTGCTACCGTTTAGGAGATATCACACCCCCGCCACGTGCATAGTATAAAAATACTTAATATTTTTATAAAATTAATTCCAGGCACACCGGGTCTTAGAATCGCACGCTGGCTTTGTGGCTAGCTCTGGAATTATTCATTGAAATATTCCAAAGTCTGACAGGGCCAAAAACCCGAGTCGCTACATCCTCCCCCCCTTAGAACATTTCGTCCCCGAAAATCCCTAAGCACAAGGAAAGTGACTAGACTCTGAACTAGGTCTCCCACACCAGTGAGGTCCCCAACCAACACCCATGCCCGAACACATAAGTCAGAGGGACTCATCAACTAGACCTCAACACTATACGCTTTGGGAGGCACTGACTCGCCCACACGGTTTTAATCGCGTCACAAAAACGCGTCTCGGTGGGGGAAGGATCCCTCTTCCTCATGCATTCGAAGCACGCCCAAGAGCACCCACACAGGGTCTTACCAACGCCCTGAACAAAAATTGATCAAGCATCGGAAAGGAATGATTACTGCTAAACAGTGTCTAACAAACTACTGCAGAAAGTAGAAAAGACACAAGGCGTACCTCTATCCATCTGCGGTGCGTCTGGGTCAACAGCCTCCAGGGAATGCAGCTGTCCTCGCCCTCAGCCAACAGCTCCCCGAGCTTAGTGTGGACCACCTAGGGGTGGGGGTGGTGGCATCTGGTACCACCTACCACCTTCTCCTGCTGCACCAGCTCCATTGCCACGTCCGCCGCCCTGCGGACCTCCTTGCTCGAGATGCTGCCTCTACCAAGGCGATCCATCGACCGGCTCCCTCTCAGCAGCACGTCGGGTCGGAAAATCCCTAGCAAGATGTCCCCGACCATTGTAAGCATAACACCACCTCTCCAGCAGCTAACCAAAACTGGCCTGTGAGCCCTGAGCCTCACATCCTCCATCCTAGGGTCCCCTCCTGAAACATCGGCCACGTCCAGACCCCTGAGTCTTTCGTCGACTACCATATTCTGTCGTCTCGGTTCGCACGTTCCCAGCACTAACAGGGGGAATCCGCTTAGCCAGAAATCTCTCCACCACCAACGATCGCTCCAGCACCCCAGCATAGGTGGGTAGGCACAAGGAAACCACACCAGCTTAGATGTCCCTGTGTAAGCCCTTCTCGAAGGTATGATCCCTAAAGAACGGGTCTCGAACCATATCCAGGGTGTAGCGCGACAGGTTTGTAAACCTCGCAGAGTACTCCGACACAGTCAGGCCCTCCTTCCGAAGCTGCAAAACCTCCTGAATCCGCACTGACCTTAGCGTCACGGGATAGAAATTCTCCCTGAAGAGCTGCTAAAACTCTGCCCACGTGAGTGTATCCTTGTCATGGGACTGTGTCACCAAACTCCACCATCGCCCGACCGAACCATGCAGAAGGCTCGCCACTAGGACCACCATATGATCTGGGGGTGTCCTCACCAGGCGGAAAACTCGGGTGAATGCCTCAAGCCAGTCATCAGCTGCCTGGGGGTCTGGATCACCCCGAAACCTCAGAGGTCGCTGCCTATGGAACTCGTGCAATGCACTTAGCCAGTGCGCAACCTCATCCTGCACTGCTGGTACAACCAGCTTCTCGACAGGCGGTGGCTCAACTGGCGGACCACCTGGAGGTCCAGACTCAGAACCTGCGCCCTGGTCCATAGCCTCTTCATGGGGCGGATCATCACCACAATCCTGTTGCAGAACCCTCATTGGCTGTCGTCGTGGAGGCATCCTAAAATACATTCAAGACGCACCACAGTCAAAGAGAATATCTGGAGAGCTAACTCAAGAAGGATAAGGAAAAACCCAAAAAAACCCAGTCCTATATGATGCATGTACCGTTATGTCCCTACGACTAGTGTACGAATGTCCCGAGTCGAAAGAAAGGTTATCAGAGTAATGGTGTATGGATACGTCAGCCGCCACACCAACATTGGAGTCTCTGAACTAAAAGTCGAACTCGAAACACCCTAACACTGCCGCTATGCAACCCCAACCAAACTCACAACTAGACTAGCTACGCTTTGACATCCCAAAGGTGGAACCTCATCTGATACCACTCTATCATGACCGAACCCAACGGGGCACGAGCCGCGACTCCCCAAGCCCACCTCCAATAGGCCAGGGCTGGCGACTAGCGCTAAGTAGGCTATCACACACATGGGAGGCATTAGCCTAAGGTACCTGTACACACGTACCCACAAACACCTCCATGCAACATTGCATAGAACTATAAAATGGAAAAGTAAATGCATGCATAAAATCTATCCCAAACCATATTGCAATAGAAAAAGTACAAAAGGGAAAAATAGGGCTAACCAAAAGGAAAATACAAAAGCACGTCCAACCTGCTCTGAAGAAGGGGAATTCTGCAACAAACACCGGCCGTAATGCTCCCTCGGCACCGCACCGGTAAACACCCCGGTCAATCTTGCTCACTCAGCTCTGCCTGCTCCGGGTCCTCCTGGGACTCTGTCGAAAGACCTGTGGTCTACCCAAGACATGAACATGTGCGGGCAAAGCCCGTGCAGGGGTGAGTATAAACATACTCAGTAGGCACCCCAAAAACCCAAAACAAAAGAGAGAAACTGAAAGGAAAAAGTTCACCCATCCTAGCCAGAGGGAACCCAAATGAGAGAGAATCTCCATCTCGTGACCATCCATATCTAAACACAACCAGTCATCTCAGCTCAGGTGTATTCCCATACATACAAGTTGAACAATCCATATATACCCATCTCACGCACCAAGCCAAAAGAGGTACCGACCTCATCACTAGCAACTGTCCACAACCAGGAGAGCACACTCCACGATCACTGTCATCCCAGATGACACTCATCCAAGAGATCCACTCCATTGGGTTTCTCACAAACCTCTCCGACCCTCACCCGAGAGATCCCGCTCGTCGGATTGCATCACTGAGGAAACATCACTGAAACAACATAACCACCAAAATCCTCAGATAGGGGATCACTCCTAGGTTCCTCTAGAGGATAACAGAACCCACTCCAGTATACAAAGCTCACAGATAGGGGATCACTCCCAGGGTCCGCTGGGGGATACCACGACCCGATCAGTCATACGTAGTTCTCACAGATAGGGGATCACACCCAAGATCCACTGGGGGAAACCACAACCCGGTCTGGCACTCGACAGAAGCACGCCACTCAGATAGAGGATCATCGCCCATATAAAGGTGGTCATGATGATACTGGAACCCAATCTGTTATAACTCGCGATGTAGGGGATCGAACTGACGATGCCGTAACCCTACAGAAACCACGTGCTGAGTAGGGGATCACATAACCAATGATACCACCACCCTACTATACACCTCATGCTGAGTAGGGGATCGTATACCTGATGATGCCACAACCCTACTGAGTGCGACCCACCACGTAGGGGATCATAATCCCGATGATGCCAAAACCCTACGGGGTTAACCAGCTAGATAGGGGATCGCCGCCCATGAATAAACGGTCACTGCGATACCAAGAACCCGATCTAGGGAAAAGATGTTAGAGGATCCCACTCCAGGCACACCGGAGGGATGCCACAACACTAACAGTTTAAACATCCTATCGAGAGAATCAAAAACCTATACGAAGGTTGTTATGCCACACGAACCCTCGTGGGAACGAACCAAGGGAGTACCCTCAACCACTACTACTCCAAAATGTCGCTAACCCGAGCGACCCGCAACAACGCCACACTAGGCACCTCTATGGCCAATACCGAGGACACCATCGCGATCTATGCAGAAAAACACGCAGGATAGGCTGCTTAATCGCCCGAAACAGAGCACCAGTGAAAAAAGGCACTATTCTCCGTAGCTAGCTCATGCAGGGTCCACAAAACGATCCCAAAACCCATCGAACGGATAATACCACAATAATCCCCTCATAAAACCAAGTGGAATCGACTACTCGCTCGTCCGAAATGGACACCTGGTGAAAAAGGTACTATTCACCGAAGCCAGCACGGGTGGGGCCCACACCTCTATTCCAAAACACATTGAACGAAACACACCATTGCAATCCTCTCGGAATAACACAGAGGATCGACTAATCATCCGCCAAAATCGGACTCTTAGTGCGAAAGATGTGTTTCTCCACAAACGCCAAAACCCGGCCTCATGGGGCGCACACCCCATTCTCAGTCCCAACACCAGGAAACCATCTCAAAAAGTCCGCCATACCATCAGGGTCTTAACGCCACTGACGAAACGTCATTCAGACGCTCTAGGTAGAAGTTACAACAGCCCGAAGTCGTAAAATAATAAAGTAATATTATTTCATACGATGTTTCTAACTCCCGGGCCACGATCCCGAACCCTTAAACCCTTGAACCCATACAGGTGTGTCCTCCTCTTCGTCAGGGTCGTGTCTCCGCAAACGGCACGCGAATCCGATTCCCGAATTGCATGATATGGGGGTTTAAAGACCCTCGTATGACAAAAGTGGCCGGACCGGCCGCCGCCGCGCGGCGCGCCGCCCTGCTGGGCGGCCAGCCGGCGAGGTCCACCACGGGATGTCGCGCTCCGCCGCGGGCCGGCGCGGGCCACCGCGCTCCGCCGGGGGCACCCCAGTGGTCCGTTTTGCGATCCGAAAGCACCGGTGTGACCCCCGGGACGAGATCTTCCATGTAAAGACCTCAAAACGAAGCAATTCATAGAAAAAATGGGATCGGGGGATTAAAACTCAAACCTCCTACCTCGCTGGCGAAACACCGAAGCTTTGGGTGTAGATCGACGCCGGCGACGCCCGGAAGCTAGATCTGCTGACGAACAGCGCAACAAACGGATGATTCTGGCTCGATCTGGTGAAGAAATGGAGGAGGTTTGGAGGCGGTTTTCCATGCACGTGAGGGATGAGGGAGGTAAGGGATGAGATATTTCTTTTTTTAAACAAAAATTTCTCCCATCTCCGGCTCCCGACTCGCCTTCGCCCGATGCCCGATGCAGACAAAAGTAAGGTCACCCCTAGGGTAAACACGCCGTTCTCAACGCAACGGAGGACTCAGATTTGCGATCGGACACTCCGTTCAGAAGTTACACGAGTCGACTCTTTCACACTAACTTCTCCATTTATTTATGAAAATTCCCCTGGTGGCGTTTCTCACCGCATGCCCGCGCCCGCAAAGTTTACACCTCGACTAGGGTAAACTGAACATTCCGAACGCAACCATGCCCTCAGATTCCCGTTTCGAGCTACCGTTTATGAGATATCACACCCCCTCCATGTGTATAGTATAAAAATACTTAATATTTTTATAAAATTAAGTCCGGGCACACTGGGCCTCAGAATCGCACGTCAGCTTTGCGCCTAACTCTGGAATTATTCATAGAAATATTCCAAAGTATGACAGGGCCAAAAACCCGAGTCGCTACACTACTAAGTATTGTTATTCTCACCCAAGAATGGGATTCGACCAAACCTATTTTGTATTATGCAGACGATGACCATCATTGACTGGGACTTTGGGGAGCCAGGGCTAGATAGTGCTTGGAGGTGGATCAATAGACGTGGTGTGCTGCAGTGACATCCGATAGTGAGATGTACCTACCCTTCAGGTATGATCCTTTCCCAACAAACTTCAGAGCTTGTACTTCTTTTGATGTTCTTTCCATTCAGTTGGGCTTGTATTCTTCCCCCTTTTCTTTTAGTTGACACCATTTACTCTCAGTGGTGGTACTTTGTGGTGGTTGTACTACTTTATTTCTTGTGTGGTTATATTTATGATGTATTCCATGTCTGTGTGTGTACAAATTTAAAGGAAATGCCTTCCCTATTTGGGATATGTATTTCTGATGCTAGTCACCAGCCCCTTCCCTATGGAAGGCAGGTTTGGGGTAGTCACGGCACGGGCCCTGGGGGATGGGTCATGACAAAGTGGTATCAAAGGGAGGTTTGTTCAACCACGAAGAACTAAGAGTCTGAATTTTCGATGGGGGAAATAGTGTTAAGTGTCTTGAGTTTGGCTTTCAGTCTGTGGAGTATAGTGTTGGTGCGGTGGCTGAAGTATCCATACATGAGGAACCTGAATTCTATTTTCAGAATCCGTACAAGAAAACACTGGTTCCATGTGTTTCGGTAATGTTTTTCTCTTGATCTCTTTTGAGTCAGCTCAATAGGTATAACTCATTTACCATGGTGCATCTGTTTCCCTATAGGATACCTCCATGAAGACATCCAACCATAATTCCAGTGAGGGATCATGACGATGGCCCACCGAGCAATGAGGTGTTGGAACATGGATCACCTATAGAGATAGCACCTTCGAGCACTGTACTAGCACCGCCACCACCTATAGAAAATAAATTTATACAATCCTCACTAGAAGGAAATTCATTCTGATTGAGCACACTGCATGAGTTCTAGAGATAGAGACCCTTGAGGTTTCGAGGTGAGAAAAATCCCCAGACAGCTAAGGATTGGCTAGAGGTAGTTATGTAGGTTTTTCTCCTAGTAGATACACCTAGAGACCAGATGGTGGCCCTATCCAATGGACTTTTTTAGGGAACGATAGGGAGATGGTGGACCTTTACACTTAAAACACATGATGAGGTGACCCTTGCATGGTTGGACTTCGAGTGACTCTTCAAGGTGGAGTTTGAACCAGTGACAATAGGCCCAGTGCATATTTTAAGAGCTACTAACACTATATAAGAGTAGCCTGACTATGGACCAGTACTTAGGGAAGTTTACCAACCTCTCCCTATACTCCACCAACATGGTACATGACCCTTTTCTCAGGGCCCATACCTTTAAGCAGGGACTCTGATGGGAGATCAGGGTGTCGATGATTTTTTTCTGCATCCCAATGCATGCTAGAGTGCTAGATAAAACTCTACTGGTGGAGAGCTTCCTAGCCGGGCAGGCACTGATGGTGAGAGTCATCATCAGACGACAGGTGGTTGAGTCATCTGAATAAGGAAGTAGGTAGATAATGTAAAGGCACAAATGGGCTACAACTTCTGGAGGACAACCATAGGATGCAGGTTCAGAGGTGCAGAGCTCATGAGGCAGAGAAGGTCACCTGAGGGGTAGATTTTGTTACTCTTGCGGCGGATAGAGTCACATGGCTCGTGAATTTCCAACTCCCCGCATCAATGGTCAGTAGATGATCGAGGGACCACCAAGGTAGTGGCAGAGGTTCAAGCGAGGAGGTCTATAAGGTGGATGATGTGGAAGGGGAGTAGGTCCATTGGTAGATGATGGGTGATGGTTCGAGGTGCTACCTCCACCACCCCTAGGTGGTCAAGCAGGGGCTCCGAGATCAGGTGGATAGGAGTGGGGCCAACTTCAGGTGATGTATTCTTATGAAAATGTCGCTCCATAGATGATTAGAGGTACGATCTGTGTGTTCTCCACCTTAGTTTTGGTTCTTATAGACATAGGTTCGAGTCTCTCTTTCCTTAACATAGACCTCATATGAGGCTTGATGATTCCGGTGGAGCCATTGGCTTGATCTTTATGATTTGAGACTCCTAAGGGAGAGGATTCAATAATTACACAATGGTTGTAACAGTGTGATATCACTCTAGGAGGAGATATCTTTGGATGGAATCTATTAGTCGCAGTGTCGAGGCCATATGAAATCATATTGGGTATGGAATGGTTATCTACAGTCCATTCTTAGATCGATTGTTTTAGCAGGGAAGTGCGATGTGTCTCTGAGGGTGGGACTGGGTTTTACTTCACCGGTGAGAAGGGAACCTTTGCAACACATGATGTACTTTCTCAGAGGAGGGTGCAGCTGATCACTCACCATTTGGAAATCCTCACCCTCAGTGTGGTGGACAAGAGGAGTTTGAGATTTCCGATAGTGGTGGATGAATATGAGGAAGTATTTCTTGAGGATTTTTTGGGACTACCAACTCGCAGGGTGGTAGACTTCTGTATTGAATTATACCTAGGGACGACACCGATATATACCCTTGCATATTAGATGTATCCTACGAAGCTTTGGGAGCTAAGAGTATAGTTGGAGGACTTGCTGATGAAGGGGTTTGTACAACCTAGTGTTTCTCTATGGGAATCCATGGTGTTGTTTGCAAAGAAGGAAGATAGAAGCTTGAGGCCATGTGTGTAATTTCAGTTCCTAAACCAGGTGACCGTGAAGAACAAGTATCCACTGTTCAAGATATATAACCTCTTTGATCAGTTGAAGGGTGTGAGTTGGTTCTCTAAGATTGAACTCAGATCAGGCTATCATCAGCTTCTGGTATGGGATGAGTGTAACGACCCAAACTATTATTTATGAAAATCATCTTGATGTAATTAAATATCTTAATATGTAAAATTGTTATATATAAAATGCACTTATTTAGTTTAATAATTTTGGATTTCAAAATACCGTTAAGAATTTTTATCATTTCTAATATAGTTGTTGAACAATGATCACATGATTAGTATAAATATAGGGATTTAAGAAATCCAATTTACTCAGACAAAGGAAGCGATGGCCTCATCAAGTATAATTTTTCCATACGAATCCCATTCGTTGAAGATCGGAAAGGAGGTGTCATCATTGGGATTTGATCTTGACTAATTCCAAGTAGATCTTAAATACGTTAATCTCGAATAGAATCACCTACAGGAGAAGTGGAAGTTGATAGAGATAACCACCCAGGCGATGTTATATGAGCCAACCCAAGAGTTTGTCACCATAACACACCTTACCGTTAGGTATTATGCATGAGTTATAAGGGGTTATATAATAATACCATATCACAAGGATTGTGTACATTATTTTTGTGTTGAATAAAGAATATACATTCATTTTTTTTATTTTTACTTCGTTAATAGTTTTTAAAGCACAAATAGAATTTTTTAATAATAATCAATTAAGAAATATATTTTGATGAATTAATGTATTTTTTTAATTAAGTAATATTTTAATTAAATATTATTAATAAATTAATTTTTTATTGAATATAAGTTATCATAATTTTTTTGAATGCATTTTTAATTTTTATTAAGGTTTGAAAGCTATTTTTGACAAAACCCATGATGTTTTGATAAGTATCAGTTTTTTTCTTAAAAGTAAAATTCAAATATTTATATAATTATCAAGATAATATTAATATTATTTTTGGAATCAGTATGTCGAAATTATCCATCAATGAATTTTTTATAATTTGCAGAGACAATCGAATTTTTGGGTAAAAATTAAATACCGTTTAAATATATAATGTGTTTTATTTCATCATAATGAACCAATAGTTATGTAATAAAATATTATAAATGATATTTTCTGACAATATTTGTTTTATATTTAATATAATTTAATTTTAGAATTTTTTTTATTAATTTTATGATGCCTTAGTGGACTCTTCAAGACTTATAAAACATTTTAACTTTTTAAATTGATTTCTTTGAAAGTGTGACTCACCTACAAATAAGAATGCAAAATATTTTAAAATTTTTGAACATTGGCCTTATAAAATAATGTTTTCCACTCCCCTTTGTACAATAACATGGGCAAAAACCATGGTATGGTTTGTGGTTTTGATTAGATTAATGCGTGGTATCCAAAACCTTAGTAATAAATAATCCCCTCTCTTTTCCTATATAAATCCACCCAAGCTCCCACATCCCATTTACTCAAAGAATTTTTATCTTGACCAAACTCTCACTTTCTCTCTCTAGAATACTCTCTAGAAGATCAAAGCTCCCAAGAAGCCTCTCTCAAGCCTCTTCCAAGCCTTTGGTATCACACTTCCATGTAAGGGATTTCTTCTTTTCGGATTTTTGCCCAAATTTATTTATATTGTTATACCATTTTGTTTTCAATTACAAATTTTGGGATATGATTTCACACCTCCCCAATACTTACATCCTTATGTTTTAATGGTGATGAACCTATTTATCTCTCATTAATTCCTCACATGTACACCTGTTACCATTCTGAAATTCCATAAAGAATTTCTCTCCTCTCATTAAATTCAAGAAATTATATTGTATTATAAATATAAATTCCATTACATATGTTGGGACATGTATATATTTGACCCCCTTAATTTACATTTTATGTAAATATGATGAGATACCCCTTTCTCTCCCATCAACCATTTTTATGAATTCTTATGTCACACTGTTATGCTGCAAAAATTGCACCGTGATTTTCCAAGCCAATGTCAGTGTGTAGTAAATACCATGTCCATTTATCTATCAAGGGTATTAAACATTATGAAAATTTAATTATTGATTATAGAGTTTCATGTATGAATTATAAATTCCTTTATCATGGAATAAATGATGATGTTCAATGAATATATGTTGTATGATCTATGTGGCACACTTATGCAAGAAATGAAATGATTAAGAAGGGTGTGCCCTGATAGCACTCCAATGAATTAGGTAGATAATAGTATCATGATACTTTAAGTACAATTATAGTTTAATCCTGAAAATTCACGATCAATTAGGGTTTACTCAGGATCCATTTGAAATTATCCTTGGCTCGTGCTAATAACATGTTAAATGTTGTTTCCACATTTCCATGTTATGATAATCATGCTATATCATGCCTTTTTGTTAATGTCTGTATTATGCTCCATTGATATTCCTATTACCTAAAATTTACTTTATTCTCCATGTTATGACTTCTTTACTCCCTTACCAGGCTTTATAGATCACCCTTTTCTTATGCATGTACTCAGGTTATCCCATGCAATGAAAAGTACGAATGAATGTTGTGGTCATGTAAAAGAAGTTTTCAATAAAGATGTGTGTTTCATGTTCTATGTATTTATTTAATGTTCATAATCCCCAAAGTCACTAGACCTATTGATACTATATGTTGTATCAAGTGAATAATTTTTGTATTAAATTTTGTTTAAGTTTGAAATAGAGAGCATGGTTGTTATAGTTGGTTTCAGAGGATAAGTTTAGTTTTTTTGGGATTAGGATTAGAAACCCCTATTGGATGCCTTAGGGATAAGAATAAGTATAATAAAAACATCCATAAATATTTTTTTAATATTGAGTAAGTGGTTTATCAAGAAAATACATCCACGTCTGGATATGAGCAGGTAGAGGCGGCTCTTGAACATATGTATCTAGGGGTAAAAGCCAAAACACAACTTTGAACTAGACTCGAACGGATACTAGTGCACAACAACATGAATTTATGCACTCTTGGATATGACACACCTAGGGATATGCTTTGTTAAATTCATAAGATTTGTACGAACCATTATTAAGGGAATTAAAAAAAATTCCCTAAGAAAATATGTTGGGAAGTTGATCATGGATAACATAGATTAAACCCTAAGAATTCATAAGTTACAAAAATAAGTGTAATTTATAAGTAATACATTTTTTTCTTTGTATTACCCTTTATGTGTTACCTCTAATTTTTTTTATTCCAGCCAAAGGCCTATAATAAGAGGACTCGGGCTAAGAACCGATGTAAAGATCAATGTGACGACTGTTCTAATGAGATGCCCAATCTGGTGGGAGTGGGAATGACAAACTTTTTCATGATAATCTATCATTTAATTCATGTTTTTAATAGAAACATGGGTCAATAAGAACATTCAACCCCCCTAATAAAGAACATGTCACAATTGAGAGATTCATGAGACAAAGGCCTCATACTTTTAATGGATCATCCAATCCCTCAATTTCCAAACAATGGATAAACTCTATTGAAAGATCTTATCCATACTTCAATGTTTTGAAAAAATGACGGTACTTATGTATTCTTATCATATTGAGGGTGAATATGATCAATGGTGGACATTGATAAAAAATACAAAGCCTAAGGAGGAGATCGAGGCTTTGGAATGGAAGGATATTCAGAAAATGTTTTTCGATAAATATTTTCTTTGTAACTTCTGACTTAAGATGGAAAGGGACTTCCTTGACCTCATGAAAAATGGTGAAAAATCCATCAGAGAGTACGAGGTAAACTTCAAAAGGATTTCATGATATGCCGCTGGCTTTGTCCTTACCCCTGAATGCAAGGTTGATAGCTTCTTTGGTAGGATAAAACCTATCCTACATAAATCTCTTGCGATCTGTGACTTCGAGAGCTATGATAAAATTGTTTGATGTTCCCTAAAAGTCTAAAAAGAGATCAGTAAATCTCAGGGGTATAATGGGGAAAAATCATAAGGTGGAATTCAATTTTGGTGGTCTGATGGATAAATTCAATAGTACTAAGAAAATTCAGCACCCCACTTGCCAAAGGTACAGAAAGAAGAACCTCGGAAATTTATTGAAGGGGACGATAAAATTATTTAGGTGTGGAAGAGAAGGGAACCTAACCATTAAATGCTGACAAGAAAAACCTACAGATGCAACAAGAAAAGGACCGCTCTGTTCAACCCTCAACACGTTGTTCATTACATCAACTACAAAGAACCGGGGCACTATTCAAACATGTTATCTAATCCACAGGTTTTTAGAGGCAACCAACAACCTTCAAAGCAGAAAGGGATAGCTTTTTCTATCACTACCACTGAAGTGAACCCTGACAACGAAGTGGCGAAAAGTACACTAGTTATTAATTCAATAATAGTGAACATAATTTTTGATTCTAGTTCTATGCATTATTTTATATTCCTAAAGTTTAGTAAAACAATCCCAAAACCACCAAAAATCATGGAAGTAAAGATTTCAGTGGGAACAAAAAATTGGGAAATCATTTCATCCCAGGAATATAACTCCTCCCAGGTCATAATTTGTGGATTGAACATCCGAACCAACCTCGTCATACTCGCCTTGGTTAAAATTTATGAAATTATTGGCATGTATTGGATTTCTTTATATAGATCCAACATAAATTTCCATGAGAGGGAAGTCACGATCCATATGGAGAATCGACCCCTGATTCTATACAAGTTCAAGGAGGAGGATGGATATTATTTAGCACCATCATCTCAAGGGTGGATATTACTGCACTATGAGCATGCGTATCTACCTCAAATGATTGAGTCTAAGGAAGAAACCATCTTTGAAGATATGCCTATTATGATAGAATTTGCTGAGGTGTTTCCTGAAAAATTGCCTAATCTTCCTCTTATAGGATATTTTGAATTCACAATTGATATTATACATGGGGCGTTACCAATATCTAAGACTCGGTATAGAATGGCTATTTTGGAGATTTAGGAGTTGAAGAAACAACAATAAGAGAATCTAGATAAAGGGTTTATATTCCCAAGTGCTTCACCATGGTGTACACCAGCCCTCTTCATCAAGAAGAAGGATGGGTCAATGCGCATTTTCATTAATTATCAAGATCTCAAAAAAATCAGGATAAAGAAGATGTATCCTTTGCCTTGAATTGATGACTTTTTCGATCATCTATGTGGAGGAAAATACTTCTCCAAGGGGGATTTTCAGTCGGTATATTACTAATTAAGGGTGAAGATGGAGGATATCGCCAAGACTACATTTATTACAAGATACATGCATAATGAATTCATAGTAATTTCTTTAGGACTCACTAATACTCCAACAATCTTCATGGACTTAATGAATATAATCTTTAGATATTACGTCAAATTTTTTTGATAGTCTTTATAGAAGATATTCTAATATAATCCAAAACCAATGAGGAGAATTAGTATCATCTAATCACTGTACTAGAGACCTTTAAAAAGGATAAGATCTCTACAAAGTACAACAAGTGCGAGTTCTGGTTGAAGGAGGTCTCATTCTTGGGTCATATCATCACAAGAAATGGGATGTCTATGGATCCTTCAAAGACAGCTACAACAGAGGGACGTCCATTGCCATCATTGGTAACAAATATATATATCTTCTTGGGGTTAGCTGGATATTATCACCGATCTGTGAGAAATTTATCATAATTATCCAACCCTCTTACCAAGCTAACTCGGAAGGGAGTAAAGTTTGATTGGATTGATAAATTCAAAGAGAGCTTCAAGGAGTGGAAAAAGAGGCTGATCATTGTGCCCATGATCACATTACCCACAAGTGGAGAACTTTTTTTGGTATTTAGTGATGATTTTAAAAAGGGTTTGGGATATGTGTTGATGAAAAAAGACAAAGTTATTGCTTATGCTTCATGACAATTGAATGATCATGAGATAAACTATCCCACACATGATCTTGAGTTAGATATAGTAATCTTCGATTTAAATATTTGGCGACATTAACTATTTGTGGAGAAGTGTGAAATATATACGAATCAAAAAATCCTCAAGTATATATTCACACAAAAAGAGTTTTACATGCACCAAAGAAGATGGTTAGATATGATCAAAGACTATGGCTTCTCAATCCATTACCACCCTTGGATGGAGAACAAGGTGGTGGGTGATCTAAGTAGAAATGACCTAGCGATTATATCATTGATGAGAATTGAAAAGGATCCAATATTTTTGATTTGATGAAGATGAACATGGGAATCATAAAGAAGGTAACATCATGAATCCTTTCACAAATGATTGCTCAGTCGTCTATTTTGGAAAGGCTAAAGGATGCTCAAAAGGATTATGTGGAAATTAAAAAGAAAGTGGAAACTAATAGAAAATAGAAATCCTATGAGTTCAATATTAATGAAGAAGGAATTGTGAGATTTTGGAAAAGACTATATGTTCAATAAAGTCCATGGTTAAAGAATGAACTTTTGGATGATGCACATAGTTCAAATTTCTCCATTCACCATGGGCACACAAATATGTACAGAGAACTTCAAGAGCATTATTGGTGGGATAACATGAATAAGGAGATCACTGAGTATAAATAAAAGTACCTGGTATTTCAGCAAGTGAAGACTGAGAGGAAGATGTCTAAGGAGATGATGCAACCATTACCCATACAGGCATGGAAATGGGAGAACATCACCATGGAGTTTGTCACCCAACATCCGAAGACATCCAAAAAACAATGTTATCTGAGTTTTTGTGGATTATATTATAAAGACTACATACTTAATTTCAATTCGAGAGGATTTATCATTGGATCAACTAGCACAGATATATATCCGAGAAGTGGTAAGGCTCCATGGAGTACTACTATCTATTATATCTGATCAAGATCCAAGATTCACCTCACTGTTCTGAAAGAGTCGTAAACATGCTCTGAATACTTAGCTAAACTTCAGTACAGCTTATCATCCCAAAACTGATGACCAATCCAAGTGGACTCTCCAAACACTATAGGAAATGTTGAGAGCATGATAAATGGACTTCAAATGAGGATGTGATCAACATCATGCTATTGTTTATTTCTATTACAATAAATGTTTCCACTCAAGCATCCAAATGGATCCTTATGAAGACCTTTATGGTAAGAGGTGCAGAACAACAGCATGTTGGGATGAAGTTGGGGAGAAAAAACACCTAGGTCTAGAAATGGTCAAATAAATGTTAGAGAAGGTTAAGACCATACAGTAGTATATTAAAGCTTCCCAGAGTCGTCAAAATAGATATGGTGATAATAGTCGATGAGACCTAGAGTTTGGTGTTAGAGATATGTAATTCCTTCGCATATCACCGTGTAAGAGAGTTATGATATTTAGAAGAAGATAAATCTTAGTCCAAGGTACATCATCCCTTTTGAGATCCTTGATCGCATTAGAGCAGTGGTATATTGACTAGCACTCCCACCAAAACTATATCTAGTATGTGATGTATTCCATGTATCACTCTTGAGGAAGTATATACCTGATCCATCACATGTACTCAATCCATAGGTGGTACCATTGTAGAATGACCTCTCCTATGAAGAGAATCTGGTGAAGATCTTAGATCGTAGGGAAAAAGTACTACAAAATAAGGCAATACCCCTCGTCAAGGTTTTGTGGAGAAACAACAAGTTTGAAGATGCAACATGGGAATCAGAAGAAGTGATGAAGCAGAGTTACCCACATCTATTTTAGTACGTAAAAAGGAAATTTTGAGGGCGAAATTACTTAAGGGTGGATATTTGTAATAACACAAACGTTTATTAATGAAAATTCCTCTTTATCTAATTAAATTTCTTATTATGTAAAATAGTTTTTTAACAAATCCAATTCTTTGGTTTTATGATTTTGAATTTAAAAATATTGTTATGAATTGTAACCATTTCTAATATAGCCTTTGAAAAGTGATCACAAGATTAGTATAAATATAGGGCTTTAACAAATGCAATTTACCGAGAAAAAGGAAGCAATGGCCTCGTCTAGTAGAATTCCTCCATAAGAATCCCATTTATCGAAGCTCTAAAAGGAGGTGGAATCATTGGGATTCACTCTTGACCAATACCATGCCTAGCTTCAACACGTTAAGCTCAAATAGAACCACCTACGGGAGAAGTGGTTGTTGATAGAGATTACCACCCAAAAAATGTTATCTGAGCCACCCTAAGAGTTTTTCACCATCGTACACCTTACCCTTCGATCTTATGTTGGTGTTATAAGGGGTTATGTAACAAGACTCAAGAACTATGATTGTTTACATTATTTTTTAATAGAATAAAAAATATAAATTCATTTTATTATTGTCACTTTGTAGATAGTTTTTAAACCACAAATAGTATTTCTAGTTAATATTCAATTAAGAAATCTATTTTTATGAATTAATGGATATTTGAATGAAGTAATATTTTAATATAATATTATTAGAAAATTGTTTTTATTAAATACAAATGATCATATAATTTTTATGAATAAAATTGTAATTTTTATTAAGGTTTGAATGTCGTGTTTGACAAAACCCATAACTTTTCAATAAATGTCGATTTTTATTTTAAAATTAAAAATTCACATATTACGAAAATTATGTAGATAAAATGAATATTATTTTTTGAATCAAGACATCGAAATTATCCAATGGTGAATTTTTCATAATTTTTTGAGACAATCAAATTTTTGGGTAAAAATTAAATACCGTTTAAATATATAATGTGTTTTATGACATCATAATGACCCAATAATGATTTAATAAAATATTATAAATGATATTTATAGACAATATATTTTTTATTTTTAATATAATGTAATTTTAAGTTTGTTTGATTTATTTTATGATGCCTTAGTGGACCCTTCAAGACTTATAAAACATTTTAACTTTTTAAATTGATTTCCACGAAAGTGTGACTCACCTCCATATAATCAAGCCTAATATTTTAATAATATTGGCCATTGGACTTATAAAATAATTTTTTTCCACTCCCCTTCAGCAAAAACCATAGGAAAAAACTATGGTTTGGTTTGTTGTTTTGATTAATTTAATGTGTGGTGTCCAAAACCTTAATAATAAAGAATTCCCTCTCTTTTCCTATATAAACCCAACCAAGATCCCACTCCTTATTCACTCAATGCCTTTGAAGATTGACCAAACTCTTTCCTCTACTCTCTATAATCCTCCCAAGTCACCCTAAGCTCCCAATAAACCTCTCTCAAGCTTCTCCCAATCCTTTTGGTTCACACTTCCAAGTACGAGATTTATTCCTTTCTCATTTTTTCCCAAATTTATTTACATTGTTATACACTTTTTTTCAAATAAAAATTTTGGGGTATGATTTTGAACCTCCCCCATACATTCCTCCTTTTTTTAAATGATGAGATATCTCTTTCTGTCTCTTTAATGCCTCCCATGTACACCTATTACCATGCTGAAATTCCCCAAGGAATTTCTCTCTTCTTATTTACATTCAAGAAATTATTTTGTATTATGAATCTAAATTCCATTACATATGTTGGGACATTTATCTATATGAACCCCTTACTTTCCATTTTACGTACATATAATGAGATAACCTTGTTGGAATCTATGACACCCTAATAGGGGAGGGTTGAATTAGGGTTTCAACTTTTTCTTTTAAAAAAAAGATCTTGTTCCCACGGAGGTAGGAAATTGATAAACCTATAATACTGATGGGAAAAGAATGTAAAAAAACACATGAAATGAGACCACACATCACATTTAATTGGATCACCACTAAGGGATACATCCAAGGATCATATGATGACAGGTTACTGGTCATACCTAATTCCACCAAACTTCACTAGATGTGGATTACAAGGTTCAGGTACAATCACTCTATCCCAGGAATAGTGCCTTTACAAATGTTTAGGTATATCTCACTGTGTCCCTCAGGTCACTCCCGTTGACTCCCCCTGTCTAGAGACCCTAAGATTAACGTACATGGACATTACATTACTTTTGAGGAATACTTAGTACATAACAAAAACACACACACAAGGACCGTAATAGTTTATTGTCTTTGGAAACTCAGAATATAATCTTCTAATCATGGTGAAAGATCTTCAACATCTCCCATAAAGATCTTCCTTTTTCTACCTAAAACCTTTCTATATATCCTGGGGAAAATAAAACATAAAAGGGTGAACTCAAATGCTCAGTAAGGGTAAACAAAAGAAATATCAATCACATCATATTCATAAGAACATAACATTTTGGAAATCTTAATCCTGCAAAAGAGATCATAATATCGTAACATGGGAAAAATCATAGTAGTGAAATGTAATCCCAGTAATCATAACTTAAACCATGAAACTTTGTGGCGTACACACATAATCATAGAGAATCATTTCTTATTAGTCAAGAATCATTGCCAAGACTATCTTAGTGGACAAAGTCCATTTCTGAACCGAGTTTATTCCTCGTTTCAGTCCTGCTTCACTGAACCGGTTTAACCTGTCGTTCCAGACATGTCTATATCATGAGATATAAAATCTTTACCCAATTCATTGGAGGGAGATATAGGTCCCACCCATCTCATAATGATACCATTCTAATGTGTGCCAAAAAATCATAAATCATACATCATTGCATAACCCATGTAATAAAAAATGGGATTCTTAAACAACATGACATCATAAAACAATTCATATAAGATAAAAGAATTCATAAAAATAATTCCATCACAACATAATCAAATAAATGTAATAATAGGGATAGAAACAGAACCCTATATTATCTTAGATGGAAAATAATTTTGATAAAACACTTGAACTCCATTCTTGAGGAAAATATCCTTTCTACTTCAAATTTTTTTTCCTTTCTCAACATGTCTTACAATTTTAAAATAAAAGAAGTTGATTAAAAATAAAATTGAAAACTTGTAAAGGAAGCTTCTTGGAAATAATGTTTTCAAAATCCATTCATGTCGTTTAAGTTAAAAAAAACATTCTTCTCGTACTTTTGTCGGAAAAGTCAAAAAGTACTTCGTACGAAAAACGACAAAAGATTCCTTTCGTATCCTTTACTAAAAACTCATCAAAGGTTAAAATAGGATTTCAAAAATTGCAGGTGGATGGAAACAATATTATATATTTAGGAAACATGGATATGGATGATAAAATACACCCCAGTAAATACCAAAGTATAAACAATCTCGGATAAAATGAGATTGTGATATTTTCCCTTACCTTAGGTTCGATTTGCTTCGTAAGTGTCCGAACCTCGTGTATAATGATTTAAATAATGTCATTGACTTATTCCATAATCATAATAATTTTTATGATATCATATATGGTTCACTAATGACTTTATATTATCCGTTCTTTTGTAAATTCCATGTTAAAGTGCGGTTTGGGTAAAATTGTTTCATTTGTCGTCCGTGTTTTGACTTGTAATTATTCATATGATTACTTAGATCATGATTGCTTAATTCCAGAATATAAAACATGATTTATATATAATATATATTCATAATATACATATATATATAATAAATCAGTAAATGGAAAGAAATACACCGTTCATGGAGACGGTAGGCCGTACGTACGCATGAACGCTGTTTTCGTTTCCTTATTAAGTTGAATGGAATTAAGTAGATGACATACATATATATACACATAAATACAGTATCATTATTATGTCATATATTTCAAGATTACTTATTATATATACTTTATAATCATTCATGAATGGTTAACGTGGAGAATGAATCTCATCGCGTTGTGGAGACGATAGTCCGTACGTACGCACGAGCGATGATATCGTTCTCATGATCGTGGGACTATATTGGAGTGTATCTATACTATTTCAGAATCAATATCACTTTAAAATAATCATATATAGTTATTATTTACACCATTATACCCATCCAAGTAAGGTGGTGGTGGAAAATAGATTACACCACGTCGTGGAGACGGTATTCCGTACGTACGCACGCGTGGTGATTTCATTTTCTGTAGGATGGATAGATGGTGAAATAGGGTTGTTTCATACTTATAATAAAACATCAGTATATGAGTGATACTTATATTATTACTTCATGAAGAAACAACTAAATAAGAAGAAGTGGAAGAAGAAATAAAGATGAAAGAATCGGTAACGGGCATTACCTCTTCTTTGAAGCGCTTCATTGAGACCTCCTTTTAGGGCACTAAAATTGGTCTTTGAAGAAGACCAGGACCTCTAGGATTTCTCTAGGGAAGTGGAGAGAAGAAATTGGCAGGGGTTGGCCGAGCTTGAAGGCTCAAAGTGGTGTGAGGAAGAGAGGTAGGAGGTTCCCTTTTATAAGGGAGGAGAGGGGCTCCTTTGGAAAACTAAAAATATTATTTTATTATAAAGTCATATTCTGTTTTAAATAGCTCCAAATTTATTTATTTCAAAGATAAGTTGGGGATGGGTCGAAATACTCTCATCCAATAGAATTTAGACAAGTTTAGGTTCGTATATTAACCTTATCATTTAGATTTAACATTAAGTTAAATAATTTTACTTTTATCGTGTCTTCTTGTGTTCTTACACTATAAGGTTAATAAAATTACTATAACAAGCCAAACGAACCCCATGTTGTTTATTATTAATATATATAACCTTATATAAGTCATTTGTCCGAACCTTAGATTTTTAGGAATAAAATAACAATTAATAATATAATATTTGTTTTAAAAAATATTTTATGTCAATTTTGACACTATTTGGTAATTGATTTTTTTGAAAATCATAACAGAATGATTAGTTCGAAAAAAGATAATTAAATCAATACTAAAATTTCATATTAACCTATAAAATTAGTGGAATTCATAAAAAGTCTAAAATTACATTTATTTGGGTATTTATAACATCAATTATGTCAATATTTCATTAATAAGATAATTATTGCATCATCTTTGTGTCATAAATGTCTAAAAATTACAAATAAAATATCATTATGTAGGAAATATTTTTATATTTCTAATGAATATTTATAGTCGAATTTATCTTATGTATAACCCTATATTACAAATGATTTACTTATTAAACATTGATTTTAACTATTTTAACCCTTCTTTAAATAAATTAATAATAAATGTCCCAATCTAATCCAAGTGGGCCTAAATGGTCATATTTTATTATTAAGGTTGTTTTTGGTCTAATTACACTTATCAAATAGAATTAGGACATGTGTTATGGTAATAATAATACCATTTTTACCCTTAATTACCCTATTTACTTTTAACCGTGGTAAAAAAAGTAAAAAGATACTATTCACCAAAAATTATTTTCATCTCATTGAACTAGATTTTACTTACTGACATCAACCGTGTGTCTTGGATTTTTGAAATTCCACTCACAGAAGCGGTAAAATTAAGTTTTATGAAAAAATCATTTTTTTAACTACCACTTAGTGGTTTCACTATTCATCAAAAAATGAAAGTTTCCAGAAAAATACCAAAAATTAGGCCTAAGATATATTTGATATTATGATCTCAAAAATGATCTCAAAAATGATGTCTATTTTACAAAATTCAAAACATATCAGTTGAATTAATTAATTTAAAAATTAATTCCCGTCGTCAAAACAAATAGCGTGTTCTTAAGAGATAATAACTATCAAAAGATTGAAACTTGTTTATGTCTGGTTTAAATGTGAAATTACATCCAATGACCAACATTGTATTAAATTGTAAAAATATATTAAAAATATACTTTAAAACAACTCAAATTAATAATTTATCACTATTAATTATTTCGATTAAAAAGGTTGTTTTTAATTAAAATTTAGTAATTTTCACAATTAATCAGAAAATGAAAGTTATCCGAAAAGTACCAAAATTTCACCCTAAGATAATTTTGATATTCCGAATCCAAAAATGAAGTCCATTTTGAAAAATAAAATTTAAAAATTTCAAAAAGTGGTTATTACTATTCATAACGGCTAGTTTTAATAATATTTTAATAGCATATCGTTGTTTACTGAAACTCGGTATTGCGTACTACACACGCTATCGAGGAAGGTCGTGATTGTGTGTAATGCAAGGCAAGTCAAGGATGCGTGTTGTGAAAGCTCCTTTTGGTGTAGCGTACAACACAAGACATTAATGAAATTAAAAAGAATATTTTTTCATAAAATCTCGGGGTGTTACATTCTACCCCCCTTAAAATGAATTTCGCCCTCGAAATTCGTCGGGGTTATAAATGGTTTACTATCGAAAGTTTCTTTGATAGAAACCCACATCGTAAAAGGGAATACAAAAACCAATCTTTAAAAACAAAAGTATGAAACATAACGGTTACCCAAATAAACTAATCACTGGGTTTCCTCATAGGTGAAAATATGGATATGGAAGAGAAATCTAACCATCATGTTCTGATGGAGAGTGGTAGAGAACATGACTATGGAAAAGCCAGTAATCACAAAGCCATAAATTTGTGATGATCTAATGTACCATCTGATTCATCAGATATAAGAGCACTAGGACAACATTTTTGGTTTTCAAGATCGTTTCCCTAAAGTTGATGAAATTGGAATTCGAATAAATACTTTTGTGATTTTAGTATAGTCTCACCGTTGGTCGTTCTTTGGACAATTTCCACTTCATATATTAAATAAATGAAGTTGAATTTGTCATTTGTGATGTGTTAGCAGATCATGTGATAGAATGATGGGTCATTCCATCTGTCTCAAACAAAAGGTTAGAAAAGTTACCAAAAAATACATCAGTCCATCTATAGTGAGATTAATCATATATGGTTCCTAAAATGGACTTATACTTCATATATCATACTTCTTAATATAATAAAACTAGTTTCTACTAAACAGGGACTTCCTGTAGGCCAGTGGTAGGCGATAAAGGTCAGTCGCACTTCGGTTGTGGGTTCGATTCCCATAGCCTTGTCCGACGCGATGGGCTGTCGCCCGTTCTGCAGGTTGTGTTTTTTCTAAAACTACATTACTATAACATCCCATAAATAATATTGAAAAAAACTTCTATCCTTAAACAATTCTAACTTATGTCCAACCTAATTGTAACATCCCCAGATGATAAAGGGTTAAATGACTAAATGATATGACTCATGTCAACAAAGTCCACCGTCCTTTTCGGGAGCCTGTCTGGTTAGAACTCCACAGTTAAGCGTGCTTGGCCTCGAGTAGTGATCAGGATGGGTGACCCTCTGGGAAGTTCCCCATGGTGTGTGTGAGTGAGGACGAAGCACACTGGAAAGGACAAGTGTTGGCCTGTGGGGACTATCATTAGTCAGATGACCCGTTCAGGCACGTGGGTGGACCCTAGGGTGGGCCCCACGTGTCTGTGGGGGCAATTGGTGGTACCTGGTGGGTCAGGACCCGACGACCATGTTGAGGCGGGGTGGCTGTGCTGTCACCGGGACCCGGTTGTCACATTTGGTATCAGAGGAGGAACCCAGCCTTAAGTGCAAGGTGCACTGCCTGGGTTGAGATGTAGGGCCCACAACGAGGGCGTTGTGCTCTAAAGGGGGGGGGGGTGATTGTAACATCCCCAGATGATAAAGGGTTAAATGACTAAATGATATGACTCATGTCAACAAGGTGCACCTTCCTTTTCGGGAGCCTGTCTGGTTAGAACTCCACAGTTAAGCGTGATTGGCCTGGAGTAGTGATCAAGATGGGTGACCCTCTGGGAAGTTCCCCAGGGTGTGTGTCAGTGAGGACAAAGCACAGTGGAAAGGACAAGTGTTGGCCTGTGGGGACTATCATTAGTCAGATGACCCGTTCAGGCACGTGGGTGGACCCTAGGGTGGGCCCCACGTGTCTGCGGGGGCAATTGGTGGTACCTGGTGGGTCAGGACCCGACGACCATGTTGAGGCGGGGTGGCTGTGCTGTCACCGGGACCCGGTTGTCACAATAATCCATTCCAATATTTAGGCTTATCCATAATACTGCAGTCCACTCTCATATTATAGTGAAAATGATTACCAGAGATTTCATATAACAAGCATGTTAATTCCATCGTTGATCCCCATATATCATAAGATATGTCTTGTTGGTCACATTCCAAACATTCGAAGGTCGTAATCATGTGTTCTCTTGAAAAATGAATACCCATTGAATCTTAGTGAAAACATGAATGCTGTCAAAAGTTAACTCTTTCCACATACCAAAATCTAAAAATTCTATATTCTCAAACCATGATATAACCTTCTCCTTATATCAATCATGAGCTCGTGAATACTATCAAACCTTTAATTTTCTTCTTATCCCTTCATTATGCGCATATCATCTACTTTCCAAAAATATCTGAATAATATTTCATGGTTACTAGTACCATTAATCATACACTCTCAAAACATAGGAAAGACAATAGTGTAACAATCCTTATATCTCTCTTTATTCCATAGTACCATGAGATTACTTATACAACATTACACTTGATAAACATGTAATCATTCCATGACCTTCTTAAACCATTGACCAAGCTTCAACAATTCTTTCATCTTACATATCATTTGTAGTCTCTTCATCATCATCAATATAAATACTTCCCATACGACCGTACTGATTCTCTTCATGAGAGTTTCCCTCAGGGAATTGGTTTGCATAATGCCCATACATTCCACATTTAAAACATTTAACCATTGTTGATGTCGTAGCAATACCATTATCCTCATCCTTGGTGTTAACTGAACCTTTTCCATTGCACTAACTGGCTTTGTGTCCTTCTTTTCCACACCCAAAGAATCTTCTAGTTCCTTTGAAACAATCTCCCCGATGCCTCTTCCCACATTATTTACATGAGGGAAATTGAACTTTCTTTCCTCTATTATCATCATGAAACTCCATCTTTCTCTTATTATCTGAGTTGGGAAACTTACCAAAGTTGAGATTATTGATCATATTATGAGATTGCTGATTAGGAATAATAACGATTTTTGGACTTCCAAACCCCGTTTCATTTGGTTTCTCATGAAGAAAATCATTCCATTGCCTATCATATCCTCAATTATCATGAATCTTCCTATTTCCAGCCATTTTCTAAAACCCAAAAAGAATAGTGTGAGAGGAAAAAATCATGCCAGAGAAAATAACATAGTAAAGGGGAAGAACCTTGAATATCTAACATATTAGGATAAATTATAAGATCGTTACCATAGTTCTAGGACTATATCCTATACGTATACCTATCCTTAGGGACATCCCTAGACATACCTTAGAAATATCTCTAGGGATCTCACTAACGTTTTTGCATCTTAGTTTGCAAAGGTTGACTAAACCTTTACTTTGATACCAAATGTAGAGACCCGAAGCTTAACATACATGGAAATTACATTACTTTTGTGTAATACATAGTACATAACAAAAACACACACATAAGGACCGTAATAGTTTAGTTTCTTTGGAAACTCGGAATATAATCTTCTAATCGTGGTGAAAGATCTTCAACATCTCCCATAAAGGTCTTCCTTTTTTTTAACCAAAAACCTTTCTTTATGTCCTGGGAAAAAGAAAACATAAAAGGGTGAGCTCAAATGCTTCATAAGGGTAAAAAAAAGAAATATCAATCACATCATATTCATAAGAACATAACATTTTTGAAATCTTAATCCTGCAAAAGCGATCATAATATCATAACATGGGATAAATCATAGTAGTGAAATGTAATCCAAATAATCATAACTTAAAACATGAATCTTTGTGGCATACAAAAATAATCATAGAGAATCATTTCTTATTAGTCAAGACTCATTGTCAAGACTATTTTCGTGGATAAAGTCCATTTCTGAACCGAGTTCATTCCTCGTTTCAGTCCTGCTTCACTGAACTGGTTTAACCTGCCGTTCCAGCCATGTCTATCTCATGAGATATAAAATCTTTACCCAATGCATTGGAGGGATATATAGGTCCCACCCATCTCATAATGATACCATTCTTATGTGTTCCACAAAATCATAAATCATACATCATTGCATAACCCATGTAATAAAAAATGGGATTCTTAAACAACATGACATCATAAAAAAATTCATATAAGATAAAGGATTTCATAAAAATAATTCCATCACAACATAATCAAATAAATTTAATAATAGGGATATAAACAGAACCCTATATTATCTTAGATGGAAAATAATTTTGATAAAACACTTGAACTCCATTCTTGAGGAAAATATCCTTTCTACTTCAAAAAAATTTTCCTTTCTTAACATGTCTTACATTTTTAAACTAAAATAAGTTGATTAAAAATAAACTTGAAAACTTGTAAAGGAATCCTCTTGGAAATAATATTTTAAAAATCCATTCATGTCGTATAAGATAAAAAAAACATTCTTCTCGTACATTTGTCGGAAAAGTCACAGAGTACTTCGTACGAAAAATGACAAAAGATTCCTTTCATATCCTTTACTGAAAACTCATCGAAGGGTAAAATTGGATTTAAACAATTTTAGGTGGATGGAAACAATATTACATATTTAGTAAACATGGATGTGGATGATAAAATACACCCCAGTAAATACCAAAGTATAAACAATCTCAGATAAAATGAGATTGTGATATTTTCCCTTACCTTAGGTCTGATTTTCTTTGTAAGTGTCTGAACCTCCTGTATAATGATTTAAATAATGACATTGACTTATTCCAGAATCATAATCATTGTTATGATATCATATATGGTTCACTTATGACTTTATATTACCCGTTCTTTTGTAAATTCCATGTCAAAAAGCGTTTTGGGTAAAATTGTTTCATTTGTCGTCCGTGTTTTGACTTGTAATTATTAATATGATTACTTAGATCATGATTACTTAATTCCAGAATATAAAACATGATTTATATATAATATATATTCATAATATACATATATATAATAAATCAGTAAATGGAAAGAAATACACCGTTCATGGAGATGGTTGGCCATACGTACGCATGAACGCTGTTTTCGTTCCTTATTGAGTTGAATGGAATTAAGTAGATGACATACATATATATACACATAAATAAAGTATCATTATTATGTCATATATTTCATGATTACTTATTATATATACTTTATAATCATTCATGAATGGTTAACGTGGAGAATGAATCTCATCGCGTCGTGAAGACGGTAGTCCGTACGTACGCACGAGCGATGATATCGTTCTCATGATCGTGGGACTATATTGGAGTGTATGTATACTATTTCAGAATCAATATCACTTTAAAATAATCATATATAGTTATTATTTACACCATTATACCCATCCAAGTAAGGTGGTGGTGGAAAATAGATTACGCCACGACGTGGAGACGGTATTCCGTACGTACGCACACGCGGTGATTTCATTTTCCGTAGGATGGATAGATGGTGAAATAGGGTTGTTTAATACTTATAATAACATATCAGTATATGAGTGATAATGATGTTATTACTTCATGATGAAACAACTAAAGAAGAAGAAGTGGAACAAGAAATAAAGATGAAAGAATCGGTAACGGGCATTACCTCTTTTTTGAAGCGCTTATTTGAGACCTCCTTTTAGGGCACTAAAATTGGTCTTTGAAGAAGACCAGGACCTCTAAGTTGTCTCTATTGAAGTGGAGAGAAGAAGTTGTCAGGGGTTGGCCGAGCTTTAAGGATCAAAGTTGTGTGAGGAAGAGAGGGAGGAGGTGCCCTTTTATAAGGGAGGAGAGGGGCTCCTTTGGAAAACTAAAAATATTATTTTATTATAAAGTCATATTCGGTTTTAAATAGCTCCAAATTGATTTATTTATAATCTAAGGTGGGTATGGGTAGAAATTCTCTCATCCAATAGAATATATACATGTTTAGGTTCGTATTTTAACCTTATCATTTAGATTTAACATTAAGTTAAATAATTTTACTTTTACCGTGTCTTCTTGTGTTCTTACACTATAAGGTTAATAAACTTAATATAACAAGCCAAACGAACCCAAAGTTGTTTTTATTAATATATATAACCTTATATAAGTAATTTGGCCGAACATTAGATTTTTAGGAATAAAATAACAATTAATAATATAATATTTGTTTTAAAAACTATTTTTTGTCAATTTTGACACTATTTGGTAATTGATTTTTGTGAAAATTATAACAGAATGATTAGTTAGAAAAAAGTTAATTAAATCAATACTAACATGTCATATTAACCTATAAAATTGGTGGAATTCATAAAAAGTCTCAAATTACATTTATTTAGGTATTTATAACATCAATTATGTCAATATTTCATTAATAAGATAATTACTGCATCATCTTTGTGTCATAAATAAATTAAGATATTTAATGTCTAAAAATTAAAAATAAACTATAATTATGTAGTAAATATTTATATCTTTCTAATGAATATTTATAGTTGAATTTATCTTATGTATAACCCTATATTACAAATGATTTACTTATTAAACATTGATTTTAACTATTTTAACCCTACTTTAAATAAATTAATAATAAATGTCCCAATCTAATCCAAGTGGGCCTAAATGGTCATATTTTATTTCTAAGGTTGTTTTGGATCGAACTACACTTATCCAATCGAATTAGGACATGTGTTAGGGTAATAATAATATCATTTGTACCCTTAATTACCCTATTTACTTTTAACTGTGGTAAAAAAAGTAAAAAGTTACTATTCACCAAAAATAATTTTCATCTCATTGAACCAAATTTTACTTACTGACATCAAACGTGTCTCTAGGATTTTTGAAATTCCACTCACAGAAGCGGTAAAATTAAGTTTTATGAAAAATTCATTTTTTTAACTACCACTTAGTGGTTTCACTATTCATCAAAAAATGGAAGTTTCCAGAAAAATAAAAAAAATTAGGCCTAAGATATATTTGATATTATGAACTCAAAAATTTTGTCTATTTTACCAAATTCAAAACATATCAGTTGCATTAATTAATTTAAAAATTAATTCTTGTCGTCAAAACAAATATCGTGTTCTTAAGAGATAATAACTATCAAAAGATTGACACTTGTTTATGTCTTGTTTAAATGTGAAATTACATCCAATGAACAAAATTGTATTAAATTGTAAAAATATATTCTAAATATACTTTAAAACCACTCAAATTAATTATTTATCAGTATTAATTATTTTGATTAAAAAGGTTGTTTTTAATTAAAACTTAGTAATTTTCACTATTCATCAGAAAATGAATGTTATCCGAAAAGTACCAAAATTTCACTCTAAGCTAATTTTGATATTACGAATCAAAAAATGAAGTCCATTTTGAAAAATAAAATTTAAAAAATTTCAAAAAGTGGTTATTACTATTCATAACGGGTAGTTTTAATAATATTTTAATAGCATATCGTTGTTTAGTGAAACTCGGTATTGCATACTACACACGCTACCGAGGAAGGTCGCGATTGCGTGTAATGCAAGGAAAGTCAAGGATGCATGTTGTGAAAGCTCTTTTTGGTGTAGCTTACAACACAAGACATTAATGAAATTAAAAAGAATATTTTTCATAAAATCTCGGGGTGTTACACCCTGGCTCACTTCCTTAGCTGATGTCCCACACATTTGATATACATGAAGGTCTCTTCAATAGATTTTCATTGATGTATTTTTCTCAGTTCAACATGAGAAACTTCTTGCATCGAAGTCTTGGATTGATGCACTTGAAAGCACTAATCACACACAATAGATATTCGAAAACCTTTCAGAAGCATAACACCAAACTTGTGCGCAATACCCCAACTTGTATACAAGATTTGGGAATTGTCACGAATGATGAATTTCGCGTAACACCTACATTCCACGAAATCCTTATCTTTCATGCAACTACTACGAAGGGTTCCCTTGGTCTTTTATGAATAAAGGAACACCTTGAGCATAAGATTTACTCTCTTCCAATATTTTATGCACAAATCATTCGCACGGCTGAGCAACCGTATTTTCGTTTGAAAATTCATATGTTTTCCTTGGGGGTAGCCGCATATTTATAGGCACTTGATGACCCTATGCACAAGATCTCAATGCCTCTTTGTCGTTGCACACATGATTCTTTATGGGCATGAAAAACCCCTTTTGACATCGCATTGGGCGCGCAAACACTTTCACAAAACATCATCTTCCACGCACTCCATGAATTTTCCATTTTCTACATTCTGATCCTGAAACATGTCTTGTGCACAAGTTAAAAAAAACCTTCAATGTTGCGTGAAAAAAAAAACTTTTCGTGCACACTTCCTTTTCCAAAAACACGTTTCTCCATTTTCTGATTTTCAGCCCCAAAATTTTGGCAAACACTGGAGAAAGACACCACCTTTAATACTACTTTTAGATCAAACTATATGACCCATTTCCATGTAATCTCCCTGATCTTCAATAAAAGGGTTGACAATAACATACCCAAACAATGATCAACCCATAGTAGATTTGACAACAAACACAAACTGAACTCTTTTTCCTACAAAGAACAACCTTTGATCCAACAATATACCCCTTTGGGTTTGTTGGAAATCACTAGATAAATTCAATAGAGCACCAGCCATAAGAAAACCTAAAATTCAAGAATCAACTTATCAAACAATCTAAGTCTACATGAGCAATTATCTGTTTTGAAAATAAGAGAGAAGACATGAATTATTTTCTCGTGAGTTTAAATTAATGATCTAACTACTTCCTTATAACACTGGAATTTTTTATCCCTTCACTTTTCTATCCATATTCATCCATGATTCTCTCTATCTTCTCTCATCTAGAGACATGAATTCTATCCATTTATCCCCCATTGTAAATAAACCCAGAGATGGAAAATCATCCATTGTAGATCATAGAACATACTCCCCTTGGATCGTATCTCCCCTATAAACTTGATACACTTCCAAAAAATATATTAAAACAGTTAAAAAACTGAGGAGAGGATAATTTTGTAACCTCCTTATGCACTAGGAGGTGGCTGGACTCTGAGGTTCATTTGATGTTTCTCAAACACATTTACTGATAGGGGCTTGGTCAGGATATCGACTACTTACTCATCAGTTCCCACATGATTCATTTTAATCACACTGTGTTCAACTTTTTCTTTGATAAAATGATATCTGATTTCAATATGTTTTGTACAATAATATTGAACATGATTCTTCATAAGATCAATTGCACTCTTATTATCACAATAAATCACCATTGGTTGATTCACCTCATCACCAATAACTGTCGGTTTTTCTTCATCCGTAGCAGTTTAGTGAATGCCTTGGTAGAGGAGTTATACTCAGCTTCACCAGTACTAAGAGAAGTAATTTATTGTTTTTTTCTCAACCAGAAAACACATTTTTTCCCAATATAGTATCATCCACCACTAGTGGACTTTCTTTCCACTACATCGCCAGCCTAGTTAGCATTAGAAAACGCTGATAATTCACTGTCCTTTCTTGCAGAAAAGTATAACCCAAAATTATGAGTACCTCGAATATACCTCATGATTATTTTTACTGCCACCATATGTTCCTCCTTTGGATTACTGTGAGATAGGGCTTCTATACATGTTGCAAAGATAATATCTATTTGTGTCGTTGTCTGGTATAGTAGGATCCCAATGATCCTCATGTACATGGTGGGATCTACAGAGGTCCCATAATCATTCTTTCCATGTTTGGTTCTAACTGCAATTGGAGTTGACATTGGTTTGAAGTCACGAATATTAATTTTTTTAGTATCTCTCTTGCATACTTCTCCTGAGAGATGAAATTGTAATCTTTTGTTTGAGTCACATGAAGTCCCAAGAAATATGTGATCTCCCCAATCATTGGTATTTAAAATTCATATTTCATGTGATTGGAAAAGTCATCCACTGATTTCTACCTACTCCACCAAATATAATGTCATCAATGTAAACTACAACCATGAAATGATATTTCGAAGAATTATTCACATAGATATTCTGATCTACTCCTCCTCTTTTTAATTCTATCTTCTTTAGATAAGAATCCAGCCAGGAATACCATGCTTGTGGTGCCTACTTCAAACCATAGAGGGACTTATTTAGTTTAAAAACCTTTGTTTCATCAGTACCAAGAAGAAAACCCACTGGTTTTTTGTTGTACACTTCTTCTTTGAGAACACCAATCAATAATGCAATCTTGACATCCATTTTATATACTTTATATCC
Source organism: Viscum album (assembly GCA_963277665.1). Classification (NCBI taxonomy): domain Eukaryota; kingdom Viridiplantae; phylum Streptophyta; class Magnoliopsida; order Santalales; family Viscaceae; genus Viscum; species Viscum album. Next base: position 1,590,237,277 of record OY728141.1, on the reverse strand, counting down.
TCTTTGGACTACCATAGAAAGAAAAATACGGATTGACTCCAGTCTAGCCCCTGGGGAAAAGGTTTCTTCCACATCGACACCTTCAATATGTAAATATCCTTTACATACTAGTCGTGACTTGTTTCTGATAACACTTCCATTCTCGTCAAACTTGTTCTTGAAAATCCACTTTGTACCAATCACAGTATGACCTTCGGGTATCTTGACTAGATCCCAGGGCTGATTCTAGTCAATCTGATCTAACTCTTCATTCATGTCTTTCACCCATGATTCATCGTTTTTAGCTTCTTCAAATGAGGATAGTTCCATCATAGATAAAAATATAGATTGTGTATTACTCCTCATTCTCCTCATTTGTGTGGGTTCATTCCAATTCCACATGATGTTGGATTGATCAATTTATACTCTTCTATTCCTCTTTTGAGGTTCAACTGAATTATCTCCAGCTATGGTTATAACTTCATATTCTTCTTCTAAGTAAACATCATGATGTAACTCATGGGTGTTTTATAAACCTTCCTCTATTTCTATATTTTCATTTACACAATGTTCCCATTCTTCCTCATCTTCTATATCATCTGCATAGAAATTATTTGAACCATTTGGGGTTTTTAATTTAATGATATTAACTTCATTGCCCTCCACAATCCTCCCCAAGCACTTACTGAAAAACTTGTAGGATTTGTTGTTCATTGGATATCTAAGAAACATTATTTCATTTACATTATCAAAAAAATGACCTTTATTTAATTCATTACTTCTTTCTAAAGCATCTACTTAATGAAACATGAAAGTATTTCAAAGAAGGATTCCTTACATGCCACAATTCATATGGTGTCTTCATTTCTCCCATATGAAGCCCCGTTCAATTTTGAATGTGCACTGTAACTTCAATAGATTCTTTCCAGTAATGATGAGAGATAAAAATATCAATCATCATAGTCCTGGAAATGTTGTTGACCTACTGGTTTCAGTGCTCAAAAACTCCATTTTGATGTGGAGCTCTCATAGTATCTACCTCATGCCATATTCCATGTTTTTTCGGGTAATTCTCAAACTCAATGGATGTGAATCCCCCTCCATTGTCAGATCATAGGACTTTGATTGTCTGTCCAGTATAATTCTTGACAATCCAGTGATAGGTTTTCATGCAATCAAGTGCTTGACACTTCTTGTGAATAACCATTACATATGACCTTCTACAATAATCATTAATAAAAATGATGAAGTACCTCTCTCCATGAGTTTCAACAACATTTATCAGGCCACATATGTCTGTGTGAATGAGATCAAGAAGGTGTGATGCCCTTTTTTTCTTTGGTCGATATGAATTATAGACTAGATTCCCTTATATGCAATCATCACAATTTATTTCACATTCACATTTCAGAATGGGGATATCTATGACTATCTTCAACATAGATATCTTTTCCATGTCTTGTTGGTTAATGTGCCTCAGTCTTTGATGCCACGGGGTGTTTTCTTCTTCAATAGAAAAATAGAAAGAGTTATCTTTTATATCAACCTAATATAATTTTCCATCTATTCTACATCATTTCATAAGAGAATTCACTTTTTTTTCCTTTATAGTGCATCCTTTTTGATAGAAAGTTACTCTAAGACCTGACTCACAGTGTTAACTCAAACTTAGGAGATTGTGACATAGAACATCCACATAAAGAACTTCAGTATTATTCTTCTCTCCATTGTCCAGAGTAGTATTTCCACTTCCTTTAATATTCAAAGCACAATCATTACCAAACCTCATTGTTTCATCAACCTTATTTTTAATGTTCTTTAAAAGGTCAGTATTTCCTGTCATATGGGACGAGCATCCCCGATCAAGAATCCTGGAGCTGCTGTTATTTTTAGCTTTGAGGGATACTTCTGTAATATTGGATTTCTCAATTTTATTTTTTTATTTCCATGAGATATTGGATTAAGTGTAATACACTAATGTCCTTCTAATTCATTCTTCCACATAATCAGATTCTTCATACCCATACTCTTATTTCAGAGGAGAAAACCTATTTGTGAGAAAAACACCATCGGGAGGGTGAGTATTGACCCATCTCTGAGAGTTGTATGAATTTCTCTTATCGTACCTCTGCCTGCAATACATAGCTTTATGGCCAAAGTTAGAACAATGAAAATAGTATCTATAGAAACTATTTCTTCTATAAGATATAGGATATGAAATCAGTCTCATTTTTTGATTTCCAAAATCTTCCCCATTCAAGTAGCTCATTTCCTCTTCAAAATAAGACATGGTATAGCCCATATAGTCATAGAACTGACACTTCATGAGTGGAAATGTCTTCTCACTTATATTTCTCCTCATGCCTTCTTCCTTGGGAAAATGGTTGGATTTCCTCTAATTTCTGAATGATTGAGGATAATCTTCAGTTTTTCTTTTTTTGGATTGAGGGTTTCTTTTTCAGCACTTATGGAAACTTTTCAAAATTTCTAATTTTCATCTTGTCTTTATTTTATCTCTCTTCACTTCCAACAGTTGATGTCTCAACTTCACAACCGATTCCGCACTTTCCCATAGAAGCGGTTCTTTGATCACTCCAGATTTTCCAACCCCATATGAACCACTCTTGGCTCTTACCTATAGTTATGCATATGAGAATCTTCCCAAATGAATTTTCTTCTTACCCTCATGTGTTGTTGATTTACACTCAAGTTTACTCCTAAGAGTTACAACTTCTCTCTCAAAATCATCAACAGTATTATACTTATCTTCCAGAATGGATGTAATGTCATTTATTAAATTTTATTTTTCTTCAATTCTAAGCTTTAGTTTTATAACGACATTTATGCTTTCAAGGATTGAAGACCAAAATCTCACTAGTTTTTCTAGTCGTTAAATTTCAGATTTAAGCTCATCAACATATTCTGATGATTCTTCCACCATTTCTTTCCACTTATTGCATCTCTTTCACTTATTCTCCACCTTAGAAAAGGCATCCTTAATTTAAAACTTGGGATCACCATTAGGAGTCATCTGATTATCTCTGCCTTTATCGATTGAGGGTTCAGACTTTTCAATGGTAGCCATCATGGAAGTATGGTTTCCAGTTTTAAATTCTGGTTCTTCTTCATCACAGAGCTCAATATCAGCATCTTCCTCTTCACAGACAAAACGCTTCTTCTATAATTTCTTTACATATTTGAAGTCTCCCTTTTTGAAAAAAAATTTATCAGGCTTCTCAATGTCTTCTTCTTCCTTCTCTTCATCATCAAACTTTCTTCGGCACTGAGAGGAAATGTTTCCAACTCATCCTTAAAAAAACATGCCAGAGGAAACATACCTTTAAAATTACCTTTTCCATTCTTATTCTTATTAGCTATGAGAGAAATAATTTCTTTTTTTTGTCATATTCACCACCACTATCTCCTAAAATTTTCAATTTATCCATGTATTTGAACACAATTTCATTACTAACACATTTCTTAGCATCTTTGAGTTTGAGTCTCATCTAATATTCCACTATAATACTTAGCAGATCATCTAGGTATATTTTAGATAGATCTCTTTCTTCAAGAGATAACACTTTTGCGTTGTACATAGGAGGAAGTCTTCTCAATGTTTTCTTCATGATATCAATGTCTTTGATTTCCTATCCATGACCTTGAATTTATCTCACTACTTCGGTAATTTGATTGAATAATGAATATGTATTCTCATCAGGATGCATCTTTAGATCGACAAACATGTTGTGCAGGACTTCAAGTTTTGCATCCTTCACTTTTTTATCTCCTTCATAATATTTTCAATTTTACCCCACATAGAATTTGTTGTGGTCCAAATCATCACCTTTTGATAGATCTGATCTAATAGATCTGTAGTGATAGCATTCTGGGTTTTAGTATCTAGATCAAGAACATTTCTATCTATATTAGTCATAGAAAGTCATATTGGATCAGTAACTTGTATTCATTTCACAGTAGCAAAGAGGAAATCCATTCCAAGGGATCTTAAATGATATCTCATTATATTCATTCAAATCTGAAAATTACTTCCATCCAAGAGAGGAATTTACTTGGCATTGATTGCATTCTCCATGACGGAAAAGGACAGATCTAACACTAGTAACCTTTACCCTTTTATAGCACTTGTAGGACCTCAGGACACCTTGAGAGGGGAGGGGTGAATCAGGGTGTCAACTGTTTCCTTGAAATAAAAAATCTTGTTCCCATAGAGGTTGGAACTCTTTAAACATGTGAGACGGATGGGAATAGAAATAAAACAAACATAAGAAAAGGGACCACACATCACCTTTACTTGGTTCACCACTAAGGGCTATGTCCAAGGAGTATACGCCGACATGTTTCTGGTCATACCTAATTCCACTAAACATCAATAGCTTTGGATTACAAGGTTTGGGTACAGTCACTCTGTCCCAGGAACACTGCCTTTATATATGTTCAGGGATAGCTCACTACGTCCCTTGGGCTACTCTCATTGACTCCCCCTGGCCTACTGCCTTAGGTTTAGTCCCACATAGTTTATATACAAGAAAGTTTATTCAATAGATTTGCATTGAAGTATTTGTCTCTATTCAGCATGAGACACTGCTCGCATCGAAGTCCTGTATTGATGAACATGAAAGCACTGATCACAAACATTAGATATTCAAAAACCTATCCGAATCACGTGCAATACCCCAACTTGCACGCAATAGTTGGGAATTGTCGCGAAAGATAAATTTCGGACAACACCTACTTTCCATGAAACCCTTATCTTTAATGAAACTACACCTAAGGGTTCACATGGTCTTTTTAGACTATAGGAACACCTTGCATGTAAGATTTACTCTCTTCTAATCTTTCACATGAAAATATTTCATGAGAAAAACTTTCTTGGGGATAAGAAGCCGAATTTTCATTGAAAAATTCTTAAGTCTTCCATGGGGCTATCCACATATTTATAGGCCCTTGATGGCCCTGTGTGAAAGATCCCGATGTGTCTTTTTCGGTGAACTCAATATTCTTTATGCGCTTGCAAACCCCCTTTTGACATCGCATTGGGCACACAAACCCTTTCCTGCAACATCATCTTCCGCACACTCCATGAATTTTCCATTTTTTGACGTTCTGATCTTAAAACATGTATTTCATGCAAGTTCCAAAAACACCTTCAATATTTCATGAAAAAACCAGTATTTCATCCACAATTCAAATCTTTTTCACACCTTCCTTTACCAAAAACATGTTTCTCCATTTTACGATTTTCATCCAATAAATTTGGAAAACACTAGAGAATGGCGCCACCTTCAATACTGCCTTCAGATCAAATAGTATGACCCCTTTCCATGTAATATCCCAGATCTTATATGAAAGAGTTGACAATAAAAAACCCAAACCATGATCAATCTAAAGTAGATTGACCACAAACACAAACCAAACTCCTTTTCCAGCAAGGAAAATCCTTGATTCCAAAAAATCCTCTCTTTCTCATCAACCATTTTTATGAATGCTTATTTCACGCTGTTATGATACCAAAATTGCACCACAATATTCCATGCCAAAGTCATTGTGGAGTGAATACCATGCCCATTTCTCTATCAAGGGTATTAACCTTTTTGAACATTTACTTATTGATTATAGAGTTTCATGTAATAATTCCTCATTCCTTTATGATGGAATAAATGATGATGTTTAATGAATCCCTGTTGTATGATATATGTGGCACACTTATGCATGAAATGAAATTATTAAGAAGGGTGCTCCCTGATATTGTACCAATGCATTGGGTAAAGATTAGTATCATGATACTTCATATTAAATGAGGGTTTACTCATTCTAATTCAAGTGCAATGAGGATTTACTCATTCTCCATGTGCAATGAGCCTTGAATCATGCTAATATCTTGTTAAATGTTGTTTCCACATTTCCATGTTATGATAATCATGCTATATCATGCCTTTTTGTTCATGTTTCTCTTATTTTTCATTGATATTCCTATTTCCTAACATGTATTGCATTCTTCATGTTATGCCTTTTTTACTCCCTTACTGGGCTTTATTACTCACCCTTTTTTATTCATGTCCTCAGGTTATCCCATGAAATGCTAAGTATGAAGGAATGTTTTGGTCATGTGAAATATGTTTTCAATAAAGATGTGTATTTCATGTTTTAAGTTGTTAAGGAATGTTCCTTATCCCCAAATACACTAGACCTATAAATCTTCTATGTTGTATCAAGTGAATAGTTTTATGTATTAAATTATGTTTAAGTGTGAAATAAAGAGCATGGTTGTTATAATGAAGACGTATCGAAGACAACCTTTAGCCTCTGGTATGGCCAATATGAGTTTTTGGTGATTCCATTCAGCATTACCAATTCCCCAGTGGTGTTCATGATACTCACGAATAGGATCTTCTATCCTTAGCTCGATCGTTTCATGGTAGTCTTCTTTGATAAAATCTTTGTGTACTCGGCGTTGGAGGAGGAACAAACTACACACCTACGGATAGTCCTAGATACACTCTGACTGCTCCAAATTTAACGTAAGCTCTCGAAGTACCAATTATGGATTCAAGAGGTCCAATTTACGGGACACATCATCTCAGAGGCTAGAGTTGTGGTGGATCCAGAAAAGATATAGGTTGTGCTTTCTTGGGATCTACTTAGGAGCGTGACCGAGGTGAGGAGTTTCTTGGGGATGGATGGGTACTACCGAAGGTTCATGCATGACTTCTCTAGAAGAGAAGTACCTATGAAAAATTTTACGAAGAAGGGAAAAACCATTTTATGGACAAAGAAATTTCAGCAGAGCTTCCAGCAAATGAGGCAGAGCTTGACCAGCACTCCTATCTTGAGGTTTACATGGGAGGGCATCGACTACATGGTATAATATGATGCATCCATGATCATAATGGGTTGTTTTCTAATGCAGGAGTGAGTATTGATCTCCTAAGGCTCATGCAAGTTGAAGAAGCATGATCAGAACTACATGACCCCTGACCAAGAGTTAACAGTAGTGGTATTTTCATTGAAGATGTGGCATCACTAATTGATGGTAGAATGGTTTACCATATAATCCAACCACATGAGTCTCACGTATAACTTCTCATAGATAGAACTGGATTTTAGACAATGGTGATGGATAGAGTTCCTCCAGGACTATGAATTTGAGATAGTTTATACTTTTGAGAAGGGGATTGTGGTGGTTGATGCACTGAGTAGGAAGTATGGTTTACAGATGCTAAGTGAGGCAATAGAGAAGCTAGCCACGATATAGATATCCTACGTGGATAGTGATGTAGAATCTTACCTTTAGTTGATGACTATCACTACTCCACTATTACAATGAGTTAGGGAGGGACAACTTCTGGATATTGACTATGAGGCCCGATGTGTTTAGTTATCCTCAGGACAAGATCTTGATGGATTTTAGATAGGTGGGGAGCACTTTATACTATTCAAGGGATGCACTATAATACCAATGATATTATGGGATGAGGTGTTGAGGGAGTTCAATACATCCCCTTTGGCTGTACATCCTGGATTGGAAAATATGTACCAGGACCTCTGATGTCAGCACTGGTGTCTAGGGATAAAGAAAGTGGTGGCATAGTTTGTTTCACGATGCCTTACTTGTCAGTAAGTGAAGTTCGAGCATCAGGCCCTAGTGGGCTTGGCACAACCACTTGAGGTACCAGAATAAAAGTGGGATGGTATCTTCAAGGACTTTGTGACAGGGTTACCATGAATGTCCTGGGGGCAAAATTTTATCTGGGTGATCATTGGCCGACTCACCAAGTTGGATCACTTCCTATCCATCTGGGAGCAGGAATCAGTAGAGGGATATGGTCAGCTCTACATCTAGGATATAGTACAACTTCACAAGGTTCCTTTGACGATATTCTTATACCATGATGTATACTTTACATCCTAGTTGTAGCTGGGGTTATAAGAGACATTCAGGACTCAGCTACATTTGAGCACAGATTTTCACCCCTAGACAGATAGTCATACAGAGTGGACCATACAGACCCTATAAGACATGCTTCATGCTTGTGTTATGAATTTTGATCATAGTTGGGATGACCACCTACCACTGGTGGAGTTTGTATAAAATAACAATTATCACTCCACCATTAGCATGGCACCATTTGAGGCCTTTTACAGGTGGCCATGCATATCACCTGTATACTGGACAGACCTAGGGGATCACAACTCATGGGACTAGATTTGGTATGGGCTACCACTGAGATGGTTAATATCATATAGGAGGATATGAGTACTATAGAAAGTAGTCAAAAATCATATTCTTATAGCAGGTAAAGACCCTTGGAGTTCAAGGAGGGAGACAATGTTTTCCTTTGGGTCTCACCCCAACAGTGATTGCAGAGATTTTTCCGAGGAATAAAGTAATCTCTGAGGTTCATAGAACCATTCAAAATTCCCAATAGAGTTTGTGACGTGGTGTACCACCTATCTATTCCCCCATAGATGCAAATGGTGCACAATGTTTTTCATGTGTCACAACTGAGGAGGTATGTGCATTATCTATCGCACGTCATCGACTGGGGCGAGATAGACATTGATAATGGGGTGATGTTTGCAGAGTTCCCAGTGGAGATAGAGGATCGATAATATTGGGTACTTAATGTATGGTCGATTCCACTAGTGTGCATTTGGTGGAAGCACATGAATCTACAAAAGAGAACATGAGAACAGGAGGCTCAGATTTGTGTCCAGTACCCTCATTTGTTTGATTAGCCCTTTATTTGGATTTTAGGGATATACAGACCTAATGTGGGGAGAATGTAATGTCCCAGAATTTCTATGTAATGTTTTTTAAATTATATGGAATTATTTTAAGACCACACTCTCTAGCGGCATGTGATTCCAAGACCCGATGAGGCGAGAACAAAATTCTGAACTTTTTTTTATAGTACATTCTATAAATGTGGGAGCGGGTTTTTCTAAATTTTGAATCAGTACTCGAATCGATAATCCAAGGGAACCGTTGAACTTGAAACTCTGAGATTCACTTAAAAAGGACTAAACATTGACCAATAAGGGTAAGATGAAAAATTTATTTTTCAGGTTTCTCAGAAAATAATAAAATAACTTTAAATAGTTATTTTGTTTCTTTTCTCAACAGTTTTGAGGTGAACATCAATGCTACGGTGCAACAATGAGGTGACGATGAGTCTCATTAAAGGAATATCCTTAATGGTCCATTAAGATACAACATAACGACGCTACATCACATTGTAACAGAAACATTTCCAATTGTTCCTTTTTTAATTTGCTAACGCGTTGGAGAGTGGGAATTAAAACCATGGACAAATATTTGAAAAACCTCCAGTGAGTTTCCTCTCCAACGAAGAAAAAAAAATGTCGTCGGAATATCATATACTTAGACATGCCTCTAAGAGAGAAGTAGGCAAGTGATAAATGATGTCGACCTCTTGAATCCTCAAGGGCGAAACACTACGACAACAAACGTTGAACGAGATAGGGGTTATGCTTTCTTTGTGATTTATTTTCATTCCCCCTTATTCGTTGTAAAACAAAAAATGTGGATTAACCCACGAACAGGTTGATCTGCAGATCATGTGTTCTTAAAGGAGGGTTGTTAAATTCAGGTACTTTAATGGCGATGTCAATTCATGTGTTGAAATCCCAAACCTCTCCATTGATTATACACCTCTAATGCGAAGGGCATGAGATGACATGAAAAAGTCCCAAGTTCCTCTACCTTGTGTGTTCATGGATGCATGACAGACCTAAGTTGGGTCTATTGAGACCAAATGGGACAGGAAGACAAGATGGGTCATGTAGGACCCTGAGTCGGGATTGGCTGGGTCGGTCAGACCGAGTTAGTCAGAGCCTTGATCCAACCGACCCCTATTTACAAAAACAAATTTAACTGTCAGATTGGGAGTCTAATTGACGCACCGTCTACCACACAAGGACCCTTGAGAAGAGGCATTCTTTATGAGATACTCTATGTAAGAATTGGAAGATTTCGGTGTAAGGATGGGTTGGATCAGACTTAGATCAAACAAGGCCCTTTTCACAAAAATGGCCATATCTTTAGACTGAGCATCTGTTCAACGCGCTGTATGTTGCGTTGGGACCCATACGATGAGACGGTACTTTGGGTTACTCTATGTGGGACTTCATTCTCGTTGAGGTAAAACTGATGGATTGAGGAGAATATCATCTACAAATAAACTGTGCTTAGTGTGGGAATCTAGTGGCTAGTTGTGATGTGAAGAATAAAGAGTGACCCTTCATGGATCATTATAAGAGAGACCCTTCGTGAATCAACAAAAGAGATACCCTTAGTGGATCAACATAACAGTGACCCTTCATGGATCCGTAGTATCATAACTCGTTGTGAATTAGCCATAGAGAGACCCATCATGGATCAGTGGAAGAGCGACCATTCATGGATCAGCAGCAGAGTGACCCTTTGTAGATCATCAACATAGCCTCTCAATAGAATAAGATGATCTAGTTTTACGACTAATAATATTTACTTATGTACTTAAGTTATACCTGGTCTGAGCTATGTATTTTGCTTTATTCTTTACATTGTGATCTTGATGTGTGGTATTTTCTACTTTGTATATTTCTATGAGACTCGAGTTGGTCTCGAGGTCCCTACTGAGAATTGTTATATTCACCCCTGTATGGGATTCACCCACACAAGTTTTGTATTGTGAAGATGATGGAAAACTTTAGATGGGACATTGGGGAGAAAGGGATAGATGGCGATCAGAGGTGGATCGATAGAAAAGGCATGCCTTAGTGACATCCAATAGTGATCTATACCTACTCTTCAGGTAGGATCCTTGGCAGACGACCTTCAAAGCTTGTACTTTTTTTTGTGTACTTTACTTTTAGTTTGGGCTTGTATTCTTGCCCCATTTACTTTTATTTTACACCTTTTACCCAAAGTGGTGGTAATTTTTGGTGGTTGTACTACTTTATTTCCTATGAGGTTTTCTTTGTGTAGTATTCACTGTATTTGTGTGTACAGGTTTAAAGGCAATGCCTTCAATTTTTTGGGATATGCCTTTCCGGTGCTAGTCACCAGCCCCTAGCCTATGGAAGGTGGGCTTGGGGTAGTCACGACACAGGCCTTGGGGGATGGGTCATGACAATAAATATGAAATTTAAGTATGCTTTATTGTCACATATCAAATTTTCAAAGTTCCTATGCCCTGAAAATGTGTATAATGGTACTCAATTTGAATCCTTGGAAATGGTACTATTTTTTAGAGTCAATTCTTATTGATTGATTTGTATTTTGAATGGGGGGGGGGGGGTTAAAGAGAATTGTAAAATTGATTTATGGATGAAGCTTGATTTAATAATTTGATAAATAATAGAGTGAGTTAATTATTGGGGATTTAGTCTTATAATAGGCTTGAGTTTTCTATGATATTACATTAAATTAACACCCACTTCACAAGAAAATTTTGATAGGAATTCCCAAGTGTTGAGGCTTTAATCCAAGACTTAATTGAAATAGTATTATAATATAAATCAATACATGTTCATGGTAGTTTATTTATGGTTCCAATAATCCATGTAATCCAAATGTTAAAAAAACAAGTCATTAATCCATGAACGTTTAATTTTAACATACACAATGTTAACCCAAATAATATTTAATGAGAAAAAGATCTCAATCACTTAACATACCCAAATTATGACTCAACCAAATGGATTGTTTACTCAGTAATTGAGATGGTTATTAATCTATATTATGATGTTTTGGATTTTGAGTTAAAAAGATAAGGAAAATAATGAGATAATATTAGAATAGTGCACCAACCACACACACGAATGATGAAGAAAATTAAGCATGATATTTTGATTGAAAGAGAAAGAGAAAGAATGGAATGGTTTCTAATGTGATTTAATTTTTTTTAGAAAATTAATTTTTCACTATATAAGGTTTTTTATAATGATATATGATTAAGATACTTTCATTAACATTTAAAAAAATTACAACACAAATAGTTATGTGATTAAAAATGAAATAGAAAGAAAAATAACATGAAAAAAAAGAGTATGGGAAAGGTATATCAACTATAAAATTGATAATGGAAGGTACTTCTAGACATTTTGAAAGGAGATTCATGTGCCAATGTATCCTCTTATGCTTAATTTCTTACCCCATGCAGGGAGAAGAGGGGAGTGACTTTATAGCCCAAGTTGGTGGACTGTTTGCCTTCCAAAACATCCCCTAAAGTATGATTGAAAATTTTTCTTTTAGAAGATAGAATATAGAAAAATAATCTTCTTAAAATTTTTATATATGGATGTTGAAACTACACCCTCAAAATTTGGAATCCATTGGACTTTTTTATCCAAAGTTATGTCTATTTTCCCAATCCTTGTGCTTCCATCCAGTTTTGTGTCTCTTTTTTCCATGGTGATAATGTTAATGGGTTTATGTATATGAATATTACAAAAAATTAAAACCATTTATTCAAAAAAAAATTAAATTATACATATTTTATTTAAGACCAAAACATTTCAGCTCACGTGGTCAATTATATTGGGATAAAAGTTAATAAAGTTGGGATGTTTTTAATTCCCACATAGAATTGTTGGATAGACATCAAAGGATTAGTTTATATCCTTTTTGGCAGAGATTGGAATTGAAATTTTTATCCAATATGTATCTATATTTCCTTGAAAAAATATGTATTTTCATCAAATTTCATATTTTTTATTAAGACTTTAATTTCAAGCATCATGGTCGGTCCAGTTTTCATCACATAATTAGTGTGTATCATTTTATGGTTTGTATGGACCTACAAATGGACGAATTATTCAATGATCCAGTTAAAATATTTTTAGCACATTGAATTTGGAAGCCTAAAAACAATAATAACACAATTTGGATATGTAGGGTAAAATTTATGATTAAAATAGTAAACTGACTCGAATTTGGATTAATCTAAATAATGCTCAAAAATTATATTCAATATTAAAACATGAGTATTTCACACTAATTATGCACTTTTACATAAAAATTATCAAAGGTAATAGAAAAAAGTTATGAATAAATTAGTAACATCAACTACCCCAAAATTAGTGTTGTATATGTCCTCATATAAAACAAATACGAAAACATAAATAATCATTTTCACTCCCCAAAAAATATTAAAATTTTGTTTTCACCAATCAGGGGGCATTAGAATAAATCTCTAATCCATAAATAATCCAACCAAATTTTGTTATATAAATAATGTGTTTAAAATAATTCATTTTCATGTTCCAAATTTGAATAGGAAAATGTGGGCACTCATAAGTCACTCTTATTAATATGATAAAACAATTATTTATAAAGGTCTAATAATTCACCAACAAAAAGTGAAAATATTATAGTTTTAAAGAGATATCAGCTTCCATTCCCTATTATAAACTAAAAAACAAACAGGTTTTATATTTAGAGGTTTTTATTGGTTATGTGATAGCTGGAATGTAATGTCCAAAAAGATAAAAAAAGGGGAAGAACACCAACATGGAAAAATAAATGCCCAACTATTAAAATATAACTTGAAAGGTTTATGGAAACATATATTTAAAAGGGAATTAATGTGTAAATAAATTAATTATAGAGAGAAAATTTTAAGTGGATGAAAATATTAAATATGTACAAAATACAAAACATATCCCAATGACATAATAAAATATAATGCAAGTGTCCGTTTTTTCTTTTATTTTTGAAAGTTAAAATTGAGTAAAATCTCACACTTATCTCCCAATACATGTTTGATATCCGTAATAAACTAATTTTAATATTTATAACAAGATCAAGGGTTTATGAAGAGTTATTTTTGACCCTCCCAAGACACACCCGTTTTTTTCATTTTTTTTGATTTTTTAACCCTTTCATTTCATGAATTATTTTCAATAACTTTTGAATAAAATGAAAAATAATATATACATCTAAAAACATCGGTGAATAATAACCTCTCCCCCATACTTAAAAATATTCTTTCCCACAAGAATATAAAGAATCACTGAAAATCAGAGAAATGATACCTAATTTTGAATCCAGTCCCCCACAATTAAATTTTTATAAACCAGGAAAGGAAATTCCATTTATATGTCTTGTGGGAAAAACTTTTTTTCTTGTAATATGCCTCTTAAGAAAAACATTTTCAAAGGATCAATGTTTCTTTCAAAAGGAGGATTAATGTAAGGGTAATGGGAGTCTATTTGGATATAGTGATTCACATGTGGTTTAGAAAATGAAATTATCATATTAATGTATGATAATGTAGAAAATTAACCTTGAATGTCCACAAAATCCAGAATCAAAATCATGAGTGAAAACACACAAATTTAAAATATGGCCTTAGGTGACCTTGGCATGAAATATAATGTTGTTACTTATGGTCGGGGAAGAATTATTTTACAAATAAAAAATTTTGAATTCAAAATTTATTGGTATTGATATAAATTTCATTATCCAAGTAGATGTTGAATATAAAAAATGATTGAGTTTAAGGTAAGAATTTTTACTCTCAAAAATTTTTTGTACAAAATTTAAAATTTTAATAGTGAGTAATTATGAATCCTTTTATTTTTTTGTATTTTTTTCAAATTTTTTTAGTTTTTTAGGTTATATTAAAATACTAACCCAAACAAAATAAAGTGGAAAAAATAGTTTTTGATGTATAAAGTGGAAAAAAGTGAGAATGATAGATAAAGAAGAAGAAAGAGATAAAGAAAGAGAGAAATAGGGGAGGAAGAAGAGAGGGAGGGGAGTTAAAGAAAAATAGGTTCCCCCTAGTTTGGATTCAGTGTGTCACGATCTCCATATATTGGCCAATCCATGGACGTTGATATTGTTCCTAGGGAGTGCTTCCTCTCTGGTGATGCTGTAGAATATGTCCATTTACTATAAAAGAAAAATAATTATCCATTTAGTGAATACCTAAAATGAAATTTAAATTCAATAAATGTAAAATAAAACATGGGTTACCTCTAAAGAAGTGATGCATTTATTTTTTTGTAGCTGGATAGTTTCAATGGATTAACCATAGTCTGATGGTGGCCATTGTATTATCTCAACCGCAGTGTGGTTCTAGAAAAAAAATTCCATTGGGAGGCCCTATTGTTCATTAGATAATATCATACCATCCTTATTGTTGATATTTCAATTCAATGGGGGTGGAAATAAAATATGGTTATCGTCACTTTGGTTTTCAATTTGAGTAATGAAACGATCCAAAAAGTGATGGTTTTATATGATTGGATATTTTGGAGGATGTTTCAATTATGATGGTGAATTTATGTAAGGTTCGGATTACACGAAAACTAGTGTATGAGATCCTAGTTTTTTTAACTCATTTATTTCATCAAATTCTAATGTGCGATAATGAGGATCAAAGGAAACATGAGATTGAATATTTTTTTCACAATCATTAATATCAATGTTTAGGCTAAATAATGGTCAATTTCTAGGTCACTAGTGATCAATTTTTTAATGAGGGAAAAATCTAAAAACCTTTATTGCCATTGGGACAAGGTAAACAAATTGGTTCAGGTTTCACATGAGATATAAGATAATTTTTTGATTCATGGATAAGAAATGATGAAGGTTGGATAATATGATTTGAATCAAAAAATAGGCATGTTAGTTCATATTCCTCATTACTGTCCATGTAGAGATAAAAAGTGAGATGGGATTCTAAATATATTTCAAGACCCTTTAGATACATGGAGTATACTTGTGAAAGGTTAGAAACCAACATCTCCATTTATGACTTAGATTATGAGGTTGAGAAATTCACAAAATCTAATATCATTATAACATGAAAAACAAGTTGGATTAGGGTTCAAAAAAATCTCAGGGAGACTATAAAATGCATGGATAGAGAATATAGAGTTATTCTCTAATGGGTATCTCATGGATTGAAAAATATTAAACTTGACCAATTGGTAACCAAATTCCATGGATATGATATTGGAATGGAAATAAATATTAGTTATTGATATCATATGTAAAGGTCTTCCCAAAATCATATGATATTGGTAAAAATTTACCTTAACTTCAATGTCATGGGTATAAAAATTAGCTGGGAAGATAAGATCATTAAATCAGATAAGGGAATCCACAATTAATTCCTCAGGAATGATTATTGTTCGATTGGATGACTGGTTGAAAAAAATTATTGGGTTTAAGGTACCTAAAAAAGGTTAGAAAATGGATTTAGGAATGAAATTTGTTGAGACTTCTTGGTCAATGAGTGAATCATATAATTTGGAACTCTCTATTTGATGTGGAACCTTAAAGGAACCTATATCTTTTCATTTCATTGGAATTGATTCATGGGTTAAAAAAATTTCAATGGTCTTAAGATGTATATAATGGGTATAAAAATACTTAATAAGATTTTAATACTAAGGGATTGTTCGATGTCATATAATAGGGGAATGTTTTCTTTCACACGTCTAAACACTTCAAGAATTTCAGAATCATGATCAAATGGATTCTTTGTCTTAGAGACGAATTAAGGAAGTGGAATTAGGTTTTTTAGTAGAATGGAAGGAAGTGAGGGAGTGGATTCATGTCCCTTTTCTTCCCTTTTATTATTTTTTATTTTTTATATCACTATTTAAAGGGTATTGAGAGGATTCATACTGAGGATTAATGATTTCCTTTCATGATCTAAGTGAAATTACAATTACATTACCCATAGGGTTGGGCAATGGTTGAGCTGGGATTTGGGAGGAATTGGATTGTTTCTGGTGACTTAGGTGGGATTAAAGTTTACCAATTTGGTTATAATCATTTTAAGGATATAATTGGTGAAGGAGGAAAGATATTTCACAACACTTTCCCAAGATTTCTTAGAAGAAGGGTCTTGTCCAAAATCGGGATTTCCCTAGTTTTGGTTCTTGGGGATGTGATTGTATTGAGTTGGGAATTGAGAAGGCTCACTAGGATGGTGGAAACCATTATTAGTAGGTAGTGGATTTCTCCATTGAGGTTTAGGAACGAAATGATAAAGTTTTTGGAAGTTTCCGCAACCTTGAACATATGGTAATTGGTTTGGATTTTGAGGAGGGAACTGTGGGTGATGAGAAACATGATTACCTTACCTCAAGAGAGGGTAATAGGTGTAAGAGAAGGAATTATATTGGGGTTGGGTGGAGTTTCTAATTAATTTACCTAATTATTGATGGATGGTGTTCCCCTAAACATATACTATTTTCAACTCTATTGAACCATAATAATTTTAGGGATCATCTTGTAGTTTTGGATATGGGTCAATTGGATGAGCTGGTGAGCTAAAGATTCCATAATACTTTATAGGTCCAAAGAACATATATTATGAATAAGATGATGTTGGGTATTTGGAATCCATCACTAGTTATCACATAAGGCTTGTAGGTTCACTCATCCGCTCAATCATTTTGTTAGGATCTATAGATATATTCTATTAGACTTGTTTAACTTGTGCATGTGCTCGAGTATGAAATTACTGTATGTTTTCATCCATGTTCCTTATGAGATCTCATGTATATGAAAGAGTTTTATCAACAAGATCACATCCATTTGCAGCATCGATGAGTGTTCACTCTATATATGAAAACCCCTTATAAAATTATTGAATAAAGATTTTTTATGGATTTGGTGGTGTTTTCATGTTTCCACAAGTTTTTTGAACCACTCCCAGTACTCAAGGAGTGATTCATTAAGGAATTGATGTATACAATTTATTTACTTTTGGATATAATTAGTTCAAGAAGTACAGAATAATTTCTCTAAGAAGAGTCACTCCATGTCATTCCATAAGGTTATGAAACCAGGAGGGAGGTAGTAGATCCATGACTTGGTAGAGTCAGTAAGGAAAAAAGGGAATAATTAAAGTTTAATTTGTTCTTCAAAATACCCTTTAATGGAAAACCAATTGTAACTATTTGTATTAAATATGAGGATCATCACTGGCTAGCAGATATAAATGCGCTAAAGATGAATCACTCCCGATTTTAGTTTGAAAATAGCCTAAATATTTGGATATTGAATAATAAAAGGTTGGTAATTCATATTAGGGAAATTAGTTATTTTATTGGGTTTTCCCTAGGATTAGACATATATAGTTCAATTTGATGGGAAATTATTGGGTATTGATTTATTTTATTATCACTAATGGTTCTTCTAAGTCAGTGAAGATTTTTCTTGATTTACGGGTCAAACAGATCCGATTGATTGTTTTGGAGGATACGAGGCATCTAGAAAATTTTTGAATGATGAGGAGGGACGGATTTTGTATTTTTTATTTTTCTTTTATTATTTTTATGGGTATATGTTTTTTTCTTTTGGTTTTTTTCATTTATTATTTTATTGGAAGGCATGTTCTTCTTTTTTTTATTTCAATTTTTGTGGTTTATTTTTTTAAATTAAAAACTATTGAATACTAGTTTCACCATCCCAAGTAACAGTACCATTTTATGTGTGCATTATTTTTTCTTATCAACTAATAAAATTTATGGTTTCTTACTAATGTTTACAATGTCACTCGAGTTGAATCCTCGATGATGGAAATATTTTTTAGAGTTTATTATTTTTGATTGATTTGTATTTTGAATGGGGGGTTTATTTGCAGAGCTTAATTAAATAAATTTGTGGATGAATTTTTATTTAATAATTTGATAAATATTTGGGTGATTTCATTATTTGTGATTTAATCGTATGATATCATTGATATTCCCTTGATATTTAATTAAATTAACACACATGTCACAAGATGATTTTTATCATAATTCACAAGTATTGAGGTGTTAATGTAATACTTAACGTAACTAGGTTTATAATTCCAATAATTACTTGCCTATGGTTGTGTATTTATAGTCTTAATAATCCATGGAATCTATATGTTAAACAAAACATGTCATTAATGCATGATATTTCAAGTTTAACACACACAATGTTAACCTAAAGAATATTTCATGAGAAAAATCTCTCAATCACATAACATCCCAAAATTATGAATAACCCCAATGGATGATTTAATCCGAGATTAATATGGTTATTAATCTGTCTTACTATTTTGAGAGTGTTTATTGGAAAATATATGGAAAATAATGGGACATTATAAGAGTAGCACATTGAACACACACATGAACTATGAAGAAAATTAAACACGAACATTTGATTGAATGAGAAAGAAAAATAAGGGAATAGTTTTCAACTTGATTTAATTTTTTTAATAAAATTAATATTACACTATATAAATTGGATGATAATAAGAGAGGATTAATATAATTTTATTATTATTTAAACAAAATTAAAACACAAACTATTACGATATTAAAAATGAAAGAGAATAAAAAAATATGAAAACAAAGAGAGGAGGAAAGTTATATAAAGTTGGAACATGAGTTTAGAAGGACTTACCTATCCTTTAGAAAGGATATGGACATACCAATATATCCTATTATACTTAAGTTCCAAACCCTTGAAAGGATAATCAAGGAGTGGATTTATAGCCCAAAGTATTGGGCTGTTTTCCTTCCAAAACTACCCCTCAAGATGAATCGACCATTTGACATTTTACAAAGTATAATCTAGAGAAATATGTTTCTTAAAAGTTTTATATATGTATTTTAAATTACACGCTCAAAATTTTTCATCCATTGGACTTATGGATCCAATTTTATGGTTGTTTTCCTAAACCATTTTCTTCTATCCATCTTTGAGTCTAGTTTTTCAATGGCTGTAATGTGAATGGGTTTACGTTTTTGAAGATGAGGTAAAATTGAAAAACTTTATTCTAAATATTTTGGCTTCTACATCCTAGATTTCACACCACAAATTTTCATCTCACTTGGCTAATTATATTGGGATAAAAGTACAGAAAGGTATAATTTTTTTTAATTCTTGGAAAGAATTATGGGATGGAATTCAAATTATTAGTTTCTCTCCTTATTGGTTGAGTTGGGAATTAAAAATTTTATCTAATATGTATCTGGATTTCTTAGAACAAAATTTAGAGTCTAATGAAAGTTGGTTTTATGTATTAATCCTAGAATTTCAATCATTATTTATGGTCTATTTTTTATCATTGATTCATTTTGTATTTTTTTGTGTTTTATATGGCCCATCAAATTGCCGAATTATCCAAATATCTAGGTGAATTATTTGTATGAAATTTAATTGGGAAACCTAAAAAATAAGAATCATATAATTTGGATTTTTAGGGTGATATTTCTAAGTTATTTAGTAAAATGAATTGAATCTATATTAATTCCAAAAATGTTTAAAAATTATATTTAATATTAAAACATGGGAATTTCACACCAATTATGTGATTTTACTTGAAAATTACTAAATGGAGTAGATAAAAAGTTAAAATTAAATGAAAAAAATCAGATATTAAATCTCAACATGGTTTTATTTTTTCCCTAAATGGTGGATCCATTAGTTGGAAAAGTCATAAAAAATCCACCATAGTAGACTTGATGTGAGAGAGGGAGGGTGTGTGTGTGTGTACGACACACCATAAAGTACTCTAAAGGATGTTGTTTGAAATTGTATGTTTATATCAAAACAAGAGGTGGTCCCTAGTGTTTAGGGAGTGATATTGATATACTTTGATAACAATGGCACTATCTGACAGGATAATGAACCTTGATCTAATCAGAAGAAAAAACATATACTTCTCAAATTTTATCTTATATGAGTGATCATTGAGATAGTCGATGTAAAGATCTATTGGGTGGATACAAATGACAATGAAATAAAAAAATTGATGAATCCATTAACTTAGTGGAAACATAAGGGTCATGAAGAATCACTTTGTATAATATACTAAAGATATTTATGTAATGGTCTCATAGTGTTTCATGTTATTATAATAAAGTCAATATATATTTAATATCCATTCATGTGTGCTTTAATTTACATTACATGAATGGTGGAATGATAATATCTCATCAAAGTATGAATTTGAGTTATATATAATATAAGTTGATCACATAGTAGTATGGGTTGTTATGATAGGTCAAGGTTAGCTTGAGTAATGTAATCATGAGATAACAAACATAGACTTATTATTTGGATTATCCCACTAATTATATCACATGCAGTGTCATCTAATAATCAATATACTTTGGGGTGTTTTCTTATAGAAAATCCTTATTACCTAATATCTGTTGATGCATTGAGGGGATTTATATATTGGGGCCTCACCCATATCTTCATGACCAAAATATTCCTCACATATTGAATAATCTATTTAATTAATAAATTAATAGGTCTTATCATCAAATACCCGTATCTATTAAATTATACCAATTTATCAATATTTCCCCAGTTAATTAAATAACATTCAAAGTAAAGAACCATATTTATAAATGGTATACGTTTTAGGAAATAATAATTTCCATCATATGGGAATTTTAATATTTAATGGAAATTTAATTTTGAATGAAAAGTTATCAGAATAAAGTGATTATTTCAAGGGAATGATAACAATCATAAACGAAAGTGAGATTATACAATAACATTTACAACTTAGTAATTTTTATGTTAATTACCCTTGTATGAAATAATTAAAATTTAAACATATAATACTTTAAATTATTAATTAATAATGACATTACATGTAAAATGGAAATTATATAAACTATATAAAAGAAATTAGGTTCATACCATCACACTATGCCTCAATGAAGGGAAATTGATATAAGTCCCTTACCTATCACCTACTTTTAGTTGAACATGATTTAAACTATTATATAATGTTTAAAATAATTTTATTAATTTATTCCAGAAATATTTTCATATGTATAATATCATATATTATCCTCCTATAACATCTTATCACCCATTCATTATTAATATTTCATTATTTTCATTGTTCTAGGTGTTAATTTCCTTTTTTCTCATGAGTGTTTTATCATGAAAGTTCCAGTACATGCACATATTATATAGTTATATAATATACAGAATGATATTAATATTATAAATGTTATATTTACTCATTATAATTATTTTTATAATATTTCTTGAAGGATGTAAATGGAAAATTAATCAAATCGCTTCCTAGAAACTGTAGGACGTATGTACTCACAAGCAATGATATCATTCCCTTAATGAGGAAAAATGTAAAGATGTGTGAAATATATTAATATTTAATAATTTATACAATGTAACATATATCTCATATATTCATTAAATTTATTCTTATTACCTTCCTTGTAAATCTTATATGAAAAATGAATCACATTATTTCATGAGGCAATAGTCCGCCGTACACCCGAGTGACATTATCATACATTAAATGGAATAGAAAGTATGAAATTATATGTGATATTTTAATTAAATAATTATAATAATGTCACAAATATCGTATAAATGTGTTAATTCCATCATTATATCTATCCTTGAAATGTGGTTATGGAATACGAATTATATTGGTTCATGAGAAGGTAGATTGTCATACACATAATCGATGGTTTTGTTTCCCATTTGATGGAAGTGAAGATGGATATAGGTTATGTAATTAACATAATGACATGAAATTATATGATATCAAATGTTTTTATTTTATTATAATGATTAAATAATATTTTCAAGAGGTGGAATAATAATTAAAATGAAAACGCTCATTTAAGAACGTTTTCTCTTCTTGGGACATATTATTTTTTGTCTGTTGCAAAATGATTACTAGGAAGGATTATTTCTCAAAAAAATGGATCTAGAATGTTAGGATGGGATTATATAAGTGATTTGACTAGGTATTTTCTGATACAAATTCCTTTGAAATTGTGTAGAGGAGAGGATAGGGGTAGCCTTTTATAAGTGAGGGAAAAACTGACATGGAATGTTTGAAAAGATTCAATTAAAACCATGTTTTTATCATGAAAAAGGCTTACAAAATTTATAATTATAAATCATTAGAACTTATACGTATATATATGGATATAAAATGGGGTTTTTACAATTTTTACATCATTTTAACCCCTATAATTTTAGTTTAGCACCGGATAAATAAGTTTTCACCTTAACCGTGGTAATTAATTTTTTTTCTAGTTTTAATAATAATAATGATAAATAATTAAGTTGAAATTATTAAATAATATAATTTATTATTGTTTAAAATATTTAATCCATTTTTCTAAATTATATTCATAGAAGTGGAAGAATCCAATTTTAAAATATCCTGATAGATGCACTGAAGAAGTGGGTTTCTAAAAAATAAATTCTCATATGTATCGAGGTTTTGAATAAAAAAATCAATATGAAACTGATTAAACTGACATAAATGGTTTTAATATGATATAATGTAACTAAGTTTACTTTAAATCCAATTAAAAATATAATTTTACTTTCTAAATATTTTAAATGAAAAGGATGTATTAAAATAAAAATAGTAATTTTCACTATTCATCAAAAAATGAAATATTTAAGAAAAATAAAAAATATTCACCATAATCTAATTTCAATATTATGATTGGAAAAATGAATTTAATTTTTTAAAAGAAATTTTCTAAAAGTGAGAAAATTAATTATAAGTTATGCTTAAAAATCACAAGTCATCTTTAAGAAAAAAATACTTTCTTTTAGAAAAAATTTCTTTTACTTCCAAATGATTCTTATTTTTATTTATAATAAATAGAAAACAAAATAACTATATTAAAAAATACATTTTAATAAATTATTTAGTATTATTAAAACATTTTAAATTAATTCTTATGTTATAATGTTCATTCTTCAATAATATTTTACTAAAATATTTTTATTTAAACATAGTGTCGTGTGCATTGTAAGCTATCGAGGAGAATGAGTTTAATAAAAAGGAAAAAAATCATAATATTATAGTGTGTTAAATTAAAATATTTTGATATAATAACATCAATATATTTCATATATTTAGTTGTTTTTATGTTAAGGTAATTTCATGAATCTATCTCCACTTCTATCAAATGGTAAACAAAACCATTATTCGTGTGTACAACGTACTATCACCTTACAAACCGATGTAATTAATTTTATATCATATCCTCTGAAAGATATTTTTGATGATAGAATAAATTTTTATATATTATACTAATTAAATTTAATAAATATGCAAAATTAATATATCATACGACTTCCTACCATAACATCCATCAAATTAAAAAATTTATCACTATTCATGTGCATGATGGACTACAACCTTGTGAAGCGATATGCTTCATTTTTTATTACCAAATCACATGGATGGTATATGTATTAATAATTATTGATATAATATGATATTTATGATATAATTATAATTAATTAAATATAAAATAACACTTAACTTATTTCAATCACGATCGTTGAAAAATTGAAACATCACACATACATACGTACGACCTACCGTCTCCATGATTATAACATAGTACATTTTTACTTACCATATTTTAGGGTTTGTTTTAAAAGTATATTTTATTTAAAAAAATTATAATTATTTCATGATTATTATTCTGGATATTATTAAACAATAACCCCTTTGACCATGGTCAACACATAGATTCAGTTTTCAAATTATGAACCAAGAATCCTTAAAACACCTAACATGGACATAACTAAATAAGTACTTAAATATGTCATTAGATTCAATGGATTAAATTTTTTATGTAGAATATATTAAACCAATAAATAGTTATTATTAAAAATAATTTATATAAGTTTATTACATAAGAGAAAAATATATATGTGAAATAATATAAACTCAAGGTAAGGGTTTCGTCACAAAACATCCTTTATTAGGACACATGTTTTTGTTAAACCTTATTAATCTTAAATATTGTATACAATTCCACTTTATATATTATATCACGAATCCTTCATACTTTATTATATTTTAATTTAAAAATCATTTACTCAATTCATGGTAGTTATAATTAAACAGTTACTAAAGTAGTAAGGGTTTATGTTTCAATCTCATTTTAATCGGGATTATCTATGCTTGATTTTCCATTATTTTAAATTATTTTTTCATTATTTAATAAAACCTTTTAATTTTATTTTCCCTTATTTATTCATGAAATTTTCATGTAATAATACCATTTTCTTCTCTTTGGTACTACTAATAGTTGAATTATTTTTTTCAGAAAACCCAACTTCATTTCTCTCATCAGTTAAATATCATTTTCCTTATAAATCCATGTTTTCTAAAAATATTTTTAATAATGTTTTTTTAATATTATCCAATGATATATTAAATTCATTTTTACCCATGTGTTATTTATTTTTAAATTTTTTTAAAGGAATGTTCGTATCATTTTTCAAACGAGGAACTTGTGTTTTTTTTATAAAATATGAAAAGAATGTTTTTTAACATGTTCAAAATGTA
Source organism: Viscum album (assembly GCA_963277665.1). Taxonomy (NCBI): domain Eukaryota; kingdom Viridiplantae; phylum Streptophyta; class Magnoliopsida; order Santalales; family Viscaceae; genus Viscum; species Viscum album. The sequence goes on along the minus strand of OY728141.1, from coordinate 1,590,211,940 downwards.
CATAATTACCCTAACTAAGGGAAATTATTTTTTTATTATTAATTCATAATTTTTAGAGTATATTTTTAAATAAAATGATTTTCACAATATTTTGTTAATTTATAGTTTTCAAAAATTGATATACCATATTGAACGGTTATTTTCTTTGAGAATGTTTTTAATATTTCTATAGTATTTATATTCATCAATGACAATGACCTTTAATATTTTGGAATACTTCTAAATTATATTTTTATTTTTATTATAAATATACTTATAGCAAACTCCCTTTATTTGATGAGGTAATACATTCATTATTTTATTTTCTAAGATGGATCCATTGTAAAATTTACATTGATTGTTATATGATACAAGATTATGCTACCAACTTAATTTAAATTGGTGATTATTATGTTTATGACTTATGATGGAATCCTAATGTGGCATGAATATTCATGTACATAAAATGAATGTTATTTGTCGGTGAATAATTATATATCCCTCCAATACATTGAGTAATGTTTTAGTATCCTGAGGAATCATGTATGGAATTAGGGAGTGAATCTAATCCATAATGGGACTTTTTCCCATGTGATGTTATCTCGACAGTTATCCTTAACTTGTGTTTATATTTTATTTTATGGTACTACCATATTTTTTATTTTACTGTAGGGTCCTAAAAATTTACTGGAAGAAAATACTACCACAATTACTTTGAAGAAGGAAGAAAGAATTCCTACAAGTCTAGTAAAGCGAATGGATGAAAATTGAGTTGCACACTTCGGAAGAAATTTAATTTAATTTAATTTTTCATAGAGTTTTAATTGACCCACATACAATTACCAGGAAGGGTTCATGGAACACATGAACCACAAATCATCAGTATACAGAATGACCCATGTGGCTCTCGCCTACGGAGTGATGGCCATCGAACCCAGGAGCTCATGAACCACATCACTAGTAGAATCAATCATGTGAAGGCCATCCACAAACTGTCTCACAAAGATATAAGTTCGTGGACAAAGAAAATTGGTAGGGTCCCAAGAACCATGAATCACGAACGACGGACTCCGCAAACCCCGATTGACCATGTCTTATCTGTATAGATATATCTCCTCACGAGCTTCCACAAATGGCGTCGTATGCCCATAGATATTTTTTCCCAATTCTATATAGAAGGATCACAAAAGTAATTGATAGGGATAAATAAAGGATGGATAAAGAAAGCACAGAGGAGACCCCATAGGTTGGAAGTAATAATTATTAGAGGATTATGGCTTCGGTTTTGAATCATTGACAAAGCTAAAACAGAGAACCACGTTTCCGCTGGTATAACCAGCCACAAACCATAAAAAGAAGGAACTTAATAATAATGGGAAAACCACAAACCTAATTGGTATCATCACTAACCACACATTCATTGTGGATGAACTCCTCAGGAATGACAGGTTCCAGGCCCCTCCTTCAAAATGGTGTTTTGCATAGTGCATCGCTATGTGGATTTAACCCGACACCACATACTACATTAGGACATAGATAGAACCAAAAGCAGCGTGGAAGAATGCATCCAAGACCGCGTACCACTTTGGTGCATGGTGGTCTATGCCCAAGACTTTGTACCACTCCGATACGTGGATGACCCCTTTACCCACATACCACAAAGGTATGTTGAGCCCCCCACATCCCTCATAAAAAAACTGTACACAAAATGTGGCATCTTTGGTTGTACTTCCCTTCAGCCACAATCTCACCCCTCTATTACTGTCCAGTCCTCCATAGAGCTCCCCCGTGAACTAGTCCCTTGACATCAGGATAAAGCCTACCCCAAATCCACCAGACCCGTATGATCAGATCATCAGTCGCTTCAGTATGCCCCTTTGAGTCTACATACCCATGGTAAGTGGAGTCAAAAAGGCTCTCCCCATAATGGTTCGGAATCTGGGGATGTCTACAAGTCTACATATCCATTCTAACTTGGATTCCAACCATGGGATGCCAACGTAAAACTCCTCATTCTAGGGATTAAGGGTGATCACTTTCTTTTCCATTCAATGAGGAATGACAATCAGTCAAAGGAATCATATTCGCTTCTCCTTTTGACAAGAGGTGACATCCCTCCCCTTTCCTAGAATGTGTTCTGGGGCACTCCAACTAAGGTAAGTCCGCAATATTCCAAGGGCCAGACCGCATGACCTCCAATGTCATCCCACATTGAAAGGGTCATCTCCCCATTCCCTCTCCCACCATTGCCCCAACTTCTTACACCGTAGGTTCGCCCTCTCCCATCAGTGGGATATGAGGTGTGTGGTTGGTTGGATCCCTAACATCCTCTTGTTTATAACACCGAGTATGAATCACATGGTCTTAGTGGTTTGTGATGATCCCAACATCCACATGACCAACACAACCCATCTTGAACTATGAGAACTCTGATTCCTGTTCAAACCAGGATATCTAGGATGCCTGCTTGAAAGACCAAGCTCAAAAGGGTACCCATCCAAAAGAGTACACCCAATAATGTCCCCTAAAATGGTTATCTCTTGCATAAGCCCCAACCCATTACGAACTATTTGGGCTCTGATCCCCTCCCAAGGATATGTAGGAAACCCATCTTATGGGTCCGATCCCAACATCAAGCCATATTCTACCCCTGGATGATGATAAACTCTAGAGCACCTTATTTCATGGCTTAAGTCAGCATCGCCTCTGTAGCATCAAATCTTCATGTGCTTACGACGATCAAGAGAACTAGGGGTAGCCCGTGGATACACTCTTTATGAATGAACCAAGTATTCATGAACATATGAACACAACTTAAATAAATAAGAGAGTCCCAGAATAGGCAATAATTCCCCCCTAAAAGGGCACGATGAGCCTAACCTCCCATCATCTCAACCAATGGAGTCCCAAAGTGTTGTTGGCTAAATCCTCATCCAACAAGTGACTGAATTTTTTATGAAGGTCCATGAATCATTGATACTAGGGTCTTTGGGTGTTTATGGATCCATAAATAAACCCGCTGGATACCATTTGAGGAAGTTATATCATACAAGGAATGATTGCATAAATGCTTGACCCCATGCATTCACCCGCTGTAACTATTTGACTGTGGATCCTCATTCGTAATTCCGAAGGGATAAACTGCCTAGTACCTATAGGGTCAATCCAATCCCCCCTTAAAGGATAATGACATGGATTGGGTTGAAACATAAATGAGTGTCCATTCTCTTCAGACCATTTTGTTCTATTCCAACACACCCACCTTGGGTTGAAACAAAAATGGTGAACCCGATGTGAATCCTCAACCAAGGTGGTGGTGTTACCCCCCTCAAGCCACTTTGCCTAAAGGGATGGGGGGGGGAGATTAATAGTAAAATATGCATATGTTCAAAACATGCTACTTTGATGAGGTTTTTGTGTATGTATATGTCATATAAATATTGCATGTTTCTATAGAGAAACCTTCAATCCAAAGGTCATATCGACAACCAGTACAGACATGCTTATTAGTTATCACGTAGGCGGTCAGTTTCCCGATGAAGAGTAAGACCCCCTCGCCTACCCAGCTTCTTCAACACTGGGTATATAACATGATGATCAAAGAGTACCACTGAAATGTTATTCTCCCCACAACTGAGCCTGTAAGGAAATCCCTCCAATCTGCAATCGCTCACCAGCCACCTCCTTAGTCGTGACCGGCACCCCATCACAAGGTGACCCTAGTGGTTGTCTCGAATTGTTTCAAGATCCTTTCTCTTGAATGAGATAACAGTACTAGAAAAATGACATATATCCATGTATCAATAGCCACACTTTAATTTATCTGTGGCTATAGGTAAGATAAAACCACAGAGAGATTCTCCCCCATGGAAAAAACTCCCTCTTATTTTTCTCTCCCACCCCCGCCCTCAGGTTTCTGCTCGCCTCTCCCACCCTCGCGCTCACGATTTCCTCTCCCATCCTCATGGTCAGGTTTCCTCTCCCACCCTCACGCTCATGATTTTCTCTCCCAAAACCCTTATCCTCAGCAGATATTCAGCTGATTTATTCTCCCTCATTAGATCCTCTTCGGCTTCTCCTTTGCGATTCCTCCATCCTTCTTAGGCTTCTCCATTTTCAGTTCCTCCATCCCTCACACATTCTTCAGGAGTTCCTCCTACTTTTGGTGCATCGTACATTGCTTCTCATCTTCGCGATCGAGCTCCCCATCTTCTACATGATCAAACTGCCCCTCTTCATGATTGAGCTCCCCTTTTCTGGCATTCATCGTTTCACTTGAGGTACATTTCCTTAAGTATTTCTTTAGAATTTCTAAAAAATTTGGATGAAATTGGTTGTCTATTTCAGTTCATTGGTTTGGGTTTATTTATTAATAGATGAGTGGGAAGTGATGAGTGGTCATATTTCACAGATTGTGTTATCAGATCTCTTTTGGTTCCATTTCTCTGTCTATTTTCATTTTGTATTTTTGTATCGGCCTTTTTTATCCTATTATATTTATGTATCTTCTTCCACATTGTTTTATTTTAGTTGAGTCTACATCCTTTTATGGATATTTTCTTATTCTATGTTCGTAAGGATTTTTAATTCCTTTTTCCATTGTTTGTTTATTTTCACATTAATATTCATGGGAGAAATAATTCCCTAAAAGGGTATTCTCAATACTCATGTACTAGTATCTAGCTTGGGGGTATTAGAAACCCCATTTAGGCTAATGGTGGTTTAGGTTATGTGCCTATTAAGATGGTATCTCCATAACAGTTCACTGTAAATGGTATTAGATCCTATGATTCAGTATAGGGACCTTGGTTCTCCAATCCATCTCTTGTTATTTGGCGAAATTGGGTATGATTTATTTGGGATTGTCATTAGGACTTTGGTGGTTGGTCATGAGTGGGTTCTTAGTCACGACCTTTCATAATAACACATGAGTTTCAATGATTAGTGGGGTTTGAGTTATGAATTTGGAATTTCACTTGATTTTTTGTGATGATGTAAAAATCCTCATTTGTATTGTGTGAGTTACCTTAGGTCTCAGATTAAATTTTGTGATGGGAATTTTTTTTTGATGGAATTATTTTAGTTCACGCGGTCGGATAAACAGGTCACTGAACCGACACTCAACCACAATGAAGTTATATGGAATGTTAGATAAATGGCCCATAACCTATCTAACTACATGGCTTAGTAAAGCATGGTTCTATATCCCATTTCACTAGATTATTTAGACTATCCTTTAGAAATTTAATGCACAAGTAGTTCAGTCAAGGTGGGTCTTATTTTATGTTGACAATGTCAATTAGTTTTTACATGGATTTTTTTTGTTCTCCCGTTTTCTTGTGATTGTTCAAACCATTTTCATTAAAATGTGAGTTTTTTTATTGAAAGTTATTTTGGTTTGAAATGACGAATTTAAGCCTATCTACAAAATGGTTTTGAATTTCGTTAATGATTTCTGGTTTGGGGGTTACTCCATTTTTGTTGTTTATAAAATGGAATTTATTTTCCCAGTTTTTATTTCTTTTTTTTATATTGGTTGATTTGGTTATTGAATCTTTAAAATGTTTTAGTTATAAAAATCATTGGATATAAAATTTTATGATAATTTTAGATCCATTGGGATGTGTTCTAAAAAATATTTTTTGTTTTCATTGGATGAGGATGATGTGGTTAATATTTAAAACAAAAATTAATTGTGGGGGATTTTATTTGGAAAACGGTTTAGAGAATGGCATTTGAGCATTTGAGTTGATTCTTTATTTTGTTAGGGAACTAGTGGGTTTTAAAATCGGGATAAAATGTTTTGGAACTCCCTATGAATATTGAATTTTAAAAGAAGTAATGTTTCTTCCAAATGGTTTTGTGCTTCTAAAAACATTGGAGTTATCAGAAAATGGATTTTTTTTATTTGGGAATGTAGTGTTTTTTAAATAAATGCGATTTTTGGAATATGGGTTTCCTTATTTTTTTTTGTGCTTTATGGGTTTTGTCCCATCCTGCAGGTTGGGACCATTTGATGTTATTTTAGAGACATGAAAAAGTGTGGTATATGTTTTTATTTTCTTAAATCATGCCTCCCCGAAAGGTATCAGGTTAAAGGGGAGTGTTTATCTTCAAGGGTAGTCATTTGCTTATTCATGGATCTTGCTAATTTTCAAAGTAGAGAGTAAATTTTTGACCATTTTTAGATGATTGCAGGTAATTTTTTTAACCATTCTTATGTGGACCAATATCCATATGTTTGAAGGTGTTGGTCATTTTTGTGGATTAGTGCATGATTTTATATCCTTGTATCCTTGATTTAGATTCCAATTGTTTATATCCATGCTTAAAAAATTTCCTATCTATGTTTTTTTACCATCTATAGGGCTCCTCCTCCCCTGACCCCTCGTGACCCACCTTATACCCACGACCGCATGCATCCCTTTCCTCTCGGTCTTCACGACTTCTCGTCTCTCGGAGGCAACCTCTACTCTTAGTGGTGACTTCTCCTCTCAGTGGTGACCCTTCTTCCCCAATAGACTTGGCAACCTCTCCTCTCCCCGATCCTCATCCCCCGACATTTCCCGGATGGTCACGCGATGCTGAACCATCCCCATCCCCCTCGCCATGCTGGCCATCACTGTCACCGAATGAGGAAACCCAGTCTCCTTCGTGGTAACATCTCACCTCTCGTACCTCAAAGTTGAACTCCCTTGGCCTTTATCTAAATTACATACACATATTTATCTATGTTTGAATTCTTCAAACTAGAAATTAATTCCAATAGGCAAAGGATATTTTTATATCTTGTTGAAATCGCAAGAGGATCTATGGAGATTTTGGAGGACTGGAAACCTTAATCTTAAACTAAATTTACTCATAATTTCTAATTGGGACTCCAAATTCAATCCGCACACACATAAGAAGACATTATCCAATGTCTGGGTCAAACTACATGGTCTTAATTGGTTCTTTTGGCACCCAAAAATTCCGAATGATATTGTCTCCTCCTTAGTAACTCCCCTCAAAATTGATCATAGAACATTAAATGAAGACTTATGTCTCTTTTCAAGAGTTATGGTAGAAATTAAACATGAATCAAAGATTCCCACCACAACTAATTTCAATTCAAATGACTAAAAAACTAAAATTAGAATTAAATATGAGAGGAAACTCCCTTTTGAGAACATTTTAAGATCATTGGTCATACAATTTTCAACATTAGAGTAGTTAGAAAACAAGTAACACAACCAGTTGAAAATGATTGGAAGGAAATTATGATAAATAAAAAGGTTGAATCCCCTATGATAGATATACATGTACCCTCATAAAATAAATCTAAAACATGGGTGAAATAGTCAAACAAAGTGACACACATAGGGGATAACTCAAGTACTAATTGGGCCGATATGGTCAAATAAGAAGAAAAATCCATTAAAGATAAAGGCCTCTTAGAAGAAATTGAAATTTTGGTGTTAGACACTATTATTATATCCAATAAGGATGAATCTAATACATTCTCCTCCGAACAAATTTTAGAATCTAACCAAAATTCTGAACATATCCCAGGTAAAAATTTCCAGTGCAATGAATGCAATGCATACACTACACCCCCTCATAACTATGTGTGAACTAGATCATTTCCTGTTCAATCTGCTAATAATCACTCCTCATATTTAAGTACTTGAAAATTCGAGGACCCCTCCCTATTAAATGCCACTATTTAATTAGGGACAAAGATTCAGACCAACAGTAAAGAAATGTACCTGATAATTTCTCTAAAACCTTAGATTCATCTAGCCATTATATTGATTTTGGGAATCTATTGTCTATCCCAAAATCTGCTCAGGATATCACACATACTAGTAGTATGATTGCAACTGTTTCCATGGATTTGGAAACTATTAAATCAATGAAGGTAAGTACACCTTCGGTATAGGTGACTAAAATGCAGGATCTCATTAGATCCATTAAGAAGATTTATCCCATGGAGGATACCGGGGTGGAGAAAAAAAAGGATCCAGTTACAACCTCTTATTCTACTTTATACTCTTTTTATGGTTCACAACATGCTAATAGTGTTGATGTCATTAGTTATTTGATGCTTTGTGATTTGAATCCTACAGACCCAACCATTAAAAACTCATTAACTCATGCTGCCATGAGATCTGTTAATCACTTCTCTATCATATGTAATAATAATACTACTCTTGAAATAAAGTTGGTAACCAAAAATTTAGGGAAGGATTTAGCTCCTTCTCCCCTTGCGCACTCTAAATCTATTACCAGTTATGTAGAATCAGAGAGTCATATTAGTATTTTTAAGGTTGTTTCAACTGAGACACATACCATGACTTCTAAAAATATTAAAAATGATGTATAACCAATCAAACCTACATTTACATCCCCGGTACAGGTCCCTAAACATATGTAGGCATGTAATATTTCCTTTCCATTGAATCTGTACCATCCAATATATCTGGATTCTGCCTAACAATAGACAGTGGATACTTCAATGTTTTCAGGTACTCCTATATCTACATCGGTAATTAATGATTATTTCTCTATGAAATATGGAAACTTGAATTCTAATCATAATATCAATTCTTTGTCCATCTGTTATAAGAATTATGTAGTCTCACCTTTGAATGATCCAATTAAGAAACCTACAAAGAATATTCTAGTCACATCTAGGAATGAACAAGGACATGCCACTAAAAATAACCTAGAGTTTAGAAGGAATACTAGATACAAGGCTCTGGAATAAAGAGAAAAGGGTGTTCTAACTCCAAATTCCGGTTTAAATGATGATCCCCTTTTGGAATTGTTAGGGTATCACTAATGGCCTGACGTATTCCAGTTCCCTAACTGGTGAAAAGATGTTGATCCAACTTCTGAACATGGAGTTGGTACAAACACTCTCTCACTAGAAACTGGTGGAAATGTCCAGTAGAACCTCTATAAATGGCCCATAATTCCACAAGATCGACAGTCAATTGGGTCCTTTGGGAACTGGGGCCTCATATGCCCAATCCTTACGAACTGGTAGCACCTCACTTGGATATCAGAAGAAGGGTTATGACAACTCGTATCCTTATAAGAATGCTCTATACAATGCTTCTTGATTTCAGTTGAGACAGTACCAGATCTCAGTGTTGGACCACCCTAGCTCACATCCCCAGATTCCCATAGGTTATTCTCAGTAATCAGTGTGTGATTCAAAATAGCAGACACATAAGGCACCTGAAGACATTCAACTGTGATCAGATGTCAAACTTGAGACTATCCTCAAATATTCTACTCTTTGATATGTCATCATCCATCAGAATAGGTGATAATATGTAATTCTCAGTAAATTAGTAAGAATAGTCCATAAAAAATATTTTTCCCTGCTCTTGGTTCATGAACTCTCAGGCTTGGTTGGCCCTTAGCATCCCAAGAAAATAATAATCATAGGAGGCCACCTGAAATTATTCCCATGTCATATCTTGATGATGCCTTTCCTAAGTGAAAATATCCCACCATATCTTGGTATAATCATATAACATATATGTCACATTATTGAATCTCCTCTCAAGCGGTGTCTCTAGTTGCTCGAAGATATTCATCACTGATTCCAACCATGATTCTGCAGCCTATGGTCTGCCATCCCCCAAAAAAGTAGATAGATGTTGTTTCTAGAATATACGAGTCATCTCTGCCATAGATGTGGTAGCCTGTGGTGCTCTCTGAAAGGTCTTCATGAGCCTCACAAAGCCTTTATAGAACTGTGCATCTACAACTACATCCGGCATAACATCTGGTGCCGTAGCTGGAACAGCTGAAGGATCCTTCAATAGCTCATGGAATACCATTTATGGAGTATGATCATCACCACTCTCCTAGAATACAACTCATAGTATTTGTGGTGTCATGACTCTACATGGTCAAGAACGTTTCTTAGTTCAATCTCATCATCAATGTTTTCCATTCAAGTGTTACAAAACAAAACTAGAGAATACCCTCAATGTTTGGAAAAAGGGGACTACATAGCGTGTAAAAATAATACACGAATCATACCCTTATGTTGCCACATGGTCGTGTGCTACTGCTGGCATGGGTGTGTATCAACCCTAGGTACATGGAATGTTTCACACACTCAGAGTGTGTACATAGGCCTTTCCTAATGGCCATGTACTTCCACATTACTAGGTCCACACAGGTTCTTCTTGGGTATCCTACACAACATGTACCAAGGGTACATGATGTTTTTTAATCAAGACACAACAGCCTGTGTTTCCACTCACATAGACCATTACAAGGTCAGATATTACATGGCGTTTACATGTGATACACGGTTTTTACATCCTAAAACATTGAACTCCTTCTTCCCCAAACAGGAAGAACACACGTAAATTTAGGATAAACTAAACACCATGTATTCTAGGTTTTTCAGGATATAACCTCCATATTGCCCTGGAAACCCTTGCTCTGAAGAAAAACTAACCAGTAGGATGCCAAATTATAATCCATCTGGGCCCTTACTCCCCAAGAATCAATGATTGGAAACCATGAATAACATATCACAACAAAAATTCTTTAATAAGTATATTTTACATATAAATTTCATCGGTGAGTCATTTCCAAATTTATAAGCACCAATTCCTCTTCTGGATTGAAATATGACGTCACCACATTATCTACTGCACCCAACTAACACAACAAAAATAAAAAATATCACAACAACTATAACAACAACATGAAATAGCTAATGTATCCTAGATGACATGGTATAATTCAGGGTTTGTGATTATAACAAGTATCTATATGATGCATGAGATGGAATACCCTAATCTCATTGGGTTTTAATGAAATAGAACCACAATTGAATCAATAGTAATGGAAGAAATCATTTACTTTACCCAACAGTGAAATCAAATCAACTGTAACAGGTCAAAATCCAAAAGAACAATTTAAATTGATGAAATTTGGATTTTTGTTGTACAAGGGGTAGCTACTCCTGGGAAAAACTAACTACCAAATTCCATATCCTTCTTCTTATAGTCTATTGTTTCCATATAGTGAGAAAAATAAGAAAAGAATCCTCTAATACAATCTTTTAACATCCTAGGACCGAAAGCCACTCATCTGATGCCCCGTACCTTTTTGGCCACATGGCATCAAGCGCATTACCCCAAATTCCAGAGGTTGTCGACTAGCAGTGAGGGTCTAGGGTGTGATAGTGGGAAAACTATGAACTCATTGGTAGAGTGTAACACAATGTAATAAATATTAACAATAGAACAAGTAGTAAAAATCATGTAGCTAAAGTAAATAACAGAATACTGCAAGGTATAGATAACAAGAAAGCATTACATATCAGAATGATGTCACGTGTAACATTTTCTAAGGATGTAGTGAAAACAAGATACACTTCAATCACGTACAATACAATACAATGGTATAACAATGAAAATGATACAAAGTAGAATTGAAAGCCTTTCCATGGTCTCTTGCTTTCATGATCATAAGAAACAATAATCTACATGTATAAAGAGTATTTAAACTATTGACACCTTGATAAATATAGTTTGTTTGGGCCCAGAAAGATGACTCAAACAAGGTGTGAGAAATAAATCCCAGCAGGCAAACACCTATGGTCTGTTCCAGTCTATTAGTGAGTATATGCAACAATTTTCTATAGTAATGAAATGAAGTAAACTAGTAGGTACTTAAAAGCAATCAATCCTACAAGTACTAGATTCATTTAATTTAATTTTATGTTCTTTAATCAATTCAATTTCACTGAATTATATAATTCTTGGGATCCAGTAGAAGCCCATCAATCCCTTATATAAAGTAAGCACAACTGATTCCTCAGTAGGCTATCTAAACAAAGAAGTTTCAACCAAATCCAAGATTATGTTTTGGATTTCCAGGCGCATTGTCAGTCATTCCCTTTCAATATGTCTCCAGGCCAAGCCTAATGTATAAGAATTTCACCATATTTAAATCAGGTAAAATCTCAGTGTATTCGCATTTGAGAATAAAAAAATCAAGGAGATTATTGGTGTATCAATATTTCAGCATATTAAAATCAGGGAGAAGCCCGGTGTATCATCATTTAAGCTTATAAAAATATGGGATAGGCCTGGTGTATTAGAATTTTACCATGTTAAAATCATGAAAAAATGCATTGTATTTTCATTTCATCATATTAAAATCAGGGGCATGGTCAGTGTATCAGCATTTCAGTATATTCAGGTCCAAGCCTGTTTATCATCATTTTAGAATATTTAGGGCCATGCCAGGTGTATAGGCATTTCAGTATAGAAAAAAACACATGTAAATTACACTATTACATGGTTTTCAATAACCAACTCATGTGGGATAAATTATATAACAAGGATAACATGTGAATTAACTACCACAAAGTTTTAACAATCATATTCACATGGAAACCTTCATTTAACCAATTTCCTTCTAAAAAATTCTTCAAAAGGGAAACAAAGGCAAGCCCATTAGTACCGTAGGCCAAACGGCTAAACAATGGTCATCCAAGAGAAGATGGACCCATGGAGTGGCCCTTAATCAATCCAATTAAGACTAAACATGCTTAAATTAATTTATTCAATTACGTAATGTCATTAGGTATCAACATGGGTCTAATTATCAATCACGCGACACCATAAAGAAGGGTGCATGACAAAATGAAACATACAAACAAATTACCATTAAATAATTAGTATGATTCCATCGACCTCATCATAGTATGACTCTCCACGTCCATTCTCGAGCTCCAATTTGCGTGGAAATGATGTTGATCTATGAAACAAGAATTGACACTCAACCGTAAATAACACCTTCTAGAATAGGAATTGGGAGGAACGGATCAAGATTAATCAATATCTTACCGATACAGTTCAAAAACAACTGACGACGATCGAATCAGATTCTGGAAGAAGATTTGGGGTAAGGTTGGGTTTTTGGTGGTGGTTTTTCTTCAACCCGATGAGCGCTCTATTCATTTTCCTGAATGGAGGGGATTATACCTATTTCAATTGAGAAAACATGTATACACGGCATGTAATACCATATATAGGATCTGTATATAATTTTACTATTAATTTGGTGGAATTTTTACACTAACATACCTTCCAAAACCTGTCTACTTGACCACACAGCGTGTACTAAGAAGTACACGGTGTATAGTTGGTTTTCAACCATTTCCCTGCTGAAAAACGCACGCACCATGTATTCCCTTCACACACAGACATACTACATGGAGTGTCCTTGGGAATACATCGTGTTTATCACATGATTTAATTATTTTACCCAAATTTCCCTTTTTTTTCTTGAAAACAACTCGATGTGAATGAAAAGATAAAACTATACCTCAAAAAGAAGAACTGAGTTCTTACAACGCCACCCTTCCAAATGAGTTTTCTCTAACCAAGAACATCATGTCAAAACTGGTGAACCAACTCCTAGACTATCCTGTCAAGGATTCAATTCATTAAAATACATAAATAAACACCACCATATGGGCCACGAATAAGGAATAAAAACAATACACTTTATTCCATGATCAATATCAAAAAAATCATTAAAATACAATTCAAATTTCCTTCTAGGGATCACTAAAACCCTAACATGACTAGAAAAACCATTTATACTTTTTTAAATACTCTTTAAAATAAAATTTTTCACCAACACATTTTGGAAACCATTTTCAATACATAAACCATTCCTTAATATTACTAGTGCTTAAACTAATTCACATGTCAAATGGGGTAAAATAACAGTAAAAAATTTCATTTCAAATGAACCATTAATAATTTTCATTCAAAATTGGATTATCAAAAAAATCAATTTTAAAAAAACATTTATTTAAAAATCCTTATAGAAACCAATGTACATTTAAATCAATTTAAAACCCTTTTTATGACAAGTGAGTTTCCTTTTAATAAAAATTTATAATCTCAAGAAAGAAATTCTATGTTATTGAACATAAGAACTTACATACAAACCTACTAGAGGCTCAAGACCATACCATAAATACCAACATGTTAGTCAAAAAATGCATATTAAAATATAACATTCTTAGGATAAATTGATTATCTTTTACCAAGAATTTTTTTGAGTAAACACCTAATATATTTTTATTATAATTTAATTAGTTTAAGCCTCTAATAGTCATATTAATAAAACACATACATGTGATCCTATATTCATATATCTAATGCATGATCCCACCAACTATTTTGATTTATCCAAGAGAAAATATTATAAATCATAATGACAAATATTATGTGCATCACTCAACGTTAAGAAATCACACTTATAAATTCTTATAATTCCATCATATCTGGGATATACACTCCTAAAAATGATTCCCATTAAAATTCCTAACAAAACCATATATTATTTCCACAAAGTTAAGAAAAATAAGTCAAACCAAAAATCTCTGGTACCATATTGTGATTCAATGGCTCAGATAACATGGCTTGGGACCAGGGCATGACACTGTGGCCTCACACATGCATTCCAATTTGAATGTGGCTTCCTACTAGTGGTGAGAACCTAAGGTAATATGGGAATGTTATGTCCACAAAAAAATAACCTTTAGATTTCACATATTTTAATAGAAGCAATAATCAGAGTAAAAAACACACAAAATACTTAAATAATATAAATAAAAGTAACCCATTCTATATGAGATCTTATACAATACCTATTACAATAGTCAATAGAGATATACATAGATATAGAATCTATACACAATAAAATTAAATAAAAAATTAAATAATTAAGTATCTCCTCCACTGATCCTAGTGTCTATCCCAATATCACCCCAACCAACCTACTCCTCTTAAAAAACCACATCAGGTTGGTCCCTTTCCCTCATCTGATACCCCTAACCATACATAGGGTGTACATGCACTGATATTACCATATATGGTGTGATTAGTAATCCAGGAGGACACAACAATGTTTTCCTCAGCATAAATATAGTAAGTTTTTAAAAGTGTATGCGTTGATTAATGGTAAATACATCAATAAATAGACAACTTTTCGTGTCATTGTTCACTAACCATGTAACATATTGTACTTGGAGTTAATATTTATATTTAATCATTGGTATAAAATATATGAGTTAAAAAAGTATCCAACGACTTATTAGTTAAGTAATAATAGATATATACACACATTAAATTTGAAAACATAAGATACCATATGAACTCATTTTGAGAATGTTATTAACCCTTAAATCATAATCTTTAAAATCAAACATAGTTATACGCTAATATTCGTAGGGAAGAGGAAAGAATATTGTTGAGATCAAATGATCAGTGAGGAATTTCATACTGTAGAATCTATCATAAAAACATGGAATAAGTTATATAACATGTATAAATATGTAACATGAATCCATAATAAACAGAAATTGTGGGCATGATATAACTAATATATTAAATGAAAACATGAATATTAATAATAATTGATCTCATACTGATGGAATTCATAATTTTAGACATAAAATATTGTTTTCAAGTAATTAATAGAATAAAAAAATTATAATATTATATGTCCTATACACCATGATAATAGATATTTTATTTAAAATAATTTTCCATGCATCGAGGGGCTATATAATTCTGAGCCCTACCCCTCAACTAAATATGCATAATTCATTTTATACAAGAGTCAAAAAGATATTTTACATTATTCATTATAAAAACTTTTGTTCAATAATAACATAACTACATTTATAATGATAAATACAGAAAAAATACTTCCACATTAAATAAAAAAGTGTATTTCACAGAGAATATCATTTAATAAACATAGAAACTATAGGGTATCATTTATGTAATAGAATTTTTCCTTATTAAGGAAAAATAGTGGCAGTCGATATTTCAAGTTGATGGGTTATACATGGAAGATAATATTTTTGTTCAATAGTTTTCATTGGTATGAGACTAAGGAAAGGATATGAAAAATCACTACTGGAAATCCCACTTTCACCAACGCCTATATCCCAGTGGTTTATCTAAACCATTGGGAATGGCTATGTATACCAATGGTTTTATTAAAACCGTTGGTATAGAATATTTTATAATGATTTTTACCAATGGTTTGTAAAACCGTTGTCATAGGCCTTCGTATGTTGTCTTTTTACCAACGGTTTGTGTGAACCGTTGGTATAGAAATCACATTTTGCCTCCTTTTACTAATGTTTTATACAAACCGTTGGTATAGGCCTTCTTATATATATATTCCCAATATTTTTTAAAAACCTTTGGGAATTTCTTCCCATATATCTAGATCTGGCGTCCCATTCCCCCTCCGCTCGATTGCAGGTCCCCCTCCACTCGATTGGTACCCTAAATCGAATCTGCCTATTCCCCAACCTGCCAAACTTCTTCCAATGATCGATCCATCTTCAATCAAGGACATTTATTCTTCTACACTTCAAATATGTAATTGATACCATGGTTTTTTTATTCTTCAACTATTTTCTATAACTTGGTTTTGTTGTTCTGCAACTATTTTTTTCTCTTTTGATCTGGCAGAAAGGAGAGCTCTATGGACATTAATCATGGTTGTGGGCGGTAATTTAAGATGTAAGATAGTATGCCTACATTTTACTTGATATATCCAATAGTATTATTGATTTATGTTCACTTTTATTATCTTTTACAAATTATGTGGTTTAATAAGTTGTTTTTAATGGTTGTAATAATGACTATATGGTATAAGGGTTCACATGGTTTGTATAAGGGTTAACAGGGTGTCTTAGATAATATAGTGCCCTGGAAAAGTACACATAGTACATAACATGGATAGCCATGTAAATATACATGGACAATCCCTTATGGTGAAAAGTATGTTTGGCCAAATGGGGTGCTGAAAACGTCCCATTTAAACATTCCTTTGTTTCATGGGTATTCCCATATGATGTGTTGGACATACTATAGAGTGGGTAGTAATTAGATCACCCAAAACACCTTCATCCCTGAAATCCAAGACTACATGGTTAAATGGAGGAACCGATGTTCTAATGACTTGCCTAACCTGTTTTCTAACTCACCTCACCTAAACATAAACTAGAACACTGGTTAAATTCAATAACTCATCCTAAACATACACTATAACATTAGTTAAATGGAATAACCCATCCTCGTTACTAAATTCCATACACATATGGACAAAAAACCATCATTCATGAATATCCCTATAATGCATAGGCTTTTCACAAAACACAAATCCCTTAAATGTCATGAAATTCTAGTAGGCACTGATATAAATTTTTCATGTTTACATGTGGAAGCCTCATAGCTTTGGATAATATATTCTCAGAACTATAGAGTGGAACCCCATTTGGTGTTTTGAGGTCAACCCAACTCCACACATGAAAAAAAATATCATTATCCATCAATAAAACCAATGTAAATATATAAATGGTAATTCATATCAGTATCATTAATAGATTTCCTTAGTAATTCTTAATCTATTAGGGTGTTATCCCGAAACCTCCCTTGTTGGATTTCAAATTTAATTATCCTCGTTTAACACCACTATGAGGCATCTATATATTTACAATTATGTGTTGGTTATAGGAGATTCCAAAATCATTATCTTCTATATGAGTTGGATCTATTTAATTAGAAATTTCAAAACCCTCCATAAAAATCCTTCTTCTAAAACATTAATTTTCTTTTCTAAACCCTCTGATTTAATTTTTGAACACTCCGAAGAGTCTTTTTACAGAAGAAAACATGATTTTCTTCCTCCTTGAAGGTCGTGGACAACATTAGAATTTCAAAAAATATGTCATCATTTTTAGAATTTGGATTAGAGGCATAATATTTCCATTTGTTTGAAGAAAAAAAATCACATTTTAGGTATTTTTAATTTCAATTTGACTTTTTTAGGGAGGGCAGGGGAAGTGTGCATGTGGGGTGGGGTGGGGGGCTATCCAGGTTGGGGGGGTGGGCTGTCTAGGTGGGTTCATGGTGAGCCATGTGTCACAACCATTATTTAATTATGAGTTAATTTTTATATTTTTTTGGTATTTTATTTTTCCCTTGTATTTACTTCAGTGTTTTTAGAGAAAATATAGTATTTTTACACAAAAATATGTGTTTCATGGTTGGAACAAAGTTCAGTGAAACTGTGCCACATCCAAAGGGAAACCTGGTACCCAGGAAATCATTTTTATGTGTACAACTCAACCCTGCCTCAATCTGATGGATGGTGTGGTCGGTATCACTTAAAGTGTCTCACTTTTATTTGAAATGGACAACATTTTAATTGAAAACAACTGACATATGGAAAAACAAACAAACGCATTTGGATTATGTTGATAATTTAGGACAACAATCCATGGTTCATTTTTGATGTGCACGAGTCAACCTTCCCTCAATTTGACACACAGTGTGGCTGGTACCACTCAAAGTGTCTCACTTTTATTTGAAATGGACAAAATTTTAAGTGAAAACAACAATTGGCACACGGAATCCCGAACAAACGCATTCGGATTGTGTTGATACTTTAGAAAAATGATCCATGGGTCATTTGTGATATGTACGAGTCAAACCCAACTCAATTAGAGGCATGGTGTGATCGGTATCACTCAAAGTGTATCACTTTTGTTTGAAATGGACAACATTTTAAGTGAAAACAACAACTGGCATACGGAAAACCGACCAACCACATTCACAATGTGTTGATACATTATCAAAACGATCCATGAGTCATTTGTGATGTGTACTAGTCAACCCCGCCTCAATCTAAGGAACGATGTGATCGGTATCACTCAAAGTGTCTCTCTTTTATTTGAAATGGAGAACATTTTATGTGAAACAAATTGGCATTTGGAAAACAGATCAAACACATTTTTATTGTGTTTATAATTTAGGAAAACAGTCCATAGGTCATTTTTGATGTGTAAGAGTCAATCCTACCTAAATCTGTTGCACGGTGTGGACGGTACCACTCAAAGTGTCTCACTTTTATTTGAAATGGACAAGATTTTAAGTGAAAACAACAATTGGCATACGGAAAACTGACCAAACGCGTTTGGATTGTGTTAATACTTTATCTCAACAATCTATGGATCATTTATGATAGGTACGAGTCAACCCCACCTCAATTTGAGGCACAGTGTGACTGGTATCACTCAAGGTGTCTCACTTTTGTTTGAAATGGACAACATTTTAAGTGAAAACAACAATTGTCATACGAAAAACAAAACAATTGCATTCAGAATGTGTTGATACTTCATCAAAACGATCCATGGGTCATTTGTGACATGTTCTAGTCAACCCTACTTCAATCGGAGGCACGATGTGACCGATATCACTCAAAGTGTCTCTCTTTTATTTGAAATGGACAACATTTTATGTGAAAACAACTGGCATATGGAAAACTGATCAAATGCATTTGGATTGTGTTGATAATTTAGGATAATGATCCATGGGACATTTTTGATGTGTACAAGTCAACCCTGACTCAATCCGATGCATGGTGTGGCCAGTACCACTCAAAGTGTCAAACTTTTATTTGAAATGGACATGATTTTAAGTGAAAACTACAATACGCATACAAAAAACCAACCAAATGAATTTGGATTGTGCTGATACTTTATCACAATGATCCATGGATCATTTTTGATAGGTATGAGTCAACCCCGCCTCAATTAGAGGCATGGTGTGACTTGCATCACTCAATGTGTATCACTTTTTTTGTAATGGACACCATTTTAAGTGAAAACAATAACTTGCATACAGAAAACCAATCAACCGCATTCAGAATGTGTTTATACTCTATCACAACGATCCATGGGTCATTTTTGATGTGTTCTAGTCAACCCTACCTCAATCTGAGGCACGATGTGATTGGTATCACTCAAAGTGTCTATCTTTTATTTGAAATGGGCAACATTTTTTGTTAAAACAAATGGAATATGGAAAACCGATCAAATGCGTTTGGATTGTGTTGATAATTTAGGAAAACGATCCATGGGTCATTTCTTATGTGTACGAGTCAACCCTGCCTCAATCCGATGCGCGGTGTGGCCGGTACCACTCAAAGTGTCTCACTTTTATTTGAAATGGATAGGATTTTAAGTGAAAACAAAAATTTTCATACGGAAAACCAACCAAACGCACTTGTATTGTGTTGATAATATAGCACAACAATCCATGGATAATTTTTGATAGGTATGAGTCAACCCCGCCTCAATCCGAGGCATGGTGTGACCCATATCACTCAGAGTGTCACACTTTGTTTTTGAAATGGACAACATTTTAAGTGAAAAGAAAAACTGGCATACGGAAAACCGACCAACCGCATTCAGAATGTGTTGATACATTATCAAATAGTCCATGGGTAATTTTTTACGTGTACTAGTCAACCCTGCCTCAATATGAGGCATGGTGTGACCTGTATCACTCAAAGTGTCTCTCTTTTATTTGGAATGGATGGGATTTTATTTTAAAACTAAAACTTGCATTTATAAAACATACCAAATGCTTTTAGATTGTATTGATACATTAGGAAAACGATATATGTTTCATTTTTGATGTGTAAGATTCAACCCTGCCTCAATCCGATGCATGGTGTGGCTGGGACCACTCAAAGTGTCTCACTTTTATTTGAAATGGACAGGATTTTAAGTGAAAATAACTGGCATAAGGAAAACCAAACAACACATTCGAATTGTGTTGATAATTTAGGACAATGATACATGGGTCATTTTTGATGTGTACGAGTCAACCCCGCCTCAATCCAATGCACGGTGTGGCTAGTACCACTCAAAGTGTCTCACTTTTAATTCAAATGGATAGGATTTTAAGTGAAACCAAAAATTGGCATAAAAAAAACGGACCAAACGCATTCGAATTGTGTTGATACTTTAGCACAACTATCCATGGATCATTTGAAACTGGTACAAGTCAACCCTACATCAATTCATGGCACAGAGTGACTGGTATCACTCAAAGTGTATCAATTTTGTTTGAAATGGACAACATTTTAAGTGAAAACAACAACTGGAATACGAAAATCCAATCAAACACATTTGGATTGTGTTCATACGTTAGAAAAATGATCCTTGGGTCATTTGTGACATGTACGAGTCAACCCCGCCTCAATCAGAGGCACGGTGTGACCGGTATCACTCAAAGTGTCTCTCTTTTATTTGAAATGGATAGGATTTTAAGTGAAAACAACAACTTGCATACAGAAAACCGACCAAACACTTTCAGATTGTATTGATACTTTAGGAAAACGATTTATGTGTCATTTGTGACGTGTACGAGTCATCCCCACCTCCATCCAAGGCACGGTGTGTCCAGTATCAGTCGAAGTGTCTCACTTTTTTTTGAAATGAACAACAGTTTATGTTAAAACAACAAATCACATATGGAAAACTAAACAAATGTATTTTGATTGTGTTGATACTTTATGAGAATGATACGTTGGTCAATTTTTACGTGTATGAGTCAACCCCACCTCAATCCAAGGCACGATGTGGTGGAATCCTACTCGGATCAGTATTTCACCCCACACTTGTACCATTTAGTGTTTATAGCCTTAAGAACATTAATATTATTCTCAACAAGGTCAATAAACTTATAGTTCTATTCTACTAGACCATCCCAAGTTGAACTTATGATCATTTTAGTTCACCCTGCATTTTAAATCAAATAAAGAGTTCCAGAATTTACTCATTTTGTAATGACCATGGAACCATGGGTCAGTTTCCATAACCCATTTTCAAATTTAGTTTCATATAATGAATCATCAAACTTTCTCTTTATATTTAAGAATAAGAAAACCACTCCCGGGTAAAATCCATTTTCAGATGTTTTTCATTTTCTATAAATGTTTTTTTAGGATAGATCATATTTGGGTGTTCTTTATTTGTCAAAAGTTCTTATTATGATCCTCAAAAACCTAAAAATTTCAAAAAGTTAGGGGTTTTATTTCACAACATCAAGAATGTATAGAGAGGGAATATGATTCCACTTGTCAATGTCCTATGGTAGGATGGTTGGGTTAAAGAGGGTATTTAGGGTATGATTCAGGTGGATCCAATTTTTTTCAAGATATTATGTGTCGTCACTTTTATTCTCATTATTAAGAATGATATGGTCTCATCAATTATTTTTATCGTGGAATAAAGAAGTGTCGCCCTTACATTAAGTAGTAGTACACCATGTATGACTATAACCCATCCTGGAAGGGGAAAGTTTTTTGTCAACCTCTTATGCATCACGACACACTCTGGATCCGACACATGTTGAACATACACTTATTCAACCAATTTGGACATGATCACTATGCGTATAAAACCCAAAACCCATGTATATTAGGTTATTACCAATATTGTGTCTACCAACAAAGCCATTACCATTCAACCAATATCTGAAATTAACACCCTACCTCCTTAATCTTCCTTCTTAGTGCATCAAAACTGACATTTCCTTTACAAAGAACATATTCCTTTTCAAATTTGAACATCTACATGTATTTTATCCAACACATCCAATAATGATCTAGTTCACATTATAATAAATTATATTACTGTGACATTCAGTTTTTATATATGACATGTCTCTAATCAATGAGGTGGTGTCCCTGAAATTTACACTCATCAACGATAGTAGCAAACTCTTTTTCATGAGTTGGGTGGTTTCACTCATGGGGTCATAAGTGATGAGACTCCTATGAAAATACCTTTTCACCGTATATTATAAAAAATACAAGTTCAATGAAAAATACACCACAAATCATTTCATACCCAAATCTAGGATCAGAAAAAGAAAATTATGAATTGAGCCAATTTCAAACTCTTATTTAACTGTAATAAGTATTTCTGAGAATATTCTGTCTATTATAATTTGATGGGGAGGTAGGAGGGCTATGTTGGTTGGGGGGGTTGTGCAGGGGTGAGTTGAATTACTACTGGAAGAGTCCTTTTCATATGAATATTGAAATGGGTGTAAATAATGTTTGAGTTATTGAAAATATTATTCAAATCTACTGTAAGGTTGTTGTAACATGAAGATTGAAATAGGGAATTGTAATACATGACATGGTTGGAAGAATTTTATGGTTTTATGTGTTTTTTGTGCTGTTACAGGTGTTTTTATGCTATTTTAAGTCTATTTGTATGTGTTTTTTGTGCTATTTTTTATGCAGGTGTATATTGGAGGGGCTATTGGAGGGGCTGCTGTGCAATAGTTCTAGAAATACCCAATACCAATGATTTTAAATAGTTTGTATACTTTGATCAATTTTTTTACCCTTGGTTTCAATAAACCGTTGGTAAAAAACTATCCAAACTGTTTTGAACTGTTGGTATAATGTTTAGTCTTCAATATATACCAACAGTTTCAATGAAACCGTTGGTAAAAATTCTATACCAATGGTTTACAACTGTTCATTTAGATGAAATGCATGGCCTTTCTAATCGTTGGGGTAAACATATACCAATGGCTAGCCTACAACCGTTGGTAAATCAATACATATAGTAGGCTATACCAATGGTTTTGATGAAACCATTGGTATAGGGATTTACTCACAGTTTACTTCCCTACAGTTTGGAAAACAGTTGGTATAGGATGTACCAACGGTTTTCCAGCCTATACCAATGGTTTAGAACTGTTGGTATAACCTTAATTTTCAGTACTGAATCCTTTATCATGGTTTATAAAGTGTTCCTGAATAGTCCGATGTATATCCTTTGGGAGTGTGTATCTAGGTGTACATATTAAGCCCACACATCATGAATCAAAGTAAAGATTTATTTAATTCTCAACAACAGTTTTCTGGTGTGAATACCCTTAAGTTCATCTATCCCACAACCACATCCATTTTCTAGTACCAATATTGGTATCTATTTTTTTTTCAAAACTATAAACACTTTTACATTTCAAAAAATTAGTTTGATTTTCCACCATGGAAAATTTTGAGGCCAACATGGATTTTGGTTACTAGCAAATTAAAAGAATATAGGGGAGGTATTGCGAAGTTTACATTTAAATCCCCTAAATTTCACAAGTAATATGTTAAAATTATTCCATTCCAATGTATTCACCACACAAAAGGAAATAGGTTTTGAATGTACCAGGAGTCCCAAGACATAAAATTTAGATAAAAACCCACTTATGGATTGAGTCGAAATTAAATAAAAAACACCTGAATGTGGGTATTAAAATTTATTTTAAAATACCATTAATAAATAAATTTAATGATATAACATCAAGAATATGAATTTTATAAATGAAAAAATTGAAATTTTGTGAATAATACAAATTATGGCTCAAAGAGAGGAATTTTAGACCAAAACACTTACCTCCTGTCTAGATTTTAGAGAATGTACTTCAACCTCCTCTATCAAAAACATAACTATCTCAATGATTTAATAAAAAAAATTATTCATATAATTTTTTTTAATACTATTCATATATTTCCACGCACTTTGTGAATTATAGTTTAAAACCTATTTCCCGCACATAGGGTATTTGTTGTTTTGATCATTTATACTCATTTCATAAAAGCAATGATCTTATTTATTCTTGTAATTTTTTTTTCAATAATAGATCATATAAAATACAATAATATATAAATTTTATTTATTTTAAACTCTATAATCTAATTCCATTAGTGTTTTACTTATGTTCTATGAAATTTGAATTAGTGTCGGCATATTTGGGAAATTTCAGCGATCAAAGATGATATTTTAATAATAAGAAAAATATGTACTGCAACTATTCTATAACCCTAATAAATTATTATTTAACATAATATATTAATAAAAAATTTAGTTATTTTCCCATAGAAAATCTTGATTGTGTTTTATAGAATTATTCAGGTAGGCTGTTAAACAGATCCAAGTGTGAAAATGCTATATTTTATGGATGATTATGATTATAATTGTGGTATTTTTTTGGAAATAAATTTACTATTATCATAGAATAATGGTTTTATGTAAATAATATGAACCTGATGATTCATATTTAAAAATCTCTTAATTAATAATAAAGATATTTTGTAAAAGATAATATATGTTACTTCATTGAGGTGGTAGTCCACACATGCACGACTAACATTTATATTTCTTAAAAAATGATAGTGAATTAAATTATATGATGAATTTAAAATTTAAAATAATAGTTATATTTTATATACCATATTTCTTCATCAATACTATCATTAAAATTTATCATGAGAGTTCGTATGAAAAATAAAATATTTCAAATCATGGAGGCAGTTGTCCAAAAATTTTCACAAATAAGGATTTTTTCCTAGTGGATGGAATGAAATGAGTAATTGTATTATAAATAATAAAATAATATTTATTTATACTAATGATACTGAATCCATTATATTGATAATGTTAAATAATGATAGGATATTAAAAAGTAATATGAAAATGTTAAGAAGAAGTGGATACTCACACCAGAGATTTTAATTTTCTCTTGGAATTCTCCATTGAAATGAAGGCACAATTATAAATAATAGTGAAAAAAGATTTTATAAATGGGATAAGGTTATTTGGGGAAAATATTGGATTATTTTCAGGGATAAATTATAATGGATTGTGAGTCTTGAAGTTGTGTGTATATTACTCTTTTATAAGTGAGGAGAATGATAGTTTTTGAAGTAACTCTTATAGTTTCATGAATGAAAAGCTAATATTATAGATTAAATGACCAAAAAAATGTAAAAAAGGAGTTAAAGTGTGCGTGGGAAATTAATGAGCAAAAACATATTTTTTTGGAAAACCGTGAGGGTTTTAGGGATTTCTATATTAAATTTTTAACATTTACCCTAATTAACTTTTACCTTGGTAATTAATTTTTTACCACACTAATTAATTTTAATAAAAATAAAATATTGACAATTTCACCTAATTCTTTCTTTGTGATTTATATTTTTGAATTTTTTTATCAAATAATATTCCTAATTGTATAAAAAGTTAGTTTATAAATAAACACACTTAATCATGTAAAAATAGTTTTTAGAAACATAAAATTACTAAGATTTAAAATTTTATTTCAGATTAAATAATCATAGATACTGATTTTAAATGAATAAATTGAGTTATTATATTAAAAATTAATGGTATTTGGATTAAAATGAACTTAAAATATAAATCTCATATTGAATATTATTGATTCAATAAAAATCCCAAAAATAATTTTATTAATGTAGAATTTTCCTTTTTCTTTGTAAATGTTTTTTATAGGTTTTAAGCATTCAAATAATACCTAAAAAAACATAATTATATTGATAAAATTAATATTTTATAACTTAAATGTTTTTTTAACATCTAGTTACTTCTTATATAATGATAAATCTAGATATATTAAAGGTTTTCTGAAAACTATATTTTTTAATAAAAAATTGAACCTTATAAAAAATGATAAAAAATAAACCCAAATCTAATTTTAATTTGTTGAGTTTAGAAATGAATTTAATTTTGACAATTTAAATTTTTTAAATTTTACTTTTAAATAAATTCATGAAGAATTTATCTTTAGAGATCAAATTTTGGGATGGTTTCAACATATTTTACTGTCCTAATTTATTATAATAGCATGTATTACATCCCACCATGAAAATAATTTCATCCTCAAAATTGGTTTATATATCATCTATTAGAAAATTTTGATATTTCTTCACCATAGAATCTTTAGGATCCTAGGTTTCCTCTTCTAATAGGTGACTTATCCAACAGAATTTCACTAACTTAGTTTTTTATTCTGCAACACTCTTTATCTAGTGTAAATAATATTCAAAAGCACTTCATTATTTGAAAAGACAGGTTCTAACTATATTTTCTCATATTTTAGCACATGAATTGGATATAGAATGTATTTTTTCAGTAACGAAACATGGAAGATGTCATGTACTTTAGAAATTTTGGGATACATATCCAATCATTAAGAAAGATCTTCAATTATTTAATGTATTTCAAAAGGACAAATATGCATTGGGATTAAAAAAGGATTTTTTTTAAAATATTTATTCACCCTTTCATGGGGAAAAAATCAAGAATACATGATATCTTACTTGAAATTCAATTTTTTTCTTCAGATTGGCATCAAAGCTCATTTTTATCTATGAGATGCCTTAATTTGGCCTTGAATAGTCCTTACATTAATATTCATATCCTCTACATGGTCAGTTCAAACTAGAATTATTTATCTAAATTATTCCCGACGTATTGATGTGAGACACCTCTTCTCATACAATTCTTTATATGGTTCTCTCTAGATGTTCAAATGTAATCTATTATTGTATGAAGATTATACTAGAGGTAGGCACTCATAAAATATACCACATAATTCAAGAGAACATGATCTAACCATGTCTTCTGAATTAAAGATAGTTCTTTCAGGATTCCCATTAGTTTGGAGATGATAGGTGGCTATTAAATGTAATTCATTCTCAAGAACAATTTTAGGAATATTCCAGATTTTTGATGTGAGCCAAGGGTTACTATCTGAAAAATAGATTTAGGATCTCTAAGAATCCATATAATTCCATTTATATATTTATTGGAATGGAACCCTATATGTAACTATTTAATTGTCAATAAGAAAATAGCATAGATTGTAGGATGAATAATAATAACCCATATAACACCATTATTCCTTGATGTCTTTTGGATTTCATTGAAAACATACATTTTAATATTATCCCACATCAATATAGGTATATGTATAGGTTTCTTAACTAACATAGGATGTTTTCTTTTAGCCTTTATCTGCAGATATACTAACCATCTAGACACATAGTAAAAAATTTCTTACTTCATTCCATACCTTAAGAAACAATCTATTAAAGACCTATACATTTTTATACAACTAGGATGTATTCAAAAACATGAGTTAAGTATTTCATCTAATATTTTACTTTTCAACATAAGTATGGATGAAACACATATCCTCTCCCCAAATGTTAACACTCAATCTATAAAGATGACGTCCAACAATTACCATAATTTCCTACTTTAATAATCATTTGTATGTTCTTACCATCCTAATGTGTCATCTCTATATTAGTAAGGATGTTGTAAAATCTATTTGAAAGGGAATGATAGACTTCATTTAGAACAAAAACATACCCATATTTACTAGATCTCTGAATATAGGATCCTTGTTATTACTCATCAGGTTTAGGACTCCATGGTCTATCCTACTAAATGAATCATACAAATTGTTTGTCTTTCCATGTTAGAAATGTATTGAGAAATTTTAGTCCTTGAGTAGTTACAAACACATTATTTTCCACAAATAGTGTTACTTTTATGAAAATATATACTTCAAACACTTTTTTTTCACTTTAAATATCACATATATCACTATACATATAGTTCATCTAGAATTTCAAATAAAATATTATGTCTATAGGATCAAGGTCATGAATTAGATATTTATATTCATGGATTTACAATTTACTTATTTTATAGACAATCACCCCTCATTCTGCATAAGGACACAACCATGTCCTTTATTCAATGCATCATAATATATTAAAAATATTTTATTATGTTATTGTAA
This sequence comes from Viscum album, assembly GCA_963277665.1. Taxonomy (NCBI): domain Eukaryota; kingdom Viridiplantae; phylum Streptophyta; class Magnoliopsida; order Santalales; family Viscaceae; genus Viscum; species Viscum album. The sequence continues at coordinate 1,590,183,414 of OY728141.1, read as the reverse complement.
AGTTTATATAGGTGAATTAATAAATATCATCCTCAAATCTTCATAACATTCCTCGAACTCACATGATCATATAAATATAAACCCTTTACAAGTTAACATGGTTAATATGTTGTAAAAATGGATTGAATATTCAATTAACCATCAGTAGTAACCTAAAAAATTTAGTATACTTTGGATATCAGTTGTATTTTCCTATATAGTCCATTATTCTACAACTACTATCTTTAATAGGAAAATGTAGATTTTTTCTATTTAGAAAATATGGCCATGAAAAGAAATTCCATTGATCCAAAATTAACATTTACTATATTTCCCATATATTTTACTTATTCTAAGGGAATCTAGAATTAATTTTAGATGACTCTCATAATATTTATAGATATAATATTATATCAATATTTAATTAATGAATACTACTATAAATTTATGAAGATAATAATTTAATACAAAATTAATATGATCTATATGATATAAGGTTCGTTAATCAATCCAAAATGAATTGCTACAAAATCAAAATGTTCATGCCTTTTTTGAAATATTTTTTCAGTATATAATCCTTATACACCCTTAGATGGAGATAACTAGATACAAGATCTATTTTTTAGAAGTATTATAATCCATAAAGTTGATCAAATAGGTCATATATTCATGGTGAATAATACTTATTATTTATAATAATGGTATTGACCCCTATAATTGATGTATAATCTCACATCCCTTACATTTTCACGAAAAAATAGTGGATCCCAATAGTTAAACAATAGGGTATATAAATAAATTATTAGGATAATATATAAGCTATTTTTAACTCTCCCAAATCCATTAGTTTAATTATAAATGGATTTTTATATATAATTCCTTCATCAATATTGATTTCAATTGAGAAATAAACATCACACATAGCTGGATGAAGAGGTAATTATTTTGGAAAAAAATAAATGAATTTTTTATACCAAGGGTAGATACTCTATTTTTAGGATATCTTAATTATCCATAGATTGTGCTTGATCTTTCTTTCAAGTGTTTTGAACCAGATAACACCATTATTTTATATCTCACTTCATATTATAGTCATTGATGATAAATTATTCATTTTCACTACATCTCAAAGAGAGAGAGGGAGATAATCTAGTTGTACTTGATGAATTGTTTAGCTACCTATATATCATTAGTTTAACTGAATATTGGAACTTGTTGTCACATGATATTGTCCAACATAGTAATTCCATGTTGTGGATCAACAAGTTTCTCTATACGGGAGATATTATATGACAATGCATTTTTAACTAACCTAATATGGTTAGGATCCTTTAAGACACAACTCTAGGTTTATTTACTTTTTCATGTTGGATCATGCCTACTTTGACAATGAGTATTAATAAAGTTACAATTTCTTCCTTTAGTCTCCATTTCTAAATGATAGACTACACATAATTAATACAGGATATTAAATAGTAAAATAAAATTACTACTAAATTTTCAATTTTTTATATAAATTTTCATATTTTTTCCTAGTATATAAGCTATCTTACCAGTTTCCTAAAAATAAAGCCCCCAATATCACCAAAAACCCTGATTTGATACCAACTATAACATATTAGACTATAGAAACAAAAATTCATTAGTTATATCTTGATAATAAAATTGCTACCATAGAATTTAATTGCATAAAAATGCTAGAATACTTGATAGAAACATGCATTATATTTTAAAACATAAGATATGACATGAACACATTTTGAGATAATTACTATCTCTTCCACCATAAACATTAAAATTACATAGAGTTCCCCACTAGGTTTTGTAGAGAAAAAAATAAGGCTGAGCTGATATGATTAGTAAAGAGTATTATAAAATAGGATCTATCATAACATAAATAAGAAATAAGTGATATGATATGAATAAATAAACACATGAATCCATAACCAACTAAAAATGAGGGAATTTTATATCCATGATAACAAATGAAAACATGGATAATTGTAAGAATTTATCTTGTAATGATAGAATGTTGAATTTCAGACATTGAAACATACTATCAAGGCATTATTCCAAGACACCATATTGATATGGGGAGTGGTATACACAAAAACCCATGTTTTTTTGTCTCTGGAGACTTGTCGATGCATCAAAGGGATATAAAATTACCATCCCCATTCACCACCTAATTAAGCCCAATGCATTCACTATAAGAGTCAAAAAGACATATCATACCATTCCTTAAGGAACCTATGTATGCATAAAAAATGTCACCCCATAAAATGAGAAATATATATTATAAATACTTCCCCATTAAATTGAACAATGTGGGTATCTTTTATAAAATTCCTTAATCAAATTATAATATTTTAGATATTTAAAATGTAATAAGAAGTATAATTATCAAAGAAATATATTGATTATGGTACATTAAATGTTTTGAGTTTATCCATTGAATATTAAAACTGGGTTTAATATTATTTATTGGTAGGAGATAATGGAAATGGTAGAAAAAAATATTTTATCATGGTTTATATAGAGTGTAAGAATACTCCAATGCATATCCCCTAGAGTGTTTATATAGGTGTGCAGTCTTATTCCAACTCATTTTCTATAATAGTGATGATTTATTCAATTATAAAAAAAACCTTTAGGGGATAATAACTTTAGGTGAATCTATTTTAAATCCGTATCCAATTTCTAGTGTTCATACAATTTTATTTTCCAGGAAACTACAGACAGATTTAGTTTACCAAAACATAGGATATCTTTTTGACCCTGGAAATGATTGAAAAATAAACTTATTTTGGAAAGTCTTGAATCAAAATAATAAAAGGTTATGATAAAAGCATAGAATCTAAAATTTACCCCCCAAAAACATGAAGTATATCATAATTTCACATACCAAGAATTTTAATAAAACGATTCTCATAAAATACGACAATAACATGAATTACCCTAAAACATAAATGAAAAAAAATATTATTCCAAAAATTAACATTGTCCTTATTTGTAAAATAAAATTATGGACTATTGAATATATTCTATAAATCTTAAAATTTATTAAATTACATAAAAGATAAGAAAATCCAATTTTTCACCAGTCACTAATCAATTGTACAATCATAAATACTATCTAATATATTTTATCAATATAAATCATCTCTTTATCCCAAATAAAAATTATCAAATCAACATTTAAAATATATTAAGTGTTATTTTTTTCTTATCCATGTGAGCTATAAAAATACAACCTTATCAATAAACCAAATTTCATTGTTATCAGTACCATTCAATAAATTCTTTCAAAACATTAAAGAAAAAACATTATAAAACAATACTTATATGTTTCAGGATTATTAAAACTAGAAAACCATTGCTAATAAACTTATACCACCTAATTAATGAATCCAAATACATAAAAAATAAATAACTCCACTTAAATGATTGATATAAAATAATAGCTTCCTTAGTCCAGGAGTAACCCTTGGATTACAGAATTGACATAGATAATTACCAACATCTTCACACACAAGACATTAAATTCCTCAATAATTCAATTTTTATGGTCATTATTTCCAAACTAAAAAACATCTTAAACTTTCTTTAATACATTATACTAGGTTATTATTCCCATATTCTTGAAGAAAATTGAACAGTATTTTAACTATGGTCATTACCACAATGAAATTAATAAAATCCAAATTTCTTATTTTTGGTTGTGTAAGGAAAATCAATGATGTTTACATTGTTAATGAAATATATTGATAGATGATTAGTCAATATCACAAGGTTATTCCTTGTAGTTTCTATTTCATTTTGATTCTCATGGGGACAATCATTCCATTGTCCATCACATTTAGGATTAATTTGGTTCCTTCTGGTTCCAGCCATCAATTAAAACCAAATTCAAAATCCGAGAAATAGTAATCATTATGATAGATCAAGAAAAATTATTTTTTAGAGTATAAAAATTATTACACTATATTTACAATCTATGACACATTTTATATTAGCATAGGTCATACTTAGTTATCATCTATTGAAATCCCTTATAATGGTTCATAACAAAAATTAAAATTAACACAAGAATAGCCATAAGGACTGTCAAAACAGGTGTGTACTAAGGGAACAATCACCATGCATTATAATGTGGGATAAGACATACTAGAACAACTATTTTTAACATTATTACCCTAATATGCATATATTCTAAAACCGCATACATTTGTAGTATCTTCACATGAATTCATTTCTAGGAAAACCACACAATCTATTCCTTTACAAAACATTATGATGTTGTCATATACATAAACTTATCCATAGGGGTTTTCCCAATTTTTTTATATCCCTAATAACTAATGGTTAACTAAACCCTAATATAATCATAATTATAGTTTAAAATACATTCCATAAATAAATATTAAATCATATTATATGAATAATAAATAAATAACATTGCGATACACGTAGTAAATATAATGGCTTAGTTTATTTTGGAAACATAGATACATAAACAACCACTACTACAAAAACTGGAAAGGTAAGCGCCCCCTTATATCAGCGCTAAGAAAAACCACTGATAAAGGTTGCCCTGTATCAGCGCTAAAATTTTAGCGCTGATCAAAAGACCCTTTATCAGCGCTAGAAAAGTGCTGATAAAGACTCCCTATATCAGTGGTAAAATTTTAGCACTGATATAGTAAGGATTTATCAGCGCTTTTGTAGCACTGATAAGGGTACTATTATCAGTGCTAAAAAAGTGCTCATAAAGGACACCTTTATCAGCGCTAAAATGTTAGCGCTGATTAAGGTAGTCTTTATCAGCGCTTTTTAGAGCTGATAAAACCTTAGTGAATTTTTTAATAAAGTCGGTCGCACAGTGACCTCGTTTTATCGCGACCTAAAGCTCTCGCGGTACTGGAACCCAACAACTCCCCTCTGCCGCCCACTGAGATCACCTTGCCGGACCTCCGCTGCCCTCTCTTTTCATTGCCAGACCTCCGTCGCCCACTGAGTTCGCATTGCCGGACCTCCACCACCCTCGAGCTTCAGTTTGTCGGACCTCCGCCGCCCGCAACGCTTTCAAGCTTCGGTTTGCAGGACCTCCTTTAAGGCATGTTTTCCAAATCATTTTTCAATATTGTTCTCCTCTCCCATTTTTATATCATTTTTTTACCATGCTTTTTTATTCTATGAGTGAGTATTATGGATTGACCGATTGAAGAAAATGGACCATACTTGATGGAAAATGATGTAAAGGGAATGATTCACATGTGTTTACTAATTTTCATTATATTTATCAAGAACATGGTGCTTATTTACTTTTATTGTTGAAAATCATCATTGTTTTTTGGTGGGGTTGTTTGATAAGTATTTTATTAGTTTGGTTCTGATAGATTCCATTGGGAGAAAATGTGAGATGGTTGAGGTGGTAAATCGTGCAGTGGGGAAGAATCAACCTTTCCATTGTTAAAAATATGTAATGAGTGGGTTATTGTCGGAGATGACATCGTTAGTTGATATGGGTTTTCCCTTTAGTTTCTCAGTGACATATAATATAGTTGTTAATGATGAAATTGAAAAGGGTTTGGTGGGAATTGAATAACTTCATGGATAAAAATGAAATGGTGGCTATAAAACTATGCTCACCCCCTACGTGATGAGTGTATCGGGTGGTTCCCTCTTCTAAAATTCAAATATGTGAGTTCCTTTACTGAGATATAAACCTATAACCACTCTTAATTCAGGAAACATCCAACTCTAGGTGATAATCCTAGGTTTCCTTAGGTGACGAGAATATGAAGTCCCTATGTTATGGGAATATGAGATCTTATTTATCTCCCAAATAATGTTCCCTTGATTATACCACATGAGATTATAAATAGTTTCATTAGGGTATTTTCCTACGAATCCCCTAAGTGATGATCATAAGATCTCTTATTCATCTCCTAGGTAATGATCCTAGGATTATACCTCACATGAGGAGAATGATATTACTTAGGAGATGTGCCAAAGAATCCCCTATGTGTTGAGCATACGATCTCTAAACACTTCCCTTAGTAGATGATCTTATGTTTTTACCTTGTGTGATAAGAACACGATTCATTAGTTGATGAATATAAAAATCCTTATGTTCTATGAATATATTTTATGAACCAAATTGGTGTAGATTCCTCCCATGAAAAATGTGATCCACCTTGTGTAATGAGCCCAAATATCCAATTCAAATGGGCCTTATTCTATGGGAGCCATACATATTAGGCCATACTCTAAATGAAAACATTCCCACACATAGAGGACCATATTCACTTTGTGGTCCGTACTCCTACTAGTTGAAAAAACCCTATACCACATAGAGTCATATTTTTTGTGAATCCAAAATACACTCATTAGGCTATATGCCCTTTTAGTTAGACCAAAAATGTCTTATCACACATATTTACCATACTAACATTCACTTGGTATCATTCGAAAAATCATCTATACAACTTGATGTTAAACTATATCAATTATTTATTATTATAAGTACATTGCACATGGTTGTGATAAATACCCTTGGTGCATTCACTAACCCATGACATGTTGTAGGATGGTTTTAGGGGGTCACTAGACTATAATCTACTAACCAATAGAGGGGTCTAAATGGGAATAGGCCATGAAATAGTGTTATCAAAGAATTATATTAGGAGATATGATGGAGTTTTATGTTAGGAACATTTGAGTATTTTAATGGTTTGGTTTAGAAAGTATTTCATTTGAATTCATTGGTATGTTTTGGGAGTACCTTTCCTTAGGTTTCAAATTATGCTCTTAGTGGTTCTTCATGGTTAGTGGTTGTAGTCTCTTATTTGGGTGAAGGGATGTGTTCTTAGTATATTTCCATCTTATGATGTTCTTCATGGTTTTTGGTTGCAGTCTCTTATTTAGAGATGTATGATGTTCTTGGTGAGGGTCACTATCTAGCTAGTGGTGTCGTTGTATATGAGAATGCATCGATGTAGTTGGAGATGTATGATGTTCTTCATTTTAGCAGACTCATTCAGATTCCAAGTGGGTGTTTCTATAATATATCTTCCTTTTGGGATTCATGTGTTTCATGAATTTATATTTTATCCATTTGAAGTTGGTTAGACATGTTTTTATCATTTTGAAGCACAAAATAACCCTATTAATGAAAATAATATATGGAATGGATGGTATCATGTTGTGAATTAACCTTTTTCATTGAAATAAATTAGGATTCCTTCTAGCCAACATGAAATCCACTATCCTATTCTCAAATACCATGTTTTCCATCTTGTTTGGGGTATTTTTATTCACTCCCCCTTTTGGTTTCCATTTCTTCTTGGCATGATCATCAGGAACAGTTTCACTTCCACTAGCAGTGAGTATTTAGGAATGATGAATAAATACTAATGGTTAGGCTCTATTAATCTCCATTTTTATAAGGAAGTGGTTCCCTTCTACTGTATTTTGAATTCATGTTTTGTGTACTTGAACCATAGATACTAATATTTGAGATTCAAATAGTATGGAGATGAATAAATATTGGATGGATGCTAGTCGTTTAACAATAGAGTACGAGAATGGAGTGAAAGAGTTCATGAAGTTTGAAAAGGATCACACAAAGGATCCTTCTCAAATCCTTTTTCCATGTTTACATTGCTGTTATTCTAGACTACTTACTCCAGAGGAGTTGGAAGAACATTTGATATGTCATGGAATAGATCAGAGTTATAAATTTGGAATAAACACGGATAAAAAGTGTATGTAGCTACTGGGTGGGATAAAACTGCATTTTATGGATCGTCAGATATGAATACAAATATGGATAATGAAGAAGACCATATGGAGGATGTGATCACATATGTCCATGATAATGAAGATCGTATTGAGGAAATGACAAAGACAATTCAAGATGACCTCCGTGATTGCCCAAAATTGTTTGAGAAGTAATAGTGTTGTGAAAAGATGCCATTGTATGCTTCTTGCACTAGGTATACAACATTGTATGCTGTACTGAAGTTCTATAAATTGAAAGCAGGCAACAGATGGAGTGATTTTAGTTTTACGGAACTACTTGCTCTCTTGAATGACATGCTCCCGGAAGATAATGAGCTCCCAAGCCAGACATATGAAGCTAGACGAATGCTACACTCGAGGGGAATGGTTTCTGAAAGAATACATGCCTGCCCGAAAGACTGTATATTGTTTCACAAAGAGATCAAATCACTTACAGAATGCCCAAAGTGTGGTGATTCTCAATACAAGAAATATAAATCCAATCCTACAAAATTTGTATGGTACTTTCCAATCATTCCAAGGTTTAGGCGTCTATATGGAAGTGAAGAAACTACAAGACAATTGTCGTGGCATGCAGATAAAAGAAATAAAGATGGGTTATTATATCATCCGGCTGACTCTCCTAAATGGAAGAAAATTGATCCTGAGTATCCTAAATTTCGAAAAGAGCCGAGAAACCTTCGTCTTGAATTATCTACAGATGGAGTGAATTCTTTTGGTTTTCAAACCAGCACTCATAGTACATGGCCTGTTATGTTGGTAAATTATAACCTTCCACCCTGGTTATGCGTGAAGTATAAATTAATCATGTTATATATGCTTATATCAGGACCAAAACAACCAAGTAACGATATTGATGTTTATCTGGATTCTTTGATCGAGGATTTGAAGTTATTGTTGGACTAAGGTGTAATGTGGTATGATGCTTATAAAAGTGAATACTTCACATTGAGAGCAATGTTGTATGGGACAATAAATGATTTCCATGCTTATGGAAATTTTTCAGGCTATATCATTAAAGGAACTCAAGGGTGTCCCATGTGCGAAGAAGATACAGAATCAATTAGGTTGAAAGATTCATCGAAATATGTGTTTCTAGGACATCATAAATTTCTACCTCATTGGAATAAGTACCGATCTTGGATGACATCATTCAACGGAAGTTCAGAAAAACACGCAACACCGTCTGCACTAATAGGTGATCACCTATTTGAGAAAGTAAAAGATCTGAAAACTATTTTTGGTAAACCATTTTCGAAAAACCTTACGAAAATCGGTTGGAAAAAGAGATTAGTTTTTTTGAATTACCATACTGGAATTGTTTGTACGTCAAACATTTTCTTGATGTTATGCATGTGGAAAAAAATGTATGTGACAATGTTATCAAAACGTTGCTAAATTACCATGGAAAAACAAAAGATGGAATTAAGGCAAGGATGGACATGGTTGACATGGGAATACGAGAAGAGTTGGTTCCCGTGAACGGTGAAAATCGAATGTTTCTTCCTCCAGCTGCTTATACTCTTTCTAGGGCGGAGAGATATCAGTTTTGCAACATATTCAATGATGTAAAGGTTATAGAGGGGTACTCATCACATATCAAGAACATTGTGTCAATGAATTATTTGACGTTAAAAGGTTTGAAATCACATGATTTCCATGTTTTGATGCAAGATCTAATTCCTATAGCTTTACGTTGCATTTTTCCCAAGAATTTTCATCACACGTTAACCAAACTTTTTTTATTTTTCAAAGTTATATGTAGCAATTTTTTAGACTCGGGGAAATTCCCAGGTATGGAAAAAGAAATTGTCACCATATTATGTGAATTAGAAATGTTTTTCCCACCAAAATTCTTTGATATGATGGTTCATTTGATGATTCACTTGGCGATAGAGATTCGAATTTGTGGTCCTGTCCACTATAGATGGATGTATCCTATTGAACGGTATATGAAGATTTTGAAAGGGTATGTCAAAAATCGAAGTCGGCCAGATGGTTGTATAGTGGAGCGATATATTGTTGAGGAAGCCATTGAATTTTTTACTAAATACCTATTCGATGTGGAAAACATTGGTCTCCCAAAATCTCGTCACACTGGATGCATTGAGGGTGAGGGAATTTCTGGAAGAGAAGTTGTGACAATCAGTATTACAGATCGAGAGCAGGCTAATCTTTATGTTTTGTATAACAGTTGGGAGGTTGCTCCATATATTAAAACTCAAAAAGAAATTCTTAGGCAGTTGAATCTATCAAGGGCTGAAAAATGGTTATCAGATACACATAATCACTAGTTTATAGGATGGTTTTAGGACCATATTTTTAAGCTGTTGGATGAAAATCCAAATTCAATTTTAGAATGTATTCGATGGCTAGCCACTGGACCAAGTGTGTATGTATTATCTTACAGTGGTTATGTAATTAATGGTTATACATTCTATGTAGATGAACATGATGAAGATAGTACCCTGAAAAATAGTGGAGTTACCCTAGTGGAAGAAGCGATGCATGTTTCTGGTAGTAAGGAAAAAAATCCAATTTATGAAAATTTGTCATACTTTGGCATTATCAAACTAATATGGGAGTTGGATTATACGAAATTCCAACTGCCGATTTTTCAATGCAATTGGATTGATAACAACAGTGGTGTTAAAATAGATGAATGGGGATTTTTGAAAGTTGATTTAAGTAAAGAAGGGTACAAATACGAATAGATTATAATGGCATCACAAGCGGTACAAGTTTTTTATGTTCCAGGTCCCGCAAACCGAAAGTGGACGATTGTTTTGTTATCGTCCAAAACTAATGAAGGTTCCGATGAAAATTCAGTTGAGGATGATCCTTTTAGTGGTACTTCACAATCATTTCGGAGCGGTCCCAATGCAGATGAGGTTTTGTATGTTAGAGGAGACCACAATGAAGGTATTTGGATAGTTGATAGAGGTTTCAAATCCCTTCAACCTTTTAAAAAAAGAATGAGAGTTCAGTAAACATGTTATATTTTGTTTGTAATATAGATCTTGTTATCTCATGTTATTATCTTATCATTTCTGAATTTATGTAATCTGAATTAACTATTCAACCACTTTTGCAGATAATGACTTCTGCACATTCTGATGATCCTAACCTTGAGGCTGAACAAGTCTCTTAAGCAGCTTCCACTGCGGCTGTTGCTGCTCCTGCAGCTCATGCTACTACTGCTGTTGCTCCTACTACGGCTCCTGCTGCTCCTGCAGCTCATGCTGCTGCTGTTGTTGCTCCTGATGTGGCTCTGGTTGCTCCTGCTGCTCCTCCTGCTGTGGCTCCTGCTGTTGCTACTCCTCTTGCTTCTCCTCCTACTCCTCCTGCTGCTGCGGCTCCTGCTGCTCTTAGTGTTGAGGTCCAACAACCATCAACACATGTCATTGATACCATTCTAGATGAACATATAGATGATGTTTATATCGATGAAATGGTTGTGAATGAAGGACCAGTGTCACATAAATCACAGGTGCATCGTAGTATGATGGTGTTAGCCAAATTCTTAAGGCAAAAAGCAAAGGCATCAAATTTGAAGTCGGATGGAATGCATGCGGCCAACATGTGAATACCAACAAGGCTATGTTTAGCAGCTACATTGGAGTTGTCACTCGGCAACACGTGCTGATTAACATAGATTCATGGAACCATGTTGTTTCTGGGCTGAAGGCTATGATATGAGAATAAATTACGGTAACATTATGAATTTATTTCTTTAATTTACTAGAAAATAAAATAATGAAACAATGTCTTACTCTTCTCAATCTCATGAAGAGTACATTTATAGTAGACAATTCACACAAGGATTATGTACTAAGGCTTGTAGGAAATATTCATCGAAGTTTTTGCACTATTTTAACAAGATGTCACCTCAAAGATTCTAAAGGTAAAATAAACACAAACCCACCCATTGTCTATGCTCACCTGATATCCTAACAAGCATGGGATGTATTTATTGGCCGTCATGTGGATGCGAAGTTTCAGGTACATTGTGAGTGATAATAAATTGTTTGAGGATACCTATATTCATCACTTTGATTGTCAATATTTCATTTATGAAACCGAAACTCTGTACTGAAAATAAGGAACATGCTTCAAAACCAACATTCCCCTATCGTAAAGCAAGGATGGGGTACGCTTCATTAGAAAAGAAAATGGTACGTATTTTAAATTTACAATAATATTGTTAGGTGCCAATAAACAACATCATAATTATTTTTCTATGTTTATATGTAGATTGATGAGTCTAAAACGAAATGCACTTCCATCCCACATCATGTGCTATGGAAGGAGGCACATGTGAACAAAGATGGGAAGTTAGTAGATGAGAACACATAGAAAGTGTGGGAAATATGTGTAAGTATGACACGACGATAAAATAATTTGTTTAAAATTGAAATTACATAAAAATAATTAGTTAATTTCCTATATCCGACATTCACAGGAATCAGCTACTCCTGTAGCTGATACAGACCTATTATCGACATTTTTGAAGCAGCCATAAAAGTACGGTCGTGTCAGAGGTGCAGGGTTTGGGGTGACACCCCGAGTATATTTTGAGATGAAGAAAAAAATGGATGATACAGATGAAAAATTGGAACAAATGAGTGAAAAAATAGCATTCCTTGTAGAACAATTGCAATGGAAGGGAGAGTTTCTAGCAACTTTTATGGGTGGGAAGCAAAGGGAAGACACAAATCAAGAACAACCGCCGCATGAACATCCCGCCCCAAACCCACCAGCTTTGAGGTGAGCCATTCTCCTCAAAGAACTGTCGTAGACGTGGTAATCAATATTCTAATAATTGTTCCCATGAAATATGAATCTGACAAACACTGATAATTTTTCTGTACTCATCTTCTATAGGGTGACAATGATTGTGATTTATATCTGTCAACACCCACCTACCACCTTGTAGCGAGGGATACAGTGTTCAACATCCCAGATGCCACATTGCATAATAGACCACTTCTGAAAGATCATCTAAAACTGACTATTACTGTAGCTCATGAGCCAAAGGCAGAGCTACATATTCCACGTCATGAAAATGATATTCATACGGTCAGAAAGGCTATTGGGACATTCATTGCATGGACGTCACAACTTGTAAGAGTACACGAGGACAAAGTGGTATTTATTTCCTTTTTATTTCAAGCTAAACCCTTAACAATTAATGAAAGAAGGGTCTGAACCAATGATTGTTGTTATAGATGGAGAAAGGGAAGGGGGTGACAAACATCGGCTCAAAACCATCTAAATGATCGACCAACCGATCCCAACGAGCTACTGAAATCACAATAACACCACCTGTTCTCTTTCCACATTTATTATCATTGAAGACTCATGTGGATACGAAGCTAAAAGATGGTAATAGTCATATAGTGTGTTTCAAAGAGAATATATACAGAGAGGAAAGTCAAGATTTCACTGCTGCTGAAAATGTAAATGAAATCCTTGAAAATGGTTGGCTAAGAGTCACAGTTTTAAATTTATATATGAGGTATGTCTCCATGAATTGATTTTCCAAAAGCTGATCTTGCATGAAAATTATGACTAAATGCATTTTATATTATTGACAGAAGCATTTATGAAAAACAATTGAAGGAAATTTACCATGAGCCAAGATTTGGACTGGTTAGTCCTCATTTCACATCAACACACCTAACAAAAATAGAGCCATCAAAAAGGGATGAAATAGTGAATGGCTTGCTAAAAACATTTGAACGCAAGATTACAGATGACAGAATTTTCCTAATACCAACCATGCAGGGGTAATACTCTACGATTAAAGAATATCAATTATATTTTCACTTCTTTAATTAATTATTCCTTTTTTTGTTTTTAGGAAACATTGGTTGCTAATTGTGGTGAACTTGGATACTCCGAAGATTTATTTTCTGGATTCAAAGAAAGGATATCCATCACACCGACCACATATGATAGAGTTTGTGAATATGTAAGACAATACATCTTACGTTTTAAGTATAAACATCATGTAATATAATTTAAATTATCTTTTACTGATAGGGAAGTGTATCATTATCGTCTAAAAAAAGGAATGAGGCCCGGGGCTAAGCATAAGGAGGCGAGCAAGTACTACGTATGGACAAATATCAGGGTATATACAATAAAATTTCACTATCCAAACACATCTCAACACAAGTTACTTATTCTCTAAATGATCAATTTTTTTGCAGTGTCCAAAACAAACAAACGATAATGATTTCGGTTATTATATTTGTAAATTTATGAAAGAGATTATTTTTTATCAGCAAACTAGCATCCCTAAAGAGGTATTTTTTAAAAAAACTTCTAGTTCGTTTAAGTTATTTATTAATTCTTTATTGTTTTATTTTTCAGGACTACTATGACTGCCGAAAAGCCTCATACTCACAAGACGATGTAGATGTGTTCAAAAAATGATTGCTCTGCATACCTGATGGAAGATTGTACACAAATACTACGAAGATCTGACTTGGGGACATGTACAATTTGTCGTCATTTTTGAGAGGGGTTAAGGTGATCAAAAGATGGAACATTGTTGTATGTAAATGTTTATAGGAAAAGTGTAATTGTTATTAAATAGAAAATTCTTTCTCCAATGAGTCATTTTCCCATTTTAACAGATGATATGCACCAGCAACATGCAAAAATGATGAACATCTCAAAGGGTCTCTATTTTGTTTAAAAAGGACAAGATCTTAAGTGAAAATAACAACTGACCTATGGAAATCCAAACAAACGCATTCGAATTGCATTGATATTTTATAAGAATGATCCAAGGGTCCTTGGTGACGTGTACGAGTCAACCCCGCCTCAATACGAGGCACGGTGTGGCCGCTAGCACTCAAAGGGTCTCTATTTTGGTTAAAATGGACAAGATTTTAAGTGAAAACAACAACTGACCTACGGAAATCCGACCAAACACATTCAGATTGCATTTATCATTTATAATAATGATGAAAGGGTCCTTGGTGACATTTAAGAGTCAAACCCGCCTCTATAAGAGGCACGGTGTGTCCACTATCACTCAAAAGGGTCTCTATTTTGTTTAAAATGGACAAGATTTTAAGTGGAAACAACAACTGACCTACGGAAATCTGACCAAACACATTCGGATTGCATTAATATTTTATAAGAACGATACAAGGGTCCTTGGTGACGTGTACGAGTCATCCCCGCCACAATCCGAGGCACGGTGTGGCCGTTAGCACTCAAAGGGTCTCTATTTGGTTTAAAATGGACAAGATTTTAACTGAAAACAACAACTGGCCTACGGAAATCTAACCAAAAGCATTTGGATTGCATTGAGATTTTATAATAATTTTCCAAGGGTCTTTGGTGACATGTATGAGTCAACCCAACCTCAATATGAGGCATGGTGTGTCCTCTAGCACTCAATGGGTCTCTATTTTGTTTAAAGTGGACAAGATTTTAAGTGAAAAAAATAACTGACCTATGGAAATATGGCCAAACTCATTAAAACAGCATTGATCTTTTATAATAATGATCCAAGGGTCCTTGGTGATGTGTACGAGTCAATCCCGCCTCAATCCGAAGCACGGTGTGGCCGCTAGCACTCAAAGGGTCACTATTTTGTTTAAAATGGACAAGATTTTTAGTGAAAACAACAACTGACCTACAGAAATCCAACCAAACTCATTAAGATTGCATTGATATTTTATAAGAACGATCCAAGGGTTCTTGGTGACATGTACGAGTCAACCCTGCCTCAATCCGAGGCACGGTGTGGCCGCTATCACTCAAAGGGTCTCTATTTTGTTTAAAGTGGACACAATTTTAATTGAAAACAACAACTAACCTACGGAAATCCGACCAAATGCATTCAGATTGCATTGATCTTTTATAAGAACGATCCAAGGGTCTTTGGTGATGTTTAAAAGTTAACCCCACCCCAATCCGATGCAAGGTGTGGCCGCTATCACTCAAAGGTTCTCTATATTGTTTAAAATGGACAAGATTTTAAGTGAAAACAACAACTGACCTACTGAAATATGACCAAACACATTCAGATTGCATTGATCTTTTATCAGAACGATTCAAGGGTCCCTGGAGATGTTTACGAGTCAACCTATCCTAAATCAGAGTCACGGTGTGGCCGCTATCACTCAAAGGGTCTCTATTTTGTTTAAAGTGGACAAGATTTTAAGTGAAAACAACAACTGACCTACGGAAATCCGACCAAACGCATTCGGATTGGATTTATCTTTTATAAGAACGATAAAATGATCCTTGGTCATGTGTACGAGTCAATCCCACCTCAATCCGAGGCATGGTGTGGCCACTATCACTCAAAGGGTCTCTATTTTGTTTAAAATGGACAAGATTTTAAGTGAAAAAAACAATTGACCTATTGAAATCCGACCAAACACATTCAGATTGCATTGATATTTTTTAAGAACGATTCAAGGGTCCTTGGTGACATGTAAGAGTAAACCCCTCCTCAATCCAAGGCACGGTATGACCGCTAGCACTCAAAGGGTCTCTTTTTTTTTTAAAAATGGACAAAATTTTAAGTGAAAACAACAACTGACCTACGGAAATCCGACCAAACGCATTCAAATTGCATTGATATTTTATAAGAACGATCCAAGGGTCCTTGGTGATGTTTAAGAGTCAACCCCACCTCAATCCAAGGAACGATGTGTCTGCTAGCACTCAAAGGGTCTCTATTTTGTTTAAAATGGACAAGATTTTAAGTGAAAACAACAACTGACCTACGGAATTCTGACCAAACGCATTCGGATTGCATTGATCTTTTAAATGGGGGGGTCATGGAATGTGATCTATCAGGGGACTCATATATATCAAGTCATGTTTGTCCTGTTATACTAGGGTGATCCTGTGTTTGGGTCTATGATACTTATGGTCTTATATCTGGATGAAAATACTCCCATTTGGGAGGGTGGATATGCTTATGTGTCTTATTCCTTAAATGAGAATAATCTCATAGGGGAAGGATGAGATGTATATAACTACTATTCCACATATGAGAATACAACAATAAGAGTGGTTTGAGATTCTTATCGAGAATATTCAATAAATGAAAATAATCCCATAGGGGAGGGTTGAGATGATTATATAGATTATGCCTCAAATGAGAATACACCCATATTGGAGGGTTGATAAGCTTCTAGGGATTATTATTTGGATGATAATACTCCCATACGGTAAAGAATATATTCTTCTTAGTATTATTCCCTAAATAAGGGTACTCCCATAGTATAGGGATGAGATCCTTGTAGTTCTTATGCCTCAGAATTGGAAGAACACATATGAGTGGTCTGAGATACTGTTGAGGGTATTCCCTAGATGAGAAAACTCCCATAAGTGGATTTCCATGATGGAGTATAAATAAAACTCACATATTGGAGGTCAATGATAATTATGAATATAGTGGGGAGACCATGGTATATTATATGTTTTGCGTGGTTCCTATGATGTACTCAGAGAAACCCTAACATTGGATGAAGTAGGTATGGTTGATCAAGATTTAATACTTGAGAATCAATGTGTCTTGATGTATATGGGGTAGGACTTGGTCAAACTATATTTTTATAATGTCGACACGATCCTTGTGAAATGCTCGGTAAAAGTTCAGTACTTGGAAAATTAATTTGGGTTTAATCATGGTCATGGATTTGAGGACCAATGCTGATTTTTTATTAGTTTTATTCCAGTTCTTTCTCAACTAGGTTGTGCATATTTCCTAATCATGCACTTACAATAGCCTATTGTAGGTTTAATATTGGGGGTTTATTAATGAGATTCATCCCCCCCAGAATGTGCACCTCAGTGTGTGTAAAAACCTTATAACTTCTTTGAGGTTGAGAACCTGATGCATAGTGGATAGAAAAAAGTCCAAAGATTTATGTATTGATAAAACAAACCCATGTGGAGCCTTAGGATTGAACTGGAAAGCCCCCCGGACACCCCTACCCCCCCTTGGACAGCCACCCCAAACCCTTGAACAGCCCCCAACCCCCCTGAATTCTGAATTGATTTCTTTAAGTACTTGATTAACTTATAAATTATGTGTTAATGGTGTACGAGTATAATTGTTGTATGAGTATACTTGGTCTAATTTGCTTATGATTTATGATTTAATTTTGTATGGGTATACTTTCTTTAATTGGCTTATTGAGATGCTGTTTTTTTTTACAGTAGTTTGGGTGTGCTGCTGCAGATTTATCATAGCAGTAGATAGGGAATTTATCAGCGCTCTATTAGCGCTCATAAATCATTCTTTTATCAGTGCTAAAAAAACGCTGATAAACTACACCATTATCAACGCTAAAGAAGCGCTGATAAAATCTACGTTTATCAGTGCTAAAGGAGCGCTGATAAAACAATCATTTATCAGTGCTAAAGAAGCGCTGGTTTAGCGCTGATAAAGTAACCCTTTATCAGCGCCGATCTTTACAGCTCTTTTTTAGCGCTGTTAAAGCCCGTTTTTAGCGCTGTTAATGCCCGTTTTTGTAGTAGTAAACTGTTATGTAAATGATATAAAAAATCTCTCAATTAGTTCTTCATAATGAGAGCCCTTTTTAGAAACATCATATATAAAACATTACTTCATGTAATGTGGCAAATATAACATAATAAAGGTTGTTCTCAGGTCCTTAGAAAGGGTAAACAAGGGAGATATCAATGATCATAAAAACATAACATGAGCACAAAGTGTATGAGAAATTGTTCTTAAAATTTGAAAATCATACACATCATTTATTTTACCATTAAAATGAATCATAGAATAAATCTTGGTAGTTTATAAGACTAAAATAAAAATATAATAAATGAACATGATCCATGAGAACATAAAATAGACACATGAATGTTGAAAAACTTAATCTTATAACATTGTGAGCATGTTTTAAGTGAAACAAGTTAACTCATAATGTTATGGACATGAAATTAGGTACTCACATAAACTTAGGGACACAAAAATAATTCCACACGTACAATTATTGACATAAAAACATGGTTTACACCTAATATTATAGACATGAAAACTTGGTCCGAAAATAATATTTTAGACATGAAAACTTGGTCTGAAAATAATACTTTAGAAATGAAAACATGATCAATGCATAAAATTTTGAACAAGAATTCAGGTTGATGCATAAAATATAAATCACATTATTTAACCATATTTACCCATTTAAATATAGGGATATATAATTTTTGGTACATATATCAGATGATCATAAATAAATTGACATATATTCCCGGATATTATTGAAATATTCATTATAACATAACTTATGCAGAAGAAAATTGGTTTCATTTATATTTTATCATCATAAATATAAATCCTAAAAAAATAATTAATATGGTATCATTGGAAAATATCTCAAGTGAAGCCTAATAATGGTTGAATGATGTTATCATATATGAATAATTCCATTAAATTATTAGTATAATATTTCATTATGAAAATACAAACTTTATTTTTAAAATAACTGTTAAAAATAAAATTTCAGATTTTTTTTGTGAAAATAGTTTTTTTATAAGACTCATAAAATTATAAATAAATCCTTAAATAACATAGTGTAAATGATGTTACTCAATTTAGTTCATGTCATGTATAATATTTTTTTTTGAAATTTGCAGTAGAAAATAAAAAATAACTCATTCAGTAAAGAAAAGAAGATTCATTTTAAACCATTTTGTAGAAAAGTTAATGATCAGTATAAATTACTTTAATTAATCATATTTTAATATAAACACACTTTTGGAAACATTTTCAGAAAACACTAATATACAATAAAATGTATTTTAAACCAAATAACTAAATAGAGTCCATTTTTAGCATTTTTATTTCAATATTATTAGTACATAAATTGAGGAAAATGAATTCAAAACATAAATTATTAATAAATTACTAGAGGATATGAAACATTAATGGCTTTATTTGTAAATTATTATATATTTTACATCAATTTAAATTCAATAATAAATAATCTTGATTAAAATGATATTGAATCATAAATCTCATACTGATTTGGTAATAATTAAATAATAAGTACCCTGAATTAAATAACATCAGATGGATATTTATAAACCATATTTTTCATGAAATATTTCATAAAATAAATTCATGGGAGTACATACAACACATATAAGATTCATGTGGTAAATAAAACAAGTGTCTCATAGAAACAAAAGTGATAAGAAAATCCCGTACCTTGAGTATTACATACATAAAAATTACTTGAATGTCATGTATAAAAAAAATAAATTTATTATAAATAAATGAAAATGTAATTTTAATACTTATAATATCATATATTATCCAATTATAATATTTTAACAACCATTTTTTACAACTCCTTATGAAAATCATCATTTACTAGTGTACACTATTTTGTTTTTCACATGTGTTTCAATTCTGTAGATCCAGTCCTCATACATAGATCATGAATCCATCATCTCATGATTTTAAAAAATGGTATAAATAACATATATATTCATTCATAAAATTTTGGTATATAAAAATGAATTACACCTTTTTTGGTCATGATAGGTCGTATATACACAAGAACATTGTTTTAACTTTTTGAGAGGTGGAAAAAAATGTTTCTAAATAATAATTCAAATATAAATAATCATTTTAATATTATATATATTATATTTAATCATTAAATATATACTTATAACCATCTATATAATTAATAAATTAATAATGAATCACATAGCTTCATGGACGTAGTAGTCCACACTTACACAAGTTCAACGTTTAAATGATCCAATGTATTATAAGGTAAGTAGGTATATATGATATTATAATTTAAGAAGAAAAACTATTTCATAAATATAGTATATAAAAATTAAACACACCATAATAACTATCCATTAAATATAGTTATGGAAAATTAATTGTACCACTATATAGAGATGATAGTCCACATGTACATACTAGAGATCTATTCAATTACTATTAGATTGAATAGTGGGTAGATTTATGTGGATTCAGAATCACCATAACATTTAATTATAGATATTATATTGATGTTTTTATTTTATGATGAATTCCATATATTTATATGTGGTATAATAAAATATAAATTAAAAGAGTTTAGGTAAGATGATTACCTTTTTTTATATAGGTCCCCTTTATATCCTTTATTAAGGACACTTTGAATAATATTTTAATAAGGCAAGAATAACTAATTCATGGATATTGAACTATATAAGAGATTTATGTTTGTTTTTTCAGTATATATGGAACATAATAGTGTAATGAAAAGAGAGGTTTTGGTTCCAATTATAAGGGATGGAACACACATCCTTCAAATTTGTAAAAAATTAAAACATAATTAAGACATTAAAATAAAAAGTTATTTGAAATGAATATATATTTTTTAAATATGGAAAAAAGTTATAAATATCCTCAAAAAATGAAATTTTGATAGTTTATTGTGTCATTTTGAAAAATATCTTTTGGTTTAACCCATTCATTAACTAATTTTAACCCTAACAAAGTAACAATTTTTATTAAAGGGTTATATTTATACATATATATTATAAATTACCTTATAAATGGACAAGGTATGGAAATATGGATTAGTTTTTATTCTAATTTCCCAATTTTATGTTTTTTTATGATTTTTATTATGTAATAAAACATTATATTTCATAAAATAAAATTAATTTTATTTTTACACTTCTCATTTACATTTCCTTAAAAGTCAATAATATAGTTATGTAATTTAGTCTCAACCTTTCAAAGATCCCCAAAATTGTATATTTTTCTAAAAAATTCATGTAATATAATAATTCACATAAAATATTTTACTTTTCATATTTTTAAAATCAATTATATTATTTTTTAAGAATTAAATAAATATTCTGTTGGTGTTGTGTAAAAATTTAATGTAACTATTTAATATCTAAAAAATTATAAATAAAATAAAATAATAAAAATTTAATTGTTATTTAAAATAATCATTTATTAATAAACAAGTCACTTTTTATCCTTATGAAAAAATTCATATTCATTAAATTCAAGAGAGTGAAATTTTGGAATTTTATTTACTTAATATAATTTAAATATCATTATCAAAGGAAAATTGAAGAAAAATGACACATAATCGAATATGGGATTTCTATGGTTGAATTTTATTCATATAATGATATAATGGATGGTTTTTTGTTGATTTTGATACCTTATCTCTAGGTTTTTACTTTGTTTTACCCATTTTACCCTTAATGAGGTGAAAATTCACTACCATTGTTATTATTAATAATAACCACAAATAAAAAGGAAATATTTACCAAATTTTATTCTCCTAATTCAAAATATGGAATCAATTTTTTATTCTCTATGTATAATTTTCATATTTCATTTTTCAATGAAGAGCACCAAAAGTAATTAAAACACTTTTTTGGAAATGTGTTTTAAAACATAAAACTTGATTTATTCTTATTTCAAACATAGTAAAAACTAAAAACTAAAAAATAAATATAAAATAACATGACTGAATATATAATGTATAAATTTCATTAACATAATTATTAATTATTTTTTTAATTACTTAATGCAAAAACACTTTGCACAAATAAAAACGATCTTAGAACAAATGCTTTTTAAGAAAAAAAATAAACATTAACCAAAACCAAGTTTATCATTTATTACTATGTAATTAAATATATAATACCAAATTAATGGTTTTATTATGTTATGTTTTGAAAATAATCAATTCATAATAGGTATTTTTAATGGAATTAAATGAAACCTCTACAAAAAAAGTTTTTTCTATAATTCATTAAAATCAATATTTTCATAAAAGTCCCAAAAAAAATTATGAAGATAGCTTCAATATTATCATTAAAAAATATATCATTTTTATCAAATTGAATTTCTAAAAGTGGTATAAATTGACTAAAATATTTTCAAAAAAATGAAATAAAACCCACTTCTGAAGAAAACTTATTTTTGAAGGATAAAATTACTTTACTAAAAATTGAGTACTTGTATATTATGAATTAATTAATACATTTTAATTAAGTAAAATATTTCTAGATATATATCACAATGTTGTTAATACTATTCATAAATGTCAATTTAATTGATATTTTATACTATATCATGATTCTATTTTGGCATTGTTTTTCATGTTAACCATTCTATTGATAGGTTAGAAAGACTGTAGTGATAACACATGAGGTGGGTAAATTGCGTTATTTTAAAAATTTCATAATTATGTCGGTTAAAAATAATAATAGATAGAGTTGGAAACATTTCTCTATGAGAGTATATGCAGAAAATATGAATAGAGAACAAAACAGAACAATTTATAGTAGTTTAGGGCACAAAGATCCCCTATCCCACTCCACCAATCACCCTCTCAGCGGGATAGGTGAATTTTACTTATAAAATACTAGTATCATAAGAACAATCAATAAATGAGTACAGGAAGTTGTCACCGTTACAAAAAAAAGGATTATAAAAGAGAACCTTCTGGTTCTTTTATAGGAAACCGATAAAACCACAGCTTAGTGTGAGAAGCTGACACTTCACCAGGATTGAATACGAGCAGCCAAAACTCAAGATTGATGAGATGTATTTTGATGAGAAAAAGATATAACTCACAGTTGCAGCAGCATGAAATTGACAGAACATGGATCTTCAACTTCAAAATAAAATAAAATTTAAAATATATTTGAAGAGATCTGGTTGCACAAGAGATCTTGTATTTTAGGAACAAAAACAAAAACAAAGAATCACACTTTCATAATTAAACATGTGTATATTCCAAAAGTAGTCTCTATTTCTAAAACGATTCAATGATGTAGCACTATAAAAAAATTTCACAGGAATAATTCAATGAATAATATTTTCACAGATATCTGAGAGGTATTCATAGTTCCGAGAGATATATAATGATAAATATGAAGCACCGTTTTAGATCCGCAAAAGATTCCTAATAAATCGAGTGAATTCAATTTAAAAAAATACATCTCATATTTGTCCCAAATTACATTAATAATAGGATTAAAAATCTCCTCTATAAATGGATCTTTAAATAATTAAAAATGAGTTTTGAATCAGTTGAAATAGAATATTAAATCACCCTGACATTCCATAAAGAATTTTGCAAAAAAGCTCTGATAAGAGGTAAGATCAAATTTCTGTTGATGAAATGTCAAACATAAGGTTCCTTCAAAAAATGAAAAAAAATGCAAGGTTCAAATTCATAATGTATGGTTTATGATCTATACGTTTATCTACATCAGTATAGATCACTAGATGTAACATTTATTATTCAGATGTTCACTTTTACAAAATGTAAGGTTTACAATGTAAGGTTGATTACAAAAGTAAGGTTGATGATCCATATGTTTGTAAAGTTTCATACATACATAGGGTTATTTATCCATAATATTTCATTCTGAAAAACATATGGTTTTTATCCAAATGTAATGTTCCATAATAATAAATTTCTTCAAATGAAATGATCCTTCAACATAAATGTATGGTTTGTTTCATACATTACTTTTTTTGATGTATTGAATGAATAATATTTCTAGTAAATGACAAATAGTGAATAGTGTTTCCAAAATATACTTAATAATAGTCCAAACACTTTAATGAATATTTCTCTCAAATAAATAGTTGAATATAGCTTCATGATAAGAATCGTAAAGAATATTAATTTCCTAAAATACACTCATAATAAATTCATTAGTAAAACAAACAAGGTTATTTGTGAGCATAAAAATCAATAATATTTATAAAGTATTGTTAAGATAACACATGCCCGAAAATCTCCCACATAAGGATGATCACAAAACACATAAATTAAAACTTTAATCATAGAAATATAATTTGGAATTTTTTAAACATTAAAAGAAAATAATTTCGGTTTGATAGAATTATTTCGATAAAGAAGAAATATTTATGTTTATAATATTTATGTTTATCTAAATTTCTCAAATAAATGAAATGTCATGTTTACCTAAATTTCTCCACATTTTTATGATATCAAAAATAAATTATATAAATATATTAAAACACATTTAATATTGAACAAAAGTTTAAGTTATTGTTATAAGTAACTGTAATGAATAAAGTGAATTTTATTTTGGTTAACAGACAAAAATATAAAATAAAATAAAATAATAAAATGTAACATACAAATAGAAAAAAAGTTCATTGATCTATAAAGACATTAATAAAAAAAATCTTGTGACTTAGAAACTAAAAATTCCATTGTCATGGTTCAACATAGGAGAAAAAGGATAAGGATTAACTAGGTTTGAATTTTGAATGGCTCCAAACATATCCTTCAACTCAACCATTTTCAATCTTAGCTTCATCAAAAAATTGTCCCCTAGATGAATTATCAACAGCCTAGAGTCATTATTGACATGGAGATTCTCCACTATGTTGACCATCATAAACTCATGAATACTTTTTCCTTTCTTCATGAACAACTCCAACATCTCTGAAAACTGACTCCACATCAATCTAATTATAGGCTCTCCATTTGTTAACTGATCAAGAATAAATTTTAGACTATCTAATAAAACTGAAAGAGGGGAACTATTCCATTGATGATTCTAAAGCTAATTATTCATTTCTACCATAATAGATGTAATATCCTGAAATATTCTAATCAAATCTAGACATGTAGTAGTGGTAGGAGTAGATATACTGGCCTGATTTATTGAACCGTTTACTGATTCAAACTAACTTCCCAGATCCCACTTTAAATCTAAAAAATATGACTTTCAAACAACTTCATATTTGATCATCCCAATATCATTTAACACGTCTCTCATGAATGCATCAAAATACCTTATAGAAACAATATTGTCATTAAGTTTCTGAATCTTATTATTTACAATGTCAAGATCCTATCGCAGAGTGACACTCTCTTCCTGAGACTTGTTGAATTTAATCACAATTTCTTCAATGTGATGAGATAATGAATCAAATGTACCCTCATTTGAATTCATATCCTGCTTTTCATCATTAGAAGGCATAGGATCTGCTACTATTTTCATTACCGATTCTTCTCATGAAAAATACTAATTATCTAAAACCTTAGATGTCCTCTAATACCAAATGTTAGGTCAGAAAGGCTATAGTGATAACAAAATAGGGGGGTTTGGAAGGACGAATGAAGATTTAGGGTTAGGTGAATCTATTTTTGGGTAAATAAAAATTTTTAAAGACGAAGGGTTTCTGACAGATGATGCATGTCCTCGTTTCTCGTGTCACAACATAATTATGAAAAAATTAATAATTACCTAGTGTAAATAAATTTAAGATAAAATAGATTGATTTAAATACCATAATATTGAAAGAAGAGATGTATATTAAATTTATATAATTAAAGTATTTATAAAATAAATTAAAATAAAAAATAATTAAAAATTAAATAAACATAACTCGTTCTTAATAAAATAAAAACAAGCAGTGGGAAGTGGCTTAGAAAAAATATCTGGTAATTGATATTTATTATTAACAAATTATAAAGACATATGTTTTTTAAGAACACGATCTCTTATAAAATGATGTCTAATATTAATATGCTTTGTTCTAGAATGACTTATTTGATTTTTTGAAATGTTTATAGAACTTGTATTATCAAATAAAATAGGTGTGTTCTTATAATTAAATCCAAAATACATTAGGGTTTTTTTCATCCCCAACACTTGTGCACCACAACTGCCTTTGGAAACATACTATGCTTTGGATTTTGATAGCACAACTGAGTGTTACCTCTTACTTGACCCTGAACCTAATGATTTTTCTAATAAAGTGATAGGTTCCTAAAGTTCTTTTTTATCAAATCTACAACCTCAAAAATCTGCATCTGAATATGATAATAATTTAAAATTAGATGTTTTTGGATAAGGAAGAGATTGATCAACTGTCCCTTTTCAATATCTAAAAATCCATTTTATAATAATTCCATTTTGATGAGGTGATCTTAGTGAAGATAAAGTTTGTTTAATATCCATATTTAAGAAACAAGAATTAAATTATTGATTCTAAAACTCTCCACCATGATAAATTCTTAATGAAATTATCCTAAAACGTCTTTCATTTTAAACACATTTACAAAAACATTCAATAACATAAATAACATCATTTTTGAGTTTTGGAAAATATAGCCATGTAAATCTAGAATAATCATCAACCAAAACATATACATATTATTTAGCAACCAAATTCTCTATACAAGATGGTCCAACCAAATCTATATGAATAAGTTCTAGTGGATTATAAGTAGCAATTTTGTTAATATATTTGAATAATGATTTGAGTTTCTTTCCAATCTAACATTCATCATAGAATCTATCATTATCAAATTTGAGACAAGGTAAATATGAAACTAATTTTTTATTAGATAACTTATGTAATGAAAAAATGTTACGATGACCAAGTCTTCTCTACTACATCCTTGACTCATTTATCTTACTAGTTAAATAGTTCACTTTCTATGTACACAATGAATTTAAATATAATGAACAGACATTATTTTTTCTAAGTGCTCTAAATTTAAGAAAACTATCCTTTAAAACAGAACACCATTTATTAGAAAAACCAAAACAGTATCTATCGTCACAATGTTGGGAGTTACTTATTCGATTGTGCTTCAAACCTTGTATATAGGGTACTTTATTAATTGAGATAATATCTGAATCTCCAACTATCCCAAGACCAATAATTTTTCCTTTTACATTGTCATCAAATGTTACTAGGCCTCCATCTATTTTTTTCAAAGTGAAGAGTTTTTTTGAATTTCCACTCATATGTCTTGAACATCCACTTTCTATATACCATACATCTTTTCTTCTTCTGACGTCTGTCACCTATAAGGTCAAATTAAAGAAAAATTTGTTTTGGTTACCATATCTTTTTGAGTATATTAATGTTAGCTATCAAAGACATAGGAATTCTATAAAGACAAATAAATTCAATTTAATTTTTTTAAAATTATTTGAGATTATTATGAGTTTGTGAAAATTGACAGTGCTTAATTCTGAGGACCGGTGTGCCCAAAAATAAATTTTGAACATTTTTTATAAGTATCCTCAGTAAACGCATGGGAAAAATTTTATATCTTTCGAACCAGTGCTCAAATTAAAAATATGAGGGCACCGTTGAATCCGAACCACAGAGATTCACTTATGTGAGGATTAAATTCGACTGTAGTAGGTCATTTGAGAAGGTGTGTTTTTACAACATTTAAAGAAATAATAAAATAACATAAAAATTGTTATTTTATCATCCTACCTCCTATTGAGCGGTAGGGGTGGGGCCAATTGGTTGTCAAGCAATTTAATGTCTTGAATCTTTAGTTACGTAAAAACACTATTAGGAATTAAGAGGTTCATTAATTAGAATCTCATTAATGAACCTCATTAATTATTTTGATACATTACTCACCCTCCACTTCTTTTTAACTGAGGCATAGGTTAAGGTTATAGAGATGACTGTGAAGAACCTTTGGCAAAGTACTGTGGCATATTCCACCGACGGAGGAGGGAAGCTTGGGTGGCAATGATCCAGGATCGACGAAAACTTGTGACTTTGTCCAACGAGGACTCTTCTCCCACCACAACTCCAGCATCACCCAACAGATTATGAGGTTGGGGTTGTTATTAAATTCATGAAACCCCCATTTCTTTTTCTCATTCTAGAATTTAGAGGTTTTTGTTGTTTGACATTTGAACAGAGCATAATCAATATCTATGTGATGTTTTTATTTGATACCCTCTAGTTATGATGATAACGCAGAGGGCGCAGGAAAAGAGAACAGGGCCCGGACCCTCCGCCACTTGATTTATTGTTGAATTCTTCCCGAGCGAATTTTGAATTTGACGGAAATGTGAATCAATGGTCCACATAGTGATGATGTTATCCCAGGAGGCCCGTAGGAACATACAAGAGTATAAATGGAGCTCTCGTGTGTCGCTGGAGCCCCGTGGAAGAAGCGTCGTCACAGGGATGCTAGCGACCGACGTCGATGGGCGAAGGCTGGGGAGATCAGCGCCACTCGGCGCAGCAGCCGACCATATGGTTAGACGGCCCTTGGACGACCTTGTTGGCAGAGAGCGGCATACTGTAGCTCACCGCGGGCGGTGGCTGTAGCTTCGATGACATGATGATGGGGACTCGTGCCCTACGACGAAGGGGGCCTACTCCCCGCGGCGAAGGGGACCCATGCCCCACGGTTCCCACTACCAGCCAAGGAGGTGCCTAGTGGTTCTACTGGTAAAAGAGTCGAACAATTCGTTGATACATTCAGGAAAGAGGGGCCACGCGACTCCTCCCGTGGGTTGCGAT
Organism: Viscum album; assembly: GCA_963277665.1. Taxonomy (NCBI): domain Eukaryota; kingdom Viridiplantae; phylum Streptophyta; class Magnoliopsida; order Santalales; family Viscaceae; genus Viscum; species Viscum album. The sequence goes on along the minus strand of OY728141.1, from coordinate 1,590,154,283 downwards.
AGCCAATAGGCCAGGCTAGTCTGTTACCTAGTAGGCCGAGCCCACCACCGCCCAGCCCAGGCAGTATGGGTCTGGCCGGTCTGTGGCCCAGGGTGCTGAGCCCTCCGCAGCCCCACTGGTTAGGGTCAAGCCAGTCTGTGGACCTGACTGGGTCGATTCATCCCATATCATGTCGGGTCGGCCCGGTCCGGGTTAGGCTGGGTCCGTCCGATTAGGTTGGTCCGGACTCAGACCCATTTCGACCAAGATATTCTTAAAAGGTCATTTCTTGCAAACCAGACATCCGTTTGATGAACTGTCTGTGGTGCTGAAATACTAGGAACAAGAAGGTAATTTTTAAATACTTCCAATGATTTTTGAACAAAGTTGGAGTATAGATTGGTTGGATTGTACCCGAATCCAACTGGACCCTCGACACTAAAATGCATTTAACTCTCACACCGGGTGTCTGATTGATGCACTGTCTGTTACATTGTAACCCTTATGACATGACAGATCATTGGGTTACTTTTTCAAAAGACATAATTCCGGTTAAAGTACAACTGATTTATTTAGGAGCGGATCCTCCTGGAATCAAGCGTACTATGAATGAGAATCCAGTGGGTGGCTGAGACGTGAAGAATGAATAGCATTCCTATGTGAATCAGAAACTATAAATCCTATGTGGAGCAACACCTAGTGATCCTCTATGGATAATCACATAGATATCCTATGTGGATCATCACCTAGCGATCCTGTGTGGATCAGCACCTAGCGATCTTTTGTGGATTAGCACATAGTGATCATGTGTGGATCAACACCTAGCGATCATGTGTAGATCAGCACCTAGAGATTGTATGTGTATCATCACCAAGTGATCCTATGTAGATCATCACCAGAACCCATTAGAGAATGAGATGATCTAGCTTTACGACTAATCATTTGTACTTTTGTACTTAAGTTCTACATGGTTTGAGATGATTCTTTTCTTTGTTCTATGTGATTGAGATCATGCATTATGGTTTTACATTATAGGATTCTGAGAGACCCTTAGGGGGTCTCAGGGTCCCTACTAGGTATTTTTATACTCACCCCTTCATGGGATTTTCTTACACCTTGTTTTTTCTTATGCAGACAACGAGCATCCTTGACTGACTCTCATGGAGCTAGGACCTGACATTGGATGGTGGTGGCAGTTGACGTGGAGAGTTGTGGAGTAGATCTGTACCTACCCTTCAGGCTGTATCCTTGTTGGCCAATCTTAGGAGCTGTTTACTATTTTCTATTGTAGTTGTATCTTTTAGTTGAGCTTGTATTCTGGCCCCTTTACTTTCTGTACACACTTTTACTACTGCAGTTTTACTTCATGGTTGTTTATTGTTGTATTATTGGGCTGTGTCTCTATACATGTTTAAATGAAATGCCTCCCCTTGTAAGGATATGCCTTTTGGGTGCTGTTCTCCAACCCATGGCCTATGGAAGGTGGGCTTGGTTTAGTTACAACACGAGACCCGGGGGACGGATCATGACAATGCAGTATCAGAGGAGTCGGCTCTACCAGAGAACTATGACTCTGATCTTTCCAATAGAGAAATAGTGTTAAGTTTTTTGAGTGTGGTTTTCAGTTTGGGGAGTCCATTTTCAGTGCAGCACTCAACATATCCATACATTAGGACCGTGAATTATCCTTTATGACTTGGCGCACGAACACACTTATTGCATGTGTTTTTGAAAAGTTTTACTTTTGTTCTCTTTTGATTCTTCTCACCACGTATAACTTGTTGACCTTGGTGCAGCTGTTTCATTCAGGATGGAACCACATAGATATCCAGCCAGTATTCTAGTGAGAGTACACGACGATGTACCACCGAGTAACGAGGCTTCTGTGCAAGGCCCTCTTACTGTGTTGGCACCTTTAGGTGGTGTACTAACATCACCACCACTCAGAGGGTAGAAGTTTCCACCAGCCCCACTGGAAGAACATGCACACTATTTGAGTGTATTTCACAATTTCAAGAGATAAGGGCCTCTAATGTTTTCAGTTGAGATAGATCCCCAAGAAGATGAGGGATAGATGGAGGTTGTGGAATAAATGTTTCTCTTAGTTGAGAATCTAGCAGATCAGATGGTGATCATAGCTGTATCATATTCCATGGAACAACAAAGAGATGGTTGAATTTGACACTCCATAGGCATGATGAGGTGACACTCACCTGGTTGGAATTCAAGACCCTCTTCATGGAGGAGTTCATACCAGCGACTTTATGCTCAGTGCCTATCCATGAGCCGCTTCACATACAGTACAGTAGCCAATCAGTGGCCCAGTACTCAGCAAGAATCACTGACCTATTAGACTACACCACCGACATGGTACGAGACCCATTATTTAGGGAATAAACCTCTAAGCATGGTATCTAGTGGGAGATTCGAGGGTTGATGATATCACTCAATATCTCGATGCAGGATGGAGTGCTCGAGTGAGCATTATTGGTGGAGAGCTTCTTAGTTGACCAGACATTAAAGGTGAGCGCCACCACTGGATGATAGGTAGTCGAGTCCTCTACAGTAGGTAGTAGGTAGACAACACAGAGGTCCAAGTGGTCTAGATGATCCAGAGGATGACCCGAAGATGTAGGGTTAGTGGGGTAGAGATGACAAGTTAGAGCAGTCCAGTAGGGGATTAGACTATGATTCACGTGCGGCGGGCAGGGCCATATGGATCGCGACTGCCCGACCCGCCTTACAGATGATCTGAATATGGTAGAGGGACAACCAAGTTAGCTGCTGAGGTATGAGTGAGGAGGTCCATAAGGACGTGGACATGGTAGAGGAGTAGGTCGTGCATTAGGTGGTGGAGGAAAATTTGAGGTTCTACCACAACCACCCCTAGGTTTTCCACCCCGACCAGAGGGAGCAGGTGGACAGGGAAGAACACATCTTCATGAGGGAGAGGCATATGACCATGGTTCTCCAGATATGATTTGAGGTATGATATGTGTTTATTACACCCTAGCTACAGTTCTTATAGACACACATTATAGTCACTCTTTTATTTCCATGACATTTATTTGGAGCTCGGAGATTCTGACAGAGCCGTTGGCATGATTCTTACGATTAGTGACTACTATGTGACAAGATTTGATGATTAGACACTGGTGTGGATAGTGTGACCTCACCCTAGAAGGATAGATATTTTGTTTGGATCTCCTAGTAGCATTATTGTGGCCATACAATGTCATCTTTGATATGGGATAACTATCCATAGTCCACGCTCTGATCGACTATTTTAGGTGCAAAGTGTGGTGTGTTCATGAGGATGGGATCATGTTTTCCTTCACTGGTGAGAAAGGAAACTTTGCAGCACAATATGGACTCTCTCAAATGGGGGTGCTTCCGATCACTTATCAGTGGGCTAGCATTAACCTCAGAGCTGTTGATGTGAGGAGTCTGAGTTATCCTGTAGCGGTGGACCGGTATGATGATTTCTTTCCTAATGAGGTTCTGGGAATACCTCCTCACAGAGAGGTAGACTTCTACATCGACCTGTACCCCGAGACGACACAAATATATATTCTAGCATATCGGATCAACACTATGGAATATCTTGATTTGTGGGTATAGTTGGAAGACTTACAGGGGAAAGGGGTTCATAAGGCCCCAGTTTCTCCATGGCATCCCTAATTATGTTTGCCAATAATGCAGATGGGAGTTTGAGGATTTGTGTGGACTATCAGTGCCTAAACCAGGTGAACATGAAGAAATATTATCCATTCCAGAGGATTGATGATTTCTTGAACCATATGAAGGGACCAAGGTGGTTTTTGAAGATATACCTCTGATTAGAATATCATCAGCTTAGGGTACGAGATGAGGACATACTATAAACAACCTTCCGATGTCGGTATGACCATTACGAGTTCCTGGTAATGCCCTTCGGCATGACCAACACTTCGGAAGAATTTATGTGGATCATGAATAGGATCATCTAGCATTACCTTGATCGCTTTATGTAATTTTTCATTGACAACATCTTGATATACTCGATGTCAGAGGAGGAGAACACCACACACCTATAGATAGTTCTAGAGACACTTCGAGAGGATCATATTTATGGTAAGCTCTCAAAGTTCCAATTTTGCGTAAGGGAAGTCCACTTCCTAGGGCACGTTATCTTGGAGGCTGGAGTTGTAGTGAATCCATAGAAAATAGAGGCAAGGCTTGTTTGGGAGCCACCTAGGAGTGTGACCGAGGTGAGGAGTTTTTTGGGATTGGTTGGGTATTACTAGATATTTTTACCCAACTTTTCCAGAGTTGTGGCACCCTTTTCAGCTTTGACAAAGAAGGGAAGGACCTTCATGTGGATGGAGAGATGCCAGAATAGTTTCCAAGAGCTGAGGCAGAGGCTGACGAGTTCCCCCATCATGAGGCTACCAAATGAGGGCATTGGGTATGTAGTGTGTTGTGACACATCAGAGATTAGACATGGTTTTGTCCTGAAGCATGAGCGAACTGTGATCTCCTATGTCTCAAGGCAGTTGAGAGAGCATGAGTAGAACAACATTACCCATGGCCTAGAGTTAGTAGTAGTGGCCTTTGCGCTGAAGATGTGGCAACACTACTTGATGGGTGTACAACTTACTGTTTACATTAATCACAAGAATCTCAGGTATATCTTCTCACAAAAGGACATGAACCCGAGACATCGATGTTGGATAGAGTTCTTCCAAGACTATGGCTTTGAGAAAGTCTACACTCCTAGGAAGGAGAACGTAGTAGAATACCCACTCAAAAAGAGGTCAGGTGTATAGTTTCTGAGTGAGATGACATATCAGCTTGCCACGTTGCAGATATCCGTTGTGGATAGAGATGGAGTAGCTTTTCTCTAGTCTATGACAATTACTCCCCCACTCCTTAAGTGAGTCAAGGAGGGACAACTTGGGGACGTAGAATGCGAGGCCTGATGTTCTCAAATATCCTCAAGATAGGTGATGGATATTCTGAAGGTGGGGAGCACGTCATCCTCTTCATAGGATACACCATGATAGTAGTGACGTTATGAGAGGAGGTGTTGAGGGAGTTCCACGCACCCCCTTTGGCGGTACATCCTGGAGTGGCGAAGATGTACCAGTAACTCCAGCTTCAGTACTAGTGGCTAGTGATGAAGAAACGGTGGAAGAGTTTATATCACCATACCTCACTTGTCAACAAGTGAAGGCCGATCATCAGGTACCAACAGGCTTAGCTCATCCACTTGAGGTACCAATGTGGAAGCGGGATGGTGTATCTATAGGCTTCATGACTAGGCTACCACATACGTCTAGGGGTCAAGATTCCATCTATGTGATCGTTGACCAAATCACAAAGTCAACTAACTTCCTACCCATCTTAGAGTAGGGATCAATGGATGGATTAGGATGCCTCTACATGCAAGATATTGTACGGCTTCAAAGGGTTCCATTGACAATCGTCTCAGATCGCGAGGCACGTTTTACATCCTACCTATGGAAGGGGTTGCAGGAAGAATTTGTGACTCAACTACACTTGAGAACTGCCTTCTATCCTATGAGAAATGGTCAGACAGAGCGGACCATATAGACACTCGAGGTCATGCTTCAGGCTTGAGACCTTGATTTTGGCCATAGTAGGGAGAATCACCTTCCACTGGTGGAGTTTTCATACAATAATAATTATTACTACACTATCTATATGGCTCCATTTGAGGCCCTACCTGGGTGACCTTGTAGATCACCTCTATGATGGAAAGACCTAGGAGAGTCAGTACTTCTAGGTCCAGAGATGGTACATGCTACCACATAGAAGTTTTAGATCATCCAGGAGGGGATTGAAACTATAGAGATCCAAGATAAGTATTATGCCGATAGGAGACGAGCACCGTTGGATTTTGAGGAGGGAGACCATGTCTTCCTGCGAGTCTCACCACGATGAGGATTACAGAGGTTTGGCCGGGGCGTCACGTTATATCTGAGGTTTATCGAACCATTATAAATCCTCAACAGAGTAGTTGATGTGGTCTTCCATCTAGATCTTCCACCACAGATGCACCGGGTTCATAATGTTTTCCATGTTTCACAACTGGGGAGGTACGTGCATGATTCATCACACGTTATTGAGTAGGGGGAGCTAGATATCGATGATGAGGTGATGTTTGTGGAGTTCTAGGTGGAGATAGAATATCCAAAATAGAGGGTCCTTCAAGGGAGGTCGATTCCTCTGGTGCGAGTTCGTTGGCAGCACGACAATCTCTTGGAGAGCACATGGTAACGGGAGGCTTATATACATGCCTAGTACCCCCCATTTGTTACACTAGTTATGTTCTATATTTTAGGGATGAAAATCCCTAAGGTGGGGAGAATGTAAAGACCCATAAATTCCATATAATATTTTTTAAATTATTTGGGATTATTACAAGTCTGTTAAAATTGACGGAACTTAAATCCCTGGCTCGGTGTGCCCAGAACCGGATTTTGAACTTTTTTTAAAGGTATGTTCAATAAACGCATGAGTAGAGTTTTCTATCTTTAGAACTGATGCTCGGATTAAATATATGAGGGCATAGTGGAATCCGCAGTGCCTAGATTCTTTTAAGAGAGGATTAACTTCGACCGGAGTAGGCCAGGTTAGAATGATAGTTTTTGAGAGTTTTAATGAAATAATAAAATAAAATAAAAAATGTTATTTTATCATCATACCTCCTGGTGAGTGGCGCTGGTGGGGCCGATGGGTTGTTAATCCATTTAATGTCTTGACTCATCAGTTGTGTAACCATACCATTGGGAATTAAGAGGTTCATTAATAAGAACCTCATTAATGAACCTCATGAATTCTTTCGATGCGTTACTAACCCTCTACCAGTTTTTAATTGAGGCTCGGGTTGGGGTTATGGAGAAGACTATGAGGAAACTATGGTGAAGTACTATGGAATATTCCATTGAAGAAGTATGGAAGCTTGGGCAACAATGATCCGAGATCGATGAATGCATGAGACTTCATCTAACAAGGGATCTTCTCCCGCCACAACTACATCATCACCTAATGAATCACATGGTAGTGGTTGTTATTAAGTTCATGAAACTCTCATTTATTTTCCTCATTCTTGAATTTGGAGTTTCTTATTTCGGGAGATTTTAATGGGGTGTAATCAATATCTATGTGATTTTTTTATTTGATACATGCTTATTATGATGCTAACGCGGAGGGTGCGGGCCAAATAAACCAGGCCTGAACCCTCCTCCACTTGATTTATTGTTGCGTTATTTGAGGGAGAATTTTCAATTTCATGGAAACACGAATCAGAGGGTCACATAGTGACGACATCATCCCGAGAGGCCTGTAGACATAGATGAGAGTGGAAACAGAGATCTGGAGTGTTGCTGGAGCCCAACAGAAAAAGCATTGGCGACCAGTGCTGGCGGGAAAAGGTGGTAGCCAGTAGTCTCCAGCCATGAAAGGAGGTGGTGCTACTCGACGTCGTGGCAAACTAGATGGGCTTTCAGCCCTCGTCCATCTACGTTGGCGGAGAGCGATGCACTGTCGCGCACCGTGAGAGGTGGATTCGGCTTTGAGGACGTGGTGAAAGGGACCCATGCCCCGCAGCGAAGGGGACTCGTGCCCCATGGGTCCCACTACTAGCCAAGTCAGTGCCTCATGGATCTTTCATTTAAAGATCCAAAGAGCTCTTTGATCTATTCGGGAATGATGGGCCGCACCACCCTTTATGCGGGTCACACCGGCCGATAGGCAATGCCGGTTCACTGCCCTGCGAGCCAATCCTACCGTGGAACAGCTCAGCCGGTTCATGTTGGTCCGGTCCACATCCCATCTGGCTGAGCCCTCCACAGCCTAGCCGGTTCGGGTGAGGCCGAGTCAGACTAGAATCAGACCCATTTCGGCCCAGATAAACATAAAATCCATATATCACAAATCAGATGTCCGTTTGATGAACCGTCTATAACATTGGAATTCTTGGAAAGATAATGTCCTTCATAGATACTCCACATAAGTTTTGACGAATGTTGGAGTATGACCAGGTTGGATCGTACCTAAATCCAACTGGGCCCTCAGCACTAAAATTTCCATAACTCTCAGACTCAACATCCAATTGACGCATCATATGTTATGTTGGAAGCCCTATGACATGAAAGATGATTGGGTTACTTCTTCATGAGACTTTTTGTCAATTGAAGTTCGACCGATGGCTTGAAGAGTTGATCCTACCAGAATCAAGCATACAATGAATGAGATTCCAGTTGCTGGCTGGGACGTGATGAATGAATACAGATCCTGTGCGGATCCACACCCAGCGATCATGTGTAGCGATCATGTGTAGATCAGTACCTAGTGATCCTATGTGGATCATCACCTAGAGATCCGGTGTGGATCGACACATAGTGATCCACTTTGGACCAACACCTAGTGATTAGGTGTGGATCAACACCTAGCGATCCTTTGTGGTTCACCACCTAACAATCCCATGTAGATAATCACCTAGTTATCTAGTGTTAATCACCACCTAGAAATCCTATGTATATCACCACCTAGAAATCCTGTGTGGATCAGCACGAAGCTATCTTGCATGGATCAATAGCAGAACCCTTAACAGAATAAGATGATCTAGCTTTATGACTAATCATAAGCACTTTTGAACTTATGTTATACCTGGTTTGAGATGAGTATTTTCTTTTAACTTTGTGATTGATATCATGCTTTGTGGTTTTCTTTTGTGGAATTATGAGAGAACTTCGGGGATCTTGGGGTCCCTTTTGGGTATTTTTATACTCACCCATGCATGGTCTTCGCCCACACCTGGCTGTGTCTTATGCAGACAATGGGTAGCCTTGGCTGATAATCAGGGAGCTAGGACCTGACGGTGGACAGTAGTGACAGCTGATGTGGAGTGTTGTGGAGATGATATGTACCTACCCTTCTGGTAGGATCCATGGTGTTCAATCTCTGGAGTTGTTTTTTGTTGTTTTTTATAGTTGTATCTTTTAGTTGGGCATGTATTCCAGACACTTTATTTTCAGTACACACTTTTACTACTACTGTTTTACTTCAGGGATGCTTCTTGTTGTGTTCTTGGGTTTTGTGTTCGTACGAGTTTAAAGGAAATGACATCTTGTTTAGGGATACACCTTTTTGATGCTAGTTTCCAACCCCGAGCCTATGGAAGGCGAGTTTGGGGTAGTCACAACATGGGAAATGGGGGACGGGTCCTGACAAATCCAAAAATATTTATTTTTATCAACACTATTATAATTAAAACTAAATAAAGCTTTTGAATAATGAACATTCCTGATACCAAATAATTAAGGTTTTGTTAAATAGAAGTCAGTATCATAATTTCCATTAATACCATAATAAATACATTTAATAGTAGACATGCCTTTGCTGTTAGAACTAGGAACAAAATAGTTTTTGTACAATTTGGGTTTTTCACCCTTAGTGCCAACACCAACCATTTCCTTTTCAACAACATTTTCCCAAGAATTTCATTTGGTTTTTCTCTCCTTTTTTGAAAATAAGTGAATTAGATTTATAGGTTTATAATTATTTCTGTAGAGTCTTAATCTAACTTTCATGAGCTGTACAGTTGGTATTAGTTGAATTAATATTTTAAATAAGTTATTGATGCTATTTTAGTAATGTATCTCTTTCACCTATAATAGAAACATGACAGTTTTTAAAGATTTATGTTTCTTTAATAGGGAGTCATATCTTTATTCTAGAAAAGTGTAATAGGTAGTCATTTCATCATTGGAGTAACCAGAATCAGAATTAGATGAATAGTAGGGTTCTACCTTCTCTTCTTCTACCATAAACCAAATGTTATCTTTCAGAATTGATTCTACCTTCTCGGAATCAGAGATTGATGAGATTCTGGAGTCTTTAAGAACACTCAAATTATCCTTCATATCTCCTTTGTCTTTTTTCTCATAATCAACATTCTTCTGAAATTTATTTTCTGTTTTTCTCTTCTCTTATTTCAATTGGGGACAACTAGGTCTTATATAAACCAATTTTTTCATTCGTAGCATCTAACTTCCCTTGATTCTTTCTCATCCTTTTTGAAGGTTTTTTTGAATCCTCTCTTGTTCCAATATAATTTACTAATTTTTTTTCTAATTGTGCCAACTCAATTTTAGAATCAGACTAGGCTGAATTTATTCCATCTTCTATCACTTTTATGTTATGCTTTTGGGATGTAACTGTTAGAGCAGTGTTGTCCTTTTTTACTAGGACTTTTTGATCTTCATCTTCATCTTGAATTTCAGCCTCATACATCATTGAAGTTCCTATAAATTATCTCATTGTCAGATTTTTGATTTGTGATGATTTGTATATTGCTGAAAAAATTCCATTCCACTTCGTAGGTGGAACTCTTAGAATGTTCAAAGCTTGACTAGGTTAGCTGATAGGCTCACCTAAAGGTGTTATATTATTAATAATTTCTATCAGTCTTCCATTCTTTTGTTTGATTCTCTCTCCATCATACATTCTGAATGTATCAAACATTAATTTTGTTGTAGCATATCTCAATTTTCTAACATTGTCATTACATTCATAGGCTACTATAATTGTCTTCAACATTTCATAGGTTGTTGGACATTACTATAAATGGTTGAATTCATATGGTCCAAGACTGCATATAACAACATTAATTTCATTCGAATTCATATCATACTCAGCCTCTGTAGTAGTAGACCATGTTTTAGGTTTTTTAGAAATTGTGTAAGGCGTAAAAATCTTTGAGTATACTCTAGATTGATGATTTTTATGTAGATTATCATTCAAGACATAGAGCATCCATAATTATCACCATTGAAATATAAAGCACATACCATTGAAATTTCTTCCTTATGATTCTCCATTTCCATCACTAATATAGTTATTATGCCTTTATTTTGATATATCTCTATTCAAAATCTCCACCTATAATACTAAATGTTAGGTCAAAAAGATTATAGTTATAACACAAGAGGGGTGAATTGTGTTCTTTTAAAAATTCAAAATTCTCTATATTTACAACAATAGTTGATAGATTATGCAACATTTTTATAGGAGAGTATATGCAACAGATATGAACAGAGAAAAAAACACAACAATTTATAGTGGTTTATTGTATGAAGATCCCCTAGTCCACTCCCCCAATCACCCTATCTGTGGTCTTGGTGAATTTTACTAGTAAGTTCTTTGTATCATAAGAACGATACAAAACTGAGTGTAGGAAGTTGTCACCCTTACAAAAAATGGCTTATAAAACAGATATTTATGGTTTTTTATAGGGAACCGATAAAACCACAACGTAGTGCAATAATCTCTCACTCCACCATGACTGAATACGAGCAGCCAAAACCCAAGATAGATAAGATGTAGTTTGATGAGAAACAGATATAACTCATAGTTGTAGCAACATGTAATTGACAGAAGATAGATCTTCAACTTCCGAAGAAAATAAAATTTGAAATATATTTCAAGAGATTCGATTGCTCATGATATTTTGATTTTATGAGCCACAACAAAAACCAAGCATCACGCTTTCATAAATAAACATGTATATCTTCAAAAAGTATCCTTGTTTCTGAAATGATTTTACACTGTAGAACTGTAAAAAATTATCATTGGAAGAATTCAATGAATAATATTTTCACAGATATCTAAGAGGTATTTAAAGATTCAAGAGATATATAATGATAAATCTTTATCATGGTTTTAGATCCGCAAAAGATTCATAATATATCATGTGAATTAAAATTGAAAAAATAAATCTCAGATTAGTTATATGTTTTCTTAAGAATAAGAGTAAAAATAACTAATGTAAATAGCTATTTAAATCATAATAAAATATCTTTGAGTTAGTCAAAATTAAGCTTTAAATCACCCTAAAATTCCATAAAGACTATTGCAAAAAGCTCCAATAAATACATATTATCAAATTTCTGATGTTGAAATGTCAAATGTAAAGATCCTTCAGAAAATGAAAAAACAAAAAACGTAGGTTTCAACTTCATAATGTATAACTGATTATCCATATTTTTATCTATAAAAACATTGATCACTGAATGTAACATTGGTTATTTATAAAATCACTTTTCCCAAATGTAAGGTTGAAAATGTAGGGTTATTACAAAAGTAAGGTTGATGATCCATACGCTTGTAAAGTATCATACTTACATAGGTTCATTAACCATAATTTTATTTCTTATAAACATAAGGTTCATATCCAAACGTAATGTTCATCGACAATACATTCCTTTAAAGGCACTGATCCTTCAACATAAATGTAAGGTTTGTTCCATAAGTTAAATTATTCTATGTATTGAATGAATAATATTTCCAAAAAAATGACAAACAGTGAAAAATGTTTCTAAATACTTCTTAAGAGAATTCTGAACACTTTAACAAATATTTCTTGCAAATAAATAGTTTAATATAATATCATGATGAGAATTATAAAGAATATAAATTTCTTGAAATAAACTCAAAATAAAATCATTAGTAAAACAAAAATGGGTATTTGTGAGCATCAAAATAAATAATATTTATAGAGTATTATTGATACAATACATTCCCAATAGCTATGATATATACAATTTATATAAATAGAAATACATTAAAAATTATTCAGGTTTTTCAAAAATGATAGTATATGTAATGAAGTATATATTTTTATAATTGATCTTCAGATAATGAAAATGATATAATTCTTATTATTCCTATGATGAAATAATTATTCCATTATAGTTATTCCACATTTCTATTAAAAATATGTTGTATAGGTATATAAGACACATAAATATAATATTCTTATTAATTATAGGGTGTAAATGATAGCTATAGAGGGATAGAGAGTAAACGAATAGAGGTTTTAATGGTAGAATTATTCAAAAAATGTGGTATCTATTTTTAATAAACTAAGAAGAAGTGGTTAGTGGAGGTGTAGATAAACTTTTAGCTTATTCATGAAATAGAGGAACCCTATATTCCCTTGGGTGGATGTCTATTACATGGAGTATAAAAATAGTGGTGATAATTGTTCCTTGGAAATATTGATGTTTAAATGACCAAGTGAATTCTATTCCAAATCATTTGTGAATGATTTCTTAATTTGTACACTTATATAAAGTTTCAACATAAGGTATTTGATATCCAGTGATTTAACTATAGTGTTCATGATAAATACATATTATTTTATTCTTATTACATCATTAAAAATATTTCTATTTCAAAATATGTATAGAGATCTTATCATTTTATTTTTTATTATGACCAAAGATTCAGTTGTGGGTTATTAAATTTACTCTAAGGATGTATACAGATTTACGATGAAAGGATGAGTTTAAATATAATATATTTTTGGGAAACTATGGCTTCTAATAAGGTCATGAGAGATAATTGTGCAAATTGGAGCTAAAAAATGGTACCCTTTATTTTCTTGTAGTTGGGTCATCTGTATAGACCAACTTATTTAATATTTTTAAGAGAAATTTGTTCAAATTTATAAAAAGTAAATAATGGAATGATATTATATTTATTTGAAGGTAAGGTATGTTTCTATTTTATATTATCTTAATATCAAGGTGGCCAATATGGGATTTTGAGAAATGTAACAAAAAATTGGCCACACATTCTACAAATGTATCCACTCTAAGCATGTTTGTTGTAACTATATCTATAACCTAAGAAACAATTGGTATAGGGTTTTGTTAATATATTCGTATTGATTTTTCCCTATTTCTGAGTGATCATTGATTGATCAAAGGTGAAGTGGATGTTAGCTGAATGTATCATGTGAAAAAGGAATTGATCATGGATATGTCAATGGAGTTTAAATTGATGAGTTTAGAAGTCCAGAGGTGGTGAGAGGTACAATCAGCTTCCCCTCCACCCTTATATCAATATTATTTTACTTTGTTGTATTGAATTAATTTATTACACATAATAGTGAAATATTATTATATCTTTATACATATATTATTCATTTTCCCATTGACTTATCCACTCTAATCGGTAATAAATATAGGCAATTTTTCTTGATTATTAAGTGATAGATAGTGATGGGACATGACAATTAGTAGTGGGGTCTATTCTTAAAGAATATTCAAACCTTTGATGTCATACATGATATAGATTTGTTTTTATATGAAATTTTATTTTTATTACAATCAAATATGGGTAATATTTCTTAATATGAATGGGGATCATATGGTTATCTCTACAGTGAGAGATAAATACAATTTATTATGGTGTATTGAATCCCAAATAATAACATAGAGCCATACATGTTTAATTAATTTACAACATAAGTGGATATACTATGATCAAATTATCATATATAGAGAATTAAAATATTTTTCACATTAAATCCATATAATAAAACACATTAAGAAATCGATATATTTTGTGTCATTGGGTGATTAGCTAAATAATATAATATTTTAAAATAAAGTATATAATCCTTTGTTTATATTTTTAAATTATACCTATATATTTTATTATAAACCTATCATTACATGTGATATATAATGCTAATATATAAAAAAATAGGATGAGGTAAAAATAAATCGTAATGGGAAAAATATAATAAACATGAGGGTGAGACATCATAAAAACCAATAACCATAACATATAATCATAAAAGATAAAGACCATAAATCATTACATATAATCATGTAATAATAACCATGACATCATAAGATCGTGGTAATCGTTAGAATAATATGAATGTGTCACAAAAATAAAACTAGTTACCATAATATAACTCGATGCTCTCTCTTAAGGCATCATAGAATAATATTTTAGGATCACTAACATATCAATATTCGTAATATCTCTTGAGATAGAAGAATTTATTATATTCGTATGGGTCTTATAATTTTAATAACACTTTCAATATAACAATATTTCATTCATATTTGTTCTATATATAAAAGAAACATCACTTGGGCATAAACATGGAATGAACTGATGAGATAAAAAAGTGTTATATAGTAATTTCACAAAATATAGTAAAATAATAAATCACAAAAAAGCACAATTATGAAGTTATTATATAATATTAGATGATAAAAGTTTAGTATCAAAAAATAATAAGGGAGCATAAAATATTATAGGCATAATAAAGGTGGATGAAAAATCAAAAAAAGAATCAAGGAGATAAATTGACTTTCCCTTATATAATTTATTAGTTATGAGTTACAAACATATTAATAAAGATACCATAACTACATGAATATAATTAAAATAAATATGTAAAAAGAAATTATTAAGATAATAAAAAATGTTATAAAATAAATAGATAGACAAAGAAAATATAAAAGAGACAGAGAGAGTATAACGAAAAGGAAGAAAAAAATGTGAGAGCTCATTTATCTTAAGGTCTAACAAATTTGGATATGAATCAATATTATGGAATAGTTAAATTTAGTTTATTAATTAATTATTACAAAAAATTAATAATTTTTTTGGTATTTAATGATACAATTATAATCATATATTATCAATTTATTGAATTAATATTTCCTATATTTTTCATTTGGAGGTTGTTCGGTCTATGGGGATAAACTGCTTCAATGTGTGAGTAACAATTGACGGTAACTATATAATAGCTCCTTAATATATATAATTATAATTAAAAATGGTTCATGTAATTTAAAATTTAAATTAGTTTCGTAATTTAACATATAGTTAAAAAATATGGAACATTTATCAGGATTCTCCATTTAGATGATTAAACTGACGATGAAAATTTATCTGTAGTATTAGTAATAAAATTACTATATTTCACTCTATAATAATATAAATAAATTATTTTTTTATTAATATCTTAATTATAAGTAAAAGAGTTTTCTTAAATCCATAAATCTGAGTGTCAATGAAAAATATTATCTCTCAAATACGTGGTATAAACATAACTTGGTGTGAGTGGTGTTTTTAAGAGTGGTTAAAATAACATAAAAGTGAAAAAATGACTTTTAAAATTACAATAAAATTTAGTAATACAAATTTTATCATTCTATTAGATAGAATGATTGTATTAAATAACGATAAATAAGATATTAAAAATGAAATCATCAACACATTAGATGCTTGACCTTTCTCTTTGATTCATCTCATTTGGAATGAAACCTAAACCTTCAAAGGAGGGTCTTTTGTTTAGAACAATGGACATATTAATGTTGTTTTGAGAGTTACCGATATATTTTTATAAATCATTGAAAAATGAAAATGTTTTTAAGTGAGAAAAAAATGTTGGAAAATGGGAGTATTTATAACTGAATGAGAGGGGGTTTTTATTAATAAAATATTGAATAATTTATAATATTTGCTGATGATTATGAATAATATCGATTATTATCATTGTTAATATTTTACAACAAAAAAATTTATATTTTATCGACATTTGAACACTTCCAAAACAAAATAGTATCAAAAAAATTCTTAATTCAAAGTAAATAATGGAAAGTAGTTCTTTATTAGAGTAAAATTTAATTTATCTTTTTGAAATTAATTTATAAGATTATAAATTAGATATATTAGTTATATATATATATATATTACATTACAAATGTAATAATGTTTAATTCATTTAATATAATTTTGAAAATATTTAATCATTTTTACATCTTAATGATGTCATAAAACTTAAAATACATTTAAGAACTATATTTTTACTATTCATTAAAAACTAATATATTTTCAAAAATAAAATAAAATAATCACCCATAACAAACATCGATGTGAAAAATCCATAAATGATATCCATTTTACCATAATCTATTTATAAATTAAATAATTATATTCTTTAAATTTTAATATAAAAATGTTTCATAAAATATGATAAAACAATCCAAATTAAAATGTATAATTATACATACCATACATTATATTATTTGAGAAATAATTCAATAATTCTCTAATATTTATATGATACTTATTTTATTCATCATAAATGTTATTTATTAAAAACATTTCCATTCAAAATTGTAAAATTACAACTATATTGTTTTGGATGTATATTTATGTGTTAGTTATTAACCTAATTGAAGTGATACTATTATAATAGTCATATAATCTGTATAGTTCTTATAAATACCACAATATTACTTATTTATTCATTCGATTTTTTTATCAATGTTCACTATAACTCGTTTATAAAATGATAATTTTATATCAAATACTTTGTTTTATTTTCGTTGTGTTGTTCACAATAGTGGTATTTCTAGTATTCCATGAATCATTATATTTTTTAATTATAGTAATGGTTTTTAGTATTTTTATTATCCCATTATACTTGTATTAATCCAAATGAATATATTTATCATTCATTTATGATTGATTTTTTCTAATCATTTTATGATCATTGGTAGTTAAGGAGAACACAAAACAAAAGAAATTATCTCTCCATGAATGAAATGTGAAGAAATATTTAGGAACATTGAAAAAAATGGAATAACTCAAATTCTCAAATATCAAAATATTCCATATTCTTCCATGATGAAGTATGTTTGAAAATGATATTTAAGTGTAAAAAAATCATACCTCCTACATCCGATGAGGGGAAACTGGACAATGTATCAATGAATTTTTCATGAGGACACCTGAAGACCATAAGGGATACTAGAACCTTTAAGGAATGATAAGTGGTATTTAAGAAGAAAGAGTGTTTACACTATATTTGAAACAATTTATCACTTATACAATGAGGGAAAAAATCCCAATAGGTGAAGGATCACATTCATATATAGTATCCTTGATTCATTTTCATTAAATAAAATCAATATATAATTCATCAAATTCAGTACAACTTTTTGGGAAATATAAATTAAACCCATTAAATTTGACCTTAATCCTAAAAATTTCATTCATAAGTGAGTTATAATTGAAAAAATGAGTTTATAAGGAAGTGGAAAACACATTCATCATATGCATTCAAACAATGATGTTGGATATAAACCATGAAATTATATACACTAAAATTGTGTGGCGGTTCACATTCTAGTTTACTTAAAACTATCACTAACATAAACAAAATTATCAAATGGAATTAATAGAAAACTAAAAAACCATTTTTGAATTTGTGTAATTTCCTTTTTGGAATTCCATTTCATTGAGATATCTTTATTTTGGAAGAAGTCACATTGTCCAAAACATTATCCTTAACAAATTGCCTAACTATATGACCTTAGGGGTATTATTTTCATATAAACTAAAATGAAATACAAATTTCATAGGTAAAATGAAAGTCCAGCCTCTATGAAATGAAATTTCTACTTTATCTAACTAAGGTTCCAGTGTGGTATTCACCAAACAAACTCATATATCTATACAAACATGTAAACCAAAGGATGTATCATATACCCTATATACATACCTATACTACCTTTTATCCATTAACTAGAGTGCCCACTAGACATAGACAATGTTAACCTTTTTTAATCCATCTCATATTTATTGATTCTATAAAACGTATAAACAATGTTGATGAATGCATCACATGTCATTCACCTAATAGTTTAGTGAATCATATTTCCCTCATCCAAGTAGTTGAACAAAAAAAATATAAGAATCAGATAATCATGACTATTAATTTCCAAAATCTAATTCAATCAGGGGATAGATGTCTTCTCTTATCATATAAGTGGAAATTTCCCATCTTACCTACACTCTAATTGAAGAAATTATTAGCAATAAAACCAAAAAACCATGATTAGATAGGTTTATATTTTTCACATATATAAGTAGGGTATCAAAGTATAAAAGTTATCATGTTTAGTATTTTTCACATTCCATCCTTGTTCACTTTATTAAAAGTATCCAAAATGGTGGGAAATTATGCCCCAAGTGAACCTCCCCTCATGAGAGAGCCTGCCAACTAGCAATGAGGGTCTAATGAAAGAATAATGGAGAGACTATACCGTCTATATCAGTACTAAAATAGTTATGTAACAATTATAAATAAATAAAAAGAACAATATAACAATATTAACAATCAATAACAAACTGAAATCCAATAAATTTATGATAAAAGAAGTCATGCATAAGCATGTTATGTCCTAAATAAAAATTAGTCAACACACAACATGTTATACATACAATAGGGCTAGATAGACATGAGAATAATTAAATGGAATAATCCAACATTGAAAGGTTGTCTATGAACATGATCATCCATATCTAAACTACCAAGTACTATTATAGAAGATATAACAATAATGAGGAACAACCCATTTACTGACATTCTATTTGAAGATCAATAAGGGTACCAGATAGTGGCCCTAATAGGGTATGAGTAAAACTATGTATTCCATCATCAATCTTTTATAATGCTTATACAACCTATGAATATAATATAAACAGAGTGTAGGTATAAGAAATAAAGGTAGTAAAGAAATGATATTAAAATAAACCATGTAGATCTTTGGTTCTTCATGGGACACTTGGCTAAACATACATGCTATGGAATATATAGAAATTACTAAACCACATATCATAATGGTATCAAATTTTAAACAAGGTAAACCACATAAGAATCCCACCAAGGGGGAATTTAGAATAATGTTCAATAGTTCCAAATAAATGACGAGTATTTATATGTCAAATAGTTTCAAATAAATGATAAGGAGAACCTTCTCTAACATCTTAAACCTAGCGATCATGAATTATTGTGTCCAAAAATTCCCAAAAAATAATTAGAATATCCTTGTCCATGAATTCCAAGTAAATGATTAATATTTCCATGTCCATCAATTTCAAATAAACGATGTGGTGTGAATTTTCCAAAAATCATAAACATTCACAATTCATTCAATTAAATTTTCCTTACGATCAAAATCCATAGAATATTATATTTGAATATTCGAAATTATCAAGGCCTAAAAAATACTAATTACACATATTATGAGAAAAAATATACACATGCCATTAGAAATATTCGTTCTAATTTATAATTCAAATCATTCCGTTAATCATTTAGTTTATAAGGGTTAATGGGATACATGTTGTATCCTTACAATTAAACAATTTAATTAATACCATTAGTCAAGTCACATGAAAGTCATAAATGGACCATGTGAGTGTACTTTCCACTTAAAATTTCAATTTACTTCCGTCATAGAATCCTACTAGAAAGTGGTGATCTCAACACACCCATGAGGTGGTTTGGTAAAACGTAAGAACAATAATTATAAAAATTTATTTACACCCTCCTTATGTGGTGCTTCTAGTGGAGCCCGTGAACCAAAAACCATGCAAATAGGTCTATTAAATACCATGGTAAAAGTAAAAGTATTTAGGTATTTCATTTAATTATTTATTCATGGGAAAAGAGTGAATCCTTTCAGTTTAACACTTTTAATAAATATACTCCATTAATTATTACTTTTTTTTAATTTTAACAAGGAGAGTGAAAAGTAACCAATCCATTTATTTTAAATTTATCATTTTTCATTTTAATAGTTAATAAAAGAAAACCTATATTTAATTTCTGTTAATTAAACCAAATGGCCAATAATGGAAAAAAGTGACACACCCTATGTGGAAATTCAAGATGTTTCAAAATCCGATTGAAATTTCAATGAGTCTTAGACAGGTCTTGGTCAGGGTCTAGATAATTAATTAAAGTAATTAAAAAATCTAGGTGCAATGATTATAAATTACTATGTTTGATACAATGAAAATAATTTTGTAAACAATGAGACATTGAAGGAAAATTCATAGATGACATACCTCATGCTTAGAAAGCTTCACTCATCCGATTTTTGAACATTGATTGGTGTTAGAATGGGAGAAACCAGAAAAATGAAAAAAATGCCCTTAAAAATAGTGCATATTATCTCACAAAACAAAAACATTTCTAAGGATAAATCATGAAAATAATGTATGTAAGTGTTTTTGAGACACAAAATATGTATTCAAATGAATCTGTAGATGATCAAATTGGACCAAGAATGAGGGAGATTCAATAAAGGTAGAGAAGAATGGATGAGGGAAAATGGGGTGGGGCTACTCGAGAACATTAGAGGAAAGGAGGGTAAAATCCATTAAGGATTCAAGGAAAAAAATATAAATTTTTCCTTTATAATGAGGTTCATTGTTAGGCTACATAGTTAGGTAAACCATGCACCAACTGTGTTGGATTCACTATCTATACAGATTGACCTCTTTTGATTACAACAAAGGGTTAGGAAAACCATTAAACCACCATGAAATTCACTCTATAATTATACATCCAAAACAGATTGTTAAAATAAATTATTTTTGTATATAGGTAGGTGTCACATTTTATGTCTCATGGGTAGCACTATTTGTGCACCAATTGTGCTCCCCAATTAGTTTCTCCCAAAAATTATTTTTCAATGCTCAAACTTCCAAAAATCATCAGAACACTCAAGACACTTTTCAATCCTCAAGACTCATAAAAAAATAATTTTAGGCATCCCAAATCATCATATAATATTCCAACATACTATTTGAAAATTGCTTCATCCACCAAACATAAAACTCAAATTCCTTTGGAAATTTCATCTCGATTCAAAACATGTGATCTTACAATCTCCCGACCTAAGAACATCTCACCCCTAAAAATCCTTAGTAGACATTAATAAAAACACCCAATCTACTAGGGTCATGAATTTCCCAATAAAATGGACACATTTCATTTTCAACAACCAATGCAATGAAAAAGTGCTACTTTGAATATATGAAACTCCAACTACTAAAAGTCAATCCAAAAATCATAACCATTAGTGAAACTCTAAGAAAGTGATTACTATGTTCTTTCTAACATGATACATGATAATGTCTCCATCCATTCCATCAACCATATTTTGTAACTCCCTTCCATAGGTTTTAACTTTCATTAGATAATTCTAAAAAATGATATATTCACAATTAGAATCGAAAATGAAAATATTCCCTTAGAATCTAAATAGAACTCCTAAAATTGTTCTCAATTAAATATATTGAATCATATATGAGGATGTTTCTATCAGTAATCAATATAAAAGGCCGAATTCTAAAAAACAAAGATAGCATAGACATGCTACTGTTTCCTTTAAAATCTCCCATGAACATTTATACTACACCCTTCTTATCACAGCAGTGTGCAGGATGTGGTTCCTCACCAACCACATCCGACTATTTTAGGGATAACAAGTCAAACTACATTCTACCGAATAATTTTGAAAAAACTCATCTCCTATAGCTGATGCATCACCAAAACAATATTTGGAAACCTTTTTCCCAAGTCATACTGTGATCATTTCGATCATGCTCACCAAATCCCATAGACAACTTTTAGTGACATCTCCTGGACAAACCATCAACTATAGAAAACCGTTATCATGCCCCATAAAATATACTAGCACATAACCGATCCCAAAATCCTTGGATCATCACAATCCATCCCAGGATGAATTCCCACACTTAGTCTCCACCCAAGTTCGTATTAAAACATGTACATAGAATTTATCATGAAATTCTACCATACATCATTCCATTGATCATACACTATTCAAGTGACAAAAAAACCATCACAAAACTGATCTTATATTCCCACAAACCAACCCAATTAGGTGTCTCCAACCAGTAACTGATGTCCCACTGAGGATCCTTTCTATCACACCGATGAAATTATTTCCAGATTACCATTTTTGAATCCCTCTGTAACCCCTTACATAATGACAAGAATGGACAAGAAGACTCTCATTACTAATAACTAATGTAAATACCACCCATCACTCATTCTCACTTCCCAAGAATGGTTCTTGTGGATTATTTAGAGTTTCAAATGGAAATGAGGGAGACTATTCTCAAATTTCCAATGGTGTTGTCACCAATATATGGACTACCAAAAAACTATCCTTGATCCAGACTCCCATGGAGTTTTATCATTAAAACATAAAAAAATATTTGGATCACTCGACATATAGACAATACTCTATCAAAATTATCAAGATGACATCATTGTATTGGGAATGACCATATCTAAACTAGGATTACACTACGATTCCATTAGTTGGAATTTATTTCTTTCCCCAAGCCATTTTAACATCTAATGAGGCTATATATAATATTAACTGACCCCCATAACCATGTATCCCAATAATCAGTTTAAAGGTCCATACATGATTAACCATTTCATTTAGTCAATTTGATTCTAAATTTATCATCTAACATAGATATACACATACGATTTAATCACAACTCATGGAAACCCCTTCTTGTAACATCAAATTTTTGAAACCATCGATCCTTGGCTAACCCACTTCCTCTCACCAATTAACGATTTAAATGGATCCATGTCCAACTAGAGCGTACAATACTAATATTTTCCAAAAAAATAGATTGACACCACCATACCATAAGATTAAAGACTTGAATCATATTCCCATAATACAACCATGAATAAGGAAAAGTTGACCATGCTATACATTACATAATTTTTTATCACATTAGAATCTCCCATGTAACTCCTCTTCAAAATCAGTCACATCACATGTGCTAGGATAGAACCCATGACCACCCATCACAAGATTACATTTTAGAAATTACACCATAAATATCTTAACCTATATCCTAGAGGGATACGCACCGAAATATTCCTACCCATCGAATTCAGTCTTAATACATAAGAACTATAGGACCTTCCTCGAAGACTTCATGCATCACCTTGCCTCTATAAAAAAACCAACGAACCTTCTACGTATCAATCTAAAAATGAGAATACATCCAAGATCACCACCTCATTGGGAATAAATAAACTTATTCGAACCCTTCTCATATGTTTCCCTTGAAAAAAAAACACTATATCACAAGGATCAAATTCAATGAAAATTTACTCTAGGTATCCCACTAATCCCTACCATTAAAATCTTAAAAAATGGTCACTTGCTATATATACCTAACTCAATGGTCTCTCACAATAGAAAAATATCCCACTTAAGGGAATCCATTACATGTAATATAATGTGCCTATAAAATCGCTTTAAATGTTGAAACTGAAGCCATGAAAAAGGATCATAATCCAATAATGGTAAAATCTACCAACATAAGCGTAATGACATTACTTGGAAAACATCGGCATACTATGACATGATACTCTTCATGAATCCTCATTGGTAAGTGGTCCCTGGAGGTTGAAAATTATATATTCCAAAGGACAAATAGATGAATGTAATTTTGTATCTTAATATAGTAATATCACATCAAGGTTGAACTCTCTAAACCACATCCCACTTACTATAGGGTGTCATGTCATCAACTAAGAGTCCTAACCTACTAAAATGGAAATCTAGAGGAAACATTACATTTTTAGGAACATGACATCATAGTTTTGAATATTAATATATCTAATGGAGCTACCAAAATTAGATAATCCCTCCCAAACACATGGAATCAAAATTTAAACAGCTGTTTTTTCAAGAAGATAACTAGGCTCGACCTCCTAACATCATGTTTCATGAAATTATTGAAATGAAAATAACTAGTACTCATACCCAACATCCACATTCTAGTTGACGAAATATCCCAATTAAAAAAATGTTGACCCTTACATGATGATTTTTTATCGACACCACATAATGATTTTATTTAATATATTTCATAGCATCACATTTATTATAAACATTAAATTAGGATAAGATATATAAAATATAAAATAAATTTATAAAGAAAAACATCCTTTAAAAAGTACTTGGAACTTACTTAGGAGACTCCATGTACAATTCTTGTAAAAATATCATAATTTACTTTCAAAAATTATTTATAAAAATTTCTCATAACTCAAATCGGTAAAAAAATGTAAATCTCCAGGCTATAGAGGAAAATTCTCTTTTGGTTGTAACTATAATTTTATTAAAATATCACCTCATATCAATATATATCAACCAGAAGAAGAAAGTAATATTATAAAATAAATGTTATTTCTAAATTAGTATTCCAAAATATATGTATGACCTTGAGATTTTGTGATTTTTTTGAATTTATTTAACGTTTTTTGATATTTTTCAATTCACGCATCACTAAAGATAATTTATTATATATGAAAGAACTATGTTTGACTTGAGTTATATGAAGCAAATACATAATTG
Source organism: Viscum album (assembly GCA_963277665.1). Classification (NCBI taxonomy): domain Eukaryota; kingdom Viridiplantae; phylum Streptophyta; class Magnoliopsida; order Santalales; family Viscaceae; genus Viscum; species Viscum album. Next base: position 1,590,129,195 of record OY728141.1, on the reverse strand, counting down.
TGTACTAGAAAAAACATTAAAATTTAGTTTTATCTAAATGGAACACCAAGGTTATATTGCACTTCATGTAAGAATGAATTTCCTTGATGTCTTACGTAACACACTAGACTGAGTTTTACAAAACAATAGTATACCATTAAAATGTTATTACATAATATAACAAGATATAAAATTGATTTTAAATTAGAGGTTATTAATAGTATTATGTAATTTATGAAAATATATGGTACACACAAATATAAGACGTATTCCTAGGTTTATAGTTAATTAGAAATGAATATGAAAACCGATTAAATATAAAGAGAAATATTATTATTTTTATGGTCATAAATCTATTTTACCATAAAAAAATTAAAATAATTATAATTAGAGGGTGATATTAATGTAATATATATGTTATATATTCAATAAAATAAATTTAATATTCACAAAATCGATTTAATAAACATAATATAAGAATAAACCCAATTATTTTCTTAAAACCCAATTTTTTTATTAAGGCATTTTTACCACCGTTTAATGGAAAACCCATTTTGAATTCATTTTTTAAAAAATTTATAAATTTAAAAGGTTAAAATAAACTTATTTTTTTAAGTGGAACATGATAATTAGTCACTTTAATATTTTTGGTAAAATTATATGATTTTTTATTTATTAGTGACCATTGAAAAATATTGAATTTTAGCCCTAAATTTGATTTTCATATAATTTATTTATAAGGTTAAAATATATATTGAATTTATTTCAAAGTTTAATTGGATAATATATTTATGAATTAATAATATTATGGTCCTTAAGATCAATTTCACTTTGAGCTTGTGTATAAAAACATAACAAACTCTTGAATGTTTTTACTTTAAAAACACGCATCGTCGACTGACTACAAGATTATTTTTAAATTAATTTCTATAACCTAGGTTATTAGAATGTAGAAAATATATTAAATATTTTTAATAAACCTAAATTATAATGTATAATATGATAAAAATAGTTTTTAACCAAAAATATTAGTGATTTTGATTAAAATTAATTTCAATGATTGGGGTTAAATTAAGTTTAGTAAGGGAATAAACCATAAACTTAAGGACTAAAAAGACCTATAAAGGTTTCCAATATCAATTTTCATGGAATATTTGATTATATTATCCCTTTTATGTAATTTTGTCTATTATTGGATCCAAATGACATGGAAAAAACGTCGGTGAAATTACTTTTTCCAAAATTTACAAGAGCACCACTCCTCCTCCACTATAATAGGCCTCCTATCCACCCACTTACTCACACCTCTAATGCCACTTTTTCTTAACCAAAATCATCCCAAATATCTCCCCAAAATCATTCATTTACCATCATTATCCTCCCTTGTGAAAAATTTAATCCAAGGAATCCTTTTGGGGAAAACCCAAACGAGTTACCCAATTAAGAAGTAACATCCTCTCTCAGGCTCTTTTCTTTTCTTTTTTTCTCCACCACTCCACTATCCTAATTAAATGATTGTATAAAAACACAAGTATATTAAATATAATAGAAAGTTTTTATGCAAAGGTTTCTACCTACAGTTATACTCATACCCATCTAATGGGTAACAAACATACTGTTTATGTGTTTGGAGAACTACCACCTCACTAAATGAAGATTGATCATTTTTTACTTCACCGCCTCTCATAGAGGAAATTATGATGGAAATTCTGTTTAAACATGTCATATATTATATTTATTATTTATTAAATATTATTTATTCATTTTAAAAATATATCTTATTTATTTTCCATTTGGTGTAAATACAAAAATTTCACTTAAGTAAGTGTGGACTATCGTCCCCTCTAAGCGATCTAATTCATTCACACACGATATGGAAAGTATTAAGGATAATTTTAGTGAACATATATGATATATATAAATTTACTTTGATTATATAATGATATTATTAATGTGTAAACATATATTTTATTTCCTTTCATTCTTTTAATATGACAATAATAAAAAAACATCATTCATGCATGCGTACGACTTACCTTCTCCATGAATGATTTATTCCCTTTAGTACATATATATTCTATATATTATTAAACTACAAATATAATGAATATAAATGATACTTATACAAAATTTTAAATTCTAGAAGTCATGATATAATTATAACGGGCAATGATATAATAAATTAAGACACATGTGAAAAATAAAGAGGATGATACCTGAAGTGAAAACATAACATATAATTCTAAACAAGAGGGTAACATAGGGTCATAATAAAAAATGTATAGTATTAGATATAATAATATTATCCTTTAAAATATTTATAAAAAACATAAATTTATTTTATAGGAATCTTGTATGAGTACGAAGATAGTTAGGATATAAGGTAAGTGAATTTTATCTCACATTTTATTTCTGTGAGATACACGCTTTATTCACCACCCATTAATTTTGTATGGTGTGTATAATGCACATGTATTTATCAAATGATTATTATAATTAAATTTATGTCTATTTAAATATTAATTTTATGATTTTCCTTTCACAGGATTTATGTTTCAAATGTTACCAAATAGGTAAAATAGTTTTGTCTCAATTTTCCTTCTTTGAAATTCATGTTTTGTTATGCATCGAATTTATTTTTAGAGTTATATATACTTCCATTTTACATGTTATATCTTGAATACCATTATTTTAATATTATTTTTAGATTTATTTAATTTCATTTTCTTACATGGATAGAATGGTACCAAGTCACCAATTAGTTAGAGTTTTTTTGAAATAATCTTATCATTTTTTGAGATTATCAATGATGATGATTTAATTGATGATATATTATGATCCATCTCTAAAGAATAGTCACTAGTTTTAGTATCATATTTTTATTCAAGATATATCCATTTATAATTACTATTTTCCACTTTTTGGTACTTATTATAATTAAGAAACTATGTTTTATGAAAAATATGGATGTATCTCTATCAACGTTTGAAAATTAGTTTTATTAAAAAAATCATGTTTTAAAAAATGTTTTAAAATGATACATAAAGATAATTTTCAAGGAAAAGGGATTTTCAAAATTTTTTTGGTTTTAAATTATTCCATTATAAGTTTTCAAATCAATTATTCAAAGAAAAAGGTTTCTGAAATTGATTTATGTTTTAAAAAGAATTTTTTAAAATATGAAAGGATATATTACTCAAGAAATGTTTTTAAAAGATCATTAAAAATAATTACCCATATATGATAACATCTTTGTTTGTTACTAATACCTTTCTGAAGAAATGATACAAATTTTCCATTCATTTTGTTTCTATGAGTGGTTTACCTTTTATGGCCTGATGTTTATAAATTTATTTTTCTATTTAATGGGATATATGATTATGAAAACTGATACTTCTCATGGGTTATAATTTGATTAAATGATTTTGAAACATGTCTCTTTTCTTAAGGTGAAGATATGATTGCATTTTTATGACACAAATTTCATTTTGTGGGTTATGATATGATTATTTATGATTTTGTGGCACATATATTAATGATTTCATTATGAGAGGGGTGGGACCTATATCCTCATCCAATGAATTGGGTAATTATATATGTCTCATGGGATTTACTAATATGTTCTTGGGAAGGAAACTTGACTACTAAAATGGCCATTGGAGTAAACCATGACTACCATGATTGTATGAGGAGTGAAATCATACTAGTAAAATGGACATGGGTGTGAACCATGAATACTAAGATGGTATGAGGAGTGAACACATACTAAAAATATGGACTTGTAAGTGATTAATTGGCTACTATATAGATCATATTTTATTCTTATTTTTCTCCCTAAATTCTATGTTTTATTCCAATGTTATTCTATCGGGGATTGTGTTATTTATTTTCTAGTAATCCCTATCTTTTGAACTTCGTGGATTTATACGAATGTTTTATGAATATAATATTTGATATGAAGGGTATAATATTATTTTTTTCATGATCTTGTTATCATACCCTTATATTCATGATTATTATTACATACCTCCCTTGTTTACCCTTTCTAAGAATCAGAGATCACCAATTTTTTTGTTTCCTTCCCCCATGTTATGAAGATATGTATTATGTGTAATTTTTATAAGAAAAACCTAGTGGGAGATGATGTATCTTATTTATGTACTAGTTATTATGTTTCAATGTTTCAAAAGGTAGTAATCTAATATGGAGTTTGGTGTCTATTTGTATAATGTTTTAAGTATTCTGAAAAATTTATCTAATGTTAATGTATGGAAAGAGAGGGTATCTATAATAAATTTGAATGAAACACCATATGAGTTACTATTAAAACTTTAAATAACCATCCCTTTTAATATAACACACATCCCTAGTGGTTATGTACTATAGAATTAGAAGAATATAATAACCTATAATGGTCAAAGTAAAAGTTATATGAGAATCCTTTCCCAATTTTTGGAGTCAATTATGTATAAATTTAAATTTGTATCCCATTGAAATGAAACCCATTCAGTGTTATTTTATTAAATATTTAACACAACCATAATGGTTGTATCTCAAAGACCTACAATGTTAATACTAACATATAACGGTCTTGTTAGGTATATAGGACTCAATTTTATGGGTCACCATTCCTATGTTGTGAAGGTAAAGGCCTTTATAAGTTGAAATTGGATCAAAATATTACTAAAATCCATATGAAATAATTTGAATTTGTAAAAAAACTAATTTCACTAGTAGTTAAATGTTTCATTTTATTTTATTTATTAACCATTTTCAAATCATTTTATTTATTTATCAAAATTTATGTTGTTTAAGTACAATTATACAAAAAATATATATTGTAAAACTCATTTATGAAAATGTAGAAAAATTATTAAACACTCCCTTACACAATAATTATAGCAAAGGAAGTTATTGCATTAGAAAATTATACATGGAAATAATCACAAAGTCATAGTATATAGATCATCATGCTAAATATTCAGGCAAGCATGGTATACAATTAAAAATAGTGCACAATGACATAATTATGTTATAATAATAATCGTACTTGTGGAATGTGAATTCATTGTTCATGTATTTGTAAAGATCCAAAATGTTATAAATAAAATTACCCCTTTTAATTTATTTAAATGCCTTATTATGTAATAAGTTTATAGTAAACACATGTAGTTATTTGGTCTTATTATATCATATTGGATTTAATTTAATGTTACGTATCATTACTATTGATAATTTAGTAGTTGAACAATGATCACATGATTAGTATAAATATAGGGTTTTAAAAAATTCAATTAACACAGACAAATGAAGTGAAGCCCTAAACAAGTAGGATTATACCCCATAAAGCCCACTTATCAGAGCTTCTGAGGGATATTAAATAAATTTTATTTTCCCTTGACCATGAACAAGATGTGATCTAAAAACATAATCAGGAGTGGAACCTTTTATGAGATAATTTCAAGCTGATCGATATTTGACCCAAACCATGTAGTATGAGCCCCCCCCCCACAGAAGTCGCACCATCTCACACCTTACTATTCGGTTGATTCCTAGTGTATTAAAGGGATATGTAACTAGCCACTATAATTATGAGTATATACATTATTATTTTTTGAATAATGAATATATTTTCATTATATTATGGTTACTTTATAAATGATTTTTATTTCAATACAATAAATCAAAAATAGTACCTTATTTGTAATATTAAAATTCAAAAATGGGTTATATTTTGATGAATTAATGGATGTTGAAAGAAATAATATTTTAATAAAATATTATTATTAAATAACTTTTTTAAATATAAATGATCATATGATTTTTATGAAGTAAAATGTAATTATAATAATTGTTTGGTAATCATTATTGTCAAAAAAACCATCATTTATTAATAAATGTCGATTATATTTTAAAAGTAAAAAAATAAAATATTTATAAAATTATTTAGATAAAATTGACATTATCTTTGGAATCAAATCATTGAAATTATCTAATGGTGAAATTTTCATAATTTTTTTAGACAATCAAATTTTATTGAAAAAATTAAATATTGTATAAATATACCTTGTGTATTATTACATCATAATGACCCAAAATTTGTATAATAAATAATATAAAAGGTATCCATGAATAAATTTTTGTTTTAAATTTAAAATAACTATATTTTATGATTATTCTATTTATTTTATAAATCCATTATTAATCATCCAAAACTTATAATATATTTTATGGTTTTAGAATACATTCTTTAAGAGTATGACTCACCTCTACATAATCATAGTTATTATATTATTATTTTTATCTCATGGACTAATAAAATAATAAAACCAATAAAAGTATTCTAAAATAATGGGAAACAATCATGGAAATTTTTGTGGTTTTGGATATTTTGTTATCTAGAGTCCAAAACCTTTGTTTGAGAAATGATAATGAATTCCCCACAGTTCTTCTATATAATCCCACATAATAACCCATTTATCTAAGATATATATCATTAGGGAACGTCCTTAATCTTTGCTCCCCTCTCAATAGTCATCCTATGGTGCCCCGAGATCTAAAAAAGCACCTCCCAAGTATTTGGTGTCACACAATCATATAAGGTATCCTCACAATCCTTATTTATTCAAGTTTCCTTATTATGTTATGAATTATATTTCTAATTCTTAATGTTGGGATATATACTTCAATTTACATATTACTGAAAATTTTATGTCTAAACAATGATATAACCATTTTTCTCTCATCAACCCAATTTATGAATTTTATGTGATGTTGTTATGTTGGTGATATTTCACTGTGATTTATCCATAACAAAACAATTTCATAGTGAATAAAATACCCATGAACTATTAATAGTGGTCAATTTTATAAAAATGTAATTATTATTAATGGAGCATACATATACATATTATGAAATTCATGATCCTAGATTAAATTATGTTGATGAATGAATCTATTTTGTATGATCTATGTGGAAAACTTAAGTATGGGAATGAAATGAATGTGAAGGGTGAACCAAAAATTATATTGAACTCCAATAAATTATGTAATCTTTAGTCTCATGAGACATAAATTTGGGATAGGGAGTGACCCTAATTACCTTATGGGACTTTTTCCATTATTCATTCTTGGAATTTATCCTTGACCTATGTTTTTGATGTACTGTTTTATGTTGTTGCCACATTTCACATGTTATTATTATCATTCTATATCATGAATTATTGTTCATGTTACTTTTATTTCCCATTTATATTTCAATTTTATATAATCTTTTACCTTATTCCATTCTTATTATCTTTCTATGATTTATAGATCACCCCTTTGTTATGTATTTCCCCAAGTTATCTCATACTGTTTTAAAAGCAAGTGAATATTATGATCATGTCAAGGAAGTTTTCAATACAGATGATGTATTTCATGTTTTAAGTTTTTATGTAATGTACCTAATTCCAAAAGACACTATACCTCTTGATATTATTGGTTCTATTAAGTGTAATATTATTTAATAAATTATGTATTAATATTTAAGAAATTACAATTTTGTTATAGTTGGTATCAGAGGAAATGTTTAGTTAATGTGTGGATTAGGATTATAAAAATCTAGAGAAAGAATTATGGATAAAACTAGGTATAAGAAGACATCCCAAAATTTCATTAATTATAGAGTATTTGGGTTATAAATAAAATATATCCCATTATAGATTCTAAAAGTTGACATGGTTCTGACACAAATTTACCTATTAGTAACAACTTTGACAAGGTGCATTAGGCCTAACTCGACATATAATGATATTGGAAAATGGGCCTTACTTCCTAGATGGTTTGACACTCACAAAGGATATGATTTGGAAAATTCATAAGCGTATTAATAACCATTATTTAGTGAAAAGGTATTAATGTAAGAATATATGTTAGGAAATAGATCATGCATAATATGAATTCAAGGCTAGAAATTCAGAAGTTATGGAAATAAATGTTAGTAATATGTTTTCCATTTAATGTTATTAAATTACCATTAATGTGTTTAATAGTTTAAAATTATTCACCCATAATTTTTATTTTATTCTAGTCAATGATCCGAAATAGGATGAATTTGGTAAGCAATCAATGTGAATGGAAATGTTATGACCGCCATAATGATATGCCCAACTCTAAAAGAGAAAGAATCCTGAAATTTATGATAATAATATCCTAGATGAATCAAATTATTAATAGAAACCTAGAATAGTATGATCATCCAAACCCCCCTAAGAATGAACAAGCTATAATTGATTCCTTTATGGAATAATTCCCACTGAAATTCAATTAATCATTTGATCCCTTAATCTTGGATCAATGGATCAATTACCTAGAGATGATTGTATTCATCCTTCAATGTTCATAATAAGGTAAGGTTCTACTAGTTATTTATTATAGTGAGGGAGAAGCTGATCAGTGGAAGACATTGATCAATAATACTAAGTCTGAGAAATAGATCGTAGTGATGGAGTAAAAATAATTTTGATAAATTTTTTCAATAAATACATTCCTCACACTCTTCGTCTTAAAATGGAAGGGAATTTAATTTACATCATTTTGAAATACAAAAAATATATCAATTAATACGAGTAAAATTTCACAATAATTTCATGACAAACCTCTATATTTGTTGTTACCCCCAAACGGAGGCTGATCGCATTTTTGTTGGGATAAAAAATAGTATATGAAAAGCCCTGGTGATCCATGACTTTGTTATCTATGAAGAAATTTTATGATCTACCCTCAATGTTGAAATGGAGATTAGTGAATCTTAATGGTATAACATTGATAAGAAGTGGAATGTGGAGTTTAATTTTAGAGTTACAATGGAGAAACCTAACGGTGCCAATAAATCTCAACATCCCACTTGTCAAAGTTGTGTAAAGAATCACCCTATAATTTCCTAAAGGGAATGAGGAAATACATTAGGCGTGGGATAGAAGGAAACCTATATAATGACGAAAAACAGGAGAAACCTGCTAATACGACAAAGGAAAGTAATGCTACAATCAAACCTAAATGCATTGTTAATTACATAAATTTCAAAGAACATTGGTTCTTTTCAATTCAATGAACTATTCCAAGGGTTTTTAGAGACAACCAAAAACCTCCAAGGAAGAAATTTAAATATGCTTCCATCACAACTGTTAAGGTAGATCCCAAAAAAGTGGTTAATGGAATGATAATTATTCATTCAAGGACAAGGAATGCACTTTTTGAATCTGGTTCAAATCATTCCTTTATTTATTTAATGTTTAGTATAACTATTCAAACACCAAAAAACAATCCTGGAAGTAGAGTTGTTAGTGGAAATGAAAATTAGAGCAATTATTTCATCCCAAGTATAAAAACCCTCCCCTATCAAAATTTGTGGGATGAAATTACTAGAAAACCTTATCATACTCTTTTTGGTGTAATTGTAAGTAATTTAGGTTATCTATTGGATTTACCTTATTGATCCAAAATTAATTACTATGAAAAAGAAATAACTCTCTATATTGAGAATCGACCCCATATTATGTACAACTATAAGGAGGAGGATGAATCTTATTTAGAAATAATATGTCAAGCATATATATTATTTCCCTTTCAGCAAAAATATATTTCTCAAATGATTGAGTCTAAAGAAATAAACATCTTCTAAGACATTCCTATTGTGAGGTAATACATTGATGTGTTTCCGGAGGAATTGTCATTTGTTACTCTTAGCTGAGAGGTTGAATTATCAGTCAATAATTTACTAGGGTCATTTCCATTATCCAAGACTCCATGTAGAATGGATGTTGTGGAACTTGAACAGCTTAAGAAAAAACTATTGTAGAATATGAATAATGGGTCCATATTTCCTAGTTCTTCACTATGGGGTGAACCAATCCTCTTATTCAAGAAGAAGGATAGTTCAATGCGCTTTTCATTTCTTATCTCGATCTCAAAATACCAATATATAGAAAATTATCCTCTACCATGGATTTATGGCTTCTTGGAATTGCTACATGGAGAAAAATACTTCTCCAAGGTATAAATGTGTTTGTGATATTACCAAGTTAGGGTGAGGGAGGAGGATATTAATTACAAAGATTGTTATTTATACAAGGTACGAGCACTATGATTTCACAGTGATTCATTTCAGACTCAACAATTCTCTAGGATTAATCATGTAATTAATGAATAATGTCTTTATAGATTACCTTAAAAAATTATTAGTAGTCCTTATAGATGTTAGTCTAATATTTTGGAAGTCCATGGAAAGGCATGATGAGCATATGAGAAATGTGCTGAAGACCTTGTGAATGGAGAAGTTTTATGAAAAAATACAGGAAGTGTGAGATATTTTTTAATAAAGTATAATTTATGGGACATACCATCATTAAAATTTTTATATCAATAGACTATTCAAAAATAGAATAAATTGAATGATGGATGATGCCATCTTCTATGAAAAATATCCATAATTTACTTGTAGTAGGTGGGTATTATCACCAATTTATGAGAAATTTATCACAATTATCAAACCCTCTAACCATGCTAGATTGAAAGGGTGTCAAATTTTCACTAAATGATGAATTTTAAGGGATATTGAAGGAATTTAAAAGGATGATTATCACCACACTTATGGTTACACTACCCTGAGGTGGATAGTTTTTTATGGTATTAATCGATGCATTGAAGAAGATATTTGGTTGTGTGTTAATGAGGAATGAAAAATTTCAAGCCTATTCTTTAAGGAAGTTGAATGTTCATGAAAGGATATTCCAAACAAATGATACGGAGTCGGCTGTAGTGATATTCGATTTGAAAATATAAAGGTATTATGTCATTGAGAAGATGTTTGAAATATATATAGATTAATAGTCTCAAATATATATTCACATAAAAATAATTGAATATTCACCAAATAAGATTGTTAGAGGTGGTCAAGGAATATGAATACTTAATCCACTTCCATCCTAGTAAAATAAATAAATTGGAGGATTCTTTAAGTATAATTGGTTCAACAATTCAATCATTGATGAGAATTGAGAGGGATCCGATGTTTATAGATTTTTAAAGGATGGATATGTGAATCATAGTGGAAGGAACATCATTAATCCATTCACAAATGATTGATCATCTATACATTCTAGATAGATTAAAGGTATCATAAAAAGATGATTTTGAAATTCAGATGAAATTCGAAACTATTAGGAAAGGAAACTCCTTAGAGTTCAATATTGATGAAGAAGGTGTTTTGAAATTGGGGCAATGACTATGTGTACCATCAAATCTTGAGTTAATGAATGAACTATTGGATGATTCACATAGTTTTAAATTATCTATTCTTCTAAGAATCACAAGGATGTATCAATATTTTTTTGAGAACTATTGGTGGGACACTATAAATATGTATATTGTTGAATATAAATTTAAGTGAATGGTATGTTAGTAAGTAAAGGTTGGAAGGAAGAATACTAAAAGGATGATGGAAGCATTACTCAAACCAATATGGTAATGGGAAAATATAACAATTGACTTTATCGCTGGACATTGGAATATATCTAGTGGAATACAATGCTATCTACGTTGTGGTGGGTCATCTTACAATGTCTGCACACTTCACAGTGATTTGAGAGAATTTATCACTAGATCAACTTGTACGGATATACATTTGAATAGTGGTAAGGATGAATGGTGTACCACTATAAATTATATCCAATCGAGATCCAAGATTCACCTATATATTTTGGAAATGTATTCAACAAGCACTAAATACTGAGTTCAAATTTTACACGACTTATAATCCTCAAACTGACGTCCAATCTATGCAAACTATCTAGACACTTGAAAGCATGTTCAAAGCATGCTCAATTTACTTAAAAGGGGTATGGGATAAAAATCTTCATATGGATAGGTTCTATTATAATAATTTCTTCCACTCAAGGATCCAAATGGCTCCAAATAAATCACTTTATGTTTAGAGGCACTGAATAGATGCATGATGGGATGAAGTTGGGGAACGTAAAATACGAGGTCCAGAAATGGTCTAGGAAATGATTGAAAAGGTCAAGACCATTCAGCATCACATCAAGGATACTCAAAGTGGAAAATGAGATATGATGACTATCTTTGACGGGAGATACAGTTTTACTTTGGAGATGTGGTTTTCCTCCACATATATCCTTGGAACAAAGTGATGATATTTGGGAAGAAGGGAAGTCTTAGTCCAAGACACAATAACCCCTTTAAGATCCCTGGTTACATTGGAGTGGGGGCATGTTGACCAGAACTCTAATATAAATTATCTCAAGTAAATGATGTATTCCACATATACCTTTTAGAAAAGTACATACCACAACCCTCACAAGTACTCAATAGAAGGGTGGTTCCATTGGATAATGACATTTTCTGTGAGGAGCATTAGGTGAAGATCTTAGATCATGATGAAATGTTCTACATAATAATAAAATGCACCCTGTCAAAGTGTTGTAGAGAAACTAGAAGTGTGAAGATGGATCATGGGAGCCTAAGAAGGTTTTGAAATAGAGTTATTGTCTATTGTTTTTGTGAGGGAAATGGAATTTGAGGGTGTAATTTTTTAAGGGGGACGATTTCAATGACCGAAATGGTTATAAATAAAATTCCCCATTATGATTTATTTTAATTTCTTATTATGTAATATGATTATAAAAAACAGATGAAGTTATTTGGGATTATTATATCTTATTGGATTTAATTGACCATTAAGAATCATTGACACTGAAAATAAATCCTTGAATAGTAATCACATGAATAGTATAAATATAGGGTTTTATCAAATCCAATTGACAGAAACAAAGGAAGTGATCACCCATCTAGTAGATTATACCATATAAATCCAATTTATAGGATATTACAAGGGAGATATCATCATCGGGTTAACCCTTGACCAAAGACACACTGAGACCCTATATCTTAATCATGAGTGAAACCATTTTTGGTAGAATTTAGATATCATCAAGATCATGACCCAAACCATATACGCTGAACCACCCCAAGAAAGTCTGACCATTCCACATCTTAGTCTATGGAATTTACTATTGTATTAAAGGGATATATATCAAGAACCTATCATTATGATAAGGTACATTATTTTTTATAAAAATATTAATTTTCATCCTATTATTGTAACTTTAGTAATAATTGTTATTTTGATATAATAAAACAAAAATATTATTTTCGGGAAACATTAAGATTAAATTAAAAAAATTTATTTTTAAGAATTAATGTATTTTTTAATAAAATAATATTTTAATAAAGTGTTATTGTTAAATAAATTTTACTAAATATAAATGATTATATAATTTTTATGATGTAAAATTTAATTGTTATAAGGGTTTGAAAACTATTATTTCCAAAAAAACCCAACATTTATTAATAAATTTTAATTTTATTTCAAAAGTAAAAATTAAAATAATCATAAAACTATATAGGTAAAATATATATTATTTTATGTTTCATAATGTCAAAAATATCCAACAATGAATTTTCATAATTTATTTGAGACAGTTGAATTTTCGGGGAAAAATTGAGCACCATATAAATACACCATATGTATTATGACATTATAATTACCCAAAAGAGATGTAATAAATACTATAAAATGTACCCACAACAAATTATTTGTGTTATCTATAAAATAATGATATTTTTAGTATATTTTATTAATTTATAAGGCCATTACGATTCTTCCAAATAATATAAAATATTTTAAGTTTTTATAATCATTTTCATTAAGAGTATGACTGACCTCTACATAAGGAAGGTATTATTTTATTATGTTCAGAACATTGTATTATAAAATAATGAAATCCAACCCCATTTGGTAGAAACTATAGGAAAAAACTATGGTATGGTTTTTAGTTTTTGTTGTTTTATTAATATAGAGTCCAAAACCTATGTTTGAGAAATGATTAAGAAATCTCTACTCTTTCTATATATAATCCCACACAAGATCTCATTTATGTACACACAATATCCTTTTATAACATCCTTACTCTCCCCTACCCTATAAATATTCCTCCCATGGCACCCATAATCTCTAAAGAAGCTCTTCCAAATCATCTTGTGCCACACATTTAAGTATGGGATCCTCACCATCGCTACTTTATTCATGTTTCCTTATTTTCATATTCTTTCTATTTAGAATTCCTAATGTTTTGATATGTGTTTACATGTCCCATGTCATCTGAATATATCTTCCAAATAATGAGAGACCCATGTTTCACTTATTAACACATTTTATGAATTTTTATGTGATGTCGTTATGGTATCAAAAATTCGCTGTGATTTTTCCACACCAATACAATTCTGTAGTGAATACCATACCCATTTTTTATCAAGGGTGTTCACCCTTATACAAATATAATTCTTTGAAATTGGTCTTATACGTATATAATCTACAGTCCTTGATCATGGAATAAATATGATTATGAATAAATCTATGATATATGATCTATGTGAGACACTTAAGCATGAGAATAAAATTAATGTGATGAATGATCCCAAACTTATATAGTTCTCCAGTGAATTGGGTATTGATTAGTATAACGGGACTTAATGTTGGGATAGAGAGTTAACTTGATACCATTATTTTACCTTTTCCATTATGATATCATGGAAATTAGCATTGACCTATGTCTGTGATGTAGTGTTTTATGTTATTGCCACATTTCCTAGGTTATGATTATCATCCTATATCATGCCTCATTATTCATATTACTTTTTATCCTCAAACTATATGACAATTTTCAATCATTTTTACCTTATTCTATTCTTATTCACTTAATGGGATATATTGGTCACCCCTTTCTTATGTATGTCCCAAGGTTATTCCATACAGATTTAGAAGACATGGAATATTATAATCATATTAAGGAACTTTTCAATAAATCTGATGTATTTCCTATTTTATGATGTTATGTAATGTACATAATTCAAACATACACTTTAATTATACAAATTTTGGGTTGTATTAGGTGTAATCTTATATAATAAATCATGTACTAATGTGTAATAAATAATTGGGTTGTTATAGAAATGATTCCTGAACACACCTTCTCTATTGATATATTAGGAAAATAAGAAAATTATATTAATAAATTACCTGTAGAATAACAATAACATTCAATAAATTTGAAATTAGAATGAATTTTAATAATAAACAACATCAACAACAATCCCATACTTGGAAATATTATCTTTCCCACATGCGTGGGTATGAAATTCCTAGGAACCAGCTATTTACCAGGTTATGACACATTATTTTCTCTTGTTTATCATCTCAAAATAGAAATACATGTAGAATAAACCTTTAATAACATTTTTTCACATCCTTATTCAATTCACTATATAAAGACTTACTGGACTGGTTAATGACAAGTCTTCGAGCATGCATCCCTATATGCCAAAGGCTACCGACTAGAAATAAGAGTGTAATGAAGGTACAATGGGGAGACTATACCCTATGTATTAGTACTAAAACTATATAGGAATAAATATAAAGAGATAATACAATGAAATATAATCGTACTTACAATCAATATCAAACTATATCCCATAAATTTCAGATAAAAGTATCCATGTTTGAACTTGTTTTTCCATAAATACAAAGCAATAAGTTTATAGTATGTAATACATAAAATATGTCTAGATTGAAATATGAATAATGAAATAGAATAATCCTACTCTAGAAGGTATCTCAAGTACTTCATCAAACAAAATTACCCTTCCATGTCCTAAACTAGATTCTATGGGAATAATGAGGTATAATATAATTCTTAATCCATAGTCAAGATATATGTATGAGTGCCAAATAATGACAATAATAGGGTGTGATTAAAACATTGTTGGCCACCACCAACAATTTATCATAAGGTTTTTATGTTTTAAATAATGAAATCCCCAAATCATAAAACAAAGGGGAAGTAGAGGTTCATGTATAACAATTCCAAATAAATTACGAGGATCATCATGTCCAAAAATTTAAAATAAATTATGAGTATCACCATCCCCAACATCATGGACCCTGGGAGAATAGAAAACCATGCCAGAAAATTCCTAATAAATGATGAAGAGCTTCATGTACAAAAATTTAAAATAAATGATGAGGAGTTCCATGCCATTCAATTTCAAATAAATTATGTGGAGCATGATTTCCAAAACCACTTCACCATTCATAATAAATTCATTTCAATGTGCCTTATGTACCCATCCATGGAATTACATATCAATATACAAGAACAAATTATGGAATAAAATAAAATAGATATGCAAGTTAATGTAATAAGTAAACACAGGCCATGAGAAATACCCATGCCAATTTATAGTTCAAAACATTACTCAAATCATTTCATTTATAAGGGTCAATGGGCTCTGTACTGTATCATTACCATAAAACAATTCAATACATCCCATTAATCAAGTCACATACAAGTTATGAAATGGCTACGTGAGTATATATTCCAATTATCAACTACATTTATTTCAATTAGGACATCCCACTTGAAAATGGAGAGCTCAACACACCCATGAGGAAACACTAAAAAGAATGGAATTTGGAGACCTATTATAAAAACATCGCAAATTTTAAATGTAAAATTTTTTTCCCTAAAAAACAAAATTAATTTAGAGATGTTTTTTAATCTTTAATTTATTTATTTTTTGGGGAAATTGTCACTAATTTAGTAATTTGTTTAGATAATATTGCTAAATTTGAAAATATCTACATTTTTAAATGTGCCTAAATTAGGGAAATGTATATTGACATATTTATATTCACACAAAAACACATATAGAAACATATATAAATGTATATATATAAACATATATATATATATATATATATAAACCTATATAAACACACACAAACATAATTATATATATATATATATCTGTGTGTGTGTTGTAGTTGGGGTGCTTCTTGAGTGGTAAAACCCTTAATTCTACATCCAAAATACTAGGGTTTGAATCCTAGAAATTCCCATGGGTGATTTGTGGTACAGGTGATGACACACTCATGATTTCGTTAAGCGGTGACATAGGAAGGATGATGTATTCATGCTGCTACACTGGTCTTTCAAGACAGTAAAATGGCCATTTTGGTCAATTACTAAGATGCTTTGACACTAGGATTTCAGAAAATCCAAATAAAAAATAAACAAGGCTTGATGGGTGGGCTATCCCATGGGGGGATATGGCCTACTGTTCCGACCTCTGTGTGAGGCACGTGTGTGTTTGATATCATTGTACCCCAAACACATAATATATATATAAATATAAAAACATGAAAACATATACGAATATATAAACAAAAACATATACATATAAAAACACACAGATATATACATACAAATATATATTTAGACACACACAGATATATATAAACATATATATAAAAATACATATAAACACACACACACAAATATATATATATATATATATATATATATATATATATATATAAACAGACACATATAGACACATATGTATAATCACACACACACACACATATAATTTTTTACTCATGAAATCAATATATATATATATAGAAAAATAAAATTTTATAGAAAAAAGTTTAGGTGAGTCAGTATAGTCGAATTTTATTGCGCTTCCAGTCCTGGGTCAAGGGAATGGAAATTAGGGATGGACTTTAAGGGAGGATTTTGTGTAAGGGAGAGGTGGGGGTGGTATGAGGTTTTGGGGGCATGAGGCAGTGGCTGTGTATCAAAAAAAATGGCTAACAAATCATGAGGGGTGGGGATTAGGGGATCTGGTTTCTAAATAATAATAATAATAATATTTAATGAAAACAATGATCAACATTACTCATTTATCAACATTTTTATAAAAATTTCATTAAATTAATCAGTGGCATTTTAAAATGGAGCTAACTCATTTTTTTTTGATAAATTTAGTTTTTTGTAGAGTGTCTTGTTCACAAGGTAAAGACAATAATTATAAAAATTTAATTAAACCCACATTGTGTGGTGGTTTTATTTGAGATAAATAAACTCTATGAATGTCTTGATATATATTAAACATCATGGCCATGGTGAAAACAACCAATAATTTCATTTAATTATTTAAACATTGGTCACGGAAATATCCCTTCCATTTAACACTTCCACTAAATATACTCCATATATAATTACATTTTTAATTGTAAAAAAGTGCACAGAAATGTACCCCCACCATTTTGTTCAAATTGATCATTCCCCTTTTAAAGTTACAAGAAAAAAAAATCTAAATAGTGTTTGTGTTAATCACATTATATTTCAAATGAGATCAGATAAAAGGGACACACCATAAGGGGTGGTCCAAGATGGGATCACAACCCTCTAAAAATGTAAATGATTATAAGTAGTGTCCAGATCATGGTATACACATTTAATTTACAGAGTTTCAAAATTTAGGATAAATGTGTGAAAATTTAGGTCTTTCGAACATCACCAATAGTTTTATAAATGAGATGGAAAAAATTGATTTAGAGAAGTAGAAAAGTGACATAAAAATAGCATATGTAATATTGAACAACAATAGAATGTATAAGTAAAAATCTTGTAGAGTAAGGAATCAATAGTATTTTTAGAATCATCTCTATAAATCCAACGCATCATACCATGATCAAATCAAACCATGAATGAGGGAGTTACAACATAGTAAGAGGAGAACATATGATGGTGCATGTGGAGAGGCTACTGGACAAGTGAGGTATGAAAGGAGGGGAAACCATTTATGTGGTTGAGGGAAAAATTTTAATTTGTACAATTTTAATGAGGCACATGAGTTGTTCATATATTTAGAAAAATTATGTGCCAACCTTACAGGATTCACTGTCTACACACCCTCACCATACATTATTGGAGCACATGGTTAGGAAAACCATGCACCAACCATGTGAATTACTCTATAATTATTCACAAAACATTAATTGTTTTCTTGATCCCCTCATATGGTTAGAATAAATATTGTTACTGTAAAAGTAAACCACATGTTTTGGGATGCATGGTTAGAACTTACCATGCCCCAACTGTGCACTGTAATCTATTTATAAAAAAAGTGTTTTTGAATATTGAGTCTTCCAAAACTTATTCGGACCCCCGAGACACAATTATGTCTATAATACATATCCAAAATCCACACATTCAAGGGTCCCAAATATCATAATTTCATTATAAATATAACTTAAAAATTATCCATCCCCCAGCTGTTAAAATAAAATTATTCTGAATATTTCAACTTGATTCAGAACACAAGAAAATATAGAATCTCATTACCTTTAAGTAATAATTATTAAAACTAGACATATGTCCCAAAGTATATCATTGGTCATATGAAATTCCATGATACATATATTTGGGAGTTAGTTGAAGTAAAAAAGATATACTTAATACCTCATGAATTTATTATTTATATCTCATATATAACCATTTCTAATGAGTAGAATAATTCATTCGAGAAAAATTTTACATATCATTACAACCCGTTATACTCTATAATAAAATTAAATTAGGTTTAACTCAATATTTGTACATTTATGGGATATTATTATACAAATGTGTTGGTAAAAAAATACAGCATATATTAATGAAGGATAAGAAAAAAATTTCTCTATCATAATATGATGATACATTATTCATTTATTACGTCAATATCTCAAATACAACATACAAATAGATTTTACATAAACCTCACTATTCTACTTAAATAATTATTTAGTCAATTTATATATAACATTGTCACATATTTCTCCCTAATTTATCTTTATTTCATAATTAACTAAAGATACCCAAGCTAAAAATGACATAAATAATACATTAATCTCATGATTTATATGATACATTTCAAAACAATTCTCAAAAAACAAGGACAAAAATGTACAATGTATCAAATATTAGAAACATAGACATATTATTTTACATCATTTTCAAAAATTTCATCATAATAAATATCCACTAGAACCATCTATAGACATATTAAATGATATAATAATCCTCAAACCTTGTTAGTGGAAAGATAATAAAGGGGAGATCTCAAACAATCATTAAGGGGAAACAAATAATAACATGAGTGAGAACATGTGGAAGACATAAGCATCATAATAAAAGATCAAATGACCATATATGGAAATTATAAAATGTGTTATAGAGTCATAATATCTTAAAAATACTGTTATGTAATCTTAAATGACATTAAATGGATAAAAACCCTTCGCAATAATAATGAAACATATATATATGATATAAAAGTGTAGAATACTTTAAAAAAAGTCATGATCAAGAAAACATGTCAATTTATGGAAATGAAACTCATCTTTAAAATGTTGAATAACATTATGGACAACATTGAAATATGACAAAACCATAAGCATTTGAATAGAAGGATGAGAAAACACATTATTCCAACACCTATGTGAACAAACTCCTTATGTCCATGCCTAAAAATGTGAGCAAACCCATATTTCCCCAATATGTGTGAACAAACGCAATATATTCACTACAAACCATCTCATGAGATAGATGATTAGAAAATTTCATTGGTGTGTGATATAGAAGAACAACCATCATTATCCATTCATAAGTATTCCACTTAAAATAAACCATAATTGCATCTTAAATAACCCTTAAAAAATAATGGGCTTCATGAAACATCTAATTTGAAACCATTTTCCTTTCAGAAAACCAAATTTAAATAAAAAATGTTCTTTATAGAATTTCCAAATTGAATAATAAAATGAAATAAATTAACTCATAATGAAAGTGTTACCTCTCATAACAATCACATGTTAATATAAGAATGGGGGGGGGGGGTAAAACAAGACATGTATATTCATTGGAGACATATATTCTTGAATATATAGTGTAAAATTAAAACAAAATCACAATTTATATTTATTTAAAACATTTTCTACTAACTGATATACAGGTCATAGAGGTGATCCTTTCTTAAAAAGTATAAATATTTTTAAAAATGTGAAAAAAATTAAGGAAATTTTATTTGAACAAAAAACTATTTTTCCAAAGAATTAAAAATAGGACATCATTCAAAAAGGCATGTCTTTAATCATGAAATTCAATAAGTAATTATGTAAAACAAATAAAGGTGTTTTATTTACTAATTCCCCTACAATTACACTTGATTTAGTTTGATTCACATTAAAATCAAGTATCATAATTACAAAATAATAAATTCCATATTTCATATCCTTATTAATATATATATATATATCCATTTATATTATTTATTAATAATAAATATATTCACACATTAGATCATTGTAATCACTTTTCGATATAAGATGATTATAATATTGAGCACCTTGAACTAGGTTCATAAAAGGGGTGTTAACTATACTTTTCCTACTAAAGATCATCATTTAAAAGAAATTTAGGTTTATGTAATTGATTTTTGGATAATTTTACAAGTACATTATATCAGAGTTTTAGTTATTTTTTCTTACCATGAAAACAATGATGAACTAGTTTGGGTTATTTATTGATTTTGATGGATTGAATTATAAAGATAATTAATTTTTTTATTATAAAAAATTTCATATTAATGAAATATATTACTTATATCTATCCAATATATTCTTAAAATTTAATCTATAACCATCCATGTTAGGAATTTAAGAATAATGAAACATATTTATTTAGGAAAGTAGTAGTACACACATTTCATGATTCAAGTTTTCATTTTTCTTAATGAGATAGGGGAGGAGGATCAATGATTGTGAAATAATTACAATAACATAACACTATATGTTTGATACTAATGTTATCATTTAATTACAGTGAAATGAAATTTGAGTATTAATAAAATAACATAAGGAAATAGAAAAAGGAAAGAATGAGAGGTTAGGAACTTGTACCTCAATTCTTTGGAAATATCACTTGAGAATGGAATTAAACCTTTTTGGATGTTCTTTTGATAATACATGAACCAAATTATGCTTTATAAGAGAACATGAGAGATATATTATGAGAATTTTGGTCGAAGTTAAATGGGTTTTGTGTGAGTGGAAGAGTGGATAGGGGCAACCCTTTTAAAAGTGAAAAGAATAGTCATTTTTGTAAATACCAAAAACATTTAAATAATAAGAAGTCACTATCAAGGAAGTTGGATAAAAAATTGAGAAGTAATGAATTATATGAGATATAATATTGATTTAAACATCCACACTAAATTATAAAATTGTGTTAATCATTCTATACCCATTACCTGTAGGGTCAATCATATTTTCCATTTTTGTTGTCACATATGTAATATTTTATACCTGATAATTTATCCACTATGAATAAAAATAAAAGGGTACCTATTATTTAATTTGGACCTAATGTTTCCAAATTTGAAATAAATCTTTATAAAATTTTTTTACTGATGAAAACTAATTTTAAAGAACTAAAAACATGTTTTTGAAAAATTGAAAATAAACTTAAAATTATAAAATATGGGTTTACAAATTATAACCATGATTTATAAAATTATAAATTCACATATAAAATTCATATTTGGTCTTATCAAAACATTGAATAAATTTAAAAATCATACTTATGTACTAATAATTTCAAATAATATATGTAATTTGTTAAAATAGTATTTTCACTATTCAAATAAAAATAAATATTTTTAAAAAAATCATAGAAATTTATATTAAGAATATATGACCATTATTAATCCAAAAAAGATGTTAAATATTTCAAATTCACTTTGTAAAATTTATAAATTTTATTTTATTTAAAAAACATAATATAATGAAAAACTATTTTATTAGAAAATAACGTTCGATATATTATCAACACTTTCTCTAATAACTTACTATTTAATATAGTTCTAATATATATTATTATTATTAAATAATAATAAACAATGTTCCTTTAAATAAAATTTCAAATTCTGAAACATACACCAATCAATAATATTGTGAATTTATCAGAAATTTCTTTTTGAAATGTATATAATTTCAATATAAATCAATAAAAATAATTTTTTTATTAAATATTGATATAATCGTTGATTCAACTTAAAAAATTGTAATATTCATAAAAATAAATTTCTTATAACAAAATGATCTTATTATTTTCTTAATCTATGTTAATTTAATTTTATAAATATTATAATTAATCAATCTATTCAATTGTTTACAATCTTATAAAATGAATACACCTATTATTCCCTCTTTTGTAATATCCATGTTTTAATTGTCGTATATACTATTTTTATTTTTAATAAATTTATTTGTAATTATTATTTTCCTGTTTTTGTATATGGATTAATCTATCTTACGCATTGAATTATTTAATGTCAATCATATACTAAAACAACAGGTTGCTAAATTATCCCCTTAAATAAATTGTGCCCTCATAATTATAATTAACACTAAATAAAAAAGTTATTAAAGGGTATCTAAATGAAGGGTAAAACTAAATACATACTTAAGAATGAATATTTTTAACTTAATATATTAGGTATGATTAGGAAATAAAATTGTATCATCCATAGAGTAAACCAAACTCTTATGTTTTTTCAAAAAAAATAATTTTTATACTTCCAAATTTTACACATATAGAACATACAGTAGTGGAAAATACGTTTTACACGTCAGCATTTTTCAATTTTTTTCTATATAAACGACGTGAAAAGCTGTAAAAATCAATTTATCATGTCGGTTATTTTATAATCGATGTGATAAATCGATGAGAATCAATTTATTACGTCAGTTATTTTATAACCGACCTAATAAAAAATGAGATTAGCATTATCACATCAGTAATTTTATAACCAACATGATATATCAAATATGGGGGCTTTATCATGCCGATTATCAAAATAACTGATGTGATAAAGCATTATTTATCATTTCAGTTATTAAATATCTGGGATGATAAAGCTTATAAATGATTTATCGCACCCTGTATTTAGTCTTTCTGTTTTCTTCAATCAGGCGACATGTGACTCGTCTCTCTCATGCAGAAAAACTAGAAAGGATTCTTGAAGTCATTCCCTCCATCCTAATTTTTCCAACATGATTCATCATATTTGTTGTAATTATATCTATTAGGAAGACTTCCAGTACTCAATTAAGCCTCACACAGCTCAATTTCAGTTTATATTTTTCGCGATACCCTAAAATAAGTTTTTGAGATTTTAATTTTCTATCTTTATTCTTACTATCATTGTACGTTTAATAGTGTTAATTTATTCCATTCTAAATTATTTTCTGGTAAAATAATCCTATGAAAGTAATATCATGCAAGTTTACAATTTTTGTGTGTGTTCTATCATGCCTATGTGCGCGTACAGGGGTGTCCAAGGGGGTGGGGTCCTATCCATGTGGGTGGGGGGTTGTCTAGGGGGTGGGGTTCCTAGAAGGGTGTCAAGGGGAGGGGGGTGTCCAGGGGGTGTAGGGGCTGTCCAAGGGGGTTGGGGTGTCTAGGGGGTGTTTAGGGGGGGTGAGGTGGGCTATCCAAGGGGGTAGGGGTGTCCAAGGGTGTGTGTGTGGGGGGGGGGGGGGGTGTTCAGGGTGGTTAATGGGATATCCAAAGGGGTAGAGGTGTCCATGGGGGGTTGTTCTGCGGTTTTGGGGGATGTATAGGGGGTGGGGGCTATCCAGAGGGGGGGGGGTCTATCCAAGGGGCGGGGTGTCCAGGGGGTGTCCAAAGGGGTGCGAGATGGTGTCCATGGGGTGAGGTGGCTTTCCAATGGGAAATGGGTGTCTTGGGGGTGGGAGGGGGGGGGGGGTGTTGAGGCTGATGGGGGTGTCCAGGGGGGTGTCCAAGGGGGTAGGGGTGGGGGTGGTGTTTCGTTGGGTGTCAAGGGGGTGGGGGTGGTGTCTAGGGGGTGAGTGGGCTATCCTTGGGGGTATGGGGTGTCTAGGGGGTGGGGGTGTCTAGGGGTGGCGGGCTATCCAGAGGGGTTGGGGGTTGTCCATGTGGTGTGGGGATGGGGGGCTCTCCAAGGGGGTGGTGGTGTCCAGGGACTGTCCAAGGGGGTGGGGGTTGTGTCCAGGGGGGTGAGGGGGATTTCTAAGGTGGTAGGGATGTCCGGGGGGGGGGGGGGGGGGTTGTCCGGGGGTGAGGTGGTGTCCAAGGGGTGGGGGTGTCTAGGGGGTGTCCAAGGGGGGTAGGGGGTGGGGATGGTATCTATGGGGGGTGTCCAGGGGGTGGGGGTGGTGTCCAGGGGGTGAGTGGGCTATCCAGGGGGTATGAAGTGTCTAGGGGGTGGGGGTGCCTTGGGAGGGTGGGGGGATGTCCAGGGGGATTGGGGGCTATCCAGGGGGTGGTGGGCTCTCCAATGGGGGGGGGGGGTGTCCACGGGGTGTCCAATGGGGTGGGGGTAGTGTCCCGGGGTGTGAGGGGGACTTCCAAGGGGGTGGGGGTGTCCAGGGGGATGGTGGGTGGTGTCTAGGGGATGAGGGGCTGTCTAGGGGGGTGGGGGTGTCTAGGGGTGGTGGGGTGTCTAGAGGGGTTGGGAGGCTGTCCAAAGAGTGGGGGGGGGGCTTTCCAAGGGGGAGGTGGTTTCCATGGGGTGTCTAGGGGTGAAGGGGCATTCTAAGGGGGTGGGGCTGTCCAGTGGGATTGTGGGGTTGTCCAGGTATAGGGGGGATTTCCAAGGGGGTGCTGGTGTCTAGGGGGTGTCCAGGGGGGTTTCCAGGGTGGTGATGAGGCTATCCAGGGGGTGGCGGTGTCCAGGGGGTGTGGGGGTGTCCATGGGGTGTCAAATGGGGTAGGTGTGGGGGTGGTGTTCAGTGGGTGAGGGGGATTTCCAAGGGGGGTGGGGTTTCTAGTTGGTGGGGTGTCTAGGGGGGTGAGGGGGCTCTCTATGGTGTGGGAGGGTCTAGGGGCATCCAAGGGGGTGTGGGTGTGGGGTTTTGTGTAGGGGGTGGGGGTGTACAGGAAGTGGGGGTGGTTTCCAGGTGGGTGAGTGGGCTGTCCAAGGGGGTAGAGGGTATCTAGAGGTGGGGGTGTCCAATGGGGTAGGGGGTTGGGATAGCCCCCTCACCCCTAGACATCACTCCCCCACCCCCTATACACCCCACCCCCATCGATAGCCCTACCCCCTGTATAGGCCCCCACCCCCTGGACACCCAATACATCCTTGGTCACCTTAGACAACCACATACCCCTGTGGAATGCCCCTACCCCCTTGGAATTCCCCCCACCACACCCTGGACAACCCCTACCCCCTTGGACACCCCTTGGTATATATATATCACAATAGTTTCATTGAAACCTATGGAATATTTTAACTTTAGGTACTCTATACCAACTGTTCCTATAGAATCGTTGTTATAGAGTTATTGGAATAACCATCATGCCAACAATGTGTGAAAGTGTTTGGGTATTCTATCCAAATGGTTTCAGGGGATATCCAAATGGTTTCAAATGGTTGGTATGTGTGTACTTTTTAGTAGTGAATTTTTACATATGTTAATAGTTACACTTCATATTTCTTTTTACAGAAGGGTGAATTTGGTATCAAGTTGAACTAGGATGTATTCTTTATGTACATTAAAAATAAAGGATCCAAGGTGAATTTAAAACTATTATATCTATCTATATTTTATTTTTAAAATCATTTTGATGCATATTTGTTTTCAAATATGCACCCCGATGGACACCCCCACCCCCTAGATGGCCCCCCACCCCCTGGACACCCCAACCCCCTTGGTCACCCGAGATATCCCCCTACCCCCGTGGACAGCACCTAACCCCTTGGACAGCCCCCACCACCCCCATGAAAAACCCCTACCCCCTTGGACACCCCCTTGATATATATATATCCCAGAAGTTTCATTGAAACCATTGGAATATTTCAAATTTAGGTAGTGTATACCAACGGTTCCTGTAGAATTAGTGGTATAGGGCTATTGCAATGACCATCATGCCAATGGTGTGTGAAACCATTGAGGTATTCTATCCGATTGGTTTCAGGGGTTATCCCAATGGTTTTAAATAATTGGGATATGTCTAATTTTTATTAGTGAATCTATACATATTTTAATATTTACAATTCATATTTCTTTTTTCCGGAAGGGTGATTTTGTTATCTAGTTGCACTAGGATGTATTCTTTGTTTACCATAAGAAGAAAGCATCCAAGATGAATTTAAAAATATTATATATAATTATATTTTCTTTTTAATATCATTTTCATACATATTTTTTTAAATACTCACCCCCATGGACACCCCCACCCCCTAGACACCCCCTGGACACCCCCTAACCCCTTAGTCACCCTAGAGAGACCCATACCCCTGTGGGACATCCCCTGCCCCTTGGACTGCCCCCACCACCTAGATAAACCCCAACCCCCTAGGACACTCCTTTGGTATATATATTTCCTAATGGTTTCATTGAAACTGTTGGAATATTTTATCTTTAGGTACTCTATACCAACAGTTCTTGTAGAATAATTGGTATAGGGCTATTTAAACGACCATCATGCCAACAGGGTATGGAAACCATTGGGGTATTTCTATCCCAAAAGTATTAGGGGATATCCCAATGGTTTCAAATCGTTGGGATAGGTGTAATTTTCAGTAGCGAATGTATACATATTTTAATATTTACTCTTCATATTTCTTTTTTACGGAAGGAAAAATTTGGTATCCAGTTGCACCAGGATGTATTCTTTGTGTACCTTAAGAAGAAAGGATCCAAGAAGAATTTAAAACTTTTATTTCTCACTATATTTTTCTTTTCAAAATCATTTTCATGCATATTTTATTTCTAATATGCACCCCCACCCCCCCATGGACACCCCCACCGCCCTGGACAAGCCCCCACCCCCTGGACAGCCCCCACCCCCTAGTCACCCTGAACATCCCCTACCCCCGTGGGACTACCCCTACCCCCATTGGACAGCCCCCACCACCCCCCTAGACAGCCCCTACCCCCTTGGACACCCCCATGGTATATATATAATCTCCCAACAGTTTCTTTGAAACTGTTGGAATATTTTAACTTCAGGTAGTCTATACCAATAGTTCGTGTAGAATCATTAGTATAGGGCTATTGCAATGACCATCTTGCCAATTGTGTCTAAAACCATTGGGGTATTCTACCCCCAATGGTTTTAGGGGATATCTCAATGGTTTCAAGTTGTTGGGATATGTGTAATTTTCAATAGTGAATGTATACATATTTTAATATTTACACTTCATATTTATTTTTTAAAGAAGGGGTGAATTTGGTATCCAATTGCACTAGGATGTATTCTTTGTGTACCATAAGAAGAAAGGATCCAAGATGAATTTAAGACTGTTATATCTAACTATACTTTCTTTTAAAATCATTTTCATGCAATTTTTTTTCAAATATTCATATATTTGTTTAATATTACAAAATTTTTGTACATTCAAATTATGATATTTTTCATATAAATATACATTTTCCTTATCTAAACAAGATGTATAATTTTGATATTTGTTATTGATAATAATGAGTCAAATATGGATTCGACACATTGATTGTGTAATGAATATGAGGAATGTGTTGATTCCTTTTTGCGAATTTTCTAAATGAAATGATCCAAGCAGTTACATTTTTTTCTGTCCATTCCTAAAATGTTTGAATATGAAGAAGTTGAAAAGTAGAGAGATTAATGATCATATTATTTTTCATGGTTTTAATCCAAGTTACTACCCATGGATTTGGCATTGTGAAACTAGAAAGAATGTCAGATCTAGTAATGATGATGATTTGCAAGATGGTAACTCCGATGGAATTAAAAAAAATGATTTGTGATATGGTAGTAGAACAAATTGAGATAGAACCGACAGTTCCACCTCTATATGGTGATGTTGGAAAATCATATTATCCGGTTTATAGATTTTATGGTTTTGTCAGTGGTGTTAATATTGATTAACCTATAGAAGAAACATGGATGGAGTGAAAAAATGTTTACATAGCTGCTACAAAGAATTGAAATAAATTCTTCCAAAAGATAATGATTTTCCAGATATAGATTATAATGCCAAAAAAATATTATGCCTGATGGGATTTGGGTACATGAAAACACATGCCTCTCTGAGTGACTGTATGATATATAGGAAGGAATATGAATTTATTTTAGAGTGTCATAAATGTGACACAAAAACGATATAATTTGAATGAAAAATCACAGGTGATGTAGTATTTACAAATATACCTTCTAAGGTATTTTGGTATCTCCCTATATTTCATCGTTTGAAACGTTTATTTTCTAATTAACATTATTAAAAAAGCTTAGGATGGAATTCTGATTAGTAGAGATATGTGGTAAAAAAATATGTCCTCCAGCTGATTGTTTACAATGGATGAAAATTGATGAGCAATATCCTACATTTGGAAATGAAATTAGAAATCTCATACTAGGGTTGTGCATAGATGGAATGAATCCCTACCAAACCCTAAATAGCACACATACTTAATGGCCTATTTTATTGGTAATTTACAACCTCTCTCCTAAATATTGTATGAAGCGCAAATATGTCATGTTGAGTATAATGATCTATAGTCCGATGCAACTCGGAAATGATTTTTTTTGTTTTCTTATCACCATTGGTTAATGACTTGAAAATTTTATGGGAGGACGATATTATGATGTATGATTCTTATAAAATGGAATATTTTGCAACTGCATATAGTGCTTATGTTCACTATAAATGACTTCCCAGAATATAAGATTTCTTTGGATATAGTGTTAATAGTCATAAAGCCATGTCCAATTTGTGAACAAAAAACTTCAATTATCAATTTCATCATGGGAGTAAAATAGTTTACATTCGTCATCAAAAGTTTTTGCCTATGGATCACTCTTATTGAAGAATAAAAAAGGCATTCAATGGCTCACAAGAATTTGATATTACTCTAAAACATTTATCCCCCTAGTGTGTATTTTGAGTGGGTGGAAAAACCATGATGTGACATCGGTGAAGTCACAGAAATCTGGTAATGATAGATATATTTGGATGAAAAGGTCAGTATTTTTTGAGCTACCCATATTTAAGATATCATGAAGTGAAAAAATAATATTGATGTCATGCACGTGGGGAATAATATATTTGATAGTTTTATTGGGATATTTTTAGTAATTAAAAGAAAGAAAAAATATTGTTGAAAGAAAGATTAGACTTAGATCAATTGGAATACGTTTGGAATTATCTTCCACTCCTAATGGAAGAAAAATATTTCTTCCCCGGCTTGTCATAAATTATCCAAGAGGGAAAAAATGAGCTTTTTTCTGTGTTATCTTGATATCAATGTGCCTTAAGGTAATTCTTCAAATTTAAAAAAATTTGTCTTTTTTGAAGGATTCGATGTTAATAGGTGTGAAATATCATGATTATCGCATCATCATTCAACAAATTCTACATGTTGTATTGCGTGGAATATTTCTGATCCGTGTTAGAAAGACTATAATGAAGTTGTGTTATTTTTTCAATTAAATTTTTATTAAGGTGATTTATGTTAATGCATTGAACATTTTGGAAAAGGATGAGATTTCTTTAATTTTTCAATTGGAAATGTATTTTCCTCCATCTGGTTTTTGATATAATGGTGAATTTAATTATTAATCTGGTGTGATAAATAAAGCATTATGGACCTGTATATCTTCGTTGGATGTATCCTTTTGAAAGTTATATGAAAGTATTGAAGGGTTATGTTAAGAATCCATATTGATATGAAGACTCCATTATTGAAATGTATATTTATGAGGAGTTTGTGGTGTTTTTTATGGGCTACATGGCTGTGGAAGAGCACATAATATTTCCTCCATCTCTCCATGAACGAGTCAATAAAAAAGGAAAGGGATTCCGGGCATGAAATTCAAATCGTTTTCAGCTGAACAGATGACGATTTAGAATTATAGCATCTTCAATTACATTTCTCATGATCAACTATATATCACATTGCATCTTAATTATTTTAATCAATGTCATCCAAAGAAGAAAAAAATGTGTATTTTGAATGATCACAACAAAATAATTTTCATCCTGGTTTAAAAATACCTTTCCTGGTAGATCAGATGTATTAGAGGCATTAAGATGGTTAGTGGGTGGTCAATGTTTAAATGTGATTATATAGTTCAGTTAGGACCGTAATGGATATAAATTTCATACGAAAGCTCTTGAAAAAAGAGAGTCGAGTTCAGAATAGTGGTTGTATTAATGTTTGTTGAAGAAATGCATTTTTTCGAGTTCTAAAGACAATAACCCAATTTCTGCATCAACTACATATTATGGAATCATTGAAGAAATATGGGAGGATGATTAACATAAAATTAATTTTCCTGTTTTTAACTACAAATGGTTTATTGGTGAAAACATTGTCAGACACGATGAATTTGGAATGACAGTTGTTAATATGAATATATTGGAAGACACAAAATATACTTTTATAATGGCGACAGATGAAAAAAATATTTTCTACATAGTTGACCAATCAGATATGAAGTGGACTATTGTTTTACAATGGAAAAACAATATGTTGGTAAGGATCAACTTGATGAAGATGATGATTTATGTGTGATCCCTACTTCCATGGAAAGATTAGCAGAACATAATGATGAGCATGTTGAAGATATGGTTTTGTTCCATAAGGAATGATCATCATAAAGGAATTTGGGAAAACAATCCAGTTGTACATTCCTATATTACATGTAACAAATGTTTATTTCTTGTTTACATTTATTATTTTCATAAAATATTAGATATCGTAATTTTTTTAATTATTAAAACTCGTATTAAAATAAATAAGTATAAGCTTTTGTTTGTTTTAATTTTGTTTAGTTTAATTTAACATGCTTACCATTATTTAAATTATATAACTATTATTTTTGTTGAATGAAAATTACTTTACCATGTTTACCATGTTTACCAGGTCTACCATGACTACCATGTTTACCATGTTTACCATAGTCTATCATAGATTACTTTTACATAACCAATATATTAATTGATTTTTTTGAATGAAAATTAAACTACCATATCTACCATGTTTACCATGTTTACCATCTTTTCCATTGTTTAACATGATTAGCATATCAACCATGTTTTCTATTACATAACATAGTCCAATTTTCCATTTTATGTTAACATTAGTATTGTAGTATTTGACTTTGTACATTTTTGAACTAATGTTTTTTTTATTTGAAGGATAATGAAATATCAATCAGTTGATCAACCACATGATTCTAGATATGAGCATAATTATCACACATCTGGGGAGGAATATTCACATGCTCTTCTTGATGTTCCAAAATCTTTCTCATGTTCTCTTATAATGGAAAAAGAAGAGTTCAAGAGTTGGTAAATGTGGGTGCACACATATACCAAAATTATCACTTGCCCGTATGCATGACTAGAGGATACTCGTTGAGTTTGATGAGAATGATATTCATAGAGGTCCAAATGCAACAAATTTTAAGAGTTTTGTATAAACTCAGGGTAATAGCAATGTAATAATTTTGTATGATCATTGAAGAAGTGTGGAAAAAGCGATAATATCCCATTTGAGAGAGATGATTTTGGTAGGATGTTTTGATATTGTTTGGCTATTCATTAAATGTTTCTAGTATAATATGTTTTACCTCTTCTTTATCAGATGACATTTGACATTCCTGACACTGGTGGAGTCAGGAAGAAAAGCTTATCGATGACTGCTAGGAGATTGAGGGATTTCAAATCAACCATCACATCTGATTTCATTTTTGGTCAAAGGAGTCATGACAATCCATGTCATATATATCCTTTCGTAGATGGAGAGACATAGACACAGTTTGTTTAAAGTAGAAGAAAAGATTCATTTTTGGTAAGGGAAATGTAAAATTTTATAATAATTCTTATATAAATTATCTTATTTATGTTTTATTAATGACTTCTTATTATTTATTTATAGAAAACAGGTACATCTCATTAAGAGATCCAATATAAAAGTGTATACCCTCAAAGTTTATCTCAAGGAGGGTATACATTATTGGAAGAAAAATGATGGTGGAAAAATTACAAAAAACATAGAGCTGAGTCTTCAAGCACTGGAGAGGTTACCCCTCCGTCCCCTCTATCTAGACATGAAAAATGGAAGAGATCACAGTTAGGAAAAAAATGGCAACATTTTTTGATGATCCTCAACATCATATAGTTTCTTATGGGATGATATATTTTATAGGAGATACAGTCCATCATCAATAGTTAGATGTAGAGAACAATACAATCACTGTACATGATATTATAGATAGATCTTCTTGAGTACCATTACCTACAGATGTGGTGATGACAATTGGACATAGTATCGACCATTTTTTAATTTGGCCATCCAGAGTTTTGCGGCTCATTACCATTGAGGTATGCATGTTATATCTTCTATTTTAGTTTATTTTATTAAATTTGTTTTAACATATGAAAACAAATATTTTTTTTTGTATTTATTTTTACAGGAAGACTTAAAAGGTAAATAAATAATATATAGAAAATGAAAAAGACAAATGGATATGACATCAGATACAGATTCTAGTAGTCTTGACAGATTGTCAAGATATTCAATTTTTTTGGTGGATCATTATGAGTTTTCAATGGAACCTCATGGTTGTGGAAATGAAATAAATGTGGGATTCTGAAAAATCATATCGTGGATATTGTTACTTGAGGTAAGTTGGGTATCAACGTGGTGAAAGTGTTTCCATATAAGTCTTAACACCTTTTCCCTATGTTATATTTATTAAAAATGTATACATATGTCTATTTTTAATTAGGTATATTTATAACATGTGTGTGAAGAAGGAGCAGACAGATGTATATGGATTCATTGAACCACATTTGATTTCCCCTGAAGCACATGCATTGGTTGAGGAACAAAGAATTCTTTATGTTGCTGAAATATTTGAACAGAATATAATCACATAGTGTTGGATGATTACTTTTTATGATAGGTATGAAACATATCTCTAGTAAAGTGTTTTTTATCTTTTAACATAAAAAACAACTAACCTTTAATTTTCTTTCATCAGTGATCATTGGATGTTAGGTGTTTTTTCCTAAGGGAGAAAAAACTTTATTGGATATTCTCTGTCCATGGATATTTTCAGAAAAGTATTATGAATTTTTTGAAAATTAAGTTTCAATTTCTTAATAGTTTCATATATTATAATGAATTTTAAATTTATCCTATTCATATAATTTTCTAATAGGGTATGTGTCTACATTCAAAAAAGTATAAAGAAAAGAAGTGCCAAGATCAAATAAGTAAAAGTATAGGTAAATATCCATTTATAATTTGTACATTTATGTATTACATAAAAAATAATATTTTGAATTTACACTCATTTAAATAGAATTTTCATGAATAACAATGCACCGTCAAATGAGGATATTATATCTTAAGGTTTATGTATGAAATAATTACAACTGCAACACTTCTGAACTTTGACATGGTATGATTTCATTTTTAACATTACCCTAATATTTCATTTGATTTATTCATTATACATGTTAACTAATAAACATTTACTTTTTATCTATTTGATGGCCCTCAACTCTATAGTGCTCTTGATTTCAGACACTTACATGTGGAATGGTCAAATTAATTTACAGGTTTGATTGGAGTTTAGTTTGATTGTAGTGTAAAATGTTATTTTGAATATTTTCATTATAATTGTATATTTGGTAGTTGTTAAGTTGGATTTAGTTTTATTATATGACATTTTATGTTGTGAATGTTATATATGTGAATGTTTAATTTTTCTCTACATCCTATTTTGGTCTAGTTCTGATGGTTTTTCTTGTATAGGTTCTGGTCTGAGGGGGAGTGTTTCCAAGGGCATGGGGGGTGTCCAGGGGGGGTTTCTAGTGCTGTGGGAGGGCTTCCCAGTGGGGTGGGGGTGTCCAGGGTGTCCATGGTGGTGATAGGGTGTCTACGAGGTTGGGAGGGCTGGCTGGGGGGGTGTCCAAGAGGGTGGGGGTGTCTGGGGTGTCTATGGGGGATGGGAGGGTGTCCAAGAGGGTGGGAGGGTTGTCCAGGGGGTGGGGGGTTTTCCAAGGGATGTCTTGTGGTGTGGGGGTGTCTAGTGGGGGGGGGGGGGGGTTCAAGGGTGTGGGAGGGATGTCTAGTGGGGGGGGGGGTCTAGGGTGTCCATGTGGGTGGGAGGGTGTCCAAGAGGGTGTGAGGGTTGTCCATGGGAGTGGGAGGCTATCTGGGAGGGGGGTGTCCAGTGGGGGTGGGGGGTTTCTAAGGTTGTGGGAGGGCTGTCTAGTGGGTGGGGGTGTGTAGGGTTTCCATGGGGGTGGGAGGGTGTCCAGGAGCGTGGGAGGGCTATCCAGGGGTTGGGGGTTGCCCAGGAGGGTGGGGGGGGGGGGGCGCTATTGGGGTGGTGGTTTCTAGGGCTGCGGGAGGGCTGTCCAGTGGGGTGGGGGTGTCCATGGGGGTGGGAGGGTGTCCAAGAGGGTGGGAGGGTTGTCCAGTGGGTGCCCAGGGGTGGGGGGGGGGGTCTGGGGTGTTGATGGGGGTTGAAGGGTGTCCTAGATGGGGAGGGTTATCTAGGG
Organism: Viscum album; assembly: GCA_963277665.1. Lineage (NCBI taxonomy): Eukaryota > Viridiplantae > Streptophyta > Magnoliopsida > Santalales > Viscaceae > Viscum > Viscum album. Next base: position 1,590,093,663 of record OY728141.1, on the reverse strand, counting down.
GATGTGTGTGTTTTGGGGGGGGGGGGGGGGTCCTGGGTGTCCATGGTGATGGGAGGGTGTCCAATAGGGTGGTAAGGCTATTCAGGGGAGTGGGGGCTGTCCAGGAGGGTTGGGGGGGGGGGGGGGGGTGGTTGTCCAAGGGGTGTCCAGGGGTGTGGGGGAGTTTTCAGGAGTGTGGGGGGCTGTCCAGTGGGGTGGGGTGGGGGGGGGGGTTCCTAGGTGTCCATGGTGGTGGGAGGGTGTCCAGGAGGGTGTCGGGCTGTCCAGGGGGCGGGGGCTGTCCTGGATGGGGGGGGGGGAGTTGTCTAGGGGGTGTCTATGGGTGTGGGGTGTGTCCAATGGGGGGGGGGTCCAAGGGTGTGATATAGCTATCTAGTGGGGTGTGTGTGTGGGGGGGGGGGGGGGGTCCATGGTATCCATGGGGGAGTGAGGGTGTCTAAAGGGGTGGGAGGGTTGTCCAGGGGGTGTCGAGGGGTGGGGGGTGTCTAGGGGGTGGGGGTTTATAGGTGTGTCAGAGGGATGTCTAGGGGAGTGCGGGATATCCAAGGGGGTGGGAGGGTGTCCAGAAGGGTAATAGGGCTGTCCATGGTGTGTGTGTTGGGGGGGGGGGGTCTTTAGTGGGGTGGGTGCTTTTAGGGGTGGGGGGTGTCTAGTGGGGTGGACAGTGCTCAGGGTGTCAATGGGGATGGGAGGGTGTCCATGAGTGTGGGAGGGTTTTCCATGGGAGTGGGGGACTATCCAGGAGGGGGGGGGGGGGGGGGTTATCTCGGGAGTGTCTAGGGGTGGGGGTGTCTATAGTGTGGGGGTCTCTAGGGGTGTGGGAGGGCTGTCTAGTTGGTTGGGGGGGGGGTGTCTAGGGTGTCCATCGGGGTGGGAGGGTGTATAAGAAGGTGGGGGGGTTTTCCATGGTGTGTGGGGGTGTCCAGTGGGGTGGGGGTTTCCATGGGTGTGGGAGGTCTGTCCAGTGGGGTGGGGGGGGGGGGTGTCCATGGGGGTGGGAGGGTGGGGGGGGGGGGTCTATCTAGGTGTTGTACTTGGGTGGGGGTGGGTGCCCAGTGAGGTGGGAGATTTCTAGGGGCATGACAGGGCTATCCAGTGGGGTGGGGGTGTCTAGGGTGCCCATGGGGGTGGTAGGGTATCTAGGAGGGTGGGAGGCCTGTCTAGGGGAGTGGGGATGTCCAGGGGTGTGGGTGGGGGGTGTCCAAATTGTGGGGATTTCTAAGCGTGTGGGAGGGATTTACAGTGGGATTGGAGGGTGTACGTGGGTGTCCATAGGGGTGGGAGGTTGTCCAGGAGGGTGGGAGGGCTGTCCAAGGGTTGTCCAGTGGGGTGGGGTGGGGGAGGGGGGTTCCATGGTTGTGGGATGGCTGTCCAATGGGGGGGGGGGTCCAGGGTGTCCATGGGGGTTGGACGGTGTCCAGGATGGTCGGATGACTATCTAGGTGGTGTCCAGGGGTGTGTGTGTGGGGGGGTGTCTAGGGGGTGGGGTTTCCAGAGGTGTGGGATGGATTTCGAGTGGGGGGGGTGTCTGAGGTGTGCATGGGGGTGGGAGGGTATCCAGGTGGGTGGGAGGGCAGTCTAGGGGGTGGGGGTTGTCCAAGAGGGTGGGGGTGTCCAATGGGGGGGGGGGGGGGGTTCCAGGGGTGTGGGAGGGCTGTCCAGTGGCGTTGGGGGTTTTGGTATGGTTTTAGTCTTTTTTTGTTATGTTTTTCGTCTGTTTTGTGTTTTCTTTTAGGGAATAGTTGTGGTTGAACAGTTTTATTAATTTCTTTTTGTTTTTACATCAGATATTTTATAAAAAACGTAAAAAATACATGTTAATGGGTTTTAACGATGAATATTTGAAAACATACATAACAAATGCATGGATTTTACATCAGTTATTTTACATCCAAAATTGTATATATGTGTATTCACGCCAGTTATTAATTAACTGAAGTGAAAAACGCTTGGCAGACTGGTTTATCACATCAGTTATGAAAATAACCGACGTGATAAACTCTTTGGAGGCACATTTTATTACCTCAATTATTATATAACATATGTGAAAAAGTATATAAAATGTCAGTTATTTATAAATCGACGTAATAAATCATGACTCCAAAGCGTATTCTATATCAGTTTTGGATGAACCGATGTGAAAAACTCTTAATATTTGTGGTTTTTATGTCGGTTTTAAAACAACTACCATAAAAACAGTGTTTATAACGTCTCTTGTAATAAATTCGGTGAAATGAAGTTGTGAAAAATAAAAAATAACAATCATAAAAATTGTTTTATACAGTAGTGATATTTTAGTTTATTAAAGTCATTTCTTGGGGCACTACCTTCCACATGTTTAACATGAATGTGATTTTGTCTCATTTCTGTCACCATATTTATCAAATGAAATTCCATGACACTCAATCATTTACTCACTTAGTTTTTTTATGATTTCAATATTATTCACATTGTTAGTTAAAATTCTTTATAGCTAGAATGGAATAATTACAAGGTTTCTCACACAATTTCCCATTTTAGGGGTTGTTCATTGATGTTATTTTTAAATTGTACCTCACACACATGGTACTTTATTGTTTAACCCATTACTAAATCCAAAAGGCTTTAAAATAGTGTAAATAAATTAATAATATAATGAAATTATCAAAATTAATAAAATTAAAGGTGTTTAACCATAAAATAGTTACCCTTATCATCAACTTAGCCTACAATTCCTTTAGTTAATTATTTATCAATCATAGGTTACTGTATTATTCATTATATTATACTTCTCAACCTAATAAATCAATGATGCTAGGCAATTAATTCTTTATAGTGGGTTATAAATAGTATGTGACTAACAAAAGAATATCCACCTAGAGTATTCAGCTGAGTGTGAAGTCTTAGGGCCACATATTATGCATCGGGGGTGATGATCATGTGAATTATCAATTAATCCTTTCCAAGATGATTAATCCTTGGTGCATCTGTGACACTTCCAAATCCACTTTTTAGTATCCAGATAGAGATTTATTTCAAGGAAAACCTCTTACTCAAGACATTACCAATATTTTAGGATATCATCCAAAACTTATACATATATTTATGATTTTAGAAAATGATATCTAATCCTAACAATAAAGGTATCTAAAATAATCTAAAAAAATATAAACCCTTATCTAATACCTAATTAAGTGACCAAATCTAAAAATAATATAAATAATATATTCATCCCCTTATATCAATAATACTTATAAAAATAGTCAACAAACCCAAGGACTTAAACATTTAGTGTCTCAAAAATTATTTAGATAAATAAATTATTTTACAAAATTTTTAAACATTTCTTCATAATAATGCTCATATATACACTTTTTTATAAATCCCACATGATTTAACAATATTCGTAACATGGGCTGTAAAAACATAAGCAATGGGTGATCTTAGATAGTTAGTAAGTGAAAATGTATTATAACCTGAAGGAAAACATGATTAAGACACAGATATCATAATTAAAGATCAATATACATTTGATGGTTGTAGAGACCCGAAGCCTGACGTACATGGACATTACATTACTTTTGCGGAATACTTAGTACATAACAAAACACACACACACAAGGATCGTAATAGTTTAGTGTCTTTGGAAACTCGGAACGTAATCTTCTAATCCTGGTGAAAGATCTTCAACATATCCCATACAGATCTTCTTTTTTTATACCTAAAACCTTTCTTTATATCCTGGGGAAAAGAAAACATAAAAGGGTGAGCTCAAATTCTCAGTAAGGGTAAACAAAAGAAATATCAATCACATCATATACATAAGAACATAGCTTTTGGAAATCTTAACCTGCAAAAGAGCTCATAATATTATAACATGGGATAAATCATAGAAGTGAAATTTAATCCCAATAATCATAACTTAAAACATGAAACTTTTTGGCATACACACATAATCATAGAGAATCATTTCTTGTTAGTCAAGACTCATTGCCAAGACTATCTTAGTGGACAGAGTCCCTTTCTGAATCGAGTCACCCTCATTCCAGTCCTGTTTCACTGAACCGGTATAACCTACCGTTCCAGCCATGTCTATCTAATGAGATATAAAATCTTTACCCAATTCATTGGAGGGAGATATAGGTCCCATCCATCTTATAATGAATCCTTTCTTATGTGTGCCACATAATCATAAATCATACATCATCGCATAACACATGTAACAAAAATGGGATTCTTGAAACATCATGACATCATAAAACAAACCATATAAGGTAAATGACTTCATAAAAATAATTCCCTCAAAACATAATCAAATCAATGTAATAATAGGGATAAAAACAGAACCCTTTATTATCTTAGATGGAAAAGAATTTTGATAAAACACTTGAACTCCATTCTTGAGGAAAATATCCTTTCTTCTTCAAAAACATTTTTCCTTTCATAACATGTCATACAACTTTAAAATAAAAGAAGCTGATTAAAAATAAACTTGAAAACTTGTAAAGGAAGCTTCTTGGAAATAATGTTTTAAAAATCCATTCATGCCGTATAAGTTAAAAAAACATTCTTTCGTACTTTTGTCGGAAAAGTCAAAAAGTACCTCGTACGAAAAAAATGACAAAAGATTTCTTTCATATCTTTTACTAAAAACTCACCGAAGGGTAAAATAGGATTTAAAATTTTTTAGATGAATGGAAATAATATTACATATTGAGGGAACATGGATGTGGATGATAAAATAAACCCCAGTAAATACTAAAGTCTAAACAATCTCGGATAAAAATGAGATTGTGATATTTCCCTTACCTTAGGTCCGATTAGCTTTGTACGTGTCTGAAGCTCCTGTATAATGGTTTAAATAATGTTATTGACTTATTCCAGAATCATACATATTGATATGATATCATATATGGTCATATTCTTAGCTTCTTGTTAGTAATATTTCATTGTTACTTGTTACTCGGGTCTTTATTGCCTTTTGTTCTTATGCGTGTTTTGCCGAATACATTCTTATTCTTATTTTAAGGTTATCGATAACTTATATCCAGAATGGTATTAGTGTAACATATATCATATTTATTCATTCAATTCATTTATATAATTACTATGTAATGATGATCATGTAGAACGAGTCGCATCACATCGTGGAGACGGTATTCCGTACATACGCACGAGTGATGATATCGTTCCTATGATCGTGGAACTGTATTAGAGTATATATATATTATTTCAGTATCAATATTACTTTATAATAATCATAAATAGTTACTCATTACACCATTATACCCATCCTTGTAATGTGATGGTGGAAAAATAGATTACACCACGGCGTGGAGACGGTATTCTGTACGTACACACGCGCGGTGATTTCATTTTTCCGTGGGATGGATAGAAGGTGAATTAGGGTTGTTTCATATTTATAATAACATATCAGTATGTAAGTAATACTGATGTTATTACTTTATCATGAAACAACTAAAGAAGAATAAGTTGAAGAAGAAAGAAATTGAAAAGATCGGTAATGGATATTACATCTTCTTTGGAACGCCTCTTTGAATCCTCCAATCAGGGAACTAAGATTGGTCTTTGAAGAAGACCAGGACCTCTAGTATTATTCTAGTGAAGTGGAGAGGAGAAAATGGCAGGGGTTGGCGGAGCTTGAGTGCTCAAATTGGTGTGAGGAGGAGGGGGAGGAGGTGCCCTTTTATAAGGGAGGAGAGGGGCACCTTAGGAATATCTCAAAATATTATTTTATATTAAAGTAAAAATCGGTTTATAATGGCTCCAAAAGGTCTTATTTCGAAGATAAGGTGGGGATGGGTCTAAATCCTATCAACCAATATGATTTAGACAAGTTTAGGGTATTATTTTAACCTTATCAATTAGATTTAACTCTAAGTTAAATAATTTAACTTTTACCATGTCTTTTTGTTTTCTTTCACCATATGGTTAAGACACTTACTATAACATGCCAAACGAACCCCAAATTGTTCATTATTAATATATATATCCTTATCTAAGTCATTCGGCCGAACCTTAGATTTTTAGGAATAAAATAACAATTAATAATATAATATTTGTTTAAAAACTATTTTGTGTCAATTTTGACACTATTTGATATATGATTTTTGTTAAAGTCATAACAGAATTATATGTTCGAACCAAGTTGATTAAATCAACACTAATATATCATAGTAACCTATAAAATTAGTGGAATTCATAAAAAGTCTTAAATTACATTTATTTTGGTATTTATATTATCAATTATGTCAATATTTCATTAATAAGATAATTACTGCATCATCTTTGTGTCATAAATAAATTAAATTATTTGATGTCTAAAAATTACAAATAAAATACCATCATGTAGGAAATTATTTTAGCTTTCTAATGAATATTTACAATCGAATTTATCTTATGTATAACCCCATATTAAAAATGATTTACTTATTAAACATTGATTTTAACTATTTTAACCCTTCTTTAAATAAATTAATAATAAATGTCCTAATCTAATCCAAGTGGGCCTAAATGGTCATATTTTATTCCTAAGTTTGTGTTTGGTCGAATTACACTTTTCCAATAGAATTAGTACATGTTTTAGGGTTATATTAATATCATATTTACCCTTAGTTACGCTATTTACTATTAACTGTAGTAAAAATAGTAAAAAGTTACTATTCACCAAAAAATTATTTTTATCTCATTGAACCAAATTTTACTTACTGATATAAACCGTGTCTGTCGGATTTTTGAAATTCCATTCACAGAAGCGGTAAAATTAAGTTTTATGCAAAATTCAGTTTTTAACCTACCACTTAGTGGTTTCACTATTCATCAAAAATTGAAAGTTTTCAGAAAAATACCAAAATTTCACCCTAGGCTAATTTCGATATTCTGAGTCCAAAAATGAAGTCCATTTTGAAAAATAAAATTTATAAAATTTCAAAAAGTGGTTATTACTATTCATAACGGCTAGTTTTAATAGCATATTGTTGTTTAGTGAAACTCGGTATTGCGTACGACGCAAGCTATCGAGGAAGGTCGCGATTGCGTGTAAAGCAAGCCAAGCAAGTGTTGTGTAGAAAAAGATTACTTTGATGATTTATATAACATAAAAGTCTCGGTTGTTACATTCTACCCCCCTTAAAATGAATTTCGCCCTCGAAATTCGTCGGGGTTATAAATAGTTTACTATTCGAAATTTTCTTTAATAGAAACCCACATCGTAAAAAGGAATACCAAAACTTGTCTTTAAAAACTAAAGTATGAAATGTAACGATTACCCAAATAAACTAATCACTGGGTTTCCACATAGGTGAAAATATGGATATGGAAGAGAAATCTAACCATCATGTTCTGATGGAGAGTAGTAGAGAACATGGCTATGGAAAAGCCAGTAATCAAAAATCCATAGATTTGTGATGGTATAAGGTACCATCTGATTAATCAGATATAAGAGCACTAGGACAACATTTTTTGTTTTCAAGATCATTTCCCTAAAGTTGAAAATTTGAATTAGAATAAATACATACTTTATTTTGGTACAATCTCACTGTTGTTCGTGCCTTGAACAATTTTCACTTCATCTCTTAAATAAATGAAGTTGAATTTGTTATTCATGAAGTGTTAGTAGATCATGTGATAGAATGACGGGTCATTCCATCTGTCTCAAACAAAAGGTTAGAAAAAATTATATACATAAGTCGATCTATAGTGAGATTAATCATATATGGTTCCTAAAATGGACTTATACTTCATATATCATACTGCTTAATATAATAAAACTAGTTTCTACTAAACAGGGACTTCCTGTAGGCCAGTGGTAGGCGATAAAGGCCAGTCGCACTTCGGTTGTGGGTTCGATTCCCACAGCCTTGTCCGACGTGATGGGCTGTCGCCCGTCCTGCAGGTTGTCCTTTCTCTAAAACTATATTACTATAACATCCCATCAATAATATCGAAAAAACTTCTATCCTTAAACAATACTAACTTATGTCCAACATAATCCATTCTAATCTTTAGGCTTATCCATAATACTACAGTCCACTCTCATAATATAGTGAAAACGATTACCAGAGATTTAATACTGTTGTTAATCCCCATATATCATAAGATATGTCTTGTTGGTCACATTCCAAACATTCAAAGGCCTTAATCATGTATTCTCTTGAATACCCATTGAGACTTAGTGAAAACATGAATGCCGTTAAAAGTTAACTCTTTCCACATACCAAAATCCAAAAATTCTCTATACTCAAACCATGATATAACCTTCTCCTTATATCAGTCATGATCTCATGAATACAATCAAACGCCTCGTTATCTTATTATTCCTTCATTATGCGCATATCATCTAAATTCCAAAAATATCTGAATAATCTTTCATGAATAGTGGTACCATTAATCATACACTTTCATAACTCAAGGAAAGACAACAGTGCAACAATCCTTAGATGTCTCTTTATTCCATAGTACCATGAGATTTCTTATACAACATTACACATGATAAACATGTAATCATTCCACTACATTCTTAAACCATTGACCGAGCTTCAACAATTCTTTCATCTCACATATCATTTGTAGTCTATTCATCATCATCAACATAAATATTTCCCATACGACCATACTGATTATCTTCATGAGACTTTCCCTTAGGGCATTGGTTTGCATAATGCCCGTACATTCCACATTTAAAACATTTAACCATTGTTGATGTCGTAGAAATACCATTATCCTCATCCATGGTGTTAACTGAACCTTTTCCTTTGCACTTACTTTCTTTGTGTCCTTCTTTTCCACACCCAAAGCATCTTCCAGTTCCTTTGAAACATTCTCCTTGATGCCTCTTCCCACATGATTTACATAGGGGGAATTGAACTTTCTTTCCTCTATGATCATCGTGAAACTCCTTCTTTCTCTTATTAGCCGAGTTAGGAAACATACCAAATTTTACTTTATTGATCATATTATGAGATTGCTGATTCGGCATAATAATTATGTTTGGACTTCCAAATCCCATTTCATTATGAAGAATATCATTCCATTGTCCATCATATCCTCCATTATCGTGAATCATCTTGTTTTCAGCCATTTTCTAAAACCCAAAAAGAATAGTGTTAGAGGAAAAAATCATAATAAAGCGGGAGTAACTTCAATATCTAACATCTTAGGTTTAATCTAATATCGTTACCATAGTTCTAGAACTATATCCTATACATATACTTATCCTTAGGGACATCCCTAGACATACCTTAGAAATATCTCTAGGGATCTCACTAAAGTTCTCGCATCCTAGTTTCCAAAGGTTGACTAAACCTTTCCTCTGATACCAACTGTAGAGACCCAAAGCCTGACGTACATGAACATTACATTACTTTTGCGGAATACTTAGTACATAACAAAACACACACACACAAGGATCGTAATAGTTTAGTGTCTTTGGAAACTCGGAACGTAATCTTCTAATCCCGGTGAAAGATCTTCAACATATCCCATAAAGATCTTCTTTTTTTATACCTAAAACCTTTCTTTATATCCTGGGGAAAAGATAACATAAAAGGGTGAGCTCAAATGCTCAGTAAGGGTAAACAAAAGAAATATCAATCACATCATATACATAAGAACATAGCTTTTGGAAATCTTAACCTGCAAAAGAGCTCATAATATTATAACATGGGATAAATCATAGAAGTGAAATGTAATCCCAATAATCATAACTTAAAACATGAAACTTTGTGGCATACACACATAATCATAGAGAATCATTTCTTGTTAGTCAAGACTCATTTCCAAGACTATCTTAGTGGACAAAGTCCCTTTCTGAATCGAGTCACCCTCGTTCCAGTCCTGTTTCACTGAACCGGTATAACCTACCGTTCCAGCCATGTCTATCTCATGAGATATAAAATATTTACCCAATGAATTGGAGGGAGATATAGGTCCCATCCATCTTATAATGAATCCTTTCTTATGTGTTCCAAATAATCATAAATCATACATCATCGCATAACACATGTAACAAAAATGGGATTCTTGAAACATCATGACATCATAAAACAAACCATATAAGGTAAATGACTTCATAAAAATAATTCCCTCAAAACATAATCAAATCAATGTAATAATAGGGATAAAAACATAACCCTTTATTATCTTAGATTGAAAATTATTTTGATAAAACACTTGAACTCCATTCTTGAGGAAAATATCCTTTCTTCTTCAAAAACATTTTTCCTTTCATAACATGTCATACAACTTTAAAATAAAAGAAGTTGATTAAAAATAAACATGAAAACTTGTAAAGGAAGCTTCTTGGAAATAATGTTTTAAAAATCCATTCATGCCGTATAAGTTAAAAAAACATTCTTTCGTACTTTTGTCGGAAAAGTCAAAAAGTACCTCGTACGAATAAAATGACAAAAGATTCCTTTCATATCTTTTACTAAAAACTCACCGAAGGGTAAAATAGGATTTAAACATTTGTAGATGAATGGAAATAATATTACATATTGAGGGAACATGTATGTGGATGATAAAATAAAAACCAGTAAATACTAAAGTATAAACAATCTCGGATAAAAATGAGAATGTGATATTTCCCTTACCTTAGGTCCGATTAGCTTTTTACATGTCCGAAGCTCCTGTATAATGGTTTAAATAATGTTATTGACTTATTCCAGAGTCATACATATTGATATGATATCATATATGGTCATATTCTTAGCTTCTTGTTAGTAATATTTCATTGTTACTTGTTACTCGGGTCCTTATTGCCTTTTGTTCTTATGCGTGTTTTGCCGAATACATTCTTATTCTTATTTTAAGGTTATAGATACCTTATATCCAGAATGGTATTAGTGTAACATATATCATATTTATTCATTCAATTCATTTATATAATTACTATGTAATGATGATCATGTAGAACGAGTCGCATCACATCGTGGAGACGGTATTCCGTACGTACGCACGAGTGATGATATCATTCCTATGATCGTGGAACTGTATTGGAGTATATATATATTATTTCAGTATCAATATTAATTTATAATAATCATAAATAGTTACTCATTACACCATTATACCCATCCTTTTAAAGTGATGGTGGAAAAATAGATTACACCACGGCGTGGAGACGGTATTCTGTACGTACACACGCGCGGTGATTTCATTTTTCCGTGGGATGGATAGAAGGTTAATTAGGGTTGTTTCATATTTATAATAACATATCAGTATTTAAGTAGTACTGATGTTATTACTTTATCATGAAAAAACTAAATAAGAAGAAGTTGAAGAAGAAAGAAATTGAAAAGATCGGTAATGGATATTACCTCTTCTTTGGAACACCTCTTTGAATCCTCCACTTAGGGAACTAAGATTGGTCTTTGAAGAAGACCAGGACCTTTAGGATTATTCTAGTGAAGTGGAGAGGAGAAAATGGCAGGGGTTGGCCGAGCTTGAGTGCTCAAATTGGTGTGAGGAGGAGGGGGAGGAGGTGCCCTTTTATAAGGGAGGAGAGGGGCACCTTAGGAATATCTCAAAATATTATTTTATATTAAAGTCAAAATCGGTTTATAATGGATCCAAAGGGTCTTATTTCGAAGCTAAGGTGGGGATGGGTCGAAATCCTATCAACCAATAGGATTTAGAAAAGTTTAGGGTATTATTTTAACCTTATCAATTAGATTTAACTCTAAGTTAAATAATTTAACTTTTACCATGTCTTTTTGTTTTCTTTCACCATATGGTTAATACACTTACTATAACATGCCAAAAAAACCCCAAATTGTTTATTATTAATATATATATCCTTATATAAGTCATTTGGCCGAACCTTAGATTTTTAGGAATAAAATAACAATTAATAATATAATATTTGATTTAAAAACTATTTTGTGTCAATTTTGAAACTATTTGATATACGATTTTTGTGAAAGTCATAACAAAATTATATGTTCGAACCAAGTTGATTAAATCATCACTAATATATCATAGTAACCTAGAAAATTAGTGGAATTCATAAAAAGTCTTAAATTACATTTATTTTGGTATTTATATTATCAATTATGTCAATATTTCATTAATAAGATAATTACTGCATCATCTTTGTGTCATAAATAAATTAAATTATTTGATGTCTAAAAATTACAAATAAAATACCATCATGTAGGAAAGCTTTTTATCTTTCTAATTAATATTTAAAATCGAATTTATCTTATGTATAACCCCATATTAAAAATTATTTACTTATTAAACTTTGATTTTAACTATTTTAACCCTTCTTTAAATAAATTAATAATAAATGTCCTAATCTAATCCAAGTGGGCCTAAATGGTCATATTTTATTCCTAAGTTTGTTTTTGGTCGAATTACACTTTTCCAATAGAATTAGGACATGTGTTAGGGTAATATTAATATCATATTTACCCTTAGTTACCCTATTTACTATTAACGGCGGTAAAAATAGTAAAAAGTTACTATTCACCAAAAAATTATTTTTATCTCATTGAACCACATTTTACATACTGATATCAACCGTGTCTGTCGGATTTTTGAAATTCCATTCACAGAAGCGGTAAAATTAAGTTTTATGCAAAATTCAGTTTTTAACCTACCACTTAGTGGTTTCACTATTCATCAAAAATTGAAATTTTTCAGAAAAATACCAAAATTTCACCCTAGGTTAATTTCGATATTCTGAGTCCAAAAATGAAGTCCATTTTGGAAAATAAAATTTATAAAATTTCAAAAAGTGGTTATTACTATTCATAACGGCTAGTTTTAATAGCATATTGTTGTTTAGTGAAACTCGGTATTGCGTACGACGCAAGCTATCGAGGAAGGTCGCGATTGCGTGTAAAGCAAGCCAAGCAAGTGTTGTGTAGAAAAAGATTCCTTTGATGATTTATATAACATAAAAGTCTCGGGTGTTACAATGGTAATAATAAAACATGTTGGAGTAACATAAGATCTTAAAATGATTTTTATAGAATCATAAATTATATTACCTAGACGAAAAAATATCTAAATAGATGTAAAACATAAGAGAGTGACATAAAAGTGATAAATACAGTAAAAATAAGGCATATTCAAGAAAACATGACATTTAATTGAAATAAAATTCCACACTAAATTTTTCTTAACTTAATGAAAAACATGGAAATTATATATATATGTAGAAATATGAAAACATGTGTGGGAAAAATCATTATTCCTATGTCTATGTGAAAAAAATCATTATGTCTATGATTGAAAATGTTAAAAAAAATCCACCACGTCCATGTAGTTCTAAACAAACTCATTATTTTCACTCTTGACTAACTCCGAATATATGATCATAAACAAATTCCTTTTTGGGATATAATACACGACCCATCATTATCCATACATATGTGTTCTACTTAAAATAAATCATCATCATATCATAAATATATCATGGAAAAGGAACAAATTTTATAGAAAATAAAAATAGAAATAATTCGATTTTAATAAATAACCCATTTAAATAGTAAATGGGTTTCATAACGTTTCAAACCTGAATAGAAGTATCAAATAAATCGATTGAAATAGAAAAATTTATCACCTAATATAAAAACACATTAATAGAAGAATGTAGGGTAAAACATGAAATTTAGCTTCAACAGTGATATTTATTTTTGAATATATATAGTAAAATAAAAACCAAATCACAAATCATATTTCTATAATTCTTTTAAATCATCAATGTAAAGGTAATAGTTATGAGTCTCTTTTAAAAACCCATTTATTTTATAAAAAACATGAGAAAAGAAATAAAATCATGAAATTGGTTTTACAATAAAAAATATTTTTACTTATAAATAAATCGTGGAAATCATTTAAGAAGGAATTTTTTGGATTAATAAGTTCAATAAAAAAATTTATAACCCAATGAATAGAGTTTGAGGTACCAAGAAACCTACATTTACCATTTATTTGCATAGAAGTGATTTAACTTTATACACCATATAGATAAAAATGTCAATTAACTACTTTAGAACCATATTCATATACATTTTAATTTATATTATTCAATAATAAAAATTCTCTTCATTTATAATATTTGTAAAATCTCTTTTCAAGATATGGTATTAATAATCATGACTTTTTTTACTGGGTTCGTAAAATAGATTTTGATCTTAATTTTTTCTCAATGATAATAATTTAGAAACCATTACATGTTCTATAATTTATGTTATATAATGTATTATAATTTGTTTCATTATACGATAGTTTTAGGTGTTTTTCATTAAAATTAAAACAATGATGATCTAGTTTTGGGTTATTTACCGATATGGTCAGATTACCTCATATGGATCATTAATTTTTTCTATTATCTATGACTAAATCATTTTTATGTGATATATTATTTATATATATCAAATATAATCATCAAATACAAACTGAAAAACATTTTATTGAGTCAAGGAAAATGATAGATTTTTATTCGTGGATACGGTATCCTGCATAATGCACAATGCATGATTCATGTTTTGGTTTTTGTTAATGAAAAAGGTGATTTTGGTTAATGATTACAACTTCATTATAATATCATACCTGTAAAATAATGATACTGATTTCATAATTTTTATATTTTTAAATAAAATATTAGGTGGAATAAAACCACATATAAAAATCGAAAAAAATGAGAGAGGTTACGAACTTCTACCTCACTTCATGGATTATATCCTTCTAAAGGTGATTACGTCTTTAAGGGATGGTCATCTGTGAAGAAATTAACCTAGCTAAGTTGTATAGGAGTGTGTAATATATTTTTGGGTAGATTTTGGTTAATAATAAATTTATTTTTTAAAGGTAAGAATTAAGTAGAGGAGTTCTCCTCTTATAAGTGAAAAAGAGTGTCCTTTTTTTCAATACCGAATAATTTTAAATAATGAGAATTCATACTGTAGAAAAGTGGATCCAAAATTAAAAAATACTATAGTGTATAATATATAACGTCTATCTGAACCACCGAAACTAAATTAGAAACATATTTTTAACATGTTATTCTCTTTACCTATAAGGTAACTATTTTTTACCATTATAGTTTTCACCACAATAACTAGTTTTTTCTGTAAAAATTTATACTTTATTCCAAAAATGAATGTTTCCTTTATTATATTATTTAAATCTAATGATTCCAAATTTTGGATATATGATTTTTATTGAAACTTTTAATGTGATAAATCTTAATTTCATAATAAAAAATGTACAATTAATTGAAAACATTTTTTTCTAAGAATATAACATAAATTTTAAAATATCAAAATCGAGTTTATAAATTAAAACCAACAATATTAATATTATAAATTTACCAATATAATACTTATTTGATCTTCTTAAAACGTCTCATCAATTTCGAATTCATACATATACATTAATAATAACATAAAATCCGTGTTATTTTCAAATACCATATTTTTTGATATTCACCTTAAAATAAATATTTTTAGAAAAATAACATAAATTAATCTAAGATAACATGAAAATGATAAATAATAAAATGCTGTTAATTTTAAAAAATTAAAATTTTATTATTTTTAAATTTCTTTATCTTAAAAGCATAAAATATAGAGAAAACTATTTTATAATATTTTTTGATATATTAATCATACTTCTTCCTAAAAATCACTGATTAATCCAGTGTCAATATATATTTTTATTATTCAAGGAAAATAAACATAGCTTATTGATATTAAATTATAATGTATAAAAACTACATTCCTTAAGCCTAATGTGAATGTAGAAAAAGTTACTTTTAAAAAATTATGAAAACACATGATATATCTATACTTATAATGATTTTATTACATATTGATATAATCCAATATTCAAATTACATTAGAATTTTTTTAGAATAATAAATTTATAATCATAAAATAATTGTATTAATAATTTTATCTAGATCAATTGAATTTTGTTGGTATTAAATAAGATCATTATATTCCATTTCATAAATATTTCATAAAATGGTTATTGTAATTTATTCAAAATATTTTAATGGTGAGATTTTAATTTCAATATTTAATTTTTTATATATAACAAATATATTATAGTTTCATTTATGTTTGGTGTTGTGGATGGATAATTCTCTCAAACACATTATATATTTAATGATAAACATATATTAAAATCACTATGTGTTTCATGATCATTGATATCAAAATGATATGGCCTTTGGGAAGAATGTGTTTATCATTTTGTGAGATTGAGATTCTTTAGAATGATAAATAGATCAATTATTGTCTCAATAAGGATCTATTTAATTTTTAATGATTGTAACCACTCTACTAAGAATAGTAATGAACTTATTGATCCAAAAAAATCGCCAAATCTAATGAAAAAAATACTCTTTTACTTTTATTGAGTCAAATTTATTGGCTTGTTTGGAATGCCTTTAACTAATATCATTACCATTATAGAGAATTGATAACTGATATTGAGAGTTTAAAATATCTTTATAAATTTTAAGACTACCATATCTATAACCATTTCCACATAGTTCATCTTCTCTTATAAAGACCAAGAAAATTTCTTTTTTCCATATCAAGTACTTAATCATGTTCCTCACAGAAGTCCGGTGAATCTCATAGGGATATGATTGGTATATACCAGTTATTCTTAAATCACAAGAGACATTGGCTTGAGTACCCTACATGGAATACTTGATAGATCCTATTATGGAATCGTAATGAATCATATCCATTATTTAGAACTATTTAGAATGATCTTGAATATTCCTAAGATCTTTTCTATGCGACTTTGTTAAAGACCACTTCTTAATAGAAAAAACCAAGAATTTTTTTGCAACCCTTCACTAAAATATGTGATTTATATGTAGAAATTGTACATCCCATGTTAGTTATATTACTTAAATCCAAATTTAACCTATAGGTATTACCCCTTCATGTGAATATACAAAATTCCATGAATAGTTAGTGAGCATGGAGGCCATTTAGATTTCATATGATTTTAAAAGTTCATAGAGTTAGAAATCTCAATTGACTCATGATAGGAAGTAGGTTAATCTCCTATGAACATTACATCATCATTTTTTCCATAATAAATCCATATCTCTATAGTTATTAATGAATCCTACCAAACATTAAAGGATATTATATAATTGGAGTCGACTATTTATTAATAAATCTTTGAGGACGTAGCTCAACCTCCATCTCAAGAACTTATCCAATTTTTTATTATTGAACATATAAAAGTTTCTCGTACTTCACACAAACTCCTTGAATTATATAATATTTATAATGAAATATACTAGTTTTATCCACTATCAATTTTTGTATAGTTTGGTTATAGAAATAATATCCCATTGTTTCTTGAGGATAACCAACGTATAAAAAACTATCTGATTTAGGAATAATATTTTCAAAATGAATTTATCAAATATTTTCTTAAAAACTAAAAATCCATATGAAATTAATATTTGGGATTTTTCTTAGTGCATATCTCATATGGTGTATTTATAACTAAATTAGGGGTAACAAAATTTAGTAAAAATATTACAGTATTCTAAAAATATCCACCGAATGAAATAAAAAGGTTACAAAGACTCATCATTGATCAAACCATGTCCAAACATGCTTGTTTCCTCCTTTAAAAACATCATTTAATTATAGTGTTCTAGGAAGTTTGAGTTGTGTAATAAGTCCAAAACCTCTCAGATGACAAGATAATTCAATGATTGGGTTTTCTTCACTTTGATTAGATTTAAGGAAATTAATTTTTTTATTGTGTATTCATTACATATTTTAGGACTCTTTTATTTTTTTAAAAGTCTCATAGATTTACATCATCAAAAAATACTGATACCTACTGAAGAAATTTATAAAAGTAATTATGTAAATAAACCACCACACATTTCTGGTACTCATTTGTCCACTTTCATACCTGTGTATATGAATCAATATTCAACTACTCATTTCACCATTTATCATGAACGATGTATTTTCTATTTTTCCCAAAAAATATTCACAATTATCAAATGATTCAAAAATTAATAAGTCTATCAATACATATAAATGGTGTCTTTAAATATTTCTCTTTTTTATATATCCAAGGAAACAATGAAAAATGTTAGTGGGGTTAGAATTAACTATTAAATGTATATTCTAAATTTATAGACATGATTGTCTATTAAAATAATATATACGAAATTAATTATATTAAGAAATACATAAACATTTCATTCAATACTCTAAAAAACTCTTTTGAATGAAAACAAATTAAAATAAAATCTTTTATAAACAAGGTATAGAAATAAAATTTCTACTTATGGAATGAACAGAATGAAAGTTCCTCTAATATAAAACTAGTCCATTGGGTAGACTTTCAACGTAATTGATAACATCTAAGGAATAAAATTATAATTTGTTACTGAAACGATGGTTTACTTCACCATTCATCAATTTCATTCTATCTCTGAGTCTATGTTTGTTCTCATGAATGCAATATGCCCATCCAATAATTACTACACATGATTCAGAATTAGTAATATTGAATTCAAGAGAATTCACATTCAAGGCCTTTGAATTAAACTCATTTAAAATAATTCTCCACACATATACCAATTTTTACCAATTTAATAAGTCCTATGAATAAATGATTTCAAATATATAATTATGAATTATTACATAATCTAAAGAAAAGACATATCAATGAGTGAATATCAAGTTTTATATATTTTAATTGAGAATATTTTATGGTAGTTATCCCAAACATAATAATGACAGCATATATAATATCAATTTTTTGATCCAAGATCGATATTTTTCAAACATCTCGGTTTCTTAATCATTTCTATCATCGCATTGATATTTAGGTAGGGAATCATCCAAATAAAAACAATTATGACTCTTGGTTAAATAAGTTGATAACTCTTTATTAAAATCCATTATATGGATTCACTCAGATCTATTATTTAAATAATTTAATCCAGTTAGGTTCTCATGAATAGTGTAACCCAAATCGAATTCTAAAAAATTGATAATAATGGAATATTAAGTGGAACCCATATTTGGAATGAACAATCCAATTGGATAATAAAGAGTCATTTACTACCTTTTTTCCATAAATAATATAGTCATGTGTTATCCATATTTATGATGACCTACCCAATTGGATGATCTATGTATTAAAATGTTACTCATTAGAGGGAATCTCACACATAGGATTTTATAGGTTTTCATATCACACTTATTTAATATACACTATATATATTTTAAATACATATCTATTACAACTCATAAAATAAATATCATTTTATGGTTTATTCATTTTTTGTATTCATTCTTATCATGATTTAATATTAGAATCCATATTCCCACCACCAAATCAATGTGTTTATACCCCATTAATGTGTAACTCATTATAAAACCCATAATTGTTTTCTATTCAAACAATAATAAGTATCAATAATATTTATAAATATCCAAATGCATAAAATATATAAGGAAAATGGAAATTAGATATAAGGATAAATACTTATATAATATTGATAATCTATAAATAAGTAAACCTAAAGAGATATATATCCAACCCTATTAACC
This sequence comes from Viscum album, assembly GCA_963277665.1. Taxonomy (NCBI): domain Eukaryota; kingdom Viridiplantae; phylum Streptophyta; class Magnoliopsida; order Santalales; family Viscaceae; genus Viscum; species Viscum album. The sequence continues at coordinate 1,590,074,092 of OY728141.1, read as the reverse complement.
ATTTTAGGTAAGGAATAGGCCTCTAAGTCTGTTGTTTTTCTAACCCCAAGCCCCTATCTCAGGGAGACATAACTCATGGGGGAATTTAATTCCTAATAATTTTAACACTTAATATGAAATAAAAAAATTCAATAAAATTTTCAAAATCATAACGTTAATTAAATACCGCAGATAAGGCAGATGTAAACTAAATGTTAATGAGTCATATATATCATGTAATGAAAGGGTATGTCTCATAAGTAAAATTTGTCATATAAATATAGGAAAAAAAATTATTCATGTTTCATAAATAATATACTAAACATGAGTAGTGGAAGGGAAAAATTTAGAAAAAATGAAAATCCCAATAATATAACAAGAGATTCAAATTTATGAATAATTCATAATTAAAATCATACTATAAATATTTTATAAATTAGTTATATATATTAAACCTGATTTCTAAAAAGAATATTTTATTTCTAAATCATAAGTCATGCCACATAATTAAATATGGGTCCCTAAAAATTAACATATAATATTTGGGAATATTTAATTATTTCATAAAAATTTATTCAATTAATTAAAAAGCATTATAATAAATAAATAACACATTTTTATGAACCCTCATACTTTTCATTAATAAAATATATGAAAAAATAGAAAAATACATTTTTTTAACATTCAATTTACCCTTAAATAAAATTTTCATTCTATGTAGGGGTAATATATCACTAACCTTAGGTAGATATTCAATGTATGGATAGTTATTCATGACCCATACATAATGTATTCAATATAAGGATTCACAACATTTAAATATTCATAAACCCTTAAAGTAAAGTGAAATATTGGATTACCCTTAAAGGGAACACCTCATGTAATGTTAAGTCACATATCAAAATTAAAAAAATACTTTAGGTAATGGTATTTCGTTGATTACATTTATATGAAACCTTCACATAGAGGTATAAAAGTGAAAACTATAGATTAATCCACATCATATCCCCCAAATCATGACCATTTTAAAGGACCACATGGACTCCAATTCCATGGTGTCAGTCATAATTCTATTATAATTTAATCTATGAACAATAATGGGTTGATCTATGATGTGGGGACAACGATTTTTTTTAAAACATTAATTAAATGTATTTAATCCTTGAAAAAAATATCTCTAATACCAGTAATTTGATTCCTTTGATAACTTTATGATCATTAGAAATTAAAGATCACTAAAAACAAAGTAAAATATATCTCCATGAATAAAATGAGAGAAATTTCCAAAAAAGAGAATACAATAACATACATCTATTTCCTGAATATCATTATCTTTCATATTATTTATCGATAGAGTAAATTTGATAATGATAATAAAGAAAACTAGATTCGTACCTCCTAAACCTAATAGGGGGAATGAATACTGACCAGTGGATCCATAAACATTTCATGAGGACTACAGAATTTCAAAGGGATGATTGTGCCTTCATGGAATGATGAGAATGCAAGAGGAAGGAAGAGAGTTTTAAATGAATTTAATTTTTATTACTTATTGAATAAATTATTACACCAAAATAGTGGAAGTATCACAAACCTATATATGATCCATAATGGGTATCCATTAAGGATTTTTAAAATTTAACACATCACATAAAATACTAAATATTGAGAAATATGTATTTATCACACTCAATATGATCATAAGCCTTAAAAATGCATTAATACAAGAGTTGTAACTAAAGAAAATAGAGTGTATATGTACATGAAAAACACAAGAAATGTATGCAAGAAAACAATGGTGCTAACTACATACCATGAAATCACATTCCCCACCATGGCGTAGTGGTGCTAATTTTACTATACATCCAATAGATTGTGTTGTTATGTTATCAAATATAATGATTTTTTGTCTCATCATTCATATGATAATATACTCTTGCATTCAAAAAAGTTATTTAACTAAATAAAATATGACTTTAAGGATGTAATTTTCATATAAAAAATGGGACATTATATTATTCCCACTATCTAAATTTTTTGTCTCTCATGTCGTTACGCAAACTATAATATGAATATTTATGTCGGTACTTATGTTTCATTATATTTTTTGGTTCCATACATCCTATTTATACTTAGGATTTATGTATAATACTGTAAAACAAAGATTTGTATTGTTTTATAGAATATTTTCTCTATAATTAAATATCATAATAAATTTATCCTCATAAGGGAGATTATTCTCCAATTTCACTAACTTTAGAATTAGTGCATAAAATGGATTTGATATGTACTTATGAATAGAGATATATAAAAGATATTTTGTACGTGGAATTGGTTTGATAGAAGTTCCATTAAATCTATTTCTTTTAAAATTTAGTCAAGAATCTAAAAGGGGAAAATGTACATAAGTTTTAGATTTTACTTCTTCTCAAACCTTACGACACTCTCCAACTTATATATTAAAAAAAATATTATATATCCAACTTTAAACTCTAAGACTAATTTAAAATTTTATACAAAAATATTCTTTTTAATTTGTATTGCTATGATTTATTATTTAATTTATTAAATATTATCAGTCATCTTTTATAATTTTATAGTCCCAATAGATTTTTTTATCCAACATCATTATTTGACATTGGATTTCTGTACTTATTATGTTAATGGGATTCATACGATTCCATTAGAATGATTGAGTAGAAACTAATATTATTTGAGAACTCAAGTAGAGGAAGATATTGAACCTAGACTCTTTTTATGCACAAAGAGATATATATAGGTATGTATTATAGTGTTTAAATAGTCGTTTTTTATTTAACATCAATCTTAGTGTGATCTAATATACAAAATATAAACACAATGTTATATTACTTTCATAGACACCTTTAAAACAATTATTTGATCATTATACCTTAATTAAATATAATTGATAAAATTTTTTGGGAAACCTCACCTATTTTATGATGTATATTTTTCAATGTTTATCAAATGATAATTCATTTAAAATGAGGATGAAGTGAGTTGTATTTGTTACCTGATCAACTATAACCCATATGAAATTATTTCCTCCGGATGGATACTGAAGGGTCATGGATAAATCAATGGTGATGTTATCTTATTTCTATGTTAGTATGAATAATGATTTCAACATAACATAAAAACATTAGCATTATTACATAATTTGTTTACATAACATGTTATTCAATTTATATTCAAAAAATCATTTTATCCATACTATCTCACCTGATATAATATGATAGTTATTTATCTAGCTTTATTCTCCTTGGGTAGACAGAGAATGTTAAGCTATGTTCATAATATAATAGTTACTTCTTTATTCCATGATCTAGTGGTATACATAATAAGGCTCCAAATCATACAAAATTGTATTTATCAATTTCTAACTCTAATATTTATCTTTACTTGTTGTTTCAACATTCATTTTAATCACCACCTCATCCATTTTTAATACAATAATATTATTTTTATCGAGACAATTGAGATTTTTTTTTTGAAAAATTTGGGATATTTTTCCTTCCATTATGAATATTATATCTATCATTTTCATTTTTAATAAGATTGGATTCATTTTAATCATCACTGGGGATAAGGTTTCATGATGTTTTCTACTTAGATAATATGCCACTTCAACTTCATTTCATTGATTGTAATGGATTGGGAAATTATAGTCTTTAGTGAATTCTAACCATGATCACTGAAACTTGATGAGCTCATTTTATATGAGTATGTACCTTTCAATTTTAGGATCAATATATATGTACCAATTTACTCTAGAGAGATAATTCCTCTAAATATTCATGGTAAATATTATCACTAGGAACTCCAGATCTTGTGCTAGGTAGTTATTAATGTAGATCATAATAATCTTAATACTAGGATATTAATTTATCGTTTTTCATGAGAATAAATCCCAATACCTTTTTTAGTTATGGGGTATTTAAAAAAACATTATCCACTTGAGCCTAATTTGAATACATGTGAAATAGATACCCTCTTATTGAACTCCTTAAATATATATTCACATTGATTTATCCATAAAAACCTTACTCTTTTTAGAGTAAACAATGATAGTGGGTTTGAAAATAATGAGTGGTTTACAAAAAATGGTCCACAATATTAAACTAACATAGTGAAACTATAGATATAAGTAGAATATACTGGATTGGTCTATCTTGAAACTTCTTTAGTACTAGATGGATCCATAGATATCCAATTTATTTTGGTAACATTCGGAAAAATATAACTTTATATATCTAGAAGCCACATTTTTCTTACATTAAATTTAAATTTCCTTTGACTATATTTTTATATAATACTTAATAAATCTTCATTTCCTTCCTTGATTTTACAATATATGATAATATAATATATAAAGTCCACTAATAAATTTATCCAGATAATATCAAAATAATTTATTTATCATGTTCATATACAATTATGGAGAAATTGCGAGCATAAATGGAATCATTATGAATTCACAATGTATATATCATGGATAAAAGGTTTAATTTAGAATATCCTTTATTTTCATTTTCTAATAATTGATGATGTCTCAGTCAAAGATAAACCATTGAAGATTATTGATTATAATATATTTGAAAAACAATCATTAATATATGGTATATAAAATTTTCTATATATGAAAATCATGGTAAGATCATTGTAATAAACATCAATTCATATTAAAAAAACAAATTTTTAATAAAGAGTTCTCAGGAGACCCAATGTAATTTAATATGGAATATAAAACATTTTTTAGATTCTTTTATTGTTTCATCTTTACCATTACTAGTTCAATAGGTTCTATTATATTTGGATTCCTTGATATAGGAAAAAATCTAGGTATATATTTTATATAGAACTCAACCTCTAAATTAAGATAAAGATCGTGAAATAATTTTAGGAAAATATTATAATATTTCATTCCAATCAACACGTGTATGATGACTATACATTACTTTATCTCAATTATATGAGCCATATATGATTTCTATTAAGGATATAATAGCCTTACATTAGAAGTATTTTCAAAAAACAATTCCGATTTTTTTTTACAAATTTATATAATTTATGTATTTTTTGGAATATAAAAAGGGATTTACCTCTCTCAATAGTTTATATTTGATCTAAATAGTGATAACCAATCAATTAACATGATAGAATAATATTTTAGAATAGGTAAAATAACTATTGTTTCTTGCAACATTATCTAATAAATGTTAATTAGGGATGAGTTATATACATGAGACGAAATCCTATCACCACTAGATTTTTTTTTAATAAGGTAACATATTTTAATGTATTTGGTCTTTATATATTTATAGAGATCCCATATAATATAAAATGTTGACAAAACAAGGATCAAATTATGAATTCACTACGCTTTAATGAATAACATGTGTACCTTTCAACACTTCATTTTAATGATATACATCAGTGGTAGTGTAAAAATACAATCTTCCTAATAGTCATTATAATAGATCATTAACATTATATGTTTTAATGATTCTTCATTGGAAACAAAGGATCATGAGGGGAGAATTGAGACAAACATTCCATAATTTAGTCATATTAATATGTTATTTCAAATAAATTCTATAAAATTATTCATGATTTAGTCTTTTTATATGTGTCAAATATTTCCCCATTTCATTGATTCTATTTTCAAGGAATGTATTCCCACACTTTCTATATATTGATAATTGAATCTAATTTCATCTTTGAGCTTTACCAACTGATCCTCTTGACATATTCATAACTATTATCTTCATATCCTTAGTCTAATGAGACTTTTGGAAATCTGAAATATCCACCTACACCATAATAGAATAAAAAGCTATTTCCATATATATATATAAATATCTTCAATTGTAAAATATTTTCAATGAATTTTTTTAGAACACTAAATAAGTTACAGACATTGTTTATGGGGTCACTAAAAAATAAAACGGTGTACTTTGAAACCATTATGATTTTTTTTATCATGTAGAAAAATTTATTTGTCTTCCCTTATTATATGTCTAATAAATTCCATATCCAGTTTAATATAATGAGTGTGAATAAAATATTTATTGAAAAAGTATTCCCAAATTTATCTCATTCTATCTAGTTGATGTCTTCATTTGTATTGGTATTCATTAATAGTTTCTACAACTCTATTGATTATAATATAAAAAAATGGGAATGAGTATATTCTCCATGATGGAGAAATAGTGGAAAAAATATATTTTCACAAGAATGTATCAATTTCTTCATGATTAATTTATTATAATTTTCACCAAAATTGATTTGCTATTTTCAAAAAAATGACCGAACTATAAATGTTTCCTTATATATATAAATCATGTTATATAAAAATAGAATATTACTAGTCATAACATTATTCAATTGATAAATTATGTCTATGATATATTCATCTCCATCTCCCAACAAATTAGGAATCTCATTTAAGCAATTATTATATTTCCCATAACATTGGTCATATACATGATTACTCATATTTATTACTATTTAATAAAACAACTAAATGTTATTTAGGAGAAATATATAACTAATAAGTATATAAATTATGGAAATATATAATAAAATAATGACCATGAAGTAATTATTTAGATCACATCATAGACTACGTGGCTTGGACTACACTATGGTGGATTCCAAAATGATGATCTTGTGTGCATAACAATATATGTTTGTTGTGATAATGCTTGATGTGATCTATATATCCCCGATATTTAGATAAAATACTTGGTATTCTCATCATGTGAAGATGATCATATGAGTTTCAAAAACTACATAATTTTTTTAAAATTTAAATAAATAAATAACAAAGATGAGTTCCAAGTTAGAAATAATTATAACATATGAAACACTACATTTAGTATGTAAATATTTATAATAAAAAATTATCCTTCTATGTAAATAGAATTGAACGTTTTAAAATGATTTGTGTGGAATATGAATACTGGATTCATGAAGTGAATTATCCTCATGTAGAAGCTCTGTGACTCTCTCTCTAACTCTAGGGTTCTAGTAATCAATGATGAATCTAGGATCCTTTCCCCACATAGTAATATTAATCCATACCAATGATACCCTATAACAAAGGATCCAATTGGATACTTCTCAGTGATCAATACAATGCTCATGTAAAGGATCTTGGAGATTCTAGATCAATAGAGAATATGTATGTTATTATATATTTACATCATGTAGTTCAATTTGATAGAATGATCTTATGATGTAAATAAGTTTTGGACTATGTTTTTTACTATAATTGGATAAGTTTAACCCCCATACACCATATGTATTATCAATGACACTCATATACTAATTGTATTAAATTATTTAAGGAATGAATAAACTGAAAAAATTAATTACTGAATCTATGGAGTGTTTTTATAAATACAATTTGGTCTGTGATTCTTTATAAACCATGGAATAAATTTATATGAAAACAATAATGCTCTAAAAAAAGAAAAAATATAACTTAATAGCTCAATAAAAATAATAGAAGATTTTTTATGTGAAATCTAAAGAATCATTTTTTGATATCACTATGATCAAATAAAATAATTACTATTTCATGGTTATTTTCTACCATGACTATCACCATATTATGATTTGTTTTTCTAGGACCTCTTTTGTCGTATAATCATTGAACCAAAATGGCTTCACCAATAAAAAATGGGATTGGATTATCTTATAACTGATGGTAAACCACATTATATTTTATAAGGAAAATGACTATGGGGCTACAAGTATAAATTTTACAAAAATTTATTTGATCTATTAAAAAATGAAATGGTTATTAGTTGACATTAAAATAAAACAACATTTTCAAATACTTTCAATCTTCCTTTTTAAATAGGGTATACAAGGTTTCAGTGTACCTATAAAATAATTGTCATTTTTGATGTATAATGTTTTTCCAAAAAGTTTTTGCCTCATAAAAATGTTCATTTGGAGAGAGTTTTATCATTGGTGTAATTCCAATAGCTTGCATAAATTTAAAATGCATTTAGTTTGAATATTTTAAATGAATGATATTTTTTCATTAAAATTCTCAAAAAATATTCACTCGTACATGCATGTATGAAAACATTTTCAGAATATATAATCCAAGTTTATTATGGCTTTATATAGTGAATATTTTTAAAAGTGTTTATAATTTCTTAAATAATAAAAATATATTTATTTTATATTTATTTATTAATTGTAATTAATTGATAATAAATATTTTTTTTTGAAGAAAAGCCTTATTTGAAACATGATTTAAACCATACAAAAAGGTATTTAGGTTTATTTGATGAAAGTTGTAAATAAAATATTGTATGCGATGTTTAGTTTTGGTAATTAAGTTACATATAATATGTAAATTTTATATTATAATAATCATTTTTAATAAATTTAATTTATTTGATCATAATAAATAGTTTATATTAAATTCCATATAATTTGATTAAATAACAATTTTCATATCTGAATAAATGTTAAACATTTTGTAATAAAATTCTAATACCTATATGAGCATGGATAAAATATAAATTATTATTAATTTTAAATATTTATAAATTATTCATAACTTTTTATCTTATGACTAAATTTATAAATTTTTCATTTATTCTGTTTATTGAATGATTTATTTATAGATTTAAATTCTTTATATAATGAATTTCAATATGAATTGTTTTAGATGTGTCTAAACTGCATATTTAAATCATTATACATATATTTTTTGTGTTACATTTTATGTAAGACAATTTAATTAGTATTATTCTACATTCACATTGGATTTTCAATGAGTTAGGAGCTTGAATTTAAATATTAATGTCACAAACTTGTTAGATGGGGCCTGACCTAAAACTACCCCAACCCTGCCTTCAATAGGCTAGGGGTTGGAATTCAATATCAAGTAAGAATATCACACTCTTTAGATGCATTAGCGTATTTTAATTGTACACACTCATGCATCTCCAATCCCATACAAAGCTAAAATTTTAAAAAATGGTACCAATGCTTGCGTACGTCTAAGATCCCATAATCAGAGTATTATATTAAATTACTAAAGGTGATAAAGGGGCCAAATAAAATCCTAACAAAAAATTATATAGATCCCAACTTAATTATAATGTATTATCTATAATCAAATGAATCCAACCAAAAAACACCTTAGTCTGTCCAACTCATGTTATGCTCTACCAGCTCCCTATACTCATGAAACTGTCAAATGGGACATCATCTGCACAAGAAATTCTATTTGTGAGAAGATTCCATGTAGTGTTGATTATAAATAAACCTATCAGGACACCCCAAAAAAACCATAAACAAAAAGTAATAAGAGTAGTTAGCTCATAATAGGGTTATATCATCAAATGCATAAAGAAACCCCATATATACTCAGGATGGTCACTATGTGACTATTTGGTCACAAAAAATCTTCTAGCCACATTATTCTTCTTAATGTAATGCTCATTACATGATAACCCACTCCATGATAGATTCTATGAAATGATACAATCATCCAATAGGTTATCAAATTTTTTCCCCACCCAAGAAAACTCATCAGACTCTAAATACTCTGATACTCAGATATGAGATCACTCATACGATAGTTGAGGGAATAAAAAAAATATAGTATAGATCAACTAGTGTGTAGGGTATAGTTTACCAATGAAATCAAAAACCCTACCGAAATGAAATTTTAGATGTAGGATCAACTCTATACTCAATGAGGATAGACCAATTCAACAAACCCCACTAAAAGTATAATAATAAATGATAGAGGATCACACTTTGGTCACACAAAGGGAAACCACAAACATTATATGAGACTCATCATCAATAGGGGATCACAATAAAAAGATGTGTATTTAATGACACAATGTAACATTTAGGGGATATACCATGATTATGGATCATAATAGTATCTTAGATGGGTTTACATAAAAGAGGGATTAGTGAATTATAGATTAAAAAATTTAAACTAAAAAAAATACAATGTGTCTTAATGTAATATAATCAGAGTCAGAATTCATCTGATTATCAGAGTGAAATAATCATAATCATAGTTGATCCAATTATATTAACATATGTTTTTATCATAATTAATGATACAATAATAAAACAAATTGTATGGAATGATAAATATGAAGACTTGATTTTTTTACATGAATTGCTGAAATAAAACTTGTAAAAACAGTAAATACAATTGATATTAAAAGTAATAATGGATTCAAAGATATATTAAAATAGTACACTCTTTTAACCTTAATAGTAAAGGTAGTCAACATCCTTTACTAAGGGTATCCACAGTTTTATATTTATTTTAAAGTTTTATTTTATTTACTAGGAAAGCCCTCGATGCGATGATAGGAATAATATATGTCTAAATATCCCTAAAAGTCCTTGAAATTATGATCAAAATCTATATTCCATTCATTGGAGGCCCTAAATATGATGGATCATATTCACCATATTCTTATCCCTATATGTCCTCAATCATAACAATGACTGAACACAAAATACAAATTCAAATGTTCTAAATGAAACAACCCAGATAGGATTCCTTATAAAAACACTCTAAAGAATTAAGAATACCGATAGTGGGAAGTTCACATTAAATAATCGTTAGAATAATTAAGTTAAAAAATAATATTCTCATAACAATTAAAATAAATGGCCATTTATTAGAGAAGCTCCATTTTTTATATTTTAATATTTGTTGAAATGGACTTGATATCTATCTCTTTGAAATCACAAAATGGTTTGATATAATGAAATGTCAAACATAAATTTGTATAGAATCATTACAATGCTGACATTTTTCCTTATGATAGAGACAATTATTATTCAATTAAATTATAAACATCACTCAGTAGAATAGTCTTTCATATTGATTATAAATATGATTAATTGAACAAGTCTTACTCTGAGGTATTGGTACCATGGTCTATCTGATGGTCATTACTTTTATTAATCCCATAAGCAAGACATAAATCCAGACCTTAGTCTGAATAAATTTCTTTTTGATGTATCAGATGCACCATCCGTTAAATTGACCAGAATGAATAATTTAACGTGTATATTCATAATCCATTAGAAACATTTCTATATACGATGGAATGTAATTTTTTCTATAGAAACATACTATAATTATTTGTATTTTTTTAGTAAACAATGTTTTAAAAGAGTGTTTGTTATTTCCAAAACTAAAGGAATGGATAATTGAGAATTAATACTTATGACCCACCAATATACTGTTTTTTAAAATCACAATCCACAATAGTTAAATGAAAAATATCATGGAAAATAAATCCCTGTATTATTTTATGAACATAGAATTTATTATTTTCAACTCATCATGAGTTTGTAACAACTTCATGATACGACAGAAATAATTAAAAAAATAGCATTTAAAACATTCATCTCCCCAATAGGATATTATCATCATTTTCATATAAAACCTTTAAGTATTTTATAAATATTTATACCTCGTTATGATTTTCCAAAATGAATGAAAAGTTTTCATTATTTCATGAATTGTGATAAGAGATAATGTAGGAAACAAATATTTGTAAACTATCTAAACATCCAAAAATTAATATAATTAATGTATAACCACAATTATTAGAATAAATTAAAATAAAATTATTTGATGAAAAGGAAATTACATTCAGCAATGATTCAAATGTTTGATAAAATTACATTGAGTGTTCAAAAGTAAAAGTATTCATTCTTTATCCATCATATTGTTGACAAAATGTATCATCTTTTTGAACTCCTATCGCTCCTTACCATGCATTATGATTATTTCATCCATCAATTTTTTCATCTAAAGTTGATTATTCATCCTTTCAACATCCTCACAAAACTTTTTATTCACTACCATCATTATGATCAGTTCATTTTCACAAGATACGTGCCTTATCATCTCTAACTCCATAACATGAATCATTTCATTGAAAAAATTCAAATCATATATCAAATTAGTTATAGTATCTATGAATTATTCTACAATATTTACTCAATAAAAAATATCGAAGGATAACTTGATGAATGATTCCATTTCTATCAAATGATTATTTACTTATTGAAACTGATCATCATGTTCCCGGATACCACAATAAACTTTATTAGACCATTTCACTTTCTTAATTTATTATTATTTTTGTGTTTTTAAATAGTATTGAGAGACAATAAAATCTTCCTTAATCCTGATCAATGATTCAATCAAAAAATTTAGTTATGATTATTTCAAATTCATAGATTCTGAAATCAACATTAAGTATTAATTTATTTTAGGACTATAAGGATTCCAATCACTAAAAAATTTCAAGGAATTAAATATATAATTAAAATTATTTTGATCAACCATATATTATATGTATGATTTATCTGGATCAACCTAAGGAGGTTTTGGACTACTAGATTTGAGATCTACTTAATTATATTTTTTTTTAACTTTCTTTTGAATCATTATCTGAAAAAATTTCTAGAACATTTTTTTATTATGAAACATTAACAACATAAATACTTTTCTTGTAGTCTACCTCATTAATAATTTTTAAATTTAATTGTTTTATTTAGTTTTCCTTAAAGGATTACTCTTCTTCTTCTTCGGATGATGACTTTTCTTTTGGATAACTTTTTAATTTTGTATCCTTACCAGATTGTGAAGGTAAATGTGTTGAGAATGATGAAGGCTCTGATGATTTATTTTCCATTGAATTTTTTAATATTGTATTTCTTATTACTCATCTAAAAATAAATATTCAACATATTCTTAGAATTATTCTTCAACCTCTTCATCAACTTATTCTCAAAATAATTTCTCAATATCGTATTCAAAATTTTTATTTGTTCTTAAATATCCCTTCCCAAATGATTTAGATTATGGTTCTTTTTGATTTATAGTTAGAATTGATTCTTAAAAAACAAATTTATCTTTCAAATTATAAATAAATAAAGGGACTACTTATGGGACTATTGATGCTTCATAAGAAACATGTATGACTTTTTGAACTATTTTATCGGTAAGAGAAATAATAAGGATTGTATTTTTAGAATCCTTTTAATCTTCGTTAAACTATAATTCTATAAGTTCACTTTTATCTAACTATTACCTTTTCATCCTTCTTTTATAATATTCTTACAACTATTCTATAACATGAATTTCTAAGGCCCACACCTCATTAGGATCAATACCAATCTCAAGATCCCCTAGTTTCCTTTTTACCTTATGTAACATCCAATTTAGGTAATTTTAATCCGAAATTATCTTTTCTTTATTTTTTTCATAGGTGGGGAAGAGTTAGGATTTCTCTTTTTTTAACATCCAAAAAATTCTTTGATTTCTATGCCTCTAATGCAACTACATCATCCTTTTTTTTGATTTAGAATCAGAAACCAATTTGATTTTCAAAATTTGGTTTTTAGCAATTAATGAAATATTTTCTCTTATAGAGTATGAATTATTCTCATCTTTAGAAAGTTATATACGTTTTCCAATCATCTTATTTATGAAATAATGAATAATGATAATATATAACTATATTGAATAAATTTTAATATTATACACCCAAATGAAAATAAAATTCACTATGTCTATTTACCATTTCTGAACATTTAATCAAGAAAACATACATCAAATATTTTCAAATTATATCTGGAACTCTTCTCAGGGAAAAGATAAACTTCCATCCTTAATGATATTACTCTATTATTTGGTGAAAGTTACAAAACATTTCTTACTTTCTTATAGTATGGATTAAAAGAAGCTCTATCCCATTTCTTTTCCAAATATCATAGTTTTTATAGTAACTTTTGTGAAGGTAAGTACACTTCACTCTCAGATGGAACACCAAGATAATATGATATTATGTTTAAGGATAGATTATATATCTTCCTAAACATGAAAAAATATAATTTAACCTTTCATTATTATTTAACTAACCGGATAGAGGAACAAAATTATCTAACTACTTCAGGATAGTAAATATCTTAATCTTTATCTGGTTTCTATAAAAAAACACTTTCGCAACCATGTAATGAAATTATCATTCTTATATTAGTATATTATTTATCAAATGATGATCTTTTAAAAAAAATTACTTACAAGACATTCCATTTTTCATAAACTTATTTAGTTTCCACTGTAATGAGAACTAAGATGAAGATCAAATGAATGGAAAAAGAATCAGACTGGTGATTTTGAATGGTGAAAGAGTTTAGGGGGAAAAATCTTGTGAACAAATGTGGGAAAATAGGGTGCCCCCCCTATATAGGTGTTGGGGGAAATGGTTCAACTTCAAAATTGAAATCAACAGTTGAGATTGAATTACTTTTTAGTATGATGAATGATATTTAATTGAAGGATGTTTTAAAAGATTATTTGAACTATCAAATATTTAAAAAATTTATTGGATTGAGAATCATTCTAATTATTATTAATTTAAAATTTTGGAAAACATATCAAAGTAATAAAACAAATTGAATATGTAATCAACAAAATTATATAAAAAATTAATGGTTTAGTGAAAAATAAAAAACAAAAAAATGAGTACCTTTGAGAGTAGGATGTTTCATCTATACAAGTAACATGTATTTTTTAGTTTTTTTAATTTAAATATATTATGATAGTTTTGTAAAAAAATTATTACGACAGTTTTGTTATGAAAAAAATAAAATATTTTTTAATGAAATCTAATTATCATAGATTCATAATCCATAGAAGATTGAAAAAACTTTTGATTATAGAAAATTTATTGTAATTTATGTTTCTGGAATTAAATTTCTAAAATCAGAACCCAAATGTTTTTTTAAATTTGGAGTATATAAATCTCATTACAAACAAAACTATTCATAAAAATAATAAATTAGAAAAAATGAATTTTTTTAGAAAAATTATAAGTTTTAAAAAAATCAAAAAGTATGTACTCAAACAATGAAAAATAGTATATTAATTTACGGATATTGGAAAAAAATAAATATTTATGAATAATCAATTTAAATTGATGTTTTATAGATTTTTTAATGTATTCAAATCTATCTGAACTAAGAGATTTGGTAAAAATATTTGTATGTTTTTTTACATTCCGATGAATCATAAAATTACATTTTCTCTTTAGTGTGTGATAATAGAGTAAATGGTGTCTTATTTCCTTGTTTTTTTCATGTGAGTTATGTTTTTTGAGTTTACATAATGAAATGGCACTTGTATTATCACAAAGTATTTGAGTTTTAGTATAACTCATTCCATAGTTACTGATTATATGTTTCATCAACAATACCTGACCACAACAAATTCCAGCTACCATATATTCAACATTAAGTATGGAAAGTGATCTTAGGTTTATTGGTTATATAAATAAGAAAACATTTAATATCATAATAAATAACATATATAAGGTAAAACTTTTCTATCCTTTCTACATCCACCAATGTTTTCATCTGAAAAACATTATAGTACCAAATTTTTTCCAAAAGAATCGGATAATCCGAAAACCATAGTTCCCTTAAGATGATGAAAAAATAATTTCATAGATTTAATAGGGAATGAAATTGTATTGACTTCATATCTTGACAAAAATCATACTAAAAACATTAAATCTGGATGAATAGATTTTTAGTAAAGTAATCTTCTAATCATACCTCTAAAAGTTTTAGGATCAACTGGTTTCCTAGGCTCATTAAGTTCAAAAGTGTTGGAGGTAAAAATGGGAGTACTAATACATTTATTGTTTTCTAATAAAAATTTCTTAATAATCTATTTAATATACTTTTATTTAGATGTAAATGTTCTTTTAGTTTTTTTTTTGAAATTTTAAAAATGATAAAATATGTTAACTCCCCCATCTTACTCATTTCAAAATCATATTTCACAAGATTCAACAAGGAATCTATTAATGGTTTTTGAGTTGAACCGGATATAATTTTATCAACCTAAATGTGTACATTCAAACTTTTTGTCAATTTATTTTATAAAAATTGTTGGATCTGCAGGCCCCTTAACAAAATTTCTTTGTAACAAAAATCCATATAACCTATCATTTCATGCTCTGAAAGCTTCTTTAAGTCCATATATTGATTTGGTATGTTTATAAAAATATTAAGGATATTGTTCCTTTTCAAAACAAATTTTTTTTTCTATATAAACATCCACCTAAACATATTTATTAATAATATCACTGTTTAAATCAATTTAAAATAGTTGAAAATTAAAGAATGCTGTAAATGATAGAAGTATTGGAATATCGTCATGTATTACTACTAAAGTATATGTTTTTTCATAAGTTTTTACCTTTTTTTGATTATAACCATCAACAAAAAGTCTATATTTATTTGTAAATATTGTTACCCTTTTATCACATTTATTCTAAAATAATTATTTTACATCAATTAAAGAATTTTTTATAGGTCATTCTAATAAATTCCATACTTTACTTCTTCCAAAATCATCCTGATATTCTACCATTTCCCTAACCTTATCCTCATCACTTAAATACTCATCCAGATTATCAGATTTGAATTTCAACAATAAATGTTGATGGACAATTTCATTTCTTAATGAACCATTAGTCCAAATCAGTTTATTTACATCACCAATGATACTATCACTAGGATGATTCCTCAGAAAAAATGACTTTTTGGGTTTTCAAAGGTCTATTTTCCATCATAATTTTTGAAAATATTTCAGAGGAATAGATTTAGAAACAGATTCTTTATTTATTTCCTTATGATAATTATTTTATAATATAGGTCTAAAATTCGTTTTAAAAATAACTTCTTAGGATGCAAGTTGAGGTTGTTTAAAAACGAATGGACACGTTTATTCATATGTAACACGAATTGTTTCTTCAAAAATACTTGTTGTTTATTAGAAACTCTATAATAATTAGAAGTAGTGGAATAACCTAAAAATATTACTTCATCATATTTCAGGGAAACATAAGTAGATTATCTTTAGTATTGAAGATGTCTATTTTTCAACCAAATATATTTTAGTGTGAAACATTTGGTTTTTTCCTGTACAAAACGTTAAAATTCATAATGATTTTTATTAATAAATTTTACAATTAAAACGTTATTTATTCAATATAATGAATTACTAACATCATTAGTCCAATTTTTTTTCAACTAAGTACTCACCCAACATGAATATATTAATCTCACAAATAATTTTATTTCTTCTTTTGACTACACCACTTTGTTTGGATGTTCTAGGTGTTGAAATCTTATTTTAAATACCTTTATTAGTATATATTGTTCCGCAATCAGAATTTTCAAATTCTATAACATGAAAAATATGAATAGTTATCAAGGAGAGGTTCCTATTTTTAACTTTAGCTAAAAAGATTTTTTATAACTAAAAGCTTTAAATTTTATTGTTAGAAAATAAACCCACCTATATCTAGAGTAATCATGAACTAAAAAATATACATTATATTTTCCAATGATAATTCTAGTTTGTGTAGGACCAGATAATTCCATGTGCACAAAATTTAAAGAATCTAAATTTTAGAATTCACAAATAGATTTAAATCTTGACTTATGTTTCTTATTAAATTGAAAAGTGTCATAGACTTTTGAAATATCAAACATAATTTATAGTGATCCATAAAAATTAATTTCATAGTTAACATAGAAAATGTTCCTAGGTTACAATGTACTATCCTTATACACCACAACCAATATTTATCTTCAATAACACTAAAGAAAGGTATATCTTAGCTTGTATGGTATTCTATATTTGATGTGTAAAAATTCTAACGCTAATTGATAGAAAGAATAAATTAATATTTTGAAGTATGTATTGTAAATTCATCGTTCCTAAAGTTCAAAATATAACCCTCATTAAATTATTGAGTTAAGATAACAAGGTTGGTCTTATGTCCTAAAACAAATAAAACACTTGAAATTAGAGATTTTCAAACACGTACACTATTACTTAAAATAATAATCTCCCCTTGAGAATTATCTATAAAGGTTTCTTTTCCACCATTCATATTGATTATATTTTTGAAGAAATATTTGTTTCCAATAATGTTAATGGAACTATAACAATCCATGCAACATATAATTTTATTGTTGGTAAATTACTTATTTTACTAAAAACAAAATATTTTTTTTTTCAGAACCCAAACATTTTTGGGTGCGATATTTTAAAAAAATAATATTTTTGGTAACAAAATTTATCTTGAAAATAAATATTTGTGAAAACCAAGATATTTTACTCTATTTAAAGAAAAATTATTCTTTTAATGACATCCACTTTTTCACTTAGTAAACAAAGGTTTATTTGTAGGAATAAATTAATTATTACTAATTTTATTTATTTATAAAACCAATTATATAATTATTACCATGAGGTATAATTTTTCTATATATTTTTTCAATTTTTTCCCTACTAATGGTAAAATAAGAAAGAGGTTATTTCAAATGATAAATTACATATATTTTTTGAATAAGTTTTTATCCTTGTCTCTATTTTTTTAGAACTATATTTTATTGTAATTTATTTTTCTCAAAAATAAATATTTCAAGAACCTTTGAAATAGTATTATTTTGAAAATTAGTTTTATCTTGTTATTTAGAAAGATCTGATATTTATTTTTTCAAAATCTTTATTCATTAATATTTTTTAGGATATTTTTCTTTTTCATTATCATGATTTTTAAAAATATTTTAACTTTAATTTTCTAGATGTGTCTCGAACCTTGAAGCTAATTCAAAACAATATAAATTATTATATTCATTATTTGAGGAAGAGTTTTCATCCTAGGATGTAGTATTTTTATTATTATCAATTTTAGGGTAATTATTACATAATGAAAAATATTTATGAGATTCAATAGGGTGTAACTTAGCCATATGAAATTGATGTTTTATAGGTACTTTTTGCAAAAATAAAATTTTCATTTGGACGAATATTTGATTATTAGAAGAATATTTAGAATAATCACCAAAAAAGGCACTCCATGAGTTAGAATCTCTCAAAACATAATCAACATTATACTTATAATATATTTTATAATTGCTATCTAAATTTATTTATATTTTATCTTTCATTTTCAAATCTAGAAATTTTGGGTAGATATGTCCTTCCTTTCTACATTTGTATAGAGTGACCTTAAAATCCATCTTTTCACCTTTATCCATACGAATTTTATAATATCGTTATTGGAAGTATTTTATTCCAACTATATTATCCTTTATTTGGTAAAGATTATCCAACTCATTTTTAAGGTGGTGATAAAATTGTATCATATTCCACAAAAAATTTAATCTTTCTTGAAGACTTTAATAATTTTCTTAATGAACTAAACTTTAGAAGGTATTGTAGATGTTGTAGAAAAAAACACCACCATTTTACTTTTTTACTATTTTTTCATCTATTTTAATAAATACTTCATATTTCATGAGGTAAAATTAGATAAATAAGAGTATGATTAATAATATTTCATCTGTCATCCACAACTATTATTTTGGATTCCCACTCATTGGGAATTATGTCTATATCCATTTCAAACAAAATATAATTTTCAAGAACTTATCATCCAAGATACTATAAACTATTTATAGTAGTCATAAAGCTTTGTTTAATCTTGGGAACTATCTCACCTAGAAGAAAATAAAAGGCCTGATATGCATTATGAAGCATAACCCATCTTATTTCAATAAATTTTGATGTACCAAAATGTTTTACTTCCAAATTACTCCAAATTATTTTTGAAACTTCACAAGATGATATACAAGTGTAGATATTCCCCATCATACAACATATTATATTATTCCTAGATTTTTAGTTCAATTGATATTATAACCTACCAGGATTATTTAATGTTTAAACTTACATGTCAATAATATTTTACTTTCCATTAAGCATAAAAAAAGATATAAACTCCAATGTTAATAAAAAAAAGTTTTCATTCTATCTCTCCTATAGTCATAGTTATTCCCATTAAAAATTGGTGAAGGAATAGTATTTATGTTATCAAGTGATCTGTAACTCATAATATCCATCTTTCAAAGAAAAGAAACTATTTTATATAATAACAAGTTAATTTTAAAAAGTTTGGTGACATCATATTTATATCAAAACACAATCAATGTGAAGTATGTATATAAATTAAAAACTGATGAAATATATAAGCTATCAAACCTCCTATAACACTTATTTTTGGATTGTAAGAGTATATTAGATGGATATATATCTAAGAGGGGGTGAATTGTACTTTAAATAATTTAAACAAAAAAACAATACCTATTATATTAAAATAATCAGACTTAGACATCATTTGATGATAAGAGTTAATGAATTAGATTAACAGTTGATCTGATTATATAAAAATAAGTTTTTATCATTACTAATTATAATATGATAAACAATATAATATAGAAAGGAATTTACATAGAATAACCTCCCATTACATTCATAGAGAATAAAAAACTTGTAAAAATAAGAAATATAATAACTATTAAATGTAATAATGACATAGAGTATATATTAAAAGAATTCACTGTTTTAACCTTATGAGTAATGTAAGTCAACAAACATGACTTAAGGTATCCACAATTTTATTCTCACTATATAGTATTCCTTTCCTTACTAGGAAAGACCTTGATATGATAACCAAAATAAGTACTATCTTTCTATTTTCGAAATCCATCAATATGATTATTAGTGTCTATCTACCTATCCCTAGAATTCCTCAATTTTATAGATCAGATTCACCATATTTCTATCCTTAGAATCCTTTGATTGTTACAATGATTGAATAAAGAAAAAATATGAATGTGTTCCAAAGGAAACAACCCTAAAAATGATTCCATTGAGAAAAATATTTCTAAATAATTACAAAGACTGAGAATAATTAGTTCACACTATGAATTCTTCATAAGACATGAGTTGAAAAAATGAATAATATCCTAACTCTTCCAAAACTGGATATTTATAAATGATGAACCAATGGTAATACTTCTATATTAGTTGAAATGACGCCAGGAAACTATCTATTTTATATCTCACAATTTTCTAGCATAACTAATTTTATAACTTCATTTTTTTGAATAATTAAAATTCTAAAAGTATTCATTATGATAGACACAATTTTTATGTAATTCAATTATAAATAGCTGTTAGTCGGATGTAATTATTTATTGATTACCAGGATGATGGATTGAATTAGGATTTGTCAGATGTATCATTACCAAGGTCATTCTGATGGTCATAAATTTTGGTCAATTTGGTATAGAGGACACCATTCTAACCAGTGGTATGGAAAAATCCAAATTCGATGGATTAGAATCACCTTCACTTAGATGGAACAAATTGAGTAATGTAAATAATATATTTGTAATCTATTAGAAATATTTATTTGTTAAGGAGAATGTAATGATTTATATACAAAATAAAACACATTATACATAAAAATTTAGTAAACAATGTTTTAAGAGAGTTAGTTTGATTTCCCAAACTGAAGGAAATGGTAATAAGTAGTAATTCTTACATAATATAAAGGAGAACAGTAAACTGTTATTGGTCCAAAATGAAGAACCAAAGTTCTGCAAACATTCTTAAGGGGGTACATAACATGTCTATCCAACCCTTGGTATTCCTATGTGTTTCTTCCTCACTTGCAATTTAAACCAAAAAATACTTGTTTCTTAACTGCACACAACATGTAGAGTTGTTATGACACCATTCATTTGTCATCATGTCATGTTCATGTACACGAATCTTCCCATGTACTATGGCCATGTCCATGAATCCTAAAATGTCCATGCTAGTGTATCCTTTTTCGATATACACAATGTTTACATCATGTATCACATTGTGTGTGAAAAGGGGTCACATAGCATGTGATCACTTTCTATCCTTAGAAACCATATCTTGAAACATTCAGTCCAACATGGTGTGTAATTTTGGATTACATTCCATGTAACCTAGGATTTTATAGAACCTATAGTTCTCATTCATATAGTCCTACTTGATTTATCTACTACTATTTTGTAAAAAAAATAGATATTTGGGATCTTCCTACCTATGCAGATGCCACTCATTGGAATATGTGTTCAGATATGCTCAAAAATCATCACATCCAAACCATCTGTCACCACCGCAGATCAAAACCATGAAGAATGGGAAACCTCCATTAACTTAAATCCTCTTATTATCACAATCCATCACCACACCTTGACCACACCCTCAACCATGAACCACACCCATGCTATCATTCCATTTTTCTGAATAATTTTTTCACAATAATTGAATATCGAGTATTTCTTTGAACTGCGGGTTAAAGGATTTTTTAGTGATGATTGTGTGAATAAAAAGGGATAAATCCATAAATCATAATATATAAGGAATAAAACTTGGACTTTTTTTGTTTTTCCCTTGATCCATTGTCTAATAATTTTACAAAAAAGAGGAAAATAAACAATGAACAATAAATCCACCACAAAACAAATTCATAAATGTGAAATTCAATTCTTATTCATGGAATTTAGATTCATTCAATGAAGATAAAACAACATGTTGGAATTTAAAAATCATTATCCCACCTATTGTTTGGTTCGATCAGTGATGAAGAATGGTCTAGTGATTCTTTTTTTTTTGAGTTTTGTAAAATTTTATAGTACCAAAATTCTTGATAAGTCATCGATCTGATGTTGTTCTCTAAGATCTCGCACAATGACTCTCTCAAATGAAAACTATAAATTTTATGGTTTATGTAGATAACCCTAAAATTCTCTCATAGTTGTTTATAAATAAGATATTATTAATACATGATTTTAATTTTAATAATTTAAAAAATATAGTTAAATTTATTTAATTATTATCCTATGAAGGCACTCAAGAACAACACCTGATGCCAACACAGATTATATTTCACCAATGCTAAAACGCACTCTATAAACTCTAAGAAATGAACATATATATAAATCTGTCCTATGTCTTATATTTATTTATTTTTTTTGGGAAAATTGCATGCCTGTATTATTATTATCATTAATATTTTTGAAATATTAATTATGACCCCACTAGGCCTTGGATTATCCCTCCCTCTCTGCACCGAGCTCTGAAAATAATCCACATAATATTATAAATCAATAAAAGAAAAAATCATATTCGTTAAATTCACTACAATTTAGGGATTTGTATCCCAAAAAGAAAAAACATAGTCAAATGGATGAGGGTACTGGGCTCATATATTGGTCTCTCTCTCCTTGGTTCTCTCATGAAGAATCTCGTGCTCCCATTGAACACAAACTATGGAAATCAATCAACCATGAATTATACTCTCCAATCGATCCTCGATCTCTAGTAGGTACTCAGCAAAGATAGTTCAAACCTTGATGTCCTACTCAAAGATATATATAAGATGTGATGATTCATGCATGTACCTACTCAGATACGACACACTGAAGATGTCATGTAGCCGGTCTCACTGTGGTTGTAAAGATAACTAGTAAGCCACCTCTCCAACTCTATGAAGTATCTGGAAAGGGATAATGAAGTCTAGTAATATCTTTCTGCCCTGTCCAAATATGCACAATCCATTTCAAGATAAGAAACTCAAGAACACATATCCTAAATCCTTATACTACAGAGGCCTCTATTGTTGGTATAAATAGGACTTCTATGGGCTCTGTGCTATCCTTATGTCTTCCTGGATGCTCTGTACCTTCTCTGTCATTGATTGCACAAACTCTTGACCCACGAGTGATGACTCACATGAATCTGTCCAAAAATATTTGACATGTAGTGTCTCCCATATAAGGCATTGAATGGATGAATACTGATTGTGTAATTGTATCTTTTATAGTGCACAAACTACAACAAGGGTAGGTTATCAACCAAACTATAACAAAAATCCAACATGAAATCCCATTTAATGTCCTCCCAGACTAGAATAGTCTCCTCAGTATGGTCGTTAGTCTGGTGGTGAAATGTTGTGATTGACTGAAACTAATTCCAAAGCCAACCTGAAATCCTTTATATATTTGTTTCATGAAAAGGGTATTGATAAATGAAATGACCATCTAGGGAACTCCATTTAACTTAACTGTCTCTCGTATATACAATCATCTAAATCTTTATACTAGACTCTTCCCTAAAATGGATAGGAAGTGGGATGGATTGGTGAGTTAGTCTACGACCTCCAAGATGGATCCATGTCCCTTAGATGTACTTGGTAACAGTGTCATGCAGTCCCTGTACACCTAATCCCTTTTCCAATTTGTATTCTAAATGTTTTGAGCGAAACACATTATAACATAGTTCTCAACCACCACTTATTAACAAGTGAGGCATCAAGTGAAAAAATCTCCATCATAACCCTTCATCCTTGGCCACGAAAACTAACATCTTGTGGTCCTAGTACATCTTTTTCACACATTGATGTACCTCCATAGGGGTTTTATGAGACTCCATCGTCACCTCCTCCTGTAATGTTTATGTTTTAATTTTCCTTCCATTGAAAAAGACAACATGCTCCCCACTACCATTATATCTATCCTGAGTATGTAAAATTGATATCTAAGTATATAAGGATTCACAATTGGTATCCCCATGCTGATGTTCCCTAAAATTCTGTAAAATAGATAGGGTAACAACCATCGACTAATGATATGAAAAACAAACCTTGTCCACTAAGGATTAATAGAACCCTATTAGCCGTTGTGATGCCTCGACCAATAATTGAGAACACGATCTCCTAATAAGAGAATCTTCCACCAAATTCATGTTCCCAAGATTATATAAACTACCATATTCATAGTCTCAGAGGATCTTTATCCATTTCTACACATCATGTTAATATCCTTCTAAAAAAATATATACTTGGGACACTTATTGTTAGAGTTGATGATAAACCACTCACCCATAAAGTAGTGTGGCCACATCTTCATGGTGAAGACTACCATTGTTAGCTCAAGATCATGGGTGTTATTGTTCTACATTATAACACTACCATGTACAAACCTTATGTTATCATAAGAAACTACATACCTGATACGTTCATATGAAAACTTCATGATGGATGCACTCTTTATCCTATTCTCAACTCCAGAAAAAACTATTGGATTCTTTTTGTCATCATGAAAGGCAACACATTTAGGGTAAAATATATCGATGGTGCTTCCAATATATAGAAATATGGTTGATAAATCCCAGGATATAATGAAGTCACAATATCCCACATGTAAAAATTTTAGCAAGAAGCATCCTTGAAACTCTTTAAAGGGAACTAATATATTCTTAAAAATTTGAAGCTAAGTTCTTATGGATAATAATTTCCAAAGGAATACAAAAAATCCCACTAATAAAAAATAAGAGTAAAAGGTTCATATTGACACTTTTCCTGTAGTGTAGTGTTTCAACTATAAGGAACATAAGAATGTTGATAACCAATTAGCTAAGCCCAGGCATGTCAAAGGAAATAAGAAATATCCTCCATGATAGCAAGGAAGAGCATATTTTATCATTAATGCTGAGGTGGATCTAGAAAATTATGTGATGTCATGTATGATAGTTATTCATTCAAGAATAGAAAATGTACTATTTGATTCTTGTTCTAGAAATTCATTCTTATTGTGCAAGTTTAATAGAACTATTAAATCACCATCTCAAAATTGGGAGGAATAGTTATCTTTGAGACCAAAAAATAGGGAAATTATTGGATCCAATGTTTATAACTAATCCTTAGTTAACATTTGAGGACTGAACCTACAAAAAAATATTGTAACACTCTCTTTGGTAGAGTTTGATACTATATTGGGCATGTATTGGATATATTTTTATAAATATAACGTGAAATTCCAGGAAAGAAATATCACCCTTCACATCCCAAGGCGTCCACATATTCTCTACAAGTGTAAGGAGGAAGGTGAATCTATTTCAGAATAATCAAATCAAATTTGGATAATGTTTCCATATAGGAAATCATATCAAGCTCAAATTCAACAAAAAAAGGATGAAATCATGATGGAAGAAATTCCATTGTGATGAATGAAACTGATTTATTCCCTAAATAGTTTCATAGACTTTATCCTAATTGAGAGGTTTAGTTCCCAATTTGAAATTATTCCTAGATCACTTCCCATATCAATGAAACCATATAGAATCACCACTATTGGGGTGGAAGAACTGAAGAAGATGCTAGGGAGGAATTTTGAAAATGGTTTTATATGCTTGAGTGATTAACTATGGGGTGAAACATTACACTTTTTCAAGAAGAAAGATGGATCAATGCACCTCCCCACTGATTATCATGATCTCAACAAAATAATGGTAAAGAACAAGTATCCCCTTCCAATGATATATGTCTTATTTGATCATCTATCTAGGTCCAGTTATTTATTTAAGGTGGAACTTTAGTCTGGATATCAAAAATTAAAGTTTAGGAAAGAATATATTACCAACGCCACCTTTAAAATGAGTTATTAACACTATGAGTTCATAATGATTCCATGTAGACTAACTAATGGTCCACCAATTTTCATGGACTTATGAAATAAAGTATTTATTGATTACCATGACAAATTCCTGGTAGCCATTATTGAAAATGTTTTGATATAATTCATGTTGAAGGAGGAACATGAGGAGTATTGAATAATATTTTTAATACTTTTATAAGGGAGAAAATTTATTCAATTTTAAATAAATGTGTGTTCTATATAGAAGAAGTATCATTCCTGAGGTTTGTAATAACCAGCAAAGGGATATATATGAACACTTCTAAGACAAATGAAATGGAAAAGTGGACCAACAAAACATTTTAGGTGATAATTATCTTCATTATTTTATTATATATGGTTATCATTCTAAAAAAATTCATATTCTTGAATAAAATAATATAAAATAATTAAAATATTGAGAAAACACCCCTCTCATCCACTATAAATACAACCCCTCAAAACCTTATCTCCTCAGACCACTCAAGATTTTTACCTTGTCCAAATTCTACTCAAATCTATTCCCAAACTCTTTCCCCACATCCAAGATATCATTGTCTCATCATAAGACCAAAACTATTTCCCTAAGGATGTGCTCATGGAGGATAAATTCCAGAGGTAAAATCCAATTCCTTATTCTTTTAATTTCTTTTCAAGTTATTTACTTATTCTATTCTCACCTACCCTTATCCAAATGGAATGATAACTCTAGTAACTTAATTATACCATAATTTTATTATTGTTATAGAATAATATATCATCAATTCTTTCCCCTCTCATTTTGTTAAAAAAATGAAAACATTGTATGTGATGTCTTAATTTATCACATTCAAGGACACATGGTTTTCAATTTCTATTTCCATATTGAAGGATGGTCATGAAACTATTTTTATGGTTGAACCTGATTATAATATATTTATTATATCTAATTTAATTCTATAGAGACATTATATATTAATGATATTAAATAATAAAGAAAACTAGTTCTTTATGATAAAAAACCTTGATAAAATTAATCTACATTATTATCTTTTACATGTTATCTAATTATTCATCATCATATGTAGAAAAAAATAATATATAAGACCATTTAAACTTATTTTTGTTCATTAATAACATATAATTTTAATTTTGGGGAATTATACCCATTATAGATGCACTTCTATACTCATATACAAGCGAACCAATCATGAAAACTATGAAATCAAACAATCCGGAACACAGAAATCGAACACTATAACTCAACAAAAAGTCCATAAGTGAACATAGAAAAATTAATTGATTAATCTAATTTGATTATTTAGGACATTAAGGTCATGTTTATAACCATTTCATACATAAGCTATGGGTTCCTTTCCTTACCACCATATTTCCTTCGGGTTACTTTTTGTCTCTATTTAGATAATTAATATATTCATTATTTTTATAAAATTCTTCATAATTTCGTGTATATTTTCCAAAAACATATATCCAGATCAGATCATCCCTCTTATAGGGGGAAATAAATGCCATAAAATGGTTTCCTTCTCAGTTCTTCTAGATAAGAAGTATGATTTATGGGATTATCCTGATTTATTACCCATTTTCAAATGCACACCATAATTTATTTTAATCCACCATTATTTTTCTAAAATCACTAATTTTTTCATTAATAACTATCTTGGTTCAGTTATTGTTTTAAATAAAATAAGTATCACATTTCTATTTTATATAATCTATAATATTCTGTATAAACAACAGTAAAATGCTTTACTTTTAAAGATTCTTAATCACTATTTTTACATGTTTTCACTTTAGTTTGACATCCCATATCACTATATATTCCGATTTTACCATATTAATGTCCATGTATGGTTTAAATAATTTTTTTCATGGACATCATTATGATATTCCTATATGTTATGCAACATGATAGGATTATGATACCCAATTCACACCATGGATAACCCTTGTGTTTATGTTTGATTCCATATATATGATTCTTCTTATCACACATATATTCATGAACATGTTATGATTGGTGTGATCAAATAGTGCTACAATGCATTGGATAATGTTTAGTCTAATGGGGTGTCATGTTGGGACATGGAGTGAACATGATTCCTTTATGGGGATTTTCCACCACATCCTGGCAGTTAGCCTTGACTCATGTTTATGTCTTGTTATATGTTGTTTCCACATTCAAATTATCCCATGATTATATGTTCCCATGTTATACATGTCGTTATACCTTATTTTTTCATGTTTCATGACTTTTATGTCTTTATGTTGTGCTTTCTAACCCATTTTCTATGTTTTATTCCTATGTTTATTTTTTTACTAGGATTTTAAGCTCATCAATTTTTTCTATGTATTCACGAGGTCAATCTAAGAAATTATAGGAGATCAATAAATGTTAGGATCTCATTTTTTAGATTAAAAAAATTTGTTTTCATGATGTTCAATTACGTACAAAATATTCTAAATGCACTAGATTTTTTGATCATTGGCTTGTAATTGGATGGTTAATTATGCTTAAAATCATGTAATGATATATGTAAAAAGTGTGGATCACTATAAAATACTATAAAAGTACTCTAAAAATGAAAGGATAATCTAAAACTTGATAACACTTTGGGGTGTCTACTAGGATATCACTAACTCAACCATAACTGGGACAACTACCACACGATCTACTGAGATAACAGGTCCTAGGAAGTGGAACTCCTCTTTAAGAAATAGGGATATTATATGTGGTAAATTTTTTGTTTTTTTAGTTTTAATTCATGTATATGAACTAATGTGATTGACATTCAAGGGAAATTCGGTATATGTGGTGTTTGAGG
Organism: Viscum album; assembly: GCA_963277665.1. Taxonomy (NCBI): domain Eukaryota; kingdom Viridiplantae; phylum Streptophyta; class Magnoliopsida; order Santalales; family Viscaceae; genus Viscum; species Viscum album. Next base: position 1,590,044,810 of record OY728141.1, on the reverse strand, counting down.
CTTGTTCGAAGCCCATAACTCAACATTCAGGGAAAAGAGAAAGAGGCCACATGGTCAGTAGAAACCATGATAGAAAGGCCGCACAAAATTTCTAACCATGTAAGGCTTGGATAATTGTCTAGAGGTTCATGCATGGTTTGTAAAACCATGAATATGGAGTTTCTAGCTCGTGAAAGGGCCTATTTATTTTTTACATTGGGATAAAGCATGTTTTACATAAGGTTAATCAAATAGTGCACACTAACCATGTTGCGTGCCCCCTTTAAAGCACTGAGGGTGCATGATGGGTGCATAGTTTGGAAAACCATGTGGAAAAACCATGAAAAAATGTTTTTTTTGAATGAATGATAATTTTTCCATGAAAATGTTTTATAACTGAATCCTAATTTATCTTATCCTTCCATGGATAACCTCCTGAGTTGGGAGAGCTCCATCGATTATATTTCATGTCTTTTGGTCCCTTTTCTCTATCCAAACTCAGAATCAAGCATCACTGTCTCATTGGATTTCCCCCGATGAGTAATCAATTACTTTTGTGGTGTTTCTATTTTAAATTATGATAAAAATATTATTTAGTTATAAGCTAATATTACCAATTTATAGGTTCATCATCTGTTCTTCATTTTACTTATGATCTATGTTGAATCATAAGCTGATACTTGATGAAAACTATATATAGACCTATTGTAGGTGTTCTATAATTTTCCAAAGTCGTTTTATGTTTTATATATCTAATTTCCATTGTTATACTGACAAGATAATATGGAATGTCCATGAATTTTGATTGATAAATTGAATTAAATTTAATGTAACTTATTAAGGATTCCCATTAGTTCCCTTGAGACTTGTTGGAGATTGTTTCTCATCCTAGGCCACCCATGGGGTGTTCCCCTTTCATTTTAAAATTATTGAACCACCCATTAGGTGTGATTTTGATACTACCTAGTTAGATGAAGCTCATAATGAAACTAAATGAAATTAACTGATTGTTTGGAAATATTTGTCTTCATATCAATATTGATGAATTAATAAAATGGTTCATTTTGGTTTGTGATATGAGTGGGTAAAACAATTGGTTGTTTATTAATGTGAAGGGAAATATAAGTGGGTATACTCACGGAATTGAAATAATGTCAATTAATGAATGGAATTATATGTAATATGAAATGGTAATTGATTTCTTGGTCATTATACCATGCATATTGATTCCCATTATATGTCATGTAAATTTCCCCCATAGATATTTATTTATAGAATAATATTCCTTGGAAATTTATGTTCTTTGGATATTAATTTTGTAGGATTTCATGGGAATTTATTTCTCATAGATCTGGTTTATTAGACTCACCCTGGATATGATCTATTGACACGATCCCTGGACTCCGCCAGTGTAATTACTGTGCTTCCATTGAGACATCCCTGGGACTCGATGAGGACGAATTAGTCTTATATACCTTATGTATGGCACTTCATGGTGTGAAACATTTATTATATGGATTGTCCATGTTAAATTTGATATGGTTGGTTCTACGAAATGAACTTGGTTGACATGATACATCTGTTTATTTGAAACGGTCCTAATTGTTTGGTACACAGGTCGTACAACATAGTCTTGGTTGGTATTATTTGTGTGGATATACAGTGAGTCTATGTTATCTATCTATTTATTATTTGAAGCTTCATTATTATAGAATCCTGAAACTTGTTTTCTAGGGAGCCTTGTATGTCTATTCAGCATCATATGTTCTGTAATATAGAAGGTATGAAAACATTCATTTTTTATTATAACTTACCTATGATATATATTTCACTCTTATTTATCTTATACTGCACAATAATGATTTATAATATACCATTGTGTTGTAGCCTACTAGGAATTCATCTCACACCCTATTTGGGCCGCCGTTGGGTACCCGATCAAACTATATGGATATAGATAGGGATCATGGAAAGTAGTTATACTTCAATTCATGTCTTGTTAAATGTTTAAGGGAATGGGAACATGGGACTGAGGAGAGGCTCATGATTCTCTCAATAGATAGTGTTTTTTGGAATTTTTTATATTTTGATACTTGTATTGTAACGTACAACTGTATACCTATTTGGCATTCCTTGTATAATCATGACATGTATCATCATATTTAGTATATAAGATTTCTTCTGGAATAGTTTATATATTACTATCTTATTTATTACTATTATGTAAGTAATTTTTTTCTTCTACTATTTGATATGTATCATTTCTACTTCTATGATAAACATTGATAAGAGGGAATAGTCTTACACAGACACACCCTAGGCCCTCGATACGAGTCTGCATTCTCTAGAATTTCAGGATATGCTCTCAAGTCCATGTGTCCAACTGGGCATGAGGAATTATTGAGTGGAATCTAGGTTTGGGACGTTACAATGTTTTATCATATCAATTTTTTATTTTTTTATTACTATTTAGCCACAATAAACAAGTGATTATAAAGTTAATGGAATTTTTTAATGATATTTTTATAGGAGTATCTTTCCCATGTGCGGGAAAATCCAAATTTCCGTGAATGAAATCATTGTTTGTTGGATTTTAACTATTATAGTGGATTTCATTCCACTATTGGGTGATGCACCTGAATTGTGTTGTTATTATTTATATGATTGTAGGTTTTATTTTTTTTTCAACCAAATGAGATCAAGGTATTCCATATCAAGAATAATTTTAGGAACCCACTATAAATAAATGTCCATGCATTTTTACAAGCCATATAGAGTGCATTTCCTATTTTACTTATGTTGTGATAGGCATCTTGATAGATATACATGCTGTTGTGATAGAAATTCAATATAGGGAATTGGGAATAATGGTTGGTAAATATAGTTTCTATCATAACCTTAACAACATTTTCAGGATTTGGTTATAATAGACACCGTAAGTAACCAGTTATGTTATATTGAGTCATGGACCATGAGGAACATGGGCTGGAACGGGTCATGATGTGGATTAGGTGGAAACAATATTTTTGTTCATGGAGAGTATGGGAACATATTAATGAAAATTTTACTAACCATTTGGTTTAACCATTTAAAATTTATGTGAAATAAATGTGAAAATAAAATTGAAATTGAAATCGTGAATTGATAGAGACCTGAATTTTGAGTGGCAAATAGGTAGTGTCTCTATTATCCTTTATGATTATTTATTTTACCATTCTCATATTTAGGATTATTCTATGTATGATGAAATTTTTATAGGATTTTTTTGACATTTCTTATTATTTAGAATGATGAAATTTTATATCCTTATTTTACGAGGAGTTTGTTTGGCTCTGTAGATTCATGGAACCACAAAAACCTCCAATAATATGCCAAGATGGTGGTGATGACTATGCTTCAGATGCAGTGGGACATAGGCTATTGATGGATTTTCATTCTTTTCCATCATGAAATAATATATTTTACCAAAGACACATGATCAGTCATAGTTCAGATAGGGGTTTTTCTACCTCTTGCAGAATTTTCATAGAACACCACAACCTGTCCTATCTATGGTTGAGCTAACATGTGTGTTCCTATAGCAACATCCTCAGATGTATTCTAGGGGTTGGATGCCCACAAGATACTAATATGTGGATTTAGAATACCCTATTGATGGTCGAGAATCACGAAACAGAAAATGAGAGGAGAGTGAATCTCATGATGTATATGCCATGTTGGGCAGAAAAACATTTGTAAGATGTTTTAAACTAGGACAACGAGCTACGTGATATGGTTTGGTGGGATTTCCAAATAGGATTCCATGAATTATTTTTCCCGTAGACTATAAGAGTAGTGTAGTCTAGTGAGTTCAATCATATAGAGAAGGGTGTGATGTTATTTATGGATTATTCAGCTTTCTTTATGGATATTCAATGTTTTGGGTCGACATACATTGTTGATGAGCTATCAAGGGTGATACCATTCAAGGATGGTCTAAAAAATTATCTTATATCTCAATTCATCATGTTTAGGATGATGAAGAGTATTGAGATGGTAAAATATGAGCTAGTTATAGAGTAGAACTTGAGGGAAACTGGTGGGGCACAGAGAAGAGAAGTGTAGTCTCTTGACACTATTGTTCAAAATCACTAGGAAGAAGAAAAAGTTTGAAGCTTCCTGTGAGATGATTACCAACTATGATATGAGTACTGGAAGATCAATTTTGTATCATTAGTGTGGAATATTGGGACACATAAGGAATAAATGTTATCATAACCCAATCGAGTGTTGATCATATGGAAGGATGAGACACATGAAACATTTCTATAGATTTTCCCTCTAGTAGTGAGTGGTAGGTGTTCAGCTCTGACACTTGGTTAAAGAGTAGGTTTCATAGTTATATGTTAGGTTAGGAGGTAGAGTAGAACACATATTTCAGGCTAAGGTGGTAGTGGTCTCAACTGAGGCAGCTAGGCACCTGGGGTACCGAGACAACTGAGTGGGCCTACTCAAGGTGCTGAGGCTGTGTCACAGGGATAAAGTTTAGGCAAGATATTTTTTATATAGCCTTCACCTGAGGAGCATGGAACGAGACTATCTATGGTTAGAGGTGTGATATTATTAGTCTCTAATCTTATATCTTTTCTTGTTTTTATATAGGTGAATAACATAGATTTATATCTTCACCTGTGGTGGAAAGACTTAGGCTCATTATATTGTTTTATATGGGCAGCATGACACATGACACTTCATTTGGGATTAAAAAAGATATTTTATTCTAGTGCAGGGAGTTCCCCTTGAGATTGGTGGGTTTCAAATTGTATGAAATCTTTGTTTCCATGAGAATAAAGGGTTTGTCATCAAACTCGTAGAAAACCGACTAGTTTTTAAAAAATACATTGTTGATTATTATCATTAGAGGGTTCTCTTCACATAACCAGATGGAGGATTTAATATTCACAAGGGTGACATTATACCAAAATCAGTCTTTAGAAGCAGTTTTAGAGGCTATTTAATAATACACAACTAATTTTTTTAAATAATTTATCATCAGTTTATTAAAAACTACCACTAAACCTTTTAATTTCATCAAACACCTGAAACTTCTCCCCCAATCCCTAACCCCCTCTACCCCACGATGCCCTATCAGTCTTGAAACATTTTTCCCTCACCACCGGTACCAACCCTCACCCCCACCCCAACCCTTGCTTCCCCTTGATGTCGGTCCCTACCTAGCTGTTTTTCGACCCTCTCTGCCAGTCTGGACCAAGAACCTCGCCGCCCCCAACCTCCAGTCCTGACGTAGCCCCAGGGTTATTTTATCCCTGTTCTCTCTTAAAATATTGGATCCCATTATTTTTGTGGGATTATAAGAGTATGTTATTTCAGTATTGGATAGTTTTTCGCTGAGTTTTTAATTATTATATGCCATGATTAGATCTTATGGAGTATCCTTTATGGTTTCAAGGTGCTTGATCCTCAGTTTTCATTATTATTAAACTGCATTCTTTAGAGCGTCAATCGAGGTAGAGGATTTCATACTTATCCTTCATAGTTGTGTGTAAATGTGGGATTATTATAATATTATTCTTGATGGGTGGATGCTTTGAATTTTCATAAGGATGATAATGAAATAAACTATGAAATTGAAGTGGAAATGGGTGATTCACATGTGATTTACCAGATTCCATATTATTGTTCATATATTGTTGCTTTTAGATTGATTTTTCTACTGTGAAAAACTATACATACTATCATATCTCATAATTGGTTAGTCACTAAAAGGTGGTAATAAATAGGTTTTTGGGAATATAGGATTACATTAACAATTAACTATATAATGATGATTGGTAATAGAGTACATAATTGTTGTGAATATGGATCCTAAATATATTAATAGAAAAAATTCCAAACTATTGTGAGAAAAACATAAGATAGGAACAATAGTCTTAAGACCCACTCACGAAATCCCATGGTTTACTTTCCTAATAAATAGTAACACACTTCCCTCTAACTGAAAATATACCCACCAGTATACTCCCCACTCTCCATTAATAACATATTATCTATACTAGTATAACCCCACATGGCCTAATGAACTTCTACCAAAAATGGAAAATTTTACACTTTCTATAGTAAACCTTGCTTTCATCAAAGAGGAGTCAAATCTTATTGTATGCCACCTCTTGAGAATCAGTATTTGTTGTAATAATAAAAGCGTGAGATAATTTTTGGAGTACAAACACATCCTCCCAAGTAGTTAATTATTTTATTTTGACCTACCATTGAATTATAAACTTTGGTTGAAGACCACTATCCTGTAGCAGGATGTAGTGAGACAATAACATGTGAGTTTTTTGATCATGGGTAGTCATCATTATGGAGATCTGTATGTAGAGAGGTGGGAGATTCATGGTGTCTCAACTCATTTTTTAGATTTGAATCATGAAATACATAATGGATGTGGTTTTTTTGTTAGTAATGGATAGCTATTATGTGATTGTGACAGTTTTTTAGATGATGGTGAATAGTCCATAATAACGAGGAGATAAATTTTCATTGAATGAGAAAGGGAGTACTTCTTTTTGGGGTGGAGCTTCCCATAGGCATGCGTTATTGTTGGGAAATTTATTGACAACAAATGAGTGTTTTCTATTCTGTGGATGATATCTTGGGTACATGTTTGGTGGTGCTAAAACTATTCCAAATCCCCAGCTTGATCTTATAAGGAATTATCCACCATTAAAACATAGATTTCATGCGGTAGGTAGTTGGGAACTGTATGCATCTTGTGATCTCAGAATACATTAATGGGGGTGATTTTTATTGATGTGTTCTAGGAATAATTTTAGGATAATTCTTCCCATGGTAACAAGTACAACCAAAATTTTGGTTGTTCTATCAAAAATTAACAAAGATCTATATCAAGAAAATGGTTAAACACTTCAGTTTTTTAATCTCTACGTGGGAGGTTGGTAGATCAGAAATGATTTTTAGTACCATATAAGTGAAACAACACCATCTAGAAATGATTGAGAATAATTGGATATTAGTCACTAACAATGGAAGAGGGTACGATGTATACATAAATGATCTCTCAGAATAAAACATCATCTATTTTGGAAGCCATGTATGGGTATTTCAATAATAGTAAATGGGAATACTTTGAGAGGTTATCAACTGTAACATAGATAAAATCAAAACCACTAGAATTGGGTAAAATAGAAATGAATTCCATTGATAAATCAGCCAATATGAAAACTAGGACTTCCAATTGTTGGAAGATATTAGTTGGAGAAAGGGTGGAATATTTTTTTTGGAAAACCACGCACTGGGTGATTGCCTCATTAGTATGTCACATGATGTCATGATCATTCTCAACATAATTTTTAATGTTGTAATCAATGAAGCTAATTGTTTCATAATTCACATAATTGATCATTTGTAGCAACATTGTTATTGTAATACCCAACCACTCACTATATATCTATTCACTAACACCATCCATTGATATGGTGAATGGTGTCCTTATCCATACATGAAAAAAAAATTTAAAAATTTAAAGAAATAAGATAAATAAAATCATAGATATAAATAGAAGCGTGAAAATTTGAATAAAAAATCCATTGTCATCATCAATACACCAATTAACTCAATGAAAAAATGTTACAAAATGTATCCATTAAATAAAAATGAGTATCAAGATTTTATCATAATATTTTTGAGAATAATTTTTTTCCTCTAATCAATTATTGACATTAGATTGTGAATTAATTTTCAATGATTTATTAAAATAATATTTTTATTAAAAATGGATTTCAACATTTATTTTTCCTCTTGGGTTTCTTAATAGGATTTAAATGAAAAATAATTCTCTTTTACCCTTCATTTTCCTCACAACTAGACTTTATAGATTTCAATTATTATTTTTAAAAGGATTAATTATTTACAATATATATTTATATAAGAAAATCTAATTTTAAATATTCTTATTTTTTTAACTTGTATATATGAATATATTTTCATATTTCATAATAATTATGTGTTTTAATTTTTTTTAATAATGTGCGTGTACATTGTTATATATATGGACTACAGCTAGATCACATTAACAAGGAACACACCTCAGTATGAAAAATGATCGGATGTGTTTTAAGATTTTTCAATTTCCAATCAATCCGTTTATGGGAGGATAAGATGTCCATGTCCTAAATTTAAAATTTTATGATGGTTAAAGAGAGATGAAGATTATAAACACATGATATTGATTCAATATGCTACCCAATATATTTTTTAGATTTTTCATAGAGAATGAATCATTACATAATAGTCGAACATTGATGTCAATCCACCGAATGAGCTCCCAAATTCATCGCCAATGGAAAATGAAATGAAAAACCTTATAAAATATTGATTCAAAATTAAAAGACACCAACATAAACATCAAAACATGTCATAACATCCAGTTAAGGGTGCTTGAATATAAAAGTGACAAGTAATCTTTTAAAGACTATTTGACCATGAGATCATGATTGTAATATATCATTGGATCCTCCTCCTTATTCTATTGAGAGTAATGGCAGAGAAAGCATCACTAAGATGATAGATGAGTTTCATGGTTTAGTTGATGATGGGAATCCAATATTTTTAAATTGGATGTTTGAAATATTCTAAACATTTTTTTGCGATGTTGTACTATATCAAATGTATATGTGGAATTTAAAAAAAGGCGATGAAATGATATTGGAATTAATGAAAGATGCATTTATAGAAGAAAATATCCTTAAGTCTTTTTGTGATATGGAAAACATTTTTAACAATCTTGGTATGAATTAAAAAAATTACATGTCTGTCCTAATGATTTTATTCTTTATTGGGGAGTGGATTCAAGTAGAAATTATTTCAAAAACTGTTCTTCTTATAGATAGATAGCAATTAGTGATGATAGAAGATGTATTGAATATACTACCATGAAAAATAAGAAAGGGAACATACTTATAATGGTTTTGTGTTACTTTCCTTTAAATCTTTTATTACAATGACTATTCATGTCATCAAAAACTACCGAACACATGAAGTGACATTCTGTAGATAATAACAATGATGGGTTAATATGAAATCCCAAAATCAAGGAAGACATTTGATTCATTACATCATGTTTTTTCATCTGAGCCTAATAATGTTCGATTGGGATTGGCTATTGATGGATTAAACCAAATTGGTACTTTGATAACCAATTATAGAATTGGGATAGTTGTTTTGATCCCTTACAATATGCCTCCATGGATGTGTATTGTAACACCCCGAGATTTTATGAAAAATATTCTTTTAATATCATTGATGTCTTGTATTATATGTTACAACAAGATTACCTTGCGCTATATGCAACATCGTATGAGTTTGCAGTATACACAACACTATTCTTGGATCATGTTACACACAATTTTGATAGTATTTATTCTACAAAACATTGTGTGTATATATATAAATATATATATATTCAATGTATAAATGAAATATGGTTGGATTCTGTTATACAAAACAATGGAGGAGTCTTTTACAACACAGAACCCTGACTTGGCTTGCATTATACGCAATCGCGACTTTCCTCGATTGTGTGTGTTGTACGCAATACCATGTTTCACTAAACAACAATATATGGTTATAATTTTATTATGAACTAGCCGTTATTAATAGTATCAACTAAATTTTGAATTTTATAACATTATTATTCATCTTACAATTTTCTAGAACATGGTATGAGAACAAAATCAATTTTTTGGGTAAAATAAGTATTTTCTAAAAAATGTAGTTTTGTCGCCTTTTAATGGCGCACCCACCTAAAATATTGTTTTTTACATGTCTATAAGTTCAATTTGACAAAATAAAATTCTTATTTGGAATCAGGATATAAAAATTTACTTTGGATAATTTTTTCATATTATTCTGATAACTTTCATATTTTAATGAATAGTAAAAACACGCTATATTTTAATTAAAAACAACTTTTTTCATCGCAATAATTTATATGGTTATATTATCTTTTTAATTGGTTTTAAAGTTTAATTATAATATATTTTTACCATTTAATCCAATGTTGGTCATTGAAATTAATTTCACTTTGAAATTGGATATAAACAAGTTTCAATTTTTTGATAGTTATTGTTTCTTATAAACACGCTATTTGTTTTGATAACGGGAAGTAATTTTAAAATTAGTTAATGACACTTCTATGTTTTGAATTTGGAAAAATATAAATCAATTTTTAATTCAGAATATCAAATAATTCTTAGGCTGAATTTCTGGTATTTTTCTGAAAAACATCAATTTTCGATGGATAGTGAAACCACTTAGTCGTAGATAAAAAACTGACTTTTTCTTTTAAATGAAAATTTACCACTTCTGTGAATTGAATTTTAAAAATCTGAGAGACACGGTTAATATCATGGATTAAAATTTGGTTCAATGAGATTAAAATATTTTTTGGTGAATAGTAACTTTTTACTTTTATTTACCACGGTTAAAAGTAAATAGGGTAATTAAGGGTAAAAATGATATTATTATTACCCTAACACAAGTCCTAATTCTATTCGACAAGTGTAATTCGACCAGAAACAACCTGAGGAATAAAATATGACCATTTTGGCCCACTTAGATTAGATTAGGACATTTCGTATTAATCTATTTAAAGAAGGGTTAAAATAGTTAAAATCAATGTTTAATAAGTAAATCATTTTTAATATAGGGTTATACATAAGATAAATTAGACTATAAATATTCATTATAAATATAAAAATATTGCTTACATAATGGTATTTTATTTATAATTTTTAGATATTATATAATTTAATTTATTTATGACACAAAGATGATGCAGTAATTATCTTATTAATGAAATATTGACATAATTGATGTTATAAATACCCAAATAAATTTAATTTGAGGATTTTTATGAATTCCACTAATTTAATAGGTTAATATGACATGTTATTATTTATTTAATTAACTATTTTCGAACTAATAATTCTTTTATAATTTTCACAAAATTCAATTACCAAATAGTGTCAAAATTGACATAAAATAGTATTTAAAACAAATATTATATTATTAAGTGTTATTTGATTTCTAAAAATCTAAGGTTCGGCCAAATCAATTATATAGGTTTATATATATTAATAATAACTAACTTGGGGTTCATTTGGCTTTTTATAGTATGTTTATTAACCTTATAGTGTAAGAAAACAAGAAGACACGATAAAAGTAAAATTATTTAACTTATGGTTAAATCTAAATGATAAGGTTAAAATAGAAACCTAAACTTGTATAAATTCTATTGGATGAGAGGATTTAGACCCATCCCCACATTAGATTCTAAATAAATCAATTTGGAGTTAGTAAAAACCGAATATGACTTTATAATAAAATAATATTTTTAGTTTTTCCAAAGGTGCCCCTCTCCTCCCTTATAAAAGGGAATCTCCTCCCACTCTTCCTCACACCACATCGTGCCTTCAAGCTAGGAAAAAACCTGAAAAATTCTCTTCTACACTTCCATATAAACACCCTATAGGTTCTGGTCTTCTTCAAATACCAATTTTAGTGCCCTAAGAGGAGGTCTCAAAGAGGCGCTTCAAAGAAGAGGTAATGTCCGTTACCGATTCTTTCAACTTTATTTCTTCTTCTAATTCTTCTTCTTTAGTTGTTTCATTATGAAGTAATAACATCAGTATAAATCATATACTGATATGTTATTATAAGTATGAAAAAACCCAATTTCACCATCTATCCATCCTACAAAAAACGAAATCACCACGCGTGCGTACGTACGGAATACCGTCTCCACGCCGTGGTGAAATATGTTTTTCCACCAACACCTTATATGGATATGTATAATGGTGTAAAGAATAAATATATATGGTTATTATAACATCATACTGATTATGATATATTATACCATCCTCTCCAATTATATTCAATAATTATGGGAATGATATCATCGCTCGTGCGTACGTACGAACTACCGTCTCCACGACGTGATGAGATTCATTCTCAATGTTAACCATACATGAATGATCATAATGTTTATATAATGAATAATATTGAAATATATTAAATAATAATGCTACTGTAATTATGTATATATATATGTATGTCATCCAATTATTTCCATTAAATTCAATTAGGAAATGAAAACAACGTTCATGCGTACGTACGACCTACCGTCTCCATGAACGATGTATTTCTTTCCATTTATAGATCTATTATATATATGTATATTCTGAATATATATTATATATAAATCATGTTTTATATTCGGAAATTAAGTAATCATGATCTATGTAATCATATGAATAATTACAAGTCAAAACACGGACGACAAATGAATCGATTATACCCAAAACGCTCTTTAACATGGAATTTACAAAAGAATGGGTAATATAAAGTCATAAGTGAAACATATATGATATCATAACAATGAATATGATTCTGTAATAAGTCAATGACATTATTTAAATCATTATACCGGAGGTTCGGATACGTACGAAGCATATCAGACCTAAGGTAAGGGATAATTCTTCAAATCTCAATTTTATCCGAGATTGCTTATTCGTAAGTATTTACTGGGTTTATTTCTATCATCCATGTCCATGTTTTATAAAAGTGTTTTCATGTATGTTTAAAGTCCTTCTTACCCATTTTGACTTTTAATACATGGTATGCAAGGAATATTTCTTTTTTTTACCATATGAGGTACTTTTTGACTTTTCCGACAAAAGTATGAGGAGAATGTTATTTTTAACTTATACGACATAAACATATTTTTACAGTTTCATAATACCTCATTTTCATGAAGCTTACTCTACAAGATTTTATGACTATTTTCATCAAAATACTTTTATTTTAAAATTTCATGGAATTTCGTGAAAAGAAAATCATTTTGAAGAAGAAAGGATATTTTCCTCAAGAATTCATTTCAAGTGTTTTATAAATATCATTTTCCATCTAAGATGACATTATTTCATATGTGTATGTTTCAAGTATAATTTCTCTATGATTCACATGGTTTAACTTTTCTTATGATGAAATATCCATTTGTTTTATATGTATTATGTGATTATTGGATGAAGTTTGTGAAACCCATTTTATTCTTTGGGTTATGATGAATGATTTAGGTTTATTTTGTGGAACAAGTAAGATTGATTTCAATATGAGATGGGTGGGACCTATATCTCCCTCCATTGCATTGGGTAAAGATTTATATATCATGAGATAGACATGGATGGAACGGTAAGTCAATCCGGTTCAGTGTTACAGGACTGGAACGAGGAGTGAACTCGATTCAGAAAGGGACTTTGTCCACTAAGATGGTCTTGGAAGCAATGCCTTGTCTACTATGGAAATCATAAAATGTGCTGAATGGTTGGCACAATTACATGTTTTATTCCCATTATATTTTATCATGGTTGATGTTCCATTATGATATATGCCTTACTTACTTCCACGGTTTATGTCTCTGCTCAAGATTTTGATGTTTAAATTTCAGTTTCATGTTTTTGCTTCCAAATGTTTATGGATTGTTTTATGTTATCTATGTTTTCCCTTACTGAGCATTTGAGCTCACACTTTTTATGTTTTATTTTCCCTAGTAAATAAAGAAAGTTTTTAGGTAAGGAAACAAAAAGGGGAAGATCATTATGGGAGTTTTTGAAGATATTTCAACATGATTAGAAGTTTATATTCAGAGTTTCCAAAGACACTAAACTATTACGGTCCTTGTGTGTCTGTTTTTGTTATGTATTAAGTATTCTGAGAAAGTAACGTAATGTCCATGTACGTCAAGCTTCGGGTATCTACAGTTGGTATCAGAGGAAATGTTTAGTCAAACTTTGGAAACCAGGATGTGATAGCTTTATTGAGATCCCTAGAGATATTTCTAAGGTATGTCTAGGGATTTCCCTAAGGTTAAGTATAAGTATAGGTTATAGTCCAAGAATTATGGTAACGATCTTAGAATTAAACCTAAGATGTTAGATATTGAAGGTACTCCCCCTTTTATTATGCTGTTTTCCCTAGCATGATTTTTTCCTCTCACACTATTCTTTTTGGGTTTTAGACGCTGGCTGGAACCCGAAGGAACCGTGTTGATCAATGCAACGGACAATGCAATGATTGTCCTCCTGAACAAACAAATGTTATGGGAGATGGAGTGAAAAATATTATTGCTATACTTATACAATATATGAATCATTCTGGGCTTCCAAATGAGCAGAGAAGGGAACAATATTCTATTGAGTCCTTCATGAGGCAACGTCCACCTTCTTTCAGTGGGTCTTCTGATCCACTTGCTACTGAACAATGGATCAGTATCACTGAAAAGATATTTTCAGTTCTTCAACATTCTGGACATGATAAAGTCATCTTAGAAGTATATCGTTTGGAAGGTGAACCTGATCAATGGTGGAATTTTATCAAGAATACGAGGCCAAGAGATGAAATTGAGTCTATGGAATGGGATGAGTTCAGAAACATATTTTTCAATAAGTACTTCCCTCATATTCTTCGAATAAAGAGTGAGAAGGAGTTTCTTGAACTAAAGCAAAAGGATGATGAATCCGTTGGTGTATACGAAGCGAATTATAAAAGGCTTGCAAGGTATGCATCTGGCTTTATCATCCAACCTGAATGTAATGTTGATCGATTCTTTAGTGTCTTAAAACCAAATCTTCGAAGGGAATTAGATATAAGATACTTCAGTAGCTATGAAGAAATTGTGCGTTGTGCTATCAAGGTACAAATGGAAGTTGGTGATACTTACCCATCTCAGGGTTTTGACATGAAATGAAAGATGGAGATCAAGGAGAAATCTCAGAATAATGGTGAAAAGAAGATGAATGTTTCCTTATGCTCATAGTGTGGAATTAAGCATGGTGGGGATTATCTTAAAGGGTCTAGAAAATATTTTAAGTGTGGAAAAGAATGTCATCGAGCAGCTGTGTGTCTAAGTAATGGAAAAAGGGTTGCTAATGATTTGAATAAAGAAAAGACTGTAGAGAATGCACCACCAACACTTCAATGCTTCAAGTGCACGGAAATGGGGCATTATGCGAATAAATACCCTAATCCAAGGGTTAGTGATGATCGACATGAGAAACCACTTATTAAAAAGAAAAAGGGAAGTCACATGTGATCACTATTGGCGATGTTGAATATGACAACGTTTGGAAGAATGATTAAGTGTTTATGTAATGGGACTCCAAAATAATGTTTTATATAGTATCGTGGAATATTGGAATATTTATGTATTGGTCTATTGTGGTTTTCAATAATTTTATTGTACCAGTAACCATGGAAAGTGATTGAGATATTTTTGGAAAAAAGATGATATGCGCATAATGAAAGGATTAGGAGAAAATGAAATGTTTGACAGTATTCATGAGCTCATAACTAATACAAGGAAATAGTTATAACATGGTTTGAGTATATAGAATTTTGGGGTTTTGGTATGTGGAACGAGTTAACTTTTGACAGCAGTCATGTTTTCACTAAGATTCAATGGGTATTCATTTTTCAAGAGAATACATGATTAAGGCCTTCTAATTTTTGGAATGTGAGCAACAAGACATATCTTATGATATATGGGATCAACGATGGTATTAACATGCTTGTTATATGAAATCTCTGGTAATTATTTTCACTATAATATGAGAGTGGACTGCAATATTATGGATAAGCCTAAAGATTGGAATGTATTATGTTGGACATAAGTTAGTATTGTTTAAGGATATATTTTTTTTCGATATTATTTATGGGATGTTATTGTAATGTAGTTTTAGAAAGAGGACAACCTGCAGGATGGGTGACAACCCATCGCGTCGGACAAGGCTGTGGGAATCGAACCCACAACCGAAGTGCGACGGTCTTTTATCTCCTACCACTGGCCTACATGAAGTCCCTATTTAGTAGAAACTAGTTTTATTATATTAAGCAATATGATATATGAAGTATAAGTCCATTTTAAGAACCATATATGATTAATCTCACTATAGATGGACTTATGTATTTTTGATAACTTTTATAACCTTTTGTTTGAGACAGATGGAATGACCCATCATTCTATCACATGATCTGCTAACACTTCACAAATGAAAAATTCAACTTCATTTCGTTATGAGATAAAGTGGAAATTGTCCAAAGAACGAACAACGGTGAGACTGTACCAAAATAACGAAAGTATTTCTACTAATTCCAATTTCATCAACTTTAGAGAAATGATATTAAAAACCAAAAATGTTGTCCTAGTGACCTTATATCCGATGAATTAGATGGTACCTTAGATCATCATAAATCTATGGCTTTGTGATTGATGGCTTTTTCATACCCATGTTCTCTACCACTCTCCATCAGAACTTGATGGTTAGATTTTTCTTCCATATCCATATTTTCACCTATGTTTTCCTATATGGAAACCCAGTGATGAGTTTCTTTGGGTAATCATTACATTTCATACTTTAGTTTTTAAAATTAAGTTTTAGTATTCCTTTTTACGATGTGGGTTTCTATAAACAATAAACGATTTATATCCCCCACGAATTTTGAGGGAGAAATTCATTTTAAAGGGGGTAGAATGTAACACCCTTAAAATTTGTGAAAAATATTAATTTAACATCTTTTATGTCTTGTGTTTTATGCTACAACAAGATTACCTTACGCTATACGCAACACCATATGAGCTTGCGGTATACACAACACTATTCCTGGATCATGTTACACACAATTTTGATAGTAGTTATTCTACGAAACATTGAGTGTATATATATAAATATATATATATATATTCAATGTATAAATGAAATATGGTTGGATTCTGTTATACGAAACAACAGAGGAGTCTTGCACAACACGCAACCCTGACTTTGCATGCATTACACGCAATCACGACTTTCCTCGATAGCGTGTGTTGTACGCAATACCATGTTTCACTAAACAACGATATATGGTTATAATATTATTATGAACTAGACGTTATGAATAGTATCAAATAAATTTTGAATTTTATAACATTATTATTAATCTTACACATTTTCTAGAACATGGTATGAGAACAAAATAATTTTTTCGAGTAAAATAAGTATTTTTTAAAAAATGTAGTTTTGCTGCCTTTTGATGGCACACCCACCTTAAATCTTGTTTTTGACATGTCTATAATTTCAATTTGACAAAATAAAATTCTTTTTTGGAATCAGGATATAAAAATTTACTTTGGATAAATTTTTCATATTATTCTAATAAGTTTCATATTTTAATGAATAGTAAAAACATGCTATATATTAATTAAAAACAACTTTTTTCATCGCAATAATTTATATGGTTATATTATATTTTTAATAGGTTTTAAAGTGTAATTGGAATATATTTTTACCATTTAATCCAATGTTGGCCATTGAAATTAATTTCACTTTGAAATTGGATATAAACAAGTATCAATTTTTTGATAGTTATTGTTTCTTAAAAACACGCTATTTGTTTTGATAACGGAAATTAATTTTAAATTTAATTAATGTCACTTCTATGTTTTGAATTCGGAAAAATAGACATCAATTTTGAATTCGGAATATCAAATAATGCTTAGGCTGAATTTTTGGTATTTTTCTAAAAAACTTCAATTTTCGATGAATAGTGAAACCACTTAGTGGTAGATAAAAAACTGAATTTTTCAATTAAATGAAAATTTACCACTTCTGTGAATTGAATTTTGAAAATATGAGAGACCCGGTTAATATCAAGGACTAAAATGTGGTTCAATGAGATGAAAATATTTTTTGGTGAATAGTAAATGTTTACTTTTATTTACTACGGTTAAAAGTAAATAGGGTAATTTAGGATAAAAATGATATTATTATTACCCTAACAGATGTCTTAATTCTATTGGAAAAGTGTAATTCGGCGAAAAACAATGTTAGGAATAAAATATGACCATTTAGGCCAACTTGGATTTAATTAGGACATTTAATATTAATTTATTTAAAGAAGGGTTAATATAGGTAAAATCAATGTTTAATAAGTAAATCATTTTTAATATAGGGTTATACATAAGATAAATTCGAATATAAATATTCATTAAAAAGCTAAAACGATTTCCTACATAATCGTATTTTATTTATAATCTTTAGACATTAAATAAGTTAATTTATGTATGACACAAAGATGATGCAGCAATTATCTTATTAATGAAATATTGACATAATTGATGTTATAAATAACCAAATAAATGTAATTTGAGGCTTTTTATGAATTACACTAATTTTATAGGTTAATATGACATGTTAGTATTGATTTAAGTAACCTTTTTTTAACTAATCATTCTGTTATGATTTTCAAAAAAATAAATTACCAAATAGTGTCAAAATTGACATAAAATAAGTTTTAAAACAAATATTATATTATTAATTGTTATTTTATTCCTAAAAATCTAAGGTTCTACAAAATGACTTAGATACGGTTATATTTATTAATAATAAACAACTTGGGGTTCGTTTGGATTTTTATTGTAAGTTTATTAACCTTATAGTGTAATAAAACAAGAAGACACGGAAAAACTAAAATTATTTATCTTAAGGTGTAATCTAAATGATAAGGTTAAAATAGAAACCTAAACTTTTCTAAATTCTATTGGATGAGAGGATTTAGAAACATCCCCACATTAGCTTAAAAATAAATCAAATTGGAGCTACTAAAAACCGAATATGACTTTATAATAATATAATATTTTTTGTTTTTCCAAAGGTGCCCCTCTCCTCCCTTATAAAAGGGCACCTTCTCCCTCTCTTCCTCAAACCACATTGAGCCTTCATGCTTGGAAACACCCTGCCAAATTCTATTCTCAACTTCCATAGAAACATCCTAGAGGTTCTGGTCTTCTTCAAAGACCAATTTTAGTGCCCTAATGGGAGGTCACAAACAGGCGCTCCAAAGAAGAGGTAATGTCTGTTATCGATACTTTCAACTTTATTTCTTCTTCCACATATTCTTATTTAATTGTTTCATTATAAAGTAATAAAATCAGTATAAATAATATACTAATATGTTATTATATGTATGAAACAACCCTATTTCACCATCTATCCATCCTACGGAAAACGAAATCACCACGCGTGCGTACGTACGGAATACCGTCTCCACACCGTGGTGAAATCTGTTTTTCCACCAACACCTTACATGGATGGGTATAATGGTGTAAAGAATAAATATATATTGTTATTATAACATCATACTGATTATGATATATTATACCATCTACTCCAATTCTATTCAATAATTATGGGAATGATATCATCGCTCGTGCGTACGTACGGACTACCGTCTCCACGACGCGATGAGATTCATTCTCCTTGTTAACCATACATGAATGATCATAAAGATTATATAATGAATAATAATTAAATATATTAAATAATAATTCTACTGGATTTATGTATATATATATGTATGTCATCCAATTAATTCCATTCAATTCAATGAGGAAACGAAAACAACGTTCATGCGTACGTACGGACTACCGTCTCCATGAACGGTGTATTTCTTTCCATTTATCGATCTATTATATATATGTATATTCTGAATATATATTATATATAAATCATGTTTTATATTCTGGAATTAAGTAATCGTGATCTAAGTAATCATATGAATAATTACAAGTCAAAACACGGACGACGAATGAAACGATTTTACCCAAAACTCTCATTAACATGGAATTTACAAAAGTACGGGTAATATAAAGTCATAAGTGAAACATATATGATATCATAATAATGAATATGATTCTATAATAAGTCAATGACATTATTTAAATCATTATACAAGATGTTCGGATACGTACGAAGTATATTAGACCTAAGGTAAGGGATAATTTTGCAAATCTCATTTTTTCCCCGAGATTTCTTATTCGTAAGTATTTAATCGGGTTATTTCTATCATCCATGTACATGTTTTATAAAAGTGTTTTCATGTATGTTTAAAGTCCTTTTTACCCATTTTGACTTTTACTACATGGTATGTAAGTAATCTTTCTTTTGATTACCATACGAGGTACTTTTTGACTTTTCCGACAAAAGTACGAGAAGAATGTTATTTTTAACTTATACGGCGTGAAAGGATTTTTACAATTTCATAATAACTCATTTTCATGAATCTTACTATACAAGATTTTATGACTATTTTCATCAAAAATACTTTTCTTTTAAAATTACATGGTATTTTGTGAAAAGAAAATGATTTTGAAGAAGAAAGGATATTTTCCTCAAGAATTCATTTCAAGTGTTTTATAAAAATAATTTTCCATCTATGATGACATTATTTCATATGTGTATGTTTCAAGTATAATGTCTCTATGATTTACATGGTTTCACTTTTCATATGATGAAATATCCGTTTGTTTTATATGGATTATTTGATGATTGGATGATGTTTATGAAACCCATTTTATTCTTTGTGTTATATTGAATGATTTATGTTTATTTTGTGGCACAAGCAAGAATGATTTCTATATGAGATGGGTGGGATCGATATCTCCCTCCAATGCATTGGGTAAAGATTTATATCTCATGAGATAGACATGGCTGGAATGGTAAGTTAATCCGGTTTAGTGTTACAAGACTGGAACGAGGAGTGAACTCGATTCCGAAAGGGACCTTGTCCACTAAGATGGTCTTGGAAGCAATGCCTTGGATACTAGGGAAATCATAACATGTGTTGAATGGTTGACACAATTAAATGTTTTATTTCCACTATATTTTATCATGTATGATGTTCCATTATGATATATGCCTTACGTACTTCCACAATTTATGTCTTTGCTCAAGATTTTGATATTTAAATTTCATGTTCATGTTTTTGCTTCCAAATGTTTATGGATTGTTTTATGTTATCTATATTTTCCCTTACTGAGCATTTGAGATCACCCTTTTTATGTTTTATTTTCCCCAAGAAATAAAGAAAGGTTTTAGGTAAGGAAAAAAGGGTAAGATCGTTATGGGATTTTTTGAAGATATTTCAACATGATTAGAATTTTATATTCCGAGTTTCCAAAGACACTAAAATATTACGGTCCTTGTGTGTCTGTTTTTGTTATGTATTAAGTATTCCACAAAAGGAATGTAATATCTATGTACGTCAATCTTTGGGTCTCTACATGTATGCAACAATCATATTTTATCATTTAGATTATTATTATTGGAAAAAAATGCTTGTAAATGATAATGTTTAATACTTGTATCCTTTAATTGAAGAATTATAGGGCTTAGCAAGAAACAATGTTGAAAAATATGATGCAAATTCTATAACTATTTTGAAAATGAAAGCATCACTAATGTGGACCATTAGTTACTTCCATTTACTTGTGAATTTAGCTGGTTGGAATACTTACACGGTCTTGGATTATCCTTTTTGTAACATTGTTTTTGAGCCCGAATGGCTTCCTTATAGTAGAAAATGGTGCTTCTTATGTCATCAAATATTTCATGATGCATCTCATATATATCATCTCAACAAGTCACAATTCAATGGTTTCATTGACTATAGACTAACTTTAAAGTTGTTAATAGGTTCTGAAAAATTGGAACTACTCAAAAATGTTGAAATATAATTTGGGAAGTTGTATCATTTGAATGATAGTGGGAAACAACTTCAAAGTGAATCGTCAAGTGAAATCAGAATGCGACAATGGAAGAAAAAAAAGTATTTTCTTCAATCTTCTGTATTGAGATTTTTTTGTAACATAATCTTGATGAGATACATACTATGAAGAATTTTTGTGATAATTTTATCTTCATATTTAATAATGATCATGGAACATCGAAGGATCATCTCAATGCTCTGAAATACATACCAGTAATGAACACAAATCATGATCTCTATCGAGATGAGAATGTAAAGCATGATCCAACAATTTTTTCAATGAAAAATTTGGATAAAGACAAATTAAATTGAATTTTAAAACATTTGAAGGTATATTATGGGTATTCCAGTAACATCTCAAGATGTGTTAACTTAATGAATTATAGGTTACATGGATGGAAAATCCTCAATTCACATATTTTTTTACAATAGTTACTATCATTGGGATTGCGTACATTAATAACTAAAAATGTTACTACTATTGAACTCCAATTTTAAACTTTTTTTTAAAAAAAAACTGTGTAAGAAAACTATACATCCATTTTATCGTAACATCCTTGATGAGGGATTTTTATTGCCACTTTTTTCAATGGATATGATCTTTCCTCCGTCATTTTTTACTATCCTGATTTTATTTCACTGTACATTTGGATGAGGAAGCTAAATTAGGAGGCCCTATACATTATCAATGGGTGTATCTAATTGAGAACTACTTTATTTAAATGTTTTCCATTTCAGTATTAAATTCATGTAACTTCATTAAATACATAATTATGTTTTTTCATTTTATTTTAATAGATATCTTTGGTATTTGAAATCATGCATGAAAAATAAATCTCAATGTAAAGGATCTATATCTGAAAGATATTTGGAAGAGGAGTATCTTAAATTTTGTTCTATATACTTAGATGATATTGATAAAATCTTCAATCGAGTTTGATATGTTGATGACACAACGACTCAATCTCAAATACATCATAAATAAAAAATCCTTCCTACTACTGGCCGATTAGTTGGAAAGATTTTAAATGTTACACTAATAGAAATGAAATTATTAATGGAACATAGATATATACTGTTGGATAGTGAAATTTCATACACATTTATTGAATATTCAAGGATAAAAAAGAGTTGAATGAGAGGACAAAAATGAAATGAGAAAGATATAAAAAAAGTTTTTAATAATGATCTTATAGAATGGTTTGCACGACATGTATGTTTATAAATATTGCAATCAATAAGGATTTTAGGTTGATATATAATGTTTATAAATCTAATAATGTATATTACTTTATTAGATCATGAGTACTAATACTTGATCATATTTGTTATAATATTTGAGGTTTCTTGCTCGAGGTCCTCTAAAACATGATAATAGTTCGACACTTACAATGTGAATAGCATTAGATCTCATACAGTTGATTAAGGAGAGGGTTTGAAAACACACATTAGTGGCATATTTATATTTGAAGTAGTGGGATACTAAGGAATGTTGGTTCATAATATCAAATTAAACTCCCATGAGAAATTTTTATTTGTTTTATTAAAAATAAATTGGATGGATCTTATGAGAGGTGTTAAAAGAGATTCCATACAATCTACTTTTGTGAATTTGTCTCAGTTTATGGATATTGGTGACCATGCACTACATGATCTTTATATCTTATTTTCTCAAGAAAAAATGATATATTATTTGAATGTTGTCTTGGATGAAGGTTGGAGTGTAGTATCTCATGTAATACTAAGAGACATGTATGATATGGGTGATGAAGTTGAAAATTTATCCTCTAACATTGAATCTTATCATTAGAATGAAGAAGACTTATTTGGCCATTATGATATTGAAAATATTAGTCATACAAGGGTAGAATAAGTAGATTAAGTAATGATCAATCAAAAATCAAACATTATTTAAGGAGAAAATGATTGTATGTGCATTTATCTATTCATTTATCAATGACTTATTTCATTTGTGTAGTCATTCATTATCTTTGTTTTGTATATTTGTTTTGTCAGTATTGTACATCAGTTATCATTTATATCGTTTTATGTACGATTTTTTTTGAAATATATGTTTTAAAGATAATTTTATTTTATTAAATGATAGGAATGCCAAGGAATAAGCATTATACTGGTCCTAGTCGACTCTCAGTTGACATTCAATTAACCACACTGATGGATGATTAACCATTTGTCTCCCTCCCAACATCACTTGAGACACCATATTCATTCCCCCTACACCGTCTCTCTCACCCTCCTTCAGTATCCCATCACTAGCTCAGTTTATGCAATCCCATTTAGTAGCCTCTACTATTAGGGAGCACGATACCACTCGTATTTCATCATGGTGATATTGGAGGGTGACTATTACAAGTTCAAATTTTAATATGAATAAATTTATTGAACTTTCTCCTATAATTCTATCTATTTTTTAAGAAAAATATGGAAACAATGATACCATATAGAGAAATATGAAAAGTTCACATATATGTTATCTAACCAAGAAAAAAGATACTTTCTCTAATTTTATTCATATGGGGTCCCTATGAATGACGTGGTGGGACTACTTCGACAAATTCTAGGCCAGATGGAGGTGGAGTTGGTGACACTTCCCATTACGTATAATAATTGGAGGCATATGCCTTTATCTTGGAAAAATGAATCTTTTGATTCAAAATTTAAGGTAACTTTAATATATTATGGTGTAATTTAATGTCTATATGTTATTAAATTATAATATTTTCAATATTAATCAATGTGTAAAAATGTTTTTCCACTTTACCATTACTGATATGCTAGCATGAAAGTGGAAATTGAAATAGTTTTGCAAGAAATGGGATGATTTTAGATGGTGATCATGGAACGAAGTCAATGATACTTTATTGAGTGCCCAACTAATGTGTGATAAGGCACCCAATGGGGTACCAATAGGGAAATGGGAAAGTTTTGTTGATAAGACTCATGATGAGAAGCCCATGGTATTAAATTATATATTATTACATTAATGTAATTTTACATTTATAATTTTATTTGTAAAGGAGATTAAATTTCATAAATTTATATTTAATTACACATTATTTATTTCAGGATAATTCAAGGATGAAGGCATCGATTTAGGATTAAAAAATCATCCCTCACACTGTGGTGTCAAAGTGTTTTTCACGAAGCTGATCGACCCTAGTAATATTTTCATTAGTTTTAATATTCATAATACAATATTATCTATTTAATATATTAAATTGTTTATTTTTCATTTTTTTAAGGTAGTCACAGATTTTAGTGAACCATGCATCCTAAATAGAATTGTGGTTAGAAGATCATAGAAAATATGATGGGAGTTTTGTTAATGACCCTACCAAAGAAGCTGGGGTATGAATTCATTTTTCATTGTAATAAATTATTATTATTTTTCACTATGTTAAGTTATAGTTCTTCTACTATGAATGATATTTTATTTATAGGTAAAAATTAAAGAACTATGGGATGCCAGTACCACGTAGTTCTATTCAGTCTCCCAGGATGATCCAATTGGTAACGTCCTTGGGAAAGAGTATCCTGGTCGAGTGTGCAGGATGGGTTTGGGAAAAATTTAACCAGAGGTATTTGGTAGGACACCAAGGATCGTAGCTACATATATTATAGGTTGTAGTCAATCCCTACCCCGAGATACTAAGAGAGATTTTTTTTTCAATGAAAATCAAAATTCAGGAATAGGGGGCTTAGATATTAACTTTTCTAAAAGCATAGATTTATTTAAATTAGACTATGACCATATATATCCTCGGTGGTATTACATCGATGACTAGTGGTGAGAAGAAAAATCACAAAATTTGAAAATCATTTAGTTCAAAATCATTTATTTATTTTACATTTAAATAAAAAATACAACATTATTTAAATTTCATAATAATTTTCTTATAGTTTTTAGTAGTAGAAAATAGAGATGAAGATGAAGATAGTGACATGAAGTATTCATCATCAGAAAACAATTAGCGGTGTTTTTGATGTTTCAATCAAATTTGTAAAGAGAGGTTTTGTTCATATATCATGTGTGGCACTGAGTATTCACATTAAATTTTCACAACCTAACATTTTCATGATTTCCCATGTTTCAAGAGGCTGATAACCATTCGTGGGTGTAGTGATAGTCATCCATTCATATAAATAAAGATTGAATATGGTTAAAAAGACTATATTGCAATGGCCAACATTATATTTAGTGAAAACCAAATTATATTTTATTTTTACATTAGAAAACATCCTTTACCTAATCTTGTATGGTAATACCTATGTTGATTTTCATTCTTGTTGGAATCCCACAAGGCAAAGTTCAATCATTATGGTTACAAATTTTCTCTTCATTTTTCAATTTTTTGTCCATTTTTAAATTTTCATGCATGATTTTTTTACATCAATCATATACATGTTCATGTTTCAAATTCACATTGTTGCTCCTTATAGCTTGTAGGCCCCAAAATCCCTTTCATCATTTATGTTCCATCATCCCCTTAAGATGCATCAACCCAATGTTTGACAACAGTTACCTTAAATCATCATTAATGATGTATATCCTTATTCATTATTACTCTTAAATCCTTCCATGGCCTCCAACTTTCCCAGGGACTCTGATCTTTTCACCCATCTAATATATCCCCATGACACCACCCTACTATTTCTAAAAAAACTAGTATCATTGTAGCTATCACCCTACAGTCCAACCATTGACTCTCCCTTAAGAATCCTAATTTTTAACTTGAATCCCACCTTATTTGTTCAATATTAGATCAAAGGTATATTATTGTTGATATGATTAACTCGTTGAAAATTAATTTCTTTTTTTTGGGTATTAATTAGTTTATGATTGTTCACTTATAATATTTTGTTATTATTCATGGTTTATAAATGTACTTTTCAAGATAATGTGTGTTATTTTGGATGATAATTAGTGTTTTATTTTCGGTTGTTATTATGAATAATTACATTCACAAATCTATACATCGTAATTTATATAAATTTATTATTTTTTATATGGATAATGTGTTCTGTTTATACTAGCACATATACCTTTTAATAATTATATATACATTGATGAATTATATATTACATTGCATTGTACTTATATAATTTTTATGTAAATTTTATAGTCAATTTTCTTTAATGAATATTGTTGATCCCATGGTGGATAGAGTGAGGATAAGATACAATGAAAATATGTGGTCTTTTTTAATATTTTTTCAACATAGAAATCATGTGTCATGTTATGTGTTTCATTGTAATTTATTTTAAGTGATATTTGTTCCATGGTTTTTTGAGTGATTAGAAGAACATGAAGCAATATAAAGATTTCAATGTGAATATTAACATATTTAATTTGATTATGTTGTTTAGTATATATTATAATCGCTAAAGATAAGAGAATATAAAGATTATATATACTCTGAATATACAATACGTAAAGATTATCCATATGGGAGAAAATGGAAAAAATAAGAGAGGGGAATAAGTGATTGTGTGCATATTTTGTTCATATTATCTGGATAAATTATTTTCCACTATTCAAGAAAAAAATAAGAACAATAATGAACCACAATTAATAACTTTCTAACAACCTAATTAGGAATATGTTCAACACTCAGAGGGGGTGAATCAATGTTGATGAATTTTTGTCCAATTTTAAACATTTTAAACCATATCCTTTAATCTATTTTCTTATTAAGGTGAACAATTATCTCATTCTATCATATCACAATATTAATTTCTTAAATAAAATTTAAACACACACCCGCATAAATATTTTAATGGATATATAAGGTTAACCACTAAAAATGAGATGGAAAATCCTTTGTTTAAAATGGATTCCTCCGATAGTGTACAACCCACAAGTATCAACCCATAGGTACAAGTGAGCAAGCTTTATCCTTGAACTTATGTTACAAGCTTCAATACTATGTTTTAGTGAACGCCTCACTCTTCTCACATATCATTGGGTCTTTATATTACCATCATAATATTTTAAAATAGAGTTTTATAATAATAATATATCTTTCACTAGTATAGGAGATGCCTTTTCGTTGATGATCCAAATTTTTAGTTTCTTTATATACATTCAAAATAGAATGAAAATTATTCACATATTAGGTACAACACACAAAAAAAATTATTCTTCTTATTATTCATTAATTTTTTTAAGGGTTTCTATAATCACATATTCTTCTTATGTTCTTTTAAAAATTCAAGATTTTACTTTTTTTCAAAAAATGGAACTACATAACCTAGTGCTTCCTCTTCCCTCTATACAACACAAAGTTTCTTCTAATCAGACAATAATAATAACATTTCTCTTCCCTCTATGGAATCTACTTTAATAACACATGAAAATTAAATACCTTATACCTATTAATCTTACATAGTAGTGGTACCACCTTCTTTTCAATTGAATTTGAATTTATAATTCAAATTCATGATTCCAAATTCTTTCAACTATTTATCACCTTATATCGATTATTTTCAAATCATTAGATCATATTAGAACTCATAGTCACCATTTATGATGTAAAAAATAATTAATAGATCGATTATGTGAGGATTTTGTGTCAAAAATAGTGAAATTTCATTAAATCCACTCAAAATTGGAATTATGCTTTTGAACATAGTTAAAACAATGATGTGTTGGAACCTATTTTTCTAAATCATCATTGATCCATGAATGGATTTCCATTATAAAAATTGGTAAATGGAATAAAAAAATGGAATTTGGGGTTTTAATGGATTTTAATGAATTTTACATGTTTTCTAAAATCCCAAGGATGGTTTTCATTGAGAAAAATTATTATTCGTTGGGCTTTCATCCCAATTTGGCTTTAATAGTGAGTTCAACTTTTTTTTTTCTGTTTTACATGTTTTATAGGTGTAGTCTATGTTAATAATATGAAATATAGTTTCCCTTGACATATTTAGTTATGACAAGATTTGATATGTTCACACTTTGTGTTATATATTCTCTGCATATGTCTTTTTTTCTAGTTACTAGGGATGTAGAATCTATAGCCAGTTTTCATTTATAAATCAACAAATAGTGGAGGTTTAATATGATATTAAATATGATAAATTTTTAGTGGTGGTTTAAACCACCTCTATATGTTGATAATTATTTATTGGCGATGGTTTAAAATGCTTTTAAAAAAAGATGTGGGCTAATTTAGTGGTGGTGTCCACACAAAAAAGGAAAATATTTAGAGGCAGTTTTAAACACTTCTAAATCCTTACCATATTTTTTCGCCAAATACAACCACTAAAACCAATAAAACCATTAATAAATATAGTGCCTATAAAACATCCAAAAACTATCACTAAATGGAAGATGCCAATGTGTATTTGATGATGATAGTAGTTTTAGTGTCAGTTTTATTAAACCACCATAGAACCATATCATGATGGTTCAAAATGCCACCATGTTAAAAAAACCACCTCTATGTGGTGATTTTATGATAGTGTGAATGGTATATCTTGGAGATCTGATCTAGACCGAAGAAATATGAGCTTACCAAGGTGATAATGTAGATTTATAGTTTGTATCTATATGATTAGGGAGTGATTCAAGTAAAATTTACACTAGTTTTTGGTCGTTCGAGTGAGCTTTTCCCAAATGAATTTTCTGGTTTAATTCCTAAGAGAGAGGTTGAGTTCTCCATCAAGCTTGTCCCAGGAGTTATACTAGTATTCCTTTATCCTTACAAGATGGCTACGATATAGTTGAAAGATCTCAATAGGTAGCAAGAGGATTAAGAGGAAATGGGGTTTATATAACTGAATACATTTTTGGGGGTTTGCTGGTCCTTTTTCTAAAAAAAGGTAGACAAAACTATTAGGATATTATTGGATTATCAGAAATTGAACTAGGTAATGGTTGGCATCCCTTTTTATGGATAGATGAACTTTTTTTCTATCTTTGAGGAACTTAGGAATTCTTGAAAATATATTTTAGATATATATATCATTAGGTGCGTGTTCGACCTACATACATACCTCATATATATTTTCCTTGAAATTATGGTCTATAAATGTATCTGTTTATTCCATTCGGTATCATGAATGTTCTTAAAAATTACATGGCATTGATGAATCATGTTTTAAATCCTTATCTATAATTGTTAGTGGTGTTTTTCATGGAAGATATCTTACTGAATTCTTGAAATTTACCATACCATTCAAACAATATTGAGATCATTTTGGATACATTGAGAGAGAACCATTTATATGATATGATCACAATGTAAACCTTCATTATTAATAAGATTCAATTCTTGGGTCATATTATCTCATAGATAGGAGTATTAGTTGACCTAGAATAGTTGATAACTTTAGTTTCCTAAAAGAAGATGATGGAAAGATTTGAAATATAGTGTTTCTTTTGGTAACTAAATATTATATGTGTTTCATATAAGAAATATCACACATAGGAGCACCACTGATGGTCTTGGGATAGAAATTTGTGATGTTTTTATGGTCATATAACTAAGGGACAACATTTTAGGATTTTAAAGGGATATTGTATTCATCATCAGTCTTAATAATTCTAGATCTAGCTAAAACCTATGATTTTTATTATGACACATTAGGTATTAGGATAAGAGTAGTTCTCATACTAAGAGATAGAGTCATGGAATACGACTATGGGTAGTTGAGGCCACATGAGAGGAATTACTTGACACGTGTTCTTGAGTTATCAATAGTTGTGGATTCTTTGCACTGTTAGAGACATTATGTACATGGAGATTAGTTTTTGGTGTACATGGACAAAAAATCCTAATGTATATAATTAAACAGTGTGATTTGAATTTGAGAAGGTGAATTTGGGTTTAGTGCCAATAGTCTTTCAGTACAATGCTTTCCAATATTCGTAGAAAAAGTAATGTAGTGGCTTATTAACTAAGTTGAAGGACTGAGATATAGGTATTTCATGAGGCTAATTTTTACTGAAAGGTTATGGATTTGTTCTTTGATACGAACTTGGAGGTACAGGAATGTATGGTCAGACTTATCATTCAAAATTATTTATGACCTCTACCCTTATAGATAGAATGATGATAAGGTAGTTATCAGATTTAGAGGGCCTAGTCTAATGGGAGTGTAGCCGGTGGGGACCCACCTCCTAGTTATACTGTAGATTAGGATGATATCATGCATATCCATAGCCATGTTCAGGATCTGATGAACATACATGAGTATATAATGAACAAGTTTCATGCCTTAGTTTGGGAATTACATTCCAAAATCGTAAAAATGTAATGTGAATTTCACCATCAGTATAGGTGTCCTGGTATGAAGTGAGAGGTAGCTATTTTTTATGAGGTGTTCCACTTTTCAGTACATGAAATAGAAAAAAAATGAGTAGCCAGTATTTTACAGTAGTTACCTATTCCTTAGTGGAAATGGAATGTTTTCACCATAGATTTCATAAACAGTTGTCCGTTTTCACCTAAGGGTGATGATTTTATATGGGGTTTTTTTGATAGGATCAAGAACGATTATCATTTATTATGATCAGGGAGACCTTCTATGACGATGTGATTGTGAGGTTGTATATTTGTGAGATAGTACGAATTCATGGGGTCCCTCATTCTATCATTTTAGAAAGGGACGACCAGTTTATATTGTTTGTGGTATATTTTAAAAAGGTAATTGGGTAAATATGTTCTTTTATAAACATCATAACACCATTAGACTAATGGTCAATCAGAGTGTGTGATACTGGTTCTTGATGACATGTTGTGATCATGTTTATCGATTTTTGGGGCTCTTGGGATTAGGATATCCCCCTAAATGAGTTCACATACAATAGTAGTTATATGGAGACAATAAAGATGTCATATTATGACCCTATTTATAGTAGGCCATGATGATCACCCCTGTTCTGGTTAGAGGTAGGTGAGGAAGCTTTACTGGGACCGCCTCTCATGCAGAAGACTTCTGTGTAGGTCCAATTGATCAAGAGGCAGAAGGATATTACACATCCTTAACATAAATATTACTAAGGTCTTTGTAGATATCCTCTAGATTTCACAGTTGGGGATTAGGTATTTTTATGTGTTTCACCTAGGTTGGGTCACATAAAGATCTGGAGACAGGGTAAACTGTTTCCATGATATGTTGGGACAATATAGATTATAAAGAGATTTGAGCCGGTAGTATATCAATGGAAATTACCTTAGAGGTACCGATCCATGCACAATTTAATTAATGTATCCTAGATGAAATGTTCCAATTCAGACCATCTCATTATTTTTTCTATAGTAGGATTATTAGTAGAATGATGTGTCCTTTGAGTAGCATCTGATTTATATCATTGACTGGTGGACAAATATTTTATGAGTCCTGTCAGTTTCTCTAGTATAGGGGATATAGAAACACATATTTTAAATGGATGATAATTGGGAGCATGATGATGATGTATGTGCTCAGTGGCTAATGTTATTCGATGAAGATTACTAAACACCAATGAGAGGGAAACTTTGGTGGTAATTTCATTGAGGGGGAAGACTGTAAGATCCCTTGTTTTTATATTAGCTAAGGGTCTTGTTGTGTTTAGTTTAAATGATTTTCTATGACCTAATTTGAATACTCATTGAGGTTATAATGGTATAAAGGGTGTCTTGGTCTTGTTCAGAGCTTGTAATATAGATTCTGGAAGAAACAGGTAGGTCACACAGTTAGTAGAAACAATGTAGGATTCACCACATAGTATGTCTAAACATGGGAGGCTTGAATTTTTTAATGGAGAAGCCACCATGGTTTTTCAAACAATGCATATGGAGGCACACTCCCATGTGAGGTCCTATGTGGTTTTGGATAGTAGTATGAGTCATGGTTTGAACATGGTTAGTCGAATCGTGTGCACTAACAATGCAAGATTCCCCTAGAAGCAGTGACGGTGCATGGTTGGAGCACTGTTTGGCCAACCATGCAGCCAAGACGTGCAACTCAATTTTTTTGATGAAAAATGATAACCCATCCCATAAAATGTTTTATAAATCAGTCCTAATTTCAATTCTATTATTGCTGACAACCACTTCTTTTGGGAGTGTTCCTTTGAAGATATTTCATAGATTCTTAACTCTATTCTCTATCTAAACTCAGAATTAAGCAGCGTTGGTCTTTTTGGATCCATTCCAGTGAATACAGAATTAATATTTTTCCATTTCCCTTTTAACATTGGATTTAAAGTGTTATTTTGGTGAAATATATTATGTCTTGTTTCCAAGTTATTCATCTATTCTTCCTTTTTCTTATGACGAGAGTCGAATCAGAAGCCGATACTGGGTGGGAACTCTACTATGGACCTACGTTAGGTGTTATATACTATTCTTGAGTGGTTTGATGATTTATACAGCTAGATAAAATATTTTCACTTAATATACATTTGAACATGGTCCCTAATTTTAATTTTTTAATTGAATTAAATAAAATGGAACATTTTTGGGATGTCATTTAGTTACCTTGAAACTTTTTGTAGATTTTTTCCCAACCTAGAAACACCATGGGGTGTGCCCTTTGACTTTTAAATTATTAAATAGCCGAAGGGGTGTGATTGTGAGATTTACTAGTTATAGGAATCATGTGATGGAATGAATATAATTTAATTTATTATTGGAAGAATTTATACATCCTTTGAATGTGGATTATTTGAATAAATGGTTTATTTGGATTTGTGATATGAGTTTTTGAAGTCAATAACTATTTTGGAATGTGAATGGCTACCTTGGGGGGGGGGTATACTATTGTAAGTGAATGATTTTGAATTGATGAATGGAATGTGGCATAATTTGAAATGGTAGTAGATGAATTGGTACTTATAATATGGATCTTGGTTCCATTATTATACCATGGACGTTTCATTCATGGATCATGATTAATGGTAGAATATTCATTGGACACATATGGCCTTAGATCTTGATTCTATAGGATGAAAATGGAATTTGTACCCCTTGGATTTAGATTTCTAGAATTACATTGGGCATGCTCTGTTAACATGATCCTTGGAATCCACCAATACTATTACCTAGTATCAATCAAGATTCTATAGGGAATCAATGAGCATGAAATTGTCTTCTATACCTTATATTTGACCATTTTTTCCTAAAAATTTGATTATATGGCTCAGAATTGGTAAATATGATATTCTTCGTTGTATAGAGAGAATGTGGTTTACATGACACATCTGGTTATATGGTAAAGTTTTGATTATTTGGTACGTTGTTCTTATGGAATGGATGTGGTTGTTATGATATGTTTTGATGTATGGAAAGGCCATATATGTTATTTCTATGTTGGTTTTACCTTTCATGTTATTGGATCTTTAAATTTTTTTTTGAAGGAATCCTTGTATAGATATTCTATGTCAAACATTTTTTAGTATACATTCCATCCGATTTTTTTTATTACTGGTTACATGTGTTATTTATCTCAACCAGTTTTAGTATGTATTGAACATCCAAGATTTTTTATAGACCTTTTGGTAGTATCCAACTGTGATTATATTTGACAACCTATTTGGGAAGTCTTTGGGTACCTGAATAGACTATATACATGCAGGTAGGTACCGAGGAATGTTCCCATAGTTTGATGCTTGAATTTATCCATGCATAGTAGCAGGGGAGAACAAGACCAATATGGGGCTTGTGATGCTATCTAGAGATTGATATTTTTTTTATCTTTATTATATTTTGATACATGTAATGATTTTTTTTAATTATATATAACATTTTTGGATTTTTTAGAAACAAGTCAGGTCTCATTATCTTTTTTTATATGAGATTCTATATAGCATAGTTTATATATCAAGGTTCTTTTTATTTATCTTCTATCAATTATTTAGGTTCCACTACTATTATATTTGTATGATTTCTACCACTATGTTACACTCTGGTAAGAGGGAATATCCTCCCCACAAACACACCATAGGCCCTCAATGGTAGTCGTTAGACTCTGGGGTTGTGGGAGATATAATTGACGCCATATGGCCAACCAAGCTTCAATATTATTTTTTGGCATCCAGGTCATGTATGTTACATCCTGAATCCATTAATCGCACTTCTAGAGCATACCATAAATTTTGTTCTCATGTGACACTTCAAAGAACATCATTAAGTTTCTCACCTGATCATCCTCATATATAGATTAGACTATGATATCATCGAAATAAACCCCCAAAATCTGTTCGAAGAAAGGTTGAATGATTTGGTTCATGAGTCCCATAAACTCTACTAGGGAATTCATCACACCAAAGGGAATAAAAAAGTTCTCATAGTGAATATAGTTACATATGAGTGTTGTATTTGGTATATCCTAATCCTATAATCAAAATTGTTGATATCCCAACCATATGTCAATCTTGGATAACCATCACGCCCCTCTCAACTAATTGATTTGGTTTTTGATTGAATAGTGGATACATAGGTTTCAGGGTCAACTATTTCAAGCATAGGTAATCTATAAAAACTAAAAGATATAGTCTTTCTTTATGGTGAAAAACATGGGATATGACCTGGGAAAACACTGGGTCTCACAAAACCCATCTCATATAAGTTGTCAAACTCTACCCTCAACTCACAAATCTCTCCAAAATCCATCCAATATGCTGGTGCAGATATTAGGGAAATTTCAGGGTATAATTAAATGCATAAGTCTATCTCTCTATGGGGATGTAATCCTGGGACTTCCTATAGAAATTCCACCTTGTAATATGCCACCACTATAGGGAAATGGTAGCCAATAGCATTTAATACTCCAAGAGTCATGATTTCCAACTAGTGAAAAATCATATGAACTCTCTTATGACTAAGCTCATCCTTCTTTTCCCTGGATTCTTTTTCACCAATAATGGAAAACCTCATGTAATCATTTTTTACACACGAAATCCTCCTCATAAATAGTCAATCTACAAGTAAACTTGTGTTACCTAGTCCATACCAAAGATAACATCATAAGGGATCATCATTACAAAAAAACAGTTCCTATAAAGATCTCTCATCAACAACCGTAAAGTAAAACCATCAGTAGAAGTGTGAAATTATTGAGTAACCTTATTTTGGAGCCTCCCATCATAAGGAATGATCCAAAGGCTCAACCAGAATCTCTAATTCATGTAATAGAGATGTAGAATGAGTGTAATAACTCCCATATATTCCTATCAATATAGAAAATAAGGAAGAAAAGACATGGGTCATACCTCATATAATACCTATATACATGGGGTCATATGACCCCTTTGCCTTCTACTATCCTTGTCCCATACCACCAACTCCCTAGTCTATTCATGGGCCACCTATGGATGGGGTTTGTAATAGTTCAAACATTTGACCATCTCATACTTCTCTACCAAACCCTCTAAAAAAATCCTTCACTATGTTTAATTTCCTTACTCCTACATCTATCTCTACCTCAATGGTCCATCGACTATATTCTGATTAGCTATACGACTATTCAGACAATCCAATGCAATATTCCCTCAATTTTTATAAGAGAAACTCCACCCATCCCTCGGATAATGTGGGCCACCTTGAGATCCCTACACAAATGATTCTCTATCTTGGGATAATCTCCTAATTATTCTATTATGCATGAATCCATATTACCATCATCAGTTACCTACTACCAAGATATCATCTCCTAGGTTCCCACTACCAACACCAAATTTTGGAACCTTATAATCATTGAAGATCTACACCACTAAGTCTCACTCCTCTAATCTTGCATTTGTTGTAATATAGACAGATATCTCTAAATTCTTAATATTTTTCTGTAATACCTCTCAATAGGAATTTATGTAAAGAATTAACCCTATACTATATTTATTTTGTAGTGTGAGAGATCAGTAAACCTTCCCAAATACTCCACTATAGTCATACTACCCAATATTAGATTTACAAGCCTTTGTATGTGCACTGATCTCTACATGGAAGGGGAAAAATCCACACCAAAGAGATGCTCAAAATCTTAATAGGATAGAGTGGTCTTGTCATGTGACTGAGTCACAATACACCACCTTCTCCTAGAAAATCACTGAATAAGACAGAATTAGGGGACTTTAATGTTTTCTAAGGGTGTTATATCAAGGTTTAAAACATAAGTGGATTCATCTAGTTGGTCCGTAGTGACCCGTGGTCTCACTCACCCTAAAACCATGGAGGTCACTACCTCTAGAACATATAAAATGCACTCATCATACATGCATCCTTCTCTAGAACTTCCATTGCTACATATTTCTTCACAAGTGGTATTATAGATGGTAAACCACCTAGGGGTGCTATCACTAATACATCCCTATTTATTGAAGCCACTAAAAATGGAATACAAACCTCATGATCAAACTATTGAATCTTGGTTGGTTGTCTTCATGGAGGAATCATGAAATAAAAAGTGGACCACGATCAAAAAATATATTTGGGGAGTTGGATAATCAAGAGAAAAAACCAAAACCCAAAACAATATGATTCATATACCAATGAATTACTTGAAACTAATGTCTACATATACTGAGTTTAAAGGTACGTGATCAGAGTTATGGTGTATGGATATGTCGGCTGTCATGACAGTATTCGAGTCACTGCACTAAAATATGAACTCAAAATACAAAACACTATTTCTTAAAACCCAAAATCAATCTCACAGACTCCAGTATTATGTTAGAATGGACTCATGTGATACAACTCTTTCTTGAACTGACCTGATTGGACCCCAACCTTGACTACCCCAATCCAGCCTCTAATAGTCCAGGGGCTGGTGACGAGCACTGAGTAATCATATCACACACATGGGAGGAATTATCCTATTGTAAATGTACATGCACAAATATCTGCAAGACCATAAAATACTAAAATGTAAAACAAATGGATACAATTCATGCATACATTTAAGATCCCTCAATCAGACTATGAAAGTAATATACTGAATATGATAAAGGTGTGGAATACAAGCCCAACCAAAAACTATAGAGAGGCTAACCTACTTAAATGGTGAGGAATATAATCAAATGTATCCACCAAAAAACACCTCATTATTTCCTAATCAATTTATTCCCCACCTTCTCCCTATCCTCCTAAGAAACTATCAAATATCCCATAATTTCCATAGGACCTGATACATGAGGGGAAATCTATTGTAGGGATAAGTAAATAAATACCCAATAAGAAGCTTAAAAGAGACTAAAAATGAAGAATCATGTGTATTCAAATCATAACTGGGATATAATATTCAAATCATAAGTAAAACCTAGATATACTCAAGAAGGGCATCGTGGCTCCAGGTGGTAACAACTAAACATACATCTACAGGATTCTTCATGAATCAATTATCGTTCTGTGAGAACCAAATCCATGATCCATTATATCACCATAAAAACTCATTCAATAGGACATTATCATTATTCTACACCCAATAATATTTAATGCTCCTAGAATACCAAAATAACATGATTGGAGATCCCACCTAGGATTTTTAGTGGACCCCATAAACTCAGTTTGGATCAACATGCTATGTAGGGTATCATTTAGAAATAATACCAAACACCCAATAAAAACTTATTTCTATATAGAGGATAAACACTTATCTCAATGAGGTTATAAAGACTCCACAAACCCCTTATGGTATAAAAATAATAATAGAGGATCGCACTATGATATCATAGGGGGAAACCATAAACTCTCTCCAAGAATCATAAAAGACAGGGGATTTCAATCCAAAAATGTGGATGTAATGCCACACTTTACCTTAATGTGATGGGCCAAGGGAAAACTCTCAACTGATACTAGTCAAAAATAAAACATTAAGGGTTCTAGACACCCTTAATGGTGTACAAGAACAGTATTCAGGGTGCATAACATGTATAACCAACTCCTACTATAAACTTGTGATTATTCCCCACAAGAAATGTAAACCTCAAAGGATACAACCTGTATGTAATTACCAACAACATGTAGTGGTTTTCCAGCACCCTGACCGTGCAGTTTGGATGTGTCCTTGTAAAAATATTTTTCGGTGTACTCTGGCCATGTATGTGTATTTCACATTTCTCATTCCCATGTATACTCTAAGAACACAGTAAGACACCATCATGTGTTATAAGGTTCATTCTATGGCGTTACACCTCTTGGGTTATTTTTCTCTACATGGGATCCCTGTGGCTGAACAGGGGGTCTCATATGGCCTGTAATTCCAGATTAAACGCTTTGTTAATTGGAATTTTACAAAAACACACCGATTATCCACTATAGTATCCTCCATGTTACTGTGTCCACTATTCTCACAAAAAAACATGGACTTGGCATCATCATACCTCTTCAATTGAAACTCATTGGAATTTGGGTTTTGATTGTATAAGGCCCCAACCATAAACATTACTTAATCTTGAGTTATTTCAAGAATACACGTTGAGGATATTTTCAGGTTTAGTGTTTTAGAAAATTAGATCATAAATCATGCATTACATTCCACATTTAAACAAATTGGTTACATAAAAGATAGTACTCATTTTTCCCACCAATGGACACATATTTAAAATAAAACATGGATTCTTTCTTGACACTTCCTTGATACTATCATCATATCATGTACCTTTCCCTTGACATGTGAAAAACATTTCAAAAACATGGGATGAGAATAAAAAGCTCAGTAAGGGATATAAAAGTACGAAATGAGAACATTAGTTCATGTATAAACTCGTACTTTACTCATAAAACATAAGAATTTTAACATACCTCATCAAATCATGAATAAATCATATAAATCATAAGACATAAAGGTAACATGAGGCATTCATAACATTTTTGCGTAGGGAGTAACCCTCATTGTTACTTTTGGAATACCCATCACAACATATTCCCTAAACCTCTTCAGAGAAACCTTAACGTTTAACCCCTTCATGTTACCCAATGCATTGGATAGCTATATCGGGCTCACCCGCCCTTAGCTTATCACAGAACCACCCGTCTTCATAATCAATTTCCCAAGAACCATAACATAATCGTATCACATAAAACATGAATAAAGGAAACATAACATTTCCACATTTCAATAAAAAGATATCAATAAAACACATTTATATAATAAAAATATTATGAAAACCATTTTCAATTCGAAAATAAAAGAAAATTAAATTATGGTATTTATTTTTCATTTAAAAAAAATTTATGGCTTATAGAGGAATCTGAAACTCAAAAAGTGGTCACGGCGGCAGAGAAGTCGTTGTCGACGCATACGTACGACAAAAAAACATTCCTTTTGTAGTTTAGTAAAACACTTCGTATAAAAAAAGGATCCTTTTGAATATAAGTAAAATTCAAAGGGTTTTATACACCGTATAATAGAAAGTTGTGTATAAAATATGCCTCAATGAAAGGTGATTGAGACGAAGTCCCATACCTCGTGTCCAACATGACTCGATCATTCTTTAACCTCTTTAATAATAAACTTGAGTTAATTTATACTTTCATGAGAACCTTTTTCAAGTTCATTATTCCTTTTATATCACTTATTACCATGTTATGAACACTATTTAATTATTTAAGTTAATAACGGTCATTTTGTCGATCTTTGGTACATGAGCCAAAAATGGACTTCTTATAATTACATGTTGTTCATGTGGTCAAAGCTCCATTATATCCAGAATTATATTCATGAGTTAGATATCATATATATCATATATATACAGTACATGCATCCATTTATAATAATACATAACATTTAGAGGCAAGAAATGAAATGCACAGTTCATGGAGATGGTAAGCTGTACGTACTCATGAACGCTACTTCCATTTCTATTTCATATTTAATGGAATTAAAACACAATGATACATAGTAGTATTATACTTACAGTATGGTATCATATATAATATCTTTAAATATATCCATTATACATACCACATATGGTATTAACGAATCAAATCACTTTGAGGGGGCGGTAGTCCGCACTTCCTAAAATGAAGATATTGCATTTACCAATAATGGAAACCATAAAGGTATTCCATAAATAAAAAATTAAGAAGCTTAAGGAAAACATAAACAAATTATATATCACATATAAATATAGTTACGTCTTAATGGACACCTTTGAAGGTATTAAAATAATATTAAACAATCATCGTTTCGTGAGGCAGTAATTCGCCATCCACAGAAATAGTATGTTCTTTAACCATTAGACGGAGTTGTGTGGATGTGTAGCTAGAATCCTTATTATAAGAAAATCCTAGTATATTGAATATACTGGTGTTGGTACAAAATAAATGAATAAAAATATTTTAGGGGGTTGGAGAAACAAAATAAAACAAAAGAACATTAGAGAAGACATTACCTTTAAATCGAGCAACTCATCTTGGTTTGAACCAAAAGGGTTTCTTGAAGAGC
Organism: Viscum album; assembly: GCA_963277665.1. Classification (NCBI taxonomy): domain Eukaryota; kingdom Viridiplantae; phylum Streptophyta; class Magnoliopsida; order Santalales; family Viscaceae; genus Viscum; species Viscum album. The sequence continues at coordinate 1,590,003,776 of OY728141.1, read as the reverse complement.
TTCATACCTAAGGTAATGATTCTAGGATGAAGAGTGGTATGTGGAGAGATAAAATGAGTAGATCTAGGCCGAGACAATGGGTTTAGAAGTGTGGGTAAGGAGGTAGAGGTGGGTGCCTTTTATAAGAGGGAGGAGGGGAACTCTTGGAAAGCCAAGAAGTGTTAATGTATTTTAAAATGAGTTTCGGATTTAAAAGGTCCCACATTGTTATATTTATATGATAATGTGATTAGGGTTTGAAATATACCTATCCAATAGGTCTCTGACATGTGTATGTCTTAGATGTTAAATTATCTTTTCATTTTATTTAAATCGTTAATTAATGAGGTAATCATTGCATCAGCATGGTGTCATAAATAAATTAATTTATTTAATGTCTAAAAATAATAAAAAAATATCTATTATTTAAGGAATATTTTTAGATTTACAATGATTATTTATAGTCTAAAATATCATTTACACAGATAAAATTAATTTTTTTTACTTGGGTGTTACATTATTTTGGGATGTTCTCCTTTAAAAATAAAAAGATAAAGTGTCACTTTCACTCAAAAGTGATTCCATGGGGACCCAAAGTTTGGAAAAAGGCATACCATGGTCTGCCATGACACCACCAGTAGAATTAGGACACATTTTGGGGTCATTTTTCATTATTATTATAATTTTTTTATTATCCTTAACTACCCGATTACTAATTAATCATGATAATTAACGATAATTAACGTCGTTACTATTCACAATGTCCAAAAACAAAAGATTCTTAATTACATAATTTGTACCTTATGATTCCAAATATGGAATCAATTTTACCAAATTCCAAACACAGAAATTGCAATAATTAAGTTAAAAATAATTCCCATTGTCAAAACAAATAACGGGTTTTTTGAAACAATATCTAGGAAAAGTTTGTCACTTGTTTTTGCCCAATTCCAAAGTGATATTAATTATAATTACTAACATTAGATTAAATGGTAAAAATATATTCTAATTAAATTTTAAAAAAAATTAAAAATATAATATAACCATATAATTAAATTAGATGAAAATGCAGATTTGATGTAAAATGCAATATTTTCCACTATTCATTAAAAAAAGAACATTGTCAGAAAAATACCAAAAATTTATGCAAAGTAAATTTCAATGTTCCAATCATAAATAATAAGTTAATTGTGACAAATTTAGCTTATAAAACTGTCAAAAGTTTGATTTCGAAATGCTTTTCCATCAAAAGGCAGTAAAACAATCTTTTAAAAAATATTAGTGTCTTCCATGAATAAGATTGGAATTATTCTCATTTTAAGCCTCTAAAACAAAATATAATTAATAAATAGACATCGATAATAATATCTATTATTCATTACTTACTTGGGATGTTACATCCTTCCCCCCTTCAGAAAATTACGTCCCCGCAATTTATTTACTTATCGAATAAGTGGGGTTATTTATCCCTCATTTCATTTTCAGATTCCCATGTTGCCTCTTCAATCATGTGGTTTTTCCACAAAACCTTTACATGATGAATCACCTTATTCCAAGCACTTTCTCCCTATGGTCAAGAATCTGGACTGGTTGTTCCTCATAAATAGATTCTCTTCCAACTGAACTACCTCTGGACTCAGAACATGAGATGGATCTGGCATGTACTTCCTTAACATTGAAACATGAAAAACATTGTGTACATGAGATAAACTCGGAGGTAAAAGACACTCGGAATGAAACTGATCCAAATCTCTCCAGAATTTCATATGGTTCAATGAAACTTGGACTCAACTTTCCTTTATTACAAAATCACATCACTCTTTTCCATGAGGATACTTTGAGAAAAACATGATCGCCTACCTCAAAAGAGAGATCCTTCGTCATGTTGTATGCATAACTTTTCTGCCTGCACTCAGCTATTCTCATGTGTCTCTGTATCAGCTGAACTTTTTCTACCAACTCTTCTACCAATTCTGGTCCCATCAACCTCCATTCACCCACTTCATCCCAGAAAGCTGGAGTTCGACACCGCTTCCCATATAATGCCTCAAATGGTGTCATCTGTATATTAGAATGAAAACTATTATCATAAGAAAACTCAACCAAATAATGAAGATGGTCCAAACTTCCCCGATAATCCATAGAACAAGCACGTATCATATCCTCCAATGTATGAATTGTTTGTTCTGACTGCCCATCTGATTGAGGATGAAAAGCTGTACTAAAATTTAATTCATTACCCAACGACTTATGAAGGCCTTTTGAAAAGTTAGAAGTAAACCTGGGATCACGATCAGATACAATGGATAAGGGAAATCCATGAAACCTAACTATCTCTTTAAGATAAAAATGAGAATTTTGATCTAGGTAAAAAGTATCTCATATAGAAAGGAAATGAGCAGATTTAGTCAAGATATCAACAATAACCCTGATTGAATTATTACCTCGAGGTGTCTTCGACAATCCCACAACGAAGTCCATGGATATATTTCCCCATTTCAACTCTGGCACTGGTAAAGGCTGAAGCATCCATTTCGGTACTTTATCCTGTTAACAAGTCAAACACTTCACAGAAAAATCAGCAATATCTCTTTTCATTCCATCCCACCAGTAATACTCCCGAAGATCTCTATACATCTTAGTACTTCCTGGATGAACTGGAAATAGAGAACTATGAGCTTCACATAAAAAATCTCTCTTCAACTGCGAATCACAAAGAACACACAATATCTTCCCAAATCTCAAAACACAATCATTATCAATGATGAATTCAGGAAACTTACCCTTCTGAACCAGCTCTAACTTTTTCTGCAACTCACTGTCTTTCTTCTGTGCTTGCTTAATTCTATCTAATAGAGAATATTTCACTGATACCTGAAACAAAATAGATGGAAATCCTACACCAACAACTTTTATGCCAAAGTTCATCAAATCCTAACCTAAAGGATGAAGTCCCAAACACAACATTATTAATGAAGAATTACTTTTTCGACTCAAAGCACCAGCCACTTAATTTTCTTTTCCCGGATGATAATGAATTGAACAATTGTAATCCTTGATTAATTCTAGCCATCTCCTCTTTCTCATGTTCAATTATTTATGAGTGAATATATACTTTAAACTTTTGTGATAGGTATATATTTCACACTTTACTCCATAAAAATGATGCCTCCAAATTTTTTAAATAGAAAACAATAGCAGCTAATTCCAAATCATGTGTAGTGTAATTTACCTCATGAGTTTTTAACTGACGTGAAGCATAAGCAATTACCTGATCATTCTGCATTAGGACGCAACCAAGTACTTTCAATAAAGCATCACTATAGATAACAAACTCCCCATTCCTAGAAGGTAGTGCCAAAACTGGTGAATTCACCTATCTTCTTTTCAGTTCCTGAAAATAATCATCACATTATTTTTTCCAGATAAACTTAACACCCTTCCGAGTTAGCTTTGTCATTAGACTAGATAACCGGGAAAAATTTCTAATAAACCTTCGGTAATAGCTTTCCAAACCAAGGAAGCTACGAATCTCAGTTACATTTCTGGGTCTTGGCCATTCTTCAATAACCTTTTTTTGTAGGATTAACAATTATCCCATATTTAGAAACAATATGACCAAGGAAAGATATTTGTTGCATCCAAAACACACACTTTCTGAATTTCCCCTAAAATTTATTTTCTTTTAGGGTTATAAAAATGACCCTTAAATGACTTTTATGCTCTTATTTAATTTTAGAAAACACCAAAATATCATCAATAAGAACAACCACAAACTTATCCAAGAACTCATGGAAAATTTTATTCATAAGTTCCATGAATACTGCAGGTGAATTGGTTAGCCCAAAAGGCATAACTAAGAATTCATAATGGCCATATCTTATATAAAACACAGTCTCTGGAATATCTTCTTCCTTTACCTTCAACTGATGGTACCCCGATCTCAGGTCAATCTTTGAAAAATAATGAGCTCCCTAGAGCTGATCAAACAAATCATCGATATGAGGAAAAGGATATTTGTTCTTAACAGCGATGTTATTCAAGGCTCTATAATCAATGTAAATTCTCATTGAACCATCTTTCTTTCTAACAAATAAAACATGATCACCCCATAGTGATGTGGTAGGTCGAATGAAACCTTTCTCTGATAAATATTGAAATGAATCCTTCAACTCTAAACCTTCAATTTGATCCATTCGATAAGGGGGATTTGAAATTGGCTTAGTATCATGAACTAAGTCAATAGTAAATTCAACTTCCCAATCTGGTATTATTCTAGGAAACTCATTATAAAAAACATCAAGATACTCATTTACCACCGACACATCATTAATCTGAACGGTTCCTTTGTTTTCAACAATATGTACAAGGTAACATTCATTTCCATCTTTTACAAGTTTCTCAACATCTTGATATGTTATCAACAGTAAGGGTTCATTCTTGTACACAAACTGAAAGTCTTTCTAAAAATAATCTTCTTTAGCTCTATAGTCAATCTTAGCCTGGTAAATAGAGAGCCAATCCATACCCAAGATAACATCAAACTCTACTAGAGGTAAAACAATAAGGTATTCAAGTAGGTTCTTTCCACGGATAAGGATAGGAAGATTCTTATTAATTATTTTTTCCTCAACATTTCCCCCAGGTTTTTTTTACCACAAGTTTAGGAGTCATTTCTTGAGATGGTATTCCTATTTTACTAGAAAAGCTTATTAGAGATGAAAGAATGTGTAGACCCTGAATCAAACAACACACTGGAATAATCTGAAAAAACAAACAATGTACCTGATACCACTTCATTTGATGGCCCAACATCTGCTGAAGTAGTTGCAAAGGATTTTACAACCCCTTTCTTCTTGTAGTATGACTGCTTCCTATCACTCGATCTCTTTTTCAGACACACTTTTTCAAAATGACCCATCTCATTTCACTTAAAACATTTCACTAACTGTAAATCAAATTTGGTCTTACCATCACCATGATCTTTTTCAGTGCAATCACTAGCCTTATGTCCTATCTTACCACATTGGTAGAACTTTCCATAATTCATAAGACATTCCATAGCATGCCTTTTACCACATTTATCACAAACTAGAAACGTAGTTTGCTTACCATCAGACCTTTTTGAAGAATTCTTCCCTTTCTCCTCCCACCTTGGTCTCTTATTCTGTTTGTTGTTATAGAACACTTGATCATCGGAAAAATCCATTTCCACCTTCTCAACACATCGAACAAGCTTTTCATAACTTTTGGACTCACAAGAAGCTAATTCCCTTCGATATTTTGGCTTTAATCTAGAGTAAAAATGATTGATTTTACTATCAAGGTCTTGGATAAAATTTGGAGAATACCTTTCCATTCGAGTGAACCTTTCTTCATAAGCAGCCACTAAGTCGTCCTATTGCCTCAATTCCAAGAATTGTTTTTCTATCCTAAGTCAAACCGCCTTAGGAAAATATTTCTCAAGAAACAATCCTTTGAATTCATCCCAGTTGAGAGCATCAATCTCATCAGCATCCATGATATTTTTAACCATCAACCACCACTGATCTGCATCACCCTCCAAACTTTAAATAGAAAGACTAACCTTTTGATAGTCTGAACACCCAATAACATCAAAAATATTCTCTAGTTATTTAATCCACCCTTCATCTAGCACAAGGTCAGATGATCCTCTGAATGATTGGGGATGTTTCCTCATGAAATGTTCCACCATTGACATGTTCCTCTGTGGTTGACCTGGCTGATCTCGTGCATGGATACCACCACCATTTATCGCTTCAGTCAACTGTGCCATTACTGCAACAAACTATTCAGATCCAATTCTGACCATCTCAGGATGCTGATTAGGATTGTCATTTCCTTCTGTATGCCTTCCTAGCACTGCTTCCCTATTTCCTCTATGGAAAACCATTCTGAAAAAACATGTCTTAGATAAAGAAACATGGTAATCTTAAAATGCTATATCATTTCAATTTGTCCATAAAAAAATATTTTTGGATAATCATTTAATAGAATACTAACTCCTAAAGTTATCTAAACCGACCTTTGATACCAACTATAAGTCCCCAGCCTTAAACATTACTTAATCTTGAGTTATTTCAAGAATACACGTTGAGGATCTTTTCAGGTTTAGAGTCTTATAGAATTAGATCATAAATCATTAATTACATTCCACATTTAAACAAAGTGGTTACATAAAAGATATTACTCATTTTTCCCATCTATGGAAACATATTTAAAATAAAACATGGATTATTTCATGACACTTCTTTGATACTATCATCATATCATGTACCTTTCCCTTTACCTTTGAAAAACATTTCAAAAACCTGGGATGAGCATAAAAAGCTCAGTAAGGGATATAAAAGTATGAAATGAGAACATTATTCCATGTATGAAATCATACTTTACTCATAAAACATAATCATTTTAACATACCTCATCAAATCATGAATAAATCCTAGAAATCATAAGACATAAAGGTAACTTGAGGCATTCATAACATTCTTATGTAGGGAGTAACCCTCATGGTTACGTTTGGAATACCCATCACAGTATATTCCCTAAATCTATTCTGAGAAACCTTAATGTTTAACCCCTTCGCATTACCCAATTCATTTGAGAGCTATATCAGGCTCTCCCTCCCTTAGTTTATCATAGAACCACCCATCATTATAAATAATGACCAAGAACCATAACATAATCGTATCACATAAAACATGCATAAAGGAAACATAACATTTCCAATTTTCAATCAGAAGATATCAATAAAACACATTGATATAATAAATACATTATGAAAACCATTTTCAATACCAAAATAAAAGAAAAGTAAAACATGGTATTTATTTTTCATTTAAAAAAATGTTATGTCTTGTAGAGGAAGCCGAAACTCAAATAGTGGTCACAGCGGCGGAGAAGTCGTTGTCGCCACATACGTACGACAAAAAAAACATTCCTTTTGTAGTTTAGTAAAACACTTCATATAACAAAAGGTTCCTTTTGAATAGAATTAAAAATCAAAGGGTTTTATACACCTTATAAAAGAAAGTTTTGTATAAAATATACCTCAATGAAAGGAGATTGAGACGAAGTCCCATACCTCGTGTCCGACTTGACTCGATCATTCTTTAACATCCTGAATAATGAACTTGAGTTAATTTCTACTTTATTAAGAACCTTTTTCAAGTTCATTATTCCTTTTATATAACTTATTACCATTTTATGTACACTATGTAATTATTTATGTTAATAATGGTCGTTTTGTCGATCTTTGGAACATGAGAAAAAAATGGACTTATTATAATTACATGTTGTTCATGTGGTCAAAGGTCCATTATATCCAGAATTTTTATTCATGAGGTAGATATCATATATATCGAGTACATACATGAATTTATAATAATACATAACATTTATAAGTATGAAATGAAATGCACCGTTCATGGAGACAGTAATCCGTACGTACACATGAATGCTACTTCGATTTCTATTTCACATTTAATGGAATTAAAACATAATGATACATAGTAGTATGATAATTCCAGTATGGTATCCTATATAATATCATTAATTATATCCTTTATATGTACCACATATTATATTAACGAATCAAATTACATTGAGGGGGTGGTAGTCCACACTTCCTAAAATGAAGATATCGCATTTTCCAATAATAGAAACCATAAAGGTATGCCATAAATGAACAATAAAGAAGCTTAAGGAAAACATAAACATATTATATATCATATATAAATATAGTGACATCTTAATTTCCACATTTTAAGGTGTTAAAAGAATATTTAATAATCATCGTTTCAAGAGGCAGTAATTCGCCATCCACCGAATCAGTATGTTCTTTAACCATTAGACAGAGGTGTGTGGAAGTTTAGCTAGAATAATTCTTATAAAAACATCCTAGTATATTGAAGATACTGGTTTTGTTACAAAATAAATGAATAAAAACATTTTAGGGTGTTGGCGAAGCAAAATAAAACAAAATAACATTAGAGAAGACTTTACCTTTAAATCGGGTAATTCCTCTTGGTTTGAACCAAAAGGGTTTCTTGAAGATCCTCCTACCTAAGGTAAGGATTATAGGATAAATAGAGGGATGTGGAGAGATAAAATGTGTTGATCTTGGCCGATCCAATGGCTTGAGAAGTGTGGGTAAGGAGGTAGAGGTGGGGGCCTTTTATAAGGGGGAGGGGGGCACTCTTGGAAATCCAAGAAGTGTTACTTTATTTTAAAATGATTTTCGGATTTAAAAGGTCCCACATTTATATATTTATAGGATAAGGTGATAAGGGTTTTAAATATACTCATCCAATAGTTTTTTGACAAGTTTAAGTCTTATATTTTACATTATCTTTTCATTTTATTTAAATTGTTAATTAATGAGGTAATCGTTGAATCATCATGGTTTCATAAATAAATTAATTTATTTAATGTCTAAAAATTATAAAAAAAATACTATGATGTAGGAAATATTTTTAGCTTTAGAATGAGTATTTATAGTCTAAGAGATCATTTACACAGAAAAAGTGAAAATTGTTTTACTTGGGTGTTACATTCTTTTTTGATGTGCTCTTTTCTTTAAAAATAAAAAGATAAAGGGTCACTTTCACTGAAAAGTGATTCCATGGGGTCCCAAAGTTTGGTACAAGGCATCCCATGGTCGGCCATGAAACAACTAGTAGAATTAGGAAACTTGTTGGGGGTCATTTGTTATTATTATGATATTATTCTATTATCCTTAACTACCCGATTACTAATTAATCACAATAATTAACGATAATTACCGTGGTTACTATTCAAAATGTCAAAAAACAAAAGAGTCTTAATTATAGAATTTTTACCTTCTGATTCCAAATATGGAATGCATTTTACCAAATTCTAAACACAGAAATTTCAATAATTAATTTAAAAATAATTGCCGTTGTCAAAACAAATAGGGGTTTTTTCTGAAAATATATCTAGGAAAAGTTTGGCACTTTTCTATGCCAAATTCCAATGTAAAATTAATTATAATGACCACAATTAGATTAAATGATAAAAATATATTCGAATTACACTTTAAAACCAATTAATAAGATAATATAATGATATAATTAAATTAGATGAAAATGTAGTTTTGATGTAAAATGCAATATTTTCCACTATTCATTAAAAAAAGAACATTGTCAGAAAAATACAAAAAATTTATCCAAAGTAAATTTCAATGTACCAATCATAAAGAATATGTTTATTTTGACAAATTTATCTTATAAAATTGTCTAAATTTTTATTTAAAAATGGGTTTCCATCCAAAGGTAGTAAAACAATCTTTTAAAAAATATTAGAGTATTCAATGCATAAGATTGGATTTATTCTCATTTTAAGCCTTTAAAACACTATCTAATTAACAAATAGGCTTAGATAAGAATATATATTATTTATTACTTACTTGGGATGGTACATATTGACTTAGAAAACATCACGGTCAAACCATTCATCACCACCGCACATCAAAACGGATAATAATAGGAAACATCAATATGATTGACTCCTCCTTTATCATCCCCCATCCCCATACCTTGGTTTCACCCTTGATCATGAACCATACCCATGGTATCAGAAATTTTCTATAAATAACAATCATGAAATGATCGAATACCGTGTATTTTGTCAAACTGTGGGCCAAAGGAATTTCCCACGATAATCAAGCAATGAATCATGGGAGAAATCCATAAAATAACAGACATGGGGATCAACAGAATACTTTGTTAATTTATACCTTGATCCATTTTAAGTTAATTTTAATAAAAATTATAAAAAATAAATAATGCATAATAAATTTAGTGCAGAAAAATCTACAGTCAAAGCGTAAATCAATTATTGTTCATGGAATTAATCTGAATTCAACTAGGATAAAATAATTAGATGGAATTGTAAAAATCAACATATTACCTAGAGTTTTGACCAATGATTTTGGAATAGTGATCTTTTATTGTGTCATCAATGTGATCCATGATCACCAATGGGGTAATGATCCTCAATATTATCCCAATATGATGTCTTGTGTCAAGATCTCCTTTAACACCTCCATCCAACTAATCCTCTCAAAATGTAGTGTTATGAATATGACCATAAAAATTGTCTATATAATCATATAAATAGAATATTTTTAGTTAATTTTTATAAATTAGAAATTAAATAAATATAATTCAATATTTTTATTTATTTTCCCATGAAGGAGGTCAATACCAATGTTCGATACTGACATATATTATGTCGCACTTAAGGTATAATCCTTGATCTAAACTCAATGATGGAATAATATTATATATTTGTGATATCATTCAATAACTATTCCAATTTTTCTAGAAAACTGTATTCATGAATTATTAATATATTAAACACTTTTCAAATATTAATTTTATCCTCACCAGACCTCAAATTCCTACACTATCTCAAGCCATTGATCTAAAAATAATTCTTATAATATTCTATAGTAGTACATGAAAATATTAGAGATTTTATAGTTAATTATAGTTCATATATATTAGGAGTTGAAATTTAATTGAATTTGAATCATACTAGATTAATGTAATATGGATATAGGAACCTTGGCTAGACTTGTCACTGTCCTAAGAGCTTATTCTCTAACTAGAATATTGGGGTTTGGATACTTATTTCTCTATTCTTACTCTTATGTGGATTTTTATTTCATACACATTTAATAAATTATACTAAAGGGTTTTATATACCTTATGTATGTGATGTATTATACATACATGTAAATATAGTTAACATTTAATTTGGGGTTGTAACGTAAGCTATTTTTTTAAGGTGTTACACATCAATATGTTTTGAATATACTAATTATATGGAAAAAATAAGGATTAAAAAATAAATAATTTTAATTATTCATATAGGTAAATGGATTATATGAGATAGTAAAATAAGTTAATTAAAATCACTTTAAATACTAAGTGTTATATTGCTTCTAATGAAAACACTTATTAATACTTCAATAATGAAAATGGGTAGGTCATAAAAAAGTTGGGTGCCAATGTATTATCTTGTGTCATAAAATAGGATACATGTTACCCTAATATTTAGGGGTCAATTAAAATTATAAACATGTATTATATGTTACTAGGAAACCTAAAAATTAGGATACAAAAGGTATATTTTTTAGTTTCAGCATATGATTTATTAGATAAATAGTTATTCAATAAATTATCTAAGAGTCATATGCGAAATTATTGACCTATTTGAATAACAGATATAATAAGGAACTGTGATTAGAGCTTATATGGAATGATTCATAATTACATATGGATCTTTTCCAATTAATTTAAATGACTCAATTAAAAGGTTCATCATTTTAGTGGGATAACATTTAATTGAAATCCTTATTAAATAAATATAATAAAATGATAATAATATTTTAAAATATTCTATTATCAATATAGTGGAATAATAATTATCCAAATTAAATTTGAGATAAAAATTTGAGAAATAAAATCTTAATATAATAAAATTTTGGGACTATCGTAAGAACTTAAGAATAGTTCCCATGTAGGATAAAAAAATCTCCTTTTTGAGTAAAAAAATAATGAGAATCCATTTGCTAATTAAGCTAGACTTAAAGAGAAATATTCATATACTATGAACAATAAGGATTATCAAGATGTCTTTATGTTGATTTTTTTATTTTGATGGTTTCCAAGCTTCAAAAAAATGAGGATATGAAATATTTGGGTATGATATACAAATTGAAACGAATTTATCAAGTACAAGATAGATATAAGAGATGTCATGTTTTAAAATAACTCTTTCAATGTAGGGCAGTAAAAGGGAAATATTATATAAACTTATACCAACAATATTATTGGGTACATAATTAACATTTAGAGGCTAGGTTCAACCTATAGGATCTATATATAAACATAATTTATTCTACATTTTCTTCTATAATGGTTTTGACAATTTATTATGAATGAAAACATGAACGACTGGAAAAGAAATAACATGATATCTTTAGAATGATGAGGATTGTTGAGCATAACATGGGGCACCCCCGATCAAGTATCATAATAATTTTATATAATGAAAAGTATATATTTTCAATAATGATTAATAATAAGATTAAAATTTCAAATATTCATCCCAAGTTATTGAATCATAATGGAGGAGCTGTCATGGAAGGGAAGATCTTTCGTTATAAAAAACATGGTCACATGAGGTGGCATTTTCCTTAATACCTTAAAATGATTCATGAAGCACTATAGAAATAGATTATGTTTGAATTAAAATAATGTATCAAAGGGTTTCTATATCATGCATTTGGATTTTATGGACTATATTTAATATCTTTTGGATGAAAAAATGACTTCTCATTTTTATCGTATCTTCCTCTTATGTGATAAGAGGTGTTACTGTAAACAAATATTTTTAAAAATAAATGAGATGATGGTTTTAATGAACATGGTTATTAATGGTCCAAATATATAAAATTTTGAAATAAATGATAATTATAAAATAATTTTAATATGGTATAAAGAATCTATCAAAATTATTTGTTAAAATATAGTGAAAATATTTCAAACAAACTTCAATGTCATGTTTTGAAGAATAAAATAATCTTGGAAAAATATTTATCTAAACAGACTGAATAACACTTACGATATAATTCTTTATTTTAAATCCACATTATACACCATTTTAGTTAGAACATACGTTTTTATATTGAGCATAAACACTACATCCATTGACCAATAACAAATCAAAGAACCATACAGACATTATGAAACAAAAACACTCAAGATCAGATGTATCATAAAATTAGACAAGAAAAAACAATAAAATATTATTCATAGAGAATACATGAATTTTCAATATGGATTACTGATGATTTGGTTATTATGAATTTATAGGGTTTTAATAAAATTAGTTTATATTAAATTATAGACCTTCATGTGTTAATCAATGGAAAAAGAATAAGGGATAAAATCTAAAAAAAATCATGCTATTTTAGAAACCATTGTAAAGTATCTTCATTAAGGCTATAAGTTTCACTCATATTAATTACATTATTTATTTACTTTAGTGATGAATCTATAATAATGTTAAAATATTATTAAAATTATTCTTCAATTTCCTTAACAATTTATCATAGGATATTTTTATCCCTTTGATGTTTTAGGGAGATGGTAACAGATCGGTCATCATTACATACAAGTTATCACAAAACTTGATTATATTTATTCTTATAGAATACATAACTAGTCAAATATATTAGGATATATGTACCTTGGATTATACAAAGGTATCCCGTAAAAATTCCTAAAATAAAAGTTTCATATTGTGGAGGTATCTCCTGAACCATATATGTTATAGATCTATTCATGATGAATTGGATATGATTATTATCATCCTCAGATTGATTAATTATATTAGAATACATTCCATGGATTTGAATACCTTACCCCTAGTATTACCATTGTATTATTTGTTATATTAGAGTACTATTTGTGATATCTATATTATATCAATTAGTTTGTTAGATACTCACTTGAGATAAAATAACATTACACTGCATTATTAATATAAAAATAAATGAAATAAATTGCATGAGAGTTATCTTTATAATCTGATGTGACATGAGAATCATCATTTATTACTTCTTCATTATTAGGGTATTATTTATTTTGAATAGTCTCACACCAAGGATCATTTGGTAGTCTTGAATTTGAGAAACTCTCCCAGTCTTGCATCTATTTCCTCCTAAACCCAACTATTTTCCACCCCTAGGTTCCTCATGTTCCCATAACATTTTATCCCAAATAAATTAAATAGTTATATAAATATACACCATAATATTTTAAAATCTATTGAAATATAGTCCCGAGCTATAATAGTATGATACTTCACAAGGAGAACTAATTGAACAACCATTCCAGATGAGCTACCCTCTCGATTATTAATTATAACCCATTACTTGAAATCACTATATTATTGAAATAATGATTCTTAATGATTATATAATGTGGAATAGCTATAGGCTAAGGTCCATAGTCACACCTTTCCACACCCTTTATAATCCATAATCAATCAGACCAATTCCAAACCACAAACTGATTCGAACACACAATAAACTTGTCCTTTTAGACTCCCACTATAGAAGACAATTTATATTTATTAACTCAATAAATTTTATGTTTCATATGATGATATTTTACATATCATATAGTGTCTGAGTGGCTAGTAGGAACATGTTTTAAAATTAATATGTTCAAAGAGTAAAAAATAAATTAGAGAAAAAGTTATATTAGAAGTGAATATCAATTTATATTCTAAATTATATTACGATGTGTTGCATAAAATGTCTGTGTAATGGGATAAATTTATTTTAAAAATTATTTTAATAAGAAGATTGAGCAGAAATGTTCAAGGATGATGATGAAGAACTCATATAGGGTTCTATGTAGACCAAAAAATGTTATTAAAAACGTAAAAATTAATTTTTAATGGAATAATGTTTTAATACTATGTTAAAAAGATGAAAATTAGGAATATGATTACTAAGTCACAATATTATTCAAAAAAAAAATCTTAATATGTGTTACAAAATAAAATAGATTAGTGAGTAATAATATAATACCCTTACAAAAATGTGTGGCAGGAATTACAACAATATTTAATGAGTTAAACAAGACCTAAAAAAGTGTAGAGAACATAAATCCACTGTTGTGGTATATCATATGTTATATAAATAGTTGGGTGGCTCAGTATTGTTTTATTAGTATTCATTATAAATTTTAATAATAAAAAATATATCTTGTTATATAAAAGGCAGTCTCTAATTTATTATTCTCTTACATTGGATGCATATATTATGTGGAGTTAAATGATAATTAATATATCAAAGTACAAATATTATTTATCCAAAAATATTATTAGTCATAGAATAATGAATTATTTCAGAAAAATATTTATGTTTGAGTGAGTGGGTTTTTGAATAGAGATACAGAATATGACCAGGAGACACAAAATGAGTTTTCTTTACCAGACGACCTTCCTTGAATACAACATGGAGTGTAATAAACAATATCCTTGTTATACTAGGGGTGCATGATTCATAATGAATCCAAATACCTATGGTTGGAAATGTAAATATAATGGGATCCTTCATTCTTTGATACCTTTACTACACCAACAACAAGTCTATGTTAATCCATGGGTGGATGTGAATGATTCCGATCTTGTTAACTATTAAGACTTAACCTTGATGGAATTTTTACCCTCATATTATTATCATGATATTTAGCTACTTTATTGAGATTGGTTGAAGAAGTGCATGTCCAGACTGAGATAAGGCAATTATTTTGTGATTTTCTATTTGAATGAGGGGTACATTATGTGATCATCATCTAATGTGAATTAAATGAGATGTGTTTATCTATATAGTTGGCCTATAATTATTTATTTAATAACAAATTTTTATATTAAAAGGAATCCACATATGTTTTTTCTAATGGTATCTTTATATATTGGTCAATATTATTATATCATTTTTCATTATTGTATATGATATTACTGGTGGATACATGTTTGAAGATATTTTTGTTTGGTAGAGATCAGGTCAGATCCCTTTGTTTCTTTAGTGGAATTAATTCATTATAAGAGATTTATTATATCATACAGCCATGGATTCGGGAATTCATAATTATTTTTATCACTACAATTGAATTTGGGAATAAGATTTTTGGTTATGTGACTGATAATTACGTTTCTTTACAAAGTGTTAATACAAAATATAGAAATCTAACCCAAAAGTAGTTTGGGTTATGTCCAAAATAAATTTTGAATGTATTTTTACATTTATTTACTTATAATGTGTCATGTAGTGAATGAAAATGATAGATTATATAAATGGAGTTTTAGATGGGATCCAAAATGAGTTTTGGATATGGTTTCCCATGTTATTATATATGATGTGACATAAAGATATAGTGCATTGAGTCTATGAATATTTTAGTGAAATTATGGGATTTATGGAAATATTCAATAAATGTTGAACCACGAGGGGTTAGTAAAGACCACATCATGGTCTATGATGGGTGAGACCATTCCATGTTTAATGTCACAATGATGTGGTGTTTTATATGGAATTACATTATTTTGAGATAATACATAGTATAATATTTCTATCGTTTATATTAGTCTATCATATTTTTTTCATTATGTGATATTTATCTATGAAGTTTGAACAACTAAATCAATTATTTACAGGACAAAAAATTGACAATGATGGGTTATAAGTTACAAGGAGTTATTAATTGTAAAATATTTAATTTATTATCTAAACATTTGGAATTAAATATTTATCATTAGATAAATATATAATGGAACTAATAGTGTGTGATTTATGTGGAAAAAAAAATACAAGATTTAGGCTATTAATTTTACATTAGATGAATTCCATGAAACACACACACACACACTCTCTCTCTATCTCTCTATGTCTCTCCCCTCTCTATCCATCTTTTTATATTGGTTTAATTGTAAGGTATTAGAAAAATGTGATATTATATCCTTCCGAACAATTGGGATATTCATCCCATGGATACTATTTATAGAAGAAGACAACTTTATGATTCTCAATTACCACTTTCATTCCCATGTTAATCAATCTTTATAGTCCAAATTAATAGAGAAAAGGTAAATCGTTCCTCATTTAATTTATTAAATCTAGTAATAATTAAAGATCATATGGATTGAACTAGTTTTATCATATCATTACACTACCATTTTATATGCTTTATCCACTCCAAAATTCATTAATTAAATTAAAATATGAATTTAGAATGAATAAATTATCAATATCTAGTATCTATTATACAACAAATTTCAATGTTTTAATATATATTGTTTGTGGTGTATTTCAAAAAAAAAGTATATAAAGAAACCCCAATAAATAATTAGAAATTTTGTTTGATATAAAAAATAACGACCCACGCATAATTAAAATAATATTATAATATTTTCATTATAAAATCTATATAATAAAATAGAATAAGAGATCTAAAGGTATAGTGTCTTTGGGAGATTATATTCATAGTACAATATTTTCAATTAAAAATCATCTTTTATTTATATTTTCACATTACAGTCATAAAACTAATCCTAATCAAACCAAAACTAGTGATATCAAATAGACATATATAAAATAAAGTGGTGAGCTAAAATTCCCAATAAGGGTATAATAAGAATAAACATGAGTGTGTGGTATGATAAGGATAAAAAATCATCAATTGAAATTATAAAAGATAAGGATAATAAACCACAACAATGAAAAATGTAATAAGATAAATGAAACTCTATAATCATTTTAATTCATGGAATCATATGAATGTGGAAGAAATATAAACCATGTCATCATAAACATAATATTAAGATCATTTCCATGACTTCATAACAAAATATGGTTGGATCATTGCCCATGCACCATATATAAAATCTAATTAGATGTAAAAACTATCTAATTTATTAGGGGATTTGTATAATTATTGTAAATATAATTATATCATAATATGTCTTGAAAATATTCTCCAAATAGAAAATTAACATATATCAAATGTAAAAATTAAATGAACTAGTGAGTATAAAATTGATTACATACCAAAATCATAAGTCATATTATAATTATGAAGCATGGAGGTACAAAAGATAAAAAGAGGATATAAAATATTGGATGTAGAAAGATTTGGATGAGTAAAAAATAAATATTTATTGGAAATTAAGTGAAGCATAAATGTATAGTAAATTATATAGGAATAATTCAGTATAGAAAGAAAATGGAAAATCTGTCTTATATACTTTATAGTTTTTGAATAAATGAAATTATATGAAAGAAACCATAAAAGTATAAATATCTCATGGATAAAAAATGTAAATGGTAGTATTCAAAACGTAAGTGGAGTATATGATAAATAGGGGAAATGTAAGACAATATAGACACAAAGATATGTAGTATAACCGAAAAGAAGAAAAAGAGTGGGAGTGTCCCTATACCTTGAGTCACGAACCAATTTCAATACTACACTAATATATTTAATAATAAAATATTATTTATTAATTTTTTGAATCTATTAGTTTTTTTAATTTGATAATACTTTAATTTTCAAATATTATTAATATTTTAGATTAATATTTCTCAAATTGATCATTTTTAATCTTTTCTATCCAATGTTAAAAAATACTTTAGTGAAAGGGTAATGGCCTATGGAAACTATTCAATTCTTCCATAATCTATGTAAGTCTCATGATATAGATTATATTTCATTCATAAGTGAAATAAATTAATATCTTTATAAGTAGTTCAAGTAATAGAATATTTCTTGATGATTAATTTATTCTTAAACCGATCATAAAACATTACAATTAATAATATCAATAGAACTCATTTTTTATCATTATATAATCATTAAAATAACATATTTTTATTAATTAGAAATGAAAAATATTTTTCAATATATAAATTATAGGTGTTAATTTTAATAACATGACCCTAACACTTGGCTTGAAAAGAGTCGATATACCACTAACCTTGGGTGGTGTTCCCAAGAAATCAATGTAGGAAATAAATTTCATTGTCTTAATAACATGAAGGGGGATTATTTTCCCTTTAAATTACCACAACCTATCAAGAGAAAGTAAAAATAACCAAACCGAACAATATGATGAATGAAATATAAAAAATAAAATAACAAATAAAATACTAACAAGTAAACAATATCAGAGTAGCAGTTAAAATATAGAACAAATGGACCTATGAAAACCAAGGATTATATTGATGTAATAATACCAATGTGTAATTACCAAAACCCATCCATTATTGAACTCCATGATCTAACCACCATCCTAATAAGGTAGCCTCACGATGACCCCTAGAGAAATATGAAACCTTTCATTAACCTATATCCTAATAAATAACACCTGCATACAAACTACATTATATATATATGGGTAAATAATTACACCCTGTAGGTTTTTTCCAATATACTTACTAACTTATGAGACTAGGATAAGATCAAATATTTTTAGACATGAAAAAATATTTTAATATAAAGGAGAGGAACGAAAAAGTAGTTTACCATTTTAATTTAATTAAATTAAATTATAAACCAAAAAAAATTACCCCTTAATTCTATTTGGAATACCCAAACCACATCATATTACTCACATTAACATTAATTTCAAGTGATAGTTCCATTTACATGACTGATTACTCTTTTATCCACTAATCCATAACTAGGTGACCATTCTACGGGTGCTTCAAGTCTAATTGCATGATCCCTTTACTGTCCACAACCAAGGAAAATGAACACATAGACCATTCCACATATACCAATTTATCTATTATATTTATTTAACATGGATCAATTATTCCATTTAAAAATATTAATAAAAAATATTTCACAAATTAAAAAAATATCATAAATTGGAAACAAAAAATTAAAGGATACTTAGAAAGGAAACTGTACAAATTATAATACATCCCTAATAATTAACAAAATGATTTTACATAAATTAATAATCTCATAATTCCATTGAACAAAATTTAATAAAAATTTATCCATCATGTTTTATAATAAATGGGTAAAAAATTTAATCCACATACCTCATAAATGGAAAAAATGATGAATGAAGCAATGGAACCTCTTAATCTGGGACTGAAATCTATTTCTTTTAAAAACTCCGAATTTTTTTTAAAAAAATGAATTATCTAAAAGTTCATATCATAAAAACACCGATCAATTTTTATTTCAATAGAAAATTAGTATATATAGAAAGATTATATGAATGATGAGAGGAATATTCTATTACATTCAATCTCTTATATTCAAAAAATCTTGATCCATTGAAAATTGTTTTGGAGGGAGATGGTATTCCAAAAAACCCTTGAGGAGTCCTTTGGCTCAAGATTATAGGTCAAAAAAGGTAAAATATGAGTTTTGAGAATTGAATGGAATAAAAATTCCATTTTTATGTGTGATTAATTCATATTTCATGGTTAGGATGCATAGTTTATCAAACCAAGATCGAACCATTGGAGTGATACTTCAAAATATCCAAGGGGTCTCCTGGTTGTTCCACATGGAGAAAAAATCCATTAACATTAAATAAAAAACATTTGTATCCCAAAAAACTATATCATTCATGGTTTTTCTCATGGCTTGGCCAAACCCTAGGCTAGAGTTTCACCTGCCCAATTACTCCAATAAAATCTTGCATAGTTTCGAAGAGACTTTTCACGTTTTTTCTTTACTATATTTAAACTGTACACCCTTAAAAAATGTTCGAAAACATAATATATCTGACACAGATATCCCAAATATCAAAAAAATCATTATATAACATCAATATAGATAGTAAATGATCAATTTAATTAAATCAATTGGTATTTAATTATTCATAAATTTAAGATTTCTTTTCCCAATAGAGTTGTAGATTTGTGATTTTTTGGAAGAGTTTTGGGTATCTCTACAATATCTATTTCCCACATTCCCATGTATCCTCTTCAATTTAATCTTGTTAACAACATGAATAAAATTTAAATTCTATACTTCTTCTTTTCAATCCAATATATGAATCAACACATGAAAAAAATTAGTACGTTTTTCTATATCAACAAGACATCATCAATTCAAATGGTTTGGATTGGGATGTTATTTCCTCAATGAAGATAAATTTAATATATTATGAACCAAAATAAACCATGGTAGAAATTCAAACTAATCGGAATGATCTCAAATTATGTCTTGTAATAAAATAGATAAGACATTCCATGGATAAAACTTTTATTTATTATAAAATCAATGATATACCAACCTTGAAGAGACATTCAAAATTAATTGATCCCCTATGAAAATGACAACAGTTGATTGTGATAATATGAAAACGTTTTTAGTATATTTAGGATTAAATAATCCATTTCCTGATCTCCTAAATTTTCTCAGTAGTCTCATATACATGGATATGTCCCAAAAGCGAAGAATCTTCTATCTATGCCCCAAATAGTGGAGAGAGACAAGGAAGACCATACAATTCCTTGAACAGAGCCATATATATCATGCCATGATAAAATTTTCTTCATAAAACTCATATAAAGAAAAGTAATCCTCATATGCAGCACTGGAATCCATAAAAAATCTCAATGCTTGAATTCTAGTGTTTGAATCATTTATTCAGACTTCCCATCTATTTGAGTATGATAAACCATGATCATGGTCAACTCGGGACCCAAATATTACATTAATGTTTTCCAAAACTATGTTGTAAATTTAGGATCTCATCCAATGATGGTAAAAAAATGATACTCCATGAAATTTTAATACCTACCATATATATATGTTTGGTAATTCATTTAATTATTAAGAATAAAAAATTTCAATGATGCAGGCTGACAGTGTGAGTCAGTTTTCAATCACCTAGTTAGAATCATGATTCCAAATAGTTTTTGGTAAATAAGGGAAAAATTCTGTAGCAATCTACTCTCATTTCTAGATAGATATATGTAATGATTTTATAATTTTAAATAATACTTGATACTCTGCCATGATGTACATATAGGTTAATCATTTCTTCACATAATTAGTTACATATAATTTCATACAGTATAGTAAATATTGTTTTGTATAGACTTGAACTTATTTTTAAAGCTATAGAAAATTACCCACATAAAATGACGATAGGCATAAAATAAGTTTCTTATGATAATTGGGTGGAACAATTATTCGATTATAATACATAAAAAATATTTACGATCTTGTTTTCATCCACTAATAGTATAACCACCATTTAGTTTTAATATAATGGTAAGGTAATCAGAATTTAAAATTTGAGCATCTTTAACATTGTCAACTAAATTTGGTATGAGTGAAACCAGAAAAAATAAAATGAATTTATTATGCCCATTAGAATCCTAGTGAATATCAATAATCATACTCATCCTCCAATACACTATTTTGGGTTTTTCTAACTAACACTTTTGAAGGTAAGTGTGAACATAAAAATTCCAACAAAATAAAAACCATAAAAAATTAAAAGACAACCAAATCATGAATATTTGGTGCTGCCCCTCCACATCAGCTACATCAATAAAAACAAGCCTCCACCTTCGCATAGACACTCGGTTATCTATCCTGTGTTGGGTTGCATGGGATTGATAATGATGAAAAGTTCCATACCATCTTGTTCATCCAAATCTGGATGGTTATGAGCTGTTAGACACTTACTCCTTTGAAACCACATCTGAGGAAGATCCTCATAGTATGACTGATGACTTTCACATTCAAAAAACATAACAGAATAACCAGAAGAATTAAAAAACTGTCACATATTCAATCAAAGGTAGCATAAAAATTTTACTTTGAAAACTATCTGACCAATAATCATACTCATCAATTTCAACTAATCATGAGTTTTTAATGATAACAAATTATAGACATTTTGAATTAAAGGATTGTCCACTGAGTTTCTTTAACCTGATGTATAAAAAAAGTCCAAGTTAAAAAGGACATATTTTATCCATATTCTCTTTTAGAGGTTCATGTCCCATTGTGTAAAGATGTGTTACAAAATTTTATGGTATATGAACACAGTTATCTTTGCTCTATGTATATAATGATTCCATGTTTTGTAAACACGAACAATCAAAACCAATTCTATTTCATGGGTATAATAATTCATTTCAAGAATTATTAACATTCATGACCCATACATCACAAAATTATCTCGTTTAACAGCTATATATCCAAGTCTATATCTATACGTTTCAAAAAAAAACCACATTACCTTTCATTGGTTTTGAAAAGACAAAAACCAGTGTTGAAGTGATTTGTACCTTAAACTGTTAAAATGATTGTGTAAAATCATCACTATAGTTGAATGGAGATCCCTTTTTTATATGTTCAAACACAGGAGATGTGGGGCTTGATAAATCTCAATCAAAGTGATGATAATAAACTACTATGACTAGATTTCTCTTTATCTCAAATATTTTGTTTAGTGGTTTCCAATATATGAAAAAGTATATCTTTTCTTGATATATTAATACTCATTTATAAGAAATTACATGGCCAAGTAAGAACACTTATTTTATCCATAAATCCTATTACAATAGTTTACTATAAGTTTTTTGTTCTCATAGAGTGTTGAAAATGATATCAAAATATTAATCATGGACTTGTAGAGTTTGATAATACACCATAGTGTCATATAAATATAACACAATGAAAAATTCTCTCTATTACTTGAATAAATAATTCATCAATGCTATGAAAACTGTTGGTGATTTTTTTAGGCCAATGGGAATGAATAGATATTCATAATGACTAGAATAACTCACAAAAGCTACATTGGTGATGTCCTATTTTCATTCATACAGTTGGTGATACATAAACTATAGACCAATTTTACAGAACCATTGGGATCATTTAAATTGATAAAAAAATATCTTTAATTCATGTAATTGAATTTATATTCCTTATTATTACCTATTTCAGTTTATGATAATCAATAAAAAGCCATAAAAATCTATATTCCTTTAAAAAAAAATCGAGTATCCCAAGGTGATTTTATTTTTCTTATGAACACTTTAATTTAAAATTATTTCAATTAGAACTTTAATTCCATTAATTCCATTAATTACATTATGTCCATTCCATATAATGTATGCGAATGATGATTTATTTCCTGCAATAATAGTAATATAAAATTACTATTTCCTCTTTGGTGAAAATAAGGGAGTTATTTAGGAAATATGTCATAATATTGATCCAAAATGATAATCTGAACCTATTGAGGTGTGAGGGTTCCCACTTTCCTCTAAAAATTGTTTTTGTGTTTAATAATAACAAATTAAAATTGGATGGATGATCCAAAATGATAGTAAAATGTCATATATATATATATATTATATCATTACGGCCCCAACATAGTACTTCAAATTGATAATAAATAATTCCAACTTTTTGTGATAAATTTAGTGATTTTCTAGTCATTCACATACCAATATCCTTTAAAAAGATAAACTCCTCTATTTGGAGATGTAAACATTCCTTGGAATGAATAATAATTATTATGATTCTAGAAAGAAAAAAACCAATCCATTCCCATGATTAAGTCAAAGATATTCATATAGAACACTTAAAATTGAATAACAAATAGGACACTATTAATTTCAGTAGAAAAAGATCCCATATTAAATCCCATGTATTATTACTACATGAGAGGTGTTTGTATACTCATCACTTATGTTATCATCTCTATATTCAACAATATTTGTTTAATGACCCATGAATCATAAAATTAAAGTATGTATGAGTTTTTATATTTTTTATAATCATTGTGTTCAATGTAGTGGTCCATTATATATTCAAAGAACCTGATTGATATTTTTTTACTCTAATTAGTAACATATAACTCCCTACTTGTTCCTTATTGTTATTTTCTTCCTTACTAGGGTTTTATTTCCTGGGGACTTTATATTTCCTAGATTCACCTTCATTCACTAAATTTTTAGGATGAGTACTATTTGTATGTGATCATAAAATTGATGAAAAAGATGACTGAGATAGATGAGATATATTTATAGTGACTGAATTTTTAGTGTTAGAGAAATAATTCTATATATTTCCCATCTGAATACAAGTGTGACATGATTTTGGTAGATTTTTAAAATAATTATTTTTTATTGTTTAATGAACCACATAAGAAAAAAATGATATTTTTAGTGGGTTATGGAGGAATTATAATAGATCTTGGTGTTTAACTATAGGATTCTTTACCACCTTGGAGGTAGGTGTCCCTCTCTGTTATATTCCCATAATTAGAGTTCCCACCTATACCTGTATGGAAAAATGTACATCATCTTGAATGATTCCCTACAATATCCCTTTCGACCAACATATATCTATTAATCATTCTTGTATGATGAGAAATATTGAGAAATTTTATTTTAATATCTATTTATTAGCATAATCTGTGCTCAATTATGTTTTCCAAGCAAGTATCCCCATCTGGAGATAAATTAAATAAGGTTATTAACATGGATATATATTACCTTAAAGATATATTTTCATACATAATACATAATAAATTTATATATATTATTTATATATTTAAGGTGTGTAGGTAGAATTATATGTCAAACATTTATTCTAATCCGTCTTATGCAAGGAAATGGTTAAATTTATCACGGATATATAAAATCCAATATTAGCATGAAAGATTCTCCAACATATACGCAACTAACATGAAATTTATATTTTAAAAAGTTATAAGAATATAAAATATCATATTCATTATATTAGTGCATTATTATACCTTTTTCAGGTCATCAATCCCCCCAAAATAATAGCGGATACTATTATTAAAACTACAAAGAATGATTCCCATGTCATGGCTTATCATTTTTACTTCCCATATCAAACTATTTAAAATCACGAAAAATTATCTAAATAAGTTTTTGGTTCACTTTTAGTTTAGGTGAAACAAAAATATCTATATCCTCTTCTTTTAGATTTCTAGGTTTTTAAACAAGTTATATTTATCTGTTGTTATAACAAAACACAACATTTATTCACTTATTTGAAAACTAAAGGTGTAGAATATTTCAAATCATCAATAAAACCAATTATAACAAACAGTGATAAATATTCAAACAAAATATGAAAAATGAAGTCATAGTGGGATGTATCATTACTAAATCTTGTTATTATACACTCATAAGCTAAACCCATGAAGATGAAATGAAAAAACACCTAAATGTGTTTTAGAAGGCATTTTATATTCAGTCCACCCTAGTAACACGAATTTAGACATAAAGGGGTCAGATTCACCATTTTATGCTATACATTTCATATTATAAAATTTCAATTCTTTTTTCCACCTTCCCAATATTATGGAATGGAGAAAAACAATAGAAATTATAATATCATTACTCTAAAAATTATCTCAATAATAGCTGATGTTATGTATCATTCAGTGACATCCCCAGTACACAAAAGGATAAAAATAAATGTTATAGGCTTGGAAAAATTTTAGGGGACAATTTCCACTATAAAAACAATAACCTACCAATAAAATTTTAAATTAGCAAAAAAACTATATAACGAATGAATAATAAACAATTCATCACAAATAAAATACTAAAAAAAATAATATCAGAGTTTTAAGAAAAATGTAGAACAAGGAGGACTAAGAAGTAGAAAATGAAATAAAAAATACCAATGTCGAATCAGTCCAACCAATCCATGAGGTAACCCATAGCACTAACCACAATCCCAATAAAGTAACATCATGAGGATCCATTGGAGAAATACAAAAACATTTCCTTCAACTATTTCATGGAGACCAACATCATCATATACACCAAAGTACATATATAGAGGGTTTGTAACCATACCCGGTAGTAATTACCCAAAACACATCTAAACTCCCACCACTAAAATAATAACACAATAATTCACAGTCAAAATATGACTTAAAACAAATGGATTTGAACATCATTGTATTTTTACCATTTTATAAAAATTTGAGTCACAAAAATAAAAAAGTAAACCCTTAATTCTTCATATAATACCCAAACCACATCACCTTAAGTAGATACACATGCATATTAGGTGACTATCATATACTCATTAGTGGTAACTAATTGATCCACATTGTTATCACTAGATGAACATTCTCCATATGGCTTTAGTGAATGGCCATGTTCCATTCAACATACACATCCAATGAAAATGAAAACATTCATAATTTTTAATATGCAAACTTATCATTTAAATTTATTTCAAATAGATAACTTATTCCTTTTAAAACATTTAAATACAATTTAGTTTAATTAAACCTATACCATAAATTTAAGGCTATAAATATAAGGGGTTTTCGAAATCATAAACTAAAAAAATGCATTATAATTAAATTCACCATTGATTACTATTCAAATAAAATAAAAAAAATTAAAAAGCATAACCTTTAATTTCTAAAGCAGGTTGAGAAAATAGTGAAGGAACATACATCAAAAAAAGTTGATAAAAGTAAAGAATATAATAACAAAACCTCTATATCCCAGATTAAAATATCATTGATTAAAAAATTGAAAAATATTAATTATTTAATCACGAGAGATACAATTTATCTAGGACTAAATATAGTGACCCAGGGTTAAAACACATAGAAATTACATTATTTTAGATGAATATTTATCACATTACAAAAGTACATTCCCAAGGACCCTAATAGTTTACTGTCTTTGGAAACATGGAAAAAGATCTTCTAATAAGGTGAAGGATCATAAAATATTCCCCCAAAGGACTTCCAATTTAGTTCTCCTACATAAAACCATTCATCATAATCTTAGTAAATAAAATAATTGAATTGGTGAGCTCAGATTTTTAGTAAGGGTAAATAAATGATATATGTTATCATAAAATGAATAGAAGTTTATGATAACCTGATCATTATATTTGAAGATCGTACTTTGTATATAAAAAATCATAATCATGAGTCACAACATAATGATTAAAATTTCATAGGACATGAATCATAATAAACATAAGATCATTAGTAATGATAGAAGATCATTGGAAGAAAACATAAAGTTATGTCATACCCATTAGCTTATATCATTGTAAACATGTGTAAACAACATAATGATCACTCATTACATTGATTACATGTAATAAATATCTCGTGTAAACTTATGGACATGAAAATTGGTCCACATATATCATTACAGACATGAAATATGGGTCCATTCATAACATTTTGAACATGTAATCAGATTCACATGCAACATTGTAAATATGTAATCATTTTCACACATAAAATTTTTAATATGTAATCTGGTTATCACATAGCATTGTGAACATATAACCGGGTACATGAATAACATTTTAAACATGTAATCATGTTCACAAACAACGTTGTGAACATGTAATATGGTTTACAATAATATTTTGAACATGTAATTAGGTTCAGACATAACATTGTAAACACATAATCAAGTTCATACATAACATAAGAACTTGTAATCAAGAACACATAAAATTTTGAACATATAATCAGGTTCATGAATAACATTGTGAACAAGTAATCAGATTCACACATTAAATATATACTCATGATTTTATATTGTTACTCAATGGATTGGAGGTAAATATAGGTCCCACCTATCAGATAATGAAATCATACATAAGAGTCCAACAAGATAATAAAACATTCAGTATATCATGAAACATAGAAAATAAGGGTTTCATAAAAATAATATCATAACCCATGAAATTAAATGTGTATCATAAAACATTGATCATATAATAACCTTTGGAAAATATAGAATATTCATAATCATTTGAACATAGAATAAATTACTGAATGAAGTGGGTTTCCTAATCATTATATCATTTTATAACATGTGGATGATAAATTGATTTCTTAAAAAAAATAGTCCTAAAAACATAATGAATTTAAAGAATGAATAATAATGGTTTCCATTGATAATATTCACATTAAATTATAAATTATATCAAAGGAAGTAATCTTAGATGGATAATTATTTTCAATAATCACATGGGGCATTTCTTATAGGAAATAACTAATATTTAAAATTCATTTTTTAGATATAAAACATTTTCAAAATCTTTTTATTAACACATTGAAAAATTATAAATTATAAATTGTAAATAATTTAAAACAATTCGTTGGTAGAACATACCTCCCACATTGATTTTTTTTAAAGATAATACATTTTTCAAAATCATATTCTTTGAAAATAATCATGAAAACTTATAAATGATTATTTTAAAATAATTTTAAACATTCAGGAAAACATAAAATATTTTTAAAATAATATTACAAGAAAATTATATTTAAATATAATTTAAAAAAATTTATTAATTTTTTTAGAAAAAATGAATTTTTAATAAAAGATATTTCTTACAGAAGAGAGAAATAAGGTTAGATTTTATTAAATACAATTTCTTATTTATATTATATGAAAATGAGATTGAAAATGGTTCAATTAGATTAATATAAATTTAATAACAAAATTATAATAAAATTAATGAGAATTACTAAGATATATAACATAATATTTCATCAATGGAAGAATAATCAGAAGAAAAAATGATAAATTATCAGATTATATCAATCAAATCTTACTGCATTGGTAAAATTGAATCTTAATCATTGTGAAATAATTATATTAACATGAAACATAAAATATCATGAAAATAATTCAATTTATTATAAAAAATTTTAAATTGATTATATATAATCTTTAATAAATAATATCAGTTCATATCATAACATACGACTCAAAGAATGCATATTTTTTAAAAAATACTTTACTGATTTGGTAAATTTTAATATATAAACCCAACAAAATATGGACCAAATATTTTTATGAGAATTGAAATAATTACTTTTTTTATAATAAAAAAAATCCACATTTATTATACACACAATATATAAGAAATAGGCAGTGAACGTGGCTTACGTCTCATGGAAAATAAAAGTGAGACAGAAATCCCTCACTTCGTGAGTAACTTTTTGAATTTTGAGACCCACGAAATAATAACATCAGTTGAATGTTTTAATATAATTATATAAATGAAATAAAAAATATAAAAAATAAATATTTTCTTATATGCACCACAAAAAAGAAACACAATGGGAATATGGCATATGTCTCACAGAAATAAAAGTTAGAGTAAAAATCATATAACCTTAAGTCTTGAATTCCTTCATACAAATTCAAAACTATTATATAATAATTATAGGTTTATTATAAATATAAAATGTAACTATATTAATAGATATAATTCCCTTCATGTTTTTATTATGACATTATATTACCCATTTATTAACGATTCTAGGTAAATATTGTTTTTTAGTTTACAATCACTTAATTTTTCATAAATGTTTTGACATGTGATTATTTGTCCTATTACTTTGATAATGATTTAATAATTTTTATAATTTAAAAAATATTTAAATATAATATTTAATCAATATATTAGTATTTATAATATATTATAAAATATATATATAAAAAATGGAATACACTATTGATGAAGAAAGATGGTCGTACATACACTTGAACACAATTTCTGTTTTCATGTCGCACTGAATGAACAAAAACTAAATTATATTTAGAGATATATATTATAATTGTAGATTTTTTTTCTTTTATATAATTCACATTTTCATATTTAACCCATCCTTAATAAATTCCATTTAATTCTTGAACGAATCACGTCGCTTGGAGGAGGCAATATTCCACACATATGGAAACAATGTTATCATTTTCCCACAAAATGGTAAACATAAATGTATGTGTTATATAATAAGTACAAGAGAAAAAAATAATTATAATTATAATATATATCATATAAAATAGTATGTAAATCATTATTCCAAATCTATTTAGTTGGAAATGGAAGAATGAATTTCCTTGGTTCGCCTGGCGATAGTCCACTATACACACGAATGATGATTTCACATCTTATTTCATGGAAGTGTGTGTGGGTGAAAGTCATATCATTAAAATAAAAAATATTAGTATATTGAGTATATTTAGCTTATTATATAATCATTAAATAAGAATAATTTAATTGGAGGAGATATAAATAAAATAATGGTTGTCGTTGAAGAATGTCACCTCTTCATCGGGTAACTCCTTACGTTTTTCACCAATAGACTTCCATAGATTTATTTATTCTCAAAGAGAGTCTCCTATCATTGGAGTAGGAATGTTGAATTTTTATTTGGATAGGGTTTGGATGTGTCAAATTTATTTAGAGGTGTGAAAAGGAAGTTGGTGGGGGTTAGTACCCTTTTATATTGGAGGATGAGTGGCATCATTGAATATTCCAGAAATGTAAACTCTATTGTGTGGTATCCCTTAGACCATGTACCTCAAATAATAAAATAAATTGGATCCTACAGGATATATGGTAAAAATATAGCCATATAATAGGTTTATTATATGTTTATATGTTATTTTATCCCTTATGTTTATTGTTTACTCAATCTATAATCTCATATTTATCTTAATCTCCCGAAGTAATTTTAATTACTCTAAATAACATTTTAGGTAAAAAATCTATGTTTAAATTAATATAATTTATATATTTTATGATCTCAAATTTGGGACATTTTATATAAATTCTAATCACAAAATTGGTAGAAATTAACATAAAATTAATCGGACAGGCGGTATGAGACAACATGTTTCTAAAGTGAAAATGTTAAATAGATTAAAATGTTTCAATATACAATTTAAATGTGAAATTGAATAAAATAACCTGAATGTGATTAATATAGTTATATTATAACTTAATAGGGTTTAAAACCAATTCAATATATAATTCTACATTTTAAATTATTTAGATAAACAAGTAAAATTTAAATTTATATTCAGTGTTTTTCACTATTATTCAAAAAATGAATTAACTCAAGAAAAATTTCAAAAATTCTCTATAATATAAATTTTAAATTATTAATTCAATAATATTTTTTATTTTGCAAAAAAAGTATAAATGTTTTATTTTTAAAAAAAAAAATAAGTGTTCCATTAAAATATAGTAAAGCACCATTTAAGAAAATACAGCTTTTTTATACCTAAAACTGGATCAATATTTTTCTATTTTATTGAAAACATAGAAGATGAATGTTAATTTTTTTTGAATATATAATATATTATTTACATTAAAAGTGTCCATTATAATTTTTTTTAATTTTTTGATAAAATATGTTTATCCATATAAAAATAGTTTTTTTTTGAAAATGGATTTCATTATTTTAAAATAGTTTTCAATATATTTTATAATTAATTTATTTCCAATGAATTAATTTTATATATAAGTAAAAACAATATTTTATTGATTTATATTATATTATTTATAGATTCAATTCTTATAGTTAGGTTATGACAATAATAATATTTTAATAATATTATTAGTATTATATTATAGGTTGGTAAAACTCGTTCTTTTGTGTAACAAAAGCTATCGAGGGAACTCGGTATTGTGACTAACACAAGAGAAAATTAGTGTTTCATGTAGATAAATATAAACTAAATTTTTTTGAATATGTATAAATTGGTGTTGAATATAAAAGATGTATCACATGTTGTAACATGCAACCTCAGACATCATAGAATTTTAATTTACAAAAAAATTTAAATTTGGTGTGTTAAAATCTACCCATATTAAAATAAAGTTCAATCTTTAAATTCTTCTGGGTCTTAAAAAAATTATCAGTTGAATTTTCCATTTATAAAAATCCATATAGTAAAATTGAATTATAAAACATCTTTTAAAATGTTACAGATAGAAATATAATGGCTACTCAATGTAACTCATAACATGGTTTCCACATTGAAGAAAATATATTGGAAGTGAAAACATGGACATGGAAAAGAAAAATAACACCCCAATACTGATTAAGAGAGATAGTGAACATGGTGAGGAAAAAGTTAACAATCAAAAATTTGTAAATCAACGTGGACTTTAAGGTCATTGATATTGTAAATAATTATTATAACATCACAACATTTTATTGCAAGAAAATTTTAGTAATGTTGAACAATATTCACAAGGGCGTATACTTACTTAATTTAATTCTATTTAATATTCACAATCACACCATTTTCATTGTGCTTTGATCAATTTCCTATTCATATCTAACTCGAAAAAATGAAGGCTAATTGTTTATCCTTGAATATTAAATGGATCATTAGATCTATAGATAGATAAATAATTCATTCCTTATATCTTTAGTTATCATGAAAACTAAAATGGTTAGCACATGTTTTCTAAAATACATAAATCATCATATGGTGATGTAATATGTTAATTAACAAAACCCTATCCAATGTTCAAATAAAATCATTCCATGAATGCTTAAACTCATAACCCTTAAAACATACCATTAACCTTTTATTCTTTAAATAAATCATTGGAAACTTGGGTACGTCCTAGTACCGATAGAATGTGTTAATTTTTTTTGGAATCCCAGTTGATAATCGCATGAATTGTCACTGAAATATGAATAAATATATTTTTATAGGGACCATTCATAAAAAAAACACATGAAATTCATTAATAAAGAGAGGAATATAGGTAATACCTAAATATATGGGTTCACTTAATCTATTAAGATAGCATAATATTTCCAATTTTCCTTTTTTTCTTTAGATCTTTTTGGGAATTATCATCTATATTAGTCCTTTCATTGGAGAACTTTTTAGAATAATGCCCAAAATATATGAAATTGAAAAACTAAATTGTGGTAGGTGTATTATTTTGGGGTTTATCACTATTCAAATTATAATCTTATTTCCCACAATCACTTTAGCATTCATATGATCGATGAAATTCCCTTACAAACGTAAAACATTTAGTAGTCCCCTAAAGAGAAGTCACTCCATCTTTTTCCCACACTTTCTGAATAAAGTATGCATCATATTCTTTTTTCCATGGTTCTTATATTGTAATTTTAAACTTTATTTCCTTTTTCTTGAAAAAATCTTGATTTTAATAGGAAACACCAATATCCGTTTTCATACAAAGAACACGAGGAATTTAATTATTGATAAATAAGTATTTAAACTTATACCAATCTATGGAGTCAATTTAATCATGTTGATTTGTATTATCGATAAATTTCCCCCATTTTTTTCTTCACCATCCCAAAGATAGGTATCCTAAATAATATTTTCTTGTTCTGAGCAATTAATAATAGAAAATAACTATTCAGTGGTATTGATACTTTTATCATAAACAAGTGGATCAATTGTTTTACTAAAATAATGTGTGAATTTATTTATAAATTATTCAAGAAAACATTGTCCTCTCCTTTGATCTTTTCTAAGTGAATCATGTTCCATGTCTTGATAATGTTGTGTGGTCATAAAAATGAAGTTTTTTTTATTCACTTTAGTATGAAATTTGGTTTATCCGAAAGACCATAATTTAATTTGACATTGAATTCCTTATTAATATAGTTAGTTTGTGTTCCATAAATTGACTAAGGCCATTAAAAAATAGAGTAATTAATTGTAATAGTTGTGTGGAACCAAGTAATAATGATAAATCACTTATTAGATGTCTAAATTAAGAAAAAATATTTAATAAATTACACCATAGGCTTATTCTGGAGAATTTATTAGCCTATTTTATTTAAATATATCATGATGGTTCATAATGTGTGTGGGAATTTCAAAAACATATTCCCATAGATTGTCAAATTAGGTGTGTCGTAGGACAATTTTTGTACACCTGTTTTTTATTGATTCAAGATCAATATGCTATTTTTAGGGATTTTACCCCTAGGTACATCTATTCCACAGAAAGAAACACTTTTATTATACAGATATGGATGTGATGATTGGAAACCACTCTCTCGATCATTTACCAAAATTTCAGTACATCTTCCTATAATTTTTATCATTGTTAGACTTATCCTTAGAGAGATACCTCGAAATATCCTTAGAAATGCCCCTAGGGATGTAAATATGGGTTTCAAATTTTTATTTCTAAATGTTAGATAAAATATTTTATTTATACCAACTGTAGTTACCTGGACTTAACATACATGAATATTACATCATTTCAGATGAATATCTGCCACATTAATAAAGTACATGACCAAGGACTATAATAGATTAATTTCATCGAGAACATAGAAAAACATCTTCTAGCCTAGTTAAATATCATCAACATTTACCACAATGATTATCCCATTTAGTTGTATGACTTATAGCCTTTCATCATAACCTGAGAAATGGAAACATAAGAAAGGGTGATGTCAGATGATCCTTAAGGGTAAATACTTGAGATGCATAAGCTTAACATGATCATAAGGTTATGGTACCAATAGTATAAAATTTGAATATCATACCTTCACATTAAATTTCATAATCACGAGTCATGGAATAAACATTCACTTTTAATATGACATGAATCATAAGGAAATTATAAAATACGAGTCATGTGATAATAAAATTTTCATATAACCTAGTCTTGTTCCATACATAGTATCTTATAACATTGTGAACATGATTAAATAGAAACATGTTCACCAATTAGGTTTTGTACATGAAATTAGGACATCACGTAAACTTATATACACGAAACCAGGTCCCCAAATATCATTATGGACAAGAAATATATGTCCACACATAACATTATGAACATGTAATCAGGTTTATGCATAACATTGTGAACATGTAATCAGGTTCACATATAACATTAATCATGTAATCAAGTTCAGAAATTACATTATGAACATATAATAAGGTTAATGCATAAAATTGTGAACAGGTAATTACTTTCACGCATAACATTGTAAACACGTAATTAGGTTCACGAATAACCTTTTGAACATATAACCAGGTTCATGACTAATATTGTGAATATGTAATTAGGTTTACACATAAGATTGTGAACATGTAATCAGGTTTAAACACAACATTATGAACATGTAATTAGGTTCAGGAAAAACATATATACTAATTAGTTATCCACTTTTATGTAATTCATTGGACTTAGATATAGGCCTCACCCATCACATAATAAAATCATATACACATGTTCTACAAGAAAACAAAAATTTCATCAAATCATGACCCATAAAGAGTGAAGTGATTCATAAACATCATATCATAACCCATGAAATGAAATGGGTACCATAAAAATTCCATTACATCATAACTTATGGAAAATAGAAAGGTCATAGAATGATTTCCTCATAGAATAACCATTGAAAAGATGTGCATTTACTAAGAATTTTATCTTGGTATCACTCACAGAATATAAATGGGTTTTGTAGATGCACCTTCCTCACAAACATAAACCATTCAAAAGAAGAAAAATAATGGTTTCATTGAATCATATCCCTAATAAAGAATAAATTATATTTAGGGATGTCATATTAGATGGAGAATGATTTTGAAGGATAACCTAGAGTATTTATTAAGGAAAATAAATTTTCTTTGAAATTAATTTTTTAAACATAAAACATTTTCAAAATCATTTAATTTTAAATACTAAATGTAAAATTCTAACGAATTATTTAAAAATCATTTAAAAATTTTATTGAGAAAAATTTATTTCCACTTAAAAAAACTTTTTTAAAAATATAAAATATTTTTGAATATGTTTTAAATTGAGATTAACCATGAAAACATAAAAATAATGATTTGAAAAAAATTGTTAATTGTTTTTAAAACTGAACAAATTATTAAATTACTTTTAATTAAAAAATTTCTTAAAATATCATTTAAAAAAATTGAAAATTTTTGTAGAATTTTTTTAAATAAAAATGATATCCAATAAAATAGAGATATATGGTCAATTTTTTTCAAAAAACTATCTTAACTATCATATGTAACAAAGAGTTTTAAAATTGTACCATTACATGAATATATGACGAATAAACTATGGATAATATACTTCATGATAATTATTGATATGGGGATCATTATATTTCATCAAAGGAAGCATACTGATAAACACTCTTCATAATGGATGAGATTGTAGCTATAAAATCTTATCACATTGGTAACATTGAATCATAAAACCCATGAAATCAAAACATTAAATGAAGTTAAACATAAAATGAAAATAATTATTTTCATTATATAATTGTAAATGGTGTTTTATATACTCATAATTAAATAATATAGGTGCATATTTTAACAGATGTCTCATAGACTAAAAAATTGTGACAAAAATATTTTACCGATATGGTAAATTTTGAACTATAAACCTCATGAAAGATAAATAATAAATATGATATTTAAATTCCAATAATTTTTAATATAATAGTCATAAAATACATCCATGGTCAGTTTACACACCATATATAATAAATAGGTGGTGAATAAGGCTTTTATCTCAAGAATAATAAAAGTGATATAGATATCCCAAACTCTTTATGTAACATTGGAATTATTATACCAATGAAATAATATCATAAAATGAAAATTTTAATATAATTAAATATAAATTATTAATTAGATTAAAAGTCAATTTATTCATATTTACCACACAAATTAAATGAATGTTGAAAATAACATAAGTCTTTCAAAAATTAAAGTGAGAATATAAATCCCCTTATCTTAAGTATTTCATTCTGTCACACACGTTCAAACCTCATGCATAATATATATATATGTTTATTTTAAATATACCGAAGAAACGTATTCATATATAACATACAATATATTATTTTAATATGACTTTATATTACCTATTTAATATCGATTTTATGTTAATGTTATGTTTCGGGTGATATATGCTTTGCTTACTGTATAGGTTTTGACTTGTTATTTTATACACTATTACAATGATAATTATTTAATTATTTATATATTGTAAAAAACGGTTGAAATTTAATATATATTAAATATATATTTATTTCTAATATTCTATAAATTATTGAAAAAGAAAATGAAATACACCTTTTATGGAGACGGAATGCCATCCGTACATATGAATAATGTTTTCATTATCATATCATATTGAAAGAAAAAAAAGTGAATTATATATAAATATATTATCATAATGTATAATTGTTTAATATATATGTTTCAAATATTTATATTAAACCCATCCTTCATACATTCATTGTAATGAATGAATGAATCACATCGTTTGGAATAGGAATAGCCTATATGTTAAAAACAATGATATCTTATTCCAAAAAAATGGAAATCATATATTTATTTGTTATATAATCATTAATGAACCATAAAGAAATAATAAATATAATATATATCATATAAAAACATTATGTCAGTCATTATACCCATATTTGAGATTTGGTAATGGAATAATAAACGATATCGATTCGCACGATGATAGTCCCCCCATACACATGAAAAATGATTTTGTATCCCATTTGATGGAATTTTTATGGGTGTAGGTTATACCACTAAAATAAAACTATAACAGTATATTCAGGATATTTTGGTTTTTATATAATCATTAAATAATAATAATTGAATCGGTGTTGAAATAAATGAAGCCAAAGTTCTTATTGGAAAATGTTACCTCTCCATAGGAAACTACCTTTGGTTTGCACAAAAGTACTTCCATGGTTTGAATTCATCCAAAATTTATGATTCTAGGATGATACAAGGAATTTTGGGAGTTTATTTGGTAATGGTTTAGATGATCCAAATGTCATTATATGTGTGAATAAGTGATAGGGGATGAGTGACCTTTTCTAGTATAGGATTATTTTCATTCTAGTAAATACTAAAATGGTAAACACTCTTTGGAGGTCCCCATTACATAATATATCTCAAATAATTAACCAAATTAGATATAATTAGGTACATGTCCAAAATATGGTCATACATTAGGTTTTTTACATGTTTCAAGGTTAATTTCACTAATAACATTAATTTTTAACCCCTAAGAAAACTCTTTTTTACCATAATCACTATGACCAATTTTAATTACATTCCATAATATTTTAGGTCAAAAAATTTTTAACATTATAGTAACTATAAATTATTCAGATTAAAAATATGGATTTCATTTTTTTAAATTAAAATCACAATATTGGTATAATTTAATTTAGAATTCATATTGTAGGTAGGACTCGATA
Source organism: Viscum album (assembly GCA_963277665.1). NCBI lineage: Eukaryota > Viridiplantae > Streptophyta > Magnoliopsida > Santalales > Viscaceae > Viscum > Viscum album. Next base: position 1,589,965,115 of record OY728141.1, on the reverse strand, counting down.
ATAAGTTTTAAAAATGGATGTATTCAAAAGTATGAAATGTTTTTTAAAAAATTTAAAACTGAAATCGATTCCAATTAACTAAATTTGATAATAATATTTATTATTTAACTAATTATTCCTTAAAAAATTTTAAAATATAAATGGCCCTTTTTTTTAATTTTATGAAAAATCATTGCTCAATTAAATTTTAGTATTTTTCAGTATTCCTAAAAAAATAATAATTTTAATAAAAATGAAAAATATTACCCTAGATTACTTTTGACATTAATGTTTCAAAAATTAAGTTTGTCTTTCCAAATAAAATTTACAAAATCACCAAATTTGGTTTTAAAATAAGTGATTTATAATAAGGTGGTAAACATGCATTTTAGAAAAATACTAGTTTTTACACCAAAAATTTGATTTATTATTATATATTATCTAAAAAACACATAAGATATATGTTAAATAGATGAAATTATTTATTATAAATATATTCTATTAAAATAATTCCTCAAAATGTTTTTGTTTAATTTATTTTGAAAAATTGTTTTTACATTGGAAAATTGTTTGTCAGGAAAGGAATTTATTATTTTCATATCATTATTACTCTCATTTCTAATTAATTTGAAAGAAAAGAATTAATTTTATATACATGGGTAAACTATATTTAAGTAATTTAGTTAATATCATTCATAACTACTATTCTAACTATGACAACCCTGATTTTATTACAAACTTAACCATGATTTATTACATAAAACATCACTTGATACAACAAAGAAGATCGAGAGGTTTAGTGTATTTGGGCATAGTATCATTACATAAATACATAAAACATGAAATAAAACATCGTTATTGAAAAATCCCTTTACATGACCACTACATTCCCTCGTACGTAGCATTGCATGGGATAACCTGAGGACATGCATAAGAAAAGGGTGAGCTATCAAGCCCAGTAAGGAAGTACACGTGGAATGACATGAGGAGTACAATATATGTTAGAAAATAGGCATATCAATAGAGAATAAAAGAAACATGAACATAAAGGCATGATAAAGCATGATAATCATAACATGGAAATGTGGCAACAACACTTAACATGGAATTAGCATGAGCCGAGGCGCATTGCACATGGAGAATGAGTAAATCCTCATTGTACATAAAGCATGATTAAACCCTCATTGCACTTGAATTAGCATGAGTCAACACTCATTTCACATGACGTATCATGATATTATACTTTACCCAATGAATTGGAGCGCTATAAGGGCACATCCTTCTTAACCATTTCATTTCATGCATAAGTGTGCCACATGGATCATAAAACATGGATTCATAAAACATAATCATTTATTCCATGATAAAGTAATGTGGAATTAATACTTGAAACTTTGTAATCAATAACTAAAGGTTCATAAAGGTGGATACCCTTGATGGATAAATGGGCATGGTATCCACTACACAATGACATTGGATTAGAAAATCGGTGTGATTTCGACAACGTAACGGCGTGACATAAGAATTCCTAAATATGGTTGATGAGAGAGAAATGGGTTCCTCATCATATTTACATGTAATGGACAGTAAGGAGGTCATATATATACATGTCCCAAAAATTGTAATGAAATTTTGATTCATGATACAAAATTATTGCTTGAATGTAGAACAAGAGAGAGAAGTTCCTTTCAGAATTTTGGCATAGTAATAGGTGTATATGGGAGGAATTTAATGAGAGAGAAATGGGTCTCACATTATTCAAACAAAAAGATTGAAGAATGGGGGAGGTATGAAACCATGCCCCGACATTCATAATATAAATTAAAAGGGAAACACAACTTAAAGAAAATTGACAAAAAAGAGAAAGGAAGAAAAAAACCCTTACTAGGAAGTGTGCTTCCAAAGGATAGAGAGAGGCTTGTGAGAGGCTTATTTGGAGCATGGGGCACCTTGGGAGGATTTTAGAGAGATTAGGGAAGAGGTTAGACGAACTCCAAAGGATTTGATTGAGGAGGAAGTGGGAGCTTCGGTGGGTTTATATAGGAAAGGTGAGGGAATTCTTTATTATTTAGGTTTGGGACCCCTTATATTAAATTAATCCAAACCATAAACCATCCCATGGTTTTTTCCCAGGGTTGTTGGAAAATGGAATAGAAAAACATTATTTTATAAGTCCAAGGTCCTAACTTCTTAAAATATTAGGGTTTCTTATGTAGAGGTGAGTCACACTCCCATGGAGATTAATTTAAAAATACAAGGTGTTGAATAAGTCTTGAGGGGTCCATTAATGATTTGAAAAGTAAGTCAAACAAACCCAAAATCACATTATTTTAATGTTAAAACATATATTTTCCGAACATAAATATTATATTATTTTATTACATCACTATTGGGTCGTTATGAAGTCATAAAACACATTATATATTTAAACGGTATTTAATTTTTACCCAAAAATTTGACTGTTTCAGAAAATTATGAATAATTCACCTTTGGATAATGTATTGAACAGTCATAATCCTTAATGAGCTCTATACATCTTCTCTGGCACATATTAAGCACTTTCTGTGTGAATATATATTTAAGACTCTTGTGGTTAGTATATATCTCACATTTCTCTCTATAGAGATAATGTCGCCATATTTTCAAGGCAAAGATCACAGCCGCCAACTCCAGATCATGTGTTCGATAGTTTTGCTCATGGATTTTAAACTACCTTGAGGCATATGATATCACTTTATCATTCTACATCAGCACACAGCCTAATCCCTTCTTCGAAGCATCACTGAATACCACAAAAAGTTCCCCACTTGTGGGTAAAGTGAGAACGGGCGCAGTGATATGCCTCCTTTTCAACTCCTTGAAGCTTTCATCGCATTCATCAATCCAAGAAAACTTTACTCCCTTCCGAGTTAGATTGGTAAGAGGGTTGGACAATCGTGAGAACTTCCTCAAAAATCATCGATAATATCCAGGTAACCCCAAGAATCTACGGATATCCATTACCGATGTTGGCCTCGGTCATCCCTCAATTGCATCTGTTTTGGAGGGGTCTACAGATATCCCATTTCTTATGATGATATGCCCCAAGAATGAGACCTACTTCAACCAGAACTCACACTTACTGTACTTTTCATAGAGATTCTCCTTGTGCCAAGTCTCTAGTAATGTTTTTAAATGCTCCTCATGATCCTCCTTGGTTTTGGAGTATATTAGAATGTCATCTATAAAGAGTACCACAAATTTGTCAAGGTAATCTTTAAAGACTCTATTAATCAAGTCTATTAATATTTCTAGAGCATTGGTGAGTCTTAAAAGAAATTACTACGAATTCATAGTGCCTGTATCTTGTACGAAAACCAGTCTTGGGGACATCTTTCTTATTCACCCTTACTTGATAATATCCCAACCGCAAGTCCACCTTGGAGAAGTATTGTGATCCATGCAGTTGATCGAATAATTCATCAATTCTTGGGAGAGGATACTTGTTCTTTATCATGATTTTGTTAAGTTCACGATAATCAATGAAAATCCGCATTGACCCATCCTTCTTCTTGACGAAGAGGAATGGTGCACCCCATGGTGAAGCACATGGGCATATAAACCCTTTATCGAGATTCTCCTATAGTATTTTTTTCATCTCTTCAAGATCAACAAAAGCCATTCTATATGGAGTCTTGGATATTGATAATGCCTCGTGTATAAGTTCAATTGAGAACTCAACATCTCTTCTAGGAGGAAGACCAGGCAGTTCCTCGGGAAACAATTCAGCGAATTCCCTCACAATAGGCATTTCTTCAAGGATGGTTTCTTCCTTGGACTCAATCATCTGAGCCAGATACACGTGCTCAAGAGGCAGTAATATCCATGCTTGAGATGATGGACCTAAAGGAGATTCATCTTCCTCCAGACACTTGTAAAGAATCGGGGGTCGATTCTCCATATAGAGTGTGATTTCCCTCTCCCGATAATTTATGTTGGCTCTATATAAGGAAACCCAATCCATGCCAAGAATTGCATCAAATTCCACTAGAGAGAGTATGACGAGGTCCTCCGGGAAATTCAATCCACAGATTATAACAGGGGAGGACTTATATTCATGGGATGCAATGATTGCCCCATTTTCTGTACTCACCGACATCTTCACTTCCATGATTTGTGGTGGTCCTGGGATTGTTTGACTAAACATTCAAGATATAAAAGAATGCATATAACCTGAATCAAAAAGTATGTTCTCTATTATTAAATGAATAACTAGCGTACCTGTCACCACTTCATTTTCGGGGTTCACTTCGGTAGAAGTGATGGTAAAAGCTCTTCCTTGCTGCCTTGGAGGTTGTTGGTCGCCTCCGAAAACCCTTGGATTAGGACACTGATTTTCAAAATGACCCAGTTCTTTTCATTTGTAGCATTGAAAAATGCGTTGAGGTTTGAATGAAGCATTCCTCTCCTCTGTCGTAGCCGCGGGTCTTTCTTGCTGACAATTAACAGCTAGGTTCCCTTTTCTTCCACACCTGAAGCATTTTCTCTACCCCTTAAGGCAATTTCCAGGGTGCTTCTTTCCGCACTTTTGTCAAGTGGTGTGCTAGATCTTCTTAGCACCGTTGGATTTATCCATTGGACCGCAAGTATTTAAGTCCACCGTACGCTTCTTTCCCCATGATACCCTGGTGATTCCCCGATCTCCATTTCGACCTTGAGGGCACATCAGATAATTTCCTCATAGTTGTCGAAGTCACGTATCACTAATGCTTTCCGCACGCTAGGCTTCATCCCACCAAAGAAGCGGTCAACCTTGTATTCGGGGGTAACGACAAAGCCGAAAGCATAACATGCAAGCCTTGTGAAGTTTTCCTCATACGCTCCAACAGATTTTTCATCTTTTTGATTGAGGGAATGGAAGTCTCTTTCCATCTTAAGCCGGAGGGTGCGCGAAAAATATTTATCGAAAAACATCTTTCGGAAATCCTTCCATTCCAACGCCTCGATCTCCTCCTCATGTTTTCGTATTTTTGATCAATGTCATCCATTGATCAGCTTCACCCTCCATAAGATAAGCATCCAGGAGAACCTTCTCTTGTTCAGAACATTGAAGGATGGAGAAGATCTTTTCAATGGAATTGATCCATTTTTCAGCGATCGTGGGATCATATGATCCACTAAAAGTAGGAGGACTTTGCCTCATAAAGCTCTCGATAGTGACTTGTTCCATCTTAGGGGGGATTGGACGTTCCTCTTGACCCGTGTTTCTATTCAAAAATTGAGTTAGATGAGAGAGATGCGTGACAAAGTTCGCGATTCTTGCTCCCATTGGATTTGGCATCTCATTAGTACAGTCATCACACTAATCTTCACAACGGTTGTTAGCCTGAGTCCTCCTATTACTGGCCATTGGCTTGAATAAAAGAAAATTTAGGGGTAACACATAATGGGTAATCCAAAGAAAAACGTTGATGAATTATAAATAAACATTTATTTCCATAACTCATGAGTCTATAGTCTTCAATCTAGGCTTTTAATGATCTACTTTCTATCATATATTTGTAGGGGAATTTTTTAATTCCCTTAATAAGGGTTCATACTAAGCTTTTGAATTTATCAAAACATATCCCCCGAGAGTGTCATAACCAAGAGTTCAGAATGTCCTGTTGTCATGCACCAGTTCCTGTTCGAGTCTAGATCAAAGTGGTGTTTTCGGGTTTTACCCCTAGGATACATCTGTGCCAGAGCCGCCTCTACCTGCTCGTATCCAGACATGGATGTATTTTTTTTGATAAAATATTTACTGAGTACTTACCAAAACTTAGGGATGTTTTTATTATACTTAGTCTTGTATCTATGGCTTTACAAGGGTTTCCTAATCCCAAAAATAACTAAACCTATCCTCTGATACCAACTATAACAACCCTGCTTTTATTACAAACATAAACATGATTTATTACATAAAACATCACTTGATACCTCAAAGAAGATCGAGAGGTTTAGTGTCTTTGGGGCTTAGGATCATTACATAAAAACTTAAAACATGAAATACTACATCTTTATTGAAAACATCCTTTACATGACCACTACATTCCCTTTTACTTAGCATTGCATGGGATAACCTGAGGACATGCATAAAAAAAGGGTGAGCTATACATCCCAGTAAGGGAGTACAAATGGAATAACATGAGGAGTACAATACATGTTAGACAATAGGAATATCAATAAATCATAAAAGAAACATGAACATAAAGGCATGATAAAGAATGATAATCATAACATGGAAATGTGGCAACAACACTTAACATAGAATTAGCATGAGCCAAGGCTCATTACACATAGTGCATGAGTACATCCTCATTGCACATAAAGAACGAGTAGAACCTCATTGCACTTGAATTAGAATGATTCAACACTCATTGGACATGACGTATCATGATACTATACTTTACCCAATGCATTGGAGCACTATAAGGGCACACCCTTCTTAAACATTTCATTTCATGCATAAGTGTGCCACATGGATCACAATACATGGATTCATAAAACATTATAATTTATTCCAAGATAAAGGAATGTGGAATTAATACATGAAACTTTGTAATCAATATGTAAAGGTTCATAAAGGTGGATACCCTTGACGGAGAAATGGGCATGGTATCCACTACACAATTGCATTGGCTTAGAAAATCGGTGCGATTTCGGCAACGTAACAGCATGCCATAAGAATTAATAAAAATGGTTGATGAGAGAGAAAGGGGTTCCTAATCACATTTACATGTAATGGACAGTAAGGAGTTCATATAGATACATGTCCCAACAATTTTAATGAAATTTAGATTCATGATACAAAATTATTTCTTGAATGTAAAAGAATAGAGAGAAGTTCCTTTCGAAATTTTGGCATAGTAACAGGTGTATATGGGAGGCCTTTAATGAGAGAGAAATTGGTCTCCAATCATTAAAAAAAATAAGAGGGCAGTATGGGGGAGGTGCAAAACCATACCCCAACATTCATAATTGAAATTAAATGGGCAATACAACTTAACGAAAATTGACAAAAATGAGAAACGAAGAAAAAAACCCTTACTTGGATGTGTGCTTACAAAGGATAGAGAGAAGCTTATAAGAGGCTTCTTGGGAGCTTGGGGAACCTTGGGAGGATTATTGAGAGATTAGGGCAGTGGTTGGATGAACTCCAAAGGATTTGAGTGAGGAGGAAGTGGGATATTGGGTGGGTTTATATAGAAAAGGTGAGGGAATTCTTTATTATTTAGGTTTGGGACCCCTTATATTAAATTAATCCAAACCACAAATCATCCCATGGTTTTTGCTCATCGTTTTTGGAAAAGGGAATAGGAAAAAATTGTTTTATAAGGCCATGGTCCTAAATTCTTAAAATATTAGGGTTGCTTATGTGGAGGTGAGTCACACTCCCATGAAAATTAATTTAAAAAGACAAGGTGTTGAATAAGCCTTGAGGGGTCCATTAATTCTTTGAAAAGTAAGTCAAAAAAACCCAAAATCACATTATTTTAATGATAAATCATATATTGGCCGAACATAAAGATTATTGTATTTTATTACATCAATATTGGGTCATTATGATGTCATAAAACACATTATATATTTAAACGGTATTTAATTTTTACCCAAAAATTTCACTATCTCAGAAAATTATGAAAAATTCACCGTTGGATAATTTCGACATCCTGATTCCATAAATAACATTTACTTTATCTAAATAATTTTCTAAATATGTTAATTTTCACTTTTAAAATAAAAACTGACATTTATCGAAAATTCACGGGTTTTGACAGAAATGGCTCTCAAACCTTAATAAAAATTATAACTGCATTCATAAAATTATAAGATCATTTATATTTAATAAAAAATAATTTAATAATATTATTATTTAATTAAAATATTTTTTAAATAAAAAATCTCTTAATTTAATTAAATAGATTTCTTAATTAAATAATAACGAAAAACACCATTGTAATTAAAAACTATTTACAATGTATCAAAAATGACTTGAAGTTATATTCATTATTATATACAAAAATAATGTACATGAAAATAGTACTACTTATTTGTTACATAACCCCTTAAAATTGCCACATAAGACATAAGGGTAAAGTGTGCGATGGTGACAGACTCTTGGGGTGGCTTGGATAACATTGCTCGAGTGGTAATTTCAATCAACTTCTACATTTCCCATAGACGGTCACGTTCGAGCTTGACATGATGAAGCACAGCTTGGTCTTGGTCAAGGGAGAAGCCCAAAGACGCCACCTATTTTCCGAGCTCTGACAAATGGGATTCGTACGGAGCAATTCTACTGGACGAGGCCATCACTTCCTTTGTCTGGGTAAATTGGATTTGTTAATGTCCTATATTTATACTAATCATGTGATCACTGTTCAACGGCTATATTAGAAATGGTCAAAATTCATAACATAAAACCAAGGAAGTTGACATTTTATATAAAGATAAAGATACATTTAATTAGATCAAGAGGGATTTTCATTAATGAAACTTTGAGTCGTTACACTAACCACTTTTTGATAGCTATAATAATATTTTAATTATAAGATTAATTGTGTATTTTTAGTTCAGTTATACTCATTCATGTTTGCAATGAAATCTATCGAGGGAACTAGATATTATGTGCAACACAAGACAAACAATATGCGATTTTCAGTGAAATTTAAACTCCATGTTTTATTAAGCATAATATTATCCTAGAGTTTTGTAAAAATAATTCTAAACTATATGTAGTTGGAAACACAAGGTATAAAATATATTTAATTTATTCAGAAAAATTTACAATAACTCAAGATTTTACATTCTACCATCTTTAAAATGAAATTTTCCCCCAAATATTTTCTTGGTGATAAATATTTTAATAATTTAACGTCTCTTTCATGAAATCGACATCATAAAAAATAATTCTAAATATTCTCTAAAAAATTTAATGTTTTAAAAATAATGGTGGAAAAATCTAAATCATAAATATGTTTCAACAAAGAATATCATATGTGGGTAGTGAAACAAGTACATTGAAGAGAAAAATAACACTCAAATACTAATGAAGAGTGATAGAGAATATTTTCAGGAGAAATTTATGATAAAAATATATAATTCAAATAGTCTTGGAAAAGATCATTGGTATCATAAAAAGTAATTATAATGTGGAATAATTTCATTTTAAGATCCTTCTCACAAGGAGATATACTTAATAGATTTTATTCCATTACATATGCACAATTTCACCCTTTAGTTGTGCCCTGATCAATTTCAACATAATATGTTACTCCAATAAATGAAGTTTATTTTTTATCCATTAAGCATTATGATATCATAATATCCCTAGATGAAAAAATACGATATTTCTTCTATGTATTGGTGTTATAAAAACAAAAATGATTATCATAGGTTATCCAATTTTCATAAAAATTCATATGTTGATGTAATACAATAATATCCAAAATCCTATCCAAATTTAAAATTAAACCATTCTATTAATGGTTAACCTTATTAACATTCAAAAATACTATTCACCCATTTTTCATTTAAAAAATTAAATGGAATCAAGGGTTCTGCCTTGTACCGATAAAATATGTGATTTCGTTATTCAAGAATCGATGTTGATAATCACATGACATTTCACTAAAGGATGGAATTTTTTTTAATAGGGTTCCTTCATACAAAATCAAGACTAGAATTCCAAAAAAATGATAGTTCAATAGGTATTCCCAAATTATCCAGGTTCACTTTGTGCATATTGAAATCATATTATTTAACTTTTTTTCATTGTATTTAGAGGCTTCTTTGGATTATAATAAAAAAATTTTATTGGATTTGGGAACCCATTTGCATGTTTACTGATATCTGTGAAATTGAAACAATGAAGTGTTTACGTTTCATTCTATGGGAATTTCTCAATATTCACATCCTTAGTTAACTTCTTCTCGTCACTTCAATATTTACCTGATTAATGGACTTCCCTTCTACACATAAATAAATTAGTAGCCCCTTTATAAAAATTCAACCCATGTTTCTTCATAGACTTTATGCATAAAGAAAGGATCTTCTTCATTCCATCATGATTCTTATATTTTCATTTAAAATCCATTTTCCTTTTTCCAATAAAAAACATGACATTGATGGGAAAGTAAAATATCACTTCTCATACAAGGAATATGATGAATGTACATACAGAAAAATAATTTCTTGAACTTTTCCCAATCCATGGTGTCAGTTTTATCATATTGAATTGTATTATTGATAAATACACAACATTTATTCTCTTCACCTTCTATGCAGTAGGAGAAAAAAATAAATTTTTATGTTTTGAACAATAGAGAATGAAAAATATCCTTTAATTGGTGCATATCCATTACCCAGAAATTAGTGGATCAATTATTAAATAAAAAATATCATGGTCATTACCTTATAAAAGATTCAAGAAAACATTGTTATCTCCTTGTATCTTTTGGAATCTCACAATGATTCTTGCATTGATAAAGTAGTGTTGTCATAGAAAAAATGGTTTTTCATTCCATCATCCATTACATTAGTTTGATCGAGAGGACCATCCTTTAATTTTCTATTGAATTCCAAATTATCGTGGTACCTATGGGTTCCACCCATTAACTAAAACAAAAAATCGTTGTATAATAAAGATTAATTGTAGTTCGGGAACAACATAATCATCATAAATCAGGTATTGGGTATCTAAATAATGAAAAAATATTTAATCTATCACACCTTAGGTTTATCATAGTTAATTCACATAAATATTCTATTAAAATGATTCATAATAGTTCATAATGAGTTTTTCAATTTCAAAATAATATCCCCCATGAGTTTCAAACCAGGTGTATAGTAAGGCTTGTTATCTTTCCCCAGTTCTTGATTGATTCTATATCAACATAGTGTTTTCAAGGATGTTACCCCTTTGTAAATCTATTCTAGATCAACAGGAACTTGTAGTATCTATACATGAACAAAATGTTATGAAAACAATCTCTCTATCCTACACTAAAATTCTAGGTTATTTTACAATACTTTGTCTCATCGATAATCTTATCCTTATAAGAATATCTGTATATATACTTAGAAATATCCCTAGGTATATCAATATTTTTTTCTCTTCCATGTTTCTAAAAGATAACTGAACCAATACATTGATTCCAACTATAGTAAACCATGATTAACATACATTTACATTACATCATTTAAGATGAATATTCATTACATTACAAAAGTATGTACCTAATGACTATAATAAGTTAGTGAGTTTGGAAACATGGAACAAAATTTTCAATATTTTTTCAAGATCATCATAGTTTAAATTTTTTTCCCATTTACTAAACTTACTTAAAACCTTTCTTCATAAACACTTAAAAGGGGTGATAAGAAAGGGAAAGAATAAATGTTCAATAAGAGTAAATATATGAGATACATAAGCATAAAATGAATGTAAGGGTATGAGAATATGGGAATAACATTTTAATAAGCTACCATTTAAATCATATATCATAATAATGATTCATGGTATAAATATTTTTAGTTCTTTGAGTTCTATAGTATTAACTATATCGACTTCCTCATGTTCACATATCAATAATATTCTATGTTTATTGTCACAATATTTGATGCATCAGCAATGAAAATAGCCTACCCTTTTTTAGAAGGTAGGAAAGGAAATTGGATTTATCCCCCATCCAAAAAATAGTAACATAGGTTTGTCAAACCCTAATACCCCACTCAAGGTGAAGCGACATGTAGTTTATGGAAATAAATCCATGGAGTTTATTATATCTTTTAAATCTGGAAACTCATTCTGCATCGTTACAATGAGGCCAAGCTATCTATGACAGTCAGTATGATTACATTTAAATTTCTTTTTCATTCATATTTACTTAATTCCCTTCTTCATTGACTTTTTCTACTTATACCACACTCACTCTTTTTCTTGTGTGTCTCTACTTGTCTCTCTATGTTTGGCATATCATCCATACCGGTTTTCAAAGATACGTTTAAGGAAAGTTGTATCCGAGTGAATGTTTAGGCTTCATATCATTCTAGAAATTGGGCAGTGTGTTTTTTTATTGGTTATGAGCATTAAAATGCAGGGATTTGTTGGATGATTGTTGTAAAAGACAATAATCTGAAATTTGGGGAGGTATGTATATTTGATCATGTCATTAGTAGTCTCACTGAATATGTATTCAAGTTGAACATCTTCAAATTTCCCTAGACTGATGTTTTTTTTGTCATTTTTCATCATAAATATTTAATCCTTCCAACCATAATAACATATTTATTTACTATTTTCTTTTAAAATATTTCGACATCAATATCCATTCATTTCATGATGAATTATTGGACTTTAAAGTTCATTGAAAATAAATAAATTAAAACCCATAAGTATTACTATGAAGAAAAAGAGAGAAATGGAAGTGAACAAAACACAAACCAAGTTGTTATAAGAAGAGTCATATAAGTAAATAAAATGTTAAATTAAAAAATAGAAATCAATCTTGGATAATATTATGTAAAATATAAGGAACATAAAAAATAAAAAATTCATTAATTTAAAACTGGAATCATGGGATAAAAATGATAAGGAAACAAAGTCTAGGTAAATATAGTAATTCTCAATCACCATAGCGGTGAGGCAAGTGAGGAATGTGCAGGGGGAACCCATAAGATGGCAGGGGGCACCCAAAAGATAGTTGTTGGTGGCACTCATTTCCATGCATAAAATTATGGACGATTCATACATAACATAACCCACACATAGATAACACATGATACATTAAGAAATATCCTATTGATTGTGGGCTATATAATCGTAGGGCCACTTTGTTCATCATAATACAGAATATATATATATATATATATATGATTCACATGAATATATAAATAATCATAAATATATCAAAAATAAAAAAATTATAACCCATTTAGATAAAACAAGCATAAAATTAAATAAATTAAAACAATAGGTAAATACACGTCAATTGTGATAATGAATCATATAGTATTTAAAACATATTTAAAAAAGGTTATATATTTCATTTGATAATTTCATTATTCATTAAAATATAAACATTTCATTGAAATAATTATATTTTATAATGTACAATCATTATATAAAATAATTTAAAAAATAATTTAAAAAATAATCTTGATAAGAGCATAGAGGAAAAAAAGTGAGATTGTGAAAAGAGAATTGATAACATTTTTTTGAATTGTTTATAAAATTAAAAAATGAGTCACTTTCAAAAGTTACTTTCAAACAGATATTAAATGATTTTAAAAGAAACTTTTTACAATATTACATCTCCACAATGTAATATTAAAAAATAAATAGATTTTATATAGAAGAATCTTGAGGGATAAGGTCGGGAAAATGTAAATGTTTCATTTAAAAATTTCATATGGTTTGAATTAATGGATAGGTTAGAAGAAAATTATAAATACAATAGTATCCACATAAAATTAAGGATATAAGCCCAATATAATATAATGGAATTATATTATATATATTGTAATAATGTTAAAGAGAGATAATAATATATCATTGAGAACATGAAATATTTGGAAGGCCTCCTATAATCCATATAGGGTATGACCATTGAATAATTATAAGAGGATTAGAGATAAGTAACACCTTAAAATTAAATGGAAAAATTAAGTTATTGTTCTAATATTTTTATTATATTACATATAAGGGAATTTGGACCATAGATAATCAATATATAAATAAAATAAGGCTCAAAAAATAAAATCTATTACATCAAATATTGACTCTTATTAGTACATGAATCTTAACTGCAAAATAATAAAATCAAATTTTTTATAGTACAATATTTTATGTATCTATGATTTGTTATTTTTCATTTATTTTCTATTATAATCTTGTTTTTTAATCTTTTTGTTCATTTTTTCCATTATAGGTAAGTTTTTCTTCATAGTTATTAGGCTACATCAATTTTTTAGTAATCATAAAACATAGTAACAAATGAGTCTATAAATACATAATTTGGGTTAAATGTATTTAATTTCATTCCAAAAGTTCAAAGGGTTCCAAATAAAAAAATTTTATTACCCTATATACTATATTAAATAATTAAAATTGTTATATCTTATTAAATTGTTCATATATGTGATTTAACATCCATTATAAAATTAATTCGAATTACATAATTGTATTATTATAAAACCGTTACCAAATATGTGTAATATTTTATATCTATAAATAATATGGTCATTCGTAACAAGTTTTTTAATTTAATATGCACCAATATTAAGATGGATGGGGTTAATAATCATACCTAGTTTGAAATACAACAAAAAGATTACCACACATGCTACTAGGAATAGAACATATTATCTCACAGTTCCAAAAATAAATAAAACTATAGGGAGAAAATTCAAAAAAACATACTAATTTTTTTTAATTTTCTATAAACATCATAAATAATTTATCCATTTCATAAACATGTAATATCAATTCCACACTCACAAACACAAAAAAAATACATACATAAAACAAGGAGATTTACAAGATCATGTTAAGATTATCATCCTACTAATTAAGTCATCACATGCACAAGAATCTAAGGTTCCCTTATCTGGAAAAGTTTCATGATAAAACCCAAACATTATATAAAATAAAAAATATCATAAAATTGTGAATTTCCTAAAAACGTGGAGTGATAGTTTGGTCGATTAAGGAGTGAGGGTTGGAAAATAGATGGGGGTCAGCGGAGAGGGGGATAAGGGGGTTGGTGACAACGATGTAGGGTTTTACAGGTTTGGGTGATGTGGATGAGGGGCTAGGGTTTATCAGTCTAGGGTTCAATCGGGTTTGACATCGATGACAAATAGCAAGGGTTCGACCGAGTGAGGGGTTCAATGGGTTCTAGGGCCGACAATGAGGGTCTAGGTTTAAATGAGGTGAGGGGTTTAATTGGGTCGAGTGCTAGTGGTGAGGGGCTAGGGTTCAACAGGGCGAGTGGTTCTATGAGGTCATGGGCCAGCTGCGAGCTCTTAGATAAGGTATGTGAATAGGGGATGGGAGTGTCAGTCTCAGGGGGGGGGGGGTTGGAAGAAGTGTTGTTCATAAAAAAGGGTTCAACATCAGTTTTTTAAAAACCACTAATATATTTTTAATTTTCTTATTGAATGTTTTAGAAACATTTTCTAATAAACACTTTTAATTACTAAAATCGGTGTAATGGTATAAACAATGGAAGAGAAATAGGTTTCGTAGGGAACATGTCATCATAAACATAAACCAATAAAATTAATAATACCAATGTTTTACTTAGATCAAAACCCCATAAAATAATAAAATATCATAATATTCCATAATTTTTAGAGAAAAAGTTTTAGTGATCACTTAGAGCATTTCATAATGAGAATAACCATTATTTGATAAATATTTTCTTAGACCTTTGATTTTTTTAAAATCATATTATTAGAAAAAATATTTCAAAATTTTAAATTAATATTTAAATATCATTTGAAACATTTCTTGAATAAAACATCATGTCCACTTTCATAAAATCTTTTACAAATATAAAACATTTTGAAAACATTTTTCTTCGAAAAAACCTTGAAAACTAATAATGGAATCTTTGAAACCACATTTTAAACAATTCTGAATACATAAAACGTTTTTAAAATACTTTTAATTGAGAATTAGATAAAAATATCACATCATAACATTTTTAATAACATTTTTAGAAAAAACTACTTTTTGAATAAAACATATTTTTGATTGAATATAGAAATAATGTCATATTTTATTTAAAAAACATTCATAGTTATCATAAGTACCAACGAGTGGAAAATTGTTGCCATCACATGATTATATAATTAAAAAACATACTATATGATAATTATTGAGAATTATTGAGGTAGTGATCAAAATGTTTAATCAATGGAAGAATAATAATAAAAAATATCAATAAATAATGAGATTGTAGCAATAAATCCTTACCACAATATTATAATTGAATCATTCTTATCATGAAATAATTAAAATAAATGAATCATAAAATATCATGAAAATAATAATATTCATGATATGAAATTTAAATAGGGTTTTATATAATCCTTAGGAATGAATGTAGGTTCATATGATAACATACATCTCAAAAAAGGCAGTGTGACAAAAACTCATTACTAATTTGGTAACTTCTGAAATGTAAACCACATAAAATATAGATAATATCATTGATATTTAAATATAAATAATTATCATTTTAATAATAAAAAATACTTCCAAGGGATTTTTACACACCAAATTTACTAAATGGGCGGCGAACATGGATTGTGTCTCATGGGAAATACAAGTGAGGCATAAATCCCCCACTACATGAGTATCCTTTGAATAGTGAGACCTATGAAAGAATAACATAAATTTAAAAATTTAATATTATTAAAAAAAATTAATTCATGGTATAAAACATCATAGTGGTGTATATTCACCACCTAAAATAAATCAGTGGTGAATATGGAATACATCTCATAAAAATAAAAATGATACTCGAAATCCCCATACCATATATATTGAATTCCTCCATGAATATTAAAACCTCATATATAATAAATATAAGTTTATTATAAATATACCAAGGAACAATATTCATATATATCATATCATATATAATTTTATTATGAATTTATATTTCCTTTTTATTAAAGATTTGATGTTAAAGTTATGATTCGGGTAATAACGGCTTTTTTTATTACATGTTTTAACATGTTATTTTTGGTAATATTAATTTTTCATGATTTATTTATTTAAATAATTTACACCATGATATAAATACCATATAAATATATATTAATTTTATATAAATTTATAATGGTATCTAATAGATAGAAATATATGATGAAATACACCTTTCATAGAGACGATCAGTCGTACGTACACATGAACGATGTTTCTGTTTTCTGGTCATATGGAAAAAATGAAATGAAATATATATATATATATATTACTATTAAATTTTATTTTATATTTTATATATGTATCATATTTCTGTTAAACCCATCCTAAATACATTCCATGTAATGCATAAATAAATCACATCATTTGGAGGATGTGGTAGTCTACATTTCCACAAATGTTGTAATCATATTACCATATAATGGGAATCATGAAGGAATGTCTTATTTCCTAATTAATGAAGAGAAAATAAGTCATAAATATAATATATATCATATAAATATATAATTTACATCATTATTTCCAACCTTGAGAGGTGGCATGGGAAGAATGAATGACATTGGTTTACGCGGTGGTAGTTCTCCATACACATGAATGGTAATTAGCTATCCCATTTGATAGAAGTGTGTATGGTTGTAGTTTTTACACATAAAATACTAATATATCTGTATATTTATGACTTTTAGTTTATTATATAATCTTTTAATAATAGTATTTGAAGGGTTTGAGAAAGAAATAAAAAAAGTGCTAGTTGATGACCTTTACCTCTTCTTCGAGTAGCTCATATTATTTTTCACCAAAAGACTAACTTGGATTGATTTTTACCCAAATTTATTATTATAGGATGATATTAATTATGTATTTCATTTATTTGTCTTGTGAATTTATGTGAAAATTGGATTTTGGGGTGTGAATAAATGAGGTCGGTGAGTGCCTTTGTATATTGGTGGAAGAGTGGCATTCTTATAAATACAAAAAATCTAATCACTACTGGGAGGTAACCATTATATAATATGACTCCAATAATGTTAATAATTAAAAAAAATATTTTATCTGGTAGAAATATTTCCATCCAGTAGGTTTTTGATAAGTGCATACATCATTTTTTCACTAATGATTAATGTTTAACCACTAAGTAAACTAATTTTTACCTTAATTACTGTAATTATTTTTTACAACATTAACAAATATTTTAGTTACATAAATAATTCTATATTAATAGAAATTATAAATTATCATTATTTCTAATATGGAAACTATTTTTCAAAATTCTGATCAATTAAGTAGAATAAATTAATTTAACTTTAATCCTGCAGACGGGATGATAAAACTGGTTTTTTAGAAAAAAATGTTCAAAAGATAGAAATTATTTATATGAAATTTCATTGTTAAATTGACTAAGAAAACTCATATTGTATTTACATATATATAATTTAAATAAATATTATATAAAAAAAATGAAAAATATAATTTATCAGTCAAAATTATTCAGATGAAAAGGAGGTTTTGAATTAAAATTCATTATTTTTAATTATTCATCAAAAAATGAATCATATCAGAAAAATAACAACAATTAAACCAAATAATATTTTTGTCCTACTCATTCAAAAACAGTCTTTACCTTTTCAAATATAATATTCAAAATTTTAAAAAATTTAGTTTTAAAATAAGGGCACTTTGAAAACATGCTAAAACTAACTTTTATAAAAATACATTTTTTCTTCCTGAAGTTGGATTTAATCTTACATCTAGTATATAAAACACATAATACTAGTTTTATATAGATGATTGAATATATAATATATAAATTCCATGAAAATAATTCATAACTTTTTTTAAATTTGTTGAGAAAAAACATGTTTGTGCATACCACAATAGTTTTCCAGAAAAGGAATTTCTTCGTTATCAAATAGTTATTACTCTTATTTATGATTAATTGGTAAGACAAAAATTAATTTTATATAAATTTATAAACATTATTTTTATAATTTACTTAATCATATTAACAAATTACATTCAAATTCTTTTTTGATAACTAAAATAATATATTGGTAATTGTATTAATAGTATATTGTAGTTCGAATAAACTCATTCTTAGCATAATGTGAGCTGTTGAGAGAACCAGTATTGTGCGTGACCCAAATCAAACATAGTATTGTAGGTAATTAAATATATATATTTTTTGTATCAGAAGATTAATTTTTTTTCATTGAAACAAATATTAACATGTTATAGCCTCAAATGAAATCCATCAAATGATATTAATTTATTTGAAAAAGGTAATTTATTATAACTATGGTTTTATAATAAAAAGTATAATATATGGTTTCATTAAATGTAGTGTGATTTTATTTTTATTTAAGATAAATTAAAGGATAATAAATGGGTTTTATTTTCAATAACCAATTTCTTATTGAGTTAGGTCCATCAAAAACAAGTTCGTAAGGGGGAGGAGATAAAAAAATTTCTAGAGGAGTACTCTAGTTCGATATTGTAGTTCAGAAGAAGAGAAATGAGAGTTTTGGGGAATTAAGAGGAATTAAAATTAAATTTTTATATTTTACTAATGAAATAAAATATATATAAAACATATTTTATCAAAATATGTTATAACCATTTGAGTACTAATAAATAACAATATAGGGGACGCACGGTTATACCGTACAGTTGGAAAAACCATGTGCCAACTGTGTAAAATTTATCATTCCAAAATACATATAAATCAAATATATATTCTCATAAATTGTAATAATAATTCAGGAATAATGTTCATACCCAATAAAATCCAAAACAACTCACACAATTTTCTAGAGAACTGGTATAGTTTCTCCAAACCATGCTCAAGTCGGTCATCATTAAAAAAAATCAAAATAGACTTATAACACCAATAATCTTACAAAAATCATTATAATGATTATATAATTTCCTGAAACATAATAAAATCATTGATCAAATAAAATAGGGGGTTTCATGATAATGAAAAACCTCATCACTCACGTATGTGGTATAAACCCACCATGGCGTAAGCGGTGTTTTTTAAGAGTGATGAAAAGAAATGAAAGATATTTAATATATGAATTTTCTAATTAAATTCAGAAGTAATTAATATAATATGATAATTACATCATATATGAGTTTGTTTTATATAAGGGGTAATAAGATAATGGAATTGAAGTTATTAAAATTTTAATTGTCTTGCATTTCTCTTTGTGACACCTCCATTACAATAAGACTTAAGCTTTCAGAGAAGGTTATTTTAGATATACTATGGGATTCACAATATCGATGTGGGGATGTAGGAAGATATTTTTTAATATATTTGGTAAATAAATTACCTTTTTATGTGATGATAAATGGGTTGAGAAGGGACATATTGATAGGAAAATGACATGGGTATTTTTGATTAAAATAATAACTAATTTATTATTTTTGATGAATCCTGTGAATAGTATTGTTTCTTATGTTTTCGATAGTTTTTCTACTAAAAATATATTTTTATATATTTAAACACTTCCAAAACTAAATGGAATCCCTGGAATATCTAAATAAAATTAATTAATCAAAAATAAATTATAATTAAAATTGAATGTAATTTAATCTTTGGAAGTTAATTTTTTAATTTGTAAAATTATTAGTTTAAAAAATATTATTTTATTAATTAAAAATAATTTAGGTCCTCAAAAACAATTTCGATTATCCAAAACATATTATAAATTAATAATTACTTTTTATACCAGCATGATGTCGAGTAATTTATAATATATGAAAAAGACTAATATTTAGTACTCATATAATATTTAACATTTTTATAAAAAAATAAAACTCACTTAATTGATTTCAACAACCTGATTCTTAAAAGGAGACATATTTTATATTATAAAATATATAAATAACATAAATCAATTATTTAAATTTAAACCTAAAATAAATGTTTAACTTAATATATTAAAATAAACATTATTAAAATTTACACATATAAAATGTTTATATTACATAATTTCGTAATAGTTTTATTATGATCTATTTTTTATTTTAATTATTTTATTTATGGGAAATATTATTTATTATAAATTTGACTATTCAATATGGTCATGTTATTGTTCTACTAGTCAGGTTACAATTAAAATAGTAGTTCTTATTCTAATGGGTTGGTTACTATTCCAATGGTCATGTAGTAATACACTTACTATAAGTAACATATATTTTTTCTTCATTTATTAACTACATTTTCTCTTACGGTTCTCTATATTTTCATCAAAAATATATAAATATTTTATTTAATGTTCTAATTTCTTTTAATATTGTTGTTTGTAGCTATATTATCTCAAGGATACGATGACCTATTGTATTCCCATATATTATTAATGACATATAAATTCGTTTTTAATTTATTATTATACTTGTATTTATCCAATAAAATATACTCATTATCAATTTTTTATGTTATGTTTTGAAATATATTGACTTTTTTGTTACATGGTTCATATGATAATATAATATATTATTTATAAAAGAAATTTTACTATTATTATCCAATATTTATGTATGTAATTTTCAAATAAAACATGTGATATTATAGGAAGAGAAAATGTTTATTAACTTATTGATGGATTTCATTGAAATTCCCCATGAAAGGATTATTTAATTACCCATGTGCCAATATTTATGTATATTTATTATATAAATATTTTTTTATCTGATGAAGCCTTCCCAAAATATTAAAAAATTATTTTGTATTGATGATAGACTATAATGTGGTTCTACTTAGTATTTCATAACTCAATTGGGTTCCCTGATATTATTTTCTAAAAAGTATGAATGTAACTTTAATTATGTAAAAATTACTATCTATTAAATCAAGCAACATTGACTAATTATTTACCGTTGACTAGTATTGATGATATATTAAATGAAATAAAACCGACTAGTCATATCTCAAGGATATGATTTCGTTTAGAATAACAAAAAATGAAAGTGCAGGGGATGATATTAAAAATAAAAAAATCTATGGCCATTATGACCATTTTGGGTTTATATCAATGCCCTTTTGGAGTTACTATTTCATTAGTCCTGTTCATGGGTTTGATAAATTTTGTGTTTTGTCCATATCTTAATAATTTCATAGTCTTGTTCAATGATGCTATTTTTGATTAATCTTGGATTAGGGGTAAAATACGACAGTAGTAAATATTTGTGGGGTTAGGGAAGAGCAGGGTTTCAATGAGAGTGGAACGTGGGTATTATTTATTTAGGGACTTTTATGAGGATTTTTATTTTCATAGGAATTTTAAATATTAAAGGGAATGCCTTCAATGTGGAATATTGAGTGGAAACATTATAGAGTAAAATTAGAGGTGTTTTTATGTCAAAGTAGAGGGTGTCTTATTCATGGATCCACCCATTTACTGGTGTAAAAGAACCAGGTACTCATTAGGACATGATTATGTTTTTTAAAAATGGTTAAGGATTTTATTATCCACCATTTATATTTTTTACACCCCGTATAATGGTGTTCTTCTTTGGAAAACGAAGAGAATGCGATTCACACATCTCTACACCTTATTACCCTTTTATCATCTCTTTGATTCCCTATGAAATTTTTAGAGTTTTTTAAGTGGTTTTATGTGACAGATTCAATATTATTTATCCCCTTATTCATTCCCCCATTATTCTATAATTTCAGTGTATTTGAATTAGTCTTTTTGTTGATTTCATCAGTGTATGTTGGAATTAGGTTAATACTATGGTCATTTTTCTCATCTTTTATACTGGAGGATTGTGAGTGGTGAATTAACATTTTTTATTATTTGGTAATTTTATATAGGACAATACATTAATTAAACTTTTATTTCCATAACATGAAGATTAAATAAGTTAGAGAGTTGGTACCAAATGATGGGGTTTTTTCAGTATTGTTCTCGGTGGTATGGAATGATTTTTTGTCAATGTATTCTTGAAGTTGTGTCCCAAGGAGACCACTTAATACCAATTTTATCTCTTATACTATCTTGAATAGTTATTTATTTATTATGTAAATTAATAATGAGTTTTATCAGTTAATATTGGAATAATTGGTTTGAGATAGTGTCTCAAAATGATGGAGATTGGTTGGCCCGAGCATGGAAAAGCTTTAGTAATGGTGTAAAACCATTTTATAAGAGGATAAATACATATCTGATTTAATTGGTATATCATATTACATATTTATATGGTCATTCTTATACTGTAACGATTTAATGTCTGAGTATGTTTTTTCATGTGACCCCAGATGGAATCACATGCATGTTCATTATATGAGGATGTTTTAGAGATTTTTCTAGACTTTTACTATGTCCTAATATTTCTAAAATTTATTTTATCGTGTATCTTGATAGTTTTTCATATATCAATGTCTTAATTAATGTTTTACTGATACCGATGGTGGATTTTTGTCATTGATAAAATGATCGAAAAACCTAGGGATGCCTGTTTTGATGTGTATTTTTCTCATAGAGAGATGATTCGGGGTTGACCTATGATTATTTATAGAGTAATTAATATAGTATATCAACATAGGATTGAATCATTGTATGAACTATAATGGACCCAATTACTAATCCATTTTCATTCAGTGATTTTATTGAATATCATGATCAAGATAGGCCTGTTATAACTTATATTCACATGGCCACTGATTGTTATATCTCTGTATAATGTATTGTGTTACATAGGGAATAAGACAATGAGGTGTTTACTTTCGTTAATTTGATTTTTTTTCCTTGTATGACATGTTTATTTTTCCATTATAAATTAAACCCATATAATAGTTAGGATTTGTAGTGTGATCTTGATTTTTAGAAGAGACTTTGGTATGGAGAGTGTCAACAATATATTGTACCTTTTTATTTATATAAGTTGTATGGTATCCTCATATATATCAATGGAGGATGATATTATTAAATATCTTCTATGTGTAAAACATCTTGGGTATGGTTATCCCATTAAAAACCCTAGATTTTAGTGAAACCAATTAAAAACATGAAAACATGGCCACTACAGTTTAGATGTTTTATGATTATATATATGTTAAGCTTGAAAATTATATCACCCTGGTTATTGTGTTGTTTATAGAAAACATTTAGTAACTTTTTTTATTGAATTTGATATATTATTTTCCTTTATAGTGGTTTTATAGGTACCTCATCCACCCTTCATTATTTTTTATTAATGATAAAATGTACTTCTTGGGTAGTCATTTTGGTGATATATTTTCACCATGTTCTTGGTTTTATTGTTAAATGATCATACATATTATTTATTTTGGTGGTATAAATTCTCTAATTATTTCATAATTAGTTAGGTATCATTGAAAATGGATAGTATTTTGGTGGTAGATCATCCATCATAGATAGTGATGTCAGAGATGTACCGCTCACATTTTTCAATTTGGTGGTGATGATTTATTAAAATTGTTGATTTCGTGGTGATATTACATTCATTAGGTTGTTTAATTTGTTTATATATCCTTAATCATTAGTTCCATATGTGGTTATATTTCTTTTTCCCACAATATATTATTTTCATTGGATATTATGAGAACAATGATACATCATTCAATTTAAAATACATTGTTAACCCTAGCAGTGTTATGGTGATACATTTTTAACATAGAGATACGATATTCTCATTGGTTATTACGAGTATAATGATTCTTAATTCACCAAGATATAATAGTATTATACATCTATTAGGGATGTGGTTGTATATCATTGACTATGAAATTCCGCATTCACCATTATTGATAACTGGATGATATATAATTGATCAAAAATATATCATTTTACACTATTTTTATGATTAATATGATATATAATTCACCAACTTATTCCTCATTGTCTACTATTTTATAGAGTTTATATCTCCTTCACCTTGAGATACCTCATCCACATTATTCATTTTATTATTTTGATATCTTGTTGACCTTCATATTGCCATTTTCACACCTTACTGATCTTGTTTGAGTACTATTAAATGTTATAAAATTTTCACTCTATTTTTATTGTTAGAGCATGGTATTATCATACCATTATTAAATTGATTTATTTTATTTATTATTTGACCAACAAGGTGGATTTTGAGTGCCCAAAATTTCACTTATTGTATACATGATATATTTACTACATCTATTTCCTTTTTTATATGCCTAAACATATAAAATAGTTTTTATGATGTTTACAATCAGTGGAGACCTAATAAGTTATATTATCGTACCCTACATAGGAACATTAGTGAATATGTAGATATTATGGTTGATATATAGTTTTGGGTAATAACATTATTAATGGTGGTGGAGCTGGAGGATATTGAAAAGGACTTATGGACAAGGCCATAGTGAGACTGAGAATAATAGTTGGGTATTTAGGTTTTTTTATTTTATCCTATATAGTTTATGATAAAATTATTTGTGATATCATGAGGAGTACGATAATGTGAGGAACATGTGAATTTTTTTTACAAAATTGTGTATGATACTTTTGAGGTATACCTTCAACTATAAATCTTTTATTATAATCTGATTATAGAGTTGGTTATGGATTTTATTTATTTATTACTATTTTTATAAATGATATAGAGATATTAGTTTCCCAATGTGTTACAATCAAAAAATCCATAGTATTCAAAATCAGTAAGCTTACAGGGATGTGCACATGAGGACATGTGGCTCTTTGTGGCCAATTATTTTTTATATAGAAATTGATGGGGGTGTTTTTAGTGGTATATGGGCCTTATATTCTCTATTTTGAAATTTAGGAAATTATATATTGATATATTATTTGTTATAATATTTAGGTAGAACTATTATAGTTCCTAACCAACACTTAAAAGAATTTATGTCCATGTTCTATGGGTTTTTTTTATTTTTTCTATGTTATATTTTAGTTTTATTGTTTTGTATGATGTACTGGATTGTTGATTGATTATTTTTCATCTTTTCATAAAGTGTAAAGTGGCATGGATTCATGAATAAAATCTTGAACATTGTATTCACATGAAATTCAAATGATTTTTTGTTATTGATGTTATGATTATGAGTAAGGGTTCATTTAAATAATGTTTTAGAAAAATTTCTTATAAAATTTTAATATATATAAGTTATTTGCGGTATTCTAATTGATTAAACTGTGGTCAATGGTTATTTGATTTATATAATGGTAGGTTATGTGAATTAATGTGTTTTCTTTACCAATCCATGATATAATGTAGTTTTTTCTAGATTCATGCTTGAGTGATATGAGACCCTTTTCTCATAACGGTCTATATGGAGGAGTAATATGTGTTACCTTAAAATTTTATAAGTAAAATATGAGATAAATTTCATGTGGGTAACTCCATAGATGTGATTATGGATGTAAAGATGATGATAGAATTATATTAGCTACTTTTGGTATATAGGTGTAGGTTTTATTGACTATGTTTAGGTTCTGATTGTTGATACAATTTGACTTAGGTTATTGGGGTGTAAATCATGTACATAGAGTTATGAGATAGATTTGTTTCTTTCACCCTAGATGGGTAGTGAATTTTGAGGGCATCCTAAGAGATTGAATTTATCCTAGGAACATGGTATCATTATAGATCTAAAGGATGTTTAGATGAATAATTACGTGGAAATGATACAGGGTGTTGTGTGATAGAGTGTATTGTATGGACATGTAAAGGATTCCATGTGTATATACTAGTAATTAAGTTGAATATAGTTTCATGAATGATATTAGAATGAAATATACTTGATTTGGCCAGAGAGATTAGCTATTACTGGATGCGATTCATGATAATGTGATAGTATTAGTATGGTAGGTTATAACTATGGTGTATTCTTTCATGACTAAGGGATTTTATTAACAATGATGGTTATTTTAACCCATTGGGATATTAAAGAGTTTGATTTTCTTAACCTACAGGGCATGTGGGTTTGAATGAAATAGTATCATACCTGGGAATGTGATTTGGTGAGTCAAAGATACTTGGTAGGGAACTGAACCAAATTAATCTAAGATTTAATAGGGTTTAGAGAACCATGGACTCAACATCCCCTTCATCCCAAAACACAACAAACATTTAAATTGAGAAACTTTGAGAAAGACATAATAACCTACATCAAATGAAAGCTCATTCCTCTGGTTATCTTCATAAGTTTTCTATCTTCTCTATGTTTCCCTCATGTGTCACTGAATCAATTGAAATTTCTCTTCCATTTCCACTACCATGTTTTGTGTCATAAACTTCCTTTCTCCTAATTCATCCCAAAATGATGGAGTTTGAACCCACTTTCATACAATTCCTCAAATGGTTTCATTATTTTACATGAATGAAAACTATTAATATAAGAAAACTCAAAAACATAAATATATTGATCTCAACTTCCTAGTAGTCCATATAATAGTCACATATAATATCCTCAAAGGTCTAAATTGTTATTTCTCACCATTCATCTAATTAAGGATGAAAAGTTGTGAAGAAATTTAATTCTTTTCCCAATGACTTCTAAAAGACTTTATCAATGTTATAAGTGATAATGGGATCACAATTTGATATATTAGTGGGAGGAAATACATATAACATGAGTATATAATTAATATAAAATTGATAATGTTGATATAAAGATAGAGTGTCTCGAATAGTAGGAAAATGAGAATATTTAGTCAAGCAATCCATAATAACCTACATCATATTGTAACCTCATGATGTATTTGGAATCACCGTAATGAAATCCATGTATATATTTTCTAATTTCTACTCTAGAATTTGACAAGGATGAAGCATCCCCTTTAAAAACATTTTTTGAGAATTAACCTGGTGAAAAGAAAAACACGTCCTTGTAAATTCATCAATATCTATTTTTCATTGCATCACACTAGTAATACACTTGATTGTATCTTTACATCTTAGTGATACCTAGATGAACAGAAAATGATGGACTATTAGAATCACATAATAACTTTTCTTTAACTCTAAATCATAAGGCATACATAGTATCTTCTCAAATCTAAAAACACAAACCTTATCAATTTAAAATTCAATAAACTTACCCTATTTACCCAATTATATTTTTATCTTCAACTCACAGTCTTCCTTATATGATTAATTAATTCTTTCTATTAGAGATGATAGTATTGACATCTAAAACAACACTAGAAAATTTCATACACTAATATTTTCCAAGAAAAAAATCATCAAATCATTAACCAATGGATCACATTTCAAACAAATCATTGTTAATGTTGCACTTCTTATCTGAATCAAAGTATCAATTTTTTTTACAAGATAGTAATGAATCATACAATAATAATCCTTTATTAAATATAGCCATATTTTCTATCTCATGTTCTGTTCTTTATTAGTGAATATATACTTCAAAATTTTATGATCATCATATATTTAAAATCTTACTATATAAAAATGATGTCTTCGAATTTTTAATGAATAAAAAACTACACTTAATTCCAAATCATGAGTAGGGTAATTTAACTAATGAGGTTTCAATTAACATGAAACATAAACAATTAACTGATCATTCTGCATTAGGGAATAAAAAGTTCCTTTCAATTAAGTGCAACTATAGTTAAAAAAATTGGTATTTCAGGAAGCCTGAGAAAAATTTGGATCGTTAAAAAATATTATATCCAATTCATAAAAATGATCATCACATTCTTTTGTCGAGATTAACTCAATAACATTTCGGGCTAACTTAGTCAGTGGTGTAGATAACCATGAAATGTTTTGAACAAACCTCCTTTGATATCATACTAAACCATGAAAACTAAGAATCTCGGTTATAATTTTCGGTCATGTCCATTCATTAACAAATTTTATTTTATCTGTATAAAAAATAATTCAATCTTTAGAAAAAATATAACCAATGAATGAAATGTATTGAAACAAAAATTTACACTTGATTAATTTCCCATACAGTTTCATTTCTTGTAAAAATTTTTTGGAAACCCACATATATATATTTCATGTTCTTATATAATTTTATTATATAGCGAAATTTAACCAATTAAAATAATAAAAAACTTCTCCAATAACTCATGAAATATTCTATTCATAAAATCCATGAATACAGCCAGTGAATAACTTAACTGAAATGGAATAAATAAAAGTTAAAAATTCCCATAAATACTTTGAGACTTAGTCTTAGGAATGTATGCTTCCATTATTTTCAACTGATGGTACCTTGAACTCAATTCGACCATCTAAAAATACGATTCTCCCTAGAGGCGATAAAACCAAATCATCGATATGAGGAAATGTATACATGTTCATCACAATGTTGTTATTCAATTCTCTATAATCAATTAAAAGTATCAATAAACCATATTTCATTTTAACAAACAAGATAGGTGTACCCCAGGGTGAAGTGCTAAGTCATATGAAACCAGTATCTAATAACACATAAATAATTTTTTTAAATCTAAAATATCCATTTGTGCAATTTGATAAAGGGGTTTATGAATTTTCTTAAATCTGAAACTATTTAAATAGAAAATTCAACATCCTGATATGGTATAATACTAGGGATCTCATCAAAAAAACACTATGCACTTATTTACCATAGACACATCATTAATCTCAATCGTTCTTTTGATTTCAATAAATATTTCCAGATAATATTCACTTTCATCTTTTAACAGTTTCTCAGATTCTTGATATATTCTCAATGTTATGGGTCCATTCATATATACAAAATTAAAATCATTCTAAAATAAAACGTTTTTATCTCTACTGTATATCTTATCATGGTAAAAAAATATACAATCAGTTCCCAGAATAACATAAAAATATACTAGAGTCCAAAACATAAGGTTTCTAGGTAAATTATTTCCTCAAACAATGATAATTTTTTTATAATTTCTTTTTCCCTTAATATTTATCCCATGTGTTTTTATAATATGTTCAAGAACCATTTTTTGAGGTCGAATTTCAAATTTACCAAAAAATTTATTATAAATAAAGGAATGTGTAGACCTCTAATCAAACAAAAAATTGGAAAAGTTTGTAAAAACTTGAAATGTGTCTCATAACAATTTGTTTGATGTCTCAAAATCTACTGAAGTATTTAAAAAGGATTCTTCCACAACCTTATATTTTCAATGTTGTTGATTCCCCCCCTAAGTGACTATCTTTGGAAAAACACTATCAAAATAACCTAACTACATATAGTTAAAGAATATTACCGTAAATATATCATTATGTTTTTGATCATCTTCCTTGCACTCATGATACATATTTCTGAATATTCCCCATCGACAACACTAACCATAATTTACAATACATTATCCAGGATCATTTTTACCACACTTTTCACAAGAATGGAATTTTATTTTCTCACCTCTAAGTTCCTCTAATGTATTATTACCTAATTCCTTAAAACCTGACTATTTTTTATTCTCGTCATCACACAACACATACATGTATGAAAACTCAATCTCATATTTCTCATCATAATAAAATGGTTCTTCAAATATTTTATATTCTGGTGAATCTAAATATCTTCATTAAATTAGGTTTAAACTAGAGTAAAATATAAAAAAATTATTATAAAATAACTAAATAAAAGCTGATATGCACTTGGAAAGACACATAAAATTTCCTTCATAAGTAGCCACATTAATCTTATTTGTTCTTCCCGAGTTCCAAATTTTCCCCCATTATGAGTCTATTAGTATTAGGGAAATATATTTCTAGAAAAATACTCTTAAAATCATCCCATTCTATAGTATCAAGATAATATTTCTCACTTGGATTCATAAATAAAGACCATTATTGACTGGATTCACCTTAATAATGATAAGTGGATGTGGATACATTTTGAAATTCCATAAATCCCATGAAATTAAATATAATTTCAATAGAGTTGAGCCATACTTCGACAACTAATAAATCTGAGGATACACAGAAATATAGAGGATGTTTCCACTTAAAATTCTACACTACTTATATATTTCTCTCTGGTTGATCTATTTGAACAAGTTGACATCATGTATAGATGACACCACTATTTATAGCTTTTGTCTACCAAGCCATCCCAACAACAAATTTTTCTCTTCTAATTCCAAGTATATCGGGGTTCTCATTTGGAAGGATGTTTCCCTATGGATCCCATCCCACCAATATTACCTTATTTCCTCTGAAGGAAACCATTTCTGAATAGAAATATCATAGATAATGAAACATGGTAATATTTAAGTTCAAAAACAATTTAATGTGTTCATAAGTTAATTTATATTAATGAAAAGTTATTAATATTACCATAACATCTTAAGTTATCTAAACTAACCTTTGATACAAACTGTAAAACCTTGACCTTGAACATTAAATAATATTGTGTTTTAGTCAATAATATTATTTCTTTCACATTAATGATGTTTTCAATTTAGTGTTTTAGAAAACCAGTCCATCATTCAAACATAACATCCCACATTCACAAAAATATGATGGTACAAATTTCGTATCCATTTATTGAAAAATATAAATATACCAAAATAAAACATGATTATTTTTCAAGAAAAATATTCATAACTATAAAATTTACTTCCTAATTTCTCTTACCCATCCTTATACCATATGAAAAAAATTAAATATTTGGATTAGAAAAAATCTTAGTAAGGGACATAATGAAAGAAATCATTAGTCTATTGAAAACATAAAAACCATTAAAATATTTTTCTTAAAAAATCATTAGCATGCATAGAAAAATAATTAACGTCCCTTATGAAATCATTACCATATCACTATTACATTCACCATTATAAACTGAATACCCATATTGTTTAATTCCAATTTTGGAGTACCCAATGCATTGGAGACCTATAATGGGGCTCAACAATCATATCTTGAGCTATAATGGGGTTCAACCTATCATATCTTGAACTATAATGGGTATCATACCATAATATTTTGTGATACAATGAAATCAAATAATAATAAACAATGTATAAGGAATACATCATGAATAAATCCTATAAAAACTCTTTTAAAACCCATGTGAAAAACACTTGCAGATATAAAAATATTTAATTCTGGTAAAAATATCATCAAAAATATAAAATCCATGCACATAATAATGAAAAATATTTATTCAAAATGAACTATTAAAACATATAAAAAAAACCTAAAATTAATAAATAATTATGAAATAATGAGAAAATTATCATTCCATATATGTTTAAATGAACATTACCTTGGACTTTTGTAAAAATACTTGAAAAAGTGAATTTAAATGCGTGTTTTATAAGAATGTCCATTACCCTTAGTATGAATCATCATGTAAAATTTTTAACCTCCTAAACAATAAAACTAGGTTAATTATATACTTTATTGAGAAAATTTTAACATTTATTATTCTGTTAATATTACTTATTATCATGTTATAAAAATTACATAATTGTTTATGTTTATGTTACACGTTTTCTTGATATTCATTACTTGAGTCCAAAACGAATTTGGTATAATATCAGTAGACAGAGTACTCATAAGTCCATAATCACTAGAATAATTTTAATGAAATAATAATTTTCTTTATACATCAATTATATTTTTAAATAAAACAATTTATTTATGGTTATGAAATATGAACAACGTTATAATCATGGAGACGATAGGCCATATGTAAGCATAAGTAACACTATATTTTTCAATGATCATTATGGAAAGAAGATAGTTATTATTTAATCTTTAAATAATGATACTAATATAATAAATACATTATTCATCATTTTAATATACTTATATATGTCATCCATGTTATGTGGGGATGAAAAGTGAATCACATCATTTCATGGAGTTAGAGTTCACACATACGCATGAACGATGCTATCATTTTTTTACGTGGAAGGGTTAGAATGTAAATGATTTATAATTATTTAATAATGATGAATATGTAATTAATATAATAAATAAAAATAAATTCCAACATTATAATTAGTCATTATATACGTTTATGAAAAATGAATTATATTGGTTTGTGATGTGGTAGTCTGTCATACAAACAAAAAATTAATTCTTTTCCCATTTGATGGAAAAGGAGATAGATTCATTTGATGATATTAAAATAAAAACAACTTTGAATATTTGGGATACTATATTTATTATTTTATCAGGGTGGAAAAATATGTTAAGGAAATGTATGAATAAATAAAATATAAACACTTATTTAAAAATGATACATCTCATTCGGACGATCTCCTTTGATGAACAGATTAATACCTCTAATGTGCGTGATATCCCTCAAATAAGAGCTCTATAATTTTCGTGGGGATTATAGGAAGGGATTTTAATATATTATGACTAAACTAAATAGGTTTTCAG
Organism: Viscum album; assembly: GCA_963277665.1. Lineage (NCBI taxonomy): Eukaryota > Viridiplantae > Streptophyta > Magnoliopsida > Santalales > Viscaceae > Viscum > Viscum album. The sequence continues at coordinate 1,589,932,048 of OY728141.1, read as the reverse complement.
GTGTGAATAAAAGAGAATAATGGGATCCCTTTTATTGGAGAGGGGATGGTCACTCTTGGACTTATTCTAAATATTTAATTAATATAAATTAATTTTATATTAAAAATGTATCCAAATTGACTTATTTATAATTTATTATGATTATGGGTGGAAAAAAATGAATCCAAATAAACGTAGAAAATTTATCATTATTTTTTAGTCTTTATCATTTTGTTTTAACCCATTTATTCCCTTATATTTTTTACCACGATATAATTAAATTTACACATTGAGGGTTAATATAATTAAAATAAAATGAAAAAAGAACAGTAAATGAGTCATTGATTAACATTTATGAATTATCCCAATTATGTGGATGAAAATGAGATTTTTAGAAATTTTATAACATTCAATAAAATATTATTTATTTTAAAATATAAATAATGTCAATTTTGACACCATTCATTACATGAATTTTTAAAAATATCCAAAAACAATATAGATTAAAAAATCATATAAAAAACCAATAAAATCTTAATGTAATCTAAAAAATAAGTGAACGAAATCAATAATTTCAAATTATATTTTTTTTATTTTAAATATAATTTACATGATATTTCCTTTAATTAAATAATTACTACATAAACAATTTATAAGCCTTTAATTTAATAATTTGTTTCTTAAAAATTACACATAAATCATAATAAAAAAGATAAATATTTAAGATTTCAAAATAATATTTATAGTAAAAAATATCCCATATATAAACCCTTATATAAAATATTTCACTTTATAAATACACAATTTTGACAAAACAAAATTTTTATTGAATATAAAATAATAAATGGCATACTCTCATACAAGTGGGATCACATATTTTTTATTTTGGTACAAGGATGGTTTTGGTTGAATAAAATCATAAAATGAAATTATGTTAAGTGTTTGGGTAATTTTATATTATTTTTTATATTATTTTTTCTATTAATTAGTCGATCTACCCCTAATCATGTTAACAAAAAAATTATTAAAGTTACTATTCATAATTTACAAAGAATAAAGGGACCTATTTACTAAATTTGGTCTTTAAGATTAAAAATATGGAATAAATATTTCAAAATTAAAAACACTAAAATTCCAAAAATTATTTAAATATTAATCTCGTTTACAGAACATGAAGACATGTAATTAATGTAAAACAAATAATAGTTCGAAAAATTTTAATATCCAATTTCTGTGTGAATTTGATTAAAATTCCGTAAATATCATTAAATTATAAAAATATGATCTAATTATACTCTAAAACCATACAAATATATAATTTAAGACTACAAATAATTTTTGGAAGAAATATGTTTTCAATTAAAATGCAGAATTTTTCATTATTCATCAAAACATGAAAATTTTCAGAGAAATACCAAAAAAAATTCATAGTGAACATAGAAGTTTAAATTTAAATTAAAAATTATATTTTTCCAAATAAAATTTATAAATGTGACATAATTTATTTTTAAAACCACCATTCCATTAAAAGAAAATAAATATATTTTCTTAATAATTAATCTAAAAGTAAAATAGATTTATTATATACGAAATTGAACATAATATATCTTTTAATTACTATTTAATAAATAGATATTAATAAATATAAATAATAATTATTCCATCATTAATTGGGGTTTTATACTATATATAGAATTTTAATTATTGTAACTACATTATTTTATTTTGTTTATCCTATTTTTTATTACTCCAAAGGTAGTTATGTGATTGTAACTTCCCCTAAAGATTCTTACCAATCAACTTTATTTATCAATTTTAATGGGGACTTATTTAAGGTTAGGAGTTATAATTCATTTGTGAGATATGGCTATGGAAGTTATCATATGATGTGTGATTTAGTAATGTTACTTATAAAACCGTAAAATATATATCTTAATGCATATTGTTTTCATTATATACAATCCTATATTGATTACATTTAAATAAGAATATTCTTTTCTAATCTTTTTTGATATTGTTTACATTTCATCAAAGGGAGATAGACCAGTGAAATGAGTTATTGCATATTAAACTATCAAAAGTCACATTTTTAACTGCTATATTTAATTCTATTTCTTTGAAAAATAAATGGAATATTACTTTCCAAGTGTGATAAAATACTTTATTAACCCGTTCAATTATAATATTTCTAGTTTACATATAAGGTGGAAGATCTATTTTCTCATTGATCCATATATAATAAAATATTGTGTATCTCCTTCCACATATCTGATAAAATCTATTAAGGTTTATTATTTTGGATTTTTATTGAATATATTATATAAAGGTGTCACGACCCATCCTCGGGGCCCATGCCGTGACTTCCCCAAGCCCACCTTCCATAGGCCAGGGGCTGGCGACTAGCACCCAAGGCATAAATACCGAAAAAGGGAAGGCATTGCCTTTTATATAGTAAACAAAAACACAACAGAGTACACATGTGAAGTAAGAAATAAGTAAAACATAGTACAAGGTAAGTGCTGAAAAGTAAATGGGCCAGTATACAAACCCAACTGAAAGTAAAGTAAAACTGAAAGGACAATACATCAGTAGTAAGTAAAACAGAAACACCGAGTCATCCTCTAGAAATCCCACCAGAAGGGTGGGTACAGATAGTCTCCTCAGCTCCTCGGGTCCAGGCGTCAGATGTGTGAACATCCTGCCAAGTGGTCCACCATCGGGTACCGTCCAGCTCCACAAGCCTCCAACTCGATCAGTGATGTCTGTCGTCTGCATCCAACACAACTTAGTGGGGGCATAGCCCATGCATGGGTGAGTATACGATACTCAATAGGGACCCCGAGACCCCTGAAGGTCTCTCAGAATCCACGAAGGATAAAATAAAAATGAAAGATACAATCACAAAGTATCAACCGACTCTACTTAGGTATATGCCCAGACATATACCTATGTCATCAATTATAATTCGCTTCCAACTCTCAAGCCCAAGAACAACCAGTCCACACACGAAAACACAACCCAGTCCACACAGTAAAACATAATGCAATCCACACAGGAAAGTACAACCCACTCCACATAGGAAAGCACAACCCAATCTACACAGGAAACCACAACTGAGTCCACACAGGAATGCACAACCCAGTACACATAAGAAAACACAACCCAGTCCACACAGAAAATCACAACCCCGTCCAAACAGGAAATCACATCAAACACATTGTTGACAATGATTGAAGTCAAGACTCGTCTCATACTGGTATACATCTTTTGTATAGTGTTTGAGATGATCATATGTAGTCACTGATTCATCTTAGTGGTTGGACCCACATAGGATACATGACTAGATAAGATGTCGGACCCACAAAGGATACAAGACCAGTTACTCTACCAGACCCGCTCAGGATACAAGTACAGAGGTCATACCACTGGACCCACGTAAGATACAAGAACAACAGTCATAGCTGTCAGACCCACAGAGGATCCCAGTATAGTCGTCATCACTACCGAACCCACAGAGGATCCATGTACAGTCGTCCTTGCTGCTGAACCCATAGAGGATCCAAGTACAGTCGTCCTTGCTGCCGAACCCACGGAGGATCCACGTACAGTCGTCCTCACTGCCGAACCCACGAAGGATACATGTACAGTCATCGTCGCTACCGAACCCACAGAGGATCCACATACAGATTTACTCGCTGTAGAACCCATGGAGGATCCAAGTACAGTCGTCATCGTCGCAGTCACAGCCAGCTCTAGGGTTCCCGCACACAACACGCTCGATTCCGGGAGGGTCTACTACTCGAGCCAAGTGGGATGATACATCAACTGTCACGAAATACAATGTTGATGTACTCTGAAGTTTTGTATTTTCAAAAGAAACTCTACGCGACAGAAAGTGCCTCAATCAGACGCCTGGTCTGAGAGTTATTGGCTTTTCCGCTATAGGGGCCGATTGTTTTTAAGCTAAAACCAACCCGAACATACTCCAGCTGCATCAAATCATCAAGAGGAGTAAGCCAAAAGTACTGTCTCATCTAGAGTAATTCAACGCAGTTGACTGCACGTCAAATGGATGTCCGGTCCTTAAGTTATAAGTGTTTCACCACCAAGGGCCCCGGTGGTTTCAGGTACGAAACAACCCGGCCATACCCAAACTTTTCCGAAACCTAGAGTGTAATATACAGAAACAACCATCTCGATGCAAGGATTCCTATAAAAATTATAGTGCATCGATCAGAGGTCTGTAGCTCATGTTATTGGCGAAAGACTAAAAATAGTCCAAAGTGGGGGTCTGGGCCCGGTCCGACCCGGCCCGGCCGGCGTGGCCTGGTCCGCGTGACCCACCCCGGCTTGGCCAAGGGGGTTCACTAGCTCGGCTAGTGAGCCAAGTGGGGGGTGCATCCCCCCTCTATTTTGTGGACGCGGCGCCAGGCTGGCGCCGCGGATTTCTTCCGGATCCCGTGCGGCCACAAGATCATCCCTCGTAGTCATGGCCGTAGCCACGGTGGACTGCTGCCGGCAACGTGCCGGGGCGCCGCCGCCTCTAGGCAGCCTGCCGCCGGCGACCCGCGCCGTCGGGGTCTTCATCGGGCCCCCAGAGTCAATCCGGTGGTCCGATTTTTCTCCCGTCTGCACATGCAGTCGTCTCGGGACCTGTACATCACTGCGAATGCCTCCAATCTCCATTGCAGTCCCGCTTCATCGTCGTCAAAAATTACGCACATCAAGAACAAAGTGGTGGTGGGTACGGACTTGTTCGTTAGTCTGTACCCACCGTGTTAGTGGTCCAAACCATCAACCAACAATTCCACGCCACACCGAGGGTACAAATCAAATAAAAAAATTCATATAAAATCCCCTACCTCAACAATTGATGTCAAACATCGGCGTCGCGATAGACAGCATCGCGGGGAAGAGGATCATAGGCGTCGTCAGAGCGTGCCAAGGAGGAAGCGGCATCTCCTCTCTTGCCGCGGAGAAGAGTAAGGGTGTCGAGTCGTTGATCTTCGAGGAACCAGCATTCTTCATCGTTCTTCGTCGGAGGCTGGCGTCTTCGTCGTTCTTTATCGGAGACCGACGCTCTTCCAAATGTTCCAAAGCTCTCCTGATCTCTCTTGTACAATGAAATCTCTTCCCCAAAAATTAAATAGTAGGCTCCTCCTATTATTTAATTACTCATGATAAGAAAATCCCAAAATTAAATCACAACATTTATCTCATTAATATGTTTTATTAATGAACCATAATAAAAGCACCATTAATTAGGCAAGTGTTGAGGTTTCACAACAAAAGAAACAGATCATTAAATGCCTTATTTAATAACTGTCGTTACACTACGGTTCTACCAAATGTCTCTCAATGGTTGAAAGAAGAATAAAATAACTGATATATTTATTTTATTATTTTTTTCCCGAAAATTCCAAAATTTAACTTTTTCATCAAACTCTTGCCAACCGATGTTAAGCTTCCATTAAGCGAATCTCAGTACTATGAGTTCATCGGTGCCCTCAGATTTCAATTCTGAGAACCGATTCAAAATATAGAATAACCCACTCATTTGTTCACTGAACGTACCTGAGAAAAACTTTGGAAAATGATTCCGGGCACACCAGACCTCAGAATCAAGTGCCATCTGGAATCCAAAGACTCTTAAAATTCCAAATAAAATAAAAAAAATTCCTTGAAATTTCCGGGTCTTTACATTAATCCTACCTCAGGGCTTTACATCCCAATAAAGCTATAACACAAACTTTGGAAACTAAAGGAGGAACCGAGTAAGCGTTTGAGCCTTCCACTCCCATGTTTTCTCCTGATAGTTCCCGTGCTGCCAATGAAAGCGCACAAAAGGAATCAACCATCTTCATAGAACCTTCTCCTGTCGATCCTGAACCTCTACTGGAACCCCGGGAAGGTCGCCCCGTCATTGATGTCCAACTCCCCATGGTCGATGATGACGGATAATTCATGCACACATCTCCTCAACTGAGATATGTGGGTGAAGTCATGAACCTAGTGCATCTGAGGTGGAAAGGCCATATGAAACGTGGAGATAACTTTCCGCACCGACCAAAACTCCACAGACCCATCGAGGTGAGACCCGTAAGAAGACGTGGTCGTCACTCTCGAACTCCAGTGGTCTCTTCCCCTATCGGTATAAGACTTCTGCCTACTCTGTGCAGTCTTCATCCCCTCCTTGATGATTTGAACCTTCTCCATCATAGCCCAAACCATATCTAGTTTTACACGTGTTTATTACATCATTATCGACAAAGGATATCTGCAACGCGGCTAGCTGCTATCTCCCTGCTCCTAACTGATGAATTCCCGATCTCCTAGTAAGAGCATATTCTACAATGATCCCCTCCCTAGGAGTATAATCTATCTCAAATTCATAGTCCTGGAGGAATTAAAGCCATCACCATTGTATCAGGTTCATTTCCTTCTGAGAGAAGATACACCTGAGACTATTGAGTTGGAGAGAACTATAAACCGTTCGCTCAACGAACAATGGGTGAGACTAGCCAGTTGTAAGAACTCATCTCCACCCTTCTCCGTCCATGTTCTACCAAAGAGCTTCTGAGATTTATCCTCTACCGAAAAGAGAGATCTTGTCTCACCCCCTGGATGAACCATGTTCTTTGCCTAATACAGTCAACCCTGACATGAACGGAACAATTTCATGCCATAGACGACATCATAAGGCCTCGACGCTACTACTAAGAGATACAACCGTTACTCTCACCTCCAAGGGTTGAGTCACACTGTCGGCATTAGTGCGTGGTTACTGGGTCTCTCCAGTTGGAATCTCACAAATGAGGGTCAAGTCAACAGTTTTAAACCAGATCCTCTTAGCATCAACCATACAAAAAGGACATGATAACAAACGTCACAAGGACAAGTGTCTTTTATTACTGCATCTCAAAGTACAAAGACACAAATCAACCATGATGAATGACATTTAAAAAGCTAGAAGCATCACGAACAAAGGCCTCTATGCCTGGAACTAGTTCTGATCCTGCCCACCTGCTTCCAGAGCTCCGTAGTCATAAGATTCAGCTTCCTGAAGCTGTGCTCAACCATGTCCACCGGTTCCCTATGGTTTGGGTGGTTCTCCTGGTGGTGGTGGTGGCAACTTCTTGAAGCGTCATCCACCACCAGCTGCATGGCCAGCTCCTCTGCCATGGTCACCTGCTCCTTGCGGTCTACCTTGATCAAACCTCTACCTCTGCCTGAGAGGTCCCTCTACCACTTTTTGCTCATCTTCAAGGCGGGTCGGCCAGTCTCGAGCCATGTGACCCTGCCCGCCGCATGCATAACAATGCTTACTCCTCGTATGGATGTTTCTGTGCCGTGTGCCCTGCATAGATGAACCTGTATCCTGATGTCTCACATTTGATAGCCTAGTCAGTTTGGACCTCTACGTCAACTGTCAACTGTCGGCTACAGAAGACTCCTCTATGTGTCGTCCTGCAGAGGGTCTCACCGTTGGTGACCGCTCAGTGAGAAAACCCTCCACTGGAAGGGCTCTCTCTAGCACCCCATCTTGTGTCGGGATGTTGAGGGAGATCATCGAAGCTCTAATTTCATGCCTCAGTCCCTTCTCAAAGGTCCGGGCCCAGAAGAATGGGTCCCATACCATGTCCGTGGAGTTGCGTGAGAGGTCGATAAATCTCTCCGATTACAGGTATACTATCATGCTGCCCTGTTGCAGCTGTAGTAACTCCTAAATCCGCACTGCACGAAGTGTGGCTGGGACAAACTCCGATCGAAAGAGAATATCAAAGTATGTCCAAAGTAGAGATGCATCGTCATGCACCTGGAGCATCAGGCTCCATTATCTACCTACTTCTGCATATAGGAGACTCGCGACAAGGATCAATATAAGGTCTTATGGTGTCTCTACCAATATAAAGACTCTAATGATAGCCTCCATCCAATCATCAGCTGCCTGAGGATCCATCTATCCGCGGATCCTGGGTGGCCTCTGTCGCTGAAACTCATTCAACACACTCAGGTGGCGTGCACTCTCCGCTGCTGGGGTTGGTGGTATTGGTGGCCCAACGGGTAGTGGTACCGCTGGTGCCTCCGCTATAATGGGGCCCTGCACCGAGGCCTCATCGCTCGGTGGGATGCCATCTCGCACGTAGCTCAGAACCATAACTGGCTGCATACATGGGGCCATCCTGAAAAACAACAGGTGCACCACGGTTAATAAAGTATACATGGTGAGTTGACACAAAGCAATCACAAAGAAAACTTTTGAAAGACACATGCAATCAGTGCTTTCAAGCACAGAGTCATAAATCAGAATTCAGGGTCCTTTTGTATAGATACGTCGATCGCCGCACCAACACTAGACTCCCTGGACTGAAAATCACACTCAATATTCTGAACACTATTGGTTCCTAGAGAAAAATTATTAGATTCATGAGTTCTGCAGTAGAACCGACTCATCTGATACCAATTTGTCACGACCTATCTTCGGGACCTGTTTTGTGACTACCCCAAGCCCGCCTTCTATAGGCCAGGGGTTGGAAACTAGCACCCAAGGCGTAAATCCAGAAAAAGGGAAGGCATTTCCTTTTATATAGTAAACAAAAACACAACAGAGTACGCAAGTGAAGTGATCACTAAGTAAAACTGGGTACAAGGTAAGTGCTGAAAAGTAAATGGGCCAGTATACAAACCCAACTGAAAGTACAGTACAACCGAAAGGATAGTACATCAGCAGTAAGTAAAATAGCAAAACCGAGTCATCCTTCGGAAATCCCACCTGTAGGGTGGGTACAGATAGTCTCCTCAGCTCCTCGGGTCCAGCCGTCCACTACGTGAACGTCTCACCAAGTGGTCCACCTCCAGGTACTGTCCAGCTCCACAAGATTCCACCTCGATCAGTGTTTTCTGTCGTCTACATCCAACACAACATAGTGCGGGCATAGCCCGTGCAGGCGTGAGTATACGATACTCAATAGGGACCCCGAGACCCCCAAAGGTCTCTCAGAATCCTCGAAGGATAAACCACCAAGGAAAGATACAATCACGAAGTATCAACCAAAACTACTTTGGTATATTCCCATACATATACCTAAGACATCAATTACAATTCACTTACAACTCTCGAGCCCAAGAACAACCAGTCCACATAGGAAAACACAACCTAGTCCACACAGGAAAACACAACCCAGTCCACACAGGAAAGTACAACCTGGTCCACATAAGAAAACACAACCTAGTCCACACAGGAAAACAAAACTGAGTCCACATAGGAAATCAAAACCCAGTCTACATCGGAAAACACAACCCAGTCCACACAGGAAAACGCAACCCAGTCCACACAGGAAAGCACAAGCTAGTCCAGACAAGAAATCACAACCCAGTCCACACATGAAAACACGTCAAACACATCGTTGAAAAAGATTGAAGTCAAGACTCATCTCACACAGGTACACATCTTTTGTATAGAGTTAGAGATAATCAGATGTAGTCAATGAATTATCTATGTTGTTGGACTCACATAGGATACAAGACTAGCCAAGCTGTCAGACCCACATAGGATACAAGACTGGCTACTATGCCGGACCCACTCAGGATAAAAATAAAGAGGTCATAATGCCAGACCCACGTATGATACATGAACAGTAGTCATCGTTGTTAGACACAAAGAGGATCCTAGTACAGTCGTCATCGCTGCCGAACCCACGGAGGATCCAAGTACAGTAGTCCTCGCTGCCGAACCCATGGAGGATCCAAGTACATTCATCCTCGCTGCCGAACCCATGGAGGATCCACGTACAGTCTCCCTCGCTGCCGAACCCACATAGGATCCACGTAAAGTCGACCTCGCTACTGAACCCATATAGGATCCACATACAGTCATCCTCATAGCAAAATCCATGGAGGATCCATGTACATTCGTCATCGTCGCAGTCGCAGCCAGCTCTAGGATTCCCGTACACAACACGCTCGATTCTAGGAGGGTCCACTCCACGAGGCAAAGGGTTCGATACATCAACTATCACGAAATCCAATGTTTATGTACCCTAATGTTCAATCTCGTCAAAATAAACCCAACGCGATAGACGGTGCGTCAATCAGACGCCCGGTCTGAGAGTTATTGGATTTTCCGCTCTAGGGGCCCGGATGGTTTTTAAGCTAATACAAATCCGAACGTACTACAGCTGCTTCCAAACCTCAAGTGTATTAATGAAAAATCACCTTCTCATCAAGATAAATTAAACATATTTGATGTCATGTCAAACGGACGTCCGGTCCTTACGTTATAAGCGTTTTCGCTCCAAGGGCCCGATTTATTTCGGGTTCGAACCAACCCGGCCGTATGCAAACTTTTCCAAAACCTCTGGTGTAATATACCAAAACGACCGTCTCGATCCAAGGATTCCTATGACACTGACGGTACATATAACAGAGGTCTTTAGCTCATGTTATGGGCAAATGACCGAAAACGATCTGAAGTGGGGGTCTGGGCCCGGTCCGACCCGACCCAACCCCCCTGGGTCGGCCCGAACCGGCCTGGCTCGGTGCGGCCCAGCCAGGCCGGCGTGGCCTGGACCACGTAACCCACCCCGGCCTGGCTGGGGGGGGGGTACACCGGCTCGGCCAGCGAGCCGAGCGGGGGGTGCGGCCCCCCTCTGTTCCGCAGACGTGGCGCCTCGCTGGCGTCGTGGATTTCTTCCGGATCCCGCGCGGCCGCGGGATCCTCCTTCGCAGCCGTGGCCATTGTCGCGGCGGGCCGCTTCCGCGGCGCGCCCGGGCGCCGCCGCCTCCAGGAGGCCGGCCGAGGCCGACCGCCGGTGACCCTAGCTACTGGGGGATTCCGCGGGCCTCCGGAGTCATTCTGGTGGTCCGATTTTTCTCCCGTCTATGCCTGCGGTGATCTCGGGACCCGTACATCATGGTGAAGGCCTTCAATCGCCATTGTGGTCCTGCTTCGTTGTCACCAAAAATTATGCACATCAAGAACAAATTAGCGGTGGGTTCGGACTTGTTCGTTAGCCCGTATCCACTGCGTTAGTGGTCCAAAACATCCCCCATCAATTCTACGCCATGCCGAGGGCACAAATCACATAAAGAAATTTATACAAAATCCCCTACCACAACTATTTATGTCAAACAACAGCTTCGCAGTTGACGGTGTCATGGGGAAGAGTATCGTAGGAGTCGTCGGAGTGCGCCGAGGGGGAAGCGGCGTCTCCTCTCTTACCACGGAGAAGAGTAAGGGTGGCGTGTCGTCGATCTTCGAGGAAACGAAATTCTTCATCGTTCTACTTCGGAGGCTGGCGTTCTTCGTCGTTCTTCGTTGGAGACCGGCGTTCTCCCAAAAGCTCTAGAGCTCTCCCGATCTATCTCGCACAAGAAAAGCCCTTCCCCCAAAATTAAATAATAGGCTCCTTTTATTATTTAATTACTCATCCAAAGAAACTCCCAAAATTAAATCACCACATTTAGCTCATTAATATGTTTTATTAATGAACCATAATAAAATCACCATTAATTAGGTGAGTGTTGCGGTTTTACAACAAAATAAACAGATCATTAAATGCCTTATTTAATTACCGTCATTACACTGCGGTTCTGCTAACTGTCGCTCAATGGTCGAAGGAAGAATAAAATAACTCATATAGTTATTTTATTATTATTCATTCCAAAAAGTCCAAAATTTAACTTTTTCGTCAGACTCTTGACAACTGAAGTTAAGATTTCCCTAAGAGAATCTTAGGAATGTGAGTTCATCGGTGCCCTCATATTTCTATTCCGAGAACCGGTTCAAAAGATAGAAAAACCCGCTCGTTTGTTCACTAAACGTACCCGAGATAAAATTTGGAAATTTATTTCGGGCACACCGGGCCTTGGAATCAAGTGTCGTCCGAAGACACAGACTTTTAAAATTCCAAATAAAATAAAAAAAATTCCTTGAAATTTCTGGGTCTTTACAAAAGGGGTTTATTTTCCATTAAATATTACAATGGAATACCCTAGTATTATTATCAATAAGGGTATATAGTATTTTTTTATTCTGTATGTATTATTGGTTATTAAATTAAGTAAAAATGAAGAATAAATTCCCTTTTTAATGCTCAAATAACTTATTCCACCATCTAAAATATTTTAGTTTTCTCTTAAAAATTAAATTTATATTTAGAATATCTTAAAATTATTTTCATAGAAGAAGGTAATCATAAGAATAAATTTTATTATTATTGTGGATATTTTGAGTTTTTTAAAAATTAACAATAGACTTATTAATGAATTAATGGTGTTCATGGATATAATATTTTTGGAATTTAGGCCTTATCTTAATCATTTCATGGTTGTATTTATTTACAAGATGTTGGTTTAAAAAATGGAATCAAAAGTGACAATTGTACATCTAAAAATTATTTTAGATATTCCTTAGTAACTTTAGTTTCATGTGAGTATTATGAAGTGTTAGTTATAATCATAAAATGTTTACTTTATTTATGTATGTTATATCTTAAAAAAGAGTATTAGAAGATATATCAAAAATTTATGTGGCCATTTTTTAGTAGGTACTAAAATATGTATATTAGGTACATCTAATAATTTGGATACTAGTGGATTATTAAATGTACATTCCCTCTTTCTCTTAGGGTTTATCAACCTTATTAGCTCTGACTAAGAAGGTCCCTATTTTTATTTGGACACTAACTTTTTAGCGAGCATTAAAATTCTTATGTTAAAAGATTATTAAAATAAATATTCTTCATTAACATGATGAAGGAATTACATTTTAGGTTTATTTTAGTAATTGACATCATATATTAAGATTTATGTTGATATAAGAGTGGATTAAGACATTTTATAGTTACAAACACTTACAACATTATGAATATGACTACAGTACCCAGGATCATAGTTTTGGTTTTTTTAGAAACCCTTCATTGAAGTTCTTTAAACATTTGAAAATGTTGGAGCATATTAGTTTATTAGAATATAGATTAATATATACACCTTGTTTATTATTAGATCATGATACCATCAATAAATTATATCCTTTAAAGTACCTAAATTATGAGACATTTTTGATTGATTTTGGTGATCTTGATATTTATAATGACTCAATGCTTGAATAATTCTCAAAGAGAAACAAGATGGTATTGTAATGTTGTTGTATGAATGCTTCATATAATTAGCATATGATATATTGGGTATTTTCATTAGAAAATATCACATAGGAATGAATTTAATAAATTAATTTCTAATATCTATAATTACAATGAAATTTTTTCTTGTGTCTCTATATAGCGTTTTTAATTGGATATTCTAAAAGGATTAATTTTTTATTGATATGATATTGTTAAAATTTTTGAAGGAAAAATTAAAGGTATGTATCTTCATGAATTGGTTATAGGGTAATGGTTCTATTAATTTTTAATATTATATCTTTTGGAATTTTCAGGATTAAATTTATTTAATTGGATTTTAATATATAAATTATAAAAATTCCATTCATGGAATTTATGAATTATGAGGGGTATTTTACTTATTTAAGACATTGGAAATTTAAATTCATGTGTTAGATGATTTCAAAAGTAAATTTTTACTACACATTTGGATCAAAATTTTGATGATTACCATAGAGTGAATGTTTTTTTTCTAAATCTAGAATATATAGGGAAACTATGAAATGTTTTCTAAAGTATATATACTTAAATATATTATTTTAGAGGCCATGCAATAGAAAAATGAATTGTGATTTCGTAGGTAGATAAGAATGAATTTCTATTAAAATATTTATTGTTGAACATGTATTACATTCATGAATTATGAGTTTTAAGAAAGAGGATGCTATGTATTTAACAAAAATTGTCATATCGAATGTAAAAAATAAAAATTAATGCATTAAAAATTTGTATTATTTGACTTTTAAATTCTAAAAAACCTTCACCTAACTCCGAAAACTCATCCTTGGACGATGTGTTGGATATTAGGTTTTATTATGGAATATATTTAAGGTTTTATAATATATTTTGATTATCTTCTAATTGGTACTGGGTGGATCGGTTCTTGGACTGATGATAAGTGATTTTTATTAATATGTTTCTTGTCGATTTAATCAGAGAACACTTATTTTCACTCATTATCACCATAATTTTCCAAAAGGATATTGTATTCCCAACATAGGTATGATTGTTTTCACACTATAAAAAATACATCTACAAGCAGTGTATTTTTTAGAAAGGAAGCGGTTTAAATCACCTCCATTTTATAGGTGGGATTTTATAACAATCATGTTTTTATGAGTCACTAATCCATGATGGTTTTAGTTGTACTTGTGAGGGTAATATGAAACAAAATCTCATCTATATTTTGTGGTGGTTTCTAAACCTCTATAAAAGCGTATTCCAAAGTGATTTTTTTATAAGCTTATTTTAAATGTTATGGTGGTTAAAACATCCACAAATAATATATGTGGTGATCTTTTTGTATGATAGAAAATAAATAGTTGAAGTTATGATAAAATTTAAATGGACAGAAGTTGGTTAGTGGTATTTGGTAACCATTTTACAATGATTAACAATGTTTCAATATACCAGGAGATAATTACTAATGGTTTTTTTATTTCATTACAGTTTAAAAGAGTAGTTAATTTTAAAATTCACATTAGTCTATAAACTGTAAAATAATATTCATACTCAAATAAAAATATACATATATCTACAACATTGAGAATTTAATAATCATTATGTTCAATCCAAGCATGAAAAATTCAACATTAATATATATAAACATATCATATATACAAAAGACATGTACTCCAGATTCTAAACCAAAATCATATATAATATTTTTAAATAAAAACCATATAAACTTGAATCCACCATCAACATTTCTCCCTAATTTCAACTTCCTCCAGATGACACAAGCTCCAAATTTTCTTGTCAGCTTTTATCCTTTACTGCATCTGGTGCCAAAATTATATAAAATTTTGAATATTAATTAGTTAATATTAGAAAATAAATGAGAAACATTTAATTTTTTATATAATAATATAAAAATATAAAAAAATTAATAGATTTATTAAAATTTCTTTTCTTTCATATAAGTCCATAAACTTTTATAAGAATGCCTCCAGATATTTAGTGTCATTAAACTCACACCATAACCTATACATGCGGTTTTCCCCTTTTCACCTAACATTTCAATTTCCATTAACAAACAACCATGTAATTCACATAAAAATGTAAGGAATATAAAAATTAGATATTATTAACTAATTAAATATACATATTATTGGAAAATTAGATAAAATATAATAAATATGAACTTTGACTTACATTCAATTACTTAAAAAATAACATTCTTCTAACTAGTTGGAAGATATCAATAGTCACAGTAAGTGAAAGGAAAGGTTGAAATATCACATAAAAACTCACCCAATAGTTTCCTATATAATCATCCAACAGCATCTATAGGCACTCCAAACATGTCAAATGGTACAACTACGATAAACTTTTTCATATTCCAAACATCTAATGCATTCATTTTCAGGTCTGTCATTTTATAACCTCATTCTGTTGAATAAATATTTTCCAAATTTAGTATACATATTTAATATATTATATTATGACATTAATAGTTACATAACATAATGCTGACCCTCAAATATTTTCTTGAAATAGATGGAATAATGCCTAAAATAGGCAATATACATAATGCAATAGGGAGTATATCAGAATGGTTATCTGACATTATATCAGCATTGGAGGATCTCATAATATCATCACATAATTTTTTATTATTACTATATCCAAAAATGAATATAAAACATTTTATAAATAAATATACAAAATAATTCAAGAAGATTATTTTAAAATCATTTAACTAGATCAATAATATTCATCGGATCTAAATAAAAAAAATAAAATACAGGTTAATAGAATGTACTTACAATAAATTAATTCATGATTATCCATATTATTATTATAATCCAATAATGACATGATTCCATCATTTTCACCCTACCTTACATGAAAAATAGTTTCAATATCATCATGGATAGATAGATGAATCTCTTGTTCTTTATGGGGTTCTATTTCAGAAAACAATTCATCAAACTTATCTCCCACATAATACATGTATTTTGTTTGACATAGACTTTAAAATTTCACCCTTCACTGACCATTTCATTCACATAAAATACCACTATATCTTATAGAGGAAATATATATGGATCATGTTCATCACACTCACTAGTATCAATAAACTATGATAAGATAACATATGTAAATTGAAATGAATCTTTATTCATACCTCTATAAATATCAACAAACATACACTTGAATAACAATGTTAAAATTTTTCCATGATAATATCACTTGATACTATCAATTATTGTCCCAATTCTATGAATTTTTTTAAGATTCCACTATTTTATCATTTCAGACCATCTTCATGAAAATTTTAATGAAACTTATAGCCATTAATATCATATTCCTAGTATATGTTGTATTTATTTAAATGTAATAAAAAAATATTTCCCCTAATCATGTTATCTGGATCAATTATAAATATACATGATCAATACACACACACACACACACACATATATATATAAGATTATTAGTTTAAAATAATAATTATATGACTATTTTGTGAATATAAAATTTACTATGATCTTAGAAGATCTCAAAACTAATGAATAATGTCTTTGTAAAAGGAATTTTTCTCTCATTGTCATTTTTGTGCTTCAATAAAAAGATGTATATCCTTTATCATCTTCAATTATTCAATAAAAGGTATTAAAATATCACTATTGAGTAACACATATCTATGTTCATATATACAGATTATTTATTTTAATGAAAATAATGATTTGTTCCTAACCTGACAACCCAACATTGGAATATTTCCTAATTACTTTATGATTACAATTTTTTGAATTATCATAAGCATATCCCACATTATTTAATTATATCACAATATTATCTAAATTCATTGAACAATAGGTATGAATGAGTTTTTCTATATTACCATTAGCAATAGATCCTTTTAGTATGGATTTTTTTGCAAAAGGCTTCAAATGAAATATATTAATAATAAAATAATGGAACATAGAAGTATTAACCACACATGTATTGAGTTTTAAAATTTTATTACAGTATTTACAAAACATTTAATGGAAATACCTCTATATGGGATGAATCCACAGATAATATATGGGTACTTCTACATTTATTTCCACAATAATGTTAATAGTAGATAAATCATCAAGGTTAAAAATTATTGGGGAAATATTATATCCAAATAAAAAGTGCCATTACAATTATTTAATGAATATTTTAAATCCTAATGGTTTTTACGTTTTTCTTATAAATATATATAAAGAATGTTAAAAACACAATAAAAACGATTATTATCTTATTATGTAAAAAATTACTCAATAAAAAAGATTTTAATTACCCCCAAAATATTTTTGATCCATGTATTTTGAATCCATATATCTTATGATGATTTAAGTCAACACATCTATTATTGTTACTTGAATATCCATCAGGTAATTTTACTTTTTTTAATAATTGAAGGAAAACATCAATTTCTTATTTTTTTAATAAAAAATCAATTTAAGGTATTTTCCATTTCCATTTTCCAATAGATCATGTATTATTAACATTTCATCCATGTCCATATAATAATTAACCTTGTATTTTTATTTTCTATTCTGGTTTAATATTTTAAAAATCATAATATCAAAATAAAAATTACAATGGGCATGACATCAAGATTATTATTTAATAATTTAATTTCCAAAATATGGTAGTTTGGAAAAAATACATTGTTTATGAAATGGTTGGTTACCAACTTTATATAGTGACATGTGACCAGATTTCCCAAAAAAATGAACGAATACTCTTCCCCAAATCCTAAATCAATAATTAAAAATTTTAACAAGGTTGTTGATCTAGATACCAATTTTTATAAGGACCTCAATTATTTTTGTCCTTTAAATAATTAATTTTTAAACAAATATCTTTGATATACATCCATTAATTGGGGATTAAATATTAAACAAAACATTTGACAATATGGTGATATTTTCATCTTGGAGTCAATGTTACAAACTAGAAATACCTCACTAATGTGATTTTTCTAACTAGACAAGCTTCCTAATCCAAGAAAATCACTAATCTTCCACACTAGAAAAGTATTCACTTTAAAAATATTGGTTATTTATGATTCTTTTATATCTAAAACTTTTAAAAAAATATATATTAATTTATCTAATATGAATTGAAGATATAAATTGATTTCATTAACACTAATTTTATTTCCTAGAAAGTTCATCTAAATTAGGAAAGGATTTTTTTTGAATTCACATCCATGGAGGTATATTATAATGAATAATATATCTATTTGTATTATATAACCTCTACATAGATTAAAAAATTGTTTAAATGTATCAGTATCCAATCCAAAACATATATTCTATGGATTTTAATATAAATTTAGATATAATGAATCAAAGGATTACCTTGCTTTAGAATATATAGGATTATATATAAACCCATAATTTCTTGTTTCCATTTCTTCCCACTTCACATAGTCGATTAATTTTTAAGACATAAAAAATATTTTTAATATTTAGCTTAATAGAATGTAACATAAACCATAATGGTGGTTATATTTCACTTCTTGTGCATATTTCATTCCTTATGGATTTTATCAGGACAAACCCATTTCTATTTAGATGTATAACATCCAATACACTATTACCTATTTAAATATTCTCCTTAAAATGATATGATGCCGTTGGACAATTTTTGTATCTTTTTATAATTTTGATCAAGTATCAGAACAAATTTATTCTAATCATAAAATAAATTAGGGATCTTATCTTGAAAGAATGTATCATAAAAAATTTAATATTTCCGAAATTACTTTTCGATAATTTTATAAATGAAAATAATATGTTACAACTTGAGTAATATTGGATTTTTATAATTGATGAATACCTCATAAATATAAGGTTTTACATCTTCTAATAATTGTATAGTTTTATTACATAATTACTTTAACTCTTGTTTTAATTTCAAGAAAATAAAAAGTGTCATTTCTCATATGTTACAGTCTTTCTCACTCTATGAATAATATAAAACAACATTTATCGGGTTCCAAATCACATTTTACACTATCAATATGTTTTATTTTCATTTTAATGATAGTTATAAGGTGATATTTCTATAACATACAATTACACATTCCAAATCCATCTCATATATGTAGTAGAAAATTATTTCAATATCAAGTTCTCATAAACTTCTTGTCTTTTCAACCACTTTTTGAAATTAAAATCAGGGCATGAATTCTTTATTAATTAATGTCCAGATCAATTTTGAAAATTAAAAATCTAAAAACACTTCAAAACTATAAATATATTGAGTTTTATTTCAGGGTGAATAAATCCAAATGTAATCTATTTGTATGATATTGATGAATATTTGTATACAAAAATGGCGTTAACTAATTAAATAAATTCATGTTAAGAATAATGTAAATGTTTTATAGAATAATAAAACATCAATATCAAAAAAATATCATCATTTAAAAATTTTACTCATAGGAAATTATAAGATTCAATTACGATATAAAATATGTATTATTAATCTACAAAAGTGAAAAATTTAAATAGTTTTGTTTAGAAAATAACTACTAAAATGAGGTTATAATGAATGTAACTTGAAGTTTAAATATAATTTGTGATGCCTCAGATCACATCACTAGGATGAGATAATTGATGAACAGAAAAAAATAATTATTACGTGTCATTGGAAAATATGGATTATTTATTTAGATTTCCACCTTTATATGAGTGAAGATGACTAAGAAAATTTAATTTATACACAAATATAATGTTAGTATGATCTAGTATGGAATGACTTAGATAAGGAATTAAAAGGAAGTCACAATATTGAAATATATGTGATAGAAGTCAATTGATGAATTTTAAAAAGTATGATTTTTCTCATATGTTTATGATTTATAACCTATGGATGGTATTATATAAATAACGGGTTATGAAATACTTGATAATTAATATTTTAGTGATGTAATTATTGGTTTAGTAATTATTAAAAATGGAATACTCACTTTAGAGACATTATATAAAAATATAATAAAAAAATAATACAATCTTGGCCTCTATGAAAATATAATTAAAAAATTATGAAATTGTGATTTAAAATCTGAAGTACTAATTGATTAGTGTTCAAATAAAACAACTGGGTTTACCTTGACACTACTATTGAGATTGGATTTCATCATTGAATATTTATCATATGGTGATAATTTTGATGAGGGAAGTATATGCTAGAGTCCATCCAAGAAAATTAGTTATGGTCGAGGAGGATATGCAATGAGGATGATTTATTAATGAGGTGTCATCATCATATGTGAGATGTTATGGAATTGGGTGATAGTGTAGGAATAAAGGAGTTCTAAATTATGATATGAACTCTATTTTATTGGTGGTTAATTAATTAACCACTTCTAAAAAATTATTAGCTGTGTAAAAGATAATCATCATTCAACATATGATGGATATTTATATTTGTCTTATTAGTTGTTGTTACATGAAACTTTTTTTATTTAGTGTTTTTATTATATTTTATTTGTAGTTTTATCATAATATTTTTTTTATTATAGAGATATGGTTATCATATGCAATTATTTTTGTATCTATATAGATGGCGGGTTCTCGTTAGAGATTTATGTTATGTGAGGTGGATCAGGGGATGTGGTTTATCAAATGAAGATGAAGGAATATGGATGATGGTAATTTAGTAGATTGTGATTTATATTGAGGACATATATGGTTAGGGAAGCTTGAGGGATGGATTTATTAATTAAATGTTTCTTTGAAATACTATTGTGAAAAAATGATGAATCCTATATGTATTATTCATTTTGATATTTGAAAGACTATTTACTTGACATATGAGTGAGTGGTTGAGGAAACTAATTGGTATACTTGAATACTCAGTATACATTTATATTTTGTTTTTTAGAAATAAAGTATGTAGTCAAATGTTTTGATGGGTGATGTTATTTTATTAATTAACTAATTTATCTTGTAGTAGGATGATTCTTATGTTTTCTTCTTCACAACATGGTTCACTAAAACATTCTTATTCTACATTATCAGTCAGTTCCCCTTATTCTATGCCTTAAATTTCCCCATTAATTTTGAGATACTATGCCATAAAATGTATTACATGGAACTAAATAATCTAAAAAATATAAATTGTACTTTATAAATTATTTTTTCAAATTCTAAAAAATTACATCTCAACATTATAGTGGTTTTTTATATCAAAATAGTCCATCATTAATCCTTTATTAAAGAGATAATATTTCGTTGAAAATGCACTGACTGACATTATATGTCAATCTATTTTAGAAAACTTTTCATAGAGTAATTTTTTATATAAATTATTTTCAAACATATAGTGTATTTAAAAATAATTTTGATGATTCTGAAGATTCAGGAATTTTTTTGTCTCCTTTACTTTTGGTTCTAGATCACTCAAAACATAAGTGATTCCAAGCCATTTGTTCCTTTAAACTGTGGTATATGAAATCTACAATGTTACTTTAATTTATTTCTTAAAATGAATCTATTAATTTCATCCATAGATTATTTTTTCAGAGACTCTTGGGATTTGGTAAAACCATATCTCTACTTTTTTCAATGCATTATCCACATCCTCTAACATGGATTATGTTTCTATCAACACATTCTCCTTGAAAGAAATGACACCAATCAGTATCTTTATTAATTGAATTTATTTTATAAACATTAAACATTAATCATTAAATATCTTCAATATAATCAGTTTCACTTAATTATGAATAACTTCATTTATTTTACACACCACAACTACATTCTTTATATTTTTAGTTTGATATTTTACCACAGTGTTTTCCAAAACAAAATCCCCATGTTCAAATTTCAGCATGTTATATATAAACGTAATCCATATCTTCTTCAACCAAAATTCATTAAAAATTTCTAACATTCTATAGTATTTAACATTCATCAATTAGTTCAATATATAAAATAAATGTATTTTCTTTCCCGATAAATTACTTATTTTTTGATGTAGAGGAATTAGTAAGGCTTTAATTAAATTATTTACTCAAATGAATTCTTCTTATATTCGAATATATCTTATTTTGTATAGATAATTTCTTCTATTTTCTATAATTTCAATAGTTCATAGAATTATACTAAATGGTAGAATCATAAAGATAGTATTTATCAAAAATAATATTATTTTATTTTTTCAGGTCTCTTCATTAGATAATTAGTTAAATTTTTTTGAATTATTAAACACTAAATAAATTTTAAATTCATTTTTCTTCTGTATTTAAAATTTTTTTTATTGAAGTTTCATGAAATATGAGCTAATATATCCTTATATTTGTCATTGCCTCTATATATTTTTAAGAATTAGATGAAAATTCATATTCCTTATCCTTGGGAATCACCTTCATCATAACTATAAAATTAGTCACATTAACCTTTATAATTATATTTTTTTGAATAAAAAACTTCATCATTTTATATGGAATGATAAAACTATATAAATAATTAGGGAAAAATTTATTCATAACTCTATATTTAATAGAGGTCACATTATGACATAAATTTTCAAGAATTTTCTATAACACATACTTGACAACATTAGAATCCAATATCTTTTTTCAGAACCTTAGTTATTTCCCACAATATCCCTAACCCTTTCAAAAAACAATAACATGATTCACCATTTCCCATATTTACATATTTAATCATTCCACTCAAAATATAATTATTTTTCTTACATTAATTTAGAGCTTACATCATAAATATTCTCAATCTTCTCTATGATTTCAATATCAATATTCCATACTTTCAAAATAATGAATTCTTTCTCAACAAAATATGTAAATAATGGATTCCATGAATTTTTATAGTTAATAATAATCATTATTGATGTCAGATTCCTTTTATATTCATTTTAAATGTTTTCAGTCATAATCAATGTCAAATAAAACACATATACTAGGAATGTTTAGTCAGAGGTGAACCTATGACCATTTATTAATAACAAAAGAAAACATAAACCAAGTACATCAGGGGGAAAAGATAACTACATATCATAAAAATCACACCCATCACCACATCCACTATATCTTTCATCTTCTGCAGTAGCACTTTCCCACTCAGAGCTTTCATAATGTTTAAGGACTTTATCATATTTCCTTCTAAGATTCAGCTTTTCTAGAGAAAAAAATTTATTTAGAGACGGCAAGTCCCCATTTTCCTTCGCCACAGAAGATATAGTAGGCACCTGTCTTGGAAGATAGGAGTAATATTTTCTCAACCTTCGCCATGGTGGGGCAGTCAAAGAATCCTTATTCCCAGACATCTTCATTCCCACACCCTGAACCACATCACTGTAAGACATCTGAACTCTACCATTCACATTCTCCTTGTCACTATCATAAATATCACCCCACTTTCCCGGGATTTTCACTTCTTGATACTGCATTCCCCACTCTTACAGTTCTTGATTGTTATACTCAATCATGTCAAGGAATTGTGGCTGCTCCTCAACATCCTGCATAGCATAATTCCCATTTTCCGCACTCACATGGGAGAGACCATCCTGCACCAGGCCTTCCTCTTGCCTTGTAGCACCTTCCTCTACTTGAGCCAAATCCATAAAACGATTGCCAGTGGGCACCATGATTGCCATCCCTCCAACAACAACTTCCTGCCATGCCCACTGCTCTTCACATGCATCTGCTACCTTCATTTCAGAAACAACTGCATCCAGCTGTTGTTCGGGCACATACTCCTTCTTCCAGTCACATGAATCCTGGTTGTGCACTTCCATTGGAATACCAAGATCCCACTTCAGATGTTCAAAAACCTGCCTCACAGTTGAGTCCTATGTCCGCTCCTCCACCTCCTTCTGAAATTTCCCCTGCATTTTGGACTCAGGACCAGAACCCGCAGCCTGAACAACAGCAACCCAAGAACCATTTACAGCCTGTGCAGAGGAGGTGACCAGATCCTATGCGCCCTCACCTCGTCGTGACCCAATACTCCTAGAAATATACTTCATCATCACCGAGAATGGACCAGCACCGTCCATTCTCAAGACCCTTGATGAAGCCCCGACCAAACCAGTACTTTGACAAAACAAAACAGCATGTCCAATATGCCTACATGAAACACAGAAGGGCATCCAAGACTCAAACTTAACATCATGCTTCCACTGAAATTCATTACCATCTATAATCCATACCCAATCGACAGGCGACCTCACGATGTCAACTTCAACCCAGGTCCGTGGGCAAATGGGGTGACAGAAGACCTCCGTCCGACGATCTAAACATAGGCACTGACCAATCAAATTTCCAATGGAGCACAAGATAGATGGGTTTTGAAAGGAAAGAGGGAGACCAGATAGACTCACCCAAATCGCCATCGTCGAGTGGTCCCGCCTCATGTGAAAATCAAAGCTCGACCAGAGAAGAAAAAATTATTCTCCATTACAGTTTAGAGGGGAGAGGGACTAGGCAGTAATCAGGTCTCCTTCCATTTCATACCGAATAATAAAATGCTTCCTGTCGAGCAAGCCGACAACAACACGCTCTTGAAGATCCCATGAATTGAAAATAAAACGATCAAAATCATCAACTGAAGGACGCTGATGGAGAAACTAAGCCACCAGCGTAAGATTTCAGAGGTCTGATGCACCATTAAGCTCTGCCGAGGAGAGATTGAGTTGAGGCGCTCGTTGAAACAGATCTGGGACTTTCGGTGAGATTTTAATCCTCGAAAAAGAAGGCAAAAAATCAGGATTTGTGAACAGCGTGAAGGTTTTGTCCCATCCATGATCTTGCAATCCTCCCCCCTCTGATCCAGAGGGGGGATAAGGGTTTCACGGCATTACGGTTAGGGCATTATAGAAGAAGAAGAGAGGTTTCGCGGCTTTCAAAGGAGTATTGGGGAATGATATAAAACACATATATACATTGACACAAATGTTTGGGATCCATCCAATTCATCAAAGGATCATATTTTTCTCATAAAGTATAATAATTCATATACTAATTATATAATTTATATCATGAATAATTATATAACAATAATCGAAATAAAAATAAAATGGAAATACAATAAAGAATTCTTATGTAACAACTTTAAAACCCATTAAATATATAACTATATTACATTGAATACTCTTATTATCAATAAAGGATTATACTTAGATAGATCCCAATAATGGGTAGACCTTAAATATCATATAATAAATTAAATATCTATAGGTGAAGAATTATATTTTTATATTTTGGGGTTGAATCATTTTTTTAATTTTTAACTGTTTTGTAAAAACTAACCCTTTATACATCTTAAAGTGATTGTATCAAATTAAGCCTCATAAATCACATATTAAATATGTATAAATTTAAATAATCACCTTAAATACAATGAATTTTTACTTTATTCATCTCTCAGAATGGGATATTATAATCGATTTATGAATTTAGAAGTATAAAGAATGTATTTTATCACACACATCTGAAATTATTTTTAGCTGGATTAATGATATGCTCGAACCCTTATGAAAATTAAAGTATTTGACCAAATATTACTATGATCCTACATCCATAATAAAAAAACCCTATTTCATTCTTCTATTTTATAATGATATTAAGGATTAAATAATGTCCACATTTATTCTCTATTGAAAAAAAATATTTGATTTCATTTCGATAATACATATTAGATAACGATAATTAAAAATTTTAATTGGATACAAATTTACTTAATGTTATACGTCTACATGGACATGAAATAATTTCATAAATAAATCCTCATCTTAAAACATTTTATAGTTGTTAAAATATGGTTTTCACTTAATATTCTATTATACAATATGAAATTATCCAAATCCCACCATGAATCCCTCTATGATTATAATAACTATTTTCTATAGAATATTTTCAAAATTTCCTCATAGTTTCTATCGTAGATTATAAATAATTCCACATGAAAAATATTTTTACATACATAAAATTCTTTATAATTTATTCTAATAACTTTATTACTCAAAAAAATAACATTACATTTTTTATATAATACGAACATCTTTGTATCATTTTATATAAACTTATTTCCCTAAATATTTTTAATATATTATTTGATATATTCATATATAAATATAAAGGTATCCCAATAAACATACCTCCATGAAACTATAAAAAATATACACCTTTAACTATTTTTTTGATTTAAAACTTCATTCAGTTATATCTATGAGAAATCACTTAATATTCGTAGAAGATATTTCACAATATATTCCATGAAAAGTTATATAAATAAAAAATAACATTAACTCAATAAATTCTATACTTATACATACATAAAAAATACTCTTTGACTTCTAAGTGTCAATAAATAAAACATTCTACAACATATTCATTCACAATATATCCCTTTTATATTTTCTGGTTAAATCAATTCAATTTCACTCTGTAACAACATGAGATTCTGTATTCTTTAGAATAATAAAACATTACATAGCTTGTGTAACATGCAACACAAAACTAACACAAAACCATACTATAATGAACCACAACAAATTAAATTGACATTAATAACACAATCATTATTAAATAAAATGATAATAATCAATTAAAATAATTTAATGATATTATTTGTCCATGATTAATATATTTGTAAACAAATTGATGCCTTCCCAAGAACCATTTTAAAAAGGGGGTATTGTATTTAAACGTAATAAATTAAATTGATCATAGTTAAAATCTTCTTAACTTGGATATTATTTATATTTATATAAAAATATGGAAATATTAATTTTTTATTTTATTTTAAATTAAAATGGTACACATGAAGATTAAAAGTTAATTTTTTTGTAAATACTATTTTCATTATATTTATTACTTTAATTTAAATAACTTAATATATTAATTTTTTATTTTAATTTGTAAAAAATCACTTTATTTCTTAATTTATAATGCAAAAAATCTATTTGGGTTATTTTTTGAGATTATTTTGAAATAACTAAATTTTAGGTGAATAGTTAACAATAATGTTTTTATGGAAATAATATTATTCATGACGATATCTAGAAGTATAAAAAAATAAAGTACATACAAATTGAGGATAAAATATTAATTTATGGATTCAAAATATATTATTCAAAATAAATTTATTTATTTATAAAACCTATATCCAACAAATTAAGTATTATTTTCCAATAAAATAAAATTGTAGCCATTTTTTAATTAAACATAATTGAGGGAAATTTTGTATTTAGATTTCCCGGAAAGAAAAACAAATTTTATTTGTTCGATAATAAAACAATTTATGTTATCATAATCAAATATGTTGATAATTATATTAAACACATAGATTTTAATATTAAAAATACTCATTTTCTAAAACATTTTATTTATTCATCAGACGTGTTATTGTTAAAATTAATTTGTCTTAAAAAGATAAATTTTATCTGATGAATCTTATTTTTCATTTATAATACTAATTTATAAATTATTTAATATGTTCCATTTTATTTTTAGTGATAAAATTTATATTTCTTATGTAAATCCTAGGTACCGTGGTTAAAACTAAAATGGTAAAAGTAATAAATCACCTGGGAAATGGATATAAACATGTTTGAAATCTAATTATTTTTATATTATAAACCACTTCTCTTCCTTTACTCCATTATAATCCATTTATGGATCCACTTAACATTTGAATCATGTTCTCTCTTTATAATAAGTCAAAATATTTACAAAAATTCCATTCTCACCACTTATAAGAGAATCATTTTATAAACCCTTCAATACCACTCTAAAAATTATGTGTCATCTATAAAATATATCGTAAATCATTCTTTAAGAATCCAATTTCACATAATTATTCTTCTCATAAAAATATTATGGCCGATGTTATCCATTTCAAATAAGTACTCTCTGAGAATGTTCAAAATCTCAATGTAAGCACTTCTCACTCTCTCATCTATTTCCCTATCTATTTTTTATTAAAATTATAATACCCATTACTAAATTATAACATAATTACTACTCATGTACTATAATTACTTTATGTTTATGGTATATATATTATATATTTTTTCCTCGTTCCCTTAAGAAAAGAGAAAACATGAATCCCGCCTATGTGTGGTTTACCATCATCATGATGCAACATGTTTTTTTACATAACCAACATACATTCATGGACATAAAATGAAAGTTAATTTATAAAAATGATATTTAAAATATATATTTTTTTCTAAAATAATAATCTACATTACTCCTTTCTCCCATTCTATTGGAAATGAAATCATCATCAATGCATTTGTGTGAACTATAACCTCTATGAAATTTTATATTTATTATTTCAATAATTACATTCAAATAAGGTTATAAAATCATATTTAAGATATTAATATTATATTTATAAAATTATTATGGTAATTTTAATTAAAATTTTATGACCTATTAATGATACAAGGAACAATATTTCGTTGTAAAATCTTCTATCTAAAACTAGCTTACTATGAGAGGAAAAAATTTATTTATACTATGTAATACTTTGATATCTATTAATTATTCTTTTAAATTTCATAAATTTTGATATATAATTATAATAAAACCTCAATAATATCATTTTTCCTCTATAACATTAATATTATATAAAATCCCCTTATAATCATCCACTAAACAGTGGGATGTTCATATTTGGATTTGTATCAGATGTTATATAAAAAGTGATCTAAAATAATATTAAGGATATATATGACAATAAACATAATTACAATATATTATGAAAATAGGTAAATAAATGTTTTACTTTTTTAATATAATGGAAATATTAATATTAATCTCATTAATTATGATACCAACAATGTTTCCTAAAAAATCATCGAAACATACTCACTGTTGAATTAAATTTTAAGGAACATAACAAAAATGTCCATAGAAATAAATTTTCAAATTATAAAATATTACAATAATTCAATTATAGAATGTTTTATTATCTATTATTGATGATCTTTGGGATAATAATAAATAATTACACCTTCGTTACAAAACTATTTCTAAATGGTCAAGGCAACTCACACCAGATATTGAATATAAATAATAACTAACTAATATAAATTTATAGAATAATGATAAAGGATGGTTAAAAAGGCTTATAATTGTGAATAATATTATTAAATAAATGATTCAGAGAGTTATTTTCATCATAAATGATATTATATAACATTATTCTAAGAGGTAATACATAGTAAGGTGTTTATGTATAAAATTTAATTTCATAAAATATATTTTTTATTATACACCAGAACCTCTTTAATTTTTTAAAATTATTTAATAGTGAATAATTTTTTCCATTTTCATGTAATAATCTTGGTTTGGAGATCTATATTTCCTAATTTCTTTAATTTTTCTCAAATTTAAAAGATACCAAAGTAGAAAGGTGTTCTAAAAAAAATTAATCAAATCATAAGGGGTTTGATTGATAATATTAGTTTCAAGTATATATTATTTATAAATTATAATCCATCTAAGGGATATTTATTATTTCTAAAAACCCTCATTTACTTAATAGGATATTCATAGGTTTTTACATGTACACTAAATATTTCATTTCCCCATGACACATAGTTTACTAAGAGTATTTCATATAGGTTGAACCAACCACATCTATTTTTATCAGTTGAGAAACTAACTATATATAGGTCCATATTTATTTTATTATTTTGGGAATGTATTTATCTATGATAAAAAAATTATTAACTATATTATCTACTACTAGACATTAATTAACGGTTTTAATGAAAATTTTAAATTTTTATGTATAGGTCATTTTCGTCAATGCATGGAAAAGAATATCCATTAAACCTTTTTTTTATAAACAAATATTTATACATATATTTTAATTTTATCTCATGCATTATCTCTATGTTCACAGGGTTTTGTAAATAAATGGGTTCTCCTGGTTTTATTTTAAAAATTGATTTAATTTTTTTTCAAAACATGACGGATATTTCATATATAGAATGTGTTTTCTCTAATACTCCTGAATGTTTTTTTCCTAAATTTAATTACCCTTTGATTTATGTAATTCAGGATAAATGATATTAATAAAATGATACCAACCAACTTATTTATTTTTATAGAATGTGTAATTATCTATTCTATTAAAGATACAGTCCATCACTACATTTCTATTACCTAACCATCAACAAAGAATACGATTAGATTTCCCCCTATACATTTTATTTGTGAACACTAAATATTTATTTCCTTAATTAATGTTTATTATCCAATATAGTATACATTTATAGAATATGGGAATTAATTACTTTACCATATAAACTTTATCAAATACAATATAAATATAATATACATTAATAGCTTGAAAATGGGTATTTACGTAGATTGATATTGAATATATTTGGATACCAATTTAACTTACTTGGGTTTATAATGTTATTATTATTGATTAAATAATGAATTATTTCCATATTTTAATCCATTTTATAAGGATATGAATAAAATTTTCATTCCATGGGTTATATATAAAGATATAAATGAAACCCACATTCATTCAATGGGATCTTTATGATCTGTTTTATGACACCCATTTTATTTTTATGAGCTATTTATGATAAGATGGATGATTTATTGCTTATGGTATGTGAAATTATGGATGAATAATTAGTGGGGACCTAGATCTCTCTCTAATGGATTAGTTAATAGTTTATATCTCATGTAAAAAGAATGCATGTGTATTTTTTAGTTTCTCATAAGCATGTGGACTAATAGTGTGTCTCGTGAAAGTAATATTCCCCATACAAATGTATGTTCCTTAATTGAAATATTTTTTATTATTATATTATTATCACATGGTGTGGCTCATTAATGTTATATTCTTTATGACAATTCATGTGGCACATTTTTATTAAAATCTTCAATAATTTGTTATTCTCGAATGGATCATGTTTCTTGACTCATACTTCAAAACAATTTTGATTCATGACTTATGTTATTCCATATCATACATCTTGTTTTATGATATATATTTTCTTGTGTGTGTATTTATTAAGTACCATTATTATAAATATATTTTTATATTATTCTCACATATGATCATACATTGTTATCACTTATTATTATAGTTACTAAGTATTTGAGCTCAACCCTTATTCTGTTTCATTTTTCCAAGTTTATAATGAAAATTAATATGTTATATTTTTAAAGAAGAGTATATTTTTTTAGTATTTGTGGGAAATTTTGTATAATTTTTATAGATTTAATAGTTTCTTAAGTAGTGGTAAAAATTTCTATTTTATTATAATATCAAGGGTTTCAATAATTAAAATGTTCGCTTAATTATCTAGGAAAATAACCATAAGATGGTCATTATAATTTAAATGTTACATTTTGTGTAGAAAATTATATAAATAAGGATTTCTGTCAAATAAATTTTCTAAAATATGTTGTTATTTAAAATTTGATCTAGGAGTTTGGGTCTGGGGTTCCTTATTAAAATCGAATAATTTTGTATATAAATTTATAGATTATGATTCTATTTCATGAAGATAAATTAAGAGTTAAAAATTTCATTAAGTAGTTATAGAATATGTTTTAACATTTTTTCAAAGGTTTATATAATCCTTTTTCTTTGTTATAATGTAAATTTTATGATATTCGGGGATTAAAATGAGAGAAACAAATTAAAACCCTAGGATATGAATAATGGACTTGTTTAGGTATATGATAACATCTCTATGTTTTGGTAAAGTAGACATTTTTTAGTTCTCTGCGAAATTACATCCTAGTATGGATACTAAAAATAGATAAAATAATTAGTAGAGATGTATAACCCTAATAATGGTGGATTGAGTACAAACTGGGTTATGTCCTAGTAAAATACAAGGATTATTAACTTCACCTCTCATTTGAATCTCCCAGTATATATTATATTTTTAATTATAATTATATTTAATAAACTTTTAAGAAGTATTTGAGTATGTTTTAAATAATTAGGATAGAGAACCTAATAGAAAAATGTCCATGGGTATCCATGTTTTGAACAAATAGATTCATAAGTTGAACCAAAAATGTCATATATTAAAAACAAAGGTGTCATAAGAGATGAAATATTGAGATTGGTGTATTTTTATTCTAGTTTATGATTTTTTTCAAAACAATTATTGTCTTAGTAGTTGGTTGCAACTAGTTAAGAGATGAGGTTAATATTGTTATGTATGTAGAAACCACTATGTATTATAACTAAATAAGGGAGAATTCATAAATTATTGAAAAATAGAATCATAAAATTATTATGATGGAAAATGGGGATTTACTAGTCATACATATGGTGGTGGTATTGATATATTAATAGATATTATGTATTGATACTCTTAGTTATTTTTATTAGTGAGTTGAATTTATTAATGATATTATGTTATATACTAAAATTAATGAGGAATATGTGAAACAACTAAGGATTGTTCTGTTTTAGTTTTTCATTAATGGTTTTGGAAATATATATTAAATGGTATCAATGATCATAGAATGTGATTTTTAGGACGCAATTATATTTTGGGTGTACTATTGAAAAAACACCTTATTTAGGGATGGATATCCCTAAGGTTCAAAAGGATGAATGTTTTTTTGGAAATGTGAATTATATAGTATTAATAACCTTATCATTGATTAATTATTTAATAAAAAATTTATCTATGATATCTTTATAAAAATTTACCTCATTTTTGGGATTATGATATATATTGACTAGAGTGTAACCTTACTAACTAGTGGTTAACAATATTCTAGGGTTAAATATATACATAATTTTTGTAAGAATATATGATTTTATTATGATTTAATTTCTTGTATATTCAAATGGTTTTGAGAAAGTTATGTAATTGATAATATGTTATTATATTATATGCGTACTCGAGTATATGATTTTCAGAATGATTAATGTTGTTTGAATAATGAAAAATAAATTTATTTAATTTAAGAGAATAGTGTATATGTCCTATTAAATGTTACATAAAAAATTATAAATATGTAAAGAATAATATCATCTAAATTAATAAATTAATTAATAATTTAACTTTCATGGAAAAAATTTATTTAAAGGGATATAATTTAAAGGATAGATAATTTTGATGGTTTAAGATAATACTATTGTCAATATCTTCTGTCACATTAAGCACTAAAATAATGAAACACCCAACTAGAAAACCCATGACATGCTAAAATTATAACAATAATATAACCAGTAGAAAATAAAATTATAGTAATCAATTAATATAACTATATATTATGATTTTAGATTGATTAATATTTTTTAAAAAAGGGATGCCTTTCGATGGACCATTTATAAAAAGGGGTACAACATTTTATATTAATTAAATAAATAAATCATAGATATAAGTTTATTATAATAGTTAGTATTTATATTTATATTCTATTATTAAAAAATTCAATTATTTATAAATTTTATTTAAATGAAATTAATTGAATTTGATGTTTAAAATGTAAGAAAAAAATAGTTTCATTTCTATTTTCTATTTTCATTTAAATAACCAAATATTTATATATTTATATTTTTAATTTGATAAAAAATCAAATTTAAATTCATAAAATCAAAAGTATCTCAAATATATTTGTAAGATTCATAGTAAATAATTGAATTATAGTTTGATTAATAAAAATACCATGTTTAACAAAACTATATTTTTATGAAAATATGTATATGATCCCAACCTTGATTAACACTAAGATGGTAGCTGGTCCTAGGGGTCACAAGGAATCAAGCGTGCCTCCTCAAATGCTAGAGGCTACTGACTAGCAGTGAGGGTGTAAATTAGTAAAAATGGAGAGATTATATCCTCATGATCATAGTTTAATATCGGTATAATAGATAACTAAATTCAGATAAAAGTGTAATTAGAAATTAATAAATAAAAGTTCCAAAGACGAATAATATAATATCTGAATAATAGTGGTAAATACCAGTTTATTCAATTTATGCATTAAATAAGATGATACAAAAGATAAAAATGTAAACAGAAAACATATGAAAAACACAGTTCAACACATGACATAGGTAAATAATATAACATAAATGCCAAAAGGCAATCTGCACAAGCATCTTGGGATCCTACTCAGTCTCGTGGTCCTAATTTCTATGTATAATACAGAATAATATAAGTAAGAATATGTATCCCTATGAACAATAAAATATACACAGGTACCCCCTTACAGTGGCATCCTGAACATGAGATTAGTTATAAATAACAGTAGTTCGGCACCCATGGTGTCTATCATAATCCTAAACGAGCAATACTAACTAAGATGTGTGTCATATAGAACAAAATCCTAGAAAATGAAAATTAAAAAGTGAACACATTTTTCTAGGTTCCAAATGAAAACCCATCCCATTTCACCTACTTCAACCTATTCTGGAAGTCTTAATAAGGTACCTATATAAGGTATGATATGTATACAAGGTCCATGTTAAGTATAAATTAAATAAAGAAACCACAAAATCTTGTGCTCTAACATAGGGTCCCATTAAAATGTCCTCTCATGAAATCCAACATTATATATAATAAATGTCACAGACACGTAACCATACCAATATTAAAGGATTGATCTCAAAATTGAAATAATTAGAAAATAATTAATTCATTTGGTAGAGTCTCAGTACCATATATGGTGATATAATAAAATCCAATGTATCACAATGTAACATATGATATAATTAAATACCCCCATGTTCATCCTAGAAACCCCACACAGAGTACATATTATTACATGAGGTATGGTGACTTTGAAAACATCTCTGATATCTCACTATAGGACCAAGCATCACCAAAGGTATGGAATATTCATATTTTCAATGGGGTTTTCCATATTTTCTTCCATAAGAAAATAATATCACTCATGAGTATAATAAACTGTCTTAGAAGCCCTCGCTTGGAATGAGAATATATCACCCTTAGTGTGTCATGGTATAACCACCCAAGAATGGGAGTCCATCCATGATTCGATAACACAGAACCAATATTCCAACTTAGAATGTATAAAGTGACACACACCCATCAAGGAACACACAATAAGGAAAAGAATATATCAGTTATAGCATGCCATTACGTAAACATATCAAGACCAAAGCTAACATTCTATTCATAATAAAAATGGTAAAATAATGATACACAACTGAAACCATATGAGAATCCGTTAAATATTATGCTGGATTCTAATCCCATCCATGGAATTATAAAAGGAATCCCAGATAATGTTGTGGTACACCAGATATAATCCAATACCATCGAGTCTATCCTAAGTCATCCATATGGAGCCCCTAGTATCACTTGAGGCACAATGACTCTGATTCAATCCCAGGTATCTCCTTAAAGGAACGATTATAACCCAAGGCATGTCATATCCATCCTCCCAAAAGGCCCATTCCCAATTTCTCCACAAGGGAACTAGTATCACTCAGGTGTATAGTAAACTACCCTGGAAGCCCTCTCATAGCAAGCAAAAATATCGCCCTCAATCTTAATAATCTAACTACCCGAGCAAGGAATGACCATCCATGCTTCCTTAACAAGGAACCGATGTTCTACCTTGTCCCACATCAAGTGATCCATCAATAAAGGCATATAAAAAATCATGTCATATATATATATATATAATTGTTTTCATTAAATAAATATCTCATGCACATAAACTAACGAATATGAAAATTTATTAGAAAGGGAGAGAAAGGAACCTAGAATGTACTATGTACAATTGGGAATTTACCTACTTGGGAAACAATGTTTATAAAGAAAGGCAAATTCTTAAGAGGTGTTTGGTTCATTAGTCAATTATATTACGAGTGGGCCATGTCATTCAATTTTAAGAAATAATCAAAGCACGTAGAGGGCACTCAATCCCATATAACAATTTTATGCAACAGGGACACTCCATTTAATAACACAAAAGAAACCATGTGCCCAACATGCCACATGATCTATCAAAGAAATACCATAAGGAGACAACAATTCTATAATCCAAAAAGAATGAAAGTCTAATAACTACATTTTTTATTTAAAGATAGTTCACCTCCGTTAGAGGGGTTTTAATTTAAAAACAAGACATTTCTATATCAAATAATTCATTTAAGTATATTTTACATTAATTTTAAAACACATTCAGAACTAATAAAAATTATGAAATGTGAAAAATAATGTAATTAAGGCATACATGAATTTATGGGGAAAAATAAATGGGATATTATCTCAAGAGGTAGGCCAAGAAAGCTAAATAAACATAAACTATCACTGTGAGTTTTTCTAGAAAGCACACCTCCATTGGAGGGGTTTTATTATAAAACCATGAATTTTTTTTAAAAATCATTTATTATAACCAAACATATTATTCAAAAAATAAAATTCAATACAAAAAAGAAGAATTAAGCTTGTAGTTGAAAGAAATTTAATGTATTCTTGAATCAAAGTAGAAGGATAGGGATCAAACCTCTTGGGAAGGCCAAGATGACACTCATCACTTGAAAGATTTAGCAGAGACCACTCAAAACATCCCTAAAATCACACACACATACATTTATATACATTAAATAAAAGTAAATATTCCCCTAAACATGAGTAATTATGTATGAGGAGGATATATATGTATATATATATATGTATGTATATATGTATGTATGTATGTATGTATCCATATACATACCAATGTATGTGTGTACGCTTCTTCAAAGATGATCAAAAACCAAAAAAATTATACACGGGACCCAAAACACATAAACACCCTAAATAAAAGGTGATTGACAATGAAGAAGAAGTAAAAACCTACCTCAGACATTGTCGACGACCCAAAATGATCGTATCAAGGTCCACACACTTAAAGAATATTACCAACCCCTTAAATATTAGAAATTCCACACCATCAAAATTTAGTGACAATGAATAATGCTA
This sequence comes from Viscum album, assembly GCA_963277665.1. Classification (NCBI taxonomy): domain Eukaryota; kingdom Viridiplantae; phylum Streptophyta; class Magnoliopsida; order Santalales; family Viscaceae; genus Viscum; species Viscum album. Next base: position 1,589,894,987 of record OY728141.1, on the reverse strand, counting down.
GAAACCTTACCCTAATGTGATGACGAGTGGGTTGAGGCGATCTGAATCGCATCACCTTCGACATAGGTTTTTGGAACTATGCCAAGGGGTCCTGGGAGGGGCATGACATGCCCAATGATTGGAAGAAACAAAAAAATATGATTAATAATTTAACTTAGGTTTTGGTCATACCTTACAGTGTAATGGGGAGACCAAAACACAACTGGAAATATACAAACACAATACATTCATATGATAAAGGATTGAATAGATTCTTGCGGAAATTTTGTGTAAAATCGGTGCATAAGGAGGGCCATGAGGAGAGGGGTTCCACATGCCATAGGGCTCATCCAGGGGGTCATTCAAGGGGGTAAGAAAGAAGGATAACCCCTAGGTCTTCTTAAAATTTCTAAAATAATTATTACAATAATAATATTTTTATTATTAAAAAAACTATTTATCTACATTTCACCTTTTTTTTTATTTTAATGTTATTTTAATAAAATTAATTTCTATAAAAGAAACAAACCAAGACCAGTGAGGACCCTCTCCGGCCTTCAACCAAGTCCAAAAACATCACTTTGATGGGTCCAAATTCTCAAAATTAATTTTCAATGCTCAGTTTATAAAACAGATCATCCAGTAAATGAAAAATTGAAATTCATTTGGATTTCCGCCTAGTTCAAAAGCATGGTCCATTACAATATCAAGAGATGATTATATCATAAAAATTAATATAATATTTTTCCTTATCAAATAATCACTTAACGAGTAATACTAAAAATTTAAAAATAATATTTTTAATTTATGAAATCTATATTTAATAACTTCAAAAATATTTTTAAATAAATTATTTTTTTGATTTCTTTTAATAACATGTTTTTTCTATAAAATTTTGGTTTTTTTCAATTTTAAATACACGAATATATATATATATATATAATAAATCATTTTATATCATTAAAATCAACTACATTTTTAAAATTATCCTACATGTGATTTTTTATCCTAAAAATACACTTTTTTTAAAAACTTGTTTTTTCTCATTACATGTGATGATATTAAAATCAGTTTTTCTTGCACAATTTTTTTTTAGATAAAATTAATTTATTTTTGGGAATAATTAATTACCAATTATTTAATAGTTTTAATTTTATTTTTATTAATTAAAATTATATTACTTAAGCAGAAACAAGTTACCACCATAAAATCTATAATGATAAAAGTTGTAATGTAGGGAGAAAACGATTGAAACAAATTAAAAATGATCCCAGTTGAGTATTTTGGATAATGTTTATCTTACACATCCTATTATAAATTTTTTTTCATTTTTTATTCAATTTACATTTGAATCATGTGATCTATTTATATTATGTTGAAAAATATACAAAATTGTCATTCTAGCCACCTATAAAAGGGGCCTCTCCCAAAACATTCTAGGTGACTAAAAAATTATGTTTATTATTTAATAACATCCTTATTTACTTCAACTAAAGTAATATTTCACACTATGAATATTCTGGTCATAATATTTTGTCTACAATTCCCCATTTTTGAGAAACACCTCAATAGAATGTTCAAAACATCAAGGAAACCACTTCTCACACTCTTACATATTTAATTATTTTTCCTCTTACATTAGACATATATTATCCATTATGAAATTATAACATCATTATTTCCTAGATAATGAAATTTCATTGTTTTTATTTCATACAAATTATATTCCCCTTAAACTTTTGATTATGAAATAAAAGAACTCCAGTCGTGCATGCGTGTTGGCTGAAGCCAACATAATGCAACATGTTTTTTATTATGACACTTCAATATAAGTATTATTCTTTTAGGTAATTTAATATAAATGTATTATTTTTGACTATATGTTTTAGGTTCTAAAATATTTGACCATATTACACCTTTCTCATGTTCAATGGTAAACCAACTCATCATCCATGCATACATGTGGACTACCTCCATAATAGGATGGTGTGTTATATATTTCATTAATATATTCCATTTGTGTTTATATTATATGTTTTAAGGGATAAATATTATTTTAATTAAATTAATATATTGATTGTTAAAACAATCATACAACCTATTAATTATATTACTATAAAATGATGTATGTAATTTTAACCATATAAAACTAGTGTATTAGGATGGGAAAATATGAATCTTACTTTAGGACAAGTCCTCTGAGTGATGGATCCCCTTATCTCTTGAGTGATAGAGTTTCTTCATTTGGCCTCATTCCCCCCGTTCTTCAGCTTCTCGGCCGGCTCGGCGTCGACATCCCCTTCCTCTGTGGTTCTCAGTCGGCTTTGAGGTCATCATCGTCATGACTTGGCTAGTAGAGGGTTCAGATCTGGGTGGGTGGGGGCATCTCAAAGGTGGCTTTGGAGGTTGTGGGTGATTGATCTAATCCTAAGTGGCTCGACATCATACCTAGAGTGGGGCGGAGGGGGAGGCCTTTTGTTGGTTTTGATGCTTTTATGTTTTCTAGATGGATTTGTACTGGTTTTCATCGCCAGTGATTATACGTTATTCCATTATTCCCCTTCTGCCATTTTTTCCTCCTTATTTATGCGTTTCGGCCGATCTAGAATCTGGTGACGGTTCATCCATGGTTTCGATCGGTCTAGCACCAAACTAGAGTGGCATGAATGGCTCAACATGCTCAGATCCTCTCATCAGAGACTCTCCCATGAGGTGTTTCTATATCTTCCAGTCCTGGGTGAGAAAGACTCGACTTCATGGTCCCTAGATCATCTTTCTCTTCGAGATACTATTGATGCAGCTGGATATGCCTCATTTTTATGGTGGGGTGTTGCTGGCTTCATCTCAAGCGCATGGTCTCTGAGTTGATGTTGCTTGATGGTTGGATCCCAAGATGCTTCTGGTTATTGTATCAGGGGATGTGTAGGGGCTTAAAGGTTGTTTCAAAATATGCTTTTGGTTATTGTATTAATGGCTATGTAGGGTGTTTGTGTATGAGAGTCAGGGTCCTGGCAGGCATAGGGGTCGTACACTCTTGGATTGCTCACTCTTATCTTCAAGAAACTAGGTTAGTGCTGCAGTTGGACTTGACCGCATGGAAAATACCCCATAGGAGGATTCAGAGATGACAATTCATATTTGTAGGGATTTTCATGTAATTTTTTTTGAGAGGTTATGGTGTCATTCATCAGATTTGGTATGTTTTTTGACATAGTACAATTGCTCGTTGAACTTCCATGAAAAGGTGGAGGGCTTCATCACAATAAAATGATGGGGTAGGGAATCTCCATGTTGTTTGTCTAGTTTTTGTCTCTTTAACCTTGGGGTTGTTTAAAGTCCTAATTACATGATGTATGGGTTCCCCATATATTACCTAAAATGGGGTTTATTATTATAATAAAAACAATATGTCATTCGGGCCATTGTATAAATGATGGAAAATATTATTCATATTATTTAATAATTTCATATCAATTACCTATTATAAAATTTTCTAAAAGTATGATCTATAATTATAATAAAACATAAATAATATCATTATTTCTATAGATAAATGAAAAAAAAACTAAATAACCACATACTCATCCATTAAACTGTGGATAATTCATGTTTAGGTTGGTTTAATAACCATTTTTACGATGCTATAATATAGTATAAGGGATGAATATGAGGACAAAAATAATAATAATATTTGGTATAAATTAGTAAAAAAATTATTATTTTTTGTTATTAAATTGTAAAATTAATATTATTATAATCAATTATAATACCCACATTCATTACTTACAAATAATTGAAATATTCTCATCATCGAATTCATCTTTAAGGATTATAACCAAAACATCCAAAAAATGAAATTATAAAATTAAAAATATTTATAGAGAATCATTTATACTACATTTTATGAATTTTTAATGATTAACCTATGGTGAATATTAAATAAAAACAATTATTTTATGAAACTAGCTCAAAACGATCAAGAATGGTCAAACATAATATTGAAAATAGGTAATAACAAAAATATTACATGGTGAGAATCATTATGAATGAAGGCTAAAAAATAAAGTATATTATATTGAAAAATTTTATGATACATATAATTAATAGATTTATATTATTCTTATATTATGTTATAGTTTTTTCAACTAATCAGGATTATATGACGAGAGTTTATTTTCTCAATATTAATTTCCTGATACAAATTTTTTATTGTGCACTATGAACTATTTAATATGGTGTGAATATCTCCAAATGAATTATTATTTATCGTATCCATTTAAGTAATGGGTTTTAAAGACCTATTTCATGTTCTTTATTTAAATTTACATTGATTCCAGAGATACCCTATATGAAAAGGTGTTTTGAACAAAATATCACTCAAACCATAAGGGTTTTGATTCTGAATATTTTTTTTCAAATCAATATTGTCTCTAAAATACAATTCACCAAGAGAATGTGACTTATTTCTTGAACGCATAATAATTTTATTTGGTTATTAATTGGTTTTTACATGTCACGTCATAATTTCATATCTCATTGACTCATATTTTATGATAAGTATTTCATATAAATTAAACTGACCCTGTATCTTCTTCTTGGTCAAGAACCTAAATCTTTCTATATTAATATTCATTGGTTGTTATTTTATTTAATAATATATGCATAAAAATATTTTAATCTCACTTTCTATAAAATTACATTCATCAAATTTTTTGATGAAATTTTTAAGAGTTTCCATATTGGTCATTTTCCTCAAAGTGAGAAAATATTCCCCTTTTAATGTTTCACATTTGAGAATACATTTATACTACCTTTTTTATTATTTATTAATATATCTATATATATTTTAATTATATCAAAAATAAATTATTATTTCTTTATTTTATAAAATATATTTTCTAGAGTTATTTCAATCAATTAAGGACATTTTTTATTTATGATGTTATTTTTATAAAAATCATAAAAATGTGTTTTCCATGTAATTAATTTTCCTCTAAAATATATTATTTTTGATAAATGATATTAATAAAACAATACCATACAAATTATTTCTCTAAATGGATTATATAATGTTATTTTTGATTAAAGATACGATCCATCACTACATTTTTCATTCTTGACTATCCACTACGAATATAAATAACAATACATCTAATTAATTTTCCTATTAATCATTATATATTTTATTCCTTTGATAAAAGGGTGTTAATGTAGATAAATTACAACAATTTATTAGGGAATTTTTTCACATTAAGATATACCCTTTATTTATATGACACAAATATCATATTCATTACTATATTGATTGAAGCATATTTACCTAAAAAGATATCCAATATATCTACCCAATTATTTTCAATTTCATTATCATGTTTTTAGTAATGAATTAATTATAAATGATTTTTTATTTAAAAATTTGAAAAGGATATGAAACACATTTTATTTACAAAAGCTATTTATGATTTCATGAATGAAATCCTTTTTCATTATGTGGGTACATTATAAGTCATTGAATGGAACCAATTTTATCTCTATGGGTTAATTACAACTTGGTTGATGATTGATTACTTATAGAACACATATGTATGGATGAATGATTTGTTTTAATAAATATAACACTGATAAAATGGTTATTTTTTTATAACTCAGGATAAATATATTCATGGGTACATTTTCTTTACTCATAAGCATGGATAAAATGGAGTGGATCATAAATGAAATGAACCCTATACAATTGTATGTGGTCCACTTTAATTATTTTCTTCCTTATTATTTTTTGATCTCATAGTGTGTCACCTGGTATTACTGTTCCTTATATTAGTTCTTATGCAATAGTTTTATACATATTCATATGAATATTTAATTCTCACACAGATCATTTTTATTGACTCTTGTTTCCATTATATTTTGATTTGTATCGTATGTTATGACATGATATACTCAATGTTCTATGATATATATTTTGTTGTTTATGATTTTCTTAATTATCTTGGGTATACTCATACACTCATGTTATTCTCACATATGATCATTGATTATTATCTCTTATGTTTACTTTTACTGTGTTTTTGAACTCACACGTTATTTTGTTTTAATTTCCCTAGGTTATAAAGATAATTATGTTTTAATACGTGTCTATAAGAGTATATTGTGATGATTATTTGTGGGAGGTATTTCAGACTTGTTATGTATTGAGTATTTACTTATATAATGGTATAATTTTACATTTTATACAAAGAAAATAGGTTATACAAGTTTAATATTTTTTTATTCTATAAAAATCTAATCCTACAAAAATAATTGGAATTTATATGTTACATAATGTGTGAATGATCTTGTACTTAATTATATGTATCAGAGTCTGTGTGTAATGTATATATTTTCATAACATATTCTATATGAGTGCGGTTTTGGGCTGACTCACACACAAACTCTAATTTACTATTAAGAAACCTTATTATTATTTAAAAAACACGTATGAAATGTCAAATTACATAAATTAAAATCATCAACACATACATATAATTAAAATGAGGTTTCCGTATTATGAAGTTCCCTAAAATATTTTACATAATAATAGCTCAATGTAATATATAAATTTTTTTAACATCACTCTAATAGAATCGTAAAATTTATCAGTTAACTATTACACAATCTTTAAAAATATTAGAAAAATATTTCTCTCTCTTCAGATAATTCATATGAATATTTTTTATTTTTTATTTCACCCATACATGATCAGTTAAAAGTTATATTCACTTATAAAAATACCCTTTACAATTTTAAATTACTCTATAAACTTCAATAATTATTAAAAAGCCTCCAAGTAAACCTTCTCTTATTTATTTTAACCTTTTAAAAAAATAATTATCATCCATGAATCATCATATGAATTTTTTATTATATAATAATCCTTAAGGATTCACTATTAATTTTGTACCTTTATTTGAATATGTATCCTCATACATTGTATGCTTTTATATTATTAAACTTTCATATTTTCATTATGTTTTTATTTTTCTATCCTTTATTGCATCATCTAATGTATCATAATGTTTATTGAGACACGTCAACCTTCATAATTACTTAAATATGTGTAATCATTATTAAATAAAATCATTGAAACCCAAATATATTTTCAATTAATATACCACAATTATTCAGGGTCATTTAAATTCACATATCTTATCAATGGATATAATCATTCATATACTAATGGTTCACTTCATTACATTAGTAAGAGTAATCCATAGGTGTTAGTGAGAGAAAAGGTATAACTAAAACCACATTCCTGATAGATTATTAGACTTAAATATCTTTATATCACCAAATCATTGGTATATAGTCACATTGTAATGAATATGACATTATGAAATATGAAGATAAAAATAAAAATTTTGGTAAAATATTTAAAATAGAACATTTAAATAAATATTTCAAAGAGAAGATATATAATTCCCTAACCATTGATCCTTTTATTAGCTTAAAAACACCATTTAAAAAAATCAATATTCTTACAAATTATTTATAATGATTGGATATAAATTTTTTTAATATTTTTTAGGTTTATTTATTTGTTTATGATTATATAAGTGAAATGGTGAATATTTATTTTTATGTGATGTTGTATTTTTGAAAATATAAATTGAAAAAATTATATTGATGAATAATTTAGATTCTATTATAATCTAATTAATTCACTAATATAATGATAAAAAAAGTTAAAAATAATATTCTTTTAATGTCACTATCTATTGAAATAAGAACTAACATATGTCATGGTAATATTCTAGGAAATTTTGTTATTAACAAACACACCACATTTCAGTTTTTATTATCTTATTTTAGAATTTCAAAAAAATATAATTTCACATATTACATACATTTATATATTAATTCAAAAATTAAATATTTTTGTATCAATATAATTCTCATTATAAAAAATATAATTTTTATCAAGAATATTATATTTTATAAAAAATATAATATCATTGTAAAATGATTTTTATTTTTAAAATAAACTACACCTGAATTTCACCCTTTTTATTATGAATATATCTCTAATTTATCTTTTTTATGCTCTAAGGTTGAGATTAAAAAGGGTGATACTATGATAAAACTGTAACATAGAGGCTCCAAGTAGTATTTCATTGCACTGGGGAATGTGGAATCTTTCTATTCATTATTAGTATGATAATAAAAACTCCTTTAAGCCTTAATGAGGTTTTAAATCATAATATATATATTTATAACACCTTGTGTTGAATTTTAAAGTTATGAATTAGATTTTCAAGGATCCATAATCGGGCCTGTTCTTGGAAATCTATTTTTTATCTATTCTGTTGAATGTGGTGATGATTGTTTAGAGATAGTTAGGATAGTGATAAGGGGAATTTTGGCTGAATATTCCATTTTTTTTTTCATATATCACACTATGAATAAATTGAAATATCTATGGTTGTTTTGTAGGTGGAAATGTATTTGTTGGGTTTGATTTTTTTTCCATGGGGAGTCAAGTTGAAAAATTAAATAATGGTTATATTATATATGACCATCTTAATAACATTTTAGTAACTCTTGATATTGGGAGAGGATTATTTTTATATCATGGTTCCTATTCTATTAGTTTGAAGGTATTTATTTAATATTACACATGTAATTTTTTTATAAAATTTTGGGAATAATGTTCTAGAATCATTACATATATAATTACTTAGTTCATACATTTTATGGTTTTTTTGTGTTATGGTTTCTATGTTAAACTTTGGTATTGATCTAGGATTGATAGGGTTTGAGGGACAAGTACAATGAAGACATAATGAAACCTGGTACTTAATCATTATGGTGTGAAATCCTTCATTGTTCCATTATTATCTATTTTATCATTAACTAAAATGGTTTTCCTCTATTGGGAAATGGGAAATCATAGGGAATTATCACACAATGATTCTATGATATTTCAATTTTATCATAGTGTTACTATGTGTCAAGTCAGAACCTTATGTTTCCAGATTTATATTTCGAAGTAGAAGTAACTTTATAATTTATTCTATTTCCTGCTTATTTTATCAAACCCTAGTTATTTTTGGTGTATTTATTTATTATCAAAGTCATATATAGTAGATCCATTGGCACTTACATTATGTGGATATTCTTTTTCAATCCAAGATTCCTATTGTCACTAATTATTTTATAATCTTCTGTTTTTTTTCTTCCTGTGAGGCCATGGTATGAGACGTTGGCCTCATTATTATTGGGTGTGGGTTATGGAATTGATATTGGTTGTTGTATCATATGTTTTTTTGTATTTATTTATATTATTGTTCAAATGTTATAATTATTCTCTTATGGGTTTTATGAATTGGTTACGAATTATTTTTGTGAGGTAGGGGATATAAAACTTCTTTCTTATTATGATATTTTATATTGTAATTACTAGGATTTTTTTCATTGGGAAATGAGATTGAATTTATTTATGAATATAATATACCAGAATTGAATGTTCTAGAATTAATGGTGTGTTTTTTGTTGGATTTGTTATCAAACACTATAATTATATAGTATGTAATAATGAATGAAATATGTATGTTAGTTTATGTTTGAAAAAAAGTAAGAATAATTCTGGAAGACTTTGTGGAATATTGTAACAATACAGTGATCCGCATTGATTTGGGATATCATTGTTTTAGATGGATGAACTTAGAAGAAGAATTTTTAAAAAGGTTGGTAATAGTTATGTGAATGAATAGAACATCAAGTTATTGGTGGAAGATCCCTAATTTGGTAATAGAAACATGAGAAGGAATAAAAAATTCTATTCAATTTCACATGTAGAAGGAACTGAAGGTGTGAAATATAATGGATTCTAAATAAGACACATGGAATGACATTTTTACAAGTGGTTTTACAAATTTGAACACTAAGAAAGAGTGGAAGAAAGTGAAGAATAATGGGTTGGTCCACTATGAACAGGAAAAATACTATAATAGAATATATCTGAGCTACCTATATCCCCATGAATATAAATTTTTATAATATACATTTGAAGAGGATTATTATAATGTGTGAAATATGATCCAGGTGGTGTGTATGTTCTAAAATGCCATAGGTGAAAAAGTTAAATGCGATACATGTGGAAAGATGAATCACCACAATTGAGAGTCTAATATGTTATTAGGTTAACCAATTAGTGCTAATAAGCTACGATTTTTCCACATTTTTTTCTGAATGTAACATGATGTGGATATAGAAGATCGAAAAATGATGATCCTAATGTGAATCTAAAAACATGTCAGAGCTATATTTGAATGGTATAGTTGTTCGAATCCATATTGTATATTCAACTATTGGTATCAATACTCATTTAAAGTGGTATTTGAACACCAATAAAAGATATATCAGTGGATAACAATAAGTGTTCATGTATTTCATTATGATCTATTTATTATAATAATGTAGTATCAACTAACTATTTTCGGGGTACCAAGATGTTGCTGTAAAATCAATAGTTTTCTGATCAAATGAAATACTTCTTCTCAAGAGAAATTCACAATTTAGAATCATTCTAGTTTTTAGTATCAATAATTTTTATGAGTCATGACCTGACCTCTCAAGTCCCACACAAGTGGCATAAGGTTTAGCACTAATTACCCATAGCCCACCTCTATAGGAAAGGGGTTGGTGACCAATGACAAATGGCATAACTACAATGGGAGGCAATTGGCTATGTACCTCTACACATGCAACCAACCATCTCCCTAAATAATACTAGAGGAATAAAAATAATTATTGTAACATATAATGTAAAATTAAATAATTTAATAACATCTAGAGAATATAAAGGACTACAATAGATTAATTCGAAATTCAAATTGGAAAACTACATTCCCAACCAGAAAATATGATGCAACCTGAAAATAACTAGAAAGGTAAAACCTAGGAGATACCAGCTCCATATCTCTAATACCCAACCACTGTACATTTTCAAATTCACCAAGGTATCCTTATTAACCATTCAAATCATTTTTACATGTCTTTCATATGTATAGGACATTAAACATGCAGAAAAAGACCATGCATGGGTCAGTATATAAATACCCAATAGGACGTAATAAAAAATGCATGGAGTGAAATAAGAGACTCAATAAAATTTTATATCTCAACACATAGCATGATAGAAAAAATCAAAAATAGAGAAATAGATTTTAATAAAAGAAACCCAGATGAGATATCATGGGGATCTCCATCTCCCATCACAACCTAGAAAAATAGTCTTCCAGTAGCTCTAAATGTACATTAATGATTTCCAATATATTCTATGTATATCGAAAGAAGTAACCATATATACCTAGCCACTATATCACACATTAGAGAGGGTAAAATATCTAAACAGAGGACCAACACCCTATTTTGATAAGGAGTACCACTCATTTGATATATGAACCATGACCAAGTCTGTCAGGGGGTATGAATCTGTAGATAGAGAACCTATGACCTATCTAATCAGAGCGTACCACTCAATAGTTAGATGATCTAGGTTCGAGTGCATTAGGGTTTTCCACTACATAGACAGAGGAACCATTCCCTAGTCTATTTCGGGGTACCACTAAATTGAGAGAGGACCCACACCCTAATCTATTTTAGTAGTACTAATTAGTAGACAGAGGACCCAAAACATAGTGTGTCAGGGGGTACGACATAACAGATAGATGATGATTCTATTCTTCGCCAGTGTATCCCCCTCATTAGATAGATGATCCACACCCAAGTATGTCTCGAGGTACTACTCTCTGATGATATTTACCAATCACTTATATCATTGATCATCAACTAAAGAGTCATGGGACATAGAAATTATCACATTATATCTCAAAATCCACTATGAATTCCACCATCACATTCAACATATAATATAACTCAATATATTCAACTACCATCCAAAATCTGAGTCCAAATGAAGGAGATACGAGAGGTATAAGTTTAATTAAAAACTGTGTATGTGATATGTAATGGGGTCCACATGGGGTGTGCCCCCACTCCTCAGCCTCAATATTTCTACTCCAGCACACGCCTCACTATCCATGTAGAACTAAACAACATGTATGAGTATTACATGGAATGTCTTAGACACCCGAGGGTAAGCCATGTTCTCCATTCTATTCTTGTGTTTTTTGGTTCATGTCCATGTACAGTGGCCACATGATAGTACACTACGTGTATAACTATTTGGTCTACTAAGAATATACTCCATGGAAATTTTGAGCCAAACAACCTGGGCTCATATAGTGTGTGGTACCATTACATTGTATGCGATCAATTACTCCACCATAAAATACAAGCCTCTATAGATATGAGACTACACAACGTGTGGTATTTGAACTTCAGGGAATTTATTTGGGGTTTCCCTATAATTATAGTTCTAGAAACCAAAGAGACTAACCAATTATACATTAAATTTGACTGAAAATTAATAATGATAATAGCATATATCAATTTCCCTACATAACGTTGAAGAAAATTAGATTTCTGATCCTTTTCTCGAAGCCCATTCATTCCGCATGTTTTTTCCATTTCTCCCAAAACATTCCTAGATCCAAGAACCAGAATAATCATTTCCCATATATCAAAAATCAATATAATCCATCCTCACAAAATCATTCCATTTATCTCACATTAATACTCCACACATCTTGGTGTTTAATCTCAGATGATCCTTACTGGAATGTTAAACCGTGGCCCTATAGTCTGACAAAGAAGAACACGGAGAATGATGTGGTAAAACAAAAAAAGGGAAAAAAATAATTTTTCAAGGTTTTTTTGAAAAAGAAAAAATATTTGCAAATAATCACCGTGAGAAATATGGCAAAACAAAAATATCAATTTGAATAAATAATTTATATATGATATGTGTGATTATACAAAATGATTACGTCGACAATAATAAATGAATAAGTTTCTGATCATATTCAATATTATAATTATAAAGGGAGAATAAAAAATGAAATTTTAAATATATATTGGTTCATTTCATAGTGATGAAATCCTTCACAAATTAAGGGGAAAATTAGGTGTGTTTATTGTGCCACAATTCACCTTGATTTGGATGTTGTTCATCATCCAAACTCATTATGCCAATGGAGAACGATAGTTTTTTTCTCAATAGTCCCAATGTTTTGTAAATAACCCTATACATTTTCATTAATAGTGTATATATATATTTAAATAGTTTATTTCATCTAATTTAAATGTTATAATTAAAATATATATTAAATTAACATCACCATTCAATGGATGTCTCTAATGAACATCCCGCGCTGAGGAACATTAGGTTGCAGTTAGGGTAAATCTTGTTTTCTAAACTCACAAATTCACAAAGATTATTGATATATGAATTTTTTAGGAGATATTTCATAATTCATCAAAAATATTCTGCTTCGATAAAAAATATATTTTCTATTTTTTTAAAATTATTTCCAGGCACATCGGGCCTCAGAATCACACACCGTCATAGCCACTGTATCTAAAAATATTCACTGATATATTTAAAATTATTAAAATATAAAAATGACTCTATATAATTCCCTATTTCAATATATTAATCATAAAAAGTAATTAATATTTAAATAGTTGGGGATACTATAACACCACATGATTTTGGTTAATTTTGTCATCAAATTAATGTAATCATTGGATAATTTTCACTTCACACAACACATAAAATATATTTTCACTATGTAAAAGATTCCATTAACACTAAACTGACCTATCATATGTTACACACAACACCGAGTTGGTGTACAATGCATACAACAATGAGTTGGCGAAGAAAACATGCAACACTGAGTTTCTATGAAACATATCTTTTTATTATATTAATTATATAAATAAGATAATTATAACCTAGATGTTAAACATAGTTATATAATTAGTAATAACTACTTTTCAAATAATTTTAATAATTTCTTTATATAAATAAAACATATTGATAAAAAAAGATATGATTATTGGTAAAATCATTCTATGTATAAATATATTGTTTCCTCGAATGAAGAAATTTTAATTTCCTATTAATAAATATAATTTTAGAACCTCATGAATATTTAATTTGGTAAAATTGAATTCAATTTTGAATTCTTAATATAAAAATTATCTTAGGTTTATTTTTTGGTATATTTCAAAAAACATTCAATTTTTGATGAATAGTAAAAACACTACATTATTGCTAAAAAACTAACCTTTTCATTTAAATAAATATTTTACATTAAATTGATTTTAAAGTATCTGTATATAACTAATACATATATTAAACAAATGTAGGTCATTGTAATTATTTTTATAATACAATTAGATAGAAAAAATATATTGATCTTTCTTTAACGTCTTTTTAACCGCCTTCTAGCCAAACTTGCATATTTGAATTAAATGTAATTTTACAACATTTGTGAATTGAATTTTGAAAAATGGATACACAAAGTTGTAATCAGTATGAATAATTTGGTTGAATAGGATCAAAATAATTTTTAGTGAATAGTTATTTTTTATTTTCATTTACCAGTGTCAAATGTAATAGGGTAATTAAAGATAAAAATAATATTATAATAATATAAATATAACCTAACAATTTTCCTAATTTCAGTAGATAAGTGTGTTTTGACCCAAATCAACCTTTGGTAAAAAATAATATCCTCTTAAAGACACTTATGTTAGATTAAAAAATTTATGATATTTCATTTAATGAATAGTTAAAAGATACATATTCAAAATTTAATAAATAAATAATTTTTTATATAAGGTTATAAAAAATATAAATTAAACTATAATTATTATTTTGAAATATAAGAAATTTAAATTCCTCATGATAATTTATTTTTTATTTTTAGAGAGTAAACAACTTAATTGAAGCCTTATACAATAATGATGTAGTAATTGATTAATTAATTGAGATATCAACTAAATGATAATAAAAATATTAAAATTAATACTATTTCACCTAATTAATTACATACAAAAAGTTTATAGTTAACTTATACATATTAGTGACATATTTTATGTATTGGTCTGATCTAATCATGTAGGTTTTATATATTTAAAAATGAAAATATTGAATAGTATCAAAATTTACAAAAATGATGCTTTAAAATAAATTGTATTTTATTAAATCATATAAATGTCATAAAAATATCCAGTTTGGCCAACTAACTTAAAAATGTCAAATATTTCATTAATTATCCAATTTTGGTTCTTTTATCTTTTTATAGTAACTATATTAACCCTATAGTGTAAAAAAGACAAGTTTTCACAAAAACAGTTGAATTGTTTAACAAAAGGTTAAAGACAAATGATAAGGTTACTTATTTGACCTAATCATGTATAAAATTCTTTTTATAATATGATTTAAACCTATAAACATCCCAAAATGTAAATAACTCACTTTGGAGCTATTTGAAAATGAATGTTAATTTATAATAAAATAATAGTTTTGGAGTTTCCTAAATTTCCCCTCCTCCCCCTTATAAAAGGGAACCCCTCCTTCTATTTTATTGAAACCTCTAAAAAAATCATCTTCCTAACCCAGACAATTTTTTTCCCAAATTCCCTCCCTTCCTCCTAGAAGCATAACTATTGGTGTAATTCCATCCTATGGTGTCCTTTTGTGAGAATCAAAAGAAGATACCCGAAAAATAGGTAATTGTTTTATCATATATTTAAAAGTTCTTTTATTATTCTACATCATCTTTTATGTTGTCTCCATACCAATGTAATATCTCTAGCATCTACTATATAATGACATTTTTTTGATTATGGGTTAACCGTAATCTACCTTTTACTCGTCCTATGAAAAACAATATCACCATGTGTGCATGCGTACGATGTGAAATCACCATGTCATAATATAAACAGTTTTTCATGTTTACATTTATAAGGGTATGAAGATGAATATAAAGAATGTTAATAATAAAAATTACATAATATTGTTTCTATATACTTTATATTTCATCTAATTAAAACCCCTTTTCTAATACTGAATGATATTATTGCTATTGCATACGTAGGATCTACCGTCTCCACGATGCGATGAGATTAATCTTCCACATTCACCATTCAAGGATGGTTATAAAAATATATATTATCTATGACTATAAAATTTATGATATGATCATTATACTTGAAAAACTATATACTTATATACATACATATATATATATATATACCAAATCGATACGATAACTTGGGATATCATACTCTTGATTAAGAGCCAATTGGTTTAGGGTGTCTCTCAATGCCAGAGTCGGGGGTGGGGAGACTAACGAAAAACTATTGAAAGATTGTTCAAAGGGAAGATATAGTATAAGTATTCACAATCCAAGTAGGAATAAGGAGGATAAATAAAACAGGGACCCGGGTAGCTGCATTGTGAGAAGGAGGAAAAAATCCAAAAGCACCAAGGACTACTCAAACCTTCCATGACCTATGTGGACAAGATCAACTAAAAATGGTGGGACCAAGGTAATGGAGGGTGAGTAATCTAAAACATATAAGGTAATGGATGAAATTTTTAATTTCGGGATTTTAAGTGGAATAATTGACAGTTTTTTATCAAATGATCATGCCCTAGAGAAGTTGGCTGACAAAGAATGTTCTCTGACCCATGAAGATGCAATGGATTGTGATGACCCTATAACAGCTCCTAAAGAGCTATCATGAATAGAGGTAGGTTTATGGTAAATTTCATTGGATAACATGGTCATAATGCAGTGGGTTGTAGATATAAAGACAACTGTAAAATCAAGGGGCCTTATTATGCACTCTGAAGAAAAGATTCTAGAGAAGTTCCTAATCATTCCTGCATCTAAGGATGATGTGGAAAGGATGAATGAGAGGCTGATCCAAGTGGGAACAAACAAGTATTAGGGTGATTTGATAATTAAGATAATTTTAATCTTGACCGAATAATTTAATGACAAGAAGATTACAATTGAATTGTTTTTAAAAGAATAGTAAAACGTTCTCTATCAATTTGATGATGTTATAAAATAAGACCCTGATAAAATGATAAGAAAACATTAATGGGAATTATTTAATGAGGATGCATCTAATTGGTTTAACTTAGTACTTAATATTTTTAGTATCTTCTATAGTGGTTATTCTCTTGTTTGAACATTAATGTTTCACACTTTTCCTATAAATGTGTTTAAAAAAAATTAACTTTCAGGTCACAATTAAAAAAGGAAACAACATTCATGTGTACGTACGGCTTACCGTCTTCATGAATGTTGTATTCCATTTTATAATTCTTTATGATATAGATTATTAAAATATACATATACTAGATATAATTGATATTTATATCATGATATACATTCTATAATCATGATATATGTTTAAAGACAATCACTATAACAAATCAAGACATATGCGACGAACTAAGAAAATATTTCCCAAAGTAAAACCTTAACATAGGATTGTTAACAATAAGGTAATATAATGTCACAATAAAACCATATAGGGTATTACATATAAGAATATTATTATGTAAAATATGTTAAATAAACTTATTTTTATTATATAGGAATCTTACGTGAGTACGAAGGGAGTCATTACACAAGGAAAAGGATAATTTTTCAATTTCAATTTTATTCAATATTTTTTATACATAAGAATATACTAGTGGGTTTTTATCATAAACATCCATGTACTCTAAATATGATTTAGTAAAATGTTTTAATACTCTCTTATAGATGTTTATAGTCATTTTTATCCATTTTTTACTATTTACTACATAGCTGGGAAGGAATTTTTCCTTTATTTTCCATACAAGGTACATTTTGTCTTTTTCGGAAAAAGTATAAAAAATGTTTTTTAATATAAATGGAATGAATTGAATTGTAAGATTTCATAGCGCATTATTTCCAAAAAATCTTCTTACATGTTATCAAGGTTATTTTAAATGAAATTAACATATTTTAAAATTGCACAATGTTTTAAGAAAATAAAATATTTTAAAAGAAGAAATGATATTTTCCTCTAGAATTAATTTGAAGTTTTTTATCAAAATTATTTTACATCAATGATAAAAACTATCGATGTTACTCATTCCTTTATAGGGGATTTAATCATTTTTTCCAATATTATTATTTCTTTAAATGTAATCTATTTAGATTGAATGATGTTTTTGAATCTTGTTTCTCTTTCACGGGTTATATGATTTTGAAACCCACTTCTTTTCATAGGATATGTTATTGATGAAATGATTATGATACATATCTATTTTCATAAGTTACGATTTGTTTGAATATTTATGAGAACCATTTCATTTCATTAGTTATGTTATAATTTTTAGTGATCTTGTATAATATATATGTAGGATATCATTCTGAGATAGGTGGGACCTATATATCCCTCCAATACATTGGGTAATGTTTTATATCACATGAGATTAACTAATATGATCTTGTGAGTGAACATTGACTATTATATTGGCAATGAAAGATATCCATGACTATGAAGATGGTTTTCTAGGTTCTAAAAGATGAATGTAGATGCTCAAATACAAGATGGGATATGAATTTTAATCTTTAAAAATTCCTTTGGATCCTTTGAAATTATGTTTAAAAAGGGTAAATAAACATTCACAAAACCTCTTAAAGGAACCTTTTCTATTTTCTTAAAAAAAATATTATACCTTAGAGCGTATAGAATCTGTAATATAATCTGAGAAATGGAATTAGAAAGTATAAGAATGTTATAATTTCTAACTTTAACAAAGTTAGACTACAACAGAAATAAAACAACTTGAAATAGAAAACAAGTAACAACATGATTATTTTAACCCCAAGAGAAGGGTATCTAATAACCTTGGATAAAGGTTCTTTGATTTATAATTTCATGAAAGTCTCACTTACCAAAACCCAGGTAAACCTTCAATATGAAGATCGATATCTCTTTTGCTAACCCTACAAGACCTCAATTTAGATGGAAATCGGAACCTCTGTCTTCCATACCCAAAAGCCAACGATCAGTACTATCGGAGTCTGCAAAATGCAAGTCTGAACAAGTTGTTCACATCCAAAAAATTTGTTCACGACATCTTCACGAAGAACTAAGAGTTGAAAGTTCCTCTCTCTCAAGAAATTACTTCAAAACATTTTCACAAGCATCATGTTCATCCACTCTCTACATTGTATTCTTCTTATTCCAATGAATGTGTAATTATAGGCAATACTTACCAACGGTCGGCTCCACTCCAACGATCATATTTTCCTTAAACTGCGGAGGGACCTGGACACGTTTCAAACATACAATGTTTAGTTTGTAACAGATTGCATGACATCATTTCAAGAATGATAAACGATGTTATGATAAGGATGAATATTAAATATAATAAAACTTAGAATCTAATTTCATTGTAATGATATATTTAAACAACTCTAACTTTCTCAATAAAGTGTAATCTTAAGATTAAAATTATCAAGAAAATGGATTCCTAAGGAAAATTAAATCAGATTATGAAACCGAAATCACATTTTTTCTAGAATCAGAATCATAAAATTGGAATGACTTTTGTACCCAATTTGGAATCACAAAACAAAATCACTTTTTCAATGGATTTGGTATCATGAAGATGGTATCATATATACACTAGAATCGCTATGATAAAGATGGTATAAAAAATATATAAATCTAGCATAATGGAAATATAACGACCCATACATTACGTACATTGATATTACTTCAAAATTGAAGCGTACTTATTAAAATATATAACAAAACCATGAAAGGACCGTATAGGTATAGTGTCTTTAGAAACTGGGAAACATAAACAACTAGTTCATAAAGCGTCTACACTGTCTCTCATTTATTTCATCATATCTATAGTCCCTTTTGGAATATCTTACTTAATAAGCTTCTTCCTGACCTGGGGAAAGAAAACATACCAAAGGGTGAGCTCAAATGCTCAGTAAGGGTAAACAAAAGAAATATCAATCAATCATATTCATAAGAACATAACATTTTGGAAATCTTAACCTGAAAAAAGGGAGCATAATTTCATGATATGGGATAAATCATAGTAGTGAAATGAAATCCCAATAATCATAACTTAAAACATGAAACTTTGTGGCATACACACATAATCATTTAGAATCATTTCTTATTATTCAAGACTCATTCCCAAGACTGTCTTCGTGGACAAAGTCCATTTCTAAACCGAGTTCAGTCCTCGTTTCAGTCCTGTTTCACTGAACCGGTATAACCTGCTATTCCAGCCATTTCTATCTCATGAGATATAAAATCATTACCCAATTCATTGGAGGGAGATATAGGTCCCACCCATCTCATAATGATACCATTCTTATGTGTGACACAAAATCATTGCATAACTCATGTAATAAAAATGGAATTCTTAAACAACATGACATAATAAAATTAATCATAGAAGATAAAAGAATTCATAAAAATAATTCCATCACAACATAATAAAATCAATGTAATAATTGGGATAGAAACAGAACCCTATATTATCTTAGATGGAAAATAATTTTGATAAAACACTTGAAATCCATTCTTGAGGAAAATATCCTTTCTACTTCAAAAACATTTTTCCTTTCTTAACATGTCATACAATTATAAACTAAATGAAGTTGATTAAAAATAAACATGAAAAATTGTAAGAGAAGATTCTTGGAAATAATGTTTTAAAAATCCATTCATGCCGTATAAGTTAAGAAAACATTCTTCTCGTACTTTTGTTGGAAAAGTCAAAAAGTACCTCGTACGAAAAACACCAAAAGATTCCTTTCATATCTTTTACTAGAAACACATCGAAGGGTAAAATTGGATATAAACTATTGTAGAAGGATATAAATATTACATATTGAGGAAACATGTATGTGGATGATAAAATACACCCCAGTAAATTCCAAAGTATAAACAATCTCGGATAAAAATGAGATTGTGATATTTCCCTTACCTTAGGTCCGATTTGCTTTGTAAGTGTCTGAACCTCCTGTATAATGATTTAAATAATGTTATTGACTTATTCCTGAATCATACATATTGTTATGATATTATATATGGTCATATTCTTAGCTTTTTATTAGTAATATTTCATTACTACTTGTTATTTGGGTGTTTATTACCTTTTGTTCTTATGCGTGTTTGTCGAATAAATTCATATTCTTCCCTTTAGGTTATAGATACCTCATTTCCAGAATGGTATTAGTGTAATATATATCATATTCATTCATTCAATTCATTTATATAATCATTATGCAATGAAGATCATGTAGAACGAATCTCATCACATCGTGGAGGCGGTATTCCGTACGTACGCACGAGCAATGATATCGTTCACATGATCATGGAATTGTATTGGAGTGTACGTATACTATTTCAGAATCAATACCATTTTAAAATAATAATATATATTCATTACTGTCACCCTTATACCCATCCAAGTAAGGTGGTGGTGGAAAATAGATTACACAACAGCGTGGAGACGGTATTCCTTACGTACGCACGCGCGATAATTTCGTTTTCCGTAGGATGGATAAGAGGTGAAATAGGGTTGTTTCATATTTATAATAACATATCAGTATATGAGTGATACTGATGTTATTACCTCATAATGAAACAACTAAATAAGAGGGAGTAGAAGAAGAATGGAACTTGAAAGAAAAACGGTAGAAGGTATTACCTCTTTCTCGAAGTGCCTCCTTTAAACTTTCTCATAAGGCACTAGATTTGGTCTTTTGATAAGACCAGTACCTCTCGTAGGTTTCTAAGGAAGTGGGGAAGTGAAATGGGCAGGGTTTGGCCGAGCTTGAAGAATCAAATTGGTGTGAGGAAGATAGGGAGTAGGTTCCCTTTTATAAGGGAGGAGAGGGGCACCTTTGGAAATATAAGAAATATTAGTTTATATTAAATCCCAACCCCACATAAAAACATTCAAAATGACTCATATCCGAAGATTAGATGCGATAGGGTTGTAATCGCGTCAGCCAATAAAATTTAGACATGTTAGGAATTTATTTTAAACATTATCAACTTGATTTATCCTTATTTATCAATTTAATTTTATTTGTGGTAATAATATTCCAAATTTTAAATTATTATAAATAATTACATATGTGTTGTGAATTTTCAATAATTTGAAAATTTATGACATTGAAGACCATATAAATTTTAATTTATAAATTTTAAATATTTTTGTGATTTTTAAACACTTTTATAATATGTTATTTTTATAAAATAACAATAGTGTCAATTTTGACACTATTCAATTATTTGAATTTAAATAAAATATATACAGAAGATATGTTCAAACTAAAATCTTTAATAGATTTAAAAAATTCCATAGGTATCTAGAAAATTAGTTTAGCGCATTAAATAGTTAATATAATATTTATTTTAATATTTGTAAAATAATTTATTTGATATTTTAATTAATAAAATAATTTCAACATCACTATTGTGTCATAATTAATGATAATTATTTAATCCCTAAAAATTCTAAATAAATTCCAATGACGTAGATAATTGTATTAGATTTCTGGAGACTATTTATTTTTGATGTTTCATCAAGTTAATCAACAAATTAAAATTATTATATTTATAAGATTTAATAAAGTTACATGTTGTCACATTCTTTGGTTTTAATAATAATTAAATTATTTTCATGGACAAAAGTCCATTAAATGAATCTAATACGACCCTTAGGTGATATGAGTCGACTTTTAGTCATCCAATAGGATTTTGGCAGGTGTCAGGGTAATTTTATAATCTTATATTTACCCTTAATTACCCGATTTACCTTTAACTATGGTAAATAAAATTTACCGTAGTTACTATTCATAATTCCCAAAAATAAAAAGTAGTCTATTAACCTAATTTGGACCCTCTGATTCTGAATATGGAATCCATTTTTCAAAATTCAAAACATATAAGTTTCAGTAATTAATTTAAAATAAATCTCGTTGTTAAGAAAATGGGTTTTAGAAGTTAAAACATTGCCAAAGATTGAAATGTTTTTACATATGAATTCAATGTGAAATTAATGCTAATGACATACATTATATTAGAGGGTAAAAATATGTTGTATTTATACTTCTAAACCATTCAATATTATAATTTATCCATATAAATTATCTCAATGAAAAAAGTTGTTTTTAATAAAAAAATTAGCATATTTTTACTATTCATCAAAATATGAAAGTTATCAGAAAAAAATAAATAATTTATCCAAAGTAAATTTTTATACCCTGATTCAGAAGAAGAATTTTATTTTGTCAAATTTAACTTATAAAAATTTCAAAAACAAGATTTAATGTGGGTGCGCCATCAAAAGGTGGAAAAACTGTATTTTTTTTAAAATATTTCTTTTATCAAAAAAAAAATGATTTTTCTTTTATACCTCATTCTAGAAAATGCATAAGTTGAATTAAAATGTTATAAAATTCAAAATTCAGTTAGTACTATTCATAATGTCGAGTTTTAATAATATTTTAATAGCATATCGTTGTTTAGTGAAACTCGGTATTGCGTACGACGCAAGCTATCGAGGAAGGCCGCAGTTGCATGTAAAGCAAGCCAAGCTAGTGTCATGTGTAGTGAAAGATTCTTTTGATGATTAATATTACATAAAAAAAATTCTCATAAAGGTCTCGGGTGTTACATTCTACCCCCCTTAAAAGGAATTTTTCCCTTGAAATTCGTCACTTTGTAACAAATAGATGAGGATACCTCTCCCCCATCATATCATCAAGCTCCCATGTAGCTTCTTCTAATTTGTGGTTCCTCCATAAAACTTTCACCAAGAGAGTGGTCTTGTTTCGTAGGACGTTTTCACTATGTTCCAGAATCTCTATCGGCTGTTCTTCATAAGAATGATCTTGCTCCAGCGGTACAACATCTGAGCTGATTACATGTGAAGGGTCAAGTATGAACTTTCTCAAGAGAGATACATGGAACACATCGTGTACTTGAGAGAGATTTGGTGGAAGCACCAATCGGTAAGCTACCTTCCCAACATGATCCAGTATTTCGAAAGGACCGACATATCTAGGGCTCAACTTCCCCTTCTTTCCAAATCTCATGACCCTCTTCCAGGGAGATATTCGTAAGAACACTTTATCACCCACATAAAACTCTAGGTCTTTTCTTCAGTTGTCGGCATAACTTTTCTGTCGACTCTGAGCTGCTCTTATGTGTTGTTGAATAGATATGACCTTTTCTGCCATTTCATCAATGAGATCAGGTCTTAATAGCTTTCTTTCCCCAACTTCATCCCAGAAAGTTAGAGTCCTGGATTTCTTTCCATAGAGAGCTTCATAAGGATCCATCTGAATACTATAATGAAAGCTATTATTATAAGAAAATTCCACCAAAGGTAGGTGTCGATCCCAAACACCTTTGAAATCCATAGAGCAAGCTCTCAACATATCTTCTAGAGTTTGAATTGTTCTCTCAGACTGATCTTCTGTCTGAGGATGATAAGCAGTGCTGAAACTCAACTCTATATCCAGAGTATGCTGAAGACTTCGCCCGAACTTCAAGGTAAATCTTGGATCCCGATCAGATATAATAGAAAGTGGTACTCAATGAAATCTTACCACTTCCTTTACATATATCCTGGCAAGCTGATCCAGAGAGAAATCCTCTCTAATAGCAATGAAGTGTGCAGACTTTGTAAGACGATCAACTATAACCCAGATAGCATTATTGCCTTTGGATGTTTTAGGAAGTCCTGTGACAAAGTCCATAGTGATTTTTTCCCATTTCCATCTGGGTATGGGTAATGGTTTTAACATCCCCTTAGACTTCTGTCTCTCAGCTTTAACTTGCTGACAAACCAAGCATCGAGAGACATATTCAACAACATCTCTTTTCATGCCATCCCACCATAAGTACTCTTTCTGGTCCCTATACACCTTTGTGCTTCCAGGATTAATAGAGAATGAAGAACTACGAGCCACATCCAGCAGCTCCTTCTTTAATTCGGGGATGGGAGGAACACAAACCCGATTCCTACACATTATTATCCCATCACAATCAATGTTGAATTAAGGAACATTTCTCACCTTCTTTTGTAACTCTACATCTTCTTTCTGTGCCTCTTTAATCTTCACATGTACAGATGGTTGAACATTCATTTGAGAAAGATAAGATTTTCCCCCTTCAATTATAATTGCAAGATCCATCCTTTGTAAATCCATAAATATTTGATCTTTTTTGATCCTCATCATGGATAAACTGGCATAGTCTTATCGACTTAATGCATCTGCCACCTTGTTTGCTTTCCTAGGATGGTAATGAATTGAGCAGTCATAATCCATAACCAGCTCCAACCATCTTCTTTGACGCATAGTCAGCTCATTTTGTGTGAAAATATACTTTAAACTTTTATGAGCAGTATAAATATCACACCTTTCACCATAAAGGTAGTGCCTCCAAATTTTAATGCAAATATTACCGCAGCTAACTCCAAATCATGAGTTGGGTAATTTTTCTCATTGATTTTCAAATGTCATGAGGCATAAGCTATCACCATATCATTTTGCATGAGAACACATCCCAGTACCTTCTTGGATGAATCACTGTAGATCACAAACCTTTCTCCACTATAAGGAAGTGTGTGTACAGGTGCACTGGATAACCTTCTTTTCAACTCCTTGAAATTATCTTCACATTCGTCCGTCCTCATGAACTTAACTCCTTTTCGAGTCAACCTGGTGAGTGGATTAGATAATCGTGAGAAATCTTACACAAAACGTCGATAATACCCAGCCAAACCAAGAAACTTCAGATCTCAGTTACTGTTGTTGGTCTCGACCATCTTTCGATAACCTCTGTTTTTGCTGGATCCACAAATATCCCCTCTTTTGAGATTATGTGACCGAAAAATGAAACTTTTTGAAGCCAAAATTCACACTTGGTAAATTTGGCATAAAGCTTCTCCTTTCTCAGGGTCTTCAATATAATTCTCAAGTGATCTTCATGTTCTTCCTTGGTCATTGAATAGACAAGAATATCGTCTATAAAGACTACCACAAATTGATCAAGGTATTCTCTAAAGACTCCATTCATCAGATCCATGAATATATTAGGGGCATTAGTAATACCAAATGGAATCACTATAAATTCTTAGTGTCCATACTATGTATGGAAAGCCGTCTTTGGTATATCATCCCTTTTGACCCTTAATTGATGATACCCTAAATGAAGATCAATCATGGAAAAGTATTGAGCTCCGTGTACTTGGTCAAATAGGTCATAAATGCATGGGAGAGGATATTTGTTCTTTATAGTGATCTTGTTAGGTTATCGATAATCAATGCAGAGTCTCATTGATCCATATTTCTTCTTAACAAACAGAACATGTGCTCCCTAAGGTGACGCACTAGGGTGTATGAATCCCTTATCAAGATTCTCTTGGAGTTACTTCTTCAATTCCTGCAACTCAATTGGGGCCATTCTATAAGGTGTCTTTGAAGTAGGCAAAGCACCCGGTACGAGTTCAATTGAAAACTCAACTACATTATTTTCTGGATTACCCAGCAATTCCTCCAGAAAGACATCATCAAACTCTCGTACAATGGGAATATTCTAAATTGTGAGTTTCTCACCAACTATTTGAGATAAATAACCTTCATTAAGTGGAATCAAGACCCATAAGATGGAAGAAATTTCCACTAGAAGGTTATGTTCATCCTTGCATCGATAGACAATCATAGATTGATCTGGAATATGAAATTTGACTTCCCTTCGTTGGAAATTGATATGAGATCCATATAAAGAAATCCAATCCATGCCAAGAATCACATCAAATTCCACTATAGGAAGGATCACAAGATTTGCAGGAAGCACTTTCCCACAGACTTCCATCGGGGAAGAATTATAAACTTTTGATGCGACTGTTGTGCCATTAGGTGTTGTCACGGCTAACTCAAAATCTAATTGTTGAGGTAAAATGGTGATACCCTTAGAAAAATCTTCAGATATAAAAGAGTGGGTAGATCCAGAATCAAATAAAACATTTGCTACTTTAGAGTAGATGGTAAGTGTACATTTCACTAAATCGTTATCGTACTCCACATCGCTGATAGAAATTGCATGTGAAATTCCTTTGTCTTTAGCCTTAAGATTTTATTGATGTCGATCATCATCAATAACCATTGGATTAGGGCATTTATTTTCATAATGCCCCATCTCCTTGCACTTGAAACATTGAAGTGTAGTAGGTTCATTCTGTGTGTCCCTTCCTTTTTTTGCATCATTAGACATCTTTTTCCCATCATTGCGGCATTTAAATGCCTGATGACCTTCTTTTCCACATTTGAAACATTTACTTATCCCTTTAAGACAACTCCCTCCATGCTTCGTTCCACACTTTGAGCATAAGGGAAAGCTCATATTATTTTCAGTGTGCTCTTTAGATTTTCCTTTGAATTCCATTTTACTCTTCTTATCAAACCCATATGACTGATGGGTTAGTCCAATTTCCATCTCGACTTTGAGAGCACATCGAACGATTTCATCATAGCTATTGAAGTCCCTTATGGCTAACACCCTTCAAAGACTTGGTTTTAAGCCACTAATGAATCGATCAATCTTAATCTCAGGTTGTATAATAATACCAGAAGCGTACCTTGCATGTCTTGTAAAATTTTCTTCATAGGTACCAACAGATTCATCATCCTTTTGCTTCAGTTCAAGAAACTCTTTGTCCATCTTTGTTTGGAGAATACGAGAGAAGTACTTATTGAAAAATATGTTCTTGAACTCTTCCCATTCCATGGACTCAATTTCATCAATTTGCCTCATATTCTTAATAAGATTCCACCATTGATCAACATCTCCTTCCAAAAGATACACTGCTAGGATGACATTATCATGTTCAGAACATTGAAGAACTAAAGATATCTTTTCAGTGGTCCTAATCCATTGTTCAGCAACTAATGGATCAGTAGACCCGCTGAAAGAAGGTGGACGCTGCCTCATGAAGGATTCAACAGAATGTTTCTCCTTCCTTTGCTCGTTTGGAAGTCCTGCATGATTCATAGCTTCAGAAAGTTGTGTGAGCATGGCTACGAGATTTTTCATTCCATCTCCCATAACGTTTGGTTGCTTAGGGGGGAAATCATTGCATTGCCCATCACATTCCGCATTAACACGGTTCCTTCGGGTTCTAGCCATTGACTAAAACCAAGAAGAATGATGTGAGAAACACTAATTATAATAGGAAAACCACATAATCAAGAATAAAATTCCACACATAAGGTCTTATCCTAGGTTATTCATGGTCATTTCTAAAACACTAAGATTGTGTTCTATGCTTAGACTTTTCCTTAGGGTTCTTATTAAGGCTTTCACATCCTAGTTTCCAAAGTTTGACTATACCTTTCCTCTAATACAAACTATAAGGACCCATACTTTACATAAATTGTTATTACATTAAAATTGAAGCGTACTTATTACAACATATAACAAAACCATGAAAGGACCATATAGGTATAGTTTCTTTAGAAACTAGGAAACATAAACAACTGGTTCATAAAGCCTCTACACTATCTCCAATTTATTTCATCATATCTATAGTCCCTTTTGGAATATCTTACTTAATAAGATTCTTCCTGACCTGGGGAAAGAAAACATACAAAAGGGTGAGCTCAAATGCTCAGTAAGGGTAAACAAAAGAAATATCAATCACCTCATATTCATAAGAACATAAAATTTTGGAAATCTTAACCTGCAAAAGAGAGAATAATTTCATGGCATGGGATAAATCATAGTAGTGAAATGAAATCCCAATAATCATAACATAAAACATGAAACATTGTGGCATACACACATAATCATTGAGAGTCATTTCTTATTAGTCAAGGCTCATTGCCAAGACTATCTTAGTGGACAAAGTCCATTTCTGAACTGAGTTCACTCCTCGTTTCAGTCCTGTTTCACTGAACCGGTATAACCTTCCGTTCCAGCCATGTCTATCTCATGAGATATAAAATCTTTACCCAAGGCGTTGGAGGGAGATATAGGTCCCCCCCATCTCATAATGATACCATTCTTATGTGTGCCACAAAATCATTGCATAACTCATGTAATAAAAATGGGATTCTTAAACAACATGACATCATAAAACAATTAATAGAAGATAAAAAAATTCATAAAAATATTTCCATCACAACATAATCAATTCAATGTAATAATTGGGATAGAAACATAACCCTATATTATCTAAGATGGAAAATAATTTTGATAAAACACTTGAACTCCATTCTTGAGGAAAATATCCTTTCTACTTCAAAATCATTTTTCATTTCTTAACATGTCATACAATTCTAAACTAAAAGAAGTTGATTAAAAATAAACATGAAAACTTGTAATGTAAGCTTCTTGTAAATAATGTTTTAAAAATACATTCAGGCTGTATAAGTTAAAAAAAATTCATCTAGTTATTTTGTCAGAAAAGTCAAAAAGTACCTCGTACCAAAAACGACAAAAGATTCCTTTCATATCTTTTACTAAAAACTCACCGAAGGGTAAAATTGGATATAAAATATTGTAGAAGGATATAAATATTACATATTGGGGAAACATCGATGTGGATGATAAAATACACCCCATTAAATTCCAAATTATAAACAATCTCGGATAAAAATGAGATTGTGATATTTACCTTATGTTAGGTCCGATTTGCTTCGTAAGTGTCCGAACCTCCTATATAATTATTTAAATAATGTTATTGACTTATTCCAGAATCAAACTTATTGTTATGATATCATATATGTTCATATTCTTAGCTTCTTATTAGTAATATTTCATTACAACTTGTTATTCGGGTGTTTATTACTTTTTGTTCTTATCCGTGTTTATCGAATAAATTCTTATTCATCTCTTTAGGTTATAGATACATCATTTCCAGAATTTTATTAGTGTAATATATATCATATTCACTCATTCAATTCATTTATATAATCATTATGCAATGAAGATCATGTAGAACGAATCACATCACATCGTGGAGGCGGTATTCCGTACGTACGCACGAGCGATGATATCGTTCCTATGATCGTGGAATTGCATTGGAGTGTATTTATACTATTTTATAGTCATTAAAAATTTACAGTAATCATATATATTCATTACTTTCACCCTTATACCCATCCAAGTAAGGTGGTGGTGTAAAATAGATTACACCACGGCGTGGAGACGGTATTCCATACGTACGCACACACGGTGATTTTGTTTTCCGTAGGATGGATAAGAAGTGAAATAGGGTTGTTTCATATTTATAATAACATATAAGTATATGAGTGATACTGAAGTTATAACCTAATAATAAAACAACTAAATAAGAGGGAGTATAAGAAGAATGTAACTTGAAGAAAACGGTAGAAGGTATTACCTCTTTCTCGAAGTGCCTCTTTTAAACATTCTCTTAAGGCACTAGAGTTGGCCTTTTGATAAGACCAGTACCTCTAGTAGGTTTCTAAGGAAGTGGGGAAGTGAAATGGGTAGGTATTGGCCGAGCTTGAAGGCTCAAAATGGTGTGAGGAAGAGAGGGATGAGGTGCCCTTTTATAAGGGAGGAGATGGGCACCTTTGGAAATATAAGAAATATTAGTTTATATTAAATCCCAACCCCACATAAAAACTTCCAAAATGACTCATATCCAAAGCTTAGATGATATAGGGTTGTAATACCATCAAAAAATAAAATTTAGACATGTTAGAAATTTATTTTAAACATTATCAACTTGGTTTATCCTTATTTATCAATTTAATTTTATTTGTGGTAATAATATTCTAAATTTTTAAATTATTATAAATAATTACATATGTGTTGTGAATTTTCCATAATATGAATCTTTATGACATTTTAAACCATATAAATTTTAATTTATAATTTTTAAATATTTTTGTGATTTTAAACAATTTTATAATATGTTATTTTTATAAAATAACAATAGTGTCAATTTTGACACTATTCATTTAGTTGAATTTAAATAAAATATATACAGAAGATATGTTCAAACTAAAAGCTTTAATAAATTCATAAAATGTCATATGTATCTATAAAATTAGTGTATCACATTAAATAGTTCATATAATATTTATTTTAATATTTTTAAAACAATTTATTTGATATTTTAATTAATAAAATAATTTCAACATCACTATTGTGTCATAATTAATGATAATTATTTAATCCCTAAAAATTATAAATAAATTTCTATGATGTAGATAATCATATTAGATTTATGGAGACTATTCATGTTTTAATTTTCATTTTGTTTATCACCAAATTAAAATTATTATACTTATAATATTTAAGAATGTGACATGTTGCCACATTCTTTGGTTTTAATAATAATTAAATTATTTTCATGAACAAAAGTCCATTAAATGAATCTAATCTGACCCTTATGTGATATGGGTCGACTTTTAGTCATCCAATAGGATTTTTTCTGGTGTTAGGGTAATTTTATAATATTATATTTACCCTTAATTACTCGATTTACCTTTAACTATGGTAAATAAAATTTACCGTAGTTACTATTCATAATGCCCAAAAATAAAAAGTAGTCTATTAACATAATTTGGACCCCCTGATTCTGAATATGGAATCCATTTTTCAAAATTCAAAACATATAAGTTGCAGTAATTAATTTAAAATAAATCCATTTGTTAAGAAAAAGAGTTTTAGAAGTCAAAACATTGCCAAAGATTGAAATGTTTTTACCTATGAAATCAATGTGAAATTAATTCTAATGACATAAATTATATTAAATGGTAAAAATATATTTTATTTATACTTTAAAACCATTAAATATTATAATTTATCCATATAAAGTATCTCAATGAAAAAAGTTGTTTTTAATTAAAAATTACCGTATTTTTACTATTTATCAAATTATGAAAGTTATCAGAAAAATATCAAAAATTTATCTAAAGTAAATTTTTATACCCTGATTCAAAAGAAGAATTTTATTTTGTCAAATTGAACTTATAAACATGTCAAAAACTAGATTTAATGTGGGTGCGCCATCAAATGGTGGCAAAATTGTATTTTTTGAAAAATATTTCTTTTATCCAAAAGAACTGATTTTGCTTTTATACCCCATTCAAGAAAATGTATATTTGAATTAAAATGTTATAAAATTAAAAATTCAGTTATTACTATTAATAAGGGCTAGTTTTAATAATATTTTAATAGCATATCGTTGTTTAGTGAAACTCTGTATTGCGTACGACGCAAGCTATCGAGGAAGGCCACAGTTGCGTGTAAAGCAAGCCAAGATAGTGTTGTGTGTAGTGAAAGATTCCTTTGATGATTTATATAACATAAAAACAAAATATTTCTCATAAAGGTCTTGGGTGTTACAGGAAAATCATAATGATACATCTATAAGTATAACATAATGACAAATCGTAATGATACATCTGTAAGTATAATAGAATAAAAACTCGTAATGTTACATCTATATGTATAATTGAATGACAATTCCAGTTCTTAAAAAAATAGAACTTAAGAAAAAGACAGAACATAAGAAAAAGTGTTTGTGATTTTCAAAACATAAAACCATAAGGAATGGAGAAGTAATATGATAACCATAATTACTCAACAATATCTCCCTTTTTGGAAAGAATAAACAACTTTGCAAAGGAATAATATATTGACTTAGATAAACAAGTAAGAAAAACTTATCTTCCCCTTTTAATGAGATTTATGGTGAATATGACTAACTCCCCCTTAGGGTTTTTTCCTAATGATTGTATTCTTGATCTTTAGTATCTGGTTTTTTTTCTTAAGAAGAAATCTTCCCATTAGATTAACATATATTCTTTGTAGAAAACACCCCCTTACTATAACATTATCCATTATTTCCATACATTCCATTAATAGATTCTCCTCTTTTGTTATCTTCATTAAATTTTTCCTTTGAATAAACTCTCTCCCTTTGTTATTTTCAAAAATAGGGAAAGGAATTGAGAAGTATCATATTTACCTGTAAGGTTAAGCAAGAATACATTCAAGAACAAAATAAGGATATGTAAGTAGCTTCTTAAGGAAATTTTGGAAATAAGGTTTATATTACAACAAAACATCAGAATGTAAGTAAGAATCATCCATCCTTATCTTTCTCAGAAAATATCTGATTTATCATGGATTTGAGTTTCTTCACTTCCTTATGATCTTATTAGAACATCTTCAACAAGATCTCATGATCGTGATTCTTCTTTTCTAATGTCAAGATCCTTTCTTCTTGAGCAACCACCTTTCTCTCTAATTCGGCTTTTACTTCCTTCTCACAGCTAACAGATCGGGCAACATAATTTAGTTGACTATCTTTCTCAGAGATTGATACAATGAACTTGCTGAACTCGGTTTCCCAAGTATTGAATGCTCCATTTGTTAAATCCATAAAGTCAATGAACTATCTTAGATCTTCATTGATAGTCTTGGTGTAGTTAAAGACATTCTTATAAGTGACCTTCAGAACTTTGTAATAAATAAAAATATTACCGAAGTCTGCTTTTTTGCTTGACCTCCATGTCCATAAGCATATTAGTCGATTCCGTCTTCTGATTCAGAGCATATTGAATCATTTGACTGTGGAAATCATTATTTTCAAGAACTATAATAGTGCTAACCAACTTTCTTAAAGATATATTGAAAAATCCATGTTCAACAGATTAATTGGATTCAGATCCTAAACCAAATTTTCCTTTCTGTGCTCCTCTTTGAGTTAAGGAAACTGATTTTTCTATTCTCTTGAAAGACTTCTGAGGTGTTTCTTTCTCAGATTAGGCAACCAAAACACTTATGCATTTGGGTGGATTTGAAATTGGAGATTGTTCATATGAAACTTAAATAAAATTTATATCTCTTTATTCATCTTATTTCTCTTGAAACTCTTATTCTTCACCACTTTGATGATCAGCCTCTTCTTTGGATTCTTCTTCCACTTCAGTTTTTACTTGTTCTTCTTCTTCAACTTCTACTTCTTCCTTAATTTATATATTATCATCAAAATCTACCTCTTCCTCGAATTATTCAACTATTTATTCTGAAACAGATTTAGAGACTGAACTCTAAGAAGTTCAAATTTAGTCTTCCACTTCTCTTAAAATATCATCATAGTCTTCTTGAAATATATGATCTTCTATTTCCTGAACATGTTATGAAAAAATTGAACTTTCATAGAATTCTGGATTTCTAGAGTGGGAAACCAGTTTCTTATGAGAAAATTCAGATTCTTATACTTGTTGAGACTTTTTTTCTATATCTTTTAGAAGAGACTGAAAAAACATGCACTTCTAACGATTTCTTATTTAACATATTCTCCTTATTTTCATTCTCGATCTTTTTAAATTCCTTGATTTTCAAGGACTTAGCCTCTATAGGATTTAAGCCAATGTAAGGATCTTATTCCATTCTGGTAGCTTCCATTTCTCTCCATTTTCCTCTATTGCATTAGAATAGGCTTTTTTTTCTTTTCAAAACAAGGTGCTAATACGGGTATTTCAGAAACAGGTACTGGCAAGCCTGATTCATCAGGTTTCCTTTTCTTGGGTACCGATTTTGAAGATTCCGGAACATCACCCTTGTTCTAGACAACCATTTCTTAGAATTTTTTGGATTACTCTAAGAACTCTACCTTAATCCATCATATAGTTTCATCAATGAGTGAAAAAATCATGAAAGGCTTTGAGACTGATCGGAATGGGACATTTAACTCTTGAAAGAACATGACAATTATCCTGGAGATAGTTGCTGGATACATAAGTTTCTGAGATCTGATGGATCCACCTTTTATTTCCTGGAAGGTAAGAAATATGTACATCACAATGTTTATCTTTATTAAGATGAACAGAAAGTCTAATAAAAATATATCACATATCTTTAAAGCGTACTATTCTCCTTTTCTTGGTATAAGAAATCCTTGCATCCAAAGAGCTACCACCTTGTGCTTTGATGAGAGATTCATGATCATCAGATTCATAACATACTTGAGACCAAGATAATCTAGAGCTTTGACCTTCTAAAAAGAACCTTCTTTCTCAGAGAGTTTTTGAGAGCATAAAATAGCTTCCCCTTCATACAGAATGTTAAGAATGTTTGTTGTCTTCCTATAGGGAACTGTATATGTCTTATCATAACACTTGAACTTAAGTAGATCCTTACCATCATTTTTGAATAACATAACAGATTCATAGAACTGAATGACCATGTTAGGATAAACTGGATCCTAACTTTTCTTTTTAGCCACACAAACACTTTCTTATCCATTTGTTCTTATTACCTTATAAATAAGGGAGTCATATTTGTCAAAGAAGTTAGGGCAAAACAAACTTTACCTAATGATTAACCAATCCATTATTTCCTTGCTAGTCAGAATCGGGTTTGCTGGGGATTCTGGAGTCATTCAGGGAGATAGAGACAGAGGAAATGGAATGAAAACTTTTATGGAAACAGAGCTTCCACACAGAGATCAGTAAGGATGGTGCAACGCTTATAAACGAGGAACCCCTTTTATAGATGAGCATATGACTTTTCAGCTTCCATAAGATAATCAAACGGTTGAACATAACTTGATCTGATCTAAAGGTTGAGGATTGATATAGGAAATATGAATTTTGATCTTTTGTAGTAATGTAAACTGGAATTGAAAATTTTGAAATACCAACAATTGAAACATAAGATAAGAAAATAAAGGCAAGAGAATTTAACTTTGGGAATACTCTGAGGAGTTTATCGGTATTATAAGAATTTTTATAGTTGTTATAGATTATGGGATATCAATACTAAAATTTTCAATACTGATATTTCCAATACCAATATTTCCAATAACGATATTACATAAAAATAACATAGATAAAGATAATTTTTAAAAAAAAATCTTAATAAAAGAATAAAAACAAGCAAGTATATGTACTCCCCCCTAAAATAAGGAGTAGTTTAATGTTAGGAGATGATTCAAACAATAAGTAGATATGAATGACTTCTTTATATAAATATTTCTTACCTTCTGTTTAATGTATTAAAATATATTAGAAGATAATGGCTTAGTAAAAATACCATTAATTTGTTTTTGCGTTCCCATGAATTGATAAATAATACCACCTTTTAGTGTGTGATCCATAAGAAAGTTATCTCTAATATCTATGTGCTTTTTACAAGAGTGATGTGAAGGATTTTCACTTAGGGAAATGGCAATTATGTTATCACAAATTATTTGAGTCTTAGTAAAACTCATGGCATAGTCTTTGAGTGTGTGTTGCATCCACAACACTTGAGCACAATAACTTCCAACTGCTACATATTCAACTTCAGTAGTGGAATGTGCTACAAAATATTGTTTCATGCCTAAACAAGAAAGATAAGAATCTCATCAAAAATGACAATTTCCATATGTACTTTTTCTATCTATTTTATAACCATCGAAGATAGCATCTGAAAAACTTTTAAGTTCAAAAGTATTTCCAGAGGAATAAAAAATTCCAAAATCTAATATTCCCTTTAAGTAGCAAAAAAAATATTTTCACTACCATGAAATGAGATTATTTAGGATTTTCTTGGAATCTTTCAGATAAGCCTACTGAGAAAATTATGTCAGCTTGACTAGCTGTTAAGTAAATTAAGCTTCCTATCAACCCTCTCTAAGATGTCTGATCCACAAGTTTTCCTGCTTCAATAATATCAAGAGTATTAGAAGTTCCGATAGTAGTAGTTATAATCTTATTATTATCATTCTTGAACACCTTAAGAAGATATTTGATATAATAATTATTAGATATGTATGTTCCCTCGAGTTTTTGAGAAATTTGAAAACCAAGAAAAAAGGTTAACTCACCCATCATACACATCTCAAACTCATATTTCGTAAGATTCGCAAAGGAATTAGTTATGTATTGCTGAGATGATCTGAAGATGATGTCGTCAACATAAATCTGGAAAATATAAACTTATTTATTATAATTCTTAATAAAAATGGTTGTATCATCAGTTCCCTTAACATAGATATTTTGAAGCAAAAATCCAGAAAGTCTATCATACCAACCTCTAATGGCTTGTTTAAATCCATACAATGTATTAGTACGTTTATAAACATGATTAAGATGATTTGTATCTTCAAAGATAGGGTTTGGTCTACATAGACTTCCTCTTTTACATAACCGTTAATGAAATCACACTTTACATCCATTGGATAAATTTTGAAATAAAATAATGTTGCAAAGGATAGAAAAATATGAATACATTCAAGTATTTCTACAGGAGCACATGTTTCTTCATAGTCTATGACTTCTTGTTGGTTATAGACTTTGGAAACTAATCTTTATTTATATCTCACAATAACTCCATTTTCATCTCATTTGTTTCTAAAAACCCATTTTACTCCAATAATAGAAGTTTCCTTATGTTTTTCAACCAAGGTCCAATCCTGATTGCTTACGAATTCATTGAGATCATCTTGCATTGCCTTTATCCAATATTCATCAACTAAGGCCTATTAAAGAGTCTTATGTTCAAATTTACTTAGAAAAGCAATATGTTAAACTTTATTCCTTAAATAAATTCTAGTTCTTACTAGTTGATTATCGTTTCAAATGATATTATCTCTAGGAGGATTTCTAATTAACAACAAATTTTGGTTTTGAAAAACATGATCATCCGCAAAGGGGGGACAATCATCATGTGAAATTCATTAAAAAACATTTTCTTAAACATTATCCTTATCTAAAGAGTCTTATATTAAAGGTTGGTTATTGTTTTTAATAAATAAATAAGAATCATGTTTAGGATGTTTGAAAACAAAAGGATCATTTTCATTAAAATTAACATGTACTGTTTCTTCTATAGTGCAAGTGTTTTTATTAAAAACTCTATATGCCTTAGAGTTAGTAGAGTAGACTAAGATGATTCCATTATCATATTTGGGTGAAAATTTATTTAAATTATACTTGGTATTCATTATAAATACTTTGCAACCAAAAACATTAAAGTAAGATACTTTCAGTTTTCAGCCAGTCCATAACTCATA
This sequence comes from Viscum album, assembly GCA_963277665.1. NCBI lineage: Eukaryota > Viridiplantae > Streptophyta > Magnoliopsida > Santalales > Viscaceae > Viscum > Viscum album. The sequence continues at coordinate 1,589,856,958 of OY728141.1, read as the reverse complement.
AGGTGTATTATAAAGAAAAGGTCTAATTAAAACACGATTTATTGTATAATGGGAAGAACTTACAGATTCATCCCCAAAGTGTTTTTCTACATAATATTCAATCAACATGGTTCTATTCATCTCTTGAAGAATATGATTTCTTCTTTCAACAACACTATTATTTTGAGGAGTTCTTAGAGCTGAAAAATTGTGAGTAACACCTTTTTTACTATAATATGTTTCGAAATCAGAATTTTGAAATTATCCTCCATGATCACTATGACTAGTAAGCAGTGGAATGTTTTTCTCATTTTTAAGTTGAGCACTGAAAATTTTGAAATAAGTAAAGCTTCAGATTTCTTTTTGAGAAAATAGACCCAAGTAAATCTAGTGTAGTCATCAACTAAGAAAAACACATAGTATTTCCCTCCAATACTGCCAGGTTGTGTTGGACCAAATAAGTCCATGTGCACTAACTTTAAGGCATTATAAGTTGAAACTTCACTTATATATTTAAATCTAGATTTATGTTGATTTACATTTTGACAAGGATCATAGACTTTTGAAAAATCAAACCTAATATCCGATAGAACTTTAACAAGTTCTTTTATTAGAGTTTACTAAGATTCAATAAGCTATAATGTCTTATTTTTCTATGCCAGAGCCAAGATTGATCTTCAATGGAACATAGGAATGTAATATCTGGACATCTCTAGTATTTTATGTTTAGTGTGTATACATACTTTTGCCTATGGACTGAGAGAATAACATCATCCTTGGAATTGTGTACTAATCACTTTTCATTCATAAAATTAATAAGGTATCCTTCATCACATAATTGAATTATACTGATGAGTTTATTCTTAAGACCTTTAAAAAATAAAACATTTTAAATTAATGAATTTCCAAGAAGAATAATGTTACAAATATCTACAATTTCTCTTTTAGAGTTATCTCCAAATATTACTTTTCCACCTTTAGTGTTTAAAATATTTTTTAAATATTATATATTTACAATCTTCTGCTAGGAACATCCAATATCCATGTACCATATGTTTTTGGTACTTCCTTCATTTACCTGAAAAAGAAGAGTTAGGTTTTCAGAATCCAAAAATTTCTTGGATCTGGAATTGTTAGACAATAAAATTATGGGTAACCACATTTGTTTAGAAAAGCATGCTTTATGAAACCCAAGATATTGAACATTATTTAAATAATAGTCCCTCTTCCAATTACCACCACTTTGAAATTTAGTACAAAAAGGTGCTCTTGGAGGAAAAAAATATTGTTTCTAAAAATAGGTTTTCATGAGAATAACCTATTCCTAGACTCTTACCATGAGGTTGGATCTGAAAATACATCTTGTCAAAATTTTCCTTACTAGATGTAAAGTTTGCAAGAAGTTGTTTCGACTACAAATTTTCAGACTTTAGTCTTAGGACTAAATTTCTATCCTCTGGAATAATAGACATAGTGTTAAACTTATCCTCTAGAACATTATTTTCAAAAAACAAAATTTTAAGATCTTTAGAAAGATTATCCTTCTCAGAATTAGCTTCCTCAAGTGTCATAGATAGATTTTCTAAAACATCATTTTTCTTATCATGATCATTGGAATGATATGAAATTTCTTTTATTAGAATAAATTCACTAGAATTTTTTTTTTCAAGTTTCTTAGAAACTTTGTAAATTTTTATCTATAGAAACATAGAAAATATAGAAACATCCTCCTAGGAAAGAAAATAATTATTTTTATATGATGAAAAATATTATTCATCCGAGGAAAAATCTTTATCAGGAAAATTTTTCGTCAAAGACATATTGGTTAAGGATGAAATAGTTCGTACCGTACCATAATACATTTATTTTGAAATTGTTCTCGGGATATTAAACCAATAATCTTTTTCTTAGAAGATTCATAATCTGGAGAATATTCATAAGAATCTCCACCACTGGCACTCCAAGTGTCATTGGATTTTTGGAATTTTTATGCTTTGATCTATAGAACTTCTTCTTGTTTCTCTCAGAATTTCTGTCCTTCTTGTCTCTTTTTGTATGTAAGGGACAATCAGGTCTAATATGACCAGTTCTTCTACATTCATAGCATATGACTTCTCCATCTCTCTTATCTTTTCCATCTTGCTTCTTGTATCTATATTGAAAGTTATTCTAATCAACCATCTTTTTCATCCTCCGAGGAAGATTGTCTAACTCATTTTATGATGTTTCACCTTCACTAGATTCAGATTGAACAACGACCTTCTTAGATTTAGATCTTGTAACTCTGTCAAGAGTCTTGGATTTCGTTTAATTTGAAGTAGTTGTAAAATTTACACCTCTATTTCCATTCTTCATCTTAATATTATCAGCATCTCTATTCATTCTGGTTTCATGTTGTAGAAGTGTTCCAAACAGTTCATCGAGAGAAATCTGTGTAACTTTTCTATTTTCATCTATAGTTGTTCTATTGGATTCCCATTCGTTAGGCATCATATCTATAATCTTGTCTACAAGAGCTTCATCATCTAAAACATTCTCACCCATTGATTGTAATCTATTGACAATAGTTATGAATATTTGTTGTACCTTACATACGAGTTATCTATAAGGAAAGTAGATCCCATGATACTTAGCTCTGAGCATAGCTCTTCTAGTTTTGATAACATTGAATATTCCAAAGTGAGTTACATCAAGATTCTTCCAAATACTATTTTCAGCTTCACAAGGTGAAATTTTGCTATATATATTTATACTCAAAGAAAAAAGAAAAGTATTACGTACCTTAATGTTCATCTGGTATTCCACCTTTTCTGGATTAGTAAAAGATCTAAGTTTCTTATCAGGAATATTATAATCTCTAGTTAACATAACATAGTTGTCTACACCTATGTTTATCAAAAAGGTCTTCATTATGTCTCCCAAGTACTCATATTCATTTCCATTTAAGATTGGTGGTCTTGTAGGATTTAGATTATCTAGAGATCCAACATGAACACCTTCCATTCTAATAATAATTCCTTTCCACAAAACATATTAGAAGTAAAATGAAAACAAAACTTGATCAAACAAACATATATGTGGATACAAGTATTTTAGAGACCTCCTCTTAGACCAATTATAGGATCTAAAAGATGAATGTAGATGCTCAAAAACAAGAGGGGGGGTGAATTGGATTCTTTAAAAATTCCATTGGAACCGTTAAAATTATGTTTAACAAGGTTAAACAAACATTAAAAAAACCACTTAAAGGAACCTTTTATATTTTCATAGAATAAAATTCTACCTTAAAGCATATAGAATCTGTAATATAATCAGAGTAATGAAATTAGAAAGTATACGAATGTTATACTTCATATCTTTGACAAAGGTATGATTACAGTGGAAATAAAACAACATGAAATAGAAAACAAGTAACAACAAGACTATTTTAACCCAAAGATAAGGGTATCCAACAACCTTGGATAAAGGTTCATTGATTTATACTTTCAAGAAAGTCTTTCTTAACCAAACCCATGTAATCCCTCAATAAAAAGATCGGTATCTGTCTTGCTATCCCCGCAGGCCCTCGATTAAAAAGAAATCGATACCCTTGTCTCCCAAACCCAGAAGCCCATGATCAGCATGATCGGAGTCTGCACAAAGCATGTATGAACAAGTTGTTCACACCAAAAAAAGTTGTTCATGACATCCGCACAAATAACTGAGAGTTGAAAGAGCCTCCCTCTATAGAAATCATTTCACAGCTTTTTCACATGCATCATGTTTATCCACACTCTACATTGTATTCTTCTTATTCTAATTAACATGTATTTATAGGAAAAGCTTCCCAATGGTCGAATCCACTAAAACGGTCATATTTTCCTTAAATTTTAGAGGGACTTGGACACGTTTCAAACATACAACAGTTATTTTGTAACAGATTGCATGTCATCATTTCAAGAATGAGAAACGATGTTATGTTAAGGATAAATGTTAAGTATAAGAAAACTTAGAAATTGATATCATTGGAATGATACATTAAAATAACTCTAATATTATCAAGAAAATGTAATATTAAGAATAAAAATATCAAGAAAATAGATTCATAAGGATAAGTGCATCGGATTGTGAAACCGATATCACATTTCTTCCGGAATCGAAATCATAAAATCAGAATGACTTTTGTACGGGATTCAGAATCACAAAACAAAAGCACTTTTGCACTGGATTCCATATCATGAAGACGGTATCCTATATACACCGAAATCATTATCATAAATATGGTATGAAAAATTTGTAAATCTGAGAACATGAAAAATCGTAATGATACATCTGTAAGTATAACATAATGAAAAATCATAATGATACATATGTAAGTTTAATAGAATGACAAATCATAATGATACATCTATATGTATAACAGAATAACAATTCTAGATCTTAACAAAAAAACAGAACTTAAGAAAAATTGTTTTTGATTTTCAAAATATAAAACCATAAAGAATTGATAAGTCATAAGATAACCTTATTGACTCAATAGGTTTGAAGAGTTGACCCATGCTACATTGTTTGTATAGGAAGTGAGTCCATACTACTATGATGGTCTTGGCTATGATTACTTGTCTAATGTGTAAATAATTATATGCTTATGTGTTCTCTACAATTCCATTTTTTATTTCTATGTTCTTATTTCATGGATTATGCTCTTTATTTAATATAATTTTTGTCTTATGAACAACCAATATTTATTCCATCATTTCCATTATGATATTTGATATGAAGGGTTTTATCTTCTATTTACAAGATCATGATCTCGTAACCTTATAATCATGTTTATTCTTATATGCCTCCCTTGTTTACCCTTATTAGAAAGTTGACCTCACCCATTTTATGTTTCCTTCATTCTTGGTTAAGATGATATTTACTATGTTTGATATGTATAATAATTTTTATAGTCAAGAAGATCCTAGTGAGAGTTGAGGTAGCTCACATATGTACATTTTTTATTAGTCCATGTTTCCAAAGGCATTTTACCAACTATAGTCTTTGGGAATCTATTTGTATAATTTATAAGTATTCCAAAAAATTTATGTAATGTTAATGATTAGGAAATAGAGGGTATATATAGTTGGTATCAAAGAGAAGTTATAGTTTTCTTTTGGAAACTAAGATGAGAAATCCATAGTGAGATCCTTAGGGATATTTCTAAGGATATGACTAAGGATGTATCTAAGAATAATTATAAGGATTTGTTACCTTTTATGAAAATGTCCTAGAATTTTGGTAAAGGATTGAGTTGGCGGTTTCAATGTAATAAATTTCTGTCTAGATACTACAAGTGGAAGTGGCACTGACACATGTGTACCTAGGGGTAACAACTCGAAAAAGATGTTATAGGCTTGACTCAGTGTAATCTGGAACATGACAACAAGCCTTGATTTACACTCAGTTTGACACTCCAGAGGGATATTCTTTGAGAATTAACAAACTCTTCACAAACCATCATTAAGGATTTAGATATATTTTAGCTATTAATATCCTCAGATAAACCATTGGTGTCATAGTATATGGAAGTTATCATGACATAGAAATCATATATGTAATTATTTTCATGACTAAGATGTTATCTACTATAATAAGTAATGGCCACATTATATTTATTGTTCTAGTCAATGGATGGTAGTGGAAGGAACCATATTAAGGTTGAATGTGATGGATTATTTACTGATGATAATTCTTGTGGGATTATCAAGGGAGTGAAATATGTTATGTTCATGCCTAATAAATTTTTATGGAACATTATTAACAATTTTAATCTTAAACAACTCTTGAACTCACCATGGAAGGGAAAGAATGTGTTCACCGAGTGTTCGGGTAGTGGAGACCATGAAGGAATGAAGATTTAGTTTCGTTTATGTTAAGAATGTGGAAATAATCACAAAAGTGAATGTCTTAGAAGAATAATCAGGAGTTTCGAATTTAGAAAATATGGACACAATGAAACTGACTACAAGGAAAAAATGAAGAGTTCAATTAATATAATGGATGGAAATTTTGTCCTCCCTAAGTCATCATTTAAGGTTATGTGTTTTAAGAGTGGAGAAAATGGTCATTGTGAAACCCAATTTCCCATGAGGAATGTTCTTAAATAGAATTAGCATGTTGGTAAGACTAAAAGTTATATTATGGTTGATGAAAAGACTGCGGATGAATTTTCAAATGAAAGAGGTATTATTGTTAATGGGTTATGGAAAATGTAATCCAATTATTTATGTATTTGGATTTAAAAGTTATGAATAATGAAATATGTAAGTAATTGTTTCCTTATGTTTTTTTCTTTGTATTTACATGTTTATGTTGGACTAGAAAGTGATTGGATAACAAGTTGATATTTTGACTAAGGGAAGGTATCCAATCATATGTTCTATATGTTAAGATAATTTTGTATAGATAATGATATGTTGGACATGAACAATTAAATTGGAAAATATCGATAGCCTTTGAACTAAGTAAGGACTTGTCGATATGTGGTTTACGATATCATATATGAAGTTAAAAACATTTCTGGATTTAAGGAATTGACCTAAAATACATTGGAATTAGGAAGAATGAATGTTTTCCAAAAGGATTTAGGGTAATTCATGTTGTTACAATGATTTAAGAGAATATACAATAAGTGTATTCACAAGATTGGAATGTGACAACAAAGAGATAATTTGTGATACATAAAGGAATCAATGTTAATATTATTTGGGGACTGTCTTTCTAAACTTTTGTATTTACACCTTTGAGAAGGGTTATAAGGTTAAATGTTCATGAAATTTTATGTTAATCTTCAAAGGAAGTATTTATGCACCGAGATTGTGTTGAAAACCATGGTTAAAAGGATAATAAGTTATTAAACTTATTTCAAGTATATCCTTCTAATATATTATATTAGTGTTGGTTTAAAGAAAGGAAATCATATATGTCAGGTGACAACCAATACTGTCTGGGAAGGCCGCAGGACATGAACCCACGACCCAAGGATGTTATGGGTTTCATGCCTATCGCTAACTGACATGATGTCTTGGTTAATGTATAATTAATTTTAAAATATATATTTATGATGAACCAGTAGTGTTTCTTTTAATTTTAATAGATTAATATATGTTGATTTTTTAAGAGACAAATAGTTTGATTTTTTTATTCTTTTAAGGGCCTTAAGATCCGTTAAAATTATATTTTTGTGCTTTATTCATCATGGATAATTTTTGGACATTAAATATATGAAGTAATGGATGTATTAGAAATTTATCAGGGAATAGCCCAAGAATGAAATTTTGTTTACAGAAATTTATCATGAATTACTAAATGTTATTAAAGTGATCAATTTTTTTTTCTAATACCTTAATTTCCATTGAGTCAATGGATTTTTAAATAATCATAGATTTATGACATTGAGGTTCTCATCTTTACTCTGAATATTCACTTTTTTGTGACTGATGAATTCAATCAAGCTCTATAAATATTTATGAATTTTCATCATGTCTTATAAGGACCCCAAATGGAAACGAGCCTTTTGCCCAAGTGGAAAAGACTCCTACTTGGAATCTAAAAGACCTAGGATCGAATCTAATAAGGAATGAATATTTAGGAACTCTAGCAGCACTGTAGCAGGGCACTGTTGCAGCGGAAAAACAGTAGTGCCAGTGACACTGTAACGGTGGAGGCACTATAGCAGTGATGACACTATTATTGCCTGGGTACGGTAACAGTACTATTCATTGAAGGGCCCTTTGGGGGAAAAGGGGGCTTCCAAGCCTTGTATTCAGGAAACATGGCCTTGGGACTCTCGGCTACATAATCTATCTCACTCTACATAGAAAATAGTAGGACTTTTCTTTTATAATGAAATGAGTCTTCGACCCCGGCCTTAAAAAATATTCACTCCCAACATATATTCTACTACGTGGAAACCCGATTATATGTTATACGGGTAACCATTATGGTTCCAAATTTCACTTTTTAAGGGATATTTTAGTATCCATTATTATTATGTGGGTTTATATGAATGAAATTTTAAACTATTAAACCTTGGATAACCTAGATTAATTTCAAGGGTGAAATAAATTTTAAGGGGGGTAGAATGTAACATACTGAGATTTTAGTGATTTTTAGTTCAAATTAATTTATTTCATTGATATTTTTCACTTCACACGGCACTAAAAATTGTTTTTCAATAAATAAAAGATTAATTTCACCGAAAACTGACATGCTGTAGGTTACACACAACACTTAATTGGGGTATGATGCCTGCAATAAATAGATGGCGTACAATACATACAACACTGGGTTTTTATGAAACATATTTTTTATTGGTTTAATTATTTAAATATGTTAATTATAACCTATCCATTAAAAATAGTTATATAAATAGTAATAAATACATTTAAAATGTTGTTTATAATTAGTTTATATAAGTAAAATTTATTTATAATAAAAGATATGGTTCTTAGTAAAATACTTCAATGTTTAAAAATTCCATTTCCTCGAATGAACTGAATTTAATGTCCTTTTAATAAATATAATATTAGAAACTCATGGAAATTTATTTTTGGTAAAATAGAATTTATTTTAGAATTTGGAATATCAAAATTAGCTTAGGTAATTTTTTTTATTTTTCTGAAAACATTCAGTGTTTTATTAATAGTGAAATATAATAAATTATTATTAAATAACCGAATTTTTCATTTAAATAATTATTTTAAATTAAATTAGTTTTAACCTTAAAATATATAAATAATTTATATATTAAACCAATGATCATTTTAATCATTTTTATAATAGAATTAAATATAAAAAATCATTGATCTTTTTTAACGCCTTTTACCTACCTTCTATCTACATTTGCGGATTCAAATTAAACATAATTTTACCACTTCAGTGAATTGAATTTAGAAAAATTGACATAAATGTTTGTAATTAGTATGAAGAATATTGTTTAATAGGATCAATTTCTTTCAATTAGTATCTTTTGAAACTTATTTACCCCGGTTAAGGGTAAATCGGGTAATTAAAGGTAAACATAATATTATTATAATATAAAATTACCCTGAAACTTGTCCTAATATCATTGGATAAGTTTTTTCAACCCAAATCAACATTAGGTAAAAATTATGATCATATTAACGCCACTTGTGTATGATTAAGTCATTTATAATATTTTATTTAAAGAAGAATTAAAAGATCCATATTCAAAATTTAATAAATAAATAATAATTATATTGGGTTATACATAAGATAAATTAGTCTATAAATATTCATTTTAAATATAAGAAAATTATATTTATCATGATAATTTTTTTAATTATATATAAGAAATAACTTAATTAAATCCTTTTACAATAATATTATCGTAATTGTTTATTTAATTGATATATCAAATAAATGATACTAAAAATAATAAAATATGATATAATTTTAAATAATAAATGAAATAAAAGAACATTTTACTTATCTTATACATGTTAGTTACATATTGGATGTATTTTTTTTGAATTTATCATATAGGTTTGATATTTTTTAAACTAAAAATATTGTATGGTATCAAAATTGACATAAATAATACTTTAAAATAAATAATAATTTATTAAATATAATAAAAGTCAAAAAATATATGGTTTACCTAAATATCTATTATAAGGCCAAATATGTCATAAATTATACAATTTTGGATTTTTGGTTATTTTATAGTATATACATGAACCCTATAGTGTCAAAAAGTCATGTTTTCACGGTAAGAGTAAAATTGTTTAACTAAATATTAAATCCAAAGTATAAGGTTATTTCTATTCCCTAAACGTGTATAAAATTACTATTTTGATATTATTTCAACCCATACTTATCTCAACTTATACATAACTCAATTTTTATATATTTTAAATTGAAAAATAATTTATAATAAATTAATAGTTTTAATGATTCCTAAAGTGTCCATCCCCACCTTATAAAATGGCACAACTCCTATATTTTATTTATACCACTAAAGCATTTTTTTCTTAGGAAAAACATGTCCATTTATCCTAAAAACAGCCCTAAATTTCTCTTAGAAACATTAATTTGGGAATAAATCCATCCTATGGAGTACTTTTGTGAAAATGAAAAGGAGATACCCGAAAAAGAGGTTATTGTTTTATCACATATTTGAAAGTTATTTTCTTCTTCTACTTCCTTTTTCTATTTTTACATACCAAAGTAATAGATCCAAAATATTCTATATTATGAGATATTTTTATGATTATTGGAAAAATATATTCCTCCTTTTACCAGTCCCATAAAAAAACAATATCACCATGCATGCGTACAGATGACTTACCATATCCACACTTTGGTGTAAACTATTTTTCATGTAAAATATATTTTTATCAGTTTGATGATGAATATAAATTATAAAAATAATAAATATGAAATTAGATTACTTCTTGTATAATTAATATTCCATCTAATTTTTTATCCTTTACCAATATTGAAGGATATCATCACTCGTGCATACATATGACTTATTGTCTCAAAGACTTGATGATATTGATCTTCCACATTCACCATTCAACGATGGTTATAAAAATATATATTATTAATAAGTTTGAAATTTATTATATAATAATTCTTATGGAATAATTATATATTTTTGTACATATATATATACATACGTCATTTACATACATTCATTCAATATAATAATTAATAACGGTAACAAAGTTCATGTGTTCGTACGACTTACTGTCTCCAAGAATGGTGTATTCAATTTAATTCTTATTTATGATAAATATTATTACAATATATATATTAGATGTAAATTATATTTATATCATGATATAAATTTTGGAATCATGATATAAGTACAAGGACTGGAGATATTACAAATTAAGACACATGTGAAAGAAAAAAGCGAATATTACTCGAAGTAAAACCCTAACAAAAGATAATTAACAAGTGGGTAATATAAGGTAATAATAAAAACATATATGATGTTATGTTTAAGAATATAATTATGTAGAAGATGTATAATAAACTTAGATTTATTATATAGGAAGCTTGTGTGAGTAAGAAGAGAGTCTAGATACAAGGTAAGAGATAATTTCACAATCTTATTGTTGTTCAAGATTGATTATACATAAGAATTTACTATGGTTTATTTTTCATCCATGTCACTATTTTCTAAAAACTATTTCATAAAATGTTTTACTACTCTACTATGGATTTTTAAATTCATTTTTATCCATTTTTGACTTTTTACTACATAGTTTCCAAAGAATCATTATTTAGTTCTCCATACAATGTACTTTTTGACTATTTTAGAAAAATTATGAGAATAATGTTTTTCTAAATTATATTGAATGAATATATTTTTAATGTTTCTTAATATATTATTTCCATGAATGTTTATTACATGTATTCAATGTTATTTTCAAAAAAAATCCTTTTATTTAAAATTTCTAGGATCTTTATGAAAAGAAAACATTTTTAAAAAGAAATGATATTTTCCTCAAGAATTAATTTCATGTGTTTTATCAAAATTATTTTCCACCTAACATTACATCCATTGGTGTTACTCATTCCTTTATAGGGAAGTTATTCAATGGTATAATTCATATTATTTTTCTGAATGAATTATGTTATGATTCCATGCTGCTTATAAAGTTCATTTCTATTTCACGGATTATATTATTTTGAAACACGCTTCTCTCTATAGATTTTTTAAGATGAAAAGATTATGAAACATGTATATTCTCTTAGGTTATGATATGTTTACATGTTTATGATACCCATTTCGTTTCATTGGTTATGCTATGATTTTTAATGATCTTGTGGTACATATATGTTTGATTTCATTGTGAAATGGGGGGGACCTATATCTCCCTCCAAAGCATTGGGTAAATTTTTATATGTCATGAGATAAACTGAGATGGTCTTTGGAGTGATCCTTGAATACTATGATGGACATGGGAGTGAACCATGACTACTAATATGGTATATTGAGTGAACTCCTGCTACTATAGATGAATTGGAAGTGAACCCATACTACTAACAAGGACTTAGAAGTGATGCATTGGCTACTATGGAAATCACTATATACATAGGGTTTTCCAAAATTCCATGACTTATTACATTGGAATTAATTCATGGATTTTGATACTTATTTCATATGATTCGTACATTGTGAACTACCAATATTTTTGTTGTGGTTTCGATTATGATATTTGATATGCATGGTATGATATATTCTATTTATAGGATCACTTTCTCAAACTCTTATTCTCATGTTAATGGTTACATGTCTCCCCCTATTTCCATTACTGAGCATTTCAGATAACCCCTTTTTATATTTCCTTTCCCCCATTCTAAAATGATATTTACTATCGTGGATATGTCTAAAAATGTTTCTAGTAAATAAGAACCTAGTGGTATCTAATGTAGCTCACATATGTACCAAATATTATGTTTCTTTGTTTCCAAAAGGAACAATACAAACTATGGCCTTTGGGGTTGGTTTTTATAATGTTTATATATTCTTAAAATGATATGTGATGCTAATATTTTTAAAATAGAGGTTACCTATAGTTAATTTGCCCAAATATAGCTCTACATCTCCCGATAGCTCTCCTACATGATCCTAGACTACAACAACCCACAATACAAGAGAATGGTCCATCAATGGAAGATCCTCTTCCGACAATCCTCAATCACCACCAGGTACACCATGAAGATGGATCTATCCACAATGTTCATCATTACCCATTATATATAATGTTTTAGATTATGCATGTATCTTTTTAATAGTGATACATATAATATGTCACACACCCTCACCAATTGCGGGGGTAAGGCAAAGAGGTATGAAACCTCGCTAACCATATGAATGATATCAAACAGTCTGATAAACCTCAGCTATAGTGTCCCTCCCCAATTGGGTATCTTTAATCCTCATCATGGGGAGGAACCCATGAAAACATGGTCTCTATTATCTAACCTGAAGGGACTAAGATATCCATCTGCATAAAATTTATGCCTTATTTGACCTATCCTCATCCACTCACAAACCACTTAAACCTTCTCAGTCATCTCTTATTCCATCTCTAGCCCAAAAAGACATTCCTCAATGATATAATTCTAGCATATGTGTGACATGAAGGGTCTCCCATACTTGTAATATAATGGTTCAATGCATATAGTAGAGTGATATATGTAATTATGAAAAAACTCTACCAAGAGTAAGTTATCCTCCTAGATATGATCAAGGGATAACACGTAATCCATCATTATATCCTCTATCACCTTGATACTGCACTCGATCCAGCTATCTTTTTGGAGATAAACAGATGTAATCATACTAATTTGGGTCCCAAAATCTTCTTTGACATTTCTCTATAAATTTTATGTAAATCATGAATCATGGTCAGAGACCATCATCTAAGGAACCCCATGAAGGAAGTTGATATCCTACACATACAACTTCCTCAAACTCTCCACCAAACTCTACTCTCGGAATGCAAGGATGTGAACTGATTTCATAATACGGCTAGCTATGATCCAAATTGTTTCATGAAATCTCTCTTTTTTTAGAATCCCTTTCATGTATTCCATGCTTATTCAATCTAATTTCTACTTCAGGTTCTCAGGAGGCTGTAACAAACCTACCAAAACCTAGGGCCAGCCTTCACCTGCTGACATATTAGTCATGAGAGATGAACTTATCCATACTCCCCCTCATATAATCCCACATTTACTTACACTAAAGGTTTTGGTACATAATCCCTACACTAGAAAGTACAATCAAATAAGAAGTGTGAAACCCCTTTCTAACTTGTCTTGCATCATTAATATAACCACCATCATACCTTGAAAAGGATTTTATGACTCTCTTGTTCATAAAATCCATCTGGTGAATATGCTGAGTATATGAATACATATAGGACCTCATAGTTCATTTCTCAAAATTGATAATCTATCACATTCATAAGGTTTATATGGTACAACTCCATCAAATGATGAAAAAAATCATTCTCCTCCTCAACCATAATCATCTACAAACTAGTCAACTTCTTAGAAAACTTCATTCACCAATTGACCTTGGTATTTCTTGCATAATGGAATCTACCACCACATTTCCCTTACCAATAGTATTGACTATTTCAAAGTCATAGTCCTATGGGATATCCAACAAGCACCTTTGTCTTAGGAACATATTTTTTTTTTGAAAACATACCCAATACTCTAATGGTTTGAGTAAATATCAAATCACTCTTCTAGAAGAAAGTGCATGCACATACTTATAGAAAATAATACCTCTTATAACACTATTTCATGAGTTTTATAGTTCTCCTCTTGGGGTCTCAAATAAATAGACCCATATGTGAAAAATCCATGAATCTACCTCAATACACAACTAATACCAACTCTCGATTCATCAAAATATACTACATACTCCACAACCTTCTCTAGTATTTTTAAAACATGATTACTCATTATCCACAATATCAACTCCTCAAAGGATCTATGGCCCTCCAAAATAATTGTAAATGTATTTTCATTCTATGTTAGGGTGGTCCGAGAGACTGAAAACCCAGATAATTTTTCCAAAAACCGCTTATAGGACCCTGACAAGCCTAGAAAACTCCACACCTAGGACACATTATTTGGTGGATCTAAATAAATAATTATATTTATCTATTATAGTTCCACTACTAATATATGCTCCAAGATTATATTCCCCTAAAATTGAACCATGTGTATCCAAAAATGGCACCTTGAGAGCATACCATAATGATGGTGTTACTGAAGCACGTCTAGGATAAACCTCATTGGATCTGAATGCTCCTATATTGATGTAGAGTAGATGAGTATGTAATCAATGAAGAAAACTAAAAATAAATCCACGTATGGATGGGAGATCATGTTAATCTTATATATAAACATAGTGGGTGAATTTTACACATTAATAGAATCACCCAGAATTCAAATTGTCCATAACGAAATTGTAATGGATGATTTAGAATATCATCATAATGAAATATAAACTGGTGGTAGCTGTACCTAAGATCAATATCAATAACCATCTGGGCCTGGAAACTATTATAATAGGTAATCCAAACTCACCAATGGGTATTTATTCTTTTTCATGGCCTAACACAGGTGACTATAATCAACATAAAGACATAATATTCCACTAACTTTTTCAAGAACATCATCAGAGCTTACAAGTGGGATACACTATGTCTGATAAAACACTTTAGTAATAGGTTTTATAACTACAAATTATACTCCTGGAGATCGTTAGGAGAAATCTGATATGTTTAAATAGATATTGGTGTGGTTCTAGGGAGAAATTTGATGAAAAAGACCATTTCCCACCTCAATGTAATTTTAGGAATATCTTTAGGGAAGGAATCCATAAAATCCTCCAAGAATGAAGGAATCCATATTTTGGATGAGACTGCTACCCCAAAGAATAAAATCAACTGATGGGTAATGGGTTGTAGATTTTTACTCTCAACACCCACTCAAATTTACAGGATATATATGTAACCCCCTGAAGGAGAATATCATCCATTAGTACTGATGAATCTAAATTGTTTGCAGGTATAGCCAATCTTGGCTCAAAAGGTTGAAAATAATTCCATACATAAGATGTCGTCATAAGGTATCATTATGAAAGTTAATAGGTCCCACGAGAGTATCTATTTTCTAAGAAATTTCTCACACTACCAGATGATAAATGTTATAGTACCTGAAGGAAAAGATTCAGGGATAAAGCCTCAACTAGAAGCTCCAGGTCTCACACCAGGACTAAGGACATGAAGGAATAACCCACATTTGTGTCTATTTATACTAATGAAAGAGAAAAATAAATAATGATAACATGTATAATCAAATCGTGAGCTTCAATGTAATATTACTTCATAGCCTATAATTTCCCATAGACTTAACCACAGACTCGTTGATCCGTGTGTGGGATTACTACTAGTGGTGGTGGAAGGATCTCATAATGGATTACAATACATGAAAATATTCTTCCAAAATCCCCACCTACTCCACTTCCACCTCCACCTCCCAAGGGGTTGTCTAGGATATTCCTCGGAGATCCATGACTATGACTCTACCTTTATCCTGGTTATATATTCTCTATCTATCTTTCCTTCATAGAATGTATGTTTGGGAAATTATGTACCATGTAACCTCTCCCATCACATGCATTACATTTCACCTCTCTAGTATTCTCTATTCTTATGAACGTTCATTGATCCACATGACCATATTCCTGAGTCATTCAATGAGGCTATATATAGCACCAACTACCTACCAACTAGAAATTCCTAGCTATATTGGAAGACTCAATACTATGATTTCCATTGCTAGATCTAGTTGCATGGAGTCCCTCTGATAGGATTCTCTCCATCACCAGTGCCCAATATAACACTCTTTCGTACATGGAAATGAACTATGATACCACACTGGCATGAATGTCCCTATAGAGACCAACCTCAAATTTACATTCCTAGAAGTAACCATCATGAATCATTTCATGGGATTACTAAATGAGGATAGTGAACCTCTCTGTATTCTCACCAACTATCATACAACCCTTATTCAGCTCTATAATCTATTGAATACAAATTGGGCGTAGGAATGATGGGTAATAAAACTCATGAAATAGCTGTAAGAATTAAATCCATCATAATTCTGAATCATCATGAATCTATGTGATTATACTCCACTAAAACCCATCTACCACATAGAAAGGACATTATACTAGCATAACCATTTAATTAGTCGGTGTCCAGATAAGCAAAAAATTTAATAATTTATTCTATCCAATACATAAGCTCCTGGGTTTCTAGATCACTATTGAACCTTAGTGACCTCTGGCGCTGAAACACATGGGGGGAACTAACCATACACATATCCTCAGTATACCTTGAAAGTATAATTTGATTCTCGACAAGTAGTGAGGCCACTACATTCCCTGTTAGAGGAAATATATCACATGGAAAACCTTAAACTATGGCCTCATCACACATTGGTTAGTCATCACAATTTTGAATTGGTAACCTATATGGATGTCCTTATTGATATATTTATTAAAGTTAATCAAGACATACCATAGTCAGATGAGAATATATATATGGGGAAATTACTCCAGAAGGAAAATCAAAAGACTAAATCCTA
This sequence comes from Viscum album, assembly GCA_963277665.1. Classification (NCBI taxonomy): domain Eukaryota; kingdom Viridiplantae; phylum Streptophyta; class Magnoliopsida; order Santalales; family Viscaceae; genus Viscum; species Viscum album. Next base: position 1,589,839,792 of record OY728141.1, on the reverse strand, counting down.
TAAAATGAATGTTAAAATGTTCCCTTATAAAAAAGTATTGGTATGCTGAGTTGATTAGAAGGTATTCAAAATACCGATGAATGGAATCATCGAACTCTTTACAAAAATGGTTTCCCTAGTATTAATAATGCACTCACAACACTTTGAAATCATTTTACTATGTTCCTAACCCGACTTCACAACATGATAGAACAATAAACATATTATCAAGGTTGAACAACCTCTTAAACCAATCTGTCCTGACATGGGCCACTAGAGCCTAGATAGATGGTGGAAGGATGAGCCATTACTACCCCAACCACCCTTCATTGGATAATGGATAGAGACCAGTACTAAAAGGAATAACTAAAATGGGAGGCCTTTTCTAATGTACATGTACACACATACCCAACCATATCCACATAGAAGTGTAGAGAAATAAAAAGAAAGTATAATAATATCAAGGGTAAATTAAATGCATGTAATAACATCTAGGTATTAATAAATAGTAAAATAGGATGATCTTAAAAGTAAAGGGAAAAAATAACCACCCAACTAGAAAATATATCCCAACATGCAATTAACTGTAAATGAAGATTCTAGGAGATAATAGCTCTATATATCCAAGCCCTATCCACCGTATGCAGTCAAATGCACTAGGGTATCATATACTCCTATAAAATAACTTATGACCAATTGTTTTATTTGTATTGTAGACCAAAAATGTGAGAAATTACCATGAAGGTTTAAATATATACATACCTAGTAGGAAATCCCAAAAACATGATGTGGGAGCAATAGAAAACATGATAGAAGTATAAAAATTAAAAAATAGAAAGAGAGAAATAAAATATAATAGTAGAGAAATATATAATCATAAAAGAAACCCATATCAGAGTGAAAGGGGATCTAGATCTAATAGAACAACATAGGAAAAGAGTCATCCAATAGTCCCAAAGGTCTATCAATGATTCCTAACGTATCACATGTCTATCAGAAGAACTAACCATGTGGAGGACCCATACCTCACTAATTTTTTCCTCAGTTGAAATAAAATAATAACTAGATTAAGGAACTGTTCCCTTGTCTATCAACAAGGTAATACTAAATATATATAGTATCCACACACAATTTCATCAGATGGGTAGAACATAGTAGATAGAGGACTCATGCCCTAGTCCATTAGGGGAACAAATCAGTAGATAGATTCCCCACTCCCTAGTGGGTCGTTACGTACCACATGGAAGATAAATGACCAAATTCCGATTACATAAATGGAGTACCACATAGTATATTGGGGACCCATTAGAAAGTCTATCATAGGTACCACTCAGAATATAGAGCTATGATTACCTTGTACATTATGGTTTCAACACTTAGTAGATAGTGGACTCGAGCCATAATCCATCAGGGCTAAACAATCAGTAGATAGATGAACCACGTCCTATTATTTAATTGGGTATAACACTCTGATGACCCTACCTACTCACATCCATCATCGAGTGCCACCTAAAGAAGTGTCACACTCCAAACATATCAAGACATATCTAAGAAGCCACTATAATGGCCAACATCACTTTCCACATGAACAAAAAACATAGTATAGGATACATGTGGGATAAAATTCGAGCCTAAATATATGAGATATGAGAGGTATGATTTTCATAAAAATGAAGAAAATTACATGTATGGGGCCCACATGGCATTTTATTCAACTGTTATTTATGGTTGTGTCTTCACCAATAGATGGATCATTGTCCATATAGCACTTACCTAGCATGTAATAGTAATGCATGGTGTGACATGGCCACCTATGGAGAATTTATGTTCTTATAGTTGTGCCAGTGTTCTTGGGTTCATGACCATGTACACTGGACATGCTCTAGAACATGACATGTGCCCCACCAAACAATGTGTAAAGGGACACATGAGCTCTTAGGTGTGTGATCCCTATAAATACTAAGTTGGAAAACAAGAATCCACATGATGTGTGGGATATCTGCATAGATCATTATATTTTACTCCATCATGAACTGCTTTCCACCAAAAAAAACCAGATTACACACATTGTGTTATTTGAACAAAACATTGGTTTATCATATTTTTTTAGAAAACTAGATCTGTTATGCGACATCCAAATTTGTCACTTTTTTTACCAAACCAGACTGATTGTACATTGAATCTCACAAAACCAAGGATTATTATTTAATTTATTCATTTCCTAGATATTTCTAGATAAAACTAATTTTTTATCCTTTGCTTGAAGCTCTCATGAACCCTATGTGTCTTTAGTTGTGGCCAAATAATTCATAGATCATGGATCCATGGGAACCATTACCCAAATCCTATAAATAGTTTTGATTCATCCTCAAATCCTCATCCAATTCATAACATCTGAGGCCACCATAAATTTGGATATTTTAACATTGTAAAACCCACATGGATAATAGAACCATGGAACCATTGGACAATGATGTAGAATTAGGAGAACAATGGGAGAAATCAAAAAACTATGATTTGAAAATAATAGGCTAAGAATTCTTAGACATAGAATATAGAATGGGGATAACCGGGGTGATAAACATGGAAAAAGGGAAAAAATTGAATTAAAAATTTAAATTTGATATGCATGCTCATGAAAAGGATGCATCTAAATATAGATGTCATGACCTATCTCAAAAGGGAATGATATGTGGCTACCCCATGCCTGCATCTAATCATGCAGGGGCTTAAAACCAAGGTTGATTATGTATATCACACACATGATAGGAAGTTTTCTAATGTTTTTATAAAATCTCACACATCCCTATTCCCATTAGTAATTTTCCTCATGTTTTTATAAATCCCACAATCAGAGAACAAAAAAATTACCGAATTGAAATGGATCCAAATACATGAACACTATAATTAAAATAAAAACAATCAAAAAAATTAATGTATGAGAGGAATACTAATAATCAAACTCTTGAAACAAAACAAGGTTAATCTAGGTCACTAATCTATGTCTGGTTCTAGTCCCTCTCAGGTCTAGTAAAAATTTCATTCTTATTCCTAATACATGAAACATACGGAAAAATCCCAATCATGTGTCAGTATAAAAATACCCAGTATAAAACCACAAAATCACTACGAATATTGAATAATGAATAATGATTAACTCATAACATGTATATGTTAATGAAATATGTTACATGGTCATCCATATATACTCATAGTAGACAAATAGTATCATGTAAGATCAATATCGTATTACCTGTATAGGATTCCTTAATGAATGTTTGAGAAAACAATTTTCTTGGATACCACACTCCTTGTGTCAGATAGTACTGATAGAATCCATTCGAGATGTAATTATTTTCGGGTATCGCTATTATAAGTACACACTGGATGTCTGAAGTGATTGATAAATTAATGTGGAACACCCCTATTTCCATGGGGTATACCAATAATCCAATCCGGATGAACCAACTATGTATGTGACCGATTCCCACATAGTGTGTGTCATAATGATACTAATAAAAACACATAGGGAAAAGACAATGATAGAGTATCTCACTCTGAGCCTCATGGAAGGATTTCTATAAATCTATGCAATAATAAATTTCACAAGAGGGGATCACCATCATATGCATAAGATGTGAGTACATAGAAAACCCCCAAGGAATGGATCAATGGAATGGAACCTAATGAACTATATCCAAGATGACGAGCGAAAGGTATCCATTCCATATTTTAAGGTGTGCATGGTGTGTATGAAAAGTACACATCGTGTCACATAGGCACTGGGTTCTACCCAAGTATCACATCTTATGACCGTGTCTATTCCTTGGTAGATGGAATATATGTTCCCTTGTACTCCTGACTGTGTCTATGTACAACTTTTATTGTCCATGTATGGTTATCCATATCCATGTATGTATGGATGTGTATCATATGCGATACACGCCTAGTCTCCATGTCAATTCACATGTAGTGTGACTAGAGTTACACACCATGTGATACTCAACTCCATATGTATATTTTTGTGCTGCACGGGTGGGGAGACATTGTATAATTCTAGATTACATGACATGTAAAATATAATTTTATAGAATCCCATATTCTTCCCCAGTATACACCTGTGCTACCATGACCTCTAGTTATACCACCATCCTCTCTCAGAGAACGCTTGTCTGATCTGACCATGCCTTACTATCACCTGCACATCAGATATTATGAAATGATCTTCTCATAAAACTCATGTCAAACCACACCATAATCCTATGATAAAGGTACAAATAACATGTATCCTTAAATATATCCTCTATCTATTATACAACATCATATAATTATCTTATTATCAAACTAAACCTGAATCTATGGTGTCAATCCATAGTACCATGAAATGGTTGTGTGATGATTGATTTCTAAGGTGTTCACCAAACCACTAGACAAATGAAACACTGGTTATGAATAAGTGAATAATAGTGGGATAAAAAAAATTAACCAAAAGGGGAATAAACCTCATTTATTTTTAGATTGGCCAGGATTCATTTCAATTAGAAAAACAGATATAATCTAAAGAAATATACATTTTCTCTAAAATTCTGTGGAAATAATCTCATACCCAAAATTCAATAGTTCATTGGTCAATTTATTCACATTCACTATAGGATAAAAAAATTATGAAAAGATTCACATAATAATTTTATTACCTAAATGTTGATTGGTCACTGATGAATAATGAATATTTATTAATGACGCTGGCAAGATCCTTGAATTCTAAGGGTCCAACGATCCATGATCCCGATCCGATATGATGTCGTCCACCATAAACAATTTATTAAAATAATAATATGGTTATCCAAGGTTAAAAAACCAACCCTAAGATCTCCTCATAGTAATGTTTTTATAGAGGAAAAACTAGTCACTATGTCAACATAATAAATTAATTTATTTTATTTATTTATTTTATAAATTCATTTGAGATGGATCTCAACCTGAACATTTGATGAACTGCAAGGTGTGGCTATGAGAAGCGTAAAACCCACTCTTTGAGCTCAACTACCACCTTATATTTCTATTACAAGTATTTTTTTAATGTGTATTCCACATTCTCGAAAACATTGTGCACATGTGATATTTAGTATATATAATATACTTCAAAAATAAATTCTAGGCTCATTGGGCCTCAGAATATAACTTTGTCTTAGTTCCTAGCTCCGATAATAAAATATATAATATCAAAAAGAAATTAATGTTAAATTAATGTCATGAAATTATCTATACATTTTTTATTTATGTCTTTAGAATCCAAAAAATTATATATAATGTGATGTGGGTACTAATAATGCATCTCAATATCCCACTCCCATGTACTCCATTGATGATTGTTGATCTACAACCATACATGCAATAAAATAATTATTCACCCAAGGAGGATCTTCTTTTATTGATCCTCAATCTCTATTAGTTACTCATCAAAAGTATCCCCTTCACAATTTATAGCATACCTCAATTAAGAACAAGTTATAGGTTGTGCACGTACCTCCATAGATGCAACACATGGATGATTTTGAGAATATGATATAACTACAGTGGTAGACCTATGCAGTATGTCACCTGAACAATGGTACGTGGTATTTCGAAAGGGCTATTGAATAACAAAGATATCTTGACCCCATGTCCAAATCTCTTTATCCCATGTTAATGTGATACATTCATGAACACATGGTCACCCTTCTCAAACACCAAAGGCCACTTTCATCAGTCCAAATTAGTCTAATGAAAGCTATATGCAGTGCTCAACTGATCCTAGTTGATCCTCACCTTATCTGTTGTGGATCATACCAGCTCTGGGCCCATAAGTAATGACTCTCCCATTTCAGTCTAGCATAGTGTCTACCATTAGGGTTGCCCACACCAAAGCTCAAATAGTTCTATACTCATGGTTGAATGGTAGAAGTTGTTTGTAGAAAAACTCCTCCAATGGTATGGGATCCTCTAAACAATTTCCAAAGGCCAACATTCAAGAACAAAACATGTTTTTCAGAAACAGAATGGCGCCCTCAGTCTGGCTATCAACCTAGGGGTTAAACAATATTCTCAAACACAACTCGGTCGCAAATGCCTCCAAATAACCCTTCTATAAATGAAATGTGAAGAAACAATAATGTGAAAAATTATCAACGATGGAACTCCATGGAGCCGTACTATATCCTACATGTAGTGGTATCACATGATCTTTACAATTATCTTCTCTTGAGTAGATTGGATTAGAGCTGACTAGTTAATTCGGTATACGATATACCATATGACATTATTCCCCATGAACATTCGTGGTAAACCCATATTTATGTACATGGATATCCCATAACACTTCCACTCTAGACCCTCAATGGGTTGAGCTAAACCACCTGGAACCTGGTGCTTATCCTTTAGTTTCTTATAACTAAGGCATCAAGAGGAGAACTCTATAACTCCCTAAATAATCCACTACCACCAATAATAATTATTAGGAATTGATACATATTCTGCACACTGATATTTACCATAAATGGAGACATATTAAACTCCATTCACTACTAGAAAACTAACCTTTACCAACGGTTTGGAACCGTTGGTATAGGCCTCCAAACCATTGGTATAGCCTATACCAACGGTTTGGAGAACCGTAGCTAAGTAAGCCGTTGGTATAGGTAATATGAAATCTATACCAACGGTAATGGAACCGTTGGTATATAAATTCCAAAAATAAAACATCCGCTGGGATTTGATCCCAGGACCCCTCGTTTATAATCGAATGACTTATCCACTAAGCTAACATCACTTTTGTAAACATAATTTCATAAATATATATATGTATTATCATAATTATTTAAAATTTTGATTTATATAATGTTCTCGGTTAGTAGATCTGGAAAAAAATTAAAGAACCTATCCCAACGGTTTTCAAAACCATTGGGATAGGTTAGGGGTGGGTTGAGTTTTTTTGGTTGAAGGTTGGATTTTTGGGTGTTTTTTCCCAACGGTTTGGTGAACCGTTGAGAAAGGTCACTCTTTCCCAACGGTTTTGGTCATCCGTTGGGAAAGAGGCTCAAAACACACCCTTTCCCAATGGTTTAACATAAACTGTTGGGAATGAGTGACCCTTTCCCAATGGTTTTCCAAACTGTTGGGAAAGGTGGGGAAATCTATGGCTTTCCCAATGATTTTGGTGAACCATTGGGAAATGGTAGCTATACCAACGGTTTTTACAAACTGTTGGCATAGAAGTGTTGGGAAAGATAATCTTTCCAGTAGTGATTAGAAACTCCTAGTATAATGTCACTATTACAATCATGTTTCCTAAAAACACCTTGTCCAAGCCTTTAAAAGGTCCATCAGGATCATTTCCAGTGGATATTAGTGTATTAGGGTCTCACAATAAATATTCCCAAGATGTAACTCCTTAAATCAATGTAAAATAATCGGGGTATAATACATATACTATAGGTAAGATACTCCATAAAAATCCAAAATGTATAACTTTATTATGAAAAACTACTCTAACATCATGCTTAGAATCTATTAATAGTATCTACTTCTTAGAGAATATACTACCATGATTCCCTTCTTGGGAGTATAGATAATCACAAAGTCATAATCATGGTAGAAATATAGAAAAAAATCTTTATCTCATGATAAGATCCTTTTTAGTGAATAAATAATCGAGACTCTTGTGGTAAAAATAGATGATAAATCCCTTTACCAATATGTAGTATTTCCACATGTTCAGTTTGAATATTACCACTGCTAGCTCAACATCGTTGGTTGTGTAGTTCTACTCATGTGGTATCATCTTATTTGAACCATATAAAATCATCGCCATGATATGAATCTTAGGAAAACAAATCCCAGTTTTTGATTCATTATAGAACACTATGTACATGAAACACTCCTATGGAAATATTAAGATGGGAGTGCTTGTAAATCTCTGCCTCAACTTCTAATAAACCTAATATAACCTCTATGTTTTCATAAAATCCATTCCCTATCATGTCAATTTTGACAAGGGTGCTGATATCCTAGTTAAATCAGCTATAAATATCTTATTGTAGTATTCCTACCAAAGGATGTTTTGTACCTCCATCATCCTCCTAGGTGACTCCCTTTATAACACATCCTTAACCGTTGTTGGGTCTACAATAACACCATATATTGAGATAACATGTCCTATAAATTTGACCTCATAAATCAATAACTATCACTAAGAGAGATTCTCATAATGTTAGTTTTCTCAAAGTATATCTAGAACCATCTTCATGTGTATTTCATGAACCTCTTAACATGTCGAGTACACTAGGATATCATAGATAAAGACTACCACGAAACCATATATGAAAGGATGAATATCAAGTTCATGAGAATCATGGAAAATTTTGGGGAGGGTTTCTAGAAAATGTACACCATCAAGTGCTCAAAATGACTATAACAACATTAGATAGTCATATTCAGTTTATACATATCACGTACTCACAATTAGTGATAGATTTTCATCAGGTCAATCTTTGAGAACCATCATACCCCTCTCAAATAATTTGAGAGGTGATCAATCCCTATTAGTGGATAACTTTTATTTATAGAAACCTATATTAAGGGATCATAATACACACAAAACCTTTATCTCTCATTCTCCATCATGAGGAAAAAGACCATGGATGACTAGGGTGAAACACCAAGTCTAATAAATCAATTCCTATGCAATCCCGCAACTGACATCCGTAACTCAAAAAGCTCAGTGAGATCCATCTAATATGATGGAATCGAAATCTATTTTATCCTAGGGTGTAGGTAACATTATAAATCTATCTTCTTGTTGGGGAGTTAAACCTATAATATTCTCAAAAAATACATCCTCACAACCCATCACCACTGTAGGAAATTAGAAAGTAAGAGAATATACTACACCAAGGATCATTCTAGACAACTAATGGGTAATCAAACAAACCTTCTTATGATTGAGTGCATCCTTATCCTCCTGGGTTTCCATCTCACCCACAAGGAAAGACCTCATCCCATCACCATACACACATAAAAGTTTCTACATGAAAAACATTATCCAAGCATGAACTATAAATAACTAGTCCGTACCTAAGATAAAATTGTAATATCTCATCACTACTAATATTATATCCCAAATGAAGATATTTCCTCTATGATTCATGACACATCCTTGGTAGAAGTGTGTGATTAATGAGTCTACTCCGGTATGAGTCTCCAAGCCTGATGGTGTAGCTAGAGGCTCAATCAAAATATTTATGTCTTAAATCAGATAATTGTAAATAAAGGAATGAGTCATACATATGACTATTGGTATTATATATAATGTATAAATGATAAAATTCATATATCATATAATCCATAAAGCCTCTGGGTCTTAATCCATGACTACCTGAACCTTCCCTCATCACTATCTACTAGCTCCCTGAGCTAGGAGGGGACCACATTGGGGGGGGGGGGTAACATGTCAAAATGTACACCACCTCCAGATACACTCCCAACTCCACATCAATGTCTTCCTAATTAAAGATGTAATTTTTTCCTACCACTAACTCTTCAAAGAGGTCACAACACTATCTCTCTATTAACTGCATAATTTATCAGACAATCTCATACAATGTATCCCTGACCATCATAAGATTAGAACCACCACTCTCTCTCTCTCTCTTAAATGATTAGATCCACCCTATCAGCGCTAAACCATGGAACCTCTATCTTCGTATTTTTCGTATGTAAATATTTCACATCTAGGTCCCCGTTTCTATGGGCAGATACATGTAGCTAAAAACATCACTCTTAGGTCACTATTTTTGGTGATAACTACCTACATATTCTCAGTTAGGAAACTCTCAACAATATTAATAGTATTTAGAACACCAACATATGTAAGAATTCATAGAGTCATAAAAGTGTCTCAGATGTGTCAACATAGACCTCGATCAAAGGATTTATCCCTAAATAAATGATCATGAATCATATCCATCAAGTACCAATAGAGGTTGGTTAGCATCGATGAATACTCATCCACATTCATTGTACCCTACTTAAGCTATATAAGCTCTTGAATTCACAAGTCCATCAACATAACTAGAGATAACTCTTCTTCAAAATTGTGCATGAACTCTGCCAATGATATTGTCACATCATTATATGATGCAGTAACTAATCACTATAATTATCATGTAGATTCATGAAGATGTCTCACTAATAAGGCCATAATTCGGTGTTCATGTTTCCAAAATATAATGAAGACTCATGTGGCCACCATAGGCTAGTCCTCAACAACCTCAAGGTATATCTCTACATGGATCATTAGGACTCACTATCAGTGAATCTCTTGAAGCAGGCTCATCTTGTAAAAATCATCCACTGGTACAGCCATGAACATCTACAAATCGATATGTGGTGGTACAACTAGATCAACACATGGATGTAACACTTCTTGAACATGTCCATTCATCGAATCCTTGTCACTGAGGGGATCATCCTCAGGATCCTAATGCTAATTCCTAGATTTAAATCATTATTGAGGTATCCTATAATAGAGATGTTACCTCATATTCAATGAGTATACCCAGAGATCTAACTCAAGAAGGAAATGAAAAACACAACATGTTTTCATATGATTCATTTACAAATGTTTTTCTAAAAACTTTTTTATATGATGTATGTCAAAAAGCATTTTATCAGTGTCCTGGTATATAGATACAAAAACCACCACACCGACAAAAGAGTCTCTAGCCTAAGAGATGAATTGAAAAAACATATAATTATTTTCCCAATCCAATCTCACAGACTCTAGTCCCATGAAAGGAAAAAGTGATCTGATTATACTTAGACACAAACCGTTCTTATGGTCCCCATGTAATGAATTTCCCAAGCCTGCCTCTAATTGTCATGGGAATGGAAACCAGCATCGAGTATGCATATCAATCAAATGTGAGGCCTTATCCTAATGTACATATTCAAACACACAAAGACATTTCTATACCCATAAATTTATGAAATGTAAAATTAATGATTACCAAAAAATTTATACCTCAAAAACATGACCATGAAAGAATTCCAACAATTACTAGGGAAAAAAGGAAAAAATACAATGCCATAATAGTGAAATTGAAAACAAGTCCAACCTATAATTTAGGAGAGGAATCATAAAAATGAAACCCCCAGAACACACCTCGGTCTATCTGAATCACTAAGATTTACCATGTCTAGGTCCCTCTGGGACCCCAAAAAAAGTTGGTCAATTTCATGAAACATGAAATTTTTATTAAAATCCCATTTATGGGTGAGTATAACAATACTCAGCAGGACACCCCGAAATCACCATGAAAACAACATCAATAATAGTGCTTATCTCATCAAAGAACTATTTTAACAAAAACATGATAATAACATCTATATATACTCATAGAAGACACACAGTTTCAAGTAAGACCACAACTATATTTATAGCCTTGGATTTCTGCTCGAGGGTTCCACTTAACCCTCATATGCGATAACAGACTCCATGAGTCATATAGCATAGATGTCATCCATCTGAGATGTCATTATCTTCGAGTCTCACTATAATAAGTACACACTAGAGGTCTGTAGCAATCAATACACATATGGGTATCATACATAAGGCCATGGGGTTTACCAGCAACCCAAAATGAATTAACCCACCTTGTTGGGGATCGAATACTACCCAGTGTTGGTAACAATGATACCAAGAACCCAACCTTGGGAAAAGATGATGATAGAGGATCTCACTTTGGACCTCATGGAATCATTCTATAAACTCTATCCAAATACTAGAGTTCTTCAAAGGGTATCACCATCCTCTGAATATGTTGTGACTCCATACTAAACCCTCTATGAATGGGTAAAGGTAACAAGACCAAAAGAATAATTTATAAGAATAAGAGGAAAAAGGCTCTGAACCATCATTGAAGGAGTACAAAGTATGCAATATAATTATATAGTGTGTTTCTTCAAGACTATATTCTACTCATGTTTCATGGACCAGGCCCATGTCTATGTCTCAGTACACCACATATTGGTGAATGTGTACTCCTAACCATGTCTATTTACATATTTACATATCCTTGTATAGATAGATTTTTTATATTTATCCATGTATCCTATAAGACACACACCTATTCACCATGTTGAGTCAGAGTTCAGGTGACAGGGGTTACATGCTATTTAATACGGAAACCCATATGGAAACCTAGTCACTGAATTGGTGGGGGGGGGGGGGTCCCACAAGGTTTGTAATTGTATGTTACACATCGTGTTACCTAGTATTTTTTTGAATCCTAGATCCTTATAAAGCATGATCCTATACCTCCGTGTACTCTAGTTATTCAACCATAATTTCCTAGAGGACACGTGTCTAGTCAGATTTTGCCTTCTCATCACCTGATCGTGGGAGATCATTTCTCAATGCACTAAGAAAACCCCTATTATGTTTCACAATCATTTAATACTAAATATATGATGAAAGGGTATCCAAAATATTTCCTTGATCAATTATCCATTGTTGTAGCATTATTCTATCATCAAACCAAACCAGGATCTGCAGTATCAATCCATTGCACCAAAAAAACTGTGAAATGATTCATATCCTAGGTTTTCAATGAATCACCAGTTAAAAAAACTAGTGATGAATGGATGAATAACTGTGGGATAAAAACAATAAAATGAAAAGAATAATGATCCTTGATCACAATATGTTTTTCCCCATTTCGTTTTCATTATAAATAAAATGAAGAACCAAAATAAATAAATATTTTCCCCTAAATTTCTTAGAAATAATCTCATATATGTGATATGATCGATCTATTAATATATCTATTGGTAAATGGATTTTTGTCCATAAGAGGATAATAAATATGGGGATAAATAATCAAAAAACCTTCAGACCTCAAGGATGATGGATCCCCAATGGAAAAAAATATGTGCTATTATCATGGGAGATATCCTTGAATTATTATGGTCTAAAGATCATAGATCTCTGTATGATCTAATTTGATCCATGAATTAAAAAGTCCTAAAATCTCAGGAACAGTTCATCATGGCCATCAATGCAAGACCTTATAAGGTATACCATGGGTCCTCATCAAATGATATTAAAATGCATGGTTGAAGCCCTTTGCATGACATAATACTATATAATCTTCTGGAACTCACCTAAGAGGACCAATCTAGTTGGTAATGTGTCACCTACCACCTTCCATTAAATAACTATGTGTTATTTTATACATGAAATCACAAGATACATAGTGATTCAAGGATCTTCAACAATTAGTCAAGTTGCAACAATATAAAAAATAACCCTCTATATGTGTAGGTTAGACTTGCGCAAGAAACTCCTTCATCATGAAATATGTATGTATTGATTCATATTACCTAGGATACATAGTTATACCCAAATTTAAATCCTTGGGTATAACCAATATCACCCTTTTTACCTCAGGAATCCAATGTCCTTTCAATTAGATGTCTAACTACACAGTTCCTCAAAAACTATGTGTTTCATGATTCTTATCATTACACTATATGTAGGGATTATTGAATCCCCAATCCTAGTCCCAACTATAAAAATAAACGAAAAAATGGCCACCTCAACATATGACCAGACATGTGTATAATGTTTCCCATTCCACAACTATATTTATTGATTCCAATCATCACAGGATATATAGTGATGCCAAAATTTCAAATATGGGGTCTAGCTACAATAGATGACAAGAAAAAAATATACAAAGAACAACAGAAGAACTGAGTCATACAAGTTCATTTTTCCTACATATGGGTCACATATACATATGGGTTTCTTTTTCACGCAACATATTCTATGAGTTTTTTCACATCAATACCCACATCCTTACAACATGTTGATAAAATATATGGAAAATGTCCTTATCACATAATGAAAAAAATACACAGAAAGTGTCCTTACCACATGAAAATATACTACATGAAAATTTTCATTACCACATCACATTAAACTACACTGAGAAAAATACATCCTCACTAAATGTTGTTAAAAGGTGTAGAGCATCACCCATTTTCATCCGTTATCAATGGACCATGAGAGCCATAACCTGATCAGCTAGAGTATGGGGTTCTCTTACCATATTTTAGATCCTAAATTCATGAATCACACTTCATGTATTGAGGACCTGATGTTTTCAAAAAAAAATCATGGCCCTTGGGTAGTGACATATATTACAGTTCATCCCAAACATATATACACAATCCATTTTTATGGACTCAAATTTTTAGGTAATGACTTATATTACACATATGTCAACTATCCAGGCATGCCTAATATACCTAGTATTTCTTTATAAACAAATATTAACACCATATATCATACATGTATGATGAAAAGGAGTGGAGAAACATCTAATTTGAAATTAAACTAATTAATGAGGTATTTTTCCTATTGACAATTGGAATCTGCTCATCGTAGGAAAGGAATTATAATCCTCATGCCCCTTGGAAACACCATGATAGAACACAAAAACCTAGTGTGTTTTGGGTAAATCCAAGTATGTATTCAACATATTCAGTGATCATTGATTAGGTCTGAGCTAAAAGATTCAAAACTACACAGATAAAAGGATTGAGATAAAACCACTAAACTACAACTGTATAAGGTCTAAGCTAAAAGAACCTAAAACATTATGATATAATGTATATGAAAAATGAAAAAAAACTAAAATGACAAAGTTTGAAGCTAAAAGACCCTGAACTGTAATAATAAATGGTTTGAGCTAAAAATACCCTACACAATAACAATAGAAGGTCTGATCTAAAAGAACCTAATCTACATTAATAGATGGTCCGAGATAAAAATACTAGAAACTACAGTGATAGAAAGTCTGACCTAAAGTAACATAAACAATAGAAACTAAATTTATAACTTAAACAATCTAAGACAAAAATGATATATGGTACGAGCTGAAATACCAAAAACTATTGTGATAGAAGTTCCAAGCTAAAACACCATAAACAATAGAGGTAGAAGGTTCGAGCTACAATACCCTAGACTACAACACTATAATGATTTAGTCCCCAAAATGGAAAATAATGTAAGGCCCATCATATAGACTTCTAAAAAATAATGCTATGAGCGCCTAACCTATCATCATCAAAAAAAAGATCACCCTCCCTTTGGGATGTATATTCCATCAAAATTAACTTTCTGTGATCCTAGTGATCTAACGGTAATCGGAATAGATACATCAATAATAAATATTCTATTAGTGGGTATTCATGAAATATTATTGATAAGAATATATTATTATTAAAATATTCATATCTAGAAATTCATATTTACTTGACATTATGCAACAGGTGGGTATTATTAGATAATCATATAGTATCAGATCAGAAAATTTTCACCCATATCATGAAATAAAACTGGTTAAAAAGCATATAATGTTCAGTGGATCTATTAAATGATAGCCTATAAGATGAGGGATGTCCACACATCAAAGATGCTTCCATATATAATCCAATAAAAAGTCACAATATAACATTCCCATTAAAGTATGTGATGAGAATAATCCTTGTCCTCTAGAAAACTATGCTCCATAGAAGAAACAGATTGGTGAATTGATTAACAGATCTAGTCTCTGCCTCTGTGATATTCTTTAACTCCACCCCCATGATGTGGAATCTTGAATGGACTTATTTTCCATATTAATGAGTCCATGTATCCCCCTCACAGTTTTATCTAATGCATGAAGAATGTACATATATAGGTATAAATATTTCAGATGAAATCTAATTACAGGTTGGAGGTGTCCAATCATGAGTTTCCTAGGGCTAACTACATTCCAGTGAGCATCCACATCTACATCAAACTAGAAATCATTCTGAAAGTCTTCATCCAAGATTTTATTCACGGAATAATAATCCTCAATAGATATCACTTTCCATTTGAGATCCCTCATCTTCTCCCTTAGATAAATCACCTATTTCACACATGCATGAAGGGTAGTATAGTCAAAAACATGATAAACAGGGGTGAAAAATATAAGTCAAAGGTGACCCAACTGGTCCTTCAGTCCTTCTAATGGGGTTTTTGAAACTAAAGTCTATATCACCCTAAACATTTGTCACATCATCAGCTAATAATGTGATATCGATCTAGGTTCTTGATTGAGGTTCATCCTAAGAGAAAGGTTATATTTTTGGGCCATATCTCAAATACAAACACGTGTTCTCTTGGTCTTTAATGAATTTGGAAGGGAGTCAACCACTACATTTTTTATCTAGTCAGAGAAACACCCATGGGATTGCAGAACATTTCCTATATAATATAGGGGTGAAGACACTACAATAAAGGTAACAAATGTCTATCAGTCATATGATAAATTATATGGTGTCACCAGATATTCGATTCATATGTCTAAAGATTAAACTATAACATTCTCAATCACGTCACTAGTGACATGCACTTCCCTAAACCCATCATTGTATGAAGAGGAAACTTCTTATTGTGACGAATGAATTCATGGAACTTCTATTTATTTCCTTGAATATTTTATTCTCTCACCACCCTTGATTACTGGAAGAATAAATGATAGTATCACGTGATATGAAAAAAATAAAAATTTCTCTAGTTTGGATAACGTATTAACCTTCTCCAAAACATACTTTGGTCAATGCTAACACAGTAGCATAATAGATACATGTGTCATTATCCCCTAATTGTTAATCCACATTCATGAGATCATATTTCATGATCCCTAGGAAATCTGAATTTGTAAACTGGAATGATAGGGTTGGCACCCTAGCCATATCCACTTCATAAAATGTTAGTGCTGATAGAGAAGGTTCTACTAATGCAGGTGAATTCTCTCCCGCATCCTAAAAAGTTGTAATATTCACTTACTAGGAATCTTGGAAAGGAACATCGTATTTTTTTCAAGTAATATTTTGTTCCTAGAGTACTCTAAAGAAAGAGAAGAGTGAAAATACCACACCTACATAAATATTATAGAGGAGAAGATCCTAATGATGAAATGTTATTCCCTTTCCCCTTCCCTTTTAGGTAAGTCTCTATAAAAGCTAGTGAATATGGATTTGTTTTTCCAAAAGATGCAATCATCACCCTAATCCAAGCCTATTTACCCAGGGACCCATCATCATCGGTCTCCCAATCCCAACCAAATGCCTCTCCCATTTCAATATAGTGGGGGGGGGGGGTTCAGGGGATTGTAGAACTCAAAAGTTTTATGGAGCCTCCCATTATGTCAAATAAATAGATGATGTCAATATGGTCATGATAGAAAAATCACCCTTTACAAATATTGGTGAGCTTATACATACCTATTTCTCGGCAATGAGATAACCATGTTCATCCCCATCAATTTTTATTTTACCTGAGACAACCATTTTGTGGAATAATGGGGAATAAAATATCTAACCTCAGATTCTCTCCAAGGATATGCTATGGTCTTGGAAGAAGGACCTAACCTCCTTATGCTATTCTTTGATAGTGATTATTAGAGTAGAAAAGACATTGGAAAAATCTTTCAAAATTTAGTTTTATTGTGAAAATATACCACAGACCTCTTCCTCAGAGTTATACATCCTCTAATATGTCCACTGTCGAGATGAAATAGGAAATGATATCTTTTACACAACTTCATCCACTATTACTACACTAAATAAAACCCCAACTATTGACTCTTTTTCTAGCAGTGAAGATGATGGAAAATTTATTATCTTCTTATGAGGTGCTTATAGGGTTGTTGGTTCCTTAAAATCTAGTTTCATTCTAGGTATAGGATTGGGCTCATAAAATTGGGAGGCATCGCTTACAAATTTTGTCAATTTTCTTTTGGGATATGAGAAGATCCATACCATATAATAGTTATCAAATAAGGAGTTGTTTTATCCTGAGAAGGAAGGGATATCTTAGCCTCAGTATCCTCCTTGGAAAACCTCCTAAAAAATCATCATCCCACAATAGGATACTCTTAAAATAAAACATAATCCTAGAGGAAATATCAAATGGACACATAATAACTAATGGATAAATTGTCTTGGTGGGTCCTCGTGAATACGAGTGTAAAGGACACCCCCGGGAAGTGAAATCATATAAGTCAATTCCTCAAAACTGGACTTGATATAATCAATCATATTACACGTCATCACTAGAAAATATGTCATAAAGGAAAAATAGTAAAAATGGATCATAAAATCCAAGATATATTGATCCTTTAGTGTAACAAGTCTTACACCATTGATGCATTACAAGCATGTTTTGATACAAACATCAGGGATACCCTGGATATTCAGGTATTCATAGCCTCCAAGATGAGATCCTATATGACCCCACAATACATAGAAGGGTCCGGTGATCCTAAAAGTGGATTTTAAATTATAATCATGGAGTATAAGGTGATAACTTTTGGACAATACATGGATAGATAGAATAATATTATCCACCATACCATGCATGTTGACATCATGGTAGTGGATAATCTAACTCCACTGTTTTTCATTT
Organism: Viscum album; assembly: GCA_963277665.1. Classification (NCBI taxonomy): domain Eukaryota; kingdom Viridiplantae; phylum Streptophyta; class Magnoliopsida; order Santalales; family Viscaceae; genus Viscum; species Viscum album. The sequence continues at coordinate 1,589,821,272 of OY728141.1, read as the reverse complement.
GTTGGAAGTAAGTACCCACTAAGGTTTATGGTGAGGAAACTGGCTTGTCGGATAGCCCAGTCAACACCACTTACAACTTCCCATCCCCATTCTTCAAATTTCCCTTCATCAACCATAGGACAATAAGTACATGGTGCACTATGAAAGTCATTCGTAAGTCAAGACATCACCTTATTAGCCACTGGCATAGTGCATATCTAATTGTTTATGTATCACACTGACATCGTGAATGGGACAACAACTCTTTGATGTTCATACTTGAAGGGTGACATTTTATCCAGCCTAATAAATTCTTAACTGTGATGATGATTCATTATTACATAATCCTAAGAAGACCGAGTGTGGAAAAACCTATCATACATCCCACTGAATATGATTAATATCGCTACCCAGGCTTAACATACAAGGATGTGAAATTATTCTTTATGAATACTGAGCACATTATTAATGTAAATTCCTAAGGACCATAATATGTTAATGTATTTGGAAACATAGAACACATTTTTCTAGTTTTATGAAAGATCATCAACATCTCCCTTAAATATATTATCCTTTAGTACCCATACTTTAATCCATTCTTCAAAACCTGGGGAAAGGAAATATAAGAAATGGGTACATCAAATGATTAGTAAGCGTAAATAAATTGAATATGTGGGGATAACATGGACATAAGTGTATGAGAACGTGATTGTAATATTTGAAAATAAAACCCTACATACCAAATATCATATACATAAGACAAGGAATAAATATTGGCAGTTCATAAGAAATGAATCAACATATAATCAGGAATATGAAACTTGTGTCCATATCATATGCATAATACATATTCTTTTTGGAAAAAACATAAAAATTAAAAATCTTATGTCATTTCTACCAACCAAAACCTTCAAAACAAGTAAGATTGGGCTAATAACTATTTTATCTTCTTCTGTATTGGGTAAAATACCGGTTCCAGAACTTTTTTTTGGACTTGGGATACAAAATATGTATCCTCTTACTTTCAGGCTTGGGAAATAACCTGTGCACCATCTTACTTGGAGGCTTGGGACATAACCCATGTACTTTCCTATTTTTCAAATTGGGATACAACCCATGTACCTTCTTGTTTTCAGGCATGGGATAAAAAACGTGTACCCTTTGAGATCATATAAAATTTATCATTACCCAATTAATTATAGAGATATATAGCTCCCACCCATCATATAATAAAATCATGAATACTTGTTCCACAAAATAATAAAACATGTTTCAAATCATTAACCATAACAAAAGATGGGTTTTCAAAACGCTATATCATAACCCATGAAATGAAATATGAATAAAAAATATATCATTGTAACAGCCCGAGATTTTATGAAAAATAATCTTTTTAATTTTATTAATGTCTTGTGTTGTACTATACACCAAAAGGAGCTTTCACAACACGAATCCTTGACTTGCCTTACATTACACACAATCGCAACCTTCCTCGATAGCGTGTGTAGTACGCAATACTGAGTTTCAAGAAACAACGATATGCTATTAAAATATTATTAAAACTAGCCGTTATGAATAGTAATAAGCACTTTTTAAATTTTAGAAATTTTAGCTCTCAGAATGGAATTCATTTTTGGATTAGGAGTATCGAATTTAGCCTAAGGTGAAATTTTGGTACTTTTCGGATAACTTTCATATTCTGATGAATACTGAAAATTACTAAATTATAATTAAAACAACTTTTTTAATCGAAATAATTAATAGTGATAAATTATTAATTTGAGTGGTTTTAAAGTATATTTAGAATATATTTTTACAATTTAATACAATGTTGGTCATTGGATGTAATTTCACATTTAAACCAGTTATAAACAAGTGTCAATCTTTTGATAGTTATTATCTCTTAAAAACACGCTATTTGTTGTGACAGCGGAAATTAATTATAAAATTAATTAATGCAACTTATATGTTGGTAATTTTGTAAAATAGAAATCATTTTTGAATTCAGAATATCAATTATAGCCTAGGGTGAAATTTTGGTACTTTTCTGAAAACTTTCAATTTTTGATGAATAGTGAAACCACTATGTGGTAGGTTAAAAACTGAATTTTGCATAAAACTTAATTTTACCGCTTCTGTGAATGGAATTTCGAAAATCCGACAGACACGGTTAATATCAAGGACTAAAATGTGGTTCAATGAGATGAAAATAATTTTTGGTGAATAGTAACTTTTTACTTTTTTTTACCACGGTTAATAGTAAATAGGGTAACTAAGGGTAAATATGATATTACTATTACCCTAACACATGTCCTAATTCTCTTGGATAAGTGTAATTCGACCAAAAAACAACCTTATGAATATAATATGACCATTTAGATCCACTTGGATTAGATTATGACATTTAATATTATTTTATTTAATGAATAGTTAAAATAGTTAAAATCAAAGTTTAATAACTAAAACATTTTTAATATGGGGTTATACATACGATAAATTCAACTATAAATATTCATTAGAAAGCTAAAAAGATTTACTACATAATGATATTTTATTTGTAATTTTTAGACTTTAAATAAATTAATTTATTTATGACACAACGATGATGCAATAATTATCCTTTTAATGAAATATTAACATAATTGATGTTATAAATGCTCAAATGAATGTAATTTGAGACTTTTTATGAATTAAACTAATTTTCTAGGTTACTATGATATATTAGTGTTGATTTAATCAACTTGGTTCAAACATATAATTCTGTTATGACATTCACAAAACTCATATATCAAATAGTGTCAAAATTGACACAAAATAGTTTTTAAATCAAATATTATATTATTAATTGTTATTTTATTCCTAAAAATCTAAGGTTCGGCCAAATGACTTAGATAAGGATATATATATTAATAATAAAAAATTTGGTGTTCTTTTGGCATGTTATAGTAAGTTTATTAACCATATAGTGAAAGAAAACAAAAAGACACGGTAAAAGTTAAATTAGAGTTAAATCTAATTGATAAGGTTAAAATAATACCCTAAACTTGTCTAAATCCTATTGGTTGATATAATTTCGACCCATCCCCACTTTATCTTCGAAATAAGACCCTTTGGAACCATTATATACCGATTTTGACATTAATATAAAATAATATTTTGAGGTATTCCTAAGGTGCCCCTCTCCTCCCTTATAAAAGGAAACCTCCTCCCCCTCCTCCTCACACCAATTTGAGCACTCAAGCTCGGCCAAACCCTTCCAAAATCTATTCTCCACTTCCCTAGAAACATCCTAGAGGTTCTGGTATTCCTCAAAGACCAATTTTATTGCCCTAAGAGGAGGTCTCAAAGAGGTGCTTCAAAGAAGAGGTAATTACCGTTACCAATTCTTTCATCTTTATTTCTTCTTCCACTTCTTATTATTAGGTTGTTTCATTATGAAGTAATAACATCAGTATCACTCATATACTGATATGTTATTATAAGTATGAAACAACCCTATTTCACCATCTATCCATCCTATGGAAAAAGAAATCACCGCGCGTGCGTACGTACGGAATACCGTCTCCATGCCGTGGTGTAATCTATTTTCCACCACCACCTTACATGGATGGGTATAATGGTGTAAAGAATAAATATACATAGTTATTACAACATAATATTGATTCTGATATATTGTATAATCCACTCCAATTCAATTCAATATTTATGGAAATGATATCATCGCTCGTGCGTACGTACGGACTACCGTCTCCACGGCGCGATGAGATTCATTCTCCATGTTAACCATTTAAGAATGATTATAAAGTATATATAAGAAATAATAATGAAATATATGACATTATAAAGCTACTGGATTTATGTATATATATATATATGTATGTCACCTACTTACTTCCATTTCAAGACAATAAGGAAAGGAAAACAACGTTCATGCGTACGTACGGACTACCGTCTCCATGAACGGTGTTTTTCATTTCATTTATCTATCTATTATATATATATATACTGAATATATATGATATGTAAATCATATTTTATATTCTGGAAGTAAGTAAATCATGATATAAGTAATAATAATGTCAAGAACAACAAGTCAAAAAACCTACGATAAATGAAACGATTTTACCCAAAACGCTTCTTTAACATGGAATTTACAAAAGAACGGGTTATATAATGTCATAAGTGAACCATATATGATATCATAACAATGAATATGATTCTCTAATAAGTCAATGACATTATTTAAGTCATTATACATGAGGTTCGGACACTTACAAAGCAAGTCGGACCTAAGGTAAGGGAAATATCACAATCTCATTTTTATCCGAGATTGTTTATTCTTTGGCATTTACTGGGGTGAATTTTATCATCCACATCCATGTTCCCTCAATATGTAATATTGTTTCCATCCACTTACAATAGTTTAAATCCAATTTTACCTTTTGGTGAGTTTTTAGTAAATAATATGAAAGGAATCTTTTGTCGTTTTTTCGTACGAGTTACTTTTTGACTTTTCCGACAAAAGTACGAAGAATGTTTTTTTAACTTATACGGCATGAATGGATTTTTAAAACATTATTTCCAAGAAGATTCCTTTACAAGTTTTCAAGTTTATTTTTAATCAACATCTTTTATTTTAAATTCGTATGACATGTTATGAAAGGAAAAATGTTTTTGAAGTAGAAAGGATATTTTCCTCAAGAATGGAGTTCAAGTATTTTATCAAAATTATTTTCTATCTATGATAATAAAAGGGTTCTGTTTTTATCCCTATTATTACATGGATTTGATTATGTTGTGATGGAAATATTTTTATGAATTCCTTTATCTTATATGAATTGTTTTATGATGTCATGTTGTTTAATAATTCCATTTTTATTACATGGGTTACGCTATGATGTATGGTTTATGATTATGTGGCACACATAAGAAAGGATTCATTATAAGATGGGTGGGACTTATATCTCCCTCCAATGAATTGGGTAAAGATTTTATATCTCATGAGATAGACATGGATGGAATGGTAGGTTATACCGGTTCAGTGAAACAGGACTGAAACGAGGGTTACTCGATTCAGAAAGGGACTTTGTCCACTAAGATAGTCTTGGCAATGAGTCTTGACTAACAAGAAATGATTCTCTATGATTATGTGTGAATTCCACAAAGTTTCATGTTTTAAGTTATGATTATTGTGATTACATTTCACTGCCATGATTTATCCCTTGTTATGAAATTATGCTCTCTTTTGCAGGTTATGATTTCCAAAATGTTATGTTCTTATGAATATGATTTGATTGATATTTCTTTTGTTTACCCTTACTGAGCATTTGAGATCACCCTTTTATGTTTTCTTTTCCCCAGGATATAAAGAAAGGTTTTAGGTATAAAAAAAAGGACGATCTTTATGGGAGATGTTGATGATCTTTCACCACGATAAGAAGATTTTATTCCGAGTTTCTAAAGACACTAAACTATTACGATCCTTGTGTGTGTGTTTTTGTTATGTACTAAGTATTCCGAAAAAGTAATGTAATGTCAATGTACGTCAGGCTTCGGGTCTCTACAGTTGGTATCAGAGGAAAGTTTTAGTCAACCTTTGGAAACTAGGATGCGAAAACGTTAGTGAGATCCCTAGAGATATTTCTAAGGTATGTCTAGGGATGTCCCTAAGGATATGTATACGTATAGGATATAGTCCTAGAACTATGGTAACGATATTAGATTAAACCAAAGATGTTAGATATTTATGTTACTCCCCCTTTATTATGATTTTTTCCTCTCACACTATTCTTTTTGGGTTTTAGAAAATGGCTGGAAACAAGGTGATTCACGATAATGGAGGATATGATGAACAATGGAATGATATTCTTCATGATCAACCAAATGAAATGGGATTTGGAAGTCCAAACATCATTATTATGCCGAATCAGCAATCTCATAATATGATCAATAAAGTAAAATTTGGTAAGTTTCCTGACTCGGCTAATAAGAGAAAGATAGAGTTTCATGATGATCATAGAAGAAAGAAACTTCAATTTACCCTATGTAAATCATGTGGGAAGAGGCATCAAGGAGAATGTTTCAAAGGAACTGGAAGATGCTTTGGGTGTGGAAAAGAAGGACACAAAGCAAGTAAGTGCAAAGGAAAAGGTTCAGTTAACACCATGTATGAGGATAATGGTATTGCTACAACATCAACAATGGTTAAATGTTTTAAATGTGGAATGTACGGGCATTATGCAAACCAATGCCCTAAGGGAAAGTCTCATGAAGAAAATCAGTATGGTCGTATGGGTAGTATTTATGTGGATGATGATGATAAGACTACAAATGATATGTGAGATGAAAGAATTGTTGAAGCTCAGTCAATGGTTTAAGAATGTAGTGGAATGATTACATGTTTATCATGTGTAATGTTGTATAAGTAATCTCATGGTACTATGGAATAAAGAGACATCTAAGGATTGTTACACTGTTGTCCTTCCTTGAGTATTGAAAGTGTATGATTAATGGTACCAGTATCCATGAATGGTTATTCAGATATTTTTGGAATGTAGATGATATGCGCATAATGAAGGGATAAGATGATAATGAGATGTTTGATTGTATTCATGAGCTCATGATGGATATAAGGACTAAGTGATATCATGGTTTGAGTATATAGAATTCTGAGGATTTTGGTATGTGGAAAGTGTTAACTTTTAACTGCATTCATGTTTTCACTAAGGTTCGATGGGTATTCAAGAGAATACATGATTAAGGCCTTCGAATGTTTGGAATGTGACCAACAAAACATATCTTATGATATATGGGGATCAACGATGGTATTAAATCTCTGGTAATCGTTTTCACTATGTTATGAGAGCAGACTGCAGTATTATGGATAAGCCTAAAGATTGAAATGGATTATGTTGGACATAAGTGAGTATTGTTTAAGGATAGAAGTTTTTTTTCGATATTATTGATGGGATGTTATAGTAATGTAGTTTTAGAAAAAGGACAACCTGCAGGATGGGTGACAACCCATCGCTTCGGACAAGGCTATGGGAATCGAACCCACAACCAAAGTGCGACTGGCCTTTATCGCCTACCACTAGCCTACATGAAGTCCCTGTTTAGTAGAAACTAGTTTTATTATATTAATCAGTATGATATATGAAGTATAAGTCCATTTTAGGAACCATATATGATTAATCTCACTATAGATCAACTTATGTATATAATTTTTGCTAACCTTTTGTTTGAGACAGATGGAATGACCCGTCATTCTATCACATGATCTGCTAACACTTCACGAATAAAAAATTCAACTTCATTTATTTAAGAGATGAAGTGGAAATTGTTCAAGGCACAAACAATAGTGCGACTGTACCAAAATAAAGTAAGTATTTATTCTAATTCAAATTCTTCAACATTAGGGAAACGATCTTGAAAACCAAAAAATGTTGTCCTCGTGATCTTATATCTGATTAATCGGATGGTACCTTATATCGTCACAAATTTATGGATTTGTGATTGTTGGCTTTTCCATAGGCATGTTCTCTACCACTCTCCATCAGAACATGATGGTTATATTTCTCTTCCATATCCATATTTTCACCTATGTGGAAACCTAGTGATTAGTTTATTTGGGAAACCGTTACGTTTCATACTTTTGTTTTTAAAGATTGGTTTTGATATTACTTTTTACGATGTGGGTTTCTATTAAAGAAACATTCGAATAGTAAAGCATTTATAACCCCGACGAATTTCGAGGGCGAAATTCATTTTAAGGGGGGTAGAATGTAACAGCCCGAGATTTTATGAAAAATAATCTTTTTAATTTTATTAATGTCTTGTGTTGTACGCTACACCAAAAGGAGCTTTCACAACACGCATCCTTGACTTGCCTTGAATTACACGCAATCTCAACCTTCCTCGATAGCGTGTGTAGTATGCAATACTGAGTTTCAAGAAACAACGATATGCTATTAAAATATTATTAAAACTAACCGTTATGAATAGTAATAACCACTTTTTAAATTTTAGAAATTTTAGCTCTCAAAATGGAATTCATTTTTGGATTAGGAGTATCGAATTTAGCCTAAGGTGGAATTTTGGTACTTTTCGGATAACTTTCATATTCCGATGAATAGTGAAAATTACTAAATTATAATTAAAAACAACTTTTTTAATCGAAATAATTAATAGTGATAAATTATTAATTTGAGTGGTTTTAAAGTATATTTATAATATATTTTTACAATTTAATACAATGTTGGACATTGGATGTAATTTCACATTTAAACCAGTTATAAACAAGTGTCAATCTTTTGATAGTTATTATCTCTTAAAAACACGCTATTTGTTGTGACAGCGGAAATTAATTATAAAATTAACTAATGCAACTTATATGTTAGAAATTTTGTAAAATAGAAATCATTTTTGAATTCGGAATATCAATTATATCCTAGGGTGAAATTTTGGTACTTTTTTGAAAACTTTCAATTTTTGATGAATAGTGAAACCACTATGTGGTAGGTTAAAAACTGAATTTTGCATAAAACTTAATTTTACCGCTTCTGTGAATGGAATTTCAAAAATCCGACAGACACGGTTAATATCAAGGACTAAAATGTGGTTCAATGAGATGAAAATAATTTTTGGTGAATGGTAACTTTTTACTTGTTTTTTACCACGGTTAATAGTAAATAGGGTAACTAAGGGTAAATATGATATTACTATTACCCTAACACATGTCCTAATTCTCTTAGATAAGTGTAATTCGACCAAAAAAAACCTTATGAATATAATATGACCATTTAGATCCACTTGGATTAGATTATGACATTTAATATTATTTTATTTAATGAATAGTTAAAATAGTTAAAATCAAAGTTTAATAACTAAAACATTTTTAATATGGGGTTATACATAAGATAAATTCGACTATAAATATTCATTAGAAAGATAAAAAGATTGCCGACATATTGATATTTTATTTATAATTTTTAGACTTTAAATAAATTAATTTATTTATGACACAACGATGATGCAGTAATTACCCTTTTAAGGAAATATTAACATAATTGATGTTATAAATGCTCAAATGAATGTAATTTGAGACTTTTTATGAATTCCACTAATTTTCTAGGTTACTATGATATATTAGTGTTTATTTAATAAACTTGGTTCAAACATATAATTCTGTTACGACATTCACAAAAATCATATATCAAATAGTGTCAAAATTGACACAAAATAGTTTTTAAATCAAATATTATATTATTAATTGTTATTTTATTCCTAAAAATCTAAGGTTCAGCTAAATGACTTAGATAAGGATATATATATTAATAATAAACAATTTGGGGTTCGTTTGGCATGTTATGGTAAGTGTATTAACCATATAGTGAAAGAAAACAAAAAGACACGGTAAAAGTTAAATTAGAGTTAAATCTAATTGATAAGGTTAAAATAATACCATAAACTTGTCTAAATCCTATTGGTTGATAGAATTTCGACCCATCCCAACTTTAGCTTCGAAATAAGACCCTTTGGAACCATTATAAACCGATTTTGACATTAATATAAAATAATATTTTGAGGTATTCCTAAGGTGCCCCTCTCCTCCCTTATAAAACGACACCTCCTCCCCTCCTCCTCACACCAATTTGAGCACTCAAGCTCGGCCAACCCCTGCCAAAATCTCTTCTCCACTTCCCTAGAAACATCCTAGAGGTTCTGGTCTTCCTCAAAGACCAATTTTAGTGCCCTAAGAGGAGGTCTCAAAGAGGCGCTTCAAAGAAGAGGTAATTACCGTTACCAATTCTTTCATCTTTATTTCTTCTTCCACTTCTTCTTCTTAGGTTGTTTCATTATGAAGTAATAACATCAGTATCACTCATATACTGATATGTTATTATAAGATTGAAACAACCCTATTTCACCATCTATCCATCCTACGGAAAAAGAAATCACCGCGCGTGCGTACGTACGGAATACCGTCTCCATGCCGTGGGGTAATCTATTTTCCACCACCACCTTACATGGTTGGGTATAATGGTGTAAATAATAAATATACATAGTTATTACAACATCATATTGATTCTGATATATTGTATAATCCACTCCAATTCAATTCAATTTTTATGGAAATGATATCATCACTCGTGCGTACGTACGGACTACCGTCTCCACGACGCGATGAGATTCATTCTCCATGTTAACCATTTAAGAATGATTATAAAGTATATATAAGAAATAATAATGAAATATATGACATTATAAAGCTACTGGATTTATGTATATATATATATATATATGTATGTCACCTACTTACTTCAATTTCATGACAATAAGGAAAGGAAAACAGCGTTCATGCGTACGTACGGACTACCGTCTCCATGAACGGTGTTTTTCATTTCATTTATCTATCTATTATATTTATATACTGAATATATATGATATATAAATCATATTTTATATTCCGTAAGTAAGTAAATCATGATATAAGTAATAATAATGTCAAGAACAACAAGTCAAAACACCTACGATAAATGAAACGGTTTTACCCAAAACGCTTCTTTAACATGGAATTTACAAAAGAACGGGTAATACAATGTCATAAGTGAACCATATATGATATCATAACAATGAATATGATTCTGTAATAAGTCAATGACATTATTTAAATCATTATACATGAGGTTCGGACACTTACAAAGCAAGTCGGACCTAAGGTAAGGGAAATATCACAATCTCATTTTTATCCGAGATTGTTTATACTTTGGCATTTACTGGGGTGAATTTTATCATCCACATCCATGTTCCCTCAATATGTAATATTGTTTCCATCCACTTAAAATAGTTTAAATCCAATTTTACCTTTTGGTGAGTTTTTAGTAATGAATATGAAAGGAATGTTTTGTCGTTTTTTCGTACGAGGTACTTTTTGACTATTCCGACAAAAGTACGAAGAATGTTTTTTTTAACATATACGGCATGAATGGATTTTTAAAAAATTATTTCCAAGAAGATTCCTTTACAAGTTTTCAAGTTTATTTTTAATCAACTTCTTTTATTTTAAAGTCGTATGACATGTTATGAAAGGAAAAATGTTTTTGAAGTATAAAGGATATTTTCCTCAAGAATGGAGTTCAAGTATTTTATCAAAATTATTTTCCATCTAATATAATAAAAGGGTTCTGTTTTTATCCCTATTATTACATGGATTTGATTATGTTGTGATGGAAATATTTTTATGAATTCTTTTATATTATATGAATTGTTTTATGATGTCATGTTGTTTAATAATTCCATTTTTATTACATGGGTTACGCTATGATGTATGGTTTATGATTATGTGGCACACATAAGAAAGGATTCATTATAAGATGGGTGGGACCTATATCTCCCTCCAATGCATTGGGTAAAGATTTTATATCTCATGAGATAGACATGGCTGGAATGGTAGGTTATACCGGTTCAGTGAAACAGGACTGAAACGAGGGTTACTCGATTCAGAAAGGGACTTTGTCCACTAAGATAGTCATGGCAATGAGTCTTGACTAACAAGAAATGATTCTCTATGATTATGTGTGAATGCCAAAAAGTTTCATGTTTTAAATTATGATTATTGTGATTACATTTCACTACCATGATTTATCCCATGTTATGAAATTATGCTCTCTTTTGCAGGTTATGATTTCCAAAATGTTATGTTCTTATGAATACGATTTGATTGATATTTCTTTTGTTTACCCTTACTAAGCATTTGAGATCACCCTTTTATGTTTTCTTTTCCCCAGGATATAAATAAAGGTTTTAGGTAAAGAAAAGGAAGATCTTTATAGGAGATGTTGAAGATCTTTCACCACGATTAGAAGATTTTATTCCGAGTTTCCAAAGACACTAAACTATTACGATCCTTGTGTGTGTGTTTTTGTTATGTACTAAGTATTCCGCAAAAGTAATGTAATGTCAATGTACGTCAGGATTCGGGTCTCTACAATCATCATATCTTTAAATATGGAAAATATATAGGTTTCATAATCATTTCATCAAATAATAACCTAATAAAAGAAGTTGGTTTTAAAATCATGTAACCCATTGAAGGGAAACATGTGTCATAAATATAATTCTATCAAAAAAAAATTAATTCTAGAAAAATATAAAATGTATTCTTTGATCATATCCTCAATAATGAATATATAAAAATTTTATTTCATCCTAAATAAGGAATAATATTTAAATATCACATGGTCCATTTCGTAAAGAAATTAACATTTCATTGAAAATCATTTTCAAAAAACTAATTAAAAAATACAAATCTTATAATGAAATCATTATAATTTTATTCCAAACATTTTTTAAATAAAATTACATTTCTGATTTGGAGAAATTATTTTTAAATCACAGATAATTTTGAAATCATTTTCCTTAAAGAAATTTAAATCATATAAAGAAATCTTTAACATATATGGGAAATCCGTGTTCCTTGAAAAAATATAAAATAAGATTGAAAAATATTTGCAAACCATTTTCCATGAAAGTCTATAAATGAAGATTGAAAACATTTAAAAACCCATTTTCCAATATAAATTATAATAGAATCATGAATGTACTCAGAAAACCATCTTCCATGGAGAATTATAAAAGAACCATGAAAACATTTTGGAAATCATTTTCCTTAAAAATAAATTGAAAACTTATAAAGAAACTGTGAAAATGTTTCAAATCCCATTTATTATAAAATACATTAAATACATATAATTAATCCTTGAATATTTATTTTAAACAAATTTCATTCAAAATACATTGAAATCTATGAGTAATTCTTTAAACTATTTTTATTAAACATGTATTTGAATGAACACATATTTGCGACTGAAGGGAGAGGAAAATTCTTAGTTTCTTGAAAACAATTTATTAATAATAATATCAACCAATTTACAGGAAATTGGTAATAATAAAAAAATTTAACAGGAATAAAATAGTATAAGAAAATTATTTACTGTTCATGAATGATTGGTTATAATATTTAATCAATGGAAGCATAATTATATACAATCTCGATAAACGATAAGATTATTTCAATAAAGTCTTACTTATTGGTAACATTGAATAATACTCCCAATGCTATAAAATAAAATTAAATGAAGCATAAAATATCTTGAATATAATTATATTCAGGATATAACATTTGACATGGTACTTTATACGAATATTAAAATGATATCGGTGTGTACCATGGAATTTGTCTCAAATAAGGTAAATTGAGAGAAAATTATTATACTGATTTCGAAACATTTGAAACATAAACCCTTTGAAAGATTGATCATAAAATGGACATATAAATACAAATAAATGTAATTATAATAATGATAAAATACATAAATGGTATTTATTCACACCACATATGATAAATATGATCTTAATATGGATCGTGTCTCATGGAAAATAAAAGTGAGACGCGAAAACCCTTACTAGTTGAGTAACTTTTGAATCATTATCCCTAGTAAAGAATAACATCTATTTAATAATTTATTGTCATGAAATAAATGAAATTTATTATATAACATGTCAGAGGATATTATATAAATCACCCAAACAAAGTGAGTGATTAATATGGAATTATATCATGAAAAAAAAGAGTGGTATTAAAATTCCATATCTTAGGTCTTGAATTTCATTGCATACATTAAATCAATCCATATAATAAATATTATTTTATTATAAATTTAGAAAAAAATTATTTTGTTATTTCTAATACCATATATTACACACTGATGACTTTATATTTCCCCTTTATTAAAAATCCATGTTAAAATAACATTTTTGGTAATAACTGCTTTGTTTATCGTATGGGTTTTGACTTATTATTCTTGATCCTTTTAATTAGATAATGTTTTAGTTATTTATGAAATATAAAAAAAGATTTATATATCATATATATTCATTATATAAATATTTAATCTAATATATTAAGGATATAAATATTAAATGAAATACAGTGTTCATGGAGACATAATGATGTATGTACACATAAATAATATTTCCTTTTTATTATCACATTAATAAAATGAAAGTAAATGACAAAGAACAGACACAAGCACATCCATATATATATATCTATATTCTATCAGAATAATGGAATTCATTTTTCATATATCTCATATAATTTTACTAAACCCATCCTTAACACATTATATGTAATGTTTGAAGGAATCACATCGCATTGAGGAGGCAGTAGTCCACACATCCACAAAATAAGTTATCATATATACACATATATGAAAGCTTGAAGGTATGTTTTATAATATAATTCCACTATAATAATGAAGTCATAAATATCATATAAAAAATCTAAAAATAGAGTTTTCAATATAATTACCAACCATGATTGATGGTAATGGAAAAAAACGAACAACATTGTTTCTTGGGGCGGTAGTTCATCGTACATAGGAATAGTAAGTTCCTTACCCATTATATGTATGTGGGTATATATTTAGGTGTAATCATTTGAATAAAAACATATACATATATTGTATGCAATGAGGTTATTATATAGTAATGAAATAAATTTAATTGATAGGGGATGTTAATTAAACTAAAATAAATAATACAGAGGAAGGATGTTTCCACTTCTTTGGGTAAATCCTTATAGTTTTCACTAAAGAGATTAATTGGATAGAATTATTCATAGAGGGAGGATTCAGGTAGGAGGTTCGGCATTTTTGGAAGTGAAATGGGTAGATATATTTGGATCCAATGGGGTTTGAGAGGTGTGATGAATGCGAATAGGTGGTGGCCTTTTAAAAGAGTGGGAGGGAACACAATTTATATTTTTTGAAAAAATTTAGGTGTAAAAACATTTTTACCAAAAAAGTCATAAAAAACCTAATATAATAATAGAAGTTTTTTCCCTGAAATATGGCTATCCCAGAGTTGTTGGACAGATTTATTGGTCATTTTGGCTAATATGTTGATTGTTTTATCCTTGTTTCATTGTAATTAATATTAATCACTTTCACTAATATTTTTTGTCAAAAATAAATTTTATCTTATTATAATATAAATACTAGAGTTATTAAAACCTTTTATTTATGTTTTTATACATTTAATTCACCAATGAGGAAAAAATATGTTTATTGTTAACCCCACAGGCATGATGAGAAAGAGGGTTTCTAATGTGGGGATGCTCAAAAGTTCATTAAGATTTTATTTATAAATTCAATTGAATAATGATTTTTAAGGACCTAATTTGGGTTAATAGATGTATAATATATATATATTTACTTTAAAACCAACATAAAATATAATTTAACAATAAAAATAAATTAGATTGAAAATATTTTTTGAATTATAATTTATTATCTTTCACTATTCATCCAAAAATGAAGTTTCTCAGAAAATAATAAACGAAAATCATCCTTACATTATTCTTTAATTATAAGATCAAAAAATAAGTTTATTTTATCAATAAAAATTTAGAAAATTTATAAAATTTTATTTTATTATTGTTCATATAATCACAGTGAAAGAAGTTCTTTAAAAAAATAGTATTTTCAAAAATAAGAAGATATTACTAAAAAATGTATGTATTTTTAAAAATATGATTTATCAATATTAAACCATTAAATATTATATTTAAAATTTATTTATTACTATTAATATTTCAATTTTTAATGGCTACATTATAACTATCTCATTTAGATAATTATAATAATAAAATGTTTTTTTATAGAAATTCAGCATTGAGTGTTATGGAAGACAAGTCAGTGGTGTGCGTTGTTCAAGATTAATATGTTATAGTGTATAATGAAATAAAAACATAGTGATTTTATATAACCAAATATATATAGAACATTGAATGATAATTTTTTTAAAATACTGTATTAATTCTAAAAAAAATAATTCTCAAAATCTCATGAGTGTTACATTCTATCCACTTAAAATTAATTTCTCCCTAAAAAGTATTCTAAAATATTTAAATTTTATTATGTGAATGTTATTCTCATATAAAACCACATTGAAATAATTAATAAAAAATGCCCTTTAAAAAGGGATTGTATGAAACATAATGGTTAACCAAAGTAACATATAACTAGGTTTCCACGTAAGAGAACATAGGTGGGAAGTGAAAACATGGACCTGGGAATGAAATATAACTATCTTGTTCTGATGGAGAGTGATATAGATCATGGTTTGGATAGAATAAAAAATAAAAAATCCATAATTATGTGATGATCTAAGGGCCTGTTTGATTCATCAGAAATTGGGGTAATGGGATATTGTTTTTTGTTTGATGGTAATTTTTCCTAAAGTTAATGAACATTTACTAGAAGATATACATACATGATTTTATTAGTTTTTCATATAAAAAATCTAACCCTTTGGTGGTACTTTTCTGAATTTCTGAATCATACCTTACTCCAAGAAATGAAGGTGAATTTTTCATTCCTTATATACTAATAGATCATGATATCCATGAATGGTTTTCCCATATGACTTTAGTTCCCATTAATAAATAGTGGTTAAAATAGTTTATCCAATAGCATAAATCCTAATGGGGTGAGAAAATACTTTAATCTCACAAAATTCATATAATGTTTAACTTAATCCTACCATAAATGGTTAACTTTATAACCCATCTAAAAAATGAATATCTAAAATTTAATAATTATGTTCAGAAAATTTTCTTAACATTGATCAACTATATATCTGAAAGTAGATCTTTGTTGTCACAATCCATACATTTCAATACCATCATCATAGATTTTCTTGAAACATGGTAATAATGTGAATTTTTATATATTATTTTAAAAATCTTAAATGATTCCTTATTCTGAATATTTCTTGACATATTCTATAAATTCAATAGGTTATAAACTTAATACATGATAATATATACCCACTTTACAACAAATATTTCATATGTTTTTTTTTTCAGAATAATATTCAATTTACTTTATATAAGTCAATAATATCTTCATCTAATATTAACATAATTTTCTAAACATTTTCAACACATTAAGGGTATCCCTGCTTATTTCAAAATATCACCTTTCAATTAAATCATATTTCTAAGTCATCATCACCATTAAATATATCATTATAATTAATTAATGAAAAAATATGCATAAAATAATTATATATTTCATGATTCATATAATATAATCTTTTAATTATAAAACATATACATTTCAATCACCCAACATTATGCTTAAGCCATTTCTCAAGATTCGTCATGATATCCCTTAACACCCCTTTTCAATAATATGATATATTATTCATGTATTAAGATTCAAAAACCTCAATCCAATAATTCTTCTTATATTTACATCAAATAATACCTTAATAACATCACATACCTTTAAAAAGCCATTTTGGGCTCCTTATCTTAAGTAGTATAACCATTACTCATGGAACATCCTGATTCACTTCATGATATTTTAGCTTAGGAAATAAATTTTTATTATTCCCATAATGTACACATATGAAAAAATCAAAGATAACCCATTTCATTATAGTTAATGGTATTTTATAAAACTATAAAGCATAGAGTGAGAACATCTTATCATAGAAGATAACAAAAAAATCAAGATAAATTATTTATACAATGTCTAATTAATGACAGTTAATTATTAAATCGTTGACACCAATGGTTTATCCAAAGTTATTTGTAAAAATATTCAATTAAATTATTCATTATTTTTTATTAATATATTATTATTTCTCAAAGCATATATCACTGGGAGTGTCAAACCAGGTGCACAGTAAGGCCCATTGTAATGTACCTGTTTAGACTCGAGTCAGGCCTGATGTACCTTGTCAGAGTTGTTACTCCAAGGTACCATGTTCCAAAACCACTTCCACTTGTAGTTTCAAGATAGCTATTTGTTTCTAAAAAACCACTAACCAGATCCTATACCAAAAATCCATGACAATTTCTCAATATTTTTCTTCTCTTTAGACATAACCTTATTGACATCCCTAGACATATACTTAGAAATATCCCTAGGGATCTCACAAAAGTGATCTCATTATATTTTACAAATATTGACTAAATAATTACTTTGATTGCAACTAAAGTGATCTCATATTAACATTCATGGATATTAAATCATTTTAGAAGAATATTCAGCACATTAGAAAAGTACATCCCTGAGGATCGTAATCATTTAGTGTCTTTTGAATCATGGAACACATTATTCTATTTTAGTGAAAGATATTAAAAATATTCTCTAAAGATATTACCATTTTGTAATGAAAAATAATACTTTTCTTTATAAAATAGGGAAATGATATATAAGATATGGGTGAGATCAAATGTACAATAGTGGTTAATTGAGGGAATATGTAGGCAAAACATGAACGTAAGGGTATGAGAACATGATAATATAATTTTAATATCATACCCTTAATATTATAATGAATATCAATAATACATTTAATAAATATTGTATGTTCATAAGACACGAATCATAAGATAATATAGAACATTAACCATTTGTGCATATCATAGGCATACGCCATATAATTTGTGGCTGACACATAAACATAGAAAATCTTATGTTAAGGATACTGACCAAGACCCTCATAACATGTTAGGATTGGGTTAATAACCTTTGTAAATACATATTTATTGAGATAAAAACCTCTGTAACCTATTTTTATTGAGCTTAGTCTCAACCCATGTACCCTCTTACACTCTGACTTGGGCTACAACCCATGTACCCTTTTATATTCATGCATGGGAAACAACTCATGTACCTGCTTATTTCTAGGATTGGGAAATAACCCGTGAACCTTCTGGTTATCAGTCATCAGATATATTATATATCCATTATGATCTCATAAAACATTTACCATTACTTAATTAATTTAAGAAATATATAGGTCCCCCTATCAAATAACAATACCATGCATACATATTCTATAATATGATAAAACATTGATTATATCATGACCGATAATAGATTTGGGTTTCAAAGAAATCATATCATAACTCATTAAATGAAATGATCATCACAAAATTTCATCATATCATTACCTATAGAAAATATAAGAGTCTCAAAATCATTTCACAATATTAGTACCCATGATAATAAGTACGTTTCAAAAGAATGTAACATGTGGGTGAGAAATGGGTGTCATAAACATCATTCCAGAAAAACATAATCCTATAATGAAATAATATGAATCGTATTCTTTGAACATATTCTTTCTAATGAATATGCTATAACAAATTATGATATCCTTAATGAAAAAATAATTTTTACATATCATGGAACATTTCATAAGGAAAATAACCATTCATTGAAAATGTTTCTCATTCAACCATTTAAAAAAATACATTCTTATAATGAAATATTTAGAATTTAATTTTAAAAAAATTATTTAGGGAAATATGTTTTTATCTTTTAATTTTTTTTAAAAACTCAAATCATTTTGAAATCATTTTTCTATATAAATTTATTTAGAACTTATAAAAAATGTTTCAAAAAAAATTGGAAAAACTATTTCCGTGAAAACTAAAATAAAGAAGATTAAAAAAAAATTGAAAACTATTTTAATTGAAAATGTATTAAATAATCTTGAAAATATTTTGACACCCATTTTCCATAAAATCTCATACAGTAAGGTTTAAAAAAATTTGAAACCCATTTTCCTTGAAAATATTTTTAAATCATATTATGTAGGCATGAAAGAATTTTGAAAACCATTTCATAGAATATACATTGAATATTTATAATGATTCCATTTAAAAAATAAAACCATTTTCATAAAAAATACATTGATAAAAATTAATAATTCTTGAAAACATTTTTACAAAACCTGTTTTGGAAATAATACATATTTGTGACCGAAGGGATAGGTACTCTAAGACTTTTTTAAAATAACTTTCTTATTCATAATATGTACTAAAGTGTGGAAAAATGGAATAAATATATGATTATATCAAGTAAATCTATAAGATAATAAAACTAATTATCATTATTGAAATATATGTCATAATATTTCATCAATGGAAGCATAATCATAATCAATCTCGCTAAACGTTGATATTTTTAATAAAATAATACCACATGTAAAATTTCAAGCGTACTACCCATGTTAGAAAATTAAATTACATGAATAAACAAATATCCCTAAAATGAGTATATTCATGACATAACAAATCAAATGGAATTTTATATGCATCGTAGAATGATATAGTTTCATAACCTGGCATGTATTAAAAATAATGTAAATTGGGACAAAATTAGTTTACCAATTTAGTATATTTTGAATGATAAACCCTATAAATGAGAAATCATAAAATGGATATGTAAGTAAATATAAATTTAATTATAATAATTTTATAACACATAATTAATAATTATACACACCACATATAAGAAATATGAGGTTAACATGACTTTAGTCTCGTGAAAAATAAACATGAGATGAGAAAATCGTTATTACATTAGTAACCTTAAAATCCTTATACAACTAAAAAAATTACATTTACATATTCAATATCATGATAATAAAAATTTATGATAAAAAATTTCATATGGAATTATATACACCATAAAAATTAAGTGATTGGTTAATATTCCATGTATATGATAGAAATAAAAAGCGAGATGAAAATCAAGTACCTTGAGTCTTGAATTTATCTACATTCTTTTAGTCCTCATGTATAATAAATATATGTTTATTTCTAATCTAACACATAACAGTATCTTTATATCTAAATCCATATATGACTGACTTATGACTTTATATTACCTATTTATTGATAATTCAATATTAATGTAATGTTTCGTGTAATAACCACTTTGTTTATCGTTTGAGTTTGGACATATTATTCTTAATCCAATAACAAAGATAATTATTTAATTATTCCATGAATTTAATAAATCATGCATATATCATATATATTTATTATATAAATACTTAATTTAATATATTAATAATATTAATATTAAAAAAATACCATTCATGGAGATAGTAGGTCATATGTAGGCATGAAACCTATTTTATTATTTTTTTCATATTGAAAGATTTAATTGTAAATAACATATATGTATATATATATATAATATAAATAAATTAGAATTAATATGTAATATTTATCATATAATTTTAATATACCCTTCTTAAATATATTCCATGTAAAGTGTGAACAAATCACATTGCTTTGAGGGGATAGTAGTCCACACATCCACAAAATAAGATATCATATTCAAAAAATGGAATTCATGTAGGTATGCTATAGTTAATAACTCTATAATAATAAATAAATCATAAATATAATATAAAGACATATTTTCCATCATAATTACATACCATGATATGTGGTAAGGGAAAAACAGACAACATTGTTTTGTGAGACGGTAGTTTCTTATACACAAGAACAGTAAGTTTGTTATACATTATATAGATGTCTGTGTATGTGTAGCTCTAAAAACGAGAATTAAAACATATAAATATAATTTTAATTGTTATTTTATTATATAATCAAGGAATAATAATAATTATGTGGGTGTAAAATGACAATTAAACGAAGGATTTTGAGGAAGGATATTAGCTCTTCTTTTGGTAACAAATTTTGGTTCTCAAAAAAGATATTACATGGATGACTTTGTACCCACTGGGAGGCTTCAAGGATGAATTTAGGTATGTTGGGAAGGTAATTGGGTATATCCTAACCAAACCAATGTGGTATGAGATGTTCAAATAATAGGAAGAGTTGGTGACCTTTTATATGAGAGGGAGGGGGCATAGTTGGTATTTATAAAAATATGTGAGAGGTACCAACATTTTTACATAACCAAAATCATCAAAAAAGTCAAAAAATAATAATTGAATTTATATGGACTAAATATGGAAGAAATGGGGTTTTAGACAATTTAATTGGTCATTTTTACCCATATGTTTATGGTTTGTTCCCTTTTGAAACTTAATATTTCGTTAATTGAGGTAATTAATTTTAATCACACTCACTAATTTACTTTTTAAAATTTATCTAAAATAATTATAATATTAATAATATAAATATTTAAACTATTGATTTTGTTTTTTTTAATTTCAATTCATTAATGTTTAAAAATTATATTTAATACAAATCCTGTTGATGTGGCGCGAAAGTGGGTTTTTTTTAAAGTGTTGATATTTAAAAGATCATTAACAGTTTATAAATAAATTCAATATAAAAATGATTCAGTGGCATAAATTGGATTAATTGATGTATAATTTATATATTTGGACTTTAAAACCAACATAAAATATAGTTTTACTATATAAATAAATTAGATGAAAAAGGCTGTTCAGAATTATAATTCAGTTTTTCCATGATTTATCCAAAAATGACGTCTCTGAGAAAAATTAAAAAAATCACCCTATGAAAATGTTGATATTTTCAATTCAAAAATGAAGTTTATTTAATAAAATTAAAATTTTAAAATCATATAAAATGTATTTTAATATTTTTCAAAGAAGGACATAAAAAACATTTATTTTATGAAAATTTTATTTTCAAACATATAATGACTTTACTAAAAATTATATGTCTTATTATCAATATAATTTATCTATTTAAAACCATTTTTCAATTATATTTAAAATTTAGTTATTAATTTTCATGTTGGTATGTTTATCATCTATGTTAAAACTATCTCTTTTAAATAATTGTTAATATAAAATGTTGTTTTGTAGAAATTCAGAGTTGCGTGTAACACAAGCCAAGTTTGTGTTTTGTGTAGTACAAGATTAAATTGGTATAGAGAATAATGAAATAAAAGCATACTGATTATTTAAAACTATAGATATATTTTGTTTTTTGTGAAATAAAAATATCTAAAGTGTGATTTCTTAAAAAAAAATAATTCATATAATCTTAGGGTGTTATTGGTGCACCATATATCGACTCCATATCCCATAGAATTATTCCCACATCACCATGCATGATATAGAATATGGTCATGTATGGACCCCAAAAATTAAAATGTTTCTTCATTTTACCATTTTTTATTGTATAAAGACATTTTCAATATCCAAACATCCAACTATATCCCAATTTTCTTGAATTTTACAGTGAATTCAGAAGCAATATATTTTTCTGAGAAGGGACAGACCTAGTCCATCCCATAGCTACCGCCTAATTAAAATTCATAGTTGGGAACCCACACAAACTTATAGTTGAAGGTTGAAATCCTCATTATAGAGGGGTGCATATAAAAATTATAATCAGCTTCTTGATTCATCTCTTAAAATTTTTTAGGCATGTTCATTGGTATAAATCAATCTTCATGGACTCATTTGTAGACAAACTATCCCCATTGATAGATGTTCACCTGGAAAGTGTTATGGGTTATCTAAATCAAATATGATTGTATGAATGATAACTGCATGGGGGGGGAGCATTATTAGTACAATCAATCCTATTAAGTAAAATAATGATTGAAATGAACTATTCTCAAAGGTTTACTATCATTATCATTGTTAGGCTCATCTAAAATTACTCAGTAGAACAGAAATACGTTGGAAATACATAATTATGTGGCGTATATCTGATTGGTAAAATAAAATTTTGTCAATGGAAATACATAATAAACCCGAAGCATCATGTGTATTTCATGAATAATATAAGGGATTCACCAATCACATAAAGGAATTTTGGACTTACAAACATCCCAAAATATCACAGATCATATAAAACAACAATACATCAACCAAATGAATAACCACTCAAAAAATCACAATTGTGTACCCTTTACATGTTCACGTGAGGAATATAATAGTTAAAGGATCATGCGATCCAGTAGGAAGATCCTTCACAAACCTGAAGACAATTATCGATCTCCTTGACCTAAGATTTATATAATTACCAAAGAAATATTTTGGTTGATTCAATAGGGCCCCTGGGCAATGCATGTCTTATGAACGAGCTCTCTCGAAATAGTCTCATAGTGAAGTATCATGGTGGGTTCTTGGGGGAAGATCTTGTGATGAGGTATTGAATCAAAGAAAAAAGTGATCTAGAAAATCGAGTAGTTTTTAAACAAAAACATATACACTCCCCTATTTATGTGGAATATCACAAAATACCAAACATCGTCCGATAGATGAAACATCACCCCTCAGATCATGTATCACCGAAGACATTAATTTGTGATAGCTTCAAATCCTTAGTTAGGAATTTATATTCCTCAAATATATCCCTTTTTCCCATAAAAGTTTCTCTTGACTTAAATGCAAAAAAAATTTATTGTAAGAACATTATATTCGACAATGTGTATGGAACAGTACAATAAGCACATAATGGAATATAATATACATTGAATTTTCAATATAAGTACTCATTTTTTCATCTACGATATAGACTCAAATTCACACAATACTGAGTAATATTTCATTACACTGAATAGGTACCTTCTTCGATATCTTGCGTTACATGCAAGAAATAGTTTTAACGAATAGTAATATATTATTAAAAATTTATAATTTAATATAATAAAATATAACATTTCCATTAAATTTTAAATTATGAATATTATTAAATAAATTATGAAAATATATCATATATAAAAATATAATATTAATTTATTGTTAACAAATTAATGAATACAAGAACCAATTATAGAGGGAACGATTTTATAGAAAATTATTTTTCTGCCCACAAATCTATTTTATCTTCCAAAATTAATTAAAATTTTTGAGGGATGTTAATTTAATATATATATATATATTATATTCAATAGAATATTTTTGATATTAATCCAATATATTTGATAAGAATAATATGATAACAAACCCAATTTTATTCATTCAAACCTATATTGTCATAAAACCAATTTTTCACATTTTAATGGCCAAGATATTTTAAATCCAATGTTTAACAAAATTATAAATTTATTATACAATAATAAAAATCCATTTTAAAATAATATCAATAAAATTTGATCAGTTTAATTTTTTTTATTTTCCAATAAAAATAATTAATAATGAAAAATACTGAATTTTAATTCAAAAATGATTTTTCATCTGACTTTTTAGATAGTTAAGTTATATTTTTAAATGGTTATAAACATAAATTAGATTAATTTCTTATTATTTAATACAATTTTGGAAATTCGAATGAATTTCATTTTGAAATTGATTGTAAAAATATATCTATCTTTTGAACGTTTTTTGTTTAAAAACATGCATTTTCTTACAATATATGGGATTAAATTTAAATTAATTTCAGAAACTTATGTGATTCAATTTTGAAAAAATGGGATAAAAATATGGAATCAGAATAATTTAAATTTTTTAATAATGTCAAAACAGTTTTTGGGTAAAAATATAAGTGAAATTAATTAAAATTATTTACAGCGATTAAGGGAATAATTATAATAACAAATGACTAAATCATAAACTTAATGATCAAAATTACCTATACACTTGTTCAAAATGAATTTTATATCCATATCTCAACCATATTTTAAATTTTATATAATTGTTTTTCGTTATTCGAGCAACCTTTTGTAAGGAAAACGTGGGTAAAATTCCCTTTTCCAAAATTTATAAGAATATAACTCCTCCTCCACTATAAAAAGTAAATCTCCCCTCCCACTTCCTCACACCTCCCAATAAATTTGTATAAACAATGATCTAACCAAATATCTTCTAAGAATACCTCCCCTAAACATAGAAACCACATCTAGGGACTAAATATACCCAATTAATCCCTTTGTCGCAAACCAAAAGGAGTTATTCGAATATCTGGAAACATCCTTCCTCAAGATATTTAGATTTATTTTATTAATAAACAAAATAAAATAATCATATAAAATAATCATATAATATGGTTTTTATCCTAAATATACTTATAAATTTTTATTATAATATTTCTAATTGAACTTACACTCACTTCCATCTAATCGGTGATGAACATACCATTTATGTATACGGAGAAATACCAACTAACAAATCATTTTTGTTCATTTTTCTTTTACCACCTCTCATCGTTTGGAATTATGACAAAAAAATTCTTCAAATATGATATATATTATATATATAAAGTATTTACTATTTATTTATTCATATATATCACATAACCTCTTACTTTTCATGTTGTGTAAATATGATAACATCCTTTGTCGAATTGTTGAATACTTCACCCTCATAGTTATATGATTCGTTTACACTATACTTGGAATATATAAAAGATGGTTTTATAAAAATTAATTAACAAGAATTAAATATATATTATTCTATAATTATTATATAAATATATGTAATTTACTATTTCCTCTTTTAGTAGGAAAAATGATGGTTGTGTTTATACATACGAATGGCCTACTGTCTCCATGAATTATGCATTTCATTACTAGTATCCAAACATAAGTGATTATTAGTAATTAATTTATAATTAATATATATGATAAATAAGTTATTTTTTTCATTCTGTAAATTATTATATAATTAGGTAAGTTATAGGAACAATAAGTTAAATTTCAAAACATACTCGAATAACAAGGTAAATAACACCCAAAATACTGAATGTAATGAATGATTTTTATAAAACAGGTAAAAATATATTATAAGAAGTTACTATATGATGTTATGAATATAATTGAAATTATTTTATAATTTAGTAGTATATTTTTAACTACTATACTAGAGGTGAAATACCACACAACAAAAATGAAGTATAATATAAGGGATCTTCATCTTACTTTTGTACATCCATTACGTAAATGTCACATTCACCACATACATATTTTGATTTGTTTTTCTATTTACCATTTTTATATATTATATCATTAAATATTATATCATTATTTTATTTTGATTTTCTATTTTAATTATTTCTTTTAAGTTTAATTGAGTTAAAAGTTAGAAAGTCGTAATGAATTTTCATAACACAATTTCTTTTCATTGAGTTATATAAATTCATCATTGTCATTAAAAACCTATAATTATGTGTATAAATAATGTTTACTATCACATTATGTATTTTAAACTCTATTATTTGGATTCACATTTTATATACAAAGTCTATTCATTAATTTTTTCCCACTTCACCATTATAATCTATTCAGGGGTTTACTTCACAAAAACATTTTGGTTGGGATTGTTTATAATTGAGTTTCCATTAGATAAAATTATTGAATAATTGTTCAATAAAACCATTAATTTTCTTATCAAATGGTAATTAATGACCTTCATAAACAAATAGTACCATTTTTAGACTCATTGGAACTCAAATTGTTTTAGAAAATGTTTTTATGAAAAACAGACTTCATTTCACTGTTCAGTCAGAGAAGTTGTTTTCTTTTAACCACCGTATTTTTTTAAATGTTTTAAAAAATATTTTTAACCTTTATAATATAGTTTACCAAAATTCATTTCATACCTTTAGTAAAAGTTTTTATTTTTTATACATTAATTTAAAAATGTATTTTTTATTGGTTTATAAAATAAAGAGAATATTTTCCTCAATTATGTTTTCAAAAGATCTTTTAATAGTATTTCTATTCACCAATGACAAAAACCTTTTGTTTTTAACCACTTGGGACATGTTTTATTGATACCATAATTATTATTCATATTTTGTTAAGGTTTCATTGAACAATTATTGTATTTAAATTCAATACATTGAATCCTTTTAGTCACATTGAAATATTCAATTTCCTATTATCATTAGACATTGAATTCCACATAGTTATCCATATCATTTATCATGGATATGTTTATTCCCTGAATCATATATCATTTTTATAGATGGTGTATTCTTTGACATGTTATATCATGAATCTATATATTTTAATGATATTATATGTTTCATCTAATCCATGGGGAATTATGATTCCAATGTTTCAATGTGGTATGGGACACTTTGAAATGTTTAAATATTATTTTCCTCAATAATTACTTAATGAAATTTCAAGGGAATGTCAATTCATCTGCATCAAAAAAACTTGTTCATAGTTGTCCGCCATTTAGGATATTTTTTTAAATCCTTATATTTGATTCCTTATAGATATTTTATAAGTCACATTGTAAAATTATTTATTCGATATATAAAGAATGATTTGTACAAGTATGACACAGGTTAGACCCAATTATAGATAGCCCCTCGATGAGTCAGTAGTCTCGTGGGATGAGTAAGATTTCTATAAATATATGTTTTTCCCCAAAACACAAAAACAATCTTGTGAATGATCTAGACAGAAAGGGAACCGTGTACATAAGAAACATGGAGTCCAATAATTAAGAATTTACCTTATTTAGAATCATTTTTTATTTATCTGTGATATTTTTATCAACAAATATTTGGATGAATTTAATTATTAGTTAATTTATTTAATGGAATGTGTTTAAATTATATACCATTACATGTTTTTTCTTTCCCAGTTTATTAATTACATGGAACATGTATTCAATTTTTAGCTTATCATATTGATTTTTCTCATTGATTCATTATTTATTACACAATAATTTTACCTTATTAATAATTTGTACTCACCCTTATTTTATTTTCCTTCCCCATGAATCCAAAAAGTGTACTAAGGTAGATATTAATGAATAAATTGGATGGAATAAAGGCATTATCCTCTAAAGAAATAAATATATTGTAATTAGTGTATTTATTATCAATACAAGAATCATGTACATATCTGATTTACCCTTACTACTTACCTATTTGATCCTTATTTATTTTATTCATTGAATTAATTAAAAGGAAATGGTATTACACACATGGTATGGTATTTTTTTGAAGTGCGGTATCTACAGTTAATATGAAATAAAATTTAGTAGAAACCTTGAGAATTAGATTTAGGAAAACATATATTAAGGAGCATAGACCTATGGTAGACTTTGAGGATAAGTATAGAAGAACATCCTATAATTTTGGTATGGTATATAATATTAGGGTGTTCTAAAAATAAATCCTTATCTGGAAAATAAAAGTGGATGTTGTTTTAGCATAGATGTACCTAGGGGTAAAAACTCTGATAAGGTCTGGCAGTCCTGACTCTAGCATAACCTAGTACATCATAATGTTCCTTGTTATGCAAATGGTTTGACACTCCATTGGTATATTCATAGGATAATTCACATTTTCTTTACAAATCATTATGAAGAATCCAAATAGATAATGAAAATGAATGAACAAAGTTAATCATGTGGTTTTCTAGATTGAAAATAATGTGTCAATATTTAGATATCCAAAAAATGATTATATAGGTTTTCCACTATGATAATTATTGCTCACGCAACATTTTTTTGTTTTATGAAGTTACCTCTTTTAAAGGATAAACTCTAGTACAAGGAAGGTCCTATATAGAAATAAAATGAATAATGTATTTATCTGTTATAGTTGTGTTCAAAAGATTTGTTAAATTTTTTTAGTGATTAACCTTATTTCAAGGATGTCTATCATATGTATTTTTTGATATTATATTAATAATTTATTATTAAAGGAAAACCAATATTCTTAGTGACAAACCATCAAGTATACTAAATCCACAAGACATGAACCAATGATTGAAAGAAGTTAATAGTTTCACACCTACCATTGGACTATATGAGTTCCTAGTGAAATTTCCAATGTTTTTCAATATACAACAAGAAGAATAAATATTAATGATGAACCATTAGTGTAACTTTTTAGGTTTATAGGTTACTGTTTTGACCATGTTGTTTTTTAAAATAGTTATAGACATATAATATTTATTTTAACTATTTTACGGTCATCTGGATATATTAAAAATGAAATCTAGTGCTTCAGGTATCAATGTTACTTTTTGGATATCCATTTCATTAAGCAAAGGATGAAATGGAAATTGATCGAAGTAAAACCAATAGGTGAATTTTTTTATAAAATATATCATGTGTGTATATTTCCTTATATTCTTAGGCTATCAAAGAAACCCTCAACATTAAGAATATGGTTAAAATTTGTTTTCCTAATACATTATACTTTGAATAAATGGTTTTCAAAATCACTGTAGATTTAAGGATTTGAGGCCCTCAACTTTCCATTGATCATTCAATAATTTTTTATTCATGACCTCAATCAATAAATATAAATATTTATACTTTTCCTCTATATACATATCTTAATTTAGCACTAATGTTATCCTCAATAGAGTCTTTGTTATATGTTAGTCCATTTGACTATTTTTACATCCCATTATCCCTTTTCTACATGATGTTTTATGAACCCTTCTCATGATGTAGGATTTCGATATAGTAAATATAAAAAATCTATTACAAAGGTCAAGTTTAAATATCAAGGATTCAATTTAATTATGATGGGGACAATGTAATTCCCCGAATGTCTAAAGTAAGAACATTTAATTTGATAGTGTGTATTATACACAACACCAAGTGTGTAAGTATATATAATTTCCATATAAATTAAACTATAATTACTATATTCAATCTATGATATAAATTTAGAAGAAAAAAACATTGAGTTATCATATGTTACGTGAAATAAATACATTCTTTGATAACCTATGATACATAAAAGACTGAGTTCTACCATACAACATTATATTATTAAAATATTATTATATAATAATAAGATATAACTTATCGATTAAATTTAAAATTAGGAAATTAATTAACTAAATTATTAAAATATGTGGTTTATGAAAATATAATATGAATTAATTGGTAAATAATTAATGAATATAACAACAAATTGAATCTAGAGGGAATGATTTTTTAGAAAACTATTTTAATTCCCATATTCTTTTTTATCTTAAGAAATTAATTAAAATTAGTGGGTGATATTTATTTAGTATATATTAAATATTCAATAATTTAGTATAATATTAATACAACAGATTTGATATGTATATGATGAGAAGAACCCCATGTTTACCCATAAAACCAATATTTTTAT
The DNA here is from genome assembly GCA_963277665.1 of Viscum album. NCBI lineage: Eukaryota > Viridiplantae > Streptophyta > Magnoliopsida > Santalales > Viscaceae > Viscum > Viscum album. Next base: position 1,589,790,413 of record OY728141.1, on the reverse strand, counting down.
AAAAGTACATTTTCCACCTTTTAATGGATAACCTATTTTCAATATTTGTTTGATCATTTATATAAATTTTAAGTTAGAATAAACTTTATCTTTTAAATAATAACATGAAAATTATCTTAGGGTAATTTTGTGGTATTTTTTGGAAATATTTTTTTAATGAATGGTGAAAAATAATGAATTTTAATTCAAAACATCTTCTTTACCAACTATTAAAAATAATGTTTAATTATATTTTAATTTTTTTAAAGAATAATTAGAATAATATTTTCTAAATTAATCCAACTTTTTCATTAAAATCATTTTAACTTTTCAATTGAATATTACAACATTAAAAACCTTTAAACTGTTTTATTTAAAATCCCCGTATTGTCGTCACATCTCATGGTTTAAATTTAAATTTATTCATGCTACTTCTCTGGTAGTAATTCAGAATAACTGGTTAAATATTTTGAATAATAATAATTTATAATGTCTGATATCGTCAACATAGTTTTTGAAAAAAAATATTAGTTAATGTGATTAAAATTTAATTCTATTGATTATGAGAAACATTAGAATAACAAGGGGACAAACAAAAAACATATGAACCAAAATGACCAATAAACGTTTCCACAATACATTGGATGGATATATTTATACAGTATCCTCACATTTTTTTAATTATTTATTTTATGGGGTCCACTTCTATAGGAAATGTTTTCATGGAATTCCTTTTTAAAATATTTACTAGAATGACAACCATCATCCACTCTAAAAAGGCACTCACCTATCCCACTTACTCACAGAAATATAGGAACTTTTCACAAAAAATTATATTCTGAAATATATCCTTAAAATCAATCCCATAAACCTATAATAATAAACTTTTGAATAAATCCATCCAAGTAATCCCTTTGGTGCAAAATTAAATGAGTTACCTGAATAAGATGTAACATCCTTCCTATATCTCTTTAGGTTTATTTTCATTCTGCACCCCCTCAATTTTTTCTTATTACATGATCATATGAAAACCCAGGTATCATAAATATAATTATGTTATATTACTATAATTGTTTTACTTACACTTAACATACAATTCAATTTAATGGTTTAGGAACCAACCATTTATGTGTACGGTGAACTACACCCACACAAAACAACGCCTTTCATTTTTTCCTTTACCGAATATCCTAATTCAAAATTATGATGTAATTTTTTTTATATGTGATGTATATTATACTTATAATTTAATTATTAATATTTAATTTTTATATAACACATACCATAATACTTTTTATTTTGTGTAAATATGAAAAAATCGTTTGTGGAAATGTGGACTAGCACCCCCTTAAAAAGATGTGATTCGTTCACACTATACATTGAATGAACAAAGGATGGTTTTATTAAATGGATGGGAAATATATGAAATATATATGATAATTTAGTTATAATATATATATATATATATGCACATATTTATTTTTTTACATTTCATTCTATTAATATGACATAAAATAAAGGTAGCTTTCATGTGTGTTCCCTACCATCCCCATGAACGGTGCATTTCATTTATTATATCCAAATATAATTGATTATTATAAACACATATATAATGAATATATATGATTATTAAATCATAAATTACACTATATCAATTATTTAATAATGATATATGTAATATTAACAATAAGTAACTAGTAAAAACATATTGGAAAAACTAGGCAGTTACAACCGAAATAGTGAAAATAATGAATGATTTTCAACAAATGGGTAATAAGATATTATAAAAAGATATTATATGGTATTATTAATTTTATTATTGTTATGCTATATGTTATTAAAATATTTTAAACCACTATCTAGGATTTTATATTCAACACTACAAAAAGGAAGGGTAACGTAATGGATTTTTATCTCACTTTTTTACATCGATTAGATGAATGTAATATTCTACACAAACTTATTTTTTTTGGGTATATACTAACCATTTTGATATATAATATCATGAATATTTTTATAATCATTTATTTTTGAGTTTATATTTGAATTATTTCTACTAAGGGTATTTTTGTTAAATGTTAACAAGTGGTAAAGAAATTTCGTAACCCCTTTTAATGGAGTTATATTACTTCTTCGTTGTCGTTACCACTATAAAATTATGTGTATAAATTCTTTTGAATATATATTTATGTATTTACACTTATCTTATGTGTATTTAATGTTTATACACACAATATATTCATTTATTTATTCCCACTTCAAAGTTATAATTTATTAAAGGGTTTACTTCACAATCTCTTTTTATTTGGGATTAATAATACATGAATTTAAATCATAGGAACTTATTGAATGATTGTTCAATAAAACTTTTAATTTTGTTATCATATGGTTATTAATGACCATTATTAATTTATTGTTCTATTTTATACTCATTGTTACTCATTATGTTTTATATTTTATTAAAAAAACACGACTTTATTTCAGACTTTAAATGGAGATCCTTTTTTCTTTTAAAAACCATGTCTTTTAAATAGATTTAAGAAATTTTTTTTAAACTTGTAAAAATTATTTAAAATGTTCATATTTAACATTTAGTATTTTTTTATGTTTTTAAAAGTTATTTTTAAATATAAGGTTTTAAAAATATTTAAAAAAAAGATATTTTCCTCCAGAATAATTTCAAAAGACATTTTTATAGTATTTCTATTAGTTAATAGAAAAGACCCATTTTTTACACAACTTTGGATATATTATATTTATACCATCATAATTCATCCTCTATATGGTTCATGATTTCCTTAACCAATAATAATATCGATATTTTTTTACCCTGATTCTATTTATTCCCTTAACAATATTCAAAAACCTATTATTATTTGACGAGGAATTTACCCTATTTATCCTTATAATTTATCATGAATATTTTTACATTTTATACTGTATATAATTTATAAATACGGTGATTACTTTTAAATGTTATATTTGAATATTTTTTTTCTAATTATATTCTAAGTTTTATTTAATTCATGGGGAATTATCATTAAAATGTTTCAAAGTGGTATGAGGTAATTCAGAATGTTTAATGATTATTTCCCAAAAAAATTAATTATATTTGAATAGTATCTCCATTAATAAATAGAAAAAACACTTGTTATTAGTAATCATCCATTCAGTAAATATTGATAAGTCCATATTTTTACAGCATATGGATATTTGATTAGGCAAATTGTTAAATAGATTATTTGAAATATGAGGAATTCTTTGCATAGGAATGACACAGGTGGGGCCCAGTTATTGATATCCCCTCGATGCATCGACGGTCTCATTGGACGAGTTAGTTCCCTATCATGAGATGGGTTTTTACATGATATACAAAACTATATTTTGAAATTACATGACATTAAATAGACAACATACCTTAGAAACACGGAGTCCAATAATTTATAATTTCCCTAAATTTGATGCATTTATTATTTATCTATGAGACTTTAGGTCAATATATCTAGGGATTCACTTATTTCTATGTTCATTAATTTAATATAATTTATTTCAATTATTTTTATTTCCATATTGTTTACCCACTTCTTTCTCAGTTTATTGATTACATGGTATGTGTCATCAATTATAACCATTGTATATTGACTATTCTCATTGATTAATTATTTATTCCACTGTACTTTTCCCTTACTAAGAATTTGATTTCACCTTTATTATATTTCATTTCATAAGGAATCTACGAAGTGTTATAAGAATAATATTAATGTATATTCTATATAGAACAAAGTAACTAACCAAGAAAAAAATATTTACATATTTTATTTTTTTTATAATACAAGATCCATGTATGTATCTAGTTTACCAGGACTACTAAACATTTAAGTCCTTTGGTATTTCATTACTTGTATTATGATAATTTATTTATAGTAGATACTAGCTCTGGAATTTCTAGATTTTCATTACTAATCTAAGGGTGGGGGGGGGTTAACACCCTCTAAATGATCATTAGAAAATTCAAAAGTGAATAAACACCTGAATATATCTATTATTTCTCCAAAAAGATGAAAAGATGGCCAAGAACCAAGGATTTCATGAACCCCCATAAAATAGGTTGTTTTATTCCCTTTATAAGGTCATGCAAAGGATCCACATGTAGCACATAGCTTACATAATGTCTTTTGAAAGCCCTTTGACATGACTTTATGCTCTTGCGAAGGCGCCCTAGACAATCACTGATTATGTATTGGTAGCCAGATAATGCTCCCACATGTCGTACAACTTTTCTGATGCTAGATTCATGAAAACCCACCTAAGAATCATTAGAAAATAGAAAGGAAAAAAACTAAAAGACCATATCCTCTTTCGGTCATAAAATCCATGTGATGCATCACTGATGGGGTGAATGATTTTCCTCTACTCAATTCATGAAACCTTATGAAGAACCAAGACATTGAAATGTAAAATAGTAAACCAAAATGATGGATATAGGAGCCTCTCCCTATCAAATAAGGAAATAGGAACACCCTACACAGTTTTAAATACATCACAAAACCCCATATTCATGATTTCCTAATCTCAAAAAAATATTATTGGCATGTAATGCCCATCTCGTGAAGGGCCCCAGTCATGCCAATGAGGCCTTGGGCTCCCCCTTTGAGTCTATAAGGAAAAAATAATGGAATTTTTCATGAAATCATATTGCATATCTATATTACATTTTATTGGTCATATGGTGCACTACAAAGAGATAAAGTGATTTTATTTGACAACAGTCACATAACATCACCATATCCTTTACCGTTGTAAAATAGACAAAGGAAATAAAGAGAATAAGATGGAGACTCTCATGATCATAAAACACATTTGAATCACCTAGGCAGTTCACATCGTGGACTTTCAACACCCATTGAAAAGCCAATTTTATTTTATGAAATCACATTAGAAATCCATTATGGTCTCGTAGAATTTCTTAGGTGAGGATTATAAGATTAAATGAAATCCTTCATGTAGTAATCCTGATCGTGACAAAGGCCTTAGGTAGGTCATACCAATAATATGGAATACCGTTGGCATATCCATACGATTTTATAAGACTCCATTAACTAGACATAATCTAATAAATGAGGTGTTTACGGGATGATATTTATTTCAGTAAAAAATCATGTGATGCCCCTACAGTGAATTATATAGAGAAATAGTGGAACCCATGTTACCAAATACCTCCACTCACTCCATCATGGAATCATGGGATATGTGCGTTGAAAAGTGGTGAATAAATGGGATGGTAAGGCTTATGAATTCCCTATAATAGCATGAAAATGTGTTGTTTCATGTAGATTACTATAAATTGGAACCTCACACCAGTGAACAAAACAAAAAGAGTCTACTTATTTGAGTGGCTGGTCTCATGGCCGACAATATTTTTGTCATGTATGATCTAGAGAAAAACTGGATTGATTATGCATCATAAAGAATCACTTCGTGTGATCACTCATAGGCCAGAAAAATGAATTTTGGAGGGTAAGGAAAAGAACACCCCACATCTCTTCTAAAACAAATGATATTTAAAAAAGGAAAACACTTATCAATACTATGGAATTTGGAACAAAGGGCTGGAAAAAAGACTAAATGATGGGAGACTTCTGTGAAGATCGTACACACTAATACTCATGTGCTTTGCATGAACCAACCAGTTCATGAAAATGACACCAGTAAATATTACTTTAATCCTATAGTGATCTTTTTGTATACAAATAAAATCAAAAATTTTTATTTGAACATATTAAAGAATTTCACATGGTTCCCCCTGAGCATGCCAACCAAACATCACAAATCCCTCTAGGATCACAATCCAAGAGTTGAAATGTACTTTAGACATGTAACCCGATTCATATGGAGAGACCAACATATGTCATATAAGTATAGAGAATCACCGAGGATTGTCATATGACTCTAGTTATTCTAACTTGGTACACCATCTAGATCTTGTGTTACCCACTGAACATGTCATATGGGATCATGTGTCAATCTTAAGAAATGTTGCATTGAATATCACGATGTGCTCCATGCATGTCAGCCGGCTTTCACAACGACACAAGAGAAATTCAGTTTTATCATGTGAAGTCCTATAAACATGTTTTTCTAGGATCATGTCATGTCTTATAGGATCAACTCGATAGGTATCGCATTTTACTCCAGATAAGTCATCCATGATCATGTGACAACACTCAAATATTCCATCCTAGTTATACAATATCCCTCATAGAAGTAAAATGGATCTTTTGAGTATCTTTCAACATGTTAGGAAGACATAATCTGACAAGTCAAGAAAAATGTTCATTCCTATAAAGAATACTATTTGGACATGTCAATATGATGTGTTGGTCGGGTCAAAGAGAAATGCCAGTGCATAATCCAAAATCAATGAAACGATGGAAACTCTAATTTCATCCATATATACAATACATTGGAATCTTCCTTGAGGCATGAGCTCTATATTAACCATACAAAGGGAACTCTCTACACATATTTCCCACATTAATAATAAAATTAAACCAGTTATTTTATATCACTTGTTTATTACAGAATGAATTCCTCATATAGGCTTAGATATTTTCAATGATCATATCATTCATGTAGGGTAAGATTAGTGTCTAATTCATAATCATTGGTGGAATATAACATTTCCTAAACACAGGGAAACATAGTATATAACCCCCAATCAATGAAAATATAATGATTATGATTCCATCAATAACCAGGATATTTAGGTCACCATACTATGTCATGAGCTCAAATGAGAATCAACTCTTATGTATATTCCATAATTTATATGTGACATTTCATAATTTTTTAACCAATCACTCCCTTGAGCTTATAGTTGTAGCTGATCCTCTAGAATAATATAATATCAATTTAACTATGAGGACTTTGATTCCTTCCATAACTAAGATACATTGGATACCTCATTGAGGCCCGAGCTCTACATTAAAACATTCATTGTGCATTCCAAGAACAGAAGGCCCACATCCACGTATTGTGAGGCCGATTACATGGAATCTGTTATTTCCCACACTAATGATAGATCACATGGGCATAGGTAGGTGAAATATTCATATCATTAACTTTGTGAATCATAAGTATCAAGGGAAATCAAGTTATTTAAACCCGATGAGTGGCATGTTATAAATGTCCCCCATATAAGGGAATATACCTTGGGTTCATCCCTAATAAAATGATAAAACTAGGTTAAATATGATTCATACTAAAACTAGGATATGTAAAATTTCATTCATATGATTCGAGTTAAAATATTTGTTTCCTAAGTGACATCACATATGTACTACATGATGTTAAACAAGATATGTTTAATGAACGGTGTGGGTTTTGATTTATGAAATAGAAAATAAATGAAGGATGCATCATATTGTCTCATTTCTCTTCTTATAAGGTTGAATTCCTCTTGAAATGAAAATAAATGTTGAAGTTTCTTATTATACGTCTTCATTATATTGGAAATTATTCATTACTGAGAAATCAATGTTAAACCACTGATACATACAGATGGATTCACTAATGAGATCCCTGTCTTTCGAAAATAAAATTGGTTAACCCATGATCATTCTATTAATGTAACTAGTCCTATATTTCCATTAGTAATAAATTTCCATACAGATCATAAATATATAATAGAATCACAGAGTATGAGACAATTCTCATTGAAACGGTGTGATGAGTCATGCCACCCATCCCCTTGACCAATTCGAGTCAGAAAGTGTTATTGGGTCTAAAAACACAAATAATGAACTACCATTAGAAATAAGGACCGAAAATAATTATGTATACAAGATATGTTGAGATTTTCTATTAATAATTATGATAGTGGATCAATATCACTGACTATGAATAAAATTCAACCCTCACAATCAACCATCATGCCAATCCAAATTCATCTCATTCGTCATCTTTTCAGATGAAACCAGAATGGTGAACCTGAAAGGAACTTATTTAATCATGGAATCTATATCATAACAAAAAAAATGATAGACTACCCAGTTCTTTTCAAACCATTTTGATCACCCAGTGAGGGTTCATGTTCGTTATTTTTCATTGAATTATGGTTTTATCCATGGAAACTAGTGTAGAAAACATTTATAACATCGGTTATTTTCCATTTTTTACATTGGGGTTTTGCCAACGTTAATACGGACGATGTTATAAAGATTGTTTTTTATGTCCTTTATTTAAAAACCGACATCAAAAACATAACATTGCGGTGTTTATCACATCGTTTATTAATTAATCATCATGAAAAAACTAGGGGGGAGGTTTTATCACGTCGGTTATTAGATAACCGACATGATAAAATAGTGCGGGGTGGTTTATCACATCAGTTATATAATAACCTACGTGATAAACCATATCCCAAGCCTTTACCACATCAGTTATTACATAACCGACTTGATAAATAGGGGGTTATCACGTCGGTTATTATATAACTGATGTGATAAAATAGTGTGGGGGAGGTTTAACACATCGGTTATTAAATAACCGACTTGATAAACCCATGGGAAATGGTTTATCAGGTTGGTTATATAATAACTGACAGGATAAACCAGTACGGGTGGTTTTATCACATCAGATATTCAATAACCAACATGATAAAAGGCCTGGGAAATGGTTTATCACATCGGTTATATAATAACCGACATGATAAACCAGTCAGGGTGGGTTTTACCGTGTTGGTTATTAAATAAACGATGTGATAAACGTACTGGGAACTTTTTTATCACGTCGGTTATATAATAACTAATGTGATAAACCAGTCCGGGGGGTTTTATCACGTTAGTTATTTAACAATCAACATTACAAAAGTCCTGGGAAATAGTTTATCATGTCTATTATATAATAACTGACATGATAACCCATTTACCTGGCCTTTTATCACTTCGGTTTGTAAATAACCGACGTGATAAAACCTTCCCCATTCCATTACCACGTCGGTTATAAAATAACTGACGTGAAATACCAATTTTTTTAAAATGGAATGTAGTCCTCTGCTCTCCCAAGAAACAACCAGAAACAAAATCAACAATTCGTACCACAAAAACAAAAGTAGACCAAACCAAGAACCAAAGAAAAATTATGCATTTAAATTGATAACATTTAAAACGTACCCCACTAGACAACTCCCCACCACCCCCTGAACAGCGCCCCCTCACCCCATGAGACTGCCCCCACCACACCCCTGGACTGGCCTCGACCCCCTGGACATCCCCAAACACCCCAGGACAACCCCCACCCTCATATATACCCCCACACCCTAGAAAACACTCCCACACCCCTGGATAACCCTCCCACCACCCTCACCCTACTGGACCGCCCCCACCAGACCCCTAGACTTCCCCGACCCCCTGGATATCCCCAAACTCCCCTGGAAAACCCCCACCCTCATGTATACCCCCCAACCACTGGACATGACTCCCACACCCCTGGACAACCCTCCCCCACCCCTGAACATCCCCAAACACCCTTGGACCACCCCCACACCCTCCTAGACACCCCCTCGGGGGGCACACCACTGGAAGGTACTCATCACTCCCACATTAGATGCTTGAGCTCTCAAAATGTTTCACATGTGGGAGTGATGAATACCTTCCAGTGGCGTTCAGCCCCCTGAGCGATGGTGGCGCCTCCTCTCCTACCCCTTGAACTCCCCCCATCCCCATGGACTCCCTATCCCCCCCCCCCCACTAGAAAACCCTACTACACCACTGGAAACCCTCCTCACCCCACAAGACACCCCCACACCCTTGGAAACCCCCTGGACAGCCTCCCACTCCCCTGGATAGCCCTTCCACTCTTCTGGAAACGCACTCACCCCCTGGACTACCCCCCCCCCCCACTCTCATGGACACCCAAACCCCCCCCCCCCCCCCCCCCCCGCACCCCACCATACAGCCCTCCCACACACCTGGAAACCCCCACCCCACCGGACACCTCCCCCCCACACCCTTGGAACCCCTACCCCCAGACCAGAATCCATACAAGAAAAACCATCATAAGTAGACCAAAACAAGAAGTAGAGAAAAATTAAAAATTCACATATATAACAATCAAAACATACACTATCAACATAAAAAAAACTAAATCCTACATAAATGACTACCAAATAAACAATTACAATGACAATATTCAAAATTACATTTTACACTAGAAACAACTAAAATTCAATCAATCCTGTAAAATAATTTGACCAATCCACTTTTAAGTGTTTGATGTCTTCAACATTATAGGTTTGAGGGTCATCAAATAGCTAAAAATGAAAAAGGATAGTATTTAAGGTGTATAATGAATAAATAAAATTGAAATATTAAGGCAAAGTTTAAAAGGAAATGTTACCAGGTCAAAGTTCACAACTGTCCTAGTTGTTATTATTTCATACATAAATCATAACATATAATATCTACATTCGATGACACCTTGTTGTTCATGTCAATTATGATTGAATGAGTGTAAATTCATTATATTATTTGTATTTAATAAATAAAAAAGTAAAAATTATAAATGGATATTTACCTTTGAATTTACATATTGGATCTTTGCTCTCCTTTTATTTGTGGTTTTTTGAAAGTAGAGCCATTTCTAGTTAGAAAATAATTCTAATGGGGTAAATTTAAAATTTATTATAATATATCAAACTATTGAAAAATTAAACCCACTTTTCCAATATATTTATAAAAAATTCCAGCACATCATCATGGACATAACATATCCAATAAAGTGTTTTCTCCCTTGGGAAAAAAACCACTAACATACAATGATCACTGATAAAAGAAAATTTAAGGTTAGTGTTTTTTATGTTAAAAGATAATGAACTCCTTAAGAGAGATGTGTTTCATACCTCGCACAAAAATTCATCATACAACATTGTGTGACTATATTCTGTTCAAGTATTTCAACAATATAATGCATTCTTTGTTCCTCATCCAATGCACATTCTTCAGGGGAAATCAATTGCGAGCCCATAAATCCATATACATCAGTCAGATCATTCATCTCACAAATGTTATAAGGATACCAAATACAAAACAGACATAAGTATACATTTTTAATAAATATAATGCAGGGAAAAGGTGTTAAGACATACATGGAAAAAATTTTCATGACGTTGATGCCCAAATTATCTCCAGTAACAGGCTCCATGATATTAGTTTTCATAATCCCCACAATTATTGAACGTCCACAAACATGAGCTACCATTGGAAAATCATAATGACCCGCCAACAAATTTGAATATCATGACAATCTGTCAAGACTAATAGAATATGTATCTGATGTCATAGCCATTTGTATTTGTTGTTGTCTATACAATATTTCATTACCTTTGAAGTATTCCTGTAAAAATAAATAGAAAAATATATTAGCTTTCAAATGGTAAAAAAACTTTAATAAAAAATTAAAATAAAAGATATAACATTCATACCTCTATGGAAATGAGTCGAAGAAGTCTAAATGGACAATTTATAAAATGGTCGATACTATTTTCAACTGTCATCACCTCATCTATATGTAATGGTACTCGATTTGATCTATCTATAATATCGTGTACAGTGACCCTCTTATTATCTACCTCTACTTGTGGATGATGAACTGTATATCATATACAATTTACCAACCCATATGCAACTATATGATGTTGAGGATCATCAACATACCGCTCGCAATATGTAGGAAGCTACGACGGAGGAGTAGGATAAAAAATGGGGTTTGTAGGCTGAGGTGGGTGAGTGAGAGATACTGGAAGATGTTGAGGATAAATAATGGGGTCTGTAGGGGGAGGTGGATGAGTGGGAGCTGCAGTCTTAAATTGTCTTTGCATGTCTGCAAATATAGACTATACCGACACTCTAATCTTTTCCTACATCATTGCATTATGATTATGAACTTTAGCCTCCAAGCATTCTATTTTTTATAAACATCATCAATGTTAGAAGTTGAAGAACATGGAAACACTTTTCTTACTGATACACCTTCCTGATATCCTCTTACACGACCAGGATGTTCGAGCTTTTCCAATGCTACAGATAAAATATCTTGCCTCCAAGTAGCTGTAAATGCCCCCTGTGAGCTCTGCTCCTCAAGAGAGTCCTATATTAATTAATTCAACATTTATGTAATGATTGAAATTATATGAAGAAAATAGTTAACTTAAATAAATAAAATATATATCTTACAATCCTCTCATCTACGATTCTCGATTCTTCCGAAAGATATTTCCCCTTTTTCCCATTCGAGCTCTCTTCCATTTTTCATGTCTAGATGGAGGGGATGGAGGGGACACCTCTCTAGAGCTTGAAGTCTCAGCACTTAGTTTTTGAAAATTTTCTGCCATCATTTGTTCTTCCAAAAATTCATAACTTCACTGATATAATCTATGAGGGTATACATTTTTAGATTGGACCTCCTGATGAGATTTCCTTGTTTTCTGTATATTAAGAATATGTAATCATTAACAAAACATTAATTAAATCATTTATATAAGTAATATTATAAAAGATTACATTGCCCTTACCAAAAATGAATCTTTTCTTCTACTTTCAACAAACTGTCTCCATGTGTCTTCTTCTATGAAAGTATATATACGACATGGATTGTAATGACTCCTATGACCAAAAATGAAATTATATTAGAGGGTTGATTAGAAATCCCTCCATCTCCTGGAAGCCATCGATAATCATTTCTTCCTGACTCCTCCAGTATCAGGAATATAAAAATTTATCTGATGAAGAAGAGGTTAAACATATTATATATACTAGAAACATTTAAATAATAGTCAAACAATAGAAAAATATCTTACCAAAATCATCTCCCACAACTGAGAGATTATCGCTTTATCCACACCTATCCAGTCATCATACAAAATGATTATTTATCTCTTATCCTGATTTGATACAAAAATCTTTAAATCTTTTTCATTTGTACCTCTAGGAATATCATAATCATCAAACTAAACTAGTATCCTCTGATCCTGCATACATGAAAGTGCTAATTTTGGTAAACGTGTGCACCCACGTTTACCAACTCTTGAACTCTTTGTTGTAGTAGGAGCACATGAGGAAGATTGGGGAACATCAAGAGGAGCATGTGAATGTTCCTCTCCAGAGGTATGACCAATATGCTCAACACCAGAATCATGTGGTTGATCAACCAAATGATATGTCATTATCCTTCAAATCCAAAAAACAAACATTACTTCACAAATAAAAAAATTTAAATATTTTAATACTACGGTAATCAGAAAATAGAAAATTGTACTAAGTTATGTAATAGAAAACATTTTTAATATTGTAAGAATGTTAAACAATGGTAAAGATGGTAAAGATGGTCAAGATGGTAAACATGGTAAACATGGTAAACATGGTAAACTTGGTAAACATGGTAAAGTAATTGTCACTAAACAAAAATAAACGATATATATTTCATGCAATGGTAAACATTATAAAGTAAACTAAACAAACTTAAAAGAAACAAAAACATATACTTATTTTGTTTTAATACATGTTTTAATAATGAAAAAACTTACAATATATAACATTTTATGAAAAAAAAATAAATGTAAACAAGAAATAAACATATGTTACCTAAAATTTTATGAATGTAAAAATTGATTTTTTTCCCAAATTACATCGTCGTGATTGTTCCTTATAGCACAAACCATTTCCTCAATATGATCATCATTATGTTATGTTAGTCTTTCCATGGAAGTAGGGATCTCACATAAATCAACATCTTCATCAAGTTCATCCCCACCAACATATTGTTTTTTCCCTTGTAAAACAATATCCCACTGCATATCTGATAGATCTACTACATAGATATTTTTTTTCATGTGTTTCCATTATAATAGAATCATCTTTGTCTTCCAATCTATCAAGATTAATAACTTTCATTCCAAATTCATTGTGTCTGACACTGTTGTTGCCGATAAACCATTTACAGTTAAAAATAGGAACTTTAATTTTAATGTAATCAACTTCCCATATGTATTAAATGACTCCATAATATGCACTTGATGCAAAAAATGGGGTTTTTCCCTAGAACTCAAAAAATGCATTGCTTCTCCAGACACCAATACACCACTATTCTGAACTGCACTTCTGTTGCCCTGAGCTTTTGTATGAAATGTTTATCCATTAATGTCATAACTGGATCATGTTATCACATTTAAACATAGACCACCCACTATCCATTTTAATTTCTCTAATAAATCTAATCTACCAAGCAAGGTCTTTTTAAACCATGAAAAAAATGTTTTCTTGTGCTCATTTAAAATCCAGACTTCTTTCATCTTTGGATGACATTGTTTCAACTCATTAATATGCAATGTGATATACGGTTGAACATCAACTATGTTATTCAAGATGTATAATTCTAAATTCTTCATCTGTTCAGCTGACAATGACTAGAATTTCAAGCCAAGAATCCCCTTTCCCTCATTTTAACTCATTCATGGTGAGTTGGATGCAAACCTATGCACTGCACTACAACCAAGTATCTTGTACAAAACTCTGCAACCTCCTTAGAAATATAGTTTTCAATAATGGTGGCTTCAGTTCTATATAGATTCATAACATAACCCTTAAATATTTTCATATACCTTATAAAAGCATACATCCAATGAAGATATATAGGTCCAAAAACCTTCATTTCTCAAACCAGATAAATCATTAAATGCACCATTATATCAAAAAAAAGTTGGTGGAAAATACATTTCCAATCGACAAAGTATAAAAATTGTATCCTTTTAAAAAATGTTCAAATCATTCACATCAATCGCCTTATTACAAATTGAATAGAAAAAATAACTCAACTTCATTATAGTCTTTCTGACATGGGTGGGAAATATCCCACACAATGCAACTTGTAGAATTTCTTGCATCATGACATGACAATAATGTGATTTCATACATATCATCATCATGTCCTTCAAGGAGACAAAATTTTTTACATTTGAAGAATAACCTTGAGGCACTTTGATATCATGAAGACACTGACAAAAGCTAATTTTCTCCCTCTTCGATAATGTATGACAAGACGGGGGAAGAAATTTTCATCTTCCTTTAGGAGTGGGAGCTGACTCCAAACGTATTCCCAATGATAATAAGTATAATATTGCATTCAACCCATCTTTTATCTTTCCCTTAATATCTAACAATATTCCAATCAAAAAATCACAGATATTCTTCTCCATGTGCCTGACTTCATTATTATGTTTACTTCATTATATCTCCAATATGGTAGCTCAAAAAATATTGACATTTTCTTCTAAATATGTATGTCATTACCAAATTTCTGTGTCTTTCCCAATGTCACATCATGGTTTTTCACCCTCTCAAAATATAGATTAGGGGATAATTGTTTTGGAGAAATATAAAATTATTGTGAGACATTGAATTCCTTTTTTAGTTTTCTATAAGGGTGATCCATAGGTAAAAACTTTCGATGACCCAGGTACACTGTTTTCCTCCCATGATGAAATTGACAATATGACGTCTTTTGTTTTAAAATTGGATATGCTTTATGCCCTTTAACACTATATCCAGACAAATTTCCAAATGATGGAAGTCATTTATAGTGAACAAAAGCACTGAATGCAGTTGAAAATATTCCATTTTATAAGAATCATACACCCGAATACCATCATCACATAAAAGTTTCAAATAATCAATCAACGGTGACAAGTAAACATCAATATTATTGATGGGTTTCTTCGTGCCAAAGATCATTATACTCAACATCACATATTTGTGCTTCATATAAAATTCAGGAGAGAGGTTGTAAATTACCAATAAAATAGGTTATGAACTATGTGTTCTACTGAGGGTTCGGTATGGATTCATTCCTTTTATGCACAACCCTAGTTTGAGATTTCTAATTTCATTTCCAAATGTATAATACTACTCATCAATTTTCTTCCATTGTGGAAAACAATCTGGAGGATGTATTTTTACATCACATAACTGCTCATCTGTATGCCATCATAACCTTTTGTAATCATGTGAATTATTAAATTAATGTTGGAAATGATGAATTATAAGAAGATACCAAAATACATTTAAAGGGAGCTTTTTAATTTCTACATCAGCCTATGATTTTTCTTTCACTTTATACCATGATGTCCCACATTTAGGACACTCTGACAGAAATTCATATTCCTTCCTATGTATAATACAGTCAATCGGACAGGCATGTATTTTCTTGTATCCAAATCCCATCGGGCATAATAATTTTTTGGCCCTATAATGTAAATCTGTAAGATCGTTACCTTTTAGAAGATTATCTTTCATCAATTGTAGCAAATCCGTAAAACTTCTATCACTCCATCCATGTTTCGACTTCAAGTTAATCAATCTTAACACCGCCGAAAAAACCATAAAATCTGTACAACTAGGATATAATAGTTTTTCATCATCACTATATAGACGCAAAACTTTCGGTTCTATCTCAATTTGTTCTACTACAATATAGCGAATAATTTCTTCAATTCCATCATTGTTAGAATCTTTTGAATCATCATCATCAGTGAAATTCCGTCCATTTTCACCATGCCAAATCAAATGGCTGTGACTCAGATTAAAACCATGACAAATCAGATGATCTTTTATCTATCTACTTTTCAACTTGTTCATATTCAAACATTTCAGGCATGGACAGAAAAAAATGTCACTACTTGAAACATTTCATTTAGCAAATTCCATAATGGCATAGACACCTTCCTCAAATTCATTGCTCATTCAATGTGTCGTAACCCAATTTTGACTCATTATTACCTGTAATAAATATCAAAATTATACATCTTTTTAAGATAATACAAATATATGTTTATATGAAAGAAATCATAATTTGAATGTAAAACAATTTTGAAATATAAAACAAATCTTTGAGTCTTTAAAATAATATGCT
Source organism: Viscum album (assembly GCA_963277665.1). Lineage (NCBI taxonomy): Eukaryota > Viridiplantae > Streptophyta > Magnoliopsida > Santalales > Viscaceae > Viscum > Viscum album. The sequence continues at coordinate 1,589,773,472 of OY728141.1, read as the reverse complement.
TGAATATGATTTTAAAAAGAAAATATAGTTAGATATAACAGTTTTAAATTACATTGAATCAATGAAAAGCATGGGGCCTCCAATGGTTAATAGAAAATTGGGGAAAATGGATTTAACCCGCGAGTCAAATCAAATTTAAATTAAAAACTCAAATGGAGAAAATCACAATGTAAATCCAATCATCACGACACAATGGGGTCAGGATAAATACTCATATTTGAAAACCATGACATGGTCTCATCCATAACCCATAATTTTCTCATATTTGATGACATGTCAAAATATATATAACAAAATAGAATCATATTGCAACACTAATATCCATGAAACAACACAATCATCATGTCATAATATCACAAACCATGATGTAGTAGTCAATCCCAACTGACACTTATCCCCCACCCCCTTGGACACCACCTAGACACCACCACCCCCTTGGACAGCCCCCCCCCACCCCCTGGACACCACCCCACCCCCTTGGACACCAGCACACCCTTGGACATCCCCTCACCCCTCCTGGACACCCCCAGCCCTCCTGGACACCACCACCCACCTCCTACCCCCTTGGACAACCCCTGGGACACCACCCTACCCTCTGTATAACCCCCTGAACAACCCCCAAACCCTCTAGACAGGCCCCACCCCCATGGACATCCCCCACACCCTTAGATACCACCACCCTCTTGGACCCCCCCCCCCCCCCACACACACACCCCTGGACGCCCCCCCCCCCCCCCACCTCTATGGACACCCTAGACACCCCCCCAACCCTCTGGACATCCCCCTGAACCCTCTGAACACCACCCCACCCCCTTGGACACCCCCTGGACACTACCACCCCCTTGGATAGCCCCCACCCCTCTGGACAGCCCCACCAACCCCTGAACAGCCCCACCCCTCTAGACAGCACCCCTAACCCCTCCTGGGCACCTCCCCCCACCCCCTACACCCTTGGACACCCCCTGGACACCCCCAATCCTCTGGACAACACCCCAGCCCCCTGGACAACCCCCAAACCCTCTGGACAGGCCCCCACCCCTTGGAAAACCCCCCACTCAATTGGACAGCCCCCACCCCCTTCGACACCCCCACCCCCTTGGAGCCCCCCCCCCCACACCCTTGGCCTCCCCCCCCCCATATCCATGGACACCATGGACACCCCCAACCCTTTGGAAAGCCCCCCAAACCCACTGAACACCACCCCACCCCCTTGGACACCACCTGGACAACACGACCCCCTTGGACAGCCCCACCCCTCTGGACATCCCCCCACCCCCTAGACAACCCCACCCCTCTAGACAGCACCCCCACCCCTCCTAGACTCCACCCCACCCCCTACACCCTTGGACACCCCCCTGGACACCCCCAACCCTCTGGACAGCCCCCCCCAGACAACCCCCCAAACCATCTGGACAGACCCCCACCCCCTTGGACAGCCCCCCCCCCCCCCATGCACCCCCTTGGACACCCCCAACCACCCCCTTGGACAGCCCCCACCCCCTTAGACCCCCCCCCCCCCCACACACCCCTGGACTGCCCCCCCCCATCTCCATGGACACCCTGGACACCCCCAACCCTATGGACAGCCCCCCGAACCCTCTTAACACCACCCCACCCCCTTGGACACCCCCTAAAAACCAACACCCCCTTGGATAACCCCCACCCCTCCTAGACACCACCCCCACCCCGACCACCTAGACACCCCCTGGACACCCCCAACCCTCTGAACATCCCCCACCCCCCGGAAAACCCCCAAACCCCTGGGTAGGCCCCCACCCCTTTGATAGCTGCCCCCACCCACCCACCTCGTTGGACACCCCCACCCCTTAGACCCCCCCCACACACACACCCCCTTGGACTGCCCCCCCCCCCCCCCCCACCAACACCAAGGACACCCTGGATAGCCACCAACCCTCTAGTCTACCCCCAACCCCATGGACATCCACCAACCCTCTTGACAGCCACCCAGAACCATTGTATTTTAACCCCAAGCTACTAGTTTGGGCATATCTAGGGATTTTACCCTCAAGCTACTTGTTTTGGTATCATGCCATTATTCAAAATGAGAACCATGAACTGTATCTCCTACTGGTCTAAAATTATCTATTGTGCAGCGAATCAGGGTTTAATAGCATAAGAAGACTTATAATAGTCCATGAAAATAAGCGATGTAAAGAGATTATGGAACTACAAATAGTGATACCCAAAATAGAAACAACCAAGGATCCAAAACAAACATTTCACCATGAAAAACCATATATACTTATAATATAAATCACACTGGTACACAGAATTGGTGTATCACAATGATTTACATATGAATTTCAATAATATAGATGAATGAGATCATTAGTTGTCAATGATAACAGAAATTACCATCAATGTCGGGCATCCGCGAAACAAAAACAAACAAAATAGAAGTTGGTGAGGCTTACGTGGATATTGTGAGTCGATCTAATAGATCTGGTTTTAATAAAAAAGATTATTATGGAAATACGGGGTAATAGGGTTCGATATCGAAGAATCTTACCTAGAATAAACAAAAAAATCACAAAACATAAATATAGTCTATCCGAGGAAAAAACGAAGGAAATAAAATCGTGGGAGGCTTACCTGAGTGTTGCAAGTGGAGATAATAGATCCGAGGAGAGTAAAGATGATAAAAGATGATGGAAAAATGAGTTTAATGAAATGAGACCAAAGAGTCGATTAGGGTTTTCTACGCGAGAGAGACGAGTCGCCGGTCTATCGATCAAAAAATCAGCAATGACAATCCACGGGGCGTGTTAATTTTTTAAATGTTTTATAACGTCGGTTATTTAATAGCTGACCTTATAAACTATTTTTATTACATTTATAAATTTGGTTATTATAATAACCGACATTTTAAATGTATCAGATGATGCAGTTTTTACGTCGGTTATTTTATAAATGACGTAAAAAATAAATTAGAAGCCACAGTTTTGACGCCGGTTATTTTATAACCGACGTAAAAACTACCAGGTGGTGGTTATTTACATCGGTTACAATATAACCGACGTAAAAAATTTGGCTGGTTGTGTTTTTAGGTCGGTTATTTTATAACCGACGTTAAAAATTCGTACATACCACATTTTTTATGTCATTTATTTAATAACCGCATAAAAAATGACGTGATTTGGATTTTTTACATCGGTTATAAAATAACCAACGTAAAAATTTTACTATCCGTATTTTTTATGTCGGTTATTTTATTATCGATGTAAAAAAACATGGATCAATGATTTTAAAGTCGGTTATATATAACCAACCTTAAAAATGGTGACGTTAAAAATGTTTTCAGCACTAGTGGGATCAATATAAGTGGTTTCATATGTGGTAGGTGCACCATTAGTTTTATTTGGTTGTGTCCCTATGGTGGTTTTGATATTGGAGAATACCATGGGTATCATTCTAGAGAACATTTTATGGGTCTCAATTTATGTTCTATTATAATGATTTAGTGAGAGCATGATGACCCTGTCAAATTATTGGGTTGAAAGTGAATGGAATGTGGGACATTAGGGTTGTATTTTATTTATTGAGGTGATGATAATGAAACTAATATTATAGATATTTATGTATCTGTCATGGATATAAATCCATTATGTTGGTTGTGTAGTGGGTATATGAAAATGGATATGGATCGGTCATGGTGAAGTTATGATTATAGTGAAAAATCAGTAAGTCGAATGTCTAAATTACACAAGGAATGATAATGGGAAATTAGTTATTGTGGATAGTTGAGTCGAGAATTGGATTCAAGCTATAATTGTTTCCAAAATGTATTTTGGGGTGCTTATGTTTTATTTGACATTGATTGTGGTTGGATATGAGTGGGTTCTTCATTCAATAGAAAAAATATCCAAGGAATCTAATTGTGGGACATGTATGGACTCTATTGGGAATGTTTAGGTGGTCAAGGAATTCTTTTGGGAGTAATGTCATTACGATCCGGTAATATGAATATGGATCATATATTGGAAGAAAGTGATTTTGGGACAAGTTGAACGAGGATATATTGACCTAGGTTTTGTGTGGAACGTGGGTGAAAAAGGATGAAATATATTTTTGACGTATCATTTTGGGAATAATGTGTTCATTTTAGAGTTGAATTGGGACTTTGAGGAAAATATAGTATGTTATTAGTTTTTTCATGTATGGAATGTCAATTAATTTACATATTGATGTTTCAGTTATAAAAATGAGAATTGGATAGAGTTTTATCTAGTTGAGAGCCTTGAGTTAGAGGTTTTTTTCAACTGTGTTTCTGAAATTAAAATGAGGTATGAGGATGTAGGAAATACCTGGTGATTAAAATAGGTCAGGTGATTCATATGGGTAACCAATGAGACTTCTGAGGGATGGAAAAAAATTAATGGGGGAGGTTTTATGATCTCACATTCATGTGGGATTGAAATTATAGAAGAAATGGGAATTACTTTCTATTGTATAGGTCCAATTTTCAATCAATATAAGAAGGTAATTCTAAGAGTTCGAATACCATGATGTGTTGTTTGATTCTTGGAATGGTGTTAGGTATATATTCAATGTGTTGGGAAGATAATTGAAATACGTGAGTATGTTTTAGGATTATTATGTAATTATATATAGAGTGCTAGGATTGGGTTGAATGATTAAGGATAATGTTGTGACACCGTGATTCTTAGTAGTTTTTTAGATTATTTTGAGCCGAGAACAGTTGTGTTTTACAATTATTGAATGGTTAGGGACAAACCATGTGAGGTTATGGGGAAATAATGTGTGGATGAGGACGACTTAGACATGGTTCATGACATATGAATGTTTTTATAAAACCAATTGCAATCATACATTGGGGTGTGGCATAGTTGGTGCATGGTTTGACTAACCATGTGGCCGAATCCTGATGGAGTATTGGCCTAGTTGGTGAAAACCACAAGGTGGGAACACATTTTGGAAAAAATTTCAAACTAAACCATGCAACTATAAAAATGCCATTAAAAGGGGATTTTTCCAAAATACCTTCTTAGGGTTTTCAGTATCCCCCCTCTTTCTCCCTTATTTGGTGCAGATGAACTAAGGGGATACAAACCCTATACCCCCTTCCACCCATCTATTTGGGGTGAGTTCATGGTCCATATTTGGCATTTAAGGAGAGATTTCTCTTCCTCCTCCTTCCCTTGTATAATTTTCATTGTTCTTCCAAACCTCGAATGTGTGGTTTTATGGATTAGATTCTAAATCCACTGAAGAATAGTGGAATCATCCGAGGATGATGGGTTTTTGGTTGGATTTTATATGGGAGATACCAAGATGGATTCTACATGTAATTTCATGGAATATTTTTAAGCTACATGTTCTCAGTGATTTTTCTCATGTTTCATCATAATAGATTAATCAAATTATGTATTTAATTAGTATCTCCTCAAAGTGTATTCCTAGGATAGTTATTGGTAGTTCATTATAGACCTTCCATGGAGGTTTCTTTTTAAAAAAAAATTGTTGAGTGCCTCCTGAGTTTTCTAACAGTTTGAATAGTTAGGTTTTGGTTAGTTAGTATGATATTTTTATTCATAATTAATTAATTTTTTATGCTTTGTGTGAGGTTGAATCTTAGATTGGAGTAGATAGATCGATATGATGCTAAAGAGGTAGTACATCGTTTGGAAAGATATTCTAATGGTAATCGTACTGTAGAAATTTTTTAGAATGATTTTTCAATAAAGTAGTTAGTCGATGAAATATTATCATTGTTTTAAAAATTGTTTTCCATGTTTATGTGGTATGTTCCTTGGATCCATTGTGTGGAGCAATTTCCCCTTGGTTTAATTTGGTGTGTTATGTATTTATTTTATCTTCTTTGACCATCTATGGATATAATTAAATCCATGGTGATATGAGACTGAACTTATGGCTACCCATGGGGTGTGCCACATTTGAAAAATAAATTCTGTAGACATTTTGTTTTGATAAAATGACTATGTGGCCATTTAAAGTGATAATATTCAGTTCCTTTTATTTCAATTAATTTGTGATTTATAATATAAGAAACAAATTTTTTGAAATGGATGTTGTTTTATAATGAGGTATTGACCACAAAGATATTTTGAAGGAAGATTTCAAAAGGGTTCCAATTATCGAATTTAAACGAATGTGTGATTCCTTTTTGATTAAAATGGTTTGATGGATATTTTCATCATTTTAATATAAATTTATGGACGTGGGATGTCACGACCCACCTTCAACAAAAGGAGGTAAGGGTCAAAAGATTGCCAAGCCATTTCTTCTTTAAGTTGAAGAAGAGATAATGACCCCCGAAACCCACCTTCAATATGTCCCGGTGTGGTAACTAGCACCAAGGGTATGGAAATCACACACAAATTGAAGGCATTACCCTTTTTTTAATAGGATCGGGAGATAAGATGATGAAAACCCAACAAAACCAAAATTAAAAGCAAAGGTAAAGCCAAAATTAAACCATTCCCACATGCATGTTCAAAAATAAAAGATACATGATACAAGAACTCCAAAGATAAAGTATCAAAATAAGGAGAAAACGACAACAACAACTGCCCAAAGGCCTAAGATAGTATGGTCCCATACGATCCATGAAGTCCTCCTAGAAACCTAAAAGCAGTTTTATATATGTAGGGTGAGCATACAAGTATACTCAGAAGGGATAAACCAAAGACTCTCGTGCACAAGTTGGGGGACGTACTAAAGTCCTGTGAGAAGCAGACAACCAACACTATCAAGGAGTTCATCCATCCCACTCACCGGCCACACTCACCAAATAACGCAAGGAAATTAATGTATAATAAAATCACATCGATTCTTGGGTACCCGCACCGCTTTCCCACTAGTTATTGAAGACATCCTACGCATCGAACCAATCCCTCCATTCTTACCACAGTCCCACTGCCACACCCCGCCCGCATACACCTGGGCCATATCCTCATGCAGTATCATTACCAAACCCCGCCCGCAAATATCTGGGCCACAACTATCACATGTAACCACGCCTGCAAACACCTAGGACAGAACAACCACTGCCACAACCAAAGACACTTGGGATAGAAGGTCTACTGCCCGGCCCGAAGACACCTGGGCCTCATCCTGAAGACACTTGGGAAACCACCTGCCCGCACACACCTGGAACAACCACCACACTACCCTACCCGAAGATTCTTGGGCTAACAATGGACTTCAGGACATCACAACCTGCCTGTAGAGTCTTGGGTTTTCCGGGAAAGGGAGCAGAAAAGGAGCAAATAACCAGCCACTCATAGAAGTGTTGGGAAAAACACCCTCCCACAAGAAATGCGGGTGTTCAACACTATGTGCTCAACTTGGGTGGGGCGCAATTAAGAAAAACCAAACTACAAGTATATTTATAGTTAATAAGCACTGACCCAAAAAAATCTAGGTTTTTCTTCAGCCTGCCTAAAGAACACAATCAGCAACCTTGTCCACATCACAACTCACACCAAACCAAAACCCATTTGTCCCATCCTTGTTTTCATATTCAGTAATAATGTTTAAATAAGTTTCTTTATCTACTTGGGAAACTATAAATCATAAGCACAATCCAAGGGAAGAGTACATTCAATCATAAACTTAAATGTTTACACCCGGTTCCCAAGGAAAACCCCAAGATACTACCCCATGTTCCCAAAACCCAAGAGCCAACGGTTTCTCAACTAACAGAGGATTCCACCCTAATTCGTGATATAAGTAAAGTAACCACACAGCCTCAAAATTCACAACCAGAAAAACCATCACAATAGGGGATCCCATCCCCACCCACATCACCCAGCACTCGGCCTGTGAATGAAAGACAACCAAGCCACAACCACCAGCACAAAGTAGGCCCATGCTGGTATTTTCAGTTTTAAAAGATTTAACACACTCCATGATTCCAATTCCATTGTACTATAACCGGAGTTATCACATAAAAGGATTGATCCTGGTGCATTCAATTTATTTATCCGAATATAAGTAATTAACCAATTTCATTTTCACGACCAACACAAGAAGTAAGGATATATTAGTGCACCGAAAAAGACCACCAACGACCATGATTTTCAGTAGGCGTAAGCCGTCACAAATCAGAAATCATTAATCATGAAAGATGAGAAAAATAGAGCAGCTTCATCAGTCACACACCTCCCATTCATTCTTTAGAATCCATTTATTATCTTCATTAAGGATTGGTTCATCCAATTCTATAGAAACAGTAGCATACCCACCCTGCAAGATATACAGAATGGAGAGATGAAGGTGGAACCCTACTTGATAGATCAAGAATCGACGTTAACTCCTCGGTGGAAACTCTAAATCAAAAGCAGCACCACCACGGAACACGATCAAGGAAAAGTCTGAGGTACTCGTCGGGAGGAAGGGTACTTCGAGTGCAGGGGGATCAAAAAAAAACTCAGGGAGATGAGAGCATTAGGTTGTAAGGACTGAGATATAGTGTCCCCCGGACGGTTAAGATATCGAGAAAAATCTCAAAACCGCGGAAGACATGGGGTCATGTGTTGACCACGCGGCCGGGACACCGCACACGTCATTAAAGGGTCCATGCCTTTCGGGCGGTTAAAAATGACGCACATGCACATGCCCTACGGGAGGGCATTTCGGAAAACGCGGTTAGGGGCGTGACCAGAACCCATGATTTTTCATTTAAGGAGGGTACCCCACAAAAAATTTAATTAAAACTTATTAATGGCTCTAAAAAGGGGTTAAAACGTGGCTTAAAAACCATTTTTCGCATAAAGTGGAGTCACTAGAAAAACCCATGGAGGTAGGCTAGAGCTACCGGTAGTGAGAGTGACTGGTAGCCGAGCTACCGGTAGGCTATGGCTACCGGTGGGCCGAGCTACCGGTAGGCTGCAGCTACCGGTGGGCTGAGCGACCGGTAGGCTCCGGCTACCGGTAGGCCAAGATACCGGTAGGCTGCGGCTACCAGTAGACCAAGCTACCAGTAGGCTGCAGCTACCTGTAGGCTATGGCTACCGGTAGACTGAGCTACCGGTAGGCCGAGCCACCGGTAGGCCTACTATCGGGAGGCTAAGGCTACCGTTAGTGGCCAAGCTTCACCGGGAAGGAGGGATGGCCTCCCAAACCACCCAGAACACTCCATCCTCAGATTTTTCACCAAGTAATAGACCCCAAACCCCGGTCCATTACATTAGATACTTATCAAACTATTCTTGTCCATGAGAATACAAGAACCAACCAGAAAAGAGGAAAGTGGGGTCCAAAAAACCACTTTATAAAGATACTTCTCAGGAGCAAACCCCTGAGTTGTTCGAAAGCCGGGACAGAACCCCCTATATCCAAGAACAATCCCCCAAGAGTTAACAATATCAACATCCACAACAAGCACAAGGATCACACTGTCCAACACATGAGTGAGGGAGTCCCTTCTTACATGTCAGGATATTATCCGCTTTGGGCGGCACTGACTCGCCCGCACTGGTTTATTCGCATTCACATTAATGAATCCTAATTAGAAGTCTGGTTTTTCCATCATCACACATTCTAACACACAGAGAGGGACATAGAACAGATCATTTAATGGCTAATCAAAACAAGCACTTCACCTTCATTAATGAACAAGGTAAAACATCTCAATGATTTTCAGAACAAAACAACAAGGAAGTCAGAACATATCCGGATACTGAACGCAGAACTGGGCCTCCCGCTTCCAGGTGCTCTCTTCCTGGCCACCATGCCTCCACAACACATGAACCAAGGGGATGGTTCATCCATGAAGCACTTTCTCTTTACGATCTTCGATCTTGATTGGTCGCTCTATGAAGGTCGCATCGTCTTCGACATCCAACTCTACCCAATCGATGATCTGGGAGTCATCGTGTAGGAATCGTCGAAGCTGGGAGATGTGAAAGATGTTGTGAACATTCTCTAATTGAGGTGGCAATGCCAGCTGATATTCCACCTCACCAACTCATCCCAACACCTCGAAAGGTCCGATGAACCTAAGGGAGAGCTTACTCCCCTTCCCAAAACATCGATGTCCATGCCGAGTGGAAAAGTTCAAGAACACATGGTCTCCTACCTAAAACTCCAAGGGCCTTACCCTGCTATCGTAATACAACTTCTTTCGGTCATGGGCCGCCTTCATCCTTTCCCGTATAAGCTTGACCTTCTCTGTCATGTTCTACACCACCTCCGGGCCAAGGATTCCTACCTCTCCGACTTCGGTCCAACACAAAGGTGTGCAGCATGGCCTCCCATACAAGGCTTCAAATGGAGCCATACCAATGGTAGAGTGATAGATATTATTGTAGGAAAACTCTACCAAAGGCAAATGTCACACCCCTGATTCTCCTGAGTCTAGAACACATGCCCGCAGCATATCCTCCAAGGTCTGGATGGTGCGCTTTGTCTGTCCATTTGTCGAGGGATGGAAAGTATTGCTAAGACGTAGCTGTGTTCCAAAAGCATGCTGCAATCCCCTCCAGACTCGTGAGGTAAACCATGAATCCCTATCTGACACTATGGACCTCAGAACTCCATGCAACCGCACCACCTCATCCACGTACCTTCGTGCCAAATCATCCACTACACTCAACTCATTAATCGCCAAAAAGAGAGTCGATTTCGTCAACCGGTCCACTACTGACCAGATGGAATTGTACCCCCCTTAAACCTTTGGTATTCCCATGATGAAATCCAATGAGATGTCCTCCCACTTCCACTTGGGGACATCTAGAGACTGTAGCAGGCCGCCTAGAACTCAGTGTTCAACATTCACCTGCTGACACACTAGGCACTAGGCCAGAAACTCTACCACTGATCACTTAACTCCGGGACACCAGAACTATCTCTTCAGAACCTGGTACATCTTGGAAACTCTTGGGTGTAACACGAGGGGTGAGTTTTTCAAATCACTAAGAATCTTTCCACGCATCGCCTCTGGGACAAATATCTTTCCCCAGAAAAGCATCTGGTTCTGACCATCCTCTGTCCATCCTTCGGGGGCATTGCTCTGGTCAACTCGGTCACGCATCACTTCAAACTCTGGGTCTCCCCAGTGAGACTCCTCCCCTTGATGAAATAGAGAATACTGCACTGTCATCTGATATAGGAAACCTCTACCACTATCCATCATCGCATCCAGGTGCATGGTAGCCAACTCCTCCATTTCCTTCCAGGCATCTGCCGATTCTCGAACTACTTCCTTCTGCGATTTCCTACTCAGGGCATCAGCCAAAAAATTTCTCTTGCCCTTAGAATAATATATCTCGAAGTCGTAATCATGGAGGAACTCATCCCATCTCTTCTGCCGCAAATTCAGATCTCGTTTGGAAAAGACATTACGCAAGATCTTGTGATCTGAGAAGACCACAAAGCATTCTCCGATGTGGTAATGCCGCCAAAACATCAATGTGAACACTATTTCTACAAGCTCCAGATCGTGGGTAGCATAGTTACATTCATGAGGACGTAATTTCTTAGACCCATAAGAGATCACTCCTCACTGCAACATTAGCACACATCCCAACCAAAGGCCAGAAACTTCACAGAACACATCAATCAACACCCCTTCCTCTGGAAATCTGAGCACTGGAGCACTAACCGGCTTCTCCTTTAGGTATCCAAAAGCTGCCTGGCACTGGTCGCCTCACATGAAGGCCAAGTCCTTCTTGGTCAAGGTTATCAAAGTGATTGAAACTCGGGAGAAGATGGGTATGAACCTTCGATAGTAACCTTCTAGCCCGAGGAAACTACAAACCTCTGCCACATTCTTGGGTGCAGCCCAAGAAAAAACTGCCTCAACCTTGGATGGTTCCACTAATACCCCCTTCTCGGATAATACGTGCCCAAGTAAGTTCACTTCTGGCGTCCAGAACTTGTATTTCGACAACATCCCATAGATCTGGTGCTGTCGGAGGACCTCCAAAACTGTCCTCAGGTGCTCTGCGTGGTCCTCCTCTGATCATGAATAGTTCAGGATGTTGTCAATGAACACAACTACGAAATAATCCAGGTACTCCCGGAATATTGAGTTCATAAGCCACATGAACACAGTTAGGGCATTCGTAACACTGAAAGGCATGATTACAAACTCAAGGTGTCCATATCTGCACCTGAAGGCCATCATCGGGATGTCGCCCTCTTTCTCCCTCAACTGGTGATACCCAGACCATAGGTTGATCTTCGAGAACCATCCTTCCCCTTTCAGCTGGTCAAAAAGATCGTCTATCCTCGAAAGAGGGTAGCGATTCTTGATCGCCACCTGATTCAGCATCCTGTAGTCTATACACAACCAGAGACCACCATCCACATTCTTTGAGAACAAAACTGGAGCACCCCATGGTGACGCACTGGGTCGAACATAACCCCTCTTTATGAGATCGTCAATTTGAATCCGTAAATCCCGTAGCTCCGAAGGTGCCATCAGGTAAGGAGTCATCGAAATTGGATGAGCACCAGGCTACACGTATATCCCAAATTCGATATCACGTCGAGGGGATAGAGTCATCACCTCCACAGGGAATACATCCATAAACTCACTGACGATCCATTATACCTCCACCATCTCAGCATCTACTGACTCTACTGAAAGCTCGGTGAACAAGGAGAGGAGGGGTTCCTCTCGCCTGCTTCCCTTCTAACCGCTCCGCTCACCGGTGAAAGTAACACACTGACCGTCCAAATTCTAAAAACACGACCATTCCTTAGAAGCAATCGATGACAACACACACAGAGAACAACCATTCGATGCCTAGGATGACATCGTATGGATGTATCTATAATAGTAGGAGATCCCTGACTGACTGATGCGGCCCTACCATTAGTCTACATCCTCGACAAACATATAACAGGTCTGTTTGACCTCCGACTAGTGTGCTTAGCAACAGGGGAACTGGAAGTCTCTCAGAATCTAGACCTAATGCATGGGCTAGACTGGGTGCAATAAAGGAGTTCAAAGCTCTGGTATCGAACAAGGCATAAGGAAGGGTGAAAAACAAACTGATCGTACCTCGAATGACCTCCGACCCTACTGGAACTGCTGCCTCCGCGACGTGCAACTGTCCACACCCAGCTCCTCTACCTCTCGATTGTCGGCCAACTCCCCGACCATGCCCTGGTCAAGGTCCCTGAGGAGAGACCTGATGTCAGCCTCCTCCTACAATGTCTACCCTCAGAGGAGCGGGAGCTCGCTGCCCCTACTGCTACTGCTGGAAGGGCCTATCTGGAAGCTGCTGCTAGGGAGAGTGTTGGCCCTGTCCGCCACCGCCATACTATACTCGGTCTGGGCCTTGATTCCAGAGATGTCTGTGGCTCCCACCGACGAAGCACCTCAGTCCTAGGCCCAAAAGGAAAGGTCGAGGACTAGGGGACCAGAACTTGAACTTTTTTGGCATGTTCCCCATAGGTCGGACCCGAGAGGGTCCTGATGCTGGTGGTCTGGTGCTGACAGACTTCCCCTTCGATGATCCCTGTTGGATCCCCTCTCATGACACACCTCCTAGTGCGTGCATCGTCTCCACCACTTAGGTCTTCTTTTGGACCTCCATGTATGTCAGCAAGGTGAAGGGGGTGACAGTGTACTGGATGGAAGGTTGAAGCGCCTCCTATAAACTTCTCTCCCGAGACTCCTCATCAAGAAAGAGGTCCATAGAAAAATGGGGGAGGTCCTTGAACTTGATTTCCAACTCCCTTACTGACATACTCCCCTGCTAGAGGGAGAGTATCTCCTGTCTCTTCTCCACCTTCATCGTAGAAGAGAGGAATTCTGCCCGGAACTCCTTCTCAAAATCAGCCCAAGCCACCCCAGCCTCTCTCCTCTCCCCCAGGTAGAGAGTCCACCACTGACGTGTTGCTCCCCGTATCTGGCAGACAGCCAGAGGAACCCAGTACTAGGTCGAAGCCCAAATCAAGCTGAAATCAATCACCAGATCCTCTAGCCAGCTCTCCGTCTTCATGTCAGAGGTGTGGCCCTCATACTTATCAAGGGTCGGTCGCTGGAAAGCTCGAAGCATCTTCTACCACTGGTCGTCTTCTTCCTCTCGGCCATCCCTCTGCCGATCAGCTAAATCGACCTCCTGGGCCTCGATCTCCTGTAAAACTTGCGGTCGTCTCCCTGGTTCCATAGCTGCATGGTAAACAAAGAATGCCTAAGCCCATGTAGTGCACAATATTGTTCTTAAAATTTCTTAAACTTCTTATTGATTTCAATTCCCAAAACACCCATAAAACACTAGAACATAAGACATTATGATGTATGTACCTTTCCTAGGGTCTCTACCCTATAATCAGTGTGGCCTCACTTAGTTGTTCGGTAGGTCTAGAGTCCTTGCATCGGATCACGGGGTCCCTAAAATCCTGTGTCCTAGCCGGTCTTCCCTAGCCTAATTCACGAACTAATGTCTCCCAACAATGTTTCCCTACCATCCCTTGCAATCCTTACTGTGCCTAACTCTAGAATCCATCTTATCTCTCAACAAGAGCCTCTGATACCATTCTGTCATGACCTACCTTCACCCAAAGAAGGGATGGGTCAACAGATTTACAAACCCTTTCTTCTTTAAGTTGAAGGAGAGATAATGACCCATGAAACCCTCCTTAAATAGGTCCTAGAGTGGTGACTAGAACCAAGGGTATGTAAATCACACACAAATTGATGGCATTACCTTTTATGTTTTATAGGATTGGGAGATAAGATGATGAAAACCCAAAAACACCAAAACTGAAAGAAAAGTTAAAGCCAAAAGTAAACCATTCCCACATGCATGTCCAAAAGTAAAAGATACATGATACAAGAACCCCAAAGATAAAGTATCAAAAGAAGTAAAACAACAACAAAAACTTCCCCAAGGTCCGAGCTAGTACGGTCCCACAGGAACCCTGACGTCCTCCTGGAAACCTGAAAGCGGTTTAATATACATAGGGTGAGCATACAAGTATACTCAGTAGGGAAAAACCAAAGACTCTCGTGCAAAAGTGGGGTGACGTACTAAAGTCCCGTGAGAAGTAGACAATCAACACTATCAAGGAGTTCATCCATCCCACTCACTGACCGCTCTCACCATATAACACAAGCAATGTAATGTATAATTGAAGCACATCGATGTTAGGGTACCCCGCGCCGCTTTCCCACTAGTTATTGAAGACATCCTACGCATCGAACCAATCCTACCATTCTTACCATAGTCCCACTACTACACCCCGCATGCATACACCTGTTCCATATCCTCATGCAGTCCCAGTGCCAAACCCTACCCGCAAACACCCGGGCCACAACTGTCACACGTAACCACGCCTGCAAACACCTAGGCCAGAACAACCACTACCACGCCCGAAGACACTTCGTCTAGAAGGTCTACTACCATGCCCGAAGACACCTGGGCCTCATCCCAAAGACACGTGGGAAACCACCTGCCTGCACACACCTGGGCCAACCACCACACTACCCTGCCTGATGATTCTTGGGCTAATAATGGACTTCAAGCCATCACAGCCTCCCCGTAGTGTCTTGGGATTTTTGGGAACGGGAGCCGAAAAGGATCTAATAACCAACCACTCATAGAAGTGTTGGGAAAACACCCTCCCCCATGAAATGGGGGTGTTCGGCACAAAGTTCTTAACTTGGGTGGGTCGCGAACAAGAAACACAAAACTACAAGTATATGTATAGGTAACAAGCACTCACCCAGAAAAATCTATGTTTTTCTTCATCTAGCCTAAAGAACACAATCACCCACCCTGTCCACATCACAACTCACACCAAACCAAAACCCATTTGTCCCATCATTGTTTTCATGTTATGTAAAAATGTTTAAATAAGTTTCTATATCTACTTGGAAAACTAGAAATCATAAGCACAAGCCAATGTAAGAGTATAGTCAAACATCAACTTAAACGTTTACACCCGGTTCCCATGGAAAACCCCAAGATACTACCCCATGTTCCCCAAACCCAGGAGACAACGGTTTATCAACTAATAGAGAATTCCACCCCAATTCGTGATATAAGTAATGAAACCACATGGCCTCAAAATTCACAACCAGCAAAACCATCACAACAGGGGATCCCATCCCCACCCACATCACCCAGCAATCGGCCTGTGAATAAAAGACAACCTAGCCACAACCTCTAACACAAAGCAGGTCTATGCTGGTATTTTCATATTTAAAAGATTTAACACACTCCATGATTCCAATTCAACTATACTTTAACTGGGGTTATCACAGAACACTCCAATCACAGATTTTTCACCATGTAATGGACCCCAAACCCTGGGCTATTACACAGGCCATGTTTGATTTTCAAAGATAAAAGAAATGTTTTAATGTGGTGGTGTCAAAAACAATTATGACTCCTTTTTATTTTGGTTTATTTATTACATGTGAAACTTTTTGGGTTCTTTTGAGGCATATTTTAGTTTTGAAGACCTATTGGGGGCTTGATAAATAATAAATTAACAAATATTTATTAATATTAAAATATTAATGGTGGTAAAACATTGTTTTTAACAAGTTAAAGAGTTTAATTATTTTGAACCTTGATAAAAGAAATTAATTGATGATGAAATTGTATAGGATAATGGACATGATGTTCCTTATCCATGGATTAGTTGTTGAACTAATGTTCTAGGTGTTGGACCTAATTTGAATTGGTGGGTTGTTGAACAGATGCACCTCCCCCTTCTTAGGACCAAACTGATAATCCAAGAACACCATTGATCATACTTTGATAAGATGAACTGATTCTCAAAAATCCAATGGTATCGACATGGCATTTCATATTGATGAATTTGAAATGGACTTAATCATAAATGGTTTATATGATGGATTTATTCTCTAGGAAACACTAGTATTATGAATAGATGGGATGGATAGACCTGGAATGTGAAATCCTGATTACAAACTTGTACTGATGTGCCTTGAATCATTAACTACAACCCCTCCCATATGACATTTTATTCATACATTTCGCATGTGAGAACTAGGTTTCGTTGGTCAGTTGACACAATGAAGCTTAATAGTTACAAAAAACAAATAATTAAAATTTAATTACAAACATGCAACTATTATTTCCTTATTTATTAATCCCACTGGTTATCTACATACACTATTGTATTGACTAGTACATTCTTTATACACCATTAGTGGTGGTCTATAGAGTTTTACTCACACCCTGCCCGAGACAGCACTACACATGTGTACCCCTGTAGCTCTTGTAATGACCAGAATTTTTATCAATGGAAACTCACTTATTATAATTATTTTATATAGTATAAAACTCATTAATCAAATAGAAAACTCAATAAAATATTATTCATATAAATTAATAATGAAATTACATGTATTTAAATAAAGTAAGGAACCTTTCCAAATGGAATATTAACTCGACCATTAGAATAGTAATATGACCATTAAGAATTGTAATCTAGAAAATAGTATAACAACTCCACCAATTAATGTATATATAAAATTTTTGTATCTTATAAATGAAAATATGATACAATTATAACATAGTACAAGTAAATAAATGTACTAAAAATGATAAATTATGTGTTGATATTTTTGTATAATGTAAAGCTTTATTGATAATCGTATAATTAATTTAATTATTAAAAAAAAATTTAACAATAGATTCGTAAATTAATATTTTTCTATATAATAATAATATAATTTTTTGGTAACATAATTAACTTTTATAAAGAATCATAATGTCGATGAATATATGAAAATTAGTATATAATGAAAAATTGGTGATTTCATTCAAAAAATAAATTTATCATATTTATAATATTATTTTCATAAAATGAATTCGATTTTTCAAAATAAACAAAAATAAATGGTTAAGGATAATTTTGGGTATATTAATAAAATAGCTGATTGTTTGGTTAATAGTAAAATATTCTAGTTTACAATATATCGATTATACAATCTATTTTATTCTACTTTTTTATAATAATTAAAACATCATTTGTAATATGTTGACTCTACGCCTTTGGGGATGATGAATTTTCATGTCCCATTATTACCTTTGAGAATGGTCAAAACACAATTATAATGGTTTAAAAATAATATAAAATTTATATTATAACATTTTTCATTACCAAGAACTAACATATATACATAACAAAAAATAATAAAACAAAAGTAGTATGTGATGATTGAAAAACTGCAAAATAAACTAAACATTTATCAGTAAAATTTTAACAAATGAATCATTCTCTTATAAAAAAATCATATAAAAGACAAATTAGTGTTATAAAGTCATATTAATAACATTTAATTCTACTTATAGAGTTTTTATCCATTTTATAATAACTCTTATAATTATATTGAATGTAAGAAACCATAAACCCATGAATCAAATGATCCTAAAACATCGAAATCAAAAATTATAACTAACAAATATGTCTACAAATGAACATATAAAATTATAATAAGTCAAATATATATTTAATATTTTTTAAAATAAATTATTCATTAATCTAATTTTATTATCTTAGACATTAATTACATGCTTAAACATTTGTAAACATATTATAAGAGATCTCTCTGAACATCCATTTTTCTATTGGGTTATGATTTCTCTCTCTTTACCCAAATTTATTTATTAATTATTATCAAATAATTATTATAAATTATTTTTATATCCTCCAAAAAAGTATATTTATTCCAATTAGTCTCTCTTTAATGTAGAAAAACATGTTTTATAAGGCTACCTTTTCAATTACACCCGATGATCAAGCCTGATAAATGGAAACATCCAATTTTCATCCCCATTTTCAAGTAAATTATATTATGATTTTTAAGAAATAATTATTTTTATAAAATAATATATTTTACCCAGAATAATATATTTTTTCATTTATGGTTTGTCATGACCCATCCCCTAGGGCCCATGCCGCGAATCCCCCAAGCCCGCCTCTCAAAGGAATGGGGTTGGAAACTAGTTCCAAAAGCGTCAACCTAGAAATGGGAGGAATTTTCGTGCATAGCTATACACACACACACACACAACCACGTCCCAAAATCTATAAAGTAAAAACATGAATTCCACTAAAAACTACTAAGTAAAGTAGATTTTGTAGGTCAAATTGGCAAGAATACAAACCAACAAACGAAAAACAAAAATCCATGAATGTATAGAAGATATCTGAAAAGCCATCCATGGAAAACCCCACCTGATGGATATGTGTAGAGTAGATATATGATGCTTTTGAAGCACACCCTTCCTGCTTAATCTCACTAAACACCACTGGGTCTTAGGCCACCATGTCCCCCGTCAAGGCGGCAGTAATCCGCACCAGACACAACATGGGCATGTGAAGCCTGTACATGGGTGAGTAACAAAACACTCAGTAGGGACCCCAAACCACAACACAAATACCAAAAATCATTCCACAAGAAAACCACAAGTCATGATCACAAATAATGATAGCTGACACTAGTATAATCTAAGGTATATAAATAAATACAATTATTTTCAACACTGAACACCTTGTATTGTTGAGGTACTCATCCCAGATGAGTAACATGGGTCAGCTGGGTAACATTGAGTCACTTGTAGCTGATCCACACAGGGTCTCTTGGAGATGATCCATGCAGGGTTCCTAAGAACTGATCCACTAGGGTCTTTAGGAGATGATCCACATAGGTTCTCTAAGATATAATCTATTCAGGGTCACTAGGAGCTGATCCACATAGGGTTACTAGGGGCAGATCCACATAGGGTCACTAGGAGATGTTCCCTTGAGGGTCGTTAGGATCTGATTGACATAGGGTCTCTAGGAGCCGATCCACACAAGGTCGCTAGGTGTTGATCAACACATGGTTACTAGGATCTGATCAACAGAGGGTTGCTAGGAGCAGATCCACATAGGTTCGCTAGTTGGCAATCATCTAATTTCAGCCAGTCGTAGGAGTCCCGCATAAAGCACGCTCGATTCTAGGAGAATATACCATCAATATAATATTTTTTTTTCAACTTCCATGAAATTATTCTTAGAGAATGAAAAAATAACGTCTTGATCATGAGGGTTCTAACTCGACAAACTACTTTTCAATCAGACGTCCGGATTTAATGTTATAGCCTTTTTTCTAAAATGAGGATGGTTGGGTCTGGGTCCGGTCAGACTGACCTGACCCGACCAGTACCGGGGTCCACCGACCCGGCCCGAGTCAGCCAAACAATTTTGGGGCCAAACCGACCTAGATCCTTCCGAGTATGGGACTGACCAAGATCCTTGGCGGCACAGGTCTGACCCGGCCCATCACGGCCCATTGGGCCGTTGGTCTGACCCGCTTGGGTGGCTCGACCTACTGGGCATGGGTTTGGTTCTCTGGGGTGGCCTAGCTCGCTAGGGCGGTCCACCCAATGCATGAACCACTATGGGAAGGCCGACTCTTTTTTGGAAGGGATGTAATCAGATTCTACTTCCATCCGCCACCAGCCACCAGCATAGAGGCGACGACTTCAGCGGCGATGCGCTTTCTGGCGTTCCATCATGGAGCGCCGCCACCCACCCATGGCTGCCACCAGTGCTAGAGCACCGATAAAGAATTACGATGATCTCTTGGTCCGCTCCAGTGGTCCATTATTCATGAAATTTTCTCCTCCTTCATCCACAAGATGTCACCTTCCCTGCTGTGGACTCAAAATATTCTTACCGCCATTTTGAAAATGCACCCAAAAGGAACACACAAAAACACACATGGTGGAGGGGCTTGGTCCTTATTAATGTCATCTATCACCAACCATTTTATAGGATTAGAAACATAGGGAAAAGGATTGAAGTTATATCACAAACTAACCTTGATGAAATCCTAAGAAAAGAGTACCCACCCGCATGAACACGCGATCCATGTATCAACCTGTTTGTGGGTTGGTCCACAATTATTTTTTTTGAATGAGGAATGAGGAATCTCATGAAAAATGAAAACCCATATTTGGTTAATTTGTTCATTGGAGATGATCCATTTGAAGGGTGGATGAATAATTCTTCCGTTGTTCGTCACTCTATGATCAGTTTTTTTGAGGTTATTTGCATTCGTCATCATCACCCACCAGAACTTCAATGCAGAACCAGTATTATACCAATAATCCTTCATTGTTTTCTAAACCATTAAATGAAGAAATTCAAAAAATAATTTCTATTAAATTCTGTTATAAATTAATTATGGAAATTTATTTCTAAAACATCATTTTTGGTTTCATTCCATTAAACATAAATTAGTTGTAACAGTTTGGAAATTTGGAAAAACAAAATAAAACCAGGGGATTTTATTTTTAACTTTTTTTATTTAAAATGTAAAAAAAAATCCCTTTACCCAGGCCAGCCAAGGTTTATTCCATTATAGGAGAATTCCATAGTTCTGAGTTAAGAGGTGCCCTCAGATTTTTGATCCGAGTAACATTATAAAAGTTAAAAAAACTCGCTCAAAAGTTTATTTGAATGTACTATAAATGTTAATATTTCTATTCCAGGCACACTGAGCCTCAGAATCAGGTTCAATCACATCTTATGGACTCAAAATAAATCCATATAATTTTATAAAAATTATACAGAATTTATGATCCATTAAAATTTTCCCACCATAGGGATTTTCCTCCCCTAAAGCTAAAACAATGATAAATCAAACAAACTGGGGTACTGAGCACAAATATATTCCTCCCGCTCCCAAGTGATCTCATATAGATTTATGTTCTTCCAGTAAACATGGTCCAGGGGAATTGACCACCCATGAATGAACCTCTCTAGTCAATCCTCTATCAATACTAGGAACTCCTCAAATTTCACCCCATTATCAATGTCTATCTCTCGCTAGTTGGTGACATGCGATGGATCATGCCCAAACCTCCTCACCTACAACACGTGAAAAAAAAATTAGGTAACCAGTGCATCTGTTAGGGAAGAGGTAGGTGATACGTCAACTTGCAAACTATGATCAGAATATGAAATTGTTCTAATAAACCTCAGAGATAACGTGACGCCTCTACCAAATCTCTACAATCCCTGTTAGGGTGAGACCCAAAGGAACACATGGTCTCCCTACTCAAACTCAAAGGAATTTCGTATCCTATTAGCATAAGATTTATGCTTGGTATGTGCAATCCACATCTACTCCTAGATGATCTTCACCTTCTCAGTGGTATCCTATAACAACTCTAGACCCTTGAGTGATGCCACTCCTTTGTCTGTCTAGCAAAGAGGTGATCTACATGGACACCCATAATGTTCCTCGAATAGTTCCATCCCAATGGTGGAGTGATAGTTATTTTTGTATAGAAACTACAGTAGTTGTAGTTGGTCCTCACAACTGTGAACAAAATCTAAAATGCAAGCATGAAGCATGTCCTCCTAGTTCTGTATAGTCCGCTCCATCTGCCATCGGTATGTGGGAGAAAATTTCTGTTGAAATGCAGATGAGTCCCAAATTCCTCCTATAATTCCTTCCATAGCTGGGATGTGAAGCGAGCATCACTATATGAGACTATTTTCAAAAGAACCCTATGAAGCCACATGATATCTTGGACCTAGACGCACCCCAAGTCCTCTACTAATCCCTAATATCAAATGGGTAATAAGTGATTCAACTTGGCGAGTCATTCAATGATCACCCATATTGAATCGTCACCCTTGTATGTGCATGGTAATCCTATCAAGAAGTCCATCGAGATACCTTCCTACATCCACTACGGTACCACAAGTGACTATGTCAAGACTACTAGAACCTAATGTTCTGCCTTCACTTGATGAAAATCGAGGCACCTTGAAATGAACTCAGCCACAAATTTCTTCATCCCTGGCCACCAGTACTGACATCAGAGATCCTAGTACATTTTCTCCACTATAGGATTTACCGCCAAATTTGAGGTTTGTAAATCCCTCAAAATCCCATCTCACAACCCCACTAGTACTACGTTGTTCTGTTAATAAAGAGTGATGTGCTCCCTACCTATCAAAAATCCATTAGGAGCTTGTCCTGAGGATAACTGAGCACAACATGACTCATGGTCCACATCCAAAAGTTATCCCTTCCTTGTTTTTTTTGAGTATGGGATTGACAGTCATCGATAGAAGGTAAGATTCTCTATCGTTACTCATGAAGGATATCTCAATCGCTGCTCGCTGCTCTGTCACCTCACTCAACAAGTGAAAAAAAGATCTATTGCTGGGTGAATATTCCACCACATTCACGTTACTAGGAGTATAGACAATCTCAAATCATAGTCTTGAAGGATATCTATCCTTCACCACTTCCTCATTTTCAGGTCCTTCTTGCAGAAGATATAACATAGATTCTTTTGGTCAGAGTAGAAGGTAAACTTTTCACCCATCAATTTGTGCCTCCACATATACAGAGAAAAGACCACTACTGCTAACTCCAGGCCATGGGTCACATAGATCGCCTCATGCTTCTTAAACATCCATGAACCATATGAGATCACTGCTAGATCCCACATCATGACATAACATAATACAATACCTCATGCGTTTTAGAAAACTACATACCCAATTCCCTCCTCTGGTCATCTTAATATGGGGTCACTCATCAGTCTCCTAATCATCTCCTAGAAACATTGATTTCACTTCTCCATCCACACGAAGGTCTATACATTCTTTTTCAAATATAATAAGGGTGATGCTACTCTAGTAACATATGGCACAATCCTTCTATAGTATCCAGATTACCCCAAGAAATCCACTCCTCAGTCACGCTCCATTGTGCCTCCCAAGTTAGCACTACCTCTATCTTCACAAAATCCACTACAACTACAGCCTATAAGATGACATGTCTCATAATGTGGTCCTCTTGAATCTAGAATTAAAACTTTTAGAGCTTCCCAGATAGCTGGTTCTCTCAGTGTGTATCCAAGACTATTCATAGGTGAGTAGCATGCTCCTCTTCTGATGATGATTACACAAAGATGTCATCAATGAAGACCACCACGAAGTGACTGTGTTAAGGCCGAAAGATCATGTTCAAGAGTCCCATGAACACTGCTAGGTCATTGTTCATGTTGAAGGGCATCAAACAGAACTTTTAGTGTCCATACCATCATCTAAAGGATTTCTTATGTCCATCCAAATCCCATACATGAATCTACGGATAGCCTGATCGAGGTCTGTCATTGAGAACCACCTCACTTCATTTGGCTCGTTGAAGAGGTCATCAAATTTCAAAAGTGGATATTTTTATTCACAGAAACCTGGTTTTGGCTCGGTAGCCTATGCATAGCCAAAAACATCAATCTTCCTTCTGGGAAAACAATACTGGGGCTGCCCATGGTGAAACATAGGGCCCCACAAAGCCCTTTTCTTGCAAGACCTCTAGCTATACCCTCAACTGACGAATCTCTTTGGGGGCCATCTGATATGCCGGTGTGGATATCTAGGCGTTCCTAGGGTATATGTCATGGAAGAAGTCAACATACCTATGTAGAGATAGTCCCAGAACGTCCTCATGGAATACATTTCCATACTCATTAACCACTATAGGAATGGTCAGAATCCTCACGTCCATCTCACTGAGGGAGAGGCTAGCCAACTGCCGAGTGATCGGCTGTAACCTTATCTGAGAAATTCTATCATACGTTGCAAGAGTTCCCTTCTCACTAGTGAATGATAACCTGGTCCCATATTCATGGACACACTGCACTTTACGCCAAATACATTCGATCTGAGAAATAACAGTGGATAACCAGTCCATACCCAATATTATTTCATATGGACTTGATTCCACAACTAGAAGATCACAATATGATCTCTCGCATCCAATATTATGCTACACTGCTTGAACCAGTTTTTAATTTCTGAATCCCCTCCCATACGAGTCTCTGATTGTAAGGTTCTTTCCAATGACTCCAATGGAATCTATATTCCTCAGAAAAGGTTTGTGTAAAGGAAATAGTTACTAGAACCTATGTCTATAAGAACTACATCGAGGGTGGATAAGTCATATATCATACACCTAATCATCTCCTAAGCTCCATGGTCTTAGGCCTCTATTTCCTGAAAATAATTTCACCCCTATCTACCTACTCACTAAGGAAGGGGTAGATGATGTAGGGGTGGTGGAGGTAATACCTTGAACAATCTTCCACCACATACTACTCAACCTTCTCCCCTTACATGTCCACCACCATGAAAATATTCTCACTCGAATGTCTGCCTTTCCTCACTGATCCCTCAACCATCCACTGAGCATTTGTGTGGCAGGTTAGATAGTCACGATCCATGTGTCCCTGACCACCGCATGAGTAGCCATCATAACTCATCTACAGACCCCCACCACCTTGGTGTCCTCACACCAACGATCCCGTGTACTGGGGTCTCCCTCAAGATTTTCTGACCCACTTGGACCTCTGCGTCATATGTTAGGTTCTTGCCAATGATGACATGGCCACATATAGACCAGTGGTAGCTACCACCAATGGTTCTTTCTCTACGAGGAATCTCTCCACCAGTAGAGCTATACATAGTACTCCTTCATGAGTGGGGATGATGAGGGAAATCATAGATTCCCTGATCCCCTATTGGAGTCCCTACTGAATGGTCTAGGACCTTATGAAAGGGTCTCATACCATATCAATAGAGTAGAAAGAGAGGTCTATAAACCTCGCAGAGTACTCTTCCATGGACATTCTTCTCTTTCTTAGGTGAATCATTTTCTATATGCACATTAAGCACATGGTCGCAGGGAATAAATCCTCCTGGAAAATCCAATCGAAGTCATACCTGGATAGGGTTTCCTCATCATGAGTCTGAATGGTAAAGTTCCACCATCTCCCTACCGAGCAATGAAGAAGTCTTTCGGCTATGATCATCATCTATTCGAGTGACTTCCTCACTAAGTAAGTGACCCATGTCACTGCCTACAGCCAGTCCTTAGCGGCCTAAGGATATGTCTCTCCTTTGAACCTGTGTGGTTTTTGTCTCGGGAACTTGTTCAAGGCACTGAACCTATATGTGTCCTATACCATTAACATTGGTAGAAACTGATGATCAATGGTTTTTGGAAATGATGATGCACCACACGGAGGGTCCATCTCAAGCATGGGTCCCTGAATTGACAAGTCATCCCTAGGCATGTTGTCCACACCATTATGTATCGGTACCCTAGATGGTTGTCTATATGGAGGAATCCTGAAAAAGATCATGATGTACCATGGTAAATAGATTCTACCTAGTGAGATGACTCTATTTCAAGAATAACATGTTGAAACACACAATTATTATATGATTCCTACAACTAGTGTTTTTATGTATAGTGCCGAAATGAAGAATTCATGGTCCTAGTGTATGGATACGTCTACCACCACACCAAAACTAGACTCTCTGAATCATGAAGTTGGGATCGAAACACATAACATTGTTTCTAAAAATAAAAAACACTCTTAGTCATTGAGGTATCTCCAACCACCTATGATACCACTTTGCCACTACTCATCCCCTAGGGCCCATTCCATGACTCCCCGAAGTCTGCCACCCAATGGAAATGGGTTGGAAACTAGTGTTGAAGGTGTAAACCTACAAATGAGAGACATTTTCTTGAGTACCTGTACATGCACACACACAACCACGCCAAAAAAACTAGGAAGGTAAAACATACATTCCAGTTACAACCAATGAGTAAATGTAAAATCATTAGGTAAAATGGGATAGAATATAAACCCAAAAAAATAGAAACTGAAAGAAAATAATGTGCAAAAGATCAATGAAAATACACCCTCTAAACCTGTTGGGTAAGTGTAGAGTAGCTGCTGTAGGTTGTAGATGTAAGCCCTGTCTACCTTATCTCACTGGGAACCTCTGAGTCCTAGGCCAATAAGTCCACTATCAATACGATGATCATCTTCACTAGACACCATTTTTGTGGGAGAATCTCGTGCATGGGTGAGTAACAAAATACTCATTAGGAACCCCAAATAAGAATGGAATGATCATAAAAAAATCCAAAATCAAACCAGAATCATTATCACGATGAAAAAAAGCTCAAAACGGTATAATCAAAATTATAGAAACCATGAATGTCAGTCGAAACTCTAAACACTTTAGACTATTAAGGTACTCATCCCAGATGAGTACCGTGGGTATACTGGGTCACATAGAGTCACTTGTAGCTGATCTACATAGGGTCACTTAGAGATGATGCATGTAGGGTCTCTAGAAGATGATTCACACATGGTCAATATGAGTTGATCCACACATGGTCTCTAGGAGATGGTCTACACAGAGTGGCTTGGAGTAGAACCAGGCAGGTTCTCTAGGAGATAATATCCACATGGTCTCTAGGAGATGATCGACATACGGTCACTATGAGGTGATCCACATAGGGTCTATAAGATATGATCCACACAGATTCCATAGGAGATGTTCCACATAGGGTCAGTAGGAGATGATCCACCAAGGTTTTCTAGGAGATGATCCACACATGGTATCTAGTTGGGATTCCTCTCATCTCTGCCTGTTGCAGGAATCCCGCACGAAGAATGCTTGATTCTGGTAGAATCTAATCCTCAAGAAAATCATCATAATTCAAATTAGATGAATGAATCCTTAGTTAATTCAAACGAAGAACCTATTTTCATGGATTCCAATGCTAAAAACACCTCATCAATTAGGCGGCTAGTTTAAATGATATAGTCGTTTTTCTGAAAAGGGGTCGCTTGGGTCTGGGACCGCTCCGACTCGATCAGATTGACATATCACAGCCTAGGGCCCACTGACCTTATCCAGGTTTAACCCAACGTAGATCCTTCCTGAAGTTGGTCCAACGTAGCCTGACCCACTAGGGAGGCCCACCCCCTACCTGTCCCACCATGGTTGGGATGATTCTATATTGGAGGGACGTGGCCGGATGGCACGTCCACCCACCATCCCCACAAGTCACTACAGTCCAAAGGACTGCTTCCTTCTAGCTACGTGACATAGTGTAGTTTCCATAGTCTAAAGGAATGTGGACTTTCCTCCGTGTGACATGGGGTTGTTGCTACATCTTCAGCACCACCAATGCAGCTGGGTGGCCGTGTTCGCCTACTTCCGGCCACTGACATGAATTCTGATGGCTTCTGCCGCACCGCCGCTGCTTGGGTCACGGTTCTCTTTCTAGTGCGCCATCATGGAATGCTGAAGGAGCATTCCATGGACCATCGATTCTACTTCACTGGTCAATTAATTGAAATATCTATGCCTCTATCCTCAAAAGGATGTTACCTTCCCTCCTATGGACTCAAAATCTCCTCCCCACCATTTCAAAAATGCAGCCATGAAGAATGCACAAAAAGACAAATGGAGGACATGCTAGAGCCTTTTTCTTGTTGGACTACACCCTTCGTGTTAAAATTTTAGATACTCGGGGGGAAAGAAAGATGTTATATCACAAATTAACCCTGATTAAATCTCAAGAAAAGAGTACCCTCTCACAAGAACAAGCGGTCCACGAATCAACATGTTCACTGGTTGATCAGTGTTTGTTGTATTAGAATGAAGAATAGGGAAACTCAATCATAATAAAAACCCCTAATTGAGTAACTATTTCTTTGGAGAAGATCTATTCAAAGGGTGGAAGAAGATCACATCCATCATTCATCTCTCCACAATCCATTGTTTGGTGGTTGATGGTGTTCGTAGTTGTCACCCACCAGACCTTCAGAGTAGAACAAGGATTGTGCCAACAACCGTATGTTATTTTCTCCACCATTAATGAATAAACACAAAAAATCTATTCTCTTACATTTTATTATGAAGTCATTAATCTGTTTAATTTGTGAAACATCGTTTTTGGTTTTCTTCTATTATACATAATTTCACTACAATGGTTTGAAAATTTATAAAAATAGAATAAAACAATTTTATTTTATTTTTAACTTTTTTCATTAAAATAGTAATAAAATAAATTATTCTTTCATCCCATGCCAATCAAGGTTAGGTCCATTATAGGTTAATCCCACCATTATGATTTTAGAAGAACCATCATATTTTTCATCTGAGCATCGGTTTAAAAGTTCGAAAAACTTTCTTACCCTTCTTATTTAAATGAACTAATAATTATCAACATTCTAGCCCAAGCACACTGGGTATCTGAATTAGGTGACGTTAGAGCATATGGTCTATAAATATTTCCATATAATATAAAAATAAATTTACACTGAATTTCTGATATATTATAGGTTTTATATAAACAATTATGCATTTTTTTTACTTTAAATCCTCTATTATATCTTCCCATAAACCACACATAATTTTCTTATTTCTAAATATTCTTCCCAACAATATTTACAAGTTTTAACTTAATTCATAATGAATTTATCCTGATATATGCATATTTTAAATTATTAAAATCCATGTATGATATAAATTCTATTATTTATTGTAAAAAAATTACGATATTCCCACAGCTTATTCCATATGACATGACTATGATACCCATTTCAATCAATGGGTAACCATTCTTCTGATTCATTGAGTTTGATTATTCATATGGAATAAATGTGCATGAACATTTAACGATGGGTGAACCCAGATATCCCTCCAATTCTCTGGGTAATTTTTAGTCATATTAGATGGCATTTATCAGATTAGGGAGTGGATCTAATCCATTATATGACATTTTTCATCATGTGATATAGTCTTGATAGTTATCCTTGACTTATGTTTATTTCATGTTATATTTTCCTTGAAAATTACAATCCTTCCATGATCACATGAACCCATGTTATGTATTTTATGCTTCCATATGATAATTCATGTCACATTCATTTTTAGGTCATCATGAAAGGGCTTTGAACCCATGTGTTAAAATTTATTCATATGTTTATTCCCTTACTAGGCTGGTAAGATTTCCCCTTTTGTCTATGTATTTCACTAGGATTTCCTATTTAGATGTATAATAGAAATGGAATTTTAAATCACAATATTGAACATTAATATAATGATTTTTTATTCTAGTTCATTTTTTTAATTTAATATACCTAATATTACAAATAAAATTGACTTTATAATCCCAGGTTTTGTATTTGATTGTTAATTATTCTTAAAACCATGTAATAACATTTGTAAAAGGATATGGTCTCTATATACCAAATCACATATTGATCTGTATTTTTTTGGGATTACAACTAGAAAACCTTATTAAGAACCATATGGATAATTCTATCATAATGAATAACCCAACATGAGACACATGAAATCAAATGTTTAGATATGCATTTCATTTATATGTTTATCATTCAATGTTCAAAGTATCCATTTTATCAGATCAGTAACTATGTATTCAGCCCCCCCCCCCCATTGTATTTTATTTCTTTTTATTTTTTAAGGGAGGTATGTAGGAGATCGCATGCCAATAATCATTGTGACATGAAAAGTGATGATTTCACTAATGTGATGCCAAATATGGGGTAACGAGATCCAAATGCAACATGACACTTATGGATTAGCTGGATCAAGTTATTAATAATATCAAGAATCTTATTGAATTCTCTCATTATCCTAAAAAATAAAAATTTATGGTGAAATAATTTATGTGAAAATGTCCTCCTAACATCAGGGGGTCTTTGAATCCCCGTGTAAAGGAAAAATTGATTCAATATATTGAAAAGATATTGGATGAATTTCAATTCCTAGATGAATTTAATTCCATAATAGTTATCTATAATTTATATAAGGAAGATGATTGGTTGTGGAAATTGATAGAAAAGACAATGTATGATGAGGAAATTGTTTTCATGGATTGGTAATGATTAAATAAAATATTTTTGAATAAATATTTTCCAAAAACCATCTATCTTAAGATGGATAAGGAGTTACTCTGACTAAATAATAGTGTATATAAGACTGTTGGAACGTATGAAGAAAACATTACATGGCATTGAAAATATGTCTATGTCTTTTTCATGAATGTTATGGGAAAAGTGGACCAATTCTTTAGTGGTTTGAAACTGAGTATATCAAAATCCATAGAAATTCAGTACATAGATTGTTATGAAGATATTGTTCATTTCACCCACAATGTTGAGATAGAGATCGATTATTTACAATGGTCTCTTGAGAATAGAGACAAGAAACACTATATGGAATTCACTTCAGGACGAAGAAAAAAAATATTTCGGAGAAATGAAATCACAACATCCCACTTGTAAAATGTGTGGGAAGAAGAATTTTGGAAACTACATAAGGGGGCCAAAAGGTAGTTCAAATGTGGAAGGGTGGGGGTCAGGATAGTCAATGCTGGATTAAAATGCCTAGAATATCTAACGGGGAAGTGTAAAATAATGTTAAGAGGAACACTATGCCTATTAGGCAGTGATTTAACTACAGAAAATAGGCACTATGTGATCAAGTACCGTAACACAAGGGTTTTTTGATGCAATTGACAATAATAACCTATAATGAAGTAAGGGATGGAATATGTTATCACAACTTTTGAGGTGGAGATCAGATATAATGTGGTGATAGGTACACTGGTCATTAATTCAATAACATTGAACAAACTATTTGATTCTATATATACAAGTTTTTTCATATTTGAAATGTTTATTAGAACAATTCAACCAACTCCTCAAAATATGATGGTTGTGATATATATGAGAATAGATAATGGAAACATTATTGAATCTACAATATATTACAACTAATTGGTTCATTATTTTTTAATTTATCCTCCTATAAAATCCTTCTATACATCCTTCAGGGGATTTTTATTATATATTGGTATGCATTGGCTGTATTTATACAAATACAACATCAATTATCAGAAAAAGGGTGATCACTCTTCAGATCTCGAGGCATTCTATAGTTCTATTCAAGTGTGTTGAGGTGGATGAATATCCTTTAAAATATCTCCCAAAAATATTTATATTACATTCTCACAAAAAAGAATATCTATATCAGATTTTTTAGACAATGGAAAGGATCCGGATCGAAGACATTTTTTATATGAGGAATAATACTAAGGTGTTCCACTAAATAATTTCATGTTTTTTCTCAAAAAAGAGGTTTAGTTCTCAATTAATGATATACTCAGATCTCTTCCCATATAAAAGACTCATTATAGGATGGAAACCATTTAGGTTTATGAACAAATGTATTAGTTACAACAGAATCTGGAGAAGGGTTTCTTATGCACGAGTTAATCCACATGGCGTGTTCCAGTCCTCCTCATCAAGAAGTAGGATGAATCAATTCACCACTACAATGATTATTAGGATATCAAAAAATTCATAATAAATAAAAAGTATCCCATTCCAAGGATATTTAATTTGTTTGATCAACTATGTGGGGATACATAATTCTATAAGGTAGATATTTTGTTGAGATATCACTAATTAATGTTTAAGAATGATTATATTCCGAAGAATGCCTTTCAAATGATTTATAGGAAATATGATTTCATAGTGATGCCCTTTGGACTCACAAATACTCATATAATTTTAATGGAACTAATGAATAGAGTCTTGAGATATTACCTTGACCAAATTAGCATTTTCTTTATAGATAATATTCTAATATACTTCAAGAGAAAAGAGGAATGCAAAGAGAATTTGAATACTTATCTAAAGGCTTTGATAAGGGATAAACGATATGAAAAGTATATTATTTGTGAGTTACGGATTGATGATGTGTCATTCTTTGGACATGTAATCAAAAGTGTGGTAATTTTTATAGACCCTTTAAAAAAATTAATTGAGGAATGGGCTGGTCCCAAAACTATCATAGAAAAATGTGGTATTTCTAGCCTAATAGTGTACTAATAAAATTCTTTAAGAAATTTCCCACAATTGTATAACCTCATAATAAAGTTAACATGGAAAGGGGTAATGTATTTCTCGATATAATAATGTAAAAAAGGATACAAGGATATTAAAAAGATTCTAATCACTACACTTCTACTAACACTTCCCAAAAGGGGAGATTGTTTTCTAATATACATTGATATTTCAATGAAAGGATTGGGTTATGTGCTCATGAATAATGAAAAAGTGATAGCCTACAACACATGTAAAATTACGACACAAGAGAAGAACAAACCAACATATGATGTGTAGATAGAAACTATTATTTTTTAAATATAATGGCATCGACTCTATGGTGAATAGTGAGACATATATGCTTATCATAAGAGCATCAAGTAAACATTCAAGAAAAAGGATCTCAACATGCAATAAAGGATATGCTATTAGGTCATCATGGTCTATGATCTCTCTATTCACTATCATCATGAGAAGTAAAATAAGGTAGCTAATTATTACAGAAGAAATAAAACTTCTACTCCATTCATGATGCATATTGAGAAATAACCTGTCTTCACGAAAATGAAATGGATAAATTTTGAACTCTTAATGGAGGATAACGTATCCTACCATAAAAATTATTACCAATCCATCTATCCATGAGAAGGCCTAGGAGGGAAAAAGGGATGATATAGATCTAAAATAGAAGGCGAAAGGAAAAAAGGAATGGATTCTATACGAGTTTTGCATTGTTGATGATGGTGGGACTTAGTTTGGATATTGTATTTGTGATATTTCTTCACATGAGTAAAATAAGGAGCTATAGGATAATTCACATAGCTCATATTTTTTCATCGATACTATTTATACCAAGATGTAATGTGATCATTGAGAAAAGTTATGGCGGGACAATATGAAGAAGGATATTTCAGAGTATTTCACAAGGTGTTTGGTATATTAGCAAGTTAATAAAGAGAGATATAAATCCAATGGGGTGATGATACATTTTCTATACCTACATGTAATTGGGAGAATATCACTTGGAAAATTTTCACTTGTCTCTCGAAAACAACCATAGGTTTGAATTTGTTATGGTTTGTAGTGGATTGACTCACCAGGATGGAATACATAATTTCTATTTGGTATGATTTCTCAATTGAAAAACATTCCATGTTATATGCTATGGGAGTGGTGAGGATTTATCAAGTACCAATTTTGATAATTTTTTGTCATGATCAATGTTTCAAACCAAATTTTGGAGAAGTCGTAAACAATATTTAAGTACTAAATTGAGTTTAAGCATGGCCTATCACCCCTCAACTGATAGAAAATATGAATGGACTATTGAGACACTTGAGGATTTACTAAGAGCCATATAAATGGAATTCAAAGGAGGAAGGATAATCATTACCCTTTGGTTGAGTTCTCATATAGTAAAATTCTCCACTCAAGTATTCAGATGGATCCATACAATGCTCTATATGGTAAGCTATATTGAACACCATCATCTTGGGATGATGTTGGTGAACGAATGATACATGAACATGATCTTGTTCAAGAGATGATACAGAAGTGTCAAGTCATCCAACAACATATAAAATATTATTTGATTCAAAAAATGTTCTACACTAACATCCATTGAATGGATATTAATTTTAATGTAGGGGAAAAATATTTCCTTCCAATACCACAACTGAAGAGAGTCATCTGGTTTCGAAGGAAATAGAATCTTATCCAAAGGTACATTGGCCCCTTTTAGATCCTTGATCACATAAGAGAAGTGGCTTATAATTTTTCACTTGCATCCAATATGGATTATGTTTAGGACATGTTTCATGTACCACTAGTAAGATGTACATACTTAACCCCTCACATGCATTGAATCTTGAGGTGGAACCACTAGAAGATGACCAATCGTATGAGGATAAACTAGTAAATATCATTGACTATAGAGACAAAGTCCTACATAATAGAAAAACTCACCATATCAATGTTGTATGGAGGAACTATATAAATGAAGAATCATCATGGGAACCATAGGAAGCGATGAAGGAGAAATACACTCACATGTTTTAAATTTAGTGTGTAAAACCAAAATTTAAGTGAAAATTTTCAAAAATGTGGGAGAATGTAACAACCTAGAATTTTATAAATGGATATTCCCTTCTTATAATAATGTTATATAGTATAAAACACATTCAAAACAAAAATAACCCAAAAAAATTATTATCATAAATAGAGAATCAAATAAGTGGTATTTATAGATATTATGGAACATTTACTAGTGGAATAGAAACCTGATTATTTGAATAGTAATATGACCATTTGGAATGGTAACCTGGACAATAGAATATTTACTCCACCAATGAATGTATATGTAACATTTAGGAATCTTATAAATAAAAATATCCTATAGTTATATCATATAATAATTAAAGAAATGTTTTAACGATGATAAATTAGGTGTGGATATTTTTGTTAAATGTAATTGTTTATTTTAAAAAAAATAAAAAAATAATAATTATATTATTATTTTCATAAAATATATTCATAAGTTAATATTGTGTAGTATAATAATTATAAAATAATTTTTTGAGAACTTAATTAAATTACCAATGGGTTAACAAACTGATAATAATATTAAAATCAATTTTTTAAAAATAAATGCCAATTTTAATTAAAAATAAAATTTATCATATATAAAAATTATTATAATAAAGTGGATTCCTTTTTTTAAATCAATACTTTGATAAATAATTTGGTGATTTTTTTTTGATTTTTATAAAATAGTTGAATTATTTGTGAATATTGAAATACAGTAACATACAATATATACTAAATACATGAATTTTTGAGTCATGGTTGATGTATAATTATTTTAAAAACCATTATATTGAACCCTCATTCAATATATACATTATTTATTCATTTTAATAAATATGACAGATAGTCTTGAGCCAAAATATTAAACACATATATTAAATAATAAATACAACCTCCCTCCACCTCTATGAATACCACCCCTCACTACCCCTTATCCTATCACCAAATAAAACTTGTATCTTTTCTAAATTATACACAATTACATTCCCATGAATCCTACCCTTAATTGAGATCTATTGGTCTCAAAAAATAATATTTTTTTGTTATGTAAGGAGGCTCTCATAGAGACGATATTCAAGAAGTAAAATCCACCAACTTTTTATTTAAATTTATTTTCATTTCTTTTACTCCCCTCACATTTTAACATCCCAAGAATAAATAATTAGACATAATGTAGAATGCATGAAAAACTCAATCACTACAAAACACCCCATTTTTATAACCCATCCATGTAAACATAATTTTTCCACATTAGTGATTTTATTTTCGAAAAACTGACACACACAGTTGTGTTTTGTAAGATATTTGGAGTCTGATAAGACAAACTAAATTTTTGGTGAATCGTAACATACCATTATGAATAGTAACATACCATTATGAATAGTAATGATGAGTAAATCATAAAAAAATAGAAACATCACCCATGAATGTATCAAAAACTATTTTGATATCTTAAAAGGAAAAAACGATCATAGTATAAAGATTTGTATTTTTGAATGTCATAGATATTTTAATTAAAATCATATAATTAATTTAATAATTTAAAATTGAAATATATTTTCATAAAAAGCCAACGAGCATGTACCCTTGTGGTACAAGCTCTTACTTGGCATCCAAACCTTCCAGGATCAAATCCAGGCAGGGAATAATTTCTGTGGCACTGTAGCTGCACTGTAGCGGAGTACTGTAGCAGTGTTGTAGCAGTAATGACATTATAGTGGCGGAGGTACTATATCAGGGAACTTTCGCATTGGTGGTACTATAGCAGGAAATTTAGCAGCCCAGGTACTATAGAAATACTATTCACTGACGGGCTCTTTGGGCCAAAAAATGGGATTTCAAGCCTAGTATTCAGGCCACTTGGCATTGGGACTTTGTGCTATGTAATGGGTCTCCCTCTACCCAATCTAAATAGGTCTTTTCTTTAAATAATAAAATTGTGGCTTCGACACCAAACGTTTTTAAAAAAATTCATAAATATAATCAGAAATTTTTACTTTATATTCTTGTGGTTATATGATAATTTTATGAGACCTTGATTAATTTATCAATGTTATATAAAATGAGTTATTGTTTAAAAGTTGTTTTTTTTTGGAATAAATAATTATTTTATTCAAAAATAAAAATAAAAATAGTTAGATAAGTAATTTCAAAAAATGGTTTTTATATTTGAATTCTACACTTCAAAAAAAGTTGATGGTGAATTTTTTAGATTTTACTAAAATACTCGAATTTTTTATGCATAGTGAAATACGGTAAAATACCGTATATAAAAAATTATTAGTGAAATACATTATTTATGACAAAATTAGTGATTTAAGGACACATGGTTTAAACTCACAAGCCCTTATCACTATTAGGGGTCACATGAAACAAAACTTTTTGTTGTATTGATAGAAATAATAATATAATGAATAAAATGTTCAACATTCACTCCTCTCGTCCACTATAAAACTCCCCTCAATCCCTCTTATCCTCAATCCTCTACGCCTTGAAGCTAGAAAATGTTCTCCCAAAATACCCTCCCCTAGTCACTCCCCACTTCCAAGATTCTCTTTTTCTTTCCAAAAGACTAAAACCCCTCCCCTTAAATAGATTCTCAAGGAGGGGGATTCAAGAGGTAAATTCATCTTCTTTTATTTCACGTTCTCTTTTATGTGGTATGTATTTAAAACTTCCATACAATTTTCTTATTTTTATTTTATCCTTTCCAATAATATTTTATGATTATTATATGAATGGTTTAACCCTTATCCCTCTATTTTTAATGTTTTCTAAAACCATGTTGCATAGTCATTATGCTGTAGAATTTTCATCTAAAAATCTATCCCGTTTCAAGCACTCTTATTATGCTGTCATCTTTTAAATTAAATTGGTTTATGTTAGGATATATAATTAAATATCACTAATACTTTCTATATAATTTAATAATTATGATATAACATTTTTATCTCATTAATATATTTTATTAATTTTTAAGTGACGTCGTTAGGCTGCCTGTTTTTCTTAAGGGATTTCTATACTTTTTTTTAATTTTAGTTCCCCTATATTAATTCCTCTCCACCTATCTTCCATATGTTTTGATGAATCTAGTATCAAAAATTTACTGTAATGTTTTCATTATAAATGAATAATTTTTCACCATCTCTCCATTCCCAATCATCTATACTAAAAATGAAAACACCACCTGAGATGTGCTAATATTCCACATTCAAGGATGACGGGTTTTCAATTTCTATTACGGTCATAAAATATGGTCATTAAACCATTATTATGATTGAATAAGACTATAATATATGCATTATGTCTCATATATGGTTCTGGAATCTTTTTGAACACATGGTTTTTATTTATAAAGCAAAATGAGTTCATTGTGTTCTAGAACCACAAATTAACCCAAACAGTTTTCATTAAATGATTTAAATAATGATTCATGTTCACTATAAGTAACCAAATGAAATTTACAACGATGTAAACTAATTTATTTTCACTAATTTCATAAAAACACCATTTTTTATATCCATCCTCATTTTACAAGGTTCTCCATTCTTGTTTATAAGTATACCGATCATGAAGAAAACACTCCCAACAATAAAATTGACCCTATTAAACCCATCAAGAAGGTCATTAATGGACTCAATATGCCTATAATAAATCAATTAAATGTATAATAGGTTCGGAAAATCTTAATTAATTATTTTAGTTTGGTTATCCATGACAATAAGAAAAAGTGAAGAACACCATTAGACTTGAGATAAGGGGTTTCTTCATCTCACTTCCATTTTTGTGAGACATTCCTTATTCACAACTTGTACTTATATATGGTGTATGTATACTTTCCATTGATGTATCCTATCAATAAAATCTTTATTTTAATGATATTAAATGTTTCATTTAATTATTATTAATTTTGGGACATACGATTCAATTGACTACAAATTTACAATTATTTTCTACCTGAACCTCCATTTTCATTGTGGATGATCTTATTCACTACTCAATTCAATGATATTATTTTCTTATGGACTATTCATAAATTATATTTTAATGTTATATATGTTTACTATAAATAATCATACATTAATTTATCGTGAGTTATATGTTTTAAAATGATCTTTCAAAAATACTTCCTGAAATACATTCTCGGTTAAAGGAACTTCTTGGATTCATACAAAATTTGAAGTTCACCCGATAATATGTTTTAATCGAATTTTATCATTCTAAAGTAACACATTTTCCATTTAAAAATTTATTTTGGTTCATTTAGTTTTTTATGAAATCGAACATTCCTTTTCTCTTTAAAATCTCTTTAATGAATTTCTTAAACTGTACTAAAATGTTTTAATTCTAAAGCTTCATTATAAATACTATTTACACTATTTCACTTCAGTGGAACATCACATGTTCCTAAAAATGTAATAACAATGTCCATACCTATTATTTTCTGGGAAATAAATGTTTATAACCATGTTTATAAAAATACAAATGATTTTCCAAAAGAAAGGGGATGGACAATGTAAAATGCATTTTTCTCATCTAATTATATATTTAATGATATATACGCATTGTTCACTACTTATACATTTCATTTTGTGCATGTAATACCCTTTTGTATATCATATAAAGGTTGTCTTTATTTTCATGATATTATAAGGGATTATTAATTACATATTTCAATGTGGTATGAGACACTTTGGAATGATTAAGGATTATTTATTCCAAAAACATTCAATTGTATCATCTAAATATATCATATATTTATCAACTAACATGTTGAATATTGCACATTAATGAGGTTTATCTCATATAAAATTATATACCGTATTTAATTCAATGTTTTATGATTAGTTTTTATATGGATGTTCAATATTGAAACCATTCACCAATTTACTCTAAATGGATAGTGTTTATGATTATTATTCACGGAAAGTTATTTACATTTCATATGTTAGTTTCAATATGAATGTATATGTTATTTTTTTCTCTATTAAAATGAGGAATACATTGGAATTATTAAGTGTTTGGTGGGGCCCTCTATATCCCCTCGGGGCATCAGAATGTCTAATGAGACAATCTATAGTCATGGAACAAGGCCTTGAAAAAATGATTATTTATGGCCTTGGTATGAGGTGTGGTTGGTATGGTTATGATTTACTGCATTATTCATTCCCTCATTATGAAACTATAATTGATGGTTCATGTGGTTATTCGACTAGTATAATACCCCTGATTATGAAATTATTTATTTAGCTCTTATTCCTTCCATAATGTGGTTATGTTTTTGTTAAAAGAATATGATTTTATTTATTCAACATGTCTAATGTTTATGTTATGATATCTTCCACTCTATTACTTAACTTTAATGAGCATTTGAGTTCACCCCTTTTATGTGTTTCATTTTTTCCAGACATGAATAATTTGTTTATGAATGACTTTCTGAAATAACCTAGGTGTTAAAGATATTGTAGAAGAATTTATTTTATTTTGGTTAAAATTTATAATGACGAACGTAAGTATGTATCTTATTTCCAAAAAAACTACATGTTCCTTTGAAATTCTATTACTTGTAATCATGCCAAAGTATTAAAACAATTTCCTCGATATGGGCTTCTATGGTCGTGGCTTTATAGTTGGTATCAAATTAAGTTTAGTAGAAAACCTAGAAACTAGATTTAGAAAATATAAATTAGGGAAAAACTCCTAATATAGAATATGAGGATAAAAATACAAGAACATACTAGAATCTTTGAAAGTAACAGATTCTATGGAACTTCATGTAAAATACATCCTTGTATAGATACTACAAGTGGATTTGGTTGTGGCATAGATGTACCTAGGAGTGCAAAATCTGACAAGGAGTTTCGGGCTTGACCCACGGTAACCTGGTACAGGACAACATGCCTTACTGTGCACCTCGTATGATACTCCTAGGGGATATTCTTAGGAAAATTGAAATTTTATTTACCCACCATTTTGAAGGATTTATTCCCCCAAAGTAACCAAATTATATGGTTATAGTATTTATGGTGAATAAATTTATGCTATGTGCTATTCCATTTTTAGAGTCCTAGAGAATTCATAATGTCACCAGCTAATATATAATATGGATTTTATTATAAATGGATCATAGGAGATATAATGTGAACATCCCTAATACACATGATGTGAAGAGTAATAATGATCATATCTTTAATGGTCTCAAGAAATAATTTCAATGAAATATTTTCTCCCTAGTATCCTCATCATATTAAAAAATAGTATCATGAGTCGACAAGGAATTTAAATCCTTCTCTGAGAGCTACAGATTTGAATAGAGGAAAAAGAAGAAGATAATAGTAGGAAAAAATGGATAAACTGAAGAAGGGAAACATTTATTTTCCCAAATAGTGAAATTGTTGAAGGAAACACATTGGTATATGATTGAGAGGAAAAGGAGTTTGCTTCATGTGTGGAAAAAAATGCCACCATTATCATAATTGCAAGAAAAGGAATGAGTTTTCCTATATTCAATGATCCAACTACATGGATATTGGAATATATGAGAATCAATATCTCATGTGTCAAGGGAATATACCCCCAAATGATGATTTTGGATAATGATCAGGTTATGTTGCTACCACAGATAAAGTCATATGATTAATATTCCTTATCAATAATCATGCCATTTGAATATTTTTTCAGTAATGTACTGGTTGTATAAACTATGAGATATATAAGGATTGTATTGAAATCCTCTTTCATTAAGGATTTATGGTCACATGATGGATGGTACAAAGGAAAAGTGCTTCAGAAAAAAGTAAAAAATTTTAGAAATAAATATGATTGAGGGAAATACAAACCATAATATATATATATATATATCAGATGTTGAGATAATGATGATGAAGTGATTGAATGAGATAAAAACTAATGACCTTGGAACTGATTATTGACTTGTCGAGAAGTGGTCTCCGTTATTGTAGACGGAGTTTACAACACTTTTGGATTTAAGTAATATATCCAATAAAATGTATATTTCTTAAATAATATGGAAGAATGTGTGTTTACAATATGGTTTTTGTGTTAATTCTAGTTATCACCATATTTTAAGAGGTTTCATGAGGAAGTTATTCACATGTTTGGAATTTGAATTTTAGATATTATTCTTTTTGATTAAAGGATAATGATATATTCTTATAGTAAATTAATAGACCTTCATTATAATGCGTTGAATCATTATATTTTGTAATTTTAATCATTGAATAAGTGGTTTAATTTGATCATTTTATGGGGTTTCAGAGTTTAATTTCACTACAAGATGGTTTGATTATTCTTCCATGACCTTGATACACAATTAGAATGTGTTTTTGTAGTAAATCATGCATTTCCTTTTCCTCTTTTTAAAAGGATATTGTAGCCATATTCATGATGAGGGATCCCCACAAGGGAATTTTCAAGGATCAACCATTCACTTTTGAAGTTCAATTTCAAATTTTGAATAAAAATGTTTTTTAAGGAGGGGATAATGTAACACCCCAAAAATTTAAAATATATCTAATAAAAAATGCCTGAAACACTTAGTATCTACAAAAAACCACTTTTTTATTACCTATGTAATTAAACATAATTTTTCCACCTCAGTTATTTGAATTTTGAAAATATGATATACACGGTTCCGTTCAATATGATATTTAGAGTCAGATCAAAGAGAATTAATTTTTTGTGATTAGTAACATACCCTTATGAATAGTAACATACCATTATAAATAGTATAAAATAGAAATGTATAATGTCCCTAACCGAGAAGCCACTAAATCGGTGCTCCAAGATGGGTGAAAACATGACATCAAGCATGCATCCTCGTATTCCAGAAGTTTCCGACTAGCAGCGAGGGTCTAATGAGTCATGTGGGGAGACTATACCATCTTTATCACAGTAAGACACAACAGAACACAATATAAATAAAGAAAACAATATGAACTACCAATTAAATGAGCATAACCAAGCATTTCCCAAACAGGGTTCAACCAACAAATCAAATACAACCATGTCATTCCATACTAGTAGTGCAAAGGGGAAGAATCCCAAAATAAAACAAATGGACAATACTCCAAACGGGTCCCAACCCCATGTTCGGGTCCTACTCCATGTACATTATGAGCCCAAATCAATATTTCAATGTAGGGCCTCTTCCCATGTCCTGACCTACAACCAATAGATCTGCTCAGGTACCCAACGGCGGCCCGAGTAGGGTGCGAGTACAAAACTCAGTAGGCCACCACTAATGGTGTCTACAAAATATCAAGTCTAATTGACTGTTTAAGAAAGTACAAAATAAATGTTATGTAAGCAAGGGATAGTTCAGGTTCCATTAGTTAACAAAGTTCATTTATTTCATGACTAGAATTTATCCCAATTCCATTTCTTATACCATCTTTATTTCATAAGAAATATTGATAACATGTTCCATGGGTTAGGCACAAATATCATCTACACAAGGTCTAAGGAAATCATTCAAAATTTATAGAGAAAAGAAAGTGAATCCCTATCTCTCTA
This sequence comes from Viscum album, assembly GCA_963277665.1. Lineage (NCBI taxonomy): Eukaryota > Viridiplantae > Streptophyta > Magnoliopsida > Santalales > Viscaceae > Viscum > Viscum album. The sequence continues at coordinate 1,589,730,102 of OY728141.1, read as the reverse complement.
GGGATCCATATATCACGTCAACACATTTTCCTCACCTCGAATCCTCAGTCCGGGTGGAATAACATCAATATAATAACTTCACATTGGAGCCTCCGTCTAGGTATAATGAAAACCATATCCTCACCTCGAAGCATCAGTCCCGGTGGATGCAACCGATAGGGAAATAGAGCTTCAGTCCTATCCCTACCCCATTCATTAGGGGTGGAGTTTAGAGCCTCAGTCCAACTTGAAATCTTGGCATAGAACCTCTGTCAATACCCCACACTACCAAGAAATCTACACTTTTTATAGATATATGTAACCATTAACCATTTAGACAACATCACAACCACTTCCCAAGTAAAACATAAACCATAAAAATAACATGTGGGTTAACACTATTCCTTAACCCATTAACACATTCACTACATTTCACACCATTTATCCCTTTAACCCAATACTATTTAATTATCCTTATCCCACAATGTATCCATTAATTGTGCATATCTCACTAGGATATTTTCATTATGCCTATCTCACTATGCTTCATTACCATGTTATTAATCCATTCCATTTTGTCCATTAGTAATTTCCACTTAATAACACATTCACACGATTTCCAAATACAATTCATATCCATTTAGCCAAAGTCCCTTTTCGTGCCTTAACTCATTAGGTCTATTCAACCACTGCTTTTCCCTTAGACAATTTCATCATTGACTATTCATTAACCCATTTACCCATTTACCATTTCACAAGAATTTAACCACTTATTCATTCCAAACACAATTCTCATATCACATAACACAATCCCTTCGTTGAATTCAATCGTTTAGCTGCACCGTAATTCCCTGACCCTAGTTACCCAGAGTCGGTGCATTATTACGTAACATTGGCACGATCAAAAAGTTCAAGTATCGAAAGACAGATTAGTTTAGTAGCCCTGAAGCACTAGATACATTCATAAGAGTTACATTACATCATAAAGTAATACCAAACTACAACAACATATTGTCTTCATATCACCTCATATAATCCCTTCAGGTCATTCAAAAAATACTTCTTCACATCCTGGAAAAATTAAAACATTGAAAGGGGTGAGCTCAGATGCTCAGTAAGGATAAAAATATAGCGGAAGCTTTCATAAACAAACATAAACATTTAAGGAAATTTATAACTAAAACAAAAGCCTTTTAAACATGAACTTCAGCATAATATGGCAAAATTAAAATGAAATAATGCCATTTACTTATTCACAAGGATTTTCTACTAGTCGAATAATCACATGAAATATCAATAACCACTTTCATAATGATGGAATGCATAATGCCAGACTATCATAACCACATATCCTAGGCCTTGTGCCAAGACTAAAAATAAGATTGTGTCAAGGCCTCGTGCCAAGACACTAGTTTGTCTCATGAGACCTACTGATGAATCGAGGAGCTATAGCGGGCTCCACCCGTCACTTATTATGTCCAATGCATTCCTCATATGAAAATGTTTTAACATATCATAAACCATAACATAATAGTATCACATAAAACATGCATAAAGGAAACATAAAATTTCCTCATTTCAATCACAAGATATCAATACAACACATTTATATAATAAAAACATTATCAAAACCATTTTCAATACCAAAATAAAATAAAATTAAATCTTGGTATTTATTTTTCATTTAAAAAAAAGTTATGGATTGTAGAGGAAGATGAAACTCAAATAATAGTCACGGCGGTGGATAAGTCGTTGTCGCCGAATACGTATGACAAAAAAACATTCCCTTTGTTCATTTAGTAAAACGCTTCATATACAAAAGATTCCTTTTTAATAAACGTAAAAGTCAAAGGGGTTTATACACCGTATAAAAAAAAGTTGCATATAAAATAAAATATGCATCAATGAAAGGAGATTGAGACGAAGTCCATAAAAAGATAATTTTTTAAATAAAATAGATCTATTATGTGTATTCACTATAAGTACACATAAATAAATAATAAATACATGATAGGACATAATAATATCATGACATAATTAGAAAGTATGTGATTAACCCAAAGAACAGAAATTGGGTTAAAAAGTTCCCTTACCTCGTGTCCGACTTGACTTGACCATTATTTAACCTCCTAAATAATAAACTAGAGTTAATTTATAATTTCTTAAGAACCTTTTTCAAGTTTATTATTCCTTTTATACCATGTTATGAACATCATGTAATTATTTATATTAATAACAGTCGTTTTGTCGATCTTTGGTACTTGAGTCAAAAATAAACTTCTTATAATTACAAGTTGTTCATGTGGTAAAATATCCATTATATATAGAATTATATTCATGATTTAGATATCATATATATCATATATATCCAGTATATACATTCATTCATAATATTACGTAAGATTTAGAGGTAAGAAATGAAATTCACCGTTCATGGAGACGGTAAGTCGTACGTACGCATGAACGCTACTTTCATTTCTATTTCATATTTAATGGAATGAAATAATAATTATATAAAGGTGTATTATAATCCCAGTATAATATCATATATAATATCATTTACTCCATCCTTTATACGTCCCACATATGGCATTAACGATTCAAATCACTTTGAGGGGGCGGTAGTCCGCACTTCCTAAAATGAAATTATCGCGTTTACCCATAATGGAAATCATAAGGGTATGCCATAAATGAGAAATATAGAAGCATATGGAACACATAAACATAATATATATATCATATATGAAAATAGATTCATCATAATGGCCACCATGAGAGGTGTTAAAAAAATATTGTACAATCATCGTTTCGTGAGGCAGTAATTCGCCACCCACAGAAACAGTATGTTCTTTAACCATTAGAAGAAGGTGTGTGTAAGTGTAAATAAAATACATATCATAAAAAAATCCTAGTATATTTTAGATACTGGTGTTGTTACAAAATAATGGAATAAAAAGCGTTTAAGGGGTTGGAGAAGCAAAATAAAACAAAAGAACATAAGAGAAGACATTACCTTAAAATCGGGTAACTCTTTTTGATTTGAGTCAAAGGATTCTGTGGGAAGACTTCTGCCCAAAGTGAGGATTCTAGGAGTAAGATTGGGATGTTTAGAGAGTATTGGGGAAGAGTTCGGCCAAGCCAAATGGCTTTGATGGTGTGGATAAGGTGGTAGAGGTGGGGCCGTTTATAAGAGGATAGGAGGGGCACTCTTGGAAAGTCATGAAATGTTACATTATTATGAAATGATTTTCGGATTTTAATGGTCCCAAAATGACATATTTCTATGATAAGGTGATAAAGGTTCTAAATCTACTCATCCAATAGGTTTTTGAAAAGATTATGTATTATATTTGACATTATCTTTTCATTTTATTTAAATCGTTAATTAATGAGGTAATCGCTGCATCATCATTGTGTCATAGAAAATTTAATTTATTTAATGTCTAAAAATTATAAAAAATTTACCATGATGTAGGAAATATCTTTAGATTTACAATGAATATTTATAGTAAAACATGTAACTTATATAAGCCCATGTAATAATTGTTTTATTAAAACAACACATGTTTGTGACAATTTTATTTTTACATTAAATAAAAAAGTTATTAATGTCATTTTCTTACCCAAGTGGTTCCATGGGGTCCCCAAGTTTACCCATGGATTGACTTGGTCGGAAATGACTCACCCAATAAGGGTAGGACAAGTGTAAAGGTAATTTCAAATTATTATAACATTATATTTACCTTAAGTTACACTAATTACCTTTAATCGCGATTAATAGAACTTAAAGGTTACTATTCACCAAAAATTATTTTAATCCCATTGAACCACATTTTACATCCTAATTACAATGATGTATGTAGTATTTTGGAAATTCAAATCACAGAGGTGGTAAAATTTCAATTAAACGATAAATCAGTTTTTTAACTACCACTTAGTGGTTTCACTATTCATCAAAAATCGATGTTTTTCATAACAACACCAGAAATTAACTCTAAGCTATATTTGATATTTCTAATTCAAAAATGATGTACATTTTACAAAATTCAAAACATACAAGTGGAATTAATTAATTGAATAATTAATTCAGGCTGTCACAACAAATAGCATGTTTTTAAGAAAGAACATCGATCAAAAGATTGACAATTGTTTATGTCCAATTTCAAAGTGAAATTAATTATAATGACCACCATTGGATAAAATGGTAAAAATATATTATAATTACACTTTAGAACCACTAAATTGTATAGTTTATCAGTATAAATTATTTTGATTAAAAAATTAGTTTTTAAGTATTTTTCATTATTTATCAAAAATCGGATGTTCTCAGAAAAATACAAAAAATTCAACATAGGCTAATTTCGATATTCCGAATCCAAAAATGAAGTCCATTTTGAAATATAAAATTTATGTAATTTTAAAAAGTGGGTATTAATATTCATAACTACTACTTTTATTGGTTGCAGTGTGTTAGAACTCGAGGTTGCGTACAACACATGCTGCTCTATTATTCAAAGAGGAGCGTACCATGAATGATTGGGGTGTTACATGCACCACCTAATTCTAATGTGTTAACCCATTCCACAATTCATCCCCAATTATCATTTCCCATGGTTATCTCACAAAGCATAATCATGTATAAAACTAACCCCTTAACTTTTCCCTTTATCTCACTTAACCCCATTTTAAGCCCACCAACACCCATATGGGTCACTTCTCAACCCATGTGTGTTACTATGACTCCCATTCACATCCTTAAAACTTAATATTAGATTCACCCCAGTCTCTATGATCTCACACAATGACCCTACATTTACTTTGCTAAACTCTATGTCCAGGAACGCAGGCACACCCCATGGGTGGACCTAACGTACGACACATCATCCTCCATGCATCCTGAAGGGAACATGAGGGTTCCTTTGGTTTTTTATACACCTTAAGCATGACAACACAATAATGTAATGATAGACTCTTCACAAGAGGGTATGGATAAATACACTACATGTACAAATCTCTATAAAACTCAAGGGATAAAACTTGTAGACAACCTATCTCGAATACATTGATGAATGATCCCTTAATTTTGGATTCTGATCTGGGTTCAAATATACCATTGAGAAACAACCTAGATCTCACCCAAAAAAGAGGGTTTTAGAGCATTGGAAGGAAATGGAAGAAACCACAAACACTAATATGCAATAGAGAAGGAAGGAGAGGACTAGTCTCACCCGAATCATTGATCCGAAAACCAAGATGCTCCAAATGACCAAGAAACAAGTGATATTTATCCATGATAGCGCTTGAGGTCATTGGGGAGTCACTAGGGCTAGAGGAGGTGGAATGGAGGAGAAACCCGAATTGGGTGTTAAAATCACGAGGTGGCATTTTTTGTAATTTTTCCATCTTCTCTGGGACACATGGTTTACCTGCATGGTTTTCCAAACCGTGCGCAAGACGTTCATGATCTACTATCCATGAGAGGCCAGCCTTCATGGCTTACTGGGAATCCTGCACTGTTTACCCTAACCGTACAAAGACCTTCCTCATGCTACTATCCGAGGATGGCTGGTCTGCATGATCTACCAACACAGTTACCCCTAATAGTGTGAAAACCGTGATCCTAGCATTTCATGGCCTGATATCTCTACTCTTAGCACCCCAAGCCCCCAGGGAACCCCCGAGCCCCCACCTAAACATGGGAAACACTTATCAATACACAAAGGAGACATCAAAGACAAAACTTAATCAAAAAAATACCTTATGAAAATATAGAACATTATATCCTTCCTACCTTATAACGGCTCATCCCCGAGCCGCCCTTCCAATCATCAATAAGCTTCCATATCCAAAGGTCTTTCCACTATTCTTACCAATCCACCAACATTCTAGGTCTCTAGTTGCATATCAGAATTCCACTAGACACGGTCCAGGGGCATAGACTTTCCCCTGAATACTTCCTCACCACAACCACAACACAAAATGAAAATTGTTCCAGGATTCATCATATTCAGTTGTTCTCACCATGAGAACATTAGGGGGATATCATATGTGATAACACCCAACTCATAACACATGGAAACTTAACGCACAACATCCCATCGTCAAGGGGAAACCAATCAGCCCCTCATCAGCCTAATCCTCTGCACAACTCATGACCCAAATCACTTGGGGTCATTTTTTGTTCACCCAACTCTAATGGTGACCAAACTCGATATCACCTAGAGGAAAACAAAAGAACCGTCCAACCCCATTTATTGAAGATTTCATTCCACAACCATACAAAAAAACACCACTCAACACTACCGGGGACTTGACCCACTAAACTCATTCCAAGGCTCTCTACCTGGGCTAACTCACCTGAACGGTAACTAATCTAGACCTTCCATCCCAAAACCCTTGCTCATGTTATCAACCAAGCATTTATCTTGTATGATTATCTTCACCATTTCTGGTTACTTGGAACCTCTTCCATCAATGAAGGACTATCAAAACTCAACCCAACTTTCCCATCACCTAACAAGTTCCAATTCACCATGCCCAAGAATCCATATAAGCATTACCCTGCCTTGGAATCCAGCCACACCGTCACATCCATTAGAAAGAAATACCTACACTATCCATTTAATTACTAAGACCATCCTGACCTCACTCATGTTCAAATTCATTTTAAAAGGTTCTTTCCACTATAACATGAACCCGGTGGGGTTCACTATCACCTCACCCATCATGTTTTCCATCATTGGTCGAACCACCATCGACTGGATTGCCACATAACACCAACCTCACATTGATGATATGCTACCCCTTTTCCCCCCTTCCCAAGGTGCTCACTAACTTGACCCCTATCACTAACATCTAATACTCCCACTAAGGTCATTCCTAGAATTCAAGTAGAATTCCACCATCATGGCATTACCGCATTCCAGACCATTACCAGATTCACCCTTGGCATGACACCACCTAACGTGGCCAAGGTTCACCCAACTTCATGATATCCTAAAACCACATATGGAAAATTTACCCATAGTCTAACCCCAATCTCCATTAGAATTATAAGACCCCAACTTATCTTTCCACAACCTACTATAATAACCAACCACACTCTTCTATGACTCAGCACAACCATCAAAAACATTACGTTGAACCAACCTGAGCTCAAGCCAACTATTTGCTCATTTGTCACCACATAAGTCCCATATGCCACTATAAGGAACCTGAAATGAACCTCATCAGTTGTCCTTGCTACCCTAGTGACACTACATCGTCTCGATGTTATCTTTACTACATCCAAGGCTGATTTATCACTCCCCACTATATCAGTGTCGTTTCATTTTCTACCAATGAGAAATTATAACCGCCGCATTTTAAAACCAATCAAAAAACGAACCCCAAACCTAGATATGGACATGCATACCTTTTCCCAAAACAAGAGAATGATCACCACACAGTGAGCCTTCTTAGCATCCGTGAATGGAGCCCATGGAATTTTTCGACATTCGGTCCATCTCAAGGTCCTCACCCTATGCCATCATGGGTGTACATATTGTCATCAAACTCCACACATACGACATCCTTGTGCATAAAATCCATGATGCCCCTCATCCAATCAATCATCTCCATGTCTCTCGGTGATAACCAGAGCTTATCAACATACCTGGGATGATGTCAAGATGTTGGGCAAGCTCTTCACTAGTTGAGGTATGCTAAGAAATCATCGAAGAACACCACCACCAACTTATCCGTTTCTAATCTCAGGCTATGTGACACCATGACCTTCCACGAATATCAGGCTTCCCTGCTGAATGTTCCACATTAACACTTAATCATCACCACTCAGGTGTCATTACCAACTAGGTTCAGCCATCACTCTACATCCAAACCATTCATACAAACGTGTTCAGCCACATGACCACCCTTACCTCGGGTGTCACCATCGAGCGAAAGTATATAACCACACTTCAGTAACCCTTGTCTTTTCTATTCAAAACAAAGTTCAATCTTCCATTAATCCCCACTCAAACATGTGAGTCAGGCATTCAATCTATAAAACCATTCGAAACAAACCTTAAGTTTTTCCACAAACATTAGGGTGGCCTTAAGAAAGAACCAGAAACAACTAGACCATCAACCTTCCCACTTATCCTTACGTCACAAAACTGCAACATGAAACACTCTATGTCCCACATTCAAAGTCCAAAACATCCACAAGTGTGACACACACCCAAAGCAACTAGAATTATTGTCCGACCTCTCTCATAGGTCACCATGAAGGTTGAACAAAACCAAATCCCTTGACTGAAGTCACAACCAGGATAATCCATTAGCCCTCTCTCCAAACCACACTTATCATGATACAAACAAAGCAAAGAACATGAATGGAACTATCACTCTCGTTCTGACGTACACTATGCTTTGCATACCAAACAACCATATTTTCTTGATTCCACACAATGGTGTACACATTCATCAACAGTACTACATAACATCCTCCCAGAATTCAAGTCACAACTCGCAAGGTCTCTTCTAACAAGGTCACCAAGACCCAGGTACAATCCTTAGGGTCCAGTATGCACTCCGGATAGTAATGAACCACAAGAGTTTCCCCACTCACATTACCAAAAAATGATTCACAACCCAAAGTCCATAACCCTACCAAGAGTTTTCTAGACACAGCACCTAGGATATATCATGACCATAAATCCCTCACAATCCAAGACCAAAATCTCCACTAGGGCACTACCACATTCCTAACCCATGCATACAAGGGTCAAACTAACAACACCAAGGATGGATAACTTTTCACCCAAACATTCTCATTCCAAACTTTTCATTCACTCAATACTTCGAAGACCGTCCAATAGAATTTAACCACAAATGTTATTATCCCACACGATCAACCTCAAAAAACCATTATTTATACTTTACCCCAAAAATCACCATCACACATAGAAAAGGCCTCCTACCATACCTATTGCGGTCATGGTCAACAAGGCGCAACCAACTTACTCAATCACAATTCTTTCATCAACACATCTTCCAACCAATTATTCTTTCACAACACAATCCTTTCCACTTAAGAAAATTTCTCATTTCACAACTTGTTAAAATCTTCATTTTAACACATTTACATGTTTTATTAGGAAAATATCATTAACAATTTAATTTTCATTATGAAACATCTTTTTTGGACATCGAATCAACCCTTACATTTTATAATGACCCAAAACATTAACCCGATCACAAATTGTCTTTATACACGGTATTCCGTAACTAGTCATTTGAATTGTTTTCATTCACCAACTTTCATTACCATTATTAAGCATCACTTTCATCATATTTATCATGCAAGTAAAATGAATTCCACTCTCTATGCCCCAAACACCCATCCTGTGTGTGTGCCTATAAAGATACATGCCACCTATATTCATAGGTGCCTAAAATGATGCATTAATGCACATCCCCATGTCATTCTGGAAATGAGCAGAATATCATAAATCTGTCAAATCACCCCACATGTGAATCACCCAATGGTGAAATATCATCCTACTATAACAACACACATCAAGAACAACAAATCCCACCCAAGGTGGCTTGGGTTTTCCGTCATATATGGGTTAAATACTCCTAAGAACGATCTCATAACCAAGGTATGACATATCCTAATCTCATGTCTACCATCCCCAAATAGAAATAAAGAGAAAATAACTCCTCTGACACCACTTTGTAACGTCCACAACATGGAATCCACTAAACCAGTCCTCAGAGCCGGGTGGTTACATGACCTCAAACACACCTCCCAGTACGCCAGAGGATGCTGATTAGCAACCAGGGTATAATGAGTCATGTGGGGAGACTATACCCTATTTACTTGAGTAATACACAACAGAACACAATATAAATAATAGAAAAAATATGAACTACCAATTAAAGGAGCATAACCAAGTGTTTCCCAAATAGGGTACAAACCATAAATCAAATACAACCATGCCATGTCAATCTAGTAGTGAATAGTGGAAGAATACCAAAATTAAACAAATGACCAAAACTCCAAATAGGTATCGACTCCATGTTCGGGTTCAACACCATGTACATCATGATCCCAATTCAACATTTAACATAAGGGCCTATGCCCCTGTCCAAACCTGCAAATAATAGATCTTCTCAGGTACCCAACGACAGCCCGAGTAGGGTGTGTGTACAAAACTCAATAGGCCACTACCAATAGTGTTTACAAAATATCCAGTCAAATAGATAGTTCATGTAAGTACGAAATAAATGGTAAGTATGAAATGGACAGTTTGGGTTCCATTAGTAAACAATGTTCATTTATTTCATGACTAACATTTTTACCAATTCCATTTCTTATAACATCTTCATTACATAAGCCATATTGATCACATGTTTCATCAGTTAGGACTAAATATCATATACACAAGGTCAAAGGAACTCATTCATATTTTATAGAGAAAAAAAGAAAGTCCAAATCTCTCTAGGGATCTACATTTCACATCATCACATTTTCCTCACCTTGAAGCCTCTGTCCACATGGAATGAAATAATTACAATAACCTCACCATAGAGCCTCAGTTTGGGTGGAATGGAATATATAAAATAACATTGCCTTAGAGCCACAGTCTTGGTGGAATGAAAAAAATATCCTCACCTATAATCATTAGTCTGTGTGGATTCAACCTATAGGGAAATAGAGCATCAATCCTATCCCTACCCTATGCATTAGGGGTGGAGTTTAGATCCTCAGTCTAACTCAACCCATGGGCGTAGAACCTCAGTAAATACCCACACTACCAAGCTATGTGCACATGTTATAGATATATTTAACAATTAACCATTTACACAACATCACAACCATTTCCCAAGGAACACATAAAATATAACAATAACATGAGGGTTAACACCATTATTTAACCCATTAACACATTTACTACAATTCACATCATTTATCCATTTAACACAATTACATTTTATTATGCTTATCTCACTAGGTATTCATTCATTGTTCCTATATTAGTATGCTTTGTTCATTATGCCTAACTCACTAGGCTTCATTACCATGTTCGTAATCCAATCCACAATGGTCTCTAGTCATTTCCACATAATAACAGATTCACACAATTTCTAAATACAATTCATTTCCTTTTAGCCAAATTCCCATTTCCTGTCAAAACCCATTAGGTGTATTCAACCACCCCTTTTTCCTTATCCAAATTCATCATTGACTATCCATTGAGCCTTTTATCCCTTTTATAATTTCACAAGCATTTACCCTCTTATGAATTCCAAACACAATTCTCATATCACATAACACAATACCATCATTACATTCAATCATTTAGGTGCACCACATAATTCTCATGTGTTAGCCCATTCCAAAATACATTGCCAATTATCATTTCCCATTATTATATCAATAAGTATAATCCTGTATAAAACTATCCCTTTAGACTTTCCATTTGTCTTATATAACCCCTTTTTAATCCCACCAACACCCACATAGGTCACTTCCCAACCCATGTGTGTTACTAGGACTCCCATTCACATCATTGAAACTAAATATCATATTAACCCTACGCTCTATGTTCTCACATAATGGATCTACCTTTACTGAGCTAAAATCTAAATCCGGGAAAGTAGGCACCCCCATGGGTGTCTCTAACATGGGTCACATCATCCTCCATGCATCCTGCGTGGATCATGGGGTTCCATTTGGATGTTTAGACACCCTAAAAAAACATCAAAATAATGGAATGTCAGACTCTTTACAAGAGGGTATGAATCAAAAGACTACCTAAACAAATCTCTATAAAACTCATGTGATAAAACTTGTAAACCACATACCTTGAATAAATTAATGAACTCTCCATTAATCATGGACTTCGATCTGGGTTCAAACATAAATTGGATCCCCAACATTGATATCAACCGAAAAAGAGGGGTTTAGATCTTTAGAAAGAGATGGAAGAAACTACAACCCCTAATATGAAAAAGAGAAGGAATGATAAGATAAGACTTACTCTGATCATCAATCCACAACTGACGGTGCTCCAAATGACCATGAAATGAGGGATATTGATCAATGAGAGATCTTGAGGTCCTTAGGGAGTCACTAAGTATGGTGGATATGGAATGGAGGAGAAACATGAACTGGGTCATAAAATCATGCGGTGTCATTTTCTGTAATTTTTCCAACTTCCCTGGGCCACATGGTTTACCCGCACAGTTTGTTAAACCGTGCCGAAAATGTTTGGGAGCTACTGTCCGCTAGAGGCCAGACCGAATGGCTTCCTAGGAATCCCAAAAATTTTTACCTAACTGTGTAGAGACCGTGCTCTGGCTATTGTTTGAGGATGGATGCTTCGCATGGTCTGCCCTCACGGTTACGCCTAACCTTACGTAGACCATGCTTCTAGCAATGTTTGGCCTGATTTCTATCCTCATTGCACCCCAATCCCATAGGGCACCCTCGAGCCCCCGCCAGAACATGGGAAACACTTCTCTTGTGACAAAGTAGAGATCCAAGCCAACACTAAATTTAAAAAACACCTTAAGAAAATTTGGGACCTAACATAATGAATAGTAAATCATCTAAAAAAATAAAAACATGACACGTAGATGTATCAATCCAACTTAGACATATTAAAAGTTAAAAAATGGTCATAATATAAGTTTGGGTTTTGTTGTATGTCAAAAATATTTTAATTAAAAATTTATGATTAATTTAATAATTTAAAATGGAAATCTATTTTAATAAAATTTAATCATAATTTGTCACTTTATTGTCTAATGATTATTAGATAATTTTATGGGACCTTGATTAATTTCTCAATGTGTTATAAAACGAGTTATAGTTTTAAAGTTTTTTATTTGGAAAAAATTATGACTTTATTTAAAAATTAACTTAAAAGTATTTAGAAAATTAATTTAGAAAAAATTGATTTTATTTTTGAATTCTACACATCGAAAATGGATTGGTGAAATCTTGTAATTTTCCTGAAATTATCGAATTTTTTATGCACACAGAAATACGTTAAAATACCGTATATACAAATTATCCAGTAAATACACTATTTAGGACATAATGAGTAATTTAAGGCCACTCGGTTAAAACTCACATGCACTTATCACTATTATGGGTCACATGAAGCAACATTATTGGTTGTCTTGATAGAAATAATAAAATAATGACTAAAATAATTAAAATTCACTCCTCTCATCCACTATAAAAATACCCCTCACTCCCTCTTCACCTCACTCCTCTAAGACTTGAACCTCCTCAAATTTATGCACAAAAACCTCCACCATCCACTCCCCATGTACAAGAAGCTCTAGGTCTTTAAAAATACTGAAACCCTCTCCTTAAATAGATTCTCAAGGAGGTGGATTGAAGAGGTAAATTCATCTTCTTTTGTTTCAGGTTTTCATACCATGTAATTATTTATATTTTATTCTGTTCCAATATAGTTTTATAAACCTTATCTGAATATTTGACCCCTTCTCCATCACTTTTTATCAATTTCTAAAACCATGTTGCATAGCCGTTATGTGGTAGAAGTTTTGTTTCAAAATCTCTCTCTTTTTCAAGTACGATTATAATGTCATTATATTTTAGTTTTAATTGTCTTATGTTGGGATATATAATTAAATATAACCCTTACTGTCTATATAATATAATAATGATGAGATACATTTTTTTCTCTCATCAATAGATTTTATAAATTTTTATGTGACGTCGTTATGATGCTGGTAATTCATAAGGGATTTCTCAACTTCTAATTTATTTTGAGTTCCTTTATTTTTCTTTCCTCTCCAATATTCATCCATATTTTGTTATTAAATAAGTATATTACATGTACTAGTATGTTTTCATGATAAAGGAATAATTTTTCATTATTTATCCTTTCCCATTCTTTTATACTAAATATAATAACACCACCCGAGATATGCTAATCTACCACAGTCAAGGACGATGGGTTTTCAATTTCTGTTGTCGTCTTCATTTCTGGTCATGAAACCACTATTATGTTTGGACCAGACTATGATATATGTATTATGACTAATATATGGTTCTGTAAACTTTTTTACACTTTTTTTTGATTTATAAATAAAAATGAGTTCATTGGGTTAAAAAAACTACAAATTAACCCAAACAGTTTTCATTAAATGATTTAAATAATGATTTATCTTCACTTCAAGTAACCAAATAAAATTTAAAAACATGAACAATTATTTATTTTTACTAATAACTTAAAAAATAATTGGGTATAACCGTCCTCATTTTACATGATTCTCGGTTCATGTATATTACTATACAAATCATGAAGAAAACGCTCCCAAACATTAAAAGTGAACCTCTTAAAACCATAACGAAGGCCATGAATGAAAATAATAAGTATATAATAAATCATTTACATGTATAATAGGTTATATAAAATATAATTAATTAATTTAATTTTGTTATCTATTACACTATGACAAATTGATGAACACCATCATACTTAAGGGAATAGGTTTCCTCACCTCACTTACATTTTTTAAGACATTCCTTATTTACTAGAATTTCATGAGTATGTTCTATGTATACATCCCATTGATGTATCATATCATAAATATATTTGTTTTCATGATATTAAATGTATCATTTAATTAATATTAACTTTGGGGCATGCGATTCAAATGATTAAAAGTTACATGTATTTTCTACCAGAACCTCCATTTTCTTTCCAGTTTCTCTTATTCTCTAATAACTTAAATGATATTATTTTCTTATGTAATCCTCAAAAATTCTATGTGATTTATATATATATGTGTACCATTTAGAACCCTACTTTAATTTAGGGTGATTTATATGTTATAAAAGGATATTTCAGAAATTATTCTTGAAATACAAGCTTGATTCAAGGAACTTCTCATATTCTTACCTATTTTTAATTTCACCCAATAATCTGTTTTAATAAATATTTATCTTTATAAAGTAAATTTTTTTACTATGAACTAGTTATTTTTGTTCATTTATAGTTTTATTAATAAAAACATTCTCTTTTCACTTTAAAATCTCTTTAATGAATTTCTTAAACCACCCTAAAATGTTTTAATTCTAAAGCATCTTTAAAAACACTTTTTACATTATTTCACATTAGTGGGACATTACTTGTGCCTAAAATGTAATATAAATGTACATTTCTTTTCTTTTATAATATATAATTGTTTAAAACCAGGTTTATGGAAAATAAAATTGATTTTCAAAAAGAACTACTCCTTCCAAAGTAAAATGGTTTTTTCCCATATTACTTTAACTTTTATGAGATATACTCCTTGTTCACTAATTATTCCTTTCATGTGGTGTATGTAATTCCATTTGGTATATCATATAAATACAATAATTATTTTCATGATATTCTAATGTATTATGAATTGAATATTTCATAGTGGTTTCAGACACTTTAGAATGTTTAAGGATTATATTCTCATGAAATTTTCAATGGTATCATTTAAATGTATCTTATCTATGTCAACATACTTTTTGAATAATATAAATTATAGAGGATTATCTATTACGATATCATTAATAATAGTTAACTTAATGCTTTATGATTAGTTTGACTATGGATGTTCT
The DNA here is from genome assembly GCA_963277665.1 of Viscum album. Lineage (NCBI taxonomy): Eukaryota > Viridiplantae > Streptophyta > Magnoliopsida > Santalales > Viscaceae > Viscum > Viscum album. The sequence goes on along the minus strand of OY728141.1, from coordinate 1,589,714,492 downwards.
ATCTTAAAACCATTCCCCAATTTACTCTGAATGGTTAGTGTTTATGATTATTGTTCTGGGAATGTTATTTACATTTCAAATGATAGCTTTAATATAAATTTATATATTATTTATGTTTATTCCCCTTAATATTTAGAATTAATTGGACTTAGTTAGTGTTCGGTGGGGCCTTCTATAGCCCCTCATAGAATTAATAGGTCCCATGAGACAAACTACGGTCCTGGAACAAGGCCATGACAAAATGATTATTTATGGTCCAGGCACGAGGCCTAGACGATATGTTTATGGTGTCCCACCTTATACTTTCCATAATTATGAAACTAGTATTGATTATTCCTTTGGTTATCCTACTATTAAAATACCAATGTTTATGACATTATTTATTTTCCTCTTATTCCCACCATAATGTGGTCATGTTTTTTCTAAAGGCATATGTTTTTATTTATTCAACATGCCTAATGCTTATGTTATGATTTCATTCACTCGATTGCTTACCCTTAATAAGCGTTTGTTCTCACATATTTATTGTGGTTCATTTTATATGGACATGAAGAATGTTTTTATGAATGACCTTATAAAATAACCAAGAAGTTATGGATGTTGTTGAAGAAATGTCTTTGTCGTTTTCCTCTAATGTTGTAATAATGAACTTATGTATTTAACTTGTTTTCAAAACTACTAAACAACTTGTTCCCTCATAATTGTATTCCTTATAATCATGTAAATGTATTAAAATAATTCATAGGATCTCGGCTTCCGGGGTCTGGGTGTTACAGTTTGTATCAAAGGAAGTTTAGTAGAAAATATGGAAATTAGATTGTGAAAACATTGATTAGGGAAAAAACCCCTATGATAATCTATGAGGGTAAATATAAAAAAACATCCTAGAGTCTTGGTAAATAATTGATTATGTGGATCTTCCTCGAAAATAAATCCATGGTTGGATACTACAAGTGGAGGTGGTTCTGGCACAGATGTACCTAGAAGTGAAAACTTTGACAAGGAGTTTTGGGCTTGACATAGGGTATCCTAGTACACAACAACGGGCCTTACTATGCACCTAGTTTGATACTCTTGGGGGATATGATTAAAATAATTCCCATTTTATTTACCCACCATTATGAAGGATTTATTCCTCCAATGTGACCAATGTATATGGTTATAGGATTTACAATGCATTAATTTATGCTATGTGCCCTACCATGTTTTGAAGTATAAAGATTTCATAATGTTACTAGAAAATATATAATATGTAATTGATTATAAATGGAACCTAGTAGAAGGAATGATAACTTCACTAACGCACATGATGTGAAGAGTAAGAAAGGTAATATCTCTAATGGTCTCAATCCATCATTTCAAAGGTAGATTGTCTCCCATGTATCCTCATCATTAGAAGAAATAGTATCATGTGTTGAAAAGGTATCTAAATATTTCTTTGAGTCATATGGCTTTGAAGGGATGAAAAATAAGAAGATGATGGTTGTGAAGAACATGGATAAATTTAATAATGGAAAGATGTATTTTCCCACATGTGAAAATTGTTGAAGAAAACAACATAGTATACGCTTGAGAAGAAAAGGGGTTTGCTTCATGTGTGGAGAAAAAGGCCACCATTCTAATAATTTTAATACAGGAAAAGAGTTATCTTATATTAATTTCTTCAACTTCAAGGATATGGGATACTATGAAACTCAATTCCCCAAGAATCAAAGGAATACACGCTCAAATGACAGTTTTGTATAATTATCAAGTTATGATGCAACCGCAGATGAAGTAGAATGATTAACATGCCAAGTCAAGAATCATGCCATTTGAATATTTTTTCTGCAATGTACTGGTTGTACGAATTATGAGATATATAGGGATTGTATTGTAGTCCCCTTTCATTAAGGATTTGCGGTCGTATGATGAATGGTACTAAGGAAATTTTCATTAGACGAATGTTAAACATTTTATAAAAAATATATGATTGAGGAAAAGACACCCCTTAATATATATATATATATATATATATAGATCTCATGTTGAGATAATTATGATTAAATGAATGATTCAGATAAATACTGACTACCTTAGAACAAATTATTGACTTTTTGAGAAGTTGTATGTTCTTTCATCGATGGAGTTTACCGCACTTTCTAATTTAATGAATATATCCAATAACATGTATCTTACTTAAAAAATATTGAAGAAAGCGTGTTTACAATATGGTATTTATGGTAATTATAGTTATTATCATATTTCAAGAGGATACATGATGAAGTTATTCACATGATTGGAAAGTGAATTTTAGAGCTGCTTCTTGATGATTAAGGGTTGATGATATATTCATCATGGAAATTTAAAGACCTTCATCATAATGTGTTGAATCATTAAATTTTGGAATATTAATAATTTAAAAAATGGATTAAGTTGATCATTATATATGGTTTTATAGTATAATGTCACTACATGATGGTTTTATTATTCTTACATGACCATGTTACCCAATTAGAATGCATTTTTGAGTAACTGATGTGTTTCCAATTCCACTTATGAATATGATATTTTAACCATATTCATGAAGTGGGGTTCCCACAATGAAATTTTCAAGCATCAAACATTCACTTTTGAATTTCAATTTCAATTTTTGAGATCAAAATTTTTGTAAGGAGGGCATAATGTAACAACCAAAAAATTTAAAATAAAATTTAATACAAAATTCATGAAACATTAAGTCGCTATGAAATACCATTTTTTATAACCTAGCCAAGTAATCATAATTTTTCCACATTTGTGGTTAGAATTTCAAAAAACAGACTTACACCGTTGCGTTCAGTAAGATATTTTGAGTCTAATGAGGGAAAATTAATTTTTGGTGAATAGTAACATACCCTGATGAATAGTAATGAATATTAATTAATAGTACATCAGCCAAAAAAATAGATCCATCACACATGAATTAAAAAAAATGAATTTAGACTTCTAAAAAGTAAAAATTGATCATAGTATAAGTATTGGTATTTTTGTATGTCCTGAATATTTTAATTAAATTTTTGTGATTAATTTAATAATTTACTATGGAAATTTATTTTCATAAAATGTAATAATAAATTTTTATATTATTCTATTATAGGTATAAGATAATTTTATAGGACCTTGATTAATTTCTCAATTTGTTATAAACTGATTTATAGTTTTAAAGTTGTTTTTTAGAATAAATATAGATTTTATTATAAATTAAATTAAAAATATTTAGAAAATTAATTTCCAAAAATGGATTTAATTTTTTAATTCTACAAATTGGAAAATCGTTTGGGGGAATTTTTGTGATTTTTATAAAATACTCGAATTTTTTATGCATAGTGATATACGATAAAATAGCTTATATACAAATTATTAGTTAAATACATTATTTATGACATCATGAGTGATTGTAGGAAACTTGGTTCAATCTCAAATGCACTTATCACTATTATGGGTTTTATGAAACAACACTATTGGTTTTCTTGATGGAAATAAGAAATTAATGAATAAAATATTCAAAATTCACGCCTCCCCTCCACAATAGAAACCCCCTCACTCCCTCTTCTCCCCACTCTTCTATTCCTTGAAGATCACCACATTTCCTCACAAATACCATATCCTAGTCACTACCCACTTTCAAAAATCTCTTTGGATTTCCAAAAGACTAAAACCCCTCCCCTTAAACAGATTCTCAAGGAGGCGGATTCATGAGGTAATTTCTTCTTCTTTTAATTCAAGTTATGTTTGATGTGGTATGTTTTTATTATTTTTATATAATGTTATTATTTCAATTTTCCCCATTACACTACTATTTTAGGAGAATTATATGAATGGTTTTCTACTTTCACCTATCTTTTCAATGTTTTCTAAAACAATGTTGGATAACAGTTATGCTGCAGAATTTTCATCTAACAATCTCTCTCTTCTTGAAGCACTCTTATTATGTTATTATCTTTTAATTTCAATTGAATTATATTGGGATATGTAATTTCATATCCCACTTATGGTATATATTATTTAATAGTGATGATATACCCTTTCTCTCATCAATATATTTTATGAATGTTTGAGTGACGTCGTTAGGCTACCGGTTTTTAGTAAGGGATTTCTCAACATTTCTTTTATTTTGAGTTCCTTTATTTTTCATTCATCTCATCCTTTAATCCAAATATTGTGATTAATATAGTATCATACATGTATTGTAATTTTTTAATGATAAATAAATAATTTTTCATCATGCCACCTTTCCAATTCTTTTATACTAAAAATGAAGACACCACCTGGGATGTGCTAATCTAGCACATTCACGGACAATGGGTTTTCAATTTATATTATCTTTTTTCACTCTGGACATGAAACCATTATTATGGTTGAAAAATACTCTAATATAATTATTTTCTCTCATCTATGGTTCTGTAATCTTTTTTTACTCATGGTTTTGATTTATAAGGCAAAATGAGTTCGTTGTGTTAAAAAACTGCAAATTAACCCAAACAGTTTTCATTAAATGATTTAAGTAATGATTAATATTCAATACAATTAACCATTTGAAATTACCCCCCACATAATTTTTTGGATTTTCAATAATAACATAAAACATCAATTTGGTATACTCATTCCGATTTTACAAGATTCATCATTCATGTAAATAATTATACCGATCATGAAGAAAATGATCCCAAACAATATAATTCAACCTCTAAAACCCATCAAGGACATGAATGATGTTATTAAGTCTATAATAAATAAATTACATGTATAATATGTTCTTTAAATCATAATTAATGAATTTAATTTTGATATCTAGGTCCCTAAGACCAAGTGAAGTACACCATCAGACTTAATGTAATAGGTTTTCTCATATCACATCCATTTTTGTGTGACATTTCTTATTAAATACATTTACTTATGTATAGTGTATTTATTATTTCCATTTATGTATAATATAATGAATCTATATATTTTAATTTTAATAAATGATTCATTTAATTTTTATTAAATTTTGGGCATACGATTCAATTGATTACAAAGTTACAAGTATTTTTTACCCGAACATCCATTTTCATTTGGGTTGATCTTATTCTCTACTCACTCCCATGATATTATTTTCTTATATAATCCACAAAAATTCTATGTGAATGTTATATATATGTGTACCAACAAGATTCATACTTTAATTTAAGTTGATTTGTATGTTTTAAAAGGATCTATAAAAAATTCATCCCTAAACACAAGCTCGATTCAAGGAACTTCTCAGATTCTTACCAATTTTGATGTTCACCCTATAATATATTTTATTCCCTATTAATCATTAAAAAGTTTAAAAAATTTACTATGAAAAATAGATTTTTCTTCATTTATGTTTTTATGAAATCAAACATGCATAATCACTTTTAAATCACTTTAATGAATTTCTTAAACAACAATAATTTTTTTAATTCTAAAATTCATTAAAAACACTTTTTACACTATTTCTCTTCAGTGGGACATAAATTGTGCCTCAAATGTAATATCAAGGTCCTTAACATTTATTTTTCATGATATAAACGTCTAAAAATTGTTTTATAAAAAATTCATATTATTTTCCAGAAGGACACTTCTGTCTAAAGTAAAATGGATTTTTATCATCTGACATAAACATTTATTAGATATATTCCTTGATCACCACTTATTCCATGAATGTGGTGTATATACTTACATTTGGTATATCATATCAAGAGTATCTATATTATCATGATATTATAAGGTATTATGAATTGAATATTTCAAGGTGTTATGGGACATTTTGGAATGTTTAAGGACTATTTCCTCAAAAAAAATTCAATGGTATCATTTAAATGTATCTTATCTCTGTCAACATGCTTATTTAATCGTGTAATTTATAGATGTTAATCTCTTATGATATCATCCACCATATTTAATTAACTGGTTTATGATTATTTTGACTATGGATGTGCTATTGTAAAACCATTCAACAATTTACACCGAATTGTTAGTGTTTATGATTATTGTTCAGGGAATGTTATTTACATTTCATATGTTTGTTTCAATGTTAATGTATATGTTTTTTAATTTTATCCTAATTCATATGAGTAATACATCAGAATTATTATGTTTTTGTGTGGGGATTGCAATATCCCCTTAGTGTATAAGTAGGTCTCATGAGACAATCTACGGTCTTGGTATAAGGACTTGAAAAATTTATTATTTATGTTCTTAGCCTGAGGCCTAGATGGTATAGTTATGATTTCCCGCATTATTCATCCCTTCCTTATGAAACTAGTGTTAATGATCCATGTGGTTATTTGACTTTTAGAATACCCATGATTATGGAATTATTTATTCAGCTCTTATTACGACAACAATGTTGTCACGTTTTTGGTAAAGGCATATTTCATTATTTATTCAACATGCCTAATGTTTTTGTTATGACATCTTCCAATGTATTTCATACCCTTACTGATCATTTGAGGTCACTACTTTCTTATGTTTCATTTTCTCAATACATGAATAATTTTTTTGAATGACTTGCTAAAATAACCCAGGTGCTCTTGATGATGTCAATGAAATTTCATCCTTTTTTCGCTTAAAGTTGTAATAATGAACTAATGTATGTATCTTGTTTCAATAACTAATAAATTACACCATCTTTCAGAATTTAGTTCCTTGTAATCATGCCAGTGTATTAAAATAATTCACCAGATCTGGGCTTTTGGTGTCAGGGCATTACAGTTGGTATCAAAGTATGTTTAGTAGAAGACATGGAAACTAGATTTAGAAAACCTAGATTAGGGAACAAACCGCTAAGATAGAATACGAGGATAAAACCCTAAGAACATCCTATTATATTTGTAAGGAATATATTATGTGGATCTTCTTGGAAAATACATCGCAGTCTGGATACTACAAGTGGATGTGGTTCTGGAACAGATGTACCTAGGTGTGAAAAATCTAACAAGGAGTTTCAGACATGACCTAGGGTATCCTAGTACACGACAATGAGCCATATTACACACCAAGTTTGACACTCTCAGAGGATATTCATAGGATAATTCACATCTTATTTACACACCATATGTAGGATTTATTCCCCTAATGTAACCAAAGTATATTGCTATTGGATTTACGATGCATAAATTTCTTCTTTGTGTTTTTATATGTTTAGAGATATAGATAGTTCATAATGTTACGAGATAATAAAAAATATGGAATTAATTATAAATGGATCCTAGTAGAAGGATTAATAACTTCACCGATGCATGTGATGTGAAGATTAAGAAGGATCATATCTCTAACGGTCTCAATCAATCATTTCAATAGAACATTTTTTTCCCATGTTTCCCCATCATATGAGGTAGTAATATCATGTGTTGACAGGGTATTTAAAGAAAAATATAAGTCCTATGGATTGGAAGGTAAGAAAAAGAATAAGAGAATGGTGTCAAAAAACATGGATAAACTGATGATGGGAAATATTTATTTTCTCACATGTGAAAATTGTGGAAGGAAACACCTTGGTATATAATTGAGAGGAAAATGATTTTTCTTCAAGTGTGGAGAAAAAGGAAACAATGCACATAATTGCAAGACAAGGAAAGAGTTTTCCAATATTCAATGTTTCAACTGTAAGGAGATAAGACATTATGAGAATCAATGTACCATGATTCAAAGTAATATACCCCCAATTGATGATTTGAGATAATGATAAACTTATGATGCTACCAAAAATGAAGTAGACTGATTAATATGATTAGTCATGAATCATGAAATTTGAATATTTTGTTAGTAATGTACTGGTTGTATGAATTATGAGATATATAAGGATTTTACATTAGTACTATTTCATTAAGGATTTGTTGTTTTATTATGAATTTTACAAAGGAAAAGTGCTTTAGAATAATGTTATCCTTTTAATAAAAAATATGATTGATGGAAAGAAAACCCTTAATATATATATCTGATGTTGAGATAATGACGATGATATGATTATTTATGATAAATAATGACTACCTTGGAACTGATAATTTACTTTTCAGGAAAAGGTCTATGTTATCATATATGGTGTTTACAGCACTCTTGGATTTAATGAATATATCCAATAACATTCATCTTACATAAATAAAATAGAATAATGCTTGTTTCTAATATGGTTTTTATGGAAATCTTATTTATTACCACATTTCAAGAGGAGACAAGATGAATTTATTTACATTTTTGGAATGTTAATTTAATAGATTTGTCTTGTTGATTAAAGGTTAATGATATATTCATCATGGAAATTTAAGGAAATTAATTTTAATGCCTTGAATCATTATATTTATGAATATTAAGCATTTATGAAATGGTTTAAGATGATCATTATAAGGTGTTTTAGAGTTTAATGTCACTGCATGATGGTTTGACTATTCTTCAATGAACATGTTACCCAATTCAGAAATCATTTTTTTGTAGTAATTGATGAATGTACTTTTCCTCTTATTAATAATATATTTTAACCATATCCTTGATTTGGGATTCCCACAAGGGAATTTTTTAGAATCAACCATTCACTTTCATAGTTCAATTTCAAATTTCAGGGATGAAATTTCTGTAAAGAGGGGATAATGTAACACCTCATGAATTTACAATAATATTTAGTACATAATGTATGAAACACTAAGTCCATAAAAAGACCACTTTTTTATAACATAGCCATTTAAACATAATTTTTCCACCTCTGTGATTTAAATTTCAAAAAACTGACATACACGGTAGCGTTCAGTAAGATATTTAGTGTCTGAAAAGACACACTTAATTTTTTCTGAATAATAACATACTATTATGATTAGTAACATACCCTTAAGAATAGTAATTAAAATTAATGAATTAAAAATTGGCCAAAAAATATAAACATCACACATGAATGTATCATAACAATTTAGACATATTAAAATTGAAATAAAGATAATAGTATAAGTATTGGTATTTTTGTATGACATAAATATTTTAAATAATATTTTGGGACTAATTTAATAATTTGAAATGGAAACTTATATTCAAAAAATGTAATCATAAATTGGTAATATGTTGTCTTATGTTTATAATATATTTTTATGGGTCATTGATTAATTTCTCAATGTGTTATAAAATGAGTTATAGTGATAAAGTTATTTTTTTGGAATAAATAATGATTTTATTTTAAAATTTAATTGAAAATATTAAAAAATTAATTTCGAATAATGGATTCCATTTTTGAAATCTGCACGTCGAAAAATGTTTCTGGTGAATTTTTAGGATTTTTATGAAATATTCGAATTTTTGATGCATAGTGAAATATGATAAAATAAAGTATATACAAATTATTAGTTATATAAACTATTTATGACTTCATGAGTGATGTAAGGAAACTTGGTTCCAACTCACAAGCACTTATCACTATTATGGGTCACATGAAACAACACTTTTGGTTGTCTTGATGGAAAAAATAAAATAATGAATAAAATATTCAAAATTCACTCCTCTCCTCCACTATAAAACCCCATTCACACCCTATTCTACTCCCTCTTCTAAGCCTTAAATCTCTTCAATGTTCGGCCCAAATACCCTCCACTAGTCACTCCCCACATCCAAGAATCTCTTGTTCTTTTCAAAATACTAACCCCCCCCCCCCCAAATAGATTCTTATGTAGGATGATTCAAGAGGTAAAGAGAATGTTATTTCCATTAGTGAAAATTTATTATTCATTTAATTTTTTTTATCTCATTGCATAAAAATCATCATAATGAACTAAGCTATATTACATTATACTACGTGAATACTTATTATCTATTGAGTGTGACCATAGAAAAAAATCATCAATTTGTTCCAAGAAACAAGACCTTAAACTACATGAATTCTTCACTCCAAGCTATATATAATCAAATTAAGGGCATAATTTTAATTCAAGATATAAAAATATAAAATACAAGCATACTATCAATCTATGTGGTATAACTTTAAACTTCATTACCTATTTGTTTAATGAAAAATAACCTCAAACTAGGATCTATATCTTGGTCAATGTTGTCTGACCCTAAACCTCATATATTGAATATGAACTTAAGTTTCCAGAATTCAGAATAAATACATGCTTTCCCTCAAAGAGGATATAGTTGTATAGAAATTTAGTTTTAATCATCATCCACATCATGTTTATCATAATCAATCTACAAAATAAACCCTTCTTTTGTTCAAGCTCAATATACTTTAACATGTCCACACCTGGATAAATGTTGTACAATGTTAAACACTAGATAATTAACTTACCCTAATAAGTATAAAAATAAACTATAATTGTGTGTCCCACATCTATGTTTTTTTCACTAGAAAATGGTTTTCAATAAAAATTAAGTCATTAATTATCACATTAAGTAATAAATCATGCTTAGGATTGAGCTCTATGACAATAAATTAGGTGTTATCTTTGTCCAATTCTATATAATCATAATATTTTGGAATCTTATTTTTCTATAATTTTTAAGACCCTAATCTATACGATTAAAAATATATAAAAAATATAATGTTAAAAAAATATAAAGGGTGTATATGGAAAAATATATTTATTGTCTCATAAATCTGAACCCCTTCATAGATTTGGTAGAATATATTGCACAAATGAAAAATGATAAAAGAACTCATGGGATTGTTATAGGAACCAAAAAAATAAAACCCATTCTTTCTATGTATTTGCATATAATAAAATATTAATGTTTTAAAATATCAATATATTTTCTATAGGTGTTTCATTTAACATTCATTTCATGTTAGTAATGATTAAAACTGGTGATAATCCTCCAATTATTTTCTTTACTCAATTACCGTGAACTAAACAAAATTCCTTAATGACCAATATAAAAAACCTTGTAAATGGAGAAACACCTCATGCGATGTTTTAAAAATAATAACAACATCCACAATTTAGTTTGAGATATATTACTCTAAATCTAGAGACACCAAAATGGTTAGAGTTAGGGGATCCTAAACTATCTAATCTAGATGGTCCAAACTGAAAACCTCAAACTGCAAAAGAAAAGTGATAAAAAAATTTGGTTACAACATATAAAGGGAATCCAATTAAAATTTCAATTCATTACTTGTGAATAAAAAAATTACCTGATTTAGGAAAAAGTAATGGAATATGGAATAAAAAATTGTAAAACTAAGGGGACTAATTCCTAGTCTAAGTAATATTCAATAAACATTCACTAGATAAAAAAATATTGAAAAATGTTATAATATATTCAAAAATAATATTATTGTTGTTTATATTTACCCTCACATCCCACTAAGGTTACATGAATTGGGATTCAATTATCTATTCACATTGGCTTAGTAGTTGTAACATGTTTAAAGTAACCTCCCATATTATCACAAGTCATATAACATCAAACTTACAATATTTTATTATCAAAATTGTTCCAAAATAAACTATATATTTTTATTTTTGACTAAATAATATGTCCTTAAAATACTGAAGGAAAAATGATAATAAAAATTATATTTAGAAAAACCACAAAGGGGTCTATGAAAATTTATAGGCTTCATCAACTATGTCAATATCAATGAAATTATTAGAAAAATATAATCTGTAAAATAAAGAGTCAGGAAGATTGTGGGACTGATAATTAGACCCAAACTATTTATTCCATAGTAACTAGGTATATGGATCTAAAAAATAGATATGTATTCCCTTCATACCTATGAATCAATCTTAATAGATTTAAAATAATTTAGAAACACTATCTTAAGGGGTCCTAACCTATATGGATCAAACCCTTCCCTTGAAACAAATATAGTATAGGATCATAATTGATTTGAGTCTCTAAAATATGTCATACTCAAAAGGAATAATATTTTATTATGATAATGTAAAATGATACCCATGAATGTTCCACATATATATTTCTATGTGCATCTATATATGAGGGAATAATCATATAATTAATTCATTTTATATATTGGCACACTATTGTTTATGATTAAATTGTAAGAGTATATATCCATACAAAATTAATCTATATTCGTAAATAAAGAAGATATTTAATTTTCATTTATTATATAACATAATAACATTATTTTATAGTTATTTAATATATATATATATATAATTGCCATAAATTTTAGAGTTTATACGTAAAAATGATATTGTATCTTAAATAATTTAGTCCTTTACTCAAGTACACTAATCCATAATTTAAAATAAACTTTAACTCTTCCTTGTAGGGGATAAGTTAGAAATTCACATAGTGTCAATGAAACCATAAAATCAATAAAAATAAATTAATATATCAGACTACAAATCCAAACATTGTTAAAAGGAATCGAATAATTGATGTATTTTTCCCACACAATACATACACTCTTTCAATCACTAATCCAATTAATAAATACTTATGTGTGTGATTGAGTGATGATATATGAATCATTTAACAATAAAAATAGAGATTTTCTGTTTGAAAATAAGAATGAAAAAACATCCAAATTAGGGACTCTAAAAATAATGGAATAAAATACAAATCATAAAAATAAAACATGTAAAACTTAATAAACTCAATTTTCCTAAAATTGAATTGAAGTTTTAAACTATAGTTGATGAATCACTTACATAGAATTTTTTATGCTCCCCAAATTACAAAATTTTCTTATCTTTATAATAACTTCCCAATGACCCCATTTTAAATATTAAAATTTGACCATTTGTTCTAAAATATCCACCATTTGGAATGATATTTTATGTATAAGTATCCCCACATTGACATTTTTATCATCATAATTGACTTAGAGTTTCGTTTTAAAAGATTTTATTAAGATTGAACTTTTCTTAACAACACTAAGTGTTTATTTTATCCACTTAAATGTGTGTATTTGAGGATGTTGATTGAATATTTTTAATTCCATTCCCAAATTGTGAGAATTTTCATAATTAATGCATAGTGTGATTGATAGTTGAACCCCTCAATGCCTAAGCCCAAAAAAACAGTGACTAAACTCATTTTTCTATTTATTTTTTATAGAAATGTCACCGTTATAACTTTGTAAACATAATAAGATAGCCATTTTTTAATATTCAGTTTTTAGACATACACTCAGGAACCAGACCCAACAAATTATCTACTATAGGGGTGTAAATCAGAATGAGATCCATAATGGAAGGGGACCTCTCAAGAGACAATGATTATGGAAATAAATATTAGCATATTATGGGTTTTTATACATCAATTAAGGGTTTTATGGGATGAGTTTTCTAGGATATACCATCCACATTAAATAATCTATAACTGATTTTAAATATATAAATGGAAACTCTAGTTTCTTCTAGGGATGATTCACTAATCTACACAACATCTTCAACAACTAATGGTTTTTCCATATATTATGTATATATAAATTGTATTTAAGGTTTAATAAGGTGGTTCTCATACTCTAATGATTGGTTTAAAGTAACTCTATTCCATAAACCATAAATTATATGTTGTTTTTGTACTCTATATACTACTTATCTCAATGTATTTTTTTTAATAACAGCTTTTACAATACTTGGTTTACTCTATCGATATGTTTGTTTGGGAAATTAATTGCAATATGATGATATCTATATTCATATAATTATATTCCAAAATTAATTATTTTTTATATCCATTGGATATATCCCACCATGTATATAGTGATTGGATAAAGGGAAAATTTAATAAAAGAATCCATATTGTCATGAGAAATATTAGTGAATATAAGGTTCATGTATTATTAACCCATAGACAAATTCTTCTAGTACTACATCCTTGTGGGAGATAATAAAAGAGACATCCCTATGGGTACGATTAGAATTACCATTTTTCCCTAAAAGGCGCATCATCTAGGATTAATGTGAAGTGAGAAGGATACCTCATCATATTGATAATCTCACTAAAATCTAGTGGTATTATACGTAATCAAAATAAAATTGAAACATAGAAAAAAAATAATTTTTATGGAATTTTAAAACATTAAACAAATAATGTGATTCAATATATAACTATATAAATATGGATTATATTTTTATACATGATATAGTGTATACATCCACTGAACACGACCCATATTATGAAATGTCTATGATAAGCCTATATCTTTAAGGAATATTAGTTCACCATATAACAACATAATGTTTATACTAATTATTCAAATATTATTTTATAAATCAACATCTATCAATGGAAAGATCAACTCCCATGGGAACATTACAAAAAATTATACAAGCTACAATTTATGGATATCACTAACTTATATTCATAATCACATTTAGTTATATTGGCCTTCTTCCAGAATAGACAATGGATAAACATTTTTTTGAAATTCTATCATTTTATTTTCATAGAGAACCTCAGATTTAATTTCATCTAATGATATTGAAGTAATGTACAAACCCACTAACTAAATGGGAAAATTAGACGAGTTTGAATCTCTTTCCCCTAATGTCTCTTATTGTAAATTTAAAACTACACTACTAGATTTTATTTCTTCTAATAATCTATTAAGATACTAAATTTATAGATAAATTTATCATAAAAATCACGATAGACTTGGTCATCATAAATTTTCTATATGTACATATGGGTGATCCATATCCACCTATGTATTAAATAGAATGTATTTATCATGAGAAAAAATTAGCCAAATTTTTAATGTAATACATTAAAAAAATAACTAGGCACACAAGATTATTAATATAGGCTTAAATTTTTCCAATTTTTTATAAATTACTTATACATTTGGAAAACATAATTAGTACAATAAAATTTATTATAGATGTTCCCCCTGGGATGAATATTAATTTATAGGAACCACTATTCCCATAGAATGTTCAATGAGAAAACAAATAACATTTAGTAGTATGTGGTGGTAGTTTAGTATCCTTGGTCCCTATTATAAATATTAAAAATGTAATGACTCTGAATGTGCATCTAATCCAAATCAACTTGAATGAATTTTCCTTATAAAAATTGTAGTCTTGGGAATGACTTAATGAGGCTCTTATCAATTCCATTAGTATGATGTGGTCAATGGATAGAATTAATGTGTAATCCCAAAGATCAATGTCACACAGTGTAATATAATCTAATTATATATAGTGTTGAAATACTAATTTATTGATCTATAGTAGGGGTTCATGTTGAGAGAAAGTGATGTGTTATGGGTCAACCCCAACATTACTATCTATGCATACAATCATTTTAGATGTGATCAAAGTAGAAGGAGGAGATTACCATTTGATGATTTGTTATATTTTAAGGGAAGGTAATTGAATCAATTAACAATTTTAGTTATTACAGTTCTAAATGTCACAATACATGGATTTTTGGGACAATCATTATCATTTGTAGATGTAATAATTCCGATAGATGTTCAATTAGTTCATAAAAAAATTTAAATAAAAATATTGAAGTGACATACATTAACATGAGTTTCATGTGTGATTTATATAATAAAATTAACATAGTAACTAACACATGTGGAAGAATATTCATGAAAAGATAGTGTTTTTATTAGATTCATTGATTGGAAATTTCCCATTTGAATATAGGAAAAATTTATATATAAGATCAAAAGAGACCTTTTTCTTTAAATTTACACATAAAAATGAAAACCGATACATTGAATTCTCAATTATCCTTAGAATATGAACATTTTCATGTGAAAGGGACCCAAATATGAAGATGGGATATATTTTTTGAAACTAAATATATATCCAAAAATAAAATTTTCTGATCAATTAAATGATTATCAGGAGCCAATGGAAAATGTAAAATGAATGTGAAAATGACGACCTTTGTGAATGTTAAAGTATGTGTACACAAAATTGTGTTAATTAAAAAAAATTAATGTAATGAAAGTGAGATATCATGAAATAATTTATGTTCTTGGATCCCAAGGAGGACGAATATTACTCTATTAGAAATATTTTTGTACTACTATTATCTAAAACCATACTATTCAACTTCCATATTATTTGAGGACTATGCGAATTACCTCAATGTCAATGTTAATTAGGTTTTCACAATGATTACTCTACAGACAACCATTTCCATCTTCGTGATAGTTTTTCACCCAATTTCTTTCACTTCTTTTGATATAAGGTTTTTTCCCATTTCAATCACATTATTAAATGTGTATCATTTCCCATCATGCACCATTATTTTTTGTATATGGTTAAATGCATACAAAAGTACATGAAAGATTAGTATTCTTGGATTTTAGATGATTTTAGGAATCATGGACATGGTTGAAATATAAAAGAGAAAAATAATCCACATCCACATGCTCTCAGGGAGAAATGATTCAAATAAAATGTAACACCTGAGACTTTTATGTTATATAAATCATCAAAGGAATCTTTTTCTACACAACACTTGCTTGGCTTGCTTTACATGCAATCACGACCTTCCTCGATAGCTTGCGTCGTACGCAATACCGAGTTTCACTAAACAACGATATGCTATATTATTAAAACTAGCAGTTATGAATAGTAATAACCACTTTTTGAAATTTTATAAATTTTATTTTTTAAAATGAAATTAATTTTTGGATTCAGAATACCGAAATTAGCCTAGGGAGAAATTTTGGTATTTTTCTGAAAACTTTCAATTTTTGATGAATAGTGAAACCACTAAGTGGTAGGTTAAAAAACTGAATTTTGCATAAAACTTCATTTTACCGCTTCTGTGAATGGAATTTCGAAAATTCGACAGACACGGTTAATATCAAGGACTAAAATGTGGTTCAACGAGATGAAAATAATTTTTGGTGAATAGTAACTTTTTACTTTTTTTACCACGGTTAATAGTAAATAGGGTAACTAAGGGTAAATATGATATTACTATTACCCTAACAGATGTCCTAATTATATTGTATAAGTGTAATTCGACCATAAAAAACCTTATGAATATAATATGACCATTTAGGTCCACTTGGATTAGATTATGACATTTAATATTATTTTATTTAATGAATAGTTAAAATAGTTATAACCAAAGTTTAATAACTAAAAAAATTTTAATATGGGGTTATACATAAGATAAATTCAACTATAAATATTCATTATAAAGCTAAAAAGATTTCCTACATAATGGTATTTTATTTGTAATTTTTAGACATTAAATAATTTAATTTATTTATGACACAAAAATGATGCAGTAATTATCTTATTAATGAAATATTGACATAATTGATAATATAAATACCAAAATAAATGTAATTTAAGACTTTTTATGAATTCCAATAATTTTCTAGGTTACTATGATATATTAGTGTTGATTTAATCAACTTTTTTCGAACATATAATTATTTTATGACTTTCACAAAAATCATATATCAAATAGTGTCAAAATTGACACAAAATAGTTTTTAAATCAAATATTATATTATTAATTGTTATTTTATTCCTAAAAATCTAAGGTTCGGACAAATGACTTAGATAGGTATATATATATTAATAATAAACAATTTGGGGTTCGTTTGGCATGTTATAGTAAGTGTATTAACCATATAGTGAAAGAAAACAAAAAGACATGGTAAAAGTGAAATTATTTAACTTAGAGTTAAATCTAATTGATAAGGTTAAAATAATACCCTAAACTTGTCTAAATCCTATTTGTTGATAGGATTTCGACCCATCCCCACTTTATCTTTGAAATAAGACCCTTTGGAACCATTATAAACCGATTTTGACTTTAATATAAAATAATATTTTGAGATATTCCTAAGGTGCCCCTCTCCTCCCTTATAAAAGGGCACCTCCTCCCCCTCCTCCTCAATCCAATTTGAGCACTCAATCTCGGCCAAACCCTGCCATTTTCTCCTCTCCACTTCCCTAGAATAATCCTATAGGTCCTGGTCTTCTTCAAAGTCCAATCTTAGTTCCCTATGTGGATGATTCAAAGAGGCGTTCCAAAGAAGAGGTAATATCCATTACCAATCTTTTCAATTTATTTCTTCTTCAACTTCTTCTTCTTTAGTTGTTTCATGATAAAGTAATAACATCAGTATTACTTACATACTGATATGTTATTATAAATACGAAACAACCCTAATTCACCTTCTATCCATCCCACGGAAAAATAAAATCACCGCGCGTGCGTACGTACGGAATACCGTCTCCACGCCGTGGTGTAATCTATTTTTCCACCATCACTTTACAAGGATGGGTATAATGGTGTAATGAGTAACTATTTATGATTATTATAAAGTAATATTGATACTGAAATAATATATATATACTCCAATACAGTTCCACGATCATAGGAACGATATCATCACTCGTGCATACGTACGGAATACCGTCTCCACGATGTGATGCGACTCGTTCTACATGATCATCATTACATAGTAATTATATAAATGAATTGAATGAATAAATATGATATATGTTACACTAATACCATTCTGGATATAAGGTATCTATAACCTTAAAAGAAGAATAAGAATGTATTCGGCAAAACACGCATAAGAACAAAAGGCAATAAAGACCCGAGTAACAAGTAACAATGAAATATTACTAACAAGAAGCTAATAATATGACCATATATGATATCATATCAATATGTATGATTCTGGAATAAGTCAATAACATTATTTAAACCATTATACAGGAGCTTCGGACACGTACAAAGCTAATCGGACCTAAGGTAAGGGAAATATCACAATCTCATTTTTATCCGAGATTGTTTATTCGTAAGTATTTACTGGGGGGTATTTTATCATCCACATCCATGTTTCATCAATATGTAATATTATTTCTATCCACCTACAATTGTTGAAATCCATTTTTACCCTTCGGTGAGTTTTTAGTAATATCTTTGAAAGGAATCTTTTGTCGTACGAGGTAATTTTTTACTTTTCCGACAAAAGTACGAAGAATGTTTTTTTAACTTATACTGAATGAATGGATTTATAAAACATT
The DNA here is from genome assembly GCA_963277665.1 of Viscum album. Taxonomy (NCBI): domain Eukaryota; kingdom Viridiplantae; phylum Streptophyta; class Magnoliopsida; order Santalales; family Viscaceae; genus Viscum; species Viscum album. The sequence continues at coordinate 1,589,695,530 of OY728141.1, read as the reverse complement.
ATTTCCAAGAAGTTCCCTTTACAAGTATTCATGTTTATTTTTAATCAACTTCTTTTAGTTTAAAATTGTATGACATGTTAAGAAAGGAAAAGTTTTTTTTGAAGTAGAAAGGATATTTTCCTCAAGAATGGAGTTCAAATGTTTTATCAAAATTATTTTCCATCTAAGATAATATAGGGTTCTGTTTTTATCCCTACTATTACAATGATTTGATTATGTTTTGAGGAAATTATTTTTATGAAGTCATTTACCTTATATGATTTGTTTTATGATGTCATGATGTTTCAAGAATCCCATTTTTGTTACATGTATTATGCGATGATGTATGATTTATGATTATGTGGGACACATAAGAAAGGATTCATTATAAGATGGGTGGGACCTATATCTCCCTCAAATGCATTGGGTAAAGATTTTATATCTCATGAGATAGACATGGCTGGAACGGAAGGTTATTTCGGTTCAGTGATACAGGACTGAAACGAGGAGGGAACTCGGTTCAGAAAGGGACTTTGTCCACTAAGATAGTATTGTCAATGAGTCATGACTAACAAGAAATGATTTTCCATGATTATGTGTGCATGCCACAAAGTTTCAAGTTTTATGTTATGATTATGGGGATCACATTTTCACTTCTATGATTTATTCCATGTTAAGATATTATGATCTCTTTTGATGGTTTTGATTTTCAAAAAGATATGATATGATTTTTATTTCCGTTATTTACCCTTGCTGAGCATTTGAGCTCACCCTTTTATGTTTTCTTTTCCCCAGGTCAGGAAGATGGATATTAAGTAGAATATGCTAAAAGGGACCCTAGATATGATGAAATAAATGGGAGACACTGTAGAAGATTTATGAACCAGTTGTTTATGTTTCCCAGTTTCTAAAGACACTATACCTATACGGTCCTTTGTGGTTTTGTCATATGTTGTAATAAGTGTGCTTCAATTTTGAAGTATTAACAATGTATGTAAAGTATGGGTCGTTATAGTTGGTATCAGAGGAAAGGTATAGTCAACCTTTGGAAACTAAGATGTGAAAGCCTTAGTAAGAACCCTAAGGATAATTCTAAGCATAGAACACAATCTTAGTGTTTTAGAAATGTCCTTGAATAACCTAGGATAAGACCTTAAGCATGAAAATTTTATTCTTGAATTATGTGGTTTTCCTATTATAATTAGTGTTGCTCACACTATTCTTCTTGGTTTTAGTCAATGGCTGGAACCCGAAGGAACCGTGTTAATGCGGAATGCGATGGGCAATGCAATGATTGTCCCCCTGAGCAACCAAACGATATGGGAGATGGAATGCAAAATCTTGTAGCCATGCTCACACAACTTTCTCAAGCTATGAATCATGCAGGACTTCCAAATGAGCAAAGTAAGGAGCAACATTCTATTGAATCCTTCATGAGGCAGCGTCCACCTTCTTTCAGTGGGTCTACTGATCCATTAGTTGCTGAACAATGGATTAGTACTACTGAAATGATATTTTCAGTTCTTCAATGTTCTGAACATGATAAAGTCATCCTAGCAGTGTATCGTTTGGAAGGAGATGCTGATCAATGGTGTAATCTTATTAAGAATACGAGGCAAAGGGATGAAATTGAGTCTATGGAATGGGACGAGTTCAAGAACTTATTTTTCAATAAGTACTTCCCTCGTATTCTCCGAACAAAGATGGAGAAAGAGTTTCTTGAACTGAAGCAAAGGGATGATGAATATGTTGGTACGTATGAAGCAATTTTTACAAGACATGAAAGGTACACTTCTGGTATTATTATCCAACCTGAGAGTAAGATCGATCGATTCTTTAGTGGCTTAAAACCAAGTCTTCGAAGGGCGTTAGCCATAAGGGACTTCAATAGCTATGAGGAAATCATTTGATGTGCTCTCAAAGTCGAGATGGAGATTGGAATAACCCATCAGTCACATGGGTTTGATAAGAAGAGGAAGATGGAATTCAAAGAAAAATCTAAACAGCACACAGAAAAGAAGATGAGCTTTTCCTTATGCTCAAAGTGAGGAAAGAAACATGGAGGGAGTTGTCTTAAAGGGACAAGTAAATGTTTTAAATGTGGAAAGGAAGGTCATCGGGCATTTGAATGCCGTGATAATGGGAAGAAGATGTCTAGTGACGCAAACAAAGGAAGGGATACACAGAATGAACCTACTACACTTCAATGTTTCAAGTGCAAGGAGATGGGGCATTATGCCAATCAATACCCAAATCCAAGGGTTGATGATGATGGTCGACGTCAACAAAATCTTAAGGCTAAAGACAAAGGAAAGTCACATGCAATTTCTATCAGTGATGTGGAGTACGATAACGAAGTGGTGAAAGGTACACTTACCATCCACTCTAAAGTAGAAAATGTTTTATTTGATTCTGGATCCACCCACTCTATTATTTCTAATGAATTTTCTAAGGGTATCACCGTATTACCTCAAAATTAGATGTTGAGTTAGCTGTGACAACACCTAATGGCACAACAGTCGCATCAAAAGTTTATAATTCTTCTCCGATCGAATTTTGTGGGAAAGTGCTTCCTGAAAATCTTTCGATCCTTCCTTTAGTGGAATTTGATGTGATTCTTAGCATGGATTGGCTTTCTCTACATGGAGCTCATATCAATTGCCAAAGAAGGGAAGTCACATTTCATATTCCAGATCAATCTACGATCGTATATCAATGCAAGGATGAACATAATCTTCCAGTGGAAATTTCTTCCATATTATGGGTATTGATTCCAATAAATGAAGGTTATTTATCTCAAATGGTTGGTGAGAAACTCATGATTAAGAATATGCCCATTGTACGGGAGTTTGATGATGTCTTTCCGGAGGAATTACCGGGTCTTCCACCAAATCTTGAAGTTGAGTTTTCAATAGAACTCGTACCGGGTGCTTTGCCTATTTCAAAGACACCTTATAGAATGGCCCCAATTGAGTTGCAGGAATTGAAGAAGCAACTCCAAGAGAATCTTGATAAGGGATTCATACGCCCTAGTGCATCACCGTGGGGAGCACCTGTTCTATTTGTTAAGAATAAAGATGGATCAATGAGACTCTGCATTGATTATCGAGAACTTAACAAGATCACTATCAAGAACAAATATCCTCTCCCACGCATTGATGACTTATTTGACCAACTACGCGGAGCTCAATACTTTTCCAAGATTGATCTTCGTTCAGGGTATCATCAATTAAGGGTCAAAAGGGAGGATATACCAAAGACGGCTTTCCGTAAAAGGTATGGACACTATGAATTTATAGTGATTCCATTTGGTCTTACTAATGCTCCTGCTATCTTCATGGATCTAATGAATAGAGTCTTTAGAGACTATCTTGATCAATTTGTGGTAGTCTTTATAGACGATATTATTGTCTATTCAAAGAGAAAGGAAGAGCATGAAGATCACTTGAGAATTATATTGAAGACCCTGAGAAAGGAGAAGCTTTATGCCAAATTTACCAAGTGTGAATTTTGGCTTCAAAAAGTTGCATTTTTTGGTCACATAATCTCAAAAGAGGGGATATCTGTGGATCCAGCAAAAACAGAGGTTATCGAAAGATGGTCGAGAACAACAACAGTAACTGAGATCCGAAGTTTTCTTGGTTTGGCTGGATATTATCGACGTTTTGTAAAGGATTTTTCACGATTATCTAATCCACTCACCAAGTTGACTCGGAAAGGAGTTAAGTTTGTCTGGACAGAGGAATGTGAAGAGAATTTCAAGGAGTTGAAAAGAAGGTTATCCAGTGCACCTGTTCTCACACTGCCTTGTAGTGGAGAAAGGTTTGTGATCTACAGTGATGCATCCAAGAAGGGATTGGGGTGTGTTCTTATGCAAAATGATATGGTGATAGCTTATGCCTCACGACAGTTGAAAATCCATGAGCAAAATTACCCAACACATGATTTGGAGATGGCTGCGGTAATCTTTGCATTAAAGATTTGGAGGCATTACCTTTATGGTGAAAGGTGTGATATTTATACTGATCATAAAAGTTTAAAGTATATTTTCACACAAAAGGAGCTAAATATGCGCCAAAGAAGATGGTTGGAGCTGATTAAGGATTATGACTGCTCAATCCATTACCACCTTGGGAAAGAAAACAAGGTGGCAGATGCATTAAGTCGACAAGACCATGCTAGTTTATCCATGATGAGGATCACAAAAGATCCAATATTTATGGATTTACAAAGGATGGATCTTGGAATTATAATGGAAGGGGAAAAATCTTATCTTTCTCAAATGAATGTTCAACCATCTATACATGTGAAGATTAAAGAGGCACAGAAAGAAGATGTCGAGTTACAAAAGAAGGTGAGAAATGTTCCTGAATTCAACCATGATTGTGATGGGATAATAAAGTTCAGGAATCGGGTTTGTGTTCCTCCCATCCCCGAATTAAAGAAGGAGCTGCTGGATGAGGCTCATAGTTCATCATTCTCTATTCATCCTGGATGCACGAAGATGTATAGAAACATGAAAGAGTACTTCTGGTGGGATGGCATGAAAAGAGATGTTGCTGAATATGTCTCTCGATGCTTGGTTTGTCAACAAGTTAAAGCTGAGAGACAAAAGTCTAAGGGGATGTTACAACCATTACCCATACCTGAATGGAAATGGGAAAAAATCACTATGGACTTTGTCACAGGACTTCCTAAAACATCCAAAGGCAATAATGCTATCTGGGTCATAGTTGATCGTCTTACAAAGTCTGCACACTTCATTGCTATTAGAGAGGATTTCTCTCTAGATCAGATTTCCAGGATATATGTAAAGGAAGTGGTAAGATTGCATGGAGTACCACTTTCTATTATATCTGATCGAGATCCGAGATTTACCTAAAAGTTCTGGCCAAGTCTTCAGCATACTCTGGATACAGAGTTGAGTTTCAGCACTGCTTATCATTCCCAGACAGACGGTCAGTCTGAGAGAACAATTCAAACCCTAGAAGATATGTTGGGAGCTTGCTCTATGGATTTCAAAGGAGGTTGGGATCAACACCTACCTTTGGTGGAATTTTCTTATAATAATAGCTTTCACTCCAGTATTCAGATGGCTCCTTATGAAGCTCTCTATGGAAAGAAATGCAGGACTCCAACTTGCTGGGATGAAGTTGGGGAAAGAAAGCTATTAGGACTTGATCTCGTTGATGAAATGGAAGAAAAGGTCAGATCTATTCAACAACACATAAGCGCAGCTCAGAGTCGACAGAAAAGTTATGCCGACAACCGAAGAAAAGACCTAGAGTTTGAAGTGGGTGATAAAGTGTTCTTACGAATATCTCCCTGGAAGAGGGTTATGAGATTTGGAAAGAAGGGGAAGTTGAGCCCTAGATATATCGGTCCTTTCGAAATACTGGATCGTGTTGGGAAGGTAGCTTACCGATTGGCGCTTCCACCGAATCTCTCTCAAGTTCACGATGTGTTCCATGTATCTCTCCGGAGAAAGTATATACCAGATCCTTCACATGTACTCAGCTCAGAAGTTGTACCACTGGAGAAAGATCTTTCTTATGAAGAACAGCCGATAGAGATTCTGGATCGTAGCGAAAAATTCCTACGAAACAAGACCACTCGATTGGTGAAAGTTTTATGGAGGAACCACCAACTTGAAGAAGCTACATGGGAGCTTGAGGATATGATGAGGGAGAAGTATCCTCATCTGTTTGTTACAAAGTGACGAATTTCGAGGGAGAAATTCTTTTTAAGGGGGGTATAATGTAACACCCGAGACTTTTATGTTATATAAATCATCAAAGGAATCTTTTTCTACACAACACTTTCTTGGCTTGCTTTACACGCAATCACGACCTTCCTCGATAGCTTGCGTCGTACGCAATACCGAGTTTCACTAAACAACGATATGCTATATTATTAAAACTAGCCGTTATGAATAGTAATAACCACTTTTTTAAATTTTATAAATTTTATTTTTTAAAATGGACTTCATTTTTGGATTCAGAATACCGAAATTATCCTAGGGAGAAATTTTGGTATTTTTCTGAAAACATTCAATTTTTGATGAATAGTGAAACCACTAAGTGGTAGGTTAAAAAACTAAATTTTGAATAAAACTAAATTTTACCGCTTCTGTGAATGGAAGTTCGAAAATCCGACAGACACGGTTAATATCAAGGACTAAAATGTGGTTCAACGAGATGAAAATAATTTTTGGTGAATAGTAACTTTTTACTTTTTTACCACGGTTAATAGTAAATAGGGTAACTAAGGGTAAATATGATATTAATATTACCCTAACACATGTCCTAATTCTATTGGATAAGTGTAATTCGACAAGAAACGACCTTATGAATATAATATGACCATTTAGGTCCACTTGGATTAGATTATGACATTTAATATTATTTTATTTAATGAATAGTTAAAATAGTTAAAATCAAAGTTTAATAAATAAAACATTTTTAATATGGGGTTATACATAAGATAAATTCGACTATAAATATTCATTAGAAAGCTAAAAAGATTTACTACATAATGGTATTTTATTTGTAATTTTTAGACATTAAATAATTTAAGTTATTTATGAGACAAAGATGATGCAGTAATTATCTTATTAATGAAATATTGACATAATTGATAATATAAATACCAAAATAAATGTAATTTAAGACTTTTAATGAATTCCACTAATTTTCTAGGTTACTATGATATATTGGTGTTGATTTAATAAACTTGTTTCGAACATATAATTCTGTTATGACTTTCACAAAAATCATATATCAAATAGTGTCAAAATTGACACAAAATAGTTTTTAAATCAAATATTATATTATTAATTGTTATTTTATTCCTAAAAATCTAAGGTTCGGCCAAATGACTTAGATAAGGATATATATATTAATAATAAACAATTTGGGGTTCGTTTGGCATGTTATAGTAAGTTTATTAACCATATAGTGAAAGAAAACAAAAAGACATGGTAAAAGTTAAATTATTTAACTTAGAGTTAAATCTAATTGATAAGGTTAAAATAATACCCTAAACTTGTCTAAATCCTATTGGTTGATAGGATTGCGACCCATTCCCACTTTAGCTTCGAAATAAGACCCTTTGGAACCATTATAAACCGATTTTGACTTTAATATAAAATCATATTTTGAGATATTCCTAAGGTGCCCCTCTCCTCCCTTATAAAAGGGCACCTCCTCCCCCTCCTCCTCACACCAATTTGAGCACTCAAGCTCGGCCAACCCCTGCCATTTTTTCCTCTCCACTTACCTAGAATAATACTAGAGGTCCTGGTCTTCTTCAAAGACCAATCTTAGTTCCCTAAGTGGAGGATTCAAAGAGGCGATCCAAAGAAGAGGTAATATCCATTACCGATCTTTTCAATTTATTTCTTCTTCAACTTCTTCTTCTTTAGTTGTTTCATGATAAAGTAATAACATCAGTATTACTTACATACTGATTTGTTATTATTAATATGAAACAACCCTAATTCACCTTCTATCCATCCCACGGAAAAATGAAATCACCGCGCGTGCGTACGTACGAAATACCGTCTCCACGCCGTGGTGTAATCTGTTTTTCCACCATCACTTTACAAGGATGGGTATAATGGTGTAATGAGTAACTATTTATGATTATTATAAAGTAATATTGATACTGAAATAATATATATATACTCCAATACAGTTCCACGATCATAGGAATGATATCATCACTCGTGCGTACGTACGGAATACCGTTTCCACGATGTGATGCGACTCGTTCTACATGATCATCATTACATATTAATTATATAAATGAATTGAATGAATAAATATGATATATGTTACACTAATACCATTCTGGATATAAGGTATCTATAACCTTAAAAGAAGAATAAGAATGTATTCGGAAAAACACGCATAAGAACAGAAGGCAATAAAGACCCGAGTAACAAGTAACAACGAAATATTACTAACAAGAAGCTAAGAATATGACCATATATGATATCATATAAATATGTAGGATTCTGGAATAAGTCAATAACATTATTTAAACCATTATACAGCATCTTCGGACACGTACAAAGCTAATCGGACCTAAGGTAAGGGAAATATCACAATCTCATTTTTATCCGATATTGTTTATTCGTAAGTATTTACTGGGGTGTATTTTATCATCCACATCCATGTTTCATCAATATGTAATATTATTTCCATCCACCTACAATTGTTTAAATCCATTTTTACCCTTCGGTGAGTTTTTAGTAATATCTATGAAAGGAATCTTTTTTCGTACGAGGTACTTTTTGACTTTTCCGACAAAAGTATGAAGAATGTTTTTTTAACTTATACGGAATGAATGGATTTCTAAAACATTATTTCCAAGAAGTTTCCTTTACAAGTATCCAAGTTTATTTTTAATCAACTTCTTTTAGATTAAAATTGTATGACATGTTAAGAAAGGAAAAGTTTTTTTGAAGTAGAAAGAATATTTTCCTCTAGAATGGAGTTCAAATGTTTTATCAAAATTATTTTCCATCTAAGATAATATAGGGTTCTATTTTTATCCCTATTATTACACTGATTTGATTATGTTTTGAGGAAATTATTTTTATGAAGTCATTTACCTTATATGATTTGTTTTATGATGTCATGATTTTTCAAGAATCCCATTTTTGTTACATGTGTTATGCGATGATGTATGATTTATGATTATGTGGCACACATAAGAAAGGATTCATTATAAGATGGGTGGGACCTATATCTCCCTCCAATGCATTGGGTAAAGATTTTATATCTCATGAGATAGACATGGCTGGAACGAAAGGTTATTTCGGTTCAGTGATACAGGACTGAAACGAGGAGTGAACTCGGTTCAGAAATGGACTTTTTCCACTAAGATAGTCTTGGCAATGAGTCATGACTAACAAGAATTGATTTTCCATGATTATGTGTGCATGCCACAAAGTTTCATATTTTATGTTATGATTATGGGGATCTCATTTTCACTTCTATGATTTATTCCATGTTAAGATATTATGATCTCTTTTGATGGTTTTGATTTTCAAAAAGATATGATATGATTTTTATTTCCGTTATTTGCCCTTGCTGAGCATTTGAGCTCACCCTTTTATGTTTCCTTTTCCCCAGGTCAGGAAGATGGATATTAAGTAGAATATGCTAAAAGGGACCCTAGATATGATGAAATAAATGGGAGACACTGTAGAAGATTTATGAACCAGTTGTTTATGTTTCCCAGTTTCTAAAGACACTATACCTATACGGTCCTTTGTGGTTTTGTCATATGTTGTAATAAGTGTGCTTCAATTTTGAAGTATTAACAATATATGAAAAGTATGGGTCGTTATATAAAAACCGTCTTTAAAAAGTGGATATCTCATATAAAACATTCACACTAGATATATAAATAGATTCTAATCAAGGAATTTTTACCCAAAGAACCCTGAGTGCATGTTTAAATATAATACTTTTTCATGAGGAAAAAAATATGGATCAAGGGACATACACATCACATACTCTTATACAAGTCCCATAATATGGGATCGCCATATCATAACTTTCACACATCATAGATGAGTCTTGCGCCTTTAATAAAATATGTAATTTTGCACATTGTTTTTATCATCAATAAGAAATGTGTGTTTAAAATTCGAACATGAATGTGCTTACATGCATAGGTCCAAAAGTATTTTATTATTTTAAATTTATACACATAAGAAAAATATTCCATTTAAAAAGGGATTTTAACATACATGTAGCCACTATTACTAGTTTTACAACCTATAGACCATTTTTAATTCTTTGTTTCCCATTAAGAGGTTATATATGACTCACATGTATTTATAAAGGCCCCAAAACACATGGTTGATTTTGTATAAGCCCCACCCATGTTATGTTCTTTGCTATTTTTTCTAGTTAAAAACAGCTCCTTATCATGTGAGCCCCAACCACATTGGGTAGCTTATATATAAAACACAATCATGTTTAATGGGATTTGGTTATATCCACTTCTTGTTATAAATTAAAAAATAATAATTTCTAACCAAAATGATGGCTAAATTCCTCAGTGAAAGACTAAAATTTATCTCACAGTTTCTTACCTCTCAAGGGTTTAATATTAAATCAATAGATTTTCATATATGAACACATGGTATTTATAAACAGATTATTGTCAAAGTATATTCTCGAAACCATATTAGAGTTCATATAATGACTCCAATATTCAATGCTTAGGACTTAATATATGAGAATTAATTGTCACATTCTATAAAGAAATGAAATAATAGTATACTCTTCATTAAGTCCCATTCTGAAAAATTCATAAGAATATTACTTCTAATCTATGTAGTTGTTCAAACTGAACCCTAAAAAATTGGTCCCTCATAAAAACATTATTATAAATAAAAAAGGCCTTGGATACAAAAATTTAAAAGGCACAATTTTTGTATTTTCTCAAAACCAAAAATGGCAAGTCAGACCTTTTCTTATGGACTATTGTTGTGACATATAATAATATTGTATTTGATTCCCTTATTTGTGATACATAAGAATCTGTTAATGGGCCCAATCCCAAAACCAATGAATCTTCTTCATCCCCTATATAAAAATCAATTTTCTTTGGATCCCTTGATTTCTAACATACTCTCAATCCATCTTATATAGAATGAAATTCTAACATACTTTTTAATCATATTGGGAGACCTAAAACATCTATATAACCCATAATATATTATTGAAAATAAAAAATTCAATATAATGGGATTACATAAAACACAACATAACATTTAGTTCTTCTTGAAATAATTGAAACTCTAAAAACCTCTTTATTCTCAGTAGGGTACCTTAAACTATACCATATCTCTTGATCATTATTATAAAATACAAAACACTATTGTATTATTAAACCTTCCAAGATGTCATGAATCCAAAAAAACATTTATTATTCAATTTGATCCCAAATAGATACCCACTACTTGATAGGTCTTATTTTTATTTTTGTACTCCTCATGTGTTAATCAAATTTTAATGATCACAAATATTATACATTATGTAAATAGTTTTAATACTAATTAATATGTATCAATCAGGTTTACAGATGGTTGGTTTAATTATTCTTTAACCAAACCTATCCAAGATTTCAATTGCTATAAAGTAGGTTTTATTATAGTAAAAAATATTTACACATGATCTATAATTAATTTATTCTTTGAATGATTAAGTCTAATTCATTCTGTGGATATTACTGCTCAAGTACATATACATATACTTGGCTATGTCTTAGAAACCATAAGTCTGCCAATATTTCTATTTTTCTGGAAAAGGAACCAAACATTGTAACCCAAACACTGTGAACCAGACACCGTGAAACAGAACCCATGAATCAAACACTGTAACCCGACACCATGACCCAGACACCCTAAACCAGATACCATGAATCAGAAATAGTGGCCACAAATCGTGACCATACACCATGAACAAGACATTGTGAACCAGAAACCATGGCCAGACACCATGAACTGGAAACCGTGATCCTAACACCACATCTGTGCTTCCAGTTCCGGATCATGATACAACTATGCCATCATAATTGTCTCACCTCTCAAAGGAACATAAAGAGACACTGTTTCATGGAGACATCATTTTAAGGAGACACCTCTTAATGGATACACTATTTCCATGTGACACAATTTCAATACAGATAGTGACACCATTCTTTAATCTATTTTCTCGTTTTCAATTTAATTTCTAACTCCTATATTTGAGTCTTTTAAATGCACTGACATAATTAATATTTTTTTGTAGAGATGTACTTGAATGTACAAGGTACGAGGTTTACAATACATTCATCATGTCATATTAGACATATGCACTAAAAGAATAAAATAAAAAAGTGTGGTCATTAAACAAGCATGGTGATAGAGTAGAAAATGCACGAGCATTCGTGATAAAAGGACCCACACTTGAAGCAAGATATATCTGAAGAACAAATAAAGAATTAAAGAATATAAAATATGGAATAAAATATATTAGATTCAACAAAATATTCACAAAACCCACTCCATGAAGAAAACGAGCCAAATATTACTAGAATCCAGAGCACCAGACTTGCGATACTCTTTTTCTTGAAAGAGGACTCAATTCTTGCATCTGATTCATCCTAGAAGTCTAGAGATGAATAGAATAACACTCACAGAACCTTTAACATTATCTCATCATCTTTGCTCTATTGTGTACTGTTTTTAGATTTCGAGTAGTGTGTGTTTGTGTGTTTGTATTAAAACACACACTGTCTCTTGAACTAAACTAAAGGATACCAAATATCCTTCCTCTCATATCATTTTACATTTGATTACTCCCACAGATAATTGTGGAATAGGTCCTTGTGTGAACTACTAGTTTATTCCCACGAAGGATTGTGGAAGAAGTCATGTGGCCTAGATAGCCATGTTCACTATTATTTACCATGATCCAGGGTGTGGACAATGTTTTTAAATATAAAATTCTTGGTGGAAGTAGGTCACCAAGTTGACTAGATTAGGACTAGGCTTGAGACTGAAATACAGTTTTTATATCCTTTGTTTTTTTAATTTAGTTTTTTCGTTTTTACTAGATAATTCATAAATCACTATATTTACATTGATAGTTAATCTTGTAAGGAATTTATCATTGTTTTTCCTTATTATAATAGCCTCAAAAGTAATATTAATAATTTATATTAAGATTACTAAGAATTAATCAATCTTCTGAGAAGTTATTTAAACAGTCAAACTTTCATAACCGTATTAATTTGATTAAATGGGCTATATTTATTTTATTTGGGAACCTTTTAATAAAAAATTTCAAATTTTTTTTATAGATACTCAATTCACCCCCTCTGGAGTACTCTTCTCCGACCAACATTTTCTATCAAAGGTGATTATTAAGACTCTGATTTTGAACCTATTCAACTGTGATTTTAGTTTTAATTTAAAGATCTATATTTATTTGTTAATTATAATTTTATAGATATTTATAAGTGTTTCTTTATTATGGACAATAGATTGAAAGGTTCTACAACAAATAGACAACAATTCTATAATGGAACCAATTATTCCAAATGGAAAAATCAAAATGAAAATTCATTTAGAAAGTATGGGTTTTGAAATTTAGTGAAGGGACCCAAAGCTTGAAGTACATGGACATTACATTACTTTTGCGGAATATATAATACATAACAAAAACCAACACTCAAGGATCATAATAGTTTAGTGTCTTTGAAAACTCGAAACACAATATTCTAATCATGGTGAAAGATCTTCAACATATCCCATAAATATATTCCCATTTTGTTTTCTTACCCCAAAACATTCTTTATTTCCTAGGGAAAAGAAAAAATATAAAGGGTGAGCTCAAATTCCCAATAAGGGTAAACATAGAAAACATAAAACAATCCATAATCATTTGAATGTAACGAAGACTTGAACATAAAATCTAAACATCAAAACCATGAGAAAAGACATAAATCATGGAAGTACGTAAGGAATATATCATAAAGAAACATCAAACATGATAAAATATAATTGGAATAAAACATGTAATTGTTGAAAACCATTAATCAATGATATTATTTTCATAGTAGCCAAGGCATTGCTTCCAAGACCATCTTAGTGGACAAAGTCCCTTTTTGAATCGGGTTCACTCCTTGTTCCAGTCCTGTAACACTGAACCAGATTAACTTACCGATCCATCCATGTCTATCTCAGGAGATATAAACCATTAACCAATGCATTATAGAGAGATATAGGTCCCACACATCTCATAATGAAATCATTCTTATGTGTTCCACAACGTAAATATAAATCATTCATCACAACCCAAAGAATAAAATGAGTATCATAAACATCATCCCATCATTACATAATCCATATAAAACAAATCCATATCATTTCATAAAAAGAGAAGTGAAACTATCTAAATCATAGAGACATTATACTTGAAACTTACACATATGAAATATGTCATCTTAGATGGAAAATTATTTTGATAAAACACATGAAATGAATTATTGAGGAAAATATCCATTCTTCTTAAAAATCATTTTATTTTAACAAAATTCATCGCAATTATAAAAGAAAATAATTTTATTGAAAATAACCATGAAATATTATAGATTAATATTCATGAAAATAAGACTTTATGAAACCATAAAAATCCGATCATGCTGTATAAGTTAAAAAAACATTCTCCTCATACTTTTTCCAGAATAGTCAAAAAGTACATCGAATGGTAAACAAAAGAAAGATCCCTTAAATTCATCGTAGTAAAAGTTAAAAAGGGGTAAAAATGAATTTAGATATACTTTCAAGAATATTAAACATTAAATGAAAACATTTTTAGAAAACACGAACATGGTTGTTAAATATAACCCCAGTAAATACTTACGTAAAAGCAATCTCGGATAAAAATGAGATTTGCAAAATTATCCCTTACCATAAGTCCGATATGCTTCGTACGTATGAGAACCTTCTGTATAATGATTTAAATAAGTTCATTTAATTATTACAGAATCATATTTATTGTTATGATATCAGATATGGTTCACTTATGACTTTATATTACCCGTTCATTTGTAAATTACATGTTAAAGTAGCGTTTTGGGTAAAATCATTTTATTTATCGTACGTGTTAGGACTTGTTGTTCATGATATTATTATTACTTATATAATGATTTACTTACTTCCAGAATGTAAATCATGATTTATATATCATATATATTCTGTATATAAATATACATAATAGATAGATAAATTAAATGAAATACACCGTTCATGGAGACGGTAGGCCGTACGTACACATAAATGTTGTTTTCCTTTCCTTATTGACTTGAATGGAAGTAAGTAGACGTATAAATAAATCCATTATCTTAATTATGTCATATATTTCATTATTATTCATTATATATACTTTATAATCATTTTTGAATGGTTATCATGGAGAATGAATATCATCATGTCGGGGAGACGGTAATCCGTACGTACGCACGAGCGATGATAGCATTACCATAATTAATGAATGGAATTGGAGTGGATGATATAATATTTCAGAATCAAGATGTTATTATAATAACCATATATAGTTATTATTTACACCATTATACCCATCCATATAAGGTGGTGGTGGAAAATAGATTACACCACAGTTTGGAGATGGTATTCCGTACGTACGCACGCGCGGTGATTTCGTTTTCCGTAGGATGGATAGAAGATGAAATAGGGTTGTTTAATATTTAAAATAACATATCAGTATATAATTAATACTGATGTTATTTCTTTATAATGAAACAACTAAATAATAGGATGTAGAAGAAGAAATAAACTTGAAAGAGTCTGTAGAAGAGAATAACTCCTCCTCAACGCACC
The DNA here is from genome assembly GCA_963277665.1 of Viscum album. Classification (NCBI taxonomy): domain Eukaryota; kingdom Viridiplantae; phylum Streptophyta; class Magnoliopsida; order Santalales; family Viscaceae; genus Viscum; species Viscum album. The sequence goes on along the minus strand of OY728141.1, from coordinate 1,589,680,142 downwards.
TCCTTTAAACATCTTCTTAGGGAAATAGAGTTGGTATTTTAAGAAGACCAGAACTTCTATGATATAACTGGAGATATTTAGATGTGTAATTATCAGGTTTTGGCCGATCTTCAAGGCTCAAAAGGGTGTGAAGAGAAGAGGGAAGAGGTGCCCTTTTTGTAAGGGAGGAGATGGGCATCTTTGGTAACATAAGAAATATTAATTTATAATAAATTCAAACTCACATAAAATCCTGAAAAAAATTAATAAAATAAAAAGAATAGATGAGATGGGGTTTTAATGTCTTCAAAAAATAAAATTTTTACTTTTTGGGAATTTATTCTAAACATTATCAACTTGATTTATCCTTATTTAATCAATTTAATTTTATTTGTGGTAATAAGATTTTAATTTTTAAATTGTCATAAATAATTACTTATGTGTTATTAATTGTCCATAATTGGATAATTTATGACATTTAAGAAAATATAAAATTAAATTTTAAAATTTGAAATATTTTTGTGATTTTTAAACAATTTTATATTCTGTTATTTTTATAAAATGACAATAGTGTCAATTTTGATATTATTCATTTATTTAAATTTAAATAAAATCCACATAGAGGATATATTCTAACCAAAATATTTAATAGATTCCTAACATGTTAATTTTTTCATGAAAATTTATGGAGAACATTAAATAGTTCATATAATATTTATTATAATATTTTTAAAACCATTTATTTGGTATATCTCTTAATAAAATAATTAGTACAACATTTGTGTATAATTATTTAATATTCTTATTTTTTGCATAAAAATTAAAAATAAAATCCTATTATGAATTTAAATTTAATACCTTTCATAATAATATTTGTACTCGAATTTATCATCTTAAAATAACAACATTTAAATCGTTATATTTATTAAATTATGAAGGGGACAACTTTTGAATCATTTAAAATAAAAAAATATAAGTGTCATAATCTTCTTTATAAGGAACTAAATGGTCACCAATTAGGCCATTGGATGATTAGGGTTTATATATACACTACCAATATGCCATCTCCAGGTTTGTGGGCCTTTTGATGTGTATTATTAATTCAATAAAAACTATATTATTGATATTTCACTAAACAAATAATTTCTGCATCATTAATGTATAAGTTAATAAGGTAAATAAATAATTCCTAAAAATTGAAAATAAATTACCATAATAATGGTAAACATTTTATCATTCAAATGAGTATTTATAACCGAAATTATATTTTGTATAACCATATCTTAAAAATAGTTTAATTATTAAAGTTTGTGTGAGACATATTTCAATTTCTTTTAAATAAAATAAATGAAAGGACTTATTAAAATCCATGTGGGTTATAATGGATTCCATTTCAACCAAAATATTACATAGGAAGAAATATAATCATCCAATTATATTAAGACAAGTGCTAGGGTAATTTTATAAAATTATATTTACCCTCAATTACCTGATTTACCTTTAACTATGGTAAATATATTTTACCGTAGTTAATATTCATAGTGTCCAAAAATAAAAAGTATCCTATTAACATAATTTGGACCTAATAATTCCAAATATTTAATTCATTTTCTTAATAAAAATCACAGAAGTTTCAAAAATTAATTTAAAATTAATCCCGTTGTAAGAAAATGAGTTTTAAAAGTTAAAACATTCCAAAGATTGAAATGATTTTACCTATGAATTCAATGTAAAATCAATTCTAATCACATAAGTTATATTAAATGTTAAAAATATATTCTATTTATACTTTAAAACAACTCAATATTACAATTTAACCATATCAATTATTATGATGAAAAAAGATGTTTTTAAGTAAAATATAGCATGTTTTTACTATTCATTAAAATATTAATGTTATCAGAATAACATGAAAAATTTATCGAAAGAAAATTTTTATATCATGATTACAAATAAGAATATTATTTTTTCAAATTGAACTTATAAACATGTAAAAAACTATATTTAAAGTGGGTGTGCCATCAAAAGGAGGCAAAAATGCATTTTTTGAAAAGTACTTATTTTAACCCAAAAAAATATTTTGTTCTCATACCATGTTCTTGAAAATTTGTAAGATGAATAATAATATTATAAAATTCAAAATATAATTAATACAATTCATAATGGCTAGTTCATAATAATATTATAACAATATATTGTTGTTTAGTAAAACATGATATTGCTTACTACACACGCTATCGAGGAAGGTCGTGATTGTGTGTAACGCAAGCCAAGTCAAGGTTGAGTGTAGTAAAAGATCACTCTGTTGTTGTACATAACATAACTAAAACTTATTTAATTTATACATTAAAGAAAATATATAATTAATGTTGTGTAGAATAATTTCTTCAAAATGAACATGAAATTGTGTGTAACACGAGCCACGAATAGTGTTGCATATACTACAAGCTAATACAGTGTTGCGTATAGCACAATATAAATTTTGTGCAGCGTACAACACAAGACATCAATGAAATTAAAAATAATAATTCTCATAAAATCTCAGGTTGTTACATTCTACCCCCCTTAAAATAAATTTCGCGCTCGAAATTCATCGGGGTTATAATTGGTTTACTACTTAAGAGTTTCTTTCATAAAACCCACATCATAAAAAGGAATACCAAAACGTAATTTTAAAAAGTGAAGTATGAAACATGATGGTTACCCAAATAAACTCATCACTAGGATTACAAATAGGAGAACATAGGGTGAAACATGGATATGGAAGAAAAATCTAACCATCAAGATCTGATGGAGAGTGGTTGAGAACATGGCTATGAAAAATCCAACAATCACAAAGCCATAAATTTGTGATTATTTAAGGAACCATCTAATTCATCGGATATAAGGACACTAGGAATTTTTTTTTCAAGATCATTTCTCTAAAGTGGAAGAATTGTTAAATTAAAAGAAATACTTACTTGAGTTTGGTACAATATTAATGTTGTTTGTGCCTTTATCAATTTCCACATCATCTCTTATTGAAATGAAGTTGCATTTGTCTTCCCTAAAGTGTTAGAAGATCATGAGATAGAATAATAGGTCATTTCATCTATCTCAAACAAAAGGATAACAAAAGTTATTAAATATACATAAGTCCATCTATAGTGATATTAATCGTATATGGTTCCTAAAATGGACTTATACTTCATATATCATAAAACTTAATATAATAAAACTAGCTTCTACTAACCAGAGACTTCATGTAGGCCGGTGGTAGGTGATAAAGGCATGTCGCACCTTGGTCGTGGGTTCGATTCTCACAGCCTTTTTGGATGCGATGGGTTGTCACCCATCCAGCAGGTTGCCCTTTTTCTAAAACTACATTATTATAGCATTCCATCAATAATATCAAAAAAAGTTCTTTTCTTAAACAATATTAACTTCTATACAACATAATCCATTCCAATCATTAGGCATATCCAAAATACTTCTGTCCAAGCTCATAGTATAAAGAAAACAATTACTAGAAATGTCATCTGCCGAGCATGTGAATACCATCATTTATCCCTTATATATCATAGGATATATCTTTTTGGTCACATTCAAAACATCTGACTACCTTAATCTTGTATTCTCTTGAAAAATTAATACCCATTTAACCTTAGTGAAAACATGAATTTTGCCAAAATTCAACTCATTTCACATACCAAAATCCCAAAAATCTATATACTCAAACCATGATATCACATTGTCCTTATACCAGTCATTAGCTCATTAATACTATCAAACATCTCATTATCTCCTTATATATTCATTATGCACATATCATCTACCTTCCAATAATATTTGAATTACCTTTCATGGTTACCAGTACCATTCATCATATACTTTCAAAAACTCAAGGAAAGATAACAGTGTAACAATCCTTTGATTTTTCTTTATTCCATAGAACTATACATTATTCTTGATAAACATACAATCATTCCACTACCTTCCTAAACCATTGACTATGCTTCATCATTTCTTTCATCTCATATATCATTTGTAGTCTCTTCATCATCATCAATATAAATACTACCCATACGACCATGCTGATTCTCTTTATGAAATTTTCCCTTAGAGCATTAGTTTGCATAATGCCTGTACATTCAACATTTAAAACATTTAACCATTGTTGATGTCTTAGCAATACCATTGTCCTTTTCCATGGGGTTCGCTGAACCATTCACTTTAAAATTACTGGCTTTGTGTCCTTATTTTCCACACCCAAAGCATCTTCCTGTTCCATTAAAACATTCTCCCTGATGCCTCTTCCCACAAGATTTACATAATGGAAATTGAACTTTCTTTCCTCTATGATCATCATGAAACTCAATCTTTCTCTTATTAGTTGAGTCGGGATACCTACCAAAGTTGAGATTACTAATCATATTATGAGATTGCTGATTAGGCATAATAACAATATGTGGACCTCCAGATCCCATTTCATTTGGTTGATCATAAAGATTATAATTCCATCATCCATCATACCCTCTATTATTGTGAATCTTCTCGTTTCCAGCCATTTTCTAAAACCCAAAAAAATTGTGTGAGAGGAAAAAATCATAATCATGGGGGAGTAACTAAAATATTTAATATCTTAGGTTTAATTCTAATATCGTTACTATAATTCTAGGACTATAACCTATACTCATACGTAACCTTAGGTACATCCCTAGACATACCTTATAAATATCTTCTAGGGATCTCACTAAAGTTTTCGCATCCTAGTTTCAAAAGTTTAACTAAAAATTTCCTCTGATACAAACTGTAGAGACCCAAAGCTTGACGTACATGGAAATTACATTACTTTTACAGAATACTTAATACATAACAAAAACCAACACTCAAGGATCGTAACAATTTAGCGTCTTTGGAAACTCATAACACAATCTTCTAATCATGGTGTATGATCTTCAACATCTCCCATAAAGATCTTCACCTTTTGTTTTATTACCTAATATATTTCTTTATATCATGGGGAAAAGAAAACAAAAAAGGGTGAGCTCAAATTCTCAGTAAGATTAATCATAGAGAACATAAAACAATCAATAAACATCTGAATGCAAAGAAAACTTGAACATAAAATCTAATCATCAAAACCTTGAGCAAAGACATAAATCTTGGAAGTATGTAAGGAATATATCATAAAGGAACATCAATAATGATAAATTATAATGGGAATAAAAAATGTAATTGTGGAAAAACATTAAGCACATGATATGATTTCCATAGTACCCAAGGCATTACTGCCAAGACCATATTAGTGGGCAAAGTCCCTTTCTGAATCGAGTTCACTCCTCGTTCCAGTCCCGTAACACTAAACTGGATTAACTTATCATTCTAAGCATGTCTATATCATGAGATATAAATCTTTACCCAATTCATTTTAGGGATATATAGTTCCCACCCATCTCATAATTAAATCATTCTTACGTGTGCCACAACGTAAACATAAATCATTCATCATAACCCAATGAATAAAATTGGTTTCATAGACATCATCCCATCATAACATAATCCATATAAAAAATGGATATCATTTCATCATAAGAAAATTGAAACCACGTAAATAATAGAGACATTATACTTGAAACATACAAATATGAAATAATATCATCTTAGATTGAAAATGGTTTTGATAAAACACTTGAAATGAATTCTTGAAGAAAATATCATTTCTTCCTAAAAATCATTTTATTTTAACAAAATGCCATGCAATTATAAAAGAAAATAATTTTATTGAAAATAAACATGAAATATTTTAGACTAAAATTCATGAAAATAAGACGTTATGAAACCGTAAAAAATCCGATCATGCCGTATAAGTTAAAAAACATTCTCCTTGTACTTTTTCCGGAAAAGTCAAAAAGAACATCGTATGGTAAACAAAAGAAAAATTCCTTCCATTAGTCATAGTAAAAGTAAAAAAGGGGAAAAATTACATTAAACCTACATGTAAGAATAGTAAACATTTTATGAAAACATTTTGAGAAAACATGGACATGGATGATAAATATAACCCCAGTAAATACCTACATATAAGCAATCTCGGATAAAAATGAGATTTGCAAAAATTATCCCTTACATTAGGTTCGATATGTTTCGTACGTATCCGAACCCCCTGTATAATGATTTAAATAATGTCATTGAATTATTAAATAATCATATTTATTGTTAAGATATCATATATGGTTCACTTATGACTTTATATTACCCGTTCTTTTGTAAATTCCATGTTAAAGCAGTGTTTTTGGTAAAATCGTTTTATTTATCCTATGTGTTTGGGCTTGTTGTTACTAATATTATTATTACATATATCTCGATTTACTTATAGTGAGAATGTAAATCATGATTTATATATCATATATATTCAGTATATATATATATATATAATAGATAGATAAATGAAATGATATACACCGTTCATGGAGACAGTAGGTCGTACTTACGCATGAATGCTATTTTCCTTTCCTTATTGACTTGAATGGAAGTAAGTAGATGTATAAATAAATCCATTAGCTTCATTATGTCATATATTTCATTATTATTCATTATATATACTTTATAATCATTCTGGAATGGTTATCATGGAGAATTAATCTCATCGCGTCATGGAGACGGTAATCCGTACGTATGCACGAGCGATGATATCGTTCCCATAATTATTGAATGTAATTGGAGTGGATGAGATAATATTTCAGAATCAGTATGATTTTATAATAACCACATATAGTTATTCTTTACAACATTATACCCATCCAAGTAAGGAGGTGGTGGAAAAAAGATTACACCACGGCGTGGAGATGGTATTTCGTACGTACGCACGCGCGGTGATTTCATTGTCCGTGGGATGGATAGAAGATGAAATAGGGTTGCTTCATATTTATAATAACATATCAGTATATAAGTAATACTGATGTTATTTATTTATAATTAAACAACTAAATAAGAGTAAGTAGAAGAAGAAAGAAACATGAATGAGTCAGTATAAGAGATTATCTCTTCCTCGACGCACCTCTTTAAACTTCTTATTAGGGCACTAGAGTTGGCCTTTTGAGAAGACCAGAACCTCTATGATATAACTAGAGAGGTTTAGAAGAAGAATTTTCAGGGTTTGGCCGAGATTCAAGGCTCAAAAGGGTGTGAAGAGAAGAGGGAAGGGGTGCCCTTTTTATAAGGGAGGAGAGGATCACCTTTGGTAACATAAGATATACTAATTTATAATAAATTCAACCTCATTTAAAAACCTCAAAAAAATGACTCAAATCCAAATATTAGATGATATAGGGTATTAATATCATCAAGAAATAAAATTTATACTTGTTGGGAATTTATTTTAAACATTATCAACTTGATTTATCCTTATTTAATCTGTTTAATTTTATTTGTGGTAAGAAGATTCTAATTTTTAAATTATTATAAATAATTACTTATGTGTTGTTAATTGTCCATAATTGGAAAATTAATGACATTTTAGACCATATAAATATCAATTTATAATTTTCAAATATTTTTCTGATTTTTAAACATTTTTATAATATGTTATGTTTATAAAATAACAATATTGTCAATTTTGACATTATTCATTTATTTTAATTTAAATAAAATCCACAAAAAGGATATATTCTAAAAAAAATTAATAGATTCCTATCATGTAAAATTTTTCTATAAAATATGTGGATCACATTAAATAGTTCATATAATATATATTTTAATATTTTTAAAACCATTTATTTGGTATATCTCTTAATAAAATAATTGGTACAACATTTTTGTATAATTATTTAATATACTTATTTTTTTCCTAAAAATTAAAAATAAAATTATATGATGAATATAAATATAATACCTTCCATAATAGTATTTTTACTCGAATTTATCATCTTAAAATCACAACATTTAAATTGATATATTTATTAAATTATGAAGGTGACAACTTTGGAATCATTTAAAATAAAATAATATAAGTGTCATAATCTTTTTTATAAGGATCTAAATGGTCACCAATTCGGAGATTCGATGTTTAGGGTTTATAGATACACAATCAATAAGTCTTGGTCATGTGTTTAGGCCTTTTTATGTTTATTATTATTTCAATAAAAACTATATTATTGATTTTTCACTAAATAAATAATTTCAGCATCATTAATGTATAAGCTAATAAGGTAAATAAATAATTCTCAAAAATTAAAAATAAATTACCATGATAAAGAAAAAAAATTTATATTTCAAATGAGTATTTATAACCGAATTTATATTCTGTATAACCTTATGTTATAAATATGTTAATTATTAAATTTTGAGTGAGACATATTTTAGTTTCTTATAAATAAAATAAATTAAAGTTCTCAATCACATCCAAGTGGGTTCCAGTGGATTTCATTTAGAAAAAAATATTTCATAGGAAGAAATATAAACATCCAACTATATTAAGGCAAGTGTTAGGTTAATTTTATAATATTATATTTACCTTCAATTACCTGATTTACCTTTAACTATGGTAAATAAAATTTACCATAGTTACTATTCATATTGCCCCAAAATAAAAAGTATTCTATTAACATAAATTAGTCCTAATGATTCCAAATATGGAATCCATTTTTTTTAATTCAAATCACAGAATTTGTAGAAATTAATTTCAAATTAATCAAGTAGTAAGAAAACAAGTTTTAAAAGTTAAAACATTGCAAAAGATTGAAATGATTTTACCTATGAATTAAATGTAAAATCAATTATAATGAAATACGTTATATTAAATGGTAAAAATATATTATATTTATAATTTAAAACAATTCAATATTATAATTTAACCATATAAATTATTATGTTGAAAAAAGTTTTTTAAAATAAAAATATATCGTGTTTTTTCTATTCATTAAAATATGAAAGTTATCAGAATATTATGAAAAATTTATCCAATGTAAATTTTTATATCCTAATTCCAAATAAGAATTTTATTTTTTCAAATTTAACTTATAAACATTTCAAAAACTATATTTAAGGTTAGTGCACCATCAAAAGGTGGAAAATTTTCATTTTTGAAAAAAATACATATTTTACCCAAAAAATTTATTTTGTTCACATACCATGTTCTAGAAAATGTGTAAGATGAATAATAATGTTATCAAATTCAAAATTTATTTAATACAATTCATAAAGGCTAGTTCATAATAATATTATAACAATATATTGTTGTGTAGTGAAACCTGATGTTGCGTACTACACACGCTATCAAGGAAGGTCGTGATTGTGTGTAACACAAGCCATGTAAAGGTTGCTTATGGTGCAAGATCCATTTGTTGTTGCACATAACATAATTAAAACTTATTTCATTAATACATTAAACAAAATCACTACTTAATGTTGTGTAGAATAATCTCTGCCAACCGAACATGAAAATTTGTGTAACGCGAGCCAAGAATAGTGTTTCTTATACTGCAAGCTAATACAGTGTTCTGTATAGCACAAGCTAAATTTGGTGTAGCATAAAACACAAGACATCAATAAAATTAAAATGAATAATTATCATAAAATCTTGGGTTGTTACATTCAGTATTCAATTTTTGATGAGTATATGATTCCTACTACTAATAGAATCTATTGGGATGAACCAACCAAGACTTCCTACAATATAAATTTCCAAGACATGAATGCTCTATATTTTTCCTTAGGAGATAAAGAATTTAATAGAATTTCTGCATTTAAAAATTCTCATGAAATTTGGGATATGTTTTTTGTTTCACATTAATGAACTTTTAGTATAAAAGAAATGATACTTAATAAATATAATATTAAATATGATAACATTAAATTGAAACGTGATGTGCCTATTTCTGACTTGTATCTCAAGTTCAACGAAATTTTCAACACAATGATTTATATTAGAAGAGAATTCACTTCCCTAGAACAAATCATGGGGATTGTCAGATGCCTACCTAATAGATAGGGAGGAAACACTGTCTCTATAACAGAATCATGAGACATCAACAAGTTACCTATAAAAGAACTCATTGAGAAACTAATGACATATGAAGATGATCTAAATTTAAAAAAGAAAGAGGGGGATAAACCGAAATAAAATATGTAGCATTTAAGACCACCACCTCTAAACACAAAGAAAATTGGAAATTATAAGCCTATGTAGAATGTTCAAGTAGTGAACAGTCATCACCTAACAGTGAGAGGAGATGGCTCAATTGGCCATAATGTTTAAGAGATTTTACAAGAATAAGAAATTTTTCAGAAAGCCTAACTTCAAAAGAAGATATGATTAAAAAGGAAGTTGGACGAAATACAGGAAAATATGTGACATGTCTGATGAGATATTATGATATGAATGTAAGAGAATGATACATGTAACGGCTGATTGTCCCAATATCACATAAAAAAATATAAGGAAAAAGATATAAAGTGTTAAAAGGAAATCAGAGAAAAGTGGAGTACTTCTAAGGACAGTTCAAGTGACTAAGAATCATTACATGATGAACATGCTAACAAAGCTAATATGTGTTCTATGACAAACACATCTGAGGTAACATTGCAATATCCTATATAGAATTCCTATTATTCTGGAGATGAAAGTGATTCTGGAAATATGTCTAATGAAGAAATGTTTGCATATTGTAATATTCTTGAAGAGGAATGTAATGAACTAAAAGATAAAAACAATTATTTAATGAAATATTATGCTCTTACCACAACTATTAAAACTAAACATATTTTATAAAGGGAGAAATATTTTCATTTACTCAAAGAAAAAAATGCACAAAATATATATAATGATAAATTGAAAAAGGAAATTGAAAGGTTTAATAATGGTAATGACACTTTGGTATAAATTCTATGTAAACAGATTTCTCTTAAATATACTACTGGTATTGGCTATCATCCTGGTAAAATAAATTTTTGAAGTACTAATTTTGTTTCTAAATATAAGTGATGCAACTTTACATCTAGTTTTGGAAAAGATTTTTCATGTTCAAATTATGATACTCCCTCTAATGTATCCTGATTTTCTAGAACAAATATTGTTTATTTTTTAAGTACTATACAAAATTCTTATAGGAAACCTTTGAGGCGGATATGGGTTCTTAAAGCACTGGTCACTAATATTACCAGACCCAAAAAAATATGGGTACCAAAATCTAATTTTATTTGACTATACTGTAGGAAAGTTTCTTAATGATCTCTTGTAAAAGCATATGGTACTGGACGGTGGGTGTTCAGGACACATGATAGGGTACTATTCATACACCAAGAACTTAATAAAAATTGATGTTGAACATTTCACCTTTGGTGACAATGAAAAATGAAAAATTATTGGTCTTAGATAAATCAGAAAATCTAACCCAATTTTAATTTCCAATGAACTCTTTGTTGATGGATTGAAATGTAATCTGCATAGTATTTCACAACTATTTGATGTTGTATTATAGGTAAGATTTGTAAATGATTCTTTCAAAGTTTTTAATTGTAAAAATGAATTAGTGTTTTTTTCATTGAGAAAGGAAAATCAATACTCTATTAACTTAGAGTCTTTAGTTTCTCAAAATTATTCATGTTTAAGAGCATTTTACAATGAATCATGGATTTAGCATAGGAGAAAAGGACACTATAAAATACACTCTCTTGGAAAACATACTAGAAAGATTTTAGTCAACATCCTACCCGAATATGAGTTTCCAAATGATAAAGTGTGTAATGCATGTCAAAAGTGAAAGAAACACAAAATTTAATTTAAATAAAAGAATTAAGTGTCAACTTCTCAACCTCTTGAAGTTGTTTACATGGATTTGTTTGGACAATCTAGATTTTCCAGTTTATATGGGAAGCACTATGTTTATGTTCTTGTAGATGAATTTTCTAGATATACATGGACATTATTTTTGGTTAGCTAAAGTGAATCCTACTCTCATTTCATCAAATATGGTAAAACTGTAGAAAGTTTTAGTGGACTTATAATCAAATCTGTGGGAAGTGATTATGGCCGTGAGTTTGAAAATCCGGAGTCTGAATCCTTTTATTCACAAAATAGATATAGTAATAATATCTCTGCCCCTAAAACACTTTAGCAATATGGAGTTATAGAATGGAGAAATAGAACCTTTCAAGAGATTTATAGAACCATACTTAGTGAATATGACTTATCGATGTATTTTTGAGTTGACACTGTAAATATATCATGCTATATTATTAATAGAGTATTTATTATACCAATTCTTAAAAGAAATCCATATGAATTATGGAAAAATAGAGAACCCAAAGTATGCTACCTCAAAATATTTGGTTGCAAATTCTATATCCTTAATACTGACGAAAATATTGATAAATTTGCATCCAAGAGGGATGAAGAAATATTTATAGGATATTCAATCTCTAGTAAAGCTTATAGAGTGTCTAACAAAAAAACTAAATGTGTGGAAGAATATGCCCATGTCAAATTTGATGAAACAGATCTACATGACGCTAAGACCACTATATAGAGCCTGGAAGATGAGGTGTCAAATATGGATATCAATAAAAAATCCTCTAACCATCCTATAAATAAATATGTGAAAATTTCAAGTTTTGGAAATTCTTTAGATTTTGGTCCTAATGAACCCGAACCTGTTGAAGAACCTGAAATCGCTAGCAATTGTTTTTCTAGAGTTGTTAAAACTCTTAAGAACCATCCTTTAGATGCAGTTATAGGAGATTTAGATAAAAAAACTCAAACTAAATCTCCTCTTAGAAATTAGGATGAACATCATGAATTCTTATCAAAATATGATCATAAAAACATTAATGATGCTATCAATGATTAATTTTGGGTAATAACTATGCAAGAAAAATGTAATCAGTTTGAAAGGAACAAAGTTTGGAAACTTATTGAAAGACCCAAAGAAACATTCTCCATAAACAATAATTTGGTGTTTAGAAATAAAGTATATGAAGCTAGAAATATAGTTAGAAACAATCCTATATTGTTTGGACACGGATATTGTCAAGAATAATGAATTGACTTTGAGGGAAACTTTTCAGTAGTAGCTAGACATGAAGCCATCAGAATTTTTCTTGCTTATGTTGCATATATGGATTTCAAGCTATATCAAATGGATGTCCAAAGTGCATTCCTAAATGGATATATAGCTCAGGATCTCGTTGTGGAGCAACCCCCATGTTTTTCAAATTCCCATTTTCCTAATCATGTATTTAAATTATCAGAAGTTTTATATAGTTTGAAACATGATCTAAGAGCTAAGTATGATAGATTACATACTTTTATTATTTCCAAGGGTTTTACAAAAGAATAGCTAATCCTAGACTTTTTATAAAATAAATTTCCAATGATTTTTAAGTAGTTCAAATTTATTTAGATGATATTATATTTGGATCTTCAAAACATTTTATGTATGGAATTTTCTAAAATGATGCAAAATGAATTTGAAATGAGTTTAAAGGGTGAACTAAAATTCATTCTTTGATTTAGAATCATTCAAAAACAATGATGGTATTATTTTAAATTAATGAAAATATACTCGATATATTCTAAATCGTTTTTCCATGGATAACACTAAAAGTAGTGACACTCCAATGAGTACTACTTGTAAGTTGGATCTTAATGAAGATGGAAAATCTGTTGATCAAAAAACTTATAGAAGAATGATTGGAATCATACTTTACTTAACTGTTATCCAGACTGAAATTATGTTTAGATTATGTATGTGTTCTCATTTTCAAATAACACAAAGGAATCTCATTTAAATGTTATTAATGGAATTTTTATATTGCTCAAACATACACCCAATCTAGGACTCTTCTATCCAAGAGTATAATCATTTTATTTAGTTAGTTATTATGATGCTGATTTCAGTGGTTGTATATTAGATAACAAAATCTCCTATAGAACATGTGAATTTTTATGCAAGCCACTAGTATCATAGTGTTTTAAGAAATAATGCTTTTTTTCATTATCTACTACCGAAGCAGAGTACATAGCTGTTGGTAGTTGTTGTGCACAAATTTTGTGGATGAAACACACATTAATAGATTATGAATATCAATTCAGGCATGCACCTCTAAATTTTGACTATACATGTGATATTAACATCTCAAATAATCATGATTCACACTCTATGACAAAACATATTGATGTAAGACATCACTGTTTGAGAGACCATTTTCAAAAACGTGATATCACTTTGGAATTCATTGGAACTAAATATCAGCTTGCTGAAATATTCACCAAACCATTAAATTCTGAATGAATATATTACAACATACATGAATTGGGAATGATAAATCATAACTAGTATGTGTATTGTTTAACAGTTACTTTTTCACAGTTACCATTTCATAGTTTACAGTTTCCCAAGTCCCTGTCTCAAGATTACAATCTAAACTCTTATAATTCTATAGTTTACTGTATTTAAAGTTGTTGTTTCATGTTTATAGTATCACAGTTAATATTTCTTGGTTACTGTATGGAACAATACTATTTCAAACCAAACGGTCGCATCATTTATAATCGACACAGTAGAGATATCACTATGAAGACCAGTTACAGTCTCACCGCAAAGCCCTTTTAAAGTCTCACTGTGAATACATGTTATGGTCTCACCGTGAAATCCTATTACGGTCTCACCATGAATGTCTATTCTGGTCTCACTGTATAGTCATTTTATCATTTATTTAGATATTATAACCTGTATTTTGGTAATTAATTATTTTATTCTTTAACTTTACCGCGCTTTTAATTTACGATGCTTGATATCCCTAAATGATAAAAACTAAAAAAGTTTCACTCTTTTCTTCACTCGATCTCTCTTCTATCAATCCGTAACCTTCCTTCAACATTTCTCTCTCTCTATAACCTTTCTTGAATGCTCATAATTAATATTCTATCATCATAACAACTTGAAATGAGCAGATCAAAGAAGAAGATGATAATATCCCCAAAAATAGCGCCCGAAGGTCCTTTGAATCAAAGCCGAGTGCATAGAATGGTGCTACCGAAAAACAATTTATGTCCCATGTGGCTGTTGTCTAGTAAGTCTTTTTGTATTTAAAGTAATACAATATAAAGGATGGATGGGTTGATTCAGAAAAGAGGAAATGTCGGTTTACCCAATTCTAGTTTCATAGTTCTTTCAGTTCTTGAAATTAACGTTCGATATAGAAGATGGTTTTGTAGTGAGAAGTTGAATTAATGGAAAAAGGTGCACATTTTCATCGAGGCTATGGGTGACTTTACTAAGGATACCTCATGAGGGAATTTGTGAGGACTACTAGAGAGATAATCCTCCTCAATGTGAGATCTTTGTTTTAGAATAATCCTTTGGAAGATTCACTGGAAATGAAACTAAAAGAAGAGATATAGTTGATGAGCTATATGGTGAATCCTGAATTTTGTTTAAGTTTGTTCAGAATCTGATTAGTCCAAGAAAAGGGGATTTTTCTACACTCAAGTATGATAGTGTATTTTTCATATATATTATGAAGAATTGAAATAAATTTATCTTACGAAAGTATGATATACATCATAAGTTAGAGTAGATAAAAAACCTATAAGTCAACCTCCCTGTTCTACTCAAGGTTAATCACTTCTATGCATCATGCTAAAGGGTTGGTTGGACCAGATGAAGAAGTCAATAAGGCCTTTTAATTTTTTTATCTCAAAAGTTACTATTAAAATAAATAAAATCAATTGGAATCCATAAAGAAAAGCATGGGTGGAGGATAATGAGAGGGTGTATGAAAATTTCAACATGGTTGTGCACTCTTCAAGCCCTAAAGACATTTCTGAACCTGGATTGGAGCCAAATGAGATTTTGGACTATTCTGTTGTGGAAGAAGAAGAAGTGGTTGTTACACCTATAGAGAAAAACATTCCTAGATGTGGAAGGTATTGAACCTGCTCCTCAAGTCTTAATTAGTAAGGAAATTCCTATTATTGAAGAAATTGTTGTTTTGGAAGAATAAGAACATGCTTATAATGAAGAATCTATTATTATTTAATGGGAAATGGCTGTTCTAGAAGAAAATTTAGAAGAAGATCTTTCTCAAGAGAAAGAATCTACTTTTGAGGAACATGTTGTTCAGGAGATTAAACCATCTCCTGAAGAAAGAATGGGGAAAGCTTTTTCAGTAGTCTAAAAAATAAATGTGTGAGGATTTATGGGACAATTTTTTTGAAATTGATCAAGGATCTAAATCCATTAGTCTTGTAAGAGATGCACCTTTTGAGTGGTGGAAACACCCCAATCTGGAAAGAGTTGAAGTGCCTAATAAAATTGATCAATGCTCTATGGATCATGGTATAAATTCCTTATATACTTTGATGTGAATGATTCTCATGAAGTCTCAATTAAGGTTATATAACTTTCATCTGTATTTCAATTGAAACCAGTCTCTGATCTTGTCTCTACAAAGGAACCTGTGCCTATGTTAGCTTTTATTCAAGATCATTCAGAAGAACCATCTACCTTAGTGAGTAAGTAGGATTTTAAAGCATTTGAATCTAATTTTTTGGATGGAGTTGAAATGATCATGAACACACAACCAGATTCTATGAAAAAATAGAGTAAAAGAGATGATTCCCTATTGTTAAAGGAGAACATTTGGAAGATTTATCCAAAAATGCTTCAGGAAATTTATGATGTCAAAGTTGTGAACACTCAACTAAGTGATGAAGTGAAATCTCTTAGAGGTATGGTTGAAGATATACATAGAGTGTGGAAATCATGACCAGGACCTATTTCACATCCTATTGAGGATGTCAGTGGTTAGATTCCACAATATGTTTCCTCCTTGATTCAGTGTAACCTAACTTCATTAGCTGAAAAAGTGGGTAAACAAAACAAACAAATAGTTCAATAAATGAACATGCTGGTTATTGGTCTTAACAAGTCGACTGATGAGTATAAGGGCTGTCTCCAGAGAGTTATGAATGAACTGAAGTCTTTTTATTTAGCTATTACACCTTAAAGTACCTCTAGACAGCAATATAAATCCTCCTTGGAAAGTGATCATCTCAGAACGGTTATTAAAAAGTTGGATTTATACTTTAATTGTATTTTCTCTAAGCGTGATATGAAAAACCATTTCAAGTACCTTATGGAGAATCTGAAAACTCCTCCTTTCACTCAAGCATTAAAAACTCAAGTTCAAAAGCTGAAGGATTTCAATCATTGTTCGACAAGTTCATAGAAAACAAGGATGACTCTGAGAAGGCGATGATGTATGGTGTTGAGATTATTTCTCACTTCATCAAGATTTTTAGGCATCATCTTCATGCACAGAGCACTGCTATTGTTGATCCTACTGCTACACCCTTGCGACCAGGCTTGCCTACCATCTCATCCACTTCCCTTGTTTTGGCCTCTATTTATGTCTCTCAGGATCTGTGTCAAATCAAAACTGTTATCCTTGACCAAGAATTTCCTCAGGCTTCCACTACACCTACCTTGGCCCATTATATGTTTTAAGGTCTCCCTCTACCTTCTTTGTTAGTTGGTTCACTTCCTTCTCCATCTTCTACCTCTACTCCTATGGCATCTAGTTATACTTCTACTAAAGGAGAAGAGAAAATCGTAGGTGCTGTAGAAAAGTGAACACTATCTTTTTATAGGGATATTTTTTTATTTTTGTTCCTTACTTATTGTAATGAAACATCTTTCTCAATCTAATTCACTGTGAACATTGATTGTATGCTCTATTATTTACTTTTGTACTCTTATTGATAATCCCAAAAGGGGAAGAGAAAGGAACTCATGCACTCTAAATGCACACTATGAATAGATATCTTACTCATATGATTTATGATCATCAAAAAGGGGGATATTGTTAGACTCCTCATGTGTTAATGATTTTTTAATGATAAGAAATCCTATACATTCTATAAATCTTGTTAATACTATTTATACTATCTCAAGTAATGTTTATAGATGGTTTATTTCATTATGATCTAAATAAACCTATCCAATATCAAAATTTCTATAAACTAAGTATGATTATTGTAAAAAATATCTACCCTTGTTTAATAATAAATTTATTCTATGAATGATTAATTATAATTCATTCTTTCGATATTACTTCTCAAGTCAATGTACAAATATTTGGCTATGTCTGAGAAACCGTGAGTCTACCAACGGTTTTGTTTTTCTATTGAAGGACGTAAACACCATGACCTAGACACCATAAACTAGAAACTGTGAACCAAACACCAAGAACCAGCCACTGAGACCAGACACGATGACCAGACACCGTGAACCAGACACCGTGAACCATACATCATAACCAAACATCATGAACCAGACTCTGTGATCTTACACCACATTTGTGCTTCTATTTCATGATATATATACAACTATTCCATAATTACTGTCTCACTACTCAAAGGAAAATAAGAAGAAATTGTTTCATGGATACACCACTTCATAGAGACACCATTTCCAAGTTACACAGTTTCGAGATAGACTGTGAAACCATTCATTAATTTGTTTTTTATTTTCAATTTAATTTATAATGGTCATATTTGAGTCTTTTTAATGCATTGACATAATTAATATTTATTTGTAGACTTTTCACCTAACAGTACAAGGTACGAGGTGCATAATACATGAATCATGTCGGCTTTAACACATGAACTCCAAGGATAAAAAAGAAAAGAGTAGTTGTGAAACAAGTGTGGCGATAGAGCATCAGACACACGAGTACTCTTGATAAAAGAACTAACACATGCAACAAGATACATCTGAAGAACACAAAATTCATTCACAAATCTAAAAGCTCTAATTCCATAGGTCAGAGTAATGAACATCTTCAAAATACCAACTCCACGAAGAACATGAACCATATATAACTAGAAACCAGAGCACTAGATTTGTGATACTCAATTTCTTTCAAAATGACTTTATTATTGCATCTACATTATCCTAAAGGTCCAAATCTCCATAGAATAACACTCAAAGAACTTATAACCTTATATCATCATCTTTTATATGTTGTGTATTGTTATTAGATTTCAAGCAGTGAGTGGGTCTGTAGTAATAAACACATTTCCTCTTACACTATACTGAATGATACAAGATATCTTTCCTCTCATATTGTTTTACACTTGTTTACTCGCATATAAATGTGTGGAAGAGGTCTCTATGTGAAATGTTAGTTTATACCCATGAATAACTGTGGAGGTGGTCTTGTGTTCGGGATAGTCTTACACACTGTTTTTTACCCTGATCCAGGGTGTGGATCATGTTTATTAATATAAACTACTCGGTGGTAGTTGATCTCCTAGTGGAGTGTATTAGGTCTTGGATTAAGACTAAGGCATATGTTTTATATCCGTTGTGTTGTTTAATTTATTTTTATATGCTTTACTGGATAATTCTGAAATCACTAGATTTACTATTATTGTTAATCTTGGAATGATGTTATAATTTTTTTTCCGAATTAGAAGAGCTTTAAAAGTAATATTAACAATATATATTAAGATTACTGAGAATTGATCATTCTTCTGAGAAGTAATTTAAATAGCCAAACATTCATAACTGTGTTACATTTATTAACTAGGTTGTATTTATTTTTATTCGGGATCCTTTTAAGACAACTTTTCAAACATAAATATTTATAGATACTCAATTCACCCCCTCTTCAGTACTCTAATCTGACCAATAGTTATAATCAAATAGATATATTTATCAATGATTATCCACCCTCCTATTGATTATAAAATGATTATAAAACTATATTTGTTTCAAAAACACATTAATTTATGAGAAGGTACGTCCCCATATATATCGTTGATGAGTAAATTCTTTTTTTCATTGGTTTGGATTTAGTAAATCATCAGATATATTAATAATTATATTATGTTCTTGTGATGATCTAATAGATTCTTATATATGTTGGTGATGATCCAAATATTAAAAAACCTGTATACATTATGAGTGTACATAATTTTTTGTCTTCAATGATATTCTTTTAAATGGCGTCGAGTCACCTTCTTGAATGGAAATAAAGTTTAGTGTAACATTTATGTCATCCTAGAGGACTATAAATTTACACATAACCCATACAGTCAATGGTAAAAAAACAAGTTAGAAGACATTTCCCCCCATGATGAGTTTACACATCAACCCTCCTATGCACCTTATTTGATGGAGTTATATTACAGAGTGAATTCCTAAAAATCATTATTCTATACCATACCAACACATATAAAAATCATTTTAAAATAAGTGTGAGATGCTTTATGCCATTAAAACAGAATAAATTATTTTAACTAATCTTTTTTAAAAATTCTATATTAATTAATCACTTTACTAACATGTTTTTATTCAATTAATGTACATATCAATATAAAATAATCTATTATTATTACATGGAAGTATTTTAGTATCATTTATTAAATATATTAATCTTTTACTAGATAAAAAACAAATTTGAATGATGTTTGGAACTCCCAATCTCTTAATTTTCATTCATACACACCATTATACCTATGATAATGTTTATTTCATATAAGGGAAGTCACACATATAATGGAAATGGGAAAAATAATGTATCGAAAAATTATATTATATTTTTATTTTCAAAAACATCATGTAAAAAGAAATTATTTTTAAAGAAGAAGAAAAATAAAAAAAATTATATAGTTTTTAAGGAGGCTGTAATTATTCTTATGTATATGAGTGATGCAATAATTATATCTACAAAAATGTTTCATGATAGATGATTTTAAATCCCTTAAAATGTAAATCTTGGTTAACCATGATAAGTAAACATAAAGTTTACCTTGGTTTTCAAATTATTCATACTCTAAAAGTACATGATTTGAAATCACCAGAAGTATATCAACGATTTATTGAAACATTTTAACATTGAAAATTACTCAAGTAATTATACTATTGTAAGTGCATTATTTAATGTTATATATATATAATGAAAATAATTCACCATAGTATAAACTATATTCAATAATGATTTATAATTTATAGTAATTATTTATAATGAATCCTGGAAAAATATTAAGGATATTTTTATATGATTTTTTTTCAATTTATCCAAAGTGATAATATTTATAAGTATTCATGTTGATATCTTATTTTTTTAGGAAATATTTTACCTCGGTTTATTATATTCATAAAATTTTGATTTAAATACTGAAGGTTATTCTTATTTAGAACAAATAATTGTATACATCTCAGTTCCTTGAAAAATCCCTACATTATTAAATAAAAAATTTCATGTATATCATTCCACTAGAGAAATAGAATATGTTGTTAGAGAAAATTATTATGAGTTGTTATTTAAGATAAGACATCCATTATTTAACATTATACTCACATATAAATGTGTACGACTCATGATTTATAACTAATGAACCATATTATTATCAAAAAATATGAAAATATAATCATGAAAAAGAACAATGATATAATAACTAACATAATCCATGGTCCAATAAAAAATAAGATATTACTATGAAGTTTATAGGTTTTGATTTTGTTGAAAGGAAATATTTTAGGGTTGAATTTATTGTGATTTATATCAATTGGGAATAACATAGATTTAATTCATGTCATGGTGGATTTTTTTGGAAGGTATCTGGCTCTGTACAATGTCGATGAGTTTTTATGAGAAAATTGAAAAGTATGTTATTGGATAAGATATCTAGAAGATGAAAACATTCTCTAATATTTTAATACCCCAATATATATAAGATACTATAAAGTCTTAGATCTAAAATAATATATGAATTATGTTTATACATTAGTTGATTTATTACAAACATAATGTATTTGAAAGAAGGATAAATGGTAAAGTTCTAGAGCAAACATAATATATATGATGGGAAAAATTGAAGATATAGAAATGGAAGGAGGATAATAGTGATATATATGAAAATTGAGGTGGTACGTAATATTAGTCAAGAAAATGAAATGAAATTAATGGAAAATCATAATTTCATTCATAATAATATTAGGAAGATGCATAAGAAATTTTTTTAGATTGTAGAATACATAAAAATACATGTTACTAAATACATTTTTATTTCAGTTTGATATGTATGAATATTATTGATATGTTAGATTCAATGTGGTTTAACATATGATATGGAACTTCATCTCTAGAATAATTAAATGATTATAATTTCAAGAATTCATAAGAAGTGTGTGCCCATTATGTTATATATTTGACGATTTGAGGATCTTGGTGGGCTATGGTAGAAGGTGATGAAGTGTCAGTTACTATGTGTGATCATTCTGATGATTTGGACCTAGTTGTACTTGATGGTATCCATCAAGAACTCAGATGGTTAGTTCTGTTGGAGTTGTAACTCGGCAGGATAGTCTCCTTATTGGGCCATTTCGATATAAAAAATGGAAATATCAGGAACACTCAGAGATGTAGGCACCCTCTTCTCATTCTTATCTCATTCCTTCGGGATTTTTCTAAAATTTTTTGTGGTTGGTTGCAGGTTCTGGTAGTGTCCCTTTACTAGTAGTTGTTATGGAATGGTTTTTTTCAGTGATTTGATGGTTTTGACAGCATGTTTCATTGGTATCTGGAATTCTGATGATCATCTCTGGTGGTTCCTGGCACCAGGAATGCTGTAGGTGGTGGATGATGGCGCTATTTTTGGAGTAGTGATGGGATGGGTGATGAGGGTGAGTTCATGGTAGTAATAGGATAATTCTTGTGTCCCAATGAAATCTCTATCTTTTGGGGAGGTTCTGGTTTTGGGCAGGGTTCCTAAGCCATCCCCCTTATGGTTTCTTGTTTTTATCATACTTTTTCTCTCACTTAACCATAATGTGATTTATTTGAAAATACTAAAAAATGTAGTGGGGGGGGGGGGGTTAAAAATAAGGTATAATAATATTACTCTTGAATAAGATGGATATTTTATGTCGTGAAATGGAGTTTCTCAGAAAAATTTAATCTAATTAAAAGATTTCATATTTATTTAAATGAAATTTATGAATTAATATTTATGATTGATAAGTCGATAAAAAAATTAATTTTTTTTTGTATTTTTATGGGGCTATTTTATCATAATTTTTTATAAATTAAAATACAATATTAGATATGGTTTAAGAATATTTGAAATTTATTTAGAGTATTGCGTATGTTTTATATCATGAGTCCTATATGCATGGTTATTTTGGAAAAGATACATTTCAATATATTTCATATTCAAATATACTATATTATAGGATGTATAGAACGATGTTTTTGGAGGTTTAAAAAGGATGATAATTCATTTTAAATTGATATGGGTTCAACTTAAAAAATGTGGAAAATATCATTGGTTTAAAATAACAGAATAAGATAGAAATTAATATGGATAGTGTTTAATAAGAAAAATAATAGGAACTGTAGTATGTCTAAGGAGTGAAACATTTTGTAAATATTTAGAATCAAAAGTGGAGATAAAGTATGGTGAGTAATTCTTCATTATTGTTGGTGATCTTATTCTTCAAAAATATTTTATGCAACAAGTAAGTTTCATTGATTTTATAATCCCTTAACATAAGGAATTATGTGAGAAGTTAAGAATAGGAACTATAACATGGATCGATAGTGTGTTCTTAGAAAATTAATGTAACATTTATGGTGGATAGTGTAACCTCATGTTACTTTTAAACACTTTTGTTGAATGCTTATTATAATATTTCTTAGTTGTGAAGGTAGAGAAACATAGTGTCTCGTTATTTATTTCCATCACATGAATATTGTATTCGTGAATAAAGGATTACGTATTTGCATAGTTCAGTATTACATGAGATAAAAGTCTTGGAATGGAAAAGAAATTTACACCAAAATTTATTAACTCTTAGGGTGTGGTGGGGTTTAGTTATGAAATGTTGAATCAATGTCATGGTTGTATGGTGAGAATCTATTATAAAAAACAGGCTACTATGGATAATACAATAAATTCATAGAGAGGCCCTTTATTTTTTTGTTAAAATAAAAAATATGTGCATTACTGGGTGAGATCTCACATATGATAAAAACGAAATTAATTCTAATATTATATTATACATGAGATACACATAAGTTATTTATCTTGGTTGTCCATGACTAATGTAGACAAAACATTACTGGGAATTTATATTAATGCCATGAATACTATGTTCAGTGTACTATGAAACTAGATATACAAGAATTTTATTTATTGAATTTCTAATATAACAATATGGTAGAAGGTGGATAACATTTATGAAGTATAAAAAAATATATATGAGGAAATGACTATGGTTTTTCATGATATGTTTTATAATCCATAGATTTATTTTAATGTAATTATACATAGATTCTTTAATTGTATCATTTATGTTGTTTTATCCATTTACGGAATCTATGAAAATTTAAAGGATTTATAATTTTCTAATAAATCCTCAAGGATGATTCTACCACTTAACCGTGAAAAAGAATTTACACTTAATGAAATAATATTTGTTGAGCTATCAAGGGATAAATTTTGAAGCAGTTTCGTGGAAAATGAAATAAGATTCATGATTAAAGGAATAAATTGTCAAATAAAAATGGATATTACATTCCAATATATGGAAAATCATAACATCCCTAAATATGGGGATTAAGTGGAAGATATAGATGGTGAGGTTCTATATTAGTTTTTAGAAAATTCATAGGGTGATGGGGTAGATTTGAAATCAATATATTCATAGACCTACTAGAATTTAGAATGTTTTGATACATTATAAACTATTTTATAAGAATATTTTATAGTTACCAGGATGAGATATAAACTGAAAAATATATATGAAAAATGTTACTCAATAAACAATATTTCAAACCAGGAGATTTATCGACAATGAATTTTAAGAGAAAGGGTTTGGCCATAAAGGAATAGGAAATAGATAGATATTACATAGAGGAAGAATAAACTTAATTTAAATATGAATCCAAATAATCTATGATTAAAACTATTGAAAATGTAAACTTTTATGGATTTAATTAAAATTAAACTAAAGGAGTTGTAGGTCATAAGGTGGAACATGATGAAGAACTCGAAGAGATCATTAATGGAGGACATAAAAACATGAAAAATCAATGTATTATTGAAATAATACTCATAACATATGAATCATATTAAAGATGATATAGATCAACTATGGAATTATTTTTAATATCAATAACGTAGTCAAGAAATCTTATGGTAATTAAAATAAATGAAATAGAAAATATTTTACACTGTTTAGATGGTTGATGTCCTCAAATTTTTATTGAAGAACAAATCTAAAAGGGTTTGTACCCTTGATGAATAAGTAATTATGTTAAAATGAAAAAAGACAATAGAAATAAATTCATGTTAACCAAGTATAACAAAACAAAATTTAATGATTTAAAATTTATAACTATTTTAATGCTCCAAATGAGGAACTATAGCTGATTAAAATGTTTTCAATGATCAAATACCACAGAACATTAATAAGAGTGAAGATATCAATGGTTTTGAGACATCAAAAACCGAAAAAATAGTATTAATGTAACGAATGAAAGATAGTTGGGTGTATTTAATGGATGGTAAGGAAAAATAAAATATCAAAATCTGGATAGATATGTACAGGTGACAGTAGAAGTATATTTCCCCTTAGCAAGTGTCTTTTTTATAGATACCATAGACACAACACATCCAAAATTGAAGAATAAAATGTTTATTTTTAATTTTAAATACCTACTAGTATGATTAAAATAATGATTCCATATCATTTCACACATACTAGAAACTTATTTTATTGTTATTTCAATCAATTTTATGATTTTTGGTATAAATAATTTTACTATAGAAAAAGAATATAATTGAAATTTATACCATAAGATCCATTGATAGATGGATGTAAAGAAAAAAATAAAAATATATGGGGGAATTGATTTAATTCATTGTTGGAAGGAGTATAAAATGAAAAATATTCGTCTTCAATAGTAATAAAGTAGATTCCATCTAATGTGTAATATTAGATAATAATATCTTGGAAGGAATAACAATAGAGATAAAAGTAAAACCTTATGAATTCCTCACTCAATGAATCAATGAAAAACATGACATGAACACTTGATATAGAGTTTTTTTCTTCAATAATAAGAAATATGGACCTTCTAAATAAATTTAACGATAAAATTTATGAGTTGGTATAATTTAAAATGATGGATGTATAGAAATAAACGTATGTAGGAATTCTAGGGTAGATGGTGACAAAATAAAAAACAAATAAGTACTTAATGTTGAATTATTATGTCATAACATAATAATCCTGATTCATCTCTATGATTCATGTATTAAAGTTACTTTTAACTAAAAAGGATGTTTGATTAATGGTAAGATAATGAATTCAATCATTAAGTGATAAAGAAAAACTGGGAATCTACATTAGGTGGATCATAATGATAAAGTTTTATTCTTTATTGAAGAAAAATATTTTAATATGTGACCTAAAAGGATAATAAAAATTATATAATAGATTATGTATAAGCTATCAATGCTAACAGTTTTAGTTGATATCAAATATACGAAGCATTATCGAGGAAGGACATGACTTTCTTTCATGTGGGGTATTGTGGAATACTGATCCTACACTATACTAATGTATGTATTCTTTTGAATCAACCTAGAACTCATGGATAAATATACTTCATTATCTTTATTAATTATTATAGTAGAATGGTTTCAAAAAATGATTATTTATAGAAATAGGGTAACAGATTTGATGTAGAAGTCGCAATAGAGAATGTAAAATTAAACTAGTAATACATTAAAAAAAATTAGTATGATAATGGAATGTAGAATCATAACATTAAATTAAATAATAAACATCATTATAATAGAATCAAATATGAGATGTCCAAGGTTAGGACCCCATAAGAATAGGGACGTTATATGGGTGAAATTAGATGGTGATTGACATTTCTAGAAAACTTCTAATTGAACATATTATTACTCTCTATAATTGGAAAAAAGAAACTCATTATCAAAACACAATTAAATAATTAAAAACTCCCAAGAGGGGAAACCCATTTGAGATGTTTCATAGAATAAATCCATCATTGTCGTACTTCTTTGTTTTTGTAAGTAGATACAACATCCTAGTAATGGAAGGA
The DNA here is from genome assembly GCA_963277665.1 of Viscum album. Taxonomy (NCBI): domain Eukaryota; kingdom Viridiplantae; phylum Streptophyta; class Magnoliopsida; order Santalales; family Viscaceae; genus Viscum; species Viscum album. The sequence continues at coordinate 1,589,653,031 of OY728141.1, read as the reverse complement.
AATAAATGGAATTATGGTGATTCCATAAATGAAAAATCATTCATAGGATACTCAATTAAAATTAAATACTATACATTCCACAAAAAAATGATGGAAAAACTTATTAGGATATAAGATTTCAAATTTATGATGGAGAAATATAGAAGGAATTATAGTAATTAAAAGCCTAAACTAACTAACGATAATGATGAGATATTCTTAGATTTTGTTCTTTAAAATGTACATTAATTGATGAAGACTCAGAAACTTATTCATGGGAAAGAACAACTACTTAAGGGAGCCGACATACATCTCAATGAAAAATAGGAATTATTGAATTCAATTTATCCAACATAATTGGAGGTAGATGTACACTGACATGGATACTAATAATGAGTATAAATGAAAATGTTTCTCTACCATCAATAATGGTGACAACATTTTTCAAAAATAATAAAAATATATTTCTTGGGTGAGATCTTTGAATGAGGAGATTGACCCTATTAATAAAATTTGTACCGTGAAACTTATGAAGACACTAAAGAAATGAAATGTTAATCGAAGAAATTGGGGTTTCAAAAAAATAAATGAAATTGTAATGTGGTATAAAATAACACTTCATTATTGGGAAAAAGAGACACTAAAATTTAAGGTGTAGATGTTGAGTAGACCGTCACAAAAATATCTAAACATAATTCAATCAATCCTTTCTCAGAAATGGAAATAAAATACGGTTACCAAATTTTTCAAATATAAGTAAAAACGATCTTCTTTAATGGGGTGATAAAAACAAATTTCAATAGAATAACCATAAATATTATTGATTGGAATAGATCAAAAATATGCGTTTTACCTAAAGATGACCTTTTATGGAATTAAGTAGTCACGATATGCATTTTCTATGCATCTTGACTCAAAAATAATGAAATTATAATTTTTATGGGGTGGATTGGATTATATCCTATATTGGAATAAATGTAAGGAATAATAATTTATGGATCCTATTTACGTGAATAATATAATATTTTGGGTTATATATTATAAATGAGAAGAATATTTTTTTAATTTAATTAGGTTAAAATTTGATATTTCAATGATTAGTGATCTAACTTATTTTATAGTGTTGAAAGTAATCCAAAAAAGGTTTATACCTTTATCACCTAAATTTAATATTCATATATAGTAATAAATAAATTTTACATGGATTATTTAAAAACTATATAAACCTTAATTATAGATAGAAACAACATTGAGAGGCATGATGATGAAGATTCCATGGATCATACCTTATATAGAATAATCATACTATTGTTGTTGTACCTAATAACAAAATGGATAGATAGATCCAATGGTACATTCCTAGAAGTATGATTTCAATCTAATCCTATGGAGAAGTATCCTTTAATGAAAATTGGAAATATATGGTACAGATGAAGAACTCACTGTCATGACATAATCTTTACTGATCATATGAGACATTAATTATCAATATTCAAAGATACTGATTGTTCTGGTGATGTGGTATACCATAATTCCACAGGTTGATGTTTGTTTTACCTTATAAAAGCGAATACCTAGAAGGATCTATGAATCCCTAAGTAGGGGAGTGTTGAAAAAGTTATATCTTTTTTTTAAGTTTATATTCTTTTGAAACAACCATTGTATTATGTTAACAATTTTTTATATTGGTGAAAAAACAAATCACGAATCCATATAAACACAAGAATTTACAAGGTCCAATACTCAATAAGAATAGCAACATCCTTGGTATGGTTTGGATGCAATACAATAACATGCAATATACTATAAAGTTATTGTGTGGATACATTTAGTATGATATTACCTTATAATAACTTAAAACTATGTCCAATACAATAGTTCATGTTCTTCAAGGAGCACAAAATTACATAATATAATTTTTTTAATAAGTTATGAAACTTTCATCATATTCTATAAAACAAGTTACTATGCTTAACTTTATAATTCCTCAAATACCCTCTTTAAAAAAATCATAACATTCCTACCCAAAAGCATGTAACAAATTACTGAACTTCATAATGGTAGTTAGTCTGGTACCCAGTCTGATATGTCTAGTCTGATTTCACAGTATAATAATATAAAATTTCCAAAATAGGACTGAATAGATTCTGAACAACTCTTCCTCAGTCAAGAAATCCCAGTTTGATTACTCAATATAGTTCTAGAAACTCTAAATACAATCATCCTTATTCATCTCCTATCTAGAAAACATCATTATAGAAGCCCAATTGGGAATCAACTTCTCTCTAAAACATCTACAATGTTCCTCCATCTCTCATCACCCATGAATATTAAATTATTCATATTAAAGTACAATTTATGTCCACTATTTATATGTAATCCATATAAGGCGTATGCATGATTCTGAAAAAATTTATCGCTCAACCAAATTCACCAAAACATAAATTTCCATTAAAATTCAGGTCCATATTTTACATCATTAATTCTTATCATCTCTTCTTGTTTCTTATCGATCCTTCTAGAATCTTCTCAAATAAATAACTCTACATTAGACTTTATTCACAAATTTTTTTATGATTTTGAATTCCATTCGGATTTCACCAATTTTGATGGAAGCATACATTCAAAAGAAGAATCTCCGTTACATTTCCCATCACTAATTGAATAATGAACATATAAAAACCATAACTCATCTTATTATGATTATTAAAATCAATAAACATCCCATTCAAATTCTCTATAAGAAAAAAACATATAAAAAATCTGCCATTTTGAAGCTTTGTACCAACTGATTAATCAAAATTCTCTAAAATCATTTTCCCTTAAAATTGTTAGTAATTTTTTTTATCTTCAACTGCCTTTTCTTTTTCCATAAACATACTAAAAACATCAAATGATGTTTGTACATATCATAAAATCTTTTACATCAGTTTCAATATCGTCAAACCAATTCCCCTTGATAAAACTTATGTGGAATCTTGAAACAAATTTACTTTTATTCATTCCTTCAAACCAATAATTCTATATTTGATGAAGTGGTCAGTGTCAGACTACATCTGATGGATTAGTCTCCAATTTACTATGGTAAAGGGTGCCAGCACCGACCAGATGATTCATTACCCAATTGTTAAAGAAATAAAACATCATTTACTCTTGACCTAATTGACAAAGAAATCAAAGTATATCTATCATACTTGGCCCAAGAACTCCTTTTAATTAAAATGGTTGACAACATTATTTATTGAAATATGATTTAATTTTTTGTCTAACTCAAAAAAAAAATCTCATTTATTGGATTCACTAGTACAAAATTCCCAAAATATAAATAATTATTCCTCTGATTCCCCTTCTTAAACCATCACAACATTTGATCAACAGTTTCATCATCACTCTGATACTCGGTGGCTCAACTCATTCGATGAACTAGTTTCAATCATCTTTTAGTTCAAAAATATATTTTATTTTCCGATTATGATATAAAAGATTCCAAAATTCACCAACATATTTCTTCAAAAAATGTTATTTCATGGATTATTTTTCTGATTGAAAAAAACAAACATTTTCATCTTCTCACATTCAAACCAACCATCCCATCCAACAAAAAACACGCATCCAGAAATATCAAATCAGTGAACTAATACCAGAATGATTCATCTTTATAAACTTTAATCATCAAAGAACTTCTTGTTGTGTCATGACTTCTAACAGAATTTAAAAACATTTAAGGCCCAAAAAGATTCATGTGAACATCACTGAAATGTTTTTTATCTTTTGAGAAACATATTTATTTCTAATGTGAACCTCAATATAATTATAATCACTTGTTCTTCCCCTTTCATTTATAAGGGTTTCACTACATGTTTTTGAGAAAATGAATAATTTATGAGGACTAAATGATAAGAAAATAATATTCATGTTTTTATCAAAATCATAAAAACTCTGAAACAACTTCTTAATACAATCTACACTACATTCTAGACCCAAGGCGAGAGTGATGAACCATTTAGTCCAAAAATTTATTATCCATTTGATAAAATTCCATTAGTATTACGTGTCTAATTGTTCATATATGGTTGTGAGTTTGATCACCAAAAAATCCAATGTGTTGTGATTTATCATTTCTTTTTCAATAAAAGACAAAATATCCATCTCAAACTTATTTCTAGTTATGATGGTGAGCCCAATCATCATGCTGATGGTTTTCAAACTTATTTACAGCTTTCCTCACACACCCAAATTCTGTCCATTAATTTTATTAAATATTCAACATACCTCCATTATTCACCATAATCAATATATTTATCTATTGAAAACAAATACAACCAAAACCCAGATTGGTCCTAACCACCTACCCCTTTTTTATTTATTAATACCCATTTCAAAACAATAAAACTTTTTGATTTTATTTATCACCTTTTCATTAATACCCTTTCCATTATTGATTCCCCTATTTCGTATCTCCCCATAATTGATAATAAAAATCAATAGGGCCAACCCTGATAACACCCTTTTTAGTCTCATAATCATGAAGAATTTATTCAAGAGACAATAATTTTCACAAGTGTTTCTTAACGAAGAGTATTCAGTTAAACAACTATTAGTCTACATTGTCTAACCTGGTGTAGAAAACATGAGTGTACAATCAAGGTTATCTATGTTTATTTATAACAAAACCTTCATGTTATACCTTTTCATGTTACTTTAATCATTTTCATATATGTGGAACATTTTGAGAATATTTGATCTAGATAAAAATAACATGCACCAATCTTAAAAAAATATTTGAAAATTATGTTTTAAAAACACAACATTCCAAACACAAAAATTTTGAATCTTCCTTACATTATTTTCCAAGAATAGTTACAGAATCGCCAACATCATCGTTCTTATTTAAAATACATCATATCCCTACATGTTAGTATAATTATAAAAAAATTGTGAGAATGACGAGGAAACTCAATTGTTCCATGGAATAAACATTTCAACTGAGATTCCTTTTATGTATTTATTTTTTCTTCCACTTCCAATAATTTTCATTGTATTTGTTTTATTCAATCTATAAATCCTTATCAGGTTTATTAAAACATTCATCTTATCTAGAGATTATTCTAATGAGTTTTTAGAATTCTCTTCATCTTTTTTAAAATTTTTCATACATTATGTTGTAAAAACGTGTCCATACCTTCCTTTTTTGGGAACAATTGTTAAATAACTTCTTGTAGCATGCCCATAATTCTTACATCTCTTTAATAGTTAATAATTATTTAATTTACTGTCTATAGATATAATTTTTGTAAACATTGATATCATATTCCGAAATATTTTTCGTTCCATGTTCATCCACATATTTTTATTCATCTACTAAATTTATTTCCATTACATCTTGTTATGGTTATATAATTATATACTCTTTATTTAAGGACATCGTAATTTTTTTTTGAAACATTGAAAACACAATTCTCATATTTTTTTTCATTTGGAAGGAATAAATAAACAAAATTATTTTTCCTCTATAATTTGTAGAATAAATAAATTATTTCTGGTTAAACCAACACATATTTTATGTATGTCTAAATCCACCATAATACAAGAAGTATCCATAGAAATATTATTTTCCTCCTTTAACATAATACAATCTAGAATTGTGAACATGTTTCCCTGAAATATTCTTGTAAAAAAATTGTTTACCACCAACCATTATTTTATCACTAGATTTTGTTTTCTAAACATGATTTTTTAGAATTATCAGAAAAAGAAGATGTATATGCTATGTCAAACTCATGATTTTTTGAAACATCTTAATTCTCGAATTCATTGGTTTTAAATACATATATAACTTCTCCACCTTTATTTCTCTCATTGGGAGATTCAAATTTCATATAACCATTTATGATTATTTTTATCCTTATTAGGTTTACCCTTAATGGATATATAAACAACCATAAAAATATAATTCATGAAACATTTATCTAACTATTCAAATTTATAATATTTTTTTTAGAGATTTTTTTACCTCTATATATTTTTCTTTTAGCTGAACATCAGGATATTTATTATGATTCATTTTTTCTCTAAATATGTATTTATTTCATCAATATATTATGTAATCTCAATGTTCTTGTAAGTAAATTTATCTTGATTTATTGTTAATCAATTTTCATTTTTCAAATTTATGATTTGCATCTCAAGCCTCCTAATATTTCTCATAAATAGCTTCAATTATTCATCAAAATTACATTCTAATTGAGTTTAATCTTAATATGAACTATTAAATCCAAAATATTCAATATAAAATGTTCTAATGAATGTATTCCTTCCATACTTCTCAATTGAATTTTTAAATTTTTCTCCATTCTCTTCTTCTTCAAAACAGCTGCTTTCACTAATAGAAAACAATTCCACATTAAATATTGTAATAAATGTAATTTTTAAGCAAATGTTGTAAATTATTCACTATCATAATCCTTGGATAAACCGACTACCTTTTTATATTTTAAAAAATTCATATATTTACCCTCAGAATAAGAATTTTTCATATCACCACGTTTCTTTCATGATCTTATTATCCTTGTTTCTTTTTCATCACTTTCTCCTTCACCACTTTATTATTTATAAAATATTTGAGGAAAATTGTAAAAACATATCTCATCTACTCTATATTGAAAAATATTTAAGGAAAGTTTCCATTTATTATTTCAAATAACAATTTTCACATTTTTATTAAACAATGATAAAATTTTATCAGGATTTTTACATACCTCATTTTCAGAATTAGAATGTAGAGATTATTTATCAATAATCCTCTTAATATTTCCTTTTTCCTAATCCTTAAACAGAAATTAACTATCATCATTTGTTTTTTACTTTCATAATTTTTTTCACTTTTCATTTCATAAGTAATGAGAGTCATATTGAAATAATATAGATATAGTGTTTCTATATCACAATCTTTTGATGAAGAAACTATGGAATCAACATTTCAGGAATAATTCTAATGATATTTTTAATAATAGTATAATCTTCCTCCTTTTCACCAAGACATAAGATATTAATATAAATGTCTTCCCCTAGTAATGAATTTAATAATATATTCCTACTCACCCATATTTTGAAATTCATACTTCATCCTCATGTTTTGTAACATGATTTTCATTACATTTTTATTGTCTTTATATGTTTTTTATAACTATTCCCAGATACCTTTTCTAGTAGAAACTCCAATTACTCTAAGAAACTCACTTTCATATAACGGTGAGAGTAACTAAATTTTAACTCTTATATTATTCACAAGATACTAATTTTCAATAGCTGTAAGAGTATAATTCACAACATGAGGAGGAAAATCATTTTAAAATTCATTAGATACATCATACCCAAGGGAAAAAAGGTATGGAAGCATTATATTCTCCAAGATATGATAATTTATATAATTATTATTGGATTCCCATAGTGGTTCCCAAAACATGGATTATCCATAATAAATTATTCTATAAACTCTTAAAAATTAGACTAATAATGGGAACTATTTATCTGAATCAAAATGATGATGCCCAAAAAGACCAATGTATCACTGAGAGGGGGTGACTATTGATATATTTATCTTTTATGATTCATTTATTTTCAAACAACCCTCACATCATGTTAATAGAGTTGTTACCTTGCTACAAATAAAATCAATCACACATTCATATGATCAGAATAATTGACAATGTTCACTAATTGAAAAATTAGATACAAACTTGGTATTGTTTGGAAAAAATCAATACTACACAATCCACTAGAAAAAAAAATTATTTTTTGAGTTTATAATGAGTAGAATGTGACCTTAAACTCATGTAGTAATATGATCAATACAATAGTTCATGTGATTCACGTATCAAGAACTGACTTAATAAAAAATTAACAAGTCAAGAAACATTGAGTAATTCTTCAAAAGGAGTTATTATATTGCCTTGTCAAATTCAAAAAATATTCTATTAAAAAATGTTTTGTTTACCATACAGAAGTAGATAAGAACATCCTAGACTTCATAATCATGGTAGGTCTAATACCTAGTCTGATCAACCTAGTTTGATTGCTCGGTCTAATAATATAACTACCAAAATACAACAGAATCCATTTTGAACTAATACTACTTACGTCTAGAAATTCGAGTTTAATTACTCAGTTTGATTCTAGAAACACTGAAAACCATCATCCTTATTCTTCTTCTATCCAACTAACTTCCTCAAGAATTCCATATCTTGAAATTACTTATCTTAATAAAAATCAACACACCATATTCTATCTTTAACCATGAATATTTCATCAGTTAATTCAAAGTATAATATAATTACACTATTTATAAGTGATTCAAATAATATTTAGTAAAGACTCTAATTTTTTTACTGAAATAAATTTCCAAAAATTGAAATTCCCTTACATTTCAAGTGCATCATTTACATATTCATTGCTTCTCAACTCTCCCCATTTCTTTAAAAAACAACTTAGACATTATAACAACTTCATATCTCTATCAGTATTTCGTCAAAATTTTTATTCCAATTCCGATGTCCATTACAATTTCTCCCATTATGATGGAATAATATGTGTAATAATAGAATATGGATTATGTTTCTCTACACCAATTAAAAATTAACATATGAAGATCACATGTCTTCTCATTATGATTTATAGAATAAAAATACACTCCATTCCAATGCATCATAAAAAAACATATATCACAATCTTCTAATTGTGATGCTCCATACCATCTGATAAAAAAATATTTACAAGCATTTGACCATTAAAATTGGTTCTACTTTGTTAGACTTTATTCTCAATTTATTTTTCTATAAACATCATGGTAACTTATAAATATATTTTTACATCTCCAAATATCATTAGAATAATGTTCAATCTCTTCAAAAAAATAACCTTTGAAAAAAATACTATGGATTCTTGAAAGAAATAAAATTTGCATTATTTCCTTAGAAATTTGAAGCTGTGTCCGATGAAGTAATTGATGTCATCCTACGTATGATGGATTCTTCTCTCCATCAATATGATAAATGGTTCCAGCACTAGTCTGGTGATTCTTGACCCAATTTTTAAGAAACTAAAACTTATTTCACTTTTAACCCAATTGATAAAAATCAAAGTATAATAATCATACTTGTCCTGACATCTAATTTTTATGAAAATGGTTGACTACATTTTGATTGAACTCTTATGTGATTTTTATTAGGTATCAAAAGCTTATACTTCATCATCAGTTTCACTAGCTCCAAAAACCCCAAATGAAAAAATATTATGCCTCCAATTCCCTTTGGTTACAATAAATACATATAATGATCAGTGTCAATGTCACTCTGATACTTGGTAGAACGCTGATTCCGATAAACCATTGTTATCCAGATTCAACTACAAAAAATTCATAACTTTTCTAACTTTGATACATGAGCATCCACCATTCACCAACTTCTTTCTTTGAATATTTTTATCTCATGGATTATTGGTCTTACTGAATCCTAGAATATTCAAATTCACATGTACTAATAAATCATCCAATTTAAAAAAAATTGTATCCATATGATCTCAAACCAAGGAACTGAGACTAAAAACTAAAAAAATTGCTACATTCTTCTTACTCAAACTTATTCTTGTATCCTGACATGTTCATGGCATTAAAAACATTTATGATCGACATAATATCTTCTAAATTTCATTAGAAATTACTGTAACATCCCAAAATCTTATTCCATTCCAATCTGATCCTCAATAATATTGGAATCACATTTTCTAGAACTATCATTAAAAAGTCTTGATGAAGAAATTTTTAGATAACATATGATTTATGAGATCTCCAGGATCAGTAAAATATCATCACATTTTTATTGTAGTCACGAAAACTATCATACAACTTTACATTACTACCAACACTTCATTCTGAACCCTAGTGGATTTTGATAAACCTTTTTATCAAAAAAAGTAACTTCTCAATTCAAGTGAATTCATTTTTCATTGTGAGTTTGAATATCTAGATATGATTTTTAGTTTCCTCATCAACAAATATAAATGTTTGTGATTTATCTCATCTTTAACAACATTAGACAACATTTCCATCACATAAATCTTCTTTATTACAATGTTGGGTCATATATTCATGTTGATGGTTCTAGATCCTATTAAAAACATTTCAAACATTAAATTATTCTATCGATATTTTTAGTTACATTATCAACATACTTACGTTCTTCAACATAATCAATATATTTATCTATTGTAATAAAATAAAAACAAAACACAACTTGGTCCTAAAAAGAAAAATGTTTTCAGGGTAGATGATTAATGGAAAAGAGAGTATATCTATTATTATGGATGTGAAATAATAAATTATTATAACTAAATCTTATAGAAAACTTCAGGGCTTTAAACAACAATTAGATGTTCTAGGTAAATGTGTGAAACTATAAATACTGATTACATGTGATAATAAGAGTGTTATAGGGATCATAAATAATCTATTTCAGCACCCAAACTAACATATTGATAAGATATATCACAATATTCATTAAATGGTAGATAAAGTCATACTCATGTAGGATTATGATGGGACTGGTCAGTAAGGATAAGATAACAGGACTAATCCCATAGCTAATCTAGGATTTCATAATCACAATATGAACCAATGTGTTCAACCACCTCTCTCAAGTTGAGGAGGTTTGGAAATTTCCCCTCTCTATGAAATGTAGTGATTAACATGTTTGGTTTTATTTTATTGTATGTGATTATGTTATATTGAGGTTGATAATAAAGTGGGAGATACCATCTATATAAAATATAATCATAGGAATATATTTCTTGATATAGATTTCATAGAAAATACTTTATGATATAACTTATTTCACTATTTCCAACATTGAGACCCAACTCATATAGTCTTAGAGAATATTTTTCATATAATTCATTCTTATCTTGGGCGATATATTATAAGGAATATGTACAAGCCTAGTTACAAGAGTTGGTCTCTAAATTTGGAAAACATCTTCACCCATATGTCATCTAGATGATTTAAAAATAAACTAATTCTTCAAGGAAACAATATATATATATATATATATATATCATATTTTAGATTCCTAGACCTAAAATTTTTAGTAATTTCATATATTTGAAAGAATATATATTTTATAAGTAAGGTATTTTAAAGAGGGAGAAATAGTTTCATGTCCAAGAATACCATGAGTATGTAAGATGATAATACATTTTATATTTTTCAATGTCATGAGGTAAACAACGAGACAGACATAATATTCTTGAGTTGAAACATAATGTTCTTTAGGATGATGAAATATGGAAAAGGTGGTGATGGTTTGTATTTATAGGATAAGATAGAGGTGTTTTTAGATTATTTTATTCATTTGTTTATTATTTTTGATCAGGAATATGTATAGTTATGATTCCAATGACTATATAAAGCAAGTAGATGGGGGGAGTTCGAGATAATAATGATTAAGGTGTCCATAAACCATATATGACCCAAAATTCATGTGTATAACATAAAATGATGTGTACCATAAATTATCATATTTTACTATTCATAAAAATTAAACTGTTTTAGAAAAATACAAAAAACAAACATCACCGTGACCATTTTTTAACATGTAGATTTTTAAAATGGACACAATTTTATGAAAAATAATTTTCTAAATATGGGAAATCTCATTTTTGAATAAAATCACAATTTATTAAAAAACTACTCATTGAAAATATTACAATCAATTTTCCAACAACCTGAAAAATTAATTAAGGTATCATAAAATAATCATATAATCATAATACAAAAAAATTATGAATCTATTCTATTAATTTTCATTTAAATTACTATTTGAATTATAAAATTGTAAAAAAGTTTTTTTTTCAAAAAAAATTTCACATAATTTATTGTTTTAAAAAATTTACTTATTTATACAATGATATAATTATATCATATCTTCATTTATAGGAAGCATAAATTTTAATTTAAAATTTCATAAGTGAGGTTACTATTCTATAGGTCATATTATTATTCCTAATTTTCAATCAACAATTACAAAGGTCATGTAACTATTCCTTTGATTTTGGTTCTTTAATTTCAATGAATGTTACTTATTTAATTATTTATTGATGAGAGTAATGTTTTTTCTTGGGCTCTATATTCTATGTATGTGTTTTATATCATATAACATAATGATTACAGTGGAATAGTTCCAATGATAAAAGTTTCTATCATTACATCTTTCCCCCCTTTTGAATTTTTTCCCTAGAAATTTTATTTTACATAACAGGTGTGGGTATTTATCCTTCACTATATCCTATAGTTTCAATGTTTATATTCATAATTATGATTCATCATCAAACTAATTAAAAGTTGATTTGTATTATTTCTTGGTACTTTGTTTCATTGGTCTCAGATATTCTGCAATTACTCTTCATACAAGAGGTTGTTCCTTAACTATACTACCTCCAGATTTAGTACATGTTAGGGATCAAGTATCTAATTAATCAGGAAAAATAAATGAAACATATCATGAAATAGAGCCAAATTTGGTGGAGGTGAATGTTGATAGGAAACTGATCCTATGTGATAATGGATGTTAAAGGGTCCAATATACCTTGGGATAAGATTCCCCTCATTTCCAATCTACAATTCTCTCTACCATGGTGATTTTTGAAGGAAGAATTTGTCTCCACCCTTGAACCCCATATGCCTTCAATGGTTTTTATCATAAATATTTTACCTACATTGTGTAGATTTTATGTCTTGATGGATGACATGAACCATCTCTGTTATCTAATGACCAATATCAGGTCCAAGTTGTGTTCTTTTACTAACTTCATACTGACAATGTGGACTTCTACATCTCTATATAGAGATTCATATAGATCCATCTGGATACTCGAGTGGAATATATTGTTATATGATACCTAAACCAATGGGAGAAGCTGATTTCATCATCTTTTTAATTTCATTGAATAGTCTCTTAGCATGTCTTCTAGTGTCTGAATACACCTTTCGGATTGGCCATCAGTTTGGGGATGATAGGCCATGCTGAAATTAAATTCAGTACAACTTATTCATAATTTATATGTTAACATAGAATCATAATTAGAGATCATAAAAAGTGTAACTCTATGTAGCCTCACCACATCCTTCACATATATCTTAGAAATTTTATTAAGAATGAAATCATCTTGAATAGAGATAATGTGGGGAGTCTTTCGAAGTCGTTTCACCACACCAATTTCTCATTATTTCCTTTGGATGTTTTCTAGAGACCATTGATGAAGTCCGTTGTGATATTCTCCCATTTGAACATGATTATAGAAAATGGTTTCATCATCAATTTGAACTTATGTCACTCTTCTTTAACTTACTGACAAACAAATCTTCATGATACATACTCTGTAATCTCATTCTTAATGTTATCCCACTGTATGCTTTATCGAAGATGATGATACATCTTTGAATGTCTAGGATAGATGGAGAAAGATGAGCTGATATCCTTATCTAACAACACTTTCTTTATCTTGAGTGATTAATTCATACAAAGTCTCACTCAAAACTAAATGACACCTTCATCATCAACATGTAACCAATGTATCATTCCTTCCATTACTTCTTTATCATTATTTTGAATATCTAGATCATCCCTATGTGCATCCTCGATACTTTTTTAGGTAAATGTTTAGGAAAGAATTTGGAATGGTATGATATATTCCCTGAATTTATGATTCCAAATCCATAATTTTCATATACATGAAGATATAGTATTTCTCAGTATATATACTTGATAAAGTAGTAGTAACATTTCTACTAAGTGCAGAAGATACATTGACCTCAATTCATGGATGATAATGTGTAGAGAAATAATAGTCCTTGATTAGATATAACCATATCCTTTGATGCATGTTGATCTCCTATTGTTTGAATATATAACTCATTATCTTGTGATAAGAACATATGTCACACATCTCATCATAGAGATTTTGTTACCATATATTTTGAGCAGAAATCATAGCCGCTAACTCTAGATCTTGTGTTGGTTACTTCGGTTCATGGATCATCAACTGTCATGAGGCATCTGATATCACATTATCACTTTTTCATGAGTAAAAAACCTAATAATTTAATTAAATCCTCACTATATATCATGAAGCATTCCACACAACTTGTTAGTGTGATCATAGGTGTAGTGATTAGGCATTATTTTGATCTATAAAGCCTTCCTCACATTCTCCTGTCCAAACCTACTTTCCTCCATTCAAAGTTGACATTGTTATTAGACTAGTAAATCAGGATAAATATTTGATAAATCATCATTAGTACCATTATAATCAAATAAATCTATTGATTTGCATGAAACTTGTGGGTTTGGTCCATTCTCAAAAAACCTTTGTTTTTGAGGGGTCCATTGTTATTCCCTCACCTGTGATCAAGTTCCCCAAGAATGTGCTGTGTTCAATCCAAAAGTCTTACATTTCAAAATTGGAATATAATTTCACTTTCCTTAATGTCATAATCACAATCCATATATTGACATACATATTCACCTTAAGTGGATGATATCCATAACTAAGATCCATATTTGAGAATTATTAATCTCCTCGTAGTTGATTAGACATACCGGCAAACATTGGAAGAGGATAATTGTTCATTATGGTTATTTTATTAAATACCCAAAAATTAATACCTAGCCACATTTATCCATTATTATTTTTTAAACGAGCAATGGTGTACCACATGGAGATTCAATAAGTCATATCAACCATTTTTCCAAGTGCTCTTATAATAGCTTTTTTGACTCATCTAGTTCTATAGGGGTCATCCTATAGGGGATATTTTGAGATTAGAATAGCTTTGGGTATGAGTTATATTGAGAAATATTCATCAATAACTAGGGGAATCCCCTGTAACTCCCTGTGAAATAAATCATTATATTCCCTCACAAAGGGAATTATCACTATATTGATACCTTCCATTTACTAAACCATTTGAGTGAGTTAATCTTCTTTATTGGGCATCAATGCCAACAACATTGATGGATTTTCCAAAGGATATTCTCGAACATCCTTGATTATTTAGAGGATCAGGTGATGGTTCATAATTTCAAAGGATATTTCCTTTTTTTGAATGTTGATTTATGGTTTATATAATAAGAGGAAATCCACGCCCCATATAGCATCAAATTCTACCAAGGGATGTATCATGAGATTTGGTGAAAGAATATTCCTACATATGAAAAAACGGTAAGATTACAATAATTGGGATGTAATAATTACACTAATAGGTGTTTTTATGGGTATATATACTCCATGGTATTGGGGTATCAATTCAATAATAATAAATACAATATTATATAATGGAATACATAGAACTATAATTAAATAATACATTTTCCATTCTTCAGTGAATAGGATGTGTCCCTTGTACAAATTAATTTTTTACCTAAATTCGTATTAGTGATGGAATATGAATTACCTTGATCTTATGTGTTTGGTTCCTATTGATGTTGATCACCCACAATGAATTGAGGTTTAGTGCACTACCCTACATAGTTCTCATTCTACCTATGGTTGATGCATTGGACTATGGGTGATGATATCCATTCCTCTATCATATTGGATGCATTCTTTATGTCTCTCCATCATTCATGAACATGGTGGCCTTATCTACCACACACATATAATTTACCATACCTTTGTGGTGATCCCATGATGTAACTTTCCACAACTATGACATGTGAGTAGTTGAGATTTCCTTAAACCATTTTAATTAGATCATACAACATGAAACTCCATATTTAATCTCTTATCTACACAGACATGAGACAGTTATCTAAACTCTATATCCACCTTGTGATCAAATAGAACAACTTCTATATAACTCCCAAGGTTGTGAATTTTTTGAGACCTTACAAGGTTTGGTTTTAAACCATTATATAACATACGAATTTTTATTTCATTGTTGATAACGAATCTCAAGGTGTGCATTGAAATCCTTGTGAGGTTTTCTTCATAATTCATGAAATGTTCACCTTTATTTTGATTTAGATCTAGGAATTATCTCTTTATATTTTTTTGAAGAGTTCGAGGGAAATAAGTTTTATGGAATATTTTCTTAATGTATTCCCATGTGATTTTTTTAAATTTTTCCTTCGACATGGTGTTCTTAATAAAAACCTACCATTGATAAAACTCTCTAACTAAATGAAAAATGTCTAGATTGACCTTATTTGTCATGACCGGTCCTCGGGGCCCATGCCGTGACTACCCCAAGCCCACCTTCCATAGGCCAAGGGCTGGAAACTAGCACCAAAGGCATAAATCTCGATAACTGGGAAGGCATTGCCTTTATAAAAGTAAAAAAAACACCATAGAGTACAAGGAGAAGTAATACACTAAGTACAAAAGTAAGTGCTGAAATTAAGTGGGACAGAATACAAACCCAACTGAAAGTAAAACTCAAAGTAAAACAGATGAAAGGTGACAAGCAGCTCCTGGATCATCCTCTGGGTTCCTAACTGAAGGGTAGGTACATATGTCCTCCACAGCACTCCACGTTTGTCCGTCTCCTCCGGGTACCGACTCGTCGTGAGATCCACCTCTGGGTACCGACTCGTCATGAGATCCACCTCCGGGTACCGTCTAGCTCTACAAGCCTCAACCACGATCAGTGATGTCCATCGTCTTCAACCAACAAAACGAGGTGCGGGCATAGCCCGTACAGTGGTGAGTATAACGATACTCAATAGGGACCCTGAGAACCTCAAGGTCTCGCTAAATCCAACAATGATAACCACAAGAAAGATCTCAACAGATAACCTCTACTTAGGAATATTCCCATACATATACCTAAGTTATCAAGTAACCCATCTCAATCATGAGGTATACACAAAGGTTATGAAATCAACGGATAACCACTACCCAGGTATATTCCCATACATATACCTATGTTCTCAAGTGACCCATCTCAATCATGAGGTAAACACAATGGTCATAGACTCAGCTCAAATCATGATTTCTTCACGATATCGAAACCACGGCTGCTGGAGAACTCCTCCTCTGTCAAGTATAGTGGGCATGCCACTACATCCAAGCACATCCCACTAACCTTGGACTGCTGATGTACTCCACCTGTCGATTACTGTGGGCCTGTCGCTCCAACCAAGCGCATCCCACCATGGGTCTACAGCTACAGCCAAACAAACCCCCTCATAGCCTATAGAGGTACTCCTTCTGTCGAGTACAACGATTCTACTACTAAAACCAAGCGCACCTCCTCCGTGGGTCTGCCGCTACAACCACGCGCACCCCACTAGGCTATTCGAATCACTCCGAGTCGATCGATCAATAGTCGTCAAGTCTTAGTTAGCTACAAGGTCTCTACACTCTGCTAGGTCATGTCCTGGAGGGTCCGCGCAATGAGCTACTGGTCAATACTCCATGTATCACAAGTCTCACGAAGAAGTATCTCAAAGGACCACCTCGTCATAGGGGTCTCAAAACAATAGACGGCGCATCAATCGGATGCCCGATCTGTGAGTTATTAGCTTTTTTGTCCTAGGGGCCTGGTTGATTTCGTGTGCGAACCAACTCGGCCATATCTCAACTGTACCCCGAACACTCATAGGATATACTCATAGGAACCTTTCTCAATGTGATCACCAATTCCATTGACATTTCGTCAAACGGTCGTCCAGTTTGAAAGTTATCAGCTTTTCCGTTCTAGGGGCCCGGTTGGATTTCGGGTACAATCTAACCCGGCCATACACCAACTACGCCCAAAACTCAGGCGAAGTATGCTAAAATTTGTGTCTCATCAAGAGGAATCCAACAAAGTCTATGGCACGTCAATCAGACATTCAGAGCTCATGTTATATGTGTTTCCGCTCCGAGGGCCCGGTTGGTTTCGTGTTGGAACCAACCCGGCCGAACCCAAAGTTTTCCGAATACTTGAGTGTAATATACCAAAACGGCCGTCTCAATTCCAGGATCACGTCGAAACTTCCGGTGCATTGATCGGAGGTTTGTAGCCCATGTTATGAGCGTTTGAACAAAACCTGCACGAAAATAGGGGGTTCGGGCCCGGTCCGATACCCCCCGGGTCGGCCCGAACCGGGTCGACCCGAACTGGGATCGGGTCCAGCCCATTAGGGCGTAGCCCGGCCCGGCCCGGCCTGGGTGCGGTGTGGCCTAGCCTGGGCAGCTCGTCCGGGCGCTGGCGCGGCGCCCGCGTGGCCAGCTCGACCGCTGACGAGCTGAGCGGACAGGGGGGGGGGGGGGGGCGCTGCCCCCCTCATTGAAGCCACCCCCCATGTGGGGGCCGCTCCCATGACCACCGGGGGTTACGAACCCCGGTCTTCCCCCTGGTCCGACGCGACCGTGGGACCGGTGTCTGCCGCCGCGGCGGACCCTCCTGGCAGCGCGCCGGGCGCCGCCGCCTCCGGCTGCCGGTGCCGACAGGATTTTCCGCGGACCACCGGACGCGCTCCGGTTGTCCGTTTTTCTTTATGTCTTCACGAATGGTCCTCCTGGGACCCGACCATCACTGCAGATGCTTCAATTTGACATTATGGCCCCATTTCATCAGTGCCGTCAATCCGCAAACCAACAAAAATCTGCGGAGGGTCTGGGATTTTTTCGTTAGCCCATGCCCTCGGCATTAGAGGGTTTCAATCAATATAAAACTAAAACCAATCCCGATTATTCACCCCGCAACCAACCCACATGAACAAGTGATCCGCGGATCAACTGGGCAGAGATTGATCCGTGCTCATCGTCCTTTCCTCAAAATTTAAAGAGAAAATAAAATATAATTCCCCTACCTCAAGCGGTTGATGATCGAATATTGTCGCGGGAGAAGGAACGTTGAACGAAGGATCATCGCAGAATTGAACGTCATGGAAGAAGGTGTTACGGAAGGAGAGGGTCGTTGGCATCGCGGTACACGGCGTTGTGTCATCGATCTCCGAGGAAGGCGTCTCTCACCGTCGTCCTTTGTCGGAGGTCGGCGTTCTTCGTCGACGACGGTGTGTTCTCTACGTTTTTCAAGGAGGAAGAACGTCTTTCAAGACATAGAGATTTTCTCTCCAAATCCTCTCGCACCACCAACTCACCTCTCACGAAATAAGTCTTAGTCTTATTTAATTAACACACAAGCCAAAAATTCATTTGAAATTCAAATGAATCCAAGAATTAATTACATTGAAAAACCTACACAATTAATGAGTTGACTTTAATTAAAGGGGGTGCGGGTGGGTTACATAATTAATAGGGGTTGAGGAAGTTGAAAGGGTGGGGATCGTGTGGGCCCCACCCCAATAATATCCTACCTAGTGGTGTAGTTAGGATGTGGGTCTCACTTCAACCACGTAGCTTTGGTTAAACTACAAAAAAATAAAAAAAAATTGGTTGCACAATTTTATTTTTATTTTTTTTACATAACCCAAAAATTTAATTACCACACCCGAGAAAACACAACTCTGGAAAAGGTGTTCCTATGCAATTACTAGAGCTGTGATTCCATCGGTGTCCTCAGATTTTGATTCTGAGCACTGGTTCAAAAGTTAGGAAAACCCTCTCAGTCGTTCGCTGAATGTACCCGAGCTAAACATCAAGAATTTGATTCCAAGCACACTGGGCCTCAGAATCAGGCACCGTCAGAAATAGCGTTCTTGTAAAATCCCAAAGAAAATTAAGAAAAATATTTCTCTTTAATTTTACAGGTCATTACATTACTCCCACCTCAGGGATTTATGTCCTCGTAAAGCTTTAACACAAATTAGGGATACAAAAGTGGTACTGCGCACGCATCTGAGCCTTCCGCTCCCATGTGCTCACCTGGAGGTTCCCATGCTGCCAAAAAAAGCACACAAAAGGAATTGACCGTCCTTGTAGGACCACTTTTGTCGATCCTCAACTCCTACAGGAACCCCGCAAAATCCTCCCAATCGCCAATATCCATCTCCCCATGGTTGATGATATGCGCCGGGTCAAGCACGTATCTTCCCAGTTGAGATACGTGGATGTCGTCGTGCACCTGGTGCAAGAAGGTGGATGGGTCAAATGGTATGCCACCTCACCTACCCTGCTGAGGACCTGAAAAGGACCACTGAACCTCGAAGATAACTTGCCTCCTTGGCCACATCTCCGTAAACCTCGTCTTGGTGAGACCCGTATAAGGACGTGATTGTCATCCTTGAACTCTAGAGGTCTCCAATTCCTGATTAGAACTAAAACTCAAACCTCCTACTGCCACGAGGGTAAGGTTGACTGACTCAAGATTGATCGGCTGCACCCTCCTATGCATGAGTTTATCCTGTGATGCATGTGGTTTCCTTTTCGCCGTCCAAGGAAAACCTATCCTGACGTTGTAGTTAAACAACAACCTTTTTTCCTATTACTGTTATATTTTGTATGAACTGTGATTTCCCAGTCCATACTCAAACAAACATCGTAAGGCCTCGACGCTGCCACCAAGAGATTCCAACTGAAACTCTCGCCTTGAGGGTCTAGCCACACTATCGGCATATGTGTGATTATCGAGTCTTCTCCCAAGATATCTCTAGATGTGAGGGTCAAGTCTACGGCTTATCGAAAACTCTAGTTATGGGACAAGATTCATGGAAGAAAGGAATGATTCATATCAACGTCTGTTACTACGACAACTATTAGTAGACACAGACTGTCCCTTGAATCATTTTTAGAGCCATTGGGTCACACTCCTTGACCGCATGCAGCCACACTCTTCCCTTGCCCTCCAGCTCCCTGAGCCTAGCAGGGATAACTATGGTGGGTGGATGTAGCATGTTAAAAAGTACACCACCTCATGCTGCTCTCCCAGCTCTACCTCCACATCTGCTGCTTCGCAGACTCATATCCCCTTATAGATTCCTCTTTTGAAACATTTAACACGCCCGAGTCTCTAAGACAGGTGCCAGTTTCCAGTTTCTTACTGCACTGTGCAGTCGTCATCCACTCCTGGATGATCTGCACCTTCTTTGCCAGCGATCTGTAAGAGATTCTAAGATTTCTCCTTTGATGAAAAGAGAAACTTGGTCTCATCCCCTAGATGAACCACACCCATTGTCTAATACAGTCAATCATGACATGAATGATGCATTCATGCCATGGATGATTTCGTAAGGCATCGACGTTAATACCAAGAGATCCAAATGTCACTCTCACCTCCAAGGGTCGAGTCACACTGTCGGAATCAGTGTGAGGTCACTGGGTCTCCTCCAGTAGAAATCTCAAAAGTGAAGGTCAAGTCAACAGTTTTAACCGGGACCTCTCAGTATCAACCGAACAAAAGGACAGGAAAGAAATAATCACAAAGATAAGTGTCTTTTTATTACTGCATCTCATAGTACAAGACACAAATACAAAAGAAACATGGAACTAGAAGTACCAAAAACAAAAAGGAATCCACTAGTTCCGCTCCTTTCCACCTTCTTATGGAGCCATACTACCTTGTCCACTACTCGGTTGTTGCTCAAGCACCCGCCGATGCTTCTTTCTCGGTGGCTCCTCCAACGCCTGCGGATCAACTGTGCGGGGAGTCGGATAGTCATGTGCCAGGTGACCTTTCCTTCCACATTCATAACACTTCCCGCTCCTTGTACGGCTGGCACTGGTCCTCTTGAACCTCTGCATCGTCTTCCTACTGCCCACAGATGACTCGGCTACTGATCAAAAATCTTGCGGCAAAGGCAGCAGCTCCTGAACATGCTCGGGATGTAGAGCCACTGGTATAAACTCCACCCTAAATATGGTCTCCAAGTCTCCCCATGTGATGTTCATCCCGTCGAAAAACTGGAACAAGTGGCTCCACCATCTTTTAGCTGCTTCCTGAAGGAGGTTGGCACCAAAGATCACCATGAAGTCTGCTGGCATCCCCACTAGCTTGAAGACTCTCACCACAGCCTCCAGCCAATCCTCAGCCGCCTGCGGGTCCATCTCTCCCCGGAAAATTGCTATCCTCTGGCGCTGAAACACATGGACCGTGCTCAAGCGGCGTGCATTGCTTACTTCTGGGGCTGGTGGCATCAGTGGCCCAACGTATGGTAGTACCACTGGTGCCTCAACTATAAGAGGGCCATGTACCGGAGCCACGTTGATCGACAGGCTTTCAGTACACACATCCCTCTGGGCTCTAGCTAGTGGTCTGTGGAAAGGCATACTGAAAGAAACAACGTGACATGGTCAAACGATTATTCCTGCTGAGCTGAACTGGTTTGAGCTGACATTTAAAAACTTCTGGAACACACACGCAATCAGTGTTTTCGTGAACTAGGTCGGAAATCAGTAGTCAGGGTCCTGGTGTATGGATACGTCGGTCGCCGCACCAACACTAGACTCCCTAAACTGAAGACCACACTCAGTACCCTTAACACTATTTCTTCACATAAAGAAATTATCCGAGTCCTACGTTCTGCAGTATAACCGACTCCTCTGATACCAATTGTCACGACCTGTCCTCGGGGCCCGTGCCGTGACTACCCCAAGCCCTCCTTCCATAGGCCAGGGGCTGGCGACTAGCACCAAAGGCGTAAATCCTGAAAACTGGGAATGCATTTCCTTTATAAAAGTAAAAAAACACCACAGAGTACAAGGATAAGTAATACACTAAGTAAAAAAGAAAGTACTGAAAGTATGTGGGCCAGAATACAAACCCAACTGAATGTATAGCTACAACTAAAAGTAAAGTAAAACTCAAAGGAAAACAGCTGAAAGGTGACAAGAAGCTCTTGGAGCGTCCTCCGGGTTCCTACCTGAAGGGTAGGTACAAATTTCCTCCTTAGCACTCCACGTCTGTCTGTCTCCTACGGGTACCGACTCTTCGTGAGATCCACCTACAGGTACCGACTCGTCGTGAGATCTACCTCCAGGTACCGTCCAGCTCTACAAGCATCAACCACGATCATTGATTTTCTTCATCTGCAACCAACACAACGAGGTGTGGGAATAGCCCGTGTAGGGGTGAGTATAACGATACTTAGTAGAGACCCCGAGACCCTCAAGGTCTCACCAAATCCAACAATGATAACCACAAGAACGATCTCAACAGATAACCTCTACTTAGGTATATGCCCATACATATACCAATGTTATCAAGTAACCCATCTCAATCATGAGGTATACACAAAGGTTATGAAATCAACGGATAACCACTACCCAGGTATATTCCCATACATATACCTAAGTTATCAAGTGACCTATCACAATCATGAGGTAAACACAAAGTTCATAGACTCAGCTCAAACCAGGATTTATTCACGATATCGAAACCACGGATGCTAGAGAACTCCTCCTCTGGTTAGTATAGTGGGCTTTCCGCTACAACCAAGTGCATCCCACTAACCTCGGACTGCTGAAGTACTCCACTTGTCCAGTACTGTGGGCCTTCCTCTGAAACCAAGCGCATCCCACCTTGGGTCTGTCGCTACAACCAAGTGCACCCCCTCATAGACTATACAGGCACTCCTTCTGTCGAGTACCGTGGGTCTTCCGCTACAACCAAGAGCACCTCCGCTGTGGGTTTTCCTCTACAACCAAGCGCACCCCACTGGGCTATCCGAATCACTGCGAGTCGATTGATCAGTAGTCATCAAGTCTCAGTCACCTACTAGGTCTCTGCACTCTGCTAGCTCGTCTTCGGGAGGGTCTGTTCCACAAGATACTGGTTGATACTCCAAGTATCGCAGGTCCCACAAAGAATTATCTTAATGTACTTCATCGTCATAGGGGTCTCAAAGCAACAGACGGCGCGTCAATCGGACGCCCGGTCTGTGAGTTAATAGCCTTTTCGTCCCAGGGGCCCGGTTGGTTTCGTGTGCGAACCAACCCGGCCGTATCTCAACTGTACCCCGAACTCTAATGTGGTATACTCATAGGGACTGTTCTCAACGTGATCACCAACACCACTGACGGTTCCTCAAACGGACGACCGGTCTGAATGTTATCAGCTTTTCCGTTCTAAGGGCCTGGTTGGATTTTGGGTACAATCCAACTCAGATATACATCAACTATTCCCAAAATTCAGATGAAGTATCCTAAAAGTTCTGTTTCATCAAGAGGAATCCAACAAATTCGATGGCACGTCAATCAGACGTCCGGAGCTCAGGTTATAAGTGTTTCCACTCCGAGGGCCCGGTTGGATTCTTGTTTGAACCAACCCGGTCAAACCCAAAGTTCTCCGAAAAATTGAGTGTAATATACCTAAACGACCATCTCGATCCAAGGATCGAATTGAAACTATCGGTGCGTCGATCGAAGGTCCGTAGCCTACATTATGGGCGTTTGAACGAAAACTGCCCAAAAATAGGGGTTCGGGTCCGGTCTGATACCCCCCGAGTCGGCCCGAACCGGGGCGACCCGAACCGGGTCCGGGTCCAGCCCATTAAGGCGTGGCCCAGCTCGGGGGGGCATGGATCGACCATGATGGTGCGGCCCGGCCTGGCGCCGGCATGGCCCGGCCCGGCCTGGGTGCCGCTCGGCCTGGCTTGGCGCTGGCGCGGCGCCCGTGTGGCCAGCTCGGCCGGTGCCGAGCATAGCGGACAGGGGGGGGGGGGGGGAGGGGGCGCTGCCCCCTGATTGAATCACCCCCACGGGGGGCCGCTCCCTTAGTCGCCGGGGGTTACGACCCCCGGTCTTCCCCCTAGTCCTGCGCGGCCGCGGGACCGGCGCCTGCCGCCGCGGCGGACCCTCCAGGCGGCATGTCGGGCTCCACTGCCTCTTGGCGGCCCGCCGATGCCGGTCGCCGCCTCCGGCCGCCGCTCCAGCGTGGCATGCAGACAGGCTTTTCCGCGGACCACCGGACGTGCTCTGGTAGTCCGTTTTCCTTTCTGTCTTCGCAAACGGTCCTCTCGGGACCTGACCTTCACTACAGAGGCTTCAAGTTGACTTTTTGGCCCTGTTTCATCATCGCCGTCAATCTGTGCACCAAAAACAATCTATAGAGGGTCCAGGCTTTGTTCGTTAGCCCATTCCCTCCACGTTAGAGGTTTTCAATCAATATCAAACTCAAACCAATCCCGATTATTCACCTCAAAACCAACCCGCATGAACGAGAGACCCGCCGATCAACCGGGCAGAGATTGATCCACGCTCGTCATCCTTTTCTCAAAAGATAAAGAGAAAAACAAATATAATTCCCCCACCTCAAGCGGTTGATGATCAAAGATTGTCGCGGGAGAAGGAATGTTGAACGAAGGTTCATCACAGAATTGAACATCGTAGAAGAAGGCGTTGCGGAAGGAGAGGGTCATTGGCGTCGTGGTACACGACGTCGCTTCGTCGATCACCGAGGAAGGAGTCTCTCACCGTCGTCCTTCGTCGGAGGTCAGTGTTCTACGTTGGAGACGGTGTGTTCTTCGCGTTCTTCAAGGAGGAAGAACGTCCTTCAGAACATAGAGATTTCCTCTCCAAATCCTCTCGCACCACCAACTCACCTCTCACGAACTAAGACTTAGTCTTATTTAATTAAAACACAATCCAAAAATTCATTTGAAATTCAAATGAATCCAAGAATTAATTACTTTGAAAACCCTACACAATTAACGATTTGACTTTAATTAAAGGGGGTTCGGGTGGGTTACATAATTAATAGGGGTTGAGGAAGTTGAAAGGGTGGAGATCGTTTGGACCCCACCCCACATATATCCAACCTAGTCGTGTAGTTAAGATGTGGGTCTCACTTCAACCACCTAGCTTAGGTTAAACTAAAAAAATAAAAATTGGTTTCACAATTTTATTTTATTTGTTTTACTTAATCCAAAAATTTAATAACCACACCCAAACAAACGCAACTCCGGAAAAGGTGTTCCTAAGCAATTACTGGGGCTGCGATTCCATCGGTGTCCTCAGATTTTGATTCCAAGCACCGGTTCAAAAGTTAAGAAAACACACTCGTTCGTTCACTAAACGTACCCGAGCTAAAAATAAAAAATTGATTTCAAGGATAGCGGGCCTCGGAATCAGGCGCCGTTAGAAACTGCGTTCTTGTAAAATCCCAATGAAAATTAAGAAAAAAAATTTCCCTTGAATTTTATGGGTCATTACATTATTTGTCTCAGAAAAGTGGACCACTTAAAATACCTTCTTCATTGAGTTTTCCAACCATTTTGAAACAAGTAAACCAGAAGATCTACTATAAATTAGTCTTTATTTTTATATAAAGTATTTTATATTCAATTCCCGACATTTTTAAAGTAAGACGTTCATGATTTTTCATGTGACAGTTTATATCCTGAGATAGCTGGGTAAGAATTACCATGAACATTTGAACACCCACCTCCCATTTCATTGGGAATTTCTTTCGCATATTCACTACATTACCCCTCACACATATTATTGGAATGGTTTCTCCTATTTTCTATCATTTACTAAAATAAATATGTTCATAACAAAATATAAGTCAACAAGTCTTGAATAAATAATTTATTCCTTTTTGCAATTAAATACAAACGAATATCTCGTGGGATCACTATGTTTATCATATTTCTTAAACAAGGCTTCTTGGATATTTATTAATACTTATAGTTATTGTAAAAGCCTCAACTTATTTTATCTAATCCTAATTCCTAAATTAACTAAATTTTTCTATGATTCCATCTATAGTGACCCTCCTTTTTCTTACATGACTATTAAATCATTTTAATGATAAACAACATAAAAACATTACAAATCGGGATTCAAAGGATTAGTGTCTTTAGAGAATTAGTAATAAATAAAATTTACATATTAAAATATAATAATTATTTAATTCATTTTTTATTATCTCATTAGTAACCTTCACATTCTCCTTAGTACATGTAATAAAAAAAGGATATACATCGACTAAATGGGTGAGAAAAAATCATAATGAGAGGATATATAAAGACATGAATCAATATAAAATTGGTGATAATAATCATCATCATCAAAAAATAAGAATAGGATCATCATCATAATCATTACAGGAATCATTAGACAATGGCATTTAATTTTTCAATGTGAAAAAACGAAACATCATGTCCTGGTGGTGAATTATCGAACATAATTGTGAAGAAAGGTATAATCATGTTCGCACATAACACTTGTGCATAATCAAAAACTCATCACTAAAAATAAAGATATTAACATGTTCATTCATTTTCCACATTATATCATGAGACAAATTACATTACCAAATTCATTGGAGCCTTATATAATTCTATGTGAACCCCTCCCATCATAAAATTTGGTTAATCATTCATTCAACATGGAAATATATTAATATTATTCATAAAATAACCCATCTAAAGGATATGTGTTTCTTGAGAATTTTATAACACATGAATTCCTCAATTAACATCGGGGTTCCTAAAACAGAATCACAAACTTTGTATTAGAATCATCAATCTTGAGTGATGATGAAACAATTTCAATTGAAATAAAAGATTCATTTTTAGAAACAAATATTTTTTTCAAAATTTAATGTATTTTTCATAAAATAATATTGGAAACATGTAGATCCTAGAAAATAAAAGGGTATTACATTTGAATTTAATTTAAGGAACATTGAAAGAAATATTCAAGTAGAAATGTAGAATGAAAGGGTGATAACCCAAATAAATGGAGTTGGGTTTGAAAATCAACTAATTTTATTCCAGACTTCATTAGACACTTTAATATCATGGATAATAAAATTATTTTATTTAACAAAAACACCCCAGAACCACTTATACATGAATTTTACCTATTATAAATTATTTAAGTTCGTTTATGGCCACTACAAGGAGTTATAGTGTTCAATTAAGTCATTTCAAGTCTATTTTTTTTCTTGGTTTCCACGATCTATTCTCTTGTATACATGTATGAAATCTAAGATAAAATGATAATAATTATCCACAATTAATATTATATGTTATTTATAAATTCCAAAAATTTAAATTGTCTTATATATCATTTTTATAAGGAATTTGGATCATTCAATAGATAAAATATCAATGAAAAATATTTAATTTACCATGGAGGTTTTTAAGAGCATAACAAAATAATATAATATTATTGAATATAATGTGTATATAAAATATCCAGAGTAAGATAAAACCTATAATATATATAATAAAATATTTTTTAACCATAATAATGGTTTGATGACCAGTCTTGGAGGTGATATTGGAAAATGGAAATGCATCATCCATTATTACAGTAAAACTGAAACATCATGGATGATGTTTTCATTTTTTGAATAAAAGGAAGAAGTAAGATATTTGGTGATCCATTAAAAAATAAAATTACAGTATAAAAAAGATACAAGAGTGATTATTCCACATTGGGATATGTATTTGAGGATGTCATATGAATAGAAATGACATTGGATATAAATTAAAATAAAAAAGAAGAGGTGTTTACCTCTTGAACTTATTCTTTTAGAGAACCTACTAAGGGAAATTGGATATTGTCATTATTTTACGAATAAATGATCCTAGATGCGGTGGAGATACTTCAGAAGTGGATAGGGTTGAATTTAAAGAATCTTTAAATCATGTAATTTGTGAGGAGAAGTGGTGGTGAGGGGTTGTATGTATAGTGGAGGAGAGTGGTGTTTTTTATTATTTTATTAATTAGATTATTATTTTAGATCATGACTATGAATTTTTTTGATTACAATGATTAAATAAATTAAATAGATAATGAGAGTAATAGATAATGGTGCATACAATAATTAATAAAATAAGTATCTGTCATAAAATCATTTAATTAAACTATAATGTATTATACAATAAATTTTCATACTATGTTGTTCATCAAAAATTCAAATCTTTTAGAAAAACCCAAAAATTATCCCTGACTATTTTTTCAGATGTAGAAATGTAAAATAGACTCCATTTTATGAAAATATTTTTATAATTATGAAAATTTAAATTTTTATATACAATTTTTCTTTATTCAAAAAATACTGATGATAGAATTATAATCGATTTGGAAACACTTTGAAATTATTTTAATGTCTGGTACAATTATCATATAAAAATAAGAAAAAATACGAATTTTTGAATCTATTTTTATATATTTTAACTTACATGATTATAGTAATAATAAAATTTTAAATTAACATAATTGTTTTCACAAAATTATAACACCTAATTTATCATTTTAAAAACATTTATTTACATATACTATGATATAATTATATTATATTTTCATTTATACGTTTCCAAAATATTCATTAAAATTACACAATTTAGGTTAGTATTTTATTTACTAGAGTACTATTCCTAAATGAAAAATTACTATTCCAAGGGTCACGTTATTCTTCCGTCTGTAGAGGTTCCACAATTTCATTTAATATCACTAATTTATTTATTTATTTATGGGTATAATATTTATAATTGCATCTATATTCTATTATTTTTGTTTAAATCATATAACATAATTATAAGAATAGAAAATTCCACTGAAAATTTAATGGGGCATTGTAGACATGAAGGGGGTTTTAATGTTTTTGGATATTTTAAAAGTATGATTTTTAGTTCAAAATAAATTGAGTTTCCATTAAAAAATATTGAAAATATACTAGGGTTAAAAGAAGTTAATCATGCCTATACTACTTTGGTGATTATTGAATAAGAAAAATAAGTGGATGTAATGTTCCTCAAAAGAGATATATGCTTTATTAATATCTAGATACATAGGAGGAGATAAATAAAATAGATTATTACATTACTATTTAAATGTTCTATTTCATGAAATAAATTATAATAATATAGTATGTTACATTCTCTATAAATCCACTGAATCATTAAAATTTTTGAGAAGTAATAATGTGGAAGTGATCCTCAGATAATTTATATATTCATTCCAAAATCATTTCATTTCTAAAGTTGATTGTGTAAACTCATTGTATATAAACACAAGGTCGATGGATTACCCTTATATTATCCTATAGATTATAGCCAAGTAAATACCCATGACTCCTTTTTAATTTTACAAATCTTGAATATAATTTTAATGAATAAATGATTTTAGGTTATTTTATCCCTTTTTACATGAGTTTATAATAATAGAATAAAAAAAAGAAATGTACACCCTACTTCATACCACCCAACATAGTGTCTGATGGGTTATGGTTTAACAAATTTTTATCTCGTTGAAATATTTTAAATCATGTTTTTCTCCAATAAGCATGATTTTATAAAATAAATGTTAGAAATGATCAAACATAAGTGATCAAATTGCATCCTCAGTTCTCCTATAAAATAAAAAATAAGAAAATTAAAAAATTTGGGTCATATATTTTCATGTGAATAAAATAAAATAGTTTTAGTACAAAAAAGTACATGTATTTTTTCTATAACATACCCCACGAATTATAAATGATATTATTGATAAACCATATACCAAATAAGTATGAATAATATATTTTATGGATCATTTACTATATCATCAAATTCAACTCCTCTCTGGTTTTATCATCATGACGATAACTACAATGGGAATTTTTATTTTTTTGACTATAACTGATAATAATGATAACTCTTATTTACTTTATAAAATATATTTTATTTAAATTCCATTTAATAATTATTCTAAAATATTGTATTTTGAAAATGTGAATAAATATCATGATTTAACAAATAATTTTAATCAAAATCAATATATAGTGGATTTTGTGTTCCTACAAATAGTGGTCCACACTATTCTCTTTCTATAAAATTCTCTATTGGGAAACAATTATATAATTTTTAACAAATCTATTATTATCTATCTAAATCATTCCACATCCCACCATTAATACCCTTAAAAAATGTTATTAAATATTATATAATGTTCTTTCTTAATAATTAAAAAAAATATTTTAATATATATTTCATTTTGTGGAGTATTTGGATGTTAGTGATATAGTTTCAAGTATTAGAGAATGTGAAACCACCATGGGATAATTCAATACCCTAAAATCCAAAATTGGTGAAACTATTCATTAGCACAAGATGATACATAAAATATAGTCTCAAGTGGTATTTGTAATATATCATCCGAGTCAATGGATTTTATAGTGGGAAAATAAAAATCCCTAAAATGTAGGTTAAGATATGGATGAATTAGGATTTTATATTTTTACCACATATTTTGATTAAATATGGGATGCATAAATGAGTGTTTCACTATATTATAAGATTTATAATAAATTCATAATGAAATTATATGATAGAAATAAAAAAACAATCATAAGGCATATAGTGGATTACATGGTTTAGATAAAATGTGGGTTATATCTAATGAATGAGTGGAATCTCACTACACCTCTCAATTATAACTATAATTACATTTATTATAGATAAATCATAATGAAATATTAAATATAAATTATTTCACTAAATTCACAAATACATATACCTAAATTGGGTTGGTAAAATATATATATTTCCTTCAAAATAGTATAATTCCATTCAAATGTATTTATAATCATTAACCACCAACTTCATCTTTAGTATGATGGTTTTATCATGGATAATATCATTCTTTATATATATAAATCACATTATTTTATGTGAATATTATATCATTTTATTTAACTTATTTAGTACTGAAAGGACATATGTATCACATTTCCCCAACTTCAATGAACATGTCTTCCAAGATGATCTCTTTCCCTTTAGAACTATGATCCATATTACATGGCCCATGAAATCATTAACATTAAATATAAATTATTTTTCCTGACGAAAAATAAAATGATGTCTAGGATATATTTCTAGTTATTTCTCATTCATTTTATTCTCTATCAATGGATTAAGATGGAATTATAATCCATGATCCATCAATATATATAGAAACTATGACATAAAACTCCATAACAGTTGAAAATTAATTTATAAATTAATGATTTATGGAAGAATATATGATAAGAAAAAAATAAATTTAGTCAGAAGAGAGTAATATTGAACCACACATATCAGGATGATAAAAATAGTAAAAAATTCATTCTATGTTCGCATCATGGTTAGATACTACCCCTAACACTATCTGTGAGGATCCCCAATTTTTTACCCTTGATTTCTATTCTAAAACACATAATTACCTCATAGTATTTAATAAAATTTTATATTTTCTATTATAATCATATATTTATTTTATATTATATCAATAAATAAAACATTATATATCATAATTAACACACAATTCCACGAACCAAATTATTGTTTTCTTTGAGAAAAAGATACAATATTAACTTATTATACAACATTTGTGAATATTTCTCTATAATTTAGCCAATCTAAAATCTATTATAGACTTACCATAAGTTGTACTCATATTCTTGACATAGGGAATAGAAACATAAGAAATGGGTTTCTTCAAATCCTAATAATGGAAAAAACTCATAAAAATTTCATCCAAGAGTTATTTTAGAAACACATGATCATAAATAGACGAAATATATTATTAAAATATCAAGGAATTATAAGAGTTATCCATATATCATGGGATAGGGACATGTAATCTAAAATTTCCAAACATGTACCATAATATAAGACTGTGGGTTAATATACATGTTGATAGAAAAATGGTACAAGGGGAATAAAAAAGGATGATGACATAGAAATACAACATAATCATAATAATATTAAATCATAATAATTTAAATATAATTATCTACATCATACCCATGCTCAGTCTTGGGAACATATACAATCGTATTGTATCTACTCTCAATCCTGTGAACATAGAAAAACCAATTTTGTTTCACACTCAATCTTGTGAATATAGCTAACCAAATCATATCCAATATAAATCTTATGAACATATACAAATACATAAATTCCACTCTCAATGATATGAATATAACTAAATGCATCATGTTTGTAGTTTCTTTACCTAAGAGACACTAAAAATACTACCTCGAGGCAGTTGTCAAGCATTCTCCTTGTACTCCAAATGTATCTGATTAGCAACGAAGGATAAATGTTTATACAGTGGGTGGATTATACCATATAGATCTTTTATAGTTACATAATAATAAATATGAATAAATTTTTTGGAATTCAATAATATCCATAAATTTGTAATGAAGGAATAAATGATCATTCATGAAGATGCTCTGACAAAAATACTTCTAGGTATACACAATACCGAGAAATTATTTCAATTGAAATAAATAAATTATAGAAATATCATATATCTATAATAGAATCATGAGCTAATTATCAATGCTCTACTGAGGTAAACCATCGTATCCAAGTTGGATAACACCAACAAAGTACAATCCATGAATTTGATTTCGCAATAATGAAATCTATTCGGGTACCCAAGTGTAACGGGGACTCGAATAAAGAGTGATATATACACTATAGACCATCACCAATGATTTATAAAAAACAATATAGTATTTTAATATAAAATAATATATTTTGTTGGTATATCAAAATCAAATTATTGTTGTAATAATAAATTTAAACAAGGCTAACTCTGGTTCCTCAAAATACATGGACAACTATAGCTGATACTGCCTAAGCTGTGATATCTATGAACCTATCACCCTAGGGATTAAAATATATATTTACACATAAAATTGAAAATATTTATATATAAGATATGTAAAAGCATATAAATCCATATAAATATATCATACTAGTCATGAACCGAGGTATAACATGTGCATCATAATATAATCATAAGAGTGCCATGCTATGAAATGTACGTCATTTACATAATAACTAAATGAAAGAATATGTACATTACATCCATTATAATAGGGGACAAGTAATAATAATAAAATGGATAATTATAATTAATGGGTCATACAATGAATATCTGAATCAAGGTACATAATTTTGGTCATGTCAATCTCAATATTATTCTATAAATCTTATTGATTTTAATTTTCACCATTACCCTATTTTTACTGATGATATCAAATTAAAGGAATTTCAAGAAATTAATATTCTTAGAAAAACTGTATTTGGGAATTTTATTCAATTTATTAATCAATAAGGAATATTCATTAAATAATTCAAAATGAAAATTAATATTTTTTGGAACACTGGTCTTACCCTACATTGGTAAGCAAAGCATACAGAATGAACCCTATGTTTAGAGCAACGTGTTATTGATGAACCCTACATTCTAAAAAGTTCCTGAAGATTATAAACTACTTTCATAATATTGTGTATGGATAATATATCCTACATTGAAACAAAATAATTGTAATGTAACCCTACATAGGTAAGGAATATTAAATTTTTTAAAAATATATGTATGGTTAAGGAACCCTGCATAATTAATGAACCCTGCGTTTGATAAAACAAACCCATGGATCGTCAACCCAACATTTATAATCACCACTATGGTAGAGGAATAAAATGTAAGGATCATCAAACTTACTTTTATTATCATCCCTACATATGGTACATTTTATCTTTATGATGGAACCATACATTTGGCTACTCAAACAATGGAGATTTTATTCCATGATTTTATCAGATATTTATACAAAGATCATGATTGAAATAAAATCAATACAAAACTTGCTTATGGATGATTCAAAGGACTATTATAGTCAAATAAAATAACTATATTTAGATAATTAAATAATTTCAATTTATAAGGACAATTATGACTCCCCTAGTTGATTCAAATTTGAAAATTTCTTACCAGTCGGGCAATTTTTTTAGATCTACCCAATCGAAATAAAAGCTATTTATTCTATATATACGAGAAAATAATTTTATTATAAACAATAGAGATATTTCATTTTAACCAGATATACCTCAATAAAAAAACATCATTCCATCTTATACATATCTTTTTAATACAAAAGTAAAATACTATATTATTTTTTAAAGGGGATACACTTTAGAGATATACTTTTCAACCTCATACTATTATAAAACAATTTCTTATTTACTGCTTTTCTTTCCCGAAGATTATTTTCAACCTGTTCATATTCAATTCTATTCATTATTTAAGATTTTCAATAATGAAAAAGATCCATATACTATTATTTGATTCTTTTTCAAATGTCAAGATAAAAATGTACCCTCATCAATTCCAAATATTTTTGATTTATTATATTTTCAACTCCTCAGACTCAGTCATGAGGGAGTATCAAATTCTCGAGCTAAGCTGTGGATTTTTCGGTTCCCTGTAAGAAAACCATAAGGTTATGTTTATCCTTGTGGTAAATGTGTCAATTTACTACACTCATTTTTGGTTTTGATGGTCTTCTGATATGAGGATCATTCATGTGAAAATCTTCAAGCTCATAGAGAGAGCGTTGGTTGAGTGGACTAGGAGATCTTTGTTCTCCGAACCACTATAAAAATTGTTGTGTTATTGATATTTTTTTATCTTCTAATCAATTACTTATTGTACAAAAACACTTAAAATATTCATCAATCACAAAGAAAAGGAAAAATCTAGAATCAATTAGTATTTTTTAAAAGACTAAATTCACCCCTCTTGGGTATCATTGTATTATTATGAGCAAAAAATTATCATCAGATATGATATTTTTTTAAACATATCTTCCAAGATCAAATGAATATGATCTATACAAATCATATAAAAATGCCTGATCCAAAAGATGATATATGTATGATTCATTATCCATATTTTAATGGTGAAAACTATGGATGTTGTTAGTCACGAATGATCATCTATTTGAAGAATCTTGGATTCCATGTTTATTCAAAGATCATCAGTACTTATGTGATAACAAGGAAACCAGAGACATGAGATGTCGTAGAATAATATGAATATGTTGTCAACTTAAAGTAAATGAATGATATTATATGTGAACATTGACTTGATTTATTAAATCATGTATCAAAATTTCCTACTACCTGTGAAATTTGGAAGATAATCACAATTTTATATGAAGGAACATACAATATCCAACAGATGAGGTATACTACTACAAAACTAATTTTTGTCACCTTTAGAAGACGTGATAGTGAAAACATCATACAAATTGAGAGATGATTAATAGATATTGTCAAAAATATTATATCCATGGAATGTCCCATTATTCAATCAGTTCAAGCACTGGATGTTCTTAGTGTACTTCCCCATAATATAGTGGAATATCAATAGTTATTCAACAATCATCAACAATCAAGAATTTTACTATTAATGAACTAATTAAAACATTGATGATGTAGAAGATGAAATGAAAGATGAAGCTAAAGATCACAATATTGTATTAATTGAGGGAAATATTGCCCTTAAGATGAAATCTCCAAAGCATGAAAGAAAATATAAAAAAGAAGTCAAAAATAAATAATAGTGATTACATAGAATCTGAAATGGATCGTGCTTAGCTAGATATAATTTTTAGAAAATTTTACACGAAGAAAATAGAATTTATAAAATACATTACGAATGATGAAAATAAACCAAGAGAAGTAAGATGTTACGAATGGAAATATATAGGTCACATCCGAACTGATTCCCCCAATTGAAAGTCGAATGAAGAATAAAGAAAGAAATATTAGAAAAACTATGATTATAAGTATAAAGAGAGGATTGCCATGAAACTTAAATAGATTGTATCTGAAGACACCAACATATATTTTAAAACCAATTCATATAAAGAGGCACTAAATCTCAAATCCAATATATTTTTTACGGATAAGGAAAATGAAAAGGTGCAATACTATTATTCTTCTAATTTTGACTCTAATAGCTGTTCAAAAATATATTGTCTGTTTATTGTTAAATTTTAGAGGAAAAATATTATTCTTTAATAAAGAAACACAAATCGTTATAAAATCATCATATATCTGTTGTATTTGAGAGATGCAGAATGCTAAAACACCATCAAGATCTAATTCAAAAATTCAATTAATCTACGTCAAAATGTATTGATTAAGAAAACATGATTAAATAATTACATGAATAAGTAGAATATTATAAAAATTATGTAATAAATTTAGCTAAAATATAAGAAAATATAATTGATATTCTTCTATAGAATTTAATTAAAAGGGAAAAGTTAGTAGTATGAATCATGGGTGAAAAATCAAATTTAATATAAAATTAATTTTTTACCAAATTTTAAAAATGATAAATGCTATTGTTGAGGAATAAAAAGTCATTACAATGACAACTTTTGTTTGAAAAATCATTAATTTAGAGTTATTAAAAAGGATTTTATTTATAAAAATATTTCTGATGATGGTAATATTTATTTTGGAAAAATATGGCAAATCTGGTTTCCCATATCATTGTTTGTTAGCCCTGCTGGACCAATAAAAATATCTGTACGAAAAAAATATGTATAACTTGTTTTACACAAAAATGACATAGGAAAATAAATGCTATATGGTATTTGGATTGTGCCTTCTCAATACATATGTGTGGAGACTCCACCAATTTCCATACATTTAATCAAATATAAGGCAACCATGTCAGGTTTCTAGGAAACAAAGAATGATAGATTATAAGAGTTGAAACTATTGGAGATACAAAATCAATCTCATAAAAAATGTACAACATGTAAAAGGTCTAATTCAAAACAAGATAAGTACTTCTCATTATTTTTATGATGGATTTTATGTTGTTTTTAAAAAAACTCATGCTCATTATTTAAATAAAACTTCTTAGATTTAATGCACCAATAAATGAAAAATTTTATAATTTGGATGTCAATTCCTTATGTAAATAATAAGAATAAAGTTTAACTACATAGAAAAATGAATTATGGATATTGAATAATATATTTGGATATTTGAATATTTATGATTTACATACATTATATAAGAAACAATTAGTTTATAATTTTCCTTGTTTTATGTTTGAAAATTACAGATTTTTTGATGCATGTCAAATTGGAAAACAACACAAATATTCATTCATATATATTAATGAAATTTATACATCTAAAAAATATGAACGTATTCATATGCATCTAATTGGATAATCTAGAGTATCAATATTGGATAGTAAATTATATATTTATGTTTTAATTTATTATTTTTCTCAATTTACATGGGTATATTTTCCAAAACACAAAAATGACATATTCACTATTATTAAACGTTTTTGAAAAAAAATGAAAAAGATGTTAAAATAATTTCAATGAGTAGTGATCATGGTGGAGAATTTTAGAATCATGTATTTAATTACTTCTGCTAAAATATTGGTATTAAACAGACCTTGTCTTTACTGAGAACACCTAAAAAATAGAATTTGAAAATAAGAAATAGAAATATTCAAGAAATGGAATGGACTATGTTGAATGAATACAGACTTACAACCTATCATTCAAAGTATTCTATAAGCATAGCCTCCGATATGATAAATCGAGTTTTAACAATATTATTTTTTAAAAAGACACCATATGAATTCTAGAATAATTGAAAACCAAATGTAAAATACTTTAATGTATTTGGATTCAAGGTATATAACTTGAATACTAAGGGAAAACTTGGTAAAATCGAACCAAAATCTCATGACTAAATATTTCTTGTTTATTTTCTACTTTTAAATCATATAGAGAATTTAATTAAATGTTAATGATTGTGGATGAATCATTTCATGTGATGTTAGAATAAATTGAAACCTTCATGAAATAGAAATATCAAACAAGTGATAATGTTGACTCTTCCAACAACATGAAACTTAAAACTCTTAATTATTATTTTTTAAATAATATAAATGAAATTCAGTTTAGTCTATAAAAAAATGACACTGAAGAACTTGGAAGTGTATTACCTTGAGATTCTAGAACATTAATGAACCGTCCTTTTGAAATGTTTTATGGGAAACCATGACACATCGATTAGGACTAGAAGAAATGTTGAAAACCTAGATGAATTTTCATCCTTCCTATCTCGGTCAGAACCTATGTCTCTTGAAGAAGTTTTAGAGTATGAGACGAGGTTATTAGACATGGAAGAAGAACTTAACCAATTTAGGACAAATAATTTTTGGTAATTTTTTGACATACCATCATGTTATTCATTAATAGGTACTAATTTAATCATTATAAATAAACTAGATAAAAAATGGATCATAAACATAAACAATTCTAGATTAGCTGAAAAAAGATATAATTCAGAAGAAGGAATATATTATGATGAAACCATTGCACCCGTCATTATATTATAAGCAATTAGACTACCTTTAGCATATCCATCTCATATAAATTTTAAATAATATCATAGGGATGTTAAATATATATTTTTAAATGGATATTTAAGGGATGAATTTGATTTTGATCAACAAATTAGTTTTGAAATGTATCACAAACTAAATTACATTTTTAATCATACGAAAGATTTTTTGGCCTTAAGAATGCACATAGAGATTGGTATTAATGATTATGATCTTTTTTGGGAAAATATTTTTTTTGGGAATTGAAGATCTGAATCTTTTTAAGAAAACAATTTGTTTGAATAGTATATTAGTAAAAATTTATATTGATGATGATAATATTGTTTCAAAAAATAAAAATTTTTGTAATGAATATTCAAATGTTATGAAAAAAATAATTAGAAATTAGTATAATGGGATAATTTAATTTCTTTTTAGAATTTCAGTGTTTTCAAAAGGATTAGAAAAATTTTATAAATCAAAATGAATATATTATTAATTTTTTGGAAATGATTGGAACAGAAAATAGTAATACTTATACAACTCCAATGTGTACAAATATAAAACATTTATTCGATGAAGATAGAAAACCGTTGGATAACAAATTATATTGAAGTATCATGTGTATTTTATTTTATCTTACATAAAGAAGACCAGACATAATGTTTTCTATAATTATATGTGTATGAATTTAGTCAAATCCAAAATAATCCCATCATACTACTATTAAATTAATTTTTATATATTAAATAGTATTTACCTAAATATCTACATCACCCCAAAACTTTTTATTTTAATTAAATTTCATAATCAGAAGCTACTTTTATAGGATATAGATTAGATATAAAAATCACCATAGAAGCCTATTACTTATTAAGGAAATCGTTAGTATCATGTTCAAGTAATAAACAACATTCAGTTTCCCTATAATCAACTAAAGAAGAATACATATATATTCATAGTTGATGTGTAAAACTTTTGTGGATTAAACATAATATACATGATATTTGACCAAATTTTAATAATATACTTATGTTATGGGATAATACAAGTGCAATTAATTTTTCTGAAAATTCATTAAATAATTATATGACTAATAATATTAATATAAGACATAGTTTTCTAAAAGGTATGGTCCTAAAAAATGATATATATTTAGTGTATTTAAATAATGAATATCAATTAGCTGATATTTTTACTAAAACACTCTCCAGTACATGTTTTTATTTTTGTAAGTGGGAGTAAGGGATATTTAATTTTAAATAGATCTCTATTAGTTTTAATTTAATTTATTTTTGGTAATGCCTCTTTAAATTATATTTTTTATATTTTTTTATTTTAAATGAAATATATATTTCAAATTTAGTTTTTAAAACCACATATTTTTAGAATTAAAATTTAATGATTACCTTATGTAATCAACATGAGAAACAAGAGCACATCACAAATATGTCAGAAAAATCATCACCTTTTATTACCCTTCAATGTAAATCATTCTCTACTTCAAGATTCCTCATCCTTATTAGAAACCCTAGAATCTAAAAACCTATAACCTTCCTATTCTAATTAATATTAATTAAAAAGAAAATATATGAAGGAAAAATGAGTGATCCAATGAATCAATTTAACCCTTTAAAGAAGGTTATTCAAGGACTGTCCATTGATATTGAATGATTATATCCAAGGAATCCTTTCCTAAAAAAATCGTGCATTGAAAGGTTTTTAATTTCTATTTGATAAAGAAAATAATGAATTTATTTTTGGGTTATAGATGAATCATTTTAAAAGGATTTTATGTTTAGCATTGGGGAAATAT
Source organism: Viscum album (assembly GCA_963277665.1). NCBI lineage: Eukaryota > Viridiplantae > Streptophyta > Magnoliopsida > Santalales > Viscaceae > Viscum > Viscum album. Next base: position 1,589,612,152 of record OY728141.1, on the reverse strand, counting down.
AGGATATATTATCATCACAAATATATGATTAGGATTAGTTTTTATCTTTTGTATAAATCACTATGATTTTAAAATTATATGATGAAGGAGTTTTCCAATTTTATCTTTGATCAATTGGAAATCAATACTATCAGTAAAAAGATATCATGTCATTTATTTTTTGTTCAAACAACATATATAATATGTTTGTAATGGATCTCATGGATGAACAGATGGTATATTTTATGTTTATTTTGATATCCATACATCCAAGGAATAATGAATTAGAAATGATTATTTACTGAGAAATGTATATCATGTTTTTGTCTATCAGTGATATTATGTTAAATTTTCCCTGATATATAATGAGAATAAGAATAATTATTGTCATTCTGAATCAAGAATTTGTTTTTATCCCCATCATCAGATCAATTATCTACTTTTTTAAATAATCAAAATAACATTTTCTAAGTGGATGCTCATACTGGATGACACCACAACAATATTTTCTATACTGGGACTCTTAAAAATTAGGTTTCTATTAGAGAAAAGATAAAGGTAAATTTCTTATAGTTGGTGATGATTACCAAAAAGTATATGGAAATTTTCTTAGTGGGAGTTATGAAATCTCATGTCTCTATGACTAATTCATTTTTGAAATAAAGAAGTTGGAGAATTTTGTTTAGAATTTGTTTCTCAACCTATAAAAAGAAAACTCTATTATGATACTACTAATCGTAGTGAATAATAAAAAAAATACCTTGAGGAACATTCCAAAAATCCATGAATTAGAGATGATCCCCAATATGTGGATCCAGATGTAGAAATAACTAAACCTAGATATGCCACTCAATCAGTTATTTATGGGGAAACATATCAACCTGATGAACTCCATGCTAAAAGACAACATCAAGGATAACTAGTTACCCATAGATTTAATATAAAAAGATAATTTATTCAATAAAAAGTGCATGTTAAAAAAATAGAAACTAAAAATACCAGATTTTTGAGCATTAGGGTATCTCTATTATTGAACAATCCATGGAAGGAATGGAATCTTTGTCTACTGAAATCACAAAATTCACTGATGGTATTTAATTTTCTTATGAAAATAATCCATTTAAGTATTTATATATTGAGGAATTAGCAAATCATTAAAATAATACATATGAAGGAACATCCAATTCGATGAATAATTAGTTAGAAGACCTGGTTATCAAATTTAACATTGTATAGGTGGAGAACACCAGTCTTTTGCAAGAAATAGAACATCGAAGAAATTATTTTGATCATTTGAGAAATTCAACTATTCAAGGATTGTAATTAGAAATTATTTAGAATCATTTATAAAAATTCAATGAATTTTTTGTGTGAAAAAGATATTTTGATTCATTTAAGAGGTATATGATTGATCATCTTGGAATGCTGAAATGAGAATATATTTCTAAAATATATTTACATATTTGAAATTGTATTAGGGAAGCTATAATGAATTGATAAAATGATGTATGAAATATTATAGAGATTTAACTTTTTCACATCCAACATCTTTAAACCTGATTTGTTGATATCAAGAAATCATATAAATAATGGTTGATATGAATGAAATTCTTCATTCGCTTTAGTGTAATTATGCTCTACTTCGAGTTATATATTATAATCAGAAAGATATTTTTTATAAACTCACTTTTAGTGAACCAAGCTATAGAGTAATACATAATCAATTTAGTGATAACCTTTCTCAATTTCTACAAATTGAATAAAACATGAATTAATCTCTCATAATCAATGAAGTTGAAATTTTTAAAGTGAGTCCTGATTATATATTTTTTTTAATGTTGTGGGCTAACAATCATCCAAAAATTTTACAAGGTTATATGGTAATGTTGAAAGAAGTATTTCTGGATGCTCAGGCATCGTTAGAACTAGGATACCTCTCCTGATCGAAATCATTCCCTATCTACTAACCCTATTTTTTAATAATTTTTCGTAAAATAAAAGTCATTTTGTAATCCTAATCTATTTTTTAAAAAAAAACATTGTTAATTATTGATATTCACAGTCTAATTTCTATGATTTATTGTTAGTTCATATCCACTTATATAACAGATGTTTATTTTTCTATATAGTAGAATTCCACATTCACTTACAATTATGTGCTTTATTAAATTTTCCCTATTCCATTTTCATATACATTCTTTAAAATATCAAAAAAGCGGTGAAAATTGGGTAAACAAAACATTATCAATAAAAATGTTTTTATAAATTGAAATAGTACTATGAAACTGAAATAATTATGTAAAAAATTAACTTTCAAAAACATCATGTATTTTATTTAAATACTATTTATTTAATATTTAAATAATCCAATATTTTCTGTAAATTATCTTGTTAGGTTTTTATCATCAAAAGGGGGAGATAGTTGGGAATGTATTTTCTCAACAATACCCTATAAATATTATTGATTTTGATTCTCACGAATACCCTTGTCTGTATTAATGATGAAATTACATGAATAGAATTCATGGATATTAATATTCATTGTAATATTTATTCTATAATTATATTAAAGTTTCTAATCTAGAAGGAATATTTATCAAAGCATTCATAACACATTTTAGTGTTTTTTAGGAACAATCTTCACACACTATGTTGGTAAGCGTAGTATAAGGAATGAACTCTACATATAGAAAATCTTGTAAAGAATAAACCCTATGTTTAGAACATAGTGTAATGAATGAACTATATGTTCTGAATAGTATATACAGATCATATACCATACATTGAAATAAAATTATGGTTATGGAACCCAACATACGTAAGGAACTTTACATTTGTGAGAAAAAAATGTAGGGTTATGGAACCCTATATAGTAAGGAACCCTACATTTGAGGAAACAAATATATGGATCATCAGCCAAACTTTTATAATCAACCACATGTTTAAGGAAACAAAAATATTAATCATCAATCATACTTTTATGATCAATACTACATTTGGTATTTTTTTCACTTTATGAAAGAACCGTACCATTGTCTATTCAAACAATGGAGATTAAACTGAAAATTTGAACAAATATTTCTACAATGATCTTAAGATAAATAAATATTGATAAAAAAATCTCATTGAAACTGATTCAAAGACCCATTATGATCAAACTAATAAACCATATTTAACTACGTAAATTACTCAATTTTTAATGAATGTTGTGAATCCACTGGTCGAATAAAAATTGAATATTTTTGATATATATGGTGAAATTTTCCCATATATGCAACTGAATGAAAATATATTTGTTTAATATATATGATAATATATTTTTTTTAAAAAAATAGACAAACAACATTCATGTGTGATATAACTCAATATAGACATTGTGTACCTTCTTGTGAAAACCATTTGAATATCGAACTGTAGCAATGAATGACCATCTCTATTTTGTTAATAAATGTGGTTACACTTTGGAGATATAATTTTCAACATCATATTTTTTTGAAACTTCAATTTGTTTATTTTTATTATTTCTAAAAGATCATTTTCAATAAGGAATTATTTGAAGATATTCTTTGTTAAATATTCTTATCTATGAAGATAATCTATGTACTATTAGTTTCTATTTCTAAAATTGTGATGTTCAGCCCAAACCCTGAACAAATCAAAATATTATAATTTATTAGAGTTTGAATGCTCAGAATCATTCCTTTTAGTGTATCATCTTCTCTATCTATGATGTGGATTTTTTCACTATAAAAGAACCTAAAGTCAATGGTTAGCTATGTTCTATATGATTCAACATCCTAAACTCAGTTTTTGTTTTTTAGGACTTGTGATAAGACGAACTTTTAGTAAACATAACTATGCTCTTAGAGAGAGCATTAGTAGTTTAGACTAAGTGATCTTTGTTCCCTATCCAATAATAAAAATATTTTTTTCCCATTCTCTATTTATCTTCTTCTCAATTACTTACAATATAGAATATTCCATATCTACATAAACTAAAAAGAAATGAATAAATAAAAAATAAGGCAATATTTTCTAAAAGAAACAATTCAACCCCCTATGTTGTATCTTTATATTATTCTAACTTAACAAACAAGTCATGTTTTTCATCCTTTTCACGGATGTGACCGCAATGATTGACATGCTAATCGAGCTGGTGTGAGACACCATGCCCAAATACCATTGAAATGTGAGACTCTATACCCATCATCATTGACCTTGGGTTGTGATACATCATGATAAACAACACTAAACATAGACCCTCTAGTAATAATAACATTTATTGAAATTACACATTCCTTACGATCCCTTAGAAATACATCTTCTAAAAGAGGAAACCAAAATATCTCCATTTATAGTGGATATTTTATCATTATCCACATTAAAATGTTAGATACATGACATAAGACCATTAATTAATTAATAAATTGAATTTATATCCCAATTACATTCTATTTATAAGCCACAATAATGCCACCTAATTAAACAGTAACTATGAAGGTGATGTGAAGAATCAATTCCATATTATACTATTCTCTATGAATAACAATAACTATCTAATTTTTTAATTTATAATATAACACACATAAAATTGTGGTTTTATTTGAAAACAAGAAATTTCCAGGAAAGTTCACATAAAAATATTCATGAATCTCACTCATGTGGAATAATTTAATACATCAAAATGGGGTGATCTGGAATACTGGTTAAACATGAAATGTTTAATACAAGAATTACCATTATAATTACAATAACCAAGGGTGGTTTAGACATAAATAATCCATAATTATTATATGGGATTAGGTAATCTCACACTAAGGGGCGGTCTAGATTGAGGTCATGACCTCTAACCGTATCAATGTGGTCTAAAACATAATTGAAGGTGGTCAAGTAAATTAAATTTTAGGCATTTCATAATCTAGAAGTGATACCCGGAATTTCCAGTTCATGAGAGAATAAAAATATTATATTAATGATGAAAAATTAATTGAATCGAATATATACCACTTACCAGATTCATAGGATTGTTGACCCATCCTGACAAATGATTCTAGTAGAGATAAAAAAATTTAGATGATAAGAAAAACACCCAAAAATTGGGCCAAAGATCCCTCCTTTAACTGACTCATCAATAGTGAGGTAACATAAAAATTGAGCGAAAGGATGGATTATATTTCATATAGGAAGTCAATGATACTAATAGATAAGTAATGAGTGTTTTAATGGATAATATGTTTCATAGACTATGAAGGAGAGGAGAATAAAATTGACTTTCTAGACCTGGTACACATGAAGAATAAATAAAATGAGTTGGAGGAAAGAAATAGAGATAGAGAAAATTACCATTTCATACATTTTCTAAAATAGTGTCATGATATGAAAAATGGTGTTCCAACCATGTAGAATCCCCTATCAGGAATCCAAAACCTGCATGGTTATGTTGCATGGTTTGATCTAATAGTCTTCCAATCATGCGTATATATTGGTATTGTTCAACTAACAGTGCGGTATAAGAACAACACATATAAAATAGACCACAACCCATGCACCATCTCTATGGTAAAATTCAAACATTTCGCAAAACCATGCACATCCTACCACACATTTGAATGAAACCATGTGACACCTTCTTCTCAATTAGACCCGGCTACATGGTTTATCCTGATAGATCGAATGATTTAATCTTGTAAATGTGACATTTATGTCTCCCCTAGAAAGTGGTATTTTAGAGATCAACTCTCCCAAAACATACGAAATACTCCAAGGAATATCTCAATCCATCATCCACATTCAAAAACAATTTTTTATGTGATATAATTCTTATATTTACATTCTATGACTCAAATAAAGATATAACCTATCCCCAAAATGAATGTACAATAACTAAAGTACTTTTCTACCCAGTCCAAAATAAAATATGTTCCTGTCTCTCCAACAAAGATCATAAAATCCTTAGGAACATTTGGTGAAAATTAAAAATAAATTACATAACCTTCTTGGGTCTAGAATGTTTTATGAAATTGTCATGTTGCCTTTCAAAATGCCAAACACACCTCCATAAATCACTTTAAACTCATGGTATCAAATCTACTGAAACTCAACTCAACTCTCTAAAATACAATTAAAACTCAGAGAAGGATCTTACTAGATCACATCTACCTCAAGAAACAATATCATAATTGTTTCTTTAATCATGTATCCTATGGTACTCCCCACCATTAGTCATACCCTTTGAGTGATCTGAGCCAAAACACTTGATCCATAATAATTGCGTAGAGTAACACATCAATATATTTTGAACCACACTCTAGGAATAAATCTCAAAATGATACATTAGGTACACTTGAATTTATATAATAATTCTCGATTAACTTTTCCACCAAAACCACATAAACCCAAAGTGTACATGAAATGGTTCTGTACTTACCATATAAGTCCTTTTGAGAGACTTCTAGTCGAGCCACCTCCATCAGACTATTCTAAAAAGTTCTTAACATAGAGGGTCGGTAAACTTTGAAATCTATATCCCAATTGCTTTAAGAAGAAAAATATAGATATTTCATCAATAAAATTCACTAAATTCCATAACCAACTACTAGTCATGTCTCAATTTCCATCTATTCCATGTTCTTTTTATCGATAAGAATATAAGTACCACTATGACTGTATAATGATAGGTTATATATTGAAACATCCCTTATCTCAAGAGGTTAATATTCTAACATCCTACATTCACACCATAAGACTTCCATAAAAATTATCCATGAGAACACTTCCAAGGATTCCATTCATTAAAACATAATGGATTTATTTTCTTATCTCCCAATATAACCATCTATCTCTTAGAATAATCTAGATGAATTCATGATAGGGATTGTTATACCCAATAAAATAGGTGTATAATAACATTTTATCATTATTCCCAAAATGATCCTTCTATGCCACAACCATAGGTAAAATAGTCTATATCTTTTGTATCCTACACCCAACACAACATCTCCCACCCATACCATCCCATTGGAGCCAATTATATTTTCGGATAGCGCTAACCATGCGAACTACCTTTAATTTAATCAATATCTAGGTCTCTATGACTGAATGTGTCAGAACATAAACCATTAATCCTCATCCCTAAAAAGAAACTCGTTGACATATTATCCACATAATAAACAATGCAAATGGAATGTATGAAACATGATTTATGCTGCATGATTAAAATCCCATTCCATATGATTCTAGAAATGAATTAGAAAACCATTAGTCATTCACCATCTAGGATATAATAAATGCACTAACTAGTACGTCAGTCTCATTATGTAAACAATACTCTTGTAACTCACCTAAAATAAAGAATCTACAAGCCATGAATAATTGAATGATTGGAAGTATCATAGTTTCATTTTATGATTTTAAAATCTTAACAGGCTTATCATCTTATTTAACCCATTCTTACCTTTTTCCAATGCTCCATTTAAGACCGTCTTCCTTATACATGGAGAGAAACAGTATTCATGACCAAACTGACACTCCCCACTATAGGAGTGTCCTAGTCATCACATCATAAAAAATAAAACAAATGATGCCATGCGTTCTGTTAGCACAAAACCTGGTTCCTCTAGGTGGATGAAATGATTTTGATCAGTGTGAAACAAGAAGAGTATAAATCATTCCTCTCTTAAGCACACTAGTTCAAATTCGCCTATTAACATATAAGAGACGCTCTTACATGTCAAGTTGACATGAATCATTAGAACAAGAATAGATGCCAAAACTATTCTGGATCAGTCATGACATAAAAAAATATCCTATATATAATTTCATTATGAACTAATAGTGCTACATAAATTACAATTTACTGATCAAGGTACAAAAAACATAATGACATCACAATGCTCATGTCACTCAACTCTGATGTTGAACAATAAACCTATCCTTTAGGAACCCAGGACCCTTCATCCCTGTGGTCAGGTAACAATAGTGTTAATGATATTAGATGACCTTATCTATTAAGAAAAATACAATTTAATGTATCTTGATTAAATCGATAGGATCTGCCCCTAAAACCCCATTCCACTACAATAGAAAAAAATATCAATGGGTTTTATTCATTAATGGAATAATATATACCAAATATAATAAATAAGGGAACATACCTAAAAAGTAGTAGACCATACCTAGGGTATGTATAACCTATTAAACTTGAGTATTACACAATGATCCGACCATTAATAAGAAATAGCCTTTTGATCAATCATTCATTTACTCAAAGGGTGTTGAATCACTACTATGAGTCCTACTCAAGATAAAAGACACTCAAACAGATCCTCTTCTAAAAAAATAAAAAAGAAGTATTTATTAATGGTTTAGGATTGAATGGTTCTACCATATACGACTACCTTCTTACATAAAAATTACATCAATCCTAAAAAAGATCTAGGATGAAAATATAATTAGGCCTTAATTCCAAACATCAAGGTCTAACGCAACATAAGAATAAATTGATTGCGTACTATGAGAAATATATAAATTCCCATTCCATGTATATAATAACTTAAAAATAATTATAGCCTTTAAATATGGATAAATATAAAGAAACCTACACTTCATATCATATTTTATGCATTTAAATGACGTTAATTTACTATAAATTTTATGTTGGACATACATCATATGTAGCAAATACCATTTTCTAGAGAAACTATACAATTTACATTATTGAGATGACCTCATATAACATTTTCAATATTTTCTAACAACTTATTTTTTGAAATTTATTTGATTCATAAGTTTCCACAACTGGCTTAGTTTTAGGGAATACCAATTTCTTATCTATATAGTAAAATAGTCCTTAGTTTTTAATATTAATTTTACTTAACTTATTCCTCATAATAATCAAGAAAAGTAGTGGAAAATGATCTATAAATAGTTAATGGTACTAATAAATTCGATTCTACCATATGTTTATATGTAACACCATATATTAGGTATCAGAAGTGTTAATTAACCATCCCATTGTCATTAGTATACCACCACGGGGTTATATACTAAGGAATATAAAAAAGGTGACCTTTGAGGGTATGAATAATCAATTTAAAACTTTTAAAAAACTGTTCAATTGTATAACACATACGTATAACATATCATGAATAACCTAATTTGGTCGAGTATAGTTATCTCATAAGGAACATAAACCAATTGACCAACTTGGGTCTAGTTTTAGATTTCTAGAATAAGACACATATGTATTCTTTCCCAAATGATCAATGTAAATCATATAAAAGGAATATATTTTCAATATGAGTCATATATTAGAATATATATGTAAGTATCATTATTCGGTTAGATGAATTATAATTTCCATGTTATAATGGTACGCACCTTAAATATATTATCAAATAATACAACAATAATGTTATAAATTGTGTGTTCAAATGTAGTATTGGAATCATGTTTATATTTAATTTACTCAGACTAATAAACTATATTGTACTTTGGGATGTGATTCCTTTTATCCTATGCTGATGTAAGAAAGTACCACACCAGATCTGGGTTAATATATTCGGTTTCATTATAGTTTCTGTTAAAGAAATTTGTTTTGAAACATGGGAACTAGATTTAGGAAAAAATTAAATTAGGGAACATAACTCTATGATTTAATTTGAGGATAATTATAGAAGAGCATCCTAATGTTTGCGTAAGGGAATGGTTATTTGGATTTCCCTACAGATACATCCCAATTTGGATACTGAATGTGGATGTGGTTTTGGTAAAAATTTTCCTAGGTGTAATAACTAAAAAAAGAACACTACGATTGAAAAGATTATTACATGGTACATGTCATTGAGTCTTAATGTGCACCATGATTAACACTCTTAGGGGATATGATTTGAGTAATTAACTTTTCCTTTATCAACCATTAAAAATTATTTGAATAGATTATGAAAATGATTAAACTATGTTAAACCTATTTTATATTAGATATTAAATAAGTTTTCATGATTAGTATATCCTTTAAATGATTATATTTTTTTGGCACTATAATTTTTTAGTCTAACACTATGTTTTTCTATTTTAATAAATGTAAGAAAATCAAAGGAATCCTGTTAAGATTGAATATGAAGGAAAATATGGTGACTATGAGAAACCAAATGGGATGATGATAGAAGTACAAGATATTATGACAATGAAAAATCAGTTCTCCAAAAATATGATTAATAATATATTCATTAACCAAATTTTGAACCCACCAAATAAGAGAAATATGTGGTTCAATAAAAGATCAAGTGATGGAGACTATGGAGGAAATAAGGAGAAATTTCCTTCATGTCAAAAATGTGGAATGTGACTCAAAGAAAAGTGTCTTAAAGGAATGGAGAGATATTTTATATTTGTAAGAGGTGGTTATAATGCAATGAATTTGTGATGGAATAGGAAGAGTATGATGGAAAGAAATAGATCTCATTTGATAGATCCATTTATTGTTTGATGTATTAATGTTGGGGATCATATGAATTATCTATGTCAATGACCTCCTCTAATGGTTGACCTATAAACCTAGTAATGACCTACATTGAAATAAAATGAATTAAATTTTTATATATTTGGATTAAATATTTTAATTGTAGTTGTTTTTTACCAACTCTATTTCCGTTATAATAAATATAAATCATCTATGGATTGTGTAAAACCAAAAAAGTATATCTTTCGAAATTAAGAAAATATTTTTGTATACCATCTTTATTTATTAGTTTATGATTTATCATTACATATATTTATACAGAACACCTTTTTTAAACTTGTGTTTTAATCATATAACATGATTAAAGATATTTTTGGAAAACAATTTGGGTATACAACATATTGGTTTAGTATATTAAAGAGTTATTTAAGGAAGAATGCCTTTACAATTTTTAGAGTTTAAATTAAAATCAGTGGTAAAATTATAGTCAATATTATCATTAATGAGGTAATAATAATGGGTCATCATAATTTGAGAACATTATAAGAATTATATTACTATTGTTTTAGGAAAAGGTCAGTCTACATGTAGGATGACAACCTGTCATGTCTGAAAAGGCTGTGAGGCTTGAACCCACAACCAAATGATGATAAGGGTTTAAAATATTTCATTAAACTACATAGATTATTGTTTAATATGTAATTTTTTAGATAAATTCGTTGATTAATAAATATTAATGATGTACTAGGGCTGTTGTTATTATGTTTTAGAGATTAATGTATTATATTTGATAAATGTGTCTAACCAAATTTGTTTTAAAATATACTAATAGATGGTTGAAAGACTTTACACTATTTCATAGTTGTTACAATCCTTTAAAAGATATTTTTAGTTATTTAGGAATAAATATTCAATTTTAGATATTAAGTTCTTGTAGAAATTAATGAATTGGAAATTGAACAAAGAACAACCAATGGATGAAATTAGACTTATAAATCAAAATTTATCAACTACGTATTTCTCCTAATATTCATAGATAGAAAAATAATTCAAAATCATTAGTAAAATAATATTGAAAAAAATTATCATGTTACCTTCAAATAATATGAATCAAATGGTGTTTTTAATAATCATAGATGTTTGGTTTTTTATCCTTAACTTTACTTTGATCAATAGCCTACTTATGATCAATAAGCTTTATCATTCTCTATAATTATTTACAATTTGTTCCCTTATCCATTTATTAAATTTATAAAAATGTTCTAAAAAATTGAAACATATTTATGTGCCATTTCATATGACCATTTTACATATATTTTTATCTTATTAACATGATTTTTATTAACTCTTTTATTGATATGGGTTTTTAAGAATAGAAATTTAAAATACAAAAACCTTCATTTCTGAGCACAATTTCAAATTGTGAAAACTAAAGTTATTTATTCTGGGGATAATATAACATAAAATAATTCTAAATGAAGAAAATATTTATTTAATAGAGCATGTGAAATGCAACACCGATATTAAACAACCCATGAAATATATTTCATTAAATGTAATCTCTTCGATAGCTTATGGAACATGCAACCCTGATTCCAAATAAACCATAATATAGTATACTATTGTAACCATGCTATTAAATTGTATGTTTTGAATAGTACTAACAAAATTATTCCAATCATGGTTATAAATTTATTATATATAAAATAAAAAACATTCAAATGAAAAGTAAATGTTTTCTAAAAAACATTATTTTTTCTAAAGATGTGTTAGTCACTCATTGTCTGCAAAATTTATATTTAATATCATAAAAATTAAAGAAAATTAATTAATAGAATGAACATTATTTTTTTGTATCATTGTTTCAAAATTATTTTAATGTGAATTTATTGGTCTTTTTGGAATTGTTTATCTTTTTGATGAATAGTTAAAAATACTAATTTTTATGGAAAAATTCTTTTTTGTTTAAATAATTCACTACGATAAATTACATTTTAAATTACACATAAATATAAAACAGTTCAGTTATTTTAACATTTTACTATTTTAATTATTTTAATCAATTTGTTTTTTGAATTTTGAAATTAAAACTTTCTAAAAATACAAGAATTCCATAATTAGAATCCCTACTTTTCATCACATTTACAAGAAAATATTTTAAATTAGATTCTTCCATTTTTGTGAATTGAATTTGGAAAAATGTATTTAATGTTTTGAATCATAAATATTTATTTTATATAATATTTGAAACTTAATTTTTGACCATTATGGGTTGTAAAGGAAATAAAAAATAATTATCATGGTTATGGTAAAAACAGATGTACTAGGGAAAAAATAATGAAATATGTGTTAAAATGACCAAAAAACATTTTTCAACACCATTTTTTTAGAAATATTTATAAATTATGACCAAAAAAGGTACAAAATCGCCCATTTTGGAGGCTTTTAACATGATAAAAAAAGGGTTTAGTTGATTCCTTTCAAAAATTCCATGTGTGTTCACTCTCCCTTTTATTAAAATCCACCCAATATTTTACTCTATTAAAACATAAATATATAATTGGGCTATCCAATTCTATAAAAAAACTATTTATTAATCCCCTTAAACCATCCTATATTATTTTTACAAATTATAAATCGATCCTATGAAGGAATTTGGGTGAAACTAAAAGAGGTCTTCTGAAGAAATGGTAGTGTTCTTAAATGAGAATATTTTTTTCCTATTCCACATCCAGAAAATGTAATTAAAAAATGATTGTAAAATAACTTAAATTTGATCCATAAACTTATATTTTTGATTTTTTCACTACCAACATCTACCACCTCATCCATAAAATGGGAAATGAAACTATCAATCTAGTGTACAGTGGACTAGCACCTCACAACCCTATTAAATTCATTCTCCATCACCACCATTCAAGGATAGATAAAATGATGGATTTAAATAATTTATATTATATTTATGATATTTATATACTTATCAAATTATAATTTCACATATACCTTCTTACATTAAGATATGGTCGATTGTGTGTACAACAGACCAACTCCATATGAAGTGATGTGATTCGTTTTTCACCTTAACATTACATAGAATTAATAAGAATAAATTAGAAAGCTATATGTGATGTATATGATATGATATTGATAATCTTTTATTAATATATCATACAATTTCATATCATTTGACTTGTGAATTAAATGATATCATCTCTCGTGATTACATACGACCAACTATATCCATGATGCGATGTGAATAATTTTGCATCTACAGTAATCACGAATGATTCTAAAAATGTGAAATAACTAAATAAAATATTTATATAAAATATATAATTATTTATATAATTTATCTATATCATATACCGATTAACATAACCTTTTATTATTTAACACACATGAGAAAATAAGCCAATTAATTCCCAAAACAATGAAGGTATTGAATGATAAAAAACGAAAAGGTGATAAGATTTCATAAGAGGAGAATATATGATATTGTAAATATTAACACGGTTTTGGTATTAATTAATAACATTCACAAAACTATTATAGTAGAGTTTATTTAGCATTTATCCAAAAGGAAGCATAAGCTTAGGGAATTCATCTTGATTTCCTTTCATTGATGCATATTGTAGTTTTATGAACCTAATTTATTTACATGGTATATATACTACCCATTTAACATGTTATATAATGATTCATAAATAATTAAAAATTATTGTATGATTCAATTTTAGTTATTTAATTCAAGTGTAATAGACATGAATATTATTAACATGTGGTAAATAATTTCCTAACTCAATTTTTTTCATTGGGTTACATTTCCTATCCAATATATTTGATATTCTAAGAATATGTGTCTCATTAAATAGAATTACATTATATATTAATTAAATGTATTTTATAGAGATATAAATTTTATAGGCATATTAAATTTATTAATTGATATTCACATCATTGGTATGATCATTGTGATGGTTGATTTCACAATCTTATTTTAATGAGGATTTTTTATGATTGAAATTCAATTAAAGAACACTATTTGATAATTGGAAAATAAACCCATTTTAATTTCTTATATTATAGTTATTAATATTTTTTCCATGTAATAGATCCATTTTTTAATTTATTTTTACATATAAATATTGATATTTTTCTTGAAATTATTAATTCAATTCACTCTTTTATCGAAAATCCCTTTTCATCTAGAACCATAATTTTTAAAATTTCTTTATAAAATGTTTTAAAAAATATATATATTAATTAATAAATAATATTTTCCAATTTTTTAGTTTTTATATCTTGTTTAAAAGGATTATTCATTTCATTTTTCAAAATAAAACTCATATGGAGTTTTGCAAAAAAGTGTAATGAATCATTATTTTAACACAAATGAAATGATAGTAATTTGATTCCATAAATACCACTAAAGGTGGTAAAGATTCCATTATAAAATTCAAAGGTTATTTTTAAGGAATATTATCTCCAAAATATGTTGTGTACATTTTTCTTTAAAAAGGTGGGTTCCAAAATGAAATGGATATTTTACTCAATAATTTTTTTCATTAGCTTTGTATCGTATTTCTATTAATCAACAACAAAAAATCATTATTTTACTTATAATTACCTAGGGATGTGATGTTTTGATACCATACATATTATTTCAATAGATGGTTTATGATGATATTTACCATGTAAAGTATTAACACTAACTTTCATGATTCATTTTAGTAATCATTGACTCTCTATTTAAATATTCACATTCCCACGATTATTGGACATTAGATATCCCATAAAAATCCATAAAATATGTTATGAATATGCTTATTTCTTAAAACATATATCATTTATACTTAATGTGTATTATATTCAATTTTATTTTATATACATTTTTTATATTGGTAAATCTGTATCCTTTAAAAATATAGAAATTTGATGATAAACAATATTAATCATGAGTAAAAATATTATTCAATATAGGAGGAATTATTTTGACATTTAGATAAGTTATTTTCCCATGTATATATATCTCCTTGATGAATTAAAAGTATCATGACATGAATCAATTGTCTATACGTAGTTAAATGGATATTTAGTGTATGTGTACCATTAATTTGTAAACATTCTTGGGGAAGGTCTAAACATCAATGGTTTCCATCATTCCTAGGATCATGGGATTTAATATATAAGAATTTTCTACATTAATATTTAAATAATTACCGTCCATGATATTTTTTCAATGAAATTATATATGTGTAAGTTTCATTCTCATCTTATTGAGTAAATGGAATCTATTTTAGATATTTATATTTCAGAATTTATATTACCTTTTCCAGTTATTATACTAATTTCATTGATTAAATCAGAATAATTTTCAGTTATTTACATTTCCATATTGATTATTCTAGTAAAATTATATAAATTGAATGTGCATTTATTTATTTACCTTGACATTATTATGCTTATGGTTTTTTGATAACTTCCAGTAGAATAATTGTTACTGATAATTTGATATCATCTTTTTTATTTCTTTTTACTCAGAATCTTGGAAGTATACTATGACTATTATACAAGGATATTCTAGAGAGAATAATGACATTCTAAAAAATGAATAAAAATATCTTGTAATTTGGGTATCTATATATAATATGGGAATACTATATATATATATATTTAGATTACCAATACTAAGAAAATATATATTCATTGAGAATGTAATTAATTTTATCTTATGCTAATGTAAAAAAGGAAGACATTGGCTCCAGGTCACTAGATTCAAGGTTGTCACAATTCACATTGGTGATTCTCGTAGGTGATTTGATGTAACAGATTTTAGAAAGTTTTAAAAAGATTGACTTTTGAAATTAAAAACCCAAATAAATATCTTAAATTATTGAATCATATTTCATTAAATTTGATATATATTTTACGAATGCTATAAAATTTCAGAATAATCAGGAATCACCTCAGTCAAACGTCTATATCTAATGTTATCTTCAAAATACTATATCAAATATTTTATGTAAAACTACAAAATTCATACTAAAAATATAAAGCTAATTATAACATAATTTATAACATTCTGAAAATCAATTCAAATATTTATTTCTTATATTAAAATATATATAATTTTATATAATTTTCAAATCAATGAGAATCATTCAATTAAGAGTTCATTATCTAGAGTAATTTCAGAAATACGAAAGTTAACATATTCTAGAAATTCAGCTACGAGGTTTGGAAACAAAGGGGAATTGGTTATGTTAATTGGATATGTGGTATAATTGGTTACATGGGAATAGTAAAAAAAATTTATAAATGATATTTTTAGAAAAAGAAATTTTATTTATCTTTGTGATACAATATAAAATATGTTAAAAATTTTATGACCAATCATAAAAAGTAATCAAAACACATTTTATGTGAAAAATAATTCTGATATGATCAAGATTTAAAAAAATAAAACTATAAATAATATAAATTTATTAAGAATTTATAGGAAATAATGAAATTGATATTTATAATTATCAAAACATAATGTGGGTGAAGGAAAAACTAAGAAATATCTGCCTTTCTAAATGAATATAAATTTTTTATAAAATATTCTCAAACATTAACATTTCAAAATGTATGTCAAGGAGCTACTATAAAGCCTTAATTTTTTTTAAAACATTTTTTAAGAATCCAATATACAACAATCATAATTTGAAATGTTGTTTTTGAAAAATATTGAGAAACCATTCATAAAATAGTATTTTATGAAAACTAAAAGATTAAATTATCGGTTAAAATTAAATATTATATAGTTTAACTATAATAAATATTATCATAAAAACATATATACATGAATTAAGAAATTTCAATATGAAAAAAGGTTCATGATATTCCATATATCATGTAAATCTAAAAATATTAGATTACAAATAGATAAAAAATATCCCTAAATTCCTTATAGATAAATATAAATTTTAATCTCAATCATAAAATGTTCAAATTTAGTTTTTTTCATATATAATAAATTCTAAGCTCATAGTAATGTTATGAACATGTTTATTTTCATAATAAATAAATTATAGATTTATATTTCCTCTTTGAGCTTGACCTCTAGGAAAATGAAATTTCACATGAATATGCTTCTTCCTAGAGGTTTGTAAATTATTATTATAAATAGAAATTGAAGAATTGTTATCATATAATATATAAATCTTATCAAAATCCAAATGTGTTTTTTAATTCATAATTATTTTTTAAAATAATATACAATAACTATACATTAAAATTCAACAGTTAAAAGAACTTGAAAAATTGATTATTTAAATCCTAGGAATTAAGAGAGGTTAAAACTAAATGACATATATATGATATCATTTGTCATTCTATGTTTCAACCTTCAAAATTTTAATCAAAATACCCCGTAAAATCCAAATTAGTTTTAGCAAGATAGAATAAACCAATATTAATTTATCCTTTAAAAATTCTAATTATCCTTAGAATAAATGTAATATGAAATTATTTTGGATCAATTTAATATTAAAGACAAATTAAAATTGAGAAACATTTTTTTAGATAGAATTTATTAGTTATAATAAACATCCATTCATGATTCTATAGGTTTTATGATTAATATATTTTCATAATTTTCATCAATTTAACAATGAATAAGTAATCAAGGTATTAATTATTATCTTAAAAGATTATAAACCAAATATATTAAATTTAAACTTATAATCTATGCATTGATTTATAAAAACACCACTATATATTTGAAAATCATTGAAATGCCATGAAATAATTGAATAATTTCAATTCCCCCATCATACTCATATAATATTCAAAACTCAATAATTTTAATATTTTAATATAATTATTTTAATTTGAATATCCCAAAATAATATCATCAAAATAGTTTTTCATAATAAATATTTCATTTAAACTTTCCATAATATATTTTTTAGGTTTAACCATTCCCACCCCAAAATTAGTTTTTAAAATAAAACTCAGTATCCTTTAATAAAAAGCTTGTGGAATTTTTTTCAAACTATATATATCTTTTGATAGATTTAAAATAGTATCATGATTAAAAGAATTTATAAAAATAGTTGTTTTTATAACATGTACTTCTTACAAAATAAAAAAATATAATAAAAAATATGATGTCCAGTTGAAATAATTTTGATCCATGAAAACTAGAAATAGAGAATAATATCCATATTACTTCTAATCTAGAAACTATTGAAAAATATTACAAAAAAATAATCCCTTATTCTTGAGGTTATCCTTGAGAATCTGATCTAGAAGTAATTTTATCTATATTTCTATATTCATCATGTTTTTTTCTAAAGATCTGTTTTTTTAAATAATATGAGACTCGTTTAGTAGAACAAGTAAATTTCATATAATATTTCTAGAATACAAATTTATTTCATATTTCCTTGAT
The DNA here is from genome assembly GCA_963277665.1 of Viscum album. Lineage (NCBI taxonomy): Eukaryota > Viridiplantae > Streptophyta > Magnoliopsida > Santalales > Viscaceae > Viscum > Viscum album. Next base: position 1,589,593,277 of record OY728141.1, on the reverse strand, counting down.
AATATCAAATTTGATATTTCAAAATCCTTATTAATATTCATGGGTATAGAAATAGGAATAAAATCATGATAATAAGAAATATTCATAACAACTTTTATTGTTTGAACATTTGATTCAACATTTATAATCACATTATCTATGGGATTATCTTTATGAAACATTAAATATTTTTCATTAATATGTTCATATTGTGAAGAATTATCCCCCTTAAAGATATGTTTCTTTATATTGATGTTCTACCTCTTACAAACAGAAATATCAAAATTCATTATGAAGTTGATCAATATCATCATCTATTTTATTCAAAGACTATTCATAAAACCTTACATGTATTGATTAATTTTAAAACATCTTTCTTTAAATATACATTGTATATTACATATTATGACATTAATATCTTACAAAAATGCATTCATCATATTTTTCTTCACATTTATCTAAAAAATATTTAGTTTTGAGATCAAAACTCTACATCCAAGAACTATAAAATATCCACTTTTAGTTTTTCTCCCATTATAATTTCTATAACATAACATTTTTAACAAAGGTCATAAAATAACACAACTAGTAACATAAAAATATGCATTTAATGGTTTTCCCAAAAATATTTAGTCTAATTATACTTGATTTACATGAACCTATAAATTAGTTTAAATGTTCTATTTTTTCATTCAACTACACTATTTTCTTGTGCTATCATAGGGGTGAAATTTTTTAAAAATACCATTTTATTTAAAAAATGGATAATTTATAGATTAGGTAATTCACCAGCATCATCACATTTAATATATTAAATCAAATTTCTTTCCACATTTTTAAAAAATGTTGTGAAAAGTGAGATAATGATTTAATGTTTAAAATCTAAGTGTTAGAAAATAAAACCATGGGTATCTTGTAAAATAATATATATATAAAAAATATCTTTAGAAACCCAAACATGTAGTTTTTATTAGACCAAATTAATCGAAATTAATAAATTTTAGAGTCTTGAAACATTTCACCTCATTGATTGACTTAAAAATGCTTCTGTGTTTTTTAATGTTCAAGTATGATTGATATAAAAATACGTTGTATACATTATGTTTAGGTAACTGAAAAACTATTTTTTTCTTGAAAATATTATCTATAAACATGAAAATAAAATTCCATGACCTCACATTCAACATTTTTTTCTCATATTTTATAGCAGTATAACATTTGACATTTTGATGACTTAATTCCCAAATTTAGTTGAAAAAATTTAGTTTTTAATTTTTTAATAAAACAAAAAAGATTAATCCTTAAATAAAATTAATTTCTAATTTTTTAATTTAGGAAAAATTCCATAATAAAATGATTATGAAATTATATATAAATAATGATTCAATCAATCACCATATAAAACATTTGAATTAAAATATAATTTGAACTTCCTGCCTCACTGAAACCTTTTACCTTTCCGTTATAATCATAACCGAAAGTAAAATTACATACATCACATTAATTGAATGATTAAAAGTTTAATATTTCACTTTTAACCCATATTGAGCATCCACTATCCTTCTACCAAACAACATTTTTGATTCACCCATGAAAAACTTCATATAAAAATAGATTGACAATTTCTTTCATAACCATGAAAATTTGGGTCCACTGGGATTAACATATAAATTATTGGGAATCCAAACTAAAAATACATATTTATTTAAATGTAATATATAAGGTAAATATTTAGAAATTAAATCCTTAGTATTATTACAAGATTATGAACACTATAAGGAACACTACTCTAGATAATGACCTTCTATATGATATCTAAAACATATTGCAGTCTATGTAAACACCTTAATGATTTTAAACAAGAAATTATTGTAAATTTGAAGAGAAATTATTTCAATAACCAATGACAAATATATATTTTTCATTTTATTTAATATAATTAATTTATCAAAGTTTTTTATTTTTTGAACATAAAAATAATAATATAAATTGAATCATTCAATTTTATATTTGATTTATTCATTCTCTATATCAACGTTATCAACCTTTATTACAATATATACATAAAACATTAAAATCAAAATTAACTTCTTCTTTTAATTTTTCATTTTGTACATGAGTGGAATTTTATTTTCCCTATTTAATTTCCATATCTATACATATATAATTTTAATCATTCTAGACAGACTTATTATGATATTAAGTGACTTTATTAATATACTTATGTTGTTTATTAATATTATTTAATAAACTAGTGATTAATTTAAAATTATGTTCAATTATTTCAACTCATTTATATAATTCTTCCATAGAAGGTTATTTGAATTCAGATTTAGAAGATAAATTACAAATATAATCACTAAATTGATGTGATGAACCCATTAATCACAAATTCTTCACCTCCATTTTAGAGCCATATTATATATTTTTACATTATCCCTCTGTGAAATCCCATGAAAAATACATTTCCTTATTTGTATTCTGTTATTTATTCCACTTATTCTTATCCTTATTTAATCATGTAAAATTAATCTGGATGTGTCCCATTTTTGAACAGTAATAGTAAATTGAATCTTCAGCCTCATTAGAAATAAATTTACCTTTATTATCTTAGTAGTAAAATTTAGGACAATATTTTTATGATCTACATGATTATCATTTATATCTTCTATTTATGCCTATTTTAACATATGATGTATTATTAATTCCACTGATATGTAAGTAGGAATCAGAAGAGTATGTAGAGGAATTTGATTTAAAAGTAATTACATTATTTTTTTGACTATCTTCCTCATAAATAGATTTAGGTTCTAACTACAATTTTACTAGTGATACAATTATATTATCACGAGTATATTACTTGATGTTCATAATTTAAACTCTAGAGTCCTTTTTTATCATGGACCAATTTTGGAGGTTCTCTAAGAACTTATTCAATATGAATGGTATTTTCTAGGGTTTCTCTCAAAAAATAATTCCATTACTATGAAATGTTAGTCTGTGAAACATTTTATTAATAAATTATTCATACCCATTATTAAATTCTTTATATTTATCTATTAATATACCCATCTTTGTTATAACAATCTAATTTTTTCTCAGATGTGTTAGTTGAATAATTTTAAATATATCATGAGATGTTTTAAATGAATATGTATGAAAATTCTCTTTTCTATTTGTCGTACTATATAAAATATATGTCACCTTTTAGTTAAAAACATACATTAACACATCATAAATAACTAAGGATTTTTGTTCACTATCTGGCATGCTGAATTGATTTCCCATTATAACCTAATTATCAATGCTATGTTTTATCATTATCGATTATATCCAATAATTCCAATAAGAATATTCATTAACACTAAAATGTGGTGGTTTTGAGGTTTCCCTCCATCTCTAAGGATTGTTCATTCCATATTAATATACATAATATCAACTTGATGGATAAGTTAGGAAATGCTTAGCACAAATAAAAAACATATGTATTGATCTTAACATAAATATCTAATACAAATTATTTATCAAAAAGTGAAAATTGAATAATGGCCTAGATGGGGGGGGTGAATTGAACATATCAAAATAAAATCAAATATAATTGTAATATTAGTTTTTTTAAATAATGTAGTGTGAATAAATATAAATGCAAATAGGATAATTTTAATGTGGATATGTTCTCTATGATCATTGTCTACTCTTCACCCATAACATTAAATAAGAGTGATGATACCCACTATATTCATTATGATGGAATCCGAAATTAAATTTTTACTAGCTAGATTCACAACATAATTACTAATCAGTTTCCCCCTTGTGTATTAATCCCTTAATAAACTAACTTTGATAGAATAGTTCTTCAACCCGAGTAGTATTCTATATTCCCCTAGAGGCACAACCAAATTCCTTACATTATTGGGAGTCATAACCCTCAATCATATACTTTAATTGGTAGTATAACCCTTTATAATTACATAAACAAATAAAGAATAGAACAAGAAGAAAAAACCAAAACAAAAAAAATAATAATGTTTTAAAATGTGGGAGTTGATGTAGCAATAAATAATCTAGTAATAAGGGATTAAATGAATTTGGTTTCTCTATGATCATGAGTTTGTCACAAAAAAGTCGCACTATTTTAGTTCTATATTATATTTAACCATTTATCTCTATAACATTTTATTGGTTCTATCAAATCAATATAAAGAATGTTTTTATGCACAAAAACATTCAAATTTGAAATATATATCATCAAATTTTTTCCAATAAACTACTTTAGTGTCTTCTATTCATGTTTCTGAAATAAGATTCCACATGGAAATAATTAATAAATTCAATAGAATACTTATTCTAATCCTACTTTTTATCTTATAAAATAAATATAAACTCCACAATTGATCTCATTAGAATAATTAAAATAATGTTAAATTATTATTGACAATTTCATTAAAAATATCCCTAATAAAATTTAATATCCAACCTTCATATTTAAATTGGCTTAAATTTAATTTCTCATTTATTAAAATTTTATCATGAGTATCCAAACACTCTTAACTCACCGAGGATATAACATAATTAATCATAATTTTTTAATATATGTTCACATTAATTATAAAATAATTAATAACTAAATATAAAAAAATAAAATACTATTTATTTTCATAATAATCTTGAAACAAATGTATATTTTAAATATTATGTAAAAGAGACCATACTTCTAGATTTCAGAATAACCTATAGATACTTGCATAACCATTGAGAAAATTTCCCAAATGTTATTTTAAAATAGTGTTTTTTCAAATAATTGAATTGATGTATCTGAATTTATGTATCTGATTCACATAATTGAATAAATATAGCTGATTCTCATTGGTTATTCAAATAGGTTGATTTACATAGTCTATTATATATATTTCTAAATAGCTTGAATTTTCAAATTTCAATTATAAATAATGCCTTCTAAATGAAAGAATCATATTTCAGTAAAAAAGAATAATATATTGAAAACTTCAATATCCTTACAAATAATAAATAATCACATTAATCATAGAACTATATCTTAATTTGTCATCAAAATATAGAATAAAGATAACTATGGAAAATAACAGAATTCATACCAAAAAACTTGTAATGACTTCTATCATAATTTATAACATTATAGTGATCAATTTAGTATTTTATGTCTTCTAATGAAATGTGGATAATATTTTTTTATTTCTAACTAAATAGTAATTTCTCAATTTTATGTTCTGTATCATATTTTATTATAGAAGTATAGTACGTGACAGAATTTGAAAAATGGGTTACATGTTTTAGCTACGATGGAGAATTTTATAGTTCAATTTGTAATGTGGAAATACTAATAAAAAATTATAAATTATATATTATGGTATAAAATGATGTATTTTGCCTAGGAAACTAATCTAAAAATTTTATTACATGTTATAAAGAATCCAAATATGAAATACAAATATATTTTGTGCAAACAAATATTATAATTTTTTCATGAATAAGAATACATTCATTAATAAATATTTTTAAATATTTGGACTTATAAATGAAATAAAAACATTTTTAATTAAAACACATGATCTGTTTCAAGGATCTAATGATTATAATCAACCATGTATATATGCACTATGAAAACATTCATAGTTAAAAATTCACTTAATCAATAAAAAAACAGATGTGTATCTTATAAATCTGTCATAAAACATTCCATATTCATCCAATGAATGAATTTGGATAGTATATTATTAATACCTTAAGTGTAACGTAAGTATATTTTAGGATTTTGATATAGATGAAAAATACCCTTTGTAATTGTTTTTTGATAAATAACATGAAAATTATGAAGAAATTCCTCTTCTCTTTTTAAAAACACCTTGAATTAAATTTATTTGGAATAACATTTTAAAATAGGTATATGAAGCTTAATTTTGGATAATTATTATAATGGTAAAATATTATGTTCACATGTAGTATCCATTAACACATATTTGAGAAAAATTACCATTATCCTAAACGATTAAGTTATGTGTCACTAAAAAATATTAATTTAAAAAATATGATTTTAAAACTTATAAAAAATTATAATTTTAAAGAAAAAATCCAATAATGGAGCCCTAAAAATAACGTAAATTTTATCCTAATGAAATTTGGAGTGGAAGATAAAATATATCATCATGGATGAAAACCCATTTTAATATTTCAAAATACCGTTATTCAAAAATCAAGTCATAAAAAAGATACAAAAACTACATTGAAAAATGGATAAAGAGATACATTATTATTATATGAAATAATATATATGTATTTCTTAATAAGGAACATGACATTGAGATGAATTGAAAATGTTAACATGGAAGAATAGAGTGATATTTGAGATGATGAAAATTTTACTTAACAATGCAATTTTGTTTTATAATGAAACACTTTACATATGGAGCGTTGAATTAAAATTTAATTTTACAAAAGAAATAAATAAATGAATCATATAATAAAATATTTAGACCGAATAAACCATTATTTTATGAAATAAGTCCATGAAGAATTATTATTAATCAATGAAAAGGGGTTGAGTTAAAAAATCCCCTAGAAATATTGTATTTTCTAATTAATAATCATTTTAAAGGGATTTTATAAGAACAAAATATAAATCCAAAGAAAAAATGAATAGATTCATAATTATAAAATAATATTTTATAATTTACATAATATATAATAATTATGTTCAACATGAATCATTGTGACTCAATGAAAGCGTTTGGAGTTAAGAAACAACTTTATATAATTTTATGGTTTCATCAAATGTGCTCTATCCACCTATATTATATTCATATATATATATATATATTAATAAATCATTCAATAATCATATTCATATAAAATAAATTTTATATAATTTATTTATAATTACTTATTATAAATATATTATTCAGTTATAGTTTGTTTTTACCATTAGGTGTTAGAAATCTTAATTGTTTCACATTTTATTTGTATTATAGATTTTTGTACTCATTCATTTAATAAAATCTCATCATTCCAAGATTTTTCAAGATAATAGAACATATTTTTAATTTTGATTTATCATGTTTGAATTTCAATTGATTTTATTTTTAGTTATGGTTTATGGAGGTGAAATCAGTTTTATGCCTGTTTTGGTAACTTTTAACAAACAATGGGTGGTTTATTAATAATAAGTTAATATTCATATTACCTTTATGAAATTTTAAAAAACATTATTATCTTATCTATTTATAGTAATATGTGTATTTTCATTGTCTCCCACAATATGGATTTATATAATTGTCTTTTTGGTTGGAAAAGCTGACCCAAATAAGAACATACTATAATTGAAGTGTGAGTACGGTTTAGAAAGTGATTATTTTAAAAAAAAATATAAAAGAATAATAATGATATTATTAATATTTATAAATATTTTAATAATATTTATGGAGATTTCTAAAAATAAGTAAATACAATAGTGGTAGAATATAAAATACATCATTTCATAAAGGTTGTTGTCCTTGAATTTATGCATCTGATGTTTTCCTTTTCTATAGAATTAGAGATGGATAAGAGTATTTTTTTCATTGATATGATTATAATAGTGATATAAATATAATATTAATCTTTTAAATTATCTTTTATAATTTTCCTTTTAATTTAGTGAAGGAAAAAACAAAACATATCCTTCATGGAAGAATTAGTCCATGTGTATGGATGACAATGTTTTTATTTTTATATGGAAAATGGGTGAAAGGTATATAATTATTATTCCATTACAATACAATCAAAATATTCCATAAATAATAATTATTTAATCATTTATAATTTGGAATGACATTCTTGTGCGATAATTATAAATATGAAAATGATTAGAGAGTGATTAGTATTTATGTTTTAAATTTGAACATCCAGTTGAAGTATTTCAAGTAAATATAATACACAAGAAAAAATTATTATGAACTAATTATTAGGGATATGTATTAATATTTTAGTGGAATTAAATTTTTTTAATTATCGTTGGAACTTATAAATTTTAGATTTTATTTTAATAGGTGGTTCACTCCCCCTTTTGTAAGTGTACTAAATGAATTTTTTTCAAACATAACCTCTTAATCTATAAAGGACACATGTTTCCGAATATATGTAGTTTTATAATTATATGTTAATATATATGAGTAAATTATTTTTCAATACACACCTCAATCAGTCTTTTAAATTAATTTATGTGACATTTTTTTCCATTTTTTCCTTTATATTTTACAATTTTAATATCATTAATTTTATAATAGTAACACGTTTATACCATTGTAAAATAATTATTTTTGTCAAAAAAGATAAATCTAATTTAAAATTTTTAAAAAACTAATTGAATGTTTGGAATTAAATATATAAAATAAAAGTTTTATGGGAGAAAATGTTTCATTGTATCATTAGTGTAAATAGCATGTAAAAACAGTTTTATAGAAAAGTGTGTTTTCAACTGTAATATTTATGGTTAGGATAAAATTATTTATTTCGATTACTTACCTTAAATAATTTGTGTCATAATTAAATAAATTTTTTTTCATTTTTAAATAAATCTTTAAACCAATTTAATCAAATGTATAAATAATTAATAAGAATGGAAAAAACAGTTTTTATTAAATAATATAATACTTATGTTAGAAAATGTCAAACATAGGGTTTCTAAATTCAACATATTATTTTGAAATGAATAATTTTATTGTTAAATAAATTTATGGCTATGAAATTACATTTTGAAGTTTTAAATTAATTATTAATTTATGAAATTTCTTTAAAATTTATGGTATATCTATAAACAGTCTCTTTCAGTACTCACATAAAAATCAACACCTTTAGAAAATTCCAAAAAATTTGCCCTAAGAATATTTTTACATGACCAATTCAAAAATAAAATTCATTTCATCAAATTAAGATTCTATAATTTATATTTTATATTTTAAATTAGAAAAAATATATAGATAAAACTATTTTCGTAGAAAAATAATCTTCTAAATTTTATAAGTTTAAAATCATATTTTCGATGTTTTTTAAATAAATGAATTATAAAATATTATTAAAAAAATTAAATTTAAAAAATCAACATTTAATATTTATCAATTTAAAATACTAGGACATAAAGACATCACATTAAAATAGGTTATATAAAAAATATCATTTTCTAATTTTTATCTATTTTATTCACATTTCATTAATTACTTATATTGTAATAAATAAATTTTATAATTTCTTTGTTTTTAGAAAATATAAATCATCCTTTAAAAGTTATATTAATATTCATAGAATTTAAAATATATGTTTTATAATAAATCAATTTATTAAATTTTTATTTACATGAGGATTTATTGTTATTGTAATTCTTTTATAAATGTTTCACATCATAATGCATTATTTTAATAAGATATGCCATTGTTAGTTTTAATTTGGATGTTAATGGGTTTAAAGATATTCAAAATAAATTTTACTTCATTGGATATTGATACAAAAATTTTAGAGTGTTACAATCAATGATACACCCATGTCCTTCAACTTAACAAAACAAGGAAAAAACCCCATTATCACATTCTATATTAATTTTATAAATATAATTGTTCATTGTATTAATATTTTTCATCATAATTAAAGAACTCATAGAAATAATTAACCAATTTTAAATTACCACATTACACATGAGTCCATTGATAAATATCATTCGCTATTTTCAAGAAGCTTTCTCTAAATGATAACCAAAACTAGTGCGTCATGAATTCAAAACATCATACTCCTTATACGTAGTCTGTGATAGCCATATATCAAAATTGGTGCAGTGAAAAGTTATAAACGTTTTATTTGTGTTGTGAACATAATATTTATGCTTCACAAATACTTATTAATGGGTATCATGAAATATAAAATGATGATCGTATTCTTTTCATGGGTGATATTAAGATTTATTTACTTACAAAACTAATATCATTGATCTTGCAATGTTGATATTCCATCATTGGGTATTTACATCAGCATGTTATGAATCCTGACAATATCCTTACGGAACATTAATTAGTTGAATTAAAAATATTATTTCTATAACACGTACATTTAAATTCATAAAAATTTAAATAATTATTTTAATATTGTACTCATTTAAAAAAACTCTTACATATTTTTTATCCACTCACTAACTCATAGGTTTAGAAAATAATTAAGGAAAAATATTCTATGAATATATGGTATTTAACATTATGGAATTTATTATTATTTTTAAAACACCTTAAGTGTTATATCCCTCATCAATTTATAGAAACACCTATTTTTACAATCCCCCTTTTATAAATAATCAATTTAATCATAGTTAATAATACCAACATAGAATACCAAAACCTACCTAAGAAATGTTCTATATAATATGACATGTGGGTTAATTAAGTGTTCAATGTTTTTTATTAATGATATAATCATTTGTTCTCCCATTGTACACACTCCCATAGTAAGAACACTAAAATATAGGTCAATAAAAAACGAAAACATATAAGAAGAATAATTGGTTCCATGAAAAATTAGGCATCACAAGGAATTTCAACCCAATGGTTTATCATATTATTTTCATTGTATGGATCATCATGTATGTTTGGTTAGATATTAGATTGTGGTACAAAATATTTAATTTATTCAATATTCACTACATATTACACAAATTTTCACTTAATAAAATTATACATTATATAAATATTATTTTTATGTAATTATGTACTAGTTTAATTTTCAAGTTGTTAACACTAATTTTATCACCAAAAATTTTAATATGCAGAACTCTAATGTTTCATAAACATTAACTGTTTAATTCATCATCTATATTGGATTTGAGAATGAATGTGTAGATAAATTTATATTTTATTTTAATTCATAAAATACTCCCTTAATTCATTCTCATCTTAAAATCACATTTAATTATCAAGAATAAGGCTCCCACTGAGGTAAAATTCATATCTTATATTTATGCATCATAATTAGTATTAAAAAAGCATCGACACATTATCTATATCATATTATGAACCCTAATATATTATAATCATGATATATCTAAGTAATGAATTTATAGTAGTTAGATGTATCTCAATTGGTACCCTTGAAAAATCATACCATAAGACATGTTATTAAAACTATATCAAAATTAAATGAAATCAAATATAGCAACGTCATAATTATCTTACTATATTCAGTAAAATCTATTATATCATCATATTTATCGATTGTAATAATAATTACATTAGCTAATAATGTGCACACTTCCTTACATTATGCAATATGAAACCAATTTATAATCTATATAAAAAATATTCATTTTTGTTTCAAAATATGTTCAATTCACCAATGAGAGACATAGAAAACACTCTATACATAAGAATATAAAACAATTTAAAGATATATTTTATTAAAACAGAAAATATTATATAATTAACACACACCAATGTTATGTTATATTTGGGATTACATTTTTAAATATAGATTGTGAAATTATCCACTAAAACCCATTAGAAAAATAACAAAACATTATTTGTTTGATTTAAAAATAAATAAATGAAGGAAGATCATACATCACTATTTAAAACATATTTTCAATGTTCGTCAACTTGATTTTGAGTGATAAACCATAAAAAATCAATACACTCTCTCTTCTAATGAGAGTCCAAGAGTTTTATAAATCGCATAATTATTATATATGATTCTGTATTCATCTATAGAATATTTAAAACATAGTGTTAAATTGAAATTTATATTGAGAGACAAGAATCATAGTTTTATATATCATGTTTCATATACACATTCATATAAAATATTTCAGAAAGCCTAAACAACTTAATATAAGTTTCAAAATATTATGTTTATTTTATAAATCATATAACAAATTATTTACATAAATTTAATATATCCTAAATGATTTATAATGAATTAAATCGTTAGAATGTTTGGTTAATCATTTTGTAAAAATCTAAAAAACAATAATATCATTATACACTCAACGTTTTGTTTGAAAAATCCTTACCCCAAATTTTTTCCCCACATGCCATTATATTATTAAAAAAAATTAATATTTATTTAATACAATAATAAAAAAATGGTGGAATTTAAAAATCCTACATTACCGATGAAATAATGTGATCAAGAAATATCTCTATCACACACATTTATCTATAAATATGTTTCCATAATATTTTTCGTGTACATAATGAGGAATAAAAATTTCCCTTGTTAAATACACTGAAATATCATTATAAAAAAATGTGATTCATATATTATCTGACTCATACATTATCAATTTTATGATTAATAAATAAATACAGTAGATCAACATATATCATGTAATTCATAATAATGTATGTGTATGTAACATGTCATGTAATGATTCATCTCTATTTAAAATGATTCAAATACTTCGTAAATATATCTAATTGGATAAAGCATGAACTATTTTGGATTTTGAGTCTGGTTGAGGAGTTAAGTTTTGTTTTAGGATTTAAATTTTATCATGCATTTCTTAGGATGGAAAATTGATTGTTTTTATGTGGGTTTGGAGATTGAAATTGATATTTAGAGTTAATGTGACCAAGGGGTGGTATAACATATAGGCTAAGGGATAAATACTGTCTTTTTCACAATGTAGTGGGTATTCTATACTCAATGTCCAAAATAGTAGTCTATGGGGTATGTGGATACTAATAAGGAACCCGGTCGGCCTAAAATGGAGACCCAATGTCATCGACATGTTTTTAGATTAAAATGGTTTTAGTTTTGTATTTTTAAAAATTTCTTTAACACATCATGTGACATCCTTCAAATATTATTTCACATATCCCCAATCACCCATCTTGGGAGCTCCTCAAGGGCATCTCTGTCTATCTATGTTGTTCCTATGGTTAAAGAAGTATTTAAGGGAGTTTTAAATTATGATTTAGTATTAGATGCATACCTATTATCTCATATTACTTAAATTTCTTTTCTAACTTTGTTTCTTTGCATTTTTATATGAATTATGGAATGAATTTCCCTTGAGAATTGTTTAATTTACTTTAATCATGGTACTTTCTTACCTTTTTCTTTATATAGGCCATTAAGGATTAATTTCTCCAATTAATCATTATTTTGAATGATAATGATTAAGGGAAGATAGATTCAGTATTATATAATTTATTAGGTTGAAATTAATATTCATTCATGTGATATTTCTTTGGGGTTAAAGTTGTTATATTTTACTGAAAATTTATTATGTGATTTGTCCCTAGTTTTCATTATGATTTTAGTAGATTCTCATAATGGAAATTATGAAATTATAATAATTTTGTTTTGCAATTATAGATTTATTTTTATGGGGATTCTAGTGATTGTGTAAATATTTTACAGATTTCCACTAATATTGTTTGTTTATCTTGACCCTACATATAATTCTAGGTCTTGATCATGTCATTCTATATTTCAAAAAAATATTTGAGAAGAGTTATTTATATTTTCTGAAATATAACTAAATATATTTTAACATTAATTTTTATAGATTATGGACTTTTTAACAAATTTTTTCTGATATAATACTATGATATCCATATTCCCTTTCATATCTTAAGAGTTTTGATATACCATATCTATCTCATGAATTATAACTATGTATTTAAAGTAGTATTTGAAATTTTCCATTGATTAATATCTATAAAACCCATGCTAGAGTGACACGACATAGAAATCACATCATAAATCCTTGTACTTCATCATTAATATCAAAGTAGGTTATTTTATATACATATCATATTAAGTTTGAGAACCACATAAACATTATATTTAACAACAAATTTTAAATATCTATAAATGGTTTCATGTGTGAAATGTTTTATAGAAACCATGATTTCATATGGATTCTTCAAGAAACTCTTTGTTAACTTATTTTATCCCTTTTTATCTTTCCTTATTTTATAATTAAAGATTTACAAAGTCATAGTTTTTCAAGTATACTGAAATTTCCCATTTTATAACCATTACTTCCCTTTCAATGTAAAGGTTTTAAGTACTAAATAAATTTCTAAACCATGGTTGCTTTTAGCTACTCATAAGTTAGACTTACACTCACTAAATCAAGCCCAACCATGGGTATTCCCTAACTATTTTTTTAATTACCTTTCTTATACCATGACAAGTGTATTGATATATGAATTGACCTTTTCTTTAACTCGTGTTTCTAGTATGTGTAGAGAGTTGGGGTGGTAATACCATTTTCATCACATGGAATAAGACAATCATGGTTGACAACTATATGATTCTATTTTATTCTCATGAGATTCATGTTGCATTTTCAATACTTTCTTCTCCTTACTATTTATTAATTTGATTAACGTAAATTATATAAATTCATCATACTCATGTTATTTCAATTGTATAAATATCATTCCCCTATATTTTTCATTATATTTTTTATTATATTATTGTATCAAGCATTGATATGTCCTTTCATGAAAATCTTGTTGCATATTTATCACATTGAGGATGTTGATTTTTAAAACTGTTATGATTGTATTGAATATTGATACAATTTAAAGCATTATGTTTAGTATATTGGTTGGTATTTTTGATTATAGTCATCTGTTTTATAAAGATATTGTATTTATATATATATATAACATTTTGGATGATTATTTGGTCAATGGTGTATAGGTTGGGAACATATGCTAAACATCTAGAGTTGACTAGATATACCTCAGATAAGCATGGTCTTCCCTGAATGGTTAAATCCATTCCCAAAATCATTGAGAATAACAGTTAGATTAACATAACTGGGTCATACGCATCATTATATACCTCAGATGGGATAGTTGGTCATAGAATTGTTTAGACACATATAACCATAGGAGTGAGTGCATATTAGTACACGTGTAAGAGCTATAAGGACTAACACAGAATCCTTGGATTATAATAACAATTACCATGGTATCCCTAACAAGAATATCTTAGATTTCATGTTCTTTTATCAAAGGAAGTATTACTAGTATATACCCTCTAAATTTATGATGTTTTCTACCCTAAAAAAAATTGATCTACAATTTATATTTCTATTGATTTTATACAATTCTTATTTATTGGTTGCCAAACCCTTTTACATTTATATGTATATAAATGATTTGAGATAAACCTACATACATATATTATTTAACTGAATTTTTTAGACAAAAATTTTGTTTCCCTATTGAATATTTTATGATCACAACCCACATGGAAAACCTTTTGGACATGAAACCTTCATTCTACATCATTTCTGGAACATACATGTACTCAATAGTCTTTAGGCATCCATATATGATCACTTTTCTTTTTAGGGTAGTATAATTAATTCCCACATTGGATTAGAATCCATAGGTGGCGGATAAAGATTTAGTTTTTATCTTTTCCCTTTCCTCTATTGAATGACTGTTTCTTGGGCATTTTTTGGAGTGAATTTTTAATGTAGAATACTTATGTATTATTTGTGGCATATTTTTTGGTCCTGGTTTCATGCTACTAGATGTGTTTTGGTATATTTATTTCGTTCATATTTCTATTAGGAAATATTTATTTTTCTAAATATTATACTAGAATATTTTGGGATTATTGGGTTTTAGATAATTATTCCAAATTTTTGGTGGAATCTATACATGACAACTAATTCAAATAGTATAGGATCAATCATTACCAACAATTTAATTTAGGCTTATAGAGATACTCAAAAACCCTTTGGGGTAACAATGTGTTTTTAAAGTATTAATTCACATTATTTAGGTTCCATATAGAGATTTGTGTCACAAATTTTACAAAGTAGTATCAGTGTGGTGTTTAAGGTTATATTGGACGGGGGATATCAATATTTAAACAAAATTTATCATTTTTAGGTTTTCAAAAGTAATAAATAAAAAGGTGTCAATAACATCTTTATGGTGGCAGACTTATTTTTAGTGGTTATTCATGTACTCAGTAGGAATTATTGGTTGTGTAAGGATTATTGTTGTTTGTCTCAAAAATGATGAAATAAAAAATGTGACATTCATTTAAGAGTTGACTAATTGTCATGCTTTATTTGGGATGAATAATCATGTTATGAATCGATTGGTAAGAACACATATGTTATAATGCTATATCAAATTATTTCTTGTAATTGTAAAAATTTAGTAGAATGAAACTAATGATTTTATTAACTATAACACAATATATATATATATGTATGTGTGTATGTATGTATATATATTTCAGGTAAATAGGTTAATGTGATCAAACTATTATTTCAATGATTGTGATAATTCTATTCATTACTATAGATTTATAGTCTCTATTATTTAATGATTCCCCACTATAAGTATTATTTATTTTATATTTATATGTAATAGTAAATAATGTTACTTGTGTTCACGTTAGAGTTATTTTCAGGTAATTACAATGTTTTATACTTAAATTTTGACTACCAAGCATGTTCTAAATTTTCTAATTATACTTTACCAGTAAGCATGAGACATACTTTTTTATTTATGTTAACTAATGAGAATTCACTCTCTATACATTCAATATTTCATAAATAATCAGGTTGCCTATCACTTTAATAAATTTATCATCTGGTGCTAATTTTTTTTCCTTTTAAAGAATGAAACTATTTTCTAGTTAACAATCTTCCTTCTAAGTGTTCCATTTTTTATAGAATCCCATTATACTAAAAATAATGTTATTAATCATCTATGGATTATGTGAACTGGTAAAACATATATTATTATGATTTTTTTATTTATTATATATATATATATATATATATGTTCTTTTAAAATATTTTTTCAAAATGAAAAATTCAAATAAGATGGTCACTCCATTTTTTCATGGAAAAATAAACCCTATGTCTTTTTGATGTAAATATTAATGGGTATGAATATCAGTGATGAGTATATGAGGTTAATATCTCAAAAGAAACAATTATATAATTATAAAATGGAGATATTGGTTTGATCTAAATGTGTTTAAAATATGGTTATGATTTCAAATGGGGTATTTTGATTCCATTAAAATTGATTTCATAAATTGTTAAATGATATGAAAAACATATTCTTTTATAAATGAGTTTATAGTTTTTTATTTTGAAATAGAATAGGGTGTATTGAGAAATAGATTTAACCGTGTCTATATTTTAAATGGGGAAAATGGGTTTGAAAATGTAAATATTTATTGTGATAAAAGATTTCAAATGAGACATTATAATTTAATTTAGTTTTGGTTTATAACAAAATGAAAATTGTATTATAATTAAACTTTTAATCTACCTTTAATAAAACACATGAATTTTTCTTCTAAAGGGGAAAATGGGTGGAATGATTATTTAAAATAATGTTTTATAATGGATTTCTAGTACAAAATTTATGAATTGTTTTAAAATGTGGTATTGTGTTGTTTTGATATGAAATATAGGTTCTTATGATTCTATTAAAGAGTATACTACCTAATGAAAAAAGAATTCAATGGAAGGATATTATGAAATATTCTTAGTATAATTCTATGGTGGGAAATCCCTTTCTAATATACTTTTGAGGATTCTCAGTTTCTGGGGCCTTATTTTAGGGTTATAGATGTCTCCCATTAAAATTATCATGCCGAATTGGGTTGAATATTAGTGAAAATGTTATGAAGGTGGGAAACATTTTTTTATCAGGATTTTTGATATGTTTGAGAGTTTGGTAGTTTCTTAGTTTTGGGTGACTGGTGGAATTTTTAATTCAAAGGTTGTAACATTTATGAATTGTGAATATGTTATTAGTTTGTTAATTTTGGATCTAATTGTTTTCTATAGTATGTTATGATGGATTCAAAAGATATGTGTTCAAGATTTGGGGGATTCATCATAGTATGCCTTGGGAACTTAGGAGTAATGAAATATGGTTAAAAAAATTTATGCACTTATCAGGATGATAATTAATGTTATTGGGAGTTTTTAATGACCCATGCTTTAAATACGTTGATTTAAAGCCATCAAGGTGACTCTTGAATGGTTAAATCAAGAAAATTTCTAAATTGTTTAGCCTATTAAAGGGGGAAATATTTGGTAAAAGATTAAAATTTTGTTATGGTTGTCTGGGGAAGGATTCATACATTTTTTGGAAACTGTTTTGACTTTGGAAGTGTGATTGGAAGTTCATATTACTATTTGGTGGAACCATCCACTATGGGAAAAACAAATTTTTGTGACGGGAATAAATACCATCGAAAATAGTCTGTCGAGGAGTTCATTTGCGATGGGTAGGCACCTCCCGTCGCAAATACTGGGAGGTAGTAAACACTAGTTGCGACGTGGGATCCCCCATGGCAACTAGTTTGTCTGCCGGAGGTTATTTGCGACAGGATGTTGTCATGTCGCAAATATAATTCAGCACATTACTTTTTCCGATGAGACCCATCACAAATAACCATTTAACTGTTGGTAGTAATTAATGCGGCTGAATGTATTTGCGACGGGACCCATCACAAAAGTACTATTTTCGATGAAAATCTCATGGAAAATAGTCCCGTCGCAACTAATCTAACCTATATATACCCCCAAATGGTTTTTCTTTCCTCGCCACCAATTCATACTTTCTTTCCTTCTCTAAACTCTAATTTTAGATTGAAAATTCCTCAGAGTTAGTTTTTTTATGAGGAATTTGGGAAGTCATCTACAATTAAAAGAGTTCATGTTTAAAGGTATTTATGTTTTATTTAATTTAGTATTTATTTCATTTTTTACATTAATTTTAATTATTGTTTATTAGTTGTAATTAAGGTAGATTTATATTGATTTGTCATTAGTATTTATTTGAATAATAAAGATAAATTATTAGTGCTAATTCTTAGAAATTAGTAATAATTAATAATTATTAAAAATAATTAGTAATGTATATAAATAATTAGTGGTAATTAGTAACTAGTGGCTGTATTTTGCAGTAAATAATAGTAATTAACTCTAATTAGTAATATTTAGGAAAAAATAGTAATAAATGTGAAAAAATGGTATAAAATATTTACATGTATCAATAAATACTAATAATTACTAATAAATACTAATAATTAGTGATAAATAATAATTATTGTTATTAAATACTAATAAATATTAATAAATACATATAAATAGTAATAAATAATAATAAATAGTAATAAATAATAATAAATAGTAATATATATTAATAAATAGCAATAATTAGTAAACAATTGTAAAAATTATTAATAATTAGTAATAAATGCAAATAATTAGCAATAAATACTAATAATGAGTAATAATTAGTAGTAACTTGAAATAAATACTAATAATTTGTAATAAATACTCATAATTAGTAATAAATAGTATTAAATATGAAAAACTAGTAATAAATACTAATAAATAATAATAAATAGTAATAAATAGTAATAAATGCTAATAACTAGTAATAATTAGTAATAATTGGTAATAATTATTAATAAATAGTAATAATTATTAATAAATATTAATAAATAGTAATAAATAGTAACGAATAGTAATAAATACTATTAAATAGTAATAATTTGAAATGAATACTGATAAATACTAATAAATAGTAATAAATAAAAATAAATAAAAATAAATACTTATAAATAGTATGAAATATTAATAAATAGTAATAATTATTAAAAATTATTAATAATTAGTGAAAAATACCAATAATTTGTAATAAATAATAATAATTAATAATAAATTCTAATAATTAGTAATAAATACTAATAATTGGTAATAAATACTAATAATTAGTAATAATTAGTAATAAATACAAATAAATACTAATAAATAATAATAAATAGTAATAAATAGTAATAAATAGTAATAAACAGTAATAAATAGAAATAAATAGTAATAAATATAAATAAATGGAAATAAATATCAATAAATAGAAATAAATTGGAAGAATTCGCAATAAATAGTAATAATTAGCACTAAATAGGAATAATGACCAATAATCAGGAATAATTAGCAATAAAAAACTATAGTTAACAGCAATTAGTAATAATTAAGATTAATTAGAAATAATTAGGAATAATTAGCAGTAATTAGGAATAATTAGAAATTATTAGATATAATTAGAAATAATTAGAAATAATTAGCAATAATTATCAATAATTAGAAATAATTAGGAATAATTTGTAGTAATTTGAAATAATTAGGAATAATTTTCAATAATTAAGAATAACTAGAAATAATTTGGAATAATTAGCAATAATTATCAATAATTAGCAATAATTGTTAATAATTAGCAATAATGGGAAATAATTAGCAATAATTTTCCATAACTTGGAATAATTGGGAATAATTATGAATAATAAGGAATAAGTAAGAATAAATAAGAATAATTAGGAATAATTAAGAATAATTAGGATTATTTAGGATTATTTAGGATTAATTCAAAAATGTTATGAAAAATTTGGATTAATTTGGATTAATTCAGATTAATGAGCAATAATTAGAAATAACAAGATATAATTGGAAATAATTGGCAATAAAAAGTAATAATTTGGAATAATTAGGATTAACTCAAAATAATTAGAAATAATTAGCAATAATTAGCAATAATTAAAAATAATTTAGAATAATTTGGAATAATTAAGAATAAAATAAATTGTAATAAATTGTAATAACGTGGAATAATTTTTAGTGGATTGGAATCACTCCTTTTTCTCGATGAATCATCTCTTTTCAACTCTAACCAACTCAAAACATTATAAAAAGTATTCTTCTATGTATGCATATCCAATCTCATATGCACGAGTTTGAATATGAATTCGTAGGACCCCATTTTTCATAATGTTTTTAGGGAGTGACAGTTTCAATAAGATGATTCAACAATGAAAATGTGCTCTTTTGTCTGACCGTTCATTTACATGCATCTTTCTCACAGTAAAATGAAAATGAAGAATATGCTCGGAGGTATGCTTATACATTATAATACTTACCAGAATGGATATGAATACCTTTGAGAAGATTCTTCATTGTGATTTCAATATGAGAAATATGCAAGTAAAAGAGATGTTTGACAAAAGAGTAGTTGTCAATCCATTGTAAATTGTGTTTCACGTAATTAATGGAAATTATTAAGAAGTAGTTGTAATCATTTATCTTTTTTTATAGTGTTTTTATAAATTCAAATTATTCAAAAATCGTAATTATTTTATATATGGTAGTAAAATATGGATTATAGAAGTCGAAAATAGTCATTATTATATGATCGGGCTTGGATAAATAAGCACATAAATCTGAATCATTCTATTTTAAATCTAGTATATATTGAGTGTGATAAAGCTTTCTTATCATTTTCATCATCAAAACTAGAATATGATTTAGAAGGAAAAATTAAGTGACCTTATAAAAAATGTTATTTGGGAATGTTCTACACATTTGACAAGGTTGGGGGATATCTATTGGGGTTTTATTTTCAACCAAATAATGTTTTTTTTGGTATAAACATGGTGAAAATAGTTCCATAGAAAATAATAATAACTTTATTTATGTCTCAGGACATAGCGTCAACGATGTCATGAAAAAAAATATTTCAACTGTTAAAATCTTGAATCATCCATATAATGGTGATTAATGGAAACATTTTGACTGACAACATCGATAATTTATTTTAGAATCATATAACGTGTGATTGATTCTTTCTACCGAGGGATTATGTCTATTTTGTTCTTATGGTAGGCAGAATTCATATTGGATTGTCTTTATAACTTCATAAAATTTACCTCCATGGTTGTTGATGAAGGATCCCTATATCTTTTTGACCTTATAAATCATAGGACATCAAAAAAAGAACATTATTGTTTATTTGAATCTATTGATTGATGATTTAAATACATTATAGAGTAATTGTGTTAGTATATATTATGTAGCTATGAAAAAAAAAATTCATATTAAACCTTCATTGATGTGAATGATTTGTGACTTTCCTTCATATGGAATGTTATATGGCTGGAGTACACATGGTCTGAAATCATGTCTTTATTGTATCAAAGATGATAATGCCTTTATGCTCTTCAATGGAAGAAAACCATGATATTTTGACTGTCATCACAGATTTTTTTCTACTGATAATCCTTTTCAGAGGAAAAAATCTCATTTCAGGAAAGAAATAATTGAAAAGGGTGAACATCCCAAAATGATCTCAAGTATAGAGTTAAAATTAGTTGTATTTTCATTACCTCCCATCAAATATCGGCTAACAGTAAACCAAAAGAAAATTCATGGCTTTGGGAAAGAACATAATTGGATAAAATGATGCATTTTATGGGATCTCCAATATTGGTCTGATTTGTTGGACACCCACATGTTGGAAGTCACGCATATTGAGAATAACTATTTTGATAAATTATTTCATATAGTTTTGGATACACAAGGTAAGACAAAATATAATGTAAAGGCACATTTAGATGTTTCCCAAATTTGCAAAAGACCAGATCTTGAACTATTTCAAAATGTAGATCACAGAGGTTAATGAATAAAAAATCAACCTATACACTGACGAATGAGATTCACATATTATTTTGTCAGTGGATTGCAGGTTTGAGACTTCTATATGGATATGATACCAATTTTCAAGAAGAAATTGGTTTTCTACTCTCATTATTTTGATTCAGAATATCCCTCAAAACTGAACTGCATGGGACAGAATGAGGGGAATGTTGATGACGAAATGGATAATCTATAATTAGTTTTTAATCATCTAGACCTAAAATTAGATGGAGTTCAAGAACCACAAATATCATATGATGAACATCATAGAGGTTATATATATGTTCTGCTCAATTGTGATTAAATGACATCATTTTTACTGTGAGTTATTCTATCACTTGTTCTATTATTTATGTTATTGTATGTAAAATTATTTTTTTGTAGGTTATATTATTATCATATCAAGAAACATCTTCCAAAAATTACAGAAACTACTATTGAAGAATGCCAGTAAAAAACATTTCTCAATGTTTTCAAAAACTGGTAACATAAATTATTGATGGTTTGACATATTAATGCAGTTTATTATTTATTAAATTGATAATTGTTTTACATATTTTTAGGTGTATCAACATACAAATAAAATTGATAAGAGACTTTGTATATTGAGTAACGCACCATCAAAAATGGTAAAATATTATAATCCATTCCAGGTGAATGGTTTTAGAATTCATACACGTGAATATGGGGAATCAAAAAAATAATGAACAGTGGAGTTTTCTAGATAAGATTGCTTCATAATGAAACGGATGTGGACTTTTACGTCATGTTGGATGAAATTATTGAACTATGTAATCAAGGGAAAAATTAAATAATAATGAATTAATGTTGTTGTTTGGATACTGAGAGAGTCTTGCATGTTCATATGATTCATGGAATTTTCGATATTAAATATAAAAGTCTTCTTAATGTAAATGAACTATTTTTACTGGCTCAATAGGAACATCAAATATATTATGAAATGTACTGTGCTACTTCAAGAGACCTGAGTGATTGGTGGAGCATAATAAAAATAAAATCTCAAGAAAATCAGTTTACTCAAACTTAACGTGGTTCTAATGAAGTACAAGGAATTGAAATTTTTAAAGAGGCTACTCAAAATCCATATTTTCCACAAAGAGACATCAATATTGATGATGACACCCCACAATTATGGGTCGATGGTGACGATGATTTTAATGATGTTACAAAATAATTTGAAATGAAGAGAGATAATGAAACGAATACTCATCTGCATATTGATGATGCTAATAATGAATATGAAGACATTGAAATTGTTAGATACGAATATGATGATGAAGGTGAACATTGACATAGTTTAATGCTTGTAATAGAAATAACTAATATATATCAATTTTTAATATTCATTTTCAATTATATGATAACAACAATCATTTTGTGTTTCATATGGACCTTGATCTACTACGTGAGTTGCAGGAGGCTGGGATACCTTTGGATAAAGAGGATTTGGGATCATTTGACCCTCAGCCTACTAGTAGTTCAGGGAGTACACTGAGGGGCACTGGCTTGCGTGACTGGGGATTTTTGACCCTATCCCTGAGTGATGTCCACATCATGGATTCGATCCACGCACACAGAGGTTTGGTAACCTGTATATTTTAGTTAGATTTCATTAATTTGTTTATATTATAATTGTTTAATTATTTATTCTTTTTTCACAGTTTTGCGCATGTAGCTATTGGATAGGGGAATGCTACCTTGAAAAATTATTTTTCTCAGCCATGGATCACATTAGAACATATTACCGTTTTTGTGGATCACATAATGTTCAATAATTAGCTGGTACGTAAATAAATAATATTTATTTTTAAATATATTTCATTAATAATTTAATATTATAAATTATTTTTTAGATTTATGGTTTCCCATTGATGATAGAATGTGTGACATTATCCACGAGGCATGGGAGGTGTCTATGTGTGAGAGTATATGTTATTTTTTTCATAATTTGAGAAGGATTGTATTCACATTTATTGAGTTTTTGATTTCAGAGGAGATCTTCATTGGGCAGACAGAACTGGGGGAGACAAGAGGTGATACATCGAGATGGTAGCTATACATTCAGTATGCATAAAGAGCATCTGGTAAGTATCTTTTGAAAATATTTTATATAACATTAAATGTAAACAGTTTATTTTATATTCATATTGGCTGTCAAGAATCTCAATATTATGGAGTGTGAAGTTTATCAGAGGATTTACAATGATCCAGCAACTAGAGAGATTAGAAGTGATCACCAACATCAGATTTTAGTCAGTATTATTTCATTTTCAGTTTAAAAATTAACTAAATATTATATTTTCACTATTTTAATTTCTAATTGGATTAGAAGGAGTCATATGTGGCCACGACCTCTCAGATTTGGGCTAAGAGTCAGGCTGAGATGACTGATCAGACTAGTGCTCACCATTTCGATGAGGCGGGATGGATGCAGGCGACCCAGTATGCCTTTAAGAAAGGACGAGTGGTTGGTATCAACTCTCATTTGAATCCTTGGACTTGTTATGGTACTATTGGGATGTTGGCATACAACTCGAGATGAGCTTGTGGAGATGTATCATCTTTTAGCTCACAATATTAGGAGCAGCTGCGAGCTTAGAGTGAGCATATAGAGAATTTGCAAAAGTAGTAGGAAGAGAGGCATCAATAGTAACAACAATAGTATGAAGAGATGCATCAGTATGAGCAGCAGAAGTAGTACAAGGATAATTTGCGTCGATGGCAGCATTAGCAATAGAAACACAAGGAGGAGATGCGTAGATGGCAGCCACAGCAGCACATGCTGATAGATTACATGCATCATCTAACTCATTGTTTAGGGATGAATTTCCCTCCAACATCTCCTCCATCTCCTCCACCTTACCTAGAAGTATATCCCCCCATTGATTTTCTGTTATTTTAAAAACATTTTCATTCAAAAAAATTTGTAATATGAACTATTTAAAATTTTTATCTTTTATATTAGTGCGAATATTGCATAATGTAATTTTTTTTATTTTTTTTGTTTTATTATTTATTATTAATTATTAGTATTATATTTTTAATGATTTTTTATTTTAAAAATAATAATAATATTAATAATAATATTTTATCATTTTTAATATATTTTTTACGAATATTAGGAATTTTAATATTTTTTAATTATTTTCATAATATTAATATTATATTTTCAGTAATCATTATTTTATTAAGTTTTTTTATTTTATTATGTATATGAAAAAAGGCCTTTTACGATGATACCCCTCAAAAATAGTATATATATATATATATATATTTCAAAACTTATTTGCAATGGGAAAAGAACACATTGCAAATAAGTTGTTGCACCAGGCCCATCGCAAAATGTTTAAGTATATATAAAATATATAAACGAAGAACTACTTGCAATGGGACGACAGGCCTATCGTAACTACCTTTTGTGACATGCCCATCGCAAGAGTTATATATATATATATATATAATGTATTTAATCAGAGATCTATTTGTGGTGGGATGACTTCTCGTCTTAAATATTATTTTTTTACGATGGGCCCATCGCAAAAAATACTGTTTGTGATGTTGTTTTCTTTTTTAGGACCCCGTCAAAAAATATTTTTTTGTGATGGGATGCTCTCTCAAATAGCCTGTTGCAAATAGCCAAAATTATAGTAGTGATCTACATCCAAAGGATACATATGGTACCAGGTACATGGTGGACTGGGACGTAGCCCATGGGGTACGGTGGTTCCAACTAGGATTTCAATTAACAAAAAAAATGTCATGATGGAAACTACCTATTTTCTATATAAAATGATTGCAGTGTGGTCTATTTTTTCTATTTATTTAACCCTTCAATGAATATCCATATAATTTAATTGCACTCATCCCATAAAACAAACATTGGGATCTTTTAAATAGCCTCTTGTTATCCCTTCTTATTTATATTGATTAATATAATTTATATTTGAGTTTAAACTTATTCATAAGGGTAATCACTCCCTCTAATCTAATGTTCCTCATATTTCTATTATAACTTATTTTTCTATCCTTTGATAATGTACTATAGAAAAAATTCTTCTGGATTTTGCTGAGTTTCACTTCAATATTTTGGATTTATTTCCCCTTTCCACAATGAGATATCTATTTGTAAATTTCCATTTTATCATCACTATTTTGATGGAGAGAGGTTATGTAATATCGTGATCTATAGTTTTACGATTTATATGGTGAAATCATTGATTGATTCTTAGGATATTTCGTTGGGATATTTGGTGGAATATTTTTAGAGAATTTATAATGTGGATCAAAATAGTTTTCTGTGTATTTTTTATATTTCTATTAAGGTAACTAGGTTATTTGGTTCCCCTAGTTATGAAATTATGAATTAAATATTTTAGAGGTTGTTTGTGATCATTTAGAGTTAGTAGATATATCCATTAATTTTACTAAGTGGTCTCAACCCTACGGGTGGTTATAGAACTATGACTATAATATAATCACCATTTATATATCCAATTTTTTTATAAATATTAACTTATAAGTTTTGGAAAATAAATATTTTTATTTGGAAAATATTTTGGTATAACAATTGATTTGTTTCGTACTTTTTATCTTTCTTTATCGTGATACTCACATTGCATGAATTATATTTAGAGTTATTTTATACTAAATGTTTCATATTAATCCCTCTTATGTTGTTAGGCTGGTAGGATGAGTTCTCCAGGGACTATGAGTTTTGTAACCAACATCAGAGTCATATCATGAAAGGGACCTACATGATCAGTTAAAATTAATTAAGTGAGGGGCCAAAAAGTTCATTCACTTCACTCTTACTGTTTATTAAAAAAAATTGAAACCTATTAAATTGAATTACCAGATCAACTTCACACACCGAAAATCTCAAACACAATACACAAAGATTATTTCATTAAAGATTCACTTCTCACAATGAAAAGATACTCCTTATCATGATCAGGTAAAAACTATAACCACATTATCCAATATACGCATTATGTTAAATAAACTAATAAATTTCTATACTTCATCTCATATTATAAAACTATTTCACCATAATATTGTAATTTTATCTTAGGTAAACAATGATTTCTAATTTTTAGCTAAAAAAATAAACTGATTATGAAACCAAAACAAAAATAAGTATTAATGGTTGTTATTTTTTATTTGAATGTTTTCACACTCACCCTAGAATATATAAATTATTATTAATCCAAATTCATATTATTTTTCTAATAATTCTTATTTTTTATCTATATCAAGAACATCATAAAAACATTCATTCACATTCCTATAATTGTAACAATATATTCAAAAAAATGTAAAATATATTCTTTAATAGGAACTATGATTTTTCCTCTTCAAATTCAAATTCAAATTTCAAAATTTATAAAAAGAATAACCTTCATGTACTACTCAGCATAATATTATTCAGTTCTAAACATTTTGATTACCCCCCCTCCCAAGGTATTATACTTTTATTTAATTGTTTAACATTGTTGATGAGATTTGATAACCTCCGAGTCGTAAATATTTCAAGGAGGAAGTTCCCAAAGATTATGTTTTTGAATATTTTAATTCCATCAAAAATAAATTATTATAAATTTAAAAAAACCTTCATATTAGAGAAAACACATAATTATCATATAAAAAATATTACAAATGGAAAATATTATGTATGGAATAACCTTATGTATTGAAGATATTAAAAATTTTACAGACCCTTTATTCTCAGAACCTAATATAAAAAATCTAAAACATTAAAAGCTATTATATATAAAAAATCTAAAACATGAAAATCTATTATATATAAAAAATAATTTTTATTGAGGAATTTTATTTATTTACAGATCATGTATACCTCAAATATTCTTTATTTATTGATGAAAAAAACTTATGTATATAAAACCATACACCCTCATGAATTAATAATTAGTGTGAAAATAATATCCTAATAGACAACTATATAAAAATATGTATTATCAATAAAAAATAATTTGTATGAAAAGAAATATCTTAAAAATAAAATATAATCCATTTTCTAGAACAGTTATACTGGGAAATAAAAATATTATATAAATATTCCAAATATATTTTATATTTATCCAAACTTTCTTTTAATACATCACAACAACAAAAAATCCTTCAGCACATAGATCTTTTTATGTTATATTATTTAATTATAAAATAAAATTAAGAAAAAAATAATTTAAATTATTATATAACGTATTCAATCCTATAAAAACAAAAAAAAATTATAAGGGAATAATAATCAAATATTGATCTTTGGAAAACCATACTATGTGTCAAAAAATCTTCATTGTCACAAAAACCATAAAACTCAACATCCTAAAAAAACCCTTAGTCTAAAAAATAACACATTTATGATTTTTTTTGGAATCAACTATACAAAAATAAATTTTAAAACTATAAATAAATAATCAATTAATATTTAATTAATATTATAAATATTATTTTATAGAACTCAGTATCGTAAAAAATAATATTGAATAATAATTTCAGGTTTTCCAATAAAGTAGATCACATACAGTTCTTCAAATCATCTACAACATCATAAAATAATTCTTTTAAAAACTGATTTATAAGATTCTATGTACATAATAAATAATCATATTATAATAGTTCAGAAATAATTAAACCATATTTAAATAAAATCATTCAATTTTTATAAAATCCCTCTAAATATAATCTCCCCATAAATAACAGATCTCTACCCTCTAGATAAAACCCATTTCATTAGATTCTATGGTATATTTTATCGCCCATATAAATTAAGAGAAAATCATAAAGAAATTTAGTCTAGTTTTATCCAACTTTAATACAAAATATCTGGATAATATTTAATATTGGATGTAGAAATCATCTTACATTATCATTGAGAAGAATGAAGTTGAACTCATATAATCATCCTTGATATATGAAATCATTCCATCAGGAATGTATATGTGAAAAAATAGGAAATTTTTAACTTTGCATGAATGAACTATATTTTTTGAACCACTTTATCCACCAACTCCTTGGTAAATTGACATTTCATAATAGAATTTATAGATCAAGAATTTTTAATTATATTTAATGAAAAATTAAGGAAACTTTAGCTATCAAAGCCTACCAATATGGGAATCATCACATCCACTGTGATATATTCTAGTTGAGTAATCATATATATATAATTGTTTATTTATTTATTTTTAGAAACTCATTTTAAATATCTCATTGAAATAATTTCCTTCAACAAGAGAGGAGCCTTTGTACACAAGTCTTTCTTAATTATTAATCACTTATCCTCTTACATTTAGCTTTTTGTGAATTGTTTTAGATAATATTATTTTTTAATAGATTGTGTAGAAACTCCCACGTATCATTATTATAAATCTAATATGGCTACTCATTTAATGTATTGATCCAATTTTTTCCCGAAGTAATATATCATCTCTCATGGTTCAACATAAGAAAAAAAATTAATCATATGTTATATCCTCATATCCATCTTAGTATGAATTAATATTTCTTATTCTATATTGTTATTTTAAAAAAACCCAATTCTATCTACATGAATGATTTGGAAAATATTTTTCAATGAAATTGAAAATGACTATATCAATCTCTTTAATCTATACTTCTTCTACATTTTAATTATTTTCATAAATATCACCCACATATTAGAAAGATATTCTTCATTATATTCACATATTAAACATGATCCTTTTTATGTAATTTTTTTTATTTTAGCGATAAAACAAATTAATGTAAATATTATCCACAATCATTGTTGATTAATTATTATAACAGGTATTTCCACATCCATTTATGGATATCCAAGGAAGATACCATTAATTCATCTATACTAAATCTTCCAAAAGGTTTTAACTTTTTAAATTTGTTATTATAATGGATGATAAATAAAGATAAGTATTTTATGATTGGGGAAATATTATAATACTTATTATAATATATCATACATAGTGAAATATATATATTTTTACTAAACAGAAAATAATTTTCAACTTAAACCACTATACCAATTTCTTATGTCATGAAATAATTAAAAATATCATGGTCAATCAATATTGTGAAATCCATATTCACAAAAAATTTGTTATTTCATAGTGTGAAAAAACATTATATAGAGATTATGGGGAACTTAGTTTAAGATAAATACAATTCATCTCATGAAATACATAAAACATCTACCTAGTATATTCAAAACTATTATAATTCCAATTATTCTTTAAAAAGGAACCACATTACTTCCCCACACTTCTTATAAAAATATTTTCTAAATTTAAGCATCAATATAGTACATCATGATAATAATTTATGTGATATGATTAAATTAATCTATAATGGGGATAAAACAGTTATCTCTATTATTTGACTGCTTCCTTATAAACAAATAAATATACAAATGAATGAGATCTAATGGTTTAGATGTTTAAATAACTTCTTTCATTGGTGAACAATTACAAATTTTATACATATAGAATTTAAAGAACAAGAAAATTTATCTCCCTATTAAGGATCGTCATATCCCATACATTCTCTGCATGTGTATGCATGTAAATATTCATTTAACCATTATGTTAATGATTTTTATACCACAATTTACTTTTTATTTTTAATGTTATGTAGTGTAAATTTTCAGCACCAACATCCTCAAACTAGTTGCCCCATGTCCACTTTACCCTCATTAATATATATTGATCATTCAGACTCTACACTATAACTCAATGTTTTCAGAAATAAAAATTCATCTCCTTTATCATTGAGATGAGATATTCTTAATAAGTTGTGTTTCAATCAATTAACATATAACAAGTTCTTTGAAATAAAATTATTCTTCCCAATTATTACTAATATAAAACTTCTGATTTTATGTTACCCATTATTTTGAAAGGCTACATATAAATCCATCTAATTCCTAATATACTTCATTAGATTAAAATTTATTATCAATTGTTCATAACATTAACTATTCGAAATCTATTCACATTCTTTATCGGATTCTTTAACTGTTACTTGAATTAGTAATAACTTTTTTTTTATTTTTACTTTATTATTATGTTTATTTTGAATCTTATAAATAAAAATAAGTTAATTAGGTGTAATTTTGATATAATATTCAGAAATGTGATTATGTCGGTCAAAAGATTCACAAACATCATTTAATGATCGATACTTCTTCTCAAATAACAAAAAAAATATTTTTTTATTCGAAACATAACATCATTGATTTGGTTGAAATCTGACCAATATTTGTCAATAGGATCTTATAATATTATATAAGTATCATAATTAAATAAGAAAAACTTCTCTATATATCTATATCCTCAATAGTTCTTCCATAATCCATATAATTCGTTCATTATTAAAAAAAATGTTTGTAAATGTTGACGCCTAATCTTTTTCAATTTTTTGACCATAAAATTTTCAAACTATTTTTTCAAAATAAAATCATCATAAAAAATAAAAAAAATCTTCTTCACAATATAATTATTATTTTATCTTAAATGTCCCAAAATTATATAGCTTCCAAATTTAAGTTTCTATTAATAGAATTTTCATTCTCTTGATAATCAAATTTTGTTACCATTACACTGACTTTTACCCCTATTGAAAATGAATAATCATTTTCAACAAATATTTAATGAACTTTTTTAATATTGTAATGTTTTATTAATTTACCAACCTGATTCTCATAATTATTCAAATCATCAACACTTTCTACAATCCCCTCTATTATGCTTTATCAAAATTCGGACATAAAATACTTGATGACTAATCTGAATTCTATGAATTATTGTTGTTCCATTAATAATGGTTTTTTTAATTTTAAATATAATTATATGTTTCATTACCCTTCACTTCTATCTCAACATTAAAATATATATATTTTTTATTCAGTAACTTCATGATTTATATATCATTATTAATCATTGACTCCTTTTAAGAAATAATAAAATAATTGATGATTTATGTTTTATTATTTTTCTATAAATTCTGGTTCCCCTTCTCCAATTTTATAAACATTAAATGATATTAATTGATTTTTTGTTTTCACGTGAACCCTATTTCTTTTTATCCATCACTTCCTCATTCACCATGTTAATAACTAGTAAACACTTTCCCAATCAATTAAGAAATTATTATTTCTATATAAAAGTAAAATAAATACTCAATTTATTATATATCATAGGTATTATCATAGTACTAAAATTTTGTTAATAAATTTTTATTCTTTTGTTTTGAAAAATTAATTCATTTATCATTTGAATAAATATTTGTTTTATTTAATTTTTGATCTTTTTTATTGGTGTATAGCCTTATGTTTTCATCTTCATCCACAAAATATGCCTCCCCATTGAACATTAGTCATGTCACTATGAAATGTCTAATAGCTCCACACCTGAACACTGCATTGGCATATTTCCCTAAAAAAATCATTTTCATCTTCTCATAGTTCTAAAATGAAAGGGATGAGTATGTTAAATTTCATTTCAATTTCTTTTTTAGGATTATATTTTATCTCATATTCATAAATTTCATTCCTACACTTCTCTTTATTCAAGTATTTAATGGAAATATATCTATCATCATTTCTCTTATTCTTCAAAGAAACATCCAATATATATTTTATATATTATATGAATTCATAACATATAATTCAATGGTAGACTACATGGAAAATGTTTTATAATAATGAAGTCCTTTAATATAAATATGTATGGAAAAATATGAAGCATTTCCATTATAATCATTCAATCTTCTAAATTATAACCAAATCATCAGATAGTGCTCACAATTTCATTAACACAACTAAATAGGTCATCAAATTTTCCACCATAATTAATGTTGGTATATTCATATTTTACTCTCCAAATTTGTAGCATACCATGCTTTACATTTACAATACCTTTAAAGAAATTTTTCCAATTTATCCCATATACCCTTCAATTATTACATCCATTTATCTTTAATATAATACATTTATAATAGATTCTAAAAAATGTGATTTTAATATTGTTCGTAGTTCTTAAAATTCAATTTTTCAATTAAAATCAACACCAACATCATGATTTGTAAAACCATCAACAAAATTATCTAACACTTCAAGAATAACTGATTTCAAGTATAATGACAACTAATATTTTTGTATTTCATAATTTTTCCCATAAAAAAGAGTTTACACGAATTTCATTTATTGAATTAATGTTTCCTATGATCATAATTGAAATTAATATCCCATCACTTCATATACATAGGAATGAAATGTCTAAACAGTTGATCATCATTGAATGAAACCTAGGCCTAATACTAAATAAAAATGAGCCACAATATAAATGATAATTATTTAAGTGCTGGTAAATAAGTGGAATTGTTATTCTA
Organism: Viscum album; assembly: GCA_963277665.1. Classification (NCBI taxonomy): domain Eukaryota; kingdom Viridiplantae; phylum Streptophyta; class Magnoliopsida; order Santalales; family Viscaceae; genus Viscum; species Viscum album. Next base: position 1,589,559,343 of record OY728141.1, on the reverse strand, counting down.
TTTATGTTTCCATAAAATGAAATTCAAAACATATTAAACTGAGGTTCTAGATAATTATAACACATATCAATTGATATAAGTATTATAAATATAGTATTAATTACAAGGTTCACCACTCAAAATGAGTAGCTTCTCCTTATCATGACCTAATAAAACCCATAAACACATGATTCACTAGAATTTCATATTGGATAAAATCAGAAGGGTTTAACCTTGAACTCATGTTGAAAAAAATGTGTATTGGAATGTGTAATGTTCTCTCATTAAAACAAGGAAAATAAATTTGTAGAAGAATTGAAAAATTGATTATTCAACCAAAATTACTCCATTCTGATGTTTTTGTTATTTTTTTACACTTCTCATAGAATTGATTAAACATAAAAATGATGTAAGAAAATTATTATTACACATATTTGAGTGATTTATATTCTTCTTTTCTTTTATTTATATTCTATAATGTTAAAAAAAATTATGAACACTTATTCTTGTAAAAAATGTTTTTCTAAGAGTAGAAGATATATCCTTCAATATAATTAGTGATATTCCATATTCAAATTATAAAACCATTAAAGTAACTATGTTTAAATACTTCTCAAATTATTCTTATTAAAATTTGATCCCACAGATCATCCAAGACAAGTAATTCTCTTTTATGTTTTTAATAATTTTATTTATGTGCCTTGATACCATATGGGTCATAATTATTAGAATAATGTTGTTTCTAGGAAGTCATTTTTCGAATATTTTTCATTCCATCCATATTCAATTTTTGGTAATGTAAATATTACATATGTATTAGAGAGATTCATTACATAAAAAGAAAAAAAATAATTAAAAAACTTTATTTTTTAATGACATCTCAATTTTCAAGACCCTTCCTCCTCCCCATTTCATGGATAAAATATGACATGTGAGAAAATATTATAATTCAAATAACTATTCATATTTACGAATTTTCTATTTTCTAGACCCAATATGATCTCAAAATTACTTATTTTTTAAAATATAATAAATGTATTATGATGAGGAAATCCAACTTTTTTATATTTATTGTGAATATATATATATATATAAATATATATGACTATATATCTTAATCTTTAGTGGTGAAGGAATAATCCAATGAATTAAGAAGTGAGAAATAGACATTCATTTGAATACAAAATTGATGATTTCATAGCTGTATAATAAAAAATAAATTATAGGTATTATTGTTGGGTAAAACACTATCTACAATATACATTTATTATTAATGAAACTGGCTATAATATATATCTTTTATGGATATGATAGAGCTATGATTAAAAGAGTATAAGGACTATCTTATGATTGTGATAATTCATTAATGTGTTTCATAGTATAATGCATATATATATATATTTATATATTCTACTTCATGAATCATGAAAAATAGTATGAGTTTTAAGAGGTATGGATGTAATGATTCAGTAATGTGTACAAGGTTGAGTAATTATCAATTAAATGGATTTGAAAATCAGGTTATGAATATTTGGAAATAATATAACAATTTCTAAGGTCATTGAATGTTTTTATAAGTGTTTTTTATTTAATCATAAATTCTTATGAGGGATAAAATTGTTTCTAAGTAGGTTTGTAGAGGTCTAATACATTTCTCCTGGAGTTGAAAAATCAAAAAAGTTATATGATTAATAAATGTACAACTGTTACTATAATAGATGAGTGGAAAATGAATTCCACATATAAAAGTTACTCTATAAAAGAATCTTATAATTGGAAGGGGAATTGAATAAACATGAGTTAATCTGATATATATGTTTGATTCATCTAGAATTACAGACTGAATATTGTAAAAGGAAGCGTATGAGTAAATTTCATTGTATTCATAATTAAAATTTCATCTAATAGGTAACTGGAAATATTTAGGACTATTTTAGATACAATAATATATGATTGACTCATTTAACACATATTTAAAATATATTAGGTAGAATTTGAAAAATTATTGTGAGATACACAGAAGTACCTAAGGATAACCATTTTAAAGGAAAACCTAGAAAAGGACTAGAATTATTGGTAAAATTAAGATTCATTTAAAATTTTGAGAGGGTTGTTCTCTAAATTTATGAAATGTATTAGATTACTTCTAATATGTAATGTACATATTATTGATTCATAAAATTATATTTCATAGGATAATTTGATACATATAAAGATGATATTACATTCAATGTTTGTTTATTGAATTATGGTATTCCCATAACATATAGAATAATATTTCACAATAATGTAGTTTGAGGACAAAATAACGACCAAATATGGTTTCATATTTTTATAGGTTGATATTTCATAAGTAGAATACCACATCGTGAAGCTATCTGGGGATGTTGTGGGAGGGAATTACATTGTATTGTCATGATGTGATAGTTTGAAACTAAATTAGAAGATGATTTGGGGATGTGTAACAACAAGATAATATATCAAGCTTGAAACCATTATAATATTATCATAATACAATGTTTTAGGAAGTACATTCTGATAAAGAAATGTTTTTTCATGAAATATTTAAAATAATGAGGATATAATTAGAGCATTATAGAGATATATATATGATAGTTATAAAAATTTACAATAAAATGAAAACTATGTGTTTTAGAAAGTAAAATTATTAAGGAATATGTGATAAAAATTGGATTTCATATGAGTTTTAAATATTACTATTCTTGTGATATAGTTTCTGTATTAAATATGGATTAAAACAAGAGATTAATAATTAATTTAATGTGATAAATTATTCAGGATGAATTATGTATATATAATATGAAAATGAAGACAATAGAAAGGGGATAGAACTTGTGGATGTATTTCATGATATTTCATTGTATCAAACAATTCTGGAAGAAACCAGAATTTTGTGTATTGAAGTGAGTGAACCTGATGAAATTTGGGTTGATAAGGAACAATTTTTTAAATAATATTAACATAAATCCCTAGATTAATGATCCATCAATCCTATTTGAATAAATACATTAATTACATATCAGATGTGAAATAAACTAAGGAAACTGAATTTTAACAATGAATGTTTTAATCACACTAATAATTTTTAAATCACATACATTTGAAGGAAATTTTAGGTTTAGATTTTTAATGAGTTTGTGGAATCATTTAACTATAAAGGATCATGTGTTTATCATAAAATCAACATTTCCTCCCATTTATAAGAAACTAAATAATATGTAATATTTAATTAATATCTCTAAAAATATTTCTACAAATGATCCACTTCTAGAAATATCAGGTAAAATAATTTTCATAATTTCCTAGGAATATAGAAACATAATAATAGTGATATTAGATACTAATTATTGGAAAATGTATATCAGAATATATTAAGGCATGGACATGGAACAAATAATATAATAGGAAATAAGTAATGATAAAATAATTCCACATATTTGGTCATGTGATCTTGAAAAAAATCCATGGATAACAATATAAATATAAATACCAATAATAATAATCTTGTTTATAATTATAGAATTCATAATTTCAGTAATTTTGATCTTTTTTAGTAGTGACATAGCCAAGACATTAATCTTGTAATCAGGGTGACATATAAGACATCATTCTTATTATCCCTGTAGCAACCAAAACATTTTTTCCATTGTGTAGAAATACACCAAATACCAAAACCTTTTGTCTCAAGAGGCCAACTGATACATTGAAGTGATGTATAATATCAATATCGACACATCAATTCTCTTTGTATAATAATATTTATATATAAAAGATATGAATATTAATACAATGAATGATAAAAACTTATTTTTAATCTATAATCATCCATATTGAGATTCAAACATATTGAATTTAAATACTATTCTTGTCCATAAATTAAAATAATCCAACTAGAAAAATTATTTTGATTGTTAAAAAATACATAATCATAATGCTTGAGTATTAAAAAAACATCATTACTGGAATAACAAGTATATCAATTTTCAATATTTCCCTATCAATAATTGGGATATATTTATATCATAGAATCCCCCAAATAACACCATATATAGTAATGGTATCTGGTAATGATAATAATTCTTCCTAATAAATCAATGTAATGAAATATTAGTAAACACTCTTTAGTAAAAAAATTATGAGTGTTAATAAAGGTAATGAATTGGAAGAAAAATTATGATTATGAAAAAAGAAAATTTATAAATTCAAATGTACAGATGGATTTAGAAGAGTTTTGTCTCACCAAAAAATAGTATTAGAGGATTTAATAGATAATCGAGGACTAATATACACTCCCCAAAAAGGAAACTAGTAGTGAATATGAATCATGTATCAATAAAATTAAATTTGGATGAAACTACCCTTATAGTAATGGTAATGTAATGATGAAAAAAACATGAGAGGGATACCATGAAATTAAATTTTAATTAAATGTATTTTTTAATTTTACATGAACTAAATGACATTGTTTATACACATTATAAATGAAAAAATGGAACATGATATCCAACATACATCATCAAATAAGAAATAGAGAGAAACAACATATACAACATTAGATAACCACAAATAAAAACCCACTGAAGGATATAATATCAAATGGAATATTCAATGTAATAAATAATTAATTTTTATATATTAAAATATAATAGGGGATTTTTTCAACAACAAAATATAAAGAATGGTGCATAAAATTATCATGGATAAAGTAATTTCAATTGGAGAAAAAGAACCCATACTTCTTGAGTATCAAATGAATCAAAACACTTGAAGGATGAAGAGATTCATAATTAATTTCAAATATCATGATTTTAATTTCTGATATAATATAAAATATTAATAATATATAAACTCTTTTAAACTAAATTGGGTCACAACAATAATCATATCTCACGAAATTATAATTTAGATCAAGAAAACCGTTTAATGTATCAAAATATATATGGTAATAATCATTTTATAATGTGTTAATAAAGATTAATTATTTTACACTAGAAAAAATAATGAATAAAATAAAGAATAGTTTTTCTATAAAATAAGTAAAACCTTCAATGATATAGTACTATAATAATTTTTTAACTCAATTGAATAAAACTTACTTTTAAAAAACCCTATCAACATTAGTATCTTTTGAATTGAAGGCCATTTTAAGAGAAGAAACAATATAGATCTTCAAACCCGAAGAATCTCAAGAATATTGAGAAATATAATAATTATAAAATAATGACATAAAATGAAATAAATTATAGTGAATAATATATAAAATTCCTCATGTATTTGAAATAGAGATAATGGAACCCTTATCTAAATTTCTCACTTATACTAATGTGCTTGAATTTAGTTTAGGCCTTGAAAATTCTCTTTAAATAATCCATGAAATTGAATATCATTGGTTAAATAATTTAGAAAATATGAATATAAAATCGGACAATTATTAGCAATAAATTTGATGGAATTGGTGTATCATGAAGGGGTAGATGTTTACCCATTTCTATGTAACGAAAATAGGGAATTTTGTCAACACCCATCAGATTTCAATAGTGGAATAAAACTATTTATGGGTAAATTATCCCAAAAATGAGAAATCATGAATAATTTGGAGATCATATGATGATAAATTCTTAATAAAGTATTTAAAATCATGTTTGGAACATGTTATATGTCACTTCTAGTTATATTTTTTCTTGAAACTTTTTGGTCTATTAATAGGGTAATTAGTTTTTAACCAAGTAACATATTCTTTTATGAAGATATAATATAAGTGATCTTAAAAAATTTGGGTTATATGAATCTAAATTTATTCATTATTTAATCTTATTCCATTTATAATTTATATAATATAAACAATTAAATTAAAATAATTTATATATAGATAAATCGTTTCCTTCAAAAATATTTTTTTCCACCATTAATTAATTATTATAATATTGGTTATTGATTGAAAATTTAATTTGTGATAATTTATTTGAATATAAGATTTTAGATTATATTAATTTATCTCATAAAAATGCATAATTTTTTTATTTGATAAAAATAAGACAATGTTAACAAAACAATTATTAGAAAAAAAATATAGTTTTTCTGTTACCACAGTCATAATCATTAATATTCATAATCATACTTTTATTCATAAACATTAAATTAATCTTATTAAATAGTAATATTGTATTCATCCATTATAGGAAATTAATTTTTTCATTTTATTTTGAAAAGTGATAAAAAATACTTTTTTAATATAATAAATAATAATATTTAGTATAAAATATTACTTATGTTTACAAAATGATATACATGGGTTTTAAAATATAACATACCAATATCAAAAGATTTATTTGACTTCTATATATAACATTTTAAAATTAATTTAATTGACTCATGTATTAAGATAAGATCTAAAAAAGTGTTGGTTTTAGCGATTTTGGAATTATTTTCACTACTTAAATAAAAATTGATGACATTTTACCATCCCAAAATGAAGTTATTTTAAGGTAATTGATATTGTAATATTTATAAATTTAGTATTTAAATTTTAAATATAAATATAAACTATTTTTATTGAAAAATAACTTTTTTTTTCATTAAAAGTCCTACAGGGAAATGTGTAAAATACATGTGATAAATAAATTATTATATTAATAATTACCTAATATATCATTATAATTACTATTTATATATCATATCAATATATCCATGTAATATATATCTATAAAATCCTTTTTGTGGCATTTGAGGCTGTATATTCCAATAGTAGATATTTCATGGATATTTTAATGAACTTTAATTTCACTCATTCAATTTATATCATAATGTAATTTTTTGATGTTTGAAAGTGATTATTCTAAAGAAAAACCCATATATGATACGTCATTCCCTATTTGAAATAATTGTTTATCATATGGATGACTTCTACTACCCGATGTCATCTATTTCCTTTCAGTTCATAGATTTCGTAATATGGTTACATGATTTAGTTACCTCTAATTTAAAAGCTATATTAAGATAGAAAAATATTATTCTATCATATCATGGATATTTTTGATTATTTGATTCATGTAACAAAATCTAATAACATAATATTTACATAAATAAATCACATATTCAATTTTCGGTTTGTTACATTCCCCCATAAATAAATTGCATCCTCGCAATTTTAAATATTCCAAGCTAATGAAAATGTTATGTGTGTCCATAATATATTCATGAATAAATATTTAATTTCTAGTGATATATCATCCTTACTATCCTTATTTTGATTAATGAATAAATACTTCCCCCATAATAAGAATATTAATAATAATGAGTGAAATACTAATATATAATGGGTGTATTTTTTATAGGGAGTTTATAGTTATAATTATATTAATAGGGGATTTTAGATTGTTTTTTAGATGTGATTTTATTAAATTTGAAATTATAACGGACTCTATTGCAATACAACTAATCTATTACTAATGTAACATCAAATTTGATTATAGAGTTATAGGATTTTATAGGAATCACATTCTAAAAAAAATATTTGAGAGAATTAATATCTTTGGGGTACGAGAATCAAAAAAAAAATAATTTTTATTAATAATTATATATCAAGTCATTAAGCAGGTGATTTTATTTTATTATAAACATTATAGGAACAAAATATTTTGTTGAACATGATATGAATACAATTATCATAATTATTGATTTCGTGATCAGTGCTTCACACTCCAAATTTTCGTCATAACTCACTTCCATAGTTTTGGATTCATAGGAATTATCTGTTCTTCACTTTTTTGGGTTCCTATCATCATTGATGGGTTATTTATTGGGTCACTAAATTGAATAATATTCATGTTCCCCATATTTAACATAACAAATTTTCAATGGTAATTGAGGATGAACACTTTTTTTCCTTCCACAACTTATAGTAAGAACAACATGTTTGCAAGAAAAAATATTTTCCCAATGACCAGCCTAATCATAGATATATCATATTCATGTTACTTTGATACATTTTATATATTTATGCATCCCACTTTTATTTCAGGAATGAAATTGAGTCTTCTTTCAATCACCATCATCATCATCCGTCGACCTTTTATGGGACTCCAACCTTCTTTTATTTGGTGTGTTTTGAATATAAACTTTTTTCACATAATTAATCATAATTCTTGATATATTGTTTGTCATAAAAAGAAAAATACAATCTAATTCCCATCGAATTTTTTTTCATGTTGGTAAAATATCCTCATTATCCATGGAGTCCATTTTCAATATGATTTTTCTGATATTCATCAATTAAAAAATCCCAATGGAGTTTATTTTTTAGTGATTAATAATTAAAAGAAAAGGAGAATAGTTGTAAAGAAATTTTCTAAATGTCCCAACCTAAATATTTATTTATTTTTAATATTATTTCATTCAAATTATGTTCAACCTAAATCCATCGTGGTTCAATACAGTTTTCTATAGGTTGAGTTATCTCAAACTTCTATTCATAATTTTTTAAAATTATTAATCTATTGTAGACAATATTAAATTGAATGTGATTTAACAAAGAATATCCCCATGGATTATCAAACTAGGATTATAGATTAGAAAATATTTTGTCCACTATGTTAAAATTGAGTTCATAAAAACAATCACTTTATATAGTTACTATCCCTATATATATCTATGCAAGAGATTTCATCCAAATGTAATATTCATATATGTAATTTATTTCTATGATGACCAAAAAATATAAACATTTCAAAAATTTCATTAGCGTATCCTATACATAGACATAAAATATAAATTTATACATATTATTTAATCTAATGTTGTCTTATCCTAATCCCTAAAATATTTAATGTTTTTAACAATATCATTAAGGTTTATCTACACATTTTATATTATGATTATCTTTAATCCACCAATCATTATGTATTCCTCAACTAAAATCTTAACTAATAATGGTATCTAAACCCTCCATTAATAAAAAACTATTACAACATAGACTTGTTCTCTTAGAATATAGTGTGAATGAACACATTTTTCTATATATAAGATTTAAAATGAAACAAAGAAACCAAAATTTAACCTTGAATTATTACAATATAACTAACAAATATTGAGTAACATACTTTTCAAAGACAAATTATGATTGGAGTTTTGTTGGGTAATGAAATCGGTTTAACTAATAAATCTCATTCATTTCTCCTCAAATAGGAATTTTTTCCACTATATAGAAAACTGCATAATCAATAATTAGTTTACACAACACCATAAAATAATATACACATACAACTCTTCTAGAAATATCATTTATAATTCCTTTCATCATACTTAAAGAAGACATAAGCATAATTAGGTTGATATTTTGTATACAATATGGGAAAATGTATATCAAACGTAATTAAGGTGTGAGCTTTACATAAATAATATAGTATGAAACAAATGATATTCAAAAAAATTAATGGAACTAATCACATAATATTGAAATAAATCCATGGTTTGAAATATAAATAAATACCTACAAAAAAATAAATTATTAATGTTGAAGGAAATAATAATGCTATAAATGTTGATCATTACCATCATGTCCTCAGCCAAGACATTTTTTTTCAATTACGAAATCACCATGAAATCATTAAAACCAAGTCATTATTATTACATGGGTAGGAAAAACCCAAATTCCAAAACCACTTACACAATAAGACCAATTTATTAATCAAGGGGTTATATAAAACAAACAACCACATATAAATTCTTTATGTATAAATTATTATTCATATATATGATATGAATATCTATAAAATGCATGAGAAACTTTCATTTTTAATCCATTAAAATCCATAATATGATACAAACATACGTAATGTAAATACATTTCTAGTAAATAATCTATCATTATCCATCTAAGGAGATAATGTGGATTGTTAAACAATATAAAATCAACTTTAGTAAGTATTCAATAAACATAAGTATCAAAATAATAGTATATAGATTTTCATTATGTCCCCAATAAATAATTGGAAAATATTTCTATGTAATCATCCTTAAATTATCATATTATATAGTAATGATATACTATTAATTGATAATTTTTCTCATCATTTTATATATGGAAATTTAGGTTAACACAATTTCATCAAGGGAATGAAATATAGAGATGTCAAGGTGGAATGATATTGGAAGAAAAATTACAGCTATAAGATATGAGGATCTAGAAAGATAAAGAAATTTATTAATTGCATGAGTTTAATACCTCAAAATGAAATATTATGTTAGCATTTATAATGTATTATATAACCAATATACGCACCATGGAAATGAAGAAAAGTGTAAAATACGAATCATCTCTCAATGAAGTGAAAATGATATGTAACAAACATTGGCTAACAACGATGTAAGTATCAAAAGAGCATGAGAGGGAAACCATGAAAAAAAAATATAATGAAATAAAATATATTCAATAATTTTTTAGGAAATAGGATAGTGGATAGATCTTATAAATGAAATAATGGTGCACAATATCTACCATGTCCCACAAAATTAAAAATAGAGACAAATTACACTTATGCCTTAGAAATATTTGAATCAAAATACCTTTGAAGATATTATTTTGAAATGGAATGTTAAATACCATTAATTATGATAGAGTAATTATATAAAATTTCAATTGGGAAGTTAGTACCCAATATAATACAAAACATAGAGTATAACATAATCATATCTTAAAGAAATAATTTTTAAGACAAAAAACCATTGCAGCATAAACATTATATAAATTAAAACCCTTTAAAGGACACGGACCATGAAAATGAATTTCAATTACCATAAATATGATTAGTGATATAATATAAAATATATAAAATATATGAACCATATAAATAAAATTATTTAATAGCATGAAACATCTCTAATGTAATAGGTTTTGAGAAGAGGAAACCCATTTCATGTAGCATAATAATTCAGGTAAGAATAATTTGAAATTATGTTTATTTTAATGAATTTTAGATAAATATAATTGGTGAAATTAAATAAAAAGTCTCAATTATATAAAGTAAATAAAAAATTTAATATTACAGTTAAATTAGTATTTTTGAAAATCAATGGAAGAAAATTTTGATAGAAAAATTGTTACAATATTAGTATCTTTTTAATTGAAGACAATTTTATGAATGGATTAGATATGGATCCTAAAAAACATTAATTTAATAAATATGAAAAAATACATTCATTATGCATTAATAACAACATGAAAAATAACTAATATCCACTTCCATTGATAGATGAATTGATTAATCAGCTATGTGGAGCCTAGTATTTCTCAAAGATATATCATTATTTAGGATATTACCATATAAATGTGAATAACTAGGACACACCCAAGACTTCTTACCATAAATCTTACTGGAATTACAAGTTCATAGTGATTCTTTTTAGACTCACTAATGTTCCATCAATTCTCATGAACATGATGAATATAGTCTTTATATATTATCCTAATAAATTTGTGGTAGTCATTATAGACATATTATAATCTACACCAAAAGAATGGTTGACTTTATGAAGCATTTTGAAACTATGAAGAAGACCTTTTAAAAAGAAAATGATTGTATAGTATAATAAATGTAAATTATAGTTGTGTATATTAGAAATCATAGTAAGTTTATCATCCTAAAAGGGATATCACTAGACCCTTCAAAACTAGAGTTATCTGAATGATGGCCAATAATAACCTCTATGACTAAAATAAAAATATTCCATGGATTAGATGGGTACTGAAGTCTTTTTTTGGGGAACATTTCATGATTTTTACACCCCTAACCAAGATATCATTGAAACTAGTCAAGATATTCTAGAATTATAAATGTAGGTAAGCTTTAATGATCCAATTAAGAGGCTAATCACACAACCAGTACTCATCTTACCACCAATGGGGAAGGATTTATGATCTATTGTTAATCTTTCAAAAAATGTATTGTGTTTTGTAATCTGGAGAATGAAAAGGTGACAGAATATGTCTAACTCAAATTATGTATATATGAGAATAAATATCATTATCATGACCTATAATTATGTAGAATGATATTTGAATTAAATATTTGGTGGAATTAACAAATTGGGGAGAATTGTGAAATATACATGAAACCTAAAATCATCATGTATAAATTCATAGAAAAATAGCTCAATATGTTCCAATGATGTTTTTTATATTTTATCAAGGATTTTGATTTTTCATTCCATTTATATCATTGTATGTAAAACAATGAGGATGATTCTATGAATAGAAAGGGTCCTTCAACTCTATCCATAATGAGGATTATAAGGGACCCAATTTTATTGGACATGAAAAGGTTGGATATGAGAATAATTAAGGGATATTCATCCTACCTTTCCCAAATAACAAATCAGTCAATCATTATTAAGAGGATTAAAGAGGGACAGAAATATCATGAGTTACTATAGAAGAATAAGGGAATATTTTGGAGTTTAAATGTAATGAAAATGGTGTTGGATGGTTGGGAACCCATATATGTATCCCATTAAATGAAAATGTAAGATGTAACATATTTATTAAGCACATAGATCATCATTTTATATTCATATACAAATAACTACAACGTATAGACATAAGAATAAAAATTTAAAGTGAGATAACATTAAGAGTGATATTTTAGTGCCTATCTCTTTATGACTGTTTTTCCAAAAATTCAAGAGTGCATGACAAAAGTACAAGGGTATGGTGAAACTATTTCCCATACTAGTAAGTAAATAGGAAAACATAATAATATATTTTATCGTAGGAATCCCTAGTACATCTAAAGGAAATATATCATGACCCCCTCCCCAAAAAAGTGCACCCCTCTTGGGATGGAAATGTGAGAAGAGAGATAATGACCCTGAGTCCCGCCTCTAGTAGTCCCCAGATTGGTGACTAACACTGAGGGTATAACGAACCCACAAATAGGAGGAAAGAACCTATAAAAGAACATATAAAATGAGAGTGATAAGACTGACACCAACTAGCTCCTTCTCAGAATAAAATATAAAATTGAACTAATGTACACATATTTATTGTCATGAAAGAACTTCTAAAAATGAATGGGAAAACTTCAAGTACCAAAAGAATGTAAAATAGAAGTTACCACGGATCCCGAAAATCTCATACAACGCCAAACTAGTGGTAACCATCCTGATCTCCATCCTAATCCAAGAGACCAAAAAATAGTATTTATATACATAGGGTGAGTATAAAAGAATAAACAATAGGATCCTCCCCAGATCCTCTCTTGCAAAAGTAAAGAAAGCTTGATAAAGGATAGTTAACAACATGTGAAACTAAGTCATCAACCAAAATGTATACTATGTTCCCATCCTTACCATGGATAATATCAACGAGTACCTAATTCAAGAGTATATAATATAAAAATTAATATCAAGGGTACCCCTCTACTTCTTCCCCATAGGTTTTCTTTTTTTCCCCAACATCAAACTTCCTGAGCATCTCTCTCCAAAAAGGCTAGCCCAGAGAGAACTGGGAAAAGCCCCACAACCTGCACAATGTGCATAACACCACCACCACATCCAGGTAACCAATGTAACTAGGTAGTATCTAAGATCCAACAATTCTCTGATAATGTGAATTAGATGTCAGGTATTATACCTCAATCCTTTACAACACATACATTGGGTAAGGATCCTCAAGCCATCACACCCTATACACATTACTTCTATAGTTTTACATAGTAAAAAATATCTATTAAATAAGTGTGTGAATAACCATAAGCCATTATATCCCTCTATGAACATAAATGGAGAAAAAATGTCATTGTGCCAACCTACACAAGTAACTACTAATAAAAAAGAACAGGGACAAAGGGAGTAGTTAACCATGCATCCTCCTATTGAGATATTGGGGAAAACACCCCCTAGGGCTCTGAATCATTAGGGTTTTAGTTTACCTAAATAACATGGGGGAGTATCATATTGAAAAGAATAATATAGAATATAATAATTCTCACTACCACACTATGGGAATATCCTAGTATTAGACTCAACTACATCTAACGTCTCTCAGACTCCAGACTGCCACTAATAAGACTATGTATCCTACAGAAACACAACCATTTAAATATCTACATTAGATTACTTTATACCCTTTTATCAGTTTCACTTTACGTTAATTATTTATTCAACCATTAATTAATCATTATCATTTTCACATTGCATATCATTATCATCACAACAACGTTTCCTACCGTATATGTAAAACCAAACCAAGGCCACAATTCCTTTAAATTATAACATCAGAATTGATTCCCATCAAGCTCTAACCCCATGGGCTAACATCATTTATTCAATCATTTATTAAGATCATTATCACTTTTCCATAATTCTAGGTATTCTAGAAATCATTATAGGCTTCCAACCATAAGTGGATTAACATGGTGAGTAGATGATCTACCCGTCGAGTCTTTTCCAACTATAGCTAAAGTGTAGAAAAAACCATCCTTGGGAATCGAGAAATTTAAAACATGAAGAATACCACTAACATCATTGCTTTTTTTGGGTAGAGGGTAAGAAATAAAATATGCCTCAATTATTGGGGAAATTAAGGTACATAAACAAACATTAGAATCAACAAAAATCACATTCATATCAATGGGTATACACATCTTGAAACTATTCCATCATCCCTGGTGTCCTTCTTGAAACCTAAACAGAAATACCAATATATCTGAAAAATATATAAATCATCTACGACCAAGACCACTGGGCCTTCCATCCCGCAAAAACCCCAACATCCCTTTAGGCTCCACTATCACAGGTTCAGACCACTACATAAGTATTTGAAAAAAAAACATGGAAACATGGATCTTGGCCCAAAAATGGCATTCAGACTTTCACACACTGCGAGTAATCACAACTCCAAAGCATAAGACACATGGAAATTAAAAGAAAAATAGTAATTCAGAACCCTTCAAGGCGTTATATTAATTCCAAAACCAATCCTTTATTCCATATTGTCTAAATTTATTCCATTGAATATGCACAACTGTATCCATTTGATTTACCACCATGCACAACAACAACAACCGGATCTAGTAAACATGCCTCTTTATCCTTATCCAATTAATTTATAATTAATCCCAGCTTTATGTTCTTTACCAATTTCCATCCAGAATGAAATTCTAAATAAGAAAATAAAATATATCACACGATCAAGAAAATAAAGTGTCAATAACATCACTATCTAATTGATATAAATTCCTTAATCTAGTTCAATGATTTATTATGTCAATTTCATTATGATATAGTGTCTAAAACATGCCAACTATACAAATTCACAAAAATTAATATAGAATCCATGAAAACCATACCTTAATATGCTTCCAACATTCTTTTCCTGAGAATCACCAAAATAGTGGATCATGATCACCTCTCTCACAATGACTGTATCCACCAGAGGATGTTACAGCACAACCGCATCAACTAGAACCCATGAAAGGTGCATTAGAAACATGTAGATCACATTCCAAATCATGGAAATGATAATTGGAGAAAAGAGATTGAGGAATGCTTGAAGAACTAAGTTGTAACATACCTTATATCGAAGACTAATCAACAATTCTTACTTGAACCATGATATGGGGTGTGCATCAAGTATGAAAAAATACAAGGAGAAATGATCCAAGGAAATCACAATCACACAACTCATTAGGAACAATGTTCAAATGTTCCTTACACCAGGAGAAATGATAAGAATGAACAAGGCATAATCTATCTAGTGCTTTTGAAATCTAAATAGAGTAGCGACTTAGATAAGGTTCAGATTTTCCATTAAAGGAAGATCTCATATAGAAAACATGGTTTTACCAAGTAAAGGAACCCAGACAGTTAGGAATATTATGATAGGAGTTATGGGATTTGAATTGGCCCCAAATACCTTAAAAAATTCTCTAAATTCATTTCACATCGATGAAAAAGCTATGGTGAAAAACTTTGGGATTCTAGAAACACAATCCACTGACTGATAAGCAAACAATGTTGCACCAATTGACAGATGTCCTATAGATAGATGATATACCAATAGACGACATACAGATAATGGACCTACTGATAGAGGACCTATCAATAAATGAATTACCAACATACATCCTACTGGTAGATGACCTATGGATAGATGACCTACAAATAGATGACCTATCAAAAGAAGACCTACCGATAGATAACCCACCAATAGATGAAATACAAAATGATGACCTATAGATAGATGACCAACTAATAGATGACCCAACAATATATGACCTACAGACAGGTGACTCACTAACACGAGTCATTGATGTGACTCCCCGATGAAACTGTTCACATCAGTATCACCAATGAAACTATTCACAAAATGGTAAACACCATTAAAATGATTGTGAAATTAGAAAAGTGTTAGAAATAAGTCACCTAAACCTCCCAGAACAAAAAAACTCTATATTTTCACAAAATAATAGACCAGAGACTTCTAGGACATTACATAATATACCTCTCAAAATATTCTCATCATCGAGAATCCAAAACCAACATAGAGAGAAAATAGAAAAACCTCGGCTAATCTCAAATCAGTATTTGCAATGAAGTGGGCTTATTTTATCAAATGATCCAGAAATACACATATAGCTTAATAGCCTCTCTATGATTGAGGTAAAACTATATTAAAGTCCATCAATATTTCCTTCCACTTCCATTAAGGGACATATAATGGAAATTATAACCCACTAAGAACACGATGCTCGATCTTCACCTTTTGGAAGACAAAACATCAAATCACAATCTATGCAACTTAATGCTTAAACCCAAACCGCAAAAAAATTAATCATCAAAGTTCAGTACATATTTTTCACGCTAGGTTGTACTACTATGTGAGAACTATGGAACTATCTGAGAACCATCTCACACATCACCAATAGAATGAAAAGTATTCCATGAAACAACACTTGGTGTTGTTCATCCTCATACCATCCATCAGGGGCCTCTCCTTTAACAACATGGTCTCTCCAAAAATGAACATTGGGATCTCCCAAGTGGGATTCTTCCACCTACCTCACCAATGATGACTACACCATCATTAGAAAAAGACAAATTATATCCCCAACTTATATCATATCCTTATTTAATATCAAATGTTCTTCCATTAATCTCCATGAATCAATTGATCTGTGAACTACATCAATTTGTGACTTCCTACTCAGCACCACAGCTACAAAATTTTCCCATAAAAGGTTTTTATGAGATTCTAAAGTCATAATCTTGTTAGAACTCCATCAAAATATGTTTTATCATGTTCATGTCACATGGGGAGAAAACATCCCTCATTGTTTTATGATTGGTGAATATCACAAAGAACTCTCTAATGAGATAATGTCTCCATATCTTCCAGAAAAAAACCACCTCTTCCAACTCAAGATTGTGGGTTTCATAGTTATGTTTGTGGGAACACAACTACTGAGACCCATAAAAAATGACCAATCTATACAGAATTAGAATGTAGCCTAACCTCAGACTATGAAGAATCAAAGAAAACCTCAAACATAAAACCTTCTACAATAAGAAAAATAATTGTAACATTGACCAAAATCCCCCTTAGACAGTCGAAATTTTCATTACATTGATCTGTCCATAGGAATTATTGATCCTTTTTGGCCAATACTGTTAGAGGAGTCACAACCTGAGAGAAATTAGCTATGAACCTACTGTAATAGCCTGCAAGACCAATGACACATTTCACCTCCTCCACTTTCTTCTGGGATTTCCAAGACAAAAAGTCATTTAACATTAAAAGATTCATAGATACTCCCAACTGTGATATAACATTCTCAATAAAATGGATTTCTTGAGTACAGAACTCACACTTTAACAACATCCCAATCAACTAATACCATCAAAGAACACCCAAAACAACATAAATATTCTCTTCATAATCCTTCTCATACATAATATGTGCAGGGATGTCATCAATGAAGTCTACCAAGAACTTATATATGAACTGATAGAACACAACATTCATCAACCCCATCAAAACAACTAGAGAATTCATCACACCAAACGACACCCAAATGAACTCATATTAACCGCGATGGGAATAGAAGGTAGTCTTTGAAATATCCTCAAATGTCACATAAATATGATGATATCCTGACCACAAATCGATATTAGAGGACAAAATTCAACCCTTCAGTTGATCGAATAAATCATCAATCCATGGAAGATGATAGTAATTCTTCAATGTCTCTTTGTTCATGTGATGATAATAGACACACAACCCCAAAACAATTTATTCCTTCTTCACACAAAAACTGGTGCACCCCATAGTCACACAATCAGATGAAAAAAACCTCATTAAAAAAAGACAATTGAGCTATATATAATGCTACTGCAACTCATAAGGTGCCATCCTATATAGAGTCATCGAGATATGAGACACACCATGATGTAACTTGATCCCGAACATAGTCTATCATCGAGGGGTTAATGCTACAACCTATTTTGGAAATAAATTAGTGAAATAATTTATGAACCTAGGAAACATCATCTATAGAACCTATGATGAACTAAGAATCACCTCATCCATCAAGGATGACAATGACAGAACACACCTCTGAAACATTTGAGGGTCTCTCTCACCAACAAACACCACCGACTCTCCATCAACATTGAAAAACACCACCTACCTCATGAATCAGTCCATAACAGCCTATAACATATAAAAAAATACATGCTAAAAATGAAATAATATGGTTTTATATGTAAACATAGAAAATATTTCTACGAGAGGTGCTTCCACAACACTAGCTCACAAGCTCTATATACTTCAATTAAGTTGGCTTGACCTCAAACTGGCCTACTCAATGCAAAGGGAACTGGAAACCTCTCTACCTCATTTACCAAAGCATGGAAAAAAATTAATAAGAAAGAGTGTTTTTCTCCTAAATCAAACAAGGCATACACCCAAGTTGTAAACAACAAAAGGGTACCTCAAATGTCATTTGGCCCTCTCGACACTAGAAATTTTAAAGAATGAAGCTTACCACAACCTATGCTACCCTACTGACAACCACCACCATGGCTATGCTCTAACCTCTATGGATGATGAAAATAATGGGGGAATGATTTTCCAACCCCATCTACTCTCTGCTGATCCAAAACTGGTGCGACCCCCTATTACCACCTCGGCTAAAATTATCTCAATAGAAGAACTTGAAGTAGAACACACTGTGCATGAAAATCTCTCTGAAAGGTCGGGAACTCTTACTACTGATGACCTGAACCTACATAAGAAATCAATTTTCTAATCTCATGGTATAGGTCTGAGAGCCACATCCCCTTGATAAATGAGATACTAAGGGGTGGGACCTACCCGTGACCAAATAGAAAATCATCCACCCTAAAATCAAAGAACCCCGGACCACATCTCTACTTCATGACGAATCCTGAAGACTCCCCTCTCGTGATGATCTAGTACTACATAACGTCCTATCGATGAACTCTTCCCTTTCCAACACTTCGAGATATATATACAACATAAATAGGGTGACCTGGCATAGGATCTTTGGACGTAAAGCGTTCTTGAAATGGATCGTTATAGCTTTCTCATCTAGAAATAGGTCTGAATCATATCGCGGAAGGTTCATGAAATGGATTGTAAACTCTCGCACACTAGAGCTCTCCATTAGAAGGGTAAGAAGATCCTAGAGACTTGATGATTTCACGGTTGAAGAGAGAAACTCGACTTTGAACAGGTCTCGAAATTCCTCCCATGAGACTATCAACTCTTCACGATCCATGTGAAAAAGTACCACGACTGGATTACTTCCCCATGCCGTATCAACACAAACAATGACAACTATTTCTTCTGTTGAGAACTGATCAAAATGAAATCTATATCAACCTCCTCCAAAACATCTTACACGAAAGCATCTGAAATGGAGCCCTCATACTTCTACACACTCTGGTGCTTAACCACACATATTTTCTTACTCAATGTGTCATTGTCATCAACCTCTTCTCTATGGTGATTTTTTGGTACAACCTATTGAGCATATTTTGTGTGAACCTGATAAGGAATTAGTCCTAGAGCCATACCAGTAAAAGAAAAAATAGTTACAATACAAAACCTAGAATATGAAAGACTCAATATTAATTAATTAATTATTTTATTTTATTCATTATTTGGTTATCCAATCCAGAGGTCTACCCATTCAAACACAAGTGCAAAGAATAATGATGAATGATCCTTTACTTGGAGTATACCATGCTACAAGTATCACATCATTTAGTATCCACTCTAAACATAAAGGTCCATGCACCAGATCAAAGGGGGAACTAAATAACCCTGTCTCATTCGAACTCCCATGATTAAAGTGATCCATTTACTTAGTTTCCACTATTTCTTTACAAATCCATGCTACCTCTCCTATTCTGAACTCTAAACTCAATCTAATACCTAAACCAGATCTTAGTTACCACTCTTTCATGACCCTCTCCCTGCAAATTGTACCACTCATGGTCAAGAAATGTGAGTAATAAGATATTAACACCGGATTACCACCTCTAGTTGTCCCTAGGTTGGTGACTAAAACTGAGCGTATAATAATCGCACAAATGGGAGGTATTACCCTCTATGAGAACAAATGTTAAAGAGAGAAATAAGACTAACACAAACAAAATATTTCTCAGACTAAAACATAAATGAAATCTTAAGTAAAAATATGAATTTTCAATCTAGAACTACTACAACTTAATGGAAAAAATGAAAGTACCAAAAGAAAGTAAAATAACAGCGACCATGAAGCCCAAAAAAATTCTGAATCTCTAATCTTGTAGTAACCATAATGATATAAAACCTAACAATGTGACCTGAAAAATAGATTATATATACATAGGGTGAGTTTAAATGTATACTCAGTAGTATCCATCCTAGTGTCTCTCATAAAAAAATAATGAAGTCATACTAAAGAATATTGAACAACATCTGAAACTTACTCGACCCCTAAATAGGTATAATATATTCCCAACCTCACTGTGGATAATCTCACCATGTATCACATACATGAGTATATAATATAATAAATAATATCTAGGGAACCCCCACTACCACCTATCCACTAGTTCAAATAATTTCCCCAAATTCGCAAGTCTTGAGCATCTCTCTCCAACAAGGCTAGCCCAAAGAAACATGGGAAAGCACTACAACCTACACCTCATGTAAAACACCACCACCACATCCATGTAACAAGATTAACCAGGTAGTTTCTTGCAGCCACCAGATCTCTCATAATATGTATCATACATTGGGTATTATACCTCACTCAATTACAACCAATCACAGAGTAAGAATCTTCAATCCATCACAAATAAAACCCGTTATGCCTATAGTTTTCCATCAAAGACTATTTTTCAGAATATAAATGTGTGAATTTCCACAAGACATTACAACCCTCTATTCAAATATATGGGAAAAACTGAACCCCATGCCTACTAGCACAAGTAGGTTCCAAGAGAAGAGATTATGACCAAAGGGTGTAGTCATCCATCCATCCTCCTATCAGGATGTAGGGGAAAACACCCCTAGGGATCATAATCCATGGGGTGTCAGTTCCCCTAAACGATATGGTGGAGTAGCCAATGTATAAAAAGGTATAAAATATAAAATTTCCCAAAACCACACTGTGAGAATAACCTAGTCTGAGGCTCAACTATAGCTAATGTATCTCAGACACCCAACATCCACTATTAAGATGAGGTATCATATAAACACATAAATATTTAATGAGCTACAATAGATTACTTTATCCCCTTTTATCAGTTTCACATTATGTTAATTAATTATTAACCATTAATTAGACATTATAACTTCCACATTACATTTCCTTAGCATCACAATAATGTTCCATTCCCTCCAGACATAAAAAAACTATGTCCATAGTTCCTTTAAATTGTATCGTCAATTTTGTATCCTAGAAATCTAGAACCACATGGGATAGGATAATTTATTCAATCATTTATTAATAGAACTATCACTATTCTAAAATTTAAATAATTTTGAAAAAAAATTCAAGCATCCAATCACAAGTGGATCATAATGGTGAGTTGATGAACTACCCTTTGAGCCTTTTCCACCTATAGCTGGAGAACATTCCCATCCATCTTTGAAAAGATAAACATGTAAAGAACATGGAACACCCCATGCATATTGAACTATTTGGGAATGAGGGTAAGTGAGACAATCTACCTCATGATGTGGGTAATTTGAAGAAGATAAATAACCATTAGATTCATCAAAAACCACTTTCAAATAAATGGGTAATCAAATCTTCAACCTATTCCCTCATCCCTAGGGTCCTCTTCGTTACACACTTCCATAAAACCGATTCAACTCTCTACCCCAAGATTCAAATGATACAACCACCACTAGGCCTCAATGTCTACACATACCACAACAACCCTCTAGGATCAACTATCCAAGGCTCACACTACATCACAAGCAGCTGGAAATAAACTATATAGCAACTGTGCTCTTAGACCTAAACAAGGCATTCATCATTCACATACAACGAGAACTCATAACTATAAAGCATATGACCCTTAGCCTTTAAAATCAAGAGGGTAAGTCAGATCCCTTCAATGTATTATATTTATTTAAAAAATCCTTTATTACATATTCTATTAACTGATTCAATTAAATATACATATGTGCATCCATTTTATTTTTTAGCAAGCACAACAATAACAACCAGATTTATTAAATATTCTTCTTTATATTTATCCTATTAAATTTTAATTAATCCCAACATTACATTATTTACTATTTTCTATAATGAATGATATGCTAAACAAGAAAATCATAGATATCACATAATCCAAAAAATCATGAGGTAATAACTCACAATGCAATTTATACCAATTCCTCAATCATGTTCAAGTATTTATTTTGTCAATTTAATTACAATATTGTTTATAAAACCTGGTAACTATATGATTGCATGTAAACTAATAAATAATACAAGAATACACTACCTCAAAATTTTTCTAACATTCTTTTCATGAGAATGACCAACACAATGGGTCACAATCACCTCTCCCAAGAAGACAGCATCCACCCGAGGATATGGAAGTACAACCGCATCACCCAACACCCAAGAAAGGTCCATTTAAAACAAGGATATCACATGGTCTAAGATGGAAAAAGAATGGGTGTAAGTATATCGAGTAACCCAGAAGAACATATGTATGACATCCCTTATATCGAATATAGATTGACACTTCTTGGTTGCACCAAGATAAGGGGTGTACATGAAGCTAGAAAAAACACACAAGAGAAATGATCCAAGAATAGAAATATTACACAACTCCTCAAGAACAAAGTTTCATAATGCCTCACAATAAGTGGAATGAAAAGAAAGAACAATGAATTATTTATCTTGGCCTTTTGAAAATCTAAACAGAGCAACAATTTAAATATGGTTTAGATTTTCCATTAAAGGTGGATCTCCTCAGGACTATGTGGTTTGACCGAGTAAAGGCTCATGAACAGTTACAAATATTTAGATTAGAGTTATGGGATTTGAATCAGCCTTATATCCCTTAAAAATGAATTTAATTCATTTTACATCAATCAAAATATCAAAGTGGGGAAACTGTTAGATGATGGAAAAATTGTTCACCAACTGATCTTGAAACATTGTAGCTCCTACCAATAGATGCCCTTATAATAGAGGACCTCCTGATAGAGGGCCAATCAACAGATGATATTATGAAAGATTACATACTAATAGAGGATGTGCTGATAGACGACCTAAAAAAATAACTTATCTACAGATTCCCTACTGATATATAGCCTACCAACAAATGACCTACCAAAAGATGACCTACGAAAAAATGACCTACAAAAAAATGACCACTGATAGATTAAATATCATGAGAAGACCTAGAAAAAGCTGATACATCACCAGATGACCTAACGATATGTTACTCACAGATGCGAGTCACCGATGAAACTATTCACATCTATCTCACTGAAGGCATGTTCACATCTGTCTCAACGAAGACAGTATTTACGAAACTAGAAACACTATTTATAAAAGTGTAATTTTGGAAAAATGTTAGAAATAAGACACCTTGATCTCATAGAACACCAAAAACACCATAATTTTATAATATAATGGACTAGAGATGTCCAGGATATTACACAATAATCTTGTATAGGTGGTAGTCAATCACCATAAAAGTTTTGGACTTTCCTTTTCATCCTAAAAGATTTCTACCCTAACCAACTCGCCAAGACATACATACGAGATGTGGTAATAGTTCATAATGTTACAGCCTCTATTGAATTTGATCTTGATACGATGTTTGCATTGATATTTTGAATAATTATAGAGAAATCATTATATACAGAACTGAGCTTCAACAGTGATTATCATCCTAATATGGATGGTAAGTCATAATGGTCCATTCCAATGTTGGAAGATAATTTGGGATAATGATAAATGCATTTCCAATTATTATGAAATAATCAACATCCCATAGTGGATATCACACATAATGATAGTATCCATTTTAGCAATAAAATGAAACATTATAAATCTTTTTCAAGGAAGTTGTGTTAGTCTCCATCATGCTGGAATAATGTTAGGGAGTTGAAGTTGATGGGATGCTATATAATCCAATAATAAAATAAAAAAATTTATCCAATCAATATCATATGAAATCCTCACAAAATTGATAGAAATTATGTGAAGAAAATCATTGATGTGATCTAGATTTTAAGGTCAGGTAAAAAGTGATCCTTAATATATCCCCATGGAAGAAATTCATGAGGTGTGGAAAGAAGGGAAAGATTTTTCAAAGTTACATTGTCCTCATTGAGATATTTAATCCTAGTAGAGTAGTGGCATATAGAATATCACTCCAAACTGACATATCTCTCATACATGAGGTGTTATATATGCCTTTATCAAGGAATCATATACTAAACCCATCACATTTAATGAATCAGTATGTGGTATCATTTTAAAATGATGGTTCATATAAGGATTAGTTAGTTATATTTTTAGATCATTGATACATGATTCTATGAATTAATACAATCAATCTAGTAAATGTGTTTTGTAGGAACCTCAAGTTTGTGTATGCGACATGATAATCAGAAGGGGGGATGAGATAGATATACTATCATCTATTTTATTTAATAAAATAAAAATTTCAATTGTAAAAATTCAAAACTGGCATAATGTAATGACCAAAAAAATTATAAATTAAATTCATTTTCAAATGAGTAAATTCCATACTAATAAACTAAGATACAGAAAGAACACGAACAATATCGTCTATTTTGAATATTTATATGGTCTGTCAAATTTTAAAGAACATTATGATTCATAACCATTGATAATATAACTATTTTATAGTGACCATTATGATTATTATATTATGTTTTATGAATATGTAAAATTAATACATATGAGAGAATCAATGGTCTCATCCAAGGGAATCATACAATATACATCTAATTTATTAAACACTTTGAGGGAAATAGAATCAATGATATTTTATCATGATCAATTCCAAGACAAGATTCAAATTCTAAATGAGAAATAAAATCATTTATGGGACAACTTCAATCTCATAGTGATCACGACCAAATCTTAGTTTTCCAGAACACCCCAAGAAAATATCAACGCCCCACACTTTACCCTTTGAGAATTCCCTAGATTTTATTTAAGGTTATGTATATAGACCCTAACTGTATGAATTTTTATATTTTATTATTATAATTACAGTAGTATATTTACCCAATTTAAATATTACTCTAAAAATAGATTAAATAATGAGTTTAAAAAAAATAATATTTTGATATGATGAAACAAAAATTGTATTTTTTAGAAAATGTATAGTTTCAGTCAATAAAAACCATTTTAATGAGTTCTATAAATTTTTTATACAAATTAAGTTTTAATAAAATTATATTATTTATTAATTCTTAATAATTATATATTGTAATATAATATTCTAAAGTAAATAATATTTTTTATAACGATCGGTGAAATGTTATTTTCAAAAAACAATTCCTTCAAAAATATAAGATTTTAGATATAAAAATCAAAATTATCATCATTTGAGACCTTTTATGGTAAAATTAATATTATTTATAAAATATTAACATCAAAATTAATTAATGGTGTTGGTTTTATAATTTTTCCATACATATGAATACATTAGAAAAAATTTATTACGGAATAAAAATATTGATTGTATTATGAAATCATAATGAACCAAAAGTGATATAACATATACCATAAAATATATCCACGACAATAAAAATATATTCAACTTTTCAAATAATTTTTTACGTTAATTCATTAATATTATAAACCCTTATGAATTATAAAAATCTTATATTGTACCATAATGTTTTAAAATCAATTACTTACAAACAATAATCACATATTGGTAAAAAAATGGAAATATTTTAATTATATCAATTATTAAACATGCAAAATAATTGAAACCAATTGAATTTGGTAGAATACAAAGTAAGAAACCATAGTGGATTTTTTATTTTTTATTACATTATCATGTAGAGTAAAAATAAATAGTTTGAAAATCATAATAAATTCTCCTCTCTTCTGAAATATATAGAAAAAAATATAATACATCATATGTAAAAACTAATGGATCTTGAGATTATTAATCATTTACTCTATTGATTCCTCAATTCCCCCCATAAAAATCTCTTAATAATCTCCTCCCATTATTTTGGAAACACCGTCTCAAGATAAGAAAACATCCCCTTCTCCTCTTTATTCAGGTACTGAATTTATGTTATGCCTTTTGTCTTCCATCTTCTCATATTATTATATTTTATCACACATATCAGTATTTATATATTTTGTACATATTATAGGAGACCCATTTATAAATAATTAACCCCTCGAATGATCCTTTATGTACCTCATTATTCTCTTAAAATTATCATGTAATTTTCCATGTCAAATAAATTTTGTATTGAATACCCATACCCATTTTCACTTAAGGGTATTCACTAAGATCTGATAATAATTCATTGATTGGGGAAATCCGTTTTTAAAATCCATACTCATTAATCATTTGAATAAATGTGGTGAAATATTTCTTAATGTTAAATGATTTATGATGCACACAGGAGAATGTACATATTATAATGGGTTTTCCTTGATAGCACTCCAATGCATTGGGTAATGTGTTGGTCTCATTAGACCACATCTATGGGATTAAAGAGTAAAACGAATAAATTATAGGACTCATTACATTATTTTATTATATATTGGATGTTATACCTGACCTCTATTTATGATTTCATGTTTAATTTTGTCACTGTATTCCCATGTTGCCTTTATATTTTCATTGTATATCATGCTTGAATGATCTTCTTTATAATCCTCACCAATTTTAGGTCCCATTAATATTTATATTGAGTAACATGAAATTAAATCATAATGTTATTATTTCATTCTTACAATATTGGGATTTATATCTAATCCCTTTATTATAGAGGTCCCCTATTATTCCTTCTAATTTTTAAAAGTCTATTTGAATTTTGGGATCATGTTAAGGATATTTTCAGTATTGTCATTTTGTCCATGTATATTGTTGGGGAGTTATGTATCTAATTTCCAAAAGAAACTATGCTTAATGATATTTTTATATTGTATTATGAGTACTATTATATCACAACCCTATATTAGATTATTAGATTTTACATCAATATAGAATAAGATTTATAACAAAACCATTGGTTTTGTTTTATTAGAAATAATGTGTCATAAAAAACTGGTAAATAAGACATCTACATTGTATCCCTCTTATTCCTTCATAAGTGGACCCCTTGTGACATATATTAATTAATATCCTACATCCCATTCTTGCGAAAGGAATCATAAGAAATGGTGATCTCAGATGCTCAGTAAGGTTAAAAATGTTAGATATCAATCATATCATAATAATAACACATAAGACCACACCATTTTAAAATACTACCCTGTATATGAAATATCATGATATCATGTCATGAGATAAATCATAAAATTTCATATTAAATCAACGAACATATTACCAAAAGTCATCACATAAGCCATTGAATTTTTGACATAAACATATGAATAGAAAATAATTTTATATTAGTTTAGTCTAATTGAGAAGACCATCATATAATAAAAAGTACATTATTTAACTGATTTCACTCCTTCCATCCTAGTATTACTGAACCGAGTTTATTTTCCATTATACCCCTGTATTACATAACCAAGATCATTTCTTGTTCCTTCCATGTCAATTTTATGAGATATAAATATATACACAATTTATTGGTGGGAGATATAAGTCACACCATCTCATAATTAAATCATTCTTATTCATTCCACAAAAAGATATATAATTCATCATAGTGTAATAAAAGGAATAAAATGGGCTTCATAATCACCATTCTATCATAACATAGTCCATGAAAAATAATAATTGATTTCAATAAAATTAATTACATCATAAAAACAATAAAACCATTGAAAAATAGGGATAATATACTTGAAACATAACCCCATTAAATAATCACAGCTTTTGTGGAAAATAATTTTGATATAACACTTGAAATTAATTCTTGATTAAAATGTATCCTCTTCTTTAAAAATGATTTATTTTTTCAGAATGGTATGAAAATTATAAAAAAAATATTATTTGAAGATAATATTGAAAAACTCTAAATTAAATACCATGAAAATAAGGATATATGAAATCTAAAAATCTTTTAGTTCTATATAAGTTAAAAGCAAACATTCTTCTCGTAATTTTTTCGGATATATCCAAAAGTACATTTTGTCGAAAAGAAAAAATATTGCTTTTATACCATTTTTATAAAACCAAAAAATCGTTAAAATTTAATTAAAAATAACTCGAATAATATAAATAATATCATTAAATAAATATTTAGGAAACATGAAATTAATGATATATATAATAAACTAAATACTTACATATAAACAATCTCAGATAATAATGAGATTACAATATTATCACATACCTTAAGACTAATATCCTTTGTATGTACCATAAAATCTTGTATAATTATTTAAATAATTAAATTCATTAATTCATGAATTATAGTAATTTTTATTATATGATATATGATAAGATTATAATCCTTTTGTTAATATCATTTCATTATTACTCTTTTTTTAGGTATTAACTACATCATTTTCTAATGCTTGTTTTTGGGAATTAGTTCTTGTTTTACCTATTAGGTTATAGTTTTACCATTTTAAAAATATATTAACATAATATATATCATGTATTTTAATTCTCTACATTTATATAATCATTATTTAATAGATATCATGTTGAATGAATCACATCACATCGAGGATAAAGTAGGCCATATGAAAGCATGAGTGACGATATCAGTCTCATAATTGTCAAATGGTATGGAATTGGATGGTATTATTTTGTTTCAAAATCAAAATCATGTTATAAAAAACATATATATTTTTTATTTCAATTATTTTACCCATCAATTTAAGGTGGTGGTGAAAAATACATTGCACGGTGATGTGGAGATGTTAAGATGTACGCACACACACGTGGGGATTACATTTTTTGTAGGTTGGATAAAAGGTGGATTATGGTTGTTCCATAATAAAAATACCATCAAAGTATAGAAGTGATATTGTAATTGTTACATTAGATTTGAAAAATCTCTAGAATGGGACGTAGAATAATAAATAAGTTCGAATGAACCGGTAGAGGAGATTACATATTATTTGACGAGCTCCCTCTAGATCTCCTCTTAAAGAACTAGAGTTGGTTTTAGAAGAATAAAAACCTCTAGAATGTGACTAGGGTTGTTGAGAATGGATATGGTTAGGGTTTAAATGATGATGAAAGAAAAAAGTGATGTGAAAAAGTGAGGAAGGAGTTGTCTTTTATAATTTAAGTGAGGGTCACTTTTAGAATCTCCAAATATGTTAAATTATAATAAAATAAAAACCCATAAAAAACTACCAAAATTTATTCTTCTAGAATATGATATGAGATATGTTTTTAATATCATAAAAAATACATTTTGACCTGTTTATTTGTCAATCTAAACATTATCATTTTAATTAACACTATGATATTCTATTTAATTTTAACCAAGGTACGAAATATTTCGATATTAAAAGGGTAAGGTAATTACATATTAGATGATAATTACACCATAAATGAATAATTTAAAACATTTTAGGCCATATTATTATTATTATTATATATTTTTAAAAAAATTTGTTATTTTTAAATAATTTAATAATACTTTATTTTGATCAACAGTCAATATTTCCAAATTTAACTCTATTAAATTCATTGTTTATTAAAAAAATAATGATAACAAGTTAATTGTGAAAAAACATTTAATAATACTCCTAATAGGTCCAGGAAAGAAATAATATTTTTTATATTTTAATTATCCAAAATTATATTTATTTTAATATTATAATAACATTTATTTATTATCTCCAATAATAATAAAATTACTACATCATCATTGTGTAATTATTTAATATAAGTTTTTACTGAATAAAAATTTAAAATAAAATACTAAAATAAAAAAAGATCATCTTGTATTCAGAATAATACTTTTAGTGGAATGTATATGAATGAAAATATTACATAAAAATATTATATTTATTAAAGCATGAACATGACACATTAACATCACTTCCAATAAAATATTATGAGTATCATCATCATTTACGCATGGATCCAAATGGTCAATAACTCGACCCATGGATGATTATGGTAGATATATATTCATCCAATAATATTTTTTCAAGATTTTTTTTCCTTTAATAGTTATTATCATTTTATTAAAATTTATTTTATTCATTTTTCAACAATTAAATATTTTCTGCATAATCAATGTATAATTCATTAATAGATATATTGATTTCCTAAAAATTAAAAATAAATTAACATGATAATGAATAAAATTATATATTTTGAATTATTTTTTATATTTTGATTTATCTTCTACATAAACTTATATTAATAATTATATAGTTATTAAAATTTGAGTAACGCATATTTAAAATTTCATTAAATAAGATAAATTATAAGTCATAACCTCATCCATGTGGCTTCCATTGGAAACCATATCGACCCAAAGATTTTTTATTATGAAACAAACTCATCCCACGGTAATATGAAAAGTGTAAAAGAAACATTATAATATTATTTTTACCATTGTTTACCTGATTTTCCCTTTTATTGTATTAATAAAAATGACTGAAGTAACTATTTAACATTCACAAAAAAACATTAACCTATTTATATAATTTAAAAGTAATTATTCCAAATATTGAATCCATTTTAAAAAATTAAAAACATAAAACATTCATTAATTCATTCAAAATTAATATAATTGTCAGAATCAGAAAACATGTTTTAAATGTAAAAAACATTGCAAAATATTGATAGGTTTTTACATCTAAATTATATATAAAATTAATTCCAATGCCCTATTTTATATTAAATGATAATAATATAATATAATTATACTTTAATACCATTCTATAATATAATTTTTCAAAATAAATTATTTCAATGAAAAAGGTTATTTTGAATAAGAATTTATGATATTTCTACAACTCAAAAAAACCTGAATATTATAAGTAAAATATAATAAATTCACCCAAAAAAATTTCTATATCCTATTTTTAAATAAGAATCCTTTTATTATATATATTTTAAATTTCTAAAAATTTTAATTTAGAATTTGTTTCCATTAAAAGACGATAATCTCACCCTTGAAAAATAATGGTTTTTATACATAAAATACCCATTATTC
Source organism: Viscum album (assembly GCA_963277665.1). Classification (NCBI taxonomy): domain Eukaryota; kingdom Viridiplantae; phylum Streptophyta; class Magnoliopsida; order Santalales; family Viscaceae; genus Viscum; species Viscum album. The sequence goes on along the minus strand of OY728141.1, from coordinate 1,589,527,479 downwards.
ATATCCTATTACTAAAATATATATTTTATGAATATAACAATTAAATTTAATAAATATAAATAAATATTTTATTATTTTCATTTACTAATTGTAATTCACTTATTTTATTAATTAAAAAATTAAAATATTTCATTAACATTTAATTAGTTTATATTATTTATAAATAATTCATAGCCAATGAATTAACCTTAAATTTTCATTAGTTAGTTATATTTAATCCTACTAATATAATAGCTAGGATATAATGGTAATTTTAGGAAATGGCATCTTATAGTTCATTTAAACTCAGGATTTTGTGCAATGGAAGCTATTGGAAAACTAAAATTAATTGAGGAAAATATTTTGAAAAACAACTAAGTGTTACATTCTACCCACTCTTAATCTGAATTTAACCCTCGAAATTTGTCCAATGGATACATGTAGATGAGGATACCTCTACATCATCACATCCTCATGTTCCCCCATAAATTTCTAGAATTAGTGGTTCCACCATAAAACATCAACCAAGGGAGTTGTTATGTTTTCTAGAAATTTTTCTATATGACCCATAATATGTATTAGTTGTTCTTCATAAAAAATAAAATTTTCTACTAGTATTACTTCTTTGTTTATTACATGTGAAAGATAAGGTATATAGTTTTTTCGTAAAGATACATGGGAAAATCATGAACTCGAGATAGAATCGCTGGAAGCCGTAATATATAAGCTACATTCCAAACATGACCAAGAATTTCAAAAGGACCGATATACCCAAGAATCATCATTCCCTTATTTACAAATATAATTAATATATTTTAGAGGGATATTTTTAGAAACTCCTTCTTACCCACTTCAAACGCTAGGTCTTTTCATCGGTTGTCATCAAAACATTTTTTCGACTCTGAGCAACTCATATGTGTTGTTGAATAGATCAGAACTTATCTTCCATTTCATTAACATGATTTGCTTCTAATATATTTCTTTCCCCAACATCATCCCTGCTATTTGGAATTTAGAATTTATTTCCATATAGGGCTTCATTATGACCCATCGCAAAATAGGATCGAAAGATATTGTTGTAATAATAATAATCCAATGGAAGTTGTTGATCCCAACCACCCTTTAAATCCATGTATAATTCTATAAACAATCCGTTTAGAGTTTTAATTTTTTTTATACTAACTATAAATCTTAGGATGATAAGATATTTTGTAACATAACATTGTATCTGGAGCCTTCATAATAATTAAATAGAACATCAATGTAATCCTCAGACCCTGATTCGATGTAATGGAATGTGATACTCCATGAAATATTACCACTTCATTTACATATATCCTACCATGTTGATTAAGAGAGAAATCATCTCAAATATATATGTAGTGTACTAAATTCATAAGGAAATAAAATATAACCCATATAGAACTATGGCCTTTAGATGTTTTGGGATGTCCGATGACAATGTCCATAGTGATGTTTTCTCATTTAAATTCTGGTATGGGTAGTGGTTATTAAATAAATTTAGACTTATATCTCTTATACCCAACTTTCTGACAAACTAAGCACCGAGATACATATTAAGAAACATCTTTTTTCATTCCATCCCACCAAAAATACTCTTTCATTTCCTAGCACATCATTATTTCTTATTGGATGAAAAGAGAATGATTGAATATGAGCCTCATAAAACAACTCCATTAATTATGGTATGGGGGAAATACAAATGTGGTTTCTAAACCTTATTATTCCGTTATAACCAAGGTTTAATTTGTGAAAATTTCCCACCATTTGTAGCTCTACATATTCCTTATGTACCTCATTAATCTTCACTTTTATCGATGGTTGAACACTCAATTTCAAACATAAGATTTATCCCCATTAATTAAAATTTCGATATCCAACCTTCTAGACACCATAAATATTGGATCTCTTGTGATCCTCGTCATGGATAGGCTAGCATGTTTATTTCAACTCAAAGCATTTTCCACCTTATTATGTTTCCCAAATTTGTAAAGTATGGATCCATTGTAATCATTAATCAACCCCATCCATTTTTTGGGGCATATTTAACTCTTTTTTGTTCGAAAATAAACATTAATCATTTATTATTAATATCAATATTACACATATCTCCTTAAATATAATTCCTCCATTTCTTTAATACAATGATTACCATAGGTAACTCTAAATCAGGAGTTGGGTAATTTTTTTCATGGATTTTTAATTGTCGCATGGCATAATCTATAACCATATCATTTTGGATGAGAACATATCCTGATACCTTCTTGGATGCCTCACTATAGATCACAATCCTTTCTCCACAACAAGGAATTGTCGGAACATGTTCATTATATAACATTCTTTTTATCTCATTTAAATTCTCTTCACATTTCTCAATGAATTCAAGATTAACTCCTTTCTGAGTTTACTTGGTTAGTGGATTATATATTAGTGAAAAATGATTCACAGAACCTCAATAATATCCAGAAACACCTGACAACTTTAGATCATAAATAATTTTGTTTGTCTAAGATAATGTACAATAACAACAATATTTTTTATATCCACAAAAATACCCTCTCTTGTGATTATATTACACAAAAATGAATCTTTTGGAAAGAAAAATTCACACTTTGTAAATTTTTCCAAAAGCATCTCCTTTATCTCGGTGTTTAGACCAATTATCAAGTGATATTTATGTTCAACCATTCACTTAAAATATAAAATAATATATTCTATAATGAATACTATTTACTTGTAAAGATAATCTCTAAAGACCCTATTAATTAGATTCCTGAAGATATATTGAGCATTAGTAAGAAAAAAACTCATCACAATAAATTAATAGTGTACATAACTTGTATGGAATATCGTATTTTTTATATCATGTTTCATAACCCTTACTTGATGATATCATGAATGATGTCAATATTGAAAAATTATTGAGCTCTACGTAGCCGGTTGAATAAGTCATTAATATGTTTAAGAGCATATTTTTTCTTAATAGTGATCTTGATGTGTTCTTGATAATCAATGTAGAGTCACATTGATCCATCTTTCGTCATAAAAATAAGAACATATTCCCCCCTAGGTGATACTATATAGTTTGTGAATCCCTTTTCAAAATTATATTGGAGTTTAATTTTAATTCCTAGAACTCAATTCGTTCATTCAATATGGTGTCTTTAAAAAAGTCATAGAACCCAATATGAGTTGATTGAAAAACTCAACTTCATGATTTGGTGGAAGACCAAGAAATTTTTACAAAAAGACATCAAAAATCTATTTTACAACATGTTAGTTATTATTAGAAAATTTCTCCCCAACCATCGAATATTTATAACCATAATTTAAAAGAACCAAGCCAATAAAATGGAAGCCATTTCCACATGAAGGTGATATTCATCCTTTGATCCAGAATATAAAATGTGACATAACTTACATGGAAATTTATATAAGAACCATATAGAGAAATAAAATCCTTGTGATGAATCACACAAAATTTCACGAAATGATGGATTACAAGATTTTTAGTAAGTACTTTCCCACATATTTATACCCGAGAAGAATTGAAAACCTTTAATGTGATTTTTGTGTCACTAGGAGTTGCATAGCTAACTCAAAATCTATATGTTTATGTAATAGAATGATATTATTATAAAATACATCAGATATAAAATCTTGGGTGGATCTATAATCAAATAAAACATTTTCTACATTAGAGTGGATATTAAGTGTACCATTCACCACTTCAATATCGCAATCCATATCTTTAATAGTGATGACATGAGACATGACATTGTGTTTTGAATTAAGAGTTTTCTAACATTTATCCTCATGAATAACCCCTATATTTGGGAATTGTTTAGAATAATTACCCATTTCCTTGCACTTTTGTCATTGAACTATGGGAGGTGAATTTTGTGCATCCATTTCTCTGTTCACATCATTAGACACATTTTTCCAATCACATAGGCAATCAGCTTCCCAATGATCTTCTATCCCGCACATAAAACATTTACTAGTACCTTTATGATAATTTATTTCATGTTTTATTCCACACATTGTGAATAAGGGAAAAATCATATTCCTTTCAGTGTGGTATTTAGATTTTCCCTTGAATTCCATTTTTCACTTATTATCAAACCCATAGGATTGATCAGTTACTCAAATCTATTTCTCAACCTTGACTGTTCATATAATTATTTCTTCATATTTATTAAATTTAATTATGGTTAATACCAATTATAGACTTGGTTTTACTCCACTAAAGAATCGATGAATTTTACACCCAGGTTGGATAATAATTCCAGAACCATACCTTCCATGTATTGTAAGATTTTCTTTATAGGTACCAATGTATTCATCATACTTTTTCTTATGATCATGTAAATCCTTCCCCATATTTTTCAAATAATATGAGAAAAATATTTATTTAAAATAATGTTCATGAACACATCCCATTCCATAGAGTCAATTTAATATCTTCTCATCATATTATTGATAAGATTCCACCATTGATCAGATTCACCATTAAAATTATAGTCTTCCAAGATAAAATTATCGTGATATGAACAATTGGGAATTGATAATATATTTTCAGTTGTACTAATCCATTTTCACCCAGTAGTTAATCAAAAGACCCAATAAATGAGGCTGTATGTTGTCACATAACGGACTCAACAGAATTTTATTCTATCATTTTCTCATTTGGAATCCTTGCATGATTCATATCTTGAGAATGTTGTGTGAGTATAGAGAAAATATTTTTCATTCAATCACTCATAAAATTCATCTACTTTAGAGGAAAATAAATACATTACTGGTCTCATAAAACATTAATTGGGTTTCTTTCATTTTCATCTATTAATTTTAACTAAGAATCATAGTGCAAGAAACACTAATACTAATGGTAAGACAACAGAATCAACAATAAAATTTAAATTTAAGACACTTATGGTATTATACAATGTTATTAATGATCATTTATTAAACACTAGGATAGTAACCTATATTTGGAATATCCTTAGGGTTCTTTCAAAGGGTTTCCCATCATAGTTTCATATAGTTAACTATACATTTTCTCCAATACCAATTATAACGGCCCATATATTACATACTATGTTATTACATAAAATTTGAAAAACATTCATTAAAATATTTAAAAAAACCATTCCAATACCATATAGGTTTAGTGAATTTAGGAAATAGGAAATATAAAAAAATGTTAAATGATATTTACATTGTTTCCAGTCTATTCATTCATAATTAAACGAATTTATGTCATATCTTACAATATATCACTCAACAAAACCTAGGAAAAAACACTATAAAGGGTGTGCTTATATGGTAAATATGGTTAAATAATGGTCATATCAATTATTTCATAATTATAAGATAGAATAAAATAAAATTTCAAAATCTTATCTAGATTATTAAAGATTGTGATATCATGTCATGGGATAAATCATAAAATTTCAAAAAAAATTAATGAAGATATTACAAAAAGGGATTACATTAGACATTAATTTTTGGTATATAAATACGAATTAAAAATCATTTAATATTGTTCATGACTCATTTCTAAGATCATCATAGAAGACAATGTCCAATACTGAACCGAGTTCACTCTTTATTCCAACCGTGTATTATAGAACATGTTTTATTTCTCATTCCTGTCATGTATTACTGAATTGAGATCATTTCATATTCCATCCATATTTATGTTATGAGATATAAATATTTACCAAATAAATTTTATATAGATATAATTTCCACCTAACTCATTATGAAATCATTATGATGTGTTCTACAAAAACATAAATCATTCATCAGTGTATAACCCAAAAAATCACATGTGTTTCTAAAACAACATTCTATCATAACATAATTCATGTAAAGAAGATGTATTTTATAAATAACAATACATAATAAACACAATAAATCCATAGTAATAATAGGTATAGTATACTTGAAACATAAAAATGCTAAAAATTTCATTCTTAGATGGAAAATAATATTGATAGAACACTTGAGAATAAGACTTGAGTAAAATTTCCTTTTAAAAAAAATTCTTTTCTCAAAACGCTACAAAAATTTAATAAAAATTAATTTATATAAAAATAACATATAAATATTTTAATGTTATCATCATGGAAATAATTTTTTTATGAAAATTCTAAAATATTTTCATGCCGTATAAGTTAAAATATAACATTCTTATCATACTTTTGTCAGATAAGTCAAAAGTACCTCATTTCAAAAAAAATATTCCTTTCATACCATTTAATAAAAATTTAAAAATGGGTAAAATTGGATTCAAAAAGATTAGATGAAAAAAATACTCTTTTTGAATGTGTATTTTTAAAACATGGATATTGATGATAAAATAATCTCTATAAATACTAACGTTTAAACAATATCAAGTAATAATGAGATTGAAAATTTATACATTACCTTAGGTATGATATCCTTTTTATGTATCTGAACCTATTATATAATTATTTAAATAATATAAGTGATTTATATTAGAATTGAAGTTATTTTTGTTATATCATATATTATCATATTATTATCCATTTATTAATAACATTTCATTATTACTTGTTATTCGGGTATTAACTCCTTCATTTTCTAATGCATATTGTGTCGAATAAGTTATAGTTATCCTTATTAGGTTATAGATATAACATTTCCAAAATGATATTAATATAATATATATGATATTTATTAATTCTATAAATTTATATAATCATTCCTTAATACATATAATGTATAACGAATCACATCGCATCATGGAGGTGGTAGGTCATATGGATGCACGGGGGATGATATCATTCTAGAAATTGTGAAATGGTATGTCAGTGGATAGTATAAATATATAGTATAAATAAAATAAATAATAATAATATTGAGTTATAATTTCGAAATAGTATACCCATCCATGTAAGGTGTTTTTGAAAACATGTAACACCACGTCATGGAGACAGTGAGACGTATGTACGTACGTGTGGTGATTTCATTTTTTTAGGATGTATAGATGGGAAAATAATATTGTTTCATAATCATAATATCAAATAATTATATAAATGATAATGGATTTATTACATTATAATGAAAAAAACTCATGAATAGGACATAGAAGAAGAAATAAGTTTGAACGAATTGGATGAGGATATTACCACTTCTTCAACGAGCTTCTTATAGATCCCCTATTAAAGTACAAGAGTTGGTATTTAAATAAGACAAGCACATATAGATTATTAATATTTATGTTGATAATGTATATGGGTAGGGTATGTCCATGATTTAAGGCTCAAAGTTAAATGGATAAGTGACTGAGGATGTTCCCTTTTATAATTGAGGTGGGGTCAGTTTTGGAATCTCCAAAAATATTAATTTATAATAAATTAAAAACCCATGAAAAAAATTCCAAATACTCATAATTTAGAATATGATATGAGGTAATGTAGTAAATTAATTAACCATGATATTCTAGAAAAGTATTTCCATCAATTTAAACCATATAATCTTAATTAAAACATAGTTATTCTATTGAATTTTAACTAAGGTAACCAATATTTTAATATTAGAATTGTGAAATATTTATGTATTTGATTTCAATTATATATTAAATGATTAATATATAACATTTTAGACCATAAAATAATAATTATTTATTTTTAAAAAAATTATTATTATTTAAATATTTATATATTACATTATTTTGATAAATAATCAATAGTATCAATTGTGACACTTTTTATTTCATTTATTATTAAAAATATGAAGATTAGAAGTCAACTACTATTTTTTTTATATTCATAGTAGGTAAAGGTAATGTATAATTTTTTTGGATATATTAATTATCCCCAATTATATATATTTTTATATTTTTTATAACATTTTTTGTTATCTCCATTAATAAAATAATTACTACATCAGTTTTCTGTAATTATTTATCATACTTATTTGATGAATAAAAAAAATTAATATACTATGATGTATATAAATAATCAATTTTTTTTATAAAACTTATAGTAGAATATGTATACTATAATATCCTACGTTAAAAATATTTTATTTATTAAAACATTAATGTGACACCATTATGATCACTTTAAATTAAATATTATATGTATCATAACCATTTTCATAAGGCTCTAAATGGTAAATAACTAGACCAATGGATGATTACTGTCAAGATATACTCTATGAGTAATAATTTTTTAAATTTTTGTCTATTTCAATTGTTATTATCATTTTAATCAAATTATTTTATTTATTGTTCATCAATTAAATAATTTCTGCACCATTAATGAAGTAGTATATATTGTAATTATTTTTTTCATAAAAATTATAATTTAATAACCATGATAAATAAAAACATTATTTATTTCAAATGAGTAACTATAGGTGATTTATCTTTTTTATGACCTTATATTGAGAAAGATGTAGTTATTGAAATTTGAGTAAGACATATTTAACATTTCATTAAATAAAATCAATTAACTGTAACAATTTCATCTAGGTGGCTTAAAAAATACACCATTTCGACCTAATGATTATTTATCTCGAAATTTATTCATAAATGAAACTAGGGAATGTTTTAGGGTAATAGTATAATATTATTGATACCCTTAATTACCTGATCTACCATTTAACATATTAATAAAATTTACCAAAGTTCTTATCCATAGTGCCCAAAAATATTATAATGATATTTACATTATTTTTACACACTCATTCCAAATATTGAATCTATTTTTTAAAATTAAAAACAAATAATTTTCATTAATTAATATTAAATTAATCTCATTTTTTTAATGATAAATCATATTTTAAATGTTAAAAAATTTCAAAAGTTTATAATTTTTTTAGTTCCAAATTCGATATAAAATTAATGTCAATGAACTACAAAAATTAAATGATAAAAATATAATATATTTATACATTAAAAAGATTCAATTGCATAATTTAATAATATAAATTATGTTGATGAACAAAATTTTTTTTGATTAAAATTATGTATATTTTTTCTATTCATCAAAACATGAATGTTTTTAGAGAAATAACAAAAAAATATCCTAAGTAAATTTTCATATCCTACATACAAAAAATCTATTTATGTTTTCATATAAAAATTTTTATTGATGCATAATTTAATTTAAGAATAGTTATCCATTAAAAGTTGGTAAAATTAACCATTCAAAAAATATAGGGTTTTATACATAATATATAGTTTATTCATAGCCTATGTCTATAATATATATTCGATTAATATCAAAAATATTTTAATAAATATATAACATATATATTATAATTATTTAATTTTATACTTGTAATTCACATAATTTATTAATAAAATATACAAAGTTTTTCATTTACATTTAATTGGATAATATTTTTCCTAAATAATCTGTAGCCAATGAATTAACCATAAATTATCATAAGTTAGTAATATCTACTCTTTCTAACATAATGGATAAGATATAATGGAAATTTTATAATAATGGAATATCTCAATTCATTTAAACTCATCATTGTGTGAAATTCTAGCTATTGAAGAATATAAATTATTTAATAAAATATTTCATAAAAACGTATGAGTGTTACAATTTATGTAATGAAAATGAATTATAGTGAATTGAACAAATGGGTATTCATAGTTTTCATTAAAGAAAGGTCCATTTATTTTTGGGATTAGGATTGGAAAACTCTAGTGAAAATTTTAAAAATCATACTAAATGTGATAAAAACATCCCTAAATATTGGTAATCTATTACTTTAAAGGTTTTTAAGACAACATATCACTGTATGGATACAATATGTGGTTGTAGATCTTGAATAAATATACATAGAGTTAATAAACCTGAAAATGGTGCATTAATCTAAACTCTATCATTAACTGGTGCAAAAAAATAGGCCTTTTTAAACACCTAGTTTATTCTTTTTGAGGGTATTATTTCATAAATTCCTAAGACCGTTTCAAACCATTGTAAAGAGAATAACAGTTCCTAAAAGATTTCATGTTAATAAAAAATCAACGATAACTTATACTTAAGCCTAGAAATTTATAGTTTAAACAATATATGTAATTCATGAGTTATCCCTTTAATACTCTATATTTCCTATTTATTTATTTAACAATTTTTTTAAAAAATAATCATCCCATATATTACTATTATGATAGTTAAGGGATGGTAATATGTCGAATCAGGTCATAAACATTGATGAGGGATAATGCGACAAATGATCAAATGGAATGCTTATCCTAATGGTTGTATGAATCAAAAACATCATAATTAGAAATTATCAATTAACTCAGGGTTTTAACTGAAACAAAAATCATGAGGAACAACCAAATCCAACTAAGAAAGTGAATGTTGAATGTGATACCTTTATGTGATTATGTCATACCAATTTCAATAGATTGTTTTATCCCTTAATCGTAGAATAATGGATCAAATACACAGAGAAGATATTCTTTGTCCTTCAATGCTCATATGAAGTGATGTTCCTGCAAGATATTTATCATATAGAAGGAGAAGAAGGTCAATGGTGGATGTTAGTAAGATATAAAATGCCCAAGGAGGAGATCAACACAATTGATTGGAAGGAATTTCAAAAAATGTGACTAATAAATATTTCCCTCAAACTCTTCGACTAAAAATTGAGAGGGAGATCCTAACCACCAGAAAAAGAGTAATTAATACCTTGGGAGATACAAGGAAAACATCAAAAAACATGCATGATACACCTCTATATTTTTTATTACCCCCAAAAGTAAATTTTAATACTTATTTGGTGGTATGAATCAATGTATATGAAAAGATGTATCCATTTGAGTCATTGATTTATAAGATGGAATTGTCTGAGGTTCCCCCAATGTAAAAAAAGAAGATCGGTGAATATAATGTTTTTCTTGGGGATAATAATAGGAATTGGGATTAATTTTGGTAGTAATATGGAGGATTATAATGGTTTAATAAAACACCAACATCCCACAATTGAAAAGTGTGGTAAAAATAATCCTAGAAGTTTCCTAATGAAGAAAAGTATATTCTTTAGATACTGGAAGGAAGGAAACATAGCTATTGATTTTTGAAGAAAAAAAACCCAATGGTATGGACGAAATGAAATATTTACTTAACCCTCCTATAATATTACAATGTTTCAACTACATGGAATATGGTAATTGTATATGAAAATTACCTAATCCCTGGTTTGTTAAAGATAATCAGTTCAAAAAACCTTCAAGGAATTAAGAATGATCCTATACAATGCATCTATAGAGGTGGATCCTGATAATTAATTTGGTCATAGGTTTTCAAATTATTCATTAAATCATAGAAAAAAGACTTTTTATTTCTAGTTATATGCATTATTTCATGTGTTACATGATTATAATAACAATTTAATCACCACCCAAAATCATTGAATTAAAAAAATTAGTGAAAATTTAAAATTGGGAAATTATTTAATCCCATCTATAAAAAGTGTTCCCTATTGATATTTTGAAGATAATATTCCTAGATAACCTTGTGATAATTCCTTTAGAGGGGTATCGGGAAATTATGGGAATAGATTGGATATATATATATATCTATCATAATGTTTCGAGAGATTTAAATCACCCTCCATATCACAAGTATCCCTCTGATTCTATACGATTACATGGTATTGTAAGAAATTTCTTTGGTATAAGAGTCTTAAGAATAGATATAATTTCATTGAAAGAAAGATTATCAACCTCAAATGGTTGATACTAAGGAAAATATCATCATTGAGGAAATTGTAATTTTGTGGGAATATATTGATGTGTTTCCTATTAAATTGACTCTCCATCCTCCTTGCTGAGAGAATGAATTTTAATCGATATTATACCCATAACATTAACAATATCAAATAATATGTATATAATGGTTTTTATGAACATGATGATATGAAAATTATGAAATATTTTAAACTTGTTAAATGGTTTATATGCACATGTTCTTCACTGTTGGGTACAATGGCCATATTTATCAAGAGAATAATGGATCAATGTGCCTCTGGATGGATTATTTTGAGCTAAAAAACATCATGATAAATAATAAGTATTCTATGCCAAAGATTAAAAAAATCAATAATCAATGTGGGAGAGAATATATATTTATAGGGTATCATTATTTAGGATATTCTCATGTAATGTGTAAAAAGAATTATATCCCCATGAATTTTGTTATACAAGCTATGGGAAATACGAGTTCATAGTAATGCTATTTACACTCACTAAATCTCCCAAATATTAATGGACCTGATGAATAATGTTTTTAGAGATTAAATATATAATGTTTTTTCATTATTTATTCAAAAATATTCTCATGTCTTTTAAAATAGAGGAACATTATGAGAATTTGGATACTATACAAAATGACTTGCTGAAATAAAATATCCATGTGATTAATAATAATTTAAAATTCATGTTGGAGTAAGTAGAATTCGTAGGACTTGTTATCATTAACTAATTGATATATGTGGACCCTTAAAAATATGTGAAATTTAGGGATGATGTCACGACCCACCTTCCCCAAAAGGAGGGAAGGGACAAGAGATTGCCAGACCCTTCCTTCATTAAGTTGAAGGAGAGATAATGACCCCCGAAACCCACCTTCAATAGATCTCGGAGTGACGAACAACACTAAGGGTATAGAATCTCATACAAAATGGAAGGCATTACCCTTTTTATTTTTTTAGGGTTGAGCGATAAGATAGCAACCCCAACAATACCAAAGTTGAAAGTAAAGGTAAATCCAAATGTAACCCATTATCATATGCATGGTCAATAGTAAATGATACAAGCCACAAAAACTACAAAGCCAAAGTACCAAGCAAAAGGGAAAATGACAATAGCAACTTCCCCAATGTTAGAGCTAGCATGATCCCACATGATCCCCGATGTCCTTCTGGAAACCTAAAATCAGTTTTATATAAGTAGGGTGAGCATACGAGTATACTTAGTAGGGAAAACCAAAAGCTCTCGTGCACAAGTGGAGAGGCATTCTAATGCCCTGTGAGAAAAGAGATAACCAAAACATCTAGCAAGGTAAACTATCCACCCAAGCCTTATCAAGTAACACTCCCCATATAACTCATGTCAAGTAAAGTATAGTAATAACACATCGATATTTGGGTAACCTGCTCCACTTTCCCACTGGTTATTGAAGACAACCTACACATCAAACCAATCCCTCCATTCTCACCACAGTACCACTGCCAAACCCCACCCGCAAACACCTGGGCCAAAACCTCACCGCAGTCACACTGCCAAACCCCAACTACACACACTTGGGCCATAACCGAAATTCCACCCATAGACACCTGGGCCACAATCACCACGTGGAACCACACCCACAAACACCTGGGTCAGAACAACTACCGCCACACCAGAAGACACGTGGGCCTCATCCCAAAGACACTTGGGAAACAACATGCCCGCAAACACCTGGGCCAACCACCACAACTACCCTACCAGAAGATTCTTGGGATAATAATTGACTTCAGGCCATCACAGCCTACCCAAAGAGTCTTAGGATATTCGGGAAAGGTAGTAGAAATGTGCTAGTAACCATCCACTCATAGGAGTGATGGGAAAAACACCCTCCCAAAGAAATGGGGTGTTCGGCACTAAGTGATCATCTTGGGTGGGGCACGAATAATAAACATATGAAATACAATATATGTATAGGTAACAAGCACTCATCCCATCCTAGGGGCTCCAAAACCTAAGAACGAACATCCTTGTTACTATTCATTCATAAAGAAAAGCACAACACTCATGGACAAGTCACAACTCGTTACCAGAACCAACTCCTCATTTAAATCATTTTGGTTTCATGTTCAATCAAACCCATTGAAGTGAATTCTACACTACTGGGAAACTAGCAGTCATAACCACAATCCATAGGAAAAGAGAAACAACTAACATCGATTTAAGCATTCACACCCGGTTCTCTTGTAAAGTTACAATAACAAAAGGGGATTAGTGAGATCCCTCAAAGTACTAGAACCAAAGAAAACCTCACAAAAGGGATAAGTGAGATCCCTCGAAGTACTGGAAACAATGAAAACCCCAATTCATAGCCCCATGTCCCCAAAACCAAGAACCAACGATTTCTCAACAATAGTGGATCCCACCCGAGTTCGTGTCACAACAGAGAAACCACAAAACTTCAGATTCACAACCAACAACCGTATCACAATAGAGGATCCCATACCAGTCCACATCTTCCCATAAGCACCAAAAAGAACAACACACCTACTACCAAATAGATTGGGAAACATCCAAGTTTAAGCACATCATTCCTTAGCTTTTTCTTTATGTTTGTTAACTGGGGTGGTCACACAAGGATTCTTGTTTTACTGAACATCCATTTAAACCATCTTAGTTTAGGTGACTAACCAATTATGAGGTTACAGTTATTTAGTCATCACAAAAGTCAAGGGTTATTGAGATGCAAGGAAAGACCACCAACGACCATGATTTTTAATGAGCACAAGCCCATACAGTTCACAACACATATCAATATAAAAAAGTACAGAAAAAAATCAATCACACCCCCTTCGTTATTTACGGTCTGTTCATTATCTTTATTAAGTTCAGTTTCATCAATCCCCAGAGAAACAAAAGCACACCCAGCCCGCATGATGCATAGTAAGGAGATACGAAGTAAAACCCTACTTCATTGATCGATGATCGAAGTTCTTCTCCACGCCACAAGAATAGGGAAAAGCACGACTTGCAGGGGAGGGACGTCAGGAACTCTAAGGACGAGTAGAAAGACTCCACCACAGGCACACCAGAAGCCTCGGAAAGGGAACTCCAATGCACTAAGAGGAAATGGAATCCATCCAAGAGGAAGAAAAAGGAAGAACAAATTCTCATGCAATATATAGATAAGATCCAGTTGTTATGGGATATGGGGATTTGAATGACGTTAAATTCGGGTCGTGGTTTCCCACGCAGTTGGGTGGTTACACACGACGAGATTAATTGTTATTAAATATCCCCCATTGGGTAGGTTCCTCCGGATTTTTTTGGTTATTAATTATGGGGTTTAAATGGCTTTGAACGACTTAAAAAGGGTTGAAAAGGACCAAAAGAGGCGTTATGGGAAAAACTGTAGAAGAGAAACCTGACAAGGCAGGGTGACACCGATCGGTCGCACCGATCAGTCACACCGATCGGTCGCATCTCGATCATTCACACACCGATATGACATCCTACCACCAAGACGCCACCATTAGGATCCGGAAATTAGGAAAGGGATATACCGTGAGGGTTTGGTTCATCGCATCAGATACCTCTCAAACTATTCTCACCCTCGAGAATCAATAACAAACCAGATGAAAAGAGAGGGTCCGAACAACCACCTCGAAAGATACCTCTCAAGAGTGAACTTCATCGTCATCTAGAAACATCTCTCCCTCAAGAATCTAGGAAACATACAAGGTTCAAACTGCCCAATCATATGGGTTTGGGAGTCTCTTCCTCCATGTCAAGATATTATCTTCCTTGGGCGGTACTGACTCTCCTACATGGGGTTAATCGCATCAACCTTAATGCATATTGATTAGGGATTAGGTCCTCCCCTCCCCATAGCCAGGACTTTTCACACACAATTAGAGAATAAGGAAAACCACATATTTCATAGCCAACAAGGTAATGCGTTCTATAAAAAACAAGTACAAATAGAATAGCACAAAACTCAATAAAACTCTGGGTACTGGGCACGCATATGTGCTTCCCGTTCCCAGGAACTATTCTCAGGCCCACCGTGCCTCCACAACACATGAACCAAAGGAATGGTTCGTCAATGAAGAACTTTCTCTTCACAAACTTCAACCATCACCGATCGCTCTACGAACATTGTATCGTCCCCGATATTTAGATTTCCCCAATCAAGGACGTGTGAATCGTCATGTAGATATCGTCGGATCTGGGACACAAGGAAGATGTTTTGCACCCTTTGCATTTGTGGGGGCAATGCGAGGTGGTATGCCACCTCACCGACCCGCTGTAACACATCGAAGGGTCCAACAAACCTGGGAGAAAGCTTACATCCCCTGCCAAACCTCCGCTACCCATGCCAAGGGGAGACCGTCAAGAACACATGGTCCCCGACCATGAACTGCAGGTGTCTTCTTCTATCATCGGCATACGACCTCTTCCGGTCCTAAGACGCCTTCATCCTCTCTCGTATAAGCTGAACCCTCTCCTTCATTCTCTGCACCACCTCTGGGACAAGAACACCTACTTCTCTGACTTATGTCCAGCACATGGGTGAGCAACATGGCCTCTTGAACAAGACTTAGAATGGATCCATACCAATTGTATAGTGGTAGCTGTTATTATAGGAAAACTCTACCAGAGGCAAGTGTCGCACCCACGATCACCCAAAGTCCAGAACGCATGCTTGCAGCATATATTCCAAGGTCTGGATGGTGCGCTCTGTCTATCCATCTGTCTGGGGGTGGAAGGCAGTGCTAAGTCGTAGATGGGTTCGAAAAGCATGTTGTAATTCCCTCAAGACTAGTGATGTAAACCGTGAATCCCTATCCGAGACTATGGACCTCGAAACTCCATGAAACCGCACCACCTCATCCACATAGCTTCATGTTAAAGAAACCACTATACCCTACTCCTTGATCACCAGAAAGTGGGATGATTTCATCAACCGATCCACCACTACCCAGATAGCGTCATAGCCTCCTTGAACCATGGGTATCCCCATGACAAAATCCATCGATATTTTATCCCACTTCCACTTGGAAACGTCTAAATATTGAAACAAGCCACCTGAAACATGGTGTTTAGCCTTTACCAGCTGACACAATAGGCACTTTTCTATGAACTCTACTACTGCCTGTTTTACCCCGGGCCACCAAAACTATCTCCTCAGGCCTTGGTACATCTTCTAAACTTATGGGTGCACTGCTAGGGGTGAGTTGTGGAACCCAGCAAGGACACTCTAGCGCATCGCCTCCGGAATGAACAACTTCCCTCAGAAAAGCATCTGATTCTGACCATCCTCCATCCACCCTTTCGGAGCATCACCTTGGTTAACCTGGTCATGCACCACTTCTCTTTTTGAGTCTCCCCACTAAGACTCCACCACCTACCGTAGTAGATAATATTGCACGGTCATATGATAAAGGCAGTCGCTTCCACCTTCCATCCTTGCATCCAGGTGCAGGGCAGCCAACTCCTCCACTGCCTTCCAAGCATCAGACAAATCTCGAACTGCTTCCATCTTTGATTTTTTGCTCAATTCATCAGCCACAACATTCTCTTTTCTTGAGGTGTAGGAAATATTGAATTCTTAGTCTTGATAGAATTCCATCCACCTTCGCTGACGTAAGTTCAGGTCCCGCTGGGAGAATACACACTTCAAGCTCTTGTGATCTGTGAAGACCACGAAGCGCTCCCCAACGAGCTAGTGCCACCACAACTTTAGTGCGAACATTACTGCCGCAATCTCCAGATACTGGGTGGAATAGTTACGTTCATGGGGACGTAACTGCCTAGACCCATAGGAGATCACCCCTTGCGGCTACATCAACACACATCCAAGGCCTTTCCCTGTAGCATCACAGAATACCTCATACGTTTCCCCTTCTTCTGGAAACCACAACACTAGGTCACTAACCAAATTCTCCTTCAAATTTTTGAAGTCTGTGTCACACTTCCCATCCCATATGAAAGATCGATCCTTCTTCATCAAATCTATCAAAGGTGTTGCAACTCGGGAGAAGTTGGGCATGAATCTCCAGTAGTAACATGCCAGCCCGAGGAAACTATAAACCTCCACCACGTTCTTAGGAGATGCCCAAGAAACAACCACCTCCAGCTTCCATGGGTCCACTGCTATCCCCTACTCGGACACCACGTTCCCAAGGAAGTTCACTTGTCGCCTCCAAAACATTCACTTGGAGAACTTCCCATAGAGTTGGTGTCGTCGAAGGACCTCTAAAACCGTTCTCAAGTGCTCAGCGTGATCCTCCTCTGATCTTGAGTAGATCAAGATGTCATCAATAAATACGACTACAAACCGATCCAGGTACTCCCGGAAGATAGAGTTCATGAGCCCCATGAACAAAGCAGGAGAATTATTGACGCCGAATGACATGACCACAAACTCAAAGTGCCCATATCTACAACTGAAGTCCGTCTTTAATATGTCACCCTCCTTCACCCTCAACTGGTGATATCTAGATCGTAGATCGATCTTATAGAACCATCCTTCCCACTTCAACTGGTCAAAGAAATCGTCTATCCTTGGAAGAGGGTAGCGATTCTTGACCGTTACCTGATTCAGTCTCCTGTAGTCTATGCACAAACTGAGACCACCATTTTCCTTCCTCGTGAACAAGATTGGAGAACCCCACGGTGATGCACATCATCGAACAAAACACTTCTTCATCAGTTATTCAATATGAATCCACAAATCTTGTAGATCTGAGGGTGCCATCCTATAGGGAGCCATCGAAATCAGATGATGACCATGTTGCAAGTCCATCCCAAACTCGATGTCACGTAGAGGGGGTAGAGTCGTCACTTTTTCATGGAAGATGTCCATAAACTGACTAAAGTCCCCTAGAACTTCCACCATCTCGGCATCAATTAACTCCACTGATAGCTAATCTAACAAAGAGAGGAGGGGTTCCCCTCACTTTCTACTTCCCAAGAAACTCCGCTCGCCAAAGAAATTCACCCGTCGGCCACCCATGTCTGAAAACACAAACCTTCCTCGGAAGCAGCCAATGATGGAACATAAAGAGAACAGCCAGTCAATGCCAAGGATGACATCGTATGGTTGTATCTGCAAAAGTAGAATATCCATGACTGACTGATGTGGCCCTATAATTAGTCTGCCTCCTCGAAAAACATACAACAATTCGGTCTGAGCTTTGACTGGTGTTCTCAGCACCAGGGGAACTAGAAGTCTCTCAACATCTAAAACCAGAGCATGGGCCAGATTGGGTGTAACAAAGGAGTGAGAACATTCTTTATCAAAAAAGGCATATGAAAGGGTACTAAACAAGCTGATAGTAACTCAAAAAACCTCTGGCCCTGCTGGAACTGCTACCTCTGTGGCGTGTTACTTCCCACGCCCTGCTCCTATACCTACCAGCTGACAGCCACCTCCCTGACCACGCCCGGGTCGAGGTCCCTAGGGAGCGCCCAGAGTTCGGCCTCCTCCTACAACGTCTGCCCTCAGTAGAGTGGGAG
This sequence comes from Viscum album, assembly GCA_963277665.1. Lineage (NCBI taxonomy): Eukaryota > Viridiplantae > Streptophyta > Magnoliopsida > Santalales > Viscaceae > Viscum > Viscum album. Next base: position 1,589,508,227 of record OY728141.1, on the reverse strand, counting down.
CCCGCTGCCTCTACTGCTACTAAGGTGGGTGTTGGACCTGCCCACCCCCACCGCACTTTACTCTGTCCGGGCACAGATTCCAATGGTTCCCATGGCATCCACAGAAAGAAGCATCTCATCCCTAGGCCCGAAAGAAAAGGGCTAGGGCCGGAAGGTCGGAACTGGAACTGCTGAGGCCTACTCCCTATTGGTCGAAACCTAGAGGGTCCTGATGCTGGAGGCCATCTACTGACATCCTTCCACTTTGACGAGCCCAACTGGATCCCCTCTCGTGACACACCTCCAAGCATGTGAATCCTCTCCCCCACTTCAGCCTTCTTATACACCTCTATGTATGTCAGTAGGGTGAAGGGAGTAACAGTGTGCGGAAGAGAAGGTCCGAGTGCCACCATTAAACGTATCCCCTGAGACTCCTCATCCAGAAAGAGGCCCAGAGTGAAGTGAAGGAGATCTTTGAACGTGTTCCCCAACTCTTTCATTGACATACTCCCCTACTGAAGGCAGAGTATCTCCTACCTCTTCTCAGCCTTCATCATGGAAGAGAGGAATTATGCCCAGAACTCCTTCTCGAAGTCTGCCCACATCACCTCAGTCTCCCACTTCTCCCAAAGATAAATCATTCACCACTGACGCACTTCTCCATGCATCTGGCCTACATCCAGAGGAACCCAGTACTCCATCGGAGTCTGAATCATGCTGAAGGATATCACCATCTCCTCTAGCCAGCTCTCTATCTCCACATCTGAAATGATGTCCTCGTACTTCTCGAGGGTCTGCATTGAATGGATCGAAGTTTCTTCATCCACTGATCATCCTCCTCCTCTTGGTTGGTCATCTTCTGATCAGCCAAGTCAAACTTTTGGGCCTCGATCGCCCTCACTAGTCATGGTCTCCTCCCAGGTGCCATAACTGCATGGTAAAGAAGGAATTCCTATGCCCGGGTATTGCAGAATATTGTTCATAAATTTTCTTAGAATTCATTATTTATTTTGAATCCCAAGGACACCCATGAAACATAAGAACACAAGTCATTATGATGCATGTACCTTTCCTAGGGTCTCTACCCTGTAATCAGTGTAACCTCACATGGTTGTTCGGTAGGTCCATAGTCCTTGCATCGGATCATGGGGGGCCTTAAAATCTAGTGTCCTAGCTGGTCATCCCTAGCCTAATTCAAGCACCAAGGTCACCCAACACTGTTTCCCTACCACCCCATGCACTCATCACTATGCCTAACTCCAGACTCCATCCTACCTCTCAACCTCACTCCCTTTGATACCATTCTGTCATGACCTTCCTTCACCAAAAGGAGTGAAGGGATAGAGGATTTTTTGGCCCTTCCTTCTTTATGTTGAAGGAGGGATAATGAACCCTGAAATCCACCTTCAATAGGTCCTGGAGTGGAGACCAGCACCAAGGGTATATAATATCACAAAAAATGGAAGGCATTGCCCTTTTTAATTTTATAAGATCAAGAGATAAGATAGAAACCCCATCAATACCAATGCTGAAAGTAAAGGTAAAGACAAAATTAACGCATTCTCATATGCATGTTCAACAGTAAATGGTACAAGCCACAAAAAAAACAAGGGTAAAGTAACAAGAAATAGGAAAACGACAACAGCAATTGCCCCAAGGTCTGAGCTAGTAAAATCCCGCACGATCCATGAAGTCCTCCTGGAGAACTGAAAGTAGTTTTATATACGTAGGGTGATCATACGAGTATACTCAGTAGGGAAAACAAAAATCACTCATGCACAAGTGGAGAGGTATTCTAATGCCCTGTGAGAAAGGAGATAACCAAAACATCTAACATGATAAACTATCCACCCAAGCCTCACCAAGGCACACTCCTCAAATAACGCACGCCAATTAAAGTATAGTAATAGCACATCGATATTTGGGTACCCCACACCACTTTCCCACTGGTTATTGAAGACATCCTAAGCATCGAACCAATCCTGCCATTCTCACCGCAGTCCCACTGCCAAACCCCGCCCGCACACTCCTGGGCCATAACCTCACCGCAGTCCCACTGCCAATCCCTGCCCGCACACACATGGGCCATAACTGCCATTCCTCCCATAGACACATGGGACACAATCACCAAAAGTAACAACACCCGCAACCACCTGGGTCAGAACATCTACTGCCACACTCGAAGACATTTGGGCCTCATCCCGAAGACACTTGGGAAACAACATGCCCAGAAACACCTGGTCCAACCACCACAACTACCCTAACCGAAGATTCATGGGCTAATAGTTACTTCAAGCCATCATATCCTACCCGAAGAGTCTTGGTATATTCGGGAAAGGGAACATAAAGGAGCTAATAACCAGCCACTCATAGGAGTGTTGGGAAAAACACCCTCTCCATGAAATGGGGTGTTTTGCAATAAGTGCTCAACTTGGGTGGGGTGAAAATAAAAAACATAACAAATACAATATATGTATAGGTAATAGGAACTCATCCCACCCTAGGGGATCCAAAACATAAGCACAACCATCCTCATTACTATTCATTCATAATGAAAATCAGAACACTCGCAGCCCAGTCATAACTCATTCCAAAAACCAACTCCACATTTAAATAATTATGGTTTCATGTTCAATCAAACCCATTTAAGTGAATTCTAGACTACTAGGAAACTAGTAGGCATAACCACAAGCCAGAGGAAAAGAGAAATAGCCAATATGTATTTAAGCATTCACACCCGATTGTCTTGTAAAGTAACAACAACAAAATGGGATTAGTGAGATCCCTCAAAGTACTTGAACCAAAGAAAATATCACAAAAGGGATAAGTGATATCCCTCAAAGTACTAGAAAAAAAAGAAAACCCTAAGACACAACATCATGTCCCCAAAACTAGGAACCAATGATTTCTCAACAATAGAGGATCCCACCAGAGTTCGTGTCATAGCAGAGAAACCACATAACTTCAGATTCACAACCAACAACCGTACCACAAAAAAGGATCCCATCCCCGTACACATCATCCCATAAGAACAAATCAGAACAATACACATACTACCAAACAGTATGGGAAACATATAGGTTTAAGCACATCAATCCTTAGTTTCTTCTTTCTATTTGTTAACAGGGGTTGTCACACAAGGATTCTTGTTTTACTGAACATCCATTTAAACCAACTGTGTTTAGGTGACTAACCAATTTCCATGTTACAGTTATTTAGTCATCATAAAAGACAAGGATTTATTTGGACGCAAGGAAGGACCACCAAAGACCATGATTTTCAATGATCACAAGAACATACAGTACACAACACATATCAATATAAAAGGGTAAAACAGAACATTGATCACACCCCGTTTATTCTTTAAGGTCTATTCATTTTCATCGTTAATTTCAGTTTCATCAATCCCCACAAAAACAAAAGCATACCCGCCCCACACGATGCATAGTAAAGAGAGACGAATGAAAAATCATACTTCACTGATCAAATATTGAAGTTCTTCTCCACGCACCATGAACATGGAAAAGCACGACTTGTAGGGGAGGGACATCAGGAACTCCAAGGATGAGCCGAAAGACTCCACCATAGGCACACCACAAGCCTCAGAAATAGAACTCCAACGCACTAAGAGGAAAAGAAATCCAGCCATGAAAAACAAGAAGGAAGAAGAAATTCATGTGCAATATATAGATAAGATCCCATTGTTACGGGATGTGGGGATTTGAATGGCTTTAAATTCGGGACGTGGATCCCCATGCAGTTGGGTGCTTACACACGACGAGATTAATTGTTATTTAATATCACCCATTGTGGAGGTTCCTCGGGGTTTTTTTGGGTTTTAATTGTGGGATTTAAATGGATTTGAACCACTTAAAAATGGTTGAAAAGGCCTAATAGAGGCGTTATATGAATATCTGTAGAAGAGAAACCCAACAAGGCTGGGTGACACTGATTGGTCACGCCAATCAGTCGCCCCGATCGGTTGCGTCGATCGGTCGCACACCGGTGAATCGCACACCGATGGGTCCCACTCCGGTCGGTCGCACGCCGATCTGTCGCACACAGAAATGATGTCCTACCACCGAGACACCACCCATTTGATCTGGAAATTGGTAAAGGGATGGACCATGCGGGTCTGGGTCATCACAGATGACCGAGAACAAAATCTATGAAAAAAACCACAATTTCTATGGATTATCTAGCTACTATGGTAAATTGTTTTGAAACATATCATCATTTTGAATACACCTATATTAGAAAATTGAGAAAGGAGTAAATTTTTTCTAAAATGATGAATGTGATAAAATCATTAATGATATGAATAATAGTTTAGTCACTACACCTGTGCTAATATTATCCATCAGTGGGGAACGATTTGTGATATATACTAATGCATCCAAAAATGGATTGTGGTGTGTACTCACGCAAGATGAACATATTATAGCCTACTCCAATATCTAATTAAATATTCATCAATATAATGGACCAAATTGTGATCTATAATTTCCAACATGGATATTTAAATTAAATATTTTGTCAAATTATCTCGATGTAGGGATGTGTGGTATATACATAACCCCTAAAATCATCATGTGTATATCCACACAAAAGGAGCTTAATAATCACCAATGAATGTGTCAAATATGATCATGGATTAATATTGTATAATCCATTATAATACTAGGAAAGTAAAAAAGTTGTCAATTATTTTAAAATAAATGATCCCATAATTTTATTCTGGATGAGGATTTAAAGAGATTCATTCTTCTTGGAAATGAAAATGATGGATATGGAATTTATAAATGTATATTTAACCAACATTTCTCAAAAAACCTATCAATCATCTATTCTTGAGAGGATTAAGGGGGACCAAAAAGAAAATAGGTTTCTATAAAATAAGTTACCAAGTATTCCAAAGATAAACTTTTTTTAAGATTGTCTTATGTGGTTTGGAACCTGGATATGTGTCCCATAAAAACTAGTATTATAGAGGTAAATTAAGGATGGTTCACATAACTTATCATTCTCTATTAATCAAGGTATCACTATGATGTATATAGATAAGTTGATTTTTTTTGTGGGATAACATGAAGACATCGATTGTGGACTTTGTATCAAGATACATTATAAACCAAAAATTAGAGGATGATTGATAGAATTATATGAGTATAATGACAACATTTCCCATTCAGGTATGGTCATGGGAAAACATAACCCTGGATTTAAAAATAGAACTCCTAATGAAATAGAAAGGAAATAATTACATCTAGGTTGTATTCGATCACCTTTGAAAGTCAGTTCTAGTCATTTCCATCAAGGAGGATTTATAAATTGATTAAATCACCAAGATATATATATATATATATATGAGAAGTTGTATTATTACATGTATTTTCACTCCCTATAGTATCAAATCACATTATTACGTTTACCTTGAGATTTTGTAGAAGCCTTCGGCATATATTGAATACATAATTGAGATTCATCACTACTTATCACCCCCATATGGATGGTCATTATAAAAGCACCATTAATACTATTGAGGATATTATAATTGTATATTCATTATATCTCCATGTATTTTGATACCAGCACCATCCTCTAGTGGTGTTCTCATTTAACAATACATAACATTCTAACATTCAAATTGAACATTATGATGATCTCTATGTGAAGAGGTGTCAGAATCCTACAATCTAATATGATGTTACAGAGGGGAAGATTGGGGGAAATAATATTATCCATTAAATGGTATAAATGGTTCAATCCATTCAACATCATATGAAATCCTAAAAAAATATAGAGAAAAGATATGCTGAAAACCATTGATGTGATATATAGTTTGAAGTCATAGGTAATGATTTCCTTTATATATCGATTTGGAAGAAAATTAAAAGCCTTGAGATAAAGGTAAAAATTAGTCCAAGATTCATCGAACAATTTGATATCCTTGATCATATAAAATAGGTGGACAATACAGTAACACTGCCACCTAACCAATTTTAATTACACAATATGAACCATTTATCCCTCTTGAAGAAGTATATATATGAACCCTCACATGAATTGAATCCAAAGGAAGTTCCATTGGTGAATTATTTTTCATATGAGGCTTATCCATTAAATAACATATATTTTAGAGGATATATTCTATGAATTAAGGCAACTCAACTAGTTATAGTGTTACGGTAGAACCACATGTTTGGGTAAGCGATATGAAAATCAGAAGTGGTGATGAAATAGAGGCACCCCCATCTATTTTATTTTATGAAATTAATATTCAAATGAAAAAATCTGTGAAGGAGGGGGAATAATATAACACCCAAACCTTTTATAATTTAAATTCAATTTTAAATGATTAAAATACATATTAAGAAATGATGTTATAAAAAACATGCAATACGTTTCTGATTATGAATAATTACATGGTCTTTCAATTTTTAAATACCATTATGAATAATAACTAATTATAATATAGCTATTATAAATTGATGTTTAAGATTAGTATATTAATTTTAATCATAAATTTAAATTGATACAGAAGAATGAAGTGATTCCCTCAACAAGTAGGATCATACCCTATGAAGAGAATTTATCAAAGCATCAAATGAAGATATAATCATTAGTATTTTCCATAAATTAGTCCCAATAATAGATTAAATAACTAATTAATAAATGAATCCATTTATGTCGGAAATTATTCTCCTAGATATCATGACCCACATAATGTATATTCAACCAACGAATGAAAATTTCACAATCAATCACCAAACACTTATGGAATTCAATTGTGTAATACATGGATATGTATTTAGACCCTAATAGTATTAATTTTTAATTTTTATTTTAGATTAAAAAAATTATATCTAATTATTTTAATATTTTTAAATTATGAAATAATTTATTTAGTAATAATATTGTTTTGATATAATGAAATAATAATTGTATATTTGAGATATGTAAATTTTGAATTAAGTCACAATATTTTACTAAAATAAACATATTTTTTGAAATTAATTTTAATTTAATAAAATTTTAAAATTAAATAAATTTTTAAATATAAATTATAATATAACTTTATGACGTCAAAATATATTTGTATAAGGGTTAGAGAACTGTTATTGTAAGAATAATTGATTTCATTGATATATATGGATTTTTTATTTAAAAGAAAAAATTATTTGACATAGATAATTATTGGGAAAAAATATATACTATATTTGAAATCACTTCATAAAAATTATCCAAAGGTCATTTTTTCATAATTTTTCAATGATAACCAATTTTTTTGGTAAAATTTTAAAATGATATAATAATACGATGTGTATTATTGAATTGTAATTATCCATATGTGATGTAATATATTCCAAAAAAGCAATAAAAGGAATAATATATATTTACTCTGTAAAATAATATATTTGAGGTTATTTGATTCAATTGGTAAAACCATAATGCATCCTCAAAAACATATATTATATTTTTTGGTTTTAAAATCAATTATTTGTAAATATGAATCACTTCCACATAATATAAGGAATTATTTTAATGATCTTTTTTTATTATACCTATTAAATGATGAAAATAACATCAATTTTTGAGAAACCTGGGGTAAATCCATGGGATTGTTTTTGGGTTTGATTGACTTTCTATATCAGTTCCCAAACCTATGTTTTGTAATAATGAAAGAATTTTCCTCTCTTTTAAAATATAAAACCACCAACACCCCTATTTATATTTACTCAAAACCCTTTGATCACGAAATTAGTATAAAAATTACTCTATTGATTCCTCACATGGACCTCCCCATTCTCTTGAAAATCATTTCTCAAGCATTTGGAATCCCCCTCTCATGGTGATGGATCCTCTCATTCTTATCATTAGTTTAGTACATCTTTTATGTTACAACATCAGTTTTCCATTTTTAGGGCTATATTCTCTCACATACACCATATCTTTCTTATGATTTCCAAGTTATTATATACCCAATTGTATTTCATTAGTCTCACCCATGAACATTTATAAACCCCATTTATTATACAAAAATTATCCTATAATTTTACATACTAAATATTTACATAGTGAATAGTTATACCCATGTCTACTAAAGAATACTCACCATGATGTTGTAATAATTCAATGACTAGGGACATCCATATTTTTAACCCACACTCCTTTGGATTAAATTAGATATAATATTCCCTTATGTTTAATGACATATGTGTCACGAATTTGCATGTACATATTATAATGAGTGCTCCCAGATAGCGCTCCAAAGGATTTGGTAAGGTTTTAGTTTCATGATTCAGAATTTATGGGATTATGGAGTAAACATAATTCATTATGGTACTTATGCACCATTTTATGATGTCATTATGGTTATCCTTGAAATGTATTAATGACTCTATTTTTAATGTTTTCTCTGTAATCCCATGTTTTTTATGTTATCATCATATACCATGCTTAAATGTTAATTTTTATAATCCATTATGATTTCATGTATCATTTATATAATAATGACTAAAATTTGATACATTAATCTTGTTATTCATAATTTATTCCGATACATGGAATTATAACTCACAAAGTTTCTTATGTTTTTCCTAGGTTTTCTCATTTATTTTCAACGATAAATGATGTTTTTTGTGCATGTTTAGAAAATTTTAAATATTATTATTTTATCCGTGTATAAAACTGATGTGATATGTAACTAATTCACTAAATATACTAGTGTAGATGATACTCTGGGATTTTATTACATGTAACATTATATAATAAATCTTGAATTTATTTTTATTAGTGATATAAGTTAGTATAGATGTGCATAATACTGTTTAAGAACATATAATGATAGTCAATGACCTATTTATGAGGAATAATATCAGATCATTTGTTATAGTAAAATAAGAAATAGATTTTGGTCCCATTAAATAGTGTTTGGGAGGATCCATTGTACATTTTCATGAGCTAGTATAAAAAAATAGTCAAGAGACTGTAAACTAGTTTGAAAAATTATAGAAAATCATATAATGAGACAATATGTGATTTTTAATGAGATGGAATATTGTATTTAGATGTGTAATGGAGTTGATATATACTCCTCAGACTCTACCCAAATTCATCTAGTGTTAAATAACAATATTTTGATAGTACCATATCGAATTCTTTTGTGTTATTGTCTCTTTTGTTCTTTTACACATATTTTGTGAATGTTTTGAGGGTATTGAAATGATATATAAAAATATTTTTTTACCAAAAAATAGGTTCTATGTCTTAGAGGGTATATAGAAGATTAAAAAACAATTTCATAAAAAGAAAATATTAATTCACCCCCTCCCACACACATTAGTTGACTATACACATCACCGAGCATGTTAATTGGTATCAGATAAAATCGAGGTTTCAAATGATAATATTTAAATAAATATTCAGTTGTTTTAATAATATATATACGATGTTTTTTTGAATAATATTTAGGGATGCCTCATATTGCGGATATAGTTCGCATCTCCTTTAGTATAAAAAAGTTTTTTAGATAAATCATTGATGAATATGATAATCAAAGTCTAAGATATTGAGAAAATTATTAATGTAAATTTAGGATGAACCACTAGCTGAAGATAATCAATGTGTTCATTGTACATATGCATATTTTGAGAAAGTTCCATGAGAATAATCTTATTTTAGTTGTAAATGGTATGGGTAATTTGAATCTATTGAATATCTCTACTCAATTGTGATAGACTATCAAAAAAATCATCATTGAAGTTTTAATTTATATATTTTGACATATAAAATTTATGTATAATGAAAAATCATATCAGGTTATGGAATTTAATTATATGGAGAAAACATTAACTAAAAATTTTAAAAATTGTACAACTATCACTCAAAGTGTTAAGGTAATGTAAAAATATTTATTACATTATAAATCAATGTCTTCCCTCATAGAATAAATATTTAAAGGTAAATTTGATGATAATAAATCCTTTATAGAGATTTGTGGTGATGAAATCCATGATTTGAAGGAAATAAAAAAATATTCTATTTATTTCAAAGATGATCATTTGGAATTCAAATATAATATGATAAAATAGATATAAATTCTTAGAATTAAACAAATAAGATGAATGAGGATCATATAAATATGATTAAAGGTAATTCAAAGATAGGGTGAAGTAAATTGATGATCAAAATAATATCATAAATTATAAATGTATTGGTATGGTTGAAAAATTTGAGAAATCTAAAAAATCCATTTTGATATATTCATGATATTTGTAATATAAATGATTCCTTGAAAGATTTTACTAATATCCATCCATCCAAAATGTCACATGTTAGTGGAAATAATATATGGAGATTATCCAAGAATGTATCCACCACAAGCTCATATAATGAGGACACACATGTTCCTAAAAAATATCATTATAATGATACAATTTAAATGTTCAGTGTAGGGTTGAAATAGAATTTTTGAAAAATATGGGTGGACATAAATGTAATGAAATCCACCTTTTTTATCAAGGGTGGATGAAATCATTTTCAATAATGGTAACCCATATAATGAGATATAAAGGATGGTTATAATACCTAAAATAATATAAAATTAAAATTTATGTAGATTTAAACTAAATATTGAATGAAATAGTTAGTTTTCTATTGATGGTTTTATGGGATATTTTTACAAAATTATTTTTAATTTTGAAAAAATAATTCAACTTATGAAAAACATATTTTCTTTTATAATGGGACAAGATCTAAATTCAATATGAATATTATTATGTAGAATCAAAGAAACAAGAAAGGGAAAAAATAATTAAATTAAAAAATATTTATGATTTTTAAAAATTTTCATTGAATGAAGAAAAAGTGTGTTAGGTACAATGACACTAACTATTTGAGAAATTCCATACATGATTCTTATATTTATACAGAAATAATATCAAATAATATATAGAGGGAAATAATGAAAAAAATGAGTATTCCATTTGTTGTTAGTAAGTGAGAAATCATTCCGAAAAACATTGCATAAAAATTGATAGTTGGATGCTACAGAAAGGAATATATGATTCTACTTTAGAATAAATTGAATCATCATAGACCATAGAAAAAATTCAATTAATATTAAATTTTTATGAATATTTTAGGGAAATAAATTGAATTTATTATTCAAATAAATAAAAGGATTATTTTTTGGATGATATCCCTAAAGAGGAAATTTAATTTCCTGAAAAGTATTTCAAAATTAGTAATATAAATATTTATGGGAAACCATGTGAAAAAATGAATAATATGGTTCCCGTATAAGAGAACATATGTGATAAATGGTATAAAGAAAATTCTCATGAGGGATAATAATAATTTCATGAGACATTATCAAAAATGAATAAACCAAGAATTATAAAATAAATTTATGGAATGTGGAAATATACTAGGCACAATGATAATAAATTAATGACATTGCGACTATGGTATAATGAGTAATTATTAAAAAAGGGAAATCACTAGATAATTATTTTCCCAAGAATAATACTATGAGAAAGTAGTCCACACACAAAAATAATGGTGAAAATGTTCTTAAGGATGTCATAACCCTTGGAAAACAAAGCTGTAAATAGATTTGAATATGGAGAAAGCACAAAATATATCATGTGACTTTCTAGATATGGTAGAAAAAGTTACTCAAATGTATGAATAAAGACTAAAAAAACATGAAACTAATGATTACAAATTTATAGAAAAAATTAATATAGAGGTTAACATGATGAGTTCATAAAAATTAAGAGCTATACTGAAAGTGTTGTATTGGTTGAAATAAAACTCCCAACCCTACTACTATATTTATGTAAAAAAGGATTCATAACTTTCATCCATATCTTTATTATTGGTGTTTCAATCTAAAAAATTTAATGTGATGCATAAAAAAATTATAAATAAATACTATGTTAATCTTACAACATTGTAATCCATCTATATGGAGAGTTTGATTAATCCTTTCAAAAATAAAAGTGTTATCAAAATACAATGTTTTTAGTTCAATTTTTTAGAAGATGATACTTGATGAATAATAATTGAAAAAATCACAATAAGGGTAGATATAAAGAACATGAAAATATATAATTTAATTAATTCATATCAATCTAGAATTATGGGTAGCTATAATGTGATGATGTAGTTAAGGGTTGAAAATCACATTCTGATATTGTTTTCATTGTAATATTTTTATCATTCCCTTAAACTGTAACTATTACATTTATTATCAATAACATGAAGTATAATGTTGAATTTATAAATGAAATTGGTATTGTAAAATAATACAATGAGGGATATTAAATATCCAAATTATATTTTCATGAAGTAAGATACCTTGGTTCTATTTGATTTCAATATATAAATGTAGAGGGAAGCCAATATGTAAAAAATTTAGGTAATTAATGAAGATTAAAATGAATAAAGATTTAAGAAGTAGTTTGGAAGTTACTATCGAGAACATTAGTGGATAATTCCATACATTATATAACATGTATTACATAATATAATAATTAAAAAATCTATAATGGGATATTATCCATGATAGTAAGGATGCTACTGAATCATTGAATTTAAATATAAAAATAATCATGAAATAAGTATATCCATCGAATGAGTGGTAAGATAGATTATAAAGAATCAAATACAAGTTATATTTGTAATGAGATCTCTATCAATAAAATAATTTTTTTGAGAAAGATAGATATATTAAAAAATATCAAGATTTATTATAGAGCAGTGATAAAAAATGTATAAAAACAATATGGTGTTTATCAAAATGCATCATTGTGATTTTAAGTATAATTATAGAATATATGTAATGTATTAATTAAATTATTTTTGAAGAAGGATTTTAAAATATGTGAGGCAATGGAGATTGATTAAAGAACACAAGGTTGAATACTCATATTTTTTAAGAATTTGGAAATGATTTTCAATTATTTAGAAAAAAATTACTATATAAAAATTCATTTAAATGGTCTATAATTTTTTCAGTAATTAGTGACTCCTTGGGGTGGATTAATGATGTTCAATGAAATTCTTTAATATTTCTAGAATATTATCTCAGATTTAAAATTTTGATAAATTCAATTGATGTATAAAAGTATCTATTTTAATATAAGAGAAGGCTTTTCTGAGTAATTTTAAAGTAAATGTTACTCTATTAGAAGAATATAATAATTTGTAATGGTATTGAATATTATTGAGTCACTATAATTCATAAATAAGTGTAATAAAAAACTACATACTAAAAATTGATAAATGTATCTTTTTTACATAAGGATCATTCCATGAATGTGAAAAAGGTGTTCTGAAACTATGTAGAAATTTTGCTAGTTTTTTGGATATATACTGAGATAATTAATAGTAATATGAAAAATATTTAAGAGTTTTTTATGAAATAGTTGATACCACACAACAATATTCACAAGAGAATATATGGTGACCATTTAAATTGAAAAAATAATCAATGGTGTGGAATTGGAGATAAATGTTAGTATAATTAAATATTATGTGAAGATGGTTCTCTGAAATTTTCAAAATTCTTGAAACAATTTTGAAGTTCCATTGTAACATTTTTAATACTGTTTATTATTTTTTAACATTTATCTTCAGGTAAAGATTTTTTGTGTAAAATTTAAATCAAAGAGCTGGTGGATGTTGAGAAATTTTTTATTATCATATTTATAAAGGAGAAGTAAATTATGAATTTTTTAAAAAAATTCTTACACAAGTGAAATGATTCCGTAATAAACTCTATGTACCTAACATCATAAACATAAGAAAAACCCATGATGATTGGAAAAAAATTTATACAATGTGTCTCAAGAAGATTGAAGAGATCAATATTGATTCTAGAAGTACAATCTATATAAAAACTATTTCATTAAAATTTATTGGATAAAATTTTGTGATATTTAAAATAAGTGGAAGAATGTGATAAAATAAATAAGTCTCTAAACAAAACACCTTTTCACAAATCAAAATTTAATGGGAAAACATTCTAGATGAAGTATTTTTTTGTAAAAATAACATTTAAAAGTTCCTTAAAATATAAATTATAGTTGGAGTTTTTGGAATATTATAGAACTATATTTGAGTTACGGATAAACATTGGTGGGAGTATGAAATGTGATTTTGTATAAAAATCCCCTGAAGATTCCACTGATAGGAAGTGTTTCTAACAATACAATGATACTGAAGATTATCGATGAGAACATAGTACAAAAAATCATCAAATAAAAAAATGTAGATGTTTCTAAATATAATTTTTATTATAATTTTTCTTTAAAGATGTTCACAAAATTATCATTAGAATAAATTTTCCCAACGGTTTTTTATGTACAATGATTGAATGGTGGTATAAAGAAATATGAACCAAATATATATCTCCAGAAAATAATTTGTAATAAATATATTAGTTTTATATTAACTATGATTTTATAGTTTGGGAAAAGTCATAGGAGGAGATACATTTTACTAGATACAGACATGTGGATGTATTTTCTAGAAAAAAAATTATGGGCATTTCCAAACACTGAGCTTCGTATAAAAAGAAAATGAATTAACAGAAACAACCTAAGAATTGTCTATGTAACGACTAGTCTAATTAGGTTCATATTATTAATGAATTTATAAGTTTCCATTGTGTTGTTTACTATCTCCATTATGTCAAGTCAAATAGAAAAAAGAGAATTATGTTTATTTCTTCAATATGATCAAGAGCAATGAATAGTGGATGATAAGTTTCTAGATAAATGGTTTGTTTGTAATTTGAAAAATTAATTATGAATGCATTATTTATAATCTTTAAAGATAAAATTAAATATGTTTTAGGGAATAATAATCAGGAAGATAATTTTATATTGATTTGTTAGTTAAAAAATTCATATGGAAAAAGAAAATTCTTCTTTTCGAATTTTCTAATCAGAAATATGATGAATCACCGAATAGATGTTCATTGGAAGTACTTATACCAAATTGTGAAATTAATAGTTTTGATAAATTTATTATATGAAGGATATTTCATGATGCTTCAGATATATTATAGAAGGGTTGATAATATTTTGTCTTAAATTAAAATCAATGTCAAATTCAAAAATTTTATTTTAGTTAGTAGAAAAAAGAAATGTGTTTCCCACAATTTCCATTTTTAGAGAATTTGTAAATATAACATCAAAATAAAATTTTATGTTAAACATTACATTCATGACAAAATTGAAATTACCCATGATTTTTTTTCATAGTGAGTTTCAAACTGATAATTGTTTTATTTTTAATAATTTTCTATAAAAATATCAATCCGAGCATCATACAGGAATTTAATTTCAGATAACCCAACAGAATCATTAGACTATGCTTTTATGAAAATAATTTCTCATGTAATAGTATAGATATCATTAAATATTAAATGATATTAATATAATATATTTCTATGAGGTATACTAGAAATACATTTTCTTGAGATAGGAAGAGAACACCGAAAAAAAATTACCAAATGAAGGAATCAAATTAGAATTCCGATTTAATTTTCCTAGAAAATGATGTTCTAATGGTTTTTGTATTTACTGTGGTTTATTTTTTAAATAATAAAATGATAACTAATTAGATTCTATATAGTCATACATATTGGGAAATATATCTTCTAACTATAGTTATATCATAAGTTGTATTCACTTATTTATTAATAGTGAATTTCCATGGTCCTATAGGAGTGGACATGAAAAGGATATAGGTTCTGAAACATATTCCAATCCTTGTAAATATTTCCTTTCTTGTTTAATTTCAATAATTTTATTCTATTGATATTTTAATTGAAATTTATAAGAGGGATAACTCTAAAAATTTATTGGGGTTCAATTTTGTAATATTGGAAATTTTTAAATATTCACCAATGATTCAACTACCCCCTCTCAATGGTTGTGTTATCCTATGTAAAATTAATTGATATCATAGATAGGTTCATCTATTAAGTAATTATCATATAAATATAAATTCAATATAAACCATAGGTTTTCACACATTTGATGGAAAAATCATCATCATTGGAAAAATAGAATGATACCCTATCTTCTATCACATATCATAGAGGTTGTTGATTTAACAAAAATTATGCTTCCCCCATAATGGAAAATTTAAATTTAAATTTTTCTAACATAAGAAACATTGAGTTTGATATAATGGCTATAAATTTAATTTATATTTATATTTTAGAAAATATTTGTATGATGTTGATAGTTCTCAAAATAGATCAGGAAACTAGGGAAAAATCAATGTATCATTAAGGGTAACACTAATGTGAATGTGGACAACATAAAAATCCAAAAAATAAGGTTTCAATATATAATAATGTGAGATGAAGAAACTATTTATGAGTATTTAACTAGAGTTATATTGTGTGAAACATCATGAAATTTTGAGATGTACCATATTATTCTATTATTCTAAATAATGTTATGATAAAATTATTGAATAAGCTTGAATATAAAATTTAATCATTAGAAGGTAAATATTATTTTTCTTTTGATAAATTACTTATGTTTTTTATTTCATATGAGATGATAAATGATCTAGTTTTCAAAAATAATATCAATTTTTAAAAGTACTTTAAAACTATTATAATGATGAAAATTCATGATTGCATGGAATAAAATCATAGTGATTTAGAAGAAAAATAAAATAAAGAAATTAATGAGACAATAATGTATCTTATCTTTAGAAATTATCAAAGACATAAAGTGAAGTAAGGAAGAAACACTCCACTAAAATGTTACAATAATACAGAAATGTTCTATTTTGATGTGGATTCTTCCTTGAATAATGTTAGAGAATATGAATTTAATTCAAAATAAATAACTTGGTGGAATAAGTTTAAAAAATATTTTACAAAAGATAATGAGTACACTGGTGGTATGAAAAAGTTCACTAGAAATTAAATTCATATTTTGATTAATAAAGCTGAATCAGACTTTACTAGAAACAATTCTATAGAAGATTAAATTCATGATAGAATCATAACCTTCTTTTACAATCTATAGAAAAGAGGGAATCCTAAAATAGTTTATATAATGGAGGAGGTGAAGAAAAAAATATATAATGTTAGATCTCATCTGAACATTTATCGCATTCTCAGAAAAATTAAAAACTTAATAAATACTTAAAAAACAGGGAAGGAAATTGGAATGGATAGTTAAAAGATGAAACATTTTATTAAACCAAAATATAGGTATATTTAAAGGGATTTAAACTGAAAAATAAAATATGATGAATTAGAGAATATGACCGATGATCTCAGTAAGAATATTTCAGCTAAGGAAGCCATATTTTGTAAAAATTATTTAAAATTTATTTATTTTCAAAATATATTAAAAATGATAAATCAATATATTATTAATGATTTCAATGTGAAAGATAAATCATATAATTTTTCTGAGAATGATAATTCTAAGAATCATGTGAAATATTTTCCAAATAAATTTAAAAGGTCATCTAAATTTACTTATATTTCAGGTGCTGAAAAAAATAGTGGGAAATATTAGATTTTAAATAATGTAAAAAATCTAAAACATAAAAAAATGAAAACATTTCTCATAATCACGAGGAAACATAAATAAGGAAAATTTCACAAAAGATGGTAGATAATATTAGAGAAAGATCATATTTCTATAGATGGTCTAGATATAATAGATATTGATTGTTTTGTGGTTTATTTGGAAAAAATGTTATAATTGTTGGAAGAACATATCCCTTCTAGGATGAAATTATTAAATGACTAGGATAGAAAAATATAATAATATTTTCAAACTTTCATCATATACTGGAAGTTGTAAAATCAATGTATCAATGTATTATAAAAAATCTGATGAAACATTAGTTTTAATGGTCGAAGAAAATTTGTAGAATATGTGACCAACCGGGACTTGATATGTGAGAATGTTTACCAAGACTTTTGGTACATACATCATATGATAGAAAAGATAAGGAGGCAAGAAAGATGAAATTTTCTGATGGATATTTTGTTATTGAAACATCATTACAAGTAATTAAAAGGAAGAAAAAATATATTTCTTATGGTTACTACTCACAAATTATTAAATATTTAATTAACTTCAGATATATAAAAAATTATGATGTAGGTTTAGTATCTTTTTAAAATGATAGTTCTATAAAATCATAATAATATGAACTACTATGATTGAAGATAGGAAAATAAAATCTAAGGAATTTGAATATTTTTATGTGTTTAGAAATAATTTACATAGTGTGAGACAACTATGTGATGATGTAAAATATCAGTTTTCAAAAAATATTCATGTATCATCAAAAGTGATGAAGATGGTAATGATGTAAATAGAGGAGAAATAAGCAACAGGAAATCCCTTTCAGGTTGGATAAATTATTAACTCATATTAATTGGGTGTCGAAGACAAAAATAGTTTATTGAATCCTAGAGTTGGGAACCTTGGGCATAAAATTATGATAAACTATTCCACATATAATGTTTTAATAAACATTCCATCATTAAAAACGAAGTAAGACGATGTTTCTAAAATAGGTCAAAAAGGTAATATGATTGGAAGATTTCATACGAAAGATGAAATTCTGTTTAAAATAACAATTGAGTATATTTATTTTGATATCTATGGTCCAATAATACATAAATCAATGAAATTATATTTTCATGATATTAATTGTAGTTATTATTTCAGTCATATTAAAAAATTGTTTCTGATGAATGAATAAGATGTTTTGGTATTTTTATGTTTTCATCAAAGATTTTGAAAGAGATACATGTTCTTAAATAATGTATTTGTGAACTAATAATAGAGAGGATTACACATGAAATGATTTCAAATAATATCAGATGAATCACATTATGAAAAATCATTATTCTGCTCAAAATAGCCCTCAATAAAATGGAGTGGAAAAAGATAAAAATAGTAGTTTTGTTGAATAGTAATGAATCATAATACAAACATTGAAGCATTCTTTATTTTATTAGATTGAAGTTGTTAATACTACTATACACATAAAAAAATATTGTTTTAAATTTTTTAATACAATAAGGATCCTTATAAAATTTGGTATAACAAAAACACATTTATATCATGGATAATAGAAATTTGTGTTTATAAATATTAAAAAAATATGGACCTTTGAAAATTTGATGATAATTTCAACGATGGAATGTTCATGGGATATTCACCCAATGGAAGAATTTATAAATTTTGGAACCAATGGTTAAAATTTAGGTTGGATTCTTATGATTTAAAAGTCATTGAAAACATATAATCATTACCCAAGGTTTTTGAAAAATAGGTGCAAGATAATTTAAAGATTTTTTAGAAAATTAACAAAAATGAATATGATTGTGAACCAAATCCAGTGAGAGAGAATTTATACAAATCATATGGTGAGGAAAATAAATAATTACGAAAAAACTAAAAAAAATTAATAAAAAAATGTTTAATATGATAATTCCATTAGAAAAACATAATCCATTTCTGACAAGAATAATGTTTATATTAGAGAATCAGAGTTCACATATCACACCGATTGATCCAAAAACAATTTTAGAGGATGTTGTTCAAAAATAATAGGTACATGGTCTGATTTAATAATTTAATCAATTTTGGTAGAAATTATCTTGGAAAATTGCTCTATGTCTACTAGGAAAAATATATTATTGGTAAAAAACGTTTTTATAGAAAAAATTTAAATGAGAAATGATATGTTTAATGAAAATAATAGAGACTTCATTGTAAAGGATATAAATGGATGGAAGGATTTTAATTTGAATAAACATTTCCTACATTTCAATATTAGAAACTAATAGAATGTTCTTATTAGTAGTTGTGCATTATTTTTATATTGTTTATTATAATGATATAATGTAAAAAAATTTAAATGCGGATGTTGAGAAAATATTTACCTTAATAAACCTTGTGGTTTTTACATGATATATATTTAATCAAGGATTTTAGGTTGAAGAAATCCAGGTATGGCTTGAAATAATCTCTACGACTCTGGAACTCCAAACATGAAAATTGTTTGAATACGTTGATTTTTTCTAAAGATAATCTTTATAGTGACATTTATATAATGATGTTGAACCCTATAAATTTGATTTTTATTTTTTATGTTGATGAAATAATTTTTTTACAAGGTAGATAAAATACTTTTTGTCATTATTCTCATGAGATAATGATAAACATTGATATCTCAATGCATGGAGAATTAAATTTATTTCTATGAATACAGGTGAAGGAGAGTAAGAAATACATTTTAGTTTCTCAATAAAAGTATCCAAAAGAGTTGTTATAAATATCTGACATAAAATATTAAAAATAATTTTATATTTTATTTTCTGTTGGGATAGAAATGAGTAAAGATGAAATTTGGAAAATTATAATTCAAAATGAATTCTTAAAATTGAAATGATATTTTATATAAAATATTGCATCAAGGAAAAAAATTGTTTATACTTCATCATTGTTTTATTGATATCAAAATTATCCTGATAAATATCATATTTTAGAAGTAAAACTAATTTGGAGACATTTGAATGAAGCATCTTCTTATGGGATGTTGTACAAAGAAGTTGGTATATAGACCTTTATTAGTAAATTGATACAGATTGTGCTAGAAATTCAACATTTATGAAATTCTCCTCAAGAGGAACATACATCTTAGGTGAATGTAGTATGGGTTCACAATGTAATAAACAAAGTTAAAAAAAATCAGAATTAAAGACACAAAGTCAACATTAACCACTCAATATTATACAAAGATAGTATGGATCTATGTTCAGTAAAATATTTTAAGTTGAAAAGTTATAAAACATTGAAGATAATTTTTGACAATTATAGTCTCATGGATCATTCAAAAAATAATTTAAAACATTCAAGATCAGTGAAAATTTATCTTATGTATCATTTTATAAAATACAATTTTTCAAGTGGAGAATTCATGATGAAATGAATTTATTTAAAATATCAAACTCTTAATGTTTTCCTAGAATTGATTCTCTAAGATATATTTATGTAATTGAGGAAAAAAATTATATTCAGCCTCCCCTAAATTATTCTTAATAACTTGTAGACATAGTCCACCATAGTTATATCGATCATATTAAAAAATTAGGTGAGATTTTATAACTTTTTACTCATAGGGGTTTTATTACTTATTCTATAATGGGGTAATGTAAACTTTTTATTATAAATATAACAATAAAATATTTTCATTTGAGATAAATTTAATTTTCTTATCATTGAATAATGGGTGAGGTAATGAAAATGTTGGTAAATTTTTTGAAAGAATAAAACATTGAAGAAAAAATTTATCACTCTATGAACAAAAAATTCCTTATTATCAGGGGATGGAATTAAATAAAAACATTTCCTTATCCAATAGTGTGGGGTCTGGGAATATTATTTGATAATGGTTTTGGTTTAATATATAGTTTTGAAAATGAAAGTTCTTGAGAAAAAATGAATGTTGAATTTGATGAGTTTAAATGTTTTTAATGATTATTTTCAACATATATAAGGGGGTGAATAAAGATCTGTTGAGTTGTTTCTCTTAAAATATTTTGTATTTTTTGAAAACTATCATTTTTTAATGAATTTTTTTGTAATACAAGAAAATAATAGATACTATAAACTAATAAATTTGTCATTATGAAGTTGCTGGTGAAGAAGGAAATTTTTATGTTTGTTAAAAAAATATTCAATATAAGTAAGATGATGATTTTATAATCTCAAAGTTCATGACCTCATGAAAATATCACGATCCATGTTTATAGGTACAAAAAAATTAAAACATTTGTGAATTCAAAATAGAATATTAAATCTTTTTAAAGACATAAAATATTATGCTAAGATATTCTAGAAAAACTATTCAGATAAGAAATCTTGACATCTGAAATAAGTAGAAGAATGCAATGAAATATTAATGTCATGAAATATAAGCATATAAAATTGAGAGAAAATTTCTAGAATATCATTCCAAAGGAATTTATTTTTTGTAAAATTGACATTATGAAGTTATTGATTGGATAGACCAGAGCTAAGGTTTGTGGAAGAGAATAAAATTTCAGTAGTGTTCTAGAAAAGCATTGCCAATATATAAAATATGACAATCTATAAGACCCCTCTTGACAATCATTTTGAAAGAATATTTTCTTACAATACAGATTTTTTGATGTTTTTCAATGTGGAATTAATGAATAATGTTCACCACATAAAAATATTTATAAGTTTTTAATGATGGATTTCCAGATGACTGTACTTTCATGAAGTTTCCACATATATCATTTGATTAATTTTTTCCAAAATGGATCTAAAGATAAAATGTTTTTAAATAAAAAACAAAAAATATTTTCACCATGTTCTGATAACTAGAAAATTGTTTTTTGGAAATATAGAATTTTTTATTTTTTATCTAATATTTTGCATATTTTGAGATTTAAAAGTCATAGAAGAAGTTTAATAGACCTAAAAAGTGCATATACTTCTTAGATAGAAAGTTATGGGAATCACCAAAGGATGAATTTCATTGAAAAAAAATAAGTAGGAAATATAAATTGAATTAGTACTGTTAATCTTTCTACTATACTAAGTTTTTTCATACTACTATAGTATTTTGATGTTTTAATTGTATATTCAACCACCATCATTGATTCGTGGGATATAAACCAAGCTAATTTTTTTATTTATTCAATATGTTCAAAAGAAAAAAATATAGGCTAATGAGTTTCATAAAAAATTGTTTTTTGAAGTATTATGAAAAAAATATTTATATAGTTTCTATAATGATCAAATTTTAAATGATGGGGGTTCATGAAAAAATAATTAGAAGGATAAAATTTTGTTGATTTTTTCAGGTAAAAAATCATATTGAATAATAAAATTCATGTTCTGATGTTTTGTGATAAGATAGATAGGTCATCATTGAATAGATGGTCATTGGAAAAAATTCTACCAACTATTAAATTGATAGTTTTAGAAGTTCTTTTTGTGATAGCGATTCCATGAATCTTAATAAACATTCTATAATACATGAAAAGGCTGGTTACGAAGTTAAAATGAGCATATAATTTTGAATTAAAATTTTAGTGAGCGGGAAAATTCATTTAACAGTCATATAGAACCTATAAATAAGAGTGAAAAAATACATTGGAACATGACACATCACATGCATATGAATATTCATGTTTTGTATTGTTTTCTTCGAAGTGAGTTTCCAACCTATATCGTTTTAGGTTGAAGAATATCAGACTAAAGATTCAATCAGGTTACTGAATGTGAATTTTAGTTTAGAGAAATATAAAAAATAATCCTAAAAATTTATTCTTTGTATATTTAAATTAATATTGGTTTTGATCAATAGAAAAATCACATGTATGAAAACATATACATATTTTTGAGGAGCACCGAACAGTCATTTATCACAAAATTAGAGAGTGCATTGGATGGTCATTAATTGATGGAGGAATTAGATGAACATTACCGATTATTTTTTTAGATAATCTTAAAAAATTTCATAAATTTTTTGAAGATTATTTTTATAAAAAAATCTTATTAACTAATCGGAGTCAATATAATCATAACAATCAGGTGATAGAAATATTTTAAGTCTAATTGGAGAAAATTTTAAATTTACTTATTTCGTAACAGTGAATTTCTAAAGACCCACATGAGTGGACATGGTAAGAATGTTTGTAATTATACTAAGATTGAACCTTGAAGATCATTTATTCATTGTTTAATATCAATAATTACACATTTTTGATATTGTTATAAACATTTCTAATGAAGATTACCCTAAAATTATATAGTGGTTAAATTTTAAAATGTTGTAAAATTTTCAAAGTACACCACTGATTCAACCCCCCATAATTAGTACAATGATCCATAGGAAATTTTAATTTATATAGGTAATGTTTAACATGATAATACTTAATATTGAATCAGTTAAAAAACATTGAGAATTTTAAAGATAAAATATTGGTTGATGTTTATTTTGAGAATCGAGGTACAATCACACTTTGGAGCAGTAGATCACACACTGATATAATTTCAGAATAAAATAAAAAATGAACATGGTTATATGTTTTTAGAGGCATCTACACTATGAAAATAAGACCACAACACATATTTATTTGAGAATGTCTCGTGTGTTATTCCATTCAGTATTTTATTATTTGATAGTAGGAAACTGAACTGAAAGAATATTATGCTCTTTATCCCACCATGACCTAATATTCATTAAAAACCCTAAAAACACCAACAGAATCACATGTCATTAGGATATCCATCAAAACCATGATAATTATTTTTTATGAAATCATATATATAAGGATAACATCATGGTATCCATTTAAAGAGTGAGATTCATGAATTTTATGGATATACCCATAATAATAGAGATCGAGACATTATAAGATTTAAATTATAAAGGAACATGTGGTGAAAACTATTATTTACAAGAGTTAAAAAGCTAAGTATAATGGTGATATGGTATAAATTTTAAATATTATTTAATTCTTATGAGTTTTGGAGAATTTAAAATGAATAAATATTCAACAGAAAAGCATAATATCTAATAAGAAGATGAAAATGAACGGAATAGAAAGGATACATAACATGATACTATATGTCTAGATATATATTTGTATAATAGAAAGTGGGAAAAATTTTATTGGATAATTATTGAAGATAAAAATTATAGTGATATTATATTAGATAATATCTCATGCTTAAATAAAAATAATCCATAAAATATCATTATATAATTATTAAAATGTGTAATAAGAAGTATGAATCACAATAAGAAATATAGATCAATGTGAATGTTCTTGAACTCATTTTTTAATTAGTTAAATGATGAGGAGTAATATTTTTTATAAAATATATTGGTACTTGAAAATGTATTCATGATATAGAAGATGATATCATTTTATGTAATGAAATTAGGATTTGATTGGTGATCTTTTTCACCAGTGTATCGGAGGACCCAATTTACACAACCATGACCTAGTATAAAAAAGTTGTTGGGAGACTAAAAAATTGAGAGAAACAATATAATGATACTATTGTTCTAAATTAATGGAATTTTGGGAGATATCCAATTGAATTCACCTGAATAATATAATGAATATATTTTTTCATCTAGGAAAATAATATTGTAAGGATTTCAAATGGACATCAGGACTCGCCCATATGAAAATATTATGTTCCATTGTCTCTTTAGCATATATAATGATATATCATGTGAATGTGTTGCAAGATATCCTGATAAGACCTAATATATCCAGACTAATACTAGAGGTTGAAATAATGAGATTTAATTTCAATGGGTAACAGGAAATTTAGTAAAATTTTCACACTTACATGTTACTGCATAGATCACTAGGTACATTATTATTGAATATAAAAAAATATGTATTTTAATGATCTAATTCATTAAGGGATATGATATTTAGAAGGAATTTGAATTTATATCATGTAGATAGATCGTTCTATGAATTGGTATTCATATTTTAATTCTGAGTGTTAAAATACCTTTTTAGAATTTTATATGAGGATTGAGGTATTATTGGTGGCTCACGTACTTCTGAATTTTTAACGATTTTTTGTGGAAACATTGGATTTTTTTGCATGTGTTTCGTCTAGGTGATTGGTTTTGGGTAAATGGTTTATTGCAATCCATTTCCCCACAAAGGCTTAGGTTTTTATATTATATTACATCAATTCATGGTTAAGGTGGATAACTAGTAAATGGTTAGTAAAAACCCAAATGGGATTTGTGTAAATTTATATGGATTAAGTGGTATTAGTTATGGGGTTAATTCCATGTTCATGGTTTAGAAAAAGAAATTGGAATCCACATGGGATGTTTTAGAGATGTTCCTGTTCTTTTTTTTCATTATAGGTACTTAGTTTCATAAATTATTTTTCCAAATCATCTTAGTGGATTTCCCAGGGTTGTTTCTATCACATAGTCTGTACAGAGGTCGGGAACCTAGGTGAAGAAATTATTCATGTTGCTCATATATTCATTTAAAATATTGTAAATGAATAAAATTTCTTATCTACATTAAGTATTAACCCTCCCTTTATATTCCCCTCATAAATTTAGAACTACCTCCAACTCCCCCCCTTTTCCCCCTTTAATCACACATTATCCAGGGGTAATTCTTGTGGAATTGTTCAGGTATTGATGGTATTATTCTACCTCTAATCCCTATTTTATTAACTCATTGGTTTAAATTTACATTTTATGGTTAATTGTTATGGTTGTGGTGTGTAATCCACTTTTTCAAGGGGGAAATGTATGAGAATGATTGGGACTTGTATGACATGGTGGGGGGATGTCATGTGATAATGAATACATTCTTTATCCCATCACTACTATAAATTTAGTCTATAGCCACGGTTTCAAACCGTGGCTATAGGTTATATCCAAGGTTTCATGAACCGTGGCTGGTATTGGTGTGGCTATAGGCCGGAGCCTAGATCCATGGTTTGAAACTATGGCTATATACCTATACCCACAGTTCGAACCATGGCAATATCCCTAAATCCACGGCTCCAAGCGTAGCTATAGACCTATAGAGACAGTTTTTAAACCGTGGATATAGGGTCAGCCATATAGCCATGCTAATAAAGGCCACGACACTATGAACCGTGAAAAAAACTCTATAGCCATGGTTCAAACTGTGGCTATAGGGCTTTACCCACTGTTTAAAACCGTGGCTATAGGCCTTTCCACTGCATAAAAAAATCCAGCATGGTGAACCGTGCTGGCTGTTGAGAGGACACTACCAACTCCCCCATCCCCCCAACCACAGTTCCACCACCCTGCACTAGCACCCCCACCCCCTGCTCTTGCACACCTCCCCAGCCCCACCCCCTGCACCTTGCACCCCACCCCCTCCTCACTGCACACCCCCTCCCCCTAGACAGCCCCCCCTCCCCACCCTGCACCTGTACCCCCCACCCTTGGCTCCTGCACACCTTCTCTGCCCCACCCCCTGCAGCTTACACACCACCCCCCTTCACCTTGCACCCCCTGCCCCCTCCTCACTGTTGCAGAATCATCAGGAGACACAATGACAGAAATGAGAAAAAAATGAAAGAAAACAAAGAGGACACATCGATTTACGGGGTTCGGGAAAAATACCCACGTCCATGGGAGAGGGAGAATTCACTATATTGGGAGCACAAAAAATACAGAGGATTTTCAGTAGTAAACCCTAGCCCGAAATGGGCTACATATGAAGATGACAGTCCACTGTTCTGAAGAGTAAGTCCATGTTGCTACAGTGATCGGCAGTCAACTTTTTCAAAAGTGCTACAGTGAAGTTGACCCCAAAGTCCGCACTGCTACAGTGCTTGTCGGTGTAGCACGACCAGCGGCGGTTGCAGGCCAAAAGCATTCGGCCCAACCCGATCGGGCAACACCACCCTCTTAGTCTACTCTGAAAAAAAAGGGATGGCATCAAAGAGATTAGAATGTCTCATTGGGTAACCCTCAAGAATGCAGGTGTTTGGGTTAGCCAAAATAGACTATAAGTTGGTATCATTAAGGGCTCAAACATAATTTTGATCAGCAATAAAGGATCCATATTCATGGATTATGTTATTCCTAGTATGGTGGTGTCTCTCTTTAATTCATGTATGAAAAATTATAGTGTTTGTACCTCTCCAATATTCATTTAATTGGATCCCATTCCCGAGAAATAAATTCCTTTTCCAGAAGGCAGACCACCAAATCATTATTCATTGAGATCAAATGACTAAACAGGTAATTATCACAGAAGGACAACAGTTGTGTTTCTAAAAAGATAAAATCTACACAAAATTTATTCATGTCGTGACATCATAGAAGTATGTTCTTTAACCATGCTTCAAGATCATGATGAAGTTCCCTCACCCTGTTATGAAGACCAATCCATAGGTTATCATGAACTGGCTTGGACTAGGACTCAGAAACCGTGTTGAGAAAACATGGGTAAGAGATATATATGTGAGAAAAGATTAAGAGATCACCTCTATTATTAGCCTAAAAATGGTCAGAAGAATCAATGAATGGTCTGAAATATCACAAGAATGGTTAAAAAATTAACAGTTAGTATGAAATAAATGGCATACAATTTTTCTAGGTAGCAGTCAAACCTACTCCATGCATGGGGTTCCCCCCTTTGTTTGATAAACCATGTGAACTGGTCTTGAGAATAAACAATGTAAATTTAACCCTTTTGAGAGAGGAATGAAGCAAATTCATCACTCTCCCTCCATGGTAAAACTCTACCACCTTTCTTTTCAGATGGACCAACTATAACATTGAAGTCACCTCCCATGATCCATGGAATTTCCCTAGGATCAATGGAATGAATGTCTCACCAAAGGGTTTCTCTAGAAATCATCTCAAATTTTTCATAGACCAAAATAACAAAGATTTTTCGGTTATCTACATAAATAATTAAGGTGATTAATTGATAATTGGGACAGAAATGGTCTATAGAAATGATATAATGATAGAACATCCAAATATGAATGTTGTTGGGGTCAGAATGCATGATGTTGTGCACCCTGATCCTATGATCAAACCCCAAAATGGGAGAGGAGTTTAGTATAGGCTCAACGTAGAAATGTAATGAATGGATGATATGATCTTGTTCATGAAAAAGGATGATAGTATTATCCCAGGTGATGAGGCCCTAGTAATTCCAATATAAGAGGGATGTCATTAATGAAGGGTGGGGGTGCTGGAAAAGAGGAAACTCAACGGCATGATTTGGAATCCTGAAGGATCCTGGACTTAGATTTGGTATATGTCCCTCACGTCGGGGAGATGCATGAATATAGAGAGATATATATTTCCAATTCTAGATAATTTGGATGAGTAATAAATAAAGTGAAAAAAATTTAGATATAAGGGGGAGAAACTTGAGGAACCCGGATCAATCACCTGAATGGGTGGGGGAGGCAGGGAGATGAGCACCTATATGCCCTTGGGAAAATGAATATTTCCACAAGGTGGAGGGAAATTTCTTGGATAAATGTTCACATGAGGCCTAAACACCACAAAAGAATTGTATGATGTAGAATCAGATGTTGGGGAACAACCGAGGAGGAGGGGTAGTGGAAGCTCCGAAGGCCACACATCCAAAAGAGTGGGAAGATACCTTGGACCAAGTATGTATGGTGGGGGAAGCAGGACAATAAGAACTAGGGGAGGAACTATAGGAAGCTGAAGGACCACCGAGGAAACAGCATGAGTTGAATAAGAAGTGGGGGAAAACGAAGATGCACCCTTGTCATGAGGATCCATGGGAACTTTTGGCTGCATTGAAGGGATATGAAGAGTATAAACACCACTGTGGGGGCCTAAGGACCAACATGAATGTGTTTTCACAGATATGCTAACCGTCCTTACAATATGAAGTGGGAGATGAAATGCATTAGGATTTGATGGAAGAGATTTTCACACAAGGAGAAAGTCCCTACCATGAGGAGGATACAATTAGGGAAGGGTTGGAAGATCCATATCCACAAAGATCTGGGAAGAGGAATCATCAAGAAGCTAATAAATGTGCTTGTCCACAAAAAAATATCCAACCACGTCACTGATGAATTGATGGAAATCCAGGTTATTAATGGGCAAGGGGAGGCCCAGGAGAAGGAACCACACTATAGCCTAGGAGAATCTGCAACCCATCTGAACAATGAGTTTCCACCGAAAGAGTTGGAATAAATACTTTTCTCATGAACAATAGGAAGAAGAACAAGACAAGTTGAATTACCCCCATGAAGAAATAACCACACAAAAATCCAACCATTAAATAATTGAATTCCTCACCAATCCATTCACTGAGCACGAAGCCAACAGATTATGAAATTAGGGGAGAAGAGGCCAATTTTGAAAAAAGAGGGACACAAGGTTCCATTGGGGATGATTTTTGGAAAAAACGAAATTATCATATTAGAAGGAGAGTGACGGAAGTCTATTCATCAATGCTAGGTAGAACGAATTCTTGGGGGCTTTCAGAAATGAAGAAGAACCTCAAGGTGGCAAGGTAGTTGCCTGAGTAGAACATCCCTTGGTAAGAGGACTGCATCAGCATCCATTGTGTTAGGGGTTGGAGGGGACGAATTATCATCAATTGGTTTAACTGGGTAGGATGGAGGGGTAGAGGGAACCAACTCCAAATGGAGCACCGCAAACTCCATTTCAAGAAAATAAAGATAAATGGTCGACAAAATATGAAATGTCGAAGGTTAATGGACCGAGTTCGAGAGAGAAATACAACTCTTTTATTTTCAACCATATCTCATATTCTTATGTAATAAATCATATATAAAATTTAAATTATGAGAATGGTTTTTATAGTTTTTAACAATGGAAATGATTAGTTATTTTTCTGATAAGGATTAGAAAACTCAAGGGTTTTCTTTAGGGATAAAAATTGGTATAATAAAACATCCTTAATTATTGGTAAGTATAGAGTAAGTGTTTTATCAGAAAAATATATCACATTATAGATATAATTATTGTATATGGATAAAGACTAGGCCACAAGCATTCATCCCAACCGGATCGGGAAACACCAATCCAACACTCACTACACCCCCCCCCCCTCCACACCCTGCACCAGCACCCCCACCCCCTACTCCTGCACACCTCCCCTACCCCACCCCATGCACCTTGCACCCCACCCCCTTCCCCCTCCTCACTTCACACCCCTACTCCCCCCATTCCTACACACCCCCCTCCTCAACAGACCCCCCCCCAGACATCCCCCACCCTTCTCCCCCCCCAACCTGCCCATCACACCAGTCAATTGAATTGTGAAAACAAAAAACATGCTAATATGGCTATGATACAAAAATTTCCAGTAAAATTAACTACACTAATCAAAAACATATTAATATGATTATAACTAAATCAAACATCATCAAGCCAAATTGACTAGAGTGGAACCAATCCAAATGGTTTTGAAAAAGATTAAACTGCACCAAACTGACTCAAACCAATCAAAACTAACTTCAATAAAGCGTAATTGAGCAAGCAAAAAATGAAAATAATGAAACATACCTGGTTGAATCTAAAATTTAATTTAATTGAACAGAATAGCCCCAAATTGAAGAAATGAACATGTTACAATTGACATAACCCAAAAAAATGAACCCAGTAAAAAATAACCTAGAAAAACTAACCAGACCCAAACTGAACCAAGGAGTCAGGCCTTGTGATGAACTTTTAGAAGGACTCGTCCCCGTAGGTTGAGAGGATATCCCAGTCATGTGGTGATTCAATATTATCAACGAGATCCAAAATGCACTACAAAAACATAGGGAACCCCAAAACCACAAAAATCCAAATTAAAATTGAGTCAAAGAATAAAAATGGAAGAATCATTACCAGAATCCGATAGTGAACTACACAGCTTGCACCCTGTACTCCACGACACCCTACACCTGGTTAATCATACATGAGTGCCCATCATCCTTATGTTAAGAGACCAACACCTCATCCATATGTTAAAAATTCTCAAAGTACATGATATTATGTACCTCATAGTGGGAACACATGAACATAAAAAAACTACATGAACAAATACTAAATCATGAAATGTCCAAACCCTGCAAAACACACTACACAACACCCTGCACTACACCCTGCACTGTCTGCACTGCACCTTGCACTCCACTGCCTGCACTACACCCTCCACTACCTGCACCCTGCACTGCTTGAACCCCGCACCCCTATCAGTCCCCTCTTCCCATTTCACCCTCCCCTGTCTCCCCCCACCCCATGACATCCCACCACCCCCACCCCACCCCCTGCCTATTCCCCCCTCCAATCCCCCACTGCCATCCCCCTGTCAGTCCCCCCATGCATATTCTTGATTCATTATTTATCCATATTGTCATTATTTACATGTAGATTATCATAAAATAGAAATAATAGGATGTAGTAGAACCATAATTAACCAAATTAATATGCAGTGATGGAACTTTTGGCCTTCATGGTTATCCTCATGAGTGACTGGCCTGCAATGTATACACAGTCTGACAAGGAAAAAATGGGATTTAGAGAAGAATACTAAGGATTTTACTCTTCAATGACTTTGAATTGGATCTCTTTCCTAGGAGTGTGTACATTGATAGGGCCTATAAAATTCATCAAAAATCAACATATAGTTCAAATGAAGAAATGGAATTGATAACACATGAGAATCTCCATCCAACCACATTAGTATTCCAAAATGTGGGAAAAGGGTTCTAGATAATTACAGAGTACTTGGTTTTTATATTTGTCTACAAGTGATGGTCCTTATGAGTTTAGTTAAAAAATATATGGTAGATTTTTAACAACCAAGAATAAATATATGTTCTTACAATTTCCTTTGTGGTCAAGAAAATTCCATGACCGTTCGCCAATTCATACTTGTTTGATGTTCCTAGGGTATCCAAATTTATCTATCATACCATTTTAAGATATCAAAATTGTTTAGAGCATCAGTGGTTCCAGGCAGAGAAGCCTTACTCTTGACCTTTTTTCTTGCCATCGAACCCTGGGCTTTTAAATGCTTTAAAATTTTACTAAGAGGCACCTCATTCCTATATCCCTCTCTGTCAATTGAAATTTGACCGTTGGCTATTTCTGCATTCAACTATTTAAATCAAGGAAACAACAATGAATAAAATATATTCAAGATGTAAAAACACAAAATAATTAGAACAACACATTGACATGTATCTGCGAGATGTATAACTTATTGTTTCATCAGAATCAATTTTCAATGGAAAGTGTGACCTGAGGTTCTCATCATCCATCCATGACTTCTCATCACTAACCTAAAATAACACGCTCATACAAGAATTTCAATCAAATGGGAAACACGAAACAAACAATGTTATCAAACATATACAAGCTCAAACCATATACCTATATTGCATGTAATAAGTAACAGATACCAAGAAGGAAGAAATAGCACCAGGGTATCAAAATGAGGATTTTAAAGTTTGAAATTGGAGGAAAAATCGAAAGACTAAGCAAAGGGCGACAATGGTCAAGATGCAACAAAATGAGAAAAAAACTGTTACAGTTGGCATGATCCATTCTAAAACATGAATTTTCAGAAAGAACTTCTGAGAAACACTTAATTGCTTTTATTTTTCATTATCGAACACCCAACTAAGTAAAAATGATTGGTTCGATGAAAAATCATGCAAACCTTTACTCAAATAAAGACAAACACGCAAAGATAATAAATGCTATTTTATCGCATAAAGTGATTTCTCCAGCCTATTTTTTAGCCTAAAACAACACTTCATAGGTTATATTTATCCAGCAACAGTACACCCAAAAAAACAACAAAAACTGAGCTTGATTATTATATATAGTTCAAAACTACATCATTTTGGATAAACAGTACGTAAGAAAAACTATTTTCTACAGAAAATTCCTTTTATCCATATATATCATATAAAAAAATACAATTTACTACAAACACATAAAGGCTAAAGGCAGCATAATTTACAAAAGGATCAGAATCCTCTTTCTTCCCACGAGTTTTGTATAACACCGAAGACAAGGAGACAGTTGCAGCCAAATATTGATCATTATTATCCTTTTCTCCAGCCAAGTGCTTATTGATCAGCAGACCAAGCTCGCAAATTTTATGAGAGTTCTGTAGATTAGATTCAACCCATCATAACCACACATCTAGAAACTGAGGCATTATTTTTCAACAATATTCACTTCCTTAATATTTTTTTTCTAATAATGTTAAATATAAGAAAGTAGTATATATTGTATTAAAATGTGAACCTATTTTTCTAGACCAGTTAAAATATTTTTAAAAAAATATTGTGATATAAAGAACAATATATTGATCAAACCCCACAATATGAAATTTGATAACATCAAACCTCACAACATTTATATTCATTGAATTAAAAATCACATCACACTCATCACTTGTGAAACATAACCCACAAAAATAAGATGAAATTCTAACATATAGTACTTGGAGAAAGAATGAAACAAATGAAGACAAGTTTTTTGATAAAGTGGGATCAATAGAATTTTATCAAGTCGAAAACCCTAATTTTTAGCCTTAGGATTTGATAAGTGTAAAAAGATTTAAAAATAATAATAATAACTATTTATAATAAATCAACTCCATTTATGACATGAAATGTTCTTGGAAATGTGCGCATGGCTTTTCCATTCATAATAATATCAAATTCAATAATCTAACCATTAAAAAATTGTTTCTTATTCTTCTGTTGCTTTTGTTTGTATTTTTTATTTGATGTTTGGACAGTTTAATAAATAACCTAATGTGACTACCAAAAGGTAGAACCAAAATTATAATATAAAAACATCCAACTCATACCTTTTTCTTTGTTGGGTCAACTACATCTTCACAATTCTTGACACTTCGAAAAATGGAAGTTATCAAAAATATAGTCTCTTTATTATTGTCACAGCTTGCTTCTAACATTCCATTATCAGTTCCACGCACCAGCCTAGAAAGAAGAAGCTCCAACTACCTGAAAATAGCAATCCTAATTACAAAATGACAAGGAATTCTAACTGATCTGATGTAAATATGAGTTCTTGGGACCCACATTCAGAAAAAGAAATCTATCACCCGACCCTGCATTACACTATTTAAGCACTCCAAATTTCCACAATGTTTTTTATATAGTACACAAAACATATAAAAAAAGGTCCATTAATTCTTTTAGAAAAATGCCCCAAACAAATTTCCCTCCAACCATAAAAACTAGACACAACCTTGAATGTTAAAAACCCCAACACACATGTCAACGAAGCAAATACATAGTATGAGTTTGTCAAAAAGTTTATTCTCATAGCTTAATGAACCCGAGGTAAGAAAAACTAAAATAACTCGCACATTGCTATAATTTACCTATGGTGTAAAATACAAGTAAAGGAACAATAGAGTTTAAATGCATTAAAAGTAAAGGATGTAAGTTAATTCAAATGCTTTGACGTCCTTGAATTTCACAATGTCAGGGAAAATGGTATGCACGGTTTAAAAAATGCATAAAAGAACAGTATGACGTAAATGCATGAAAAGAAAGACATGTATGTTAATTCAAATGCTATGATATCCTTGCATTTCTCAACATCATGGAATGGTAACATATGGGTAATAGTGTGAATAATGTATGGAAGGATGTTCTCAAGATAAGACATCACAGATTTTGCATCAGACTGCATAGGAAGTTGTTGGGCCTTTTCTTTCTGGCATGCCTGAATAATGTCAACTAGCTTATGTTTGTCCTTCCGAACCATATAAAATTTAATATCATATCATTGCACGTGAAATATATCTGAACAGACACTACTTTAGTATAAAATACATCTTCAAATTGCATCATTTGTGACCCAACCATTCCAAATAAAGAGTCACATGTGTATTTTTCATCCAAGAGACGGTATTTGGTATATTGGTAGACTTTTTTGAGAAATAATTTCACTGCATGAGTGGAACAGATATATCTGAAAACAAGGGGTAAATATATAAATCAATTCAAACCATGCCACAACGAAAAGTAAACTTTGAAGAATATTTATCATCTTGAATCACACCTCTACCGTTCTAAGTGTGAGGTGAAAAACATCAACTGGTATTTGATGATCCTAACACCTTGACAATCGTAAGATGGCTTTAGGTAAGGCAAGCCTTAAATGGGCCTTATCAACCAAAATGCAAGACACATTCCTTTATATTAGAATGCATGCTATTTAAAACTTAAAATAAACCGAGCATTTTAACTACCAAATTACCTTGATTTTATATCTTGAGAGATTTCACCAAAGGTCAAGTATGCACTTAAGAATCTCAATAACATTGTTACTACCAATATGAAGATGAGATTCTCTGATAGGCAAGTAGCTCTTGACCAATTATTTAATAGAAAATATCTGTGCCACACCACATTGAAGCAAAAGAAGAAAAAATACAGAATAAATAACATTAATAACATATTGGGATCCATAAAGCAAAACAAAGAGGACACGGTAATAGCATGAATATACCTTCAATGAACATAGTTCACTCTTGTCATCCCAACATAGTTTTTTATCATCTGATTTCTAGAGCAGCAACAACATGAATTAGGGGAAAAATATAAACAAAACATAAAAGTATATTATACAAGCCTGGTTTGTACATTGCTGCACTTCAGAATCATTTGCCTTATAAGCTCTTCAATTTCACTCTCTCTAGTTTCAAAAAAAAAGCATTGTATTCTCAGAAATACATCACAGGGACTACATCACAGTAGTAAAATGCAACTTCTCCTCCAACATATCCAGAAGAAAGGGAGGAGTAATGGTGAGGGAGAAGGAGTATTCGCTGTGGGAGATGGTCAAGGGTGGGAGGAGAAAGTCGAGCGCGAGGGTAGGGAGGCCACCGTGAAACGTCGATGGCTGGGAAGTATTGCAGCAACGTCGGGGAGGAGTGCGTGAAGAGTAGGTCCATGTCGAGGGTTCGAGGAGTCATGGACAGTGGGGAGGAGGAGCTCGCGGGTCGGGGGAGGAGGGGAGGAGAGCATCGCAGAGAGAGTCGCCGAGAGCGTTGCTGACTGGGGAGGAGGAGCTCGCGGATTGGGGGAAGAGAGGAGTCGTGGAATGGGGAGGAAGAGACTGATTGATAGTGAAAAAATAAAAACATTTCTACGGATTTTTTTAATCTATGGCTATAAATTATCATATAGCCACAGTTTTAATAGAGTTGTGGGTATAAGCTAAGCTATAGACACATACTTATAAAACTATTGCTATAGGTCCATGGCTATAGCCCCGTTTTCTAGTAGCGCATTTTTTGTTACAGATAGATTATCATGGAATTTTTCTTGAATTTTGAATTCAATTCAAGAAAAACTATATCTAATTGATAGTTTCCTGTGATTTAATATTCCTTAATTTGTGTTGGGGGTGCATTTTGGGACTATTATGGGTGGTTGGTCACAAATTTGAGATGGAGATGCACCTCGATAAGATATTAAGAATATATTAATATTTTTTTAATTCAAGATAATTTATTATAAATGATTATAATTAATTTATTATATGTTCTATCATGGTTTTGATACCTAGGGTGATGGTGGAGTGAGTATTCGAGATTAATTCATTGCCGATCTCACCAAATGGTTGGTAATGCTTGTAGTCATTATGTCATTTCACTATTTGATAGTCAATTAATAATTAATTTAAATTTAAATTAAAACTATATTAATGAGTGCTCCCTTAGTGTCACTATGGATTTTGGTTGAGAAGAATGGGTTCAGATATCTTGTAGGGTTTATTTAGAAATCCACTCCCTTGGATTCTATTTAAACAGAACACTTTCCATGCTCTTATGTGACACTAAAGGGTAGGAAAGAGGATAATCTTGGATATGGTTCACACCATTTAATTATAATTAGACCCATTATTGGTACATTTTTTGAGTTTTATACATGTGGAATAGTTCTAGTACATCATAGTGGATAGAGGATGGTCATGATTTTCTTTTGTTTCATTAGAGGTTATATGGGGGCTCTCTATGAGGTTCAGAATTTAGAACCCTCATATTTTGCGTCATTTGTAGTGGTTTTCATTTATATCTCTTCTAATGTAGATGTTATTAGTGATCCATGTGATGTTTGTAATATTTTTAAACATTTTAGAAGGGGGTTTTAATGGGGGAATTTTTTAGGATTTTAATATGGTTCCTAGAAGGTTGGATCAAGAAGATACATGGTGAGGAAATTACCATGGTGTTTTCCATCATTAATCCAATAATATTTGAATCGGTTTTCCATGTATTGAGAGAATGAGTTATTACACAAGGATATAAGGATTTATGTTCGGTGGGATCCATTTGGATAGGTTTACTTCATGGGGTTTCATTTATGGTTGGATTCCATTAATTTAAGGATGAGAGGAGTTTATGGGACCCCTAGTGATTTTCTTATGAGATCAGTGTTTCGAGGGGATTCCATAGTGTGTGAGGAGATGGTGTTGGATGGGTTTGAGTGATAGACTTTCTGAATGAAATTTCTTGTTTGAAGCTTGGATCATGGTTTCTGATGGATGTAACCTTAGAGATCATAGGATATACATTTGTTATTGTCCCCTTAGAGGGTTGCTGAGTAGTTCTAGTAATTGAATATCAGAGCATCACCATAGAAAATAGATATTTCATGTGTGATCCCCATAGGGTTGTGTTAATTTTTTGGGTTCAGAAAATGATTGAACCTTGTTATTTTTATGTCTTATGCGATTGATTTTTAATATTGTTCATATTTGGGTAATTCATTTTATATAATACTTTTAGAATATTATTATAAGTTTATTGGACATATGAATGATATGATGAACTCCTATTCATGATAGTGTTAAGAAATTTTAGGGACTTAAGGAATAATCATGATGAGTTATGCCCCTCTAGGTAAGATTATTCTCTAACTATGAGTTTTTTTAATAGTATATAATTTTCAAGAATGTCCAATTGCTTCCCATTGTGCCACTAATTATTATTGATCTCGGATAAATTACTACAACTAATGGAATATGAAATGGTTCTGTAGTGTTATTAACTTTTTTACACAAATAAAAATTTATATATTATCATCATAGGGCACATTAGTAATTTTTTATTATCATTTATTATTATTTAGAGACCCTATCTTCTTTCCATAATGATTTTTATTTTCATTTTTTTGAAGATTATATAATATCTTGTGGATGTTCCAAATGTATAATGTATTTTTAATCTACATGTTTATGGTCTTCTAAACACTTATAGAAACAAGTTTTTTCAATCTCATGTATCTTGTTTGAACTCTAGTATAGAAACTATTTTATTTATTTTTGTTATTTATTTATGTTTCTATTATAATTAGACTAGGTTTGGTATATCAATTCTTTTTTAACATGTTATAAAATGAATTATTGTAACACTGCTAGAGAAGGCTTGTGTATAATTATATTCGCACCCCTTATGTGAGAATCTCAGTTTATCTGAATAAGATTAATTCTTACTTCATGTAGATCATAGATTATACAATGGGTTTGGTCAATTCTCTATGTTTTAGATCAGGTTGGACCACACATGGGAAGTCTGATAATTGGTTGAGTGCCACTTGAGAATTATGTGTCTTCAGGTTTGAGGGATGGTGCAGGTTGGAAGTGGAGCCTTTTGAATATTTAAATTTTAAATTATTATTTAATTATTATCATCCTTGTGGGTGATTAGTAGTATGTTATTAGTATTTTCACGAGTCAATATGAACCATTCCATTTATTATAGATGAAATTTATATATTATTAATGTGAACTCTACTTTTTTATTGAAGAGATTCTTGGTAAATATCTTCTACTATTTCACTCATTTTGGAGGTAATGGTTTATCGATTATGACTTTTTAGACCCTCACTACTAGATAATAGCATTTCTAATTGGTGGATGAATTTATCTAGCATTATAAAGAGTCATATTGAGTGACATGTCAGGTATACAATGGATTGTGCATTACAAAATGGTATCTGAGTTGGTATGTGTTGTGTATGTGTGGTGGAAAATTGTTTTCTAACACACCAATATTTTTTTATATATTTATTCATAAAATTAATATTATATTTTCAGTATTTCACATTTCAAAGAACAGAAAAAATAGTTTTTTATATTAGATTACTATGTTTGTATTTCATTATATGAACCACCAAGTTATTTTTCACAATATGGAACATAATGTTTAACATGGTATACATGGAACCCTAATGTTATCATCAATTAAACACGTGATTGAATTGCCTTTATGGCTAACATAACACAAAAGACTGACTGTTACCATACTATAATATATTATTAAAATTATAATTATTTAATATAATAAGATACAACGAAGTTGTTATGTTGATGGTTATGAATAGGATTAATTAACTTATGAAACTACATTTTTTTAATTCATTAGTCTCATATTAATTATAAATTAATATAAGAACCAATTGAATATAAAAGGAATGTTTTAATAGAAAACTATTTTTATGATGAAAAAGCTATTTTATCCTAATAAATTAAAGTTATTAGAAATAATGGGTGATTTTGATTGAATATAAATATATTTTATGTCTAATAAATTATTTTTTATATTTATCCAATATATTTTATTTACATATGATATGAGGAAACCCAATTTCACACCTAAAAACTTATATTTTTATGAAGGTTCTTTTACCTCTTTTTAATGATGAACCTATTTTAAAAACAGGTTTTGGAAATTTTATAATGAATATTATTCAAGGAAAACTTAATATTGTAAATATGAACATATAAATTAATTTAGGGTGATTTTATGATTTTTTTTTGAAATATCATATTCGTATGAATAGTAAAAAATATGTAATTTTAATTCAAAATTGAATTTTTATCTAATTTATTTATTCAGTAACATTTTTTAAAACTTCAATTAAATTATATTTTTCATAATTATTCCAATTTATGAAATTGTAAAATATTTCACTTTTGAAATTTAATATTAAAAATATCAATCTTTTGAACTGTTTTACCTTAAAAACCTACATTCTCATCTCATCCACTAGATTAAATGAAAACTACTATCAGAAACTTATATTATTTGAATTTGAAAAAATGGATTTCAAATTTAAAATAATAATAAAATATAATTTATAACAAGTTCAATACATTTGTTTAAAAAATATATTTGTGAAATTAATTAAAAGTAATTACAATGATTAAGGGAAAATTAAACTTAATATAAGAATAAACTTGAAAAATAATGGTCCAAATGACCAAGAAACATTTAAAAACCCTGTTTTTCACCATTAATAGGAAATTAAACTTCCTTTAATTAGTTTTTTTTGTTTTTGATGACTTTATTTAGGTAAATGAACTGGGCATAACTAAGTTGTTTTCTAAAATACCATGTGATTCCTTTTCCTTCACTATAAAAGGACACCATGAATACCACATACACAAACGTCTAAAACCATGTAGGTTTAGAAAAAATCATTCAAATAATCTTTGAACACCAATTAAGTACTCATTTAATCTTACATTGGTGCAGAAAGAAATCAAATGAAGCCCT
This sequence comes from Viscum album, assembly GCA_963277665.1. Taxonomy (NCBI): domain Eukaryota; kingdom Viridiplantae; phylum Streptophyta; class Magnoliopsida; order Santalales; family Viscaceae; genus Viscum; species Viscum album. Next base: position 1,589,467,069 of record OY728141.1, on the reverse strand, counting down.
TTGGTGAAAACCAAAAGAAGTTACCCAAAGAAGATGTAGCATCCTCCGTCAAGAACCATTATTTTATTCTCATTCTACTCTACATCAACTATCATTATTCAACTATTATACATTAAAACAATATCCTAAATATATTGAGATATTTTTATTCTATGGGTTATACCTACCCCTATAATCACTTTTATCTAATGGGTAATGACCACATTGTTTATGTGTACGACAAATTACCGCCTCACAAAATTATGTTTGTTTATTCATCCTTTACCGCCTCTCAGGGTGGGAATTAATATTAAAAATCTATTAATATATAATATATATGTTATTTATTATAAATTTTAGCTCTTATTATTATTTTATAAGACATATATTTATAAATTTTATTTTTTGTAGATTTAATAATTTCATTAGAGGATGTGGGGACAACAACCCCCTCAAAGGGATATGAATCCTTCACACTCTACATGGATGTATTAATGTTGGGTATAGTAAAATAATAAGTTATATTCATGTGATACTAAGAATTCTAAAATTATGATATATATATACATATATTTTATTTACAGTCTTTTATTCAATATGATAATAAAATGAAAAGTACATTCATGTGTATGTACAACCAACCATCTCAATGAATGGTATATTATATTTCATACTTTTATATTATATAGATTGTTAAAATTCACATATAATTTCTAAAAATGATAATAATATCATGTTTTACATTATTAAAATCATGATAAAAACATATTTTCCATAGATATAACAAATTAATACATGTGCGAAAAACAAAGAGAATATTACTTGAAGTGAAACCTTAACATATAATTGGTAATAATAGGGTAATATAAAGTATTAGTCATATCATATATGGAATTAGATATAATAATATGCTTATAATTATTATATAAGTGGATTTAATTATAACATTGAGAGTCAAGACACAAGGTAAATGAATTTCATGTCACATTTTATTTCATTGAGATACATTCTTTATTCACCACAAAATCTTTTTGTGTGGGGGTATATTGACCACTGATGATTTATATGATTTCTATACATAATGTTCTGGATATTTACATATCGATTTTATGGTATTTATTTCCTGAGTTTTTCATTTTAAAATATACCAAATCAGTAAATTAATTTTGTCTTAATTTTCTTTCTATGACAAACATGCAAGGTCATGAACCTATATTCTTCCATGAGGTGTATACACTGACATTGAAATATTATATCATGAACCTAGATATTTTCATGATATTTTAATATTAATTTTATTTCATTATTTTAAATGGGGAGTATGGTTCAATGTTACCATGTGGTAAAAGTTAATTGAAATAATTTCATCATGTTTTGATATTGTTTATGATTATGCTCTATTAAATGAAATCATATGATCCATATCTAAAAAAACAAATTAATTTTCTGATCTAATGATTATTAATTACATATTCATTTATTGGGACAATTTCCCACTCTTTGTTACATTAGACAGTTAACAATTAGTTTTTTAATAAAGTATGGCCTTACCTCTCTCTTTAGTCGGAAATTTGTGTTCCTTAAAAACCAGGTTTTCTGAATTGGTTTCCAAAAATAATGTTCAATTTTTTTGTGATATTTATTAGAAATTATTTCCAATTTTATACCTTTTTAAACAAAATTGTTCTGAACAATAAATCTTGTTTTTATTTTTGTTTGAGGCCATTTATTAAACTATTTACGGTGTCAAAGGATTTTTCAGTATGTTTAGGTTTACCCACCATCATGACCGTTATTCCCTTGATGATTCCATTACAAGATTAACAGTTTATTATTTTTTAAAAGAATTATTTTTTATAATATTCTTAAAATTCATTATTTTAACGTTTTTTCAAAGATTTTTTTTAAAAAATGTTTTATTTTTTAAAATTATTTTCATATATTCTTTATATGTTTTTGATGATTTTCCAATGTATTTTCAATGAAATGGATTTCAAAATGTTTTCATTATTTATTTATGATTTTTATGTGTTTTCAATGAAAAAGGATTTTAAATTTTTTTAAGCATAGTTTATCATTTTTCAATGAAAAATAATTTTGAAAATGATTTGTAGCCATGTTTCTATCTTTTCATGTATTTTCAAATAAAATGTGTGTGAAAAGGTTTTATGTTTTAAACAACCTTTTTCATAGAAGAAAATATATTTTCTATAAAAATAAATGATATCTCATAATTATTTTCCATATAAGATTACATCCATTGATGTTAATCAAGCCTTTCTGAGAAATGATCCCAAGGTTACATTCATAATCTTTCTCAGAATGCTATTTGTTTTTTAGCCATGAAACTTATGAAAACCCATTTCTCTTTCATGATTTATATGTTTATGAAACTCCTTCCCCTTCCATGGGTAATATAATTATGAAACCCAGTTCTTTCAAATAAGTTACACATTGATAAAATAATATGAAGCCTACTTATTTTGATGAGTTAATCCATGATGAAATGATTATGAAACCTAAATATTTTCCATAGGTTATGATATGATAAAATGATTCTGATACCCATTACATGGGTTATGATATGATATCATTTTATGGGTAATGGTATGATAAACGATTTATTATCATGAGCCACATGTATGTATGAGATATTACATGATAGGCGGGTCCTATATATCCCTTCAATGTATTAGGAGATGATGGATGAAATATGAGTATAAATGTTATGCCTGAAAATGATTACATGTTCAAAATGGTTTGAATTATCTTGGTTTCATGTCAATAAGTTTATACATGAAATTGATTATATGGTCCTAATGTTATTATTAAACCTTATTATATGTTCAATATGTTATGTGAGGTTCTGATTAAATGTTGACAATGTAATGCATGGACATTAATTTATATTCATAAGTATATTCATGAACCGAATTATATGTTCACAATATTATGATAGGTCATTATTATGTGTTAATAATGCTATGTGTGAACATGATTGCATATTTCCAATGTTATGTGTGGAATTATTTTCATGATCATATGTTTATGTATGTACCTGGTTAGATGTACATAATGTTATGTGTGAACTTGATTACATGTTAACAATGTTATGCATGGACCTTGATACATGTTTATAAGTTTATGCAGGGGCGTGATTTCATGTACTTAACATGTTACAACCTATGAATGTTCACAATGTTATACAAGGTATTTTAGGCCACAATTACATTTCATAATCATATGTTATGTATTCCTAATTATTTTATGATTCATTCCTTATAAACTGCTAATATTTTTTCCATGATTCATTTTTTTATCTTTGAAAAGTAGGGTATGATCATCAATGTTTTCAATCTTGTTCTTATACAGTTATGTTCTTGTATTGCTTATGTATTTTCTTGATTTACCCTTAAATTTTTTTTTTGATATCACCAAATTCTTATGTTTCTTTTCCCCAGGTTATGAGGAAATGTTTTTAAGTAGAATTGCCTAGGGTATGATCTTTGTGAGACACATTGAAGATCATTCACTAAGTTATAATTTTTTTCCATGTTTTAAAAGTTACGAAAATAATCTATTATTTGGTCCTTTGTTTCTGTAATGAATAATGTATTCCAAAAAACTGATGTCATAGTAATGTAATCAGGACTGGGTAGTTATAGTTGGTATCAAAGAAATTATTTAGTCAAATTCTAGAATCTAGGATTATAAAAAATTAGTGTGATCTATGGTTTTATTTTTAAGGATATGTCTAGGTATGTCTTCAAGGATAAGTATAAAGATATACTAATATTTAAGAAAAATATCCTTGAATTTTGGTAAAGGATAGAGTGAGTGGTATCCATGAAATACATCCCTATCTATATTATACAATATGACATGGTTTTGGAATATATGTAGTAAGGATTAACAACCAAGAAAATATGTGTTACTCCTGACATAGTGGAACCCGGAACAAGACAACGATCCCTTTTGCACACCTTATTTTACACTCTTGGGGGGTATGCTTTATAAATTCACAACCACATTACAAGACACTATTAAAGATTTGAATAGAAGATGACTGTGAATATTATATGATCAACATATGGTGTCATCAATTAGAAAGTAGGTGTCTAAATTTAGACATCTTATGAACAATTTTTCTTGATTATGTGGTTTTATTCTATGATATGTGTTTCTTACTATATGTTTCTAGTTTTAGTAAAAGGAGGGAACTAGAAGGAACATTGTTAACTTTTAATGATTCACATGTGGAATGTTTGGGCATTATGAAAATTTATTTCCAAAGAAAATATGTCACAAAGAAAATCAGGATAGTGGTATGAGTATTAATTATACTTATGAAGATATATATATTGAGAATGACATGTGAAAGTTATGTGATTTTCTTCTGGTATTTTTTCATTAATCAAACGAATAATGATTATATTTAGGTCGAATAACCTTAAGAAACGATTCATATTTAATTTTCTAGGAAAGAGGTATTAAAAAATAAGTTGATGAAGCTTGAGTAATAGTTTAAGAATTAAGTTGGATAAATGAAGTATTTATGTTTTGGAATTCAAGGATTATGCTATATGAATAATGAAATGTATAATTATTTTTATTATAAAATTTCATTATGGGTTCAAATTGATATTTTTAATGGTGATTAATACATAGAAAAGTGATATTTGAATAAGGGTAGGTAACACTTAATGTGATCAAGATTTTTAAAAAATTGGTTTTTCCATGGATAAAGAGATGATTGATTTGGATAATATAAATTGTATTACAATGATTACCATAGATTTGATGAATAATTTTTTATAGAGTGGTCTATTTCATCATGTATGATGATTCATCTTCTTGTACTTATGTAATATATCTATTAAACTTTTAAATAAGGAAGCATGTATGTTTTCCAAAACTATTTAAGGTGATTAAAGTTATTACTATGTTTCAAGATAATATAAGATGAAGGTATTGCATGTTTTGAATGTGAAAACCGATAGATAATTTTTTATTTATGAGGTATCAATGTTTATCGGATTTAGTGTCACAATTTCCAATATTTTTTATTTTCACCATTCATAAGGTTTATAAGGTTATCCATTAATGGGATGTTAAAGTTAAACATTGGATGAAGTTTGTGAGATTAAATTATTATCTCACTTAATGAGGATTTATATATGTTGGATAAGATACTCTAACAATTTTTTGCTAATGGTAACTAAAGAGATATATAATGACGCATCATGGACTCCATGATCTGTTAGTCTTATAGGAATGAAAAATCCACCATCCATTTTGGAGGAAGAGTTAGAGTAGAAATTTTTAAAAACATGAGAAAAGGGGGAGATTGTAAAATATAAAAGGGAATGAAATATGTTATGTATAAATTCATATGAAATTATTTCAAAAATTGGGAAATGATCCTGAAAAAGAATAGGTATTCCGAGTATCTTTTATTTCAATGAATCAAATGGTTCTATATATAATTTCAGATTTATGGATTTTTAATTATTATGATTCTCTATACCAAGATAGATATAACAATCCTCTAAAACATCATAATCATATTTATACTATATGTCAATGTTTTCACATTCCACATAGGTTCACATACGTGGAAACCCAGCTATGTGTTACTAACAGTATGTAGTATGGTTCAAATTTTCTTTTTTTAAAGGATGTTATATAATTATTTTTACAATGGGGGATTTTATTAAAGAACATAGAAGTATTTAATCATTGATATAATAGAAAAATTTTATGGTATAAATTCATTTTAATGGGGGTAGAATTTAACACACCATGATTTTGTGAATTTTTGTGAATTAATTTTATCTTTATGAAATTATACATTTTATGTAATAGTAAAAAGAGTTATTTTGTATTATCAAACAATGTTTGAATTATGTTATACACAACACCATGTTAACATGAACTAAAAATGACATAAAATTTAACATGATCTAAATTTAACACCATGGTTAGCATGCATTACATGCAATATTGACTTTTCTCGCGGACTTTCATAGCACAGAAGACTGACTGTTACCAAAGAATAATATATTATTAAAAATATTATAATTTAATATAATAAGATAAAACTAGAAGTTATGTTTATGTTTCTGAATATGATTAACTGACTTATGCTAATACATGTTTTAATACATGAGTTACAACATAATTAGAAATAAATATAAGAACCAATTGAATATAAACAGAATAGTTTTATATAAAATTATTTTTATGTTCATGAAGAGATTTTATTAAAATAAATTAAATTAATGAAAATTAGTGAGTTATATTAATATAATATCTATATTATATATCCAATAATTTTTTATATTAATATAATATATTTTATAAACATAAGATAGGGAGAAACCCAATTTCACAGATAAAACTATATATTTTTATTATGGAACTTTTTTTCCTTTATAATGGGGAGCCTATGATAAATGAAAATTATGGAACAATTATAAATTTTATATTTCATAATAATCATAATATTTCCATAATGAATATAAAAATTAGGTTAGACTTATGTTTTTGTATTCTTATGTAATGTTTCCTGTTTTGATGAATAATTAATGTACTAGATTTTAATTCAAAAATGATTATTCATCCAATATATTAATAATGATAATTAATATATTTAATTGGTTTTAATGTTTAATTAGATTTTTTTTCAAATTAATCTAACTTACATCATTGGAATCAATTTCAATTTGAAATTCAACATAAAAACATAGCATCCTTTTGAACATTTTTATCTTAAACTACTAGAATTATCATCCCATATAAGGGAATAAATTTAAATTGATTTCATTAATTGATGTGATTATAATTTGAAAAAATGGATTCAATATTTATAATAATAATAATTTATTCTTTATAATAATGTTAAATTTCATTTTTACCGAACATATTACTGAAACTAATTAAAATTAATTACAATGATTAAAGAAAAATTAAGATTAACAGGGGAATAAACCTTAACCAAAAGTGCCCAAATGGCCTATACACTTTTCCAAAACCCATTGGATGTAAATTAATTTTCTATTAACCTTCCATTAATGATTCTTTTTTGTTTCTTCAAAGCCTTTTTTTATGTAAAACCATTGGTACACAAAAATTAATTTCAAAAATACCAGGTGAGTCATTTTCCTTCTCTATAAAAGATCACCACCTACCTCCGTTCCTTATACATCTAAAACCACATAAAATCGGAATGATATAATCAATACAACTCCCAAAATCTATAAATGATTCATTACATCATCACTTTATGTAGAAATCCACCCAAGTAATCCCTTTGGTGATAACAAAAATCATTTACCAAAAGAACAGGTAACATCCTACCTCAAGCCCCTTTATTTTATATTAATTATCCACCCCCTCAAATCATATTATTCTGTTATTATAAAAAACACACTATATCATAAATATATTGATATTTTTTATGCTGATTTTTTTACCTAAACATTCACACATCCATATAATGTGTAATGAACATACTCTTTATTTGTATGGTGAACTACAACCTCACGTAATGATGATTGTTCGTTCTTCCTTTACTGCCTATCATGTCATAAATTATGACTAAATTTTTTATATATATAAGATATAAGATTATTATTATTACTATAATAGTCTTTAATTCTTTTACAACAAATATCTTCATATTCTCTATTTTGTGTAAATACAAAAATTTCGTTTGAGGAAGTGTGGACTATCACCCCCTCAAAGCGATGTAATTTGTTCACACACTACATGGATTATATTGAGGATGTGTTTAGTAAAATTATATATTATATATGATATATTCATACTAGTAATGTAATTATATATATTATATATATATATATATGTATGTACTTATATTTTATTTACTCTATCTCTTTCAATAAAATAATAAAATTGGAAAAGTGTCCATGTATATGTATGAACTACCATGCCCATAAATAGTGGGTTCAATTTCATAATTATATATTCTATAAATTATTATAATTAAAATATAATGAATAAAAACTGATATTTATAACATGTTTTAAATTATATAAATTATGAGATAAATATTAGGGCCACCAATAAAAAAAATTAGACACATGTGAAAAACAAATAAAATATTATCCTAAGTTAAAGCCTAAGATATAATTACTAACATGACGATAATATAAATTCCAAAATAAATGCATATATAATATTAGATATAATGATATGGTTATATCTTAGATATATAATAAACTTATTTTTATAATGTAAGAGGTTTGAATGATTATGACGAGAGTCAAGACACAAGGTAATCGAATTTCGTCTCTCCTTTTATTTTCATTAGACACATGCACTATTCACCACCGTCTCCTTTTGTGTGGATTACGTTTTCTAGAACTAGCCTGGGTACCCAATTAACCCAATAAATGATTTGGTCCAGACATTTCCTACATGGCATTCTGGATCCCCATGGGACAGTGACTAGAACCTGGCATCATGCAATTGAAAGTGGGAACATATTTTCTGAAAATAATCGTGAAAGTAAAAAATATACAAGTAAATATTCATAACAAAAAAATACTCCCGAGGGAGTAAAGTAATATAATAAAAAAATTCACAATCCATACCAATGTAATATAACCCAATTATGAAAAAATGAGACAACCCATCAAGAATGTGACTAGTTGCATATATGTTTTAGAACATTGAAATAGTGTAGAGTGTGTCCAAATAGCTCACCCACTGCCTATGGCATGAATGTTTTCTTACTAATTCAATGAAGCTAAATTTATTTAATGAGTTCTTAAAATTAAATTAAATCCCATTATTTCATTTCAGATACAATTTTCCTTTTAATGAAAAAATGGATTTTAATAAAAAAACATCCCTCTTTAACTAGATAAATCCACTAGGTTTATATCAAAATATTTTAAGAAATTTTCACAAGACTGCAATAAATTATAAACCAATAAAATCAATTTCACAATTAATTTATATTATGGAGTTAAAATAATTAAATTGAAATCATTTCCATAAAAACTCTATTTTAAATTAAAAAACATAAATCAACCAATGTCTATAAACACACCCTATTTCAATGGAACCAAGGTTTTTGAAATTCTCTTGAAAAACCCATTTCAAATCACCCAATTCACTATAATTTGATTTATATTGTTGAATATAATAAGAAAAATATTTATCAACATAATTTAAATCAACAATTGAAATAAATAAAGAAAATGCAATGTTAAGTCATTTTGGATAAATAGGATGTAATCGCCTTCCTTTTTCCTAAAACTCAAAACTCACAATGACACCCATAAATGATATAAAAGTTGGAGAAGACCTAGAAACACATCCTAATGATGATATCCATTAACATAGAGCATAAATCCATTAATTTCAAGATTATTAATTGAAATCTTGAAGGAGGAGAAATAGAGAAAGAAAAATAATAATGGAGAAATCTTACTCGTAGATCACACTATAAGCATAATGATGATTGAATTATGACCGAGCGAATCTATAATGGTTGGAATGCTTCATGATCATCATGGGAAGGCCATCGGTAACAGGGAAATTAACTAGATAGGGGGAGAAAATATAATCTAAGCTGCACATCCTATTTAAAAATTGATGTTGGGGTATTACACGACATTTAATCTCAGTACTCATTGTGAAATAGTTCATATCTAAAACCTATAAAAAAATATTCACCTTAACATAAAAATAAACTCTTTAGATTAAAAAATATTCTCTAAATCAACCATGACATGTGAAGGATTTTGACGATGTGTAACCTTCACTACGTGAAGGCTTTCATGAATTGCCTCCAAAAACCATTACACATCAGGTGACCTAGTTACACGGAATGTAACCCTCTGATAGCCAGAAAAGGGACAGTTAAAGTCGAGATCCCAACAAACCTCTAAATTTACGATTATAGGTGTCACACTAATTTATTTTAAACACTAACTAATCAAAAAAAAACTATGACAATGTTATATACAGACCTCTAAGATTGGTAATGGGGTGTTATATACGTCCCTGGGATGAAATGTATTATACATATGCTTATATTTATACGTATTTAAATATCTATTTTGTTGTCTTTATTTTATTCAGTTAATTTTTAAAATGTTACCAAATCAGTATAGTAGGTTTGTCTCAATTTTCATGCTTTGATAAACAAGTCGTGTCATGAACCTATATTCTTACATGATGTGTACATACTGTATTTAAAATTTCATTTTCTGAATCAACTTATTTGAATTATATTTTATGCTTCATTTAAATTTTTTTAAATGGGTATTATGATTAAATTTTACCATGTGTTAAATGTTTATTGAAAAAATCTCATCACATTTCAAGATTGTTTATGATCTTGCTTCTATAGATGAAATATTATGACCCATATCACAAGAACAAACATTTATTTTGTTATACCCTAGTCATTCAAGATATTTTAATTTATTATTACCATTTTACCACTCGTTGGTACATATGATAGATAATAAATTCTTTTTTTAGAAACCACCACATTACTACTCCCTTTGTTCATAAAAATATGTTCCATCAACATAATAATTCCTAAAAAGGTTTCAAAAAATATTATACTCTTATCTGATGAAAGTTAAAATAAATTTTCACCCATATAATACATTTTTAATGAAAATGGGTCTAAAAAATTATATCCTTGTAATTTTTGGATTGAATCACTTTTCTAAACTTTTTATAGTGTAAAATGAATGTTACAGATGTACAGATTAACATGTCATCATTACTGTCATTACTAAGAAGCATACATTTTAACATTAAAATGTTATTTCATTAAAAAATAATTTTTTCATAAATATTCTATAATTATTTTTTGTTATAATTTTATATTCAATGAAAAATATTTTTAAAAATTCATAATTATTTTTAAAGATCTTTATAGATTAATTTATTTTTTTTTTGAAAGAATTTTCAAAGAAATGGTTTAGAATTTTTTTTCCAAATATCATTATAGGTTTTCAATGTGTTTTCAAATAAAATGGTTTTTAAAAATATTTCATTCTTATTGTTGATGTTTTCAATGAAAATGGATTTTCCAATTGATTTTATGACTTATTTAAATGTTTTAAATTTATTTTCAATGAAAATGCTTTTCAAATGGTTATATATTTTCAATGTAATTTTTCACATAAGAAATAATATTTTCTGAGGATATGTCTTTAAATGATATCTCAAAATTTTTATCCATCTAATAAGACATTAGTTTTTATTACTCAAGCCTTATTTATAAATGATCCAAAAGTTACATTCATATTATTTTCCTAAATAATTCATGTTTTTACGTTATGGTGTTTATGAAAACCCTTTTCTCTTTCATGAGTTATATGTTTATGAAACACCTTCCTCCTTTATAGGTTATATAATTATTAAGTCTTTCTATATTCAAAGCGTTATACCAAGACAAAATCATATGAATGTATATTCATTTCACTTGTAATTTTAGGATGAAATGATTATGAAACATTTATTTTTAACATAGGTTACGATAGGATTAAATGTTTATGATACCCATTACATAGTTTATTATGTGATTTTTTTATGTGTAATTATAAAATTAATGTGTTATTTTCATGTGTAACATGTATATGTGAGTTATTATGTGATGGGTGGGACCTATATATCTCTCTAATATATTGGGTAATGATGGATTAATCTTGAGTAAAAATGTTATGTGTGAACCTAATTACATGTTCAAAGTGTCATGCATGGACCCTGTTTCATGTCAATTTGAATATGCATAAACCCATTTACATTTTCACAATATTATGAGAAAAAACTTATTATGTGTTAACAGGGTTATGTGTGAACCTGATTACAAGATCACAATGTTATGCATGGATCATGTTTCACATCTATAAGTTTATGTGTGATATGATTACATGTTAACAATGTTATGAGTGACCCTTTTCATGTGTTCATAATGTCATGTATGAACCTAATTACACATTCATAATGTTTTGTATCTACATGGTTTCTAGTCCATAAGTTTATGTGTGAACCTAATTACATGTTTACAATGTTATGCGTGAACCTAATTTCATGTTGACAACATTATGTATAGACCTACTTTTATGTTAATAAGTTTATATGAGGGCCTGATTTCATGTCCATTATTTGACGAGTGAACTTGTTTCTACATATACATGTCCATTATGTTATACACTGATGTGTATTCAAAAATTACATGTCTAAATCATATGTTAGGTTTTCAAGGATCATGTTCCTAGTAATTTTATGATTCATGTATTTTGAACTACTAATCATTATGCAATTATTCATGTTTTTGATCTCTGATATGTTGGGTATGCTCTTATAAGTATTAATTCATGTTATCATATCCATATGTTCATGTTATTATTATATATTTTATTTATTTACCCTTACCGAGCATTTGATCTAAAACCTATCTTAGGATTCCTTTCCCCTAGTTATTAATAAATTTTCATAAGTGTAATTAATAAGAGTAAGATATTTGTGGGACACATTGATGATATTTCACTGATTTGAATATTTTTTTTCTATTTTTCCAAAGTCACTAAAATAATATGGTTTTTAAGTATCTATTTATGTAATGTATAATTATTTCAAAAAAGTGATGTAATTTTAATGTATTTCAATACTAGGTTGTTCTAGTTATGGTTACTATATGTGGGTCTATTGGGTTCTTTTCTCCCTTAGATAACCTGAGTGGTGTTGACATACTATAATTTTTTATGTTCGTACATGATGAGTGTTTATTAAGTATCCATATATTTGGGAGTTCACCATAAGATGTTATAGGTCTTTGTCTATATTAAAAGTGATTCTTGTAGAGTATTCATTATTATTCCTAGTAGGATGGGAATATTTTATGATTTTTTGTTTTTATGTTGGCACTCCGGTTCATCAGGTCAACCATGAACATTTATTTCATTCAATTATTGATATATCATGTGATTTGTAGCTTAGTGTTGTGATTGTTATGTGATGGTGGTGGTAAACATATAGTGGGGTGAATTATCTCGGTCATTTCTTGGTCATATTGTAATCATAATTCTAGTGCACGAGTAGATTTGAATGTATTTGTTGCATTTGAAAATAATAGATTAGAAATTTGGAAACAATTTTGGATGGAGTCTAGATATTTTCATTAGACTCAGGTTTTAGTTGGTGAGATATGAGGGTATGTCAAATTTGTGGCATATTAATAGATTATGAAATTATATTTTGGGGAGGTAAGCCAATAATTACCTAACATGTTTTAGGTGTATTACTGACTAAATAAATCATATTTAATATAAGGTAAGTGTGATTAGGATTTATGGCCAGAGTTTCACTATAGAAACATACTTATAATTCATGGATATAGTGTAACAGTTTGATAGTGAATGGATGAATGTTGTAGGTAATACTTGTAGGATTTATGAACCTTAAGGAATATAATTTGATAAATATCCAAATGAAATTAATATTTTCAATTGATTTTTCACTCAGTGAAAGGGTATTCATATATGAATTTCAAGCGTTAAAATATTTTATTTTGGAACTATTTTTTATGTTGTTTAAGGCTCGAGAAATGGATTCGGTGTTTGGCAATATTTGAGTATTTTTTGGTGTAATTTGGTGTTTTGAGAAGGGTTTTCACCCAAATTCATGGTTTTATGTGCAAATTATAGTTCATAATATGTATCACACAAGGGTTTAGGGCGTTTTTAGATAATTTTATTCAATTAAATTTTCGTTTCATGTGTTGAACCTGGAAAGGTGACAACTATACAAGTTCCAGAGAGAACTTTGTGGGTTAAGTGGCCCTTAGGTCTGTGGTAGATGAATTATTCCATGTTGTATAATAAATATGTGTCATCCATGAAAGGTGTTTCATTAGGATTACAAATAAATTTTTCATGTTTGTTTCATGGTTCATGAAATCATTGGTTAAACTATGGAATGCATGATTTTTATGTTGTAATAACCTCAATGTTGAAAATTAGTTTAGAAAACTATGCAGAATAATAAAATTTGTTTAAATGACTTAAATTCCCTATCAGTAATTAGAATATCACATCCCTTTCTCTTCCCCTAAATCATGTTGACCATCTTACCAATCCCCCTCTTTAATTCCAACCAAACCCTTGGCCGTGGGGAGATTCTTTTGAAATTGTATGTCAATTGTAGGAAATATTTTTCCATACCTCCATCCTACAGGCTTCCCCATGGGTTTTCTTTAATATTTTTAGTTCATGTATATTTGTGTTGTGTTGATTCCACCAGATCATAATATAATTGATTGAGAATAAGGCAGATTTGTTGTTCCTTGGGGAGAGAAAATTACGTGTCAAGGAATCTATTCCATTAACTATAATTTTGGTGAAAGTATGATACATAGTGGATTTTAATATAATTTCAAATTAAATTTTTGAATAGATTTAGGTAATTAGGTGTTACATTCTAGGTATTTTCCCTAAAATGGTGTCAAATTTACAATTCATGTGTCATGTAGGTGGTTAATCATGGTTTCTAGAAGAATATTTTCTTGGATTTTATTTATGCAACTACACATAATTTTTTAATTTGGAATATTTTATTATAAATCTCTATTATTAAATATTTCTATTAAATATTCCATTTAATGGGAACCAGATGATTGTATATTGTTTATTCTAGTATAAATCATTATAGATATTTTCATTAGCTGTGTTTGGTGTTCATTCATTGAGTTGTTTCCTTTCTTTAGAGTATTTTATTAATTCCATTAATGTATTAATAACTATGGGATTAAAGAGAGGCTCATATGGGTCATCGGGTGTTGTATTAGAGAATAAGGGCATAATAAGGTCGTTTCGGGGATTTGTTCATAAATCATATCCATTGGTTTCTATTTCATGATCCCAACTAAGGTTCTCTAAGGTGATGCTTAAGGAAAATAAATATGGATGATGTAATATATTCTTCATGACATGGAATTGGAATTGGAAACATGGATAGCGTATTCTTGGTATTTTCTATATGGGATGTAGTGTTAGAACCTCAAAGTTGTTAGAGGACTATCGTGAGATGATTCTTATTAGTCGATGATGGATGGTTGTTTCACCTCATTGTTTTATATTTTGGTCCTTGTTGGATAGTTCCATGTGGCAGGGTATTCCTTTTATATTTCCCTATGATGAGCCTCCTGAGGAAAATATTGTCTTAGTCTCATGGTGCGGTGGTGATATTGTTGTACATTTTAGTATGGCGGTTCTAGGGGGGATTAATTCTAGTTTAATAGGATGGTTCATGGATGGTGGGATAAAATAGTTACTTGGGTTGGGTATCCCAGTGGTTTTTTGGTTCCTTTGTTCGTCCGTAGAACACTATATATATAGAAAAATAATAAAAATTCAAAAATAATTTAAATTCTCTATTTAGTGATAGAAGATTTTTATAGAAAGAATATGGAATAACATTATGAGAGTTATATTTTATTAAAAAAATATTTTGGATAAGGAAGTACGCTTAGTTGGAAACATTGTTGCTTGAGGGGGAAATAGTGAAGAGTTTGGGGAAGACAGGTTATGATAGAAGCCAATGGCCCTATGATGCATAGAGAAGTAGCCTAGAAGGCTTCCAAGGTTCACTGTGCAGTGGATGAGCACAAGTTGGCTAGCCGATGATCCATTGGCTTAATGGAGACCTCTGATCAGCTCACTGGTTGGGATTATAGTGTTATTTTGGGGGTGTACATTTCCACTTTTTTGGTTCTAAGACCCTTTAGGATTTAGGATTACGGGTAGATGTTTTAGGTACATTCAACCAACACTTCTCCCACTTCATCCCCCATGGTTCCCCATGATCCTGGTTGATTCTGTTGTGATTTTGTGGAACAGTAACCAATTATTCATCTATTTTTCATTATTTTAATTATATTATGATTTTAATAAAACATTATATTAGGGTTTCGATGAAGATTTCATTAATACATGGTTAAATAATAAATGAATGAAGGGTTTTAGCTGAAATCTTCTAGAGGCCAACCCAAGAGGATATTTTCAAAACATCACTTGATTTTTTGATTAAGTTATGTTTCCCTATGATTTTTGTTAGGTATTATAATAAATATGTGTGAAATTGGCCTTCGTATTGGTGAATTAATTTGAGGATTTTTCTTATCTTGAATAGAGGAGGGACTGAGCTGTTTTCTTCACACTGTTCATTGACAATCCTACATAGGTACATCACAACCCATATTTTTTCTAGGTATTTTGGAAATATCGAATTTAATAGATTATTTTCTAGTATTTCATGATAGGGTTATTTTGGATAGATTTTGGGACTGTTTCATATACCATTGATGATTTTTTTTATCAATTCTACACAATTTAATGAAAACATTTTATTAATTTTTTTTTCTAATTAGTGTTTTGGGATTTCTCAGAATCAGATATTTCCAGAAATGGATGGACGGTGCCTAGTTGAGATGATTTGTACTTTGAATGGTTATAGAATCATGTTTTTCTATTTGTGATATATAAATAAGAAGGAACCTATATATGGTAGGTCGGCCAAAATCTTTCCCTATGGTTTATGCATCTAATTATGTTTTTGATATTTTGTGTGATATGTGGTCTTGCCTATATAGTTTAATGAACAACAACTAATATGATAATATTACAAAAAATAATAGTATTATAATTAAAAACTTGAATTTATTTGGAGTTTATAATGTTTTAAGGGCCATAGTGGAACCTTGTGTATTGGATAAACATATTGTTCATCCATGAATGGTAGTATAATTATACTAATATACCTTTTTTATGTGAAATCAATGATTGGTACTAAATAAATTAATATAAGAATATTGTGTGCCTAATTTGGTCTTATAGATACCATAATTAGTGTTGGGTTAGAAAAATGTATTATTTTAACCAATTGGCCTTATAGAATTGTGTGATTCTTTAAAGACTTCATGCTAGACGACACATTCAAGAAATAATGTAATTTGGAAGACCTAGAAATGTGACTTCGTATTTTCCATTTGTTCAGAGCAGTGGAAGACTTATTATGGAAGGCTTTTGGTGTCACCATAAACTCATGGAATGACCCTGTCATACTTGGGTTGATAAAACATCAAAAATATTATTTGTGATGAAACCTAGGGATATATATTATCATAGATATAGTATTATTTCATGGAAAATATTTTGGTTAATTACTAATTGATTTTTAAGTATACTTATGATGCTGCCTAAGATCTAAGAAAATAGTTAAATATTGAGCAGGTAACTATTTAAATTAATTAAAATGTGATTATTATTGTTATTATCAAAGTGTTTATGGATAAGACATGATTATATGGATCTAATCTGGTTATTTTTTCATCTTTTATTTGAGGAATTATTTATTGATGTTCTAATTGTTTTGTTGTTGTTTTTTGTTCGTGTTGTATTTTTTTAATGGTGTTTTTGTTGTTATGGGTTTTTAGGGTTGTGGTGTTTTTTTCTCATTTTCTTTGTTGTTGTTGTAGTTTTTGTTATTATAGTTTCTTTTAATGTTGTTGATGCTACTAGTTTTTTTGTTTTTTTGATTGTTGTATCGATTATTTTGTTATTTTATTATGTTATTATAATAATTATTTATTTGTTCTTCTTGTTGTTCTTTTTTGTTGTTGTTGTGGATTTTGTTTTTACTTTATTATTTTTTATATTGTTGTTTTTTTTGTTTCTTAATATCATTTTTGTGTCATTTTTTGTTGTTGGTGGAGGGGTGCTGGTGTTGGTGTTGATGTTGGTGTTGTAGTCATTGTTGGTGTTTCTATAGTTAGTTTTGTTGTTATTGATGTTTTTTGTTTTTTATTATTGTTGTTATTTTCATTTATCTTGCTGCTTCTTCTATTATATCTTTTTTTATTATCATTGTTAATTTTTTCTTTGTTTTTTTTTTGTTTCTTCATTTTTGTTGTTTTTATTGTTTTTGTTATTGTTTTTTGTGGTTATTGTGGTTCATATTGTTGTTTTTTGTTGTATTTATTTGTGGTTGTTGTTTGTGTTTTCGTTTTGGTATTTTTTTAGTTTTTTGTTGTCATTGTTATATTTGTTGTTGATGATTTTGTTTTTTATTTTGTTATTTTGTAATATATTTTGATGATTTTGTTGTTCTTATTGTTACTTTTGTTGATTTTGTTTCTTCTGTTGTTGGTGATTTTGTTTTTGTTTTTGTTGTTTTTGTTTTTAATAGTTTTTTGTTGTTTTTTCGACACATAATTGTTTTTGATGTTTTTGTTTCTTATTCATTGTTTTCATTGTGGTTTTTGTTTTTTTTGTTGGATGTTTTGGTTATTATTTTAATTTCGGTTGTTTTTTTATTGTTAATCTTATTATTATTATTTTTGGAGTTTTTTTGATATATTTTTTGTTATTAATGTTTTTTTATTGATGTTGCTGGTTTTTTTTATTTGGATTATGTATTTGTTATTTTTTAATTTTTTTTATATTTTTTATTATTTGTGTTGTTATTATTGTTGATGTTTTTGTTGTTTTTGGTTCTTTTGTTTTCTTTTTTTACTGTTTTTTTGTTTTTAGTTATTTGTATTTTTTATTTGTTTTTGTTGTAGGTTTTTTTGTTTTTAAAATTTATACAAATACTGTTTGGTTGTTTTTTTAATTGTTTTTGTAATTGTTATTGTTTTTAGTTTTTAGTTTTTCTTTCTGTTGTTTTTTTTTGTTTTTGTAATTTTTTTGTTGTCCCTGTTTTTTTTTTTGTGGTATTTTTTTTCTATTTTTGTTTTTGAAGATGTTGTTTTTGTTGTTGACATTGTTTTTGTTCTTACATTTAGTGGTGATTGTGGTGGTGGTGTTTCTAGTGCTTTTTTGGTTTGTTTTTTGGTTTATTTTTTTGTTGGTGTTGGTATTGATGTTGGTTTATGTACTACAGCTGATTATTATACTAATTTTATAGCTTCTTCTACTGATTTTTCTACTACAACTACTACTACTAGCACTAGGGGTGTTGTTTTTATTTTTTTATTTTTTTTCATGATATTTTTGTTGTTGTTATTTTTGATGTGGTTCTTGTCGTTATTGTTGTTGTTGTTTTTGTTTTGTTATTTTTGTTTTTACTATTATTTTATTGTTGTTATTGTTTTCTTGGTTTTTTAGTGATGGTGTTTTTGTTGTCTATATTACGATTAATGTGGTTGTTTTTATTATTGATGTTGTTGCTGATGATAATGATGATGATGTTGTTATTTTTATTGTTATAGATGTCATTTTTATTGTTGTTTTTTTTCAATTTTTATTGTTTATGTTTATGTTTATTTTTTTATTTTTTTTGTTTTTTTTTTTGTTACAATTTTTTTTGTTTTTTTGTTATTTTTTGTTGTTGTTGTCTTTTTTTATAATGGTTGATGTTGTTTTTATTGATGATGTTTGTTGTTTTTGTTGTTTTTTGTTGTTGTTTTTGTATCATATATTGTTTAGTTGTTGTTTGTGATGTTTTTATTGTTGTTTTTGTTGATGATAATGATGGTGGTGTTGTTGTTTTCATTATTTTTGTTTTGTTTTAGGTGTTGTTGTTGTTGTTGTTTGGGGAGACTAAATTGGATTATATGCATCTGGTGTGCCCATGATTATAATTATTGTAGAGGTAATTGAGGTTATTTCAATGAACTAATGTTACCACTTTTATTATTATTACTAGGGGACCTTAATGTGATTCCAAGGATCCAGTGTGCCCAGTTTTATTACTATTGTTTGGAGACCGTAATGAAATTTAAATTATGTGGTTATACCATGGATTATTTTTTTCTAGGAGACATTTATGTGATTCCAAGGATCCATTACGCTAATTATTATTATACGGTTGGGGTACCCTATAGGAATTTCATGGATTGGGTATTCAAATTGTTATTATATAGTTGATGGATCATTGTCTTCATCCTTGGATATGGTATACCAATTAATATTATATTTCATATAGACCACAGATATAGTCCATGGATCTTGTGTGTACATATTTCTATAAGTATTATTATGGTACTATGGAAATGAATGTCTAGCACTAGATGAAACTGGTAAGGCTGATCTTGGGTGTCATACTTCACTTGAGGATTTATGGTGGTTATTCATTCATTTATTTTATGGTTGTATAGTTGTGTGATTATTATTATGTTAAGCAGGTAACATGAACATAATAGTGAAATTACTAGCTATTTATGTTCCATATTAGAGGATCCCAACTAGGTTAAGTACTCACACCTAGCTTTGGTATCCATTGCACTTGCATACCAAGGAATCTTTCACATTTCATAAATTTATGTTGGCAAGACACCCATAATAAGATTGATCATGTCAGACAACTTGGATGGCACTATATACTAGGATGATGTGAGTATCTAGGATATAGTAGAGAATTTGATTAATTTAATTATATCATTTTTCTTTTATATATATGTTTAACTCAGTTGGTGACTATTTGATCTATTTTCTATACATAACACCCTAGGATTTCATGATTATATTAATTAATAAAATATTTTTGATATTTTTCATTTCATCCAACACTAAAAATAGTATATTTTATAGAACTATTTTTGGATAGCATTATATCAAACAATATTTTAGTCATGCATTGCACACAACACTATTAATATCATTGCATAAATGTAATACTGAGGTTAGCATACATTACATGAAATACTAACTTTCCTCAATGGCTAATGTAAAAAAGAAAAGATGGGTTTTACTAAATAATGATTTATTATTAAAATATTATTTAATATAAAAATTAATAACCTATACATTAAATTTTTATTTATGAAAACTATTTACTATGATATTTAAATTAATGGTTTATACAAATAAAAATTGAATTTATTGGTTACAAATTAATTAGTAATGATTATGCAAACAGATTGAATATAAACACAAATTTTATTATTTTATACTCACAAATTTATTTTTTCAAATAAATTAAATTACATTTAATTAGTAATATATATTAATATATATATATATATTACAAATTCAGTCAAATATTTTTAATATTCATCAAATATATTTGATCATATTAAAAAACCAAATTTTATGCATAAAAACTATATATTTATAAAGTCCCCTTTACCACCATTTAATGCCAAACAAATTTTAAATCTACTTTTGATACTTTTATTTAATATATTTTACCAAAATAAAGTTATTCACTGAAATAGTTAAATTAAATTTTTTTGGGGGATTTTTTTATATTTTAGTTAAGTTAAATAGTTTCATTATTAGTGAAATATAATGAATTTTAGTTCAAAATTGAGTTTTCATATAATTTATTTATAAAGCTAAATTATATATAAAAATTGTTTAAAAGTTTAATTAGGTAATATTTTTATCAATTAATTCAATTTATGGAATTAATTGAAATTTCACTTTGAAATTGGGTGTATAAACTGAGCAAACATTTGAAGATTTTTTACTTTTAAAACCTGTATTTTCATCCCATCTGCGATATTAAATTTAATTTCATTTTTCCAACTTATATGATTTGAAACTGGAAAAATTGATTCTATATTTTGAATAACAATAATTTTTAATTTATAATAAAGCACACTTAGTTTTTTTCCAAGATTATTAGTCAATGTAATTTAGGATAGTTAAAATGATTAAGTTAAATCTAAGATTAAATTTTTATGTCCCGAAGGCCTTCAATTATTATTCATTTTGACAATACCTCTTTTAATTGATTAAATGAAAATCATACATGGCCTGTTGGATTCCATGATAATACATAACCTGGAGTTTATAGAGGAATCAACAAATACTATGACTACATGGAATCCCTCATCCGCGTTATCTATATCATGATTAGCTCTTCACCTTCGTATGGATGTTCCTTAAGATTTCATATGCATAAATGCATAGTCCCAATAGTAATTTCTAGGTCACAACCTCACCTTCTTCCAAATCTTATGGATTTGTTCTAGTGAATGTTCCTTGCTTTGAACCTAAACTAGAGATGATTTTTACTGAAAATTCCTGGTAAATATGAAAATCATGTGGTTTGAAGGCCTTTATGTGGCATGAGGGCCTTAAGGTGGACCAAAGGCCATGAGGTGGACCAAAGGCCATACTGGCTTGAAGGCCTAGGTGGCCTAAATTCATGGGTGGCCTAATGGACTAAAGGAATCCATGACCAAAAAATCGGCCCAATGGTGAATAGTTTTGGCTACTATAGTACAAAATAATACCTTTTACCGTGCCTTATATATTAATTACTATGGTTAGTACTACATTGACTTATACTATACCTAGAAAAATATGACTGATGTTCCCTTTCCCAAATTTTCAAGACTGACACTCCTATACTATAAAAGGACTCCTCACATCCCACTTTATTCAAACCTCTCAAGAAACTCTAGCGTGAAAAAGATCTTCTAAAAGATATCCTAATGATACCTACCGTCCTCCATGATGCTTTTATTTTGGTAGAAATAAATCCAATTATCCCTTTAGTTAAAACCAAAAGGAGTTACCCAAGAAGAGGTAACATCAACCCTCATGATTCATTATTATATTTTTTACAACCCTCAACTCTCTTTATTTTATTCTTATACAAAAAAACATTAATCCTCAATATATAGACATGTTTTTATAATAATGGTCTGACCTACACTTAAACACACACATCCATTAAATGGGTTGTGACCATACTGCTTATGTGCATGATGAACCATCGCCTCACAAAATGATGATTTTTCATTTTTACTTTAACACCTTTCATGGGATGGAATTATAGTGGACATAGTATTTATATATGAAATATATGATACTTTTTAGGTCTTTATTATTTTATAATTATTTTTTAACACATTCATTTATAATTTCCATCTTTTGTATACTTGATAACATCTTTTGTTGACGTGTGGAATACTGCCTCCTCAATGTGATGTGGTTCATTCACACAATACATGGAATGTATTAATCCTGGATATAGGGATCTATATATGATATAATCATGATAATTGTATAAGTTTACATATACATATATTTTATTTATATTATTTTTGTCAATTTAACTATAAAATAGAAACAATGTTCTTGCGTACGTACAACCTACTATCTCCATGAATGGTGTATTCCATTTCATACATATATATTATATAGATTATTATAACACACATATATTTAATATAAATGATATTTAAAATATTTTTTTACATTTTTTAAATCATGATATACACATAAGGATAAAAGATATAACAAATTAGGACTCATGCGAAGAACAAAGTGGACATTACCTAAAGTGAAGATGTTACATAAAACATTGAACATTCAGGTAATATAAAGTAAAAATAAAACCATATATTGTATAATATATATGAATATGGTTCTTGTATCAATTTATAATAATCATATTTTTATTATAATGTAATTTTCTATGAGAATGTTAAGATTCAATACACAAGGTAAGAGAATTTCATCTCAAGTTTTATTTCTGTGAGATAAATGATTTTATCAACCCCATTGCTTTTTTGGGGTGTGTATAATACCCATGTATGTATTCTATGGATATTAAAATTAAATTTATTTTCATTTACATACACATTTTATTATCATTCTTTCATCGTGTTTATGATTCATATGTTACCAAATATGTAATGTAATTTTGTCTCAATTTGTCTTTTTTGAGACACATGCCTTGTTATGCACATATATTATTCTATATGGTGTATATAATAACATTTAAATGTTATAGAATTAATATCATTACTTAAATAATATTTAAATATTGATTTAAATTCATTTTATTACATAGGTATTATGGTTGAAATTTACCAAGCGGTAAGAGTTAATTCAAATAACGTGATCACTTTTTGAGATTGTTTATGATTATGCTTCCATTGATGAAATTGTATGATAAATATCTAAATAAATATGATGATTTTTTATAACTTATGTTTCTTCATGTAATATCCATGTAAACATACCATTTTTCACTCTTTATTGCCTAATAATACCGAGATGTTTTTTTTAAAAAAGGTCAGACTTTACCTCTCTCTTTGGTCTAAATTCAGTGTTCCTAGAAAACCATGTTACCTAAAAGGTATCCAATAATATTATAATATTATCGTTAGATCGTTGAAACATATATTTATCCATGTTTTCCTTATTTATAAAAAGGGTTTTAAAAATTAATCTTCTTTTAATTTTATGACCGAGTTACTATGTTAAAATTTTTACGATGAAAGATTAATGATCGGAACATACGGATTTACACACCCTTATGATTCAAAATACCTTAAATATTATTTTACAATATTAAAAAGATATTATTCTTATAGAAATATTTTTCCTAATATTATATAAATTCATTTCATTAAATAGGTTTTCCATGAAAAAGGATTTAAAAAAAATATGTTCAAAAATATTTCTTAAATAATTTTCATTACTTATTTTATATGTTTTCAAATTGTTATTTTCAAATAAATATATTCTGAAAATATTATAAGAGACTTTATAAGTTTTATATATAATTTCAAGGAAGTTATTTTTAATTCTTTTCATGTTTCTTTTATATTATTTCATGGAAATTTCATTTAAAACTTTTCTCAATCATTTTTACAAGTATTCAAAATTTTTTCATGGAAATTGTTTTCAAAATTTTTTCAATTATATTTTATACATTTTCATGGAAAATTTATTTAAATTTTTTTCCAAGCATCATTTATATGTCTTCAATACCTTTCCAAGGTGATGTATTTCCGAAGTTTTCATACGTTTTCACAAAAAATAGAATTCAATAGATTTTCAATATATCATTATATGTTTTCTAAAAAAAAATACTTCCAAAATGTTTTAAAGGATTTCATTACATTTTTTACTATATATATTCATGAAAATTGTTTTCAAAATATTTTTTGTTAAAAAATAAATTTTCAAATAAGAAATGATATATTCTTTAATATTCTTTTTTAGAAGATCATTAAAATTTATTTCCCATTGAATATGATATCTATTAGTGTTACTAATCCCATTCTGTTGAAATGATTCAGTGTTTCAAATCATATTATTTTTATTAATGGTATATGTTTTATGGAATGATGTTTTTGAAACCATTATCTCTTTTATAAGTAATATTATTCTGAAACCCGCTTATATTCATGAGTAATGATTTTGACGAAATGATTATGAAACATGAATATTTTCCACATTTTATTATATGATAACATGTTTATGATACCCAATTAATTTCATGGGTTGGGAAATTATTTTATATGATAATGTGTCACATGTATTAATGATTTCATTATGATATTGTTAGCACCCATATCTCCATCCAATTCAATGATTAAATTTTATTTTTCATGAGATAGACTAATATGTTCCTATGAGTGAACATTGACTACTATCATAGCCATGGAAGTGAACCAAGACTACCTAGATGGTATGAAGAGTGATCGCATACTACTATTATGGCCATGAGAGAGAACCATGGATACCAAGATGGTATGGTAGGTGAACCCATACAACCAACATGGCCTTGGAAGTGATTACTTGAATACTATGAAAATCTTATTAAATGCTTATGTATGTTCCACAATTCAATGTGTTATTACTATGTAATGATTTAATGGATTATGTTCTTTATTTCCTTATAATTCTAGAATTATGATCTTCTATGATTTTATTACATGACTCATTTTTATGATCCTTGATAGGATGGGAATGATAGTCTAATGTTATTATCACTTTCTCAGACCCCTATGATCATGTTTATACTTACAAGTTTCCCTTGTTTACCCTTGATGAGCATATAATATCAACCATTTTTATTTTTCCTTCCCTGGGTAATGAATTAGTGTATTAAGTATGATTTATTTAATAATAGTGATACTCATGAAGAACATAGTGGGATGTAACGTAACAATCTTATATACTAGTCAATATGTTTCAATGTTTCCAAAGGCACTAAACTAATGCGGTCATTAAGTGGCTATATGTGAATTTTATTATGTATTCCAAAAATGTTATTTAATGTCCATGTATGGAATGATTGGGATGATATAGTTGGTATCAGAGAAATGGATTAGTAAAAACATAGAAAATAGGATGAGAAAACATTAGTTAGATTCTTAGGTTTATGTCAATGTATATGTCTAGGGATGTCTCTACGGATAAGTATTTGTATGTGTCAATGATTAGGTAAATGTAATATAATTTTAGTAAAGGGTTGAGAGAGTGTTTTCTTAGAAATTTATTCTTATATGGATACTAAATGTGTATTTGGATATGAAATATATGTACATAGGAGAAACAACTCTGACAAGGTGTGTCAGGCTAGACTCAGCGTGAACTAGTACATGACAATGGACACTGTTTCACAACTTGTTTGACACTCCCAAGGGATGTGCTTAGGGAATTCACAAACACATAACAAAACATGGTGAAGGTTTTAAATATAAATTGGCTATGTATGACCTAGTAAAAACACATGGTGTCATCGATTGAGGAAGGCTTTATAACATAAACATTATATTAGTAAAATTTCATGGTTATGTGGTTCCCGATACAATAATTGTTTCATATTCAATTCATTATAGTTTTAGTCAATTTTGGGAACTATAAATTATTGGCTTAATTTTGAATGTTAAATAAAAAAATTTTATGATCAGTCAAGTGGTATGGTCATCAGAGTGAAGGATATTGTGATAATACCTAGTCAGTTTTCATGGAACACAATTAACAACGTCCACCTTAACCAACTCTAAAACTCACCATTGAAGTGAAGGAATTATTTCACTAAGAATTATAGTAATGGGGATCACGGAAGAAAGAATATTTTGTTTTCATTGTGTCCATAATTTGGAAATAAACACATATGTGATTGTATTATATGACCAATTTTTTTTACTGTGGATATGAATAACACAATGAAAGTGCCTACCAAGGGAAAATGAACTGTTTAGTTAATGATGTTGATGAGAGTATTCAGATCTCTAAGAAATCATCGATGGTTAAACATGAGACATTGATTTTCATAATGATCATTCATTCCCTAGTTAAAGTGATAAAAACTAGTCAATGTCTCATGTTTAAATCTAGTTTTTTTGTTTTTAGTTATTTGTATTTTTTTATTTGTTTTTGTTGTAGGTTTTTTTGTTTTTCAAATTTATACAAATACTGTTTTGTTGTTTTTTTAATTGTTATTGTAATTGTTATTATTTTTTGTTTGTATTTTTTCTTTCTGTTGTTTTTTTTGTTTATGTAATTTTTTTGTTTCCCTGTTTTTTTGTTGTAGTATTTTTTTTCTATTTTTGTTTTTGCAGATGTTGTTGTTGTTGTTCATATTTTTTTTGTTCTTACATTTAGTGGTGATTGTGGTGGTGGTGTTTCTAGTGCTTTTTTGGTTTGATTTTTGGTTTGTTTTTTTGTTGGTGTTGGTATTGATGTTGGTTTATGTACTACAGTTGATGATTATACTAATTTTATAGCTTCTTCTACTGATTTTTCTACTACAACTACTACTACTAGCACTAGGGGTGTTGTTTTTATTTTTTTATTTTTTTTCATGATATTTTTGTTGTTGTTATTTTTGATGTGGTTCTTGTCGTTATTGTTGTTATTTTTTTTTTGTTATTTTTGTTCTTACTATAATTTTATTGTTGTTATTGTTTTCTTGGTTTTTTAGTGATGGTGTTTTTGTTGTCTATATTACGATTAATGTGGTTGTTTTTATTGTTGATGCTGTTGCTGATGATAATGATGATGATGTTGTTATTTTTATTGTTATAGTTGTCATTTTTATTGTTGTTTTTTTTTCTATTTTTATTGTATATGTTTATGTTTATTTTTTTGTTTTTTTTGTTTTTTTCTTGTTACAATTTTTTTTGTTTTTTTTTATTTTTTGTTGTTGTTGTCTTTTTTTATAATGGTTGATGTTGTTTTTATTGATTATGTTTGTTGTTGTTGTTGTTTTTTGTTGTTGTTGTTGTTTCATATATTGTTTAGTTGTTGTTTTTGATGTTTTTATTGTTGTTTTTGTTGATGATAATGATGGTGTTGTTGTTGTTTTCATTATTTTTGTTTTGTTTTAGGTGTTGTTGTTGTTGTTTGGGGAGACTAAATTGGATTATATGCATCTGGTGTGCCCATGATTATAATTATTGTAGAGGTAATTGAGGTTATTTCAATGAACTAATGTTACCACTTTTATTATTATTACTAGGGGACCTTAATGTTATTCCAAGGATCCAGTGTGCCCAGTTTTATTACTATTGTTTGGAGACCGTAATGAAATTTAAATTATGTGGTTATACCATGGATTATATTTTTCTAGGAGACATTTATGTGATTCCAAGGATCCATTACGCTAATTATTATTATACGGTTGGGGTACCCTATAGGAATTTCATGGATTCGGTATTCAAATTGTTATTATATAGTTGATGGATCATTGTCTTCATCCTTGGATATGGTATACAAATTAATATTATATTTCATATAGACCACAGATATAGTCCATGGATCTTGTGTGTACATATTTCTATAAGTATTATTATGGTACTATGGAAATGAATGTCTAGCACTAGATGAAACTGGTAAGGCTGATCTTGGGTGTCATACTTCACTTGAGGATTTATGGTGGTTATTCATTCATTTATTTTATGGTTGTATAGTTGTGTGATTATTATTATGTTAATCAGGTAACATGAACATAATAGTGAAATTACTAGCTATTTATGTTCCATATTAGAGGATCCCAACTAGGTTAAGTACTCACACCTAGCTTTGGTATCCATTGCACTTGCGTAACAAGGAATCATTCACATTTCATAAATTTATGTTGGGAAGACACCCATAATAAGATTGATCATGTCAGACAACTTGGATGGCACTATATACTAGGATGATGTGAGTATCTAGGATATAGTAGAGAATTTGATTAATTTAATTATATCATTTTTCTTTTATATATATTTTTGACTCAGTTGGTGACTATTTGATCTATTTTCTATATGTAACACCCTAGGATTTCATGATTATTTTAATTAATAAAATATTTTTGATATTTTTCATTTCATCCAACACTAAAAATAGTATATTTTATAGAACTATTTTTGGATAGCATTATATGAAACAATATTTTAGTCATGCACTGCACACAACACTATTAATATCATTGCATAAATGTAATACTGAAGTTAGCTTACATTACATGAAATACTAACTTTCCTCAATGGCTAATGTAAAAAAGAAAAGATGGGTTTTACTAAATAATGATTTATTATTAAAATATTATTTAATATAAAAAATAATAACCTATACATTAAATTTTTATTTATGAAAACTATTTACTATGATATTTAAATTAATGGTTTATACAAATAAAAAATTAATTTATTGGTTACAAATTAATTAGTAATGATTATGCAAACAGGTTGAATATAAACACAAATTTTATTATTTTATACTCACAAATTTTTTTTTCAAATAAATTAAATTACATTTAATTAGTAATTTATATTAATATATATATATATATATTACAAATTCAGTCAAATATTTTTAATATTCATCATATATATTTGATCATATTAAAAAACCAAATTTTATGCATAAAAAACTATATATTAATAAAGTCCCTTTTACCACCATTTAATGCTATACAATTTTTAAATCTAATTTTGATACTTTTATTTAATATATTTTACCAAAATAAAGTTATTCACTGAAATAGTTAAATTAAAATCTTTTTGGGGGATTTTTTTATATTTTAGTTAAGTTAAATAGTTTCATTATTAGTGAAATATAATGAATTTTAGTTCAAAATTGAGTTTTCATATAATTTATTTATAAAGCTAAATTATATATAAAAATTGTTTAAAAGTTTAATTAGGTAATATTTTTATCAATTAATTCAATTTATGGAATTAATAGAAATTTCACTTTGAAATTGGGTGTATAAACTGGGCAAACATTTGAAGATTTTTTACTTTTAAAACCTGCATTTTCATCCCATCTGCGATATTAAATTTAATTTCATTTTTTCAACTTATATGATTTGAAACTGGAAAAATTGATTCTATATTTTTAATAACAATAATTTTTAATTTATAATAAAGCACACTTAGTTTTTTTCCAAGATTATTAGTCAATGTAATTTAGGATAGTTAAAATGATTGAGTTAAATCAAAGATTAAATTTTTATATCCCGAAGGCCTTCAATTATTATTCATTTTGACAATACCTCTTTTAATTGATTAAATGAAAATCATACATGGCCTGTTGGATTCCATGATAATACATAACCTGAAGTTTATAGAGGAATCAACAAATACTATGACTACATGGAATCCCTCATCCACGTTATCTATATCATGATTAGCTCTTCACCTTCGTATGGATGTTCCTTAAGATATCATATGCATAAATGCATAGTCCCAATAGTAATTTCTAGGTCACACCCTCACCTTCTTCCAAATCATATGGATTTGTTCTAGTGAATGTTCCTTGCTTTGAACCTAAACTAGAGATGATTTTTATTGAAAATTCCTGGTAAATATGAAAATCATGTGGTTTGAAGGCCTTTATGTGGCATGAGGGCCTTAAGGTGGACCAAAGGCCATGAGGTGGACCAAAGGCCATACTGGCTTGAAGGCCTAGGTGGCCTAAATTCCTAGGTGGCCTAATGGACTAAAGGAATCCAAGACCAAAAAATCGGCCCAATGGTGAATAGTTTTGGCTACTATAGTACAAAATAATACCTTTTACCGTGCCTTATATATTAATTACTATGGTTAGTACTACATCGACTTATACTATACCTAGAAAAATATGACTGAAGTTCCCTTTCCCAAATTTACAAGACTGACACTCCTCTACTATAAAAGGACTCCTCACATCCCACTTTATTCAAACCTCTCAAGAAACTCTAGCGTGAAAAAGATCTTCTAAAAGATATCCTAATGATACCTACCGTCCTCCATGATGCTTTTATTTTGGTAGAAATAAATCCAATTATCCCTTTAGTTAAAACCAAAAGGAGTTACCCAAGAAGAGGTAACATCATCCCTCATGATTCATTATTATATTTTTTACAACCCTCAACTCTCTTTATTTTATTCTTATAAAAAAAACATTAATCCTCAATATATAGACATGTTTTTATAATAATGTTCTGACCTACACTTGAACACACACATCCATTAAATGGGTTGTGACCATACTGCTTATGTGCATGATGAACCATCGCCTCACGAAATGATGATTTTTCATTTTTACTTTAACACCTTTCATGGGATGGAATTATAGTGGACATAGTATTTATATATGAAATATATGATACTTTTTAGGTCTTTATTATTTTATAATTATTTTTTAACACATTCATTTATAATTTCCATCTTTTGTATACTTGATAACATCTTTTGTTGACATGTGGAATACTGCCTCCTCAATGTGATGTGGTTCATTCACACAATACATGGAATGTATTAATGCTGCATATAGGGATCTATATATGATATAATCATGATAATTGTATAAGTTTACATATACATATATTTTATTTATATTATTTTTGTCAATTTAACTATAAAATAGAAACAATGTTCTTGCGTACGTACAACCTACTATCTCCATGAATGGTGTATTCCATTTCATACATATATATTATATAGATTATTATAACACACATATATTTAATATACATGATATTTAAACTATTTTTTAACATTTTTTAAATCATGATATACACATAAGGATATAAGATATAACAAATTAGTACTCATGTGAAGAACAAAGTGGACATTACCTAAAGTGAAGATGTTACATAAAACATTGAACATGCAGGTAATATAAAGTAAAAATAAAACCATATATTGTATAATATATATGAATATGGTTCTTTTATCAATTTATAATAATCATATTTTTATTATAATGTAATTTTCTATGAGAATGTTAAGATTCAATACACAAGGTAAGAGAATTTCATCTCAAGTTTTATTTCTGTGAGATAAATGATTTTTTCAACCCCATTCCTTTTTTGGGGTGTGTATAATACCCATGTATGTATTCTATGGATATAAAAATTAAATTTATTTTCATTTACATACACATTTTATTATCATTATTTCATCGTGTTTATGATTCATATGTTACCAAATATGTAATGTAATTTTGTCTCAATTTGTCTTTTTTGAGACACATGACTTGTTATGCACCTATATTATTCTATATGGTATATATAATAACATTTAAATGTTATAGAATTAATATCATTAATTAAATAATATTTAAATATTGATTTAAATTCATTTTATTACATAGGGATTATGGTTGAAATTTACCAAGTGGTAAGAGTTAATTCAAATAATGTCATCACTTTTTGAGATTGTTTATGATTATGCTTCCATTGATGAAATTGTATGATAAATATCTAAATAAATCTGATGATTTTTTATAACCTATGTTTCTTCATGTAATATCCATGTAAACATACCATTTTTCACTCTTTGTTGCCTAATAATACCGAGAGGTTTTTTTTAAAAAAAGTTCAGACTTTACCTCTCTCTTTGGTCTAAATTCAGTGTTCCTAGAAAACCATGTTACCTAAAAGGTATCCAATAATATTATAATATTATCGTTAGATCATTGAAACATATATTTATCCATGTTTTCCTTATTTATAAAAAGGTTTTTAAAAATTAATCTTCTTTTAATTTTATGACCGCGTTACTATGTTAAAATTTTTACGATGAAAGATTAATGATTGGAACATACGGATTTACACACCCTTATGATTCAAAATACCTTAAATATTATTTTACAATATTAAAAAGATATCATTCTTATAGAAATATTTTTCCTAATATTATATAAATTCATTTCATTAAATAGGTTTTCCATGAAAAATGATTTAAAAAAAATATGTTCAAAAATATTTCTTAAATAATTTTCATTACTTATTTTATATGTTTTTAAATTGTTATTTTCAAAGAAATATATTCTGAAAATATTATAAGAGACTTTATAAGTTTTATATATAATTTCAAGGAAGTTATTTTTAATTATTTTCATGTTTCTTTTATATTATTTCATGGAAATTTCATTTAAAACTTTTCTCAATCATTTTTACAAGTATTCAAATTTTTTTCATGGAAATTGTTTTCAAAATTTTTTCAATTATATTTTATACATTTTCATGGAAAATTTATTTAAATTTTTTTCCAAGCATCATTTATATGTCTTCAATACCTTTCCAAGGTAATGTATTTCAGAAGTTTTCATACGTTTTCACAAAAAATAGAATTCAATATATTTTCAATATATCATTATATGTTTTCTAAAAAAAATACTTCCAAAATGTTTTAAAGGATTTAATTATAGGTTTTACTGTATATATTCATGAAAATTGTTTTCAAAATATTTTTTGTTAAAAAATAATTTTTCAAATAATAAATGATATATTCTTTAATATTTGTTTTTAGAAGATCATTAAAATTTATTTCCCATTGAATATGATATCTATTAGTGTTACTAATCCCATTCTGTTGAAATGATTCAGTGTTTCAAATCATATTATTATTATTAATGGTATATGTTTTATGGAATGATGTTTGTGAAACCATTATCTCTTTTATAAGTAATATTCTTCTGAAACCCGCTTATATTCATGAGTAATGATTTTGACGAAATGATTATGAAACATGAATATTTTCCACATTTTATTATATGATAACATGTTTATGATACCCAATTAATTTCATGGGTTGGGAAATGATTTTATATGATAATGTGTCACATGTATTAATGATTTCATTATGATATTGTTAGCACCCATATCTCCATCCAATTCAATGATTAAATTTTATTTTTCATGAGATAGACTAATATGTTCCTATGAGTGAACATTGACTACTATGATAGCCATGGAAGTGAACCAAGACTACCTTGATGGTATGAGGAGTGATCGCATACTACTATTATGGCCATGAGAGAGAACCATGGATACCAAGATGGTATGGTAGGTGAACCCATACAACCAACATGGCCTTGGAAGTGATTACTTGAATATTATGAAAATCCTATTAAATGCTTATGTATGTGCCACAATTCAATGTGTTCTTCCTATGTAATGATTTAACGGATTATGTTCTTTATTTCCTTATAATTCTAGAATTATTAACTTCTATGATTTTATTACATGACTCATTTTTATGATCCTTGATAGGATGGAAATGATAGTCTAATGTTATTATCACTTTCTCAGACCCCTATGATCATGTTTATACTTACATGTTTCCCTTGTTTACCCTTGATGAGCATATAATATCAACCATTTTTTTTTTCATTCCCTGGGTAATGAATTAGTGTATTAAGTATGATTTATTTAATAATAGTGATACTCATGAGGAACATAGTGGGATGTAACGTAACAATCTTATATACTAGTCGATATGTTTCAATGTTTCCAAAGGCACTAAACTAATGCAGTCATTAAGTTTCTATATGTGAATTTTATTATGTATTCCAAAAATGTTATTTAATGTCCATGTATGGAATGATTGGGATGATATAGTTGGTATCAGAGAAATGGATTAGTAAAAACATAGAAAATAGGATGAGAAAACATTAGTTAGATTCTTAGGTTTATGTCAATGTATATGTCTAGGGATGTCTCTACGGATAAGTATTTGTATGTGTCAATGATTAGGTAAATGTAATATAATTTTAGTAAAGGTTTGAGAGAGTGTTTTCTTAGAAATTTATTCCTATATGGATACTAAATTTGTATTTGGATATGAAATATATGTACATAAGAGAAACAACTCTGACAAGGTGTGTCAGGCTAGACTCAGCGTGAACTAGTACATGACAATGGACACTGTTGCACAACTTGTTTGACACTCCCAGGGGATGTGCTTAGGGAATTCACAAACTCATAACAAAACATGGTGAAGGTTTTAAATATAAATTGGCTATGTATGACCTAGTAAAAACACATGGTGTCATCGATTGAGGAAGGCTTTATAACATAAACATTATATTAGTAACATTTCATGGTTATGCGGTTCCCGATACAATAATTGTTTCATATTCAATTCATTATAGTTTTTTTCAATTTTGGGAACTATAAAGTATTGGCTTAATTTTGAATGTTAAATAAAAAAATTTTATGATCAGTCAAGTGGTATGGTCATCATAGTGAAGGATATTGTGATAATACCTAGTCAGTTTTCATGGAACACAATTAACAACGTCCACCTTAACCAACTCT
Organism: Viscum album; assembly: GCA_963277665.1. Taxonomy (NCBI): domain Eukaryota; kingdom Viridiplantae; phylum Streptophyta; class Magnoliopsida; order Santalales; family Viscaceae; genus Viscum; species Viscum album. Next base: position 1,589,431,819 of record OY728141.1, on the reverse strand, counting down.
CAAACTCACCATTGAAGTGAAGGAATTATTTCACTAAGAATTATAGTAATGGGGATCACGGAAGAAAGAATATTTTGTTTTCATTGGGTCCATAATTTGGAAATAAACACATATGTGATTGTATTATATGACGAATTTTTTTTACTGTGGATATGAATAATACAATGAAAGTGCCTACAAAGGGAAAATGAACTGTTTAGTTAATGATGTTGATGAGAGTATTCAGATCTCTAAGAAATCATCGATGGTTAAATTTTTTAACTAGGGAATGAATGATCATTATGAAAATCAATGTCTCATGGTTAAATATCCCAATGAATGAAAATATATTTTTTGAATTCAGTAAAATAGATATCATTTTTGAATTCAGAATATCAAAATTATCTTTCGGTGATTTTTTGTTATTTTATAAAAACGTTCAATTTTTTTATGAATATTAAAAAGACATTAAATAATAGTTAAAATAGCATTTTTAATTTAAATGAAATTTAAACGCTTCTGTGGATTTAATTTAAAAAATCCAACATACATTCTAGTCATAAATTAGAAAAATATGGTTCAATAAGATGAATTTTTTAGGTGGATAGTAACTTTTGATTTTTATTTACCACGATTAAAGGTAAATAGGGTAATTCAAGGAAAAAATAATAATAGAATAATATAATATTACCTAAACACTTGTCCTAAATTAATTGGATAAGTAATGTAATACCAATAAAATCTTTGGCGTTAAACTTTTGGCCTTTGAATTCAATTTGGGTAAGATAATGACATAAATAACTTTTTATTTAAAGTAAAAATAAAAATATCATGAACATGTATTATTTTCCCAAAACAATTTTAATGTGTTGTTATATAATTGATATCTTAGTCTATAAATAGTAATTATAAAATTAAAAAAAATTTCCTAAATCAGGGTATTTTATTTATATTTTTTATACATTAAATAAATAAATTTAATTATGACACAATGGTGATGCAATAATTGGTTCAATAATAAAGTATTCAAATAAATGATATTATAAATATTTAAAAAATTGAACCTTATTATGCCATCCAATAAATTTATAGATCAGTATGAGTTGTTATCATTGAATTAATGAATATTTTTTTATATAATAATGTTTGTTGGGATTTTTATAAAAATTCATGAAATGAATTATATTAAAATTGACATAAAAGAGTTCTTATATCCATAAATATTTTACTAAATGATAAAATAGTGCAAGAAATGTAATATTTTGAAAATGAAATATATGATGTCAAAAATGACATTAATTATCCATCCTGGGTCTCTTGGCATTTTATAGTAAATATATTAACCATATAGTATTAATATATATAAGGACATAGTAAAGGTTAAATAAGTTATCAATCGGTTAAATAAGAAAGATACGGGCTAAAAATATCCAAAACGTGTCCAATTCAAACTGGATGATTTTATTTCGACATATATGAACCTTAACTTTTATTTAAATAACATTTTGTCCTTTTTAAACTGAAAATAATTTTATAATAAAATAATATTTTCAAACTTTCTTAAAGAGCCCTTCCTCTCTCTTATAAAAGGCAATCACATTTAAACCATTAAAAACAACTCTCAATCCCCTAGGATCATCCATCCATTTCACAAATAATCTACCAATATCCCTATATTCCTCATAGAAGCCTTACCATACACATAATACAATTCAAGGAAGTCTTTTGGTTCAAACCTAAGGGAGTTACCCGATTTAAAAGAAACACCATCCCTCTATTTCTCTTTTTTTAATTCTTCACTCACAATGCTCTTATTATTCATTTTTTACATAAAAACACATATATACATAATATAATAGGTTTTTTTAATGATAAGTATTCTAACTACACTTAGACACACCTCCATTTTATGGATACGAACATACTGTTTCTGTGTACGGTGAACTGCTACCTGAAGAAACGTTGATTGTTCGATTTTCTCATACCACCTCTCATGGTGGAAAATATGTTGGAAATTTACTTATATGAGATATATATTATATTTATATTTTCTATTTTTTTTGTTATTTTTCTTTTATATCATACCTTTAGGGTTTCAATAATGGGTAAATACGATAATTTAATTTGAGGAAGTACGGACTACCGCCCCCTCAAACTGAAACGACTGGTTCATTCCATACGTGGAACATATAAAGGATGAAATTACTGAAGTTATATATTATATTATACTAGAATTATAATATACTTATGTATCATTATTTTTTCAGTCTATAAAATGTGAAATTGAAATGAATGTTTTGTTTATGCATACATATGAATTACCATCTCTATGAATGGTGTATTTCATTTCTTATCTTGAAATGTTATTTACTATAATAGATACATATATATTCTAGATATATATATATATATATATATATGATATATATATATATATTATCTAATTAATGAATATAATTCTTGAGATAATGGAATTTTGACAACATGGATAACATTTAATTAAAAGAAGTTCATTTTTGATTCATGTACCAAATATCAACAGAGCGACCATTATTAACATAAATGGTTATGTGTGGTTATAATGTGGTAATAAGTAATATAAAATTTTTAATACACTTGAAAAAAAGTTATTAAGAATGTTTCAATTAACATTAGTTAGTTATTCCAGAGATTAAAGAGTGAACAAGTCATGTCGGACACGAGGCAAGGGACTTTGTCTAACTATCCTTTCATTGAGGCATACTTTTATTTATACACGACATTATTTTATAGGGATTATAAACCCCTTTTGATTTTATTTTCATACAAATGGAATATTTCTCTACGAAGAATTTTACTAAATGTAAAAAAGAATGTTTCGTTTTAACGTATGATGTGACAACAACCTTTCCGTCTCCATGAGCATTATTTGATATTTTTCCTCCTTAACAAGACATTATGTTTTTAAAATAAAAATAAATACCATATAATCTTTTTATGTAATTTGGTATTTAAAATTATTTTGAAATTTGTTTTATTGTGTTAGTATATTGAAATTTTATATTTTGATTGTGTTGTGGAAATATTATTTTTCTTTTATGCCTATTCATGTGTTATGATTATGTTATGGTTCTTGGGAATTTGTTTTCTTATAAGGGTGGTTCTATGATAATCCTAGGATAGGTGAGCTCGAGATAGCTCTCCAATGAATTTGGTAACGTGACATAGGTAAATGTTACTCTTTCTCCAAAAATATTTAGACAATATAATCTGATGGGTATTCCACTTATAACTCCCTACGTAGCTATGAAATCAAAAATGTATGTATGTTATGGATGCCACATGTAACCTTTATGATTTTTGATTACTATGTGTTATTCATAAATATTATGATTTCATGAGGTATGTTAAAGATCTTATGTTTTGTATGTAATGATGGGATGATGTTTTCTTTATTTATTTTATAACCCTTTCTAATATTTTATTGCTCATCCCAAGTTTCTGAATTGTTTTTCAGATGATATAATGAAGGGTAAAAGAAATGAAGAATTCAAGAATATTTTTATAATGAAAATAATTCATGTTTTCTTTTAAGAGTTTTTATTTTATGAAAAAAATGGATAAAGAGTAGAAGTGTCTTCTTGGTAATATTTGAGATGTAATGTAATAGTTATGGCCTAATTATCTAAAACTCTAAACTTGAGAAGATCCTTAATGTGAATTATTAACTAATTTTATGATAATGTAATGTTTATGTTATGGTTCTTATTGTTAAGCTAATTTTGTTACATTATTTCTAATCCTTTGGATTTTATTCCTTCAGAAGGGTTATGAGGTTATCCATTTATGGAATTTTTATCTTAAACATTAGAAGAAGTTGGTAAATTAAAGTGATATCTTTCCCATTACGGTTTATACATATTGCATAACCTGATTTAACAACATTATATTGATGATAATTGATGGAAAATGTGATTGAATATAATGGATATGTTGAACATTTAGTACTTCTTTAAAAAAGTTCACCTTTCTTTTTAGAAAAATAGGTGAAGTGGAACAACGAACAACAAAGAGTGATTTTTCCCTGAAATCCTAAAAATATATAATTTCCTGAAAATTATTAGGCTTTAGGAAAATGAGCTAAAAATATTTTTTACCAAATAAATATTTTTTATGATTTAATGGCCTTTTAAAGCATCATATAATTATGAATTTTAGTCCTCCAACTTTTCTTGGATCATTCACTTGTTTTTGATTTATGACGGCAATCACATCCAATAAATATTTACACTTTTATAATATTTTCATGTTTTCACTACCCAGCAATGTTATCAAATGTGGGAATCAAGTTATGAATTACATTATGTACTATTTGTATTTTTAGAATTTCATATTTAATTAAGTTTTTAGTATTTATTATTACAATGTGGGTTTCTATGAAAAGAACATTCAAGTAATAAACATTTAATAACCCATATGATTTTTGAGTGTGAAATTCATTTTAAGGGGGGTGGAATGAACTGTCCTGATATTTTGTAATTTTTTTGAATTAATTAAATCTTATATTTAATTTTCAATTCATGAGACACTAAAAGTAGTCTATTTTACATCAATTTTTTGGATTTTTTTTACATTACACCAATATAATCATTCAATGCACAAAACATAATTTTTAGAATTCTATAAATAGAATGTTGAGGTTAGCTTTCATTACATGGAAGACAGGATTTCCTCGATGTCTTTCATGACAAGCAAAACCTAGTTTCACAAAATAATAATATATTATTAAAATATTATTTAATATAATAAGATATAACCAAGCTATTAAATTAGTATTTTTTAAAATGTTTAACTAACTTATGAAAATAAATGGTTTATACTAATATAAAATGAATTCATTGGTTACAAATTAATTAGAAATGAGTATGAAATCTGATTGAATGTAATGGAAAATATTAATATTTGGTGCTCCCAAATCTTTTTTAAACTAATAAATTAAATTAATTACAATTCATAAGTGTTATTATTATTATATATATTATATATTCAATCAATTATTTTTCATATTCATTTATTATATTTAATTGGATTGCGATAATAACAAAACAAATTATATACATAAAATACTATATAATTATTAAGCAACATTATAATAATATATCTCTTATTATTCTTGAATCCTCCCCTTTTGAATAATGAAATCCAAGGAAACTATTTAGTGAAAAATTAAATTAGTTACCAAGAGAAGAGGGAACATCCTCCCTAATGCTCATTTCATTTATTTTGTTTCCCCACACCCTTAAATATCTGACTTCCATGATTATAAAATACAATCATATCCTCAATATACAAATAGGTTTTTATAATAATTGTTCATTCTAAAATTAAACAAATAATTCAATCTAATTCTTATCATAAATAATGTTTATTGCATGATGAACAATCGCCATACAAAATGATGATTGTTTATTTTTCCTTTTACACCTCCCATGGTTGGTAATTATGATGGAATAACAATTTTTGTATTATATATATGATTAGTATTATATATTTATACTTCTATAATTATTTTATAACACATTAATTTATAATTTCCATATTTTTATAAATATGACAACATTGTTTGTGGAAGTTTGTGCTACCACCTTCACAAAGCGATACGATTTGTTCACACTACATATGGAATGTATTAAAGAAAATTAGGAAATTATATATTATATAATATTTCTAAGTGAATAATATTATATATTAATATATTTACATATATTTCATTTTTGATCTTTCTTTCAATATTAAAATAAAATGGATACGTTGTTTTTGTGTATGTACGACCTTCCATCTCCATGAACAATGTATTCAATTTAATACTTATATATTAAATGGATTATTATTATATACCTATAATATATATATATATATGAAAATTATATCTTGGTTCAAAATCTATAAATCAATATATTTGTACAATTACTAAATATATAAAAAATTAATTCACAAGTGAAGAACAAAGCATATATTACCCAAAGTGAAACCATAACATATAATTAGTAACTAGAAGGTATCATAAAGTCCTAACCAAAACATAAATGGTATCAAATATAATAATATAGTTATGTAATTGATATACAGTAAACATATATTTATAATGCAGTATGTTTGTACGAGTATGATGATTGTCAAGACACATGGTAAGGTAATTTTATCTCACTGTTTATTATGGTGAGATACATGATCTATTCACCACCCATTCCATTTTTGTAGAATGTATACTACCTAAAGATTTATTCTATGACTATTATTTTTAAATTTAATGGTATTTACATACCCATTTTATGATGATTCGTTCATTTTTTTTTCAAATATTATCAAATCGGTAATGTACTTTTTTATCAATTTTCCATCACTAAGAGCCATTTCCATGTTAAGCACCTATATTTTTTCATGAGTTATATATGCTACCTTTGAAATTTTATAAAATTAATCTTATAATTTTCATGATATCTTAAGATTCATGTAATTTAATTTTCTTAAAGCGGATTACAGATCAATTTTAAAAATGGGTGAAATTTTATTGAAACAATATCATCAATTTTGCATATTTTTTATGATTATGATTTTAATGAAATATTATTAATCATATCTCAATAACTCTAATGGTTTTTCATAACCATTATTTATTCATGTTATATGAATGTAATAATACTATTTTTCCACACTTTAGTACATACAATGTCTATGAATATGGTTTTAATAATAATCTGAATTTACCTATATATTTAGTGGGATATCTGTGTTCTTTATAAACCTTGTATTATAAATAGATTCTAAAAATATTATATTATTATCCTTAGATCATTAAAATAAAAATTCACCCATGATTTTCCTTTTAGAAAAAATGGTTTTAGAGAATGGAATCATCTAGTTGATTTTTATTCAATGCACTTTTCTTAACATTTTACGATGTAAAAGGAATGCTCAACATATACGGATTTACCCCCCAATCATAGCCATAATTTCTTTGAAGTTTCATTTACAAGGTTAAAAACGTTTTTTAAAGGGAATGTTTCTCTAGTATTCTAGAAATTCATTTTTCTAGGGGTTTTGAACAAAAAGTATTTTAAAAAATTGTGTTAAAAAAGTGTTTTATAATTTTTTTAGGACATCCATTATGTTTTAAAAGTTTTTATCACATAATCAGATTATGTTTATTTTTTATGATTTTTAAAAAGTTATATATCTATTTTCAATGAAATTGATTTCAAAACGATTTCATTATTATTTTATAAGTTTTGAATGATAATGAAATTAAAACATTTTTCATGATTATTTATATGTTTTACAAGTATTTTTAGGGAAATGGTTTTGAACATGTTTTCAAGATTCTTTAATGTATTCTGACGGGAAATCGATTTCAAAACTTATTCAGTATTTATTTATTAGTTTACAATGTATATTCAAGGAAATGGTTATCAAAACATTTTCATGATTCCTTCCATACAGTTTAATGAAAAGGGATTTAACAATGTTTTTCTCCCTCTTTATAACATTTGGATGAAAGATAGTTCCAAAAAAATTTCAAATATTTCTTAATAGGTTTTCAATGTATTAAAGAAAATTGTTTTCAAAAGGTTTAATGTTTTGAATGTTTTTTTAAAGTAGAAAGGTTATCTTCCACATGGAATGTATTGAAAAGATCATTAAAAATTATTTCCCATATATAATTACATCTGTTGGTTTCAGTCATTCATTTATAGGGAAATTATTTATGTTTACAGTCTTATTATTTCACTAAATGGTTTATGTTTTCATTACACAATGTTTGTGAGACATGTTTGTTTTTCATGGGTCTTATGATTTTGAAACCCGCTCCTATTCATGGGTTGTAGTTTTGGGGAAATGATTTAGAAACATGTACCATTTTACATTATTTATTTTATGAGTACATGTTTATTATACCCATTAAATTTCATGTTTTATGAAAAAAAATTTATAATGTTTTTGAAAAATTATGCATTATTTTAATATGAGATAGGTCATATCGATTTCTCCCTCGAATTCCATGGGTAAGGATTTTTATCTTATGATATAGGATAATATAGTCTTGGAAGTGAACCTTGACTACAAAGATGGCCTTGGGAGTGAACTATGACTACCAGGATGGTATTAGAAGTGAACTCATACTATTAATATGGTCATGTTAGTGAAATATGACTACAAAAATGGTATGGAAAGTTAACCCACACAACCAATATGGACTCAGAAAAGATACCTTGAATACTATGGATATCAAATTATATTCTTGTGTGTATTAAAAAATTACATTTCATATTACTATGTTATGATTTTATAGATTATGTTATTGATTTTGTTATGATTCACATATTGTAAATTAACATGATTTATTCCAGGATTAATATTTAAGATATTAGACATGAAAGTTATGATATTATAATGTTATGATAACATTGTCGTACCATTACACACATGCATATGCTTACATGTATCCCTTGTTTACCTTTACTAAGCATCTGAGATCCCCCCTTTGTAGAATTACTTTGATAGGTTTTGAATATTTCTATTGGGTAGGATTTTTCATTGAAGGGTCCTAATCATTAATAACGTAGTGGGAGATTATGTAACACACTTATGTACCATTTTTATGATTCCATGTTTCCAAATTCCCTATACAGATATTGTTCTGAGTGTATGTTTGTGAAATGTAATAAGTATTCAGTAAAAGTTATGTAATGTCCATGAATGAAATGTTTTTGTCTCTATACTATATGTGTAACGTCGTCGACCCGAGAGCCACTAAACTGGTGCTCCGAGATGGGTTGTTAAATTTCCTTAAGCACACCTCCCCGTAAGCCAATGGTTGCCCACTAGTAGCAGGGGTCCAAATAGTTAATTGGGGAGACAAAACCATCTTTTTATCATAGTAGGACACAATAAAAGATAAAAAAATATTGGAATTATAACCAATAATACGATAGTATGCATAAAAAACTATTCCCCATACAGGGTATAACCATGCCTAATAGTAAATAGGTCATTCCATGCTACAAGTGGAAAAGCGAAAAAACCCAATATGAAGACAAAATAATAAATCCCCAAAATGGTCCTAACACCAAGCATGGGTCCTCTTGCACGTACACTCATGCCAACTCAACTGTCTAGCAAGATCCATTTCCCTTGTCTTGACTGGGAAGCAAGAAGTCTGCTCGGGTACCCAACAGAAGCACGAGTAGGGCGTGAGTGCAACTTAATAGTCTATCACCAACGACGTCTACAAAATATCTGGTATCAACAATTGTTCATGTAGAAAGGGAAATAAATTATAAATGATTAAGTAAAGATTACGTACCCTTAGCTAGTTTAGGTCCATTCACAATATTTATTACCATTTCCATATGATACGATTTTATCCCATTTCCCATTACTTACCATTTACGAAACATTTATCATGAGTTAATAAAACAGAACAAGTTACACTTATTTATGTACCGAATCATATTCATGTGAAAAAACACCTAGTTTTTCTATCCCACTAGGACCAACTTCCTTATGTAAACCATAACCACACCTCAGAGCCTCAATGTGGGAGGATGCAGCTGATAGGGAAACAGAGCATCAGTCATATCCCAACCATGTGCAAGAGGGGTGAATTTTATATCTTTGGTCCAACTCGACCCATGGGCATAGAACTTCAGTCAATACCTCACACTACCAAGCTATGTGCACATGCTATACATATATTTATCCATTAACAGTTCACACAACATCACAACCATTTCCCAAGGAAATCCTAAACGATAATAATAACATGAGATTTAACACCATGCCATAACACATTAACACATTTACAACATTTCACATAATTTATCCATTTATCCCAATTCCTTTTTATAATGCTTATATCAGTAAGCATTCATTCATTGTCCCTAACTCCATAGGCATTGTTTGTTATGCCTAATTCACAAGGCTTCAATCCCATTCCCATAATCCATTCCATTATGGTCTTTAGACATTTCCACATTTTAACCCAATAACCCTTAGATTATTACCATGAATAAGTGAACCACCTAGCTCTTACCCAAAACTAATAGTCACAACAACATGTTTATCGAGGGCTCTACATGAATACACAATAATATCACATATTCTACCGAAATACCTAGGTCTGGGAGAGTCACCACACCCTATGGGTGGCACAGGATTAGTGTAATTACCCTCAAAAAATACCATAGGGATCATAAGGGTCTCTATTTACCATATTAATAACCATTTTACCAAAACATTCCATGGGTACTCAAAACATACCAGAAGGCATCCATGAACAAAACCACACATGCAAAAATCCACAAATAAAACATGGGATATAAATTTTAAACCATCTACCTCAATTACAGGGGTGAACTCATTATTAATTAAGTCCTTAAATCCCACTTTGACCGACCTTTTATGCTTTAAACATAAACTCACCCAAAGAGTAGGGTCTTAGAGCTTCAAAAAAAAAGAGGAGAATAATATACAAACCCTAAACTCAAAAGAGAAGAAAGGATGGGATTAGTAATACCTGAAGCTTCAATCCACAACCAAATTCACCAAAAATGCTGTAGAAACAAGGCATATTGATATGTTGGTGACTTTGGGACGTTTGGTTTATTTCTAGGGATTAGATGGGTGAAATGGGCGGAAATCCCGAGTAAGGGTTAAAAATCTCGAAGTCGAAATTTTTAATTTTTAAAAGGTTTTGGGGCCGAACGGTTTCCTCACACCAATATATAAACCATGCATAAACCGTTCCGAATCAACTGTCAAAAAAAACAAATTTCACGGTTTCCTGGGCTATCTGCATAGTTAGCAGTAACTGTGCACAAACCCTGCGACCTACCCAGAAAAAACCCTTTTCTCCACTTTTCATGTCATGAACCCTCATAACACCACCGAGCCTCCCCTAGGACATGGGTAATCACTTAATTAACCATAAAAAGGATTAAAACGAAAATCTAAATGAGGTCATACCATTCCATGATCTAGGAACTTACAACCACCCACCCTAAAATGACTTGTCCTCGAGCAGAGCTCCCAAGATTTATTGCACTTCCAAGGAAAAGCGATCAGGCCACTGAGCCCATATATATGATTCTTACTCCCATGTTTCTTCCTGAACAACCCCATGCTTCCATTGTACTCAATTTAATGGAACCACCTTTCCCCACAAGACTTTCTCACTACGAACCACGGTATGAACCAGATGCTCCTCAAGGGACCCATCAACTGCAAGTTCAACATTCTCAAAATCCACCATGTGAGTTGGGTAAGGGTGTTACCACCAAATCCGCGACACATAAAAGACATCTTGCTTCCATCTATACAGCTATGGAAGGTCCAATCATTATGCCACTAGCCCGATCCTCTTCATTATCTCAAACGACCACACATACCACAGTGCCAACATGACCTGCTTCCGAATTCATCAATGACCCAACCTTGTCGACACCCAAAGGAACACACTCTCACCCACCCTAAACACAAGGGCTCCACACCTCCGATCTACATATGACTTTTTCCTTATATGATCCATTACCATCCTTCTCTGAATCAACTCTAATTTCCATGAAGTCTCCAACATGAGACTCAGTTCTAGAAGATCAAATTCATTGGCCTCTAACAAATATATCAGAGATCTATACAGCCTACCATAGAGATCCTCAAAAAGTACAATCTGAACCGTATCCTGATAACTATTTTTTTTAGAGAAATTCAGCAAGAAACAAGATCTTCTCCCAGGAACCACCATAATCCAACACACAAGCTCTCAACATGTCTTCCAACACTTGGATTTTACACTCTGACTGCTTTTCTGTCTGTGGGTGGAAAGCCGTACTCAAATGCACTTGTGTACAAAGTGCCTTCTGCAACCCTTTCTAGAAGCACGATGTAAAATAAGGATCATGATCCGAAACTATAGCCCATGGTACACCATGAAACCATACTATTTCATGAACATAAAACTCACCAAATGGGTCAACTATATAAGTCTCCTAAATCGGTATGAAATGAACCACTTTGGTTAGTAGATCCACAACCACCCAGAATCCACCATTCTTCTAAGGCGTTCTCAGAAGACCCACTAAAAATTCCATCATAACATCATCTCACTTACATTATGGAATGGTAAATCGATGTAATAATCCACCTGGGAATTGATGCTCGACCATCACCTACTGATCGGTAAGGCACCATGACACAACCACCGCAACTTCCCTTTTCATTCATGGCCACCAAAATTTCCTGTGGAGATCACAATACATCTTCTTCAATCCAGGATTCACTATCCATTTGGATTAATGGAACTCACACATCATCTCTTACCTCATGCATACTGTCACAACCACATGACCGTGAACACAAATGACTCTGTCCACACCGACAGTCCAACCAGAAGGTGACTCCCCACCTATAAGTAATTCTTTCATGGACAAACATTTGATATCATGAAGTTGAATTTACCTAACATGGATCCAAAGTGTCTACTAAAAATCAATGGAAGCAAGAGTCACCTGAATGTTTTCCTCCCGTACCTCTAGGTGCATCTATGAAAAAAAACCCAACACCTACCACTCGGTGTTGGATTCCTGAACCATCTGGTTCTGAGCCTTCCTGCTCAAACCATCAGCAACACTATTCCGTTTTCCCGGTGTGTATACCATCTCAAAGTCTATGGAATAGAGATACTAAACCCATCTTCATTTCTATATATTAAAATCCCAAGGGGAAAAGATGTACTTTAGACTCTTGTGATCGGTACACACCGTGAACCATTCCCCCCATGAGCAGTGCCTCCAACACTTTAAGGTATACACTACTACAGAAAACTCATGATCATGAGTTGGATAAATCTGCTCATGGGGTCTCAATTTCCCGACCCATTAGCCATTACCCACTCATCATGCTGCAATATAGCCCCATGCCCGATTCCAGACGCATAAAAAAATAGGACATACTTCCTACCTGGATCGGGTAAGATCAAGATCAGTACAGTTTTCAATCGCTTCATCAGTTCAAGAATGGAATTATCACATTCCTCAAAACACTCAAACCTGATTCCCTTCTTGTTAAATCCCGACAATGGTGTTTCCAAGCGAGAGAAATCCTGGCCAATTCTCCAGTAATACCTGGCTATACCAAGAAAACTCCAAACATGAGAAACACTCATGGGATGTTCCCAAGACACAAAAACCAGCACATTCTCTGGATGCACCGACACACATGCCTCGTAAAGGATATGACCCAGAAAATGCAATTCTCCAATCTAGAACAGACACTTTTTCAACTTATCATAATGTCAATGCTCTCTTAGTGCACTCCAGACAATGTTAAGATGTTGGCATGATCATTATGTGTTTCTGAGTACACCGAGATGTCCTCAACAAAGACAACCCCAATCTGATCCAAATTGGGATGAACGATTCAGTTCATCAAAGCCTTTAACACCACTGCTACATTGGTCAAGATGAAAGGCATCACCACAATCACAAACAACCTGTACAAACTTCTGAAAGCTGTCAGCACTATGTCAGAAGACCTCATGCTCAACTGGTGATAACCTGATCTTAGATCAATATTAGAAAATGTTGAGGCACCCCTCAACAAGTCAAACAGGTTATTAATTCTAGGAAGAGGTTACTGATTTTTCACTTTAATCTAAATTAAATTCGGAAAATCAACACACAGCCTTAACGACCCGTCAACCATATTTGCAAAAAGAAGTGCAGATCCCCAATGTGACATTATAATTCATATAAACCCCATATTCTCCAACTCCTCAAGTTAAAGCTTTAACTCCTAGAGTCTTGTCGGTGCCATTCAGTATGGCGGAATAGAAACCTGCTTCGCTCCCAACATCAACTCATTCGTGAACTCAATATCCCTCTCAGGTGGAAACCCTAATAAATAATCAGGAAACACATCTTGAAACTGAACAACTATCAGAGGAAAGACATAATGTTCCCCTACTTCATCATCAAGCACATGACAAGATACTTCAGCCATGGGCCTACACAACTATTCACAAAATGGTCCTGCATGATCTCATTGAACATCCCACTCGCCACGATGAACATAAGTGTTACCCTCAACTAACCTAAATGATACATTTCAATTATAACATTCTATGTGAACCCAATATATCACCTACCAGTACATACCAAAGATCAAGTCAAATCCTGAGATCTCAACAATAATCAAGTCCCACAAGAAACGATACACACCGACTTCTAGAGAACATCTTGTACACTGTCTGATGTCTTCATTTCGCACCCCCAATAAAGTGTCAATCAACATAAACCTACACACACTCTCCACAATAATACCCAATGCTACCACAAATTGAGAAGAAACAAAAGAGTGTGTGCCACCAGTGTCAAATAATGCACTGGAAAGGGTTGAAGTTACAAGGATCGTACCTCAATAGTTGACGGCCCAGCTTCACCATCACTAAGTGAAAACTAAATTTCCAGAAGCTTCCCTACCCTTTTACACTGTCCTCCATCATGTTTTCCATGCAATGAACTGCCTTGCTGACATGGGAAATCCTACCATCAGAGTTCTGCATCCACCTCCCCTATAAGTACAGCACGTGGAGCCCCTGATTCCGGCCTAGTATGGTGAAACTAATCTCTTGACTCTTCTTAACATCTGTCAGTCACCAACATTCATACTCTCCAGCTGAGGGTTCCTAGAGAACCTCTGCACATGTCCCAACATGATGCACAATCGACACTCAACTAGAGGGCAAGGACATTGGCCACTCATGTGCCCTGACCTACAGAACTGATAGCAGAACACCTGATCACCACTCTAAGAGGCTGACCCTCCCTTCTGACCACCTTTCACATTTCCACCTTTCTGAAAACATCTAAAACAACACTTCTATCCCCTGGAAGCTGCACCACTTTTATGCCAGTTGGCATAAAAAATGAATACCCGATGCCCCCTTCAGGTTCCCCTTTGAGATCAAAGCTTGATTAACTACCTATGTAAACATCTTCAAGACAAAAATATTCAATTGAGCCTGATTTTGTATATCATCCCATCCTAGAAACACCCCATAATTAATGCCTCATCCCCCACCAATGCTGGAACAGAGCATCGTAGGTCAGTGAAGTGACCATCATACTCCATCACCAACATCGATCCCGGAGTTAGGCTCATGAACCCTGCAGCATGATCTTTGCCCAATGTCTTGGTATAAAAATGGTCTAAATTTTTTTTCTTGAAATTATTCCACAACATCCACTCAGCCTGCTCATGTCTGAGCCAGGATATCCCACCAACTCTTTTCCTGACCCCAAAACATATAAGCTACCAACAAGAATCTCTTCACAAACTGAGTATCTAGATGATCAAGTATCGTCTGGACAAACTCTATCTAGAACACTGTGGCCTCGGGACCACCCTCTTCGGTAATGTTCGAATGGTGATGCAGCTGAAACTCTCTGGTCAGCTCAAACATACTCTATGGAACCTACCCTGGGTCCTAATCCACCATCTGCATAAAACAATCCAACTTCTATCCGAACCGCTCTTCCATGATTTCCTAGATCACCACGTTATTTTTCCCCTAAATCTGTGGAGTGTTCTTAGCATAATCCACTTGTTTCCCAAATGGTTCTTGACGTCGTGGTGGAATTTCTCTACATTTATAATCACAAGGTTCAGAAAACATTCCATAAAACATTCACAACATCATAATAAGAAGGCTCTCCACCAACCACTACAACCCGTAACATTCCAAAAAAACACCACCCCGACCATCCCTTTCATGGGCCATGGTGCACAAGGGTAAAAAACCATGAACCACCCCAAGGCTGACAAGACAGGTTACAACAACATCTAAATTCATTAAAAACCATTAATTACACATATTTTATTAACCATCGATTATCACTCTTTTATCTTCACCGCCATGCATTGTATCGTTTACAACATTTTCCATTTCCAATTATCAAGATTCAAGGTGCATTATATCTTTTCATGCCTCACACACCCAACCCGTGTGTGCCTACCTTGATGAATATCACCAATCTCTCAGGGTTCCTAAAATGATGAATGAATACAAAACCTTTTTCTATTGAGGCCACTAGCCAAATATCAATAAACAATCACATCACACTATAAGAGCATCACTCAATGGTGAAATATCGTCAACTGTTACGTTGCACAATCAAGAACAACAATTCCCACCCAGGGTGACATGGGTTTTCCCTGAAACTTGGGTTAGATACTCCCAATCATGAGCTCATTACCAAGGCCTGACATATCCTAACTCCCATTTACCATCCCCAAATAACAAGGTTATAGAGAAGGAGGAAAAAGACCTCCTCTGATACCACTTTGCAACATCCCCGACCGGGGAGCCACTAAACTGGTGCTCGAAGCCAAGTGGTTACATGACCTTAATCATGAATCCCCATATGCCAAAGGTTTCCAAATAGTAGTGGGGCCCAAATAGTCAATTGGGGATACTATACAACATTTTTATCAGAGTAATCCATTACAGACGATAAAAAATTGCGGAATAAGAACCAATAATAATTGAGTATGCATAAATAAGCATTCCCATTATGGTGTACAATAATGCCCTACAGTAAATATGACATTCCAGGCTACAACTCCAAATTTGAATAAAAACCAAAAGGTAGAAAAACTATAAAATTCCCAAATTGGTCCCAACAGCATGTCCAGGTCCTCCTCCACGTATGCTCATTCCAACCCAACTATCTAGCAAGATCCTTTTCACTTTCCCTAACCTATAAGAATGAAGTCTGCTTGGGTACCCAATGGCGGCCCGAGCAGGGTGTGAGTACAACTCTATAAGCCACTACCGACAGTGCCTAAAAAATATCTATTATCAACAGTTGTGCATGCAAAAATAGAAATGAATAATAAATGTTAAAGTAAAGATTAATTTCCCTTAGCAAGTTTTGGTCCATTTCCAGTATTTATTACCATTTCCATATCTTTATATTTCATAATATTTACCATTACATAACATTTCCAACACATTTATCACGAGTTCATCAAACAAATCCTGTTTCACGTCTTAAAGTACATAATAAAACTCGGGAGGAAAAATACATAGTTGTCTTATATCACATGGACCAACTTCCTCCTGTAAACCATAACCTCACCTTAGAGCCTCAGTCCAGGAGGATGCAACTAATAGGGAAACAGGGCATCAGTCATATCCCTACACATGTTCATTAGGAGTTATGTTCAGATCCCTAGTTCAAATCGACCAATGGGAATAGAACCTTAGTCAATACCCCACACTACAAAGTTATGTTCTCATTTTATACATATATTTATCCATTAACCATTCACACAACATCACAACAATTTCCCATGTAAAACATAATCCATTACAATAACATGAGAGTTAACACCATGCCATAACCCTTTAATACATTTACCACATTTCACATCATTTATCTGTTTATCCAAATTCCATTTTATGATGATTATCTCACTAAGAATTAATTCATTACGGCTACCTCACTAGGATATGTTTGTTATGCCTAACTCACAAGGCTTCTTTGGCAAGCTCATAATCCATTCCATTATTGTATTTAGAAATTTATATGTTTTAACCCAGTACCCCTTCTATTATTACCAAGATTAGGTGCACCACCTAGCTTCAATCCTAACACTAATAGTCAATCCAACATGTTTATCAAGGGCCTTACATGATTACACAACAATATCACTTATTCTTCCCAAATCCCTAGGTCATGGTGAGTCTGAAATCCATGTTGGTGTCCAAGATTTGATTCATTGCCCGCAACGGATTCCATGGGGATCATAAGGGTCTCCATTTACCTTATTAATAACCATGTTACCAAGACATTCCATGGGTAATCATAACATACCAAGATACACCCAATAGCAAAACCACACATGCACAAATCCACAAATAAACCATGGGATAAAAGATGATGACCACTTACCTCGATTCAGAGGGTGAAAACACTCTTAATAAAGCCCTCAGATCCCACTTAAACCATCCCTTAAATATTTAACCTAAAACTCACCCAAAGAGTAGGGTTTTAGAAATTTGAAAGAAAGGATAAGAAGATACAAACCCTAAACTCCAAAGAGAAAGAATGATGGGATTAGCCTTACCTAGTACATCAATCTAAAACCAATGGCACCATAAATGTCTTACAAAAGAGGGATATTGATCTCTTATAGCCCTTGGGAGGCTTGTTCAGTTCATAGGGTGATGTGGGGTGAAATGGGATGAAATCCCGTGTTGGGGTTAAAAATCCCAAAGTGGAAAAATTGTAAATTCTAAAAGTTTTAGGGGATGCATGGTTTGGATAACCGGGTGAAAACCATGTGGAAGCCACAATCCATAAAAACACTTCATGCATAGTTTCTATGGCTATTCGCACTGTTAGCACTAACTGTTCACATACCATGCGACCTACCAAAAAAAACCCATTTTCTCCACTTTTCGTGTCCCGAACCCTCAGAAAACCCCGAGCCTCCCCTAGGACATGGGTAATCAATTAATTAACCAAAACAAGGGATTCAAACAAAAACATACATGAGAACATACCTTTCTATGATCTGGGATCATACAATATGACTATATCTATTTATCACTGATAGATTTTATATATTTATTTATTCCATATACTAATGTATTTATTTATTATTGTGGATGTTATTAAGTTTTTCAATAGTTATTTCTACCTTGATACAAGGTTATAGTCTACCCACCATCACATATATGACCCTCAATACTTTTTGGTCACCTCTAAAATATAGTGAGGCATTATTGAGCTCACATAATGACCCGATATCATAATTATTTTCAGTGAACTAGATCAAAGATGTTTCAATGTAATATCCTAGGGGTTCTTGTAATATATTACTATTTTAGGAGTTGAAAGACAAGATATATTAGAATGTTGTGGCGAATGTGATTAATTTTTTGAATTATGTTTCATAAACACCATTCATGTTAAGAATTATATGTTACCATGTGCTTGGGATTGATGTTCTAGATTTTCAGTGTTGTAGTTGACATATTTTACCATGTCTATCACACATGATCTTTTGATTTATGATTTTCTATACATTTTTAGCTCTTGACCCTTTTGGAAGAGGACAATTACTAGAATTTTAACTCTTGGCCCATTGGAAAGATGAATCTCAAGCATCGTGTTCATCACATTGCAATCATATGAAAAATAAATTATTTTTATTTTTATCACTAATATTTACTATTATGATTTGTCATGATGATTTTATGGTGTGGTGATTAATGAGGATAAACAAGTAGTACCTCACTGTATAGATTCATACAGACCCTTATAGGTCAGTACATGAAATTTATTACATCATGATAAACCCATTTAGGGTTGTTACTAAATAGGTGTGGTTACATAAAATGGAAATAACAATTGATATGGTGTTTTCCATAGAACATGGAACATACATTATACTTAGTCGAGCATTGGATGGGATCACTTGATACATATCAAATAGGACAATGATGCTACAAACCCAAGGGAATATATATATATATATGTATATATTAACTTTGATATTTTGATTCATGAGGGGGAAGCCCCGCATAAGGATTCCAAATGATAATCAACACTAGGATCAGAGTGATGACATGGAATGTGTTGCATGATATATTTACGATACAAGATTCCCGGAGTGGGTATATTGATTATAGGTTTCTGTGTGATGTTAAAGAATAGAATAGAATGGTGGAACGCTATATCTCAGTCCTTCATGAGATGTGACTCAGTGGTTAGGTGACAGACACATGTTCCTTGTACCATTCCCATGACTTTGGTAAATTGAGATCTATGATTGAGGACTGGGACATTTTACCTATTTGTTTGATGTGACGTGAAATGGTAACATGAGAGAGGGGTTATCCTAATAATTTATTTACCTTATAGGTGTTAATAATGGGGACTTTTTAAATGTTTCAATAATAGTTTATGTGGGTTTCTACTACTACAGTCATGTGATGCCTACAAAATCATTGAATGACGAGTAGTTAAAGTGACACTACATTGGGAATCAAAGTGATAATTCAAGGTCCATATATAAGTGATGTATAAACATAAGGAATAATGATGTGTATAAGGATAACCTGTATATTCTTATTATTTTTGATATGATGCTCATATTGATGGGTGGTCAGTTGATAAGCATAGCATAGGTTTAATGTAACAGATTGAAGACGAGAACCCAGAGTGATTCAAACACAATTATATTGAATTAACATGTAGAATAGTTAGTGAATTAGGTTTCTAATATTATTTTTAATGAAATGATACTCATAGTATTTGGGGTTGTCTGATGTGAAAGTGATTTACTAGATCATACACCCATTATATTTGGATGATATTTGTAATGACCTGCTAATTCTCATTGGCTTGAGAGTACAACGAGTCATTGCTAGGCCTTAAGAGACATCCCCAAGGCATAAAAGGTTGGAAATAAATGTTGAAGGGTTTCAATGCATGTGGGGGATGATTTATCCATTGAGAAATAATCCAACCAAAAGATCACTAATAACCACTATATGATGCATGTTAATGAAACAACCAACTCATGCTTTACCAAAAAAGAACTACACTTATCCACAAACCAATACATAACCAAAACAATATCAAAATACCAAGAGGAAGACTAAACAAATCACCCAAAACAAGACAAGACACACCCCACAGTTATACACCGAGCTCCATGCACCGTGCAACACCGCCTCTCCCAAGCATCACCATGAACCACTAGTAATGAGATGCCATACCTTTACTTGTGTCCCAGAATACAACATCTGCAAAAGCACCAATGTGCCAAATAAGGTGTGAGTATAAAACTCAGTAGTTTTTCCCCAATGTCTTCTCTACTCACACCACTAGGATAGAAGAGTTAGCAACATTTATATAAAAAAGATTATATAAAACATTTTCTCAAAATAGTTTATAACAAGATACAAACAAGATTCCAAAACCATTCATACCCAAAAGAATCCATGTTCAATTGAAACTAGTTTTACAACAAGTCATTTTTCCAGAAAAAATAACCAATAAAGCTTTAGAACCGTTTCAAAAAATACCTTTTGGGCATACCCAGACATTTCATTGGATAAACCCATTTCATCGATGTTCTTGGTCTTGAAGTTGAGATTCATTCTTGTATATTCCTTGGGTCGAAATCTTAGTCAATAGTAGGATTTTCAGAACGTGAAATGTATAGCATAAAAGGACATAACTAACCCATTTATGATGAACTAAATGTTACCATGGTGTTGGGTACATAAGTGTTTTGGATACACTTCGAGAATGTTGGAAATCTCATTGTCATGGGTTTAGCCAATGAGAGGAGCATGACATGTATTTTAGAGAAATGACTTACCACTAGGATTTTATATCTCATTGTGAGGCATGAGTATGAATTTTGTGCATAATGCCAATTTTCTAAAAATGAAGAAATTGTTTTCAAGTGAATGAAATTTAAAATAGGGTATTTGGTGTATTTTGAAAATTTGTTGATTTTCAAAAAGTATGATGAATGTTTTCAAAAATGGTTGAACATGAAAAAGGTTTTTTTGGAAATTTTTTTTGTGAGATATGATGTGATAGAATTTCAATTCTAAGCCTTCAGCTACTAGAGAGTGAGATTGAAGGAGTTTGTTGTTGGTTTAGTAAATGGCAGCTGGTAGGCATTGTCGAAACCATCCTTAGGAAGCTTCGGAAAATGTGGTTGCACCAGAACCACGTGTGAACCAAGAGCTATTTTAGAGTATTTTCATGGATTTTCATGCATTGGATATGGGTAAATAGAGGAATGAACAAAGTCATGTTGATCATACCATCCAGTTCATGAAGCAGAATCCACCGAACTTTCGGGGTGATGTTTAACCCGAGAAGGAGGAGGTGTGGCTAAGTAGGATGAATCGTATCTTTGATTTCATTGGCAGACCAGTAGAACTGAATGTAAAGATGGCGACGTATATTATTGAGGATCTTGCACGTCAACGGTGGGATTTAGCGGTGCATGGTAAATTGGATGAAGTCCTTACATGAGAGGATTTTGAAGAAATGTTCAACAAATAATTCAATCCTCACACGTTCAAGATCTATAAAACGACAAACTTCATTAGTTTGAAACAAGAGAGTATCTCTGTCACAGAGTATGAAACTAAATTCATGAATTTAGTCGTTTTTTTATCAGAGGTTGTGGCAAGTGCATCATTGAAAGAACACATATTTGAATTAGGGATAAGGAAAGAGATTTGATCGAAGATTGTGGTGCTCTGTATTATGGATTATACAGAGATAGTGAATAGAGAGACTATTACTGAACGTGATATCTCAGGATATATTGGAGGAGGAATGATGATACCTTCATAAAATAGTGGGAACTCAACCTCTATGAATAAGAGAATAAGGGACACCTATTTCCATGGTGCAACTGGAAATCAGAACCAGACGACGAGATTAGTGAACCTTCCTCCACGACCCCAGAGCAAAGCAGGTTGTT
The DNA here is from genome assembly GCA_963277665.1 of Viscum album. Lineage (NCBI taxonomy): Eukaryota > Viridiplantae > Streptophyta > Magnoliopsida > Santalales > Viscaceae > Viscum > Viscum album. The sequence goes on along the minus strand of OY728141.1, from coordinate 1,589,409,274 downwards.
TTAATTGTGGTTCGCTTGACCACAAAAGGCAATATTCTATGGTGCAACCTAGATCATGTCACAATTTCTAGAAGAGGGGAAATCTACAACACTATTGTAGGAATGCTCTGAGGCTGGGGGTGCTTGACACTCCTCAGGCGTCGCAAGCATCATATGCTTCGACAGGACGCGGACATCAAAATCAGTGTCGTCAGCATAACAGAGCAAGCCATGGTGATTCTCAAAATACCACGAATCCTCAACCAGGGCAATCTTAGTAAGGATAAAAGGAGAACAGTGGCGTGATGATGAATTTATATGGATCTTATTAGATGATGGTCGATGATCATATTGGACCATCTACAGTGAGAGGTATGATTCTTTTGAATTCTACCCTTGTGCAAGTGTTGTTTGATACTGGTGCATCGCATTCCTTCATTTCTTCTTGTGCTGTTGACATGCTATGTTTAAAACTATAAATGATACCTTCTATTTTGAAACTAAAAACTTCTCATAGTGAAAGATAATGTCAAGCCTTTGTGTGTAGAGCCTGTTCTACAACTGTTGATGGAGATGGGTTAAAATGGGATTTCTCGATGTTGGACATGGATGTCTATGACGTAATCCTTGGTATAGATTGGTTGACAATGTTTAAGGCTAACATCAAATGTTATAGGAGAATGGTTAGTTTCACTAATGAGGATGACATCAATCATCTCTTCAAAGGAGATAGGATAGAATAGAAAGTTGCAAAGAGATTTTTGGCACCGATGGTGGGAACGATTTCTCATCAACTGGTAGCGTTGACTTTGGAATCAATGGAAGAGATTGAGGAAAATAGTTTTCCAGCTGTGGTGGATCAATTTCCAGATGTCTTTCCCATTAAATTCTCAGGGTTACCACCTCTAAGATAAGTAGAGTTTACGATTGATCTCCTTATGGAGACCAGTCTTATTTTCCTTACATCTTATTGGATGGCACCAACAGAGTTACAAGAATTGAATGTGATGTCAGAGAAGATGGAAAGCAAGGGTTTCATTCGACCAAGTACTTCTCCATGGGCAGCACCAGTGTTTTTGGTGAAGAAGTCATATAGAACTCTTAAGTTGTGTGTTTATTATAGTAATCCTAACCATGTTACGATAAATAATAGATATCCACTTCCATGCATTGATTATATGTTCAATCAATTATGGGAAGCTCAGTGGTTCTCCCAGAATGACTTGCAATCAGGATATCACCAATTGTGAGTTTGGAAGAAGGATATTCCAAAGACATATTTCAGAAGTAGATATGGCCACTGCAAATATTTAGTCATGCCTTTCAGTCCAACGAATGCACCTGCAGTCTTCATGGCATTGATGAATTCGATATTTCAGTGATATCTGGATTATTTTATTGTTGTGTTTTTGGATGATATCTTGGTGTATTAAAAGACAAGGGATGATCATGAGTTTCACTTGGATATAGTGTTACAAATCACGAGAGATCATCATTTGTATGCCAAATTATCAAATCGAGATTTTTGGATACAAGAAGTATGTTTCCATGGCCATGTCATTTTGGAGAAAGGCGTTTTTGTTGATCCTGAGAAGATAGAAGCCATTATCTCCTGGAAGCCACCGAAGAATGTGTTCAAGATACATGCTTTCTTGGTCTAGCTAGTTACTACTGACGCTTTGGGTGTGATTTCTCACGACTAGAATCACCAATGACATCTCTAACAAAGAAGAGTTATCTATTACAATGGACATAAGAATGTCAGAAGGCTTTCCAGGAACTGAAGGTTCATCTAACATCGACACCCATCTTGATCTTTCCTAAATTAGGACAGGGGTATGTGGTGCATTGTGATGCTTTGGGAACAGGGTTGGGTTGTGTTCTCATGAAAAGAGACCATGTGGTTTCTAATGGCTCAAGGAAGTTGAGGGTGCATGAAAAGAATTACCCAACACATGATTTGGAGTTGGCTGTAGTTGTCCATGCTTTGAAAACATGGAGACATTATCTCTTTGGTGAGATATTTAGTATGTTTACGGATCAAAAATGCTTGCAAAACATTTTATCACAACAGTATTTGAATCTCAGGGAATGGAGATGGATGGAGTATCCCCAAATTATTGACTATGACATGATGTAGACACCTGAAAAATGAAATTCGATGGCAGATGCATTGAGTAGAAAGTCATATGCTCAGTTGGCGAAAGAAGCTTCAGACGAATATCAGTTGATGTTGGTCTTAGCCGACATGCATGAGGAATGTGAAGACCGAGGTGATTTTGCTATTTTCTTTTCAACCACACATGTTCATGATTTAGTAATGATGATCAAATAAGCCGAAAAATATAATGTAGATTGTCTAGTTGTAAGTTCAAAACTCAATGCTGGGGAGACCATTGATGGCTGGAAACATGACGGGGTTCAATTTTGTGTTTCAGAGATCAGATGGTTGTAACTTTGGTTTTTTAGGAACAACTCCTTCATGATTATCACCATTCAATATGGGATGTACACCCAGGTACAAAGAATATGTATAAGGTGTTGAAGGCGCTGTTTTGGTGGAGAGGTGTGAAAAGGAAGGTAGGTGAGTTCGTCTCACGGTGCTTAACTTGTCTGCAGGTTAAAGCAGATCATCAGAGACCATCTGGTATGTTACAATATTTAGCTATGCCAGTGTGGAAATGGGATCAGATAGCAATGGATTTGGTTATAGGTATTCCAAGAATGGTCTAGAAACAGGATTCCATTTGGGTGATAGTGGATCATCTAATGAAGTTGGCACATTTCATCCCTATTCGTGAAACCCATACGGTGGAAGATATTTGAAAAATATAAATCTGAGAAGTGGTAATGAGGAATGGTGTACCAGTGTCTATAGTCTCAGGTAGAGATCCAAGTTTCACATCTTATTTCTGGAAATCATTACAGTAAGCCCTTGTGACTCAGTTGATGATGAGCATGGCTTATCATCCTCAGACTGATGGGAAATCCGAACGGACGATAAAAACATTGGAAGACATGTTGTGGGATTGTGTAATGGATTTGTGTGGATCATGGGAGGAGCATATACCCTTAGCGGGGTTCTCATACAATAACACCTATCAAGCCTCGATACGCATGGCTCCGTCTAAAGCATTATATGGGCATCCTTATTGTTCTCTACTATGCTGGGTGGAAACAGGTGATACATCACTAGTTGGGCCGAGCCTTGTCCAAGAGACAATAGTGAAGATCTAGTAGATTAGAAAGAGTATGGAGATGGCTCTGAGTTATCAAAAATCTTATGCAGATCACTGTCGAAGACCATTGTTGTTCGTTGTGGGTGATCATGTCTTCTTGAGGATCTCTCCAAGGCTTGGACATCGTCGTTTTGGGATGTAGGGAAATTTATCTCCTCGATACATTGGCCCTTTTGAGATACTAGAATAGGTTGGAGTAGTGGAATATCGGTTGGAATTACTACCATAGTTTAGTTCGGTGCATAATGTGTTCTGTGTATCTCAATGGAAAAAGTATCAGCCTGATCCTGACCATGTGATCAGATGGGATCACGTTGACCTAGAGCCAGATGCGTCGTTGATATGTATCCCAATACGGATTGTGGATAGGCAAGAGAACGTCTTTTGTTGAAAAAGCATCAGTCTAGTACGGGTTTTATGGTAGCATGGTCAGATGTAGGAAGATACTTGGGAATGTGAAAAGGAAATGAAAGAGCAATGGCCGGAACTCTATCAACTCAGTGAAGGTTTTCTACTTTTGGAGGACGAAAAACCAATGGTGGGTAGAATTTAATACCCATGGTTTATGGTATGTAACCCTTAATTGATTATTTTCTTGTTTTTAAAGTTAAGGGTGTTGAATGGGAAAGTTGGGTGAACTTCGAATGATGTTTTGAGGCAAAGGGGTAGTCGCACGGGCGGCGCATAGTTTGTCTGAACCATGCGGCCAAACTGTGCGTAGTTGGACTTGGAGGCAGTAGCTTCCACACAAGTGGCACACAGTTTCTCTAACCGTGTGTCAAACCATGCGAGAACGGTGGTCGAGGCTGTAGCTAACGCACGGTTAGTGTACGGTTTGTCAAACCATGCAAACTAACTGTGCGACCACTTAAACGAGATCCTATAAAGGTGGATCTCACACATTTTTGCCTCTATGTATCTCGTTTTTTCTCCTATGTAGCCCTAACATAGGATTTTTATTTTCTTAAGGTCAAAGAGGGTTCTACCATCATTTTGGAGGCGATCTTAAGGCTTCAGTTAGTGAATCAATGCCAAATTCTTGAGGTATGTGATGGTTCTTGTTTGGTTACATAGAACTAATTAGGTATACTTCTCCCCTTCCCTTAGTTTCATATATATACACCCATTATGGGTAGGTCTAAGGTCATGGATACCAAATAATACGAGATTTGGTCATGGTTGTGTTAGGAGAAGAGATATAAGGTGGATCCTTAGTGAATCAGCCCGGTTTTCTTGTGGGTTCTTTATTTTTTGTGGTTTTCATCAAAACCCTAATGGTAGGAGCCTTCACTCTCGACTCCTATATTTAGAATTTATTTTCCTAGTTCCAATTTGGGTTATTTGAATGAAATTTATTGTCCAATGCATGGAATAAATATTATTTAGTGATCATTTATGGTTTTGATGAAATTGTGAAATCTTTTTGAATTTTTGTCAAAAGTGATTTGGATTCATGAATTTAAAATTTTGATTTAAAATTATGAATTTTATAGAATGGTAAATGATTTGATGAAAGATGGGTTTTCAATAAAAAGGGTTGTTTTATTAAAATGTCTTGGTATTGAAATGACTTGATGAAATTGGTTCATTCTTTGGTTTTCAATAAAAGAATGGTTTTATTAAAATTGTTTGAATTGGTTGAACACACTTAGTTTTGATGGAAGGGTTTTCAATAAAAGGAGTTTTATTGAAAGTAAGATTTTGGAATGATTTTTGGGAATGTGTGGTGTGTGTTCAGGTTTCATATATGAGTCTTTGTTGAAATAGGACCTTGTGCTCGGTTCCAAAGGTGTAATGGGACATGGGAAACAATTTCCTTGTGAAGACTTGGTAGATCGATGAGAAATCGCTCATGAGTATGGAAGTGTCATAACGAAGCATGCATGGTTTGTTATGGTAGTTCCATACTCATGAACAGTTTCTTGTCAATATACCAAGTCGTCAAAAGGTAATTGTTTCCCATGTTCCCTTACACCTTTGGCACCAAGCACAAGGTCATATTTCAACCATGCCTCATACTTAAAAGTCCCATGTGTCATTAAATGTTTGGCACTGAGAACAAGGTCCTAACAACCACTATATGATGTATGTTAATGAAACAACCAACTCATGCATTAACAAAAGAGAACTACACAATTCCACAAACCAATACATAACCAACACAATATCAGAGTACCAAGTGGAAGACTAAAAAAAGACCAAAAACAATCCAGGACACACTCCATGGCTCCACACTGAGCTCCATGCACCATGCACTACCACATATCTCAAGCATCACCACAAACCACTAGTAATGAGATGCCATACCTTTACCTATGTCTCGGAATTTGACATCTTCAAAAGCACCATAGTTCCCAAGTAGGGGTGAGTATAAAAATAAGTAGGTTTTACCCAATGACTTCCCTACTCACGCCTCTAGGATAGAAGAGTTAGCAACATTTATATAAAACATTTTATATAAATAAAATATCCCAAAATAGTTTATAACAAGATACGAACACGATTCCAAAACCATGTATACCCAAAAGAATCCAAGTGAAATTGAAACCAGTTTCCGAATAAGTCATTTTTTCAGAAAAAAAACCAATCAATATTTAGAATCATTTTACAAAATCACTTTTTGGCATACCTAACCATTTCAAAACCCGTGAAATCAACCATGCATGCTTTGTTATGACAGTTCCATACTCATGAGCGGTTTCCTATAAATCTTCAAAGTCGTCACACGGTAATTGTTTCCCATGTGCCATTACACCTTTGGGACCGAGAACAATGTCATATTTCAACCAAGCCTCGTACTTAAAAGTCCCATGTTCCATTAAACATTTGGCACTGAGCACAAGGTCCTATTTCAACCAAGCCTCATATATGCAACATGATCACACACCACACATTCACAACAATCATCCCAAATCCAACCATTCAATAAAACTTCTTTTATTGAAAGCCATTTCCATCAAATACAAGTTTTTTCAACCAATTCAAACCATTTCAATAAAACTATACATTTATTGAAAACTAAAGAATGAACCAATTTCATCAAGCCATTTCAATAAAAATATACTTTTATTGAAAACTAAAGAATGAACCAATTTCATAAAGCCATTTCAATACTAAACTGTGCCTATAAGACATAACTTTTTATTGAAAACCCATCGTTCATCAAACCATCTACAATTCCCTCAAATCATTAATTTAAAATCAACATTTTAAATTCAATAAGCCAAATCACTTTTCACAACAATTGACCAAGATTTAACAATTTCATCAAAATATTAAATCATCACTAAATAAGAATTATTACATGATTTTTAATATAAATTTCATTAATATAACCCAATTTTAAATTAATACAATCAATTTTATCAAAAGGAGTTTAGAGTGAAGCCTCCTATCTTTAGGGTTTTGACGAAAACCACAACAAACAAAGATCACACAAGAAAACCGTGCCGATTCACGAAGGATTATCCTAAGATCTCTTCTCCTAACACAACCAAGACCAAATCCTGTCAGATTTGGTATCCGCACAATTAGATCTACCCATAAAGGTTGTAGATCTAAGAAACCAAGAGAAGAGGATAAGTAGATCTAAGAAACCAAACAAGAACGATCACATACCTCAAGAATCCGTCTTCGATTCTCCAAGAGGAGCCTTTGTATCACCTCTGGAATTATGGGATAACCCTCTTTGACCATAGGAGAAGAAAAATCCCAAGTTAGGGCCACCTAGGAGGAAAAACAAGCTTCATAGATGTAAAGACATGTGATATCCACCTTTATATGATCTCATTTAAGTTGTCACACGATTAGTTCGCATGGTTTGACAAACTGTGCACTAACAGTGTGTTAGCTACTGACTCGACCACCCTTATCGCATAGTTTCGCAACATGGTTAGACAAAATGTGTGCCACCCTTGAGGAAGATACTTCCTCCAAGACCATCTATGCAAGGTTTGGCCGCATGGTTTAGAAAAACCCTGCACCACTCGTGCGACTTCCCCTTTTCCTAAAAACATCATTCCAAGTTCCCTCGACTCTCCCATTCATCACCCTTAACATTAAAATCATGAAAATAATCAAGTAAGGGTTACAAACAAAAATCTGGGGGTACTACAATATTAATATGGAAAATTATGTATACACATGGTACTAGCTGAGTTGTGAATCAATGATAGTTTTTGTAGGGGTCATTGACAAGGTGTTATTTTTATACTCCAAGTGGGATTACTTCCTAAGCCATATTTGTGGAAAATAATATGTTTCCTAATTTGTGGTATGATATTTGAAGTGAAAATCTTTGACATGTAAGAGATGTGAATCCTCAATGATGGTGACAGAAATGTGAATTATGTGGTGTTCAGAATTGATAGTGGAAGATTTTGGCTTTGGAAGAAAAGCATGGGAAAACCTTTTGAACCTAATGGGGTTTTTGTTGAGGATATATGTATGGGTAACCATATGGTGAAGTGGAAAACATTATACATTTCATGAAATGATTCTTGCTGTAGATAAATTTTCATCAGACACTAAATATTGTGTGTTTATGAAGTGGAAATTATTGAAATTTTATACTTAATGTTGGTGATCAGGCATGAGAGGGGAAACACTATATAGTACATATGTTCAGTAATGGTTATATTATGTGTTTAGGATATCAAGAGAATGTTTTTATTGGTATATAATTGATATACTCTCCTAATATAGAGAATTATATTAGTCATTGGAATATGTCCCTTATGTTTGATGCTCATTGACCGAATGAGAATAGTGTGTGAATGGGAGATATTGTTTTTTGATTTTGGTGTATAGATTAATTTGACTAAGTTAGTTTTTTTTAAACCATATTTGAGATTAAAATACATCAATTCATAGATTTTGAGAATTTTTTTGGTCTCTAGATGAATTATGGTGTCCCAAGAATATTGTAAGTCAATATTGTTTCAATGATTAGAATTATAACATGGAATCTATCTGGGATAAAAGAAATTTAATCATCATAATTCACCAAATTTCATATAAAAAAATTGGTATGAGATTTTAATAATCTTCTGATTTCCCTAAGGGTTGAGGAATTATGATCGATTGGGTTAATAAAGAATTTGTACTTGAAGTCAATATTTTTTTAGGAAGGTAGGATGGAGGACGTTTGACTAAAAATTTTCCATGTGGCTATACATGATGACTTTGTAATAAATGTATGTGCGTTGAATTTGATATGAAAAACGTGTTTTGAGAACAGATCATGGATTTTTTTAGTGAAATCCAATAAGTTGGTCCATATGCTATGGAGGTGGATATCCATAAAATTTGGATAGAATCAAGATATTCCACAATAATTATATTGGATGGTGTTTCCTTGTATATATAGTGCATCGATATAGATATGACACTGAGTGGGTCATTAGACCTTTAAAATGCATTTGGATAGTGATTATGATGTAGTGGAATGTCATGGATTGTAATTTTCCATATAGAAAAAGGATTAAAGTGGGGAGTTCAAATCGATTGTTCATTACATTATGGAAGGAACTATAGTGCATCAAAATAGATGAAAATGGTTAATCATTATATTGTTTCTTTGGTAATGGAAATAGTTGAAGGGTCATGTTTTTATGGATGATTCACCTCATGCTTAGAGTGGCATAGAGTAGTAGTGCCCAACATTATATAGTCATCTATGAATTTTGAAACGAGAATTGAAAACATGTATCTTTAAGGATTGGTATAATGGTGGATAATGAGACCTATTTTTGGTGAGTGGTGTTATTGAAGGATATCATATAACCCAATTTTTAATAATGTTCAAAAACATTATTATGAATTTGAATATTCAGTTTATAATATTGTTTTTTTTTGGAATCAGAACATTGAATGATATTCATATAGTTTTAACATCATAAATTTCTTCAAATGAGTAAAAAAGCTCAGTTGGTGTTGAGGATTCATTGGAGATAAACAAAAGAGATTCTGGGGTGATCAAGCTACCATAACAGCCACTTTCTACAAGGTGTCCCTACTAGCTCGTTTAGGCTATGGGAACTAGTCGAGACCATCTGAATGGTAAGCAATTATAACTACAGTGAGATCAGACTATATTGCTAGTGGGGTTTTTAATTTTTATTATTTGGGGAATTCAATATTTTTAGTGATTCTCCCGACTGTATTTAGTAGGCATGGACGATTTGAGGATGGTTTTATGGATAACACCTCTTCATCTACTTACACCCATGGTTCCATTGATCAGAGGTGATTTCAATTCTTACTTCCCTACAGTTTCATTGCATGATCATTTATTCTTTAAATTTTATTCATTATTTTTAAGAGATTCATTTTCCCTTCAATTAGGTTATAGATTCAGTTAATATTTCACTAAAACATTGTGGAATCATTAGATAAGAATGAGTATTTAGATCTACAGGTCTTGAGGTTGTTTCATGAGGAGTGTTCCAGACAATTTCAAATAATTTTTATTTAATTATATTAATATATGTTTTTTCTTATGTATATTGAATAATATGGGTGAAATTGTATATTGAAATAGTCATTTAATTTAGCTATTTTCCAAATATTTAATATAGGATGACTCAAGTATTTATCTACACATTTTCTCTCTATATTCATGTGGAGGTTTATTAAAGACATTATTTTATCTGGGTATTTTGGAATAATTTGACTAAATTTGTGGTTGATTCAAGGTGACATGATATATATTTTTCAAGAAGGATGATATATATGTTTCATGAACCACATGTGAGTGATTGGTTGTAGTAGATTAGAATAGTTGTCACCTGGTTAGGTTTAGAAAATTCATCCTATTATAAATAAATAATTTATATAATAATTATTTTTATAAATAATTTATTGGGATGTATCAACATTATATTGGGCCTATAATGGATAGACAATGGTATGTTGAGCTGTTACAATCTTGTAAAGTATCAGGCTATGAGTTTATGGGCTATTATATTTGAGGATAAAGGCCTAATATAATATAATTTCTCCCTAAACATTCATTATAGTTTTTTAAATAAATTATGATTTTGAAATGACATATGATATATGGTATCTACAGTATGGGTGATTGGAAATTATATAAATTTTTTTATTATTTAAAATTATCCTGTTATGATTAAGTATAATGACTATAAATGGGATTAACAAAGTGTCATGTGCCATGGTGGACCCTTGTTCACTAGCTGGACATATTTTATTCTCATGGCCAAGATTATAATTCAACCCATGTTCCTTATGTTATATAAAACTCTTGAGAAGTACTAAATAAACAATAATGAGAATTTAGTGACCAAGATAGGTTCTTGTATATCTCTTGAGTATGTATGATCCATGAATTGGGATAATTGGACCTAGTAGTCCTTATATAATTTTGTAATAACTTGGAGCCTTCATGACATATGTGATGAGATAGAAATTAATGAATATAAATGACCCAGACTGGGGGAGTAGTATTTTTCCTATGTTAGAATTAGTGAAGGAATTTTTGGTTTTAGCCTTAGGTACTTCCTTAAACCTGTGTATAATTCCTATTGAGATTTTGGGAACCAAAACAAAAAAATTGGGTTTGGGTTAAGATTGATGGATTTATTACCCATGAGTGATTGTATTTTTTGCAAGAAAATAGTTTTAGTTGATGATTTTTTGTTTTGATGTATTGTTTTGTCACCACCTAAGTTTTGATACAAGGGTTTAACATTTAACACATTATTAATAATATTTATTAAATTTGATGATTATTATTATCATATGTTTGGGTGTAACACCCCAAAAATAATAAAATAATAACTTTTATTTGATAGCGTGTATGAAACAAACAAAAATGTATAAAATAATATAAAATTTATAAATTTAATGGTATTAAATACATGAATTTTCACAATAATGTGTCACCTTGAATCATATAGAACAAATAGTTTCTTTATATCTTTCATTTCACCCAAGACCGAGTTTTACCAGAAAATAATATAGTATTACAATATTATTTTTTTAATACAAGAATATAGAACCAAGATATTAAATTATATTTTATGAATATAATTAATGAAATTTTGAAAATATTTTTTTACACCATATAATCTTTATTTTTTGGTTATTAATTAAATATAAATGATAATATAATGAAATTGAATATAAATGAAATATTTTTATATTTATTCTCAAAAAGGTGTTTTATCCTAAAAAGAATAATTAATTAATATTAGTGAATAATATTTTCTAAATATACATATTATATACTCAATAAAATAGTCTATATATTAAACCATTATATTTTATCGACATAAGATATGAAAAAACTCAATTTTATGCTTGAAACACTACATTTTTCTAAAGGCAGTTTTACTACCTTTTAAAAGAGAACCTATTTTAGATCCAATTTTTCAAAATTTTTTCAATTTTATATTTATTAATAAACATCATTTCTATATAGGAAAATATAAATTTTCTAGGGTGAACTTTTCTTATTTTTCTAATAAGTTACATTTTTGATGAATAGTGAAAAGTATTAAATTTAAATTGAAAACTGCTTTTTCAGCTAAATAATTTATATGGATTACTTATATATTAAATTGTTTTACTGTAAATTTAGATAAATTATAAATAAATTATTCTATTTTATTCCATTTGAATAAATTTACTCTAGAAAAATCATATTAAAACAAAAAAATCTTTAGAATGTTTTCACTTTAAAAACTCGCTTTGTTGTCTCGTGTGTGGGATTAATTTTAAATTAATTTCTAAAACATATGTGATTTGAATTTTGTAAAATGGATTCCCTATTAAGAGATAGATTTATTATTAATTTTTTATAATTTATAGTTGGTTTTGACCAAAAATATTTGTGAAATTAATTTGAGTAATTGACTGAAAATTAGCTTCACAAGGGACTAAACCTAAATTTTAATGACCAAAACGACCAGTAAACTTGTAAAAAAATCGAGTAATATTTTGACCCTATATTACTTGGGATAGAATTTGGATTCTTATTTGAGGTACAATACATGGAGAAGATATGGGTCAGGATAAATATACGAATATTTATCATTTACTTTTCATTCTATTAAACACAACAATGAAATATAAGTAGAGTTCATGCATACATATAACCTACCATCTCCATTAACAATGAACATTATTTCTGATCTCAAAAACTAATGGATTATTATGATTTCATGTACAAAAAATATATAAGATATTTACAACATGTTTTACATTCTAGAGATGATTAAATTATGATCTATATTATATGAACAATGAATAACAAGTCAAAACACACTCGAGAAACTAGGAAATTAACACCTGAAATAATGAAAATAATGAATGATTACTAAAAATGGTTAATAAGATATATTATGAAGCTCATTTATGTTAGAATGAATGATAATATGGGTATGTAATATGTTAGAAACTTTCTTAAAACCATTTTTCATGACATTAAAGGATGTTCATCCAAAAATAAAAGACAAGGTAAGGGATTTTATCTCAATTTTATTTCGTTGACGAATATTGTATCATTATGAAACTAATTTATTTAATATAGTGTATATAATTATTTTTTAACATTTCATATCATGAAAAATTCATTATTCATGATATATATAGTTTCAAATTGAATTTTTCTTCTATGGGGTAATATTTAGTGTTACCATGTAGAAAATAATTTCCTAATCCAATTCCTTTTCAATGAGTTATATTACATACTCATTATAGTTGATATTCTATGATTATGTGTGAAATCAATTTTTACCATTTATTGTTTTCTTTCATCTTGATTTATGTAGATTTATATTTATCACACATAATCTACTCATTTATTTATTCTAAATTCTATATTAAGATATTTCCAAGGGTTTACGTCATAATAAAAAAAATTCGATTTTGTTTACACTTGAATTTACATAAATATATTTCTCACTATTTAATAAAACGATTCATTTTCTTCTCCCCTGGTCTTCCATGAATTTTTTAATGTAAAAATACCATTTCCAAATTCTTCTGTACTCAAACTATTTTAGAAAATGTTCTTATGAAAAGATGAATTCATTTCTTTCTTTAGTCGACGAACCAATTTTACTTTAAAACCCCTTTTCCTAAAAAAATAAATTTTTTTTCCTCTTCAAAATGTTTTGTTAAATATATTTTACCCTTTTTCTGTTACAAATTTTTTCCAGGGAATATTATTTTCCCTATTATGGTATGGAACATTTATTTCAATTTTACATTGTAAATGGAATTTTATTTTTACCTTGTACGACATATATGAATTTACCCTCAATAATTTATTAGAATATTCATTATAAAGTTTAATGGTATATTTTGAAATAATTTTTTAAATTGATTATCATAAAAATGGATTTCCAATTATTTTTTATAAATAAGAAATATATTTTCATCATGAATGTTTTTAAAATAACTTTTTATAGTATTTCTATTCATCAATAATAACGAAGTATTATTTTACTCTAGTTTGGAGATTTTGTAATGATACCATAATTATTCTTCCTCTAGATGGTTTTTGATTAAATTGTTCATGTATAGTATTGGCATTCACTTCCATGAATAATTTTTTTAATCCCATTGTAATATTAAATTTTCAAATTTCATTGAATGTTATATATCCCCAAAATATTAATGTAATTTATTATAGATATGATTATTGCCTAAACCGTATACCATTTTTACATGCGGTGATTGATTTTAATGAAACATGATGAATGGGGAAATGTTAATAAATCATTATATTTTAATCAATATGGATATTTTATAAGGGACATTTTTATTGAATAAAATATATTATTTGATATGGGAGTAATTATTTGGACATATATGACCTAGGTGGTTCCTGATTATTGAAAGACCCTCAATGCATTAGTAATATCATTGGACATGTCAGTTTACTATCTTTAATGTGGTCTCCTAAAAATATTTTTAAAATATATTGTGAATTTTCATGATGGTAAAAGTATCATGTACCTAGGAAACATTAAATATAATAATTAATCATTGACTTCATTTTGATTCAGTAATTATTTTCCCAGAGATTTTCACTATCAAAAAACCTATTGATGTAATTCATTATCATTTTATTAACTTAACAGAATGATATTAGTTATCATCTTTTCTATACAGATTATTCCTTATCCAATTATTTTAAATAGAATGTGTTTTCAGTTATTTAACATTCCATGTTATATATCAATATCCTTATCAATTTATTGATTACATGGAATGTGTGTTATGTTTTTTACCATTTCATAATGTATATTCTTATTAATAAATTATTTCTTCCACTAGAATTAATCCTTACTGAGCTCTTTTGCATAACATTTTCTTGATTCATTTCTCTAAGATTCCCTGAAGTGTACTAAGAAATATATAACAGGGTATGATAGATGGAATAATGTTTTTATGCTTGAATGAAAATATATATTGTAATAAGTTTATTTGTTTGTAAAACAAGACACCTATATGTATCTTGTTTACTAAGACTGCAAAAACTATTCAGTCCTTTTTTAAGATAATCCCTCTTATCTTATGCCAATGTTAATTTGTTGGAACCGGTTAACAGAATCTAGTTTCGGGTCACTACAATTACTATTAGAGCATGGTTTAATTGCATCCTTGAGAACTATATTTAAGAAAATTATATTAGATAAAATAGTCATAATGTATAATTTTATGATAAGAATATAATAACATCATTATGATTCAGTTTAATATATATTAAGTGATTTTCTAATAAATAAATCACAATCTAGATACTATATGTGGATGTGGTTATGGTACAAATGTTCTATGATGTAAATACTCTAAAAAGTTTCATTGGGAATAACATTAGTGTAACTTGGTACAGAAAACTAGACCTTACGATGCACCAAGTTTGAATATCCTATGGATATTATAATGGTAATTCAAAATATCATTATAACCCATTATGAATGAGATGAATATTTTATGAAATTGAATAACAATGGTTAACACTATGGTGTTTTCGATTGAACATAAGCTTTCCTGATTTAGATATCATATAAATGATTACAGGTGTATCTCAATATGTCCATTATGACTCAAACAATTATTTCCGGTTTTAGTAAATGAGTTGAATAGAAATGAGTCATGTTAACATTGATAATGAAGAAGAATCTAGTGACATTTAGAAACACAATAAGGTTATGATATTAGTGAAATATATCATGTTTATGCCGAATTATATTTTAGAAAATAATATTTAAAACATATAGCATAACCAAGTCATTAAAAAAATGAAGAAGATAATTATTTTGTTGTCTAAGAGCTTGAGTGGTGGAGGCCATAGAGAAATGGAGGCTAAATTTCCATCAGGTATAAAATGTGGAACGAGGTACCCAGAAAAAATGTCTCAATGGAAATAGGAAATTCATTATATGTTGGAATGAAGGAAATAATGAAAATAATCGTTAATGAGAAATGAAGGATATAATATAAGTAAATAAATCTCATCCTAAGGATCCATATAGGGCTCGTTTCGTTAAATGTTTTTAGCCTGGGAGCTACCCAAGTCAGTGCTATATCATAAAGTATAAAATATATAACACGGATGTATATATGTGGAAATAAATTTATAAAGTAATTATGTGTTGGTGATGTATTGAAAATTTTTATTGTATTGGATATTTAATGATTAAAATTCAAGGATATACATCATATATGTTTTAGAAATTACATTTATATTTTTTTATAAAAGAAAAAACTATGTTTCAGGTGACAACCAATCATGTTAAACAAGGATGTGGGACTTGAACCCATGACTAAAGGATGATAATGGTTTAATTAAAACCACTAATGTATTCAATTACTTACATAATATGTCATTGTTTTAAATTAAACAATTTGACAAATACCTATTATTTATGAACCTATATTGTTATGTTTTTCTGTTCAGATATTAATGTATTAACCATATTGGATTTGGAAAATAGTTAGAGATTAACATAAAGACTTGTTTTATAGATCATAAAATCTGAAAAATGTATATTTTATTATATTAATCATATAAATTCATTTTAGGATATCCTTTTGGTGGATAAAAGGGTTAATTATGTTTTTATAAAAGAACAAACAATATATGAATTTTCACAAATAATATTGAAATACTTCATTTAAGTGAATTTCCTTATATTATTTATCGATAAATACATTCCCCAATATTAATAAATAGATATTAAAAAAATTATCCCAATACCTTGTTTTTTATTGAACTGGTGATCTTTTAAATCATCACAGCTTTATGGATTTGAGGTCATAAATATTCCATTGATCATTCACATGTATGTGATAGATTAACCCAATCAATCTATATAATTATTTATTCTTTTCCAACAAGACTATATTTTCACTTTCTATTAATGTTCCCCTATGTAGAAACCTTGTTATATATTATTCCACATGAATTTTGTACTTATAATTCTATCTTATTATGTGGATATTATATAAATGATTTTACGATGTGTGTTCTTCAACAAGGGAATTTTAAAATTTCAAACAATATATTTCCATGTTTGATTTTAAATTTTTAGGACACAATTTAATTAGGGTGGGGATAATGAAACAGCACAAAAATTATAGAAGAATAACTTTTATTTGATAGCATGTATGACATGAGGCACCAAAAAAATAAAGGAAAATAACCTTTGAAGTCTTTGTTGTATTATATAGCTTTCAATGCTCATAATACTGACTTATATTGTGTCTGGGATAACAATGATTTTCTTCAATACCTATCCTTTCAATAATTGCCGAGTTTTACCAAGAAACATTACATTTTTAAAATAATATTATTTATTAAATAATATATAAACAAGACTATAAATTAACAGTTATAAATTGGAATAAATAACTTATTAATAAATACAATTTACAATAATATTATATTAATTATGTGGATATCAATTAATTATAAATGTAGTTATAAACCAATTGAATATAATGGACATATTTTTATTTTTATGCTCAAAAAAGAAATTTAACAAAATAAATGAGATTAATTATTGTTATTGAATGATATTTATTTAATATATATTAAAGGACTAATAATTTTTTTATCCATCCAATTTATTTAATAGACATAAGATAAGAACAAACCCAATTTTACCCAAAAAAACTGTTATTTTTCTAAAGTTACCCTATTTTAAATCTAATTTTTATACATTTTATAAATTATATTTTAAATATAATATTATTTTTTGAAATATGAAAATAAAAATTATCTTAGGGATAATTTGCAGTATTTTGTCAGAATTTATAAATTTTTATGAATAGTTAAAATACGAAATTTTAATTGAAAATAGTTTTTTCATCAAAATTATTAATTTGGATAACTTATTTTTGGAACCAGTTTCAAAGTAAAATTATATCAATTATCCATAAATTAATTTAATTTTGGTCATTAGAATCAATTTCATATTATAAATTGATATAAAAAACATAGCAATCTATTGATCCTTTTCACTTTAAAGTATGATTTATCATCCCATATAAGAGATTAATTTGAAGTAAATTTATTACACGTTGTGGAACATGTAAAATTGGATTAAATAATTTAAATCATAATAATTTATAATTTATAATAATGGAATCTTAGTTTTTGATCCTAAATATTAGTAAAAATAGTAAACATTTATTACAGTTATCAAGAGAAAAATTAGCTGAATATTAGACTAAATCATAATCATAAGGAAAAATGACATATAATCTTTTAAAAATAAATTGGATGATAATATTTAGACACTATAAAAAATATTCATGTATTTTTTTGTTTTATCAAATTAAATTGTCAAAAATACGGGTGGGATTCCATCTTTCAAAAATTAACAAGAATGTCACTCCTCCCCCACTATAAAAAGTCACTCACCCCTCCCACATATTCAAACCTATAATTCGAATTGAAACATAAAAAATAACCCAAATAAGCTCCCAAAATAACTCATTTTATCCTATTAGACTCAATTTGGGATAAAATAAATCAATGTTTGTATTTTTGAAAAACCAAAAGGAGTCACTCGAATAAGAGGTAATGCTATTCAATGATCCCTTTTTGTTTCATTTTATTTCTCCCCTACATTGATTATTTTTAATAATGATTATAAAATTACAAAAATAACAAAAATATACTTAAAATTTTTTATTATAAGAGTTTTACATACACTGTCACAGACATCCATCAAATTGGATAGGCAATCATCATTCATGTGTATGACACACTACTTCCTCACAAACCATTTTCATTCATTCTTCCTTTTATCATTTTCAAGTCCGGAAATAAATATGGATTTATATTTTATATTCGATATATATGATAATTATTATTTATTTATTCTGATTTAATTTTTTATAAGATGCATACCTTCATGATTTCTATTCTGTGAGAATACGATAACATCGTTTTTTGGTGTTTGGACTACCGCCTCCTAAAAGCGACGTGATTCATTTATGTTATACATTGAATTGATAAGGGATTATTTTCAAAAAAATCTTGTGAGATATATTAAATAAATATGATACTTGAATTATAATATGCTTATAAATATATATAATTTAATTTTCATTCTTTTAATTCCTAAATAGAAATAGAAGTAGTGATCATGTGTACGTTTGACCAACCATCTCTATGAAGGGTGAATTTCATTTTTTATCTCCAAAAATTATGTATTATAATAATTAAATATTTTATGAATATTTTTTTTAAAATAGAGGCTTAAAATATTTATATTATGATATTATGATCTATGTAATAGGTTTAACACCCCAAGCTTCCCTAGTACGCTTATTTTTTAATAATAAATAGCTTGTGTAGTATGCTACTTCAAGTTCTTACACACCACGACCAATCAAAATAACTATTATGATTTGTAGTACACAATTTTTGAAATATTATTTTTTTTTTCAAAATGGACTTCATTTTTGGATTTGGAATATCAAAATTAGCTCAGGGTGAATTTTTTTATTTTTCTGAAAATTTTCAATTTTTTATGAATAGTTAAAAAAATGCATTATTGTTTAAAACCGACATTTTCTTTAAATAATTATTTATTTTATTATAATTTATTTTATTTAAAATTAGATACATGAAACCTATATATTTTAAATGTAATTCATTGGAGTAATTTTATAAAAATATTAGATAGAAAAAAAATTATTGAAATTTTTACTGTCTTTTACCCTTCATTTAGGCGCTTTTGCAAATTTGAATAAAACATTATTTTATCTCTTCTTTGAATTCAATTTCAAAGTTCTGAGAGAAATAGCTGACATGTGTACGTAAAATATATTTCAATAAGTTGAAAATAATTTTTGGTGAATAGTAACTTTTGAATTTTATTTACCATGGTTAAAAGTAAATTGGGTAATTAAAGTTAAAAATGATATTATAATTTCCATTAAACATGTCATAATTATTTTGGGTAAGTTAATTTGGACCAAAATCAACCTTATGAATAAATTATTATCCTTTTGTCCCAATTTTATTAGATTAGAACATTTATTATTATTTTATTTAAAAAATAGTTAAAAGTGGTAATTTCAAAGTTTAATAACTACACCATTTTTATACAGTTATACATTAGATATATTCAACTATAAATATTCATTATAAATTTAATAATATTTCCTACATCATGGTTTTTTAATTATAATTTTTAGACATTAAATAATTAAATTTATTTATGATACAATGATGATGCAGTTATTTCCTTATTAATGAAAGATTAAAATAATTTATATTATAAATATCAAAATAAATTTAAATTAAATCTTATGATGAATTACACTAATTATTTAGGTTAATATGACATGTTAGGGTTTATTAAATAATTTTTTTCTAACTGATAAAGTTGTTATGACTTTTACAAAAACAAAATACCAAATAGTGTCCAAATTGACATAAATGGGTTTTTAAAATAAATACTATATTATTAATTGATATAATTTTCCTAAAAATATAAGGTTTGGCCAAAGGAAATATATATGGTTAGATATATCAATAATTAACTAGTTGTGGTTATCTTGTCTTTTTATAGTAAGTCTATTAACCATTTTTTTAATACAAGAATACATGGTAAAAGTTAAACAATTTAACTAAGTGTTAAATATAAAATATAAAGTTACTATGGTGACCTAAACATATCTAAAACCTATTTTTTGAATGGTTTTTCAACGCATCCCCCCATATCCTTGAAATAAATTATTTTGTAGCTATATTTAACTGAATATTATTTTATAATAAAAAAATATTTCAAGCATTTCATAAAGTGACCCACATCTCTCTTATAAAATGGTACTTCCACTTCTCTCAAAATCAAACATCCAAATCCATTTGGATCAGCCAACCACATCTAAAATATTCTAGAAACTACCAAAAATTTGATATATATGCCTTATTTTTATCAGAATGCTAACCATAGGAACCATTTTGATCAACTCCAAAAGAAACACCCGATGAAGAAGTAATAATTTCACCATATCATTCAATGTTCTTTTCTTCTTCCACTTCCTCTTTATTTATTGTATTCATACCAAAATAATAACGCTAGTACTTTATATATATTGTGATGTCATTATAAATATGGTACAACCATATTCAATATTCTATCCATCCTATGAATGACAAGTCACCCTACGTGTGTATGTACAGCTTACCATCTCCACGTTGTGGTCTAGTTTGTTATTCAAACACTTCATTATTTGGATGGGTATAATAATGATTATAAATGATGTAAATAATAAATATAAGATGTCAAATATTCTGTATATATGATATACCATCCAGTTAAGTATGATTTCACCATCAATAGAATGATATTTGCGCTCGTGCGTATGTACAAATTACCGTCTCCGCAAACATGATGAAATTCATTCTCCGTCATAACCATTCAAAAATAATATTTATTTAATGATTAAAAATAATTTTTAAGAACTTAATATAGTTCTGGATAGGAATAAAACACATCCTATCCATAACAAACATATCTTACATTGCCAAGCATAGAATGGACAATGGATCCGTTAACAACTGAATCAATGATAGTAGTTAAATATTATTGATAAGTCAATATTAAAAGATCATATAAGATATCATATTTAGGAATATGGTTTTTGAATAATTTAATAAGAATTATTTAACTATTATATAGGAGGATAATGTACCCTCAATAAAGGAAAAGTTCAATATAAAGGTTAATTATACAATCTCTTCATTATCTGAGGATAGTTATACGTGAATTTCTACTGGGACCTTTTTATCATCCACATATGTGTTTCTTAAAAATGTATTTTAAAACATTTTTACTATTTCATAGACTATGAGTTAAAGTCATTTATACCCATGTTTTAATTTTTATAAAATTTTTATAAAGGATCCTTTTAGTCATTTTCCAAACAAGGTCCTTTAGGACCTTCTTGACAAAATTAAAGAAAGAATGTATTTTTTTCTTATACGGTGAGTGCGGCTATTTTCAGCCATTATAACACCTTTGAATCTTTACATACAATCTTATAATTATATTTTCAAATTAAATTTTCTCCATTATAATTATGTGACTTTTAAATGATTTTAATATAGAAAACGATATTTCTCTCAAATAGTTTTAATTTCATCTATGTCAGCATCTTTTGATAGATTTTACACTAATTTGAAGTTTATTTATTATGATACATTATTCTATATTTTATTTAAGGTTTTTTAATATGTTTTCTTGCGGATGTGTTATTTTTATACCATTCATAGTTTATGGTTAATGTATTAACATTTCGTATTCTATTTTTAATACGAATGTTTATGTTATGTTTCATCCTTTTCATATGAGGAATGCATTGGATTTAGTAAGTGATGTGTGGAGCCCGCTACAGGTCTTTAATGCATTGGTAGGTCTTATGAGACAAACTAGTGTCTTGGAACAAGGTATTGACAAAATTATATTTTTAGTCTTGGTACGAGGCATTGACTATGTGGTTATGATGTTTGACAATATACATTCCATCATTATGAAATTGGTTATTTATATTACATATAATTATTCGACTAGTAGAATATTAATTTGAATGAGTTAATGGTATTATTTGATTTTTATTTTCCAAATTATGCTAATGTTTATGTTTAAAAGGATTCTGTTTTAGTCTTATACATTGCCTTAAATATTTATGATTATTTATTTAAGTTTCTGCTATATTGTTATCCTTACTGAGCACCTAAGCTCACCCCTTCCTTTGTTTTATTTTTCCTTGTATATGAAAAATTATATTATGACTAACCTATAGGGATAGTCTAAGGGAGATTACTGTGTTAAAAATATATACAATGTATTTATTTTTCATTTCATAATGTAATGTAAAACTTATATTTGTAACTAGCACTTTAAAGGCTACTAAAATCATCGGTCTTTTGGGATTGGATCCCTTGTGATCATGAAAATGTTATGCAATAATGAACTGACTCTATGTAACTAGGTTCGGGGAATTACAGTTTGTATCAGTGGAAGTTTAGTACAATACTTTGAAGAAAGATTTATAAAAACTCTGATTAGATAACATTACCTTAAAATATAATTTGCAGTTTAGTATAGAAGAACATCCTAAAATTTTGGTAATGTATAGATTATGTGTATTTTACAAGTAATACATTTCTTTCTAGATATGAGGAGGTTGAGACATCTCTAGCACAAATGTACTTAGTAGTGTAAAATCCAATATAGAGTTTCGGGCTTGACCTGAGGTATCCTGGTACACGACAAAGGGTCTTGCTGCACTCTTGGTTATGACACTCCCAGAGTATATGTTTTGGATAATTGGTATTTTCTTTTCAAACCATTATGAAGGATTTATGAGTAAATACATTCTCAAAGAAAACCTTTTTTTATGATTGTGGATTATATCCATAAACTGTTCAATTTATGTTATGTTTTTTTTACAAGATTGGAATTACGAATTGTGATTCATATACTAATCAAGTGTATTACATTGTTTAGAAATGTTTCCTAGTATAAATAATAGAAATTGTATAAATTCACGTAATCCAAATAGTTATTTCCCTCACACTCAAGATAATTATAGTGAAGTTGGTGATACAACTGGTGCAGATCATCTTATCACCATACTCGGACAACTCACTCATGTTATGAATAACAACATTACTAGTATGGAGCACCCTGATACACAACATTGTGGTTAAATGTTAGGTATCTTCATGAGGATTCTACCACCAACATTCAATGGGACTAAAAATCCATTTGTATTTCAGAAATGGATAAGTTCCTTAGAGAAAATATAACATGCTTTGGGGAGAAGGAAATGGGAAAAAGTATTCATGGCAATTTATTACCTAACAAGAGATGCAGATCAATGGTGGTCATTAATTCAAAACACAAAGGAGGATGTAGAAGAATAAAATAATGAATCGTGGGATTTTAATGATCTTTTCTTAGAAAAATGCTTTCCTTGTGACCATCGAGCTGATATGGAAAGAAAATTTCTGAGTTTGATGTAGAAGGATGATGAGAATATCGTAAAGCATGAGACTAACATTATGAGGTTATCAAGGCATAAAAAGATTATATATGTAACCCAAGGAGTAATATTGATCGATATGTTGATGGGTTAAAACCATTTCTCTTTCAAACATTAGTCTCACAATCCTTCTCATTGTATGAAGATATTATCTGATGTGTTATCAAGACCCAAAAAGAATTCTATAAGTCTTATGACATTAATGTAAAGCAATATAAGAATAGATCAACTGAACACCCAAGAAAAGGATATAAGGGGATGAATGGAAGAGTTGAATTTCCATCCTGAGATAAATACGGGGAGAAACACCCCGGTACATTCTTGAATGGAATGGGAGTCTATTACAAGTGTGGTTAAAAAGGACACCAAAATCCTGGTTGTAAGGGATAGAAAGAGGCTATCAATTTTGAATGCTAAAATATTAAGTAAATGGGGCATTATTCAAATGAATATCCTAAGCGCCAGGAAAACATAACTCGTAAAAGGACAAGGGAGAAAGGCCTAGATTATATAATCATTACTACTAAGGTTGAAGCACCAAGTGACATGGTGGTAGGTAATATAATGGTTTCCTCAAATTTAGTAAATTCTTTATTCGACTATTGATCAACACATTGTTTTATATCTTTCTAGTTTGATTAAAAATTAGATATTTCCAATTTTATTTAATAAGGAAGCGGTTAGTCAAAACTGTTAAGGGAAGTATAATTGTAAAAATGTTTTGTGAATCAGTCCCCATTAGGGCATATAAATGTTCTTTATATGATGATCTCATCGTCATACCCAAGATTGAATTTGATTTAATCCAAGGTATGGATTGTATTTCAGACCATGATGTAAAAATTTATTATCAGAAGAAGAAGAAGGTTAGAATTTTTGATGCTGATAATGAGTACCGTAACATTAGAGAAGAAACGTCACCATCTTATTCTTATCTAGATCCACCCCCAGTAGCTCTACTATATTAAATTATTGGGGATGAAGATAATTAAATCACTATGGGTGAGGAAAATAATGTTCGAATATAGGACATAGCTTTGGTACAAGAATATGTTGATGTGTTTCTAGAGGATTTACCTATACATCCCCCAAAATGAGAAATTGAGTTTTCCATTGATTTAATTCTTTGTTTAAGTCCCATATCAATGACCTCATATATAATGGCCGTTGTATAATTTGTGTAACTACAAAAACACATGAGTAATTGAGTAATAAATTATTTATTCACTATAGTGTTTCTCCATGGGATCCTTTGTTCTTTTTGTTATGAAGAATGATGGATCTATGAGGTTGTGGATTGACTAAATGGAAATCAATGCTATAACAATAAAGAACAAGTATCCCCTACCTTTCATTGATGATTTATTCGATCAAATTCATGGAGCTTAATATTTTTCAAATATTGACCATCGATTTGGATATCATCAGTTTTGTGTGAAGAAAAAACACATTCTGAAGACAGCATCTGATACTAGGTATGGGACTTACGAGTTCACAGTAATGCATTTTGGACTGACAAATGCCCCCTTTGTTTTCTTGGGTCTAATTAATATATTTTTCAATGAATATATAGATGAATTTGTATTAGTATTTATTTATGATATCATGGTATACTCAAAAACATGTGAAGATCTTGAAAATCACTTGTGCACTATTCTAAAAAACCCCCAGAGGAAATAAATTATATGTGATGTTTAAGAGGAGTGAATCCATAATTCATGAAATTTCATTAGTTGGACATATTTTCTCTAATGAAGGAATCTTTGTTGATCCCTAAAAGACTATGGAAATCCATGAATGTCCATCACCAAAAACTATAACTAAGGTATGCGATTTTATTGGTTTAGATGGTTATTATCAAAGTTTCATCCCAAATTTTTCCTGATTGGATAACCCATTAACCAAGATCGCAGGTAAAGTGGTTAAGTTTGTTTGGACAAAACAGTGTGAAGAATGTTTTGAAGAATTGAATAAAAGATCAGTCAATGCTATTATCTTGAATCTACCATCAAGGAATGATTGATTTGTTATTTATAGTGATGATTCAAGGAAATTCCTTGGTTGTGTCCTTATGAATAATGATAGTGTTATTGCCTATGAATCACGACTGCTAAATATACATGAAAAAAAACAATCCCACTCATGATCTTGAGTTAGAAACTATAATCTTCTCTTTGAAGATATGGAGACACTATATCTATTATGACTAAATGTGAGATATATACCAATCACATGAGTTTTAAAGTATATTTTCTCATATAATGAACTCAACATGAGTCGAAGATGATGGATTGAACTACTCACATATTATGATTTCACTATACACTACCATCCATGGAAGGAGAATAATGTCGTTGAAGCTTTGACCAGAATTGATCAAGGAGTTTTGAAAAATATGAGTGTTGAAGGGGATCTTATGTTTATGGATCTAGTAAAATGGATATGGGAATAATGATAGAAGGTGAAACATAAATTGTTTTCAAATAGTTGATAACCCTTCTTTATTAGAAAGGGTAAAAAGTTCTTAGACTGACAATGAAGAGTTTCAAACGAAAATTAAAGATGTGAATGATGGGATATTGATTTACTTCATATATGAAGATGTAATTTTGAAATTTGGGAAGAGACTTTGTGTTCCTGAAATACCAAATCTAAAAATGGGAATTTTCGGATGATGATCATAGCTCTATTTTCTATATACCTTCTTGTAGCACTATGATGTATAGATATTTGAAGGAACATTTTTGGATGGATAACATGAAGAGAGAGATTGCTGATTATGTGTCTAGATGTATGGTTTGTTGACAAGTGAAGGCTGGAAGACAACATCATAAAGGAGTCATGCAACCTCTTCATATAACCGAGTGTAAATTGGAAGATATAAAGATAGACTTTGTCATAGGGATACCAATTAAACTTTGATGTAATGATGCAATATGGGTCATTATTGATCATCTTACCAAGTATGCAGATTTTCTTCCTATAAAAGAAGATTTACCACTTTAATGTTTAGAATGAATATATATTAATTAGGTTTTAATACTTCATGGAGTTCCCCTATAGATTTTTTCTGATCATGATCCTCATTTTAAGTTATAATTCAAGAAATGTCTTCAAAAGGCTCAGGATAATGAACTTCGTTTGAGAACTGCTTACCACCCTCAAACTGAAGGAAAATCAGAAAAGAATATTCAAATATTAGAAATCATGTTGATATCTTGGTCATATGACTTTCATAGTATGTGGGATCAATATTTATCTCTGGTAGAATTTTTCTATAACAATAACATCCATTCAAGCATTCAGATGGAATAATATTAAGCATTATATAGAAAGAGATATTGGACACTATCTTGTAGGGATGATGTTGGTGAAAGAAAACTCGTAGGCCTAGAACTTATTGAGGAAACAATGAAAATGGTGATGGTTTTCCAAACACACATCAATGCATCTCAAAGTAGGAAAAAGAGCTATGCTGAAAACTGAAGGAAAGATTTGGATTTTCAATTAGAAGAACAGGTTTTTTAAGGTATCTCAATCTAAGGGTGTTATATGATTTGGTACGAAGGGTAAATTAAGTCACAGGTACATTGGAACTTTTGAAATTCTAGAACAAATTAGAGTTTTAGCTTCTCAATTAGAAATTCCTCCATGTCTCTCAAAAGTTCATGATGTGTTCCACGTATCACTGTTAAGGAAATACATTCCTAATCCAACACATGTACTCACCTATGAATAAATAGAACTGGAACCCGATCTGCCTTATTGTGAAGAGCGTGATAAAATTCTTGATTCCAGGGAACAAGTGCTGAGAAACCAGATCACTCGTCTGGTGAGTGTTCTATGAAGAAACTATAAGATGGAGGAGACAATGTTGGATCCCAAGGAACATATGATGAAGAACCACCCTGATGTTTTTGTGATGTAATATTCTAGATATTCTGAGGAAGATGTTATTTGAAGGAGGGAATAATTTAATACCCCAAGTTTCCACAATACAGTTTTTTTTTGAATAATACAATAGATTTCATTGTATGCATGTTCGAGTTCAAACACACCACGACCAATCTAAATAGCCCTTTTGAATAGAAATACACCCTTTTTTAAATTTTATAAATTTTATTTTCCAAATGGACTTCATTTTTGGATTGTGAATATCAAAATTAGTTTAGGATGAATTTTTTGTATTTTTCTGAATACTTTCAATTTTTAATGAATAGTGAAAAACAATAAGTGTTTATTTAAAACCTACTTTTTATTTAAATAATTAGTTATTTTATTTAAATTTATTCTAGGTAAAAATAGATACATAATACCAATATATGTTCAATGTAATTCATTGGAGTAATTTTATAATAATGTTAGATATATAAAATTTTATTGAACTTTTTACTGTGTTTTACCCACCTTCTAAGAGCATCTGCAATTTTTCATAAAACATATATTTAATGTTTATGTGAATTTAATTTCAAAAATACATGAGGCACAGTTTATATCAGTAAGTAAAATGTTGTTCAATATGTTGAAAATAATTTTTCCTGAATATTAACTTTTGAACTTTATTTACAAAATTTAAAAGTAAATAGGGTAATTAAGGGTAAAAATGATATTATAATTACCCTAAAAGATGTTATAATTATATTGGATAAGTGTATTTTGACCAAAATTAACCTTATAAATAAAATATGATCCTTTTGGTCCACTACTATTAGATTAGGAAATTTATTATTAATTTATTTAAAGATGAGTTAAAAGTGTTAAATTCAATGTTTAATAACTAAACAGTTTTTATAGAAATATACAGAAGAACAATTTGACTATAAATATTCATTAGAAATCTAAAAATATTTCCTAAATAATTTTATTTTATTTATAATTTTCGGACATTAAATAATAAAATTTATTTAAGATATAATGATGATGAAATAATTTCCTTATTATTGAAATATAAAAATAATTGATCTTATAAATATACAAATAATGTTAAATTGAGACTTCTGATTAAATCCACAACATTTCTAGGTTAATATGACATGTCATAGTTTATTAAATAATTTTTTTTCGAAGTTATAAATTTGTTACGACTTTCACAAAAACAAAATACCAAATATTGTCAAAATTGACATAAATGAGTTTTTAAAAGATATTCAATATTATTAATTGATATAATATTCCTAAAAATATAAGGATCAGACAAAGGACATAGAAAAGGTTTGATATATCGATAATGAACCACTTGGGGTTCTCTTGGATTTTTATAGTAAGTTTATCAACTAGTTATTATAACAATACAAGAGTACATTGTAAAAGTAAACATATTTAACTAAGAGTTAAATCTAAAATATAAGGTTAATATGGTAACCTAAACCTATAAAAAACCTACTGGTTGAGATTTTTAGACCCATACCCACCATATCCTGGAAATAAATCATTTTTGATCCATTAGAAACAGAATATTATTTTATATTAAAATAATATTTCAATCTTTTCCTAATGTGACCTTCACCTCCTTTATAAAAGGGTACTTATCCTTATCTCAAAATCACTCCTCCAAATCCATTTGGTTCGGACAAAAGTTGCTCAAATATTCTCTTAAATACCCTCAGTTAGACCTAGAGCCATTATTTTTATCATAATTCCATCATAAAGATCCCTTTTGATCAACTCAAAAGGAAACACCCAAAGAAGATGTAGTAATTTCACCATCTCTTTAAAAGTTCACTTTTTCTTCACATCCTCTTTCATTGTTGTTTCCATAAAAAAATAATAACTCCATTACCATATAAATACATTGATGTTATTATAAATATGGTACAATCATATTCATGATTCTATCCATCCTATGAATGACAAGTCACCATACTTGCATACATATGGCTTATCGTCTCCACGTCGCGGTGTAGATTGTTATTCAAACACTTCATTATTTGGAGGGGTAAAATAATGAGTATAACTAATGTTAATAATAAATATAACATGTTTATTATTATGTATATATTATATACCATCCAATTAAATATGATTTCACCGTCAATTGAATTATATTTTCGCTTGTGCGTAGATACAGATTACTGTCTCCATGAACACAATGAAATTCATTCCCCATCATAACAATTTAAGAATAATTTTCATTTTATGATTATAAATAATTTTTAAGGACTTAATATCATTATGGATATGAATTAAATAAATTCTATCCATAAAAAACATGACTTACGTTACCATGCATATAAAGTAAAATGTATGAGTTAACAACTGAAATAATGGTTGTACTGAAATATTATTAACAAAGAAACATTAGAAGATCATATATGATATCATATTTATATATGTTGTCCTTTTATAATTTAATAACAATGATTTAACTATTATAAAGGAGGTTAGAGTACCCTTGATCAATTAAAAGTACAAGGTAATGTTTAATTCTCTAATCTCTTCATTGTTTTTGGTTGTATATACGTGAGTATTTATAGGGACATCATTATCATCCTCATCCATGTTTCATAAAAATTTATTTCAAAAGAATTTTACTATTTCCTAGACTTTGGGATAATGTATTTTATACACTTGTTCAATTTTTATAATTTTTTTTCTAAATAAATATTTCTGTCATTTTCCAAACAAGTTGCTTTACGCCCTTTTTGAAAAAATTAATGAATAATGTTTTCTAACTTATACGGCGAGTGCGGCTATTTTCCACTAGTGTAACACCATTGAAGAATCCCTTACAATATAATAAGAATATTTTTAAAATAAATTTTTTCCTTCAAAATTATGTGACACATAAATGATTTCAAAATAGAAATACATATTTCTCTCAAATATTTTTGATTTCATCTATGTCAACATCGTTTGATGGATTTTACACTTATTTGAAGTTGATTTATTTTGATAAAATCCTCCATTTTGTATTGAAGGTTTTGGGATATGTTTGACAGTGGATGTGTTATTTTTAAACCATTCATGGTTTACGGTTAAATAATTATCATTTTGTATTCTAGTTTTAAAACTAATGTTTATATTATGTTTCAACCTTTTCATTTGAGGAATGCATTAGACATAGTAAGTGACAGGTGGAGCCTGTTATTGCTCCTTGATGGAATAGTTAGTCTCATGAGACAAATTAGTGTCTTTGAACAAGGCCTTTGCAAAATATTATTTGGAGACTTAGCACGAGGCCTTGACTATGTGGTTATGATGTCTGGCATTATGAATTCTATCATTATGAAATTGGCTATTGATATTACATGTGTCTAATCCACTTATATAAGATCCATGTGAATATGTAAATGGAATTATTTAATTTATGTTTTCCATATTATGCTAATGTTTATGTTTAAAAGGATTTTGTTTTATTCTTATACATTTCCTTCAATGTTTATGCTTAATTTTGAAAGTTTCTGCGATATTGTTATCCGTACTGAGCACCTGAGCTCATCCCATTCTATGTTTATTATTTTTTCCAGGATGTGAATAAGTATATTATTAATGACCTTCAGGGATATTCTAAGGGAGATGAATGTGTAAAAGGAGTCACAATGTTATTGTTTTTCATGTCATAATGTAATGTAAAACTTATGTTTGTATCTAGTACTTCCAAGGATACTAAACGGATCGGTCTTTTTTGATTTGTTCCCTTGTGATCATGATAATGTTATATAATAATGCACAGACTATAGGAAACTAGGGTCAGGGCATTACAATTGGAATAAAAAACCACAAGTCAAAACAAACTCGAGAAACTAGAAAATTAACAACCTATTTATTGAAAATAATGAATTATTATTAATAAATGATTGATAAGATATTATAATAAGATCATATATGATATCATTAATATTAATTGTTCTTTTGATTATTTTATTATCATTCTTAAAACCATTATACATGAGGTTAAGGTATTTTCACCAAAAAAATAAATACTAGGTTAGGTATTTCATCTCCATTTAATTTTATTGAGGAATATTGAATTTTTATAAACCTATTTTATTTCATATGGTGTATATACTAAACCTTTTAAATTTAATATAATAAAAAATTCCATATTCATGGTATTTTTTTTTTAGTTTTAATTTTTTCATCTAATGGGATTAAATTAAGAGTTTCCATGTATAAAATAATTTGATAACCGAATTCTATTTTATTATTTTATATTACTTCATCATTGTAATAAATATTATAGTATTATGTGTGTATTCACATTATAAAATATATATTTTTATTTACACTTGTTTTATGTGTATTTGAATCTAACACACATAATCTTTTATAGATTTTTTCTCACCTCAACCTTACGGTCTTTTCAAGTGTTTACTTCATAATTACTTTTTTTGTTTGGTATAGTTTACACATGAATTTACATTAAAATAAATTATTTTATTATTATTAAATAAGAATAATTATTCTCTTATCCTCGGGCTATTCATTATGTCTCTCAAGTAATAGTATTATTTCTTTATTCTTTGGTAGTCAATTATTTTAGAAATTTTTTTGAAAACCTAGCTTCAAATATCTCTTTAGTAGGAGAATGTATTTTCTTATAAAAACTAAATTTTTTAAAAATGTTTTCAATAATATTTTAAAGATTTCAAAAATATTTGTAAAAGACATTTTTACCCTTTTTTCTTTTATAAATTTTTTAATGGAATCTTCTTGTCACTTTAAAATTTTGGAACATATCTTACTCATTTTACCATTCAAATTTAATGTACTTTTTACCTTTTATGACATGTATAAATTTACATGCCATCATTTATTTGAATTATCCTTTTAATGTTAAAAATGTGAAATATTAATAAATTTTTTATGTTATTTTCAAATAAAATTATTTTCAATTATAAAAAGTCATTTTTCCTCAAGAATGTTTTTAAAGATCTTCTTATATTATATCAATTAATCAATGGAAACAACCCATTATTCTACTCCACCAAGGATGTGTTTTGTCTATAGCATCCTTATTCATCCATTAGATGGTTAATGATTTATTTCTCCTATGATAATATTGAAATTATCTTCCTTGAATCAATTTTACTGTTCCAAAAAATATTCAATTTCTATTGATCAATGATCATTAAATTTCCCTAAAATATCAATATAATTTATCATTGATATTATCACTTCCTATTCCATATATAATTTTTACATATTTTTTTTACTTTTAATGTTATTTTATATTTGTGGAAATATATATAAGTATGTATCATTTACTTTATGGGGATATTTTATAAGCCACATTATTAAAAAACTATATTGGCTATTCGATATTTGAGCAATTATTTGGATAGGTATGTCATAGGTGGAGACCATTTATAGATAACCCCTCAATGAATGGGTAGTCTCATGGGATGATTCAGTTAGCTATAATTAGTGGGGTTTGTACCTAATAGGTTTTACCCCATATTGGGAAAGGTTTTGATGGTAAAGGTACGATGTACCTAGGAAACATTGAATCCAATAATTATGAATTTCATTAATTTTGATAAATTTATTATTATTAAATATATTTATATAATGAAAAATATGTGGATGAATTAAATTTTATATTTATTAATTAAATGGACCTTATTTTAGTTATTTACCTTGCTCAAATGTTTATTCCTTATCTAGTTTATGTCAATTGAATTTGTTTTTATTTATTTACCATTCCATACTATATATCAAATTCCATATAACATTATTGATTACATGGAATGAATGTTCAATTATTTAACATTCCATAAAATTTATTCTCATTACTCAATTATTGTTTCCACTATACATAACCCTTACTATGAATTTGATATCACACTAATTTTTTTACTTTCCCCAGGAATCCCTGATATGCGTTACGAAAGATATACAAGGATACTCTAGATGGAATAATATTCTCATCCTCCAATGAAAAAAATTAAAATTCCATTAATGTATTAATTTATGTAATAAGAATCATGCATGTATCAATTTTACAAATACAACTGAACAATTTATTCCTTTGGGACATGATTTAATTATACCTTTTTCCAATGTAATGGAGGTAGTCTGTTTCTTCGGGATTATGGGGTCAGGTTGCTATATTTGGTATCATATACAATATTTTTTTCAACCTTGGGAACTGTATTTATGGTAACATAGACTAAAGAACATAATAATATTTTTCAATTTTAGGATATGAATAAAATAACATCCAAATGTTTTCGTCATATAGAGATTACGTGATTTTCCTAGAAATATATCCATATCTGGATACTATATGAGAACATGGTTATAGAACATATTTATATTGGTGTAACAACTCTAAAATGGCGTGTATCTCTTGACTTGACCAAAACCTAGTACATAACAATGGGCCTTTCTTCACACTTTGTTTGAAATTCCTTTGGAAAATGTGTAGGATGATTCAAATTTTTATTGCAAAACACTATGATGGATTTGTATATATATAAAGAAAATGATGAACCTAGGTTATACATAAAGTATTTTAGATTGAAAATAGGTTTTCATTATTGAGATATCCAATAAATTATAATAAATTTTTGTCACTATGTTTATTTTAAGAAAACTATTCTTGCTGGTTTTAGTCAACAACTAGAGCCCAAAAGAGTCATGTTATGATTGAACATGAAGGAAAAGGTTTTCATAAAAAGAATATAAATAAGGTATTGATATGAGTGAAATATGTAATGTTTGTTACTAATCAATTTTGAGAAAACATGATTAAAAACGAATACATTAAAAAAATCGTGAACTCACCAAAGAAGAGAGGGATAGATGTTTCTAAGATCACGATTGTTGGAGAACATTGAAAATTGAAGCCTCAATTTATATCATGTAAGAAATGAGGATGGGTCGCATAGGAGATTGTTTCAATGGAATGGGAAAATGTATTATGTGTGGGAAATAAGGATAATATGTAATGAATTTCCAAATAGAAATTTAGGATACAATGGAAGGAAATGAATATCATACTAAGGATCCATTTTATTGGTTGTTTTATTAAATATGGGGAACATGGGTGTTACCCAATTCAATTACCTCTTATAAATGATAAAATCTAGAACATAAATGGACACATGTGGAAATTAATGGATGAAGTATTTATGAATTGGGTTTGTATTGAAATAATTATTTAAAAAGATATTTTATGATTAAATTTCATGGATATACATCATTAATTTTTTTAAATTATATTATTACTGTTTTTGAAAAGGAAAACATATATATCAGGTTAAAACCCATCACGCCTAGAAAATCCATGATATTTGAACCCATGACCAAAGGAAAATAAGGGTTTAACACCAACCACAAACCTACTCAATAATATGGTTAATTATTCAATGATTTTTTTTAAAAAAAATTATGAATAAATATTAATGTGGAACCTATCATGTTACATTTTAGGTTTATATATTAATTAATTAACTATACTAGGATTGGAAAATAGTTTGAGGCCAATGTAATGACTTATTTTTTGAATCTTATAATTTGAGAGAGGTAAATTTATGTGATTTTGGTAAGGAAATTCTTCTTAGGACATCCATAACCTACAGTGAGGGATGAGATAAGATTTTATTAAAGAACAAAAAAATATGAATTTGTTTCATATGAAATTGAAAAATATCATGAAAATATGCTATCTTATATTCTTTTTTAATAAAATAATTCCACAACATTATAAAACAAAGCCTAAAACAATAATATTATCTTAATATCTTAATTTTTTTGAACTGATGTTCATTTAAATACTCATAGATTTATGAATTTGAGGCTCTAAAAATTCCATTTATCATTCATTTTGTTGATATATGCCCTCAATTACTCCCTATAATTGTGTACGCTTTTATTTTAAGACCATAATTTTACATTCCACTATGGTTCGACTACATAGAAACACAGTTATATTTTATTTCGTATGACATTTGTACTTATCATTATCTCTTATCAATATTTTATTTTATAAAATACATTACCATGTGGGGTTTTCTACAACGTAATTTTCAAATATCATACCCCAAATTTCAATTATTGAGTTTAAATTCAAAGGATCCAATTTATTTAAGGTTGGGAGAATGTGACACCATAAAAATTTCAGGAGTATATTTTATACGATTGGATGGCAGAAATGTGAAACAAAACATAGTATATATTATAAACTCACAATACATCATGGTAGTATATAGCTTCCAATGAAAATAATAATGAGTTATCTTACATCTTATAGAACCATGAGTTTCTTCAATAGCTTGTGTGCTACATAAGACTGAGTTTTAGCGAACCACAATATATTATTAAAATATTGTTATATAACATAACAATTTATATCATAGAAATTAAATTAAGGGATATTAATAAGACTAAAAGACATGTAAACATATTTGGTTTAGACAAATATAAAATGAATTCATTTCTTACATATTATTTTTATCAAAAAATATAAACCAATTCAAAATAAAAGAATTTTTTTCTATTTTTCTGATCACAAAGGTGTTTTATACTAATAAATTATATTAATTTAAATTATTTAATGATATTTATTAAATATATATTATGTAATGTGTAAAATATTTTTGATATCCATCAAATATATTTGATATTAATAAGATAAAATATAACGAACTTTACACAAAAAAATTGTATTTTTCTAAATGACGTTTTACGACCTTTTAGAAGAGACCTATTGAAAATCCGTATTTTCTAAATTTTATAAATTTAATTTTTCAACATGAAAATAATTTTATAAATATGATGATAAAAGTTTTTTTAAGTGAGTTTTTGGTATTTTTATGAGAAATTTTATTTTCTGATGAATACTAAAAATACATAATTCTAATTGAGAATTACTTTTTCATCAAAATTATTTACTAGTTTATCTTGTATTTTTAATTGTTTCTAATGTAAAATTATATAAATTATACATTAATTAAAATAATTTAATTTATTTTATACAATTTCACATTGAAATTGGTTATAAAAACATAGAAAAATTTTGAAGACATTCACTTTTTAAATACTCATTATCATAACGTTTGTATGATTAATTTTAAATTATTTTCATAAAATTATGTTATATGAATTTAAGAAAAAATGTATTCCATATTATTTTAAAAAATAATTTATAATTTATAAAAATTTAAAGAGAATAATTGACGAAAAATATTAGTAACATTAATTAAAATTATTTAGATTCATTAAAAGAGAAGATAGATTAGAAAGGGAATAAAGCATAATATTAAAAGAAAAAAGATGTATAAACATTTAAAAAAAATTATAGTCATAATAAAATACTCTATTCCATTTAATCAATGTTTTTAATTATTGGATCCAATTTACATAGAAGGAATGTTGTTTGATTTCCTTCCTTACGAAATTATACAAGAATAACACTCCTCAAACACTATAAAAGCACTCATCGCTACCACTTATTCGTCCATATGAAGCCATTTTGGTAACCCAAATGCATCCCAAATAAGATTAAAAAATCCATAACTTCATCCTAGTTGACTCACTTTAATAATATAGAAAACCAAGGATTTTGTTTGTTATACACCAAATAGAGTTACCAAAATAATGGGTAACACTCTTCAACTATAACTTTTTGTTTCATTTACATCTCCACAACTTAAATTATTATATATCACACTTATATAATAACCTAATTATCTTAAATATACTTATATTTTGTTATTATATGAGTTATACCTACAATTTCACAGACATCCAACAAAAGGGACAAGCAATCATCACATGTGTGTAAAACGGACTACCGTCTCATGAACAAATGTTGTTCATTCTTCCAATTAAAA
Source organism: Viscum album (assembly GCA_963277665.1). Classification (NCBI taxonomy): domain Eukaryota; kingdom Viridiplantae; phylum Streptophyta; class Magnoliopsida; order Santalales; family Viscaceae; genus Viscum; species Viscum album. Next base: position 1,589,371,731 of record OY728141.1, on the reverse strand, counting down.
CATTCCATTGTTTGAAATAAATATGGAATTATAGTTTATATATAAAATATATGACATTTATTATGTCTTTTTTATTTTTGTAAATTTTTATATAACACATACCTTCATGCTTCCAATTTTGTGGGAATACAATTACATCATTTGTGGATGTGTGGCTAATCACCTCCTAAAAGCATTTCGATTCTTTCATGCTATACATAGAATGTAAAAAATGATGGTTTTAATAAATCCTGGTGATATTTAGGAAATCAATATGATACATTAATTATAATATAAACATACATATATATCATTTACATTTCATTTTCTAGATACAAAAAATAAATGAAAGTGGTGTTCTAGTGTACGTATGACCTACCATCTCTATTAATAGTGAAATTAATTTTCTATATCCAAAATATATTTATTATACTAATTAAATACATAGTGAATATATACAATATTTAAATCCTTTTTTTAAATTATTTATATGATGAAATTATGATCTATTTAATTGGAACAAAAAATTTGAATTCAAAACAAACTCGAGAAACTAGTAAATTAATTCCCTATATATTGAATTTAATGAATGATTACTAAAAAATGTAAAATATTATATTATAATAAGATCATATATGATTTCATTAATATTAATATTTTCTTTTAACTAATTTATTAGCATTCTAGAAACCATTAAAAAGGATTTTAAAATATATTCACCAAAAAGGACACACAAGGTAAATGATCTCTTCTCATTTTCATTTCATTAACGCATATTTTATTTTTATACACCATTTTTATTTAATAGGGTGTATATATGTAACATTTTGAATTAAATATCTTGAAAATTTCACTATTCATGTTTTTTAGTTTCAATTTTAATTATTTCATCTATGGTGATTTAATTAAGAGATGCAATTTGTGAAATAATTTAATAACCTAATTCATTTTCCTGGGGTTATATTACTTATTCATGATAATTAATATTCTATCATTATTCTTCTATTCATTTTTAATATCCATTGTTATATTTACACATCATTTATGTGGATTTACAGTTTGAATATATAATATATTCGTTGATTTATACTCACATTAATGGTAAGGTATTTTCAAGGGTTTTCATGACAATTTCATTTTATTCGGGATTGTTTTTACTTAAATTTACAATGAAGTAAATTGACTAATAATTGATAAATAAATCATTTAATTATCATCTCAATTGTTTATTCATGATATCTTTTATGTAATATTACCATTTTCCTATTATTTGGTACGGAAAATGTTTTTGAAAATGAATTTAGGAAAATTAAACATCATTTCCATCTTCAATTGAAGAACATGTTTTCTTCTAAAAACAATATTTTATAAAAGTATTTTTAATTTTTTTATCTTTAAAAAATTATTTATTTATCATATTTTTACCGTTTTGTAGTTTACATATATTTTCAAAGAATTATTCAATTATTCTTTCCAAACATGGAACTTTTATAACACATTGGTGAGTTATGTGTGGTGGGGTAATCTTTTAAGGATTTCATTTGAAATATATTCTAAGGAAGATTCATTATGAGACCAAGGAGAGGAAAGTGATATTTTTTACATTTTGGCACGAGAAAATACAAGGGATCTTAATTGGAGGTTTTATAGATTTTTTTCATATATAGGTATGTAACATCAATTTTTCTTTGGTATGCCAATGGGTTTTTTGGTTTCATGGCTTGTAATTTTATTTGAAATTTTTTTCCAATGGATTGAGTGGTTGAGGTTTTTGATAGAATTTCTTAGGGATTTTTTTTGAGCCTCAAGGATATTTTTAAATAATAGGGCATCACTCATGTCATAATTTCATTGAGGTGAGGTAGACATGTTTCCAAGGGACCCATAAAGAAACCTTTTGGGGATTTGTATTTCTTATGGATTCCCTTGTGGTCAATACGATTGTTTTAGATGTGTTGGTTGCTGGAGTTACTGGATAAGGATTATTGAATTGGGATTGGCCCATATTTTGGGTTGGATATGACCAAGGGGGCCATGGGTATCCCAAGATTAATGAACCTGTAGAGGGGTGATACATAATTTATGTAGGGAAAATTTGGTGTTACCATTAAACATTGAGATCAGTGTTGTGATCCAATCGTGGATGTGTTGATGTTTTTTGGATCATATGTTTATTAAACCTTGTTCTTTTTTATAATTTTCCTAGGAATTTTTGAGGATTTTCTTATGTAGTTAATGGTTAGAGAGGATTTCTTCAAGATATTATTGAATTTGGAATTTTTGTTGTGGTTGATCTAATTCTCTCGTCGACTAGCAAGTGGTATGAAAGAATCTAGATATATTTAATGATATGAATGTGTTTTCCCCAAATAATTAGGAGTATTATTTGACTGGGGATTGGTTTTTATGGCCCACAATGTTCATGAAGGTTTCATGTTTTAATTTTATACACTATTTATAATGGAGATCTATTTATTATACATGACTATAAGGATATGGATATCAAGTAAAAAATTCTATTTCTCACACATAAATTCCATTAGTTTTAGAAATCACAAAATCCTTCTTAAAAATATGATCAATAAATTTTCATGTCTAAAATATTTTTGAATGTATTATTTAGAAATCATATTCAATATATTTGCATGGTATTAGTTAAAATTAATTATTAAAATAAAATTATAAATCTTAATTATGATTATCGTAATGAGTATGTGTCCAACAAAAATTAGACTCACATTTTTCGGAATGGTTGTTAAACTTTTCATAATGTCATTCTCACTCATATTGACTTAAACATCATAGTGAAATAGACCTTGAAAAACATCAGACTAATAATCATATGGTTATTATAATGAAAATCATAAGGAAGTCCATCGTACTAACAGAATTTTATAATCGTATTCAGAAGAATTATTTTTTAGTGTAAGGAATACTTCTTATAATTTAAATTTATAACCTAATATGACCTTGATATATCACTTATAATGGTGATGTTGAGTTCTATGATTCCATTACTTTGTGAAAAACTCATAGAAATACGACCATTGGGAGAACAATATGAATATTATAAGGTTTGTGATAAATAACAGGTCATTTGAAGCATTTGGAGCTGGTACATTACATTTTCTCTCAAATTTTTAGACGAATACATAGTTTGAATAGATCATTCCTAATTTTTTATATCTTTCAGAGAGTATCATTCTTAAAAAAAAGAATGATAGGTTTTCTCCTTATGAATGAGTTTTTAATTGTTTCTTCATGTGATCATTGTAATGATCGAGGTCCTACATGGATAGAAATATATAGAATTTTATTAGTCTGATCAATGACTATCAGGTCTAGGTGGACAGATCTATTCTAATCATCATATCAAGGGAATCCTTGGTAACTGAATAAATTATTTCTTGTAATTAAAAACAATGGATAACTTAATTTTGGGTTATGGACTACCATTCTATTAAGGTTAAAATAGTTATCTTTTTTTAATAGCCATAATATTTATTCTATATAATGTATCCTATCATATAGTTATTATATATAATTTTATTTTCCACTGAAAATTTTAAATGAAACGTGAAATATCATATTCATATTTTTATTCTATTTTTACCAATCCTCTCCATTGTGATTATGATACACTAATAATCTAGTCCATTGTGACTCTAATATTTTACTTTGATTTAATCCAACCATTCCTAGGTCTTGATTCTAATATTATGATTATTGGATTGTGGGTCAATTCTGATAACATACATTAATAAGTTTAGTGTATTTTTTAGTATATAATTTTAAATTATGGTTTTAAAACCGCAGTTCACCAACCATAAATTTATCCAACTGATCATAATTTTATGACTATAATGAGTGTTGGTTCTGTAATAATGATCCAAAAATTGGTATCAATGATGAATTACACATCTAATATACATGAATAGGTTTTTACATTCATAACAATATAATGGTATTGAATTATTTTTGTAAACATATTGTTTATACAAATAATCATACAATAATGTGTTTTTTGGTAAAGAATATTTGTCTTGATTTAATGGTTACTAGAATGAATATCATATCCATATATAATATTAATTCTAACATACCTCTATATTTTATGGTTTGTATTATGAGTTCAAGAGGGATATGTTTAAAAATATTGTTATCAACATAGGATTTAACAATTTCATCATTATCACTGGAGATTATGAAATTCTTGATAAGTATGTTATAACATTTACTCATTATGAGAAATTGGAATATTCACTGAATTACAATGTTAAAAATAATATTTTAGGTTTTATGAAAAAAATAAACATATATTAAAATATTATATTGTGAAGCTAAGGAAAGTATTGGAAATATTTTATAATTCATACACTTTGGAAATTAAAAACATGGTGAAACAACAAGGGTTATGTTATAAGTAGAATACTAGGACTTTGATTTTATTCATGGTGTATAATTTGATAATATGCATCAAAAATTGATAATGATTATTAACACCTTACAATATATTGGGGAGAAATGTCTTGATGATGATATACTTGTTGAAAAGATCATTGACATAATTCTAAATAATATGGAATCTAAGATGAATATTGTTGATGAGAGTAAAAATTTAAATAATATTACTCTTTAGGATTTTATTGGATCTATTATAGAATATGATGGTAGATTAAAGAGAAATTCTAAGAAAACGAAAAAGTTAAATGGAAGTGTTTCTCGAACCACTACTACCTTACATCATAAAGGTGAATCTACAGAAAAAGTTGTTACGTATTCATGAAAGAATAAAAAGGTTTTTCAATCTGAATCAAGTGTTTCTAGATATTCTGAGAATGAGTTACCAAACATATCGTATATGATGAATAAAATATATTTCAAAAAATATTTACAATACCAATACAAGAACAGTGATACGGATAGAAGAGAAAAAAAGAGTTACTCGACTTGAGGCTATATTGAAAGTTTATCAAAAATGTGTACACACTTAGACAAAGGATTGTAATCAAATGATGAAATGGTCTCATCATGTAAATGTTGAAAAAAATTATATGATGATATTTTCGGTGATGTGAATAATATTTTGATTGAATCATCCAAATCTAATAACCATTTTACAAAATACATGGATGATAGGCTAATGTTTGTTTTATGTTTTAGAGATAAAAATGTTTAGTAGAAAAAAGAGATAAAATAAATGAATGGAAATATATTATACCTATAGTTTTAGATCACTATAATCAGATCATATGATGTAAATTTCAATGTATTGAGGAATGAGAATATATTTTTGTCAAAGAAATATTTGATTCAAGCAGAAAGAATGGTATAGATGGAGTAAAACCAAAAATAGATTAAGAAGATAAAGTCATTTATAAATACCTTCACGAAGAAAGATGGATTTTTTATATTGAAATATTATTGACTTATTTATTAAAACATTTTAATGTGTGTGTATAAAACAATGAATTTTCAACATATTATTATTTTAATGAATCTTTTCTAATTCTGAATAGATGAATATTCCATCAGATTGTTGTGGATGACTAGTTAGATTCTTATATTTTTTATTCGTTTGTTTGTCTATCAAACTATTTAAGAATCATTAGATTCGTTCCCAATTCCTTTTTTTAAATCAAAAAGGGGAATAATTTTATAGAAATGGAGAGAAATCAATAAAGGGGAGATTATTTTTAAAAAAGGGGAGACATTTTTTTATCAGTGAATTTTTCTTAAGAAAGGGGTGGAATATTCGATTAAGGGGAAGGATATGATAATTATGTTAAGTTGTTATCCCACGAGGGAGTTAATCGTATTCAAAATATTTTAATATATTTTATTTAGATGACATATAAACTCATGAAATGTTAATTTTTAATGAATAAATAAGAAAATGGTGTACATAAATTAAAAGGTACTGGGAGTTTTTCAATGTTATCTTTCATTTATGTTTTGGAGATTTTGATTTTCCAAAAGGGGGAAATTGTTGAGTCAGAATGTAATGCATCGAACCCAGTTACTCAGAGCCAGTGCATTATTTTAATACATTGGCATGATTACAAGGAATCAAGTCCTGAAGGACTGGTCAATTTAGCAGTCTTGGAAAATAGATTACATACATGAACGTTACATTGCATTATAAAATGAAAAATAACAGCAAAATTGTATTCATTGAACACATTCATATACATTCGACTATCCCAAGAGGTCAGTCATAATATACTTCTTCACATCCTGGGAAAATGAAACAAAAGAAATGGGTTAGCTCAAATGCTCAGTAAGAGTAAGCAATACAGCAGAAGATAACAAAAACATGTGGCATGGTGAATAATTGAAAACACATGCATTTAAAAATAAAAAAAATTAATACTTTATGACAAAAATATGAGATGAGTAAATAATTAAATAATGAAACATAGTCATGGGTATTCAACTAGTCGGATAAAAACATGAACCATCAATATTATTTTCAAAAAGAGGGAATGTAAAATGCCATACATTCTGAAAAATATTGTCAAGGCCTCAACCAAGATATATAGAAATGATTAAAGACTTGTCAGAACCCATATATCAAATTGAGAAAGGCCTCAACCAATTCCATGTCAAATTGTCTCATGAGACCTACCAATGCATCAAGGAGCTATAGCTGGCTCCACCCATCACTTACTATGTTCAATACATTCCTCACATGAACAGTTTGAAACATAACATACCATTTGTAATAAAAATATCATAAAAAATGTCAATACATTATCCCTTAACCATGAGTGGTAAAAAAATAACACATCCACAGTCAAACATATCACAAAACCTTCAATAAAATAAGGAAGATTTGTATCATAATAAATCAACTTAAAAAAAGTTTAAAATCCATAATGGGATGTTGAAATAGATGAAAATGATTTATAAAACACTTTGAGAGAAGTATCCCTTTTTCATGAAAATATTTAAAAGTCACACAATTTAGAAAGGAATACATTTAAAGATATTTTTGATTCAAAGTGTCTGATACCTCTTTGAAACTTTTAAATGGAATTAACATTTAAAAAACATTCTTGTCCATATATATATATCCTTAAAAACATTTTTAAATCATTGACATTAATAAGAATGATTTAAAAGAATAAATATTTAAAAAATTTGAAATGATGTTTAAAAAAAGAGCCCCTTAAAAAGAATCCCATTTAAAACTCTTATTAAAAACATGAATATGGATAATAAATATGTCCCAGTGAAAACTTACCCCTAAACAATATCGAATAATAATGAGATTGTGGAATTAACACTTAACTTGTACTTTTCCTAAGTCGATGGTATGTTAACCTCATGTATAAGAGTAAAAACAGTGAAATTAAATTATACAAGAAATATATACATAAATATGATGTCATATATTATCTTAAAATATTTCTTTGTTAATAATATTTTAGTAGTATCATCATTTTGGGTGTTAACTGACTTGTTTACCTTTATATGCTTGGTTATGTAAGCCATGATTGTTATGGATATGATGTATTTAATTAATATTCATAATGATATTAAGATATTAAAAATTATTTTTAATCATCAAATAAAATTTATACTTTAATGGTTACGATGGGGGAATAAATCTCATCTCGTTCGTGGAGAATGTAATCTGTACGTACGTAGGAGAAACGATATCATTGATGTAGGAATCATATGTAATTTAAGTTTATATCATATATAAATAATCATTAACATGTTATATTTATTATTAAATCAGTTATACTCATTATTATACCCATCCCAATAATGAAATGTTTGAATAACAAACTACACCACGACATGGAGAAGATAAACCGTACGTACTCACGTATAGTGACATTGTCATTTATAGGATGGATAGAATAATGAATATTATTATACCTATTTTTATAATAACATAACATTATATAGAAGATACCGATGTTATTATGTTATAATAGAAAAAACAAATAAATATGAAGTGGAAGAAGAAAAGATCTTGGAAGAGGTGGTGAAATATTTACCTCTTCTTCAGGTTCTTCCTTTTGATTTGATCAAAAGGGATCCTTAGAATGGATTTATGACCAATGTATGGCCTCTAGTATGAAGGGAGAAAATTTGGGAGGATATATTCTCAGGGGTTTCCCAAGTCAAAAGGCTTTGGAGGTGTGAAATTAAGATAAGGGGAAGTGCCCTTTTATAAGAGAGGCAAGGGTCACTTTAGGAAAAGCATTAAATATTATTTTATAATAAAATCATTTTCAGTTTCTAAAGGCACCAAATTGATTAATTTATAGGATAAGGTGTGGATGGGAAAAAAACTCTCAACCAATAGGTTTTATACTGTTTTAGGCATCATATTAACCTTATCATTTAGATTTATCTTTTAGTTAAATAGTTTGACAATTACCACGTCTCTTTGTATTTTTAAATTATGTAGTTAATAAACAAACTATAACAATACAATAGAACCAAATGATTTTAATTATTAATATATATAACATTATATAAGTACTTTGGATGATCCTTATATTTTTTGGAATATTATATCAACTAATAATATAGCATTTGTTTTAAAAACTCAATTATGATGATTTTGACACTATTCAGTATTTGATTTTTCTGAAAGCCATAGTGTAACACCCGAGACGTTTATGAGAAATATTTTGTTTTTATGTTATATAAATCATCAAAGGAATATTTAACTACACACAAAACTAGCTTGTCTTGCTTTACATGCAACCGCGGCCTTCCTCGATATCTTGCGTCGTACGCAATACCGAGTTTCACTAAACAAAGATATGCTATTAAAATATTATTAAAACTAGCCGTTATGAAAAGTACTAGCTGAATTTTTAATTTTATAACATTTTAAATCAACTTATACATTTTATAGAATGAGGTATAAAAGAAAAATCAGTTTTTTTGGATAAAAGAAATATTTGTCAAAAAATACAGTTTTCCCGCCTTTTGATGGAGCACCCACATTAAATCTAGTTTTGACATGTTTATAAGTTCAATTTGACCAAATAAAATTCTTCTTTTGAATCAGGGTATAAAAATTTACTTTGGATGAATTTTTGATATTTTTCTGATAACTTTCATATTTTGATGAATAGTAAAAATATGCTAATTTTTAATTAAAAACAACTTTTTTCATTGAGATAATTTATATAGATAAATTATAATATTGAATGGTTTTAAATTATAAATAGAATATATTTTTACAATTTAATATAATTAATGTCATTAGCATTAATTTCACATTGAATTCATAGGTAAAAACATTTCAATCTTTGGCAATGTTTTAACTTCTAAAACCCGTTTTCTTAACAACGGGATATATTTTAAATTGATTAGTGAAACTTATATGTTTTGAATTTTGAAAAATGGATTCCATATTAAGAATCAGAGGGTCCAAATTATGTTAATAGACTACTTTTTATTTTTGGGCATTATGAATAGTAACTACGGTAAATTTTATTTACCATAGTTAAAGGAAAATCAGGTAATTAAGGGCAAATATAAGATTATCAAATTACCCTAAAACCTGAAAAAATCCTATTGGATGACTAAAAGTCGACCCATATCACCTAAGGGTCTGATTATATTCATTTAATGAACTTTTTTCCATGAAAATAATTTAATTATTATTAAAACCAAAGAATGTGACAACATGTCACTTTCTTAAATCTTATAAGTTTATTAATTTTAATTTGGTGATAAACTTTATGAATCTTCGAACATGAATAGTCTCCAGAAATCTAATACAATTTTCTACATCATAGGAATTTATTTAGAATTTTTAGGGATTAAATAATTATCATTAAGTATGACACAATAGTAATGTTGAAATTATTTTATTAATTAAAATATCAAATAAATTGTTTTAAAAATATTAAAATAAATATTATATGAACTATTTAATGTGATACAATAATTTTCTAGATACATATGAAATTTAATGAATCTATTAAAACTTTTACATTGAACATATCTTCTGTATATATTTTATTTAAATTCAAATAAATGAATAGTGTGAAAATTGACACTATTGTTATTTTATCAAAATAACATATTATAAAATTGTTTAAAAATCACAAAAATATTTAAAAATTATTAATTAAAATTTATATTTTCTAAAATGTCATAAAGTTTTAAATTATGGAAAATTCGCAACACATATGTAATTATTTATAATAATGTAAAATTTAGAATATTATTACCACATATAAAATTAAATTAGTAAATAAAGATAAATCAAGTTGGTAATGTTTAAAATAAATTCCTAACTTGTATAAATTCTATTGGATGATGAGATTACAACCCTATCTCATCTAATAATTGGATATGAGTCAATTTGTAAGTTTTTAAGTGGGGTTGGGATTTAATATAAACTAATATTTCTTATATTTCCAAAGGTGCCCCTCTCCTCCCTTATAAAAGGGAACCTCCTCCCTCTCTTCCTCACACAAATTTTAGCCTTCATGATCGGCCAAACCCTGCCCATTTCACTTCCCCACTTCCTTAGAAACCTACTAGAGGTACTGGTCTTATCAAAATACCAACTCCAGTGCCTTAAGAGAAGGTTTAAAGGAGGCACTTCGAGAAAGAGGTAATACCTTCTACCGTTTTCTTCAAGTTCCATTCTTCTTCTACTCCTTCTTCATTAATTGTTTCATTATGAGGTAATAAAATCAGTATCACGCATATACTTATATGTTATTATAAATATGAAACAACCCTATTTCACCTCTTATCCATCCTACGGAATATGAAATCACCGCACGTGCGTACGTACGGAATACCGTCTCCACGCCGTGGTGTAATCTATTTTCCACCACCACCTTACTTGGATGGCTATAAGGGTTAAAGTAATGAATATATATGATTATTGTAAAGGGGTATTGATTATGAAATAGTATACATACACTCCAATAAAATTCCACGATCATGGGAACGATATCATCGCTCGTGCGTACGCACAGAATACCGTCTCCACGATGTGATGTGATTCGTTTTACATGATCTTCATTGAATAATGATTATATAAATGAATTGAATGAATGAATATGATATATATTACACTAATACCATTCTGGAAATTAGGTATCTATAACCTAAAGAGAAGAATAAGAATTTATTCGACAAACACGCATAAGAACATAAAGTAATAAACACCCGAATAACAAGTAGTAATGAAATATTACTAATAAGAAGCTAAAAATATGACCATATATGATATCATAACAATAAGTATGATTCTTTAATAAGTCAATAACATTATTTAAATCATTATACAGGAGGTTCAGACACTTACGAATCAAATCGGACCTAAGGTAAGGGAAATATCACAATCACATTTTTATCCGAGATTGATTATACTTTGGAATTTACTGGGGTGTATTTTATCATCCACATCCATGTTTCCTCAATATGTAATATTTATATCCTTCTACAATAGTTTATATCAAATTTTACCCTTTGGTGAGTTTTTAGTAAATGATATGGAAGGAATCTTTTGTCGTTTTTCGTACGACGTACTTTTTGACTTTTCCGACAAAAGTACGAGAAGAATGTTTTTTTAACTTATACGAAATGAATGTATTTTTAAAACATTATTTCCAAGAATCTTCCCTTACACGTTTTGAAGTTTATTTTTAATCGACTTATTTTAGTTTAGAATTGTATGACATGTTAGGAAAGGAAAAATGTTTTTGAAGTAGAATGAATATTTTCCTCAAGAATGGAGTTCAAGTGTTTTATCAAAATTATTTTCCATCTAAGATAATATAGGTTTCTGTTTCTATCCCAATTATTACATTGATTTGATTATGTTGTGAAGGAATTATTTTTATGAATTCTTTTATCTTCTATGAATTGTTTTATGATGTCATGTTGTTTATGAATCCCATTTTTGTTATATGAGTTATGCAATGATTTTGTGGCACACATAAGAATGGTATAATTATGAGATGGGTGGGACCTATATCTCCCTCCAGTGCATTGGGTAATGATTTTATATCTCATGAGATAGACATGGCTAGAATAGCAGGTTATACCGATTCAGTGAAATAGGACTGAAACGAGGAGTGAACTCGGTTCATAAATGGACATTGTCCACTAAGATAGTCTTGGAAATGAGTCTTGACTAATAAGAAATGATTCTCAATGATTATGTGTGTATGCCACAATGTTTCGTGTTTTATGTTATGATTATAGGGATTTCATTTCACTACTATGAATTATCCCATGTCATGAAATTATGCTCTCTTTTGCAGGTTAAGATTTACAAAATGTTATGTTCTTATGAATATGATGTGATTGATATTTCTTTTGTTTACCCTTACAGAGCATTTGAGCTCTCCCTTTTGTATGTTTTCTTTCCCCAGGTCAGGAAGAAACTTATTAAGTAAGATATGCCAAAAGGGACTATAGATATGATGAAATAAATGGGAGACAGTGTAGATGATTTATGAACCAGTTGTTTATGTTTCCCAGTTTCTAAAGACACTATACCTATACGGTCCTTTCATGGTTTTGTTATATGTTGTAATAAGTACGCTTCAATTTTAAAGTAATAACAATGTATGTAAAGTATGGGTCGTTATAGTTGGTATCAGAGGAAAGGTATTGTCAACCATTGGAAGCTATGATGCGAAAGCCTTAGTAAGAACCCTAAGGAAAAGTCTAAGCATAGAACACAATATTAGTGTTTTAGAAATGACCATGAATATCCTAGGATAAGACCTTAAGTGTGAAATTTCATTCTTGATTATGTGGTTTTCCTATTATAATTAGTGTTTCTCACACTATTCTTCTTGGTTTTAGTCAATGGTTGGAACCCGAAGGAACCATGTTAATGCGGAATGCGACAGGCAATGCAATGATTTCCCCCCTAAGCAACCAAACGTTATGGGAGCTAGAATGAAAAATATTGTAGCCATGCTCGCACAACTTTCTGAAGCTGTGAATCATGAAGGACTTCCAAACGAGAAAAGGAAGGAGAAACATTCTGTTGAATCCATCATGAGGTAGAATCCACCTTCTTTTAGCGGGTCTATTAATCCATTAGTTTATGAACAATGGATTAGTACCACTAAAAAGATATTTTCAGTTCTTCAATGTTCTGAACATGATAAAGTCATCCTAGTAGTGTATCGTTTGGAAGGAGATGCTGATCAACGGTGGAATCTTATTAAGAATACGAGGAAAAGGGATGAAATTGAGTCCATGGAATGGGATGAGTTCAAGAACTTATTTCTCAGTAAGTACTTCCCTCGTATTCTTTGAACAAATATGGAGAAATAGTTTCTTGAACTGAAGCAAAAAGATGATGAATCTGTTGGTACATATGAAGCAAATTTTACAAGACTTGCAAGGTACGCTTCTGGTATTATTATCCAACCTGAGAGTAAGATCGATCGATTCTTTAGTGGCTTAAAACCAATTCTTTGAAGGGCATTAGCGATAAGGGACTTCAATAGCTATGAGGAAATCATTCGATGTTCTCTCAAAGTCATGATGGAGATTGGAGTAACCCATCAGTCATATGGGTTTGATAAGAAGAGGAAAATGGAATTCAAAGGAAAATATAAAGAGCACAGTAAAAAAAGATGAGCTTTCCCTTATGCTCAAAGTGTGGAAAGAAACATGGAGGGAGTTGTCTTAAAGGGACAAGTAAATGTTTCAAATGTGGAAAGGAAGGTCATCGGGCATTTGAATGCTGCAATGATGGGAAGAAGATGTCTAATGATGCAAACAAAGGAAGGGACACACAGAATGAACCTACTATACTTTAATGTTTCAAGTGCAAGGAGATGGGGCATTATGCCAATAAATTCCCTAATCCAAGGGTTGTTGATGATGATCTACATCAACACAATCTTAATGCTAAAGACAAATAAAAGTCACATTCAATTTCTATCAGCGATGTGGAGTACGATAACCATGTGGTGAAAGGTACACTTACCATCCACTCTAAGGTAGCAAATGTTTTATTTGATTCTGGATCCACCCACTCTTTTATTTTTGGAGATTTTTCTAAGGGTATCCCCATTTTACCTCAACAATTAGATGTTTAGTTAGCTGTGACAACACCTAATGGCACAACAGTCGCATCAAAAGTTTATAATTCTTCCCCGATTGAAGTTTGTGGGAAAGTGCTTCCTGGAAATCTTGTGATCCTTCCTATAGTGGAAATTGATGTGATTCTTGGCATGGATTGGCTTTCTTTATATGGAGCTCATATCAATTGCCAAAGAAGGGAAGTCACATTTCATATTCCAGATCAATCAATGATCGTCTAATGATGCAAGGATGAACAAAACCTTCCAGTAGAAATTTCTTCCATCTTATGGGTCTTGATTCCACTTAATGAAGGTTATTTATCTCAAATGGTTGGTGAGAAACTCACAATTAATAATATGCCCATTATACGGGAGTTCGATGATGTCTTTCCAGAGGAATTTTCGGGTATTCCACCAAATCGTGAAGTTGAGTTTTCAATAGAACTCATACTGGGTGCTTTGCCTATTTCAAAGACACCTTATAGAATGGCCTCAATTGAGTTGCAGGAATTGAAGAAGCAACTCCAAGAGAATCTTGATACGGGATTCATATTCCCTAGTGCGTAACCTTGGGGAGCACCTGTTCTATTTGTTAAGATGAAATATGGATCAATGAGACTCTGCATTGATTATCGAGAACTTAACAAGATCACTATCAAGAAAAAAATATCCTCTCCCATGCATTGATGACCTATTTGACCAACTATGCGGAGCTCAATACTTTTCCAAGATTGATCTTCATTCAGGGTATCATCAATTAAGGGTCAAAAGGGAGGATATACCAAAATGGCTTTCCATACAAGGTATGGACACTATGAATTTATAGTGATGCCATTTGGTCTTACTAATGCCCCTGTTATCTTCATGGATCTGATGAATAGAGTCTTTAGTGACAACCATGATCAATTTGTGGTAGTCTTTATAGACGATATTCATGTCTATTCAAAGAGAAAGGAAGAACATGAAGATCACTTGAGAATTATATTGAAGACCCTGAGAAAGGAGAAGCTTTATGCCAAATTTACCAAGTGTGAATTTTGTCTTCAAAAAGTTGCATTTTTGTGTCATATAATCTCAAAAGAGGGGATATCTATGGATCCAGAAAAAACATAGGTTTTTAAAAGATGGTCAAGACCAACAACAGTAACTGAGATCAGAAGTTTTCTTGGTTTGGCTGGATATTATGGACGTTTTGTGAAAGATTTTTCACAATTATCTAATCCACTCACCAGGTTGACTCGAAAAGGAGTTAAGTTCATGTGGATGGACGAATGTGAAGAGAATTTCAAGGAGTTGAAAAGAAGGTTATCCAGTGAACCTGTACTCAAACTTCCTTGTAGTGGAGAAAGGTTTGTGATCTACAGTGATGCATCCAAGAAGGGACTGGGATGTGTTCTCATGCAAAATGATATGGTGATAGCTTATGCCTCATGACAGTTGAAAATGCATGAGAAAAATTACCCAACTAATGATTTGGAGTTAGCTGCGGTAATATTTGCGTTAAATATTTGGAGGCATTACCTTTATTGTGAAGTTGTGATATTTATAATGATCATAAAATTTTAAAGTATATTTTCACACAAAAGGAGCTGAATATGCATCAAAGAAGATGGTTGGAACTGATTAAGGATTACCACTGCTCAATTCATTACCACCCTGGGAAAGAAAACAAGGTGGAAGATGCATTAAGTCGACAAGACCATGCCCGTTTATCCATGATGAGGATCACAAAAGATCCAATATTTATGGATTTAAAAAGGATGGATCTTGTAATTATAATGGAAGGGGGAAAATCGTATCTTTCTCAAATGAATGTTCAACCATCTATACATGTGACGATTAAAGAGGCACAGAAAGAAGATGTAGAGTCACCAAAGAAGGTGAGAAATGTTCCTGAATTCAACCTTCATTGTGATGGGATAATAAAGTTCAGGAATCAGGTTTTTGTTCCTCCCATCCCCGAATTAATGAAGGAGCTGCTGGATGAGGCACATAGTTCTTCATTCTCTATTCATCCTGGAAGCACGAAGATTTATAAGGACCTGAAAGAGTACTTCTGGTGGGATGGCATGAAAAGAGATGTTGTTGAATATGTCTCTCGATGCTTAGTTTGTCAGCAAGTTAAAGCTGAGAGACAAAAGTCTAAGGGGATGTTACAACCATTACCCATACCCGAATGGAAATGGGAAAACATCACTATGGACTTTGTCACAGGACTTCCTAAAACATCCAAAGGCAATAATGCTATGTGGGTCATAGTTGATCGTCTTACAAAGTCTGCACACTTCATTTCTATTAGAGACGATTTCTATCTGGATCAGCTTTCCAGGATATATGCAAAGGAAGTGGTAATATTTCATGGAGTACCACTTACTATTATATCTAATCGGGATCCAAGATTTACCTCGAAGTTCTGGCAAAGTCTTCAGCATACTCTAGATACAGAGTTGTGTTTCAGCACTGCTTATCATCCTCAGACAGATGGTCAGTCTGACAGAACAATTCAAACTCTAGAAGATATGTTTAGATCTTTCACTATGGATTTCAAAGGTGGTTGGTATCAACACCTACCTTTGGTGGAATTTTCTTATAATAATATATTTCACTCCAGTATTCAGATGGATCCTTATTAAGCTATCTATGGAACGAAATGCAGGACTCCAACTTGTTGGGATGATGTTGGGGAAAGAAAGCTATTAGGACCTAATCTCGTTGATAAAATGGAAGAAAAGGTCAGATCTATTCAACAACACATAAGTGCAGCTCATTGTCAATAGAAAAGTTATGCCGACAACCGAAGAAAAGACCTAGAGTTTGAAGTGGGTGATAAATTTTTCTTACGAATATCTCCTTGGAAGGGGGTCATGAGATTTGGAAAGAAGGGGAAGTTGAGCCCTAGATATATCGGTCCTTTCGAAATAGTGGATCATGTTGGGAATGTATCTTACCTATTGGAGCTTCCACAAAATCTCTCTCAAGTACACGATGTGTTCCATGTATCTCTCTTGAGAAAGTACATACCTGACCCTTCACATGTACTCAGCCCAGAAGTTGTACCGCTGGAGCAAGATCCTTCTTATGAAGAACAGCCGATAGAGATTCTGGATCGTAGCGAAAAAGTCCGATGAAACAAGACCACTCGATTGGTGATTGTTTAATGGAGGAACCACCAATTAGAAGAAGCTATATGGGAGCTTGAGGATATGATGAGTGAGAGGTATCCTCATCTGTTTGTTACAAAGTGACGAATTTCGAGGGCGAAAATCATGTTAAGGGGGGTAGAATGTAACACTCGAGACTTTTATAAGAAATATTTTGTTTTTATGTTATATAAATCATCAAATATATCTTTCACTACACACAACACTAGCTTGGCTTGCTTTACACGCAACCGCGACCTTCCTCGATAGCTTGCGTCGTACGCAATACCGAGTTTCACTAAACAACGATATGCTATTAAAATATTATTAAAACTATCTGTTATGAATAGTACTAACTGGATTTTGAATTTTATAACATTTTAATTCAACTTACACATTTTCTAGAATGAGGTATAAAAGCAAAATCAGTTTTTTGGATAAAAGAAATATTTTTCAAAAAATACAGTTTTGCCGCCTTTTGATGGCGCACCCACATTAAATCTAGTTTTTGAAATTTTTATAAGTTCAATTTTACAAAATAAAATTCTTCTTTTGAATCAGGTTATAAAAATTTACTTTGGATAAATTTTTGATATTTTTCTGATAACTTTCATATTTTGATGAATAGTAAAAATACGCTAATTTTTAATTAAAAACAACTATTTTCATTTAGATATTTAATATTGATAAATTATAATATTGAATGGTTTTAAAGTATAAATATAATATATTTTTACCATTTAATATAATGTATGTCATTAGAATTAATTTCACAATGAATTCATAGGTAAAAACATTTCGATCTTTGGCAATGTTTTAACTTCTAAAACCCATTTTCTTTACAACGAGATTTATTTTAAATTAATTACTGAAACTTATATGTTCTGAATTTTGAAAAATGGATTCCATATTCAGAATCAGAGGGTCCAAATTATGTTAATAGACTACTTTTTATTTTTGGGCATTATGAATAGTAACTACGGTAAATTTTATTTACCATAGTTAAAGGTAAATCGGGTAATTAAGGATAATATAAGATTATAAAATTACCCTAACACCTGAAAAAATCCTATTGTATGACTAAAAGTCGACCCATATCACTTAAGGGTCAGATTATATTCATTTAATGGACTTTGTTCCATGAAAATAATTTAATTATTATTAAAACCAAAGAATGTGACAACATGTCACTTTCTGAAATTTTATAAGTATAATAATTTTAATTTGGTGATAAACTTAATAAACCTTCAAAAATTAATATTCTCCAGAACTATAATACAATTATATACATCATCGGAATTTATTTAGAATTTTTAGGGATTAAATAATTATCATTAATTATGACACAATAGTGATGTTGAAATTATTTTATTAATTAAAATATCAAATAAATTGTTTTAAAAATATTAAAATAAATATTATATGAACTATTTAATGTGCTAAAATAATTTTCTAGATACATATGACATTTTTTTAATCTATTAAATCTTATATTTTGAACATATCTTCTGTATATATTTTATTTAAATTAAACTAAATGAATAGTGTCAAAATCGACACTATTGTTATTTTATAAAAATAACATATTATAAAATTGTTTAAAAATCACAAAAATATTTAAAAATTATAATTTATAATTTATATGGTCTAAAATGTCATAATGTTTCAGATTATGGAAAATTCACAACACATATGTAATTATTTATAATAATTTAAAATTTAGAATATTATTACCACAAATAAAATTAAATTGATAAATAAGGATAAATCAAGTTGATAATGTTTAAAATAAATTCATAACATGTCTAAATTTTATTATATGATTATATTAAAACCCTAGATCATCTAAGCTTCGTATATGAGTCATTTTCGAAGTTTTTATGTGGGGTTGGGATTTAATATAAACTAGTATTTCTTATATTTCCAAAGGTGCCCCTCTCCTCCGTTATAAAAGGGCACCTCATCCCTCTCTTCCTCACAACAATTTTAACCTTCAATCTCGGCCAACCCCTGCCCATTTCACTTCCCCACTTCCTTAGAAACCAACTAGAGGTACTGGTCTTATCAAAAGACCAACTCTAGTGCCTTAAGAGAAAGTTTAAATGAGGCACTTTGAGAAAGAGGTAATACCTTCTACCGTTTTCTTCAAGTTCCATTATTCTTATACTCCATCTTCTTTAGATGTTTCATTATGAGGTAATAACATCAGTATCAATCATATACGGATATGTTATTATAAATAATAAACAACCCTATTTCACCTCTTATCCATCCTATGGAATACGAAATCACCGCGCGTGCGTACGTGCGGAATACCGTCTCCACGCCGTGGTGTAATCTATTTTCCACCACCACCATACTTGGATGGGTATAAGGGTTAAAGTAATGAATATATATGATTATTTTAAAGTGTTATTGATTCTGAAATATTATACATACACTCCAATACAATTCCACGATCATGGGAACGATATCATCGCTCGTGCGTACATACGGAATACTGTCTCCACGATGTGATGTGATTCGTTTTACATGATCTTCATTGCATAATGATTATATAAATGAATTGAATGAATGAATATGATATATATTACACTAATACCATTCTGGAAATTAGGTACCTATAACCTAAAGAGAATAATATGAATTTATTCGACAAACACGCATAAGAACAAAAAGTAATAAACACCTGAATAACAAGTAGTAATGAAATATTACTAATAAGAAGTTAAGAATATGACCATATATGATATCATAACAATAAGTATGATTCTGGAATAATTCAATAACATTATTTAAATCATTTTACAGGAGGTCCGAACACTTACGAAGCAAATCGGACCTAAGGTAAGGGAAATATCACAATCTCATTTTTATCCGAGATTGTTTATACTTCGGAATTTACTGGGGTATATTTTATCATCCACATCCATGTTTCCTCAATATGTAATATTTATATCCTTCTACAATAGTTTATATCCAATTTTACCCTTCGGTGAGTTCTTAGTAAATGATATGAAAGGAATCTTTTGTTGTTTTTTGTACGAGGTACTTTTTGACTTTTCCGACAAAAGTACGAGAAGAATGTTTTTTTTAACTTATACAGCATGAATAGATTATTAAAAAATTATTTCCAATAAGATTCCCTTACAAGTTTTCAAGTTCATTTTTAATCAACTTTTTTTTAGTTTAGAATTTTATGACATGTTAAGAAAGGAAAAATGTTTTTGAAGTAGAAAGGATATTTTCCTCAAGAATGGAGTTCAAGTGTTTTATCAAAATTATTTTACATCTAAGATAATATAGGGTTCTGTTTCTATCCTAATTATTACATTGATTTGACTATGTTGTGATGGAATTATTTTATGAATTCTTTTATCTTCTATGAATTGTTTTATGATGTCATGTTGTTTAAGAATCCCATTTTTATTACATGAGTTATGCAATGATTTTGTGGCACAAATAAGAATGGAATCATTATGAGATGGGTGGGACCTATATCTCCCTCCAATGCATTGGGTTAAGATTTTATATCTCATGAGATAGACATGGCTGGAATGGCAGGTTATACCGGTTCAGTGAAACAGGACTGAAACGAGGAGTGAACTCGGTTCATAAATGGACTTTGACCACTAAGATAGTCTTGGCAATGTGTTTTGACTAATAAGAAATGATTCTCAATGATTATGTGTGTATGGAACAAAGTTTCATGTTTTAAGTTATGATTATTGGGATTTCATTTCCCTACTATGATTTATCCCATGTCATGAAATTATGCTCTCTTTTGCAGGTTATGATTTCCAAAATGTTATGTTCTTATGAATATGATGTGATTGATATTTCTTTTGTTTACCCTTACTGAGCATTTGAGCTCACCCTTTTGTATGTTTTCTTTTCGCAGGTCAGGAAGAATCTTATTATGTATGATATTCCAAAAGGGACTATAGATATGATGAAATAAATGGGAGACAGTGTAGACGTTTTAGGAACCAGTTGTTTATGTTTCCCAGTTTCTAAATACACTATACCTATATGGTCCTTTCTTGGTTTTGTTATATGTTCTAATAAGTGCGCTTCAATTTTGAAGTAACAACAATGTATGTAAAGTATGGGTTGTTATACATAGAAACGTTATAACATGGACTAAATTGTTTTTAAACAACCCTACAATGTCATATTAACCAAGAAAATTAGTTTAATTTATCAGAAGTCGAAAATTACATTTACATGGATATTTATAATATCAATTATTTTAATATTTCATTATTAAGGTAATTATTGCATCATCATTGTGTCATAAATATATTAAATAATATAATGTCTAAAATTTATAAATAAAATGTCATTTTATAGGATATATTATTATCTTTATAATGAATATTTATATTCGAATAGGTCAATTATATAACCCCATTTAAAAATGTTTTACTATAAGATACTTGCTTTTGTTATTTTGGTCTTCACTTTAGATTAATTAATGTAAAATGTCTTTATCACTCCAAAGTGGCTCCATGTGTTCCCAAAATCGACCCAAAGATTGAAATGGTCGGAAATCAATCAACCAATATGAATAGGACACATGTTAGGGTAATTTAATTTCATTATAATATTATTTTTTACACTTATTTACCGGATTTACCATTTAACCATGGTAAATAAAATATTTACCGAAATAATTATTCATATTGCTTGAAAACAAATACCAATATACACAATTTGTACCTCCTAATTCAAAATATTTCATCCATTTTTCTTAATTCAAAACACATAAGTTGTAGAAATTAATGTAAAATTAATTTCTATTTTTAAACCAAAAGCATGTTTTTAAGAAATAATAACTATTAAAAGATTGACACTTGTTTACATTCCGTATAAATGTGAAATTACACACAATGACATAAATTATATCAAATGATAATAATTTAATCTAATGATACATTAAAACCACTCAAATTTATAATTTATCACGGTAAATTATTTCTATTAAAAAAGTAGTTTTTATTTAAAATTTAGTACTATTCATTAAAAATTGAAAGTTTTCAGAAATGTACCAAAAATTTATCCAAAATAAATATTTATTCCCCTTTTCTAAAGTATAATTTAATTTCACTAAATTCAATATATAAATGTTTCAAATATTGGATTTAAAAAGTGTTTTCCATTAAAAGGCAAAAAAACACCGTTTTTTGAAAAAAAAACCTCTTTTATCTTGAATTTTTCTTATATTATGTCTACGAAACACAAAAGATGAATGTTAAAATTATATGGTATATATATAAAATTTTAAAATTTGGTTAATAAATTTCATAACCTCTTTTTTTTTTATCATCTAGTTTGGTATGTCGTTAGGTGATCAAACTTAGTGTTGCATGTAGCACACGTTATTAAAATAATTTGAAGAAAAACATAATACAAAATAGTTGGTTGTTACATTCTCCCCTCCATCAATAAATTTCATCCTATCAATTTGAAAAATAAAATTCAAAAATAAAATGTTAAAAATAGAAAAATACCATTATGGAGAACCCACACCAAAAATTGGTTTAATAAAATTTAGTCTTAATAAGAGTGAACGAGAAACGAAAAAGTCACCAAAAAATTATGATCTAGATTATGAAAAAATTATTAGAAATTAGAGACACATAATTGGAGGAAAATCTTAAATATTTATAGGCTGTGTTTGAGGACATCAATCACAAACAAGTGTACAATTGAGGGCCTCAAATCCATCGATCTATGTTGATTTAAAATATCATCAGTTCAACAAAAAATATGATATTAGGATAAAAAAAATTTAGTTTTAAGATCTCTTCCCTAAAGTTTTAGAATTAATTTACTCATAGAACAAGATAAAAAAATATACATGACAATTAGAGTTTCATCCTTCATCTAAATACTACCACAAACTTATATTTCACTCCAAAAGATTATAGAATTCAAAAAGAATCTATTTATCCTAATCATATAGGCTTGCAAAAAATTGAATTTATAACTTATCTGCCATAAAATTTTAAAAAACAACATTATCAAAACTAGGAAATCACATAGGCTAGTGGTAGGTGATTCACCCTTGTCGCCCTTCGGTTTCGGGTTCAAGTCTTGCTCCCTTGCCCAACAAGACAGGTTGTCGCCCGTCCTCCGGGTTGTCCATTTTATGACTATCCACAAATTATCTTGAGAAATGATTTAACCTTAATAATAGTATCCAACATCAAAAATATTCCATTTCCATCCTTTAGACTTATCCAAAATACTTTTGTCCAAACTCATAGTCCAAAATTTATGTGGAAGGTAAACAAAATGATGATCTCTTTTGCTATATAAAAACATCTGAATACTTTCATCATGTATTCTTTTAAAAAATGGTACCACCCTGAATTACTATAAAACCTTATTTATTACATTCATGATTTCTTATTCCTTATTTGATACTGGATATACTTCTTATATAAAAAAATGTTGTAAACTCCAACAATGATGGAATATAGAAATCATTAATCAGTTTTAAGGTAGTTAAGAATATACAATATAATTTACCCAAATTAATCATATATTATTCCAAAATCAATACCTCAATATCCAAACCATATTATGGTTTATATTTTTCTCAACCATATATTTTCCAAAAATAAATAACTGACTATTGATTCACTTTTCTTGGTTCCACACAATCTCATGTCTTTAATGAAATAATACTGTAGTACAATCCTTATATACTCTATAATTCTAATAACATGTACATCATTAATACAATACACAAATGACACAATAATTTAATAATAACATATGAACTATAATCATTCCTCTTCATCATCAGTAGTATCATAACATGATTATTATCCAATAGAAACATTTGGGGTATACTCTGATGATTTGGACATTGATTCATGTTGTGTCCCAAATTCTTTAAGATGAAGCATTATAAATTTGAAACATTTTTCTAACCCTTGAAATCACATACTTGGTGTAATTTTTATGCACACCAAAAACAAAATCCCATTCCCTTCAAGAAATTACCATACTGATTTTTTCCACAGTAATCACATATGGAAAATTTTTTCTTTCCCCTCTTCCCTTTATCTATCTTTCTCTCTTCCATCCTCTTCTTCTCTTGATTCCCTTCAATGCCATAGGACATAGAAAATTCATTCATTTTCTTATTAACATATGATATTATTTCATTATATGAATAGAATACCTAGGAGACTATTTCCCTTCTAAATGATGGCTTAATAGTATATAAGATATGATCCCTCTTAATCGTTCTAACACGCGTATTGCTGGAATTCTCAGTCCTTCTGCTAGGCGCCAATTCTAAACAATGGCATATACTAGGTTGGTTTATGAATAACAATGCATAATTCTAAACTTGTAAAATACCTAACATAATGTTAAAAGATTATGAATATAATATATAATCAAATAATTTTTTCATTGAGTAATTATTTAATCCTAAATCATTCATAATGGCTTGTAATGAAAATGTGAATTATCATAAGAATATCCCCTGAGAGTGTTGTAACCAAGAGTGCAGCAAGGCCCATTGTTGTGCACAAGTTCATGTTCGAGTATACCTCAAAGCGGTGTTTTCAGGTTTTACCCCTAGGTACATTTGTGCTAGAGTCGCCTCTACCTGCTCGTATCTAGATAGAAATGTATTGTTTGGAAAAATCACAAAATCTCTATAGTACCAAAATTTTAGGAAGTTCTTCTATACTAATCCTCAATGTCTATCTTAGGGTAATGTGATCTAATCAGAGTCTTTCTAAATCTAGTTTCCATGGATTTTACTAAAAATCATCTGATACCAACTATAACGCCCCTACCCAATTACCTAGAGCCGATGCATTATTTTAATACATTTTCATTATTACAAGGAATCAAATCCCAAAGGACTGATTAGTTTGGTTGTCTTGGAAAATAGATTACGTACATTAACGTTAAATTACATTATAAAATGAAAAAAAACAACACCATTATCTCTATTTTCCACATTCATATCTTTTAGAATATCTTTATAGGTCAGTCATAATATACTATTTCATATCCAGGTAAAATGAAACATAGGAAAGGAGGGAGATCAAATGCTCAGTAAGAGTAAGCAATACAGGGGAAGATAATATAACCATTAGGCAAGGTGAATAATTGAAAACACATTCCTTTAAAAATAATAAACAATAATTCATTATGGTAGTAATATGAGGTGTGTAAATAATGCCATAATAAGACATAGTCATGGGTATTCTTCTAGTCGAATAACCACATGAACCATCGATATAATTTTCATAATGAGGGAATGTATAATGTCAGACATTCTGAAACATATTGTCAATTCCTTGTTCAAGAAATCTAGAAATGATTAAGGCCTCGGGATAATCCATATATCTAATTGGGAAAGGCCTCGAACAATTCCATGACTAATTGTCTCATGAGTCATACTGATGCATCATGGAGCTATAACGGGCTCCACCCATCACTTACAATTTCCAATACATTCCTTATATGAACAGGTTGAAACACAACATAACCTTTGTATTAAAACTAGGATAAAAAATATCAATATATTATCCATACATCGTGAATGGTATAAAAATAACGCATCCACATTCAAACATATCACAAAAGCTTCAATAAAATATAGAAGATTTGTATCATAATAAATCATCTTCAAACAAGTTTAAAATCCATAAAAGGATGTTGACATAGATGAAAATGATTTGTAAAACACTTTTAGATAAGTATTCCTTTTTCATAAAAACATTTAAAAGTCACACAATTTAGAAAGGAATACATTTAAAGACATTTTTGAATCAAAGATTTCCATAATACTTTGAAAGTTTTGAATGGAATTAACATTTCAAAAATATTCATGTCCATATAAATAAATCCTGAATAAAATATGTTTAAAACATGGACATTAATGATAATGATTTATAATAATAAATATTTAAAACATTTAAAATTATGTATTAACAAAAAAGTCCTTTAAAAACAATCCCTTTGAAAACTCTTTTATGAAACATGGATATGGATAATAAATATGTCCCAGAAAAAACGTACCCATAAACAATCTTTATTAATAATGAGATTGAGGAAGTAACCCTTAACTTGTACTTTTCCTTCGCCAATGTTAAGTTAACCTCCACAATAATAGTTAAAACATTGTTACTAAATTATACATGAACTACATAAATAAATATGATATCATATATGATCTTCTAATATTTCTTTGTTAATAATATTTTAGTAGTATCGTCGTTTTGGATGTAAACTGACTCGTTTTCCTTTATATGCTTGGTTACATAAGCTCTGTTTGTTATGGATATGATGTATTTGATTCATATACGGAACGATATTATGTTCTTAAACATTATTTTAAATCATCAAATGAAAATTATTCTTGAATGGTTACCATGGGGAAATGAATCTCATCGCATTCATGGAGATGGTAATCTGTACGTATGCACAACGACAATATCATTGATTATGAAATCATATGTATTTTGATGGTATATCATATATATATAACAATTAACATTTAATATTTATCATTTACATCTGTTATACTCATTATTTTACCCATCCAAATGATGATGTGTTTGAATAACAAACCACACCACGACGTGGTGACGGTAATCAGTACGTACGCACGTATGGTGACTTTGTTATTTATAAGATGGATAGAATAATGAATATGATTGTACAATTTTTATAATAACATCACATTATATAGAAGATACTGGAGTTATTATTTTATAATGGAAACAACAAATAAAGAGGAAGTGGAAGAAGAAACGAAGTTGAAAGAGGTGGTGAAATATTTACCTCTTCTTCGGGTTCTTACTTTTGATTTGATCAAAAGGGCTTCATAAGCTAGATTTACGACCAAAGGATGGCATCTCGGATGAAGGGAAGAAATATGGTAGGATTGTTTCTTAGGGGTTGGCCGACCCAAAAGGCTTTTGAGGTGTGAAATTAAGATAAGGGGATGTGCCTTTTATAAGAGAGGTGAGGGTCACTTTAGGAAAAGCGTGAAATATTATTTTATAATAAAATCATTTTCGGTTTAAAATTTCACAAAAATAAATTATTTACATGATAATGTGGGTATGGGTTGAAAAATTCTCATCCAGTAGGTTTTAGACTGGTTTAGGTTATCATATTATCCCTATCATTTAGAATAAACTCTTAACTAAATATTTTAACATTTTCCATGTCTCTTTAAATTTTTATATTATATGGTTAATAAACTAACTATAACAAGAAAATAGATCCCCATATGGTTAATTATTAATATATATATCCTTATCTATGTACTTTGTAAGAACCTTATATTTTTAGGAATATTATATTAGTTAATAATATGGCATTTGTTCTAAAAACTCCATTATGTCAATTATGACACTATTTAGTATTTGATTATTATAAAATCCATAAAAAATTATTAATTAGAATAAAATTTAATTAAATGGCCATAACATGTCATATTAACCTATAAAATTAGTTTAATTTATCAGAATTCTCATTTTACATTTATTTGGATATTTATAATATCATTTATTTTAATATTTCATTATTAAGGTAATTGTTGCACCATCATTGTGTCATAAATTAATTAAATTATTTAATGTATAAAAATTATAAATAAAATACCATTATGTATAAAATATTTTATCTTTATAATGAATATTTATAGTCAGAAAGATCTATTATATAACCTCATATAAATATGATTTGCTAAAGGATACATGCTTTTGTTATATTTGTCTTTACGTTATATTATTTAATGTAAAATGTCATTATCAATCCCAAGTGGCTCCATGGGGTCCCAAAATAGACCCAATGGTGAATAGGGTCAGTAATGAATGAAATAATAGGAATAGGACACATGTTAGGGTTATTTATTATTATTATTATTTTATTTTTTACCCTTATTTACGAGAGTTACCCTTTAATCGTGGTAAATAGAATATTTAATGAAGTAATTATTCATAATGTATAAAAATAAAATATATCTATTTACACAATTTGGACCTCAAAATTCCAAATATGTAATCCATTTTACCTAATTCAAAACACATAAGTGTTCGAAATTAATTTAAAATTAATTCTGGTTGTTAAAATAAAAAATGTGTTTTAAAGAAATTATAATTATCAAAAGATCGACAGTTGTTTTTGTTCAGTTTGAATGTGAAATTATGCTCAATGACATAAATTATATGAAATGATAAAAATATAATCTAATTACAATTTAAGACCTCTCAAATGTATAATTTTACACTATAAAATATTTCGACTAAAAAATATGTTTTTAATTAAAATTTAGTACAATTCATCAAAAATTGAATGATTTTAGAAAAGTATCGAAAATTTATCCAAACTAAATTTTTATGTCCATTTTCTAAAGATTCATTTAATTTCACAAAAATGAATATATAAAATTTAGAAATATTGGATTTAAAAATAGTACTCCATTAAAAGGTAGAAAAACTACATTTTTTTAAAAATACCTTTTCTATCTTGATTTTTTCTTATATTATGTCTAATAAAAAATGATTAATGTTAAAATTATATAGGATATATATAAAATTTTAAAATTTTGTTAATAAAATTCATAACCACTTTCATTGAATGGATAGTTTGGTAAGTCGTGGTATGCTCGAACTCGGTGTTTCATGTACTACAAGTTATTGAAATAAATTGACGAGATAACAAAATATGAAATCCTGGGGTGTTCCATAGAAATTATATTTCTCACCTATCTATTTTTTTTATTTTAGAAACCAAAAAACCATTTTTAATAACATTATTATTTATTTTTCATGTATAAACTATTTTAGAATTAATTTTGTCGAAATCATATTTTGTTAACATACTTAGAATAAGTCCTAACAAATTATAAAAAACATACAAAACTTCATTAAAGTTATTGTAAAGATTATATGTCCTATAAAACTAGGACTCACCCTAATAATAATGGATTATAGGGTTTTATCAAGTATTTATTACTAGAAAAGTCTTAACTGTTAGATGGAAATTGACTATCAAAAAAATTAGTTTACTACTAATTATTGTAATCCAAATGATAATTGTAAGGAAGGTCATTAGACTAACTTAAGATTCTATTCATATTCAAAATAATTTTTTCTAATGAAATAAATACTTCTTACACTCTAATGGTTTTAACCAATACAACATTGTTAAATATGTTACTATAGAGTCGTTGAGTTCCAGGTGTCCAAGTCATTAGGACAAACTTAGATAAATATAACCTTTGGGAGATCAATATGATAGTTAGAAGGCTACCCATAAACACAATGTCATATGAAGAATTTTGATCTAGTTAATTAAATTCTCTATCAATATTTGGAATAATACTCAATGTGAATAGATCATTCTTTAATTTTTTATTTTCTTTTAGAGAGTAGTCCTCTTCTAGAATACGTATCATGTTCTATCCATACTAATTTTTAATAATTTTATCTGCATATGATCATCATAAATATCAAGGTATGTTGTGGATATGAATATAGAGAATCTAATCCATTGTATAGAGGGTACTAGTGAAAGGTAGACATAGAATATGATCATTTTTTCAATGGAATCTTGTTATACGATAATTGATCCTTTTTGACCATCATATCGAGGGATTCACCTGTAAAAGAAGAGAGATTTCCATATAATTATAAAACAATGGATACATTTATTATGGGTTATAGACTACATTTCTCATAATTTTAAAAGTGTTATCTTTTTAATAGTTTTAATTTCATTATTTCTATTTTATGTTATCATGTACTTGTTGTTTACACGTTTATTTTGTGCTGAAAATTTTAAATGAAAAGTCAAATATAATATTCTTATTTCAATTCTATAATTGTGAACTTTACCCATTAGGATTATGATACTATGATAATCATATTCATAGGGACTATGATATTTTACTCTCATTTTATAAAAATATAGGAATGTGGTGATTCTGTGATTATGTTAATTGTATTGAGGGCCATGTTCGTTAGCATACTTTTATATGATTATGACACTATTTATTTTTTATTTTTTAAAATTATATATTTAAAACTACATTTCACCCCATCCCCTATTATATTCTAGACATGTGATCATATTCTTATGATCCTAATTAGTACTAATTCTATAATTCTGATACAACAATGAACACATTTGTTATATGTTGTTAGATCTCATTTAACTACTCATATCATTATATTAGGGTACTAGATACTAATAATTATATGTTGTTATCTTTTATACCATGGAATAGAACCTAGGGTCTAGCATTCAAGCATATAATTTTTTAATCTGGGAGCTTCTATAAGATCTGGTGGACACATCATATGTGTGAGGGATTTGTGATCCATGTATTCATAGTTTTCCTATTACTAGAGGTAATAGGTTTGGTCAATCTCATGTGTCTCTATAGAACCCAAGGATTAACATTATTTTCTTTAGTTTAGATTTTTATTTTTATGTAAGGTTTTATTTGAGGATGTTGTTTATATCACATATGCATGCACATTTTGTGATTGATGATGTTTGGTGTGTTAATTGGGTGTCAACGAACATGAATTATTCTCTATCCCAAAAGTTGAAACCTTAGTACACATAAATATTCTCATGTCTTATTTCAGATTGTGCCCAATATTCCTAGTGAATTTGGTGGAGTCTATGTGCTACATAACTGAGTAGGACTACTCATGTGGAGCCAAAGGATCAGGCTGGGGTATCCAGGTAGTTTTTGGTGAATGGGTTTGAGGTATGACTCGGGGATCGAAGTAGATCCTTTTTTGTATTTTATTTACCTTATTTATTAAATATATGTGATTGTCCCTATGAGCAATTATTTATTTTTTATTATCATGAACATGAGTCTATATTCACACATACATTAATAAAATCATACTTTTGATTCTTTGTTATGCATTATATTGTATTTATAGTTATGGATGTGTTTGGTTATTTTTAGATAGTATTAAACTCTAATTAAATGATATATACTATCAAATATATATTTTTATATTCCTTCCACTATTAAATATCATTTTCTATATGAGAAGTCATTATTGAGCCCTTATGGGGAGATAAATGTAGATATGTGTTTGGTTGATCTGGGATGGTGTGTTGAATGAATGGAAATACTTATGTTCTGAGTATTATAAAATTGTATAGCTACTAATTTTATGAAACCCATATATATGAAATATATATTATTTATTTGATAAAGAAGTATTATATATGAGATTTCATATCATATGTATCAAATACTAAACAATTTTCTAGAAAAATTCTACTCAAAATCATATATATTTCAATCATCTCCCAAAGTTCTTCAAAACATATCCACAATTCTTTAAAACACCGTCAGACTTCCAAAAAACTCCACCTTATATATTAAACATTATGATATCTATTTTACGATATTATTTATGTATCAAACCCAAAATCCATCATAAAAACCAAATCTTATTATTCTCAATTCAAGTCTTCATCACTATACCATCAACACAATTCAAGGGGATTCTTCTTTAACTCTAGACCTCAAAAAATCCATTTAGGACTCAAAAATATCCCCAACATCACAAAAACACCACATATCATTATTTCCTAAAGACCACACTTGGTCTCATGATACCCATGGACCTCATTTTATAAATCATTGACCACCATATTTATACTGTTCATTGGGTATTTTATATACTTTTGGGAAGAATTTTTTTTTCTCACCATGTAAAAAACATATGAATTGGGAAATCCGCTTGAAAAAATCCTTTTAAATTGGCTATTCTATTAATAATGTGAAACCCCATAATATTAATTATGTTTCCTGTTTTAAATCACCTCTTTATACCAAAAAATATAAGAACTATATGTTAATGAACCTCCCATAGTCATTCGAGTCGAAATGTCTTTAGTGGTGATGTGGTGGATGGGCTGGAAAGACCCATAAAATTCAAGGGAAATTTTTTCTTAATTTTCTTTTGAATTTTACAAGAGCGCGGTTTCTGACGGCACCTGATTCCGAGGCCCGGTGTGCCCGGAATCAATTTCTGAAGTTTGGCTCGGGTACGTTCAGTGAACGATCGAGCGGGAATTTCTAACTTTTGATCCGGTGCTCGGAATTGAAATCCAAGGACACCGATGAACTCGCAACGCCGATATTCGCTTAAGGAGACCTTTTCCGAAGTTGCGTTTATTGCGGGACGAAAGTTAGTTTTTGGGAGAATTATAAAAAGTTGAATAAAAAATGTGGAACACTTTTTATTTTACTTTTGTTGGTTAACTTCTATCAAAGGAAGTTAGGGGTGGGACCCACACCCACTTAACCTCCCTTGAGAGGATTAAGTGTGGTGGGGCCCACACGAACCTAAACCTTCCATCTTCTCTCAAACTCCCTTTAACCCCTCTTTAAATGACATGACAACTTGTTATTTAATTTTGGAGTTATCTTATTTGAATTTCAAACCTTTGAAATTCAATTTGTTAAGTTTGTGAATAAAATAAGACCCTATCTTATTTTATTTGGTTATAATTGTTTAGCCATCTTGAGAGAATTTTGGGTTCTTCTCATTCTTCTTCAAACTTTTATGAAGAACACTCAAGCTTTGACGAAGAACGCTCAAGCTCTGACGAAGAACAACGCTCCTCTCTTCTTCGTCTTCCGTGTCAACGAAAGGGAACGCCGCTTCCTCCTCGGACTCCCTTCGTCGGCATACGAAGATTCGCCAACGACTTACATCTTCGGACGTACCTCTTCGTCATCGGATTTGACGAACGACTACCGCGACGCCCGACCTCCGTGACGTTGTCTTCCGCAGGTCGTTGACGATCTTCGAACTTGAACCCAAGGTAGGGGTTGTTGTTAATTATTTATTTATTTATTCTTGTTCGTGGTTCTGGCATGACTAACGTGAGGATATTTAAATATGTGTTATCATTTAACGTGAGGGGGCCGGACCGCATGAACACGGCCGAACCCCCTCCTTTGTTCTTGTTGATTTATCTTGTGGGTGAAACAAGATGGCGTGGTGCCGTCGCACCACGTGGATATTCGCACACTTATATTGTGTGGCGCCGTCGCGCCGCGCCATGAAAGAATCATCAAGAACGCGACGCCGTCGCGCCGCGTCAAAGGAAATTAAAGGCGCGGCGGAGGGGCGCGGTGCCGTCGCACCGCGCCGGACGATGAACACTGCGGCCAGTTCCGGGCCGTGGCGGGACGAGAAGACCGGCGGCCGGGCCGCTGGCATCGGAAGCCGGAAAGGGGACCGGTTTTCCGGTCCCGTTAGAGAAAACCCGGCCGCCCAGGTGGCCGGCCGGAATGTCAAAGGCCGGGAAATTTTAATTCCCCCAGCCAGCACTAAAACCCCCCCATTTATGAGGGGGGGTGGTTTCCTTGAGGGGGGTAGGCGGCCCCCCTGTTCTCCTCAAGCAGGCCCCCACGAGGGGGGCCGGTTCTCCAAAAGGCGCGGCTAAAAGTCGCGCCGCCACTTACTGGAAGCGGGGGCCTTGCCCCCCATGCGCTGCGTCCGTGCGGCGCCAGGCCGCCGCGCCGCCAGGCCGCCGCGCCGTCGCGCCGCCGCGCCACCGCACCGCCGGCCGGCCGGGCCGGGTCGGCCCGGACCCGGACCCCCTATTTCGAATCTCTTTCGGACTTTTGGCCATAACATGAGCCACGGACCTCCGATCGACGAACCGTCAGCGGCATTGCGATCCTTGGATCGAGACGGTCGATTCGGTATATCGCACTCAAAGTTTCGGAACACATTGAGTTCGGCTGGGTTGGTTCGTTCACGAAACCAACCGGGCCTTCGGAGCGGAAACACTCATATCTTGAGCTACGGACGTCCGATTGACGTGCCGTCAGCTTTGTTGTGTTCCTCTTAGTGAGTCGGATATTTTGGCATACTCTGCCCGAGGTTTGGACATAGGTGGGGTACGGTCTGGTTGGTTTTTCCTTAAAAACAAACTGGGCCCCGGGGACGAAAATTCCAATAACTCTCAGACCGGGCGTCCGATCGTCGCGCCGTCTGTTGCGTTGAGTTCCTGTTGACGATACGGAACTTTTGGATACATCAACTCTGGACTTTGTGAAAGTTGATGTATAAGCCTCTCGGCTCGTGAAGCGGACCCTCTGAACGAGCCTGCTGTGTGCGGGAACCCTAGTGTTGGCTGCGACTGTGACTACTACTGCTACTGCTACTGCTATTGTGACTGCGACGACGACAGTACAGAGATCCTGTGTGGATTCGACGACGACGACTACATTACTCAGCAATCCTACGTGGATCAGTGCTACAGGTCATGTGTGGGCCTGATCCTGTGTGGTTCTGATCCTGTGTGGGTCTTTGCGCTCAGCGGTCCTGTGTGAACCAGTGCCTACAGGTCCTATGTGGGCCCGATCCTGTGTGGGTCTTTTGCGGGGGTTAGTTACCTATCGATCCTTCGTGGGTCCGATGACTTAGATGGATCAGAGATCATCTTTATCGTCTTTCGAAGAAGTATACCTGTCTGAGCTGAATCCTGTTGCTTTCCTGTGTGGATTGTGTTGTGTTACCCTGTGTGGATTACGTTTTTCTTTCCTATGTGGAATACGTTTACTTTCCTGTGTGGACTGAGTTGTACTTGGGCTCGGAGGATGGAGCGTATTTTAAATTGACGACTTAGGTATATGTATGGGCATATACCTAAGCAGTGTCGGTTGTTACTTCGTGATTGTACCTTTCTTCGTGGTTTATCCTTTGCGGATTTGAGAGACCTTCAGGGGTATCGGGGTCCCTACTGAGTAGCTTATACTCACCCCTGCATGGGCTTTGCCCTCACTACGTTGTGTTGGTTGCAGATGACGGACAACGTTGATCTTAGCTGAGGCTTGTAGAGCAGGACGGTACCTGGAGGTGGACCACTGGGCGGGACGTGCTCGGAACGGACGGCGGGACCCGTGGAGCAGTGGAGCTATCTGTACCCACCCTTCTGGTGGGATTTCCAGTGGACAGCTCGGTGTAGCGGCTTTTACTTTTCAGTTGCTGTTTTCCCTTTCGATTTGTACTTTACTTTCAGTTTGGGTTTGTATACTGGCCCATTTACTTTTCTGCACTTTCAGTTGTAGTCTGCTTTTGCTTAGTGTTTACATTCTGCTTGCATACTCTGTGGTGTTTGTTTACTTTACAAAGGCAATGTCTTCCCTTTTTACCGGGATTTACGCCTTGGTGCTAGTCGCCAGCACCTGGCCTATGGAAGGCGGGCTTGGGTAGTCACGGCACAGACCCCGAGGGCGGGTCGTGACAAATTGGTATCATAGGAGTTCGGTTCTACCGCGAACTCTGACCTTTTCTATGTGAAGCAATAATGTTTAGTGTATTGAGTGTGGTTCTTAGTCCAGGGAGTCCAGTGTTGGTGCGGCGGCCGACGTATCCGTACACCAGGACCCTGACTTCTGATTTCCGACTTAATGCACGAAAACATTGATTGCGTGTGTGTTTCATGTTTTATTTGTGATTACTTATATCAGCTCACCAGGTATACTGTTCTGACCGTGGCGCACCTGTTTCCTTTTCAGGATGGCCCCACGACGGCAGCCAGCTAGGGTTCCGAGAGTCGAGTGTGACGACAGCCCACTGAGTGACGAGTCCTCGGTGCAGGGCCCTTTGTCAGCAGTGGCACCGACGGTAGCTCTATCCGCCGAGCCCCCGATGCTTCCAGCGCCAGCCGCTGACGATGCACGTCGCCTCAGCGCAGTGCATGAGTTTCAGCGCCAGCGACCACCCAGGTTTAGCGGGGAGACGGATCCCCAGGCAGCAGAGGACTGGCTGGAGGCAGTGGTACGTGTGTTTAGGCTAGTGAGGACACCAGCAGACCTCATGGCGATCCTCGTTGCGAGCCTACTACATGCAGCAGCAGGAAGATGGTGGAGCTTGATTCTCTAGGTGCATGATGAGGCATCTCTACTTTGGACGGACTTTGAGAGCCTCTTCCGCTCAGAGTTCTTCCCAGCCACCCTTCATGCGGTGCGTATCCAGGAGCTTCTTCAGCTGCGGCAGGGCAGCATGACGGTCGCTCAGTACTCGGTGAGATTTACTGATCTCTCGCGCTACTCGATCGACATGGTACGGGACCCATTCTTCCGGGCCCGGACCTTCGAGCAGGGTTTGAGACACGAGATCAGGGCATCGCTGATCTCCCTTAGCATACCGACTCAGACAGGAGTACTGGAGCGGGCCCTTCTGATCGAGAGCTTCCTTGCTGAGTCTACACCAGCGCAGCGACCCACCGCAGGGCGACACGTGGCAGAGTCATCTGCAGCAGGCATTCGACGGATGACTCAGGGGTCTAGACAGACCAGACCCTCAGGCAGACGACCTCAGGACATTGTCTCAGCAGTGTGGGGCACACAGCGCGGAGCCCGTCTTTCGAGAGGCAGACAGTGCTACTCGTGCGGCGGGCAGGGCCACATGGCTCGTGACTGCCCGACCCGCCGTGCCGAGGAGCAGCAGACAGCTGAGGGACCACCGAGGCAGAGGCAGAGGGTCGACCGTGGCGGTCCGCAGGGAGGAGGCGGACGAGGCAGAGGATCTGGACGAGCAGCCGGTGGTGGGCGACGCTTTGAGGCTCTGCCACCACCACTACCAGGAGGTCCACCCCGACCACAGGGAGCTGGCGGGTAGAGACAGGCACAGCTCCAGGCAGCAGAGGCCTACGATCACGGCGCACCCGAGATGATTCGAGGTACTATCTGTGTCTATTCCACCCTTGCTGCAGTTCTTATAGACATAGTAGCGAGTCACTCTTTCATAGCCGCTTCCCTTTTTCGGAGCTCGGAGATTCCGACTGAGCCGTTGGCTCGATCCTTACGGCTAGAGACTCCTACGGGAGCAGACTCGACGATTACGCACTGGTGCCGGAAGTGTGAGCTTACTCTAGGAGGCGAGAGCTTCGGCTGGGATCTTCTTGTAGCAGCGTCGAGGCCTTACGACGTCATCTTGGGCATGGATTGGCTATCTATGGTCCATGCGCAGATTGACTGTTTTAGGCACAAGGTGCGATGTGTACGCACCGACGGGAGAAGGTTCACCTTCACCGGCGAGAAGGGAGCCTTAGCAGCACAGGATGGACTTCCGCGGAGGAGAGGACAGCCCATTACTCATCAGTTAGCTAGCCTCATCCTTGGAGCAATTGACGTACAGAGTCCTGGTTTTCCTGCAGTGGTGGATCAGTTTGCGGACGTTTTTCCCGACGACGTCCCAGGGCTACCTCCTCGCAGAGAGGTAGACTTTTATATTGACTTGTACCCCGGGACAGCCCCGATATCCACTCCAGCATATCGGATGGCCCCCGCCGAGCTTCGAGAGCTACGGGTACAGTTGGAGGACTTGTAGGGCAAGGGGTTCATCCGACCCAGTGTTTTACCCTGGGCTTCGCCGATTTTGTTCGCCAAGAAGGCGGACGAGAGCTTGCGACTTTGTGTTGACTATCATCGCCTGAACCAGGTGACAGTGAGGAACAAGTATTCACTACCGAGGATTGATGACCTCTTTGATCAGCTCAAGGGAGCACGGTGGTTCTCGAAGATAGACCTCAGGTCAGGCTATCATCAGCTCAGAGTCAGGGACGAGGATGTGCAGAAGACGACCTTCAGATGTCGGTATAGCCACTATGAGTTCTTGGTTATGCCTTTCGGTGTAACCAATGCTCCAGTAGTGTTCATGGCTCTCATGAACAGGATATTTCAGCCATACCTCGATCGGTTTGTCGTGGTTTTCATCGACGACATTCTGATTTACTCTACGACTGAGGAGGAGCACGCCTATCACTTGCGAGTTGTACTAGACACACTCCGAGAGCACCAGCATTATGGTAAGCTCTCGAAGTTACAGTTCTGGATACGTGAGGTCCACTTCTTGGGACACGTTATCTCTGAGGTGGGAGATTCAGTGGATCCAGCGAAGATTGAGGCTGTGTTAGCATGGGAGCCACCCAGGAGCGTGACTGAGGTTCGGAGTTTCTTGGGACTAACTGGATACTATCGGAGATTCGTGCCAGACTTCTCTAGAGTTGTGACACCACTCACAGCTTTTACGAAGAAAGGGAAACCCTTCGTGTGGTCAGAAAGATGTCAGCAGAACTTCCAGGAGTTGTGACAGAGATTGACCAGCGCACCTATCTTGAGGTTGCCTGAGGAGGGAGTAGGGTACGTAGTCTACTGCGATGCATCAGGGACCGGACTCGGATGTGTTCTGATGCAGGAGCGGGTGGTGATCGCCTATGTATCACATCAGTTGAGGCCGCATGAGCAGAACTACGCTACCCATGACCTGGAGTTAGCAGCAGTGGTCTTCGCTCTGAATACATGGCGACACTATCTGATGGGCGAGCGCTTTACAGTCTTTTCCAATCATCAGAGTCTCAGGTATATCTTCTCGCAGAAGGACCTGAACCTGAGATAGCGGCGATGGCTCGAGTTCCTCTAGGACTATGACTTTGAGATAGTCTATACTCCTGGGAAGGGGAACGTTGTAGCAGATGCCCTCAGTAGGAGGATGGGCATTCAGCTACTTGTAGAGGCGATAGAGCAGCTAGCCTCTTTGCAGATATCCTTAATGGATAGAGATGGAGCAGCCTTCCTTCAGTCTCTCACAGTCACTCCTCCACTACTGCAGTGATTCAGGGAGGCACATCATGGGGACGCTGACTGTGAGACACGGCGTGCACAGATATCCTTAGGACAGACATCTGAGGGTTTCTCCCTTGGAGCAGAGCACGACATATTTTTCATAGGACATACCATGGTACCAGTCGCTTTGCGAGAGGAAGTGCTAAGAGAGTTTCACACTTATCCTTTGGCGGTACATCCTGGAGTGGCGAAGATGTACCAGGACCTCAGATGACAGCACTGGTGGCCGGGCATGAAGAAGGCAGTAGCAGAGTTCGTTTCTCGATGCCTCACCTGCCAGCAGGTGAAGGCAGAGCATCAGGTACCAGCAGGCTTGGGACAGCCCTTGGAGGTCCCAGAGTGGAAGTGGGACGGCATATCTATGGACTTCGTGACTGGACTACCACGTACTTCCAGAGGTCACGACTCCATCTGGGTGATTGTTGACCGACTCACCAAGTCGGCACACTTCTTACCCATCAGAGAGCAGGGCTCAGTGGAGAGCTTGGGACGTCTCTACGTTCAGGAGATTGTGCGGCTCCACGGTGTGCCATCATCTATCGTCTCCGATCGAGATGCTCGCTTTACTTCATGGCTTTGGAAGGGGTTACAGGAGGTGTTCGGGACGCATCTACGTCTGAGCACAGCCTTTCACCCTCAGACGGATGGTCAGACGGAGAGGACCATTCAGACTCTCGAGGACATGCTCCGCGCATGTGTCCTCGACTTTGGTCGTAGTTGGGAGGACCACCTACCCTTGGTGGAGTTTGCGTACAACAACAGCTGCCACTCCACCATCGGGATGGCACCGTACGAGGCATTGTACGTCCGACCTTGTAGATCTCCTTTATGCTGGATATACCCTGGGGAGTCAGCACTTGTGGGACCGGAGATGGTCCAGGCCATGACAGAGAAGGTCCAGGTCATCCAGGAGCGGATGAGGACAGCTCAGAGCCGGCAGAAGTCATATGCTGACAGGAGGCGGAGGCCACTGGAGTTCGAGGATGGCGACCACGTCTTCTTGCGGGTCTCACCTCGACATGGTATTCGGAGATTTGGCTGAGGCGGCAAGTTATCTCTGCGCTTCATCGGACCCTTCCAGGTCCTCAGCAGGGTTGGCGAGGTGGCTTATCGCCTGGCTCTGCCACCTCAGTTGCACCGGGTGCACGACGTCTTCCACGTATCTCAGCTGAGGAGATACGTGCACGACCCGATGCACATCATTGACCATGGGGAGCTTGACGTTGACGATGGGGAGACTTTTACGGAGGTCCCGGTGGAGATAGAGGATCGACAGGATCGGGTCCTATGTGGGCGATCGATTCCTCTTTTGCGCATCAGATGGCAGCACGGGAATCTCCAGGAGAGCACATGGGAGTGGGTGGCTCAGATGCGTGCTCATTACCGTCATTTGTTTCCCTAGTTTTGATGTATCTTTATGGGGACGTAAATCCCTGAGGTGGGAGTAATGTAAAGACCTGTAAAATTCAAGGGAAAATTTTTCTTAATTTTCTTTGGAATTTTACAGGAGCGCCGTTTCTAACGGCACCTGATTCCGAGGCCCGGTGTGCCCGGAATCAATTTCCGAAGTTTGGCTCGGGTACGTTCAGTGAACGAATGAGCGGGAATTTCTAACTTTTGATCCGGTGCTCGGAATTGAAATCTGAGGACACCGATGAACTCGCAACGCCGATATTCGCTTAAGGAGACCTTTTCCGATGTTACGTTTATTGCGGGACGAAATTTAGTTTTTGGGAGAATTATAAAAAGTTGAATAAAAAATGCGGAACACTTTTTATTTTACTTTTGTTGGTTATCTTCTCTCAAAGGAAGTTAGGGGTGGGACCCACACCCACTTAACCTCCCTTGAGAGGATTAAGTGTGGTGGGGGCCACACGAACCTAAACCTTCCATCTTCTCTCAAACTCTCTTTAACCCCACTTTAAATGACATGACAACTTGTTATTTAATTTTGGAGTTATCTTATTTGAATTTCAAACCATTGAAATTCAATTTGTTAAGTTTGTGAATAAAATAAGACCATATCTTATTTTATTTGGTTACAATTGTTTAGCCATCTTGAGATCATTTTGGGTTCTTCTCCTTCTTCTTCAAACTTTGATGAAGAACGCTCAAGCTTTGACGAAGAAAACTCAAACTCCGACGAAGAACGCCGCTCCTCTCTTCTTCGTCTTCCGTGTCAACGAAAGGGAACACAGCTTCCTCCTCGGACTCCCTTCGTCGACATACGAAGATTCGCCAACGACGTACCTCTTCGTCATCGGATTTGACGAACGACTACCGCGACGCCCGACCTCCGCGACGTTGTCTTCCGCAGGTCGTTGACGATCTTCGAACTTGACCCCAAGGTAGGGGTTGTTGTTAATTGTTTATTTATTTATTCTTGTTCGTGGTTCTGGCATGACTAACGTGAGGATATTTAAATATGTGTTATCATTTAACGTGAGGGGGCCGGACCGCATGAACACGGCCGAACCCCCTCCTCTGTTCTTGTTGATTTATCTTGTGGGTGAAACAAGATGGCGTGGTGCCGTCGCACCACGTGGATATTCGCACACTTATATTGTGCGGTGCCGTCGCGCCGCGCCATAGAAGAATCATCAAGAACGCGACACCGTCGTGCCGCGTCGAAGGGAATCAAAGGCGCGGCGGAGGGGTGTGGTTCCGTCGCACCGCGCCGGACGACGAACACTGCGGCCGGATCTAGGCCGCGGCGAGACGAGAAGACCGGCAGCCGGGCCGCTGGCATCGGAAGCCGGAAAGGGGACCGGTTTGCCGATCCCGTTGGAGAAAAACCGGCCGGCCAGGTGGCCGGCCGGAAGGTCAAAGGCCGGGGGATTTTAATTCCCCCGGCCAGCACTAAACCCCCCCCCATTTATGAGGGGGGGTGGTTTTCTTTGAGGGGGGCAGGCCGCCCCCCGGTTCTCCTCAAGCAGGCCCCCACGAGGGGGGCCGGTTCTCCAAAAGGTGCGGCTAAAAGCCGCGCCGCCACTTGCTGGAAGCGGGGGCCTTGCCCCCGGCGCGCTGCGTCCGTGCGGCGCCAGGCCGCCGCGCCGCCAGGCCGCCGCGCCGCCGGCCGGCCGGGCCGGGTCGGACCCGGGTCGGATCGACCCTGTTCGGGCCGACCCAGGGGGGGTCGGGCCGGGTCGGCCCGGACCCGGACCCCCCGTTTCGAATCATTTTCGGACATTTGGCCATAACATGAGCCACAGACCTCTGATCGACAAACCGTCAGCGGCATTGTGATCCTTGGATCGAGACGGTCGATTCGGTATATCACACTCAAAGTTTCGGAACACTTTGTGTTCGGCCGGGTTGGTTAGTTCACAAAACCAACCGGGCCTTTGGAGCGGAAACGTTAATATCTTGAGCTACGGACGTCTGATTGACGTGTCGTCAGCTTTGTTGTGTTCCTCTTAGTGAGACGGATATTTTTTCATACTCCAACCGAGGTTTGGACGCAGGTGGGGTACGTTCGGGTTGGTTTTGCCTTAAAAATCAACCGGGCCCCGGGGACGAAAATGCCAATAACTCTCAGACCGGGCGTCCGATCGTCGCGCCGTCTGTTGCGTTGAGTTCATGTTGACGATACGGAACTTTTGGATACATCAAATCTGGACTTTGTGACAGTTGATGTATCAGCCTCTCGGCTCGTGGAGCGGACCCTCCGAACGAGCCTGCTGTGTGCGGGAACCCTAGTGCTGGCTGCGACTGTGACTACTACTGCTACTGCTACTGCTACTGTGACTGCGACGACAACAGTACAAAGATCCTGTGTGGATTCGACGACGATGACTACAACACTCAGCA
This sequence comes from Viscum album, assembly GCA_963277665.1. Classification (NCBI taxonomy): domain Eukaryota; kingdom Viridiplantae; phylum Streptophyta; class Magnoliopsida; order Santalales; family Viscaceae; genus Viscum; species Viscum album. Next base: position 1,589,329,060 of record OY728141.1, on the reverse strand, counting down.
ATCCTACGTGGATCAGTGCTACAGGTCCTGTGTGGGCCCGATCCTGTGTGGGTCCGATCCTGTGTGGGTTTTTGCCCTCAGCGGTCCTGTGTGAACCAGCGCCTACAGGTCCTATGTGGGCCCAATCCAGTGTGGGTCTTTTGCGGGGGGTAGTTACATATCGATCCTTCGTGGGTCCGACGACTTAGATGGATCAGAGATCATCTTTATCTTCTTTCGAAGAAGTATGCCTGTGTGAGCTGAATCCTGTTGCTTTCCTGTGTGGATTGTGTTGTGCTATCCTGTGTGGATTACGTTTTGATTTCCTGTGTGGAATACGTTTAATTTCCTGTGTGGAATGAGTTGTACTTGGGCTCGGAGGTTGGAGCGTATTTAAAATTGATGACTTAGGTATATGTATGGGCATATACCTAAGCAGTGTCGGTTGTTACTTCGTGATTGTACCTTTCTTGTTGGTTTATCCTTTGCGGATTTGAGAGAACTTCAGGGGTCTCGGGGTCCCTACTGAGTAGCTTATACTCACCCCTGCACGGGCTTTGCCTGCACTACGTTGTGTTGGTTGCAGACGACGGACAGCGTTGATCTTAGCTGAGGCTTGCAGAGCAGGATGGTACCTAGAGGTGGACCACTGGGCGGGACGTGCTCGGAGCGGACGGCGGGACCCGTGGAGCAGTGGAGCTATCTGTACCCACCCTTCAGGTGGGATTTCCAGTGGACAGCTCGGTGTAGCGGCTTTTAATTTTCAGTTGTTGTTTTCCCTTTCGAGTTATACTTTACTTTCAGTTTGGGTTTGTATACTGGCCCATTTACTTTTCCGCACATTCAGTTGTACTCTGCTTTTTCTTAGTGTTTACTTTTCGTTTGCTTACTCTGTGGTTTTTGTTTACTTTACAAAGGCAATGCCTTCCCTTTTTACCGGGATTTACGCCTTGGTTCTAGTCGCCAGCCCCTGGCCTATGGAAGGCGGGCTTGGGGTAGTCACGGCACGGACCCCAAGGGCGGGTCGTGACATGGGCATACTATATAAGAATATATAATTTTAGATTAAAATATTTATTGATTTTTTGACCACATTTGCTATACTTTAAACCACTAAAATAAAATATTTTTAAATAGTTTCATGTTTGGGAAGCTATATTAAAAACCAATTCTAAAATAGTTTCTTCTGGACACACCTTTCTACAAAATTTCATTTTACTTAATATTCTTTCCTTTATAATTTTTTTTACTAAAGAATGTTTTTTCTTCTATACTCATGTTTACCATTTTAAAACCATTTGATTAAATTGTACATAAATTGTTTAAGTGATTAATTAAATTTGAATCCATGGTTTTGTTTCTTCCACCAATTAGTTTTTCAGGTTGGGACCCTGAACCCAACATCTCATAGTGAGTGCCTACTACTATTAAATTGGAAGAAGATACAAGGAATCACATCCCATTAGATTAGTATAATTTGTAAAATTTATAACTAGATTATTCTCATATTACATTATAATATTCAAATTACATCATATCTTTTTTCTTCCAAAAATAACATTTTTCCCTCTATCATATACCTACACATAAATCATAATAAATATAATGGAAACATGGGAAAATGAAATAAAATAATGGTGATATGAAGTTATCCACAAGGGTATGTGTATAGAAGAATCTATGAATAAATAGTGCATAATGAAAATGGAAAAGAAAATAACTAAAACAAATTCCATTAAATTAACTACCTGATCATAGTATAGTAAGAATAAAATTAGATCATATAATGACAAATAAATAATCACTTGACCATGAAACATAACCATGGATATTATAACCAATCAAATAATCGCATGGAATATTAATACATGAATTTATAATGATGGAATAAAATTAAATTTATATCAAAAAATAACAACATGGATTCATGAAAGGACAACTAGTACATCCAATTCTTATATCTAATAATCTATCACCATCAAGGTTTCATTGAAAAAATATAATACCATAAATGATTCATGGAAAGAATATATTATTATCAAGGATTCTTTATAAGGCTTCTAATAAATGGGTAATTCCTAGAGAATAAACATATCTTGTTAGTCACATGAAATCTACTGATGCATCGAGGGGAAAATGAGGACCTAAATGTCACATAATAAATCCAATTCATTCCATATATGAATGGGGTGGTGACAAATTGAACATAAAAGTTTAACTAAAATCATCATATGAAATGTCAATACATTACCCAATGAAAAAAACTAATCATAGTTCATTATGAGTAAAGTGAATGGTATCATAATATTACATCCCCAATTATTATGATCATGGACCATCTGGATAAATAATAAGGATGATTTAATTACCAAAATATACCAATTGGAGTTATGGTAAATGGATTTTTTTCATTTATAAGAATAAATAGGATAACAATATATTTAAAAAAGTCTGATTGGAATATACTTTTCCTTTTGAAAAAAATTAAAATTCTATTTATTTGTAATTAAATTTTCAAAATATTGGTAGAATGTAAAAATTGGTGAAAATGTATTTTATAATTCATTTTGAAAATTTTAACACATTTAAAAAAATTTAGAAAACATGGTTTTTGGAAGAAAACATATTTTTTACTAAAGAGATAAATGAAGTAATATTTTATTAAAAACATTTTATAAAACATACCATGTACCAAGGAGTGTGAAAATTGTACTATTAATTGAAAAAGAACATTAATAATCGGCCGATATTAAAATTAAAGGGTTTTTATGAAATGATCATATAGTTTACTTTATTGGAAATTAATGAATAAATAATATGAATGAAAATTATATTTTGAAATAAATCATTAAAATGTTCATATAATTTAATAGATAATTTAAAAAATGAATTTATTATGAGTATCAATTTTAAATTCACATATAAATAGAGGAAATATAATAATATAAAGTTAAAATTTATAATCTATATAATCATAGGATATTAAAAAAATTAATATAACCTAATGAAATTGAATTTAGTTTTCAAATTCATTACCACATGGTAACATTAAATTATCCATTATTATTTTTATTGTTTCAGTTGTTAATTTCCTTATTTTTTGAGTATGTTCAAACTTATTATTATTTATTCCCCTAACATATATCCTGATTCCATCATATCTAGAATGCATATAATTATTTATCAAACATATATAATAATTATTTATTTATTTATTGTAATTTCTAAATTTTTGTGATATGAAATGAAATACATTGTTCATGAAGATGGTAGGTCGTAATTATATAAGAATGTTGTTTCCATTTCCTATCACATTGAAAGAAATTAATGTAAATTAAATATATGTATATATTATTATTATAGTATCATTATTATTTCATATATATATATATATAATATTTTTTTTATAACCATTCTTAATACATTTCATGTAATGCATGAACAAATCAAAGTGCTTTAAAGGAAATAGTCCTTTGTACAAATGAACGACATCATCATATTGCCACAAAATTGAAACTATTAATGTTCGTGATATATAATAATTCCATAAGAATAAATTCATGATAAAAATTATATATATCGTATAAAAAATTTATTTCCATCATAATATCAAACCTTGAATTTTTGTAATAGAAAAAAAGAAACATGTGTTTTAGAGGTATTAGTCCATCATACACATGAAAAATGATTTCATAACCCATTTGATGGAATCGTGTGAGTTTGTAGGTTGTACCATTAACATAAAAAAATATAAATATATTTATTATACTGAGTTTAATATTTTATCTTTATATAAAAACTATTCAAGGAGGTGGAGAAGAAAAATAATTCATTTAATAACATTACCTATTATTTATATATTCTACTTAGGTTTGAACTAATGCTTTACTATAAAAGAATTATTAAATATATAAGGTTTATAATACGATTTTAATTAATTTAGTGATTGATTTGGTCATGTATTTGATGATATAATAGTGTTTCATAGGTTCGAAGAAGGGGGGAGTGGGAGGACTTTTATAATTGCGGTGAGTGAAAACTTGTAATTTTTTGAAAGAGGGAATTCCACCCACATGTTTTCCATGTCTTTTTGGTCAATTAATATAACAATATCATTAATATAAGTTATATGGTATAGATATGTACATTCCATTAGTGTTGGGAATGTTTCTAGAAAATTTTTACCATTATATTTAAGGTTTATTTTTATAGTAAACTAATTTTCCTCATAATAAATGTAATTAATTTTAACATCTTTCACTAATCGCAATCATCAAAAAATATTTTATAATTTTTATAAATTATAAATTATGATTTATAAATATATATATTCCATTTTTTCAAATTAAAATCAAAAAATTCGTAGAAATCAATTTAAAATCAATCACACAGAGATATAGAGAAAACGCGATTTAAAATTAATATGAAAAATAATTAAATTTATTTGTATATTCAATTTCAATTTGAAAATATTAAAATAACTCAAATTGAAATATTTATATAGATATCTCTTATCTATTGGAAATGAATGTATGTATAAGATTTAATTTATTTTTAGTTTATTTTTTAAACATCGTTATAAAATTAATTATTTGGTTTCATATTAATCAAAAATGAAAAAATACCAATTGAATATAATGGATGCATTTTTATGAAAAAGAATTTTGATTCCCAAAATGTAATTTTATTGTAATAAGTAATATTAATCACTTTTAGTGACATATATTAATGTAATTTATATATAATATATTTGACCTATTTTTTTACATTCATACACCATGATTTATTAGTATAAAATAATAACAAATCATGTTTTGTGCATAAGTCTTGTACTACACTAAAAGGCATTTTTATCGCCATTAACGGTAGAATTGTATTAAAACTAAATTTTGACACTTTTTTATGTTTTATTTTAAAAAATAAACTTCATTTTGAGAATAATATTATCAAAAGTTACTTTGTGTGAATTTTTAGTATTTTTTATGATATGTTTTATTTTTCAGCAATAATGAAAAACACTAAATTTTAATTGAAGAACTCAATATTCATCTAATTTATTTTAGCGGTTAAATTTTATTTAACTTTTTTAAAACATATAATTAGATATATTATTCATATATGAATCTAATTTATGTATTTTTAAACAATTTCACTGTAAAATTGAACATAAAAACATTTCAAACATTAGGAAATTTTCAATTTTAAAAACAATTTTTCTTCCGGTCGGTGAGATTATTTTAAAATGTATTTATACCACATATATGATTTTAATTTGTAAAAATGTATTACATATAATTAAAAATATTAATTTATTGTTTTGTAAATATATTTTTGTTTTTACCAAAAATATTATCTAATTTAATCAAAATTAATTATACTAATTAAGGTAAAAACGAGTTTACTTTGTTGTTAAACATTAAGTTAAAGGGGAAAATGACCTAGAAACTATGAAAAATTCAAAATTATTGAAATATTTACATCATAATCCATATTTTATTGAAATTTTTACCATTATTGGTTTAACATGTTGTAAGGGAGCCCTCTAAATAGTGTTTACCATTATTCTTTTACAAGAATGTCACTCCTCCGCCACTATAAAAGGCATGTTACCCCACTCACTTCTTAAAACTTATAAATTAATTTGGATCAAAAAATAACTATAAAAATAATATGTCAAATTACCTAATATATACCTAGAATCCCCAATTTGGGATGAAATCAAATCAATGAATTAATTTTGTGGAAACCAAAAGTAGTTACCTAAAGAAGAGGTAACATTCTTCGACGAGCAATTTTCATTTATTTACTTATCCTCCCATTAAATAATTATTATTATAAGACTATATAATAACCTAAGAATTATCAGTATAATGATATTTTTTAATGTTAGTGGTATTAAATAAACATTCCCACAAATCCATCATATGAGAAGCAAAATCAACATTTGTGTGTATGATAGACTACCTCTTCACAAACCGATGTCGTTCGTTCTTCCATCATCATTATTAATGGTTGGGAATAATGATGGAATTAATTTTTTAAGGATATATATTGTATTTATGATATATTTATTCTTCTTCAATGACTATATAAAAATACATTAAATCTTTAATTTTTTTGGGAAGACGATAACATCATTTGGGACGTATGGACGACAGAGCCATAGATGTGATGTGATTCAGTCACACATTATATGGAATGTATTAAGAATGAGTTTAATATAAATACGTTATATGTAAGACATAAAAATTCAATAGTAATTATTATATATATATATATTATTTTCATTCCTTTCTTTAAAAATTTGACAAGAAAATGGAAACAACGTTCATTTATACGTATGGCCGACAGTCTCCATAAACAGTCTATTTCATTTCCTATTTCTCTATTTTATATATTATTATAAATATATATATAAAAATATATAATATTTATATCATGTTTTACATTATATAAATGTTCCAATCCTCATCATAGAAATAGAACAAAAAAATAAAAGTTTAGATATATATGAAAAAAGAGTTATATTACCCAAAATATAACATTAACATGGAATTATAAGAAACAAGATAATATATAGTCATAATAAAATAATATATTTTATAATTTAAAATAATATAGTTTTTTATATGTATAATAAAGATATATTTATTATACATGATGTTTGAATGTGTATGAATAAATTCATGACATAAGGTAGGATAATTTCATCTCACTTTTTATAACTGTGAGATACATCCCATAGTAACCACTCATTAATTTTGTGTGGTCTAGATAATAAACTATGAAATTTTATATCATAAATTTAATTTATTTATTTATATCTTAATTCCCAATTTATTTCATTCATTCGAGGATCTGACAAATCAATAGTTACTCAAGTAGAAAAGCAATTTCTAGCCTAACATTTATTTATGCATAACTTATTACATACTAACAACCCATTTTGTGTTTTACATGATTCCAATGAATGTATTATATGAATATTAAACAAAATTTATGGGTATTTGAATTCCCGTTTTATTTTCTTCTTTTCAAGGGGGTTACAGATCAAAAGTTACCAAATTGATAATTTAATTTACTCATCAATTTTCCTTTTTTGAGATAAATTTAATGTTACACACCTACATTATTTTAAAAGGTGTATATAATTACATTTTGAATGTTATATAAATAAGATAATTATTTTAATGATATTTAATTCATTATTTAATATTATTCTATGATGTGAGTTATGATTAAAATTTCTAAAAGTTGAATGTTTTTATCACTACAATCTGATCTCTCATTTTGAATTTTTATGATTATGCTTCCATTAATGAAATATTATGATAAATATAATAATAATTCTTATGAATTTTCATTACATTAATTTATTCATTCCATTTTTATTAATGTTAACATATTTCATCTCTTTGGTACTTAAGATAATTATGAATGTTTTTTTGAAAAATACAATCTTATCACTTCCTTCGGCCAGAAATCTGTTTTATTCGAAAACAATTTCATATGAAAATGTTTTCCGAAATTTATTTAACTGATAGTTCTTGATAATATCTAATGAAAATTATTTTCATATTTTTTCCTTTATATTGTGTTTAAAATGGTTTTTGAATGAATTTTATATGGTTTGAATATTATTTTCAATGAAAAAGGATTGAAAAATGATTTATGATTTAAAAAATAATATTGAAAAATGAAATATTTTTTCCCCAAGAAATTTTAAAGTGGTTTTAAAATCCAAATTTATAAATATTTAATTTTTTTTAATAAAATGTTTTTAAGAATGTTTTATTTCTTAAAAATGGATTTTCAAATAAAGGTTATTTTCCATAATAAATGCTCAAACTGTTCTTCCCTGATTCCACTCCATCTAATACGGAATCATTTGATATTGTTTATTAATGTAAAGGGATATTATACAATTAATATATTTTTATTATGTCGTTTAATGGTTTATGTCTCTAATGAATAGCTGTTTATGAACCCATTTTTCATCCATGGGTTATCCCATGATTAAATTATTTTGAAACCCGATTCTTTTTGTGGTTTATTGTATGATGAATTGATTAAAAAAAATACCACAACCCTAGTTACCGATTGTCAATGCATTATTTTAATACATTGGAATAATTACAAGTAATCATGTCCTGAAAGGCCAATAAGTTTAGCAGTCTTGGAAAATAGAATACATACAAGAATGTTACATTACACCTTAGAAATTAAAACACAACATAAATAATCCTTTTGGAATGCCATTAATCCCCTAGCTTAAACCTATTTATCAATAATAATACACTACTTGGAATACAAGGAAAATAAAACATAAGAAATGGGTGAGCTCAAATTCTCAGTAAGGGTATGAAATATAGCAGAAGGTAACATAAACATTAGGAATGGTGATTAATTTAAAACACATTCCATTCCATATAATAAACATGAACATTTTAGGGAATGAATATGATATTATTAATTAATGACATAATAAAACATATACAAGGTTATTCTACTTGTTGAATAACAACATGAATCATCAATAATATTTTCATAATGAGGGAATGTATAATGGTAGACATTCTAAAACATTTTGTCAAGGCCTCGGCCAAGACGTCTAAAAATGATTAAGGACTCGGCAAAAACCATATAACCAATTGGGAAAGGCCTTGTACAATTCCATGTCTATTTGTCTCATTAGACCTACTGATGCATCTAGGAGCTATAGCATCCTCCACCGGTCACATACTATGTAAAATAGATTTCTCATATGAAAAGGTAAAAACATAACATACAAATTCATATTAAAACTAGAATATGAAATGTTAATTCATTATCCATATACCATTAATGGTATAAAAATAACACATCTAGAGTCAAACAAATCATAAAATATTCAATATTATATGAAAGACATGTATAATTATAAATCAACTTCAATCAAGTTTAAAATCCATCAAAGGATGTTGACATTGATGAAAATGATTTGTAAAAATCATTGAGAGAAATATCATTTTTTCATGAAATAATTTATAAGTCACAAAATTTAGAAAGGAATATATTTAATGATATTTTTTAATAAAAGATTTCCATAAATATTTAAAACAATTTAATTGAATTAAAACTTTAAAAACATTCATGTCATTATAAATAAATCCTTAAAACCCATTTTGGAAACATAGACAGTAATGAGAATGATTTAGAAGAATAAATATTTAAACCATTTAAAATGATGATCCAGTTAAATATTCCCTTCCATAAAACCATAAAATATATCTTTTTAAAATATTTTTATGATACACGGATGTGTATGAGAATGAGGTCCCAGTGGATAATCACGTAAGAAAACCTCAGATAATGAAGAGATTGTTGAATTTACCCATAACTTGCACTTTCCTTTGGTCGAAGGTATGTTGTGAATCAGTTATAATAACCATAGAATGTTATTAAATTATAAAAGAACCATATTCATATTTATTATATCACATATGATTCATTTATGATGTTAGACTACCCATTAAACAATGATTTCCATGTTAAATTATCATTTCGGGTAATAATCGTTTTCTTTATCATTCGTGTATTAACTTGTAATTAGTTATCGTATCATGTAGACCATGGTTTAAATACATCAATAATATAACACATGAGTTATATATACTATATATTTAGAATATTAATATTTATAATAGATAGATATATGGAATGGAAAATGCCGTTTATGGAGATGGTAGTCCATACGTACGCATAAATGCTATTTCTATTTTCATATCGTATTGAATGGAAGTAAGTGAATAAGATATATGTAAGTACATAAATAAATAAATACATACATATATATATTATGTAGAATTATTATGTCAGATATTACATACTTATTAAAAATATATATTTTTATAGTCATCATTGAATGGTGAATTTGGAAACGAATCAAATCACGTCGTGGAGACGGTAATCCGTACGTACGCACGAGCAACAATATCATTAGATAGATGGTGAAATAGTATGTAATTAGATGCTATATCATATATAAAGAATAATTAACCTGTTATATTTATTATTTACATCAGTTATACTCATTTTTATACCCATCCAAATAATGAAGTGTCTGAATATTAAACTACACCACGACATGGAGACGGTAAGCCATACGTACGCACATATGGTAACTTTGTAATTTATAGGATGGGTAGATTAATGAATATGGTTGAACATATTTTTAATAACATCAGAGTGTGTAGGAGGTACTATAGTTATTATATTTCTATGGAAAAAATGAAGAAAAATGTCGAGGAAGAAGAAAAGAACTTGAAATAGGGTGGTGAAATTATTACCTCTTCTTCAGGTTTTTCTTTTTGAGTAGATCAAAATAAAAACATAGGTAGGATTTCTGATCAAAGTAAGGACTCTATATAAATTTTAGGGAAGTTGTGACAATATTTGGGTAGGGGTTGGCTGAGCAAAATGGCTTTGGGGTGTGAATTTGATAGAAGGGGATGTATCCTTTTATAAGAGAGGTGAGGGTTACTTTAGGAATAGTTTGAAATATTATATTATAATAAAATCATTATCAGTATCTAATGGCACCAAAATGATTTAGTTCTATGATACGGAAGGTATGGGGCGAAAACCACTCAAACAATAGGTTTTATACAAGTTTAGGTTACCAAAATAACCTAATCATTTAGATCTAACTCTTAGTTAAATAGTTCAACTTTTACATTGTCTTCTTATATTCTTACATTTTATGGTTAATAAACATACTCTGAACTTCGGGAAAACCTCAATTGGTTCATTAATTAATGTTATAATATTATTTAAGCTTTTTGTCCGAACCTTATATTTTTCAGAATGTTATATAATTTGATAATATATTATTTTTAAAAATATTCATTTATGTCAATTTTGACACTATTTAGTATTTGGTTTTTGTGAAAGTCAGCAGAAATTGATTATTTCAAACAAGATACATTGAATCAATTCTAATATGTGATATTCACTTATAAAAATCGTGTATGTTAGAAAAACATTGAAATTATGTTTATTTTAATATTTATAATACCATTTATTTGATTCTTTCATTATTAAGATAATTACTGCATCATCATTGTGTCATAAATAAATTTATTTATTTCATGTCTAAAAATTATAAATAAAATATTAGGATGTATGAAATAATTTTAAAATTCTAATTAATATTTATAGTCGAATTTATCTTATTTATAACCCCCTATTAAAAAAAGTTTTGTTAGTAATCTTTTAATTCTTTTTAAATAAATGTCATAATCTAGTCCATGTTGACCAAAGAGGATAGTATTTTATTATTAAGTTTTTTTTTGTCTCATTTATTTTTTTCAATAGAATTAGGACATGTGTTATGGTAATTATAATATCATTTTGAACCATAATTACCCTATTTACTTTTAACCGTGGTAAATAAGTCAAAAGTTACTATTCACCAAAATTTACTTTCATCTTATTGAACCACATTTTACTTACTGATCTAAACCATGTCTCTTGGATTTTGGAAATTCAACTCACAGAAGTAGTAAAATTATGTTTTATGCACATTTGGAAATGCTTCTAGAAGGTGGGTAAAAGACGGGAAATAGTTCAATAAACATTTATACACCTAATTTAATTATAAATTGACTCAAATTAATTAAATTGGACATAAATACGTACTATATACTTATTCTGATATAATATAAATTTAAATAACATAAATATTTATTTAAAAAAAGACAGTTTTAAACAATAACGTAGTGTTTTTCACTATTCATCAAAAATTGGATGCTTTCATAAAAATATCAAAAATTTACCTTATGATAATTTTGATATTCTGAATTTAAAAAGTAATTATATTTTAAAAAATCTAAAACAGATATGTTTCCTTAATTAATTTAAAATTAATTCCCGTTTTCGAAACCAAAAAAACGTGTTTTTAAAAGTAAAAAACAATCAATAGATTGACATGTGTTTAGGTCAAATTTAAATGTGAAATTACTTATACTGACCTCAATTGTATTAAATTTAAAAAATTTAATCTAATTATACTTCCAAACCATTCAAACGCATAATTTATCTCAATAAATTATGTCAATTTAAAAAGTTTTATTCAATTAAAATTTAGAATTTTTCACTATTTATCAAAATATGAAAGTGATCAAAAAAGTACCAAAATTTTATCCAAAATAAATTTTTATTTCCCTATTCTAAATAAGAATTTAATTTTTTTAAATTTAATAAATAAAATTGTGAAATATTGATTTTAAAAAGGTTTCTCCATTAAAAGGTAGTAAAATTGCTTTTTTTGAAAAATAAATATTTTATCAGAAAAAATGAATTTGCTCTCATATTACATCTAAGAAACACATACTATCGGAGTCAAAATTATATAGATTATAAAAGATTCAAAATTCAGTTAATACAATTCATAACTGCTTTTTAACGGCTGGTTTCGTAAGTTGTGGTGCGCTCGAACTTGGTGGTGCATCTAGCGCAAGTTATTGAATTACTTTAAGGAGATAATGTAAAATGAAATCTTGGGGTGTTACATTCTCCAATCCATCAATAAATTGAATCCTTGCAATTTGAATTTTTTTCTCTGAAAATAAATGCTTAAAAATATAATAATACTGTTGTGAACAACCCACATTAGAAATTGGGTTAATAAAATTTTGTCTTAATAAGAGGGAAAGGGAAATAAAAAAGAGACCACAAAATAATGATCTCAATTAGAATAACATTGGTTGAAATTAGAGACACATAATTGGAGGGAAAACATAATTATTTTTAGGGAGTGATTAAGGTCATCAATCACAAATAAGTGTAAAATTGAGGATGTCAAAGACATCGATCTATGGTGATTTAAAATATCAACGGTTCAAAAAAAACATATGGTATTAGGATAACACATTTTGGGTTTTATGATCCCTTCCCTGAAGTTTTATAATAAATTTATTCATAGAATAATTGGAACAAATATATACTTGATAAATATAGTTTCATTCTTCAACTAATTCGTACCACAAAATCACCTTTCACTCCCAAGGATAATTGAATTCAAAAATATTCTATTTAACAAATTCGTATAGGTTTCCCAAAAAAAATTAATTTCTAATTAATTTTTCAGAATAGTTAAAAAACTTCATTACTCAATCCCGGATATCACCCAGGCCATTTGTAAGTGATGCACCCTTGTTGCCCTTTGGTTACAAGATCAAGTCTCGCACCCTTACCAAACACGACAGGTTGTCGTCCGACTTCTAGGTTATCCTTTTTATATCAATCCAAAAATAATCTTATGAAATTATTTAGCCTTAATAATAGTATCCAAAGTCAAACTTAATCCATTCCAACCATTAGAATTATCCAAAATACTTCTGTCCAAACTCACAGTCCAAAGTTTTTAAGGAAGGTAAACACGATGAAGATTATTCATTCCGTGTAATAACATGTGAATACGTTCATCATGTATTCTTTTAAAACACAGTAACCCCCTGAATTACCATAAAACATATTTATTAAATTCATGCACCCTTATTACTTATAGAATAATGGATATACTACTTATATTAAAAAATGTTCAAAACTCCAACAATTATGGAATAAAAAAACCATTAATCAGTTCCAAGGATGTCAATAATATCCAATATAATTTATCCAAATCAATAATCTCATATTCTAAAATCAATACCTCAATGTCAAGACCATATTAAATTTTTATCATTACTTCAACCATGTATTTTCCAAAAATTTTAACATACTATTGTGTCACTTTTCTTGGTACCGCACAATCTCAAATCCTTAGTGAAATAATACTGTAGTACAATCCTTAAATACTCCAAAATTATTATAACCAGAACACCAATGATACAATACTCAAATGAATTATTACTTAAATTACCAAATATGAACTATAATCATTAATCTTCATCTTAGGTAGTATCATAACATGATTATTATCCAATATTAGCATTTGGGGTATACTATGATCATTTGGACATTGATTCGCATAGTGTCCCACCTCCTTGCAGATGATGCACTGTACATTTGAAATCGTTTTCCTACCCTTGAAATCAGGTAGATGGTGTCCTTTTTCTCAACACTTATAACAAACTCACATTCCCTTTAAGCCTTTACCAAGTTGGTTCATTCCACAGTTATCACATATGGGAAAATCCTTATTTCCCTTATTCCCTTTATCCATATTTCTCTCTACAATCCTTTTCTTCTCTGGCTTCCCTTTAAATCCATAGTACTCAAAAAATTAATTACTTATCTTATTAACACATAATAATATTTTATCATATGATGATAATATATAGGAGACTATTTCTTTTCTAAATGTTGGCTTTATACCATGAATGATATGATCCTTCTCACTCTTCAGATCATGCGTATTGCAGGAGTTCTCATTCCATATACTAGGTGCCATTTCTATACAATGTCATAAACTAGGTTAGTTTTATATATAACAATGCATAATTCCAAACTTGTAAAATACCAAATGTAAATTGAAAATATTATGCATATAATCTATAATCATAAAAAATGTTTTCTTTGAGAAATTATTTACTCTTAAATACATCATAACAACTTTGTAAAGAAAATGTGAATTATCCTAAACATATCCCCAGGGTGTGTAATAACCAAGAGTGCATCAAGGCCCATTGTCTTGTACTAGGATACCTAGGGTCAAGCGCGAAACACCTTGTTAGTGTATTTACTCCTAGGTATATCTGTGCCAGAGCCGCCTCTAACTGATCGTATCCAAACATGGATGTATTTCATGGAAAATTCACAACATCACTACATTACCAAAATTCTAGTATGTTCTGCTATTCTAATACTTAATGTATATCATATGTTAATGTTCTCTTATCATAGTTTTTTAAAATATATTTTCCTAGGTATGTTCTAAAATTCCTCAAATATAACCTGTAACGCCCTAACCCGGGTTACCTAGCGTTAGTGAATTATTTTAATACATTGGCACGATTACAAAGAATCATGTCCAGAATGACCAATCAATTTAGTAGTCTTGGAAAATAGATTACATACATGAATATTACATTACACCTTAGAAATTAAAACACAACATAAATGATCCTTTGATAATTCCATTAATTCTATAGATTTACCATTCTTATTAATCATAATACACTTATTAGAATCCTGGGAACATAAACCTTATGAAAGGGGTGAGCTCAAACAATCGTTAAGGGTAAGAAATACAACATAATATAACATAAACATTAGTCATGGTGAATAATTTAAAATAAATGCCTTTTAAAAATAATAAACATCAACACTTTATGGAATAAATATTATATGAGTAAATAATTCCATAAAAAACATATTCATGGGTATTCTACTAGTTTAATAACAACATGAACCATCAATAATATTTTAATAATGAGGGAATGTATGATGTGGGAAATTCTGAAACATTTTGTCAAGGCCATGACCAAGACGTCTAAAAATGATTAAGGCCTCAGCCAAAACCATATAAAAAATTGGGAAAGGCCTTTTCCAATTCTACATATAATTGTCTCATGAGACCTACCGATGCATCGGGGAGCTATAGAGGGCTCCAACCATTACATTCTAAGTCCAATATATTCCTCATATAAAAAGGTTGAAACTTAACATAAACATTCATATTAAAACTAGCACATGAAATGTCAATACTTTATCCATAATCCGTGAATGGTATAAAAATAACACATCCATAGTCAAACATATCACAAAACCATCAATACAATATGGATGATTTTTATAATAATAAATCAAAATCAAAAATATTTAAAATCCATCCACGGATGTTGACATAGATGAAAATGATTTGTAAATCCATTTGAGAGAAATATCACTTTCTCATGAAAACATTTAAAAGTCACCCAATTTTGAAATGAATTCATTTAATTCCATATTTGAATCAAATTATCCCATAAAAATTTGAAACTTTTGAATGGAATTTCCATTTTTTTTTTAAAATCATGTACCTATAAATAATTCCTTAAAACCCATTTGGTAAACATGCACATTAATGAGAATGATTTAGAAGAATAAATATTTAATCCATTTAAAATGATGATATAGTAATATAATCCCTTCCATAAAACCTTAAATTATTCATTTTGAAAATATTTTTATGAAACACGAATGTGGATTCTAAAGAGTTCCCAGTAGATACTCACGTAAAAATAACCTCGGATAATGGAGAGATTGCAGAATTAACCCTTACCTTGCACATTCCTTTGGTTGAGGGTACGTTTAACCTCATGTATAATGAACATTGTATGTTATTAAATTATAGCAGAACCAAATTCATATATATTATGTCATACATGAATCATTTATGAATTTATACTACCCATTTAATACTGATTTTTATGTAAAATTAACATTTTGAGAAATAATCGCTTTCTTTATTGTATGTGTTTTAACTTGTTATTCATGATCGTATAATATAAATCATGATTTAAATACATACATAATATAACACATGATTCATATATCATATATATTTTAAATTTAAATATGTATAATATATAGTTATAGGAAATGGAAAATTCCATTTTATGTAGACGGTTGGTCGTATGTACGCATAAACGTTGTTTCTGTATTCGTATCGTATTGAATGGAAGTAAGTGAATAAGATATCTGTAAGTACATGAAAACATTTATATATATATATATATTAATTAATATTATTATTTCATATATTACATTCTTATAAAAATTATATATTTTTATAATCAGCGTTGAATGGTGAATGTGGAAATTAATCTCATCGTGTCGTGGAGACGGTTATCCGTACGTACACACGAGTGAAAATATCATAATATTAATGGTTAAATCGTATATAATTGGATGTTATATCATATATAAATAATCATAAGGTGTTATATTTATTATTTATATCAGTTATAATCATTATTATACCCATCCAAATAATGAAGTGTTTGAATAAAAAACTACACCACGGCATGGAGACTGTAATCCATACGTACGCATGTGTGGTGACATTGTAATAAACAAGATGGATAGAATAAATAATATAGTTATACCATATTTATAATATCATTAGAGTTTTTAGGAGGTACTAGAGTTATTATTTATGTATGTAAAAAACAAATAAATAAAAGTGGAAGAAGAAAAGAACTTTAAAACGGGTGGTGAAATTATTACCTCTTCTTTAGGTGTTTCCTTTTGAGTTGATCAAAAGGGATCCATAGGTATGAATTATGATCAAATTAAGGACTCTAGGTTGATTATAGGGAATTTTCGAGGATATTTTTGTAATATTTGGCTGAGAAAATGGCATTGAAGGAGTGATTTTAAGAGAATGGGAAGTACACTTTTATAAGAGATGTGAGGGTCACTTTTGGAAAAACTTGAATTATTATTTTATAATAAAATACTTTTTAGTTTCTAATGGATCCAAAATGATTTATTTCTAGGATATGGTGGGTATGGGTCGGAAAACACTCAACTAATAGGTTTTAGATAGGTTAAGATCACCACATTAAACTTATCTTTTAGATTTAACACCAAGTTAAATAGTTTAACTTTTACCATGTCTTCTGATATTCTTACACTATATGGTTAATAAACATAATATAAATATAAAAGGGAACCTATATTGGTTCATTAATGAAATATATAATATTATTTAATCCCTTTTTCTGAACCTTATTTTTTTAGGAATGTAATATTATATAATAATATAATATTTGTTTTAAAAACTCATTTTTGTCAATTTTGACACTATTTCGTATTTGGTTTTTGTGAAAGTCATCACAACTTTATTACATCTAATAAGATACATTGAAACAATAATAACATTTAATATTCACCAATAAAATTATTGTATGTCATAAAAACTTTGAAATTATATTTATTTTAATATTTATAATACCATTTATTTGATTCCTTCATTTATAAGGTAATTACTGAATCATCATTGTGTCATAAATAAATTTATGTATTTATTTTATAAAAATTATAAAAAAAATACCATGATGTATAAAATCATTGTATCTTTCTAATTATTGTTTATTGTTGAATTTATCTTATATATTACTCTATATCAAAAATTATTTAGTTATTAAACATTTCATTTCACACTTTTAACTATTATTTAAATAAAGTTACAATAAATTTTCTAATCTAATCCTTGAGGACTAAAGGGGATCCTATTTTATTCATAAGGTTGTGTTTTGTCGAATTTCACTTATCCAGTACAATTATGACATGTGTTAGGGTAATTATAATATCATTTTCCCCTTAATTACCCTATTTACATTTAACCGTGGTAAATAAAAGTCAAAAATTACTATTGAAGAAAAATTATTTTAATAGTATTGAACCTCATTTTACTTACTAATCTCAACCATCTGTCTCGAATTTTTTAAATTCAACTCACAGAAGCAAAAAATTTATGTTTTATGAAAATGTGTAATTTCCTCTAGAATGTGGGTAAAAGATGGTAAAATGTTCAATATAAATTTATAAATATAATTTTATTATAAAACGAATTCAACGAATTAAATTGAACATATATAGGTACTATATATCTATTTTAACATAAAACAAATTTAAATGAAATAAATAATTATTTATAAAAATTTCGGTTTTCAACAATAACATTGTGTATTTCACTATAAAAAAAATTTGATGTTTTCAGAAAAATACCATAAATCACTTTTAGATAATTTTGATATCCTTAATTTGAAAGAAAATTCTATTTTAAAAAATTCAAAACATTGAATTTTAATTAATTAATTTAAAATTAACTCTCGTTGTTTAAATGAAAAAAGCGTGTTTTTTAAAAGTAAAAATAATCAAAAGATTGTCATATGTTTATGTGAAATTTAAATGTGAAATTACTTATAATTACCAAAATTATATTAAATGATAATAATATAATATAATTATACTTCCAAATCATTAAAATTTATAATTTATCAATATTAATTATTTCTATTTAAAACATTTTTTTCAATTAATGTTTAGTATTTTTCACCATTCATCAAAATAGGAAAGTTATCAGAAAAGTAGAAAAAATTTATCCAAAATAAATTCTTATGTCCCGATTCTAAATAAGAAATTAATTAAATTAAATTTAATATATAAAAGTTTCAAATATTGGTTCTAAATAGGCTTCACTATTAAAAGGTGGTACAATTGAATTTTATAAAAAATACTTAATTAATTGGACAAAAATGAATTTCTTTTCATATTATTTCTAAAAAACACATTATATGGGTGTTAAAATTGTATAGAGTATATAATATTCATAATGAAGTTAATAATATTCATAACTGCTTTTTGAATGGCTTGTTTTGTATGTTGTGGAGCGCTCGAACTCGGTGTTGCGTGTAGTGAAAGTTATTGAATTACATTATTGAGATAACGTACTATGAAATATTTGGCTATTAAAAAACATGTATATCTTAAACTGGTTATTATTTGATTATTTTTTTGATATTTTGTATCATATATTTATGATTTCATTAGGTTATTTTTGGGACCTATATCTCCATCCATTTCATTAGGTAAAGATTTAAATATCATGAGATAAATATGGATAGAATGGGAGCTGACCCATTTTTACTAATATAGGGATAGAATGAAGAGATAACATGGTTCATTAGTATAAGGATATAATTTTAATAGAACTTCTTTTAGTACTATATGGTTGGAATGAGGAATGAACTCGGATTAGTAATACACGACTAGAATAAGGAGTGAAATCAGTTTAGTAAAACATGGATAAAAATTGAAGTAAAGCTTGTTTAGTAATACATCAATAGAATAGGATGTGAAACCTGTAATGTATTATAGGGATGTAATTACAAGAAATTATCATTTATTAGTTTATGGTATAATAAGAATTGATATTGGATCATCAATATAGTAATGGGATGAGAAGAGAACCAATTTTAGTACTATATGGATGTGAAACCTGTAATGTATTATAGGGATGTAATTACGAGAAATTATCATTTATTAGTTTATGGTATAATAAGAATTGATATTGGATCATCAATATAGTAATGGGATGAGAAGAGAACCAATTTTAGTACTATATGGATGGAACAAGATGTGAACACTATTTAGTAATACAATGCTAGAACGGGGAGTGAACCCAATTTAGTAAAGGTATATTTCCACTCAGATGGTCATGGTATTTAACCTCGACCACTATGATGGTTTGGGGTGGGAACCCATTCCACTATGTTGGATTTGGTAGTAATCATCGACTAATGTTGAAATTATTTTATATGTTTATGTGTATGGAACAATTTCTTGTATTATTCCAAATTTAGGATTACATGTCTTATTATCGTGATTCCCTTATGATTCGTGCATTATGAACATCCAATATTTATTCCATGACTCGCGTATATGATCTTTGCTATATAGAAGAATATCATAAAATATTATTATCATATTATCATACACGTTAGATCATGTTTTGGTTTTATATCTCCATTATTTACCCTTACTAAACATATTAGGTAAACCATTATTATGTTTCATCCTCCTAGGTAAAGAATAATGGATTTAAGTAGGAGTACTATATTGTAATATCTTCATCGGAATCATTGAAGATCTTTCACCAGATTAGAATATTATGTTCAATGTTTCCTAATACACTAAACTATTATGGTCATAAGTCATATAATTTGGTAATGTGTGGAATCTTATTCTAAAATGATATAATATCTTTGAATTTTACGCATGGATCACTATAACTATAATCAATAAAAGAGATTATTGAACCTTTGAAAACTAGGATGAGAAAACATTACTGATATTCCTAGGTATATTTCAATGGATATGTTTAGGGATGTATCTAAGGATAATTATAAGGATGAGTCATTGTTTTGGAAATATTCCTCGAATTTTAGAAATGGATTGAGAGATTTTTTTTCTATGAAATTTCATCCTGTCTAGATACTATAATTCGATGTATCGTAGGAATAGTGACATTTCTTGAATATGGAACTTAAGGTCCCAAATTACATAACTACAAAGGGAAAATGAAAAAATGTTAGTTAATGTAATGGATGGGAATATTTTTTCCCTAAAAAATTATCTATAGTTTAATAGTTTATGTGTGGAAAGTATGGGAATTATGGAAATCAATTTCTTTGGGGGGGAACTCATGAATGAAATCAACATAGGTTTTTGACTAATGTTTCTGATGTTGATGATGAAGAGGACATGAACAAGATACGAAATGGATGTATTATTCTAATAGTATTGTTTATAATAATGAACAAATTTATTTAGATGAATGTTAAGACATGAATGGTATTTCATATTTTTTAGAATGGTTGTTAAGGAATAAGATGACAAATCCCAACGAATAGTATAAGAAATATGTAGGATGATTGATGTGAGATTGTATTTGAACTCAAAAATTATGTAAAAAGAATCCTGAATTATATGTTCATTAAGGATTTTCAAAAATATATTGAATGGTGATGATGACCATGAAAGGGGATTTAATGGAATGTTGATATTGTGATTAAAGTAATTTAACAATTAATATGTTTTAGATGTTGATAAAATTGTGTGTGTCATGTAAAAAGAGATGATTTATTTGGGCATAGTAAATTGGGTATTATAGATGACATGAGAACTGATAAAGTATTTATTAAAAAAGTGGTTTATGCTATCATGGATGGAGTTTACATTTTTTTGTATTTAGATACTACATATCCCGTAATATTTGAAACCACAAAGAAACCATGTTTTCAATACTGATTTGTGTTAATTCACCTTATTAGCATGTTGTTATAGATTACATGATGAATATATTCACATGTTCAGTATGTGATAACTGAGAGATACTTTGTGATATACCGGGGATCGATGACAAACATATTTTCAAAAATTTAGTGACATTATTTCTAATGTATAGAGTTTTTATATTTTGGAAGGGTTATATTGATAACCATTTATATATTATTTTTTGTTGAACATGGGATGAGGTTATATATATTAACATATTACATCACCATATAATGATTTATGCATATTGAATAACCTATGTTAAGATGTTTTCTTGGAAGTACGTAAATAAATCATTAATGAACTATTGGTGTATCTATGACTCTTTTGATCCATCTTTGCTTTAGGGATAACATATTCACATTCATTTCATAGAGTAATATAAGAAGTGTAAACTGATCAAGGCACAACCAATGAGTGAGATTGGTCATGTGAAATGGATTGAAATTAAGTAAGTATGTCCTTAAATGAAAAAATATTAAAAAATATTAAAAGGATCACGAAATAAAATTCCATCTCATTATCATCTTTTCTGATGATATCAATTGGATTTTCAAGCCTCTTTGATTTATGTGTATGTGAGTATTAACACTATCCTAACCATGTTCTCTATCACTCTCCATCATTATTTTATTGTTATTATTCTTGTCCATGTCATTTTTTTAACTTCCAACCTTTTTTTCTTATGAGGAAACATGGTTTTGAGTTACCTTTTTAATTATTATATCTCCATCTGTTTCTTAAAGGACGTTTTAATTTAAATTTATGATGTGGGTTTCAATGAAATGAACATTCAAATATTAAAAATTTGGTGACCCATAGGAATTTCCTAGGTGAAATTTATTTTAAGGGGGTTAGAATGTCACACCATAAGATTTTGTGAAATATTTTTTTGAATTAATTAAATATTTTCTATATTATTCAGTTCACATGACACTAAATTTATATTTTGTTATATGGAATCACAAGATTTGGGTATCTTTAAACTCAACACAATTTTAATATTACACTACACTCAGAACTTATATTAGCATTCAGTACATGAAAAAAAAATATTTGTCTTGTTTCAGACACAATGTAGAGTTCCTTCCATAGATTTCATTTCATGAATTACCATGTTTTACTAAAATAAAATATAAATATAATAATATTATTAAAATATTATTATAGTTAACAACTACCAGTTGGAAATAATGATAAGAATAAGATAAACTAAATTAAGAAATTATGGTTTATAAATGTTTATAAAATTATGTCATTGTTATAAAGGATGTTATTTTATTGAAAAAACTATTTTTATGCCCAAAATGGTTTT
The DNA here is from genome assembly GCA_963277665.1 of Viscum album. Lineage (NCBI taxonomy): Eukaryota > Viridiplantae > Streptophyta > Magnoliopsida > Santalales > Viscaceae > Viscum > Viscum album. The sequence goes on along the minus strand of OY728141.1, from coordinate 1,589,305,956 downwards.
TTATCAAAAGAAATTAATTCAATCACTACTAGAGAGATATATTAATGAAATATGTATATTTTAAATTAAAATAACTGTTTTTAAACTCATATAAGAAGTTTTATTTGAATTAAATTAGAAAAAAATATAGTTTTATGCTTAAAATCTATATTATTGTAAAAGGTTAATTGTCTTGATTTTAATGAAAACCTATCTTAAAAATAATTTTATAAACTTTTAAAATTTTTATTTGAAAAAATAAACCCCATTTTGGTTAGCACAATATCAAAATTTTCTTTGGTAATTTTTTTATATTTTTGTGATGTTTGATATTTTGATGAATATTGAAAGCCCTTAATTTTAATTGAAAACATCATTAATAATATAATTTATTTATATAGTTAATTTAAATTTTATATTTTTTTAATGTATATTTATTTCAATTATACAAATATTAATCCAATTCATTTCATTAGAGTAAATTTGATATTCAAATTTTATATAAAAACATTTCATCTTTTTGGAATATTTCCACTTTAACAACTCATTGATTAATTCTCTCTAGCGGAATATTTTCAAAAAAATATGCCACTTATATGATTTGAATTTAAATTTTTTTTTTCCATATTGGGAATCTGAATTTTTTTAATTTTAATTCCAAATTATTTTTTATAAAAATATTAGTGAATGTAATTAAAATTATTTATAGTGATGGAGGTAAAAATGGGTTTACATGGTTGTTAAATTTATTTTATTATACCAAATTACCTATGATCATTCAAAAATCCATTTCCCTCTATATTTTAAAAATATACCATATTTTATCAAATAATTATCATTTTTTAGGTATATGATTAGGGATACCTTTCATTAGTGTTTACATTTTTTTATTTACAAGAATACCACTCTTCCTCCACTATAAAAGGGAATTCACCCCTCTAAAAAAATGCACAACTCTAATTCCTTTTGAATCAAACAAAAACTGACCAAACATGCTAAAAAATTATTTCTTATAAACTTATAATCCTCACTTTGGTAATAAATTAAACCAATAATGTCCTTTGGTGAAAACCAAACAGATTTATTCTAATAAGAAGTAGCATTTTTCAGCTAGCGCATTTGATTTATTTATTTCTCCACCCATTCAATGTCACTTATTCCATGAATATATAATATATTTAAAATAAAAATTATAATGATCTATATTTATGTGAGGGGTATGACCTACAAATTCACACACTTCTATCATGATTATAAATTTATTGGAATACAATAACATTGATTGTGGATATGTGGATTATCGCCTCCTCAAACCAATGTTAATCATACACACATTATATATACTTTATTTCTCATAGTTTTGATAAAAATATGTGATATATATTTAAAAATACTTCTATTATAATGATAATATATATATATAATATTTAAATTTTTTTCTTAAAAAATATGACAAGAAAATGGAAAATAATTCATGTGTACGTACGTTCTACCATCTCCATGAATGATGTATTTGATTTCATATTTATATATTTTATATATTATTATGATTAAATGTATAATAAATATATATATTATTTTTATATCATGTATTATATTATTGAAATTAATAATTTATCATATAATAATAGCTAAAAAAGTGAAAATATATATGAAAAACAATGGGTATATTCCTCGAAAGGTCACAAAAACATGAAATTATTAATAAAACGGTAATATAAATTCATAATTAAATAATATATGTTATGAAATTTATGAAAATATTTCTTTTTTAGATGTATAATAAACATATATTTATCATACATTAGTGTTTCATGTTTGTGAAGAAGTCCAAGACATAAGGTAAGGTAATTTCATCTCACTTTTTATATTTATGTGATAAATGTCACATTCAATAATAATTTATTTTTTGTATTGTATATATATCCCTATGAAATTTTATATCATGAATTTAATTTATTTAATTAAAATAAAATATTAAATTGATTCCATTTTTCTATGGATCTCACAATTGAAAAGTTACAGAAGAAGTAATGGAATTTGTATTTTCCCATTTTTTAATGATAGACTTATTCAATATTCACCACTCAAGAATTTTTTATGTTTTGCATGTACTATACATTAATGTGTTCTCTGATTATTACCATTTAATTTAATACTATTTATATATCCATTTTATGATATATCATTAATGGGGTTTATTATATTAAATTTTCCAAATTGGTAATGTAATGTTGTGTTGATTTTCCATCATTGTGGCACATATAATTTTATCGACCTACATTATTTTATGTCGTCTATATAATACCCATTGACATGTTATATTTTGAATAAAATTATTTTAATGATCTTTTATGCCTTATGTAATGTTATTATTTGTAACGCTCCCACCCCAGTTACCGAGAGTCGGTGCATTATTACATAACATTGGCATGATCAGAAAAGATCAAGTCTTGAAATTTGGTTTAGTTTAGTAGCGTTGGAAGTATTAGATACATTCATAAGGTTTACATTACATCCTAAAATTGAAAACTACAACAACATTTTTTCCATAGAAAACACTGAGATCCCATAGACTATCCCTGCAAGTCAGTCATAATAAACTTATTCACATCCTGGGTTAAATAAAACATAGAAAGGGGTGAAATTAGAAGCTCAGTAAGGATAACAAAATAGTAGAAACATTCATAAATAACCATAATAATTTAAGGGAATGTATAGACCTAAAAAATAAGCCTTTTAAACATTAACATCAGCATAATATGGTAAAGATAAAATCAAAATAATGCTATTTACTTACTCACATGGATATTGTACTAGTCGAATAATTACCTGCAATATCAATAGCCACTTTCATAATGATGGAATGCATAATGTTGGTCTTTAATTTCTGTGTCAAGGACTTGTTCCAGGACCTAGGGGATAACTATAACCGGACCCAAACCTAGAGAGCCTCTGTAACCGGACTCCATCCTATAGATCCTCTGTAACTGAACTCCATCCCGGATAGTCTGCTCTAACCCAACCCCAAACCGAAGGGGTTACTTTTACCAGTCCCCAACCGGGAATATACTAGTCCAATACATTCATCATAAGAATAGGTGGAAATATATAATAAACATTCGTATTAAAACTATCATAACAAATTTCAAAACATTATCCTTAAAACATTAATGGAAAACAATAACACATCCATAGTCAACTATATCATAAAACCATCAATATAATATGGAATTTTTGTATCATAATACATCAACATCAAATAATCTTACAATCCATCTAAGGATGTTGACATAGATGAAATCAAAACATTTTTTTGAGAAATATTTCATTCTATTTTGAAATCATTTAATAGTCTCATAATTATAATGGAAACATTTATTTCGAAAATATTCTTATAAGCTTGTAAGGGATGCTTCGACGATTTTATAATGGTGGAAAATAGCTTCACCCTCCGTATACGTTATAAAAAATACATTCTTACCTTAATTTTGTCGAAAAGGTTAAAAAGGACCTTGTTTGGAAAGAGATAAAAATATTCCTTTATAAACATATTATAAAAAGTCAAACAAGGGTATAAATTACTTTAACCCATAGTTTATAAAATAGTACGAATTTTTTGAAATAAATTTTTTATGAAACTTGGATGTGGATGATAAAGAGGTCCCAATAGATAATTACGTATAAACAACCTTGGATAATGAAGAGATTGTGAAATAAACCATTATCTTGTACTTTTCCTTTGTTGAGGCTAGCTTAAACTACTATATAATGGTGAAGTAATTGTTATTAAATTATAAAATAATCATATACTTTAATATGATATCATATATGATCTTTTAACATTCCTTTGTTAATAATATCTTAGTATTATCTTCGTTTCAGGTGTTAATGGATTCATTTTCCTTTATATTCTTTGTTATGTGAGTCATATTTGTTATGGATGGTGGAGAGTTGTGGATAGGGAAGAGGGAGAGATGGTGGTGGTCATGTCAGAGAAGGAGCTTCAGGAGGCGGTGACTTATCATCAGCTTTCTTTGGTGGCTCGCTTTGGTTGTAGCAAGCCGCCACTCAGCTTGTTTAAAAGATATGTGTATTCTTGGGTCCTAAGGAAACCTGCGTAAATTTTTGAGATCTCTAGAGTGGCCTTCTGCATTCACACGTTCTCTAGGGAGGATTTTGTGGTGTCATGGGCATGCACTGTTCGACGGTGTAGAGATCAGCATTCTCTCTGTCCCGGTGGTCTTGGGACTGTCACTACAGCCGGGAGTCTTCTTCGGAGGAAATGTGGATGAGTCATCCGTGTCTACCACTTCCTTTGTAGAACCCTTCAATTCTTAAAGCGTTGGGTGACTCTTTGGGGGTGTTCTTGTGTTCAGATGCAGAGACAAGAAGTCTTCTGGCGTCGTCTTGCCCGCGAATCTATGTAGAGATGGATATGTTCATGGAGTGGCCTTTTCATGTTCTTATCAGATCGGATGATGGGTTCAGTTGGTGGAAAAGAATACTCTATAAAGAGTTAGTGAGGTTCTGTTCTTTTTGTGGGCTGCATGGTCATTCGGCGGTAGTGTACAGGCGCAAGGCGAGGTCAGAGAGAAACTTGTGTGGATCTGCTTCAGTAAGTCGGGACAGGGATACGACGTGATCGATGAAGCTGATGCCGCTCGTTCAGCCGATGGAGGAGGTTATCGTTGGGGAGGAGGGAACTTCTTTTTTGAATTTGGGTGGTGGGCTACACGTGACTGTCTTGGCTTTGGTGGGGCATACAGATGTGGTTCCCGTGGAATCTCTGGTGGTCTCTGCGTGTCTGGGCAGCTCTTTGCCAAATTCGGATGCTTTTTCAAAAATCATGCAGCCTTTGTAGATGGGATCCTCCGGATGTGCTCAGGCCTTGCTGCCAATGGTCTCCCCAGTGAGGTACCACTCGTTCTTTTGGAATACTGGAGGCCTGCGTTCTGTTCTTGCTCAGCGTGTTCTCGGGGCAGTGTCGCCTCGCCAGCCGCTGTTCTGTATCTCGCAGCAGCTTTCCCTGGAGACTCTGAAGAGATCCTTGTCCTTTAACATAGCGCCAGGGGTGAATGGCCAGGTGATGGGGGGTGCTATGTCGGCAGATATGGTGGTAAAACTCAAGGTGGTGCGTGAATCAGCTCCTCGGATCCTCTTGGTATCTCTACTGTAGGTCGAGCCGGATGACTATTTTTTTTTTTGACACCCCCTAGGTCTAGTGTCTTGTCGCTGTCAAAGGATTCAGATGGCTTCCATAGGAGGACCATTCTTGTGCCGAAACGGGGCTTCTCACCTGAAGGGATATCTAGGACGATCACCCACTTGAAGTCGAAGGAGTCAGGTAAAAAATTGGTCTTATCTCTGCCTAACGGATCTGCTTAGAAAGACCGAAAGCACATGTGAGTATGGTGTCATTACTCGTCTGGAATGCACAGGGTCTCGGGGCAGAAGCGAAGTGCACCTTTGTAGAAAATGTGACCCGCTAGCATATGACCTCTCTCATGGCCATTCTCAAGCCCAAGAAAAGTCCATTGAAGATTTTCATGAAGACGTGGAAGATGTTGTATTCCAAGTTCTTGCATGGTCATCCCCATAATTACCATATATGGGTTTTCTGGAGGAACAATCTTGTTGTAGAGCTAGTTAGTATTTTCGCGCAGTGCATGGATATTAAAATCTCTAGTAATGTCCTGGTGATTATGTTTGGTATCATTTATGCTATCAACAATGTTCAGGAGAGGAAGCTTATATGGCATCATCTGGAGGCTATTCAAAAGAATGGGTTACTATGGTTCGTTGGGGGCGATTTTAACGTGATAGTGGATTTATCAGAAAGGAAGGGCGGTGTGGCTGCTGTATCGGAGGGTATGCTGGATTTTCAGAAATTCATGACCACTGTATGACAGCTCGACCTGGGATTTGAGGGCACTATGTACACTTGGTGCAATAATAGAAGGGTAACTAGACGGGTTTGGAGTCGGCTTGATCTGTGCCTTGTCAACATTCATGGGTTGGATTTGTACACCAAGACAACGGTAATGCATATTCCTAGGGTGCGTTCGGATCCTGCTACACTACTACTGGATGTCAAACGGGGCAACATACGTCGGCAATAATTTCTATATAGCAGTATCTAGCATCAAGAGGAATGTTTCAAAGATATGCTGGTTTGCTCATGGAGTAGGGAAGGGTCGGGGTGGTCTTGGAATGGGCTGGCAGATCGTTTGACACGACATAACAAAGATATACAAGTCTGGTTAGAGAATATGAATATGGATGATTCGGGGTTGTAAAGACTACAAGGTGATATTAACAATTTGGAGGAGGGTCTTCTGGACGAGTGGGTGGATAATTATTTTGTCCAGCTGTGTGACAAGCATGCGCTGCTGGCGGAGAAGTTTCTTGAGGTTGAGAGGGACATTAAACAATGGTCTCGGGTTATGTGGCTCAAGGAAGGGGACCGAAATATTACTTTCTTCCACGCCTGTTTGAAGGAACAGAGGTGCACGAAAATCAATCTGGACATGGGGAATGATGTCTTCACAGCAGATGTGGAGGTGGCCGTCTAGCTAGCTTTGGAGCACTTTGAAATCCTATTGGCAGAATAGGTGATCACGAGGAACATGGGATCATAGGGAGACGGAAACGAGGTGGAATTTATGGGTTTCTTATCGCCGCTGATCAACGAGGTGGATAATATGAGCCTGCGTGCTTCACAAACGGAAGAGGATGTTAAAGAGACAATGTTTAGCATCCCTAAGGACAGTGCACCGGGCACGGATGGCTTCCTGGGGAATTTTTATGTTGCAGATTGGGAGGTTGTTGGACCTCAGGTGGTGGAAGCGGTTCAGGATTATTTCAAAGGGGTCCAGCTTACTAGGGTCTTCTGTGCTTCTCGCATCGTTCTGATTCCCAAGGTCAAGGACCCAACCAATATTGGGAAATATAGACCAATATGTCATTGCAATGTGTCTTATAATATTTTGGCCTCTCTGATTTCAAACATGCTGGGCAGATTTCTCTCACAACTGGTTTTAAAGGAACAACACAGATTCATTGGAGGAAGTAGTATACAGGGGGTGGTTGGGATTTCATTTGAATTTGTGAATGATATCAACCGAAAGTCAGTGGGCTCTAATATTATTCTATAGGTGGATGTGGACAAAGTGTATGATCGGCTTGAGTGGAGTTATATCCTTCGGGCTATAAGGAGGTATGGGTTTCATGAGTGGTTTTGTTAATTTGCTTCAGATGTTTCTCATCTGAATGGCATTCTGTCTCTATCATGGGGAAATGTTTTGTTTTCCTTAAACCGGTTCAGGGGGTTCGGCTGGGGGATCCCCTATCTCTAAGCCTTTTTGTTTTGGCTCCAGAACTTCTGTCTCGTAATCCATGAAAAGGCATGGAACAGGGAATGTTGGCACCTTATTGAGGAAGAGGAGGAAGGGTAAGCATCTCACACCTAATGTTTGCAGGCGACATTTTAATTATCACTAATGGGAGATGAAGATACTTGTTGAATGTTATGATGATATTGGGCATGTTTGGGCAGTTGAGCAGGCAGGTCATTAACACTTTGAAAAGATTTTCATATATCTATAACAAGTGTTCACTGAGACGTCGCAGGGAAATTCTGGATATTCTGGGATGCCTGCAGAGGTAGATGCTGATGATTTATCTGGGGGTGCCCCTCTCCTTTGGTCGCATCAGGCAACAACAGTTTTAGGCAATCATCTCACGGTTGGTTGGAAGGGTCCAGAACTGGAAGAGCAGGTTTTTTCCATTGGTGGGAGGGTGGATTTAGTAAATAGTGTGCTAATTTCGATTCATATGCATGTCTTTTCGGTACTCTAACCACCCAAAGGGGTTGTTAAGCGGATCGAGACTATCATGAATGCCCATATATGGGATGCCAATCAGGTGGAACGTGCTCATTGGGCATCTTGGGATAGCTTGGAAAGACCGATGGAAGAGGGGGGAGTGGGTTTACGTGATGTTAATGGAGCCATCTAATGCATGCATGGAAGGATGGCCTAAGAGATAATTGCGGGCTAGTCGCTGTGGGCAGTGTTTTTTAGGGAATGGTACGGAGAGCTTCAGGGGGTGTCGCCCACTGGACCTTGATTCACATGGCTGGCTCAGAACATGATGTCTCATATCGAGGATCTTTCGGATTCAGCCAGGTGGATAGTGGGTAAGGGAGATATAAGCTTCAGGAAGGTAAATTGGGTGGGGAGAAACTCGAGTTTCATGGCTGTCCCCAACCAGACATCTTGTACAGGGAGGCCTTCCTGCAACCTGACCTACTGCTGAACGTTCTAAATCTAGAACAGTGGAGGGCGTAATAAGGAATCATATTGAATGAGGAAATGCATAGGTGTTTCTATATGGGGTCGACCTCAGGATGGTTTTGCGCCAAGGATTATAGAAGAAGAGTTCTTCCGGAAGGCCGGCAGGAGTTGGGTGGAAGCAAGGTGTGGTGCAAGGGGATTCCAATGAGGATGAACTTTTTTGTTTGGTGGGTTAGAAACAAGGCGCTGCCCATGGACGAGAATGTACAGAAGAGAGGGATTAAGATGGATTTGCGGTGCTTTTTCGTTGAGTGGCCGCAGGTTGAAACAGTTGCTCACATTTTCATCCGGAGTAGCTGGGCGCACCATCTCTGGTGGATTTTCTGCCCTCAACCGTGCCTTGTGGAGGAGCATCTGACAGTGCTTGAGGTCATCGATACATTGTTTCATGTAGTCGAAGGTTGGGCTGATGGTTGCAGGGTGTAGGTGTTCATTCTCTCTTAGGTCTGTTGGGTCATCTGAGAGGCACACAATCAGGTCATAGGAGCCATCAGGGGGTCTCTCTTGCTCTTGCAGGTTCGGTTGAGGTCGCTGGTTCAGGAGTTGGGTTCGTTGTTCCCGGGGAACCAGCTAATGGCGCCATTGTGCGGTATCATGCATCGACCTGGTAGTCTCCCGGGAATGTAAGGGGTGTGGATTAGGTGGATATCTCCTTCGAGGGGCTGAAAGTTAAATGTGGATGGGTCCTGTATGGGGGGATTTATGAGAGGAGAAGGGGTGCTTCGGGATCAGAGGGGTTCAGTTCTCCTTGGGTTCAGTGCATTCTATGGTGTGGGGTCCTCTTTGGGGGAAAAGGTGCATGCACTTGTAACTGGAATATAGATTTACAAGGCGCATGAGATCCAGGTGGAGGTGATTGAGTACGATTCTGAAATTCTAGTGTCGTCCATTTAGAAATGGAGGGAGAAACCTTGGCGCTGTATTTATCTTCTTTGGAGGTGCATCACAGAGTTCAAACTTCGACAGAATCTTCATCTTATTAAGAGGGAAGGTAACTTTGTAGCTGATTCACTTGTGCATCTTGGGAATCCTACAAATACTCTGGTGATTTATGATAGCTTAGCTTACCTTCCATTAGTGTGCAGGAAGGTGATTCAAGGGGATGCTATGTGTCTTCATCATTTCCGCCCTCCTTGAGAGGGTTTTTTTTATGTATCGCTTGAAATATTTTAATAAAAAATTATGTTTAAGTATATAAGAATGATATCTAGTATTTAAACATTACTTTTAATCATAAAATAAAAATTATACTTGAATGGATACCATGGGGAATGAATCTTATCGCTTTCATGGAGACGGTAATCTGTACGTACGCACGAGCAAAAATATCATTATTTTGATTTTAAAATAATATATAATTGTATGTTATATAATATATAAAGAATCATTATCATGTTATATTTATTATTTACATGAATTACATATCAATATTATACCCATCCAAATAAAAATGTGTTCAATAACAACTACACCTTGACGTGGAGACAGTAAGTCATACGTACACACGTGTGGTGACTTGTCATTAAAAGGATGGATTGAATATTGAATTCAATTGTACCATATTTATAATAACAGTACAGTTTATATAAGATACTGGAGTTATTATTTTACAATGGAAACAACAAAGAAAGAGGATGTGGAAGAAGAATGGAACTTCATAGAGGTGATGAAATATTTACCTCTTCTTCGGGTTCTTCCTTTTGATTTGATCAAAAGGGCTCCCAAAGATTGATTTATGACTAATGGAAGTCCATTAGAATGAATTTAACGAAGTTGAGAGGATATTTGGGCAGAGTTTTCCCAAGACAAATGGCTTGGAATGTGTGAATTATTGAGAAGGGGGAGTGCCATTTGATAAGAAGGGTGAGGGGCACCTTAGGAAGAAGTTAAAATATTATTTTATAATAAATTAATATTTGGTTTATAATGGTTCAAAATGGACTTATTTCGAGTCTATGGTGGGTATGGGTCGAAATCCATTCAACCAATATGTTTTATACACGTTTAGGTTTCCATTTTAAACTTATCATTTAGATTTTACATTAAGTTAAATGATTTAACATTACCGTGTCTTCTTGTATTCTTACACCATATGGTTAATAAACATACTATAAACTACCAATCGAATCCCAATTGGTTAATTAATGTCATATATATTATTATATATGTCTTTTTAGAGAACTTTATATTTTTAGGACCATTATATCAATTAATAATATAATATTTGTTTTAAAAACTATTTCATGTCAATTTTGAAACTATTTGGTATTTGTTTTTTTAAATCATAACAGATTTATTACTTTGAAATAAATTCATCTAACCAACCCTAACATGTCATATTAACCTAGAAAATGAGTTTAATTCATAAAAAGTCTCAAATTACATTCATTTGGATATTTATAATATCATTTTTTTAAATATTCCATTAATTAGGTAATTACAACAACATCATTGTATCATAAATAAATTATATTATTTAATGTCTAAAAAATATAAATAAAATATAATTATTTAGGAAATATTATTATCTTTATAATTTATATTTATAGTCTAATTTATCTTATGTGTAACCCTATATTAAAAATGTTTTAGTTATTAATCTTTGATTTAACTCTTTTAACTCTTCTTTGAATTAAATAATAAAAAATGTCTTAATTTAATCCAAGTGGACCAAAATGGTTCATATTTTATTCCTAAGGTTATGATAGCCGAATTATACTTATCCAATAGAATTATGACTTGTTTTATGGTAATAATAATATCAGTTTTACCCTTAATTACCATATATACTTTTAATAGTGGTAAATAATAGAAAAGGTTACTACTCAACAAAAAAATTTCATATTATTGAACCAAGTTTTTTCTCTTGATATTGACCATGTCTATCAGATTTGTGAAATTAAACTCATATAAATGGTAAAATTATATTTTATGTAAATTTGAAAATGCTCTTAGGAGGTGGGTAAAAGACAGTGAAATGTTCTATATAATTTTTATATATCTAATATTATTATAAATTGACTCCAATGAATTACATTGAACATATATAGGTATTATGTATCTATTTTGACCTAAAATAAATTTAAATAAAATAAAATAATATTTAAATAAAAAATTCATTTTTAAACTATAACTCTGTATTTTTCACTGTTCATCAAAAATTGAATCTTTTCATAAAAATACCAAAAATTCACCCTAGGATAATTTCAATATTATGAATCCAAAAATGAAGTCCAGTTTGAAATATAAAATTTATAATATTTCAAAAAGTGGGTATTACTATTCATAATGGCTAGTTTGATTGGTTGTGGTGTGTTAGAATTCGATGTTGCGTACAACACACGCTACTGTATTATTCAAAGAGAAGCGTACCGTAGAATCTTGGGGTGTTACATTCTTCCCTCATTAAATAAATTGTGTACTCTCAATTTTAAATTATTTTTCAAAAATAAAAGGTGGAAAATACAAAATACCTTTGTGGAAAACCCACATCGAAAATAGGGTTAATAAATATTAGTTTTAATAAGAGGGAAAGGGAAATGATAAAGTCACCACCAAATTAATGTTTTCAATAAGAGAAAATTGGTGGAAATTATAGACTCATAATTAGAGGCAAAATGAATATATTTATAGAGAGTTATTGAGGTCATCAATCACAAACAAGTGTAAAATTGAGGGGCTCAAATCCGTCAATCTATTATGATTTAAAATATCATCAGTTCAACAAAATATAAGGTATTAGGATAACACATTTTTGGTTTTAATATCCCTTCCCTAAAGTTTATGAAATAATTCATTCATAGAATAAGATATATATATATATATATATATATATATATACTTGACAAGTAGAGTTTCATCATTCAACTATTTTCTACCACAAACGCATCTTTCACTCCAAAAGATAATAGAACCAAAAAATATAATATTTATCATAATCGTATAAGTTTCGAAATTTTAACACATAACATTTAAATGAGGAAAAACATTTTTTATTAAGTAAGGACTTCTTGTAGGCTAGTGTTTGGTAATAAAGGCATGTCGCATTATGGTTGTGGGTTCGATTCCTAAAGCTTTGTCTGACGCGACGGGTTATCGCCTGACCTACAGGTTTTCCTTTTTCAAAATTGATCATAAGAAAGGTTTTAAACTTAAGAAATATTATCCTACGATCATCTTATTCCTTTCCAACCATTATAGTTATCCAAAATACATCTTTCCAGACTCTCTGTAAAGGGTTTCTAAATTCCAAATTCTATTGTAACATCAGATTCCCCAAACAATGTAATGATTCTCTTATTGTCACATACTGAAAATATGATTACCTTAGTCATATTAAAACCATAATGAAAAAAACAAGTACTGTAGTATAATCATTATATATATCACATTATTCTAATAACCAGAATAGAATCCTTGAGTCCAAAGTCACAAATACATTAATTATTCCACTTAAACAGTAGTAACATTATAAGAGTAGCCTTGATCCCTTGGCCTTTTCTGAGAAAAGATTCCTTGGAACTTAGGGAATTCATTTTCATAATTCCCCATTTCTCTACAATTTTAGCATTCAACATTGACATCCTCTTTCTTCCCCTTGTAATCACGAGCTTGGTGGCCTTTTTTACCACACTTGTAACAAACTCCCATTCCTTTTAAGCAAGTACCACTATGTTTCTTCCCTAAATTATCACATAATGGAAAATCCTTCTTTCCGTTTTTCCCTTTATCTGTCTCTTGCTCCACCGTTCTATTCTTCTCTTTCTTTACATTATTATCATAAAATTTAGAGAATTCCTTTTCTGTCTTGATAACACACGAGACTATATCTTCGTACGATGAGAAGTATTGTGATACTAATGCTCTACAAATAAATGGTTATAACCCATTAAGGAAAAAATCAATCCTACTTCTTGGGTTATGTATATAATCTCTAGCATGCCTTCTTAACCTTGTAAAGTTAGTTTCATACTTTGTGACATTCTCATCCTCCTTTTGCCTTAGACACAAAACTTTTTATTCCATATCTGCTCGATGGTAATGAAGTAATTATTTTTCTATGAAAATTTCATTAAACTCCCTCCATTACATATTTTCTACTTCCTCATCTTCCTTTGTGTTTTGAATCAATGACCATTATTGATAAGAATCTTCAGTAAGGCGGTAAACTTCCATGACCACTTTTTCCCTTTCGCTACTCCCCAAGGCATGAAATATGTTTTCTACAAAATTTATCCATTTCTCTGCTACTAGTGGATTTGTACCCCCCATTGAATATTGGTCATTTTTTCCTCATTAAGTGATCAAACATTGATCCTCCACGCTGCGGATCAGGGTGCTCCATACAGTAAGGTTATTATTCATAACCTGTGTAAGTTGTCCCAAAATGGTGATTAACTGATCAGCAGCATTTGCATCACCAGCTCCACTATAATTATCTTGAGTATGAGAGAATTCCTTACATAGAGTGCATGCATAGATATGGTTTCCATTCCTTCCACTAGGCACCATTTTTAAAAAAAAATAATATAAACTATATTAGATTATGAATCAAAATAAATAATTCCATACTTTTAAAACACTTAACATAAACTGAACAACTTATAGATATAATCCATAATCACAAAAATGTTTTCTTCTTAGAAGTATATACTCATAAAACCATCATAATGGTTTGTAACGAAAATTATAATTATCCTAACCATATCCACCAGGAATGTCGTAACTATGAGTGCAGTAAGGACCGTTTTCGTGCACCAGTTCCCATTCGAGTATAGCTCAATGCGGTGTTTTCGGGTTTTACCACTAGGTACATCTGTGCCAGAGCTGCCTATACCTACTCGTATCCAGACAAGGATGTATTTCATGGAACACTCATAAAATCTCTACAATACCAAAATAATAATATGTACTTTTATACTAATCCTCAATGTCTATCTTAGGGCTATGTGCTCTAATAAGAGTTTACTTAAATCTAGTTTCCCAGGTTTTTACTAAACAACCTCTAATACCAACTGTAACACCCCGACCACAGTTTTCCAGATTCGGTGCATTATTAAATAACATTGTCATGATCACAAAAGATCAAGTCTCGAAAGATCATTTAGTTTAGCATCCCTAGAAGTACTAGATACATAATATGGTTTACATTACATCATAAAATGGAAATCTACAACAACATTTTTTCAATAAACAACATTGAGATCCCATAGACTATCCATGTAGGTCAGTAATAATATACTTATTCACATCCTGGGAATAATAACACGTAGAATATAGTGAGGTCAGATTCTTAGTAATGATAACAAAAATAGGGGAAACTTTCATAAATTAGAATAAACATTTATGGAAATGTATAGAACTAAAACAAAATCCTTTTAAACTTGAACTTCAGCTTAATATGGAAATGATAAAATAAAAAGAATTCCATTTACTTACATGGATATTATACTAGTTGAATATTCACATGCAATATCAATATACACTTTTATAATGATGGAATTCATAATATCATACTTTAATTTCTGTGTCAAGGCCTCATGCCAGGACCTAGGGGATAACTGTAACTATACCAAAACCAGGAGAGCCTCTGTAACCGAACTCCATCCCAGAGAGCCTCTGTAACCTAAATAAAACTAGGAGAGCCTCTATGACTGGAATCAATTCCAAGGAGCCTCTATAACCTGACTCCATCTCAGAGGGTCTACTATAACCGGACCCCAACCCGGAGGGATTACTTTTACCAGTCCCCAACCTGGAACATACTAGTCCAATACATTCATCATAAAAAGAGGTTGAAATATAACATAAACATTTGTATTAAAAATAGCATATGAAATGTCAATACATTATCCATAAACTATGAATGGAATTAAATAACACATCCACAGTCAAACATATCACAAAACATTCAATACAATATTGAAGTTTTGTATCATAATAAAACAACTTCAAATAATCTTACAATCCATCAACGGATGTTGACATAGAAGAAATAATTTTTTTTTGAGAAATAAATCTTTCTATTTTAAAATCATTTAAGAGTCACATAATTATGAAGGGAAAATTTATTTTAAAAATATTCTTATATGATTGTAAGGGATTTTCGATGATTTTATAATAGCAGAAAATAGTTTCACCCTCCGTATAAGTAAAAAAATACATTCTTACCTTAATTTTGTCGAAAAGGTTAAAAAGGAACTTGTTTGGAAAATGACAAAAATATTCCTTTATAAAAATCTTATAAAAAGTCAAACAAGGGTATAAATGACATTAACCCATATTCTATAAAATATTAAGAATATTTTGAAGTACTTTTTTTAAGAAACACAGATGTGGATGATAAAGAGGTCCCAGTAGATAATTACATATAAACAACCTCAGATAATGAAGAGATTGTGAAATAAACCCATACCTTGTAATTTTCCTTGGTCGAGTGTAGGTTAACCTTCTGTATAATGGTGAAATAATTTTTATTATATTATACAATAATCACATACATTAATATGATATCATATATGATTTTTTAACATTGCTTTGTTAATAATATCTTAGTACTATCATCGTTTCGGGTGTTAACGCATTCGTTTTCCTTTATATTATTCTTTATGGATGGGGTGTATCTTATTAATATCCAGAGGAAAGGGATCTCCTTGGCATCCCGCTGCTATTGCTGTGAGAACCCAAACCGGGAATCAACACTTCATCTGTTCTTCCAAGGAAGATGGGCTGTGTTCCTCTGGTCCCAGTTTCACCCTTTCAGGTTCGCTTCTGATGAGTGTCTCTCCGTTCGCGATCACATTGCCTCTTGGTTCTCAGGCTCTGGTTGCAGAACAGAGGAGCGTTCGACAGCCAGTATCATCCTTGTTGCTGTTTGTTGGACCATTTGGGAAGCTCGTAATCAGATACGGTTAGGAGGCAGGAAATCTCTGCTTGCCTTGCTTGTCCGTATGAGGTTGGTCCTTGCGGAACTTGCAGCACTCTTCAAGAAGGGCCTGCAGGCGGACGTCCTGGGGAAACTTGTTCAAGGACGGTGCATGCATAAGTTGCAGAAGGGTGAGTGGGTAAGGTGGCACCCCCCGGTCAGTGGGTTGAAATTGAACGTGGATGGTTCCTGTATGGGAGGAATCATGAGAGGCGGTGGTGTTCTACGGGATTGTTGGGGTTCGGTGCACTTGGCGTTCAGTGCCTATTACGGAACGGGATCCTCTTTGGACGCGGAGTTCAGGGCCCTTCTTTCGGGTATCACCATTTGCAGGAGGAGAGGTCTTCAGGTGTCTGAAGTTGAATCTGATTCTGAGGTGCTGGTCAAATCGCTTCAAGGGGCTTGTGACATGGCTTGGAACCTGGTGTAAATTTGTAGGAGATGCAAAGCAGAGACCAACCAGGGTAGGATGGTTCATCATAGTGTTCGGGAATCCAACTATGCGGCTGATGCTTTGGCTCGCGGGGGAAGACCGGAGGAGACCTTGATAGTATATGATAGTCTTAACTCCTTACCACCTGAATGTGTCAATGTAATCCGGAAGGACGCTCTTGGACTTCATTTCTTCCGTCCTCCGTGATGTGTCCCTGTGGGTTTAAGATGCAATAATATATAAAAAATAATAATTTTCGGTCATGTTATATTTATTATTTAGATGAATTAAAAATCATTATTATACCCATCCAAATAATAATGTATTGAATAACAATTACACCACGACGTGGAGACGGTAAGTCGTACGTACGCATGTATGCTGAAATGTCATTAAAGGGATGGATAGAATAACGAATTTGTTCGTACCATATTTATAATAACATAACATCATATAGAAGAAACCTGATTTATTATTTTAGAATGGAAACACCAATGAAATAGGAAGTGGAAGAAGAATGGAACTTGAAAAAGGTGATGAAATATTTTCCTCTTCTTCAGGTTCTTCTATTTGATTTGATCAAAAGAGCTCCATAAGTTGGATTTATGTCGAAAGGAAGGCCACTAGGATGAAGTGAGGGAAGTTGAGAGGATATTTTGGAAAGATTTCACTGAGCAAAATGGCTTTGAAGATGTAAATTATAGAGAAGGGGGTCTCTTTTTATAAGAGGGGTGAGGGGCAGCTTAGGAAAAACTTAAAATATTATTTTATAATAAATTTATATTCAGTTTATAGTGTCTTAAAAGTGTCTTAGTTTGATGCTAGTGTGGGGATGGATCGAAATCCCCTAAAAATAGGTTTTAGACATGTTTAGGTTACCATTTTGACCTTATCATTTTGATTTAACTTTAAGTTAAATAATTTAACTTTTACGGTGTCTTCTTGTATTCTTATACCATATGGTTAATAAACATACTATAAACATCCAATAGAACCCCAATTGATTCATTAATGTCATATATATTATTATATAAGTCTTTTTTCCGAACCTTATAAATTTAGGACCATTATATCAATTAAAAATATAATATTTGTTTTAAAAACTATTTTATGCCAATTTTTACACTATTTGGTAATTTATTTGTTAAAATTATAAAGACATTATTACTTAGAAAAAAAATCATCAAACCAACCCAAACATGTCATATTTACCTATAAAATAATTGGAATTCATAAAAAATTTCAAATTACATTTATTTGGATATTTAAAATATCAATTATTTTAATATTCCATTAATTAGGAAATTACCGCATCATCATTGTGTCATAAATAAATTAAATTATTTAATGTCTAAAAAATATAAATAAAATACCATTATGTAAGAGATCATTTTATCTTGATAATTAATATTTATTTTCAAATTTATCTTATTTTTATCCTTATATTAAAAAATTCATAGTTATTAAAATTTGATTTTAACTCTTTTAACTCTTCTTTTAATTAAATAAAAATAAATGTCCTAATCTAATCCAAGTGGACCAAAAAGGTTCATATTTTATTCCTAATGTTGTTTTTGGTCGAATTATACTTATTTATTAAAATTAGGACATGTGTTAGGGTAATAATAATATCATTTTTATCCTTAATTACCCTATTTATGTTTAACCATGGTAAATAAAAGTAAAATGATACTATTCACCAAAAATTATTTTTATCTTATTGAACAACATTTTACTCCTTGATATTAACCGTGTCTCTCGGATTTTTTATATTTAACTCATAGAAGATGTAAAATTATGTTTTATGTAAATTTGCAAATGCTCCTAGGAGGTGGGTAAAAGACGGTGAAAAGTTCTATAAAATTTTTATATATCTAAAATTATTAGAAATTGACTCCAATTAATTACATTGAACTTATATAGGTACTACATATCTACTTTGACCTAAAAAAGTTAAATAAAATAAAAAATAATTTAAATAAAAAAATTGGTTTTAAACTATAACCTAGTGTTTTCACTATTCATCAAAAGTTGAATGTTTTCAGAAAAATACCAAAACTTTACCCTAGGATAATTTCGATATTCTGAATACAAAAATGAAGTCCATTTTGAAAGATAAAATTTTTTAAATTTCAAAAAGTGTCTATTACTATTCATAACGGCTAGTTTGATTAGTTGTGGTGTGTGAGAATTTGAAGTTACATACAACACACGCTACTGTATTAATCAAAGAGAAGCGTACGGTGGAAGTTTGGGTTGTTACATTATCTCATGGGGGGTATGATTAAATGTTTCCAAAGTTGTATGGGTTTATTGAAAAAATATCATATTTTATTGTGATTTTTTATGATTATACTCCCAATGATGAGAAATTATGATCCATATCCTAGGAATTTTCATGAATTTCCTAGTCATAAGTTTATTAAAAATATATTTAATTAATGGAAACATTTTTACCTCTTTGTAAAATATTATAATTAATAATTTTTTTATAAATATACTACCATATCTCTCTCTTCGGCCTGAAATATGTTTTTAATAAAAACCATGTTTTCTAAAAATGTTCAAAAAATGTTTTTAAATTTTATTTTATTCAAATTTTGAAGGAAAAGGTATTTAATAATGTTTTATGTTTTAATAAGTGTTTACAATTATTTTCAAATATTCCTTTAAAATTATTCATGGTTATTTTCAATGAAAAGGGGTTTTAAAATGTTTTATAATTTAAAATCATTTTCAAAGAAGAATGACTATTATCCTAAATAAATGGTTTAAATGAAATTTTTTATATGAATTAATATTTTTTCGAAGAAAATTATCGTTCAAGATCCTTCACCATCTAAGACAAAATCATTTGATATTGATTCTTCTTCAATTGGGAAATGATCCAAGTAAACTATTCATATTATTTATTTTAATTGTTTATGTTTATGATGTAATATTTATTATGAACCTGTTTCACTTCCATGGGTTATCCCATGATAAAAGATTATGAACCCAACTTATTTTCAAGGGTTATTCTATGATGAAATGATTATGAATCTTTACTATTTTTCATATGTTATGATAGGATTAATTTTTATGACTTGATGCACACATATTTATGATTTCATGATGGGAGGTGCCTATGTCTCCATCTGATGCATTGTGTAATGGTTTAAGTATCATGAGATAGACATGGATTGAATGGGAAGAGAACATGATTAAGTAATATAGGGCTGGAATGAAGAGTGTGTGCAGTTCAGTAATAAATTGATGGAACATAGATTGAACTCAGTTCTGTAATAAAAGGCTTCAATGATGAGTGAAATCAGTTCATTAATACAATACTGGAACAAGGTGTGAACTCGGTTCAGTAATAAATGGCACGAAAATTGGGTGATCCTAGTTTAGTAATACAAGGATGGAATGGGAAGTGAACTCGATTAACTAGTATATGTTTGGAATGAGGGGTGAAATCAGTTCAGTAATACCGAGATGGAATGAGGAGCGATGTTGTTTCAGTAATATAGGGTTCAAAGGGGAAGTGAATCCAGTTCAGTAATAGAGGGTTAGAATGTGAATTGATCTTGATTAAGTAATATAATGACGGAAGGCGGAGTGAACCTAATACAATATATGCCACACCCCGACCATTTACAACCTTTTATTTTATGCTTTTCTTGTCCTTGCGTTATTTTGATGAGGTTTAGTTGGGCCCCTGATTGAATATTTTTCGATGTTTGATGTTTTTGGTTGGCCTTAGGTCAGGGCACGGTCACCGCAACGCTAGCTACTATCGTCTATTCGGTCCGGGTGAATGCGCGGTTACCCGATATTTCAAATAAATAATTAAATTAGATAAATAAATTAAGTTGACTGAAAATAAAGCTAATTAAAATTTTATAAGGATAATCAAAGGTTATTTTTTAAACCATTAATGAAATAATATTTTGCATAGATATTAGTAAAATTATTACTTAATTTCACAATATTATTATCATTATTTAAAATAAATTAAATAAGAAAATATTATTTTTAGAATAAAATTTTTTCTAGGTTTTATTTTTTTATTTATTAGTTTATTTTTGATTTATTTTTTTAAATAGTGAGAAACCCCTAAGGGGGATGATTCTTCTCCCCTTCTTGGTCTGTCGTGCGATAGTGCCTCTAATGTCCCCGACCCGGTATCCACTAACCGGTTTCCTGAGCCGAGTCATCACATGACCACATGTGTGCCTCCCCATAAACCAGAGGATTCCAACTAGAAATGAGTGTCCAATATGTCACATGGGGATAATATACCCTCGTTCCCAGAGTAATCCATAGTAAAACAAAAAATAAATAATGGAAGCAATATAAACAACCAATAAACATGTATAGCCATGAATTTCACAAAGAGGGTACAAAAATTAAATAACATACAATAATGCCATGCCATACTAGAAGTGAATGTGAATGAGACACACCTATAAGAAAACCGGCCAGAAACTACAAACAGGTCCCAACTCCAATTATGGATCCTTCTCCATGTACATCCGGATCCCATCTCAACATCCTAGTGTTGGGCCTCTGACCTTGTACTGAGCTGCAACCAATATATCCACTCGGTTACCCAGTAGTGGCTTGAGCAAGGCGTGTGTAAAATACTTTGTAGGCCACTACCAACGATGTCTACAAAATATCCAATCTAAAATATAGCGCATTAAAGTAAAAAATAAATATTTTGTAATAAAATGAAAACTCAGGTACCATTAGGTATCCAAGGATCACTTAATTAACTCCTAGAATTTATCCAAATTTCATTTCTTTAACATAATCATTAAATAAGCCATTTTGATCACATGTTCCATGGGTTAGGCATAAATTTCCTATACACAAGGGTATAAGAAAATCAATCCCAATGCATAATGGAAATAAAAAAAGTCCATATACCACTATGGATCCACGTATCACATAAAAAAATTTTATCCTCACCTCGATGCATTGGTCTGGGTGGAATGAAACCGTTTGGGGAATAGGGCTTCTATCCCATTCCCTAACATGTGCATTTATGTTGTGGAGTTTAGAGCCTCATTTTTACTCGACCTGTGGGTGTAGAACCTCAAGTCAAAACCCAACTCTACCAAGCCATGTGCACGTAATTATTTATCAAATCACCACAAACATACCACAAAACTACATAACATAACCAATTCCATTGGAAATCATCAATCAGAATTCATAACAAATAACATGAGAATTAATACTATTCCATAACCCATAAAAACATTTTCCAATTACAATTCCTAGTCATTTACCCAAATTTTCATTCTCAAGCCTTTACCCTTTAAATTTACTCAACAACCCCTATGCCTTATCCAAATTCATAAATGGCTATACATTTTACCATTTAACCCATTTATAATATCATAATACTTACCCACTTATTCATTACAAGTACAATTCCCATATCTCATGAGAGAATCACTTATTACATTCAACCATTAGGTATACCACAATTCCCATTTGTCAAAATATTCATCATATTAATCCATTGCTTTGTTAAATATTATTAACATGACCCCATTTACCAATCCATCATTCAAATATAAGTTCACAATTTTTCATGCACTAATCCTCATGGAATTTCTTACCAAATTTTTTTAAACAATTGACATAATCCCATTCAGCCCAATTTTCCCATTTTTGTGTCATGACAATCTACTAATAATACCTTTATCACCCTATAAATATTTATCATCATCCCATTTACAACATAATCAAACATTAATAAATATACTATATGGGATCCATATTAATATTCAGAAACCTTTCACTTAACCTTACCACACTCTTGGTCTGGGTTTGCTGGTGCACCCCATGGGTGGCCCTAAAATGGGAAACTCATATTCTATGAATCCCATGTGGACTATGAGGGTTTAAATTCGTAACTTCGATACCCACTTTTAATCAAAAACTCCAACAGAAGAAAAAAATATCTAAAAATAATAACACAACCTTCTTTGCACAAATCCAAGGCAAAACTATGGGATTATACATGTAAACCACCTACCTTGAATATGATTATGAACACACACTAAATCACGACCTTAGATATAGATTCAAGAATCCCATAAAGCCCCAAACTATGTACCACTTTATAAATAGGGGTTTAGGTATTCAGAAGAATAAGGGACAAACCATGAGCACTAACCTGAAAAATAGAAGAAAAAGATGAGCGTTTGACATACCCGAGGCTTCAATCCACAACCGACATCTCTTCAAATAGCCAATAATCAAAGTAGAACAACCCTTGTAATTATTGGTTCAACCATCTTCATCACTTTTGTTTTAGGGGGTGAAATTGAGCAGAAACCATAGTTGGGTTTTAAAATCCCGATGTGGAATGTTTTAAATTTTCCAACATTTCTAGGCCGCATTGTTTACCCGCACGGTTTTCCAAACAGTGTGTAAAAATGCGTGAGCGACTGCCCAAAAAACACCCCTTTATATAGTTTCTGAGAAAATTTTCATGTTTTTCTTATCTGTGATCCTATCATGTGTAAGCCTCTTTCCATTGTTTCACAGTTACCTAGGATGATCCGCACTGTTTTCCCTAATCGTGCACACACCCTACAACAAGACCATAATTTTTTTGGGTCCAATTTTGTGTCTCGAGCCCCTAGAACACCCCCCTGAGAATTAACATGAACTTTGGGAATCACTTATTAATCTCAAAATAAGGGTCACAATCCAATATTGAAATAGAAACAAACCATAAGAAAATCTGATACCTTACAACCTCCCACCCTTATAACGACTCGTCCTCGATTCGCTCCTCCGAGCATCGCAATCATCTATAACAAGGGTTCATGACACCAGGTCTACCTATCCATTCTCACCTTCCATATTTCCATTTGCACATCACATGTCCACCGAACAAGGAACAAGGGAACAAACTTCCCCCTCAAGCCTTCCTCAGCGCAATACATAACACGAACCAAAAAAAAACCCTCAAGGATGCATCCACTTCATCGATTCTCACCCTGAGAACTTCATCGGGGAGCATAGGTGACAACACCTAACTCGAAACACACAGAAACATAACACACAACATCACATCATCATGGGGGAACCATGAATCACCTCATAGGCCTTATCCCCTACACAACTCATGACCCAAATCACTTAGCGTTATTTTCCTATTTTCCCCAACTCTAACAATGACCAAAACTGATATCACCCGAAGGAAAATGAACATTCCTTCCAACTACATTCCATAAAAATTTCACTCCATAATTGTACAGTAAACTTCCTTCCAAAACACTTGGGCACTCAACCAATTAAACGCATTCCAATGATAACTATTAGGTCTTGCTTACACTAACAGTGGCCACTCGAGTCCTTCCAACCCAAAACTATGATCACATCATCAACCAAGCATTTATCTAGTATGTTTATCTCCACCATTTTCGGTTACATGGAACCTCCCCCATCGACAAAGGTCCTCCAGAACTTGACTCAACTTTCCCATCACCTCACATATTTTAACTCCCCACGCCAAAGCATCCATAGGGAATAACCCTACAATAGAATATTGTTGAACCAACAAAACCATTTAAGAGGACATTGATACACTATCCCGTCAAGGAAAATGATCAACATGAACTCACTTTGGTTCAAATTCATTTCCTAAAGGAACTTTTTGTCACAACATGAACCAATAGGTGTGTCACTCTCCATATACACTTTCACTTTTATCATCCTAGGTCGGCCCACACCTGACTGGATTGCCCCAGTGCACCCACTATCCATTTTTGGTACCTACCCCCTTTCTCATCTTCCCAAGGTGCTTACTGACATGAAGCCTATAATTATTATCCCACGCACCCACTGAGTTGATTTCTTGAATTCCTGTGAAATTCCATCATCGTGGCATTACCGCGCTGTAGACCATCATCAACTTCACATTGGCATGAAACCACATCACATGGCCATGGTTCACCCAACTTCATTGTGTTCTAAAACCACAAAAGGTTAAATTTCTCATGTTTAACCACGATCTTAATTTGAGTTATAGAACCCATCCTCTCTTGCCACAACCTTTTGTCATATCTAACTACAACCATTTACAACTTCATCAGAAAAATTACAAGCATCACACAGAACCACCCTGAGCCCAAATATGAAACTTGTCTCATCATTCTCCATATTCATGTCCCACACTGACTATTTGAGGAACCTAACAAGTACCTTAGATGTTCCACATTGGCATCCTTCTTTTACTACATCAACTCGATGTTCTCGTCTCAATATCTAAGACTAGTTTGTCACTCCCCACCGTAGGAGTGTTGTTACCACTACTCTCAAGAGGGATTCAAACCAACACCTATTATACCTGATCCCAAACCGAACCTCAAACATAGACATGTCCATAATAATTTTTCCCAAAATAAGTATGCTAACGTCACCCAGTTACCATTATCGGCTTCCGTGAATAGCACCCATGGCCTTTTTCGTGATTCGGTTCATCCCGAGGACCTCACCCCATGCCATTGAGGGTGTAAATCCAACCATCATGATATAAATATACCATTCCGTGAGATTAAATTCATAATTTCCCTCATCTAAAAAGACACCTTCATGTCTCTTGGAATGATCCAAAGCTTCTCAATATACCTAGGACAATGTCAAGATGTTGGGAATTCTCGTCACTAGCTATGGTACGCTATGAAGTTATTGAAGAGCACAACCAACAACTTATCCATATTTGATTTTGAAATATATGACATCATAACTGAGAAATGATTCTATGGATCCCCTACCAAATTCATCATATCAGTACCTAACCACCATAGATCATGTGTGATTTACAACCATGTATAACAATCACTTCATGACCAAGTCAACCAGAAGCCGTGAACTAATGTTTCATGGAGAACTACTTCCACCACACTGCTCGATTCCTTCTGATGTGTCCCTAAAAACTAACAACTAAAAACAAATGAAAAATGGTCTAATGCACCAAAAAAACCAACAGACTCTCACAAAACAACCTTTATCTATGTGTAGCCCATCTCCAACATACTTACCTAACCATGTATCTTGATTAATCAGCCTCATCATCCTAGATTTGGCTCTGCTTCTCACATAACAACCAAACCATTCAAACAAACAATTTCATCCATGTGACCACCCTCACCTCCAGTGTCACAATCGAGAAAAATCATATAACCACACTCCATCAACCCATGTCTCTTACACTCCAAAAATAACATCAAGACCACCATTAATAACCATCCAAAAAATAGTGTCAGGAATACCTATGATACAACCCTTCGATACAAACCTTACACCCAACAACAAGCACTAGGGTTCCCTTATGAAATAAACATACACAACTATACCCCAAAACTCATTGGTACTTGGCTTGAGTTTACACCACCTCTGAACCATCTCCCAAGTTTCATATTCCAAGGTACTTGCACCACTGGACTAATATCCCCTGAGGTCACCATTGCTTTTCGAAAACTATAATCGTATTACAATAACTTGAGTAGAACCAAAAACCATAAACCTTCCCATGTATCCCTCTAGGAAACACCTACACCATACAAAACTATGAGTTCCACTATCAGAGTCCAAAACATCCACATGTATGAAACACACCCAAAAGCACTAGAACCCCAGCTGACCTCTCTCATAGGTCACCATGAAGGTTGAACGATACTAACTCCTCAGACTAGATTCACAAACAAGAAAATTCATTGGCCCTCTCTCCAAACCATACATATCAATATATAAACAAATAAAAGCTCGAAGATGGCACTCTCACCCCTATTCTAATGAATTCTATGCCTAATGCACCATGTGACCATTTACTATAGGTTTCACACCAAAGGTATGCACATTTATCAGGACTACGTGAAAAACAACCTTTCTAGGATTCGAAGAGCCACTTTCAAGGTCTCTACTCACAAGTCCACTATGAACCAGGCACCATCCATAGGGTCTAGCATGCCCACCGTACGGTCACGAACCACGATATTTTCCACACTCACAATACTAAACAACACCTCACCTCCCAACGGCCATAACCCTACCAAGGGTTCCCTAATCACATCACTTAGGCCCTATCATAACCGGTGATGACTCTCAATCAATATCTAATGTCTCAAACTAGGGAACTCTCACTACCCCAACCTACCCATAAATTGGTCAAACCAAAAACACAAATGGCACCCACCTTTGGACCCAATAATTATTATTCTAAACTTATCATTCACCTGATGCTTCAAAGAGTGACCAACTGGATTCAACCATTGATGAAAAATATCTCACGCTATCAACCTTAACCGAACCATTCTTCATACTCTACACGAACGACCATCATCACACATAGAACACTACCCTCTACCATACCTACTATGGGTCATGGTCAACATGGGGTAACCAATTTTCTTAATCACAATTCATTCGCCAATATATATTCAAACCAATTATTCTTTTATAACATGATCATTTCTTCTTAGGCACATTTCCTATTTCAAACCATGTTAAAATCACTATTTTAACTCATTCACTACATTCATTAAGAAAAAATAATTTAAAATTTTATGGTCATTATGAAACCCTTTTTCTTTTAGGCACCAAAAAAACTTTTATAATTTATCACAACCCAAAATGATAACTAGGATGCAACATTTCATTATACATGATATTTTTTAACCATTATTTTTGTTATTTTCATTCACCCACTTGCATTACCATTATTAGGAATCACTGTCTTCATATTTATCAAGGAAAAAAATTCATTCTTCTCTTTATTCCCCGAACACCCATCCCGTTTGTGTGCCTATAATGATGCATGCCACATATATTCTTGAAGCCTAAATTGATTCAAGAATTCACAACCCCATGTCATTCCAAGATTTAGAAAAATATCATAAATAAATAAAATCACACAACATGTGAATCATCCAATGGTGAAATATCATTAACTTGTAACAACACACATCAACAATAACAATTCCTGCCCAGGGTGACTTGGGTTTTCCCTCATACATGGCACTGCAAATCCCAAGAATAAGCTCTTTACCAAGGCCCGACACACCATAATCTCTTGTCTACCACTCCCAAATATCGCGAAAGAGAAAATAAATCTTTTGATACCACATTGTTATGTCCCTAGCTCAGAATCCACTAACCGGTGCCCCAATCTGAGTCGTCACATGACTCCAAGTGTGCCTACCCGTACAGTAGAGGTTAGTTACTAACGACAAGGGTCTAATAGGTCACATGGGGTAATTATACATTCTTTTTCAGAGTAATCCCCAACAAAAAACAAAATAAATAACCTAAATAATATGGAAAACCAATAAACATGTATAACCATGGATTTCCCAAACATGGTACAACCCTAAAATCACATACAATAATTACATAATGTATTAGTATTGAAATTTAATGAGACCCAAAAATAAGACAAATAAAAAAAACTACAAATGATTCCCAACTCCATGTCCGGATTCTACCCCATGAACATACTGATCCCATATCGACATCATAATGTAGGGCCTCTACCTTTGTTATGACCTACAACCAAGAGATCTTCTCGGGTACCCACCGACAGCCCAAGCAGGGTGTGAGTAAAAAACTAATTAGGCCACCACAAATGGTGTCTAAAAAATATCCAGGCTAAATTTTAGTTCATGAAAGTACAAAATAAATGGAATGTACGCAAAGGACAACATGGGATCTGTTAGAAGACCAAGGTTCACTTAATTAACTCCTAACATTTATCCCAATTTTATTTCTTAACGATCTTCATTACATAAGCCATTTTGATCACATGTTACATTGGTTAGGCATATATATTATCTTTAAAAGTGTATATGTCAGTCAATAACAATGCATAAAGGAAATAAATGAAGTCCATATCTCACTAGGGATCCATATATCACATCAACACATTTTTCTCACCTCGAAGCCTTGATCTGTGTGGAATGAAACTGTTTTGGGAATAGACCCCATATCACCTTCCCTAACCCTTGCATTTGTGGGGTGGAGTTTAGATCCTCAGTCTAAATCAACCCATGGGCATTGAACCTCAAGTCAATACCCCACTCTACAAAGCCATGTGCAAATGATTATTTATTAAATCACCATGATCATTCAACAACAAAACATAACATAACCAATGCTATTAGAAACCATCAATCACAATGCATAATAATAAACTGGGGAATTAATACTATTCTATAACCAATTAACACATTTAGCAATTAAAATCCATTTTCATTTAGACAAATTCACATTCCCAGGCATTAACCCATTATTTTTTTGACAAACATATTCCTTAACCAAATTCATCAATGACCATACATTTTTTCATTTTACCCATTTAGCATTTCCCAAGAATTACCCACTTATGCATTACACATAAATTTCCCATATCTCATAGCACGCCTTCTTATAACATTCAACCTTTAGATGCACAACAATTAAAATATATCAACCCATTAAATATATTCATAAATTTCTTTATTAAATCCCATTAACATGATCCCCATTTTCCATTCCATCATCCAATTATAAGTTCACCATTTAATATTCAATTATCCTACTATGTAGTTCTAAACAAATTCCATTAAACAACTCACACAAAACCATTCAACCCAATTTTCCAATTTTTTTCATTCCAATCAACTCCTTATGCCTTTATCACCATAGGAATATTTATCATCATTCCATTTGCAACTTAATAAACCATTAACAATTATTCTACATGAGTTTCACCTTATTATTTGGAAACTGTTCACTTAACCTTATCACACTCTAGATCTGTGTCTGTCATTGTACCCCATTAGTGGCCTAAAAATGGTTAATTCCTCTTCCACACATCCCACGGGGACCATGAGGGTTTCAATTAGTCACTTAGGTACCCACTTTTTATCAAACACTAAAATAGATCCAAGACAAAAATTAGGGAAAATGAAGAACACAAGTATTTGTGCACAAATCCAAGATAAAACAATGGGATAATACTTGTAAACCACCTACCTAGAATCTGACGATTAACTCACTATTAATCATAGACATAGATCCAGATTCATGCATCCCATAAAAGCCCCAACCTAGGTTCCACTAGAAATAGATGGTCTTAGGGCTTCAGAAGAATATGGAAGAAACCAAGATCCCTAACCCGAAAAAGAGATGGATGAGAAGCATTAGACTTACCCAAGGCTTCGATATGCAACCAACGACACTCCAAATAGCCATTAATAGAAGATGAACCACACTTGGGAAGATTGGTTCATCCAAACACATCATTAGAGTTGTAGGGGGTGAGATGGAGGAGAAAACTGTGCTGGTTTTTAAAATCCAAGAGTGGCAATTTTGTAAATTTTCCAACTTTTCTGGGCCTCATGGTTTTCCAAACTGTGTGTAAATAGTGCCTGAGCAACTTCTTGAAAGACACCCCTTCTCATAGTTACCTAAAAATTCGGAATAGTTTTCTTAACCATGCTTCAACATTGGATAACACTCTATCCATGGCTGCATTGTTATCTGGGATGATCTGCATGGTTTGCATTAATAGTGTGAAAACTATTCCCCGTGCCCATAAATTTCTTTATTATCTTCCTCTTTTATGTCACGAACCCTCAGAAAACCCCCAATCCATCACATGATCTTTTATAAAAAATTATTTACCAGAAAAGAAGAGTCCCAAACCATAACATAAACAAAATATACTTTATGGAAATATTGGACCATACATCCCCCCCCCCATTATGGTTTCTCCTTGAATACAACAATAGGCCACCTCTCAACCTCCCATCGTGTTGCCTCTATCTTCCCCAATTGAAGCCGGCACACCCCACCATGCCTCTACCTTTTTGTTGAATTCCATCCACTGACCGCCTCCCAATCTCCTATCGTACCGCCACCATCTGCCCCATCACAGCCAGCACACGCCGCCATGCCTCTACATTTCTGCCACTGTCCCGCCAGTGTGGACGCTCCCCCAGTGAGTCCTCATGAAGTTTTATCAGCATTTTCTTAAATGCATAGGTTTTGAATAAACCATAACTATATGGTTTAGTTTTGGGGGTCCGTTCATGACCCCTTTCGTTTGATCATGCTATTTTTGGTTCATCGTGACTTGGTCGGGGTGAGACAAGGTTATGCTTTGGGTTCGAATAGGTTCTGTATTATCTTTCAGGGTGTTCTTTATTAGTTGACGTAGGAACCCAATGCATATAATCATTAAATTTATATTAAATTGATTTCTAGATGATTTCAACATTGTTTTTTCTAATTAGACACATAAAATTGAATGAATTAATTTTACCTTGTGTAATAAGGTGCATTTTGATGGAAACCAACTTTGTGCTATTTGATAAGTTTATTTAAATTGTGAAATTTTTCATTTTAATTGTTCAAGTTGTTCAAGTTCTGATATGGCATGTTTCATGTGCGTGTTTAATCATAAAATCTGTTTCTGAACCTGTGTTATGTGATTAAATCCATTTGATACTAATTAAAAATGGTTTTATAATGTTTTATCTAGTGTATTAAATATAATAAGTGGTTCATATTATGTTTTGGATAAATTTTGAAGTTCACTTGATTTCAAAAGTGGGTTTAATGTGTGATGAATTTTTTAAAGTGGTGAACACCATTTTTTTAGAAATATCTTTGTTTCCTATTTCAATGATTTATAATAATGTTTGTATGAATTGTTTTGAAAGTTGGAACCTTTTTTTATGTCACTTAAAGTGAAAATGGATTTAAAATTGGGTTTTAATGGAAAGTACAATACATTACATATTGAACTTGATGTGTGTTTTTTTCTTATACGAATTGTAATGTCTTAATTGAGGAAAGTTATGTTTTGAAATTATTATGGTTTATGAGAGTACCTAGTACTTTGGGTCGTGCATTGGTCTTTTCCACCTTAATTTTGGGTATCTTTTTTTGTAATAGTGAATTTTTTATCAACAATAGAGGGTGCACATGCATATAATTATGGTGTGTATATAATAAATATATATATATATATATGGCCTCCAAGTACTCATTCCCTCATGGAATGGGGAATACTTGCATTGTATTATGGATATATGAATATATAGAGGTTTGTGAGTTCGAGTGGAGGCTAGTTATGAGTGGTCACATCTTTGTTATTCAAGTTCCAAATTGTTGATTATGACCTAGTTCCTCTTTGACATAGGGGAACTCATTCATTTTCCATTAAATTTCTTTACATTTGATGCATGGTGTTTCAAATTAATTAATTAACTTTTTTTCACTCTATGGTACATATGGTTAATTTTCTAAGACATTTTAATGATAAATTATTGCATTAAAAATAGGATTTTTGATGAAACATGATTTTTTCTGTTGTGTTTTTATGTAGAAAGTGTTTGATGAAATTTAAAATGAATATTCCATGGTAATTTAGAATGGTGGGTATCATTTTTCCCTTTTAAATAATAGTTTATGATGGTTTGGAACTTGTTTTGGGTTTTATGTTTGATGTAAGGTGTTTTCCTTTAATGTCGTTTGGGACATGATTTTGAAAGAGCTTATTGATTTTAGAACATGTGTAATGTTTTATAAACGAGTGAAATGGATGGTTTTGAGTGGATGGTAAACGTTGAATGTATTTAATTGGATTTTAAATGCTTTGATCGGGTTTAGAGGATCCCATTGGATGATGGCACAACCATGGGTGCATTATGGTAAGACATAGTTGTGCTATCAAGTAAAAATGGTACTCTAGATCAAGTATTCCTTGTGAGTACCTCTTCACTCCTTATTTTTACTTTCCCCAAAATTCTTCCACATTTATCAATAAAATTGGGGAAGTGGTACACTTTGTGATCCAAAAATAACTTCAAATGGGTTCCTATGGATTGACCCGGTTGGGCATGAAAAATTTATGGGTGTGTTTGTGTTTGAATTTTTTTTTCCCATTTAGTATCTTGCGAACGTTTTATGTGTATTAATTTTCCTTTAAAGTTCACTTGATAACTTTAGTGGAACAATTGATTTAAGAGTGCGTTTGGTCACTTTTTGGTAAAGATTGTATTTGGGGTTTTTTGAAATGGTTAATTAAAGTTTTAATAAATGGTTCAGTGTTATGAAACTAAAGTCCCAGTTTGAATTTTAAGTTGGATGTTTATAATTGGATTAATGTGTGGGATTTGTATGTGTCCCATTTGGAATCTTTGAAACATTATGTATGGAAAACCCCTCATTGGTTAGGTCTCTCGCTTTAGTTGTTGATCATGATACAGGAGGGTCATCATTATAAGACCTACGTTGGGTAATTATAATTAAAGGTAGGGGACTAACCATGAGGTGGTCGGGTGGTGTTGGATTATGTAGTGTTCTTGGTAAGATAAGAGGCTTTATTATTTAATGTGTGGTACAATCCATTGAGAACCTAACAAGGAATCCTATCCTAGCAAGAAGGTTTACTGAGAAAGGTTGATGCAATATAACATAGTGTACTATCTAGTGGCCCATAGTAGGGGGTCATTCGGGTTTATTACTATGGGATTGGGCCCCTCAGTCTGACCTGAGAAAATGTTGTCGAGTATATGGGTGTTTGATTCTTTCATGTGTGGCATGCAACTAGGGATTGAGTTGCATGTATTAGTATATTCTAGTCTTCCTCCATGTTCCTAGGTTTTTTGTGATCCTTTGATATGAGCACTATTAGTACTATTTCCCTTGTTGCATCTTGGATAATAATCTTGATCTTGGTTTTGTTATTTTCTTGGAAAACATTTTCTATATGGTTGATTTCAAAAAGGATTTTAAGTTAGTTGTTTCAGAAATGTTTTTTTACACCCTTATTTATTTATTTTATTTGTTTTTGAATTATAAGGGCAATAGAATTTTGATTTTTAGTTTTCAAAATGCATTGTAAATATGAAAAACTTATTTTTTTAACAGTAGTTGAAAATAGTGTTATTGGACTATTTTGGATTTTGGAAACGCCTCTAATATGTGGTTTAATTTTGGAATTCATACTGAGAAATTTAATTCTCACACCTATCATACACTTTCTAATGTATGTTTAGTTACTTGGATCAGGTTTTTTTTCTTCTACCCATTCTAGGTGGGTTGTTAGTTGTTGGACGTGACCAAGATGTCACAGTGATGTATGTGCAATCTTGTTTTATTTTTGCTTCTATTTTTATTTTTCATTGTTTAGTTTTTATTAATTTATTTGTCTTTAAATTATAGAAAAAATCATTCCCACATGTTTAGTTCTGATGCTCAGCATAGTTTCCATCCCCGAGGGATCCGGAACACCACTCTGGACTTTTTGCAGACTGACTCGGGTGACCGGTTCTGGGTCCACATGGTCTGGTTAATGGCATAATGGAATTATAGGAGGCCCTTGATATTTAGGATGACTAGTAGATAGAGATTTGGATTTCTTGGGCTCAGGATGTGGGTTATGGATATGTTCCTGATCAACCCTGCTCATGATGAGACCTCAATTACATGGGGTATTCCAGGTTTTGAGTCTTTTCTCTATGGCATTTTTGTATTGAGGGATGAAAATGGAGCCAAATCAGTCTATATTACAGCCTCCCAAGGGGTGGTGACACTTGTGGAGCCCAAGTTCCCAATTCAAGGTCCAATTAGTGTTATGCCTTCCTTGGGGCATGTATCTCCACTATGTCATCGGGTCAGGCTTATTCACTAGTTCCTCAATCTAGTGGGTTGTTATTGGTTGTGTTTCATGTTAATCTTTGTTGATGCGAGTGTGCGTCAAAAGAAAAATTCAATTTTAAAATAGAAAAGTGTTTCTTTTACATTGTTTTGAAATTGTTGAAGTGGGTTTATAAAGAGAAACTATATTGTTTTGGAAAATATTTGTCTGTGTTTGGATTTGATAAGGGAAATAGGTGTTCGAAACATGTATTTTTTTTATAGAGGGTTTCATGTGCATGGGTATGTGTAGAGAGTGTGTGGGGGGAACGTTTTTGGAGATGATGTAATCAGGATTGAATGATCACACGTCAGACTACTCAAAAGGTACCATAGGTGGGTTTAAAAAATTTAAAAGAAGTTGAGTTTTTTGTCAAATAAAAATTTGAATTGAATTTTTTTATGTTTGTCTTATGTGCATGTTTCCCTATGTGTGGGTTATTTATTTGTTTGATATTTGGATTTATGTTGATTTCAATTTTATCTTTCATGTTGTTCTGAGTTTGCTGCCAATAATGCTCGCTAAGGTTGACAATGATTAAAGCCCAATTTTTTGTTTTTTCTATGTGTTGCAAATATATTTAGGTAATCAATGTTCATTATACTTAGTTGTGTGGTTATAAAAGTTATCTTTTGGGTTTTTGGGAACTCCCGAGGGTGTTAAAGATCGTACCATCCCATAGTTAGTTGAGGGTTCAGTTCTGGACTAGTAAAGAAGGGGATGTCTCATTGTCGATAGAGTTTTGGGTGTGTTTAATGGTGGTCGGCTTCTATAAAGGATCCTTATCTGGAAAAGAGTGCATGCGGGCATAACCTATCTCCAAGAAAAAATCTTCGTCAGTGCCTGCACTCAGTTTTTTGGACCGTTCTCTTGTGTGCAACTAGTATGGACAGTTCGGGCATTCAAATCCATCATCTTGCATTCCATTGAAAACGTTTCATCATTTTACTCAGTTGAATCATTGGGATAATGAAGAATTTGGGGACTGGAGGATGTGAATGCATGACTGTGAGTTAAGAGATGATTTAGCCATTAGCAACCCAACCACATGTCTCGTGGTGAAGCTTGCACACATTCAATCATTGTCGAGGGTGTGAAGAACTTCGGTCCAGATCATGTTTTTCCGATTTGGGAAGATAAATATCCAAGGTTTCATTGTTCTATTCTTTTCTTCATCATAAGATCAGCTCTGATAGGGTGGTATTATGATCTTGTTCTACCGAAATTCATTCATCCTTATATACTCTTACCATGGTTTCTACATCACTCAAATTCTGTGAATGGGTATTGGTCCCATTTATAAATGGACGTGTTCTTATTTTGAGTTTGGTATCAGTTTTTTTATTATGGAGTTGTTTGGTGAAATTAATGGGTTCTTATTCTAGGATCTTTCCTAGTTCAGGAGCCACCTTTGGGTTTCTACTAACGTGTTTTGGTTTTGTGTGGGATTCCTCCATTCTAGTGTCCCTATGTATCATTTGGCCCCATAATAGTATTGGATCTTAGTTCTGATGGTGGAACTTTTTCTCTTATTTTATAGATGTTGTGTTGGACCAGTTGGAAGTTCTCGCATGTTTCATCCCCCCACCCCTCACTAGGGTGGTATGTTTGGTTTTTGTTTTTCTCTTTAGTGGAATCCTTATGGTGGGGAGAAACCTCTCATTTTGTCCCCTTATTTTGAGTGTGGTTTAATCTGTGTAGGCCGGGTGAGACTTGGTGAATAAATAGTCACCTAGAAACTCCTTGTTTCTTCTTGATGAATTCAGGCATAGAATCAATTCTTTGCTATCATTGGGCATGATGAATTTATGTGGGAAGAAAGTGTATGTGGTTGGGAGAATTGTCACACCCAAACCTCAGGCTCTCTTTTATTTTATTCTTTTCTAAACCACGTGTTGTTTGGATGAGGTTTATTTGGGTCCCTGTTTGAATTTTGTTCAATGTTTGATGGTTTTTGTGTGACTCTGGTCAACATGCGGTTATCACACCACTAGCGGTGACTGTGTGTTCAGTACTGGTGAATGCATGGTTTCCTGATCCATCAAATAAATAATAATATTTAATTAATACGTTAAATTGAGTGAAAAAATATAAATAAAATTTTAAAACATTATAACAATTTTAATATTTCATTAATTATAAAAATATTATTTCTTGCAGATGTTAATAAAATTATTACATAATTTGATAATATTATTATAATTATTGAATATAAAATAAATAAGAAATTATCAATTTTATAGAAATCTGTTTTTTAGGTTTTATTTTTTTGTTTCTTATTTTATTTTTATTTTAATTTTTTTACGGGGAGAAACCCTTAAGGTGTTAAGACTTCCCCCTTCTTCATCTATCACATGACATCCCCCAACCACCCCCCCCCCTCTGTTTTATCCTCGTACACCAAAACCGGCCACCTCCTGGCCTCCCGCCATGCCACCGCTGTCCGCCCCCATCACAACCGGCATGCCCTACTGCCCCTCTACCTTTCCATTGCTGCCCAACCGTCAGCTGCCTCCCGGTCTCCCATTACACCACCTCCATCCTCCTCATCATAGGCTACATGCCTCGTCATGTCTCCACCTCTCCGCCACTGTCCATCAATCATGCAACACTCCCTCGGTGAGTCCTCTTGCAGTCTTACCAGTGTTTTTGTAAAGA
This sequence comes from Viscum album, assembly GCA_963277665.1. Lineage (NCBI taxonomy): Eukaryota > Viridiplantae > Streptophyta > Magnoliopsida > Santalales > Viscaceae > Viscum > Viscum album. The sequence continues at coordinate 1,589,268,907 of OY728141.1, read as the reverse complement.
CCCTTAAATTTCAAGGAAAATATTTCTTAATTTCTTTGGGATTCTACGAGTAATTAGTTTCTAATGGCACCTGATTCTGAGGCCCGGTGTTCCTGGAATCAATTTCCGAAGTTTAGCTCAGGTACGTTTAGTGAACGAACGAGCACGTTTTTCTAACTTTTGAACCGGTGCTCGGAATCGAAATCTGAGGGCACCGATGAAACCACAAAACCGGTAATTTCTTTAGAAGACCTTTACTGGAGTTGCGTTTGCTCGAGAGGAGTTGTTAAAAATTATGTAATTAAATGTTAGGTAATATAAATTGTGTGCTAATTTATTTTATACATTTTAGTTTAATTCTCTCGTGGGAAGTTGTTGGTGGGGCCCACAACCACCCAACTTCCCATGTGAGGTTATGAGGGCGGTGGGTCCCACACGATCCCCCATATTCTCATATTACCAAACTCCCCTAATCTCCATCTTAAATTTGTAACCCCTAAAACTCCCCATTAATTTGTGACCTTCCCTCTCCCCACATTTATTCAATGCCAACTCTTTAATTTAATTATGTGAGTTATGTATTTTGAAATTTGTAATTTTGAAAGGCATGACATAAGATAATAAAATGAGAGGGAACTTATTTTATTAGGTTGCCTTGTGGTGTAAGGGGATTGGGAGAAGAAAAATCTAAGTCTAAATAACTTCATATTCTTTCGTGAAAGAATGTCAAGACTTCGACGAAGAACACCATCACCGCCAGGAATGATGGAGTTGTTGTTTCTTCACCTCTCTGCAGCCGATGTGTGACGCCATCCCCTCACTGGGTGCATGTCAAAGACGTCATCAACCCACCCACCCTGACGCTAGCTTCCCCGAATTATTCTTTGAGGTAGGGGTGTGTTTTTATTTGAGCAAAGCTGATTCTTCGTTCCATGTTGTTTCTCTTGAACCGCTTGCTACCAAACTAACGCGGAAGGACCGGGGCAAAGGAACATGGACCGATCCCTCCACCGTTTTTGTGAATGTCGGAGTGTTATCTATGTTCATCATGGGTGATGAACACCGGATCGTTGCCCAACGCAATGACCCCTTTTTGAAGACCCAACATCACGACGTCCTAGCGGAGATGCGACGACGATAGCGGGAAACGGATCAAACCAGAATCGGAAGGACCGAACCTCGACCGTTCTTTGAGCGGGTGAATCAAATCTTGTTTTTGGAGCCGATCGGAGGCCCGAAAACACCGGAGACGATTACGGGACATCAGGGAGACCTTGTGTCCGAAGTTTCATGATGAACAGACTGACCAAAAAAAGAGTATACATCACGAGAGGCGTGCTGGCTGGAGGCGTCGATTCTGGAAAATTCCAAAATACACGGCATGTACCTATGACAAACACGCCATGTAGAGTGGGCGTATTGAGGCTTGAGTTTCGGGTTTCGTCAAGTAACACATGGCATGTGACCCCGGTCACACGTCCTGTAATCTCTACGCTGAATGGCAGAAGAAGCTTTGTTAGACATGGCATGTAATCTAGGAAATACATGGACACAGGCAGTAATACACGGCCCATGGGCACGGTGTGTATTATCTTCTCAGAAGTGCAGAATCTGCTTCGCCGGACTCGACGTGTATCTTGGGGATACACGAACATGGGGTGGAGTACACGGGCATGTACTCCACCACACGACCAGGCAGGGCTAGTGGCACGGGCTACCCCATGTACCTGTTACACAGTTTGGAGAACACGAGTTGAGGCCGTGTACAGGCACATGGCCTGCGTACACAGATCTGACCCCAGAAGTTTGCACACGGCGTGTAACCATACCACATATCGTGTACATACTTTTTACACGAACATCCCTTCGACACGGGTTTTTGTACACAGACATTACTCGTGGTCTAAAGACACGACGTGTAACAATAATACACATCGTGTACTTACTTTTTACATGAACAACCCTTCGTCATGGGATGTGGTACACGGGCAGTACCTAGGGTCTGAAGACACGGCCTATAACCATACCAACACGCCGTGTACCTTTTGGAAAATGGATTGGTCATCTGGAAATGAGTGTCTTAGATACGTTTGGTTTGGTTTAGCCCCCTATGAAGTGGTGGACCTTCGAGATACATCAACTATGGACTTTGTGACAGATGATGTATCGACTCCCTAGGCTCGTGGAGTGGACCCTCTCTGAATCGAGTGTGCTATGTGTGGGAACCCTAGAGATGGCTGCAACTGCGATGACTATGACGACTATACTGGGATCCTTCATGGGTTCGACATCGACGACGACCGTACTGGAATCCTTCATGGGTTCGACGGTGATGAAAACTATTCTTGTATCCTATGTGGGTAGGCAGTACTTGACTACTATTATTTTATCCTATGTGGGTCCGGATGTATTTGACTCTGTATTTGTATCATACATGGGTCCGGAAGAGTAGCTGGTCTTGTATCCTTCGTGGGTCCGACAGCTTAGCTGGTCTTGTATCCTATGTGGGTCTGACAGCTTAGATGAATTAGTGGCTATATCTGATCATCTATATCATCTTACGAAGAAGTATACCTGTGTGAGATGAGTCTTTACTTTCAATCATTATCTTCGATATGATTGACTTGATTTCCTGTGTGGATTGGGTTGTGCTTTTCTGTGTGGAATGGGTTGTACTATCCTGTGTGGACTAGATCGAACTTGGGCTCAGATATTGGAGATTAACTGGAATTGATGACTTAGTTATATATATGGGAATATACCTAAGTATAGTTGGTTGTTACTTCGTGATTGTATCATTCCTTTGTGGTTTATCCTTTGTGGATTCTGGGAGACCTTCGGGGGTCTCGGGGTCCCTACTGAGTAGCGTATACTCACCCCTACACGGGCTATACCCCCACTATGTTGTGTTGGATGAAAACGACGGACATCGCTGATTGAGGTGGGAGCTCGTGGATCTGGATTGTACCTAGAGGACGATCACTGGACAGGAAGTGCTCGGAGTGGACGGCTAGGGCCGAGGAGCAGAGGAGACTATCTGTACCCACCCTTCAGGTGGGATTTCCAGAGGACGGATCGAACTCACTACATTACTTTCCAGTTGTTGTACATTCATTTCAGTCTTACCTTACATTCAGTTGCGATTGTATTTTGGCCCATTTACTTTCCAACACTTACTTTTGTACTCAGTTTACTTAGTTTTTACATTAGATTGCGTACTCTTTGGTGTTTTTACCTTATAATGGAAATTCCTTCCTTTTTTGGCGGGATTTACACCTTTGGTGCTAGTTTCCAGCCCCTGACCTATGGAAGACGGGCTTGGGGTAGTCACGGCACCGGCCCCAAGGACGGGTCGTGACAAATTGTTATCAGAGGAGTTCGGTTCTACCGCAGAACACAGGATTATGAACTTTCTTCTATGTGAAGATTTAATGTTAATTGTATTTAGTGTTGTTATCAGTCCAGGGAGTCCAGTGTTGGTGTCGCGGCCTACGTATCCATACACCATTACCCTGACTTCTGATTTTTGCCTCAGTACATGATAACATTGATTGCAAGTGTGTTTCCAAGTTTTCTTTGTGACTACATTGTGTCATCTCACCAGGTATACTGTATTGACTGTGGCACTCCTTTCACTTTTTCAGGATGGCCCCACGACGGTAGCCAACTAGGGTTCCGAGCATTGTGTAAGACGACAACCCACCGAGTGACGAAGCCTCGGTGCGGGGCCCTATTATAGCAGAGGGACCAGCGGTACCTCTACCCTCCGAGCCACCGATTCCACCAGCCCCATCCTTTGAGAGTTCACGTCACCTTAGTTCACTTCATGAGTTTCAGCATCAGATACCACCCAGGTTCCACGAGGAGACGGACCCTCTGGAAGCCGAGTATTGGATGGAGGCTATTGTATGAGTTTTCAGGTAAGTGGGGACACCAGCTGATCTCATGGTGATCCTTGCAGCGAGTCTCCTGCATGCAGAAGCAGGTAGATGGTGGAGCCTGATGCTCTAGGTGCACGACGAGGCATCTCTCCTTTGGTCGAACATCAAGAGCCTCTTCCTCTCGGAGTTCGTACCAGCCACCCTCAGTGTGGTTCCCATTCAGGAGCTACTACAGTTGCGGCCGGGCAGCATGACGGTAGCCCAGTACTCGGTGAGATTTACCGATCTCTCGCGCTATTCCATGAACATGGTACAAGACCCATTATTCAGGGCCTGGACCTTCGAGCAGGGACTGAGGCATGAGATCAGGGAATCAATGATCTCCCTCAGCATTCCGACATAGGAATGAGTACTGGAGCGAGCCCTTCTCGTTGAGAGCTTTCTTGATGAGCCTACACCAGTAGAGAGACCTACCGTAAGGCGGCATGTAGCTGAGTCTTCTGTAGCTGGCAGTCGAAGGATGTCACAGGGGTCTAAGAGGACTAGAACATCAGGTGGAAAACCTCAAAACACTGGCTCAGAGGTGTGGGGCACACGGCACAGAGCCTGTCTTATGAGGAGCAGACAGTTCTATGCATGCGGCGGGCTGGGCCACATGGCTCGTGACTGTCTGACCCGCCATGAAGAGGAGTATTAGACGGTTGAGGGACCACCTAGGAAGAGGAAGAGGTTCAACCATGGCGGTCTACAGGGAGCAGGTGGAAGAGGAAGAGGTTCTGGTCGAGCAGCAGGTGGTGGGCGATGCTTTGAGGCTCTACCACCACCACCACCTGGAGGTCCACCCCGACCAAAGGGAGATGGTGGACAGAGGCCGGCTCAGCTTCTGGAAGCGGAGGCCTATGACCACGGCGCACATGAGATGATTTGAGGTACTATCTGTGTCTACTCCACCCTTGTTATAGTAGTTATAGACACAAGAATGAGTCATTCGTTCATTGTTGATGCCCTTGTTCAGAGCTAGAAGATTTCAATGGAGCCGTTGGCTCGTTCATTACGGCTAAAGACTCCTACGGGAGCAGACTCGATGATTACGCACTGGTTTCGGCTATGTGAGCTTACTCTAAGAGGCGAGAGCTTCAGCTGAGATCTTCTTGTTGCGGTGTCGAGGCATTATGACATCATCTTGGGAATGGATTGGTTACCTACGGTTCATTCTCAGATCTACTATATTAGGTGCAAGGTGCGGTGTGTCTGCACCGATGGGAGCAGGTTCACCTTCACCATCGAGAAGGGAGCCTTTGTAGCATAGGACAGAATCATGCATAAGAGAGGACAACTGATCACTCATCAGTTGGAAAGCCTCATCCTAGGAGCAGTTGACGTTTGGAGTCCGATTTTGCATGTTGTGGTAGATCAATATGCGGACGTTTTTCATGAAGACGTTCCAGGACTACCTCCAAGCAGAGAGGTAGACTTCTATATTGACCTGTACCCCAGGACTACCCTGATATCTACTCCATCATATCGGATGGCTCCTGCTGAGCTTCGAGAGATAAGGGTACAGCTGGATGACTTGCTAGGAAAGGGATTCATTCGACCCAGTGTTTCACCCTAGGCTTCCCCGATTGTGTTCTCAAAGAAGGCGGACGGAAGCTTTCGACTGTGTGTCAATTACCGTCACCTAAACTAGGTGACTGTGAAGAATAAGTATTTGCTTCTGAGGTTTGAAGACCTCTTTGATCAGCTCAAGGGAGCACGTTAGTTCTCGAATATAGAACTCGGGTCAGGTTATCATCAGCTCAGAGTTCGAGACGAGGATGTGCAGAAGACGACTCTCAGATGTCAATATGGCCACTATGAGTTATTGGTAATGCCTTTCGGTGTAACCAATGATCCAGCAGTGTTCATGAGTCTCATGAACAGGATATTTCAGCCTTATCTCGATCGATTTGTCATATTATTCATCGACGACATATTGATATACTCGACCACTGAGGAGGAGCATGCCTACCATTTTCGGGTTGTACTGGACACACTCCAAGAGCACCAGCTTTATGGTATGCTCTCGAAGTGTCAGTTCTGGATACGCGAGGTACACTTCTTGGGACACATCATCTCTGAGGTGGGAGTTGTGGTGGATCCTACGAAGATCGAGGAAGTGCTAGCGTGGGAGCCACCGAGGAGCGTGACGGAGGTGCGGAGTTTCCTAGGTTTGGATGGGTACTATCCGAGATTTTTCCCAGACTTTTCCAGAGTTTCAGCACCACTTACATCTTTGATGAAAAAGGGAGACCCTTTGTGTGGTCAGATAGTTTTCAGCAGAGCTTCCAAGAGATAAGAAAAAGATTGACCAGTGCACACATCTTGAGGCTTCTGGAGGAGGGAGTAGGGTACGTAGTCTACTGCGATGCATCAGGGACCAGACTCGGGTGTGTCCTGATGTAGGAGCAGGCAGTAATCACATATGGATCAAGACAGATGAGGAAGCACAAGAAGAACTACACTACCCATGACCTAGAGTTAGCAGCAGTGGTCTTCGACCTAAATATGTGGTGGTACTATCTGATGCGCGAGCGCATTACAGTCTACTCTGACCACCAGAGTCTTAGGTACATATTCACACAGAAGGACATGAACCTGAGACAACGACGATGGCTCAAGTTCTTCCAGGACTATGACTTTGAGATAGTCTATAATCCTAGAGAGGGGAACATAGTAGTCGATGCCCTCAACAGGAGGACAAGAATTCATCTACTTGGAGAGGCGACGAAGCAGTTAGCCGCTTTACAGATATCCTTCATGGATAGAGAGATGGGGCATCATTTCTTCAGTCGCTCACAGTCACTCCTATACTTCATCAGTGGGTCAGAGAGGCACAGCGTGGGGACGTTGACTGTGAGACGCGGCGTGAACAGATTTCCACAGGACAGGCACCTGATGGATTTCCTGTAGGAGGAGAGCACTTCATCCTTTTCAGAGGACATACTATGGTACCAACTGCTTTACAGGAGGAGGTTCTGAGAGAGTTTCAGAATTCACCTTTGGTGGTACATCTAGGGGTAGAAAAGATATACCAGGATCTCAGACGACAGCACTGGTGGCCGGGTATGATGAATGTCATGGAAGATTTTGTTTCTCGATGTCTCACATGCCAGCAGGTAAAGGCGAAGCACCAGGTACCATCGGGCTTGGTACAACCCTTGGAGGTCCCGAAATGGAAGTGGGACAGGATATATATGGATTTATTGACTGGACATCCATGTACATCCAGAGGATACGACTCTAATTTGGTGATCGTCAACCGACTCACCATGTCGGCCCACTTCCTACCCATTAGAGAGCAGGGCTCAGTGGAGAGCTTGGGACGCCTCTACATTCAATAGATCATACTGCTTCATGGTGTGCCATCATCTATCATCTATGATCGAGAATCTCGCTTTACTTCCTGGATTTGGAAGGGGTTGTATGAGGAATTCGGGATGCAGTTACGCATGAGAATTTATTTTCAACCTCAGGCGGATGGTCAGAAAAAGAGGACCATTCAGACTCTCGAGGATATGCTCCGTGCATGTGTCCTTGACTTTGGTCGCAGCTGGGAGGATCACCTACCCTTGGTGGAGTTTGCGTACAACAACAGCTACCACTCCATCATCAGGATGGAACCATACGAGGCATTGTACGACCGACCATGAAGATTACCTCTGTACTGGACAGACCCTAGGGAGTTTACACTCGTGGGACAAGAGAAGGTCCAGGCCACGTCATAGAATGTCCAGGTCATCCAGGAGCGGATGAGAATAGCTCAGATCTGACAGAAGTCTTACGCTGACAGGAGATGGAGACCACTAGAGTTCGGGGATGGCAACAACGTTTTCTTATGGGTCTCACCTCGACGTGGACTACGGAGATTTTCCCGGGGTAGCATGTTATCTCCATGTTTCATCAGACCATTCCAGATTCTCGGCAAGATAGGCAAGGTGGATTATTGCCTGGCTCTACCACCTCAGTTGCATCGGGTGCACGATGTCTTCCATGTATCTCAGCTGAGGAGATATGTACACGACCCGATGCATATCATTGACCATGGGGAGTTGGAGATCCATGATGAGGCGACTTTTGCGGAGGTCCCGGTGGTGATCGAGGATTAACAGGAGCGACTCCTATGTGGGCGGTCGATTCCTCTAGTGCGCATCAGGTGGCACCACGGGAAGCTTGAGGAGAGCACTTGGGAGCTGGAGGCTCAGATGCGTACTCAGTACCCTCTTTTATTTCCTTATATTGTGATGTATCTTTATGGGGATGTAAAGACATGAGATGGGAGTAATGTAAAGACCTCTAAATTTCATGGAAAATTTTTCATAATTTCTTTAGGATTCTACGAGTACGCAATTTCTGACGACACTTGATTCTGAGGCCTGGTTTGCCTGAAAGCAATTTCAGAAATTTAGCTCGGGTACGTTCAGTGAACGAATAAGTGGGTTTTTCTAACTTTTGAAACGGTGCTCGGAATCAAAATACGAGGGCACCGATGAAACCGCAGCGCCGGTAATTTCTTAAGAAGTCCTTTACTGGAGTTTCGTTTTCTCATGAGGAGTTGTTAAAAATTAGGGAATTAAATGTTGGGTAAAATAAATTATGTGCTAACTTATTTTATCCATGGTAGTTTAATTATCTCATGGGAAGTTGTTGGTGGGGCCCACTACCACCCAACTTCCAATGTGAGGTTGTGAGGGCAGTGGGGCCCACACGAGCCCCTATCTTCTCATATTCCCTAACTACTCTAATCTACCACATAAGTGTGTAACCATTAAAACTTCCCATTAATTTGTGAACTTCCCTCTCCCCACATTTATTCAATGCCAACTCTTTAATTTAATTAAGTGAGTTATGTATTTAGAAATTTTTAATTTTTAAAGGCATGACTTACGATAATATAATGAGAGGGATCTTATTTTATTAGGATGGCTTGTGGTGTAAGGGGATTGGGAGAAGAAAACTCTAAGTCTGGAGAACTTCATCTTCTTTTGTGATAGAACGTAAAGACTTTGATGAAGAACGTTGTCACCGCCAGGATTGATCGACGTGTCATTACTTCTCCTCTCCGCAGCTGGTGTGTGACGCCATCCCCTCCTTGGGCGCACATCAATGTCGTCATCAAAATCAACCACCCCCCACGACGCTAGCTTCTGCGAATTCTTCTTTGAGGTAGGGGTGTGTTTTTATTTGGGAAACTCTGATTCTTCCTTCCATGTTGTTTCTATTGAACTGCTTGCTACCAAACAAACGCAGAAGGACCGGGCCAAATGAACACGACCCGATACCTCAACCATTTTTGTGAATGTTCTTCATGTTCTTCGTGTTCTTCAAGGGTGATGAAAACTGGATCGTTGCGAGATCGTTGTCTGACGCAACGATCCCTTTTTGAAGACCTAACATCACGACGTCCTAGCAGAGATGCGACGACGATAGCGGGTGACGGATCAAACCGGAACCGAAAGGACCGACGCTCAACCGTTCTTCGAATGGGTGAATACAAACATGTTATCAGAGTCGACTGGAGGCTCGAAAACACTGGATACGATTACGTGACATCGGGGTGACCTTGTGTATGAAGTTTCATGATGAACGGACTGACAGAATAATGAATAGACATCAAGGGAGGCACGCTGGATGGAGTCGTCGAATATGGAAAATTCCAGAATGCAAGGCATGTACCTCTGAGAAACACGCCGTGTAGTGTGGGTGCATTGCGGATTGAGTTTTGGGTTTCGTCAAGTAACACACGGCATGTGACCCCGGTAACACGGCGTGTAATATCTACGCGGAATGGTAGAGGTAGATTTGTTAGACATGGCATGTAATATGGGAAATACATGGACACAAGAAGCTATACATGGCCAATGGGAACGATGTGTATTCTCTTCTCAAAAGGGAAGAAGCGGATTCGAAGGACTCGACGTGTATCCCAGGGATACACAAACATGGGGTGGAGTACACGGGCATGTACTCCACCACACATCTAGTCAGGGCCAGTGGCACGGGGTAACCCGTATACCAGTTACACGGTTTGGAGAACACGAGTTGAGGCCATGTATGGGCACATGGCCAGCGTACGCGGAGCCAACCCCAGAAGTTTGGACAAGGTGTGTAACCATATCACAAGCCGTGTACTTACTTTTTACACGAATGGCCTTTCGACACGGGCTATGGTACACAGTCGGTACCCTTGGTGTGAAGACACGGCGTGTAACAATAATACATGCCATGTACTTACTTTTTACACAAACAACCCTTCAACATGGCCCGTGGAACATGGGCAGTACCTGGGGTCTAAAGACACGACGTGTAACCATACCAACACACCGTGTACTTTTATAGAAAATGGCTTGGTCATCTGGAACTTAGTGTTTTGGACACGTTTGGTTTGGTTTATCCCCCTATGATGTGGTGGACCTTCCGGATACATCAACTCTGGACTTCGTGACAGTTGATGTATCGACTCCCTTGGATCGTGGAGCGGACCCTCTCGGAATCGAGCATGCTATGTGCGGGAACCCTATAGCTTGCTGCGACTGCGACGACATTGAAAACTGTACTAGGATCTTATGTGGCTTCAGAAGTGACGATGATCGTACTGGAATCCTCCATGGATTCTACGGCGATGACTACTGTTCTTGTATCCTATGTGGGTCTGGAAGTACTTGACTACTCTTCTTGTATCCTATGTGGGTCCGATAGTATTTGAATCTGTACTTGTATCCTATGTGGGTCTGGCAGAGTAGTTGGTCTTGTATTCTTTGTGCATCCTACAGATTAGCTGGTTTTGTATCCTATATGGGTCTGACAGCTTAGATGAATTAGTGGCTACATCTGGTCATCTCTATCGCCTTACGAAGAAGTATACCTGTGTGACCTGAGTCTTGACTTTCAATCATTATCTTCGATATGATTGACTTGATTTCCTGTGTGGATTGGGTTGTGCTTTCCTGTGTGGAACGGGTTGAACTATCCAGTGTGGACTACATCGAACTTGGGCTAGGATGTTGGAGCCGAACTGGAATTGATGACTTAGGTATATGTATGGGAACATAACTAAGTAGAGTTGGTTGTTACGTCGTGATTGTATCTTTCCTTTGTGGTTTATCCTTCGTGGATTCTGGGAGACCTTATGGGGTCTCGAGGTCCCTACTGAGATGCTTATACTCACCCCTACACAAGATATGCCTGTGCTACGTTGTGTTGGATGCAGACGATGGACATCGCTGATTGAGGTGGGAGCTCTTGGAGCTATACGGTACTTGGAGGTGGATCACTGGACGGGACGTGCTCGGAGCAGACAGCTAGAGCCGAGGAGTAGAGGAGACTATCTGTGCCCACCCTTTAGGTGGTATTTCCAAATGACGGCTCGAACTTGCTGCTTTACTTTCAAGTTGTTGTAATTTCATTTCAGTTGTACTTTACTTTTAGTTGCGTTTGTATTCTGGCCCATTTACCTTCCAGCACTTACTTTTGTACTCAGTTTACTTAGTGTTTACTTCCGATTGCGTACTCTGTGGTGTTTGTTTACCTTATGAAGGCAATGCCTTCCTTTTTTCGGGATTTACACCTTTGGTGCTAGTCGCCAGCCCCTAGCCTATGAAAGGCAAGCTTGGGGTAGTCATGGTACGGGCCACAAGGATGGGTCGTGACAGTTTTCTTAAACACACAGGGTTTGATTAAACCCTAATTCTAGGGTTTAGTTTTTGGGATCTGGTCATAGCCTTTTTAGTTTGATCTTTCTATTTTAAGTTCACATCGAGTTGGTTGGGGTGCGTCATGGGTTTGGTTGGGGTGAAAATGTGTTTTCATCACCTTTTCATGTGTTCTTCATTCGTTGATGTTTGAAATCAATGCACATATTATCTAAATTTAGATAACTTTGATTGCTTGATGTTTGGAACTCTTTTTATGACTAATTAGACACATAAAATCATTGAAATAAATTTTACCTTGTGTACTAAGGAGCATTTTTCTAGAAAACAAATTTTTTCTATTTAATAATTTTATTTCAATAGTGAAATTTTTCATTTAAACTTTGAAATTGGTACATGTTATGATATGGAATTTGGCATTTTCATGTTTAAGAATTAAACATTTTTTGATAATGTTCTGTTTTAGTAAATTGATTTCATACATATTAAATACTGTTTTATAAATTTTTAACATGTTTATTAACTATTAGAAGTTGTGCAGATTATGTTTTGGAGAAACATTGATGTTCATTTGATTTCAAAACTGGTTTTAATGTGTAGTGCATTTTTGTTAAGTGGTGTGAACCATTTGTTTGAGAAATAGACCAGTTGGATTTTTAATGTTTTAGAAAAATGTTTTCCTGAATTGTTCGGAACGTGTAAAGCTTGTTTTTGAGGTCACGTAAAGTGCAAGTGAATTTGGAATGGTGTATTAAAAGAAAGGGAAATACTTTAAAAATTGAACTTGATGTACATTTTTTTCTTATATGAATTTTAAAGTCTTAATTGATGAAAGGTATGCTTTGTAATTAATTTGGTTCATGTGAGTGCCTTGTATTTTTGGTCAAGTGTTCGTCTTTAATACCTTAATTTTGTGTATCTTTTTTGGTTACAGTGATTTTTCGGTCAACGAAAGAGGGTCCACATGCATATACTCGAGGTATGCATATAATATATATATATATATGTCTTCAAAGTATCTATTCCCTCATGGAACAACGAATACATGCATTGTATTATGGATATATGTATATATATAGGTATGTGCGTGCGAGTTTGCGCTTGTTACGAGTGGTTCTCGCCTTTTTTCCATGTTACTACGTGTTCAACATGACCCGGTTCTTCTTTGAGGAAGGAGAACCCATGATTTTTTACTTTCCATTTATTTTCCATTAATTATTAGTGTTAAAAATTAATTTATTAAGAATTTGGGAACCTCTATGGTACCACTATTTAATTTTCTATGACATTCTAATGATGAATGATTTTATTAAAAATAGGATTATTCATGAAACTTGATGTGTGCTCTTGTGTGTTTGTGCTAAAAGTGATTGATGAAATGTCAAATGAACATTTAAAGGTATTTCAAAAGTGTGCTAGGTGTTTTCCCCATTGAAATACTTAGTTAACTTGGTTTGTAACATGTTTTGGGATTCATGTGTGAAGTAAGGTGTTTTCTTTTGATGTGGTTTGGATCATGATTTTGAAAGATATTCTTGATTTGTAAACATGTGTTGTGTTTTTATAAATGAGTGAAATGAATGGTTTTGATTTTAAGGTAAATGGTGGATTTAAGAAATTATATTTTATATTATTTGATCTATTTTAGAGCAGCCTAATGTATTATAGCAAAACCATGGGTCCATTAGGTGCACACATGGTTGTAAAATCATGTGAAAATGGAATTCTATATCTAGTATCCCTCATGAGTTCATATTATCCCATTCTTTTTTATTTTCACCAAAATGGTTCCACGTTATTTAAAAAAATTGGGGATGTTGTACTCTTTGTGTTCCAAAAATAACATCAAAGGGGTTACTATGGTTTGGCCAGGTTGGCCTTAATAAATGGTTGGGTGTGTGTGTGTGCTTGAAAGCTAAGGCCTGATTAGTTTATTGTGATTGTTTGGGGTGTTTTAATTTGGTTTTATAAATAAAATGAAATCATTTGGGGAACACATTATATAAGGGCCCGTTTGGCCACTTTTGTATAAAGATGGTATTTGGGGTTGTTTGTAAATGATTAATTAATGTTTTAATAAAAGTCTAAGTGTTGTGAAGCTAAATTCCCAATATGAATTTCAAAATGGATGTTTATAATCGGTTTTATGTGTTGGATTTTTATGAGGACCATTTGGCATATTCGAATCATTATGTTTGGAAAACCCCTCTTGGGTTAGGTCTCTCTCCTCTATTGTTGATCATGGAGACAAGAAGGTCCTCGTTATATGACCTCCTTTGTGTAATTATTTTTTGACATGGGGGACTGACCATGGGGTATCCGGGTGGTGCCAGATTGTGTAGTGTGCTTGGTTAGTTATGAGGCTGGTTGTTTTAATGTAAGGCACACCCCATTCTAAACATAGCGCAGAAATCTAGCATATCAAGGATGTTTACTGAGAATTATTTCAGTACTGGAAGTTCATGTACTATCCAGTCAATCATAGTAGGTAGACATTTAGCATTATTGCTATGGGATTGGGCCCCTTGGTTTGACCTGAGAAAGTGTGGATGGACATAAGCGTGGCTGATTCTATAATGCGTGGTGAGCTACTAGGGATGGTGTAATATGTTTTAGTATGTTATTTTCTTCCTCTGAGTTCCTAGATTTTCCATGATCCTTTGATATGATAGCAATTAGTACCACTGCTCTTTCTATGTATAGGGTCATAATCTTGTTCCTGGTTTTGGTCATTTCACGGAAAACATTGTATATATGGTTTATTTTAAAAAGGATTTCAAAGTAATGGTTTCATAAATGTTTATGTGTGCCCATCTAAATATATTTTCTAGGTTTTTGAATTATAAGGGAATGGGAATTGTGATTGTTAGTTTTCAAAATGCATTGTATATATTGAAACCTTATTTTTATAAATGTAGTTCAAACTAGTATTATTTAGATATTTTGGAATTTAGAAATGCATGGATTATGTGGTTCCCTTTTGTAATTCCTGTATGGAATTTTATTGATCACGCCTATCTAATCTTTTTAGATGCAGGTTCAGTTGATTGGTTTAGGTTCTTGTTTCGTCTACCCGTGCGAGGCATGTAGTTAATTATTGGAGGTGACCAGGAGGTCACATCGAGGTATATGAAATCTTATTTTCATGCTACTTCTAGTTTTCATATTCTTTGATATGATTTTACTAATAAATTTTTCTTTACATTATAGGAAAAATCATTCACACGTGTTTAGTTTTGATTCTCAGCAGTAGTTGTCATCCTGGAGGGCTCGAGAATGCCCATTGGGACTTGCCGCTGACCTGATCTGGTGATCAATTTAGGGTTGACCCGGGATGGTGTGTGACCGTAGATGACTTAGACTACTATGATGGTCTTGGTATAGAACCTTGAATAATAAGATGGATTGGGGAGTGAACATATTCCACTTATATAGCCTTGGAATCAAGTCCTGACTATTATGGAAGTCATTTTTAATGTTTATGGGTGTATAAAAATTCCATGGTTTATTCCTATGTTATGATTCTATGGATTGTTATATTAAGTCCGCTATGATTCATTTCTTATAAACTACTAATTATTATTCCATGACTCTTATATATAGAATTTTATTTTCATGGTATGATATCTAAGTGTAGTTCTCCTGTTCTCATACCCTTATTCTAATGTTCATCTTATTTATCTCATTTATTTATGCTTACTGAACGTTTGATATCAACATTTCTTGTGTATACTCTTCTATGTTATGAAAAATCTCATTATATAGGAGTAATAAAAGGGATAATAGTTAATGGAAACATAACATATCATTAAACAGAATATCATATTGTGTTCATAGTTTCCAAATCCCCTAAACTATTATTTTTTCTCAAGCATTAACTTATATAATCTTATGAATATTCATATAAAATGTTGTAATATTCATGTGTGTTATGCCTGGGCCTCTATAGGTAGAGTTATAGAGAACATTTTCAAGATAATTTTAGCACCAAGAAAGCCATAAACTAGAGGTGTGAAAATATTATTGATATCATGAATCATAATGATAATAAGAGAAAATTTATTTCAGGACCCTTTTTTCGTTGAGTTGAGAAATTATTTATCTGACTATTAATATATAAGTAAATACACTTACATCATATATTTATATTTCATATACAAAATATTATCCTTTATATGTGACTTCAACTATTTTTACTTAATATCTTAGAAAAAGATGCATCATCTGGTGAAGTAATACATTATTCACCAATCCCTTTCCCAAGGATCATCTTAAAACACTTTATAAATCATTTACTATATCTTCATTTAGAAATAAAAATATCCAAAACATTATAAGGTCAGAAGATTTATAAACTGAACTTATTTTTATTTATTTTCAAGGTAGTTAGAACAATCCAATTTTCTTTATCCATTTCAATAATCCCATTATCATAACATATTCATCTCAACATTAGTATTATATTAAAGGTTATATTTACAAAAATCATGTGTTTTCCAAAAGATTATCTTGAATCTAAATTTATTTTCCTAGTAACATTGAACATATTCTCTAAAAACCATATTGAAATACACTTAAAATTCAATCCTTATACTGTTTATAATTCTCATAAACAGTACATCCCTAATAAAATAATCAAATGAAATAATTATTAAACAAAATAATATTAAGAATTATTCTTCATTGGTGGAAGTAGCATATTCTTCACCAAGATCCATTATCCTCTTTTGAGGTATATTAAAAAGATTATTGAGAAATTAATATTCATAGTGTCCCATCTACTTATAGTTGAAGTATTGTAGAATGTAATCCTCTTATTAAACATGTAATCACAAGAAGTTTTCCCATTATATCCACACATGGAGAAAAATACAATTCATTTTATAGAAGTACCTGAGTGATTCTTTACATAATTATCACATGAGTTAAATTATTTATTTATATTATTTATTTTATCCTTCTTTTCCCAGATTTTCTCTTTTTTAACATTCTTCCCTTCAAATCCATAATACTTAGGGAATTAAGTTTCTACCTTGTTAGAAAATGGTAATATTTTATCCAATTATTGGAATGTTTGGGAGACTAGTTTCCTTTGAAGGGTTGGATTAATACTATAACATATATGATACTTTGATCACTTTGGATCACATTCATTGGTGAGGTTCACATAGCTTCTAATATGATTTCTTTCAAAATGATGACTTACACTATATTATATCATATCATTATGAATCATAGTTTATAGTCCCAAAACCGTGTAATACATTACATAAATTTAGAAATTTATTTATAGATATTCTCATAATAAAAAATTTTTGGGATGTTCTATAACACTTTTACTAATGTTATATCCTAGGTTTATGTTACTAATCTATGTTTTTAAAAACTCTAGTATCCAATGTTTCTACTAAAATTACATTCATACAAAATATTGTGACCTCGAACCTAGTTTCTTGGAGTTAGTGAACACTAATGTTACTTTGATATATGATATATGTAATCGCATAACAATGAAATAATCAGTTTATTAGTTTTGGAGAACAAGATACATACATCAATTTTATATTACATTGGGATATGAAAATTAAAAAATATTTATTTTTCATTCGAGGAAAACATTATTTTATCTAGTGTATCCATGACCATCATTCATTGTCAACTTCATGGAATATAATTGAAAGGAAACTAGGTAGGGGTGATCTACAATTCATAGTAATGGTATATCAACCATGAATGTTTTCAATAAATAAGGCATAATCAAAATTCAAAGATAAATAATAGAAAAATATTCCAATAAATTAATAACATGAGAATAATATGGAAATTGTTAAAGGTGATCAAATAATTCTATATAAATAATCACATGAGCATGAAATAAAACCATGTATGTTCTATTTTATCGAATAATCATATGTAATATCAATAACTAAATTAATAATTATGGAATTCAAAATGTTGTATATCTAAATATTAAAATAAAGGCTTTGTTCCAAGACATCTAATACTATCAAGGATTCATGGAAGGAATATAATATCATGAACGTTTCATTCAAAGAAATTAATACTATCAAGGTTTGTTTCAAAAAATATAATATTGTAGAATCATTGTACCAAGACATCTAAAAATGGATAAAGTCTTGGCCATAACCATTTTTTGTTTGTCACATGAAAAATACAAATAAATTGAGGGCTATAACAATCCCCGCCATTAAATTTGAAATCCAATGAATTAAATATATGAAAGGGGTCAAACTTAATTTACATAAATATTAAATTTTTAAAGTAGAATATGAAATTTAAATACATTTCATATTCAACAAACATAATCATAGACCATACAAAGTAATGTTAAGGGTATCAAAATAGTACATCCATCATTAATCTGGTTAGAAACCATCCTAAAAAATAATAAAAATGATTTCACTATAATATATACCCATTGGTTTAGGGGTATAATTTTTTTCATTGATGAATAAAAATTGCATAAAAGATCATTAAAATGGTAATCATGATAATATCCATTTCATTTGAGAAACATTTTGGACATCCATTTCATTGAAATTTAATTATTAAAAATTGGAGACAATAAAAATGGGTGAAAATTACATTGACAAATCAATATGAAAGGTTTAACACATTTTTGAAAAAAAAAATTAAAACATTAATTAAGAAGAAAGAATATATTTGACCAAATAGAGAAATGGGGTTTGATTTTATTGAAAACATTCTATAAAACAGTTTAAGTCATAAATATTTGAAAATGTACTATTACTTGAAAAATATGTTGAATAACAATAATAGAATAATATTAAATGGTTTATAAAATTATCGTTATATTATTTCTTTTATTGTAAATTCAATAGTGAAGCGTCTTTATTTGAATGAAGTTGTGAAATAAACCCATATAATTATCATAATGTTGAAGGGAGAGTTATGTAATGATGGAATATGTGTATAAAATATAAATCCACATAAAACAAGTGAATCTCAAAAATATAATTCGAAAATTCAATATACATAAAATCATAAAATACTATCCACAATGAAGAAACTATATAACCCAATGAAAAAGAATTGAGTTCTAAAATTATTTACCACATGGAAACATTTATTTCAAATAAAATTAAATTAATAAATTCAAATTGAAACTTATTATATAGTTAATAATTAATAATTAATTTTATTACACTACATAAGGAATTATATTCACTAAATAAAATTAAACGGTGCATAACATTACAATCTGGATCAATGAAATGAAATTGGGACGGAATGCCTTACCTCAAACTCCCTTTTGATTTATCACCCATTAATTTCATTTATAATTTTCTAATAATGTTATTAACATAGAATAATCCCATATTAGTATTTATAATGACATATATTATCCTTTTATAACATCTTATCTGTCAATTTGTAAAAATATTTCATTTTTTTCAATGTTTCGCGTGTTAAATGCTTTTTTAGTGTGATTGGACTTGTTATTTTTTATTCATATATCATAGATCATGAGTTCATAATCATAAAAATTTAAAAAATTGTCTAAACATAAAATATATTCATTATATATGTATTTAGATAAATCCCTAAAATATTGTGATAGGAATTGAAATATATCATTTAGGGAGACAGTTGGTCGTAAGTAGGAATGGACATTATTTCCATTTTCATGTCATATTGAATGAAATTAAATTAAATGGTATATAAATATATATATATTATTGTATAATTATTATGTCATATATGTCACATATGGTTATTAGAACAACCCTTAATACATTCCATTTAAAGCATGAATGAATCACACCGCTTCACATTGCGGTATTCTAACATACACATGAACGACGTAATAATATTCCCACAAAATAGAATGCATAAAGGTATTTGTTATATAATAATTCCATAAGAATATATATATATATATATATATATATCATAAATATTGTAAATATCATATATAAATAATATTTACATCATTATTTCCAACATTTAATGTTGGTAATGAAAAAACAACAACATCAATTCTTGAGGTTGTAATCCACCGTACAAATGAATGATTATTTAATTAACCATTTGACAAATTGTGTTAGGATGTAGTTCGGAAAAGTAATATAAAAACTATATCATTATATTGAATATACTGAGGTTATTATATAATCATGATATAAAAAATAATTGAATGATATATAGAGGGAAATAAAATAAAAACTCGTTTAGATAAACATTGCATTTTTTAGGCATCCTCCTCAGGATTGAACTAATTGAATCCTATGATGGATTTTATTATAAATATAATTATTAAATGATGAGTTTAAGTAATTTTTTGAGTTATTTTGGATGTTTTTCACTTAATTAAATTGGTTTGAGAGCTTTGAGAAATGGGACGAGGGAGAGGCCATTCATTAGTGGGGTGAGTGGTGAACTAGAAACATTTTCAAACATAGAATAAAAAAAATTAATCTATTTCAATTGTATCCAATGATAGAACAAACATAATACAAGAAGCTATGTGGTAAAAATACTTCCATAAATTTTTTTTGGTCATGTATCTAGGTAATTTTTGCTATTCAACTTAATGTTTAGTCCCTTGGTATGCTAATTTTATCTTAATCGTTGTAATTAATTTTTACTTCTTTCACTAATCACATTCACAAAACAATAAGTTGAAAATAATATAAATTATTAAATATTATTTCTTCAAATACTGAATCCATTTTTCCAAATTCGAATCACATAAATTAAAAAAACTAATTCAAAATTAATCCTGCAGACTTTTCAAGAATGAATATATTTAAAGTGAAAATGTTCAAAATTTTATAATGTTTTTATATTAAATTTAAATATGAAATTGATTCCAAATTCCAATTTTTATTAATATATATATATATATTTGAACTACTTTTTATTTCAATAAAATTTAAAAAATAATTCAAAATTATAAATTCTTTATATGGAATTTATTTGTTTAATAAAAACAAAGATTTTTCACTATTAATGAAAAAATAAAACCCTCCTTAAAAATCAAAAAATTAAAACTAGTATTATTTTATGATTTTAATTTAAAAAATTATGTATATTTTTTAATTTTTTTACTAAACTACCAAAATTTACTTTTAATGTAAGTGTTCCTTCAAATGGTGGAAAAACAACTTTTAGATAAATATAACTTTTTAAGCATAAAATTTTATTTTTCCTTATCCAATGCATATACAATATATTAGATGAACGTAAAAAAATATTATTAAATATATTACATATAAATTTCTTCAATATAAATTACTAATAGTAATTATTAATATTATGTAAGATTAATTTATTTTCGTTCAAAGAAATTGTTTTTTTATAAAAAAATTCCATTATATTCAGTTATTTTCAATGAATTTGAAAATTTATTTTTATAAGTATGATAATTATATTTATAAAAATCAATTAATGGTTATAAGGTAATTGAAATTTTAAATGACAATATTAATATTATTCGGTAATACTCAGTCTTGCGTGTAACACAAGCTATCTAAGAATCTCATTGTTTCATCCAAAACAAGTTAACTCGGTATTATGTTCATTATAAGATATAGATTTATTTAAAATAGTAAATATATCATAATGTATAAAATTTTATATTCCTTTACACACATGGTGTTTGTAAATACCTGGAAATTTAATTGAAATGTTTTTTTCTTAAATACTTTGGAATTTTACGAGTCTTCAGTTTCTGACGGCACTTGATTATGATTCCTGGTGTGCCTAGAATCAATTTCTAAAGTTTTTTTCGAGTACGTTCAGTAAACATACGTGTGGGTATTTCTATCTTTTGAACCACTACTCGGAATTTAAATCAGATGGCACCGATGAACTTGCAGCACCAGTATTCGCTTAAGGGGACCTTTACCGCAGTTGCGTTTTCTTGGGAGGAGAAGTTATTTTTAGAGATTTATATTAAAATAAATAAAATTGTTGTACACAATTATGTTGTTTTAAATTTCGTTAATTCCTACAATGGGGAGTTAGAGGTAGAGACCACACCTACATAACCTCCCATGAGAAGATTTAGTGTGGTGAGACCCACACAAACCCTAATCCTTTCATCTCACCTTAACTCCCTTAAACCCCGTTAACTAATTAACTCCTTCCCTCATTATGGTGGAGCCTCTCCCCCTCCCAAACATTGATGATGCCAACCCATTTAATTAATAACCTTATTAATTAATTGGCACCTCTCATTTGAATTAATTTTAATTTCATGGAAATTATTGAAAATTTGAGAAGTCTATTATAATATTTTTTTTAAAAAGTATTTTGGTGGGGAACCATTGGAGAATTAGAGGAGCTTCATTATTCCATGAAAAACGTCATCCTCTCTCAGTTAAGAATGTTTCATGACTTTTCCTGCCTTCTTCTTCCTCCGCGTCAAGGGAGAAGCCACTGCTCATGAGAAGCATCACCAACGTCAACGAATCTTCTTCCAACGTTGAAGAGATGACACCATTCTTAGCGACGTTGTCTTCCGCGACGCCTGAATACCATGACACTGGTCTTCTACGGCTTGTCGACGTGCAACGTCAATTATGAGGTAGGGATTTTGTATAATTATACATGAATAAGTTATCTTGTTCATTTTGAATCCGTTGTAATTTCTTAGGCCAATTGCTACAGCCTAACGCGGAGGCCCGGGCTGAACAAACACGGTCTGAAGACCCTTCGTTGTTTCCTGATTTTATTCATGATGGAGGTGTGTTGAAAGGGGCGGCGACAAGCGAAGGTAGCGGCCACGCGCCAGACGCGTGCGAAAGAACCGCGGGCCGCTCGACCGATGAAGAACCGACCGGCCGTAGCCAGTTAGGCTAGTGGAACTGCGGCTTGCAAAGGAGTCTCGCTGCGGAGGTCCGCGACCCGCGCTCTACGGGTGTACCGGGTGGCTCGTCGGCCGGCCGGGTTGGAGGAGGTCGTGGCACCGCCTAGCACGATGTGCGGTGGAAAACGTCCCGAACAAGCTGGCCGAGTTCAGCCGGACGGGAAGGAGGGTAGCGCCGCGAGTTCGGAAAGTCCCCCCCCCCCCCCCCCCCGCTCGGCCAGTTGGCCGAGCCACGACCAACAGCTGGCCGGGCCATGCCAGCCCTGCCGGGCCGCGCCATCCGTGCCGGGCCACACCCAGTCATGGGCCGGGCCTTGCTCCACCGGGTCGGGCAGCACTATATCAGGTCGGGCCGACCCCTTAGCCGGGTCGGACCTGCCGAGCCATGACGAGCCGACCCGCCAGCCCACTGAGCTTGACGGGCTGGGTCCCTTTCGCTTATATACGAATAAATTCACATCCATGAATCTGATCGACGCACCGTCTGTGGAACTAGGACCCTTGAGATGAGTCGTTCCTTTTGCGTAACCCTATCTGAGTTTTGAACGACTTTAGAATACGGTCTGGTTGGTTCGGACTCGAAACCAACCGGGCCCTCGGAGCGGAAATGCTTATAACTTAAGGACCGGACGTCCGATGGAAGTGACGTCAACTACGTTGGTTTGATTTTGACGAGGCAATCCTTTTGGTGTACTCCACATGGGATTTAGAAGAGACTGGAGTTTGGTCGGGTTGGATTGTACCCAAAATCCAACTAGGCCTCTGGAATGGAAAAATTAATTACACTCAGACCGGGCGTCCGATTAACGCGCATTCTATTGTGTTTGGTTCCTTATTATGAGACGAAAATTCTGGAAAAATCAACTCAGGGCTTCACAATAGTTGATGTATCGACCCCTTGGCTCGAGGAATGGACCCTACCAGAATCGAGCGTGATGTGTGCGGGAACCCTAGAGCTGGATGCAACTACAATGTCTACCGTACTGGAATCCTCTGTGGGTTCGATGACGTCATCTACCGTACTGGAATCCTCCGTGGTTTTGACGATGACGACTACCATACTAGGATCCTTTATGGGTTCGATGATGATGTCTACCGTACTGGAATCATCCGGGGGTTCGACGACGGTGACATCTGTACTGGGATCCTCCATGGGTTCGACATCGATTACTACTGTACTTGTATTCTAAGTGGTTCCGACAGTTTGACTTCTGTACTTCTATCTTGAGTGGGTCCGACAGAGTAGCTGGTTTAGTATCCTGCGTGGGTCCGACAGCTTAGCTGGTTTAGTATCCTACATGGTTCTGATAACATAGATGGATCAGGGACTACATCTAATCATCTCTATCGCAATACGAAAGATGTATACATGTGTGAGTTGAGTCTTGACATTCAATCATTATCATCGATGTGATTAAATTTCTTTCCAATGTGGAGTGGATTGTGCTTGTGTGACACCCCAATATTCCACGGTACGTTTCCCTTTGAATAATGCAATGGCATGCATTGTACGCAACTTCGAGATTCTAACACACCATAACCAAACTAGACGTTATGAATAATAATATCTACTTTTTGAAATTTTATAAATTTTATCTTTCAAAATGATCTTCATTTTTGGATTCGGAATATCGAAATTATCCTAGGGAATAATTTAGGTACTTTTTTGATAACTTTCATATTTTGATGAATAGTGAAAATTACTAAATTTTAATTAAAAACAACTTGTTTAACCGAAATAACTAATAGTGATAAATTATTAATTTTAGTGGTTTTAAAGTATATTTAGAATATATTTTTACCATTTAATACAATGTTGTTCATTGGATGTAATTTCACATTTAAACTAGACATAAACAAGTGTCAATCTTTTGATTGTTATTATCTCTTAAAAACACACTATTTGTTTGGACGACGAGAATTAATTTTTAAATTAATTAATGCAACTGATATGTTTTGAATTTGTTAAAGTAGACATAATATTTGAATTCATAATATCAAATATAGCTTAGGCGTAATTTTTGGTATTTTTCTGGAAACTTTTATTTTTTGATGAATAGTGAAACCACTGAGTGGTAGTTAAAAAATCGAATTTTTCATAAAACATAATTTTACAGCTTCTGTGAGTGGAATTTCAGAAATACGAGAGACACAGTTAATATCAAGGAGAAATATGTGGTTCAATGGGATGAAAATAATTTTTTCTAAATAGTATCTTTTTACTTTTATTTACCACGGTTAAAAGTAAATAGGATAATTGAGGGTAAAAATGATATTAATATTACCCTAACACATGTCCTAATTCTATTGGACAAGTGTATCTCGACCAAAAACAACTTTAGGAGTAAAATATTATCATTTAGGTCCACTTGTATTCGATTAGGGAATTTATTATTATTTAATTCAAATAAGAGTTAAAAGAGTTAAAATCAATGTTTATTTAGTAAAAAAATTTTAATATAGGGTTATACATAAGATAAATTCGATTTTAAATATTCATTAGAAAGCTAAAACTATTTCCTACATAATTGTATCTTATTTATAATTTTTAGACATTAAATAATTTAAATTATTTATGACACAATGGTGATGAAGTAATTACCTAATTAAAGAAATATTAAAATAATTGCTATTATAGATATCAAAATAAATGTAATTTGATATTTTTTTATGAATTACACTAATTTTCTAGGTTAATATGACATATTAATATTGATTATATAAATTGAGTTCAAAGTAATAATGATTTTATGAATTTATCAAAAACAAAATACCTAATAGTGTCAAAATTGACATAAAGGTGTTTTTAAAACAAATATTATATTATTATTTTATATTAAATTCCTAAAAATATATGGTTCGGCCAAGAGACTTATATCATGAAAGGTGTATCATTAATGGACCACTTGGGGGTCGATTGGATGTATATAGTAAGTTTATTAACCATATAATATAAAAATACAAAGATACATTGTAAAAGTGAAACTAATTAACTAAGAGTTAATACTTAAAGATAAGGTTAATATAATGACACAAACCTATCTAAATTCTATTGGTTGAGTGGTTTTCGACCCATCGCCACCTTAACCTTTAAATAATCCACTTTTGAGCCATTAGAACCTGAATATGAATTTATTATAAAATAATATTTTTAGCTTTTCCAAAGGTTCCCCTCACCCTCTTATAAAAGGGCACCCCACCCCTTCTCACTAATTCACACATTCAAAGCCTTTTGGATCGGCCAAAACCTGACCAAATACTCTCTCAACATCCCTCACTACAACCTACATGCCTTAGTTTGAGCATAAAGACAACCTATGGATCCCTTTTGATCAAATCAAGAGGAATAACCCGAAGAAGAGGTAATGTTTTCACCACCCTCTTTCTAGTTCCTTTCTTATTCAACTTCTTCTTTCTTTGTTATTTATATTATAAAATAATAAATCTAGTATCTTATATATAATGTGATGTTATTATAAATATAGTACATCCATATTCAGTATTCTATCCATCCTTTGAATGGCATGTCACCATACATGCGTACGTACGTCTTACCGTCTCCACATCGTTGTGTAATTGTCATTCAATAAATTATTATTTGTATGGGAATAATAATGATGTGTAATTCACATAAATAATAAATATAACATGATAATTATTCATTCTATATTATATACCATCCAATTATATATTATTTTAACATCAAAAGAATGATATTGTCGCTCGTGCGTACGTACAGACTACCGTCTCCACGAACGTGATGAGATTCATTCTCCATCGTATCCATTCAAGTATAATTCTCATTTTATGATTAAAAATAATGTTTAAGGACTTGATATAATTCTGGATATGAATAATATAACACCTATCCATAACAAACATGACTTACGTAACAAAGAATATAAAGGAAAAGCAGTAAGTTAACACCCGAAATGACGATAATACTAAGATATTATTAACAAATCAATGTTAAAAGATCATATATGATATCATATTAGTGTAAATTATTCTTGTATAATTCAATAACAATTATTTCACCATTATACATGAGTTAAACATACCGTCGACCAATGAAAAATTACAAAGTAAGGGGTTTCTTATCTCACCTTTAATTCCGTGAGAATTCCATTGTTCACCACTAATTTATTACATGTGGTGTGTGTACTGCCCATGTTTGTATTCATTTTGTAATATAATTTAATTCATATATATTTACATCATAATTTTATGCTCCTTATTTCATGGGTGTATGTTTTTTATGTTACCAAGTCAATAAGGGAATTTGAAATTTCAATTTCCAATCATTCGGCTTTACGCATATTTCATTGATTATTTTACTCCAAGATTATGCATAGAATCACTATTAATTTGATTATGTCATAATTTACACTCCCTACTAATATATGTTCTTAGGCCAATTGCTACAGCCTAACGCGGAGGCTCGGGCCAAACAAACACGGTCTGGAGACCCTTCGATGTTTCCTGATTTTATTTACGATGGAGGTGTGTTGAAAGGGGCGGCGACAAGCGAAGGCAGCGGCCACGCGCCAGACGCGTGTGAAAGAACCGTGGGCCGCTCGACCGATGAAGAACCAACCGGCCGTAGCCAGTCAGGCTAGTGGAACTGCGGCTCACAAAGGAGTCTCGCTACGGAGGTCCGCGGCCCGCGCTCTACGGGTGTACCGGGTGGCTCGTCGGCCGGCCGGGTTGGAGGAGGTTGTGGCACCGCCTAGCACCATGTGCGGTGGAAAACGGCCCGACCAATCTGGCCGGCTTCAGCCGGACAGGAAGGAGGGTAGCGCCGCGAGTTCGGAAAGTCCCCCCCCCCTCCCCCCGCTCGGCCAGTTGGCCGAGCCACGACCAACAGCTGGCCGGGCCACGCCAGCCCTGCCGGGCTGCGCCATCCGGGCCGGGCCGCACCCAGTCATGGGTCGGGCCTTGCTCCACCGGGCCGGGAAGCGCTATATCAGGTCGGGCCAACCCCTTAGCCGGGTCGGACCTTCCGAGCCAGGACGAGACGACCCGCCAGCCCACTGGGATTGACGGGCTGGGCCCCTTTCGCTTATATACGAATAACTTCATATCCATGAATCTGATCGACGCGCCGTCTGTGGAACTAGGACCCTTGAGATGAGTCGGTCCTTTTGCGTAACCCTATCTGAGTTTTGAACGACTTTAGAATACGGTCCGGTTGGTTCGGACTCGAAACCAACCGGGCCCTCAGAGAGGAAATGCTTATAACTTAAGGACCGGACGTCCGATGGAAGTGACGTCAACTACGTTGGTTTGATTTTAACAAGACAATCCTTTTGGTATACTCCACATGGGATTTAGAAGAGACTGGAGTTTGGTTGGGTTGGATTGTACCCAAAATCCAACTAGGCCTCTGGAACGGAAAAATTAATTACACTCAGACCGGGCGTCTGATTAACGCGCATTCTGTTGTGTTTGGTTCCTTATTCTGATACTGAACTTCTGGAAAAATCAACTCAGGGCTTCACGATAGTTGATGTATCGACCCCTTGGCTCGAGGAACGGACCCTACCAGAATCGAGCGTGATGTGTGAGGAACCCTAGAGCTGGATGCAACTACAATGTCTACCGTACTGGAGTCCTCTATGGGTTCGATGACGTCATCTACCGTACTGGAATCCTCCATGGTTTTGACGATGACGACTACCATACTAGGATCCTTTATGGGTTCGATGATGATGTCTACCGTACTGGAATCATCCGGGGGTTCGATGACGATGACATCTATACTGGGATCCTCCGTGGGTTCGACAACGATTACTACTGTACTTGTATCCTAAGTGGTTCCGACAGTTTGACTTCTGTACTTGTATCTTGAGTGGGTCCGACAGAGTAGCTGTTTTAGTATCCTGCATGGGTCCAATAGCTTAGCTGGTTTAATATCCTACATGGTTCCGATGACATAGATGAATCAGTGACTACTTCTAATCATCTCTATCGCAATATGAAAGATGTATACCTGTGTGAGTTGAGTCTTGACTTTCAATCATTATCATCGATGTGATTGAATTTCTTTCCAATGTGGAGTGTATTGTGCTTGTGTGACACCCCAATATTCCACGGTACGTTTCCCTTTGAATAATGCAATGGCGTGCATTGTACGCAACTTCGAGATTCTAACACACCACAACCAAACTAGACGTTATGAATAGTAATAACTACTTTTTGAAATTTTATAAATTTTATCTTTCAAAATGAACTTCATTTTTGGATTCGGAATATCGAAATTAGCCTAGGGTATAATTGAGGTACTTTTTTGATAACTTTCATATTTTGATGAATAGTGAAAATTAGTAAATTTTAATTAAAAACAACTTGTTTAATAGAAATAACTAATAGTGAAAAATTATTTATTTTAGGGGGTTTAAATTATATTTATAATATATTTTTACCATTTAATACAATGTTGGTCATTGGATGTAATTTCACATTTAAACTAGACATAAACAAGTATCAATCTTTTGATTGTTATTATCTCTTAAAAACACTCTATTTGTTTGGACGACGAGAATTAATTTTTAAATTAATTAATGAAACTGATATGTTTTTAATTTCTTAAAGTAGACATAATTTTTGAATTCATAATATCAAATATAGCTTAGGCGTAATTTTTGGTATTTTTCTGGAAACTTTTATTTTTTGATGAATAGTGAAACTACTAAGTGGTAGTTAAAAAACCGAATTTTTCATAAAACATAATTTTACCGCTTCTCTGAGTGGAATTTCGAAAATACGAGAGACATAGTTAATATCAAGGAGAAAAATGTGGTTCAATGGGATGAAAATAATTTTTGGTGAATAGTATCTTTTTACTTTTATTTACCACGGTTAAAAGTAAATAGGATAACTGAGGGTAAAAATGATATTAATATTACCCTAACACATGTCCAAATTCTATTGGACAAGTGTATCTCGACCAAAAAAAACTTTAGGAGTAAAATATTATCATTTAGGTCCACTTGTATTCGATTAGGGAATTTATTATTATTTAATTCAAAGAAGAGTTAAAAGAGTTAAAATCAATGTTTATTTAGTAAAACATTTTTAATATAGGGTTATACATAAGATAAATTCGATTTTAAATATTCATTAGAAAGATATAAATATTTACTACATAATTTTATCTTATTTATAATTTTTATACATTAAATAATTTAATTTATTTATGACACAATGGTGATGCAGTAATTACCTAATTAATGAAATATTAAAATAATTGCTATTATAGATATCAAAATAAATGTAATTTGATAATTTTTTTTATGAATTACACTAATTTTCTAGGTTAATATGACATATTATGATTGATTATACAAATTTAGTTCAAAGTAATAATTCTTTTATGAATTTATCAAAAACAAAATACCTAATAGTGTCAAAATTGACATAAAGGTGTTTTTAAAACAAATATTATATTATTATTTTATATTAAATTCCTAAAAATCTTTGGTTCGGCCAAGATACTTATATCATGAAATGTGTATCATTAATGGACCACTTGGGGGTCAATTGGATGTATATAGTAAGTTTATTAACCATATAATATAAAAATAAAAAGATACATTGTAAAAGTGAAACTAATTAACTAAGAGTTAATACATAAAGATAAGGTTAATATAATGACACAAACCTGTCTAAATTCTATTGGTTGAGAGGTTTTCGACCCATCCCCACCTTAACCTTTAAATAATCCACTTTGGAGCCATTAGAACCTGAATATGAATTTATTATAAAATAATATTTTTAGCTTTTCCAAAGGTGCCCCTCACCCTCTTATAAAAGGGAACCCCCCCCCCCCTTCTCACTAATTCACACATTCAAAGCCTTTTGGCTCGGCCAAAACCTGACCAAATACTCTCTCAACATCCCTCACTACAACCTACATGCCTTAGTTTGAGCAGAAAGACAGCCTATGGATCCCTTTTGATCAAATCAAAAGGAATAACCCAAAGAAGAGGTAATGTTTTCACCAACCTCTTTCAAGTTCCTTTCTTCTTAAACTTCTTCTTTATTTGTTATTTCTATTCTAAAATAATAAATCTCGTATCTTCTATATACTGTGATGTTATTATAAATATAGTACAACCATATTCAGTATTCTATCCATCCTTTGAATGGCATGCCACCATACGTGCGTACGTACGTCTTACCGTCTCCACATCGTTGTGTAATTGTCATTCAATAAATTATAATTTGTATGGGTATAATAATGATGTGTAATTCATATAAATAATAAATATAACATGACAATTATTCTTTCTCTATTATATAACATCCAATTATATATTATTTTAACATCAAAAGAATGATATTGTCGCTCGTGCGTACGTACGGACTACCGTCTCCACGAACGTGATGAGATTCATTCCCCATCGTATCCATTCAAGTATAATTCTCATTTTATGATTAAAAATAATGTTTAAGGACCTGATATAATTCTGGATATGAATAATTTACCACCTATCCATAACAAACATGACTTACTTAACAAAGAATATAAAGGAAAAGCAGTAAGTTAACACCCGAAATGACGATAATACTAAGATATTATTAACAAATCAATGTTAAAAGATCATATATGATATCATATTAATGTAAATTATTCTTGTATAATTCAATAAAAATTATTTCACCAATATACATGAGTTAAACATACCGTCGACCAATGAAAAAGTACAAAGTAAGGGGTTTCTTATCTCACCTTTAATTCCGTGAGAATTCCATTGTTCACCACTAATTTATTACATGTGGTGTGTGTACTGCCCATGTTTGTATTCATTTTGTAATATAATTTAATTCATATATATAGCATCCCTCCTTTTTATCACATAAACTTTCATTACATTTTACAAAACCGAGGATCTTTAAGGTTTAGTGTCTTGGAAACCAGGAACTTAAAACATGAAAACATAAAACATTCTTCTTAAACACTTGAAAGTCTTCTCCTCATGTTCATCCTAGGTTCATTACTGAATCTCATAACCTGGGAATATACATCAAAATAAAGGGTGAGCAGAAGGCCCGTTAAGGAAAACAAGGGAAACATTTTACATGTGAACTTGATATACTTCAATAAGGTCGTGAAAAGAACTTTAAGGTATGAGAAAGAAATCATGAGATATATCATACTAAAAATAACATTTTTCATAAATTGAGGATGTGGCTGCAACATTTAACATGGAAAATCATGAACATATCACCAAGGTCCATCCCCAAGGTGTCATTTGAAAATTACCAAGGTTATTCACCAAGGTATCGTGAAAATTGTAATCTCTAGTGGTTACATCATTACCCAATGCATTGGAGCGCTATCAGGGCACACCCTTAAATTTGCCTTTATTATCATGTGATGCACATATATCATCATCAAAAATTTCATAAATAACCCATATAGCATAAAATAAATGGGTTTCATTTCATAATCATAATGTTTTAAAAACTACTTTAATGATATGATCTTTACATCACTTTAAAACCCACAGAAAAGGAAGGTGGGTCTCTTGTATGTAAATCCCAAAATTTAAAATAGACCATTTTGGTATATTTGTGAATACCACTTTATAAGAAAGAGCTTTGAGTATTCACTTAATAATATAAAATAACTTTAGAAAAAGAGAGAGACATTTTGAGACGGAAATTCTGCAGTATAACGGCTATGTTACGAGGTTTTAGAAGACATTAAAAAGAGAGGTAAAATGGGTCAAACATTCATAAATGACCCATAAAATATTATATGGACAGAATAAGAAGGATAAATGATCATGGTAATTAAATTTCAAGGACATACCATTTTAAATGAAAATCATGGAAGGAGGACAAAAAAATTAGATTTCTCTTATGAAAGTTCTGCAGCCTAACGACGTTACTTAAACTTCAACAAAAATGATTTGAAAAGATCAAATAGGGTATCTCATCATGTGAACATAAGATTTCAGTATTATAGATATAGAGATAATGCCCCAACATAACAAAAAGGAACTTGAAAGAATTGATATGAAAGTAGAACTTCAAAATGAGAAGGGTGAAGAACCACTAAAAAATTCGGCAGCCTAACAGCGCCACTTAAAACTTCAAAATACTGAATTGAAGAGATAAAATGGGGTCTCTCATCATATGAACATAAGAGTTCAGTATGATAGATATAGAGATCATACCCCAAAATAACAAAAAGGAACTTGAAAGAATTGACATGAAAGTAGAACTTCAAAAAGAGAAGGTTAGAGAACCACTTAAAAATTCGGCAGCCTAACGGCGCCACTTAAAACTTCAAAATACTGAATTGAAGAGATCAAATGGGGTCTCTAATCATATGAACATAAGAGTTCAGTATTATAGATATATAGATCATACCCCAACATAACAAAAAGGAACATGAAAGAATTGACATGAAAGTAGAACTTCAAAATGAGAAGGGTGAAAAACTACTTAAAAATTCGGCAGCCTAACAACGCCACTTAAAACTTCAAAATACTGAATTGAAGCGATCAAATGGGGTATCTCATCATATGATCATAAAATATCAGTATGATAGATATAGAGATCATACCCCAAAATAATAAAAAGGAACTTGAAATACTTTACATGAAAATAGATCTTGAAAAATGAGAAGGGAGAAGGAATCTGTTACAAAAATTTCGGCAGCCTAACAGCGCCACTTAAAACTTCATAAAACGAAATAATGAGAGCAAGAGGGGATATCTAATTATATGAACATGAAAAGTTCAGTAAGAGGAGTATAAAATAACATCCTCCAACATAATAACATGGAGCATAAAAGGAATGACATAAATGAGATTATTTGAAATGAAAGAGAGAGGTCGGATCCCTTACCTTAAAATGTAACTCTTAAAACTCAAAGGTTGGGACCTTGAGGGCTTGGGGTCACCTTGGGAGGACTCCTTGGGAGGTAAGGAGACCAGAAAATCGTTGAGGATGGTTTTGGAGTCGAAAAGATGAGAGGAGGTCTTGGTATTTATAGGGAAAGTGAGGGGGACAAGGCATTAATGGCCAAGGGACACCTCAAAAGTGGTTTTCTCAAAAGCATGGGCCCTCCCATGGTACTTCCCATAAAGTTAGGCCACATGGGGACCCCCACACAATATTTCATCCTCTTTAGTCGAACATCCTTTAAAATATCTCATGACATCATCATGACATAGTTATGATGTCATTAAACATACTGAAACCCTAAATCTGTATTTTTACTAATCACTGAAAATTCAACTTTCTCAGAAAAATCCCAAAATTTCACCTTAACCAAATATCAATGCTCTGATTTCAAAAATAAACACCATTTTATAAAAATAATTTTCTAAATATTTTTAATTTATTTTTTAAATAAATACACTATTCACCGAAAATTCATTATTTTTAGAAAAATTCCCAAAAATTACCTTAACATAATATCGATGCTCTGAGTTCAAAAATGAAATCCATTTTATAAAAATAATTTTTCTAAATATTTTTAATTTAATTTTTAATTAAAAAACCCTATTCACCCGAAAAAACTAATACTTGAATAATAATTTATGAGACTGTTTTTCAACCATTTTATTGAATCACATTACTTAATCAAGGTGCCTAGATTAAATTAATACTTTCTTTAAGTGAGATTACTAATCCATTTGGTCACATTACTAATCCTAAGCATAAAATCACTATTCATAATTTACTATTCATCAAAAATTAAGTTGATCTTATTAGACTCTAAATTCCGTACTGAACATATTTGTAGAAGACCATTTTTTGAAAATAATTACACATTTTTATTTATTTAAGGTTTACATAAACATTTTTAAAATATCCTTTCTCTAAAATTCATCAAAAATATGCATACTATATTTATCCAGTAATTTGAAAATTCATAAACTTCATCATAAGAAGAAATCCCAATTTTCATTTAAAAAAAGGATTACGCAAGGCAGTTATGGTCTCCTTACATAGCCCCTTATTACACCAGCATAGGACCTAAGTGTAAGGTGTGCTAAGGTTAGAGAATCTGAGGGAGGCTCGTCCAACATCGCACGAGTAGTAATTTCTATCAGTTTGAACATCTCGCTAAGGAAATCCCTTTCTAGCTTCACACGATGAAGTTCAGCTTGGGTTTGGTCCAGAGCAAAGCCTAGTAGTGCTACCTACTTCCCAAGTTCTGTTAGATGGGCTTCGATCGGTCCAAGACTACTGGGTGAGGCCATCGAATCTTCTTTCTATATTAATTAACCAAGATTACTTGTATTTAGAGACAATAATCAAAAGGTTTAGTTTCTAGCAGTCATATTGACCAATGGTCATATAACAGTCAAAAACCAATGGTATCATTTTAATTATACTCATGTTATCAAATGAAACATTTTTGTTGAGTATAAAAATAAAATCAAATAACACATAAAATTAGGAAACAAGATTTATTCAAAATTTCGGGTCGTTACAATCTTCCCCCCTTAAGAAATTTCATCCTCGCAATTTTTAAAATTAGGTTTTGAAATTTCACTGAAAGTCCCACATCGGAAAAGGAGTCAGTAAAACTATTACTTTAAAAGAAAGAAAGTGAAGTACGAAGGTCACCCGAGTTAGCCCACACTGGGATTCCACGTAGGAAAACATGAACATGGAAGAAAAACAAAGGGTCAAGTTCTGAGGGAGAGTGATAGAGAACATGATTAGGAGAAATTTAACCATAAGAAAATCCCAAACTTATGATGTGTGTAAACGGTCATTGATTACCTAGTACGAAACGTAAACCAACAACGTTTTTGTTTTACGTTCCTTTTCATAATTTTGAGGAATTCATTTACTACATAGAACAAAAACATAAGAAAATATACATACCTTCATGTAGAGTTTCATCCTTTAATAAGTTTCTACCAAAACTAATCTTTTCTCCAAATGATGAGCATTCAAAACTACATGGTCTCATCAAAACACAAGAATAATCTTCTAGAGAATCACATAATCCCCAAAAGATTTACTATCTATTTCTTCTATCATTAAACATTATCCCAAAAACAGAAAGGGTAAGGTAAAACAACTCTTCAAAAAGAAAGAATCCCATAGGAAGGGAAACTATTTTTAAATCTTCAAAGTTCCATGGTACTACCCAAAGTTCATCATAGACCATCCCATAAATAACGGTCCTTAAAATTCCTCAAAATAAACCAAACTAAGATTGAAACCCAAATACAAGAGGGATTTGATAACATAGTCTTCCAAAATAAACTTCATTGTTCATCTCCAAACAACATCAACCACACCTAACATCTTATAACAAAAGTAGCTAACCTAAAAATATTTTAACCAATATAGGTTAATCATTCCCATAAGTAACCTAAATTACAATAAGTCCACCTTAAGTTCATTGATTCTTGAAAATATAAGTCAACCTTACTCCTCAATGAAAATACTGTAGTAATCTATTTACCTCGAACATATAGGGTCCTCAAAATAGTGAATGTCTTCCAAAATAATAATCATCTTTTAATCTCCTAATCATCTCTGTCTTATTAATTCGGAAATCATAGAATTTCCTATCACATTGGTTGTTGGGACATGTTCTTCCATTTCCCGCCATTAACTAAGAAAAGAAACTATAAATAGGAGCTTAAATACTTAGCCAATAATCAAGAAAATAAACTTAAAGCATATAAGGATAACTTTTAGTTGAAAAGTATACCCTAAATTGTGATCCCCTAGGTTCCCATCTAGGTTATCCATGATCATATATTCTTATGTGAACCTTTATTTTATTTCATCGTTGTTCCTTTAACAATGGTTCATACTAAGATTATGAATTTACCAAAGCATATCCCCCGGGAGTGTCGTAACCAAGAGTGCAGCAAGGCCCGTTGTCGTGTACCAGTTCCCGTTCGAGTCTAGCTCAAAGCGGGTTTTTCAGGTTTTACCCCTATGTACATCGGTGCCAGAGCCACCTCTACCTGCTCGTATCCAGACAGAGATATATTTGCTTGGAAACCCCTTACTCAATAATAACCAAAATGCCAGGAAGATTTCCTATATTTAAACATTTCTATAGGGTTCTTCCTAGAGTTTTCATATCCTAATTTCCAGAAATAACTAAACCATCCTTTGATACCAACTATAGCATCCCGCCTTTTTATCACATAATCTTTCATTACATTTTACAAAACTGAAGATCTTTAAGGTCTAGTGTCTTGGAAACCAGGAACTTAAAACATGAAAACATAAAACATTCTTCTTAAACACTTGAAAGGCCTCTCCTCATGTTAATCCTAGGTTCATTACTGCATCTCATAACCTGGGAATATACATCAAAAGAAAGGGTGAGCAGAAGGCCCAGTATGGAAAACAAGAGAAACATTTTACATGTGAACTTGAGATACTTCAATAAGGTCGTGAAAATAACTTTAAGGTATGAGAAAGAAATCAAGAGATATATCATAATAAAAATAACATTTTTCATAACTTGAATATGTGGATGCAACATTTAACATGGAAAATCATGAACATATCACCAAGGTCTATCCCCAAGGTGTCATTTGAAAATTACCAAGGTTATTCACCAAGGTATCGTGAAAATTTTAATCTCTAGTTGTTACATCATTACCCAATGCATTGGAGCGCTATCAGGGCGCACCCTTAAATTTGCCTTTATTATCATGTGAGACACATATATCATCATCAAACATTTCATAAATAACCCATATAGCATAAAATAAATGGGTTTCATTTCATAATCATAACGTTTTAAAAACTGCTTTAAAGACAAGATCTTTACATCACTTTAAAACCCACAGAAAAGGAAGGTGGGTCTCATGTATGTAAATCCCAGAATTTAAAATAGAACATTTTGGTATATTTTTGAATACCCCTTTAGAATAAAGAGATCTGAGTATTCACTTAATAATATAAAAGAACTTTAGAAAAAGAGAGAGACATTTTGAGACGGAAATTCTACAGTATAACGGCTATGTTACGAGGTTTTAGAAGACATTAAAAAGAGAGGTAAATGGGTCAAACATTCATAAATGACCCATAAAATATTATATGGACAGAATAAAAAGGATACATGATCATGGTAATGAAATTTCAAAGACATACCATTTTAAATGAAAAACATGGAAGGAAGACAAAAAAATTAGATTTCTCTTATGAAAGTTCGGCAGCCTAACGGTGTTACTTAAACTTCAAAAAATGATTTGAAAAGATCAAATAGGGTCTCTAATCATGTGAACATAAGATTTCAGTATGATAGATATAGAGATAATTCCCCAACATAACAAAAAGGAACTTGAAATAATTGATATGAAAGTAGAACTTCAAAATGAGAATGGTGAAGAACCACTAAACAATTCAGCAGCCTAACAGCGCCACTTAAAACTTCAAAATACTGAATTGAAGAGATCAAATGGGGTCTCTCATCATATGAACATAAGAGTTATGTATGATAGATATAGAGATCATACCCCAAAATAACAAAAAGGAACTTGAAATAATTGACATGAAAGTAGAACTTCAAAACGAGAAGGGTGGAGAACCACTTAAAAATTCGGCAGCCTAACGGCGCCACTTAAAACTTCAAAATACTGAATTGAAGAGATCAAATGGGGTCTCTCATCATATGAACATAATAGTTCAGTATGATAGATATAGAGATCATACCCAAACATAACAAAAAGGAACTTGAAAGAATTGACATGAAAGTAGAACTTCAAAACGAGAAGGGTGAAGAACCACTTAAAAATTTGGCAGCCTAACAGCGCCACTTAAAACTTCAAAATACTGAATTGAAGCGATAAAATGGGGTCTCTCATCATATGATCATAAAATATCAGTATGATAAATTTATAGATAATACCCCAACATAATAAAAAAGAACTTGAAATACTTTACATGAAAATAGATCTTGAAAAATGAGAAGGGAGAAAGAATCTGTTACAAAAATTTCGGCAGCCTAACGACACCACTTAAAACTTCATAAAACGAAATAATGAGAGCAAGAGGGGATCTCTCATTATATGAACATGAAAAGGGCAGTAAGAGGAGTATAAAAGAACATCCTCCAACATAATAACATGGATCATAAAAGGAATGACATAAAAGAGATTATTTGAAATGAAAGAGAGAGATCGGATCCCTTACCTTAAAATGTAACTCTTAAAACTCAATGGTTGAGACCTTGAGGGCTTGGGGGCACCTTGGGAGGACTTTTTGGGAGGTAAGGAGACCCGAACTTCGTTGAGGATGGTTTTGGAGTCGAAAAGATGAGATGAGGGCTTGGTATTTAGAGGGAAAGTGAGGGGACAAGGCATTAATGGCCAAGGGACACCTCAAAAGTGGTTTTCTCAAAAGCATGGGCCCTCCCATGCTACTTACCATAAAGTTAGGCCACATGGGGACCCCCACACAATATTTCATCCTCTTTAGTCGAACATCCTTTAAAATATCTCATGACATCATCATGACACAGTTATGATGTCATTAAACATATCGAAACCCTAAAACTGTATTTTTACTATTCACTGAAAATTCAACTTTCTCAGAAAAATCCCAAAATTTAACCTTAACCAAATATCAATGCTCTGATTTCAAAAATGAACACCATTTTATAAAAATAATTTTCTAAATATTTTCAATTTATTTTTTAATTAAATACACTATTCACCGAAAATTCATTATTTTTAGAAAAATCCCCAAAAATTACCTTAACATAATATCGATGCTCTGAGTTCAAAAATGAAATCCATTTTATAAATATACTTTTTATAAATATTTTTAATTAAATTTTTAATTAAAAAACACTATTCACCCGAAAAAAACTAATACTTGAACAATATTTATGAAACTGTTTTCAACCATTTTATTGAATCACATTACTTAATCAAGGTGCCTATATTATATTAATACTTTCTCTAAGTGAGATTACTAATCCATTTGGTCACATTACTAATCCTAAGCATAAAATCACTATTCATAATTTACTATTCATCAAAAATTATGTTGATCTTATTAAACTCTAAATTCCGTACTGAACATATTTATAGAAGACCATTTTTTGAAAATCATTACACATTTTTATTTATTTATGGTTTACATAAACATTTCTAAAATATCCTTTCTCTAAAATTCATCAAAAATATGCATACTATATTTATCCAGTCATTTGAAAATTCATAAACTTCATCATAAGAAGAAATCCCAATTTTAATTTAAAACAAAGGATTACACAAGGCAGTTATGGTCTCCTTACATAGCCCCTTATTACACCAGCATAGGACCTAAGTGTAAGGTGTGCTATGGTCAGAGAATCTGAGGGAGGCTCGGCCAACATCGCACGAGTAGTAATTTCTATCAGTTTGAACTTCTCGCGAAGGCGATCCCGTTCTAGCTTCACACGATGAAGTTCAGCTTGGGTTTGGTCCAGAGAAAAGCCTAGTGGTGCTACCTCCTTCCCAAGTTCTGTTAGATGGGCTTCGATCGGTCCAAGACTACTGGGTGAGGCCATCGAATCTTCTTTCTATATTAATTAACAAAGTTTACTTGTATTTAGAGACAATAATCAAAAAGGTTTAGTTTCCAGTGGTCATATTGACCAATGGTCATATAACAGTCAAAAACCAATGGTATCATTTTAATTATACTCATGTTATCAAATGAAACATTTTTGTTGAGTATAAAAATAAAATCAAATAACACATAAAATTAGGAAACAAGATTTATTCAAAATTTCGGGTCGTTACAATATATATTTACATCATAATTTTATGCTCCTTATTTCATGGGTGTATGTTTTTTATGTTACCAAATCAATAATGGAATTTGAAATTTCAATTTCCAATCATTTGGCTTTACGCATATTTCATTGATTATTTTACTCCATGATTATGCATAGAATCACTATTCATTTGATTATGTCATAATTTACACTCCCCTTTGAGGATTAGTACAAACCGTGGAAGCTAGATTTAGATAAACTTATATTAGAGCACGTAGACCTAAGATGAACTTTGAGGATTAGTATAGAATAAATTTCTAGAATTTTGGTATTGTAGAGATTTTGTGAGTTTTCCGTGCAATACATCAGTGTCTGGATAGGAGCAGGTAGAGGCGGATTTGGCACAGATGTACCTAGGGGAAATACCCGAAAACACCGCTTTGATCTATACTCGAATGGGAACTGGTGCACGACAACGGGCCATACTGCACTCTTGGTTACGACACTCCCAGGGGATATTATTAGGATAATTTACATTTTTTTGCAAACCGATTTGAAGTATTATATATATAAGATGAGAGTAAATGAACTTGGTTAATACTAATGTGTTTGAAATTGAGAATATGGTGACATGTTAATCTATAAATGATTTTATGACTACTGTTACTCACACAATGCTTTCTGGTTTTAGTCAATGGCTGGATTCCAAGGATGTCATAGTGACTTTGAGAATGATTCACAAGGTGGAAAAGGTGGTGCAAATGAGCAAAAAAATGTATTGTTGATAGGCGTAAAAGATGTAATCTTTACACCAAATCAATTTTCCAAAAATATGATCAACAATATATATATTAAAAAATTCCCGGACTCAACAATGAAGTGAAAGGTGATGAATGATAAGAGCTCGAGCAGTGGAGACCATGGAGAAAGGAATACTCAATTTCCATCATGTAGGAAATGCGGAAGGAGACACCCAAGAAAGTGTCTCAATGGGGCAAAGAAATGCTTTATGTGCGGGAAGTAAGGACATAAAGTGAAGAATTACCGAAGAAAAATGAATAGTACTATGGAAGAAGATCAAAATGGTCCCAAGAATCCATTTACAGTCATTTGCCGTAAATATATGGGACCTGGACATTACCCGAGTGAATTCCCTATTCTATAGGATATTTTCTTGGTCAAAGAAGAAGCTAT
This sequence comes from Viscum album, assembly GCA_963277665.1. Taxonomy (NCBI): domain Eukaryota; kingdom Viridiplantae; phylum Streptophyta; class Magnoliopsida; order Santalales; family Viscaceae; genus Viscum; species Viscum album. The sequence continues at coordinate 1,589,227,585 of OY728141.1, read as the reverse complement.
GTTGAAAGAAATGGTTAGAGAAATGTTTAAAAAGTATTAGTGCTCCTTGTTGATGGTTTTACTTTGGAATAATTTTCGCTTGAATTTTTTACCCTGCAGATTTCCATGTGAGAATGATATTTGAGAAAGAATTATCATTTCTCTTGTGGATATAGTTACAAATAACCATTTGGATTTATATGATCATTGGGTTTGAGGAAATTATAAGTTATTATAATTTGGGATGAAAATGCATGGTATGAGATAATATTTTTTTTAAATTAATCTATGGTTATTTTTAGGAATTTATCTCATTTTGGTAATGTTATAAAGTATAGTTTTTGAAAAATGACAACACGCAGACCGTGTGACAACCCGTCGTGTCAGACAAAGCTGTGGGAATTGAACCCACATCCAAAGTGCGATTGGGATTTATCACCTACCACTAGACTAAGTGACGTCCCTGGTTAGTGTGACTATTATTTTTAGTTAAATGATTTTATTTATCAATAATAATTTGATTTGGGATCTTATGTCTTATCAAATAAATACCCTTAGTATAGGAAGATGATTTGGTGATTAAGTTGTAAATGTTATTTTGGAAGTTGTTCGCTTTGTTGTGAACACTATATGCCCAAGGAAAATAGAATAGTATGTGATTTAATTTGAGGAGTAATGGTGGATTTTTATCTATGTTTTTATTGTGGATTTATAGTGATTTGGGTTATTTATGGAAATGATTAGGTTAATTACTTTTAATTATGTGACTTTAAGAGTAATTAATGTCATTTGGTGATACAATTTAACGTGGAAGACTACATTCTTATAAGTTTTGGTTTTCAATATTAGTTTGGGGTATTTTGAAGGATATTAAGGACAATTGATTATTGAATGGTATTTAATGAACTTTGGGGTATTGATGGTTTAATTTTAGAAAATAAGACTAGTCTTTTTTTTCTCTAATGGAATATCCATTTGGGGGATCATCAGATATTATACTAACAATTTTGGTTTTGATTAATCTATAAAGACTAGGTAAATATATACTTTATCCTACGTGGATCATGAATTTCTATAGAAGTTTATTCTAGCTCTTCCATTGTGACCAAGTCTTCTTGAATACTCATTGTTAAAAAAAATGAGCTAGTGGTAAAAATGTATTAAAGAATGAAACTCTACTTAAAAAGTAAGTATATCTCTTTATGTTCTTAGTCAATATCATAAACTAATTATTCATCCTTATGTAATGCAATTTAAAACAAAAAATGTTGCCCGTTTACTTTTCCTACTGGGAGACTAATGACTATTTGTCCCAACACAAGTTTGTGATTTTCTTATTGTTAACTTTCTCCTGATCATGTTTTCTATCCTTCTCCATCAGAATATAACACTTATTTTATCGTGTATATCCATGTTTTCATACATGGAATCCCAGTATGGGTTATCTTGGGTGACCTTTATACATATCTTCCTTTCATTAAAAGTGATAGTTTTATTGAATCTTTTTCCGATGTGGGACTTTCCATTATATTCTCAAGCCCAATTTCAAAAAAATTTTGAGGACGCAATTTATTGAAGGAGGGGAGAATGTAACACCCCAAGCTTCCATAGTACGTTTCCATTTGAATAATGCAATGGTGTGCATTGTACGCAACTTCGAGATTCTAACACACCACAACCAAACTAGCCGTTATGAATAGTACTACCTACTTTCTGAAATTTTATACATTTTATCTTTCAAAATGGACTTTATATTTGGATTGGGAATATCAAAATTAGCCTAGGGTGAAATTTTGGGACTTTTCGGATGACTTTCATTTTTTGATGAATAGTGAAAATTACAAAATTTTAATTAAAAACAACTTGTTTAATCGAAATAACTAATAGTGATAAATTATTAATTTTAGTGGTTTTAAAGTAGATTTAGAATATATTTTTACCATTTTATACAATTTTGGTCATTGGATGTAATTTCACATTTAAACCAAACATAAACAATTGTCAATCTTTTGATATTTATTATCTCTTAAAAACACGCTATTTGTTTTGATGACGGGAAATAATTTTTAAATTAATTAATGCAACTGATATGTTTTTAATTTGTTAAAATAGGCATCATTTTTGAATTCATAATATCAAATATATCTTAGGGCTAATTTTTGGTATTTTTCTGGAAACTTTCATTTTTTGATGAATAGTGAAACCACTAAGTGGTAGTTAAAAAACTGAATTTTTCATAAAACACAGTTTTACCGCTTCTATGAGTGGAATTTCAAAAATCCGAGAGACACAGTTAATATCAAGGAGTATAATGTGGTTCAATAAGATGAAAATAATTTTTAGTGAATAGTAACTTTTTACTTTTATTTACCACGGTTAAAAGTAAATAGGGTAATTGAGGGTAAATATGAAATTAATATTACCCTAAAACATGTCCTAATTCTATTGGACAAGTGTATCTCGACCAAAAACAACCTTAGGAGTAAAATATTACCATTTAGTCCCACTTTTATTAGATTGGGACTTTTATTTTTATTTAATTCAAAGAAGAGTTAAAAGAGTTAAAATCATTGTTTATTTACTCAAAAATTTTTAATATAGGGTTATACATAAGATACATTTGATTGTAAATATTAATTAGCAAGATAAAAGGATTTACTACATAATGGTATTTTATTTATAATTTTTATACATTAAATAATTTAATTTATTTATGACACAATGGAGATGTTGTAATTCCCTAATTAATGAAATATTATAATAATTGATATAATAAATATCAAAATAAATGTAATTTGATACTTTTTATGAATTAAACTAATTTTCTAGGTTAGTATGACATATTTTTATTGATTATATAGATTTTGATCAAAGTAATAATGCTGTTATGAATTTATCAAAAACAAAATACCCAATAGTGTCAAAATTGACAAAAAGGAGTTTTTAAAACAAATATTATATTATTAATTTATATTCAATTCCTAAAAATCTACGGTTCGTCCAAGAGACTTATATCATGATAGTTGTATCATTAATGGACCACTTGGGTGTCTCTTGGATGTATATAGTATGTTTATTAACCATATAACATAAAAATAAAATGAGACATTGTAAAAGTGAAGCTAATTAACTAAGAGTTAATACTTAAAGATAAGGTTAATATTATGATCCAAACCTGTATAAATTCTATTTTATGTCTGGTTTTCGACCCATCCCCACCTTAACCTTTAAATAATCAACTTTGAGCCATTAGAAACCGAATAAAAATTTATTATAAAATAATATGTTTAGCTTTTCCAAAGGTTCCCCTCACCCCTCTTATAAAAGGGCACTCCCCCTTCTCACTAATTAACACATTCAAAGCCTTTTGTCCCGGACAAACCTTGCCCAAATACTCTCTAAACTTCCCTCAATACAACCTAGAGGCCTTAGTTCAATCAGAAAGCCATCTTAAAGAGCCCTTTTGATCAAATCAATAGGAAGAACCCGAAGAAGAGATAATAATTTCACCACCCTCTTTCAAGTTTCTTTCTTCTTCAACTTCTTCTTTATTTGTTATTTCTAATATAAAATAATGACTCCAGTATCTTCTATATATTTTGATGTTATTATAAATATAGTACAACCATATTCAGTATTCTATCCATCCATTAAATGGCATGTCACCATACGTGCGTACGTACGGCTTACCGTCTCCACGTCGTGGTGAAATTGTCATTCATTAACTTATTATTTGGATGGGTATAATAATTATGTGTAATTAATCTAAATAATAAATATAAAATGATAATTATTTTTTCTATATGATATACCATCCAATTATATATTATTTTAACATCAAAAGAATGATATTGTCGCTCGTGCGTGCGTACGGACTACCGTCTCCAAGAACGCGATGAGATTCATTCTCCATCGTATCCATTCAAGTATAATTCTCATTTAATGATTAAAAATAATGTTTTAGGACTTGATATAATTATTGATATTAATAATATACAACCTATCCATAAAAAACAAGGCTTACGTAACAAAGAATATAAAATAAAACGAGTAAGTTAACACTCGAAATGACGATAATACTAAGATATTATTAACAAATCAATGTTAAAAGATCATATATGATATCATATTAATGTAAATTATTCTTTTATAACTCAATAACAATTATTTCACCATTATACAGGAGGTTATCCTACCGTCTACCAAGTAAAAAGTACAAAGTAAGGGGTTTCTTATCTCACTTTTAATTACGTGAGAATTCCATTGTTCACCACTAATTTATTACATGTGGTGTGTGTACTTCCAATGTTTGTATTAATTGTGTAATATAAATAAATTAATTAATATTTACATTATCATTTTATGATCCTTCTTTCATGGGTGTATGTTTTTATGTTACCAAATAAATAACGGAATTTGAAATTTCAATTTCCACTCATTCGGCTTTACGCATAATTCATTGATTATTTTACTCCAAGATTATGTGTAGAATCACTATACATTTGATTATCTCATAATTTCCACTCCCCATTCTGTGGATATACTTTTTATACACATAATCACTCCATTGATAAATTCTCAAGTCATAGGTATGAACTTGATAGGAGTAATTTTTACTCAATCTCGATTTGTTGAGATAAACACACAATTCATTGGTGTTGTTTTTACAAGAATATGTGTGAATTTACTTTGATTTTTTTAAAATTAATATCCAACCATATTTAGTGTATTTATATTTTTCACACATAATTATGTCATTGATTTATCCTTAACCTAAGGATACAACCTTTATGAGAGATTTCATCTCAATTTACATTCCATTGAGACTTCTTTGTTGTCATACAGAAAATCACTTTTATGTGGTGTATATAATGTACATTGACATAGTATATCATGAATCCCTTTATTCTCATGATATTACAATGTTTTGATTACCTCAAATATTTTTATTCAAGTGTCACTCTTTTGGTTAGAAACTCTAACTAAAATACAATTTTTAATTGTTTTAAAGACTTATTCATCTAAATATTGCTCATTAATGTCCATGTTTTAAAAATGGTTTTAAGGATTTATTTATATGGAAATTAATGTTTTAAAATTAAAACTCCTTTTCAAAGTTTCAAAGTGGTATGGGACACTTTGATTCAAAAATCTATTTTTAAATGGCTTCTTGACAAATAGTGTGACTTTTAAATGATTTCAAGAAAAAGGGGGGTATTTCTCTCAAATAGTATTGATGATTATTTTTATCTATGTCAATATCCTTCATTATTATTGATTGAGGTTATTATGATATAATAAAATCTTCCTTATTGTATCGAATAAGTTATGTTTGAATGTGGATCTTCTATTTTTATACAATTCATGTTTTGTGGATAATGTATTGACATTTCATATGCTAGTTTTAATACGAATGTTTATGTTATGTTTAAAAATTTTCAAATGAGGAATGCATTGGACTTAGAAAGTGATGGGTGGAGCCTGCTATAGATCCTCGATGTATCGATAGGTCTCATGAGACAGACTTGTATCTTGGAACAAGGCCTTGAAAAAATCGTTTTTGTTGTCTTGGAACGAGGCCTTGGCTATGTGGTTATGATAGTCTGGCATTATTCATTCCATCATTATGAAAGTGGTTGTTAATATTTTATGTGATTATTGGATTAGTAGAATATCCATGTGAATAAATAAATGGCATTATTTCATTTTATTTCTTCCATATTATGTTGGAGTTCAAGTTTAAAAGGCTTTTGTTTTAGTTATACACTGCCTTAAATGTTTATTCCTATTTATGAATGTTTCCGCTATATTGTTATCCTTACTGATCATCTGAGCTCACCCCTTTCAATGTTTTATTTTTCCTAGTATGTGAAGAAGTATTTTATGAATGTCCTGCAGGGATAGAATGAGGGAATATGAAGACAAATATGTTGTTTTATTTTTTCTCTTATTGACGTAATGTAAACTTAATGAATATATCTAGTGTTTCCAAGGCTACTAAAATAATAGGTCTTTCATGACTTGATCTTTCTTGTGATCATGCCAATGATATGTAATAATGCACTGACTCTGGGTAAATGGGGTCCGGGCATTACAGATTGGGCTCGAGAGTTGGAGATGAACTGTGATTGATAACTTAGGTATATATATGGGCATATAACTAAGTAGAGATGGTTGATACTTCATGATTGTATCTTTCTTATGTGGTTTATCTTTTGTGGACTTTGAGAGACCTTATGGGGACTTGGGGTCCCTAATGAGTATTGTATACTCACCACTGCACGAGCTATTCCCGCACTACGTTGTGTTGGTTACAATTGACAAACAACACTGATCGAGGTGGAGGCTTATGAACCTAGACTGTACCCATAGGTAGACCACATGGCGATACGTACACAGAGCTGATAGACGGACCCGAGGAGATGAAGAGTCCATATGTGCCCACCCTTTAGATGGGATTCCCGAAGGACGACTCGGTGGTTGTTGTTTTACTTTACTACAGTTGTACTAGCATTTCAGTTTTACTATACATATTGATGATCTTGTATTTCTGGCCCCTTTCTCTTTTCAGAACATACTTTAGTATACAGTTTTACTTAGTGCTTACTTCTATTTGCGTACTCTTTTGTGTTTTCTTACTATTATAATGGCAACGCCTTCCCTTTTCCCTTGATTTATGCCTTTGGTGCTAGTTCCCAGCCTCTGGCCTATGGAATGCGGGATGAGGTAGTCACGGAACGGGTCCTGAGGACGAGTCGTGAAAAATTGGTATCATAGGAGTCGGTTCTACCGTAGAACATAGGACGTTGATCATCCTTTTCTGTGAAGCAATAGTGTTAAGAGTATTGAGTATGGTATTCAGTCCAGGGAGTCTAGTGTTGGTGCAGCGGCCAATGTATCCTTACACCAGAACGTTGATCTCTGATTTCCGACTCAGTGCATGAAAACACTGATTGCGTGTGTGTTTCAAAATTTTTCTTCAGGATTACATTTTGTTAGCTCACCAGGTATACTATTTAAACCGTGGTGCACCTGTTCCATTTCAGAATGGACCCATGAAGGCAGCCATCTAGGGTTCCAAGTTACATACGAGATGGTATCCCACCGAGCGACGAGGCCTCGGTGCAGGGCCCCATCATAGTGGAGGCACCAACGGTACCACTACCCGCGGGGCCACCGATACCAACATCCCCAGTAGTAGAGACTGCACACCACCTGAGTGCGTTGCACATGTTCTAGATAAAGATGCTGCCCATGTTCTGTAGAGAGACGGACCCACTGGTAACTGAAAATTGGCTGGAGGTTATCATCAGGGTTTTAAGATTTGCAGGGACTCCAGCCGACCTTATGGTTATCTTTTCCGCGAGTCTCCTTCATGTAGCGGCAGGCAAGTGGTGGAGCCTGATGCTCTAGGTTCATGTCGGGGCATATTTACTCTACACAGATTTTGAGTCTCTTCCGCTCAGAGTTTGTTCCAGCCACCCTCCATGTGGTGTAGATTCAAGAGTTACATTATCTGTAATAGGGCAGTATGACAGTAGCTTTGTACTCAGTTAGGTTCACTGACCTCTCACGTTACTGCATGGATACAGTACGAGACCCATTCTTCAGGGCCTGGACCTTCGATCAGGGACTCATGGATGAGATCAGGGCATCGATTATCTACTTCAACATTCCGACATAGGCGGGGGTGCTAGAGAGAGCCCTTCTAGTGGAGTGTTTTCTCGCTGAGCATTCTACAGCAGCGAGACCCTCCGCAGGACGACACGTAGCAGAGTCTTCTGTAGACGGTAGTATACAGTTGACTCAGAGGTCCAATCAGACTAGTCCATTAGGTGGGAGACCTCAGGATACATGTTCAGTTGTGCGGGGCCCACGAAACAGAGCTAGACTTACAAGGAGTAGGCAGTGTTATGCATGCGGCGGGGTAGGGTCTCATTGCTCGAGATTTCCGGACCCATCCAGCAGATGAGCAGAGTCAGAGGTTCAACCTTGGAGGTCCGCCGAAAGTGGGTGGACGCAGCAGAGGAGCTGATCAAGAAGAAAGTGGACAGTAGCGAGACAAGATTCGTTGTTGTCTTTGTTTGTGGATGCTTTGTGTCTTTGTTCTCTAAGTTGTAGTAATAAAATACACTTGTCCTTATGACATTTTCTTCCCTACCCTTTTTGTATGGTTGATACTGAGAGGTTCTAGTTAAAACCATTGACTTGACCCTCACATTCGAGATTACTACTGGAGGAGACCCAGTGACCACAAACTACTTTCAACAGTGTGACTCGACCCCTGGAGGTGAGAGTAATGGTTGTATCGCTTGGTAGTAGTGTTGAGGCCTTACGACGTCGTCCATGGCATGAAATTGTACCATTCATGTCAGGATTGACTGTATTAGGAAACAGACGTGGTTCATACTGAGGATGAGAGTGAATTTCTCTTTTTGGAAAAGGATAAATCATAGAAACTCTTGTAGGATGTAAGTGAAAAAGTGTGTAGTCGAGTTATTTAAAAAATTCTAGTCACACCCGTAGTTCGTTGAGCGAACATTTTCAGGTTTACTCTAAACTCAAAAGTATCAGGTGTTTCTTCTTGTAGAAGGACCGAGACCTGAGACGATTACATTGGCTTGAGTTCCACCAAGACTATGACATTGAGATAGTCTATACTCCTGGGAAGGGAAACGTATTAGCAGAGTTCGTCTCACGATGCCTCACTTGTCAGCAAGTGAAGGCAGAGCCCCAGGTACCAACAGGCTTGGTACAACCCTTTGTGGACCCAGAATGGAAGTGGGATGGGATATCCATGGATTTCGTGATGTGGCTTCCACATACATCCAGTAGACACGACTCTATATGGGTGATCTTAGACTAACACACCAAGTCAGCCCACTTCTTACCGATCAGAGTACATGGCTCTGTAGGGAGCTTGGGATGCCTCTACATTCAAGAGGCTTTTGGGACACAACTTCTCTTGAGAACCGCCTTCCATCCTCAGAGGGGTGGTCAGACTAGAGGACATTTCAGACTCTCAAAGACATGTTTCGTTCATGTGTCCTTGAATTTGGTCACAACTGGGAGGATCACTTACCCTTGGTGGAGTTTGCGTACAACAATAGCTACCACTCCTCCATCGGGATGGCCCCTTACGAGGCACTGTACGACCGACCGTTCAGATCACCTCTGTGCTAGACTAACTCAGGGGAGTCAGCACATGTAGGACCAGAGATGGTTCAAGATACAATGGAGAAGTTGCAGATCATCTAGGAGCTTATTAAGACTACACAAGCATACAGAAGTCTTATGCTGATAGGAGACAGAGACCACTTGAGTTTGAGGATGGAGACCACATTTTCCTTCAGGTCTCACCTCGATGAGTTCTGTGGAGATTTGGTCGGGGCGGCAATTTATCTCTGTGCTCATCAAGCCATTCCAGGTCCTCAACAGAGTAGGCAAGTTGGCTTACCTCCTGGTCCTTCCGTCTTAGTTGAACCGGGTGCATGACATTTTCCACGTACCTCATCTAAGGAGATACGTGCACGACCCATCCCATATCGTCGACCACGGGGTGCTGGAAATCAATGACAGGGCTACTTTAATGACGTTTCTGGTGGAGATCGAGGATTTACAAGAGCAGGACCAACGTGGATGGTTGATTCATCTTGTGCACATTCGCTGGCATCAAGGGAACCTTCAAGAGAGCTCTTGGGAGGGGGAGGCTTAGATGTGAGCTCAATACCCCCATTTGTTTCCCTAGTGTGTGTTTTAGCTTTACAGGGACGTAAATACCTGAGGTGGGAGTAATGTAAAGACCCATAAATTTCAATGAATTTTTTTTATGAAATACATTGGAATTTTACAGGTCTATGGGTTCTGATGACACTTTATTCCGTGGCACGGTGTCCTCGGAATCAATTTCTGAAGTTTTTTCGTGGACGATCAGTAAACGTACGTGCGAGTATTTCTATCTTTTGAATCGGTGCTCGGAATTAAAATTTGAGGGCACCGATGAACTCACATCACCTGTATTCTCTTAAGGGGACCTTTTCCGCAGTTGCGTTTTCTTGGGAGGAGAAGTTATTTTTGGATATTTATATTAAAATAAATAAAATTATTGTACACAATTTTATTGGTTTAAAGTTGTTTAGTTCCTACAATGGGGAGTTAGAGGTGGGTCTCACACCAACATTACTTCCCATGAGAGGATTTAGTGTGGTGGGACCCAAACGAGCCATAATCCTTTCATATCCTCTTAACTCCCATAAACCCCCTTAATTAATTAACTCCTCCCCTCATTATGTTGGAGCCTCTCCACCCCCCAGACATTGATGATGCCAACCCATTTAATTAATAACCTTATTAATTAATTATCACCTCTCATTTGAACTAATTTGAATTTCATGGAAATTCCTTAAAATTTTAGAATTCTATTATAATAATTTCCTTAGAAAATATTTAGGTGGGCAACCATTGGAGAATTAGTGGAGCTTCATTCATCCACGAAAAATGTAATCCTATCTCGGAGAAGAATTCTCCATGACTTCTCATACCTTATTCATCCTCCGCATCAAGGGAGAAGACACTGATCGTGAGAAGCGTCACCTACGTCAATGACTCTTCTTCCAACATTGACGAAAATACATTGTTCTCCGCGATGCCGTCTTCCGCGACGCAAAACTACCACGATGCTCGTCTTCCACGGCTTGTCGATGTGGGATGTCAATTACGAGGTAGGAGTTTTGTATAATTCAACGTGAATAAATTATCTCGTTCTTGTTGAATCCTTTGGAATGTCTTCAGCCAATTTGCTACCACCTAACGCGGAGTGCGCAGGCCGAACGAACATGGCCCGACGACCCTCTGATGCTTCCTGATGTTATACACAATGGAGGTGTGTTAAATGTAGCGGCGACGAGCGATAGCGGTGGCTGCATGCTAGGAACATGCGAAAGAACCGCGACCTGAAACTGCGGGCCGCTCGACCGATGAAGAACCGGCTGGCTGTAGCCAGCCGGGCTGGTGGAACCGCGGCGCCCAAAGGTGCAGCGTGGCGAAGGTCCACGGCCCGCACTCCGTGGGCCGTTTCAACGGGTGAACTAGCCAGATCGTCGGCCGATCGGGTTGGAGGAGGCTGCGGCGTCGCCTGACACCACGTGCGGTGGACAGCGGCCCGCCCAAGCGGGCCTCTCGCACTGGAGAAGCCAGCCGGCTGGGCAGGAGGGCGGCGCAGCTCGGCGGTGCCAGTTTAGAGAGTCGCCCCCCCCCCCCCGCTCCACGTCGCTCGACCAATTGGCCGAGCCACAGCCAACAACAGGCCAGGCCGTGCCCCACCGGTCCGGGTCGTGCTATATCGGGTTGGGCCGACCCTTAGCCGGGTCGGACCCACCGATCCAGGACGAGCCGACCCGCCAGCCCACCGGGCATGACGGACCGGTCCCGTTTCACGTAAATGCGAATAACATCACGGCCATGCGTCCGATCAACGCTTTGTCTGCGGCACTAGGACCCTTGCAATGATGTGGTCCTTTTGAGTTACTCTAAGTGAGTTTTGGACGACTTTGGAAAATGGACGGGTTGGTTTGGACTCGAATCCAACCATGCCCTCAGAGTGGAAACACTTATAACTTAAGGACCAGACATCCGATTGACGTGTCGTCAACTACTTTGGTTTAATTTTGACGAGAAAATAATTTTGGAATACTCCACATATGATTCAGATGAGACTAGAGTATGGATAGGTTGGATTGTACCCAAAATCCAACCGAGCCCCTGGAATGGAAAAGTTAATAACTCTCAGACCGAGCGTCCGATTGACGCGCCGTCTATTGCGCTGGGATCCTTATGATGAAACGAAACTTCTAGATACATCAACTCAGGACTTTTTGATAGTTGATGTATTGACCCAATTGCTCGTGGAGCGGACCCTCCCGAAATCGAGCGTGCTGTGTGTGGGAACCCTAGAGCTGGCGGTGACTACAATGTCTACCGTACTGGAATCTTTCTTGGGTTCAACGACCACGTCTACCATACTGGAATCATCCATGGGTTCGAAAACAACGACTACCATGCTAGGATCCTTCGTGGGTTCGACGAAGACATCTATCGTACTGGAATCCTTTTTGGGTTTGAGGGCGATGACTTCTGTATTAGGATCCTCCGTGGGTTCGACAATGATGACTTCTATACTTGTATCCTAAGTGGGTTCGACCGTTTTATTTCTATACTTGTATCCTGAGTGGGTCCGACAGAGTAGCTAGCCTAGTATTGTACGTGGATCTGATAGCTTAGCTAGTCTAGTATCCTATGTGGGTTCGACAGCTTAGATGAATCAGTGACTACATCTGACCATCTCTATTGCAATACGAATGATGTGTACCTGTGTGAGCTGAGTCTTGACATTCAATCATTATCATCGATGTGATTGACTTCTTCCCTGTGTGGATTGGATTGTGCTTGGGCTCGAGAGATAGAGCCGAACTATGATTGATAACACAGGTATATGTATGGGAATTTACCTAAGTAGAGTTGGTTGATACTTCATGATTGTATCATTCTTCTTTGGTTTATCCTTCATGGATTATGAGTGACCTTCAAGGGTCTCTGGGACGCTAGTGAGTATCGTATACTCACCCCTGCATGGGCTATTCCCACACTAAGTTCTGTGGGTTGCATACGATGGACATCACTGATCGAGGTGGAGGCTTGTGGAGCTGGACGGTACACGGAGATGTACCACATAGCGAGAATTACATAGAGCGGACGGCCGAACCCGAGGTGGTGAGGAGGCCATCTGTACCAACCCTTGAGGTGGGATTCCCGGAGGACGACTCAGTGGTTGCTATTTTACTTTACTGTAGTTGTACTAGCTTCTTAGTTGTACTGTACATACTGTTGGGCTTGTATTTCCAAACCCTTTCTCTTTTCATCGCTTACTTTAGTATATAGTTTTACATAGTGCTTACTTATATTGCGTACTCTATTGTGTTTTCTTAATATTATAAAGGAAATTCCTTCTCTTTTATTGGGATTTATGCCTTTTGTGCAAGTCGGCAGCCCCTGGCCTATGGAAGGCAGGCTTGGGGTTGTCATGGCATGGGCCCCGAGGATGGGTCGTGACAGTGTTAATTTTCATACACACTTTCAAATATGATGTTCATATTTTAAAATTCCATGGTGTTCCGTTTCATACCATCAAAATCAAAATAACATTTATCGGTATAACTTAAATTGTGTTTTAACTAGTTTTACAATTCAATTACAAGATTTAGAATTATAAATTTTCTATCCTCATGTTTCTTAGTATGATTTGGGATTTAGGATGTTCATACCTGCAACATCACATTGAATAATACAATTACGGTTCACCTCTACATGATTTTATTTTATTCTCATGAGTGTATTTCTATATTTTTCATGATTACATAACCTTAACATTTTGGAATAAATGCTAGATATTTAATAAAGACAATTTGTTTATGGTAATTCATAGTTCTGTATTGGTATTTCTGTGTCGAATTTAACAACCTTGTTAATGGAAATTGATAATGAATTTACATCACTTGACTCAAAAAACAACCAACATTTTCAAAAATGAGTAGGTAATGTAAAAAAAAGTGCAAGAAAAAATTACATGAGGATAGATATTTATATTAATTGGATGAAAAACAACTTGGTGTATTTTATGCATATTTACAATATAAAATTTCCAATTTTCCATATATTTGGAATGTTTAATAGGGTAAATGGATTCTAAAATTAGTTAATATTGATTTGGGTAGACCATTTTTGGTTGATGAAATCGGTGTGTACTCACACTTCCTAACTTTTACTAATGATTTTAGTAGAAAGGGAAATTTATATTTGATGAGGTATAATTTATATATTTTTTAAATTAAATTAATACGAGAATGATGTTGGGAACTAGATTGGTAAGAAGATTAAAAATTGATTCTAGGAACATGGTGGAGATTATCGTAATAAATACATAATTGATTATTTACAGGTGTTTGAGATTCAATCTCAATTTAGTCCTCCATATACGCCTCCGTGTAATTTAATAATAACAAGGAGTAACCACACAATGCCTGACATGGCGAGATCAATGATGAGTCATGTGAGTTCTCCATTATCCTTTTTGAGATATCTATTATTAAAAAAATCATACATACTAAATAGAGTTTCAACTAAATCAATACATTGTATGCTATAAAAATCATGAATAGGAATGAATCCCATGTTCTCTTTATTACATGTGTGGGGTTTCCAAGGTAACCAGCATGCACCCCAAGGCACAATGTTAAACTTTATAGGGTATCTCAACTAAAAAAATGGATACTAACAATACAATACTTCATAAAAAAGGTTGTGGAAGATAGAAGGTCCATATTTCATGAGGATAATCTTATATATAAAGGTTATAGTGGGAAAATGATAGAATTTGATGATGCCAAGGGTCAAAATATATAAGATTTGGAATAAGAAAAAAATACACACAACCCCATGAAAGAAGAAACTGTTCTGGAGACATGATTACTATATAAGAGTACTAGAGAGGTTAGAAAATCATAATGGTATGTTTTTCTAGTGACCGAGGATGGTGACTCAGTTTTAGTTGATAACAATGATCCTAAAAAATATAAGGAATAAATAAGTGGAACAATTTCTTCAAAGTATAATTAATTCATGAATTAAAAAATGGATTACACGTACCAAAAAGAAGTTTATATTTTAGTATACCCTGTAGTAAATATAAATTCTTTTGGATTCAAATGATATTCAAGAAGAAAACATACATTTAAGAACAATTAAGTACCTATAAGCCATGAATTATTGCCAAAGGGTCTATACAACATCAATGCATTGACTATGATGAATCGTTTTCACTAGTTCAAATGTTGTAATCCATTATAATTTTACTGGAAATTGCGGCTCACCATGATTACGAGATTTGGAAAATGGATGTCAAAACATAATTTCATAATATGAACCTTCGTGATGATGTCTTTATGTTAGATCCCAAATTGGTTATGACTCCAAAAGATGTCAACAATGTATGTATGTTTCAAAGAACCATTTATGGATTCAATAAAGAAACCGTGTAATAGAAAATTCATTTTTATGAGTCCATATTAGATTTTTTTCATAACCAATGAATGTGAGACATGTGTCTATAAACGGTTTAGAATGAGTGTAGTCATTTTCTTAATTGTGTATATTTATGACATATAACTCATTGGAAATGAAATAAAATTTTACTGTCTATTAAGGAATGGATTAATAAATGATTCTCTTTGAATGACTCGGGTGAAGAATATACAGTCATGAAATCAATATAAATCATGACAGATCTCAAAGGATTCTCATCCTACATTAATGTACATACATTATCTAGATAATGAATTTATTTAGTATAGAAAAATTCATGATGGTATTGTTAATAGTGTCATATTCCATTCATATTTTTAGAAATCACATGAGGAATAAAAAATACTATAAATGATTTTATATGAATCATAGATTGGTTCAGTCATCTATGTTATGATTTGTACTATTTTAGACGCCACCTACACATTATGTGTGGTAGAAGGATATAATGATAACACAATTGACCACCAATGGATGGTAGTCAAGAATATACTTATATGTCTGAGGAAAACTAAATGTTTTTTCCTTTTTATGTAGTATATTAAGAAATATTCATAAGAGGATATTAATATTCATGTTTCTAAACAGATGTAGATGAACTAAAATCACAAATGGGATATATATTCACTTCTAATGGATGTGTTATGAGCTATTGATGATAAAAGTAGGTTGTGGATATAGATTATATTGAAGTGTCACGATATATTTTGGATTATGCGGTAGAAAATGAAGTATTATAGATATGAAAATTCATAAATGATCATGACCAGGTACCTACTAGTCAGGATCTTATCACACTCTATTGTGATAATACTACAATGATGGATATTCTAAAAGAGTCAAAGTCACATTAGCTGTTGAATAACATATTTGGGATGTATCATCTTCTAATGGATATTTTTTTTATAGAGGTTTATTTACAATGAGAAACACTTCCACAGAAGAAAACATTGTAGGCCCCTTTACTAATGCCTTAAATCAGTAGAAACATGACTCTTATGAGAGGTATAGAAGACCGAAGGTTGTAGGAAGTTGTATCTAGTCTATGTTGGATATTTTTGAGTTGGTTTCATAAGAATAACTATTTTTTGTTTGGTTGGATTTATATTCAATGTATTGAATATAAAATAAACAAATTATTAAATAGTTTTCAATTTTCATTATGAATCTAAAGTAATAATTTCCTAAAGTTTACATCACTTTGATAGGGTCATAACAGTTCCCCACTATGATGATAATCTTGTTATTATATGATGATATTCATAAATGATGTTCCATGGTTGGATAACTTACTATTATGGGAGACATAGTTCATAATTTTCCAAGTGTGACAAATCATAAACCTATGCAGCTTCTTCTGATGAATTTGGCTCTAGGTAATATCCAAGATGAGAGATTAAGGGAAAAATTCCACCAGTAGGAATTCCAATTGTTTTGGTGTAATCTGATAATTCTATCTATGAGAATGAATAATAGTCCTTATACATTATGATTTTTATTATTAATTCATGTTACAAATCACATACTTATATGTATTTCATAAACAATAAAAAAAATATTTTATAGAGGTTGGATACGTTGGGTGCATCATGAGTGAGAAGTCATTAATAAATAAGTCATGGAAGAATTTTTCACTTGTTCGTCAAATCTGATATCTCATCCCTTTCATTGGAATATAATGGTCACATTATATTCCTTGTCCACGGTGTTATGATGTGATTATTTTTTATTGTAAAAGAAAGACATATTGATCATATAGGTTGGTGGAATGGACTTGAATCCTTCTTGATGAGATATTGTGATAAAAATATTATATTACACATCGAGTGTTTGTATATGGTTTTTGATGTCGAGACATTACTATCATTCTCCTAGGTCCTTTAACCCATTGTTAGACAGTAATATTCGACATCAGGTAATCTTATATAATCCAACAAGAAATGATCTTATAGTGTCTCATAATAAGTGTTTTCATTTATGTCAAATAAATTATATTTTGGTGTAATTAAGGGAAGAAACATTATTCTCAATTATGAGGAATGAGTTTATTCATTTCATATTGATTTCATAACTTAAATAAATATTTATATTATAGATTAAGAATAAACCATTAATTTTGTTTATTATATATTTTAATAAAATTTTATTCACTAGAATTTTAATAAAATAAAAATTTGTAAGTAAAATATGAAATTGATTATTCAATAAATGATAGAGTAGTTTTAATAGACCAATTCCAGGTCCGGTGACAAATATTAATTAATAAATCCATTAAATAATATTTATTAATGTGAATGTTTGAAATACCCCATGAATAATTACAATAGAATTATTATGTGGCATGATGTATATTGAAGGTAATAAATTTTATTTAACTACTTTTGTGAAATGAAATAATATTTTAACTTATATCCTTAATCTACAAATATATGGCTATGTCTATTGTGTAGAGAATCCCAAATTGAGTAAATATAATTTTTACACCCAAGGAATTCTCTCTCGACACATCCTTCTCTATCCCTCTCAACAACAGAAATCTCAAGAGATATTTCTTCAATACCTATGAATTATCGATTATGAATGAAAAATTTAATACATTTGAATCACCATGGAGGAACATGGATATTGATGGGTGTTTCTTGGATATAATATGAAAATATGTGGCTCATTGCAAGAGGGATTATATCATCGGATCCTTATACTGTGATAGAGATTATCTGAAAGGGTCCTTTTGGATGATTAAAAATCATAAATGGAAAAAGTTTCTAATACCTGTATATATTTCATAAAATATTTAAAAATATTATTTATTAATTTTATGTGAATGGTCATCCCTCATGGTTTTAGAAAATGTTTATTCAAATTAATTTTAATATATCACCCACCGCTGTATGCTTCCACAATGCGCAGAACAAACCTATATGGAAAAGAAAATTGTTGTATAAATATTAATAATTACTTAAGGATTCACTTCCGATGAATATTCTATTCCATGTAGGTTAATTTTAGTAATTAAATGTCATGTTCCTCTTTTAATTGTTTAGTGATCTATGGGTTTTATATACTTCTATTCCACTAATGAATTTTATAGGGAGTGGAAATTGATTTTTTTACATTTCGTCATAAATCTAACTAGTTTTTTATTTTATAGATTTATGTTTTCATCATAAAAATCCATATTCACACCATGTAATCTATATAACCCTGGTTACATGAGTTGAGATTTGGATTAAATTATAAGAATACCAATATCAAAATAAAAAATGTATGGGGCTTTATTAATATGTAAGGGTGATCCATTTAATTGATCCATTGAGTTTTACCTGTTACATTATGATAATAAATGTAAGGGGTAAGTTGTAATTAAATGAGTATTAATATTTCATAATGAAGTGCATGTGTCTTCATTACCTGGGTATGGTTATCTATTTAATTGAACTTTCTATTATTTATAATCCCACTTACAAACATAAAATAGAAATTATGGAAAAAAATGAAATTGTTTCCTATAAATGAGAAGGTTAAGTGAAATTTATAGAATGTTTTTCTCTTTAAATTGAAATTAAACATCCCCATATACTAGAAACCCTAAGGTTGTTAACTTAGAGACTTTCCAATACCCTATCATTAGACTGAGGTATTTTGGATAATATGGATTAGGTAGCAAGCCCCTATGTTTATCTTTTTGATATAAGTGAAAGATGAATGTTTGGCCTTGAGTTCTATCTTTTTCAAATTTAGATCTCTATATGTGCTTCAATAAAATATTGTAATGAGGATGGTTCTTGAAATTATTAGGGATTTTTCACAATGACATCCTTGACTTTTGTGCTTGGAGGGTAGCGACAGTCATTCTCCATTGATGGAAAGCCATGAGCCAGAAGTGTTTCTTCCTGTAGTGTCGCCTATGACACCTCTAACTGATCCCAAACTGGATAACGACCATAAGCTTCGAGAGAGTTTCCAATGTTTGATGTATTCTCAATGGGTTTTTTAGAAACCTGCACCTATGATGTTTGATCTTATTCAGAAGATCCAATAGTAGTATCATCTAATTTTATCATAGTATGGTGACCCTAAATATGATGATTCATGGATATAATGTTATAGATATATATATTCAATAATCTATATATTACTCCAGAAAGGAGGGCTAAGATCTCTACAAAAAAACATTGTGATTATTTCAATCATAGGTGGGATGTTCTTATATAGGCTATTTATCATCTAGGTAGAGTTTAGTTATACTTTCAGACCACCTTATATGATTAATTTTTCCCCTGAGATGTTCAGAGCCTACTGAGCTAGGGTGTTCATCCACATAAAGCAAAATGTTATTTCTATCATGAGATATTCACTAGACTTCACTAATATTCAATTATTTTCATATCCTTTTTCCTATGATATGATATGAAATGTGAGGTATTTTGTGGATGGGCTTGGGAATTCCATCCACTCTCAAGTGAATTTCTTCTTTCCTATGTACTATCTCTATGTTCCTGAACCAAGCATTTATCACTAACTGAAACATGAGATAAACTGATATAACATGGAACATAGGGTCATTTCCAAGATAGTGTAATAGTTCTTTGGATGATAGGAGGAGTATCTCTGAGTACTATCATCAAAACAGTGGAGGCTAGATCATCCTAATTGGTAACTCATGTGTATGTTATTAGTGTGAAAGACTGGGGAATGTGAAACCATGGTACGATAGAGACCCACCAGAGTGTCATTATTGCGACTGGATGGGTCACCATTAATGGTTTTCTAGACCATTACTCCTTTATATAATATAGGGTAACCACACTAGCTCCACCATCTAGATAAGGATTAGTTACATGACATCAAAATGGAAGCTAGAGTAGCACTGGATGGACAGGCTAAGTATGAGTCATGGAAAAGGAAGTAAAACATCTAATTTTCCGCACCAATATGGAAAATGTATTCTAGTTGTGTAGTTGTAGATCTTGGTTTTGAATTAGGCTAGTTTCAATGATTATAGAAGTTTCCCAAGGATCATAGAAAAGGATAATCTACTGTATGAGGTATTTTTCTAGAAATCTCTACTTTCTTATCTACTTTGTTAGATTTTGGTGTCTCACAATCCATTATCTCAATATCGATCGATGAGTGTTTTGGGTTTTAAATTCAATAAATTTGTGGTGTGATTACCCTGGACAAAATTTTGGGTGTATGGTCATAGTTTATATGTCAATGAAATTATTTCCCTCTTGAGATTACCAGTTGTCACTTCATGTGGAACTTCTTTTTCCATGAGATGACATGATCTAATGTAATACTTGGGGTTAATTGAATCATGAATTATTATTTAAACTTTTGTTTTTTCTCCCAAGGGTGAATTTTATATCACCCAAAAGAAGTATATATATATATAATTTTGAAAGGGTTGTCCATGGAGATTGATCCAGACCATTGAATCATGGGCTGGGAGGAATAAATTTCCCAACTACCAATCATTTCATGGATGATCAGATAATCTGTTATCTAGATTTCACTCTACTGGTGTATATTTTATGAATTTTTTCTAGGATAAATTCATTGTTCTAACTATTAATAAGGGCATAGAGTTAATTATTTATCTGTTTCACAGATAAAATCTAGTATCTATTCCTTCATAAAGGATGAATCTTACTGAACTATAGGGGATCAAGATACAATTTTAGCATTTTGAATCAATGGTTTTTATCTGACCTAGTAGTTCCCCTTGCGGTTCTCCTACAATTTCTTTTAAAATATGGATGGTGGAACCCTCTATATTTTCATCGATTATTTCTAGTGAATCCATATTATTGATAAGAACTGGAATACATTCCCTCAAATAGATGATCTCTTTGACAATGTTCAAGGAGATATAGTTTTCTCAAAGGTTGACCTCAAATCTAGCTATCTTCATGTTTGAGTGAGGACTTCATACATACCATGCATGCTATATCAAAATTTTTATAGTTTATATGAGTACCTATGTATGTTTTTCAGTGTTATGAGTATGTGAACAATTTTATTGGTCATGAATAATTGGTTTTCCACCCCTACATGGAATCCTATGGCACGATTTGTGTGGAATTAATCATAGTGCATTATCATAATTGAATAAACCATTCCAATCTTATTTAGATCATATTTAATATACTAAGATAGTATCTATAATATTATAATATCACAATGTGATACATCTGGATTTGTAGGATGAACTTATTGGGTCATGTTAACTCATAGTTCAATGTATCAGTTATCCCAAAATTTGATGAATATTGTTTCCTTGCAGCATACAAAGAGAGTTTTTATAAAGTAGTTTCTTAGGGATATAAAAAAATAACCACATCATATTCAAGACTCATCACACCTTGGGACAAGTCATATGAGTCTGACTAATAGTGGTGTGATTTTCTTGTTGTGTGAAGTGTGAAATAGGGAATTGTTTGAGCCAAAAGGAAGAATTAATTTATCACAAACATTATTTTATCAGATATTGGTAGAGTATTACATTATTTCATCTTTCATTTGGTTTATGTATGAGTGTAGTATTAATATCAAAGCTTCGAGTATTTTTTTGGGTCTTTATAATTGAGGCATCATGAGAGAAATTACCCAATGTGTTTCCCCGATCATTCATCTATCGTTCATTCATTGCATTGTTGGATACATTTTCTTGTGGGAGAGGTATTTTTGGTCTTTATAGACCATACAAGTCTCATATATATACTTTTACAAAGTATTAATTGAATATTAGAAAAAATGGGTCAACTACATTCAGTTCCTCAACTTTGAGGATTCTTAGACTACTAGAAGGGGTAATTCAGTTGTCTTTTTCTATGACCTGAAATATTTAAGAATAATCCATTAAGAAAGATAGTGATGAATGGATGTTGATGGACCATTTTTTGAAATTCATATCGAGGATAAATAGAGTCTCAAGTGTCCATCTCATGTAGCCTTAGTAGTTCCCTCTTCAATCTTATATATGGTGAACAAAAGGATGTTATAAAACCCTAAACATTTGTTCCTATAGGAATGTATTTCAAGTGAGGTACCACCTTTGGATTGATCTATTTATAGAGATGAAAACTATATTATACATGGGAATAAATGGGTGGATACTTCAATGAAATATGAACTAATATGAGAATCTCATACTTCTTAGTGGGCAGTGCAACCTGTTATCTCCAAAATATATCATAATATGTGTCGTCAGTATTAGTGTCATGCGATGAAATGATAGATTTTAGGTTTTATCACTAGATGTTCAACATTTTTTGGGAGATGGAAGAATCCTAGTGGACTTATTGTTTGTTGAAACTACAACCGGTCCAGGAATACAAATCAGATAACACTGTGATGTATTTTTTGACTTGTTTGCAAAGATTGCCTCAAGGTATAAATTATTTTTTGCGTAATCATGGATCTTTAGGTGAAGGTATCCAAATTACTTCCTATCAATGATACATTCTCTATTGATGATATTAGAAGACTATATGTTCATTAGATTATATGCTGACATAGTGTCCGACATGAAATCATATTTAATAGGGATTATTGTTTCACAAAATTGTTCTATAAATAGTTATAGAATTTTTTTGGTACACAAGAGCCGCTAAAAATAGTTTATAACCATTAGACAGATGGGTAATTATAATTTAATTTTCAGGTGTTGGAAGAAATTCTTTGGGAACATGCCCGTATTTATAGTGGTTCTTGGTTGAACATATACCTTTCACAGTATTTTCCTACAATAATAAATTTCATGAAATAATGTAGATGGATCCATACGAGGCCTTATCTGGTATTTCATTCCATTCACTTCATTCCATTTTAGGGTCATGATATAAAATGCTAGTAGGTCCCCATCTCATTCACGACTGTTTAGATAAAGTACAACTAAATTATTAAAATATGGATACTCTTAAATATATTATGGAATTTTATGATGATCATAATCGACGACCTGAGGAGTTTATGGTCGGGGATCATGTTTCCTTATGAGCATCACCCAATCATGGTAATAGGTAGATCAAGAGTAATGGGAAGATATCACCAAATTTTTTCAGGCCTTTTGAGATCATAGATATAGCCAGATAGGTGTCATGTAATCCACTACTATGATATAGGTATTGTTCCAGGCACATCATCATCATTGTTTCACAACATTATCATTACCATACCAAATCATCTCAAACATTTTTAATAAAATTAAATTTAACTAGTTGTGATTATTATTTTGAGAATAATCCTATTTGTATCATCCATCAAATAATGATATTTCCCAATCATAGGTATGTGACATTAGTTTTGGTTTTATGGAATTACATCCACATATGGGATAAAACATGGGAGTGAAAGTATGATGTATGTTCTCAGTTGTGGGAGTTCATCTCAAATTATTTTTAACTCCCATTGGAAGGATAAAAAAGGAATGAGTTATTTAATTAGGGAATACTTTAAGATCCCAAATTTTTTATGAGGTATAAAACCCTTAGTTTTCAATTAAGTTATTTTTTTCATAAAAGAAATGACTCAAGAGGTTATGATGGAAACATAATTTCTTAACCTTTTTTGGATATTGAAGCCTCAAATTGTAGAGAAAATAGTTATGCATCATGGTTAGTAGAAAAATTGAATCCCATTAAACAGGGGTTGATTAAAATTTGGAGTTTATTTCAGTGAATATTAGAGGGATGCATGGTAAGACATAGCCATGTGATCTTGGTTTTATGGTCATGAATCTCATCTTAGACACGAGGAAGTTAGTTTTCACTAAGACATTGAATAGTTAGTATAAATAGGATCCAGGGAAATATGACGGATGACTTCAGTTAGAACTGGGTTCATAGTTGGAAAATAGTTTGGAAACCCCAATGGATAAACAATGAGACTGTTTTTGTTTTGGAAAATAGTAATTTACCCTATCTTTTTATAACTCACCCCTACTTATTTCATTATTTTTGGTAGATAGAACCCAATACTCCTATCCTTTGGATCTATATTACCACACCCAAAGATATTCCTTGGAATATGTTATCTATTTGACCATCAAATAAAGCCATTTTCATCTTGTTGGATTTCTATTGGCAATCTATCAACTTCTTCATCTTATTTTCTCACTTGTATTTCCCTAGAAGATGAAATTTTAGTTTGAGATGATAAAAACTATTTTCTAGAAATATTACTATTATTTTATTTCCTTTGATCTAAGTCAAACCCAGGTCCAACACATGATTTTTAATCTAATAAATGAATATGGTATTTGGATTATGAAATATCCCTCCATCTCAACATTTATAAATTTTTCCTGCTGTGTACATGCAGGTTTCATTGGGGTTTCTTCTAAAAGGAATATTACTTAAATTAAATTGAATAAATTGAAATATATGGACCTAATGACAAATAATTTCATCATTATATAATGATATATCATTTTTAACCACCCAAAATATTTTGAAATATTTTTTATTCAATTAGATTTTCAAATTGTGATTACTTGAGACCCCTTTTAGGGGAACATGACTTGACCATTGGTAAGATAACCTTTATGTATTAATAAATGAATATATAAGTTATTAAATAGAAATCAGACACACACACACACATATATCACTTGGACTTGGAAAAGTAACTGAACATATAATTGGTTACATGTACTTATTTTACCTTGTCATGTATAATGAAAGGTAACAGAATAGACCTAACTAATTTTAAATTAAATAATGATTAGATGAACTAAATGACTTATGATATAATCAATGTATATGGTAGTCATTTCATATGGATATTTTTCATATTTATTGAAATTGTCAGACATAAACCATCAAAGGATTTTTGAGGGAGTTTCACAAGCACTCTAAAGATGACATCCAGATTTGTTGAGAGGATTGATGTTGGATATTCCCACCAAAGAATCTATTCCATGTCTTGTTATATGAATGAATCAATTATTTAACAATGGTTTTCATGAATATTGTTTTAATATTAGAATCTATTTCATACACTCCTTGGATTTATCTTGATGTCATTGGAAATATTGTTCCATGGATTCACCCCACTGGGCACCGTCATTCTTATCTTGGGATTACTATAGATGATATACATGGACTCATTTAGTGTCTTCTATATATGAACCCCTTGGGTGTACCCCTTGTATTTTTCTTAGACCCTTATATCTAGACTGCATGAGTTACCACTATGAGTTGGCTCGACCCCTGTGGTCATGGATGGTTTGTCCATGAATCTTATTTTATTATTATCATCATTATTTATCTATCATTACTAATATATTATAAATATAATCCCCTATGTAAAAATTAAATAAATACATGCTCAGATACAATAAACATAGGATGAAGAAGTTATGTTTTTTTCCATTAACTTTTTCTTACATAAGATAAACCTTCATAGCGTAATTTCTATATTCATAGGCAATATTTTTTAATGACATCCCTAGTTGCGGCCTAATGAGTTTATCTCACCCCAATTTGGGACATTTATGTCACATGGAAGGGTAATGTGATTGTAGGTGTAGAAAATGGGAATGATCTTATTTTGTACAAATTACTTTTTTTTGGGTTGGACTTGGCTAATAGATATTTGATCTATTTCTCAGGATGAATGGATTTTTTAAACTTATTTATTCTTTTTTATATCATGTATTATACCAGATACTTGCTACCATGAATACTTGTTTTATATTTTTATCAATACAATCCATCATCTTTTTAATATGATATAGAATACAACTTTTGATATTTATTTATTACATTGATTTCAGTGTTTGATTTATCTTCATTATTAATTAGTATTTCATTTCCATTATTAATTAATATTCTCACCACTATTCTCCACTCTTACTAGAGGTAATATTATACCCACTAACATAGACCATGCCATTGTTACTAGTAAGTAGCCTCTAGAATATGGGGATGAATTTATGAGGTAATGTACCTAACTAGATTGGTTACATAGGAGTGAAATGAGTGCATTACATCACATGAACATCTTCTATAAGTTGTTTTTAACATGATTTGATTATTTGATCTGAAGATGGTCTTGGTCAAGGGAAAATACATGTGATGTTATCTCTTTTTGGAAGCTCTGATCCATGTGATTCATAAGGCCTTATCATCCTAGTTGAGGCCATTTCTTATTTCCTCTATGTTATGGTAATTGTGGTAGCCCAATATTTATAATAATATATCATGACCCATCCTCGGGGCCCATGTCGTGACTACTCCCAGCCCACCTTCCAGAGACCAGGGGCTGGCAACTGGCACCAGAAAGGCGTATCTCTATAATGGAAAGGAATTTCCTTTAAACCTATACAAACAAACAATCCAAGAGTAAAATTAGAATCAAACATGAAGTAAACTACTGTAGTAAA
Organism: Viscum album; assembly: GCA_963277665.1. Classification (NCBI taxonomy): domain Eukaryota; kingdom Viridiplantae; phylum Streptophyta; class Magnoliopsida; order Santalales; family Viscaceae; genus Viscum; species Viscum album. The sequence goes on along the minus strand of OY728141.1, from coordinate 1,589,201,079 downwards.
AAAGTGTAGAAGATTTAAGGGGGTTGGAATATAATCCCAACTAGAAAGTACAAGTATAACTGAAAAGAGAAAACAACTCATGGATCATCCACAGGGGATCCTTCCTGAAGGATATGTACAACTCACTATCTGTAGACACTACGACACGTCACTTTAAATGGTCCTCCTATGAGCGTCATCCAATCCTAGCTCCCTCATGTCTCAGCCCAACTGCTCATCATCTTCACAGGACACAACAAGGTTCGGGTGATGCCCGTGTAGGTTTGAGTATAAAAATACTCAGTTGGGACCCTGAGATCCCCGAAGATCTCCCAGAGTTCCACAAAGGAAAAATCACAAAGCAAGACCTCAATCACAAATCACGAGGAAGTAATCAACTCTGCATAGGCATATTCCTATACATATAACTATGTTACCAAGATATACTCATTTCATACAAGATGAAACATAATACTCCAACTTTTAAGACATTTTAACAACTGATCCATTAGGGAAGAATACCACAAAAGTAACACCATGAAGGAAAAAGTACCAGAAAGGAAACTCCACGAAGGTAAAAGTACCACAATGTTAATACCACAAAGGTAACAACACGAAGGTAAAATTACCACAATGGTAAAGACTCAGCTCACACCATGTATATAACTTATGCACAGATGTATAAATGATTATTCATAACACTAGATCATGTAATTCTGTCGAGTGGCTTTGTTGCTGACCCACACAGGATCGGTACGCGCTGACCCACCTAGGATCGCTAAGCACTGACCCAAACATGATATGACCCACATAGGATCGATATACACTGTCCTACATAGGATCCTTGAGTCCTAACCCACACAAGATCAATAGGTACTAACCCACATAGGATCTCTACCCATTCTTCACGTCACAACCAACCAAGAGATTCCCACAGTATGTAGGCTAGATTCCAAGAGGATTTTTTCCTCAAGATATCAGTCATACCATAGCCACCATGAATTTTACATCACATTATGTTTTTAGGTACTTTTTGACGTTTCTATGTACCTCTGATTTGGAGCAGTGACTTGGTGGTGCATTTTGGTGAGCTTTTTAGTAAAACAAAAGGGAAATGGCTTGTGCACAGTTTGCGCACAATTTGACAAACTGTGCGACCAAACCGTTCCAAACAAGAGGCATTGGATAGATAGGTACGCACGGTGTGCGCACGGATTGACAAACCGTGTGACCAAACCGTGCGGACTGAGCATCTCTGGAGAGTGAGGTCTGCACGATGTGTGCACTGTTTGACAATCCGTGTGCCTCTGCTCATGTAAACTGTGTCCATGGGTTTTAACTCCAAAAATTCCTTTTAAAACCACATGAACCCCTGGGAAACCAATATGTTCAACCTTGGCTCTGTATTGACTCATTTTTGGTCATTCCAAAGCATCCTAGAGAGATTCCAAGGTGATCCGAAAATCTTGCTTTGAGATAAAAGTCTCAAATTGAAGATCCGCTCTCCTCCCGGTAAGTATATTTCATCCCGTTTCATTTCTCGGTTATTTCTCAATCCTTCCTTGATCTTATAATGGGATATTTCCTTTGTTTCCATGGATCTAAACCTATGTGTTGAGGTGTAGATCTAATATTGTGAATTTATATCTAGTTTTCAAAGATCTTGATTCCATTGATCTTGATTTTAGTTTTAAGGATTTAGATCTAGTTTTTGATCAACAACATTGTCCTGCTTGGCTATTGGGGTTTCTTGATGGTCTCAATCCCGTCAATAAATCGTGTTAGGTGGTTTCGTCCCAACCTGCCAAATTGTTTATCTTTTTATTGCTTTATTTATTTCCAGAGTTTATTTAAATTCAATTACTTTTATATGATTTCAAATAAATTGATAAAATCTTGATTCCATTGAGTCATGAAATTTGGAATGGTTTGGCATGGATATTTTTAAAACCCCAATTCCATTGAATTGGGCATGTTTATGGAAATTGGCCAATTTAAATTGCCTAATTTAATTAGTGGATTTGATGGAAATGATTTCAATTAAATTGTTGAGTTTAATTGTGGGAATGAATTTGTGAAATGATGGAATTTGTTTTGAATGGATTTTCAAACTGGTGAAATGGATTAATGTGATTTGATATAAATACATTGATTTTATCTTGTGAAAAAGGCATGTTTTGAATGAAACCTTTTTTGGTTTTAAATGGAATGATATTGGAACTTTTGAAATGGATGAATGGGATTGATCGAATTTTAAGAATTATTAAAATAGTTTTCCAATCATTTAAGAGTGCATTAAAGCCTTAGATAGTCAGTGAGTTATTTGAATACACTCTACGATACGACAACGTTCTGAAACATACATGTGGTGGGTCACATCCTTGATGGGTTGGTGACGAGTCTCCTTTGGCCAGTGTCATAGGGATGTGTGTATACACATATTGATGAGTTAACATAGAGAGTGTGTAATCCTATAACTGGTTAATACCATCATATCTTTTGGAAGATGACCATGTTGCTTGCCTGAATATTTATATTTGTGATATAAATGTATGCCAATGCTTTTGAACTATTTTACATGCCAGCTGAACTTATATAAACTGTTTTATATAAATGTTTTATTTAAGCCATTTTTTTGTAAATATTCCTTCATTTGTAAAGTATTTTCTTAAGGTATTTATTTACATCTTTTGAAAATTTTTAGCATGTTTTATTAAAATATTCTTTTGAATTTCCAAACCTGTTTATTTGTAAATTAAAAGGTTTTCTCTAGATAATCTATATTTTGCATCTGTTATGGAATCTTTGGTGTTATCCTACCGGGCTTAGGCTCACACCATACTTTTGCCTTTAGGTGTTTGTAGACTTTCTTCTTCCAGGATCGAGAAAAGGGAAGGGACCTCTTGGAGGTGGTTCTAGCTGTTGATCTTGGGACATTGTGAGTTGCACCCTTTGAGACCATGGGACAATTTTTTCCCATTATTGTACTTGGGTTGTAGTACTTTGGAATTTTATGCCTCTTTGTAATCTGGTACACTACTCCCAGTGGAGTTTCTTTTGTTATGACTTCTTTTTTTTTCTACTCGTTCTTCCGCATTCATGTGTCAAAATCATTCCCACTTGTATGTTGTACGATTCTAGGTGCTAGTATCCGACCCATGGAGATTGGAAATTCCCTTTGGGCTATGTTAGGGCCGACGCGGTTATCGGGTTACCAGGGTACCTGGGCAAGTTTGTGATAAATTGTTATCAAAGGGAGGTTGTTAAACATCTTGAATTGACGACAGTATGCATTTGAGTAATCTTGTCAGGACATAGGAGGTAGTTGTGATTGAGTGCCTGGCCATCTCTCCCCGCAATGAACCTTGAGTCACCAGGGGTAGTTTGGGAAAGGCGACTTGTGGATTAGTTCTAGTCTTTTCCCTATTTTGATTTGGATAGAGCTGAATCCAAATATGGTTATCCCTTCTATTAAGAGTATTTTTCCTTGTTACTCAGGTTGAGTGTTAATCTAATATCTTCTTTTTGTTTTTTGATGTTGTGTAGCATCATGCCTCCAAGAAGACATGGGAATCAGATCCAAAAAGAGGCTATTGCTGAATCTCAACAAGCAAGTCCTATTGTGGATCCGAGTTTGGTTGAGGTGATTGTTCGGACTATCCATGCTCTGGGACAGACACTCCCTCCACTTATTGTTCAGGCTCCATCTATATATCCTCATAGTGATATTATCCAAGGTCGTTCTCAAGATTTCATACACTAGAAGCCACAAGTTTCCAAAGGCTCCATTGATCCTCAACATGGTGAGGAATGGTTGAGTAAACATGAATGTTTTTTTGGGTTCTTGGAGACACCTGATGTGATCAAGGTGAAGTGTGACACCTTCGCGCTGGAGGGACCAAGTAGGAGATGGTGGGACATGAGGGTGACGACTGAGAAACATAAAGGTATAGAGTGGAAAGACTTTAGGGTTCTTTTAACTGACCAGTTCTATCCAGAATCTTTGGTGTTAGCCAAGGCTGTAGATTTTTTCAAGATTGAGCAGGCCAAAAAAACCGTGACTGAAAACTCAAATCACTTTGCTGAGTTGGTACAGTTTTCTCCTGAAAATTGTATCCAATGATATGGTGAAGGCTCGGCAATTTGTGTTTGGGCTTCAATCAGATATCTGATCCCATGTTTTCTTATTGAATCTACCCACTTATGCTAATGTACTGGATATGGAAATGATGGTTGAGATGGATTTGGTAGGAAAGTTAGGGTTGCACGAAGTTTCTTTTCTTTCTAGTGGCACTGTTGGTTCCTTTAACGAAAAAAAGATGTGCGATGTTCCTCATGGAGTTTTTCGACAACAGAGTCATTCCAGACCACCGGTAGCACCAGGAGGGGCTTCAATTACTTACTATTAGTGTGGAAAGCCTGAAAATTCTACGAGGGTTTGCACTAAGGCACCCAAGAACTATAACTCTTGAGGATGTTTAGGGCACATACAGAGATTCTTCCATCACTTCTCTACTCCACGTGGTAGAACAGGATCATCAGCATCTCCAAATACTGTGGGGAAGTCAAATGCTTCACGTACAAATGGGTTCCAGCCACATGCATCTGGAAAAAAGCTTCTTCACGCAGTGGAAGATTCGCCAGAGGTAGCTGATGCAGGTCCTGCAACTATGAGAGGTACCATTTCTATAGCTTCATCTTTAGTGACCTCTCTTTTTGATATTGGTGCATCTCACTCCTTTATTTAACCCCATATTTTTAATCTTCTTATTATTCCTATGGAGATCTTATCTTTTGCGATGGATATTACTACACCCCATGGTACAATGAGAGAGAAGGGTCTCTATAGTCCTGCGTGTGTCTTCTCTCTATCAGATGTTGATCATGCATCGAGTTTCTTGGTTCTCGACATGAAATATTTTGAAGTCATATTTGAGATGGATTGGATCATTTCCAATAAATCCCAGATTGATTGTTATCTTCTACGGGTTTACATTAATACACCCAGGGGTGTGCCTCTTGTTTTTCAAGGAGAATGGTAACCAAGGTCAAGTAGAGCCAAACCCTCATATCCAGAGTAGGGTAAAGTTATATCAGTGTTTTCCTTTGATTTGGAGAGAGATTCAATGTGTGGTGATCTTCCTACTGTCGTCACTGAGTTTCCCAATGTGTTTCCTTCGTACATCCTTGGGTTTCCACCAGTAAGGGGGATTGAATTTTCTATTGACCTAATGTCTGGTACTCAACCGGTTTTTATTCCCTCTTACCAAATGGCTCTATCAGAACTAAAAGAACTGAAGTCTCTGTTAGACGATCTTCTTGAGAAAGTATTTATACGCCCGAGTGTGTCACCTTGGGCAGCACCAGTTCTGTTCGCCAAGAAGGCTGATGGTTATCTTCTATTATGTTTTCATTATCGAAATCTCAATCGAGTTATGATAAAGAACAAATATCTGTTTCCATGAAATAATGATTTTTTTGATCAATTGAAATGGGAAAAGTGGTTTTCAAAAATTGATTTTCGATCTGGTTACCATCAATTGAGGATAAATAAAGCTGACATTCATAAGACTCCATTCGAAGTAGGTATGGCCATTATGACTACCTTGTTATTCCCTTCGGACTTACAAATGCTCATGTAGTTTTTATGGCTTTGATGAACAGAGTTTTCCATGAGTATATGGATACTTTTTTGGTAGTCTGTGTGGATGACATTCTTGTATACTCCATGTTTTAGGAGGATCATGTGCATCATCTGAGAACACTTATGGGTATTCTAAGAAATCCCTGACTTTATGGAAAGCTTTCAAAGTGTGATTTCTTGATTCGGGATGTTCAATTCTTGGGGCATGTCGTATCAGAACAAGGAATATCTATTGATCTTGAGAAGGTGAAGGCTGTTATGACTTGGGATCAACCACGAAATGTTTTCGAGATCCGAAGCTTCTTGGGATTGGCAGGATATTATCGTCGTTTTGTTAAAGACTTCTCAAAGTTTTCTTCTACAATGACTGCTTTGAATCTAAAGGGAGTGAAATTTTCCATGAATGATGGATGTCAGAAATATTTTGTTGAGCTTAAGCATCTCCTAACTACTGCACCAATGTTAACTCTTCCTGAGGCTAGGATAGGTTATGTCATATTCTGTGGTACATCAGGTTCAGGTTTGGGATGCGTCCTTATGCACGGTGATCATGTTGTTGCATATGGATCTTATAAACTTAAGCCCAATGATAAGAATTACCCTACCCATGACTGTGAACTTGTAGCTGTAATGCACACACTTATGTGTTAGAGACATTACCTTTATGGAGAGAGGTTTACTGTGTATTCAGACCACAAGATCTTGAGTTATATCTTTTCCTGAAAATATTTAAACCTCATCCAAAGGCGTTGGGTAGAGGACCTGAAATCATTCAACTTTGACATTGCCTATACCCTGGGAAAAGTGAATGTAGTTGTAGATGCGTTATGCAGGAAACTTCCATCACATGCTGTGAAAGAATCTTCATAAGAGTAGAGTTTGATGGCTCTTTTTTTTCAGTTGCATATTGGGGTTTAGTGGAAGGGGAATGAAGATTCATTAGAAAGTGTTCCGTTGACTTATGATCTTCTCAAGTTAATTCTTCAGGAACAACAACTGGATGATGAATTCCAAACAATTTGGGATTCTCTATAAGGTGGGGAGACTGACACTCTGTGGTCGTTATCCAATGAGGGTGTTCTGTGTTATCAAAATCATTACGTTGTGACATTATCAGCAAGGAAGGATGTGATGGGGGGTTTCCATAACACTCAGTGGGCAGTACACCAAGGAACCACGAATATGTTCTATGAAATGTGGCGGTAGTTCTGGTGGCCAGGTATGAGACAAGACATTACTGAGTTTATATCTCTTTGTTATACATGCCAGCAGGTGAAAGCCGACCACTATAAACCTTTGGGTTTACATCAACCACTTCCAGTCCCTACATGGAAGTGGGATGAAATCTCTATGGACATTGTGGTTGGGTTACCTCAATCCATGAGGAAGAAGAACGCGATATGGGTTGTGATCGATAGACTAGGAATGTCGGCTCAAATTATACCTATTCGAGATACAACTAATGTTGAGGAGTTGGGAAATATCAATGTGAAAGAAGTTGTTTGTTTCCACAGAGTTCCATCTGCTATAGTCTCTGATAGGAATCCTTGGTTTACTTCTCACTTTTGGAGAGGCCTTCAAGAGGCACTGGGATCTCAGGTCCATTTGAGCATGGGCTACCATCCACAGTCAGATGTCCAGATAAAGAGAAATATTCAGATTTTGAGGATATGCTCCGCGCTTGTGTTCTTGACATTAGTGGGTCTTGGGATGATCATATAGGGTAGTTGAGTTTTCTTATAACAACAGTTATCAATCTATGATGAAAATGGCTCTTTTTGAGGCTTTGTATGGTCGTCCTTGTAAATATATTTTATGTTGGTCAGAGATTGGCGAAAGCTCTTTGGTAGCACCGAGTTTGGTCCAAGAGACGACAACTAAGATCTAGTTGATTCATCATAGAATTTTGACAGCACAGTGTTGATACAAGTCTTATGATGATTGCCATCGTAGACCTTTAGAATTCTCAGTTGATGACTAGGTGTTCTTGAATGTTTCACCCTGATTAGGTCATCAATGGCTTGGAAGAAAGGGAAGGTTTCTCCTCGTTTTATGAGACCTTTTGAGGTTTTTTGTCTTATGGGGAAAGTTACTTACTGTCTAGATCTACCACCACAACTGATGTCGATACATTATGTGTTCCATGTATCACAGCTGAGAAAGTATCTCTCTAATCCATCGCATGTTGTGAGGTGGAGAGATCTTGAAATTGAACCAGATTAATCTGTGACAGAGTGACCAGTTAGGGTTGTTGATTCTAAGACCAAGGTACTTCGTGGGAGAATGATACATCTGGTCTCTATACTTTGGAAGCATGGTTATGATTCTCATGAGACGTGGGAAAGGGAGGCACTGATGAGAGAGTTGTGGCCTCATCTATTTGACGTGGAGGTTTCTTAACAGGATTTCTTGGGAATGAAAGGTCATATGGTGGGGAGGTTGTACATCACGTTGCGTTTTCATGTACTTTTTGACGTTTCTATGTAACTCTGATTTGGATTAGTGACTTGGGGGTGTGTTTGGGTGATCTTTTTAGTAAAACAAACGGGAAATGGATTGTGCACGGTTTGCGCATGGTTTGACAAACCGTGAGACTAAACTGTACCAAACAAGAAGCAGTGGACAGAGAGGTATGCACGGTGTGCGCAAGGTTTGACAAACCATGTGACCAAACCATGCGGACAGAGCATCTCTGGACAGTGTGGGCCGCACGATGTGTGCACGGTTTGAAAAACCATGCACCTCTGCTCAGGTAAACTGTGCACACGGGTTTTAATTCCTAAAATTCTTTTTAATACCACCTGAACCCCCGGGACTCCCATATGTTCGACCTTGCCTCAGGCCTGACACTTTTTAGGTCATTCCAAAGCTTCCAAGAGAGATTCCAAGGCGATCTGAACATCTTTCTTCGAGATTGAAGGCTCGAATTGAAGATCTTCTCTCCTCCCGATAAGTATATTTCATCCCATTTCATTTCTCATTTATTTCTCTATCCTTCCTTGATCTTATGATGGGATATTTCCTTTGTTTCATTGGATCTAAACCTATGAGTTGAGGTGTAGATCTAAGATTGTTAATCTAGATCTAGTTTTTCAAGATCTTGATTCCATTGATCTTGATTTTAGTTTTAAGGATTTAGATCCATTTTTTGATCAACAACATTGTGCTGCTCAGATTTTGGGGTTTCTCTTTGGGCTAACTCCCGTCAATAAATCGTGGTAGGTGGTTTCGTCCCAACCTGAAAAATTGATTATCGTTGTATTGCTTGATTTATTTCCATAGTTTATTTAAATTCAATTACTTTAATATGATTTCAAATAAATTGATAAAAACTCGATTCCATTGAATCAAGCTATTTGTAATGGTTTTGCATGGATATTTAGAGAACCCCAATTCCATTGAATTGGGTGTGTTTATGGAAATTGGACGATTTTAATTATTTAATTTAATTGGTGTATTTGATGGAAATGATTTCAATCAAATTGTTGAGTTTAATTGTGGGAATGAATTTTTGAAATTATATAATTGGTTTTGAATGGATTTTCAAACTGGTGAAATGTCTTAAAGTGATTTGATAGAAATCCATTGATTTTATCTTTTGAAAAAAGGCATGTTTTGAATAAAACATGTTTTGGTTCTAAATGGAATGAGATTGGAACTTTTGAAATGGAAGAATTGGATTGATCATATTTTAAGCATTCTTAAAATAGTTCTCCCATCATATAAGAGCACATGCAAGCCTGAGATAGTTATTGAATTATTTGGATACACTCTGTGATACAACATTGTTCCAAAACATACATGCGGCGGGGCACATACCCGATGGGTTGGTGATGAGTCTCCATTGGCTAGTGTCATAGGGACGTGTGTATACACATCTTTATGAGTTCACATAGAGAGTGTGGAATCCTATAACTGCTTTATACTATCGTATCAATTGGAAGATGACAATGTTTCTCGCCTGAATATTTATATTTGTGATATAAATGTATGCCAATGCTTTTGATCTGTTTTACATCCCAGCTTAACATAAATAAATAGTTTTATATAAATGGATTATTTATGAAATTCTTTTAGAAATATTCCATCATTTGTACAGTCTTTTCTTAAAGTATTTATTTCCATCATTTGAAAATGATTAGCATGATTTGTTAAAACATGATTTTGAATTTCCAAACCTATTTATTTGGAAATTGAATGTTTTTCTTTGGATAATCTATATTTGGAATCTGTTATGGAATATTTGGTGGTAACCTGCTGGGCTTAGGCTCACACCCTACTTTTTCCTTCGTGTGTTTGTAGACATTCTTCTTCTAGGATCGAGCAAAGGGAATGGACCTCGTGGAGGTGGTTCTAGCTACTGATCTTCGGACATGGTGAGTTGTGTCCATAGGAACCTTGGGACTTTTTTCTTCCCTTTATGGTACTTTGGTTGTAGTACATTGGCATTTTATGCCTCTTTGTAATCTGGTACACTACTCTCAGTGGAGTTTCTTTTGTTATTTATACTGTGTGTTGTACTCTTGCATCCACATTCTTGTGGAAAAATTATTCCCACTTGTATGTTGTACGATGCCAGGTGCTGGTCGCTGACTCATGGGGATTGGGAAGGCCCTTTGGGCTATGTTAGGGGCGGATCAGTTATCGGATTACCAGGGTACCCATGCTGTTTTGTGACAATGATGTTCTAGGAAGAAGTATCCCAAAGGACTGCCATGTCGTAAGATTTCAAACACGACCGACAGCGAGTCGATTAGACGCATGGCCTGTGAGATATGGGCAATTTTTTAAAAAGGGTCTGATTGGATTCAAGTATGATCTATCCCAGGTTGCACATAAAACTCTAAAAGAATCACTTAGAGTATTCTAAAAGGACTGCCTTTTCACTAGGGTCCTTATTCCATATACGACGCATCAATCAGATGCTTGGTCTATTAGTTACATCCATTTTTGTGAAACAGGGGTGATCACATCTTTGTACGGCCCAGCTCGGTCGGGCCCACCGAAATATGCCAAAGGGTCTGCTTCCCAAAAGGGGTCCCAACTCTGCTGATGGCGTGTTAACCCATCAACTTCATCATCAGTTAAAAATGTTTCTTTATTCGAGTACCGGTTGTGTCTGGGCCTGGTCCGACTCGGTCAGACCTTACTAACATAAGGCCTCTCGGGGACTACAAGACCGCAATCGGGTCCATCCCACTAAGGGTAAGCCCAATTCACTAGATCTGGCCCATTGGGGTTGGCTCAGTTTGGTTCATGGGCCTGGGGATTGGTTGGCTCGGCCCGCTAGGTGGGGCTCAGCCTACCAGCGTTGACCCTCTGGGCCGCTGGTCTAACCCATAGGGTGGGTCTAGCCTGCTTGGCCGGGTCATGTTGGTTCAGTCCACCAGAAGGTGGACTGCCTCTTTCGCCAGCCCATCAGTTGTGAGGCTGTGTTACCCACAGGTAGGGCACTGCCCCACAACATTAGTCAGTCGCCAGTTTAGAAAACCAAGTTCTGCCAACATGTGTGGCGCGGGTCGCGCCGCACCCTCCTGCCATAGCCTACTGGCTATGGCCACTTCATTCAGTGGCACCTAAGGGCACCACACTTTTACCGTGTGGTCGGCTTAGGCCAGCCACCACGGTGTACAACCTTCCATAGCCTACGACCAGTTGTCGTAGGTCTCCTCCGGCCGCCACCAACATGGCGCGCGGACAGTTTCTTCCACAGGACACCGGACATGCTCTGGTGTCCATTCAATGTTCCGTCTGTTCCTATGGCTCTTTCGCATTTCCACCGATATAGTGTGACACACTATTTCATGTTGCTGTTGATTTGGAAATTGTTTCCTGAAATTCACATGAAGAATAAAGTGGTGGAGCGTACGGACCTTGTTCGTTTGGCCTGCGCCATCTGTGTTATGGTGATAGCAAGTGGTAGATGATTTAATTCATCAAATACAACTTCAAAATAAGACCCCTACATCAAGATCATTGGAGAACATCCACATATGACTATTGAACGAACCTCCTTCTTCATTATCATCGATTCGTGATTCAGTGGCTCTTGTCACCACATGCAAGAACCGGCCTCATCCTCCAAGTGGTTGGCATCGTGGTACTTTTACAGAGCTTCATCGCTTGGTGAAGCTATGCCAACACTCCACCCTGAGATCCATATAAACATGAGAGGTGGAGGGTGAGTAACACATGTGGAATTAATGAGTTTCATTTAATTATGGAACCTTCCTAATTCCAATGTTACGGTTAAAAGAAAAAAGTCAGTCGTGTTAATTAATGGCTTGACGTACCATTGGTCCCACCACCGCCACTCATCTCATGGAGGAAATAAAGATAATAAAACAATAAAATTATTATATTCTTATATTTTAAAAATTCTAAAAACAATCTTCTCCTGCCAACAAACTGTGGTCGCAGTGAAGCCTCCCTTAAGTGAATCTTGACACTTTAGATTCAACGGTGCTCTCAGTTTTTTGATCTGATCAATGAGTCATAATATAGAAAACGCTGCCCACATGTTTACTGAACATACCTTAAAAGAAGTTTGATAAATTATTAATATCCACCCTCAACACACGTCTGTCAGTGTTCTGCTCTGCATAAAGACAAAATGACCCAACGAACTCAACTGTACTCTCAGATTTTCAATCCGAGTTACTGTTTAGAAGTTATGTATTTATAATAAAAAAATATTTGTTACTTAATTATTATATTTACGGAAAAAAACTTACAATCATAGTTGTCCCTCACTGACGAATGCTAGTATCTTCCTAAAAAAAATACCCTCATGAGCACAGCGGTGGTCTCAAATTTTTAATCATATCCACTGTTCGTGAGTTATAAGCATTTGAAATATAAAATAAAATTATTTTAATATTTTATTTATGGTTATGAAATCTTCAGGTTTTCTCACCAGAGGCCTGTACCGACTAAAATTAAGTATCTATTCGGGTAAACATGCTTTTCTAAACATAATGGTGCCTTCATATTTTTGATCTAGGCACCTATTTGAAAGTAATTCCACTTTTTTTAGGAAAACTGTTCACGCATGCTAATTAAATCTTATCCAAAACATGATAGATCATTTCGGTCACTCTAGGATTTGGAATCATGTGCCATTAGATTTTGACATCTTTCAACAATCCCAAATAATTTAGAAAAATTTATATGGAATTTCTAGGCCTTTAAATTCACCCCACCTTAGGGAATTTCATCCTCAAAATCTAAAACAATGGTAAATCAAACAAATGAGGGTATGGAGCACAAATATAAACCTCCTGATCCCATGTGATCTCCTAGAGGTTCCCATGCTGTATAGAACACCCACCAGCGGGATAGTTCATCCACAAAGGACTCACTCCCGTCAATCCTCTATCTCCATCAGAAACTCCGTAAAAGTCTCCCCATCGTCGATGCCCATATCTCCCCAATTGATAATGAGTAATGGATAAATCACGTGCCTCTTCAACTATAACTCATGCGAAACATTTTTTCACCTAGTGAATCTATAGGGGAAGATTTAGATGTTATGCCACCTCTCCCACTCTGCGGAGAATCTAGAAAGGTCTGATGAACATTAGAGATAGCTTTCCACCCATGCCAAACCTTCACAATCCCGATCGGGGTGAGACCCATCGGAAGACACAGTCTTCCACTTCATACCCCAAGGGTCTTCGTCTCTTGTCGACATAAGACTTCTACCAGATCTGCAAAATCTTCACTTTCTTACAAGTGAATCATTGTGATTCAAACTCTACCACTACTTCCTCCATCCCTGTCCACCAGTACTGGCGCTGGAGGTCCTGGTACATCTTCGCCACTCTATGATGTACTATTATAAGGGATTTATGGAACCCACTAAACACCTCCTCCTGAAGAATCACTAGTACTATGGTGAATCCTATGAATAGAATGACATTATCCACACCTTCATAAAATCTTTCAGGAGGCCATCTAGAGGATAACTGAGCACGTCGGGCCTCGCAGTCAACGTCCCAATGTTGTGCCTCCCAAACTCACAGCTGAATTGGGAGAGTAACAGTCATACACTAGATGTATGATGCTCCATATTTATCCACAAAGGATATCTGTAGCATGACTAGCTTCTCTAACACCTCACTCAGTAGATGTAGAGCAGATCTCTTACTGAGTGCGTCTACTACCACATTCCCCTTCCCATGTGTATAGACTATCTCAAAGTCATATTCCTAGAAGAACCATAGCCATCCTTGATGTCTTAAGTTTAGGTCGTTCCTTGATAAGATATACCTGAGCATTTTGTGATCTGGGTGAACAGTAAACTGTTCACCCATCATGTAGTTCCTCCATATCATCAGTGTAAAGACCAATGATGCTAAATCCAGGTCATGGGAACCATAGTTAAACTCGTGCTATGACAACATATTTGAGGCATAGGTGATCACTACTCGCCCCTAGATTAGGAAAAAACCTATTTTGGTCCCTGATGCGTCGTTGTAGACTACATACCCAACACCCTCTTCAGGTGGCCTCAAGATGGGGGTATTCTTCAATATATATCTCAGCTCCTGAAACCACTCCTGACACTTTCCCATACATAGGAATGTATCCCCCTTCTTCGTCAAAGCATCCAAGGGTGACAATACCATGGTGAAGTCAGGTAAAAATCTATTGTAGTACTAAGACAAAGAATAAGTCCCTCTACCTTCTTGTATGTAGTCTGGTAAACATCTTTTGCAATGATGTCCCCACACTATGCCACTATTGTTGGGAACTAAAATCTCAAAACTCCTACTGCCACAACGGTAAGGGTGGACAACTCAAAAGTAATTGGTTGCACCCTCTAATGCATGAGTGTATCCTATGCTTTCTAGGTTTTCTTTTTCTCAAACCAATGAATAACCCATTCCAACGCTATAGATATACTACATACTTTTTCCCTAAAACTGTCAATCTGAGTATAAAATATGGATGTCCAGTCCATCCCCAAAATAACGTCGTAAGGCCTCGTTGCTACTATGAAGAGGTTCTAACTAAAACTCTCACCTCAGGAGTCATATTATGACATCGACATAAGTGTGATTGTCAAGTCAACTCCCAAAGGTATCTCCATATGTAAGGGTCCATTCATCGATTTAACCAAAAATTATATCTCTTGAACAAGATTCTTGGTAAAAAGGAATGATTAGTACCTTTTTCTATTAATACAAAAACTATTAGTAGACACAGATCATGCCTCAAATCATTCATGGAGGCCTTGGGTCACACTCCTTGACCCCATGGAAATACTCCCTTCCCCTTTCCTCCAGCTCCCTGGGCCTGTTGGGGCCCAGATTAATATGGAGGTTGTAACATGTCAAAATGCATGCCACATCATGCTACTCTCCCAGCTCCACTTCCATGTCTACTACCCCACAGATTCATCTTTCTCTATCACTTCCCCTTCCCAAAACATTTTACGTGCCCATGTCTCTATGATTGGTGTTAGTTTCCTACTTTCCCACTGCTTACAATCATTAGTTGTATCTGCTCATCCAAAGAAAATTCAACCACATGGGTTCTATCTAGCACCCTAACATAAGTATGAATGCATAGAGGAATAGTTCTGGCTCAGATGTCCCTAAACACACATATCTTAGAGGTATGAGCCCTAACGTAAAGACCATACTATATTCATTGAGAACCTAGGATGATCGGTACACCTCAATGAATACATAGCTACCGACATGTCATCCTACCAAACCTATAGATGCTCTTATGAATACTCACCTTATATCTTTTTATAAAAATATACCCCATTCTATAAAGAGGTTTCTCAAGCTTGTCCACAAAAAAGTCACCTCCTCACAAAATCAACGTAATCTAAACCTTTCCATCATCCAGCTGAGTATCGTAAAAGGCTTTCTACCAGGGTCGCCATCTGATCAAAACGTTCCCTGGATAGATGAAAACTTGAACACCTATTCAAGCCA
The DNA here is from genome assembly GCA_963277665.1 of Viscum album. Lineage (NCBI taxonomy): Eukaryota > Viridiplantae > Streptophyta > Magnoliopsida > Santalales > Viscaceae > Viscum > Viscum album. The sequence goes on along the minus strand of OY728141.1, from coordinate 1,589,185,503 downwards.
ATCCTTATCCTCCTGTGAGTTGGGCTCACCTTGGAAACAGAGGGGTTTCTGATGCTGAAACACGTGTAAGGAACTAAACCTACACGTGTCCTCTTCCAGTACCATCATTTGTAACTACTGACAAGCGGGTAGTGATATAGCAGGAACACTACCTGAAGGTACCATTTCGTGAAACCGTCCATGTACTGATTCATCATACAAAAAATAAACCATCATCATGGTCATGCATTGATAAAGACTTGCATCTTGGATCACCATTTGATCTGTTGGTGTTCCAACTCGCTGGAAGACTCTAGACACAGCCTCCAGCCAGTCCTTAGATGGATGGGGATCTGTCGTGTCTCAAAACCTCAGAGGCCTATGACGCTATAACTCGTGCAACATGATAAATCGGTGTGCATGGTCCCATTATATCATCTATTACTGATCCACACACTATTTTTCAGGGCTGATCCACACAAGATGACTGGGTGCAGATCCCCACATGGTCTCTAGACTGCTAATCCACATACGGTCGCTCAGTGGGACATCATCATGTACTCTCTCAGGATTCCTAGTTGGCTATCTACGTAATGATATCCTGATAAAGATAAGGTAATCCACAATAATTATATTATTCATGGTGAGAGGACTCCAATGAATCCAAGGAAAAACATTTCCAAACACACACACAATCATTTTTTTCGTGCCTCGAGTCAGAAATCAGAATTCAAGGTCCTAATGTATTGATACGTCGGCAGCCACACCAACAATGGACTCCTTGCAATGAAAACCACACTTAAAACACATAACACTCTTACTCTATTGAAAAGATCTGAGTCCTAGTTCTTCGGTATAACTGACTCCTCTGATACCACTTGGTCAGAGCCCATCCCTCGGGGTCCGTGCCTTGACCACCCCAAGCCCACCTTCTATAGTTCAGGGGATGGAGACTAGCACTGGAATGGAGTATATCTATAATGGGAAGGAACTTCCTGTAAACCTATACAAACACCCAATCCAATACTACAAAAAAAGCAACAAAGAAGTAAACAATAGTAGTAAAAATTATTCTAAAAGTAATGGGGTCGGAATACAAGTCCAACCGAAAAGTACAAGTTCAACTGAAAAGAGAAAACAACTCCTGGATCGTCAACTGAGGATCCTACATGAATGGTAGGTACAACACACAAACTATAAAAACTGCGACATGTCACTTAAAATGGTCCACCTCTGAGCGTTGTCTAGTCTTGTCTCCCTCAAGTCTCAGCCCGGTTGCTCATCGTCAGCACAAGTCACAACAAGGTGAGAGTGAATCCCGTGTATGGGTGATTATAACAATACTCAGTCGGGATCCTGAGACACCCAAGGGTCTCCAAGAGTTCCGCAAAGGAAAAACCACAAGGTAAGACCTCAATCACAATGCACGATGTAGTCATCAACTCTATGTAGGAATATTCCCAAACATATACATATGTTATCAAGATATTCTCATCTCATACATGAGGAATCATAAGGCTCCAACTTTTAATCCATTTTCACAACTAATCCACGATAGAAGAATAAAACAAAGGTAGCACCACGATGCTAACACCACGATGGTAACACCACGAAGGTAAAAGTGCCATAATGGTAACACCATGAAGGTAGCACCACGAAAGTAAATGTACCACAAAGGTAACACTATAAAAGTAACACCCCAAAGGTAAAAGTAACACAAATGTAAAGACTCAGATCACATTAGATATATAACTTCTGTAAATATGTACAAATGATTATTCGTAAAAGTAGATCATCTTATTTAGTCGAGAGGCTCTACTGCTGACCCACACATGATCTGTATGCGCTAACCCACACCGGATCATTGTGCGCTGACCCACATAGGATCTTCCCACATATTATTGGTATACTCTGACCTGCATAGGATCGATGAGCACTTAACCACATAGGACCAATAGGTACTGACCCACAAAACATCTCTTTTCTTTTTTCACGTCACAGCCTGCCATGATATTCCCACACTAAGAATGATTAATTCCAAGAGGATATTATCCTCAAGATATTATTGATACCTCAACCAAAAATATGATCCACTAAGATGAATTCCAAAGGACCCCAATGTCGTAAGGGTTCCAACGCAAGAGAGGGCGCGTCAATCGGACGCCCGGTCTGTGATATATGTGCACTTTTGTAAAAATGGCCTGGTTGGATTCAAGTTTGATCCAACCTGGGTCACATGTAAAACTATATCAAAACTCACATAGATTATATCAAAAGTAACTCCTTGTATCTAGGTTATTTAAGTCATAGACTCCATGTTAATCGGACTCCCGGTCTGTTAGTTACATCCCTTTTAATAAAACGGTGGGGGATTGCACCTCAGTCCGGCTCGACTCGGTCGAGTTGGCCGGAATTTGCCAAAGGTTCTGCTTCCCAAAAGGGCTCCCAATTCCACTTAATGTGTTTCAACCAGACACCCAGTTCTTTAGTTACAGGTGTTTCTATATTCGGGTACCGGGTGGGTATGGGCCCTGTCCGACTGGGTTAGACCCGCCCGACACAATGATTCCTGGTGTCTACCGGACACCCCTCGGGACCAGACCAATAAGGTTCGGCCTCGTTTACAAGGTACGCCCCATCAGGTTTGGCCTAGTTCAGTCTGTGGGATTAGGCCGCGGTTGGCTCAGCCTGCAGGGTGGGACTCGACCCACCCGTGCTGGCCCGCTGGGCCGCGGGTTTGGCCCAACCTGCTAGCGGGTTCGTCCCACACCGGATTGGTCCGCCAGAAGGTGGACTGCCTCCATCACTAGCCCCATGGTTAAGGGGCGGTTTTGGTTACCGGTGGGGCACTGCCCAACCACATTAACCACACGGTCGTTCACACGATAGGGTTCTGATAACTGTGCGCGGCGCGGGCCGCACCACGCCCTCTTACCGCAGCCTCCCAACCGCAACCGCTTCCACCACCAGCGCTTGTGGGCACCCCACCTTTCCCCTGCGGCTGGCTAGGTCCGGCCACCCTTATTCTCCACGGTGTTTCCTCGCGCACTGCCTTGCACTGCCCATGGCCACTTGTCATGGGTCTCCTCCATCTACCACCGACAAAGCAAAATGACGGTTTCTTCTACTGGTCACAGGACATGCTACGGTGTCCTTTCTTAGTGTTGTATGCTCCTACGACTCTTCTGTGTTGCCGCCGATATAGCATGACCCACTATTTTGTGTTCCCGTCAATTTGGAAATTGTTCCCCAAAGATCACATCAAGAACGATGCTACAGAGGGTCCGAGCATTGTTTTTTGACCCGCGCCCTCTATGTTAATATGATAGCAAGCATGAGAGGATTTAATTCATCAAATAAAACTTCAAAGTAAACATCTTCCCCATGATCATTGGACAACTTCTACTGATGACGATTGATAGAACCTCCTTCATCATTGTTGTCAGTTCGTGATTCGACGGTGCTCATCACTTCTTGCTGGAACAGGCCTTATCCTCCAAGTGGTTGGCATCGCGGTACATTTCACGAGCTTCATTGATTGGTGAATCCATTCCAACCCTCCATCCGGAACTCATTATAAAAAGGATAGGGGGAGGGGGTAAAACAGGTGGAATAAATGGGGTTCATTTAATTAAGGAACCTTCCTAATTCCAATGGCGTTTTTACAAGAATAAAGAGGTGTCAAGACATTTGATGGATTGCCAAGTCGTTGGTCCCACCACCACTGCTCATCCGTTGGAGAAAAGAAAAATAAAATAACAATAAAATTTTTATTTTATTAATTTTTAAAACTTCCAAAAACAATATTTTCCTCCCGCAAAACTATGGTCGAAGTGAAGCCTCCCTTATGTGAATCCCAGTGCTACAGATTCATCGGTGCTCTCAGATTTTTGATCCGAGTAACAAGTCAAATGATAGAAAACACTGCCCACATGTTTACTAAATGTACCATAAAAAATGTCGATATATTATTAACAGTCACCCTCAACCTACACAGGTCATGGTTAGGCTCTACCTAAGAGTAACACGTCCAAACGAACACAATGATACTCTCAGATTTTAAATCCAAGTAACCATTTAGAACTTATGTATTTTTAACAATAAAATAATTGTTACTTAATTATTTTATTTATGGCCAAAAACTAACTTTCATAGTTGGCCCGCGCCGGCCAATGTTAGTATCTAACAAAAGAAAGAAAAGCCCCACGAGCTCAGCGATGGTCTCAAATTTTTAATCCAAGTCACCGTTCATGAGTAATAAATATTTTAAAAATAAAATAACTCTTTGTAATTATTTTATTTACTATTATTCCATTTTCGGTTTTTCCCACAGGAGGCCTAGGATGACTAAACATAAATCACGCCTAGGGTAAACCTGCTATCTTGAATGCAATGGTGCCCTCAAATTTCTTATATGATTACCCATTTACGAGTTATTTTAGTTTTCAAAAAAACTGCTCACGTCCACTAATTAATGCTTATCCAAAATTTGACAGATCATTCCGGACACTCCTGACATCGGAATTGTGTGCCGTCAGATTTAGTGACCATGAAATAATCCCAAATAATTAAAAAAATTATGGAATTTATAGGTATTTACAAATCACATGATCTCTATTCAATGACTATTTTATAAAGTGTTGTGGTTCTCAATAGTATTTCGAACCCACCGAGATATAATAAAAAAATAAGTACATGTATTTTCTATTATGAATATAGATAATTCAATTAAATCACAAAGGGAATTATATTTATAAAAGTTAATGTTATTACATTGTTCCCCTTCCATTTTTTTCCTCAAAATATTCATTACCATAAATAAAAATGTTCAAGGTGATTCTATCACATCACCTCCACCAGTTACCTCATTTCTTTTTAACATTTTTTGTTTCTCTATTGTACATTTACAATGTGAATTGTCATATTTCATATAAAATTTTCTCTATGATATAATATCTTCACCAAATACTATTAATATGAAAGATAATTTTCCAATTGTACAACATATGGATTTATTGTCAGTGAGGGATCTGGTATGTACTTCTTAAATAGGAACACATGGAACACATCATGTACTTGAGATGGGTAATGTGGTAGTATTATTAAATATACAATCTCTATGATGATCCCACAGATTCAAAGGGACCGATGTATTATTTACTATGATTCCCCTTCTTCCCAAATCTCTTGACATTATGACAAGTTGATATACAGAGGAATACATTATCTACAACCACAAATTATAGGTCTGATCTATGATTTATAGTATAGATATTCTATTGAATCTTATCAACCCAGCTGTTCTACTGAATGACCTTGATCTTTTCCACCATTCCTAAAACCATTTTAAGACCATAAGTTTGTGTTCGCCAACTTCATCCTTGAATGAAGGTAGTTTGCACCACTTCTAAAAAATGGATTAATATTAAGACATTTGGATGTTTCATTGGAAACTGTTATTGTATGAGAACTTGAATAATGAATGATGTTGGTCTCATCCCCATTTAAAGTTTATATAGAATTATCTTAACATTTCCTTGAGTGTCTATATAGTACACTCATATTGGAAATTGATTTAGGGTGACCAGTTGTGCTAACCTTAAATCCAATATTTATATATTGTCTGAGATTCGTCTATAACAACGAGGTAAATCATTGATCTCGATTAGATACAATCTATAGTGGTTTTCCATGATGCCTCACCACTTATCTATTTAATATCCTTATATGTTTATCGAGTGAGTTTTTCTCACTAATATACATTATATGAGTAGTCTTCATAAGAAGATCAACAAAAATAAATATAGAATTATTTCACCATGATTTCTTTATAAGCCTAATAAAAAATTAAATCTTTATTCATTCCCGTTTACATGTAGTTATGGGGAATGGTTGCTTCACCCCCTTTGAAAATTTTCCGTTCAACCATCACTTGTTGACTTTCACGACTCCTTGATGTATATTATGTGATATCATTATTCATATTATTGCACCAATAAAGCTACTATAGATCTCATTAAATCATCATGATCCTTATAAGGATATAGAATGTAAAGATATATGCACCATCCAACAAGTCATTATATAACTATGAATTTTATGGTACACATAGTCAAGATCTATATCATACAACACCTTATTCATTAATTTTAAACTCTGAGGATTTATATATTCTTATAGATTTCACCTTCTTCTAATTTTTCACATTATAGATTTAAAAATCTACTACCTATTATAGAAGGGGTGGTTGAGAAATAATTTGTTAAAGTATTGATTATTTCCCTTCATTTTTGATTCAAATGTTCATCCTTTTCATGTCTATGAAGATTAGACCCATCTCAATTCATATAGATGATAAAATTTCATGATCTTTTACACTTAGAGAATATTCTCCTATTTTTTCCTCCTATTGATTTTAGTGGACTGATTAGTCATTGACCATATTTATCTCTAACTCTCTTCACCCATGCAGAATGAACTATGTTTGTGTTAACATATACTTGAGGATCTTATTATCCACATATATTTCATACTTCAACACAAAGAAGTAATTCTAATAGATATTAAACATGAAGATTACTACATTCAACTGCAGATCATGCATCGAAAAGTACTATTCATGATCTCTCAATTTCATTGAGGCATGGGCTATAAATTTTTCATTTTGTATCAATACTCATCCTATGCCTTTATTGGAAGTGACATTATATACCCCAAAAGATCCCCATTGTCTGTAACATAACTACATGTTTTTTAAAAGAATATTTTTCAACAACATTAATCTCTCTTCGAATTTATTATTCTAAAATAAACAATACTATTTTCTATGTTATATTTGTTAGTGGGTTTGAAAATAATGACAAATTTCTCACAAATAAATGTGAGTACACAATTAATCCATGGAATATACACATTTTAGACATATTTGTTGCTTGTGGATATCCTTTAATTTCATATATTTCTGAAGGTCCTATAGATATCCCATTTCTGGTGACAAAAACCTCCATGAATGAGATTTCCTTAAACTAGAACTATCATTTTCTACAATTTTAATAAAAATTTTCTATTTTTTTTATTATTTATCGTAGTGCATAGATGAACTTAGTTCTCCTAGTTTAATTTGGAGAAAATTATAATATTATCTATAAATAAAAACAAAATTTTTTAAGTAATCTCTAAAGACCATATTCATCAAGACCATGATTATTTTTGGATTATTAGTGTTTCTGAATGTCATTACTATTAACACATAGAGATCATACCATGTATGTGATGAAGTCTTAGGGGTACCCCCTTTTCACCCTTACCTGATAATACCATGGATAAAGACACACCTTGAAGAATTATTCTAATCAATGTAGATAATTGGATAGAATATTCATTACAGGTAGAGGATTCTTATTCATTATAATTATCTTTTTGATCTCATGATAATAAATGTAATGAAACATCAACCCATAATTCTTATTAATGAAGGGGGTGGTTCACCCAATGTTGAAGGACATGAGAATATGAACCAATTATCCAGATTCTCCATTAGTTTATTCTTTAGATCCTAATGTTCCACAATAGTCATTCTCTATGGAGTCTTGGATAGTAGAAAATCCACACGTATAAGAATGAAAGAAAAATCAACCTGTCAACCAAGAGGAAGAAAATAAAATTCTATTAGAATCAAAATAGAGTATTTCTTGAAAATGAGCATGTCTTCAAGGATTTTTTTCCTTATAATTAATTATATTATTAATATACTATTTCATAGAGGGAAATAATATCCATACTTGTGGTGTGGGTATCAATGAAAATTCATCATCCTTCTTGCAAATGTACTAAATCAGAATATAATTTTTGATATAGAGATTTATTTCCTTCTCATGATAATTTATGTTGGCTCTAAATAGAAAAATACAACACATTGAAAATAATTCGTCAAATTAAACTAATGTGAGTATGACAAGGTTCATTAGGATGTTCAACCCACAAAAATTTTTAGGGGACAATTTATATTGATGGGATGAAATAATTTCCCCTTTGTATTGAATGATATCTCTACATTCATGTATTTTCGTTGTTCATTGATTGTTCTTGTAAAATTGTTTCATATGAAATTTTTCATAAAAATAGAATCAAATAGTGGATTCCCTATTCATGAATGAATAATAAGTATACATGTCACCAAATTATTTTTTGTATACACTTCAACAATTTTTATGGTATAAGTGTTCACCTCTTTAACTAGAGGTTGTTAGGATTGATTGTTTACAATAACCTATGTCTTAGATAAATGGTACGAAAAGTTACATTATTTAGTGAAGTTGAACTAAAAGACAATATGATAATGGTTGAATGCATTATTCCTGTCTTCCATTACATTTTTGGGTTTTCCCATTTAAAATTTCTATTTGCATTCCCTATTTAGAACCAAAATCATAACCTCATCCAATTAAAGTAAATTTTAAGGTGTTTCTTTCCACACTATTATGAAGGGGGTTTTGGAATTTCATACCACCATTAGAATTTTCCATCACACCACCATAATAGAAATACACTTTTTTCTTTATATCCCCATTAGGACCTTGTGATTCTTTGATCTTCATTTTGACAATGAGGTCATGTTGGAAAATATTCTCATAGATTTAAAATATACGGATCTCAAGTGATTCCATAGACACATCTTACCCCACTAACAAAATGGTATTGTATTCATTTAGGGGTAATGAAAAAATTAGTGGGGTATTATACATGACTTTTAAAAACTCATTGTATACTCTAATGGATTCATTAAATATTTTTCATGAGGAAAAAAATCTCTTTCCATTTTAAATTGTAGTGTGTGATGAAAATATTTATCAATTTTATTTATGATTTCTACGATCTTATAACCTCGATATATTCTTCATGATTTATTTTCTTGGTCAATATACACTATTGATTATCTTATACCTCTATATGACACTCATCAATATTTCCCTCTGGAATGGTGGATGATCTCATTGATTTAAGATTCAAACATTCCAAATGGTTTCTAACGGGTTTGTTCGTAGAACTGGAAACATCCAATGATTCCATATCCATATGAACCAACTTTCCAAAGGTAGTAACTCATTAGTTGTGGACTGATGAGGCTTAGGAATTTTCATTGGTCGAGAGGATGGGAGGTCAGACTCATCACACCTTTTTTAGGGGAATTATTTTCTGCTCCGAGACTCTCTTTATAGATTTATGTTATGTCTGTGAATCCTTATTACATTACCAAGTATAAAATGAGCATTCCTTTATATCTGAAAATCAATGATTAATATGTAGGAAATTTAAAGAACCTTTTATATGAATTTGAGGTTCTTCATCGATAGAGAATCATCTATAATTGTTAGAGATTCTTAGTCAATGGTATCCTTTAATACATGAATGTCTCTTGGTCATTATGATGACCATACTGGTTTTAAAGCCACTTAGTGGGGCACTTGAAGTTTATTGTCATTCAGAAGGACATGGATTATTTCAAAGTTAGGATCGTACCTGCAGATGGGCTACCTACGTATCCTTTGTTTTGGAAAAGGAATCAGAACCCACGTAGTTCGAGTAAGGGAGTATGATGTTTATGCATAATTCATTGCTCAAAGAAATATGTCATGATTACTTTTACACACTAAGCTCACGTGTGTCATGCTCGGTGTGAGAAACAAGAGGTATTGGTAAAAGTAGACAATCGTGCCCTGAAAGATGCAATGATGTGGGGATTATGTGTGTATGACTGCCCAAATAGATGAGGATTAAGATTTACTATAGGAAAGAAATCCAAGAACAGGGTACATAAAGGTATATGTGATTCATGGAGATATGGATACTCTAATCTTGGGGATTACTCCTAAAGAAGATACTCAAGCAAGGAGGGGACTTATGGTTGGGTTTTAATCCTGAAAAGGATTCCAGGATCAAGAAAGAAATTAAAACTGGTTAAGAGAAATTAAAATTGGGGCGTATTTCTGAGAAGAAGGCCCAGGTTAGGGGTTTTGAAAAAATAAGGGACTTGGGGCTTACTCATAAAGATGATTCCCATATTTTGGAACTTTAAGACTGGGGTTTATTCCTGGAAAGGGAGCCCAGGTTAAAGGAATTATGTTTGGGGCTTACTCTTGAACAGGATTCCCATATTAAGAGGATTTGAAATTGGGGATTACTTCTGAAAAGGAGGCCCATATTAATAAGGACTTGGGGCTTACTCCTATGGAGGATGCCCATATTTGGGAACATTAAGGCTGGGGTTTATTCCTGAAAAGAGAGCCCAGGTTAAAGAAATTATGGTTGGGTCTTACTCCTGAGTAGGATGCCCATATTAATAGTATTTGAAACTGGGGAATACTTCTGAAAAGGAGGCCCAGATTAATGAGGACTTGGGGATTAATCCTAATGAGGATGCCCATATTTGGGAACTTTAAAACTATGGTTAATTCTTGAAAAGGGATCCCACGTTAAAGGAATTATGGTTGGGGCTTACTCTTGAGGAGGATGCCCATATTAAGAGGATTTGAATCTGGGGCTTACTTCTGAAAAGTAGGACCAAATTAATAAGGAATTGGGGCTTACTCCTAAGGATGATGCCCAAGAATATGGTTATATCATCTTAAAAGATGAGGTTTAATGAATGAAATCTTTAATTTTAGTGAAATAATGATGTGTAAATCACTAGGTTTTGAGAGATGTTTTACGGAATTCCTTTTGGATAAGGATGTCAATCATGAAAACATGCCATAAATGGATTTGAAGAGTGTCTTGAAGACTGAATCTTGAATAGGAGAGGTTTAATGGAATAAGAGGGGTTAAATGGGAAAGAAGGGATCCCAAAAATAGAAGGGCACGTAAGTCTTGGAAGGTGCGCAGGTACTGCATGGGCGCGGAGGTATACATGTATGACACATGGGTACCTGCGCGATTGTCATCCCTTAGGGTAATACTTGGGCGACACTTGGCTCAAACCCTTGTTATTATCCCTAGAGGCTTTTTTGAAGATGGATCGCATGTTATGGTGAAGAATTAGGGAGGCGCGTAAGTGTGTCCATTTCCGTTAAGGGTAAAACACTTAGGCGCGCAAGTGTTAGTGAATTCTAACACTTAAACCTAACTCTTCTTGTTTAGACCATCCATTCTAGTTAATGAATTACCTTAAAAGTGTTCGGAAGACCTGAAGAAGAGACTTGGGCGTTCAGAGCTCTGTATCTGAATTCTGGAAAAATTCCTTCTCAAATGGGGGGCCCACTGGGCGTATTTATAGGTTGGAGAAGACCCCGGGTGGTTATCACTTAGGGCGAGCAAGTGACTTGCACGACCGAAAATGCGGCGTGCAAGTGTACTTGCACGACCATGGTAGAAATTGCGTGACCCTTGTGTAATGTTCTTCTTATTCATTTCCTTGTCAATTTTTGATATTTTTCTCAAAGGATGAATCACTTTGGGCTATGATATTCCCCTTTTCCAGTCTTTAGACTCTATGAAGAAAGGAGCGTAAAAAAGTCCCCCTTTAGAGTTGGATCCAAAAGAAAATGAGGATTTGACTCTGAGGAAATCGAGAATCAAAAGGAAATTAGGGGGCGCATGGTATGTCGTGCAAATGGACTTCGAGTGTGTAGGGTATGGCACACCGAAATGAGCTTCGGGTGTGAGTGTTATCCTTCATCCAGTAAATTTTCTTATAATTTACACTTCTAATCATGACTGAAAATAATATGGAGTTCCACCTATAGAAGCTGCTGAAGTGCCAATGCCTGAAGAGGGTGTAGACATTGACGTCAACCCTACCATTGCAGAAACATTAGCTCAAGTGGAGCTAAACCCAGTAAACCCTCCTGAGACCCATCTTGAAGATCCTGTTGAAACATGGAAAGATGGAGAGGAGTCTTCTCAAGTTGCTGATCTATTGTAAGGTAATGATTATACTGAGTTTTAAAGATAGACAACCAACTTCCATTATTATATGAAACTAACCATACTTTTAATTGATCAAACAGGGATATCAACTTCAATGGCTAGAACTGGAGGTGAAGTCTCAACCTCTGCCCAAACATTAGTAGAAGGTGAAGTAACCAGGATCAGGGGGGAAAGAGCAGAACATGGCACTTCCTTAAGTGCATTAATCCCAGATTACATGCCCCCCTGTAATGATGATGTCGATTCCGACCCAGAGGTGCTTAAGGTGCTCATATTTTCACGATGCAAGGCATGGAACAACATATGTAAAATCATATCTGAAGTGCCTCTTGACGAGCTGTCATCAAAGATTTCCCGATTGTCATCCCAGTTCGTCATGCTAGGACTTGGCGGTTTTGGATACCAAGAGATCCATACTGCAGGGAAAAAAGTCATCTTAAGAAGGGAGCAGGTGAAAAAGTGCTATGAAGATCTGACCAGGGTGAAGCTGTTAGTCAATATCATCAAATTTGAGGCTGGGGGATCCCAAGCTGAGACTGACTATGCTGCCAAGATGAAGGAGGTAAAGCATAAGATCAACGATAAAGTCATTCAGATGATGCACCTTCAACAACAATTAGATGTTGTTACTGGGGAACATGACCAACTCAATAATTCACTAGAGGTAGATCAAAAAAATGGTATTAAAGCCATTGCAGAAGCCAATAAATCACTCCATCAAACTGAGAAGAGTGATGTTGGTTAGGTGCATGAGCTTCAAGTGGCTACTGATGAAGCTTGGGATGTTGTACATCTAGTGAAGACTTATGTTGACAGGCTCCTGTAATTTATTGGAAAAGAGGAGAGACTCTAATCTTTGGTTGTCCTTCAAATTCGTGTGCATCAAATGGAAATAATGCTTTCATCTTCAATCAGTTGTGCACGTATTTTCCTGATACCTACTCTAAATTTACTTAATCCAATGGGCCAAGTGAGCATAGATTGATTTTTACTAGGATTAATATAAATAACCCTACAAACTTTGAATATCTCAATTGTTCAATATTACCTGAATCATACAAAATTAATGTTTAGTGAGCTTGAACTTGACTTTTATTCAGAGTTCCTTTGTCTTTTGTGGGAAGTTTAAAGTTATTCACGTCGAATATAAAAATGCAAATTTTTAAGGTCAAAATATATTTGACCGAATGAATTTGAATTGACTCAATTCCTTGAAAATTTATCTCAAAACATATTACCATACTCAAGTATGAGGAAAAAAATGTAAACTATGACTTAAGAAAATTTTAATCTGAGGAATGATATGAAAAAGAGTGAAAAAGGAATTAGAATAAGTAGTTCCCAAGAATGAAGTTACCATTATTTAACAAACCCGTTAAGGGGTTGAATTATGCAGGGCCACCGAAGGGAATTAGCTGCATAGTCAAATAAATAGCATCATTTGGCTGACAGGTCTGTTATGTAGACTACTTATACAAGGCCGCCTAAGGGCATGTACTGCATAGTCAGGCAAAAGAACTCTGAGAAATATACTTTCATAGTGCTTAAAATCCAGTAAATGTTTATGGGGATTCAAATTTTCCAATGTATAGAGTGTGCTGTATGGAAAAAGGTACCAGAATATGGAGAATATATTTCTAAACAAGATTATCGAAGAACTGGATGGATATCACTCCTATGAAGGTCTGACCCAAATGTAGGGATGGGGATTATAAACCATATACTTGAATAATTTCAGATCATGAAAAAAGATATTGGACAAATATGTTAAGGATGGCTATTTTTGTGGATCACTACATATTATCATTAAGACAAATAAGGAAAAAATAGATTTTTCTCCCAAGAATGAAGTTACCACTATTTGACAAACCCATTAGGGGGTTGAATTATGCAGGGCCACCTAAGGGCATTGGCTGCATAGTCAAATAATAGCATCTTTTGGCTGACAGGTCTATTATGTAGACTGTTTATGCAAGGCCGCCTAAGGGCACATGCTTCATGGTCAGGCAAAAGAACTCTCATAATTTCAAGCCTTTTGTGATTAGAAGTTAAGAAAAGGGTTATGAAGATCTGAAAATATTTAAGGTTAGGATTATGAAACATAAAGATGGGTATTTTTCAATTGTGTGAAGAAATACACAGATCAATGCTAACCATAATCATGTTGTGGCTGGGTCCTGAATTGAAATGATGGACTTCACTACGTTTCCCGTAAAGATGGGAATCATGTTGTAAGTAGATCTTGAACTACAGTTTAACGTTGTGCGGGATGAATGTATAGGAGATCTTAGTTTAGGGTCATAGAGATCGGACCATTATAAGAAATACAGAGTGTGTGTTTTCATGGGGTCTTTTTATCCAAGGGACTGAAAGTGGAATTTGGGGTTAGGCCCAAAAGGCTTGGGGCTGGATTCGAGTAACACTAGAAGGTTCCTACGTATCCCATAAGGATGGAAATCAAGCCCACGTTGTTCTAGAAATACCCTATGTATAGATTGGTTTGTACTTGTGAAGGGTGAAAATGGGATTTTAGTGCAATGATGGTTTGACCCGAAATAAAAGGTTCGGGCATTTCCATGTATGCACGTAGTATTTGGAATAAAATGTGATTGAAAATCAATGTAAATAATGATTCCCTCTTAGGTGAGGGTATCAAAGAATGTTATAGTTTATTGTCATACAGGACAAAAGTATTGTATAGATTAATGTAGTATAACATGGATGAAGGTGAAATAATGTAAAGATATTCATTTTGGGGGTGGTTTCACAAATCAACATCGTATGAGATGGAGGTGAACCGATGTGAATAGATTGGTTTTGGGCTTGATCCTTGGGAGGTTGCCTACGTACCCAGACTAGAAGGCATGGATCAAAGTCTGCGTAGTTCAATTAAAGAATGAATTAGTGATCAAGTTGTCCTTGGGGACAACGTTCTAAAAAAATAGTTTTGGGACTTACACATGGTTAGTAGCCTAGAAAAAGTGTTATGGTTAATGTTTTATCTAAACTCACGTGAGGCATACTCGGTATGAGAAACAATAGGTAACAAAAACCCTAACGATGCACAGTTTAATGTCATGTAGGACATATTAAATTACTTTCTGTACAATTTAGCTTCATGTAGTTAGGACGATGAGGACAATATAGTTTAATTTCATGTTGGAAAAAATGAGAACTATGCAGTTTAATGTCATGCAGTAAGGACAAAAGAGGACACATTTTAACGTCAAGTTGTACGTATTATAGAACTTTTTCACAGTTTAACGTCATGTTAAACAAATGTTCAAATAGTTTAAGGTTATATGCATGGATCGTTGGTTATGCAGTTTAACGTCTTGTTGGACGTAATGGAATTCTTTACAGTTTAGTGTCATGTAGTTAGGACGTCACAGATTAACGTCATGATGGACGTAAGGGACATGCAAATAGTATAAGTTCTTATGCATGGACCATTATTGTATAGTTTAACGTCATATAGAAAGGACGATGAAGGGAACACAGTTTAACGTCATGTTGGACGAATTAGGGAACTTTTTCATAGTTTAACGTCATGTTGGACAAATTGGGGAACTTTTTCATAGTTTAACGTCATGTTGCACGAAAAATGAGAATAATTTAAGGTCATATGCATGGACTATTGGTTATGCAGTTTAACGTCTTACTGGACGTGAGGGACTTCTTTACAATTTAGCATCATGTAGTTAGGACATCATAGTTTAACGTCGTACTAGATGTAATGTACATGCAAATAGTTTTACGGTCGTATGCATGGACTATTGCTGTATAGTATAATGTCATATAGCAAGGACGATGAAGGAGATACAGTTTAACGTCATGTTGGAAGAATTAGGGAACTTTTTCACAGTTTAACATCATGTTGGATGAAAAATGAAAATAGTTTATGGTCATATGCATGGACCGTTGGTTATGTAGTTTAACGTCTTGCTGGACGTAAGGGACATTTTTACGGTTTAGCATCATGTAGTTAGGACGTCACAGTTTAACATCATGTTGGACGTAAGGGACATGCAAATATTTTAAGGTTGTATGCATGGACCATATTTGTATAGTTTAACATCATATAGAAAGGATGATGAAGGGGACATCATTTAACGTCATGTTGGATGAATTAGGGAACTTTTTCATAGTTTAATATCACGTTGGACGAAAAACGCGAATAGTTTAAGGTCATATGCATGGACCATTGGTTATGCAGTTTAACATCTTGCTTCATGTGATGGGCAGTTTAAAGGTCATACTGGACCAATGATGATATATTTTGTGTTTATAAAAAATACTTATTCAGAAATCTAGCATTGGTTGGAGTAGTGATGAGTTCTCCAACCATCGATATTAATGAATATTCTCCATTGGAGTAGACCTTATGTATTGAATAAGGTCCTTCTCACATTGGTTCAAGAATTGGAGGCTTCTTTCCTGGTATCATTCGAGTTCTGATAACTAATACTAGTTCTCCCTGAATGAATGAACGAAGACAATCTTTTTCATTGAAAGCTCGTGATATTCGATTCTGATAAACTTAAAAGTGGTGCAGTGTGCACAATCTTTTATCATCTAAACATTCCAATTCATCCAATCACTTTTGAGATTGCTCATGTATAGATGGCTGATCACTAGTGGCTACTCTGAGAAAAGGAAATTGAATTTCAATGGGCAAGACTGCTTTTGTTCCATATACCAATGAATATGGAGTTGACCACGTTGCAGTGCGGGTGGTGGTCCGATAACCCATAAAGAATGAAAGAGTTTATCATGCCATGACTTCTTATCTTTATCCACCAACTTTTGTAGTATTTTTGAAAGGGTCCTGTTGAAGGATTCTATCTGTCCATTGGACGCTTCATGATACTGAGATGAATGACTGGATTTGAGGTTATATTCTTGATACAACGTCTTCACATCGGATGAACAGAAGTTGGTGCCATTGTCCGTCAATATGGTATGAGGGACACCGGATCTAGTAATGATGTTAGTCTTGATGAAGCTAACAATGCTTTTAGAACTAAATTCTTTGAGAGGTATTTCCTCTGCCCATTTGGAAAAGAATTCAGCAGCAGTAAGAATATATTTAAACTGCTTTTCTATAGATGAAGGGTAAGGTCCCACCTCATCCATTCCCTATGTGGAAACTGGCCACGAGTATTTAGCTGTATGAAGAAAATCTGGAGGTTGATGAATGAAATTGGCATGTCCCGGGCATGAATGACACTTCTTTGTGAAATCAACACAATCTTGTATCATTGAAGGCCAAAAGTACCCAAGCCTTCGAATCTGATCAGATAGTCTATGTCCAGATTGGTGGGCACCACAGACTCCTGCATGCACTTCTTTCATGACATACATTTTCTCTTCACCATTAATGAATATGAAGAGAACTCCATCAAAACCATGCTTGTAGAGAATTTTCTCTAGGTGATATGGACTATCATAAAGAGTAAAATTGACCACACATCACCATATTTGTTTTTTCCCGGCTCTATCAGGTGGAAGTGTTCCATTTTGAAGGTATTCCCTGATAGGTGTCATACATCCTGTAGTATGACCATATGGTTCAGTAATGGGACTAATTTCATTGATATCCTCTGTTCTTGTTCGAACATAAGGTGAAATTGTGCGACGGTGGGCAATACTGATGGTTGTTTTGTCCCGATTAGGATCTGCCAGAGCTGTGGCCATATTTTCCAGTTTATCAGCTTGAGCATTTTGTGATCACGGGACATAAGAAAATGTCGGTTCCATAGGAAATTCCTCCATTAACTCTCTGACTTAATCATAAAAAGGGATCAATTATTCTTTTATTATTGCATAATCCCCATTGATATGTTTGATTACCATGTCTGAATCACCTTTCACCCTTAAGTTATTCACTTGTGCTTGAAGCGCCAACTCGAAGCCTGCAATGAGAGCTTGGTATTCTGCATCATTATTGGTACCACCTTCCCACAAAAAGAAGGAATAAGGTAACTGTAGAGACCTAAATCTTGACGTACATGGACATTAAATTACTTTTACAGAATAATTAGTACATAACAAAAACTCACACAAAAGGACCGTAATAGTTTAGTGTCTTTGGAAACTCGGAACGTAATCTTCTAATCATGGTTAAAGATCTTCAACATATCCCATAAAGATCTTCCCTTTTATCTTACCTAAAACCTTTCTTTATATCCTGGGGAAAAGAAAACATAAAAGGGTGAGATCAAATTCTCGGTAAGGTTAAACAAACGAAATATCAATCACATCATATTCATAAGGACATAACATTTTGTAAATCTTAACCTGCAAAAGAGATCATAATATCATAAAATGAGATAAATCATATTAGTGAAATGCAACCCCAATAATCATAACATAAAACCTGAGACTTTGTGGCATACACACATAATCAGAGAGAATCATTTCTTATTAGTCAAGACTCATAGCCAAGACTATATTAGTGGACAAAGTCCATTTCTGAACCGAGTTTACTCCTCGTTTCAGTCCTGTTTCACTGAACCGGTTTAACTTGCCGTTCCAGCCATGTCTATCTCATGAGATATAAAATATTTACCCAATAAATTGGATGGAGATATAGGTCCCACCCATCTCAGAATGATACCATTATTATGTATGCCACAAAATCATAAATCATACATCATTGAATAACCCATGTAATAAAAATGGGATTCTTAAACAACATGACATCATAAAACAATTCATATAAGATAAAGGATTTCATAAAAATAATTCCATAACAACATAATATAATAAATGTAATAATAGGGATAGAAACAGAACCCGATATGATCTTAGATGGAAAATAATTTTGATAAAACACTTTAACTCCATTCTTGAGGAAAATATCATTTCTACTTCAAAAACATTTTCCTTTCTTAACATGTCATACAATTTTAAACAAAAATAATTTGATTAAAAATAAACATGAAAAAATGTAAAGTTAGCTTCTTGGAAATAATTTTTTAACGAAATACATTAATTCCGTATAAGTTAAAAAAACATTCTTCCCGTACTTTTGTCTGAAAAGTCAAAAAGTACCTCGTACGAAAAACGACAAAAGAATAATTTTATATCTTTTACTAGAAACTCACTGAAGGGTAAAATTGGATTTAAAAAAATTTAGGTGGATGGAAACAATATTACATATTGAGGAATCATGGATGTGGATGATAAAATACACCCCAGTAAATACCAAAGTATAAACAATCTCAGATAAAATAAGATTGTGATATTTTCCCTTACCTTTGGTCCAATTTGCTTCGTAAGTGACCGAACCTCCTGTATAATGATTTAAATAATGTCATTTACTTATTCAAAAATCATACTCATTGTTATGATATCATATATGGTTCACTTATGACTTTATTTTACCCGTTCTATTGTAAATTCCATGTTAAAGAGCGTTTTGGGTAAACTCGTTTCATTTGTCATTCGTGTTTTGACTTGTAATTATTCATATGAATACTTAGATCATGATTACTTAATTCCAGAATATAAAACATGATTTATATATAATATATATTCAGAATATACATATATATAATAGATCAGTAAATGGAATGAAATACCCCGTTCGTGGAGACGGTAGGCCGTACGTACGCATGAACACTGTTTTCGTTTCCTTATTGAGTTGAATGAAATTAAGTAGATGACATACATATATATACACATAAATATAGTATCATTATTATTTCATATATTTCATGATTACTTATTATATATACTTTATAATCATTCATGAATGGTTAACGTGGAGAATGAATCTCATCGCGTCGTGGAGACGGTAGTCCGTACGTACGCACAAGCGATGATATCGTTCTCATGATCGTGGGACTATATTGGAGTGTATGTATACTATTTAAAAATCAATATCACTTTAAAACAATCATATATAGTTTTTATTTACACCATTATACCCATCCAAGTAAGGTGGTGGTGGAAAATAGATTACACCACGGCGTGGAGACGGTATTTCGTATGTACGCACACGTGGTGATTTCGTTTTTCGTAGGATGGATAGATGGTGAAATAGGGTTGTTTCATACTTATAATAACATATCGGTATATGGGTGATACTGATGTTATTACTTCATTATTAAACAACCTAAGAAGAAGAAGTGGAAGAAGAAATAAAGTTGAAAGAATCGGTAACAGACATTACCTCTTCTTTGAAGTGCCTCTTTGAGTCCTCTTCTTAGGGCAATAAAATTGGTCTTTGAAGAATACCAGGACCTATAGGATGTTTCTAGAGAAGTGGAGAATATAATTTGATAGGCATTGGCCGAGGTTGAAGGCTCAATGTTGTGTGAGGAAGATGGGGAGGAGGTGCCCTTTTATAAGGGAGGAGAGGGGCACCTTTGGAATAAATAAAAATATTATTTTATTATAAAGTCATATACGATTTTTAATAGCTCCAAATAGAGTTATTTCGAAGCTGAGGTGTGGATGGGTCAAAATCCTCTCATCAAATATAATTTAGACAAGTTTAGGTCATTATATTAACCTTATCTTTTAGTTTTAACTCTTAGTTAATTAGATTGACATTTACCATGTCACTTTGTATTTTTATATTATATAGTTAATAAACTTACCATATACATCCAAGAGACCCCCAAGTGGTCCATTAATGATAAACCTATCATGATATAAGTATCTTGGCCGAACCATAGATTTTTAGGAATAAAATAACAATCAATAATATAATATTTGTTTAAAAACTTATTTTATGTCAATTTTGACACTATTCAATAGTTGATTTTTGTGAATCTCATAACAGAATGATTACTTCGAAAAAAGTTAATTAAATCAATCCTAACATTCCATATTAACCGAGAAAATTAGTGTAATTCATAAAAAGTCTAAAATTATATTTATTTGGGTATTTATAATATCAACTATTCTAATTTTTCACTATTATGGTAATTACTGCATCATCATTGTGTCATAAAAAAATTAATTTATGTAATGTCTAAAATTTTAAATAAAATATAATTATGTATTAAATATTATTATATTTCTAATTAATATTTACAATCTAATTTATCTTATGTATAACACTATATTAAAAATTGTTTAGTAAATAAACATTGATTTTAACTCTTTTAACTCTTCTTTGAATTAAATAATAATAAATGACCTAATCTAATCCAAGTGGGCCTAAATGGTCATATTTTATTCCTAAGGTTGTTTTTGGTCGAATTACACTTATCCAATAGAATTAGGACATGTGTTAGGTTAATAATAATACCATTTTTACCCTTAATTACCCTATTTACTTTTAACCGTGGTAAAAAAAGTAAAAAGGTACTATTCACCAAAAATTATTTTCATCTCATTGAACCACATTTTACATACTGAAATCAACCGTGTGTCTCGGATTTTTGAAATTCCACTCACAGAAGTGGTAAAATTAAGTTTTATGAAAAATTCATTTTTTTAACTACCACTTAGTGGTTTCACTATTAATCAAAAAATGAATGTTTCCAGAAAAATATCAAAAATTAGGCTTAAGATATATTAGATATTATGAACTGAAAAAATGATGTCTATTTTACCAATTTCAAAACATATCAGTTGCATTAATTAATTTAAAAATTAATTCCCATCGTCAAAACAAATAGCGTGTTCTTAAGAGATAATAACTATCAAAAGATTGACACTTGTTTATGTCTGGTTTAAATGTGAAATTACATCCAATGACCAACATTGTATTAAATTGTAAAAATATATTCTAAATATACATTCAAACCACTAAAATTAATAATTTATCACTATTAATTATTTCTATTAAAAAGGTTGTTTTTAATTAAAATTTAGTAATTTTCACTATTCATTAGAAAATGAATGTTATCCGAAAAGTACCAAAATTTCACCCTAAGCTAATTTCGATATTCCGAATCCAAAAATTATGTCCATTTTCAGAGATAAAATTAATAAAAATTTAAAAGGTGTTTATTACTATTCATAATGGCTAGTTTTAATAATATTTTAATAGCATATCGTTGTTTAGTGAAACTCAGTATGGCGTACTACACACACTATTGAGGAAAGGTCGCGATTGTGTGTAATGAAAGGCAAGTCCAGGATGTGTTTTGTGAAAGCTCCTTTTGGTGTATCTTAAAACACAAGACATTAAAGAAATTAAAAAGAATACTTTTCATAAAATCACGGGGTGTTACATTCTACCCCCCTTAAAATGAATTTCGCCCTCGAAATTCGTCAGGGTTATAAATGGTTTACTATTTGAAAGTTTCTTTAATAGAAACCCACATCGTAAAAAGGAATACCAAAACCAATCTTTAAAAACAAATGTATGAAACGTAAAGGTTACCCAAATAAACTAATCATTGGGTTTCCACATAGGTGAAAATATGGATATGGAAGAGAAATCTAACCATCATGTTCTGATGGAGAGTGGTAGAGAACATGGCTATGGAAAAGCCAGCAATCACAAAGCCATAAATTTGTGACGATCTAAGGTACCATCTAATTCATTATATATTAGAGAAGTAGGAAAACATTTTTTGTTTTCAATATCATTTCCCTAAAGTTGATGAAATTGGAATTAGAAGAAATACTTTATTGATTTTGGTATTGTCTCACCGTTGGTAGTTCTTTGGACAATTTTCAATTCAGCTCTTAAAGAAATGAAGTTGAATTTGTCATTTGTTACGTGTTAACATATCATGTGATAGAATGATGAGTCATTTCATCTATCTCAAACAAAAGGTTAGAAAAGTTATCAAAAAATACATAAGTCCATCTATAGTGAGATTAATCATATATGGTTCCTAAAATGGACTTATACTTCGTATATCATACTGCTTAATATAATAAAACTAGTTTCTACTCAACAGGGACTTCATGTATGCCAGTGGTAGGCGATAAAGGCTAGTCGCACTTCGGTTGTGGGTTCGATTCCCATATCCTTGTCCGACACGATGGGATGTCGCCCGTCCTACAGGTTGTCCTTTTTCTAAAACTACATTACTACAACATCCCATCAATAATATCAAAAAAAATTCTATCCTTAAACAATACTAACTTATGTCCAACATAATCCATTCCAATCCTTAGGCTTATCCAAAATAATGCTGTCTAATCTCATATTATAGTGAAAATGATTACCAAAGAGTTCATACAACTAGCATGTTAATACCATTGTTGATCCCCATATATCCTGAGATATATCTTGTTGGTCACATTCCAAACATTCAAAGGCCTTAATCATGTATTCTATTGAAAAATAAGGAATACCCATTGAACCTTATTGAAAACATGAATGATGTTAAAAGTTAACTCTATCCACATACCAAAATCCTAAAAATTCTATATACTCAAACCATGATATCACTTAGTACTTATATCAATCATGAGCTCATGAATACTGTCAAACATTTCATTTTTTCATTATCCCTTCATTATGCGCATATCATATTTTTTCGAATAATATCTCAATCACTTTCCATGGTTACCGGTACCATAAAATTATTGAAAACCACAATAGACCAATACACAAATATTCCAATATTCCACGATTCTATATACAACATTATTTTGGAATCCCATTACATGAACACTTAATCATTCCACCAAATTGTTGTCATATTCAACATCTCCAATGGTGATCGCATGTGACCTCCCTTTGTCCTTTGCCTTAAGTGGTTGCTCATGTCGATCATCACTAACCCTTGGATTAGGGCATTTATTAGCATAATGCCCCATTTCCGTGCACTTGAAGAATTGAAGTGTAGTAGGTTCATTCTGTGTATCCCTTCCTTTGTTTGCATCATTAGACATCTTCTTCCCATTATTACGGCATTCAAATGCCCGATGACCTTCCTTTCCACATTTGAAACATTTACTTGTCCCTTTAAGACAATCTCCACCACGGTTCTTTCCACACTTTGAGCATAAGGAAACATTCATCTTCTTTTCACCATTATTCTGAGATTTCTCCTAGAACTCCATCTTTCATTTCTTGTCAAAGCTATGAGATGGATAAGTAACAACGACTTCCATTTCTACCTTGATAGCACAACGCACAATTTCTTCATAGCTACTGAAGTCTCTTATAGCTAATGCCCTTCGAAGATTTGGTTTTAAGACACTGAAGAATCGATCAACTTTACTTTCAGGTTGGATGATAAATCCAGATGCATACCTTGCAAGCCTTGTAAAATTCGCTTCGTTTATACCAACAGATTCATCATCCTTTTGCATTAGTTCAAGAAACTCCTTCTCCATCTTTGTTTGAAGAATACGAGGGAAGTACTTATTGAAAAATAAGTTCTTGAACTCGTCCCATTCCATGGACTCAATTTCATCTCTTGGCATCGTATTCTTGATAAGATTCCACCATTGATCGGCATCAGCTTCCAAATGATACCCTGCTGAGATGAATTTATCATGATCAGAACATTGAAGAACTGAAAATATCTTTTTATTAGTACTGATCCATTGTTCAGCAACAAGTGGATCAGAAGACCCACTGAAAGAAGGTGGACGTTGCCACATGAAGGACTCAATAGATTATCGTTTCCTTCTCTTCTCATTTGGAAGTCTAGAATGATTCATAGCTTGTGTATGTATAGCAATAAGATTTTTCACTCCATCTCCCATAACATTTGTTTGTTCAGGAGGACAATCATTTCATTGTCCATTACATTGATCAACACGGTTCCTTTGGGTTCCAACCATCATCTAAAACCCAAAAAGAATAGTCTGAGAGGCAAAAATCATGCTAGGGAAAACAACACAATAAAGGAGGAGTACCTTCAATACCTAACATCTTGGGTTACCGTAATTCTTGTACTATAACCTATACTTACACTTAACCTTAGGGACATCCCTAGACATACCTTAGAAATGTCTCTAGGGATCTCACTAAAGTTATTGCATCCTAGTTTCCAAAGGTTGACTAAATATTTCCTCTGATACCAACTGTAGAGACCTGAAGCTTGATGTATATGGACATTACATTACATTTGCGGAATACTTAGTACATAACAAAAACACACACACAAGGACCGTAATAGTTTAGTGTCTTTGGAAACTCGGAACATAATCTTCTAATCATGGTGAAAGATCTTCAACATCTCCCATTAAGATCTTTCCTTTTTTTTCTTACCTAAAACCTTTCTTTATATCCTGGGAAAAGAAAACATAAAAGGGTGAGCTCAAATGCTCAGTAAGGGTAAACAAAAGAAATATCAATCACATCATATTCATAAGGACATAACATTTTGGAAATCTTAAACTGCAAAAGAGATCATAATATCATAACATGGGATAAATCATAGTAGTGAAATGCAATCCCAGTAATCATAACTTAAAACATGAAACTTTGTGGCATACACAAATAATCACAGAGAACCATTTCTTATTAGTCAAGACTCATAGCCAAGACTATCTTAGTGGACAAAGTCTATTTCTGAACCGAGTTCACTCCTCGTTTCAGTCCTGTTTCACTAAACCGGTTTAACCTGCCATTCCAGCCATGTCTATCTCCTGAGATATAAAATCTTTACCCAATGCATTGGAGGGAGATATAGGTCCCACCCATCTCATAATGATACCATTATTATGTGTGCCACAAAATCATAAATCATACATCATTGCATAACCCATGTAATAAAAATGGGATTCTCAAACAACATGACATCATAAAACAATTCATATAAGATAAAGGATTTCATAAAAATAATTCCATCACAACATAATCAAATAAATGTAATAATAGGGATAGAAACAGAACCCGATATGATCTTAGATGGAAATTTTTTTGATAAAACACTTGAACTCCATTCTTGAGGAAAATATCCTTTCTACTTCAAAAACATTTTCCTTTCTTAACATGTCATGAAATTTTAAACTAAAATAAGTTGATTAAAAATAAACTTGAAAACTTGTAAAGTAAGCTTCTTGGAAATAATTTTTTAAAAAAATCCATTCATTCCGTATAAGTTAAAAAAAACATTCTTCCCGTACTTTTGTTGGAAAAGTCAAAAATTACCTCGTACGAAAAACAACAAAAGATTTATTTTATATCTTTTACTAAAAACTCATCGAAGGGTAAAATTGGATTTAAAAAAATGTAGGTGGATGGAAACAATATTACATATTGAGGAATCATGGATGTGGATGATCAAATACACCCCAGTAAATACCAAAGTATATACAATCTCGGATAAAATGAGATTGTGATATTTTCCCATACCTTGGGTCCGATTTGCTTCGTAAGTGTCCGAAACTCCTGTATAATGATTTAAAAAATGTCATTGACTTATTCCAGAATCATACTCATTGTTATGATGTCATATATGGTTCACTTTTGACTTTATTTTACCCGTTCTTTTGTAAATTCCATGTTAAAGAGCGTTTTGGGTTAAATCGTTTTATTTGTCGTCGGTGTTTTGACTTGTAATTATTCATATGATTACTTAGATCATGATTACTTAATTCCAAAATATAAAACATGATTTATATATAATATATATTCAGAATGTACATATATATAATATATCAGTAAATGGAAATAAATACACCGTTCATGGAGACGGTAGGCCGTACGTACGCATGAACGATGTTTTCGTTTCCTTATTGAGTTGAATGGAATTAAGTAGATGACATACATATATATACACATAAATCCAGTATCATTATTATGTCATATATTTCTTGATTACTTATTATATATACTTTATAATCATTCATGAATGGTTAACGTGAAGAATGAATCTCATCGCGTCGTGGAGACGGTAGTCCGTACGTACGCACGAGCGATGATATCGTTCTCATGATTGTGGGACTGTATTGGAGTGTATGTATACTATTTCAGAATCAATATCACTTTAAAATAATAATATATAGTTATTATTTACACCATTATACCCATCCAAGTAAGGTGGTGGTGTAAAATAGATTACACCACGACGTGGAGACGGTATTCTGTATGTACGCACGCGCGGTGATTTCGTTTTCCATAGGATGGATAGATGGTGAAATAAGGTTGTTTCATACATATAATAACATATCAGTATATGAGTGATACTTATTTTATTACTTCAGATTGAAAAAACCTAAGAAGAAGAAGTGGAAGAAGAAATAAAGTTGAAAGAATCGGTAACAGACATTACCTCTTCTTTGAAGCGCCTCTTTGAGTCCTCTTCTTAGGGAACTAAAATTGGACTTTGAAGAAGACCAAGACCTCTAGGATGTTTCTAGAAAAGTGGAGAAGAGAATTTTTCTAGGGTTGTCCAAGCTTGAAGGCTCAATGTGGTGTGAGGATGAGGAGGAGGAGGTGCCCTTTTATAAGGGAGGAGAGGGGCACCTTTGTAATAACTAAAACTATTATTTTTTTATAAAGTCATATTCGGTTTTTTAATAGCTCCAAATAGAGTTATTTCTAAGATAAGGTGTGGATGAGTCGAAATACTCTCATACAATAGAATTTAGGCAAGTTGAGGTCGTTATATTAACCTTATATTTTAGTTTTAACTCTTAGTTAATTAGATTGACATTTACCATGTCACTTTGTATTTTTATATTATATAGTTAATAAACTTACCATATACATCCAAGAGACCCTCATGTGGTCCATTAATGATACATCTATCATGATATAAGTATCTTGGCCGAACCTTAGATTTTTAGGAATAAAATAACAATCAATAATATAATATTTGTTTAAAAACTTATTTTATGTCAATTTTGACACTATTCAATAGTTGATTTTTATGAATCTCATAACAGAATGATTACCTCGACAAAAGTTAATTAAATCAATCCTAACATGCCATATTAACTGAGAAAATTTGTGTAATTCATAAAAAGTCTAAAATTATATTTATTTGGGTGTTTATAATATCAACTATTCTAATTTTTCACTATTATGGAAATTACTGCATCATTATTGTGTCATAAATAAATTATTTCATGTAATGTATAAAATTATAAATAAAATATCATTATGTATTAAATCTTATTATCTTTCTAATGAATATTTACAATCTAATTTATGTTATGTATAACCCTATATTAAAAATGGTTTAGTAAATAAACATTGATTTTAACTCTTTTAACTCTTCTTTGAATTAAATAATATTAAATGACCTAATCTAAACCATGTGGGCCTAAATGGTCATATTTTCTTCCTAAGGTTGTTTTTGGTCGAATTAAACTTCTCCAATATAATTAGGACATGTGTTAGGGTAATAATAATATCATTTTTACCCTTAATTACCCTATTTACCATTAATCGTGGTAAAAAAAGTAAAAAGTTACTATTGACCCAAAATTATTTTCATCTCATTGAACAACATTTTACTTACTAACATCAATCGTGTCTCTTGGATTTTTGAAATTCCACTCATAGAAGCGATAAATTTATGTTTTATGAAAAATTCATTTTTTTAACTACCACTTAGTGGTTTCCCTATTCATCAAAAAATGAAAGTTTCTAGAAAAATACCAAAAATTAGGCCTAATCTATATTTGATATTATGAACTCAAAAATGATTTCTATTTTACTAAATTCAAAACATATCAGTTGCATTAATTAATTTAAAAATTAATTCTCATCGTCAAAACATAAAGCGTGTTCTTAAGAGATAATAACTATCAAAAGATTGACACTTGTTTATGTCTGGTTTAAATGTGAAATTACATCCAATGACCAAAATTGTATTAAATTGTGAAAATATATTATAAATATACTTTAAAACCACTAAAATTAATAATTTATCACTATTAATTATTTCGATTAAAAAGGTTGTTTTTAATTAAAATTTATTAATTTTCACTTTTATCAGAAAATGAAAGTTATCCGAAAAGTACCAAAATTTCACCCTAAGATAATTTCGATATTCCGAATCCAAAAATGAAGTCCATTTTGAGAGATATAATTTCTAAAATTTTAAAAGGTGGTTATTACTATTCATAATGGCTAGTTTTAATAATATTTTAATAGTATATCGTTGTTTAGTGAAACTCGGTATTGCGTACTACACACACTATCGAGGAAGGTCGTGATTGTGTGTAATGAAAGGAAAGTCAAGGATGTGTGTTGTGAAAGCTCCTTTTGGTGTAGCGTACAACACAAGACATTAATGAAGTTAAAAAGAATACTTTTCATAAAATCTCGGGGTGTTACAGTAACGATGCCTTTTATGGGAAGATAAGAATAACTCCTAATCCAAACTTTTTGAATATAGGATCTTCCATTTTCTTCCCTGTTGGACTTCTGGAAGCACCATCAAAATACATTTCCCATACCTAAGTACTATCCTAAATAGAGAAGACTTCCTCATCTGGGAGTTCAATATCTGAAGATGAATCTTCCACTGAAGGATGCTCAACAAGGAATTTAGCCAGAGCTTGGCCCTTTATTGCCTTTTGAGACAAATACTGAATGTCGAATTGCTGAAAAATAACTGCCCACCTTGCCAGACGTCCTATAAGCATTGGACGACTTAGTATGAATTTGAGCGGGTTATTGCGAGATACCAATTGGACCTTGTGATGTTGCAGGTAGTGTCTCAACTTCTGAAATGCAAAGATCAATTCCAGGCAGCACTTCTCAATATTTGAATACCGGGTTTCTACTGCAAGAATAATCTGACTGAGATAGTAAATGATGTTTTCATTCACATCATCATTTTTTGAGCAAGAAAGGCACCCAATGATCGCTCTAAGGCTGTCACGTAGAGGATAAGTGGCCATCCTTTAACAAGTGGCATAAGTACTGGTAGGGTCAAGAGGTATTTATTAAGAATATCGAATGCTTCTTGACATTCTTAAGTCCACTGGTAAGTGACTCCCATATTCATAAATTTGGTAAAGGGTAAATTTTTTCCAACCAAATTGGCAATGAAACGCCAAATATAGGATAAGTTTCCTTGATGTCCTCTTAATTATTTCAAATTTAGAGGAGGTGACATACCAAGGATTTACTTGGTCTTCTCAATATCGACTTCAATACCAAGATGGCGTAAAAAAAAGCCGAGAAATGTTCTTGAGGTTACCCCAAAGGCACATTTTAAGGGGTGCATCTTCAAATTATGTTGTCAAAGCATGCAAAATATGACTTAAAAATCAGTTAAGTGATTAGAAAGCATTTTTGATTAAACCACAAAATCATCCACATAACATTCAACAAACATCCCTAAAACAGTTTTGAAGATACGATGCATGGAACGTTGATATGTTGTGCCTTCATTCTTTAAGCCAAAGGTCATTACCCGGTAGAAAAACACACCCTGAGGGGATCTGAGGGCTGTGGATTACTCATCTTCTGGAGCCATTAAGATTTGATTATATCTGGAATATCCGTCCATGAAGGAAAGTGCTTCATAGCCAGCTGTTTCATCGATTACATGTTCTGTAATAGGAACTGGAAAATCATCCTTAGGACAATGCCGATTAAGATCTCTGAAATTGATTCAAACTCTAATTTGTCCATTCTTATTCTTCACAAGGAAAATTTTATCCAACCACTTGGGATATTGAACTTCTCTGACAAAATTATCTGTGATAAGCTTATACACTTCAGCTTCAATTTTGGAAGCATAAGTTGGGTGTGTTCTTATCGCGGATTTCTTAAATCCTTGATGTTCTTTTCAAAAACCCAAGCGATGATTGGATACATCAGGATCAAGCCCTGGAATCTCTGTATAGTTCCAATAAAATATATCTCTATTTTTCTTTAAAAAGGAAATATACATCTCTTGTTCTTCAAGAGTCATGGCTTCACTGATTAAAGTGGGGTGTGGATATTCTTTTGTACCAAGATTTATTTCTCTGAGTTCATCAACGGTGGTAGAGATACCATCTTCAAATGCTGGAGGAGCATCTCTGAGATCTTCCTCTTCTTCATCAACATGTGTTACTTATTCTGTCTCTACTTGCATAGTAGATTATTATGTAGAATTTCCATGATTAAGTGAGATGCTAAAATTTGAACATCATGAAGAAGAGGATTCCATTTCTGACCCAATTGATGATGAAGGGTCTTCCTTGGGTAATAAAGAGGTGATGATGGTTTGAGAATCGACATCATTGTTCACCTATGTCATTGTTATCACTTCTTCTATCCTAGTTGGAAAAGTATAGACTTTCTGGATTTCATCAGATGAAATAAAGACGTCACTATTTGGGCTTTCATCACTGCTTGGTGGGTTAGCAATTTCTCCCATATTGTCTGGCTCGATTACCATAATTGACATTATGGATCTTTCCATAAGAGTATTTTTATTTGACTCTATCTTGTCAATTTTACTGATAGGAAACACATAATCTATACTCACATGTGCAAATGGATTTACTTGAATCTTCTCCAAACCATATGGAGCATTAACTTTGGTAATATCCCTTGTTCTAGATTTCTCCATTCCCTTCATGTGATAGAATTCCACCTCAATGTATTGAGACTCACATGTCTTGAACGTGGGCTTATCACCATACAAAGTCCCAACTTGACCATCGAAAAAATAATTGAGACATTGATGGTATGATGAAGCGATAAACGCATGTTGATGTAGCTAGGGTCTTCCAACAATGATGTTGAAGGCTGAGTCTTGATCAACTACCCTAAAATATGAATTGGATACAAGATCTCCAAACTGAGTTCTAAGTGTAATCTCACCAAGTGGTTATTGTTCATTTTTATCATATCCGTGTAACATCATAGTAGAAGGATATAAATTAGATTCCTTGAGGCCCAATCAAAGAAGTGTACGAATGGAGATGAGGTTGACTCTTGAACCATTATCAATGAAATCTCTTCGGATGTCTACACCATTGAACATTACAGATACGTACAAAGGTCTAATATGTCCATACACGACATCATCTTCATCTTCATCTGTAAAAGATATCACTGCAAGACATTCCACACGATTATTCTCCATGTGATAGACTTCAGCTGCAACAATTTAAGTTTCAAACTCCTGAGGACTTGAAAATGCCTCGATGAGTGCCTCCTGAAGATCTTTTGATAGATTAAAAGCATCCAGAATTGATAAATTGTCTGGTACTTGGACCATGTGTTTCAATATATCATAATTTTGATCTAGAGGTCTGTGTTTCCCAACAGAAACATGTGTTTTAGCAAGTGCCTTGGAATTTGATGCTTTGAAGTTGATGCATCTTATGTCAGGATAGGAGTTGGAAATATTCCTGGATTTGGAAGATTAGTCCGATTAGATCCATTTACTTGTTGAGAGGATGAAGATGGAACCCCCAACCGATACTCTTGAATAACTGCTACTGGACTGATTTTTCTATTGGTGGAAGAACTTATTTGTTCTTTCTGAGCTCGCTGAAGGGCTCTACCATGAGTTTCTTCTGCGTACACAGTTCTAGAAGGGGTAGAATTGGAATAGTGGCTTCTGGGATATCCACGTCATCGTTTGTATCCTAGACCCCTGGAATTGCCTCTGATTCCTCTATTTGATATAGGGAATTCAGGCTCATCAAGATCGAAACCACGACTGGCATAAGGATCTGTTAAGTGAATCATATTAACAGAATCAAAGATTTACTCTTCATCTGATGAAGACTCTACCTAACTAGCCAATTTAGGCTGTGCCGTTTCGTGGGGCGGTGCCCGTGGCTTTGAAGTAGATGGCATGAAATCTTCCAGTGTCAAAGATAGCTTAGTCTTTGACACTTACTCATCTTCTTCTGATTGTTACCCTTTCTTGGAATTATGCCGCCCTTTTGAGGATTTGTCCTCTGAAGAGGATTTTGTTGTGGCATCCATAGCAGAAGACACAATTGGTTTCTTCAATTGTGTTATCACAAGTGCATGAGTTCGGTTGATCATTATTCTTATCATCCAATCATTATATTTCTGTGAATTTTTTCTTTTAACTTCTTTCCATTCACCTTCGTCTTCTGGAACTGTAGTAGTAACACATGCTACCTGGGCTGAAGAGCCTTTTAGTTTGACTTGTCCAGAGTCGACCATCTTTTGTAGGAGGTCTTTGAAGAAAAAACGCTCCTATATGGGATGCCCCAACATCTGATGAAATGGGAAATAATTGGGACGGTCTTCATCTCCTTCGTTGTTGGATTCTTGGGCCTCAGCAGCTTAACCAAATTATTCTCCAAGGCCAAAATGAAGTAACCAGGAACATTTTAATTTCAGAAAGAATAAACATTACTCTTCAAATAATCAAACTGTTTCCGTCTTTGATCTCTTTGATTGTCTTGACAAAAAGTCCTATGTTGTTGATGCTCTGGAGGTGGAGGCCTTTGAGAAGATGAAGGTTTTGAGGTAGATGCAGTTACAGGTGCTTGTTTAAGCATGACTGTAGCAGTATCTGCTTTACCCATTCTCCGTCCTGGAGCAGATGGAATTACATGAGCTTTATCCTTAGTCTTTATAAGAGAATATTCAATCTGTTGAGCGATTGAAGTAAGGCCTCTAAACCCTCTTGTGTATTTTACAGGGATCAGTGGTGTGCGCAACTCATCACGGAAATTTTCCACACAAATTGGAAACAGTTCTTCTTGAGGGAGTTCTAAGCTTAGGGAATATGTTAATCCCTTCTAGCGAGCAATGAAATCTGAGACTCTTTCATTCTCCCCTTTCTTACAGTTTGTAAGATCAAAAACTGTTGTCTTTGGCAAAGTTGAGTTGAACTGAAGAATAAATCGTTGACGGAGATCTTCCCATTTGGTA
This sequence comes from Viscum album, assembly GCA_963277665.1. Classification (NCBI taxonomy): domain Eukaryota; kingdom Viridiplantae; phylum Streptophyta; class Magnoliopsida; order Santalales; family Viscaceae; genus Viscum; species Viscum album. Next base: position 1,589,151,896 of record OY728141.1, on the reverse strand, counting down.
ATTGACCGGGATTGCATGCTCGTATACCAAACAAATGCTGGTCCATGCAATGTTCGCATGAAGCATCTGAGTTTCACTACTTCTTGCTACACAGAGTTCCCATAATAAGATAGAAACAAGACACGTAATGCGTCAAATGCTGTTCAGGATCGCCTGATCCATTGAAAAAAGGGAATACAGGGTTCCCAAAATGTGATGGGGGAGGGATTGTATCAACCCATTCAGGGTAATCTCTCTTTTCTGGTTGAACCTGTGCACGCTTCCCTTACATAGTCTCTAACCGAGCTGTTAATGACTCAATGGTAGTAATTATCTTTTGAGAAACATCTGGTTGAACTTGGACTTGGGGAGGGTATATAATTAGAGTCTGGACAGGTATGGTGGTTGGTGTTGCAACTGATTGTATCACCGCCAACTGTTGTTGCACTTGACTCATAGGATTAGACCTGTGAGGGTGTACTAATAGAGGAGGATATTCTTGATCCATCTTAGTAGCTGCAACAAACTCCCTTGGCTGACTGACTCCAGCACGTTTAGGAAGAAGACTACCCTAAAGTAGTTCTGTATTCAACCTCCTCAATTCCTTCATCTCTTCCTCTTGTTGTGAAAATCTTTGCTCTAGTGAGAGAGATTGTCCTTCTCCAGAGGAAGGATAGGTAACATAATTCATTCCCTTTCCCTTGTTTGATCCCTTTCGGAGAGGGGGAAGTGGGTTATTTGAAGGAACACCATGATTCTGGGTAAACATTTGATTTCGTGTACGCACACCTTCTTCATTTGTGTCTGTGCGTACATCTTCTTGAGAATAAACCTCTTCATCCGAGTCCCCTGAGTGAGCCTCATGTTCTGGAGGATCAGCAACAATGGCATTAATGACATTAATTGATTCATAATGCGTTTCACCCCTTTTATCAACATTTCTTTGATATTTTCTCTTACCATACCCCTGACGAGACATTGCCTTTTGTTGATTTGACCCCTCAGGAACATCCTGGAGAACCGTAATTTGGAGAGAATCTCATGATAATTTGGCTCTTAGTTCCTCTTTTGGATTCCTTCTTAATCGAGAGAAGATCGACTTTCGCTGAGGAGGGGATTTATGATTTGAAAAAGTCCCCAGTCTAGTGGACTGGGGCTGTTCCTGCTGTTCTCGCTCAACTCCTCGAATCATATTTGTTGATTCTGAGGGTTGGGTTAAAAGAGTCCCTAGTCTGCCAAGCTGGGGTGGCTCTTGACATGCATTATCTGAGACTTTCTTAAATTCTCTCCTGATCTTGCGGACCTTGGTCCAGAAAATAGCTGGATCTATCAATCGACATCCACTTTTATCACCCGGCTTAAAAGACCGTTGGATGATTTCTGACACTTCTGTCACTTGATGTTGTGCTTGCTCCATACGATAGGCTTTTTCAATATTCTTGTTCGATTTATACAGCAGTAATTCACCATCTTGTACTCGGTATTCTTGATTTTGAGAGGAACTAGTTGAAGCATGTTCTAGGGGAAGCCTTTGATTACAAACAAAACCCATTGACTTTGGATGACCATGGGCAATAACATTGCATGAAACCATTTTCTCCGGGTTTTGCTGACTAGAGAGCACAGTGAAGTGTAGTGCTCCATGAACACCCCATCCACTAATATGCATACCAGATGGGGCATTGGAAATTAACTGGTGCAGTATTCTTAGTGCGCAAAGGCATGAACGCTGAAGGGATCTCTGCTGCTTTTCAGCCTTCGGATATCGAGAGACTGAGAGAGATGCCAAATCAATCTGGCGTTGTAACCCTTCTATTATCTTGACATGATTTTTATATTCATCATAATATAATATTTTCATTTTCAACTGACAAAATTTTTTCCATATGTTGAGACGAATGTCTTCAATACAATCTTTCATCAACACTTTTGGAATGTCATGCTGAGAGTCCTCCAAAGGACAAAACATGAAATGCACTTCACCTTTCGTCAGTTGTTTTCTAATATTCAGATTTTCCTCTTTATCATTCAATGAAGATTCTTCTACCTGATTTGACTAGAGTTGGTGCTTCCTTTTTGCTTCAACGGATTCAACAAGACTGGTAGAGAAATCACTGATTAAATTAGAAGATGCACGACTTAGGGGTGGTTTGGAGAATGACCTACACCCTGGGATATCTTTTGATTGAGGAAGTATTTCACCTACAAGCGATGGAGAATCATACATGAATTGTTTCATATTTGAATGTGCCTCAAGATAAGAGGGCTTTCACGGCACTACATTGTCCACTGGACCATTTTCTGGGCAATGTGCATCACTACTGCGGAGAGGACTATCGTAGCGAAATTCATCATCATGGAGAGGACCACCATGGTGGGTTATAAAAAAAGATGAGATCTCTTGATCCTTGGTCTTCTGGCCACACAGAGGGTTATTGTAGCTCTCATCTGAAGATGAAACTTCAAGATCGACCAAACTATCATGAAGCAAGCATTCATGAGGAAGTTTCTATTGAAGACCTTCGGAATTAATATTCCCACTATTGAGACATGAAGGAGTAGAATCTTGGATTCCCACAGATAATTGTCTTAGGGCTTGAAGAACTCTAGTATTGAGCAAGGCCTTGTGACATATTGGCTCTTGATTTCTTGACTGTGTTGGGCGGGTCTTCTTCTTAGACGCCTTATTACTCGCCTTGGAAACCACCTATTGATGAATGTGGCTACTCTGAGAAAGTGTAAGGGCCTAATCAAGAGATATGGCCATGTTAGGCTGACGATCTCCACTAAAATCAGGTCTGTGTTCCTAACCTGGTTGTCCATATGAAATGGGGGAGTACGCCCCACAACCCTCTTGGACTGGAACAGAGGTGTATATCTGCTCCAGAGTGATCTGTTGATGAGTCACTCCACTGGTAGGGATAGATATACATTTCTTTCCCTGAGATGCTGCTGAAGCTGTTATAATATCCGGATAGGCATCCAGGATATGAGCAGGGATTTGGTTCCGCTCTTTCACCATTGACAGAAATTGCTTGGTGACTTCAGCTGCCAGAATGAGAATATACGTCTATTCCATGCTTGGAGTAGGTGTGTGTTCCTACTCCTGTCATCCTTTTACTATTAGTGAATCCTGATAGCACTCAAGTGTGGGGGCAGAGATTTGATTCTACCTCCTGTTTATCGCCGGAGCTTTTCGACTGACTTCTAATGATGCTACCAAACGAGACTATTAGTAGGCTTGATCAATACTAGGAGGTGTATGTGCCTGCTGATTTTACTGCGCCGAACAGGGTTGACGAGATCCATCATATGTAGCCAGAAGAGCCTTCTGACTAGCTGATAACGTATAAATAGGTGTATGTTCCTGCTTATAGTACTCCGCCGGAATTTCCTAGCGGGATTGGTGTGATGCTGCTAGACGAGTCAGCTGGACAGCGGGATTAAAACAGATGGGTGTATTTTCCTGCTAATTTCTTGCCACCAAGACAGGTTGGTGGACTTTTCCAGAGATGGAAGAGATAAGAACCTGCTCACTGTTGATTGGATTTCACCTCCGACGACTCGTCTTGCCTGCTCGGGCTTGAGGAACCTGAGCCAAACACCTGGAGTCGATACCTTCTTCATGTTGAGGGCGCACTGCCGCACGAGTCTGGCGGTGATTGTTGAAAGGATCCCTTGTGAAGAACTCCTGTTTCTTTGAATTAAGGCCCTGAGGGGCCTGCTCATTCACCTCCTCAGAATATGGGAGTGAATGGTGATTGCATTCTGGGGATAATGACCCGAAACGGTTGGAGACAGTGGTTAGCACGACATGCTTCTTGATCACTGGTCATCGTTGTCCGGACGACCGGTGTGAGTTGTTCACTTAGAGGGCCTGTTGGGCAGCCTCCAGAGTTGGAATGGTATTGTGTTGACAGTACTCCTTAACTAGTGCATTTGATACCCAACGTTGAAGACGCTGAGTAGGTGATATCATCCTCAGAGTGGACGATGATCCAACAGGAGTAGCAGTAGTGGCATTTGCAGTAGAGGTTTTTACAGCAGACATATTCACGGGTGTGAACTTACAAGAATCCATTTTGGGAATGCAAAAGATCTTGGAAAAGAGTGCGTATTTGATATGACAGACATAATCATGATAAGTCCAGACACTACATCTTTTTGAAAAACACATATGTTATTGATTGTCTTGTTGGCCCTCTCACTGAGTTTTAAATAGGGTCCTAATGTAACAACCTGAGATTTTATGATATATATTATTATTAATTTCTTTGATCTTATATTATAAACTACACCAAGATTATCTTGTACTGTATGAAACACAAAATTAGCTTGCAGTAAACGCAACATTATTATTGGCTTGATTTACACACAATCACGACCTACCTAGATAGCATATGTTGTACGCAATACTGGGTTTCACTAAACAATGATATATTGTTATAATATTATTATGAACTAGCCTTTATGAATAGTATTAACTAAATTTTGAATTTTATAAAATTATTATTCAGCTTACACATTTTCTAGAATATGGTATGAGAAAAAAATATATTTTTCGTGTAAAATATGTATTTTTCAAAAATTGTAGTTTTCCCGCCTTTTAATGGCACACCCACATTAAATCTTATTTTTTACATGTCTATAAGTTCAATCTGACAAAATAAAATTATTCTTTGAAATCAGGATATAAAAATTTACTTTGGATAAAATTTTCATATTATTCTGATAACTTTCATATTTTAATGAATAATAAAAACACGCTATATTTTAATTAAAAACAACTTTTTTAATCGCAATAATTTATATGGTTAGATTATCTTTTTAATTGGTTTTAAAGTGTAATTAGAATATATTTTCACCATTTAATCCAATGTTTTTCGTTGGAATTAATTTCACTTTGAAATTTGATATAAACAAGTATCAATCTTTTGATTGTTTTTATTTCTTAAAAACATGCTATTTGTTTTAATAACGAGAATTAATTTTAAAATTAATTAATTCCACTTATATGTTTTGAATTTGAAAAAATAGACATCAATTTTGAATTCAGAATATCAAATAATGCTTAAGCTAAATTTTTGGAATTTTTCTGAAAAACATCAATTTTCGATGAATAGTGAAACCACTTAGTGGTAGTTAAAAAAACTGACATTTTCATTTAAATGAAATTTTACCACTTCTGTGAATTTAATTTTGAAAATTCGATAGACACGGTTAATATCAAGGACTAAAATGTGGTTCAATGAGATGGAAATAATTTTTGGTGAATAGTAACTTCTTACTTTTATTTACCAAGGTTAAAAGTAAATAGGAGAATTAATGGTAAAAATGATATTAATATTGCCTTAAAACATGTCCTAATTCAATTGTATAAGTATAATTCGACCAGAAAAAAACCTTAGGAATAAAATATGACCATTTAGGTCCACGTGGATTAGATTAGGACATTTATTATTAATTTGTTTAAAGAAGGATTAAAATAGTTAAAATCAATGTTTAATAACTAATTCATATTTAATATAGGGTTATACATAAGATAAACTGGACTATAAATATTCTTTATAAAGATAAAAAGATTTCATACCTAATGGTAGTTTATTTATAATTTTTAGACATTAAATAATGTGATGTTATTTATGACACAATGGTGATGCAGTAATTACCTAAATAATGAAATATTAAAATAATTGATAATATAAATACCAAAATAAATGTAATATGGGACTTTTTATTAATTACACTAATTTTATAGGTTAATATGACATCTTAGTATTTATTTAATTAACATTATTCCAACATTCACAAAAATAAATTAACAAATAGTGTCAAAATTGACATAAAATAGTTTTTAAAACAAATATTATATTATTAATTGTTATTTTATTCCTAAAAATATATGGTTTGGCCAAATGACTTATATAAGGTTATATATATTAATAATAAACAACACGGGGTTCGTTTGTCTTGTTATAGTAAGTTTATTAACCTTGTAGTGTAAGAAAACAAGAAGACACGGTAAAAGTAAAATTATTTAACTTAAAGTTAAATCTAAATGATAAGGTTAAAATAGAAAACTAAAATTTTCTAAATTCTATTGGATGAGAGGATTTCGTCCCATCCCCATCTTATCTTCGAAATAAATCAATTTGGAGCTATTAATAACCGAATATGACTTTATAATAAAATAATATTTTTAGTTTTTCCAAAGGTTCCTCTCTCCCCCTTATAAAAAAGGCACCCATTCCCTCTTCTCTTCACACCCTTTTGAGCCTTGAAGCTCAGCCAAAACCTTCCCATTTCTCTTTTCCACTTCCCAAGAAACTTTTTGGAGGGTTTGGTCTTCTCAAAAGACCAACTCTACTTCCTTAAGAGAAGGCTTAAAGGAGGTGCGTCGAAGAAGAGGTAATCTCTTCTTTCGATTCTCTCATGTTTCATTCTTCTTCAACTTCTTCTTATTTAGTTGTTTCATTATAAATAAATAACATCAGTATCAGTTATATACTTATATGTTATTATTAATATGAAACAACCCTATATCACCTTTTATCCATCCTGCGGAAAATGAAATTACCACGCGTGCGTACGTATGGAATACCGTCTCCACGCCGTGGTTTAATCAGTTTTTCCACCACCACCTTAATTGGATGGGTATAATGGTGTAAATAAATATATATATATAAATGGTTATTGTAAAGCTATATATATTATTTAATATTATACATACACTTAAATACAATTCCACGATCATGGGAATTATATCATTGCTCGTGCGTACGTACAGACTACCGTCTCCACGAACGCGATGAGATTCATTTTCCATGATTAACCATTCAAGAATAATTATAAAGTATATATAATGAATAATAATTAAATATAATACATAATTAAGCTACTTGATTTATTTATACATATATATATATATATATATATATATTTCATCTACTTACATCCATTCATGTAAAAAAAGAAAGGAAAACAGCGTTCATGCGTACGTACGGCCTACCGTCTATATGAACGGTGTGTTTGATTTCATTTATCTATCTTTTATATATATATATAATAAATATATATGATGTATAGATCATGTCTTACATTCCGGAAGTATGTAAATCATGATATAAGTAATAATAATATCAAGAACAACAAGTCCGAACACGTACGATAAAAGAAACAATTTTACCCAAAACACTCCTTTAACATGGAATTGAAACATGAACGGGTAATATATATACATAAGTGAATCATATATGATATAAAACAATGAATATGATTCTGGAATAATTTATTGACATTATTTAAATCATTATACAGGAGGTTCGGAAACATACGTAGCTTATCAGACATAAGGTAAGGGATAATTATTCCAATCTCATTCTTATACGAGATTGTTTATTCATAAGTATTTGATGGGTTTATTGTTATCATCCATGTCCATGTTTTTAAAGTTTTTTTATGTATGTTTAATTTCCTTTTTACCCATTTTAAATTTTACTACATGGTATGTAAGGAATATTTCTTTTTTTATGTTACAAGGTACTTTTTGACTTTTCTGACAAAAGTATGAGGATAATGTTTTTTAACTTATACGGCATGAAAGGATTTATATGGTTTTATAAAGCCTTATTTTCATTAAGCTTCCTCCAAAAGATTTCATGATTATTTTAAACAAAATCTTTTTCCTTTAAAATTGAATGACGTTTTTTGAAAAGAAATTGATTTTGAAGAAGAAAGGATATTTTCCTCAAGAATTCATTTCACCTGTTTTATCAAAATTATTTTCCATCTAAGATAATATAGGGTTCTGTTTCTATCCCTATTATTAAATTTATTTTATTATGCTGTGATGGAATTATTTTTATGAATTCCCTTATCTTATATGAATTGTTTTATGATGTCACGATGTTTAAGAATCCAATTTTTATTACATGGGTTATGCTATGATGTATCATTTATGATTTTGTGGCACAAGTAAAAATGATTTCATTATGAAATGGGTGGGACCTATATCTCCCTACAATGCATTGGGTAAAGATTTATATCTCATAATATAGACATGGCTGGAATGGTAAGTTAATCTGGTTCAGTGTTACAGGACTGAAACCAGGAGTGAACTTGATTCAGAAAGGGACTTTGTCCACTAAGATGGTCTTGGCAGCAATGCCTTGTCTAATATGGAAATCATATCACGTGCTTAATGTTTTCCCTCAATTATATGTTTCATTTAAATGATATTTTATCATGATTTATGTTACTTTATGATATATTCCTTATGTACTTTCATGATTTATGTCTTTACTCAAGATTTTGAGGTTTAGATTTTATGTTCAAGTTCTTGCATTCAAATGTGTATGGATTGTTTTATGTTCTCTATGTTTACCCTTACTGAGCATTTGAGCTCACCCTTTTTATTTTTTATTTTCACTAGGATATAAATAAATGTTTTAGGAAAGAAAACCAAAAGGGGAAGATCTTATTTGGAGTTTTTGAAGATCTTTCACCATGATTAGAAGATTTCGTTCCGAGTTTCCAAAGACAGTATACTAATACGGTCTTTGGGCGTCTATTTTTTTCATGTATTATGTATTCCGAAAAAGTAATGTAATGTCCATGTACATCAAGCTTTGGGTCTCTAAAGTTGGTATCAGAGCGAAGTTTTAGTTTGCCTTTGGAAACTAGGATGCGAAAACTCTAGTGAAATCCCTAGAGACATTTCTAAGGTATGTCTTGGGATGTCCCTAAAGTTAAGTATATGTATAGGTTATAGTCCAATAATTGTGCTAAAGATCTTAGAATTAAACCTATGATTTATGATATTAAAGGTACTCCCCCTTTATTATGTTGTTTTCCTAGCATGATTTTTGTCTCTCACACTATTCTTTTTGGGTTTTAGAAAATGGCTAAAAACAGGAAGATTCACGATAATAGAGGTTATGATGGACAATGGAATGATATTTTTCATGAGAAACACGATGAAATTGGAGTTGGAGGTCCACATATCATTATTATGCCTAATCAGAAATCTCATAATATGATCAATAATCTCAACTTTGTAAGTTTCCTGACTTAGCTAATAGGAGAAAGAAGGAGTTTTATGAGGATCATAGAGGAAAGAATGTTCGATTCCCCTCATGTAAATCATGTGGGAGGAGTCATCAGGGAGATGTTTCAAGGGAATTGGAATATGTTTTGGGTGTGGAAAAAAAGGAAACAATGAAAGTAATTGCAAAGGAAGAGGTTTGGTTAACACCATGGACAAGGATAATGGTATTTCTAGGACATCAACAACGGTTAAATGTTTTAAATGTGGAATGTACGAGCATTATGCAAACCAATTCCCTAAGAGAAAATCTCATGAAGAGAATCAGCATGGTCATATGGGTAGTATTTATGTGGATGATGATGAGGAGACTACAAATGATATATGAGATGAAAGAAGTGTTAATTATTAGTCATCTTTTTAAGAAGGTAGTGGAATGATTGTATGTTTATCAAGAGTTATGTTGTATAATTAATGGTACTATGGAATAACGAATCATATAAGGATGGTAACATTATTGTTTTTCCTAATGTATTTTAAAGTATATGTTGAATAGTAACGATAACCATTAAAGGTTATTCAGATATTTTTGGAAAGTATATGATATGCGCATAATGGAGGGATAAGAAGATAATGAGATTTTTGATTGTATTCATGAGCTCATGACTGATTTAAGGACTAAGTGATATTATGGTTTGAGTATATATAATTTTTGGGATTTTGGTATGTGGAAAGTGTTAAAATTTAACAAAATTCATGTTTTCACTAAGGTTCAATGGGTATTCATTCTTCAAGAGAATACATGATTAAGGTATTCACATGTTTGTAATTTGACCAACAAGATATATCTTATGATATATGGGGGATAAATGATGTCATTCATGTGATTGTTCTGTGACATTTCAAGTAATCATTTTCTTTATACTATGATCTTGGACCGAAGTATTTTAGATAAGCCTAAAGATTGAAATGGATTATGTTGGACATAAGTTAGTATTGTTTAAGGATATAACTTTTTTTTATATTATTGATGGGATGTTATAGTAATGTAGTTTTAGAAGAAAGAAAACCTGCAGGATGAGCGACAACCCATCGCGTCGGACAAGGCTGTAGGAATCGATCCCACAACCAAAGTGCGACTGGCCTTTATCACCTACCACTGGCCTACAGGATGTCCCTGGTTAGTAGAAACTAGTTTTATCATATTAAGTGGTATGATATATGAAGTATAAGTTCATTTTTTGAATCATATATGATTAACCTCACCATAGATGGACTTATGTATATTTGATAACTTCTGCTAACCTTTTTTTTGAAACAGATGGAATGACCCACCATTCTATCACATGATCTATTAACACATCATGAATAACAAATTCAACTACATTTCTTTAAGAGATTAATTGGAAATTTTTCAAATCATTAACAACAGTGAGATTGTACCAGAATCAAACAAGTATTTATTATAATTCAAAATTTTCAACTTTAGGGAAATGATATTGAAAAACAAAAATGCTATCCTAGTGCTCTTATACCCGATGAATCAGATGGTACCTTAGACCATCAAAAATATATGGCTTTGTGATTGATGGTTTTTTCATAGCCGTGTTCTCTACCACTCTCCATCAGAAGTTGATGGTTAGATTTTTCTTCCATATCCATATTTTCACATATGGAAACACGGTGATGAGTTACTTTGGGTAATCGTTACATTTCATACTTTAGTTTTTAAAATTAAGTTTTAGTATTCCTTTTTACGATGTGGGTTTCTATGAATAGTAAACGATTTATAACCCCGACAAATTTCGAGGACGAAATTCATTTTAAGGGGGGTAGAATGTAACACCCCGAGATTTTATGAGATATATTATATTTAATTTCTTTGATCTTTTATTATATAATATACCACAATACGCAACACGACATTAGCTTGCAGTATACGCATCAATATTCTTGGCTTGCATTACACGCAATCGTGACCTACCTAGATAGTGTGTGTAGTACGCAATACCGGGTTTCACTAAACAATGATATATTTTTATAATATTATTATGGACTAGCCTTTATGAATAGTATTATCTACATTTTGAATTTTATAACATTATTATTCATCTTACACATTTTCTAGAATATGGTATGAGAACAAAATAAATTTTTCGTGTAAAATATGTATTTTTAAAAAATGGTAGTTTTCCCGCCTTTTGATGGTGAACCCACCTTAAATATTGTTTTTGACATGTCTATAAGTTCAATTTGAAAAAATATAACTCTTATTTGAAATCAGGATATAAAAATTTACTTTGGATAAAATTTTCATATTATTCTAATAACTTTTATATTTTAATGAATAGTAAAAACACACTATATTTTAATTAAAAACATGTTTTTTCATCGCAATAATTTATATGGTTAGATTATCTTTATAATTTATTAAAATTTAATTAGAATACATTTTTACCATTTAATCTAATGTTGTTCATTGGATTTAAATTCACTTTGAAATTGGATATAAACAAGTATCAATCTTTTGATTGTTTTTATTTCTTAAAAACACGCTACTTGTTTTGATAACAAGAATTAATTTTAAAATTAATTAATGACACTTATATGTTTTGAATTTGAAAAAATAGACATCAAATTTGAATTCGGAATATCAAATAATTATTAGGCTGAATTTTTGGTATTTTTATGAAAAACATCAATTTTCAATGAATAGTGAAAACACTTAGTGGTAGTTAAAGAAACTGACTTTTTCATTTAAATTAAATTTTACCACTTCTGTGAATTGAATTTAGAATAATACAAGAGACACGTTTAATATAATGGACTAAAATTTGGTTCAATGAGGTGAAAATAATTTTTCGTGAATAGTAACTTTTTACTTTTATTTACCAAGGTTTCAAGTAAATAGGGTAATTAATGGTAAAAATGATATTAATATTACCCTAAGACATGCCCTAATTCTATTGGATAAGTATAATTTGACCAAAAAACAACCTCAGTAATAAAATATGTCCATTTAGGTCCACTTGGATTAGATTAGGACATTTATTATTAATTTGGTTAAAGAAGGGTAAAAATAGTTAAAATCAATGTTTAATAACTAATTCATTTTTAATATAGGGTTATGAATAATATAAATTCAACTATAAATATTCATTAGAAATATAAAAATATTTCCTACCTAATAATATTTTATTTATAATTTTTAGACATTAAATAATATAATTTATTTATGACATAATGGTGATGCAGTAATTACCTAAATAATGAAATGTTATAATAATTGATATTATAAATACCCAAATAAACATAATATGAGACTTTTTATGAATTAAACTAATTTTCTAGAATAATATGACTTTTTATTATTGATTTAATAAACTTTATTCGAACTAATAATTCTGTTATGATTTTCACAAAAAATCAATTAACAAATAGTGTCAAAATTGACATAAAATAGTTTTTAAAACAAATATTATATTATTAATTGTTATTTTATTTATAAAAATCTTTGGTTCAAGAAAATTACTTAAATTAGGTTATATATATTAATAATAAACAACTTGGGGTTCTTTTGTCTTGTTATAGTAACTTTATTAACCTTATAGTTTAAGAAAACAAGAAGACACGGTAAAAGTAAAATTATTTAACATAAAGTTAAATCTAAATTATAATGTTAAAATAGAAACCTAAACTTGTCTAAATTCTATTGGATGAGCGTATTTCGACCCATCCCCACCTTAGCTTCGAAATAAATCAATTTCGAGCTATTAAAAACCAAATATTACTTTATAATAAAATAATATTATTAGTTTTTCCAAAGGTGCCCCTATCCTACCTTATAAAAAGGGCACCCCTTCCCTCTTCTCTTGAAACCCTTTTAAGACTTGAATCTCGGCGAAACCCTGCCCATTTATCTTCTCCACTTTCCTAGAAACATTCTGGTGGTTCTGGTCTTCTCAAAAGACCAACTCTGCTTCCTTAAGAGAAGGATTAAAGGAGGTGCTTCGAAGAAGAGGTAATCTCTTCTTTCAATTCTCTCAAGTTTCTTTCTTCTCCAACTTCTTCTTATTTAGTTGTTTCATTATAAAGTAATAACATCAGTATCACTCATATAATGATATTTTATTATGAATATTAAACAACCCTATTTCACCTCTAATCCATCTTACGGAAAACGAAATCACCACGCATGCGTTCTTACGGAATACCGTCTCCACGTCGTGGTGTAATCTGTTTTTCCACCACCACCTTACATGGATGGGTATAATTGTGTAATTAAATAACTATATATGGTTATTTTAAACATATATTTATTATTTAATATTATACACACACTTCAATACAATTCCACGATCATGGGAATGATATCATCGCTCGTGCATACGTACGGACTACCGTCTCCACGAACGCGATGAGATTAATTTTCCATGACTAACCATTCAAGAATTATTATAAAGTATATATAATGAATAATAATGAAATATATGACATAATGAAGCTACTATATTTATGTATATATATATATGTCATCTACTTACTTCCATTCAATTCAAAAAAGAAAGGAAAATTGCGTTCATGCGTACGTACGGCCTACCGTTCCATGAACGGTGTGTTTCATTTCATTTATCTATATATTATATATATACTGAATATATATGATATATATATCATGTTTTACATTCTTGAATTATGTAAATCATTATATAAGTAATAATAATATCAAGAACAAGAAGTCCAATCACGTAAGATATAAGAAACAATTTTACCCAAAACACTACTTTAACATGGAATTGAAAAATGAATGAGTAATATAAATACCTAAGTGAACCATATATGATATAAAATAATGAATATGAGTAAGTAATAATTCAATTACATTATTTAAATCATTATTTAGGAGGTTCGGATACATACGAAGCATATCAGACATAAGGTAAGGGATAATTATTCCAATCTCATTGTTATCCGAGATTGTTTTTTCGTAAGTATTTGCTGGGGTTATTGTTATCATACATTTCCATGTTTTTTAAAGTGTTTTTATTTATTTTTAATGTACCTTTTACCCATTTTTACTTTTAATACATGGTATGTAAGGAATCATTATTTTTTTATGTTATGAGGTACGTTTTGACTTTTCTGACAAAAGTACGAGGAGAATGTTTTCTTAACATATATGGCATGAAAGGATTTCTATGGTTTAATAAAGCCTTATTTTCATGAATCTTCCTCCAAAAGATTTCATGACTATTATAAACAAAATCATTTTCTTTTAAAATTGCATCACGTTTTGTAAAAAGAAATTGATTTTGAAGAAGAAAGGATATTTTCCTCAAGAATTCATTTCAAGTGTTTTATCAAAATTATTTTCCATCTAAGATAATATAGGGTTCTGATTCTATCCCTATTATTACATTTATTTGATTATGTTGTGATGGAATTATTTTTATGAATTATTTTATTTTATATGAATTGTTCTATGATTTCATGATGTTTAAGAATCCCATTTTTATTAAATGGGTTATGCTATGATGTATGATATATGATTTTGTGGCACAAGTAAGAATGATTTCATTTTGAGATGGGTGGGAACTATATATCCCTCCAATGCATTGGGTAAATATTTATATCTCATGAGATAGACATGGCTGGAACAGTAAGTTAATCTGGTTCAGTGTTACAGGACTGAAACGAGGAGTGAACTCGATTCAGAAAGGGACTTTGTCCACTAAGATGGTCTTGGCAGCAATGCCTTGACTACTATGGAAATCATATCATGTGCTTAATGTTTTTCCACAATTACAAGTTTTATTTCAAAGCTATTTTATCATGATTGATGTTCCTTTATGATATATTCCTTATGTACTTCCAAGATTTATGTCTTTACTCAAAATTTTGATGTTTAGATTTTATGTTCAAGTTCATGAATTCAAATGTTTATGGATTGTTTTATGTTCTCTATGTTTACCCTTACTGAGCATTTGAGCTCACCATTTTTATGTTTTCTTTTCCCATGGATATAAATAAAGTTTTTAGGTAAGAAAACCAAAAGGGTAAGATCTTTATGGGAGATGTTGAAGATCTTTCCCCATGATTAGAATATTTTGTTCTGAGTTTCCAAAGACACTAAACTAATACGGTATTTCGGCGTATATTTTTGTCATGTATTAAGTATTCCGAAAAAGTAATGTAATGTCCATGTACATCAAAATTTGGGTCTCTACACCTAACAAGTAAGTAAACTATCATTTAAACTTGGTTAAGGATTCATGTCGGGTTCAACATTTTTTGTTTCCCTCTAGAATGGGTGATGATCTCATTGATTTAAGATTCAAACATTCCAAGCGGTTTCTGACGGGTTTGTTCATATAACCGGAAACATCCAATGATTCCATATCCATTTGAACCTACTTTTCAAAATAAGGTGCTCATTAGTTGTGGACTGATGAGGCTTAGGAATTTTCATTGGTCGAGAGGATGAGAGGTCAGACTCATCACACCTTTTTCGAGTGGAATTATTGTCTACTCTGGGACTATATTTAATGATTTAATTTATGTTCGTGAATCATTATTACATTACCAAGTATAAAATGAGCTTTCCTTTAGATCTGAAAAACAATGATTGATATGTAGGAAATTTAAAGAATCTTTTATATGTATTCGAGGTTCTTCATCGTTAGAGAATCATTTGTATTTTTTAGAGATTCTTTGTCAATGGTATCGTTTAATACATGAAAGTATATTGGTCATTATGATGACCATACTAGTTTTAAAGCCACTCAGTGGGGCCATTGAAGTTTATTTTCATTCAGAATGACATGGATTATTTCAAAGTTGGGATCGTACCTGCCGATGGGCTACCAACATATCCTTTGTTTTGGAAAAGGAATCAAACCCCACATAGTTCGAGTAAGGGAGTATGATTTTTATGCATAATTGATGGCTCAACGAAAGACGTCATGATTACTTTTAACTCTAAGCTCGTGTGAGTCATGCTCTGTGTGAGAAACAAGAGGTATTGGTGAAACCAGACAATCGTGCAACGAAATATGCAATGATGTGGGGATTATGTGTGTATGAATAGCCAAATAGATAAGGATTAAGATTTACATCAGGGAAGAAATACAAGAATAGGGTCCATAAAGGTATATGTGCTTCATAGAGATTTGGATACTCTAATATTGGGGATTACTCCTAAGGAAGATACCCATGTTAGGAGGGGATTTATGATTGGGTTTTACTCCTGAGAAGGAAGCCTGGATCAAAAAGGAAATTTAAGACTGGTTATGAGAAATTAAAACTGGGGCTTACACCTGAGAAGAAGGCCCAGGTTAAGGGTTTTGAAAATTTTAGAGACTTGGGGCTTACTCCTAAGGAGGATGCCCATATTTGGGAACATTAAGACTGGGGTTTATTACTGAAATGGGAGACCAGGTTAAAGGAAATATGGATGGGGATTACTCCTGAGGAGGATGCCCATGTTAAGAGGATTTGAAATTGGGGCTTACTCATGAAAAGGAGGCCTAGATTAATGAGGACTTAGGGCTTACTCCTAAGGTGGATTCACATATTTGGGAACTTTATGACTGGGGTTTATTCATGAAAAGGGAGCCCAGGTTATAGGAATTATGGTTGGGGCTTACTCCTGAGTAGGATGGCCATATTAAGAGGATTTGAAACTGGGGATGGCTTCTGAAAAGGAGGGCTAGATTAATGAGAATTTGTGGATTACTGATAAGGAGGATTCCCATCTTTGGGAACAATAAAACTGGGGTTTATCTCTATAAAGGGAGCCCATGTTAAAGAAATTATGGTTGGGGCTTACTCCTGAGGAGGATTCCCATGTTAAGAGGATTTGAAACTGGGGATTACTACTAAAAAGGAGTCCCAGATTAATGAGGACTTGGGGCTTACTCCTAAAGAGGATGCCCAAGAATAGGGTTCTATCATCTTAAAGGATGAGTTTGAATGAATGAAATCCTTAATTTTAGTGAAATAAAGATGTGTAAATCACTAGGTTTTGAGAGATGTTTTAAGGAATTACATATGCATAAGGAAGTCAATCAAAAAAACATTCCATAAATAGCTTTGAAGAGTGTCTTAAAGATAGAATCTTGAATAGGAGAGGTGGAATGGCATAAGGGGGGTTAAATGGGAAAGAAGGGAACCCCAAAATAAGAGGGTGCACATGTCTTGGCAGGGGCACAAGTACTGCATGAGCGTGCAAGTCCTGGAGCGCAGGTATACCTGCACAACACATGGGTACTTGTGCGATTTTCAGCCCTTAGGGTAATACATGTGTGATACTTAGCTCAAACCCTTGGTATTATCCCTTGAGGCTTTCCAGAAGATGGCTCACAAGTCATGGTGAAGAAGTAGGGTGGCATGAAAGTGTGTCCATTTCTCTTAAGGGTAAAACACTTAGGCGAGCAAGTGTTAGTGAATTCTAACACTTAGACCTTACTCCTCTTGTTTAGACCTTCCATTCTAGGTAAAGAATTACCTTATAAGTGCTCGGAAGTCTTTAAGAAGAGACTTGGCCGTTCAAGGCTCCATATCTGAATTCTGGAAAAATTCCTTCTCAAATGGGGGGCCCATTGGGTGTATTATAGGCTAGAGAAGACCTCAGGCGGTTATCACTTAGGGCGCACAAGTGACTTGCGTGACCGAAAATGTGGCGCGCAAGTGTACTTGTGCGACCATGGTAGAACATGCATGACCCTTGTGCAATGTTCTTCTTATTCATTACTTTGTCAATTTTTGATATTTTTTTCAAAGGATGAATCACTTTGGGCTATGATATCCCCATTTTCCAGTCTTTAGACTCTGTGACGAAAGGAGAGTCAACAATCAAATATGACCATCTCTATAAAAATACATTTAATCATGGATAATATCCTCTCGATAGAGTTAATCCATGATTTAAAAAATAAAGGATCTGACGATCAATGGAAAATTAGTGGCCTATGTCATAAAAGGTATCAATTATATCTTTTTAGTTCTTACTAGGATTTGGTGTTCCTCTTAATTCATGAATCTATTCCAAACCTAAGTCAAGTGAAAGTGTATAATAAAAATGATCTTGATTCCTTCTCCTATTAGGTTAGGAATCATCTTTGTTCATTCATTACACTTTTCTCACATTTTTTGTTTACTTGTTCCGTCATATTTCTTAACATTATATACAATAAAGGGAAAATTAGGGAAGAGTAATTTTAAACAAGTAAACACACAATAAAGATTCCAAAAACAATTAACTGACCACTTATAAATGGAATTTATGACCATAAATTATGAATTTCTAGGCTTTAATTAAATTTATCATTGATCAATTTCAAACCATATAATCTTTTGGGTATTCTTTTCTTAATATTGGTTCATAAAGAGCTGGAAAATTTACAAAATCATATCAACTAGGAGTGTAAAACTCAGTGTGTTGTAAGGCTATTTGTTGTTCACCAGGTTTTGATAGAGTCTATATCAAAGGTCAAGTTTTAGATTATTACAACTATAAATAGGTATTCTAGATCCACACAAACATATATTATACGTAAAGGATTTATTTTCTAGAAAAACAATTCTAAACACTTTATAAAAAAATTGGTATTTTTTTATATCTTTATTCTTATCCATACATTTTTTATAGATCTTCCAATTCCTAATCCCAACAGTAAGTAGACTTCCCTTGATAACGACTATGAAAACCCTCGTCGTTACTACACATCAATTCCTGATTTATTATATAACAATACACACATGAAATCCTTGAAGACCAATAATCCTAGTTTATTTTGGTAATTAGGATAATTATAGGACAATTAACAAATTGGTCACACATTGGTGTTATTGAAAACTTCTTTTAAATTCTCATTATATTTTTATCATTCATAAATATATATGGGATGACTTGGTTAAATACACAAGAAAGGTGTAATCCATAAAGACCAAAAAAATCATAACATTATAAAAGTAGTAAATACAAGTAAATATTTATTTAAATGTCACATTAAATATTTGAGAATCATAAAATATAATAATGAGTCATGATGTATCGTGACAACATAAATGCAGCGTATGAATGTGGAAACAATATTAAACCCAACATCATAAGAATAAGTCAAGGTTAACTACCAAGGCATAATAATATGATGTTCATAGGATAAATTCATGTTCACCATACATATAATATAATGAGAATAGACATTAGCTAATTTATTGGAGTGTTATATTATCACACCCATTATAATCATAGCATGTAAATGTTTAAGCATGCTGCATAGATCATAAGATATAAGAACATATTTCCTCACATTTAATCGAATTTTTAAATATTTTTTGTTACAAACATGGAATTTCCAATTTAATTGATTATATATAAAATTATGTGAATACCCATGAGTGGAAATGGGTATAGGTATCGACCTCATACATGTTAACCATTGAAAATCATAGGGACATTTCTACTATTTAACAACAATACAAGATGATTCATAAAATGATCCAATGAGATATAAATGGGTATCTAAGGAATTTGAATTAAAAAGAACTATATGGAATATATGTAATAACATAATACAAAATTAAATGTTTGTAATTAATAAGAATAATAAAAGGAGGGTCATTGAATAAATGTTTTCCATTTAAAATTTATAGGAAAATCTCAGTATCATAATGAGGGTACATAATGAATAATGAGAGGGACTAATGAGAGTAAAATGGGTCAAATAATTGATTTTAAAAAAGGGAAGTAAAAAAGAATATTTAAAATCATATCCAATATATTTCAATTGAAAAAAAGTTTATTACATAAGTAAGGTTCATGGATAATTATGGTAGAGAGAGAAGACCACTCACTAAATTTTTTCACAGTAATAGATTAGGTAAATGATAAAATGAGAGGGTATAAATGATATTAATTATTAATTATATAATTTTAATATTATAGGGATCTTAATATAGTCATGGAAACATAAAAAGTTGGGATCTATAAGGATAATTACCAAGAAATTTCATGAATGGAATAGAAGAGAGGGTAATCCCTTAATAAATTTCAGAACAGTAATGGCCCAGGTAAATTCGATAATGATAGGTAATAAATTATACATAATTTTAAGGAAATATATTTTATAGTATAGGGATATTTTTAATGTCATGAAAACATCCACAATTGAGATTCCCATGGAAAACTATAATGATGGTTCTTGAATGGAAAATAAGACAGGTAAATCCATTACCTTCCAAGGGTGATTCCAAAAGATTGGGAGATTATTATTGAGAGAATAGAAATTTATTTGGAGGAATCTAGATGCGGGGGTCATGGTTTGGGCATTATCAATTTTTTTATTGAATAGGAATGGGAGCATGTGTCGGACTCTATAGGAAATGAGAGGGGAGTTCTTTATTATTTTCCAAACATTGGTTTTGGAATCATTATAAAAATGTAATAAAAAAAGAAACCTTATCAATGTGTTTTACAATCCTTTTTACAAAATTGGAGTGTTTTACATTTTTTTTAAAAATACATGGGACAAAATCAATAAAATATTAATAATGGTGATATAGAAGTAAATTAGGTTTATGAAGAATTTATTTATAAACATTAAAATACAATATAGGATTTGGTTGATTAATAGAGACATTATTGAACTAATAAAAAAACATAAATTAGAAATATTTTTATGGGGAAACATAAATATTATTTTGTATACCCTTTATAACATTTATTACATCACAAATGATTTATTATGATGTCATATTACACACCATATATTTATATCAAATATAATTTTTACAAAAAAATTGGAATGTTTAAGAAAATTATGAAAAAAATAAATGTTGGATATTTTAACATGAGAATTTGAAAAATATTATTTATATTATAAAAATAATTCTATAAATATATCAACTCTTACTTTTCACCAAGATTCAATTTCTATTGAGAAATAGTAGTATTTTGAGAATAATAATTTTTAAAGCCTTATAACTACTACATTTGACATCTAAAAAATTATATTATAATTTATATATAATAAATATTATTTAGTTTTATTATTTTATAAATAAATAATTTATTTTTAAAATACATGAATTCATAAAAAATAAATATCATAGTTGATATTCATTTCAAAAAATAGAATTTTTGTTTTATCATATCAAAATAAACATAATTTATAATTTAACAACAAAAATAAGTGAGTATAACCATTTTGATATTGAATATAAAATATACATATTCATATTATAAGGATTTTAATAAATATACCATCATTACACAAGAAAAACCCTATGAGAAATGTCTGTGATAGTGAGTGTTCATGGGGTGGTTTGGCTACATGGATTGGGTTGTGACCTCGATGAGCTTGGAATTATCCCAAAAACTTTTTTTTTCATGATTTAGTTATTATATCTATGCATGGTATTAGTCATGGTAAAATCTTAGTGATGTTATACCGCATGGAATATCTTATAAATGGAATTCATTGGATACAATCCTACAGGATGGGGTCATTTCTTATTTTGTCTATGTTAATTACACTATTCATATCCCAACATTTTTTTTGAAAAGCATATATCTTTAATGACAAAGATCAGCAGAAGTGCAAGCACGAAGCCATGAAAGAAAAATGGTCCAGCCAGAGCTGGTTAGTGCCGAAAGGGCTTGAGGATGCTAGCTGATGGGACGCGTTGTTCCCGCCCCTTTTGGTAAAAGAGAAGGTGCACAATGAGAAGCGTTGGCTAAGTGAGAGAATTCTCCTGACAATGGCGCCAAATGACTGGTGTCCGCCGTCGTTGTGATTGATAGCGTCAATAACAGAAAGACAGTCAGACTCAATGATGATTTCTCCCCATCCACATTCAATCGCAAGCATCATACCAGCAAGGATGGCCTTGGCTTCAACGACCATTGGTTCCCAGAATGTCTGATGTGTTTCATAATTAGCAGCGAGGATTTTCCCCAGATGATTTCGGGCAAGGAGGCCAAGGGAAACATGCCCAGCTTTTGGAAGCGATGCGTCCACATTGATCTTGAGAGTCCCTTCCATTGGGGGATTTCAGGGCACATGGGGAGAGGGGGGGGGGCACCCAGTAGAGAACATCCGTTGTGGCCTACCCAACCTTCAATCCAAGAGGTAGCACGATCAATCCAGAATTTGGGGGGTCTGAGGGCATGATGAAAAACAGCGTCATTGCGTCAGACCCAAATAATCCAGGCCAGAGTGTAGAGTGAACCAACATCAGCTAGGGAGAGAGAGGAGGGCCAACATATCAGAAGATCGAGAAGGTCGGAAGCCAATGCCAGCGAAGAAGAAGAAGCTGAGCCCCGTAGATTCCATATTTCCTTAGCTCCCAGGTAGAGAATGATAGCGCCCATAGGGGTTTCATGAGTGTTCGGACAGAAAGGGAAAGAGGCGGTGCTAGCCATATCTCGAAAAATGAGAAGGCTCATTGTTGGGAGAGTACCCGTACAAACCTGCCACCAAAAAGGCGAATTTTTTGGGGGATGTTGAGCGACCAGATCGATTTCCACTACCCCTCGTCCCTGCCGACTGGGTGGGTTCCAAGAGCAACTCTGTAGCTGGATCACACCATGTAAACACCCGAGGTGTCATTGATCCAGATGCGACGGTCAGGGCCTGCGTCAGGTACCCAAGGGATGTTGAGGATAATTATTTGATCTCTTCCATTGAACCATTCGGGGATCTTATCCAAACACCACCCTTGTCCCCGGTCGGAAAGGAGGCAGCTGACAGTGGCGTCTTCCAAACCTAGTTGGGTGGGGGACGTAGCCAGTAAACCCTCCTTATCAATAAGCCAGGGGTCAGACTAGATTTTGACAGATGAGGCAGTCCCAATTCTCCAACCCAATCCTTTATCCAGGAGCTTTTTTGCCCCCCAGATGCTTCTCCAGAGGAAGCTGGGGCGAGGACCAAGAGAGGAAGCATGAAAGTCCGTGTCGGGGAAATACTTAGTTTGTAAGACTCGCACACAAAGAGATGAAGGACGGTCAATAAGGCGCCATCCTTGCTTTTCCAAAAGCGCTTCGTTGAAGAGAGGAAGATTCTGAAACCCCATCCCACCCTCTGGTTTGGGTTTGGAGAGTTTCGCCCAGGCCATCCAATGGGGTCGATTCCTTCCATCATGCTACCCCCACCAGAAATTGGCAATACGTGTGTGGATCTGGTCGGTGATGGCCACCGGGATCTTAAAGAGGGACATAAATTAGCTGCGAACAGATTGTATTACAGCTTTGATGAGAGTCTCTTTGCCTGCTTTCAAAATTTATTTAGGGGTCCAGCCATGGATTTGAGCCTCAATCCTATCCACGATGGATGCAAAGAGATCTTTTTTAGACCGTCCAATCACTGTGGGGAGCCCAATATACTTCTAATGTTTAACAACCATATGGATGCCAGCTAAAGCGCAATGTTCATTCCTCTTAGATAGAGGCCCCCCTGCACTGAAGGAAATTTCAGATTTACCATGATTGATTGTTTGGCCAGATTCCCTCTCATAATGGCGGATCGCCTGGCAGATCACCCGGCATTCGTTAATTGTTGCTCTAGAAAAAAGGAGGCAGTCGTTAGGGAAGAGGAGATGCGAAACTGGAGGGATAAATCTAACATGATGGAAGGCTAAATCTAATATGACCAATTCTCAACCGCTATTTTATTAATGGATATCATCCACAAGGCTATTTTAAATCTAACATGATATAAAAAAATCAAACAGGGTCATGTATTTTAAATAACCATAAAAGAGGATTTAATTCACTCACTAAAAGAATTTTATTTATAAAATTTCAGGTAAGAATAGAGTTATATTTTTTAAATAGAATTAACATATGATTTACCTTATTACTTGTTTTAATATATGATGATTTACTAGTTTTTAAACATTTCATATTTTATATATATGTAAAGTAATGGACATGTAACTTTATACACCTATTTTATCACTATTGTTTTGAGACACCATATATTGCAGAATCCTATATATATTTTATGCTCACACCCTAAATAGGAACATTTGTGAACATATAGCCTCTATTAATGTAAATTTATAGAACTTATTTATACAAATGATTTTTAGGCATCTATAAATGATTTATCATATTTTTAGGGTTATATGATCAATTACCACTTTAGATCCAAATCCATTGGAGATTATTAGATTTTCTGTTTAGTATATCACATATTCCTTAATTGGATAATTATTCTTTAGGCAAAATTTGGTTTACATTTTATTATGGGATAATTAATTATTTTGTATTAATTTTAGTTGGTTCAGGGGTAAATTTATTTAAGATTATCATGTTATGATTATATCTATCTTATTACTCATACCACCTTTTTTTCAAATTTATACCTTTTTATTTTGATACATATGACTTATAGACTGGTTATGTAATATTTATAGTGGAATTGTTCCATGAAACATGATTCCAATCGAATGTGGTTTATCATTCTCCAAAATTCATCATACACCTATAGTTTTATTCGACATACCCCGAGGATAAACAAGTTCTCTTGGGGTATGTATTACACATGGTTTGGGTGTTATATGAGTATATGGGTCATGGATATTTCTAGACACTCACTAAAATAGGTTAGCGAAACAAATTCCTCTTATATTCATTTGAATATAATTTTTTGTGTCCCAAATATTTCTTATATGAGTATTAAATAATTTTTAAAATAATCAACATAATAGTGAATAAAATTCAAGAAAAAATGGTTTATTATCTTAGGAGAATTAGGATCATATATAAACTGTATATAATTAAACCTAATCATTATTTAAATTTTTGTTATTTTTTAACTCCAAATCAATCATAATATATTTATTACATGTAATCACTTAATGATGTAATTCATAAATTGGGTGAGCTAATTGACCAATAAGTCGGGGAATAAGGGACATAAAACAATAGTACAAGGGTGATCATAGTCAACATCACATCATAAGTCTAGGACCATTATCATAATCATGTCGAAAAATAATTTCTAAGTCAATGAATGTGTCACCTATATAATAATGTAAAATCATAGCATAGTTTTCAAATTACACACATAGTTATGAACAACGATTTCATATTTTCACACATAAAACATTTTCATTATCAAAGAACCACACATGTGACCAAATCATGAAACATTTTCATGCATAATACACATTATTTCATGAGATAAATCACATTACCCAATGAATTGGATGCATATAAAACTATCTTCCCAACCGTCACATCATTAAATGCTCAAAATCATGCACACCACACTGATGGATAACAATTATAGTCAATAATTAAACCATGCAAATAGAAAGGTTTCATAAAATATTTAATATATAATACACCGTGAAATGAAATTAAAGATTAAAAACTAATGAGGATAATAAAAAAAATGAAATATATAATAATTTTATTCTTTTAAATGAGAAAAAATAGGATACAATAGTTTTTTCTTGGAAATTGAAGCCTTATTAATGCATTTTAAATAACTTCAAAAACATTTTTAATTAGCGGGAACATGTATATCAATGACATAACTAATAAATACTATTGAAAGGATATATTTTTGATATTAAGGGAACATTTGTATAAAAATAAATTTGAAATAAGAGATAACCCAAAAAAATAATCTAAGGTTGAGAGCCCCCTTAGCATAATTACCACATTGTTTCATCTCCTTTTCAGCTAAAAATTGATGTATTTTAGAAAGTTAACAAAAAAACACCCCCATAAATATCAATGTTCTAATTTGAAAAATGGCCTTCATTTTATCAACGTTTTTTCCAACCTGGGTTATTTTTATTTTTTATATAAAAATTATGGTATTTTTGTCATGACCCGCCCTCGGGATCCGTGCCGTGACTACCCCAAGCCCGCCTTCCATAGGCCAGGGGTTGGCGACTAGCACTAAGGCGTAAATCCCGGTAAAAAGGGAATGTATTGCCTTTGTAAAGTAAACAAACACCACAGAGTAAGCAAGCAGAAAGTAAACACTAAGTAAAAACAGAGTACAACTGAAAGTGCGGAAAAGTAAATGGGCCAGTATACAAACCCAAACTGAAAGTAAAGTACAACTCGAAAGGGAAAACAACAACTGTAAGTAAAAGCCGCTACACCGAGCTGTCCACTGGAGATCCCACCTGAAGGATGGGTACAGATAGCTCCACTGCTCCACGGGTCCCGTCGCCCGCTCCGAACACGTCCCGCCTAGTGGTCCACCTCCAGGTACCGTCCTGCTCTGCAAGCCTCAGCCAAGATCAATGATGTCCGTCGTCTGCAACCAACACAACATAGTGCGGGCATAGCCCGTGCAGGGGTGAGTATAAGCTACTCAGTAGGGACCCCGAGACCCCTGAAGGTCTCTCAAAATCCACAAAGGATAAATCACGAAGAAAGGTACAATCACGAAGTATCAACCGACACTGCTTAGGAATATGCCCATACATATACCTAAGTCATCAATTCCAACACGCTCCATCCTCCGAGCCCAAGCACAACTCAGTCCACACAGGATAGTAAACGTATTCCACACCGGAAAGCAAAACAAAATCGACACGTGATAGCACAACACAATCCACACAGGAAAGCAACAGGATTCAGCTCACACAGGTATACTTCTACAAAGGACGATAAAGATGATCTCTGATCCATCTAAGTCGTTGGACCCACGAAGGATCGATAGGTAACTAACCCCCGCAAAAGACCCACACAGGATCGGGCCCACATAGGACCTCTAGGCGCTGGTTCACACAGGACCGCTGAGCGCAAGGACACACACAGGATCGGACCCACACAGGATCGGACCCACATAGGACCTGTAGCACTGATCCACGTAGGATCGTTGAGTGCTGTAGTCGTCGTCGTCGAATCCACACAGGATCTCTGTACTGTCGTCGTCGCAGTCACATTAGCAGTAGAAGTAGCAGTAGTCGTCACAGTAACAGTCGCAGCCATCACTAGGGTTCCCGCACAAAGCAAGCTCGTACAGGAGGGTCCGCTCCACAAGCCGAGAGGCTGATACATCAACTGTCACAAAGTCCAGAGTTGATGTATCCAAAAGTTCCGTATCATCAACAGGAACTCAACGCAACAGACGGCGCGTCGATCGGACGCCCGGTCTGAGAGTTATTGGCTTTTTCGTCCCAGGGGCCCAGTTGATTTTTAAGGCAAAACCAACCCGACCGTACTCCACCTGCGTCCAAACCTCGGGCGGCGTATGCCAAAAGATCCATCTCACTAATAGGAACACAACAAAGCTGACGACACGTCAATCAGACGTCCGTAGCTCAAGATATGAGCGTTTCCGCTCCGAAGGCCCGGTTGGTTTCGTGAACGAACCAACCCGTCCAAACTCAAAATATTCTGAAACCTTGATTTCAATATACCGAATCGACCATCTCGATCCAAGGATCGCGTAGCCACTGACGGTTCGTCAATCGGAGGTCTGTGGCTCAAGTTATGGCCAAAAGATAGAAACTGTGTCGAAAACGGGGGGTCCGGGTCCGGGCCGACCCGGCCCGGCCGGCTTCGGTCCGGCGCGGCCCGGCCGGCGGCGGTCTGGCGCGGCCCGGCCGGCGGCGGCGCGGCCTGGCACCGCTTGTCGCCACGCGTGGGGGGAAAATCCCCCGCTTCATCAATTAGGCGGCGCGGCTTTTAGCCGGGCCTTTGGAAACCCCCCCCCCCCCCCCTTGTGGGGGGGCCTGCTTTGAAGAGAACCGGGGGGCTACCTGCCCCCCTCGTAGAAACCCCCCCCCCCCCCTCATAAATGGGGGGGGGGGGGTTTAGTGCTGGCCGGGGGAATTAAATTCCCCCGGCCTTTGACCTTTCGGCCGGCCATCTGGCCGGCCGGTTTTTCTTCAACGGGACCGGCAAACCGGTCCCCTTTCTGGCTTCCGACGCCGGCGGCCCGGCCGCCGGTCTTCTCGTCCCGCCGCGGCCCGGAACCGGCCGTGGTGTTCGTCGTCCGGCGCGGTGCGACGGCACCGTGACCTTCTGCCGTGCCTTTGATTCCCTTCGATGCGGCGCGACGGCGTCGCGTTCTTGATGATCCTTCCACGGCGCGGCGCGACGGCGCCGCACAATATAATAGTGCGAATATCCGCGTGGTGCGACGGCACAACGCCATCTTGTTTCACCCGCAAGATAAATCAACAAGAACAAAGGAGGGGGTTCAGCCGTGTTCATGCGGTCCGGCCCCCTCACCTTAAATGATAACACATATTTAAATATCCTCACGTTAGTCATGCTAGAACCACGAACAAGAATAAATAAATAAAAAAATAACAACAACCCCTACCTTGGGTTCAAGTTCGAAGATTGTCAACGACCCGCGGAAGACAATGTCGCGGAGGTCGGGCGTCGCGGTAATCGTTCGTCAAATCCGTTGATGAAGAGGTACGTCCGAAGAGGTACGTCGTTGGCGAATCTTCGTAAGCCGACGAAGAAAGTCCGAGGAGGAAGCGGCGTTCCCTTTCGTTGACACGGAAAGCGTCGTCGATCTTCGGATACAATCGGCTACGAAGAAGAGAGGAGCGGTGCTCTTAGTCGGAGCTTGAGCGTTCTTCGTCAAAGCATCAGCGTTCTTCGTCAAAGTTTGAAGAAGAAGGAAAATCTCTCAAATCCTCTCAAGATGGATAATCAATTCTAACCAAATAAAATAAGCTAAGAGCTTATTTTATTAACTCAACGAAACCTTTTTGAATTTCAAAGGTTTGAAAAAGTTTAAACAACTCAACTTATTAATAAGCTAAGTTGTCAATTCATTTAAAGAGGGGTTAAAGGGAGTTTTGAGAGAAGTTGAAAAGTTGGGTTTCGTGTGGGCCCCACCACACTTAATCCTCCCAAGGGAGGTTAAGTGGATGTGGGTCCCACCTTTAACTCCCTTTGGGAGAAGTTAACTAACATAAAAATAAAATAAAAAGTGTTCCACATTTTTATTCAACTTTTTATAATTCTCCCAAAAACTAATTTTCGTCCCGCAGTAAACGCAACTTCGGAAAAGGTCTCCTTAAGAGAATATCGGTGCTGCGAGTTCATTGGTGCCCTCGGATTTCAATTCCGAGCACCGGATCAAAAGTTAGGAATTCCCGCTCGTTCGTTCAATGAACGTACCCGAGCCAAACTTCAGAAATTGATTCCGGGCACACCGGGCCTCGGAATCAGGTGCCGTCAGAAACCGCGCTCTTGTAAAATTTCAAAGAAAATTAAGAAAATATTTCCCTTGAATTTTACGGGTCTTTAAATTACTCCCACCTCAGGGCTTTACGTCCCCGTAAAGATACATAAAAAACTAGGGAAACAAATGAGTGTACTGAGCATGCATCTGAGCCTCCCGCTCCCATGTGCTCTCCTGGAGATTCCCGTGCTACCATCTGATGCGCACAAGAGGAATCGATCGCCCACGTAGGACCCTCTCCTGTCGATCCTCTATCTCCACCAGGACCTCCGTAAAAGTCACCTCATCGTCAACGTCAAGCTGCCCATGGTCAATGATGTGCGTCGGGGTGTGAACGTATCTCCTCAGCTGAGATACGTGGAAGACGTCAAGCACCCGGTGCAACTGAGGTGGTAGAGCCAGGCGATAAGACACCTCGCCAACCCTGTTGAGGACCTGGAAGGGTCCGATGAAGCGCGGAGATAACTTTCCGCCTCGGCCAAATCTCAGAATACCATGTCGAGGTGAGACCCGCAAGAAGACGTGGTCGCCATCCTCGAACTCCAGTGGCCTCCGCCTCCTGTCAGCATATGACTTCTGTCGGCTCTGAGCTATCCTCATCCGCTCCTGGATGACCTGGACCTTCTCTGTCGTGGCCTGGACTATCTCCGGTCCCACAAGTGCTGACTCCCCAGGGTCTGTCCAGCACAAAGGAGATCTACAAGGTCGGCCGTACAACGCCTCGTACGGTGCCATCCCGATGGTGGAGTGGTAGCTGTTGTTGTACGCAAACTCCACCAAGGGTAGGTGGTCCTCCCAGCTACGACCAATGTCGAGGACACATGCACGGAGCATGTCCTCGAGGGTCTGAATGGTCTCTCCGTCTGACCATCCGTCTGAGGGTGAAAAGCTGTGCTCAGACGTAGCTGCGTCCCGAACACCTCCTGTAACCCCTTCCAAAGCCGGGAAGTAAAGCGAGCATCTCGATCGGAGATGATAGATGATGGCACACCGTGGAGCCGCACAATCTCCTGAACGTAGAGACGTCCCAAGCTCTCCATTGAGCCCTGCTCTCTAATGGGTAAGAAGTGTGCCGACTTGGTGAGTCGGTCAACAATAACCCAGATGGAGTCGTGACCTCTAGACGTGCGTGGAAGTCCAGTCACGAAGTCCATAGATATGCCGTCCCACTTCCACTCCGGGACCTCCAAGGGCTGTACCAAGCCTGCTGGTACCTGATGCTCTGCCTTAACCTGTTGGCAGGTGAGGCATCGAGAAACAAACTCTGCTACTGCCTTCTTCATGCCTGGCCACCAGTGCTGTCGTCTGAGGTCCTGGTACATCTTCGCCACTCCAGGATGTACCGCCAAAGGAGAAGTGTGAAACTCTCTCATCACTTCCTCTCGCAAAGCGACTGGTACCATGGTACGTCCTCTAAAAAGGATGTCATGCTCTGCCCCAAGGGAGAAACCATCAGGTGCCTGTCCCGTGGATATCTGTGCATGCCGTGTCTCACAGTCAGCGTCCTCACGCTGTGCCTCTCTGACCCGCTGCAGTAGTGAAGGGGTGACTGTGAGAGACTGGAGGAAGGCTGCTCCATCTCTATCCACGAAGGATATCTGCAAAGAGGCTAGCTGCTCTGTCGCCTCCTCAAGTAGCTGAATGCCCGTCCTCCTGCTGAGGGCATCAGCTACTATGTTCCCCTTCCCAGGAGAATAGACTATCTCAAAGTCATAGTCCTGGAGGAACTCGAGCCATCGCCGCTGCCTCAGGTTTAGGTCCTTCTGTGAGAAGATATACCTGAGACTCTGATGATCGGAAAAGACTGTAAAGCGCTCGCCCATCAGGTAGTGTCGCCATGTCTTCAGAGCGAAGACCACTGCTGCTAACTCTAGGTCATGGGTAGCGTATTTCTGCTCATGCGGCCTCAATTGACGTGATCCATAGGCGATAACTGCCCGCTCCTGCATCAGAACACATCCGAGTCCGGTCCCCGATGCATCGCAGTAGACTACGTACCCTACTCCCTCCTCAGGCAACCTCAAGATAGGTGCGCTAGTCAATCTCTGTCTCAGCTTCTGGAAGCTCTGCTGACATCTGTCTGACCACACGAAGGGTTTCCCCTTCTTCGTCAAAGCTGTGAGTGGTGCCGAAACTCTAGAGAAGTCCGGCACGAATCTCCGATAGTATCCAGCTAGTCCTAAGAAACTCCGAACCTCAATCACGCTCCTGGGTGGATCCCATGCTAACACAGCCTCGATCTTCGCAGGATCCACTACAACTCCCGCCTCAGAGATAACGTGTCCCAAGATGTGGACATCACGTATCCAGAACTGGCACTTTGAGAGCTTACCATAAAGCTGGTTCTCTCGGAGTGTGTCTAGAATAACTTTCAAGTGATAGGCGTGCTCCTCCTCAATCGTAGAGTAAATCAGAATGTCGTTGATGAAGACCACGACAAACCGATCGAGGTATGGCTGAAAGATCCTGTTCCTGAGAGCCATGAACACTGCTAGAGCATTGGTTACACTGAAAGGCATAACCAAGAACTCATAGTGGCCATACCAACATCTGAAGGCCATCTTCTGCACATCCTCATCTCTGACTCTGAGCTGATGATAGCCTGACCTGAGGTCTATCTTCGAGAACCACTGTGCTCCCTTGAGCTGATCAAAGAGGTCATCAATCCTCGGTAGCGGATACTTGTTCCTCACTGTCACCTGGTTCAGGCGACGATAGTAAACACAAAGTCGCATGCTCCCGTCCGCCTTCTTGGCGAACAATATCGGGGAAGCCCAGGGTGAAACACTAGGGCGGATGAACCCCTTGCCCTGCAAGTCCTCCAACTGTACCCGTAGCTCTCGAAGCTCGGCGGGGACCATCCGATATGCTGGAGTGGATATCGGGGCTGTCCCGGGGTACAAGTCAATATAAAATTCTAACTCTCTACGAGGAGGTAGCCCTGTAACGTCATCAGGAAAAACGTCCGCAAACTGATCCACCACTGCAGGAAAACCAGGACTCCGCACGTCAACTGCTCCAAGGATGAGGCTAGCTAAATGATGAGTAATGGGTTGTCCTCTCCTTCGCGGAAGTCTATCCTGTGTTGCTAAGGCTCCCTTCTCACCGGTGAAGGTGTACCTGCTCCCGTCGGTGCGTACACAACGCACCTTGCACCTAAAATAGACAATCTGTGCACGGACCATAGATAGCCAATCCATGCCCAAGATGACGTCGTAAGGCCTCGACGCTGCTATAAGAAGATCCCAGCCGAAGCTCTCGATCAAAAGGGCCCGCTCCAGTACTCCTGTCTGAGTCGGTATGCTGAGGGAGATCAGTGATGCCCTGATCTCGTGTCTCAAACCCTGCTCGAAGGTCCGGGCCCGGAAGAATGGGTCCCGTACCATGTTGGTCGAGTAGTGCGAGAGATCAGTAAATCTCGCCGAGTACTGAGAGACCGTCATGCTGCCCTACCGCAGCTGAAGAAGCTCCTGGATATGCACCGCACAAAGGGTGGCTGGGACGAACTCCGAGCGGAAGAGGCTCTCAAAGTTCGTCCATAGTAGAGATGCCTCATCGTGCACCTGGAGCATCATGCTCCACCATCGTCTTGCTGCTGCGTGTAGTAGGCTCGCAGCGAGGATCACCATGAGGTCTGCTGATGTCCTCACTAGCCTAAACACACGTACCACTGCCTCCAGCCAGTCCTCGGCTGCCTGGGGATCCGTCTCCCCGCGAAACCTGGGCAGTCGCTGGCGCTAAAACTCATGCAGTGCGCTAAGGCGACGTGCATCATCAGCGGCTGGTGCTGGAAGCATCGGGGGCTCGGCGGGTAGAGCTACCGCTGGTGCCACTGCTGACAAAGGGCCCTACACCGAGGCCTCGTTGCTCGGTGGGCTGTCGTCACACTCGACTCTCGGAACCCTAGCTGGCTGCCGTTGTGGGGCCATCCTGAAAAGGAAACAGGTGCGCCACGGTCAGAACAGTATACCTGGTGAGCTGATATAAGTAATCACAAAGAAATCTTGAAACACACACACATTCAATGTTTTCGTGCATTAAGTCGGAAATCAGAAGTCAGGGTCCTGGTGTACGGATACGTCGGCCGCCGCACCAACACTGGACTCCCTGAACTGATAACCACACTCAATACGCTAAACATTATTGCTTCACATAGAAAAGATCAGAGTTCACGGTAGAACCAAATTCCTCTGATACCAATTTGTCACGACCCGCCCTCGGGGTCTGTGCCGTGACTACCCCAAGCCCACCTTCCATAGGCCAGGGGATGGCGACTAGCACCAAGGCGTAAATCCCGGTAAAAAGGGAAGGCATTGCCTTTGTAAAGTAAACAAACACCACAGAGTAAGCAAGCGGAAAGTAAACACTAAGTAAAAACAGAGTACAACTGAAAGTGCGGAAAAGTAAATGGGCCAGTATACAAACCCAAACTGAAAGTAAAGTACAACTCGAAAGGGAAAACAGCAACTGTAAGTAAAAGCCGCTACACCGAGCTGTCCACTGGAGATCCCACCTGAAGGATGGGTACAGATAGCTCCACTGCTCCACGGGTCTCGTCGCCCGCTCCGAACACGTCCCGCCTAGTGGTCCACCTCCAGGTACCGTCCTGTTCTGCAAGCCTCAGCCAAGATCAACGCTGTCCGTCGTCTGCAACCAACACAACGTAGTGCGGGCATAGCCCGTGCAGGGGTGAGTATAAGCTACTCAGTAGGGACCCCGAGACCCCTGAAGGTCTCTCAAAATCCATAAAGGATAAATCACGAAGAAAGGTACAATCACGAAGTAACAACCGACAATCCTTAGGTATGTGCCCATACATATACCTTAGTCATCAATTCCAACACGGTCCATCCTCCGAGCCCAAGCACAACTCAGTCCACACAGGAAAGTAAACGTATTCCACACAGGAAAGCAAAAAGTAATCCACACAGGATAGCACAACACAATCCACACAGGAAAGCAACAGGATTCAGCTCACACAGGTATACTTCTACAAAGGACGATAAAGATGATCTCTGATCCATCTAAGTCGTCGGACCCACGAATGATCGATAGGTAACTAACCCCCGCAAAAGACCCACACAGGATTGGGCCCACATAGGACCTGTAGGCGCTGGTTCACACAGGACCGCTGAGCGCAAGGACCCACACAGGATCGGACCCACACATGATCGGCCCACACAGGACCTGTAGCACTGATCCACGTAGGATCGCTGAGTGCTGTAGTCATCGTCGTTGAATCCACACAGGATCTCTGTACTGTTGTCGTCGCAGTCACAATAGCAGTAGCAGTAGTCGTCACAGTAACAGTCGCAGCCAACACTAGGGTTCCCGCACAAAGCAAGATCGTACAGGAGGGTCCACTCCACGAGCCGAGAGGCTGATACATCAACTGTCACAAATTCCAGAGTTGATGTATCCAAAAGTTCCGTATCGTCAACAGGAACTCAACGCAACAGACGGCGCGTCGATCGGACGCCCGGTCTGAGAGTTATTGGCTTTTTCATCCGAGGGGCCCGGTTGATTTTTAAGGAAAAACGAACTCGACCGTACTCCACCTGCGTCCAAACCTCGGGCGGAGTATGCCAAAAGATCCGTCTCACTAAGAGGAACACAACAAAGCTGACGGCACGTCAATCGGACGTCCGTAGCTCAAGATATGAGTGTTTCCGCTCCGAAGGCCCGGTTGGTTTCGTGAACGAACCAACCCGGCCGAACTCAAAATATTCTGAAACCTTGAGTGCGATATACCGAATCGATCGTCTCGATCCAAGGATCGCGTAGCCACTGACGGTTTATCAATCGGAGGTCTGTGGCTCAAGTTATGGCCATAGACCGAAACCGTCTCGAAAATGGGGGGTCCGGGTCCGGGCCGACCCGGCCCGACCCCCCTGGGTCGGCCTGAACCGGGTCGACCCGAACCGAGTCGACCCGAACCGAATCCGACCCGGCCCGGCCGGCGGCGGTCCGGCGCGGCAGTGCGGACCGGCGCGGCGGCGCAGTCCGGCGCGGCGGCGTGGCGCGGCCTGGCGCCCCTTGTCGCCACTCGCGGGGGGCAAAGCCCCCACTTCATCAATTAGGCGGCGCGGCTTTTAGCCGCGCCTTTGGAAACCGCCCACCCCCCCCCCCCCCCCCCCTCGTGGGGGCCCGCTTTGAAGGGAACCGAGGGGCCGCCTGCCCCCCTCAAAGAAACCGCCCCCCCCCCCCCCCCCCCCTCATAAATGGGGGGGGGTTTAGTGCTGGCCGGGGGAATTAAATTCCCCCGGCCTTTGACCTTAAAGCCAGCCATCTGGCCGGCCGGTTTTTCTTCAACGGGACCGGCAAACCGGTCCCCTTTCCGGCTTCCGACGCCGGCAGCCCGGCCGCCGGTCTTCTCATCCCGCCGCGGCCCGGAACCGGCCGCGGTGTTCGTCTTCCGGCGCGGTGAGACGGCACTGCTCCCTTCCACCGCGCCTTTGATTCCCATCGACGTGGCGCGACGGCATCGCGTTCTTGATGATCCATCCATGGCGCGGCGCGACGGTGCCGCACAATATAATCGTGTGAATATCCGTGTGGTGCGACGGCACCACGCCATCTTGTTTCACCAGCAAGATAAATCAACAAGAACAAAGGAGGGGGTTCGGCCGTGTTCATGCGGTCCGGCCCCCTCACGTTAAATGATAACACATATTTAAATATCCTCACGTTAGTCATGCTAGACCCACGAACAAGAATAAATAAATAAACAAATAACAACAACCCCTACCTTGGGTTCATGTTTGAAGGTTGTCAACGGCCCGCGTAAGAAAACGTCGCGGAGGTCGGGCGTCGCGGTAATCGTTCGTCAAATCCGTTGACGAAGAGGTACGTCCGAAGAGGTACATCGTCGGCGAATCTTCGTAAGCCGACGAAGAAAGTCCTAGGAGGAAGCGGCGTTCCCTTTCGTTGACACGGAAGGCGTCGTCGATCTTCGGATACAATCGGCTACGAAGAAGAGAGGAGCGATGTTCTTAGTCGGAGCTTGAGCGTTCTTCGTCAAAGCTTGAGCGTTCTTCGTCAAAGTTTGAAGAAGAAGGTAAATCTCTCAAATCCTCTCAAGATGGATAAACAATTCTAACCAAATAAAATAATCTAAGAGCTTATTTTATTAACTCAACCAAACCTTTTTGAATTTCAAAGGTTTGAAAAAGTTTAAACAACTCAACCTATTAATAAGCTAAGTTGTCAATT
This sequence comes from Viscum album, assembly GCA_963277665.1. Classification (NCBI taxonomy): domain Eukaryota; kingdom Viridiplantae; phylum Streptophyta; class Magnoliopsida; order Santalales; family Viscaceae; genus Viscum; species Viscum album. The sequence goes on along the minus strand of OY728141.1, from coordinate 1,589,115,476 downwards.
CATTTAAAGAGGGGTTAAAGGGAGTTTTGAGAGAAGTTTAAAAGTTGGGTTTCGTGTGGGCCCCACCACACTTAATCCTCCCAAGGGAGGTTAAGTGGATGTGGGTCCCACCTTTAACTCCCTTTTGGATAAGTTAACTAACATAAAATTAAAATAAAAGGTGTTCCACATTTTTATTCAACTTTTTATAATTCTCCCAAAAACTAACTTTCGTCCCGCAGTAAACGCAACTTCGGAAAAGGTCTCCTTAAGCGAATATCGGAGCTGCGAGTTCATTGGTGCCCTCAGATTTCAGTTCCGAGCAACGGATCAAAAGTTAGGAATTCCCGCTCGTTCGTTCACTGAACGTACCCGAGCCAAACTTCGGAAATTGATTCCGGGCACACCGGGCCTCAGAATCAGGTGCCGTTAGAAACCGCGCTCTTGTAAAATTCCAAAGAAAATTAAGAAAAAAATTCCCTTGAATTTTACGGGTCTTTACATTTTTAAATAACATATATTAGATTTTATAAAATTATGTCCATATTTCAATTATGTTTTTTAATGATATTTATTTTTTTCATATAATATTAATATTTAAATAAATTAATCATAATAAATATTTTTCATATTACATTCTACTATTTAAGGTGAAAATACTATTCCAATTACGATTTAACTATTACTAATCGCTGGGATACTATTCCCAACATTTAGGTTACTATTCCAATGATCATACTCTCTCCTATAATTACTTCTTCATTTATTAATTCATTATTCAAATCAATTTCTTTCCAGGTTCTTTAAATTTTTTCTAATATGTTTATTGTATTTATAATATTTTTCTAATTTATATAGGGATGGTTGAGGGGGTAATGACTCTAGAATATTGGATAATTCTTTATTTTCTCATTCTGAATTTTTTAATTTATATTTTTACTGATTGTAATATAGGTAATTTTCATGGTCTTAGATGATGATTAATGTGATGATATTTATTAATAAATAAAATTTTGTTGTATTTCTTTATGTGGTGTATATATATAATAATATATAATTAAATATAGTATATATTTATTTCATGTGACAAATATCATTTATAAACTAGTGGTTCTAACATTCCCCCATATAAATATCATCATTGAAATTTCAACTCATATTCTCAATTGAGAATATGTGAGGGTACTTTTATTTTATTGTTTCATCTTTCTCCCATATAACCTACTAAAATATTTGGTTCCCCCAAAAAACTATGATAAGTGAGATGTCTTGTATCATAGAACATTGTATCCATGGTCCCTCACATTCACCATCTATATAAAAAACCATAAATTTATCAATGGAAACCCCTTTATGATATTTATGTTATATATATTATAATCACAAAATTAAAACATTCAGAACACAATACAAACATTTTAAATATAGAATAAATGAAATAAGTAGTATTTCAAGAAGTTAAGGAAACTATATCAATTAAATAGTAACTTTACCTTTGGAATAGTAATATGAATCTTATGAATAGTTAACTAGAAAATAGAATTGTAACATCACCTGTAAAAGTATAAATAAAATTTAATAATCACATAAATGGTAATATGATATAATTATATCATAGTATATGTAAATAAATGTTTTATAAAGTACTAATTAACGTGTTGATATTTAAAAAAACAGAAGTTTTTATTTTCAATTTGATAAATAATATAATATTTTAAAAGAATTTTTTTTCAATAAAAGGTACTCGTAAATTAATATTTTTTATCATATGAATATAGGGTAATTTCATGAGACCATAACTAATATTTCACTTTGTTACAAATTCAATGATAATTTCAAAATTTGTTTTTCAATGTAAATGATGATTTTAATTACAAATTAAATTAATCATATTCAAAAAACGTATTTCATAAAATGGAGTCAATTTTAAAATTCAAAATGTTGAAAAATGGTTAGGGTAAATTTTTATGGTATTTTTATAAAATACTTCAATTTTGTGAATAGTAAAATATGGTAATTTACGATATATACATAATAGGATAAATACAATATTACAAGAGTCATGGATAATGTAATTCCATCAAAATTTTATTTTCAATTCCCGTATTCTTAGAAGAAGGGATAGTTATGTTTATGGTCTATCACATTAACATGGAAAAAGATAAGTGGTATAAACTTATCAAGAACACAATGTAAAAGGTGGAAATTGATTCCATGGATTGGGTGGAATTCTATAAAATATTATCCAATAAATATTTTCCCCCAAATCTCAGTCTAAAAATGAAAGATAATTCCTCAAACATAAGCGTAAGGATGTTTAGTCTATAAGGACGTGTGATAAAGACTTTACAAGGATTTCATGATATACCTATGACATCATCATGAACATATAAATAAAGCTAGATCACTTCATTAGTGGACTAAATACATGTTTACAAAAATAATTGTTGATTCGAGACATTGAAAGCTATGATGAGATAGTGTGTTGTTCCCTTAAATTTGAAATAGATATCAGATACTCTAACAAGTCGATGGGCCTATTGATAAAAAAGAGGGAAAAATATTTATTATGGGTGTATCAGTAGATAAATTCCATAATAAAAACAAAAACTAGTATTCCATGTGTAAAAATTGTGGGAAGAAGCATCCTGGGAACAAACTAATGGGATCCAGAAAACACTTGAAATGTGGATGAATAAGATATTTGGATAATTATTGATGAAGTTATATAAAGAGGACCACTATTGTTGATGTGGAAGGGAATGTTTAAGTCAACACTCAGCCCATAGTTTCGAGTTATAATTACAATTAACATGTAAATTATGTTATCCATTTTACTAAGACAAGGGTTGTTAGAGGAAATCAAAAATTACAACCTCCAATGAAGTAAGGAAGGGCATATGTTACAATACTACTGATGTGGAGCCTGACAATTATGTGGTGAGATGTACGCTATTTATTCATTCATGAATAGTGAATTTACTTTTATATCATGAATATATTTATTATATAAAATAATGTAATTTTAGTATAACTATTCATTCACCCCCTCAAAATTTAATGGTTGAGTCGACTATGAGAACTGAAAATGGATAAATTATTGCATCCAATGTTTCTAACTCATTAGTGGTTAAAGTTAGTTGATTTAACCTCTCAAAAAATCTTTTCATAATACCTATGTTATAATTTTATTATATTTTCGGCATGTATTAAGTATCTTTATACAAATCCAACATCGAATTTTGGGAATGGGAGATCACTCTTCACATCCCGAATCATCAACCAATTCAAGACAAGTGTGAAGTGTATAATGAATCCCCTTTAGAAGAAATGTCCATATTTTGGATATTGATATGTTATGAGAATTATATCTAGCTCAAATTTTTGAGAAAAAGTATAGAATTCTGCTCGAATATAAGCCCATTGTGAGGGACTACACTGATGTGTTCCTCGAAGAGTTGTAAGGTCTTCTTCTTGATCGAGAGGTAGAGTTTAGAATTGAACATATTACATGATATATACATATATAAAAGAAACCATATAAAATCGACACCATTGAGTTAGTTTAATTGAAGAATCAGTTACAGGAAAATCAGGATAGGGGTTTTATATGCCTGAGTTCTTCCCCATGGGGTGAGCTGGTCCTCTTCATCAAGAAAAATAATGTGTCAATGTTTCCCTGCATTAATTATCATGATCTCAACAAAATCATGATAAATAAAAATTATCCCGTTCCATTGATATATTAAATCATAGACTAGTTATGTGGGTTTAGCTATTTATCAGATGTGGACATTCAGTTAGGATATCACCAACTAAAGGTGAGGAAGGATGATATTCTCAATACTACCTTTCAAACAAAGTATGGACACTATTTGTTCATAGTGACTCCCTTTGGACTCAATAATTCTAAAACAATAAGATTGGACTTAATGAATAGAGTATCTAGAGAGTATTGTGACATGTTTTTGGTTGTATTTATTGATGATAATAATATATACTCATAGATAAAGGAGTGACATGAGGAAAATTTGATTACATTGTTGAGGACATTATGAAGAGAGAAAATATATGCAATTTTAGTAAATGTGACTTCTGGATCAAGGATGAATCATTTTGGGGGAATGTTATCACGAAAAAGGAATATATGTGGACCCTTCCGATATAAATTATATCTAAGAGTATCCAAGTCCATCATCCATAACTATGATTCACATATTTCTTGGTCTAACACAGTACTATCGATGATTTTAGGGGAACCTTTCATAGTTGAAAACCCACTATCCAAGTTGACTCATAATGGAGTGAAGTTTGTCTAGATCAATGAATGCGAAGACTTATTTAATGGGTTGATGAATTTTATTGTCTTTATACCAGTTCTCAGACTAATTTAAAGTGGTAAACTCATTGTGTTATACATCAATGCTTCAAATAATATCTTTTGCTGTGTGCTAATGAAAAATGATAATGTGGTATCCTATGCCTCAAGGAAGATTAAAATACACAAGAAAAACTATCCCACACATGATATAGAGTAATAAGCTATGATATTGGCATTAAAAATATGACAGTACTCTCTCTATTGGGAGAAGTGTGATATATATACTGATTTAAAGAGTCTCAAATATATGTTCACATAGAAAGATCTTAATATGTGCCAGTGAAGATGGTTAGAACTAATCAAGGATTATTACATCTTCGTCCACTACAATAATTGTAAGGAAAAAATGTAGGAGATGATCTATGTAAAAAAAAAATCATGCATCATTATCAATGATTAGATTTTAGTAGGATCTAATCTTATTTGCCCTAAAAAATGGACATGGGAATCTCTATGGAAGAAACATAAAAAAATACTATCTCAAATGATTTACAAACCATCTCTTATGATGAAAATAATGGATACTCGAATGAATTATGTGAAAATTCATAAGAAGGTGGAAGAAATGAAAAATTCTAAATACTTAGCGATTAAACATGATAAGGAAGGAGTTTTATTATTTTGGTCATGACTATGTTTACCATATATTCAGAATATAAATAACGGTCTTCTTAATGTTGCATATAGCTCAACCTTTTCTACTCACCATGTGAGCACAAAGATATATCAAGATCATCGAGTGAAATTTTAGTTCGAAAATATGAAATATGTTATCAATGAATATACATCAATGTTCCTAGTATGTCCGTAAGTGAAGAGTTAATTGGAAAATTTTTAAGGGGATGATCAAACCATTACCCATACCGACATGAAAGTGGGAAAACATCACCATGTACTTTTTATTGGATGTCCAAAGACATCTAGAGGAAAATATTCTATATGGGTAGTTGTGGAACGTCTTACTATGAAAACTCAAATTATCAAAATCTGAGATGACTTCCCACTAGATCAACACATAGGGATATATATCAGTGAAGTGTTAAGGCTTCATGGATTACCACTATAAATTTAATCTGATCTGGATGTAATATTCACCTCAAACTCTAGGAAAAGTCTCTAACATACACCAATGAATGATATGAACTTCATTATAGCATAAAATCCTCAAAAAGATGTCCAATATGAGTGGACTATATATACATTAGAAGAAATATTAAGATAATGTTCTAGGAATTTCAATGAAGGATTGGACCAACATCTGCCTATGGTTGAGTTCTCATACTAAAATATATTCTACTAAAGCATCCAAATGGCTCTATATGATCCCCATTATGGGAAAAGACATAGAACTCCATCTTATTAGGATGAATTTGATAAACTCCATCTTTTAAGACCTAAAATGATTAATGAAATGGTGGAGAAAGTGAAAAAATTCAGCAACACATCAAGGCATCCCATGGTAAAATAAATAACTAATTAGATAAACTTAGACAAGACCATGAGAATAAGGTCAGATTTATGATATGCTTCTAAATATCTCCATGTAATTGGTTAATGAGATTTGGTAAGTTAATTAACATGTACATCAGCCAGTTCTAGATTATTGATCATGTTGGAGCCATGACATATTAAGTAGAACTTCATTCAATAATATATCAAGTAAATGATGTAATCCATTTTTACTCATTAAGTAAGTACATAACAGATCCTTCCCATGTACTAAATTCATTGGTGCTAATGTTTGAAAATGATCTCTCCAATAAGGAGTAGTGAGTGAAGATCTTGGATTATAGAGATAAAGTTATATAGAATAAGAACACTCACCTGTTCAAAGTACAATGGAGGAACCATAAGTACAAAGGAGTAACATGGGAACCTAATTAAGTAATGGATTAGATGTATACACACCTATTTTCAACTTATTATATAATCAAAATGTTGATGGGAACATTTTATAAAGGGGAAGAATGTAAAACCCCAAAATTTTATCAACTGAAATCCATTTCTTTTAATTATGTTACATAGTATAATCACAAAAATAAATCACCTTATGAGCATAATACAAACATTATATGTTAATAAAAATTGAAATAATAATTATATGTAGATGTTAAAGAACCTATATGGATTAAATATTAACATGAAATTTGTAATAGTAATATGAACCTTATGAATAGTAATCTAAAATATTGAATAGTAACCTCACCTAAGAATGTATAAAAAAAATTTAAGGATTTTATAAATGATAATATGATATAATTAAATCATAGTAAAAGTAAATAAATGTTTTATAAAATATTTATCAAAGTGTTGATATTTTTATAAAAAAAATAAGTATATATTTTGAAATTTATAATTAATATGTATTTATTAAAGAACATTTATTTCAATAAAATGTAATTTAAAATTGATATTTTATTTTCTTATGATTAGAAGATAATTTTTATGATAAATTAATTAATTTTTCAATATGTTAAAAAATCGGTTATAAATAATAAATTAATATTTTCTAAGTAAATGATGATTTAAATTAAATTCGAATTTCAAATATTTAGACTTATTTTTTTGTCATAAAATTGACTATTTAATTTAATTTTACATTTCTAAAAATTTTTGGGGGTGATTTTTTACGATTTTTATGAAATATTTGAATTTTAAGTGAATAGTAAATTGCAGTAATTTATAGTATATATATATTATAGGTTAAACAAATATTCATTGAGTCATGGATGATATAAGAACCATTGGTTCCAACTAAGATTAAAAACTTAATTTTTTAGTCTCAATAATATATATTACTTATTGTATTGATAAAAATAATATACTACTGATTAAATAATGAGAAAAAACCCTTCTCCTCCACTATAAATACGACCCCTCACCACCTCTTCTACTCACACATCTCAAAATTTGTGACATGTCGAAATTATTCTCAAATAATTCCCTAGATAGATCCCCCATGTCAATGAGAAATTGGTCTCATCAAACAAGAAGATCATTTTCCCTTCTGATATTTTCTAGGATGAGAAATCAATAGGTAAATTCCACCTTCATTTCCTTTTAATTTGATTAGAAGTTATTTTATTATTGTCTCCTCAATTACCATCATAAAAATTGAATGATAACCCTAGTATCATACATATATTGTAATATTATTATTCTAATGGGATAATTAATCATCACACCACCTTATCACTTAACTTTTATTCTAGAAATGAAAACATTATTCGTGAGGTAATAATTTATCTCTTTCAGGGACAATAAATGTTTATTTTTCATTAATGAATTCAATGATGGTCATAAAACCATTTTTAAGCTTAAAATAAATTATAATATGTATATGAAATCCAATTTTATGTTATGGAATCATAATATATAAATTAAATTAAATAATAGAATAGAACTAGTTCATGATTCTCAAGAAACTGGTAAATTTAATCAAAAAAAATTCATTAACTTGTTACATAATGATTTATCATCATATCTAGAAAAAAATAACATATAAGACCAATTATAGTTATTTTTCCATTAATAAAATAAAATTTCAATACTATATAATTAACCCACAATACATGAACTTCCATACTCACATTCACATGAACAGATTTTTGAAACTTATAAAATGAACACTAATGAAAGACGAAATTGAACAATATATCTCATCCAAAAGAAAATAAATGAAAATAATAAAATTATAATAAATAAATTAAATTTATAAAAGTTTCATTAATTATTACTTAATATATTTAATTTTATTATTTGTGACATTAAGATAAACTTTAGAACCGTTTAAAATTCAAGGTAAGAGATCCTTTCAAAATCTCTATTTTCCTTCCAGTTTCACTTTATCTATCATTAACCCAACATAAATCATATTTATTTTTATATAAATTATATAAATTAAATTTATATGTTATAAAATTTTTTTACATGTCGTATCATCCTTCTTTAATGTGGAAATACATGATTCAATAAGGTTCCCTTTTCAATTCTTCCAGATAAGTATGCCTGATTCAAGGGAACTTCCCGATTTATTATCCTTTTTGAAGTGAACTAAATAAATATTTAATCCACCATTATTTTTTTAAATCACACAATTTATCATGATAATTCTATATTGGTTTAATTCTTTTTTTAAACAAACAATATATTTTTTCATTTTAATGAATCTGGAATGGTTTCCCTTAAACAATACTAAATTTTTTATTTATAATTATTTTTAAACACTCTTTTCACTGTAGTTTGATGTAAATTATCATGATATATTCCAATATTCCATTATTAATGTCCATGTATAATTTAAATCCATCATTTCATGGAAATAATTACGAAATTTCCTTTTTATATTCCTTTTGAATTGATTATGATACCCAATTCATTATATGGGTATCCATTATGTTTATGTCTGATTGATTCTGAATGATTATTTATGTTGAAAACATAATAATGACCATGTTCTTATGAGTGTGGCCAAGTAGCTCTCCAATTAAATGGGTAATTTTTGGTCACATGATATGTCACACGCAACAACCACAGTGGTTAGACTTGTCTCATGCTCTATGTGCAACGATCACAGTGGTTAACCTTAACAAGTGCTCTTCGATGTGAATTGAGCATTAACTCTTGAATAATTAATTTTTTATGTTTCTAAGAAATTAATATTATTCAATGATTATATGATCCCATGTTCTATATGTTATTATTCCATTTTTTTAATTATGTTTCATTCCTTTCTATATAATTATGTTTTTCTTTATAACCTATGTGATAAGATTTATTTTAATGTATATTTCATTAATCTGAATTTTAGCATATCATTTTGTTCTGGTATTCCCAAGGGTATCCTATGAATATGTAAGTGATATAACTAATTTAGGATATCCTTATGAAAATTAAATAAAATATATTGTATTTTTGTTTCATGTTATTTAATTATGTATCTAATCTTCAAAAGAAACTAGACTTTATGATAATTTTCGAGTAATTTCAGGCTTAATTATTTTAAAAATCATTTAAAAATGTGTGTAAAAGTCTAGGATCACTATACAATTCTCCTCATAAGATAGTTCATTATCCATTTGTATTAGCTTCAGATTCAGTACATGTGAGGAATCATGTATATACATCCCTAGGGTATATTTATTGAACATATCATATCTTGATCCAAATTTGGTGGAAGTTAAATCTGATAGGACACTACTACTTTAATAACAAGGGTATCAAATTAGCCAATGTTCCTAGGTATAAGATTTCATTTTTTGAACCCAAATATCTTTTCCATGATTGTATTTGAAGGAAAACATTTCCTCTCCATGTTCATTAGATGTTTGATTGAATATATATTCATTAGACTATGAGTATATTTTATATGTTGTTGGGTTTCTTTATCCTTCCATGCCATCTAATGCACAAGATAAGATCCAAGTATCATTAATTCAATAAATTAATCCAAAAATTATTTTTTAGACATATATTCTAATATAGAGCTTTAAATGGAGCCATTTGAATAATCGAGTGGAAGTTGTTTTAACATGAGAACTCAACTAAAGAGAGATGTTGCTCCCTTCCTCCTTAAAAATATATTGTTCATGCTCATAACATATCCATTAGTATTTGAATACACATTTTAGATTTTCCACATTCTAGATGATATTACATGATTAAATTCAATTCTATATTGAAATCATGATAAATAATCCGAAAGATTTTATGTTCTTAACAGAAAGGATTTTTTAAAATATTTTTATTTGGTTTGTGCGGTATGTGTGGTTTTAAAAGGGGAGGGGAGGGGTTATTTATACATGATGTGAGTTTTATTTTAAGAACAAAATTTTGAATAAAATTCTATATATAAGGTAAGACTTTTTATTGTAATATTTTTGACATAATTAATAAAATATAAATATAATAAAAAAATTTAGGGCCTTAAACCCTTGTATAATTTTATTTCTCTAGGTTTTTATAATTTAAAGATAATAAATGGGGAAATTGTTCGTTTCGGAATACATTTGACTTTAGACATGGAATTTAATTTTCATTATTAGAAATCATGATTATTATTATTTAATGAATCATTTAACAAATTATTTTTTTCAAGCCTTGTGTTATAATAATTAATCATTCTTTATTTTATCATTAATGATGTAATTTAAGATAAATTAGTTATGAAAAAACTATATTTTTACAATTCCATTTAAGATTGAAGTATTAAAATAAATTATTAAAAAATCCCCCTTGAAAATTTTCAATATATAAAATTTAAAACTAAAATAAAATTTATAAAAAAAATATTTTTTTATCATAGGTAATATTAATTTTTTTATTAGTTTTTTTATTTTTTATCGAACTCATTTAAGTTAAAATTATTAAAAAAAGTATATTTTCATTGAGTTTTAAATTATTATATTTATTATATGAAGTTATAAGATTAATATTAATTAAATTACTCATGATAAATATTATTTTAATTTCATTTTATTATTTGAGGTAAAATTACTATTCCAATGGCCCTGATAATATTCCCAATAATCAAGATATTATTCCCAATGGATATGATACTATTACAAAGGCCTCAGTACCTATTATAAATACTTAATCATTAGTTTATTCATTATTTACCTCGATTTAGCTAAATGTTATATATTTTAAAATCTTTAAGATATCGATTGGTTTACTAATAATTTATTTACTTATATAGAGTTGTTATTGGAGAAGATGTTTCTAAAATAACAGAGAAATTAATATTTTCTAATTGTAATTTTTTTAATATATGTATTTTCTTCATTGTGATGTTTATGATTTTCTTTTTTTTATTATTGTAAAGACAGGTATTAATGCAATAAATTTGTTTCATTTTATTTATGTGATATACCTATATAATATAATATAATATAATATAATACATATTTATATTATGAAAAAATATCACTAATATACTATGGATTATTACCCAAACATATTATGTTTTTCAATAAAATGGATTTATGATAAACCCATCATTTTAATGAAAAAAACGTATTTAATTAAAAAATTCTACCACATAATTCAATGTATATAAAATCTATCCCAAAATATTCTTCACATGTCATCACGAACTATAAATCACCATGATGACCATTGATTTTGGATAACTAAAATTAAAACCTTGAAGGGTTAATTGTCATGTCATTATATAAAATACATATGATATATTAATTAATGATAAAGAAAATATTGATTTAACATACCATGATACATTTTGTGTAGTCTTAAAGTCTAATGATTATATTAACAAAACCATAAATAAGTACCAATATTACCTATATAAAATACAAATATACCCAAAATTACCTATGATTATTTTTTAATGTTAGTCTTTTAAACATATTTAATCATATTTAACACTTCTAACAATCTATTGTGACATGTATTACATCATTATAAAACCATATGATAAAATCCTCCATTTAATTTCATTCATATAAAATTTTTGAAAAAATATTATTGGAAGAAAGGGTAGATTATGATTCAAAATTTATATGTCTAAATTGTGAATTCTCAAACTTTTTTTCTTCAAAAAATCTTATGTAATAATTTTAATGAATTATATTGTTTTTGTAAATACTTATAAATATTCTATGACTAACACAATCATCTTTTTCAGTCATTTTTATAAAATTTAATATCTTCTTTTAGATCATTTTGTAATATATTTTATAAGTGACATATTATATTAAAATATTTCATTATCAGTATATATTAAACAACTATATCATGTAATGTGACTTTAACATTTAACTTAGATAATATAATCATTCATTAGAACATATTTTAATCTTCTTTTACTTAAAATATATTCCCACTAAACACATAGATATTATATTTTACAAAAATATAACAATAGTATACATAAATAGTTTATGTAATTAATCTAACACATATTTCATTTAGTTAAAATAGGAAAAATTATACTATTGAAATACATATCTGGTATGTAATTCTATGTTCATAGAAAAATATCATTAAAAATAATATTCTTAATTATTAAAATAAACCATTGATGGGTAGTAGGAAATATGTAATTTATATTTTAATTAATATATATATAAGAAATTATACTTGATAAATTAATTTTATTATTTATTTTAATGTCTTGTTATATAATTGATCAAATTATAAAACATTTGTAAAAATACCATCATCTCATTTACTAATAACAACATTTATTATAAATAAAATTATTTATTCTTAAAGGAAAAAAATGAGATGATAAATATGTAAAAAATATTGTTGGTTTATAAATTTTAAATATTTAAGAAGTCCTTCTGATCATTTTCACTGTTATAACAATTATTTATCACATTTTAATGAAATATTTAACCCTCGTCCATCAATTATTTTCATATTGTGAACTCGTGGACAAGTTCACAATGATTCTTTACTGTATAATTGGTATCATATAAACTAAACAATACAATAATTTTTTATTGTAACACTAATAACTAATGTTTTAACACAACATTATTATAATTCCCAAATCCTTTTAAGGATCTGATAACATGTCCTAAAAAAATATTTAACTAAAATACAGAATTTCATATTTCATTAAGGTATAAAATTATAATTAAAAATATATTAACTTAAATGTTTTTTTCAATGTTACATAATATGAAAATTTACAAAAGGAATAAAACCACAAGTAAATAAAAATATAATAAGACTAAAATACTCTTACTCCCAATTTAAATTAAGGATCATACCATCGATGAAAATTATATAATTAATACCAAAAATTACAAAAATGATAAAATTAATTGAAAGGTTCCGGAACTAGGAAAACAAAATGTCATGTAATGGCCATACCCAAGAAGTGTAGATTGGGAGCATTATTTTATTACATTGGAATAATTATGAGAATCAAATCTAGAAGGGCTGATTATATTGCTAGTTTTGTAAAAATATACTACAAACATGATAACGATATTACATTGGGAAATAGAAAATAGAACATGAAAAATAACAAAAATAGATGAACAACATCCTTGGAGTCTTATACAATGACTTATTCATCATAACATGGGAAAGGAAAAAATAATGGAGAGATAAAATTCTCACTAAGGGATAGTACATCGCAATATAAAATGATTCAATGATAATAAATAAAAATTTTAAGGTAAATATCAAATCCCAAATTCCTTTTATATAAATGGATTGGAAAACTAAATATGGAAAGCTATGTAACTAAAACACATTTCATTTAATCAATGAACATAGAATTAACTACATCCAACGAAAATCTAAAAGAAACAAAGTCACGGATAAGTAATATTTTAATCATAATGAGGTAAATGCTTAATTGTTGGACTCTATGATTCCTAGGAACATGGTACCTTTACTATCAAGATCTTTCACAAGATGTTTTATAACATATAGGGTAAAAACCCATATAATTGGCCAACTAATTGGTCTAATTAAATAACTGATTCATTGATGGGATATCTATAACGGGTCACCAACCATGTTGTAACATTCCAAATAATTACACATATATTCAATAAAAAATTTATTTCATGAGCAACATTCCATTTCAATTATATGTATTGAGTAATATATACATATTATCAATATTTTATCAGTTAATAAAAAACTATCAAGTACACACTGTATTTTAAAATGGCATAAAAAGTAAGAAATAATTATAAAAATCACATTTGATTATGGATATCCAAAATAAATTTCATTTCACATGTAAAATGATTATAAGGATGTGATTGTTTCAGTATAATGATAAAATCACAAAATAAATTGACAATAAAAAGATAAATTTTCCTAATTTTTAATTTTCAGGTAAAAACCCATTGGATGAGATAAATCAATGTAAAAATTTAAATTTCATGAGAATAAAAGGATTAAATATAAAATATATCAAAAGGGGTTGTATATAAACCTTTAAAAAAAATTAAGCTGTTAAGATGTCATTTATCCCACAGATGTAAAAAGTGAGATGAAAATCCCTTACCTTGCATTTAATTTTGTGTAAAAGTCCTTTAACCTCCAACGTAATGGTTTTAAGAATCAAAATAAATTAGTCCCAAAATACATTAATATTTTTTTAATCATATATAATCTTCTTATGATTTCTTTTTATCCGTTTGATAGAAATTATTCATTAATTCCACTAATTTTGGGGTTAATTGTCTAGTTTATTGAGTATGTCTTAAATTATTATATTTTTTTTATTAACAACTACATTATTTAATAATATTATATATGAAACACATGATTTAATATAAATTTATATTCACTACATATATATTTATAAAGATTCAAAAAATATGGATATAAGAAATGAAATTCATCATTCATGAAGACGGTAGGCCGTACATACTCATGAACGCTACATCTATTTCTTTATCATATAAAAAATGAAAATTAAATGAAATGTATGAATATTATAATTACAATATCATATTTATTTCATATATGTATAATATTTTATTTATAAAAACAATCATTAAGTAATTCTATGTATAGCATGAATGAATCACCTCATTTTGAGGAGGTGGCAGTCCACATGTCCACAAATGATGTTATTACCTTCAAAAAATAGTTATTCATGTCGGTATGATCTATATAGTAATTCCATAAGAATAAATAATTTATATATTTCACATATATAATATATAAAATATAAATTAGTCAATATTTACAACCATGAATTGTGTTAAATCGAAGAACGAATGGCATTTGTTCGTCAGGTGGTAGTTCACCACACAGACGAATGAGGACTGCATATCCAATTGTATGGATGTGTGTGAAGGTGTAAGTTGAATTATTATAACAAAAAATATATATATGTTTAGGTAATTATATTATTATATAATAATTATAAAAATGAATTTAATTTTTGGATATATAAATGAACCAAAATGTGATAGTTAAAGAATATCCCCTCTTATTTGGGTAACTCGTTTTGGTTTAAACCAAAATAATTCCTTAGTATGATTTCTACAAAAATTTAGGATTATATGATTATGGGGGGTATTTTTGGAGCATATTCCATCATATTTTGGTTCATAAAATGTTCTTGAAATGTGTGAATAATTGGTACGAGTGAGTTTCATTATATAGTGGAGGAGTGGAATTCATGTAAATTTTTGATAAATAGAATTCCACCTATGTTTTTTCCTTGTCAAGTGGATCCAACAATGAATAAAAATCAATAAAATTGAGGATAGGGTATAAATATGACCAGAAAATGGATTTTTACAGGATTCTAGATCATTTTGGACCTTAGGATTAAGGTTTAGTCCCATTATAAGAATGTTTTTCCCTTAATAGCTATAATTAATTTTAGTTACATTAACAAATATTTTAGGTAAATATTTAATTTTAAGTTATGAATAATTTTATATTACTCTCATTCAAAATATGGAATACTTTTTATCAAATTCCAATAATAGAATTAGGAAAAATTAATTTAAAATCAATCCATTAAATGGGACAACAAAGTGGGTTCTTAAAGTAAATATGTTCAAATATTTGTAAATTTTTATCCAATTTCTATAATAAATTGGATAAAATTGACATAAAATTTATTAATTGATGTATAATTTACCTAATGTGACATTGAAAATAATATCAAATATAATTTTACAACATTAATATTTTACAGAAAAAAATCAATTTTCAATTAAAATTCTCTATTTTTAAGTTTTTCTCTAAAAAAACGTAAATGAAAAATACCAAAAAATCACCATATTTTTATTATTATGTTGTTATATAAAATTTAAATATTATTTTCAAATTTATAATATATAAATTCTCTGAAAAAAATATTTAAAACATGTTTCCCTTAAGATATAATAAAACTACCTTTAGAAAAATATAGGTTTTTATGCATGAAATTTGGGTTATACATATCTTATGCCTATTAATTTTCATTCAAAGAATAAAAAATATATTTAACTGAATAATATATATATATATATATATAATAATTATAATTCGCACATATTAATTAATTAAATTTAATAGGAATAAATAATTTTCTGAGCATACAACTAAAAAATATTTCCTTTATATTCAATTCATTTATATTTTCATTTAAAATTAACTACAAACCAATGAATTAATCATATATTTCTGTAAGTAATATATTTTAATAAGTTCTTTAATCCTATTCATAACCTCTATTTTAATGTCTTGGTTATATCATATTATATTTATTAATAACATTTTAATAATATATTGTTGTCAGGCATAACATTATCTTGCGTGAAATGCAAGCTATGAATGAAACTCATGATTTTGTCTGAGGTAATCTAACTACATTTTATTTTCATTGAATGTTATAGAATATTTAAAAATTAATTAAAAAATAAAATATATCATAAATTCACTGTTGGTTTTATTTGATTCTACGTTTGTTTTTGTGTATCATGAATGAAATCGAATAAAAGAGACACTTATAGAATTTTTTTGTGGTGTTTTATTATCCCCACCTAAAATAAATTTCATCCTCATGATTTAAACACAATATTTTAAATAGAGTGCTTGATATTTGAAAATTGCATTGTTTAATGACCCACATTATAATGTAATTTATAAAATATCCACTTAATAAGATATCATGGTAATTAAAAAGGACACATGTAATAACATATAACTAGGTTTCTATATAAGAGATCATTAGTGGAAAGTGAAAAGAAAAATATAGTAAGTAAATATAGGGAGTAATTGAGGTTATCAATCAGCAAAAAAATCAATGATCAAGGGAAAACTGGGGACCCCAAAACCATAAACTTATTATCATTTAAATAACCGATGGTATATAAAATTTATGGTATCAGGATAACATCTCTATTTGAAGATATTTTTTCTAATGTTCAAGAATTTTTTTATTAACCACGAATATTAGTAAATTCACATAATTAATAAGTTTCAATATCATTTGATATTTTTCTTCATTTGGTTATTCTTTTATTAAATTATAATTCATCTCATAATCGATGAAATGGATATCTGAGAATGAACACATTTTTATTGAAGCACTAAAAGTTTCATCCAATAGATTGTAATAGAAATAAAATAAGTCAATAAAGTTTTCTCGAACTATTTTACAAAACCAATATGTTTAATACATTAAAAAATAATCCTCAAAAGTCAAACCACTAGTTAAAAATTAATATTCATTAGTCAAATTGTTTAACTAAAAATAATTACTCATTAACCAGGACATCATGTTGGTTAGTGGTAGGTGAAAAATCCTTAACATCCTTCAGTCTATGGATATTTTGGAATGGAATTGTTGGAAAATATGGGTTTTCAACTAACATATATGTTTTCTTGTTATAAAAATATATTATTATAAATTATATGAATTTCCCTAATATGATGGACATATTTGAAATGTTATCATTAAAAAACATTTCTATCTGGGATTTCTATATAACATATCCATTTTTTCAATTTATAATAATATTACTTTAACATTACTATGATGACATTACAGATCATATGAAACCTAAAGGTTGTCAAGAAAATTAACTCACATCTATAAAATGTAAATTCATTATTATTTAAATAATTTTTTACACTATAACTTATACCATCTATAAGTTTCTTCAAAATTTCATTTATCTCGGTAGACTCCCATTACATTGAGGATATAATATTTTCAAGTCATTTATATTTTTTTCAATATGATTCACCTTAATTTTAACCTTTAATATACATTTTCATCATCTATTCATGTCCTTCCCAATGTTCTGTGGTGAAATTTGAATTATCTTAATAATATCCCTTAGGAGTATCGAACCAGGTGTTTAGTAAGGCATGTTGTCATGTACCAGGTTATGATCGAGTCATTTTTAATGCACCTTTTTGGATTTGGTATGCCTATGTACATCTGTTCATGAACAATGTATTATTTTAGTATATTGAGAGGGATGGGATAATTATAAAACCATATAATCATTATCTAACTAAATAATTTGTATTTTATCATATATTTACCGTCAAATTATACCATAACCTTATTTTATGTAATATATGTTCCCCTAAATCTAGTTTGCATGTTTTTAATTGAACATGGATCCATTACAAACAATAAGGACATAACCCTAGAAGCTTGGAGATGGATCCCCAATATATTACATTGGCTAGATTACAAGGAATCAAATCATAAATGACTAAATAATTTAGATGTTTTGGAAAACCAAATTACAAACATGATACCCACATTACATTGAGAAATAGAGAGTAAAACATGATACATTATAAATCTAAATGAGCATCATATTTATAGGATAATTCATGTATAACATCTTTATAAGAATGGGAAATGATACAAAATAAGGTTGAGATCAAATGCACAGAAAGGGTGTGTACATCTATAGAAATAAATTATCAATGAGAATAAATTGATATAAACAATAAACTAAGCACCTTGTCTATTTATATTACAAGATAAGTTGAAATCAATTTGGAAAGGTATGTAACTAAAAGAGATTCCCTTTAATCAATAAATTGAGAATGAAATATAACCATTGATAATTTCAATGAAAAAATATGATGGATAAATAATAAATAAATATGAACTAATGAAATGATTAATTATGTGATTCCATGTTTCCTAGTTAGCTGGTACCTTTTCCATCATGACTTTTCACAAGATTATTTATACGATATCTGGTAATGATCCATATGGTTGGTCATATGCTTAGTCTCGAGAGACTAACAATGCATTGAGGGGATATTTATAACCAGGACCCACCAATCTTTTAAAAGTTCAAATATTTGATCATATATCAAATTATATATTTAATTATTGATAAATGTTCCTTACCAAGTATTTTTATTGAGTAAATCTTAAGGATTTACCATTATTTCTCCAGTTAATCAAATATCATTCAAGTACACACTATATGTAAGATTGGAATATAGTTTAAGAAATATTTATAACCATCACATAAGACAATTTATATCCAAAATAAATGTTATCAATGTGGGTAGTAGATACACCACCTAAAATAATTTAGTGTTAAATTTTTCATTTCTCATACATATGAAATAAGTGGGATGAAAATACCATACAATGGGTTTCATTTAATGTGAACATACATTAAACTAATATAAAAAGGTTTTAAGAATTATAGGAAATTATTAAAGAAAAATATTTATATTTATGATATCATATATGGATTTTTATAAAATCATACATTTTTTTGTAATCTTTTATTATTTCAACTATTTTGGGTTTTAATTTCCTAGTTTCTTAAGTATGTTTTGACTTATTATTTGTTGATAATATTTATTGGATCGTGGATAAATCAGATCCAAAATTGAAATCATGATTTAATTATCATATATATTCAGTACATATTTATTTATAATAATCCCTATAATCTTGATATGGGAAATGAAATACATTATTTCTGGAGACGATATAGTGTATGTACGCGTGAACGCTAATTCAATTTCTTTGTCATAGTAGAAGAATAAAAGTTAAATGATATATATTTATATTATAATTATAGTATAATATTTATTTCATATATGTCACATATGTATATATAATATATATGCAGTACATTCCATGTATATATTGAATGAATCACATCACTTTAAGGGGGTGGTATCCCACACATCCACAAACACTGTTATCATATTCCCATAAAATGGAAAACTGAAGGTGTTGTCAATATATTAATTATAGAAGTATAAATAAATTTTTAATTTCATAATATCATATATAAACTAAAAATCTATCATGATTTCAAAACTAAACTAGTGGTAAATGGAAAAACGAATGACATCATTTTGCGGGGGAGTAATCAACTGTACACACGAACAATGATTTTGTACCCCATTTCATGGATGTGTGTGAATGTGTAGGTAAAAATATTATGATAAAAAATATTAGTATATTAAAGATACTAAGGTTATTATATAATCATGATATAACATAATTAATGGGCTGGATAATTAAACGAAGCAAAAAATGATTGTTGAATATCATTACATCTTATTCGGGTAAGTATATTTTTTATATAAAAATAATTTATTGAATGTTATTATACCCATAGCGAGTTTTCTAGGATGATGGAAGGTATTTTGGGAGATTACTTTTTCATTCTTAAACGAGATAGAGAACTTTATAGGTATGAATAAATATGATGTTTGACTACCCTTTTATTGTGGAGGAGGAGTTTCATTCTTGTAAATTTTTGAAAGACATGATATAAACCTTGTTTTTACTATGTATTTTTCCTATAATAATAATAATAAATAAAAAAATATATTATAGGTAAGAATTTGTACAATTTAATGCCATTTAGAAATGTTTCAATGTTATTTTTTATGTTAAGATTAACTTTTAGTCTGTTATTATGCGGATTATTCTTTAACCGCTATAATTAATTTTAAATACTTTTACTAATATCCGTGGTAAAAAATTAATTTAACCTTAGAAATAATTATAAATAATTATGATTCCAAATATTTAATCCATTTTTTCATATTCTAATCACACATTGTGTTGAAATTAATTAACAATCAAACCCACGGATGAGGCGACAATGTGAGATTTTAAAGTAAAAATGTTCAAATAATTAAAATGTTTTTATATCCAATTTCAATATGAATTTGATTAGAATGACAACATATTTATTATCTAATGAATTATATGTATAATATTTCTTTTAAAATTATTTAAAACATAATTTATAAATATAAATAAAATATAATTTAAATAATTTTTCAATAAATATTCAGTATTATTCACTATTCTGTAAAAAGTATAACATCTGAAAAAAATACAAACAATTTACCCTAAGCAACTTTTTATTTCAATTTTTAAAAATTAAATAATTTTTTTATATATATAATTTAAAAAATACCCAAAATTGTATTTAATATAGTTTTTCCATTAAAAGGTAGTAAAACTACTTTTAGAAAATTGTCTTTTTTGGTGAAAATTGTGTTTGTTCTTATCTTTTTACTATGAAATATTTTGGATGAATATCAAAAATATATTACTAAAAATATTATATATATATTTAATAAAAATAATTCATTAACAATAATTATTGTAATTTTTTATGATAAAACACCTTTGTGATCATAATTATAAATATATTTCATTTATATTCAATTGGATTATATTGTCATTTCTAATTAACTGGTAACTAATGAATTCATCATATAATTTATATAATATTAAATTTTTATATTTTAGTTAGTATAATTCATAACTATTAATTTAACAGTAAGGTTATATCTTTTTATATTAAATACTAATATTTTATTAATATTTTTTTGTTCAGTAAAACTCTATCTTGCTTGAAATACAATCTGTGGAAGAAAATCGGTGTTCCATGCAATAAAATATAAATACATATTATTAAAATTTCAAGTTATAAAATATATTAAATTTATCTAAAATATTAAATATACTATAATGTCTCAATATTTTATATTCTTTTATACATTTGGTGTCACTTGTCATACATTCTACTGAATAAAAATTATTTTTTAGAATTTTTTGGTTTTTAGAGGACTCATTTTTAGGTAAAACCCCACTAATATACATTTCATGTCTATTTACCAATAACCCATTTGTCCACTAGTAATGTATTTTTAGATATTCTGTAGCCTTTGCTCATAGTAAGAAGGCCTTAGTCATTCATTCTAATGGAAGAGTTTGTGAAAAGGAAAGATTCTATCCATGTAAGTAGCAAGTTATTTTTCTTACAATTTCATTTAATTTCATATATTGAATGATCATAAATCTCATTCATCACCCATATTATGTTTTACGTATATTATTATTATTCACTAAAAAATATTATTTTATGATCCCGGTTCTTCTTTGAGGTATGGATCACGAATTTTCAGTCATTTCATTTTTTTAATAGCTTAAATATGTACTAATGTGGGTTACTATTGAGAACATGGAAGGATCGGGTGTGTCCGGGGCTCATTGTAAGAATGGAACCCAACTCATAGAGAGTTATGGGCCTACCACATGGTTAGGAGAAACTTTACTGGGTAGGCCATACAGTTATACTAACTTTTCAAGAGGGGGTTGTATCTTTACAATGATTGTGCTAAAGTTTATCAAATGTTACAAGACTTGACAGAGGGTACCACATAGTTAGGAATACAGTACAGTATGATCATAAATTCCCCATGTTCTATTACAGTAATCATGTGGCCCATCATGAAAGGGAAAAATAACCAAATTTCCCTAGAATTGTTTTTATCCCAAATTGGGGTTTCTCCTCCCTCATATTGGACAGTAGATTGTTGGATCTCCCATTGGAGGTGAATAGGTAAGCCTTTTCTCCTGGTTCATCATCCATTGTCCAGTAAGACTCATGTTTTCTCCATGGACCCACAATGGTAATGCGTTGTTTCATTTTTATCCATATTTGATAATTTTGGTTATCGATTGTGCTATTTTGATTTTGGATTATATGCCCTAATATCCTGTTATTCATCCACTCTAAATATTTATCCAAACCCAGGGTGAATCAAAGTATGGTAAAGGAAAAAAAATCTAGTATGGGACAAAGGTAGGTTGTCATGTGCTTTTCACTTAATGTCACGCTAATTATATATGTAGGAGTGCCACGTTCCCATTTTAAGTGTATCACATTGAATTATAATGTGAACCTATTATTGACTATTGTTGTTTGGGTAATTAAATTAGTGTTTACATGCAAGTAATCGATTGTTTACCTTGATTAAGGGCCACCCATGGGTGAGTTCTTGGATGGACCCTATTATGGACATTTGAACTATGATTCCTAGGGGGCATACCTTTTTTCCAATTATTAGGTTGTTAATTTTTTTTATTAAATTGAATTAAAATTTCCATGAATTTTAATTGAAATGATTGAGGGTGTGGGATATTTTGACTTAACCTTAACCCATTTAAATACATATGCATGTTTAGGTATATTTGGACTATTTGGTTCCACTATAAACCCACCCACATGAATTTGGTTTGGTAAAAGAATTGTAACGGTTTAGATTACATGATTGGCTTATTATATGATTTATTGTCATGTGAATAATGTTTTGAAAATCCTTAGAGGTTATTCCAAACTTTTTACCCCCATGGTGGTGAGATGTTAGACACTTATGGTTTTGACTATAACACTCCTAATAATTTGTCATCTAAAAGCTAGTGTTGATAAATGGTAAATAGAATTGGTGGAATCTTGGATTATGTTTTGAGTTACATAGAAATGATTATATGTCTTGTTTACCTTGGTCCCTTGGGTGAAACATGGATTACTATAAAATTACATGGACATTCTCAATGGTTTTTTTATAACTGTAAAACTGTGAGTAAACCACATGTGCCATGGATGGGATCATAGAGGATATTATAAATACTAATTGAATCATGGATCCCAATATGATTCCACTGATTGACTCAAGAGGAATGAAAATTATTTCATGGGTGATACTTGGGTCTCCCTATAGGACCACCACAAACGGTCTAGGTTAACATTGAATTATACCACACATAGAGTGATATCGGGCTCCTGTGAGGTTCATTGGGATGGGCTTGCAGGGTGTTGGTAGATTTTTCACCTATAGTGATACAAGGATTATATCATAGGAATCACAATAATGGGCTCGAGTTACGCCATATTTTGAAATGGTTTATGAAAAGTCTACCCAGCTAAATCACAAGCTTAGATTCAATCATTTATTATTATTGGTTAGATAGCCTTCTGAGGCATCTGTTGTGTTTACACCAATAAGAGGGATTGTTGGGACTAGTTCAGACCTTAGGACATAAAAAAATTAATTTAATTAAATTGTTAATTGAATATAAATAAAATCTAAATAGAAACTAATTCTTGTTAGACTATATTCATTGGGTACATTACATATTACTACATTCACTATTTCACACTACATATATATATGTTCAATGAACTATTGGCACAAAACATAGGTGTTATACTAATGGTATTTAGTATCCCACCTTGTTTGGGTCATGATTTGGGCCCAAAAAGAATAAATTATTGCAGGTGTCGGTAAGGGAAATATCTCTATTACAAGAACATGAGATGTTGCTTAAGAGTAAAGGAGCATGGGACCAAGATGTGGCTTTTGATGTCTCCAAGATTCATTTTTGATTTTTTGTATATTAGGTACTCTTAATGTACATGATTAAAGAGTAAAATGTTTTGAAATTTTTTTAACATGTACATGTAGAATCATCTTTAGTATGATATGATTTCAAAATATTTATACTATCACTCATCCATTGTACACATCAGTTGCACGGTTTTAGTATTAATGCTATTAAATTTTTATTGTATTCCACTTTGTTACACTAAAATAAAGAGGTAATAGTATCGCCACTATCTTAACTAGGACCTTACTGCTAGTCGGAATCCTATAGTGTTTGTGGAGATGAGCTTGAGGCCAAGTGGCCAACCAGGCTCGAAGCACTATTGGTTTGCATCTAGGTTCGAGACATTAAAAAGTTGTATCAAAGAAGTTTATTTTCTGTATTTATTTACTATTTGTAACTGATAGAAGAGCATATGAAGGAATTGGGATTCGACAATATGTTGTTCCATGGAGTAGCTACCCCGCATGTAGGGAAATCCAAATCGTCATGAATTGATTTTTTTTGGATTTTTATTTAATATAGTTAACTTGATTTCACTATTGGGTGACACACTTGTATTCAGTTTTTATTATTGATATTATTGTGGTACTATTATGTTGAAATCCAATAAGATGATTATATACCAACTCATGCACTATATAGAAACTTGTTAGAATCACACGCCAAGAATTCTTTTAATTCCATATAGGTGAATTTTTGATTGCATGATGTTGTGATTGATACCTTGATAGATATGAATGCTGTTGTGATAAGTGTATTGGTACATGTTATGGTTTAAATTGGATGGATTCCAACCTTTGGTCATATATTTTTATAGTCCCCCTTGGATCCAAATTTGGTGGATCATTTTTTTCCTTATACTGAACTATGTTTCCTTATAGT
This sequence comes from Viscum album, assembly GCA_963277665.1. Classification (NCBI taxonomy): domain Eukaryota; kingdom Viridiplantae; phylum Streptophyta; class Magnoliopsida; order Santalales; family Viscaceae; genus Viscum; species Viscum album. The sequence continues at coordinate 1,589,090,091 of OY728141.1, read as the reverse complement.
ATATGATGATGTCAAGAATTGATTCGTGGGGAGTAGCACCCCCACTGATTGGAATTATGGATAACATTAGGTTACCCTTTTCAAAAGGGGAATTAATAATCCTGGAATAAGTGTCAACTATAGTCTTTAATGTGAAATCAATTTAAATTGAAGTGAATGTGAAATGAAAGTGGAACTGAATTTTATTTTGATGGTGATAATCACTAGACATGACCTCAGTAGTGGAATTTTGGTAGTGTTTCTCACTATTTTGAATCTAGAACTAGACCATGGGGTAGGCATAGGGGTGAGTGATAGAGGATGGTTTTGACCTGTCCTATTTTTTCTATGATTTTGAGATGTGACATTGAGGACAAACTATTACTAAGGGGTATGATTGAACTTGTAGAGTCATATCACCACAATGGAATCCAATTGTATGCCAGGATGGTAGTGATGATAATACCATAGTGTTGGTAGGACATGGATTAGTAGCATATCCTCCAGTCATCCCATTTGTAGCACCTACTATTTTACTAGACACAAGTGATGATGCAGAGTTCTGTTAAGGCTTTATGAGGTTCAAGGAAAACTTTTAGCGAGCACCAAAACTAGCCACATCTATGTCTATGTTGACATGAGTGTTCCAGTAGTAATAGTAGACCACTTTTTCATGTGATGGTAGACCATATGTTGTATAGTCATAGCTAGAGGCAATTTTTCTGATATTTAAGCATCTAGAGATGCTTTCTGAGAGTAGCATAAATCTTCTAACATATATGATACAAGATTCCACAAAGAGATGGTGGGGATTGATTACTCAGTTCAGTCATACTCATGATATGGGATGGGGATACTTTTAAATAGTTTTCAAAGGAAATTACTATCCCAAGACACAAAGGTTTAATAAAGGTCAGGAGTTTATACATCTAGAATAGGGAGGTCTGTTAGAGATGGAATACTCGACCGGTTTTACTGAGCTCCAACTATTTACACATATTCTGATGGGTAGTGATTTTTTGAAGGATATGATATTTGAGAATGGTCTCAGATATGATAACCAACCCTAGGTAAATGTATTCAGGGTGGATACCATTTCATCAATAGTAAATCAAGTGCTGATCATAGAGCATAACTTGAGGGATGCATCATTTGGATCTTTCTCAAGGTGATATATGTAGTTAGAATGTATCTTCATGTAGTTGGGTGAGGTGCTACCATTGCATTAGGATGCAGAATAAAATCCCATACTATTAGTATGACCCATTTTAGTGCAGATCTTGTGAAATGACAAGACATCTTCATCATTTTTTGTAGGGTGTTTGCGCCAACAGCTATTGAGAGAGGGTATGGACAGTCCCCATATTTAGGGGCGGGGGTGATAGCATCTCACCAATCAAGGAACTGGAATGTATTAGGCCATTTAGGCTAAGGTGGTGGTCAAAATTGTGGTATCCAAACACAAGGTTTTCAGATACATTAGGGTGGATCAGCTGAGGGTTGTATGGTAGTGTATGTGGGCCTCCGTACAAGCTAGACTAATGTAGTGAAATAGATATAACATGGGAAGGATCCCTGACCTTGTACTTTCATTGGTACTATTCTAGTAGATTATATTTCTACTTTTTCATTTATTGATACATGGGATTCATGTAGTTTCATATCTATGCCCATTTTGGAGAGCCTTCTGATCTATGTTTTTTCCTTTGATGATGTTATAAAGCAAGACAGTCTATTTGGTATTAGAATGGTAGGTGTGCGTTAGTGCATTGAGTTACCCCTTGAGGATGGTGGGTGTCACTTTTCAAGGGATCTCAAATTCCTTGAGATGATAGGTTTTGATATCATTATCCCGATGTACTATTTAGTTTTAATTTATAACATTTTTTATTTATAACACTGTAGGGTGAGATTTATGTTACCATATGGTGGATAATTTATATTAAAGTGTGAATGGTATGTCTAGGCGAGTTAATCTAGTCCCAAGAAAAATTGGTTGGGTGTGAAGACAACCCAGAACGCGAGATTATATCTGGATAGACAAGGAACACATTAGATGGATTTCCCTCTAGTGGTTGATCATGTCAGTGACATTTTACTAGAAGACTTCTTAGTTTTACCTCTAGTGTTAATAGTGGAGATATTTATCGAGCTAGTTCCAAGAGCTACACCGGTAACCATTCCAACTTACAGGATGGCTACGACTGACTTAGAATAGCTCAAAAGTTAGTCAGAGTACATAGAGGAAAAGGGTTTTATCCAACCCTGTACTTCTGTGTGGGGTCCTTTAGTCCTTTTTTTGAAAATGCTTGATGATCCCCTCAAGCATTTCATGGATTATCTTACATTTTTCTAGTTTATGATTATGAACTGATATCCCTTGTCTTGAATAGATATTCTCATCGACTAGCTCCATGGAGCTATGTTTTTTTAAAGATCAATATGAGAACCGGTTATCCCTAGGTGTGTGTTAGATCATCATACATACCATTCACATTCATTCAGATAAGGTATATCCTGTATAAGTATCTTCTAATGTTGTTTGGTCTCAAAAGTGTTCCATTGGATTTTGTGGAATTGAGGAACCATGAGATCTATCCTTATCTTTTATTGTTTGTTTTTATTTTCATGGATGATATCTTGTTGTATTCTCAAAATCCACATAACCATTACAAACATATTGAGATCATATTGAGTACGCTTTGAGATCATCAGTTATATGCTAAGATCATAAAGTTCCATTTATGCATATATCAGATTCCCTTCTTGGGTCACATTATCACTGAGAAATGAATAGCCATAAACCCATAGAAGTTAATAGAAGTATATTCATAGGATAAAACTAAGAATTTATCTGCCTTTATGAGATTCTTATGGATTTATTGTTTCTAAAAGAACATCATAAATGACTTGTGATGATTATTATCAATGTTAAAGGACCTCACTAAGAAGATTATGATGTATATGTGGTCAGATTCTAATGAGACGACCTTCCATGATCTGAAAGGGAGATTGAATTCAGCACTGATGGAATTTTTTTTAGATCTAGGAAGGATTAACAATGTTTACTATGATGCGTCATTTATCATCATCGGAATATTTCTTATGTAGGGGGAATGAGTTGTTGCATATGGGTATCGGTAGTTGAGGCCTCATGAGAGGAATTAATCAATGCATGATCTTGAATTAGCTATGGTTGTTCACGATTTATGTCGTTGGAGGTATTACTTACTGGGAGATAATTTTATTGTGTTCAGATACCACAAAAGACTCAATTATATATTTACATAGCGTGATATGAATTTGAGACCACAAAGGTGGGTGGAATTCCTTTAGTCTTTGGACATCAATCTTGTATACATGACTGGGAATGTGAATGTAGTGGATGAAGCTTTGAGTAGGAAGACTCAGTTGTAGGAGGATCTGTATTCAATTAGAGAGTATTAGTATATGGAATTTTTTCTAAGATGCAATTGGTGGTTCATGGCAGTTAGAGGAAGACATTTTTTCATCTTTAATTGGGACCTCTCTCATACTAGACTGAGTAAAGATGAGAAGCTATCAGACTCTAAAGTCCTTGTTCTATGAGATAGTTAGTTAGGTGAGGACCCTATTATTGGTTGGACCATAAGTGAGGATGAGATCCTTTGAGTACATAGTTATGTGTGGGTTTAAACTGACATGTGTGATTAGCTGATGCAAAATATTCAAACCTATGTATGGGTAGTGCATCCTGGTTACACCGTGATGTATCATGATTTACACCATCAATATTGGTGGTTAGGTATGAAAAGGGATGTAGTTGGGTTGGTCTTGAGGTGATCCACCTATCAGCAAGTGAAGGTAGAATCCCAAAAACAAGTATGGATTTTATAGTAGTTACCCATTATTTAGTGGAAATGGAATGATGTCACAATATATTTTATGATAGAATTACTAATATTTCCATGAGGTAATGATGTCGTTTGGGTTTTTATTGATAGGATCATGAATGTTACCCATTCTCTTCTGATCAAATAATCCCTTAGTGTTGTTGAGATTGAGAGGTTGTACATTTATTGGATTATTTGAATTCATAGAGATCTGCATTCTATTATTTTAGATAGGGACGCCAGTTTTACTTCTCGTTTTATACTAGGGCTATAGAGGGCTCTTGATACATAGGTTCTTCTGAGAACGACATACCACCCATAAGATGATGGTCAGTTAGAGTGAACAATTCCAGTTTTTGGTGACTTGCAACTAGCATGAGTCATAGATCTTGGGGGATATTGGGAGAGTCACATACATCATATTGAGTTCTCATATAATAATATCTTTTAGTGTACTATTCAAATAGTTCCATATGAGGATTTTTATGGTAGGCCATGTCGACCACAACTGTTTTTCCAAGAGGAAAGAGAGGAAGCTATGTTGAGACCTCATATTGTATAGGAGACCATAGAACATGTTCTCTTTATTTGGAATCAGATGGATACTATGCAGTTTCGTCATAAATCATACACCAATTACCACAAATGACCTCTAGAGTTCTTGGATGGGAGTCAGGTTTTCCTTTGTATAGTACCAAGGTTGGGACACAGGAGGTTCAGGAGATATGGTATGCTTTCACCAAGAGACGTTGGATAGAATGAGATTCTAGAGAGGGTCGGGTTGGTTTCCTATCAGATATAGTTACCTCAAAGGTTCCATGCTATGCATGACGTCTTCCATGTTTCTCAGTTTCATCATTACTAATCATACATGTATCATGCCCTTCAGCCTTATGAATTTGAGTTACAAGTAGATTCTTCCTTTAATGAGCACCCTATAATCATTTTGTATCATAGCATGACGGTTCTACATGGTTTTTACATTCCAATAGAATGGGTGCTATGGTTGCACAATCGGTTTGAGGATGAGACTTGGGAGTGAAAGGTAGATGTTCAATCGCAATGGCCAGAGTTGTTCTTAGATACATCTACACCACCCTAGGATGGGAATTCGACGACGGATTAATTTAAGAGGGAATGTTTTTAGGAACCTTGTTCTTCATCGAGGTATGGATCATTAGTTTTCTATAATTTACATGTATAATTTCTTAAATATTACATAATGTGGGTGAATATTGAGGACATGGAAGACTTGTGCGTATATAGGGCATACTCGATATCTGGAACCGAACTATTAAATGTTTATGGGCCCACCTGAAGGATTGTAGAAACCAAATAGTGAAAGATGCATGATTAATATAACAGTGTGAGAGGAGACATTGGTGGTATTAACTTCTACATGGTTTTGGGAAAGCATGTGGTAGCTGCTGCACAATAGTGCAAAAGATATAAAAAATTAAAAAAAATTGATAGAGGTACCAAAAGTTTAGGAATTCCATGTGATGTGATTGTGAAAGCCCATTGGTCTCTTGTAGTAACCATGGGAAACAACACACAATTAGGAAAACCGTGCACCTCAACCTTAAAACCAAATCAAGAAGGGAAAAATTACCATGTTTCACTTGAGACATTTTTGAACACAAACAATGATTTATCCTCCCTCATGTTTGAAAAAAATTCATTGGAGATCCCCTTTGAGGAACCTAGGTTATCCATTACTCTTGTTGTGTAGTCCATTTTCCATTTCTACCACCATTTTCTTTGTTTATCTACAACGGTAATGCCTCGATTGTTTTTTAGCTATATTTTACTCTTCTTGTTATTGATTGGGCTATTTGTTTTTATGCACATATGTCATAATATCATTTTATTCATCCTTTCCTCATATTTCTCCAAAAACTAGGGAGAAATAGAGATTTATTTTGGATGATCTATGTAACATGAGTCTAAGGTAGGTGTTGATGTTCTTTTCGCTAAATGTCAAGTTGATTGTATATTCCAGAATGCCACATGCCCATTTATGGGGTGTTTCGTTTACATATATTTTAATCCTATTGTTTCCTATTGTTTTTTAGGTAATTAAATTGGTATTTAGAAGCATATAATTTATTGTTTAAGTGGATTAAGGGAAACCAATGGGTGAGTTCCTAGATTAACACTATTATAGATTATTGTCCTATGATTCCTTTGTGGTATGCAATTGTTTCTTATTATTGGGTTGTTAAAATTAATATTTTACCATGTAAATACAATGGTGTTGAATTTTAATTGAAAATATTAAGGGTATGGGATGTTTTGTCTTTCCCTTTACCTATGTAAATTCTTATTCTTGTTTAAGCATGTTTTGATGGTTTGGATCCAAATATGAACCTTCCCATGTGATTTTTGCTACGTTAAATCCTCATAATGGTTTAGATTACATGATATTCTTGTTATCTGATTTATTCCCATGTGAGTAATTTTTGGAAAATCCTTAATGTTTGGTCCTAGATTATGACACCCTTGGTGTAGAGTAGTTAGATGCTTATGGTTTTACCCTAGAACTATTAACAAATTTTTAACTTGAACGTGTTATGGTTATATTGTAAATAAAAATGGTTGAATCATGGATTATGTTTAGAAGGAAATGGATTGTATAATATGTATATTTTACCTTGTTGCCTTGAATGGAACTAGGATTCCTTTGAAATTACTTGGTTCGGCTTAATGGGTTTGTTTATTATTTTATAACTCGAGTGAACCATGGATGCCCTGGATAGGCTCATAGAGGTTATGACAAATGATGATTGAATCGTGGATACCTATATGATTACCTAGATTGGATCCGGTGGCATGAAAATTATGTCATGAGTGATACTTGGGTCTCTTTATATGACTTCCAAGGATTGGCCAAGTTCATATGGACTTATACCACACCTAGAGTGATACATGGATTCTATGTGGTTCATCGGGATGGGCTTGTAAGGTGTTGGTGGATTTCCACTTGTAGTGAAACTTGAAGTCATTATTATGAATATTATGGATGGGATCAGGTTATATTTTAAATTTAAATGGTATATGATGAGTCTACCAAGTGAAAAAAATATTGGTTTTAGTCATTTATTATTCTTACTTAGATAGCCTTTTGAGGCATCTGTTGTTCTTACTATTATATGAGGAATTGTCTGACATTGGCTGGATCAAGAGACTTATAATAATAATTTTAATTGAATTTTTAATTGAATATAAATGGAATGTATATGGAAGACAATTCTTATACGACTATTTACTTTGGTTACATACAAGTTTAATTCTTTCACTGCTTCACACTACCTATAATATATATTCACTAACAGATTGGTACAGACCATGGGTGGTTTCCTACTAGGATATAGTCTTAAACCATGTTTGTATCATTCTTTGGGTCCAAAAAAATATTTCCTGATACCAGGTGTCAATAAGGGAAATTTCCATCCTATAGGTACATGAGATTCTACTTAGGATCATGGGAACATGGGACCAAGCTGAGGATTTTAATGATGCTGAGATTATTTTTATCATGTTTGTACTTTTGGTACTTGTACTGCATATGAATTTTGTGTAACCCATCTATCACACCTACGCCTTCTCTTCTAGTAGGTAGCCTCTGAAATTTGGGGAGTTGTTATTATGTACATGTGGAAAAACAGACTCGGAGCACTATTAGGTGGCACCCTATTTTGGGAAGGAACAGTTATCGTAATTTAACTATATATTCTTCGTCATTCATTAGTTATAAAACGTTCTAATTTTTGTTAGTTATACCACATACATGAATGATACCATTTTATTATCATTAATAAATATTTAGATAATTAAAATAATTTTAATAATATTTAATTATTATGAATTTCATATTATAGAATAATTTTTGAATGATATTTCTTATTTCATTGTATATTCTTTAAAAAAATAAATATTTTTAAAATATTTTTAAATTCAAAAAAATTATTTTTACCGCAGTTCCATAAAATTATCTTTGAAAATTGGAGATATATAATTTTCACATATGTAACCCATTTTTACATTTTTATAGATGAATAAAACATCAATAATAATCAAGGATTGGAATCTCCATAGAGGTACTATCATATAATAAATGGTATAATTAGCATCTGAATATTAATTAGTAGAAGAAAATGATAAATCAGTTGTTAATAATAAAAAATAAATTAATGGTTCATTCTAAATTAATTGTAAATATAGTGAATACATTGATGAAAATAAATGTAAATTTATTATATAAGAGTTTGGATTATATCTATCCAAGAAAGAATCCATTGTAAGGGTTTTGTTAACTCTATTTCTATTTCATTGGGTCATTATCTTTGCTCCTTTAATATACACTTATATGTTTCCTATATTCTCCCATTCCACTCTTTCATATCTTATATTCTATTTATATTAATTGAAATTATATATTCATGTTAAAATATGCCTCTTTTATGGATGTATTTTTCATAAAAATATGACATTGTTAAGAATAATTCACATCCTCCCTATTAGAGGTTTCTCCACTATATCCACATTCATTTAAACCAATAAAGTTTTATTATATATTTTGAAAAAAAAATATGTTTTATTTTAAAATAATATTCATATATCTCTTTATTTATTTATAAAATAATGATTTATAACTCTTTTATAAATGTTTAATTCCTCAAGAACTGCTCAAATTCATAAAAATGCAATTTTTTTAGTTTTATATATTTTTTATCATATACTCCCAAATTTTTAAAAAAAATATTATTTATATTAAATATTCCCATATTTCGGAATATTTTAATATAAATTTTAAAAAAATAATTCAATTCACTATATGGATGTAAATATTATTTTTCTGACATGTAAATTTATATTTGTATGAAGTTCTTGAAAATATTTAATGAATGATATTTTTTTTATTTCACATCCATTTTACTCTCTATCACTCTCCCAAGGATCAATCTCATATGGAGTAATGGCCATGATCACCCACTATATACTATTATGATCTACATATTAAAAAAGATGTAATTTTTGGTATCAATTGGTCCATGGGTTATAGTGATCAGATATATGATTTTATGTGTCACACATTTGTATGGATTGTCATTTTCAGTTGCTTGGGTATAATATATCCCTCCAATGTATTGTGTAGATATTTATATCTCATCGGATAAGAATTTTATGCTTGGAAATAATTATAATTATCTTTGTTGACAACTATATGTTTGATAATAATTGTGGTTATCTATTTTAAAAACATTATACATATGAATGATTGTAGGTAGATTTTTACTAAACATTATGTGTGAAAATTATTACAGATAGATTTGTTAAAAATGTTATAATTTTATATTCTTATACATGCAATACATTTGTTTATTATGATACATTTTCATTTTAAAACCATGGCACATGACTATTGTCCCATGTTTCAACAATCTAATTCCATGGTATACGTTATACTATCACGATTCCCATTTGAGGTTATAAGACCTTCTATAATTTATTATCAACAAATATAATGAATTTTTTCCATTTAATTAGATATTAATTTAATATTTGTGATTTCTATCATGATTATGATCTTAACCTTTACGACTCTTTGATATGTTTTTTACCTTACTAAGAAGTTATCTCAAACCTCAAAATGTCTCCCATTTACTTATGCAATTACATGCAGGATTATGTTTTTAAGGGCTTAATTTTTATATAATATTTTGGAAGATGTTATATAAATAATGTGAAATTATACATTTATATAAATAATATCTAAATACACTAGGACTTTCATTATGGGATTGTGTGTTTATTTATGTCATTTATTGTCTAAATTATTAAATTGATGTAAAATACATTATTTTTATGATTGTGTAAAATAAGTTTTTATGAGATAGGTTTTTTGTTATTTCAGGAATAGGTTAATATGTACAAGAGAACAAAACTAATGTGAAATAGTTTAAACTAAATGAATCATAGGCTAAAATTATGGTTCCAAATAGTAAGACAACATAGGATAGGAGTTTCATATTCACATGGTATTTGAATCATTATCTATTATGGTATTTTTATTTATTACGCACATGAAAAAATTTGGTTTTAGTAAATGGTTTGAAATATAATCATGAAATTGATGTAGTGAATGTTACGAACCAACAAGGGTCGACCCTGAACTGGTCACCTGAGCTGATCCGCGGAAAGGCCCAAGAAGCGTTCCAAATCCTCCCATTCTGGCAAGAAGTGCAAGGGAATCGACATAGATGATGGGAAAGATTTCCCCCAATACAAATAAATTAATCCAATGAAATAATAAAGAGAATCACTATAAAAAATGATAAAAACAACTAAACAAGAACTGAAGAAGATACAACTAACCAAACTCGATGTCCGAACTAACACTATGCGACCCTGCGATCCACTCTTCGACCCAATGATAAAACACCGCCTTGGGAGAACACACCCAAGATAAAACCTGCACAAGAACTAAAAATATAAAATAACAATAAATTTATGTATTAAAACTCAGTAGGTTATCCCTACAATCTATCCCGAATGCACTACCTAAAAAATAAAAGAAAAACCACTTCTAGTTAGGACTAAAATCTATAGAAGTATGTTTCTAAAAATATTTTACATAAAAACAATGTATGAACCAGTTCTCTTAACCATTTAAAAAACTAGGTTATTTTCATTAGTGTCAATGATGTTTTCAAATGGAAAATGATGTTTACATTTTAATATTTGTACAAAGAAGATAATACACTTTCATTTAAAAACCATATCCAGAAACCTAATGAAATTCAGTTCTCCCATTTCCAAGAAAAACACAATAGAAGATGGTACAATAGGAATCGGGCCTAAATGGTCCGAAGGCCTTATTTTTATTTTATTATAGACAATCTCCCTTTTGAGGGTTGATGGGGAACCCATACATGACCCGTAGTCCCAAGGCACAAGGCCCGACATGGCCCACAATACATGACCCGAAGGCTGAGAGGCATACCATGCCAATTACATGACCCGTAGGCCCATCCCACTAGAACATCCACTCCACAACGTATTGCATCATTGATCACCTTATATCCCCACCTTGCATTGCTGATCGACTAGCATTATCCCGTACAAAGCCACACAGTGCCTGGTCCCGATGGCGGCTTCCATTCTCTCTCATTCTTCCAATCCGGTTAGCTCTGCATCTAGTGGCTGCTACTCATGTTTCTCTGATCCACTTCTGGGTCCTATTCTGTGTGAACTGGGATACTCCATGGTCTACGTGACCCGAAGGACCTGTGGCCAAAAGGCTGTGGATAACCTGAAGGCCTTGGAGACCCATAGGCCTAAACCGGTGGCCCGAATTCCCAAATCGGTTGAATAGTTTCAGCTACTACAGTACTTAACAGTAACTACTAGAGTACCCGGTACAGTACTGCTATAGTACTGCTAAAGTACCCCCAAAAATTCGCCTCCACCCGGTTTTGAACCCGGGTCTCTTGTATGCCAAGCAGGATCCCTTACCACTCGGGTACGGGCTCAATGGAAGTACAATAGGAATCACATATCAAGGGAACACACACGTATATATACAAGTATCATAATCACTACTTCAAGAAAAATAACCCCAATAGACATGGGTGAACATAGGAGATCAAGAATAATATACAAGACACCAATAAATGAGAGCTCATCATCATTGACATGTCATAGACGATGAAATGAAAATTCTCAAATTCTCAGCTATCCTATGTCAAAAAGGCCGAGGGAAAATCTTATTGTAATAAACCTAATACATTCACATACTATGGGACACTAGTCATTATCATAACCTACCAGTGTGGGAACAACTCTCAGAATATTTCCTTAATATTCCAAATTCCCATGTCTAATGTATTTTAAAAGGGGGAGAGCCACCCGATTCCATTCAAGCATCTAATCATATTATATCTATTAGTGATAATGCAGAACATGTGTCACTAAGAGCCTCTCCTGGGCCCATTGCCATTCCTTAAAATAAAACAAATAAAATGAGTTCCAATTGAAGAACCCTATCAATGGATCCCTAGAATCCATAATAAGGTCCTCCCACCCATTTCATTTAATCGAGCCAAGAGAAATACCCAACGAGGGTTTTCATAATAAACACCTTCCACAAATTTCATGAAATAGCAAAATGGGCCCTCAAACATTCCCAAACAAAACCTTATCTCAAAAAGAAAACTATTTTTCAAAATTGGCGTCATGCATGTTGTTTCAAATCAAAACATTTATAATCATTTTTCAAATCATTCCTTTAGCACATTAAAAAAAACTATATTATAGAAACATGCCAACTAGAAAAAAAAATCAACATTTAACATAAAAAATATTTAAAAGCCACCACTACTACAAATATGTCTTATAATAGTGCTAAAAAATTCCTTTAACAGCTTTAAAAAAGATTTGTTAATCTCAGCGAAGATAAGGGGGGGTCCCCTTTATCAACGCTCAAAAATAGAACTGCTAAAAGGGGGACTTTTATCAGCTCTAAAAAAGATCTGATAAAAGTGCCCCTTTACCAGATCTATTTTCTGCGCTGATAAATGTATAATATATCAGCGCTAAAAATAGCGATGTTAAACACTACCTTTATCAACGCTATTTTGAGCGTTGATAAAAACATCCTTTATCAGCGCTCAAAATAGCACTGATATATTATCCATTTATCAGCACTTAACTAGCGTTGCTAAAGTCCAAACATCCTGTGTAAAAACCAGAGCCTGCAGAGAACTTTCCCAGCAACTGCACACATTACAACACCTACACAGAGCACAAACAACACCTACACAGAGCACAAACAACACCCACAGACAAAGCCCATAAGAACAAAAATGATACATACATTTACATGGAATCATGAATACACAATAACACACTGCTATATACATTTCAAACAATTTTTAATTTGGTTACAATAACATTTATCCAACAAACAGTTAAAAAACAATGATGTTCCATCCTTTTTGCATCCATCTGCTCTAAAAAATTGTCGTCCATGGCGGCAGTTTCTGAACAAAGCATTCGAACTGAGAAAAAATATTTCACCTACATAATAAAACAAATATTAAGTCAGTAATATAATAATGAAATAATGAATGGGGTTGCTAAATGGAATTATACAAGTGAGTAACAAAACAAAAAATAACCAATTAACAAAATTGGTGCATGGTTAGGGCTAATCATCTATAATAATCATATGGCCCAATGTTTAGTAAAACATGGGCTATTTAATGATTCAAGGAGTAATAGATAACCCTACAGTTTGGTTCTAAGGTTATGATGGTCTCATATTGATGGTTAATAGTTTTTCAAATAATGTGATGAACTTGTGTAAGGTATGAGAGTTTGGGGAAGTATCTCTATATGGTTGAATAATGTATTGTAAGCCACTCAATGAAACTATACAGATTAGAAGTGTGTGTATATTGATTCCCAAATTGTTGGAAAATGATTTATTTTACCCTTATGCCTAATAATTCACCTAATTAATGAGTGGAATTAACAAATTTTCACTATCAACCATTAAAGTGGGTTACCGTCGTATATCCCTCAATGCACTCAACATAATCTTTTACACACACTCTCCTCCTTCTCCCTTCCCCCATGGGATATCTCCCATACTTTTGAGATAAATCAAATATTATCATTTACATTAAAAGAGTTGTGGAATATATTCAACCCTATTATCCTCCTCTATATTGCTCAAATGGTGTTCCCAATCACCATGGGATGGAAAATATTGAATGGCTATTAACAATGTGGTTTTGGAATGATATTACCCATTTATATAATCAGAAATAGAAAAAATTAATAAAAATCACATAAACTGAATAAACATAACCAAACAAAGAACACCATTTTTCATTTTCAAGGATGAAAACATCAAGAAAAACCCAAAAGTAGTACAATGGTATGGGAACAAGGACAATATCCTAAAAACTGCCTATAATAAGAGTAAAATCATCCTAAAGCCACACGCACCAACATCTAAAATAAATAGAACACAAACATTTGGATCCACCTTTATCACCATGTTACATATTTTTTTATCTAGGCCATACATAAAAAAATCTACATACCCACAAAGTTGTATGTAGGGTACGAGTGAGAGGACAGTAGGATGACCCCCAAAAGTAGGATTTCATTCCATATCATTAGAATAAGGCTGACTATGTATATTATATGAAAGAACATGGAAACATTTTTAACCCAAAAACATAATATAATGTATTTCATGAAATAGTCTTTTCTAATTATCATATGATTAAGGTCCCTCATATGCCAATGGTATGAGAAACATCAACAGAGAACCATAGGAAATCCCTAATTGTACGAGAACTATTGAGGCATTAGGATCCTCATATACCTGTGAATCATTGTACAACAACCATAACCCTCAATGTTTTTGTCCATGAGCCACTAGAGAGGAATTCATCCAATTTTCAAGCAGTACCCAATCGTCATTATAATTTTGTTAGCGCTGTCATCATAAATCCATGATGATTAATATGGGTTAAGACACTTCCAAATAAACTGGGGTACATGTCATAGTCTACCAACCTAGATACCTTTTATGTAAATTGTGCTCAATTTACATTATACACATCATATATATCAACACATTCTCATATACATTCATTCAATGTAAATACACATATATAGACTCTCTACATCTCATAATAAAACCCTCTTTAAAATTCACAAACACAATAAATCCATTTGAAAACACCCATCAGACAACTTTCTCATTTCTTCAAACACATTTAGAGGACTTAAGCATGAAAATCCACAAGAAATACAACCCCATTCATTTTAAAAATAACATTCATGTCTATACACACCCCAAATTCCTTTGATAACACATTTTTACCACACAAACATTTCATATAGTACACTTAGAAAGCAAATACGTCATAATAAAATCATCATATAATGTAAATGCAAGGAATCACCTACATAAAGCTTGGAATCTTCCAAAATCTGCTGGAAAACATAAAACCACACCTCCACAATACCTTAATAAGGATTGATTAAACATTAATATTGAATATATTAATGGAAACCCATGTTTAACTTCTGTTATTTCAGGAGTTTAACATCCCAAAAGGGTAGAGGGTCATGATTTAATGTCTTACAGAGATTTAATGGGTGGATAAAAACACTTATAAAGGTGGATCAGGTAGGTACATCTCTAGGAGGGAGCACCTGGATTGTTTACCTGATAGATGGATCAAAACGCCGAATGAGATCTGACCCAAGTGTGGTGCATCCCATAAAGGTAAGGTTTCTCATTTTTAAGACATATTCGGATTCCACTAAGGGAAATACATGAGGTAAAATAAGTTAAGGTGTACCCGAATGAGGGGGTTACCATGGTTTACCATTGGTTGGGATTTAACCTCATAGCGGCTTCCTACGTACCCTATTTAGAATACACGGATTAAAACCCATATATTTAAAAGAGGTATGGTGTGTGTATTACCCATGGCTAGCTTCCATTCACTCTAGGAATACTCTTGGTTGGATGAGTATGGGTTTTGTGGGGCTTATGCATTGTCATATTCCCAGGTTCTTCCAAGAGTAGAAATGGGATGAATGGTACATACGTGCTAAGATGGACCATGTGAATGGCGTGATCCTTGTAAAGAGGCACGAGGCACAAAAAAACATGTAGAGCTGTCTATAAACATTATTTATGGTGGCCATGGGGCACATCAGACTCCCCATACCTTCCATAAACACCTTAGAACATCACGAGGACCAGATTCTACATGATGGTGAATCACAGGGTTGATTCTTTTGATGATGTACTAGTCGTTTGAGCTTTGATTTCATCTCAACTAGCCCTTCCCTTAAATGAATTATCCTGGGACACATATTTTGGTTCTAAAAAAATCCTTCAACGATATCGATTATCTCATGCATCTACCTAGAAATAATTGTGGAAGTCAAACAACAAGACATGTGATTAAATACAAGTTCAAACAAACGAGATACAGAACATTGAAATTTCTTAAAAATGAACCAAGGGGTACACATGAGCTCAAATACTATCTCTACATGTTTTATCTGATCCCTTTACGTTATTTTCAGTAATATTTATATTTAGGACCTATATCTAACTGAAGATGGTGGATATAGACCATATTTTTTGTTTCCATCCATCGTTTGTTGGAAAATTGATTTTGTTGATCCTCAGTGGTTTCGTTGTTCACCCCATACGCACTGCACACCATCATGCTTTACTTCAATATTGATTTGTTCAAAGATCAATAATATGAATCCAGGGATAGCTAACATTGAGTAATGAATTAAGATTTAAATATATCGGATCATTCTCAATTCACCAAATAAGGTTGGAGGATAATCAACAATCATATATAGATAACATAAGTAGTATGAATTGAACATCATCCTATTTGTGTACAATCTTCCATAAGGTATGTTGCCCATTCATTTCTAAACACATGAATATCATCTTCTGAATATGAGTTTTTGTGACAGTCATGGTTGTACTGAAAAATATAAATACACAAAGGATTAATAAATATTCTAAATGAACTCTTAATTATTTTTGGAAATACCTCATCAAGGATGATAGTTTTTTAATGAAATACGATCTCTTTCATAAACATACAAACATAACCACAGTCCTTTCTATTTGTTTGTTTTGGACACTGCAGAAACATTGACAACAATAAGTAATTTGTTTTGATATGTGTTTGAATAGTGCAATGTTATTATATATACCCGGATACTTTTCTAGTTGTAGATCGTGTAGTCGTGATCATCCTTATGCCCTCGATTCATTCCATGCATTAGACGATATTGATGCACCGCCCCATCATAACAGAATCCTCATTAAAATATAACATAAATTATATAACTAGATGTTTAGTTTTAAAATGTTGTATCTAGTGTATTACAAATTAACAAAGGCCATCATGCATGGTCGGTTTGTTGGATATCCATGCGTTGAATCCAGAAAATAAATCTTTGGAGTATCCAAATTGACTACAATCTGCATCCAATGCTCCTTAAAAATACAAAATGGAATAAATAAAGAATGAAATGAACATATAGTTGATATTATTAAATTTTAGAGTTTTACCCCTGCATCGTTGGTATTAAAAAGAGTATGTCATCCATAATTTATTTTTCAAATGATTTTAGCAGGGATGACATTATTGAAGCCACATTATCAGAATCTATTTCGTATTTTGAAGAGGTGGTGTGAGGACTAATGAGTCCAAATTTTTGTTCATGGGGAAATCCCTTCAATTGTTTTTCATATATACGTCTGCGACAAATATAAAATGTATTTAGTCATAATTATCATAGTATATCAGCTTTTATAAAATCAAATCATGAAAACAAACCTCATATATACATTTACAACTAAGGTGCCTAGCCATTCATATTTGAGGATTTCATTTACATTTTCAGAACTAATGAAATCTGATGTTTCCTCCCCATACATATCTTTTTCGAAATCAACTATGGGAGTACTACCGTCTTTCAAATATGTATCCACATGAGCCTGTAATGATATTAACTATGGATATAGAACGGGGGGGGGGGGTGAAGGTTCTCTCAATTGACCGTTTCAATCGATTGGTTGATCCTTGAGATATTTTTGAGATGATATTTTGTTTCACCCAATAGTCAGTGTCATTCTATTATAACATTCATCGGTTCAGACCTTTTTTCATTAAATGTTAAAGGTCCATCATGAAAAATAAATTGGAAATGAATTCCTTTTTGTCAAAATGTTTTTTTACAAGAACCATCGGCCATGCGATGAATGTTCCAATACCTTGTTCAACCGTATGAATGTCATCATCATCATTTGAAATAGGTAGCTCAGAACTCGTCTCATTATCTACGTTAATTGACACTCTAAGATGATCTTTTGGAAGTTGTCTATTGTGTAGCTTGTTGTTTTTCATATTGGACATCGTAGTCCTTGCTACAAGGTGATAGGTGGGAGTTGATAAATATAAATCACAGTCATTTTCAACCTATGGAATATTAGTATAGGAAAGGTATCAGTGTCTATGTAAATCACATTTCACAGAATCAATTATTAAAACATTGATTACCTTATCTAATTACTGTGTTTTAGGAGAATGTCTTAACTCAAAGCTCGTGGGGGTGGGGTAGGATCGTCACACAGGGGTTGTTGTTGAGTTGTATCTTCTCTTTGCCTCTCCAACATCAATTTTTCTATCATCTCTATCTGGTATTGTAATTATTCTCGAAAAATAGATAATTGTTCCTGTAGCTTATCTATTTATTCATTTTGATCCTCCGGTTGTTTTTGTTTTTGAAAAAATGTTCGGGGTGTCACCACAAAACTCACACCTCTGACGTGGCCATACTGTTCTGGCTACTTCAAGGCTAATGAAAGTATGTCTGCATCTGGTGTGGTTTTTATTTTATTCTTGTGACTATGTCAGATAGAAAATATAGAAAAATAAGTAGTTATTGTAATTTAATAGCGATTTAAATCAAATTAAAATTATATTTTGTCATACTTACACATGTTTCCCACAATTTTTGTGTGTTTTAATCTATGAGTATCCCCTATTTATATACACGAGCCTCCTTCCATAGCACATTGTGTGGGATGGATATGGATTTTGATTTCGATTTATCAATCTGCATATAATCAGAGAAAAATGGTTATGGTGTTGTTTTATGTCACATACTAGTAGTAGTGTAGATTTAAAAGATGTACCAATTTTTTCTCAAGTTCAGCGTACCCCATCCTTGAATTACGGTAAGGGTACACTGGTTCTGTTTGGCGTTTTTTTATTTTCAGCACTTAGTAGCTGTTTCATAAATAAAAAACTGTCAATCAGAGTGATGACTACAAGTAAATGTCAAACAACGTATTACCCAACACAATGTACCTAAAAAGTCTTCTCCCCACGACGGTTTCTAAACGCATCCCACGCTCCTTGGGATATCAAGTGTGCGTAAAGAGGAGGTGGGTGAAGCTTGATTTTCCCTTCTTCATCTTTAAGATGATATTTTGTTAAAATTGTGCCGAAGCCTCTATGAATCATTCCTACAACTATTATTACATATTCCTTGTCCGAGGAATCTACTATAAATGCACTCTGTAATGGATGATTAAGAGTAAGTCAATGTTTTTGTATTTCATTTTATTTTAATAAATTAAAAAATGATATCAAAATGTTACCGTAATCTCTTCCCACATTAGTGTCTTCAGCCTGGTGCCAACATGGTTCCACGACTGTACATCAATCAGCATGCGTTGCCGAGTGACGATTCCAATGTAGCTACAAATGATGGCTCTATTGGGGTTAACATTTTGGCCTCACTTATTCCATCCCACCTCTAATTTGATGTGTTTTTCTTTGTTCCTTAAGGATTTTGGCTAACAATGTCAAACAATGACGCTCTTTTTTTTGGGATTTCAGGGTTTCATTTCCTACTATTTCCTCATAAGTAGAATCAATATCTTCCCCAGGAGCACTAGCATCGTCAATGGGACCAGCAGTAATAGGTTGAGAAACCTGTTGTAACTCAACACTAAGACCAGCAATAACATGTAGAGAAACATGTTGTTTCTCTGCACTGGGACCACCAACATCGGGTTGAGAAACCTGTTGTTGCTCTGCAGTGGGACCACCAGCTACTGGTTGAGAGACATTTTGTACCTCGGGATTGGGCGCATCGGCTGGTGAAGAATTCATTATTTGCATAAGTGGTTTAATATTTAATTTAGATCACATAAAAATAGTAGTGAACATATAATAACATAACATAACACAATGTATGTTAGAATAAACAAATAACATGATTATTGTAATCTATTTTTTTTCTTTAATGGCTGAAGAGATTTGACTCCTCTATCGACTGTGTAAATCCCATCATTGTGGTCTCCTCTGATATACAAAATTACGTCTACATTGGGACCGCTGTGAAATGATTTTGAATTCCCTATAAAAGGGTCAACCTCCGTTGAAATTTCATCTGACCCTTCAGTTGTTTTGGTCGATAACAGAACAATTGACCAATTTCAGTTTTCAGGGTCTAGAACATAAAATAATTGTACTGCCTGTGATTCCATTATAAATGGTTTTTCTTTCTCCCCTTCCTTACTGAAATCAACGTTCACGAATCCTAATTCATCTATTTTAACAGCACTCCTTTTATCAAGCCACTTGTATTTAAAAATTGTCTCTTTGAATTTCGTATAATCCAACTCCCATATTCGTTCGATGACGCCAAAGTATGACATATTCGCATAAATTAGATATTTTTCCTTAGCACCGGAAACATGCATCACCTCAGCCACAAGTTTAACCCCACAATTCTGCATTGTACAGTCTTCATCATGTGTATTTGTATAGAATGTATAACCATTATCTGCATAAGCATTGTAAGATAATACGTACACACTTTCTCCTCCGGCTAGCCATCGAATTCGCTCTGAAATTGAGACTGGATTTTCATCTAACTCCTTAGAAATATGGTCTCAAAACCATCCTATAAACTATCAATTATGTGTATCTAATATCCATTTTCATCCATAGAAGGATTCAAATTCCTAAGAATTTCTTCGTGGGTTTGAACATATGGGTCAATGTCGAAACTGTTATGCAGAACGTAAAGGTGGGCCTACTCCAGATCTATAATATTGATTGTGACAACCTATCTTCCAGAAATTACATCACCCTGATGCCACTCAGTGTGACGAGATTTTGGTAGGTCAATGTTTTCCATGCCAGACAGGTATTCGGTACAAAATTCAACAACATCTTCAACAATATATTGCTGCGCAATACAACCCTCTTGTCGAATTCAGTTTTGACATACACTTTCAAATAATCATATACCGTTCAATGGGGTACATCCATCTATAATTTATAGGACCACATAGTCGAATATCTCTCACCAAATGAACCATTATATCGAAAAATGTCAGCCGGAAGAACATTTCCAATTCCCATAATATGATGGAAATTTCTCTTTCCATAGTAAGCAATTTCGCTGGGTCTATAACTTTACTGCATATAGATTTGAAGAAGAAATAAAGATTTGTTAATGAATTTCATACATTCTTGGGAAAAATGCAACATAAAGCTATAGGAATTAGATCTTGCATCAAAACATTGAAGTCATGTGATTTCAGAACCATTAATTTTAAATCTCCCATTGACACGATGTTCTTGATATTTGATGAATACCCCTCTGGGACCTTTACGTCATTCAAGAAATTGAAAAAAATGATATATCACCTACCTTGAAAGAGTGTAAGCAACAGGAGGAAAAAATGTTTGTTTTTCAACCTTCACTGGTGCCAACTCTTCTCGTATTCCCATCTCAACCATTTCCAATCTAACCATAATTCCATCCTTTGTTTTGCCGGGTACATTTTGAAACGTGACAATGACACTATCACATACATTTTTTTCAACATGCATAACATCAAGAAAATGTCTAACATACAGACAATTCCAGTATGGTAATTCAAAAAAAAACTGATCTCTTTTTCCAACGAGTTTTCGTAATGTTTTTCTAAAATGGTTTACCAAAAGTAGTGTCCAAATATTTTACATTCTCAAACAATTGATCACCTATTAGTGGAGACGGTTCTATACATTCTTTTGAACATCCATCGAATGATGTCGTCCAAGATCGGTACTTATGTCATCAGGGTAGAGATGTGCGACGTCCTAGAAACATGGTTTTCGATGAATGTTTCAACCTAATTGACTGTGTACCTTGTTCTCAAATGGGACACCCTTGAGTTACATTAATGATATATCCTGAAAAATTTCCTTAAGCAGGAAAGTCATTTATCATCCCATACAATATGGCTTTCAAAATGAAATGTTCATTTGTGTAAGCATCATACAGCATAACACATGAATCCCACAATATTTTAAAATCCCTGATCAATGGGGCCAAATAAACATCAATATCATTACCCGATTGTTTTGGTCCTGATATAAGAATAGATAACATGATGTATTTTCGTTTCATGCATAACCATGGTGGTAAGTTATAGTTTACCAACATAACAGGCCATGTACTGTGACTGCTTCTTTGAAAACAAAAAAGATTCACCCCATTTGTAGATAACGCCAGAAGAAGGCTTCTTGTCTCATTCCCAAATTCAGGATACTCGAGATCAATTATCTTCCACTGAGGAGAGTCTTCTAGGTGACGTAGTTTCCCATATTTAATACTTGTATCGGCATTCGATTTCAATTGTCCTGTAGTCTCCTCACTTCCATATAGGCGTCTAATCCTAGGAATGATTGGAAAGTACCATACTACTTTCATAGGACTAGAATCATCTTTCTTGTATCGGGAAGCACCACACTTTGGGCATTCATTAAGTGATTTTTGGTCCTTGGAAACAATATACAGTCATTTGGGAAAGCATTTATTCTTTCAGAGATCGTACCCATTGATCGTAGAATTCGTTTGGCATCATATGTTCGGCTTGGGAGTTCATTATATTTTGGGAGCATGTCATTCAAGAGAGCAAGTAGTTCCTTAAAACTGGCATCACTCCACCCGTTGCCCACTTTCAAATTATATAGCTTCAATACGGCTGACAATGCTGTATATTTAGTGCAACCAGCATACAATGGAATTATTACACAACTTTTTATCTTCTCAAACAATTTTGGGCAATCACAAAGTTCATCTTCAACTGTCTCTGTCATTTCCTCAATACGATCTTCATCATCATTTACATCTATAATCACACCCCTAATACGATCTTCATCATCATTATCTTCACAGTTCACGCTTCTAATCATATCAGATGATCCTTGAAATGTTGTGTTCTCTGAGATACTACCTACATTCATTTTCCACCTGTTTATTACAACATGTATAACTTTGATATATTCCATGATAGATCAGGTTTTCTTCCAACTCCTTTAGACTAATTTGTCTTGAATAACAACAGCGTAAACACAGACAAAGGATTTGAGAAGGGTCACATGCATGATCTTCTATAAACATGATAAACTCTTTAACGCCATCTTCATACTCTTTTGGAAACCTATTGGTATTCATCCATTCATTATTCATATTCATCGTCTTTAGGGGTTAGATCTCGAGAACTTGCCTAATATTATTTTTTAATTAATTAGGTATCATTGTTTGGGTTTTATAAAAACAAATCATGGTACAAATTCCTTTAAACATGTGTGGAATCCATATACATGGTGTGTCCATTAGGTTGAACATCATGTATATATAAGATACCTGATTTAATCTGACATATATCAAATTTATTCCAAGTTATTCTTACAAAGACTGAATGATGTCTTTGAAAATATATGACATTTAGAACAACATGAGATAAAGGCATGTACTTTAGATACATATTGGGTCCCCTCACCAGCTATACATCACATTTTTGTGGAATAAACGGTGTGTAGTCCTTACATGACCACTAGGGGTGTATTGTCTATACACATCAAGTCTCTATGGTATCTATACATGGTGTGAGTGAAGTAAAACACATGTTATATGGTTCGACCATTATTTCATGGCATGTACATGGTTTCGTGATGAAGTATATGTCTTGGAGATACATTGTGTGTGACCTAGGTTCACATGACATGTAACATTTAAAATGAAACTTATTCCAAGTTTGAGTCAAAAGATTATTCCAACAACCGCAACACTATACAAAAACACAATCGTGATCACAATAGCAACACCATACACACTAAAAAATCAAAATTTTAGATTTTACAAAGCATACCTTATTCAATTTTGTTTATTAATTCAGGGGATATCACAGATGTTTTATCATCCGGGGGTGTTCATTCATAATTCAATTATACGTAAATTACCAATTTATATATTCCGATGTTCCACAAGAACTAACCAACATTCAATTCATTTAGTGCGGAAACAAGGTCCACCAACGGCCTAGATTCTCAGCGTGGCGTTTACCCCATACATTTCACATTATAACCATAAATATCAAACAGTAATAGCATACGAACAAGAGGAAACTAATGAGTAACAAGAGAAAAATCACCGTGAAGGTGTCGTCTGGCACACGGCAGAGGAGCGTTCGTGGAAGAGGAGAGGCGCACAACAGAGGAGATTTCCAACTGAAAAGAAAACATAAAATAGGGAAAACCCATGAGAATATAATAATCTAAAACCGAGTACACCATTTTCCACATCCCACAAACCCCAAAAGACAATGCATGCAAATAAATGATAATCACAAATTATCTTGCATCATAACTACTTTGAGTCTAATTCCTAGTGAAATTTAGTACACATAATATTATTTACCAAGAATAAGTAATGTGGGGGTAGATGCAGAGGTCAACCTATCATTGATCACCTAAAAAGATCACTAACATGAATTTGAGAAAAAAAGTGACTCCATTTATGGTCATCCATAACATATGTGCTACGAGATGTGAGAAAGAATGGATATAGTACAAATAATAACATGGTAAACCAAGAAATAACTCAATTTCACATACATTGTGGATATTTTACCATGATACCACAACTACAAATTCCTATGGGACCACTAGTAAACTAGATTCTTTGATGACATGGACCAAGAAGTGTACTTTATCAATCCAGATACTACATTTGGTTATCTTGTCATAAATATGATGTTATCTCAATGTACTCAAGGTGATGATAAGATGTTGGTCAAGACCAACTCTGGGTTGGGAGTACACTAATATTAAATTGAAAAAAACTACTAAAAACTGTTCCAGAAAAGGATGAAATATCATATTCATCAAGTCCATTAATACAACCAATGCATTAGTTAAACCAAATATCATCTCTAAAAATTCATACAGGCCATAAATACTCCTAAAAGAATTCCATGGTAGGTCCATCGATGTCCAACTCATCTAATGGTATCCTAATGTCGAATCCATCTTGGAGAAGATCATAGATCATCATAGATGATCAATGTGACTATCAATGTGTGAATGAGGATACAGATTCATGACTCTCATCAGGTTCAATCTCTTATAGTCGAACAAAAGAATAAATACCCATCAACCGTCTATTTTAGAGAACTATAAAACCACATGGTAAAGTACTATGTCATATGAAACCATTATATTCTATATCATCTAATTGTAATTCAAACAACTGATGCTCTTTTGTTGCTATTTTAGAAATTGTGATAGAAACTGAATTTTCTCCAAAAACTAACTAGATTATAAAGTTTATCTCTTTATTAGGAAGTAAATTTTATACCTCATAAGTGAATACATCCTATAAATGTACTACCATTGGGTAAAAAGAATCATACAACATTATAGAAAAATCTACAATATGCCTGAGTACTTGATCCATGAGAAAATTCAATATAGATTGAATTGGTTCTACATGACCAAATAGAAGATTCCTCTCATCCAAGTGAAAATAAATCTCTCTATTTTGGAGATAAAAAAAGTAACTCTCATCTGGGAACAAATGATTTTGGATTGTTATAAAACAAACTAATCCATAACAAAACTAAAATAAAATATTATCATACAAAGCATGGGTGGTTCCCAAAATAAATGATAACCACCAATATCATGAGATCATTCCTTGAAACATGTGATATTATTGGACTATAATACCAATAGTGTGTCGATGGTGATAACATTATCCAAGATTTTCAACTAAAAGCCTAAAACATTTACAAAATGTGTGGAATAAAGGAATGTGATTCTCTTTTATAAAAAATAAAATAAAGGGTAGATGATATAGGAATTGTACCATTGAATGTAGATGATGAAGAATCCACAATAGCCATAGTAGACTACATAACATGCATATGACCAGCTATAACAAAAGTTTCAACTTCATGACCCTCAATAAGCTACCATTATACCGAGGATACAAATGATCCATAAGATACACATGAAGAAACATTTATATAGTGTTTGGAGTGTGCTGATTACCGATCTCTTGGCCCTCAACCTAAGGAAAATCAGGATGAATCGTTTCTAAAATACAAAAAAAATCGTTAGGGCACTAGCTATAACAAAAGTTTCAACCTCATCAGGTAACATCAATAGATAACCAATCATTGATCAGGTTTCCTGAAGTGAAACCAAAAATAGAAGAACCAACATATAAAATCATCTAACCACACCCACCTTGTCAATGGCAGCAGTGGCAGAGGCGGAGGCGGCGACGAAGGAAGAGACGACAGCAGTAGAGGCGGTGGTAGAGGCGGCGGTGGTCACGGCAGCAGGGGTGGTGGTGGAAGAGGCAGCCAAGGTCGCGGTAGAGTGAGCGGGTGCGGAGGCGGCATAGGAGGAGGGAGATGAGGAGGAAGAAGGACGAGTAGGAGGAGGAGGATAAGGATGACGAGGAGGAGGAGGATGAGGTCGCGGCGGCGAGGGTCCTGGTTTAGCTTCCGTGAAAGCTTGACTGCGTGCGGGCAAGGATGACCTGTTAGGGTTATTAAATAAAAACCAATGGAACCATTATCATCGCTCGTTAAAAGCACTAATAAAGGTATGTTTTATCAGCGCTAAAATAAAAGAGCTGATAAAACATTCATTTATCAGCGCTTTTTTAGCGCTGATAAAGAGATACCTTTATCAGCACTAAAAAAGCGATGATAAATGTTCCCTATTATGAGCGCTAAAAAAAGAACTGCTAAAGGGGTTCCCATTATCAGCGCTTTTAGAAAGCACTGATAAAGGACTACCCCTTTATCAGTGCTTTCTTTTTAGCGCTGATAAAGGGCAGTGCTTCCCTTTCCCTATTTTGTGGTAGTGCACAACTATTCATTTAAATTTAAAATTATTTAAAACCATTTGCACAGAACCAACGTTTACCAACACACACATGAACTTTTTATAAATGGGTGAAAACACACTAAAATACCACGAATATTGAAAAAAATTTCATTATAAATCGCAAACCATTGTGGAAACCATATAAGGAATCACCAAAACAACATTTCGCATGATGCCAACACATCAATAAATCATATGCCACCATTTGTTAAATCACACATAACCCAATAATGCCAACCATGCATTATATATATATATATATTGAAATCACAAGCCATTAAATATTTATCAAAACAATTTATATTTAATAAAAAAAAGTATAAACATCAACTGCATGCATTAACATTATTCTAGTTGCTAAACCATGTTTAGAATATCATGATTCATGTGAAAATTTTAAATGAACAATTTATTAGACAATAAATGTGTACACTTTTAACAGAAAAATGAAATTCAACACAAAAAATCTTATATACTATAATTTTACAGACCATGTAATCATTCTAGGGATCAAATGATAAAATACAGAATGTATAGAAGGTGAAAATATCATGAAATGATGAATCTTAAATTAAAATGCTATATGCAAAGGGGTAACCAACCTTGGAACCATGGTGTGATGAAACAACCTGCATCCAAAACCATGTGGTAAGGTCCATAGCCTTACATATTCAATTTCAAGGACTCAAAACACATACAAAAACCTCAATTTAGAGTTTGTGAAACCTACTAAAACAACAACGTAAACCCAAAACTACCTCATTAGGGTTTCAAAATTCCTTAACCTACCTAAATAACCTATCAACAAATAAAACCCACTAACTAACTAAAATATCAATGGGAAAATAATTATTATACCGAGGGGCATGAAACACGCTAAAAAGAGGTAGTGAACTGAAAGGAGGACAAAATACCGACTAGATATGTCACCAAAAAGGTGCTGGCTGGCCGAAGGAAGGCCAGAGAAGGTGCGGTTGACCAGTGAAAGGTGTGTCGACCAGTAGGGGCAGCACTGGAGGGTGTCACACTATCTAGAATGGGTCGCGCTGGAGATATATTGCCAAAAAGAAAGAGGTCATGACCGGGGAAGAGAGTCGTCCATGGAAGGGGATCACAACATGGAAAATCCAGCCGATATATATGGAGGTTGTGGCCGAAAACACAATGACTGGAGGTTGCAGGCTGCATGATTGTAGGATGGAGGAGGATCTCAACCAGAGGAGAGGGAGGGAATGAAGGCTGGGGAGGTAGCCAAGAACTATGTGACACTACAGGAGAAAGAGGTGGTGAGGATAGATGGCCAGGGAATATCTGCGCTATCAGAAGCAGGTCGGCCGGAGGCCACAACTAGCTAGAAGAACCACCAGTGTTGCTGTGAGAGAGGAGATAGGGTCTAGGGTAGCGCCACACAAAGTGGAGGGTCGCACTAGGGGGGCGCTTAATTGGAGATAGAAGGAACAAAAAAATGTGAAACCCTAAAACAAGAATAAGTATGAAATGAAATTAAATAGTTATAATAATAAATAAATAAAAAGTTATAAAAAAATTATAATATCTTAATAATGATAATAAATAAAATTAAAATTACAAAGATAAATAATAATAATAAATAATCGTCATAGTGATAAAATAAAAATAAAAAATTTGTTCATATCATTTTAATGATAATTAATTCTTAATAGAATAAAAAATTTAAACAACGTAATAATTAACATGTGTTTCAATTAAATGGACTTTTTATTTTAATTTTTCTGAAAATAACAGGATGCGCAATTACCCGAGCAGAGTTGCATAGTGTTTCCAAAACTCACTCCACTCATACACCAGTGACATCAACTCAAAAGGTGAATTTTTTTTCATAAATGGAGATGTTTCATCTTAGACTCACCCTGGACCCCAGAAAAAATTATTTAAGGAATAAAATAATTAAATAAATTAAACACATGGGTCGGGGTGTGACAGTTCTATCCACCATAACATTTTCCACCCCCAGAAAGACACTACACTAACTAGCCAATCGATCAACACCTAATGATTTTACATACACGTGATCCTTCCTCTTAACCCAAGGAAATTTTATCGACCACCAACAAGACTCATCCTCATTTCCCAAAATAGTCCACCCGCAGAGGGAAGGCTCGAACGAACTCACCACCACAATAATTCAAATTGCATCAGGTGATATTATAAGATAAAACTCAAAGATACCCATGGTTAGTTTCCCTGCCATAATGAACCGGCCTACATGAAACCAAATAGAAATCCAACATGAACCTGAACCAGGCCTTACCCAAGTTAAAAGGAACACAACGAGAACATTTAAACCACTCACTCCCATCTGAATGAGACAAAATCTGTACTGAAAACTCTACACGAACCAAATACCCTCATCCCATGGGTGGGGAGGGATGGACCAATGATCGGATCAATGAAACTACAATGTAAAACAACTCACAACTTACCACATCCGGATGGACAAAAACCAAAGCTGCAACTGTTTCACATGGTTGGTTCACACAAGGCCACTGATCAACAACTCGAATCCAAAAAGGAAAAATTACTCACATTTATTAAGGGATAAGTCCATCACACTATTTTTTATGAGGGAAAATTTACAACATTAGAGACAAAAAACATAAAAACTAAAACTGTCTCACCACATGATAGAGGCACTGCATTTTCCAAACTTCTTAAAATTTACCCGGGGTTCCCTACTACGCGCCAGATTCACATTGAGGAAATTTTGATGGAGCTACAATGGATGAAGAATCTCCTACCTCACAGTTGGGTTCTGATAATCCTAATAAGAATCATACATCTATTGATCTGACAGATTAAATGACTGAAATTTGATATAAAAATCATGTTATCATTGAAAACCAGAGTCCATCAAAAGATCCACAACATTCCCATACCTTCTAAAACAAAAAAAACATTTTTAAAAGTTCCACAAAAAGAGATCCCTTACACTGGATGGAAAAATACTAAAGGGAAATTAATCTAAAACCCTACAACATATCACTTCTGAGAACTTCCACTGAGACACTTTCTAGTAATGCCATGAAACAATCGGTATAAGTGACCCAAACGTCCGCAAGCATGATAGGGAATAAGAGTACATGGGTAGGACGAACGCTTGGGGACCCAGCTTGCCACACTAATAACACACAAGGATCTCTCACTTTGAGGAGGTTGATGAATGATCCTGAGGCCTTTTGATTGCACAAATTTCTCTATCCACCTTCAATCGCTTCCTCATCTCCTTTCAGAATCATCATCACTACTATTAGGGATATAAGGAGGGAGGAATACCTCAAGCACTCCTGGAATCATGAATTCAGCATATAAATCTTGTCTCACCACTTCAGATAGTGAGGGTAGGTTGGACGCTGGCACCATTGATTGAAGATCAGGATGAAGACCTACCTCGAAACATTGAGCCTTTAGGGAGTCATCTGTGGCATACCATGAATCATAAGGGACTAGCTCTACAAAGCACTGGAAATATTCCAACATAGATCTGTCTCCATACTATAGATAACACATCTCCATCCTCTTTCTCACCCTTTTATCCTCAGTAAAAAACTGAAGAATGAACCAAGACCTGAAAACTCCCAGTTATGCTCTTTATGAAGATTGTTCTGGGACACTAACATCCACCACATCTATGATGAAACTTCATGCATGAAGGTTTTAAACATTACCTTCATTGACTTAGGAAACTCAATGAGGTTAAATTTTCTTTCAATCTTCTATATCCACTCTCCAATTATAGAAGGGCCCTCTTGACCATGAAATAGTGGTGGATATTTCTTTCTAAACACATGCATAACATCCTTATGTTGATTAATCGCACTACGACCTCACATAGAAGCTCCAAGGGGATAACCATTGAACATGAAAATTATAGAACCCAATCAAGCTCAACCTAATAAATAAAATCCTCAAAATCAAACACTACATAGGTGATAACCTTTAAAAACTAGAAAAAAAGGTATCATAACAACAAAACTATCCTTTTTGAAAACATATTTAATTGAAAACAAGATTGGTGGGTTAAACCCTCGCCATCAGTATTATTTAGAGCTCCACTCACATGCATGTATCAGTGACACCCTTGGAATCCATCCACCATACCAAACATCCATTCATATTCCACCATAGTGTTATGCTTTTGATCACCCCTAGGAACACCAAGAAAAAAAAGAAACATTATTTACCAAAAAAAATCATTCATCCTATTTCCTTTAAAACAATCCACAAATTAGACATGTCTTTTCAAAAAACCATTTTTTTTCAAAAACAAATTTTTTCTGATTCAAATAGCATACAAAAGTCACAGGAAACCAAAAACATCTGAAACATGATACTTGTGCCAGTGGGTCACTTGACCATATAGTTGGTGGCCATATGACAAACATGTCACTGAAACCGAGATCCTTTTATGAAAATGACCATAGCTCCACATGAATTTCTAGGTCGTGCTGGCTCATGGTGTCTTTTAGATCAACTCTTTTTGTCGTATCCCAATCACAAAGAATTCCATAAATACCCCAGAAAACTAAATAAACTAGTCTTCCCAAGGAAACATGAGGATCATAAAGATAAAGAGTTCACTGTTTTCTTCTCGCACCTATCTCTCGAGTTCCGAAAATCCTACACCATCAACATTGACGTCCCAAATAACAAAGGGTGATCTAAAAATAGAGGTCCCCTAAGATCAAACCTGACTTTGATACCATTTTTTCATGACCAAACTCAAGTCGAACCTGAAAAAGTCACCCATGTTGAACCACAACATGGCCCGAGAGGCATTCCCAGTCCTCCCAGGCAGCTGACAAGCATCAAGGAATCAACATAGACAATGAGAACAATTTTTCACAATATAAATAAATAAAGGAAAAAAGAAATAATAAAGAGAATAATAGAATAAATAAAACTAAAAAAACAACTAAACTAGGAATGAATAAGATAAAACTAACCAAACTCGACAGCCAAAATAACTCCGTGTGATCCCATGGGTCACTCTCTCACTCAATGATAAAAAGTTGATAAAGTATAACACACCCAAGATTGAAGTTTCTTGTGAACTAAAAAAAATAACCATATTCCTGAGTATTAAAATGGAGTAGGCTAGCCCGATAATCTATTCCCAATGCACTACCTTTAAAATAATAGAACCACCATTTCATTTTTGGACTACAATATATAAAAGTATGTTTTTCTAAATATTTTAATTAAATAAAGTAAAAACTATCTCCCAAAACAATTTCCAAAATTAGGATCTTCTAATTGGTGATAATGAAATTTTCACAGGGAATGTGATTATTGAATTGTAATATTTGTTCAAAGAGGATAAAACACATTCAATTGAAAACCATTTATAGAAACCATCGAAGTCAATACCCCAGATTTCTTGAAGAAAAAAACAAGAAATTACAATATGAATCACATAGAAAGGGAAATGTAGTTATACATACAAGAATCATAATCACTACTGTAAGCAACAAAATCCAAATAGACATGGGTAAACCTATGAGATTAAGAATAATTAAGAAGATAGAAATACATGAGACCTCAACCTCGTTGACATGTCACATATGATGAAATCAAAATGATCAAATGCTCAACCATCCTTTCTTAGGAAGTTAGAGGGGAAATCCCATAGCAATAAACCCAATACATCCACCTACAATGGGACACTGGTCAGTACCATAACCTATCTATGTGGTAATCATTCTCAAAATATTCTATCAATATGCCAGATTCTGAAGTTTAAAGTATTTAGAAAGGGGGTGAACCAACTGATTATAGGTGAGAATCTAATCATAGTATATTTAATAGAAATAATGCGCAACATGTCTCTCCCTGAGTCTCCCCTAGGACCATTCTCATGCCATAAAATCGAACAATTAAAAAAATTTCCAACTGAATATCCCTAACAATGGATCTTGAGAATCCCCAACAAGGACCTCCCACCCATTACATGCAATAGAGGCATGAGAAACACCCATTTGGGGTTTTCATAACAATCACATTCCGAAAATTTCACGAAATGGCCAAACAGGCCCTCAAACATTAACAAAAAAAACCTTATCTCAAAAATAAAAAACTTTTCCAATGGTGGTGTCAAGAATGTTGTTTCCACTCAAAACCTTTATAAACATTTTTCAAATCATTCCTTTCACATATTAAAATAAATCGTATTACACAAACATGCCAACCGGGACACAGTTCAACATTTCACGTCAAACAGATTTATAAGCCACAACTATTACTTTTAATTTAAAATAATTTAAAAAAGTTTCCATAAAACCCACATTTACAAACACAAACGTGCTGTTTTATAAAGGGGTGAAAACACACAAAAATACATTGAAAATATAAACACATTTCTTTATAAATATAAAACTATTTTGGAAACCATAAAAGGAATTAATTTTTTTTCATGATGTCGACACATCAATAATTCCAAATCCACCATTTGATAAATCACACTTAACCCATAAAATACAACAATGTATGTTGAATATATTTAATAAATAAAGAAGAAGGAATGAAATATTTAACAGAAAAAATTCTATTTAATATAAAAAAAGTATAAAAATAAACTACATGACTTAAATTTATTCCAGTTGTTGAATCATGTTTTAAGTATAAAGATTCATGTGGGAATTTTTGATGAAAAATTTATTAGCCTATCAATGTTTACGCATTTAACAAGACAATTAAATTCAACACAAAACAAGGTATATACTATAATTCTAGGCACAAAATAATTATTTTAATTAGAAAGTGATAAAATAAATAATGTATATATGTTTAAAATATCATGAAATGATGAATCTTAACTTATAAGGGAACGTGAAAAGGGAAAACCTACCTCGGAACCAAGGCACGATGAAACATCGTGTGTCTGAAACCACGTGGTAAGGTCCAATGCCTTAAAAATTAAATATCAAGGACTCAAAACACATAAAAAACCTAAATTTAGATTATGTAAAACCATGCACGACAACAACTTAAACCCTCCACTACCTCATGAGGGCTTCCTAAATCCCAGACCTACCAAAATAAAATTTCATAAAATAAAACAAACTAAATAACTAAAAGATTAATGATGAAAGAAAAGGATTATACTAATGGGGGGAAATATTTCGAAAGGAGGAAGTGCATTGGAAGGATTTCATGGTACTAGTTAGATAACTCACCGGAAGGGTTGGTGCTAGCTGGAGGAAGGCTAGAGAAGTTGCGGTCGACCAGAGAAAGGCGCATCGGCCAACAGGGGCCACACCGGAGGGTGTTGCACCAGAAGGAAGGGGCCATGTCATAGATATCTCACAAAGAACGAGGAGGTCATGCTGTGGTTATAGAGTTAGCCGAGGATGGGGAGCGCACAAGGGGAATTTCTTCCGGGATATGGGGAGGTTGAGGCTAGAAGCGGGCTAACAAGGGGTTTCCGACTATAGGAGGGATGGATGGAGGCAGATCTAAACTAGATCAGTGGTAGGGCATGCCAGTTGGGGAGGGAGATGGGCAGTGCTATAGGAGAAGGAGGCGGCGAGGAAAGATGGTCAAGTGAGATCTCTATGGTCGGAAGCAGGCAGACTGGAGGCCACAGTCTAGTTGGAAGAATCACCAGAGTTATAGTGAGGGAGTAGACAATGTACGGGGTTGTCCCACACACAGGGGACAGTTTCACTTGGTGGGCACATAATTGGAGAGAGAGGGAACAAAGAAAATGGTGAAACCATAAAAAATATAGGAAATAATAAAATATATATAAATAATTAAATAATAATAATAATAAATAAATAAATAAATAAATAAATAATTATAATAACATAAAAATGACGATGATGATAATAATAATAATAAATGATCATCAACAGAGTGATAAAAATATATAATAAAGGAGTTCGTGTCATTTAAATAATAATATATTCATAACAGAAGAAAAATTTTAAACAACATAACAATTAACATACATTTTAATTAACTAATATTTTTATTTTAATTTTTCCGAAGACTAATAGGATGTGCAGTTACCTAGTCGAAGCTGCCGAGGGATTGAAAAATGCACTCCACTCGTACGCCCAATGACATCAAATCAAAAGGGGAACGTCATATCATAAACTAAGATCTTTGTTCCGGGACTCACCCAGAACCCAGAAAAAAAATTATAATAGAAAATAATTATACAAATTAAACACAGGGGTTGGGGTGTGACAATGAAAGGGAATATAATTGTTTTAATTAATTTTTATAGTTCTATATTTCCATCATTTATTTAATAATCAATACATATATGTATTCATATCACCAAAAAATGGATATCATCTTATCAAAGAAAACACATAGTGGTGTGATGATTACATCCAAGGTATATTATTATTCACCAATAATGGATTATGGTATGATTATTTTGGTAAATATAGTTCATCTTCCGATTGTTGAATTCATTGTGATACTAGGAATTTATGGGATATCCCTATCTAGAGAGTAACACCCAAATTATTTTATGGTATATTTATTTTTAAATTTAATCTATTCAATATCTTATGCTATATGCAAGGAAGTGTTTTTAAAAACTAAAATATACTATTAATGTTATTATTTAATATGATAGTAATGAACTAGCCCTTGTAATGGAATTTATAAAGAGTATTAAATAAATTTTTTAAAAAATAACACACGATTATATAATTGAATGGATAAAAATTAATTATAAATTAATATTACAAAAAATAATTGAATAGAATCAAAATGTTTATATAATTTTTTTTATCCACCAAAATGAGTTCAATGTTGATTCATAAGCTTTAGTGGTGTATTTTTCACTGCTTTTGTTTTTGAAATCATAGTGTCTTCTTTAAAAAAAGTAAAAAAATTTATATATCCAAACTATTTAATTATGTTTTTTTTAAAATAAATCATTTATACTGAATGATGAAATATTTATAATGTAAAAAAGAATATAAATTTCTATTTCTCATTACTATCTATCTGAATGAGATATTTTTTATCATATAAAACCAAACTATTTTTTATGAATGGTTAGACTATGACCTATTCCATATGACTGATAAAATTGATCACCATCAGACTGATACTAGTAATGTTACATTGGACTATCCTTTATCTTGTTTTTCAAATTGAAAATCCATAAAGAAGTCCATCAGACTACTCAACATTTTATAAAATTGAATAACCTTTTTTTATAGGATAAAATATCAAAGGGAACAATAAATGTTCTAAAATACAATGTTATACATTTAGTTAATATAGAACATTACTTGATGTCAAGAGATAGCGGTCTGAAAATATTGAATCTAACTCTAAAAAAATGATATCTGTAGTTTTTCTTATAAATATCTCCTAATTCGAAAATATGGAAGTAATGAAATTTGTAACAGAAATTGTCTGAAGATTTATCATTATGAACTACTCATCCTTAGTCATTATAATCCTTTATAGAGTTGAATATATAAGGAATACTTATCATGGTGGTAATTCATTTTGAACAATTTTCTTTTTATTTCATGTATGGTCATTGTATTAATTTATGGCTTCTAGGGATCAGAAAATGAGGAATTAGATATATTATATTGAGGGATTATATGTCTAAGAAGGAAGAGATTGATCATTTCATTAAAGGATTCCTAGAGATTGGAAGATAGAGTATGATCTTTATATATATGGGTTTTTTAGTTTGTAGTGATGCATCATACCTTATTTATAAAACATTCGATACTTTTAGTGGCGATTTCTAGCTACCTTAACACTTAAGTTTAATCTTTAAAAATATTTATTAAAGAATATTCATTAAATGGTATGTTTTCACTTATAACATATATTTGATTAGACTAAATGTAATACTAATAAAATAACTTTGATATAATCATACAATTTTCTATAATGATTATGAAAATCTAATTATTAAATGACCATTATGTCAATAATTTTTTACTTAATGTTGTGTTATGTTTTTTAAGATTAAAACTCTCAACTAAAAATAACATCCCCCATTCTTATAGACATATTAATCTATACTATCCAACAGACGGTATCAGATCTAGTTTCCACTTCTAATACATTGTGATGATTTTCATTCTTTATCAACATCATGTTTATTAACATATTTTATAAAAATATTTTTTACATACATTGTTCAACTAAAATGATTTATAGAAAATTGTTTCAATTTTAGTAAGTATTATATTGTTAAATTTTAGAAACCTTAAATATTTTAATCTTAGATGAATAGTTACTATTGATGATGCCGATTATGGGTACAATAAAGATAGGATGACATTTTATTATCAAAACATGTGTTGAGAATTTTTTAATTCTAATTGGTTATTAGAGGATACCTAGGAAAAATGTTATGAATTTAATTAATAAAAAAGAAATAGGAATATGTACTGAATTATAGAGTAAGGAATATTATTTTATATCATATGACAGGGAATAAAAATAGTCAAATTTCATCCTATTGAAGCATCTAGCAGCATATAGGAAACATTTATTTGTTACACACATTGGAACATTTAATGTTTTTGAGCCCATAAGATAATTTATGATACCTAATTATCAAGATATAATTTTTATACATTTATAATCAGTAGCTATAATACACCATGCATTTATGAATATTATCAACAGTTTTCACAATCCTGGACAACATTATCATAGTAATGGAATATTAATATAAAATATAATTGATATCATGCAAAATGAATAGATATACAAAAAATAATCGTTAGAAAAGATGAATAAGATATTAAATCTTGATTTATGTATCCCTTTTTCACTTATTACATATAGATAAAGATTAATGAGAGATACTAATAATGTTATGATAAAAATAGTACATTACATTTTCCAATCATATCAAATATTTTAAACAAATTTTTGTCAGATGGGAAAATTATAAAGTATGTAAGGAAAAATAATGATGTTTTTCAATCATATTATAGTTCATCAACTTTTTTTTATAATGAGTTGAAAAATCATTAATATAAGGATGAACAAGCTAATGGAAAAAATGATTATCTGTAAATATACAAGAAAATTCTTACAGTTCTATATGACAAGAATGATTATAGTATTTTTATTTTGTATAAATGTAATAATAAAGGACACATTCATCCAGATTGTACAAAGTTGGAAATGAAACAGAAGAAATAGATAAATATTGAATGAAATGGAAATATGTTTAACAAGAAAAATAATAAGATTTTTTTGTTG
This sequence comes from Viscum album, assembly GCA_963277665.1. Classification (NCBI taxonomy): domain Eukaryota; kingdom Viridiplantae; phylum Streptophyta; class Magnoliopsida; order Santalales; family Viscaceae; genus Viscum; species Viscum album. Next base: position 1,589,052,155 of record OY728141.1, on the reverse strand, counting down.
ACCTCTATCAATTGGAGTGCAAGTGGTGAAGGCACTTATTCCGAATGTCCTTCAGAATATAATAATTTTGGATAGAGAAATATTGTCTTATTTTTATAAGTAAATATTGTAAATAAATGTCTTATTTCTATGTTAAACACTATAAAATTTAATTTTAATATGTATTTATATTCAAAATGTCCGGAATAAAAGAATTTTACATCATTTGAGGAAGAATCATCCTTTATTGGAGTGGATAATACTATACCTAGTTATGAATATGAATATAGGTTTTTGAATCTTTTTCAGAATGAAAATTGTTTTGATTGTAAAATACATGATAATGACCAAGAAATATATGAAAATTAAAATTCACCTATTAATATATTTAAAATTTATATATAGTGTGTTTCTAAATATATTGATTAATGTAAAAAATCATTTAAAATATCATGAAAAATCTATTTCGGAGGAAAATATTTTACATTCTAATTTGGAAATTTTTTTTTCTAAATCAATTTCTAATTTTGGAAAAACATAGTTATAAAAAAAGTCACAAATATCTAGTTTGAAGAAACTTATTTATAATTATACCTTTCAGAAGGGAAACATTTATAAGATGTATAAACAAATTATATCTCTGATAAATTTTAACAAAAAAGACTTTTAGAAATTGAAAACATATTTTTAGTAATAATTAATTTGTCCTTATAAGATATTCATTTAGTAAAAAAATAAATGTGGTGTACATTAGAAGAAATAATGTTATTTAAATAAGGTTTAATATATTGGTTTCCCTGAAAGAATATTTTCCTAAGGTAATAAAATCTTCGTATAATATATTTTTTAGACAAATGTGGTTACCATAAATCTAATTTTTTTCACAATACCAGACATAAGAAGGGTTGGTTTCTAAAAAATTAATATTTATGTTTTCAAGAAAATAGAGAATGTACCAACAACAAAAACATTTTGTACATGGATAATGGTTTATGTATATATCTTAATAGTAAAAAGGCTTCTTTAAGAATACTATAACGATGAAAGGTGGTAAAATAACTTTTAAAGATAATTATCATGGAGAGATTATCAATATAAGAAAAAACATTATTATTAGAAATAGTTTAAATTCATTTTTTTAATTATATATGACATAAATATAACATTATAAGAAAAATAAAATTATGTGATAGAGTTAATCATGTGAACTTTAACAACGAAAAATGTACTATACATAGTAGAAAATATGATTTTATTAATTTTTCTAAATGATATGATAATTGTTACTCTTTAAACACATAATAAATTCAATGAAAAGTATTATCTATCCTTAATGAAATAGAAGATTAGCCATGGTTATCGAATATATGATCAGGAAATTTTAGCCTTAGAACATTAACTATGTTATCAAATTTAGAACTTGTAAAATATTTACCAGAACATAGGATTGATACTTAAAAATATTGTGATCCTTGAAAATATGATTATAAATATATGTAATGTTTAAAATCTATTAATAATTTATCAACTTACTATGATTTACAGTTAGTAGACATGGACATATTTGGTCCTACAAAAAACTAGATGTTTTGGTAGAAAATACTCCATAAATGTCTTAATTGATCATTACACTAGAAACACATGGGTGTGTTTTGTATAAAGAAAATTAAAATCCTTCATTTATATTAAATATTTTTTATCTAGATCTAATACTGAAAAAAAATATCCCTGATAACTATTTATAGTGATATTATAGAGAAATTGAAAACGATGATTTTGAAAAATATTGTATTTGAAAGGTATTATATAACACTTTTTAGAAACAACAACTCCATAGAAAAATGGTGTAGTTGATAGAATAAATAGAGTTATTTAGAAGACTATAAGAACCATGTGGTGTTAATACATAGTTTATAATCATTTTTGGAAGGAATTAGTTAGTACTACATAATATACTTTAAAAAGAGTTTTAATTAATCCTTTTATAAATAATCACATTTTGAGTTGTGGGCATGAAGAATACAAAAACATTCATAATATAATGTTATTACATGAAAATAATTTATTCTGAAGAAAAAATATAACTTAAACATGTTTCATTCAAAATTAGATAGAGGAATATTTTAGGTTATTACACAAATAATAATTCTTATAGAGTTTCTTAATAAAAAATCATGTCCTTTTGGGGAAACAGTACATGTAATTTATGATCAAAATAATCATTCTATGTTAAACAACCCCAAATTACATCCTTAGATTTTATTTCAAGAAATTATTTTCTATATATGTTTTAAAATACTTTTCATAAAGAACAAATCAAGAATATTTTTTCCAAATGTTATTTATTTGGAATATTTTCGTTCTTATGTTGAAGAAAATAATTTTTAAAACTGAAGAAACTAGTTGTTTCTTAAGAATTATCATAATGATAATATCATTATTGATGTTGATCAACTAGTTAGGACTAAAACTTCTTTATGAAATGAAGTTCAATATCTATATTTCTTATTCCAATACAATCTAAATAATCAATTTGACTCTTGAGGTGATGAGGATTGGATTAAACCTATACAATATAAACTAAATGTGATTTGAAAGGACCTAATTCTAGACATTATTTGATCGTCCTAATTAAACTTATATAATTATACAATATTGGGTTTTACAGAACAAATGTGATGAAAATTTCCAAATATTATGAAATAAATGTAGCCTTTTTTAAGGATTATAATCAATAAGAGGTAATAGACTATTAAGGAATCTATGATCGTGTATAAATACATGTGGCTATTTTAATACTCTAGTATATACAGAATTGATAATGTTTTTTAAAAATAGAGGTATAATGTGCTTTATTTAATGGATATTTTCAGGAGGAAGTTTATGTAGAACAACCCCATGGTATTGAAAATATAAAACCACCAGAACAAGATTATAAACATACTATGAAACTATATGGACTTAATAAAATCCATATATCCTTATATGATAGGTTAACAAGATTTTTATTTTAAAAAAATTTGTTATGAGAGCTACATATCCAATAGTTTTTATTAAATATGTTAATAAAAATGAAATGATTATAAAAAATTATGTTTAAGACATTGTATTTGGTTTAAATAGTAAAAAATATATTCATTTTTGGATATGAGGAAATATATTACTGAAATGGATTTGATGGGTGACATAACATATATTTACGGTTTTCAGATTTCACAAATACAAGAAATTTGTTTTATATATCAACGTATTTATATAAAATATAAGAAAAAAAATTCATGTATTCCCACACTAAAAGTATAATTACTCTTATTGGTGCCTCAAATAATTTAGATAATGAATAATCTTATAAACTGATAAATCAAAATACTTATAGATATATGATTGGTAGTTTTCATTAATTAAAATATTTTCATACAGATTTAATGTTTTTAGTATGCTTATGTCCTAGATATGAAGACAGTCCAAAATATATCCATCTAAAATTTTTTTTAAAAAAAATCCTTTAATAGCTTAGGTGATCTATAGATTAAGGCTTTATACATTCTTCTACAAATAAAATATTACCTAAAATGTTTTTGGGATGAAAACGTTGGTTGATATAAAATGGATAAGAAAAGTTCACAAAAAACATTTCTTATATTCGGAGTCTCTTAAGATTCAAGGTCTTATAAAAAACCATACTCAGTAGCACTTTACTCTGATAATGTTTAATATATGGTCATTGAAATTTATGGTCAAGTTTTGTGGATGAAACACATACTCACTCACTATGGAATGTGTTTTTATTAATACTCAAATACATTATGACAACAAAAGTTTGATTTCATTAACTAATAATCAATCACATCAATTATTTTCTCGACATATAGATAGAGGACTCCATTTCCTCCAGGATTACACAAAAAAGGACAAATAATTTAATTATTCAACATAATGTAAGAAAAACATGATGGTATTCTCCAAAAAACCCATAGTTCAAAGGGAATTCAATACATTAAACTGAATACTATAATGATTAATGATAAATAATTATTCATATCTACTTCTTGTTTACCAATCATTATATAGTAATTAAAAATTTTAAAAAGGGAGAGTATATTTTTTTTTAGTTTTTGAAAACTATTGTTTAGTAACACGATTTTAATTTTTATATGTTTTTTTAAAAAAATTATCATTATAAGAAAATAAAACTCATAAAACATTAAAATTTTTTCCAGAATAAATTTTTTTATAAAATTTTATAGAATATCAATTTGATTTAAAATAATTTTAGACTCAAACATTTTATAAAATTATAACATAAAAAATGTATATTATCGACAATCATAATTAGTTTTTACAATAAAATTTTCATTATAAGTATTCATTTCAGAAACCAAGAATAACTAATAATCGAAACCAATGAAAATGATATACTCAAAGAGGTATCTTCTATTTTTTTTTTGTTTTTCCACAAATCATTTACTTAAATTTATACATATTTTTGTTTCTCTTAATATTATAGTTTTAAAAACCATTATTATTTTTCAAAAATAAAATGTTCTCCAATAATATTTATCATCAATATAATTAATGTTTTGAAAAAAAATAGTGTTCCAAAATATATTTAAATTATTTGTTCCAATAAATGTTGAATGTTTGATCAGATAATGGATTATAATTTGAGATCTTGAAATTCATGGAATTCCAGTTATAATTTACAATACCAATATAAAGGGGGGTCACCTATATCTCCCACATAATTTCTCATAATATTCACTCTATAGTCTCACTTTTCATTTTAGTTGTCCGTCCAATTATTTGGAATCAATCTGATCACTAGCACCGAAATCAGTATGATGGATATATAATATGATTTAGTGCAAAGGGATGTGTTCATGGAATGTCTTGTTGAAATAAAATTGTATGAAATTTATGAATCAATACAAAAAAGGATTATTAATTTTAAATAATTGGAGAATTTATGCATTGGAAAACATGAGAAAGATTTCAATTTTCATTTTCCAGAAATTGTTGAAGAATTTTATGCCTTAATAGAGTATTTAATAGAAAAATTTATTGAATAAGTATCTTTTAATATTTTTTTTATAAATATAATATTTCATAAAAAAATTAGAATATTTTATATAGGGTTCCTAATCGTGGGGATTCTAATTTATCATTACACAAATTACCTGATAGGTGTGAGACTTTTGAGAATGTAGGGCTAAATCATTTTTGTTTCCTACTTATGAAAAATTAATAAAGACTTATAACCTATAAAATTTGTTTATATTTGTCTCATTATGGATGAAGGGATACACTATACTGAGTAATGGTAATAAGAATTATAGAATGGTTTATCATATCATTTTTAGACTAGATAATAAACATTAGGAAAGTAAACCTAATAAATGTAATCTTCTTTATGGTGGAAGCTACCAAAAATGGACTAATAATGTACAAGATCATAATGTTTTTTTATTTCATAAATATGTGTCTGGTGTTGTGTATAGGACTCTACAAGGTTGAGAAAAAAAATTTCTCAATGATAGAAATGATTTCTTTGGGTGGAGAAGAATCATATTGAATGATGAAATTAGTATTTGATACATAGTAAAAGTTGAATGTTGATAATTTAGAAGGATTTATGACCAACGGTCCGAATTTTAAGAAAGTAGATGATTTTATGAGGAAAATAATGGTTGAATCTTCCTCACCAAGGAAGCAGATGAAAAAAAGAAATTTTTTTATGATGATTTCAAAAAGAACATGGATCATAATGATTCAATGTAACCCCATGACTCAGAATCATGACATGTTCTAAATGAATCCAAAGTTTTGTAAATAAATATAATATATCTATTAGAGGAAGATGATAAATTGAAGAAATAGACAAATAGATTATAAGAGTGAAAATTTGTAGGAACTTTATTGAATGGATTAGATAGATCTTTATAATTTCTCATTCATTCAGTTTTTTATACTGATCAAATCATTCTAGATGAAATTATTTAATTTTTTAACACATAAAAGTCAATTCAGTAGCTTATAAGGGAAAAAGGGAAACATGTAGTTCAAGATATAACAACATTATCCACAAAATTAGTTCTGGAAAATGATGAAGAAGAAAAAATTATCTATATCTAATATTGTTGGAATGATAGTTTTGAGATCATCCAAAAATTTATAAAATCATCTACAAAAATTTCAGATAATTAAGAAGAATAAAGATAAGAGGAGTAATTATTAATATTATTTATGGAGGATGAGGAACATGAGGAAGAAAATTATAATGATGAAAAATATAAAGATAAATATTCAAACTAAAATTATAGTTCATCAGACTCATCATCTTCATAAAAAAATATTTAATATCAATATAAAAAGGACGATGAAAGAGATGGTCTAGAAGAATAAAATGCATCATCATCATACGAAAAATCATCAAAAAAATGGGAAGTAAAATCTTCATCACATGAATATGCAGACCAAAAATACCATACAATAGTTTTATAAAAATATGGTACATATAAGGATTTGAAATTGTTCATGTTTCTAAAATATGAGAATGTTTTTATGAATGGAAACTTAATAGTTGAAGAGAAAACAATGATTCTAGATATCTAGGACAAAAATTACCTAATTTTTCATCAGCATAATCAGATTGAGTAGAAACTATTGCTCTGAAAGGCTTTGACTATATATTCCAAAAACTGAGAAGGCTATGTTACATTATTCCATTTTTATGTAAAATCATGGTGTGTAGTTAATTGATTTATCATAGTCTCAATGAGAAATCAAATTCACTTAATTTTTTAACTATTTCAATAGTTTAGATTCAGGTACATTTGAGAATCATCTTAGAAAATTCCATGACTCAAAAGTGATCCTATAACCATATTGTTTAGTGGTCATATCAAGTTTAAATTGATCTCCAAGACAATGATTACTTACTCATATAAGTAAAGAAACAATCATTTAAAACTGATGAATAATTTGAAAAATTATTAATATATGTATTAGACCTTGTAATGTGTACATTAGTGATAAGGACACAACTAATAAAAGTATTGATAAAGTAAATGTTCTGAATGAAAAATTTTACAATTTGGTGGGTTAGAATACCTATATTAGAAAGTGTGAAGGTGGTTTTTTTCAAGGAACAAAAAATGATAATTAATGAGGATATTGAATGGGCTTAAATTACATATTTTGAAGAATGTGGTAATGGATATCAAGATTATGATGCTTTAATATTCATTAGTAGAAACTTAGAGGGTGTGTGACGATCTCAAAAATATGATACAAATTGTGAAGAAATTCATAGATAATGATTAAAAATTTTCATTCTGAAATATTGAAATATATTTTTGAAACATTTTAATGACTGTTTAAACTATATTACTTTTTTTAGATACATTGGGTTTTGATTCCATCTAATTAAATTTCAGATTATGTTCTTTTTTTATTTAATTAATGAATAGTATTTTCAAATAAAATTGTTTTTCATGTTATTACTTCTCTATAATTTCACGCATTTACAGTTCAATCCCTATTATTCATAAAAATCACTTATAGGGAATAAGTTATAAATATTTTTCATTATGGGGGATGGAGATATAATTAAACAGAGAATTATAGTGGGGGAAAGTATTGGATAGCTTTTTCGAGATATGTTTACTGGGGAGAATGTTTCCAAATGGGGAGAATTTTTTTAACACATTCCATCTTATCATAAAGGATTTATAAAATCAGGTAGAAAATATGAATAATATCTTCAATGTTATTTGAAGAACAAAGGGATGTTTGTTTTTCAAAGTTAGTTTTTTTCATTTCATGTGTTGTGATATGGTATTTCAAAAAAGGGGATGATTTTTGAGTTATGAGTCTTATGTATTATTTTTCCATTCCTCATATTTTTGAAATCAGAATCACCTTATTAAATCCCTATTTAATAAATTATATATATCATATGTTTTTAATTAATTTTTATGTAAATCATTATTTATACCGAATGATGATATAGTTCTAACATAATATAAATATAAAAATTTATTTTACATTACAATCTATCAGAAAAATGTATTGTTAGATATATCTAACCAAAATTATTTTTTTCAGTGGTTATAATATTTTTCTATATAATGAATGAACACAATTCATTACTATTATATTTATACCAGTACTGATACATTAAACAGACAATTATCCTATTAATGATATTGGACAATCCATAATAAATTATACCAGACTATAAAATTTTTATAATTAGAGTGTTTATACTTTATCCTGTCGTAAAAAATATATAAAAACATTGTAATGGTGGTAAAATAAATGATGTCAGATATTCATTTAATCCAAATGATTATGGGCAATAGAGATCCAGGTTTATAAATCTATTTCATAGAACTCTGAAATACAATCATTTGAGGTTCACCTATAAATATATTGTCTTTTTAAGAGTTAGAAGATGTAAAAATTTCAACTACATTTATCTGAAATTTCCAATTTGTGACCTTCTCATTCTATGTTATTGTAATTAATTATATATTTTATGTTTTAAAAAAATTTTATCTGGGTTTTAATTCATTTGGAACCATTTCATTTTTTAACCATTTCTCTAATATTGGTATTGATCAAGGGCTATTAGTGGTATAAAAATAATGAATATTGTCCATCAGATCAAGGGATTATGAGGCTATAAAGATAGATGTTGTCCATCATATTATGGGATTCCAAGGGGTAGAAGAAATAATTTTATATTCTTTTAGAGGTCATTCTTAGTAATTAATACACACATTACTATATGAATAAAAATGTATATACATTTAGTTATGGTTTATGGATACCACAACACTTCTGGTTAAAGTGAAAAAAATTCTATTAAATATTTTATGTCAATCTTACTTTTATATGTTTTTTATTTTTTATTAATATTGCATGTTATGAATTCTATTTTGCATATACATTAGAAAGTTAGTTTTTTACTTAGTGTACAAAATCTGTTTTATGGGTCATAATGTAATACGAATTAAAGTAATTTTATATAAAAAATAAATCTTTTCAATTCGGACACTATGCTAAACTGATTAAATCTATTTCAACTGTTTTTACTTATAATGGTATTGTTTTTTTGATTAATAGTTTAAACAATAATCTTCCCCACTTGTAGCCATCAAAAACTGTATGACATATTATTTTATCATATTAAAGTAAATTAACTAATACTAGTAAACTATCTGATGGAAATTTATATCTATTCATTCAAATTTTATGACATTCATAAAAATGATTAGATAGCCATATGGAAATAGAAAATCCAGTCTTACATATGAAGAACAATATTTTTTAAACTGTTGTTTCACCGATTTTTATTGGCGTAGTTAATTTAAAACTAAATGTTGACACCATTATAAATTATATTTTTTTAAAAAATAAATTTTAAAATAATAAATTCAATATTATCTTATGGTTAATTTTTGGGATTCGTATGAAAATATTTATCTTCTATGTAATAGCAAAAAATACAATTTTTCATAAAAATATCAATTTATTTATATTAAAAAGTCAAGTTAGGGTTTGAATTTGTTCTCAATGAATCATAATTCCTATTTTTATATATAACTTAATTAATTAAATTTTATTCATATTTTATTCATATTTTTTAATTGGTATGTTTTTTGACATAAAAATTCATTTTTCTAGAAAACTGATTTTCGCAGCATTTTCTGAGAATGATTCAAAATTAAATACTTCAACATAAATATTTTGAGTATTGAAAAATTTATTCCATATTTGTATTCATATGTTCTAAATTTAGTTAATAGTTCTCTTTTAATTCCATCCAATTTCAAAAGCAACATTGGTAACTTTTATTACCATGATAAAGGCTAAATTGTGTAATTTATGTTAAAATAGAATGATAAGGACTATAAAATGAATCCAACACATGAAAGTAAATTTATGAATGGTTTTCATCATAACCTTCACAACTACGGATGTAAATTGGGTTGTTTAATGGATAATTTTTCATGAAAATGGATTATATATTATTTAAATCATTGAACCCTAGAAAATATCTCTTTCTTTGTGTTAAACATCTATTATGTGTCCACATTCAAGAAAAATTAGTTTTTACATAAGGACAGATATACTAGAAATATTTTTTTTCAGTATAATAGAATAATATTTTTCATATTAATTTATTTATAATATATAGGTAATAAATACTTACATTAAATTATTTCACAATATTGATGCAGAAATACTTTTACTAATGGAAATATCTGATAAATGATAAGAAAACTATTTAAATAAGTATAAATTGTGATAATTAATATTATAAACACATTTAATATATGAAATTTACATGTTAGGTAACAATTAAAATAAATTTTGGTAATATATATTTTTTATTGAAATTTTTAAATGTCAATGTAATAAAGAGTGTCAAAATTGAAATTATTAATATTTTAAAATAAATAATATTTAATTAAATGTTATAAAAATATTAAAAATATTATATTCATAAAAGTGAATGGGATAAGGGGGTAAATATAAATAATGGTCTATTTATGGGACTTTTGTACATTTATAGTGACATTATTAACCATTAATTAGTAAAATCCATGTTTTCATGTTATGAGTAAAATATGAAAATAATGGTCATAACTAAATGATATGGGTAATAATGTGACATAAAATTGTATAAAAATTATTGGATGAAATAAAATATATCCAAACTCATCATATATTATTGATAAATAACTTTTTATACATTTTAATTGATTTTAATTTATATTATTGTAATATCTTTTAAATTTCAAAAATTTTCCCTCAACAAAATCATAAATGGAAACTCATTCCATTACTTATTTACGCCACATTTATCCAACACTATTTAAAATACCCTACCAATATATCTTTTAAAAATAATAAATAATGTTCTATAGGTGTTGGTGTTGTAATAACCCCAGTTTGTTGTATGTAACCCTTTCTTCATGCATTCAATGGTTTTAAATTTAAGGGTGATGAATGGGAGATTTGGAAGAAATTTGAATGATGATTTTAGGAAAAGGACAAGTCGCATGGATAGCGCACGGTTTGTCTAAACCATGCGGTAAAACTGTGCGTAGTTGTCTTGTAGGAAGTAGGTTCCGCACGGGCGGCACACAGTTTGTCTTACTGTGTGGCCAAACCGTGCGTGGAGGGGGTGTCAAGGAAGTGGCTAATGCATGGTTATCCCACAGTTTGTCTAACCGTGCTAGCAAATTGTGCACCCACATAAATGAGATCCTATAAATGTGGATATCACTCGTTTTTCCATTAACTGCCTCATATAAGATCCTAAGTGGCCATAACTTAGGATTATTCTTCTCTTAACGTCAAAGAGGGTTCTCCCATCATTCTGGAGGTGATCCAAAGGCTTCTCTTGGCAAATCGATGCCAGATTCTTGAGGTGTGTGATCGTTCTTCTTCATTCTTGATCGATTTCCTATATCTACATAGATATACTTCTCCTCTTCTATCATTTTCATAGATCTACACCTGTTATGGGTAGATATAAGTGTTTAGATTCCAAATATAATGATTTATGGTCTTGGTCTTGCGAGGAGAATAGATCTAAGGCGGGTTTTTGGAAAATTGACTCGAGTTTCTTCAGCGTTCATCGACTGTTGTGGTTTTCGTCAAAACCGTTGAGGTAGGAGGCTTCACTCTCGACTCCTTTTTTTAGAATTGACTGTGTTAGTTTAATTTTTTTTATTTAAATGGTTTTAATTTTGAAAAGCATGCAATAATTATTATTTAGTGATGATTTATGGTTTTGATGATATTGTGAAATCTTGGTGAATTATTGTGCAATGTTATTTGGATTCTTGAATTTAAAATGTTGAATTTAAATTATGAGTGATGAAATTGTAAATGGATTGATGAAAAATGTGTTTTAAAAAATGGTGTTTTATTCAAATGGTTTGCTATTGAAATGACTCTAATGGATTTGGTTTAAAAAAAAGTGATTTTTATTGAAATGGGTTGGAATTGAAATGGTTTTGATGGAAATGGTTTTCAATAAAAAGATGTTTTTATTGAAAGGGGTTTTGGCATTACCGTTGGGAATATGTGGTGTGTGTTCATGTTGCAAGTATGAGGCTTGGTTGAAATATGACCTTCTGCTCAGTGCCAATATTTTAAGGGCATAATGGTAACTACTTGTACAAGGCTTGGTTGGAATATGACCTTGTGCCCTATGCCAAAGGTGTAATGGCACATGGGAAATAATTACCTTCTGATGACATGGTAGATCAATGAGAGACCGCTCATGATTATGGAACTTTCATAACGATGCATTCATGGTTTATAGCATGGGTTGGGAAATGGTTGTGTATGCAAAAAATGGATGTTGGTGAAATGGTTTTAAAGCTTGTTTGGTTATTTTTCTGGATGTAAAACTTTCTGGAAAATTGGTTTGAATTTATCTTGGAATGCCTTCAGTTATGAATGGTTTTTGAAATTTGTTTATATTTTGTTATAATGTTCTTCTGAGAAATTTCTTTATATAAACTATTTTTATATAAATGTTCCTAACTCTTCTATCCTTGTGGCAAGAGTAGGGAATTCATTGGGGGAAAACCTACTAATTTTTGTACTCACAACTACTTGGGAACGTTGGTGCTTTTGCAGATGTCGTATCTCGGGACACAAGTAAAGGTAATGCATCTTATTGCTAGTGTCTTGTGGTGATGCTTGGGAGATGTTGTGAAGCTTGGAGCTAGTGGAGCATGGAGTTGTAGTTTCTTTTCAGAGTCTTGAGTTTTCCATCCACTGTGTATTTTGATGGTGAGTTTGTTCTTCCTCTCTTGTGTACTTTGATGTAGTTTTATATAAGTGAATTGTTTATTAGTCGTTCATTTTTTCATGCATCATATAGTGAATGTTTGGTTATGGTTGGTTTATGGGATTATTTCATAAAGGGTAAATCTTCCCCCTTATGTACATGAAATCTTTTGGAATTTATTTCCAGCCTTTGGCGCCTAGGGGATGTAGCTTAAGGCCTAGTAATGACTTGTGGTACTCTCAAGCCAATGAAAATTGGCAGGTCATTACAAATGGTATCAGCTTGTTCGGTCCCTACCTAATAAGTAGTCATCGATGTTCTTGGTCTTAGAGTTTAAATTCCTTTTCATCTATTCCTTGGGTTGGAATCTTAGACAAGAGTAGGATTGTCGTAACATTAAAAAAATAGCATAAAAGGATATAGCTAACCCCTTTATGATGAATTTCAAGTTACCAGGGTGTTGGGTACAAAAGTGTTTTGAGACAGTTCTAGAATCCTGGAAATCTCAATGACATGGTTTTAGCCAATGAGATGAGCATCACAAGCATTTTAGAGGAATGAATTCCCACTAGGATTGAATATCTCATTCTGAAGAATGATTTATGATTTTGGGTAAGGTGTGAATTTCTGAAAAATGATGAAATTATTTTTCAAATGAAATATTTCTAAAAGGTGATATTTAATGTATTTTAAAAATGGTTTGATTTTAAAAGAGCATGTATAATGTTTTCAAAAATGTTTAAACATGGGGAAATGGATATTTTGGAAAACAATGTTGTGATAGATTATGTGATCGAATTTGAAAGGCTAAGACAGTAGTTGCTAGAGAGTGAGATTGACGGAGGTTTTTTATGGTTTAGAAAATGGACCCTGGTAGGCGTCATCAAAACCAACCTGAAGAAGCTACGAAGAATATGGTTGCACAAGAACCACATGTGTACCAAGATCTGGTTCATAGTATTGTTCAGGATTTTTAAGCTTTTGATATGATGAACCAGATGAATTAACCAAGGAATATGGATCATATCATCCAGTTCATGAAACAGAATCCACCAAACATTCAAGGTGATGTTAAACCAGAGAAGGAATAGGTCTGGAAAAGTAGGATGAATTGAATCTTTGATTTCATCGACACACCATTAGAGATGAAAGTAATTTTTGGGACGTATATGCTCAAAGATCTTGCACGTCAGTGGTGGGATTTAGAGGTGCATGCTACATTGGATGAAGGCCTTACATGGGAGGATTTTGAATAATTGTTCAACAATAAATTCTCTCCTTACAGGTTCAAGATTTAGAAAACTACGTACTTATTTAGCCTGAAACAGGAGAGTATCTATGTCATAGAGTATGCGGCTAAATTCAAGAATTTAGTCCATTTTTCACCAGAGGTTGCGGTAAGTGCGTCTTTGAAGGCACACATCTCCGAATCGGGGCTAAAGAAAGAGATTTGATCGAAGATTTCAATGGTTTGTATTACAAATTATACAGAGATGGTAAACATAGCGACTATTTCTGAACGTGATATCTCAGGATTGATTGGAGGAGGAATGATGATACCTAAGGGAAACAGTGGGAACTCAACCACTGGGAACAAGAGGAAAAGGAATACCTATTTCAACGGTGCGAGTGAAAATCAGAACCAGACAGTGGGATCAAGGAAACTTCCTCCATGACCCCAGAGAAAAGCAGATTTCTTTCAATGTGGTTTGACTGAACACATAAAGACAGAGTGCATGACACAACCTAGATCATGTCAAAATTTCAAGAAAATGGGGCATCTACAACGCTATTTTAGGAATGGTCAGAGGTCGGGTGCACATGACACTTCCCAGGCGTCGCAAGTATCGTATGATTCGACATGATGAGGACAACAGATTCAGTCTCGTTAGCATCACGGAGCTAGCCATGGTGATTATCGAAATACAATTACATCTCAACCAGGTCAATCATAGCAGGGCAACAAAAAGAACAGTGCATCGATGAAGCAATTGTATGCAGTTGAGTATATTATTTTCGATGATTAGGCTGGACCATCTACAGTAATAGGTATGATTATTTTAAATTCTACCGTTGTGCAAGTGTTGTTTGATACTGGTGCATCACATTCCTTCTTTTCTTCTCTTGCAATTGACTAGTTGTGTTTAAAACTGGAAATGATGCCTTCTATTTTGAAACTAAAAACTTCTATTGGTCAAAGAGAATGTCAAGCCTTTGTGTGTAGAGAATTTTCTATAACTGTTGATGGAGTTGCATTTAGATGGGACTTCCCAGTGTTGGAGATGGAAGTCTATGATGTAATCCTGGGTATGGATTAGTTGATAATGTTTAAGGCTCACATCGACTGTTATAGGAGAACAATTAGTTTCACGACTGAGGATGGCATCAACGATCTCTTCAGAGGAGAGATGGTGGAAAAAAGGGGCAAAGAGCTTGTTGGCACTAATGGTGGGAATGATATCTTACCAATTGGAAGTGTTGACTTTGGCATCAATGAATGAGATCCTGGAAAATAGTTTTCCAGCTGTGGTGGATCAATTTTTAGATGTCTTTCCAAATAACTTCTTAGGTTTAACACCTCTAATAGAAGTGGAGTTTGTGATAGATCTCCCTCCAGGGATCAGTCCCATTTCCCTTCTATCTTATAGGATGTCACAAACAGAGTTACCAGAATTGAAAGTCTAGGTAGAGGAGCTAAAAAGCAAGGGTTTCATTCTACCATGTACTTCTCCATGGGTGGCACTGGTGTTGTTTGTGAAGAAGGTAGATGGAATTCTTTGACTCTGTGTTGATTATCATAATCTTAAACAAGTTACAATAAAGAATATATATCCATTTCAACGCATTGATGATCTGTTTGATCAATTAAGGAGAGCTCAGTGGTTATCCAAGATTGAATTGCGATCAGGATATCACCAATTGCATGTTCGGATGGAGGATATTCCAAAGACATCCATTAGAAGAAAATATATCCCCTATGAATATATAGTCATGCCTTTCAATCTAACGAATTCACTAGCGATCTTCATGGATTTGATGAATTGGATATTTCAGCGATATCTGGATTCTTTTGTTGTGGTGTTTTTCGATGATATCTTGGTGTATTCATAGATAAGGGCTGATCATGAGGTGCACCTGGAAACAATGTTACAAATCTTGATAGATCATCATTTGTGTTCCAAATTATCACAATGTGATTTTTTTATATAGGAAGTACGTTTCCATGGCAATGTAATTTCTGAGAAAGGCATTTCTACTGATCCTGAAAAGATAGAATCAATTATCTCTTGGAAACCACCGAAGAATGTGTTTGAGATACGAAGTTTTCGTAGTCTATCTGGTTACTATCGACACTTTGTGCATGATTTACTCTTGAATAGTTTCACCAATGAGAGCTCTGACAAAGAATAATGCACCATTCCAATGGACAAAATAATTTCAGAAGTATTTCCAGGAACTGAATGATCGGCTTACATCAAAACCTATCCTGATCTTTCCAGAATACAGACAGTGGTATGTGGTGTATAGTGATGCTTTAGGATCAGGGTTGGGTTTTGTTTTCATGCAAAGAGATAATTTGGTTGCTTATGGTTCAAGGCCGTTGAGGATGCACGAGAAGAATTACCCAACACGTGATTTGGAGTTAGCTGAAGTCATCCATGCTTTGAAAACATGGATACATTATCACTTTGGTGAGAAATTTACTTTGTTTACGGATGAAAAATTTTTGAAGCACATTTTCTCATAGTGAGATTTGAGTCTGTGGAAAAGGAGATGGATGAAGTATCAATAGATGTATGACTTTGACATGACGTACACATCGAGAAATGGATATTTAGTGTCAGATGAATTGATTAGAAATTCATATGCTCAGATGGATAAAGAAGCTTCAGACAAATGGTAGTTGATGTTGGTCTTAGCCGACATGCATGTGGAATGTGTAGACCTAGGTGATGTTGCTATTTTCTTTTCAGCTACACTTGTTCCTGATTTATTAAAGATGATGAAAGAAGCACAATCATCTTATGCAGAATGTCTAGTTATAAATTCAAAACTCAATGGTGGGGAGACCATTTTGGGATGGAAACATGATGGGGGTTCAGTTTTGTGCTTCAGAGATCAGATGATTGTACCTACGTTTTGTCCGGAATAACTCTTACATACTTAACACCATTCAATATGAGTTGTACATCCATGTAAACAAAAAATGTATAAGGAATTGAAGGCTTAGTTTCGTTGGAGTGGCATGAAAAGGAAGGTGGCCGAGTTCGTCTCGCGGTGCATGACTTGTCAACATGATAAAGCAGAGCATCAGAGACCAACTGGTATGTTACAATATTTACATATCTCAGTTAGGAAATGGGATCAGATAGCAATGGATTTTGTTACAGTTCTTCCATGAATGGCGCATAAACATGACTACATTTGGGTGAGAGTAGATCGTATAACAAAGACGGACCATTTCATCCATATTCATGAAATTCATATGGTGGAAGATATTTGAAAAATATATATATGAGAAGTGGTAAAGAGGCATGGTGAACCAGAGTCTAAAGTCTCAGATAGAGACTCGAGGTTCACATCTCGTTTTTGGAAATCATTACAGCAGGCCATTGGAACTCAGTTGACTATGAGCACGACGTATCATCCCCAGATTGATGGGCAATCCGAGCGGATGGTACAAATGTTGGAAGACAAGTTTCGGACTTGTTTAATGGATTTCAGTGGCCCATGGGAGGAGCATATACCCTTAGTGGAGTTCACATACAATAACTGCTATCAATCCTTGATACGCGCGGCTCCGATTGAAGCGTTGTATGGGTGTCCTTGTCATTCTCCACTATGCTGGGTGGAAATGGGTGAAACTTCACTAGTCAGGCTAAGCCTTTTCCAAGAAACAATTGAGAAGATCCAGTTGATTAGAAATAGGATGCAGACGGCTTAGTGTTGTTAGGAATATTATAATGATCACCATCGAAGACCATTTTCACTCATTATGGGTGCTAATGTCTTCTTAAAGATCTCTCCATGGCATGAACATCGTCATTTTGAGAATCAGGTAAAGTTATCTCCTAGATACATTGCCCATTTGAGATAATGGAACGTGTTAGAGAGGTGGAATATTAGTTAGCATCACCACCACAATTTCGTTAATTGCATAATGTGTTCCATGTATCTAATTTGAAAAAGTATCAGCCTGATCCTGTCCATGTGATCAGATGGGATCACGTTGAACTAGAGACAGATGCTTCGTTGATACATATCCTTGTACGGATTGTGGATAGGCAAGAGAAATTCTTGTGTGAAAAAAGCATCGGTCTAGTACAGTTTTTATGGTTGCATGGTGAGATTCAGGAAGAGACTTGGGAACATGAAAAGGAAATGATAGAGTAGTGGCCAGAACTCATTCAGTTGGGTGATGTTTTTCTACTTTCCCAGGATGAAAAAGCCAATAGTGGGGAGAACGTAGTACCCCCGGTTTCTGGTATGTACCCATTTTATGATTCTTTCAATGGTTTTAATGTTTAGGGCCATTAATAGGAGAATCTTGAGAACCTTTAATGATGTTTTGAGGAAAAGGGGAAGTCGCACGGACGGTGCACCGTTTGTCGAAACCGTGCTGCAAAACCATGCATAGTTGGTCTTGGAGGAAGTAGCTTCCATATGGATGGCGCACGATTAATCATACCATGGGGACATAGCGTGCATGTAGGGGCTGTCAAGGTAGTGGCTAACGCATAATCAGCACACAGTTTCTCTAACTATTGCGAGCAAACCATGCGACCACTTGAATGAGATCCTATAAAAGTGGATCTCACTTGTTTTTGCCTCTAAGTGCCTCATTTAACCTCATAAGCGGCCATAACTCATGATTTTTATTCTCTTAAGGTAAAAGAGGGTTCTCTCATCATTCTACAGGCGATCATAAGGGTTCTCTTGGTGAATCAAGCCACATTCTTGAGGTATGTGATTGTTCTTCTTCGTTATTCATCAGTTTCTTAGATATACATAGATATACTTCCCCTCTTCTCCCGGTTTCAAAGATCTACACCTGTTATGGGTAGATCTATGTGTGTTGATGCCAAATATGATGTGTTTTGGTCTTGATCTTTCTAGGAGAATAGATCTAAGGTGGGTTTTTGGAGAATTGAACCAGGTTTCTTGAGCGTTCATCGACCGTTGTGGTTTTTGTAAAAACATTTGATTTAGGAGGCCTCACTCTCGACACATATTGTTAGAATTTATTGGCTTAATTTCAAATTGGTTTATTTAAATTGCTTTGATTTTGAAAAACATGGAATTATTCTTCATTAGTGATGATTTATGGTTATGATGAAATTGTGAAATCTTGGTGAATTGTTGTACCAAGTGATTTGGATTCTTGAATTTTAAATGTTGATTTTAAATTTTGAGTCCTAAAAGTGTAAATGGTTTGATGAAAAATGGGTTTTCAACAGAAAGGGAATTTTGTTGAAATGGATTGAGATTGAAATGATTTTGATGGATTTGGTTTTCAATTAAATGTTAGTTTTATTGACATGGTTTGGAATTGAAATGGTTTTGATGGAAATGGTTTTCATTAAAAAGGATTTTTTATTGAAAGGGGTTTTTTCATTACCATTGGAAATATTTGGTGTGTGTTCATGTTGAATGTATGAGGCATGGTTGAAATATGACCTTGTTATCGGTGGCAAAAATATAATGGCACAATGGTAACTACTTGTACGTGGTTTGGTTTAAATATGACATTTTCATCGGTGCCAAAGATGTAATGACACATGGGAAACAATTACCTTGTGATGACATGGCAGATCAACGAGAGACCGCTCATCAGTATGGAACTATCAAAATGAAGAATGCATTGTTGGTAGCATGAGATGGTAAATGGTTGGGAATGCCAAAAAAGGATGTTTGTGAAATGTTTCTAAAGCTTGTCTGGTTATTTTTTTAGAAATACAACTCACTATAAAATAGTTTTCAATTGCACTTGGAATTCTTCGGTTATGAATGGGTTTGGAAACTAGTTTATATTTAGTTATAAACTACTGTTGAGAAAATGTTTTATATAATCTCTTTTTATATAAATGTGTCTAACTCTTCTATCCTAGTGGGGTGAGTAGGGAAGTCATTGGGGAAAACCTACTGAGTTTTATACTCACCCCCTGCATGGGCACGTTGGTTCTTTTTCAGATGTCATATCATGTGACACAGGTAAAGGTCAATCATCTTATTGCTAGTGGCTTGTGGTGATGCTTGGGAGATGTTGTAGAGCTTGGAGCTTGTGGAGCATGGAGTTGTAGTGTTGTTTGAGAGTCTTGAGTTGTTCATCAGCTATATACTTTAATGCATAGTTTGGTCTTTTACTGTTGGGTACTTTGATGTAGTTTGATATAAATGAAGTGTTTATTGATCTTTCTATTGTTCATGAGTTATATAGTGAATGTTTGGTTATGGTTGGTTTATGGGTTTATTTATTAAAGGGTAAATCATCCCCAACTTGTACTTGAAACCCTTCAAAATTTCTTTCCATCCATTGGAACCTTGTGGATATCACTTAAGGCATAATAATGAGTCGTGGTACTCTCAAAAAATGATAATTGGAGGGTCATTACAGGTGTTCTCAATAGTCCATCCCTATATCCATTTAGAGTATATCCAAAGGAGAGGTTTCGAAGAAGAGGTAATCACTTTAAGCGATCAATTTATTTATATATTCTTCTTATATTTTTTAAATATAATATTTTTATAAAAAATAATTACTTAGGTATACAAAAAATGATTAAATTTTTTTTGGTTATTAAAACACTTTCATCCATCCTCTTTCCTATTAGAAAATATGTGAATATATCACTTGTGTGAACATACAACTTACCGTCTCCATGCAGTAATAAAATTCTTTTTTTATCAAAATCTTTTATGGATGGATATTATGATGGTTTTATTTAATTTAAATGATATATATTAAATATAAGTGATTCTATAAATATGAATTATAATTTTACATTATTTCATTCTAATAATTAAAAAATTAAAACAACGGTCTTCCGTACGTACGACCTACCATCTCGATGAACTATATAATTCATTGTTCAATATCTACATTTTATAAATGACTATTAAAATGGGTATATTAAATATAATTTTAGTACCATTATTTTAATTCTATAAATTAAGGTACCGTGATCAAATTATATATACTGTGACTACCAAACCAAAACATTATTGGAAAATGTTGCAGTTTTCAACATGAATAGTAATTTTCATAAACAATTATTAATAATCATGTGATAAGATGTTATAGAAAACTTTTAATTGTATGATATATATATATATATATATAGTTATGGAATACAGGTATAATAAATTTTTATTTACTATAAAGTGGGTTTTAATTTGATCAAGGAAAATCAAGACTTGATGTAATGGTTGGTTCAACAGTCTCATCATTATCTAAGATTGTTCATGTTTAAGTATATATAGAGAATATTTCTCATCCATATCCTTATTTTCTAAAATATTTTAAAAATTATTTTCAAATATTTAAAATATATTAATTTTTTACACATTTTTAATTCTTACATCATGGTTTGAAGGGAATCAAATTATAATTTTACAAAAAGGCATGTTATGATTTTCATTAAAAAGCTTGAAAGGAATATTTTTTAACTTATACTATAGTAAAAAAATATTCCACTATCATCGAGCCATAATTCCGTGAATATTAAATTTCAATAATTTTTTTTTATTTTCCACAAAAGTTATTTCTTTTATAATTTTTTGGTTCTTTAAAATGAAATGTTTTTAAATTTAAAATACTTTTTTTAATAAATATTTCAAGTGGTCGTTCAAAATAATTTTCCATATAAGATAAAATTATTTGAAGTTAGATATTATTTTTTATGGATATTATTCAATGATACTATCCTTATTATTTTTTATTATTTTTTTATGTTTATGTTGGCATGATGTTTATGAAATCCATTTAATTTTCATGAATTATGTTGTGATGAAATGTAAATGAAAAACATTTATTTACATCTTTTATGATATGATTAAGGTATTATTTTATTATGGTACACATATGTATGGTTTTTATTACGTGATGGGTTATAAATATATCTTTTTCCAATGCATTGGGTAAAGTTGGATAACTCGTGAGGTAAATATTTTTTCTGTGAACCTTATTTCTTATTCACAATTATATGAGTGGGAATTGATTTCATGTTCATATGATTATGCATGGAACTAATTTCATGTCCATATGTTTTATGCAAGGTCCTAGTTTCATGTCCATACATGTTGAGTGAACCTATTTTTATTTATACATGTTTATAGTTTTTATCATTATATTTATGCCATAATTTCATGTTTCATTTCAACATTACACACCTATGGATCGTGGTCTTAGGTTCCATTATGATTCATTTCTTTTTAAAGTCTATGACTGATTCATTGTCTTAAGATTATGATCTTTTATATGCAGTGTATAATTTTAAAATTCTAAGTTTATGATATGATTTATAAATGATTATGTGATAATTTATATATCCATTTTTAACCAATACACAACATTTGAACTCACCATTTTCTTATTATTGTTTTTCCCAATATATTATGAAATTTATTAATTATGATATGTCAAAAATCGTTCTAGTGATCAACGATTATGTGGGAGATGATGTAGATTTTTTATAATGTAGTGTTTTTAATGTTTCTAATGACTCTAAACCAAATCGATTTTAGTGTTGTTTTTTATGTCATGTAATGAATATTAATTTTTTTAGATGTATTATCATTAAATGAAAAATTGGGTTTTCAATGTTGTTATAACAACAATGTTTAATTATCATTTGGAAACTAGGATTAGAAAAAAATTGTAAGAACCCTATGTGATTGTATAGGTTATAGTCCTAGTGCTATTGTAATGATCATGAAAAAATAATGTAAAACCTATGGTGACCTAGATTGAAATTTTATAAATAGTTTCTATTGATTATGGGGCTTTCTAAGTATGACTTGTTCTTCTCACACTATTAAATTTTATTCAAAGGTTGGAACTAGAAGGAACTGGCTTATCATTAAATGTGAAAAACTCTTCTTTGATGAGATGTAAAATGGGATGATTAGTGGAATGAATGATGTTGTGATTAGGACAAATTAATTATCATTGAATGTGATTAAAAAGTTATACCTTAACAAACTCGCAGACTCACCAATGAAGAAATGGAAAGTGTTCACATAGATTTTGAATAATAGTGATCATAAATGAAAGAAGAACCGATTTCAATCATGTCGAGAATTCGAGAAGAATCACAACAGTGGATTCCATAGAGGAACAAGAAGATTATTTGACTATTGGAAATAATCAAACAATTCAATTAACTTAAGTTGAAAAATTAAGAGTTAGTTTATTATAATGGATGAAAATATTAGTCTCTCTAATTTACAATCAATAGATGAATTCTTTAAATGTTAAATGTATATGAATTATGGAAAATGATGTCCTTGTGGGAATATTTGTGAATAAAATCGTAAAGGTGGTATTATTATAGTTATATTGAGACTATGAATTATATTATAAAGGAAATAAGTATAATGGAATAAGACTATGAAGCCTAATTAATTTTTTGACATGGTATTGGGGTGAAACAAGTATTAATGTACTTAACGTTGAATAATAGGTTATATGAATCAAGATATATAAAATGAATTTTCAGTATATGTTTTTCATTTGGGATTTGAAAGGATATATTGAATAATGATGATCTACTATGAAAGTGATTTAATTGTAAGGTGATATTTTTTAAAAGACATGAATACAGAAATGATAACCCTTAATATGTGCATGGTTTTGTGATAAAAATAGGCCATTATTCTTCATTTCAGATAAAATAAATGTGAATAATTTGATGAAAATTTAACTATTTAGAAATTTGAATACAAGGAGGTTTATGGAATTAATTTATAATATTTTTGTATTTATGGTATGAGGGAAGAAATAATATTTTGGGAACATTATTTTTTCAGTATTGTTTTATGGTAATTATTGTTTTTAACATTTTCTAGTAGAATACTTGATATTTGGTATTGAAATTTTGTGTGTGTTACAATTAAGATCCATTTCAAGTTATTTTGGGGATTAATGATATGTTCAAAATTTAGTGACCTTCATACCAAAGTTTAAGATTTTAATATTTTTTTCAAATGGTTTATAAGTGCAATTATTTATTAAATTTATTACATTGAAAATTGGATGGGGGTTATGATATTGATTTATTACATAAAATTATTAATATAAAATTTTATTGAGTTATCTGTGATAACCATTTTTATGTAAAATATATATAGAAGGAATGAATTTTCATCCAAGTATGGATCATATAATCCACTAGTTCTGAAGGCACTGACAATTTAATCTTCATTCTTTTGATTAAAAAATGCGGTATAAATTGATCAAAGAACAACCAAAGAGTGATATTGTACTTATGAGATAAAATCATTTATGTATATATTGTTTTTTATGAAATAAAATTTTATCTTATTACTCTTAGTTCTGATGATATCAATAACATTTTTCAGACCTATTTTTTATTTTATTTTTGTGTAAATTACCCTTATAATGACCATGATCCATATCATTCTTCCTGAGAACATGTTAATTTGGGTTCTCTTCTACCTACATACTTTCACATTTAATGAATATTATAAAATTTTAAAATAGTGTTACAAGGTGATCTTCTCCTTTTATATTCACTTTTAAGAGGGAGTTTTATAACACTTTTTTGGAAAATGGTTTTCCCAGGAATGAATTATAATAATATAAGTCATTGATTTTTTTAATTAAAATTAAAAATTCTGAGAATGTGTTTTCTTGAAATTATTGATCATATCGTGATGGTAGCATTTTAATTTATTCCTTCATAGAATCTCTCATATGTTCATGATTTATTCTATGTATCTCTCATGAGGATGTACATACCCTATCCATCACAAGTATTAAATTTAATGGTATTAATGTAGGACCAATCTATTTCTTATGAAGAAAAAATATTAGAGATTCCGAATCATAAGTATAAATTTCTCAAAAAAGGATCACTCAACTGGTTAAATATTTTTGGATAAACCACAAATTCAAGGAAGTCATGTGGAAAGTTGAGAATGTGTTGAGAAAAAGGTATCCTAATATATTTGTATTAACCTAATGAATTTTAATGGATAAATTCATTAAAAATGTGGTATAAGGTAACACCCCATGATTTTATGGTTTGTCTCTTATTAAATATTACATATTGGATAACTTGTATTACACACAAGACTATGTTTTACCAAACTACAGTACACTATTAATGTTTTTATTAAATATGATAGTCATAAAAAAATTACATTTAAGGAAGGTATAAATGGGATTAAATTATATTTTGAAATTTTAGTTATCAAAATATTTATATAATTAATTGTTTGATAATTTTTTAGAAATAAATTTTAACAACTTAATTAAATATAAATGATTTATTTATAAAAAACTATTTTTTACGCACCTAAAGACTTTAATCCTAATAAATTAAATTATTAAATATTAAAAAAAATCTTAATGAAATTTATATATTTTAAATCTAACATTTTACATTTATACAATATATTTGATAGGCATATGATAAAATAAAATTCAATTATACACATTAAAATAAATATTTTTCTAAAGGTAGTTTTGCCGCCTTTTAAAACCAACATGTTTAAAAAAATTAAACATTTAAAAATTATATATTAAAAAATAATATTCATTTTTTAAATCAAAATTTTGTAATCATTTTATTTTGAATTTTGGTTATTTTTCCTGAAAATATTTATTTCCCAGAGAATACTGGAAAAACACACCTTGTTATAAAACTAGAAATTTATTAACATTAAAATTTATCTTTATGATTGAAATTTTATCTCAAAATAACTTAAAACTATTAAATTTTATATAATATAATTAATTAAATTTTAATCATACTTAGACTTTATTTTTGTATAATTATATTTTGAGACATAAATAATCATTTCTAAATAAAACTATTTTTCATTGCGTTTTGTGGGATTAATATTAAATTAAATATTAAAAAATACATGTGTCAAATTTTTAAAAATTATTTTGATATTTTGATTCATATTATCTGTATCAATTAAATAGGTCCCGATTACTTGTTTACAATACGAATATTATCCTTGGTTATTTTTTATGATAAAGTGTAAATTAGGTAATTTTGTTTAAATATAAAAATATAATTACCATAAAATGACTCTATGACCGGAATAAAATTTAGGGTGAATTTAATTCAACCCATATAAAAATATGGTTCTAAATTTAGTTGTTTAATGGATATGCTTCCATGAAAATAGAATATATTATTTAAATCAAAGTATGTTACAAAATGTCACTTTCTATTTCTAAAATATATGTTATATATCCTCATAGGGACAAATGTAGGTTATAAATAGTTATAAGTGTCAATTTTTTACTTACATAACATATTTTAAGGGTATAAATTTATTTATGACTTTTAGGAGACACATTTATGTGATTATAATGATTATAATATTTTATTTAATGAATATTCAATGTCGTCACATAAATATTTTTATGAATATATATTTTTTGATTTGGTGTTACTCATAGTTTAATTTAGAATATGAATATTTTTTTTGAATTTAATTTAATTACCTAAATTATATTTTTTTTTCAATTATAAGTGAAAATATAATTACCATAGATACATTCAAAACATTGATGTAGTGATTATTTTACTAATGGAAATATAAAATAAATGATATTAAAAATATCAATATAAATATAAATTGATTTAACTTATTTAATATAAGAATTTATTATATGACATTGACATATGATGGATTTATTATGATAGGTTTTTATTGATATCTTGATCTATTGATATTTTTAAAAGTCGGTGTAATGAATAGTGTCAAAATTGACATTAATAAATTTTAAAAATAAATAATATTTTATTAAATGGTATAAAACTCATAGAAATATTAAATTCGAATATATTGATTTTATATGTTTCAAATTGTCATAAATTTTATATGTATTGGTATTTTTCATTTTATGGTTAAAATATTGTCCTCAAGAAGTAAAATCTATGATGTCATGGTAATAGTTAAAGGGGTTAAATAATGGTTAACACTAAATTATAACCCTAATAATGTGATATAAAGAAGAATATAATGTATTTTATGGGAATATTTACACAAATATTAATTTTATATTGGAAATAAATCACTCTGGATCGATTTGAAGATATTTAATTTAGATTAATTTCTAATTTTTAGAATTTCCAAAAGAGCCCCTCACTAGAAATATAAAATGGTACTCCTTACATAACATCATTACCTCAAATGTATCCATATATATAGAGATATATCTACTTTTTTCCCTTCTAAAACATTTTTTTATGTTATAGATGCTCTGGTATTATAAAACTACCATCCCTAGAGCCATTTTTTGGAGATCCAAAGGAGAAATTTTAAAGAAGAGGTAATCGCTCTAACCAATTACATTATTTTTCAAATATTATTTACCTCATCTAAATATTTCATGTTTGTCATAAAATAATAAATTAAGTATCTAAAATATGATGAAATTTATTTATTATTATTATTTGAGTACCATTATACACCATCTTTCCCATCAAAAGAGAAGTGAAAATATCATTCATGCATATATATAGATTACCATCTCTGCATAGTGATGGAATTCATTTTTTTTATCATCATATTTTATGATTTGGTATAATTATGGGTCTAATGGATATATATTATATATAAAATATAAAAATTATTAAAAAAATATGGATTATTATTTACCCATATTTTTTTCCATTGGTCAAAAATGAGAACATCATTCATGTGAACAAATGGCCTATCGTCTTTGTGAATGGTATAAATAATTTTTATGTATCTAATTTATTTAATGATTATTAATACATATATATAGAATATGTATTATTTTTATTCCCGGATTTACATTCAGTAACTTATGTTTCCATGATTAATGTATGAGGACTAAGACAACCATCCCGAAACATACATGGAAAAAGAAGAAGTTTTCACTATGAGCATTGATTTTAATAAAAAAATATTATTAAATAGATGATAATATGTCATAAAAAATTCATAAATATTATGAAATATATTTGTTTTTGTAATAAATATATTTTGATTCAATATTTATTATACCACCAGTTTCAACATGAACATAATAAGTCAGGAATTTTGGTAAGGGTTTATTGAACAATGACAATATAATTGGAGTATGATTTTTGTTTAAGTATCTATTGTGGATGATTTCACTTCCACGTCCATGTTTTATAAAAATTTTCAGAAAATGGTTTTACTATTCTTCAATGACTTTTTAATTTCATTTTTACACATTTTTAGACATTTTATAAAAAAAATTAAAAATAATCCTATATTTCATTTTTGAAAAATGTATTTTTTGATTTTCTTACAAAAGTGTAAATGGAATGTTTCATAAATTATAAGCCATGAAATGTACTTCCAACTATAATGATTATTTAATTAACTGAATATTCATTTAAAATATATTAATGTTATTTTTGATGACATTTTTTTATTTTAAAATTTGATGTTTCATTAACAAGATATGATTTTAAATATGAAATGATAATTTTATAAAAAATTATTCAAGTCAAATTTATAAATTATTTTCAATCTAAAATAATATTATTTTATCTTATATATTATTTAATATGTATATTAATCATGGACACCACCATTATTGATTTTATGGGTTTTTTATGATTATGATGGAATGATGTTTATGAACCCCAACTCATTTCCATAATTTATGTTATAATTAAATGTTTATGAATATCAATTAATTAAATATATTATAATATAGTGAATTACTTATATTATTATGTAAAACATATATATGGTTTTTATTATGTGACTGGTGGGACCAATATCTCCCTCCAATTTATTGAGAAAATATAGATAAAACATAAGGTAAATTTGTTATGCGTAAACCTGAATTCATGGTCACAACTCATTGCATACAAAAAGAATTCATGTATATATGATTATTGATAGACCTAGGTATATGTCCTTATGATTTGTGAAAGTGAATGGTTTCTTTTCCTTAACATCATTAGTGATCCTCTTTTTCATTATACATGTTCAAAATATTATATATTTCTGTGTATGAAACAATTTCATGTTTTATGTATATATTACAATCTTTTGTATTATGTTCATTGATTTTTTTATGATTAATGTCTTATGAACTTATTTGATTTATTCAATGACTCTATATTATGACCTTTTATATACATGTTATAAATTTCAAATGTTATATTCATTTTATTATGCCCTTATTCTGGTATTATGATAGATATCTCCCTTTTTTAACCTTACTAAGTACATGAAGTCACCCTTTTTTATTATTATTTTTAAGAGGATATGAAGTATGGTATTAATTTTTACATTTTAGAAGATTATAGTTAATATGTAATAAGGGAGAGATATTATAGATTTTTTATGAAGCTATTTTTTTCATGTTATCAAAGAGACTGATCAAATTTGATTCTGTCATGGTTTTTTCATGTCATGTAATTAATATTCATCTTTTTCATGTAATATATATATATATTTTAAAATATTTATTCATTTTATAGATATCATATAAAATATTTGGATTGAAAAAATCATTTCATATCCGAAATGACCCTATGATTAAATATCGATGAAAGAAAGTTGTTTTGGAATCCAATTGGTTTTTTTATTAATATGTGTCTGAATACAAAAAATAGAGGGATAATTTACTCTTATGACTATGGATGAACTCAATGATGATGATTTTCCGATTTTGTGGGAATATGTGGATTTATTTTCCAATTAATTATTTATTTATGAGCTATATTGCGAAGTTGATTTATTGATTGAACCCATACATAGATCTATTACAATATCAAAGAGTACTTATATAATATCTTAAATTGAATTTAATTAATTTTGTTGTTAAATTTATGAGAATATTAAAAAGTATTTATACACTAAAGAAACTCACCATGGGATGATGTAGTTCTCTTTGTCAAGAAGGATGGTTCAATGCATGTTTTCCTTGATTATCTTGAACTTATTTAGATCATGAAAAAAAATTTCCTTTAACCATGATTATATACATGGAAAACATATAGGGGATAAATAATTCTTAATGGTGTATATTTTATTAGGATACCACCAATTTTGGGTAAAAAGGGAAGATATACCGAAGATAACCTTCCCCATAGGATATGACCAATTTTTATTCATATTGATTCCAGTATGACTTACAGAAACAAATTTGATCATTAAGGATTTAATGAATAATGTAATTAGAGAATATGATAATAAATTTATTTTAGTCATTATTTATTATATTTTTATATATTCTATGATGAAATAAAATCATTAATAGTGTTTTTGGATTGATCTAATGACCTTATATAGGTTGAAATTTTATTTCATTTTGAAAATTTTAAATTATAGATAATAAATTTTTATTATTTGGTTATGTAATCCTATGAAAGGGTTATCAGTGGATCCATACAAGATATATGTGAAAAAATGGAGCATGACAATCATTATAATAGTGATTCGTTGTTTCTGTATATCAGATAAATTCAATCAACATTTTTTTAATAAATTTTTAATTTTTTAAAAATAACTAACCATGTTAACACAAAAGGGAGTGAAGTTAATCTATATAAATCAATATGAAAATTTCATCAATGATCATATGTGTACGTTAGTTACTATACCCATACATACACTACCTTTCAATGGATACAAGTTTTCTATTTACATTGATTCTTCAAATAAGTGTTTGGGATGTGTCCCTATGAAAAATTAAAACGTGATTGTTTATTCCACATGTCGATTATGTATCCATTATGAAAAAATTTAAGTCATTATTTGGAGATATTAACTATTAATTATGATAAAAAAATTTGGTAGTACTTCATTTATATAGAAATGTTTGACATATTGGTCAATCATAGGAACATAATGTACATATTCACATACAAGGATTTTAACAATTGTCATTATTTACTATTAGAGTTAACCAATTATATGGATTTTCAATATTTATATCATCTTATGAAGGAAAATAAATTAACTGTTCCACTATGTAGAAGGGATCATGCTACCTTATCCTTTATTATGAGTGAATGGGAACCAATCATTATACATATTCAATGAATAAATAAGGAAATAATAAATGAATTGTTATAATCCTACATTTTTAAATGATTTCTCAACCATTCATTTCAGTTAAGATCATGGAGACCTAAATTGATTCTATAGAGCTATAGAAGAATGTATTAAATAATATGGAGTTTAACCTTGATAGTTATGGATTTATATGATACGAAACATGAATATGTGTCTCATCCATAGAAAAAGTTAATACGAGTTTTTTCTATTATGCACATTGATCATCATCCATTATTATACCATGAGGAAAAATATGTACACGAATATTAAGAAATACTTTTTTAGGGAAAAATTAATAAGGAGATTGTGACTTATATATCGTGATACATGGAATTCCAAAAGGTAATGCCTAAAAATCGTAAATATAGGGGATGATGAAACCAATACCTATTCTAGAATAAATATGAGTGAACCCCATATTATATTTCTTCATCAATATTTCTATGACTACATAAGGAAATGATCTCATTTAGGCATTGGTGGATCAATATAAAAATATTTGACACATTGGTTCTATTCAATGTTATTTTGTAGTTCGTTCAACTTTATATGCTATAAAAAAATAATCTATAATTCCAAATGGAGTACCACTTTGAATTGAATTTTATAATTAGACATGTTTTACATAAAACTTATTATTAATTATTATTCAACAATTATATATAGATGTCTTCTTTATAAAAAAGTAGCATCCTCAAAACCCCTGTTAAATCTATAAGGACCATTCAATGTTTTAATGATATGGTATGATCTTTCTCTAAATATTTAGAATGATGTTGGTATCAACATATTACACCGATTGAGTTCCCATTTAGTAATATTTTCCACTAAATAATCCAAATGAAACTATATAATGCACTGCATTGAAAGATATATAGAACTATAACATTATTGGGTGAAGAAATATATTAGAATCCTTTAAAGATGATAAAAAATGATCAGTAAATTCAAAAATATCAATGTTGTTAATATTTAAGAGAGTAGTTTTGTTAAGAATCATGAAGAATATCTAGTGTTTGATGTTTATGAAAAATTATTCAATTGGATGTCAGCTTTGAAAAGTGTTATGTGATTCTATAATAAGGTAAAACTAATCCCTTGATATATTGGTCCATTAGTCATCCAAAATCATTTTAGGATTTTGAAATATATTTTAGAATTCCTACCATAAATCTCACTATTACATTATGTGTTTTAAATATCATTTTCGTCAAAATTAATACAAAATAAGACACATTTAATTTCGTCAAAATCTATAAAATTAGACCGAGATCTCTTTCATACGGAACCACCTATAGAGATATGACAACTCAGACTCAAACACCTAGATCTTGTGCTGAAATAAAAATATTAACATTCTAGATTTGATAAAAATTTATTTGATAAAAATATAACTATAATTTTTTATAATATTACTAACCAAAATTATTCACTTACATACTGATGACCTTTTTGGGTAATAGTTATAGATAATTATAAAAAAAATCCTTAGTTAAAAAAACCCAAATGTTTCACATTAAATATATGTTTTTTCAATAATATATAGAACTTATTATTTTAAAATAAGTCTTCAATATATCATGAAAAATTATACAGGCTTGATATAATTATAGAAATATCTCATATAATTTCATCACACAATAGCTAGGAAAATTGAAACATAATAAGGGTCCGCTCAAATTAAAAAAAATTTAAAGATGAGAATAAGAAATATATGATCACATGTTGGAATAAAATTATCCATAGGGTATGAAAAAAAATATTTTATATAAACAACATAAGATATTAATACTTAATTAATAATGATTCATATATCACGATGTAGGTAATAAGACTTTGGAAACCATATGATATGATTCATAAGAGTGTTGAATCATTTCTAAAACATGATCCATGAGTGAATAACAAAGTAATAATAATACAAAATAACATTTTGGACTATAAATAATCATAAAAAATCTTTTCTATCACCATGGGTCATTGTAAAGACCATCATCACATAGTGCCCAGATTCCCATGGTGGATTGGTTTCACACCATCCCCTTTAAAAATTTAATATAAATTTTCCTATGGTGGATTAGGTTCACAATCCATTCCATTTGAAACATGATGGGTAGAGTTCCTCAGTGGATTGGGTTCCATTATGTTTCCCTTTAAACATTTCTGTATATAGTCCCATAGTTTATTTCTTTAAATCTACATTCCCTTTAAACCGTGGTGGATAATGTCAGTTAGTGGAATGAGTTCCCTCCCCAATCCCTTAAATAATATCTCTTGAGATATAAATATTTACCCAATGTATTGGATGGATATATAATTCCAAGTAAAACCATCACATGAATAATTACATTACTATGTGTTCTATAAGAATATATAGACATTCATAATTTCTTCATATATTACATAACCAATAAAAAAGAACCATGTTTCATGGAGACTTCCAGCATCATAATAGTTCATTTATAGAAAGAATGTATAATGTATTATCAGAAAAATTTTCAACTAGATAATAAGAAAAATTAAATAATGTTTATTTATATGGGAATCCCATGTATTGAAAATGGGTTACATATTATTTTATTATGGTATCAAATATGAAGAAGCTATTAATTTGATCAGTTGACACAAAAGATTCAATCCCATAATTATTTAAACTATGAGATCACTACATCATGATTTTAAATAAAAAATTCATAAAAGATAGGTTATTTAGATATAGTTAGTAAAATATAAGTGATACTACAAATTAATTTCCATAAATATATTATAACATTGAATAAATAATAAACTTATAAATCATATCCAAAAAAATTCTGATGTGGATTCCTAGATAATTTTAAAAAATTATTTTATGATGAATTTATAATAATGGGACATTGAAAATTGACTATTATTTTTATAGGAATATTGTAATGTAATATATAATAATTTATACGTAAAATGAAATCAATTTCAAAATCATTTTATTAAAATTAATATACTTTCATTTTGGTAACTTTGTTAAATAAAATATTCATCGTAAAATGGAAAAAAAAATTTCAAAAAATGTTAACATGTAATGAAGTGTTAATAATGTATAATAGTATTGATAATTGAAAAATATGGACAAGTGGTAACCATCATAAATGATATATTTTAACACTTTTTGATAAATGTAATCAAGTGACCCATATAAATAAAATTTGTAAATGTTACTATTAAAAAATTAAATAAAAACGAAATTATGAACTTAAAAATCATTTAGGTTTAGAGAATATTATTTTAAAAAGGATAAATTACATGGATATAGAAGAGAAATATTTGGTTAAAATATCATAAAATAAGAAAATAATAATTTTAAATAAAAACCTATGAAAAAGTTATGAATATAAATCCATTAAAATAACTTACATATGAATAAAATTATAATACCATGACAATAAATATTTTAATCGTTTGATATAACAATGGGAAAATATATAAACCCTAAAAATGAAAATAGGTTTATGGATGAAAACATGTAAAAGGAAGGGTATTTTAAATGAGAAATACTTAGGGATATTATTACATTTTTTTAAAAACCATTTTGAAAGGTAAATCAATAGATATATAAAAAATAATACAGAATTAAAAAAGTGTATAATATGAATCATATATCGATAAATAGAAAATGATATGAAAACCCCTTAAAAGATCACAACATTTTAATTAAGAATAAATCAATGGAGTGATTATGTGAAAAAAATTAAATCCATATAAATCAATTTTAAACACCAAATAAGAATTCATAGATTATACCACATATAATCATGGAATAACATCGACAATGGAGAAGTAGTATAATATAATGAAATGAAAATGGGTTTTAAATCCCCTCATGGATTTTTAACCTTTGAACCAAAATCATATGAAATAGAAAACCGTATATGGATTAAAAAATCTCTCAAATATAAAATAAAGTATTATAATAGGAAATCATGGATAATATATACACCAAAAAAATAATGGCAGTTGTGAATATAGAGAATATCTCAATACTTGGATATTGAGTTAAGAAAAACAATTACATCGAATTTCCACTTGGTTCGATATTCTCTAACCTATTGAATAATAAATATTTATTTACTACATATATTCATTATAACCATATTTGTATTTATATTACTAGACACTAATAAATTATAATTTATTACTTCTAGTTTATTTTTAATTCACTATTATATTCAGTAGTTTTGTTTTAACTATTCATTTTTCCTTGAATTTTATTATTTAATGGGTTTGATTCATACACCATAGTAAATTTTCAATCATCATAAAAATATTCATAAAGGGTTATAGAGTTTTTTCATATATTTATGGATCTTCATGGGCAGTTTATCAAACTTATATTGATGATTTTTATGGAATGTATGAATTAATTAATATTTTAGAAATATTCATTCCACAAAATTTATTTTATTAGTATGTAAAAATATATATATAAACATTAATGAATAATTGAAACATATTAAATAAAATATTATTATGCAATATTACTATGTCATATATTTTCTTATTCCTTAGTTACATAAAGATTATAGTATTGTTCATTTTTGTGATAAACCTAACCAAAACAAGATCACATCATAACAATTGAATGGGTAAACAAATTATTGTAAATCGATAATATAAAATTTACATTCCCATAGTAAAATAATATATATTACATATTATCATTAAATTATATTTATAGTACCATTAATATAAGACATTAATGAAAATTGAAATACTTCATCGATGGAGGTGGTAGTCTTAATTTACACACATGCGATGTTTTTATTTTTTATTAGACGAGAGGAAAATAATGTAAATAAAGATTTATCATCATAGGATAATAATTTTTTCAAATATATAATATTTATTTATTAAATACATCTCTACAAATAGTTATATGAGTTATAGATGTGAAACAAAATATTTCATTGAAGTAGGCTGTAGTCTACACTTATACACAAGTGACATTTTCTTTTTTCCAATTGTAAGAGGAAATTTATATAATTGTTGTCACATATATATAAAAACATTTAATAATAATAATATTTATTTAATTATATTACAATTTTTAAAACATAATTGTATGTGGTGGATATATAGGACCACACTTTTCATATATATGCATTAAATCACTTCTACGGAAAACATAAAACGTTATACAAATAGACACCCTAAGACCATGTTAATTTGTTTCCATTAAAATCATGGAAACATGAACACTAGTACATAATTAAGTTGTATTATCATTAAATAGGTTCTAATTTAATATAACCCTTCATAGATACATCATACATAATATATATCTTCAAAACATATGGAAGGAAACATGAAAATGGGTGACCTGAAATGCATAGTAATGTTAAAAAAGGTAGACATGTAAGATTAAACATGGTCATAGGAGTTTGATAATGTGATAAAAACATTTAGAGATATTACCCATGCATATCAAATATCATAAATAAGAATCAAGGAATAATTCTTGACAATTAATAAGACATGAATCATAAGTAAATAAAGAACATGAGACAGTAAATCATAAAATCGGAATAAAACATGTGAATGTGGAAGAAAGAAAAAACATATAATATTACTTCCATAGTATCCATGGAATCTCTACCAATATGATCTTATTAGTATGGGTTCTCTTACCATACTATATTGTTAGTGATTGTTCACTCTCACGGATAACTTATTAGCACGAGTTCACTCCTGATACCATTTTGGTAGTCATGGTTATCTCCCATGTCCATCTTTTTTGTAAATTATTACTCTCAAGAAAATAATAGTGTATATCATGAGAAATAAATCACTACCCAATGCATTTAAAACAAATATATGTTCCACCCATATCATAATGAAATCATACATACATGTTACACAATATCAAAAATAATCATATCATAACTCTTAAAATGAAATGGATGTTATAAACATTTAATAAAATTATAAACAATGAAAAAATATGTATTTCATAATCATTTTATCAGAAACAAAACCCGTGAAATGAAGAGAGTTTCAAAATCATGTAACATGTGAAAGTGAAATAGGCTTCATAAACATCATATTATCAAAACATAATCAATTCATCGAAATAATATGATTGAAAAAATTAAAAATTTATCTTATAAAGGAATGAGTTTCACCAAAAGATGTTATCGTATTTCTGAAATAATTTCTAAATTTCTTTTAAATAGATTTATTTATGAAAATATCCTTTATACATTAAAAAAATGAATTTTAGAACATAAAACTATTTCAAAAAAAAATATTTTAAAATATATTTGAAAACATATAATGGAAGACTTGGAAACAATAAAACATTTTCCTTGAGAATTATCATAAAGTATCAATTGAAAAAAAAAAATTGAATTTTCTTTGAGAACATGATTTTTTGAAATAAAACTGATTTCCAATGGAATAGAGAGATACAGACTGATTTTTATAAATAAACATTTTTGTAATTATATTAAGTACCATGGAGTGTAAAAAATTTAATATTACTTTCATATATAATGAATATCCATATGATAAGAAAATTAAGGGGTGTTCTTGAATGATGGATCCTAATATTTCAAAAAAGTAATCATAATCATAAACAATCTCAATAAACGATGATATTATTTCAATAAACTATTACCATGTTGTAACTTGGGATCATACACTCCATGAAAGAAAATAAATTTATTGTTATATTAAAATATAATTAAATTAATTATGTTCAAGATATAAAATGTAAAATATAAGTATTCACACCTTAAAAAATAATGAAGTAGCACAACAAATCATGTGTCTCTAGGAAGGAAAATTGAGAGAAAACATTCTTAACAATTAGGTATATTTTGAAAAATTTACCCCATTATATAGATATCATGGAATGGGTAATAAAATATCAATAAAATTACTTATGTTAATAATTTCATACATTCATAGGAAATATACACACCAAACAAAAGGACTGGGTGGTGAATAAATTAATTATCTCACAGAAATAAATATTTAGATGAAATCCCCATAACTTGTGTCCTGACACACTTCTTACTCAAACAATATTCTTGAATAATTAATAAAATTTTATTATGAATATTTGTAATGAAGATTATTATTTATATCTAATACCATACTTGGTTTTATTATTATATTATATTACCCTCTTATTAACAATTCTATGTTAAGTTATCACTTCAGGTAATATTCACTTTGCTTTCGGCATGTGTCTTATGTTGTTATATCTTTTTTCCATATATTTATTACATGATTTCATGAATGTAAAACATGATATAAATATCATGTATATTAATTATATTTACATTATAAGAATCTATGTAATGTTGACATACGAAATGGAATGTGTCATTATTTGAGATGGTAAGCCGTACAAATGCATGAATGTTTTTTCCGTTCTTATTGTCATATTAAAAGAAATAATAAATCAAGTAATATATATATACATATATATATATATGTATATAATATCACTATAGTGTCATTATAATGTTATCTATATCATATATGTTCATTAAACCCATCCTTAATACATTCCATGTAATCTGTGAATGAATCACATTGCTTTGAGGGGTTGATAGTCCACAATTCCTCATACGGAATTATCGTATTTACACCAAATGTTTTATAAAAATATATTAATTTTAAAATTAATAAAAAGGAATAAAAATGTAATAAATATAATATATGAAATATATTACTATGGTTTCGATCATTATTTCCAATATGATAGGCAGTAAAGGAAAAAATAATAATCATCATTTAATGAGGATGTAGTTCCCCATCAACTTAAACAGTATTTCTGTTACCCATTATATGGATGTGAGGATATTTTTAGTTCCAAACCTTAAAATACCAACATAATAGTAAAATAATTTTCTTTAATCATGTAATATGGATAGTTTAGGGGTTGTATAAATATATTATAATAAATGATCTTGAGAGATGATGTAACCTCTTAATCGGGTTACTATTTTTGGATTTTTCAAAAATGTGTTCATAGTTTAATTTAACCCCAAGGAAGGATTCAAATAGTAATTTAAGGATTTTGGGGATATACTTGGGTGGGATTTTTCTAATACAACATTTCTTGAGAGGTTTGAAAAAGTGGAAGGAGAGGAGGATTTTTTATAGTGGATGAGGACTGACACTCTTGTAAATTTAGGGAAAATAAATTATACCAACGTTTTTCCAATGAAAAGTGGATTTCATAACATGAAAAATTATATAGAATGTGTATAGGGTCAAAATATGTCCATCCAATATCTTTTGGACATGTTTCTTGGACATTTGGGCTCTTAAGATTAGTGTTTCATCCATTGTTAAGCTTAATCATACATTAATCGTTGTAATTAATTTTAAGGAAATTCTCGAATATTATTGGAAATAAACTAATTTTAACTTATTATACATCATAAATTATTCTCATAGAAATTATAGAATCTATTTTTCCAAATTCAATTCATACAAGTGGCATAAATATATTTAAATTCAATTCTGCAGTCGGTTCGACAATGCTTGTTTTAAAGTAAAAATGATCAAACTTTTACAATGTTTTTATATCCAATTCCAATAGGAAATTAATTACAATGACATTAATTTGATTAATTTATAAAAATATAATCTAATTAAAATTATAATCCAAATTAAAAAAAATCTTACCATATAAAAAAATTAGATAAATATATATTTTTGAATTAAAATTCAATATTTTTCACTAATCATTAAAAAACATCACCGAAAAATACCAAATATTTTCCCAAAACTCTTTATTATGTTACTCATTAAAATGTAAAGTTTATTTTAAAATATTAATTATATAAAAGATCCAAAAATTATATTTAAAATGGGGTTTACATTAAAAGGAGTTTAAACATCCTTAATAAAAATCACAGTCGTAAGCATAAAATTGTGTGTGTTCTTATCTTATACATAAAAAATACATTTGATTAACATCAACATTATTTTTTGTAATATGTTAAATATTTAATATAAAAATATCACTCAATAATTATAATTAATTTAGTTTCTTAGGGTTAAATATCTTTTCAACCATAAAAATAAAAATATTTTATTTTATATTCATTCAGTTTTCATATTCATTTCAAAATAATTGGCAACATATGAATTCATATAATATTTGTATATACCATATATTTTAATTAATTATTTAATATTATTCATAAAAACTTATTTAACAGTTGGGTTATATCTTATTATATTAATTAATATAATTTTAATTATATAATATTGTTCTGTATAACTCGTGCTTGCATGTTAAGCAATCCATCGAGGAAATTAATTATTGCATTTAACAAAAGATAACCTTAGAGAACCATGTAGATAATGTTATAGTTTATGTTTCTTATAGTTATTGATTAAATTAGTGTGGAGTATAACTCAAGATAAACATAATTCTTTAATATAAATTAAAATATCTTCATTGTTAAGTTAAATTAAAAATACAAAAAAGGTTAAATTAATTTGAAAAAAATAATTCACATAATATAGGGGGTTTACACTGTACCCCACATAAAATCAAATTAAACATCAAAATATTTCTGGGCTTCTAATGTTTAATAATTTAATGTATCATTTATAGAAACACGCATCATAAACATATATTCCAAAACATCCCCTAGAAAGGGAATGTTGGAACAATAATGGTTACCCAACGTAACATATATCTAGGTTTCCAGAAAAGATAAAATAGGTTGGGAGTAAATATTTGACATAAATTAAAAGGATAAATATTTATAGGTAGTTATTTTGGTCATCAATAACAAACAAGTGAATGATCAAAGTAAATTTGAGGGCCTCAAAGTCCTAAATCCGTGTTGATTTAAAAGGCCATCAGTACAAAAGAATTGTATAATTAGGACAACCCATTTTATTTCGATCATTATCCTAACACTACGTAATTATTTTATTGACCAAGAATACAACGAAATATACTTTCTTGATATATTTTTACAATCAAAATTTCATTCATTGTTTCTTCTTTTATCTATTTATAATTTAGTCATTACTTCATGAAATAGATGTCCAGAAATTATCATTGATGCATGATGTGCTAAAAAACATTTTTAATTTATCTTATGGCCCAAAAAAATTAAAAGTATAACTATTTTTTTCAAAATATTCATAAAAACAATATGGTTATTACGTTAACATGTAAACATAAAATGTAACTCTATTGGTTCATTATTATTAATTGTTCAAAAATAGTAATTACACATTATTATAGACATCGCATAGGACAGGGGTAGCCAGGAATCCCTAATTGCACTTCGATCAGGGGTTCAATTCCTATAGACTAACCAGATATGATTTGATGTCACCTGACATACATGATTTCCTTTTGTAAAACCGCATTAATATAATTTCTAAATTAAATAAAATAGAAATCCTTGAAATAATTTTAACCACCAATGACCTTTTAAACATGCTTTTCAAAAACAAATCAGTGTAAAAATACTTCCCCCTTTGTTTAAGTTAAACTTTTATTGAATGGTTAACCTTATATCCCATCAAATAGGTGAAAAAAATTATAATTAATGTCTCGAAATCATCATAAGATTGATTCCCCCATATATCATAAAGTTTCTCCTAGTTGTCAAATTCCAAAAATGTGAATATAATCATCATATATTCTCTTTAAACATAATAATAACCTGATTTACCATAAATAATTCTATAAAACATGAATTATTCCTTAATACGTAGATCACTGGATTTATTCCATAAATCCATGAGGTTGTAACCTTCATCCATGATAGCATTAAAAACGTATCCAGATGTCCTTAATTAGATCCAAGGTAATCAGTACCATTCAATTTAAATATATCCCACATATCATTATCGGAACATCATTAAATTTATATAAAAAACATATTAACGATTTTCCTTCCCTTAATAATGTGGTTTCCATATGCATCACCTTTCCTATGAATCAATTTTTTTTCCATCAGATCCATTCAATGTATTCTTTTAAATCATTTGTGAAAAAACATAAAATTGATAATACTTATATATTTTACCTTTCATAAAACGAAATTCTTGAATCCAAATTCATAAAAAAATTTGTTATTCAACATCATCCTTATTACATTTACAAGGCTACATCATCCTACTACACAATAACTCTATCATTTCCAAATTCACTTATAGTCTCATCATAATCAGTAATGTATCAAATATTTCAACCACCATACAAGTTATCATCATATGAATTACTCAAGAGACATTTAGAATCATAAGGAACTTTAATTACACACATAAAAACACTTATCCATATATGAAAACACAGGGAGGGAAATATTATCATTCATTTTTTTAACTGAAATCTTCATTAGTGCTTTTAAGTGACTTTCATTGTGTCCTTCCATTCCTCAGTAAAAATATCTTGTTTTTCCTCTAATACTTTAACTTAGGATATTATTTCCTTATTCATGACAAAATGAAAAATTGATCTTAATTCCTCCATGGATTACATTACATTAAATCTTAGTGAACTCATTATTTTTATTCATTGGGGAGTTTGATAGTTGGTTACAGTACATATTATTAATAAAATTCATTTAAAACTTTTTAGGTTTTATCAAAAAATCTTTAACTTTATTACTCCCCCCACAAGACTTATAATCAAAAAATCATCTATCACATTCAACATTTACCAATTCCCTACATTGAATAAAATCCGAATCATTGTGTGAGAATTACTAATCATAGAATAAAACTACAAAGCCATGAAAATAACTCCCTATAATTTGTATTAATAATGAAACCTTCCCTAGTCTATGACACAATAGGTTTATACTTAGTTATTTATATCCAACTTATATTAAAATTCATCATGATGGTTTGTGATGAGTATTGTGAATTCCCAAACATATCTCTAAGG
The DNA here is from genome assembly GCA_963277665.1 of Viscum album. Taxonomy (NCBI): domain Eukaryota; kingdom Viridiplantae; phylum Streptophyta; class Magnoliopsida; order Santalales; family Viscaceae; genus Viscum; species Viscum album. The sequence continues at coordinate 1,589,009,160 of OY728141.1, read as the reverse complement.
GTTGTCAAACTCGTTTTGAAACAATGCCTATTGTTATGTATTATATTACCCCAAGTCTAGAATGTAACATCTTTTCAATGTTGATACACTTAGGTACATCTTTTCCAAATCCAAATCCACTTGTATTATATATACAAGGATGTATTTCAAGGAAACCATGAACTCAATCCTTTACCAAACTTACATTACATTTTCCAAAATGATTACTTCATATATCCTTAGAGACATCACTAAACATATTCTTATAAATATATGTATGGATCTCACTATTGTTTTATCATTTTTTTTACAAATATTAACCAAAATATCTCTCTAATATAAACTATACAGAGCCTCTCTTTTCATACATAGACAATACATCACATTTTTAGAATACAAAAAACACTATAAAAACAGTTTCACAAAGACCATATTTGTTTATTTCTATTAGAAATATGGAAACATGATCACTGGTACATAATTGAGAAACATTATGTTCCATTAGGTCCTTATTTACTAGCACACTAATTAGAAACATATTAATTAATACATATCTTCTTACCCTTGGGGATGGAATCCTGAAAAGGGGTGATACCATATACTCAGTAAGCATAAAAAAGGGACTTATGTAAGTATAAAATTGGGAAAAGGAGTATGATAATGTCACCAAAACATGTAAAGATCATACCCTGTATATAAAAAATTATAAACACGAATCATGGATGAAGTCTTCATAGTTCAGAAGACATGAATCCCAAGAAAATATATAAAATATGCCTTGAAATTATAACATTGGAATAAAACATGGAATTACTAAAAACACATAATCATATAACATTATTTCTAGACTATCCAAGTAATCACATCCAAGTCCAACTTTGTATTATGGCATCACTCCCCAAGCCATCTTGGTTGTCATGGATCACACCCATGACCATATTAGTAGTAGGAGTTCATTCCTCATTCAATATTGGTAGTCATGTTTCACACCAGTGGAAATATCAGTAGTCAATGTTTACTCTAAAGACTATCGTAGATTATATCAGGAGATATAAATCATTACCCATTGAATTATTGGGAGATATAGGCCCAACCTATCTCAAAATGAAATTATACATACATGTTCCATTAAATTATAAATAATCCTATCATAACCCATGAAATGAATTGATTATTGTAAAAATGTAATAATATAATAACCTACGGAAAATATATATTTAATAATTATTTCATAATAAACATTACTCGTTCAAAGAAGTGGGTTTCAAAATAATATAACCTTAGAAATGGGAACGAGTTTCAAAAACATCATTCCCTCAAAACATAATCCATTCATCCAATGAATATGATTGAAAAAATTGAATAAATTTCATAAAAAGTGATTATTTAAACCAAAATATGTTATATTATATGGGAAATAATTTTTAATGATATTTTAAAAAAACATCTTGAGGAAAATATCATTTCTACATTGAAATATCTATTTTAAACATTCATTTTTTTTAAAAAAAATATTTTCTTTTAAAATTCATTAAAAACAAAATAGTGGAATATTTTAAAACCAAAAATCATTTTTAAAATAATTATTCTATGAAAATTACCTTCATTTTTAAATTGAAAAAAATTTCAGGTTTGTTTTTGAAAATACTAATTTTTAAAATAAAACAGACTTCTGACTGAAGAGAGTTATACCATAAGATTTTTCATAAATTTTTTCCGTAAATATACTTATTACCAAATATTCAAATGAATGTAACTAATACATGTAGATATCATGAAGAACCAAATGAGAATAAAATTCATGAGTGTTCTTGAGATTTGGATCATATTATTTTAATAAAAGAAGCATAATCATAAACAATCTCGATAAATGAGGAGATTATTTCACTAAAATCATACCTTATAGTAACTTCAGATCATAATATCCATGTTAGAAAAGGAAATCACATGAAGCATAAAATTTCATGAAATGAATTATATTATAGATATAACTCATCAAATGGATGTGTACACACCTCGAAAAATATTGAATTTTTATTCTAAAACATGTGTCTTAAAGAAGGAAAATTGAGACAAAACCATCTTACCGATTTTGAATCTTTTGAAACATTAAAAAAATGAAATAATAATCATATAATGGATGATAAAATATATATAAAAATATTTTTATCTATCATTGAATACATCCATGGACAATATATATACCACACAAAAGGAATATGTGGTGAATAAAGCATGTATCTTACAGAATTAAAAAGTGAGTTGAAATCCTCTTACAAAGTGTCTTAACTGTCTTTGTACACATACAAGATTACTATATAATAATTTACGGTTATTATAAATATTTAAAATAATAATATTATTACATATAATTCCATTCAAGGTATTTTTATTAACTTATATTATACTATTGTTAACAATTCTATGTTAAGGTTCCACATATGGTAATATCTGCTTTCTTTTTCACATGTTCTTTTATTTGTTATATATTTAGTCCTTATAAATATATCAATATTTTTGAAATATAAAACATGTTATAAATATTATTTACATTAATTAAATTTTTATTGTAATAATTTATTGAATATTGATGTATTAAATAGAATACACTATTCATGGAGACTCTAAGACATACATACAAATGAATACGGTTTCCATTCTTATTTTAATATCAAATGAAATAAATAAAATTAAATATATGTATATATGTATATAATATCATAAATGTATAACTATATTATTATATATATCATATAATATCTCTATACCCATCATTAATACATTATATGTAGTGTGTGAATCAATCATATCGCTTTAAGGGGACGGTAGTCAACACTACCTCAAACAAAATTACCATATTTACACCAAATTGAATGTAGATAATATGTGTTGTAAAAGGAATATATAACTATAAATACATAATAAATATAATATATTACATATATAAATAGCTATTTCATCATAATTTCCACCATGAGAAGCAGTAAAGAAAAAATGAACAATCGTCGTCTATTGAGGTAGTAATTCATCATACACATAAAAAATATGTCTGTTACCCATTAGATGGATCGGTGTAGGTACATGTCAAACACATAGAATAAAAAAATCTAGTATATTTATTATATTGTCATTTTTTTAAAATCATGTAATAAGGATAGTGGAGTCGATGGAGAAATAAAATAATAGAAATGATCATAGGAGAAGACATTACCTCTTAATTGGGATACTTTTTTTGGTTTGTTCTAAAAGTATTACTTGGATTTATTTATACCCAAGTAATAAATAGAATATGAATTTGGGTATTTTGGGGAGATATTTGGTTTGATTTTGGTTGAGCCTCACTGGCTTTAGTGGTGTGATGTAGGGGTAAGAGAGGATGCCTTTTATAGTTGAGGAGTGGCACTATTGTAAATTTTGGGAAAAGTAAGTCCACAAACATTTTTCCAATGTCATGTGGATCTAATAATGGACAAAATTATATCCAATGGTGGATAGGGTATTTATATGTTCATATAATAGTTGTTTTTCATGTTTCTAGTGTATTTATCCCTTATGATCAATGTTTAGTCCCTTGTTAAGAATAATTTTACGTTGATCATTGTAATTAATTTTAATTACTTTTTTCAAATAATTTTGTTCAAAAACTATTATAAACATATAAATCATTGTAAATTATTTTGATTCTAAATATGGAATATATGTTTCCAATTTCCATTAATAGAAGTCGTAGAAATAAATTTAAGTTTAATCTCACAACCCTATCAATAATGAGGGTTTTAAAAGTAAAAATAATCAATTGTTTGCTAACTTTTTATAAACAATTTCAATGTTAAATTGGTTCCAATAAAATAAATTTTATTAATTGATGATTATATAATATAATGAAAAATTGAAACCAAATTAATATAAAATTTTACCTTGTTAATAAATAAGGTGAAAAAATCAATTTTGAATTACAAATAAGAATTTTTTACTATTCATTTAAAAAATAAGACTTCACTAAAATTTCCCAAATATTACCCTGACCCATTTATTTTGTTCTGATTTCAATTCCTAATTTACTAATATATTTTGATTCTATAAATGTTCCAAAAATATTATTTAAAATGTGTTCTTAAATAAACGGCGGTAAAAATTCCTTAACAAGAATATTGGGTTTTAAGCATTAAATTTGGATTATTCATATCATATGTCTATAAAATATATTAGATAAATATAAAAATTTATTTCTATGATATATAACATATTTATTAAATTAATATCAATCATTAATTGTAATATATTAATTTATTTGGGTAAAAAAAATCTTAACCTTAAAAATAATAATAGTATTCCTTTACATTCATTTGTTTTACTTATTCATTTTTAACTATTTAGTAACCTGTGAATTAATCTTATATTTTTTAAAACATTTTACATTAATAATTTATGTAATAAAATTCCAAACTTCTAAATAAATAACTAGTTTATATCGTTTTATATTTTTTAATAACATTTTAATAATATACTATTATTTAGTAAAAATAAGCCTGGTGTGTCACACATGCCATCCAGGATTTTCATTGTTGTGTGTAATGAAATCTAACCTCAGGATCTGTGTAGATAAAGTTAATTCATCTATTTTTTTAGTGCAACATCAACATTTTGTTATATATTATTCATGTTAAACATGTTTCTTTAATATAAAATATAATTTCTTTAGAGCTGCGGGAAATGAAAAATATAAAAAAGGATAAATTAATATAAAAATCATTTCAAAAAAAAATTTGGGTGTCACATTATACCTCCCTTAAAGAGAATTTCTCCCTTAGAACTAGTTTGGGTTATCAATGGTTAAATACAAAAAATGTTTTATTTATAGAAATGTACATCACAAAAATAGATACAAAAAAATCCCATAAAAGGGAATGTTGGAACCTTAAAAGTTACACAATATAACATAAAACTAGGATTCTATATAGGAGAACGTAGGTTGCGAGTTAAGATTTGACATAGTAAAAAATCATAAATATTCATAGAAATTGATTATGGACACCAATACAATATAATTGAAAGATCAAAGAAATGAGGAGGACCTCAAATTAATAAATATGTAATGATTTAGAAGGACATATGTTCATAAAAATTAAGGTAATTGGAGAACACATTTTCTTATGATAATTATCCTATCATTGTTAAATTATTTTATTGACCAAGAATATAAAGAAATATATATACATGATATATTTATATAAACAGAATTTTATTATTCAGTTGTGAATTTATCTATTTCTAATTCGCCCATTAGTTCATGAAATGGATGCCAATAAATTATCATTTATTCATGATGTTCTAAATTAATCTTTTTGTAGAAAATAAGGCCCATAAAAGAATGAAATGTATAACTATTATTAAATATTAAAATGTTAAGTACATTAATATGATTGAATAAAAAGAAACTATACTAGTTAATCATTAATTATTATTTTACAAAAATTATTAGACGTTAACCAATACATTTCATAGCCCAATGGTAGTCATGAAAACTTTATCATACTTTGATCATTGGATCATGAACTTTTGCCTTTATAGATTTGATTGGTTATCACCCAATATACATGTGGTCCTTTTGTATAATAACATTAATTATATTTCTAGATTAAATAAGATGCACATACTTGAAATAATGTTACTCACTAAATAGCATTTTAACCAAGGGTTTCAATTCAAATTAATGCATAAATATATTTCCTCAAATTTGAACATAATATTTTCATGAATGGTTTACCTTATACCACATTTGAAAGATGATAATTAAGAACATTAGAATGAAATTATTGAAATCATCTTATCATTGATTCCGTTATAAATCACAATGTATCTCTTTGCTATCACATTCCAAACATGCTGATACCCTCATCAAATAATGTCATGAAACATTATAATAACCACCATTAACAAAAATACATTTTGAAAACACACATACATATTTAATCCATAGATTAGAAGATAAATTCTATAAATCCAATATTTTTTAATCTTTACCCATTATAGAAAAAACCACTTTTCAACAATTCCATAATTAGTTCCAATGTAATAAGTACCATCCAATTTACATATATCCAACATCTCTTATCCAAAAAAATCATCACAACATAAGGAACATATTAACGTTTATCTTTCCATTTAATCATGTGTTTTCCATGGACATCACTATTCAATTAAATCACTTTTCTATTCCATAGAATTAATTCAACGCATTCTTGTAAATCATTGGTGAAAATATATAAACATGAAAATCCATTTATGTTTCACCTTTCATATCACACAATTCTTAAATAAAATTACATAAAAATATTTTTTATTACCCTTAATTCCTATGAAATTAACAATCATACCTCATCATATTACTTAATACCTCATTCCTATAACATTTAATCTCGAGTCTTATCCTCATCTACAATTTATCCATTACTCACACCACCATATTGATTCACTTCATGAGATTTCATAGAGGGTCATTGAGTATCATAATGACCATTTATTGCACTCTTAAATCATTAAACCTTTTAGAATGACTTAGGGAGGATAATATTATCATAAATTTTGTTAACTAAACTAATTATTGTTCCTTAAAAGTAACTTTCTTAGTGTCAATATTTTCCTTAGTCTAAACTCTTGAATGTTCCTCCCAGAAAACAATTTATCTGATTCGTTCATCATTCATAAAAAATAGAAAACATAATATTCAATCATCAATGGTCTCCATTACTTGAACTCTTAGTAAAATCCTTGTTTTTCTTCATTGGGGTGTTTGAGATTTTATTAAGGTACACATTGTTAATCACATTCCATCAAAATTGATTATGAATAAACACAATATCTATCACCCTAGTAATCTTTCCACTTATCTTCTCATCAAAAAATAACCCATCACATTTTACATTAATTCAGTTAAATCTAGTTCAATCCATTGAATAAAACTAGAAGCACAGTGTAGGCATTACATAACATAACATAAAACCACATAGTCATGAAAAAAGTTACATATAGTAGGTATAAATCATGATACCTTCCATAATATATGAAACCCTAGGATCATCCTAGGGTTTTCATAACAAAATTATATTTAAATACCTCATGGTGTTTCATGTAGAGTTTTTTGAATTCAAAAATAATTTCCCCCGTGAGAGTCAAACCTAGTGTACACCAAGGAAAATTGTCGTGTACCAATTTACCTCGATTCAGGTTCATAAAATCTTGTTAGAGTTGTTACCCCTTGGTACGTCAATTCCTGTTATATATCCTCATGTAATATCTAAAAATGGATATATTTCCTATAAAAACCACTCTATCCTTTACCAAAATTTTAATAAATTTTCATAAATGTTTAATCATCCATATTTGTATTTTTATAGGAATCCCTAGAAATATCTTTTGAAATATAGCTATGGATCTCACTAATGTTTTCTAATCCTAGTTTTCAAAGGATAAATAAACCATTAATCTGATTCCAACTGTACATACCCTCACTTTTCAAACATAGACATTTCATCACCTTTCCGAAATATGTAAAAACATTTCACAGACATATTTCCAACGACCGTATTTTTTAATGCATTTAAAAACATGTAAACATGTACACTGGTCCATCATTAAGCTACATTATCTACCACTAGGTCATTGGTGACTAGCACCCTTCTTAGAAACATCATAACTAATATATATATTCATAACATGAGGAATGAAATATTAAAATGGGTGATCTCATATGCTCAATAAGGGTAACCAAGGGAGACATGTAAGCATAAACAAGACCATAAGTGTAAGTGAATGTGATCAAAAAATATGAATACCATACCCTATATATCAAAGATTATAAACATGACTCATGGACTAATGGAATAATGTTATTAAGACATAGATCATTTGTAAGTAAATAAAATAATCTATAAAAGAAAAGAATATGAATAAAACATGGAATTCAGAAAAACACATAAGCATATAACATGATTTACAGAGTATCCAAGGAATCACAACAAAATCCATCTTAGTAGTGGGGTTCATTATTTATACCATTTATTACTCATGGTTCACTCCCATGGATATCTTAGTAGCTTGATTTTACTCTTCATAACATTTTGGAAGTCAGCGTCCACTCGTATTTCCATTTTAGACGTCAAGGTTCACTCAAAAGACTACGTTAGTCTATCTTATGATATATAAGTCTTATCCTAATGTATTTTAGGGATATATAGGTCCACACCCATATCATCATGAATCCATACATACATGTTCCCCAAGATCATAAATAATCATATCATAAGACATTAATAGAAATGGGTATTATAACCATGTTATCATATAAAAACATTTGAAAAAATGATAGGTTTGATAATAATTTCATCATATTCATAACCTATGAAAATATGTGTCTTTAAAATTAATCTAACTCGTGAAAGAAAAATGGGTTTCATAAACATAATTCCATAAAAAATAATCCATTTATGGAAATAATAAGAATGTTAAAATTAATAATATCTCAAAAAACGGAATGAGTGACACCAAAAGATTTTATATTAGTTTGGAAATAATTTTTAAATATCTTTTAAAAACATTTCTTGAGGAAAATATACTTTATGTATTGAAAATCACTTTTTGAAACATATTAATTTTTGGAATTTATTTTCATTGAAAATTGTTTTTAATACATATAAAAGGAAAATTTTAAAACAGAAATAAATATAAAATTATTTTTACTAGAAAATTTTATTCAATTATCTCCTAAAAATATTTTAAAAAACAAGGTTTTTTGAAACAAAACATATTTTATACGGAAGAGATAGATACAATCACATTTTTCATAAAAACATTTTCTTAATTATATTAAGTACCAATCAGTATAAAATGGTACAAATAAATGGAGATATAATGAATAAATATAGGTGAATAAAACATATTATTGTTCATGAGATATGGATCATAATATTTCCATAAAGGAAGCATAATCATTAAGAAAATCATTATATGATGAAATTGTTTCAATAAACTCTATCAACATGGTGACTTGTGATCATACTTTCATGTAATAATATATAATTAAATGAAGCTCAAAATATCATTAAATTAATAATATTCATGATATAACATGTCAAATTTAAGTATAAGAACCTCAAAAAATGGAGGTCCATAGAAAAACAAGTGTCCCAAAGAAAGAAATTAGAGACAAAACTATCTAACCGAATTGGTTTATTTTGTCAAAATTATACTATGGAATAATTATTGTATAATAGATAAGAAAAATAAATGTAAACATAAGTATAATAATCATTTCATATATTCATTTTACTTATACAAACAATAAAATATAATTATTTCTAAATAAAGTTGGTATCTCCTGGAAAAAAAAGTTAGAAGAAATCCCATAACCTCCTGTATTTATTGTCATCGTACTTGTATAATATTCCTATATAATTAATATAAGTTTTTTCATAAATAATTTATGGAATAATATTAATATATATAATACCATAAATGGTTTTATTATGACTTTATATTACTATCCTGTAAATAATTTTATGTTAAGTGTTTTCTTTGGGTAATATCTGTTTTCATTTTTTCATGTGTCTTGATTTGTTACATATTTGTTCCTTATACTCATACAATGATTTCAATAATTTAATCCATTATATATATAATATATATAATATATATTTTTATTATAATAATTAATATAATATATATGTATGATACGGAAAACATGGTATTTGGTGATAGTAAGTCATTCATACGCATGAAGGCTATTTGTGTTCTTATTGTCGTACTGAAAGCAAGAAAGAAAATAAAATATCTGTATATATAAATATAAAATCATTAAATTATAAATATAAAAAATTATATCTCATATAATTTAACTAAACCCATCCTTAATACATTCTATTTATGGTGTCAATGAATCACAGTGCGTTGAGGGGGATGTAGTCCACAATTCCAAAAATAAAATTATTGTATTTGAATCAAATGGAATATAAGATTATATGGGTTGTAAAAGTAATAAATAATATTAAAGATATAATCTATTATTATCTATTATATAAATAATAAAATCTCAATCATAGATTCTACCATAAGAGGTGGTAAACTAAAAATGAACAATCATGGTTTTGTGTAGTTGTAGTTCACTATACATATAAACTGTATACTTATTCCCATTAGTTGGATGTGTGTGTATGTGTAGGTCAAAAAAATAGCATATAATTATCCTAGTAAATTAGATATAATATTTTATAATCAATAATGTAATAATTTGAGTGGATGGTGTTTATAAATAAAATAAACTAAACAATATTGAGAGAAAATGTTACCTCTTAATCAGGTTACTTATTTTGGTTTATACCAAAATGCATACTCAGATTTATTTATTCCTTATAGAATATTAAAAGAGAAATTTATTAATATTGGGTATCTATTCAGGAAGATATTGGTTGAGTTAGAGTGTCTTGAGAGTGGTACTCAACACACCAACTCTACTATACATCCCAAGTATCACGAATCATCACTAAGTAAATTTGATCTATTTCCTTTAACTGTATATCAATAGGAAAAATCTACAATGGAATCAACTTTCAAAAGAAGGGGTAAGTAATTAAACTCAGTATCATTTCCCCAAATGGCTTTCTTACTCACACACCTAGGATAGATTAATAATGAAAATATATATAAAAACATTTATATAAAATAATTTATAATATTTTATATCCAATCCAAAAACATTTCAAAAAAATATTTTTCATAGAAAAATAAATTTTCAAATATAATCCATTTATAGGAAATGGTACCCATCATGTCATTAAAATAGTTTTCAACATTCTTTTTTGATGACCCATTATATTTCATACAACCAATTAAACAATTTCAACCATACAGTACTGGTTTTCAACATTGATAGTGGCACTTCATATCTATAACCTATCCCTTTAATGGTGTTAATTCATGGTCATTATCCTTCCCATTCAACTCACTCCAAACTATTTAAGCAAACTACAAGATTATTTTTTAAAAAATAGCCTCATTAAACATATATGTTTATTGTAATTTTTTATATGCATCAAAACCACAAAACCATTTTAATATCACATTACCTCATTCACATTCCAAAAAAAACTAAATTTTTTTATTATTTCATAAAATTTCAACAAAATTTGGTTTCCATAAAGTAATTCACAAAAATTTCACAATTAATTTCATGAAAAAAAATAAGTTTGAAAAAGATACATCATTTTTTAATAAGAGGGGTTGAGTTTAAAGAACCCTACATCTGGAAATATGGTTAAAATAAATATAGAAATTAATTTTTCAACAAAACTAGGTTGAATCTCAAAACATATGCCTTAGATCAATTTCCCTGACATCAACACAAATATATATTTATAGGAATGGAATCAGTCATCATAGATCTATCCCCAAAGGACTAGATCTAGTGTTTTAAGAGAGGGAAGGAATGATGGTCTATGAAAAATACTACAAATGATGACTTACTAAGGTAATAGGGTCTCCACATTGAAAGAATTGTCTTTGGATTGCTTTTGGTTCAATGGGGAGAGACTACAAAAACATTGGGATGAATTAAAATTGAATTAGTGTTAAAATAGGGGGAATTTGAGTCTTGTAGGAAAAACTGTGTTAGAACTAGTTTTATTAGTATATCACTTTTAAGCTATGAATGATTAGTCTCATGGTTTTGAAAATTGTGCTCTAATTGTGTGCTAGCCTCTGCCTCAATGATAACCTCACAATGATGGCCCAAAAAGTTAGAAAAAACATGTTCTAATAGTTCATAATCCCTCCACCCCATATTACACGGTTTCTCATGGGTTAGTACATAGTTTAGCCAAACTGATCTCTTACCAATTTTCCTTCACAAATGCCCCTATTATACCTTGAATGATTTTCTATAGGAGATTCATGGTGTCCACTAATCCTGATAAAACCATAAACTTTTATAAAATCCCCAAAAAAATTCCAACAGATATATAATCCCTCCCAAACATCCCCCAAATACATTACATATATAAAAATAATAAATAATGGGTTACATACTTGAACCCGTGGGTGATAAATCACCACCACCGTTGGAATTTATGTCTTCTGAATGTAGAAAACTACCATTTTCATGAATTAATTTGGTCCATTTATCAACCAGTTCTCTCTCTTGTAAAAACATTCTTCTGGGGATTGGCCAGGTTTCAACAAAACCTTTAATAGAGTGATGTATTTTCGTGAAATACTTTACCATGCCTATCCACAATCTACACTAGGAGATGCCGTAATGAAAAATCCAACTCTAGTTCAATGTCATCACATTGAATCACATGGTCAGGATTAGTTTGATATTTTTCTACTAAGATACATGAAAAAAATCTTCATCACAGTAAATCATGGTGGAAAATCAAACAGATGGGATACCTCACCAAACCATTCAATTATCTCAAATAGGATAATATATCTAGGCAATTACGTTATATTCCTTCCAAAATGATGATTCCCATGCATTAGAGAAATTATGATGAACTCCTGACCACATACATCTAATGAAAACAAGAATCAACAATGATAATCATATGGTTTCAAATGAAATTGTTCTATATTCTTCAATTTCATTATCAACTAAATCCTATCTGTTATCTATTGGACAAGGCTTGGACCAACCCGCCAATTCTCACTTTTTTCCACCCAATAAAGAGGATAATGACATGGAAAACCATAAAATTCATCAAACTAATCCATATAAATCAAGGAATCATAATTATTGTTATTTGTTAACTCTATTTATGGAATGTGATATTCCTATGAGACACCAAAATCCATTATGAAATCCTACTTCATGTCTTCTTATATTTGATTCAATTGTTTAGATGGACTACCTATATGAGGATGATACATCATAAACATGGTAAACTGAGTCCCAATGGGTTATTTTATAAAATTCTAGAAGTGAGATGTTATCCTTGAATCTCAATGTGATACTACCAAAATCGGTACCCCATGACTCTACAAATTCTCTGATATATATTTTATTAATTATTATACTATATAAGATTCATGAATAGAGTTTAAATGTGATGACATTGTTAGATGATCAACTATCACCCAAATGTCGTCGTGTTTCGGAACCATTCTTGGGAGAACTATAAAAAAATCAATGGAACACTTCTCCAATTTCCAAATAAGACTTGGTAAATAATTTAGCATACACATTGGTCACTGATAACCTACCTTATCTTTCTAAAATGTTAATAATATCGAATCAAAATCAGACACTTTCTAATTTATATCAACCCACCCAAACTATGACTTAATTATTTATACATCTTTTGTATTCCATGATAAAAAACCTATCTCGAATGGTGGTAAAAAAAATGAAGTTGATTTTAAAAGGAAATATGTACGACCATCTGATATCAAAAATAAAAAACTAACATGTCATCCATCTTTTATCCAACAATGGTATCCAAAAATTAAGTTTTAAACTCATAAATACACATTCTGAATATGATTATTGTACCTCCTTAACTATCCCAACAAATTATGTAGGAATGAAACGAGAAAGAAATATACAACTTCATTATTGTATTTACATTCAATGTGAATGTCAGAAAGGATCAACATCAATTTACACTTATCTGAAACTACTTTTCCAATAATCATACAAATTTCTTTGTAATGCATCTTCCACATAATTTCATTTACCTAGTGTACACATTAATTAAATGTTAAAAGTGTGGGGATACTCTATCAATCGTTATTTTATTAAATTAAAATATCATTGGGAATACATATTTTATGTTTTTATGATTAATAAAAATAATAAATTTCTCAACTAAGAGGTAATGATTACATGTATTCAAAGAATGGTCTATGATAGATTACATGAAATCATGTGTTTGGAGGTTCTTCTCAGAAAACCATAACATCCTTGATCCATTTTTAATATCATGATCTCACTTCAAGGGAACACATCCCACCCTCAATCTCAATGTATCGCATACCGTTATCTTTATTTTAAAAAAATCCTGATCGCTTTTGATTTAAGGAGAAATATATTTCCTTTAAAAGACATAATAAATCCTTCATTCAATAGGAATGGAGAGTTATTAATTGTTAATGAAGTTAAAAGAAAATCTAAATATGAGTAATGATGAAAAAACCCTTTTTTAATAACCTTCCAACCAACGGAAAATGTGTTTCTAAAAGGCATTATTTATTAGTTTCTTAGAGATAAAAGATTTTATATTTTTTAGATCCACAGAAACAACACTATAAAAAATGACATGGTTGAGGAAATATACTTATTATATACAAAAATAATACATTGATAGTTTGGAATATTGTCTATGATCCTGTATGCTTCCTGGCACCGCACCAAATGTTTCTTCTGGCCATTTATTTCCTTGAAATCACTGATATTTTATCTGTAGACACAACCAAAAAATTGAGATTGTAAGGAAATATCCAATTCATCAATAACATAAATATGATGAAGAGTTTTTAAGATCAAATGGAATTACCACATATGCATCATCGTTATTTCTACTCTACAAATCTATCTTTGGAATATCCTCCTTCTGAACTAGAAATTGGTGATATTCTAGTCTCAAGTCAATTTTAGAGATACCTTGGGTTTCACTCAATTTATCAAATAGATAATAAATGAATGGGAGTGGATACATTGTATTTATCATAACATGGTTATTCTTAAAATAATACATACACAATTGAATATTTTCATCAACATATTTTAGAAACATGTACGATGATTCTTAAAGAGAAATTCTCTACCAAATAAACCATTTAATTATTAGATCTTCCAACTACCATTTCAACTACCATACTAGGTTGGTTATATTCAACAAGATTGTATTGATATAGGACTTGTCCCTAGGAGGAGATAAATCATTAAATTCCATTCTCTTATATGTCGAATCCCTAGGATATTTTTGAGAAAAACATCCTAGGACTGATCAACAATCACTGAAAATTGTTATTCTCGATCTCTTCGATCGATTCTAAATTTAGATCTGCTAAATGATGCATTATTGTTCGGACTACTGGTGACAAAAATTCTATTGCACTAGAATTTTCATTCCAATATACATTAAGGATATTATTAATACCATCATCTATCATGAAATAATGTCATCAGGTATAGAATTTGATATGAGTCTTTATCATTTCATACCAATCCATACAAAAGATTAAATAATAGAAATATATTTCACGAAAATAAAAAACTAATATCCACACATTTCATTAAATATTACTCAAACATTCTCTACACATAAATTCTTCGCATTATCTTTGACCAAGATGAGTTTTATTTTTCAAAATAGATAGAATCATCTCGACACTCAAATATAGAAAATCAATAGAACAAGAAATAATAAATTAAAGGGATTTAATCATACAACGATATTATTTAGTATGGGTGGAATTCAAAACATTAATACCTTGCATCATCGATGGTACAAATTGATCATCCACAAGAACATTATCAGCTAAATATAGTTTCTTACTCGATAAACTCTATTATTTTTTTACCATGTTTAGATTTCACTTATATTGGAGTCAAGGTCTTCATATAATCACGAAGGAAATATCATTTATGTTGAAAATAATTATCATACCATCAATGAATATAATTTCTCTGAAACATGAGAAGTGTTCTAAACACCCAACCATATAGTAATATTACAATATCGCTAAGGATTGTCCATCGGATTATAATTATAAAATACTCTAGTTGGTGTCATACAGTCTCGATTCATGTGATCCAAATTTTTAAACTAAAAAATCTAGTATTTCTCTGGGGATTAGTATTAATGTTCACTTATCGATTCAATGAATTTTGATTCCACCCACTACCTTGGAAAAATGTGTCCTTCTTCCCCTTGTTTCAAACATTTGAGTTACCATCGATTACTATGTGTATCAGCATGCTTCCTCGACATGTAGCATCTGAGATATCTATTTCTAATATAATTTATCTGTTAACCATCTCTATATAATATTTTATACACAAAAACAAAATACTTGGGGGAAATTTAGTCCCACCCCTGATTCAAAATGTGTGCCTTCAAGGATGCACTATAAACAAATTCTAGTGAAAAGTGGACTAATTTTTTAAAATTTTTCCAGTTATAACGCTACTGAGATGTTCAATTGCTTCAATTTAATAAAATATATCATTAAAAAAATCCTGAACGTATAAGAAATAATATTTTTTTTCAAACAATTCCGAAAATATCATCCCATGAAATACTTTCGTATAATTTTGAATGAACTACTAAATCCATCCATTAGCAAGGAGGACCCTCCAACAGATACTTCACTAGTTTGAATCTCATATCTACTAATATTCCTAGTAAATCGAAGATTTGATTTCCATATTCAAACAAATTCAGAATTATATGAGTTTGAATCACCTCAAAATATGGATGGATTCTTCTTCAAGAACAGAATTGAATGATCCACTTCCCTTGTTGCATCCCCTATGTTCTCTATGTCCATAGCCTAAAAATCATGTATTGTAGTTTGATCTAGTTGATGGTTGGCCAATTGATCATGTGATACCAATTTATTTGTAGCTTCTTCTAGTAGTTTTATTCAATTCCTATTATGTTACATTTTTTATAAACACAAAAATCTCATAAGTCCCACTCCAAAAAAACTGAAAGAATAACAATTTCTAATTTTACCAATTCGAAATGATTACAAAAATTTGATCAAAAAATACACACATTATTTTTTCAAACCATTTATGAATATTATACCATAGTTTTTAATGTCAAACCATTTTCTAAATACTATAAAAATTTCCTTTTTCAAATCATATTTTCGAAAAAATTTCATAATATTATAAAAAATAAACACATTTGTACCAAATCATAAATCATTGCGCAAAAAGACATATGTAGTTCTTATTATAAGTCATTTATGAAATTCATTTCATGATCATCTCATTGGATAAACCAATTAAAATGATATTAAAAATCATATAAGTGTCTCCAAAACACTTATGTACCCCACTCCATATAAACATGATGTTCATCATAAAAAGGGTAGTTATATCTGTTTTATTCCTTATATTTCATGTATCGACTATCCTACTCCTTTCTACCATTTTAACTCAAAGACTAAAACCAAATCAGAGTACATTCTATGACCAAAAACTAATACCACATTCAATTCGATGACTAAATTAGATTATGGAACTTGTCAAATCTAGTAATAGACTGACCATGACAGTTAGCACTTGAAACATCCTACCATGCATCATTGGCTTTAGTAAGGTATAAATTCCTACTTGTACATATGTAAAATACTTCACATTCCCAAGGTTATTAATTACTTCCAAGGGTTTCCATAAAATTGGAAGGGATTAATTTTCATTCGAAAATACATCAACAACAATAAAGGATACCATCACCAAAACTACTATATAAGAGATATTAACAATTTATGAAAAGTAAATGTATAAGAAATCAAACAAACCTTCTCAGAGTACCCAGTGGGAACCGATATCAATATCAACTAACAATTTAAAGATAAAACCAAGAAAGAAAATACACCAATACATAACTACACATCTCCAAACACACAGCATGATCCAAATCTACATTACCTTCTCCGTATCACGAAGCACCACTAAATAATTTTGATACCTTACCTTTTCCATTATACCAATATAAAAATTATACAAAAAAACCAACCTACCAATGTAGTGGAGAGTAATGAAACTCAATAGGATTTCCCCAAATTACTTCACAAATCACACAACATGGAGTAGAACATGATAGAAAATTTATATAAAATAATTGAAAACAATAGATATAAAAGGAAAAAAAATATTTTTGTAAAACTAATTTCATTCCAAAAAGGTTTTTCTAATTCAATACATTTGAAAGGATGGAAAACCAATAGGTAATTCAACCAATTCCCATTAATCACTTATAATAACCCAATATATTTTACATAATCACATGCACACACTCAACCACACAAGCTTGGTGTTTGCCATGGAAAGTGGAAAATCTCATCCATAAACAATCCCTTTGATGGTGGTACATCAAAAATATTATCCATACCATTCAACTCACACATAACCATTTTAGACAATAACATTCCAGCACAATCATTTCCAATCCATTTCAAAAAATATATTTTTTTATTGAAAAAATTTCCATGTATCCAAACAAACCAAAATTTTAAAATCATCAATTTAAAATTATTTTATCACTTTAACATTCCACAAAAAAATTCAAAATTTGATAACCTTTCACCAAAGAGGGTATCCATACAAGAATTAACAATAAATTTAATGAAAAAATTTAATTTTAAATCAATTGTTACTGCTATTATAAGAGATGTTAATGGATAATACATTACATTATAAATTAATAATGACAGTAGTTATTCAACAAAACATTGTGAAATCTCCAAAACCCACCATATATCTCCTTTTATAAAAAAATATCCATATTTTCTCATTATTAGCATAAAAGATTTTTAATCAACCTTAAATGGAATATATCTTTCTTTTCATGAAAGAGGCATGAAATGTAGTCTTAGTAAAAACTACCACAAACGAAGACTTACTAGGGAATCAAGAATCAAAACACCAAGAATTTCTTTTTTATTTATTCTTTTAAAAAGGTGAGAGACTCCACAACCATTGACGAAGAAAAATAAAAATTATAATTGAATTGGATGATAAAAAGAGAGTTTTAGATATAAAACTAAGAGAGATCCACTTTTAAAGGATATGAATTTCAAACTACACATGATTATTAAAACAATTAGGAAAACCATTAACTAACCATTCTCTAACCTCTTACGTAAGAAAAACCTCACAGTTTTGGAACACATGGTTATACAAACCATGTTCCAACCTTGTATAAGACCACTTTCCCATAGCAAATGGTTTCTCGTTGGTGAAACACTGTCTAGCTAAACCATGAACTACCTAGAAGCCCTTTTTTACTTTGTAAGGTTTCATATAGGGTTTTCATTGTTTCCAATAACAATGATAATAATTTCACCATTATAAATTCACAAAAAATTGTAACAACTTCTAAAAACTCCCAAACAACATAGAAACACTTTATATTCTAAAAAACAAACATAATGGGAAAATATCATGAAACTGTGGGGTGATAAAAAACCCTCCAAAATTACCTTCCAAATTACTTCTATTTATACTATAATCCCCCCTTTGAGATTAAATCTAATCAAGTAATCTCTTTAGTGCAGACCAAAAGTATTTACCCAAATAATATGTAGCTTCCATCAACAACCACTTTTATTTTATTCAATTCTTCATCCACTAAATTATTCTTATTCCATGTTAATATAATATCCTCAGTATCCTAAATATATTTATATTTTATTATGTATTGTTAAATACATAATCTCTCACAAATATCTATCAAATGTGATACACGTTCATCATTCTTGTGTAAGGAAGTCTACCAACTCGTAAATCAATGTTATTCATCCTTCGATCCCACCATTCAATGTTCAGAATAATGGTGGAATTTTATTTCTAATATGATATAAATGAAATTTTTTATTTATTATGATTATTTAATTATTATATAACACTTAACATTGTTCTTTATAGTTTTTGGGAATACGATAACTCCATTTGTTGATGTGTGGACTACCACCTCCACAAAGTGATATGATTCATTCACAAATTACAATTAATGTGTCATGTAAGGATTTAGAAAATTAATATGATAAATAAGATATAATCTGTCTAATGGAATGATAATATATATAAAAAATATATATAAATATATTTCATCTGCATTATTTCTTTAAATATGAAAATAATATGGAAACTATATTCATACGTACTTACGTCCTACAGTCTCCATCAAGAGTGGATTCTATTTTTATTTATATAATATCTATACTATTATGAATAGTTATATAATTAATATATATGTCCTTATTTTATTTGGTAATTTTCAAAAATAAGTAAATCAAAATCTATGTATGTGGATAAAGAATAAAATATCAAAAAATATAATAAAAACAAAGGGACTATTACCTGAAACATAACATTATCATGAAGTCAATATTAAAATGGAAACATAAAGTCATAATAAAATAATAAATGGTATAATATATAATAATATGTTTCTTTTTTAAATTAATAAAAAACATATATATGTATATAATACATTATGTTATAACATATACGAAGAAAGCCAAGACTTAAGGTAAGTGTTTTTTATCTCACTTTTATTTTATTGAGATATATACTATATTCACCACTTAATATATTATGTGGTTAATATAAAAATAATTAAATTATTAAATTATTCTGATCCTTAAACTTATGTTTATTACCATATTCATTTTATGATCTCCCTTAAATTGGGTTTTGTAGTTCAAATGATACCAAATCAGTAAGACGGTGTTTTCTCAATTTTCCATTATTGAGAAACTTGTTATGATATGATCCTTTATTATTTTATGAGGTGTATATACTACCATTTGAAATTTAATGTCGTGAATACAATTATTATCAGTATATTTTATGCTTTATAAAATTTTATTCCTTCGTGTGGATATGAATTCAGTATTTCCAATGTGGTAATAGTTTATTAATATTATCACACCGTTTATGAAGATTTTTTTGAGTATGCTTTCAATGATGTAATATTATGATAAATTTTTCAATGACTATTATCAATGTTCATGTAAATGGGAAATTATTGATATTATCGTGTAATGGTAAAAAATTTACACACATTGACACTTAATATAAAAAATTTATGTTTTTAATAAAACATAACATTATCACTTCTTCCAGTTATAAATTTATATTATTTGAAAACCATGTTTTCTAAAAATGTTTTCAAAAAGTATTATAATATTTACTTATTATATTCAAAGTTATTTTTATATATTTTTTACCTTTATAATAAAATTTTTATTTGAAAATAATCTTCTTGTTTTTTTTCGGATTGAGAAAATTTTCTAAACATTAAAAGGCTTAAAGGGAATGTTTTACATTTATAGAATTTCCCACCATCAAGAGAAATAATTTATTTGAAGCGTCCTTTTCATGTTTACAATACTTATTTTTCCGGATAATGTGCCCCTAATATTCATGAAATACATTTTTAAAGTGGGTTTCAACAAAAATGGTTTCCTAAAATATTTTATGATCATGAAGTGTCTCCAACGATTTTAAAATATTCCATTTTATGTTGTCAAGGATATCTTAAAAGAAAATGTTTTAAAATATTTTTTGATTTAAAAATAATTTCTAAAATCATAATAGATATTTTCCTAAAGGATTGTTTTAAATGATTTTTAAATATTACTTCATAATTTTTCAAATAGGTTTCAAAGAAAAGGATTTTGACATTGTTATATGTCTTATAAATGATTTATAAAGAAATAATATTTTCATTATGAAATTATCTATGTGACTTTTACAAATCCTTATTCATATGAGATGATGTCCATGGTATATTATAAGATTTACTATGCAAATGATATGAGGAAACCATTCTCATTATTTTTTCAGAATGGTTTATGTTAATGATTTCACGATTTTTATGAAACATGTTCCTCTTCAATAGGTTATACTATGAAAAAATGATTATGAAAACAGTTTTAATTCATAGGTTATAATTATAATAATTAATTATAAACCCTATATCTTTTCCATAGGTAATAAATATGATGAAAATTTAAGATAACCATTTAATTAAATGGGTTATGATTTGTTTTTTATCAAAACCAACTCTTTTTATAGGACAATATATGATGTATGTTTTAATATCTTGTGAAATCCATATGAAAGAATTAACTATGTTATAGGTAGTACATTTATATCCCTCTAATTTATTAGTTAAATATTTATATCTCATTACATAATGATGGGAAAAAAGTTAATGGGCTTGATACACAATGGAAAAAAGTTGTGTCCTATTATACAATGGGAAACTTGTACATCCTAATACATAATGGGAAAGATGTGTGTCTTGATATATAATGGGAAATTGGTGTGTCCTTACCCAAAATGGGAAACATGTGCATTTTTATGCACTATTTCAAATAGGTATTTCATGATCCAATATATTTTTAGTCTTGGTACTTAACCTTGACACATGAAATGAATTTCTATTTTATGGTGGTGCCACACTAATATGATTTGATCATATGGTTCATGATTTATTTAGGATGATTTACCATCCATTTTATTAATGTGTAATGAACTTTCCAATATTTTATTCTTTGATACATGAATATAACCTATGATATCTATGGTATGATCATAAAATAGAATTCTAATGTTTTATTACCCATATTATCATAGTATACTTATGTATCTCATTTATTCTCCCTTAAGGAGAATCTAATCTCACCCATTCTTATGTTCCCTTTCCTTAGGTTATGAACAAAAGATTTATGTATGACTAATAAAATGGGCGATATTTGTGGGAAACATTCAAGATTTTTTATCAAATTAAATATTTTGTTTCCTTGGTTCCAAAGAATCTATAATATTATTGTCCATGAGCCTGTAATTGTGTAATTTTCTTAATATTCATATTAATTGTTGTAATATACATTTATGTGAACCCAAGGTCACTAAATTTGGAATTAAAGGAATTTTTTAGTCAACCTATGTAAAATAGGATAATAAAACATCAATTAGATCCATAGGGATATTTCTAAGGATGTGTCTAGTGATGTCACTATGGATAGTCCCAAGGTGAAATACATTTAAAACAATGTATCATAAATTAGGCATCCTAAAAGTAATCGTTATTTATTATGTTGTATTATACCATTATATGTGTTTCTAAAACTACGATTTATAGTCATAGTCAATAGAGTTAAATATAAATATCATGGTTAACATTGAATTTTTTTGATGCAAAAATTTTGGGCATTATCAAAATGGATGTCCTATGTATAAATCTCATGAATATAATCATGATACTGGTATGAGT
The DNA here is from genome assembly GCA_963277665.1 of Viscum album. NCBI lineage: Eukaryota > Viridiplantae > Streptophyta > Magnoliopsida > Santalales > Viscaceae > Viscum > Viscum album. Next base: position 1,588,986,163 of record OY728141.1, on the reverse strand, counting down.
ATTCATTTTAATTATGAATATAAAGATACAATGAATGAAATATGAATGGTATGAGATGTTATAGTATTATTTTTTACATTAAATATAAGGATAATGATATAATTGAAGCTGAGGAACCTTAATATATGATTCAAATTTTATATTCTAGGAAATTTGAATTAATGAATAAGATGTGAAATACTGAGTAATCATTTAGGAATGAATTTGGGTGATACATGTATATATTTTTATTAATTGAAAGATTATTTTATAATAATCAAGAAATATATATGTATTTTTAAATTAAGTTTTTCATTGAGAATATAAATGGATACATTGAATAATGTTCCTAACATATTATTGTGATTTAATGGAAAGAATATATTTTGAATAAGGAAAGGTATCCCATGTTTTGTTCCTAATTTTGGGAAAATTATGATTATCTTAGATAAAGATACTACTGAGTTGGACAATGTAAATTCGATAGTATCGACAACCTTTGAATTGATAATGGATTTGTTAAAAATGATTTTTATACTATCATGTATAGAGTTTACAATATTTTTTGATTTAATAAATATATATCCAAGAATCTATGTTCTATGTAAGGAATGAAAAATCATATATTCTTTCAATATGGTTTTATTTTAATTTAGTTCACTATCATATTTTATCACAACTTGTCTCATTCAAGGTGAGGGAAGTGATGGGAAAATACAAGACCCTCCCTTTTTCATGTTGAAAGAGAGAAAATCAACCCTGAGTCCCACCTTCAATTGGCCCTGATGTGGTGGCTAGCACGAAGGTTATATAATCTCACACAAAAATGGAAGGTATTATCTTTTTATTTAACAATATTTGGATATAACATGGTAAATCCCAAACAACTCCAAATACTAAATGTATAAGAAAATCCAAAATCCATTCCCACATGCATGTTTAAAAGTGAGACTGATACAAGGCACACCAAAATCACTATATAAAGTTTAAAAATAAAAGACTCAATGATGAAAAATAAACAAATCCTGACGCTAAAGCTAGTAAGGTCCTTCTCGGTCCTTAAAGTTCCCCCAAAAACCTGAAAACCGGTTATATACATAAGTTGAGCATAAAAGTATATTCAGTTGGACAACTAAATCTACCCATGCACGAGTGGGGGAACATACTAATGCCCCTATGAAAAATTAGTAGAACCTCAAAGCACCTACCAAAGTATACTAACCATCCCAACCTCACCAAGGAAAACTCTCCTAATAATAGAAGACAATTAATGTAATAGTATATGCACATCGAAATTTGGGTACCCCAGACCACATTCCCACTAGTTGAATGCTTGTCTCTAACAGCTTGTGTAATGACACAACCACTCTCTTTATATGCAGTGCCACTACCATATCCTGTAGCACACACCTAGTCCTCAACCACACTAAATCATTCCCACACACAATTGGGCAACAACAACCACACCACCCGCCCAAAGACACATGGGCCTCATCCTGAAGACACCTGGGAGAAAAAACCAATCCCGTAACCACCTAGGCCCCTCAAACACAACAAACCTTTCCATGAAAAATCATGGACTACGGGAAGACTCAATATTTTATATCCTTCTCAGATATGCGAGAGAATAAATATCTATAAGATGGTATGAGGAAGAAAGTCAGTAACTAGCCATCCATCCTCCCACCAAGATATTGGGAAAGACACCCTTCCCCCAAGAAATGGAGGTGTTCAGCACATAGTTCCCAAAAGTGTGGCTGAATATAGAATTCACAAGAACTAAAATGGTTTTATAAATATAGGTAAACAATCAGTTAGCCTAACATATGGGTTCCCAAAAAACAACCAACCCACACAACCACCTTTGCTGCCACAATTAAATGTAGATCTAGTCACGAGAGAACACAAGCCAGACCCCTTTTTTATTTAACCACTGTCCATTTATTAAGTAAGGGGATCACTGAAATCTATTCTAGCACTACCGAAAAACTACATACCATAACCATATAAAAAAACCAAAACTAGACATCCAGTCCCACTGCATGAAACCTCCAATATTTCTAATCACATATTCAACCTTCTCCAAAAAAATTCAAAATTTAACCACACAAACACCCTATCACAACTCATACTCAAATACAAATTACCAAATCATTTCCCTAATTCTTCCCCAATACATAATGAGTCCATAACCACACTGTATTCCTACTGCCTAACGTCATTTCACGACCATAACACTACAAAATGGAAGCTCAACTGCCTACAAGTTCATCCATTTCACAATCAATCAATATCTTGGACTAAAATTCCATCCCACCTATATTGTACCAACCCACACAAAAATACCACTGTAACTATCATTTTATTCACATCCCCACTACACACCCATTCCACTCCTTTCTCACATGACCAACTCCTCTATCCAAACTTTTACCCACAACCTTGCTCCCAATAGCAGCACCACACAACCGAGGTAATGTTTAAAAACATAATAGAACACAATAATCACCCACACCTATCAACATTATGTATATACATTAAGATTAAACCATCCTAGTTTTTATAATTAAGCCTAATTTTAACAAGGGTGATCACATGATAAGATTGATCCCAAAAAATCAATTAATTTAACCATGTATATGTGATTAAGTAGATTTAATGTTATAATCATTGTTCAAGCATCCCAATAAAACAGAACATCATTAGTGAGCAAAACGAGACCACCAAGAGACCAGATTTTCAATAGTCACATAGCCACAACAACCATAACTGAATTAAGTAAAAAAATGAAACAGGTGATCAACATCAAACTACTCTATGGTTGTTCTATTATTTACCTATTTTATATTTTAATCAAATCCAATTATTATCTATTCCTTTATTTTATTAATTTTCACAATTGTTCCTCACAATTTTTCATTAGAATACCCACCCCATATGATTCACAATTAAAGAGAAGAAAAATAAACCCCTACTTAGATTATTAAATGATTAATGTTCCTTCTTGTGCTAAGAAAAGCGTATCATGCGAGATGCATGAATGTCATTCATGAAAACCGAGAAGGGGAGATCTTGCACAAGCATACCACTCATCATGGGATGATGTTTCTAGGCACACCACGTGAAACAAAAAAGGAATAAATAAAGACTAGATATTGGTTTTTGAAAGGGAGAGATCCTAAAAATGAAGAATATAATTTAAAAGTACTTGATAATCAGATCATAGTTTAACCACGTGGCTCGGCGGTTACAAGGCTGGTGTGTTGTTACAAGATACATATAAATTTATAATTCCATTCGGAAATGGTGGATACAAACTAATTCATGAGTGTGAGTTCATAAGATATGATTTCACATAGGTAAACACATAATAGGGGAGAAACTATAAAAACTGGGGAAAAAATTGAAACTTGTAAATGGGTGCCCTATGGGTGATTCAATGACACGGAGCCCCCGGTCGGTGATCTACTGATGCGATAACCTATCAACAATGATTCACTTGTATCACCAACGTCATGACCTACCGACATCGGGAACTACTGACACCCTAGTCTAATGGAATTTATTTTTCTAACTCACTAACATTGAAATCCTCGATAGACCAATTTTGACACCCCTTCAATCACTTATGCTGACACATAGACATGATGAAATAATGACATGCCAACGCACTGACATGTTGATGGGCTAACATTCCAATGCACTGACATGCCAACTGAAAAATTGGAAATTTGGAAAACTCTTGAAATTACCCACCATTGCCTCCTAGTACACCATAAATACTGTATTGTCCCGAAACAAAGGTCGTTGGAAAATATGGGTTATTACATCCAATAACTCTCAAACTATTCGTGTTGTCGATAATTTAAAACTAACTCAAAAGAAAAGAGGTATGACCAACCATCCCTTAAGATAACTCTTAGGAGTGAACCACCTTAGGTTGTTCTAACGCTATAGAAAAAACTGTGATATCCAAGGAAAATTCCTTGACATATATATCCATAACAACATCCCAAAACTAAGTCCCTACACTTTCCCCAATCAATCCCACATACACCATGGTCAAGGTTTCCAGACATATTTATTACGTAGCTACTTCTTCCATGTTGATATTTTTACACTTTCAGAACTGACTTTCGAACACAGTTTTAATCAGTTCCACATTAATGTATTTTTATTAAGGACCAGGTTCACCCCTCCCCATAGTCAATAATTTTTACCCAAAATCATAGAACAAGGAAAAAAATTTATCACATAGCATACATGGTCAAATATTTCAGTATAAGCTAGAAAAAATCAATGACAAGAGAAAATTTCTGAACAGCTCTGGGTAATGGGAACATGTCTGTTTTTCTCATTCCCAGGTACTCTCCTTGAATCCATAATGCTTCCAAAGAACATGAAACAAGGGGATGGTCCATCCACATATCACATTCTCCTCATGATAACTGATTCTTACTAGTCTCTCCAAAAATGTTGCACTGTCCTTAATAACTATATCTCCATAGTCTAGGATATGGAAGTCGTCACGTAGATACCAACGGAGATGGGAGACATGAATGAAAATGTGGATCATCTCCATCTTCGGTAGAAACACAGGCAGATATTCCACCTTGCCAACTCGTCCCAACACTTTGAAAGGTCCGATGAACCTAGGAGGTAGCTTTCTACCTCTACCAATCCACCATTTTCCATGTTGAGGGGAGACCATTAAGAACTTGTAGACCCCAAAATGTAACTCCAATGTCCTCCTCCTATGATCAGCATATGACTTCGGCCTATCTTGAATTACCATCATCCTCTCACACAAAAGATGAACCTTCTCCGTTGTGTTATTCACTGCCTTTGGTTCAAGAAGAGTTGTTTCCCCTTCCAAGGACTAGCACATAGGTGAATGACACAATCATTTATACAAGGCTTTGAACATGGCAATGAAAATGGTAGAGTGATATATACTGTTGTAAGAAAACTCTACATGGTGAAATTTTCGTACATCTAATGCTCCAAAGTCCAAGACACAAGCCAGTAACATGTCCTCCAATGTCTGGATGGTCTTCTCTTTCTGGACATTTGGATGATAGAGGAAAGCGGTGCAATGGTGTAACCGGGTGCCAAAATCATGTTTCAATCCCCTCAAGAATCATCAGGTAATCCACTCTTCTTTATCTGAGATGATGGATATGGGAGCTCCATGGAGCCACACCACCTCATCCAAATACCTCTTTATCGATGAATCTACTTTTCATGTCTCCTTGATTTCCATGACGTGATTAAATTTTGTCAATTTATCCAGAACTACCTAAAGAGAATCATATCCTTCCTAATATCTGGGTAAAATTATGAAGAAATCCATCCGGATGTTTTCCCACATCCACTCAAGAACATCTAAGGGATGCAAACGGCCACCGAGAACATTATGATCGGCCTTCACATGCCGACACACTAGGCATCTTCCTACAAACTATGTCACTTCCCACCTCACCCCATGCCACCAAAATAGTTCCCTCAAGCCTCAAATACGTCTTATATAATCATGGATTCGCTACGAGTGGTGAGTTATTGAACTCACAGAGAACTCCCTCAGGTATTATTAGTGGGACAAACATCTTTCCATAGAAAAACATCTGATTCCGGCAATCCTCAAACCATCACTACGGATCCGCACCCTAGACAATGCAGTCACGCATCACCTCAGTCTCTATGTCTCCCCACTGAGACTCCATTACCCATCACACCAAAAAAGAATGCACTGAAAGTTGAAACAGATAACCCATGCCACTGTCCTCCCTAGCATCCAGGTGAAATGTGGCCGACTCCCCTATTGGCATCCAAGGATTCGTGGATTCCTAAACTGCAACTATTCCGTGACTTCCTTCTTAGGGAATCAGCCACCACATTCCCCTTCCCCAGGGTATAAGATATCTCGAAGTCTTAATCTTGGAGGAACTCCATCCACCTTCACTGCTGCAAGTTCAGGTCCCGTTGGGAAATGATATACCTTAGGCTATTGTGATTCGTGAGGACCCAAATGTTCTTCCCAATGAGGTAATTCCTCGATTACTTCAATGAGAACAAGAATGATACAAGATCTTGGTCATAGGTGGAATTATTATGTTCATGATGAAATAATTTTCTAGACCCATAATGATTACTCATTTCTACTGCATTAGCACACATCCCAAACCTAGTCCACAGGCATCAAAAAACACCTTGAACATCACTCATTCCTCTGGATACCTATGAAATGTGGCATGGACTAGCTTCCCTTGTTGATAGATGAAATATTACTGTCACTACTCTCTCCAATACGAAGGCTTGGTATTTTTGGGTCATGGTTGTCAAGCAGCAGCAACTCGAGAGAAGTCGAGTACAAACCTCTAGTAATATCCTTCATGACCAAGGAAACTACAATCCTCTACCACATTCATGGGAAGTACCCATGAAATAACTGCATATACCGTTGATGGGTCCACTGGTATAACTTGTTGAGACACTACATGTCTTAGGATGTGAACCTCTCATGTCCAGAACACACACTTGGATAACATTATATAGAGATTGTGGTGTGAGAGGACCTCCAAGACATTCCTCAGATGCCCAACAAGCTCATCCACTGACCTTGAGTAAATCAGGATTTCGTCGATAAACACTATGATGAACTGGTAAAAGTAATCACAGAAAACAGAGTTCATGAGTACCATGAACATGGAGGGTGAATTGGTGACACCAATGGGCATGACCCGAACTCGTTGTGGCCATACTTGCACCCGAATTAAATATTTGGGATGTCACCCTATTTTACTCTAAAGTCATGATACCTAGACCATAGATCGATTTTAGAGAATGAAACTTCCCCTTTATCTGGTTGAAAAGATCATCGATCCTCAAAAGGGTGCAACAGTTCTTGACCATCACCTGATTTAGTCTCTGGTAGTCTATGCATAGTCATAGTCCACTGTCTGTCTTTTTAGAAAAAAAAACTGAAGAAACCCACAACAAAACACATGGATAGATAAAATCCTTCTTCATCAGGTCATCACCCTGATTCCACAACTCCCATAACTCAGAATCTTCCATTCAATAGGGATCCATTGAAATCAAATTGCACTAAGTTGCATGTATATCCCAAAATAATCATCATTTCGAAGGGAGGTATATCCACAAGCTCTTCAAGGAATTCATCCAGGAACTCACCGATATCCCCCAGAACATCCACCATATCTGTGTCTACTGATCCCACATACATCTTGGCTAAAAACGAAAGAAGAGTCTCCACACACCTGCTCCCCTCCAGACTAATCTACTCACTAATGTAATCTACATGATCGACACCCATATCTAAGAACATGACTCTCTTTTATAAGTAGTTGATAAAATCATGCACAAAATATAATAGGTCGATGCCTAGGATTAAATTTTATGGCTGAACCTACATAGAAAGTTGATAAACACTAAATTGATGTGGCCTCAACAACAGTCTACATCCTCGACAAACATAAAACAGTCTGGTCTGATATCCAAATGGCATACTCAATGCCAGGGGCGTGGTAAGTCTGTCCATGTCTAGTCCGAGGGAATGAGATAGACCAGGTGAAAAAAATGACTGAAACAATCCTGAATCAAACAAGGGACACACTTGAGTACAAAACAGACTGATTATTCCTCAAACAACCTCTTGCCCCACTAAAACTGCTACCTCTACGGTGTGCATCTACCCACACCTAGTTCCGCTTCCTCTCTACTATCAACCACCTCCCAAACCATGATATGGTCATGGTTCCAAAGGAGAATCCTTGTCTCGGCCTCTCCCATCACCATCTACCCTCAGTAAAGTTTGATCTCACTACACCACCTACTGGAAGGACCTGACTATAAACTGCTACTATTGGGGTGGGCACTAGTCTTGTCCACCCCCACTATATTACGCTTGAGCTGGGTACTGATTACAAAGATGTTCATGACCTCCAAAGATAAATCACCTCAGTCTCGAACCCCTAAGGGAAGAGTGATGACCAGGAGATCGAAATTGGAACTGTTGAGGCCTGCTCCCTGATAACGGAAACCTCGAAGGCCCGAATGCTATAGTCATGTGGCTAATGGACATTCCCTTTGATGAACTCGACCAGATCCCTAATCACGAAACACCTCCAACAATGTGCATCATCTCCACTACTTTAGCCTTTTGTTGAACCACAAGGTACGTTGGTAGAGTGGAAGGGGTAATAGCATAATGATTAGATGTTCATAGTGCCTCTTCTAAGCGTCTTTCTCAAGACTCATCATCTAAGAAGAGATCAGGTGGAATGAATATGAGATCCTTAACTAGAACCCTTTCTCCATCACCATCATACTCACTCTTAGAGGGAGAGTAGCTCCTTCATCTTCTCATCATTCATCATGGATGAAAGGAATTCCACCTGAAACTCCCCCTCTATGTCAACCCACAAAATATCGTTTTCCTTTATCTCCTTGAGGTATAGAGTCAACCATTGAAGCGATGATCCTCATATCTTTCTCATTGAAAGAGGAACCTGATACTCTTTTGGATAACACATCATGTTGAATGTGATCACCAGATCCTCAAGCCAACTCTCTGTCTCCATTTATGTGACTCTACCCCTGTACCTTCCCAATGTATTCCATTAGAAGGCATGAAGCGTCTTGAGATAGAGGTCATCCTCCTCTTCTGGATCGGCCCTCCAGTGATAAACTGGATCAACCTATCAGGACATGACTTTTCTTATCACATAGGGGAATTTCCTGGGTGCCATAGATGAAAGGTGAAACAATGATCTCTTAAGCCCAAGTAGTATCAAAGATTTCATTTAATTTTTTTCACTCTGTTTATTTTAAAGACATAAAATAACAAGGAAACCCCAGATGAAATGTCATTATGATGCATGGACCATTCATAGGGTATGTACCCTAGAATCAGGGTACCATCTCTTTGTTTTTTGATAGGCCAATCGTCCTTGCATCACATCACATGGGGGGATATATCTCATGTCCTAAATGGTATTCCCCACCCTATCTCACACACCAATGTTTCATAAAACTATTTACCTAACATCCCATGAAATATTAACTATGACTTTCAATGATCTCTATTCTATCCCTCAAACTCTCAAACAAACCACTTCTCTGATACCATTTTTCCATGACCCACCATATTCATGATGAGGGAAGGGACAACAAACTGCCATAACCACCAATCTTCAAGATGAAGATGAGATAAGGTCCCCATGAGTCCCACCTTTAATCAGCCCTGGAGTGGAGATCATCACCAAGGATATAAAATTTCACACATAAATGTAAATAATTACCCTTTATATTGATCAAGATCGGGAGATAAGATTATAAATCCCTAAAAATCGAAATAATAAAATTAAAAACAAATAAAAAATCTCTCTGACATGCATGTTCAAAATGTGAAAATAATAAATGGTAAAATAAAAACTCCAAATTAATGTACTAAAAGAAATGAGTCTAAGAAGTAAGAGAAATTATTTTGGATTCCAAAGTTATTAAGGTCCAGAGTGGTCCCCAAAGTCCTCCTATAAACATGATGGTAGTCTATATACAAATAGTGATCATACACATATACATAGTAGGAAAACTAATGCTACATGTGCAAAATTGGGGGAATATAATAATTACCCTACGAGAAAACCATATAACCTCAATGAAACTACCATGTAATACTATCCAGCACAACATCATTAAGTCTCTCTCGCAAAATAATGCATCTAATGTAAATTAATATTATAAGCACATCGATATTTGGGTACCTCACACCACTTTCCCACTCGCTAACTACTAGTACCTAATGGATAACCTCTTGATGCTACCAGTCTTCCCAAATGCAGTCCCACTACCACAACCCGCTCACACACACCTGGGCCTCAACCACACAAAATACTACCCACACTCACCTGGGAAACAAAACCACACTTCTCACTCCATTACACCTAGGCCTCATCCTGAAGATATATTGGATACATCCCGGCCTACAACCACCTAGTACCATCATCCAAAATAAACCATTACCCAATAAATCTTGGAAGCTAGTAAGCCTAAAGCTATTATACCCGGCCCGAATACTCCCAAGTGGAATGATCTGAAATAGGGTGTGAGGAAGAAAGTTAGTAACCACCCATCCATCCTCAAATTTGGCACATAGTTCCCAACAAGGTTGGGTTAAATATAGAAATCATAAGAATTAAAATGTTTGTATATATATATATAGTTAAATAAACACTCGGTCCAACCTATGGGTTCTTGAACAAAAACCTACCCACAAAACCCTCTTTTGTACCACCCCTAAATGCACAACTAGTAACAACAGAACACATGCCTAACACCTTTTTTATTTAACCACATTCACTTTATTAAGTAATGGGCTCACTATAATCTTTAACAAAACTACCAGGAAACTACCAGCCATAACCATATCAATACAGAAATCAAAACTGAACCTACAATCCCACTGTACAAACCCTCCAATGTTCTTGGAAACCTATTCAACATTTTCAAACAATAATTCATCAAAACATTTCTGCAAAAACCTCATATCACTACCCATCCATGCTTCCCCACCTCCAAAAAAATCCCCAATGTAGTCCTACTACATAATAAATCAATTACCATGCCACAGTCCCACAGCTCGACGTTGCTTCACGACTATAACACAACAAAAAGGTATTTCATCTGCCTACAAGTTCTTCCATTCAACAATCAATCAATCTCTTAGACAGAGATTCCATCACACCTCTATGGTACAAATCCACACGTATATCCCACTATAAAAATAATTTTAACCATAGTATATCTACACACACCTCTCCCTTCTCACAAAAACCAACTCCATTTTCCAACCTTGTACCTACAACCGTGCTCCCAATAGCAGCACCAACCAACTCAAGTAAGGTTATAAAACTCAACAGAACACAACACTCAGCCTCACCATTCAATAGGATGTTTATACGTTAATATTTAACCCACATATATTTTTTAATTAAACATAATTATATCCAGGGTGATCACACAATATGATTGATCCTAGGGAATCCATTTATTCAACTATTTATACATCATTAAAAAGATTTAATTTTTCAGACATTGATCAACCATCTCAACAAAATAGAATATCATTAGTGCACAATCCATGACCACCAATGACCATTACTTTATGTAGGTTTGTAGCAATGGAATACATAATAGTCTCAAAGAGAACAAATAAAATAGTTGATCATCATCAAACTACGCCAGACATGTTATATTATTTACCCATGTTATCTTTTAATCAAATCCAATTCTTATCTATTTATTATTTTGAAGATAGTTCCCAACTATTCCTCACAAGGGTTCATTAGTATACCCACCCCAGATGAGGAAAAATTAATCAAAATCAAAAGAAATCCATACTTGTATGATCAATTGATCGATGTTTCTCCTTGTTCCAACAATATGGGATCTTGCGATTCACAAGAAAGATCTTCAAGAAAACCAAGCAAGAGAGCCCTGGTACATGAGCACGACTAATCTTGGGTGGAAGGCTCTAGGTGAAACATGGGAATGAAATGAAAGAAGTGAAGAATAGATCTCAGTTTATGAAAGGGATAACACTTAAAAATAAGGGAGATAATTTCTAAGTACTTAAAAATCGGCTAGTCATTAGACAATGCGGCTTGGTGGTTACATGGATGGTGGGATGTTTCAAGATACAAGGAAATTGATAATTCTCATAATAAAAATTGGATACAGACTAACACATGGTTTTGAGTTGATAAGTTACCATTTCATGGAGATAATCACATAGTAGAGGAAAAAATGGAAAAAATGGGAAAAACTGGAAAACTAGAAATGAGTCACTGATGAGTGAGTCATCGATGTTGAGCCACTTATTGGTGAGCTACCAACATGAAGATCTATCGACACTGATTCCTATGATTCCCTGACTTCTCGAACTACTGACTTCCTAACCTACTGACTCCTTGACCTAACGACACTGATGCCTTTGACTAACCCATACCGATGCCCTCAATCTACTGATGTTACCATCCCTTGACTCACTAATGGATATGATATAAAATTCTGATGAAATAACATGTTGATTCAATGAAATGATGACACACTAACATGCCGGTGTGAAGACATGCCAATCCAAAAAACTAGAAAATTAGTAAAATCTTGAATTGAGCTGCATTTGACACCTTAAACACAGTAAAAATGGATTTTGAAAAAGGAAAGGGCACATGGAATTCCTGGTTATTACATGTTTAATGATAATAAATGATGAAGGTATTGACTTATTTGGTATATAAAAATCAAGATCCACATTATGATTTATTAGGGATCAATTTTAATCTAATTCTCAGAAATTTAGTGAACTGTTTTCTAATGTTTTTTATTTTAATATTTTAGAAGGTTTTAAATGTTAACAAATTATGGAATTGTTTATGGTAATATTCATTTGAGTTTATAGATATTATATTATTATCTCTCTATATGAGGAAGTATATATATTGGATTACTAGTTCAATCCTTTTTTCTTATGATAGAAATAGATGGAATAATCTATCCTTCTATTTATGGATCTCATGATTTTATAATAAAATGGAGTTAAACAATGTAATTACAATTTCATTGAAAAATAATTTAACCTTAGGAGAGGGGCCTTGAAATAAATTATTCTCTCATTGTCATCTTTTTTGATGATATCAATAATATTTTTCTAGCCTCCATTTTTACAGATTTGTGATCATTATCTTTCTCCTAACAATGTTATTTATTACTTTTTATCAAAATGTGGTAGATAGATTTATCTTTAATATCCATGTTTTAAATTTCCACCTTTGTTATCCTTGGTGGAAATCATGTTATGAGTTACTTTGGGTAACCTTTACGTCCCCAACTTTTATTTTTACAAGGGAATTTTTAGTATTCATTTTTAGATTATCATTTCTAGGAAAGGAGTATTCAAATTATAATCCATTCATAACCAAGATTAAATTATTGGAAAAATTACTTTAAGGGGGGTAGAATTTTACATCTGGACACAACACAGAATATTGCGTGTGATTTATTAGAGCACCAAGTTATTATTTCTTTGTACACAACACCATGTCGAGATTTCCGTACATGAAAATATTATATTATCTTTAGGTACATGAAACCCGATGGTTGGATTGTCTTGTATGAAATTTTGAGTTCATTGAGTAACATTGACGACACACAATACATTGTTTTAGCAATCTACAATGTACAATTAATATTATTGTTAAAATATTTCCACAGTTTTCACATAGAAATTGGAATGATACTTATGAATAGGATTACCTAAATTAAGAAAATATTGTTTACAATTTTATATAATTGTAATTATATGGTGGCCAATTAAATATAAATTAAAATAAATACCTTTTAAAAATATATGAACTCTTTTGCAGGAGAACAATATATATGAAATAAAACAGGTTTCACCTCTACAAATAAAGTGATATTTTTTTATAAATGATTATAAATATATATATATATATATATATTCAATTAATTAAAATAATTAAATATCATATAATATTTTTTCTATAAAATAGATAACAATGAATACAATTTTACGAATAAAAAGTTGTTTTTTTCTAAAATATTGTTTTACAGCCTTTTAATAGTTCAACAATTATAGAAATAATTATTTTGATTTTATAATTATTATTTTTAAAAATAATTATAAATTGAGAAATCAAAATATGAAATTTACTTTGGGTAAATTATTGGTATTTTTCAAAGGAGTATCACTATTTGACAAATAGTGAATACCATAGACTTTTAATTGAAAACTGCATTTTCATCGAATTTATTTCTATTGTTAAACTGTATTTTAATATTTTTTTAATGTATAATATGCTGAAATTTACATAAAATAATCAAATTAACTATTTTTAATCTAATTTTACAATGAAATTGGATATATAAAAACATTTAATCATTTAATCATTTTATCATTTAAAACATGATTTCACGACATGTCTATAAGATTATTTTGAAATTAATTTATGAAACTTTTGTGACTAGCATTTGAAAAAATGGATTCAATATTTGGAATCCTAGTAATTTATAATTTCAAATAATTTCAAATTAATTTTCTAATAATTTGATTAGTGAATGTAATGAAAATTAATTTCGGTGGTTAAGGAAAAAAGGGTTTACTAAGTGGTTAAACATTAATTTTATGGAGAAAAAAATGAAACTTGTCTGAAATAAATTTTATGGAAATATTTAGACCATTTACCATATTTTATTTAAAATTTACAATTAATTTAGGCACGTGATGTAAGTAAGACCTCCCAATAGTGTCAAATTTCTATATTTACAATAATGCATCTCCTTCTCCACTAGAAACATGAACTCACCCAACTAACTTTTTCACACATATAAATGCCATTTGGATAAAAAAACCCTGAAAAAATATCGTAAAAAATTTACTTCATAAATCATATAAACAACCATTTTGGAAGAAATCCAATAAAGGAAGTCCTTGGTGTAAACCAAAAGGAGTTACCCAATGAAGAGGTAACATCTGTCAATAAGTACTTTGTTTCATTTCACTCTCTAAACCCAAAATAATTCATATTAAAAATTATATAATAAAATAAGCATCGTAAATATAATTATATGTTTTTAGTTTATTGGTATTACCAACATAGACATACACATTGATCAAATGAGGTATATAATCATCCCTCATGAATTTGGCAGACTACCGTCCCATGAACCCATGTTGTTTGTTATACCATTTCCATCATTAATGGTTGGGAATAATTATGGAATCTTTATTTATATATCATATATATAATATTAATGATTTAATTATGATATTTTATTTATTATATAACACATACCATCATGATTTCCATTTTTTTGGAAATACGATATGTTCTTTTATGGGCTTGTGAATTACGGCCTCCTAAAAGTGATGTGATTCATTCAAACTTTAAATGGAATGTATTCGGTCAAGGTTTAGTAAAAATATATGATTTATAAGACATAATTATTATAATTTAATGAATATATATATATATATATACTTATATTTCATTTACATTATTTCTTTCAGTATGACAAGATAACAGAATCAAAATTCATTTCTATGTCAGACGTACTGTCTCCGTGAATGGTTTATTATATATTATATTTTTATCTTTTTTGTTATGATAAATATTTATATAATAAAAATATATAATTTTTATATCATGTTTTATAAAATTTAAATATGTAAATGTTGATCTATTTTTGGGGATCGAGAATTTCACTTTAAAACATCATGAAAAAGAAAGTTATTATTACCTAAAATGTATCTTTGACATGTAATTTTTAATAAATGGTTAATATAAATTCGTAATAAAATTATATATGGTATTATATATAACAATATGTTTCATTTGTATATTTACAATAAACTTATACTTATTAGACGGGAGGTTTCAATGTGTACGATGAAAGTCATGACTCAAGGAAAGGGTTTTCTCATCTAACATTTATTTATGTGAGATATATGATTTATTCATAATTTATAATTATTTTGGTGTATATAATATATATAATTTTTTTCCCTGATTATTACACTTAAATTTATGAGTATTCAAATATCCATTTTATGATCTCTCTTTTAGAGGGTCTTATGATTCTAATGTTACCAAATTGGTATTGTAGTTTGTTTCTAAATTATCATTCATTGAGACACATGTTATGAAAAGAACCTATAATATTTTTGAGGTGTATATAATTTTATATGAAATATTATATCAATAATATAATTATTCTCATTATCTGGTTCGCTTAATATAGTATAATTATTTCTTGGGGATTCATAATAAATGTTATCAAAGTGGAATGTGTTTATTTCTACAATATAATCATTTATCAAGATTATTTATGATTATTATTTAATGGATAAAATATTATAATCACTATATCATGGGATACCATTAATTTTATAATCTTTTGGTTATTAATTATATATTCAATTAATGCAACCATTTGTTTACTCATTTGTACTTAAGATAATAAATACTGTGTTTTTAATAAAATCCCAATTTATCTCTCTCTTCGGTCATAAATTTTAGTCCATTTAAAACCATATTTCCTAGATAAATTAATAATGTTATAATATTATCCTATATCCATTAAAATTAATTTTTTTATCATTTTTCATATTTTAAAAAAAATTGTTTTAAAAAAAGATTCATCTTTTGGTTTTCTAATTGAGAAACATTTCTAAACGTAATACGACACAATATAAATGTTCAGGATATACAGATATATCCTCTCTCATGACAATAATTTCATTGATTTTTTTTCATTTTTAAAAGATTAATTCTTTAAAATCATTTTTACTAATATTTAGTAATTCAATGTTTTTATGTAGTTTTCAATTAGAATGTTTTTGAAAAATAATTTATGCTTAAGTTGTGTTTTAAATTATTTTCAAAGATTCCATTATAAATATTCAACAATATTTTATATTAAAATGGAATTCAAAATGATTATTGATTTAAAAATAATTTTTAAAGAAAAAAGGATATTTTCCTCTGAAAATATTTTCCACAATTATTAATTATTACATCATAATATTTCAATTGGGTTTCAATGGAAATTATTTTGAAAATATTTTATGTCTGAAATTGATTTACAAAAAACATTTATTTTACTTAATAAATTATACATGTGGTATCTCAAAATCTAAATCCATCCATGATTAAATAATTTGATATATATTATGATTTACCTATGATATGACTGAAGGAAAGCACTATATTTATTTTTTAAAGGGATTATGTTTAAGATATCTTGTTTTTTATGAGACTCGTTTCTCTTCCATGGGTTATGAAATAATAAAATTATGTTTAGACCCATTTATTTTAACAACTTATTATATGATAAAATGATTAAAAAATGTCTGTTTTAAATAGGTTATAAATATTTTTAAATGTCTATGATATCAATATGATTTCACAAGTTATGATATTATGTCTAAAAACCCCATACCTTTTTATCAATCAGGATTTGATGAATTTTTTAATACCCTATTACACGTGTATAAATGAATTAAATATGTGATTTGTAGGACCTATATTTCCCTCCAATACATTGGGTAAATATTTATTTCTCATGATATAATTTTTGGAATCAAGTAAATGGGATTGATCTATAATGGGAAATAAGTGTGTCCTAATCCAAAATGAAAACATTTTGTGTCCAGATCCACTATGGGAAAAATGTGTATCCAAATCCACAATGGGAAATAGGTTTTCCCTGATCCATGGTGGGAAATACGTGCATCATGTTCCACTATGAGAAATAGTTCCATCCTTATCCAGTACATTGATGGTCTTGGAAGATGAACATGACACATCAAACAGTTTCTTATATTTACTATTGTGCCACACTTATATGACTTGATCTTATAGTTCATAATTGATTTGTGATAATTTATCATCGTTATGATTCATATTTTATAAAAAACCAATATTAATTACATAAGACATTTTTATTACCTTTTATATGTAGGGTATGATTATCGAATGTTATTTTTAGGTTTTATTACACCTATACTATTTTTATAAATTTGTATCTCTAATTTTTCCTTTCCCTATGTTATGAATAATGGTTTTAATTAGGAGTAGTAAATGGTAGAATCATGGTAGATAATAATGATGGTTTTTCACTATAAATAAATACAATGTTTCTAAATTTATTAATACATTTAGCTATTATAGTCCCCATGCATTTTGTTTTATAATTTTCTGAATATTAATCTAAATTGATGTAATGTCTATTTATATTAATCCATGTTCCCTATATTTGGTATCATAAGAATGTTTTAGTAATCATTTTAAAACAAGTATGTCAAAAACATAGTATGATATCTATGTATATTAAAAAGGATGTGTCTAGATATGTCTCTATGGATAATCATATAGTGTCATAGATTTAATAGATGGTGTCATAATTTAGGAATACTAAAAAGAATTTTCCTTGATTATATGGTTTTATACTATGATAAAAGTTTCTACCACTATGATTTAATATTCTACAAAATAGATTTAACTATAAAGCACTATGTTAACATTGAATTTTTTAGATGTGTGAGGTATACGAATTAAAAAAATAGATCTCCTATGTGAAAATATCATGATGATAATCAGGTAGGTGGAATGCGTATTGGTTATATAGCTAAATGCAAAGAGACCGTGAAGGAGATGTGAAAGGTATGCGATGTTCTAATAGTATTATTTAAATTAAAAGTAAGGAAAATGAATAAATTGGGGCTTATGAACACTAATACATGATTCGTATATTATATTCATGGAAAGGGGTATTAAGAAATAAGTTGACGAAGCATGAGTAATGGATTAAAAATAAAGATGGATGATTGAAGTATATATGTTTAAGAATTCAATGATTATGTTTTATTAACAATGAAATATATATATATATATATATATATATATATTCATAAGAAGATTTTATTTAAGGATATAAACAGTTATGTTGAATGTTTATGATGACCTTGAAAATTTATTTAATAGAAGATAGATAACTTGATTAACATATAGAAAACCATAATCTGTACCTGATGTTAGGAAAAATATTTTTATCAGGGATTAAGATATCATTGATTGGGATAATGTAAGTTTATGAGTTTCGAAAACATCAAAATTGGTAATGTATTTGTTGAAAAAGTGGTGTATTTTATCAATGATGGAGTTTGCAGTATTTTTGTATTTATGGAATATATATAATAATATGTATTTTATATAATGAATTAAGAGACATATATGTTTTATATATGGGGTTATGTTAATTGAGGTTATTAACATGATTCAATAGAATACATGATGAAGGAAATCACATGTTTTCAATTTGAAAACATATAACTACTTTATGATTTATAGGGAATTAATGTTATATGGATTTCAAAACATTTATTCTCTTTAATTGTAATTTTTTTTATTCTTGTCTTTCGGAAGGGTTGTAAGGTTGAACAATTATGGAGTTTTTTATGGTAATATTTGGATGAGGTTTTAGAGGATAATTTATTATCTAACAATAAGATGATTTATGTATATTGGAAAACATTTTCTAATATTTTGTTGTGATAAAGATAGATGGAATCATTTATCATTCTATTTATGGATATCATGACATTCTAATATTTCTGGACTGAAAAATTAACCCTTATTTCATGGAATAAGATTTGGAGTGAGAATTGATCAAGACATAAACCGAGGGTGAGAATGTTCTTATGAAATGTAATGAATTATAAAATATAAAATTTCTCATTAAAATTACTTAACCTTCAGAAAATAGTCTTGATATAAAATTTCTTCCCATTAAAACACATTTTGATGAAATAAAAGAAACTATTCAAAATTTTGTGGTTTATGGATTTGTGATCATTATCATTTTCATTACTATGTTCTCTATCAATCACTGTTATAACTTGATAGTTATACATCTCATCCATGTGCATGTTTTCACTTGTAAACTATGTTATCCTACATGGAAATATAATTATCAGTTTCTTTGTGTAATTTTTATGTTCCTACCATTTATTTTTTAATGTAAGTTTTAGTATTCATTTTTACAATATGGATTTCAATGAATTGAAAATTAATGTGTTAAACCATTAATAAAGCAGATTAATTTCAAACGAGAAATTCATTTTAAAGGGTGGGAGAGGTGGCATGTAACACCCCAAGATTTGGTCAAATATTTTTTTGAATAAATTTAATCTTTTTAATCATATAAATTTCATTAAACTCTGAATATAAATTCGGTTATATGAAAGAAACGATTTATTCATGGTTTGTACACAACACCATGTCATGATTTCACAACATGTGAAACTTAGATTATCGTGTGGTACATAAAACACTATTTTTGGATTGTGTTATATAAAAATTGTAGTTTCTTCAGTAACATGCATGACATGCAAGAATCAATTTTCTATAAATACACATTTCTATAACATATATTACAAATATTAAGATTATATCAAAACAATAATGACCATGTAATAATTAAATAAATTAAAAACTCATCATATACATAAGATGTTTAACCTTGTCTTATTCTAATTATAGGATCCTAAGAGTAGTTTATTATTGCAATATATACAAGATGGGGGTGAATTATATTTTAAAACCTCATTAAACTAGTAAAAACCCCTTAATTTAGAATTATCTAACTTAGAATTATTATTATTGATTGAGTGATGATTAGAATAATAATGGATCCAATTAATATTAATGAATGTTTTTCATAGTCAGGGTAGAAATGATAAAAACAAATAGTAAATAAAGTTCTATATGATGAACAAAATTCTATTAGATGCATAACAAAGAAGAAACATGTAAAATCAAGTATAATGATAGCTATTAATATTAAAAATGACTTACAAGAAATATTAAAAGATTAATATCTTTGAACCATAATAGCAAGGCAGTAAATAACATATACTAATGGTATCCATATTTTTAGATGTATTGTAATGTCATTCTTTCATTACCAAGAAATCCCATGATATAATGATTTGAATATGCTCTGTATTCTTATCTATAGAATACATCAATAGGATGATAAAAATCTATATTTCTATCCTTAGAATCCATCAATATGATGGATCATATTCACTATATTTTTATCCCTGAAATCCATCGATCTTAATAATGATATATTAAGGAATAAAATTGAAAAATATCAAAAAAAAACAACCTGGAAAAGAATATGTAGATCGATAAATCTCTAAAGAATTATAATGATTAAGAATGAGGATATTACACAAATAAATCATTCAATGAATTGAGTTTTGTAATGTGTTTGGATGCACGAAACACTTAAAATGACCAACTCTTTATTAGAAATTCTCCAACATTCATATTTCATAGATTATTACAATGAACATAGATAGCTATCTTATTGAGAGCTCCCAATTTTTATGGAATAATTTTAATTTAACATCATTTATTTTTTACACCATTAAAATGTTAAATGTGTTCCATTAAATAGAAACTATTCTATATATACCAATTATAAACATTGGAATGTCTGGTGGGATTCTTTATCAATTTTCAATATGATTATCCTTATGAGAATCATTTTGATGGATTCAGTGCCATAATAATTCGGATTCTTATGTATTTTTTAGTTATACAGATAGTATGAAAGCCAAAATCTTGGCCTAATTAAAGGAATGTATAATTAATCATACGCATACTTCGTCTAATAATTATAATAAAGAACAGTAAGATTAAATTCTTAATACATGAGAACATTTTCAATAAATAGTGAATGATAATGGTTTCTACAAAGAAAATACTACATCAATAGGGACCTAAAAAGACAGTAACCATGTTTTATGAATATCCATGTGATTTAAAAATATAAAGGAAAGGAGAAGTAAGAGGCAAAACCTATGACTCAACATTACCTTATCAACCAAATTATATTAAACATGGAATATTCTAATTTTTTTTTTCTGATCAGTGGAATTTTATAATATTTTTATGGAATAAATGTAATGTTCACCATGTTTGGATTTATCAACCATCATGAATACCATTTATTTGAATATTTCTTTTCACATTTATATGATTAATTTTCATTAAGAAAATATTTTTTACTAATATTTGAAAAATTCATTTTCTTTAAAGTTGTTTTCAATGAATTGAGTTTCAAATTTTTTCATGTTCATGATTTATTATAATTGATTTTAATGGATTCCATTATATGTTGTCTACATTATTCTTAATGAAAAAGGTTTTATAAATGTTTTTTATATAAAATTTTTCTTTCAAAAAGGAAAATATATTTTAAATAATAAATTTTATAAATTAATTTTAAACAATACATCATAATTATTCAATGTGTTTTCAAAGAAAAAAAATTTAAAATACTTTTTGACTTTAAAATTTACTTATAATAAGTGCATATTTTTTTAGAAATTTACCAAGTGATTTTTCAAAATCCATCTCCAACAATGATGATATACCTCTGTATATTTTATAATTTACTATGTATGATATAAGGAATAAATTATCCTAATTTTTATAAATGGTTCATGTTTAAGATGTCAATTTTTTTATAAAACAAGTTCATATTTCATGGATTATACAATGACAAAATGATTTTATAACCCATTTCATTTCAGGGGTTTTTCTATGATGAAATTTTTAAGAAACCTATCTCTTTTGCATAGGGTATAAATATGATAAATTATTTATGATTCCCATTTCACAACATGGGTTATGATATGAAGATTATTAAACCCGTATATTTTTATTTTCAATGAGATAATGATTGTTTTATTATATTATAGCTCATATATGTATGAATTCATCATATGATGGGTGGGGCCTCTATCTCCCATAAATTAATTATGTAGTGATTTATATCTAATGAGGTAATTATTGGAAACATGTTAATGGGATTGATCCCCAGTGGTAAATAGGTGTGTATTTATCCATAGTGGGAAATAGGTGTGTGTTGATCTATAATTGGAAACCGGTGTGTCGATTTCCAGAAAAAAAAATTGGTGCGTCCGTATCCATAATGGGAAATAGCGGCAACATGATCCACTATGGGAAATAGATGTGTATTGATCCACTATGTTGATAGTCTTGGTAGTTAACCAAGAGAAATGAAATGGTTTATATATTTATGCTGGTATTGAATGTATATGACATAAGCTTATGGATCATGATTTATTTAGGGTTATTTATCACCCTTATTATTCTTGTCTCATGAACTACCTATCATTATTGTAGGTATTGTTTATATGATATTTGATATGTAGGGTAGATCTTAAAAAGTTATTATCATATATTCTTAATATTATTCCCATGTTATTCATACACATATACTTTAGTAACCCCAACAATGAATATGAGAAAACCCTTTATTATGTATCCTTTACCTAGGTTATGAAGAATGGTTTTATATACATGTAAAAAATTATCGGATCATTGTTGTAAACATTGAATATTATTCACCTTCATATAATGATATTCTTCTATGATTACAAATACATAAAACTATTGTTGTTTTTTGGAATGTAATTTTGTAATGTGCTGATTATTCATATAAAATGAGGGAGATGTCGAGCATCTAGGGGAGACGCCCTTTGACACGAAATGGCCTCTAGGGTTTCACTGCTTCTTCTCACTACCCTGATCCATGATGGCCGGGGATTTCTTGATGTTAGGGAGGTTTGACTCCCACAAGCATCCTATGACTGAAATAGCGTGATCTACGATTCAGGGATGTGAAAATCAAGTGATGAAATCCATTGAGGTTAGCGACTACAGTCAATCCTTTTCCCAGTTTAAGGGTGTGTGTGTAGGTGTTCGTAGGTGGGGATCAGTTGGTCACGTGAGAGATGATCCAGTTGTGATTTCGGAAATATTGGAGTTGGGAAAGCACTCCATTATTGCGCATCTCGTCCTGCCTAAAGGTGAAAAACCTTGGAGGATAGAGTCTCTCACGCAATGGATATCAGGTATCTGGGGATTCAACTCTTGGAAATGTGTCTCTCTGGGTAAAGGGTTTTTCCATATTATCTTCCCCTTGGAGGAGCTCAAAATGAAAGAATGGGGTTTTGGATCACAGTCACCAAGCCTGGTGCTTTTCACAACTGAGAATGGGATAGGATATTTTTCTCGCTGATATTGGTAACTGCTATGCTCAAATCTGGATTAAAATCTTTGGGTTAAGCTGGATTTTATGGCATCCTCATATAGTTTATGACATTGCTTTAGTGGTTTGTATCCCAATAAAAATGGACAAAGAAACTGAAATTTTCAGGCTTGGTCATTATTCTAGATGTCTAGTTGAGATAGACCAATGTTATACTTTGGTTGATAATGTGTTTTTGGCCACTGATGAAGAAGAACTAGAATTGATAATTGAATTTGAAGGTCTACCAAAATTCTGCTCTGATTGCAGGATTATTGGACATGACACATCTAATTGTTGGAGGTCTATAGTTTTTAATCACTCCTATCAGCAAGGACATTATCCTAAATCATGCCCTATAATAGGAATGAAAAAATTGGGGAAAGATGATTCTGTTAAAAATAATCACTTTCCCAAGAAGGTTAAGGAATCTGTAGTTCCTTTTCTTGATCATTGTTCTGAGTTTCATGGTAAAGGGAGAAAAAACTGGGCTGACATGGCTGAAGAGGGATCTGACCCCTCAGACCTACTTCCCACCTTTTCTGTCCAAGCTGGTGATGTTACTAAGAATGAACCTGTTTCTTATTCTTAGGATTTTACAGGTGCCCATGGATTTAAAGCTGATGCAGCTTCCAATCCAGGGCATATTGTGAATACTTGATCTAAAAAATCAGAGCAATTCACTACCACTTTTAATGAACCGACAATTTATGATATGGATATTCTCAATGTGAATGCAATTCCTGCATCTCTTGATCCAAAACAGGTAACTAGTGTAGATGTTTCTTTTCCTATAATTGCAACAATTTCTGTGCAGGACATGATCAATGCTTCTTCTGCAACTCCTGAAACAAAGCACCTGACCGGTGTGGAGGCTTCTCTTGTTACCCATGGTGTTACTGATTTGTCCGAGACAGAGTCCACTATCCATATGGCTATTGGAAAATAGGTGAATATTCCTTTGTGTGGGATTATTTCTCACACTCCACCCTAAAGTGTGCAGGTCGTAGCACCCAAAAAACATCATGGAATAGAGCATATGGCAGTGGTTAATAACACTGACCAGGCTACTAATCCGGAAGACATGAAAGGTGACCCATGGAAATAGGTTAGAACCCACAACCAAAAGAAACATGCTAAAAAAATTGAAGAACAGAAGAAGAAAGAGGTGGCATAGGATGACAGTTCAGATGAAGATCTAGAGTCTCTACATCACCAAGTGCAAGAATTAGAATGCCGATACAGTGGAGGGAGAGGACGGAGGGGACGCAAGCGCATTTATGTCAAGCTTTGGAATGTGTTGTGGGACAAAGAACAGAAAATCGCTTATAAAATTAGAAAGAATATTGGCCATCTGGAAGGAGGAACTTGAAATTACAGTCCATTGAATATGGTTGTACTTGGTACTCCCCGGTTTGGGTTTTTTATATGTAATTGGCGACTCATACCCCACCTTATATAGAAAAATTAATTATAAAATTATGTAATATCTATGTCTGTTAAGACTAGTTCACAATAATTACTATATTTTTTTTCAATAAGGTAATCATTCTTTGTTAAAATCAATAATAATTCGTCATATATACAGTTTTTCTCGATTATTCTGATATGGTAGCTTCAGCCCTTGCACCTTGGTGGTAGTTTCCTCATTTATTGCATTTTTATAAATGTGTAGACAATTTTTTGATATTATTTTTTTTAGGCCCATGGACATTTCATTGAACTAATGAAGATATATTTAATTTTAATAATAATTAATTTCATTTTTTATTAGTTTTATGTACCCATAAAAAATTGATTTTATTAGTTAATATGATTATATATATTTATATAAACATTCCATAACCACTGAAAAATCATCAATACGTCATTAGTACATAAAATTTATATGTAAAATTTCTGATTCATTCATAAAATTAACATTATAAAAATGTTCATATAGGTTCTAAAACCAACAAAAATAAGAAAACATCAAATCTATGGAATGAGTAAGAATGTCTTCTTATATATTGATAATATAACTTCAAAATTTATTTAATATTTTTTAAATAAAATTTATATTAAATAAATTAATTTTTGGAAACATCCATGTGTGGTGGTAATGAGAAATTAATTGCATTATCCATTGAGGTTCTAGTACATAGGTACACATAGTTGACATTTTTATTTCTTAATGGATTAAACAGAAATGAAGTAGACAACGAATCATATTTAAATAATAATAATGAGTTCATTGATATAAAATTTACTTATTAAATCCATATTTATGATAGTCTCATTGTGTTGGGGATGAAAAATGAGATATTTTATTTATGGATTTTGTAGTTGCAATGTACACATGAGTGGAATTTTAATTTTACAATTGATGGAAGTAATGTAGATAATGTTTATTCAATCAAAAAAATAAAACTTTAGTATAATAATTATACTAATTTAATTATATTATATTGGGTAAAATAGATTTGGAGGAGCTTCAGATATATATATTGTTTAATAAACATGGTATGAAGATTGCCTCTTCCATGAGTATCAGCCTTTGGAAATCTTCTTAAACCTTCTTAGGTTGGTATTTTTGTAATACTAGAACCTCAAGGTCATTGATAATGGAGATGGAAATTTATAGTAGTAAATCATAGCCAGGAAAAATTTATCAATGTGTGTATAGAAGTAAGGGGTAAATGGATCCTTTAATAAGATAGTGATGTGGTTCCCTTCTAAATATTTATATCTTTAAAATATAATAAATTTTATTCAAAAATAAAGTCATTAAAATTTTAACCCAGTTCACAGATAAAATTAAGGAAATAAAAAAAAAGAAAAATCAATCAAATTTATATATGATTTTCTATATTTGAATCCTTATCCATTAATTTTATGCCCATTTTACCCATTTTATCCATTAGAACGATTATATAATATTTATAAATGTAAATATACGTTATAAAAAAAATATTATTATCAATTTTCAAAATAATAATTTCAAATATTTAATCCATTTTAAAATATTAAATTTCATGATGTTGTAAGAAAATAAATTTAATATAATTATGTCTAACACAACAAAAAATGATTATTTAAAGAATGTATTTTAAGCATACAAAATAATTTACTCAAAAATCAGAAATACAATTGATTCTCTAGAAATTAATTGATTTGTGGGAAAAAATTATATTATTTTTACATTAGAATCAATCTAAATATGAATTTATTCCATCGAATAATTCATTAAATGAAATGGACCCAAAATAGTTTTTAATTAATATAAAATAGAACTTATGATAAAAATTGTAATACATGGATTTATAAATTTAACATTTCAGTTATAAATGAATTATTTCACTCCAAAAATTCTTTTTTGGTCGAAATTGTTTTTCATATATTTTAATGTCATATTTATTTCATAATGATTTGAGAATATTTACGGCATTTCTAAAAATTTAATTTTTCACACTTCACCTAACAATAAATCATTTATGAATAATCCAAAAATTACATTGTAAGATAATTTTTAAATGATTATTAATCATATACATTTTATTATATTATACTAAAATTATAATATTTAGATATTTATATTTTAAATAAAACATGTATAATATGAAATAAAAACAATATTTTTAATATATCATTTTTGGTTATTCATAAATAATTAAATTGACATTCCTAACCATTTCCTAGTCATTTATTGGATTTTATAATTTTTTTACCAAAAAGTACATTATTTAATAAATAAATTATATATATATCATTATTAAAATGGGACATCACTAATAAAAATTAATATTATATATAAATCCAATATAAAACCACCGATAATAATTAAATCATATAAAATTTATTATGTTAATAATTACATGTTTAAATCATCCTAATGTATAAATAATAAACTCATCCTGACCCCAACATAAGATCAAATTTTAATATATAAATTGGTGGTGACCACGTGTGGTGGTCCATTTAGAATATTTATTATAATCGTTTTGATAATCATGAACTTTAAATGAAACCAAACTCATTGAATCTACACATTCTGAAGTTAAACATGGATTTTGACTATAAGGAACCCTAGTGATTCCACCATTTTTCAGAACTAGAAAAAATTATAATTGTAATGATGGTTTTTATTTCTTGATACCATTGATTAATATTTCAAAATTCAATTACATCTATTTAATTTTTCTCAATCAAATGAAATATTACAGTGTTCGTTTTTTTATACTTATAAAATGTAGCATGATTTTTTTAGTTTACTGATTCATGTGAAATGGTTTATTTAAAAATGTTTATTAATGTTTAAAATAAATAGTTAAATGATGTTTTTTAAGAGATCATAAAACAATGGGATAAATAAAAGTTAAAAAACACCACTCACATGATCAATGTTTTATGGAGAAAAATGATTTTTGAGGAAAAAATTGGGGAACCCAAAAGTGTATTTTAATAAATATACACTAATTCCATCATGTAAGTAATAAGATTTAAAATGATATTTTTTTAAATATATGTATTATTTTACACCTGAAACTTATACTATCAAATTTCCATTAAGGATAAGATAACATTTCTTACACACAAAAATTGACTAAACCACACATTACAATATTTCATTATTATATAAAATTACAATACAAAATGAAATGAAATTTAATATACATATATATATATATATTTATAAAAATATAGAAAAATGAAACAACATTTAAATACAAATACCACTATATTGAGATATTATTCATCCCATCTTTATTTAAGGATCATATCATCAATAGTAACTATAGAAAGAATAAAGAAAGTTAGAATGATTATAATCATAATTTGAATAGATATTATATAATTAGATGGACAATTTTGATAGTTTTTGAGGTTATATATGGGAATATAGTAGGATTATTCAGCTTATATGATCGTTGAGATAATATAGTGAGTGTGCATATATGGTTGTTGACATTATATGATGATATAGATTATATGGATATTGATACCATCATTAGACATAAGAATAATTATTGAGATGAATTATAAGAAATATTTTATTAAATTATTATAGTTGTATCATATTATTTGAATTGGAAAATATATATTTATGTGGCCTTATTATGAAATGTACTTAGAAACATGATATAATGGTATCAAGTATTAAATTTTTTCTTATTATGATCATTTTTATATGCTTGAAAATGAGGTAGGTTCCCTTTGTCTTTCCCTGGATGATTCCCAATTTAATCATCAATAACTATGACATGGGTGAAATCATATATGGGAGAAGTTCATGTTCGTGGAATTAACTATGAGATACATGCTAGTTGAATCACCACCTCAGAAAACCATCATTCTTTATATATCTCGGTTATGTCTTATGTGGAGGTATTTTATGGTTTTGATGTAAAAAATTAGGATGATATGTATATTTAATTATTATTTTAATATATATATATATATTAAAACATGTATTTTACACTTTTTTTATTTTTATAAAATTTACTTCTAAAAAATTGAATTATTTAAATAAGTAATGTTTTTCAATATAAATTCATATATAAAATTCAATTAATATTTGTTAAATAAGTAAGAAATCATTAATAATTAAGAATCAATTCATTTAATGTTATTAGTTAGTAAATTTTGATGAATATTTTTATGTGTGTTAATAATATTTAACATAATAATTCATATTAATAACAACCATATAATTGTTATACATAAATAAATAAAATACAAAATTAAATACAATTTACATAGTTTTTATAAAATGGAATTTTGTAAGAATAAATTAATTTTATGCCTAAAAAATAATTTTTCACAAAAATGTTTTATTTACCCAATATATTTTACAGTATAAAAATTAATTTTTAAGCTTTTAAAAAATTGAATATAATAAAATAGAATCTATATTTAGAATTATAATTTCCCATTTACCTCATTGGGGTTATAAATTTTTTATTGGAAAAATATTTAATTCAGTAAATAATTAAACAAGGTACAAAGAGGTCAAATGGGTAAAACAACATCGATCAAATTTTTATAATTAAAAAAATTATTATAAAAGTAATTTCCTATTAGTGTGAGTTAATCCAACATATCTCACTAATATTTCTATAACAAACTCAACATACTCACATGTGATTCTATCTTTATCCAACACCTACCTTATGTTTCCAATGAAATTTCTCTCACTTTACATATAAAAGTATCTCTCCAACAAGAAATACAACACAAAAAAATTATTATATTTTCTCTTTCAAACCAATTTTATACACTAGTATTGTCATATTATAAGATTGATATATTTTCTTCAATTTTAGGATTCATTAGTCCTTCATTCTTCAGAAAGACGTTGTGAGAATGATGGATTCCATCAATGTAAGTGATGTATTCTTTTAAAATCCTTTACATTTACTTTAGAAGAATCGGTATTACTAAACATATTAAAAACTACA
Source organism: Viscum album (assembly GCA_963277665.1). Lineage (NCBI taxonomy): Eukaryota > Viridiplantae > Streptophyta > Magnoliopsida > Santalales > Viscaceae > Viscum > Viscum album. The sequence goes on along the minus strand of OY728141.1, from coordinate 1,588,956,014 downwards.
ATTATGATCTATTAAAATAAGTTATTCTTCTATAAAAATGATAATATCTGAATGAAAATTTACATTTCTACTCATTAATTACCTATATAACATTCTTGTTTGCGTCAATTGTTTCACCTACATGAATGGTGTTATAATGTTTCCATAATGAATGATTAATATAAAATAAATTATAGTAATTTATGTTAATAATTAATAAATTAATAGATTTTTATAATTCAATAATTATAGTGTATATATGTACATTCATTGTTGAAATTAAATTTTTTATTGAATTGAAATTCAAAAGCATGTGATTTAAACTAGTCTTCCAAAAAATGGTCATTGTACTTCAAAAATATACCATACACAAAGATTTTCTCCCTATTTACATTATATAGGATATTAATGAGTTAACATGAATCAAGGAATGGAGCCACCACATCAAAGCTAATATAGGCCAAATGAGAGAATTAACACATTAATAATAATTTCAAACAAAAAACAATTAATAAATAGGTCATAAAAATGTATAAATTAATAGAAAGAAGTATAATAATTATAAATTTGGTAATGATATATATTAATAATATTTATAATTTAATTATACCAGATTTTATTGTACATCCTACAAATAATGAAGCCATGTTAAGGGTTTTATTTACTCAGATTTAATTTAATTGGGAAATAATATTTATTCCAAGAATATTTTCTTGTAATTTTTTTATATTCTTCCATTACAATATTACATATTATATTTTAACTACCTATATATTGTATCTACATTTTCACATCAAAATATTTTATTAATAAAGTATGAAACTATTAAGAATAATTTGTATCAAACCTATTATCAATTTCTATTCTTTTCCGAAGTTATTTCATACCAAATACAATTTTCATTTATTATTTTTAAATATAAATTTCTATTATATTATTTAAAATTAATATATCAATTTATCCCTTTATAATATAATATTTTATATCACCTTAATCAAATTGAGTTTCTCCAAAATCTCGTTAAGAATTTTTAACATCCAGTTCTTTTCACATCTTTATATTTTTTATCTTCTTCCCCACATTTACATAAAATATAATTATTGAAATTCAATGTAAGATAATCTTATAAACTCTTAAAAATTTTTTTCCATAAATTTTTTTTTCCTCAAAACAAAAATTATTTTCTTAAAGTGGATTATAACATAATATTGTTATAAAAATTTTAAAATGTTTTATAGAAACATTTTTTTATTTTGCATCAGATTTTAAAATAATTCTCCAAAGTAACTATATATTATAGATTAATATTATTAATAACCCTATAAATTCCTTAATTATATACTTATTTTGGATTATTGAAATTTTGGTATTTTCCAATCTTATTCTTGTTGTCAGTTTATGTGATACCATTTGAAATTTTTATATAACCCTTCTTATTCCCATATATTTTTATGATGAGATATATGATTGATTTCATGTGGAATACTTATGTATGAATATTAAATATGAAATTGGGGGTTCTAATATATTACTACAATGTATTGGGTAATTTTTTATATCTCATGAGATAATAATGTTTGTCCTAGATATGGTTATGGTAAGAGTTGATCACAAATTTATTTTTGGTCATGATTATAGTTATATATTTTCATATCATTTTTTCTAGGAATTATCATGGATATATATTGTTATATATTTATGTGTGAACATGATTTGGGTTTTGAACGCAATGTTATGATTTTGTATGATAGTTTTTTTCAATATTTATATGTAATTCCACATTCCCATATTATTCTAATGGATTGTATTTATTAACTAATTTTTTCACTTTATTATTCAGGGGTATGTGTTATGATTTCAAGATTCCCCATTCATGTTACATATCTTTATATATTTTCTTATGGACACTTCTTATTGTTTAATGTTATTTTAAATTATATATTTTTAATATGTTTAATTTTCTTCACACAACTAAAGATTAGTTTTTAAGTTATGGATAATTTGATATTATCCTTTATTATATTTCCAATTTACCAAATTAATTATGTGAAAGATTAGTTTTAGGAAGTGGTAATGCGTAGTGAATTTTTTGGGATGTTTATTAAATAATGTGTGATGATACATTGACATAACTAAAATCTAAATACAAACAACCTTTTCTTTTTTTGATTATATTTTAATTTGTGAGGTGTAATTTTTAAATTATGGAATTAATTTAAAATATATTATTTTTTTGATTATGTCATATTATAGTTTGTTTTATAAAAACAATCATTCACCCGTTTATGTATTTTGTGTATTTATGTCACCAATGTGTATGTTTTCCACAATTGAAACATTTCCCTTCCTTGATGAGAACTGATTTTTGTTTCAATGACCCAAATTGAATATTGGTACTACCAAATTTTTTTGGATTAAATCATTATAATTATGTATTAGAGTCATTAAATTGGAGACAAAAACATTCTTATACTGTTTAACTATCCTTATTATATAAAAAATAGTTGGTAAACATCTTTTCACATCATTCATATTATAATTCATGATGTGTTGTCATTGTTATCTTTGAAAAAATTACTAAATAAAGTCAATTTCAAAAACTTTTTTTAAAAAGACCTTATTATTTCTAAATTATTATAATTTAAAATCTTATTGATTTTATGAGTACATAATAAAAAACCCTTCTATCATGTTTCATCAACACAATTCCTTTGAAACCACATATCTTTTCCACCTTTATTGATCATGATCTAGCAATTTATGGTTGTCAATTATCTTGAATATGTTTACATTCTCATATTGTATTATAAATATAGTACACATGTGTACCAACATGATAGTTAGTTCATCAATAATAAAAATTTTATTCATTAATAAATTATCTAGATCAACTTCTCAAACATCTACATTAGTTTTCTAGTCATGATGGGATCTCATTAAAACATTTTTTTTCATAGATAAGAACTATTATTCTATTTTTATATCAATAAAAACTATTATTTAATTAATATTATCAATCATTATGATTGATCACAAACAAAATATTAATAATTATTCCATTTTATCTACTACAATATAATTATTATTTCAATATAGTGTTTTAAAACTATTTAATAAGGAATTTAATGACACACAATCCCCAAAAAATCACAACCCATTTTATTTAAATTTTATATATTAGTAGCCCAATATATATATTTCCCTTTTTATTTATAGGTAATTTACTATCCCTCGTAATAAAATTATTTAGGTTGAAAAAAAATTTAATAATATATAATATGTGTCATAGATAGTTGAATGGAAAACTAAATTCCTACATATATTATATCGGTTATCTTAATTCAATTAATCTTGTATCTTGAAATTTTTAAATTCATATATATGTGTTAGTTAAATCACACAACGAGAAATTTTCACATAATGTTTAGGGATAGATATATCTACAATTCCTTTAATAAACATTCATGATTAACTATGTCGAATTATTGAGGTCTTAACCTATATTCACATGGGAATGATTCTAAAATGTTTTTATGATTAGTTATGTAAAATTTCACCATAATTTATTTTTAATTCTCTTCATGTATTCAAGATTCAAAATATTTAGGTTTAGTATCATATACGTTTACCAAAGTTAATAATTATGAAACATGTCAATGTACAAAAAATCATACAGCTAGTGGTTTGTGTTTCCAATGAAAATAATATTTTGTAATTTTATCAAAATATATATAAGTGCATCTAATTAATGATTTACATGAACCCTTTTTTTAAAGGATTAAAATTATAACAAATTAGAATTTACTCAAGAGAATTTTTGTTAAAAATATTTATAACCCCTATATTTCATGAATAATTCCAATGATTATATTCTAATGGTAAGTGTATCCCAAATTCTCATTATACATATATCAATAACCAAAAAAACAGTTAATACAAAAATTCCGAATTAATGTTAAGATTAAATTAAATTAGACCTTTTTTAAAAAACTTATAACCTAAAACAATCATTAACGTGTTTAAAAAAATAATCTAAATCCTTACCTTACATGTATCTACTTATATGCATGGTATGAAGATGACAGATGAGGTAGAATATTTTTTTTGTGATATTCTTTACAAACCGGTTTAAATAAAACCTATTGTATGTTCTATTTTCTTTAAATGTATCAATTTCATGTTTTGTAAAAACATTTAATTTCCCTTCTAATAATTCATGATTTTGAGGTATTTTAATGACAACATATTCCACTTTTATGTGCTTCAAATTATACCAAAGTATTCCATGAGTCATTAAAAGAGTTAAAAGGTCAAAAAACTCACATGATAATAAGTATAGTTTATATGAAGAGTAAATTACTAGGATTGAAAATCATTCTTTCTTAAAATAAATTTTATAAGGGATTAATCATTAAAATCATGGTTATCTAACCATTCATTGCAACAATTGTTGATGATGCAATCCCCTAACAACTATTTCAACTTCAATTTTGAGGAATTTTTAGTGGGGGAGGACTTGAAACTCAATAGGGAAACTAAGTATTTTATTGGACATTTCAATCCCACCATTAACCCTATAATAGTGTAATGTGAATGATTATAAGGGGTATTGGAGTTTCATTAAATTATATATCAGACCAAGCCTATGATATGTTATTATATTGACATATATTTATGTTTTCTTTAATTTTTTGATATTTTATCACCCCGATGCAAATATTTATTATGAATAAATATTAATTATCATTATTGTAATAGTTTAAATGATGTGAGATGTTTGTTGAATGTGATTTGTATTATTTAATTGAGTATTTCTTATATTATTTGGGTTTGGATTGTGTTTTGAAATGAGTACTTAATTTTTCTCCCACTAAATTACCAGATCATGGGTTTTAATGTTATGGAAACCAAAAATAATAAAGGGTATGTTATGTAATGGCTATAGGGTTACAGATAATTTTTATTTTGGGATTGAAAATCCATAAAATCGTAGAAACATCTAACATTTATCCTTGGATTTTTCTTATGGTTTATTGTTAAATTATTAGGCCAATTAATCAATTATATCATATAATTTTATAGAGAAAATATAATTTGAAACCATTTGACTTATTAGTGTCACATCTTGTGGTAATTATTTTCCTACTACCATAGACTACTTTCATTATCTTCCTTTTTTATTATATATAGTATCTGGTGGTGGTTAGTTTATTTATGTGAGGCTATATTTTTCCGTGATTTATTAGGGAGTTTTGTCCTAAAAACGAAACAAAAAAAGATGTAGGTGATCCCCTAGCTATATTGTGAGAGAAATAATCCATTTGGTTGAGGATAGTAGTGGATACAAATTAATGTTGTATCCTGAGATCAACGAGTGAAAGAATATAAATGTATGTATTCTCCACAAAAATACTATTTTGATTGTATATGGACATTGAATAGATGGTGGCACTGATATAGATTGGATTTTATGAATAATATTTTATTTGTATTACTAAACTCCCCAGTTTATTTATTAATCCTTATTCCCCAACCAAACACTATCCATTCAATATTAGGGAATCTTCGTGGATCTATATGGATCTCCCAACAAGAATCCTTGGTTGATCTATGTAGAAATGGAAGATATGTTCCTCTTTTGGCGTGTCTGACATAGATGGGGTATTAGATTCACATATTCTTATTATTCTGCTTTTATAATCCCACTGATCTATCATTCCAACTATGGTAATTCATTAGATATAGTCTAATAATTTTAAATTTTAAATTTATATATCTTCCTCTTACTTCTTCATGCCTCCTCTCTCCACAACATACAGATCCATGTTCTATTGTTGAATTTAGAGTGTTTCAAGGAACGTTGGTTGATGAACTATATTTTATATATAAAAAATTATTATATTTCCCTTGAAATATTTTTCAAAGTGGTTGGATAACATGGTTTATGTTTTAACGATTTTTTTTATTGAAGTGGGTTTAAAGGAATTATATTTAAAACATGATGGGTTTGGAGATATTTATGAAAATGTTTTTATCAGTTTTTTGTTTTTATTAGAAATGGTTTTAAATCAATCATTTTATTGTTTTAATGTTTGTTTTATTACCTAAATATGAAATTTCATTAGGATGGTTTTGATGTGGTAAGCCCAATAGTGAATATTGATGAGGAGGGGATCAATCCTCCTAAATAAGTACTTACCTCTTATGATTATCCTACTGTAGAAATGTGTGAACTACATAGCTTAATTATTGGTAGGGATCCACTCCCCAAAGTGAACTATTACCCACTATGACTATTCTACTAGGGTAATGTGCACACCAGGTAGCCTATTAATCTTGTAAATTGTTTGAAGATCCTCATTAACCTCAATATGATGTTACCCAAGGGACAATTTTCTTTTTTATCCTTTGAAGTATATACATGAAATGTTCTTGAATTGATTTGAAAAACATATTATTAAGAAATGTTTTAAATATATTGAAAATGGGGGATTCTTATGACTTATTTTATGTTCTATGAAGTTTTATCTCAAGAATTTTATGTATTTATTTGAACATAATTGAGTTTCATTGTAAATAATACTTCTGAGAAACTTTATGGGATCCTTCTAGTGTTGTTTCTATGACGCCCAATATACACATATGGGTGTATGTAGATCATATTTATTTATGAAACACGTATGTGAATGTCACCATTGAGTGGTAGAGGGTTTTTTATTTATCATGATTTGGAATTATGGAGGATAATAGGTTTCATGAGGAGATAAGACTTTTTTGTTAGTGTTCACATTCTTTGGTTTGTTGTTTTTGGAACTAATGTTTCCTTACTCTTTTATATTTTCTATTGTTGATTTTGATTATATTGTTGGTAGTTTCCATATTCATATTATCCTATTATATATTATTTTATGTAAAATAATTCCCAAAGGGAGTTATTAATTCATATACTATTGTCTCCAACCAATGGGGATCATGAATTCAGTTTAGACAATGTCAGAACCAACTTAGGTCTCCAATATTTTCCTAAATGGGATTGGTTATTGTTTCATTGGTAACCATTTTCAGTATGAATTTTTGTTTGTTTTGGTAGACAAAAGATTATAATTTTCGGACTCGATGTGTATGAAATGATTGATTTCCACTCTATCTCTCATTTTTAGGAACCATAAGATAAAACAAGGTTTTGAGAAATTTGTCTTTTTGGACCGACGGTATTTTAATCTTGGTATTTCATTACCCATTGCATTTTATAATTCATTTTTAATTTATTTAAATTTTTTGACGGAATTTATTATTCGAACATATTTTATTATTTTTATTTTCCTGATCATTTGTACAACCATATCACCTATAGGACTCCTACTGAATCCTTAGGAGGGTACTACTGATGAACCTTGATAGTGATGCCCACCAATTGATTGGAATATCATTGAAGTATTATTGTTCTAATACTGAGTTGTGGAAACATATGTGCAACCATCAATTTCTCAGGCTATATGGGGTTTAAAATAAAAGTTGTTAGGAGAGAAATAAATCCCAATATTTTATTCATTACAATCCCCCATCTTTACAAGGGTTGAATAATCCTCACAATGGAGGAGATTGGTTGGGAAATAATGAAATTCACTAAAAATACCTGGTGGCTTCAAATTCTGTAAATGAGGAGATGTTTTTACTTGAATCAATTACTCCCATAAATAATGGGTAGGGGATTATTGATTTGAAATAGAAGAATTAAATAGTTTAGTGGGAATACTTCAAGTACATCTTCGTAGAGAAATTTCACCTAGATTCTATGATCATTGATAAATGTATGGAGTTACTGACCCATGGAAAAGGGGATTGGATAGTTTTGGAATATGTTAAATAATTCAATAATATCACATTATTTTAACTTAAGGATGGGTCAAATAAGAAGATGAAGGATCAATGGTTTGAAATGGGTCTTTGATGTGATATTTTATACCAGTTACATATGATAAATATTTCTATCAATGTTGGGGTGTTGGATTAGTTGTTGATGGTTGAGATTGATCTGGTTGGAAAAGCTGGGCTAATCTTATTTTGTCCTACCTCTATTGGTAGCTCTAGTAGATATTTTAAAGTGAAGAGGAAGTAAAGAAATTTTCAAAATAGAAAACAATTGTAGGGATGAATAGAATCTATTTTTAGAACCATCATCAATTTAATGTAGTTTGAATTTTTATTAGTGTGCCTAAATAGAGAACAAGAATCATTATTTTCATACATATTATCATTTTCAATTAATTTTTATTCCATGATTACTTAAGAAAATTATGTTAGGATTTTTATTATCCTCACTATCATGTAGGGTTTTCATAACCTCAACGATCTACAACTCAGTGAGATGTTTCACAGACAATAGGGTTCCAACCACATTCCTTTAGAAAATAAGTAGTTACATTTCGTGGAGGAATTTACAAACGATGTTGAGGTGGATTATATAACTATGATACATTCAAATTTCAAATACCTTAGTTTTAATATACTATTAACTTGATCGGGTATGTTTTCCATTTTTCTATGTTCCCTTACGGTTTTAAAAATCCATTTATGTGACTTTTCTAGGTTTACTACAAACTGCAGAATAGGTATGTGTCGTGTACCTGATGTACATATCGTGTTCATGGTGCTAGTTGAATGTCATAAATTAGGAGGTCATGTCATGAATTGGGAGATCATGTCATGAGATGATACAGATCATGTATATGATATAGAGGTCATGTAGGAATAAATAGAATATTTTTATCCTAAAGTGACAAGTTTTTTGGCGTATCTTATCAATTGTGGACTACAAAGTATAACCAAGGGGTACATTTCGTGATCCATACCATGCCCAACATTATGTCACATGTTTTTCTATTTTTCTTGGCCTTTTTCCTCATAAAACTCTTCGCTATCGACTCCAAACTACTCCTTGGAATTTTTCAGAGTTGACTCACCTTCCCGATTTATCTGATCAGCTCCAGTTCACCATTTCTTCTATGGTGAATCTGTTCGAGTAAGTGTTCCCTCTGATTCTTCCATGTTGTTGTTCGCGATAGTGCCCAAGCCTTTCATTATTAGATCCTCTCATCCAAGATGGATGTTTCATGATGTACTCATCAAGATCTATTGTGAGATATTGTATTAAAGGACATTCCTTGGCTAGTTATGGTGAATATGATATTAATTCATGAGGTACGTGGGATTTCATTTTTCTGCCAACCCATTTTATTTTATTTTGAATCAGTCCTTTGAGGTGCATGTTTTTTTCTACGGCTTTTTTAATGATAATGTTTGGTTATTTTTCTCTTGGATTCAGTTGTGGGAATGTGCGACCTGAATATTGAGGTAGGTGGTTTCGTATCTAACATATGATAATTAACCTTGTTGTTTTGTTTTAAAAATTACTTTATTAATTGAGTAATGAAATTATCATGATTTCAGTTTTTTTGGAAAAGGGGTTTGAATGAAAAATGGGATTCCCATGATTTTGAAAAATGAATTATAAATGGGTTTCAATGGATTTCTAGAAACTAAAATGGGTTTGTGATAAAGTGAACATGGGTTACCATGGATACATTGGTGCATGGTTTAGCATGAGTCCCCCATCCATTTAATTGAGATAATCAAATTTGTTTCTCTTGGAGAATTACCCTGTTTCCTAGGACATTTGTTCTAGGATATTGATATTGAAATTTTGGGGGGATTACTCTTGTGGTTTTTTTCTTCTTCCTATGATCATTGTTTGGGGATCTATTTTGTGTACATGATTATTTTTATATGATTATCCAACTACCTAGATGTGTAGTTTTTCATGGTGCTGGGATGAGTTTTCTTTTGTTTTGTATTTCATGGCATTCTAAGTTAGCCTTGATATGCATGTTCATACTTGTATAAATTGATTTGGAAAATGTGCTTTGAAACTGATATACCGGCTTTTGTTTAGAATTGTGGAAGAGGGAATGTTTACCATGTTTTCTATAAAACCACTTTACTACTTATCATGTGATGTTTTAAATTTTAAATAAGAATACAAGAATTGTTATATATATACTTTCTATGGAACACCTAGTTGGGATCCTATTGAGCCTACTAGCTCACACCTTTCACACTGCTTCGGTGGTGCATAGACATTTTTTTTCCTTCTAGTATAGGGAAAGGCAACACATCACAGTGAGGAGACGAGTTTCATGTTAGTTGGGATGGGTAGCTGGTGGTGAGATGGTTGGGGTTTGTCCATTACCCAATTGGTGTAGCTGTTTGTTTTCGAGTACCGTGTAGCCAGAAATGTTGTTTTGAGTTCTTATTTTTTGTTTCAGTTGTTCTATTTATACAGTTTTTTCTTACAGTCATGGCATATATATTTTTTAGACATCCACTATTTCTTATTTTATCTTTATATATATCATGTGGTCATTCAGGTTGCATGAAATAATTTCCTCGGTTTTGTTGTTTGATGCTCAAGTTCTTGTCGCCAGCCCATGGAAAGAGTGAATGTCATGTTGGTATGTGACGGATCATGTCGTGGTTTTGGTTTCAAGGAAACATGGGTCGGTTCATTACAATTTTGTATTAGTGGATTTCTGTCCTTAATAATATTTTTCTTGGTACTTCTATTAGACTGTAGATCATACTATCAGGACATGAGTGGTATATTGTAATGAGTTCCTGACTATATCTTATCGTAATGAGACTCAAGTTACCATGTGATTTTGGGATATGTGTCTCCAATGTTGGTTTTTTCTTTTTGAATTTCAGTTTTTTACTTATGGTTTTTCTAGATTTAATTGAGATTTGATTTGTTCATAATCGTTCTTATTTTTTGGAGTGCAATATTCTAACTATGAGACATATTCCACATGTTCCAAAAGAAGGTACACCATATAATACTAAATGGAATACACATATGCATCAGAATATGGTCAAGATGATCCTACGAGCGGTACGTGATGTGGACCAAGATGTTTCCGGTGTTAAGAATGAACTAGGTGTGGTATGTCTAGGAGATAAAACAGAAAGAGATCGACCACGATTGTTATTTCATGAGAATACACTATAATTTTAATGGATCATTTACTTCATGATGTGTTGGATTATCTGGATAGTATTGATCAAATATTGTTCTTCTTCAATACACTTAATAATATCAGGAGAAGTGCGTAGTTTTTAGACTTTAGGTTTCCAACATGTCTTGGTGGGACTCTATGGTCTATGAAGAGAGACATGTGGTCTTGGATTCGAAGGGTTTTAAAATATTTATCTTTCAGTTGTTTTTTCCAGAGTCTCAGATGTTGGAAAAATATTTTGAGTTCCTATCATTACAGCAGGGAGAGGATTAGCTATTGGCATATACCAATTGGTTTGCTCAGCTTGTCTATTTTTTCAGAATTTGGTAAAGAATGAGCAGTTGAATGCCCAAAAGTACCTATGTGGTTTTTAATAAAAAATTAGATCTTAGGGGTTCATGTTGAATCTTTATGTGTATGTGGAGAAAGTGGATATTAAAATGATAGAAGAGATGGACATGGTAGGAAAAGTCAGCATTACCACCTCTTCTCTTCCATCTAGTGATAGATTTAGTGGAGTGCATGGGAAGATAAAGAAGTGGTAAGACCATATCAAGAGTGGTGGAGGTGGGTCTGAATAACGAGCCTTCTTTGCACCGTCCGTTGACGCTAGTAGTGTTCCCCTTACTTGCTACTAGTGCTGCAAGGGGGTCACACGAGACGTTCTTTTCCTATTCCTGTGAATACGTGTGATAAAAATGGACGTGTTGGTCATCTATACGGTCTCTGTTAGGCAATGATTATGCCTCACTATGGTCAGGGTTCGCTGGCTCCAAAGGCTAATGTGGTGCAGTCAGAAGCTTCAGAGACAATAGGGAACTATCCATTAGCCACAGGAGTGAAGCATTTAAAATCAATAGATGAGTGTCTAATTGAAGTTGATGACGGTCCTAAAAGAGAAAGAGGTACACTTCTTATCATAACTTTAGTAGCTACATCTTTGTTTTATACCGATTCCTATAACTCATTTATATATACATGTTTTCTCAATATTCTTAAACATACAATGTAACTTATTCCCTTTTCCATGGAGTTACCTACACCTCTTGGCAAGAGGAAAGAGCTTGTGTTCTAGAGTCCATCCAATTCTTTAACGATATCTTACACAGAATTGGTTTGGGATTTCCTAATTCTTAATCTGGATCTATTTGGAATCATCATCGGTATGAATTGAATTGTGTATCATATAGTTTAGATTGATTTTTATCATCAACACATTTCATTTAATTCTTCCATTGGGAGCTCTTGTGTGTTTCAAAGAGATTAGGACCCGAGTTCATGTTATGTAGGACCATTAGGCCATGAGATCAATAGTTTTTTGGTTGCTATTTTATTTGAGCACCATGACGTTTCATATTTTTAAAGTTATCAAGTTTTTATCAAAGTCTTTTTTGATGTTTTCCTAGATGACTTCTCTAGTATTCATCCAAAAATAGAGGTAGAGTTTAGTATTTTCTTGGTGCCAGCTACACATCTGATATCGAGGAATTCATACCGTATGGAACTAGAAGATTTGAAAGAACACAAGATTCAGTTGGATGACCTGTTAGATAAGTCTTTTGTTAAGAATTGTGTTTCTCCTTTTTCATCTACTATTCTCTTTTCCAATAAAGTAGATGGTTAAATTTGGTTATATGTTGACTATCAGAAGTTAAAACATGTAACGGTTAATAAAAAATATCATTTTCCTTGTGAGGATTACTTTTTTAATAAATTGTAGGGAGAAAATTTGTTTTCAAATATCGATCTTCGATTGAGTTATCATCAGTACAGAGTCTGGGAGTCTGATATACCAAATATGGCCTCCATGATTTTGTATGTCCATTATGAATATCTTGGTATTCCTTTATATGTGAATAATTCCCTTGTTGTTTTAATGGCCTTGATGAATCAGATATTCCACCATTATCTTGATACTTTTGTGGTAGTGTTTGAGAATGATATTCTAGTTTATTCAGTGTCCTAGAGCAAGTAGGATCCCTTTTTTAGTTTGTTCCTAGAGATTCTGAGAAATCACTGTCTCTATATAAATCATTCAAAATTTAGTTTCTAGATTCATGAAGTAAAGTTCTTGAGGCACAAATTTCCTGAACATTTCATATCAGTAGATCCATAGAAAGTAAAAGTTGTTGTGTCCTAGAAGGAACCATGGATTGTTTTTTAGATAAAAATATTTTGTGGTCTTGCTGGACACTACTGATGATTCTTTAAGGATTTATATTTGTTGGAATAACCATTGAATTCTCTTACCAATAAGGTAGTTAAATTCTCATGGGGTGAGAAGTGTTAGTTTTCTTTTGATGAACTAAAAAGAAATCTGACATTGACAAGGGTTCTAATTTTAATTGATCCTGGTATGGGATATATGGTGTTCTGTGAGTCATCAGGTACTGTTTTGGGATGTGTTATGATACAGGATGATCATGTGGTTGCTTATGGATCTTATTAGCTCCATCTGTATGATAAGATCTACCCACTCATTTTTTAGAGTTTTTTGCGGTGATGCATGTGCTGAAATGATGGCGGCACTATCTCTTTGGAGAGAAGATCACAATATTCTATGATAATAATAGTCTTAGCTAGATCGTTTCCCCTAAGGATTTTAATCTAAGATAGAGGTTATGGATATAATACCTTCATAAATATGAATTTTACATCAATTATACCATGGGGAAGGTGAATGTTGTTGCAGATGCTCTAATCTAGAAGGTACTGTCACAAGATAGTCTAGAATCAAAGAAAGAGTAGACTCTTATGTGGCTTTTCACTAAGTTTCACATAGATTCTTAGAAGGATGTTTCTGGGATGGGTCTTACTAGTGTTTTGTTTTTATTATCTCTCATGGAGTCTATCTTGAAAATATTTCAATAAAACAATGATTTTTAGTAAATTCATAAAAAACATTATGGTGGGGAGATAGTTCTAGGTTTATCTCTTTCTTCAAATGTCATACATCACTACAGAAAGTGATTTAACATCTCAGTATCTGTGAAAAGATTAGATTTGTTTTATTTCCATATCCCTTCATGGTCTATTCATCCACTTGCTACAAAGATGTATTATGACAGAAGGAGATGATTCTGGTGTCCAGGTATGAAACTTGAAATTGATTATTATGTGTCCTACTGTTACACCTTCCAACCGATAAAGGTAGAGCAGTTGATGCCCTCTTTTTTTCTTCATCTTATCTATGTGATGGTTTGGAAGTGGTGAGAGGAGCAGACAAATTTTTTTATTGGTTTTCCATAGATTCCCCATGGGAAAATGATATCTGTGTGGTGTTCGATTTATTGAATAAGTCTCCTCATTTCATTTCGATCAAAGAAACTATAAAAGTTAAATATCTAGGTAAGATGTATTTGCAGGAGTTCCAGAGGTTATATGGGATTCCCTCTACCATTGTTTCTAATAGGGATACTAGGATTACCTCAAGGTTCTGGAGAAGCCTTGAAGGGGAAATGGGGACTCAGGTCTTGTTGAGCACAACTTACCATCCACAAACATATGGATAGATAGAGTGTGTAATTAATTTCCAAGAGGATATTCTTGGTGACTGTATCATGGATTTTGGTGGATCATGGGACAGCCATCTGAGACTATTTGATTTTGTTTAAAACAACAGTTACCAGTCTTCTATCAAAATGGAACCTTTTGAGGCATTTTATAGTCACCCATTTATGTCACCTCTTTGTTGGGAATAGATGGGAAAAGTAGCTTTGGTTGATCCAATTCTTGTATAGGAGACATCGTCAAATATTTAGGTAGTCCGAATATGTTTGGTCACAGCCTAGAGTCAACAAAACTTGTATGCATATCAGTAGCATCGACCCTCGGAGATTTCCATTAAGATAGGGGTTTCATGAACTTTTCACCTCACTTGGGTCACCATCGGCTAGAAAAATAGGGAAAATTGTCACTATGATATGTTGGACCATTTAAAATAAATGAACGTCTAGGGTAGGTTGCTTATCAGTTTGCATTGTTAGTTCAGTTGACAAGAATTCATTATGGTTTCCACATATCACAGCTTATGAAGTATCTCACTGACCCCACTCATGTTTTAAGATGAGATGAATTTAATTTAGATACAGATGATTCTATTTTGGAGAAACCATTTGAGATCATTGACTCCCAAGAGAACAACATGCATGTGATGTCAATTTCATTGGTTAGAGTTTTATGCAAAAAAGTATCATATTCTCATGAGACATGGGAAGACGAGTTATTGATGAGGGATTAGTGGCCTAATATTTTCCCATGGAGTACAACATCCACATGACTTCTTAGGGACGAAAAGTATATATGGGGGGTAGTGTGTGACATTATGTTACCTTGATGAGGTGTATTTCTCCAATTTCTAGGTGCACCTCTTGTTTTAAAAAAATAATGTAATTCTTCTAGGTTAACTGTAGACTGTAGAATACGTACAGGCTGTGTACCAGAAGTACACATCATGTAATTTCTACTAGTTTCATTTCATAGAATGAGAGATCATATAATTAATGGGGACATCATATCATGAGCTGATACACATTGTGTACCTTAGGTACCCATCATGTAGGGGTCAAATAGATGATTTTTAACCTGCGGTGACAAGTTTTTCAGCGTAACATAACCAACATTAACAACATTTCATGACTAAGCGGTACATGTTGTGACTCGACCTGTACCAAGGCTTAAGTCACAAATTGTTTGGTTTCTCTCGGCCTTTTGGATCCTGGTCCTCTTATCTCTCCACCCTCAACTACTCCTAGGCGTTTTTGAAAGGCATCTCCCCTTCCGGATAGATTCAATCAGCTTCAGTTCGTCTTTTATTCTTAGGTACATCACTCATGTTAAGTGTTCTCTCTGATTATTCCTTCGGATTTATCTTGATCTCCCTTAACCATGGATTATCATATCCACTGATCAAAGATGTATGTTTCATATTGTCCTCATCTATATTAGTTATGATATCTTATCTTGAAGGATGATCCTTGGATGGTTGTGGTGAAGCGATTGTTCATTCTTGAGGTACGTGGGAATTCTTTGATCTACCAATCCATTTTCTTCTATATTAAATGAATCCTTTTACGTTATGGATTTATTCTAGGGCATTCATTGCTGGTGTTTTTTGGTTTTGTTTATATAGGATTTTGTTGTGGGAATGTACAACCTAAACATTGAGTTAGGTGGCTCCGTCTCTAGGATATGATAATGAACCAGAATGTTTTTCTGTGAAAATTTCATTATAAATTTATTTATGAAATTTGAAGGACTGTTCTATGTGTTGAAAATGGGGTTTGAAAGAAAAATAGTTTTCTATGGATTTTGATAAATTGATTATAAATGGTTTTGAATTTTTTTCAAAACAATGAAATGGGTTTGTGAAAAGGACCACATAGGATACCATGGTTTCCTAGGTTGAAGGTTTATCATGAGGCCATCGTCCATTGATTTATGAATATCAGTGAGGTTTGAATTCATACATTCCTCTTTTTCATAGGCCCATTATTCTAGGAGAATAATGTTGGCATTTTAGGGGGATTACTCTGGTGGTTTTCCGTAGCATCCGTAGACCGTTGTTTTGGGATCAGTTTTTTGCACTTCATTATTTTGGTACGAGTAGTCTGCTACCTAGACCTATAGTATTCCTTGGTGTTGTGATTCCTGTGCTTCGATTTTTTATTTCTCCGCTTTTTGTGTTTGCCTTGATATGTATGTTTATACTTGAGGAAAATGATATGGGAAATGTCTTTTGAAACTGATGTACCTTCTTTTGTTTAGAACCATGTAAGAGGTAATTTTTACCACGGTTTCTATATAACATTATAGTTTATAATTCCATGGTTTGCTTTATAAATAAGAATATATGTGTTGTTGTACAGAGACATTATATGGAGCACCTGGGTGGGATCCTACTATGCCTGTTATCTCACACCCTTCACACTACTTCATTTGTGCATAGAACTTTGTTTTCCTACCAGTGTTAGGTAAGGAAATGCACCACAGTGAGGTGTTTAGGTTCATGTCAGTAGGGATGGGTTGTTGGTGGCGAGATGGTTGGAGTTCTTACATGCCATCATTGGAGTAGCAGTATGATTTTGTGTCCATTGCAGTCATACTTGTCATTTGGAGTTTTTAGATATTGTTTCAGTTGTTCTGTTTCAGTTGTTCTGTTTCCACAATTTTCCTCATAGTTATGGAATATATATTTGTTAGTATTCCTTTGTTTATTCTTTTCTCTTTATATATGTTGTGTGGTTATCTAGGTTGGTCGATATTGTTCCCTCAGTTTGGTCGTTCGATGCATGGGTTCTTGTCACCGACCTGTAGGGATCGGGAACACCCTTTGGGTATGTGACAGATCAGGTTGGGTGCTAGGTTTCTGGGAAACACTGGTCATTTCGTTACATTAGTGATTTCTTTGTTTCATATTGGTGACTTTCTCTTCATGATGTAGACATTTATTGTGGATATTGTAAATAATACAATAAAATCATGTCATTAATAATGAAATTTCTAATGCCTCTTGGAAATAAGTATGAGTTGGGTTTCTAATTCCCACCATCCTCTTTATTTAGGGATAACGTAGAGATGGTTTGGTATTTTCTAGTTCACTACATGGACCTCTTCGATGTTATTATCGAGATAGACTAGTTGATCATTCACATGTCTTGGATTAGTTGATATCATTGATGGGTTACCTTTACAACCCCAAATAATTGTTCTCATTTATATTAATGATAAAGGGGTCCAAGGTCTTGTTGGGTGGGAATGCGTCTTCCAAATATTAGTAAGCATAATTTTTTTTTGCAACAAAATAGGAAATAAAATCATATAATTGTAGGATTCCTCCTATAGTCATTGAATTTAACTACATGATTCTAGATGACTTCTCTAGATTCCCAATAGAGAGGGCAGTAGAATTCTCAATTGATATTGTTTTCAAAACTCAATTGATATCGATGTGAACTAATCATATAGGTATTTCTATTATATAGTAGCTGAAAATTTAGTTAGATAATTTTATTGAAAATGGATTTATACACCAGAACGTGTCACCACAGGTAGGTCCTATTCTCTTTGAAAATATATATAATTGAACTAATTTCTTATATGTTTTTATCATAAACATATTCAAGTAACGTTAAAGGAAAAAATATTTGTTTCCCTACATTGATGGTTTGTTTTCCAAGATAAAAGGGGTAAAATGGAACTCAAATATTGATCTTCAGGTTGGTTATAACCGTCTTAGGATCAATGAGTGGAATATTCTAATGGCCATATTCTGGAATTGGTATGACCATTTTGAGTACCTTATGATGATGTTTGGCCTATATAATTACCATTAAATCTCAATGGAACTAATGAATAATAATTTTAACCATTCTTTTGATGCGTTTTACATCACAACCCTTCTTTTATTTCACACTTAAACATAATATATTAAATAAAACCTTCACTTTTTACAACATAGAAGATTGAGAGGTCTAGTGTCAAGGGGGATTAGGAACATTACATAACAACTTAAAACATAAAACACAACATCTTATTGAAAACTTCCGTTACATGACCATTGTATTCCCTCGTACATA
Organism: Viscum album; assembly: GCA_963277665.1. NCBI lineage: Eukaryota > Viridiplantae > Streptophyta > Magnoliopsida > Santalales > Viscaceae > Viscum > Viscum album. The sequence continues at coordinate 1,588,937,386 of OY728141.1, read as the reverse complement.
GAATTGCATTTGATAACTGGAGGACATGCATAAGTAAAGGGTGAGGTATAAAGCCTAGTAAGGGAATATACATGGAATAACATGATAAATACAACACATTTTAGACAATAGGAATATGAATAGAGCACAGTGGAAACATGAACATAAACGCATGATAAAGAACGATAATCATAACATGAAGATGTGGAAACACCAGTTAACAAGAAATTCTCATGAGCCAATGATCATGGAACATGGAGAATGAGTAAACCCTCATTTCACATGATGTACAAGAAAACCCATGATTCCCTTGAATTAAAATGAGTAAACACACATTCAAAATGACGTATCTTGATACTATACATCACCCAATGCGTTGAAGCGCTATCAAGGTGCACCCTTCGTAATCGTTACATTTCATGCATAAGTGTGCCACATGGATTATATAACATGGAGTCAATCAACATCATAAGTATTTCCAGGATTAAGGAATGTAGAGTAAATAAATGAGGGTACCATTCAATATATACATGTTCATAAAGGTGAATACCCTTGATAGAGTCATGGGAATGGAACGCACTACACAATGATCATGGCTTGGAAAAAAACACTGTGTAATTTCAGTAGCATAATGGCGTGACATAAGAATTCATAAAAATGGTTAATGAGAGAGAATTGGTTTTCTCATTAGATGTACATGAAATAGATAGTAAGGAGGTAAAATAGATACATGTCCCAACATATGTAATGGAATTTTGATTCATAATTTAAAATATTTTGTTGAATGTAAATGAGGAGAGAGAAATTCGTTACAGAATTTCGGCATAGTAACAGTTGTACATGGAAGAAATTAATGAGAGAGAGAGAGAGGCCTACCATCATTAAAAAATAAAGAGGGAATTAACGGGGAGGTGAGATATCATACCCTAACATTTGTAATTGAAATAAAATGGATATAACAATATAAAGAAACTTGGAAAAATTTTTGAAAGGAAGACATCCCTTATATGGATGTGTGATCCCAAAGGTTTGGGAGGGGATTGAGAGGGACTTCTTGGGAGCTTGGGTAACCTTGAAAGATTATAGAGATAGGAGGGTATCTAATGGACGAACTCCAAAGGATTTTAGTGAAGAGGAAGTGGGAGCTTCGGTGGGTTTATATAGGAATGGAGATGGAATTCATTATTATTTATGTTTGGGACACCACACATTAAACTAATCAAAACCAAAAACCACCCCATAGTTTCTGCACATGTTTTCTCCCAAAGGGTAGTGGAAATTTTTTTTTTAAAATTACAATGGATGAACATCTTAAAATAATATGGTAACTTATGTTGAGGTGAGTCACACTTTCAAGGAAATAAATTTAATAAGCTACAATGTGTAATTAATATTGAAGGGTCCACTAATGCTTTGTAAAATAAATAAATAAAACCTAAAATCCCATTATTTAAATGATAAAACACATATTGGCCAAATATATTGTTTATAGTGTTTTATTACATCACTATTGGGTCATTATGATGTCATAAAACAAATTATATATTTGAAAGGTATCTAATTTTTACCCAAAAAATTGAGTGTCTAAAAAATTATGAAATATTCACCATTGGATACTATTGACTTCATGATTCATAATATAATATTCATTTTATCCAAATAATTTTCTAGATATGTGTATTTTCATATTTAAATTAAAAACCGACAATTGTTGAAAATTCATTGGTTTTGACAGAAATAGCTTTCAAACCTTAATAAAAATTACAATTTTATTCATAAAAATAATATGATCATTTATACTTAATAAAAAGTAATTTATTAATAATAATATTTTATTAAAATACTATTTAATTCAAAAATTAATTAATTTATCAAAATAGATTCCATAGTTGAACTTTAACAAAAAGATGCTATTTGTGCTTTAAAAACTATCTAGAAAGTATGAATAATAAAATAAAAGTATATACTTTATTATATAAAAAATAATATAAATTATTATAATGCTAGGGTCTCGTTATATAACCCCTTAAAACACCTGCATAATACATTAGGGTAAGGTGCACGATGGTGTCAAACTTTTGTGGTGGTTTGGATAACATATCTCGAGTGGTAATCTCTATCAATATCCACTTATCCCGTAAGAGATTCCACTCATGTTTAAAGTATTCAATCTCGGATTGGGCTTGTTATAGAGTGAATCCCAATGATTCCACGTCCTTTATGAGCTCTAAAAATTGGGTTTCATACGAGGTAAGTCTACTAGATGAGGCCATCACTTCCTTTGACTGATTAAAATGGTTTTTTAATGCCTAATATTTATAATGATCATGTGATCACTGTTCAATGGATATATTACCAACAATCATAATTCTTAACGGTATTTTAAAATCCAAAACATAAAACCAAATAAATGCATATGTTTTACATAATGATAAGAATACATTTAAATATTCCAAGATGAATTTTAATTAATGAATTTTTGGGTCATTACAATATTCCCCCATAAGCAAGTTTGCACTAAAAATTTTCTTTTCCCACACTAAAGCCGATGCGGGTAACCTAGCTTCATCACATCCTCCAGTTTCCACATTGCCTCATCAAAATTTTGGTTACTCCACAACACCTTGATGAGAGGAATTGTCTTATTTCATAGAACATTTACTCTATGATCTATGATTTTCATTGTTTTCTCCTTGTATGAAAGATCATCATCTAGCTGTACTACCTCGGAAGAGAGTTCATGTGAAGGGTCCAGTATTTACTTCCATAATAGGGATACATTAAAGACACCACATATTTTGGAAATGGTAGGTGGAAGTTCTAGTTTATAGGCCACAACCCCAATATGATTAAGAATATTGAAGGGTCTGAAGTACCTAGGATATAACTTCCCCTTTGTTCCAATCCCCGCGACCTTCTACCACATTGATATGCATAGAAACACCATGTCTCCAACTTTGACCTCAATGTCTTGTCCATGGTTATCCGCATTACTCCTCAATCAACATTGGGCTTTATGGGTATTCTGATGAATGTTTTTTACCCAATCTACCATTTCTTTGACCATTTCAGGTCTCAATAGATTATGCTCACAGACATTATCCCAACATGGTGGTGTTCTATACCTTTCCCATAAAGGGCTTTATATGGTTCCATTCGGATTCTCGAGTTGAATCATTTGTTTTAGAAGAATTCAACCAATGGAAGATGTTGTTCCCCTCCACCTTTTAAGTTCATAGAACATGATCATAACATTTCATCTAGTGTCTTAATATTTCGCTCTAGTTTTCAATCAATTTGATAATGATAGGCCACACTAATGTTCAGTTTAGTGCTCTGAGAATGTTGGATACATTTCCATAACATCAAGGTGAATCTTAGATCACTTTCAGATACAATAGATAGTGGTACTCAATATAGCTTTACCACTTCATTGATGTAAATCTAGTAAATTTTATCCAATGATAAGTCCTCTCAAATCACGATAATGTGAGCTGTCATTGTAAGATAATCCACAATGACCCTTATAGTATTGTTTTATCTAGTTTTCCTTGGAATTCCAATGACAAATACCATGGTAATGTTATCCCACTTCCATGTTTCGATAGGAAGTGGTTGAATAATCCCTTTATACTTTTTCCTCTCATCCTTCACTTGCTGGCATTCCAGGAACTTTGATGTATATTAAGTAATCTCCCTTTTCATATTGTCCCACCAAAAGTGTTCTTGGAGATCTCGATACATCTTTGTGCTCCTCAGGTGAATTGAGAAGCTGAGCTATGTGTGTCATTAATAAGATAATTCTATATCATTAGATAGGATGGTACACATAATCGTGACCCAAATATTACAATTACATCCTTTTCATCCATGAACTATAAGGATTTCCTATTACAGATAGCTTCCACCCTTATCATAATTTCCACATGATTTTTTTGTGCATCCATTATTTTATCTAAGAGGGATGGTTGAGAAATCATTTGAGAAATGATTGATGATGTTCTGCCGTTAACAATTCACATGTCCATCCTATGCAAATATAAGAAGATTCGATCTTTCTCGATTCACATCAATGATAGAATCATTGGATCCTTTCTACTTAGAGCATCCACAACCATTTTCTCTTTCATAGGGTAGTAATGGAATAAGAAGTCATAATCCTCGATGAGTTATATCAATCTTCTTTGGGGCATATTAAGTTATTTCTGGGTGAATATATATTTTAGGATCTTGTGATCAGCATATATCTCACACTTCTCCACATAAAGATAATGATGACATATATTCAAAACAATGATAACCACCTCCAACTCCATATCAAGTGTGGGATAGTTTTGGTCATGTATTTTCAGCCAAATTGAGGGATAGGCTATCACTTTATCATTCTGCATCAACACAGAACCCATTCCCCTCTTAGAAGAATCACTAAATACCACAAACATTTCTCCACTAATGGGTAATGTGAGAACGGGTGCAGTGATAAGACTCCTTTTGAACTCCTTGAATCTCTTTTCACTTTCATCACTCAATGAAAAATTTACACCCTTCCATGTTATCTTGGTAAGAGGTTTGGACAATCACGATTAATTTCTAACAAATCTTCTATAATATCCAACTAACCCCAAGAAGCTACGAAAATCTATTACTGATGTTGGCCTTGTCCATCCCTCAATTGTAGCTGTCTTAGAGGGATCCACTGATATCCCATATCTTGTTATGATATGACCCTCAAATGAAAAATCCTTCAACCAGAACTCACATTTTATGTACATTTCATAGATCTTCTCCTTATACAGGGTCTCCAGTATATTTCTTAGATGCTCCTCATGATCCCCCTTGGTTTTGGAGTATATTAAAATATCATCTATAAAAACTACAACAGATTTTTTGAGGAAATCTCTAAAGACTATATTCATCATATCCCTAAATCTTTTTAAAGCATTAGTGATTCAAAAAGGTATTAATATGAATTCATAGATACCATATCTATTTTGAAAAGTAGTCTTGGGGATATCTTCCTTCTGCACCCTTACATGATAAAATACCGACCAAAAATATACATCAGAAAAGTGTTGTGCTCCATACAGCTGATCGAACAAGTCTTCAATTCGTGTAAGATAATACATGTTCATTATTGTGTTTTTTGAGCTCACAATAATCAATGAAAAGGCACATTGACCCATCCTTCTTCTTAACGAATAGGACTGGTGCACCCATGGTGAAGCACTTGGGTGTAAAAACCCTTTATCTAGAATCTCCTATGGTTTTTTCTTCAGCTCTTCAAGATCCAAAATATCCATTCTATACAAAGTCTTGGATTTTGGTAACTCTCCAAGTATAAGGTAAATTTAGAATTCAACATCTCTTCTAGGAGGGAGACTATGAAATTCCTTGGAAAACACTTCTGTGAATTTCCTCAGAATAGGCATGTCTTCAAGGATGGTTGTTTCCTTGGACTAATTCATCTAAGAAAAATATGCATGCTTATAGGGAAGTAATATTCATTCTTGAGATGATGGAACTAAAGAATATTTATCCTCCTCCTTGAAAATTTATTGAATTAGTGGTCAATTCTCTAAATGGGGGGTGATTTCCCTCTCATGATTATTTATGTGGGCTCTATTGAAGGAAATCCAGTCCATGTTGAGAATTGCATAAAATTATTCTAGAGGGAGTATGATGAAGTTTTATGGGATGTTCTATCTACAAATTATGATAGGGGAGGAGTTATATTAATGGGATTTAATGATTTCCCCATTTGTCTTACTCACCAACATATTTACTTCAATGATTTTTGGGGGATTTGGGATTGTTCTACTAATCATTCTCGATTTAAAAGAATGCATAGAACCTGGATCAAAATGTATTTTCTCTATCCATTAATAAATAACTAGAATAACTATCACCAATTCATTGTTAGGGTTCAATTCGGTGGTAGTGATGGAAAACCCTCTCCCTTTCCTCCTTGGAGTTTGTTGGTTGCCTCTGAAAACCCTTGGCTTGGGGAACTGATTTTCAAGGTGCCCTGGTTTTTTCAAGTTGATGCAAAGAAAAATGGATTTAGGGTTGAGAAAAGTGTTCCTCTCCCCTATTGTGATTATATGGGTGTAGTTTTGGGTATTAACCTTATGAAATGGGAATAAAATGGGGATTATGGTACACTTCAGCTTTATCCTCATGAGAGGAAATATTAAACACATGATTTAGAATCACGACTATTTTTTATACCATTGAGATTTACAGATAATATATTTTTGGGGAAAATTTTATTATTTTCTATGACCATAAGATTTTGGGTAACATATTTTCCCAAAAATATTTGAATCTCCAATAGAGATGATGGGTGTAATACCAATAGTCATATTACATGAACATTTCCCATTCATTGTGAAATTGAAATTTTCTTATTGATGCTCTTATTAAGAAGTTTCATTCACATGCTACAAAAGAAGAATATGATGTATTAAAATTAAAGGGACTATTTTCTCATATATACATGGGAGTAAGGGAGGGAGAGTATTGTAATGTTCTACCAGGATTTAATTTTATACCATCTCTCATTGAGACGATTCTTTGGGAGTAAGATTAATATAAAGAGTAATAGAATATAGAAATTTATTTTTATTAGTGGGAGATCATCTATTAAAAATATTTCTTATTAGAATGTATTCATTTCATTTGGAACCACTCTGTAGCCCGTTCGACCATGAGGATGGAAAAATTGAAATATTTTTTTCATTATTTATGGGTTTTACACCATATCTATAAAAAGATGTTTAATGCCATGAGACATTGATTTTGGTGGCCTGATGGGAAATGTGACGTAGCTCAATTTATTTCTCAATGAGACACTTTATAATAGATTATGTTTGAGAATAAAAATAAATCTAGGTTTTGACATCATACTCCTATGAAACATATTAATAGAATGAAATATAAATGGATTTCGATATTGTATATCATAAATATCACAGGGTAAGAAGACTATTTTTGTGTTGATTGAATAGTTGAACAACTCATCTCATTTCAAATTTATTGGTGACACCACTAAAGTGAAGGAATTAATAAATTTTTATATGAAGGAGGTTATAAGGATTCATGGGGATCCAAAATCCATTTTCTTTATAAAAATATCTATATTTACCTCTTAGTTTTGGAAGGTCCTCTAGGAGGTGATGGGAACTCAGGAAAGTTGAGTAGAATATATCATCCTTATATATATGGGAAGAATTAATGGGATATTAAAATTGTGGAATATATAATATGAGATTTTGTCAGAGATTTCATAGGACCCTAGTATGGTCATTTTGGGCTATTTGAGTTTCCTTATAATAACCACTATTTATTTCATATGATGATATTAAATTTTGACATCTTTATATGGATGAATCTACAACCCTATTATCCATTTTCAATATGTTGGTAAATAATACTAGGTTGTACAATGTTTGACTTATGATACAATCATAGTGATCCAATTAGTTCATTAGTGAATGATTATGGTTCAATTCTATTACAAATAGTATGTGGATCATCATCATCATCTATTGAGGTTTTTTTCACTAACCATGTGTTCTTAATTAACACACCCTATTATGGTTACTAGTGGTTTAGAAAACAAGGGATGATATATACTATATATGTGGGTCTTTTTAATATCATTAAACAACATGGAAATGTCGAATATAACTTTTAATTATAACCTCAATTGAATTCAATCCCAAATGTGTGTCATTTTTCATAACACAAGAATTATTATGATATCCCATCTTATCTTTTGAAATTGGAAGACCTTGTAATAGAACATGATATTATTGTGACTAAGAAACCATTTTCAATAGTAGATCCTCAAGTGTTTGGTTTTCATGGTAAGTTGATTTTTTGTTATGAGTTATATGTTAACATGATTCAAAGACCCATGAGACTTGGGAGAGGGAGTATTTGACGAGGGAGTAATAGCCTTAACATAATGTGGGTTATACTTTTCAACATATATTTCTAGGGGAAGAAATAAATATGTTGGGGAAAACAGTCACATCCCCTAGTTTTTTAGGTAATACCATCTACTTATTTTATTTTTACCCTCATTTTATTGATCCAGGCTTATTTCTGGTTAGTTTTAGTTTTTTATGAGGGGAAATTGGTGTCCCTTAATGTGTTGGGGAATGTAAAAAATGACCCTCTAAAAAATAATCTTATAGTAGGTCTACAAGCATTCTTGGGAGAGAGACCTGCTAGTTATAGGGGGTTGGTAGTGGATCGAATATTCTAATATAGCCATCAGAAAGTTATTGGAGTACGTAGAAAGTAGGAATTATTCCGATAACCATTGGTCAACTAGTAGAAAAAATGTGGCTAGCCAATGGTGCACGTTTGGATTAGTATAGTAAAGGTAATATCATATTTTTACATAGAAACCCCAAAATTATTTCAATATCCTTCTCCCCAAAAATAAACACGATCCTTTAGAACATGATGACTTTTTTGATGTATTTAGATCTCCCAACCTTATTCTAAGGTGGATCAAAGATCCAATGAAATCCATGAGTAACTATTTGTATATTTAACAAAAATTTGGTTGTATATTTTTTTTCATAGTGTTTCTATTATCTATTTCCATGGAACATCTATGTTAAGCATATAAATTCATCAAATATTGTCTTCTAATTGGGAATTGTGAATCTACGGATCTTCCAATCACTTCTTCAATCCTTATGTCTCCTTGTCCTATAGATCCATTTACTGTTTTTTAATTACGAGTAATATGGGGTAGGTGGTATTATGAATTGTATTTATTCTACAAATTGTTCATTATTTTTCCTTGAAATATGGTTTTAAATGATTAGAAAACATCATTTATTTATTTATCTTGAAAATGGTTTTGAAATATTTTTAAGGTAATGATTATTAGAATGTGGTGGTCTGGCTTCCATTTCTGAAAAAGTATTTCTATCTTTTATTTTTATTAATAGAAATGGTTTTAATTCATGTTTTTTATAGCTTCAAATGATGGGTTATCATTAGTATATGAAATTCCTTATAAATTATTTTGAAGTGGTAATCCAGACCATGAGCATTGGTGAAGAAGGGATATATCTGAAAAGATGAACTCTTACCCCATTTAAATATTTTGTTACTGTAATTTGCACACTAGGTCAACTAATTTCTGGTAGGTAACCACTCTCAAGTGTGATATATTATCCCATGTCTTGTTATACTAGGGTAATGTTCACATCTACTAGACTATTGGTCAAATGAATTATAAAAGAATACACCCTAACTTGGGATGGTTGTGAACCAAGTTCTAGTTTTAATTGTTTTTAACCTTTTAAAAGTATATTTTAAATTCTATGGAACTACTCAAAAAATGATTATTTCGGAATGATTTAATTTTTTAGAAAAGGGTGGATTGATATGTTTTAATTTAAATTTTGTGAATTTTTATCTCATTATATGCCTATTTGTTTTAGAACAATTGGTTTATATTATATATTATTCTTATGAATCCCTTGGTGGGATCCAACTATGAATTTTTTTCTCACACCCTGTATATACATTTAGGTGACTGTCGATCATTTTTTCCATAACTAGGGTAAGTGAAAGGATATGTTCAGTGGTTGAGGGATTTTTATTTGTAAGAAGTATATGTTTGGAGGTGTCTACATGTCATGATGGGATGTGTATTTATTATTCTTGTGCAGTTATTTTGAATTATCTTTTCTTGAACCTATGTTTTTATTACTCTTTTATCAATTATGTGTTTGATTATTAATTATTGTAATACTGATATTCCCCTTATTCCTATTATTTTTATTTGTTATTTTATAGAAAATCATTCCCAAATATTGTTCTCGATGAATTGATGCATGTCATCAGCACATGGAGATCACAAATTCCTATCAGGTCATGTGAGGATTGTATCAGGTTTGGGATAGTTGTATAATATTTTTTGTTTAATAATAATTTGGATTCTAATGCACCGTTGAAATTGGAATGAAAATATCATTTCAATACAATCATAGAACATTAACTTTTCTAGAACTAATATAGGGTTGTTTTTTTTTATTTTCATTTTCCACACATTGTTTTCCTCTTAGATAAATTTTCAATGAAATATTTGTAACATCACAGTAAAATAGTATTCCCCCAATAAATTTGTAGGAGTGTTTTTTTGGTTTATAGGGTGTCGGTGGAAATATCAGAGTTTTTTGAACGGTTGTTGTTGGTAGATGGTTGTATAGAAAACTCACACTATGACTGTATGATTCATTATTTTATTTTATATTGGGTAGAAGCAAGGAATTATTGGTTTAATGAATAAAAATAATTCATGGAGGTAAAATTATTTAGATCGTGTGTTTATTACTTGGGTAATTTTATCCTAAGGTGACAGCGTTTTGGCATATATGAAACAATGAAAGTTTACATCATGAATCAATGAATCATGATGTGAATAATTATTACTTAGTTGTATTTTATGGGTTCTAATCATGATTCCTAACTCATTCGATATAAATCATATTCACTTAAACTCTAGGTCTCTTTTAAGGAAAAATTAAGTTATTTCAATAGGTTTGAGACTCTACTTTTGGGGAATTGATATTCCATGTTGTTGGTTTCTATTCCATTTTATAGTGTTACATCCTTTCTTTTTTAATACATTGATATTATGTTTTGTAAGTAGTGTTGGTATGGGTATTTAATATTTGTGATCACCTAATGATGCTTCTTTTATCCCTTATTTATATGTTTTGGGATCATCTTATAGGTTTTTATCATTGTGTTTTTTATTGTGTAGAATGATAATTTGTTCAGGTATGTGTTTGTATAACCTGTCCATTGGTGATTTTGATTTTTGGAATTTGAATATATGATTTGGAATAATTTTTAGTGACTCTTTTCATAGATTCTAAATTGATTCTAATGTGTGGATCATGTCTTTATTAGTGTGTGACCTGGGTTTGAGGTAAGTGGTTTTGTCTCTAGCATATGATATATGATTCATAAATAATATTGATATTATCAATTATTTTCTAAAGAATATTCATAATATTATATTGATTAATTTTTTTATTTAAATGGGTTTTTGTAAAAATATCGGTTTCCCCTTTTTTGGGAAAAGAAAGGTGATTTTCAATGAATATTAATATGGATTTATGAATGTGATTTAAAAGATGGTTTTGATGGAAAAATCATGTTTAATATTTTATTGTGAAATATATAATCCCTTTGAAATGATTTGATAACAATAGGTCGGGGGAGCCTTGGGTATATAGGTGGAAGGTTTAATAGTACACCTCATCCTTTAGTAATGTAAGGGTGTTCAATTTCATGAGTATTTTTATAATTCTATATCAAGATGAATTGGTTTCTAGGTATTGAATGACATGGTAGGAAGGTTAATTTTTTTGGATGTTCATATTTTCCAAAATAGCCCGATGCATGGTATTTAGATACTTTTAGTGAACACGAGTCATAATTGATTTTTGAGCGACCTAGAAATTCTGATTGTGTGTAATCATTAGAGTTTTCTTCTAGTTTAATTTATCATAGTATAGTTTCTTATTTAATATAAATTTTTCAATAAAATGGAATGGATTTATGGAGTTTTTACATGAATGTATTTTATATAGAGTTATTTTAAATGCGGAAAATAGGTAATTGTTCACCTTGATTTTGATATATTAATCATTTGAATTTTTATAAAGCCCCAGCATTAAACATTACATAATTTAGTGTTTTTGAACAGGAATTCACATTCGAGGATATTTTTAGTTTATAATATTAGATAATTTGGAATCATTTCACATATAAAATTTCATATTAATATTAAGTGGATAAAACTAAAACAATATCAATTTATTCCAAAATATACAACATTTAAAAGAATCAAAGAGTTATTTTTCCTAAAAAGTCTTCGTAGAATTCATCTTGACATCCTCCTTTATCATACCCAAATTTGTACACATTGAAAAAAAATTTAAACATGTTATGAGCACAAAAAACTCAATAATGTACACAAAATAAGGAAATAATCCATTAGATCATGAATACTTTAAACCCCTGAAAGAATTTTCACATAGTTATACTCTTCACTAATAAAAAATAATCCTTTGAACTTACCTCATGAAATAATAAGATTCTTATATAAAATTTATCAGGAAAAAAATTATAAAGGTAACTTATTGAATCAATTAAGTATTACTCTTACATATACTATAGTTATCATAGATACATATAGAGTATCCTTCATGGACACTTTAGAAATACCCACCATAGTAAATACCCTTAATCTCTTTGGAGAAACCCTACTGATTAACTCTGTCTCATTACCCAATACATTGGATAGATATAATGGCCTCATGTACCGTTATTTTATCATTGAACACCTTGGACTTATAAGAAAATCCGACGAACAATAACATAACACAACACATAAATCATGTATATATTTTTTATGACATTTTTAAATTATATTTTATTTTTTCAAAGCCTCGAACTAAAAAATTAGAAATATTATTTGAAAATATAACTGTAAAATTGCAAAGGAATAATAAATACATTAAAGGGAAATAAAAAAAGAAAATACATTATTTATTTATATCATAAAAAACACCCTCTTTTATTTTTTTTAATAAAATATAGAAATTGATCATTAAATTTGGGGTTTTAAAAGGAAATCATGTACCCGGAGTCCAAATTGTCATATAAAATCCCCATCATCCTCATTAATAACCATGGTTTAATTATTTACTTACTGGAGATATTTTTTATACTTTATTATTCCTTTCATATCAATTATTATCATGTTATAACAATTAAATATTTATTAATATTCTAGTTGGATGTTTTGTCGATATTTAGTATTTCAGTCCAAAGTAAATTTAATATGATGCCAATATTCAAAGTGGTTATAATTACATAATATATTGAATAATATTCAAGAAATTGTTATAATTTTAATAATTAAATTATAATTTAAAATAAATCCCTTAAATGTATTTATTTGATGTTAACTATATTATAATTATGGAGATATTATGCCATACGTATGAATTAGAAACATAGTCATATGTCCATGATAATTAATGAAAGAAGATAAGTATTATTTTATAGTTGTATAATGATAATGATATCATTAATATCATGTTAATCATTTAAATATATTTATATATATCTTGCATGTAATATGGTGATGAAAAAAATCACATCACTTCAAGGAGGTGATAGATCACAAATGTGCATAAAGGATGTTATCATTTTTCTGTACATGGAATGGTAATCGAATAAATGATATATTATTCATTAATAATGATAAATATATATTGAATATTTTATATAAACATTATTATCCACCATTATAACTATTATTGATAGAATTTGATGGAAAATGAATTATATCATTTCGCAAGGTGGTAGTCTGTTGTACAGACGAACAATTAATTATTTTCCCATTTGATTAAAGTGGATATAGATTTAGCTGCTGAGATTAACAAAATAAAATTTCAGTAAATTTAGGGTATTTGAGTTATTATTTCACCAGTTCATAAGAGGTTGTTAAAGAAGTCTAATAATAAATAAAATAAAAACACATAGTTAAAAATTGACACCTCTTCTTCCAGTCATAGATTAAAAACTTAACACCACTAAAGAGGGTCTTATGGCTAAAACAAGGCCTCTAGAATGAGGTTATTGATTCTAATATGGGATATGGATTAATTAAGACCAAAAAATAGTTATCAATGTGTATTTAAGGGAGAATAATGGGTGCCCTTTTATAGTAGATGAGAGGGGAACTCCTGGGATTCTTTAAAATATTAAACTAATTAAAATTTATATTATATATCAAATGCTAACAATGTTATTTATGTAGTATATAGGATGACTATAGTTATATATTAAATCATAAAATGGAAATCAAACATTTTTTAAATAATTTATAAACCTTATCTCTTTATGTAAACCCTAATATGAGGACATTAATTCATACAATGATATTATGTAATTGAATAATTTATGGTTAATATAATTACTATAAATAAAAATTGAAATATAATGATTCATTGATGGAATTTATATACTTATCAAAATTATTTGGATGAAATTGAGTTTTTTAGAAATTTTATATCATTTAATGAAATATTATGTATTGGTAAATTGTTGTAATATCTATTTTGATATTATTAATTACCTGACTTTTTAAAAATATAATAACATAAGGATAAATTAGAACCAGTACTTATAAAACATCACTAATTTTTCATTTCTTCTAAAAAACTCTTATATGGAATTAATCAAAAAAATTTATATTTAATTCATTATTTTTTGTAAACATTTATTTTATATTTACATTATTTATACAATTAATACATCAAAATTGTGAGAGAAATTAATTTAATTATTAATTGTAAAATAATCAAAAATAAATAATAATTATAAATAAAAAGATTTATCTTTCAAAATTCTATTTATATTTAAATAAAATCCAATTTATAACCCCATATTAATAATATTTCACTTGTTAATAACAAGTGTTACAAAATTGGTTTTTCTTTGAATATAATACTATAAATTTACCGATTTCATCCAAGTCCCATAAAAAGTTTATAATTTGATCCTATGGACTCTTACGGTCAATACACACTCATCCAATGCAATTAGGACAAGTGTTGGGGTAATTATATAAAATTTATAATTTTATTTTTCCGCTTAATTACAAGATTTACCTTTAACTATAATAATACAAAAACTACTAATTTTACTATTAATAATGTGAAAAAAGATAACTAAACAAATTAATAATTTTGGATCCTCTTATTCCATATATGGAATAAATTTTTATTAATTAAATTGAAATAATTTTCAGAAGTTAACTAAAAATTAATCACATTAAGAGAACGAAAAAAATGAGTTTTAATGTAAAAACAATCAAAGGAATGAATATTTTTATCAAATTTCAATTTGAAATATATTAAAATGACTATTATTGGATTTAATGAGAATATATGGATCTAAATATAATTTTAAACTTGTTAAAAATATATTGTTAAAAAATTTATTATATAGACTAAAAATCTATTACAATTTTTAAAGCATTATGTTTTCATTATTTATCATCATATGAAAGTTACCAGAAAAATAAAAAAAAGTAACCAACATAAATTTTTATATTCTGATATCAACGAATATTATTATTATTTAAAAATTTTAATTTTAAAGCATCAAAAACAAAATTTAAAATATGTTATCCATCAAAGGAGGATAATTTCCTTTTAGAAAAATACTTCTTTTATGTGTAAAATGTTATTCATTCTTATATTATGCCAATAAAATATAATGGATGATGGTAAAATCATTTTATTAATGAGTGTAAGGTCATTATATCATATCATGTGTTATTATATTATTCCCACGCTTTGGAAATTACATCCTTGAAATTTTATTCATGTAAAAAATAAGAGTTGATACCTTTCCTTCATGGAATTTTTAATTCACATGTTGCCTCTTCAGCTATATGGTTTTTTTCAATAAAACATTAACCTGATGAGTCATGTTATTATGAAACACAATCTCTATGTATTCTAGAACCTAAACTTTATATTCCATATTATACATATTATTTTCAAACCGAACTAATTCTAGACTAAAAATATGAGATGGATCGTTCACATACTTTCATAACATTGAATCATGAAATACATTATTTACCTAGAAAAAACATAGAGGAAAATCCACTTGATAATAAATTCATCCAAGTTTATCCATGACTTTATAGAATACAATTATCATTAGTCTTAGGTTTCCCATCATACCAAAATGAATGACACTTTTCCATGGATTAACATTGAGAAAGACATGAACTCCTACCTCAAAATAAATATTCTTCTTTTGGATAGATGCACAACTTTTATGTATGATCTAGTTCATCCTCATGTTTTGTTGAACTAACTGGTATTCTTATGATGTTTCCTATACCAATTCTTATCCAGCCAAAATACTTTAACCAAAATCATCTGAAAATGGTTGAGTTTCACATATTGTTCCATACAATGCCCATAATTCTACCATCTATATACTTGAGAATGAAATATATTATTAAAAGATACTCAATTGAAAAAATATATTGATCAATAATTTAGTAGTATTTCATTGAGAATTCACGAATCATATCATCCAGTATATGATTAATTTTCCTAATCCACATCTGATTGGGGATGAAAATATGTAATGAAATTTTATTAGTACCTAACAACTTCTGAAATCCATTCCAAAAGATATAAGTGAACTAAAGATTTTGATCAAATACAATGGAGAGAGGAACTCCATCTATTCAGACTATATCTTTAAGATACATCTGAGAAATTTGATTTAGATATAGAGTGTCTCTTATAAAATGAAAATGATCACTTTTAGTCAATCAATCTACCATATCCTATATCACACTATCACATATAGATTTATTTTGTAATCCCACTATGATGTCCATAGATATATTTATTTATTTCTACTCTAGAATTGGAAAAGGATGAAGCACCCCCTTTGGAAACTGTATTTCTACTATATCCTAATAAAAAGTGAATCATTTAATGGTAAAGTCAACAATATATTTTTAAAGCCCATCCCAACAGTATTACTCTATATGGTCTCTATACATCTTAGTGATTCCAGGATGAACTTAAAATGCAGAACTTTGAGCTTCAGAAAACAACACTTTGCTCAACTGTGAATAACAATTCAAACACAGTTCCTTCAAAAATCTCAAAAATCAATCACTATCAATGATAAATTAAGTAAAATTAATCTTTTAAATATTTTATACCTATTTCTTCAACACACGGTATTTCATTTCAGCATGCTAAATTATTCTTCATATATAAGATTCTAGAAATTCTTGAAACAAAACAATGGATTTTATTAAACCACCAAAATATGGGCTAAAATCAATAAAATAATTATCCAAAGGGTCATGTTAAAAATGTTTCATGGTTAATGCAGAATTGAATATCCAACGTTATTTATCTTATACAATTTTTTTTCATAATTATAATGAATCGTGAAATCATAATCCATGATTATTTCTGGTCATCTTCTCTGTCTCATGTTCAATTCCTTCTGAAATAATATATAGTTTAAAAATTTATGATTGTTATATATTTCACATTTTACTCTATACAAATTCATCCTCTATATTTTTAATTATTATAACTGTATAAAATAATTCCAAATCATGAGTAGGGTAATTTAACAATTAATAATTAAACTTATTTGATGCCTAAGAAATTACATGATCATTCTTTATTTGGAAATAACCAATTACATTTAATGAAACATAATTATAGATGAAAAATTCCCCACATTTGGAAAGGTGGGTCAAAACTAGATTATTCACTAATATTATTTCCAATTCCTAAGAAAATAATCACATTCTGTTATCATTATGAACATAACACATTTTAGAGTTGTCTTATATGATTATCTGGATAACTATAAAAAAATTAAACTACACCCTATTAATATCCTGCCCAACCAATAAAACTACAAATCTCTACATTATTTATGGTTCCAAACTATTCATTAACAACTTTAATTTAATCAGGGTCAATGTTTATGCCATATTTAGAAAATAAAACGTGACCAGTGAATGAAATTTAATGCAACCAAAATTTACACATTCTTAATTTCCCAAATATTTTTTATTATTTTATGATATATAAAACAACCCTTAAATGTCTTTCAGCAGCCTGTATACTGTTCGAGTATAACATAATGTCATCAATAAACACAACAAATAAATATTCAATTTCTCATGAAATAGTCCATTCATAATATCCAGGAATATATTAGGTGCATTAGTTAACCAAAATAGAATAACTAAAAATTCATAAAACCCATATCTAGAATAAAGTATAGTCTTCATAATTTATACTTTGTTTACATTCAACTGATTGTACCACGACCATAGAAAAAAAAAATATTATGCTCCTTGGAGATGATAAAACAAATCACTAACATGAGTAAATTGATACTTATTATTTAGATTGAAGTTATTAAAGGCTCTACAAAAAATTTGAAGTCTCATTAAACCACCATTCTTTCTAAAAAACAATATAATAGTACCCCTAGTGATGCTCTAGGTCAAATGAAACCATTATCTAACAACTCATGATATAGATTTTTTAATTCTAGAAGTTATACATGGGACATTTGATAAGGGTGTATATAAACTGGATTTGCATTAGTAATTAATTCATTAATAAATTCAACATCCTGATCATATATAATACCATGAAATTCAACTAGGGAAAACAACTACATACAAATTTTCCACCAGAACATCATTAATATAAATAGTTTATTTTTTCAACTATATTTTTAATATAACATTCAGTTCAATCATTTAATAGTTTATTGTATTCAAAATATTTTATAAATTGTGTGGTTTCATTCATGTACACAACCTAAAAATATTTCTAATGAGAAACATCTTTTTCCCTATAGTCTAACTTAGCATGGTAAAAAGATCCAATCAATACTAAGAATAATATAAACTTTCATTAGAGGAAATACAACAAGGATTAAAGATAAATTATATCCATAGAAAAATAAAAGAATATTATTATAATATTTCCTCATTGTTCCCTACATGTATTTTTTCAATATGTTATGGTTTTATTTTAGGAGGTGGAATTTCCAATTTACAATAAAATTTCTCTAATATGAAATAATTTCTAAAACCCAAATCAAAAAACAAATTGTCGTAATCTGAAAAAAATGTATTTGATACTACATCATTTGATAGCCTAAAATCTATTAAATCAATTTCAAAGGATATCACAAAACGTTTCATCTTATAGTCTATCATATTTCCACCATTCAGGTTCTACTTTGGACAATCATTTTCATAATGACTCATCTCAATTCATTTAAAAAATTTACTAATTTTATATAATATTTGGACATACCTACACCATTATCTATTTTCATTAAAATTACAAGCATTATTCCCCATTCTAAAAAATTGGAAGTACATACCATAAATCAAAAGGAATTCCCAGTATTTTGACCATAATTTTAAAAAACAATAAACATAACTTTCTCACCATCATACTTATTTGATTAATTCCTCCCATTATCTTACCAAATCTACCATTTTTTGGTTTTAAAAGAACAAAATTTCATTTGAAAACTCTATTTCCACCTTCTTTACACATCAAACACGTTTTTCGTAATATTTGAATAGAAAAAAAATCCAATGACCTTCTATCTGTTGGGTTAAAACTTTATTAAAAATGATTGATGATACTATTATGATTATGTATTAAATTTGGGTCATACCATACCATTCAAGTGAATTTTTATTTGTATATAGACACATGATCCTCCTTCTATCTCAATTCAATCATTTTTTTCATCCTATGTCAAACCACCTAAGGATGATATTTATCAAGAAGTTTTTTTCTCAATTCATTCCACTTTAAATAATTAATCTCTTAACATTACATAATATTATTAATAATAGGCTGAAAATAGTCAGTTTCTACATCTATTTAATAAATAGAAACACTAGCATTTTGATTGTCTGAACACCCCATGGCATCAAAAATACATTCCAGGGATTTAGTCCTCTATTCATATACCATATGGTTAGATGATCCACTAAATATTGGAGGACATTGCCTCATCAAATGATCCACTACAAAAATATTCCTCTTTGATTGATTTGAATTATCTCACGAAAGGATGAAATTTATATTTTTAGAAGGTTTCAATTGATCAATCACAGAAAAAAAAGTATTCTATTCTAATTTCAACCATCTTAGAATTCTTATTTGGAATAATTTATTCCTCTTTATTCCTTCGTATCATAGTTTCCGGGTTTCCTCATCATAAAACCATTCTTAATTGAAATATAATAGATGAAGGAATATGAATACATTCAAATTATATTTCATTTAAAATTAACAATAAAATAAAAGTCCTTTATGGATATTCTATTGAAAACATCCTAATCGCTAATGTTTATTAAACTAACTTTTTTTACTAACAATATGTACCCATCCTTAAACATTACATGTTATAGTACTTTTAAAATAGAATCCACATTTGAGGATGTTTTTAGTTTATTGTTTTAGATAATTAGGTAATAATTCATACATAACATTTAACATTCGTATAAAGTGTATACAACTAAAATATTATCCATATAATCCAAAATATAATAAATTTAAAATAAAAAATTATTAATTTTTCATGAAATAATTTCAGAACATTCAACTTGAAATCCTCATTTCTCATACCCATCATTATAATCAATGAAAATAATGTTTAAAAAAAGAAAAAAAAATTCTTAGTAGGGGACATAAAATAATAATTTAAACCATTAGTCCATAAAAAACATTGATCCATGGTTATTTTTCATAATGTTATAAATTTCACCCATAAAACATAAGCTCTTTATCTTAGCTTGCGAAATTATAAGATTCTTATAAAAGACCATAGAAAACAGAAATATTATTGGTAAATTATTTAATAAATTATATTTAAATATTATATTTATTGTACATATCATTCTTATAAAGGGATTAAACATAAAAGTTACATTTAGAATACCTACCACACTATATTCCCTTAATAACTTAGGAGAAACCCTACCGATTAACACTATCTCATTAACCAATTAGTTGGAGAGATATAATAGGCACAAAAACCCTAGGTTTTTCCTAGATCCACTTGTACTCATAAATAGTTACTAAGAACTGTAACATAATCACAACACATAAATCATGCATAAAATAAAAATAATTATTAAATCACTTTTCATTATTACAAATCCACACACTCAAAATGATAAAAACTATTTAAATAATAAAGTTTTAAATTGGAATGTAATAATAAAATCATTAAATAGACATAAAATTGATAAAATCCATCCAATATACATATATTAATAAACATTTCCTTTTACATTGGAAACAAATGTTGGAAAATAATCATTAAATGATGTTTTCAAAAATAAAGTCCCTTACATTGAGTTCGACTAGTTACAGACAGTATTTATCTTCCTAAATAATAATCGTAAGTTAATTATTTTCACTATATAAAACCTTTTTATATTTTATTATTCCTTTTATATAAATTATTATCATGATATAACAAATAATTAATTACTAGAGTTCATATGATTCATTTTTTCGACATCAAATACTCGATTCCAAAATGAATTTGATTTGATGTAAATAGTCAAAGTGGAAGTAATTCAATCATATCTGAAATAATTTTTATGAATTTATAATTATTTTTATATATCAAGTGTACTTTTAAATCAAATAAATATATATTGTTACAAAAAATTAACTATGTTATTATCATGGATATTGTAGGTTGTACGCATGCGTGAGTAAAATTTTCATTTTTCAATAATCCTTATATAAAGAAGGAAAGATTTTTTTTCTAGATATAATGATAATAATATCATTAATATCATATAAAACATTTTAATATACTTATATTTATCATACATTAATTTTTTTGATGAAAAACGAAGCCCATCGCTTTGTGAAGGTGATAGTTCACAAGTACACACGAACAATGTTATCATTTTTTGTGCATGGAACAGTAAGAACAGAAATAATATATTATTCTTTTATAATGATATATATTTGATTAATATCATATATTAAAATATTTATGTTGATATAAATATCCTTAAGATGTGGTTATGGAAGACAAATTATATCGGTTCATGAGGTGGTAGCCCGTCGTACGCAAAAACCATTAATTCTATTCCCTTTTGATGAATGGGGATATGCATTTAGGTGATGATATTAACAATATAACATCTTATTATATTTATGATACTGGATTTTTTATTTCATCATGTTTGGTGGATAATTTATTTATGTGGAAGAAGAAATAAAATACCGATGCTTAATAAAAAAATATCACTTCTTGAGATGATCCCATTTGATTATAACCTTAACAACTATATGGGGGTGTTATGAAAATAATAAGGCCACTATAATTAAGGGAGGGATTTTGGGAATTTATTTTATTATGTTAATGGTGGAAAATAAGGTTTAAAGTGTATTGAAATGAGAATAATGTGTTCCCTTTTTTAGGAGAGCAGAGGGGCACTTTTGGGATTCTTGAAATATGAAATTAATAAAACTTTATTTATATTTTATTAAAAATGAGTAAAAATGGTTTTATTTAAAATATACTATAATTATGGGTCGAAATAAATTAATCCAATGAAAATTAGTCAGGTGATGAATAATTTGTGAACCTTTATTTTTTGTTTAATCCCTTTTTTAACCTCATTAATTGTTACCATAATATCATGTAATTTATAGTTTTAGGGTTAATATAATTACCATAAAATTAAAATTATCAATAATGACAAAATTATGATATTTAAAGACTTATCCAAGTTATATTTAAGAAATATTTTTTTATAATTAAAAAAAAATTATTTACTTCAAAATATAAAAAATGTCAATTCAACACTATTTAGTATTTTTATTTTTTGAAAATATAATAACAAACAAGTTATATTAGAAAAAATACATCTAAAACATCAATAACATTTCAATGTAATAAAATATTTTTTATGACCTTAATAATAACAAATTTATTTAATTTATAATTTTCAATATCATTTATTATATATGTTCTGTAATTAAACAATTACCAAAATGTCATTTTGTAAGCTATCAATTTATTTATATCATCTCAAAAAATTAAAAATAAATTAAATAATAAATATAAAAATACATATTTTACAAATTTTAATTATTATAAAAAAATATCCCATATATAACCCCATATAAAAAATATTTCAAATGTTAAAAATAAAAGTGTGACAAAATTGTCTTTTCTTTTAATATAATATTATAAATATCATACTCTAATCCATGTGTCCTACAATGGTTATATTTTCAACACAAGTATTATTTTGGTCAACACACACTCATAAAAATGCATTAAGTAAAACTTTTATTGAAATTTTATAATATTTTGAATATTATTTTTTTGTTTAATTACTAAATTTACCTTTAACAATGTTAGTAAAAAAACTGTTAAAGTTACTATTCGTAAGGTAAAAAAATAAAAAGGAAATATTTTATAAAATTGGACTTTTTTCTAAATAAGGAATCCATTTCTAAATATTTAATTCACATTGTTTAAAGAAGGAAATTAATAATTAATACCATTACCGGAATTATAAAACATTTTTTTGATGTAAAAATATTCAAAAGAATGAATTTCTTATATATATATATATATATAATTGAAATTCATTCCGATTATCTTCATTTAATTAATTGATAAAATATTCATACAAATATTATATAAACCAAAATTTATAATATTTTTAAAACTAATAATTATTTATATGAAAAAGTTTTTTCTAATTAAAATTCATTAATTTTTCACCACTCATCAAAATATGAAATTGTCAAAAAATTTCCAAAAATTCAAAAAAATTAAATTTTTATATTAAAATTTCAATAAATACATTTAAATTTTCAAATAAATTTTTTTAAAGTGTAAAAATATATATTTAAATCAAGTGCGCCATCAAAACGTGCCAAATCTTCCAATTTATAAAAATACTTCTTTTATGCATAAAACTATGTTTATTCTTATATTTTTCTTATAAAATCAATTATATGAATTAAAAAACATATTATTAATTAGTTTAATATTATTATATCATTACATGGGTTGTTACACTATTTATCATGCCACGTTATCTTTAATGTATGCATAATAGAATTATTATAAAGAGAACTGATATGGACCACCTCATTGAGATACTATTAAGAATCTTTATCTCACACCCTAATAATTCCATCATTAAAGTATAAAACATTTATTTTAATTTTATTTAGTATTATTCACAGTGCTGCAATGATGTAGAGAGGTTTATGTAGGCTGGGTATAGGTAGCTAGCGGTGAGATGGTGGGAAATATCCAACATGTTACATTGAGTAGTCGTTTCCCAATTTGGTTATCCTTTTTGATTGTAGTACATCTACTTTAGAGTGGAATCTTACTGATTTTGAGGTTCAAAATTACCAATTTAGATTTGTTTATATATAATGAATTTGTTTTTTAGTTCCATTTCTATATATTTTTCATGTAACTTTTTTAATCATTGGAAAAATCGATATCTCTAGTAGTTCATCGATGCTCAGGTTTTAGTCCCCAACCCATGGGAATTAATAATTCCCTCTGAGTTCATATGAAATTGGTTTTGGTGCTATATTATTGTGAATCCTAGTCTAATTCAAAAAAAATTATATTAGAGGAGGTTTTCTGTCAACATTCCTTATATTGGAATGCCTAGTAGGAAGGTGATATAATTCTCGAGAATTGACATGTATATTATGGTGAGTTCCTAGAAAACACTTACCTTGATGAGCCTCAAATTACAATGGGATACTGAGAGGTTTTGTCTCATGTGTAGGGATTTTTCCATGATATCAATTTGTACTTATGGACTTCTAGTTTTAAAAAAAATTCTTATTGTTTTATTGTTTTCATATACTTATGGTACACAAAAACATTCCTCTATGATGTCATCCACTGTTTCAATAAGTGTTTTCAATGAGAAGTACTCCTCTTTGACATCCTCTTACAGATTTGAATCTTCTCGAGGCTATTGTATGCGTATTTTGTTCTATGGGACAAAATGTATGATATGTTTCATAACCCAGCTATTGAAGAATGTCTAGGAGAATGGGATGATAGGTAATGATCATGATTGTTCCTATATAAGGATCCCCAATCCTTTAAGGGTATGAATGAAACCCAATAATTTGTGGACTAATGGAAAAGATCATCTAATTCTTCAAATTCCTATATACCCCTGAGGAACTCAAGGTGATGTGTGAAACATTCATGATCAAATGTCATAGTAAGATATGGTGGTATTCTATTCTAGAGGAAATCCAGAATGTGGGAATGCATTTGAAGGGTTCCAAACCCTCTTCCTTAAAATGTTCTACCCAAAGTCTCTGATGTTAGTATATTATATTGAGTTTCTCTCTTTATAGCAATGAGAGTGGTCAATTTCTTAATTCACAAACTTATTTGTGCAGATTGTTCATTTTTATCTCGAGGAGTCGATGAACGAATAGTTGATAAATCAAAAGTACCAACTATATTTTCAACGAAAAATCTAATCATAGGTATATATATTAAAGAATGGAATATATATATATATATTATTGGGGTGTGATTGTACAAATGGATATGACAAGAAATATTTTGTACTATTCACCCAATGGTAGTTTTAGAGGTTTTTAAGGAAGAATGAGGATGTGTCATGATAATAAAAAAGGTAGTGGATGGTGTTCAATCACCAGGAAACCTATATACCATCATAACATATTGTAACGTGACTAATAATTTCTTTCATATTGTTATGATAAGGGACACCAAAAATTGATTCCCCAAAACTATATTTATTTTTCAATGGATGTGGTCACCAATTCCATCAACAATAGTTTTTTTAATCCATGTATATTCCTCATTATTTTTAGTAATCATTGGATCCAACTGAAATTGTGGTGTAGTTAGATACTTAAATGTCCATAGGGATCTATCAATAGGCTTCATGAGTACAAAAACTTCATGTAGTGGATATGTTTCATGTGGAGGTTGACTTGGGCCTAACTATATTGAGAGTTAAGATTATTATTTCATCATCTATATAAACAACTCTATTTGATATATGTTCCTTGCATGTGTTTATATCTTCACAATTTTTTGATATGCTAAAACATATTATAGAGCTTATTTATTTTTCTATTGTATATAGTAAAACCTCTTTAAGTGAATAATATTAGGGGTTTCAATTTCTTCTTGTTCATTGTTGATATCTTTCATAGAGTTTGAAATGGACTTCATGGTTATTAGTCTGGATTTTTCCATTGATTACATTATGATGGATTTGATTGTTTCCTATAGTTATATGATTTATTATTATCATCATAATTTTTTATACTCTACTACGAATGGGTGACCTAAGGTATTCAGGGATAGTGGGATTTTTGCCCGATCATGTAGGACCTCTTAACCTAAAGCCTTGTAGAATGTTTTCATTTTTTATATTAAGACTAATGGAATTCACTCCTTTAAAAATCATCACTTGTTTTTTAGAGACTTCACCTAGGTCTTCCTTGGTGAAATCATTGTTATTCTTCTAGTTATTGAGTTATATTTTATGATTGTTCTATAATAAGGTTCTCATTCAATATTAATACCCATTTATCGTATGGCACCCGTTATGCTAAAAGTGATCATGATTGATATGGATTATCTGATGATTGTTCTCTCTATTTTTTATCTATAAGCAACCCATGTTTTATTTTCCAAGAAAGATAATGGTTAAAAATGTATGTGTGTATAATATTAAAATTTGAACCGGGTAATGGTTGAAAATAATTAATTTTTTATCCTTGTGAATGACATATCTGAATATTTATAGTTGGAGAAGTGGATTTTGAAAATCATTCTATAGTGAGGTTATCAACACATAAAATTTCCAAAGATTAATATTCTATTGACTAATTTCATCTATAGGTATGGAAATTTTTAATATCTTATGATTCCTTTTTGTATGACTAACACTATTAATGTTTTTATATATTTCATAATATAGATATTCCATCAGTATCCCGAAACATTTTTTGTTTAGTTATTGG
The DNA here is from genome assembly GCA_963277665.1 of Viscum album. Lineage (NCBI taxonomy): Eukaryota > Viridiplantae > Streptophyta > Magnoliopsida > Santalales > Viscaceae > Viscum > Viscum album. The sequence continues at coordinate 1,588,910,693 of OY728141.1, read as the reverse complement.
ATGATGCACTAATTTTTTTGAGACTTGAGTATGTGCATGAGAACCATATAAATGTATTTTTTGAATTTTTTAGGTGCCATCCCCTTTATCTAATTTTTTAAAAATTCATTTATTGGATCCAAGAAGTGAATTTATTAGGGAATCTGATTTTAGAACATTGACATTAATTCACTTATGAGACGGTGAAGGTTTTATTTTCATGGGAAAGAAAATGGTAATTCTATATGATGTAGAGATTATTAACTATGGATGGATAATATTTATGGTTTATAATTTATTTTCTAAATATATAATAATATTTTTCTTCTCTTACAATTAAATGGTTGAAATTTATTTAAGACACTATGTGTCATAATTACATCAATGAATTGAAATGGATTCGAACATTAACATGTATTTTGATATTTTCTGATTTTGGTAAGGTGTATGTGGTGTTCTTGGATGATTATAGTGGTGTTATAGTTTATGTTATTAATAATTATGATCAATATGTATCCTATGGATATCATTATCTTTCAAATTATGAAAAGGCATACAGAACTCAAGAGTTAGTGCTCTTCATAGTTATGCATGCGCTTATGTGTCATTGGCACTCTATTTATTGGGAGAGGATAGTGGTATTTTTTTAACACAAGAATTTGAGCTATATATTTTCTTAGAATAGACTGAATACAATATAGATATGATGGGATAAATACCTCTATACATTAAACATAAGCATTCCATAATCCCAAATGAAGGGGAATTTTGTCATTGATTATATGAGTAGGAATATTCCAACTACGTATGTCTGTTAATCAAAGGAGGATTGAAAATTTATGGGGATATTAACATAGTTTCACTTGGATGCATGAGAGGATGACTAGGGTATGTTTTTTGGTCATTTTTAGTTACTATCTTCTCTTATTGATTCAATTATTTAGTTCCAGCAGTAGGGGAATGGGTTTAGAAAAATAATGGAAACCTTATATGGTGGGGTGAATATTTTGGATTAGTATATCCCATTTGATGGTGCTCTTATATTTGGGAATCAGTTTTAATTCCCATGATTTATTAGGAACTCAATGTAGCATTATTGACAAAGTTCTATATGAATCATTAAACCTAGAAATATGAATATGTGTTATGACCTGAGATGCAATTTTTGTTGGTCAAGTGTGATGTGAGACATTTCATATTGTGTGTCCTGATGTTACAACTTCCAAAACATTAATATAGAGAACATAAATCCTTATGTTCTCCTGAAGCCTCTTCCAATTGTGGTTTAAAATAGGGATTATGTTTCCTTGAAATTAGTTATTGGATAAAGACATTCCCCAATGAAATAATTTCCTTTCGTTGGTGATTGACTTATTGAAAAAATTATATTAATTTATTATGATTAGAAATTACACTACGGTTCATGATTTTCATATGTTATACATGGTGAAGATTGTTAAGTATCTTGGGGTTTAAAAATCATTATATAATAAAGGTATCCTAGGTTGACTTCTAGAATTAGTAGGACTCTTCAAGAGGTGATGGGGACTTCGGTCAAGTTATGTACAACTTACCAATAACAGATGGATAGAAATATGGGGCACAGTATTCACATCTCAGAGTACACGACTCTTGTTTAATTTATTGATTTCAGTGGATTATGTGATATCCATATAGGAAAGGTCAAGTTAGTGTTTAACAATAGCTTTCATTAATTCATCACAATATATCACTTTAAGTATTTTTATAGTTTACTATGTGTGTTGCCTCTTTATTGGATGGAGGTGGGTGAGGCATCTCTTATGGGGCGACGTCTTGTTCAGAAGACATAAAAAAGGTTTAGGATATATATATTTTCTTGGTTATAGTTCATATTTGAAATTAATTTTATGTATATCATAAATGTCATAATTTGGTGTTTTCCACTGGGGACTGAGTTTTTCAGAACATTTATCCATGGTTGGGACCCCATCATATTAATAAATAGGGGAAGTGTACTCTAAGAAATTATGTACAATTTTAGGACCCTGATCAAATGGATTATATTTCTTATCATTTAGAATTTTTGGAAAAGGTTATAGGTATTTATTATTTTTTCACATATATAATCATTGTAAGTTCCATCATATCCCATCCCATGTTTTGATTTAGGAAGAGAATGAGTAAGAACCAGATGTTTTTTGGAGAAACCATTAGAGATCATTGATTCTTAGGTGGAGGTCATTCATAGAAAGTCTATTATTTTTTCAATATTTTATGGTGAAATGAATTAGATTCTCATGAGAAATGGGATTGCGAATCACTATTGAGGGATATATAGGCTCTCATTTTCCATAGAACCCTACAATCACATGACTTCATAAGGATGAAATTTCATATGGGATATTGTAACACCCAGGTAAAAATATTCATTGTATTTTTATATTTAAAAGTGTGTCTATTAGTTTTAGTTAAAATTAGAGGAAATTTGATATCATAGTATAGAGATTCTTCTAGGAACTAGATATATAGAAAATTCACACGTTCAATGTATTATTTCAAATGTGAATAATATTTGGTAAAATCAATGAAAATCTAGTTGAGTCATAAATATTATTCATGATGTGAAAATTATTGACATTGTGAACACATTATTTATGAATATTAAAACAATGTGATGCATTTTTTGGACTAAATGAAACCACAGAAGTACATAATATAAATAAACTATTCATGACCTAAATCATTTGTTCCCAATGAGTTTTTATGCTCTTAAAAACTAAATACAAACAAATTTAATATATAAAATATTTCCTAAAATCCTTGGTCTATTCTTGGCATTCTTGGGTGATTTCAACACATTTTGGAATCTCATTTTGGTGTGTTGATCTCTTATACTATGGGTTACTATTCATTTTACAATAATTTCATTCTCAAAATTATTTATTCACTATTTTGAGTTTTGGATGAAATTTTTTGTTGTGTTTTAGATTTTTATAATCTTGTAATGACTATTCTTCTATCCCTTAATGATTTATCATGTGTTCCTCTTCCAATGGATGGTACTTGTTTTGGTTGTGGTATAACCTTTGAATTCGTCAAGGCATGTGTGGTTTTAACCTCTCCATGACCCTTTTTTGTAGAATTCTATTATATGATGTTAGAATAATTGTTAGGTCCATTGTTAATTTTTTAATCACTCTTTGTGGTGTGTAGATCCCATCGTGGTGGGTGTGATACCTTGGGTTGAGGCAGGGTTCCCTATCAAGACCATGTCAGATGAATCATAATTTATCTTTATATTATAAATTTTCTAAATAATTGATATGATATAGTATTGAATAATATTTCTATATTAATGGGTTTTAAAAGGTAGTTTTCCACTCCTTCTGATAAAAAAATATGGTAATTTAGAAAGCATTTTGAAATTGATTATGAAATTGTTTTTAAATGTAATATTTGATGAAAAAATGGTGTTTGAAAAATTAATATGAAATTCTTAATCCATTGGAAATTATTTAAAAAACATAGAACATGGTAGCCTTGATACATAGGTTGAAGGTGTGGTGGTTGGGATCAAACTTTAATATTTTATGGTTTTTCACTTTATGGGGTGTTCATCAATTCTTATATCTAGATGAGTTAGGTTATGTTACTTTATTGAAATTGTATGAAATATAACTCTTTATGGTATTCCTCTATTCCCTAGACATAATTCATGGAATTTAGGGACTAGTAGTGCTCACTAGTCATAGTTGATGTATGAGTGACTAAGCTAAACTGATCATCATTTATTATTGTAGTGTTTTACAATTTTGATTTACCTTTGTACAATTTTTAATTTTATATATAGAATATGATAAAATAATTTTTTTTCTAATTTTATTCTTTGAAATTATTTTACCTTGATTTTCTTAATTATGGAATAGTGGAAATATATCCCAGGATTTTAATATAAAATTTATTTTAATGTTTATTAGGCCTATTTTTTTAAAATGAGAATTTTGAGATTATAATATTGATAACAGATATATAAAACATGTTTGTGATCCTAATTTTCCTATTTAGATCACACCATGTACATTCCATTGAGAATTTATAGAACATATACTATATTTTGATTTAGGAAAAGATAATGTTCCATAGTGAGGCGTCTGAGTTTATTTCATCTAGGCATGAGTTTCTAGTGTTGAGATGGAGGGACATATCCCACATATCTCATGTATTATTTTTTGGAAAACTTTTCTCTATTTTTATTATTTTAAATGTAAAATAATGATTAATCTTGGTTCTATGGAGATTTATTGTTACTGTTACATTTCTTATAAATGGTATGTGTTAAATTTATCATTTTATTTCTAAATATTTTCCAAATATTGTATTTCTATTTGAGTGAAATCATTCCCATGGGTAGTTACAAAATTCTTGGGTTCTAGTCACTAACCCATTGGGATTGGGAACACCTTTCTGGTCAGTGGAAAATCAGATTTGATGTTGTATTAGAGTGTATACAAGGTCAATATATTATAATGTATCAATTTATTTCTCTTTTTCCCTATCTATACTGAATAATATAATGGTGTTACAAAATTAGGGGTATCGATTAGGGTTATAGTGCAAAGGCGGACACATTAATTTATATTATAAATATATTAAAATTTCATGTATGTAATTTATTTAATGGGGGAACATGACATTCAATATATTGAATAATTGTTTAATAAAACTTTCTTTACAAGTAAAATATAATTATTAAAGAAAATGTCATTTCTTTTATTTTCAATGATAAATAAAAATACATACATATTAATTATGTAACTATTTTTCAATCAATGATGGAAAGCATGTATACTTAAAAAATATGAAATTGATTTAAAAGAGTATACCAATATTTAATTGTTGGTAAATCATAATGAAATAGAGAATATATTATTAATTAATTAATGATAATTATATATGAAGAATAAGTAACTTATATTTAATAACTATAATAAAATATAGAAAATAAAAATATAAATAAATAAGGAAAGGATTAGAAAAAATTGAGGCTTGTTATCGCATTGAAAAATCATATTCATGAAAATCACTGACAAAATATAATAAACTGACATATAAATGATATTTTTTAATGATGTAGATAACAATTATAAAACTATGTGAATGATGAATTGATGAAATAATAGGCATTTATAGGATGTATTGAGAAGATAGGATCATTATCATATTCACTGGACCATTAGAACAATAACCTAAATGTTTGTATAGAAACATATACACTGGAATTGTAAAATGATTGGTATGTAATACATGTCATTATTAGTGTATGTAAATATAACTACACTGACTTCATAAATTAAATATTAAAAATAGATAATTCAATTAATATATAAATAAATGTTTTTATTGTGCTATGTTGCACATTATTTTATAAAACCCATATTTTTTATATTAATATCTAAATATAAAAATTACATATGATTAAAAGTTATTTTTATAAAATTAATTTCATTTTTTTAATTTGTTCCCTGAAATTTTCCATGAGGGTTTTTTTCATTTTCACAAATAAAATAATTTTTTGGGGGAATAGTAATAACATATTTTTTTAAAATATGGTGTTCATTATGGAATAATATTGAAATAATAATGGCCCAATTTATTATAGAATTGATTTATTAACCCATAATATGTTTAAAAGAATTTTTACAAAATTCAAAACCAATAACATTAATTTACAAAATATAAATTTAATCCCTAATGTCAAAAAATATAACATATTCATTAAAAATTATTTTGATATTTTTTAATTATTTTTTATCAATAATTAATTAAATAAAAGTAATTTTGGTGTGTAAAGGATTAAAATTTCATAAAAACGTATATTTTTTATTGCGTAATATTCATTTCATCACTGAAGTTAACTATTTTAATACATGGTCTTTAAATAATAATTTATTCATTATTTTAACCTAAAGTGATCTTTCAATAATATATTACTTCCACCCTATCACATATAAGGAAAATCACATCAATAATTTTTCATGCATCATAATATTTTTCCAAATACCTCTACATAATCATTCTTATATCCTTGAAGATTATATAGCCTCACCCACTTCAAGATTGAAAGTCATTGGTCACATAAAATAGGCGTAAAATTCTTAAATGAGGTATCATTATTTACTCTTTGTTTTTTCTTCTCCTATTTTACAATTAAAATATCTTTTTTGACAATTATATACTATTTAATTAATAATTATTATATATGTTATTATGACACTATATAATTGTTAAATAAAATTATAATTCTAATATAATATCTCTATCCTCTATTTATTATTCCCTGTACATATTAATATAAAAAAAATTATTTAAAAATTTTAATTTTTTTCTTGTATAATTTTCATTAAATATATGTTGGTCATACAGGAAGTGTAATTCTGATGAAACAATAGGGGACCTAAGGTAAAGGGATGTCCTTTGACCACCCTTCCTATTTGGGATAATATCTCTTTTTAAATAGGATTTCAATTTATTTGTATTCATTTTGTTCTGTAAATATATTTTTTTATTTCAATATCTAATATTAATATGGATTTATATACATATTTATAAATAAAATTTGCTCGATCCATGATTTAAAAATATCATCAGTTGTTTTATAATCTAAATTTCATATCATTTCAGATTTATAATATCATATTAATAATATATCATTTATTACGACAAATTTATCTAAAAATGTTTATTCATTCATTTTTCAAAAAAAATAGATATTATTTTAAATCCCAATATTCCCTACTTTGGACTATGACATTGTACACCTTATTCATTCTCACACTCTATAAATCTATTATGTTTTCCCTATATTATTTTAGATTCTGTATATATATTCTCTTGTTGGATTTCAATCTACCTGAAATTCTATTTATTAATATTTTGACATACCTATTATATTTTTAATAGCCTCACACAAAATTCTTAAAAAATCACTTAAAACTCTTTCCAAGATAAATATCGATTCAAATTATCTTTTTCTGGTCTACAAATTTTGTATATTTTCTCTGTTATTATTTTATTATTTACCATGAACTATCTTTATGTATATTCTATCATTTTAAATTGGAATTATCCATTTATTAGAATATTTATTTTATAATTTGTTCTATGATATAATGTATTAGATTGTTTTGAAATCCAATTATTTTAAATTGTGAATTTTACATGTTAGGATTATGGGTTTATATATAATAAATTAATTATTTTTCATTTACTTAAAAAAATGATTTTGAACCTATTATTATGTGATGGTTAATCCTAGAATTTTTAACCAATACAATGAATTAGTTAAAAATCTATATATCTTGATGTCAATAATCATAAATAAGATGAATTTATAATTTTTAATTATATTGTGTGTATAAATTTTTCATTTATCTATTTCCATTATGTTATAATTGAACGGATTTTAATTATTATAATAAAATTTATTAGATTAAGAAGTCGCAATTAAAACCCTTATCAAAGGATATCTCATTCTAGAAATAATAAAATTGGATAAAAACATATATTAGGAAATACTATTTTTTTGAACCTGACACCGAAAAACCACTGCATCATATCCTTCACCTTTGAACTCCTTTGAATGTGATTGATAAATATAATAAGATTGGAAGAAAAAGAATTTATCCTAGTGTATCTACATTAAAAAAACATGTGTCATACATGAAAAAGTACCCATATTTCATGATGTTTTGGAATCTCAATCAAAAAATATGTAGAGGAAAAGAGATTCTAGTTATCATAGTGTTGATCTAGAATACACATACAAACAACCATTAATTAATGTATTTTTATAGTACATAAGTATTCTAATTAGGATTCTATATTTACTCATTTATTTATAAAACATGACTAATTTATTATAAGGATAAATCATGTATTATATAGATGAACAAAAATTCCAAAAAAATCATGAAATGAAATGATTTATTAAATTATAGTCATTTGGATAATCAAACTGCATAAAAAATAACTATTATTGTATTCAGTGTAAATGATATCGCCTTAACACATGTAAATCATAATGTTTTGGAAAAATGGTTCACCTTATATATACATACATAATTATATATCAATTATTTATTTCATTACTTACTAATGTCCTTAGGGAATATCTATATTAATCTATCACATTCTCTTAATCCATATAGGCATTGTTCCATTTCAAATTATATTTTATTTTAGTACCACCAGTTTCTATTACATTAATTTTTTTTTAAATATTTGTTTATAAATTACATGGAATATTCATGTGGAGTTTAATAATGATTTCATGGTGTTTTAGAGGTGTTTCTAGAGCGACACAGTTTGTGGATGATTAGTAGAAACCATTAACCACCTCCAAGAAACCAAAATTCTACATTAGTGGTTACTGTGAAAAGCATATATTTTTGTCAAACCATGTGAGTGTCCATGGAAATCCATGGAATTAGAAACAGTCAATTCATGTAAGAAAATCCATTAGGGGTGTATCCATTATTTAGTAGAACCGCATGATTGGTGCATGATTTTCAAAACCATGTAGGTCAAATAATGCATCTATATGGCTTCTCCAGTATCACATGCTCAACTGAGACTCATTTTAAAAACTGTACAACCTAATGATGATACATACTATTAGACCCTTGAAATTAGTGTTTTTATCCAAATTAAATCATTAATGCCTAAAAAATTATCTATTCACGTGGGATCTCAACCTCCCATCCCTTAAAAACATGAGAGTCAATTTACATTAATATAGACATGAATTTTAGGTGAATCAATGTGAATTGACGAACTGAAGCCATCAGTAAGTCCTTATTACTTCCCTTCCTTATTTATTCATCCTAAATCATCCCTTAATCTGTTTTCTAGAGTAATTGATCTAGTCTGTGTTGGGATATATCTATAATCTATAGTGGGAATCATGATTAGATATTAATAGATCTTTTATGGGAAGTTGTAGTGAGATCATATCTAAATTTTTTATGTTTCATTATTCATTTTTTCCTCCATGAAGTGGTATGTGGAATCTTTATCATCTCCAACATGACATAGAAAATGAAAGATTAGTTTTGGTTAAATTATTTGTTGAGTCAATACGGTTATCTTATGAAATATCCATTCTTTATATTATTATGTTTCTAAAATAACAAACACTTTTTCATAAGTTCTGAATTTTTTTTCTTAAGATCTTTTGTTATGTTCTGATTTTTTCATTATGTTATACTTACATATTTATCATTAAATTTTGTCATACCAGCTTTATGATGCCGATTATGGTATAAATGTGATACCATCTTTATGAAACCGATTCTGGTGTAAAATTGGTGCCGCCTTTATGATACCGATTCTGGTGTTAAAGTGATACCGCCTTTATGATACCAATTCTGGTGCAAAAGTGATACCGATTTTATGATACTGATTCTGGTGCAAAACTGAAATTGATTTTATGGTACCAATTCTGGTGGAAAAGTGATACTGATTTTATGATTTTTATTCCAGTACAAATGTGATATTGTTTTCACAATCCGATTTACTTTTTCTTAAGTATCTATTTTTATGATAATATTAGAATTATTTAATGTATCATTCCAATATTATCAAATTCCATGTTTTCTTCTACATAACACTTATCTTTAACATAACATCATTTCTTATTCTTGAAACGATTTCATATAATCTGTTACAAACTAACCTTTCAAAATTGATACGGATTTTATGATTCCAATTACAGTACCAATGTGATACTATTTTCACAATATGATTTACTTTTTCTTAAGAATATGTTTTCTTGATAATTTTAGAATTGTTTAATGTATCTTTCCGATATTATCGGATTCCATGTTTTCTTATGCATGAAACTTATCTTTTACAGAACATTGTTTCTTATACTTGAAATGATGTCATAAAATCTGTTATAAACTAACTGTTGTAAGTTTTACACATGTCCTGGTCCCCCCTAAATTTAAGGAAAATATGACCATTAGAGTGTAGAAGACCATTTGGATGATTTTCATGAAAATACAAGTTCATTTAAATGAGCGACAATAAATTTAGAGAGTGGATGAACTTGTTTCATGTGAAATATGTGTGAAGTAATTTCTAGAGAGAGAGGCTCTTAAAACTCTCAGTGCTTCATGTGGATGTCATGGAAAACTTTTTCTGGTGTGAAAAACATGTTCAGACATGATTTGGGAATACTCCGATCATGCTGATCATGGGCTTCCGGGTTTGGAAGACAGAGGTTCTGATATCCTTCTAAATCAAGGGCTTGTGGGGATAGAAAGAAAGATATTGATCTTTAGATTGAGGGCTTACCAGTGTTGGGGTAATACATACTTTCTTGAAACTATAAATCAAGGAACCTTTATCCATGTCTATTGGATACCCTACACTTTGGGATAAATGAATTTTATTGTTACATGTATAATATTTTAGGTTTCTTTAATTCAGTTATATTCTTAAATTTGATAAAGTTATATAGTATAAAATTATTATACATTCTAATTCTTCTACTCTGATTATATTACAGATTCTATATTCATTAAGGTAGAATTTTTCCCTTAAGAGGTTTTGTGAATGATTTTTTAACTTTTTGAAACTATGTTTTCTTAATGTTAAATTCTAACCATAAGAAACAATTTTTCATAAGGTTAATAATTTTTTAAGAATATTTTATATCAACTTTAAAGGTTCCAAATGAATTTTTAAAGAATACAATTCACCCCCTCTACTATTTTGGGTATCTCATTACATATTCGATCCTATAATTAGAATTAGAGATGGTCTCTGAATACTTATATCCACATATAAGTTTTCTTACTCATGTTTTCCTTTTCATATTTATTTATAATCTTTTTATTATAACTAGTTTTGTCGAATGAAATATTATTTTAGTATGGTAGGAATTCATTTTGGATCTCTAGATAATTTCAATGTTATTACACCACCAATCATCAATGGAAATTACTCTGTGTACTAGAGAGAAATAATTAAGACCATTATGATAAAAACATGTGTAGAAAACTAAAATATGTTATCCAGAGAGTATATGATTCCTGATAAGGTACATAGAACCTTTACTAATCCAAAAATGGTGGAATACCTGCTGATCTTTATGGTATGTAATAAATTACTTTGTTAAATGACTAGAAATATATACATCCAAATTTCATCCTGTGAAGATGATAATAGTATTTGGAATAATCTTGTAGTAACTCCCTTTGGAACTTCCAAAGTCATTGAATCTAGAAGAGCTATCCTTAGAGCTGAGTATCATGGTTTCTGCTTTCCTTATGGAGAAACCATATGTAAGGTACAACAAATATATATGACTACTTTCAATAGTTTACAATAAATGGTTGAGAAAGGTCTTGATGATGAGATTCTTGTATACAAGATTATTGACATCATGCCTAACGAATATGAATCCAAGATGACTGCTACAGATGAGAATAGAAAAGTTACTCAGATATTTCTTGATGAGCAGTTTGGAACACATCTTCAACACGAAACCATAATGAAGAGAGATGCTGATAATATTAATAATAATAATGGGAATTTCAGTGTTTCTCTTACAACTATTTCAGATAATATGAAATACAAGACTCCTGCGAGAATCATAAGAACAAAATCTAAGAAGTTTGTTGTTCAATCTGAGTCCAATGGAAGTGAAGCTTCATAAAATGAGTTATCCAATATTTCTAGTAGGGTGAAAAAAATTGTTGGGCCGAAGAACATTCAATATAGGTATAAAAATAAAGATGGAAAATATAATAAATATGGGGAAGTGACATGCTATGAATGTAGAAGAACTGGGCATATCAGACCTGGATGACCCTTACTTAAGAAAAGAGACAAGAAGGATAGGAATTCAGAGAGAAACTGTAGAGACCCTAAGCCTGAAGTGAATGGACATTACATTACTTTTGCGGAATACTTAGTACATAAAAAAAACACACACATAAGGACCGCAATAGTTTAGTGTCTTTGGAAGGAATATAATCTTCTAATCGCGGTGAAAGATCTTCAACATCTCCCATAAAGATCTTCCTTTTTTTACCTAAAACCTTTCTTTATATCCTGGGGAAAAGAAAACATAAAAGGGTGAGCTCAAATGCTCAGTAAGGGTAAACAAAAGAAATATCAATCACATCATATTCATAAGAACATAACATTTTGGAAATCTTAATCCTGCAAAAGAGATCATAATATCATAACATGGGATAAATCATATTAGTGAAATGTAATCCCAATAATCATAACATAAAACATGACACTCTGTGGTGTACACACATTATCATAGAGAATCATTTCTTATTAGTCAAGACTCAATGCCAAGACTATCTTAGTGCAAAAAGTCCATTTCTGAACCGAGTTCATTCCTCGTTTCAGTCCTGCTTCACTGAACCGGTTTAACCTGCCGTTCCAGCCATGTCTATCTCATGAGATATAAAATCTTTACCCAATGCATTGGAGGGAGATATAGGTCCCACCCATCTCATAATGATACCATTATTAAGTGTGCCACAAAATCATAAATCATATATCATTGCATAACCCATGTAATAAAAATGAGATTCTCAAACAACATGACATCATAAAACAATTCATATAAGATAAAGGAAAATAATTCCATCACAAAATAATAAAATGAAAGTAATAATAGGGATAGAAACAGAACCCTATATTATCTTATATGTAAAATAATTTTGATAAAACACTTGAAATCCATTCTTGTGGAAAATATCCTTTCTACTTCAAAAACATTTTCCTTTCTGAACATGTCATACAATTATAAACTAAAATAAGTTGACATGAAAACTTTTAAAGGAAGCTTCTTGGAAATAATGTTTTTTTTAAAAATCCATTCATTCCATATAAGTTAAAAAAACATTCTTCTCGTACTTTTGTCGGAAAAGTCAAAAAGTACTTCGTACGAAAAACGACAGAAGATTTCTTTCATATCTTTTACTAAAAACTCACCGAAGGGTAAAATTGGATTTAAAAAATTGTAGGTGGATTGAAATAATATTACATATTAAGGAAACATGGATGTAGATGATAAAATACACCCTAGTAAATTTCAAAGTATAAACAATCTCGGATAAAAATGAGATTGTGATATTTCCCTTACCTTAGGTCTGATTTGCTTCATAAGTGTCCGAACCTCCTGAATAATGATTTAAATAATGTCATTGACTAATTACAGAATCATACTTATTGTTATGATATAATATATGGTTCACTTTTGACTTTATATTACCCGTTCTTTTGTAAATTCCATGTTAAAGAGTGTTTTGGGTAAAATCCGTTCATTTGTCATCCGTGTTTTGACTTGTAATTATTCATATGATTACTTAGATCATGATTACATAATTCCAGAATATAAAACATTATTTATATATAATATATATTCAGAATATACATATATATAATAGATCAGTAAATGGAAAGAAATACACCGTTCATGGAGACGGTAGGCCGTACGTACGCATGAACACCGTTTTCGTTTCCTTATTGAGTTGAATAGAATTATGTAGATGACATATATATATATACACATAAATAAAGTATCATTATTCTGTCATATATTTCATGATTACTTATTATATATACTTAATAATCATCTATGAATGGTTAACGTGGAGAATGAATCTCATCGCGTCGTGGAGAAGGTAGTCCGTACGTACGCACAAGCGATGATATCATTCTCATGATCGTGGAATTGTATTGGAGTGTATGTATACTATTTCAGAATAAATATCTCTTTAAAATAATCATATATAGTAATTATCTACACCATTATACACATCCAAGTAAGGTGGTGGTGGAAAATAGATTACACCACAGCGTGGAGACGATATTCCGTACGTACGCACGCGCGATGATTTCATTTTCCGTACGATGGATAGATGTTGAAATAGGTTTGTTTCATACATATAATAAAATATCAGTATATGAGTGATAATGATGTTATTAATTAATAAAGAAACAACCTAATAAAAAGAAGTGGAAGATGAAATAAAGTTGAAAGAATCTGTAACGGACATTACCTCTTCTTTGAAGTGCATCTTTGAGACCCCCTTTTAGGGAACTAAAACTGGTCTTTGAAAAAGACCAGGACCTCTAGGATGTCTCTAGGGAAGTGGAGAGAAGAAATTGGCAGGGGTTGGACGAGCTTGAAGGCTCAATGTGGTGTGAGGAAGAGAGGGAGGAGGTGCCCTTTTATAAGGGAGGAGAGGGGCTCCTTTGGAAAACTAAAAATATTATATTATTATAAATTCATATTCGATTTTAAATAGATCCAAATTGATTTATTTAGAATTTAAGGTGGGGATGGGTCGAAATCTTCTCATCCAATATAATTTAGAAAAATTTAGGTTCTTATTTTAACCTTGTCATTTATATTTAACTTTAAGTTAGATAATTTTACTTTTACCGTGTCTTTTTGTGTTCTTACACTATAAGGTTAATAAACTTAATATAACAATACAAAAGTACCCCAAGTTGTTTATTATTAATATAAATAACCTTATCTAAAATAACAATTAATAATATAATATTTTTTTAAAAAAACTATTTTATGTCAATTTTGACACTATTTAGTAAATGATTTTTGTGAAAATCATAACAGAATTATTAGTTCGAAAAAAGTTAATTAAATCAATAATAACATGTCATATTAACATATAAAATTATTGTAATTCATAAAAACTCTCAGATTACATTTATTTGGGTATTTATAACATCAATTATGTTAATATTTCATTAATAGGATAATTACTGCATCATCATTGTATCATAAAAAATTAAATTATTTTAAGTCTAAAAATTACAAATAAAATACCATTATGTTGAAAATCTTTTTAGATTTCTTATTAATATTTATAGTTGAATTTATCTTATGTATAACCCTATTTTAAAAATGATTTACTTATTAAACTTTGATTTTAACTATTTTAACCCTTCTTTACATAAATTAATAATAAATGTTCTAATCTAATCCAAGTCGGCCTAAATGGTCATATTTTAATCCTATGGTTGTTTTTGGTCGAATTACACTTATCCAATAGAATTAGAACATGTGTTAGGATAATAATAATATCATTTTACCCTTAATTACCCTATTTACTTTTAACCGTGATAAAAAAAGTAGAAAGTTACTATTCACCAAAAATTATTTTCATCTCACTGAACCACATTTCACTTACCTACATCAACCGTGTCTCTCAAATTTTCTAAATTCCACTCACAGAAGCGGTAAAATTACGTTTTATGAAAAAATCATTTTTTAACTCCACTTATTGGTTTCACTATTCATCAAAAAATGAAAGTTTCCAGGAAAATACCACAAATTATTCCTAAGCTATATTTGATATTATGAACTCAAAAATGATGTATATTTTACCAAATTCAAAACATATCAGTTTCATTAATTAATCTAAAAATTAATTCATGTCGTCAAAACAAATAACGTGTTCTTAAAAGATAATAACTATCAAAAGATTGAAACTTGTTTATGTCTGGTTTAAATGTGAAATTACATCCAATGAACAACATTGTATTAAATTGTAAAAATATATTCTAAATATACATTAGAAATACTCAAATTAATAATTTATCACTATTAATTATTTCGATTAAAAAAGTTGTTTTTAATTAAAATTTAGTAATTTTCACTATTCATCAGAATATAAAAGTTACCCGAAAAGTACCAAAATTTCACCGTATGCTAAATTCGATACTCCAAATCCAAAAATGAAGTCCATTTTGAGAGATAAAATTTTTAAAATTTTAAAAGATGGTTATTACAATTCATAGCAGCTAGTTTTAATAATATTTTAATAGCATATCGTTGTTTAGTGAAACTCGGTATTGCGTACTACACATGCTATCGAGGAAGGTCGCAATTGCATGTAATGAAAGGAAAGTCAAGGATGTGTGTTGTGAAAGCTCCTTTTGGTGTAGCATACAAAACAAGACATTAATCAAATTAAAAAGAATATATTTCATAAAATCTTAGGGTGTTACATTCTACCCCCCTTAAAATGAATTTCTCCCTCGAAATTCGTCGGGGTTATAAATGGTTTACTATTCAAAAGTTTATTTGATAGAAACCCACATCGTAAAAAGGAATAAAAAACCCAATCTTTAAAAACAAAAGTATGAAACATAATGGTTACCCAAATAAACTAATCACTTGGTTTCCACATAGGTGAAAATATGGATATGGAAGAGAAATCTAACCATCATGTTCTGATGGAGAGTGGTAGAGAACATGGCTATGGAAAAGCCAGCAATCACAAAGCCATAAATTTTTGATGATCTATGGTACCATCTGATTCATCAGATATAAGAGCACTAGGACAACATTTTTGGTTTTCAATATCGTTTCCCTAAAGTTGACGAAATTGGAATTAGAAGAAATACTTTCGTGATTTCAGTATAGTCTCACCGTTGGTCGTTCTTTGGAAAATTTCCACTTCATCTCTTAAAGAAATGAAGTTGAATTTTTCATTCATGATGTGTTAGAAGATCATGTGATAGAATGACGGGTCATTCCATTTGTCTCAAACAAAAGGTTAGAAAAGTTATCAAAAAATACATAAGTCCATCAATAGTGAGATTAATCATATATGGTTCCTAAAATGGACTTATAATTAATATATCATACTTCTTAATATAATAAAACTAGTTTCTACTAAAGAGGGACTTCCTATAGGCCAGTGGTAGGCGATAAAGGCCAGTCGCACTTCGGTTGTGGGTTCGATTCCCACAGCCTTGTCCGACGCAATGGGTTGTCTCTTGTCCTGCATGTTGTCATTTTTCTAAAACTATGTTACTATAACATCCCATCAATAATATCGAAAAAACTTATATCCTTAAACAATACTATCTTATGTCCAACATAATCCATTCCAATCTTTAGGCTTATCCATAATACTACATTCCACTCTCATAATATATTGAAAATGATTACTAGAGATTTAATAACATCGTTGATCCCCATATATCCTAAGATATGTCTTCTTGGTCACATTCCAAACATTCGAAGGCCTTAATAATGTATTCTCTTGAAAAATGAATACCCATAGAACCTTAGTGAAAACATGAATGCAGTTAAAATTTAACACTTTCAACATACCAAAATCCTCAAAATTCAATATACTCAAACCATGATATCACTTAGTCCTTATATCAATCATGATCTCATGAATACAATCAAACATCTCATTATCTTCTTATTACTTCATTATGCACATATCATCTACTTTACAAAGATATCTGAATAACCTTCCATGGTTACTGGTACCATTCAACATATACTTTCAAATACATTTAGGAGAAACAATAGTGTAACAATCCTTAGATGATTCTTTATTCCATAGTACCATTAACTATACAACATAACTCTTGATAAACATACAATCATTCCACTACCTTCTAAAACAACCGACTGAGCTTCAACACTTCTTTCAGCTCATATATCATTTGTAGTCTCCTTATCATCATCCACATAAATACTACCCATATGACCATTCTGATTCTCTTCATGAGATTTTCCATTAGGGCATTGGTTTGCATAATGCCCGTACATTCCACATTTAAAACATCTAATCATTGTTGATGTCGTAGCAATACCATTATCCTTGTCCATGGTGTTAACTGAACCTTTTCCTTTAAACTTACTGGCTTTCTGTCCTTCTTTTCCACACCCAAAGCATCTTCTAGTTCCTTTGAAACAATCTCCCTGATGCCTTTTCCCACATGATTTACATGAGGGAAATTGAACTTTAGTTCCTCTATGATCATCATGAAAATCCATCTTTCTCTTATTATCTGAGTCGGGAAACTTACCAAAGTTGATATTATGGATCATATTATGAGATTTATGATTAGGAATAATAACGATGCTTGGAATTCCAGATCCCGTTTCATTTGGTTTCTCATGAAGAATATCATTCCATTGTCCGTCATATCCTCCATTATCACGAATCTTCTTGTTTTCAGCCATTTTCTAAAACCCAAAAAGAATAGTGTGAGAGGAAAAAATCTTGCTAGGGAAAACAACATAGTAAAGGGGGAGTATCCTCAATATCTAACATCTTAGGTTAAATTCTATGATTGTTACCGTAGTTCTAGGACTGTATCTTATACGTATACTTATCCTTAGGGACATCACTAGACATATTTTAGAAATATCTCTAGGGAGGTCACTAACGTTTTCGCATCCTAGTTTCCAAAGGTTGACTAAACCATTCCTCTGATACCAAATGTAGAGACCCTAAGCCTGACGTACATGGACATTACATTACTTTTGCGGAATACTTAGTACATAACAAAATCACACACACAACGACCATAATAGTTTAGTGTCTTTGGAAACTCGGAATATAATCTTCTAATCGTGGTGAATGATCTTCAAAATCTCCTATAAAGATCTTCCTTTTTTACGTAAAACCTTTCATTATATCCTGGGGAAAAGAAAACATAAAACGGCGACCTCAAATGCTCAGTAAGTGTAATCAAAAGAAATATCAATCACATCATATTCATAAGAACATAACATTTTGGAAATCATAATCTTGTAAAAGAGATCATAATATCATAAGATGGGATAAATCATATTAGTGAAATGTAATCCCAATAATCATAACATAAAACATGAAACTTTTTGGCATACACACATAATCATAGAGAATCATTTTTTATTAGTCAAGACTCATTGCCAAGACTATCTTAGTGGACAAAGTCCATTTATGAACCGAGTTCATTCCTCGTTTCAGTCCTACTCCACTGAACCGGTTTAACCTGTCGTTCCAGCCATGTCTATCTCATGAGATATAAAATCATTACCGAATGAATTTGAGGGAGATATAGGTCCCACCCATCTCATAATGATACCATTCTTATGTGTGCCACAAAATCATAAATCATACATCATTGCATAACCCATGTAATAAAAATGGGATTCTTAAACAACATGACATCATAAAACAATTCATATAAGATAAAGAAAAATAATTCCATCACAACATAATCAAATCAAAGTAATAATAGGGATAGAAACAGAACCCTATATTATCTTATATGTAAAATAATTTTGATAAAACACTTGAAATCCATTCTTGAGGAAAATATCCTTTCTACTTCAAAAACATTTTCCTTTCTTAACATGTCATACAATTCTAAAATAAAAGAAGTTGACTTGAAAACTTGTAAAGTAAGATTCTTGGAAATAATGTTTTTTTTAAAAAAAATTCCATTCATACCATATAAGTAAAAAAACATTCTTCTCGTACTTTTCTCAGAAAAGTCAAAAAGTACCTCGTACGAAAAACCACAAAAGATTCCTTTCATATCTTTTACTAAAAACTCACCGAAGGGTAAAATTGGATTTAAAAAATTTTAGATGGATGGAAATAATATTACATATTGAGGAAACATGGATTTTGATGATAAAATACACCCCAGTAAATTTCAAAGTATAAACAATCTCGGTAAAAATGAGATTGTGATATTTCCCTTACCTTAGGTATGATTTGCTTCGTAAGTGTCCGAACCTCCTGTATAATGATTTAAATAATTTCATTGACTTATTAAAGAATCATAATCATTGTTATGATATCATATATGGTTCACTTATGACTTTATATTACCCGTTCATTTGTAAATTCCATGTTAAAGAGCATTTTGGGTAAAATCCTTTCATTTGTCGTCCGTGTTTTGACATGTAATTATTCATATGATTACTTAGATAATGATTACCTAATTCTAGAATATAAAACATGATTTATATATAATATATATTCATAATATACATACATATAATAGATTAGTAAATGGAAATAAATACACCGTTCATGGAGACGGTAGGTCGTACGTACGCATGAACACTGTTTTCGTTTCCTTATTGAGTTGATTGGAATTAAGTATATGACATATATATATATATACATAAATCCAGTATCATTATTATGTCATGTATTTCATGATTACTTATTATATATACTTTATTATCATTCATGAATGGTTAACGTGGGGAATGAATCTCATCGCGTCTTGGAGACGGTAGTCCGTACGTACACACGAGCGATGATATCATTCTCATGATCGTGAAATTGTATTGTAGTGTATGTATACTATTTCAGAATAAATATCTATTTAAAATAATCATATATAGTTATTATTTACACCATTATACCAATCCATGTATGGTGGTGGTGGAAAATAGATTACACCCCCTCGTGGAGACGGTATTCCGTACGTACGCACGCGTGATGATTTCATTTTCCGTAGGATGGATAGACAGTGAAATAGGGTTGTTTCATAACTATAATAACATATCAGTATATGAGTGATACTGATGTTATTACTTCATAATGAAACAACCTATGAAGAAGAAGTGGAAGAAGAAATAAAGTTTAAAGAATCGGTAATGGACATTACCTCTTCTTTGAAGCGCTTCTTTGAGACCTCCTTTTAGGGAACTAAAATTGGTCTTTGAAGAAGACAAGGACCTCTAGTATGTCTCTAGGGAAGTGGAGAGAAGAAATTGTCAGGGGTTGGCCGAGCATGAAGGCTCAATGTGGTGTGAGGAAGAGAGGGAGGAGGTGCCTTTTTATAAGGGAGGAGAGGGGCTCTTTTGGAAAACTAAAAATTATATAATATTATAAACTCATATTCGGTTTTAAATAGCTCCAAATTGATTTATTTCGAATATAAGGTGGGGATGGGTAGAAAAATCTCATACAATAGAATTTAGACAAGTTTAGGTTCCTATTTTAACCTTATAATTTATATTTAACTTTATGTTAGATAATTTTACTTTTAACGTGTCTTTTTGTGTTCTTACAATATAAGGTTAATAAACTTACTATAACAAGACAAACGAACCCCAAGTTTTTTATTATTAATATATATAACCTTATCTAAGTCATTTGGCCGAACCTTAGATTTTTAGGAATAAAATTTGAATTAATAATATAATATTTGTATTAAAAATTATTTTATGTCAATTTTGACACTATTTAGTAATTGATTTTTGTGAAAATCATAATAGAATGATTAGTTCTAAAAAAGTTAATTACATAAATAATAACATGTCATATTAACATATAAAATTATTTTAATTCATGAAAAGTCTCAAATTACATTTATTTTGGTATTTATAACATCAATTATGTCAATATTTCATAAATAGGATAATTACTGCATCATCATTGTATCATAAATAAATTAAATTATATTAAGTCTAAAAATTACAAATAAAATATAATTATGTTGGAAATCCTTTTATCTTTCTAATGAATATTTATAGTCTAATTTATCTTATGCATAACCCTATATTAAAAATGATTTACTTATTAAACATTGATTTTAACTATTTTAACCCTTCTTTACATAAATTACTAATAAATGTCCTAATCTAATCCAAGTGGGCCTAAATGGTCATTTTTTATCCCTAATGTTGTTTTTGGTCGAATTACACTTATCCAATAGAATTAGGACAAGTGTTAGGATAATAATAATATCATTTTTACCCTTAATTACACTATTTACTTTTAATCGTGGTAAAAAAAGTAGAAAGTTACTATCCACCAAAAATTATTTTCATCTAATTGAACCACATTTTACTTACTGAAATCAACTGTGTCTCTCGGATTTTCGAAATTCCACTCACAGAAGCGGTAAAATTACGTTTCATGAAAAATTCAGTTTTTTAACTACCACTTAGTGGTTTCACTATTCATCAAAAAATGAAAGTTTCCAGAAAAATACCATAAATTAGGCCTAAGCTGTATTTGATATTATGAACTCAAAAATGATGTCTATTTTACCAAATTCAAAACATATCGGTTGCAGTAATTAATTTAAAAATTAATTCCCCCCGTCAAAACAAATAGCGTGTTCTTAAGAGATAATAATAACTATCAAAAGATTGACACTTGTTTATGTCTGGTTTAAATGTGAAATTACATCTAATGACCAAAATTGTATTAAATTGTAAAAATATATTCTAAATATACTTTAAAAACACTCAAATTAATAATTTATCACTATTAATTATTTCAATTTAAAAAGTTTTTTTTAATTAAAATTTAGTAATTTTCACTATTCATCAGAATATGAAAGTTACCCGAAAAGTACCAAAATTTCACCGTAGGATAAATTTGATACTCCGAATCCAAAAATGAAGTCCATTTTGAGAGATAAAATTTCTAAAATTTTAAAAGGTGGTTATTACAATTCATAATGGCTAGTTTTAATAATATTTTAATAGCATATCGTTGTTTAGTGAAACTCGGTATTGTGTACTACACATGCTATCGAGGAAGGTCGTGATTGCATGTAATAAAAGGAAAGTCAAGGATGCGTGTTGTGCAAGCTCCTTTTGGTGTAGCGTACAACACAAGACATTAATGAAATTAAAAAGATTATTTTTCATAAAATCTAGGGGTGTTATAGAAACCAGAAGAAGTTCTACAGATCAAAGCATAATATTTTTTTGTAAGCCAATGACACTAGGAGTTATAGTGGTGGAGATTATTCAGTTGAATATTCATAAAATTAATCTTCTTACCAAAAGAATACTGGTTTAATAGCTTGAGCTCCATTTCAAAATCATTATCTTATGGGTAAGGTATGAACTGCTGAATCCATAACCGATATGTCTTTGAATGAAAATTTCCTGATAAATATTTTTCTTCAGATGAATAATCTACTTCCTCAGATAATAATAATGATCTACATTCCTATGAGGAAGTTTCTAGATTTGAAATGCTGCATGAAAAAATAAATTGTATAGTTTATAATAAAAATGAAAAGGATAATTCTAGAGAATTTATTTTTTAAAAAGAAATTCAGATCTTACCAAAGATCATGAAAAAAAATGATGTTTTAGTAACTATTTCTAAGAAACATGGGGATGTTAATTGTGATAAGGATAAACATACTAAGGATCATAAAAATATGTTTTTAGAAAAAGATGATTTAGAGGATAAATATTACTCTAAATATATTATTCCCGAGGATAATAATTTAGTCCTGAGACTAAAGTTTGAAAAATATTCATTGAAGAATCTTCTTGCAAACATTACTTCTGGTAAAGAAAAGTATGACAAGATGTATTCTGAAATCCGACCTCATGGTAATAGTTTGGTTTTTGGTTATTCTTAGGAAATAACTATTTTCAGAAACAATTATTTTGTTCCTCCAAGAGATCCTTACTTCACTAAATGTCAATGTGGTGGGCATTAGAAGAAGAACTGTTCTTTAAATAATTTTCAATCCCTTTGGTTTCATAAATCCTACTTTTCTAAAAAAATGTGCATACCCAAAATTTTATTATTTAACAATTCTGGATCCCAGAATGTTTGGATTCCGAAAACCTAACTCAATGTCTTTCATGATAATGATGGAAGTGCCAAAAATGTATGGTAGATGGATAGTGGATGTTATCCGAACATGAATTGTAACAAATACTGTTTCAATGAGATTTTTAAGACAAAAGGTGTAAAAGTAACCTTTGGGGATATCTCTCAAGGTGGAATTTTCGGTATAGGTATCATTATTTTTCCTGGGGAATCTTTGATTTCAAATGTTTTATTTTTTAAAGGTGATAAGATATATAGCATCAATAAAATTCAATTATGTGATGAAGGATACTTTATTAATTTTTAGAATGACAATTTCTTAGTACGCAATTCCAATGATGAGTTTATTCTCCTAGCCCATATGCAACAGAATATATACACACTAATCCTAGAAGACCATAGAAGTCAAGATCTACCTTACCTTAGTGAATTAGAAGATCAATCATTACTTTGGCATAGATGATTAAGACACTTTAACTCAAGCATTCTTAGTAAACATTCTAAGAAAGAACATATTCAGGATCAACACGAACTTAAGCTTGTTTCTCCAAGAGTATGTGATCGTTGTCAATATGGAGAGGACCATAAATCTAGCTTTATATCTATAAGGTAAGTTACAAAATCTAATGCCTTATAGTTAGTGCTCATGAACATACTTATTCCAACATAAACTGGAAGTATTGGAGGAAAATACTATGTGTTTTTCTTAGTTGATGACTACACTACATTTACATGGGTTTATTTACTCATAAAGAAATATGAAGACTTTTCTGATTTCAAAATTTTAAAATCCCATGTTAAAAACGAGAAGAACCTTCCTTTGATAACTATTCATAGTTATCAGGGAGGAGAATTTCAAAATTCTGTTTTTGATACGTTTTGTAGTAGAAAAGGTATTACACATAACTTCTCATCCCCTAGGTCTCCTCAAAAGAATGGTGTTATTGAATGAATAAATTGTAATCTTCAAGATATGACGAGAACCATGTTGATAGAATATTCTATAGCTAAACACATTTAGGGTGAGGCCGTATGTACTACATGTAATACTATAAATCAAGTTTTAATAAGAACTTTTCTTAATAAAACACCTTTTGAGTTTTGGACTGGACAAATACTAAAAGTTTCATAGTTAAATGTTTTTGTTTGAAATGTATTTATATTGAATACTAAGGATATCTTACATAAATTTGAAACAAAATATGTGGAAGGAATTTTCGTAGGTTACTCTACTAACTCTAAGTCATACAATGTTTTTAATAAAAAACACATGCACTATGGAAGAAACAATATGTATTAATTTTGATAAATCTAATCCTTTTGTTTTCAAACAACATGAACATATTTCTGATATATTTTCAAAAAATGATCACCAACATTTGATAGAAGATCTTTCATTCAATGATACACCTACAGATTTTCTACCCTATGTTGGTGAACATGTTTTTCAAAATCCAAGTTAGTTGTTACTAAAGAATCATCCCAGTGATAATATCATAAGAAATATTAATCAAATAGAAATAAATAGATGTCCTTTAAGGAATGAATTTGAAAATGTTGAATTTCTCTCCAAATCAGAACCAAAGACTCTTGAAGAAGCCTTGGATGATGAAGATTGGATTAAAGATAAGTATAATGAACTCAATGAATTCGTAAGGAATCATGTTTTGACCATGGTTGAAAAACCGAAGGAAACATCTTTTATTAGGGTAAAATGGGTTTTTATAAACAAATTTGATGAAAATGGAGTTATTGTTAGAAATAAAACAAGATTAGTTACCATAGTCTATAACCAACAAGAAGGTATAAACTATGAAGATACCTATACACCTGTATCTAGACCTGAATCTATTCATATTCTTCAAATCCTTTGTAGAATTCATTAATTTTAAACTTTATAAAATGGTTTTAAAGTGTTATTTTCATAATAGTTAAGTACAGGAAGAAGTCTATGTAGATCAACCCCTAGTTTTGAAGACACCAAATCTCCTAACCATGATTATAAACTTACCAATGATTTTTATGGACTTATACAAGCCCCTAGATCTTGGTATGATAGAATTTTTGGATTTTTGCTTCAAAATAATTATGTGAAGGGAACATCGGATCAAACCCTTTTTATTAATAATGTTTCCAAAGATGTTTTGATTGTTCAAATTTATGTTGATGACATTATCTTCAGATCAACTCAGCAATCCTTAATCGATTACTTTGTGAACGTAATGAAATCAATGTTTGAGAAGAGTGTGATGGGTGAGTTAACCTTTTTTCATGGATTTCAAATTTCTCAAAAAAGAGAGGGAACCTACATTTCTTAGCATAATTATATTAAAGATCTTCTTAAAATGTATGGATATGACAACACTAAGAGTATAAGTACTTTTATTAGTACATCAACTACTCTTGATCATGATGAAGCTGGGAATGTAGTGGGTCAAACTTTATTTAGAGTTATGATAAAATGTCTTCTATAACTGATATCTAGTCATCTAGAATTAATGTTTTCAGTATGCCTATGTTCAAGATATCAATCCAATACTAAGGAATCTCATTTAAGGACAGTGAAAATAATTTTTCGCTATTAAAGGGAACTTTAGATTTGGGCCTATTTTATTCATCTGGAAGTATTTTTGAACATAAAAGTTTTTTTCGGATGCTGACTTTGGTGGTTGTAAAATGGATAGAAAAATAAGGTACGGAACATGTCATTTCTCAAGAGATACCTTAGTTTCTTGGTCTGGAAAGAAACAACATTTTGTATCACTTTCCACTCCTGAAGTTGAATACATAGCAGCTGGAAGTTGTTATGCTCAAGTGTTGTGGATGCAACACTGACTCACATACATTGGTGTGAGTTTCTCCCAAACTCAAATAACTTGTGATAACACAAGCGTCATTGCTCTAAGTAAAAACCCAACACATTACTCTCGTGAAAATCACATATATATTAGACATCACTTTCTTAGGGATAACACATTTTAAAGAGATAATATTCTTCAATTCAATGGAACACAAGAACAACATGCTGATATTTTTACGAATCCATTATCTTCCGATAGATTTGAATATATTAAACATTATCTAGGGATGATCTCTATGAGGTAATCATTCATATCAACTTCTATTGTAAATCATCTACTAACATTAAATTACTCTTTATTTCAGTGGGAGTAAATATATTTTCCCCTTTCTTAAAATACCATCTTTCCTTATGTTTTTGTTTATTCTTAAAAAATTTTCTTTCTCATAAAAAACCAAACATTATTTATTAAAAATTTTGTTATTTAAAATTTAGGTATTGAAAATTTTGGTATTAAATATTTCTGTATTGAAAATTTCAATATTATATATTTCAGTGTTGAAAATTTCAGTTTTGGAAATTTTGATATTGGAAATTTCAGAATTCAAACCACAGTAACTAAAAATTTCAATATAAATATTATAATAAAAATAAATTCATCAGATTATTGAAAATGGTACACTTTCTTTCCCTTTATTTTCTTATTTTATTTTTTTTCTGTTGGTATTTCAAAATTTTAAATACTTGTTTACCTTACTACAATAATCAAAATTCATATATTCAATAATCAACATCAACCGTCCGATCAGATCAAGTTACTTTCAACATTTTGATTATCTAATATAAGTTGAAAGGTCATATGCCTTGTTTATGTAATGGGTTCCTCGTTTATAAGCACTAAACCATCCTTACTAATCTCAGTGCTGAAGTTCTATTGCCAACGATGTGTTCGCCCTGAATCCTTTTTCTCTTTCACCCTAAATGACTCATGAATCCTGAGTAGATCAGATGTCGACTATCAAGGAAATAAATGATTGGTTAATCATTAGGGAAAGTTGGTTATGCACTAACATCTTTTCAAAATATGTCTCCCTTATATCTTAGTTGATAATAACTAACGGGTGGGAAAGTGTTTCTGTCACTAAGAAGAAAATTTAGGATCCGGTTTTCCCAAACATTGTTATTTAGTTCTATGAAATTTTTACCATCTTCCAAAAGGATGGAAAGGACTTATTTAAGTTAAAATTTTATTATCATACTTATACAGTTCCCTATAAAAATTCCACAAATGTTCACAACATACCATATGAAGGGGAGCTATTCTATTCTCTCAAAAACATCACAAGAAGGAAGGTTCTTTTGAAGAATCTTGGGCTTTGATTTTTCCTGGTCTAAAGTATGTTAAGAATTTTATGATTATGAATCTTATAACAAATCAAAAAAGGTATATCTCTTGATGAAAGGTTTTCTAATCCTTAAAAATGATATAAGGACTCTCTGAAGATATATGATATCATTATTTTGGATTTTCTTATTAGCATAAGAAAGATCAACCTAGTTAAGTAAATCTTTCTCACCATCAATGCAATAAAAGGAAAAACCATCAGATCTCAGATTCTTATGTATCTGACCACTATATCCAAAATAATTGTTATGTTCCTTCAAGAGATGAATGTCCCATGCCGATCAGTTTCAATGCCTTTCAAGATTTTGTTTCTAAGTGATGACACTCTAAGGAGGATCAAGGAAGAGTTCTAACTAGAATACAAATGTTTTTAAGAAATAGTTGTCCAAAACAAGGGTTATGTTTCAGAGCCATTAAAATCAGTACCCATGAAAAGAAACCATGAAAAACAAAGCTTGAAAATACCATGTCCTGATGTCCCGATATCATAACCTCCTCCGGAAAAGAAACCAAAATCATATTCTTATGCAACAATTGAAAATTGGAGAGAAATGATAGCTTCTAGAAAAGAATGAGATCCTTCCTTTGGCTTGAATCCTGCAGAGGCTAAGGCCTTAAAAAGTAGGCAAGATGAAAATCATGAGAATGAAAAGAAAGATAAGTTTCTGAAGAAGAAAATCTTGGAAGCTCAAGTATGTCAGTCTCTACTAAAAGCTATAAAAAGAAATCTCAAGAACTACCCGAACCTCTTGTCACTACTGGAAATCTAGAATTTCCCAACGGTTTAGAACCATTGGGAAAGGCTGCAGAACCGTTGGTATATGTTATACCAACGGTTATGCAAACCGTGGGGAAGTAAGCCATTGGGAAAGGCTTTTCCCAACAGTTTACAGAGAACCGTTGGGATAGGTTAGAAAAAATCAACCTATCCCAACGGTTCTGCCAAACCGTTGGGAAATCAACACATAATTTCCTTTCCCAACGGTTCCATGAACCGTTGGTAAAAATCACCATGTGACAGGGTATCCCAACGGTTCCTTGAACCGTTGGTAAAAACCGCTAATAGAGCCTATGCCAATGGTTTAAAAACCATTGGCATAGGCTTTGCTGTGCAAATTGCACAGTAGCCTGCAATTTTCACAACAGGTTTGGTTTTTGGGCATTCACCCTCGGTTTCAATTCAATTTTAAATCCAATTATTCCCTCGTTTTCAATTCATTTTTCAATCCAATTATTGTACCTATAACACATATAATGCATACATATAGAGAACAAACCAACACATACAAATAATGAAAACCAACCAACCAACACATATAATGCATCCTGAAAATATACTCATCCATAATTAAAGTAGAATTCATAACATAATTATAAAAATACATAATTCATTTAGAATTCATTTTAAAATTTAGATGACAATCATATGTGGAATCCGTAATTCAATTCATAATTTGATTGGTTTTACATATACCATATATTTTTAATAGAAATGATATCCATTTTAAACAAAATACAGACATCTGGAATGATACCTGTCACACCGTGCCTCAGATTGAGGCGAGGTTAACTCGTACACGTCACAAATGAATCATTGATCGTTGTCCTAAAGTATCAATATATTCCGAAATCATTTGGTCGGTTTTGCGTATGTCAGTTGTTGTTTTCACTTAAAATGAAGTGTTTTTTAAATAAAAGAGAGACACTTTGAATGGTGTCGGCCACACCGCGTCTCGTATTGAGGCGGGGTTAACACGTACACATCACAAATGACCCATGGATTGTTGTGCTAAAATATAAACACAATCAGAATGCGTTTGGTTGGTTTTCCGTATGAATTTAAAATGTAGTCCATTTTAAAGAAAAGAGATACACTTAGAGTGGCCTCGGCCAAACCGCGACTCGGATTGAGGCGTGGTTGACTCGTACACGTAACATATGGCCCATGCATCGTTTTCCTAAATTTTCAACAGATTCCGAATGCGTTTGGTCAGTTTTTCATATGTCAGTTGTTTTTTTCACTTATAATCTTGTCCATTTTAAACAAAAGAGACACAGTCAGAGTGGTACCGGCCACACCGCGTCTCAGATTTAGATGGGGTTGACTCTTACACGTCTCAAATGACCCATGGATCATTTTCCTAACGTATCGACACAATCCGAATACGTTTGGTCGGTTTTCCGTATGCCAGTAAATGTTTTTCACTTAAAATGACATCTGTTTGAAACAAAAGAGGGACCTATGAGTGGTGCCGACCACACTGCATCTCCAATTGAGGCGGGGTTGATTCGTACACGTCACATATGACCCATGGATCGTTCTCCTAAAGTTTAAATGGAAACCGAATGTGTTTGGTCGTATTTCCGTATGTACTTAAAATGTTGTCCATTTTAAACAAAAGAGTGGCACTTAGACTAATCCTGACCACACCGCGACTCAGATTCATCCCAGGTTGGCTCGTACATGTCACATATGACCCATGTATCGTTGTGATAAATTATCAAAAGATTACGAATGCGTTTGGTCAGTTTTGCGAATGTCAGTTGTTCTTTTCATTTATAATCATGTCAATTTTAAACAAAAGAGATAGAGTTAGAGCGGTGTCGGCCACACCGTGTCTCGGATTAAGACGGGGTTGACTTGTACACGTGACATATGACTCATGGATCGTTGTTCTAAAGTATTGATAGAATCCGAATGCGTTTGGTCGTTCTTCCGTATGTCATTTGATGCCTTTCACTTAAAATGACGTCCTTTTGAAACAAAAG
Source organism: Viscum album (assembly GCA_963277665.1). Taxonomy (NCBI): domain Eukaryota; kingdom Viridiplantae; phylum Streptophyta; class Magnoliopsida; order Santalales; family Viscaceae; genus Viscum; species Viscum album. Next base: position 1,588,880,341 of record OY728141.1, on the reverse strand, counting down.
ACGGACACTTTGAGTGGTGTCAGCCGCACCGCATGTCGGATTGAAGCAGGGATGATTCTTACACGTCACATATGACCCATGGATCGTTCTCCTAAAGTTTCAACGGAAACCGAATCCGTTTGGTCGTTTTTCCGTATGTACTTAAAATGGTGTCCATTTAAAAAAAAAGAGAGTCACTTAGACTTATCCTGCCCACACCGCGACTCAGATTCATCCCGGGTTGGCTCGTAAACGTCATATATGACCCATGGATTGTTGGGATAAATTATCAACAGATTCGGAATGCGTTTGGTCGGTTTTCCGTATGTCAGTTGATGTTTTTCACCTAAAATGACGTCCTTTTGAAACAAAAGACGGACACATTGAGTGGTGCCGGCCACACCACATATCCGGATTGAGCTGAAACCACCGTGAAACATTCTAATTATTATTCGTGACGTGTACGCGCAGACGGCACTTCAATCGGACGTGCGGTTTGCGCGGTACGACTCAATATTCGTGTTTTAAGTGATGCGCACGCTTCGTAAACGCGCGTGAGGGGGGTCCAAACGGGCCAAATGAAGTCGGAATGGCCTGAAATCAGAATACAGATACGGGAGAGTGATTTATGAAGTGGTCGAGCAGACGGCACATCAATCGGAAGTGACGTGTGCCCGCGGTGACCGACAACGTAGTTCTGGTGTCAGAAACGGCCAAAACGGGCGTCCAACGGTCAAATTCATAGCGGACGACCTCATATTGAAATGAAACCACCGTCCAACATTCTAATTATTATTCGTGATGTGTACGCACAGACGGCACTTCAATCGGACGTGCGGTTTGCGCGGTACGGCTCAATATTCGTATTTTAAGTGATGCGCGCGCTTCGTAAACGCGCGTGAGGGGGGTCCAAACGGGCCGAACGAAGTCAGAATGGCCTGAAATCAGACGAAAAATACGGGTGAGTGATTTCTAAAGTGGTCGAGTAGACGGCACGTCAATCGGACGTGCCGCGTGCCCGCGGTGACCGACAACGCAGTTCTGGTGTCATAAACGGCCAAAACGGGAGTCCAACGGTCAAATTCATAGAGTACGACCTTGGATTGAGCTGAAACCAACGTGAAACATTCTAATTATTATTTTTGACGTGTACGCATAGACGGCACATCAATCGGACGTGCGGTTTGCGCGGTACGACTCAATATTCTTGTTTTAAGTGATGCGCGCGCTTCGTAAACGCGTGTGAGGGTGGTCCAAACGGGCCGAACGATTTCATAATGGCCTGAAATCAGACGAAAAATACGGGTGAGTGATTTATGAAGTGTTCGAGCAGACGGCACGTCAATCGGACGTGTCGTGTGCCCGCGGTGACCGACAACGCAGTTCTGGTGTCATAAATGGCCAAAACAGGCGTCAAACGGTCAAATTCATAGTGGACGACCTCAGAATGAACTGAAACCACCGTGAAACATTATAATTATTATTCGTGACATGTACGCGCAGACGGCACGCCAATCGGACGTGCGGTTTGCGCGGTACGGCTCAATATTCGTGTTTTAAGTGATGCGCGCGCTTCGTAAACTCGCGTGATGGGGGTCCAAACGGGTTGAACGAAGTTGGAATGGCCTGAAATCAGACGACAAATACGGGTGAGTGATTTCTGAAGTGGTCGAGTAGACGGCACGTCAATCGGACGTGCCGTGTGCCCGTGGTGACCGACAACGCAGTCCTGGTGTCATAAACGGCCAAAACGGGCGTCCAACTGTCAAATTCATAGCGGACGACCTCAGATTGAGCTGAAACCACCGTGAAACATTCTAATTATTATTCGTGACGTGTACGCGCAGACGTCACGTCAATCGGACGTGCGGTTTGCGCTGTACGGCTCAATATTCGTATTTCAAGTGATGCACGCACTTCGTAAACGCGCGTGAGGGGGGTCCAAGGGGGAGGGGGGTTGTCCAGGGTCCAAGAATAGGGTACCCTCGTGGACAAACCGCCCACCCCCGTGGACAACCCACCCACCCCCGTGGACACCCCCTACCCCCTAGACAGCCCAACCACCGCCGTGGACAGCCCACCCACCCCCCTCGACACCCCTTCTCCCTATGGACAGCCCCCACCCCCTTGGATAGCACGCCCACAACCCTGGACACCCCTACCCCCTGTGGTCAGCCCACCCACCCCCCTGGACAGCCCGCCCACCCCTCCTTTGTTGTACCCCTCTCTCTTGGATTTTAATGATCACAATAACTCTCATCGTGTTCTAACTTGTTTTCAAGTGTTTTGATGCTAGGAAAAAGTTTTCCCAGGAGTTGGCCCAAGAAGGCTGATAGTGGACTCTCTGAGTCCACCGGCCAGCCGGTGGATTTCCACTAGCCGGCCGGTGGTCTCTGGAAGAAGCATTGCATTCTACCAGAGCCACCGGTCAGCCGGTGTTAGCGCACCGGCCAGCCGGTATGGGCACCGGCCAACCAGTTCTTGCCCACCGGCCAGCCGGAGGACCCAGTCATTAGGCTTGCCCACTGCCTGGTGCCACCGGCCAACCGGTGGATGACCACCGTCCAACTGGTGGATGACCACCGGCCAGCCGGTGGAACCCAGACAGAAAGCCTGCTCTGTCTGGACCACCGGTCAGCCGGGAGCTCTGCACCGGCCAGCCGGTGTGCCCAGTCAAACTACCGCTGGGCTTTGACCAGACTTGTACTTTTGACCCCCAACGGCTCCGGAAGCCCTCCAACAGCCATATTGAAGTGTTTATGGGTATTTATCCTATAAATAAGAAACCATGGATGCCGGGAACATAACCTAATGATATTTTGATGTCTTGACGCTCTAACGACAAATCTCCAAGGCCTCTTGTGATCCATTGTCATCCTTGAAGCTTGAGCTCCCTATCCATCAGCCCACCCACCCCCCCTGGACAGCCTGCCCACCCCTCCTTGACAGCCCGGCCACCCCCGTGGACAGCCCATCCACCCTTGTGGACAGCCCGCCCACCCCCGTACCCCCCTGGACACCCCGTACCCCACCTGGATAGCCCCGCCGACCCTCCCAAACAACCCACACCCCCCTCCCCTACAACCCCACCACCACCACCTAGACAATCCACCCCCCTGGAATGTGTAGAAATAACATAAAAATACATGATACATAGATAGCACAAAATACTCAACCTATGGGTTCACATTAACTACATAATCACACACTTCACTACTACCATAAAACACATAAACCACACCACCACCAGACAAGACACATAGCATTTCTCACATTCATTTATAAGCCACTTCATTCACACTTACATTGTCCATTCATTTAATGTTAAATTAATTAAATCCATTTACCACACATCCATTTCTATTCCATCTCATTTATTTAATATCTTGTTTTTTTGTTTTAACAGCATAATTTATTCCATAGATAACCAGGAAACTAATAAAACCACCACACAACAACTCACCATCTCACAATAACCATCGACACCATGTTACATCGACCAACCATCTCACCAAAACAACCACATATCACAATAAAAATATTGCACATCACAAACCACCGCACAACCAAAACCACCTCACCACATTATACACCACAACTTCATCACACAACACCTCCACACGACACAACACCACCACACATCATCACTATCATACAACTTCACATGACACATCCATGCCCACTAACCATCACATTACAACCCCACATATCACAAATCCCAACTGGTCACCTCAATCCCCATAAAAAATCCTACAACATACAATGAAACACAATAAAAAACCTCTCATAGAGCCAACATACCCCAACTTCCACAATTTATTTATTCAAGGTCTTTTTTTACATTACCCCTTTATTTAGCATGGACATTATAACACAACTGATATTCCAGGGGAAACAAATTAATTAACAAAATATTTATTCATTTCCCTATTTTACACGGTGAAATCAAATCAAAATCCAAACTTAAAACTAAAATATTATATCAATAACAATAAAAAAGGTACCATATGTGTATAAAGAAAAAATTACTTGATTTGAGATGATTCAAATGGGTTTTCACCTATTCGGATGGGGGATTTGGAGAGCAGCAGAGAGGTGGAGGTAGATTGATAACATAAAACTAAAATACTAAAGCAATAACAATAAAAATAAGGAATTATATGTGTATAAATGAAAATATACCTGATTTCACCTCTTCGGATAGGGGATTTATCCAGAGGAGAGCGGTGGAGCGGATGAAATTAGGTTCTGTGCGAATGGGGGAGAGCAGGATTTGGGGGAAATAATTCCCAACGGTTTTAAAGAACCGTTGGGAAAGAGATGTTAAGGACCCCTTTGCAAACAGTTTGAGGAAACCGTTGGCAAAGGGGTGACCCTTTCCCAACGGTTCAAAGAACCGTTGGCAAAAGGTGATTAACACACCCCTTTACCAACGGTTTGAAGAAACAGTTGGCAAAGGGGTGGCTTTTCCCAACGGTTTCAATGAACCGTTGGGAAAGGATTTATTAGTCCTTCAAGGCCAACGGTATTAGCAAACCATTGGTAAAAACCCGTTGGGAAAAACAGCATTTCCAGTAGTGTGTTGTTCATAAGAAGCCAACTGTCACTCAAAAAATCCAGAATTCCAAGAATGTCCTAGATTTATCAGAACTTGTTCAAGAAATAGAAAATTAGATGACACAAGATGACTATGATGATGTATTAAGGGAAGTGGAAGATTACATTGGATGTCCTCTGAGTTATGTTTTTATATTAACTTCTGAAGAACAAGTTAAAGAACAAGTTGAAGAACAAGTTGAAGAAGAAGTTGAAGAAGTTGAGTAAAAAGTAGATGTTCAAGAATAAGAACCACATATAATTGATGTGGAAGAATAATACAAAGAATAGGTTGATCAACAAGGTGGTGAAAAGAAATAAATTTAGGGATAAGAAAGTCATGAATGATCTCAACATATTGAGTTTCAAGAGGAAAAAAGATGAAAATGAAAATATTAATGTTATCCAAGTATCCGATGAACAATCCCCAGTTCAAATTCCTAGAAAAGGCATGAATGTTTTGGTTGCCTCATATGATAAGGGAACACCATAGCAGTGTTCTATGAGAATAGAGAAACTAACTTCCTTAAACCCAATAGGAGTTAAGAAATGAAAAGAATCTTCAGGTTTTGAATCCTCATCATCTGTTGAACATGACTTTGTCAAGCTATCTTTAATAAATTTGTTCAGAACCATTCTATTTCTTATAGATGGATGGAGTAAAATGATACATGAAACCTTCATTAAATAGAAGAAATTGACCAATATTCTTATGGACATGGTGGTCAAGCAAGAAGTAGACATACGTAATCTTTTGATAAATTATAAATCACAGAAGGCAACTTGTAAGAAAGCCTTTAACCACACCAAAACCATAACTGAAGAACTATGATAGTTTGGTGACATTATGGATTCAACAAACAGAGAATTAAATACTTTTGAAACAGAGTTCAAAAAGTTCGAGGCATCAATCTCTAAGAAGGTCAGTCAACTTAATTTCGTTTTCTGATATTTAAGCAGTGAGAAGGAAGTCAGAGCTGAGTTAGAGAAAAAGTTGGTTGATCAAAAAGAATGGATATTGTCTTTATAAAAGAAGAATCAGGATAATTAGATCTTGTTAAAAAATTTCGAAGATTATTATAAGAATACTAGAAACATGAATCCTTGATAAAGAAAAATGTTTTCGGAGTAGAATAAGGATGGATGATTTTCTTTACATTCTGATGTTTTGTTATAATCTAAACCTTATTTACAAAACATTTTTAAGAAGCATCTTCCATATCATTCTTTTGTTTTAAAATGTATTCTTTCTTAACCTTACAGGTACATCTTATAATTCTCCATTACCTTCCCTCCTTTTGAAAATCACAAAGGGGGGAAATTTATTTAATGGAAGAATTTAATGAAGATCTCAAAGGAGGAGAGTCTATTAAGGGAGAGTATGGTTAGAAAAGATAATGTCCATGTAAGGGGGAGTTTTCCTTTAAGAGGAGATGTTTATCTAAGGGGGGATATTTTCTTAGGGGAAAAATCCAGATACTGAAGATCAAGAATACGATCCTTGTGAAACATAACCTAAGTGGGAGTCAGTCGTACTCTTTTGAAATCTCATTCAAAGGGGAAGATAAGATTTCTACACTTGTTTATCTAAGTAAATATATTCTATATTATCAATGTTGTATATTCTATCCAAAAAAGGGGTAGATTGTTGAGTCAATAATGTTATCTTATGAATTCTGCAATCTTTAATGTATTATGTTTTAAAAATTACAAATGATTTTTCTTAACTTCTGAATTTTTTTTCATAAGTTCTATTTTTTATGTTCTAATTTTTTAATTCAGTTATACATATAGATTTATCATTACATTTTTTCAAACCACCTATATGATACTGATTCCAGCGTAAAAGTGATACCTCCTTTATTATACCGATTCTATTGTAAATGTGATACCACTATTATGATACTAATTCAGGTGCAATAGTGAAACTAATTTTATGATACTGATTCTGGTGAAAAAGTGATAACAGTTTTATAATACTGATTCCGGTTCAAAAGCGATACCGATTTTATGATTATGATTCTAGTACCAATGTGATATTGTTTTCAAAATCCAATTTACTTTTTCTTAAGTATCCTTTTTCTTGATAATGTTAGAATTATTTAATGTGTCATTTCAATATTATCGGATTCCATGTTTTCTTATGCATAACACTACATCATTTCATATAATTTAAACAATTCCATATAATCTATTACAAACTAACCATTTTATGTTTGAAACGTGTGCTTGTCCCTCTGAAATTTATGGAAAATATGACCGTTTGAGTGGAGCCGGCCGTTGGGAAGATTTACCTGTAAATACAAGTTCATTAGAATGAGCAACAATAAATGTAGAGAGGGGATGAAATTGTTTCATGTGAAAAAGATGTGAAGTGATTTCTAGAGAGAGAGAGGCTCTTACAACTCTCAGTGCTTCGTGCAGATGCCGTGAACAACTTTTTCATGTGTGAACAACTTTTTTAGACTTTCTTTGTGCAAACTCTAATTGTTGTGATGATGGGATTCCAGGTTTGGAAGAAAGAGGTTCTGATTTCCATCAAAATCAATGGCCTATGGGGATAGCAAGACAGATACTGATCATCATATTAAGGGATTACCAGGGTTTGGGTAAGACATACTTTATTTAATGTTTAAATCAAGTAAATTTTATCCATGGTTGTTGGATACCATTCTCTTTGGGTTAAAAGAATCATACTGTTACTTGTTTACTATTTTAGGTTATTTTAATTCCTTTATATCCTTAACTTTTTTAAAGTTATAAAGTATAACATTCTTATACATTCTAATTTTGTTACTCTGATTATATTATAGATTTTATATGATTTAATGTAGAATCGTTCCTTTATAAGGATTTGTGAATGATTGTTTAACTTTTTTAAACTATGTTTTCATAAATATAAAATTTAACCTTAAAACACCGTTTTTGTTAAGGTTGGGAAATTTTCTTTAACAAAATTTTATATCAAATTTAATGGTTCCAATGGAATTTTTAAAGAATACAATTCACCCCCTCTTGTATTTTGATTATCTTTTTACATATTCTATCCTACATTATTTTTCTGACATTCTTGAGAAATTATATTTTTATTATTGGTATAAGCCTATTGGGGTAATTTCTTTGTAAATTTTTTACATTGCTAAAATTGGATATCTTATGGAAAGCACCATTTTTCTAAATTTGAAATGTAATTTTTATAATTATGGTTTCATTTTGATGAAATAAATGTGTATTATGAAATGATTCCAAGAAATCATAGATTATTTAGAAATGGATTGGACTGAAATTTGGTATATGTAATTGGTGTGAGTTAATTTCTTCAATGTGACCATCAGTATAGGGTCTATTCCATTAATGATGCTGGATATTGGTCACCCTTTTATGATATGGTGGATCGATGAGAAACCCCTCAGGCATATGAAACTTTCATCGGGAATGCATGTGTGTGTCTGTGTTTTGAAACATTGAATTGGCATATGAAATCAGTGAGAAATGTTTTAATGTATTTTTAATCATATTACATAGAACTAATAATTTCTTGATATAAAAAATTTATAAAAAATTTCTAAACCAGTTCTTTTCCTTGTGTCATGAGTAGGGATGTATTTGGGGACTTCATGTTGGGTTTATACTCTCCCCATGCATGACACCTCTATGCATTATTAGATGTAATCTGTATGAATATTTCAAAATTAAAGGTATCATATTTATCATGTGATGCTTCTTTATACCATTGGCATGGTCGGTGGAGTTGGATCTTGAGGATTGGGTTACTAACTACTGGGATTATGTCTTTTGGATATCATTGGTTCTAGTAGCATCCTTGACCATTATAACAACCATGATCTTTATTTCAGATTAATGCATGATGTATTAGACTATATTATATTCTAATACAACCTAGATGATACATAAGTATAGATTATTTTTTAATTAAGAACACTAAACAACAAATTAAAATAATTAATACATAATCTTCATTAAAAAACTTCTTAACAGGTTCATAATATTCTTTCATTCTTAAAACTATATGGGATAACATGGGGATATATATACGATAGGGGTGATATATATTTTCCAATAAGGGTATAAATATGAAATAATAAGAATATTATGATACATGTTAACAATCGAAATATTAATGAAACATAAAAGGTTTGATAATTATAAAATTGAACAATGAGACATCATATATAATGATAAAATAAAGGTATCATAGAAAATGTGGAAACAACATAAAATAACGCATCTTAAGCATTGGTCAAGGTTAATAAAAAAGTAATCTTAATGGATATGGTACCACAATATTATCAGGTTCACTCCTAGGATTAATTGTTCCCCATCGATCAGACAACATGGATTCAACTATAAAATAATTTTCATAGAAGAAAAATTATGGTGGGACACATAGAAGAAACTTAAATTTTAAACTATTTATTTGTTTGTAATTTTGAAAACCATAGATATGAAATGTGAATTGTATTCATTACACAATTTTATTGGCATGGAAAAGTGCGGTGAAACATCAACAACATAATGAAAATACCTAAAAATTATTTAAATGGTTTTATGAGGGTGAAATGTGTCAGTAATAATTTGGATATAAAAATTGAAGAAATAAGGACATGTAATGACATATTACAACATTATGAATTGGAAATTTATGGGATATGATAATAAATAAATGATAATAAATTGAGAATGAGAGGATACATTACCATGAGAGTGTGACATTAAATACTAGGGAGGAGCTTCTTAATAGCTTGAGGTCACCTTGTGAGGACCTTATATATGTTAAGGTATGTTAATTATGTGATCTTGAGGTTTTTAGTGAACAAAACATTGATATTTAATAGGTTTTATAGGAAAAAGAATGGGGAATTCATTATTATTTCTCAAACTTAGGTTTTTGGACTCTGTATAATAAAATAACCAAAACCAAAACCATTCCCATGGATTTTTCAAATTGTTTATTCCATATGGTAGTGGTTTTCATTATTCTATAATGCGGTAGGGTTGAAATTAATAAAAGAATAACCTTGTTGATGTGGAAGCGAGTCACACTCTTAATGAAATTATTTTAAAATCATAAAATATATTAATGGTTTTGGAGGAATTATAAAGGAATTATAAATTAAAAATAAAATAAAGATATATTAAAGAAAAAACATATATTTGGTAGTGTAAACAATTTATAGTATTTATTACATCACTTTTGGGTTACTGTGATTTTAAAATACATGATGAATATTTATATGGTATCTAATTTTTACCCAAAAATTAAACTATTTTAGAAAATTATGAAAAAATTACAATTTGATAATTTTAATGTTCCTATTCAATAATGTATATTTATATTTAAATAATAACTTTATAAAAATTTGAACTTTTATTTTGAATATAAGAAAATAAATTTATTTAGAAATGATGAGTTTTGGACAATTAATGTTTTCCAACCCAGTTAAAAATTCCATGACATCATAAAAATTATGTTTTATTTTTTTTCAATAAAAATTATTTAATAAGATATTATTATTAAAATATTATTTATTTTAGAAAATACAATGGTACTTACATATAATCATTTTAATTCTTATTTAATGCTAATTAAATATACAATTTTTTATTTATTGAATAAATATAAAAATACTTTATAAAGAAATAATAAAAAGAATATATGAAAATTAATGTGTTGAAAATGAAATATAAGTATTCATATAATAATGGAATTGATACATATATCTTTACTACATTATAAATTTACCTATGGGTTATGTTCATGATGGTGAGACATTCATTGGGTTATTTAGCATACATGATTTGTGACATTATCTCAATGAGATTGAACTTCTCTCGTAATCTATTTTTCCCAAGATTATATTATTAGATATCATATTGGTATTCATTCATGGAAAAATACAATTATGATATATCTCTTAGAATCTCTAATAAATGGGAATCATAGGGTATGATTCTACTTGTTGAGACCATCACATCATTTTTCTATTTCAATTAGATCTGCCAAAACCCTGTATTAATACTAATCATGTGAACATTGTTCAATTCATATATTTTCAGTGTTAATGATGATTAATGGTATTTCAAATCGAATAGTATATAAAAAATCCAAATAAATTCATTTTTTCTATATTAAAATAATATAATAAGATATTTAATCTAAATCAAAAGTGTAATTTTATTTATAAATTCCCATGTCATTATAATATCCCAACTTCAGAAATTTCACCCAGGAAATTTTATTTTCCCATAATAAATTAGATTAGGGTAATTCTATTTCATCACATCCTATTGTCCCCGCATTTCTTTTTCAAACTCTTGTTTTCCCCACAACTCATTAACTTAGCGCATTGTCTTATTTCGTATAACATTTTCTCTATGATGTATGATCTTAATTGGTTCTTCGTTATAAGAGTTATCATTATCCAATGTCACCACCTATTTATTGAGTACATGTGAGGGTTTTGGTTTATACATATTTAATAGGGATACATAGAATATATCATGTACTTGATATAGGTTAGGTGTGAGTACTAGTTTATAATCCACTACTCTGATGCGATGAAGGACGTCAAAGTGGATGATGTATCTTGGATTGATTATTCCATTCTTTTAAAATTTGAGGGAATTATTCCATGGAGACAATCAGATGAGTATAATACCTCTACCCTCAATATTAGGGATTTTATCAATGATTTTCAGCATTGATATTATATCGAATCGGAGAATCCTTGATGTTATACTTGATGGTCTTAAAACCATCCACCATTTCTTATACCATTTTATAAACTTTCCATTTTCATTCCCTAACATCACCTCAACATGTAGGTGTTTTTCACCTCTTCCCATAAAGGGTTTCATTGGGATATATTTTTATTTTTGTGTGTAAACAATTATATGTTGATCCCATCCTCCTTTGATGTCAATTGAGCATTATCTCAGCATACACTCAAGTCCATATATAGTTTTCTAAGATTCATCATATAATTGAGGGTGATAATCAATGTTCAAGTTCAAATTAGTATTCGAATCATATTTTAGAATCTTCCAAAACATGGAGGTAAATATTGGGTCTTGATCTAATAAAATTGATTCTAGTGTTTCGTGCATCTTCACCACTTATTTAATGTAAATCCCTTCATGTTGATTGAGTGTGAAGTCATTTTTAATTTCAATGATGTGTGAAATACTCATAAGATAATCCATAACAAACTATATATCGTTATTTCTTCTTGATGTCTTCAATATGCCAATGAGAAATTCCATGGTGATTTTTTTCCATTTCAATGTATGTATGGGAAACCATTTCATCACACACTTGTATTTACACCTTTTTTCCTTTACATTATGACATACTATACATCATATATATATATATATATATATATTCTAGGATCTCCTTTTTCATATTTTCCCACCAATAGTGTTCTCGTAGATCTCGACACATCATTCTACATCTTGTGAGGAATAATAATGTCGAACTATGTGAATTATCCAATATATCCTTCAATAACTCGGGATTTGTTGTTACACGTAGCCATGATACAAATCTTAAACTCCATATTCCTTAACATTTAACATAATGTATTTCCCTTTCATATAGTTTCCACTTTCTTATGAATTCCCATATCAACTCTTTGGTCATCATTTATCTTCTCCAGAACGGGAGGTTGAGAAATAATTGGGAATGGATTGGTGAGGTTCCTTCTTTATGATTCGAATATCCATTATCTCAAAATATAATAATAAAATATCCCTATATATTTATATTAATGATATAATTGATGGATTCCTTCTACATAGGGAATTTTCCATTTTATTACCTTCAAAAGATGGTAGTTAATTGATCAGTCCTATTCATTGATCCTCTCCAAACAAATTTATTGGTGCTTATTAAAATATTTATACGTGAATATATACATATTGATTTTTTTGTGATCTGTATATATTTTACACATCTTCTAAAAGAGTCGATGTCACCATATATTCAATGTTATTACCACTACATCCGTCTCTAGATCATGTGTTGGGTTCTTCTATTCATGAACTATCAACATTTTTGATGAATTGGTTATCACTTTTACAATATGTATTAGCACACAACCCATGCCCTTATTTAAATAATCAATGAATACCCTGAAATTTTCTCTACTTGTAGATATTGCAAGTACATGTTCCGCGACATATCCCCTTTAAAACTCCTTAAATATCTTTTCATAGTCATCATTTTAAGAAAACATTAATCCCATCTAAGTTATCTTGGTTAGAGGGTTTTTAAAACAAGTTAAATTTATCACATATCAAAAAAAATACCATGCTTATCCATTGAATAATCAAATATCTATCATAGATTTTCTCTTTTGGCATTCATCAACTACTTCTCAATTTCAAAGGTCCACATATATCTGATTTCTTATGATTTTATGACCCAATATTGAGAAATATGTCAATCAGAACTCACATTTGTTGTAATGTACATCAATATTTTCCTTTTGCAGTGTATTTTTCATAGTTACCATATTATCTCATCCTAATAATTTATTTTTGGGTATATTAGAATAGAATATATAAATAATACTAAATATTTTGTCACAGTAATACCTAAAGAGTCTATTTTTCAAGACCATGAAGATTTCAGGAGCATTAGTGAGTTAGAGTGCAATTACTATGAACTTACACTGCCCATACCTTATACTAAAAATTATTCTCATGGATATATTTTGTAACTTACCAACTCGGGGTCCACATAACCTGCATACCGATATGGTGGATCACATGGCCTCAAGTGCACCTCCCCTTATGATAGATGATACTAACTAGAAAAATGGGTCTATAGGTTGTAGGGTGTTAATATTATACCCTCTTATCAGAGTGAAATAATGGATATTAAGAAAGAACATACAATAATGGAAGCATAAATATATAGTGATATAATCCATATGCAGCGGAATAATAAATTAATGAACTGAAAAATAATATCCAAATACCCGTCGGTAGTTCCCAAACACAGATTTATGGAATGCTACTATAAAAAGGGGTATATGTGACATGGATACAATCATTATATATGTATAATAAAAAAATAAAAACCAAATATCTACTAGAATATCGAGAATAATATCAGTAATCTTATATTTTCATCCAAATATATGTAAAATGTATCAAAAAAATATAACATATCCTTTTCCCTTATCTTGACCTGTAGGGTAATAATCTTTTCGGGTATAAAGGAATCCTGAGTAGGGTGTGAAATAAAATCTCAGTACGCAACCACCAATGGTTTCTAGAATTAATAAGTGTTCTTTTCATAGAAAGCATATAGTTGGTATAAATTTGATAATTTATAATAGTGAATAAGAAAACAAAATGCCCCTCTAGTTTCTATTGTACACCTACCGGCTCTTCCTATTTCGACTCATGGACGTGATGTATGTATGATCTATCACTATATATGTATAGTAATAATAATATATAGAGGGTAGTAATATATTTCATCCACCTATATGAACCATGTATGTGGGGATGCAAGTGTCTATATATGTAAAATACTAGTTTATTTTTGGATGAGGGCATAACTCAGACATCCCTAACCATTCAAACAAGACTACTTGATCAAGAAGTAGTGAACATACTATTATCTCAAAATGAGTGGGATACGTCATGTTCTTCACTCAAGATATTGAATATTCAATAATGTCAACACTCAAACAATCTAACATGGTGCGTCAATCCAAATGATTTAATAGTTTAAATGGTGTTAGATGTAAATCTCAACACCGTTTGTATGGAATTGTGGTACCAAAATTATCAAGACATCCCTTAAAATCATACCATGTCATGTATCAAGGAGTAATTTTATTTTTATTATGAAATATGAGGCATTACCTCTCATGTGTCATGATAGACATGTTCAATCAAAAGCAGGGCATTACAATTTATATAAATATTTTTTAATCCTTATGTAATAGAGGTAGCCTTAAAAACCATTACATACAATTTAATTTAATCCATTCAGCTCATTTAAGTAAAATAAAATCATCATGAATAATCCATTCCATTTATTCAATCCACTTAAATATTTTAAACATGGATATTCAATTTTAAAATCTCAAGGGGACATTTTGGATGGTTTCATGGTAAATAAGAATATTTTCTACATAGGAACCTCCATGTATAGGTTGGAAAAGAACATAAGAGGTTCATAGATATCCATTATAATACCATGTAACTAGGGAAATATATTTTAATACAATGAATAATTCTTAGTCGGCAATTCAGGCATATATAAATTAATCCATAAGGAAAAATTTGGCTTCATGCACTCAAGGGGTGTCTATAAATGAGATAATCAACCTCCAAAATACTAAACAGTGGTCAAATAGACAATAACTAGTATTTTGGATCAATTTCATTTGAAGAAATAAATTAAAACGAGATGTTTGGGAGAATATGGGAAGTGACACAAAAACATATCTATGAGGTATCAACACTCATGGGAAAGAAGATGAGACCACCTATTACAAGGTCATAGGTGACTGCCAGCATGATATTAGCCTCATATTCAGAGTATGTTGGTAAAAATTAAAGAAATCATCCAGTGCCCGGAAAATATGGGAAAAATATTTCACATAAATAGAACAATTGATTCAATGACAAATTTAACTATGATAAGATAGGATTCTAGAGATCACATTAAGAAATCCCACACCTTTAATGGATCTAGAATCAGACACAATATGTGGAAGTTACCCTAATATATAGGTTAATGTACTTTGGAAATCATTGTAGATGATGAAAAATCTCATTCATTGGAATGAGCAGAATAGAAAAAGAAAAATAGTTTAATGGATTAATGGGCATAAAATGGACTTTTCAAACTAAATACAAGGGTGAACGGTTTGACCAACACATGCACCAACCGTTCACTCGTTACTACCTCAAAGGGTTTCCTTAAACAATTATGAACATGAATTTCCAAACCACGGGAATGCTCTACAAGACATTTCTTTCCCTATCCTATAGTTGGCCAAATGGGTATGCTCATGGGGTCGATTGGATCATGAAAAAACTGTTCTGTCCCTAATGCTCCACTTACTTCCACCATATAATTTTGGAAAACTATGATAACTAGGAGGCACAATTTCTCTTAACCATGGTGCCCAGTATTTTCCTCTTATTTTGGGGCTTTGGGATTCAAAAAATCCATGGATTCCCTTGAGAGATCCATATCTCTTTAATGAATCATTGTTAGGGACACTAAAAGTTATTTAAACCAAAAAATTGATCGTTACCTTCATGGAATAATAAAATATTACAACCTACCCAATAAAAAGGATCTCTTCACACAGTGGTCCTTCTGTGGGTAATGTGGTGTCATCAACATACAATTTGATCCATTGATATTATAAATCATCCTCACATTAATTGGTCTCATATTGTACTAGGTTGTTCTTCCATTGCACCTTTACTAAAGGAACTGACCTGCGTCATAGTGTATTCTGGCTCTGATCCGTAATACGAATGAGAAACTTTTTCAAGGAATTATCCTACTCTAATTAAACCTCATATAGTTGAAAATAATGTTATAGGTTTAGACAGTATCGATGAATCTATGATACATTAACATCGACATGCATAGAACGATATCTCAAAGAAAGTTCCAATGGGTAAGACACTAGTCCAATTTTTTTGACAACCATGAAAGGTCCATCAAACCTCAATAAGAGCTTACCCTGCTTTTGAATACATCTATAGCCCATCCTGGGATAGAATCACTAGATAACCAAGTCTCCAACCTCAAATTCAAGAGGCCATCAACATCTATTGGAATATAACATGTGTTTGGAATGATCTATCATCATGCACATTCTGATTAGCGGCACTTACTCTATAGTCTCTTGCTCGAGTTGAAAACATTTCATAGATACCTACACTACATCTAGACAACACATAGGTGAATGGAAAGGCCTATCATATATTTCATCACAAGGATCCAACTTGATGGTTGCGTGAAAGATATAGTTAAAATAGAAATCATCTAAGGGAATGTGTTTCTCCCATTAACCCCCATAGTCAAAGACACAAACACAGAGCATGACTTTGAGCACCCGAATAGTATACTCTATCATTCCATCAATATATGATTGATAGGCCATGATTAGAATCACATTTGTACATATGGACTTTTGGAACCCCTTCTAGAAAAATGATGTAAATATAAAATCCCTATCGTAAATGATAGATCGAGAACCCACACTGTATCATTTCCATGAGGTGATCTAGGTAGACCATTCATAAAATACCTCAATCCATTTTCCCATTTACACATGAGAATAGAAAAATGATGTTAAATCCCTTACTATGTATGATTTTCCACCTTTACCTACTAATTTGTAGAACATGGAATGATGAATCCATAAATCTCACATTTCAAACAAGGCCACCAATACTTCCATCATGGATCCTGATACATTTTCTGTGACATTGATGTGAACATCCCATGTGGTGGCATGGGATTCCCACATCAACTCCTCAATGATTTTTTGTAGAAACAAATACATGCCCGTATAATAATAGGTTTTCATCCCAATCCATGGCCAAACTAAATATGAATCATCATTTGAGATTATTTCGTTATAAAAAGGTATTCAGGATCTGATTTTTTCCTCATATATACCCATTCCAAAAGAGTATAGGTCACCGCTAAGGCTGAGATGATAGTATATACTTATTTCTCATAAACCTCAATGTGAATCTCTAAGAATAAAGCCATGAGTTTCCATTCAGCACTATCCTCTTTAACTTCCTATGTCTAAGTGTTCTAGCATTGAATGTTTCTCTATAATTTCTTTTCCCAGTCGGGTAGAAAATCTCACAATCAATAGAATGTTGGTACAATGCCCACATGAACTTCAAGATCTTGGGATCCCACTATGTAAAGATGTAATTGAGGCTTTTGTGATCAGTGAATACCAAAAAGTTCACCCTATGTGCAGATAGTGTCTCCAAAATCATTGGACATTAACTATAACACCTAGCATAATATCATGCATTGGGTAATTCCACTTTTGATGCCTCAACTTATGAGACCTGTGCATGATGAATTTCTTATCCAACATCTGACAATCTTCAATCCAGATACCTGATTTATCACAATATACATTATATCTCCAAAACAACTTCAATATAATTAGTATCAGTGCTAAATTCAATATTCCCTTTAACTCCTATAATGCTACATGATAATCTTCTAACTGTATGAATTTCACAAATTTCATTTTCTATCAAGTAAGAAACACTACATGATGTGAGAAATCTTGGATACATGGTCTATAATATTAAAATATCCCAACAAAGCATTGGATATAGAAGTCATTCAAAGGATTCTCCCAAGAACTAACACTATAAATTTCTAAGGGACTACTGAATTTTCGATCTCTGAGATTATGTGGGCCAATTAGTGGAATTTGTCGATCCAGAAGATTCATTTACTCAGATTATCTTAGATGTAGTGCCATTTTAGTGTATTCAGCACTATATAATGATGATTTTCATGGTCATGTATATATCATGAATACAATAAGATATCATCACAAAATACTAACATAAATGTACCCAGATATAGTTGGAATACCTGATTCATAAGGCCCATGAAGATTGATGGTGTGTCCATTAGTCAGAACCGCATAACTAGTTACTCTTATAGAGCATACCTACTTCTAGAAGTCATGATTGGTATTTCTGAGTACCTGGCACACACCTGATGGCATTTTATCCTCCGTACTATAATTTTGAACCCTCACATCACTTGGATATGATAAATTAGGTCATCTATTTGAGGCATTGGATACCGATTCATTGTCATGAGCTGGTTTACTCAATGGTAATCCATGTATAGCATAAGGTTATCATCATCCATCATGAAAAAAGGGACTAGTGACTCCAAATGATATCTGTTGAGGGTATATTATGCATTTTTCCTCTAGATCCACTAATTGTGTCATAAACTCTTGATGTTCCTTAAGTGCCACACTATTAGGATGAGTGGTGACTTGTGCTTCTCATTGCACAAGATCAGTGGTGAATTCTAACTCTCAGATTAATGGTAGTCTAGATATGTTATGAGTAATGATATCCCTAAAATAATCTAATATACCAAGAAAAATAGTGGGTCATAACCCTTGGAAATCTAGGAAAGGACTGGAAATTTGAGCTATCACACTACACATCCTCCGCTTATCACATCTTGATCACATTGTTTTCTCATAACATTCTCCATTATGAACTTTCCTACATACCTCATGTGATGTAAACAATACCCTACAATGATAGTAGTCAAAGTAGGCTCGATAGTTAACCAACCATCCAATCCTAATGATTATGTCAAATAATATCATATTGAAGACATAATGATTCCACATGAAGAAGTATCCTTCTATAACAAGGGGAAAATCCTTACAATGATGAATGCCTTATAATAAGATACCTAATGTGGTACAAAGAAAAACAATTTCATGAATGCCATCAATCATTAGGCACACACATTCCATTATTGTGAAATATATATATATATATTGATATGAACTAGTGTTAAAAAATATATATACTAAGGTGGAGGATTATATAATAGAACCTAATATAATAGAAGTTATGACAATATCCTCCTCTGTATTAGGGTGTAATTTATGTAATTGTCATATATCATGGGCCTAATTCAGTACATGACTACCCTGAGAAATATCTCTCTGCCGAGACTGAGAATTATAAGTCTGGATGCCTTTTCCTCGACCACAACCTCAACCAAATTAAATGGCGATATTCCAGCTTCGTACTTGTTGTGATCTTTCTAGTCCCACCCCATAATGGGGACAATGTGTGGATCCCCTCTTTCTAGGAACAAGAGGGAATTTATTGAAAAATTGATGAATATTTCACATCTAGTCATAGATTCTACATTCCACTAGGTCTCATAAGTACTAGATCATCATGATTCCTAGCTTCCCACATCGGCGAAATATCATAAATCTATCCACATAAGAATCCTGACTATTATTACCTCAAGGATGACCCACAAAAAATATTTTTCACCCAGAAGAAAACCCATATGAAGCTCTAGGATCCGAAATTCCCTAACTCACACAATCATATTCAATCAAGATTCTATTTATAATAAAAAACTGGTTAACAATAATTGATATGGTCATGAATTGAAAGAGATTTACACGTGACCAAATTATGCATACCATACTATCATCAAATCACCATATTTTCATAACATCATCACCCTCTATTGTAGGGGAGAACTGTGACATCTCAGTAAATTGATTTTTGTAGTCCATAACTAACATAATCCTCTATTTTAGTTTCATGAATTAAAAAATTAATTAATTACTTTGATTATACAGAATAAGTAGTTCTAAAATATGATCTAAAAATCATCCAAGTTGATATCACGATTCCGATCTTTCTGGGTGATAAAATCCCACCACTGCTTTGTATAATCCCACAACCATTACAAAGACAGTTTAACCCTCTACATTAGAGGCATGTACATATGATCTAATATGGATAGTTTATCTTTGAGCCATGACTTTGCAGCATGTGTTCAAACACCCTAGAAAAGGATGGTGGTTGCTGCTAACTGAATTCTCAATTCATCATTTCCATGCTCAGGGAAGGATATAAAACTCACTGCATATTTTGTGGTATATGTAGAACCCCCCTCAAAACTACACATAACTACCGATATCTGGATTAGTAAGTGGTTACATTTGTGGAACTATTGTATGAATTACATTCAACTCGGGGACATCCACCATAGGTTCATAGTCATCAATGCCTTTAGTGCATGCTACTAGGGGACATCATGGAGACATGATACTACAATTCCAAATGAAAACCTTACAATATATTTCAACAATTGTATATTTTTCATATATAAGTCTATAATAGGTATGAAGACTTCCTGTAGAAATGAACATCCCCTTATGCCTACTCAAAAATCCAAGTCTAGGTGGTAGAAGAAACCATAAAGTCTAAAATAATGCATGATATATTCTACTAAAAACTATTAAGTCCAGGTTCGGGTCTATGTATTTGTTTCACATATATATATGATAGTTAATTTCAATTAGGAAGTCATATTAATTTTTAACAAGTTATTCTTAAAATATTTAAATCCCATTAAAATTGTTTAATTAGATGGTTTACCATTCTTAATCCATAAGGGCTCATGCTTCTTATAACCTGAAATACAGAATCCACCAAATTGAACCCAAAAAACATTTTAGGCCATGCGAAAATGGTTTATTTCTCAAGGATTCATAATTTACTACTAATGGTGTTCATTTTATACGATTCAAGAAAATACTATTTGGTTAACACATGCACTGTATGTATCAATTATGTTTTCTAATCACTGCAACAATTTGCATAAAAATTAAATAAAAATTTAAGGAACTATCAATATTTAATATGAAATTAACATTGAAATAGATGGGACATGATATAATTCAGGGAATGTTAACCCTATTGTGCATATAGTGATACATGTCCTAAAGAAATGTCTTCATTTCCTCAATCCTAGGTAAATAAATCCTCATTTAAATAATACAAATATCAAAACATTATAAGACAAGTGTGTTTTCTGAACTGTGAAGTCATATTAACATTATGTGTCACATATAATGATAATTATTTCTTATCCTATGTATTCTGTGTTTTTCCTATACAAGGGTTATCTACGTCAGAGAACAATTCTAATTCCAAATTCCCTTAACTCCTAATCTCAAGTAAAATATCCACATAGTTTGAATAATGGAAAAAAATTCTCTAATGCCACTTTTTAAACACCTAAAATAGGGTCCATTTAACTCGTGCCCCGAGCTGGTGGGTCACATGGACTCTATCATGCCTCCCAATATGAAAGAGGATGATGACTAGCAGTGAGGATGGGAAGGTGGAACGATGGGGATTCTCTACTGCCTTATTAGATTGGAATAATATATAACAACAAAATCTATGTATAAATAGTATAATATAGATAAAATAAAAAAATATTTATGTAGTAGAAGAATAAATGGCTGAACAAATGAATAATAATATCAAAATCATCTCTGATAGTGTAAAATGTATAGAAGAATGTAATTTTCGTTTGTAAAAGGGGAAAAAGGGGAATTAATAGAATAATTTTATCTAGAAATGAATTACCAATAATTTATCCACTATCATTAGAATATGATCAAAAATCTTCTCCAAAGATACAACTATATGTTAAATGTATCTACAACCTATAATAAGGCACTTTTCCTAATCTATACATCCAGAAAACAAATCATATCATGTAATAAAGGCAACCCAATTAGGGTGTGATATAAAATCTCAGTACGCCACCACCAATGGTGTCTAGATGTAATCCAAGTATTTCTCATAACTAAACAGTGTGTTTGTATAAAGGAGATAATATACATTTCTGAATAAATAGACAATAAGCTGTTATGGTTCCTGCTAGTCACGGGGCGGCTCTACCTTCTTTAGAACATAGATGGGATGTAAGTTTTATTAGTTAGTATATATAGTAATAAATTATATACTATAGTTCTATATTTTGACCACCTATTTGAATAAATTATGTGGGGATTTAAGCATCCATATCCATGTAATAATGTATACTAGCTGGTCCAGGGAATATCACTAAAATTGATGACTAGTCTAATGTGCCTATAAGCCCATGATATATTGTACATAGCCTTATAAAAAAATGAGTGGGATATTTCATGCTAGTCACTCGAGATGGTGACTATTCCATCCTATCATCTCTCAAACAATTAAACATGGTGTGTCATGTCCAACGTCCTAATATTTTCAATGTTGAGAGATGACATGCTCAAAACCCATTTTAAGGGAGTGTGATACCATCATTTTTAATAGATCCTTTACCATTGTAGTATATCCTATATCAAGGATTAAATCTATTTTTAATATAAAACATGAGGCATTACCTATCATGTGTCACAATATCCATACTCAATGACAATCAAGGTATTACAATTCATATTATCATTTTACAATGAATAAGAAATAGGTGTGGCGTTATCACACTTTAGAAACCATTTCATTTAATTAATTCAGTTCATTTATGGAAAATGAAAACATCATGAATATTTCATTCCATTTAATCAATCCATTTATTTCATTGAATCAATGAAATTCAGTTTATAATGACAAATGGAAAATTTAGAAAGGTTTCATGGTCAATATGGTTATCCCCTAAATGAGAAATTCATAGTACTGGTGGAACAAGAAATTGAGAGGTGCCTTGGGTACCATGAAACATTCTTATAATGACAGAAATTAGATTTTAAATCTAATCCTAACTCATAAGAAGTCATATGGGAATCTAAACATTTAAGCGTAAGGGGAAATTCAACCTGTAACTCCAAAGAGGATTCCATCAATGAGATCTATAACCCATAAACAATTAGACAAGGATTAAGCAAAGTGTATCTAGGTGTCTTAATAAATTTTATATGAAGAACTAAATTAAAATTTGACACTCATAAAATGTTATTTGGAATAACAATGAAATAACTTCGAAGCCAAGAAACTCATGGTGGAAATGATGAGACCACATTCTTCAAGGTCGTAGAAGACTACTTGCTTGATATAGGCCTCACGTTAAGAGTAGGTTGAAAGAAATTGTTGAAACTGATAAATTCTATGAAATAATAGAAATTGGGTTTAATCTGAAATACTAGAAAGGATCCATTGATAACTTGAAATATGATGGGAGTGGATTCAGGATCTCACCTTAGCAATTCAAAAACATTATGTGATATAGAATCAGACTCCAGATATATGTGTTACCTTAATAAATATGTTGAGGTGCTTGGTAGATCAAGGGATAAAAATAACCCCCTCAACATCTAGAATGGGTAGTATGATAAATAAGAATAGGATAGGTAATTAATGATGGAGAAAATGAAATTTTCATCCTCAAAAAAGGGAACACATTTTGGCCACACAGTTGTCCAAACAATGTGCCAACTATTACCCATTTACTATATCAAGGGGACTCCAGACATTTTTATAAGAACAATTTTCCTAACTATGTAAAATCTATGAAAAACGACTCTTTCCAAAGGATATACATTCATGATAAGGTGTGTAACTGGGATCTCATTGTTGTACGAAAACAATGCAGGCAGGGCCGGATGGTTTCTTCTAATTATGAAGCCCATTATTTTCTTCCAATTTCAAGGATCCTTGCATAGAACAAGCCCAAGATGTCCCTTATTTCTCCATGACTTACATTATTATCATTATTAGGGTATTTTATAGGCATTTAAACCATCCCAAAAATGATTGGGTCCTTTTTGGATATACATATTCTTACAAAATACTTATTTACCCTATCTTGGTCATATCTGGACAACATATCCATCTTTTAGAATTATTATGCACCGCATAGCTGATCAATAAAGTAATCAATCCATGTAAGAGGATACTGTTTCTTTATTAATATCCTATTGAGATCATGATAATCAATTCAAAGGCACATTTATCCATATTTATTCTTCAAAAAGAGGTTTGGTGCACCCCAAGTTGAAGCCATGGGGCCTATAAACCCTTTCTCCATATTCTTATTTAGTTTTTTCTTTATCTCCTCCTGTTCTAAAACAACTATTTCATAGAATGTATTTTATAATGGTAACAACTATGGTATAATATGGATTGAAAATTCAACCTCTTATATAAGTGGAATGTAGGAAATTCTTTAAAAACAAATCTGGGTATTCACACATAATGGAAATGTATTCAAGGATGATATTTTCCTCATAACCCAGTCATTTGAGATATATATGAGTTCTCTTAGTGAAATGATATCAATTCTTGAGATATTTTTTGAAAATAATGTCAATCCTCATCCATGAACTTGTACAAAATTAATGGTCTATTCACGATATGAAGTATGATTTCCTTCTCCCAATAATTTATGTTGTCTCTATATAGAGAAATATATTCCATACCTATAATTGAATCAAATTACTCTATAGGGACCATGCTAATGATCACTATAAAATTCATCCCCCAAATTTTGATAGGGGAGGAGTCATATACTTGGGAGAGTATAATTTCCCTATTTTTTGTTTTCACTATGAACTCCACATCCATTCTTTGTGGTGGTGTTTGAATAGTTATTCTAAACCATTGTGATATGAATTAATCTTTTGAACCACAATAAAAAAGTTTGTTCGCTATTAATAAATGAATAACTGGAGTACTTTCCACAACTTCATTTTTGAGATCCACCTTAGCAGTTGTGATGGAAAAACAATTCCCTTGCTGAATTAGAGGTTTTTTGACTATGAGAACCCTGGTCTTATTGCATTTCATTGAAAATGTTACATGGATACTTATAGATAATGAATTGAACAAAATGATAATGCTTGAATATAAAATTATTCTCATACAACATATTAGTTAGTTTCTCCTTCTAGAAATATCTATCTTGGTTCCCATGTTTCTCACACCTAATGAATTTCCTCCTCCGCTTAAGGAAAATGCAGAAATTATATTTTATTCACCTTTTATAGGTGGAATATTTCATTTTTATAGAGCCATTATATTTCTCAATTACACTTCTATAATTAAACTCCACTTTCCACTTCATTCCCCTATGATTCTCTTTAGATTTTATGATCTCTATTTTGACTTTGAGGGAACATCGTACTACGTTCTCATAGTCATCAAAGTCTTGGGATTCCAAGGATTTCCCAATAATAGCTTTTCTCCCACCAAATAAGAAGTCAACCTTGAATTTGGTGGTGAAGACAAAGTCGAAGGTGTGTTATGAAAGTCATGGGGATTTTAACCATATGACTTAATAGCTTCCTAAAAAAATTTATTTAGGGAATGGAAATCCCTTTTCCATATTAATTTTGAGATAAAGATGAAAATATTTATTATAAAACATTTTTTGTAATTTCTTCCACCCCCATCACTTGGATCCCTTACATTGTATTCATATTCTTGAATAATGACCACCAATAATAGGATTCTCCAACCATATGATAAATACATTGTAGAACATTATCATTCAATGAAAATAAAAGGGTGGATAAGATCTTCTCAATGGAATGGATCCATTGTTCCATGATGAGGGGATCAAATGATCTATTGAATGTTGGGGCCATTGTTGCATAAAGCTCTCAATTGATGCACGCTCATTCTTAGGGAGATTTGGGTGCTCCACCTAATCCATGTATCAATTCAAAACCATGGTCAGATGAGGGATTATAATCACAATGTTTGTGATACCCTCTACCATGGTGTTGGACATCTCATCGGGGTAGTCAACACATTGCCAGTTTCATTGATTATATACATTATTCCTCTAATATCTGTCAATTTTGTAGAATAAAGGGAAAATTATGGATTTTAAATTTTAATGTATTAAACAAATAGATGAGAATACAATGAAATTAAATTAATAACATATAAATTTTATGTATTTTCATTACTTATGCATTTCTATGAATCAATCTATGTAATTCATGATAAATTTACTAATATATATTCTAATGTGTATTTTTTTATTCTCTTAATAAGGGTTAATAACAAGCTTATAAATTATCCAAGGAATAGTCCTTATGGTTTTCAAACAAGATGTGTATCAAGGCTCAATGTCTTTCACTAGTTCATAGTCGAGACCAGCTCAACTTGGTGATTTTATTTTTACCCCTATATACATATGTGCCAAAGCCATATCCACTTATAGTATACACACATGGACTTATTTCCATATTAAACCACTTACACTAAACTTGTAAAAATTTGTGGATACTTTATTATACATAGTATTATCCATAGGTCCTTCATTATATTTCTCTTATCATAATCCAAAAATACTTAAACATTCTATTTGGTACCAACAATAACATCCATTATCATTATTTTACATTAATACATGATTTATTACAAAAAATTACACTTAAAAAAACCTAGATTATAGAAAAGTCTAGAGTATTTTGAAATTAGTTTCATTAAATAACAACTAATATAAATTAATGCATCAACTTTATTGAAAACAACCATAAATTTTTCATAAAATTCGTTCATTCATGAAACTAAATAGGATAACTTGTCGATATAAATAAGAAAGGGGTGAGATATAAAGCCTAATTATGGAATAAACACGAAATAACTTGAATAAGGTAAAACTTTTTAGACAATAAGAATATCAATGGGACATATAAGTGTGGGGGAATCCTAAACATGAATAATGAGGCGTCATATAGCATGATAACATAGACAAAACATGGAAAATGCTGTAACAACTTAAAATACAGCATCACAATCATATATCAAGGATAACATCCATGAAATCATAGTGGAAAAAATCCCTGTAATGGAATTATATTCAGTCACTATCTTAATATGATGTCCCAGATGAGTAAAAATTACCCAATTCATTGGAGTTCTACAAAACTCTAGTTTTACATGACACATTAATCTCATTATCATGTTTAGGTGTTCCACATATATCATGCAGTACAAAATCAATCATTATAATATTTTATTCCATGATCATGGAGTGTGGAATACATACATGTATGTTTTATGTCAATGAATTATAAGTGTATAAATATGAACATCCTTGATAGTAAATGGGTATGCTATTAACTAAATAAATGTTTTGGTATTGAAAATTACAGTGAAACTTTGGAAACATAACATTATCACTTAAAAATTAGTAAAATGGATTGATAATAGAGAATGGGGTATGTCATCATTTTAAAATAAAATGGGAAGTCATAGTAACATGTAAAGACATATCCGAAAATTAGTAATTAGAAGTAGAGGTCATAGAATAATAAATAAACATTGATATAAATGATAATGAGAGGATCCATTCCATTGAGAGTGTGAGTTAAAAATATTGGTAGGAGCTTCATTAGAGCTTGTGGTCATCATAGAAGGACTATATAGAGAGTAGGTAACAGTAAATAATTCATATATATAATTTAAGTGGAATGATGTGGGGGATTGTGTTGGATTTTAATGGAAATGATTGGGGAATAATTTATTATTTCTCTAACTTATGTTTTGGACTCTGTATAATAAAAAAACCATATCATGCTTTTTCCTATGGATTTTGAAAAATGGGAGTGGTTTTCATAATTTTATAAGTCCAAAGGAAAAAATAAATAAATAATACCCTGTATGTTGTTGAAGTGAGTCGTCTCTTAAAGATGTGATTTTAAATTATTAAAATGTATAAATGGTTTTGGACGATTCAAAACGGCTTTTAAAATATACATAAAATTACATATTTTAAAGGGAAAATATATTTGGTCGTTTATACTCTTTATAATATTTATTAAATCACTTCTAGATTATTTGGATTTTATAATACACACCATATATTTTTATGGTATTTATTTTATACCTAAAAATTTTAATTCCTTATAAAATAATGAAAAGCTAACTAATGGATAATTTCAAAATTATGATTCTAATAATAAATATTTATTTCCAAATAATTTAATAAATATGTTACTTTTTCACCTTTTATTTAAGAATCGTCATTAATTGATAAATGATGTGTTTTTTTGGAAATGATAGTTTTCAAGCCCTTATAAAAATTATAATTCAGTTTACAAAAATGATATGATAATTTATATTTTAAAACATTATTTAATAATAGTATATAATAAAATTATTATTTTTCACAAAAAAAAGAATCACTTTTTCAAAATAAACATCCTAATTGAAATTGAATAAAAAATGTAATTTTTTTTTAATTTTATTAAAATAAATGTCTTTTTAGTGTAAAAATAAGAAGAAAATATGAACATTATTATATTGAAAATGAAATAAAAATATTCATGTCATTATACTATTGAAGCATATCTCTTCAATAGACTAGTTAATTCACTAAGGGTAAGGTGCATAAGAGTGATACATTCATGGGGTGGTTTGACATAGATGGTTTTTCTGTGATCTCGAGATGCTTAAAAATCTCCCATAAATGCATATTATAGTACATAATTTTTTGGATCTTATATTGGGATTGGTTAATTTAAAATACATGTGACTCCATCTCCATAGAAAGCTCTGATAAATCGGATTCATAGGGTATGATCCTACTGGTTGACACCAACTCTTCCTCTATTTGTTTCAATTGGATATGTTAAAACCATATATTTAATCTAATCATGTTATCACTATATAGTGGTTGTATCTTTAATGAAAATTATTCTTAATTTTCTTTTAAATCCAATAGGATATATTAAAACAAAACAAGTGAATGCTTTTTCTATATCCATAATATATGATAATAAATTTAATTTAAATCATATTGAGATTTTACTTCTAAATGCTCGGGTAGATACATCCTTTTTGGTTATTGTCTTTAGTTCCATTAGAACTCTGATATAGGTTTTTATAGTTCTATATATTTCATTGGTGGAAGTTTTAATTCATTTGTTATATAGATTATAGGATGTTTAATGTTTAGTTTTGATTGGTTGTATTATATTTAATGGTAAAATCATCCCCTGTCATGATCTTAATCCATTAGAATTTATTTCTTCCTTTTGGTGTCTTGGGGAGGTTACCTAATGCTACTACCACCCTCACTTTTATCAAGACACAGAAGAGGGGAAACATGATACTTATATCATATATAATAACTTGTAAAACCATATCCACGATTCTTTTGTATGTCCTTCAAAACGCCTTTATAAATCATTCATTAAAAAACCATGTACAACAACCAATGAAATACTTAGTCAATAATCATCCAAATATAATCTTATATTAACTCTTAATAACATTTAGAGCAGTTCTCAAAGTCAAACTGAACCCCTATTCAGTCAATCACAACGTATGACCCAATTTTCCTTTATATCATTTCAAAATCATATGAATAGTTATATTCATATATATAAGAAAATAGATGCCACTAGGAAATCATCAATCCTACTCATGCTATAAATATATCGAGTGAGATATCCAACAAAAACATGTATCTATATACCCATGTCCTCCTTTAATCTTCATATGAATACATGCATTCTAATATTATCTCGTTTTATAAGACATCAGGTCACCGTGTGTTATAGAACATGTCAATAACATATTGAAAACTCCTATATTCCCAATTTCTACAATAAAGGCTAATTTTATTGATGAATAAAAAGAATTTAATTCATATTTATCAATAATCACATCACATTTCCATTATCTAGAAAAATATATAATATATATGTTTAGTTGCACACTCCAACATACCATCTCATTGAGTGCCCAGATGTAAAACTCATTATATGAGTGTAAAATTAAAAATTAATTAATCACCACCTAACGGTATAATCAAAATAATACCCAATCACCCCCAGATTACCTATGTCAGTAAACCGACTTTCATAAATTAGTAGTCAATGTATGGTGGTTCCCATGACAGATATCTCACCATCCTTGGGTGTTGGGGACTCAAATATGATACATTCACCCTTTTTATACCAAATACATTTTTATAACACTTCGTGTGGTATACTTATAAAGTCATATTGAACAAAAAAAGAATCATGTTCTGTGTTTTCTGCCTCATTGTCATATTATATATATATATATAATAATCCAACTCATACTAACCTAAAAATATCCAATATACTAGAATATTTCATGTTAAATATCTGTTAGGGATAAACTAAATGTCATACATTTAGTGGTAAATTATCACGACACTTCAAAAAGTGTATATATATAAATTTATATAGAAAGTGAGAAACAATGATACAATGGAGGATGAATATATTATGATACATTTTAATATTCTTAAAATTTGTTGGAATATTTAGATAACCCAACATGAAAACAGTTTTATCATATCATATATGACAAACAACCATAAAAGTCTTATGTTTTCTATATATTCTAGGGTTTGTTAACTATTTACATCAGATGTAATTCTTATAACATCTCTTTGAAACATTATGATAAAACCCAACAAGTAAAATCATTAGTTAGAAACATATATGATGCAACCTAGTTTGACTAATGATGATGTTTTAGAATCAAATTCAAACTAATCAATTTCCAGAATATTTTCAAACTTCTCAACATCACTATATCAAATGTCATGATGTCATATTTTTCTATCAATGTTGTACTCTTTATATATTCATCATCATTCTAGGAACACTATTCAATCAAAATTATTCCCTGGTATAATTAAACTAATCACATTATTATTTACTTTTCCTTTAAAACCCTTTTAAGATAATGTGATAATTTCATAAATAATTTAACCAAATATAACTCTTTCATTTAAATTTAAATTTATACTCTAAAATATTTATCATATTATGTGGAAATCACTTTAACTTAAGAATGGTTTAATCCTTTAGTTGTTAACATTAAACTTATTAATGCTTAAAAATTCCACCACAATCTCATAAATATGATATTGATTTAATAATATATTTATAAGATACACAGATCCTTTTTGTATTATAAATTACATTAATTTCATTTTTAGTAGGATAGTTTAATGAATAAAATATTATATACATATAACATGTCATATTTTTTATGTTTAGAATATTTTTCTTTAAAATTAATACATTATTATAATACACTATTAATTTTTGTTATGAACAAATTCCATAATATTTTAACAAATATTTGGACAGACAATTTTATCTATATCTTATTTTAATTTTTTTTAATAAAATTTATGAATCATAAATAATGTTGATAGAATTAATAATATAATTTTGTTCATAATTGTTTTTCAAAAATATTCTCTTATCACATAAGTAAAATGAGAGGAATAAACACATATTTTACTTACCCTCATTTGTGTTCGATAAAATCCTGTA
This sequence comes from Viscum album, assembly GCA_963277665.1. Taxonomy (NCBI): domain Eukaryota; kingdom Viridiplantae; phylum Streptophyta; class Magnoliopsida; order Santalales; family Viscaceae; genus Viscum; species Viscum album. The sequence continues at coordinate 1,588,848,860 of OY728141.1, read as the reverse complement.
TAATACTTTTTTTTATGATGTCACTATTTAATTTATTTCATTAATATAATGTACAATATTAATCAATAATTACATTGATTTCAAAATCTAGTATATTTACAAAACAAATTTAAATATAAACTGGAAATTATATTCCATTCAAAATTAAAGAATTAGTTTCTTTATCATCAATACACAATATGGATATTACAAGGAGTATGAAAAAATCATTTAGGAATATCATAGTTAATCTAATCTTATTAACTTATTAATTCATCCTTCCTAATAACTATATGTTTCAATAAAGATGATTTATTAATTCAAGTGGTATTGTTGAACTTCTCCGCCATATTTTCTTCTTCATGTTTTAACTTTTACCTAATTTTACTTCTATGTTATACATTAGAACCCAGATATAAAATTCAATATTCCTATATATTCCCAAAACATTGATAATGTTCGGTAAATTTTCATCAAATTCAATCATATTGTAAAAAAAATTTACATAAATGAAAATTAATAATTTTATTAGCCAGAATAATCTATTTTAGTGTCCCAATGAAGTATGCTATTTAATTAAAAGAATAATTAAATATTTATATCAGGAAATCCATATTATATATTTAAAATAATAATTTTCTCATTAAATTATTATTATATATATGATATAAAAAAACATATGAAATGTTTATCCAAGATTTAAGTATCTAAATTATCATTCAATCAATTCATATGGTCAATTATTTGAAAGAATCTATCAAGATAAAAACATTAATTAATTTATATTTTCACCTTCTGTATATTTAAAGCACTTGTAAATCATACAATATATACTATATATTAATCCAAACAATATAATTCATTCATACTACCAATAAATCATTATGGAAAACATTGGTCTAACTAAATCATTTTACATATTAAATAATATTTTTTCTAATTTATCAAACACACGCATATTGTTTTTATGAGACAATGATTTATTTATCTATTGTTATACCAAATAATATTTGGTACGTGAATAGAGAATAATATTATTTTAGAAATTTTTTATTTGAAACATTGAATGAATCACTCTATTTTTTTGTAATAATATAGATTTACATGTAGAAAAATTTTAACACTTGGTTACATAATAACTATCTATTCAAACAAATAGAATTTTTCATAATCACATTTATAAAATCAAAAATATTTCTTTATATATTTTCCTAATTTAATAGAATTAATAAAAAAATATATTAATATCCTCCATAAGATTATTTTATCTGATAGTTTATATTGATGATAATGATGATGTTATCTAGAAAAAATATTTTATCAGATGATAAACTTGTATTTTCAACCACTTAATAAGGAATTTTATTAGATTTGATCACAATTAAATGATTATTATTTTTAAAAAATTCATCATTATCATTAGTGGATTATATTAATCTTTCACTAAGAAAATGATCGCAGTTTGTCAAGAAACTCATCACTTCGTTATTTATGTCGGGCATAATTTCAAAAATATCACATATGATTCTTAGATAATTGAGTGTAAAACACTTTTTTTAAACCATCATATAGATACAAGAATCTATATTCCTTTGGTATCTCAATCTTTATGTTTTCCCCACCAATGTAACCCAATGAATATGTCAAAAATGGTCTAATCACAATATGATCTCCATGAAACCCTATATTTTGTATAAATACCTAGGTATGATAATGTATTACTCGGAACCTTCTTTTCAAGCTAATGATAATCCAATGGAACCCCACATTGGTGTGGTACTACCCTACTTGGTGGTTGACATTATGAAATGTGTTTCATTGGAAGGAATCATACACTATCTATTTATGGGGGTTTTAATATCAACCTATTATCTAATGTTATTCTATTTTATGTTTGTATTCTTAAAGTAACAAAATTAATTAGTATACCCGCTACATAATGAAATATTGTATCCTAAAACTAGTTTAACATTTTAATCTAATTTATACAACAATAATCATATAAAAAATTTACAACAATGAATGATAGAAAAAATGAGATTTAAATAAAAGAACAACTCAAATAATTAAAAATGATGTAAACATTTATGGCCATTAATAATTGAATTATAGTTCTAAAAAGAAATCATAATATCAATTCCAAAATCATGAAAATTGCATAATTTTGAATCTAAAAATTAAATATTCATTCCAATAAGAATTTACATTTATTATTATATGGATTATCCCTTTTAAGTCTAAAATATTATAAGAACTATAAGAAATTTATAATAAAAATTATATTCAGAATTTTACTACATTACCTAAATATAATGTAGATATCCATTATTTAAACCATGATCATAAAGATAATTAAAACACATTTTATGTGGCTTAAGTAATATAAAATTATTCACTTGATTTATTTTCAACAATTCAAAACAATTAATTGTGAACAATTAAATATTTAAATATAAATATTTTATATTTAAATATAATTTAATAAGATATATCCATTTATAAATTATTTATTATTATTAATAATTACCCACTTTTATTCCTAGATCATAAGACATTCCTAATAATTATGATAAAATATATTTATGATATAAACATTCAATATTTGGAGAAGTGTTTCATAAAAATTTATTTGATTTATTATAAAAAATGTATAATTTATTTATTTATTTATAAGTTACATAAAATTTAAAAATTCCGAAATAAATTTTATAATGAATTATATAGACTTTATAATCAAATAAAATCATTTAATAATATAAAAACTAATTTTAAAAACATTTTTCTTTCCCATATGGATAATGCCTATTATGTGTAAGTGTGACCATCCTATACACTTATGTAAACAGTCCCCATAAAAGAATATACTCTATACCCATACATGGAAGGAATTCTGAATTGGTATAATAAGTCATACCATTACATTCCAGAAAGAAAATTGTTCTTACCCTCATGTGAACCATTTCACTAAAGTGTAGGATATGAGTTAACTTTATGTAAACAATACTCATAAGGGTGATATCATAGTTACCTTTTTATAAAAAGGTATATATTCTTTTTACCCTTATACATACCTCCCTAAATATAGATGATTCCTTTGTTTACCTTACAAATCCCATCTTAAAAAGGTAAAATATTTTTTCCAAATGTTTAAATGCACCTAAAAACTAATTCTCTATTTTTAGTTTCATCATAATTTCAATTAAAAATTTCATACTTCAAAATCATGCATTTTTTATGATACCATTTAATAGAATTAAATGATTCTAATAACTATTATTATATGAATTTTATGTCATTAAAATTTTTGTATGAAAATTTCTTGTGCAAGGAATATAACAACTAAATATAATATAAAATAATGAAATAATGTAAATATGGAATAACTAACACTTGATAACCACTACATCATCTTCATTAAATTAATAAATCATTAAATGTTTTTGATAAAGATAAAAAGAGTGAAAAATGTATCCCACCTATATTTTGTATCCATGGGACAACTGAATCACAGTTTCTAAAACTAGGACTCCCCATCCTCCCTCAGGTGCTTGCATCTCATTCATTAAAGAGGTAGAAGAAAATATCCATTGGCCGTGACAGTTCTTAAAAATAAAATCTATACACATATCCATCACATTAAAATATTTTTATAATCAATGAGTATTCTACTTTGGATTTAATATTTTACTCCTACATTTATAACACATGAGTAACTAATTATTTAACCATTTCATGAATTATATATAGGAATAAAAATAAAAAAACCTTTTACACAAATGAAATTAATTTTTAAATGAGTTTTTTGGATGGTTGATTTTTGAAAACAATATATTTTATTTTAGATAGTATAAATGATATATTGATTATTCTTACACATCATAATTTTTTTGAAAAAAAATATGTCTTATATATATATATTATTAAATGTATGGGTCACATCCTCATTTTATTATTAAAGAAAATACCTCATTTTTCTATGTAGAGGGAGACCCATTACATAGCATGGAGGCCAATGGCCAATTGGATAGAATAAATGGATTGAAATCCCAATTTTTTACCCAACGGTCCCTTCGGTGAATTGTACTTGTACAGTACCTTGGCTGCTACAACACCTGCCACAATACTGTCACCCATACAGTTCCTAATATAGTGCCTCTGCCACTATAGATCCACTACCCCTAATGTTCTTCCATTTTTGTAGTATTACTATTGTGCCCTGCTACAGTTTCTCAACAGTACCTAGAAATTCATATACACTAGGATTTGATCGTGGGTCATTTGGTTGCCAAAAATCATCTTTACCACGTGCGTACTGGCTCATTGGATATACCTTATATATACATATATATATCATAAATATATATAGCGTTTGGAAATATCATAATTATTTATTTATTTTCAAAAATAATTAATTTCTTACGATGTTTCATTTTTATGCATGTTCAATATACAAATTGATCCCACATTTATATTTTTTGTTCATATAACATTCCTTTAGTCAGTCCTATGTTTGTATATGATGATTAATTATTATATATCATGGAATCCTCTGTCAGTATAATCTCTTAAGTCATTTATATGGTTGTTAAGAATTTTTAAATGTTCTTCTAATGTGAGGATGTCATTATGTAAACAAAAATATCAACGATTTTCATATGATATGATCTCATGATATAAATAATTTATAATGCTCTTTTTGTTTCTAGTTCGCTCCCCCTTAAATAGATTCTTAACTCTCATTTTATTTAATGTATATCTTATTGTGATCATATATAATAATGAGGTTCCAATAAACATATAGAATATTTAAAATGAATAAGGGGTTAATATGTTTATGGAATTATATAATTTGGTGTTAAAATATATACCTATTCCGCAAAGAAACAAAATATAGTTTTTTTACAATGATTTAATGCAATAAATTATCATTCTATATACAAAAGTTATGTATATTCTACAACAGATTCAAAAGATACGGTATAATGGATTATGATTTTTTATTAGAGTAGTGTTTTTTAAATTAAAATACAAAAATGTTGAATGGAAATCTTATGGGAGATATCGTTTATTTCAATTGAAATAGTTTCATTAAAATTAATGTAAACATAATATGTTAAAATTCCTTCACTATTTATACTGGTTCATATAATTATCATATGAAATAAAATGGATTTTTTATAGGTATATAAAAAACTAGAAACCTTACATATCCTTATTAATATTTTATAAATTAAAAGATGTAATTTATATAATGTTGGAAGAATGTAAAATTTTAAATTTAATGATAATTTTATAAATTTTATTCCTTTAATAACATATTTAAATATTAAAATAATGTTCATGTAATATTTTTTTAATATATAAAACAAAATACATATCTATATATTCTATAACAATCATTAATTTATTCTTTAAATACATGCTTTCTAATAAAATATTGTGACACTCTAAATTGGGATGAACTACTAAGAATGGTTAAAATAGTGGTTACATTTTTAAATATTAATTTATCTTGAATTAAACCTCTAAAAGTTGATAGGTTATGATCCATTCAAGTAAACTTATAAACTCACACTTCATGTAGTAATGTAAACTAGTAAATCATACTAATTTTTAAAAATATTAGTCCTAATTATTGAACATAATCCTTAATATGCTTTAAATTTCAGATTCATGGATTATCCTCTATGATAAATCAACAATTACAATGTCATTGTATGTGACAAGACATCACCCAATAGTGAATACCACATTTAGGTCTTCATAAAAAATTATTATACCAGTTAACCCTAGTTATAATGTTTGTATTATTTTTTATAATCTTATATAGAAATGAAACATATTATCACTAACACTACCATCAATAATATCATCTTGAAAAATTAATTCTTTGATACTTTAGATCCATGTAAAATGAAATCTTGGATAACATTCTTCAACAATGAATATAATATGATGAAATTATTTCAGATGCTTAGAGAGAAAATTAATTCAGAACTATTAGTTACAATATTAACCCAAATCAATAATCACTCATCAAACATTATACCTCATTTAATTAAGAATATTTATTAGATAAATTTTTTTCCCATTCAGGAACCAATTTAAAACACTCACTTACTTCATTTCATTGTTCAACATCCTTAAAAACATTCTAAATATTTCATATTTTTGACTTCCTTATATCCATTACAGAAATAAGTGTCATTATACTAAATTATATATATAGATCTAGGTCTATAATCATGAAATTAAATTTTTAAATATGAAACATTAACTATCCAACTCAATATTTACATATCTATTGTGAATTCACAATATCTATATGAAGACACTCAGAACCGTTTTTTGAATATACTTCTAGTTAATGTAATTCTAGAAAATCACTAGCATCAAATCAATTCATCCTCCTATAGAATTCAATAATTTGAAAGTCTTCAATATTACTATTCTAGTACGTAGGCTCAGAAAACATGAATCATCCTCTTTCAAAAATGTCATCTTCAAGAATAATACACTCTTTTGGGTGAAATACATTACCTTTTCCAGTTTTATTATAAAAAATAATCATGTGAAAATAAAAAACATCGCAATTCAGCATTATTTATTTATGAACATTACATCACACCTCAAATACATTATTTCAAATAGTTTTTATATTAAATTAATTACCTTAAAAGACCAATGTGAACTAAAATCACACTCTATGTATTAATTGGCATCAAAAATCATTTTGAATGCTCTTCACATTTGCTTTCCATATAATCAAATAATTGTATCATAGTTATAAAATGTGAGACCAAACTGATGGAGATTGTATTATTTTTAAATAATTTCATCTCTCGATGACTTTAAAATGTTTTCCAAGTGATTTTTATGTACTCCCCCTCAATTCATGAACATAAATTTTTTTATCTTCCTTATTTTAGGAGTACTCCAACCGTTGATCAATATATGATAAAAATTTTATTCAACTTATTATTATATAAGATTTGTACTTACCTCTATTATTTTCAACATAATCCATGGTATACTGTGGGGAGGTCCCCCAAATATCCATTAGGGTTAATGAGATGGATGAAAAAATTGTTTAATCCTTATTTCCTCCAAAAATTCCATTTGAAAAAATATATCAATAATATCAACAATTTAATCCAATGTTATAATGATATAAAGATTAATTTTACAAGTAGTAATTTTCCCTTTAATGAAATGTAATATTTTGCTAATATTTTCATATCTGGAGTATTGGAATGGGTTCTTTGTTATTTCAGTTTCAAATTTATTATCAGAAATTATTCCATAGAATGATCAATCATCACTTTCATGTGTTCTTATATAATAATTATCCATATTATTTGGGTGTAACCATGGATAGTAGTAATATATTTGTATTCGGATGGAAATAAATTAAATGAGTTTTATTTATTACTATAACTACAAAAAAACATTATCCAAAAAAATAATTTACTTATTGATATAGATTTAGGACATTGAATCACTATCCTAATCGGCATATCTGAACCTAATTATTACCCCATATAACTTCTATTAAACATTGACCAAATCATAATTCTAATTTGAAATACCTAAATCATATTTTATCATCCATCAGGCATGACTCGTTCTTATCTCATTGATATTAGGAACATAGAGTGACTTTACACACAATTTCCATTTCAGATATACTCATATAGAGTTCACTTATGATTTAATTCTATAAATATACATGAAAAAAACATTTATTAGATTTATATTTGAACTTGTTTTCTCTAAAATGGAATCGAGTATAAAATTCCATATAATCTACCATGTAAAACATCATAAATAGATCCATATTATACTTTTTCAATAATAGGATATTATATCCTCAATTTTTAATAAATTATTACCTGATAAATATTTTTCTATTAAAGATAATTCATAATTAAAACTATTATTTTATTTCAAAAATCCATATTTATAGTTTTTTGGGTGTTTTTTTGTTTTTGAAGAGGACAAAAGTCAATAAGGAATATGTTTTTTCAATAATAGAAGAATTATATTTTTTGAGTTTTAGGAGAAATTTGATAAGGATAACATTAGTGTATATTTTATAAATTATCATGTTGTCATAGGATGAAAAGAGGGTCACCTAATTTAGTAAATAAAATAGTATTATGATTTTACATAATTAAATTTGGATTACTTGATCACAAAAAATTAAATCAAGCCACGTGATCGCATAAGAAAAAAAATACCATGAGGCCAATCACTGGTCGAGGAAGACATGTATCATGGTCACTCAAAATCAATTGAGAAATGAATTATTACAAATATTCATAGGCCAAAATAAAACTGTGAATCACATAATTGAGTTTCATGATCCACGAAAATATTTTAAAGATTTCAATTTTTTGATTCTTAAAAAACAAACAATTTCATATTTGATAATGGTTCACATGAAGAGGTATAGGAAAATCATTTGAATTAATATACTCTCAAAATTATGGGGAATAATTTTTCTCACTTTTAATCCCATGACCATGAGAATATTATAGAGTCTCTAAATTCATGTTAATGGTAGTGAAACTAAATAATCTGTAGGTAATTACAAAAAGTGATGAAAATCAAGTGCATAAGCTCAAAGTTGACATCTGATGACAGTTTAAAAATTGTACGGGCCAAATTATATTACACGAAACATGATTGGGGGAGGTATAGTGTATCATCCCAAGTATGTAATTAATAATAGATATTCTTATCTATGTCTATTTATTAATTAGATAGTGTTTTAGAGGCTTAAAATGAGAAAAAATACAATCTTATGCATGGAATACACTAATATTTTTTAAAAGATTATTTTACTTCCCTTTGATGGAAAACCATTTTTAAATCAAACATTTGAAAATTTAATAAGCTCGATTTTTCAAAATAAACTTACTCATTATGATTGGGAAATTTAAATTTAATTTGGATAAATTGTTTGTATATTTCTGACAATGTTCTTTATTTTAATGAATATTGGAAAATATTGCATTATACATCAAAACTGCATTTTCATCTAATTTAATTATATGGATAAATTATATTTTTAATTGGTTTTAATGTTTAATTAGAATATATTTTTTCCATTTAATATAATGGTGGTAATTAGAATTAAATTTCACTTTGTAATTGGGCATAAACATGTGCCAAACTTTTCCTAGATATTGTTTCAAAAAAACCCGCTATTTGTTTTGACGACGGGAATTATTTTTAAATTAATTATTACAATTTCTGTGTTTGGAATATGGTAAAATGGATTCCATATTTGGAATTAGAAGGTACAAATTATGTAATTAAGGTAATTTTTTTGGACATTGTGAATAGTAAAGATGGTAATTATCATTAATAATCGTGATTAATTAGTAATCGGGTAGTTAAGGATGATAAAATAATATCATAATAATAAAAAATTACCCCAAAATGTGTCTAAATTCTACTAGTTGTGTCATGGAAGACTATGGGATTCTTTTTACCAGTCATTGGGACCCCATGTAATCACATTTGAGTGAAAGTGACACTTTATCTTTTTATTTTTAAAGAATGGAGAATATCACAAAAGAGTGTATCACCCAAGTAAAACAATTTTATTTTTTCCTGTGTAAATGATATCTTAGACTATAAATATTCATTAGAAAGCTAATAATATTTTCTACATCATGAAATATTTTTTATAATTTTTAGACATTCAATAAATTAAATTATTTATGACAACATGATGATGCAACGATTACCTCATTAATGAACGATTTAAATAAAATGAAAAGATAATGTAAAATATAAGATATACACTTGTAAAAAACCTATTGGATTAGTATATTTCAAACCCTTATCACCATATCCTCGAAATATATCAATGTGGGACCTTCAAAATACGAAACTCATTTTAATATAAAGTAACATTTCTTGACTATCCAAGAGTGCCCCTCCTCCCTCTTATAAAAGGCCCCCACCTCTACCTCCTTACCCACACTTTTGAAGCCATTGACTCGGACAATGTCTACTCATTTTATCTCTCCACATCCCTCTATTCATCCTAGAATCCACACATTAGGCATTAAGCTCTTCAAGAAACCCTTTTGGTTCAAACCAAGAGGAGTTACACGATTTAAAGGTAAAATCTTCTCTAATGTTCTTCTGTTTTATTTTTATTATACAACACCTTAAACAATTTGTATTCATTTATTTTGTAAGAAAAGAAGTATCTTAAATATATTAGGGTGTTTTTATAAGATTTATTCAAGCTACAATTCCACACACCTCTGTCTAATGGTGAACGAACATACTGTTTCTGTGGATGGTGAATTACTGCCTCATGAAACGATGATTGTTCAATAATTTTTTAACACATTAAAAGGTGTCCATTATGATGAAACTATATTTATATATGATATATAATTTTTTTATGTTTTCCTTAAGCTTCAGTATTTTTCATTAATTGCATACCTTTATAGTTTCCATTATGGGTAAACGAGATATCTTCATTTTAGGAAGTGCGGACTACCGCCCCCTAAAAGTGATTAGATTCATTAATACCATATGTGGTATGTATAAAGGATAAATTTAATGATATTATATATGATTCCATACTGTAATTTTAATACTAATATGTATCATTATGTTTTGATTCCATTAAATATGAAATAGAAATGGAAGTAGCGTTTATGCGTACGTACGACTTACCGTCTCAATGAACGGTGCATTTCATTTCTTACCTCTAAATGTTATGTATTATTATAAATTCATGTATGTAATGGATATATATGACATATATGATATCTGCCTCATTAATATATTTCTGGATATAATGTACCTTTGACCACATGAACAACATGTAATTATTAGATGTCCATTTTTGTCTCATGTACCAAAGATCGACAAAACGACCGTTATTAACTTAAATAATTACATAGTGTTCATAACATGGTAATATGTGATATAAAAGGAATAATGAACTTTAAAAAGGTTCTTAATAAAGTTGAAATTAACTCATGTTTATTATTTAGGAGGTTAAAGAACGATCGAGTCAAGTATGACACGAGGTATGGGACTTCGTCTCAATCTCCTTTAATTTAGCCATATTTTATACACAACATTATTTTATATGGTGTATAAAGCCCTTTGAATTTTAATTATATTCAAAAAGAACCTTATTTATATGAAGCGTTTTACTATACGACAAAAGGAATGTTTTTTTGTCGTACGTATGCGGCGACAATGACTTCTCGGCCGTCGTGACCACTATTTGAGTTTCAGCTTCATCTACAAGCCACAACTTTTATTAGATGAAAAATAAATACCCTGTTTTACATTTCTTTTATATTGGTATTGAAAATGGATTTCATAATTTTTTTATTATATCAATGTGTTGTATTGATATCTTGTGATTGAAATGTGGAAATGTTATGTTTCCTCTATGCATGTTTTATGTGATACGATTATGTTATGGTTCTTGGGAATTGTTTATGAAGACGTGTGGTTCCGTGATAAACTAAGGGCAGGTGAGCCTGATATAGCTCTCCAATGCATTGGGTAACGTGAAGGGGTTAAATGTTATGGTTTCTCCGAAGAGATTTAGGGAATATAATGTGATGGGTATTCCAAATGTAACCATGACGGTTACTACCTACGTAAGAATGTTATGAATGCCTCAAGTTACCTATATGTCTTATGATTTCTAAGATTCATTCATTATTTGATGAGGTATTTTAAAATTCTTATTTTTTATGAGTAAAGTATGATTTCATACATGGACTAATGTTCTCATTTCGAACTTTTATATCCCTTACGGAGCTTTTTATGCTCATCCCAGGTTTTTGAAATGTTTCCACAGGTCTAGGGAAAGGTACATGATATGATGATAGTATCAAGGAAGTGTCAAGAAAGAATCCATGTTTTATTTTAAATATGTTTCCATTGATGGGAAAAATGAGTACTATCTTTTTTGTAACCACTTTGTTTAAATGTGGAATGTGATGCATGATTTATGATCTAATTTTCTGAAAATCTAAACCTAAAAATATCCTCAATGTCTATTCTTGAAATAACTCTATATTAAGTAATGTTTAATGATGGGGCCTTATAGTTTGTATAAAAGGTTGGTTTAGATAACATTAAGAGTTGGTATTCTATTAAATGATTATCTAAAAATATTTTTTATGGAAAATTGTAATGATATAGCATTTGAATATTACCATGTTGCTTCATCTTAGACATGATTGTTCAGAATGGTTTTCCGCAGAGGAAACAGGGAAGCTGTGCTAGGAAGGCATACAGAAGGAAATGATTTTCCTAATCAGCTTCCTAAGATGGTCAGAATTGGAACTGAACAGTTTTTTGTAGTAATGCCGAAGATGACTCAAGAAATAAATGGTGGTGGTATTCATGCACGAGATCAGCCAGATCAACCATAGAGGAACATGTCAGTGGTGGAACATTTCATAAGGCAACATCCCCCATCATTCAGACGATCATCTGACCTTGTGCTAGCATAATGGTGGATTGAAGCACTAGAGAATATTTATTATGTCATGGGGTGTTCAGAAAATCCAAAGGTTGGTCTTTCTATTTACCATTTGGTGGGTGAAGAAGATCAGTGGTGGTTAATGGTTAAAAATATTAGGGACGCTGATGAGATTATTACTCTCAACATGGATGAATTCAAAGGTATGTTTCTTGAAAAATATTTTCCTAGGGCTGTTCGACTTAGGATGGAAAAAAAATTCTTGGAATTGAGGTAAGAGGACCACTCAGTAGATGCTTATGATGAAATGTTCACTCAATTGGCAAGGTATACTTCAAATTTTATCTGAGACCATGATAGTAAAATCAATCATTTTTACTCAGGATTAAATCCAAAATATCCAAGGGAATTAGATTTTCATGAGTTCAAATGTTATGAAAAGATTGTTCGATGTGCTGAGAAAGTGGAAATGGAGTTTATCGATGATCAAGTGTTCTATAACAACCAACAGAAGAAGAGACCGAGGTGGAAGGAGAAAGGGATTAATTCTTCAAAAAGGTATGATGGTAAGAAAACTATGTTTCCAGTTTTTGATAATTGCGGTAAAAGGAAATCTGGGGAATGTCTTCTGAATTCTGGAACGTGATACCGATGTCGTAAGATGGGACATAAGGCTCGTGATTGAAATGAAAAAGATCAAGGTGATGGTAAGACCAAATTTTATTTACAGATAGTGAAATGTTTTAAGTGTAATGATATCAGTCATTATGGAAATGAGTGTCCGACAAAGAGCTCGAGTGATGGGAAGCAGTCATAATACTAGTAGAAAGGGGTGGTGAAATACTTTGCAACTACTTCAGTAGATGTTGGGCCATCAAATGATGTGGTATCAGGTACTTTGTTTGTTTTTTCATATTATGCCAGTGTGTTGTTTGATCCAGGGTCTACACATTATTTTATCTCTAAAAACTTTTCTAGTAAAATGGGAATACCATCTCAAGAAATGACTCCTGAACTTGTGGTAAAAACACCTAGGGGAAATGTTGAGGCAAACTTTTTTTATAAGAATCTTTCTATCATTATCTGTGGAAATAACCTACTTGAAAAAATTATTGTTTTACCTCTAGTAGAGTTTGATTTTATCATGGGTATGAATTGGCTCTCTATTTACCATGTAATGATTGACTGTAGATCTAAAGAAGTTTCTTTTTAGAAATATTTTCAGTTTGTGTACAAGAATGAACCCTTAATGATGATAACATATCAAGAGGCTAAGAAAATTGTAAAAGATGGAAATTAATGTTACCTTGCACATATTGTAGAAAACAAAGGAACCATTCAGATTAAGGATGTGCCGGTGGGTAATGAGTATCCTGATGTTTTTCCTGATGAGTTTCATAGAATAATACCAGATCAGGAAGTTGAATTTACTATTGACTTAGTTCTTGATGCTAAGCTAATTTCAAAACCCCCTTACTGAATGGCTCAAATTTAACTTTTATAGTTGAAGGAGAAATTGCAAGATATATTTGATAAAGGTTTCATTCAACCTAGCACATCACCATGGGGCGCTCTTGTTTTACTTGTTAAAAAGAAAGATGGTTCAATGAGAATTTTCATTGATTATAGAGCCTTGAATAACATCACTGTTAAGAACAAATATCCTTTTCATCATATCGATGATTTGTTTTATCAACTCCAGGAGCTTAGTATTTTTCAATGATTGACCTGAGATCGGGGTACCATTAGTTGAAGGTAATGGAAGCAGATATTCCGAAGACCACATTTCGTACAAGATATAGCCATTATGAATTTGTAGTTATGCCTTTTGGGATAACCAATGAACCTACTATATTCATGGACCTTATGAATATATTTTTCCATGAGTTCTTGTATAAGTTTGTGGTTGTTTTCATTGATGATATTTGGTGTTTTCTAAAAGTAAAGAGGAGCATAAAAGTCATTTAAGGGTCATTTTGAAAACCTTAAAAGAAAATAAATTGTATGGGAAATTCAGAAAGTCTGAGTTTTGGTTGCAACAAATTTCATTCCACTGTCATATTGATTCTAAAGTTGGGATAATTGTTGATCCTGCAAAAACAAAGGTTGTTATAGAATGGACAAGACCCACAAATTTAACTGAGATTCATAGCTTCCTTGGTTTGGCAGGCTATTACTGAATGTTTGTTAGAAATTTTTCCCGGTTATCTAGTCCAATGACAAAGATAACTCGAAAGGGTGTTAAGTTTATCAGGACAAAAGAATGTGATGATTGTTTTCAGGAACTGAAAAGAAGATTAGTGAATGCTCCAGTTTTGGCACTACCTTCCAGGAATGGAGAGTTTGTTATCTATAATGACTCTTCATTGAAAGGACATGGTTGCTTCATAATGCAGAATGATTAGGTAATTGCTTATGCTTCACGTCATTAGAAAACTCATGAGGTAAATTACCCTACACGTGATTTGGAATTAGCTGTTGTTGTTTTCGCTTTAAAAAATTGGAGGCATCATTTTTATGGTGTAAAGTGTGAAATATATACCGATCACAAAAGATTAAAGTATATATTCACTCAAAAATAATTTAACATGAGATAGATGATATGTCTATAATTAGTGAAGTATTGTGATTGTAGAATTCATTACTATATGGGAAGAGAA
Organism: Viscum album; assembly: GCA_963277665.1. Taxonomy (NCBI): domain Eukaryota; kingdom Viridiplantae; phylum Streptophyta; class Magnoliopsida; order Santalales; family Viscaceae; genus Viscum; species Viscum album. The sequence goes on along the minus strand of OY728141.1, from coordinate 1,588,833,734 downwards.
AGTAAAGTGGTTGATGCTTTTAGTCGAAAAAGTAATGATTCATTAAAAATGTTGCATTTGGAATGCAATCCTTTGGTTAAGGATTTGATGAAATTTGGAATAGAAGTTGTTGGTGCATGATGTCCATCTGTTTTGTTTCAGGTATTAGTAGAATCTTCTCTATCAGACAGAATTAAGGAAGCACAGAAGCAAGACAGTGAGTTGCAGGAAAATGTAGGCTGGTTCAGAAGGGTAAGTTTCATGAATTAAACATTGATAATGATTGTGTTTTGAGATTTGGGAAGAGATTTTTTGTGCCTTGTGATTCACACTTGAAGAGAGAGTTGTTATGTGAAGCTCATAGTTTTCCATTTTTAATTCATCCAGGCAGTACTAAGATGTATAGAGATCTTCAGTAATATTACTGGTGGGACGGAATGAAAAGAGATATTGCTGATTTTACTGTGATGTGTTTGACTTGTCAATAGGTTAAAGTAGAGTGGCAGTTACCGAAAGGTACATTTCAGCCTTTACCAGTTCCAGAGTGGAAATGTGAAGATATATCCAAGGGCATTGTTATGGGATTGTCGAAGACACCTCGAGGTAATAATGCAATCTGGGTTATTGTTAATCACTTGACTAAATATGCTAATTTCCTTGCTATACGAGATACTTTATACCTAGATCAACTTTATCGTTTGTATCTTAAAGAGATAGTCAGGTTTCATGGAGTTCCCCTATCCATTGTACATGATCATGATCCCAGGTTTACTTCTAACTTTTGGAAAGCCCATCAGAAGTCGTTGGGTACTAAATTAAATTTTAGTACAACTTTTCGTCCTCAATAAGATGGGCAGTCAGAACGAACAATTTAGTCTTTGGAGGATACTCTACGTGCTTGTTCTATAGATTATCAGGGAATTTGGGACCAACATCTTTCTTTGGTTGAGTTTTCTTATAATAAAATTTTTTATTCTAGTATACATATGGAACCATTTGAGGCATTATATGGGAAGCTATGTAGAACTCCAGCTTTCTGGGATGAAGTGGTTAAAAGGAAGTTGATGGGACCAGAATTGGTAGAAGAGTTGGAAGAAAAAGTTCAGCTGATACAGAGACACATGAGAATAGCTAAGAGCAGGCAGAAGAGTTATGCGGACAACAGGAGGAAAGATCTCTCTTTTGACATAGGTGATCATGTTTTTCACAAAGTATCACCATGTAAAAGTGTGATGCGATTTGGTAAGAAAGGAAAGTTGAGTCCAAGGTTTATTAGACCATATGAAATTATGGATGGAGTTTGATTAGTTGCATACCGAGGGGATTTACCTCTGAGTTTATCTCAGGTACACAATGTCTTTCATGTTTTAATGTTAAGGAAGTATATGCCAGATCAATCTCATGTTTTGAGTCCAGAGGTAGTTCAGTTGGAAGAGAATCTATCTTATGAGTAACAACCAGTCCAGATTAGTGACCCCAGGGAGAATGTTTTTTGGAATATGTTTACTCATCATGTAAAGGTTTTGTGGAAAAACCACATGATTCGACAGGTAACATGGGAATCTGAAAATGCAATGAGGGATAAATACCCACACTTATTTGATAAGTAAATAAATTACGGAGACAAAATTTTCTAAAGGGGGGAAGGATGTAACATCCCATGTAATTAATTAATAATATACATTATTATCTATGTCTATTTATTAATTAGATAGTGTTTTAGAGTCTTAAAATGAGAATAAATCCAATCTTATGAATGGAATACGCTAATATTTTTTAAAATATTTTTTACTGCTTTTGATGGAAAAACATTTTTAAATCAATATTTTGAAAATTTTATAAGCTCTATTTTTCAAAATAAACTTATTCATTATGATTGGGACATTGAAATTTACTTTGGGTAAATTTTTTGTATTTTTCTGACAATGTTCTTTTTTTAATGAATAGTGGAAAATATTGCATTTTACATCAAAACTACTTTTTCATCTAATTTATTTATATGGTTATATTATATTTTTAATTGGTATTAAAGTGTAACTATAATATATTATTACCATTTAATCTAATTTTTGTCATTAGAATTAATTTCACTTTGGAATTGGGCATAAACAAGTGCCGAACTGTTCCAAGATATTGTTTAAAAAAAACCGCTATTGGTTTTGATAACGAGAATTATTTTTAAATTAATTATTTCGGTTTCTGTGTTTGGAATTTGGTAAAATGGATTCCATATTTGGAGTCATAAGGTAAAAATTATGTAATTAAGACTCTTTTGTTTTTGAAAATTGTGAATAGTAATGACAGTAATTATCGTTAATTATCGTGATGAATTAGTAATCGAGTAGTTAAGGATAATAAAATAATATCATAATAAAATCAAATGACCCCAACATGTGTCTTAATTCTACTGGGTCTGTCATGTCCAACCATGGGATGTCTTGTAACAAACATTGGGACCCCATGTAATCACTTTTGAGTGAAAGTGACACTTTATCTTTTTATTTTTAAATAATGGAGAATATCACAAAAGAGTGTATAACCCAAGTAAAACAATTTTAGTTTTTCTGTGTAAATGATATCTTAGACTATAAATATTCATTAGAAAGATAAACAGATTTCCAACATCATGATATTGTTTTATAATTTTTAGACATTAAATAAATCAAATTATTTATGACACCATGATGATGCAGCAATTAAATCATTAATGAACGATTTAAATAAAATGAAAAGATAATGTAAAATCTAATACTTAAACTTGTTTAAAACCTATTGGATTAGTATATTTAGAACCCTTATCACCTTATCCCCTAAAAATATCAACGTGGGACATTCTAAATCCGAAAATCATTTTAATATAAAGTAACATTTCTTGACTTTCCAAGAGTGCCCCTCCTCCCTCTTATAAAAGGCCCCCAACTCTACCTCCTTACACACAATTCTCAAGCCATTGGCTCAGCCAAGATCTACTCATTTTATCTCTCTTCGTCCCTCTCTTCATACTAGAATCCTTACATTAGGTAGGAAGCTCTTCAAGAAACCATTTTGGTTCAAACCAAGAGGAGTTACCCGATTTAAAGGTAAAGTCTTCTCTAATGTTATTTTGTTTTATTTTGCTTCTCCAACCCCCTAAACTATTTTTATTCATTTCATTTGTAACAACACCAGTATCTTCAATAAACTAGGATGTTTTCATAAGAAGTATTCATTCTACACTTCCACACACTTCTGTCTAATGGTTAAAGAACATACTGTTTCTGTGGATGTCGAATTACTGCCTCACGAAAAGATAATTGTTCAATATTCTTTTCACACCTTCAAAGGTGTCCATTAATATGTAAATATATTTATATATGATATATTATATGTTTATGTTTTCATTATGCTTCTGTATTTTTCATTTATGGCATAACTTTATGGTTTCCGTTATGGGTAAATGCGATATCTTCATTTTAGGAAGTGCGGACTACCGCCCCCTCAATGATATGTGATTCGTTAATACCATATGTGGTACATATAAAGGATATATTTAATGATATTATATTTGATACCATATAGGAATTATAATACTACTATGTATCATTATGTTTTAATTCCATTAAATATGAAATAGAAATGGAAGTAGCGTTCATGCGTACGTACAACTTACCGTCTCCCTAAACGGTGCATTTCATTTCTTACCTCTAAATGTTATATATTATTATAAATGTATGTATGTACTGGATATATATGATATATATGATACCTACCTCATGAGTATAATTCTAGATATAATGGAACATTGAACACATGAACAACATGTAATTATAAGAAGACCATTTTTGGCTCATGTACCAAAGATCGATAAAACGACCGTTATTAACATAAATAATTACATAGTGATCATAAAATGGTAATAAGTGATATAAAAGGAATAATTAACATGAAAAAGGTTCTTAATCAAGTAGAAATTAAATCAAGTGTATTATTCACGAGGTTAAAGAATGATCGAGTCAAGTCGGACACGAGGTATTGGACTTCGTCTTAATCTCCTTTCATTGAGGCATATTTTATACACAACTTTATTTTATACGGTGTATAAAGCCTTTTTAATTTTACTTATATTCAAATGGAACCTTTTTTTATACGAAGCATTTTACTAAACGGCAAAAGGAATGTTTTTTTGTCGTACGTATGCGGCGACAATGAATTCTCTGCCGCCGTGAACACTATTTGAGTTTCGGCTTCCTCTATAAGCCATAACATTTTTTTAAATGAAAAATAAATACCATGTTTTACTTTTCTTTTATTTTGGTATTGAAAATAGTTTTCATAATGTTTTTATTTTATCAATGTGTTGTATTGATATCATGTGATTGAAATGTGGAAATGTTATGTTTCTTATATGTATGTTTTATGTGATACGATTATGTTCTGGTTCTTGGGCATTGTTTATGAAGACGGGTGGTTTCATGATAAACTAGGGGTAGGTGAGCCCGATATAGCTCTCCAATGCATTGGGTAACGCGAAGGGGTTAAATGTTAAGGTTTCTCTGAAGATTTTTAGGGAATATACTGTGATGGGTATTCCAAACGTAACCATGAGGTTTACTCCCTACGTAATAATGTTATGAATGCCTCAAGTTACCTTTATGTCTTAGGATTTCTATGATTTATTCATGATTTGATGATGTATGTTAAAATGATTATGTTTTACAAGTAAAGTATGATTTCATACATGGTCTAATGTTCTCATTTCGTACTTTTATATCCCTTACTGAGCTTTTTATACTCATCCCAAGTTTTTGAAATGTTTTCCATAGGTCAAGGGGAAGGTACATGATATGATGATATTATCAAGGATGTGTAAAGAAATAATCCATGTTTTATTTTAAATATGATTCCATTGATGGGAAAAATGAGTACTAACTTTTATGTAACCACTTTGTTTAAATGTTGAATGTAATGCATGATTTATGATCTAATTCTCTAAAACTATAAACCTGAAAATATCCTCAACGTGTATTCTTGAAATAACTCATGATTAAGTAATGTTTAAGGTTGGGGCCTTATATATAATTTTTTTTGGTGCTAGAATAGACGACATGAAAATATTTTCGATGTTACGGTGGTGGATTTATGAATATAAGTACCCCTTAACCCCTACTTAATAGGGGTATAATTTTCTAAAGTTGGTTGGTCTGAAAAAACATAGATGGTGGATTTTTATATAAATTTAAGGACGTTATGAGAATGAATTCAAATAATTGGAGAATAAAATATGATTAACTTAATGTTAAGGAAGTTATATAATAACACAAGAAAAAGAATTTAAAGAGTTTCTCTAAACATGAAAAATGTTTTGTGATCACGTATGATTTAGGATTTTTTAAGCATGAGATTCATGATCATATAAATAGGAAGGATCCTTGTAATATAGTTACCTAATAGAGTTATATGTCTGGGTTCTCCCAATGGTTTCTTGTTTTCAAAAAACCTTTCATCATTACTCACTTCAAGAGGAAGAGTATCTCACAATTTTTGTTGTCATATCTTTGATGAAACAAGAGCATAAAGACACACTCTTTTTTCAATGAATGAAATCAAAAATAATATTGATTATTTGAAAAATCTACATGTGGAGTTGTACATTTATGTCAACAGAGAGAGAAACATGATATTTTAAATTTTTAAATGGTGGAAACCAAGAGTGATAATGAGTCTCTTATTGATTTTATAACAAAATATCATTATATTGAATTTGGTACATTGAGACAATGACTTCTTATGATACTTTTATGAATATAAATGAGGGTAAAATAAGTAAAATTGACCATTACTATGTTTAATTTAAATTTTGTTCATTAATTTTTATGAGAAGAAAATAAAATTATTTTTTCTAAAGATGAAATAAGATCCAAAGGTTATGTCATTTAACCAATCATACCATGATTCACCACATATATAATGTTATTTAACCAGGTTTTGAAAAAAAAAATTGTATCAGATCAAATGTTTAAGGTTATATGTATGTTTCTATATATAAGAAATGATTTTTTTTAATAATAATTGTTTTTTGAACATTGATTGAAACAATTTTCAACTGTATAATAATTAGATACTACACTAATTCCAATCATTTGGCATATATTTTTTTACATTCATGTTTATTGGTATTTTAGACTATAGAGATAGTGCTGATTTATCAGTAGAATACATATATAATTTAATAATATAGCGAAATCTATTCATTAGAGGGAGCATTATCTGACAAAATCTACTGAATGTTGATTCCATGTAACTAATTTAATCTAGGTTAGAAAAACATCACTAGGTTTATTAAAGTGATTCAAAAGTTGGAGAAGATAAATGTAAGGGTCTACGGAACATTTATGAGGACTTGAGTATATTCCTAAATGAGTCTTCTGGTGAATTATTTGATTGGGTGGAGTTGGCGGTGGAGAGATTTTTTGGTATTAGGGAAATCCTCGATGATATATATATATCTCTCAGAACATCATGAGAGGTTTTTCACCTTAGTTAAATAAGATATATCTATACTAGAGGATAATGGTTGAAATAATTTATCATTTTTAGTCTTTATAGTACTCTTATCTGCTACCAAATGAGAAATGATAATAATAAGGTGGTAGAAAATAGAAAATATATGGAGGAGGAATTCAAATCCATGATGGAATGCACCATGGAGTATTGATATGTTAATGATAAATTATTTTAATTCCGGATATTATATTAATAAAATCAATAAGGTAAAATTAAAATTTTTAATTGAAACCTCCACTCATTTGTTTTCATTGTATTGAAGTTCATCACCTCGAATAAAAAGTTACCATGAAGATTCAAGAATATGTTTTGGATGAGGAATTTCCAATGAAGAATCCTTCAGCATATATGAGTGTAAGAAAAATTCTAATTGAATTATATAAAAAAATATTATTTCAAATGTAAATAAAATTTTGAAAGAGATTGCAGTAGAAGAGATTTATGAAAACAAGGATCGTGAAGAGAATGATATAGGGGATGCTATAAGAAGATACTAGAAAAGGGAAGAGGGATAAAATGAAGAAGGTGTAATGGAAAGAAGAATAAATATCCATACTAAATTAGAATATTTTCCTAAGTATTTAGATTTTGGAATCGCCAAGAATAATAATTATAAGAGAATGGTTCATGATGTAGAAATTAAAATGAGGTAGTTTGAAGAATATATATCTAAAAAATGATTCAATTGAATAACTAAAATATAAAAACCCATGAAACACATTGAAAGTCATTATGAAAAATGTTAATATGAAATAATAGACCATGGTTGATGATATATTGACTAATATATTAAATAATAAATTCTGACATATCAATTGACATGAAGAGGAAGTTTTTATCATATGACCAAAATTAAATGGATAGAAGAAACTCTTTGACCATAGAATGATATTAGGAAATAATTTTAAATATGCAATATGGATATGGAAATTAGTTTATAGAGGTGAAAAAACAGTTAAGGAATTGTTAAAAGAAGAAGGAAAACCCATCTAAGCTACACAACATGTATTAATTAATACCTTTCCATCCCAGTAAATTTATTTTTTTTTCGAATTTAGAGTTATATAGCAGGGGCATGAGGTGGTTTGGCAGAGGTAGGATCTGAATTAGAAATACAATTGGATTTTTATTCTATAAAATAGTGGTTTATAATGTATGTTTGTGATTTACTACATGTGTGGATATCTGTTTATATCTTGTATGTGGTTTAATTGAAATGAGGGAAATGTTTTTTACATTATAAATGTTAGTTTTATTTTCAATTTAATTCCCACCTAGGTCACAATAATTTTCAGTGGAAATTTAATTTATGGTTGAAAATGGATTTATAACTTGTAATATGTTGACTCTTGGAATTCATTTCATAAATCTAAATTTAATATCCTAAAATGGATGACTTAGATTTTATTTATATATATTTTGTTCATTATATATTCTATTAAGTCTACCATCATACGTCTCAATTTTTTGAGAACCCCAGTTTCCAATAGAGGGTCTTCTATACATACTTCTTCCTATTTTAATCATTTGTTTTTGGAGGTTATTCACTATAAATATGTGGTGAGTTTTTCTATAATACACATAATTTGACATTCAATCTAATTCTATAGATCCACTGAATAATTATTTTAGTTTGTGGGTGAGTATGTATGTGTTTTGATGATCATCAGTGAAGTGTAGTTGAAGTCATAGTTTTCTTGGGAGGATGAGGGTTTCAGACTATTTATTCTTCTCTCTATGTTGAGGAGTGAGATATGTAACCATTCATTGAGTTTTTTGAAACTATTTCTATTCTATAATATGTTGTGTGTGAAGGGATCTCATGATCCATTTTCATTTGGATGGGTAGTATGGATCATTAAAAATAAATATAATTATGTGGAATAACTAAAATTGATGGGAATTGGGATAAATCACAATTTTTTTGGGTACATTAATATTATCCTTGATGTGATTAAGCCTACACTTTCCAATAATAATAAATAAAGGTTGTTGGAATCCTTACATTTGTATTAGTATATATTTTTTGAGACCATTGTTGTGTTGTTCTATGATCTCACCCTAAATAAAATGATAATGAGTATATATAAGGATAATAAATTGGTTTCCAATCGAAACCATTTTATGTGATGATACCCATTATAAATAAATAATTAATGTGTTTAAATAGAATGAATAATTGTAGAATCCGTAATTGGTTTTTTTCTATTTTGATTTCATTTTTTATCTCCCTACATGGGTTGATATGTTGTGAGGTGATAGAGGTGAAAGGCTCGGATATTTGATGTGTGGGGATGTTATGTGATGGCTACTTCGAATGGATTTGATGTGGGATTTTGTGTTGTGTGGTACTTAGTGGTTTTAATATGAGGATTTTTTGACTAGTATTTGTTGTGTGAATTGGAAGCTAAATGTGGTGGTGATGTGTGGATATTGTGTGAAGAATTTTTTTTTGAGATATCGTTGGTATTTGTGATGTGTGGTTGTGATGAGATGGATTTATATATGTGGTATAGTAATGATGGTGTGTGTGAGGTGTTGTTGAAATGGTTTATGTGAGATAGTTCACTTTTTTTGTGATGTGGTTGTGTTAGTTTCTATGTTAGAAATAGGATAAATTTCAATGGTGAATGAAATTAATAAATGAATGGGTTGGGAATTGATTATAATGTGATGAAATTTGATATTTAGTAAATGGATTAATGATTTCCTTGAGTAAATTAATATGATGTGATTTTTAATTAAAAATGGATAATTAATAAAAGCGTTGAAACATACATTTTAAAGGGAATATATATTTTTTTGAGCGGTGGTTATATCGTGTGTTACATATAGTGGTGTGAGTGGTTGTGACAGTTGATGTGTGGTACATTGGTGGTGGTGTTATATGCACTAGTGTAGTTATTATGTTACCATAGGTTGGGTTTTGTGTTTTATTTATATATCATGTATGTTTATTTTAGTATTTTATGCACCCCACCCGATTTAGAAAACAATGACAAAAGATTCTATGTTATTGGTTTCAAGTGTATTCCCCGTATTCAGGGATGGTGGTCATACAGATGGATGGATACCCCCTAATAACTTATCTTCCTTCATTAGTGATGTCCCTAGAATATTTTGGAGTGTTGTGTAGTGATGTCCCAGATATCTTTGGTATGGATCTAATGTGGTGGCCTAATTTTCTGTGAGAAAGGTATACTTGGATGGACCTAAACTCTATCGGTGTGGCATGATGTGTAGGCCTATGTGTCTATAGAAAATATGTGATCAGAAGCAACCTAATGTTATCACCAGATACTAGACCTTGTGTGAGTGGGGTTAGGGTGTTATACATCTCAACCCACATCATAGATGGATGTCATTTTATGTGATATTTATGGAATGGGTGGGAGAACATGATTGTATACATGGGGTTTTGAGAGAAAAAAATCAACGGAGAAGCAGTTGTGGGATACCTTTACTTCTTGTGATCTCAACTATATGTTAATATATTCGATGAATGATTTTTTTAGTGATCTATAATGAGTCCAGTATTAGTTATTTGACCACAGTAGGTTCATGTGGGTTTTTTTTACACTAACACATTGGCATACTCTTTTCACATGATCACATATTACATTGGGTTTGATCATACATAGTTTACTTGTCTTTTCACTATAATGACCCACTTATTCTCATTGGCGTGGGAATAAAAAGAATCATTAATAGGCCATAAGAGACATCCCCATGACACTAAAGGTAGGAAATAAATGTTGAAGGGTTTAAAATGCATGTGGGGATGATTTACCCATTAAAAAATAAAATAAATAACCCCAAAAACATAGCCAAACTACTCACAATATGATTCATGAATAAATGAATGAAAACTCAACCACTTCATTTGTATCAAAAACAAAAAAATTCTCACTATATTTTAATTTATGTAACTATCAATGTAAATAGTGTAGTTGGGGTTTGGCTTAGTGGTAAGCACCCTGTAATCCTACATGAAAAATGGGGGTTCCAAACCCATTGGGTGCAGGTACTTTAGAAGTATTGTAGTGTTACTGTAGCAGCAACAGCACTGTTCATTAGCAGGTACTATAAAGGCGGTAGGGCACTGTAGCAGCGGCGGTACTGTGTGGGTACTGTAGAAGTCGGGTTATTATTCAAATAATGTGAATTGGGCCAAAAATTTGGGCCTACAAGCTTTATAATGGGCTACAATCCCACTAGGCCTTCAGGATATGTAATGGGTTTCCATCTACCCATGTCACGACCCGTCCTCGGGGCCCGTGCCGTGACTACCCCAAGCCCGCCTTCCATAGGCCAGGGGCTGGCGACTAGCACCAAGGCGTAAAATCCCAGTAAACAGGGAAGGCATTGCCTTTATAAGTAACAACCACACAGAGTCAGCAAGCGGAAAGTAAAGTGCAGAAAAGTAAAGGGGCCGGAAATACAAGCCCAACTGTAAAGTACAACTGAAAAGTAAAGTACAGCAACTGAAGAAAAGACGGCGGCCTCGTGTCGTCCACTGGCAATCCCACCTGAAGGGTGGGTACAGATAGCATCCAGGCTCCTCGGGTCCCACGTCCGCTCCGAGCACGTCCCGCCCAGTGGTCCACCTCCAGGTACCGTCCTGCTCCACGCCCCAACCGTGATCAGCGCTGTCCGTCGTCTGCAACCAACACAACAAGGTGCGGGCATAGCCCGTGCAGGGGTGAGTACAACTACTCAGTAAGGACCCCGAGACCCCCGAAGGTCTCCCGAAATCCACAAAGGATATAACACAAAAGAAGGATGCAATCACGAAGTAACATATGACTCGACTTAGGTATATGCCCATACATATACCTAAGTCCCCATTTCTAGCTCTGCTCACGAGCTCGAGAACAATTCAATCCACAAAGGAAAGCAAGACTCAAATCCACAAGGAGAGTAAACAGTAAATCCACAAAGGATAGTTCAACACAATCCACAAAGGAGAGTAACATAAGATTCAGCTCAACCAGGTATACTTTTTCAGATGACGTCAAAGACGATCACTGATCCGTCTAAGTCGTCGAACCCACGAAGGATCGATAGGTACTAACCCCCGCAAAAGATCCACGTAGGATCGGGCTCACACAGAACCTGTAGGCAGTGGCTCACACATCGGGCTCACACAGAACCTGTAGGCACTGATCCACATGGGATCGCTGAGTGCAGTAGTCGACGCAGTCCACTGAGGATCTCTGCACAGTCGTCGCCGCAGTCCACGAAGGATCTCTGCTTTGCCGTCGTCGCAGTCCACGGAGGATCTCTGCTCTGCCGTCGTCGCAGTCCACGGAGGATCTCTGCTCTGCCGTCGTCGCAGTCCACGGAGGATCTCTGCTCTGCCGTCGTCGCAGTCCACGGAGGATCTCTGCTCTGTCGTCGAAGTCACAGCCAGCGCTAGGGTTCCCGCACAAAGCGAGCTCGTTTAGGAGGGTCCGCTCCACGAGCCGAGAGGCTGATACATCAACTGACACGAAATCCGAAGTTGATGTATCCAAAAGTTCTGTATCGACAACAGGATCTCAACGCAACAGACGGCGCGTCAATCGGACGCCCGGTCTGAGAGTTATTGGCATTTTCGTCCCAGGGGCCCGGTTGGTTTTTAGGGCAAAACCAACCCGACCGTACTCTGCCTGTATCCGATCCTCGAGCGGAGTATGCCAAAAGTTCTGTCTCACTTAGAGGAAACTACCACAGCTGACGGTACGTCGTTCGGACGTCCGTAGCTCAAGTTATGAGCGTTTCCGCTCCGAGGGCCCGGTTGGTTTCATGTACGAACCAACCCGCTCGAACCCAAAGTCTTCCGAAACCTTGAGTATAATATACCGAAACGACCGTCTCGATCCAAGGATCGCGTAGCTGCTGACGGTTCGTCAATTGGAGGTCCCAGGCCCAAGATATGGGCAAAAGACCGAAGAGGGCCCGAAACGGGGGTTCTGGGCCCGGGGCGACCCGGCCCGAACCCCCCCTGGGGTCAGCCGCACCGGGCCGGCCCGAACCGGGCCGGCCCAACCCGGCCCGAACCGGCTCGGCCGGGTCCGGTCCGGCCTGGGCGCGGCCCGGCCGACCGGACCGGCCGGCTCAGCTTCGGCCGAGCGGCCGAAGGAGGGCGCCGCGGGCTTGACCCGCGGCTCAAACGAAACGCGGCCCCGCGGGGGGCCGCCTGTCACGCGGATGCGGCCGGGCCGCCGCGTCCGTTCCCGGTTCCGCGCGGCCACGGAACCGGCCGCCGCTGCCGCCGCGGCTTCAGCCGCGGCGGGCTTCCTCCACGGCGGCGCGCCGGGCGCCGCCGCCGCCGCCTTCCGCGGGCCGCCGGAGATGCTCCGGTGGCCCGATTCCTTTCCCGTCTGCGCCGTTGCTCCTCCCGGGGGACGATCTTCACTGCGGAAACAACGGATTTCCCTTGCCGCACGGTTCGTCGTCGTCCGCCAAATCCGCACAAAAAGGGAAGATCGGCGGAGGGTTTGCCGGGTCTTGTTCATGAGACCCGCTGCCTCCGCGTTAATCATAAACAACGGGAGAAAAGAAAAAGATGATCAACACATGATCCAACAATTTTATTTAAAGATAAAATTGTTCGCTTGAAACCGGCTTTTTAAATTTTCAAGAACGTTCACGAGAAAATTTAAAAGGGGTAACTTTTCCAAAATAAATCCCTACCTCGCAGCTGTTGTTGCCGAACGGGGGATCGTCGCGAGATTGCTCGTCGCGGAAGAAGGAGATCGTCGCGTCGTCGCGGTATCCGACGTCGCGTCTCCAATCTCCGGATCAAGAACAAACGGATTTAATTAAATAAATCCGTTGTTATTGAAATTAAGAAGGGAGAATTTAGAAGTTCTGATTCTCACCTTTAACCGCCGATCGCAGGTTCGCCGCGGAAGAAGAGGCACCGAAGAAGAAGAAGAAGGAGAAGGTCGCGGAAAAGCTGTTGACGTCGCGGATCGTGCGTCGTCGGATTCCGGTTCCGGCGTTCTTCGCGTTCTTCGCGTTCTTCGCATTCTTCGCGGAGAGGGTGGAGGCTCAGAGGAATTGCACAACGATAGCAATCCTCCAAAATAGACAAGTTTGTCTATTTTATTATTTTGCCAACAAACGTAAAACGCATAAGTAACGACCCAATTAATTTACGAAGAAACAGTCCATTTAATTCACGAAATAAACCTCCCAATTAAATGGTCTGTTAAGAATTAAAGAAAACGCGTCGGTTGACTTTTCAGTTACTTTGACGGGTTTTCGCGGGTGCGTTACTTAGCGAAAGAAACGGCGGGGCTCGTGCGGGCCCTGCCTCACAAATATCCTACCAAGAGGGTAGGATATTTCTGGATAGCATCCTATCCAGTTCAACTCAGTTCAAGTCGTCTTTAAGTGACTTTAAGTGGCTTCCAAGCAGCTTAAGTGAAATAAAATAAAGTTGTCGCACAAACTTTATTTTATTTCTGACTTAAAGCCGCAAAATTTTAAAACCACGTCTGAGCAAACGCAACTCCGGAAGAGGCGTTTCTAAGAAAATACCGGCGCTGCGATTTCATCGGTGCCCTCAGAATTTGATTCCGGGCACCGGTTCAAAAGATAGAAAAACCCGCTCGTCCGTTCACTGAACGTACCCGAGCCAAACTTCGGAAAATGATTCCGGGCACACCGGGCCTCGGAATCAGGTGCCGTCTGAAGCTGCGCTCTTGTAAAATTCCAAAGAAAATTAAGAAAAAAATTTCCTTGAAATTTGCGGGTCTTTACATTACTCCCACCTCAGGGCTTTACGTCCCCGTAAAGATACATCAAAAACTAGGGGAACAAATGGGGGTACTGAGCACGCATCTGAGCCTCCCGCTCCCAAGTGCTCTCCTGGAGGTTCCCGTGCTGCCATCTGACGCGCACAAGAGGTATCGACCGCCCACGTAGGACCCGCTCCTGTCGATCCTCGATCTCCACTGGGACCTCCGCAAAAGTCGCCCCATCGTCCACGTCCAGCTCCCCATAGTCGATGATGTGCGTCGGGTCGTGCACGTATCTCCTCAGCTGAGACACGTGGAAGACGTCGTGCACCCGGTGCAACTGAGGTGGTAGAGCCAGGCGATAAGCCACCTCTCCTATCCTGCTGAGGACCTGGAAAGGCCCGATGAAGCGTGGAGACAACTTGCCGCCTCGGCCAAATCTCCGTAAACCACGTCGAGGTGAGACACGCAAAAAGACGTGGTCGCCATCCTCGAACTCCAGTGGCCTCCGCCTCCTGTCAGCATATGACTTCTGCCGGCTCTGAGCTGTCCTCATCCTCTCCTGGATGATCTGGACCTTCTCTGTCGTGGCTCGGACCATCTCTGGTCCCACGAGTGCTGACTCCCCAGGGTCTGTCCAGCACAACGGTGATCTGCAGGGTCTGCCGTACAACGTCTCGTATGGTGCCATCCCGATGGTGGAGTGGTAGCTGTTGTTGTACGCGAACTCTACCAAGGGTAGGTGGTCCTCCCAGCTGCGACCAAAGTCGAGAACACATGCACGGAGCATGTCCTCGAGTGTCTGTATGGTCCTCTCCGTCTGACCATCCGTCTGAGGGTGGAAGGCTGTGCTCAGATGGAGCCGCGTCCCGAACGCCTCCTGCAACCCCTTCCAGAGCCGGGAAGTGAAACGAGCATCTCGATCGGAGACGATAGATGATGGCACACCGTGAAGCCGTACGATCTCCTGGACGTAAAGACGTCCCAAGCTCTCCACTGAGCCCTGCTCTCTAATGGGTAAGAAGTGTGCCGACTTGGTGAGTCGGTCGACAATCACCCAAATGGAGTCGTGACCTCTGGAAGTGCGTGGAAGTCCAGTCACGAAGTCCATAGATATGCTATCCCACTTCCACTCCGGGACCTCCAAGGGCTGTACCAAACCTGCTGGTACCTGATGCTCTGCCTTCACCTGCTGGCAGGTGAGGCATCGTGAAACGAACTCTGCCACAGCTTTCTTCATGCCCGGCCACCAGTGCTGTCGTCTGAGATCCTGGTACATCTTCGCCACTCCGGGATGTACCGCCAAGGGAGAAGTGTGAAACTCTCTCAGCACCTCCTCTCGTAAAGCAACTGGTACGAAGGTACGCCCTCTGAAAAGGATGTCGTGCTCTGCTCCAAGGGAGAAACCATCAGGCGCCTGACCTGAGGATATCAGTGCACGCCGGGTCTCACAGTCAGCGTCCCCATGCTGAGCCTCTCTGACCCGCTGTAGAAGTGGAGGAGAGACTGTGAGAGACTGAAGAAAGGCTGCTCCGTCTCTATCCACGAAGGATATCTGCATGGAGGCTAGCTGCCCCGTCGCCTCCTCAAGTAGCTGAATGTCCGTCCTCCTGCTGAGGGCATCGGCTACCACGTTCCCCTTCCCAGGAGTATAGACTATCTCAAAGTCATAGTCCTGGAGGAACTCAAGCCATCTCCGCTGTCTCAGGTTCAGGTCCTTCTGAGAGAAGATATACCTGAGACTCTGGTGGTCAGAAAAGACTGTGAAGCGCTCGCCCATCAGATAGTGCCGCCACGTCTTCAGAGCGAAGACCACTACTGCTAACTCCAGGTCATGAGTGGCGTAGTTCTGCTCATGCGGCCTCAACTAACGTGATCCGTAGGCGATCACGGCCCGCTCCTGCATCAGGACGCACCCGAGTCCAGTCCCTGATGCATCGCAGTAAACTACGTACCCAACTCCCTCCTCAGGCAACCTCAAGATAGGTGCGCTGGTCAATCTCTGCCTCAGCTCCTGGAAGCTCTGTTGACATCTGTCTGACCACACGAAGGGTTTCCCCTTCTTCGTCAACGCTGAGAGTGGTGCCGCAACTCTGGAGAAGTCTGGCACGAATCTCCGATAGTATCCGGCTAGGCCCAAGAAGCTCCGCACCTCTGTCACGCTCCTGGGTGGCTCCCAAGCTAGCACTGCCTCGATCTTCGCGGGATCCACTGCAACTCCCGCCTCAGAAAAGACGTGCCCCAAGAAATGGACCTCACGTAACCAGAAATGGCATTTTGAGAGCTTTCCATAAAGCTGGTGCTCTCGGAGTGTGTCTAGCACAACTCGCAGGTGGTAGGCATGCTCCTCCTCAGTCGTCGAGTATACCAAAATGTCGTCAATGAAGACCACGACAAATCGGTCGAGGTATGGCTGGAAGATCCTGTTAATGAGGCTCATGAACACTGCTGGAGCATTGGTTACGCCGAACGGCATAACCAAGAACTCATAATGGCCATACCGACACCTGAAGCCCGTCTTCTGCACGTCCTCGTCTCGAACTCTGAGCTGATGATAGCCTGACCGGAGGTCTATCTTCGAGAACCACCGCGCTCCCTTGAGCTGATCGAAGAGGTCATCAATCCGTGGCAGCGGATACTTGTTCCTCACTGTCACCTGGTTCAGGCGACGATAGTCAACACACAGTCGCAAGCTCCCATCCGCCTTCTTGGCGAACAAAATCGGGGAAGCCCAGGGTGAAACACTGGGTCGGATAAACCCCTTGCTCTGCAAGTCCTCCAACTGTACCCGCAGCTCCCGAAGCTCGGCGGGGGCCATCCGATATGCTGGAGTAGATATCGGGGCTGTCCCGGGGTACAAGTCGATGTAAAAGTCTACCTCTCTACGAGGAGGTAGTCCTGGAACGTTGTCGGGAAAGACGTCCATGTACTGGTCCACCAAAGCAGGAAAAACTGGACTCCGCACGTCCACTGCTCCTAGGATGAGGCTAGCCAACTGATGAGAGATGGGCTGCACTCTCCTCCGCGGATGTCCATCCTGTGCTGCAAAGGTTCCCTTCTCGCCGGTGAAGGTAAACCTGCTCCCGTCGGTGCGAACACATCTCACCTTGCGCCTAAAACAGTCGATCTGGGCATGAACCGTGGATAGCCAATCCATGCCCAAGATGACGTCGTAAGGCCTCGACGCCGCTACAAGGATATCCCAGCCGAAGCTCTCGCCTCCTAGAGTGAGCTCACACTGCCGGCACCAGTGCGTAATCGTCGAGTCTGCTCCCGTAGGAGTCTCTAGCCGTAAGGATCGAGCCAACGGCTCAGTCGGAATCTCCGAGCTCCGAACAAGGGCAGAGGCTATGAAAGAGTGACTCGCTCCTGTGTCTATAAGTACTGCAGCAAGGGTGGAATAGACACAGATCGTACCTCGAATCATCTCTGGCATGTCGGGGTCGTAGGCCTCCACTGCCTGGAGCTGGGCCTGTCCCTGCCCGCCAGCTCCCTGTGGCCGAGGTGGCCCGCCTGGTGGTGGTGGGGGTAGAGCCTGGAAGCGTCGCCCACCACCCGCTGCTCGGCCAGCTCCTCTGCCTCGTCCGCCTCCTCCCTGCGGACCGCCACGGTCGACCCTCTGCCTCTGCCTGGGTTGCCCCTCCACCGTCTGCTGCTCCTCTGATCGGCGAGTCGGGCAGTCACGAGCCATGTGACCCTGCCCGCCGCAAGAGTAGCACAGCCTGCCTCTCGAAAGGCTGGCACTCCACTGTGTGCCTCGTACTGCTGAGCCGGTGTCCTGAGGCCGTCTGCGTGGGGGTCTGGTCTGCCTGGACTCGTGCGTCATCCGTCGGCTACCTGCTGCCGAAGACTCAGCTACCTGCCGCCCTGCGCTAGGTCTCGCCGCTGAAGAAGGCTCTGCCAGGAAGTTCTCGATCAGGAGGGCTCGCTCCAGCACTCCCGCCTGGGTCGGAATGCTGAGGGAGATCAGCGACGCCCGAATCTCCTGTCGCAAGCCCTGCTCGAAGGTCCGGGCCCGGAAGAAGGGGTCCCGTACCATGTCGGTCGAGTAGCGAGATAGGTCAGTGAACCTCGCCGCGTACTGAGCGACCGTCATGCTGCCCTGGCGCAGCTGGAGAAGCTCCTGGATGCGCACCGCTCGGAGGGTGGCCGGGACGAACTCAGAGCGGAAGAGGCTCTCGAAGTCCGCCCAGAGCAAGGAAGCCTCATCGTGAACCTGGAGCATCAGGCTCCACCATCGTCCTGCCGCCGCTTGCAGGAGGCTCGCTGCGAGAATCACCATGAGATCCACTGGTGTCCTCACTAGCCTAAAGATCCGTACCACCGCCTCTAGCCAGTCCTCGGCGGCCTGGGGGTCCGCCTCACCGCGAAACCTGGGCGGTCGCTGGCTCTGAAACTCATGCAGTGCCCTGAGGCAACGTGCATCGTCAGCGTCTGGTACTGGAAGCATCGGTGGCTCGGCGGGTAAGGCTACCGCTGGTGCCACTGCTGGCAAAGGGCCCTGTACCGAGGCCTCGTCGCTCGGTGGGCTGCCGTCGCGCCCTACACTCGGAACCCTAGCTGGCTGTCGTCGCGGGGCCATCCTGAAAAGGAGAACAAGAGCACCATAGTCAGAACAGTATACCTGGTGAGCTGGCACAAGTAATCACAAGGAAAACTTGAGACTTTCATAAAGCAGATCAGTATACCCGGTGAGCTGACACAAGCAATCACAAAGAAAACTTGAAACACACACGCAATCAATGGTTTCATGCATTAAGTCGGAAATCAGGAGTCAGGGTCCTGGTGTACGGATACGTCGGCCGCCGCACCAACACTGGGCTCCCTGAACTGATAACCACACTCAATACACTAAACACTATTGCTTCACATAGAAAGGAAAGACGATCAGAGTCTGCGGTAGAACCGACCACCTCTGATACCAATTTGTCACGACCCGTCCTCGGGGCCCGTGCCGTGACTACCCCAAGCCCGCCTTCCATAGGCCAGGGGCTGGCGACTAGCACCAAGGCGTAAAATCCCAGTAAACAGGGAAGGCATTGCCTTTATAAGTAACAACCACACAGAGTCAGCAAGCGGAAAGTAAAGTGCAGAAAAGTAAAGGGGCCGGAAATACAAGCCCAACTGTAAAGTACAACTGAAAAGTAAAGTACAGTAACTGAAGAAAAGACGGCGGCCTCGTGTCGTCCACTGGCAATCCCACCTGAAGGGTGGGTACAGATAGCCTCCAGGCTCCTCGGGTCCCACGTCCGCTCCGAGCACGTCCCGCCCAGTGGTCCACCTCCAGGTACCGTCCTGCTCCACGCCCCAACCGTGATCAGCGCTGTCCGCCGTCTGCAACCAACACAACAAGGTGCGGGCATAGCCCGTGCAGGGGTGAGTACAACTACTCAGTAAGGACCCCGAGACCCCCGAAGGTCTCCCGAAATCCACAAAGGATATAGCACAAAAGAAGGATGCAATCACGAAGTAACATCTGACTCGACTTAGGTATATGACCATACATATACCTAAGTCCCCATTTCTAGCTCTTCTCACGAGCTCGAGAACAATTCAATCTACAAAGGAAAGCAAGACTCAAATCCACAAGGAGAGTAAACAGTAAATCCACAAAGGATAGTTCAACACAATCCACAAAGGAGAGTAACATAAGATTCAGCTCAACCAGGTATACTTTTTCAGATGACGTCAAAGACGATCACTGATCCGTCTAAGTCGTCGGACCCACGAAGGATCGATAGGTACTAACCCCCGCAAAAGATCCACGTAGGATCGGGCTCACACAGAACCTGTAGGCAGTGGCTCACACAGAACCGGTAGTAAGGACCCACGTAGGATCGGGCTCACACAGAACCTGTAGGCACTGATCCACATGGGATCGCTGAGTGCAGTAGTCGACGCAGTCCACTGAGGATCTCTGCACAGTCGTCGCCGCAGTCCACGAAGGATCTCTGCTCTGCCGTCGTCGCAGTCCACGGAGGATCTCTGCTCTGCCGTCGTCGCAGTCCACGGAGGATCTCTGCTCTGCCGTCGTCGCAGTCCACGGAGGATCTCTGCTCTGTCGTCGAAGTCACAGCCAGCGCTAGGGTTCCCGCACAAAGCGAGCTCGTTTAGGAGGGTCCGCTCCACGAGCCGAGAGGCTGATACATCAACTGACACGTAGTCCGAAGTTGATGTATCCAAAAGTTCCGTATCGACAACAGGATCTCAACGCAACAGACGGCGCGTCAATCGGACGCCCGGTCTGAGAGTTATTGGCATTTGCGTCCCAGGGGCCCGGTTGGTTTTTAGGGCAAAACCAACCCGACCGTACTCTGCCTGTATCCGATCCTCGGGCGGAGTATGCCAAAAGTTCCGTCTCACTTAGAGGAAACTACCACAGCTGACGGTACGTCGTTCGGACGTCCGTAGCTCAAGTTATGAGCGTTTCCGCTCCGAGGGCCCGGTTGGTTTCGTGTACGAACCAACCCGGCCGAACCCAAAGTCTTCCGAAACCTTGAGTATAATATACTGAAACGACCATCTCGATCCAAGGATCGCGTAGCCGCTGACGGTTCGTCAATTGGAGGTCCCATGCCCAAGATATGGGCAAAAGACCGAAGAGGGCCCGAAACGGGGGTTCTGGGCCCTGGGCGACCCGGCCCGAACCCCCCCCCCCCCTGGGGTCGGCCGAACCGGGCCGGCCCGAACCGGCTCGGCCGGGTCCGGTCCGGCCTGGGCGCGGCCCGGCCGACCGGACCGTCCGGCTCGGCTTCGGCCGAGCGGCCGAAGGAGGGCGCCGCGGGCTTGACCCGCGGCTCAAACGAAACGCGGCCCCGCGGGGGGCCGCCTGTCACGCGGACGCGGCCGGGCCGCCGCGTCCGTTCCCGGTTCCGTGCGGCCGCGGAACCGGCCACCGCTGCCGCCGCGGCTTCAGCCGCGGCGGGCTTCCTCCACGGCGGCGCGCCGGGCGCCGCCGCCTTCCGCGGGCCGCCGGAGATGCTCCGGTGGCCCGATTCCTTTCCCGTCTGCGTCGTTGCTCCTCCCGGGGGACGATCTTCACTGCGGAAACAACGGATTTCCCTTGCCGCACGGTTCGTCGTCGTCCGCCAAATCCGCACAAAAAGGGAAGATCGGCGGAGGGTTTGCCGGGTCTTGTTCATGAGACCCGCTCCCTCCGCGTTAATCATAAACAACGGGAGAAAAGAAAAAGATGATCAACACATGATCCAACAATTTTATTTAAAGATAAAATTGTTCGCTTGAAACCGGCTTTTTAAATTTTCAAGAACGTTCACGAGAAAATTTAAAAGGGGTAACTTTTCCAAAATAAATCCCTACCTCGCAGCTGTTGTTGCCGAACGGGGGATCGTCGCGGGATTGCTCGTCGCGGAAGAAGGAGATCGTCGCGTCGTCGCGGTATCCGGCGTCGCGTCTCCAATCTCCGGATCAAGAACAAACGGATTTAATTAATTAAATCCGTTGTTATTGAAATTAAGAAGGGAGAATTTAGAAGTTCTGATTCTCACCTTTAACCGCCGATCGCAGGTTCGCCGCGGAAGAAGAGGCACCGAAGAAGAAGAAGAAGGAGAAGGTCGCGGAAAAGCTGTTGACGTCGCGGATCGTGCGTCGTCGGATTCCGGTTCCGGCATTCTTCGCGTTCTTCGCGTTCTTCGGGTTCTTCGCGTTCTTCGCGGAGAGGGTGGAGGCTCAGAGGAATTGCACAACGATAGCAATCCTCCAAAATAGACAAGTTTGTCTATTTTATTATTTTGCCAACAAACGTAAAACGCATATGTAACGACCCAATTAATTTACGAAGAAACAGTCCATTTAATTCACGAAATAAACCGCCCAATTAAATGGTCTGTTAAGAATTAAAGAAAACGCGTCGGTTGACTTTTCAGTTACTTTGACGGGTTTTCGCGGGTGCGTTACTTAGCGAAAAAAAACGGCGGGGCTCGTGCGGGCCCTGACTCACAAATATCCTACCAAGAGGGTAGGATATTTCTGGATAGCATCCTATCCAGTTCAACTCAGTTCAAGTCGTCTTTAAGTGACTTCAAGTGGCTTCCAAGCAGCTTAAGTGAAATAAAATAAAGTTGTCGCACAAACTTTATTTTATTTCTGACTTAAAGCCGCAAAATTTTAAAACCACGTCTGAGCAAACGCAACTCCGGAAGAGGCGTTTCTAAGCAAATACCGGCGCTGCGATTTCATCGGTGCCCTCAGAATTTGATTCCGGGCACCGGTTCAAAAGATAGAAAAACCCGCTCGTCCGTTCACTGAACGTACCCGAGCCAAACTTCGGAAAATGATTCCGGGAACACCGGGCCTCGGAATCAGGTGCCGTCTGAAGCTGCGCTCTTGTAAAATTCCAAAGAAAATTAAGAAAAAAATTTACTTGAAATTTGAGGGTCTTTACATTACTCCCACCTCAGGGCTTTACGTCCCCGTAAAGATACATCAAAAACTAGGGGAACAAATGGGGGTACTGAGCACGCATCTGAGCCTCCCGCTCCCAAGTGCTCTCCTGGAGGTTCCCGTGCTGCCATCTGACGCGCACAAGAGGTATCGACCGCCCACGTAGGACCCGCTCCTGTCGATCCTCGATCTCCACTGGGACCTCCGCAAAAGTCTCCCCATCGTCCACGTCCAGCTCCCCAAAGTCGATGATGTGCGTCGGGTCGTGCACGTATCTCCTCAACTGAGACACGTGGAAGACGTCGTGCACCCGGTGCAACTGAGGTGGTAGAGCCAGGCGATAAGCCACCTCTCCTATCCTGCTGAGGACCTGGAAAGGCCCGATGAAGCGTGGAGACAACTTGCCGCCTCGGCCAAATCTCCGTAAACCACGTCGAGGTGAGACACGCAAAAAGACGTGGTCGCCATCCTCGAACTCCAGTGGCCTCCGCCTCCTGTCAGCATATGACTTCTGCCGGCTCTGAGCTGTCCTCATCCTCTCCTGGATGATCTGGACCTTCTCTGTCGTGGCTCGGACCATCTCTGGTCCCACGAGTGCTGACTCCCCAGGGTCTGTCCAGCACAACGGTGATCTGCAGGGTCTGCCGTACAACGCCTCGTATGGTGCCATCCCGATGGTGGAGTGGTAGCTGTTGTTGTACGCGAACTCTACCAAGGGTAGGTGGTCCTCCCAGCTGCGACCAAAGTCGAGAACACATGCACGGAGCATGTCCTCGAGTGTCTGTACGGTCCTCTCCGTCTGACCATCCGTCTGAGGGTGGAAGGCTGTGCTCAGATGGAGCCGCGTCCCGAACGCCTCCTGCAACCCCTTCCAGAGCCGGGAAGTGAAACGAGCATATTGATCGGAGACGATAGATGATGGCACACCGTGAAGCCGTACGATCTCCTGGACGTAAAGACGTCCCAAGCTCTCCACTGAGCCCTGCTCTCTAATGGGTAAGAAGTGTGCCGACTTGGTGAGTCGGTCGACAATCACCCAAATGGAGTCGTGACCTCTGGAAGTGCGTGGAAGTCCAGTCACGAAGTCCATAGATATGCTATCCCACTTCCACTCCGGGACCTCCAAGGGCTGTACCAAACCTGCTGGTACCTGATGCTCTGCCTTCACCTGCTGGCAGGTGAGGCATCGTGAAACGAACTCTGCCACAGCTTTCTTCATGCCCGGCCACCAGTGCTGTCGTCTGAGATCCTGGTACATCTTCGCCACTCCGGGATGTACCGCCAAGGGAGAAGTGTGAAACTCTCTCAGCACCTCCTCTCGTAAAGCAACTGGTACGAAGGTACGCCCTCTGAAAAGGATGTCGTGCTCTGCTCCAAGGGAGAAACCATCAGGCGCCTGACCTGAGGATATCAGTGCACACCGGGTCTCACAGTCAGCGTCCCCACGCTGAGCCTCTCTGACCCGCTGTAGAAGTGGAGGAGAGACTGTGAGAGACTGAAGAAAGGCTGCTCCGTCTCTATCCACGAAGGATATCTGCATGGAGGCTAGCTGCCCCGTCGCCTCCTCAAGTAGCTGAATGCCCATC
Source organism: Viscum album (assembly GCA_963277665.1). NCBI lineage: Eukaryota > Viridiplantae > Streptophyta > Magnoliopsida > Santalales > Viscaceae > Viscum > Viscum album. The sequence continues at coordinate 1,588,809,493 of OY728141.1, read as the reverse complement.
CTCCTGCTGAGGGCATCGGCTACCACGTTCCCCTTCCCAGGAGTATAGACTATCTCAAAGTCATAGTCCTGGAGGAACTCAAGCCATCTCCGCTGTCTCAGGTTCAAGTCCTTCTGAGAGAAGATATACCTGAGACTCTGGTGGTCAGAAAAGACTGTGAAGCGCTCTCCCATCAGATAGTGCCGCCACGTCTTCAGAGCGAAGACCACTGCTGCTAACTCCAGGTCATGAGTGGCGTAGTTCTGCTCATGCGGCCTCAACTGACGTGATCCGTAGGCAATCACGGCCCGCTCCTGCATCAGGACGCACCCGAGTCCAGTCCCTGATGCATCGCAGAAAACTACGTACCCAACTCCCTCCTCAGGCAACCTCAAGATAGGTGCGCTGGTCAATCTCTGCCTCAGCTCCTGGAAGCTCTGTTGACATCTGTCTGACCACACGAAGGGTTTCCCCTTCTTCGTCAACGCTGAGAGTGGTGCCGCAACTCTGGAGAAGTCTGGCACGAATCTCCGATAGTATCCGGCTAGGCCCAAGAAGCTCCGCACCTCTGTCACGCTCCTGGGTGGCTCCCAAGCTAGCACTGCCTCGATCTTCGCGGGATCCACTGCAACTCCCGCCTCAGAAAAGACGTGCCCCAAGAAATGGACCTCACGTAACCAGAACTGGCATTTTGAGAGCTTGCCATAAAGCTGGTGCTCTCGGAGTGTGTCTAGCACAACTCGCAGGTGGTAGGCATGCTCCTCCTCAGTCGTCGAGTATACCAAAATGTCGTCAATGAAGACCACGACAAATCGGTCGAGGTATGGCTGGAAGATCCTGTTCATGAGGCTCATGAACACTGCTGGAGCATTGGTTACGCCGAACGGCATAACCAAGAACTCATAATGGCCATACCGACACCTGAAGGCCGTCTTCTGCACGTCCTCGTCTCGAACTCTGAGCTGATGATAGCCTGACCGGAGGTCTATCTTCGAGAACCACCGCGCTCCCTTGAGCTGATCGAAGAGGTCATCAATCCGTGGCAGCGGATACTTGTTCCTCACTGTCACCTGGTTCAGGCGACGATAGTCGACACACAGTCGCAAGCTCCCGTCCGCCTTCTTGGCGAACAAAATCGGGGAAGCCCAGGGTGAAACACTGGGTCGGATAAACCCCTTGCTCTGCAAGTCCTCCAACTGTACCCGCAGCTCCCGAAGCTCGGCGGGGGCCATCCGATATGCTGGAGTAGATATCGGGGCTGTCCCGGGGTACAAGTCGATGTAAAAGTCTACCTCTCTACGAGGAGGTAGTCCTGGAACATCGTCGGGAAAGACGTCCATGTACTGGTCCACCACTGCAGGAAAAACTGGACTCTGCACGTCCACTGCTCCTAGGATGAGGCTAGCCAACTGATGAGAGATGGGCTGCACTCTCCTCCGCGGAAGTCCATCCTGTGCTGCAAAGGTTCCCTTCTCGCCGGTGAAGGTAAACCTGCTCCCGTCGGTGCGAACACATCGCACCTTGCGCCTAAAACAGTCGATCTGGGCATGAACCGTGGATAGCCAATCCATGCCCAAGATGACGTCGTAAGGCCTCGACGCCGCTACAAGGAGATCCCAGCCGAAGCTCTCGCCTCCTAGAGTGAGCTCACACTGCCGGCACCAGTGCGTAATCGTCGAGTCTGCTCCCGTAGGAGTCTCTAGCCGTAAGGATCGAGCCAACGGCTCAGTCGGAATCTCCGAGCTCCGAACAAGGGCAGAGGCTATGAAAGAGTGACTCGCTCCTGTGTCTATAAGTACTGCAGCAAGGGTGGAATAGACACAGATCGTACCTAGAATCATCTCTGGCATGTCGGGGTCGTAGGCCTCCACTGCCTGGAGCTGGGCCTGTCCCTGCCTGCCAGCTCCCTGTGGCCGAGGTGGCCCTCCTGGTGGTGGTGGGGGTAGAGCCTGGAAGCGTCCCCACCACCCGCTGCTCGGCCAGCTCCTCTGCCTCGTCCGCCTCCTCCCTGCGGACCACCACGGTCGACCCTCTGCCTCTGCCTGGGTGGCCCCTCCACCGTCTGCTGCTCCTCTGATCGGCGAGTCGGGCAGTCACGAGCCATGTGACCCTGCCCGCCGCAAGAGTAGCACAGCCTGCCTCTCGAAAGGCTGGCACTCCGCTGTGTGCCTCGTACTGCTGAGCCGGTGTCCTGAGGCCGTCTGCGTGGGGGTCTGGTCTGCCTGGACCCGTGCGTCATCCGTCGGCTACCTGCTGCCGAAGACTCAGCTACCTGCCGCCCTGCGCTAGGTCTCGCCGCTGAAGAAGGCTCTGCAAGGAAGTTCTCGATCAGGAGGGCTCGCTCCAGCACTCCCGCCTGGGTCGGAATGCTGAGGGAGATCAGCGACGCCCGAATCTCCTGTCGCAAGCCCTGCTCGAAGGTCCGGGCCCGGAAGAAGGGGTCCCGTACCATGTCGGTCGAGTAGCGAGATAGGTCAGTGAACCTCACCGCGTACTGAGCGACCGTCATGCTGCCCTGGCGCAGCTGGAGAAGCTCCTGGATGCGCACCGCTCGGAGGGTGGCCGGGACGAACTCAGAGCGGAAGAGGCTCTCGAAGTCCGCCCAGAGCAAGGAAGCCTCATCGTGAACCTGGAGCATCAGGCTCCACCATCGTCCTGCCGCCGCCTGCAGGAGGCTCGCTGCGAGAATCACCATGAGATCCGCTGGTGTCCTCACTAGCCTAAAGATACGTACCACCGCCTCTAGCCAGTCCTCGGCGGCCTGGGGGTCCACCTCACCGCGAAACCTGGGCGGTCGTTGGCTCTGAAACTCATGCAGTGCCCTGAGGCGACGTGCATCGTCAGCGTCTGGTACTGGAAGCATCGGTGGCTCGGCGGGTAAGGCTACCGCCGGTGCCACTGCTGGCAAAGGGCCCTGTACCGAGGCCTCGTCGCTCGGTGGGCTGCCGTCGCGCCCTACACTCGGAACCCTAGCTGGCTGTCGTCGCGGGGCCATCCTGAAAAGGAGAACAAGAGCACCATAGTCAGAACAGTATACCTGGTGAGCTGGCACAAGTAATCACAAGGAAAACTTGAGACTTTCATAAAGCAGATCAGTATACCCGGTGAGATGACACAAGCAATCACAAAGAAAACTTGAAACACACACGCAATCAATGTTTTCATGCATTAAGTCGGAAATCAGGAGTCAGGGTCCTGGTGTACGGATACGTCGGCCGCCGCACCAACACTGGGCTCCCTGAACTGATAACCACACTCAATACACTAAACACTATTGCTTCACATAGAAAGGAAAGACGATCAGAGTCTGCGGTAGAACCGACCACCTCTGATACCAATTTGTCACGACCCGTCCTCGGGGCCCGTGCCGTGACTACCCCAAGCCCGCCTTCCATAGGCCAGGGGCTGGCGACTAGCACCAAGGCGTAAAATCCCAGTAAACAGGGAAGGCATTGCCTTTATAAGTAACAACCACACAGAGTCAGCAAGCGGAAAGTAAAGTGTAGAAAAGTAAAGGGGCAGGAAATACAAGCCCAACTGTAAAGTACAACTGAAAAGTAAAGTACAGCAACTGAAGAAAAGACGGCGGCCTCGTGTCGTCCACTGGCAATCCCACCTGAAGGGTGGGTAAAGATAGCCTCCAGGCTCCTCGGGTCCCACGTCCGCTCCGAGCACGTCCCGCCCAGTGGTCCACCTCCAGGTACCGTCCTGCTCCACGCCCCAACCGTGATCAGCGCTGTCCGTCGTCTGCAACCAACACAACAAGGAGCGGGCATAGCCCGTGCAGGGGTGAGTACAACTACTCAGTAAGGACCCCGAGACCCCCGAAGGTCTCCCGAAATCCACAAAGGATATAGCACAAAAGAAGGATGCAATCACGAAGTAACATCTGACTCGACTTAGGTATATGCCCATACATATACCTAAGTCCCCATTTCTAGCTCTGCTCACGAGCTCGAGAACAATTCAATCTACAAAGGAAAGCAAGACTCAAATCCACAAGGAGAGTAAACAGTAAATCCACAAAGGATAGTTCAACACAATCCACAAAGGAGAGTAACATAAGATTCAGCTCAACCAGGTATACTTTTTCAGATGACGTCAAAGACGATCACTGATCCGTCTAAGTCGTCGGACCCACGAAGGATCGATAGGTACTAACCCCCGCAAAAGATCCACGTAGGATCGGGCTCACACAGAACCTGTAGGCAGTGGCTCACACAGAACCGGTAGTAAGGACCCACGTAGGATCGGGCTCACACAGAACCTGTAGGCACTGATCCACATGGGATCGCTGAGTGCAGTAGTCGACGCAGTCCACTGAGGATCTCTGCACAGTCGTCGCCGCAGTCCACGAAGGATCTCTGCTTTGCCGTCGTCGCAGTCCACGGAGGATCTCTGCTCTGCCGTCGTCTCAGTCCACGGAGGATCTCTGCTCTGCCGTCGTCGCAGTCCACGGAGGATATCTGCTCTTTCGTCGAAGTCACAGCCAGCGCTAGGGTTCCCGCACAAAGCGAGCTCGTTTAGGAGGGTCCGCTCCACGAGCCGAGAGGCTGATACATCAACTGACACGTAGTCCGAAGTTGATGTATCCAAAAGTTCCGTATCGACTACAGGATCTCAACGCAACAGACGGCGCGTCAATCGGACGCCCGGTCTGAGAGTTATTGGCATTTTCGTCCCAGGGGCCCGGTTGGTTTTTAGGGCAAAACCAACCCGACCGTACTCTGCCTGTATCCGATCCTCGGGCGGAGTATGCCAAAAGTTCTGTCTCACTTAGAGGAAACTACCACAGCTGACGGTACGTCGTTCGGACGTCCGTAGCTCAAGTTATGAGCGTTTCCGCTCCGAGGGCCCGGTTGGTTTCGTGTACGAACCAACCCGCCCGAACCCAAAGTCTTCCGAAACCTTGAGTATAATATACCGAAACGACCGTCTCGATCCAAGGATCGCGTAGCCGCTGATGGTTCGTCAATTGGAGGTCCCAGGCCCAAGATATGGGCAAAAGACCGAAGAGGGCCCGAAACGGGGGTTCTGGGCCCGGGGCGACCCGGCCCGAACCCCCCCTGGGGTCAGCCGCACCGGGCCGGCCCGAACCGGGCCGGCCCAACCCGGCCCGAACCGGCTCGGCCGGGTCCGGTCCGGCCTGGGCGCGGCCCGGCCGACCGGACCGGCCGGCTCGGCTTCGGCCGAGCAGCCGAAGGAGGGCGCCGCGGGCTTGACCCGCGGCTCAAACGAAACGCGGCCCCGCTGGGGGCCGCCTGTCACGCGGACGCGGCCGGGCCGCCGCGTCCGTTCCCGGTTCCGCGCGGCCGCGGAACCGGCCGCCGCTGCCGCCGCGGCTTCAGCCGCGGCGGGCTTCCTCCACGGCGGCGCGCCGGGCGCCGCCGCCTCCGGTCGCCGGCGCCGCCGCCGCCTTCCGCGGGCCGCCGGAGATGCTCCGGTGGCCCGATTCCTTTCCCGTCTGCGCCGTTGCTCCTCCCGGGGAACGATCTTCACTGCGGAAACAACGGATTTCCCTTGCCGCACGGTTCGTCGTCGTCCGCCAAATCCGCACAAAAAGGGAAGATCGGCGGAGGGTTTGCCGGGTCTTGTTCATGAGACCCGCTCCCTCCGCGTTAATCATAAACAACGGGAGAAAAGAAAAAGATGATCAACACATGATCCAACAATTTTATTTAAAGATAAAATTGTTCGCTTGAAACCGGCTTTTTAAATTTTCAAGAACGTTCACAAGAAAATTTAAAAGGGGTAACTTTTCCAAAATAAATCCCTACCTCGCAGCTGTTGTTGCCGAACGGGGGATCGTCGCGGGATTGCTCGTCGCGGAAGAAGGAGATCGTCGCGTCGTCGCGGTATCCGGCGTCGCGTCTCCAATCTCCGGATCAAGAACAAACGGATTTAATTAATTAAATCCGTTGTTATTGAAATTAAGAAGGGAGAATTTAGAAGTTCTGATTCTCACCTTTAACCGCCGATCGCAGGTTCGCCGCGGAAGAAGAGGCACCAAAGAAGAAGAAGAAGGAGAAGGTCGCGGAAAAGCTGTTGACGTCGCGGATCGTGCGTCGTCGGATTCCGGTTCCGGCGTTCTTCGCGTTCTTCGCGTTCTTCGCATTCTTCGCGGAGAGGGTGGAGGCTCAGAGGAATTGCACAACGATAGCAATCCTCCAAAATAGACAAGTTTGTCTATTTTATTATTTTGCCAACAAACGTAAAACGCATAAGTAACGACCCAATTAATTTACGAAGAAACAGTCCATTTAATTCACGAAATAAACCTCCCAATTAAATGGTCTGTTAAGAATTAAAGAAAACGCGTCGGTTGACTTTTCAGTTACTTTGACGGGTTTTCGCGGGTGCGTTACTTAGCGAAAGAAACGGCGGGGCTCGTGCGGGCCCTGCCTCACAAATATCCTACCAAGAGGGTAGGATATTTCTGGATAGCATCCTATCCAGTTCAACTCAGTTCAAGTCGTCTTTAAGTGACTTCAAATGGCTTCCAAGCAGCTTAAGTGAAATAAAATAAAGTTGTCGCACAAACTTTATTTTATTTCTGACTTAAAGCCGCAAAATTTTAAAACCACGTCTGAGCAAACGCAACTCCGGAAGAGGCGTTTCTAAGCAAATACTGGCGCTGCGATTTCATCGGTGCCCTCAGAATTTGATTCCGGGCACCGGTTCAAAAGATAGAAAAACCCGCTCGTCCGTTCACTGAACGTACCCGAGCCAAACATCGGAAAATGATTCCGGGCACACCGGGCCTCGGAATCAGGTGCCGTCTGAAGCTGCGCTCTTGTAAAATTCAAAGAAAATTAAGAAAAAAATTTATTTGAAATTTGCGGGTCTTTACATTACTCCCACCTCAGGGCTTTACGTCCCCGTAAAGATACATCAAAAACTAGGGGAACAAATGGGGGTACTGAGCACGCATCTGAGCCTCCCGCTCCCAAGTGCTCTCCTGGAGGTTCCCGTGCTGCCATCTGACGCGCACAAGAGGTATCGACCGCCCACGTAGGACCCGCTCCTGTCGATCCTCGATCTCCACTGGGACCTCCGCAAAAGTCGCCCCATCGTCCACGTCCAGCTCCCCAAAGTCGATGATGTGCGTCGGGTCGTGCACGTATCTCCTCAGCTGAGACACGTGGAAGACGTCGTGCACCCGGTGCAACTGAGGTGGTAGAGCCAGGCGATAAGCCACCTCTCCTATCCTGCTGAGGACCTGGAAAGGCCCGATGAAGCGTGGAGACAACTTGCCGCCTCGGCCAAATCTCCGTAAACCACGTCGAGGTGAGACACGCAAAAAGACGTGGTCGCCATCCTCGAACTCCAGTGGCCTCCGCCTCCTGTCAGCATATGACTTCTGCCGGCTCTGAGCTGTCCTCATCCTCTCCTGGATGATCTGGACCTTCTCTGTCGTGGCTCGGACCATCTCTGGTCCCACGAGTGCTGACTCCCCAGGGTCTGTCCAGCACAACGGTGATCTGCAGGGTCTGCCGTACAACGCCTCGTATGGTGCCATCCCGATGGTGGAGTGGTAGCTGTTGTTGTACGCGAACTCTACCAAGGGTAGGTGGTCCTCCCAGCTGCGACCAAAGTCGAGAACACATGCACGGAGCATGTCCTCGAGTGTCTGTATGGTCCTCTCCGTCTGACCATCCGTCTGAGGGTGGAAGGCTGTGCTCAGATGGAGCCGCGTCCCGAACGCCTCCTGCAACCCCTTCCAGAGCCGGGAAGTGAAACGAGCATATTGATCGGAGACGATAGATGATGGCACACCGTGAAGCCGTACGATCTCCTGGACGTAAAGACGTCCCAAGCTCTCCACTGAGCCCTGCTCTCTAATGGGTAAGAAGTGTGCCGACTTGGTGAGTCGGTCGACAATCACCCAAATGGAGTCGTGACCTCTGGAAGTGCGTGGAAGTCCAGTCACGAAGTCCATAGATATGCTATCCCACTTCCACTCCGGGACCTCCAAGGGCTGTACCAAACCTGCTGGTACCTGATGCTCTGCCTTCACCTGCTGGCAGGTGAGGCATCGTGAAACGAACTCTGCCACAGCTTTCTTCATGCCCGGCCACCAGTGCTGTCGTCTGAGATCCTGGTACATCTTCGCCACTCCGGGATGTACCGCCAAGGGAGAAGTGTGAAACTCTCTCAGCACCTCCTCTCGTAAAGCAACTGGTACGAAGGTACGCCCTCTGAAAAGGATGTCGTGCTCTGCTCCAAGGGAGAAACCATCAGGCGCCTGACCTGAGGATATCAGTGCACGCCGGGTCTCACAGTCAGCGTCCCCACGCTGAGCCTCTCTGACCCGCTGTAGAAGTGGAGGAGAGACTGTGAGAGACTGAAGAAAGGCTGCTCCGTCTCTATCCACGAAGGATATCTGCATGGAGGCTAGCTGCCACGTCGCCTCCTCAAGTAGCTGAATGCCCGTCCTCCTGCTGAGGGCATCGGCTACCACGTTCCCCTTCCCAGGAGTATAGACTATCTCAAAGTCATAGTCCTGGAGGAACTCAAGCCATCTCCGCTGTCTCAGGTTCAGGTCCTTCTGAGAGAAGATATACCTGAGACTCTGGTGGTCAGAAAAGACTGTGAAGCGCTCGCCCATCAGATAGTGCCGCCACGTCTTCAGAGCGAAGACCACTGCTGCTAACTCCAGGTCATGAGTGGCGTAGTTCTGCTCATGCGGCCTCAACTGACGTGATCCGTAGGCGATCACGGCCCGCTCCTGCATCAGGACGCACCCGAGTCCAGTCCCTGATGCATCGCAGTAAACTACGTACCCAACTCCCTCCTCAGGCAACCTCAAGATAGGTGCGCTTGTCAATCTCTGCCTCAGCTCCTGGAAGCTCTGTTGACATCTGTCTGACCACACGAAGGGTTTCCCCTTCTTCGTCAACGCTGAGAGTGGTGCCGCAACTCTGGAGAAGTCTGGCACGAATCTCCGATAGTATCTGGCTAGGCCCAAGAAGCTCTGCACCTCTGTCACACTCCTGGGTGGCTCCCAAGCTAGCACTGCCTCGATCTTCACGGGATCCACTGCAACTCCCGCCTCAGAAAAGACGTGCCCCAAGAAATGGACCTCACGTAACCAGAACTGGCATTTTGAGAGCTTGCCATAAAGCTGGTGCTCTCGGAGTGTGTCTAGCACAACTCGCAGGTGGTAGGCATGCTCCTCCTCAGTCGTCGAGTATACCAAAATGTCGTCAATGAAGACCACGACAAATCGGTCGAGGTATGGCTGGAAGATCCTGTTCATGAGGCTCATGAACACTGCTAGAGCATTGGTTACGCCGAACGGCATAACCAAGAACTCATAATGGCCATACCGACACCTGAAGGCCGTCTTCTGCACGTCCTCGTCTCGAACTCTGAGCTGATGATAGCCTGACCGGAGGTCTATCTTCGAGAACCACCGCGCTCCCTTGAGCTGATCGAAAAGGTCATCAATCCGTGGCAGCGGATACTTGTTCCTCACTGTCACCTGGTTCAGGCGACGATAGTCGACACACAGTCGCAAGCTCCCGTCCGCCTTCTTGGCGAACAAAATCGGGGAAGCCCAGGGTGAAACACTGGGTCGGATAAACCCCTTGCTCTGCAAGTCCTCCAACTGTACCCGCAGCTCCCGAAGCTCGGCGGGGGCCATCCGATATGCTGGAGTAGATATCGGGGCTGTCCCGGGGTACAAGTCGATGTAAAAGTCTACCTCTCTACGAGGAGGTAGTCCTGGAACGTCGTCGGGAAAGACGTCCATGTACTGGTCCACCACTGCAGGAAAAACTGGACTCTGCACGTCCACTGCTCCTAGGATGAGGCTAGCCAACTGATGAGAGATGGGCTGCACTCTCCTCCGCGGAAGTCCATCCTGTGCTGCAAAGGTTCCCTTCTCGCCGGTGAAGGTAAACCTGCTCCCGTCGGTGCGAACACATCGCACCTTGCGCCTAAAACAGTCGATCTGGGCATGAACCGTGGATAGCCAATCCATGCCCAAGATGACGTCGTAAGGCCTCGACGCCGCTACAAGGAGATCCCAGCCGAAGCTCTCGCCTCCTAGAGTGAGCTCACACTGCCGGCACCAGTGCGTAATCGTCGAGTCTGCTCCCGTAGGAGTCTCTAGCCGTAAGGATCGAGCCAACGGCTCAGTCGGAATCTCCGAGCTCCGAACAAGGGCAGAGGCTATGAAAGAGTGACTCGCTCCTGTGTCTATAAGTACTGCAGCAAGGGTGGAATAGACACAGATCGTACCTAGAATCATCTCTGGCATGTCGGGGTCGTAGGCCTCCACTGCCTGGAGCTGGGCCTGTCCCTGCCCGCCAGTTCCCTGTGGCCGAGGTGGCCCTCCTGGTGGTGGTGGGGGTAGAGCCTGGAAGCGTCGCCCACCACCCGCTGCTCGGCCAGCTCCTCTGCCTCGTCCGCCTCCTCCCTGCGGACCGCCACGGTCGACCCTCTGCCTCTGCCTAGGTGGCCCCTCCACCGTCTGCTGCTCCTCTGATCGGCGAGTCGGGCAGTCACGAGCCATGTGACCCTGCCCGCCGCAAGAGTAGCACAGCCTGCCTCTCGAAAGGCTGGCACTCCGCTGTGTGCCTCGTACTGCTGAGCCGGTGTCCTGAGGCCGTTTGCGTGGGGGTCTAGTCTGCCTGGACCCGTGCGTCATCCGTCGGCTACCTGCTGCCGAAGACTCAGCTACCTGCCGCCCTGCGCTAGGTCTCGCCGCTGAAGAAGGCTCTGCCAGGAAGTTCTCGATCAGGAGGGCTCGCTCCAGCACTCCCGCCTGGGTCAGAATGCTGAGGGAGATCAGCGACGCCCGAATCTCCTGTCGCAAGCCCTGCTCGAAGGTCCGGGCCCTGAAGAAGGGGTCCCGTACCATGTCGGTCGAGTAGCGAGATAGGTCAGTGAACCTCGCCGCGTACTGAGTGACCGTCATGCTGCCCTGGCGCAGCTGGAGAAGCTCCTGGATGCGCACTGCTCGGAGGGTGGCCGGGACGAACTCAGAGCGGAAGAGGCTCTCGAAGTCCGCCCAGAGCAAGGAAGCCTCATCGTGAACCTGGAGCATCAGGCTCCACCATCGTCCTGCCGCCGCCTGCAGGAGGCTCGCTGCGAGAATCACCATGAGATCCGCTGGTGTCCTCACTAGCCTAAAGATCCGTACCACCGCCTCTAGCCAGTCCTCGGCGGCCTGGGGGTCCGCCTCACCGCGAAACCTGGGCGGTCGTTGGCTCTGAAACTCATGCAGTGCCCTGAGGCGACGTGCATCGTCAGCGTCTGGTACTGGAAGCATCGGTGGCTCGGCGGGTAAGGCTACCGCCGGTGCCACTGCTGGCAAAGGGCCCTGTACCGAGGCCTCGTCGCTCGGTGGGCTGCCGTCGCGCCCTACACTCGGAACCCTAGCTGGCTGTCGTCGCGGGGCCATCCTGAAAAGGAGAACAAGAGCACCATAGTCAGAACAGTATACCTGGTGAGCTGGCACAAGTAATCACAAGGAAAACTTGAGACTTTCATAAAGCAGATCAGTATACCCGGTGAGATGACACAAGCAATCACAAAGAAAACTTGAAACACACACGCAATCAATGTTTTCATGCATTAAGTCGGAAATCAAGAGTCAGGGTCCTGGTGTACGGATACGTCGGCCGCCGCACCAACACTGGGCTCCCTGAACTGATAACCACACTCAATACACTAAACACTATTGCTTCACATAGAAAGGAAAGACGATCAGAGTCTGCGGTAGAACCGACCACCTCTGATACCAATTTGTCACGACCCGTCCTCGGGGCCCGTGCCGTGACTACCCCAAGCCCGCCTTCCATAGGCCAGGGGCTGGCGACTAGCACCAAGGCGTAAAATCCCAGTAAACAGGGAAGGCATTGCCTTTATAAGTAACAACCACACAGAGTCAGCAAGCGGAAAGTAAAGTGCAGAAAAGTAAAGGGGCCGGAAATACAAGCCCAACTGTAAAGTACAACTGAAAAGTAAAGTACAACAACTGAAGAAAAGACGGCGGCCTCGTGTCGTCCACTGGCAATCCCACCTGAAGGGTGGGTACAGATAGCCTCCAGGCTCCTCGGGTCCCACGTCCGCTCCGAGCACGTCCCGCCCAGTGGTCCACCCCCAGGTACCGTCCTGCTCCACGCCCCAACCGTGATCAGCGCTGTCCGTCGTCTGCAACCAACACAACAAGGTGCGGGCATAGCCCGTGCAGCGGTGAGTACAACTACTCAGTAAGGACCCCGAGACCCCCGAAGGTCTCCCGAAATCCACAAAGGATATAGCACAAAAGAAGGATGCAATCACGAAGTAACATCTGACTCGACTTAGGTATATGCCCATACATATACCTAAGTCCCCATTTCTAGCTCTGCTCACGAGCTCGAGAACAATTCAATCTACAAAGGAAAGCAAGACTCAAATCCACAAGGAGAGTAAACAGTAAATCCACAAAGGATAGTTCAACACAATCCACAAAGGAGAGTAACATAAGATTCAGCTCAACCAGGTATACTTTTTCAGATGACGTCAAAGACGATCACTGATCCGTCTAAGTCGTCGGACCCACGAAGGATCGATAGGTACTAACCCCCGCAAAAGATCCACGTAGGATCGGGCTCACACAGAACCTGTAGGCAGTGGCTCACACAGAACCGGTAGTAAGGACCCACGTAGGATCGGGCTCACACAGAACCTGTAGGCACTGATCCACATGGGATCGCTGAGTGCAGTAGTCGACGCAGTCCACTGAGGATCTCTGCACAGTCGTCGCCGCAGTCCACGAAGGATCTCTGCTTTGCCGTCGTCGCAGTCCACGGAGGATCTCTGCTCTGCCGTCGTCGCAGTCCACGGAGGATCTCTGCTCTGCCGTCGTCGCAGTCCACGGAGGATCTCTGCTCTGTCGTCGAAGTCACAGCCAGCGCTAGGGTTCCCGCACAAAGCGAGCTCGTTTAGGAGGGTCCGCTCCACGAGCCGAGAGGCTGATACATCAACTGAAACGTAGTCCGAAGTTGATGTATCCAAAAGTTCCGTATCGACAACAGGATCTCAACGCAACAGACGGCGCGTCAATCGGACGCCCGGTCTGAGAGTTATTGGCATTTTCGTCCCAGGGGCCCGGTTGGTTTTTAGGGAAAAACCAACCCGACCGTACTCTGCCTGTATCCGATCCTCGGGCGGAGTATGCCAAAAGTTCCGTCTCACTTAGAGGAAACTACCACAGATGACGGTACGTCGTTCGGACGTCCGTAGCTCAAGTTATGAGCGTTTCCGCTCCGAGGGCCCGGTTGGTTTCGTGTACGAACCAACCCGGCCGAACCCAAAGTCTTCCGAAACCTTGAGTATAATATACCGAAACGACCGTCTCGATCCAAGGATCGCGTAGCCGCTGACGGTTCGTCAATTGGAGGTCCCAGGCCCAAGATATGGGCAAAAGACCGAAGAGGGCCCGAAACGGGGGTTCTGGGCCCGGGGCGACCCGGCCCGAACCCCCCCCCCTGGGGTCGGCCGAACCGGGCCGGCCCCAACCGGGCCGGCCCAACCCAGCCCGAACCGGCTCGGCCGGGTCCGGTCCGGCCTGGGCGCGGCCCGGCCGACCGGACCGGCCGGCTCGGCTTCGGCCGAGCGGCCGAAGGAGGGCGCCTCGGGGGGCCGCCTGTCACGCGGACGCGGCCGGGCCGCCGCGTCCGTTCCCGGTTCCGCGCGGCCGCGGAACCGGCCGCCGCTGCCGCCGCGGCTTCAGCCGCGGCGGGCTTTTTCCACGGTGGCGCGCCGGGCGCCGCCGCCTTCCGCGGGCCGCCGGAGATGCTCCGGTGGCCCGATTCCTTTTCTGTCTGCGCCGTTGCTCCTCCCGGGGGACGATCTACACTGCGGAAACAACGGATTTCCCTTGCCGCACGGTTCGTCGTCGTCCGCCAAATCCGCACAAAAAGGGAAGATCGGAGGAGGGTTTGCCGGGTCTTGTTCATGAGACCCGCTCCCTCCGCGTTAATCATAAACAACGGGAGAAAAGAAAAAGATGATCAACACATGATCCAACAATTTTATTTAAAGATAAAATTGTTCGCTTGAAACCGGCTTTTTAAATTTTCAAGAACGTTCACGAGAAAATTTAAAAGGGGTAACTTTTCCAAAATAAATCCCTACCTCGCAGCTGTTGTTGCCGAACGGGGGATCGTCGCGGGATTGCTCGTCGCGGAAGAAGGAGATCGTCGCGTCGTCGCGGTATCCGGCGTCGCGTCGCCAATCTCCGGATCAAGAACAAACGGATTTAATTAATTAAATCCGTTGTTATTGAAATTAAGAAGGGAGAATTTAGAAGTTCTGATTCTCACCTTTAACCGCCGATCGCAGGTTCGCCGCGGAAGAAGAGGCACCGAAGAAGAAGAAGAAGGAGAAGGTCGCGGAAAAGCTGTTGACGTCGCGGATCGTGCGTCGTCGGATTCCGGTTCCGGCATTCTTTGCGTTCTTCGCGTTCTTCGCGTTCTTCGCGTTCTTCGCGGAGAGGGTGGAGGCTCAGAGGAATTGCACAACGATAGCAATCCTCCAAAATAGACAAGTTTGTCTATTTTATTATTTTGCCAACAAACGTAAAACGCATAAGTAACGACCCAATTAATTTACGAAGAAACAGTCCATTTAATTCACGAAATAAACCGCCCAATTAAATGGTCTGTTAAGAATTAAAGAAAACGCGTCGGTTGACTTTTCAGTTACTTTGACGGGTTTTCGCGGGTGCGTTACATAGCGAAAGAAACGGCGGGGCTCGTGCGGGCCCTGCCTCACAAATATCCTACCAAGAGGGTAGGATATTTCTGGATAGCATCCTATACAGTTTAACTCAGTTCAAGTCGTCTTTAAGTGACTTCAAGTGGCTTCCAAGCAGCTTAAGTGAAATAAAATAAAGTTGTCGCACAAACTTTATTTTATTTCTGACTTAAAGCCGCAAAATTTTAAAACCACGTCTGAGCAAACGCAACTCCGGAAGAGGCGTTTCTAAGCAAATACCGGCGCTGCGATTTCATCGGTGCCCTCAGAATTTGATTCCGGGCACCGATTCAAATGATAGAAAAACCCGCTCGTCCGTTCACTGAACGTACCCGAGCCAAACTTCGGAAAATGATTCCGGGCACACCGGGCCTCGGAATCAGGTGCCGTCTGAAGCTGCGCTCTTGTAAAATTCCAAAGAAAATTAAGAAAAAAATTTCATTGAAATTTGCGGGTCTTTACAACCCAGGTAAAAGAGGTCTTTGCTTTGATTTAATAATAAAAATGATGTTTTAGCCCCAACCTTTTAAAAAAAATCAATGTCAACAGTAAAACATAACTATAGGAAACTCTAAGATAACAACAAGACTCTATGCTCCAAAAGCTCCATGATCCAATATAACCAAACAACCCATGTATCACGAGGTGGTGCTAAATACTTGTTATACATTACCTTTTATCATGTTCTAGAAGATATAATCATCTAAAGATCCAATGTACCAAATTAGGGGTAGTATAAACTCATCATGATTTTCAAATTGACTTCCCTACTAACTCCAATAGGATAGAAGAGTTAGTCACATGTATATAAAATTGTTTTATAATACAATTTCCAAAACAGTTTATAAATAAATATAAAAATTACTATATCCATAATTCTCCATCCAAAACCCTTTTTCGAGAAAGCAACCAAACATAGCCTTATCCCATTCCACATGTTCCCCTTGGTATAACCAATCCATTCCATAGATCCACGCTACAAACCATGCATGCTTTGTTATGAAATTTAGATACTCATTAGTGTATTATCATTGACCAACCATGTCATCACAAGGTAATTAAATTAAATTTTCCATTACACTTTTTGGTGGTTAGAACTAAGTCAAATTTTATCCCAGCCTCACACTTTCATATTAAGAAAAACTACATGTATGCCCAAAAACCATGCCAAAAACCTTTTAACAAAATCACCATTTTTTGGAAACCCTTTTCAATGAAATTCATTTCTATAAAAAACACCATTACTGAAATATTATTTCCAATATGACATTTCAATATTTATAGAAAATCTAAATTCTACTCTAACCATTATAAAACCTACAAGCTAAACCATTTTCACAATAATTCACCAAAAGTACACAATTCCATCAAAACCATAAATCATTACCAAAGAAAATTTATTCTATTATTATCACAAAAATTATATAAAAAAATCAAACAATTAAAGCAATTTTTAACTAATTAAATAAAAATTGCAACATAAGTCAAGAGTGATGATACCTACCTCGATTGTTTTGATGAAAATTGAAAATATATGAAGAACCCTCATGAAACCAGGGATGATTTCCACAAAACATCCATAGATCTATTCTACTATCACGATCAAGACAAAATATCATCAAATTTTTCTTTTATAATTTTAGATATACCAATAAAGTGAATAGATATGATAAACCGACTGGATAAGAGAAGTCGATCTAAGAAGATCTATGATAAAGACACTGGAACGGTGAAGAATGAGAACTTAATACGATGAATCAAATTATAATAATCAAGAGAAGCCTCCAGATTGATACCATTATTATTTAGAGAGGTTATCTATATGATAGTGAAGGATAATCCCATGTTTGGGCCACAAATGGAAAAAATGAGGGAGTTAGAGTCAAAAATTAGTGAGATACACTTTTTAATGATCTCATTTTGGCCCCACAAATGGTATGATTACATAGTTAGCAAACCATGTGATTACCATACATTAGATAATATCTGGGAATACCCTTACACAAACTCCTCACATGAACTCTCTAATTGTGGTTACATCATGTCAAAACTACTATCCAACATCTGCCAAAGTGCACTATTTGTACAAGATCTTACACAGGGTTTAGGCAAACTATGAATTGAATGTATGCTTCTCCTTTAGCCATAAAATATCATTTAATGTTCCTCAAACACTCTCAAAATTCTCCCAGAAACATTATGTACATAAAAAAAATAAAAAAGTGGTTACATACTAGAAACTGAAGGAACAACATTTTCCCCACCATGGGTCTTTCCCTCCTCGGAAATTATAAAACTAGTGTTACCCTGAAATTGTTTGGGCCATTTCTCTTCCATTTATTTGTCATGATACCATGTCTCTTATAGAATCTGACCATGTTGACATAAATTCGTTACTATGTAGATGTTTTTTCAAACAATACTTTCTATTTACTATCCACAATCTGCACTGGGATATGTACCAAAGAAGCATCTGAATTTAAGTCAAAGTGATATCATTTGATCACACAGTCAGGTTTAGGTTGATAATTTTCAACTAAGTTACGTGGACCACATTATTCACCAAACTAAACTATGGTGGTAATGCCAAAAAATATTACACCTCTCCAACCCAATACAATATTTAAAAATATCCAATTTATCGAAGAGAAAATTTTCCCCTCTTCCCAAAATGATGAAGTCCATGCCTTGGATAAATCTACAAGAACACAATATCACTCACCATGAACGAAAAGAAGTCTTCGACGCTGATCTGTATATGATTTATGATTACTCTGAGCCATCTCAATCCATTTCATGATGAGATAGATCTTCGTCATTACTTCTTGGACAAGGCTTGGCCCAACTATTTATGTGTCACTTGTTTATGACCAACAATGTAAAGAATGACAAGGACACCTATACAATACTTAAAAAAGAGAATTATGTATCGAGGTTTGATAGATATTATTTTATGATAAATCCACTATGGGTATATGCTCTTCCCATGAGCCACCAAAATCTCTTACGCAAGTCCATAATATATATTCCAATGTTTATATTTTCCTTTCTGATTTCCCATCCATATGAGGATGATACACAATAGTCATAATTGATTGATTGATAAGGGATTTGTGTTTGGATTTCTAGAAATAAGAACTGAACCTCATACCTCTGTCTAATACTATTGAAAACTCGTACTTCCGGCCTCTTTACCACCTATTGGATATAAATATTGGACATATCCTCCGTCGTATGTGTTTAACAAATGGGTTTTAAATGAGTTGACTTCATTAGGCAGTCCACTATCACCCATATGGTATCGAGTTTCAAAACCATTCCTGGATACCTGTAACAAAATACCTGACAATCAACTCCAATTTCCACACTGGAATAGGGAATGAATGCAACATACCTTATGGTTGTTGATGCTCTACCTTGACTGGTTGACATGTAAAACAATTTGAAATAAAATCAGCCACCATCTATTTCATTCCATCCCACTTTAATTGTGCCTTTAACACCATAAAAACATCTATATTCTAGGATAAACAACCCATATATAATGAAGGAATGTATGAAGGAGTTTTTATTGACAATCCATAGTCAGAACCATCAGATTCCTAAATCAGAACACTGAAAACCCATCCAACCTCCAACATGGAATAGACACCCCACCATTGAGTTTTGAACTCATAACCAATAATTCTCCATCATATTTCTGGGCCACTTTTACAATCAATACCAAATTCGGAACTACAGAAACAGAAAATAAAACTTCAACATCACCTCTGCCTTCACATTTCGAATGCATGTCATCTAGGACTATCATCAAATTTCAATCTTATAAAGATTATTTTTCCAACTACACATATGAATTTCTTATTAATGAATCATCCACTATATTTACCTTTATTAACATATACATGGAGTCAATGTCAAACATATAGTGATATGCCACTCATCTCATTCTCCTTAGATTCAAATCTCATAGTGAGAAAATATGTTCCATGATTTTAGGATATGTAAACATCATAAATTTCTCACCAATGAGATAATGAAACAAGGTATTCAAAGAAAAGATTCTCACAATTAACTATAATTCTTGTGTTGGGTAATTATTCTCATTAAATCTCATCTTAATTGAACCATAAGAAACCATGTGGTCTCCTTGCATGAGAACACATAACAACCCAAATCCTGAAGTATCACAATACCCTATATACCCCTATCCTGATTATAAAAAGTCATGATAGGTGATGATGTAAGATTATCATTTAGCTATTGAAAATAATTATGGAATTTTATAGTACATTGGAATGCAAATTTCATCTTTTTTAGAGTTTTCATAGGTGATTCTAGGAGCTAGTATTCATGGTCAAAACAAGTAAAATAACATTCTAGACCTATAAATCATAGTATCTCAAATACATTTAACAATGGTTTCTAAGAGATAATATCATATATCTTATATAGATCCACATAATTTTTTTTAAATTAAATGGATGATAAAACGTACAACTTGTATAAAAAATTCGCACATTTATATTTATTAATATAAACAATGATCTCTCAAGATTCACAACACTTTCTCCAGGTGTTATCCATGATCAGATCTTGTCTTTGAATACACCAATATGTTTTCCATGAATTCTACCAAAAAAGAATCCAAATTTCTTTGAAATATCAGATTCATCAACGCCAAAAATACCATTGGTACATTCATAAGATTGAACGTCAGGACTACGTATTCATAATGGTCACATTTCATCTAAAACTTATCTACCAAATATCTTCCTTTGGAACATGCAATTGATGATATCATTATCGCAACTCAATTTTAGATAAACATTGAGCTCCCCTAAATTGATTTAATATTTCATCAATGTGTGGATGTTGATATATATTTGTTTTAGTAACTTAGTTAATCATTTAATAATCCACACACAACCGTAGAGTTCACTATTCCTTCTTCATGAACAAGAATGGGGCATCCCATGGATATTTTCTTGATCAAATGAAACTATTTTTTTTATTCTCTTCTAACCACACATTTAGCTTTCATAACATTGGTTGTTCTACTAGATAAGAAATAAGTGAGATATGAATGGTCCTCAGGAGGATATCAATCGTAATCTCAACTTCCCTTACATTTGGTAACCCAATGAAATATTCAGAAAAAACATCATCAAATGCGTCAAATATTTGTTTAAACCCTTTTTCTATTAGATTATTTCATCAATTATAATGTCAATACTTCAAAAATTTATGAATTTGTTCCAACTTCTAGTGCCAACAATCCCGTTGAAAATTTTCTTACAACCTCTTGTCCTCTAAAGTGATGTTTTATGTCATACGTGGTTGTGAGACTCAGTATTCTATTATAATAGTTCATGTGATCCTTGAATGTAGTCAACAAATCCATACCCAGGATTACATCATAGACATCCTTCTCCAACACCAATAAGTCCAATTTTATCTCATCTCCATCAACATTTATAGAACATTCTCTACACAGGACATCTCTATATTATCATTACCTAAGAGGAGTTTTATGTTTTAAAATATAGGGTATCACTTCATTTTTTAAACATTTAAAATAAACATAATTATATATAATGAAGGAATGTGATGCACTATTATAAAATAACACTTTAATATGTTTAGAATTCAATAGAATCGTACCTCTCTCCATAGATGGACCATCCTGACCATCCCCAATCATCTTCTCATATCCATAAAATTGCTTCCATACTGTACTATTCTCCTATTTACATGCTAAAACTGCACTTTCTGAGTTGTTATGGTGTTCATAGAATCACCAGGGCTAGATCTATGCTATTGGAAATTCTGATTTGGTTTCCCTCACTCAGCTGAAGCATATGATGCATGTAACACCTGATAAATGTATCAAGCACCAGATCATGGAACACTATGAAAATAGAACTTAAGATATCCCCTCTTGTTTCAATTATGGTATTCTCATGGTGGTGATTTTCACTCTCTCTTCATGTGGTCAAAGGATCCACATTGTAAACATCACACCTTTGTCGTGGGTTATGGAGGAATTACTGATCTATATGTCAAATTATAGTTTCCACTCCCTCCATAGAAATAAGTGTCACTCTTCCACTTGTTCCTAGAATTGTATTTCCCAATATTTCCCATAGGTATGAGCATACTTCCTCCTCTCATAGTTTGTAATATATCATGATCATCCACTATCGATCTATTAACCATCTCTTTATAATCCATAATATAGAGCACCAAAATCATTGAGAAAATATCATGTCTTAGCCCTTATTTGAATATTTGTTCCATCAAGGGTGGACACTCGACAAATTGGTGTGTGAAACGCAATAAATTCTAGAACTTATTAGAAAAATTTATGATAGATATATTGTAATAATTCAGGCTGAAGTAGTCTGTCATTCCATAGATCATGAACATGTGAGGATAGATTTTATTAAAAAAATACCACAAAATACTCCCAAATAAGAACATGATATAGTTACCCTAAACTATTAGATCCCACAACTAGAATTCAAGACCATCGAGCATATATGTTTCCATATTGACCATGAGATCATTTGTTGTGTTGATATATTTAAAGATATGAATCATCCTATTCATCCATAGCTCTACAATATTTGGTTTCGAATCACACCAAAATATGGGTGGAATCTTCTTTAAGAATTGTATGGAATGATCCACATGTCTTTTATTATACATATGGTGCCCTTTATCCATGGAATGGAATACCTGGAAGATAATATGAACTATATGTTGGTTTGTAAGTTGTTTATGTGAAACCACATTCTCCAAATCCTCTTATAGTTATTTTTTATAATGCCTACCAGGTTTTTTTTAACAGATAATAAATTCTATAAGTCTAACTCTCTATAAATTCAAGAATTATAATTTCAAATTATATCAAATAAACTATTGCACATTTTTTACAAAATAATATTTTTTGACTTTGTGAATTTAATTTAAAAAAAATCGATTCCTTTATTTTAATATTAAACCATTTTCAAAATGCATCGACAATGATCTTTAAAAATATTTCATTTGAAATCCATTACAATAATGTTCAAAAATCAACAAAATGCATCATATCATATCTCATTTTTTTAAAATGAGATATGCACTCATAGTTGTAGGCCATTACATTAATGATTTTCATGGTCATATCAATGGATAAACCCATGAAAATTTTATTCCCAATATTCTAAAACTGTATACAAAACAATTATTTACCAAACTCCATTGTAACTAGATATTCAACATAAAAAGGTTAGCTATTTATTTTTATGCACTAAAGTCCAAGCCTCAAAATTCATACTCCTTTTTATGATCACAACCCAAGAAATATAAAAAAATAATTTCAACTTCAAGACCACGAAAACTGATGACTACTCATTCCCCATGGAAAGGAACAATCTGATTCCAGTTATCTCAAACAAGATTTTGGAACAAACAAAATGATACCATTTGTAATGACCAAAATTTTATCATTATATTGAGAATACAATTAATCATTACATAGAGTTATGTAACATTACCAAGATTTAATTGGCTGGAAATAAATGCAGATGGGTTTCAAATGCAAGTGAGGGATGATTTACCCTTTAAGAACTAAAACCAATAAGCCTACAACCATAACTGAACAACTCACTATATGATTCCTGAATATATGAAAAACAGATCAACCAATTAATTTATATCAAAACCACAGAAATGTGTACTATATAATATGATAAGTAACATGAAAAGAAAATATTAGAATATAACAACATGAAACTCCAAGGCTACCAGAAGTCTATGTGCTAGACAATCTATACGATCCAACATCACCAAACATCACAACTATCACATGATGGTGCTAAATACATGTGATAATATACATTATCCCATTTCTGAGATGATAGAATCACCAAAATCACTAATCTTCCAATGTAGGGGTGAGTATAAACTCACTATGATTTTTCCAATGACTTATCTACTCATGACTAGGATAGAAGTGCTAGCCACTTGTATATTAAATTTATTGTATAAAACATTTTTTTAAAGAGTTTATAACTAAATATAAATTAGTATTACATTAATAATTTTCCATCCAAAACCACTTTTAAAGAAATATACCAAACACGGCCTTATCTGACTACAAAAATTCCCTTTGGCATTGCCATCCCATTCCAAAAATCCACACTACCAACCATGCATGATTTGTAATGATAGTTCCATATTCATGAGAGGTTTATCATTGATCTACCATGTCCTAAATGGATAATTAAATACCATTTTCAATTAAACATTTGGCACTAATTACAAGTTCATATTTCAACCAATCCTAAAAAATAAAATATTAACAGACACACCAAGTATGCCCAAAAACAATGCCAAAACCCCTTCAACAAAATCACCATTTTTGTGAAACAATTCCCATTTTAAACAATTTTAATAAAAAGACACCTTATTGAAAACCACTTTCCCACAAGACATTTTTATATTTCCATAAAACACAAATTCTAATATAAAAATTTTAAACCATATTGGTAAATAACTTTTCAAACAAATTCACTAAAATTACATAATTCCATGAAAAAAATAAATCATCACTAAAAATTATTTATTCCACTATTTTCGTATAAATTTCATAAATAATATAATGAAATTAAATAAATTGAAACTAATATAATAAACTATAGAAATACAAGTCACCAGTGATGTCACGTACGTCGAACGTTATGATGAAAACCAAAAACAGACAAAGAATACTCATGGAATCATACAAGATTTTCCATGAAACATAATTAGATATATTATCATGTCATGATCAAGACAAATTCTCATAATATATGGAATATAAATTCAGATATCTACCCATAATGGGTGTATATATCAGAAACTGAGTGGATAATCAATGTACATCTAAGTAGATCTAAGAAAATGAGACATGAATGGTGATGGATGAGAAGTTACTATGACGAATTCGCTTATAATAACCAGGATACACCTATAGATTAATTACAAACGGATTTTTTGAGGTTATAGAAACTTAAATGGAGATAAATCTAGTGTTATGAACACCAAGGAGAAAAAACATGGGGTTTAGAGTAAAAAATGTGTGAGATCCAGTTTTAGGGATCTCACATTGGCCCCACCCACGGTTAATTCGAATGGTTAGGAAAACCCTCCACTAACTATGAATTTTTCACTGTATAACAATACCCCCACATGTACTCCTCACGTTTTCACCCAAACGATGCACATCCCATGCTAAAGCTATTGTCCAACATCTTCTGAATTGCACAGTTTCTTCTAGGACTTCGACATGGTTTAGGAAAATCGTGCACAACCCATGCACTTGAATTTTACCCCCCAAATAACATTAAAACTTATATAAAATCTCCAAACCTTAATACTTATAAATTACGTACATAAAAACATAAATAAATTGTTACATAACAAAAAATAGGGGTACTGAACTCACCAAAGATATATAAAACTATTTTTCCTATTTCGAAGAAGACATCGGGGAGTGAGTTGGGAATTTCTATCATGGATTTTGAGCTATTTGTAAATTTTTTATTTGGAGATTATTTTTTATTTAATTTTTGACACTATTATTTGTATCAATTATTTTTCTCACACATTGTGGGGTAGAATTTGGTTTCCTTATAGATATATGAGATTTTTTGGTTTTTATCATATATAAAAATTATATTTTATATTTGAGTGTAATTCCTCTCATTTGTGATATTTTTATAGCCATGGTGCGAGTCTCCATCCCAGGCCCTATTAGAGGAGGGAATCAAGGGGATTTATCTCTCATTATTCATTTATGTATATTTGAATGAGGGGTTCATGATAGAGTGGTATAATTTTTTTTCGTTGAGAGATAGGATTAACTATGGAATTAGGCACTAAGATTTTCTAATGGGTTTTTAGGGAAAATATACTAATAGATCATAGTTAATGACATAGGCCTTAGTGATTATTAGTGATATGGGAGTTTAGTTCCACCATTTTTCATATCATGCACTCTATTAATATTAAATAACCAAGTGAGTTAGACCTAGTTAAAGGTTATATACCTATTAAAATTATTTTCATAATGATTTTTTTTTCATAATTAGGATTTATGGTGATATATAATTAATTCAATAAATATTATTGTATAACATTCTATAATAAATGGATAATGATTTATCCTTTTTTCAATAATAAATCATGTTCATATACATTGATTGGATTAGGTAGTTGAGGATTGAAATTATTATAATGTATATCATCTATGGGTTGACCTAACAGTGGATGATAAGGTTTAGTAGTAATATTTTCATTCAGTTAAATAGACATTTATCGGATATTTTGATGGTAGAATCTAAAATATAGTCTTGGAGTGTTTACTATAGGTTCTCATTATTTCATTCTGTATGATCAGATTATGGGCTGAGTACTAGGATTCATTGGTAATTAGTCAGTTGCAGGGTGTCAGGCATCATTGGTGAATGATGTATCTTGGTGACCTTAAAAAGGAAAATGGTTTGTAGCCATAATTTTAAAATGATTTCAATTTATTATTCTTATCATCAAAGATGTGAGAATATAAGTGAAGGGATCTTATATCCCTTCATCAATGGATCCCAATAGTGTGGGATGTTGGGATTAGGTTCAAAGACCTCATGTACTTCACTCTAGAGGTTTTCTAGAAGAGGAACCTAGAACACTATTTCTCAAGAAGGCATTTCACCTAGTGATCATGTATTTGGTTACCCGATTTTCAATAAATATGTATATAGATATGCATAAAATGGAAGAGGTTATTGGTAATTGTAACACTGCAAGATTTCATAGTGTGTTATTTCTTCAAAAGAATTCAATAACTTGCACTACACGCAACACCGAGTTAAAGCGCACCATGACTTACCAAACTAGCCGTTATGAATAGTAATACCTACTTTTTGAAATTTTATAAATTCTATCTCTCAAAATGGACTTCATTTTTGGATTCGGAATATCAAAATTAGCCTAGGGTGCAATTTTGGTACTTTTCGGATAACGTTAATATTTTGATGAATAGTGAAAATTACTAAATTTTAATTACAAACAATTTTTTTAATAAAAATATTTAATAGTGATAAATTATGAATTTTAGTGGTTTTAATGTATAATTAGAATATATTTTTACCATTTTATCCAATGGTGTTCATTAGAATTAATTTCACTTTGAAATTGGACCTAAACAATTGTTAATCTTTTGATATATATTGTTTCTTAAAAACACGCTATTTGTTGTCACAACGGGAATTAATTATAAAATTAATTAATGAAACTTATATTTTTGGAATTTTGTAAAATAGAAATCATTTTTGTATTTGTAATATCAATTATAGATTAGGGGGAAATTTTGGCATTGTCCTGAAAAACATCAATTTTTGATGAGTAGTGAAACTACTAAGTGGTAGTTAAAAAAACTGAATTTTTCATAAAACTTAATTTTACCGCTTCTGTGAATGGAATTTTGAAAATCCCAGAGACATGGTTAATATCAATAAGTAAAATTTGGTTCAATGAGATGAAAATAATTTTTGGTGAATAGTAACTTTTTACTTTTATTTACCACGGTTAAAAGTGAATAGGGTAATTAAGGGTAGAAATGATATTAATATTACCCAAAAAAATGTCATAATTCAATTTAACATGTATATATCGACCAAAAACAACCTTAGGAATAAAATATTATCATTTTGGTCCAATTGGATTAGATTAGTACATTTATTATTATTTAATTCAAAGAAGAGTTAAAAGAGTTAAAATCAAAGTTTATTAACTAAAACATTTTTAATATAGGGTTATACATAAGATAAATTCGATTGTAAATATTAATTAGATTGATAATAAGATTTAATAAATAATTATATTTTATTTATAATTTTTAGACATTAAATAAGTTAATTTATTTATGACACAATGATGATGTAGTAATTACCATAATAGTGAAAAATTAAAATAATTGATATTTTAAATACCCAAATAAATATAATTTGAGACTTTTAATGAATTACACTAATTTTATAGGATAATATGACATATTTGGATTGATTTAATTGAATTTTTGTGAAGTAATAATTATGTTATGAGTTTCACAAAAATCAACTATTGAATAGTGTCAAAATTGACATAAAGAGTTTATAAAACAAATATTATATTATTAATTGATATTAAATTCCTAAAAATCTAAGGTTCGGCCAAGAGACTTATATCATCATATGTGTATAATTAATGGACTACTTTTGGGTCTCTTGGATATGTATAGTATGTTTATTAACTATATAATATAAAAATACAAAGTGACATGGTAAATGTCAAACTAATTAACTAAGAGTTAAAACTAAAAGATATGGATAATATAGTACCCAAACCTGTATAAATTGTATTGGTTGAATGGTTTTAGACCTATCCCCACATTAGCCTTTAAATAATCATCTTTGGAGCCATTAGAAACCGAATATGAATTTATTATAAATTAATATTTCTAGCTTTTACAAAGGTGCCCCTCACCCCTCTTATAAAAGGGCACTCCTCCTTCTCATTAATTCACACCTTCAAAGCCTTTTGGTTCAGACAAACTATACCCATATACTCTCCCAACATACCTCACTACAACCGAGAGGTATTAGTTTGATCCGAAAGCCAATATAAGGAGCCCTTTTGATCAAATCAAAAGGAAGAACCCGAAGAAGAGGTAATGATTTCACCACCCTTTTTCAAGTTCATTTCTTCTTCCACTTCTTCATTATTTGTTGTTAACATTATAAAATAATAAATCCAGTATCTTATGTATAATTTTATGTTATTATAATTATGGTACAACCATATTCATTATTCTATCCACCCTTTGAATAACATGTCACCATACGTGCGTACGTACAACTTACCGTCTCCACGTCGTGGTGTAATTGTTATTCAATATATTATTATTTCAATGGGTATAATAATTATTTTTAATTCATGTAAATAATAAATATAACATGATAATGATTCTTTATATAATATATACCATCCAATTATATATTATTTTAATATCAAAAGAATGATATTTTCGCTCGTGCGTACGTACGGACTACCGTCTCCACGAACACGATGAGATTCATTCTCCATCATATCCATTCAAGTATAATTATCATTTGATGATTTAAAAATAATCTTTAAGGACTTGATATTATTCTGGATTTGAAAAAGATACAACCTAACCATTACAAACATGTCTTTCACAACAAAACATATAAAAGAAAACGAGTATGTTAACACCCGAATCGACGATAATACTAAGATATTATTAACAAAGAAATGCTAAAAGATCATATATGATATCATATTAATATATATGATTCTTGTATAATTTAATAAAAATTATTTCACCATTATACAAGAGGTTAAACTACCCTCAACCAAGGAAAAGTACAAGGTAAGGGTTTATTTCACAATCTCTTCATTATCCGAGGTTGTTTATACGCAATTATCTACTGGGGTCTCTTTATCATCCACATACATGTTCCTTAAAAATGTATTTAAAAACATATTTACTATTTACTAGACAATGGGTTAAAGTCATTTATACCCTTATGTGTTTTGAAAAGAATATTTCCGTCGTTTCCAAACAAGGCACTTTTATCCTTTTCGACAAATTTAAGGTAAGAATGTCTTTTTTTAACTTATACGGAGGGTGCATCTATTTACCGCCATTATAAAATCGTCAAAGCTTCCCTTAGAATCTTATAAAAATATTTTCAAAGTAAAGGTTTTATTTTATAATTATGTGACTTTTAAATGATTTCAAAATGAATATTTTAAGAATTTTTGAAAGGTACTCTTTATAAAGATCATAATTTTAAATGTTTTAAAGATTTATCTTTCTAAATCTTTTTAATTAATGTCCATGTTTTCAAAAATATTTTAAGGATTTATTTATATGGACATGAATGTTTTGAAATGATATTTCTTTTCAAAAGTTTCAAAGTGGTATGGGACACTTTGATTCAATATCTTCTTTTACATTACTTCCTTTATAAATGTGTGACTTTTCAATGATTTCAAGAAAAGAGATGTTTCTCTCAAATAGTTTTGACTTTCATCTATGTCAATAACGTTTGATGGATTTTAAGCTTATTTGAAGTTGATTTTTTATGATACAATCTTTTGTATTGTATTGTAGGTTTTGTGATATGTTTTACTGTGGATGTGTTATTTTTATACCATTCATGGTTTATGGAGAATGTATTGACATTTCGTATGCTTGTTTTAATACGAATGTTTATGTTACATTTAAACCTTTTAATATGGGAATTCATTGGACTTAGCAAGTGACGGGTGGAGCCCGCTATAGCTCCTCAATGCATCGGTAGGTCTCATAAGACAAATTAGTGTCTTGGCACAAGGCATTGGCAAAATCTTATTTCTAGGCTTGGCACGAGGCCTTCGCTATGTGGTTATGATAGTCTGGAATTATGCATTATATCATTATGAAAGTGGTTATTGATATTGCATGTGATTATTTGATTTGTAGAATATCCATGTCAATAAGTAAATGGAATTATTTCATTTTATTTTTTCCATACTATGTTGAAGTTAAAGTTAAAAAGGCTTTTGTTTTAGTTATACATTGCCTTAAATGTTTATTCTTATTTATGAAAGTTCCCGCTATATTGCTTTCCTTTCTGGGCATTTGAGCTCACCCCTTTTATATTTTTTATTTTTCCCAGGATGTGAATAAGTAAATTATAAATGAACTGCAGGGATATTATGAGGGGATAATAGTGTGGACTATGGAGACAATATGATGTTGTAGTAGTTTTTCACCTTATGATGTAATGTAAAACTTTATGAATATATCTAGTGTTTCCAAGGATACTAAACCAATCGGTCTTTCAAGATTTGATCTTTCTTGTGATAATGCCAATGTTACAAAGTAATGCACCAACACTGGGTAACTGGTGTCGGGGCATTACAGTTGGTATCAGAGGAAGTTTAGTACAAACCTTGGAAGCTAGATTTAGATAAAATTTGATTAGAGAACATAGATTTAAGATGGAATTTGAGGATTAGTATAGAAGAACTTCCTTGAATTTTGGTATTGTAGATATTTTTTGAGTTTTCCGAGCAATAAATCCGGGTCTGGATACGAGCAGGTAGAGGCAGCTTTGGCACATATGTACCTAGGGGTAAAACCCGAAAACACCGCTTTGAGCTGGACTCGAACGGGAACTATTGCACGACAACGGGTCTTGTTGCACTCTTGGTTACGAAACTCCTGGGGGATATGCTTAGGATAATTCTCATTTTCATTACAAACCATTATGAAGGGTTTATGAGTATATAATTCCTCAAAGGAGACATTTTTATGATTATGGATTATATACATAAACTATTTAATTTATGTTATTTGTTTTACATGTTTGGGATTAGGTATTGTTATTCATAAACTAATCTAGTGTATTACATTGTTTAGAAATCGCACCCAGTATAAGGAATGAGAACTCCAGCAATTCACATGATCCAAAGAGAAAGAAGGATAGTATCTTTCATATTCTTAAGCTAGAATTTATAAGAGAAATAGTCTCCCATGTATTATAATCATATGAAGAAATAATATCATGTGTTAATAAGATAAGTAAAGAGTTTACTGAGTCCTATGGCTTTGAAGGGAAGCCAGAGAATAAAAGGATGGATGAGAGGAAGATGGATAAAGGGAAGAGGGAAAAGAAGAATTTTCCCATATGTGATAACTGTGGGATGAAACACCCTGGAACTTGCCTGAAAGGAATGGGAGTTTGTTATAAGTGTGGAGGAAAATGGCACAAAGTACTTGACTGCAATGGTAAGAAAATGGTTTCAAATGTACAATGCTTCATTTTCAAGGAGTTTGGACACTACATGAACCTATGTCCCAGTCATCAGACTATGCTGCAAATGATGCTATTGGATAATAATCAAGTTATGATACTACCACAGATGAAGATGAATGATTAGAGTTCTTATGTTGATTGTGTCAATTGAGTGTTGTATCTACAATGTACTTGTTATAATAATTATCGAGTATATAAGGATTGTACTACAGTACTATTTCATTAAGGACTTGAGATTGTGTGGACCAATGAAAAGTGTCTCAATAGTAGGATAAATTTTTGGAAAATATATGGTTGAGAGAATGATAGACCATAATATATTTCTGATACCGAGGTAGTGATTTTGGAATAATACATGATTGATTTGGATAAATTATATTGGATATTCTTGACTACCTTGAAACTGATTAATGATTTGTATATTCCATCATTGTTGGGGTTAAAACATTTTTGTATTGATGGAGTATATCTATTATTCTTTAAGTAATAAGGGATCATGAATGTAATCAATAAAATTTTATGGTAATTCAGGATGTTTCAGTGTTTTAAAAGAATACATGATGAAGGTGTTCACATGTTATTAAGCGGAAAAGAGGATCTTTATTGTATTTACCTTATAAATTTTGGACTGAAGTGTTTAGGATAGTTCATGTTTGGATTATTTTGGATTTCCATAAAAGGGAAACACGGAGGTCGGGCAGCAACCCGTCACGTCCGGCAAGGCCGCGAGACTTGAACCCACAACCGAAGGGCGACAAGGGTGTATCACCTACCACTGACCCACATGATGTCCTGGATTGAATAATGTCATTTTTTTAATGGTTCTTCTAGATGAATTATAAATTCATTTTTTTAACCCTATACGAATAGGATAAATAGAATGTTATCTTTAAGTTCTATTATCTTTTAGAGTGAAATATGATTCTGTGGTAGAAATTAGTTAAAGGATGGTACTCTACTTGTCAAGAATATATTTTTTCTTCTTCTCTTATTCTATGAAGAAATTATTTATTATACTTTATTTAAGGAATCCTAAAACAAAAAATGTGTTATCCTAATACCCTATGTTTTGTTGAACCAATGGTATTTCAAATCATCATAGATTAATGAATTTAAGGACCTCAATTTTAAACTTGTTTGTGATTGATGACCTCAATCACTACCTATAAATATTTAGGTTTTTCCTCCAATTATATGTCTCTAATTTCCACCAATGTTCTCCTAATCGAGACCATAATTTGGTGGTGACCCTTTCATTTCTCTTTCCTCATATTAAGACTAAAATTTAGTAACCCAATTTCTGATGTTGGTTTTCCCACAAAGATATTTTTTATTTTCAACATTTTATTTTTGAAGAACAATTTCAAATTGCAAGGATGCAATTTATTTAAGGAGGGGAGAATGTAACATCGCAAGATTTCATAGTGTGTTATTTCTTCAAAATAATTCAATAACTTGCACTACACGCAACACCGAGTTAAAGCCCACCATGACTTACCAAACTAGCCGTTATGAATAGTAATACCTACCTTTTGAAATTTTATAAATTCTATCTCTCAAAATGGACTTCATTTTTGGATTCAGAATATCAAAATTAGCCTACGGTGAAATTTTGGTACTTTTCGGATAACTTTAATATTTTAATGAATAATGAAAATTACTAAATTTTAATTACAAACAACATTTTTAATCAAAATAATTAATAGTGATAAATTATTAATTTGAGTGGTTTTAAAGTATAATTAGAATATATTTTTACCATTTTATCCAATGGTATTCATTAGAATTAATTTCACTTTGAAATTAGACCTAAACAATTGTCAATCTTTTGATATATATTGTTTCTTAAAAACAAGATATTTTTTGTGACAGCGGGAATTAATTATAAAATTAATTAATGCAACTTATATTTTTGGAATTTTGTAAAATAGACATCATTTTTGAATTCAGAATATCAATTATAGCTTAGGGTGAAATTTTGGCATTGTTCTGAAAAACATCAATTTTTTGATGAATAGTGAAACTACTAAGTGGTAGTTAAAAAACTGAATTTTTCATAAAACTTAATTTTACCACTTCTGTTAATGGAATTTTGAAAATCCGAGAGACGCTGTTAATATCAAGAAGTAAAATTTGGTTCAATGAGATAAAAATAATTTTTGGTGAATAGTAATTTTTTACTTTTATTTACCACGGTTAAAAGTAAATAGGGTAATTAAGGGTAGAAATGATATTAATATTACCCTAACACATCTCATAATTCTATTGGACAAGTATATCTCGACCAAAAACAACCTTAGGAATAATATATCATCATTTTGGTCTACATGGATTAGATTAGGACATTTATTATTATTTAATTCAAAGAAGAGTTAAAAGAGTTAAAATCAAAGTTTATTTACTAAAACATTATTAATATAGGGTTATACATAAGATAAATTCTATTTTAAATATTCATTAGAGAGATAATAATATTTCCTAAATAATGATATTTTATTTATAATTTTTAGACATTAAATAAGTTAATTTATTTATGACACAATGATGATGCAGTAATTACCATAATAGTGTAAAATTAAAATAATTGATATTATAAATACCCAAATAAATATAATTTGAGACTTTTAATGAATTAAAATAATTTTACAGTATAATATGACATATTACTATTGATTTAATTGATTTTTTTCGAAGTAATAATTCTTTTGTGAGTTTCACAAAAATCAACTATTGAATAGTGTCAAAATTGACATAAAAGAGTTTTTGAAACAAATATTATATTATTAATTGATATTAAATTCCTAAAAATCTAAGGTTCGGCCAAGAGACTTATATCATGATAGATGTATCATTAATGGACTACTTGGGGGTCTCTTGGATGTATATAGTATGTTTATTAACTATATAATATAAAAATAAAAAGTGACATGGTAAATGTAAAACTAATTAACTAAGAGTTAAAACTAAAATATAAGGTTAATATAGTAACCCAAACCTTTCTAAATTGTATTGGATGAATTGGTTTCTACCTATACCCACCGTAAACTTTAAATAATCAACTTTGGATCCATTATAAACCTACTATGAATTTATTATAAATTATAATTTCTAGCTTTTCCAAAGGTGCCCCTCACCCCTCTTATAAAAGGGCACTCCTCCTTCTCATTAATTCACACATTAAAAGCCTTTTGGTTCAGCCAAAATCTTCTTAAATACTCTCCCAGAATCCCTCACTACAACCTAGAGGTATTAGTTTTATCAGAAATCCAACCTAAGGAGCACTTTTGATCAAATCAAAAGGAAGAACCCGAAGAAGAGGTAATGATTTCACCACCCTTTTTCAAGTTCTTTTCTTCTTCCACTTCTTCATTCTTTGTTTTTACCATTCTAAAATAATAAATCAAGTATATTATATATAATGTGATGTTATTATAATTATGGTACATCCATATTCAGTATTCTATCCACCCTTTGAATAACATGTCACCATACGTGCGTACGTACGGCTTACCGTCTCCACGTCGTGGTGTAATTGTTATTCAATATATTATTATTTCAATGGGTATAATAATGATTTGTAATTCATGTAAATAATAAATATAACATGATAATTATTCTTTATATATGATATAACATCCAATTATATGTTATTTTAATATCAAAAGAATGATATTTTCGCTCGTGCGTACGTACAGACTACCATCTCCACGAACACGATGAGATTCATTCTCCATCATATCCATTCAAGTATAATTATCATTTGATGGTTTAAAAATAATTTTTAAGGACTTTATATCATTCTGGATATTAAATAGATACAACCTAACCATTAAAAACATGTCTTACGTAACAAAACATATAAAAGAAAACAAGTATGTTAACACCCGAAATGACGATAATACTAAGATATTATTAACAAAGAAATGTTAAAAGATCATATATGATATCATATTCATATATATGATTCTTCTATATTTTAATAACAATTATTTCACCATAATACAGGAGGTTAAACTACCCTCAACCAAGGAAAAGTAGAAGGTAAGGGGTTATTTCACAATCTCTTCATTATCCGAGGTTGTTTATACGCAATTATCTACTGGGATCTCTTTATCATCCACATCCATGTTCCTTAAAAATGTATTTAAAAATATCTTTACTATTTACTAGACAATGGGTTAAAGTCATTTATACCCTTATGTGTTTTGAAAAGAATCTTTCCGTCATTTTCCAAACAAGGCACTTTTAACCTTTTCGACAAATTAAAGGTAAGAATGTCTTTTTTAACTTATACGGCGGGTGCGGCTATTTACTGCCGTTATAAAATCGTCAAAGCTTCCCTTAGAAGCTTATAAAAATATTTTCAATGTAAATGTTTTATTTTATAATTATTTGACTTTTAAATGATTTCAAAATGAATATTTTAAGAATTTGTGAAAGTTACTCTTTATAAAGATCATAATTATAAAAGTTTTAAAGATTTATCTTTCTAAATCTTTTTAATTAATGTCCTTGTTTTCAAAATGATTTTAAGGATTTATTTATATGGATATGAATGTTTTGAAATGATATTTATTTTCAAAAGTTTCAAAGTGGTATGGGACACTTTGATTCAATAACCTCTTTTACATTACTTCCTTTATAAATGTGTGACTTTTCAATGATTTCGAGAAAAAAGATATTTCTCTCAAATAGTTTTTATTTTCATCTATGTCAACATACTTTGATGGATTTTAAGCTTATTTGAAGTTGATTTATTATGATACAATCTTTTGTATTGTATTGAAGGTTTTGTGATATGTTTTACTGTGGATGTGTTATTTTTATACCATTCATGGTTTATGGAGAATGTATTGACATTTCGCATGCTAGTTTTAATACGAATGTTTATGTTACGTTTGAACCTTTTCATATGGGAATGAATTGGACTTAGTAAGTGACGGGTGGAGCCCGCTATAGCTCCTCGATGCATCGGTAGGTCTCATGAGACAAATTAGTGTCTTGGCACAAGGCATTGGCAAAATCTTATTTGTTGTCTTGGCACGAGGCCTTGGCTATGTGGTTATTATAGTATGGAACTATGCATTCCATCATTATGAAAGTGGTTATTGATATTGCATGTGATTCTTCGATTAGTATAATATCCATGTGAATAAGTAAATGGCATTATTTCATTTTATTTTTTCCATACTATGTTGAAGTTCAAGTTTAAAAGGCTTTTGTTTTAGTTATACATTCCCTTAAATGTTTATTCTTATTTATCAATGTTTCCGCTATATTGTTATTATTACTAGGCATTTGAGCTCACCCCTTTTCTATGTTTTATTTTTCCCAAGATGTGAAGAAGTAAATTATAAATGATCTGCAGGGATATTATGAGGGGATAATAGTGTGGACTATGGAGGCAATATGTTTTTGTAGTAGTTTTTCACCTTATGATGTAATGTAAAACTTTTTGAATATATCTAGTGTTTCCAAGGATACTAAACCAATCGGTCTTTCGAGATTTGATCTTTCTTGTGATCATGCCAATGTCACTAAGTAATGCACCAACTATTGGTAACTGGGGTTGGGGTGTTACAATCATATTCTTTATTTTGGTATTAGGCCTCATGTGAGTATCTATCAGGGCATATCGAGGTGTAGAGCTTCAGGGAGTAGGCTGTGAGAGTTTAGTAAATTTAATTTTTTTTATATTTGAGAAACCAACCATAGAAAATCTCTTTGTATCCTTTTAGGGAACGTGGATTCCTAGAATATACATGATTTATTAAATTTTCATTATATTTTTTGGAGGAATTTTCATTAGAAATATGAGTTTCCAATGATGAAATTTATACAGTAAAGACCACTAATTTTTTTTAGTAGATGAGAGTTGGTGGAGATGGGATATGGAAGCTTTTTATGGTCCCCATAAATAGGGACCTTGGAAAAATATTTTCCATAGAGTTAGAATAATGAGTGGCATAGGATTTGATTATTTTTGTATTAATGCGTTATAGGTGTTTGTGCAAGTAGATCAAAGAGTTGTTCGAGGTAATATTAGTTTATCACCCATATTTGTATGTGATTTGTTTTATTCAGGAGGATAACAATTATTTTTTTCTCTAAATTTATCCAGTATGTTGGGAATAGATGTGGAGAGACTTCTAGTTCCCTTAGTGTTATATAAACTAGTAAGAGGTCAGGTTATTTTCTTTGTTGTGTTCCAGAGATGTAAACAAGTGATAAGGTAGCACATGTATGTGGGAGACTTCCACTTAATATATAGATATCTGTATGATTTTATCCTTGGAATGGACTAGCAGTTCTCCATGTGTGAATTTATAGTGTTTTTCTTGAGGAATTGTTTCTTTTCCCAATGTAGAGGAAAAATTAGTGGCATTCGTTAGCATGGAAGGTTACTAGATTAGTGATAGTAACGTAGAGACTCTTATATCCTAGATGGTATATATGTTAGTATATGCTCATGTTTTGGGTCATCATAGGTTATGTAAGATTTATAATATTTTTTTATAGAGGGTTTTATGATCATATCCCCTTGAAGTGAAGTTGAAATTTGAATATATTTATAGCTTGGTGCATCTCCAATATCAATGTCCCATTATTGATTTTAACCTAAAAAGTTTATGTGTGGAGGATATTAGTGGATGACCTATTTTTTAGGGGTTTCATATGATATATTTTATCTCGTTCGGGTTCTATAGTGTTGATCTCTATAATGGTGGATGGTGGATTATGTCTATTCGTTGACTACTAAAGGATTCGTCATGCTACGATCAATAATGGTTCCCATATTTCATGGATTCAAGATCTATTCAATTAGTTTAGTGGGGATTGATGGGTTTGAATGACATTTCTTATATTAGAATAATACTAGCTAAAGGTTAAGGATGTAGATATTCTGATGAATGAGATTATATGTAGGTGTGAGAACATAAAATTCATGGGCATGTTGTTCGATGTCATTAACATTCAGTCTATTTTCATGGGACTCTTGAAATCTATGTTCTATGACCATCTACACCATTTATTTAATGTTTCAAATAATGACATGTTGATATACTTGATGATAGAGGAGGATAATTTAGATCAAATTAATGTTTTCTAATTTTCTCTTTCACAGCATATTATCTATAGAATGTTATCCAAGTTTAAGTTGTCTAAATGAGTGGTGTATTTCCTTAGACATGTGGTGTCTCAATAGGGTGTAGTCATGGACCCATCGACGGTCTATCAAATTGTTTCATTGAATGAATCAATTAATATGGTAGAGGATAGATTTTTTATTGGTCTTACAGTTTATTATCAGTGGATTGTGCCCAATTTATCTAATATTGTATAACTTCTAATAACATTGGCCCAGAAGGACAATAATTTTCGATGAAATGATTATTTCTAAGAAATATTAAATTGAAAAAACTATTATTTCGTTATTTATCAATTGATTCCGTTTCCTATGGAGGGTGTGTGGTCTGGGGTTTTATGTTATGAATACCATATAGGATTAGGATGTGTATTAATTTAGTAGAGTGTGATTATATCTTATAGGTGTAGGTAGTTACATCCCCATAAGAGTAACTATTCCACCCATGATTTAGACATGGTGGTAGTTTTTTTATTCTAATATTTCAGCATCATTACTTCATTAGAGAGATCATTATGGTCTTCATGGATTGTAAGTCCTGTAAATAAGTTTTCTATTAGTGGGATATAAATCTAAACTATTGGATATTGATTGACTTAGTTTAGGGTTATGATTTTGGGATCTCCTTGAGTCCTATGGAATAATACTTTTTTTCTCACATGCTGACTTTGAATTCCCAAGTAGAATGGGTTCCAGATTATACATATCTTTATATATGAATGGGGGATCTTGAAGTGATACATCTTTTCAATAGGGAGAGTAGTTCCAATGTTTTTCTTTGTCTTATGATCCTATAGTTAAATTTCATATTTTATGAGGAGGAGTCTTGGTGGTGAGACTTGGAGGATTATGAGACACATGACCATGTTGGAAATGTAGACACTTCATAGGGATATTCCGAGACTGTTTTGAATATGATATTATTTTATGTAATTCTATTCATTCCATAGATAATTCATAAAGGTTTTTTTTGTGAAAAAATCATTTAATATAAAATTATAGTGTTTTTTGTTGATTTTATTTTTGAAAAATATTGTGTCTATGGTCAGTTGTGGGGATCTAGAAATTTCTTTAGTTGGAATATTTAAAAATACCCATGATAAAGAAATATATAATAAG
The DNA here is from genome assembly GCA_963277665.1 of Viscum album. Taxonomy (NCBI): domain Eukaryota; kingdom Viridiplantae; phylum Streptophyta; class Magnoliopsida; order Santalales; family Viscaceae; genus Viscum; species Viscum album. The sequence continues at coordinate 1,588,770,601 of OY728141.1, read as the reverse complement.
TAAGAAATATAAAATAGTGTGTGTACATTGTGGTGTCATTTCCTAGGGTTTTTCATGTTTTTAGAATCCAAAAATTTGAGTTTTTCTCAATCAATGTGAAACTTGGATCCCCATGAATTCCTTGTTAAAATGGGAATGGAATGATTTTTATGAAGGTTGTATTTTTGAAAAGGTGTTGATATTTTCAATGGAATTCAATGTCTTGAAAGATGGTGTTTGTGAAGGTGAGGAGGATTGTGAATGTGAAAATAGTTGGTGACAATATTCGTAACTATGATAATCTTAAAGAATGGTTATATATCTATAGTACCACATGAAAATATGGTTATTTGGAAATGAAGTTATATATATTAATGAAAAGGGGATGATGTTGATGGAATATATTAGATTTCAATATAGAACTTATAAATAATACTATACCCCCCAAGAATAACAGCTCAATAATTAATGAAGATTGTAAGGGTCTAGAATCCAAAGGAAATTCATGAATTTTGTTCATGATAAAAAAATTCAAATAAAATATGTTAGAAAAGGATACAAAATCTCAAAAAAAATTATAAGTGTCCTGAAATTATTTATTTTCTCAATGTATATAAAAGTTCAACCAAAATTTATGATATTTTCTACGTATAAGTGAACTTCATAAATGTGTTTGATCTTTGAAAATGGATATTTATTCACTCAGGAAGGATGAGCTACATGATAGAGGGGAGATTATATAATTTTTGTGTGGTTCCTAAGGGATGTAGATATTAATGGAGAATCAAGTATCTTCATGATGGTTGTGTGAGCTTTGTGAAGGATGTGATCATTGTGAATGTGCACATAAGTGATTTCCCAATAATGATGTAGGAATGTGGTATTCATCAATTGGATGATGGGGACATTAATAGATCATCTACGTAATGTTTAGAATGTATTCATTATTTATAATAAATTTAACTACCCATCCATAAAATGTGTGTGAATCCCTTCCATAGTAGTGATTAATGGAAGTGGAAGAAGTTGATCATTTCCATTGGATATCTTCCATAGAAGGAAGAATGATGAAGTGACACTTGGTTAGAACTGAGCTTTCCCAGAATATTGTAAGGTAGTGAGCCCAGATATAGAAGTGAGCTATCATGAACCTTCTACAGGTAGTGCACCTAGTTATATAAGTGATCTAGCCTACACCTTGAATTGGAAGTGATCCATAGTAAATTGGTCACATCATCACATTTACATTGTATGCTCCTAATATGTGGCTCAGTGATGGTGAAGAAAGTAAAAATTTATGTGTATCATGCATGATTTCATTACTATTCATACATTTTTATTAAAAAACGAGATAATTTTGGGTTTTTTAATGATGAAAAAATATATGAAGGGGTAGTTGTTTTTATCTATCATACCCTAATTCACCCCATTCGGCATAGGGTTTTTAACATAATTATGATAATGATTGGTATCAGATAACATTTTTTCGTTAATTTTTTCGCTCGAAGCAAATTCAATAGTTGGTGATAATACTTAATGTATTCTAATAGTTGATGCATATAATTTCCATTTATGGATGAATTAAATATAGATCTACCTCCAATGTTTTCTGAATTTATTTCATTATTGCATTGATGCATGGTATAATGACCAATTTTGATAGTGGTGATTTATTATTATTTGACTAAAGTGAATAGGAATATGAATCCAATTGAATCAATGATTTTGGTGGATCCATATCCAATGGAATATATAAAAAGGTTAATGTCATGTTATTCATCACATATAATGTGGATGAAGATTCTAAATGTTTATAAGGATGAAACATAAGTATGTGAAGTAGAGTTGCAGGTTCTACGGAAAGAGTAATACAATCTAATAATAAACCAAAATGAGTCTAAAAATTCATTGTTTGACTTGTGAAATATTACTATGGTTGATATTCAAGGTCTGAAAGAAATTAATAAAGATGAAAATATTTTTATTTTCTTCAAGAGAAGACCTCCACATTCATTCAATATGATTTTTTATATATTGGAAGATAATGATCGAAAGAAACTCACATTGGATTACTGGAATAGTAAAAATATTTAATAAAATATAGGAAATAATGATAATGATTTTGTGGGAAAAGGGAATCCCAAATATGTGGAATTCAAGGCCATGATGAATATCACCATTGAAGATGGCCAGGAAGAAGAAGAGACAGATGAAGTGATTTTATTCCTTTCCTCAACTCCTCAGAGAAGAAAAGTAAAGTTCAAAAGGAAACCCCTACAATCAAGCTTTATATGTTGAAAGGTTGCATATATTTCACCAAATTCCCCTAATAATTTTCAATAAGATTATGTGGATGATGTTAGAGTTCCCATGAATAATTCATTAACCCATGTGAATGTTATGAAATAATTCTAGATAAATGTCTTTAAAAAGAAGAATCTTCTATCACAAAAAATTAGTACTTTAAAAGAATTTAATATTAAGGATATGGATAACGGAAATGATCATAGAGAAAATGATGTGGTGGTAGTTGTCGTCAGGTCCCATAAAAAGGGAATAAAGTGATAATGATGGAGAATAAGTCTAAATTAATAGATGATATTAATGTTGAATAAGAAGAAACTATGGAGGAGAAATACATTACTAGATCCAAAATTAAGATATTCATGAAAGTGGATTGGGATTCAAAACATGATATGCAACATCTATAATAAGAGAAGTATAACATGAATTAAGAAATTGAAAAACTGATGACTTCAAGGTTAGAGGTATTGGAAAAGGATATTTAGTACATGATCCAAGAAAAATAGAAAAAATAAATCGATTGTTTAATTAACAATATGAATTATAAAATTGAACATATTTATGAGCATGATGATGAAATCAGTGGCATGTGAAAAGGTGGTAATTATCATGAAAAACTCTTGTGACTTTCTATGAAAACTATAAATCATATCATTTAAGAGATAAAAAAGATGAAATTGTATCATAGAGGTCTAGTAGAATAAGTGCATCAATCAAATAAAAATGATAGTTCGGGAATGATTCTTGATCAAGAAAAGAAAGTAGAAATAGTTGAAGTCAAACCACAAGCATAAACTCCAATATTGGAGATTTATTAGGGTATAAATCAAAACCTGAATATTTAGAGAACCTGAGGGAAAACCAGAAGTGTATTATTGGGACATAGTAATGCCCCCCAAAATGAGATGTTATTGTTGTACAAAGATGGGTCACTGCCAAAATGTGTGTTCCATATCCATGATATACAAAGTTAAACAATACCAAAATAGGAAGACAAAAAAATATCAATATAATAGTACATTATTTAATGATAACTATTTATGGTGGGATGATTTGGTCACATGGAATGATATTGGTCATCAACAATGTAACTAATTGTTTTTAAGTAGATATAATGTGGGAATAACCATTAGTTAAATTAATCATCAAATGAGATGAAAATAAAAAAATTATTTGCATCATTGAAAGATGAATATGGTTCATCATAATCCTAGAAAGATAAATATTATCATACAATAATGGGTATGAAGTAAAAAACATGGATCAAAAAGAAAATAGTTAAGCAATTGGTGGTTTAAAATATTTACTTTAATGAATTATATCAATATAATTTATGGACCCATGATAGTGGATTTACATACCATATGATAGGTAATAAGGATATTGTTATAAGTATAAAAAATGATACAAAAGGTGTTGTCAAATATTGAAATGATGAAGTCATGATGAAGTCATGATGAAGTAATGATGAATATTGGATTAGGAAAATCCAAATTTGAGGGAAAATAAATGAGACATGCTAATGTCGTAGTTTTGAACATTATAAATCACAAATTTCTTAGTACATGTCAACTATGTTACTCAAGGAAATATATAAGAATTAAAATGAATATGTGGGCATCATCAAAGGAGGATACGGTGCATTTAAACAACAGAAAAATAACAAAGGGGGATCTTTATAATGTATGTGAAGAAAGGTATATGTTATTTTTATCTAGAGGGTAAGAAAAACATTTTTGGAATAAGCAGAATTTCTATCTATGTCATCCATCCCTGGAATATCTTGTAAAATTTGATGCAGCATTGTATCTCCCTAAGATAACATGTGATTGTGATCATATTTTTGATGCTTGTAAAAAATGAATGATCTTCTGAAATACGTACAAGGAAAACGAGAAAATGGAAACTAATGTGATTGAATTGGTGCCTAAATATTTATATGAAACTATCTCACAAATAACCATTGATAGTAACAACTATTAATTTTTATTGATGATTTAAATAGTATTTAGTAGGTAATTTTAATTTTCCATGAATATAATGAGGTTATTTTCATAAACAATATCAGTGGGGACTTGAAAGGATGCTTAGAAAAATGGTTCTGATTATTTATACACATAATGGTACAGAATTCACAAAATGTAAAGTGGAATATTATAATAGGAAACATATGATAAGGATTCACTTTTTAGTAGTGAGAAGTCCAAAAAATGGAGTGGTTGAGATGAGATATTGGTTAATAAACAGCGTGTGCAGAACAATGCTTATTGAAAAGGACCTTCCATGGAAATTATATAAGGAATCGGTCTTCACATCGATCTACATATATAATGGGGATATGTTGTGTCTAGAGGAAGAAAATACTATGTACAAGATGTGAAACAGAAGGAAAAAAAATACTATTTTCATATCATGTATTTCTATTTTTTTCTACAAAGAAGTATTTTTAGATGAATGGTAAAAAATACATTTTTTATAAAGAAAATATATTTTTTGAAATTATTACTATTTAATTATGAATAAAAACTCTGCAATATTTCTAATAAGGGAAATATTTTTTTTGAGATTTTATTATTTTATATTTTTTTAAAGTTAAATACACATATATAAAATTTTAGGACATTAATAAGATTTCTAAAAAAATCAAAATGATTATTTTATTAAAAAAATTATAACTTTAATAAATTCAATAAATTGAAATGGATTTTAAATACTTAATTAGTTTTTCAAATTATATAATAAATACCACTTTAGTTTTAGTGATACATATTGTTTTTCATTAGGTAAAATCTAGTTACCATGACAAAAGCTAAATTTGTAAAAGTAATAATTTAACTGGTAAAGGGATTGAACCATGAAAGGAACATCACTATAATTGAGTGGATCTTTAGTTTATAAACCATATATCTTGTCCAAAAAAATAAAAATTTTAGTGCCACTTTAATCCTTTAACAGGTTTCACCTTTATATTAATTTAAAATATTTACAAAATTTCTATTTTCATCACTTATCGAAGGGGCCTCTGACCACCCATCCATAGAAATCCTAAAAATTTTCATTCAATAAAAATTTATACCATTTATTATAAAACTATAATAATTTCTCACTATTTTGATCATATGTTCATTATAAATTTTCCCATTACATAAGTTTCAATGTGTTTTTCTATGGAAATCTCAAAGTACTCAACATTAGTAATCAGTTTTAAATAAATTATTTTATTAAAATTTTGTTTTCCTATTATAATTTAAATTCCATATGTAATAATATTATTATTGGTTATATAATAATTATTATTATTTTATGCTAATAATACTTACTCACCTTTTCCCTTTTCCCCTAAGAAATACAAATAAATTAATCTCATGTTGTAACGATTTCCTCCTCCATGGCACTACATGATTCATTTTCCATCACAACTTTAAAAATATGGTATAAAAAGGAAATGTAATAATAAATTATAATATTGATATAATTTATATTATATAAAAAACTATAGTAAGCCTTTATCACATTCCAGGTAAAACAAAATAATCAACCATGCATATGTGTGGCTTTCCGGCTCACTAGAAGGACTGATTTTCATTTATCTTTTTATCACCACCTTATATAGATGTTAATGAGGATTGAATTAAAGGATAAATATTATGTTTATGATATCCTTATGCTTTTAGTATGAATAATTTAATAATATATTAATTATTTGATCATCAAATGTGTATAATCAATTAAATAATTTAAATTGAGGAAAATAAGAGGAAACTAATATCTTATTTATAAGTAATGAAGTTATAAAAATTATATTATCCTTGTTAATATTTAATGTTATTATATATCATAATAATTAACACTAAATATGTCCATTGTGACTCTTTTACAGTTATATTAAACTAAACCACTACAAAATAACCCACTAGTCATGGAAGGTTCACGTTTGTGTCAGTTAAACCATCTACAAGAATAATACTATGACATTATATCAGGAATTAATATATTAACTTATTTAATAGAATAATATTCTATAAAAATATTAAAAAAATCCATTAATTTTATACTTTTATTTAAATAGTTATTAATAAGTCACCCTGTATTTACTAAGAATCATCAAAACATAATCATCAATGATTTCAACATCATTGATGGTAACCAAACCTACAATGAAATTAGATTATATCATTTTAAAATATCTTCAAAAATATATTCTAGTAATTTATCAAATGGTTTTTTGGGCTCTATATAATGAAATTTTTATAATTTACTCTAAATTCAGCCTAGTGGCTAACCAGGGTCGTCACTCAATGAGTTGTTTTTGGGAGTTTCAATTATCATACTAGTAATGAATTTTTCTTCATGTTTTCATTATTTTTAAAATAAAAGGAAAATGAGGGTTGGTTTTTTATGATTATTTTTTTTGGGAATAATAGGTATGAAATTATGAAGGTATGATAGTCTATATTCATAAAAGGTAGATACCACTGGATTAATATTTGTGATATTTCATACTCTCAAAATCGTGACACTTCAATTTTATTCTTGTAGTGTGAAAATCAGTTATGAATAGTATTGTTTCATAAATTTTGTGAATGAACATTAAAATCAAGGAAAAAATAATATGTGACCCAGTAATAACTTTTTCCAATGGGAAACAATTATAATCTCATCATCAATTTATATCAATTATCCTGTCACAGAACATTTGATCAAACATGATGTAGAAGAATGAATTTTCATAAGTACCAAAGAAAATTAAAAGGTGATAGATATGAGTTATGATCATCTCATCAACATATCACTATAAATAAAACCATATAATAAAATAGATTTATTTAGGTAGGCTGTGTAGACTCTTCATCCCTGGTTTTCATCCATGTGTTATCTTTGAGTTATCCTATTTTCATCTTTGAGAACATGAGTGATAGATGGTGTCATGATATTTCCTAGTTCAACCCTCAAACATGCTCATAAACCAGCCCATGACAAGGCATTAAGAGTTTCCCCACACATCATGGGCTGATAAAAAGTGTTGGTGAATCAAAAGATAAATCACTGGATATTATTTTACCAAATAATTATAATCATAAAAATGGAGGACATATCACATGTAGGATAAAATAATATATAACAATAATCAATATATATATATATAATACCAAAATACAAAATGAAACTAAATTGGAAAATGTTATGATAATTACATGACCTATTATTCATTATACCTCTATAAGACCAACCATAACCACAAGTGAACCCAAATAAGAAAGTAAACATGAAAAACAGACTGGGATAACCGACATCAAGTGGTACAAGTATGGTATAATAATTCTACAATGTAATACGTAAACACAATAGAATACATACATGTCCTCTACCAAAATAATACATAAACTATATTTTCAAAATATAGTAATAAAATATGTTTTTTACATTTAAAAAACCATTCAAAACATTTGTAAAGGCCGTATTTGAAAAACAAAACCCTATATTTTTTTTTAAATCTCATTTCAAAACTCAGTTCTGAAAAAACGTTCTGAGAATAAAACAAAAACCATATAAAATTTTAACAATATGGAATAAAACTAAATTAAATCACTATGGTGAATCATAAGAATAGAAACAAAGGCAGAAGAATCATCATGAATATAAATGAGTAAATGTAACCAAAAAAGGTAACTATGGTGGAAAATAATATTGAATCATATAAGGTTTATAGTTAAGGTAATGTCTTAAAAATCTATAGAGATGAGGATATACGTACTCGATTTGGATACATCTACCAGCGCATAATATATTCCATTATCTATCTCTAACCTATTTGCTACAAACCAGCCTAAGTAGAGGTAGATCCCACTATTTCCATTCTATTACAAGGGGGTCTATAATTTCTAATCATGAACTAGATAGTAATTGTATCGTGACCTAATAAATGATGTCTAGGATCCCATTATGATATTACAAGGCATTGTGAGTTTTCTATCAAAAACATGACATTAACTACTACCCATATATTATAACATTTATTCCACTCCCACATTCATGAAATTATCCAAGAAATGAACCATTAAACTAAAAGAAATCTTTTGGGGTGTCTACCACACAAAAAAAACCAAGTTCCAATAGGTCCTAATTATACCATCGGTTTACAAACATTTTCAATGGAACACATAAATGTACCAAATGGGCCTTATCAGTTGAAATAGAATACCATTTTATATGAAACACCATTTTTTCCAAAAATATCCCACTATCAAGGTGATTTTACAAACATAAATTCAGTGGTAATAAACTGGGATTTGAAAAATGATTTAAAAAAAAATAATAAAAATGTAAAAAACATATGATGTTTGAAACCATTTGGTATATATTGAGAGATTTAATTTTTTTTGAAAAGGATAAGGTAAAAATATATAAGTGTTTTATAAAACTAATATTTCCAAAGAATGCCTTTTAAATAACATCTGTTAATATGCATGTTTACATCTATATGTGAACCCCATGAAGTTAAATATATCTACATATCAACCATAATATATATGTATAACCATAAATTTATCTATGTATTAATGAAATAAGAAATATGAGTCACACACTAATGTACATGAGTTCTCACATGAAAAACAAAACAATAAAGATTCCAAAACCCATTCAAGCCACAATTCAACTTATCAACCAATTTTATCAAATATGCAAAAAGAAAAAATAGTAAATTAAAAACCAAAACACATTTTAAAGGAAACTTTAAATTTTATCAGTCAATTATAATAAATATATATTGAATAAATATAATCATAACTATAGAAAAACATTGATAAACCGAATTTCCATTATAACACCCCTAAATTCTAAAGTAGGAAATTTTTATTTAGTATCATGTATGATATGAAATTACATGAATATAAAACAATATCAAATACCCATTACATATTATATATTATATATTTTAAATAAATCAATTCTATTTCTTTTAATTTACACAACCCCGAGTTAGCTTGCCACATTGTTCAGAAATTTTGTTACACGCAAGACTGAGTTTTAATGAACAATAATATATTAATAAGATATTTTTTGTTCATTAAAATAATATACAACCAATAAATTAAATTAATTATTATAATTAGGGTTAAAATTTTGATATATATTTATATTTGACATAAATGGTATGAAACTAAATAGAAATTAATTTCAAAACCAACTGAATATAAAGAGAATTTTTTTATAAAGAAGTAATTGTTTTGTTTCTATAGGAATTTTAATATAATAAATAAAGATAATTAATAATATTTAATGAAATTAATGATATATTATATTATATTCAATAAAATCTTTTATATATTCATCCAAAAAAATGTATAGTTATAAGATTATACAAAATTTTATACATAAATAACCTATATTTTCATAAAATAGGTTCTACCACACTTTAATGGAAAACAAAATTTAAATATAAAATCGGTAAAATTGTAAATTTTATATGTCAAAATGAACTGTTTTTTGAGTTAATATTTTAAAAATTATCTTACGGTGAGTTTTTTGTATTTTTTATAATGTTTCATTTTTTTTGTGAATTGTGAAAAATAAAAAATTTAAATTTAAAGATGCTTATTCATCTAATTTATTTTTAAGGATAAAATTTTAATAAAATATTAATAAATTAAAATTATAAAAATAATAGATAAATTAATCAAATTTAATTATTAGTTAATTTCACTTCGAAATTAAATATTGAAATATTCAAAACTTTTGAATATTTTTACTTTAAAAACCAACATTGTTGTCCCATATGCTAGATTAAATTTAAATTAATTTATTTCACTTATGTGGTTGGAATTTGGATAAAAATAAATCTCTACTTGTAATAATTATATTTTATAATTTCTAATATGGTCAACATTTTTGATTAAAAATACCAGTTATGATAATTAATAGTAATTACAGCGATTAAGAAAACAATTATCTTTACAATGGACTAAACTATAACCATAATGGCCAATATTTCCTATACAAAATTCAAACCCCTATGGGATTTAGATATTTATAAAATATCCTCCCATGTATAGAATTGGGATTATTATTTGAGACATGTGATGTTTGAGAAACCTATCAATTGTATTTTCCTTTCTAATATACAAGAACATCACCCCCCCCTCAACTATAAAAGGCACTCACCCCTATTTTTTATTCACACCAATAAAGCACTTTAGAAAATAAAAACCGAAACAAATAATCTCCTAAAATCCCTACCATCCTATTTGAATCCTCAATTTGGTAATAAATAATACCAAGTATGTATTTTGGGGTAAACTAAATGGAGTTACCCTAATAAGTGGCAACATTCTTCAATGATCTCCTTTTGTTCATTTACTTCTCCACCACTTCAATAATTTTATATCATTATATTGTAATAATATCATTATACTCAATATACATGATTTTATTATAATTATTGTTCTGCAAACAGTTTCACACACATATATCAAATGAGGTACACAATAATTGTTCCGTTGTTCGGTGGAGTACCACCTAGTGAACAGATGTTGAACATTATTCAATTTAAAACAACATATCATTGGAAATAATGAAGGAATTTTAGTTTCAATATGATATTTATAATATTAATATATTTTTATTATTCTTGAAATATTATACAATTGATACATTCAGGTGTTCTGTTTTTTGGAGATATAATAACATCGTTTGTGATTGTGTGGACTATTGCATCCTCAAAGTGGTGTATTTCATTGGCACTATAAAAAGACATTATGAAAAAGTATATTAATAAAAATATATGAAATATATGACCTAAATATTATATTATAATTATTATATACAATCACCACATTTTATTTTATTTATTTTAAATATTATAAAGAAATGGAATTAGTGTTTATTGTACGTGCGACCTACCATCTCCATGAAAGTTGCATTTCTTTTCATATATTCAGATATTTTGGATTATTATAAATATATATATAATTAATTTATATGATATGTAAAAAAAATATATTATATATATGATGAAATTGTGATCTAATTTGTTGTGACAATAAGTATCAAGTTAAAACATACTCGAAATACGGAGTAGTTAACACAAAAAATAGTGAAAATAAAGATATATTTTATACAAACCTGTAATAAGATATTATAAAATGAAAATATATAAAAATATAATTATTTTTATTGTTCTAAAAAAATTTATTAACATTATTAAAACCAAAATATAAGAGGCTAATGGATGTTGACATAAAAGAAAAAACAATGTAATAAATTTCATCTCAATTTACATTACATTGAAACTTATTCATTGTTATGAACTAATTAAAATTATTGTGGTGTATATACTACAGATATATATTTTTTATATAATGATTCAATCACACTTTTTGTGGTTTTATATTTCACTTTTAATTACCTCATCATTTTTATTTAACTAAAAAATTACCAAGTACTAAAAGTTATCTTTGTAAGCTCACATTCTTATGAGATTGATAAATTTTTCTTGAAACTATCAAATTATTGTAATAAATTTTCATTATAAATATTCCTAGATATCAAAATTATTTAGTGATTTATATTATTATTTCCCAAAATCAATATCATTTCTACATATTGTGTTTATGTTTACTATTATTGGATTGTGGGCGGAAATATTGATAAATCTATATTCTTTTTTAATGCGGTTATTGGATAATGAATATAATATATTTATTAAATATATTACACAATATATGGAATTATTTATGTATTAAGTGACCAATATAGCCTTTAAATTTTATATCCCCTATGTGCAACGACATGATCTCTTAAGAAAAACAATTTTTCCAATTTAAATGGGTTTCGACCCATTATTTTAAACATCCCTATGATAGGTCTTGATGATATAGATATTTTAGTTCCATGGATATGAAAAACAATAATTAATCATTTCCTTCGTAAATATTATAGTTATTATTTTTATTATCAATGATAATTTCATGAGAAACAAATATATGGATATAATTAATTCTTTGTTTATTATTTAAATATAATGTGTTATGAGTTATTTACCGTACCATGTTGATTTATTATTACTGATTCAATATTACTTCTGATGTAAAAAGCTTTACCAATAATTTTATCTCACCCTTATTATGTTTCTATTCCCCATGTAATAATGAGGAGTCATTTAAATCTGTTTGAATGATTTTGATCTTTTATTTTCATTATTCTTCATTCTCTATTACTAATGTAATATGTATATCATATATTAAATTCAATTTTCCAAAACATCTAAATTGTTCAGTACCTTGGTATTTAGATCCTATTTCTATTATATTGTCGTAACTTATAGTATCATCTGTGGTCTTCTAGTTTTGGGGAATTATGGATTCTATCAGTGGAATCTCTATAGAAGTGTTGGAAAATAGATTTATAAATATTTGATCAAGGAACATAAAACAAAGATACACTTTGTGGATAATTATAGAATCGCGTCCCAGAATTATTAAAGGGTATATATTATTTTTATTTTCTGATAAATACATCACATTATGGATATCATTATTGGATATGGGTCTGGAACATATATACCTAGGTGTAACAACTCTAAAAATCTATGTCGGGCCTAACTCAATCATATCATGGTACATGATAATGATTTTACTGTACACTTGGTTTCACGATCTTGAGTGATATGATTAGGATATTTTATATTTAATTACAAATGCTTTTGTTCTATTTTAATTTAATTATATCGAAAATAAAACTATGTTTATTATTACAAGATTATATAAACTTAAAATTTTCAATTTTTGTTATGTATTTCAGACGTTTTGGGATTATATATTCTTCTATATAATATTATGATAAAATTCTGTAAATTATTTTTTTTAAAATGGATACTGGAGGGAAAAATGGTACCAATACTCGTGGAAAATGTAGATATTCCTATAATGATAAAGTCAACATAAATGTATTGGAACTGTAAATTTGTTTTGATAGATAAGTGTTTCTCAATCTGGTTATGACACATAACCTTGCCAAGATGGATGATCATGTTCTATATTGAGATTCACCAGTGATGAATCATTTTATGTGATTGTGGACCATATTTTTAGGGGGACAATAGATCTAACGACGGTAAAGTAATAAATTATGTCTTGGGAGATGACATTCATGGAATTAGGATGCTGTTAAAAAGAAAAGGTTGCCCTTTCATTGTATTTTCTCAATGGAAATGTCGATAAATAGTGATCATTTATCTAGAATAGAGGGGAGTAAAATTAAATAGAAATCATATATTATAATTCATATCACGATACATTTTATATAAAATATCTTCCTCTTGGGAAATAAAATGGGATTAATAGAAAGTTAATTTGTTTAAAGGAAAAGTATGAAGAATGTGTTTTTGATTATGAATCTACATTAAAATATTATATAGGTACGTTATGTATTTTATATGAAATATATAGTTTATGATTGACCACTTCATGGATGTTTATAATCCAAATCCTTGAAGAGAACTAGTTTCTTATACTTTTTCATCATAGAAAGAGATATTTTATTTTCAATCGAAACATGGAATAAAATTTCATGATCCTATATATCAAAACGATTCAAAGATATTAATAGGTCTTATTAACAGCATTAATAATGGAATGATTTAAATAATTAGAGAATTTTTGTTTTCAAACATTACAAAACTAGGGAAATAATCACACTGTTAAACACTTGAAAGGATTGAGAGTTTTTTTTTAAATTTAGATAATAGGGTAATGAGAAAAAAAAATGAAAATTAAAGAAACAATTTGATAATATTATGTTTTAAAAATTTATGGAGATGGGGCATTATAAAAATTAATACAAAAGAATTCATGGAATGTAACTTAGAAGGAGATGAGGGATCAAGATCCGGAATAAGTTATCAGAACAACTGAAGTGGACTGATTAACGTGATAATGTATTTGGATCTAAGAAATATATTATAAAATTACTTTAATGATGATGTTTTCATAACTATATTTTTAAAATAAATAATGATTTTATTACTATACTTTTTCATTAAACATTTGAGATCATATGTTGAACAGTAACAAGATAAGTGATCTGGTAGCAAGTTAAACATTATAAAAAATTCATGGTTGAGGGAAACATATGATTTAAAATGTTTATGATTTAGATATAATTATATTTCATAAATATATGATTGATATGGATCAATTAAATTGGATAATAGTAACTACATTGTAAATGATTCTAATTTGTTGGATCATAATCATTTGGAAGTGGTTAACTATTTTAGAAATTGACTATGTTGATAATTGGATGAGGTTTTAGAGGATAATGTATCACATCACCATATGATGAAACATGTTTTATGCAATGATGTAGAAATAGCTCAAGGGAAAAAAGGACACTGTTATGTTTATATAATAAAATCTCATCACGTAATTTTATTTCCTTACATTTTTATATAGTGAAAAAAGTCCTAAATTATATGAAAAGGTTCTTGAAACAAAAATGTTATCATATTATCATCATTTTTGATGATATAAATTAACATTATTCAAACATATAAGTTATTTAATTGGGGTCCAAAACATTATCAGGTACATGTCCTCTATCACAATCCATTAGAACATGATTGTTTTATTTTTCTTCCATTTCCATGTTTTAACTAATATTATCCTATGTGAAAGCCTAGTTTTTTGTGATATGCATTGTTTACTTCCATTATTACTCTAAATATTTGTTATGAAGCATATTTATGACGTTTATTTTTTTTAAAAATTTATTCTAAAATATCAAACCCTTGATTACCAAGATCAAGATTAAATTTAGAGGAAGTAGTATAATTAATGTGGGGAGAATATATCACCCATAATTTCTAAAGTAGGAATAATATATTTAATAGCATGTATGAAAAAGAACACCAAGAATATAGAATAGTATAACATCCCAAGATATTAACATATATTAAATATTTTAAATAAATCTATTAATATCATTTAATGGATGAAACACCGAGCTATCATATGAATTTGATATGTAGTTTGCGTTACACGCAAGACTGAGTTTTACTGGAAAAATAATATATTATTAAGATATTCGTTATTTTATATAATATGGTATAACCTATTCATTAAATTGATTCATACAAATAAGATTAAAAATCACAGGGAAATATATTTTTTTGAATTCATTGGTTAAAATCAAAATAGAAATTTATATCAAAAGCCAATTGAATATAGAGGAACTATGTTAATAATGAACTGATTTTATGATTCCAAAAGAATTTTATTATAATAAATTATATTAATTACTATTACCAAATAAGTTTGATGAAATTAATATATTATAACATATGTTAATTTTTTTTTATTTTCATCCAATATATTTTGTAGACATAAGATAAGTACAAAACCCAATTTTACACATTGAAAAATTTATATTTGTAAGAGTAGTTTTACAAACTTTTAATGTAGATGTTATTCTAAGTATAATTATTGAAACATTTAAAAAAATAATTTTTCAAAATAAATATAAATTTTCAAAGGTAAATTCAAAATGTATATTATCATGTATTTTTATTATTTTTTTATGAATATTCACTTTTTTATAAATAGTGAATAATCATGAATTTTAATTTAATACTAATTCATTGACTAATTTATATACAAGTATATAATGTATTTTAAATTTATTTGAAATTATAATTACATAAATTATTCACCAATTAATACTATTTATGTAATTTGAATAAATTTTACATTGAAATTATATATAAAAACAACGAAAACTATGATAAATTCTTACATTAAAACCCTCCTTTGCCATCCCTTACAAGGGATTATAATTAAATTAATTTATACCACTAATGTAAATACGATTGGAAAAAGGGAATTCATATTTGGAATTAGACTAATATATAATGTCTAATATGGTAAACTTTTTTTTGAAAAAATTCATTAGGGAAACTAATTAAAATTAACTGTAGCGATGAAGAGAAAAATTAGCTTAATGAGGGACTAATCCATAATCTTAATGTACAAAATGACATATAACAGTATACAAACAATATTTTATGGACATATTTAGTCCATATTATCTATTTTATATAATGGGGTTCATTATTAGAGGCACATGGTGTAAGGGAGGATTTTCAATATTGTTTACCTTTTTATATTTACAAGAATACCACTCCTCCCCCCATATAGAGAGGAACAGACCACTCCCATTTATTCAAAAATATCATGACATTAGGATTGTCCAAAAAACTAAAACAATAATCTTACAACATACCTCTACTACTAAAATTATCCTCACATTGTGCATAAATCCAACCAATGAAGTGTTTTGGTATAAACCTAAAGGAATTACCAAAATAAGAGGTAACATTCTTCAATGATCTGTTTTGTTTCATTTACTTCAACACCACATTGATTACATTATATCATTATATTATAATGAAATAATTATAAAAATTATATTTGTGTATTTTATGATAATTTTTATACCTACACATTCACAAATATCCATCAAATGGGGTACACAGTCATCATTCATGTGTACGGAGGAAAACTGCCTCACAGACTGATGTCATTGGTTCTTCAATTTACATCCATTCATGGTTAGAAAAAATAATAGATTTATTTTTTATATATTATATATATTATATTAATTATTTTTTATTTCTTATCTAATTATTATACAGCTCATACCTTGATTTGTTCTATTTTGTGGGCATACGATAACATTATTGGTGGATGTGTGGAAACCCACGTCCTCAAAGATATGGGATTCACTCACACTATAAAGGAAATGTATTAAAGATGATTTTAATAAAAATATGAGACATATATTTAATTCATATTATTTTTAAATTATAATTTACTTGTAAACTATTTACCTTTCAATACTTTAATTATGAAAAAAATTAAAGTAGTGTTCATGTGTACGTACTGCCTGCTATCTCAATTAATGGTTCATTTCATTTCATTTTATAAAACATTATGGATTATAATAAAGAAATATATAATTACTATAAAATATATTTAAATCACGTTTATAATTATTTATTTGTTTGAATCATTTTATAATTAAAAGGAATAACAGGTAACAAGTCAATCTATACTCGGAAAACATGGAAATTAACACAAAAAAATAGTGAAAAGAGTGAATGATTGTTAAAAAATGGGTAATAAGATATTAATAGAAGTTAAAATTTGATATTATAAATATTATTATGGTTATATTATAAGTTAATAAAATTCATAAAATCATTTTAATGTAGGATATATGATGTTCAACAAAATGGATGCACAATGTAATGTATTTTTCCTCAATTTTACCTTCCATTGAGACTTATTTTTTATGATCCAAATAAATTTAATGTGGTGAATATACTTCCCATTTTTCATTTTATTTCATGATTAACTCATAATTCGGGTTATTTTATGTTTCACATTTAATTTTATCACCCAATGGGTTTATCCTGAAAATTTCTTAGTTGTAAACGTTATATTTTCTATCTCACTTTCTTTTGTGATTGTTCATTTTCTCTTAAAAAATCACTTTATTATAACCATATTTCATTAAAAATTCCCTTAAAAATACCCATTTTTGAGATATGTATATTTTTATTTCATAATCCGTATACCATTTTAATTCGTAGTGTTTACTTTGATAGTGATTTTATTTTCGGGGGAAATATTGATTAATCCACAATCTTTATTCTGTACAGATATTTGGTAAGGCATGTTGTTTATTATTTTAATTGATTACTCGATGTGAATAATGATTTGGGAAAATAGTTATAGGGTTTTCCTAGACTATATATATCCCCTTAATTCATCTATAGTTTATCATTGGACAACATGTTTTCCAAATTAAAATGGTATCTAGTTGTAGATTTAAACAATCTTTTGAAATGTCTTAATGGTATAAATTTTGACATAACTCAAACATGACATCCAATAATTAATAATTTCCATCATATATATTTTAGTTATTATTTTTATTATCCATGATATTTTTATAAGAAAAAATATGTTGATACAATTCATTCTTAGTTTATTTATTAAATACCATGGGTTTCTATAATTTACCTATCCATATTGATAATGCCATATCCAGTTAGTCAAGTGGATTGTGTTTGTACTTATTTATATTTACATATTGATTTATTATTATTTAATCATTATTTATTCCATTGTACTAAACCTTACTATGACTTTGATATCACTCATATCATATTTTCATTACCCATGTTATAAGGAGGAATCCTTTGAACACATTTTAAGGATGATGAACTATTATTTTCTTGATTCTATTTTCACTTTTCCCAATGTAATATAGGTATCATGTGTGGAATTAAATTTTCAAAAACTACTACACTATTAAATAAATTGGGTTTTGAAACATAAAACTATTCCAATGTAATATATCAAGGAACCAGCTCCAGGATTCTAGGGTTGTTGTGTATCATTAATCAAACTAAGAAAATTGAAAATCAATAATAACTATATATTGAAACCAAAAAGCATTAAAAACACCATTAAAATTAATTAAAGAAATCTAAATAATCACATGGCATGATTTTTAATGTATATCGTTGTAAAAACCTACCTTAGTGGTGTGTGAATGAAATAATGCAACAAATGAGAAAATAACATAGCCCAAACGACAAGATACACACCCTATACTAGAAGAAATCCCATGAAAAAATATTTAATAAACACCTAGGATTGGATGATAAGAATAAAAACAATTAAATAATAGGGAAACTTGTTAATAAAGGATAAATACAATGAAATAGAGAAAAAATCCCATAAAAACTCACCAAAAATGAAGGAAGAGATTCTTCTACAGTGGAGGGAAAAAGGGAAGTGGTGTTTGGGAGCCATGTTACATGCAATAGTCATGTGGGGAATGGTAGGATTAAAAATGGTAATTATTTTAGGTGGTGTAAATGGTATTATCACGATGTGATAATTCTAGGAAAGTTAAATGATTACAATTCATTATTTTCAAAAACCATTAACTAGCAATTTGCACCATACTAGTTGACAAGACACGTCGCTTGGGTTAGTTATATAATTTGGTAAGTCATGAACCATCCAAGAAAACCATGTCTTTTAAGATGATATAATCCCCCATATGTTCCCCACATGATTTCCCCCAATCATACACATGTCATGTTCTAGATATCAAACAACCCATGATAACCACATGGTTACTCCTTTATCTCAGATGGTTATGGAAAACCAATGCACTAACCATTATAGAGATGACATGATGAAAGAAAATGAATAGGAAAATATCATTTGATCTACCAACCATATAGTTTCCCTCCAAACTGGGAACACTAACTATTAAAAGACCCAAAAGCGGTCCAACAACAACAAATCATAAAAATACCATCTGTATCTCAACCTAAAAACCAATGAAAAAGTAAATAAATATAAAAAATAATAATAATGAAAACTGATGTTATGGTGTGACATGTGTCCACACCATAATATATTTATTCCCCAAAAATACTCTATTCATACATGAGGAAAAAATATGAACACTCTAATTCAATGAAAACCCCTGATCACGAAGCCTTCAAACTGAAAAATACCAATAAATACCATTTACTCAAATGCAATCCTTCAAACATACCATTCACACCCAATCATCATAGTTTTAATAACAATGTGGATATCCTTGGTCTGTCACCCTACCATATTGAAATAAAATAAAATACTAAAATCCAATACATGGTAAGGAATCAACCCAAAAACTGGACCAATTTATAATTAATAGTATCCCAAAAACACATTCTTATCAAAAAAAAAACAATATAGGGAAGAGAAATAATTAAAATGTACCCAAATAAGGGAGAATAATAAAAGTGAAAAAATAGGGTATTTCATTAAAAAAATCATGAGTAGTTATTAGGATATGAAATTATCCTTGAATTATTTATCTTATCCTGAGTTCCCATCCCCATAGATTTTATGAAGATTCCTTAGACGATCATAGTGATAAAAAGTCTCAAAAGTGTTTCTCAAAGATACCTTAGAATTACCAATGTAACTACAATGTAAGAACATAGGTTGGTGGTAAATCGATGAAGAAAAAGGATCTAATAGAGAATCCTCCTCGAGAATAGAATCCATTAGCATTCACTCTTCAGCGGATGTGGGACCCCTATAAGAATAAAGAGAATTCATGCTTCCAACCACCATAGGGTTTCCAATGGAATCCAGTTTAACTTGAAATACCTCATCCAAAAACATTAAAAACAAAACATTCCCAAATTAAAGTACTCAATTATTTTCCTCTATTCAAAAACATCACACGATGATATGTGATTTTAACAAATAATTTGATGAAATTTCAAGAGAAAGGAGAATATTCTCCTTGAATTGTTCAGCATACCCCTTAAAAATCAATTGAACATTTTGAACATCCATGATATCTTCATCATTATTCACCTAAACCTAGTTATGGGTAATAATTTTAATGAGAATGGACTTAAATATCTCTTAATTCATCCTTAAATGCAACAAGGATGGATTGATCACTTCCAATTACTCCAAACTGCTCCCCTCAATAAAATTTAGAACTACTCAAACCCTCAATGATTATTTAGTTCCCAACGATATGAAAACACATTAAATTTTCTCAATATAGTGTGAAACCTCTTCAGGACCTAGGTCATAATGAAAAATATGAAATGGTTTAGAATATGTTGTCTACACCTCTCCACTAGGAGTCTTGTAATGTTAAACCACTAGAGAAGAATTATTAAAAATAATCATTACCTTTATGGGTGGAATAATATAAATAACATGAGATCACATGATCCAAATCAGCATCTAGCCAGAACTCATCCCAAACCATACTAGAAAAATTGTTCAATACAAAATTCCATCTAAAATAACCAAAACAATCACACAATACAACCATATACCCTTTAAAAAAATTATTCCCATTTCAATTTCAAAACAATTTTGATACCAAATCCATATCATATCCCCCCATTTCCAAATATAATTTTCTACATAGATACTTTCAAAATAAAAAAATAATTTTATCTTATGCATTTTGAGACCCCAATAAAAAAATAAATTTTTTTTATTGAAAACTCAAATCTCCTAGAAATGAAAGCCACTTTTCACCATTTTGAAAATAAAAAAAAAATATTTTCATTTCAAACCCCATAGAAAAAATCAAAATGAAGAAAAAAATAACTTACACCAAATCCCATAAGATATGGGACTAGTTTTCAAGTATAAATCATCCACATGGATTTGTAGGTCATACACTAAACATGCACCAACCTAAAGAATCATTTTGAACTATGCACATAAACCCCACATGTTTCACTATTCTATGAAATATTACAATGTAACCCTAACTCACTTCCATTATAGTCCCCCAAATCAAGATAAAGTCATCAAACCAAACATAGAACCCATGAGATAAATCCAAAATCAAAATGAAAGACTAAAACATGACAACACCTTGTATCTTAAAGACCATGATGAGTAAGAGTTCATGATTCTCTTCTCATGCTTACATCCTGAGTCCCGATATTCCTATAATTATTATACCAAAAACCCAAAATAAAATAGTTCTCCTCTAAATTCTTTTTTCATAACCGGCCTAAGTTATCACTCAAATCGAGCATGATAATTTCCCCATGACAATATTTTAAGGGTGTCCCCAATCCCCATGAGTTGATGTTAAGCGTATGGTTATCACAATATAATTCATTAGAAATAATTTAACTCAAAAACAAAAAACATAAAAAAACCTAAAATGTAACGCAATGAGGATACAATAACATTAGAATATAAATAAAAAAATCATCTTATCTAAATAAAAATTACCAAGTAAAAACTACATCTAAACATATACTAAACATGATCTCAATGGGACCTCTGGGTCACCCTCTATCCAAAAGACCAACCAACAAAATGAGTAAATCTAAACAAGAACCTATAAAAGATCCTAAACATGAACTACTATAAAATTAATTATTTGTGATGTGGAATTTACAATGAGATACAGTCACATACAATCGAAGGATGAAAAGGACAATGTAGAAGATATTTTTTATGATGGCCAGTAACTGAGAAAACTATTTATTGTGGAAAAAATAAAAATAAATAATTGTTTTTAACTAGTTATATTTACATGATCATTTGAGAAGATGCATCTAATCAGTCACAAATAATTTTTTTATAGTAAAAAAGATCATAACAAATAATATAAATAAATTAAAAATTAATAATAACAAAAATCACAGTAATTTAAAAAATACAAATATATAAAATGGTAGACATTTGAATAAATAATAATTTAGAACATAATAATTTCATATACATCTTGTCATAAAATATGTTTCAATGAAATTCATAAATAATTATTGAGGGGGATTTTCATGTTGAGGGGTGGTGGAGGGAACTCCATATCTACACCATGTTCATGTTTTCGCACATAACACATCATCTAATCATGCTACAACTCATACCATCAACGTTTCTCCTCTTACCGCTATTGTTGTTGTCAAAGAAACACTTATTTATCATTATGAAAGGTTTATATAACCAAATTTAGAGCACATACATTCCCCCCACACTTTCTAGTAGATGATGACGACTCTCAATGAACTACCCTCAAGCTAGATGATAACCATATACCAGTACGTTAGTAAATATCCATTATCCATAAAAAAATGATACAAAAACCCAGCCTCTCTCTATTACAAACTGAGTTGCCTACATCCGTATTGCATCACCAAATCCTTGAGCACTGGTGTCCTGAACCTCATTGTCCAACTAAATATCATAGTTTTTTAAGAAGTAAAAGATTCATATGACTCCCTAAAATGAAATTTAAATTTAAATTATTTAAAATATTATTTTTTTGTTAATTTTATAACTAAAAAAATATACTAACCACAATATGATTATACAGAGCACCAATAATCTCTCCTCTGGTAGGATAAGTGTACATCCTCCCATGACCATAAAACACTATAATATTTGGATTCTAAACTTCCTATATGAATTTAAAATAAAAAATTTTATATAAATTTTATGTAATTTTTTTTATAAAAGCCCTTACCATATGTTGTTGATGAGTATAGAATGTATGACTACATGCTCTATTTGTGACCTACTTCCTCCCATGATTCTGCTATCCTGATGATGTTATCCTATGAAAGAAACCCCCATACATTATTAGAACAATTTATCCCAAACATAAGCGGAGATGTAATTAGGTCAATGGATGCAGAAAAACAAATCACAAACTACGGCTCCAAGTTTCATCATGGCTCTCCTGCATGAACTGTGTAATAATTAACAATAATGTTCCTAAAAAAATAATTCCCAAGACTCCATGATATGGGATCTCATGTTATTTTCGATAGTATACCATAAACAAAAATAAAATCACAATAGTAAGTTAACAATTATATTAATTTTATATTGACTATTTTTATTTACAAACCATCCATTGATCAATGAAGTTATTACGAACATCAGTGGGAATTAGATCCCAAAACACACATTCTCTAGAAATATAATATCTTTTAATTTCACTCCCCATTACAATAACTATATTAGAAATACTGTTGGAAAATAAAAAAAATAATCATACAATTAGTACATAATTATATTAATTATAATTAATGATAATTAATAAGAATTAACTAAAATACACAACTAAACATACCTCCACTTATGTGCATCAAAATCAAGATGTGGACATCACTCATGAATTGGGTTGGGAATCAACAATATCATAAGACAAAACCCATTAGAGTCAATGATGACTTACCAGCAACTAAATGGGTCGATGATGAATTACAAGGCTCGTTACCTAGAAACATATCCTCCATGAGGCTAATGAACATGTAATATAAATCATCTTCATTCATATGAAACATGAAATGAATGTTGTCAACAAATAATTACAAATAATTACTATATATATTAATTATTACTATAAAAAACATGTAATTTCGACAGTCATCATCTTCATCACGGTCTATGTATTCTATGGTGTCAACATCTTCATATTACTCATTAGTATAATCAATTTCTATTGGATCTTCAGTTTCATCATCTCTTATTATTTCAAATTAATTTATTATATCATGAATATTATCATTACTATTGGCTAACAACTGTGTGGTGTCATCATCAATATTCATTTCTCTTTATGGAAAAGTTATATTTGGAGTATTCTATTGGTAAGATTCAATTCCTTCCACTTAAATATAATGCAATTCACATTTCATAAATAGACTTCCACACTATTTCATTAATGTAATTCTCAACCAGTTAATTAACTCTCCTGACAGAACATAAAAATTTTCAAGAAAAATTTGAGGTGCTTGAAGATCTAATAGAATTTGAACATAATTACAAAATTAGTTCCTAGATAGCATAACTCAATTATAACATCTATAATGACATAAATGTTTAATTTTCATTATCAATGAAGATATACTCTCTTTTAAAAACAAATAATAATTTTTTTAATCAACATATACATGTGTATGAAATCAAATTCATTTCTGTACATATTCATTATAGTATTTAACCATTTTGGATGGTGGGTTACTCAATAAAAACTTTCAAATATCAATTTTATTATCCATTTGTGTAACTAGAAAAATAAAAAAAAATCAATATAATAAATATTAAATTTATTTCAAATATTATAAAATATAAAATTTTCTTTAATAATATTTGAAACCAATATGAAAAATTATGTGGCAGACATTTTTTGAGAGAATCTGGTGTGATTTTTGGAAGCTTTTTCTTTATATAATCATCATATAATATACAAATAAAATAGTATTACTATATATTTAAAAATATATAACTAATAGTTGAAGGTATAACATACTATAAATGTTACCTCAATTCATTATAGTTGAGAAGAACTTATGTATACCCTTTGGGAGGTTAATCATTTGAAATATTTTATTCATGAACTCTACCAAATACAATTTTACGATGATTAAAAATTTATAATTGGCACTCCATTTCATCATTAAAATATCCCTCATTATAGACCATTTGTATACATTTTAATGGATATTCATGTTTAAAATATTGGAGGTAAAAATAATTCATCTTAAAAATAAGATTCTTTAATTGAAATATCGACTGATGGTTTTTATGTACATTATTTATTATTTTTTGTATTCACATTTCACATGGGTACATCCATTATAACTGTACTGGCCCTTAACATTTTGGTTCATGTATAAAATATATTATCGAAGGATCCATTGAATCAAAGAAAAATAGAAGAATGAAATTTTATTTTACTAAAATTTAATGAAAAATATTCTTGGAGTCTACATAGTGCATCACAGCCTATTGTTTTTGCATTTGTTTTTGGAAACAAATATTATATATATATTCGTCAATCAAAAATTAATGATTTATGTAATCATATAAAAACTCTTTATAGACATATTTCCATTATAACAGGAAAATCCTTAATTTGTAATCCATTAATACAACTTTTAATGAAACATGTAGACAGATTTGAAAAATAAAAATCTTTTAGTAGCAATTCCACAATACATATAAAAATTAAATTTGATTTTATTTGAAAACTATATAAGTCATTTTTCATCATTAAAAAAATTATTTGATTTTCAAACAACCCATGTCATGAACAACATAATATTTTTATAATATATAATAATTAAATGAAATTATCATTTTTATTATTAAGTGTGTATAACAATATACAAAGTAGCTGTTTAAAATTATTCTTCTCAATATTCATGAAATCCAACATGTGATGTGTAACGCCCGAGACTTTTATGAGAAATATTTTATTTTTATCAAAGGAATATTTCACTACACACAACACTATCTTGGCTTGCTTTACACGCAACTTTGGCCTTTCTCGATAGCTTGTGTCGTACGCAATACCGAGTTTCACTAAACAACGATATGCTATTAAAATATTATTAAAACTAGCCGTTATGAATAGTAATAAACACTTTTTGAAATTTTGTAATTTTTTTTTCAAAATGGAATTCATTTTTGGATTTGGAATATAGAAATTAGCATAGGGTGAAGTTTTGGTACTTTTCGGATAACTTTCATATTCTGATGAATAGTGAAAATTACTAAATTTTAATTAAAAACAACTTTTTTAATCGAAATAATTAATAGTGATAAATTATTAATTTGAGTGGTTTTAAAGTATATTTAGAATATATTTTTACAATTTAATACAATTTTGTTCATTGGATGTAATTTCACATTTAAACCAGACATAAACAAATGCCAATCTTTTGATAGTTATTATCTTTTAAAAACACGTTATTTGTTTTGACGATGGGAATCAATTTTTAAATTAGTTAATGTAACTGATATGTTTTGAATTTGGTAAAATAAACATCATTTTTGAATTCATAATATCAAATATAGCTTAGGCCTAATTTTTTGTATTTTTCTGGAAACTTTCATTTTTTGATGAATAGTGAAACCACTAAGTGGTAGTTAAAAAAACTGAATTTTTCATAAAACATTATTTTACCGCTTCTGTGAGTAGAATTTTGGAAATCCGAGAGACACGGTTAATATAAAGGACTAAAATGAGATTCAATGAGATGAAAATAATTTTTGGCGAATAGTAACTTTTTACTTTTTTTACCACGGTTAAAAGTAAATACGGTAATTAAGGGTAAAAGTGTTATTATTATTACCATAACACATGTCCTAATTCTGTTGGATAAGTGTAATTCGACCAAAAACAACCTTAAGAATAAAATATGTCCATTTAGGCCCACTTGGATTAGATTAGTAAATTTATTATCAATTTATTTAAAGAAGGGTTAAAATAGTTAAAATCAATGTTTAATAACTAAATCATTTTTAAAATAGGGTTATACATAAGATAAATTCGACTATAAATATTAATTAGAAAGATAAAAATATTTACAACATAATGGTATTTTATTGATAATTTTTAGACATTACATAATTTAATTTATTTATGACACAATGATGATGCAGTAATTATCTTATTAATGAAATATTGACATAATTGATGTTATAAATACCTAAATAAATGTAATTTGATACTTTTTATGAATTCCAATAATTTTATATGTTAACATGACATGTTAGTATTGATTTAATTAATTTTTTTCTAACTAATAATTCTGTTATGAATTTCACAAAATTCAATTACCAAATAGTGTCAAAATTGACATAAAATTGTTTTTAAAAAAATACTATATTATTAATTTTTATTTTATTCCTAAAAATATAAGGATCGACCCAATGACTTAGATAACGTTATATATATTAATAATAAACAACTTGGGGTTCGTTTGGCTTGATATAGTACGTTTATTAACCTTATAGTGTAAGAAAAAAAGAAGACACGGTAAAAGTTAAATTATCTAACTTAAAGTTAAATCTAAATGATAAGGTTAAAATTGATACCTAAACTTGTCTAAATTCTATTGGATGAGATATTTTCAACCCATAACCACCTTATATTCTAAATATATCAATTGGGAGCTATTAAAAAATGAATTTGACTTTATAATAAAATAATATTTTTCGTTATTCCAATGGTGCCCCTCTCCTCCCTTATAAAAGGGCACCTCCTCCCTCTCTTCCTCACACAACTTTGAGCCTTCAAGCTTGGATAAAACCTGACAATATCTCCTCTCCACTTCCCTAGAAACATCATAGATGTCCTGGTCTTGTTGAAAGACCAATTTTAGTGCCCTAAGAAGAGGTCTCAAATAGGCACTTCAAAGAAGAGGTAATGTCTGTTACCGATTCTTTCATCTTTATTTCTTCTTCCACTTATTCTTCTTTAGTTGTTTCATTATGAAGTAATAAAATCAGTATCACTCATATACTGATATTTTATTATATGTATTAAACAACCCTATTTCCCCATCTATCCATCCTACAGAAAACAAAATCACCACGCGTGCGTACGTACAGAATATCGTCTCCACGCCGTGGTGTAATCTATTTTCCACCACCACCATACTCGGATGGGTATAATGGTGTAAATAATAACTATATATGATTATTTTAAAGTGATATTGATTCTGAAATAGTATACATACACTCCAAAACAATTACACGATCATTGGAATGATATCATCGCTCGTGCGTACGTACGGAATACCGTCTCCACGATGTGATGCGACTCGTTATACATGATCATCATTGAATAATGATTATATAAATGAATTGTGTGAATTAATATGATATATATTACACTAATACAATTCTGGAAAGGAGGTATCTATAACGTAAAATGAAAAATAAGAATTTATTCGGCAAAACACGCATAAGAACAAAAAGTAATAAACACCTGAATAACATGTAGGAATGAAATATTAATAATATGAAGCGAAGAATATGACCATATATGATATAATAAAAAGACGTATGATTCTGGAATAATTCATTAACATTATTTGAATCATTATACTGGAGGTTCGGACACTTACGAAGCAAATCGGACCTAAGGTAAGGGAAAATATCACAATCTCATTTTATCCGATATTGTTTATACATTGGTATTTACTGGGGTGTATTTTATCATCCACATCCATGTTTCCTCAATATGAAATATTGTTTCCATCCCCCTACATTTTTTTAAATCTAATTTTACTCTTCTGTGAGTTTTTAGTAAAAGATATAAAATGAATATTTTGTAGTTTTTCGTACGACGTACTTTTTGACTTTTCCGACAAAAGTACGGGAATAATGTTTTTTTAACTTATACATCATGAATAGATTTTTGAAAAAATATTTCCAAGAAGCTTACTTAACATGTTTCCAAGTTTATTTTTAATCAACTTCTTTTAGTTTAAAATTGTATGACGTGTTAAGAAAGTAAAATGTTTTTGAAGTAGAAAGGATATTTTTCTCACGAATGGAGTTCAAGTGTTTTATCAAAATTATTTTCTATCTAAGATAATATAGAGTTCTATTTCTATCCCTATTATTACATTTATTTGAATATGTTGTGATGGAATTATTTTTATGAATTCATTTATCTTATATGAATTGTTTTATGATGTCATGTTGTTTAAGAATCCCATTTTTATTACATGGGTTATGAAATGATGTATGATTTATGATTTTGTGGAACACATATGAATGGTATCATTATGAGATGGTTAGGACCTATATCTCCCTCCAATTCATTGAGTAATGATTTTATATCGCATCAGATAGAAATGGCTGGAACGGCAGGTTAAACTGGTTCAGTGAAATAGGACTGAAATGAGGAGTGAACTCGGTTCAGAAATGGACTTTGTCCACTAAGATAGTCTTGGCAATGAGTCTTGACTAATAAGAAATGATTATCTATGATTATATGTGTATGCCACAAAGTTTCATGTTTTAATTTATGATTATTGGGATTTCATTTCACTATTGTGATTTATCCCATGTTATGAAATTATGCTCTCTTTTGAATGTAAAGATTTCCAAAATGTTATGTTCTTATGAATAAGATGTGATTTATATATCTTTTGTTTACCCTTAATGAGCATTTTGAGCTCATCCTTTTGTATGTTTTCTTTCCCCAGGCCAGGAAGAAGGTTATTATGTAGGATATGCCAAAAGGGACTATAGATATGATTAAATTAATGGGAGACAATGTAGACGCTTTATGAACCAGTTGTTTATGTTTCCCAGTTTCTAAAGACACTATACCTATACGGTTCTTTCATGGTTTTGTTATATGTCATAATAAGTATGATTTAATTTTGAATTAATAACAATTTATGTAATGTATGGGTCATTATAGTTGGTATCAGAAGAAAGGTACAGTCAACCTTTAGAAACATGGATGTGAAAGCCTTAGTAAGAACCCTAAGGATAATTCTAAGCATAGAACACAGTCTTAGTGTTTTAGAAATGACCATGAATAACCTAGGATAAGACATTAAGTGTGAAATTTTATTCTTGATTATGTGGTTTTCCAATTATAATTATTGTTGGTCACACTATTCTTCTTGGTTTTAGTCAATGGCTGGAACCCGAATGAACCGTGTTAATGCGGAATACGACGGGCAATGCAATGATTATCCCCCTGAGCAACCAAAAGTTATGGGATCTGGAATGAAAAATATTGTATCCATGCTCACACAACATTCTCAAGCTAGGAATCATGCATGACTTCCAAACGAGCAAAGGAAAGAGCAACATTATGTTGAATCCTTCATGAGGCAGCGTCTGCCTTCTTTCATTGGGTCTTCTGATCCATTAGTTGCTGAACAATGGATGAGTACTACTGAAAAGAAATTTTCTGTTCTGCAATGTTCTAAACATGATAAAGTCATGCTAGCAGTGTATCGTTTGGAAGGAGATGCTGATCAATGGTAGAATCTTATTAAGAATACAAGGCAAATGGATGAAATTGAGTCCATGTAATGGGATGAGTTCAAGAACTTATTTTTCATTAAGTACTTCCCTCGTATTCTCCGAACAAAGATGGAGAAAGAGTTTCTTGAACTGAAAAAAAAGGATGATGAATCTATTGGTACCTATGAAGCAAATTTTCCATGACATGCATGGTATGCATCTGGTATTATTATCCAACCTGAGAGTAAGATCGATCGATTCTTTAGTGTCTTAAAACCAAGTCTTCGAAGGGCCTTAGCCATAAGGGACTTCAATAGCTATGAGGAAATCATTCAATGTGCTCTCAATGTTGAGATGGATATTGGAGTAACCCATCAGTCATATGGGTTTGATAAGAAGAGGAAAATGGAATTCAAAGGAAAATCTAAAGAGCACACTGAAAAGGAGATGATCTTTCCCTTATACTCAATGTGTAGAAAGAATCATGGAGGGATTTGTCTTAAAGAGACAAGTAAATGTTTCAAATGTGGAAAGGAAGGCCATCAGACTTTTGAATACTGCAATGATTGGAAGAAGATGTCTAATGATGAAAAAAAAGGAAGGTACACACAGAATAAACCTACTGCACTTCAATGTTTCAAGTGCAAGGATATGGGGCATTATGCCAATAAATTCCCTAATCCAAGGGTTGTTGATGATGATCGACATCAACAAAATCTTAAGGTTAAAGACAAAGGAAAGTCACATGAAATTTCTATCAGCGATGTGGAGTACGATAACGATGTGGTGAAAGTCACACTTACCATCCACTCTAAAGTAGCAAATGTTTTATTTGATTCTGGGTCCACCCACTCTTTTATTTCTGATTATTTTTTAAGGGTATCACCATATTACCTCAACAATTAGATGTTGAGTAAGCTGTGACAACACCTAATGGAACAACAGTCGCATGAAAAGTTTATAATTCTTCCCCGATTGAAGTTTGTGGGAATGTTCTTCCTGCAAATCTTGTGATCCTTCCTAGAGTGAAATTTGATGTGATTTTTGGCATAGTTTCGCTTTCTTTAAATGGAGCTCATATCAATTTACAAAGAAGGGATGTCACATTTCATATTCCAGATCAATCTATGATCATCTATCGATGCAAGGATGAACATTACCTTCCAGTGGAAATTTCATCCATCTTATGGGTCCTTATTCCACTGAATGAATGTTATTTATCTCAAATGGTTGGTGAGAAACTTACAATTAAGAATATGCCCATTGTACTAGTGTTTTATGATGTCTTTCCAGAGGAATTGCCGGGTCTTCCACCAAATAGTGATGTTGAGTTTTCAATAGAACTCATTTCGGGTGCTTTGCATATTTCAAAGACACCTTATAGAATTTCCCCAAAGGAGTTGCAGGAATTGAAGAAGCAACTCCAATAGAATCTTGATAAGGGATTCATACACCCTAGTGCATCACCTTGGGGATCACCTGTTCTGTTTGTTAAGAAGAAAGATGGATCAATGAGACTCTACATTGATTATCGAGAACTTAACAAGATCACTATCAAGAAAAAATATCCTCTCCCACGCATTGATGACTTATTTGACCAACTACGCGGAGATCATTACTTTTCCAAGATTGATCTTCATTCAGGGTATCATCAATTAAGGGTCAAAAGGGAGGATATTCCAAAGACAACTTTCTATGCAAAGTATGGACCCTATGAATTTATAGTGATGTCATTTGGTCTTACTAATGCCCCTGTTATCTTCATGGATCTGATAAATAGAGTCATTAGAGACTATCTTGATCAGTTTGTGGTAGTCTTTATAGACGACATTCTTGTTTATTCAACGAGCAAGGATGAACAAGAAGATCACTTGAGAATTATATTGAAGATCCTGAAAATTGAGAAGATTTATTCCAAATTTACCTAGTGTGAATTTTGGCTTCAAAAAGTTTCATTTTTGGGTCACATAATCTCCAAAGAAGGGATATCTGTGGATCCAGCAAAAACAGAGGTCATCGAAAGATGCTCAAGACCAACAACAGTAACCGAGATCCAATGTTTTCATGGTTTGGATGGATATTATCGACGTTTTGTGAAATATTTTTCACGATTATCCAATCCACTCAACGGGTTGACTCGGAAAAGAGTTAAGTTTGTTTGGACGGAGGAATGTGAAGAGAATTTCAAGGAGTTGAAAATAAGGTTATCTAGTGCACCTGTGCTCACACTGCCTTGTAGTGGAGAAAGGTTTGTGATCTACAGTGATGCATCCAGGAGGGGGTTGGGGTGTGTTCTTATACAAAATGATATGGTGATAGCTTATGCCTCACGACAGTTGAAAATTCATGAGCAAAATTACCCAACAAATGATTTGGAGTTAGCGGTGGTAATATTTGAATTAAATATTTTGAGGCCTTATCATTATGTAGAAAAGTGTGATATTTTTACTGATCATAAAATTTAAAAGTATATTTTCACACAAAAGGAGCTGAATATGAACCAAAGAAGATGGTTGGAACTGATTAAGGATTACGACTGCTCAATTCATTACCACCCTGGGAAAGCAAACAAGGTGGCAGATGCATTAAGTCGACAAGACCATTCTAGATTATCCATGATGAGGATCACAAAATATCCAATATTTATGGATTTACAAAGGATGGATCTTGGATTTTTAATGGAAGGGGGAAAATCGTATCTTTCTCAAATGAATGTTCAACCATCTATACATGTGAAGATTAAAGAGGCAGATAAAGAAGATGTAGAGTTAAAAAAGAAGGTGAGAAATATTCCGGAATTAAGCCTTGATTGTGATGGGATAATAATGTTCAGGAATCGGGTTTGTGTTCCTCCCATCCCATAATCAAAGAAGGAGCTGCTGGATGAGGCTCATAGTTATTCATTCTCTATTCATCCTGGAAGCACGAAGATGTATAGGGACCTGAAAGAGTACTTCTGGTGGGATGTAATGAAATGAGATGTTGCTGAATATGTCTCTTGATGCTTGGTTTGTCATCAAGTTAATGCTGAGAGACAGAAGTCTAAGGGGATGTTACAACCATTACCCATACCCAAATGGAAATGGGAAAACATCACTATGGACTTTGTCACAGGACTTCCTAAAACATCCAAAGGAAATAATGCTATTTGGGTCATAGTTGATCATCTTACAAAGTCTGCACACTTCATTGCTATTAGAGAGGGTGTCTATCTGGATCAGCTTTCCAGGATATATGTAAAAAAAGTGGTAAGATTGCATGGAGTACCAGTTTCTATTATATCTGATCGGGATCTGAGATTTATCTCGAAGTTTTGGCGAAGTCTTCAGCATACTCTCAATACAGAGTTGAGTTTTAGCACTGCTTATCATCCTCAGACAGACGGTCAGTCTGAGAGAACAATTAAAACTCTAGAAGATATGTTGAGAGCTTTCTCTATAGATTTCAAAGGTGTTTTGGATCAATACCTACCTTAGGTGGAATTTTCTTATAATAATAGCTTTCACTCTAGTATTCAGATGGCTTCTTATGAAGCTCTCTACGGAAAGAAATGCAGGACTCCAACTTGCTGGGATGAAGTTGGGGAAAGAAAGCAATTAGGACCTAATCTTGTTGATGAGATGGCAGACAAGGTCCGATCTATTCAACAACACATAAGTGCATCTCAGAGTCGACAGAAAAGTTATGCCAACAACCGAAGAAAAGACCCAGAGTTTGAAGTGGGTGATAAAGTGTTCTTAGGAATATCTCCCTAGAAGAGGGTCATGACATTTGGAAAGAAGGGGAAGTTGAGCCCTAGATATATCGGTCCTTTCAAAATACTGGATCGTGTTGGAAAGGTAGCTTACTGATTGGCGCTTCTACCGAATCTCTCTCAAGTTCATGATGTGTTACATGTATCTCTCCTCAGAAAGTACATACCTGATTTTTCACATGTACTCAGCTCAGAAGTTGTACCACTAGAGCAAGATCTTTCTTATAAAGAACAGCTGATAGAGATTCTATATCGTAGTGAAAAAGTCATACGGAACAAGACCACTCGCTTGGGTGAATATTTTATGGAGGAACCACCAATTAGAAGAAGCTACATGGGAGCTTGAGGATATGATGAGGGAAAGGTATCCTCATCTGTTTGTTATAAAGTGATGAATTTCGAGGGAGAAATTCATTTTAAGGGGGGTAGAATGTAATGCCTGAGACTTTTATGAGAAATATTTTGTTTTTATCAAAGGAATCATTCAATACACACAACACTATCTTGGCTTTATTTACACGTAACTGCGGCCTTCCTCAATAGCTTGCGTCGTACGCAATACCGAGTTTTACTAAACAACGATATGATATTAAAATATTATTAAAACTAGACGTTATGAACAGTAATAACCACTTTTTGAAATTTTTTTAATTTTTTTTTCAAAATGGACTTCATTTTTTGATTCGTAATATCGAAATTATCTTAGGGTGAAATTTTGGTACTTTTCGGATAACTTTCATATTCTGATTAATAGTGAAAGTTACTAAATCTTAATTAAAAACAACATTTTTAATCGAAATAATTAATAGTGATCAATTACTAATTTTTTTGGTTTTAAAGTATATTTAGAATATATTTTTACAATTTAATACAATGTAGTTCATTGGATGTAATTTCACATTTAAACCATACATAAACAAGTGTCAATCTTTTGATAGTTATTATCTTTTAAAAACGTGCTATTTGTTTTGACGACGACAATTAATTTTTAAATTAGTTAATGTAACTGATATGTTTTGAATTTGGTAAAATAAACATCATTTTTGAATTCATAATATCAAATATAGCTTAGGCCTAATTTTTGGTATTTTTCTGGAAACTTTCATTTTTTGATGAATAGTTAAACAACTAAGTGGTAGTTAAAAGAACTGAATTTTTCATAAAACATAATTTTACCTCTTCTGTGAGTAGACTTTCAAAAATCCTAGAGACATGTTAAAATCTAGGAATAAAATGTGGTTCAATGAGATGAAAATAATTTTGGGTGAATAGTAACTTTTTGCTTTTTTTTACCACTGTTAAAAGAAAATAGGGTAAGGGTAAAAGTATTTTTATTATTACCATAACACATGTCCTAATTCTATTGGATAAGTGTAATTCGACCAAAAACAACCTTATTAATAAAATATGACCATTTAGGCCCACTTGGATTAGATCAGGACATTTATTATCAATTTATTTAAACAAGGGTTAAAATAGTTAAAATCAATGTTTAATAACTAAATCATTTTTAATATAGGTTTATACATAAGATAAATTAGACTATAAATATTAATTAAAAAGATAAAAGAATTTACAACATAATGGTATCTTATTTATAACTTTTATACATTAGATAATTTAATTTATTTATGACACAATGATGATGTAGTAATTATCTTATTAATGAAATATTGACATAATTGATGTTATAAATACCCAAATAAATGTAATTTGAGAATTTTTATGAATTTCAATAATTTTATATGTTAATAAGACATGTTATTATTGATTTAATTAAATGTTTTTGAACTAATCATTCTGTTATGATTTTCACAAAAATCAATTACCAAATAGTGTCAAAATTGAAATAATTTTTTTTTTAAAAAACAATACTATATTATTAATTGTTATTTTATTCCTAAAAATATAATTTTCGGCCAAATGACTTAGATAAGCTTATATATATTAATAATAAACATTTTGGGGTTCGTTTGGCTTGATATAGTAAGTTTATTAACTTTATAGTGTAAGTAAACAAGAATACACGGTAAAAGTTAAATTATCTAACTTAAAGTTAAATCTAAATGATAAGGTTAAAATTGATACCTAAACTTGTCTAAATTATATTGTACGAGAGTATTTTTACACATCCCCACCTTATCATAGAAATTTATCAATTTGGAGCTATTGAAAACCGAAGTTTACTTTATAATAAAATAATATTTTAGTTATTCCAAAGGTGCCCCTCTCCTCCCTTATAAAAGGGAACCTCCTCCCTCTCTTACTCGCACCACTTTGAGACTTCAATCTCGGCCAACCCCTACCAATATCTCCTATCCACTTCCCTAGAAACATCATAGAGGTCCTGGTCTTCTTCAAAGACTAATTTTAGTGCCCTAAGAGGAGGTCTCAAAGAGGCGCTTCAAAGAAGATGTAATGTTCGTTACCGATTCTTTCATCTTTATTTCTTCTTCCACTTCTTCTTATTTAGTTGTTTCATTATGAAGTAATGAAATAAGTATAACTCATATACTTATATGTTATTATAAGTATGAAACAAACCTATTTCACCATCTATCTATCCTACGGAAAACGAAATCACCATGCGTGTGTTCGTACGGAATACCGTCTCCACGCCGTGGTGTAATCTATTTTCCACCACCACCTTACTCGGATGGGTATAATGGTGTAAATAATAAATATATATGATTATTGTAAAGTGATATTGATTCTGAAATAGTATAGATACACTCCAATACAATTCGACGATCATGGGAACGATATCATCACTCGTACGTACGTACAAAATACCGTCTCCAAGATGTGATGCGACTCGTTATACATGATCATCATTTCATAATGATTATATAAATGAATTGAGTGAATGAATATGATATATATTAAACTAATACCATTCTGGAAATGAGGTATCTATATCCTAAAAATAAAATTAAGAGTTTATTCGAAAAAACGCGCATAAGAACAAAAAGTAATAAACACCCGAATAACAAGTAGTAATGAAATATTACTAATAAGAAGCTAATAATATGACAATAAATGATATCATAAAAATACGTATGATTCTGGAATAAGTCAATAACATTATTTAGTCATTATATAGGATGTTCGGACACTTACGAAGAAAATCAGACCTAAGGTAAGGGAAAATATCACAATCTCATTTTATCCGAGATTGTTTATACATTGGTATTTACTGGGGTGTATTTTATCATCCACATCCATGTTTCCTCAATATGTAATATTGTTTCCATCCACCTAAAATAGTTTAAATCCAATTTTACCCTTTGGTGAGTTTTTAGTAAAAGATATAAAATGAATCTTTTGTCGTTTTTCGTACGAGGTACTTTTTGACTTTTCCGAAAAAAGTACGGGAAGAATGTTTTTTTAACATATACGGAATGAATGGATTTTTAAAACATTATTTCAAAAAATCTTACTTTACAATTTTTCAATTTTATTCTTAATCAACTTATTTTAGTTTAAAATTGTATGACATGTTAAGAAAGGAAAATGTTTTTGAAGTAGAAAGGATATATTCCTCAAGAATGGAGTTCAAGTGTTTTATCAAAATTATTTTCTATCTAAGATAATATAGGGTTCTATTTCTATCCCCATTATTACATTAATTCGATTATGTTGTGATGGAATTATTTTTATGAATTCATTTATCTTATATGAATTGTTTTATGATGTCATGTTGTTTAAGAATCCCATTTTTATTACATAGGTTATGGAATGGTGTATGATTTATGATTTTGTGGCACAAATATGAATGGTATCATTATGAGATGGGTGGGACCTATATCTCCCTCCAATGTATTTGGTAAAGATTTTATATTGCATGAGATAGACATGGCTGGAACGGCAGGTTAAACCGGTTCAGTGAAACAGTACTGAAACGAGAGGTGAACTCGGTTCAGAAATGGACTTTGTCCGCTAAGATAATCTTGGAAATGAGTCTTGAATAATAAGAAATGATTCTCTATGATTATGTGTGTATGCCACCAAGTTTCATGTTTTATGTTATGATTATTGAGATGTCATTTCACTACTATGTTTTATCCCATGTTATGAAACTATGCTCTCTTTTGCAGGTTATGATTTCCAAAATGTTATGTTCTTATGAATATGATGTGATTGATATTTCTTTTGTTTACCCTTACTGAGCATTTTGAGCTCACCCTTTTGTATGTTTTCTTTCCCCAGGTCAGGAAGAAGGTTATTAAGTAAGATATTCCAAAAGGGACTATAGATATTATGAAATTAATGGGAGACAGTGTAGACGCTTTGTGAACAAGTTGTTTATGTTTCCCAATTTCTAAAGACACTAAACCTATACGATCCTTTCATGGTTTTGTTATATGTTGTAATAAGTATGCTTCAATTTTGAAGTAATAACAATGTATGTAATGTATGGGTCGTTATATGATGGATCAAATAATATGTACAATATGGAATATAATAAAAAATACTTTTTTTATCCAATTTTGACCTTTCTCAAATCCATTTATTGTTTTTTATAGTTTATCCAAGGGTAATTAGAGGAAATAAAAAGGAAATATATTTTATATCAATAAATAAGATCATTAATGGTGGTGCACCCCTTTCAATTTTACCTTTTCTGAAATGATTTATCTTTCTTTGGAAAGGCTGATCTATAGGAAGGAAAATGTGTTGATAGTAAAACAAAATTCCTTTGATGAGAATAAAAACTTTTCTATTACTCATAATGTATGGACATGATTTTGGACTATTTTTTATCCATACAGATAACATGACAGAAGTTGGTAAGTGACTAATTTTATTTATTAACGCTGATTTCAATAAAAATTATATTTTCCAACAACATCATATTTAATGACATCATTACAACATTATAAATTTAACTCACCAATCGATGTCTTTAAATGGATATCAATATTTATTTTGGATGTCCTGTAATTATTAATCTCAAAATGATATGTGGTTCATTCATAAACATTCATAAAGTTTTTTTATGGAGTTATTAATATAGACCAAAAAAAATATTGACTTCCATAAAAAAAATGGATATAATCCATATTTAGAAGTACTAAATTGCACATTATAGGATTCTAATGGAAAATGTGAATAAACCTAATTTCAATGTTTCTATCAATCACCATCAGAAAGATGATTTAATATTTTATTGAATGAAATATTGGATTTTTGAGATGACATTAATGATTTTATTTTTGGAGACATAAATAAACACTCAAATATGGGTTGAAGCATGAAATTCCTAAACTATTTAATGGGAACAAATATAGTCATCCTTGATAGAGCCCCATTATATATAAAATATTCACATGTAGGGAAACTAACTAATGACACATTTTCACCATAAATTAGGATGCATTCATTTTATCATACCTGAATATTATGATAACCAAGACCCAATTTATTGACCATATTCATTCCCTCATTGAAATTTATAGGAAACACCTTTCCATTAGGTTATAGTAATTTAACCATAGAAAATATCTGATGAAAAAATACTTATCACATTATCATATTTAGCTGTTTAAATTTTTTTTAACTACCACAATTTTTATTATATTTCCAGAAGGATATAGGGAATCCTTTTCAAATTTCAGAAACTTATAAAATTGATATAGTTCTAACTCATGAGTTAAATCATTATTATGAGTTTATGTTTTTTAAAAAGATGTATGAGAAACTTCTTATAGTAATGTTTGATACTATGATTGTTATATAACCAATTAATTTTTATCTTATATAGAATTGTGTTTACCATTATGATTCTAAAAATATAATCTTTCCTAGAAGTAAAACATTATAGATGACCCACAACACTATTAAATGTCTCTAACCTCCTCAGATGGCATTTTATTCATTGGGACATAATTTCCACTTTTGAAACAAATTATGGATTTATTGATGGAAATGATAAAATAATTCAACTCCCTCAATATATAGAAGAATCGTACAAGAACCATTTGGTTTTATGCAATGATTTGTCCAATCACGGACTTCTAATAAAAATTGTTTCAAAATCCTTGTTCAAAATTTTTCTAAAATTTAATTAATGAAATTATTTCATATAATTAATATGAAAGAAGGAATATGTGATTCAAAAAAACAAAATTACAATTTATGAATAAATATTACAAATTATTGATAATTAGTGATTGATAAGACAAAAAATCAAAAATTACTAAAATCTTAAAAATAATTGTGATGAAAAATGATTTTATACAATTTCTTCATAGTATTCCCCATTTTTTACAAATTATAACTTATTTTTTATATTTATCACTAATTAACTATAATTTTAGGAGTGGAGGGAACAAGGGGAATAGAGGGGATTGAAGCGAAGGTTGAGGAATTATTATGGCACCCAAGGTTTTAAATTAAATAGAGGAGATTTATTCCTGGGTAACCCTATGAGTGATGAAAGAGGAAGCATATGTGAGGGATATCAATATCACACTTAGTGGTTTTCCTTTTTTTGGTTCAACATCTTATCTTGAGAGAATAATGTTTTTAATAATCAATATAATTTAAAAGCATGATTATCACTAAAACATTATTTTCTCATGATGAGAGATTGAAGAAAAAAAAATGAAAAATTCTACTAATCATGTCATTATTATCACACACATCTCCTTCATCCTCTATCACTCCAACATTTACACACGACTGCATATCCTTTAAATTTTCTAAACTCAAAAGTATTAAAACTCATTCTTTCCCTCATCGCCTTTATCATCTCTACAATGAAATTCACTAACAACCCTTGGTACTTTAATTGTTTTTTCTAATTATGGATAAAAATG
Organism: Viscum album; assembly: GCA_963277665.1. Lineage (NCBI taxonomy): Eukaryota > Viridiplantae > Streptophyta > Magnoliopsida > Santalales > Viscaceae > Viscum > Viscum album. The sequence goes on along the minus strand of OY728141.1, from coordinate 1,588,729,376 downwards.
GGTAATTATTACCAGTTATGGGAAATTTTGACTAATTTAGGGATATTAGTGAAATTATTGGTAATTATCGAAAATTATGGTAAGTTATAGTATATTATGATTAATTATTGCTAATTATTAAAATATATTTTCAATTATTGAAAACTATTGAGAATTATTTCTAATTATAACTAATTATTTGTATTCTTTTCTAATTAATAATATTTATTTCTAATTAATAATTTTTATTTCCTAATAAGACTAATTAAAATTAATTATTATGAATCATATTTATTCCAAACTAATATGATTCAACACTAATTAATACTATTTATTTCTAATTAATATTAATTGTTCATAATTAATGATAATTATTCATAATTAATAATAATTATTTTTAATTAAAAGTAATTATTCTCATTTAACACTAATTATTTCTAATTAATACAAATAATTGTTAATTGTTCTTAATTATTACCAATTGTTAATAAGTATTATTAATTATTATAAATTATTACAAGTTAATATTAATTGTTTTTAATTAGTACTAATTATTGTTCTTTCATAGTAATACTAGCTAAATATCAATAACTTTTACAAAGTGTTGCTAACTATTACTAAATTTTTCTAATTTTTAATATTTATTACAATTACTAATTGTTATTAATTATTAATATTCATTATTAATTTATATTAAATATTAATAATTAATAATAAATACTTCTAAACATGCAATATTTTAACTAAATATCCTTATTTTCTTATAATTTTTGTTAGTTTTTTATAATTAAAACTATTCCTTTCTAATTAATTACTATTTATTTTTAATTAATACTATTTATTACTAATTAATAAAAAAATTTAAATTACCAGTAATTTTTTTCATTTTTTATAATTATTTTTATTATAATTTAGAGTTATTTATTTTGATATACTTTTATTTTTTATGACTATCGTTAATTAATAGTAATTACCTCTACTTACTAGTATTTTGTACTAATTTTTACTAATAATTTCCAATTACTAATAAATATTTCAATTTAAAACTAACTATTAAATATTAATACTAATTTATATTAATTATAATTAAATAATAATTTTTTAAATTAATACTAATTTTTGTTGAATAATAGTACTTATCATTAATAATTTCGAATTTTTTAATTGTAACATTTTTTATTTATTACAAGTTATTGGTAATTATATCTAATTATTTTAAATTAATAATAATTTTTAATTAATACAAATTATTGAAAATTATTACTAAATATTTCAAATTATTTGTAATTATTAATAATCACTACTAATTACCAATATCTTTTACTCAATTCCAAAAAGTTTTTCATTATTTTTCCTAATTTTTTATAATTATTACTAATAATGTTTTACTAATACTAATTATTGTTTATTAATACTAATTAACATAATTTTTTTCTAATTAAAGCTTAATTTTTTTTAGTTATTTCCAAATTTTTATTATTTACCACCACATTTTTACTATGTATTGCTAACTACATGTTATTTTTACTATAGGTTGTTGTTTTTAATAATTACAACTAATTACCAAAAACTTCGGCTAATTATTACTACTTTTTTCTAATTATTACCAATTACAGATTTCATATCTATTATCCACTAATATCCAATAATTACTAATAATTTTCACTAATTACAATATCTTTTGACCAATAACCACTAGTTTTCACTAACTAACACTAATTGTTTCTAATTACCTCTAATTTTTAATATTACTATTAATTTATTCTATTTGATGAAAGTTATTTCTACTTTCTAATTCTTTTTCTAATTTAAAAAAAAAATTATTTATTGGTGAGTGTTTTTACAAAATTCCATTAATTTTAACTAATTACTACTAATTGTTAAAAATTATTGTTACTTTGTACTAATTACAGTTCATTTTATAAATTTAATAAATTTTTATTAATTATCTTAATCATTACTATTTATTTATAAATCGTCAATAATTTTAACACCCCAAGCTTCCACGGTACTTTTCACATTGAATATTGCAGTAGCTTGCGTTGTACGCAACATGGAGTTTTATCACTATAAATACCCGTAAAATTCAAGGAAATTTTTTTCTTAATTTTCTTTTGAATTTTACAAGAACGCAGTTTCTGACGGCACATGATTCTGAGGCCCGGTGTGCCCGGAATCATTTTCTGAAGTCTAGCTCGGGTACGTTCAGTGAACGAACGAGCGGTGTTTTCTAACTTTTGAACCGGTGCTCGGAATCGAATTCCGAGGACATCGATGGAATCGCAGTGCCGGTATTTTCTTAGAAATGACTTTTCCAGAGTTGCGTTTGCTCGGGTGTGGTTTTTAATTTTTGGGGTTAAGATAAGAAATAAAATAAAGGTGATGCAACACATTATTTTATTTCAGATAAAGCCACTTAAGCCAAGTTCAGCGGATAAGGTGGAACCCAAAATATCCAACCCACTTGGCAGGATATTTGTGAGGTGGGGCATGCACGAGCCCCGCCGTTTCATCCCTTCTAAGTAACACACCCGCAACCCCCCTATTAATTAATGTCAAACCGTGCGTTTAAATTAAATATTGAACGCCCCTATTAATTGGGAGGTATAAGCGTATCAATTAATTAAATTAATTGTTGGATTCTTTTTATGAATTCCAAAACATTGGCATGGGAAATAAAATAAGACCAAAACATTTTTTATTGACGGGTTCCTTGTTTAGAGGATTTGGAGAAAGCTCTAAGGCTTGAAGATCTTCATCCTCCTTTGCTGAAGAACGCAAAGAACGCAAAGAATTCATCGTCGCCGACGAAGAACGCCGGCCTCCGACGAAGGGAGACGATGAACGCAAAACCCTCGGAGATCGACGACGCGATGCCGTATACCGTGATGCCGACGATCCTCCTTCCGCGACGCTTCTTTCGTGACGTTCCTTCCGCGGAGATCCTCTTCTTCCACGACAAACGCTGGTGCGACGACAACGTTGAGGTAGGGGTTTCATGTGTTTCTCTTTGTGTTTACTTCCGTTGTTTTTCCCCTTTCAATTGAACCGCCTGTTATTGCATTAACGGGAGGAGGTCGGACCACACGAACACGGCCGACACTCCTCCCCTTTTGGATGTTGATTTTTGATGTGGTGAGCAAGGCAACGCGGTAACGAAGCAGCTCGCGGACATTGTAAAAAGTGAGAGCGGAGAAGCACGGCGCCGTCGCACCGCGCTGTTGGAAGCAAAAAATCCGTGGTGCCGTTGTAACGCGCCGTAGAAGATGAACAAAATATGCGGCGCCATCGCGCCGCACCGGAGGACCTCAGAAGCACTGCAGCCGGAGCGGGGCCGTGGCGAAGGGGCGCAGCGCCGTCGCGCCGTGCCGGACGGACGAAGGCCGCGACCGGTTTCGAGCCGTGGCAGAGCAGGGGAACCGGCCACCGATTCCGGGCCGTCGGCGTCTAAGCGAGGGGACCGGCCCCTGCCGGTCCCGTGATGGCGGCAGCCGGCCGGCCAGCCGGGCCGGCCGGTCAGAGGAAATCGCCGGGGGTCGTAACCCCCGGCCGGCCAGTTGAGCAGCCCCATAAAGGGGTCGCGGTTCTTCACGCGGGGGCAGCGCGCCCCCTGCTTCTGAAACGGCTCGGCCGTTCGGCCGGGCCTCTGGCCAGCGCGCCGGGCCGGGCCAGGCCGAGCCGTGCCCAAGCGGGCCGGACACGGACCCGGGATGGGTCGACCCGGTTCGTGCCGACACTGGGGGTATCGGGCTGGGTTGGACTGGGCCCGAACCCCCTAATACCGAGCCTTTTTCGTTCTGTTGCCCATAACATGAGCTACGGGCCTCCGATCGATGCACCGTCAGTTGCGATGGGATTAATGGATCGAGGTGGTTGTTTCGGTATATCGCACTCAATGTTTCGGAGTACTTTGGGTTCGGCCGGGTTGGTTCGTACACGAAACCAACCGGGCCCTCGGAGCGGAAACGGTCATAACATAAACTTCGGACGTCCGAATGATGTTCCGTCGACATTGATAGATTCCTCTAAGTGAGACAGCTCATTTGGATTACTCCGCTTGAGGTTTGGACGAAGTTGGTGTATGGATGGGTTGGTTTTGACTTAAAAACCAACCGGGCCCCTGGGACGAAAAAGCCAATAACTCTCAGACCGGGCGTCTAATTGACGCGCTGTCTGCGACGTTGAGTTCCTGTTGACGATACGAAACATTTGGATACATCAACTCTGGACTATGTGTTAGTTGAGGTATCAGACTCTCGGCTCGTGGAGTGGACCCTCCCGAACGAGCTTTCTATGTGCGGGAACCCTAGAGCTCGCTGCGACTACGACGACGACTGTACGAAAAATCTCAGTGGATTCGACGGTGACGACTACAACACTTAGCGATCCTACGTGGATTAGTGCTACTGATCCTGTGTGGGTCAGCGCTCAGCGGTCCTGTGTGGACCAGCGCCTACAGATCCTGTGTGGGTATGATCCTGTGTGGGTCTTTGCGGGGGTTAGTTACCTATCGATCCTTTGTGGGTCAGATCCTTTGTGAGTCATTGTGGGGGTTAGTTATCTATCGAACCTTTGTGGGTCAGATCCTTTATGGGTCATTGCGGGGGTTAGTACCTATCGATCCTTTGTGGGTCTGACGGCTTAGATGAATCAGTGGATATATCTGATCATCTCTATCGTCATACAAAGAAGTATAACTGTGTGAGCTGAATCAATTTTGCTTTCCTGTGTGGACTGGGTTGTGATTTCCTGTGTGGATTTACGTTTTTCTTTCCAGTGTGGACTGGGTTGTCCTTGGGCTCTGAGGATGGAGCCTACTGGAATTGGTGACTCAGGTATATGTATGGGCATATACCTAAGCCGTGTTGAATGTTATTTCGTGATTGTATCTTTCCTTTATGGATTATCCTTTGTGGATTCTGGGAGACCTTCGGGGGTCTCGGGGTCCCTACTGAGTAGCTTATACTCACCCCTGCATGGGCTATGCCCGCACTACATGGTGTTGGTTGCAGAAGACGTACAACGCTAATCGTGGTTGAGGCTTGCAGAGTAGGACAGTACCTGGAGGTGGGCCACTGGGCGGGACGTACTCAGAGCGGACGGATGGACCCTAAGAGTTGTGGAGGCCATCTGTACTCACCCATCAGGTGGGACTTCTAGTGGACGGCTCGACTTTGCGGCTTTACTTTTTAGTTTCTGTTTTCCCTTTCCAGTTGTACTTTACTTTCAGTTTGGGTTTGTATTCTGGCCCACTTACTTTTCTGCACTTACTTTTGTATCCGTTTTACTTAGTGTATACATCTACTGCTTGCTTTCTCTGTGGTGTTTTCTTACTTTACAAAGGCAATGTCTTCCCTTTTTACCGGGATTTATGCCTTGGTGCTAGTCACCAGCCCCTAGCCCATGGAAGGCGGGCATGGGGTAGTCACGACATGGGCCTCGAGGATGGGTCGTGACAAATTGGTATCAGAGGGGTTCAGTTCTACCACATAACATTGGACTCTGATCTTTTTCTATGTGAAGCAATTGTGTTAAGCGTATTGGGTGTGGTTATCAGTCCAGGGAGTCCAGAGTTGGTGCGGCGGCCGACGTATCCATACACTAGGACCCTGACTTCTAATTTCCGACATATTGCAAAAAAACATTGATTGCATGTTTGTTTCACGTTTTCTTTGTGATTACTTTATATCAACTCACCAGGAATACTGTTCTGACCGTGGCACACCTGTTTCCTTTTCAGGATGGCCCCACGATGGCATCCAGCTAGGGTCTTGAGAGTTATGCATGACGACAGCCCACCGAGTGACGAGGCCTCGGTACAAGGCCCTTTGACAACTGAGGCACCGACGGTACCTTTACCTGCCGATTCACCGATGCTTCCATCCCCAGCCGCTGACGATGCACGTCGCATTAGTGCACTACACGAGTTTCAGCGCCAGCGACCACCCAGGTTCCATGGGGAGACGGACCCCCAGGCAGCCGAGGATTGGCTCGAGGCAGTGGTGTGAGTTTTCAGGTTAGTGAGGACACCAGTAGACCTCATGGTGATCCTCATAGCGAGCCTACTACACGCTGCAGCGGGATGATGGTGAAGCATGATGCTCTAGGTTCACGATGAGGCATCTCTCCTCTAAACGGACTTTGAGATCCTCTTTCGCTCGGAGTTCATCCCAGCCACCCTCTGTGCGGTGCCCATCCAGGAGCTTCTACAGCTGCGGCAGGGAAACTTGACAGTCACCCAGTACTCGATGAGATTTACCGATCTCTCGCACTACTCGACAGACATGGTACGATACCCATTCTTCTGGGCTCAGACCTTTGAGCAGGGATTGAGGCATTAGATCAGGGCATCGCTGATATCCCTCAGCATTCTGACTCATGAAGGAGTACTGGAACGAGCCCTTCTGATCGAGAGCTTTTTTTGCTGAGTCTACATCAGCAGTGAGACCTACCGTAGGGCGACAAGTAGCAGAGTCTTCTGCAGCAGGAAATCGACGGATGACTCATGGGTAAAGGAAGACCAGACCCTCAGGCAGATGACCTAAGGACACCGGCTCAGCAGTGTGGGGCACACAGCGCTGATCCAGTCTTTCGAGAGGCAAGCAGTGATACACATGCGGCGGGCAGGGCCACATGGCTCGTGACTGCCCGACCCGCCGTGCCAAGGAGCAGCAGACGGTTGGGGTGCCACCCAGGCAGAGGAAGAGGGTCGACTGTGGCGGTTCTCAGGGAGCAGGCGGACAAGGCAGAGGAGCTGGCCAAGTAGAAGGTGGTGGGTGACGCTTTGAGGCTATACCACCACCACCACCACCAGGTGGTCCACCCCGACCACAGGGAGCTAGAGGGAAGAGACAAGCACAACTCCAGGAAGCGGAGGCCTACGACCACGGTGCGCCCGAGATGATTCGAGGTATTATCTGTGTCTATTCCACCCCTGCTGTAGTTCTTATAGACACGAGAGTGAGTCATTCTTTCATAGCCACTGCCCTTGTTCGGAGCTCAGAGACTCCGACAGAGCCATTGGCTCGATCCTAACGGCTAGAGACCTCTACGGGAGCAGAATCGACGACACCACTGGTGGCCGGGAATGAAGAAGGATGTGGTAGAGTTCGTTTCTCGATGTCTCACCTGGCAGTAGGTGAAGGCAGAGCTTTAGGTACCATCAGGCTTGGTACAACCCTTAGAGGTCCCGGAGTGGAAGTGGGACAGAATATCTGTGGACTTCATGACTGGACTTACATGCACTTATAGAGGTCACGACTCCGTTTGGGTGATTGTCGACCGACTCACCAAGTCAGATCACTTCTTACCCATCAGAGAGTAGGGATCAGTGGAGAGCATGGGACGTCCCAACATTCAGGAGATTGTATGGATTCACAGTGTGCCATCATCTATCGTCTCCGATTGAGATGCTCACTTTACTTCCTGGCTTTGGAAGGGGTTGCAGGAGGCGTTCCGGACGTAGCTACGTTTGAGCACCGCCTTTCACCCATAGACAGAAGGTCAGATGGAGAGGACCATACAGACTATCGAGGACATGCTCCGCCCATGTGTCCTTGAATTTGATCGCATCTGGGAGGACCACCTACCGTTGGTGGAGTTTGCGTACAACAACAGCTACCACTCCACCATTGGGATGGAACCTTATGAGGCATTGTACGAACAAACATGATGATCTTCTTTGTGCTGGACAGACCCCAGGGAGTTAGCAGTTGTGGGACCGGAGATGGTCCAGGCCTCGACAGAGAAGGTCCAGGTCATCCAGGAGCGGATGAGGACACCTCAGAGACGGCAAAAGTCTTATGATGACATGAGGCGGAGGCCACTAGAGTTCGAGGATGGCGACAACGTCTTCTGGAGGGTCTCATCTCGACGTGGATTACTGAGATTCGGCTGAGGCGGTAAGTTGTCTCCACGCTTCATCAGACCATTCCAGGTCCACAGCAAGATTGGAGAGGTGGCTTATCGCCTGGATCTACCACCTCAGTTGCACCGGGTGCACGACATCTTCCATGTATCTCAGCTGAGGAGATATGTGCACGACCCGATGCATATCATTGACCATGGGGAGCTGGACGTTGATGATGGGGAGACTTTTGCGGAGGTCCTGGTGGAGATTCAGGATCGACAGGAGTAGGTCCCACGTGGATGGTCGATTCCCCTAGTGCGCATCAGATGGCATCACGAGAACCTCTATGAGAGAACTTTGGAGCGGGAGGCTCAGATACGTGCTCAGTACCCACATTTGTTTCCCTAGTTTATGATGTATCTTTATGGGTACATAAATCCCTGAGGTGTGAGTGATGTAAAGACCCGTAAAATTCAAGGATTTTTTTTTCTTATTTTTTTTTTGAATTTTACAAGAACATAGTTTCTGACGGCACCTATTTCCGAGGCTTGGTGTGCTCGGAATCATTTTCAGAAGTTTAGCTCAGGTAAATTCAGTGAACGAATGAGCGGGGTTTTCTAACTTTTGAACCGGTGCTCAGAATCAAATTTCAAGGACACCAATGGAATCGCAGCATCGATATTTGCTTAGAAATTCATTTTTCGGAGTTGCATTTTCTCGTGGGTGGTTTTTAATTTTTGGGGTTAAGTTAAGAAATAAAATAAAGGTGGTGTGACACTTTATTTTATTTCACTTAAAGCCACATAAGCCAAGTTCAGCGGATAAGGTGGAACCTGAAATATCCTACCCACTTGGTAGGATATTTATGAGGTGGGGCCCACACGATCCCCTCCATTTTTTCCCTTCTAAGTAATGCACCCGCAACCCACCATTTAATTAAAGTCATCCCATGTGTTTAAATTAAATATTGAATGCCCCTATTAATTGGGTGGTTTAAGCGTATCAATTAATACAATTAATTGTTGGATTATTTTTATGAATTCCAAAACGTTGGCATGGGAAATAAAATAAGACCAACACTTTTTTTATTGAGGGGTTTCTTGTTGAGAGGATTTGGAGAATTCTCTAAGGCTTGAAGATCTTCATCCTCCTTCGCTGAAGAACACCAAGAATGCAAAGAACGCATCGTCGCCGACGAAAAACGCCGTCCTATGAAGAAGGGCGACGAAGAACGCCGAAACCAAGGAGATCGACGATGCGACGCCGTGTACCGCGATGCTGACGATCCTCTTTCCGCGACGCTTCTTCTGCGACGTTCCTTCTGTGGAGATCCTCTTCTTCTACGACGAACGCTTGTGCGATGACAACGTCGAGGTAGGGGATTCATGCATTTCTCTTTTTGTTTACTTCCGTCATTTTTCCCCTTTCAATTGAACCGCCTGTTATCACATTAACGGGAGGAGGTCGGACCGCATGAACACAGCCGACACTCCTCCCCATTTGGTTTTTGATTTTTGATGCGGCGAGCAAGGAAACGTGGTGCCGAAGCACCGGGCGGACATTGTAAAAAGGGAGAGCGTAGAAGTGCGGCGCCATCGCACCACGCCGTTGGAAGCAAAAAATCAGCGACACCGTTGTAACGCGCCGTAGAAGATGAACAAACGATGTGGCGCCGTCGCGCCGTGCTAGAGGGCCTCAGAAGCACCGCGGCCATAGCGGGGCCGCGGAGGAGGGGCGCGGTGTCGTCGCGCCGCGCCGGACAGACAAAGGCCCCAGCCGGTTTTGGGCCGCGGTGGAGGAGGGGAACTGGTGGCCGGTTCCGGGCCGCCGACATCAGAGCGAGGGGACCGGCCCCTGCCGGTCCCGTGATGGCGGCAGCTGGCCACCCAGCCGAGCCGGCCGGTCAGAGGAAATCGCCGGGGGTCTTGACCCCCGACCGACCAACTGAGCTACCCCATAAAGGGGTCACAGTTCTTCACGCGGGGGCAGAGCACCCCCCACTTCCGAAATGGCTCAGCCGTTCGGCCGAGCCTCTGATGGGTCACCCCTATTCGAGGCGACCCTGGGGGTATTGGGCCGGGTCGGACCAAGCCCGAACCCCCTAATACCGAACCTTTTTCGGTTTGTTTCCCATTACCTGAGCTACGGGCCTCTTATCGACACTCCTTCAGTTGCGATGCGATCATTGGATCGAGACGGTCGTTTTGGTATATCGCACTAAAGGTTTCGGAGTACTTTGGGTTTGGTCGGGTTGGTTCGTACATGAAACCAACCGGGCCCTCAGAGCGGAAACGCTCATAACATAAGCTCCAGACGTTCGATTGATGTGTCATAGACTTTGATGGATTCCTCTAACTGAGATGGATCTTTTGGCTTACTCCACTCGAGGTTTGGACGCAGTTGGTGTACGTTCGGGTTGGTTTTGACTTAAAAACCTACCGGGCCCCTAGGACGAAAAAACCAATAACTCTCAGACTAGGCGTCCGATTGACGCGCCGTCTGCGACGTTGAGTTCCTGTTGACGATACAGAACTTTTGGATACATCAACTCCGGACTATGTGTCAGTTGATGTATCAGCCTCTCGGCTCGTGGAGTGGACCCTACCGAACGAGCTTCCTGTGTGCGAGAACCCTATAGCTGGCTGCGACTACGACAACGACTGTACAGAAATCCTCAGTGGATTCGACAGCGACGACTATAGCACTCAGCAATCCTACGTGGATTAGTGCTACAGATCCTATGTGGGTCCGATCTTGTGTGGGTCAGCGCTCAGCGGTCTTGTGTGGGCCAGTGCCTACAGATCCTGTGTGGGTCTGATCCTGTGTGGGTCTTTGCGGGGGTTAGTTACCTATCGATCCTTTGTGGGTCAGATCCTTCATGGGTCATTGTGGGGGATAGTTACCTATCGATCCTTTGTGGGTCAGATCCTTTGTGGGTCATTGCGGGGGTTAATACCTATCGAACCTTTGTGGGTCCGACGGCTTAGATGAATTAGTGGCTATATCTGATCATATCTATCGTCATACAAAAAAGTATACCTGTGTGAGCTGAATCCATTTTGCTTTCCTGTGTGGACAAGGTTGTGATTTTCGGTGTGGATTTACGTTTTCCTTTCCTGTGTGGACTGGGTTGTCCTTGGGCTCGGAGGTTGGAGCGTACTTGAATTGATGAATTAGGTATATGTATGGGAATATACCTAAGTAGTGTCGAATGTTACTTCGTGATTGTATATTTCCTTTGTGGATTATCCTTTATGGATTCTGGGAGACCTTCAGGGGTCTCGCGGTCCCTATTGAGTAGCTTAAACTCACCCCTGCACGGGCTATGCCCGCACTACATGGTGTTGGTTGCAGACGACGGACATCGCTGATCGTGGTTGAGGCTTGCGGAGTAGGATGGTACCTGGAGGTGGGCCACTGGGCGGGACGTACTCAGAGCGGACGGCTGGACCCTAAGAGTTGTGGAGGCCATCTGTACTCACCCTTCAGGTGGGACATCCAGTGGACAGCTCGACGCTGCGACTTTACTTTTTATTTACTGTTTTCCCTTTCCAGTTGTACTTTACTTTTAGTTTGAGTTTGTATTCTGGCCCACTTACTTTTCCACACATACTTTTGTATCATTTTTACTTAGTGTATACATCTACTGCATGCTTTCTATGTGCTGTTTGTTTTATTTACAAAGACAATGTGTTCCCTTTTTACTGGGATTTACGCCTTGGTGCTAGTCGCCAGCCCCTGGCCTATGGAAGGCGGGCTTGGGGTAGTCACGACACGGGCCCCGAGAACGGGTCATGACAATCATACCACGACTAATGAAACTAGTCGTTATGAATAGTAATATAAACTTTTTGAAATTTTATAATTTCTATTTTTCAAAATGGACATCATTTAATAATACGAAATATCAAAATTAACTTGAGGTGAATTTTTGTTATTTTTCTGAAAACATTCAATTTTTGATGAATAGTGAAAAACACTACGTTATTGGTTAAAACCAAATTTATTATTTAAATAATTATTATTTTTATTTAAATTTATTTTATGTCAAAATAGATACATAATAACTATATAAGTTCAATTTAATTCATTGGAGTCATTTTATAATAAGTTCAGATATATAAAAAATTAATTGATCTTTATACCGCGTTTTACCCACCTTCTAGGAGCATTTGAAAATTTGCATAAAACATAAATTTACCGCTTTTATGAGTTGAATTTTAAAAATCCGAGAGAAGCAATTTACATCAATAAGTAAAATTTTGTTCAATAATATGAAAATAATTTTTGGTGAATAGTAACTTTTTACATTTATTTACCAAGGCTAAAGGTAAATATTGTTATTAAGGGTAAAAATGATATTATAATTACCCTAAAAAATGTCCTAATTCTATTTGATAAGTGTAATTTGACAAAAAACAACCTAAAAAATAATAAATGACCCCATTTGGTCCACTTGTATTAGATTAGGATATTTATTATTATGTTATATAAAGAAGAGTTAAAAGAGTTAAATTCCAAGTTTACTAACTAAACCATTTTTAATATAGGGTTATAATAAAGATAAATCTGACTATAAATATTCATTAGAGAGAGAAAAGCTATTTCCTATGTACTTTTATTTTATTTATAATTTTTAGACATTAAATAATTTAATTTATTTAGGAAACAATGATGATGGAGTAATTACCTTATTAATGAATGATTAAAATAATTGATATTATAAATATCCAAATAAATGTAATTTGAGACTATTTATAAATTCCACTAATTTCCTAGGTCAATATGACATGCTTGGGTTTATTAAATAATTTTTTTGGGGTAATCATGCTGTTATGATTTTCACAAAAACCAAATACTAAACAAAGTCCTAATTGACATAATTGTGTTTTTAAAATAAATACTATGTTATTAATGGGTATAATATTTCTAAAAATCTATGGACTGGCCAGAGGACTTTGATACAACCATATACATTAATAATGAACCACATGGGGTTCTTTTGACTTGTTATATTATGTTTATTAACCATATAATATTAAAATACAAAGAGATGTGGTAAATTTTAACTATTTAACTAAGAGTAAAATCTAAAAGATAAGGTTAATATGGTGGTCTAAACCAGTATAAAACCTATTGGTTGAAAGGTTTTAGACCCATCCCTACTATAGACTTGAAAATATTCATTTTGGATCCATTAGAAACCAAAAAATATTTTATTATAAAATAATATGTCATTCTTTTCGTAACGTGACCATAACCTCTCTTATAAAAGGGTACTTCCCCTTATCTTAATTTCACATCTCCAAAGCCATTTGGATCAGCCAACCCATTCCCAAATATACTCACTATATTCTTACCGCAATCATAGTGGCCATCCATTGGATAGAAAGCCAACCTAAGGAGCCCTTGTGATCAAATCAAAAGATAGAACCCGAAGAAGAGGTAAATATTTAATCACCTCTTTCAAGTTCTTTTCTTCTTCCAATTCCTCTTTCATTGTTGTTAAAATTCTAAAATAATAACTGTAGTATCTTATATATAATGTGATGTTATTATACATATGGTAAAACTATATTGTTTATTCTATCAATCCTATAAATTAAAAAGTCACCATACATGCGTACATACGACTTATCATCTCCACGTCGTGGTGTAGTTTGTTATTTAAACAGTTCATTATGTTGTATGGGTATAATAATTAATATAACTGATTAAATAATAAATAAAACATATTAATTATTTTTTATATATGATATATCATCCTATTACATACTATTTCACAATAAATATAATGATATTGTCGCTCGTATGTATGTATGGATTACCGTCTCCACGAATGGGATGAGATTAAATCCCCATATTAATCATTCAAAAATAATTTTAATTTTATGATTAAAAATAGTGTTTATAAACATAATATCATTCTGTATATGAATCAAATACATCATATCCATAAAAAACATGGAATACATAACCAACTATATAATAGAAAACTATTCAGTTAACACATGAAACGATTATACTAATAAAATATTATCTACAATGTAATATTAGAGGATCATATATGATATCATATTTATGTATATAGTTCTTTTATAATTTAATAACAATGTTTTATCAATTATACATGAGGTTCACATACCATCGACTAAGGAAAAGTACTAGGTAAGGGTTAATTTCACAATATTTTCATTACCCGAGGTTGTTTTTACATAAGTATATACTGGGACATATTTATTATCCATGTCCTTGTTTTGTTAAAGTGTTTTCAAAGGGTTTCTTTTTAAGGGAATTTTTTACTACAACATCATTTTAAAAGATTTAATGATTTATTCTTCTAAACGTTTCTCATTACTAACCATGTTTTCAAAATGGTTTTAAGGATTTATTTATATGGGCATGAATGTTTTAAAATGTTAATTCCTTTCAAAAGTTTCAAAGTGGTATGGAAAAAATTGATTCAAAACTATATTTTAAATTAATTCATTTATCAATTTTGTGACTTTTAAATGATTTCATGAAAAATGGATATTTCTCCCAATAAAATTTACAGATCATTTTAAACTATGTCAACATCCTTTATAGGATATTATTCTTAATCGAGGTTGATTTATTATGATACAAATATTTCATATTTTATTGAATGTTTTGTGATTTATTTGACTGTGTATATGTTATTTTAAAACCATTTATGTTTTCTGGATAAAGTATTGACATTTTTTATTCTAGTTTTAATATGAATGTTTATATTATTTTTAATCATTTTCATATGAGGAATGCATTGGACTTAGTAAGTGATGGGTGGATCCCGCTATATCTCTTCTATGCATTGGTTTGTCTAATGAGACAAACTACTGTCTTGGAACAAGGCCATGAAAAAATATTATTTTTTTTCTTGGCAGATGGCCTTGACTATGTGGTTATGAATTCTGGAATTATTCATTCCATAATCATGAATGTTTCTATTGATATTGCATGTGATTATTCGACTAGTTTAATTTCCATGTGATTATGTAAATGGATTATTTAATTTTATCTTTTCCATATAATGTTGAAGTCTATGTTTAAAAGGCTTTTGTTTTAATATTATACATTACCTTAAATGTTTATTCTTATTTATGAATGTTTCGGATATATTGTTATCCTTACTGAGCATCTAAGCTCACCACTTTCTAGGTTTTTTTCCCCGGATGTGAAGATTCGTTTTATGGTTGACCTTCCGGGATAGGCTAAAGATATACGTGTGTTCAAAAAGGTAAAAATTTTTTGTTGATGTTCTTATTTCATGATATAATCTAAATCTTCTAAACGTGTCTACTATTTCAAAGGCTATTAAACTGATCGGTCATTCAGGATTTGATCCCTTTTGATCTTTCCAGTGTTATGTAATAATGTACCGAGTCTAGGTAACTGGGGCCGAGGAGTTACAGTTGGTATTAGAGGATGTTTAGTACAAACCCTAGAAGCTAGATTTAGATAAAAAACTCTGATTATAGAACATTACCTAAAGATAGACTTTTGAGGATTAGTATAGAATAACTTCCTTGAATATTGGTATTATAGATATTTTGTGACTTTTCCAAGAAATACATCCATCTTTGGATATGAGAAGGTAGAGTTGACTCTAAGACAGATGTACCTAGGGGTAAAACCTGAAAACATTTCTTTGAGATAGACTCGACCGGGAACTGGTGCATGCAAATTGTTCTTCATGCACTCATGGTTATGACACACCCAAGGGATATTCTTAGGATAATTCACATTTTCTTCACAAACCATTATGTAGGGTTAATGAGAATATACTTCTTCAATTAAAAACATTTTTATGATTATGGATTATATCCATAAACTGTTAAAATTATGATAATTGTTTTAGACGTTTGGAATTATGTATTGAGATTCATAAACTAATCTATTATATGCCATTTTTTAGAAATGGATCCTAGTTGATAGAATAAGAACTCTAGAAATACGCAAGATCGGACGATTAATAAGTATCATAGCATTCATTGTATTAAGAAATCATTTAAAAGGGAAATAGTCTCGCACGTATTCTCATCATATGAAGAAATTGTATCATGTGTTAATAAGATATGTAAATAAATCTCAAAGTCCTATGGATTTGAAAGGCAGCAAGTGAGGAAAAGGATGGTAGAGAAAAATATGGATAAAGGGAAGAGGGGAAAGAATGATTTTCCTATATGTGATAAATGTGGAAAAATCACCTTAGTAAATTCATCAAAGTAATGGGAATATGTTATAAGTGTTGAGAAAAAGTACACTAAGTACGTGATTTCAAGTGTAAGAAAAAGGTTTCAAATTTACAATGCTTCATCTACAAGGAGTTGGAACACTACACGAATCAATGTCCAAATCATTAGAATATGACTCAAATGATGCTATTGGATAATAATTATGTTATGATACTGCCGTAGATGAAGATGTATGACTAGAGTTATTATGTTTTTATTAAATAATTATTTCATTCGAGTGTTGTGACAATGATGTACTTGTTATATGAATTATGGAAATAAATAAGGATTTTACTGTAGTAGTATCTCATTAAATATTTGAGATTGTATTGTACCAAGAAAAGTTACATTGTTTCAGGTTAAACTTTCTGGAAAACAAATAATTGGAGAAATAGTGAAGCATAATATGGTCCTAATACCGAGGTCATGTTTTTGGAATAACAGATCATTGATTTGGATAAATTATATTCGATATTCTTGACTACCTTGTAACAGATTAATGGTATGTTTATTCCATCATTGTTGGAATATTCAAATTTTTTGGATATAAATAAAATATATAGTATTCTATAAGGAATTAGGAAGCATGACTTAAATCAATAAGTTTTTATGGTAATTCATGGTGTAACCATGTTTTAAAAGAATACATAATGATGGTATTCATATGTTAATATGTGGCCAAATAGAAATTCATTTTGTTTACCTTCCTTATAAATTTTGGTCTGTGAGTCTGGACAGAAGTATTTTGGATAATTCTAAAGGTTGTAATGGATTAAATTTGAAATTGGATACATTTATTAAGGATAAATAATTTCATATTTTTTTTTGTATGGTTATAAAAAGGACAACCGGGAGGTTGAGAGACAACATGTCGCGTCTGGCAAGGTCATGATACTTGAACCCGCAACCGAAGGGCGACAAGGGTGGATCTCCTACCACTGGCATACGTGATGTCCTAGTTTGTATTATATAGTTTTTTAATAGTCGGACATATGAATTATCAATTCATTATTTTTGGAACCCTATATTATTAGGATAAATATAATATTTTGGAATTATATTATCTTTTGGAGTGAAAGATGAGTTTGTGGTAAGAATGAGTTTAAGGATGAAACTCTAATTTTCACGTATATATAAATATAAATTCTTCTTATTCTATGAATAAATAAATTCTTAATCTTTATGTATGGTATCTTAAAACAAAAATGTGTTATCCTAAAACCATATGTTTTTTTTGAACCGAAGATATTTTATATCATATTAGATTGATGGCATTGAGGCTCTCAATTTTTTCACTTGTTTGTGACTGATGACCTCAATAACTCTCTACAAATATTTACGTTTTCCACCAATTGTGTGTCTCTAATGTCCACCTATGTTATCCTAATCGAGATCATAATTTGGTGGTGACTTTTTCATTTCCCTTTCCCTCTTATTAAGAATAAATTTTATTATCCCAATTTCCGATGTGGGTTTTCCACGAAGGTATTTTTCTAATTTTAACCATTTATTTTCGAAGAACAATTTAAAATTACAAGGATGAAATTTATTTAATGGGGGGAGAATGTAACACCCAAAGCTTCCATAGCATGTTTCCCATGGAATAATGCAGTAGCTTGCGTTGTATACATCTTGGAGCTTTAACACACCACGACCAATGAAACTAGCAGTTATGAATAGTAATACCCACTTTTTAAAATTTTATAAATTTTAGTTATAAAAATGTACTTCATTTTTTAATTCGGAATATCAAAATTATCTTAGTGTGAATTTTGGTTATTTTTCTGAAAACTTGAAATTTTTGATGAATACTGAAAAAACACTATGTTATTGGTTAAAACAAATTTTTTTATTTAAATAATTATTTAATTTATTTAAATTTATTTTAGATCAAAATAGATGCATTATACATATACATGTTCAATGTAATTCATTGGATTAATTTTATAATAACTTAAGATATATAAATATTTTATTGAACGTCTTACCATATTTTACCCAACTCCTAGGAGCATTTGGAAATTTGCATAAAACATAATTTTACTACTTATGTGAGTTGAATTTCAAAAATCTGAGTGACAAAATTGACATCATTTAGAAAAATGTGGTTCAATAATATTAAAATAATTTCCAGTGAATAGTAATTTTTACTTTTATTTACCACGGTTAAATGTAAATAGGGTAGTTAATTGTAAAAATGATATTATAATTACCTTAACACATGTCCTAATTCTACTGGGTAAGTGTAATTCCACCCAAAACAACCTTAGGAATAAAATATGACCCCATTTGGTAAAATTTTATTAGATTTGGACATTTATTATTATTTTATTTTAAGAATAGTTGAAAGTGTTAATTCAATGTTTAATTACTAAAACACTTTTAATATAATATTATACATAAGTTAAATTAAACTATAAATATTTATTAGATAGGAAAAAAATATTTTTTATGTCATGGTATTTTATTTATGATTTATAGGCAATAAATAATTTAATTTATTTATGACACAATGATTAGGCAATAATTACTTTATTAATGAATAATTAAAATAATTGATATTATAAATATCCATATAAATGTAATTTTAGACTATTGATAAATTACAATAATTTATAGGTTCATATGACATGTTAGGGTTTGTTAAATATTTTTTTTGAAGTAATCATGCTGTTATGATTTTCACCGAAACCAAATACTAAATAGTGTCAAAATTGTCATAATTGAGTTTTTAAAAGGAATACAATATTATTAATTTATATAATATTCCTAAAAATCTATGGATTTTCCAAAGGACATATGTAAGGTCATATATATTAATAATTAACCACATAAGGTTCTCCTGTCTTGTTATAGTATGTTTATTAACTATATAATATAAAAATACAATGAGACATGGTAAATGTCAAACTACATACCTAAGAATTAAATCAAAAAGATAAGGTTAATAATGTGGCCTAAACCGGTATAAAACATATTAGTTGCGAGGTTTTTGACCCATTCACATCATAGCTTTGAAATTATTCTTTTTGGAGCCATTAGAAACTGAATATTTATCATTATAAAATAATATTTTAGAATTTTACTAATGTGACTGTCACCTATCCTATAATAGTGTACTTCCCCTTCTCTTAATTTCACAAATCCAATGCCATTTGTCTCAGCTAGCCCCGAAAAAAAATATCATCCCAAATTTCCTCCCATATTTCTAAAGGCCATCCTTTGGTCAAAAATCCTACCTAAGGATCCCTTTTGATCAAATCAAAAGGAAGAACCTAAAGATGAGGTAAATATTTTATCACCACTTTCAAGTTATTTTCTTCTTACAATTCCTCTTTCATTGTTTTTTCCATTCTAAAATAATAATACCATAATATTCGATATAATTTGATATTATTATAAATATAATACACTGATAATTGTTATTCAATACATTCAATAAATGAAAAATTCACCATATGTGTGTTTTTATGTCTTACTGTTTCCACGTTGTGGTGTAGTTTGTTATTCAAACACTTCATTATTTTGGATGGGTATAATAATGAATTAAACGGATGTAAATAATATATATAACAAATTAATTATTATTTAAATAGGATATACCATCCAAATACATTATATTTCCCCATCAATATAATGATATTCCTGCTCGTGCGTACGTACAGATTACCGTCTCCATGAACGCGATGAGATTAATTCCGCATATTAATCATTCCCGAATAATTTTCATTTTATGATTAAAAATCACATGTATTAACATAATATCAATTTGTATATGAATCAAATACATCCTATCCCAAACCAACATGGCTTACGTAACCAACCGTATATAGGAAAACGAATCAATTAACACCCGAAAAGATGGTACTACTAAAATAATATTAATAATGAAATATTAGAGGATCATATATGATATCATATTTATGTATATTGTTCTTGTATAATTTAATAAAAATGCTTTAACTATTATACCAGAGGTTAACATACCATCGACTACGGAAAAGTACAAGGTTATGATTAATTTCACAATCCCTTTATTATCTGAGGTTGTTTTTACATAAGTATTTAGTGCAACATATTTATTATCCATGACCATGATTCATAAAAAACTTTTCAAATTGATTGTTTCTAGTGGACTTTTTTACTAAAACAACATTTTAAATGTTTTAAAGATTTATTCTTTTAAACATTTCTCATTAATATCCATGTGGTCAAAATGGTTTTAAGTATTTATTTATATGGACATGAATTTTTTAAAATGTTAATTCCTTTGAAAATATTCAAAGTGGAATGGGACACTTTGATTCAAAATGGAATTTTAAATGAATTACATTATAAATTATGTTACTTTTAAATGATTTAATGAAAAATGGATCTTTCTCCCAAAAACGTTTTACATATCATTTTAAACTATGTAAAACTTACTTTAAAGGATATTATTCTTTATCAAGGTTGATTTATTATGAAAAAAATATTCCATATTGTATTGAATGATTTGTGATATGTTTGACTGTATATTTTTTATTTCTATACCATTCATGGTTTATGGATAAAGTATTGACATTTCGTATGCTAGTTTTAATATGAATTTTTATGTTAAGTTTAAACCTTTTCATATGAGGAATGAATTATACTTAGTAAGTGATGGGTGGAGCCCACTATATCTCCTAGATGATTCGGTAGATCTCATGAGACGAACTAGTGTCTTGGTAGGAGGCCATGAAAAAACATTATTTTCAGTCTTGGAACAAGGCCTTGACTATGTGGTTATGAAGCCTGGAATTATGGATTCCTTCATTATGAAATTGGCTATTGATTTTTCATGTTATTATTCGACTAGTAGAATATCCATGTGATTATGTAAATTCAATTATTTGATTTTATCTTTTCCATATCATGCTTAAGATTAACATTAATAGAATTTTGTTTTAGTCTTATACATTTCCTTAAAATATTATGCTTATTTATTAAAGATTCTGCTATATTGTTATCCTTACTGAGCATCTAAGCTCACCCCTTTCTATATATTATTTTTTTGGAGGATTTAAAGAAGATTTTATGGTTGACCTCCAGGGATAAGCTAAGGATTTGAGTGTGTTAAAAGGGGGGGGAAATGTTGTTGTTGTTTTTATTTAATGATGTAATGTAAAACGTATGAATGTATCTAGTACATCCAAGTCTACTAAACTGATCGGTCTTTTGGGATTTTATCCCTTGTTATCATACCTATTTTATGTAATAAGGAACCGAATCTGGGTAACTTGAGTTGGGGAGTTAAAATAATTAATATTAATAGAAAATAATTACAGCTAATTCCAACTCATTATTGTCAATTAATTCTAATAATAAAAAATATAAAATAAAATAAAATAAAATATTTTAAAAATATTATAAATAATTACTTTAAAATGTCACTTTATCGAATTTAAAACTCTGATTTACAGTAAAATCATCCTACACCAAGAAAAATAAAAACAATTTTAGAATGTAACTAGAGATATGGAAGAGATGAAATGATATGAGATTTATTTAAAAATGTTAGGAGTCAAAGAATATATAATTTAGATTATTTTCGACGATATAATTGGTAATAAAATTCCTTCACAAATAGTAGTACATGTGACAGGTTTTAGGGAAATGGTTTCATCCAAAAAAAATCATTCAATGATATAAAACCATTAGATATGGAACCCATGATAGATTTTTTCTTATTGAATTAATATTTTCATAGAGTCTCATATCTATTTGTGGTGGCAACATAAAAAAAGTGGCTATAGGTTTCATCTAAAAAAGAAGATGCATTGTAATACCAGTTTTGATGAGTTATGACTTAAATATCTCATTGGGGGTATATTAGTTATGATGAGACCCATATTACCATAAAAAATAGAGTTACCATTTTATGGTGTGCACTTGAAGAAAATCATTTGTGAATGGAAATACATTCTCATCGCAAATAACATAAAATTAATAGTTATTTGTGATTAGATATTTTACCTATCCAAAATTATTGCATCAACATGTTTATTTCTGATTGGATAAAATCCAATCCCAAATACTAAAATTTCTTGTAATAATATAAAATTTCTCAGATCTACCATCACCAAGTGTCACATGCACTAACATTATAATATTTCAAAACAAAGACTATGGTTGATAGCATACAACACATGCAACACCAACCCTAAATGAACCGCGATAAAAAAATTCAAATAAGACATTTATTACATAACTATTAAAAATAGATGTATGTTTAATAGAAACCAATTTTTTTTTAAATATATCTAAATACTTTAGATGATGAAAATATATAACTAAACAAGGGATCAATATTTATAAATTTATTTAAATTAATTGAAGATATATTTTTCATCAAAAATGTTTTAATTTCCCATTGTTTGAAAATAATATAATTAATTTATTACATTTTTAGGATTTCAATTTTAAAAAATAAATTTCATTTTTGAAATCATCATTTCAATATTAACATTATGTGAAATATTGGAATTTTTCTAAAAATAGTGATTTTTATTGAATTGTGAAAAAAACCACTTTTTTGTATAATTATCATTTCCAATCAATAAATTAAGTAATTTAAAATTATCATTATGATTTTAATTTTAATTCAATGAAACAAATGTTTTTCTTTAGTCCTATTTATTTTAAATAATTACATTTGCCTTAGATTTATATAGAATTTTTGTATAAGGTTATTTTTAGTCTTAAAAGAACATTTTCAATAAACCAATTTTTATGTGCATAATGTTTCAAAACATTAATTAATTAAAAAAATAAACAAATATTTATATGAAATTTATATATAATATATTTAAATATAATAATTTAAATCCAAGTTATATTAATTATTAGTGATGTAGTTGATAAAAGATCGTCTTATGTATGAAGAATGCATTTCTTGAAAAATTGTTTTTAACATGATTTTCATGCTCATATTTAAATTAATTTTTCACACTTATCAGAATTGATTTTTATAAAATGGATTCTAGACTTGAAATCATAATAAATAAAATTAGATAATAGTTTAGAAAAAATGTTTTATCAAAATTAATAGGAAAAATAGTTAAACATTTTTACTACAAGTACATTTAAAACATGGTTTTGTGGATTAAATGAAAATGTATTAAAATTATTTTTCATCTCACATAGATTTTTTTTTGATAATTTTTATTTAATATTTAGAATAATTGTGAATAGATTATCTAATAAAACATTTTTTATTTTATCCCAAATGTATTAATTATATACGATAACAAACTAATTACCATGGTGAAAACTAAATTGATAAAAGTAAGTGAACTTATACATAAAAATATAATATAATTATAACATTATTCTATTATTGGTGGATGTTTCACCCATGTTTATCATCCATCTTCCACTTTACATATAAATTTTAAAATATCATGGGTTGAGAGTGACCATTATTGAATAGTCATGGGTATTTATAGAAATGTCACTACACAATTATAAAGGGTCACATCCTCTCCTAACATATACACACGACTCAAGATATTTACTTAAATACAATTCAATCTTAATTTCTAAAAAATACTAATAAAAATTATATAATTTTTGGTATTCAAAAAATACCAATCTCATCCTTAATAGGATATCCATAGGAGGTTTCTCTTAGCGAAGGTAATCGTCTTCACCAAGCTCTTTCTTTTTATTACATTGTATATTTCAACTTTGAATTAGGTTTTAAATATTATAATATAATTACACCTATATATATCATATAATAATATGTTATTATAATTATTTAATTATATTTATCCACAAATTAATCCATATTTTGGGAAACAATTCTTCGCTCGTGGGTATGGAGGACAACCGCCTCACTAACTGATGTAATTTGTTTTCCACCACCCACAAACATAGATAGTAACAATAATGGAAATAATTGATAAATATATATAATAAATATGAAATTTTATATACATGTTAAAATTTATATATTATCAAATTCCTTACCCCTTTCTCTCATTAAGGGAATGATATCATCGTTTGTGAATACATATGTTCTACTGTCGAAATAATGAGATGTGATTCATTTTCCATGTAAAAATTTAATCAACGGTTTTAAAAAGAAATGAAATTAAAAAATAAAATATTTATTAAATAAATATCATTATTGAGATTTTTTATTGATTTTCTATTCACAATGACTAGGTGTTCAGAAAAAAATCATGCATGAGTAAATGAAGCCGCAAACACCCAAAACATTAGTAATAATGAAATATTGTAAATCTACTTGTTTTATGATTTTATAATAGAATAATATATGATATTATAAACATTAATATGGGTTTTTTTTATAAATTAATAACTTATTAAATACAATTATTCCTGATGTTAAGGATCATTTAACTAATGCAAAATGTGAGGTAAGGGGTTTCATCTCAATGCATCATTCTTTAAGACACAGGTTCTTTTATGCACGAATATTTCTTTTAAATGATGTATATAGTTAAAATTGACTAATTTACATCATATTAATAATATTCATTATATTTTAATATAAAATTCATGCTCCCTCTCCCTCTTTCAAGTGGGTTTTATTGAGACCAATCCTAAACTGTTAAGGATTCCGTCTAATTATTGTTTCATTGAGGAATATATTAATGTATAGACCATTTTGATTATATGGTTTATATAATTCCTATTTTATATGTAATGTAATTAATCCTTCATATGTTATGGTATTCAACATTATAATTTATATTTATTCATCCAAGGGGATTTGACTTGAATGTTTCCAATGGGTAATGAACTTTATAACACAATTTCTTTTCATTAGGTCATATTAAATCTTCATTGTAATTGATTTTGATAGATTATATGTGTAATGTATTATTATTATATTATATTCTATTTCCACTTGTTTTATATAGAATTAAATTTTATACCAATAATATATTAATTTATTTATTCTATCATCAACGGGTTCCTCATCTCAACCTTTCTTCTTGGTTGATAAGTAATGTTATACATCTATCTTCTTTTACGATGTTTATTAACCAACAATTAGATATTTTATATAATAAGCCTCTTTATATTCATGAGATTTAATATTTCATTTTAATTTACATATTTTATTGGAGGTTTGATTTATATGCAACCAAAGTTATAATTGTTTATTTCAGAATATCATTTCAATCAGGATTGTTAATTCATGAATTTCCATTGAAATAATTTTTTTACCAATTAATAGTAAAACAATTTCAGTTCCTTATAATTTATTTTTCAATGAAATTTTTATGTAATATCAAAAACTTTCCCACCTGTTTACATAATATTATTGAGAAATGTTAATTATGAAAATCCGACTTTCTTCCTCTCTTCAGTTCAGAATCCTTTTTCCTTAAAAATAATGGTTCTCTAAATAAATTCAAGGATATATTTAATAGTATAATTATAACGACCCATACTTTACATACATTGTTAATACTTCAAAATTGAAGCACACTTATTACAACATATGACAAAACCACAAAGGACTGTATAGGTATAGTGTCTTTAGAAACTAGGAAACATAAACAACTGGTTCATAAATCTTCTACAATGTCTCCCATTTATTTCATCATATCTAGGGTCCCTTTTAGCATATTCTACTTAATACCCATCTTCCTAACTTGGGGAAAAGAAAACATAAAAGGGTGAGCTCAAATTCTCAGCAAGGGCAAATAAAGGAAATAAAAATCATATCATATCTTTTTGAAAATCAAAACCTACAAAAGAGATCATAATATCTTAACATGGAATAAATCATAGAAGTGAAAATGAGATCCCCATAATCATAACATAAAACATGAAACTTTGTGGCATGAACACATAATCATGGAAAATCATTTCTTGTTAGTCATGACTCATTACCAAGACTATCTTAGTGGACAAAGTCCCTTTCTGAACCGAGTTCACTCCTCGTTTCAGTCCTGTATCACTGAACCGAAATAACCTTCCGTTCCAGCCATGTCTATCTCATGAGATATAAAATTTTAACCCAATGAATTGGAGGGAGATATAGGTCCCACCCATCTTATAATGAATCCTTTCTTATGTGTGCCACATAATCATAAAACATACATCATCGCACAACACATGTAACAAAAATGGGATTCTTGAAACATCATGACATCATAAATCAATTCATATAAGATAAAGGAATTCATAAAAATAATTCCATCACAACATGATCAAATAAACGTAATAATAGGGATAAAAACAGAACCCTTTGTTATCTTAGATGGAAAATAATTTTGATAAAACACTTGAACTCCATTCTTGAGGAAAATATCCTTTCTTCTTCAAAAACATTTTTCCTTTCATAACATGTCATACAACTTTAAAATAAAAGAATTTGATTAAAAATAAACTTGAAAACTTGTAAAGGAAGCTTCTTGGAAATAATGTTTTAAAAATCCATTCATGCCGTATAAGTTTAAAAAAACATTCTTCGTACTTTTGTCGGAAAGTCAAAAAGTACCTCGTACGACAAAAGATTCCTTTCATAGATATTACTAAAAACTTACCGAAGGGTAAAAATGGATTTGAAAAATTTTATTTGGATGGAAATAATATTACATATTGATGAAACATGGATGTGGATGATAAAATACACCCCAGTAAGTACTTACGAATAAACAATCTCGGATAAAAATGAGATTGTGATATTTCCCTTACCTTAGGTCCGATTTGCTTCGTATGTGTCCGAACCTCCTGAATAATGATTTAAATAATGTTATTGACTTATTACAGAATCATATTCATTGTTATGATATCATATATGGTTCACTTATGACATTATATTACCCGTTCTTTTGTAAATTCAATGTTAAAGAAGCGTTTTGGGTAAAATTGTTTCATTTATCGTAGGTGTTTTGACTTGTTGTTCTTGACATTATTATTACTTATATCATGATTTACTTACTTCCAGAATATAAAATATGATTTATATATCATATATATTCAGTATATATATATATATAATAGATAGATAAATGAAATGAAAAACACCGTTCATGGAGATGGTAGTCCGTACGTACGCATGAACGCTGTTTTACTTTCCTTATTGTCTTGAATTGAAGTAAGTAGATGACATACATATATATATATACATAAATCCAGTAGATTTATAATGTCATATATTTCATTATTATTTCTTATATATACTTTATAATCATTCTTAAATGGTTAACATGGAGAATGAATCTCATCGCGTCGTGGAGACGGTAGTCCGTACGTACGCACGAGCGATGATATCATTTACATAAATATTGAATTGAATTCGAGTGGATTATACAATATATCAGAATCAATATGATTTTTTAATAATTATGTATAGTTATTCTTTAAACCATTATACCCATCCATGTAAGGTGGTAGTGGAAAATAGATTACACCACGGTGTGGAGACGGTATTCCGTACGTACGCACGCGCGGTGATTTCTTTTTCCGTAGGATGGATAGATGGTGAAATAGGGTTGTTTCATACTTATAATAACATATCAGTATATGAGTGATACTGATGTTATTACTTCATAATGAAACAACCTAAGAAGAAGAAGTGGAAGAAGAAATAAAGATGAAAGAATTGGTAACAGTAATTACCTCTTCATTGAAGCGCCTCTTTGAGACCTCCTCTTAGGGCACTAAAATGGGTCTTTGAGGAAGACCAGAACCTCTAGGATGTTTCTAGGGAAGTGGAGAAGAGATTTTGTCAGGGTTTGGCCGAGCTTGAATGCTCAAATTGGTGTGAGGAGGAGGGGATGAGGTGTCCTTTTATAAGGGAGGAGAGGGGCACCTTAGGAATTCTTAAAAATATTAAATTATAATAAATCTAACCCCACTTAAAAACCTCCAAAAATGACTCATATTCGAATATTAGATGAGATAGGGTTGTAATCTCATCATCCAATCAAATTTAGACATGTTTGGATCTTATTTTAAACCTTATCATTTTGATTTATCCTTATTTAATCTATTTAAGTTTATTTGTGGTAATAAAATTCTAAATTTTAATTTATAACAAATAATTACTTATTTGTTGTGAATTTTCCATAATTGTTTACTTTATAAAATTATAGACCATATAAATATAAATTTATAATTTTTAAATATTTTTGTGATTTTTAATCAATTTTATAATATGTTATTTTTGTAAAATAACAATAGTGTCAATTTTGAAACTGTTCATTTATTTGAATTTAAATAAAATATATACAGAAGATATTTTCGAACTAAAAGCTTAAATATATTAATAAAAGGTCATATGTATCTATAAAATTAATGTATCACATTAAATAGTTCATATAATATTTATTTTATTATTTTTAAAACCATTTATTTGGTTTATCTCTTAATAAAATAATTACTACATCATTTTTGTATAATTATTTAATATACTTATTTGTTGTATAAAAATTTAAAATAAAATACTATGATGAAGATAAATATATTACCTTTCACAATAATACTTTTACTAGAATTTATCATCTTAAAATCACAATATTTAAATTGTTATATTTATTAAATTATGAAGGTGACAACTTTGGCATCATTTAAAATAAAATAATATAAGTGTCATAATCGCTTTTATAAGGCTCCAAATGGTCACATATTCGACCATTGGATGATTATGTTTTACATTTACATGAAAATATGTTTTTGTTAGGTATTTGTGCATTTCATGGTCACTATTACTTTAAAAAAACAAAATTCTTCATTTTTCACTAGATAAACAATTTCTGCATCACTATTGTGTCATAATTAAGGATAATTATTTAATCCCTAAAATTATAAATAAATTTATATGATGTAGATAATTTCATTATATTTCTGGATACTATTCATGTTTGATGTTTCATGAAGTTTATCACTAAATTAAAATTAATATACTTATAAAATTTAAGAGAGTGACATGTTGTCACTTTCTTTGGTTTTAATAATAATTAAGTTATTTTCATAGAAAAATGTCCATTAAATGATTATAATCCGACCCTTAGGTGATATGGGTCGACTTTTAGGCATCAAATAAGATTTTGACATTTGTTAGGGTAATTTTAAAATATTATATTTACCCTTAATTACCCGATTTACCTTTAACTATGGTAAATAAAATTTACCGTAGTTACTATTCATAATTCCCAAAAATAGAAAGTAGCTTATTAACATAATTTTGACCCACTGATTCCAAATATGGAATCCATTTTTCCAAATTCAATACACAGAAGATGCAGAAATTAAATTAAAATTAATCCCGTTGTCGAAAGAAAACGGGTTTTTTTTAAAACATTGCAAAAGATTGAATTGATTTAACCTACGAATACAACGTAAAATCAATGCTAATGACATACATTATATTAAATGGTAAAAATATATTCTATTTATACTTTAAAACCATTCAATATTATAATTTAACCACATAAGATATTATGATGAAAAAAGTTGTTTTTAATTAAAATATAGCATGTTTTTACTATTCATTAAAATATGAAA
Organism: Viscum album; assembly: GCA_963277665.1. Lineage (NCBI taxonomy): Eukaryota > Viridiplantae > Streptophyta > Magnoliopsida > Santalales > Viscaceae > Viscum > Viscum album. The sequence continues at coordinate 1,588,699,775 of OY728141.1, read as the reverse complement.
GTTATCGGAAAAATATCAAAACTTTATCTAATGTAAATTTTTATATCCTGATTCAAAATAAGAATATTATTTTGTCAAATTGAACATATAAACATGTCAAAAACCAGATTTAAAGTGGGTGCGCCATCCAAAGGCGGCAAAATTGAATTTTTTTAAAAATACTTATTTTACCCGAAAAATTTATTTTGTTCTTATACCATGTTCTAGAAATGTGTAAGATGAATAATAATGTTATAAAATTCAAAATTTAGTTAATAATATTCATAACGGCTAGTTCATGACAATATTATAATAATATAACATTGTTTATTAAAACCCGGTATTGCGTACAACACACGCTATCGAGGAAGGTCGTGATTGCGTGTAATGCAAGCCAAGTCAGGGTTGCGTGTTGTGAAAGAATCCTTCATTGTTTCGTATAACAGAATCCAACCATATTTCATTTACACATTTAATATATATATATATATATATACTCAATGTTGCGTAGAATAACTATTATCAAAATTGTGTGTAACACGGTCCAAGAATAGTGTTGCGTATACTGCAAGCTAATATGGTGTTGCGTATAGCGCAAGGTAATCTTGGTGTAGAATACAACAAAAGACATTAATGAAATTAAAATAATATTTTTCATAAAATCTCGGGATGTTACATTCTACCCCCCTTAAAATGAATTTCGCCCTCGAAATTCGTCGGGGTTATAAATGGTTTACTATTTGAAAGTTTATTTGATAGAAACCCACATCGTAAAAAGGAATACCAAAACTTATCTTTAAAAACAAAAGTATGAAACGTAATGTTTACCCAAATAAACTAATCACTGGGTTTCCACATAGGTGAAAATATGGATATGGAAGAGAAATCTAACCATCATGTTCTGATGGAGAGTGGTAGAGAACATGGCTATGAAAAAGCCAACAATCACAAAGCTATTGATTTGTGATGATCTAAGTTACCATCTGATTAATCGGATATAAGGGAACTAGGACAACATTTTTTTGGTTTTCAAGATCACTTCCCTAAAGTGGATGAATTAAAAGAAATACTTGCATGATTTTGGTACAGTCTCACTGTTGTTCGTGAATTGAACAATTTCCACTTCATCCCTTAAAGAAATGAAGTTGAATTTGTTATTCGTGATGTGTTAGCAGATCATGTGATAGAATGATGGGTCATTCCATCGCTTTCAAACAAAAGGTTAGAAAAAGTTATAAGTCCATCTTATGGTTAGATTAATCATATATGATTTCAAAAAAATAACTTATACTTCATATATCATACTGCTTAATAAAATAAAACTAGTTTCTACTAAACAGGGACTTCCTTTAGGCCAGTGGTAGGCGTTAAAGGCCAGTCGCACTTCGGTTGTGGGTTCTATTCCCACAACCTTGTCCGAAGCGATGGGCTGTCACCCATCCTGCAGGTTGTCTTTTTTCTAAAACTATAATACTGTAACATCCCTTCAATAATATCTAGAGAACTTCTATCCTTAAACAATACTAACTTAAGTCCAACATAATCCATTCCAATCTTTAGGCTTATCCATAATACTGCAGTCCACTCTCATAACATAGTGAAAACGATTACCAGAGATTTAATACTGTCGTTAATCCCCATATATCATAAGATATGTCTTGTTGGTCACATTCCAAACATTCAAAGGCCTTAATCATGTATTCTATTGAATACCCATTGAACCTTAGTGAAAACATGAATGCAGTTAAAAGTTAACTCTTTCCACATACCAAAATCCAAAAATTCTATATACTCAAACCATGATATAACTTTCTCCTTATATCAGTCATGAGCTCATGAATACAATCAAACACCTCATTATCTTATTATTCCTTCATTATGCGCATATCATCTAAATTCTAAAAATATCTGAATAACCTTTCATGGATAGTGGTACCATTAATCATACACTTTCATAACTCAAGGAAAGACAACAGAATAACAATCCTTAGATGTCTCTTTATTCCATAGTACCATGAGATTTCTTATACAACATTACACATGATAAACATGTAATCATTCCACTACATTCTTAAACAATTGACCGAGCTTCAAAAATTCTTTCATCTCACATATCATTTGTAGTCTCTTCATCATCATCAACATAAATACTTCCCATACGACCATACTGATTATCTTCATGAGACTTTCCCTTAGGGCATTGGTTTGCATAATGCCCGTACATTCCACATTTAAAACATTTAACCATTGTTGATGTCGTAGCAATACCATTATCCTCATCCATGGTGTTAACTGAACCTTTTCCTTTGCACTTACTTGCTTTGTGTCCTTCTTTTCCACACCCAAAGAATCTTCCAGTTCCTTTGAAACATTCTCCTTGATGCCTCTTCCCACATGATTTACATAGGGGAAATTGAACTTTCTTTCCTCTATGATCATCATGAAACTCCATCTTTCTCTTATTAGCCGAGTCAGGAAACTTACCAAATTTTACTTTATTGATCATATTATGAGATTTCTGATTCGGCATAATAATGATGTTTGGACTTCCAAATCCCATTTCATTATGAAGAATATCATTCCATTGTCCATCATATCCTCCATTATCGTGAATCATCTTGTTTCCAGCCACTTTCTAAAACCCAAAAAGAATAGTGTGAGAGGACAAAAATCATGCTAGGGAAAACAACATAATAAAGGTGGAGTATCCTCAATATATAAAATCTTAAGTTAAATTATATGATCGTTACCTCAGTTCTAGGACTGTATCCTATACGTATACTTATCCTTAGGGACATCCCTAAACATACCTTATAAATATCTCTAGGAATCTCACTAAAGTTCTTGCATCCTAGTTTCCAATGGTTGACTAAACCTTTCCTCTGATACCAACTGTAGACGACCCATACTTTACATACATTGTTAATACTTCAAAATTGAAGCACACTTATTACAACATATGAGAAAACCACAAAGGACCGTATAGGTATAGTGTCTTTAGAAACTGGGAAACATAAACAACTGGTTCATAAATCTTCTACAGTGTATCCCATTTATTTCATCATATCTAGGGTCCCTTTTAGCATATTCTACTTAATATCCATCTTCCTGACCTGGGGAAAAGAAAACATAAAAGGGTGAGCTCAAATGCTCAGCAAGGGAAAATAAAGGAAATAAAAATCATATCATATCTTTTTGAAAATCAAAACCTGCAAAAGAGATCATAATATCTTAACATGGAATAAATCATAGAAGTGAAAATGAGATCCCCATAACCATAACATAAAACTTGAAACTTTGTGGCATGCACACATAATCATGTAAAATCATTTCTTGTTAGTCATGACTCATTGCCAAGACTATCTTAGTGGACAAAGTCCCTTTCTGAACCGAGTTCACTCCTCGTTTCAGTCCTGTATCACTAAACTGAAATAACCTTCCGTTCCAGCCATGTCTATCTCATGAGATATAAAATCTTTACCCAATGCATTGGAGGGAGATATAGGTTCCACCCATCTTATAATGAATCCTTTCTTATGTGTGCCACATAATCATAAAACATACATCATCGCATAACACATGTAACAAAAATGGGATTCTTGAAACATCATGACATCATAAATCAATTCATATAAGATAATGGAATTCATAAAAATAATTCCATCACAACATGATCAAATAAATGTAATAATAGGGATAAAAACAGAACCCTTTATTATCTTAGATGGAAAATAATTTTGATAAAACACTTGAACTCCATTCTTGAGGAAAATATCCTTTCTTCTTCAAAAACATTTTTCCTTTCATAACATGTCATACATCTTTAAAATAAAAGAAGTTGATTAAAAATAAACTTGAAAACTTTTAAAGGAAGCTTCTTGGAAATAATGTTTTAAAAATCCATTCATGCCGTATAAGTTAAAAAAAACATTCTTCGTACTTTTTTTGGAAAGTCAAAAAGTACCTCGTACGACAAAAGATTCCTTTCATAGATATTACTAAAAACTCACCGAAGGCTAAAAATGGATTTAAAAAATTGTAGGTGGATGGAAATAATATTACCTATTGATGAAACATGGATTTGGATGATAAAATACACCCCAGTAAGTACTTACGAATAAACAATCTCGGATAAAAATGAGATTGTGATATTTCCCTTACCTTAGGTCTGCTTTGCTTTGTATGTGTCCGAACCTCCTGTATAATGATTTAAATAATGTAATTGACCTATTACATAATCATATTCATTGTTATGATATCATATATGGTTCACTTATGATATTATATTACCCGTTCTTTTGTAAATTCCATGTTAAAGAAGCGTTTTGGGTAAAATCGTTTCATTTATCGTAGGTGTTTTGACTTGTTGTTCTTGACATTATTATTACTTATATCATGATTAACTTACTTCCAGAATATAAAATATGATTTATATATCATATATATTCAATATATATATATATAATAGATAGATAAATGAAATGAAAAACACCGTTCATGGAGACGGTAGTCCGTACGTACGCATGAACGCTGTTTTACTTTCCTTATTGTCTTGAATGGAAGTAAGTAGATGAAATACATACATATATATATATACATAAATCCAGTAGCTTTATAATGTCATATATTTCATTATTATTTCTTATATATACTTTATAATCATTCTTAAATGGTTAACATGGAGATTGAATCTCATCGCGTCGTGGAGACGGTAGTCCGTACGTACGCATGAGCGATGATATCATTTACATAAATATTGAATTGAATTGGAGTGGATTATACAATATATCAGAATCAATATAATGTTGTAATAACTATGTATAGTTATTATTTACACCATTATACCCATCCATGTAAGGTGGTAGTGGAAAATAGATTACACCACGGCGTGGAGACGGTATTCCGTACGTACGCACTCGCGGTGATTTCTTTTTCCGTAGGATGGATAGATGGTGAAATAGGGTTGTTTCATACTTATAATAACATATCAGTATATGAGTGATACTGATGTTATTACTTCATAATGAAACAACCTAAGAAGAATAAGTGGAAGAAGAAATAAATATGAAATAATTGGTAACGGTAATTACCTCTTCTTTGAAGCGCCTCTTTGAGACCTCCTCTTAGGGCACTAAAATTGGTCTTTGAGGAAGACCAGAACCTCTAGGATGTTTCTAGGGAAGTGGAGAAGATATTTTGGCAGGGTTTGGCCGAGCTTGAGTGCTCAAATTGGTGTGATGAGGAGGGGGAGGAGGTGTCCTTTTATAAGGGAGGAGAGGGGCACCTTAGGAATTCTTAAAAATATTAATTTATAATAAATCTAACCCCACTTAAAAACCTCCAAAAATGACTCATATTAGAATATTAGATGATATAGGGTTGTAATCTCATAAACCAATCAAATTTAGACATGTTTGGATCTTATTTTAAACCTTATCATTTTGATTTATCCTTATTTAATCTATTTAAGTTTATTTGTGGTAATAAAATTCTAAATTTTAAATTATAACAAATATTTACTTATTTGTTGTGAATTTTCCATAATTGTTTACTTTATAACATTATAGACCATATAAATATAAATTTATAATTTTTAAATATTTTTGTGATTTTTAAACAATTTTATAATATGTTATTTTTGTAAAATAACAATAGTGTCAATTTTGACACTGTTCATATATTTGAATTTAAATAAAATATATACAGAAGATATGTTCGAACTGAAATATTAAATATATTAATAAAAGGTCATATGTATCTATAAAATTAGTGTATCACATTAAATAGTTCATATAATATTTATTTTATTATTTTTAAAACCATTTATTTGGTTTATCTCTTAATAAAATAATTACTACATCATTTTTGTATAATTATTTAATATACTTATTTGTTGTATAAAAATTTAAAATAAAATCCTATGATGAAGATAAATATAGTTTCTTTCAAAATAATACTTTTACTCGAATTTATCATCTTAAAATCACAATAGTTAAATTGTTATATTTATTAAATTAAGAAGGTGACAACTTTGGCATCATTTAAAATAAAATAATATAAGTGTCATAATCGCTTTTATAAGGCTCCAAATGGTCAAAAATTCGACCATTGGATGATTATGGTTTACATTTACATGGACAATAAGTTTTGGTTAGGTATTTGTGCATTTCATCGTCCCTATTAGTTTAAAAAAACAAAATTCTTGATTTTTCACTAGATAAACAATTTCTACATCACTATTGTGTCATAATGAATGATAATTATTTAATCCCTAAAATTATAAATAAATTTATATGATGTAGATAATTTCATTATATTTCTGGAGACTATTCATGTTTGAATTTTCATGAAGTTTATCACTAAATTAAAATTAATATACTTATAAAATTTAAGAGAGTGACATGTTGTCACTTTCTTTGGTTTTAATAATAATTAAGTTATTTTCATGGAACAATGTCCATTAAATGATTATAATACGACTCTTAGGTGATATAGGTCGACTTTTAGGCATCCAATAGGATTTTGAAATTTGTTAGGGTAATTTTAAAATATTATATTTACCCTTAATTACCCGATTTACCTTTAACTATGGTAAATAAAATTTATCGTAGTTACTATTCATAATTCCCAAAAATAAAAAGTAGCTTATTAACATAATTTTGACCCACTGATTCCAAATATGGAATCCATTTTTTCAAATTCAATACACAGAAGACGCAGAAATTAAATTAAAATTAATCCCGTTGTCGAAAGAAAACGGGTTTTTCTTTAAAACATTGCAAAAGATTGAATTGATTTAACCTACGAATTCAAGGTAAAATCAATGCTAATGACATACATTATATTAAATGGTAAAAATATATTATATTTATACTTTATATCCATTCAATATTATAATTTAACCACATAAGATATTACGATGAAAAAAGTTGTTTTTAATTAAAATATAGCGTGTTTTTACTATTCATTAAAATATGAAAGTTATCGAAAAAATATCAAAACTTTATCTAATGTAAATTTTTATATCCTGATTCAAAAGAAGAATATTATTTTGTCAAATTGAACATATAAACATGTCAAAAACCAGATTTAAAGTGGGTGCGCCATCCAAAGGTGGCAAAACTGCATTTTTTTAAAAATACTTATTTTACCCGAAAAATTTATTTTGTTCTTATACCATGTTCTGGAAATGTGTAAGATGAATAATAATGTTATAAAATTCAAAATTTAGTTAATACTATTCATAACGGCTAGTTCATGACAATGTTATAATAATATAACATTGTTTATTTAAACCCGGTATTGCGTACAACACACGCTATCGAGGAAGGTCGTGATTGCGTGTAATGCAAGCCAAGTCAGGGTTGCGTGTTGTGAAAGAATCCTTCGTTGTTTCGTATAACAGAATCCAACCATATTTCATTTATACATTTAATATATATATATATATATATATATACTCAATTTTGCGTAGAATAACTATTATCAAAATTGTGTGTAACACGGTCCAAGAATAGTGTTGCGTATACTGCAAGCTAATATGGTGTTGCGTATAGCGCAAGGTAATATTGGTGTAGAATAAAACAAAAGACATTAATGAAATTAAAATAATATTTTTCATAAAATCTCGGGGTGTTACAATAATATTATTGTTTAATGTAATTCTCATCCATGAATTTAATTTTACAAAATTTATGAGATGGAACTTGTTATTCTTTTTCCAATTGATGTACTTTTCAGACTCTTCTTAAAAATTTGTAACATGAAACAATGATTGAAAATACTAGGCATAAACAAAGTAATTTCCCCTTCATGGCCACTCATTACAATGAATATTCCTTTAAAATTTTAAAATGTTCTTTTAAATTAAATTTTACTAAAGATTATAGAAAATTTTGGTTTTTTAAAAGTTATTCTCAATGCAAAAAAGTTTTGTTTTCCTCAAGAAATATTAATGATATTTTCATTGTATCTATATTAATCAATGCCAAAATTATATTATTTTATATATAATACACAAGGGATGTGTTTTTATGATTCCGTATTCATTATATATATGGTTTTTGATTATTTTATCTAGAAAAAGTATTTACATTCACATTCTTGATTAAATTTTCCATCATTAACATTCACTTGAATCATTCACATGATCATTAATAATTAAGTTTCTCTTAAATATATAATTTATTTGTACAATGGATATTCTTATATCCAAAATAATATATCATTTTAACATATGGTATTTCACATTGAATGTAATTTTATTAAATAGAGGGAATCTTTATGAATCTGTATTCTTTACTCAATATAGAAAATTATTGTTATTTCATATTATTCATGTTTTAAATCAATCATTAAATTTATAAGAATAATTTAGAAACGAAGTGATGGGTGTGTCCTAAGATTATATAGACACTTGTTTAATTGATAGGTCTTGTGAGATAAATTAGTGATTTAGAAACAATTGGATCATTACCCATAGTTTTGACCTTTATTATCAAACGGTATTGTGGGTATAAATATCACAACGTTTGAACTCATGAAATACAATATTATTAATTTCGTTCATCAAGAATATAGTTATTTTTATTCATGATATTTTTCATTGATATTATACTGATATTATCTTTAATATAATGTGATTATTTATTAGTCATTAATTGTTCATAATTTATATGTGCTATATTATTCATCATGCTCAAATTATTTATTAAATGTAATATTATATATATTTTTTAAATGTCTATACTCATGAATCCTTATTTAATAATGATATTTTATTATGTACATATCACTTAATTAGAATATTATCTTACACATATTTTTTTTCCATTGCCTAGTATATGAAAACAGAATCCTTGAAGCACTCCAAATATTTAGATTTTTTTTTCATTCACTATGTTTTATTTCATGTTTTAAAAAGTACCTTGAGAATAATCTATGTATCAAAATTAACAAGACTACTAAAAATTGAGTCCATGAAGATTATATCATGTGTATATTATTCTAAATTAGTAAATTAACCATCAATATTAGGTTTTTAGTTTTCATTGTTTTTATAAAAGTATAGTGTGATCATATAACAGTTTTGTAGGTATGAACCATGAAATCCATACATGTACATTTCCAGAACAACTTATGATTAGTGTATTTAATTACTATGAAAAAATATGTAATTTTCTATTTTGACAAAAAAACACAACATTCTCAAAATCACTTTTTGAATACAAAATATGGATCTCATTTTAAAAAAGATTTCCATTTCAAAGCCAAATATTGAAAAAAAACATCCTTGAATAAAATAGAACCATGATTAATCAATTACCATAGGGAAAAAAACTAAAAAAAATGTATTAGGGTAATATTATAGAAATAATACTCTTGGAAGAAGAAGAATCATTGATATAAATAAGAAAACCTTACTGTAACAAGTATAAAGGGTTTTGAAGAATAATAATGAATTATACAAGATATATAGTATTGGTCTTGTCCTAAGAATATCAAAAGGTGACTCTAGTGTTACAATGTTTAGATCTATATGTCGATGTATGATGTGGTGAATAGTCTATCAATGATCAGGATGCTATCAACCAGCCTCCTAAGTGGTGTAGTCCACCCTATCCATTATCCTACCAAGGGGACCTCATATTTCTCATCATGAACTAGACAGTAACTATCATTAAACCCTCTAGATTATATCCAACATCTCATTGTGATAATAAAATGGAAGGTGATGTTTTTATCACACACATGGAGACGACTATAACCCATAAATCAAAATGTCCATTCCATTTTTACATTCGTAGCATCATCAATGTGAAGAATTTCTCAATTAGAGGACATACATTGGGGTTCCCATCATCTAAAAAAATTTCCCACAAGACAATCAGACTTGATTATCTGAAGATATTAAAACCATTTTTTAAGAAATAAATAAATTTTTGAAACAAGCCTTAAAATTTTGAATGCAAAACTATTTCCAAAGAGAAAACTCTTTCTTTACAAAACCATTTTTAAAACAAATTTGGTTTTCAAAACATAACCCCACGAATCCAAATTATACCTTTTCGTGAGAGTTTCATAAAAATCCCAGTAATAAAACTTTGAAATGATTTAAGAACCAATAAATCATTTTTTAAGCATTTGGAGTTTTAGAAACTATTTTATAAGAATAAGGAAATAAATATAATACAGATGTGTTTTAGAAAATCATGGTTACCAATGAAAATATTTTATTGAACATCCATTTATGTGAGTGTGTGCATCAATATGTTATCCCTATTAACATTAAGATATTCACATATTCACCAACATATACCTCAATAACCAGTAGTATTAATAATTCTCAATTAGTTAAGTTCAAGGAGTTCAAAAAAAAATTATAAGAGTTCTCATGTATGCATCAAACCTATTAAGAGGACAAAAAACCATTCAAACCAAAATTCCATTGGTCACCCAATTTTGTTAAATTCCGTACAAGGATAATAATTTTGAAAAAAATAACAAAATACTTTTGAAATTTTAGTCTTGATTTTGTCAATCCCTTAGCATATATATGTGTTGAACACATATAGGCATAAAAACTGAAAAACATTGAGAAATATAATTTTCAATAAAATTTCCACACCAATAATACCTAATAATTCACCTATTGAAACCATAATTATGGAAATGCTATTAAAATTAATTTAGTAAATATCATTTATCACATGGAATGTTTCATAAAGTAAATGAATTAAAACACCTACCTCAATGGTGTGTGAATGTGAAGATACATTATAAGAAAGATAAATATGTCTAGATAGACTGAAAACACAACTTAACAATAATAAAACACAATAAAACATCATTATTTAAACCTTAATCTTTGTAAATAGAGAATCCAAATGACGAAATAAGATGTACATGTGAGAAGAAATAAAGAAGAGGAGAAAATTGGGAAAAAATCCAACAGAAAATCACTAGGATAGAAAGAGGGGATTCAATTATAGAGCCATAGAGAAGGTAAGATGGGGTTGGGACCCCATTTTCATACCATATATATGTGAATAAAAAAAATAGTTGATATAGGTTTTATTTTTAAGAGGGAAAAATGGTAAAATCATGTTTTGGGAAATCTGTGAAAGTCGAATGGTTCTGACACACAACATGATAAATCATGCATCAATTATGCACATCCTAATGAAATCTAGAGAATGTTTTATAAGAAGTCCACATGGTTTAGTAAGATATGCACCAACTATACAAAAAGGTTCTTACAAGATGAAGAAAACCCTTGCACACTTCTCACAAGACTTCCCCCTAACAAAGTGCAAGTCACACACTATGTCTCATTAACCCCATGATAGTAACATGATAACTCATTTTTCATGCATCGTTGGGATCAAAACATGTGCTAATCATGTAATAAAACTAATTAAATGTCAAAAAAATCAATAAATTCCCAATTTATTAGTCAACCATACTATTTCTCTCCAAACCATGCACAATAATCATTAATGGAGAAAAAATTATATAAAACATTGGGAAAATAAAATCATTCACCTAGAAATAACCTGAAAACTCGAGAAAAAATCAGGAACCAGGAGATAAAATTAAGAATATATAAACCTAATATTGGGGAGTAAAAATAGGACATCATAATGGTTCATAAAAATATATAATAGTTGGAGTTAATTAAAACATAATTGATCAAAATAAAAACACAATAAAATGGGTATAATAGAATGAAATGTGGTAAAACCTTGTTAAAATAATATTGTGATCAAATTCCGAATTTTGGATGATGTAATATATATATAGTGAATATTCTTCCTCAATTTCAATGAAATGAGCATCAATCGCCTGATTTATTGGGTTAGATCCATGTTTCATGGCCAATAGTTGAGATCAATTTAGTTGATACAATAATTTCTCTAGTGATAATGGTTATTATCATTCATGATAATTTATGGAAAAAATTCCCATGTTTTTTACGTACAATGTAAATATTCAATAATAATATTGTAGAAGTACATCCTATTTGGATCATCATTTTAAAAAGTGGAAGGATTGGTTATAGACATCATCACGATTTTATCTTCCCCCACACTTTATGTTTCTTGGACAATAAAATTTCTTATGATGGACCTAAAATGAAGGACACAAATATTTTTATTTTAATAGTAGAAATATTAATTTTTTCCATTGATATAGATTATTCACACCCATATAGAGGTGAAAATGATCACCTTGTGTGAACTTTCCTTTTGAATCATAGCGGAAACCAAGTGGGACATTGTGGTCTCTTCGGTCATCAAATACATATAATGTTTAAAAAATAGAAATCAAATATATATAATAGATATAAATTTTTTAATGTTCCATATTCCATAGGGCTCAGCTCCGGATTCGGTATGAATTAATTGTTTCAGCATGTGCACAACTCAATATCGTCTACTTAGGCTTCCTAAACATGATTTGGTATCATTTCTTCAGGTGGTACGGTGATTTATTATCCTTAATAATCATTATGAAGCTATAAATATCATCATTCTATCCATATTTGATCTACATGTGGAATGTTGTGATTCTTGGGACACTCCATGGTGTTGTGGCCTCTTCCTGCTCCGTGTTCATCAATTGGACTGGCGGTCATTTTCGATTCCAATCATTAGAGGATTGTCTAGGTAAGTATATATGATCTAGTTTTCTTCATCAAATGGATTCATTAGAAGATTATAGTTAATATCATTATAGTATCACTTGATCTTATTCTCAAGAATCATTTGGTTATCAGATTTTCTAGATTAATTCTTTGTAAGTAATGAGAGGTGTAACGAGGTTTGGTGAGCACGGTCTTCTCTTATAATCATCAATTGAGATTTTGAGGGTTCATCAAGGATGAGGCTAATAGTTCAACATATATAGGTGAGGTGATTATAGGGGTATTGCATAAACATGGATTTTTGGTGTGGTGGTCAGTGGTTCAGGTTTAGTGTATCTCCATTATGGTGTCACTCGGTACTCTCCCTTGTAGTGGCTTCAGTTTTGATTCCTTAAACCAAGAATCAGACCTAGAATCATTCTCATGAGGGTTGGTGGAATATTATGGGATTAGGTGGAATGCATGCCTTCATATATAGTTTGATATTTGGAAGGATACCATGGTATGTTAATGATAAATTGATTGTAGATCAATGGTTGGTTGTAGGATAAGAACATGATATCTTGAGTTATGGATGGTTATGTGATGAGAGTCATTATTGGCTGTTAAATAAACTCATGGTATCTTGGTTGAAGTAGATGGAGTGTTAGGTTATGGAAATTTGAATCCATGGTAAATTAAGTGAACATGGTATCTAATCTTCTAGTCACATTTTTTTCTTTATGAGGTAGGTTTTAAAGAAGTCCTCATAGATAATATTTTTTTCACAGATGGTATGTTCAAAAATTTGGGTTTTCAGTCACATGTAAATTTACGAATGGAATTATAATCATGGTCATTAGCATTCGTTCACTTTGAATGATACCATGAATTTTTGTTCCCTTATGTTTTCCAGCATGTAAACACATTAGTATCGAATAATTGGTCAGTTATGCACACATATCACTTGATGGGAAATTTATCAAAAAAATTCAACCCATATTTTTCAAAGATATTTTAGTGTATAATTTTGATATAATAAAATTTAGAATAGTAAAAAAATTAATATACTAATTTAATAGATCTAAAAAGTAGGTTCACAATGATTTAAAATTGACTGTAAAATTAAATTCTATCAAATTAATGTAGATTTTATAAATGGTGTCATTTTAATCATTCAAAATTCCCATTTAAATACAAGTTTATTATCTATGTTCACAATTAAAAAACAATTTATGGATTTTAGATTTATTAATAAAATGTTTTAAAGAATCCATGATCAAAAAGTAATTCATTTAATATTTTCTGTTCTAGATTAATTTTTTTTCAAATAATTAAAATCAATTCAATTTTATGTATAAATTCACAATTTTATTCAAAAGTTAAATAAATCAATACAAGTAATTATTTTTTATTTTTATTAATTCATTAAATAATTTTAAAAGTAACAAAAATCACTTTTAGTCCTAGAATTGGATTACATTGGGGATAATATCTGATTATATCAAAGAAAATTAATGTTTTCACCTCACATAACTCCCCAATACTTGAACTATTTCACTCTTTAAAATTCATTTCATTGAAGTTCAATAAATCAAAAATCAAAAAAATTAATCCTTCATAGACTTAAATATTATTATCAAAAAGAAAAAAGCAAATGTTCAACTAATGTTTAAATTAGAATGTATTCTCTATGAATCAATCCACTTTCACATTTCAATTATCACCCATGTCTGAGTTTTGAGTTATAAGTCGAATGGATCCCAATGGTGTCATCATTTTAACAACTGGAAAATTCCAAATCCATTCTCTCAAAATATCAGTTCTAATGTTTTTTTTTGAAACTGAATTGATAATCCCATAATTTAATTCAAATATATCACATGAATTCTCATTATCCATGTTCATATTTCCATTGACCCATCCATCCCCATAGTAAATTATAATTTTTCTATTTTTCAAGTCATGCTTTTGAAAATAACTATTAAAGGGAACATACTGAATGAGTGCACCTAAACCTGACACTAAACCATCCCATGATAGTAGATACCCCCATGACTAGTGGAGAAATACTCATGTCTTATAAGCAATGCTTGGATGGATAACTATCATGATTCTATAAAACTAATTTGATAGCTAACACAAACAGAGATGTTCTTATATTGAAATAGTAAAATAAGCGTATCAAAACCCATCTTTTTTTACTCTAGTTCAAATGAGACGTATAAACATTTTCATTCAAGGGGATCCCTATTTTGGTACTCAATCACAAATTTTTGGTTACTTAGGTTGATTTCATCAATATAGTGTCTTCAAAATATGATTTTGGTTCCACTAATTTCATTTCATTTAAAAATGTTTTACCACGACTAAAAGAAGACTTTTATTTGAAATAAGTAGCATGTTTTCCCAACAACCATATATATCATTCAATTGTAGAAGAAGTGAATTACTTAACGGAATCATGTTACATCCAAATTGGGTGGGGAGATATTCAAGATCAAGAAATTATTGAAAAATAGAAGAAGAAAGTATTCATAAACTATGTATAGAAAAATATAGAAAGAATTTATTTTTTATAAACTTTTTATGGGTTAGTCCATTTTATTTAATTTTTTATTTTTATATTTATAAAAATTTACTACAAAACATGAACATAGTCTTATTTAATTATTCTAAGACATTAACCAAATATAATTCAAAACTACTCCTAAAGAGGTATGAATATTATCCCCCACACATATTAGTCACTCTACCCATATTGATTTTCCATATGAAATTCATCTATGGAATACATTTTATTGATTCATAATGGAATACATAAATGGGAATGATATATATAACCTAGTGATTATTATTTAAAAGGATATAGTTATGCTTTTCTATTGTTTCTATGTATAGTTGAACTAATCTCAATGATATTTTCCACTTAGTAAAAATATTGATAAAAATTTAAATATAGTAAATTTTATTAAAAAGTAGGGTAATGAAAATAAAAAATAATGACAAGGGATGAGAGTCTTTGGTTTATTCATCTCAAAGGGCTCTGTAGTTATATTTTACACTACTAGATAGTATGGTGGAGATCCCCAAACTATTTGAGGATGGGGTTTATGTGATTCAATATACCATGTCTTATTTCTTCCATAGTGGTATAGATTACACTATTGGAGGCCACCATGATTATATTTATGCATGTTCACCACATCAGAAATGAATGGTATCTCATAATTAGGGGGTAGAAAAAAATTATGAGGTTTCCTCTGGTTTTTATACATCATATATAGATTATTCCTTTTCCATTGGATTCTGCACTAGTTATTATTCATAGTATTCAAACATTGTGGAATTAATAAATAATTCCAATTGAAAAAAAATCATAAAAATTCAAGGTCAAATACAAATATACCCCTTCATATAAAGTTTATTATAATAATTTTTATTAATGAGGTAACTTTGGCAATTCAAATCATATGATTAATTCACATAACAAACATTCATAGTGTTCTTGGGGGAGAAATTGATTCATGTTTGGTACAGGGAGTTTTTCTTTTTCAGCAACTTCTGTAGTTGGATTGTGTCTATTTTATAAGTTCTGTTGAATATTAATTTTTTCAACATGGTCAATATAAAATTATATTATATTTTTTCTAAAATGTTTTACATCTTATCCTAGAGAATATTTGAGATGGTTTTTAGCACAGTCTTTAATAAGTTATTATTCATTATTCTAGATAGCCACTTACTCAATTTCTAGGTTTGACAATATTTCTTATAAGGTAACTATCATAGTATCCTTATCTTATCACTGGGTGAGAAATAATTCTACTAGTTTTGGTTTTTTAAAATAATATAGATCATGTATTAGAATATAAATTGTCAAATAAAATGTGTTTAAAAGTTTATTCAGTCCCTCATATACTCTAAGTTGAAACTCTTGTTTCTCATGAAGAACCCTTGTAAGGACAATTGTAATGATTATGGTGTTTGGTTCATCAAAGTTGACCATAAATTAGTTTCCCATGCATCCTTATTCTTTATCACATAGAAAGGGAATTATTTGGGATATGTCTACAAAATCAATTAAAGGGATATCTGATGATAAATTATCTTGAACAAAATTTTAAATAGAAGGAATTAAATTTAGTGATATCACCCTTTTCAGTTTCATAATATATGTCATTTTGATGTAAGGATGCCTCATAGATGTTTTCTTGTGTGGATGGGGTTGCAATGTAAATTCTATATTTTCTTCAGAATATAGATCATTCACTTTGATCTAGATCTGTAAGAATATTTATAATTTTTCTCACATATAAAAGTTGAGTTTAATAGAAAAATGTGTTTCAATAAATTAAGATAAAAATACATGAAAAGGGGAATCCCTTAGTGACTTCATCATGTAGCTTTTTTTAACAATACAACAATTTTCCATGGAGTACGGTGTGAGATACACTGATTCTAAAATGTTTTCCTCCTCATCTTGAATATCCTCTAGGGAAAAGAAAAGGCACTCTAACTATTAAACAACTTATTCCTTCAATTCTTCTACAATAACATAGATATTAATGGTTGATAAATTTTTAATTTAACTCAATTCCTTCACAATTTCTCTTTCTACATCAAAAACTAGCCCTATTTCATTTTAAATAGCTTCCACATAGAAAATCAGGCATCAATTATAGGATCTTTTTATTTTAAATTTATGATTTTTTATATTGCTCCATCTTCTTCTCACCCCTGAACTAGTAAACAAGGTCAAACAATGTGCATTTTTCTACAGACTCACAAAGACAACCACAAGGAACATTGAGGTCCTACTAGAAATTGAATACAATAATAGTGAAACAAATACCAATCAAATAGTTATAACAGATATATATTTTTATGTGGTCTGGATTCTAAAGGGATTTTTTGACTTCTTAGTGATCTTATGGCTTCTACAAGAACAAAACTTGATATCTAATTCATAGGATTCAAATGAATTATTCTATATTAGTTTTTTGTGTGATATGGTGATGATTAACCCTCAATATTTATCAGGATTTCATTGATATCATGATTCATCCTCACTTTGATCTACTATATGATAGAAAAAACTATTGTTTTTTCTGTAGGTGGTAGGGCCTCTTCAAGTTATGGCTTCCATGGTGGTTTCAATGGTCATATTCAATTTCAATATTTGTTTTTTCATCCAAGGAGTCATCATGAATAGGTTTTCATTGTTGGAGTTCATCAGCAGGTGATGAATTATGATCTCCCTATAGCGTTTCTTGGTAATCATCATAGGTATTATCCTAGTATCAGCTCTCTCAAAGGTATTCACTATTATTCATGGGAGGTTTAGAATGATTTCATGATATTGTGACTCTCTTGGGAGAATAATAAATGGTTTTGAGGGTTCTAGCAGGGTGATGTCAAATGTTCAGCATCTATATGGAATGTGCATGTAGGTGTACTGCAATAGTGTAGATTTTCAATTTGAGTGCTAGTGTATATGGTTTGGTGTGTCTCTAGTGTGAAAAAAATACTCTACATCCCACATATGATTCATTTCAAATTCTATCAAATTAGAATTGTGAAAACTATCCTCCACATGATGGTCAACGAAGATTTATGGGTTCAAGTGCATCACAAACATTCATATTTGGTTTAAATAAGGACTTGTAATCATATTAGGTCATCGATAATGTGATCATGGATCTTTGTTTATTGGGGGGGTGAAGCTCACGATAGCTTGTGTTATGGTAGATTAAAATATTAGAGTTCCGATATATTAAAAAATTATATCATGGTATCTATTTCAACATAGAGGGACAAATTTTTTAGGGATTTAGAATATCATGGTCACTTATGTGACATTTGTATGTAATCCCAATAGTTTTTCTTTATAGAGTATGTAGAAATTTAGGGCTCACAATAAGTATTTTTTCAATCAATATTTGTTAAATAATTTGGTTATCCGTTCATTAGGAAATTTTGGCATGTGGTCAGTATTGTCATTGTTTGTTTGAAATCACATCATAATTAACCATGAATTTGTCATCACTAGATTTTTCATGCATGCAATAACTTTGGTGTTGCACATGAAGTCAGTTGTACACACAATAACATGATGGAAACTATATAATTTTCTTTATATAAATGTATAATTTAGGGAAAAAAATTCACCACAAATTTAATTTAATAAAACAAATAAAAAATGAATTTTAACCATATAATAATTATTGGAAAAATAATGTCAAAATCATTTTAAAATTAAATTCAATTAATTTAATCTAGGTATTCGAAATAGAACCATTTTAGTCATTCAAATTTCACGTTAAAAAAGAAGTCATATATAAAAAATCAAATTTAAAAATAATGAAATTATTTTGGAATAAATTTAAAACGTAATAAACAATTAGTAATAAAAAATTCACCCATTTCATTATTTTAGTTCTAGATTAAAATCATAAATTTTAATTTTAATGTTTATAAATTTATTCCAATTTACTCATAAAATCTCAAATTTAGGAAAAAATGTGAATATGTTAACAAAAATCAACAATTGGGAAATTTATCAACTTATTTATGAATTCACAGTCCTAAAAATCATTCTTTTACCAGGGAATTGGATTAAATTTAGGAAAATTTCAATGAATAGTAGATAAATATTTCACATCATTGCCTTATATGATCTACTAAAGATATAATTTTGGAATATAATACATACCAACACCTCTTTTTTGACCCCAGTCTAATAAAATAAATATTTCATACACCTGCTATTGAAAATAGGTAAATATGAACTAATATATATGTGTGTGTATGCGTGTGTGTCTATATGTGTGTGTATATGGTGATATCAAGGATGACTATAAATTGATATATTTACGCATATGGATCCTGGGTATGTATTTAATAAACATAATTTATTTATTACAGATGTTTGGTGCATGTGTAGAACGAATATATAATTTGTTAAGGTTTTCCATCTAAAATCACTCTCTTTTTGTTATGTTGTTGTTATACCCCTTATATATTTTATGTGGTGTATATAATAACTATATACGTTACATATAATGAATTATATTTTAATAATTGTATTTAATGTTAAATCAGAAACATAGTCTTTCTAGGGGTTTTGATTTTAATGTAACTCAAGCTGTATGTGTTTTCAAATTCCTAATTTGGATTCTTCAAAACATGTTACATATTTTGCACGATGATTACTTTTTATTTTTATCTATTCATTTAGTATATCATGAATTTTATATAGTTTATTTCCTTGCAATTCATTGGGTACACTAATCCAAACCAAGTTCTTTTCGTCAATTGTATTTTGACTCCATTGTTACGTTGATTGTTTGAATTTTGTGTAACTCACTATTAATTCATTGAGTTATGTTGTGCACTCACTAATACAATAACATATTTTACATATCATTTTTTGAGAACAATTTTTCATGGGCTGTAATTGAAATAAAAATATTAAATAGAAAATTAAAATAAGTTATTAATAACCAACATAAAAAATAAAAAAAAGAAATAAGGACTTTTAAATTCAACTTTCTGTAAAACCAAAAACGAAAGTGGATTATAATGATAGATATAATAAAAAAATGTTATTAAATTATTTTTTTTATTTCATTTATAAAATAGGTGATTTTGAAAATTACCAAAAAAAATGTTTCACACAGATTTATTCTATAGAAGATAATACATTACAAATGTTTCACACCCTTAGAGAGTGGCAATAATTCATATATGGAAAATTACCCTCACACTTTATTTGTTTTCCAATGGTGTTTTTTTGGAATTAAAATCACCCAATAGATCACATATTTTAGATGGATTATGTAGATTCTTTATAGATGTAGGTTGTCACTTTTAATTTTTCTAATTATGCATATGAACTGACATTAGTCCCGAGGATGAGAGGTCAATCTCTTCAATACTTGTTGGGGAAATTATTTCCCACTCATAGACTCTCTTACTAATTCAATCCAATTCATCAATCCTTTCAAAATCCCAATATGGGATTGGTCTCATAATATATTTAATGTCATACATTAACATATATAAATTCTATCATATTTAAATATCATAGGTTCCCCATAAATGGGTCGATTAGTTTTTATTATAGGTTCTCCGTCAATGGGAACATTTGTATTTATCATATGATCTTTATTTTTTTTATTACTATATAAAAGGCAGGGGCCGGGAAACAATGCGGGTGATGGCCCAGCCCATGAGTGGTTACGTGGTCTGGCATGCAGTGGCCCGAAAATCCCCTACCTTCCCCAGGACCACCCAAGGGGTGAAGCCCAGTTCCCCAACGGGGGCCGGCGCCGTGTAAACGCTTGGGTAACCGGCGTGCAGTCGTGCACCGCATGTGGTGAACATGCTTTTTAAAGCATACCCCCTGACAGGGTTCGAACCCCCGACCTCCCCTGAGGGAAGCGGAGCCTTCGACCACTCCACCATGCCCACGGGGGCGTCATATGATCTTTATTGAATGTAAAATCATAAATATTAGAGGATTATCATCTTTTTTGGTTTTATGTTTTTTAATTCCTTTTATAATACTATGTGTTAAATGCACATAGTTGGTTGCTCTGGAATTTATCATCATCCTCAGAGATATTTTTTGTTTGGATTTTGGGAACGATCCCCTAATTGGATTTCCAACATATCCTCATGGAATTAATTAGAATAAACATAGATTAAATATACATAATTAGAAACATCATACCATGAATTAATGGGAATATGACCGAATAAGGATGTTTATGTGTTATATATTTTGGGTTTGAACCTCCTATATGTGTATAATGTATCGCATCAAAATGGGAAGAAACTCTCATGTGGTTCAGTATAATTTGGGATTACACATGTATTAGAGGAAAAATGATGTAATTTTGATTATGCTGGTGATGTAATCGACAAGAGTCCATAAGCATGTGTGTTTCATAATTGGTGTGAAAAACAAATAACACTAACAGATCTTTCAGATTTCATATTTGGTTTTAAATGGGACATTGTCATGAGTTGGAATCCCATGGTTGGAATTTCGTCCTTCCCTACTAACAGATGAGATATGAGAACATGGAATGCATGATGGGTAATAAATATTATGAGAAATAATAGAGGCCTAGTGGCTGATGGATGGCAAATATAGGTTTTATCATTATCAACTGATTGATGGGGGTGGATTTATATAAAGGTTTCTAGTAAGGAATACAATGATATTACTATATAAGGTATTCCCATTATATCAATGATTTATGTTCGAAACCCTTATATTGGGGATTATGGATCCATTAGTTGGAAATCCTAAGATAAAGATGCAACCAGATTTGATTCACATTTAAAGAAACATGAAGGTTCCAACTTTTGCCTCTACGAATAGCATCCATGTTACTAAGGTAATTATCCATTATTAAAATCATGAGGACTCTAATTATTATAGTGTTCATGTATGAGATATAATTTATTAGGGAAATGAATGATTTTAATGGGGATAGGTTGGAGTGTCCCATTCCCAATCTATAAATGTATAGTGGAGGTGGGGCGAGGCCTTATTGGTATAATTCCCATATAATATTTTAGGGTCAATGAGTATGAAACTTTTTTAGTGAATAAGTGAACCTTAGTGACTAGTCTCTATGGAGGGTTGTCATATATTGTAGGCCACTAAGGTATGATACCCTACATAAAAGGTCGTCATGGTAGGATACCACGGGTAAAAGGACACTGAGGTGGGATTCCCTGGCCATTCAACCACTATGGTGGGATACTGATGGAAGAAGGATACAAACATTGTATTACCTTGCTATGTAGCTTTTAAGGTTGGATTACATGGGTGGAAGGTCACTAATGTGGGATTCCATGGGTAGTTACTCACTAATGTGGGAGGCCCTGGGCGGTTGGCCACTATGGATGGCTACCCTAGGTGGAAGGGTGGAAAGGTAGGTTACTCTAATATTTTGACTACTAAAGTGTTCTACTATTATGTGGGTCCATGGGTTTTTGGTCTCCCATGTGATGTCTTATGATATCCACTTATAACCTATGTTTATTTTCTTACGTCCCATTGTGTAATAGGCTTTGAAGTAGAAGTTGTTGAGACTTGAGAGAAGTGTCTCAGGGAGTATATCTCTCTCTTATATATGTAGGAAAATCATGCACGGTGTGATGAACAATGCAGACTATTTATAATAAAAAAATTAGTATTTGGGTGTAGAAGGCTGGGTGGTTAATGAAATTCATTTAGGTGAGATTGGAATCATGGGATTGGTGATCCATGTAGACCCGAGTAAAGGATGATGAGCAGCTAAAGTACACCATAGGTGAAGCATTCATACTAACGGGGGATCACCCTATGTGAGGAAATAAAACCTTAATTGGTGTCTCTTCATCTCATAATATTTTACCTTTTTTCTAAAAATGTGAAGGCAAAAAAATACTATTTCCCCTCATAATGGGATTTGATAAAAAATTAGAATTGTATTTTTTTATCCCTTCACATCTATGTAATAATTAGGATGCATTACCTTAAGCCTATTTAATGAGGTTCCATGGGTATGTAATGAAGGTCAATCTGAGTGGACCATGCTAATTAGAATGACTAGGCCATATTTATTAAGGTGAGTAAGATTACCAACATCCCTTCTAATAAGATTTCCCACCCCCATAATTTTTTGCTCGATTCTCCCTCTCATATTCTATTCCCTCATTCACTTCCTCCACTAATCTAAGGTAAACACTAGTATTATTTCACCCTGATTTGACTACCCTTGTGAGGTGTCCTGAGTGGGTCCAACCAAGTGAGTAGGCTATATCAGGTCCACCAAGTTTACTGGGCTTGGAAAGGCCACCAAGGTGAGGGGGCCTTAGTAAGGTCACCCTAGTGAGGCCATCTATGGAAAAAGTATAATATTATAAAGATATCTCCTCTTTTTCCACAAACCCTAGTTTTCAATTTTTTGAGGTAGTAATATTATGTTTCCTTGAATTATTATACTGATATGATTTTCCAAATCCATTATAGAATTTAAAATGGCTAATTTTTCTAGTTTTTTCATGGATATTGAAGATTCTACTAGTATTAAAGGCAAGAATGTGGATGTTGAACCCAAATCATTGATCATTATCACCCTTTAGAATAAAGGGATTTCAATGCATATTAGAACAACATTACTAAACTAGATATTGTTAAATATACTTCCCTTATATGAGGTTTTCCATCCAACTGAAATTGTACTTCTTAATGGTGACTTCACCTAAATAAATATTTTATTATCTCATCATGCCTTCTGGATGGTAGTTCTCTTGATGGGTAGGTCATCGAAGAATCTACTGGTGAAATTTCATATTGTATGGTATTTACATTCGTATAAATTAATAGTGAATTCAAGTTCTTTATGAAAATAAAATATTCTTTTATACACAGACAGAGAAGAGGATAAAGTCTTTAGCATGAGATTCATTTTGGAGGGAGTTTCTTTGAGTGGGTATGGAATTATTTGAAAAAACACGATTGTATTGTTGAGGACCATTTAATGTTGATATACATTATGATGCTATTTGGACATTTGGTTTATCTCCCAATTATCGTCCAAACCTAATCCTTGAATTGGTATGTCAATGTATCTATTTTTCTAAGACATTTCATCTACCAGTTTGGAATGTTTGAACTAGTATTTAGAAATTTTATGAAATTAGGGGAATCCCCATCCGAATGGATATGTAGGGTTAATTCAATTCCCCAAAAAAATTTAGGAGGATGTAAAGTGAAATTTTGTATTAGAAATGGAATTATTATCACTGGTTTATATAAGTATAAATTAATATTTTATTTCTTCTTTTTCATTTCCTCTAACACATGGATCTTACATTTCATAGTCACTCATTGGATGAGACATGAAAATAACAGGCTGAGCACATGTCCCAAATAGTCAACTGGTGGTTCCTATAAAACGAACTAGTCTATATTTGATTGTGAGCAATATATGAATAGGAGTTATTGAATCAGGGAAAAATTTATGTCAAAACAGCCACTGGGGGGGTGGTCTCAATCGAGGGATATTACATACTCAATACACCATCACTAGGGTTTGGGATACAAAATTTATAATAAAGTCTCATCTAGATTGCAGTGTAATTGTGATTATTATTGTACTAGGTTTAGTAAATATTTATTATGTTTTAGATCAAGTGTAGTCGGGGGAGTATCATTATAGGATGTGTAGCTTAATTTAACTCTTACATGGTTATATAAATGTGAATCCTGGTGGATATGACTGAAGACACACAAAATTACCTCCCAAACATAATCATAGGCCTGAAATTATTGATCCTATTTATGTGGAACAAATAATAATTGATTCAAAATAACATGGTCCACTTCTAGGTGACCATTATTTATTTTTATTTACTCTTTATAAGACATTCATCAGTAAACCTGTTCTTAGTATCAATTACTCACCCTTTATCCTGCCATACCAGATTTCATTATATAAAAATGATTTCTTGGGAAGTGTTTATGTGTCAAAATTTGTGAAGCCTACATGGAATATAGATTTGGGATCCTGTTTCAATGTATTTAAGAGGAAAATATGTCTCTTTTTTGTGAAAAGTTTGGTGAGAAACAACCAATGATTCTATGTCACTTATTTTAAATAATTACATGTACTAATGCAAACATCCAAATTACCCAACCACTAGTTGATGCTATAGTTGAAATATCCCTAGAGTTCGTTGAATAATGGGTTAAAAAATATCAAAACATGGCTCTAAGGGGATTCACTTCATGAGAAAATAGATCTACATTCCAAATTAGGGGAAAACATAAAAGGTACCCTGCATAACTTCACTATAGTTGAAAGGGATTCCCTAAATAATGAATAAGACACGAATATAACTGTTCATGAACATACCTATTCTAATATTAGGGATCCATCCATGATAATAACTCCACTATAGAATGAAAATTGTGATTCTTAAAATTAGTTTCATTCAAATACCTCTAGTTTAAGTACCAAATGATGGACAATACTTGAATATTATTTGGTTCACATCCCCATCAATGATACATGGTGAATTAGTGAGTGGGTTTATTCTAGAATACATTATTTACCCATAAGATGGTGTCATTCATGATATTTTTTCAACTACAATGAGTTGAACAACTCATAAATGATAATGAAAAAACATGTATTCTCTAATCACTAAAACACCTAATACCCAAATAAAGACTACAGTACTAATTTTATTTAAAAAAATGGTCTCAGAACATGTTTAATAGACTATATATGGTTATATATAATCACCAAGAAGATGTTAATTATCATATAGAAAATAGTGGTCATGAGGGATATCATCAGAAACTCAATTTTTGGAATCACTAGCAGGTCGTACAAAGTAGAATAACATGGAATTAACTCATTAGTATAATGTGGAATTCGGAATTTTGGAAAATATATCTTCATAGAGGTTGGAATTAATGTTATATGAGGATGTAATATTGAATGTAAGTGAATAAAAATCATAAGAAATGACTAAGATTGAGTTCCTTAAGAAAACGAGGTGGTAAAAATCCGATCAATTGGGGGATATGCACTATTTGGATTTGGATGAAGCCAAACACCACAAAACTCTCAAAGACAATTCAAAAATTTCACCAAGAACTGTATTACCTATATCATATAGAATATTAGATCTTGACCTGTTTGTCTATTTACTAACATTTATTTTTCAGAAAATTGATACTCCAATTTTTTTATTCTTCTTTCATTATTCCTTTGATGAAATAAATGAAAATTTATTTTATACTCTATTAATATTCTTTTGTCTTAATGTATATTTCTTTTAGAAGACACATCATGATGTCGTGAATAAATAAATCATTGAAAATTATATATCAAAATGAGTTGTATTTTTTGAACTATTTATTTTAAATAAACTCTTTCCGGACTTGGGTCATGGATGGGTATAGGTGAATTCTACCATCACTATTAAACTACAGTTGGCCCACATGGATTATTTATCTTATATCACACTTTTCATGTTCTTAAAGTGGTATGTGATCCAATATTCTAGAAATGGAAAGATACACTTAATTTTTTCTTATGCGAGGGGACTACTAAATAAAATATGATTATTTTTGGTGTTTTATTGTGGGAATACCTGATTTGTGTCATTTTTTTAATTTCTATAATTGTTTTCCTATTCTAGTAGCCTAGTGAGAATAAATTGAAAATAACAAGGACCATATGGTGGGGCCTTTAACTTTTTTTCTTTTGTTTCACTACCATAATAATTTACTAAGACTCATGTGAAGAAGAATTCATTCGAAGGAATTTTATTTTACCTAGTCTACTCTTTTATGATTATTTTGACAGAAAAAATATTTTGGACTCTTTTTTAGACACTTGATTTTTCATAGATCACATGAAATGTGTGTCTATTGATAAAAGATATAATTATTTATCCCAAATTCCCATTATGGATACTCAATATAGTGAATCATATGCCTTTTTTGTAGATATTTTATGGACATGAACGTTAAAACAACATGGATGATGTTTAATATCAAAAACAATTTACAAATAGTTGCTTCTATTTTGGATCATATATATCTGACTAATAGTTTTTTCATTGAAATTGAATTCAATACACAAGTGTTCAATATTTATGTTGATCAATTTACCTGAATAACTATAGTATGGAATCATTAATTCATAACCCATGAATGTCTTATTTAATGGAAAATAGATACTAGAGGAATTTGAATAGTCATTAGTAATGGAAGAAAACAAATTCCATGATAATTGGATGGTTACTGGTGGGAGTATTATTGTCATTACAACACTCAATTCAGGGATATCATATGAAGTTTTTATGGAGATATGAGAGAGTAGAGTCTTAATAAGAAATGGAAGAAAAATAAAAGCACCCTCATTCAATAGAGACTAGATGGAGTATGCTGGACATTACCACAGTCATTACATTGATCTCAACAATTATAAAATTAATGCTGGATGTAAGCATACTGATCCAGTCTTGGTTTTGTAGGTGTTGAATCAAACATCAAAGCATTGAAGTGGGTTCCTGGAGAATTTGAATATATTGAGAGAGGATTGAAAAACAATTTAATTACATTATTGTAAATGTAAAACATATCTAGTATGGGAGGATATCATATTATTTCACTCACATGAATGTGTAAACAAAGTTAATAGTTATAATAATTAGACCCTTGGTTGTCGCAGTTTATGGTTGCATAGAATTAAATAATAGTTGCTGCAATTTATGGATGGATAACATAAAACCGTGGAATATTAATTTTAATTTCATATAACGTTGACCAATTGTATGGGGTAAATGACCCAAATTGGGATTACCTTCCAAAGAGTTTCTACCATCTTTTTAATTTGTGAAGAGAAATTGTATGTCATACACTTGGGGCAATCGAATCATAGTTGGTATTATGGGACATATACACAAATAATAACAATGGACCTTGTATGATAAAAGGATTGAATTTTGATTTTTTCATCATGTATGAAGAAAAAACAATTTTCTCCTCATGTAAAAATTCCCACTGGTTGATGGTCCATGTAAAGCGTATGTAAGTAGAGGCATATATTTTTTGTAGTATGCATAGTCAAATAGCGGTGTCCTTTGAAGTTGAATTCCCTTATTATTGATTGAAAATGAATGTTTTTTATATAAGTTTCTCAATATATTAAGTTTGTTGTGAATTCCAAGAATTTTTAATTTGGATCATCTCTGGAGTCATGGAATAGACTCCATGTGGATTTCATAAGGATTTCCTTGTATAGGGCTGTCTCATATGAAAGAATATGGGGCTTTGTTTTTCTTTTCTTATATATCAGAATAGGATAAGTGATATAGTAGTCACTACATATATGAGTTGAATAAGAATCAATCCATACATATTTCATAGGTAATAAAAGTATCATTTTCATAAAAATGACTCATATTCAGTGAATGGGATTTTTTTAGACTATAAGTTTGGCCTAGGATGAGGGATTAAGGTTACCCTACATTGCACTAAAATATGAGTATCAATACATTTTTTTTATTTAAATGAAATTTCTTTATAATGATATAGCTATAATATGTCATGTGGTAATTTTATGTCGAGAACAGCTATATAATGAAGAGAACCTATATTTATATCTCATATGCTTATATGGATCATATATAAATGAGGGGTATTTTTTGTTTTGTGGTTTCTCCAAGAATCAATGGTCCACGTATCACTACATATCTCATCTAAACTAGAATCAATCCACATGTTTTTATATGATGGAGAATGTCTCATATAAATATCTCACCAATATAAAATGGAAGTATAATTTTATCTTGAGCCTGAGTGAATATTTGATAGAACCCATGTTAGAATCTCTTGAGTATATTTGATTTATAACAAGGGGATGAGGTATTTTTAATATACAATTAAGCCTAGTATACGAGATGCATACATCACTTTGTATATCATTAGAATGAAAATAATGACACTGATAGTTCATGTAGAGATCTTTTTGTATATTTGCCACACATAAATGGAAATAGAAGACTATATATGATAGACAACTTTTTATATTTTAAATTAATGTTGGACTTAATCATGAAGCTCAAAATAAACTTATCAAACATCTAAGATCATGTGACATATTTATGATGTGAGAAAAATGATGGGATTATATGATTTTCCATATTGTATTACGAGGAACCCAATGTTATTTTCTAATGAACACCACTTTGTTTGTTGCCTTGTGATGGATATGTTTCCATCATTTTTGTGTTCTGTCTTTAGGAGTTGTTCTAGGTAGATTATTGTCATGAATAATGTACGATGATTTCATATAATTTAACATTGTCTGACCATTAGTTTCTACACATAGTTTAATGCCTTGTTTTGGGGATGTGGTTGTTATATATTAGGGTAACACAACCTCGATTAAAGGTGTGACTTCTATGGGTTTCCATAATGGACCATTGTTTATTCATTTTAATTTTGATTGAAAAGGACTATATGGTTTAATGATTTAAGGTCATACATCTTAGAAAATGGGGATGTGATACTTCTATACATTGTAAAACAAAATAGATATAAATAGAGAGGCATATATGGATATAGTTCTAGCATAAACAAACTCACTAATGGGGTATGATATCATGACTAGGCCCTGGACTATAGTATTATGAATTACTACATATCATGTGAATGGGAATGAATAAAAGTTTAGATTTAAAAGTGACGTCGTAGGATACCAACACTAGGAGTGGATGACCGATAATGAAAAGGTCACAATAATATGATATTTTACATCATGAAATATTGATATTGACCATGTTGTCTATCATCTGGTGTTTATAAACACTATATATACAATTTATCATCGTACCATGAGAACGATTGGACTCAATTGTTTTGTGTCACATAGTTTTAGCCAATGTTTATTACATTTATGGTATTGAATATTGGACTATTGGTACTACATTTTAAAAACATGTAATAAGGGGAAATGGTAATTTCATGACTTATTTATTGAGAATAAATACATGGGTAGGGGAATGACACATTCCCCATCAATTGTAATTATGGAATAGTCTCTTTGGAGTAGACATCAAATATGACATTAAGTATCCCCCATCTTCTTTAATGAATTTAAGGTTTATTAATAAGTATCATTAGGATCATAAGTTGGAATACCTACACCCCTTGGAGGAATGAATGATGGTGAACCTTCTTATTATAATCTCTATCTACTTGGTTTTAGTGAAACATCAAATTGTGTAACGTACATTACCATTTATTATAAATCCATTCCAACTAATCCAATCAGTTTTGAGATTTCTCATCCTTGGATAGTTGATTTAATATGGAAATAGAAAGTAAATTTAGTTTTAAATCAATGGTTAGAATATCATATGATCCATATATAAGAGAAGATAGGGTTTATGTGTGGTACTATGGGTTGTGTTGCGATATTCCCACAAAGTATGAAAATTATTTTCAAGAAAGGAATTATGCTCATTTTTTCCTTATCTTAGGATATATTTGATGGAGTTTTATTGAAACCTTATATATATTCATTTTTTGACCACGTATTTTCCGGATGAGTGCATGGAAGAAATTTGATATTAATCATAAAACATTTTTATTATATAAGAGAAGAATCTGGTGACATTACCTATTGGAATGATATGAGGGACACCGAATCTAGTAATGATGTGAGTTTTCACAAACAAGATGATAACTTTTGTACGGTATTTTTTAAGGGATATGACCTGATATAACTTGGGGAAGAAGTCATAGGTAGTAAGGATGTACTTTAACATCATGTATATTAACGATGTATATGTAACCATTACATCAATTCCTTATATATCAAATTGATATTAATATATAGTGTTATATAGAAAATATATGGATTTATGAATGAAGTTAGAATATATTTAATAGGAATGAAATTTCTTAATGAGTTTTATATATTATCATGTAATTTATGTCAATAAATACCTCTACCATTGAATTTAATTGAAATTCTTGATCCATGATGCAACACCCGAAGCTTCCACGGTACGTTTCCATTTGAATAATGACATAGCTTGCGTTGTATGAAACATGGAGTTTTAACACACCACGACCAATCAAACTAGAAGGTTTGAATAGTAATACACAATT
This sequence comes from Viscum album, assembly GCA_963277665.1. Lineage (NCBI taxonomy): Eukaryota > Viridiplantae > Streptophyta > Magnoliopsida > Santalales > Viscaceae > Viscum > Viscum album. The sequence goes on along the minus strand of OY728141.1, from coordinate 1,588,668,465 downwards.
TTTGAAATCTTATAAATTTTAATTTTTAAAATGGACTTTAGTTTTGGATTCTGAATGTCAAAATAATCTTAGGGTGGATTTTTTGTATTTTCTATGAACATTCAATTTTTGATGAATAGTGAAAAACACTATGTTTTTGTTTGAAACTGAATTTTTATATAAATAATAAGTTATATTATTTTAATTTATTTCAGGTAAAAATAGATAAATAATACATATATATATTAAATTTTATTCATTTGAGTCATTTTATAATATGTTTATATATATATAATTTTATTGAACTTTTTACCGTCTTTTACCCACATTCTATGAGCATTTATAAATTTTTATAAAACCTAATTTATTACTTCTGGGAGTATAATTTCATAAATCTAAGAGACACTATTCACATAAGTAAGCATAATTTTGTTCAATAAGATGAAAATATTTTTTGGTGAATAGGTCCTTTTTAATTTTTTTTACCAAAGTTAAAAGTAAATATGGTAATTAAATGTAATAATGATATTATAATTACCATAACTCATTTATTAATTTTATTGGATAAGTGTAATTCGACCCAAAGAAACCTTATGAATAAAATATGACACCATTTGGTTCACTTGGATTAGATTATGAGATTTATTATAATTTTATTTAAACAATAGTTAAAAGAGTTAAATTCAATGATTAATAACTAACCCATTTTTAATATAGGGATACACACAACAAAAATTAGACTATAAATATTAATTAGAAATATAAAAATATTTCCTACATAATGGTATTTTATTTATAATTTTTAGACATTAAATAATTTAAATTATTTATGAAACAATAATGATGCAATAATTAAATTATTAATGAATTATTAAAATAATTGAAATTATAAATACCCAAATAAATGTAATTTGAGACTTTTGGGGAATTAAAATAATTTTAAAGGTTAATATAACATTTTATGGTCGATTAGGTAAATTTTTTTCGAAGTAATCATGTTGTTATGATTTTCAAAAAAACCAAATACTAAATAGTGTCGAAATTGACATAATTGAATTTTTAAAACTAACACTATATTATTAGTTCATATAATATTCCTAAAAACCTATGGTTCATCCCAAGGACATAAAAAAGTTTATTTATATTAATAATGAACCACTTGTGGTTCTCTTGGATAATTATAATACGTTTATTAACCTTATAATATAGAAATACAAAGAGACATGTAAAATTTCAATCTATTTAACTAAGAGTTAATATCTAAAAGATAAGGTTAATATGGTGATGTAAACCTGTCTAAAACCTATTGGTTTATAGTTTTTCGACCCATCCCTACATTATCCTCTAAATAAATCAATTTGGAGCCAATAGAAACCGAAAAAGATTTTTTTTATAAAATAATATTTCAAACTTTCCCTAAAGTGACCCTCACCTCTATTATAAAAAGGTAATTTCCATTATCTAAATTTCACACCTCCATATCCATTTCGCTCGGCCAAACCCTACACAAATATAATACCAACTTCACTCCCTTAATTTTAGAAGCCTTCATTTATTCATAAATACAACCGAAGGAGCCCTTTTGATCAAATCGACAGGAAGAATCTGAAGAAGAGGTAAATATTTCGTCACCTCTTTCATGTTCTTTTCTTCTTATACTACCTCTTTCTTTGTAGTTACCATTCTAAAATAAAAACTCCTCTATATTATATATATTGTTATGTTATTATATAAATTGTACAACCATATTAATTATTTTATCAATCATATGGGTTACAAGGTCACCATACATGCGTACGTACGGCTTACCGTCTCCACGTCATGGTGATGTTTGTTATTCAAACACTTCATTATTTGCATAGGTATAATAATTAGTATTACTGATGAAAATAATAAATATATTATGTTAATGATTCTGTATATATGATATACCATTCAATTACATATGATTTCTCCAATAATATAATGAAATTGTTGCTCATGCGAATGTACAGATTACCATCTCCATGAATGGGATGAGATTCATTCCACATCGTAATAATTCAAGAATAATTCATATTTTATGATTAAAAATAATGTTTATGAACATAATATAATTATTAAGATGAATAAATTTACATCCTATCCATAAAAAACATGTCTTATGTAAGCAATCATATAAAAGAAAATGAGTCAGGTAACACGTGAAACGATGATACTACTAAAATATTATTAACAAATAAATATAAGAGGATCATATAGGATATCTTATTTATTAATATAGTTATTTTATAATTTAAACACAACTTTTTAATTGTTATACATGAGTTTAACATACCATCAACTAAGGAAAATTACAAGGTAAGGGTTAATTCCGCAATCTCTTTTTTATCTGAGGTTGTTTATACGTGGGAATCTACTAGGACCTCTTTGTCATCCACATCTGTGATTCATAAAAATATATTTCAAAAAAATAACTATTTACTAGATAATGTTTTAATTTCATTTATACCATTTTTAGACTTTTTATAAAATTTTTATAAAGGAATCTTTCCATCTTTTTCCAAACAAGGTCATTTACCACCTTTTTAAAAAAATTACGGAAAGAATGTTCTTTTAACTTATACGGTGGGTGCGGTTATTTCCCACTATTATAACACCTTCAAAGATTCCCTTACAAGATAATAAAAATATTTTCAAAATAAAAGATTTATTTTATAATTTCATGACTTTTAAATAATTTCAAAATAGAATGACATATTTCTTTCAAAATGTTTTGATTTCATCTATGTCAAAATTATTTGACTGATTGTAAAAATTTTTGATGTTGATTTATTATAATAGAAATATTCATTATTTTATTGATGGTTTTGTGATATAATTTACTGTGGATGTGTTATTTTTACAACATTCATGGTTTATGGATAATGTATTGACATTTCATATAGTAGTTTTAATACGAATGTTTATGTTATGCTTTAACCTTTTCATATGAGGTCTGCATTAGACATAGAAAGCGATGGGTAGAGACTGCTATAGCTCCTTGATACATTATTATGTCTCATGAGACAAAATAATATCCTAGAAAAAGGCCTTGAAAAAATCTTCTTCGTAGTCTTGGCACAAGGCCTTGACTATGTGGTTATAATATATGACATTATGCATTCCATCATTATGAAAGTTTCTATTTATATTGCATGTGATTATTTTACTAGTAGAATAACCATTTGAATAAGTAAATGGATTTATTTGATTATATATTTTCCATATTATGCTAGTGTTTATGTTTAAAAGGATTTTTTTTAGTCTTATACATTTCCATAAATGTTTATACTTATTTGTAAATGTTTCTGCTATATTGTTATTTGTTCAGATACTCTACACTCAACCATTTATATGTTTTATTCTTCCTAGGATGTGAAGAATTATTTAATGGTTGACCTTTTGGGATAGACTAAGGATATAAGTGTGTTCAAAAGAAGAAAAATGTTGTTTATGTTTTTATTTCATGATGTAATGTAAAACTTATGAATGTATCTAGTACTTCTGACGCTTTTAAACTGATCGGTCATTCGAGACATGATTCCTTGTATCATGGAAATGTTATGTAATAAAGCACCAACTCTAGGTAACTAGGGTTATGGAGTTATAGTTGGTATCATATAAGGTTTATTACAAACAATAAAAAGCTATATTTAGAAAAACTCTGATTAGAGAACATTATTCTAAGATAGAATTTGAGGATTTGTATATAATAACTTCATAATATTTTGGCAATGTAGAGATTTTGTGAAATTTCCAAGAAATACATCCATGTCGGGATATGAGCCGATAGAGGGGGATTTGGAATAGATGTACATATGGTTAAAGACTAAAAGCACCACTTTGATCTAGACTCAAACTGGAATAGGTGCACGACCACATGCCTTGCTGCACTCTTGGTCACGCCACTCCCAGGGGATATGCTTAGAATAATTCACATTTTCTTTACAAACCATCATGAAGTATTTATGAATATATACCTCAACAAGGAAATCTTTTTTATGATTATAGATTATGTCTATAAACTATTCAATTTATGTTAACTATTTTACAAGGTTGGAATTATGTGTTTTGATTCATAAACTAATCTAGTGTATGACATTGTTTAGAAATGGCCCCTATTTGAAAGAATAGAAACTGTATAAATGCACATAATCCATATAGGAATTTCCCTACTATTCAGGATAATTATAGTTGAGCTAGTGAATCAACTGATGCTGATTAGGTTATCACCAAACTGGGACAACTCACTCATGTTATGAATAATAACCTATCACGTATGGATCACCCTGATCCACAACGCGACAGATCAATATTAGAACGCTTCTTGATGAAACAACCACCAACATTCAATGGGTGTAAAAATTCATCAGTAGCTGAGCAATGGATAAATTCCTTAGAGAAAATATTTCATGCTTTGGGAAGTAGCGATACAAAAGATTTTTTCGTGGCTGTTTATTGCCTCATGGGAGATGTAGATCAATAGTGGTCATTAATCCAAAATAAAATGGAAGATGAATAAGTATAAAACATGGAATAAAGGGAGTTTAAAGATAATTTATTAGAAGAACACTTTACATGTTTCCATCGAGTGGATATGTAAGTACACTTTATGAGTCTGAGAAAAAATGAGAATGAGAATGTCGTAAATATGTGGCTAACATTACAAGGATAGCAAGGCATGAAAAAGATTATATATAAAACCCAAGGATTATTATTGAACAATTCTTTGATAGGTTAAAACCATTTATCCATCTAACATTAGTCTCACAATCATTCTCATTGTACGAAGATATTGTTTCATGTGCTATCATGATAGAAAAGGAATTATCTATGTCTTATGACATTAATGAAAAGCAGGAGGAAAAGAGATATTCTGATCACAGTGTAAATTTATGTATGGTGAAAAGGGGAAAATTTGAATATCCATCCTACAGTAAATAAGATATGAAACACCCCGGTACATACCTAAATGGAATGGGATTCTATTATAAGTGTGGGATAACAGGCCACCAATCTCATGATTACAAGGGGAAGAAAAAGGTTGTAAATGATGAATGATACAAATGTAGAGAAATTGAGAGTTATTCAAATGAATTTCCTAAGCTCCAAGAGAACATACATCAGAAAAGGACCATGGAGAATAGCCAAGATTATTCAATCACTACTGCTGAGGTTAAAGCTCTGAAAGACATGGTGGTAGGTAATTTAATGGTTTCCTCATGTTTATCCAATGATTAATTTGATTCTGGATCATGTCATTATTTCATATCTTCCCAGTTTGCAAAGATAATTATATATTTTCAATTTAACATAACATTGGAGTTGTCAGTCAAAAGTATTAAGGGAAGTATCATCGACACAATGTTTTGTGAGTTTGTTCCCATTAGGGCATATAAATGTTCTTTATCTGCAGATATCATCTTCATACACATGATTTAATTTTATACAATCCTCAGAATGGATTGGCTTTATGAGAATGATGTGAAAATTTATTGTAAGAATAAAGAGGTTACAATTTTCTATGATGATAAGGATTACCTTACATTATGAGAAGAATCATCACCACCTAATTATTATCTAGATCATCCCCCATTAGCTCTACTAATTTCAATTATTGGGGAAGAGGAGAATGAAATGTCTATGGTTGGGGGATATAATGTTCGAATAGAGGACGCACATATTTTTCAAGAATATGTTGGCGTGTTTCTAGAGGATTTACATGGAAAACATTCAGAATGAGAAATTGAGTTTTCCATTGATTTAATTCCTGGTTCAAGGCCCATATCAAAGATCCCTTATAGAATGGCCACTGTGGAATTAGTGAAACTAAAGAAAAACAATAGGAATTGAGTAATAAGGGATTTATTCCACAGTGGCATTTAGTGGTATTTATTGATGATTTTGTGGTAAACTAAAAATTCTATGAATATCATGAAAATCATTTGCGCACTATTCTGAAGAGGTTTAGAGAAAATGAATTATATGGAATGTTTAGCAATTGTGAATTATGGAATTAGGAGATTTTTTTCATGTCCATATTGTCTCTAAGGATGGAATCTCTATTGATCATTCAAATACAAATGAAATTCAATAATAGATAGCACCGAATAGTATAACTGAGGTATACAGTTTTATTGGTTTATCAGGTTATTATCAATGTGTCATCCATAATTTTTCTAAGTTGGCTAACCCATTAACCAAGATCACACATAAAGGGGTTAAATTATTTTGGACAAAAGAGTGTGAATTTTTTTTTGAAGAACTGATGAAAGTATTATTCAATACTGTTATCTTGACTCTACCATCAAGGAACTATGGGTTTGTTATTTATAGTGATTCTTTAAAAAAGGACTTGGTTGTGTCCTTATGAAGAATTATAGATTTATCGCCTATGCATCACAACAACTAAAAATTCATGAGAAAAACAATCCTAATCATGATCTTGTGTTAGTAGATATATTCTTTGCTCAAAAAATATGTAGAAACTATCTCTATTCTAAAAAATGTGAGAATTATACAGATCACAACAGTTTAATGTATATTTTCTCGCAGAAATAACTCAACTTGAGGAAATGATGATGTCTTGAACTACTCAAGGGTAATGATTGAACTATACACTACCACCTGGGGAAAGAAAATAAGGTTGAAGATTCTTTGAGCAGAAAGGATCATGGAGTTTTGAACAAGATTAGAGTTAAAAGAGATCCTATTTGCATGGATATAGCAAATATGGATATGGGAATAACCATGGAAGGTGAAACATCAATAATTTTTCAAACAATTTCCAAACCATCATTAAAAAAAGGATAACGAGTTCTTTGACTGATGATGAGGTGTTTCAAAAAAAGATTAAACCTATGAATGATGGGAGAATGAGTGACTTCATATATGAAGATAGAATTTTGAAATTTGGGAAGCGACTTTGAGTTCCGAACATACCTGATCTAAAAAGGGAATTTTTGGATGATGCTGATAGCTCAAATTTTTCTATACACCATGGGAGAACCTATATGTACAATGATTTGAAGGAAAATATTTTGTGGGCCAACATGAAGAGGGAGATTACTGATTTTGTTTCAAGATGTATGGTTTTTCAACAAGTGAAAGCTGGAAGGCAACAACCTATATGATTCATGCAAACTCTTCCTATACCTGAGTGGAAATGGGATAATATTACGATGGAATTTGTCATGGGGTTACCAAAGACTCTTAAAAGGAATGATGCAATATGGGTCATTGTTGATTGTTTTACCAAATCAACACTTTTTATTGCTAAAAGAGAATATTTACCACTTGAATGTCTGAAAAACTATATATTAATAATGATGTTAGACTTCATGTAGTACACCTATTGATCGTTTCTGATCAAGATCCCCATTTTACATCAAGATTATGGAAATGTCTTTAGAAGGACCTGGATACTGAACTTTGTTTCAGCACTGCATACCACCCTCAAGTCGATGAAGAATCAGAATAGACTATTCAAATATTATAAGACACATTGAGATCTTGCTCATTTTATATTCATGGTCGGCGGGATCAATAGTTCCCTCTGGTAGAATATTTCTATAATAATAGCTTCCATTCAAGTATTCTGATGGCACCATATGAAGTGCTATATGGCAAGAGATGTCACAAACCAACATTTTGTGATGATGTTGGTGAAAGAATACATGTAGGCTTAGAGCATGTTGAGGAAATAATTGAAAAGGTGAAGGTTATCAAAAGCCACATCAAAGCATTCTAATGTAGGAAAAATTGGTATGCCGATAACTGAAGGAATGATTTGGAATTTCTTGTAGGAGACTATTTTTTCCAGAAAGTATCTCTATGGAAGGGTGTTATATGATTCAGTAAGAAGGGTAAATTGAGTCCCAGGTACATTAGACCTTTAAAAATTCTTGATCGAATTGGAGTTGAAGTGTATCATTTGGAAATGTCTCCAAGTCTCTCCAATGTTCAGGATGTGTTCCTCATATCAGTGTTGATAAAATACATGAGTGACCCAATGCATGTACTCACCTATGAAGAAATTGAACTGGAACATGATATTTCTTATTGTGAAGAGCATTTCATGATTCATGATACCAGAGAACAAGTGCTGAGAAACTGAACGACTCATCTTGAGAATGTTCTTTAGAGAAACAATAAGATGGATGAGGTAATGTGAGAACCCAAGGAACATATGTTGAAGAACCTTCTAAATATTATAATGCATTAATATTCTAGAAAATTCTTGGATGAAATTATTTTAAGGAGGGGAGAATGTAACACCCCAATCTTCTGCAGTACATTTCCCTTTGAATAACATAGTAGCTTGTGTTGTACACAACATAGAGTTTTAACACAGCACGACCAATCAAACTAGTCATTATGAATAGTAATACCCACTTTTGGAAATTTAGGAAATTTTATTATTCAAAATGGACTTCATTTTTAGATTCGGAATATCATAAAAAATTTTACGGTGAATTTTTGTTATTTTTCTGAGAACATTCAATTTCTGATGAATAGTGAAAAACACCGGGTTATTGTTTAAATCCAACTTTTTATTTAAATATTTAGATATTTAATTTTAATATATAATAGGTGAAAATATAAACATAATACCTATATATTTTCAATGTAATTCATTGGATTCATATTATAATATGTTTCGATGTATAAAATTTTATTGAACTTTTAACAGTCTTTTACCCACTTTCTAGGAGCATTTACAAATTTGCATAAAACATTATTTGACCACATCTATGATTTTATTTTTTAAAATCCGAGAGACACAGTTGACATCATCAAGTTAAATGTTGTTCAATAAGATGAAAATAATTTTTGGGAATAGTAACTTTTTTACTTTTTTTAACCACGGTTAAAAGTAAATTGGGTAATTAAGGTTAAAAATGATATTATAATTACACTAAAACATGTCCTAATTCTATTAGATAAGTGTAACTCGACCAAAAACAACATGACAAATAAAATATGATCCACTTTTGTCCACATCAATTTGATTTGGACATTTATTATTATTTTATTTAAAGAAGAGTTAAAAGATTTAAATTCAATGTTTAATAACTATGCCATTTTTAATATAGGGTTACGCAGAATATAAATTCGACAATAATTATTTAATATTAAGATAAAAATATTTCCTACATAATGGTATTTTATTTATAATTTTTAGAAAATAAATAATTTAATTTATTTAAACATAATGATGATGAAATAATTACCATATTAATGAAGGATTGAAATAATTGAAAATATAAATATCCAAAAAAATGAAATTTGAGACTTTAGAATAATTATAATAATTTTTTAGGTTAATATGACATGTTAGGGTTGATTAAATAATTTTATTTTCAAATTTATTATGCTGTTATGATTTTTAGAAAAACCAAAGACTAAATAGTGTCAAAATTGACATAATTGAGTTTTTAAACCAAATACAATATTATTAGTTGATATAATATTCATAAAATTCTAAGGATTAACCAAAGGAATTATATAAGGTTATATATATTAATAATTAATCACTCTGTGTTCCATTATCTTATTATAGTATGATTATTGACTATATAATAAAAAAATACAAAGATACATTGTAATTGTCAAACTATTTAACTATGAGTTAAATATAAAATATAAGGTTAATATGGTGACCTTAACCTACTTAAATCCTATTTGCTGAGAGTTTTTCGATCCATACCCACCTTATACTTGAAATATATTATTTTGGAGCCATTAGAAACCGAATATTATTTTAGTATAAAAAATATATCAAGCTTCTCCTAAAGTGACCCTCACCTCTCTTATAAAAGGGTACATCACCTTCTCTTAATTTCTCACCTCCAAAGCCTTTTGGCTCAGCCAATACCTCCCAAAATAACTTCCCAACTTTCCTCCCTTAATCCTAGAGGAACTTTTTTGGTCCAAAGTCCATCCAATGTATTCTTTTTGATCAAATCAAAAGTAAGAACCTGATGAAGAGGTAAATATTTCATCACCTCTTTCATGTTTTTTTCTTCTTCAACTTCCTCTTTAATTGTTGTTACCATTATAAAATAATAAATTCAGAGTCTTATATATACTATGATTTTAGTATAAAAATTATACAACCATATTCATTATTCTATCCATCATATGAATGACAACGTCACCATATGTGCGTACGTATGACTTACTGTCTCCACGACGTGGTGTTGTTTGATATTCAGACACTTCTTATTTTGATGGGTATAATAATGAGTTCAACTGATGTAAATAATAATTATAAAATTTTAATGATTATGTTTATAATATATAAACTCCAATTACATATTATTTTACCATCAATATAATGATATTGTCGCTTGTGCATATGTACGGATTACAACCTCCACAAATGCGATGAGATTCATTCCCAATTGTAATCATTCAAGAATAATTTTCCTTTTATGATTAAAAATAATTTTTTTGAACATAATATCATTCTGTATATGAATCAAATACATCCAATAAATTATAAACAAGTCTTACATATCCAAGAATATAAAGGAAAATGAATCAGTTAACACCTGAAACGACGATACTGCTGAAATATTATCAACAAAGCAATTTTACAGGATCATATATGATATCATATATTTGTATTTAGTTCTTGTATAATTTATTAAAAATTATTTGAATATTATACAAGAGTTTAGCATACCATATACTATGCCAATGCACAATTTAAGGGTTAATTCCACAATCTCATCATTATCTGAGGTTGTTTATATGTCAGTAACTACTGGGACATCTTTATCATCAACATATGTGTTTCTTAAAGATATATTTCAATTTTTTTTAAATATTTCCTATAATATGGGTTATATTTATTTATACCATTGTATGAATTTTTAAAAAAATGTTTATAAAGGAATATTTCTATCATTTTCCAAACAAGGTCTTTTACGACCTTTTCGAAAAATATAGGGAAAGAATGTTTTTTAACTAATATGGAGGGTGTGACTATTTTTTATTTTTATAACACATAAAAAGCATCCCTTATAATATTAAAAGGATATTTTCAAAAGAAATGTTTTCTTCAATAATAACATGACATCTAAATGATTTCAAAATATTAAGAGATATTTCAGTCAAAACGTTTTTATTTCATCTATGTCAACATCATTTAATAGATTTTAACATTTTTTATAATGGTTTTTTATTATAAAAATATTCCATATTGTATTGATGTTTTTTTGATATATTTTACTTTTTATGTGTTATTTTTACACCATTCATGGGTTATGGATAAAGTATTAACATTTAGTATGATAGTTTTAATACGAATGATTATGTTACGTTTAAACCTTTTCATATGAGGAATGAATTAGACATAGTAAGTAATGGGCAGACCCTGCTATAGTACCTCGATGCATCGGTAGGTATCATGAGAAAAACTACTGTCTTGGCACAAGGCCTTGAAAAAATATTATTCATACTCTAAGAATAGGGACTTGACTATGTGGTTATGATGTATGGGATTATGCATTCCATCGTTATGAATTTGTTTGTTAATATTTCATGTTATTATTAGACTAGTAGAATATCCAAGTGAATAAGTAAATTAAATTATTTTATTTTATATTTTCCATATTATGCTAAAGTATAACGTTGAAAGGCATTTTTCTTAGTCTTATACATTTCCTTAAATGTTTAGGCTTATTTATGAAAGTTTCTCCTATATTGTTATCCTTACTGATCATCTGAGCTCACATCTTTCTATGATTTATTTTTCTAAGGATGTGAAGAAGTATTTTATGGTAGACCCGTATGGATAGGATAAGGATATAAGTGTGTTGAAAAGGGGAAAAATGATGTTGATGTTTTTATTTCAATATGTAATTTAAAACTTATGAATGTATCTAGTACTTCTAAGTCTACTAAACTGATCGGTCATCTAGGACATGATTCCTTGTATCATTCCAATTTTATGTAATAATGCACCGACTCTGGGTAACAGGGTTCCGGTCATTACACTTGACAGATGGAAGCCACATGCACATATATGGAATTATTTCATAAATGTGAAGGTTTCACCATTGTCAATTAAACTATTAATAAATCAATAAAATCCCCATTTTTTTGAGAAATTTCTGAGAATATGGGTCATAATAAAGAGTAATTCTGACTACCCATCATTATAATTTTCCTATTTTTCTTGGTCCAATAAAAGAATATTTTTTGAGGTATTTTACTATGGGAGATATCTATCAATTTCAAAATGAAATTCCTTCAAAAATGGAATTGACTTCTAGGAGGTCTTACATAATAGTAAACACTAATGGTGATAAAATTTTAGGATGCACAATATTGATGACCCATTATTCCTTTCATATATCTATTAATATTGTTGTTGCATTGGATTATTAACCATCCTAGGTGTTTTGTAAATGTTTAATGTGAGTTTATGTTGGTTCTATGGGTAATTACATAAAAAATCTTTATACGTAGCCATGTAGGGGAATCATATCATCATTCTAGATGACATAGTCACCATGGATCTGCTTGATCACCAACTATAAATATTATTTGTCACTATGTAGGATACACGATTTTTTAGTTCCAGTTCCAAACCTACAATGAGGGTTTGGTATTCGAACTCATTATTGGTGAATCATTTTGACAATATGAAGGAATAACATATAACTACCATGGACTAAGAGATATGTATGACTCCTAGAATAAATATATTGAATTCAGAATCATCTATTAGTTTCCTTATTGGGATCCGGGAAGTGGTGTCAAAGTACATTTTCAATGTTTGTGGGAAGTCCAGGATAGAGAAAATCTCTTCGTCAAGTAACTCAATGTCTAATGGTTTGGTTCTTAAAGGACGATTCTCTATGCTTAAATCAAAAAAATTTCATCCTCATATGGTCTTTTGAGGCATGATCCAGATGTCAAACTATTTTTGTGTTACAACTCATCATGCCAGAAAACCACTCAACAAAGAATGAATTTGGATATACATGATTGGTTAATTATGAAAAACCCATTGCACCATGTGTGGATACATGTAGTGTCCACGTTTTTAAACTGAAAAGACTAATGCATCAATAAATATTCTTATAAACTAAATTTTGAGTCTTAATAATAGTTCTACTAAGGTAATAGATATAATTATATTTCCCTTCATCAATATTATATACATGAAATGGGACCTGTGACCACTCTAAGGCTGTCATGTATACAATTAGTGGTTTTCTTTTAATATAAGGCATTAATACTATAAGAGTCAAAAGGTATTTCTTAATAATAACCAGTCCATTGATTGGTCGCTTAATTATTTATTATTTTGGAAAAGGTTCAATGTTTTGTTATGACGTTTTCTTTAAAGAATCACATGTCAATACTATATCCCTCAATCACTCTCAACTCCTTAAGGATTCAAGGAGGTTACATGTTATGTATATACTTTGGTTTATTAGGATAGAACTCAATGACACAGTAACGTACTATGAAGATGAGAAAAATTCCTAAGGTGATATAGAAGGTGTATTTAAAATAGGTATTCATTTAGGTGAAAGTTTATCGAATATTAAAAATACCCTCATGATTCGTAAGATGATCAGATAACAACTGGTATTTAATGGCTATATCATTGATGTAACCTAAAATGGTTGTCCCAAAGAAGGTGAAAATATGGTTCATGGTACATTGATATTTGGAACCAACATTATCCAAATAGAAAGGCATTAACAGATCGTAATATATTCCATGGGGAGACAAGAAATAATTCAAATATTCTTCATTACGGAAAATTTTTATTTGGTTGATGGGAAAAAAATATTCCTCACCAATCTCATTAAATATATTTTGGTTTATTTCCAAACAATTTAGGGTCATAACTTGGGTGACATCATCAACTACTAGTTAAATTCTATCCCTTTGGTTAAAACATGGCACAATTTTTCTGGACCGACATGTTTAGAATCGGATATAACCATCATGAAATATCCGAAATTTTTCATTAACATAATATTTGATAAATTGATTGTATGATGAGGGAACATCCTGGTTTTGATGAAATCAATGCCTTCCTAGAAGGACATTGAATTATGTATCTATTTTTCTTGACCCTAATGTTTTAGGGAGGAATTAGATATATAAACCGAGTTTTAGCCCAACCGATAATGATTTTGGATAGAATGAGGTTGTTTCATGAGCCATTATATTTGAAATCTCACCAAATTTTCCTATTATCATGTTTACAAGATACATAAAGGGTTTATTGTATCCCAATATAATAGTATCCCTATCTTAATATATGAAATTTATGACAATGTGACACGATGTGGAATCAATCTACACACAATTCAATTTAGGATAAATGACCTCAAATTTGAATTCTAGAGTAATTTTAAGGGTCTCTAAATGATATTCCTAAAAATATTTTGATAAGTTGAGTAAAAAGACCTGTGCGTGAACTAATGGACTCATCCCTTATTAATGTCATGCATTTTTTATTAAAAATAAACATAATTAAATATAATGAATTTATTAGTGTAGAGGAACTTTAACCTGTCTTGGTTATGGAGAATTAGAAACAATCAATGATTTCATCAAACTATAAAAAATTTAAATATAGAAGCCAATGATTCTCTAGAAGATTTCTTCCACTATAGTTTTTCATTGTAGAATGACTTCTAAACCAATAAAATTTATTATAATACATTGGGTTAGTGTTAAGTTTGCCCAGAAAGGTGTTTTTTAAATAATATAATAATGTTCCTTTAAAACATTTATCAAAAAAATTATACATGATTCAAAATAGATTTTCACAACACATGAATATATTTAGAAAATGAGTATTTTAAAAACTAATTATATTAAAAAAATATTGGGAAATATACTTTGAAAATATTAGTTTTTACTTGGTCATAAATAATACGTGGTATACCATATCAAAATCCATCTATAAGGCCGCGAGACATAACTAAGGCTTATAGTTCCTCTCCCTATAACGTCACATATTTCCCAGGTCCAATTTTTTAAAACCTTTTTCCTTGGACCTTCCATTCTTATTTCGTACCCAAAATCATTTCCAAAATACATATATAATATTACTTATTTCCTATGAAACCTATCCTTTTAATAACATCAACACTTCCTCAAATGGTTTTAAAATATTTATAGGTATAATCCCATTATTTGAAAACCACACTATTTTTTGAAAACTGTAATTGCTTGAAACATGGATTTAATTGCGTCCAAGATCATATAATGCCTGGAATGTCATAGAGAAGATAGATGTTGGCCATACCTAATCATGCATGACATTTTTGGTGATGAATACGTTTTTCTGCAAATATAATATTAACATTACTTATAATTTACAATAAAATGATAAGAATAAACAAGGAACATAATGTAAATTGTTAACAAAGTGAATATAGAAAAAATACATAAACATTAATTCGATGGTTTTAATAACATTTATAACTCATAAAAATAAATAAATAAGGCTAGGTAATATTTAATAATGTTTATATATTTAGATATATATGTATATGTGTATATATTTATATATACATATACATATATTTATGTCTATTTGGATTGAAAATATTTAAAACATGAATCCACTAAATTCGTAGGTTTAGGGTTGTACATTTTTAAAAACAAAATAATGATCCCATATATTCAAAACATTGGGGGTTATATATCTGTATATAAAGATATTTATACACACAAATAGAGGCACATATATATGCAAATATATGTAACTTATAAAACAAAAATAATTTGATTAGATAATATAACCCTTTTCAAAACATCATTTTAAGAACTGCAGTTTAATACAATAACCCTATATATATACATAAACCAAAATGGGTTGATTTATATATATATATATGTGTGTGTATATGCGCCTATATTTACAAACAAAAACATATATATACACATCACCCTTGTAAAAAAATAATAATTTATAAAAATTAAAATGAAACCTCACATACTTACGTTTTAGTAATATAGTGTAGGAGAAAAGCCATTAACTCGTGTATATATATATATAATATAATAAGATATATGTATATATATATATATATATTTTTTAATGTAATAAGCAGAATTTTATTAAAAAAAATTCACCCTTTTAATTCATAAGATTTAGATATAATTATTTTAAATCAAAAAACCTAATCATTCTGAAAAGTTTATGTTATATAGATAGATTTGATTTAATATAAATATATATATATGTGTGTGTGTGTATCATTGAAAAATAGAATAATTTGATCAAGAAAATTCAAACCCTTGCAAAATCAATTGAAAATAATAACATCTCTTACTAGTTAGAGGAAACTATAGTGTGGATGAAATCAATAGTGCCCTTATGAACATGAACCAAAGAAAAGTTTTGGTTGGGGTCAGCTTTCCATAGAGGAAGCTTCTCCATAAATCTCATATATATACAAAAACACTCGGGTCGTAATCTTGTCGAAGAAGGCGAGTTTTTTATTTTAAATTGTTTTATTTTTTTAAACTAAATAAATATCCTCAATCATTGGTAAAACATTGTTTTTATCCTCTATTTTCATGTATCACACCATATACATTAGTTTATATATTATAATAATTTTATATAAAATATTATTTAATTTATTTGGTTTTTAGTTTCATGTTTTCCACCAAACGCGACTTTTCTCTTTTTTTATTTGGACTTTTGTTTGTGTGTCACATTCCACAAAATGCCACTTCTCACATTTCTTTTTTTTGTGGGTCACATTAAATCCACAATTCCGTCATTTCATTTCCATTTTTTTATTTTTTTTATTATACCAGTTTTTGACACCACTTTCAATTTTCATTTTTTATTGGGTTTTATTATGTAATCATTATAGCATTATATATATACACACAAATTTTAGCATTTTTAAAAAACATATATAAAGTGTTATATTTTTTTAATAAAATAACACATTTAAATAATAAACAGTAAATAAAGACATAGAAAATTAAATTAAACACATATATATGAATATATATATATAAATAAGTAAATTTTATATATTTATAATCATATACTTATTTATATACTTCATTTTTTAATAAATAAATAAAATCAAATTTCTATTTAAATCATAAATATAATGTTCATTTTTACATAATATATTATTATATAGATTTACACTTTATAAATTTTATTAAACAAAAACATAATATAAAATATATTATCATAATAATAATCATAATAATAGTTTTCATATAGAAATTATTTTACCCTTAATTGGTAGGAAAATATTAAATCATATTGAAATTTTCATAATTTAGTTATTTCAAAGTAATGCAAAGATTTTAATTATAAAATTATATAAATTCTCACATAAAATAAATTTCTATTTTAATTTAATGGGGCATTAAATTCTTCCCCCATTATCAAAATTGTGTCCCCAAAATTCATTCGTACACATAGGAAAAGAATGTTACACAGATGACATAATTTTTTTTTCAGTTTGATCTAATTTCACAAAATTGTCTCGACTGTTCCTCTAATACCAATTATAAAAACCTGTTCCTGAACTACCATAACCATCCCTTATTAATATCATGTATTTTATATTAAAAACAAACATAAATGAATACACCACATTTATTACTATATAGGACCTTTTAACACTCTAGTTTTAGAGAATTATATACCATCTTACATTTCATCAAACTGTACAAAATTTAAAATATAGTATCCAATGATTCTTCAGCGCATTGCTTCCACAATAGAGTTTCATCATAGAAATATATCGATACTCGTAAAAGTTATTATAATATATAGGGTTACCATTATGTATGTCCTGTAAGTGGGTTTTGAAAAAACATTTAATAACGTTCTTTGACACCTTTTTTGAAAAAAATTATACATACTTTAAAATAGAATTTTGAAACCCATGAATATATTTAGAAAACCAGTATTTCAAAAAATAATCATATAGAAAAATTGGAATTATCCTTTTAAAATATCAGTATTCTATGGGTTGTCAATAATAAATGGAAGAAAATATCAATATCCATCTCTAAAGCCACTAGTCATTACTAAGACGTATGGGCTCTCTCCCCATAACGTCACATATTTCACCAATGCCAATTTTGGAAATCATTTTCGCATAGACCTTACTTTTTTATTTATTACCCAAAATCATTTCCAAAATATTTAAATATTATTATTTACTTCTAAATAAAACAATCCTTCTCACGTCATCAACAGTTCCTTAAAAGGCTTTAAAATATTTATAGGTATAACCCCAAGCTTTGAAAACCCAACTTTTAATTGAAAACTGTAATTGCATGAAACATTGATTTATTTGTTTGAAGTATCAAATAATTAAAGTAATTTCAGGCATGAGCTAGATGATGGCCATACCTATTAATTCATGACATGTTAGGAGATTGAGATGTATATTCGCACATAAAATATTAACATCACTTATAATTGCATATAAAATTATAAAAATAAACAAGGAACTGAATGTAATTTGTAAACAAAGTGAATAGAGGAAAAATGTTAAGATATTAATTTAATAGTTGTTAAACCATTTAAAACTTATAAAAATAAAAAAATAAGTTTTTATAATACATTAAGATGTTCATTTGTTTACATATACATTTACATGTTTGTGTATATATATACACATATACATATATTTATGTTTAATTGGATTCAAAAAAATTAATTCTTGAATCCCCTGTAACCGTGGTTTTAAGGAATTATGGTTTTAAAAACAAAACCCTGATCCAATATATTCTAAAAATTGGGGGTTATATATTTTTATATATACAAATCTATAAACACACACACCCACATTGAGAGACATATATATATACACATATATTTATATATAACATGCAAAACAAAAATATTTTGATAAGATAAGATAACCCCATTAAAAACATCAGTTTAAGAAATGAATTTTGATACAAGAACCCATTATATATATATAAACTGAAATGGGTTGATATATATATATATTCATGTATATATAGACACAAATATACACACACACACATATATATATATATGCATATCACCCATATAAGACAATAATAATTTTGAGAAACTAAAATGAAACAACACATACATACGTTTTATAAATAGAGTTTAATAAAAAAACCCTTAACTCACATATATATATATTTATAATAAGTTATATATGTGAATATATACATATATACACACATATATATGTAATAACCATAATTTTATATACTAAAATACACCCTTACAATTCATAATATTTAGAAATAATCATTATAAATATAAAACCCTTATCATTATGAAAATATAGAGTTATAATGATAGTTTTTATTTCATATATATATATATATATTAATAACTTAAAAAACCAGAATAATTTGATCCAGAAAATTAAAACCCTTACAAAATCAATTGATAATAATAAAATCCTTTAATAGTTAGAGGAAACCAAAGTGCGGAGGACAACTTATGTATTCTTAAGAACATGAACCAAAGAGAGGTTTTGTTTAGTGTAATATATCCATAGAGAAGGGTCATCCCTAAATCTCAATTACTTATAAGAAATGAAGGTATTGTAAGCTTCTCAAAGAAACTGAGTTTATTTGATTAATTTTTTTATTTAATAAAACTGAAAAAATATCCTCAATCATGGGTCAAACACTATTATCCTCCTCTCTTTAATTGTATGATTCCATTTATATTAGATTATATATTATTATAATTTATTAACATTTTATTTAATTGATTTTGATTGATGTTTCACGTTTTCCACCAAAGGAAACTTTTCACTTTTCTTCTTTGGACTTTTGTTTGTCTTTCACATTTCTCCAAATGCAACTTTTCAGTTTTCTTCTTTCAACTTTTTATTGATCATTAAATCCATAATTCCGTCATTTCATTTATTTTTTTATTTTTTTTATTGTCCCTCATTTTCACACCTATTTCCATTTTATTTATTGATGTGTTTTAAAATAAAATCATTAAAGCCTTATATATATACACACATTATAGTTTTTTTTAAACAGATATATAATCTTTTCACTTTTTAATAAAATAACATATATAAATAATAATCAATAAAAATAGATTTCGAAAATTAAATAAAACACTCACATATATTTGATAATTATATGTATCTATAAATATATATTTATATATTTGATTTATTTATTAATATATAAATCAATAAAATTTGTATTTAAATCATAACTAAAATGTGAATTTTTTTAATAATATAATAATTATATACTCATTAATTATAAATTTTATAAAAAACATAATATAAAATATATTTCCTTTAAAATAATATTAACAGTGTTCAAATAAAATAAATGATTTAAACTTAATTATATGAAAATTTTATAACATAAAGAAATTATCATATTTTATTTATTTAAAACTAATGTTGCAATTTTAATTATAAAAATTAAATAAATTATCACTAAAAAAATTTCTATTTTAATTTCATGGTTTGTTACATTGAGATCATCCATGATTTAATTCTTGGTTGCGATGATGACCAACTATTTCAAAAAAAACATATTTTCTATCCAAAATCCAACACTAATAGTTGTGGGTTTATTCCTTACCACACGGTTCAAAGGAAATTTTTTTGTACTATAATGGCCATGTATATTAGTAGAAGTTAAAGGTACGCTTGTTTCTGATAGATTTGGATGAACTAGTCTACCCACACATCTATGATGGTTAGACTGTTACAAACATTTTAATCAGTCCTATAAAACAATTTTTATTGGATGATTGTTGATATATTTCATAGAATATCAGCAATCCTATTAGGATCGTTGATGTTATTTTCCATGGGTAATGGATACATATATAGCTTTCTTGGAGATGTGATCGGGATATTAGGCACATCCATAACTACATCATACCCCATTTTGATACCACATAAGGCCTTTACATTTGGTTCCCAAATCATGTATGGGAAACTCAAGTTCATAAGCATCTTTATCATTAGATAGGGGGCCTAGAAAATTTATGGATTTTACCAATACAAATAAAAATTCATTATTTGTAAGGGATTTTATTGGGTGGGGTAATATTTATTGCACCATTTCATGGATAGCTTCCTACATACCAATATCAAATGTGTTATGTTTGAGGGTATCAGAATAGGATATGGCATAGATATGGTTTCTTATTCATGTACTTGCATCTTACCCTATTGGTTAGACCATTTTTTAGAGTATTTTTTATTGAAAAATGTAGTGTCTATATGGTTGGATTCACCATGGAAGGTAAGACTAGAGGCATAACATGATAGTTTATAGGTATCCTATGAACACCATGTGTTCTATTGATTTACTTTATATTCGTAAAATTGTTGAAATTATATGATTCCTTAGTCAGGACTTATTTTCATTCATTATATTCTTAATGAATATCAGTAGAAAAATATTCCACTTATTCTAGTGGATATCCCAATCTTAATTCTTTATAGTCAACTTTCTTCATGATTATGTCCATAAAAATAAATGACACTATATGGTGTGACATAGTTTTTAGTGAAAGGGGAAATAATTTTATTGATCATTTAGACTGGCCTAATTATTTTTTATGGGCCCTAGAAACATCAAATAATCATTCTCTATATATGTAATGAAGTAACCCATAATTATATCATCTAAAAATAAATAAATATCATTTTATAATAATTATATTATTGAGGAATATACTTATTTATCCCATTTTTTTGGAATATTGTTATTATTTCCCTTCAGGAGGAGGTGTCAAGTGATAGTGTATGAGTTTATAATCTAGATCGGGTGTAGGACCCATCTGAATTGTGATAGTTATCGTATCTACATAACCATTTCACCTCCCTTAAGATTGAATAATTGATAGAGTCATGGATTTGGTTCTCTAAATAGAATCTTACAATATTTTAACAACCATGTATTTTTTTGACATAAACTAAGATATTTTTCTAGAGTGATTGGCATTTTTAACCCATCACGATGATTCTATAATCATTTACCTATTAAATGATCATAAGAGAGATAATGAATTTCAAAGTAGTTGAAACCCATTCACCTCAGAGTCAAATGAAAGACTCTATCACTCTCATGTTGTTTTCAATTTGGGAGGTCATGGATTGATTTTTTTATGATCATGGAGATGAATTTGTAATGGATTTTGATGAGGAGTTCATTCAACTCAAGGATTGATTTTTCCAGTAAACTCATATTCCAAACAATGGATAGCCCATCTTATATTAGTTAGAAGAACAATATTTTTGATACATATTGTTTTTCATTTTTTGTCACCATGTGACCACACTGAGAAATGAATTTTCTAAATTACATATCTAGATCTATTAAACAATTGAATGTTTTAAATATAGGATTTTAAAAGTTAGTGGGGGAGGGATTTCATCTACCCACATTGGGTAAAGCTTTCACTATAGATTCACCTGTGTAAATCATCATTTTGTAGCATCGAAATAGGATATCAATGACTCAATAGTTTCAATGAGTTTATATTAAATGGATGTATGGGAAGGTACTCGAATGGGGGTATCAATTGGTAGATCATGACATAGAGGCTATTATAGAGATCCAAAAATTTTTTCTATGACTTTTAAATATTTCTATACAAACTTCTTCAGTTAGAAACTAAGACAGTGTGAAATTCTGAGTCTTAGTGTTCAAAGTATTATATTTTCTAAAAATAATAATTATATTTATATAATGTGTGGGAACCTTCTTATAAAATGGTATATCTATTAAATGGTTGATCAGATCAGAAATATTAGACAACAGTTGAGTCCATAGTTTTTGTTTACCCTAGGTACAATATAGAATGAGTCGACGTGGGATGTTTGGGCCCCTCACTACTTGTTAGTTATATTACGTGGATTAATTAATAATTAAATTATTTAATTTAATCAATTTTTATCCAAAATGATATATTATAAATACATCATTATGGAAGCCTCCCCAGGGTGAGCCTCATAATTTTGTAATCCATAGAAAATCTATCATTCCCCCTTCCTCTGGTGAATCACCTTGAACAATGACATATCTTTGTATCAGATCATATCCAAATAAAACAGCCCATCCAAAATCATTGAAAATCCATTATTCATCAAATAACATTTTATAATAATTTTAGTACTCGTAAATTAGAGTTTTTATACCCTTAATTAAATTTATTTAGTAGATCATACTTCATTGATTGATTTGTTCTCTGTTCTGGACCTTTTATTAGCCTGTGTACTAGATTCCAATTTTTTTTAGTGAATGGTTCTGAACATGGTATAAAAATTCAAAATAGTTGGCCAATAATTCATGTCCAAAAATGTTAAAATCTTTATTTTTTTCATTCTCACAAATTTTGTTTGTTTTCTTCTTAGGTTGGATCAGTATGGTCCAGGATAAGCCTTGTCGGGATGTACCAATCTCGATCTAACCCCCATATTCATGGAGGATCGTTGAATAAACAAATGATTGATGAATAGGGTGTATATATGGAAATATTTTGGAATGATAATGATCCTTTTTGAGTATTAAGATCATGAAATTATACATTGAATCTAGGGTGGTGTGCGGAACAAGTGGTGAAATCCATGATGGTGACCAGAGCCGATTTCTAGAAAATGATACCCATGAATTGAAAATCACAGAAATATTAGTGAGTTTTACACAGAGTAAAGGTGTGATATAGTGAGTATTGAGTATATTTTTGGTGAAAATAGGGATTTGGGATTTTCGTAATAATCCTGACTATATTCCGTGTTCTAGGATGAACACACGACATGTAGCTCCCATAGTAGCGACATTAGGGTTTCAGAAAAAAATTTCCTGACAAGGAATATAGTCCCTCTTACACACCATGACCCCCCCTTCATCCTTGGATAACTCGTGTGATGGGACACATGGAAAAGAACCGAAGTAGAACTACATGAGGTCGAGAACACTCTCTGGTACTTTGGTACACAAACCTGACGTGCATCATAAGACCCCAATCCCAATTGGTCGGGACACACTAATTAGTCTAACTACATTACACATACTTTTATATAGGAAACATCCTGGTTCCCTCTTGGAACAAGACCATGTGCTGGAATGGGTTGAAATGTTTTGTGTGTCCCCCCACACATTGTGTACCCCCTGATTTCTTTTTAGAAAATTTTGATAATTTTTATCTCTATTCATTGAAGATTGATTTTATCCCCTACATATCCAATATTATGTGTTTTTTCATATAGAACATGATATACCCATCAGTTTTTGATTTAGAGATATTTTGTGGAATTTTTATGGAAGGAAACCATTTTGGGTGATTCTCGAAGATGACTGTTATCAGGAATCATTTACATAGGTTCAATTTTTGGTGGAAACCTCCAATGGTGAAGGGTGGGGATCTTTGATAACTTAGAGTGTAACCCTCCAACTAGGTTGGGAATGGGTCACCAACCATCCAAGTGAAACTCTATTGTGGGTTAGGGAATATATCCTCAACAACTAATACTAGAACTCTATAGCCATGATGGGTATGGGTTATCATCCTTCTGATTGGAAACCTCTAGTTGGGTTGGGATGCCTCCTATACCGCTATAGTATAACCCTCTTATCATATAAGGGCATGCATCTTCTATCTAGAATTTGTTTCCTTAACTATGAAGAAAAGTGAAAAGGCTTGGTTTTTTTTGTAAATTTGGTCTTATGAGGAGAAGGGATGATTTCCCCACTGAGACATGCTTTTTGAGATGTGTGACCATCTCCAAATTATTCGACGTTCTTTTCTCTAGGTTCACATACATTGATTTCCCTTCTTCCCAGAAGCACCTCCATTCTAGGGTTCCCTTATACGTGGCTCGGGTTCTCCCACCCCATCTTCTCTCCCATCTAGGTTTATTTCACCAAGCGATATATACCATCATCTCTCTTCCCCGGTTCATGTTTTTATCCTTCTGCAACTGATTTGTTCATTTTTCTCTTTATCAGCTCGATTATCCTTTGTCAATCGAGTTTTCCCCCTTATTTTCCTTCGTCTCTCTCTCATTTTTCAGTGATCTTTTCCCTCCACTTGGTGTTGGAACTCACATTGTTCTTGGATTTCTCCTTTTTGAATCCTTCTTCTCATTTTTCACATTCCTATTATGTTTTTTAGTGTCAAGTTCTGCTGTGACATTTTAGTGGTTTCCCGAATGGGTTTTTGGTTCAATCAGATGATCCAGTGTGTGAATTTTTTACTTCTTCATCTCATTGAAGACGACGTCTACTGCGGTTCGACGATGAGTTTTTCGTGGGGTTTCCAGTGCTGGTCATGTTGTGGCTCTCTTTGGAGGTCTGACTGCTCCTACACTACTCTTCCCTCCAGAGGCATTGATCCTTCCTAGGTCAGTAGGGTGAGATGGATCTCATGAGGCTTTTGGAGGTGTTCGTGGGGGTGGTTATTCCTCCGACGTTGATTTATATTTCAAGGTTTTTTCATTTTTTCATTGGTGATGAAAATGGTGGTAATACAACGAGGTTCATAGAAGTTTTTATGGAGTTTCGGTTGCACGGTTTCATCTGCATTCGCTGTTCATTTTCATTTTCCAAGTGAGGTGGTGTGACGAGGGTTTTTTGATATTTTCATTTCGAAAATTTGAATCTTGGATGGTGGTATGTTCTTGGATCATTTTGTTTTGTGGTTTCATTTCGGTACTTATGGTTGAAATTTGAATTTGGTATTTGGAATGGTTTTTTATTTAAATTTATATTGTAAGGTTACCACTAACCCATAAAGTGGTTTCGTTAGAAAATGAATAAAATGGATTCAGGGTTGAATGAGTTCCTTAGAATTGTCTGTTCTGGGAAGATATATGTGATACTAGGAATCATGATATTCATAAAGAACCTATTGGATACACTTATTACTATGTTGAGCTATAATATGGAGAAAACCTTATTGTCTCCTTTAAGATTACTTTTACTGAGAATAAAATATATACATTCATTTTTTACATACACTCCATGGATTTGGTTACACTTCTTCTAGGAGAGTCCAATACTTGTGAGGATCTCCATGTGATTTATTTATTTGGATCCTCATGGAAGGATATGTAAACTCTTTGGTTTTTAAATGCTGAAGACTTGATTGGTAGTCCATCTTCTCCTAGTGTTTATCCCCTTCTTCCTAACTGAGCTTACTTTGATTATTTGTTGGGATGATTTGTACTCTTTCATTGTACCTTGTTCTATCTATTATTTTCATCTTCTATTATATCTCTTACTCCACCCCTTTCATATTTCATGGTGTGCTAATGGGTATTTTTTTGATCACTCTTGCATGAGCATTTAACACACATGTTATGACTTATAATGATGACACACATGTCGACCACAACTACAAAAGAGAATAGTGATATATGTTTCTATGACCATGTACCGTGGTCATAAAGATGGATTCAAAATACGAGAATTCTTATCTGTTTACAATTTCCCATTTTTTCATGTTTGGGACACATTTTTTGGTTTAGAATGTATTTTCCCCTATAAGTTTTAGTATACAGTTTTATAATTTTGTACTTCCTAGAGGTTCATGCATGTTCGGTTTACTTTATATTATTGTTCCATATTTTATTATCACTCTAAACTTTTTCATCGAGATAGACGTGTGTGTGTGTGTGTGTGTGCCTATTTGTTCTTAGGAAAAGGCCTCCCATATTTAGTTATAAATTTAGATATTGTCGCCACCCCTAGCCTATTGATGCAGGCTTGGGGTAATTGAGGCTTGATCCCTAGATAGGGCCATGTTTAGAAAAACTTATATTAGATAAGGATACTTCCTCATTACAGTATTCAAATGTATCCCAATAATAATATTTTGATATGTTTAGGTAAATTGTGTCAAAGTTCATTTAGATTGGATCTTAGTATTTGGTGTTTAGTAATGGTGTGACAATCAAAATATCCATTCACAAGGACCTTAACAACCATCTGGCCGACTCTGCATGTCAAGTCATATATTTTAGTGTTAAATGTTATATTAATCATATATGGTTGAGTATTTTATTATCCTAATTGATTTAGCTGCACAATGATTTTTGATATATATATATATATTGTAATCAGATTGTGGTACTAATTGAAAACATTTAGGATGCATCTGTGATGAAAGCCAACCAGGATACTAGCTCCAGTTTGTAACATTGACCATATGGGAGACGATACCTCAATCCTGAGTGCAACCCACACTCCCCTTCACCTATATGGAAAGGTAGTAGAACCTCCTCCTATCAAGAAAAATTTCATTCTGTAATAGTATTCTAAGGATGCATATAGAGTTATCATGCTCTAGGAGTTTGAAAATTATATACCACAATGGTTCTGTGGTGAACATGATCCTCATGTGGTAAATAATTATCTAGGCTCAGTGGTGTTAATATTTAGGCTTATTATGACCCCAAAAGATCATATGGTTTCACTCATAGATAGACTCTTCCATGGGGTATCTAGGAATTAATAGAGAAATTTTATTCAAATGCATGATGTGTCGACACTCTCATGAACTAATATACAATAGTTGTTTTGTGAAGAGTACTACGCCTCATTATGATCAATACAGATCGAAGAGCTTATTGAGATGTAGTTCGGATGGATGATAGTGGTGGAGTATACTAAGATATTCATAAAACATATGAATTACTCTCTTTACATGATTCAATTTGACAACTTACAAGAATTGATGTTTGAATAGGGAATATTTTGAGATATATGGGCTAACATTATACCCTTATGCAAACCCACTAATGTCAGGGTGATAGAGATCTAAATAGTGATAGAGTAATTTCTGTCAGGGGGATGGTCGACAGCCCGGGCTGGTAGTGGGATATAGAGAGATGAGTCATCTATAGCAGCAACCAACAACTAGGTGTTGGGGTCTCGGTGCCAGAGTTACTTCAACAATTAGACAATTTTTCATGGCCATATTCAGTGTTGAAAAATAGTGTATCCCATATATGGGAATTGATTTACTTGTTATTGGTGAGGTCACATGGAATTGGACTTCTCGACCATACTTGATGAGAAGATACTGCAAATATCTAATAGAATGTCGTGGTGGAGGTAGTGCTATGATTAGGGATCTCCCAGGAGTAGACAGGGGGACCCTAGGGCGGTCTAGCTAGAATATGATCATGCGTATCTTAATGTGGTGGACACCATTATTATATCCTTCCACCATCACCACAAGGCGACCCACATCAGGATCAGGGATTTGGCACCCGCGGTCGTGTCTTGCTTCATGCGTTGAATATATACAATCCCACAACATAAGAGATGATAAGAGGTACGATCTGTGTGTTTTCTAATCTTTCAACAATATTATAATTCACATAGAATAGTCATTCCATTATATTTATACTCCTAGTGTCATATAAATAACTTCTAGTTAAGGCTCTATCACAATAGATTCATCTTGAGGTTCTTATAGGGAATTCTTCTTACGATTCATTCATCTAAAAGCAGTGAGAGCTATCCCTTAGTGGAGATAGGTTAAAATTAGAATACATGGTAACCATTATTGAACCATATAATATAATCTAGGGTATGTATTTTATATCCATGTTCGGAGCCTTGATCGATTCTCATCACAGATATGTAAGATGCCTACGCACAAATGGGACAAAATCATCTTTTTCTGGTGAGAGATATCAATTGATATAGTAGGTGGGTAATGTGAGTTGGAAAAAATAACCCATAAACCAATAGTTATAATTTGTATCCCATTGTGAAGTGGGATATTTAGGCTACTGGGATTCTTTATTTTTGGATGATTACGTGAATGTTTTCAAAAGGATGTTCTGGGACTACCATTGAAGAGATAGATGGTTTTTTTCATTAACAAGATTTATGAATCCTCCTAGATATCATCTATCACATATCAGATGGAAACTACCAAGCTCTAAGAGCTATGTTTTTAGTTGTAGGACCTTCTTGAGAAAGGATTCATCAGACCTAGTGTGTCCCCCCTCGATACCTTTAGTCTTATTCGTAAAAATGGTGGATATGAGATTGTTGATTTTCATGAATTATTGTCACCTTAATTAGGAAATTATAAAGAACACACAACCATTTCCAAGGTTTTAAGACCAATTTAACTAGTGGTGAGCTGCATGTGGTTCCGGAATAACAATTGTATGTCTTAGTGACACCCGTTGAGTGGATTCAAGGATGATAATATGATATTGGAATTTCTATGTCGATATGTAAACTACAAGTTCATAGTGATTCCATTATGTTTGATGAATTCTCCCACCATGTTTATTTCTTTGATGAACCCATATTTTCATACATAAATGGACCAATATGTTGTTTTATTCATCGAATACATACTCGTATACTATGTAAAAGAGGAGGAGCATGAGAAGAAATTGAGAATGGTCTTAGAAATCCATCAAAGGAACCGACATTATTTAAAAATCTTGATGTTCCAGTTTTGCATACACAGTGTTCACTTTCCAGGGAAATTCATTATTGAGCATGGTTTAGTCATGGATCTAGAAAATATCAATGAATTTATTTCTTTGATATTCCCAAGAATGTTTCATAGGTGTAGAGATTTCTATTCTTGGAGGGGTACAATATGAGGTTTGTAATATACTTCTCAACAATTTCAACACCATTGAATGACCTAACCTAAAAAGAGAAGCTATTTACCAAGTCTAATAAATGATAGAGGGCCTAATAACTGTTTATCAAGAGATGATGAGTGATCAAGAGTTGATACTACTACATGTGGAATGACGTTCATATTGTATTGTGAAGCCTTCTGAGTGGGGTTCAGCTATGTGTTGTTGAAACAAGTAGAAGTTATCAAATACGGGACTTAGAATTTTAGTTCCTAGTAGCAGAGATACACAAATCATGACCTACAGAATGTACAATAAGTGTTCACCCTATGTATTTTGCGGTATGACCTATTTTAGAGAACTGTTTGGTTTACTCAGACCAACATTACCTAAGGTACGACTTCATGTTCAGAGACCTTATCCTGAGGCAATGACGCTTGTTTGATGTCTTATGGGAATATGAATTATAGATAATATATACTATGAGTAAGAATAGTGTTTTAGAAGATTCTCATAGTATTAATTTACAAGATCACATAGTTCCAAATGCTTTGGTGTAGTTAGCTTCTGTGTAGATGAACGTGGTGAATCACATCTTATCTTTAGTAGATGATTTTGACTCAATAGCATCTTGATCATATGAGAGAGTCTCAACTAAAAGATAATTATAGTAAGGTATTAATTTCTAATATATCAATAGGAAGCATTATAGATTGATATAATTATGAAGGGAATCACATCATCTTATTCCAGGGGAGAACAATGCTTCCAATCACATTTCTAGAGAATGTGATGTGAGAGATCCACACATATCCTTATGATGTACAAATTGGAGTGGGGAATATTTAATGAGACCTCCATTGGCAGTTTTGGTGGTCTAGCATGTGGTGAAGTGTAGATGAGTTTGACTCTTGCTGTGTCACCCATCATTAGTTGAATGCTGGTCACTATGTTCAAATGGGTTTGTTGTAGCCCCTTGATATAACCGAGTGGAAATAAGATGAAATATCATTATTATTTTTCAAAAGGATTATACACAGAGAGTAGATCCATGATTCCGTATGTGTGATAGTTCACTGGCTCAAAATGTCAGCATTCTTTTTTTATCATGGAGTTGATTTTGGTAAAGAGTTTGGGGTAATTTTATTTACATGATATCGTTCACCATAATAGGGTAACCATGACAATTTTCTCTGATCGTAAATCATGGATGACAATAGGATTGCAGAGAATCCTGTAGAAGGAATTGTAGACCAAAATAAAGATGACTAATGCCTTTCGCCCCTCGAATGATGGGTAGACCGAGTGTACTATCCAGGTGTTGGAGGATATACTATGGACTTGCATGTTTGACTTCGGCCATAGTCAGAAAGATCACCTTCCCTTCATAGAGTTTGTGTAAAACCACATCTAGCACTCTACAATCATCATGGATCCTTTTGAATCATTGTACGAGTGACAAATCAGGTAACCATTGTACTAAATAGAGATCAGTGGGATATAACTAGCTAGTCCGAAGATGGTATAGGTGAAAATAGTGAATGTACAGGTCATCAATGAGTGGATGAAAATATAATAGAGAAGATATAAATATTTTGATGATTTCCATCATTTGACTTTGGAGTTTGGGATAGGAGACCATGTTTCTTGAAAGACTCCACATGGCAAGAATTTCATATGTTTTTTCAGGGAGGATTGTTATCCATGAGTTTCATAAATCTATTTTGGATTATGAGAGGGCTGGAATAGTTTATTAACACATAACCCAACCCCTATAGCTGGATCGGGTGCACGAATTCATCTACGTGTCGTAGTTGAGGTGGTACATGCATGACCCCATGCACATCAATGAATGGGATGAGTAGGAAATCTTTGATGGATCCAACTTGTAGAGTATTTAATGGTTATTGAGGGTTAGAAGGATAATACCCCACGAGGAAGGACCATCAATATGGATTGTACATTGTCGCCGCATGGAAACGTGCAAGATATTTCCTGGGGGCAGGACAACCAAGTGCGATCTCAGTCTCCCAAGTTGTTCCCATGTTTTTCTCTTCGAGTTTGAAAATATTAATGGTGTGAATAATGTAATGTTCCATTTTTTTCATGTAAGATGATGAAATATTTATATTTATATATATATATTTCTTGATATAGGTGCTAAGATGATTTTTGATTCAAATTCCCTATGTGCCAGAAAATAATTTTTTAAAAAATATAAAATATATTTTATAATTTTTCTGCCCATATTATTAAATAAAACATGATAACATTGAAACAATTGATTGGATCATATATATGAGACCATGGTTGAATCTATAATATAGTGTGTAACCTAAAAACAACATAAAATGAGTCTGTAGTTGATATTTAGACCCCTCACTCGTTGTCGATGCGGTTAAGTGGATTAATTAATTATCAACATTATTTATCAATTCCATTTTTACCTAAATGAAATATTACAAATATACCATTATTGAAACCACACTAGTGTACGCTTCATAGTTATGGAATCACTGATGTATATATTATTCACCCTTCCTCTAGATAATCTACTCTAAAAACAATGAATCTCTAGATCACTTCTAATAAGGATATAACATCTCCCCCGAAATCATTGTAAATAATGTTCTTCATAAATGAATGATACGTAATCATGGTAGGACTTATGAGTTAGACTTTTATAACCTTTATTAAATTAATACAGTGGTTAATTCATTATTCTTCAATCTGTGCCCTTTTATGGACATTGCCTGAGCCTATGTACAAGATTTAAATCTGTTTAATCAATGGCTCCAACCATAGTATTCCTATTCATCATGATTTTAAATTAATTATTGGAAAAATATTTTTAAACCTTTTTTTTTGCTTCTTAATCCCCAATATTCATTGTGTTCACCAATGAATTTATCTATGCGGTCTATCCTCAACCTTACTGGGAGGTACCAAGCTCAATTTGATCCCCCAGATTCATGGTGGATTAATGAAACAATATTATATCACTAATAAAGTAATAGATCTGGAATGATTTTTGATTGAGGATGATACTTTTGGTGTTTTATGATCATGAAATAAATCCTGGATTCCAAGGAACCATGCAGAATGGGTGGTGAAACCCTCAATGATGACGATAGCTGATTTTCTACAAACAATAGCCAAGTCTTGTGAATCATGGTCAGATATGTTGATTTTTAACAAAGACAAGGAATGATCTATATATGTTCAAACATATTTGAGGGGAAATTTTGGATCTGAAATTTCTGTACAAATCTCGATTATATGTCATGTTCCGGGATGAAATAACAACTTGTAGCCCCATCAGCAGTAGTGATAGGGATTCCTAGAAATTTTGGGATGACATAGAATTTAATACCTCTTACATGTTTTATACCCCCTTCTTTGATTGATTACCCATGTTTTAGGTCAAATGGATGAGAACCACGTGGAAGTACATGGGGTCGTTTATAGGCCTATGTACTCTAGTACATGGACAAGGCTAGAAGTACACAGACTCGACCCTGGATATCTAGAATACATCATGTAGTCCACCAAAATGATGTATATAACTAAATGGGATGTATCCATGTGACTGATAGGGACATTCCTACTTGGTAGAGTGGAACCACAAGTTTCGTGGGTCCACTCAGAAGTTATGTACCTTTTGAGATCTTCTTATCTATCATCTATCATCTGTATCTCCTTCATTTTAACTCAGATATTATCGCATTAATAGATTATCATGTGCATTTTCCCACATAGAATGTAATTGTTCAATATGTTTTTAATTTTTAGATATGATGTGAAATGTTTGGGGAATAGAATATTTGAGGACATTCCTGATGATGGTTGTGATGAGGTGAGATTTTATGATGTTCCTTTCTAATTGGAAACCTCATGTGGGGTATGGAATGGTTCCTAGGTGACATATAGTGGATCCCTATAGCCAAGATGGTTGTGGATTCTAAAACATCTGAGTTGAAACCTTATGTGGGGTAGTGCATGGGTCCTCAATGACTAAGTATGGGACCCACCATCTTGGTAAGGAATATGTCCTCAACAATCTTAGTTTAACTCTTCGAATGGGCAAGGTGTGGGTTCTAGACCACCAGGGTAACCCATCCCATCGTACCAGGGAATATGTACTATTTCATGAATTTAAGTACCCTCAACATTGTGTCATAGTGAAGAGGCATGGTTTGATATTGAATTCAACTCACAAGGAAAATGGATGCATTCCCCCACTAAGATGCGACATAAAACCTTTTGGACGAGTAGTTCCACCTAAAGCGGATAGAGATATGGTGTGGGGAATTATATCCATTAGATTATGTGTATATGGAATATGAGTGTGATGCTAAAAATCATGTTGTAATTATGGAAGTATTGGATACTCTTCTTCCCAAGGTTATCTATGAGATATAGATCCCCTTACTTTCTCATTTTGAATTATTTTAATCGAGTATATATGTGTATATATATATATATCCTTTTTCTACATCCATAACTATGATTTGGTTACTATACTTATAATAGATTCGAAGTCGTGTGGGGTATTCCATGTTTACATTATTGTGATTTGATGAGTCAAATATCTTACTATATGTGATGGAAACTAGATGAGTAGATAATCAACTATCTTAGATTATCCCCTTTTACCAGGATAAGCATACATACCCTCTTTGATGGGATATGTTATACTCTTTCACTATACCTTGTTATATCTATTGTTTTTCTAATCTATTGTATTTATTACTACTCCCCATTTAGTTTTCATGGTTTCCACTAAGCAATGATTATACTAACCCTTTTATGGGGGTTTCTTATAAATGTTTAGTCTTTTGAAGATGATGGAAAGTCCGACCACAACATCAGATAAGATTAGGTATACAAGGTTATTGGATAACATATGGTTGTTGTAGCATGGAATTTATGATATGGGCTCTCTCATCTCTTTAATATTAAAATTTTTCAATCATGTTTGGAGACATTTCTATTTGACCATCTATTTTTTCCATTTACATTCCTATAGACACTACCGTAATTTTATTCTACATAGAGTCTCACATATTCATGATTTACATTATTTTAATGTTACACTTTTATCATCAGGAAGGCTGTTTTTGTGTATAGTTTTTTAGAAAAAGTCCTCTCCATGTTATTTATGCCATATATTCTTTCCACCACCCTCTTTCCAACGAAGGCGGTCTTGGGATAATTGATGCTCGAGCCCCGGCTTTGGTTGGGTTGTCATAGGAAATCATGAATTTGTGGATATAAATTAACATGATATGTCCTATGGTATTTTTTCATGATAAATTTATAGTTAATATACCAATATAGGGAATTCAAGATAGATTTCTACCATTGGATCTAAATATGTTTTTTCCAGTAATGAGATTTAACGAATTTCTTAACTCCACTATTTTTGGAATGAAGGGATATTCCTATTAAGGGGGATCTATTTAAGGAGAAGGGAGAGGATCCACATGAAGAATATAATCAATAGAGATATTTACATTGAGTTATTTACAATTTAACCTTTTCAACCTCTTAATATATGCCTCATACTCTGAAAATATTTTATAACAAATAAGAGGTTTAAATTTATCACGAAATGGGTGGGATATAGCCACATATATTTCATTTCCATTGTTTGAATACCTCAAAAGAGTTGGTAGGTGAGTATTTTAGGGGATTACCAAATTCTTATCTAGACAATGATTTCTATTATTCACACCTACCTAATACATTTTAATGTGGATTGTGTTTCAAATAGTAACATCCTTTTTTTGCATGTATACTGGTATTACATTCTATAAAACATTCAAGGAAAGTATGGATTCAATTTACCAAATCATAGTGAATATCTAACATCACATAACCACACTAGTGCAGAAATCGTTTTTTACGTCACCATTTTTTATGTCGGTTATATATAACCAACGTAAAAATGCGGCGAGTAGATTTTTCACGTCGGTTATTTTAATAACCGACGTTACAAATCACGCTGGTTGGCTTTTTACGTCGGTTATCAAATAACCAACGTAAAAACCAATGCGCGGGGGGGTTTTTACGTCGGTTATTTGATAACCGACGTAAAAAACCAAAGCGCGGGAGCCTTTTTACGTCGGTTTTATAATAACCGACATAAAAAAGCTAAAAAAATAGTTTATAACGTCGGTTATTATATAACCGACGTTATAAAGCATTTAAAAAATTAAAGCATGTGTTCTGTCATTTATGATTTTTTCGATTGACAGTCGCCGGATCGTCTCTCTCTCGCGTGGTAAACCCTAATCGGCTCGTCGATCGCCTGCATTACACTCATTTTGGCTTCATTGTTTATCTTCTTCACTGCTCTCGGATCTATCATCTCAACTCGCGACATTCAAGTAAGCCTTCCACGAATTTATTTGGTTCGTTTTTGTTTCGATTCTTGATGTGATTTTCGTTCGTTTTTGAATCTCGTGGAATTTTTTTTATTGAAAATGGTTATTATGTTCATTCAACTCGCAACATTAAACTCGCAAATGATTATTAAAACATTGTGGATTAGCTTCAGAAAAATCTGAAAAATAATGGGTGGTACTGTAACGTTCCATTCTTCCAGCAACATTATTATTTCCTACTTAGCTGGAATGTGTCTTTCTGGATGAAGATTGGTAGTACTTATTTTCTTAAAATCATATTTTCAATATGATTGTCCAGAAAATTATTTTCATGAATGAAATTGGACCAGGTACAATCGGTAATACCTATCCTTAAAATTTCATTCAACATTCTTACATCATTATATTTTTTCAAAAAATTATGATTTTTAGAACTCCTAGATCAGAAAACCATCATCTGTTTTCATCTGCATTCATAAAAATATCAATTCATACCTATTACAATCAAATATTTCATTCTGGACTCATGGTGAGTCTGATAATACATTTCTTCTTTCAGTCATCTCCTAAAAATGATGGACCTTTTCATGCAAAGTGTATCTGATTTCTTGAATACGATGGTATGTCCGATTTTCAACAAAACCAAGTGAGGTGATTTATTTTATTATTAATAATTCATAAAAAAATTATAATACCTAAATATTATTAAAATCCTTTTCAGATTTTTCATTATAAAAAAGGTAAAGGGTACTTTCTTTTCATTCTCAAGTTAAATTATATTTTTTATAAAGTTCTTTTCTATCTAGGTAGAAATAATTTAATGATTATTAGATTGAATTAGGTATATTATCTTATCTTACCATCCAAGCACATTTTTATGTGTTAATAATTATTATGTTTTCTAAAAACAATTATGACCCCCATTTCATTTTTGTTAGTTAATTGATCTACGAAAGTGTTATAAATGATTTGATGATCACGATTCACCCATATATATGGTTAGTAATTATGTGACATTTGGGTCCATAATATACTTCTAATGCATTCGACAATGCATTATATATCATATATCAATATGGGATACAGATGGTTATACCATGTCCAATGTGTTATGTGATGTGCCTGGTAAGAAATATTATAATAAATTATAGGAAAGCTGATTAACATATCCCAATATGAGGTGAATAAAACTATGTTTTCCCTTGACATATGTTATGACTTATATGATTATGTTTGTGCCACACTCTTATGTTATTCCACATACCAATGTTGTGATCTTGTGAATAAGGTTTTTTCAATCATGTTCCCACTATCATATAAATCATGTCTTATGTTATGCTAAAATTGTTATACTTGGACTCAGGTTTTATGATCTATGATTATATAGAACTGTTTCACTTATCTTTTTGATCATGTGCTTTGTGTATGCTCTTATACCCCCATGGATATCTTTTTATGAGATTAGATATTATATTTATATATATCATGTTTACCCATAATGAGTATCATAAATCAAAACTTTGATTATTTTCATTCCCTAAGTTATAAAAATAAGTATTATGTAGGATGATTCAAAAATTTAATCTGTGAGATGAGTTGATTTATGTGTGAAACCCAGGCCAAACACATATGTATTTTTTATTGGTATTACATATATATAGTTCGACATATACTTTTTTTTACATTACGATGATATTAACATTACTTTTTCTAAAAAAATATTAATGTCCTTAGATTATATATCAGATCAAAAGGATATAGTAATTCTAATATATAATTAGAATGATCAGATAATATGACAATATTATTAAACATAAAACAAATGGTCTATATTCATATTTTTAACATGACACTTACGATGTATAGCTATTTGGTGTTGGGTAATTATGAAAACTACTACTACTTTCAAGATTTGTTTTATATTTTAAATTGTTTTACATTCAAATTAGGATTTTTTTTCATATAAACATGTTTTGTCTTATCTTAAAAATATATATTTTTTATTGATATTTGTTATAGGTAATAATGAGTCCAAGTTGGATTACGGCACATCGAATGAGCAATGAATTTGAGGAAGGTGTTGATGCCTTTTTGGAATTTTCAAAACAAAATGTTCCAAGTAGTGACATTTTTTTCTGTCCATGCCTGAAATGTTTGAATATGAAGAAATTGAAAAGTAGAGAGATAAAAGATCATCTGATATGTCATGGTTTTAATCCGAGTTACAGCCCTTGGATTTGGCATGGTGAAACTGGATGGAATGTCACTGATGATGATGATTCGCAAGATGGTAACTCCGATGGAATTGAAGAAATGATTCGCGATATTGTAGCAGAACAAATTCAGATAGCACCGACAGTTGCACGTCTATATGGTGATGCTGAAAAACCATTATATCCCGGTTGTACATATTTTAAGGTTCTGTCAGTGGTGTTAAGATTTATTAACCTAAAGGTGAAGCATGGATGGAGTGACAGAAGTTTTACAGAGCTGCTACAATTGATGAAACACATTCTTCCAAAAGATAACGATCTTCCAGATTCACATTACAAAGCCAAGAAAATATTATGCCCGATGGGATTGGGATACAAGGAAATACATGCCTGTCCGAATGACTTCATTATATATAGGAAGGAATATGAATTTCTGTCAGAGTGTCCAAAATGTGGGACATCACGGTATAAGGTGAAAGAAAAATCACATGGTGATGTAGAGATTACAAAGCTCCCTTCAAAGGTATTTTGGTATCTTACTATAATTAATCGTTTCAAACGTTTATTTGCTAATTCACATGATGAAAAAAGGTTAAGATGGCATGCTGAAGAGAGGGTATGTGATGGAAAAATACGTCATCCAGCTGATTGTCCACAATGGAAGAAAATTTATGCGCAATATTCTACATTTGGAAATGAAATAAGAAATCTCAGACTAGGGTTGTGCACAGATGGAATGAATCCATACCGAACACTCAGTAGCACACATAGTTCATGGCCTGTTTTATTGGTAATTTACAACCTCTCTCCTAAAGTTTGTATGAAGCGCAAATATGTCATGTTGAGTACAATGATCTCTGGTCCAAAGCAACCCGGTAATGATATTGATGTTTACTTGTCACCGTTGATTGATGATTTGAAACTGTTATGGGCTGATGGTATTAGGGTGTATGATTCTTATAAAATGGAATATTTTCAACTACATGCAGTTCTTCTGTTCACTATAAATGATTTCCCAGCGTATGGAAATTTGTCTGGATACAGTGTTAAAGGGAATAAAGCATGTCCAATTTGCGAACAACAGACGTCCTATTGTCAATTGCATCATGGGAGGAAATCAGTGTACATGGTTCATCGAAAGTTTTTGCCAATGGAACACCCTTATAGAAGACTAAAAAAAGCATTTAATGGCTCACAAGAATTTGATACTGCTCCAAAACCTTTATCACATGATCTGTATTTTGAGAGGGTGAAAAACCTTGACGTGACATTGGGAAAGACACAGAAATCTGGTAATGATAGATATATTTGGAAGAAAAGGTCAATATTTTTTGAGCTACCATATTGGAGGTATCATGAAGTTAAACATAATATTGATGTCATGCACGTGGAGAAGAATATCTGTGATTCTTTGATTGGAACATTGTTAGACATTAAAGGAAATAATAAAGATGGGTTGAATGCAAGATTAGACTTACTATTAATGGGAATATGTTTGGAGTTAGCTCCCACTCCTAAAGGAAGATGAACATTTCTTCCCCCGACTTGTCATTCATTATCGAAGAGGGAGAAAATTAACTTCTGTCAATGTCTTCATGATATCAAAGTGCCTCAAGGTTATTCTTCTAATGTAAAAAATTTTGTCTCAATGAAGGACTTGAAGTTGATAGGTATGAAATCACATGATTGTCACGTCATGATGCAACCAATTCTACCAGTTGCATTGCGTGGAATATTGCCAATTCGTGTCAGAAAGACTATAATGAAGTTGTGTTATTTTTTCAATTCAATTTGTAACAAGGCGATTGATGTGAATGCTTTGAACATTTTGGAAAAGGATGCAATTTTAATACTTTGTCAATTGGAAATGTATTTTACTCCAACGTTTTTTTGATATAATGGTGCATTTAATGATTCGTCTGGTTTGAGAAATAAAGCTTTGTGGACCTGTATATCTTCGTTGGATGTATCCTTTTGAAAGGTATATGAAAATATTAAAGGGGTATGTTAGAAATCTATATCGACCTGAAGCCTCCATTATTGAAAAGTATATTTCTGAGGAGGTAGCAGAGTTTTGTACGAGCTACTTGGCTGCGGCGCAACACATAGGTTTGCCTCCATCTCGCCATGAACGAGTTAATAATGAGGGAAAGGGGATTCGCGGCTTGAAAGTCAAATCATTGTCAGCTGAACAGATGAAGAAGTTAGAATCATACATCTTGAAGAACATAGCTGATGCTCAACCATATATCACATTGCACATTAATGAGTTGAAACAATGTCATCCAAAGAAGAAAGAAATGTGGATTTTGAATGAGCACAACAAAACTTTTTTGTCATGGATTAAAAAAACTTTGCTTGGTAGATCAGATGTATCAGAGACATTAAAATGGATAGTGGGTGGTCCATGTTTAAATGTGATAACATTGTCTGGTTATGACATTAATGGTTATACATTTCATAAAAAAGCTCAGGACAACAGAAGTGCAGTTCAGAATAGTGGTGTATTGGTGTTTGCAGAAGCAATGCATTTTTCGAGTGCTAAGGACAAAAACCCAATTTCTGCATCAAATGCATATTATGGAGTGATTGAAGACATATGGGAGGTTGATTACTTTAAAATTAAAGTTCCCGTTTTTAACTGTAAATGGTTTAACGGTAACAACAGGGTCAGACACGATGAATTTGGAATGACATTTGTTAATCTGAATAGATTGGAAGACACAGCTGATTCTTTTATAATGGCAACACATGAAAAACAAATTTTTTATGTAGTAGATCAATCAGATATGCAGTGGGCTGTTGTTTTACAAGGGAAAAAACAATATGTTGGTGAGGATGAACTTGATGAATATGCTAATTTATGTGAGATCCCTACTTCAATGGAAATATTAACAGAACATAATGACGATCATGTTGAAGACATAGTTTGTGCCATAAGGAACGATCACGACGAAGGAATTTGGGAAAAGAATCCATCTGTACATTCCTAAAATTACAGGTAACATATGTTTATTTCTTGTTTACATTTATTTTTTCCATAAATGTTAGATATTGTAAGTTTTTTTATTTATTAAAACATGTTTTATTTTTTCCATAAATGTTAGATATTGTAGGCTTGCCCACTGCCTGGTGACACCGGCCAACCGGTGGATGACCACCGGCCAGCCGGTGGTCTCTGGCAGAAGCATTGCTTTCTGCCAGAGCCACCGGTCAGCCGGTGTTAGCACACCGGCCAGCCGGTATGGGAACCGGCCAACCTGTTCTTGCCCACCGGCCAGCCGGAGGACCCAGGAAGTAGGCTTGCCCACTGCCTGCTGACACCGGCCGGCCGGTGGTCTCTGGCAGAAGCATTGCTTATGCCAGAGCCATCGGCCAACCGGTTCTTGCCCACCGGCCAACCGGAGGACCCAGGCAGTAGGCTTGCCCACTGCATGGTGACACTGGCCAACCGGTGGATGACCACCAGCCAACCGGTTCTTGCCCACCGGCCAGACGGAGGACCCAGGTTTACCATTTTTTCCATTTTTTACCATCTTGACCATCTTGACCATCTTGACCATCTTTTCCATCTTTACCATTGTTTAACATGCTTACCATATTACCAATGTTTACTATTATGTAACCTAGTACACTTTTCTATTTTCTGATTATAGTAGTATTAAAATATTTGAATTTGTATATTTGTGAACTGACGTTTGTTTTTTTGATTTGAAGGATAATGACAGATCATTCAGATGATCAACCACATGATTCTTGGGAGGAGCATATTGCGGGTCATACCTCTGGGGATGAACATTCACATGCTCCTATTACGACAAAGAGTTCAAAGGTTGGTAAAAGTGGTTGCACACATTTACCAAAATTATCACTTGCCCGTACACAGGATCAGAAGATAGTTGTTGAGTTTGATGATGATGATATTCCTAGAGGTCCGAATGCCATAGATTTTAAGAGTTTTGTTGCAACTCAGGCTAAGACCAAAGCAAGCATTCTGTTTGATGATTAGAGAGGTGTGGATAAAGCGATTATCGCTCAGTTGTGGGAGACGATTTTGGTAAGATCTTTTGTCATTGTTTGACCATTCTTTTAATGTTCCTGGTATATATAATATGTTTTACCTCTTCTTTATCAGATGACATTTGATATTCCTGACACTGGAGGAGTCAGGATGAAATGCTTATCGTTGGCTGCTAGGAGATGGAGGGATTTCAAATCAACCCTCACATCTGATTTCATTTATGGTCATAGGAGTAATGATAATCCATGTCGTATATATCCTTTTATAGATGAAGACACATGGAGACAGTTTTTTGAAAGTAGAAAAAAGAGTCATTTCTGGTAAGGGCAGTGTAAACTTTTATATACTTTCTTATATAAATGATTTTATTAATGTTTTGTTAATGATTTCGTATTCTTAAATTACAACAAACAAGGAAAGCTCATCAAGAGATCCAATCTAAAAATGTATACCCTCATAGTTTATCTCGGTGAGGGTATACATTATTGGAAGAAAAAATGACAGCGGAAAAATTTCAACAACTAAGAGCTGAGTCTTCAAGCTCTGGAGAGGTGGCCCCTCCATCCCCTCCATCTAGACATGAAAAATGGAAGAGAGCTCAGAAGGGAAAAAAGGGCAATATCTTTCGGAATAATCAAGAATCGTAGCTGAGAGGATTGTAAGATATCTATTTAATTTATTTAAGTTAACTTTTTTCTTTATATAAGTTTCAATCATTACAGAAATGTTCAATTAATTAATACAGGACTCCATGAGGAGCAAAGTTCAGAGGGGACATTTACAGCTACTGGGAGGGATGATATTTTATTTGGAGCATTGGGAAGGCCCGAACATCCTGGTCGTGTAAGAGGATATCCGACAGGTGTATTAGTAAGAAAAGTGTTTCCACATTATTCAACTTCTAACATTGATGGGGTTTATAAAAAAAATAGAATCCTTGGAGGCTGAAGTTCAAAATATTAATGCGACGATGGAAGACAAGATTAGAGATTCGGTGCAGTCAATGTTTGCAGAAATGCAAAGACAATTTCAGACTGCAGCTCCCACTCCTCCACCTCCCCCTGCAGACCCCATTATTTATCCTCCACCTCCGCCAGTAGCTCCCACTCCCCCACCTCAGCCTGCGGACCCCATTTTTTATCCTACGCCTCCGCCGCAGCTTCCTACATATTTCGAGTTGTATGTTGATGATTCTCAACATCATATAGTAGCATACAGGTTGGTATATTGTATAGGAGATACAATTCATCATCAACAATTAGAGGTAGAGAATCAGAGGGTCATTGTACAGGATATTATAGAAAGATCAGCTAGGGTACCAATACCTACAGATGAGGTGGCGACAGTTGGACAGAGTATCAGCCATTTTTTAGTTTGGCCGTCCAGACTTCTTCGACTCATTACCATAGAGGTATGAATGTTATATCTTTTATTTTATTTATTTATTAAAGTTGTTTTATCATTTGAAAACTACTATAATTCTCAATTTTTTTTCACAGGAATACTTCAAAGGTAAAGAAATACTGTATAGACAACAACAAAGACAACATGCTATGACATCAGATACAGATTCCATTGGTCTTGACAGATTGTCAAGATATTCACATTTGTTGTTGGGTTTTTATGAGTTTCCAATGGAATCTCATGTTTGTGGACATGAAATAACTATGGGGATTAAAAAATCTGATATCATGGAGCTTGTTACTGGAGATAAGTTGGGCATCAACGTGGTGAATTTTTTTTCCATGTAAGTCTTAACACCTTTTCCATGTGTTATATTTATTAAAAATGTGTACTTATATATGTTTTGTATTAGGCATCTTTATAAATTTTTTGAGAGGAATGAACTGACAGAAGTATATGGATTCATGGACCCACAATTGATTTCCCCTGAAGCATGTGCATTGACTGAGGAACAAATAATGGTTTATATTGCTGAAAGATTTGAAAAGAATATAATCCAACAATGTTGGATGATGCCTTTTTGTGAGAGGTGTGAAACAGATTTCTCTCAAATAGTTAATTATCATTTAACATAAAAAACCACTAACATTAAATTTCCTTTATCAGTAATCCTTGGATGTTAGGGATTTTTTGCCCAAGGGAGAAAGCTCTTTATTTAATATGCTATGTTCATGGTGATGTGCGGGAAGATTTAAGAATATATTGGAAAAGTAAGTTTCAATTTCTCAATAGTTTTATATATTATAATAAATTTTTAATTTACCCCATTCGTATTATTTTCTAACAGTGCATGGGCCTACTTTCGAAAAAACACAAAGAAAAGAAATGCAAAGGTCAAATATGTAAAGGCGAAGGTAAATTTAAATTTATAATTTGTAATTTTTGATTTATTACATAAAAATAATATATTGAATTTACACTCATTCAAAACAGAATTGTCATGAACAACAAGGCCTCATCGAATGTGGATATTATTTGTTAAGATTTATGTATGAAATAATAACAACTAGGACAGTTGTGAATTTTGACTTGGAATGATTTCCTCTTAAACTTTGCCATCATATTTCAATTTGATTTATTCATTATACATGTAAACTATCT
The DNA here is from genome assembly GCA_963277665.1 of Viscum album. Classification (NCBI taxonomy): domain Eukaryota; kingdom Viridiplantae; phylum Streptophyta; class Magnoliopsida; order Santalales; family Viscaceae; genus Viscum; species Viscum album. Next base: position 1,588,623,689 of record OY728141.1, on the reverse strand, counting down.
TCTTTTTTATTTGTAGCTTTTTGATGACCCTCAACCCTATACTGCTGAAGACATCAAACACGTACAAGTGGAGTGGTCAAATTATTTTTCAGGTTTGATTGAATTTTAGTTGTTTTTAATGTAAAATGTAATTTTGAATATTGTCGTTTTAATTGTCTATTTGGTAGTTTTTTAGGTTTGATTTAGTTTTTTTTTGAAGTTGACAGTGTAAGTTTTTAATGTTATATAAGTGAATGTTTAATTTTTCTCTACTTCTTGTTTTGGTCTACTTTTGATGGTTCTTCTGGTATGGATTTGGGTCTGTGGGGGAGGGGTTCCCAGGGTGTGGGGGAGGGGTTCCCAGGGTGTGGGGGTGTGTTCAGTGGGTTTGGGGGTGTCCATCGGTCTAGGAGGGCTGTCCGGTGGGGTGGGGGGACAGTCTTGGGGGGTGGCAGGGATGTCCAGGGGTGTGGGAAGCCGGTCCAGGGGTGCAGGAGTGCTCTCCAGGGGTGGGGGGTTGTCCAGGGGTGTGGTGGGGGTTTTCAAGTGGGGTGAGGGGGTGAGGAGGTGCTGTTCAGGCGGGTGGGGGGGGGGGGGGGGGTTGTCGAGGTGTGTTTGGGGGTGTCCGGGGGTCGGGGGGCTGTGCATGAGTGTGGTGGGGGCTCCAATGGGGTGGGGGAGGGTTGTCCATGGGGTATACATGAGGGTGGGAGCTCCAATGGGGTGGGGGAGGGCTGTCAAGGGGGTATACATGAGGGTGAGGGCTCCAACGGGGTGGGGGAGGGCTATCCAGGGGGTATACATGAGGGTGAGGGCTCCAACGGGGTGGGGGAGGGCTGTCCATGGGGTATAAATGAGGGTGGATGATGTCTAGTGGGTAAGTTTTATAAGTTATCTATTTACATGCTTATTTTTGATGTACTTCTATTTTTTTGGTATGATTTCTTGATTTATTTTCTGGTTGATTCTGTTGGAGAGAAGATCACTGCATTCTATTTAAAAAAATTTTGGGTTTACCACGTCGGTTATTTAATAACCGACGTTATAAAAGGCCTGTAAAATAGTTTATCACATCGGTTATTTAATAACCGACGTGATAAAAGGCCTAAAAATTGGTTTATCACGTCGGTTATTTAATAACCGACGTGATAAAAGGCCTGGAGACTGGTTTATCATGTCGGTTATTTAATAACCGACGTGATAAAGGGCCTGGAGAATGGTTTAGCACATCGGTTATTGAATAACGGACGTTCCAAATGGCCTGGACAAGGGTTTATCACGTCAGTTAATGACTAACCGACGTGATAAACCCCCTCCCACCGGTTTATCACGTCGGTTAGTCAATAACCGACGTGATAAACCCCCCTCCCCCGGTTTTTCACGTCGGTTTTATATGAACCGACGTGATAAACCACGCTCAGCCCGGTTTATCACGTCGGTTCTTATAGAATGGACGTGATAAACCTCCCTCACCCCAGTTTATAACGTCGGTTCTTCGATAAACGACGTGATAAAACATTCTCCAGGCCTTTTATCACGTCGGTTCTAAAATAACCGACGTGATAAACCATTCTCCAGGCCCTTTATCATGTCGGTTCTAAAATAACCGACGTGATAAACATCGCGATTTTATTCTTTTTGACGTCGGTTTTTAAATAACCGACGTCAAAAACCTTATTTATAACGTTGCACGTATTAACGTCGGCTAGAAACCGACATAAAAAATTAAAAATAACCGACGTAAAAAACATTTTCTGCACTAGTGCCATTATTAGGATTGGAGTATTGGTCACCCTTGGATTATTTTTTGAAAAAAATGTAATAGTCTTTTAGAGAAGTTTCAATCATGAAGGGTCACTTCTTCTTGTATCCATTATAGGCTTCATATTTTAATTCAAGAATTATTTTGGATCTATCTTTTGAGGAGAAATTATGTGGAAGTATCTCAAAAACTATATTGTATGTGTTCCCAAAGAAATATATTGGTCACATTAAGTGAAAAAACTTTGACAACGCATTTCATGATATACCTTCAATCATGGAAAATACTGATCTCCACATAGGAGGGGAATGGGGTAGAAATCCTCCCTTCCCTATAGACCAGGGCTTGTCTTGATCCACCAATACAACATTTCAAACCAGAGATTACAAATTTAACGCAAGATTGTTAGTGTAAAAATTCCACCATCTATACATGATGGGGTTGATCATGGATATCTATTTCTATAATAGTTATCCTACACTCATTATTTGGATAAACATTTTATAAATAAGAGTACGCTGAAATTTAAGATCATAGTGTGTGTTTCTTATTAACATGGATAATGTTACAACTAATATTTATGTCACCTAAAATTATAAATGTGTTCCATATAATCAATGGATTAATAAAAGAGTTTTTAAATTACCCACTCTCCTCAGTTACAATATTTTTATGATTTAGTCTTGGCCAATTGCTATTGATCAAAACAAATATCACAAGAAGGCCATGATTTTAAGAGTCAAATCGATGTGATAAAATTGAATGATGTCACATATATTGTTCCTTATTTATTAGGAATCAAGGTGAAATGTAATTATATATGTTAACCTTATACTATAGTATGAATTCTAGATAGGTAGTCAATGATAAACTAAATTTTATTAAAAAAAATTAAGACATGTCTATTGAATACCCTCACACTACATTCCCAATTTCATTCATATTTTTAAAAATAATGTTTATAAGTCAATTTTTTTCTTAAATTCAACTATTTATTTAAAAAAAATTAATAGTATTTGTAAGGAAATAATTTTGATTTTAATTGATGACGACTAGTCAAAAAATTTAGACTAATATGACGTATACATTACTATATAAAAACTTTCAAAATATCATAGTGGGGAGTGGAAATGGGATAAAACATATATGATATATTGTCATTATCCTATTTTTTTATAATAATTAATGTGTTCTATCCATCTTTAATGAGTTATTACATTACTTACACTTCTCATATGAGTTTCTTTTCGATGATGATTTATTATAGTATGCATGATTAACTGGAATCTTATTTGTTATAGTATAAGTAAATAAGTCCATGTATGGATTAAGAAATTATAGTTTCCTTGGGAAATATTCCTTATGAGAAATTATATTCCATGTAAAAGTCAAATCAGTAATAATATTTGGATTCATTTCTCATGTTTCTCCCAATATAAAGGTTTTCTCAATTTTTTATTCGGCAAGGGGAGAAAAATAATTTTTAAATGAAAGATTACTGTAGGGTGAACATTCATTGAAATTGAATTGATATATAGAAATACTATCTTGGATCAATTTATACCCAAATGGAGGATTCAATTAGTTTAATATCATTGGAGGATATTTAGGATGGAAGTAAAAGACAAGATAGCCTTCTTTTCATTTGATATTTTTATGAAATTGAGGGATTTTTCTATACTCGTCCTCAAAATAGTTCTCATGGTCAATCATAGCATGCCCAAAAATGAATAATTCAGGGTAAATTCCATTTGGAGGAACTCTAGAAATTCATGTAGTGAAATTTTAGGGACTAGCATTACAATATTAATAGTTTCATCGTTGATCATGAAATGAGTTAGTCGGATTAGGGGACGAAATTTATAAACACTCGAAGGCCTCAAAAAGAATATTATTAAGGAGTTAAGGGACACGATCATGCTTCTAGATTTCAGATTTTAAGGAGTGATATATATTTTTAGAAGTTACATGTTGGATGGTTGGAGTTTCTTATTGTGAAGAGATACATTCATATGTGTGAGCCATCATGGGAGACTCCCGTGTTGTTTCAGGAATGTACAGACAAACATGTATTGTTTTTTAGTGATTTTAAAAATTCCACGAAATTTTCATTGTGATTTTATAATAATCACTAGTTGTAATGGTAATGTGTTCCCAATACCATTTACCATTAATCATGGGGGTTTTCCAACGTCCCTTATGGATGGGTGCATGGATGTATGGATGTTCCTAAGTAACCTATGATATGTGTTTAGGATCCAGTCAAGTGGTTGGGTTTGGGATGTCATCCCACACCCTGAAAACTTCTATAGTTAAGATATACAAAATGAGTTGTATAATGTGGACTCATATGTATGTCTACCAATCTATTATCATCAGGATGTGTTGATGGGATTCTATATAATAGAATGGTAATGTGTTCCCATTTTTTAGATGGAATAGAAATGTATGTATTCACTTATTTATTGATTTCTACTATAATATACCAACATTATTTATGTGTTGGGGTGCGATTATAGGATTTCCCCATGTTTTTTTTTCATTTATGTTATAAGACTTAGTTTGTTGCATCGAAAGTACACTCATAGTCTTAATGGGTGATGGAATGGAATAGTTATTTCTTACAGGTTTCTGTAACTATATATTGGTAGGATTATTCTGTGGAAGTGGGGACATAGGCCTAATACTATTTTTTGATAATTCTTTACTCATAAAGAGATTTCATGAGAAAATGGATCTCATTGACCTAATTCAGGACCCGTGAGTTGGAATCAATAGCAAACATAGGTATTAATTCCACATGGAATTGGAAATAATTATTATAGATTGAAACCATTTGGGGTGACTTGTGTGAGGTTAGGCCACTATCATCCTACTGATCCACTTACCAAAATTAAAGATGACACTTATTGATGTGTTCTATGTAGACCCTCCCAAAATGGATTGAAATAGAAACTAGTGGATCTTTATTCTTCACCACTAAATTTAATTGGTGGATGGTTGGTATGGATTGATGTTTATGGTTATTTTATTATAATATATATTGTTATAATTGTACAATTTAGGTTGTACAACCTAATCAGTGCATTTTTCACAAGGATTTAAAGGCTTTAGGTGGGAAATTGTGTCCTTTGGGTCAATGATAGAACAACATGTATGATGGAAGATGCATATGTTTTTAATGATCAGTAGGATTCCATTTTGATCAATATGAGTTATTTTGGATTTACATAGTGGTTAATAATCAATGAAAAATACGGAAAACCATCAATGTTTCACCATGAGAATGAAAATTCACAAATGACTGAATTTTTTAAAAGATCCATGATGGAATTAATTTCAATTTACAAGATTAAATAACTTGACACATGAGAAACTCAGTTATTCTATTCAAGTAAATATTCACAATGGGGTCATAATTATTTTATTCCCTCATATTGCGACACAAATTTACTTATATAAGATATTACATTCACCCTTTAGATGGTTTCCAATGCGGTTCATTCATTGAACCCAAAAACACCAAAAAATTCCCATATTTGTGATATGATGTGAACTACATTAAATAGGATGGTGGTTCCTAGGAATTTATATATTGAAAATCAACAACTCACAACAGTTAAAAGAATTTATGTTCTGGATCATGAAACCCTATTATGAGGGATTTATTTCCTACTTTTAGATTATCTTATCAAATTACGTCATGTTTTGAATAAATCATAGATCCAAATTAGGTAATAGTCTCCCTTTATTTTTTTAATCATATATTAACATATGTAAATTTGAGAATTTGTATGTATTACAGGTTCCCTATAAATCAATGCATCTATTTGTTTCAGAGTTTATCCATATAAGGAACTATCTATTTTTAGCACATGTCCACCATCAATGGTACCATATTTATGTATCATTGGTTCTACATATTATTTATTTTATTATTGTGTGACTCCATTTATGTAAATGTTTTTTAATGGAAAGAAGTATTACACTCTGTAATTTATCATCTCCATTGGAATAATTTTTTATTTTTTCATTGGTATCAATACCCTGATAGGGTTTCCTATGTATCCACATGATAGGAATAAAAAACCATTTAGTTAATTTGAAATTAATAAAAAAATTGAAGCCATTTAAGGTTATTTTAAAAAGAAAATATCATGCATTTCAATGTCATGTTATAAAAACATCATGGAGAAAGGATCTAAGTAAATGATGATGTGAGAACTTATGAATCAACTACACTCTATATTTGAAAACACATAAGAAATACATATCCCTCTAGGTGGGTGAATGATCATATAGAATATATGTCCCAATAATTATGATACATTTCATAAATGTTAGGTTTAAACCTTAGGGAGGCATTTTACTTATTTCATTTTGTTGACAATAAAAGATCATGCAGTTTAGTATTGTAGGGGATTAGTCTTATCAGGAAAGACCCTTGATGTAATTTTTATTATATTATTGACAAGATTAACTTGAGTCCCAAAGACCAAATAATTCGTAGTCGATGTGGGGAAAAGTAGTTGTTTAAGATCAGCCACATTTCATAAATTGTTCTATATGGTACTTAAACCTGAGTTGGAAGAATATTGTTGAAATTACTTCATCTTCCATCAGTATATGAGATAATAGAATATTGAATTAATGGGAAGCAAGAAATCCAATGAAAAATAATATGGGAACACACAAGGATATATGACCAACAGATATATTCTCATCTTCAGCTAATGGATAATGTTGCAGATATAGAGCGGTATCCCATAAAAAATACTATGTGAATAATCTAGAATGTATTATTATTCCTATATTTATATCAATTTCAAAAACTATATACTTGTTATTATAAATCCATGAATTTTAAAATAAAAGGTTGAAAAGTCCCTTGACTCACTTAAAATTTTAGGAAGCATGTGGGATGTGTGTACCACTAACTAAAACGAGATATTTTCTACTATTACTACCTCTAGGACTGGGGTACATGCATCCAAAGTAATTCAAAACTATTATCATCATAAGGACCCTGCTTATATGGGATATTATGTTTGGTACACCCTTTAATATACCAATGAATGATCTTAAGATTCCCACATGTGTGTGACCCATACTACCAAATATTTGTCTTTTGGGGATATGGGTAGTGGTTGTAATGGAATAATTCCGAAATAATATGATTGTGTAAAGGAACATGTAATTTTTTTTAGAAAGGACACCATATTTATGGAATGGTTACTCAAGAGGGATGACATGAAATGTTGGCTACAAAGGAGGGATACCCTGGGTAGATGGTCACTTATGTGTGATACTTGAGGTGAAAGGAAACTAAGGCAAGCTTCCTTGGGAAGTTGGATTCTAAAGAGGGATACATGAGGAAAATGGCCATAAATGAGGGCTACCATGGGTGGGTACATTATATAGAGTAATTTCACAGGTGGAATCTTCTTGAACTAGGATTTCCATGGTGGTTGGACCATATGCTAGGATTTTAAAAATGGTTCACCGATAAGGTCGTATTCCCTGGGCTGTTGGCCATTATGGTTGGCTTCCCAAGGAATAAATCCTCTAAATTGGGAAAGCATGGGTGGTGTTCAATATGTTGGGATTCTCTGGTGAGGGACCTAGGGATGTTGGTCACCTAGGTGATGCCTTTTGATCTCCACATATTACATAATTTAATTTGAGTAAGACCTACATTGAAATTAGAATGATAAAAGATGCTTTCTAAGTAGAATCAAAGTGCTACAATATGGATTTCCCTACACTTCATGAGTGGTAAAATCATACCGTATGAGATGATCAACAGGATATTTATACGAAAAAATATAGATAAGTGGTGGAGATGGCATAAAATTTAAAATGGTTCAAACTGGTGAGTAAAAAGAGAGAATCATTGAAATCCTTGGGGACATGGGTGAGGTATACTAATCATATATAAGATTCCCTAGGTTAAGCATGCCTTGTGGAAAATGGGTACCCATTGAAAGGTAATCAGAATTATCCTGGGGTTTCCTGGTTTCCAATTATTTTACATTTTTTAATAAAAAATAATGTGAAAATAATTTATAGGATTGAAAATTTTGAAACCAAATGAAAACAAATAAATAAATATTAAATACACTATATCCATTCCCTGAATGTAGAATTGAAAATTTTCATTATATTTCAATTAAAAAACTGAAAATGAAATAAAAATTGTATATTGGAATGAACATTAAACTACAATAAGAAAATATCATGAAAAAGAATCTAATTTCTAAATAAATTAAAAGTATAAGAATTCATCATATAAACAAATAAAAAAAATTATATCATTTATCAAATAAAAAATAATAATAGAGAAATTAGTAATTCCGTGGAGAAATAATTGAATGAAAACCGAAGGGAAATTCATTATAAATTCTAAGGATTAGTAGATCCAAAATATTAAAAAAAATGAGGATGAAAACATATATATATTTCTTGAAATTGTGTAATAGAGACTCATAAATTATTGTTTTGATTTTAAATTTTATAACGGTGCATTCTGAAAACATAAAAAAATCATTGGCACCTAATATAATTTTTTCCTTTTAATTATAGATATATGAAAAACTGACCCTAAATATCATTTCTCTGGTAGTTTTTACATATAAATTTTAAAAAATTAATAAAAAAATCATTGTTAATATATGATATATATCAAATTATGTAAAACTCATTTTAGAACCTCATTATTTAAATAATCAACATAAAAACATTCTTTAATGTTAGTTATTATATAACCAATATTAAAACCAAATGGTCGAAACTATTTTTTCACTATAAACCTATGATTATTTCATATAATTTTTTGAATTATGTAATTTTATTGTATTATGTGGTATTCCATTATTGTTTTCATTTTTTTCAAAATAATTTTCATTCCAATTGTTTCATGCTTTAGGATGTATGTTTCGTATCAGGGATATTAATAACTATAATATCCTTTCATTGGATTAAAATGGTAAATATAGAAATTTTAATTTATATGCTTGATTTCTCCCACCCTAATTTTTTATGATATATGAATTTCTGTAACTCTATGGAAAAAATGATATTTTGATATAAAATATTTTTTTTGAACTTTTAAATTGATTCTTTTGAGAAAAAGGTATTTTCAAAATAATAAAAAATGGGTTCCTTTCACACGCACAATTTTTTTTTATAATATTATAGTCACTAAAATAATATTTTTTTCTTAAAAAGGATCCATTATAGAAAATAATCTTTAATATTAATTGTTTTTGAAGGATTTCACATCATATTTTAAAAAGTAACATTTGAAACTATCATGTAAATGTTTATTGTACATAAATGTTAATAATGACTTCTAAAAGATATATTATGTTTTCTTATCCATTTAAATTTTAAATTCAGATTTATTTAACTTAATCTGGTTTTTATTTATTTATTTATCCTTTAATATGTAGATCTATTATCATTTTGGGGATTGATGTTGTGGTATCTGAATAATGAATTATTGATCACTTTTTCCTGATGTAACTTGAACAATTATTTTTTCAATGTTATTATTCATTTATATCTACATCAACATATGTATTCTTTATTGAACCATGGTTATTTTATTTTTCATCTTTCAAAATCCTTTCTCAATATGTTGTATGATCATGTTATTCCAAAATTTAATTAACCATACAATAATTACCATATATGAAATTAATATTTCATTTTCTAAATTTTGATTTAAGGATGTTCACTAAGAAATAATGTCTAATTTTTGACATGGGGAATAACATTATAATTCATTAAATCATTATTCCATGACCATTAATTTTTCTCCTGTTTACTATGTATTTTTTATTATCCATGTTAATTATGTAGATCAGTTATGATCATAACATCACTTTTATTAACATTGGAAGAAGTATTGACATTATTGACGATTATTAACTACTTATGAAGGTTGATTATGTATTAAAAATACATATCATTCATTATATGGATACTAAGTTTTTTAATTAATAAGTGGTTTTTTTCAGAACAGTATGAAATGTTTTTTAGATTCCTGTAATGAATACATTTTATTTAATCACATGATGGGTGGGGAAAATATTTACAAACCGCATTGATGCATCGAATGGACTCATGAGACAATAATAGTTTGGATTTGGTGTATACCTCTAACCATAATACAATATATTCTAGAAACATGTCATTAAAATCATATTTTTAGGTCCATAATTACGTATTCCTTTTTTATAAGATCATTATTTTTAATATCCATATATTCATTTATCATCATCGATATTAAATGATATTTTACTCAGTTGATTATGAATTAATGTAGTTTACCTATTCCGAATACAATATTTATGCTATATTTGTTCCTTTATAACCATTGATTTTTGTTTTCCCTTACTAGCCATTTGATCTCACCAATTATTATGTTTTCATTTCCCTAGGTTATGAAAAAATACACATTATATTCCTAATAGGATAAATTGTGTGTACAATGTTGTGGGAGGTATTGAAGAATTATTATTGATTAGTTAATTTCTTATATAGTAGAAAACATATTCATTAGTTTACAATGATACAGGATATAATACCATGAGTTTAACTAATTTTTTTAGAATTAATTTAATCATTAAATTTTTTTCATTTAATGAAACAATGAATATAGATTTTTACTTTAATTATATGAAACACAAAAAAATGTCTTCTACACGAAAAAATATATTAGATTATGATAGAAACAACACTATTTTTGGGTTTTGTTACACATCGAGTTGGGCTTATTTAATAGATTACATTGCACATAAAACCTAGTTTAACCAACCTAAAATTTAATAAAAATAATATTTTTAAAATATTATTATTGTTTTCACCTAGACATTGGAATAGAGGTTATGAATAAAATTAATTAAATTAGGATAAAATGGTTTCCACGTGTATATAAGAGGAATTATTTTCTAACTGATTAACAGTAAAAAAATCATTTTTGCAAATATAGGAAATCATTTTTTCAATTCAAAAGTGATTTTTATATATTTTATATACATTGTAAAATTATATAATATTTTTAAATTGTTTTTAATTAGATCAAATATATATAAATTATTCTAATTTATGTCAATAAAACCAATTTCACATCGAAATTGGATAAAAAACAGTTCAATCTTGTAGATTTTTTCTCTTGAAAACTAGTCATCTAGTCCCATATGTCAGACTAATATTAAAATAATTTCTACCATTTATATGGTCATGATTTAGAAAAATGGATTCCATTATTGGAATCATAAAAATCTATAATTTCTAATAAGTTTAAATTACTTTTTTTTCATAAAATATTACTAGAGGATAATATAATTAATGAAACCTTGTAAGGTAAAATTGAGTTTACTTGGTGGTTAAACATTAACATAAGGGTAAAAAAACTAGAAACATGATTAAATTCTATTTTATGGCCATATTTCGACCATATAATCCCTTTCCTCTAAAATTGAAAATTAATTATGAAACATTATGTAAGGGGGTCCTCTAAATAGTGTTTAACTTTTTATATTTCCAAGAATGCAACTCCTCCCCAAATATAAAAAGGCACTCACCCCCTCACTTCTTCAGAAATTTCATAATGATTTTGTCATCCATCCCCAGCCCAAATAAGCTTCCAAGATCCATCCACTTATCCTTGAAGCATCCCTTTTAGAAGAAATATGTCCCTATAATCCCTTTTCTGCAATCCAAAAGAAGTCACCAAATTAAAAGGAGGTTTGAATGTGTAAAAATAGATTCAATACTTAAGGTTATGGTTTTCCCATATAATTTTCATTTATGTGATACATATTTTATATTCCCCATTTATTATTTTTGTGTGTTTTATACAATGAACTATGTCATGTTATATCTATAATCTAATTTATTCGATGACATTAAAAGTTTCAATTTATGTTATTATTTCATGTTGATCATTATTAAAAAGTTACTCAAGTAGTAAGGGGATTTTTAGTCTCACATTTATTTATTCGAGACTTATGTCTTATTCACCAATCATTTATTTTTTATGATGTATATAGTTCCCATGAATATATTTTATAATTCTTACACTTAAATTATTGTGTATTTACATATCCATTTTATGACTTATCTTTCACAGGGTTTATTATTCATAAGTAACCAAAAAATGTAATGTAATTGTTTCCTTGATTTTGCTTCATTGAGACACATATTATGTTTTGAACTTATATTTTTTTATGAGTTATATATAATTCACTTTAACATGTTATGTCATGAAAAAATATATATATTCTAATGATATTATACAATTCATGTAATTTTATTATTTCATGGGAATTATGATTCAAATATATCATTGCAGATTGGGATACATTGAAATGTTTAATTATTATTTTCCTCAAAAAATTTAAAAAATGTTAATTTAAAATTATTTTCCATATGGGATTAATTTCATTGAAATAGTTTATGATTTAATGTTAATATTATCTAATTATAAATTTATTTCTCTTGTTTAATTGTCTATGTTTAAGATTAAATGTTGATTGTGAAACATGTTCCTCTTCGATGGGTTATATTCCTATAAAACCCATTTCTTTTTACATGTTTTGATTTGATGAAATCATTATGACACTTTTCAGTTTTTCATAGGTTATAGAATGATAACATGATTATGACACCCATTTCATTTAATTGTTTATATTAAGAATTCTACAAATCACATCTCTTTTTATAGACCATGATACGATGAATGTTTCATTATCATATGCCCATGTATAAATGATTCTATTATATGAAGGGTGGGACCAATATATCCATGAATGTAATTTGTTAAAGATTTATATATCATGATATAGATGTGGATGGATCGAGGAGTGAAATCAGTTCAGAAATATAGGTCTGGAACATTTAGTATACACGGTTCAGAAATACAGGGCAGGAAATTGAAGTGAACCACATTTAGTAATATTGGGTTGGAAATAGAAGTTAACCTGATTTAGTAATACATATATTGAACGGGAATTAAAACCTGTTCAATAATATTAGTATGTAATAGAAATTGAACCCATCTCATTAATATAATACTGGAATTGACTCTGAACCAAATTTAGAAATACATGGATGAAATAGGGAGTTAAACTAGTTTAGTAGAGGAATTTTTCCACTAAGATGGTTTGAGGGTGAACCTTGACTACTAAGATGGTTTGGGGAGTGAACCCCTTCCACTTATCTAACCTTATTAGTAATCCATGTCTACTATGTATATCATTTTTTATTCTTATGTTTCTTCCACAATTCCATGTATTTCTCCTATGTTATGCTTCTATATATTATTCTATTTATTTACTTATAATTTTGTCCAAATTATTGAATATATTTATGAAATGATTAATGTTTATAATAATTGAAATGTAGGTTTTTACCTTCTAATTTTATGATCACATTATCATGCCCATATTTTCAAGCTTATTCTTACATATATCCCTTGTTTTCCCTTACTGAGCATCTGATATCACCCCTTCATATATTTCCTTTCCCCATGTTATGAAGATATCTGTCATGTATGTTGTTTCTCATAAGGTTTAATTCCATTGAGAACCTAGTGGGAGATAATTTAACTCACATATTTACCAGTGTTTATGCTTCATGTTCCAAAATTTACTAAAATAATATGGTATTTCTTAGTCAATTTGTTTAATGTATTAAGTGTTTTTAAAAAATGATGTAATGTTAATGTATTTTAAGGGTGGGTTTATATAGATGTTATTGGGGATATTGTTTAGATAATCATTCGATACAATGATGAGGAATCTATACATAGATCCTTAGGGATATTTCTATGGATATGTCTAGCGACTTATGTAAGGATAAATCATGGGATGAGTTAATGTATAGGGAAATATCCTAGAATTTTGTTAATGTATATAGTGAGTGGGTTCCATGAAATAAATCAATCTCCAGATACTATAAGTGTATGTGTATTTGGAACATATGTACATAATGTTAACAAACCTAAAAACACCACAGTAAGCTATAATTTATCTGGAAGTTGTCTATAAAATTATGTCTTACTATAGACCTGGTTTGACACTCTTAGGGGATATTAATTGGGAATTCATAAAAACGTTATACAACTTCCTAAAAGATTTAAATAGATCATGAAATTGAATGAATTAAGATAAACCATAGGTTTCATTGATTAATATGGAAGTTTTTATGATTTATACATTTTATATGATGTTTTTCATGATTATGTGGTTCTCTTCATTGATGATATTTTAATACTCCATCATTTTTTTTATTTTAGTCAATGGATGGAACCTGAAGGTTCTGTGTTAATGATGAACGATATAGAAAATTAAATTATTTTTGTCCAATGATCCAAGTGTTATATGATATGGAATAAAAAACATCATTTCAATGCTAAAAATCATTTTCAGGATATAAATCTTAGTGAGAATCCAAACGAGAAGTAGGGGAAAAACTATATATTGATTCTATATTATGAAAATATCACATTTTTAAGAGGTTCTATTGATCCATTATATTCGAAGTAATGTATTGGTAAAACTAATAAGATATTTTCCATTCTTTAGTGTCTAGTGCATGAAGATGTTACTCTTTTTTTCTACAATCTAAAAGGTAAAACATATCAATGGTGCAACCTTATCGAGAATATGTGTTCACAAGATGAAATTAAATCCATAGATTTTTAAATGAAATAAAACTTATTTTTAAATTAGTAAATTCTTCATATTCATCATATGAATGAGGAAAATAAATTTCTAGATCTTAAGAAGAAAATGATGAATCTATTTGTTCTTATGAAAAAATTTTTACAAGGCTTTCAAGGTCCTCTATTGGAACTATTATCTATCCTCAAATAAAAATTGAATAATTTTCTTATCATAAAACATATTATTAAAAATAATATTACTATTAGATACTATATAATCTATTAATAGTTTTTATGATGTGTAATGGAGGTGGAAATGGAGGTTAGAATGGTGAATCAATCTCATGGTGTTAACAAGAAATAAAATACGGAGTTAAAAGAAAAATATAACGACTAAGGAAAGAAAATGATAATCGTATCTATATGAAAAATGTGTTCAAATAAGAATGGAGTAAATTTTATTAAGGGGTATTTTAAATGTTTTAGTGAGGAAGGCATAGTCATCATGATACTGATTGATGATGTTATGGGAGGAAGTCAGCAAAAACTAAAAATAGAAAACAATACAAACATAATATACCTCCAAAACATCAATGTTTCAATTGAAGGGAGATTGATAATTATGTGAATCAATGGTCCAATACAAAGGAAAACATCGATGGTAATCCCTAACAACCCTGAGGAAAAAATTGTAAATATTATAAAATCATTATGGATGATGTGAATAATGGTAATTGTTGCACCCTAATCCTCCCATACATAGTTGGTAATTTCAAGTTTCATTTTTTATTAATAAGACCAAAAAATTATTATAATTCGTCATTTATTTAGTATCCATGTGATTACCTCCCTCAAAATGGCTTATCATTTAATTTATTCACATTTGATATTTTATTATTACCAGGATGGTCCCATCTATCCAATGAATGTGTTTGGGTAAAAGATAAGATCATATTTAATTAGAAAATTGGGAATTATATTTGGGAAGGTTTACATGGATAACCTTTTATTATATAATTTAGGTAAAATTTATTATAATGATTTATTAATTAAGGTATTATCTCGATATATGTTGATTTATGCATATTGGATAACATGTGATAGCATTTTTTTTGTGATGACGACAATCGAAATAACCTATAATTATATTTATGGATCTCATGATTTGATAATGCTTCAGGAATGAAAATTTTACTATATTTTCATAGATTAAGTGATTATGTGGAAATTGATCAAGAAAAAGGAAATGTTACATTGTTTTGGAATCATGTATGTATATCCTCTCATGAAATTTTTTCAACTTTAGGGAACAAGGTCATAAATGAAAATCTTGTCTTGTTATCATCAATTTTGATAATATCGACGACTTTTTTCAAGAATATTTGGGTTATGCATTTGTGATAATTAACATTTACATATACATGTTTTCAACCACTCTCCATCATGACGTGAATGTTATATTTCTCTTATATGTACATTTTTTCTTGTTCTATATATATTCTCTTATATGGAAACCATGTTATGAGTTATTTAAGGAAACCTTTTGGTTTAAAACATTCCCTTATCCTAAATAGAGTTTTAGTATTAATTTCTAATATTTTGGTTTCTATGAAAAAAACATAAATGTATTTATCTATTAATATCCCAGATGAATTTTGAGGGAGAAATTAATTTTATGGTCTGTAGGATGTAACACCACGTGATTTGTCAAAATATTTTTTAAAATTTAATTTAGTCATTTTATATTTTAATTTAATTAAATTCTGAATATAGAATTTAAATTGAATTATATGCAACACTAAGTTAAAATTTCACTAGATAAAACTCATAGATTAGCTTGTGATACCAGAAACACTATGTTTGTCTTGTGCTACACGCAATTCAGAATTCTTTTGATATCTTCTCTTGCATGAATGGACTAGTTTTACCAAACATAAATTTAATATTAATAATATTATTAAACTAGTATTATATTTTTTTACCTAGCCATTGAAATAGTGTTTATGAATTTGATTTATAAAATTATAAGTAGATGGTTTAAAATTTTAATTCATAATAATAATTTGGTGTCCAATTAACTATAAATTAAAATTAAACCGATTTTAAAAATATTTAAAATATTTTGACAGAAAACTATATTTACGAAATCATAAAACATTTACCATAACAAATGAATTAAAAAATATTTTGATAAATAAATTCATTGACACAAAGACATATATATATATATATATTTTTCATTAACATATTTAATATTAATCTTATATATTTAAAAAAAATAGATGAAAATATATGTAATTTAATGAATAAAGAGATATATTTATCTAAAAAAACATTTTACAACATTTTAATGGAGAACCCATCTTAAAAACATTTTTTCACAATTTTATTATTATTTTCTAGAAAATGAAAATAATTTTTTAAATTTTAATATCACTATTTTTTTTGGGTGATTTATTTGTATTTTTATGAGAATATTCATTTTTTGACAAATAGTGAAAAAACATTGAATATTAATTCAAAACTGCATTTTTGTATAAATTATTTATATAGGTAAATTATTTTTTTATTTTGATTTAATGTTTAATTAGATTAATTTTGTACAAGTAATCCAATTTACTCCATTGAAACTAATTTTACAAAAAAATTGGATATAAACACATTTTAAAATTGTAGACATTATTACTTAAAAAACCCATCTTCTCTTTCCATATATGATATTAATTTTAAATTAGTTCATCCACTTCTATGATTTGAATTTTCAAAAATGTATTCCATATTTGGAATCAGAAAAATTTATAAATTCTATTATGGTCACCAAATTTCTGACCAAAAATATTAGTGAATGTAATTTAAATTAATTATAGTGATTAAGGAAAATATGATTTTACTTAGTGATTTAATATGAATTGAATGGGACAAATAACAGAGAAATATGTAAAAAATCCATTTGATGGAAATATTCTAACCATATTCTCTATTTTATTAAAAATTGAAAATTATTGGACACATATGATTTTGAAAGACTGATTAATAGTATTTATATTTTTATATCTATAAGAATGACGCTCCCCCCTACACTGTAAAAAGGAACTCACCCCCACAATTCTTCAAACCACTAATGACATTTAGATCAACCAAAACCTATCCATGTTAGCTCCAAACATCTCTATCTTCATTCTATAAGCATCCCTCTGGGAAGAAACATAATCAAGAAATCCCTTTGGGGAAAATAAAAGGAGTTAAAAAAGAACAGGAGGTTTGAACTTATATAAATAAAGTCAATACTTATTTTTAAGGTTTTCTCATTTCAATTTTATTTCTTCGAGATAAATGATATATTCCCCAATTATTATTGTTTCTTTGTGTATAAAATTTATCATGAAATGTCAATTCAGGAATTTTCATTATATAAAAATTTCAAATGTTACAATTTATGAAATTGTTTCATGGGTAAGATGATTCAAATTTTACACAATTATTAACTGGATTTCTAGTCTCGATTTTATATATGTAATACTTATTTATTATTTAACCCACTTATATTTTTTTCTGTGTATATACTGATAATTAATATATTTTATGTTTCTTATAACTGAAATTTTGGGTATTTACATATCCATTTTATGATTAGTATTTTATGGGGATTACAGTTCAAATGATTCCAAATAGGTAAAGTAATTTTGTCTAAATTTTACTTCTTTGAGACAAGTGTTATGTTATAAACCTACAACATTTTATGTTCTGTATATAATTCCCTTTGAATTTTTATTTCCAAAAAATATTTCTCTTCATGGTATTATATCATTCATGTATTGTTATAACTTCATGAGGATTATAATTCAAATACTTTATTTTGTTATAGGTAAATTTAAAATTTTTTATGATTATTTTCCTCAAAAAATTTCAAATTTGATCATTAAAAAATTATTTTCCATCTAAGATGAAATCCTTGGAAATATATTATTCTTAATTATGAATATAATACAAGTACATAATTATTATTCATTAATTTATTTGTTTATATTTATGATGACATGTTATTAATGACTCCCCTTCATTTTCCATGGGTTATATGCTAATAAAACCCACTACATTTCACGAGTTCTGTTTTAATGAAATGTTTATGAAACCTATCTCATTTCTAAATGTTATGATATGATGAAATATTTATGATACCCATTTCATTTCATTAGTAATGTTACAATATTTATAAATACCATATCATTTTATGGGTCATGATGTGATGACTATTTTGTTATCTTATGGTACATGAATGCATAATATTAGTATGTGATGTAGGGGACCTGTAACTTGCTCAAATTAATTGGGTCTAGATTAATATCTCATGATCTAGAAATGTATGAAACAAGGCCTGAAGTCTTTACAGTAATACATGGATGGAGCGATACATCAACATGATATAGTAATACAGGGTTGGTTCATAATATGAACCCATCTCAGAAATACAGGGATGAAACACGTAATGAACATAGTTTGATAATAGAGGGATGAAATGGGAAGTGATCCATGTTCACATACAAAGGTTTGTAATGGTAAGTGAACCTGGTTCAGTAATATACGGTTGTAATGGGATGTAAACCCAGTTCAGTAATACATTAATGGAAAGGGATGTGAACTCATTTTTGTAAATTAATTTGGCCTTTATGATTTTTTTTGGTGTGAAGCCTGACTATTATGATATTTTGGGATTAAAACAATAGAACATATTATTCCTCAGTTGTAATCCTTGACTAATATGAATATTATTAAATATTATTATCTATCATCAACAATTACTTGTATTACAAATATATTATTATTCCATAGATTATTCTATTGATTCCCTTATTATTCATTACATAGGAAAATCCAATCATTATGGAATGAAAATTTTTTACAATCTTTTATCTGGATGTTATGATTTTCTAATTTTATTATAACATTTTAAACACATATTACTTATGACCCTTCATACCATTCCTGATTATCTGAGCTCACCACTTTCTATATATCACTTCCCCAGGTTATGAAAAGATGTATTTTGTATGATGTTTTTAGAAGGGTTTTGGTAATGAAGAACTTAATTCGAGATAACTTTGCTCACTTATGTAATAGTATTTATGTTTCCATTCATCCAAAGACACTAAACTAATACGGTATTTGGGTATCATTCTGTGTAATGAATTATGTTTTTAAGAAAAAATGTTCCAATGTTAATGTATATTACTATATGGTCATTGTATGGGCATTTTTATTTTATGTTCATTTACTAATTCTCCAAAACACTTAACGAAAAAAGATGTGGTGAATATATGTAATGAAATGTTTTCTTTTTGACATGGAATTATGGGATTGTTTTTTCAAGAAATATATTGTTGATATCAACGAATGTAGGTAAAGTATTTTTCTATTGAACCAGATCTGGGAATGTGGGTCTAGAGCGACAAATAATGTATTTTGACCTATTTCTATGAAATAGGTTTACTATAGAAATTATTTTTTTGATGTTAAACGATTTATTTATTTTTTCATTTTCATTTTCAATTATTTCTTTCGTTATTTTTTTTAATTTCATAAATGTATATATAACATTTCACATGATTGTTTATTATTTTGTGCCATTGAATGAAGAAAAAAAAAAGAAATGACATATGTTAATACCTATGTTTCACTGAAGAGGAGTTCTAATTATTTCCATGTTTTCAAAAAAATATTATGACTCCAATGATGAAAATTTATTTCATTCACAATTGATAAGAATTTTAAAAAAATTAAATTATTTTATTTTTTAAGAAAATATAATAATTTATAATAACACATTATTTCAAATAAAATTCAAATACATTATTTTTAAAATTAGATAAATTATATTTTTCTAATGATTATAATTTTTTGACTCAATATTGATAAATGAAGGATTGTGTGTGATTGAATCATTAATTTTAGAGTAGTTTTATTTAATTTTTCATATAACCATAAAATCAATTATTTTATATAGTTAGATATATAAAAATGATAATTATATTTATTATCCACTTTTCATGATTTTACAACTCAACACTATAAAAGGGAATTAGAGTGACCTGATAAATAAGTTGGATACATGTTCCAGCCACCATGACATCCATTATGGGCTATAATTTTCATTATAATGTATGGTGGAGGATTAAAACATATTTATTGATTCATTTCAGGAAAAAAACCATTTTTTCAAAACATGGTTGATATGTAAGTATGTTAATTTAATTACTAAAACCAATCAATTCTATAGATTAAACCAAGTGTAAAGTGGTTTTTATTTCATTTTAATTTGGTAGAAATAACTAAACAAAAACAATACTATCATAGGTATTAAGATCATGCTATATTTTTGTGGTGCGTTTTCATAAATCCAACCGACAAAATCTTCCACACATAATCACTTAATTATCACTTAAATCAACTCACATTAGAGTGTTAGGAGGTTTTTACACCATGGGTGAAATTTAATGATTGTAATTTTATTTTTTTGGAACAAATTGAATATATTTAGAATTGGAAATAAACTATAAAGACCCAAAATAATTAATTCAACAAGATTAATAAGATCAAGAAACTATGATTCCCCCAATAGCCGACAAAGTGAAACATCAAAGAAAAATAAATTGTTTTTTTTTGTTCTATAATCAAATCCAAAGGGGAACCAAAAAATAATATATAAAATAATAAAAAAAGAGAATATCATAAAAATTCCATCATCATATACAAACACAGTATGGGTACCCATAACATAGGGGATCTCAAAAACATTTAAAAATGAAGAAATTGAACATTAATAAATCTTATCCCTTCACATTTCAAGCAGGACTGGACCATTGAATGGGATCAAAAATGTTTTCCACTTTCGGAAAACACTAATATCAAAGAAGGAAAAAATCATATCATTTATAGTTCTATAAAAACTAAAATCATGATCCATTATTAGACTATCTATAATTAAATTCAGACTTGATAATTTTACTCATTTTTAATCGTAATATAATTAGGCACCATAAATTCTACACAAGAAAAAAAATGACTACAAAACCAAGAGTAATAATGAAAACAAAATGCCTCCAAAAAACATGTGATTGATATATTTCATTAATAAGAAAAATATCCCACTAACCTCTATTGGAGTAAAAAACCCTACATCTTTCATCATAATAAATACCAACAAATAAATTAGGACAATAAATTTATTTTGAAAAATATTTTACATTTTATACTATAATTTGAAACTTTAACATTAATCACTCATGAGATATCCATTAATAATAATAAATACAGCTTGTTAAGCATACTATTAATATTAAAATTTTCAATACAAGAAAAAATAATAATATTTCCAGATTGATGGAACTGTAATGTTTCATAACCAATCAAACATTTTCATAAATAATGAAAAATGAACAATGATCCCAAAAATATAAAAAATCAACCCATTTATAGGTTTCTATTTTTGTATGCATGATATTATTTAGATTAAATGAACACATTTTCATGATAAAAAATTATGATGCTAATTAATTCCCACAATAAAAACTCATATACATAGTAAAAATCTGTCACATAATTACTTTTAAAAAACTATGCTTACAAACACCGCAATTAATAAATGATTTTATATTAATTTTAATTTATTTGAGAATTTATTTATAAAATCTATTAATATTTTAATCATTAGTTTTTATTCATTCTTATAAATTTTACTTTGAAATATTAATTCAGAACCCATGATAAATCTAACCCCTTATCTTCAATTTCTATTAATCTACCTATATAGGGAATCTCTAATTAAATTATGTCTTATATAACTCTCATTTATATTGATTTCATGATAATTTAAAATTTTATGTAATTAATTTTTATATAATATACAGTTCATCTCCTTCTAATCCATTCCTTATTTTCTTACATTTTCTAAATTCTATTTCTACCCAGATGGTCAATTTATGTATGGTAAGTGTATAATATATTTTCAAAATGATAATTAAAAAATTTAATTTGATTAATCCTGTAATCATATTATGTAGTTACTTATTTTTTTTTGTATTTTTTAAGGAGTATAAACCATTTTATTTATAATATTAAGTACATCTATTGGTTAGTTTTATAGAAACCCTCATTTTAGGTATACCTATATAATTAAAAAATCTATTAAGTAATGAGAAATTACAGATTATATTAATCATTTTGAAGTAATTTGATCTTTATGACTCTTATGTTTGGATATTTCAGAAGCGAGTGAAATAGATTCCTAAAGATAAGAAAAGATTAAATTTTAGGAGAAATATTTGGGTGAATCAATAAATTTTCTTTATTTTATTAAAATATTTGACCCTAAAAATGTTTAAAAAAATTAACAAATATATTTTTGTCCCATGTCATTATAAACATTTTCACTGAAGCCTTGGAATATCAGATTATTTTAACTAGAAATTTACATCTAATAACGACTTTTAACATGTTGAAATTGAGATATAAAATTAATCGTAAAAATATTATAATAATACTTATTTATAAAATTTGGGCAGAGATTTTTAAAATTTTAAAATCATGATCTACGAAGGTGACTATGATGTATGAAACAATTATGCATAGATGAAGGAATTTATAATAATAATTAAATTTCAAGGCATATTATATTTGAAGACATTATTTTTCAAGGATTCATGATAATTTTAGGTGAATTAAAGAATAATTATTGAATTTATTGAGTTGTGGATTGATCTAAATAATGTTAGTGTTCTTTCAATAATATTGAGTGAAATTGTTATATGTTGGGTAATTTGATGAAAATTGGATTGTCTCTCTTTTTGTATACATATTTACATTATATTAATTTAATTTTTGAATTAATTAATGTGATTTTATCTTCTTTTATAAATCTAATATCTATGGTACCATAGAAAAGAAATTTACTAAATAAGATCAAATAAAATATGTTGTATGCATCGAGAATTTTTTTTCATGTTTTCAATATAAAAAGAGATAAGTTAAAATATTTCATGGTTGGCATTAAAAATCAGCACATGTCATGTTGAATTCCTAGAATTGAGATTTGGGATCAATGAGTACGTAGAATTATTTTTACTGCGGGTTCCAAAATGACACAAAACCATTCCAATTCAAAATGATTCCATAAAAATTTAACCAACTAAAATATTTTCATCATTTAATGTGAATACATATTTTTATTAGGTTTATCGTGGAGGCAAAATTCCATGTGCTACATTATCAAGTTATTGTGAAAAAAATAATCAAGACCCCATTATTCAATCATAATGAGTAAAAACATTAAAAATTGGTCATGGCCACTTTTTTTAGAAAAATTATACTATGGAGAATTAGATTCACAAAGGAAATAAGAATTTTGATAATTGAGTATTGGAGTTGGGATATTGGTGGATGTTTGTTTTATGATCCTATATTTTGTTTCTCATAGACACATAAATGAATTAATGACCACTTTCAGATTATGTTTAAGATGAAAATCCTATGAATAATTTCGTTATGTTTGATGAAAAATACATTTTTATTAATATATTTATTTAATCACACTGGTATTGGGGATTTTTTATTTAATTATGATAAAAAAATTATTTGAATGATTTTATGAATATATCAAATTTGAAATTAATATAAACTATGTTAAATTACATAATTAAAATGGATTTTCATGATTAAGTTCTATATTAAATAATAATAAATGTTGGTTCATAAGAAAAAAATACCAAATTCGGTTTTGGTAAGTTAGAGTCATGAATATAACGGGAATCATAACCCTTTACATCTTTATAAACATATAATTATGATTCATAAATAATAAAAAAACTATAATTCTAATATATAGATATTTTTTATGTGGAGTGGAATCTAAATCCTCAAAATCTCTCCCTTCATGGTATTTATCATTACATTATTATTTCATGTTATTCTACTAAGAATTGAATATTTATTGCCCACAAATTAATTTCAGGCACACTTTTCCCCTATTAGACAGTTCACCACGGTTCAACTATAAACTCCTATAACACAAACAAGTATTTAATGATAGGAAAATATAAATTTCTAAATGTTAGTTTTTTCTCATTTTGGTCACATGAAATATATATGTTACACCTCATCTTTGTTGAAAGCCATCATTATACAGTAATGAACACATGTGTGACACTTAAAAACCACCTCCAATAGGCTTTGGGTTTTTTACTAACACTAAGGGTATAAAACACACCAATGTGAGGTATTTAAATAATAAATATTTAGAATGATGAAAAAACTAAAATTCATAAACATGTAATAATCAAACCTATCGCATAATTCATGTAATATAATACGTAAATTGGTTTCACCAAAACAAAAACCCAAAATGTATGTCCAATGGAAAAATCTTAAGGAATAGATGAAAACTCCAACAAACCCCTTGAACTAGAATTTTAAATATCATTCACCAACACCCTATTAAAAATATAATATATATATATGATTGACCATACAATCACACCTAGTATGATCTTCTAAAAAAACTCCTCTTGAAAGTATAAATGAATCATACTAAAGCTTATAAGAATAAATTGTGAAATTTGTTCTTCACCTATATTTGGTAAACTAAAAATCACAAATAAAAAGTCTCACTCATATAATATCTCATGAAATTTTAGTAATTCAATATTTATAAAATATATGATAAGCAGCCAGGTAACTACTTCCCCTAGGAACTAGTCTCCATAAAACAATAATGCTAAACATCCTAATTCTCACATCCATTTCATATCCTTATAACAACATATAATTAATCTTTTATTGGATGATAGGGATGGAAAGTGGGAGAATTAATCCATCTATTTCATCTATATCTAGGATATTAGGATAATAACTCAAATCCCAAGACTGTGTCTGGTCTATAGTAATGATTATTGACTTTTTTGGTGGTTTATAATAAATTTTTAAAAAATAGAGAATGTATAAAATAGAATATAATTTCACCACATGGATTAACTCACAACGAAATCTTCTTCATTACAATTAATGTGAAAACAATATTACATAAAAAACACTACATCTTATTAGTGGAATATTAATTACATTTCAATAAAAGCCATTATAGAACCATAATGATTTATTTTTTTAATACATGGATGCTTGAAAAATTGATACATAAAATATATGCATCGTTTCACAAAATTTTCATAACAACTATCATCTTTATTAGACATACTATAATTAAAAATGTTCCTTATAACATGAGGTTGATTAATAAAATAAATGGTGAGCTCAAATACCCAATAAGAGAAAACATAATAGATAAAAATCAATTATTATAAGTGATCATAAGATAATCCAAATGGTAATATAACTTTGTAAAAACATAAAATAATCCTACAATATCAATAAGAGATATTTAATCATGAGTCATGAAATACGGAATTTTCAATCAAAATATATAATACACAAGAGTGTAAAATCATCAATAATCTATCATGATCTAGGAGAATGTTCCATAATCAAAAGGCATCAATTTTTTTCATTCAGATAAAACTATAAAATAATTTCTTTACTCATAGATCAATGACAAGAGTATCATAGATGATTATGTACACTACACAATCCATCATTTCCATAGTCAAGTATCACTCCCAATACTATATTATTAAACAAATTACCTTAAAAAATGGGTCCTTTCCCCATTTAACTCCTTATTATATCATGAGAAATTCTTCATTACCCAATGAATTGGAATGATATATATTTTCCATCCCACCCATCACATAATGAAAACTATTCATATTTTTTCCATAAAATCATAGGAAATTCATCCTTACATTATTTAATAACTATTATGACCCAAATCATTAGTATATGAGCTGTAAATGCCTAATTACCTCCTCCAACAGACTGTGGGATAGTGACTAGTGCCAAAAGACACCTCAAATATATGGCAGGTACTAGCATAAGGAACATGTACTCACTAACACATATTCAATCCCATAAAATGATGAAATATTAAAAAATGATAAAAATTCAAGGATACATCTATAATCCCACAATCAATGTATAATATAATGCAAATCAAATCCTAGAAATGGAAAAATACAATAAAAAAATTAGAAAATAAATTCTGACATATTCTAGAGGGTACTACTATCAAATTCAACAACTGTATACACAATGGAATTTATTTCCCATCTAAGTTGCACCTACTCATGGTACCCCAAGGACTCCATAAAAATTTCCATCATTGCCATATGGCCCAACAAGTGTGGGTAGATCCCATGAATTGCTGAGTATAACAATACCAAATAGGACACCCCAAAATCAATAAGCACAAGGAATACAAAATATTCTGGTCATCATAGGATATTTCATTCATAATAAGTTACAGAATAATGAAACTACCATGAATAGTCAGAAAATTCTTTGACTCTCAATGGAATCAACCAATGACAGTAATATATCCATTATAAGGTTTTAAGGTAGTGATCATATAGGATATCTCACTCTATGAGCTATACATCCACTAAAAACACTCATAACAAAGCCCACAATTGTCAAATAAAGATAAGAAGAAGCACACAAAAAACTGAGAGGGTTCATTTGATATACCCACACCATAGGTCTAAAACCCCATTTAAAGGATCATATATCAATATCCATATAATGGTTCAACACCCCGAGATCATTGGGGGGAATAGGCCCTACTGAAAACACCCACAAAAATATGGGATTCATTCCCAAGTTAATATTGCTCATGCCAATTCCAACAAACTATTTATAATGAAATATGATGTACATGAGGATTTATGTGATCCTCTCAGAGGGACACATGCTCCAATCCACTGAGATATATTTCATAGTAAATAGAGATTACACATTCAAGAATAATGGATATTTAACACACTTCATTAATCATCATGAAGTTGTATACGGGTCACCCTCTATGATGATAACATTATGTTGCACCGAACCTTTATAGGAATGGATAAGGGGAACACAATCAACTGAAATTGGCCCAGGGAAGCTCACATAATCTCACTACATTGCTATGAAGATATAAAAGAGTAATCCAACCTTTCCTCATGGAGTACACAATGTGTCCCTATGGGATCAATATGTGACTCACTAAATACGATAACTTCTCATGTCTCATTCTCACACAACATTCTTTGTTAAACTATACATGACAGGTTTCGTGAGGTAAACAGTGTGTAAATGTCACCATATAACTCAAGTTTCAATTTTTCATGTGCTTGTGAACTCCGGGTCATTCCCATGTACTTGGCCATGTCTAGGTACATGTCTCCTCCAATTAACCCTCACATGATCATGTACATTATAAGTACGTGACATGTGGGACAACATGGACACCTAGGTGTGTACCCACTATACATGCCAATCCGTCCAGAATGTGTTACATAGAATGTGAATAAGTACTCATAGCATGTAACAGTACAAATAATCCTATGTTTCTACTCCATGTAATGTCGATATGGTATGCTAAGGGCTACACAACATATTACGTGGGTCACATAGCATGTGATACACACCTATGTGTCATAAAACCTAGAACCAAACACAAGGGACTACGCAGTGTGTGTCCATAGGATTATACCTTGTGAAGCTGAAAAAATAATAGAAATTTCAAAAAGTTCAAGCTTATTATCCCAATCCTCCAAATCCACTAATCTTATTGAAATGTGTGTCATACATAACATATCTTGGGTTGACACAACTCTTTTTCAATCATTCAATGGATTTCATCCATATTCAACACTCATAAAACATCTGATGTCGTGCCTTATCAATATCTCACCCCCAATATGTGAAGAAAAACTCATAATCCATATATATATATATATAAATTTAATAATAATATACTACAATATTTAAAATAAATATCTATCCCAAACTGATGGTAGTGATTCATTACACCAAATACATAATTTAAATTTATCGTTCACTGAGTATCCCTTGAATCATGGCCCAAATTAAATTGAAACGATGAAAACATGGAGAATAAGGAGGGAATACCACAAAACTAAAGATGATGAATGTAACTCAATTGAAACATCCCAACCCCAGAAGCTATGATTTGGTGCATTATGATAATACATTGGCATTATTACAAGGAATCAAGTCCCGAATGACCAATCAATTTAATAGTATTGGAATATAGATTACATACATGAACATTAAATTAGAAATTAAAACATAAAACACAACTTAAATAATTAGTTCAGAATTCCATTCTACCCTTAGCTTAATCCTACATATCAAACATAATACATTTCATGCAATCCCGGAAAAAAAAAATTAAATCGGTGAGCTCGTACGCTAAGTTAGGGTAAATAATTTAGCATAAACCCTAAACTTTTAAAGAAAGATGTGTAATAAAAACAAAATCCTTTTAAACACAAAATTTAACATAATATAGGGAAAATAAATAAATCATTAAAATATAAATATTCACAAGTATATTCTACTTGTAGGATAATCACATTGAATAATTATTTTCATAATCGGGGAATGCCGAACACTGGACATCATTAACACAAAGTCAAGGCATCATGTCAACACTACAAATAAATTTTTTTCAAGGTCTTATTCCAAGACACTAGTTTGTGTCATGAAACCTACCGATTCATAAAAGTGCTATAGCAGGATCCACTTATCACATACTAAGTCTACTGCATTCCTCAAATGAAAATGTTGAAACATAATATAGACATTTGTATTAAAACTAGCATACAAAATGTTAATACTTTAACCATAAACAATGAATGGTATAACAATAACTCATCAACAGTCAAACATATCAAAAAAACCTTCAATAAAATATGGAATATTTAATTTTAATAAATCAACCTCTATAAAGAATAATATCCAGTAAAGGATGTTGACATAGTTGAAAATGATTGGTAAAACTCTTTAAGAGAAATATCCCTTTTTGTGAAATCATTTAAAAGTAACAGATTTATAAAGTAAGTCATTTAAAAGATATTTTTGAATCAATTTGTCCCATACAAATTAAAAACATTTTAATATAATTGACATTTAAAAACAATCATGTCTATATAAATAAATCCTTAAAACCATTTTGAAAACATGGACATTAACGAGAAAGATTTAGAAGAATAAATATTAAAAACATTAAAAATGACGATTTAGTTAAAGAGTACCTTAAAATAATCATTTTTATTCTTTTTATTAAACATAGACATGGATAATAAATATTTCCCAGAAAATACTTACACGTAAGCAATCTCAGATAATAATGTGATTGAGGAATTAACCTTTACCTTGCACTTTCATTTGGATGAGGGTACATTTAACATCATGTATAATTAACATTGTGTGTTGTTAAATTATACGAGAACCATATTAATATTTAATATTTCATACATGATTCATTTATGACTTTATACTACCCATTTAAAAATGATTTCCATTATAAATTAACATTTCGGGTAACAATCGCTTTCTTTATCGTATGTGTTTTAACTTGTAAATCTTGTTTGTTTCATTTAGATAATTATTTAAATACTTCCCTAATATAAAAAATGATTTATATTTCATATATATTTAGAATATAAATATGAATAATAGATATATATTTTAAATGGAAGACTCTGTTTCTGGGGATGGTAGGTCGTACGTACGCATAAACGTTGATTCCGTTTTCATATCATATTATAAAAAAGTAACTGAATAAGATATATGTTAGTACATATATATATATATCTAAATTAGAATTATTATTTCATATATTACATACTTATTAATAATATAAATTTTTATAATCATTGTTGAATGGTGAATGTGGAAATAAATTTCATCATGTTGTGGAGACGGTAAGTCGTACGTACACACGAATGACAATATCATTTACTTAATGATTAAAAGGAATTTAATTAGATTATATATTAATGTTACATTGAAATTAGAATGTAATTTTTATTATTTATATATATTACTCATCATTACATCCATACAAATAACATAGTGTTGAATAACAAGTTACACCACAGCGTAAAGACGGTAAGCCGAACGTACGCATGCATGGTGACATTATCATTCATAGGATGGTAAGAATAATGAGTGTAGTTGTACCATATGTATGATAACATCACAGTATGTAGAAGTTATTTGTGTAATTATTTTGGTATGGAAATAATAATGAAAGAGAATGTGGAAGAAGAAAATAACATTGAAAGAGGTGATAAAATAATTACATCTTCTTTGGGTATTTCTTTTTGATTTGAAAGAAAGGACCCCATAGTATGGATTTCTATTCAAGGTAAGACCTATAGGTTTAATTGAGAGATGTTTGGAGGAGATATTTTAGGGGATGGCCAAGCAAAATGGCTTCTGACGTGTGAATTTGAGAGAAGGGGAAGTGCCCTTTTAAAAGAGAGGTGAGGGGCACTATAAGAAAAGATTGAAATATTATTTTATTAATAAATCATTTTCAGTTAATAACTGCTCTAATGGGATTTAATTATAGGATAAAATGGTTATGGGTCTAAAAACTGACAACTAATATGTTTTATACAATTTTAGGTCACCATATTAACCCTATCTTTTAGATTTAACTCTTGGATAAATTGTTTAACATTTACCATGTCTTTTTTTTTATTTTTATATTAGATGGTTAATAATTTTACTATATAATTACAAAAGAACATAAAGTGGTAAATTAATGAAATATTTTTTATTATATAAGTACATTGGTAGAACCTTATATTTTTAGTATTATTATATAATTTAATAATATAGTATTTGTTTTAAAAACACATTGACGTCCATTATAACACTATTTGGTATTTTGATTTTTTGAATGTAATAACAACATCATCACTACTAATATAATTTATTTAATCAGTACTAAAATGTCATCATAACCTAGAAAATTCGTGGAATGTATCAAAAGTATCAATTTACATTTATTTTAATATTTATAATATCAATTATCTTAATCATTCATTAATAAGGTAATTAATGCATCATCATTGTGTCATAAATAAAAGTAATTATTTAATGTTTAAAAATTATAAATAAAATACTATTATGTAGGAAAATTTTTTATCTTTCCAATGACTATTTCTACTGTAATGTATCATATTTATAACCCTGTATTAAAAATGGTTTATTTATTAGACTTTGAATTTAACACTTTTAACTCTTCTTTAAATAAAATAATAATAAATGTCCTAATCTATTCCATGTGGATAAAAAGGATAATATTTTACACCTAAAGATGGATTTTTTCAAAACACATTTATTAAATAGAATTAGTACAAGTGTTAGGTTAATTATAATATCATTTTTACCTTTAATAACCCAATTTACTTTTAATTGTGATAAATAAATGTCAAAATTTACTATTCAACAAAAATCATTTTCATTTTATCAAATCACATTTTATATACTTATGTAAACCATGTGTCTTGGATTTTTGAAATTCAATTCATAGAAGATGTAAAATTTAGTTTTATGCAAATTTTCTAGCGTGCCTAGAAGGTGGGTAAAAGACGTAAAAAAATTAATAATGTTTTATACGTCTACTGTTATTAAAAAATAACTGCAATTAATTAAATTGATATTATATAGATATTATATATCTATTTTTATTTAAAATAAATTTGAATAAAATAAATAATTATTTAAATAAAAATTCGGTTTTAAACAATAACACAATGTTTTTTACTATTCCTCAAAAATGGAATGTTTTCAGAAAAATATAAACTATTCACTCTAAGCTAATTTTGATATTCCAAATTCAAAAATGAATTATATTTTACCATATATGAAACATAAAAGTCTAATTAATTAATTTAAAAATAAATCAAATTTTTAAAACCAAAAAGTGAGTTTTTAAAATGTAAAAACTATCAAAAGATTGACATATGCTTATGTTAAATTTAAATGGGAAATTACTTATAATGAAATAAATTGTATTAAATAATAAAAAATAATCTAATTATACATCTAACCCATTCAAATGCATAATTTATCACTATAAATTATTTCGATTAAAATTTTGTTTTCAATTAAAATTTAGTATTTTTCACTAATCATCAAAATATGAAAGTTATAGGAAAAGTACCAAAAATGTATCCAAACAATGTTTTTATGTATCTCTTATAATGAGTAATTTAATTTCATTAAATTGAACATATAAAAGTGTCAAATATGGATTTTGAAAAAGGATTACCATTAAAAGGTGGTAAAATTTCATTTTTGAAAAATACATCTTTTATCGTAAAATGAATTTCTTCTTATATTATGTCTAACAAACACATAATATAGATTAAAAAATTATATGGAGTATATAAAATTAAAAATTCAGTTAATATTATTCATAACCACTTTTTGAACGGCTAGTTTGGCAAGTCATAGTGTGGTCGAACTCAGTGTTACATGTAGTGCAAGTTGTTGAATTACATTGAAGAGATAACATACTATGAAATATTGGGGTGTTACATTATCCAATCCTTCATTAAATTTGTTTGTCACATTTTTAAATTTTTCTTTGAAAAATAAAGGTTAAAAATAGAAAAATACCACTGTGGATAACCCACACCTTAAATTGGGATAATAAAATTTAGTCTTAATAAGAGGGAAATGGAAATGAAAAAGTCCCCACCAAATTATGATATCGATTATGAGAATTGTGGTCGAAACTAGAGACACATATTTGGAGAAAGAACATAAATATTTGTAGGGAGTGATTGAGGTCATAAATCACAAACAAATGTAAAATTGAGGGCCTCAAGTCCATTAATCTATGATTATTTAAAATATCACCGATTCAATAAAACATAAGGTATTAGGATAAAACATTTTTTGTTTTCAGATCCCTTTCGTAAAGTTTAATAATCAATATATACATAGTATTAGTGGAAAAAATATATTTCACATGTAGAGTTTCACCATTCAACTAATTCCTAACACAAACTCATCTTTAACTCCCATAGATAATATAATTCAAAAATGTTTTATTTATACTAATCATATAGGGTTCCAAAAATAATGAATTTATAATTCATTTGTTAGAATATTTAAAACAAAATACATTATACGAACTAGGACATAACATAGAGCAATGGTAGGTGATTCACCCTTATCTCCCTTTGGTTGTGGGTTTAAGTCTCGTGGCCTTGCCAAACGCGACGGGTTATCGCCCAACCTCCGGGTTGTTCTTTTTATAACAATCCAAAAATAATCGTAAGAAATGCTTTAACCTTAACAATAGTATCCAATGTAAAAATTAATTAATTCCTACTTTTAGACTTATCCAAAATACTTCTATCCAAACACATAGTCCAAAATTTATAAGGAAGGTAAACACAATGAAGATTATTTTTTTACAAAACCACATGTGACTACTTTCATCATATATTATTTTAAAACATAGTAACACCAGAAATTACAATAAAACATTATTGAATATATTCATGCTCTCCTGTTCTTTATAGAATACTAGATATACTCTATAAATCCGAAAAAATTTAATAGTCCAATAGTGATTGAATAAACAAACCATCAATTAGTTCCTAGGTATTCAATAATATCCAATATATTGTATCCCACTCAATTAACCCTTTTTCCAAAATAATTACCTCATCCCAATGACTATTTTATGGTTTATCTTTCTCTAAACAATATTTTTTCCAAAAAAAATTAACCTAATATTGGGTCACATTTATTGGTTCCACGCAATCTCGAATCCATATTGAAAAAGTGCATCATTAATAAAATACTCAAATGATAGAATTCATTAACATTGACATAATATAACTAATCATTCCTCTCTATATGCAGTAGTATCATTACTTTATTTTTATCAAATAGCATCATTTGGGGTATATTCTGATGATTGGGAAATTGATTCGCATAGTGTCCAAACCCCTTGCAGGTTAAGCATTATACATTTGAAACATTTTTCATACCATTACAATCACGTACTTGGTGTACTTTTTATCCACACTATTATACAAATCCAATTCCATTAAAAAAATATACCAAGTAAATTCATTCTATAGTTGTCACATATGGGAAATACGTCGTTCCATTATTCCTTTTAACCATTTTCTCTCTACCATCCCTTTCTTCTTTGGATTCCCTTCAAAGACATAGGACTCTGATCGTTCATTACTTATCTTATTAAAACATGATATTATTTCATCATATGATGAGAATACGTGGGAGACTATTTCCTTTATAAATGTTGTCTTAATTCCATTAAAGATATGATCCTTCTTACTCTTTGGATCATGTGTGTTGCTAGATTTCTCATTTTTTTATATAGGGAACCATTTCTAAAAAATGGAGTACACTAGGTTAGTTTTTGAATAGTTGTGCATAATTCCGAACTTGTAAAATATTTTACCTAAATTGAACAATTTATTTATATAATCCATAATCATAAAATTGTTTTCTTTTAGAACGTATTTATTCAAAAATCCTTCATAATAGTTTCTAATGAAAATGTAAATTTATCCTAAGTATATCCCTCATGAGTGTCATAAAAAAGGGGGCAACAAGGCCCATGTTCTTTTAACAGGATACCAAGGTCCACATCAAAACTCCTTGGTGGAGTTTTCTCTCCTAGGAACATTTCTGCCAGAGCAGTCTCTACCTGTTCGTATCAAGATAGGGATGTATTTCTTGGAAAATTTACGAAATCTCAACATTACCAAAATTCTAGGATATTCTTCTATACTAATCCTCAAAGTCCATTTTAGGTTAATGTTCTCTAATAAGAGGTTATCTAAATCTATTTTCAACATTTATACTAAACATCCTCTAATACAAACTATAATGTCTCGACCCCAAAAGTCCAAAGCCTATGCATTATTTTAATACATTGAAATGGTTTCAAGGAATCATTTCCCAAAGGACTAATTAGTTTAGCAGTCTTGGAAAATAGATTACATACATGAAAATTACATTACACATTCAAACATAAAGCACAACATAAATAATCCATTGAGAATGCCATTATTCCCTTACCTTAACCCTACACATCAAACATAATACACTTCTTGGAATCCTGGGAAAACAAAACTGAAGAAAGGGGTGAGCTTAGATGCTCAAAAAGGGTATGTAATTTAGAGGAAGTCACAATCTTTTACGGAAATATGTGTAATAAAATCAAAATCCATTTAAACACAAATTTGAACATAATATGGTGAAAATAGATCAAACATTACCATATAAACATGCACATGGATATTTTACTAGAATAATAATCACATATAATAATTAATTTCATAATGAGGGAATGACTAATGCCGAATATCATTACCACAAAGTCAAGGCCTCATGCCAAGACTAAAAATAAAATATTTTGGAAGGCATTTTTCTAAGAAATTAGATTTTCCCATGAGACCTATTGATGCATCAAAGAGCTATAATGGGATCCAACAGTCACTTACAAAGTATACTACATTCCTCATAAAAAATGGTGAAACATTACATAAACATTCATATTAAAACTATCCTATGAAATGTTAACACTTTAACCATAAACCATGAATTTTATAAAAACAACACATCCACAGTCAAACAAATCAAAAAAATCATCAATACAGTATGGAAGATTATATTATAATAAATAAACCCCAATCATGATTAATATCCACTAAAATATGTTGACATTGTTGAAAATGATCAGTAAAATTCTTTGGGAGAAATATCCCTTTTTTGAAATCATTTAAAAGTAACAAATTTAAAAGGATTTCAATTAAAATAAATTTTTGAATTGAAGTGTCACATAAAACTCTGAATCTTTTGAAAATAATGAATATTTTAAAACAATCATGTCCATATATATATATATCCTTAAAACCATTTTGAAATCACTGAAATTATTGAAAACGTTTTAGAAGAACAAATATTTAAAAAATTTAAAATGATGGTTTAGTTAAATTGTACAATAAAAGAACAAACATAATTTTTTTTAACAAACATGGACATGGATATTAAATATATCCTAGAGAATACTTACACATAAAAAATCTCGGATAATAATGAGATTGAAAAATTAACCCTTACCTTGAACTTTCCATTGGTCAAGGGTAAATTTTACCTCTTGTATAATGACCATAGTACGTTATTAAATTATAAAAGAACAATATTCATATTTATTATATCATTAATGATTCATTTATGACTGTATACTACCCACTTAATAATTATTTTCGTGTTAAATTAACATTTCGGGTAATAATCGCTTTCTTTATCGTACATGTTTTCACTTGTTATTCTTGTTCGTATCATTTAGATCTTCATTTAAATACTTCTAGAATATAAAACATGATTTATATATCATTTATATTTATCATATAAATATATATAATAGATAGATATTTGAAATTGAAAAAACCATTTTGGGAGAGAGGAGATCGTACGTACGCATAAACGATGTTTCCGTTATCAAATTGTATTGAAAGAAAATATGTGAAAAAGAATATGTAAGTTCATAAATAAATAAATATATATATATCTACATTATAATTATTATTTTCTATATTAAATAATTATTAATAATTTATATATTTATAATCATCATTGAGTGATGAACGTTGAAATGAATCCCATCATGTTGTAGAGACGGTAAGTCGTATGTACACACGAGTGACGATATCATTTCTTTAATGATTAAACAATGTTGAATTGGATGGTATATTAATTTTACAGATAAATTAGAATGTTATTTTTATTATTTATATACATATTAATCATCATTATATAATCAAAATAACATATTGTTAAATAACAAATTACACCACGGTATGGAGAGGGTAAGCCATACGTACATATGCATGTTGACATTATCAATCATAGGATGGATAGAATAATGATTATAGTTGTACCATATTTATGATTACATCATTGTCTGTATAAGGTACTGAATTTATTATTTTGGTATGAAAATAAAAAATAATGAAAAAGTAGATTAATAAATGAACTTTGAAAGAGGTGATAAAATAAATACCTCTTCTTGGGGTGTTTCCTTTTTATTTCCACAAAAGGACCATTATGATGGATTTCCTCCCATGGGAAGGCATCTAGGTTCAAGTGATGGATGTTGTGAGGAGATTTGGGTAGGGTTTGAATGAGTCAAATGGATTTGGAGGTTTGAATTTGAGAGAAACGGAGATTCCCATTTATAAGAGAGGTGAGGAGAACTTTAGGAAAAATGTGAAATATTTTTTTATTATAAAATAATTTTCTTTTTATAATGGATCAAAAAGGATTTAATTCTAGTTTAAGGTGGTAATGGGTCTAAAACCTCTCAAACAATAGGTTTTAGACAAGTTCAGGTCACCATATTAACCTTGTCTTTTAGATTTAACTCTTTGTTAAATAGGTCAGGATTTACCATATCTCCTTGTATTTTTATATTATATTTTTAATGAACCTTATATAAACCCCAAATAAAACATCAAGTGATTCATTAATGAAAAATATATTAAAATATATTTCCTTTTTCAAATACTTATATTTTTATGAATCTTATACAATTTAATAATATAATATTTGTTTTAAAAACTCATTTATGTCAATTTAGAAACTAGTTGGTATTATGTATTTTTAAGTAATAAAAACCCCATAAAATCCAATAAAAAATATTTAATCAACCCTAACATGTCATATTAACCTATAATAATCGTGGAATAAATCATAAGTCTCAATTTACATTTATTTTAATATTTATAATATCAATTATCTTAATCTTTCATTAATAATGTAACTATTGTTTCATCATTGTGTCATAAATAAGAATAATTATATAATGTCTAAAAATTATAAATAAAATACAATTATGTAGTAAATATTAATATATTTTTATTGAATATTTATAGTTGAATTTATCTTATGTATGAACCTATATTAAAAATGGAATAGTTATTAAACATTGAATTTAACACTTTTAACTCTTCTTTAAATAAAAAAATAATAAATGTCCTAATCTATTCCATGTGAACCAAAAGAATCATATTTTACTCCTGAGGTTGGTTTTGGTCGAAATATACTTATATAATAGAAATGGGACATTTTTTAGTTTATTTATAATATCATTGTTACCTTTAATTACATTATTTACATTTATCTATAGTAAATGAAAGTCAAAAGATACTATTCACCAAAAACAATTTACATCTCATTGAACCAAATTTTTCTAACTGATGTAAGCCATGTATCTTGGATTTTTTATATTCATTTCACAAAAGAGGTAAAATTACGTTTTTAGAAAATTTACAAATGTGCCTACAAGGCGGGTAAAAGGTAATTAAATGTTCAATAAAATTTATACATCTAATTTTATTATAAAATGACACCAATTAAATACATTTAACTTATATAGGTTTTACATATATAGTTTGAAATAAAAAAAAATTAAATAAAATTGTTAATTATTTAAATAAAAATTTGGTTTTAAACAATATTGCAGTTTTTTGACTATTTATCAAAAATTGAAATTTTTCAGAAAAATACCCAAAAATCACCCTAAGATAATTTTGATATTGTGAATTAAAAAATTAATTCTATTTTACCTAATTAAAAACATATAATATTCATTAATAAATTTAATATTAATTCTTATTGTCAAAACCAAAAAGTGTTTTTTTAAAATGTAAAAACTATCAAAATATTGACATGTTCTTATGTCAAATTAAAATGTGAAATTACTTATAATGACCTTTATTTTATTAAATGATAAAATTATAATCTAATTATACACCCAACCCATTAAAATTCATAATTTTACACTATAAACTATTTCCATTAAATAAGTTGTTTTCAATTAAAATTTACTATTTTTCTATATTAATAAAAATAGAAAACATATCAAAAAAGTAGAAAAACTTTATTCTAATTTTTTTATGTTTCAATTATAATGAATAATTTAATTTCATTAAATTGAATATATAAAGTTTCAAATATTGGTTTTAAGAAATGTGATCCATTAAAAGGCTGTAAAATTAAATTTTTTAAAAATACTTCTTTTATCAGAAAAAATGAATTTTTTCACTTATAATTTATAAGAAACACATAATAGGGATTATAAAATTATATAGAGTATAAAAAATTTAAAATTCAGTTTATATTATTCATAACTGCGTTTTGAACGACTAGTTTGGTAATTCGTGGTGCGCTCAAACTCAATGTTGCATGTTGTGCATGCTATTGAATTAGTTGGAAGAGATAACATAATATGAAATCTTGGGTTGTTACATCAGTAATTGTTTAGTTGGACATGATCTATTATAGTTATAATAGAAAACAAATATTTAACAATAAACAATAAATAATATTTATCCCCCAAATCCCAATTAAAAAAACCCATACATACAAAAATGTTTGATCAATTATTCAATTAGTGAGTTGATTGATTACCACTAATCATGGGATAAGTAAAATGGGGATAAAACCAAAAAAAAAATCTTATATCTATTTGAAACAATTGATTTCAAATAAAGACTGCATTTCACTATCCTTGATGAGAATTACAATCTTGTTTGGGAAACAATACTCTCTCTGATCTTGATCTAATACGGTCAGTCAATTAAATTAAAATGGATCCTCTAAATATTTCGGTTATGGGGATAACGATATGGATTTGGAATATCCATGTTCAAATAGAGGATCATAGTTCACTATATTAAAATAAATAAATTATTTAATTAAATTAGTTTATTTTACTATTTCTTTCACGTGATATCACGTTAACAAAATGCCTAACCCCGAAAAATACTATGTCATTCCCAATATAAACCATGAATTTTTAACATAATAGTGGTCTCATATTCCTAACCAGAGAACCTATTTGGAATTTACTCCACATTTTCATGAAATTTACGCAAGAAAGATATTAATATATTTAAAAATTTGAATATTTTTTTGGGGCCTCAGAATCACATGCCACCTTAGGGATTGTTAGTATAAATATTCCAATTATTTATCAATAAGAAACCATGGCATTACATTATTCAATCCTTAATGGTTTTTGTCTAAGAAAATCAAAATATAATGAAATTTTTCAGGATGGTGAGCTCTCAAATGGGTCTCGCACTCCCATGAGTTATCATAATATTTTATTATGCTATCTATGAAAATAAACACAAGGAAAAAACATTCCCATGAAGGGTATTTCCCTAATAGTTATCGACCCCAGAAAATTAATGAAAACGAAAACTACAATCTCATGGCCCAAGATAACTCGGTCAATGTCATACAATGATTTATTCACATAATAACTCAGTTGTGACAAGTATAAAGCCCAATTAAACTAAAACTATTGTGGTAATCAGTTTAAGATGTAAACCCCTCACTAAATTAACATAGTAGTAGTAATGAAAAGGGCCAAAGAACACCCAAGATGGCCAATCACATAGCATAAAAGTGTGCAACTCTAAAACATCAATATCACATGTCGTTGGTCCATAAAGAACTCCCAACATTTAATAGGAAGTTGTAATCCCCCCACAATGAACTCAACCATTTATAACTACTACTAAAACAAAAATTAGATCCCATGTACTGATACCCACTATCTCTGAATAGTTTAATAGTTTCATGAAAATTCTCTCATTATTGGATTCCAAAATGTTCCAATCAAAAAATGTAGTGGTAAATGTAATTATATTTGAACTATAATGATGGTAGACCATCCCCTGGGTTGTGGCTCAAAAACGACATGAAATCCTGATGCATGTTCACTAAAA
Source organism: Viscum album (assembly GCA_963277665.1). Classification (NCBI taxonomy): domain Eukaryota; kingdom Viridiplantae; phylum Streptophyta; class Magnoliopsida; order Santalales; family Viscaceae; genus Viscum; species Viscum album. The sequence goes on along the minus strand of OY728141.1, from coordinate 1,588,582,516 downwards.
CATGAGTGGCCCACTTTTATTTTCCAGATAACTGGGGTAAAACACAATTCTCATCTTTAATTGAATCTCCAAATATCTCTAGCATCCTCTCCCTAAGAATTAGATATTGTAATAATCACAATATTTAATTATATTCTAGGTATTTCTACAAATATGGACTATCTCATGCACAATAAAATGTATCATACTCCCCACAAATCTCTGGGGTTCATCACCTATAGATTGGTGAGACAAAACAATTTTCAAGTTGAGAATACTACGTAGCTTCCTTTTCATCCCAAGAAATGCTAAGATATCCTGATATATCCTTACCTCCACCAGATGTACTACTAAGGTAAAACAACCCCTAAACCACTTCATTCCACAACATGACTACTGTGAGCATCCAAATCTGATGAAATATGATGAGTGTCCCTCTTTTAGAGAATCTTTCAATAATGTATCCAGTAGATATATATTCGCATAACATCCCCCATTCGATATCCCTATGTCTTACCATGAATTCTTAGAAGATGTGGAGTTGAAAAAAATATCAACTGGGGGTAAATCACACAATCCTAAAGTGTCTCATGTTCTCTAAATAAAATTAAAAGTACACATGGATTACAAAGAAGAAGAATATCATGAACTGATCCAAGAGTGATTATGGATCCAATCCATATGTCTCATAATTTTTCATTGTTGTATAGTTCCTAAGCATGTCACCGCTAACTGAGAACAACCATAATGGGTTGGAATGACACTTCAGGTATATATATCCCCAAAATCAAAATTAGTGATAACCTATACTATGAAAATACATTAACGATCAATTTCTCCAAAACCACTGGTCCAAGAAGGTATAAATTCCCAGAATTGTTTACTTTTACTCTTGTCCTCTGGTCCAAGTGACACAAATCCACACTCAACCTCATGCACTCATATTCCTCTTAGGTGAATGAAAACTGGGTGGCCTAAGTGAACAAATAGGGTCATCTAAAACCACTTTATCTAGAAAATCCAAACTATTATATTATCCCATGATGATCTATGGGTTCTATTTGTTATAAAATCACAAAAATCAAGAGAAATAATTGGTTTCAGTCCATAGAGTGTCATATCATTTGATGTGGAGATAAACCCATAACACCCCTAAGAAATACATTATCAAAATCCACCACCACTGAAGGAAAATAGAGATATGAAAACATATTATTCACCAATGGTATAACAAAATAAATTGATAAGAATTTGTTCCTAACCTCCATCACGTAAGTCCGTCTTACTCTGCATGGGATCACCCCTTATAAAAGGAGGATTACTTCACCCCACAAAAATGAAAACACTATGACACTCACCTATAATAATAATATTATCACATAGGTTAAACATCCATACCATGTTTTGGAAAACATAATAGGGTATCACCACCATTATGATGAGATTCCATACTATCTTTAATTCACCTCCCATAGTCAGTTGACATTGTTGGTAGAAGTGTGTAATCACTGATCCCCTATGTTGAAGAATCAAATATAAGATTTAAGGAAAAATGATATTAGGGTATCTATATGTCTTCAAAATAAGATATAATCAAGTATAATTGGATCACGACTATGTGTCAAAACTACAACTGAGTTGGTGACGACCCATGTTTTACCTCGATATATACTCAAAAACTCTATGAGTTCCTACATCTTTGAAATAATTTTATAAATTTCCATCATATTTACTATTTCCAAAGATCAATCAGTCCCTTTATAATAGAAAATAAAAAAAATCAAAGGAACTCATCTACCACTACATGACACTATCCTCTTCAGGTGGCACTAACTTACCTGAATGGTTTTGGATTTCTTATCAATAACACATCTTGGTGGGGTAATATTGTCTCTTCATTGTATGAACAAATACATGACAAAAATAAAAAACATAGTGATATACCAACACCCTATTTCTTTATGGAAACTAAATCAATAAATAGAGGGAAAATATTTCCTCATAAATACGTCTTACAATAATAAAACAGTAGTATATGAGGAACATAAAATTCCTCAAAATTCTATAGGAGCTTGTAGTAAAAGTAACTCTAGAACCTGGTACTATCCAAGATTATTACCACCAAAGTCTTGAGCATAGGGTGGTACACATGAAGGGTGAATTGGTAACATCTAACCCAAGATACTACCACCTACAACTTCTCCCACACACCCTCTATCACATCTGTCACCTCATTGACCTCCCTTGTCCAGCTGTTTGCTCTTCCATGGAAGTATATCACCCATTTCTATGAATAAAACAAAATGGATAGAAAAATACTATGTGAGATATCATCTCCCAGTACAGGAATAGTAATTTATTGGTCTTCGATAATATATTTATACCTGAGACCTGTGATTAAAACTATTTTCGTAATTTGTGTCCTACGCCTACTATCAAAAGGTACTACTGACCAAGAATCCCAGGAGATCCCTACCTCAAACGCTCATGATACATGCTCAAACAACTCACAAAATCATCTAGAACCAAAACATCTATCCATGGATTGGTATGAAAATATGCATCCACATGTACCGACATAGGTGGGTCAATGTAATACTCAATTGGTGGAAGCTCAACTTTCGGTTTAGTTAGATGAAAATTTTATTTAACCCCAAGACCATATATGGTGACCACATCACTCATATTTCCATCCTCAATAATATTATAGGAAAACATCACTATATTTCTTCATGAATACATCCTAAAAGAAGATTATTCATTCCGAGGTCAATGTGTGTATTTGGTGAGTTGACTAAAGAATGACATTAAAATCGCAAATCATTTTTATATGAGGTATGTATCAATGTTTTCCCAACATCAATTGCCTTTATGTAATATGTAAATAAGAAGGATATAAGGATCATAGTGAATGGATATTTTATCCACCGTGCCAATAATGGAAACCCTTCCCCAAGAGACAAACTCAAATCTCATTATCAATATTCCCATAGTTCCAAAACCAAAAATCACATTTAGGAAAACAAAAACATCAAACATGGGTCCTAAACCCAGGAAATTCATTAAAATATTTTTTTTGGGTATCCCATTTATACCATTCAATCATGACCCTGTCCACTATGATTAGATCCACAACTCCCCCAATCCCACCTCCCATATTCTAGGGGATATACTCTAGTTATACTAAGGTGTATAACACATATGGGATGAATTATCTGGTGGTACCTGTATACACACACACATCTCCAAGACCATACAATGATAAAATTTAAAAAAAAATTAACAATACATGTATTATTATACAATCCCACAATAATAGTATAACATAAAGTACTATAAATAATAAATTGGTTCCAAAGACATGCACGCCCAAAAATGGAAATTAATGTTTTACCTGCATCAGAGGGGACTTCCATCAAATGGAAAACTGGTATACACCTTAGTCTATTTAGACCAATTATTCTCTAACTAATCCTAGTCCCCCATGGAAATTATGAAAATCTATATCATATAAATAAAACATGAAATGTGTTGGAAAAGACCCTTCAAGGTTATTATAAGAATACCCAATAAGACACCCCAAAATCACTTAGTATAGGGAATCAAGAGTAGTCACCGCATCATAGGATATGAAAATCATAATAAGAGAAATAAAAATAAAATAGAGATATAATAATAAAAGTATATGTATATCCATTGACTCGGCCAAGTATATCCATAGATCTACTATGAGGTTTCAAGGTAACACTCATCTAGGAGATCTTACTCCACGAGCTATAGTGCCACAGGTGTCACACATCCCAGAGGTCATGACCATTATGTCTAACTATGAATAAGAACAAAAAAATTGAGAGGGTTCATCCAAGATACACTCTATAGGGGAATAATAAACCATAATCATTAATAGATAAGGTTCAACGTATATGGATCAATGAGGGGAAATATAACCTATTAGAAATATCATTCTATATAGGGGATCATTGCCTCTATAAATATTTTTCATTCAAATTCTATAAATCACCATATAAAGAATCAAGACATACATCTGGATAATATTGGACCACTTTGAGCGATTAAAATTACATGATTTTGAGATACCTATCAAAGTATTTTGTGAAAACTCAATTCAGAATTAGGGATCTCTCCCACAAAACACTGATCATTATGACCCTACAATGGAGTCATCCTCTTTGATAGGAACTTGATGCCACACTGAAAAATCATATGAATGGACCAAGGGATTACACTCAATAGATACTGGTCCAATAGGATCTCACATAAGCTCACAATGAAGATGAGATGAGAAGGAATAAGAATCAATATAGTCCAAAATGAGTACATGGTGTGTCCCTATTAGTACACAGTGTGTCTCACTAAACCTACCACATCATGTGTATCATTCCCAAATGACATGGACTTTTCCAAAATAACCAACATGTTTGGTGAGGTTCACAATATGTAGATGCTTCCCTAGAACTAGAAATGTCATTCTACCCATTCCCATGCACACCGAGTAGTGAATGTGTAATTTTTCATGTCTATGTACATGGTTATTTCCATGTATGTTGTCTTGTGCATGTACATGCCAATTACATGGAATTTGGTACCACGTGGCCAATTATGAATGTACACCTTTACATGTCAATCCATCTAACATTTGTTACATATTGTGTGACAAGTATAACATGGTGTATAACATTACATGGAATCTTATGTTGCTATTCATTTTACATGCCGATATAGTAGGTTAAGGGTCACATAGTGTGTGGTACATATCTATGCACAAAAACCCGTGTACGCCACAAACGGGAATACATGGTGTCTTTTCATAGGACTAAATGCCTTTTAGTCTATAATATCATATAAAAACCTGATGGTCCATGAATATTTTCCTGAGATTCCATATAGATATATTTTATCAGAACTCATGTCATTTGTCAGGTATATATGGTTGAAAGAACCCCTTCTTTATCTTTGGATGGATTCTGACCCTATTCAGTTGTTGGAAGACACCCTTTATTACTTTATGTTAATTTATCAATCAAAAAATGTGCTGATAAATTAATGATACATGCATGGATATACTACCATTGTCATATTCCTCCACTGTGAAATATTATCCCCATAGAAAAACCACAATCGTGAGCCTTTTCTTTGAAGACTGAATATGAGAAAATAAACCATTGAGTATCCATTGAATCAAAGTCCAACTTAAATTAAAATTATGAACACGTGTGGAATGGATATATGAAACCAAAAAAAACAATGTGAAGAACAGACATTAACTATTAATCACATTGGAATCTATGAATTTTCATTAAAATGATGAAATAATATATAATAATAAAAAATAAAAAATAATGATCTCAAATATCCCATTTAGAAAAAACATGTGCCCACAAAAATGATTAATCTCTGAATCAATATGTTAGTTAACAAATTTGAATTAACAATGCGAAAATTAAAACAAGGATAAAGCATCAAAAATTTCTCCCTTGATTTGGTTGAATGAATGATGAATAAAAATTGATCCTCCTCTCGATGATGAGATCCACATGCTTTGGAAGAACACGATCCTCAATTAGATCTTCGTCTCATATCTTCTACACATGATCCTCTAATGGATCAACTCCTACAGCCCCACATAGTCCCTATGTTATGGGGATGACCATCGACATTAGTAATGGACATGTTTAAATATAGTATTAAATTCATATTAATTAAAATAAATAAATAACTAAATTAAATAAATTTATATTATTATTTGTCCCTCTGATATAGATTTATAGAAAAAGTTGACACCAAAATGGTTTATATCTCACTTTGGGATAAAACAAATTTTTGAACTCAACAGTTATCTTAGATTCTTTATCTAAGAATATATTTTTGAGTTATTCAACGGTTTCAAGAAAACTGTAGACATGTGATGTTAATTTATTTAATTTAAATTGAAAAAAATATTCTTGGATCATCAGGCTTTCAAATATCACACCATCTAAGATCGTGGGTTGATAAACATTTTGATAAATATTCAAATGTAATAAATGGAAAATATTGGGCCATTAAACTATCCCAAGAAAAGGATACATGATTCATATACATTTCATCATTATAATAATAAAATATCTATGAGAAAAAATAAATATATTAAAATTGGATAAAATCCATTTTTAATTATAAGAAACATAAAATAATATTATCGTAGATAAAATGAATTTAATATATTAACAAAACATTTATTATGTAAAATATATATGTCATTTTTAAATAACTTAATTAAAATCTAAAAAAATTACACATATTAATGTAAATATATTATTTCCAAAATAACCATGGAAACATGTTATGTATCAATCAACGTAGAGATAAGTCATGAAAATAGTAAAGTCTTTTAATTTAATTTATATTAATATAAGTATTCTATTAATATGTTTGGTGAAAAGTCAAAAGTACATCATTTATAAATTGAAAATTAAATTCCTTCAAAAAGATTATAAAAATTTAGAAATGGGTAAAATGATCTTATTTTTATTTTCATAATATCATAAAATTTTTGAAATCATTTTATTAAATATATGGACTTGGAATAAAATATTGTTGACTAAAGATAAAAATGAATTTTTTTCTTTAAAAAACATTCCTTCATTATATTGAGTACACAAATTGATGAAAATGAAAATAAAACATTTTATCTGTATAAATAAATATTTTATAATAAAGATTGTAATATTTTTGATAGATGGATAATATTATTTCATAATATCTTTTTATCATAAAAAATCTGTTAAGAATGAGATTGTAACGTAAAACCCTCACCTTAAGTCCATATTGCATCTTAAGAACTCTAACCTAAAATATAATAAATTTAAATGTATTATAATTATATAAGAAAAATAATTATACCTATAATACTATAAATTTTTACTTATAATATATTATCACTAATTATTTAACAATATTTTATTATCACCATCATCTTTGGTGTTAACTACTTTTTCGTTCCTGTATGTTTTGGTTTGGAAGTTATGGTCCTTCCATTCTGATCATGGTTTCTTCATCTGTAGAATTTTATTCATGGTATAAAATTAAAAAAATAATCTTTAGATAGTTATTTATAATATTTAATATAAATATAGGATTACAATAGAATTACATCACTATATAGAGATGATGGACTGTATGTACGCCTGAGTGACACATATTTTTCGAACAAAATAAAGGAAAATATTGATGAACAATTACAAAATAATAATAACAACTAAAATATCATATATAAATATTAAATCTATAACAATAACTAACCATTAATGTTTATGGTGTAAAATAAACTATATTGATGAATTTAGTAGTCAATCCACATATATGTATGTGTGATACTTTAATCACCCATTTGAATGAGAAGAGGTGGTAAATGGTTGTGAAATCATCATAATAAAATATCATATTATTTATGATATTTCAATCATCATGTTTTTATGGATACAAAATTATTATATTACGTATAATAATAAATAAAATTTAATGAGTTTAGTTATGATTTCGTACACTTCTTTGAGATCCCCACCTTGGGTTACTCCTTAATCCATGAATGATTGGTCATAGAATAAGAAGGAAATATCTACAGTGAAGGGAAGGATTATATAAAGTATTTTTATTTTCTAATTTATGATATATATGGAACAAATGGTGTGAATATTGGAAGATATATGTTCCCTTTTACAAGTGAGGTCATGGACACAGATGAAATTTAATAAAAGATTTCAGGGATATAAAGACACAATCATTTGAAATTGGATCCAAATGGAAATGTATTAAAAGATATAATAAGATAAGATTGAAATATATTCAAAATTTATTAAATAGTTAGTTTTGGGTATATATCCTACCCTTATCTCTTGGGTTAACCCCCCGGCCCCCCATAATGCCATTTTATCTTTAATTGTGGTAACAAAATTTTATTGTTTCTACTGATCAAAATGAAAAAAATTATTTTTCCCCTAAAAAATTATATTAATTTTTTTATTAAAAATATATAATTCATTTTACTAGATACAATATCTATAATTGGCAGGATTTAATTTGAAGTTATTGCACAAAATTTAATGAAAACCCGTTTATGAAAAATGTGTGTTTAAGAATAAAAAATAAAATTTTTCCATTCCATTCACTGTGAAAAGAATAAAATGAATTTTAAAATATTTTATTTAACATATAATACATAAATTTCATTAAAAACATTAATTTATATAAATTAAATAAAAATATTAATATATCAAAATTATGTGCTTAAAAATAGATATTAGAAAAATGTATTTTCAAGACATAAAATGGACTTATAATAAAATTTAGCATATTGGTTATAAATATATATTTATTATATTATTTATAAATAAGGTATTATATTGTTACATTGACGTATAACTCAAATAAAAATGGAAATTTAATTGAATGTATATGAAACTTTTTACAGAAAACATTGTTTTTAATGATTGATTGATGATTTAACCATTTTAAAAAAAATATAGAAACTTTCAATATGATAATATTTAATTTATTATATAAAAAATGATCTTAATTTACATAAATAAAATTTATATATTTTTTTTAAATTAATAAAAAAAATTCGTACATAAAATGAGATTAAAACCATTTTTCAAGAATCAATATTTTTAAAGACTAAAATGAAAATACTAAATATCTAGAACACATTTTCTATAAATTAATTAAGAGGTTTACACTATTTTAAAACTTTATACTCGTTTTTCAAATTGTGGTTATTAATAGTCATACCTTCCAATTTAGTAGTTATTTTATATTGATGTACTCTATCATGGTTTATATACACTCAAGGTTGTGTGTAAGGTAAGATATCAAATACATGATGTTTATTTTAGTAAAAATCTTATAACATATTTGGATTTAACATTATATCCACCATTAAATGAATTTATAAAAAAAATTCATCACCATGATGCAATAAAATGTGGATATCTCTACTTTATCACATCCTCGGATTCCAATGTAGCTATATAAAATTTATGATTTATCCAAAGAACATTAACCAAGGGAGTAGTATTGATCTATAGAACTTTATCTATGTGATTGAAAACTTCTACTGAGTATTCATCATAAGAAATATCATTGTCTAGTAGTATAACCATTGAGTTTAGAAAATGTAATGGTTTAAGTATGAACTTTTGCAAAAGAGATACATGGATTAAATAATGAACTTGAGAGATGTTTGGTGAGAGTGATCAGTGATAAGTAACTCTTCCTACTCAATGATGAGTGTAAATGGTTAAAATATACAAATGGATAAAAATCCACTTATTTTTAAATATCATAGGCTTATTCTATAGATATATTAAAAGGTAATAATTCTCACCATCACCAAATTTCATATCTCACATATAATTGTTAGTATAACACATTTATCTACTCTATGTTACTTTGAATAATTATTGAATTGATATAACCTTCGATGCAATTTCCAAATATAGCTGAGGTACCAATATACTTATTCAACCAACATTATCCCATTATGTTAAATTTCATAATATTTTTCTACATAGGGCATCATAATTAGCAACCTAAATACTTGTGTAAAAGATATTATTGTAATAAAACATTCCTTTATGAATGTGTTAATCTCAAATAGCTCTGTAATATAGAGAATGGGAACTGAACATATATTAGAGGATTTTAATGATCATATTATACTGACCATCTATCCATTGATGATAAGAAGTCCTGAAACATATCTCTTTAACCAGATTTTACTGAATACTTCTGCATAACATTGAGGTAGACTTTAGATCCCAACCAAAAAAATACATTATGATACATTATGAAACCATACTACTTCATTAAATTAAATTCTATTATAATGATCAAGAGATAAATCTCATCTCATAGAAATGTATCATTCTATCTTTATAAGACATTCAAATATAACTCAAATACAATTATAGACTATTTCTATTTTTGGTATTTTAATGAAGAAATCAATGGCTATATTTTTATATTTATAGTTATATATGGGTAATGGTTATAATATCCCCATATACGTTTTTCTATTACCCTTCTCATGATGGAATACTAGACTCTAAGATAATTAATGAAAAATATCTATATCCATGTTATCCCACTGAAATACTTATTAAAATCTCTATACATATTCATACTTTGATAATGAATAAATAAAGGTGATATATGATATCATTAAAATAGTTCCTTTTTACAAATGGTAATGATGAGATGCATACTCATTCTTTAAAACATATCATTATATCATAATCATTGTTGAAATCAGCAACATTTCTAACTTTCTTTTCTAGCTCTACATACTCTATTATTGACTATTTAACCATCTTATGGATATATGTTTGAAAATTCATTTGAGAAATATAATATTTATCCCATTATTTTAATATTTCATGGTCCGTTCTTTAAAAAAATATTGGATCATTTTTTATTCTCATAATAGATAAGTTGAAATTATCATTTTGACTCAAATCATCATCCACCTTGTTTGCTTTCCTAGGTTGGTAATACATTATGTGATTATAATCATTAAACCACTATAACAATATTATTTAATTAATATTCAAATTTTTCTATGTGAAAATATAATTTAAAATTTTATGTTTATTATAAATATCATACAATTTATCATAAATATAATTTCTTTATTTCTTTAAATAAAACATTACTACTACAACCTCTAAATAATGAGTGGTATAAATTTTATCATGAGCCATCTATTATTATATAGAAAAATATATCTCCACATAATTATGTATGATTACGAAAATTATATCTTCCCAGGATACTTTACTATAAATCAAAAAACCATCTCAATAATAGGGTAGTGTGAGGACATGTGCATTGACCAACATTCTCTTGTTTCCTTGAAGTTTTCTTAACACTCTTCAATATAAAGGAACATAAATCCCTTTTATGTTAACATGGTGAGTAGAATAGATATCATTGTTAAATCCATTCCATGAATTAATAATAACCAACCAATCCACTAAAACTATGGATATCAATCAAAATGGTTGATTTTCGAAGAAGTTTAATAACATTTTTCCTTGATGGATCCACTTATATACTCTCCCTTGAGATTATATTTCCCAAAATGGAACATTATATTGCCAAAATTCACAGTTGGTAAATTCTGAGTGCATATTGTTCTTCATTAGTGTCATCAGTACACTCCTCATGTGATCTTCACACACTTCCTTACTCATGGAACATATAATAATATCATCAATAAAGACTACCATAATCAAATCAGTGTAATCTATAAAATTCACTATTCCATAAATCTATCTATATATTTGGGGAGTTTTTAATAATAAATGGAATCCTTAAAAATTCATAGGGTGCATACCCTAATCAAAAAGATTATATTGGAATTTATTCATTATTTATCCTCAATTTACAGTATTTAGGTCAAAGATCAATCATTGAAAAATAATGATCTCCTAATAATTTATTGAAACAATAAACAATATAGCGAAGTGAATACTTTTTCTTCAGTATGATCTTATTATGTTAAATATAATCAATGTAGATTTCCATGATCCATAATTTTTCTTAAAACATTAATGTTTTACCATTGGAGATATAATTTGCTGAATGGACCCCTTATTGTGATTCTATTGGAGTTACATGTAAAATTAATAAAACTCAATTGGGGCTATTATTAGTGGATTCGTTGATATTCTTGTACAAACACATATAATATAAATAAAAAAAACACCTTCCGGATTCTAAGGATGACTAAAAATATCTTTTGGAAGGAAAAAAATAAATATTTGTACAATAAGAATATATTCAAAATTTAATTAGTATCCAACCATATAAGATAAATACCCACACTAAATAAGAACTAAGTCCCAAACAGTGGATGTAATTTCCATTATAAAATCATATTTTTCATCACACTGATAGAAATTCATAGTTTTGTATGAAATATAAAATATTTACTCCCACCTTCTTAATTGATATGTAATTTATATAAAAAAATTTAACATATGCCCAAAATCACATAAAATTTGACTAGTGGGAGAATAATAAGATTTTTTGGATGAAAATTCCAACAGAATTAAATTATCCCTGAATCATAGGATTCAGATTCATTCATTTTATAGTGATGAATTTTAAGTTCTATTTCAAAATATAATAGTATAGGTTTTGATGTGATACCCAAATAAAATTATTTATATAGAAAAAATTTGTGTAGAAAAAAATGAATAAGATATTAGTAGTTCCAGATTGTATGATAAATGTACCTTTCTCCACATAATTATCCTACACCACATCAGTAATATTGATAACATGAGCTTTCCCTTTTTATATAGGATTAAAAGGATTCTAATATCAATCATAATCATTAACACTTAGATTCAAGAAACAGTTTGCATAAATTTTATACACCTTTCATGTATTACATTAGAGTGTGGATGTTTTAATATGTAGAACATTATTTCTAATCACATTTTTAGATAATGTATTCCAAATAAATTGTTATTTTGATTATCCATTCACTTATATTCCAGAAAAAACCATTTACTAGTGCCTTATGAAAATTCCTCTAATGCATCACTTCATGCATTCGAAATAATAGAAAAATAATCTTTTCCCCCTCAATGATTGTTATTATTATAATTTCTTTTGAATATAATATTTATATTATTATTAAAACGATTATATTTATGGGTGATTCAAATCTCAATTTTCCCTTTGATATCACATCAAATTTTTTCTTCATATCTATTAATGTATCTTATGGATAAAACCCCCTAGAGGCTTGGTTTTCTGAAACTAATGAACCAATAAATAATACCTTCTAGTTTAATTATAATATGATATTTATACCTTTAAACTATCACCAAATGTTCCTTATGGGTAAAAATGGATACAACATCTTTCTACTTTTCATCAGGTAATTCCATCACTATTTTCACATGATTAATATCGGTAAATTAATTATTGGAACATACGCTCAAAAACTCATGTCACTCAATAGATAAAATTTTAACTCATTTCCTTATATTCATGATATGATTCCACCAATTATAAAATTATCCTACCAAATGATAATCTACTAATATATATATTGGTCAAATTGGAAAACTACAGAGGGGGTGAATTGAGTTTTTAGTTAATTTATTGTAAATAAACTCTATGTAATTAAATACCCTAATTTGAAAAAGTACCAAGTAACTGAGTCTTTAGGTAAATATAATTAATTGATTTTATATAACCTCTAAAAATATTTGTCAAAACTAATTTAGAGCAATCAAAGGATTTCTCTATGATCTTGATATTACTCTACATTCACCAAATAGTATAACCATCATAGGTAAGAGCCAACTATTAGTGTAAATTTCTTGTTATGTAATTTATAAAAAATATTTCACAAGCTGAGTAAACAAAACATTGAAACAAATAATAATAAAGATAGGGTAGGTTATATCTTAATCCATAATCTAATCCTCTCTACTTGTAAATCACTTATAATCAAGTTCAGCTTGTTAAACAAAAAAATATCTCCAAACTAGATATAGTTTTACAAAAAACATTATAGAGATAGTATAGGATAACAAAACTCGTCCATATTTTTTAACTTATAAATATGATAAAAGAAAATTTAATATAGAATCAATTTATTATAAATTATTATATAGGATACTTTTAACTTGAAATAATACAGTTACTATGTGCACAACTCAAAATATAGGGAAAAGTAGTGATATAAATGAATGAATTTAGTGTATAACGAATGTAGCTAAATTTTTCTACATATGATCATTCTCTTATCATAGTAGTCTTTTGGTTCATAGTCGATGAATGGAGACATGATGTATTTCTCATATTTTTCATTTATGGTCTATTGAAAACAGAGTCATATACATCGAAAACAAATCACTTGTTTATATTTTATGCACATGCAAATACCAAGGTATTCACAAATCATATATTGCATAGTTTTATTTTCATTCTCCACAATTTTATCAATGGAAAATATTTATTTGAAAATATCAATTATAAGCTCACCATTGGAAATCCTTATACTAATCAGGAAATTCTGGGTCATTAAATGCATCTGACTATAATAAAATTAAACATAGAGAAGTGGTTTTCATATTATATTTTGAAATACAATACTCACATTTAGATAAGTCCTATTTAAGTGTTCCACATAATAATCCACATTAGATTATAAAATATTTGTAATTATAACTAGATCTCTATAAAAAATCATATGGTCGATCACTTTTATCTTATTCTTGGTCACATACTTTCTCAAATTATGACATCTTCCTGCATTTTTTTAATCAAATCATAATGTTTCTTTATAAGATATAAAAAAAATTTAATTTTTAATATTTTAAATTTCCTTCAACATTTACTCAATATACATCTTCTGAATTTTATTATTATATATGTAATTTTATAATACAATTTAAAATATTTATAGAAATTCGTGGTCGCTTTTGTAATGGCCCGAGCTTTTGCAGTCCATTACTTTTTCAAAATATGATGTTAGTGTTCTTGGTAGCCTAGGAATCTCAGTGGTAGGCCAACCGATAGCCTTAGACTACAGGTAGCCGGCCTTCTGGTAGCTTGGTTTGCCGGTAGCTGCAGCCTCCCGGTCGCTGCAGCCTACCGGTAGCTCGGCCAACGGTAGCTTTCGGACACCGGTTGCTCTCGGCTACTGGTCGCTGCAGCCTACCGGTGGCACTCGCCTACCCCCACGGGGATTTTCCAGTAGCGCCCCCCCCCTTATGCGCAAATTGGATTTTAAATCCGATTTTTACCCCGTCATCCCAGTAATGCCCATAAATGATTCTTAATTGAATTTTTAATCAATTTACCTGGCGTGTGCGTCAGTTTAAACCGCCCGACCTTTAATGATGTGTGGGGCCGTGTGGTCAACCCACACCCCCTCTCCTTACGCGTTTTTTCGTTCTAATCTCAACCGTCCCCGGACCTTATAAACTAAAATGGTACCACTTAGGTTTCTTTTCTCGATCACCCTCCGATCGATTTGTCTGTTCGTATGCTCGTGGTTGAGTTCCCAAGCCTCCAGTTTTGCGCGTCCCCTATACCTGGCGGCGTAATGATAAACATCGATCATTGATTAACAGGTAGGGAATATATCCATCGTCTCTCCTTTTGTGTATCATATGGGGTGGGTGTGCTACTGGTTCTGTAAAATTGGATGATCTAAACACTAATAAAGATATAAACTGATTCTAAATAATGAAATGGGATGGATGTGACTGATGATGTTGCTCTATTTTCTATCTTTCGATAAATTATTTCTGAATTGTGCGGGCTTACACCTACTAAAAATCATGGCCGTTTGTGGTCTTTCTCTATGCACTAATGAACCGCTTGTGATATTTTAAACCGCTTGTTTTGTAGTTGTGAACTCGTGCTATGAAAAGGAATTTGGTTAATCACGTATATCCGGCTAAATAAATTGAAAGCACCAGGATCAATCCCTTCTGTGATAACCCCGTTTAAGGAACAGAAATTGAAATCATAGAGTGTGTTAAATTTTATAAATCTGAAAATACCGGCATGGGCCTGCTTTGTGTGGGTGGGGATGGGATCCCCTGTTCATATGGATTCAATGGTTGTGAACACTAAGGCCAGGTGGTTACCTTGTTTATATCACGAATTGGGGTGGGATCCTCCATTGATGAGAAACCGCTTGCTTCTGGGTTTTGGGAACAACAGTGTTGGCTCCAGTACTTTGAGGGATCTCACATATCCCTTATTTTTGTGGTTTTGACTTTACAAGAGAACCATGTGTGAATGTTTAAGTTGATGTTTGAGTTTACACTTCCCTTGTCTTGTGCTTATGCTTGCTAGTTGCCCATGTAGGTGAAAAAAATTATCTAAACATTTTTACTGAACACAAAACCAAGGATGTAACAAATGGGTTTTGGTTTGGTATGAGTTGTGACTCGACACGGGTGCTGAGTGTGTTATCTAGGATATCTGAAGGAAAAAACTAGATTGGGTGAGTTATTGTTACCTATACCTATACTTTTTGTTTTTGTGTTTCTTATTCGTGCCCCACCCAAGTTGAGAACTTAGTACCGAACACTCCCATTTCATGGGAAAGGTTGTTTTTCCCAACCCTTCCACTAGTGAATGGTTATAAGCTTCTTTCTGATCCCTTTCCCAGATAGCCCATGTACCTTTGGGCAGTCTGTGATGGACGAAGGTCCATTATTAGCCCAAGAATCTTCGGGCAGGGTTTTTGCAGTGGTTAGCTCAGGTGTGTGTGGGAAGGTGGTTTCCCAAGAATCATCGGGATAAGGCCCAGGTGTCTTCGGACATGGCAGTAGTTCTTCTAGACCAGGTTTCATCTGGTGTGGTAGTGTTTGTTCTAGCCTAGTTGTTTGCATGCATGGTTATGTGTGACAGTTGTAGCCCAGGTGTCTGCGGGCGAGTTAGTGGTTGTGGCCCAGGTGTCAGCGGTGAGGTTGTGGCCCACATGTGTGCGGGTGAGGTATGGCAGTGGGAATGCGATGAGAATGGTGGGATTGGTTCGATGCATAAGATGTCTTCAATAAGTAGTGGTAAAGTGGCACGGGGTACCCAAACATCGAGGTGATTTTATTATATATAATATTTCTTCCATTATTTGGTGGGTGTGGCTGGTGAGTGGGATGGATGAACTCCTTGATAGTGTTGGTTGTCTGCTTCTCACTGGACTTTAGTACGTTCCCCCACAGGTGCCCAAGAGACTTTGGTTTTCCTTACTGAGTATACTTGTATGCTCGCCCTACAAATATAAAACTATTTTCAGGTTTCCATGAGGACTTTGGGGATCGTGCTTGGCCGTACTAGCTCAGAAATTATGGCGGATCA
This sequence comes from Viscum album, assembly GCA_963277665.1. Lineage (NCBI taxonomy): Eukaryota > Viridiplantae > Streptophyta > Magnoliopsida > Santalales > Viscaceae > Viscum > Viscum album. Next base: position 1,588,565,635 of record OY728141.1, on the reverse strand, counting down.
TTACAGTTGATGTTGTAATTTCCTTTTTCATGGTATCTTTTTACCTGGGGGTTTTTGTGGCTTGTATCATTTACTTTGAACATGCATGTGGGAATGGTTTACCTTTTTGGCTTTAATTTTCTTTCGGTTTTGGTATTGTTGTGTTCCATCATCTTATCTCCCGATCCTATAAAACAAAAAAAGGTTAATTCCAACCATTCATGTGTGATTTCCATACTCTTGGTGCTAGTCGCCACTTCGGGACCAATTGAAGGCGGGTTTCGGGGGTCATTATCTCTTCTTCAACCTAAAGAAGGAATGGAGTGGCAATCTACTGACCCTTCCCACATTTTGTTGAAGGCGGTTCATGACATCTTCTATATAACTTTTCATTCAATATATTTATTGTGTGATTAGTCTAATTTTTCATGTCATTGATCCATGATTTTATAATAAAATACTAATGGTTGATCACTTTGGATAGTGTTCAATCTTACCACCATATAGCTGACCTAATTCTTTTTATGTCAATCCCCTTACCTTAATGTTAATCCATTCGTTTCACTAATTTTCTTACATTGGACTCATGGTTGAAAATTTTCCATTATAAGTGTTGTAATTTATTCAAAACATAGAAAGTAATAATTAATTTATAGAATGTGTTATATTTTAAAAAATAGAGAATGTTTTAGAAACAACATATACATGATTTAATATTATTTAAATTAGTAATTGTTTCTACTAATCCCATAATATCCTCGTTTTTATGATCCTAAATCCTAGCACAAATAGATACATAAATCATTAATATACTAAAGTAAATTTCAATCCCAGTTAACATAGAGTTAACTATAATATATAATTATGAAATTTTAATAATATTCTATATTTTACTCCCACTTTGAGATTTTAAAAAAAAATAAAAAGGGAAGTATGGTAAAGAAGTATATAAAAAAGGAATGAAAATTTAGTGAAATAAAGTAGAAAATAATATTTTATTAATGTTACAAAATATTACAAGGAGCCATTTCATAAACCGAAATAAATTTTTGAATACATAGTGTTAGGAATGGTAGAAGGAAAAAATGGGTACTTATATTTTACAACAATATAAGAAAATGTTTTTGGCCAAGGAAATATAGTAGTTCCTGAACATATGATTATCCTGGAATTTAATTTAATCTAATGTAAGGTTTGACAAAGTATGAGACCATGTTTTATTGTATAATGTTATGTAGGTGAGTTATAGGTTTCAGTATTAGAATATATAGAAACATAAACTATATATAATGAAGTATCATGGATTTTATATGGAGATATATTGGTAACTGGTAATGAAGGGGGTATGAATATAGTGGTTTTTACAATGAAAGTATAAGACTGTAATATTCTGGTAATATCAATTACAACTCTGGATCAACATTCCATAATCTAATAGAATGTATCCTTTTTTATATAAACTTGTTGGGTAGAGGAGTCTTGAAAATCATATTCTCCACAATTTCATTGAATGTTGTAGTTAGAGGAGGCCTTTTCTGGTCTCCTTCCAAAGAAATAAACTAACTATTGAGATCACATTTCGTGAAAATTCATCTGATATTTTAATTTATCAAAACCAAAATTACATACTTTTCTTGAGTAGAAATAACTTATTCGTCTCTAATCACATCATAAATCTTATCACCATGTGCACAAACAACCATTTTTCATCGATTCTGGATGACCATCACATTGATAATGATATTCTGAATTTCCTCAGTAAATAATCTTATAATAATATCCTCATCAACACATTCTATAGTTAGTAGAGTTGAGGATAATGTATAGGGTCTTGAATGAATTTTTATAATTTAGAGGTGTCTTTTTTCCATTTTCACTAACATTTCTATCAAATTAGCAAGTATGGAATCCAATCTGACCTTTAAAATCATAAATATGATTTAAAAAACTCAATATCTCGCGTTTAATATGACCTAGTCTAATTAAATGATTTTTTAGATATTTGAAACTACAGTCTAAATATTTTATGAAGCATATTCTTTATTAGTCACAGACATCTGGCCAGTTTTTGTTGAGAAATACCTTTCTAAAAACATATCTAATATCATTTATAATCTACATTATGTATGTATAAGTGATCACTAATGGATCTTAATGATATAGAGGTTGAATAGATTATGGAGGTTTATTAATTTCATTTTATATAGTCAAAGATCTAGAGCTCCTGAACTCATAGTATGAGGGTATTGTCCAAGGTTATCCTTTATGTGAAAAAACACCAGGGGTCCCCTAACTTCACTAAGAGAGGTATCTGATTCTATAAGTGATACTTACATGACCTCAAATTCATACATAGATGAATAATCATAAATTGGTTCTCTATTAAATATCTTTTTCGATATTTTTTCCATAGAGGTAAGTGAATCCAATAGTTTGAATGGAACATTAGTGTGATCAACATGCTCTACAACTGTTTAAAAAATTACCTGGCACAATAGGCTCAATTTTTTTTAATGAAACCATATTGTAATCAACATATATCCTAGGTGGATATCTAACATAATCACTTTTATCCATTCCATATTTAGTACATCCCTCAATAAAAGTAGTTAAATCCATATCAAATAATGGGTTTTCTAGAGATCCATCTCTTATTAATGTTTTATACTAAAATACTGGAATTCCACTAATATAAAAAATTCGGTGACTATCACAAAATGGATCATATACAGTATCCCAATCTAAACTAGTGAAAAAATCAACAAATATGAATATAGGAGCTATATCCCCCTTAATACTTACTACTACTTCCCATAAATAAACAGTTCTAACATGAACCTCAAATTACATAGATTCTTGTGGAGTAGTAGAGCCACCTTATATTTCTTCATAAACCCTTTTATATTCTTATGTTACATTAATATTATCATGATAATAATATAATAAAAGGAATAATATAACATTATTATTTTACCTAGATCTAATCTTAGATCAATGGTACCTCTAGGTCTAGATGTATTCTACAGTATATTGAAGAGTTCATATAGTTTTTTCTCATCATATTCCAATATTTTCTTGTATGGATTCCAATTAACCCGCATAAATTTTCATGTGGTTTTATTTAAAGGAACAATATTAGAAAATGAGGGAGTATATGTTTCCTTAGGAATCAACCTTTTTATTCCATCATAACAAAGATGATTTTAAGATATATATTTGTACTAAATCTTAAATAATATTTAATTTGTTCTTTCATAATCATTAGTACGAATATAATAATTCTAATTTATATACCATAAACCATAGATCTTGGTTCTCCATTTTGACGAAATATGAAGTGTTTTAGTATATTTAATAACATTATGAATTCTCAACTTATCTCATTCTCACTCAGTCTTCGATATGTTTTTTAATCTATTAGTTTTTACAAGACCTCCATAATATTGAAATGTTGATGAGTCATAGGATATGAATTTTAAAAACTGATAAATTTTCTATGTAATAGAACCCTTAAAAATCCATCCCATAACATTGAATAGAATTCACATTCTTGATAGACTATAATAGTCTTAATCATGAGTTCCTAGTCATTAACTTCAAAAAATGTGTTTCTGTAAAAATATTTTTCTAAATGGGGATAGAAGGAGTTTTTATAATTTAAAAACCAGCTCATCCAACCTTTCTGTAGTGCGGATCTATATGCTAATGAATAACTCATCATAAACCTGGGGATATCTGTTTCCATTTATGAAAAAACATCTCGAGAGGGAAGATGGTGCTTCAGAATATCCTGAGGTCCATTAGTAATTGACTTTGTCTTCGTGGGATAGTTTGATTAATATAGAATATCTTTCTCAATAAATCTCTACAAATTGACCATAAATAACTATTATTTGAAATATGAAAATATAGGCTTTCCATGAAGCGTGGTTCAATGTAATTTGTGTTCATTTAGAAGGGATTTTGGTGATTTATGTTATATTATGAGATATTTTATCATTTCAGTATCTTTAGGACTGTAATGTGTGGGGAAACAATAATTTACATTTTTATAAACCCATATTGTATAATATTTTTAAATGAATAAAATAAAATATTTTTTAATATATTAGAATAACCAATATATATATATATAGTTATAATACAACAAAAAATAATATTAAAAGTATACCATAAAAAATTTTAGTTATAATTAATCATACGTATCTCATAGTTGATATCATTTAATCTCCCATAATTTATTTTTTTTTAAAAAAAATCAATAAGAATAGGTTTTTATGAATGAATTCAAGAGTTATATATCCCTTTTTAAAAGAATCATTCAAAAATTGAATTCTTATATAAAATATTTGTTATCCTAGATATAGAAACATGATTTTTAGAAATGTTATCTGATATTTAGTTACCACAATTTAAAGGGGAACTCTAATATTGAAATCCACAATCGAGTAAAATGTGTTTCTTCAATAGATTATCGACACAAAAACTGCTTACTACAATTTATGCATCTTAAAGAGCAGAAATTGAAATAATGTTTTGATTCCCAAAAATTGTAATTTTATAGAGGTGATTTTTCTTTCTAACTTCCACCCATTGATTTCAACATTAGAATGACTAATTATATTGAAATAATGTCCTATATAATAAAACAATCCTAATTTTTATTTCATTTATGAATTATTTTAATAATAGTTAAATGATATTCCAAAATGTTTTCTTGAAAACATTCACATATACAAACAATAAACATTATATCATACCAACTAGATATTAAGTAAATTAAAATCTCAATAATTACTCTATATATGGTTCAATAAAAAAATTTAATAGTTTCATGAAGATTTATTTCATTGGTGGTACAATGGAAAGTTTTAATTTTTTTGTGATATCTAATATAAAACTTTTTAAAATAGCTTTAGAGTAATTGATTTTGGTTAAAATAATTCGTTATTTATGTTGAATGATTTGAAAACCAAGGAATTAATTTAGTTATTATATTAAACCCATTTCAAAAAATATCATATGTTTTGAAAAATAAGTATATAAATATTTTTTAAAGAACAAAAAATAACATCATAAACATAAATTTGTGAAACTAAAACAAAATTTGAAGTCAGTTTAATAATTAAATATGGATTATAAACTCTTTTTAAAAAAAAATTGAAATAATAAAAGATTTGTTCTTGTCGTTCAATGATTTATGTGATTGTTTTAATCTAAACAATTTTTTTTGTTTGAAAATTGGACATGGAAAAAAGGATTTTAAAATCTATGGCGGTTTTCAACAAAAACATCCATAACAATAAATACATTAAGTAAAGAACACATGGAATCCCTTTAATATGAAGTGAAATTTATATGTCCTATATAATCATTATGTATTCTAATAAATTAATGTACTTTTATAGGACTAAATATTTCTTTTTAATGAATTTTTTCTTATTGAAAATAACCTTGATATACAAATTTATCATTATTTCTTGTAATATTTATAGGTTCATCAAACTCTTTCTTATATACCTATTTAGTACCAATGGTTAAATTTTACTTTTGTCTATCAACTAGTACATATATTTTATTCAATTTAAGTTGATTCAATTATTATTTAATTTCCATTACATAATTCCCATCATTAATTATGCCTTGGTGTCCCTAGGATTAATCTATAACAAGAACTAATTATATTAAACCTAGTTTCTATGTGGTGATGAAGTTTGTAGTACTCTATTTAGAACACTAGATATTTCATTTAATATATCCTCTTTGTGGGTTTTATTGGATTTAGGTTAACCTGAATCATCTGGTTTAATTATAATTTGGATTCTCTAAAAGTTCTCTACAAGTTGATTTTTAAAATAATGAAACAATAAATTTTTTTGTTTTAGTTTTATTGATGATATTAAAATTTGATATATCAATCTCTAGATTTTCTAAAAAAAGTATTGGTTCATATGGACCAGTATCAAAAATATTTACATGAACATATTATTACACTTGATTCATTTCTTTTATCAAATCATTTATAAGCTTTACTCGATGTAGAATAACAAATAAAAATTCACTAATTTCATTTAGATGAAATTTATCATGATTATACATTTTTAATGATAATAGAAACATTACATCCAAAAACATGAAATAATTCACCTTAGGTTTGCATCAATTCCATAATTAAAAAGGAGTATTCTTTGGAAGGGGTATGACTAAGACTATGATAATTACATATTATGTTTTACTTACATCATTAGCATAAAAAATTTCTAGTAGGTAATATAAACTAAGAATATTCTAGACTATCTCTTGAAGATTTGTATACCTTATTTCTATGACAACATCATTTTGGGTAATACTAGAAGAAGAAAATGTATAATTATGGAAATTTTGTGAACATATATATTCAATGTCAATTTTTTCAAACCCACGACCATATTCAATTCTCACACTTTTATTGAAAAAACAACTATAGTTTAAAAAAAATTATATTTGGTAAAAACATATAAATGATTCTCTTTTTTTTGTTAGGAAATATTCTCATGTAAACCATGAATTATCATCAATACTTTTTCATTATTAATGTTTTCTAAAAAACTAGAAACTCTTAATATACCCAATATATCTATGTGAACCAATTATGATGGTTGAGAAGATGAATAATCATTGTTTAATGTAAAAGAATCTTTGTGTTGCTTTCTCATATTCCACACCCTAGATTCATGATGAAAAGAATTTAAATAAGAAATTTTTTAGAAAATTAATTATTTAATATAAAAACTAATAATTATAATTTATTAATATAGTAAATAAAAATTTTAATTTACATATCGTAAACCATACTGTATTGTTTTTAAATTTTATACGTATTTCATTATTACACATTTGGGAAACACTGTGTAGATTTTAATTTTTATGATCTATAAATAAATATTTATAAAATAAAAAATATCTATAGTTACCCATTTGTATAATGCCAATAAATTTTCCCTTTTAATTTTTACCAAATTTGACAAGACCAATGTACACTATAGAAAAAATTTTAATTCTTAAGAATTCTCGTGTCATATTTCTAGAATGCTTATTATCCTTATTCCATATCATTATATAAGATCTTATCAAATATGTTTCATTTAATAAAATAAATGCACAATAACTTTGGTACCCATATTTTCTTGGGTAAATATTGGTGAGACATTAAAGCTTTGGGAATCAATATTTTAATGACATATTAATTTACATATTTGAGAATAATAATCAATGAATTATAAAAATAAGTTCTCTTAGGCCCAATTGGAATAATCCAGATCATGATGTTACTACATTATTTTTTACATCTAGTTTACTATTTATTCCTTGAATATAATAAATTTGATAAATTTTATTCTTAGATCAAGTTTTATAACCAAAACCATATCCATGTTTAGATAAAACATTTCTTTCATGATGTATTTATGAAGAAAAACCTTAAAAATAATCTTTAATTTATCAATGTTTTTTAATTTAAAATAATTGATTATTTTCACATCGAACAAAAATATTATATATGATATAAATTGATTAGTATTGTTGTTACTTTAATATTTTATACTTATCCCTAATCCCATTAAATTTTTCTTTATTCATATTTAAATGCTTTGATAAATATTAAGTAGTCCTATTTTTATCATTGTTTTAATTTTTTAAAATATCAAAAAAATAGTAAATAATTTATGAATAATATTTGATAAATATCTGAATTTTAAATAAAATACATATTGACCCTTTATTTTTTATCTTATTGAATTGAATCAAAATTACATAGGATTTACAAGGAATAAAAATATTTTTGTTTTATAGTCTTTTATATTTCATACCTTTATCCTCTTAAATTTTATTATATTTTAGCTTAAGAAACTCATCTTTTTTATATCCCATTATCGTACACTTGTAGTTGGTAACCATGTTGTTTCCATCATTATTTTAATCGCTTATGTTTACATATTATCCATTGTATATTTAATTTTCGAAGAACATTTACTTCCTATATGATTTTTTGAAAATTCCAACTTGATAATCTATATCTTCATCACATTCTATGTTTCCATATATTTCACTAGTTATTTCTACTTTTATTATTTTTCTCCATTTTCCAAGATTCCTTGAATTAAATTGACTATTTTGTTTCAACTTATTCATAATTCACCTTTCTCTCTTATTCATAAAACATGAATTTTCTTATTAATTTTTTTTAGCTTTCTTATATCATAGGAATTATAGATGGATATTATATGTTATATATGTCTACTGCGTAGGAATCATAGAATTCATAGAAATTGATAAATAAAAAATATGATATTTCTAAGTGCTAACATCATATTGGTAATCTAATTAAAACCTGAAATTCATTTGAAAAATTTATTCATCATGTTTACTCATAAATGTATTATATTTAAATGCATAAGAATTTAGTATCAATCCTAACAAATTTTATCTCTCTTCGTGAGACATAGATATTTTTTCCCATATTTTTAAAGTATTCACACATGTATACAATCTATTAAATTCATCTTATTATTATTCATAAAAAAAGGAATTCATGGATTTGAAATTAAATTCATGAGAATCCTTATTAACATAACTCTAATGATATCTAATATCCTTATGATTCCATATTTATTTTCGAATACAATATCTACATGAAAAAATATACATTGAAGATGGTTTTTTTATTTTCCACTCATCATGATTAGACACATTAAAATTACAATTTTTATTAGTAATAGATCGCTGAAGCATATTATTATACATAATCATAGAGATTTAGAAATGAAAAAACTTTATATATTTTTAGGATAAAAATTTGATCATGGTTCAAAATAATTTAAGATAACCCTTTAATAGGAAATGATACTTTATGTGGAGAAATAATTAGTGGGGTTAATTTACTTTATACTAAAAAGTTATGTTAAAAAATATAAAATTAATTTCCCCAATTTGAAAATATAAAATTTAATTGATACCAAAGGTAAATATAATTCAATTATTTTGGAGAAACTATTATAAATTTGAACAATTAAAATTCAAAATAACCTAAGGAATAATCTAATATTTTCATATTAATCTAATAACATTAAATAGTATATGTATTGGACGTAAGATATAATTATCAAAGTATATTTTTTTAAAATATATTAAAAAATATATTAAACAAAACATTTAAACACATAAAAATAAAAATAGATTGTTTTAGTTTCATGAAGAAACATAATCCTCCAATATTAGGTGTCACCCTATTCCATGATTAGTTTATTAAAAAATAAACATGATCCAAAACCTGTATGTGATTTTATATACAATTATTTGTATATTTTCCTGGATATAGAGCCCCTTCCACAGTATCATTATGATAGAAATGATAATAGAAACATGAGGGAGTATTATAGTACTATCCAATATAATAAAGGATATTATTGTCAGGACAAAAATTTTAATAGTATTAAAACATCATATGATAGTAAAATTAGATGAAGTTATGTAAATGGATTCGATATAGCGTAGAATTTACTTATGTTGTTCTGTAGACGATTCTGTTCTTCTCAATGTTCTATTTTAGTTTAGATATTGCGAATAAAGATAAGAGGTTGTTCTTTTGTTTTTCATTCAATATCTATAATAAATAGTCATAGGAATTATCAATAGATGATTTTTTCATATTTTATGCTCATGAAAAATCTTAATGTATGTTCATTACGTATATTACATTGTATTTTTTGTCTTTCTATCTCCGATTTTCAATAAAATTAAATATATTACATCAAAAAGAGACCTTGAAAAAACAAATTTTGAAATCCAAATACTCGGCCTAAAATTTGGGCCTGTCAAATTTTTTTGTATAGAATTTAATTCTACATAGAAAATTGGAGAGAATATTATATTTAACAATAACACACTCACATTTTGATACAATCACTTTTAGAATGTCATATAAAAATCCAAGGTAGCTTCAAATGATGAATGAATTTTAATTGGATATTTTTAAAAATTTGTATGGTCAATCAGTTTGATCATATGGTTTATAACATAATTTTTCAGATTTTTATGCCTTCCCATGGTTTCTTTAACAATTCATATAGTTTCGTCATCTGTTTCCCAAAGTTCAAAATTTCTTACTAGGTCACATTCCTTCCACATGGAGTTGATTGGAATCTCCTATAATCTCTAATTTATTCATGAATTTGATAGAATAATATGTTATAATTTTACATATTTGAAGTTGAGTCTTTTTTCTCTAAACAGTCATATGGTTTCTCATATGGTCGATCTAGGTGTTATTGATAAAATATCTGTAGTCGATTACTTTGGTTTGTGGTTGAACTTTTTCCATTATAATATATAAAATTGACTATGTTTTTATCTTATACTTTATGAAATTTTAAATCATTAGACTCACAACCTATAGTCAATATTGATAAGATATATATTCAACTCAAGGCATAGTAATTTATTTTCCAGAGAAATAATATCATTCATAAAAAATAGAATACATTAAAAACTAAAAATTTTTTAGCAAACTGACCCCAGAATGACTGGAGGCAATGATTGTTGTCAATTACATAGTCATGACTAAAAGGAATCAAATCCCATATGACCAAGATTTTTGTAGTCGTTGTTACCAGATATGTACATTAGTCTTTAAATTCAAAATAATACATTAATTATAACAATTTTTCCCTCTATTAATAAATAACCATGATGATAACTCTAATCCATCTAGTAAATTCTTCCATATGTTTCAAAGTATGCTTCTTTGATTGTTAGGGAAAGAAACATATTAAGGGTGTTCTTAAATTCATAAAAATGAAAAAAATATAGTTGAAGAAAAAACAATCAATTAGAATAGTCAATATGGAATGTAAAATAACTAAACACACATTCCTTTTAAATTACAAGATATGGAAAAATAAATATAGCAATGTAAGAGACTAAAAGACACTTCATTTAATCACTATACTGAAAATAAAATGTAAGAGAAGATATATTAATGCAAAATCTCATAGTTGAGTAATAATGAAACAAATACGAAGGAAATGATTTCTTGATCAAAGTCACGTCTAAGGCACATAAAACCATATACCATCAGGATCATTCACAATATGGTTTAAAACTATACTTTGAACCCCATTTAATTTGTCTAATTTATTTGGATCTTGAGAACTTATTGATGCATTGAGGAGATATATAAATACCTTATCCCACCTGTCATTACCATTCAAAATAATTCCTCATATATAATAATCATATAAATAATATGCCTTATCAAATACTCATATTGAATAAGGAAAACCGTTTTATCAATAATTCCCCAGTTAATCAAAAAAGTGTCATTGTGAACACTGTATATTAAAATGATATATAATTTAGGATACAAAAATATAAATTGTATGAGAATATAGATATTGAAATAATTTTCCACTAAAAATGATTATAATATATTAATTTTTTCAATATAATTTTAACAATCCTAATATGGTGTGACCTTTATAAGATAATCATTAATAACATTATTGATGGAAATAATCATTAAACATTCCAAATTATCCCATAACACTTTGAATCATTTAAATAGTTATTACTATGAAGGAATAAAATTAAATGAAACCTATAATATCATGAGAATAATTAGATTCAAGATATTATTTGTCAATGGTAAAAACATAAACCATATAAAAGAAACATGGTTCATAACTATTAATAAATCTCAATTAAATTTAAATTGAGACAAAATCCCTTACCTTGAGTTTCCATTCGGGTGAAAAATTTTCATTATCTAATATAATTGAGTTATGTCATGTTTATCTTTTATTGGGAAACTTTTTAATGTTTATCATTAATATTAATTAACTTTTTACAATGTTTTATACAACCACATAAACAAATATTTTACATCAACTATTTTGACCAAATTCTATTTATGTCTAAAAAATGACTTCGGTTGGTCAACTATAATTGAAAGGGTTATTGTATGAAATATAAAGAATAATAATCATGAAATAATTATAATATTTTTATATTAATTATATTTTTAAAATCAATCATTAAAAATGTTAATGATAAAAATGAATCAACACTATGATCATAGAGACAGTAGCTTCTACATATGCATGATTAACGTTCTAATTTTTTTAATGATAATTATGAAAAGAAGTTAGGTAACACTATATATTTACATAATGATAAATATATCATAAATACCACGTTATTTAATCTTATATACTTATATATATAATTATTTTGATGTAAAAGGAATCACATCATGTTGTGGAGGTGTTAGTCCAGTCATCCAGAAATGACATTATTAGTTTTTAAGTATATGAATGGGTAATGAGGAAAATGAAGTATATTATGTTTATATAAATTAAATAATTTCATGAAAATAAAACATTAATTATTTTTTCTATTTTTTTCATCACCATCCTTTATACATACAATATATAGTGTTAACGAATCACATCGCTTTGAGGGGGATGTAGCCCACACTTTTTCAGACAATGTTATCATATTAACATAAATGGATTGTATTAAATGTATATTCTATAAAAGAATTAAATTAGAATAATTAAATAATAAATATCATATATATAATATATAAATATATTTTCCATCTTAATGGCCACCATGAAATATAGTAATGTAATAATTAAAAATCCTCATTTTGTGATGCGGTAGTTCACAATACCTAGAAACAGTGTGTTGGTTAAAAATTAGATTAAATGTTATGTAAGTGTAGGTAGAAAAATTATAATAACACAATGCTAATATATTTATGATAATATTTCAATTATATGAGAATATAATAACAAGGTATTAGGGGTTACATAATGGATATAATACTAGAGAGCTTGAGAGAAGACATCACCTCTTACTCGGGTACCTACTTTTGGTTTGTATCAAATGGATTATTTGGATTACTTTTTAACCAAGGGGATGTTTATAGGATTATGTGAGGTATTTTTATGAGGTATTATTTTAGATATTTTTCAAGCTATCGTGGCTTTAGAGTTGTGAGGATGTCGGAGGGTGTGATTTATATTTGTAGTCGTGGAGTGGCACTCTTGAAGTATATCAGGAAAGGAAATCCATGCACGTTTTTTGTGTTTCATGTGGATCAAATAATGGTCCCAATAAGATAAAAGGTATTATAGGGTAAATATAAAGCCATGAAATGGATCTTAAACAAGTTTATTGGTCATTTGGTCCCTTAAGATTAAGGTTTAGTTCTATAATAAGCTTAATTTAACCTTAATCATTGTAATTAACATTAATCACATTCACAAATGTTTTTTGTAAAAAATAGAGATGGAAATATTCGAAATAATAATTTTTTATTATTCCAAATATGGAATCCTTTTTTTAATTTCAATAATTTAAGTGGTAGAAATTTATTTTAATTTAATATTTTAGGAGGGATGATAATGCAGTGTTTTGGTGTAAAAATGTCTAAAAGTTTTCTATGCTTTTATTAAAAATTTCAAAGTGAAATTTATTCCTATAACATAAATTTTATTAACTGATAAAAATATTTTCTAATTAATATTTAAATAAATCTAAAAATATTATTTAACCTTCTATATTATATATGTGAAAAAATAAGTTTTGAAATAAAATTTAGTATTAAATACAATTCATTAAAAAATTAAATGTTTTAGAAAAAAATATAAAAAACACACCATTACCTAATATAAATGTATAAATTTAATATATTAATATTAATTTTATATATTATATAAATTAGATTTTCACAATAATGTTTTTAGATGGTTTCTCCATCAAATGGTGGAAAAATTGCATTTATAAAAATATATGTTTTTATATGTAAAATTGTGTTTGATGTTATATTATGTATATCAGAATTAATATATGAATACAAAAAATATTTGAATTAGTATATAATAAATAAATTATATAAATATGAATCATTAATTTTAATTAATTTAATATAATAACATAAAATAACATTTTGAACATAAAAATGGTTTTCTGTAAAAATATACACTTAATAATTAATTGATTCATATAATAATTTCTAATTAATTAATTATATATTATGAAAAAAAATTGCATAAGTTATTTATTTATATTCAAAAATAATAATTTAATTTCTAGTTTAAATCTCATTATATATTAATAATAAATTATTGAATAATAAAACTCAGTCTTGCAAGTAACGGAAGCCATCGACGAAGGTCTCTCTTGTCTATAATGATCGTTAACACAATGATTCATGAATTTAAATATATATAATAGATTTTAAGTCATTAATATATTATAAGGTATCCAAATATTCTACTACCTTACACGTATGGTGGCGTGTGACATCCATGTTATAAAAACATGGTTCTTTAGATTTTTAGGGCCTCACATTCTCCCCAGCTTATTTATATTATGTCATTACAATTTAAGATAGGTCATGGTGATATTTTGTTCTGTAATTAATATGATTTAAATCCCACATTATAAGAAGGGTTCATCATTAATACTCTATAAGAGATAAAATGGGAAGTAAAAAAGGTTACATGGACTACCCGGTAACTGGGTCTCCATGTTGGAGAACAAAAGTGGGAAGTGAAAATATGTACTTGGTGGAAAATTGTAAATATTTATATGGTGTGAATGAGGTCATAAACCAAAAATGACTGAATGGTCTAAATAATTATTAGTGACTCAAACCCATCAATATTTATTTACATTAGCGACCATAAGTTCAACATAAATTATGGTATTAGGAAAACATTATAATTCGATGTAATTTTCATAATTTTTGGTAATTCTTTCACTAACTAATATTATAAGTAAATATTCATACTTGATAGGTTTCAATTTCATGTGAAATTCTTAATTTTTTTTCTATGATGAACTTTTTATTCAACACTTTTCTCCATGAAATTAATTACCAATAATGATTTTTATGCCTAAAGCACTAAATGAAACATTGAAAGGATCCTAAGGCCAATAAAACATTGAAATGTTTTACTATTAATATTTAATTATCTTCCAAAACCAATATTTTTAATAGAATAATCCTCAATCTTAAAAATTGATAATGTTGGTTCCTCATCAAGATTTATTCAGAAAATTGTTTAACTAAAAATAATGAAAAATCAACCAGGACATTGCATAGGTCAATTGTTGGTGTGAAACCCTTATAATCCATTGATCATGGGTTCTAGATAAGAATCCTTTCAGGATTTTATTTCTTTTCATCCATATTACAGGTTTTCCTCTTCTAAAATCATGTTAATATAATTTCTAAAATAAATATGATAGACATCCTTCAAATAGTCTTTTAACATATCTTTTCAATACAACCCTAGTACATAAATACAGAAACCAATTATTTTCAAATTTAACCTTATTTGGTCTATATATTACCCTCAAGACTAGGTTATTGACTTGGATATTGTCTAGGTTCCCCAGATATATGGAAATGAACTAATATGTATTTATTAGGATGATCTTCATTTTTTCCATCATATTATTCATTTTTCCTCAGAAATATATTTCATTATGTAATTATTTTCTAAACATAATGAAAATAATTATTCCATTGAGACACTCTTTAAGGGGTCTCCTACCATAGTACTCACATGTTGTAAATTGAGGCGTCCTTTATTTACTATAACCGTCACTTGAGCTCTTTTAAACCACCATTATTCTCTTATTTGGTGCGTTTGAGAGTTGGTAAAGGTATATATTATTAATTATATTTTATGAAATTTTATTTCGTATAAACATGAAATTCTTCAATCCTATCAACCCATAATTCAGTTCATCATTTCATCCATCTTTTCTTTCATGTTTAATGTTAACTTGAATTCTTCAGGTTCTAGCCAGTGACTAAAGCCATAAAAATTGTTGGATAAGAAATAGTCATAGTGAGAAATGTGTATAATTATATATAAAAAATCATAATAATATAAATGTATTTATAAATATAAAACACATTAGTATTAACCATTATTATTCATTCTCATTATCCATTAAAATTCATTAGATTGTATGGTCATGAAAACATGTAATATTCTAAGACAATCCATCGAGATTGTCAAACCAGCTGCATCATAAGGGATATTTACAAGTACTAGGTTAGCCATAGTTTGATTTAGAAAACTTTTTTGGATTTATTACTCTTAGTTACATCTGTTTTAGAACCCCATTAACTTCTAGTATCCAAATAGTTATGTATTTCTCAGAATACACACACAATCTCTACATTGAAAAAACTATAGAAAGTTATCCTATACATATCTTCAATTTCAACCATAGGATTATGTTATCTAGACTATGTTTTGATAAATCTTGTCCCAAAGGTGCTACTAAACTTCCTACGATACAAAATGTAGAGGCCTAACCCCAAATAGCCCGTAGCTGGTGTATGTTATCAGTTATATTGGAATGATTACAATGAATCAAATCATGATGGACAATGAGTTTAGTAGTATTGGTAACTAGATACATAAAAGAGTCTTTCAATACTAAATAATACACTAATTACAACATAATTTTTTTTCTATTTCTCATAGTACAATCCATTGCCTGGAGTTTCATTTTCAATGTTCTGTAAAGATTTGGCTTCAAAGATACTTTTATTTTGAGAATGAATACTTTATTTAACTCTGATTATTTCCATCTTGATTAATGGATCCCCCAAGGGGTATTTTAAATGATCTAAAGGCGTCAGACAAGGAGATCCTCTTTTAGCCATTCTGTTTGTTATTGCGGAAGACTACCTCAGTACATTACTTACCAGACTAGTCGACCAAAGTAAACTCAAGCCCATCCAGGCTTCTAGGGATAGGAATTTCCCCACCCATCATCTTTATGCCAATTACATAATTCTTTACCTTAATGGTGACAAAAGGAATATTCAGGTTTTAAAAACTGCTCTGTCTCACTATGAGGAGGTCTCGGGTCAAGCGATCTGTTAGAATAAATCCTTTGCCTTTTTTGGTAAAACATTCTCCCCTCACAGAAATGTCTCCATCGCCAACAAATTAGGAATTAAAGAGGGATCCCTCCCATTAAACTACCTTGGTGTTCATATTTTCTGGGGAAGGCCAAAATACCTTTATTTTTCCTATAATGTTGATCAAATTATTAAACAACTCTCCACCTGGAATGGAAAATCCCTCTCCATGGCTGGAAGAATCTGTCTTGTTAAATATACAATTGTCTCTAAAATGGTTTACTCGCTGATGGTTTATAAATGGTCTGTTAACACTCTTAAAAAGCTCAATGCCTATATTAAAAACTTTGTTCTGGACTAGAATTATTCTTGAAAGAAAACTTGTTACCATCCCTTGGGACACCTACTGTAAGCCCTTAGAAAAAGGTGGTCTTGGAATTAAAAATCTCAGACTCTTTAATGATGCGCTCCAAGGTAAACTCACCTGGAGGATATTTCATACCAACTCGGATGCTTTGGATTTCCTTAAAAAGAGATTTCTTCACAAATGTAAAAAGGTTAACTCAAATTGCATCACTTCTTTAATCTTTCCCTCTATCAAATACACATACTTCAACATTTTGAAGAACTCCCAATGGATGGTCAATTCTAATTCATCCATGAATTACTGGCTTGATAATTGGTCTGGCACCCCCTAATCTCTATGCCATCTTCTAATGAAACTATTGAAAACACCAATCGTACCATTAAATATGTTATTCACTCTCACAACAGTGTTATCATTGATAAAATTATGAATGTCATTGATAGTTATACTTTCTCCATTACTGATGAATTCCTTATCTGGGAACCTGCTAATAATGGCATCCTGGACTCAAAAATTTACTATGAGTATAATTTCATAAACACTGACTCCAACATTGAATGTTTTGTCCATTTTAACAAACCGGAGATTAAACCCTAATGATTTACACTTATTTGGAGAATTGAACATTATATAATTCCTACTGAAGTTTGCATACAATCTCTTGGTATTCATCTATGCTCAAAATGTCTCTTCTGCAACCAACATAGGGAAGATTTGAATCATCTCTTTCTATAGTGTGCTATAGCTTCTGCTCTTTGGAATTATAATCTTGACTTATTTGGCTGCAGATGGATTCTTTATGGTACTATTGTATCACAATTAAAAAAATGTGCTCAATTAGGGGAATCACAACAAATCAAGAATCTCTTCCTCTCTGCCATTGCTGAGCTTCATCATGTGATCTGGTATGATAGAAACAATATGATTCATAATAACTCTTCATCAAATCTGAATGCAGGTAAAGCACGTATCCTCCTTGCGACGCGTGAGGCTACCTCTATCCAAAAGGCACACTGCAATAATACTATTAGAGAATTTGAGATTCTTTGGAGACTTCACATTGAAGGAATCTTCAAGAAACCCAAACGCACCTTTGAAGTATTCCGGCAGGCTCCGCTTCCAGGATGGATCATGGTGAATATTGATGGTGCCTCCAAGGGAAACCCAAGACTTGCCTGTTGCAGAGCGATCTTCAGAGACCATCTTGGTATATGCCATGGATGTTTTTTCACTGCCTATGGCACTGTCTCTTCATTGGAAGCTGAAACGATGGGTGTGATACATGCTATCAAATATTCCCTCCATAAAGGATGGAGGATGATTTGGCTTGAAAGTGACTCGACCACCGTCGTTCAAGCAACCTGTAAGGGGATGACTCACCTTGCCTGGCCTCTCACTACTCGCAGGATGAAGTGCCTCGACACTCTTCTGCAGTTCAATCATATCGCCACCCATGTTTTTAGAGAATCTAAAAAAGTTGATGATGTTCTTTCAAACATGGGAGTTAATCAAGAGATGATGCGGATTGATGCACTCCCTCTTGATCTTTTTCAGCTTTATGACAATGATTGTAGGAAACTTCCATCCTTTCGACTCTTGTAACCTTTTTTTCTATCCTCAATAAATTGTGCCTCGGTCTTTGACCGAAGAACTACCTTTTAAAAAATATATTGAAATATAAGAAAATAAAATGCATTCTCTTTAATAAATGAACTAATAATGAAATGTATCCAAATATCTATCGATAAAAAAATTCATGGATGAATAATAACTAAATGTTATATAAAGAAAATTATTTTTTAATTTATGTCATATCTAAAGAACCTAAAAACTTATACTATCAACATATTTATCTATTGAGAACGTATCAATTCATAGAGGATATATATAAAGTACTTGATCCACCTGTCATTACTAGTCCAAATAATTCCTCATATCGATAAATCAGATAAATAACATTCCTTATCAAATATCAGTATTGAATAAAATATACGTTTTTGTCAATAATTCCTTAGGTAATCAAATAACTGTTAATATAAACAACATATATAAAAATTATAAATGGTATACGAAATAATAATATTTATTTTATAATAATATTCATATATAAGCAAATTTTAAATGAAAATTTGTTAAAATAAATTTTTTGATTCCATAAAATTTTAATAAAAACAAATTCAAGTGATATATCATATAAAATCATTATAGGAATACATGAGGGAAATAATAATTATACATTCCAATGTGTCCCATGCCACTTTAAAACATTTAAATAAAAATCCACATAAAGGAATTATATTTATAGAAACATATAATATCATGAGAATTAGAAGATTCATTATATTATGTATTGAACGGTAGTGTATAAACTATATATAAGAAACTCGATGAATAACTACAAATAAGTCTCAATGAAATGTAAAATGTGACAAAATATGTTACCTTGTGTTTAATTTCCAGTGAAATCCCATTAACATCCTATATAATAAACATATGTTCTGTTTATACATAAATCAAATCCATTTCATTTTTTTCATTGATTTTATTTCAATTTTTACTATTTTTTATAAAACTACATAAACATTTATATTCACATCGGGTTTTTTGAAAAAATTCAGATTATGTGCCAAAAATGACTATGGTATTTTATCATTGGTCAAAGAAGCCATTATATAAAAAATATAGAATAATAATCATGAAATAATTATTATATTTAAATATTAATTATACTTTTAAAATCAATCTCTAAATATTATTATAAAAAATGGATCAACATTGCGATAATAGAGATAGTATATCATACATATACATGAGTGAAATTCTAATTTTTCAATGATCATTATCGAAAGTAGATAAGTAGAAATATATATTTCATAAAATATAATTATATAATAAATACCATTTCAAATAATCATATATATTTATATATAAAACTATTGTGAAGTAAAAGGAATCACATAATGTTGAGGAGGTGGTAGTCTAAACATCCATGAATGACATTATAAATTTTTAGGTGTGTGAAACGGTAATAAAGAAATTGACATATATTATAATTACAGAATGATATTTATGACATTAATATCATATAAAATTTTTATTATGTCACATATATTTAATTAAATCAGTCCTTTATATGTTCCTTGTATAGTTTCAATGAATCACAATACATTGAGGGCGGTAGTCCACACTTCCCCAAACCATGTTATCATATTTACGAAAAATGGAAGGTATTAAATGTATGTGTTATACAAGTAATAAAAAAGTATAAATAAATAACAAATATCATATTTATAATATATAAATATAATTTTCTACATAATGGCCACCATGAGTGGTGGGAATGGAAAAAAATGAACAATCATCATTTTGTGAGGCTGTAGTTCTTCATATATAGTAACATTATGTTCGTTACCCATTAGAAGGAATTGTGTGTAAGTGTGGCTAAAAAAAAGATTAAAATAATCATATTATTTTTAGGATACTTTTTATGTTATAAAATAATATAATAATAAGGTTTTATGGGTTGTTGAGTGGAAAAAAACTAGGGGTATGGTGTGAAAACACTGCCTATTAATCTGTTAACATCTTTTGGTTAGTACCAAAATTATTTTTTGGATTATTTTCATTCAAATGATATTATATTATGATGAGAATTGGTATTTTAGGGATATATTTGGGAATATCTTGGTTGATCCAAGGTGTCTTGATAGGTGTGACAGAATATTAGTATAAGATGCCTTTTTTATATAGGGAGAGGAGTGAAACTGTTGTAATATTTTGAAAGTTGATTTCCCTGAAAGTTTTTCATGTTTAATTTGGATAAAATATTAAAAAACCAATAAATGGTATTATAGGATATAAATATGGCCATACAATGGATCTTTAACAAGTTGTTAGCTCATTTGGGCCCTTAGGATTAAGGATTAGTCCCTTAAGAAGATAAATTTATCCTTTATAAGTGTAAATAACATTAATCACATACCCTAATATTTTAGGTAAAAAAGTTAGTATTATTATAAATTTATAATTTTTCTGATTCCAAATATGAAATTCATTTTTCCAAATTAATTTCATATATGTTTCATAAAATGATTTAAATTTAATCAAGTAAGAATGACCTTAATGTGCGTTTTTAAAGTGAAAACGCCAGAAATATTTCTCTTTTTTCATATAAAATTTAATATTTAAATTAATTAAAATTGTATAAATTGTATTAATGGATAAAAATATAATCTAATTAATATTTAAACTCAATTTAACATAGAGTTTTTCCTTATAAATAAATTAAATTAAATTGAATTTTATAACTAAAATTCTGTTTTTTAACAATTAATTAAATTATGAAATGTTTCAGAAAATTATCAAGAAATAACCCTAACATAATTATTTCATTTCAATTTAAAATATGAAATATTTTTTGAATCATTTAATCAATTAATGTTTCAAAAGTCTGATATAAAAATGTTTCTACATTAAGAGGTTGTAGAATTGCCTTTATAAAAATATAGGTTGTTATGAGTAAAATAATATTTGTTCTATTTTTACATCTACCTAACATAATGGATGAATATAAAAGATAGTTGATTGAATATAATATATATATATATATATATATATATTACATTAATATCAGTAAATAATTGTAATTAAATAAATCTATTACTGTAATATATCTTTTTGAGCATAAGAATAGTTTCCTATAAAAATATTTACTTTATACAGAATTTGTTCTTATATTGATTTATAATTAATATATCATTGTTTAATTAATTATGTATTTGTATAAATAATAGTTTTAATAAGTTAGTTATTACTATACATAACTACAAATTTAATATCTATTTTATACCTCATTATATTTTAATAATATATTATTGTTCGATAAAACCCAGTCTTGCGTGTAATTCATGCCACTGAGGATGGTTTCTCTTCCTTATAATTCATGTTAACACAGTGTTTCATGCATTTAAATGTATAGAATATATTTTAATTAAATTTATGATAATGTATTTGAATATTATATTACCTCACCCACATGGTTTCGTGTTTTATACATACTATGCAGTACAAGGTTCTTACATAAAAGTTTTGGGGCATCAAAACTATCTTTTCCTAATAAAATTAGGAATTTATGGATTAATCCATTAAACCCATTTTCATATTCTGAACACTTTAGATAAAATAATATATTTTTACTTTCACTAATCCATTAACAAGTAAATAGTTTATCGATAGACCCACTAAAAGAATGTTTACATTACCTCATGAAAAAATAAATAGTAAATTATTCTCTCCACTGATTATTTGGAATATTAGAATGGTTCAAGGTTTAATATAGTTGTTTAATCAATAAAAAAATCATTCCATATCTAATAAAATGTGATTGATTAGGAGGGATGTCATTACATTATTCCTCAAATTCAGTATTGACAGTGTTTTTTATTGATATAGAAACTACATGAAATCAAAAATCAATTTATGATAAAAAATAATCATATTGAAAATCATATAATCATAGAAAAACCATTCATTGTATGTATAATCATAGAACCATAGGTTTAACCATGGATATCTATGGTTTTTATCGACCCAAATCCTTAATAATGGTTCGTAATGAAAATATATGATAACTTTATAATATCACCTATGAGATTCAAACGATGATATTGGTAGGGTTATATTTACCATGAACTATAATTATGGTCATGATATACTCAAAAAACTCTTTTTCGGGTTACTAATACAAGATGAATCTATTCTAATACCATGTATACTTTTAGTAGCCTATCTTGGATGAATTTTATGGAAATAAAACTCCTTAATTTAATATAACATAATATGTTATCCTATATTTAGGCTTTCAAACATAAGGGAGATTAGGTCATTCATGAGAGGGATGTCAGGGTCCATAGGGGAGGAAAAGTGTGGGTTGCAGGAATTAAATGAAAATAGGGGTTGATTTGGATATTCAATATTTATTTTCAAAAAATTTGGGCAATGGTATACCATGATGTATCCCTATTGAATATGATGTGGTGTCTCTCACAAGACACTGCTACAATGTTTATGTTTGGGATCCAATATTGTACACCCAAATGAGGTAGAAACCATGGAACCCTGATTGTAGACATTCATGGCATGGATCTCTTGTTATTGATTTTAGGATTTATCAAGAGGCCCTCTCCTAATATTAAACACCTCCATTTAATGGGGTGGACTTCTATAACTACTTTTTTCCAACAGTAGTCTTCACATACATCCTACAAAATTATTTAAATAATGAAAATATATAAAATAAATAAAAAATAGATAATAATCAGATAATAAAAATATCATATATTAAAATGAAATTGGGGGTGTGATAGAAAAATTAGTGATCTCCCCTCCACTAATATTCAAGGAACTATAAGATCATGTAAACATGAAAAAATCTAGATGATAAATCCACAAAGAAAAATAATATGAAAACGTATTTATGGATGGGTTTATTATTCAAGAGGTATCTTAATCCATTCATGGATATATACTCATTTGGATGTGGAGAATAGATATGTTTCACTTTTTTAATTATCCACCATAAAAAATCAATCTATACATTCATCCCTCAATTTATTCCATAGATAGTTGTTGTAGTAATGGAGAAGATTAGGATAAATTTCATTTATATGATTTATTTTCATTTCTTCAATGATTTGTATTTTTTTTTGTATTATTGAATAGTATTATAGTGTGGGGGTATAGAGACTGTGATTAATTATAGTGTTTTATTCCATATAGATCCTAGATGTTACACTATTCCTTATTTCTTTCTTAGATATTTTAATTGGTTACGAATTTATTATAAGATCATTTAGAGTTGGTGAGGAAATGAGCATTGAAAATCGGTCCATGAAGTTATGTAGTGATCATGGAAGCCTGATGGATGAGAGATTAAGGCTATTTTGGAAATAAAATTATATAAAATTCATTTTAATCATTACATATAATTGATAAGATAACCGTTATACATACCAATTAGTTTATTGGTGTCTTTATAATTACCATGACTATAGAGTATTAAGAGACTGTGATGTTATTAATACAATTCCATTTGAAATAAAATTGTTATAAATCGCATGATTTTCACTACCGATAATTATTATACAATTATAAAATTGAGTCAATTCTCCTTGTTATTAATTACTTATCCTAGTAAATACAACACTTAATCGCAATAACACATACATAAATCTAAAAATACTAAGAATACATGTATTTATTACATATTTGAACACAAAACACCACAATTAATATTTTAGTTAAACGTCTATCATACATAAGTGAATTAGTGGACCAACCATGTAACCCTATGTTAACTTTATACATATCAGTTAAAATGTATTTTGGTTTAATGTACTTCAATACATAAATTAATATTGTTTATTGGGATAATTATAGTAGATTAACTCATTATAATTCATTTATTTTAGGAAAAAATATAAAAAATACAATTATATACCTAATATAGAATTGAATAATTGTATTCATTAAAAACATGAATACTTTCGGATTGATAGAATTTCATTTTATGTTTTATTATTACATACTTGTAATATGTATTCAATTCGAATTTGAGAATCAAGTTATTGGTTTGAGGGACACACACAATGGAGAAATATTAGTGCCAAGAAACAAATGGAATGAAGAGTATAATGGATTGTTTAATGGGATATAATTTATGGAAATAACAAAATCAAAAATTGAAAAATTTATAATTGTCATAAAAATTCACTAAAAATGATAAAGTTTGAAATATACTAAGTGTTGGGGGGGTCGTGAATCATGTTTTCACTATGGGAGAGGAAGCAAGATCCCATGAACCATCAAGTGAACTTTCTACCAATCTTCACTTGTGTACCCAAAGAAGATGCCTATAAATTTATCATGGATTTCATAATTACAATGAATTCATTCATTCCAAAGGGATTATAAGAGGATGATATCAACATAATGTTTTTCCCTAGTTTCATAATTGGTAAGCTATATACTAGTTTCTCATTCAAGAAGAAGATGCATTCCAATATTTTGAGACATTATATAATTTATTTTTAGGATAAATTATACAACACTAATTATAATGGTATTAGGGGGGAATTATTAACATCGCTAAAGTATAATAGGTTCACTTCGATGAAGATGTATAAAGGTTTACGAGATACATTTAGTAGTTCCCATCCCCTCCGGTCCCACCCAAATTACTCCTAAAACGATTTTATAATGCTCTCATTTTATAGAAAAATATTAGTTGATATATTTTTCCATGAGAATTATAGATATAATTCATTCCTAGAATTTAATATCATTCAAAAGTGTTTGTGGATGAATTAAATGGATAAGAAAATTAAATCTGATTCTTTATGTGATAATTTCTAGTAAGAAAATTTCTAAAAAGGTGAAATTATATTTTCATACAGATAAAGATCAATTTAATGATTCCATTTTAAGGATATAAGAAAATAAACAGTTAAATTAAACCTATAAAGTCCTTTATAATAACAAAAATATGTCTAGAAATTATGAAATTACACTACTATATCACAATTTAAAATATAATAAAATCATATAAAAACCAGGTAAATTATTTTATAAGGAATATATTATTCATAACACCATGTTAAATATGATGAATATGTACATGTAATTCATTTTTAAAAGATCCATTCAAATTATTTTTAGATTTTAACTCCATAAATCCAAGAATATATGAATAAAAATAGCCTGATTTGAGTTATCTTACCAACATAACTTAGTAGAAGCATGAGAAGTTTTTACAAGGTAAAATAAGGGTATTAAGGGTCATTTATAGCATACATTCAATGGAAATTAAAATAATCACTAATAAATTCCAACAAATAAGGACAATGGTATAAGAATTATATTATATCATCTTTATGGAGTTTAATAAAGTATTTTTGGAAATGAATAAAAAATGGAACGGTTCGTTAATAAAACTGAATATTTTATCTAAGAAATATGATTTATTTACTTATAGAAGGATACATCTATATAAAAATTATCAAAAAAAAAACAAATAATATATTCCTCATTATGATGCTCTAGGATAATTCTATAAATAAAAACTGAATGTATCCACGGAGTAATTCCAATCCAATATGATACACATACTTTGGAATGTTTCATGGTCATTACCTAAAGAAATGATATTAATCTATAGTAGAAAAATCCTATCCAGGCTGTGTATGAATGGGTTTTGGAATAAAATCACTATAAATTCAAGATCCAAAAATAAAACATGGAACTAAAATTAATAATTAAGTGTATCAAAAATGAAATTTAAAATATAATCAAGGATTAAGTAGAAACTATTATAAGAGTTTTGGAAATATTTTATCAACTTTATCTCATCCCAAAAAGAAGTCTGAAAGTTGATGAAGAACTATTAGAGGGTGTTCAAATAATATTGATAAATTTAAGTAATAAAAAATAGTGGTTATGTTTTTTAAATTCATTTCCCAAGGAGAATAATAGAATGGGAATCACAGACCATCAATGTCGATATGAAGAAAAAGATTATAGAACACTATTTTAAATGTGAAATGACACCCCAACCCAAAATTCATGTGAATATTGTTTAAAAATCTAGTTTCCCAAGGAATTTTTAGATATTTAAGATTAGAAATATTATATAAAATGATTCATAATAGATGTATATATACATGATTCATAATTCCAGAAGGATATAATAGATCTAGAAACATTGAGAATATAAGAAACATTTGTATAAGAACCACCTTTGTTCCCAAGAAACATGAAAAAACTACAATTAGAAAAAAAAATTAATTGATATAATGAAGAAAAAATGATGATATTATGAAATAATTTCATCATTGAATGAAACCAATGAATATTAATTTTTTATTTCTTTTTTAATTTTACTATTTTGGAAAAATCCATACCCACCACAATATATATTACTTGATATTTTATAGGTTCTTCATTCCAATAAATGTTATTGAAAATTTGGATAAAAAAACACACAAACTTTCCAGTAATATGAGATATAATGATATATGAAGTGTTATATCATACCTATTATAAAATTTATATTATGCATGAAATAATTGATTAAATTCTGAGATATATATCTTTTATTATGCATAAATTAATCACATATAAATATCATGTGTTAGGGAAGAAAAGTGTATAAAGTGTGTTGTGATGGGAATTTAACATTATTCATAAAATTGAACCTCTTATACTTAGAGAGAAAAATAAACCTCTAATACATTAAAACTATTATTTATTTTCTTTAAATTGATGGAATATAATATGTGACATGTGTGAATCAAAATTGGACATTTCTACAAAGTCTCAATGAACCTATGATTGAGTGATTTAGTTTTTCTTAATAAAAGTATCCTTAAATTCTTCAACATAAATAGAAATTAGATAAAAATTGTAATTGGAGTAGTGTGGGAAATTGATGTCCTAAATGGACTTTCATAAAATGTCTTGGCACATCCATGTGTGAGTAAAAAATAAAAAACAAACCAATAAGAGTCAATGGATACATGAGATATCTTTTCCCATGTACATATTTAATTCCATGACTATTGTAACATACCATGATTTATTCATTCTATAATGTTTGGGTTAGTTTCAGGTGGGTGATACTCAATGGATAGTTGAATTCCATATCCCATGTTCAAAAATGGTAAATTGGAGATATTTATTAGGAGGGGTGATGGGGAAGGTGAATTATGAGCTCATGTGCATAATATGAAAATGGTATTATCTTTTTAATTCATAGTGAAAATACATTATTTAGTTAAAATTATGTAGTGATAACATGACCCGGACTGATGGGGAATTTAAATAGTGCTTCATGTTCAGAATTAGATAGAATTATTTCATTGAAAAATTTAATTCAATACATTATTTTTTGAACTTGGTAGAATTTAAATTCTGGGTAAACTTTTATTGAGTGAGTTTACATAAAGAAAAAAACATGATCAAGTATGGGGGAATGTTGGTATCATAATTTTTCCATTCATTTTTAATAATATGATGACCATATTTTTTGTGTTTAGTTAAATAAATATATTTTATTTTTCTTAATTTTCAATAAAATTTTATTTGTCAATAAAATTAGATTTTCCTTATATTTTATCAATTAATGCCATGAATATGTGAAATTTGTTGATTTTTTATTTTTTTCCTGAGAAATTAAATTGGTAAATTTTATGATTTGGAATATTAAAAAATATGACGTTGAGGTCAGGTATGATTAAATGAAAATATTCTATGTCTTTTATACGTAATTTTGGAACCAAATCTGCTAAATGATAATAACCAAAGGTTTATAATTTCTATGTAAGAGAAAAATTTGCGTTATTTTAAATGTATGAGTTAATGAATAGTACAATTTCATTAACCATGGATGAAATATATTATTTCAGTAACCTTCATTTAAATTATATTAAATGAGAGTAAATCAGTTCAAATATACATGTACTTGGAAAATATTTTTAGGAACCACCCATGAAAATAATACCCAAAAAAATTCTTCCGGTATTAACAAATAAACACATAAATGATCCACATTAGAATAAAAACACCACTCTTAAGAGATACTCAAATACTTCATTTGTGATTTTTCAAAGCATCTACAATGACACCCCTCTATCTCCCTCATCAAACATTTGAATTCCAATATATCATTGGCTCAACCCATTAGTATCTCAAGATGTAACAGAACATCAATTCACATCCCAGTAGAACTATAACCCCTAAAACTAAATGCATTCTACCTGAAACATCCTTTAAAACTAAAACACAAATTCTTTACAGATGTTAACATAGTCCTAAGCTCTAACAGAGTATCCTAATTTCCCCAAGAATTATTTTAGTAATGATCAGTTACCCCCCATCCTGGATGTTGATGTATAATTTAATGGCTACTATAAAAATAAAATCTCAATTACACATGGACATCATGTTGATGGTGAGTAGTTTCAGCCATTTTATTTTTCGTAGATCGGGTAGTAAGTTATGATGAATCCTTTCAGAATATGATCATTATGAGAGTGAAATTGATGCAAATTCCATCACATTAATTTATAGAGTAACTCATGGAACCTTTCATAACTTTAGTATATCAAGAAACAAAGATCAATCAGGTAAAAATTTAATTTTTGAGGAAATTTTCATTCTTGTGAAATCGCAATCCATTCATGGATCTATATTCAATCCACTGGGAGAGTTGGAACCCATCCAAATTCCGTCAATTCATTCCATTATCAAACATACCTAAGACATCTATTCCAAAATCTATCTATAAAATATAGAAATGGTAGCAATTATAATGGAGGAGAGGAAGTTGAGTTTCAAATATGAGATAGATTTCAATATTTCCATTGATTTTTGTTATTGATAATATGAATAGTAATTCATATAATTTGAGGGATACGGTGGATTTGATAATTTATTATGAAATATTATTTTTGGAACAAAGGTATATCATTTTATATTATTTATTGATAATTATTTTATTTGATAGGTCATTGATTAGATGATCCCTGGGAGTGGGTACGGTAATTTGAGTTGAAACAAGATCCATTTATTTAATTAATGATCTTCGAATCCTAATGGGTAATAGTTATAAGGCCATTGTGGCAACAAAATCATAGATAGTGTAATTTAATCAATATTTATAATGTTTTGGACTATCAATATAAAGGAAATATTATTACATTGGTATGTTATTATCTTCCATGATAGTGGTGTTTAATATGATAATGATTTGAATAATTCAATTTTATAAACCATACCCATTTTATTCTTCAGAGGATTGATCACTACCCAGAATTCTTCCACTATCATCACATTAAATCAGCAATCCTTGTCATTGTTTACTTATCCTTTTTCCTATACAACTTTAATTTATATATAGATTTAAAAATACTAAAACAAAATTTATTTTTTACTTGTTTAAACAAACATCCACCTTGTTTATAAATGTGTTACACATCAATCATATCTAATTTAATTAGTTGAAAAAAATACTCATACTCATGCTTGTACCAGTTACACACTAGTATAATTGTATTTTTTCATTAAATATTTCAATTAATAAACATATTATAATATGTTTGAGTCACTAAAAGATATTGGATAGTGATACCAAAAAATTAATTATTGAAAAAACAAGTTTTATTTATATATTTCATTTGAAATAAGAAACCACAAATATTATTAATTAAAATCCATTAAGGTAGATCCATGAAATTTGAATCAAAATGAATCATCTCATTATTAATTTATAATTCACATTTTGTATCTGTTTATAATTTTATCAACTTCTATATGATTTATAAAATTTTAGCATTAAGAAGATAATTAAAAATAAAAATCAGTAAACCAATAAATATGAGCCATACTTGAAATGCTAACATTCCCAAACAATCATACCTATCCATAATCTGGTAGGGGATTTTCAATTTAGGACACTAAATTTTAAAATAATCTGTTTTATGACTTCAATACATTTTTTTACATTATAATTGATTGAGGACATTAACGTCATTAACAAAATAAATTTTTATCCTCAATAAAAAAGTTAATTTAAATAATGTATAAACCACTTCTATTGATGGATGAACTGAATTAGAAAGACCAATTAAATAAAAATGGAAATAGAATATCATCTATATAATCATATCATTAGTGAATGTGACTAATAATATATATGATTCTAAATTTTATGATGAAAATGGAATGGTAATGGGAATGGTCACTTGAATGAGAACCATTCATAAAATAATGTATGTTGGGGATGGAGAAATTTTGATGAACAAAATATTTGAAAAGATAATATATCCCAATCTCCATCAACATAAATCCCACTCATCATCATTCCCTCCTATACCCAACCATTAATTCCTCTATAACACTAACACATATTTCCCTATAAGAATCCCTATCCTTAACGAACCATCCTCACATCCTCATCCCAATATATCCACATTGATGGTTCTCAATCATTATAATTTTTCATGAATGTTTCTAATCATTATCAACGAATTTTATTCGATCACCATCATCAAACCCCCTCATTACTGTATAATTTTATCACATATATTAAGTTCACCTCCACATTATAGAGAGTAGAGTGATGGTAAGATTAGGATAATGAAATGGAAACAAAGTGGGTGGGGAGATTACAATGGTGGTTGGGGGTCATGGAGACTGAAATGATTCTTGTGGGAGGAGGTCAATGTTAGTCCGGGGTAAGGATGATGACAATGATAATTGAATGATGGAAGGTGATTATATTTTGATAATAGTAGTGGAAAAATAGTTAAATTATGATTTGGGGTAAAATATGTTATAACAATACGGTTTCCTAGGTTAGGAATGACATTCCACATAATTTTTAAGGGAATATCAATTACACCATATTATAGAATTTTCTATTTTATAGACATAGAAATTTATCCTACCAAACACAGAAAAACATAAATATCATTCTATATATATTTACTAGTATGATTATCCTTCATGGAAAGTATGTCAAGAATATAAAATGATTTAAATGGGTAACTAAATATATCAAGGAGGTTTTGACCTTATCATCAATGAATTTGTAATGAGTTACTAACTATATCATAGATGTTTAACATATCAATTATTGACTAAATTACTTAGAGTGAAAAAGGTTTTTTTTTTCAAAAAATGACGGCTCAACTCCTATAGTTGAGATCCATGGGTTGTAAATGTGAACTTTAGGTATATTTGGTGATCTGCCATCTCACTAATAAAGTCCTACATATAAGGTTCCTGAAATTATCATGGGTGTTGGTATATTATATAAGGTTTATAAATATTCAGATGAAATCACGGGGGATGTTAGGATTGTTTGAAGTTTTTATATAATATTATCCTATGATTCTACTGATTTCCCACTCCACACTATATTGTTTAATATATATTTAATAACTAGTTGCTTTGTTATTTTGTCACTGTTAGGGGTTTATGATTCACGGTTTTCAGTATCATATTATTGATTATATATATAAATTTTTACGTCTCAAGGTAATGGAATAATTATCATACTATGGGTGGTGTAGATGATAAATATTTTGTATCTTTTTCATGACTAACTTGATTACAAGAGATTTTGGATCCATAGTTTTAGTTTTAAGTAAATGTGTTTGTGAAATTTCATCTCATGCACTCCTCTTGTAATAGAACTTTTACTTAATATTAAAAAGTTATGTAATACCCTCTCTACGAATGATTTGGATTCAAATTTTGTTTTTTAGTCAGTTCATCTCCTGAGGATGTATCCAAATGGTGACCATCATTGTTTAAAATGACATGATAAAAGAACAATTATATGTGGTAGACATGAAATTATTTTTGTGGGTAGGATGTATTGAGATTCATAAATGTCCCCAAAAACTAATATTTTTTCTTTATATTAACTAATTAAAAATCTATAATGTTATACCTTATCTAGGTACTTCAAGAATAAGGGAAAATATTATAGATGAATGCCCTATCAATTTCATTTGAAGTAGTGACATCTCTTGGAATTAAATTTCACATAAATTACTTGGATAATCCTTAAATGGTGAATATGATTACTTTCAAATAATTTGAGATTATGGTACTAAGATTGTTTTAAAAATTCTATACACAGTCCCAAACATTACTAGATTAGTTTTTGGGACATGCCCATAAAACCCATGAATCATATTTAATTGTGGAGTTTTTCTTGGACTCAGATACAAATCATATTATTTTTATGAAGGATGATAATTATTAGTAAATAATATAGTTAAAAAAGTTTCCCAAAATTTCAAACTCAACTAAGACATAGTTTCATCCACAGTTACCCTTCTGTAAGAAACTGTAAAGGAAATAGTAGTGAATGCTGGAAAATATTTCAATGGAGCTGTTGGATTGGTGTAGCCCAATCCGTTTTGAATTATGTTGGTCCAAATGCTAGTTTTTTCATACTGAACACCAAGACACAACTATAAAACCCAAATATTTTATGATATATATATTCTCAAATAAATTTAATTTTTCCAATTTTATATGTTTCATGAAACACATAGCTTAAAAGCACACGAATATAGTATTAAATATTTACATGACCATTAGAATAGTAATATGACCAATAGAAATATTATTGGGACCATTATAACAATAAATACAACTATAAATGTATATATAATATATTTGTATCACATAAATTAAATTATTATATATTTATATAAAATAATCATTAAATAATTTTTTTAAAAATGATAAATTAAGTGTTGACATTTTTTGTGGAATTGAAATATTTAAGAAATATTTTATAATTAATATCATAATTTAGTAGTAAATTTTATTTATTAATTAGGCTCATAATTTAATATTTTGTTGTCTAATTATTATTAGATAATTGTATGATACCCTAACTAATTTTTCAATGTTTCATAAATTTATTATATTCTTAAAATCGGTATTTTTTTTAAATGATGGTTTTAATTAAAAATTTAATTTCTAATATTTAAGAAAATTTTATTCATAAAATGGAGTTCATTTATTATATCTTATCTTAAAAAAATGGCTTGAGTGAATGTTAGGGATTTTTCTAAAATATTTTACTTTTTGGTGAATAGTGAAATACAATAATTTGTGGTATTTTACATTTCAAGATAAATACATTGCTCTTCGAGTCATCTATGATATAAAAACCAAATAGTTAAATCTCACATGAAATAGTTACTATACTTAGTAACAAGAATCATCTCTATTGGTAGTCCTGAGACAAAATAAAAAACTAAACAACAAAATAATAAAAAACACTATCCTCCACTATAAATACCACCCCTTATCATCCAACATACCATGCCTTGGATTTTACTAATATTCTCCTGAATTAATCTCAAAAATAATTTACCCACTTCCGTGTATTCGTGTCCTCACTAAAAAAAATTCCATGTGTCATAAGGATGTTCGCAAAGAGACGATATTGAAAGGGTAAAATCATGGTTCTTAATCTTTTAATTTCTTTCCATTTCATATTATCTCCTCACCTCCCCTCATTAAAAGTCTCAGGATATCACCAGTATCATAAATATATATATATACAAACATAAATGTTATTGTGATTGTAAAAACCCAATATTTTAAATAGAAATTTTCTATCTTATAATTATGTCATAAAATGACATGAAAAAAATCATAATAAACTATTAAGTGTTATGATAAATTTTAACATAGGTTTTTCACTTTTTTGTTATGAATTTCGAAAATTTGACAAACATGATTGTAATCAGTATGTTAATTGGAGTCTGATAGAAAAAACATAATTTTTCTAGTGAATAGTAACCTACCCTTACGAATACTAACATAACCTTATTAAAAGAGACAAACCCTAATGAATAGTATCCTTATCTATGATAGTATAATAATAATATTTATGTGAATGTATGATGTACCTATACTTTAGAATAAGTAAATGAATGTTTTGAAACTAGTTTTCTAATAATAAATTATTATTTTAATTAAATATTAAATTATTAATATTTATAATTTTTTTTTTCGAAAAATGAATTTCATTTTTGGATTATACACGTCAAAAAATGATTAGGGTTAAATTTTAGGGCTTTTCTATAATTCATGGATTTTTTATGAATAGTGAAATCTAATAATTCACAATAAATGCTAAAACCTTAATTTATGCTACATGCGTGAGTCATGGATGTTGTAAATGGCCCTTAGTTAAAACTCACATGCATTTATTACTATTATTGGTCAAGTAAAACTTACTATTTATTGTCTTGTTAAGAAATAATAAATTAATGATTATAATATTATGAAAACCCTCCTCTCCTCCACTATAAAACCCCCCTCACTTTGTCTTCTCTCCACTCATCTCAAGACTTGTGACTTGTGAATATTCTACCCAAATCTCTCCCAAAGATCTTATCCCACATCCATAAACCCTTAGTGACATCAAAATACCAAAACCTCTCCCCTTAAGAGGTTCTCAATGGATATAAACTCAATAGGTAAATTCCACATTATAATTATTTTATTTATTTTATGGTCTTTTCATTTCTTGTTTCTTTCTCCACCTCCCTTCATTAAAATGGTTTGATATCTCCAGTAACATAGAGTTACTTTAATTTCTTTATTATAATGGGATATTTCATTATCCTATATACTTTCCCTATATTTTATTCTAAATAAATGATAGCACCTTCTGAGATGTGTTAATTTAGAACATTCAAGGAAAACAGTTAATCAATTTTTGTTATCATATTTCATTATGGTCTTGAAACAATTTGTGTTATTGTTGATCAAGATTATTATATATTTAATATATCCAAGTAATGTTTCTGTAATTATTTTCTGCAAATGGTACTATGTTTTAAAGAAAAACATGATCATTGTAATCAAACCCAATGATTAACCAAATAAGTTATCACTAAGGATTTATATAATAACTCATCTTCACTCCCAATAACCAAATTAATTTTTATAATAATTTATTATATTGAATGTTAACTAACAACATACAACTTAAATTCTCCATAACCACTTTCATCTTACATTTTTATCTGAACAAGAATAAAATTGAACTCATCATTAAAACCTTGTATGAAAACGAATATGAAAAATGAAATTCAACCTCATAACCAATCAAAATGATTATAAATGAATTCAAAATGATTATACTTAATATTATACATATAGAGGAGGTTTTGGAGTTATTAATTAATAAAAATAATTTTATTATTTAGGTCATTAAGTTCAAGCAAATATCACAATCAGATTTAATGTAAGGGATCCTCTACATTTCACTTTTATTCAAGATTGTCCTCTATGTTGTTCCCTTTTATGTATAATTCCTAGTGACAGGGTATGATTATGCCCCTCCACAATACTGTCCTCAGTATTTATAAAAGACGATAAATCCCTTTATCACACATTAATTCCTCTTATAGACATCTGATATGATGTTGATAATATGCAAGGAATTCTAACCGATCCAACTTTATTCATTCTAGTTTCTCTATCATTCTTTTTAACAAATGATGTTGTCTATTATTTTTATGTAAAAATTATACCTGATGTTTATATGATCCAATCTCATGCTTTGTGATCTATCCCTTATTCTCATTTGGGGATATATGTGCTTTTAAGTGATTCCCTCTTCGATAGTTCCCAGTGAGAAAACTCGTTTTAAGGGAACTTCCCAAATTTTTTCCCAATTTAATTTGAACTGTATACTTTATTTTAATCCACCATTGTATTTATAAAATCATTACATTTATTAGGAAAACATTTCTTCTTCAATTCTTGGTTTATATAAAATATTTTCCTATTTCCTATTTTAAAATCATTATACTATTATCCTTAAAACTACAAAAATATGTTTTCACTTTAATACATTTCATACATGATGTCACTCCTGTTTCACACCACAAGCCATGATATATTCCTATTTTACCTTATAAGCATAAATTTATTATCTAATTCATTAATTTTATGTAAACGTTCATGATACACCCATTGGTTATGCTTTATGTCATGATTGTGGTTCCCAATTCATTTCATCGGTAACCCTTATCTTTATGCAAGATTGATTATGTACAATTCATTATGTAGAAATCATATTCATGAAATATAAGATAGGTGTGCCTAGATAGTTCTTAAGTTCATTGGGTAATGTTATGTATCACAAGATGTTATGAGCAATGGTCTTGGCGGTTAGACATGGCTTCTACTACTATGGGAAATAGGATTGGAAGTTAGCCTTGGCCCGCACTACTATGGGAAATAGGATTGGTAGTTAGCCTTGGCTCAAACTGAAGACATGTTTTTTGTTTCCACACATTTCTATGATTCTGTGTTTATAAGACTCCATGTTTATATGTTATGATCCCTTATGCTACGGGCCTTTTTATTTCATTATGTCATGTTTCTAAACCATGTGATATTGATTTATTCTTATTCTAAATCCCATACTAGGATTTTATATCATCCCTTTGTCTAGGTTATCCTCGCGTTATCCTATGAAGATGTAGGATAAAAACGGGATTTAGGGCCTATTTATGAAGAATAAATAAATAATTGTTTTATTTAGTTTCATGTATTCAGTTTTATGTACCTAGTCTTCCAAGACACTATACTTCATGATCTGTGGCCTGTCTGTTGATGTATAGTTATTCTTAATATAATGTAATGTTATATGTAAAAGCCTCAGAAATCTATATTTCATATCATATGGAGGTTATGTTATATTTTCAGATGAGGAATAGATCAATTTTGTAAGAAACATAAGGATAGGATGAAGTATAAGAAAACAACCATATGTTTTGGTATGTATAGGGTAAGTGGTTTATCAGGAAAATATATCCATTTCTGGATACAAATAGAAAGATTCAGCTTCGAAATACATGTATCTATGAGTGAATACTCTTACAAGGAGTTTTTGTCTTGACCTAGGGGTTACTGTTACACGAAAATGGGGCTTTTTGCACTCTCTACATTGACACTCCCGTGGGATATGCATTGGTAAATTCATGAGTTTAGTACAAATTATAATTACGGCAATAAAAAATCCCATAAGAATATAAGATAATAAATAGATCAAGGATAACCTAGATTAAATCCTATGGAATCACAATATAGGGTATAATTCTCTAATAAAAATTTATCCTTTTATGTTCAAAAGATTATTTTTTATGTTCAATAACTATTTAATCAAGCGCTCCAAATGTACTTTTTTTTCTTAGTTAATGGCGAGAAATAGAAGAACCCATTCTAACATCCAATGTGATAGGAAATGTGTAGACTTCCCTAATTATTTTCCTGATATGATGGGAACAGGTGCTCAAAACATCACTATAATACTTGTTTAGCTTGCTCAAGTTATGAATTATAACTCAAATCTTATGGAACACCCTCCTCCTCCAAGGAAATAGCATGTTTCCATGGGATCCTTCTTGCAGAAAAGGGCTCCCATGTTTAGGGAATCTTATAATCCCCTCTTTGTAGAGAAGTGTGTTAAATCAATTGAAAAGATATTCCCTTTCCTCGAGTGCTCCGAATAAGAGAATGATTTACTAGAGGTCTGTCATTTTGATGGGGAAGCTGATAAGTGGTGGAAATTGATCAAGATTACAAAGTCCCATGATGAAATTAATTCCATGAATTGGGAATAATTCAAGAGGATGTTTTTGAAAAATTATTTTCCTCGAACCCTCCATCTCTAGATATAAAGATAGTTCATAGGATTCATGGAGAAGAAATATGACTCTATTTTTGTGTAATAAGAAAACTTTATAAGGCTTTTAAGGTACACCTATATCATGTTCATGATCACAAAATGCAATGTGGATCACTTCTTTAGTAGTCTAATGTTGTGTCTACATATTTTCTTTGTGTTATGAGACTTTGAAAATTATGAGAAGATTTTTTTATGTTCCATCAAAGATGAATTGGAGACTAGAAACTCTCAGTGGTCTCGTGGGACCATTGATAATAAGAATTATATGGTGTAAATCATGGGTTGTTAAACAAGGAAATCCCATTATGGAATGAAGTCCAACTTTCCCACTAGTAAAATTTTTAGGAAGAAGAATCCCGAGAACTATATAATAGGAACAATGAATGGCTTCAAAAGATGAATTTTTTCCATATAGACTAAAAACTAATGAAGGATATGAAAAATATCACTAAATTGAAGAATAAAGGAAGGTTCAGATCAACCCTCAGCTATTGGTGCAGTGTTAAAACTGTATGTAGCATGGGCATTATGCAAACAATTTCCAAATGCCAAGATATTTCAGAGGAAATCAACAACAACCTCCATGTCAATAAGGAAGGTTGTATTCTATCGCTACGGCTGAGGTGGAGCCAAAAAATGATGTGGTGACATGTATGGTAGATATACATTCATGAATAGGGAACTTGTTATTGGATTCTTGTTCTACACAATCCTTCATATCTTGAAAGTTTAGTAGATTTATTCAACCACCACCTCCAAAATTTGGAGGAAAAGTTACCTATGAGATCAAAAAATAGGGAAATTATTGCGTCCATGGTTTATAACTCCTCCATAGTAAAGGTTTGTAGACTGAACCTCCCCGAAAATATTTTCATACTTTTTTAGTAGATTTAAACGTAATCATGGGCATGGATTGGCTATCTTTAGACAAGGTATCCATCAACTGTCGAAAAAGGGAGATTACTCTCCACATCCCCAATCATCATTAGATTGTTTACAAGTGTAAGGAGGATAATGGATCTCCATTAGAATCATCGTCTCAAGTGTGGATATTGTTGCCTTATGAGAAAGCATATCTAAATAAATTTATTGAGACAAAAGGATAGAATCATGCTTGAAGACAAGCCCATCACGAGGGATTACACTGATGTATTCCATGGAGACTTTCCTCGTCTTCCTATTGAATGAGAGGTTGACTTTTCAATTTAACTTATCCCTGGATCTCTTCCTATCTCAAAGACACCTTGAAAAATGACCACCATAGAGGTGGAACAATAGAAGAAGAAGTTAGAGGAAGATAAAGAGAGGGGTTTTATACGCCCTAGTGAATCTGCATTGATTATCATTTGCTCAATAAAATGATTATAAAGCAAAAGAATCCCCATCCACAGATAGATTACTTGTTGAATCATCTTCGTTGGGCCTGTTATTTCTCTAAGGTGTACTTTCAGTTGGGATATCACCCATTAAAGGTGGTGAAGGACGATATTCCCATGACTGCCTTCCGAACGATGTTTGGACACTATGAGTTCACATTGATTCCCTACGGCCCCACTAATTATCAAAAACATTTCATGGATTTAATGAATAGAGTCATCAATAAATATCTTGATATTTTATTGTTGTCATTATTGATGATATTATAAAATACTACAACAGTAAGGAGGTTCATGAGGAGAATTTTAATAATGTGTTATTAACATTGAAAAGGGAGAATGTGTATTAAAAGTAAAGTAAATGTGATTTATAGATGGAGGAAGTATCAATATGGGGAATGGTATCAACAGAAAAAGGATATTTGTGTACCTTTACAAGACAAAGGCAATTGAAGAGTGGACTATGCCATCTTTTGTAAAGGAGATCCGTTGATTTCTGGGTATTGCTAAGTACTTTCGACGATTTGTGATGAACGATTCAATATTGTGAAACCCAATGACCAAGCTGACATAAAAGGGAGA
The DNA here is from genome assembly GCA_963277665.1 of Viscum album. Lineage (NCBI taxonomy): Eukaryota > Viridiplantae > Streptophyta > Magnoliopsida > Santalales > Viscaceae > Viscum > Viscum album. The sequence goes on along the minus strand of OY728141.1, from coordinate 1,588,525,097 downwards.
AATGATTGAGTGTACTTAAGAATGTGAATACTGTTTTAATGAGTTCAAATGGAATCTTATCACTCTGCTAGTACTCGCACTCTCAACAATTAAATAACTCATTGTGGTTTAGAATGATTCTTTAAAGATGGTCATAGGCTTTGTGATGATGAAAATTGATAAATTGATAGCTTACAGAAAAAGGAAGCTAAAAATCTATGAGAATAACTATCCAACGCATTATATAAAGTCGGATGATGTGATATTTGAATTGAAAATCTGGTGTAACTATCTCTATAGGGAAATAAGTGAGATATATACTGACCAAAATAGTCTAAAATATACATTCATGCAAATAGAGCTTAATATGAACCATTGAATATGGATAGATCTCATCAAGGATTATGAATTCTCAATCCATTTCCATCCCAGTAAGGCAAATAAGGTGGTAAATTCTCTAATTATAAAAGATCACAGATCATTATCAATGAAGATAATTGAAACGGATATGATGTTCTTAGATTCGCAGAGGAAGGACATGTGAATCATTAAGGGGGGAAAATCAGAAGTACTTTCTCAAATTATTGCTCAACAATCCCTCATGGAGAAAATAAATATTTCTCAGAGAAAAGATGTGGAACTTATAAAAATGGTGGAGCTATCAGAAGTGGAAAATCCTTGGAGTTCATGATTGATGAGGAAGGATTTGTAAGATTTGGGTCACTATTATGTGTACCATCCAATCCATAGATAAAAAAGGAGATTTTGAATGACATAAATAACATGACCTTATCTATCCACATAGGGAGCACAAAGGTATATCGAGATCTTCGAGAAAACTTTTTGCGGGATAATATGAAATGGGAGATTGCTGAATATACATCAAAGTTCCTGGTATGTCAATAAGTTATGTCTGAGAGGAAAAAGTGTAAGGGGATGATGAAACCCCAACCAATACTGACAGGGAAGGGAGAGAACATTTAAATGAGCTTTTTCACTTGACAACCATGGACAACTAGAGAAAACGATGCTATATGGGACATTGTGGTCTGTCTTACAAAGACATCTCAGTTTATCACAACTCCATAGGACATCTCATTGGATCAACTTTCACGGATTTACATCAAAGAAGTGGTAAGGTTACATGGAATTACACTACATATTGTATCTGATAATGATCCAAAATTTACCTCAATGTTTTGGAAAATTCTCTAACATGCTCTAATCATTGAACTGAACATTAGTACGGCCTATCATCCTAAAATTGATGGAAAATCGTAGAAGACTATTCAGACACTAGAAGACATGTGGAGAGCATGCTCTATGGAATTAAAAGGACGATGGGACCAACATATACCACTGGTTGAATTCTCCTACAAGAATAAATTCAACTAAAGCATCTAAATGGCACCATATGAATCTCTTTATTGGAAAAGGTGCATAACACCAACGTGTTAGGATGAAGTTAGTGAACTTAAACTGATAGGACTTGAAATGGTCAAAGAAATGGTGGAAAAGTTGAAAACCATTCAGAAGAATATCAAGGCCACCAATAGATGAATGAAATGATATGAATATAATCATTTATGAGACATTGAGTTCAATGTTAGTGACATGGTAAATCAACACATATATTCATGGAATAAGGCCATAAGGCTTGGATAGAAAGGGATGTTATATCCCATGGTGAAATTACATGATAACTTTCATATATCCCTGTAATGGAATTACATACCATATACTTCAAATATACTCTCTTTAGCGGTGGTTCAGTTGGAGGATGATATTTCATATGAGGATTAGAAACTGAAGCTATCAGATCGTAGAGATAAATTTCTACCATAAAATACTAGTCACATGGTCAATGTATTATGGAAGTACCATAAATACAAGAAGGAAATATTGTAACCGGAGGAGGCAATGAACGAAACGTACCTGCACCTCTTGTTGGCCTTGAATGTAAAATGAAATTTTGAGGGTGAAATTTCTTAAGGGTTGAAGAATGTAATGACCCAATGATTTCAATGTGAATTTTTAAATCTTAATTTTATGTCATAAAATAACATGAAAAGACAACATAATGGACTAATATGTGATTTGTGACCATTAAAAATAATTTTTTCACTATTGTGTTTGGAATTTTGAAAATCTGACAGACACGGTTGAGATCAGTATGGTATTTAGAGTCCGATAGAATTTTTTTTGGTGAATTGTAACCTACCCTTATGAATTGTAACATACCCTTATGAATAGTGATATATATTAATGAATATTAACCTTACATATGATAGTATAATAATAATATTCAAGTGAAAGTATGATGTAATTATATTTTAGAATAAGTAAATGAATGTTGTAAAACTGGTTTTTTAATAATAAATTATAATTTTAATAAAATATTAAATTATTCATGTTTAGAAAATTATTTTTGAAAATTGGAGTTCATTTTTGGATTGTACGTGTTGAAAAATGTTTAGGGTGAATTTTTGGGATTTTTCTAAAATACATGAATTTTTGATGAAAAGTAAATTCTGATAATTCATAATAAATGATAAAACCTGAATCTATACATCAAGCTTGTGTCATTGATGATGTAATTGGCCATTAGTTCGAACTCATATTCAATTATTATAATTAATGGTTATTGAATACTTACTATTTCTTTTGTTGTGAATAAATAAAAAATAAAAGATTATAACATTATAAAAACCCTCATCTTCTCCACTATAACCCCCCCCCCCCACTCTCTATTCTATACACTCCATTAATGCCTTTCTCCAAGCCAATATTATACCCAAATATCTCCCTAAATCCTCCCTCATGTCCAACATCCCAAAATTTCTTCAAAATACCAAAACCTCACACTTTAAGAAGTTCTCAAAGGAGATAATGTGAAGAGGTAAATTCCTCCTTCAAAATTTTTATTTCTTTTATGTTCTTTTCTTTTCTTGTTTCCGTACTCACATACCTTCACCCAAATTTTATGATAACTCACATAACATAAATTTACTAGAAATGTTTTTATGAAAATGGGATGTTTCATTATCCTCTCTTTTTTTTCCAATCATATATTTGAATGAAATGAAAACACAGTTTGAGATGTGTTAATTTAACACATTAAAGGACAACGGTTTATCAATTTCTATTATAATCATTACTCTGATCATGAGACCCTTTATGTTATGGTTGAACCAAGTTCTATTATATTTAATATATCCTAGTCAAGGTTCTGTAATCCTATTTTACAAATGGTATTATTTTATAAATCAAAACTTGTTCATTGAAATGAAACCCACCTATTGACCAAATTGGTTGTCACTAGGGTTTTATATAATAACTTATCTTCACTCGCAATAACCGAATGAATTTTTATAACCATGAAATCTCCTAGATGTTCAATAGTATTGTTAAACAGAAATTATAGACCACCACTATCATATTACATGTTTATCTAACCATGAATATAGGTTAACTGATCATTAATACTAGGTAAGCAAACAGACTAGCAAATTGAAATTGAACCTCATAATCAACAAAAATGGTTTTAAATGAACTCAAAATTATTATACTAATTCTTGATAATATAGAAGAGGTTCTATAGTTGTTAATTAATAAATGTAATTTTATTTTTCATGTCATTATGTTCAATCAATGATCACCATCGGATTTTAGATAAGGGATCCTACCCATTTCTCTTTGATTCATCATTTGCCGCTTTGTTATGACCTTTTATGTGTAACTCTTAATGATATGGTATGATTACACACCTCCACATAATTTTTTCCTGATTTATAAAAGATGTTAAATCTCTTTCTCTCTCATTAATCTCCCTTACGTACACCTGATATCATGTCGATAATCTGTAGGGAATTCTACACGAACCTTCTTTATTCCACCAGGTTCCTATATCTTTCTTATTACCAAAATTAAGGGGTCTTTTATTTTATATAAAACATATAAATTTTGTTTACATGATCCAAAATCATGATTCAAGATCCATCCTCATTCAATTTTGGGGATATATATTCTTTTAAGTGATTATCTCCTCAATAATTCCCCGTAAGAAAACTCTTTTAAAGAGAACATCCCAAATTTTTACCCAATTTAAATTGCACTCTATCCATTATTGTAACCTGCGATTATCTTTATAAAATCAGTATTATTATAAATAAAATCTTCTTGGTTCAATTTTGGTTTTAAATAAATTATTTTCCTCTTTTTTATTTTAAAATCACTATATTTTTTTATTAAAACCACACAAAAATGTTTTGATGCTATTATCTTTACTACATGTTTTCACTTATGTTTAACATAAATTTCCATGATATATTACTATTTTACCTTTTAAAAATTAATGTAGGGTATAATTCATTTATTTCATGTACACTTTCATGATACGCCCATTGGTTATACATTATATCATGATTGTGGTGCCCAATTATTTTATTGGGTTACTCTTTTTTTTATGTAAGATTTATTATGTGGAAAAAATATTAATGAAATGTAAAATGGGTGTTACTAGATAGTACTCCAATTAATTTTGTAATGTGGGGTATCATGAGATGCTATTTGCAACGGTTTTTTTAGTTTGACTTATCTTGTGATACAATGGGAAACGAGTTGGCGGTTAGCCTTGGCCCATAAAACTATGAGAAACAGGATGGGAGGTTATCGTTAACTTGTACTAAATAAGTGTTTTATATTTCATAAACATTTTTATGATTCCATGTTTATAGGTTTTGATCTCTTATGTTACATGCTTTTTTATTTCATTACGTCTTGTTCCTAACCCATGTGATATGGATTTATTCTTATTCTTTATCCCTTCTTTGGATTTTATATGATCCATTTTTACATGATATCTTCATGTTATCATATAAATATGTATGATAACAATGGGATTTATGTGGTATATATGAAGACTAAATAAATAAATATTTTATTTAGTTCCATCTTTTTAGATATATGTTTCAATTCATCCATTAAACTAAACAGCATGACCCTTGGCATGTACTCTGATGTATAATTATGCATAAAATCATGTAATGTTATATGTAAAAGGATAAGGGTATCTATAGTTATTATGTTATATCCATCATAAAATATATTCCCTTATTTTATTCTAAAAATTAAAACATTATCCGTGAGGTGACGATTCACTGCCTTCATAGACAATGAGTTTTCATTTTCCATTAACATCTTCAATACTGGTCATAAAACCATTAATATTGATAAATTATAATTTAATATAAAATTAATTAATTATATATGGTTTTTTAACCAAAATTTAATCCTAATATCAAATAAAACAATTCAAGTTGGTAATGGTTGTATAAATTTCCAAAACAAATTTAATCATTTTCATTTATGTTATAGCTAATGAATCAAACTCATAAAATATAACCAGATATGATATGATATCATTTAAATGTATTTAAGTTCATTAATACATAAAAATATCCATTTTTTTATTCCCTTTGATAGGAACTCATGTAATGATATGAAGGGAACACACTATTAAACTATGAAATAAACGCTCTGAAAACAAAAAAATTAAACATTATAACTCATTAAAATAGCCATAAATGATCTTAATAAAATTATATTTAATAAAATATATTTTAAATAGTTTTTTAATTAATTAATTGGTGAATCTAGGTTCATTATCTAGTATATTGATTACAAGTACAAAATTCCTATGTAGAAAAGCTAAGGTATCTCTCATTTCACTATTAATTCTTCTAAGATATGAAATATTCACCATGTATTTATTGTGTTTGGTGTCTGTTATATTCCATTTTGATATATCACATCATGAATCACATTCTAATCATAGAATTAAATATTTTATTTTATGAATATTATTTTTATGGGGCATATAATTGAATTGATTACAACTGGTAAGGGTTTTCCATCTCCCATTAATTTCAATGAGACATTTTCCATATCCATCACTTGTTTTCCTTGTTTACTTATATTTTATTGATTATTATGTATAATTAAATATTTCATTAAAAATATATACCTATTTTATTATGGATATTATTATTCCCATGCGGTATACCATTTTTTACATGAGGGGTTTACAATGAATGTTATTTTAACTGGGGAAATATTGAGAAATCTATATACATTACTCAATAGGGATATATTGATAAGTAATATTATTCATGAGTGAATTATATGTATGAATAATTATTTATTCCTAATTTCAATAGAGGTTCCTCATGGTATGTGTCCCATAAATATATCAAAATCACTTATTAGAAAAATCAGTTGTTTGTAAAACCTTCATGTTTGCTTCTAATCAGAATCAAATGGGTTTCTACCCGTTGTATTAAACTATATTGTGAAATGTCTTATAGGAAGTGTTTTATATGATAGATACATGAAAGGAAATAATTAACCATTTCCTTCATTCATTTTTCAGTAACTACTATCCATGATATTTTCACTATCACTAAATCGATGGATGGAATTTTCATTATCAAATTATTTGTTAAATGGAATTTATTTAATAGTTATTTAACATCACATATATATTATTTCATATTGACAATGTATAACATATTATTGATAAATATTCTTATAGTATGTAACCCTTAATGATAATTTGATATCACACTTTTTTATGTCCCTAGGTTATGAAGATGAAATCATTGAGTATTTTTCAAAGAAGATGTTTTTTTCTTTTTTATGTTATATGTTTAATTATCAATGTAATAAAGGAACCATCTATGTATTTATTTCTTCAATACTACTAAACTGATCAATTGTCCATGATTTTATCAATTGTATATATTCCATTATAATAAAATAACCATATACTCCAGGCTACTGGGGTTGAGTATATTAATGTTTGAAACTGAGTAGGTTTATTAGAATCGTTAGTACCTAGATGTTATGTAAACATGAGATTTTAATTAATTTCATATAGTAATATTTTGGCTCAATACACATGATGATTATAAGATAACTCAATGTGTGCCATTATTTTGTGGTTGTTCTTAAAAGAAGAAATGGAATCAATACCCATAGTAAATATAGGGATTTCACCACTAAGAATGTAAACATAGTTAGTGTCGGAGAGAAATTGATCATGAACATACTTGTATGACATTATTAGGTTATGAAAAATAACCATTCTACACCTATGTTGGATAATTTGATTTGGAAGAATCCACAGTCATATAATGGTACTATTAGCAATGTGGTATCCAAACAATGTATGTAGTCCCATGAAAATCTATTACTAGCATTAGGATGCATTGATAATGAAAAGGTATTACTTGAAGTATATTGTATCAAGGGATACAAAAATCAATGGTTGTCATTGATCCAAAATATTTTCTATTATGATGAAATAAAACACATTGAGTTGATAGCCATTAATGAAACATTTTCTAAAAATATTTACCTCATAATAAACAAACTGAAATAAAGAGAGAATTATATTCATAATGAAACAGATCAGTAGTGTGTTTCAAGGTATGAATCAAACATAACAAAACTATCTATGTATACTCTCAATCACATATGTGACTCAAAATATAAGAATGTTCATTTATTTTAATTTCTTAATTTATGTATTAGAAGACAACATGATTCTAAAACACCTTCTTAATATAATGAAATAGATTAAAGTTTCATAAAAAAAGAGGAGGAATTTTATATATACTATATAAACAATTAAAATAAAGAGAAGAAGTGGTATTCTGATAACCATGAAATGGTAGAATATAAAAGTAGAATATGGAATAAAGAAATTACCATTATGAATTTTTATTGAAATAATAATCATGGGAAATGATTGAAATGCTTGGGAGTATGTTATATGTGTAGAGAAACGGTTCTTCAAGATAATGACTTAAAGGTGAATAAAAAATAAATAATGGTTAATACTTTATCTAAATATAAATGTGGAATTATTTAATCCAATGTCCCATAAGCCAATGAAATCTACCACATAAGAGGAAAAGGGGGATATGGACAAGCTTATGTGATAACCATAGCTGATGTATATATACCCAATAATTTGAAGGAATGTTCATTAATCCTATATTTAAATTTATCCAATTATTTTTTTTTATTTTGTGTCATCGCACAATTTTATATCTACCAGGATTTCAAAAAAATAAGACAGTTACCTTTTGATTTAATATAGAAGTTGTTAGTAAAAACCCTTAAGGGATACCTCAATGAAACAAAATTGTGTCGGTCAATCCTTTTTATGACATATAAACGTTCTATAGTTGTTGAACATATCATCATATCAACAGATGAATTTTTTATAATCCATGGTATAGAAAACATTTTAAAATGTTATGAAAAGAATGTTTTTTGAAGAAAAAAAATTACTATTTGGAGGAAGATGTAGAATCAATTATATTTAGAGTACAAATCTCATAATATAATTCTTATATAGATCCTCATCTAGTAGCTCTATTGAATGAAATCATTATGGAGAATGATAAAAAAATATAAAGGGATTATGAAAGTAATCTTTAAATTGAGGATGTACCAATTATATAAGAATACATTGATGTATTTCATGAGGAATTACCTAGAAGCCCCCCCATGGTATAAAAATGATTTTACCATTGATTTATTCCCTAATTCAAGTCCAATTTCAAAATTTCAATATATAATATCCAATAAGGTATTAGTGGAGAAAAACAAACAAAGAGTTGAGTAATAAAGGAATTATTCTCCCTAGTTTTTCTCTATGGGTATCCCCTCTTCTCTTTGTTAAGAAGCAAGATGGATCCTCAAGGATTTGCATTGAATAAATAGAATTAAATGTTATTAAAATACAGAATTTATATCCAATATATCCCATTGAATATTTATAGGATCTAATACATGGACTTCAATATATTTAGAAGATTGAAATTTGTTTTGTGTATCATTAATTGATTAAAATGAATATATTAAAAATACAATGTCTCATATGAGGTTTGAACAATATGATTTTTCATTAATTCTACTTGTATTTACTAATGTAACCTCATATTTAATAGATCTAATGAAGATATTTTTCAAGGAATATCATTGAATTTTTTTATAGTATTCATTACTATTATTCTTGTGTATTATAAAATCTATGAAGACAACAATAATCAATATTTAATCATTTTCAAGACTCCCATAAGGAAAGAGTTATATGTTAAATTTATGATGTGGGAATTTGGGATTTTGGAAATTTATTTTCAAAGCCATATTACCTCGATGGGTGGAATCTATGTTTATCCTATGAATAAATATTTAATCAAACAATGGAATTTAAAAACAAATGCAACTGAGCTATATATATTCATTAGTTTATAATGTTATTATCAGCATTTCACTACTAATATTTTTAGATTTTCTAATCCACCATCAATTCTCACACTTAAAGGGGTTTATTTCACATGTAATAATGAATGTAGACAATTTATTGAATAATAGAAGAGATGATTAGTCAATTTTCCAATTTCAACATTACCATCAACAAATGATGGGATTTTGATATAAAATGATGCATCAAATAATGGACTAGGTTGGTTTCTTATGAAAAATGTAATGTTTATTAGATATACATAAAGGTAGTTGAATCTTCATAAACAATATTATCAAATCATGATCCTACGATAGAATCCGTAGACTTTTCTCCAAATATGTGGAGACACAATCTCAATAGTGAAAGATGTGAGATATATACATATCATTACTGTTTTAAATACAAAAATACATAGAAATAACGCATCATTTGGAAATGATGATAGTTTGAGTTACTCAAATATTTTGATTCCTAAATACACAATCTCATAGTCAATGAAAAATAGGTAGAAAATGAATTACGTAGGAATGATAATTGAATTTTGAGACAAATATGAATTTAAGAAGATCATATATTCATGGATTTCGTAAAGACTAATATGGGAATTTTTAAGGAATGTGAACCATAAAAAGGTTTATAAAAGTTTTTTAAATGATCTCTGATAGAGAAGATAAAAAGTTCTCAATCTGATGATTGGAATTCTAAAAAGAAAATTAAACCAATTAAGGATGGAATATTGGTAGTATTTGTGTATGGGGATGGAATTCTAAAATTTTCAAAGAGTTTATGTGTTCCATAAATACATGGGATAAAAAGGGAACTATTATATGATGGTTATATATCAAACATTTCTATACATGATGGTTGTACCATGTTTTGAATAGATCTCAAAAACAAATCTGAAAAATATGAAGCAAGAAAATGCTTACTAAATGTCATGATATCTATTAGCGTAACATGTGATGGCTATGAGATATCATCCTAGAGGATTCATACAACCTATACCTATTCGTATGGGTATACAGGATAAAATTTATATATACATAATCACAAAATTAACAAAAACCTCAAAAAATAATGATACGTTATGGATTTTTGTTAATTGCCTTATAATATAGGAAAATTTTCCAAATATTAGAGAATATTTAACTATTGATCACCTATCATGTTTCTAAATTAATTAATTTTTGATAACTGATTGTGTACCTCTACCGATTGTTTCTGATGAATATCCCCATTTTAAATCAATATTAATGATGTCTATTTAAAATACATTAGATACTATGATTCTTTTGAGTACTGCTAATCAACCTAAAACAAATAAGATAGTCAGAAAGGACTATTAAAAAATTTAAAATCCATTTTAGATTATTCTCACTTGATGTTAAATTCATGTGTGATCAATATTTACATTTTTAGTGTTTTACTACAATAACAGTGTCTAATCTAGTATAACAATGATGCCATATAAAGAATTATATAGCAAGAAATGTCATGCTCCAACTTGTTGCTGTGAAATTGATGAGAGTAGACTTATTGGCCCAGAACATATTGAGGGTATAATTACAATGTTAGTGACTTCTTTGTCTGATATTAATGAGACTCAATGTTGGAAAAGAGTAAATATGACAACATGAGAATGGATTTACAATTTCATGTGGGAGATCATGTATTAATGAATGTAACTCCCATGAACGGTGTCATATGTTTCTGTAAGAATGGGAAACAGATCCCCAACTAAATTAGACTATTTCAAATTATATAAATAATTGTGTCATTAGATTATAAATTATAAATTCCACCATGTCTCTCTGAAGTTCATGATGTGTTCCACATATCATTATTAAATAAGTAAATTCCAGAACCTACGCATGTACTCACATATAAATAAAACATGTTTAACATTATTTGTATTTCTATGAATATCCTATCAAGATCCATGAATCTAGATAAATGTTTTCAGAAATTAGATGACTAGACCGCTAAAAGATCATTCGACAAACCATAAAATGGAATAAGAAATGTGGGAATGTATGTTTATAAAAAATAACCACCCTCAAAATTTTTGGAATACAATATTCATGAGAATTTTGAGGAAGAAATGCCAGAAAGAGGGAATAACATAACACCCCATGATTTTACTTTACATATATTCTTAATTAAATTCAACTTATTTGATATCTTATGTTGCTTGCAACATCAACCATAAACTAAATGTGATATAATATTAAATTTTAACATGAATGTTGGAAAAGAACTATGATTGTAAGGAAGAGTAATGTGGACACTATAATAAAAACCTCTCCTATGAATGTATTAATAAAATTTAGTTATCTAATTAATGGAAATATGATATACTTTTATCATAGTAATATGTGATATCTCATCTCATTATGTAAAATCCTTTGTGCCCATGGTTTCATTTATGTAAACTTGTTTTTATCTCACCTGTATGTGAATAAAATTATATGTAATAGATTGATCTCCCAAGACAGTAGAGGTGGTTAATGTTTGGGGATGAGGTGAAACCAATTAAAGAGAGACATAGGTGGATTTGTAGAAATATATAACAAGAACCTTAATTTTCTCAAGGTGTTATCCCCTTTTTGAGTATTTTTTTATTATCCACTAGATAAACAGACCATTATTAGCAACTCATGATCATAATGATTTCTTGTTTTATTTTTATCAAGTCTCATAGTTTTTTCATCGGGAACTTTTTTTTGATAACATGAATTAATGGATTAGCACACATCAAAAATAGAATTAAAATAAATTTTATTATTTTAAATATTATCTAAGACATGGTTAATTACTTAAGTAAATCCACCAAATATTAAAAATCATGTTATAAAGATAATAATTTGAAAAATATGTATCAATGAAAAAATTCCTCAATTATATATATTAAGTCTGTACATCCTTCCACTACTTTAGTTAAAATAGATAAATAGATCAAAGTACTTCACCATCTAAAATTTGTTTTGTTTTTAGTTATCGGGAAATTTTAACATTTTATTTAGGGATAAATTATCATACTTCACATGAAGTGTTGAAATCCAATGAATGCCTAGGTGTAATTAATAGGAAATTGATGATGAAATACAATTTATTGATTTATATATCGGGGAGTCCACTGAAATATTCATGGATAACTAAGTTAATGTAGTTGTAATTTGGAATTCTAACCTACAACCATTATTGAATCTTGACCAACCTATGTTGGGGTAATGATAAAGGGATTATAGACCATTTACATTATAATTTCCAACATTTATGATATTCTGATGCCAATTGTGATGGATATTTGGTTTCGATAAAATATTGGGAGATTAGAAAAAATAATTTAAACTTATTTGTGTAGACTTTATAACATTATGTAAAATAATTACCCTCATATAATTTGTACAAATAGTAAACAAATGTATTAAAACATATCACTGTAGACCATTCATGATAATTATTAACTTTTCACCAGATCAAATTTTTACGAGTGGAAATGGTTCTTACATTTATCCTTCACCATGAAAGGAAATTCTATTTACTGGCATATCCAATTCTCAAGTCACCTAAAATGTGGAAACTGATGAAGAGTTTTCTCTCAATGATAAACCATTGAATGATGCTAATAATAATTAATGTTTAATTATATCATCCATGAAAAATGTTCTTCTGATGAAATATAAGGATATGGATTCGTAAATAATGAAATCTCATCTATGGGATATTTATCAAGAGAATTCAAGACAAGAGATTAATGAGATATCCAATGATTAGTTTATAACTTCACATATATAGTATGCACCAGCTGAGACTCTTGTAGTTATTATTATTGGCTACATTTAATGCCTTGACATCATAGTGATGATATTCTTATATTATTTTTGAATAGATCTCATAAATTCATCAATGACCTAGACCTTATGTATTTTTACTATTTATTAAAACATGATAAATAATGAAAATAGTCATTCAGAACTTATTAAATTGATTCTATAACTGGAAAAGGACATGTGGAATGAAAAAAAAACTAATGTCATTATGGTGAATAAGATACGGGAGAATAAGAAAAATGGAACCAATACTCACAATATTTTAAATGCTCCCAATCATTTTACCTCCAACATGAGGATGATCCAGATTTAGGGAAAGTAAATGGAAATAGTATGTTTTTCATGTGGAAATCCATACCATATGAAGAGAAACTACACCCAACCGTAAGGGGAAGCTACTGCTGAATTTGTTATGGAGATAAATATTAATATGTATACACATTAGATGTTAGATACAGCTAGCTGATCCCACATATGTATCAAAATGAACAAACCAAGTATATCCTAAAATATCGACGGATGATCTATGGAATTAAGAGATACTAATAGTGCAAAACAGGATTCTTAATAAATTGGGGACTACCAACATTAATTTTCAATGGGAATGACTTTGGGTTTAAAATATTGTTATTATTTAGAAATAGTTACAATGAAAATAATTTATTTATCATTCCTGGATGCATATGGGTTTATTTTCATGTTTATAAATATATATTTTATCATTTAAAAAGACAATATATGTTTTCGCATGGAATATTTAAAGAATAACCTTTATGAGTTAAATTACAAAAAAATATTTCAAATTGATAATGAATCAAGTTCACACTACTCATATAACAACCATCTATAACATTACCTTGTTCTTCATTTAAATGCGAATCATTTGAAGAGTATCTGTATAAATATTTATTTAGACTACTTTAAGCTAAAACCAGTTTAAAAAATTCCAAGCTTGTTTACAAGAAAAAAAATGAACAACCCTCCATTTGGTGGATAGGGTGAAAGGGCCACTGATCATCTATGATGGGTACACAATAACGTGGTTTAAAAATTTAATGTATAATATATAGGTGGTTATTCCTACTTTATTAGTTTAACTGATGAAATGAGCAGATATAGTTATGTATACATGAAGAGGTATAACTCAAATTCCATTGCGGAATTTATGAAATTAATAAATGAAGTATATGATCAACATGGAATGAATATTAAATATCTTCAATCAAATTGAATTGGTGAATATAATGACTAATATTTTATCAACAGTCTATGAGAGTTTTCAATTATATCTTAACTCTCTACACAATACACAACACAATGGAATGGTGTTAGTGAAATGATAAACTATAACTTTTTAGACATCATATATTCAATAATTATTCATGTAGATCTTCTATTATCCTTTTTGGATATTCAATAAAAACTAGAATATAAAAATTATACTAAGTACCGTCTAAAGAGGAAAATGGAATTCCCTTCGAGTTATGGAATGGAATGAAACACATTTTTTCATATACATGTGTGTGGGTTTGTGATGAATTTTCAATGGATTCTTAAGAAAAAAACAGAAACCATGAGGTAAAACATGTGTCTTCATAGGGTATCATAAGGTAACAAAGGGATACTACCTATACAACAACTCAACCAAGTAGGAAATTGTCAATAGACAAGCCACCTTCCATAAGAGGGAGAAAAATATATGAAAGGATAGTGTACAAAGGATTGACATCGATTATGTTGATGATTATGATACACAATAACCAGTAAAAGAATAGGTTTCAAAGGTTCCATGGATGGATTTGGGCTAGAAATTGAAGTACTGCATATGAGCACACAAGGGGGAAGAGAACCGAAGAGAAATGTATTTCGTTTCACTGATGATGGTGAATATTTATTAGTTGAAAATGATTAACCTCCCTCATACAAAAATATTTTATAGAGCTTCGATGCTGCAAGATGTAAATAAGACCTGAATTTTGAATTGGATTTCATGTATCCAAACTATTTTTTGGGTTATCCTTGATGTGCCAGTTGATGTCAATTCATAGAGTGATAATGAGTATTCAATTGAAAACTAGACATGTAAGGTGAATAAAATACATATAAATCAAGGATAATGGATAAGGGGTTTCAACAACATTGTGTAATTTACTATGATGAATTCTTTAATCAAATTTTCATGTTTATGATTACCTTTATTATGCATTCTATAACACCTTACCATGACTATGAAATTTAGTTGATGTATTTCAAAAATATATTACATAATGGGAACCATTGAAATGATGTCTACATGACACAACTATATGGGGTTGTAACTCCATAAGATTCCACATGGATTTTCATGTTACAGTGATCGATTTATCAATTTATTTGAGCATCTAGGTCGTTGAATATTTGATTTGATGAATCTGTGAATGAATTTTGATTCATTAATAATGAATGTGAGAAATTTTTTATAGGAGCATTAATGGAAATTATTTCATTATAATAGTAGTATATGTTGATGACATATTACTTATTTGAAATGACATTCTAGTTTTACATTCTATTAAGGATTTATTAAAAAAGTTTTCTCCCTGAAAAAATAGGTGAATAATCCTATATTATGGGGATCATGGTCATTCATTATTGATCCTATAGTATATGTGGACTATTTAAAAGTAAAAACATTAACTATATATTAATGAAATTTATTATTGAAAATTCAAGAGGATATTAGTTCCAATATAACATGGTTGAAATATTTCTAAGAAAATGTTTCTTTAAAAACAATAGGAGAAAAATATAATTCATAAGATCTCATACCCTTTAGTGATAGGATCAATCATGTATTCCATGTTAAGTACTAGGGTTTATTTTTACTATGCATTGATCATGATGGGTAGATAACGAGATAATCGGGGAGAACGACATTTGTTTATTTTTAAGGCTATCCTTATGTATTTTAGAAGAACAAAAAATATGTTTCTAGGTGTATAGTGGAGATGCGGAGGGGGAAATTATAGGTTATACAAATTATAGTTTCTATATAGATTATAATTATATGAAGTCACATTCATAGTATGATTTATATCTCAATGGATGAGTTGTAAGGTGAATGAGTTTAAAGAAGTATGTTTTTGCTGACTCAATAGTAGAGTCTATGTATATAGAAGCTTATGTTGTAGCCAAGGAAGCTGTTTGACCATACGAATGATTTCTAGTAGCATGATGTGGTTCCCAGCTCTAAATATCATATCTTATAGTATTATGATAATTTTTCAGTATTGGGTCATGTAAAAGAGTTATGGTCACACCAATGACAAAAGAATAAACTCATGAAGTATGACCAATTGAGGGATTTTTATAAGAGGGAATAAGTTGTAGTATGAAGTGTCCTGATTAAATATAACATGGTAGACCCCATGAATAATTTCATATCTCTAAATAATCATGAGTATCATGTGAGAGCTGGATGACTATGGGTTTTTATCAGTTGGCTCTAGTGTAAGTGGGAGTTTGTTTGATTTATTGACCTAAAACCACTTTTTGTAATTTATGGTAAACTATATTAATATTTTTATCAACTAATGATTGTTCTTTTTCATAACATATTATTTGATAATGTTCTAACAGTATTATTCTCACTAAAATGTCATAGCAGTTTACCTCTTTGATGATAACCCGTATTTTTTTTGAAAATACTCATAAATATATTGTCTTTATTAAGATTTTTAAAATTTGAGGGACACGAACGATAAAAGATATCAAGGGTGGTTACTAATAGGACTTTGAGGCACCCTATAAGGGTGTACACCCTTGGTAATATATCATGTAGGATATTCGGAGAATGAGTCCCACCAATAATAAATCAACAATTATATATGTTATTGGATGATCATATCATTGGATTTGTGTATTGATACATAAAAAATTATATTAATATTTATGAGTATTATTAGTCATATACTTCGACATATTTATGAAAATCATTATGAAATATGTTTGTAGTGAGGTAGGATACGTTGGGTACGTCCCGATTAATACCGAATTAATAAATAATGTGATAAAGGATTTCTCCTTTATGTTTTGTAATGAAATTGTATATCTAATCAGTTTTATGGAAATTATATATTCCAAATAAATCAATATCCATGGTAATCATTAAGATAGTTGAATTTCACTAAATTCAACTAAAGATATATCAGTTACATATGATGATAAAACCAATATGCAACTTGGTTGATTAGATAAATCATGGTAGATGGATTATATTACAAATTAATTGTTAGTTGGATGGATTATGTCATTGTTCCATTAATTTCATTGTATATGGGTGACATGGAATGTTTCTAGATAGTTACCATAAAAATTAGGCATATTCACCTAATTCCATCGAGAAAGAGGACTACAGGGAAACACACTAAGTGTATCTAGAATTCCAATTAAATAATATATTATTATTTTATATTAAATTAGGTGATTAAATATTTTTCCAGAATGTGGTTTAATAGTTATTCATGTATACATGATTACCTATATTTCATCACCATTTCATCAAAAGAATTATATGTGACTGGAATATAAAATTATTCATTATTTTTAATTTGGTGAATATAATATTTATTTATTTATGTGAAAATTATCTAGTGATATTTACTTATTAAATAATAATTCATTATTCAAGGGATGATAAATATTATGAAGTAATGGCTAACCAGTTTTTCCCGTCAGATGAAAAATAATACGTATTAAATATTAATTTATTAAATAATATTTATTTTTATTCTCAAGATAAGACCATCTAAAAGAAATAATAAAAATATTATTTTTTTATATAAGGGGTTCTGAAATAGATTAAATAAATATTAACGAGAACTTGTGAAAATCATTATTTTTATATCCGAGTGGTATTTAAACCAAATAATATTTTTTCAAATAGGGAAAATTAATTTTTTTCATATATTGATAATTGGAGAGATTATCTTCAAGCCCTATAGATATCCTTCACAATTAACTCTCCCAATAATGGTGATAGTTCTTACTCCACGTCCCACACTCGAATAAATAGATATCAATGAGAATTTAGTGGAAGTGATTCTCATGGAAATAAAAATATGATGATGTAAGAGATTTGATATTATGTGAAAAACCACCAAAGATTCCTATAGAGATATTCAGATATTTGTGGGACATGGGTGGCTCATCCCAAGATAAAATTTTCCATTGAATCCTACAACTAAATGATGGTACAACACTTATTTATTTTTTTATACCTAAATGATGAAATAATTAATTAGAAGTATTTCATAATTAATTTCATTAAATATAAATAATATGTGATTATCCGGAATATGGACTCAATAATAAATCCCTTGTCAAGTTTTTTGTTATTTAACTCTTTTGATCAGAATTGTTATTGTCTTACAAGTCTCTGATAGATCATCGATCATAGAAAAAAAGGAAACATTTCCACAACCCATCACATGAATCTGTTATACTCTGAACCTTTAGTAGAGGTCCGGAGGCCGAAGGGCCCCAATTCAAATTTTGAGTAATTGTACAAACTCTAACTTCATATAGTATATAAGACTAGAAGAAACTGACATGGAAATATAGAAAGGAAAACCTTTACAAGGTTACGGTAGCATCGTGGACATTAGAAACTGTAGTATTGTTTCACCGCAGACTTTTTAACACATTCCACTATAGAATCAAGGATTTTTGGGTGACCGTAGAATTGTAGTATCACTTACATATTACTCTTATAAAATATAACATATTTGACTTAGGTAGGTAAAATATTTTTGCAGTGCTATCATATCTCCACCATCCGCTGTAGCAACATGGACATGGGTGGCCATAACACTATAGTAGAGTGGACTTCTTGTGAAAGTTAACTATTTTACAACATTATTATTTCATGTTTTGTGGAAAAACTAATTCATCTTATTTATTATCTCATTTAAGGTGATTTTTTTTATAGAAAATCAGATATCTTAATGTAACTGTTCTCCCTATTTTAGTGAGGTTCTTCAACTTTTATTTGGAAAACTTTAATATTCACGAACCACATAAATTTGTGTTTTTATGTTTAGATTATTATTTAGTTTTTTTGGATTTTTTACAGCTTCAAAACTCTATCGTTGTTACTCCCATCATTTCATCAATAATAACTGTGAAAAAAACAATGACCAGTTGTTCAATTATCCTTCAATTTTGATCATTATAAATAAATTCAAATCTTTAAAGGATTATACAAAGAGATACCATAATTATTGAGTGAGGGGAGGAGGAGTGGTGGATTCACCAGACTTATACATTGGTTGCAACTATCATCTTGATATGAATTATCTGAAAATGGTATCGTTGTGTATAATTTTTAGACTTGAGTAATAATTTTGGATACTATAAAATCCTAATTTATATTAATATTATACCATTGATTTATCTCTTAATCCAATAAATAGCCCACATAGTCTGATTTTATTATATTATAAAGATATTTTTTAAAAATTACAATACAATGAATTGATTTTCTTTATAAATTCAGGATTATAATTTTTTAAATTTAATTTAATTTATTAAAATTGTAAGGATCACTTAATAAAATTTTCCGAGTTAGGTCTGTTATACTTGAACCAATCAATAAATGAGATATATTTTTCTAATCTAAACATGACTAAAACGTCCCATGCACTAATCTAAGAAATGCCATCAGATATACAAGAGTTATAATTTTTAGTATTGAATGACTATATTATTGTTTAAAATATTTAATGGAAATCATGATATCTGGGCATCTTTATGTATGATTTTTTCCATTTTTAAACCAATTGTATTGGATTTTAATTATCAGAGTTGATTAATTCCAATTATTTTTTATTTTTGATATGTTATTTAATGTAGATAAATATATACGTATCCATATTAGAACCTTTATGAGTTGTCAAACAAATAGTTAATGAATTTTGGAATTTATTGATTCTCATATGTACAATAAAAATTTGAGTGGGTACTTTAGAAACAAAAGAGTTATATATATATATATATATATATATATATTCTTGTGTAGGATCTAGGTATTCTAGTATCATGGTGTGGATATTTTATTTATCAGGTCACATTATGTTCATGTTTTTATTCTTTTATGTCTACGATTTGGATCACCTCATTCCTTTGTTAATGGGGGGCACTAATGATGATGTCATTGTTTTCTTAGAAAAACACACCATTGATTCAAGAATAATATTTATCATGTTCTATAGATGAATACCCTAGTTGTGATGATAATTTCAGATCACATTTCAATCTTATCGATGATGAAAACGATACCTCATCAGGCATTGAATATTGTTTTAATGAAATATTTAATCTATAATTGGAAATATATTTATTTTATAATTTATTAAGAAGGTAATATAATATTGTATACTATATTATGGTATATTTTTTTTCTATGTAGGTTATATGGATATTAAGTAACAGTCTTTACATTTGACCGTAGGTGGATTTTTGTTCCATCATATTGGTTCATGGTTAATGTCCATGGGTTTCTATTTTCCTTTATATCATTAACCAAAGAATAGGATATTTCTAAAAAATTTCATTGGATTTGAGTAGGGATGGCCCTTGGAAAATCCCGATAAGTCCCTGCGCTTGGGAACATAGTGTCATGGTAAAACAAAATAAAGAAAAAGACATCAATTTCACCTTTTATATCATACCCATTTATAAAATAAAGGAAAACATTTATGATGTTGCTATTTGGAAATAGAATTTACTAAGAATTTCATAGATCCTATATACGGTTTTTTCATATGATGAATCTTTTATTTTTTTTATCATTGAATTTAATAGATAAGGTGGAAGTGGGAAAAAATTTTGTATAGGAATTTTGCTTATCCTAGGGGAGAGAGAAAATTAAAGGTTATATTTTGATATAAAATTTTGGATGATTATTTTTGGTGGAATAATTATTAATGGAAATACTATATTTAAGGGTCTTCAATAAATGCTCATTGAGTTTTTAAAATATGTTTTCTAAAGGAAAAATAAGTTATAACTATATCCTTATAAGAAGGGTGGTTTCTTTGGAGGCATTATTAGTCTCGGTTGAAAATAAATTACACCAAGACTGTCTTCCTGAAGAAGGAAATTTTAATTAGGAGGAACTAATAAAGTAATACACGAGTATGATTAGTCTAAATGATTAACATATAGTTCCCCAAGGTTGGTTTTTTTCTACAATCATGGGAGATTTGTTTTGGGATAGGCACCAAGATCACATGAAAAGGAACATATAGTGGTAGATATTGAAATGTTTCATAGTGAGATGAAAAACTTACAATCAGAAATATTAGTTTACAATAAGTTTTTGGGGTTTAGGGATTCTCTAGATCTAGAAAACAATGTTAGTTTTGCTGTTCCAGTTGGTTTTAATGTTTAGTAGGTTATGGTTTTGGAATAAGAGAGAGTTTCATCAACCTATGGGTCGAGGTATGGGATGTGTGTTAGGGAAGTCCTAATCCTAAGTAGTTGGAATTTAAATTATTTAATAATGATTCATCTTTAAAAGAGGTTCCACCCCTAACACTGTAGTAATCTTGGAAAGAATGTTTCAGGAAATAAATTTTTGAACTTTTTTCATTTACCATGATGGAACAGATTATATAATTTGAGGAACATCCCTTTTGAAACCAATGATTTTAGAAATTTGTAACTGTTGGGGGAATATAAACCCTTAGAGAGTTTCGAAACTCCGTTTTCATTGTTTGGTACATAATAAATACAAACTAGGAAATATAAAGGGAAATGTAAATCTATATAATTTTCTTTACTATGTAGAAAAAGGATTTTCATATTCCAACAAAAAAATCAATTTGTGTTCCACTAAAAATGGATAGAACACCTCTCCCATTTCACTTACATCACTTTGGTAAATGTATACCTCACCATGTTCTAGATGCAACTATTCATCTTTTCTCTATCCACACTGCACTACCTCTCATGGTAAGCCCGATTTCTTATCCAAAAAACAATAACCCTATTCCCTTAAATTACATTAACGTCACTCTATAATGACCGATGTCATGCCCTATAAAACCATATTCATCTCCCTAAAACACTTGATGATATTCTATATAGAGCAATCACTATCTCTGTTTAACTCTTTTAATTTAACGATGTATTCATCACTGATGCACCTTGTGACTCCATTTTCAATGTCGTGCCATGAAATCATACATACATCATTAGGAAATGACTGGATTTGAAATGTTAAATGGATTCTATGATATATTATGACTATGGGAGATGTTGTGGTTGAATTATGTGTGGCGTTATACCACGACCACCTTAAAATGCCTAATCTTAGTGAAACATAAAACAACATACTAAGGGGGAATATAATGGTACTTTTTATTTCTATTTATAATGAATCGTTCCATTCATTTTATACAAAACAGATATTTTACTATTCATTTCCACATATTCATTTCCTTTTCCATCAGAAATTATTTTAGCATACCGAATGAGGCTTTTGTGACATATGAAGGGAACATAAAGACATAGTATTCTTAATAGATTTTCTGTGGATGTTTTATGGTGTTGAAATATTACATTAAAATATTGAGGGTTGATTGGGGGTTTGTGTTCCATTTTAGGGGCATTATAATGGTTTAATTATGTTTTGACAGTCTTTTTTAAATGTTCATATTCAAAAAAAAATCTTCCTATACTGATTTGTTAGGGTACTCTACATTAGACAATGATATCTTGTATGTCCGTCATTTTTATTGTTTTCATTTATTTAGAAAGTAGAATATATTAATGTTATAAGAGAGGTTTTATTGAAGTATCCTGAATGAAAAGTGTTCCATGTACAATATATTGAAATCATCCAAGACATGTACTATTAGAGTTCGACTTGAGTTATAACTTCAGAAGGTGACCCCACGGACTTCACTATTTAATTAAACTAATTCAAGGTTGTCTCTAAGACCATAACATAATTTTTTGGTCATAAATGAACATAAAATTTATATTGAAGATGAGATACCTAATTTTATTTATTTTTGGTATGATATATATATTGTTAATGAATAAAAAGATACTATCACTTTTATGTTATATTTTTGGTTAGATACATTAAAATCTAAAGGGTTTTTTCATATTAAGGATAAAAAATATATTTAAATCATCCATGACATTTATGATGAGAGTTTTAATTTAGTTAGTACTTCTTTATATGACACTATGAACTTCATTGTCTTGATAAGACCATATCAAGGTTTGTCTTTATGCCCCTACCATTTTCATTTGACTTATATTAACATAAAATGATCATTATAATTAAGATACCTAATTTCATTATTTTTGTGTATGATATATATAATATTAATGAATAAAAAGTTACTATCAAATAATTTACATGAAGCATGCATAAATGTCACATATGGAAGATTTCATAGTGTAAATAATCAAAATTCTTGAAGAAATTAGGATGTGAAAAGGATATCAATAAAATGTTATTATTACTATAGTGAATATCCAATTTTTAATAAATGAATTTATAAAAATAAATGATTCAGAACAAGAAGTCTAAAAAACTAAAATGATTCATTCTCTGTATGAATTGGATGGCTTCTAGGAATTTATATAGAAACATTTCAAATGTGTCATGGATGATCAGATAAAATAAATCATGTTAGTTATTTAATTTTTTGTTATGTAAGGTGTGTGTTGGATGTTTCTAAATTGTGAGATCGTCTTTTTGATTTTATGTTTTCCTATTATTTTTATTTTTCAGTAGTTTGAGCTGTAAGATTCCCCAATATGACATGTTGGTGTCATGTTATCTTAATGGGCTACATATGCTTAATGACCTATAAAATGGAACTCTGAACCATTTTTTCAAAGATATGTATTTGTAATGGAAATCAAGCATATTTCATATATTGTTATAGTATCTTGAACTTTATGTTCTTTCATTTGAAGTGATTCTAATATGTTATCCTGAATGAAAAAAATATGTAATCCATACACACTCTTTTAATTGAATTTGTTGTGCTATTTTGGCCATGAGCATTTTTCCATCATTTTTGGATTAACTAAACGGGAATATTATTGGGAAACCTCAGAAGACACTAACCCAATTAACTAATTCAGTTAATAAATAGAGAATTTTGTTTTAGTTAAGTGTCAGAATATATATTAAATTGGTAAATAATTAAAACTGACCCACATTACCCATCCACTGCACTTTAGATCCCCTCTTATAAATAAGAAAGGATTTATTTCAAGATATGAAAATTGATTTAAAAATATTTATAAAACTACTCTGATAACATTTAATGTTTTTCCACAAACATTTATTAAACAATTTTTAACAAATATATAGTTAAAATGTTTTTATAAAAAAGAATATTATTTTTCAATAAATCATAATAAAATAATCCTAAAAATTGTAAAATTTTCTTTTCTACAATTAAAATTAAAAAATTTTCTTATTAATAATAACTAATCAATTAATTTAACGGTTTTGTGACTTTTAAAAAAAATTAAAAGAATAATTTTAATATTGTGTGTTTTTATATATTCAAATGAAAAAAATATTAAATTTTCATTGCATTTGAAAAACTAAAAATTATTTGATATATTTTTTGTAATAAAAAATATGAATTACTTTTTATTAAGATAATATAACTTACAATTTTTCTGAATTAAACAACAAATTATAATTTTTTATTTCTAATGAAATGAGATTTTTTT
This sequence comes from Viscum album, assembly GCA_963277665.1. Taxonomy (NCBI): domain Eukaryota; kingdom Viridiplantae; phylum Streptophyta; class Magnoliopsida; order Santalales; family Viscaceae; genus Viscum; species Viscum album. Next base: position 1,588,500,212 of record OY728141.1, on the reverse strand, counting down.
ACAAAAATTATAATTTTTTATATTTTTAAAATAATTTATATATTTTAGTAAAAAAATTATAATGTCTAAAAATATTTAAAATGGTTTAATAAATATTTTTTCTAAGTCAAAAATCATTTTATATTTTAAGGTCATCACAAAATATTATAATGTTTTTAAAATAATTAATTTTTAAAGGATAAAAATGGAATTAAAAAACATTTCAAAAATAATTAAAATAAAATTTCATCATAAATCTCACAACATTTTAAAAAATATAATAAATAAAAGTTAAAAATTTTACAATGAAATTATGATATAAAAAATCCATCGGAAAATTTGACTGTTTGATTTATTTTTTAATGATACATTTTGGTTTCAATGTTAAGATTTTTACCTTAAAATTTAAATTGTGGTATTGAAATACCCTGTTTATTTGGAAGCATTCACAATAGCTTCAGTATGTAAATTTTTAATGTTGTTTTTAGAAAAATTATTAAATGAAATTTTATGTTTTATCATATTGGTTTTTTAGTAGAAAATTTCATTGAAATTTTCCATTGAAATTTTCCCTTACATATTTTCAATGAAATTTTCAACTATATTTTTATAATATATAGTTTCAATTAAATTTTCAAATATATCATTTTTATAAAATTTTATAATGTAGTTTTCCAGGGTCTTTTCTCACTAGTATTTGAATGTATAATTTATTAATAAATTTTTTCTATTATTTATTCCTAGGATATTTTTAAATGAATTATCCAAGTATTGGCTACTGGATTTTTCAAATGAAACCATTTTACAGATTTTCCATTGGGGGATTCTTGTATAATTATTCATTGTATATTTTACTGTATTTTTCTATTTGAATTTTAATTTGTAATTTTAATGTAATCTTTTATATGGATTTTTTAGTGGAATTATCTATTAGTCATTTCAACTTGATTTTTCTTGTTCAAATTTCAATTTTTTAAGAGGTTATGTAGTATATTTTACAAATTTATTTACTACGGAAATTATTCAATGTTATTTATTCTAATGGAAATTTTTGAAATGATTTTTCTATTAGTATTTTTCAATGGAATATTCCAATGATGTTTCCCATTAGAATTTTCAATGTAATTTTCCAACTATTAAATAATATACATTTTATTTGATTCCAAAAAATAATTTTCTCCAAAAAAAATAATAGAAAATTAAATTGAAATATGTATTCATTTTTTATTCCGCTAAAAAATAATCAATTAAAAATGATTGTAGGTTTTGTAAATAAATGTATTTATGATTACCTATGAAAATATATATATTTTAAAAATATAAATTTCATAATAAATTTAAATTTATTATTAATATTTTTATCCTTTAACAATTAATATGTTTTTATTCCATTCAAGGAAAATATTTTTGTATATATGTAAAAGAATATTAATTTCTTTTATAAATCCACTTAAAAAATTGACCAGTATCATGTTTTATTAAATTATGATTTTCTGTATTTTTATTAATTAGTGCTAATTTTTATCGAAATATAAATTTATAATTGAATTTAGGGATAAATATTTTAACTTTATAATCAATTTTTAAATAAATAAAATTTTAAAATGAGATTTTTCCCAAATTTTCATTGTATAATTTTAATATTATTATTTCTTGGAATTATAAAAATATATTTTTATTTTTATCATGAAAAATTATTACTCAATAGTAAATGAATAAAATTTTATGTATACATAATTTATTAATTTTTAAAATTTCTTAGAATGTGTTTTTTTAATCTAAAAAAATTCAAAAAAAATATTACAAAATGTTAAAAGTGATAATTTACAGAGTGGATGTCATAAATCAAGAATTAATGATGATGTCTTATCTCTCAATAAAACCATTCATATGGAAAACCATTGGTATTCATACCATTTTATTGTTTTTATTGATTAATATTGACTGTTGGAACTTTTCATATGTACCATATATATATGGAGATATGTTAATGGAATGAGGTGATTATGCTGGCCATATACATGTGTTCTCACTTTATTATTATATTTTCTTGTTTTAAATCCTTTTTATTTCATCATCGTTATCCAAGACATTCAATGTCATTATACACCCATCGTTACTTCGGCTCTGATTGACTTTTTCTTGATCAATAGTACCTCCAATCAACCGATTTCACAACACGTTATCAACATGAATTTTATTCAATGTTAAAATGTTATTAATAATTATAAGATAAATTTTTTATGTAAAATATAGAGATGCATGAATTTTACTTCTCGACATTCTTTATTGAAATTACATATGAGGGACATAAAATTTAGAAATGATCCTCCATAAAAATGGAATTGGAAAAATCATTAAGGACAACAATCAAGATTCTTATCAAGAATGTTGTCAAGCCCTAATATTCCTCCACCATAACCTCTATGAGGATTTGTATAATATGTAATTCATAATAAAGGATCCTCTACTGTTGTGAGAGAATCTCATGGAGTGGTATGATCACCTTCAATGGGTTATACGTCCATGATAAAGATTCAAGTCAAATCACTTATGATTCCACTACTATAAATCCTTAAGTAAATATAACATCGCCATGTATAAAATAATATAAGAAAATAATTATACAAATATTTTGTCACTAACACCGATATGATAGAACAAACCTATTCAATTATTCATGTCTTGAATATAATTCTACAATAACATTATCACTGGAATGGTTTTCATAAATAATCTCAATTAATTTCGATCATTTTTTATTTGAAAGAAATAATTTACTATTGATGAGGAATCCTAAATCCTAACAAACCGATTTGTATCCATTCCCTAAATATAATTATATATCTTATAATCACGGTCATGGGAAAAATCATCATATTCTAGGCCAAGGAAATTAATCTTTTTTAGGTGGTTATGTACTAAATGGTAAGACGAAAGAGAAATGAAAAAATTGGTCTAATAAAGAACAACAAAAACCGAATAATGAAAATAATTATGAAAGTGAATGTCATTTATCTGACATGAGGTGGCTCTGGTCGTATACCTATGGTATGATATTTTTTGTTCATTATCAACAACATATCAAAGGGAAAAGAAATATTTCTAATGTTAATTTTATTAACCAATACCTGAAATAAAATGAATATATTATGAAAATTTATATTTATGATTATTTTAGACACCCTTAACATGTTGAGCATATAGATCATGCTTGAATTTTTATGGAGGAAATAAAATTATATTTTTCTATTGTTTTTAAAATTAATATTACTTTTTTCATATTGTTTTTTTATTTCATTAATTATTTTTATGTTATAGTTTATTTAATATAAATAGATAATATTAATTGATCTGTTGGAAATAATTTTCATAATCAGGAAATTTTCCTCATCAGAAATTCCATGACACTCACAATTATTATATATGAAAAATATAATAACACCCTTAAAATTGGGAGTTCCCATATAAGTACATAAACTTTTTCTTCACAATTAATCAAAGGATATAACTGAAAAAATATGCGTATTTTTTGGAAAAAAATTATGATAAATAATTATTTTTTCTACATTGTATTAATTTAATATTATATGTTTTAAAGACATCATTCATAACAGATATCACATCGAGACAATGGATCAAATAGATTATTGAAACCTCTATGTAACAATCATTAATAATGAGCATAAATCTATTCAAGATATGCTTTCAAGACATCCATCTAGAATGTAAATTGTTATTATTTATACAATAAATTAAAATATAGAAAAATATTTTTTTATCGACAATGATACATTTATAGAATGACATGGTCTTTTGGGTTATCCAAGATAAAAAATGATGAGAAAAATAATAAAATGCTTTCATGGTCATCCATTGGTTAATAAAAGAGTTCTTACACCCCATGGCTTCTCATGGGCTTCTTGTTGTCAAGGAAAAGTTATTATAAACCCATCACTTTCAAGGATCTAGACTGAATCCCCTTCATTCCATGATTTAATTCCTGGTGATATATGTGGACCAATTTTCCCTCCACGTGGACCATTAAGATATTTTATGATCTTGATTTATACATCAATAATATATTCCTAGAATTTTTTTATTAACCACTCTCAACTTCTTTTTTCGAAAATTACTTTCCTAAATAAAATAGTTAATAGAACAATTCCTATATAATTCAATCAAGCATATCAGGCTCGATAATACTAATAATTATTCATCACATTATTTTAATAATTATTTCATGTCACTATGAATTAGTTATGAAAATCATGTAGCTCATGTTCATACCCAAACTAGTCTAGCTAAACCATTCATAAAATGGAATAAACATATCACTAAATCAAAATTGATGAAAATTAAATTACCCAATTCATCTTGGGAAAATTAAATTCTTCCTGAAAAAATAATTTTTAAAATAATTCCATCAAGATATCATGGTTTTTTTCATTTTCAATTATCTTTTGGACATGAACCATATATTTCACACTGAAGGATATTTTGTTGTTCTATATATGTGCCTATAGCAACACAGATTCGAACAAAAATGGGACCCTAAAGGAGATTGTGTATATAAGTTTGTTCTGAGTCTCACATGATCATTACCTTCCCTGGTCATATAATATGAGTTGTATTCATAGAATGATTATCTGATTGATATTTTTAGGAAATATTATTTCCAACATCAAAAGGGGAAATAAATAAACATCAGAATAGACATAATTGAAGAATATTTTATTATTACATCTTGATTCTCATATGAATATGAGTAAACATGTTGTTGAAAATATAATTAGTTTTAAAAAATATTAAAATCTCATTCTTTATACATTCATTGATTCAAAAAAGATGCCTAATCAAATATACCTACAAAAAATTCACTAGAAAGAATAATTATCTCTCAATGAAAATTTTATGGTATTACCAATAATGATCTAAATCCAGGCCTATATAACAGGTCACTAATTTTTATTCAACAGAAAAAAAATCATATATAAGAAAAGGGAAACAACCTATGTTGGTTGATGTTATAAATTAAGCTGAAAAGAATATAAATGTACCAGATGTACATGATCATGATGGAGAAGAAATTTTAATAAATTTCACTTACATGAAAAGATGTTGGAATCATGTTGAGACCATTGTTGAAAACATATTTCAATTCCTTGATGCCCATGAAATTGTGTGTGGATATAAAGAACCTAAAATGGTTAAGGAATATCGTGAAATACATTCCTTGGAACAATGGAATGTTCCAGTCTAGTTTGAGAATGAATACCAAACCTGAGGTTTTTTTGGTCCGCTATGAAATCCCATGAGGAAATCAAGCTGGTTCGATATTAGTGGGTATTTGTGAGGAAAAAAAATTAAATCATGATATTTAAAGAACATGTAGTCGCTCAATAAATCTAACAAAAATGTAGGATTTATTATGATTAAACATTCTATCGTGTAATGGATTTTATTATATTTTAGTGTCTTATGATCTTTTTTTTAAAATGAGAAAATTGAATATAGGCTTTTTGGAAGTTGTGACATCATGTCGTTATGGTGATGTTGATAGTCACATTTACCTAAAAATATAAGATCGATTCAAATTGCAAAAAAAAAATTGGATGTCAAGATATTTATTATGTTAATAAGATTATATATAAATTCTTATTATATCATTCACGGTGTAATTTGTATAACCATATAAGCTAATTTTTTTATAAGAGTAGGTTCAAAAAATGATTTATTTTTTGCATTCATCATCATTAAGAGGATTCGGTATAAATTTTTATCATTACATTATATTGTGATGATTTAAAACTTTTTGGGAATAAAAAGTAATGTTTTATGTAAGTAGAATATATTAAGAAATAATTTAAAATTAAAGAATATAGAAAGACAATGTTTTGTTTTGGTTTACAAAGTGGTCATCTTAAGGATAGAATTTTAGTTCATAAAAAATGAAATACTACTTTGGTCGTACACATATTTAATTTGAATAAATCACATCAATTATGTACACTGGTGGTTGTATGATCTATTGACCAAGAAAATGATCATTTTAAACCACAAGACAATAACAAATAACTGAATCCTACTGAAGTAATATATGTAAGTGATATTGGAGAAGTGATGTACATTGAATAAAATTGAAGGACATATATGTGATTTTATATTAATTTACCTGTATTTTATAGTTTTTCTCCTACTCATCAACATTGTAATGGTATCAAACAAGTATTATGATACCTTAATGGATCTGAAGATAGGGGATTACTATATTCCAACTATTTCTAACTAAAGATGGTTGGTTATGTTGATGATGGGAACTTTTTTCTTACAAATTAAGAAAGATATAAGTATTGATATTAATTTACTAAAGGAAGAAATTTTATTTCATAGATTTATACTAATAAATCAATTTCTATGTATTTTTCCAACCTTGATAAGTTGAGTTCTATTTATGAAGTTTGTCCAGAATGTATTTGGATGAGATTATTTATTAATAATATAATAACAAACATTGTATTAGATATGAATAATAATATTACCCCATATTAAATAAAGATAATGATCCTTATATTGAAAAACTTAAGGGTAGCCATATTAAGTATTATCATTCAATGAATACCTAGAGAAAATTATTTTCCTCTTATGACCTTTGAAACAAATATTACATTGATATCTATAAAATTAGGCCTTGTGATAATCTCATTGATTTATTAAAAATTAATTTCTAACTTCAACATATGAAAAAATGATTTATTGAATTTGGAAGTGATGAAAAAATATTATATCATGATTTTATGAGGGGAGTTAGGAATGTTGTATTCTTTTTCCCTTCATCAATTTCTTCATAATAGGTTTTCATGTAATGGTTTTTAGTTAGGAATCAAGGAATGAAATCATGTTAAATTCAACCATTTGTTTTCCCCATTGGTTTTATTAAGTTGTAATTTTTTTTTTGACTCCAATAAATTTTGAAATCCATGGGGGAGTGTTACTAATGATTATTTATAGTGTAAATATCATAAATATATAATTAACGAATAATTTTTATATAAGAAAATTGTTAATATGTCTAACAACTTTGATATTCCATGCATTGGATTTTATTTGTGGCGATTAATATTGAATATTTTATTAAGCCATATGTATCTAATATATACATTGACATGTTAATCAAAATTAGTAATTTTTTTTCCAAATACTAATGTTCTCTCACTCTTATTCTATTCGATTTTCATCAAAAATATTTCATTCACCATTTGAATCCAAAACATGTGATAAAATTATATGACCATCTTGGTTTTTCCTCGAATAGACATTTTTATGATCAATAACACCACCAATAGACTAGTTCCACTAAAAAAATACATTTTTTCATGATTATTAATAAAATAATTGTTTTTAGGCACCAAAAAATTTCATTATTACTGAACTATATAGTTAGCTCCCATGACTCATCCTCTTGTAGTTGATCAATTTTCCCCTTCAATAACTTATTGTAATTATTTTTTAAAAAAAAAAATCAAAAGCGTAATGCTGAAAATTATTATACATCAAAATTAAAATATAGGATTAAATATTATCATGTTAAACTACTATATCATTAAATAAATATAATTTAATATCTAATTTCATTTATACAAATTCATATTTCATCCACGTATAAAATTTTTTGGGAAATAATTTTTTTGAGTTATTCTATATTGTAAATTTTTTATAATGATAATGAAGCTTTTGTAAATCATTACATTGATGAATATGTATAAAAACATTTATTGAAACTTTACCCGAATCCAAACTGAATCAATAATTTTTCATGTATGGGGATTCTATGTCTAGGACAATTATCTCTCACAATTTCACTGAATATGGTGTAGGAAAATAGAGCATTCAAATACTGAGAACACAATCCCATTATTTACCTTTATATAAAAAATCAAATTAGATCATTGTAAACCCTATATAATTAAATATTTGAATTATATAAATTTATTGATCATACCTAATAATTGTTTAGTAAATATCATGTATTCTCTATTACAATATGACATCTCATTATGTATTTATTTTAAAATGTATGACCATAATAATTATTATAATATTAAAATTCCATAAAATTTCAATAAGGCTGCATATTTTATTCTTAAAAAAATTCAATATACTATATCAAATTAAAAAAGGAAACAAATTCAGGAACCACCGATTTAATAACAACACATCCCATATCATGTACTAACACTGATCCAAATGTGTCACATTATATTTATACATAAAACTACCTATCAAGGATAAAAAAACCAATATATTCGATGAAATAAACCAGATATTGATGTATAACATAAGAATTACATCTAATGTGATAAAACAATCATATATATAAATATTTCATACCTAAAATTTAATAACAACACAAACTACCCAAAAAAGTGGTATTATTAATGTAAGAATGACCCTAAAATTCATTTTATAGAAGCATTAATATATTGTTTTATTCAAATGTGAAGATTTAGCAAGACACCCCATGTTAGTTTTTTATTTTATTTTATAATATTTTTTAGTAATTTACCTTTGTAGAATATCATAGAATGAAACACTAGATATGATGTAATTTTTATTCTCTTGAACATTCAGTGCATATAAAATATTGGAAACCAAGAGTAATATCTTATACATGGGGATTTGTAGTTCATTTTATAGAACATGGTTAGTGTGAACGACATGCTCATGGATTGGTCTAAACCATGTTATTTATAATGAAAACTGTGTGTTTCATTATGTTCTTATAGTGTTCATGTATGATCCATGCATGATTCAGAGAAACCTTGTGAGGAAACTATATGTAGTGATCTATTATATAAAAGTGGTAATTACAAATTTGGTGCACCATTTATAAACCATGCAGTGGAACCATTTATGGTGTACATTATGGTTCTAGTACGACACACATGATTGGCCTACACTTTTTTAAATCTTGTAGTATAAACGTGTGTGCAGTGAAAATCAAATAATGGTGATTTCCTAATTACAAGAATTTTGGTTTTATTAGGTTTAGCCCCCTCTCTTCACCTCCTCATTTTGAAAAATCTTGATCCCACATATCAGAGATCGTCCTCACTCCTTCAATGATTTTGATACCCTTATCCTCCAATATCAGTAGGATTATTGAGGTAATATTTTATTTACCCATTTTCTTATCTTCTCCTGTTCGGTAAACCCATTTTCATGGTATGGTTACCTCCTATGAAAACATTGGGTTGTGATGGATGAGATAAAGGTTTAGGTTTGTCCTATATTGGGGTGATTTGATGTTTAACACATGTAGTGAATGTTCTTTTCTTTATTGGGTAATTCTCCATAAGATTTGATTCGATGTGAATTGATAACACTAGGTTTGAGGTAATTGTTTTGCGAATTTCCATTTGATTCTATGTCATTGAGTATGTAACAAAATAATAAATAATAAATAGATTTTAACATTTATATATTTATTTTTTACATATTTAGTAATGTAGTATAGTATAAAACACATTGATAACACATTATTTCATTAATTGAGAACATTTCGCTTATTCAACAACTTAATCTAGAAAAATACACAATATTATAATGGTAATATAAACATAAAAAGTTAAAAAAATTAATAGGGAAATTTTAAATCATATTTATTTTCTAGAAATATAATACTCACAAAAAAAGTGTAAAAATGAAATAGTTCATCACTAATATAATATTAATTTTGAGAGTGAAAAATGTTAAATCTTGATAGTAATTGATGTAATACCTAAATTAATTATATTGGATATATTTATAGGTAGTATATATGTGATATGATCGTTAGAATAGGACCATTATGAATGGAAACATGGCCATCAAAATAGAAACTATACAATTAGAATAGTAAAATAATAGTTTTCTATTTTATGAAATGATAATCTAAGAGATTTTATGACAAGTAAATTAAAATAGAATGTCATTATGATCAAATAAATGTTTTTTTAAAAACATAATTATATACTTTTTTTGAAATAAAAATGTTTTTTATTGAATAAAATATAATATTTTAATAAATTTATAATTTTGAGGGAATTGTTATTCTCATAAATCGGTATTTTAAAACACTATCTAATTAAATATTAATTATAATATAATTTTATGATCTCCCACATAATATTTCAATGGATCAAAAGATTGGGTTTTTTGTAAAAACTATTATTTTTTAAAATTTTAATATTTTAATCAAATGGTACATTTATCAAATTAAGAAAATTATTTTGATGAAAATGATATCTTTTTTTGGAATTATCATGTTAAAATTAGTTTAGAGTGAATTTATAATATTTTAAACAAATAGATTCTTATTTAGTGAACATTGAAATACGATAAAATTAAATCTATTAGATAAGTAAATACATGATTAATTCTATATGGGATGATATAAGAAAAAACAATCTCAAAATTAAATTCAAAAATTATGATAATCTATCACAAGAATCAATATTATTTTTAGTCATAAAAAAATACACTAACGAGTATTATGTTAAAAAAACACCCCTCTTCTTCCTTTATAAATACCACCCTTCAACACCCCTCTTATACTTAATGTAAAATTTCATACCCTAAAAAGTATCTACCTAAATCTCTCCCAAACAGTTATTTCAACATCCAATGTGTTTTTTTCTTACCAAAACACCATTTTACAGATACATAAGGGGTATCTTATGAGTTAACATCCAAAAGAATAGGTAATACACTTAACCAAATTCTCTCATATTCATTACTTTTTATGTCTCCAAAAATCCACTATATCAATGTTTTTATAATAAGTTATGTTTTCTATTTAATAAATTCATTTTATATTAAATTAGTATGCATAATTTAACATCATATCATCTTTTCTAAAATGAATGTGTCGCCCTTGTTTTTGTTGGATAACAACCACTATGTAGAGAATGTATTGTTTTCACCCCTGCCAACATGAATTATGAAAGAAATAATGTAATTTTTAAATATGATGCTAATAAGTATATTATAAAATATTTCATGGTTTATAATGTATAACTATTCTTCAAATTAAATAAAAAATCATGTTCAGGATGGTCGGTGTAGCCTCTAAAATGACCTAACCGTATAACAAAAATATTTATACTGAATAAATAGTCCCTATTTCAAACAAAATATAAATATTTGGAACCATTTAAACATACATAATTAAATTAACATCATTTCATTCATTTCTACATTTGGTTCCCATTTTTCTAGCACATCTATTTTATCCCCAAACCAAAGATGTTATGGAACCAGGAAGCAAAACCCCTCGAGAGTAGGAATAATCAAGATGTCATGATAAAATGATATAAAAAACAAAAAATAATAGTGATAAATAAAACTAATTATAAAATTTTTCATATTAAAGTGTCTGATAAAATTAACTTGATTATTTAGTAAATTATATGATCATATTGAATTCATCAAGGACCCATTGTAAGGTAACTTTTTATCCACCCTTTTATATTTTGTGTTATTTAATATATATATAAAAATTTCATATCACTATATTTTTCTCAGGGATTTGTTATATATTATATATATAATCCTTATTTTTATTCCATTTCTAATATAACTTCTTTTTTGGGTTCATCACATCTTCTTCATGTTCCCTTCTGAATTCCCTCTTAAAAACCTATTTTAATGAGAACTAGTCTAAATTTATCTTTTGTTTATACACCAATCCATTCAATGAGTTTTATCATTCAATGATTTTTATAAATAATCATTGGTAAATATAAACTCATTATGGTTCATTTTTTTATATAAATTTATTATCTCTTATCATATTCAGTGACTCTTACCATTTTCGTAAAACACATCTTAAGAGCATAATTTACAAACATAATTATACAATATTTTTTAATTTTTTTACTTTAAATGATGTTAATTTTCATAAAAAAAATACTCATTTAATTCATGAAATTATAATAATTCATTAATTACTTTTTTAATGGGAATCATAATAATATTTTATTTCATGATTCTCTAAAACATGATTATGTTACCCCTTTACATTTTCTCATGATTTTATTACACTTTACTATTCACTATGATTGAATTCCTAGTGTGAAACAAGTTTCAATTTAAATTTTATAAATATAATGGTATAACCATGGGATTTCTTCAATTAATTTGTTAATTTTTTCATCACATGACAAACAAAATTGGGTGCACGAGTCATTAACTAAACAAATAATGTTAATTCATCTTGGCAGTGAGCCTTGACTTATGAAAATGATGTTACGATTCATGTTCTTGTAAAATTCAGTATATTTTATTTTATTATGATATAATATTTTCCATTCTATTATTTCCATTTATTATTCCTATTTCTCTTATCATGATATTTATTTTTTCTCATACATATCATGTTTACTTTGATTGTTCACATAAGTTGTTTTATACATCAACTATTTCCTTATGTAAATTTATGGGTTATAAAATTTAGTATTAAGAGATTATTGGGGTGTAGAATCTCATTTTAGAGATCATAAATATAAGTCCATAATCAAATTTATTACTAATATTCTAGATACATCGAAACTCAAAATCCATAGTTTTTATTTTTATGAAAGTGTAAATTAAAAATTAGGAAATAAAATGTATAAGGTTTGGGATTCTCTAATATACATTAGAAAAAGGTATAGTTATTTTTGGGGATTAAATTTAAAGGGACATAGTGAGAACCCTATGAATATTCTAAATTATAGGAAAAATAATCATATATAATGCTAATTTAAGGAGTGTATTGTCTCTATGAAATTGAATCTTTGTTAGGATACCACAAGTTGATGTTGGTATGATCCAGATAGACCTAATATTAATAAAATCCAAATAGATATTTGGTTATTAACCATATATTTACCAAGGGCACAAGTAGTGTTCCTTTACAATATGTTTGAAAATGTTGGGTGACATGCTTGGGTAGATTATGATTATCCTTAAAAACCATTATTAAATATTTTTAACAAAACCGAATAAAAAAATGACCTTGTTTATCCTCGATAAAAACTAAGATATTCATATGATAGTTTATATATGTAATTACATTTATGTAATACTATTTTAAATTTTTTAATGACAACTAAATCATGTATCACTATCCCAATATTTAAACTATTTTATAAAAAAGTTGGAAATAGAAGGGATTTTTTCAACACACGTGATGGGAAATGTGATTACTTCCCTAATTTTTTTTTAATATGGTGGGAGTGTGAATCAAGAACATTATTGTTGTACTAAAAATCTATTTATGTTATGAGTAATAAAATAAATCTCGTTGAAAATTCTCCTTATATTAAGAATTATGATGTTGTGGTTGAGTCCTATATGTGACACTAAACTCCAACATCTAGTGGATATTTTGATCCCATGTTTAATGACTATTGTATTGCTAAAAATTAATTTTTTATTATAAACTCAGTTTTAAGAAAAAGTTAGAAACCAGTCCTAGTTAATCTGGAGGTGACACCTCATAGGAGAAAGAAAATCTATCAAAGAAAATCCTCATCTTATTAGTAATTTCCTCTCTATAAATATTATAACTCATAAGCCGTACCTTAGCATCAGGGTCTTTGACAATAACATCTTCAAGACGACACGCCATTCTGTCCCATGTTTGGACATACTCTTCTTTTCCAGTTTTTCCACCATTAAAGCCTCTCATCAGTATCATATATTATTTGTCGATCCAATTCGCCTTCTCATTGTTGACCGCCACATGAATAGGTCTTCCCATAATCTCCACCTCTTCATATGGGATTATCACATAAATAACTTCTTCCACCATCTCCTCTTTATAGTGGAGGATGGGTTCTGTAGAGTCCTTTGTTATTTTGGTATTGTTTTCCTTGTTGCTGTTTTCAGGAGTTGTAACTTGGGGCTTCTTTTGCGCAATAACTATGAGGGACGAAGACATATCCATCTCACTTGATTTTGATTTTTTACCTGATTGAGTTTCCATCGGTCTTGGTAAATGCAAGTAGTCATTGTGTACTTTCCCCTTCTTCTTCCTATGTGTTTTCCCTCCTCATGAGCCTTAGGATCCTCCTCATACTCTACACCATCTGAAATTCCTCCATTCGGGTCATTGGGTGTGCCCTGAATAGACTTATTGGTGTCTAAACACTCAAAGGAGTTTTGGGTCTGAACCCTATTATGAACTGAAGCCTTTATCACTGCTTGGGTGTTGACCCCGGCAATACTTTGCTTGATTTGGGATTCCATTTCCACCATTTCTGACCGCACCTCCATTTCCTTCCCAGCTAATCCCCTTCCTTCATCTTGAGATGCCAGTTTAGAGAATTCATCTCTCTACCCAGAAATACCTAGGTCTCGGTCCCTTAAATCCTCTTTAAGACTAGAAAAATCCCCAATACAGATGGTTCCTTCACTTGTTTTTCCGAATGTCTCTTTTGCACTATCTCACCTATAAAGACGTTATTCTGTATAGTCTCATTCTCTTTCCGCCCCCGTACGGTCACCTTCTCCTTATGTCCATCCCGTCCGCAAACAGCGGCCGAGTGTCCTAGTTTTCTACAGGAATAGAAAAATTCTACCCAATGATCGATGACCACTCGTTGTTTACACCTTACATCCTCTCTAGCTTCTATCCACACCGATTCATCCTGTATCCTCGATATATCCAACTCCACACACATGCATGGGTTGATTGGAGAAAAGAAGGACGCAGTACGAGAATCCACACATAGAAATCTTCTGACTAGATTTCCTAACATATGTAAAATCAAGGGATTCTGAAATGGTAGAGGAAGTTGAGGAAGACTTACCCAAACTGACACTGAAGGAGAATCACGATTCAGGCATAAATCACAGCTCCTATGAAATCAATAGAAGCTGCATCCACCGCATTTCCTGGGCACGCATTACAGAGCATGGACAATGTCCTCCAACGAAGAACATCTGACCGTCAAGTTCCTTTTATCAAGTAGGTCGACAACCACTCATTATTTTATACCCCAATGATCGAAGACAAACATGTCAAATTCATCCACCAAAGGTTGCTTTCTATTAAATCAGGAAACCAGCATTAGATGATGTAAACCCTCCACCTCAGTATACTCCTTAGCCGACAATGGAACCAGAGGGACACCTTCCAGAATACTAGGAAAATTTGGGAAAAAATTCATTGAAAACATTTAATACATTGAATGTGATCAATTCATGAAGATATTTTCACTAAAATATTCCCCAACACTCTTCTTCTTAAAATGGAATATGTTTATTATACTCGTGGAAATATATCATGAATCTATTAGGTCATATGACGAAAAATTAATAGGGATTAAATGGTATACCTCTATCTTTGTCTTGAACTCTAAAAATTTAGGATGATCATATATATAGTGGGCTAAATCCCTGTTATCTAATGTCATTGAAAATTAAATACCTTGAAATTAATAATGAAATATTCAATTTTCCTTTAAATTTGAGATAGAGATTGGTGTTCTCAATAGTTTCGAGGGACTATTGGTAAGAAATAGAGAACAATGTATAGAAATATTGGAACATTAAATTATCCACATAGCGGAAAGATAACCTGAATTCTCATATATTTTATGTGTAGGATCATGCATCCTGGAGAATGTATCAAGGGTACCAATAAGTGTTTCATGTTTTAATTATGTACATCATGATAATAAAAGATAATGGCATATGAATATTCCCACTAATGTGATGGATGAATAGAAGGTTCCATACATTCCTCATTATATGGTCTAATGTTTCAATTTTAATGAACATGAACACTATAATAATCATTACATGAAGCAAATGGATGACAAAGATAACGGATAAAAACAACTTCCCCGTAAAAACATGGAGGTAGAGTTATCTATGAAAAAAATTGGTTTTAATTTCTTTTAAACCATATAACTCTAGTCATAATAATATTTATTTTCTGAAAATCCCATTAAATTGTTTCATATTTCCATTATAGGAATTTTTTTATATACTAGGAATATATTTTTAGTCATTATATAGAACAACCATAAATTTTCGTGAGAATGAAATCACATTCCATTTCCTAAAATCCACCTATAATTTTATATAAGAGTAAATATTAGTGTAAATATCCTTTTCAAAAATAGTCTCAATAATGTATATTATTTTTATATAATATTTTTCTAAAACTAATGAGCAAAATAAGGGGACCACTATTGATGAAATGCCCACAGTAATGGCGAATGATGATGTATTCCATTAATAAATGTTTGATCTTCTTCTGCATTGAGAGATTTAGTTCTAAATTGAACTTATGAAACATTACTGATATCCAAGACTGCCTATATAATTAACCCCTTTGGAATGGGTGAAATAAATAAAAACCATCCAGATAATTCTAAAAAATGGACTCATATGACCATGTGATTCACCATGGGTTGAACCTATCCTTTTCCCATGAATAATGATCGGTTAATGCATCTATGTACTGATTGTGCTTAAATTAAAAAATTACAATAAAGAAAAAGTATCCCCTTCCATAGATTCATGATTTTTGAGATAAGCTAAGTGTTTCCCAATAATTTTTTAAATTTGAACTCCAGTCAAGGTATCATCAAATGTATTTGGGGATATAGGATATACCCATAACATACATTTATACGAGGTACAGAGACTATGATTTCATAGTAATTTCTTTTAGACTCATCAATTCTCCAAAATTATTTTTGGACATGATGGGAAGATTATTTTGATATTACCTCGATAATTTTATTGTAATATTTAGAGATGATATACTCATTTACTAAAAATAATGGTGGAACATAAGGACCATTTAAACACTGTTCTAAACATATTTACAAGTAGGAATTCTATTCCATGTTCATGAAAAAAAATTGGATATTAAATGTATTCATTCTTATTTCATGTAACCAAAACAATCGGTATATGTGTGGTTCATTAAAAATAGAAGCGATTAATGAATTCCTTAGACTAAAATATATAACATATATTTATAGTTCCCTCATATTAGATGGATAGTATCAGTGATATATGAGAAAATAGTCACTATTGTAAGACTTTTTTTCCATCCTAACATGGATGGGTGTCATTATTTCCTAGATGGATGAATGTGAGGAGAGATTCAATATAATTCTCCACCCTTCATTTTTTTATTTGTAAGTGATGATGGTTTCGTTAGCCTTATGTGACATCCCCAAAATAATGATGTCTAAAAAAATTTCCAAGAGCACTAAATAATATTGGGGGGATGATATTCACTTTTAAAGATAAAACACCGAAGAAAACATAAACAATATACATCCAATCCACCAATATATATACATGAATAAAAAAGAAATAGTATACCTAGCAGTTAAAAATAATATCAAAGTTTTAATAAAATAATAACACATAACCTATAAGAAATATAAAAGCATCACACAGAGACTTAAAATTTGAATCATCCTAAGAACAATGTTAACTTGCTCCAAGCTTGGATCCTAATTCCATGCCATGTTATCAAAACACATCACTAGTGAAATATACTGAATTCTCTTTTCTCGTATCTTGGTATATGACATCTGTAAAAACACTACATTTCCTAGTAAGGGGGTTAGTATAAACCCAATAGTATTTTCCCAATAAAATACCACCCCATATCACTCGGATATGAACTTATTGGGACATATTATATAAAATTCTATAAAAGATGTTATAACAGTTTATATCAAAACCATAAGAAAATTCCATGGAAAGCAATAAAAAAAATTTGAATCATTTTTCCTTTATTTGGAATAACAATATATACAAAGACACACACATACAATCCAATTGATAGTTCCATTCTCATGAGTGGTCTCTCATCAATCCACCAAGTCATCACAAGTTGAAATATCTAGGTGCCCCAAAAAAACCCAACCCTTCCCCAGAGTAATGTTCACAATAAACACATTCTACCATTTTATTCTGAATTCCATGACTATAAATTTCTTTTGAAAAAAAAATATATCGTTATAATATTTCATCAAAAAATATTCTTGCACCAAAACCAAGATATAATTTTAAAATCCTTATTTTATAACTATAAACCATTTGTTTTCTAAAATCATGAAAATTTATCAAAATTTGAAAATTCATCAAAAAAGTTATTTTAATCAATAATCACATAAGAATTTCATAATAATTTCTAGAAAAACATTTAACCAAAATTAATCCTTCACTTTTTAGAATGTTTAGAGATTTTAGAGAATCCACATCCAACATAACAGTTAGAAAAAACCAATATTGAAAATAAGATCTTCATTATCCATGCATGGATATTATTATCATAAATAGATTTAATAATTACTCATTAAGATTCCCAACCAAGAAAAACAAATATATCCACAAAGGACTATATATTTTGTTTTCGGATAGAGGAGAATAGAATATCTATGAATATAAAGGAATAACATTGAAATACCAACATATTTAGATCTCCAATGGGATTTTATTTGAAAAATTTTCTCCAAATCAAATGGAATTTCCAATGGAGCTTTGAGTGGAATGTTTATTCGATACCCTATGATATTAGGGTATTAATGAGGCTTATGGTACATTGGTTGGATAAATAAAATTGTGTCTTTAACAGCATGTCGCGTGGTTTATCAATTCATGAGAGAACCATGAACATGATATTAGATAAACCAAGTAGTGTAATATTTTTCTCCCCACAATTTGGAAAAATATTATCCATCTATGTAGTTTTTCATTCATAATAACACACCTCATATGTTTTTCTAACATTTTTAGAAAACCCTGCACCAAATATTCTTTTACCCCTATTTTAGTGTTCATGGTTTCCCATTGGTAGTCATACAATTTGTTAAATTGTGTACCAAATGTGGGCCCTCTAGTGACTCCAAAAATATGTTTCATAGTTTCATAGAGTTTTTCCTGATTTCTGATGACTACACACCAACTAAAAACCTCTAAAACACCTCTAAAACGTTCCCAAAACTTTTCAAACCTCCCAACACATAACCTATGAATTATACAACTAAAATTATAAAAAACAATAGTAAAAATACTTAAACCATACGTGTTACATTCTACATAATTTTTTTACATTCCTATAATGTAGAAAACTATTGTTTTCATGGATGAGTTCAGGTCACTATTCTAACATCTCCATTTCACGCTTCAATGTCTCTTCTTAAATCTAACCATGATTTCATGAAACCTATACTAAAATGACGATTTTATAAAACATTATATTATCTTTCTTATCCACAATTGGAACATTCACATGAATCAAGAGAGCATCTATTTGACGATCAATATTGTCCCATCAAATCCCATGGTCAAGATCATTATGGTACTACTTCAATTGAGATACATGAAACACATTATGCACTAAACTAAACATTTTTCTATGAAACCAAACTTAATGAGACCCAACTAAATCATTTTAGTTTATCAAATGAAAAAATGTATTGGTGAGAAATCATTCCTTTTTTAATAAAATGATGATGACCTTGCATTGAAGATATTCTCAATAATTTATGCATGACATTCTCAAATGATTACATTCATTAATGATGAATCACCTATTATTTATGATGACTCTGAGAAATCTTCATTTTTTCCTAATAATTTGAATCTTTTCTATTTTCTCATGAACTTTTAGTGGCCCGATATGTGATGTCTAACAAATTTCCATACAATAATGTAGAGAATTCTATGGAAAACAATAAAAAAATTGAAAATGATTCAGATGTATCTAGGCCTGATAACTGTTATCATACTATAAATACACTAATAGAAAATGATCATACCATTATCCTCCAAAGTCCATCACACAAGCCCTTAGAATATCCTCTAATGATTGGATCATCCTTTCAGATTATACATCTATTTAAGATGATATGATGTTTGTATAGTCAACTAGGATCTAACTGTTTTCTATAAAGAATTCTAAAAACATGGCATAAACATTAGGTCTGGGTTAGATACAACCGATACTTGAACAATATCAATATTTATTATTTCATGAATTTATATTTTTGACAAGTATTCCATCATATTTGTTTCATTAATAGGGATTAATTGAGGCAACTGTGTGAGTTGATCCCCAATCACTGGTATAGCATAGTGTTTCTTAATAATGCTTGGTAGACTTGCTAAAAAATACATGGATATATACTCTCATTTTCATATTGGTATATGTAAATATTTTAACATTATAGATGTCTATTGTTGTTCTTCCACTACATGATTACATGTGATGAATCTCATAACAAACACTTCAAATATCCTCCTCATTCTTATAAAAGAAAACTATTCTTTTGATACTTTATGCATATTCTATATTCCCAGATGAGAAACATATCTCATATGGTGGTAGAAATTAAGAAGTTATTCCTGACGTGTTATAGGAACAAATATTTGGTCAATTGACTATAACACGTATTATACATCACATTTATGTCCCATTTCCATCTCTCCACCGTTGAGCTTCAAACTTAAGTAAACACATTTAGTACGACATATCTGATCATTATTCACATGCTCCACAAAATTAGGAATAAAAGAAACTAATATGAATGATACAATGTGACCTTTCTCGGCACACACCAGAAGTATATCTACTATGACTAAAATTATCTTCATCTAATCAGAATATTCTTATTATAGAGTATTGTTTGAATTCCTACTTATTGGATCATCCATAGAGTAACATTTACCCAGTGTATACATCATGTAGAAGTCAAACATTTTATGATATTCTATCCATATGAGTTTTCATTGACTCAAATCTCTTTCAAAGAAAATGTGTTTCAAATTATTATGATTAATAAACATCAAAAATTTAATTTAAAAATATAATTATTACTTAACTTAAAATCAAGGACTACAATTGATGATTCCAAATCCTGAGGGGGTAGTTATTCTTATGCCCACATAAATTTCTCGAATTATAAGAAACCACATGTCTTCTTGTATGATAGTGCAATCCAACATAGATCTTTATTAACCATAATATACAACATAAACTCATCCAATATCGAGAAATTTAATTATATGTGATGGTTTTATCCAAAATATTATCACTTTGATAGATTTATGACATTCATCATTCCACTGGAAAGGGAGTCCATTTCTCTTCAAGGATATAATTAGTAGAGAAAAACATGAAAAATCGTGAAAAAAGCTTCTATAGTATCCAACTAAGACAACAAAACTATGTATCTCAATGAAATTTTTTTTTTATTTCCAAAAAAGAAAAAAAAACATTCTTATCAAGATAGATATGAAAAATATATTCATATATGAAATATATAATTAAACATAAATCATGTATCCAGAAACATGATTTAATATATTTTCATAAATTCGGTGCTCCAGAAAAATACTCAACACAATATGCAAGAGTTCCTCCTGATCTGATAAAGTCCTAAAATAAACCTATATATCATCACTAATCACCACTATAAAGGAATCCATATACCTCTAAATTATATGAACCATTAATTCCAAGAACATTGGTGATTTATTTTCTAGGACAAGGGGACCAACCACATACTCATTATTGATAAATCTACTATTGTGGAATATCTTAATAATATGCACCTACCTAAATAAAAGTTGGAGATTGATCAAATATAATTTAATTTTAGTGATACATTAATCTCCCTCAAATTCATCAAACATATTGTATATTCTTGGAAAGGGATTATAATTATTTATCACAACTTTGTTAATCTTATGAAAATACATACAATGTGTAAGAGTTCCATCTAACTAAATTAAAAAAAGTACTGGCAGAACACAAGGGGATATGATCACTTGAATGAAACCTTTGTTTCCAGATTATTCAGATAATGTTTAAATTACAAAAATTTAGTTAGTTCCACCAAATATGATGGAAGAAAAATAGGATCATCTCTTAAGAGAAGATCAATCATAAACTCCACTTTTATTTTGTGTGGAATCCAAATGAATTTGTCAAGAAATTTTTTAGAAAATTGAAACATGATGATTAGAAAGTATCAACTTAAATTCTCATCCACATATTCCATCTTAAGCACTATCAAGTAATAAGATATGGTTCCATCCAATGGTGCTAGGTGTCATTACTTACTTAAATTTACATCACAATATCCTCTAAAGATATTCATAACACCATTAATGGAGTAAAAAATCCCCATTAAATCATCAAAATCAGTGTTGGCCTTGAATATTTTTTGTGATCCATACCCAAAAAATTCATATATTTACAACAAAAGGATAAGGAAATCCCAAAATAATTTAGTGCCGTCATTATTTATAAAAAAATAATTACAAAAAAATTCTTTACTCTCTCCTTTTAAAATAAGAGTTTGATATATAAAAATAATATAAGTGCATAATCATAAAAATCCATATGATCAACAACACTAAAAGAAATAAATTAGTGTGGTGAACTCATATAAAAACACTTATAAGGGTATAAATAAAAATAATAGTACCTCTCATTATCGAAGGTCCAGATTGATCATCCCTGATAAAGTTTTCATTACCATATAATTTGTTCTTCATTTACCTTTTTAATTATTACCCTATTGATATTTCATTGGCTGAGGATTCATGGTGTTCTTAGAATCACCATGGCTCTCACGGTTATGAGGTTGAAATTTATTCTAATTAACTCTTCAATTCGAAGAATGTGATGTCTGAGAAACCATAAATGTTTCTCTATAACCCGAACAAGAACTACATGAAATGGTTTATATATGATTGATCATATACTAGTGGTTTAAAAAAAATTTGGTATATGGGGTCATATCTCAAAGATTTAGAAAAATCATTGGGATTGTCCATTTACATACTGACTACCCCAACAGTTTAAAAAATTAGTGGGTTATATAATCAGTACAAACAGTTTTAGAAAACTGTTTTATAGATATTTCCTAAATTCTTGCATTTGAAACACATTCTCATTACCAAAATCGATCCATATATTTTAATAGTTTCTTTAACATCTTCATCCCTAATCATGGTGATCTATCCTTAGTTTCACTTTTCTTTTGGTTCCTTAAAAATCAAATTGTTGAGTTCAAAATGTATCATACATTCTATCAGGAATAATTTTACATTTTTATCTGTGTATAAAACATTATCTTATTAAATTTATTTTTATTCTCCATCCATAGAAATCTCTCATCCATTAAAAATTTAATGTGATTCTTCTTGAATATCAAATTTTTAAGTCTTAAATACTTCATCTCTTCTGTAAATCACTATTTCACTTTTGTTTCCTGGTAATAAATAATAAATAATATTTTATTTTCATATTCTAGATTCATTTAATTAAAGTAATTTTTATTGTTATTTGTAATTTAATTTCATAATAAATTTGATCTTGTGTTGTAATGGCCCAGACCCCCCTGGCCATTACGTTGCCAAAATGATGCTCTACCAAAATAGTGGCACCAGCCACGGTGGCACCATAAGGGTGACACCATGATGGTGGCACTATGTCCTAACCCAACCCTCCATTTTCATTTTTCAGTCCCACTCTTGCAACGTAATTTTTTGACGTAAATTAATTCTTTTACCCTTTTTAATGACATTTAAAATCCATAATTAATTCTTATAGATCTTGAGAAACCTCCCCAACGGTGGTATTAAATAACATCGTAATATCATCTTTTGTAACTTCCCATCCATGTAGGAAACCGCGATCCGACTTTCCAGGTGTTGAAAATTCCAAATCATGTAACAGTAGGATCTCCTCTTTATATCTCCCGCTAGAGTTTCTTCTTTTTTTTCATCCCGGGTGGATTTAATTCTTTTTCCCGGTGCGCTTGGAGTTACTCTCTTCCTGTGGCTTGTGGTGCGCCTATGTTGGATCTTTCTTCACCTCTTGGAGTCCCACGAAATTTCTCCCCTGAAATCCACACATCCCATGTTCTTGTCGCGTGGAAAAAAACATAGATCCTTGATCAACTAAGTAGGTATTTTCCTTCATCTCTCATTTCTATGTATCATGTGGGGTGGGTACGTTGCAGTTTCTATGGGAGTGGGTGCAACCAATCCTTAATGAAGATAACAAACGTACTATAAAGAATGAAGGGAAGTGATGTGAATGATTTGTTGCCATTCTGTTTTTCTTCTCTTCTGTGATGCTTATGTTGTGAACTGTTGGTCTATTCTCACTGAAATTCATGTCCGTTGGTGGTATTTACTTGCGTATTAATGAACCCTTGTCTTCTATGATGATTAAATGATTAAAACTTGGAAATTGGTTAATCACGTAAATTTTGTGTATTAAATGGATACTCAGTAAACATATAGCCATGTGTGGTCACCAGAGCTAACCAACAGAAAGAAGAAAATAATGAATGATGTGCTTGAACCTGGATGTTTCCCTACTCTATTTTGGTAGTAGGTGTGTTGTTCTTTTTGACTGCCTATGGGGTGATGTGGGTGAGGAAGGGATCCTCTTAGGTGTGGGTCTGAAATTGTGGGACTGTATCTTGAAGCCTTATTTGGTTCCATTACATGGAGGGATCTCACATTGACTTCATTTATGGTGTGGGGAAGTATCTTGAGTATTGGTTTGGTTCTAGTTCTTTGAGGGATCTCACTTATCCCTTTGTTGTTATGACTTCACAAGAGAACCGTGTGTGAATGCTTAAATTGTTGTTCAGCTGTTTCTCTTTTCTTGGCTTGTGTTTATGTCCGTTAGTTGCCTGGTAGTGTAGAATTTACATAAATGGGATAGATTGAACATGAAAAAAAATGATTTAAATGGGGAATTGGTTTTGGGAATGAGTTGTGGCTCGGCTGTGAGTGTTGTGTTCTTATGAATGAATAGTCATGAGGCTGTTTGTGCTTAGGTTGGTCTTTGGAAACCCTCGGGTGGGATGAGTGCTTGTTACTTATAAATATATCTGTATCTTTTATGTTCTTATTTCTACCCCACCCATGTTGAGAACTTTAGTTCCGAACACCCCCATTTCATGGCGGAGGGTGTTTTTCCGAACACTCCAATGAGTGGTTGGTTATTAGCTCCTTTTCTGCTCCCTTTCCCGAATATCCCAAGACTCTTCGGGCAGGCTGTGATGCCCTGAAGTCCATTATTATCCCAAGAATCATCGGACATGGTAGTTTTTCTGGTTGTCCCAGGTGTTTGCATCCAGGTTGTTTCCCATGTGTCTTCGGGACGAGTCCCTGGTGTCTTCGGGCATGGTAGTCATTGTTCTGAACCAGGTGTTTGCAGGTGTGGTTATGTGGTGGGTTGTGGCCCATGTGTCTGCGGGCGGGATGTTTGGTTGTGGCCCTGGTGTGAGAGGGTTGGGCATGGCAATGGGACTATGGTGATAATGGCGGGATTGGTTCGATGTGTAGGATGTCTTCAATAACCAGCGGGAAAGTGGCACGAGGTAGCCAAATATCGATGTGTTGTTACTATACTTTACTTGAATTGCGTTATTTGGGTAGTGTGCCATGGTGAGGCTTGGTTGGATAGTTTTCCTTTCTAGGTGATTTGGTTCTATCTTTTTTCTCAAAGGGCATTAGAATGCCTCCCCACTTTTGTACGAGAGTGTAACACCACAAGATTTCATAGTGTGTTTTTTCTTCAAAATAATTCAATAACTTGCACTACACGCAACACCGAGTTAAAGCGCACCATGACTTACCAAACTAGCCGTTATGAATAGTAATACATACTTTTTGAAATTTTATAAATTCTATCTCTCAAAATGGACTTCATTTTTGGATTAAGAATATCAAAATTATCCTAGGGTGAAATTTTGGTACCTTTCAGATAACTTTAATATTTTGATGAATAGTGAAAATTACTAAATTTTAATTACAAACAACTTTTTTAATAAAAATAATTAATAGTGATAAATTATGAATTTGAGTGGTTTTAAAGTATAATTAGAATATATATTTACCATTTTATCCAATGGTGTTCATTAGAATTAATTTCACTTTAAAATTGGACCTAAACAATTGTCAATCTTTTGATATATATTGTTTATTAAAAACACGCTATTTGTTGTGACAGTGGTAATTAATTATAAAATTAATTAATGAAACTTATATTTTTGGAATTTTTTAAAATAGAAATCATTTTTTAATTCAGAATATCAATTATATCTTAGGCTGAAATTTTGGCATTGTTCTGAAAAACATCAATTTTTTATGAATAGTGAAACTACTAAGTGGTAGTTAAAAAAACTGAATTTTTCATAAAACATAATTTTACCGATTCTGTGAATGGAATTTTGAAAATCCGAGAGACATGATTAATATGAAGAAATAAAATGTGGTTTAATGAGATGAAAATAATTTTTGGTGCATAGTAACGTTTTACTTGTATTTACCACGGTTAAAAGTAAATAGGGTAATTAAGGGTAGAAATGATATTAATATTACCCTAACACATGTCCTAATTCTATTGGACAAGTATATCTCGACCAAAAATCCCATAGGAATACAATATTATCATTTAGGTCCACTTGGATTAGATTAGGACATTTATTATTATTTAATTCAAAGAAGACTTAAAAGAGTTAAAATCAAAGTTTATTTACTAAAACATTTTTAATATAAGGTTATATATAATATAAATTCAATTTTAAACATTCATTAGAGAGATAATAAAATTTCCTAACTAATTATATTTTATTTATAATTTTTATACATTAAATAAGTTAATTTATTTATGACACAATGATGATGCAGTAATTACCATAATAGTGAAAAATTAAAATAATTGATATTATAAATAGAAAAATAAATATAATTTGAGACCATTTTTGTGTTGTTCTATGATCTCACCCTAAATAAAATGATAATTAGTATATATAAGGATAATAAATTGGTTTCCAATTGAAACCATTTTCTGTGATGATACCCATTATAAATAAAGAATTAATGTCTTTAAATAGAATGAATAATTGTAGAATCCATAATTGGTTTTTTTTCTATTTTGTTTTCATTTTTTATCTCTCTACATGGGTTGATATGTTGTGAGGTGATAGAGGTGAAAGGCTCGGATATTTGATGTGTGGGGATGTGATGTGATGGCTACTTCGAATGGATTTGATGTGGGATTTTGTGTTGTGTGGTACATAGTGGTTTTAATGTGAGGATTTTTTGACTAGTATTTGTTGTGTGAATTGGAAGCTAAATGTGGTGGTGATGTGTGGATATTGTGTGAAGAATTTTTTTTGAGATATCATTGGTATTTGTGATGTGTGGTTGTGATGAGATGGATTTTTATATGTGGTATAGTAATGATGGTATGTGTGAGGTGTTGTTGATATGGTTTATGTGAGATAGTTCACTTTTGTTGTGATCTGGTTGTGTTAGTTTCTATGTTAGAAACAGGATAAATTTCAATGGTGAATGAAATTAATAAATGAATGGGTTGGAAATTGATTATAATGTGATGAAATTTGATGTTTAGTAATTGAATTAATGATTTCCTTGAGTAAATTAATATGATGTGATTTTTAATTAAAAATGGATAATTAATAAAAGCGTTGAAACATACATTTTAAAGGTAATATATATTTTTTTGAGCGGTGGTTATATCGTGTGTTACATATAGTGGTGTGAGTGGTTGTGACAGTTGATGTGTGGTACATTGGTGGTGGTGTTATATGCACTAGTGTAGTTATTGTGTTACCATTGGTTGGGTTTTGTGTTTTATTTATATATCATGTATGTTTATTTTAGTATTTTTTTCACCCCACCCGATTTAGATAACAATAACAAAAGATTCTATGTTATTGGTTTCAAGTGTATTCCCCGTATTCAGTGATGGTGGTCATACAGATGGATGGATACTCCCTAATAACTTATCTTCCTTCATTAGTGATGTCCCAAGAATATTTTGGTGTGTTGTGTAGTGATGTCCCAGATATCTTTGGTATGGATCTAATGTGGTGGCCTAATTTTCTGTGAGAAAGGTATACTTGGATGGACCTAAACTCTATCGGTGTGGCATGATGTGTGGGCCTATGTGTCTATAGAAAATATGTGATCAGAAGCTACCTAATGTTATCACCAGATACTAGACCTTGTGTGAGTGGGGGTAGGGTGTTATACATCTCAACCCACATCATAGATGGATGTCATTTTATGTGATATTTATGGAATGGGTGGGAGAACATGATTGTATACATGGGGTTTTCAGAGAAAAAAATCAACGGAGAAGCAGTTGTGGGATACCTTTACTTCTTGTGATCTCAACTTTATGTTAATATATTCGATGAATGATTTTTTTAGTGATCTATAATGAGTCCAGTATTAGTTATTTGACCACAGTAGGTTCATGTGGGGTTTTTTTTACACTAACACATTGGCATACTCTTTTCACATGATCACATATTACATTGGGTTTGATCATACATAGTTTACTTGTCTTTTCACTATAATGACCCACTTATTCTCATTGGCGTGGGAATAAAAAGAATCATTAATAGGCCATAAGAGACATCCCCATGACACTAAAGGCAGGAAATAAATGTTGAAGGGTTTAAAATGCATGTGGGGATGATTTACCCATTAAAAAATAAAATAAATAACCCCAAAAAACATAACCAAACTGCTCACAATATGATGCATGAATAAATGAATGAAAACTCAACCACTTCATTTGTATCAAAAACACACAAATTCTCTCTATATTTTAATTTATGTAACTATAAATGTAAATAGTGTAGTTGGGGTTTGGCTTAGTGGTAAGCACCCTGTAATCCTACATGAAAAATGGGGGTTCCAAACCCATTGGGTGCAGGTACTTTAGAAGTATTGTTGTGTTACTGTAGCAGCAGCAGCACTGTTCATTAGCAGGTACTATAAAGGCGGTAGGGCACTGTAGCAGCGGCGGTACTGTGTGGGTACTGTAGAAGTCGGGTTATTATTCAAATAATGTGAATTGGGCCAAAAATTTGGGCCTAAAAGCTTTATAATGGCTACAATCCCACTAGGCCTTCAGGCTATGTAATGGGTTTCCCTCTACACAGGTAAAAGAGGTCTTTGCTTTGATTTAATAATAAAAATGATGTTTCAGCCCCAACATTTTAAAAAAAATCAATGTAAACAGTAAAACATAACTATAAGAAACTCTAAGATAACAACAAGACTCTATGCTCCATAAGCTCCATGATCCAATATAACCAAACAACCCATGTATCACGAGGTGGTGCTAAATACTTGTTATACATTACCTTTTATCATGTTCTAGAAGATATAATCATCTAAAGATCCAATGTACCAAATTAGGGTTAGTATAAATTCATCATGATTTTCAAATTGACTTCCCTACTAACTCCAATAGGATAGAAGAGTTAGTCACATGTATATAAAATTGTTTTATAATACAATTTCCAAAACAGTTTATAAATAAATATAAAAATTACTATATCCATAATTCTCCATCCAAAACCCTTTTTTGAGAAATCAACCAAACATAGCCTTATCCCATTCCACATGTTCCCCTTGGTATAACCAATCCATTCCATAGATCCACGCTACAAACCATTCATGCTTTGTTATGAAATTTAGACACTCATTAGTGTATTATCATTGACCAACCATGTCATCACAAGGTAATTAAATTAAATTTTCCATTACACTTTTTGGTGGTTAGAACTAAGTCAAATTTTATCCCAGCCTCATACATTCATATTAAGAAAAACTACATGTATGCCCAAAAACCATGCAAAAAACCTTTTAACAAAATCACCATTTTTTGGAAACCCTTTTCAATGAAATCCATTTCTATAAAAAACACCATTACTGAAATATTATTTCCAATATGACATTTCAATATTTATAGAAAATATAAATTCTACTCTAACCATTATAAAACCAACAAGCTAAACCATTTTCACAACAATTCACCAGAAGTACACAATTCCATCAAAACCATAAATCATTACCAAAGAAAATTTATTCTATTATTATCACAACAATTATATAAAAAAATCAAACAAATAAAACAATTTTTAACTAATTAAATAAAAATTGCAACATAAGTCAAGAGTGATGATACCTACCTCGATTGTTTTGATGAAAACTGAAAATATATGAAGAACCCTCATGAAACCAGGGATGATTTCCACAAAACATCCATAGATCTATTCTACTATCATGATCAAGACAAAATATCATCAAATTTTTCTTTTATAATTTTAGATATACCAATAAAGTGAATAGATATGATAAACTGACTGGATAAGAGAAGTTGATCTAAGAAGATCTAAGATAAAGACACTGGAACGGTGAAGAATGAGAACTTAATACGATGAATCAAATTATAATAATCAAGAGAAGCCTCCAGATTGATACCATTATTATTTAGAGAGGTTATCTATATGATAATTAAGGATAATCCCATGTTTGGGCCACAAATGGAAAAAATGAGGGAGTTAGAGTCAAAAATGAGTGAGATACACTTTTTAATGATCTCATTTTGGCCCCACAAATGGTATGATTACATAGTTAGCAAACCATGTGATTACCATACATTAGATAATATCTGGGAATACCCTTACACAAACTCCTCACATGAACTCTCTAATTGTGGTTACACCATGTCAAAACTACTATCCAACATCTGCCAAAGTGC
Organism: Viscum album; assembly: GCA_963277665.1. Classification (NCBI taxonomy): domain Eukaryota; kingdom Viridiplantae; phylum Streptophyta; class Magnoliopsida; order Santalales; family Viscaceae; genus Viscum; species Viscum album. The sequence continues at coordinate 1,588,469,605 of OY728141.1, read as the reverse complement.
ACTATTTGTACAAGATCTTACACAGGGTTTAGAAAAACTATGCATTGAATGTATGCTTCTCCTATAGCCATAAAATATCATTTAATGTTCCTCAAACACTCTCAAAATTCTCCCAGAAACATTATGTACATAAAAAAATAAAAAAGTGGTTACATACTAGAAACTGAAGGTACAACATTTTCCCCACCATGGGTCTTTCCCTCCTCGGAAATTATAAAACTAGTGTTACCCTGAAATTGTTCGGGCCATTTCTCTTCCATTTATTTGTCATGATACCATGTCTCTTATAGAATCTGACCATGTTGACATAAATTCGTTACTATGTAGATGTTTTTTCAGACAATCCTTTCTATTTACTATCCACAATCTGCACTGGGATATGTACCAACAAAGCATCTGAATTTAAGTCAATGTGATATCCTTTGATCACACAGTCAGGTTTAGGTTGATAATTTTCAACTAAGTTACATGGACCACATTATTCACCAAACTAAACTATGGTGGTAATGCAAACAAATATTACACCTCTCCAACCCAATACAATATTTAAAAATATCCAATGTATCGAGGAGAAAATTTTCCCCTCTTCCCAAAATGATGATGTCCATGCCTTGGATAAATCTACAAGAACACAAGATCACTCACCATGAACGAAAAGAAGTCTTCGACGCTGATCTGTATTTGATTTATGATTACTCTGAGCCATCTCAATCCATTTCATGATGAGATAGATCTTCTTCATTACTTCTTGGACAAAGCTTGGCCCAACTATTTATGTGTCACTTGTTTATGCCCAACAATGTAAAGAATGACAAGGACACCTATACAATACTTAAAAAAGAGCATTATGTATCGAGGTTTGATAGATATTATTTTATGATAAATCCACTATGGGTATATGCTCTTCCCATGAGCCACCAAAATCTTTTACGCAAGACCGTAATATATATTGCAATGTTTATATTTTCCTTTCTGATTTCCCATCCATATGAGGACGATACACAATAGTCATAATTGATTGATTGATAAGGGATTTGTGTTTGGATTTCTAGAAATAAGAACTGAACCTCATACCTCTGTCTAATACTATTGAAAACTCGTACTTCCGGCATCTTTACCACCTATTGGATATAAATATTGGACATATCCTCCGTCGTATGTGTTTAACAAATGGGTTTTAAATGAGTTGACTTCATTAGGCAGTCCACTATCACCCATATGGTATCGAGTTTCAAAACCATTCCTGGAGACCTGTAACAAAATACATAACAATCAACTCCAATTTCCACACTGGAATAGGGAATGAATGCAACATACCTTATGGTTGTTGATGCTCTACCTTGACTGGTTGACATGTAAAACAATTTGAAATATAATCATCCACCATCTATTTCATTCCATCCCACTTTAATTGTTCCTTTAACACCATAAAAACATCTATATTCTAGGATAAACAACCCATATATAATGAAGGAATGTATGAAGGAGTTTTTATTGACAATCCATAGTCAGAACCATCAGATTCCTAAATCAGAACACTGAAAACCCATCCAACCTCCAACATGGAATAGACACCCCACCATTGAGTTTTGAACTCATAACCAATAATTCTCCATCATATATCTGGGACACTTTAACAATCAATACCAAATTTGGAACTACAGAAACAGAAAATAAAACTTCAACATCACCTCTGCCTTCACATTTCGAATGCATGTCATTTAGGACTATCATCAAATTTCAATCTTATAAAGATTATTTTTCCAACTACACATATGAATTTCTTATTAATGAATCTTCCACTATATTTACCTTTATTAACATATAAAAGGAGTCAAAGTCAAACATATAGTGATATGCCACTCATCTCATTCTCCTTAGATTCAAATCTCATAGTGAGAAAATATGTTCCATGATTTTATGATATGTAAACATTATAAATTTATCACCAATGAGATAATGAAACAAGGTATTCAAAGAAAAGATTCTCACAATTAACTATAATTCTTGTGTTGGGTAATTATTCTCATTAAATCTCATCTTAATTGAACCATAGGAAACCATGTGGTCTCCTTGCATGAGAACACATAACAACCCAGATCCTGAAGCATTACAATCCCCTATATACCCCTATCCTGATTATAAAAAGTCATGATAGGTGATGATGTAAGATTATCATTTAGCTATTGAAAATAATTATGGAATTTTATAGTACATTGGAATGAAAATTTCATCTTTTTTAGAGTTTTCATAGGTGATTCTAGGATCTAGTATTCATGGTCAAAACAAGTAAAATAACATTCTAGACCTATAAATAATAGTATCTCAAATACATTTAATAATGGTTTCTAAGGGATAATATCATATATCTTATATAGATCCACATAATTTTTTTTAAATTAAATGGATGATAAAACTTACAACTTGTATAAAAAATTCGCACATTTATAATTATTAATATAAACAATGATCTCTCAAGATTCACAACACTTTCTCCAGGTGTTATCCATGATCAGATCTTGTCTTTGAATACACCAATATGTTTTCCATGAATTCCACCAAAAAAGAATCCAAATTTCTTTGAAATATCTGATTCATCAACGCCAAAAATACCATTGGTACATTCATAAGATTGAACGTCAGGACTACGTATTCATAATGGTCACATTTCATCTAAAACTTGTCTACCAAATAACTTCCTTTGGAACATGCAATTGATGATATCATTATCGCAACTCAATTTTAGATAAACATTGAGCTCCCCTAAATTGATTTAATATTTCATCAATGCGTGGATGTTGATATATATTTGTTTTAGTAACTTAGTTAATCATTTAATAATCCACACACAACCGTAGAGTTCACTATTCCTTCTTCATGAACAAGAATGGGGCATCCCATGGAGATTTTCTCGATCAAATGAAACTATTTCTTTTATTCTCTTCTAACCACACATTTAGCTTTCATAACATTGGTTGTTCTACTAGATAAGAAAGAAGTGAGATATGAATGGTCCTTAGGAGGATATCAATCGTAATCTCAACTTCCCTTACATTTGGTAACCCAATGAAATATTCAGAAAAAACATCATCAAATGCGTCAAATATTTGTGTAAAACCTTTTTCTATTAGATTATTTCATCAATTCTAATGTCAATACTTCAAAAATTTATGAATTTGTTCCGACTTCTAGTGCCAACAATCTCGTTGAAAATTTTCTTACAACCTCTTGTCCTCTAAAGTGATGTTTTATGTCATACTTGGTTGTGAGACTCAGTATTCTGTTATAATAGTTCATGTGATCCTTGAATGTAGTCAACAAATCCATACCCAGGATTACATCATAGACATCCTTCTCCAACACCAATAAGTCCAATTTTATCTCATCTCCATCAACATTTATAGAACATTCTCTACACAGGACATCTCTATATTATCATTACCTAAGAGGAGTTTTATGTTTTAAAATATAGGGTATCACTTCATTTTTTAAACATTGAAAATAAACATAATTATATATAATGAAGGAATGTGATGCACTATTATAAAATAACACTTTAATATGTTTAGAATTCAATAGAATCGTACCTCTCTCCATAGATGGACCATCCTGACCATCCCCAATCATCTTCTCATATCCATAAAATTGCTTCCTTACTGTACTATTCTCCTATTTACATGCTAAAACTACACTTTCTGAGTTGTTATGGTGTTCATAGAATCACCAGGGCTAGATCTATGCTATTGGAAATTCTGATTTGGTTTCCCTCACTCAGCTGAAGCATATGATTCATGTAACACATGATAAATGTATCAAGCACCAGATCATGGAACACTATGAAAATAGAACCTATGATATCCCCTCTTGTTTCAATTATGGTATTCTCATGGTGGTGATTTTCACTCTCACTTCATGTGTTCAAAGGATCCACATTGTAAACATCACACCTTTGTCATGGGTTATGGAGGAATTACTGATCTATATGTCAAATTCTAGTTTCCACTCCCTCCATAGAAATAAGTGTCACTCTTCCACTTGTTCCTAGAATTTTATTTCCCAATATTTCCCATAGGTATGAGCATACTTCCTCCTCTCATAGTTTGTAATATATCATGATCATCCATTATCGATCTATTAACCATCTCTTTATAATCCATAATATAGAGCACCAAAATCATTGAGAAAATATCATGTCTTATCCCTTATTTGAATATTTGTTCCATCAAGGGTGGACACTCCACAAATTGGTGTGTGAAACGCAATAAATTCTAGAACTTATTAGAAAAATTTATGATAGATATATTTTAATTATTCAGGCTGAAGTAGTCTGTCATTCCATAGATCATGAACATGTGAGGATAGATTTTTTTTTAAAAAATACAACAAAATACTCCCAAATAAGAACATGATATAGTTACCCTAAACTATTAGATCCCACCACTATAATTCAAGACCATCGAGCATATATGTTTCCATATTGACCATGAGATCATTTGTTGTGTTGATATATTTAAAGATATGAATCATCCTATTCATCCATAGCTCTACAATATTTGGTTTCGAATCACACCAAAATATGGGTGGAATCTTCTTTAAGGATTTTATGGAATGATCCACATGTCTTTTATTATACATATGGTGCCCTTTATACATGGAATGGAATACCTGGAAGATAATATGAACTATATGTTGGTTTGTAAGTTATTTATGTGAAACCATATTCTCCACATCCTCTTATAGTGATTTTTTATAATGCCTACCAGGTTTTTTTTAACAGATAATAAATTCTATAAGTCTAACTCTCTATAAATTCAAGAATTATTATTTCAAATTATATCAAATAAACTATTGCACATTTTTTACAAAATAATCTTTTTTGACTTTGTGAATTTATTTTAAAAAAAATCGATACTTCTATTTTAATATTAAACCATTTTCAAAATGCATAGACAATGATCTTTAAAAATATTTCATTTGAAAACCATTACAATAATGTTCAAAAATCAACAAAATGCATCATATCATATCTCATTTTTTTAAAATGAGATATGCACTCATAGTTGTAGCCATTACATTAATGATTTTCATGGTCATATCAATGGATAAACCCATGAAAATTTTATTCCCAATATTCTAAAACTGTATACAAAACACTTATTTACCAAACTCCATTGTAACTGGATATTCATCATAAAAAGGTTAGCTATGTATTTTTATGCACTAAAGTCCAAGCCTCAAAATTCATACTCCTTTTTATGATCACAACCCACGAAATATAGAAAAATAATTTCAACTTCAAGACCACGAAAACTGATGACTACTCATTCCCCATGGAAAGGAATAATCTGATTCCAGTTATCTCAAACAAGATTTTGGAACAAACAAAATGATACCATTTGTAATGACCAAAATTTTATCATTATATTGAGAATACAATTAAAGATTACATAGAGTTATGTAACATTCCCAAGATTTAATTGGCTGGAAATAAATGCAGATGGGTTTCAAATGCAAGTGAGGGATGATTTACCCTTTAAGAACTAAAACCAATAAGCCTACAACCATAACTGAACAACTCACTATATGATTCCTGAATATATGAAAAACAGATCAACCAATTAATTTATATCAAAACCACAGAAATGTGTACTATATAATATGATAAGTAACATGAAAAGAAAATATTAGAATATAACAACATGAAACTCCAAGGCTACCAGAAGTCTATGTGCTAAACAATCTATACGATCCAACATCACCAAACATCACAACTATCACATGATGATGCTAAATACATGTGATAATATACATTATCCCATTTCTGAGATGATAGAATCACCAAAATCACTAATCTTCCAATGTAGGGGTGAGTATAAACTCACTATGATTTATCCAATGACTTATCTACTCATGACTAGGATAGAAGTGCTAGCCACTTGTATATTAAATTTATTGTATAAAACAATTTTTCAAAGAGTTTATAACTAAATATAAATTAGTATTACATTAATAATTTTCCATCCAAAACCACTTTTAAAGAAATCTACCAAACACGGCCTTATCTGACTACAAAAATTCCCTTTGGCATTGCCATCCCATTCCAAAAATCCACACTACCAACCATGCATTATTTGTAATGATAGTTCCATATTCATGAGAGGTTTATCATTGATCTACCATGTCCTAAATGGATAATTAAATACCATGTTCAATTAAACATTTGGCACTAATTACAAGTTCATATTTGAACCAATCCTAAAAAATAAAATATTAACAGACACACCAAGTATGCCCAAAAACAATGCCAAAACCCCTTCAACAAAATCACCATTTTTGTGAAACATTTTCCATTTTAAACAATTTTAATAAAAAGACACCTTATTGAAAACCACTTTCCCACAAGGCATTTTTATATTTCCATAAAACACAAATTCTAATATAAAAATTTTAAACCATATTGGTAAATAACTTTTCAAACGAATTCACTAAAATTACATAATTCCATGAAAAAAATAAATCATCACTAAAAATTATTTATTCCACTATTTTCGTATAAATTTCATAAATAATATAATGAAATTAAATAAATTGAAACTAATATAATAAACTATAGAAATACAAGTCACCAGTGATGTCACGTACGTCGAATGTTATGATGAAAACCAAAAACCGACAAAGAATACTCATGGAATCATATAAGATTTTCCATGAAACATAATTAGATATATTATCATGTCATGATAAAGAGAAATTCTCATAATATATGGAATCTAAATTCAGATATCTTCCCATAATGGGTGTATATATCAGAAACTGAGTGGATAGGAGAAGTACATCTAAGTAGATCTAAGAAAATGAGACATGAATGGTGATGGATGAGAAGTTACTGTGACGAATTCACTTATAATAACCAGGATACACCTATAGATTAATTACAAACGGATTTTTTTAGGTTATACAAACTTAAATGGAGATAAATCTAGTGTTATGAACATCAAGGAGAAAAAACATGGGGTTTAGAGTAAAAAATGTGTGAGATCCAGTTTTAGGGATCTCACATTGGCCCCACCCATGGTTAATTCAAATGGTTAGGAAAACCCTCCACTAACTATGATTTTTTCACTGTATAACAAAACCCTCACATGTACTCCTCACGTTTTCACCCAAACGATGCACATCCCATGCTAAAGCTATTGTCCAACATCTTCTGAATTACACAGTTTCTTCTAGGACTTCGACATGGTTTAGGAAAATCGTGCACAACCCATGCACTTGAATTTTACCCCCCAAATAACATTAAAACTTATATAAAATCTCCAAACCTTAATACTTATAAATTACGTACATAAAAACATAAATAAATTGTAACATAATAAAAAATAGGGGTACTGAACTCACCATACATATATAAAACTATTTTCCCTATTTCGAAGAAGACATCGGGGAGTGAGTTGGGAATTTCTATCGTGGATTTTGAGCTATTTGTAAATTTTTTATTTAATTTTTGACACTATTATTTGTATCAATTATTTTTCTCACACGTTGTGGGGTAGAATTTGGTTTCCTTATAGATATATGAGATTGTTTGGTTTTTATCATATATAAAAATTATATTTTATATTTGAGTGTAATTCCTCTCATTTGTGATATTTTTATAGCCATGGTGCGAGTCTCCATCCCAGGCCCTATTAGAGGGGGGAATCAAGGGGATTTATCTCTCATTATTCATTTCTGTATATTTGAATGAGGGGTTCATGATAGAGTGGTATAATTTTTATTTCGTTTAGAGATAGGATTAAGTATGGAATTAGGCACTAAGATGTTCTGATGGGTTTTTAGGGAAAATATGCTAATAGATCATAGTTAATGACATAGGCCTTAGTGATTATTAGTGATATGGGAGTTTAGTTCCACCATTTTTCATATCATGCACTCTATTAATATTAAATAACCAAGTGAGTTAGACCTAGTTAAAGGTTATATACCTATTAAAATTAATTTCATAATGATTTCTTTTTTCTCATAATTAGGATTTATGGTGATATATAATTAATTCAATAAATATTGTTGTATAACATTCTATAATAAATGGATAATGATTTATCCTTTTTTCAATAATAAATCATGTTCATATACATTGATTGGATTAGGTAGTTGAGGATTGAAATTATTATAATGTATATCATCTATGGGTTGACCTAATAGTGGATGATAAGGTTTAGAAGTAATATTTTCATGCATTTAAATAGACATTTATAGGATATTTTGATGGTAGAATATAAAATATAGTCTTGGAGTGTTTACTATAGGTTCTCATTATTTCATTTTGTATGATCAGATTATGGGATGAGTACTAGGATTCATTGGTAATTAGTCAGTTGCAGGGTGTCAAGCATCATTGGTGAATGATGTATCTTGGTGACCTTAAAAAGGAAAATGGTTTGTAGCCATAATTTTAAAATGATTTCAATTTATTATTCTTATCATCAAAGATGTGAGAATATAATTGAATGGATCTTCTATCCCGTCATCAGTGGATCCCAATAGTGTGGGATGTTGGGATTAGGTTCAAGGACCTCATGTACTTCACTCTAGAGGTTTTCTAGAAGAGGAACCTAGAACACTATTTCTCAAGAAGGCATTTCACCTAGTGATCATGTATTTGGTTACCCGATTTTCAATAAATATGTATATAGATATGCATAAAAGGGAAGAGTTTATTGATAATTGTAACACTTCAAGATTTCATAGTGTGCTATTTCTTCAAAATAATTCAATAACTTGCACTACACGCAACACTGAGTTAAAGCGCACCATGACTTACCAAACTAGCTGTTATGAATAGTAATACCTACTTTTTGAAATTTTATAAATTCTATCTCTCAAAATGGACTTAATTTTTGGATTCATAATATCAAAATTAGCCTAGGGTGTAATTTTGGTACTTTTCGGATAACGTTAATATTTTGATGAATAGTGAAAATTACTAAATTTAAATTACAAACAAATTCTTTAATAAAAAATATTTAAGAGTGATAAATTATGAATTTGAGTGGTTTTAAAGTATAATTAGAATATATTTTTACCATTTTATCCAATGGTGTCCATTAGAATTAATTTCACTTTGAAATTGGACCTAAACAATTGTCAATCTTTTGATATATATTGTTTCTTAAAAACACGCTATTTGTTGTGACAATGGGAATTAATTATAAAAATAATTAATGAAACTTATATTTTTGGAATTTTGTAAAATAGAAATAATTTTTGTATTTGGAATATCAATTATAGCTTAGGGAGAAATTTTGGCATTGTCCTGAAAAACATCAATTTTTGATGAGTAGTGAAACTACTAAGTGGTAGTTAAAAAAACTGAATTTTTCATAAAACTTAATTTTACCGCTTCTGTGAATGGAATTTTGAAAATCCCAGAGACATGGTTAATATCAATAAGTAAAATTTGGTTCAATGAGATGAAAATAATTTTTGGTGAATAGTAACTTTTTACTTTTATTTACCACGGTTAAAAGTGAATAGGGTAATTAAGGGTAGAAATGATATTAATATTACCCTAACACATGTCATAATTCTATTGAACATGTATATATCGACCAAAAACAACCTTAGGAATAAAATATTATCATTTAGGTCCACTTGGATTAGATTAGTACATTTATTATTATTTAATTCAAAGAAGAGTTAAAAGAGTTAAAATCAAAGTTTATTAACTAAAACATTTTTAATATAGGGTTATACATAAGATAAATTCGATTGTAAATATTAATTAGATATATAATAAGATTTAATAAATAATTATATTTTTTTTATAATTTTTAGACATTAAATAAGTTAATTTATTTATGACACAATGATGATGCAGTAATTACCATAATAGTGAAAAATTAAAATAAATGATATTTTAAATACCCAAATGAATATAATTTGAGACTTTTAATGAATTACACTAATTTTCTAGGATAATATGGCATATTTGGATTGATTTAATTGACTTTTTGGGAAGTAATAATTCTGTTATGAGTTTCACAAAAATCAACTATTGAATAGTGTCAAAATTGACATAAAGAGTTTATAAAACAAATATTATATTATTAATTGATATTAAATTCCTAAAAATCTAAGGTTCGGCCAAGAGACTTATATCATCATATGTGTATCATTAATGGACTACTTGTGGGTCTCTTGGATATATATAGTATGTTTATTAACTATATAATATAAAAATACAAAGTGACATCGTAAATGTCAAACTAATTAACTAAGGGTTAAAACTAAAAGATAAGGATAATATAGTACCCAAACCTGTCTAAATTGTATTTTTTGAATGGTTTTAGACCTATCCCCACATTAGCCTTTAAATAATCAACTTTGGAGCCATTAGAAACCGAATATGAATTTATTATAAATTAATATTTCTAGCTTTTACAAAGGTGCCCCTCACCCCTCTTATAAAAGGGCACTCCTCCTTCTCATTAATTCACACCTCCAAAGCCTTTTGGTTCGGACAAACTATACCCAAATACTCTCCCAACATACCTCACTACAACCTAGAGGTATTAGTTTGATCCGAAAGACAATATAAGGAGCCCTTTTGATCAAATCAAAAGGAAGAACCCGAAGAAGATGTAATGATTTCACCACCCTTTTTCAAGTTCATTTCTTCTTCCACTTCTTCATTATTTGTTGTTAACATTCTAAAATAATAAATCCAGTATCTTATGTATACTGTTATGTTATTATAATTATGGTACAACCATATTCATTATTCTATCCACCCTTTGAATAACATGTCACCATACGTGCGTACGTACAGCTTACCGTCTCCACGTCGTGGTGTAATTGTTATTCAATATATTATTATTTCAATGGGTATAATAATGATTTTTAATTCATGTAAATAATAAATATAACATGATAATGATTATTTATATAAGATATACCATCCAATTATATAATATTTTAATATCAAATGTATGATATTTTCGCTCGTGCGTACGTACGGACTACCGTCTCCACGAACACGATGAGATTCATTCTCCATCATATCCATTCAAGTATAATTATCATTTGATGATTTAAAAATAATCTTTAAGGACTTGATATTATTCTGGATATGAAAAAGATACAACCTAACCATTACAAACATTTCTTACACAACAAAACATATAAAAGAAAACGAGTATGTTAACACCTGAATCGACGATAATACTAAGATATTATTAACAAAGAAATGCTAAAAGAACATATATGATATCATATTAATATATATGATTCTTGTATAATTTAATAAAAATTATTTCACCGTTATACAGGAGGTTAACCAACCCTCAACCAAGGAAAAGTACAAGGTAAGGGTTTATTTCACAATCTCTTCATTATCCGAGGTTGTTTATACGCAATTATCTACTGGGGTCTCTTTATCGTCCACATCCATGTTCCTTAAAAATGCATTTAAAAACATCTTTACTATTTACTAGAAAATGGGTTAAAGTCATTTATACCCTTATGTGTTTTGAAAAGAATCTTTCCGTCGTTTCCAAACAAGGCACTTTTATCCTTTTCGACAAATTTAAGGTAAGAATGTCTTTTTTTAACTTATACGGAGGGTGCAACTATTTATCGCCGTTATAAAATCGTCAAAGCTTCCCTTAGAATCTTATAAAAATATTTTAAAAGGAAAGGTTTTATTTTATAATTATGTGACTTTTAAATGATTTCAAAATGAATATTTTAAGAATTTTTGAAAGGTACTCTTTATAAAGATCATAATTTTAAATGTTTTAAAGATTTATCTTTCTAAATATTTTTAATTAATGTCCATGTTTTCAAAAATATTTTAAGGATTTATTTATATGGACATGAATGTTTTGAAATGATATTTCTTTTCAAATGTTTCAAAGTGGTATGGGACACTTTGATTCAATATCCTCTTTTACATTACTTCCTTTATAAATGTGTGACTTTTCAATGATTTCAAGAAAAGAGATATTTCTCTCAAATAGTTTTGATTTTCAACTATGTCAATAACGTTTGATGGATTTTAAGCTTATTTGAAGTTGATTTTTTATGATACAATCTTTTGTATTGTATTGTAGGTTTTGTGATATGTTTTACTGTGGATGTGTTATTTTTATACCATTCATGGTTTATGGAGAATGTATTGACATTTCGTATGCTAGTTTTAATACGAATGTTTATATTACGTTTAAACCTTTTAATATGGGAATTCATTGGACTTAGTAAGTGACGGGTGGAGCCCGCTATAGCTCCTCGATGCATCGGTAGGTCTCATAAGACAAATTAGTGTCTTGGCACAAGGCATTGGAAAAATCTTATTTGTAGGCTTGGCACGAGGCCTTCGCTATGTGGTTATGATAGTCTGGAATTATACATTCTATCATTATGAAAGTGGTTATTGATATTGCATGTGATTATTTGATTTTAAGAATATCCATGTCAATAAGTAAATGGAATTATTTCATTTTATTTTTTCCATACTATGTTGAAGTTCAAGTTTAAAAGGCTTTTGTTTTAGTTATACATTGCCTTAAATGTTTATTCTTATTTATGAAAGATCCTGCTATATTGCTTTCCTTTCTAGGCATTTGAGCTCACCCCTTTTCTATTTTTTATTTTTCCCAGGATGTGAATAAGTAAATTATAAATGAACTGCAGGGATATTATGAGGGGATAATAGTGTGGACTATGGAGACAATATGATGTTGTAGTAGTTTTTCACCTTATGATGTAATGTAAAACATTATTAATATCTCTAGTGTTTCCAAGGATACTAAACCAATCGTTCTTTCGATATTTGATCTTTCTTGTGATCATGCCAATGTTACGAAGTAATGCACCAACACTGGGTAACTGGTATCGGGGCATTACAGTTGGTATTAGAGGAAGTTTAGTACAAACCTTGGAAGCTAGATTTAGATAAAATTTGATTAGAGCACATAGATTTAAGATGGAATTTGAGGATTAGTATAGAAGAACTTCCTTGAATTTTGGTATTGTAGATATTTTTTGAGTTTTCCGAGCAATAAATCCGGGTCTGGATACGAGCAGGTAGAGGCAGCTTTGGCACAGATGTACCTAGGGGTAAAACCCGAAAACACCGCTTTGAGCTGGACTCGAACGGGAACTGTTGCACGACAACGGGTCTTGTTTCAATCTTGGTTACGACACTCCTGGGGGACATGCTTAGGATAATTCTCATTTTCATTACAAACCATTATGAAGGGTTTATGAGTATATAATTCCTAAAAGGAGACATTTTTATGATTATGGATTATATACATAAACTATTTAATTTATGTTATGTGTTTTACATGTTTGGGATTAGGTATTGTTATTCATAAACTAATCTAGTGTATGCCATTTTTTAGAAATCGCACCCAGTATAAGGAATGAGAACTCCATCAATGCACATGATCCAAAGAGAAAGAAGGATAGTATCTTTCATGTTCTTAAGCTAGAATTTATAATAGAAATAGTCTCCGATGTATTATCATCATATGAAGAAATAATATCATGTGTTGATAAGATAAGTAAAGAGTTTACTGAGTCCTATGGCTTTGAAGGGAAGCAAGAGAATAAAAGGATGGATGAGAGGAAGATGGATAAAGGGAAGAGGGAAAAGAAGAATTTTCCCATATGTGATAACTGTGGGATGAAACACCCTGGAACTTGCCTGAAAGGAATGGGAGTTTGTTATATGTGTGGAGGAAAATGGCACAAAGTACGTGACTGCAAGGGTAAGAAAATGGTTTCAAATGTACAATGCTTCATTTTCAAGGAGTTTGGACACTACACGAACCTATGTCCCAGTCATCAGACTATGCTGCAAATGATGCTATTGGATAATAATCAAGTTATGATACTACCACAGATGAAGAGGAATGATTAGAGTTCTTATGTTGATTGTGTCCATTGAGTGTTGTATCTACAATGTACTTGTTATAATAATTATGGAGTATATAAGTATTGTACTGCAGTACTATTTCATTAAGGACATGAGATTGTGTGGACCAATGAAAAGTGTCTCAATAGTAGGATAAATTTTTGGAAAATATATGGTTGAGATAATGATAAACCATAATATATTTCTGATACCGAGGTAGTGATTTTGGAATAATACATGATTGATTTGGATAAATTATATTGGACATTTTTGACTACCTTGAAACTGATTAATGATTTGTATATTCCATCATTGTTGGGGTTTAAAACATTTTTGTATTGAAGGAGTATATCTATTATTATTTAAGTAATAAGGGATCATGAATGTAATCAATAAAATTTTATGGTAATTCAGGATGTTTCAGTGTTTTAAAATAATACATGATGAAGGTGTTCACATGTTATTACGCGGAAAATAGGATCTTTATTGTATTTACCTTATAAATTTTGGACTGAAGTATTTTGGATAGTTCATGTTTGGATTATTTTGGATTTCCATAAAAGGGAAACCCAGAGGTCAGGCAGCAACCCGTCACGTCCGGCAAGGCCGCGAGACATGAACCCACAACCGAAGGGCGACAAGGGTGTATCACCTACCACTGACCAACGTGATGTCCTGGATTGAATAATGTCATTTTATTAATGGTTCTTCTAGATGAGTTATAAATTCATTTTTTAACCCTATACAAATAGGATAAATAGAATATTATCTTTAAGTTCTATTATCTTTTAGAGTGAAATATGATTCTGTGGTAGAAATTAGTTATAGGATGGAACTCTACTTGTCAAGAATATTTTTTTTCTTCTTCTCTTATTCTATGAAGAAATTAATTCTTATACTTTATTTAAGGAATCCTAAAACAAAAAATGTGTTATCCTAATACCCTATGTTTTGTTGAACCAATGGTATTTCAAATCATCATAGATTGATGAATTTAAGGACCTTAATTTTAAACTTGTTTGTGATTGATGACCTCAATAACTACCTATAAATATTTAGGTTTTTCCTCCAATTATATGTCTCTAATTTCCACCAATGTTCTCTTAATCGAGACCATAATTTGGTGGTGACCCTTTCATTTCTCTTTTCCTCATATTAAGACTAAAATTTAGTAACCCAATTTCTGATGTGGGTTTTCCCACAAAGATATTTTTTATTTTCAACATTTTATTTTTGAAGAACAATTTCAAATTTCAAGGATGCAATTTATTTAAGGAGGGGAGAATGTAACACCACAAGATTTCATAGTGTGTTATTTGTTCAAAATAATTCAATAACTTGCACTACACGCAACATCGAGTTAAAGCCCACCATGACTTACCAAACTAGCCGTTATAAATAGTAATACCTACCTTTTGAAATTTTATAAATTCTATCTCTCAAAATGGACTTCATTTTTGGATTCAGAATATCAAAATTACCCTACGGTGAAATTTTCGTACTTTTCGGATAACATTAATATTTTAATGAATAATGAAAATTACTAAATTTTAATTACAAACAACATTTTTAATCAAAATAATTAATAGTGATAAATTATTAATTTGAGTGGTTTTAAAGTATAATTAGAATATATTTTTACCATTTTATCCAATGGTATTCATTAGAATTAATTTCACTTTGAAATTAGACCTAAACAATTGTCAATCTTTTGATATATATTGTTTCTTAAAAACAAGATATTTTTTGTGACAGCGGGAATTAATTATAAAATTAATTAATGCAAATTATATGTTTGTAATTTTGTAAAATAGACATCATTTTTGAATTCAGAATATCAATTATCGCTTAGGGTGAAATTTTGGCATTGTTCTGAAAAACATCAATTTTTTGATGAATAGTGAAACTACTAAGTGGTAGTTAAAAAACTGAATTTTTCATAAAACTTATTTTTACCACTTCTGTTAATGGAATTTTGAAAATCCGAGAGACACTGTTAATATCAAGAAGTAAAATTTGGTTCAATGAGATGAAAATAATTTTTGGTGAATAGTAATTTTTTACTTTTATTTACCACGGTTAAAAGTAAATAGGGTAATTAAGGGTAGAAATGATATTAATATTACCCTAACACATGTCATAATTCTATTGGACAAGTATATCTAGACCAAAAACAACCTTAGGAATAATATATCATCATTTTGGTCTACATGGATTAGATTTGGACATTTATTATTATTTAATTCAAAGAAGAGTTAAAAGAGTTGAAATCAAAGTTTATTTACTAAAACATTATTAATATAGGGTTATACATAAGATAAATTCTATTTTAAATATTCATTAGAGAGATAATAAGATTTCCTAAATAATGATATTTTATTTATAATTATTAGACATTAAATAAGTTAATTTATTTATGACACAATGATGATACAGTAATTACCATAATAGTGAAAAATTAAAATAATTGATATTATAAATACCCAAATAAATATAATTTGAGACTTTTAATGAATTTCAATAATTTTATAGGATAATATGAAATAGTAATATTGATTTAATTGACTTTTTTCGAAGTAATAATTCTTTTGTGAGTTTCAAAAAAATCAACTATTGAATAGTGTCAAAATTGACATAAAAGAGTTTTTGAAACAAATATTATATTATTAATTGATATTAAATTCCTAAAAATCTAAGGTTCGGCCAAGAGACTTATATCATGATAGATGTATCATTAATGGACTACTTGGGGGTCTCTTGGATGTATATAGTATGTTTATTAACTATATAATATAAAAATAAAAAGTGACATGGTAAATGTCAAACTAATTAACTAAGAGTTAAAACTAAAATATAAGGTTAATATAGTAACCCAGACCTGTCTAAATTGTATTGGTTGAATTGGTTTCGACCTATACCCACCGTAAACTTTAAATAATCAACTTTGGATCCATTATAAACCTAATATGAATTTATTATAAATTATAATTTCTAGCTTTTCCAAAGGTGCCCCTCACCCCTCTTATAAAAGGGCACTCCTCCTTCTCATTAATTCACACCTTCAAATCCTTTTGGATCGGCCAAAATCTTCTTAAATACTCTCCCAACATCCCTCACTACAACCTAGAGGTATTAGTTTGATCAGAAAGCCAACCTAAGGAGCCCTTTTTATCAAATCAAAAGGAAGAACCCGAAGAAGAGGTAATGATTTCACCACCCTTTTTCAAGTTCTTTTCTTCTTCCACTTCTTAATTCTTTGTTTTTACCATTATAAAATAATAACTCAAGTATATTATATATACTGTGATTTTATTATAATTATGGTACAACCATATTCAGTATTCTATCCACCCTTTGAATAACATGTCACCATACGTGCATACGTACGGCTTACCGTCACCACGTCGTGGTGTAATTGTTATTCAATATATTATTATTTCAATGGGTATAATAATGATTTGTAATTCATGTAAATAATAAATATAACATGATAAGTATTCTTTATATATGATATAACATCCAATTATATGTTATTTTAATATCAAAAGAATGATATTTTCGCTCGTGCGTACGTACAGACTACCGTCTCCACGAACACGATGAGATTCATTCTCCATCATATCCATTCAAGTATAATTATCATTTGATGGCTTAAAAATAATTTTTAAGGACTTTATATCATTCTGGATATTAAATAGATACAACCTATCCATTAAAAACATGGCTTACATAACAAAACATATAAAAGAAAACAAGTATGTTAACACCCGAAATGACGATAATACTAAGATATTATTAACAAAGAAATGTTAAAAGATCATATATGATATCATATTAATATATATGATTCTTCTATAATTTAATAACAATTATTTCACCATAATACAGGAGGTTAACCTACCCTCAACCAAGGAAAAGTACAAGGTAAGGGTTTATTTCACAATCTCTTCATTATCCGAGGTTGTTTATACGCAATTATCTACTGGGATCTCTTTATCATCCACATCCATGTTCCATAAAAATGTATTTAAAAATATATTTACTATTTACTAGACAATGGGTTAAAGTCATTTATACCCTTATGTGTTTTGAAAAGAATCTTTCCGTCATTTTCCAAACAAGGCACTTTTAACCTTTTCGACAAATTTAAGGTAAGAATGTCTTTTTTTAACTTATACGGCGGGTGCGGCTATTTACTGCCGTTATAAAATCGTCAAAGCTTCCCTTAGAAGCTTATAAGAATATTTTCAATATAAATGTTTTATTTTATAATTATGTGACTTTTAAATGATTTCAAAATGAATATTTTAAGAATTTGTGAAATTTACTCTTTATAAAGATCATAATTATAAATGTTTTAAAGATTTATCTTTCTAAATATTTTTAATTAATGTCCTTGTTTTCAAAATGATTTTAAGGATTTATTTATATGGATATGAATGTTTTGAAATGATATTTATTTTCAAAAGTTTCAAAGTGGTATGGGACACTTTGATTCAATAACCTCTTTTACATTACTTCCTTTATAAATGTGTGACTTTTCAATGATTTCGAGAAAAAAGATATTTCTCTCAAATAGTTTTTATTTTCATCTATGTCAACATACTTTGATGGATTTTAAGCTTATTTGAAGTTGATTTATTATGATACAAACTTTTGTATTGTATTGAAGGTTTTGTGATATGTTTTACTGTGGATGTGTTATTTTTATACCATTCATGGTTTATGGAGAATGTATTGACATTTCGTATGCTAGTTTTAATACGAATGTTTATGTTACGTTTGAACCTTTTCATATGGGAATGAATTGGACTTAGTAAGTGACGGGTGGAGCCCACTATAGCTCCTCGATGCATCGGTAGGTCTCATGAGACAAATTAGTGTCTTGGCACAAGGCATTGGAAAAATCTTATTTGTTGTCTTGGCACGAGGCCTTGGCTATGTGGTTATTATAGTATGGAATTATGCATTCCATCATTATGAAAGTGGTTATTGATATTGCATGTGATTATTCTATTAGTATAATATCCATGTGAATAAGTAAATGGCATTATTTCATTTTATTTTTTCCATACTATGTTGAAGTTCAAGTTTAAAAGGCTTTTGTTTTAGTTATACATTGCCTTAAATGTTTATTCTTATTTATGAAAGTTTCCGCTATATTGTTATTATTACTAGTCATTTGAGCTCACCCCTTTTCTATGTTTAATTTTTCCCAAGATTTGAAGAAGTAAATTATAAATGATCTGCAGGGATATTATGAGGGGATAATAGTGTGGACTATGGAGGCAATATGTTTTTGTAGTAGTTTTTCACCTTATGATGTAATGTAAAACTTTTTGAATATATCTAGTGTTTCCAAGGATACTAAACCAATCGGTCTTTCGAGATTTGATATTTCTTGTGATCATGCCAATGTCACTAAGTAATGCACCAACTATTGGTAACTGGGGTTGTGGTGTTACAATCATATTCTTTATTTTGGTATTAGGCCTCATGTGAGTATCTATCAGGGCATATCGTGGTGTAGAGCTTCATGGAGTAGGCTGTGAGAGTTTGGTAAATTTAAATTTTTTTATATTTGAGAAACCAACCATAGAAAATCTCTTTGTATCCTTTTAGGGAACGTGGATTCCTAGAATATACATGATTTATTAAATTTTCATTATATTTTTTGGAGTAATTTTAATTAGAAATATGAGTTTCCAATGATGAAATTTATACAGTAAAGACCACTAATTTTTTTAGTATTTGAGAGTTGGTGGAGATGGGATATGGATGCTTTTTATGGTCCCTATAAATAAGGACCTTGGAAAAATATTTTCCATAGAGGTAGAATAATGAGTGGCATAGGATTTGATTATTTTTGTATTAATGCATTATAGGTGGTTGTGCAAGTAGATCAAAGAGTTGTTCGAGGTAATATTAGTTTATCCCCCATATTTGTATGTGATTTGTTTTATTCAAGAGGATAACAATTCTTTTTTTCTCTAAATTTATCCAGTATGTTGGGAATAGATGTGGAGAGACTTCTAGTTCCCTTAGTGTTATATAAACTAGTAAGAGGTCAGGTTATTTTCATTGTTGTGTTCCATAGATGTAAACAAGTGATAAGGTAGCACATGTCTGTGGGAGACTTCCACTTAATATATAGATATTTGTATGATGTTATCCTTGGAAAGGACTTGCAGTTCTCCATGTGTGAATTTATAGAGTTTTTCTTGAGGAATTGTTTCTTTTCCCAATGTAGAGGGAAAATTAGTGGCATTTGTTAGCATGGAAGGTTACTAGATTAGTGATAGTAACGTAGAGACTCTTATATCCTAGATGGTATATATGTTAGTATATGCTCATGTTTTTGGTCATCATAGGTTATGTAAGATTTATAATATTTTTTTATAGAGGGTTTTATGATCATATCCCCTTGAAGTGAAGTTGAAATTTGAATATATTTATAGCTTGGTGCATCTCCAATATCAATGTCCCATTATTGATTTTAACCTAAAAAGTTTCATGTGTGGAGGAAATTAGTGGATGACCTATTTTTTAGGGGTTTCATATGAAATATTTTATCTCGTTCGGGTTCTATAGTGTTGATCTCTATAATGGTGGATGGTGGATTATGTCTATTCATTGACTACTAAAGGTTTAGTCATGCTACGATCAATAATGGTTCCCATCGTTCATGGATTCAAGATCTATTCAATTAGTTTAGTGGGGATTGATGGGTTTGAATGAAATTTCTTATATTAGAATAATACTAGCTAAAGGTTAAGGATGTAGATATTCTGATGAATGATATTATATGTAGGTGTGAGAACATAAAAATCATGGGCATGTTGTTCGATGTCATTAACATTCAGTCTATTTTCATGGGACTCTTGAAATCTATGTTCTATGACCATCTACACCATTTATTTAATGTTTAAAATAATGACATGTTGATATAATTAATGATAGAGGAGGATAATTTAGATCAAATTAATGTTTTCTAATTTTCTCTTTCACAGCATATTCTCTATAGAATGTTATCCAAGTTTAAGTTGTCTAAATGAGTGGTGTGTTTCCTTAGACATGTGGTGTCTCAATAGGGTGTAGTCATGGACCCATCGACGGTCTATCAAATTGTTTCATTGAATGAATCAATTAATATGGTAGAGGATAGATTTTTTATTGGTCTTACAGTTTATTATCAGTGGATTGTGCCCAATTTATCTAATATTGCATAACTTCTAATAACATTGGCCCAGAAGGACAATAATTTTCTATGAAATGATTATTTCTAAGAAATATTAAATTGAAAAAACTATTATTTCGTTATTTCTCCATTGATTCTGTTTCCTATGGAGGGTGTGTGGTCTGGGGTTTTATGTTATGAATACCATATAGGATTAGGATGTGTATTAATTTAGTAGAGTGTGATTATCTCTTATATGTGTAGGTAGTTACATCCCCATAAGAGTAACTATTCCACCCATGATTTAGACATGGTGGTAGTTTTTTTATTCTAATATTTTAGTATCATTACTTCATTAGATAGAGCATTATGATCTTCATGGATTTTAAGTCCTGTAAATAATTTTTCTATTAGTGGGATATAAATCTAAACTATTGGATATTGATTGACTTAGTTTAGGGTTATGATTTTGGGATCTCCTTGAGTCCTATGGAATAATATTTTTTTTCTCACATGCTGACTATGAATTCCCAAGTAGAATGGGTTCCAGATTATACATATCTTTATATATGAATGGGGGATCTTGAAGTGATACATCTTTTCAATAGGGAGAGTATTTCCCATGTTTTTCTTTGTCTTATGATCCTATAGTTAAATTTCATATTTTATGAGGAGGAGTCTTGGTGGTGAGACTTGGAGGATTATGAGACACGTGACCATGTTGGAAATGCAGACACTTCATAGGCATATTCCGAGAATGTTTTGAATATGATATTATTTTATGTAATGCTATTCATTCCATAGATAATTCATAATGGTTTTTTTTGTGAAAAAATCATTTAATATAAAATTATAGTGGTTTTTGTTGATTTTATTTTTGAAAAAGATTGTGTCTATGGTCAGTTGTGGAGATATAGAAATTTCTTTAGTTGGAATATTTAAAAATACCCATGATAAAGAAATATATAATAAGTAAGAAATATAAAATAGTGTGTGTACATTGTGGTGTCATTTCCTAGGGTTTTTCATGTTTTTAGAATCCACAAATTTGAGGTTTTCTCAATCAATGTGAAACTTGGATCCCCATGAATTCCTTGTTAAAATGGGAATGGAATGATTTTTATGAAGGTTGTATTTTTGAAAAGGTGTTGATATTTTCAATGGAATTCAATGTCTTCAAAGATGGTGTTTGTGAAGGTGAGGAGGATTGTGAATGTGAAAATAGTTGGTGACAATATTCGTAACTATGATAATCTTAAAGAATGGTTATATATCTATAGTACCACATGAAAATATGGTTATTTGGAAATGAAGTTATATATATTAATGAAAAGGGGATGATGTTGATGGAATATATTAGATTTCCATATAGAACTTATAAATAATACTATACCCCCCAAGAATAACAGCTCAATAATTAATGAAGATTGTAAGGGTCTATAATCCAAAGGAAATTCGTGAATTTTGTTCATGAAAAAAAAATTCAAATAAAATATGTTAGAAAAGGATACGAAATCTCAAAAAAAATTATAAGTGTCCTGAAATTATTTATTTTCTCAATGTATATAAAAGTTCAACCAAAATTTATGATATTTTCTACGTATAAGTGAACTTCATAAATGTGTTTGATCTTTGAAAATGGATATTTCTTCACTCAGGAAGGATGAGCTACATGATAGAGGGGAGATTATATAATTTTTGTGTGGTTCCTAAGGGCTGTAGATATTTATGGAGAATCAAGTTTCTTCATGATGGTTGTGTGAGCTTTGTGAAGGATGTGATCATTGTGAATGTGCACATAAGTGATTTCCCAATAATGATGTAGGAATGTGGTATTCATCAATTAGATGATGGGGACATTAATAGATCATCTACCTAATGTTTAGAATGTATTCATTATTTATAATAAATTTAACTACCCATCCATAAAATGTGTGTGAATCCCTTCATAGTAGTGATTAATGGAAGTGGAAGAAATTGATCATTTCCATTGGATATCGTCCATAGAAGGAAGATTGATGAAGTGACACTTGGTTAGAAGTGTGATTTCCCATAATATTGTAAGGTAGTGAGCCCAGATATAGAAGTGAGCTATCATGAACCTTCTACAGGTAGTGCACCTAGTTATAGAAGTGATCTAGCCTACACCTTGAATTGGAAGTGATCCATAGTAAATTGGTCACATCATCACATTTACATTGTATGCTCCTAATATGTGGCTTAGTGATGGTGAAGAAAGTAAAAATTTATGTGTATCATGCATGATTTCATTACTATTCTTACATTTTTATTAAAAAACGAGATAATTTTGGGGTTTTTAATGATGAAAAAAGATATGAAGGGGTAGTTGTTTTTATCTATCATACCCTAATTCACCCCATTCGGCGTAGGGTTTTTAACATAATTATGATAATGATTGGTATCAGATACCATTTTTTTGTTAATTTTTTCGCTCGAAGCAAATTCAATAGTTGGTGATAATACTAAATGTATTATAACAGTTGATGCATATAATTTCCAATTATGGATGAATTAAATATATATCTACCTCCAATGGTCTCAGAATTTATTTCATTATTGCATTGATGCATGGTATAATGACCAATTTTGATAGTGGTGATTTATTATTATTTGACTAAAGTGAATAGGAATATGAATCCAATTGAATCAATGATTTTGGTGGATCCATATCCAATGGAATATATAAAAAGGTTAATTTCATGTTATTCATCACATATAATGTGGATGAAGATTATAAATATTTATAAGGATGAAACATAAGTATGTGAAGTAGAGTTGCAGGTTCTACGGAAAGAGTAATACAATCTAATAATAAACCAAAATGAGTCAAAAAATTCATTGTTTGACTTGTGAAATATTACTATGGTTGATATTCAAGGTCTCAAAGAAATTAATAAAGATGAAAATATTTTGATTTTCTTCAGGAGAATACCTCCACATTCATTCAATATGATTTTTTATATATTGGAAGATAATGATCGAAAGAAACTCACCTAGGATTACTGGTATAGTAAAAATATTTAATAAAATATAGGAAATAATGATAATGATTTTGTGGGAAAAGGGAATCCCAAATATGTGGAATTCAAGGCCATGATGAATATCACCATTGAAGATGGCCAGGAAGAAGAAGAGACAGATGAAGTGATTTTATTCCTTTCCTCAACTCCTGAGAGAAGAAAAGTAAAGTTCAAAAGGAAACCCCTACAATCAAGCGTTATATGTTGAAAGGTTGCATATATTTCACCAAATTCCCCTAATAATTTTCAATAAGATTATGTGGATGATGTTAGAGTTCCCATGAAAAATTCATTAACCCATGTGAATGTTATGAAATAATTCTAGATAAATGTATTTAAAAAGAAGAATCTTCTATCACAAAAAATTAGTACTTTAAAAGAATTTAATATTAAGGATATGGATAACGGAAATGATCATAGAGAAAATGATGTGGTGGTAGTTGTCGTCAGGTCCCATAAAAAGGGAATAAAGTGATAATGATGGAGAATAAGTCTAAATTAATAGATGATATGAATGTTGAATAAGAAGAAACTATGGAGGAGAAATACATTACTAGATCCAAAATTAAGATATTCATGAAAGTGGATTGGGATTCAAAACATGATATGCAACATCTATAATAAGAGAAGTATAACATTAATTAAGAAATTGAAAAACTGATGACTTTAAGGTTAGAGGTATTGGAAAAGGATATTTAGTACATGATCCAAGAAAAATAGAAAATATAAATCGATTGTTTAAATAACAATATGAATTATAAAATTGAACATATTTATGAACATGATGATGAAATCAGTGGCATGAGAAAAGGTGGTAATTATCATGAAAAACTCTTGTGACTTTCTATGAAAACTATAAATCATATCATTTAAGAGTTAAAAAAGATGAAATTGTATCATAGAGGTCTAGTAGAATAAGTGCATCAATAAAATAAAAATGATAGTTCGGGAATGATTCTTGATCAAGAAAAGAAAGTAGAAATAGTTGAAGTCAAACCACAAGCATAAACTCCAATATTGGAGATTTATTAGGGTATGAATCAAAACCTGAATATTTAGAGAACCTGAGGGAAAACCAGAAGTGTATTATTGGGACATAGTAATGCCCCCCAAATGAGATGTTATTGTTGTACAAAGATGGGTCACTGCAAAAATGTGTGTTCCATATCCATGATATACGAAGTTAAACAATACCAAAATAGGAAGACAAAAAAATATCAATATAATAGTACATTATTTAATGATAACTATTTAGGGTGGGATGATTTGGTCACATGGAATGATATTGGTCATCAACAATGTAACTAATTGTTTTTAAGTAGATATAATGGGTGAATAACCATTAGTTAAATTAATCATCAAATGAGATGAAAATAAAAAAATTATTTGCATCATTGAAAGATGAATATGGTTCATCATAATCCTAGAAAGATAAATATTATCATACAATAATGGGTATGAAGTCAAAAACATGGATCAAAAAGAAAATAGTTAAGCAATTGGTGGTTTAAAATATTTACTTTAATGAATTATATCAATATAATTTATGGACCCATGATAGTGGATTTACATACCATATGATAGGTAATAAGGATATTTTTATAAGTATAAAAAATGATACAAAAGGTGTTGTCAAATATTGAAATGATGAAGTCATGATGAAGTCATGATGAATATTGGATTAGGAAAATCCAAATTTGAGGGAAAATAAATGAGACATGCTAATGTCGTAGTTTTGAACATTATAAATCACAAATTTCTTAGTACATGTCAACTATGTTACTCAAGGAAATATATAAGAATTAAAATGAATATGTGGGCATCATCAAAGGAGGATACGGTGCATTTAAACAACAGAAAAATAACAAAGGGGGATCTTTATAATGTATGTGAAGAAAGGTATATGTTATTTTTATCTAGAGGGTAAGAAAAACATTTTTGGAATAAGTAGAATTTCTGTCTATGTCATCCATCCCTGGAATATCTTGTAAAATTTGATGCAGCATTGTATCTCCCTAATATAACATGTGATTGTGATCATATTTGTGATTCTTGTAAAAAATGAATGATCTTCTGAAATACATACAAGGAAAACGAGAAAATGGAAACTAATGTGATTGAATTGGTGCCTAAATATTTATATGAAACTATCTCACAAATAACCATTGATAGTAACAACTATTAATTTTTTTTGATGATTTAAATAGTATTTAGTAGGTAATTTTAATTTTCCATGAATATAATGAGTTTATTTTCATAAACAATATCAGTGGGGACTTGAAAGGATGCTTAGAAAAATGGTTCTGATTATTTATACACATAATGGTACAGAATTCACAAAATGTAAAGTGGAATATTATAATAGGAAACATATGATAAGGATTCACTTTTTAGTAGTGAGAAGTCCAAAAAATGGAGTGGTTGAGATGAGATATTGGTTAATAAACAGCGTGTGCAGAACAATGCTTATTCAAAAGGACCCTCCATGGAAATTATATAAGGAATCAGTCTTCACATCGGTCTACATATATAATGGGGATATGTTGTGTCTAGAGGAAGAAAATACTATGTACAAGATGTGAAACAGAAGGAAAAAAATACTATTTTCATATCATGTATTTCTATTTTTTTCTACAAAGAAGTATTTTTAGATGAATGGTAAAAAATACATTTTTTATAAAGAAAATATATTTTTTGAAATTGTTACTATATAATTATGAATAAAAAACTCTGGAATATTTCTAATAAGGGAAATATTTTTTTTGAGATTTTATTATTTTATATTTTTTTAAAGTTAAATACACATATATAAAATTTTAGGACATTAATAAGATTTCTAAAAAAATAAAAATGATTATTTTTTTAAAAAAATTATAACTTTAATAAATTCAATAAATTGAAATGGATTTTAAATACTTAATTATTATTTCAAATTATATAATAAATACCACTTTATTTTTAGTGATACATATTGTTTTTTATTAGGTAAAATCTAGTTACCATGACAAAAGCTAAATTTGTAAAAGTAATAATTTAACTGGTAAAGGGATTGAACCATGAAAGGAACATCACTATAATTGAGTGGATCTGTAGTTTATAAACCATATATCTTGTCCAAAAAAATCTAAATTTTAGTGCCACTTTAATCCTTTAACAGGTTTCACCTTTATATTAATTTAAAATATTTACAAAATTTCTATTCTCATCACTTATCGAAGGGGCCTCTGACCACCCATCCATAGAAATCCTAAAAATTTTCATTCAATAAAAATTTATACCATTTATTATAAAAATCTAATAATTTCTCACTATATTGATCATATATTCATTATAAATTTTCCCATTACATAAGTTTCAATGTGTTCTTCTATGGAAATCTCAAAGTACTCAACATTAGTAATCAGTTTTAAATAAATTATTTTATTAAAATTTTGTTTTCCTATTATAATGTAAATTCCATATGTAATAATATTATTATTGGTTATATAATAATTATTATTATTTTATGCTAATAATACTTACTCACATTTTCCCTTTTCCACTAAGAAATACAAATAATTTAATCTCATGTTGTAACGATTTCCTCCTCCATGGCACTACATGATTCATTTTCCATCACAACCTTAAAAATATGGTATAAAATGGAAATGTAATAATAAATTATAATATTTATATAATTTATATTATATAAAAAACTATAGTAATCCTTTATCACATTCCAGGTAAAACAAAATAATCAACCATGCATATGTGTGGCTTTCCGGCTCACTAGAAGGACTGATTTTCATTTATCTTTTTATCACCACCTTACATAGATGATAATGAGGATTGAATTAAAGGATAAATATTATGTTTATGATATCCTTATGATTTTAGTATGAATAATTTAATAATATATTAATTATATGATCATCAAATGTGTATAATCAATTAAATCATTTAAATTGAGGAAAATAAGAGGAAACTAATATCTTGTTTATAAGTAATGAAGTTATAAAAATTATATTATCCTTGTTAATATTTAATGTTATTATATATCATAATAATTAACACTAAATATGTCCATTGTGACTCTTTTACAGTTATATTAAACTAAACCACTACAAAATAACCCACTAGTCATGGAAGGTTCACGTTTGTGTCAGTTAAACCATCTACATGAATAATACTATGACATTATATCAGGAATTAATATATTAACTTATTTAATAGAATAATATTCTATTAAAATATTAAAAAAATCCATTAATTTTATACTTTTTTTTAAATAGTTATTTATAAGTCACCCTGTATTTACTAAGAATCATCAAAACATAATCATCAATGATTTCAACATCATTGATGGTAACCAAACCTACAATGAAATTAGATTATATCATTTTAAAATATCTTCAAAAATATATTCTAGTAATTTATCAAATGGTTTTTTGGGCTCTATATAATGAAATTTTTATAATTTACTCTAAATTCAGCCTAGTGGCTGACCAGGGTCGTCACTCAATGAGTTGTTTTTGGGAGTTTCAATTATCATACTAGTAATGAATTTTTCTTCATGTTTTCATTATTTTTAAAATAAAAGGAAAATTAGGGTTGGTTTTTTATGATTATTTTTTTGGGAATAATAGGTATGAAATTATGAAGGTATGATAGTCTATATTCATAAAAGGTAGACACCACTGGATTAATATTTGTGATATTTCATACTCTCAAAACCGTGACACTTCAATTTTATTCTTGTAGTGTGAAAATCAGTTAGGAATAGTATTGTTTCATAAATTTTGTGAATGAACATTATAATCAAGGAAAAAATAATATGTGACCCAGTAATAACTTTTTCCAATGGGAAACAATTATAATATCATCATCAATTTATATCAATTATCCTGTCACAGAACAATTGATCAAACATGATGTAGAAGAATGAATTTTCATAAGTACCAAAGATAATTAAAAGGTGATAGATATGAGTTATGATCATCTCATCAACATATCACTATAAATAAAACCATATAATAAAATAGATTTATTTAGGTAGGTTGTGTAGACTCTTCATCCCTGGTTTTCATCCATGTGTTATCTTTGAGTTATCCTATTTTCATCTTTGAGAGCATGAGTGATAGATGGTGTCATGAGCTTTCCTAGTTCAACCCTCAAACATGCTCATAAACCTGTCCATGGAAAGGCATTAAGAGTTTCCCCACACATCATGGGCTGATAAAAAGTGTTGGTGAATCAAAAGATAAATCACTGGATATTATTTTACCAAATAATTATAATCATAAAAATGGAGGACATATCACATGTATGATAAAATAATATATAACAATAATCAATATATATATATATAATACCAAAATACAAAATGAAACTAAATTGGAAAAAGTTATGATAATTACATGACCTATTATTCATTATACCTCTATAAGACCAACCATAACCACAAGTGAACCCAAATAAGAAAGTAAACATGAAAAACAGACTGGGATAACCGACATCAAGTGGTACAAGTATGGTATAATAATTCTACAATGTAGTACGTAAACACAATAGAATACATACATGTCCTCTACCAAAATAATAAATAAACTCTATTTTCAAAATATAGTAATAAAATATGTTTTTTACATTTAAAAAACCATTCAAAACATTTGTAAAGTCCGTATTTGAAAAACAAAACCCTAGATTTTTTTTTAAATCTCATTTCAAAACTCAGTTCTGAAAAAACTTTCTGAGAATAAAACAAAAACCATATAAGATTTTAACAATATGGAATAAAACTAAATTAAATCACTATGGTGAATCATAAGAATAGAAACAAAGGCAGAAGAATCATCATGAATATAAATGAGTAAATGTAACCAAAAAAGGTAACTATGGTGGAAAATAATATTGAATCATATAAGGTATATAGTTAAGGTAATGTCTTAAAAATCTATAGAGATGAGGATATATGTACTCGATTTGGATACATCTACCAGCGCATAATATATTCCATTATCTATCTCTAACCTAGTTGCTACAAACCAGCCTAACTAGAGGTAGATCCCACTATTTCCATTCTATTACAAGGGGGTCTATAATTTCTAATCATGAACTAGATAGTAATTGTATCGTGACCTGATAAATGATGTCTAGGATCCCATTATGATATTACGAGGCATTGTGAGTTTTCTATCACAAACATGACATTAACTATTACCCATATATTATAACATTTATTCCACTCCCACATTCATGACATTATCCAAGAAATGAACCATTAAACTAAAAGAAATCTTTTGGGGTGTCTACCACACAAAAAAACCAAGTTTCAGCAGGTCCTAATTATACCATCGGTTTAAAAAAAATTCAATGGAACACATAAATGTACCAAATGGGCCTTATCAGTTGAATAGAATACCGTTTTATATGAAACACCATTTTTTCCAAAAATATCCCACTATCAAGGTGATTTTACAAACATAAATTCAATGGTAATAAACTGGGATTTGAAAAATGATTTAAAAACACATTAATAAAAATGTAAAAAACATATGATGTTTGAAACCATTTGGTATATATTGAGAGATTTATTTTTTTGAAAAGGATAAGGTAAAAATATATAAGTGTTTTATAAAACTAATATTTCCAAAGAATGCCTTTTAAATAACATCTGTTAATATGCATGTTTACATCTATATGTGAACCCCATGAAGATAAATATATCTACATATCAACCATAATATATATGTATAACCATAAATTTATCTATGTATTAATGAAATAAGAAATATGAGTCACACACTAATGTACATGAGTTCTCACATGAACAACAAAACAATAAAGATTCCAAAACCCATTCAAGCCACAATTCAACTTATCAACCAATTTTATCAAATATGCAAAAAGAAAAAATAGTACATTAAAAACCAAAACACATTTTAAAGGAAAATTTAAATTTTATCATTCAATTATAATAAATATATATTGAATAAATATAATTATAACTATAGAAAAACATTGATAAACCCAATTTTTATTATAACACCCCTAAATTCTAAAGTAGGAAATTTTTATTTAGTATCATATATGATATGAAATTACATGAATATAAAACAATATCAAATACCCATTACATATTATATATTTAATATTTTAAATAAATCAATTCTATTTCTTTTAATTTACTCAACCCCGAGTTAGCTTGCCACATTGTTCAGAAATTTTGTTACACGCAAGACTGAGTTTTAATGAACAATAATATATTAATAAGATATTTTTTGTTCATTAAAATAATATACAACCAATAAATTAAATTAATTATTATAATTAGGGTTAAAATTTTGATATATATTTATATTTGACATAAATGGTAAGAAACTAAATAGAAATTAATTTCAAAACCAACTGAATATATAGAGAATTTTTTTATAAAGAAGTAATTGTTTTGTTTCTATAGGAATTTTAATATAATAAATAAAGATAATTAATAATATTTAATGAAATTAATGATATATTATATTATATTCAATAAAATATTTTATATATTCATCCAAAAAAATGTATAGTTATAAGATTATACAAAATTTTATACATAAATAACCTATATTTTCATAAAATAGGTTTTACCACACTTTAATGGAAAACAAAATTTAAATATAAAATTGGTAAAATTGTAAATTTTATATGTCAAAATGAACTTATTTTTTGAGTTAATAGTTTAAAAATTATCTTAAGGTGTGTTTTTGGTATTTTTTATAATGTTTCATTTTTTTGTGAATTGTGAAAAATAAAAAATTTAAATTTAAAGATGCTTATTCATCTAATTTATTTTTAAGGATAAAATTTTAAAAAAATATTATTAAATTAAAATTATAATAATAATATATAAATTAATCAAATTTATTTATTAATTAATTTCACTTCAAAATTAAATACTGAAATATTCAAAACTTTTGAATATTTTTACTTTAAAAACCAACTTTGTTGTCCCATATGCCAGATTAAATTTAAATTAATTTATTTCACTTATGTGGTTGGAATTTGGATAAAAATAAATCTCTAATTGTAATAATTATATTTTATAATTTCTAATATGGTCAACATTTTGGACTAAAAATATCAGTTATGATAATTAATAGTAATTACAGCGATTAAGAAAACAATTATCTTTACAATGGACTAAACTATAACCATAATGGCCAAAATGTCCTATACAAAATCCAAACCCCTATGGGATTTCGATATTTATAAAATATCCTCCCATGTATAGAATTGGGATTATTATTTGAGACATGTGATGTTTGAGAAACCTATCAATTGTATTTTCCTTTCTAATATACAAGAACATCACCCCCCCCCCTCAACTATAAAAGGCACTCACCCCAACTTTTTATTCACACCTATAAAGCACTTTAGAAAATAAAAACCGAAACAAATAATCTCCTAAAATCCCTACCATCCTATTTGAATCCTCAATTTGGTAATAAATAATACCAAGTATGTATTTTGGGGTAAACAAAATGGAGTTACCCTAATAGGTTGCAACATTCTTCAATGATCTCCTTTTGTTCATTTACTTCTCCACCACTTCAATAATTTTATATCATTATATTGTAATAATATCATTATACTCAACATACATGATTTTACTATAATTATAGTTCTGCAAACACTTTCACACACATATATCAAATGAGGTACACAATCATTGTTCCGTTGTTCGGTGGAGTACCACCTAGTGAACAGATGTTGAACATTATTCCATTTAAAACAACATATCATTGGAAATAATGAGGGAATTTTAGTTTCAATATGATATTTATAATATTAATATATTTTTATTATTCTTGAAATATTATACAATTGATACATTCAGGTGTTCTATTTTTTGGAGATATAATAACATCGTTTGTGATTGTGTGGACTATTGCATCCTCAAAGTGGTGTATTTCATTGGCACTATAAAAAGACAGTATGAAAAAGTATATTAATAAAAATATATGAAATATATGACCTAAATATTATATTATAATTATTATATACAATCACTACATTTTATTTTATTTATTTTAAATATTATAAAGAAATGTAATTAGTGTTTATTGTATGTTTGTCCTACCATCTCCATGAAAGTTGCATTTCTTTTCATATATTCATATATTTTGGATTATTATAAATATATATATAATTAATTTATATGATATTAAAAAAATATATATTATATATATGATTAAATCGTGATCTAATTTTTTGTGACAATAAGTATCAAGTTAAAACATACTCGAAATACGGAGTAGTTAACACAAAAAATAGTGAAAATAAAGATATATTTTATACAATCCTGTAATAAGATATTATAAAATGAAAATATATAAAAATATAATTATTATTATTGTTCTAAAAGAATTTATTAACATTATTAAAACCAAAATATAAGAGGCTAATGGATGTTGACATAAAAGAAAAAACAATGTAATAAATTTCATCTCAATTTACATTACATTGAAACTTATTCATTGTTATGAACTAATTCAAATTATTGTGGTGTATATACTACATATATATATTTTTAATATAATGATTCAATCACACTTTTTGTGGTTTTATATTTCACTTTTAATTACCTCATCATTTTTATTTAACTAAAAAATTACCCAGTACTAAAAGTTATCTTTGTAAGCTCACATTCTTCTGAGATTGATAAATTTTTCTTGAAACAATCAAATTATTGTAATAAATTTTCATTATAAATATTCCTAGATATCAAAATTATTGAGTGATTTATATTATTATTTCCCAAAATCAATATCATTTCTACATATTGTGTTTATGTTTACTATTATTGGATTGTGGGCGGAAATATTGATAAATCTACATTCTTTTTTAATGCGGTTATTGGATAATGAATATAATATATTTATTAAATATATTACACAATAGAGGGAATTATTTAAGTATTAAGTGACCAATATAGCCTTTAAATTTTATATCCCCTGTGTGCAACGACATGATCTCTTAAAAAAATAATTTTTCCAATTTAAATGGGTTTCGACCCATTATTTTAAACATCCATATGATAGGTCTTGATGATATAGATATTTTAGTTCCATGGATATGAAAAACAATAATTAATCATTTCCTTTGTAAATATTATAGTTATTATTTTTATTATCAATGATAATTTCATGAGAAAAAAATATATGGATATAATTAATTCTTTGTTTATTATTTAAATTGAATTTGTTATGAGTTATTTACCGTACCATGTTGATTTATTATTACTGATTCAATATTACTTCTGTTGTAAAAAGCTTTACCAATAATTTTATCTCACCCTTATTATGTTTCTATTCCCCATGTAATAATGAGGAGTCATTTAAATCTGTTTGAATGATTTTGATCTTTTATTTTCATTATTCTTCATTCTCTATTACTAATGTAATATGTATATCATATATTAAATTCAATTTTCCAAAACATCTAAATTGTTCAGTACCTTGGTATTTAGATCCTATTTCTATTATATTGCCATAACTTATAGTATCATCTTCGGTCTTCTAGTTTTGGGGAATTATGGATTCTATCAGTGGAATCTCTATAGAAATGTTGGAAAATAGATTTATAAATATTTAATCAAGGAACATAAAACAAAGATACACTTTGTGGATAATTATAGAATCACATCCTAGAATTATTAAAGGGTATATATTATTTTTATTTTCTGATAAATACATAACATTATGGATATCATTATTGGATATGGGTCTGGAACATATATACCTAGGTGTAACAACTCTAAAAATCTATGTCGGGCCTAACTCAATCATATCATGGTACATGATAATGATTTTACTGCACACTTGGTTACACGATCTTGAGTGATATGATTAGGATATTTTATATTTCATTACAAATCATTTTGTTCTATTTTAATTTAATTATATCAAAAATAAAACTATGTTTATTATTACAAGATTATATAAACTTAAAATTTGCAATTTTTGTTATGTATTTCAGACGTTTTGGGATTATATATTCTTCTATATAATATTATGATAAAATTCTGTAAATTATTTTTTTTTAAAATGGATACTGGAGGGAAAAATGGTAGCAATACTCGTGGAAAATGTAGATATTCCCATAATGATAAAGTCAACATAAATGTATTGGAACTGTTAATTTGTTTTGATAGATAAGTGTTTCTCAATCTGGTTATGACACATAACCTTGCCAAGATGGATGATCATTTTCTATAATGAGATTCACCAGTGATGAATCATTTTATGTGATTGTGGACCATATTTTTTGGGGGAAAATAGATCTAACGACGGTAAAGTAATAAATTATGTCTTGGGAGAAGACATTCATGGAATTAGGATGCTGTTAAAAAGAAAAGGTTGCCCTTTCATTGTATTTTCTCAATGGAAATGTTGATAAATAGTGATCATTTATCCAGAATAGAGGGGAGTAAAATTAAATAGAAATCATATATTATAATTCATATCACGATACATTTTATATAAAATATCTTCCTCTTGGTAAATAAAATGGGATTAATAGAAAGTTAATTTGTTTAAAGGAAAAGTATGAAGAATGTGTTTTGGATTATGAATCTACATTAAAATATTATATAGGTACGTTATGTATTTTGTATGAAATATATAGTTTATGATTGACCACTTCATGGATGTTTATAATCCAAATCCTTGAAGAGAACTGGTTTCTTATACTTTTTCATCATAGAATGAGATATTTTATTTTCAATCAAAACATGGAATGAAATTTCATGATCCTATATATCAAAACGATTCAAATATATTAATAGGTCTTATTAACACCATTAATAATGGAATCATTTAAATAATTAGAGAATTTTTGTTTTCAAACATTACAAAACTAGGGAAATAATCACACTGTTAAAAACTTGAAAGGATTGAGAGTTTGTTTTAAATTTAGATAATAGGGTAATGAGGAAAAAAATGAAAATTAAAGAAACAATATGATAATATTATGTTTTTAAAATTTATGGAGATGGGGAATTAAAAAAATTAATACAAAAGAATTCATGGAATGTAACTTAGAAGGAGATGAGGGATCAAGATCCGGAATAAGTTATCAGAACAACTGAAGTGGACTGATTAACGTGATAATGTATTTGGATCTAAGAAATATATTATAAAATTACTTTAATGATGATGTTTTCATAACTATATTTTTAAAATAAGTAATTATTTTATTACTATACTTTTTCATTAAACATTTGAGATCATATGTTGAACAGTAACAAGATAAGTGATCTGGTAGCAGGTTAAACTTTATAAAAAATTCATGGTTGAGGGAAAAATATGATTTAAAATGTTTATGATTTAGATATAATTATATTTCATAAATATATGATTGATATGGATCAATTAAATTGGATAATAGTAACTACATTGTAAATGATTATAATTTATTGGATCATAATCATTTGGAAGTGGTTAACTATTTTAGAAATTGACTATGTTGATAATTGGATGAGGTTTTAGAGGATAATGTATCACATCACCATATGATGAAACATGTTTTATGCAATGATGTAGAAATAGTTCAAGGGAAAAAAGGAAACTGTTATGTTTATATAATAAAATCTCGTCACGTGATTTTATTTCCTTACATTTTTATATCGTGAAAAAAGTCCTAAATTATATGAAAAGGTTCTTGAAACAAAAATGTTATCATATTATCATCATTTTTGATGATATAAATTAACATTATTCAAACCTATAAGTTATTTCATTGGGGTCCAAAACATTATCAGGTACATGTCCTCTATCACAATCCATTAGAACATGATTGTTTTATTTTTCTTCCATTTCCATGTTTTAACTAATATTATCCTATGTGAAAGCCTAGTTTTTTGTGATATGCATTGTTTACTTCCATTATTACTCTAAATATTTGTTATGAAGCATATTTATGACGTTTATTTTTTTTAAAAAATTATTCTAAAATATCAAACCCTTGATTACCAAGATCACGATTAAATTTAGAGGAAGTAGTATAATTAATGTGGGGAGAATATATCACCCATAATTTCTAAAGTAGGAATAATATATTTAATAGCATGTATGAAAAAGAACACCAAGAATATAGAATAGTATAACATCCCAAGATATT
Organism: Viscum album; assembly: GCA_963277665.1. Classification (NCBI taxonomy): domain Eukaryota; kingdom Viridiplantae; phylum Streptophyta; class Magnoliopsida; order Santalales; family Viscaceae; genus Viscum; species Viscum album. The sequence goes on along the minus strand of OY728141.1, from coordinate 1,588,432,326 downwards.
AACATATATTAAATATTTTAAATAAATATATTAATATCATTTAATGGATGAAACACTGAGCTATCATATGAATTTGATAGGTAGTTTGCATTACACGCAAGACTGAGTTTTACTGGAAAAATAATATATTATTAAGATATTCGTTATTTTATATAATATGGTATAACCTATTTATTAAATTGATTCATACAAATAAGATTAAAAATCACAGGCAAATATATTTTTTTGAATTCATTGGTTGAAATCAAAATAAAAATTTATATCAAAAGCCAATTGAATATAGAGGAACTATGTTAATAATGAACTGATTTTATGATTCCAAAAGAATTTTATTATAATAAATTATCTTAATTACTATTACTAAATAAGTTTGATGAAATTAATATATTATAACAGATGTTAATTTTTTTTATTTTCATCCAATATATTTTGTAGACATAAGATAAGAACAAACCCAATTTTACACATTGAAAAATTTATATTTGTAAGAGTAGTTTTACAACCTTTTAATGTAGATGTTATTCTAAGTATAATTATTGAAACATTTAAAAAATTAATTTTTCAAAATAAATATAAATTTTCAAAGGTAAATTCAAAATGTATCTTATCATGTATTTTTGTTATTTTTTTTATGAATATGCACTTTTTTATAAATAGTGAATAATCCTGAATTTTAATTTAATACTAATTCATTGACTAATTTATATACAAGTATATAATGTATTTTAAATTTATTTGAAATTATATTTACATAAATTATTCACCAATTAATACTATTTATGTAATTTGAATAAATTTTACATTGAAATTATATATAAAAACAACGAAAACTATGATAAATTCTTACATTAAAACCCTCCTTTGCCATCCCTTACAAGGGATTATAATTAAATTAATTTATACCACTAATGTAAATATGATTTGAAAAAGGGAATTCATATTTGGAATTAGACTAATATATAATGTCTAATATGGTAAACGTTTTTTTGAAAAAATTCATTAGGGAAACTAATTAAAATTAACTATAGCGATGAAGAGAAAAATTAGCTTAATGAGGGACTAATCCATAATCTTAATGTACAAAATGACATATAACAGTATACAAACAATATTTTATGGACATATTTAGTCCATATTATCTATTTTATATAATGGGGTTCATTATTAGAGGCACATGGTGTAAGGGAGGCTTTTCAATAGTGTTTACCTTTTTATATTTACAAGAATACCACTCGTCCCCCCCTATAGAGAGGAACAGACCACTCCCATTTATTCAAACATCTCATGACATTAGGATTGTCCAAAAAACTAAAACAATAATCATACAACATACCTCTACTACTAAAATTATCCTCACATTGTGAATAAATCCAGCCAATGAAGTGTTTTGGTATAAACCTAAAGGAATTACCAAAATAAGAGGTAACATTCTTCAATGATCTGTTTTGTTTCATTTACTTCAACACAACATTGATTACATTATATCATTATATTATAATGAAATAATTATAAAAATTATATTTGTGTATTTTATAATAATTTTTTTACCCACACATTCACAAATATCCATCAAATGGGGTACACAGTCATCATTCATGTGTACGGAGGAAAACTGCCTCACAGACTGATGTCATTGGTTCTTCAATTTACATCCATTCATGGTTAGAAAAAATAATAGATTTATTTTTTATATATTATATATATTATATTAATTATTTTTTATTTCTTATCTAATTATTATACAGCACATACCTTGATTTGTTCTATTTTGTGGGCATACGATAACATTATTTGTTGATGTGTGGAAACCCACGTCCTCAAAGATATGGGATTCACTCACACTATAAAGGTAATGTATTAAAGATGATTTTAATAAAAATATGAGACATATATTTAATTCATCTTATTTTTAAATTATAATTTACTTGTAAACTTTTTACCTTTCAATACTTTAATTATGAAAAAAATTAAAGTAGTGTTCATGTGTACGTACTGCCTGCTATCTCCATTAATGGTGCATTTCATTTCATTTTATAAAACATTATGGATTATAATAAAGAAATATATAATTAATATATAATATATTTAAATCACGTTTATAATTATTTATTTGTTTGAATCATTTTATAATTAAAAGGAATAACACGTAACAAGTCAATCTATACTCGGAAAACATGGAAATTAACACCAAAAAATAGTGAAAAGAGTGAATGATTGTTAAAAAATGGGTAATAAGATATTAATATAAGTTAAAATTTGATATTATAAATATTATTATTGTTCTATTATAAGTTAATAAAATTCATAAAATCATTTTAATGTAGGATATATTATGTTCAACAAAATGGATGCACAATGTAATGTATTTTGCCTCAATTTTACCTTCCATTAAGACTTATTTTTTATGATCCAAATAAATTTAATGTGGTGAATATACTTTCCATTTATCATTTTATTTCATGATTAACTCATAATTCGGGTTATTTTATGTTTCACATTTAATTTTATCACCCAATGGGTTTATCCTAAAAATTACTTAGTTGTAAACGTTATATTTTCTATCTCACTTTCTTTTGTGATTGTTCATTTTCTCTTAAAAAATCACTTTATTATAACCATATTTCATTAAAAATTCCATTAAAAATACCCATTTATGAGATATGTATATTTTTATTTCATAATCTGTATTCCATATTAATTCGTAGTGTTTACTTTGATAGTGATTTTATTTTCGGGGGAAATATTGATTAATCCACAATCTTTATTCTGTACAGATATTTGGTAAGGCATATTGTTTATTATTTTAATTGATTACTCGATGTGAATAATGATTTGGGAAAATAGTTATAGGGTTTTCCTAGACTATATATATCCCCTTAATTCATCTATAGTTTATCATTGGACAATAAGTTTTCCAAATTAAAATGGTATCTAGTTGTAGATTTAAACAATCTTTTGAAATGTCTTAATGGTATAAATTTTGACATAACTCAAACATGACTTCCGATAATTAATAATTTCCATCATATATATTTTAGTTATTATTTTTATTATCCATGATATTTTTATAATAAAAAATAAGTTGATACAATTCATTCTTAGTTTATTTATTAAATACCATGGTTTTCTATAATTTTCCTATCCATATTGATAATGCCATATCCAGTTAGTCAAGTGGATTGTGTTTGTACTTATTTATATTTACATATTGATTTATTATTATTTAATCATTATTTATTCCATTGTACTAAACCTTACTAGGACTTTGATATCACTCATATCATATTTTCATTACCCATGTTATAAGGAGGAATCCTTTGAACACATTTTAAGGATGATGAACTATTATTTTCTTGATTCTATTTACACTTTTCCCAATGTAATATAGGTATCATGTGTGAAATTAAATTTTCAAAAACTACTACACTATTCAATAAATTGGGATTTGAAACATAAACCTATTCCAATGTAATATATCAAGGAACCAGCTCCAGGATTCTAGGGTTGTTGTGTATCATTAATCAAACTAAGAAAATTGAAAATCAATAATAACTATATATTGAAACCAAAATGCATTAAAAACACCATTAAAATTAATTTAAGAAATCTAAATAATCACATGTCATGTTTTGTAATGTATATCGTTGTAAAAACCTACCTTAGTGGTGTGTGAATGAAATAATTCAACAAAAGAGAAAATAACATAGCCCAAACGACAAGATACACACCCTAAACTAGAAGAAATCCCATGAAAAAATATTTAATAAACACCTAGGATTGGATGATAAGAATAAAAACAATTAAATAATAGGGAAACAAGTTAATAAAGTCTAAATACAATGAAATAGAGAAAAAATCCCATAAAAACTCACCAATAATGAAGGAAGAGATTCTTCTACAGTGGAGGGACAAAGGGAAGTGGTGTTTGGGAGCCATGTTACATGCCATAGTCATGTGGGGAATGGTAGGATTAAAAATGGTAATTATTTTAGGTGGTGTAAATGGTATTATCACGATTTGATAATTCTAGGAAAGTTAAATGATTATAATTCATTATTTTCAAAAACCATTAACTAGCAATTTGCACCATACTAGTTGACAAGACACGTCGCTTGGGTTAGTTATATGATTTGGTAAGTCATGAACCATCCAAGAAAACCATGTCTTTTAAGATGATATAAGCCCCCATATGTTCCCCACATGATTTCCCCCAATCATACACATGTCATGTTCTAGATATCAAACACCCCATGATAACCACATGGTTACTCCTTTATCTCAGATGGTTTTGGAAAACCACTGCACTAACCATTATAGAGATGACATGATGAAAGAAAATGAATAGGAAAAGATCATTTGATCTACCAACCATATAGTTTCCCTCCAAACTAGGAACACTAACTTTTAAAAGACCCAAAAGCGGTCCAACAACAACAAATAATAAAAATACCATCTGTATCTCAACCTAAAATCCAATGAAAAAGTAAATAAATATAAAAAATAATAATAATGAAAACTGATGTTATGGTGTGACATGTGTCCACACCATAATATATTTATTCCCCAAAAATACTATATTCATACATGAGGAAAAAATATGAACACTCTAATGCAATGAAAAACCCTGATCACGAAGCCTTCAAACTGAAAAATACCAATAAATACCATTTACTCCAATGCAATCCTTCAAACATACCATAACACCCAATCATCATAGTTTTAATAACAATGTGGATATCCTTGGTCTGTCACCCTACCATATTGAAATAAAATAAAATACTAAAATCCAATACATGGTAAGGAATCAACCCAAAAACTGGACCAATTTATAATTAATAGTATCCCCAAAACACATTCTTATCAAAACAAACACTATAGGGAAGAGAAAGAATTAAAATGTACCCAAATAAGGGAGAATAATGAAAGTGAAAAAATAGGGTATTTCATTAAAAAAATCATGAGTAGTTATTAGGATATGAAATTATCCTTGAATTATTTATCTTATCCTGAGTTACCATCCCCATAGATTTTATGAAGATTCCTTAGACGATCATAGTGATAAAAAGTCTCAAAAGTGTTTCTCAAAGATACCTTAGAATTACCAATGTAACTACAATGTAAGAAAATAGGTTGGTGGTAAATCAATGAAGAAAAAGGATCTAATAGAGAATCCTCCTCGAGAATAGAATCCATTAGCATTCACTCTTCAGCGGATGTGGGACCCCTATAAGAATAAAGAGAATTCATGCTTCCAACCACCACAGGGTTTCTAATGGAATCCAGTTTAACTTGAAATACCTCATCCAAAAACATTAAAAACAAAACATTCCCAAATTAAAGTACTCAATTATTGACCTCTATTCAAAAACATCACACGATGATATGTGATTTTAACAAATAATTTGATGAAATTTCAAGAGAAAGGAGAATATTCTCCTTGAATTGTTCAGCATACCCCTTAACAATCAATTGAACATTTTGAACATCCATGATATCTTCATCATTATTAACCTAAACCTAGTTATGGGTAATAATTTTAATTAGAATGGACTTAAATATCTCTTAATTCATCCTTAAATGCAACAAGGATGGATTGATCACTTCCAATTACTCCAAACTGCTCCCATAAATAAAATTTAGAACTACTCACACCCTCAATGATTATTTAGTTCCCAACGATATGAAAACACATTAAATTTTCTCATATAGTGTGAATCCTCTTCAGGACCTAGGTCATAATGAAAAATATGAAATGGTTTAGAATATGTTGTCTACACCTCTCCACTAAGAGTCTTGTAATGTTAAACCACTAGAGAAGAATTCTTAAAAATAATCATTAACTTTATGGGTGAAATAATATAAATAACATGAGATCACATGATCCAAATCAGAATCTAGCCAGAACTCATCCCAAACCATAGTAGAAAAATTGTTCAATACAAAATTCCATCTAAAATAACCAAAACAATCACACAATACAACCATATACCCTTTAAAAAAATTATTCCCATTTCAATTTCAAAACAATTTTGATACCAAATCCATATCATATCCCCCATTTCCAAATATAATTTTCTACATAGATACTTTGAAAATAAAAAAATAATTTTATCTTATGCATTTTGAGACCCCAATAAAAAAAATAAAATTTTTATTGAAAACCCAAATCTCCTAGAAATGAAAGCCACTTTTCACCATTTTGAAAATAAAAAAAAACAATTTTCATTTCAAAACCCATAGAAAAAATCAAAATGAAGAAAAAAATAACTTACACCAAATCCCATAAGATATGGGACTAGTTTTAAAGTATAAATCATCCACATGGATTTGTTGGCCATACACTAAACATGCACCAACCTAAAGAATCATTTTGAACTATGAACATAAACCCCACATGTTTCACTATTCTATGAAATATTACAATGTAACCCTAACTCACTTCCATTATAGTCCCCCAATTCAAGATAAAGTCATCAAACCAAACATAAAACCCATGAGATATATCCAAAATCAAAATGAAAGACTAAAACATGACAACACCTGGTAACTTAAAGACCATGATGAGTAAGAGTTAATGATGCTCTTCTCATGCTTACATCCTGAGTCCCGATATTCCTATAATTATTATACCAAAAACCCAAAATAAAATAGTTTTCCTCTGAATCCTTTTTTCATAACCGGCCTAAGTTAGCACTCAAATCGAGCATGATAATTTCCCCATGACAATATTTTAAGGGTGTCCCCAACCCCCATGAGTTGATGTTAAGCGTATGGTTATCACCATATAATTCATTAGAAATAATTTAACTCAAAAACAAAAAACATAAAAAAACCTAAAATGTAACGCAATGAGGATACAATAACATTAGAATATAAATAAAAAATCATCTTATCTAAATAAAAATTACCAAGTAAAAACTACATCTAAACATAGACTAAACATGATCTCAATGGGACCTCTGGGTCACCCTCTATCCTAAAGACCAACCAACAAAATGAGTAAATCTAAACAAGAACCTATAAAAGAACCTAAACATGAACTACTATAAAATTAATTATTTGTGATGTGCTATTTAAAATGAGATACAGTCACATACAATCCAAGGATGAAAAGGACAATGTAGAAGATATTTTTTATGATGGCCAGTAACTGAGAAAACAATTTATTGTGGAAAAAATAAAAATAAATAATTGTTTTTAACTAGTTATATTTACATGATCATTTGAGAAGATGCAACTAATCAGTCACAAATAATTTTTTTATAGTAAAAAAGATCATAACAAATAATATAAATAAATTAATAATTAATAATAACAAAAATCACAGTAATTTAAAAAATACAACTATATAAAATGGTAGACATTTGAATAAATAATAATTTAGAACATAATAATTTCATATACATCTTGTCATAAAATATGTTTCAATGAAATTCATAAATAATTATTGAGGGGGATTTTCATGTTGAGGGGTGGTGGAGGGAACTCCATATCTACACCATGTTCATGTTTTCGCACATAACACATCATCTAATCATGCTACAACTCATACCATCAACGTTTCTCCTCTTACCGATATTGTTGTTGTCAAAGAAACACTTATTTATCATTATGAAAGGTTTATATAACCAAATTTAGAGCACATACATTCCCCCCCACACTTTCTAGTAGATGATGACGACTCTCAATGAACTACCCTCAAGCTAGATGATAACCATATACCAGTACGTTAGTAAATATCCATTATCCATCAAAAAATGATACAAAATCCCAGCCTCTCTCTATTACAAACTGTGTTGCCTACATCCGTATTGAATCACCAAATCCTTGAGCACTGGTGTCCTGAACCTCATTGTCCAGCTAAATATCATAGTTTTTTAAGAAGTAAACGATTCATATGACTCCCTAAAATGAAATTTAAATTTAAAGTATTTAAAATATTATTTTTTTGTTAATTTTATAACTAAAAAAATTTACTAACCATAATATGATTATACAGACCACCAATAATCTCTCCAGTGGTAGGATAAGTGTACATCCTCCCATGACCATAAAACACTATAATATTTGGATTCTCAACTTCCTATATGAATTTAAAATAAAAAAATTTATATAAATTATATGTAATTTTTCTTATAAAAGCCCTTACCATATGTTGTTGATGAGTATCGAATGTATGACTACATGCTCTATTTGTGACCTACTTCCTCCCATGATTCTGCTATCCTGATGATGTTATCCTATGAAAGAAACCCCCATACATTATTAGAACAATTTATCCCAAAAATAAGCGGAGATGTAATTAGGTCAATGGATACAGAAAAACGAATCACAAACTATGGCTCCAAGTTTCATCATGGCTCTCCTGCATGAACTGTGTAATAATTAACAATAATATTCCTAAAAAAATAATTCCCAAGACTCCATGATATGGGAACTCATGTTATTTTCGATAGTATACCATAAACAAAAATAAAATCACAATAGTAAGTTAACAATTATATTAAATTTATATTGACAATTTTTATTTACAAACCATCCATTGATCAATGAAGTTATTACGAACAACAGTGGGAATCAGATCCCAAAACACACATTCTCTAGAAATATAATATCTTATAATTTCACTCCCCATTACAATAACTATATTAGAAATACTGTTGGAAAATAAAAAAAATAATCATACAATTAGTACATAATTATATTAATTATAATTAATGAAAATTAATAAAAATTAACTAAAATACACAACTAAACATTCCTCCACTTATGTGCATCAAAATCAAGATGTGGACATCACTCATGAATTGGGTTGGGAATCAACAATATCATAAGACAAAACCCATTAGAGTCAATGATGACTTACCAGCAACTAAATGGGTTGATGATGAATTACAAGGCTCATTACCTAGAAACATATCCTCCATGAGGCTAATGAACATCTAATATAAATCATCTTCATTCATATGAAACATGAAATGAATGTTGTCAGCAAATAATTACAAATAATTACTATATATATATTAATTATGACTATAAAAAACATGTAATTTCGACAGTCATCATCTTCATCACGGTCTATGTATTCTATGGTGTCAACATCTTCATATTACTCATTAGTATAATCAATTTCTATTGGATCTTCAGTTTCATCATCTCTTATTATTTCAAATTAATTTATTATATCGTGAATATTATCATTACTATTGGCTAACAACTGTGTGGTGTCATCATCAATATTCATTTCTCTTTATGGAAAAGTTATATTCGGAGTATTCTATTGGTAAGCTTCAATTCCTTCCACTTAAATAGAATAAAATTCAAATTTCATAAATAGACTTCAACACTATTTAATTTATGTAATTCTCAACCAGTTAATTAACTCTCCTGACAGAACATAATAATTTTCAAGAAAAATTTGAGGTGCTTGAAGATCTAATAGAATTTGAACATAATTACAAAATTAGTTCCAAGATAGCATAACTCAATTATAACATCCATAATGACATAAATGTTTAATTTTCATTATCAATGAAGATATCCTCTCTTGTAAAAACAAATAATAATTTTTTTAATCAACATATACATGTGTATGAAATCAAATTCAATTCTATACATATTCATTATAGTATTTAACCATTTTGGATGGTGGGTTACTCAATACAAACTTTCAAATAACAATTTTATTATCCATTTGTGTAACTAGAAAAATAAAAAAAATCCATATAATAAATATTAAATTTTTTTCAAATTTTATAAAATATAAAATTTTCTTTAATAATATTTGAAACCAATATGAAAAATTATGTGGCAGAAATTCTTTGACAGAATCTGGTGTAATTTTTGGAAGCTTTTTCTTTATATAATCATCATATAATATACAAATAAAATAGTATTACTATATATTTAAAAATATATAAATAATAGTTGAAGGTATAACATACTATAAATGTTACCTCAATTCATTATAGTTGAGAAGAACATATGTATACCCTTTGGGAGGTTAATCATTTGAAATCTTTTATTCATGAACTCTACTGAATACAATTTTACGATGATTAAAAATTTATAATTGGCACTCCATTTCATCATTAAAATATCCCTCATTATAGACCATTTTTATTCATTTTAATGGATATTCATGTTTGAAATATTGGAGGTAAAAATAATTCATCTTAAAAATAAGATTCTTTAATTGAAATATCGACTGATGTTTTTTATGTACATTATTTATTATTTTTTGTATTCACATTTCACATGGGTACATACATTATAACTGTACTGGCCCTTAACATTTTGGTTCATGTATAAAATATATTATCGAAGGATCCATTGAATCAAAGAAAAATAGAAGAATGAAATTTGATTTTACTAAAATTTAATGAAAAATATTCTTGGAGTCTACATAGTGCATCATAGCCTATTGTTTTTGCATTTGTTTTTGGAAACAAATATTATATATATATTCGTCAATCAAAAATTAATGATTTATGTAATCATATAAAAACTCTTTATAGACATATTTCCATTATAACAGGAAAATACTTAATTTGTAATCCATTAATACAACTTTTAATGAAACATGTAGACAGATTTGAAAAATAAAAATCTATTAGTAGCAATTCCACAATACATATAAAAATTAAATTTGATTTTATTTGAAAACTATATAAGTCATTTTTCATCATTTAAAAAAATTATTCGATTTTCAAACAACCCATGTCCTGAACAACATAATATTTTTATAATATATAATAATGAAATGAAATTATCATTTTTATTATTAAGTGTGTATAACAATATACAAAGTAGCTGTTTTAAATTATTCTTCTCAATATTCATGAAATCCAACATGTGATGTGTAACGCCCGAGACTTTTATGAGAAATATTTTATTTTTATCAAAGGAATATTTCACTACACACAACACTATCTTGGCTTGCTTTACACGCAATTGTGGCCTTTCTCGATAGCTTGTCTCGTACGCAATACCGAGTTTCACAAAACAACGATATGCTATTAAAATATTATTAAAACTAGCCGTTATGAATAGTAATAAACACTTTTTGAAATTTTGTAATTTTTTTTCAAAATGGAATTCATTTTTGGATTTGGAATATAGAAATTAGCTAAGGGTAAAGAATTGGTACTTTTCGGAAAAATTTCATATTCTGATGAATAGTGAAAATTACTAAATTTTAATTAAAAACAACTTTTTTAATCGAAATAATTAAAAGTGATAAATTATTAATTTGAGTGGTTTTAAAGTATATTTAGAATATATTTTTACAATTTAATAAAATGTTGTTCATTGGATGTAATTTCACAATTAAACGAGACATAAACAAATGCCAATCTTTTGATAGTTATTATCTTTTAAAAACACGTTATTTGTTTTGACGATGGGAATCAATTTTTAAATTAGTTAATGTAACTGATATGTTTTAAATTTGGTAAAATAAACATCATTTTTGAATTCATAATATCAAATATAGCTTAGGCCTAATTTTTTGTATTTTTCTTGAAACTTTCATTTTTTGATGAATAGTGAAACCACTAAGTGGTAGTTAAAAAAACTGAATTTTTCATAAAACATTATTTTACCGCTTCTGTGAGTAGAATTTTGGAAATCCAAGAGACACGGTTAATATAAAGGACTAAAATGAGGTTCAATGAGATGAAAATAATTTTTGGCGAATAGTAACTTTTTACTTTTTTTACCACGGTTAAAAGTAAATACGGTAATTAAGGGTAAAAGTGTTATTATTATTACCATAACACATGTCCTAATTCTGTTGGATAAGTGTAATTCGACCAAAAACAACCTTAGGAATAAAATATGACCATTTAGGCCCACTTGGATTAGATTAGTAAATTTATTATCAATTTATTTAAAGAAGGGTTAAAATAGTTAAAATCAATGTTTAATAACTAAATCATTTTTAAAATAGGGTTATACATAAGATAAATTCGACTATAAATATTAATTAGAAAGATAAAAAAATTTACAACATAATGGTATTTTATTGATAATTTTTAGACATTACATAATTTAATTTATTTATGACACAATGATGATGCAGTAATTATCTTATTAATGAAATATTGACATAATTGATGTTATAAATACCTAAATAAATGTAATTTGAGACTTTTTATGAATTCCAATAATTTTATATGTTAACATTCCATGTTAGTATTGATTTAATTAATTTTTTTCGAACTAATAATTCTGTTATGAATTTCACAAAAATCAATTACCAAATAGTGTCAAAATTGACATAAAATTGTTTTTAAAACAAATACTATATTATTAATTTTTATTTTATTCCTAAAAATATAAGGTTCGACCCAATGACTTAGATAACGTTATATATATTAATAATAAACAACTTGGGGTTCGTTTGGCTTGATATAGTACGTTTATTAACCTTATAGTGTCAGAAAAAAGAAGACACGGTAAAAGTTAAATTATCTAACTTAAAGTTAAATCTAAATGATAAGGTTAAAATTGATACCTAAACTTGTCTAAATTCTATCGGATGAGATTTTTTCAACCCATCCCCACCTTATATTCGAATTATATCAATTGGGAGCTATTAAAAAACGAATTTGACTTTATAATAAAAAAATATTTTTCGTTATTCCAATGGTGCCCCTCTCCTCCCTTATAAAAGGGCACCTCCTCCCTCTCTTCCTCACACCACTTTGAGCCTTCAAGCTTGGTGAACCCCTGCCAATATCTCCTCTCCACTTCCCTAGAAACATCATAGAGGTCCTGGTCTTGTTCAAAGGCCAATTTTAGTGCCCTAAGAAGAGGTCTCAAATAGGCACTTCAAAGAAGAGGTAATGTCTGTTACCGATTCTTTCATCATTATTTCTTCTTCCAATTCTTCTTATTTAGTTGTTTCATTATGAAGTAATAACATCAGTATCACTCATATAATGATATTTTATTATATGTATGAAACAACCCTATTTCCCAATCTATCCATCCTACGGAATACAAAATCACCACGCGTGCGTACATACAGAATATCGTCTCCACGCCGTGGTGTAATCTATTTTCCACCACCACCATACTCGGATGGGTATAATGGTGTAAATAATAACTATATATTATTATTTTAAAGTGATATTGATTCTTAAATAGTATACATACACTCCAATACAATTACACGATCATTGGAACAATATAATCGCTCGTGCGTACGTACGGAATACCGTCTCCACGATGTGATGCGACTCGTTATACATGATCATCATTGCATAATGATTATATAAATGAATTGTCTGAATTAATATGATATATATTACAATAATAAATTCTGTAAATGAGGTATCTATAAAGTAAAATGAAAAATAAGAATTTATTCGGCAAAACATGTATAAGAACAAAAAGTAATAAACACCCGAATAACAAGTAGGAACCAAATATTAATAATATGAAGTGAAGAATATGACCATATATGATATCATAAAAATAAGTATGATTCTGGAATAAGTCATTAACATTATTGGAATCATTATACCGGAGGTTCGGAAACTTACGAAGCAAATCGGACCTAAGGTAAGGGAAAATATCACAATCTCCTTTTATCCGAGATTGTTTATACATTGGTATTTACTGGGGTGTGTTTTATCATCCACATCCATTTTTCCTCAATATGAAATATTGTTTCCATCCACCTACAATTTTTTAAATCTAATTTTACTCTTCGGTGAGTTTTTAGTAAAAGATATAAAAGGAATATATTGTAGTTTTTTGTACGACGTATTTTTTGACTTTTCCGACAAAAGTACGGGAATAATGTTTTTTTAACTTATACATCATGAATAGATTTTTAAAAAGTATTTCCAAGAAGCTTACTTAACAAGTTTCCAAGTTTATTTTTAATCAACTTCTTTTAGTTTAAAATTGTATGACGTGTTAAGAAAGGAAAATTTTTTTGAAGTAGAAATGATATTTTTCTCACGAATGGAGTTCAAGTGTTTTATCAAAATTATTTTCTATCTAAGATAATATAGGGTTATATTTCTATCCCTATTATTAAATTTATTTGATTATGTTGTGATGGAATTATTTTTATGAATTCCTTTATCTTATATGAATTGTTTTATGATGTCATGTTGTTTATGAATCCCATTTTTATTACATGGGTTATGCAATGATGTATGATTTATGATTTTGTGGAACACATATTAATGGTATCATTATGAGATGGGTAGGACCTATATCTCCCTCCAATGCATTGGGTAATGATTTTATATCGCATCAGATAGACATGGCTGGAACGGCAGGGTAAACCGGTTCAGTGAAATAAGACTGAAATTAGGAGTGAACTCGGTTCAGAAATGGACTTTGTCCACTAAGATAGTCTTGGAAATGAGTCTTGACTAATAAGAAATAATTATCTATGATTATATGTGTATGCCACAAAGTTTCATGTTTTAATTTATGATTATTGGGATTTCATTTCACTACTGTGATTTATCCCATGTTATGAAATTATGCTCTCTTTTGAATGTAAAGATTTCCAAAATGTTATGTTCTTATGAATAAGATGTGATTTATATATCTTTTGTTTACCCTTAATGAGCATTTTGAGCCCATCCTTTTGTATGTTTTCTTTCCCCAGGTCAGGAAGAAGGTTATTAAGTAAGATATTCCAAAAGGGACTATAGATATGATGAAATTAATGGGAGACAATGTAGATGCTTTATGAACCAGTTGTTTATGTTTCCCAGTTTCTAAAGACACTATACCTATACGGTTCATTCATGGTTTTGTTATATGTCGTAATAAGTATGATTTAATTTTTAATTAATAACAATTTATGTAATGTATGGGTCATTATAGTTGGTATCAGAAGAAAGGTACAGTCAACCTTTAGAAACTAGGATGTGAAAGCCTTAGTAAGAACCCTAAGGATAATTCTAAGCATAGAAAACAGTCTTAGTGTTTCAGAAATGACCATGAATAACCTAGGATAAGACATTAAGTGTGAAATTTTATTCTTGATTATGTGGTTTTCCAATTATAATTATTTTTGCTCACACTATTCTTCTTGGTTTTAGTCAATGGCTGGAACCCGAAGGAACCGTGTTAATGTGGAATACGACGGGCAATGCAATGATTATCCCCCTGAGCAACCAAAAGTTATGGGATCTGGAATGAAAAATATTGTATCCATGCTCACACAACATTCTAAAGCTAGGAATCATGCATGACTTCCAAACGAGCAAAGGAAGGAGCAACATTATCTTGAATCCTTCATGAGGCAGCGTCTGCCTTCTTTCATTGGGTCTACTGATCCATTAGTTGCTGAACAATGGATGAGTACTACTGAAAAGAAATTTTCTGTTCTGCAATGTTCTAAACATGATAAAGTCATCCTAGCAGTGTATAGTTTGGAAGGAGATACTGATCAATGGTAGAATCTTATTAAGAATACGAGGAAAATGGATGAAATTGAGTCCATGTAATGGGACGAGTTCAAGAACTTATTTTTCAATAAGTACTTCCCTCGTATTCTCCGAACAAAGATGTAGAAAGAGTTTCTTGAACTGAAAAAAAGGATGATGAATCTATTGGTACCTATGAAACAAATTTTCCATGACATGCATGGTATGCTTCTGGTATTATTATCCAACCTGAGAGTAAGATCGATCGATTCTTTAGTGTCTTAAAACCAAGTCTTCGAAGGGCCTTATCCATAAGGGACTTCAATAGCTATGAGGAAATCATTCAATGTGCTCTCAAAGTTGAGATGGATATTGGTGTAACCCATCAGTCATATGGGTTTGATAAGAAGAGGAAAATGGAATTCAAAGGAAAATCTAAAGAGCACATTGAAAAGGAGATGATCTTTCCCTTATACTCAATGTGTAGAAAGAATCATGGAGGGATTTGTCTTAAAGAGACAAGTAAATGATTCAAATGTGGAAAGGAAGGCCCTCAGACTTTTGAATACTGCAATGATGGGAAGAAGATGTCTAATGTTGAAAACAAAGGAAGGTACACACAGAATAAACCTACTGCACTTCAATGTTTCAAGTGCAAGGATATGGGGCATTATGCCAATAAATTCCCTAATCCAAGGGTTGGTGATGATGATCGACATCAACAAAATCCTAAGGCTAAAGACAAAGGAATGTCACATGCAATTTCTATCAGCGATGTGGAGTACGATAACGATGTGGTGAAAGTCACACATACCATCCACTCTAAAGTAGCAAATGTTTTATTTGATTCTAGGTCCACCCACTCTTTTATTTCTGAATATTTTTTAAGGGTATCACAATATTACCTCAACAATTAGATGTTGAGTAAGTTGTGACAACACCTAATGGCACAACAGTCGCATGAAAAGTTTATAATTCTTCCCTGATTGAAGTTTGTGGGAATGTTCTTCCTGCAAATCTTGTGATCCTTCATAGAGTGAAATTTGATGTGATTTTTGGCATGGTTTCGCTTTCTTTATATGGAGCTCATATCAATTTCCAAAGAAGGGATGTCACATTTCTATTCCAGATCAATCTATGATCATCTATCGATGCAAGGATGAACATTACCTTCCAGTGGAAATTTCACCCATCTTATGGGTCTTTATTCCACTGAATGAAGGTTATTTATCTCAAATGGTTGGTGAGAAACTGACAATTAAGAATATTCCCATTGTACTAGTGTTTGATGATGTCTTTCCAGAGGAATTTCCGGGTCTTCCACCAAATCGTGAAGTTGAGTTTTCAATAGAACTCATTTCGGGTGCTTGGCCTATTTCAAAGACACCTTATAGAATTGCCCCAAATGTGTTGCAGGAATTGAAGAAGCAACTCCAAGAGAATCTTGATAAGGGATTCAAACACCCTAGTGCATCACCTTGGGGATCACCTGTTCTGTTTGTTAAGAAGAAAGATGGATAAATGATACTCTGCATTGATTATCGAGAACTTAACATGATCACTATCATGAACAAATATCCTCTCCCACGCATTGATGACTTATTTGACCTACTACGTGGAGATCAATACTTTTCCAAGATTGATCTTCGTTCAGGGTATCATCAATTAAGGGTCAAAAGGGAGGATATTCCAAAGACAACTTTCTATGAAAAGTATGGACCCTATGAATTTATAGTGATGTCATTTGGTCTTACTAATGCCCTTGTTATCTTCATGGATCTGATAAATAGAGTCATTAGAGACTATATTGATCAGTTTGTGGTAGTCTTTATAGACGACATTCTTGTTTATTCAACGAGCAAGGATGAACATGAAGATCACTTGAGAACTATATTGAAGACCCTGAAAAATGATAAGCTTTATGCCAAATTTACCTAGTGTGAATTTTGGCTTCAAAAATATTCATTTTTGGGTCACATAATCTCAAAAGAAGGGATATCTATGGATCCAGCAAAAACAGAGGTCTTCGAAAGATGCTCAAGACCAACAACAGTAACCGAGATCCAATGTTTTCATGGTTTGGATGGATATTATCGACGTTTTGTGAAATATTTTTCACGATTATCTAATCCACTCAACGGGTTGACTCAGAAAAGAGTTAAGTTTGTTTGGACGGAGGAATGTGAATAGAATTTCAAGGAGTTGAAAAGAAGGTTATCCAGTGCACCTGTGCTCACACTGCCTTGTAGTGGAGAAAGGTTTGTGATCTACAGTGATGCATCCAGGAGGGGGTTGGGGTGTGTTCTTATACAAAATGATATTGTGATAGCTTATGCCTCATGACAGTTGAAAATCCATGAGCAAAATTACCCAACAAATGATTTGGAGTTAGCTGCGGTAATATTTGAATTAAATATTTTGAGGCCTTATCTTTATGTAGAAAAGTGTGATATTTTTACTGATCATAAAATTTAAAAGTATATTTTTCACACAAAAGGAGCTGAATATGCACCAAAGAAGATGGTTGGAACTGATTAAGGATTACGACTGCTCAATTCATTACCACCCTGGGAAAGCAAACAAGGTGGCAGATGCATTAAGTCGACAAGACCATGCTAGCTTATCCATGATGAGGATCGCAAAATATCCAATATTTATGTATTTACAAAGGATGGATCTTGGATTTTTAATGGAAGGGGGAAAATCGTATCTTTCTCAAATGAATGTTCAACCATCTATACATGTGAAGATTAAAGAGGCCGAGAAAGAAGATGTAGAGTTAAAAAATAAGGTGAGAAATTTTCCGGAATTAAACCTTGATTGTGATGGGATAATAATGTTCATGAATCGGGTTTGTGTTCCTCCCATCCCATAATCAAAGAAGGAGCTGCTGGATAAGGCTCATAGTTATTCATTCTCTATTCATCCCGGAAGCACGAAGATGTATAGGGACCTGAAAGAGTACTTCTGGTGGGATGGAATGAAATGAGATGTTGCTGAATATGTCTCTTGATGCTTGGTTTGTCATCAAGTTAATGCTGAGAGACAGAAGTCTAAGGGGATGTTACAACCATTACCCATACCCAAATGGAAATGGGAAAACATCACTATGGAATTTGTCACAGGTCTTCCTAAAACATCCAAAGGCAATAATGCTATTTGGGTCATAGTTGATCATCTTACAAAGTCTGCACACTTCAATGCTATTAGAGAGGGTGTCTCTCTGGATCAGCTTTCCAGGATATATGTAAAAAACAGTGGTAAGATTGCATGGAGTACCAGTTTCTATTATATCTGATCGGGATCTGAGATTTACCTCGATGTTCTGGCGAAGTCTTCAGCATACTCTCGATACAAATATGAGTTTTAGCACTGCTTATCATCCTCAGACAGACAGTCAGTCTGAGAGAACAATTCAAACTCTAGAAGATATGTTGAGAGCTTTCTCTATAGATTTCAAAGGTGTTTTGGATCAATACCTACCTTTGGTGGAATTTTCTTATAATAATAGCTTTCACTCTAGTATTCAGATGGCTTCTTATGAAGCTCTCTACGGAAAGAAATGCAGGACTCCAACTTGCTGGGATGAAGTTGGGGAAAGAAAGCAATTAGGACCTAATCTTGTTGATGAGATGGCAGACAAGGTCCGATCTATTCAACAACACATAAGTGCATCTCAGAGTCGACAGAAAAGTTTTGCCGACAACCGAAGAAAAGACCCAGAGTTTGAAGTGGGTGATAAAGTGTTCTTAGGAATATCTCCCTAGAAGAGGGTCATGACATTTGGAAAGAAGGGGAAGTTGAGCCCTAGATATATCGGTCCTTTCAAAATACTGGATCGTTTTGGAAAGGTAGCTTACTGATTGGCGCTTCCACCGAATCTCTCTCAAGTTCATGATGTGTTACATGTATCTCTCCTGAGAAAGTACATACCTGATTTTTCACATGTACTCAGCTCAGAAGTTGTACCACTAGAGCAAGATCTTTCTTATGAAGAATAGCTGATAGAGATTCTATATCGTAGTGAAAAAGTCATACGGAACAAGACCACTCGCTTGGGTGAATGTTTTATGGAGGAACCACCAATTAGAAGAAGCTACATGGGAGCTTGAGGATATGATGAGGGAAAGGTATCCTCATCTGTTTACACGCAAACGCAGCCTTCCTCAATAGCTTGCGTCGTACGCAATACCGAGTTTCACTAAACAACGATATGCTATTAAAATATTATTAAAACTAGACGTTATGAATAGTAATAACCACTTTTTGAAATTTTTTTAATTTTTTTTTTCAAAATGGACTTCATTTTTGGATTCGTAATATCGAAATTATCTTAGGGTGAAATTTTGGTACTTTTCGGATAACTTTCATATTCTGATTAATAGTGAAAATTACAAAATTTTAATTAAAAACAACTTTTTTAATCGAAATAATTAATAGTGATAAATTACTAATTTATTTGGTTTTAAAGTATATTTAGAATATATTTTTACAATTTAATACAATGTAGTTCATTGGATGTAATTTCACATTTAAACCATACATAAACAAGTGTCAATCTTTTGATAGTTATTGTCTTTTAAAAACGTGCTATTTGTTTTGACGACGGCAATTAATTTTTAAATTAGTTAATGTAACTGATATGTTTTGAATTTGGTAAAATAAACATAATTTTTGAATTCATAATATCAAATATAGCTTAGCCCTAATTTTTGGTATTTTTCTGGAAACTTTCATTTTTTGATGAATAGTGAAAAAACTAAGTGGTAGTTAAAAGAACTGAATTTTTCATAAAACATAATTTTACCTCTTCTATGAGTAGACTTTCAAAAATCCTAGAGACATGTTAAAATCTAGGAATAAAATGTGGTTCAATGAGATGAAAATAATTTTTGGTGAATAGTAACTTTTTACTTTTTTTTACCACTGTTAAAATAAAATAGGGTAAGGGTAAAAGTATTTTTATTATTACCATAACACATGTCCTAATTCTATTGGATAAGTGTAATTCGACCACAAACAACCTTATGAATAAAATATGACCATTTAGGCCCACTTGGATTAGATCAGGACATTTATTATCAATTTATTTAAACAAGGGTTAAAATAGTTAAAATCAATGTTTAATAAGTAAATCATTTTTAATATAGGTTTATACACAAGATAAATTAGACAATAAATATTCATTAAAAATCTAAAAGAATTTCCAACATAATGGTATCTTATTTATAATTTTTATACATTAGATAATTTAATTTATTTATGACACAATGATGATGTAGTAATTATCTTATTAACGAAATATTGACATAATTGATGTTATAAATACCCAAATAAAAGTAATTTGTGACTTTTTATGAATTTCAATAATTTTATATGTTAATAAGACATGTTATTATTGATTTAATTAAATGTTTTTTAAATAATCATTATGTTATGATTTTCACAAAAATCATTTACCAAATAGTGTCAAAATTGAAATAATTTTTTTTTTAAAAAATACTATATTATTAATTGTTATTTTATTCCTAAAAATATAATTTTCGGCCAAATGACTTAGATAAGCTTATATATATTAATAATAAACATCTTGGGGTTCGTTTTGCTTGATATAGTAAGTTTATTAACTTTATAGTGTAAGTAAACAAGAATACACGGTAAAAGTTAAATTATCTAACTTAAAGTTAAATCTAAATGATAAGGTTAAAATTGATACCTAAACTTGTCTAAATTATATTGGATGAGAGTATTTTTACACATCCCCACCTTATCATAGAAATATATGAAATTGGAGCTATTGAAAACCGAATTTTACTTTATAATAAAATAATATTTTTAGTCATTCCAAAGGTGCCCCTCTCCTCCCTTATAAAAGGGAACCTCCTCCCTCTCTTCCTCGCACCACTTTGAGACTTCAATCTCGGCAAACCCCTACCAATATCTCCTATAAACTTCCCTAGAAACATCATATAGGTCCTGGTCTTCTTCAGAGACTAATTTTAGTGCCCTAAGAGGAGGTCTCAAAGAGGCGCTTCAAAGAAGATGTAATGTTCGTTACCGATTCTTTCATCTTTATTTCTTCTTCCACTTCTTCTTCTTTAGTTGTTTCATTATGAAGTAATGAAATAAGTATAACTCATATACTTATATGTTATTATAAGTATGAAACAAACCTATTTCACCATCTATCTATCCTACGGAAAACGAAATCACCACGCGTGTGTACGTACGGAATACCGTCTCCACGCCGTGGTGTAATCTATTTTCCACCACCACCTTACTCGGATGGGTATAATGGTGTAAATAATAAATATATATGATTATTGTAAAGTGATATTGATTATGAAATAGTATACATACACTCCAATACAATTCCACGATCATGGGAATGATATCATCGCTCGTACGTACGTATGAAATACCGTCTCCAAGATGTGATGCGACTCGTTATACATGACCATCATTTCATAATGATTATATAAATGAATTGAGTGAATGAATATGATATATATTAAACTAATACCATTCTGAAAATGAGGTATCTATAACCTAAAAAGAAAATTAAGAGTTTATTCGACAAAACGCGCATAAAAACAAAATGTAATAAACACCCGAATAACAAGTAGTAATGAAATATTACTAATAAGAAGCTAAGAATATGACAATACATGATATCATAAAAATACGTATGATTCTGGAATAATTCAATAACATTATTTAATCATTATATAGGAGGTTCGGACACTTACGAAGCAAATCGGACCTAAGGTAAGGGAAAATATCACAATCTCATTTTATCCGAGATTGTTTATACTTTGGTATTTACTGGGGTGTATTTTATCATCCACATCCATGTTTTCTCAATATGTAATATTGTTTCCATCCACCTAAAATTGTTTAAATCCAATTTTACCCTTCGGTGAGTTTTTAGTAAAAGATATAAAATGACTCTTTTGTCGTTTTTCGTACGAGGTACTTTTTGACTTTTCCGACAAAAGTACGGGAAGAATGTTTTTTTAACATATACGGAATGAATGTATTTTTAAAACATTATTTCAAAAAATCTTACTTTACAATTTTTCAATTTTATTCTTAATCAACTTCTTTTAGTTTAAAATTGTATGACATGTTAAGAAAGGAAAATGTTTTTGAAGTAGAAAGGATATATTCCTCAAGAATGGAGTTCAAGTGTTTTATCAAAATTATTTTCTATCTAAGATAATATAGGGTTCTGTTTCTATCCCCATTATTACATTAATTCGATTATGTTGTGATGGAATTATTTTTATGATTTCATTTATCTTATATGAATTGTTTTATGATGTCATGTTGTTTAAGAATCCCATTTTTATTGCATGGGTTATGGAATGGTGTATGATTTTTGATTTTGTGGAACAAATATGAATGGTATCATTATGAGATGGGTGGGACCTATATCTCCCTCCAATGTATTCGGTAACGATTTTATATCGCATGAGATAGACATGGCTGGAACGGCAGGTTAAACCGGTTCAGTGAAACAGTACTGAAACGAGGGGTGAACTCGGTTCATAAATGGACTTTTTCCACTAAGATAATCTTGGAAATGAGTCTTCACTAATAAGAAATGATTCTCTATGATTATGTGTGTATGCCACCAAGTTTCATGTTTTATGTTATGATAATTGAGATGTCATTTCACTACTATGATTTATCCCATGTTATGAAACTATTCTCTCTTTTGCAGGTTATGATTTCCAAAATGTTATGTTCTTATGAATATGATGTGATTGATATTTCTTTTGTTTACCCTTACTGAGCATTTTGAGCTCACCCTTTTGTATGTTTTCTTTCCCCCGGTCAGGAAGAAGGTTATTAAGTAAGATATGCCAAAATGGACTATAGATATTATGAAATTAATGGGAGACAGTGTAGACGATTTATGAACAAGTTGTTTATGTTTCCCAATTTCTAAAGACACTAAACCTATACGGTCCTTTCATGGTTTTTTTATATGTTGTAATAAGTATGCTTCAATTTTGAAGTAATAACAATGTATGTAATGTATGGGTCGTTATACGATGGATCAAATAATATGTACAATATGGAATATAATAAAAAATACATTTTTATCCAATTTTGACCTTTCTCAAATACATTTATTGTTTTTTATAGTTTATCCAAGGGTAATTAGAGGACATAAAAAGGAAATATATTTTATATCAATATATAAGATCATTAATGGTGGTGCACCCCTTTCAATTTTACCTTTTCTGAAATGATTTATCTTTCTTTGGAAAGGCTGATCTATAGGAAGGAAAATGTGTTGATAGTAAAACAAAATTCCTTTGATGAGAATAAACACTTTTCTATTACTCATAATGTATGGACATGATTTTGGACTATTTTTTATCCATACAGATAACATGCCATAAGTTGGTAAGTGACTAATTTTATTTATTAACGATGATTTCAATAAAAATTATATTTTCCAACAACATCATATTTAATGACACCATTAAAACATTATAAATTTAACTCACCAATCAATGTCTTTAAATGGATATCAATATTTATTTTGGATGTCCTCTAATTATTAATCTAAAAATGATATGTGGTTCATTCATAAACATTCATAAAGTTTTTTTATGGAGTTATTAATATAGACCAGAAAAAATATTGACTTCCATAAGAAAAAAATGGATATAATCCATATTTAGAAGTACTAAATAGCACATTATAGGATTCTAATGCAACATGTGAATAAACATAATTTCAATGTTTCTATCAATCACCATCAGAAAGATGATTTAATATTTTATTGAATGAAATATTGTATTTCTGAGATAAAATTAATGATTTTATTTTTGGAGACATAAATAAACACTCAAAATATGGGTTGAAGCATGAAATTCCTCAACTATTTAATGGGAACAAATATAGTCATCCTTGATAGAGCCCCATTATATATAAAATATTCACATGTAGGGAAACTAACTAATGACACATTTTCACCATCAATTAGGATGCATTCATTTTATCATACCTGAATATTATGATAACCAAGACCCAATTTATTGACCATATTCATTCCCTCATTGAAATTTATAGGAAACACCTTTCCTTTAGGTTATAGTAATTTAAGCATAGAAAATATCTGATGAAAAAATAATTATCACATTATCATATTTAGCTGTTTAAAATTTTTTTAACTACCACAATTTTTTTTATATTTCCAGAAGGATATAGGGAATCATTTTCAAATTTCAGAAACATATAAAATTGATATAGTCCTAACTCATGAGTTAAATCATTATTACGAGTTTATGTTTTTTGAAAAGATGTATGAGAAACTTCTTATAGTAATGTTTGATACTATGATTGTTATATAACCAATTAATTTTTATCTTATATAGAATTGTGTTTACCATTCTGATTCTAAAAATATAATCTTTCCTAGAAGTAAAACATGATAGATGACCCAAAACACTATTAAATGTCTCTAACCTCCTCAGATGGAATTTTATTCATTGGGACATAATTTCCACTTTTGAAACAAATTATGGATTTATTGATGAAAATGATAAAATAATTCAACTCCCTCAATATATAGAAGATTCG
The DNA here is from genome assembly GCA_963277665.1 of Viscum album. Taxonomy (NCBI): domain Eukaryota; kingdom Viridiplantae; phylum Streptophyta; class Magnoliopsida; order Santalales; family Viscaceae; genus Viscum; species Viscum album. The sequence goes on along the minus strand of OY728141.1, from coordinate 1,588,407,322 downwards.
TACAAGAACCATTTGGTTTTATGCAATGATTTGTCCAATCACGAACTTCTAATAAAAATTGTTTCAAAATCCTTGTTCCAAATTTTTCTAAAATATAATTAATGAAATTATTTCATATAATTAATCTGATAGAAGGAATATGTGATTCAAAAAAACAAAATTACAATTTATGAATAAATATTACAAATTATTGATAATTAGTGATTTATAAGACAAAAAATCAAAAATTACTAAAATCTTAAAAATAATTGTGATGAAAAATGATTTTATACAATTTCTTCATAGTATTCCCCATTTTCTACAAATTACAACTTATTTTTTATATTTATCACTAATTAACTATAATTTTAGGAGATGAGGGTACAAGGGGAATAGAGGGGATGGAAGCGAAGGTTGAGGAATTATTATGGTATCCAAGGGTTTAAATTAAATAGAGGAGATTTATTCCTGGGTAACCCTATGAGTGATGAAAGAGGAAGCATATGTGAGGGATATCAATATCACACTTAGTGGTTTTCCTTTTTTTGGTTCAATATCTTATCTTGAGAGAATAATGTTTTTAATAATCAATATAATTTAAAATCATGATTATCTCTAAAACATTATTTTCTCATGATGAGAGATTGAAGAAAAAAAATGAAAAATCCTACTAATCATGTCATTATTATCACACACATCTCCTTCATCCTCTATCACTCCAACATTTACACACGACTGCATATCCTTCAAATTTTCTAAACTCAAAAGTATCAAAACTCATTCTTTCCCTCATCGCCTTTATCAACTCTACAATGAAATTCACTAACAACCCTTGGTACATTAATTTTTTTTTCTAATTATGGATAAAAATGGGTAATTATTACCAGTTATGGGAAATTTTGACTAATTTAGGGATATTATGTGAAATTATTGGTAATTATAGAAAATTATGGTAAGTTATAGTATATTATGATTAATTATTGCTAATTATTAAAATATATTTTCAATTATTGAAAACTATTGAGAATTATTTCTAATTATAACTAATTATTTGTATTCTTTTCTAATTAATAATATTTATTTCTAATTAATAATTTTTATTTCTTAATAAGACTAATTAAAATTAATTATTGTGAATCATATTTATTCCAAACTAATATGATTCAACACTAATTAATACTATTTATTTCTAATTAATATAAATTGTTCATAATTAATGATAATTATTCATAATTAATAATAATTATTTTTAATTAAAAGTAATTATTCTCATTTAACACTAATTATTCCTAATTAATACAAATTATTGTTAATTTTTCTTAATTATTACCAATTGTTAATAAGTATTATTAATTATTATAAATTATTACAAGTTAATATTAATTGTTTTTAATTAGTACTAATTATTGTTCTTTAATAGTAATACTAGCTAAATATCGATAACTTTTACAAAATACTTCTAACTATTACTAAATTTTTCTAATTTTTAATATTTATTACAATTACTAATTGTTATTAATTATTAATATTCATTATTAATTTATATTAAATATTAATAATTAATAATAAATACTTCTAAACATGCAATATTTTAACTAAATATCGTTATTTTCTTATAATTTTTGTTAGTTTTTTATAATTAAAACTATTCCTTTCTAATTAATTACTATTTATTTTTAATTAATACTGTTTATTACTAATTAATAAAAATTATTTTAAATTACTAGTAATTTTTTTCATTTTTTATAATTATTTTTATTATAATTTAGAGTTATTTATTTTGATATACTTTTATTTTTTATGACTATCGTTAATTAATAGTAAGTACCTCTACTTACTAGTATTTTGTACTAATTTTTACTAATAATTTCCAATTACTAATAAATATTTCAATTTAAAACAAAATATTAAATATTATTACTAATTTATATTAATTATAATTAAATAACAATTTTTTTAATTAATACTAATTTTTGTTGAATAATAGTACTTATCATTAATAATTTCGAATTTTTTAATTGTAACATTTTTTATTTATTACAAGTTATTGGTAATTATATCTAATTATTTTAAATTAATAATAATTTTTAATTAATACAAATTATTGAAAATTATTACTAAATATTTCAAATTATTTGTAATTATTAATAATCACTACTAATTACCAATATCTTTTACTCAATTCCAAAAAGTTTTTCATTATTTTTCCAAATTTTTTATAATTATTACTAATAATTTTTTACTAATACTAATTATTGTTTATTAATACTAATTAACATAATTGTTTTCTAATTAAAGCTTAATTTTTTATAGTTATTTCCAAATTTTTATTATTTACCACCACATTTTTACTATGTATCGCTAACTACATGTTATTTTTACTAAAGGTTGTTGTTTTTAATAATTATAACTAATTACCAAAAATTTCGGCTAATTGTTACTACTTTTTTCTAATTATTACCAATTACAGATTTCATATCTATTATCCACTAATATCCAATAATTACTAATAATTTTCACTAATTACAATATCTTTTGACCAATAACCACTAGTTTTCACCAACTAACACTAATTGTTTCTAATTACCTCTAATTTTTAATATTACCATTAATTTCTTCTATTTGTTGAAAGTTATTTCTACTTTCTAATTCTTTTTCTAATTTATAAAAAAAATTATTTATTGGTGAGTGTTTTTACAAAATTCCATTAATATTAACTAATTACTACTAATTGTTAAAAATTATTGTTACTTTGTACTAATTACGGTTCATTTTATAAATTTAATAAATTTTTATTAATTTTCTTAATAATTACTATTTATTTATAAATCATCAATAATTTTAACACCCCGAGCTTCCACGGTACTTTTCACATTGAATATTGCAGTAGCTTGCGTTGTACGCAACATGGAGTTTTATCACTATAAAGACCGGTAAAATTCAAGGAAGTTTTTTTCTTAATTTTCTTTTGAATTTTACAAGAACACAGTTTCTGACGGCACCTGATTCTGAGACCCGGTGTGCCCGGAATCATTTTCTAAAGTTTAGCTCGGGTAGGTTCAGTGAACGAACGAGCGGAGTTTTCTAACTTTTGAACCGGTGCTCGGAATCGAATTCCGAGGACATCGATGGAATCGCAGTGCCAGTATTTTCTTAGAAATGACTTTTCTAGAGTTGCGTTTTCTCGGGTGTGGTTTTTAATTTTTGGGGTTAAGATAAGAAATAAAATAAAGGTGATGCAACACATTATTTTATTTCACATAATGCCACTTAAGCCAAGTTCAGCGGATAAGGTGGAACCCAAAATATCCAACCCACTTGGCAGGATATTAGTGAGGTGGGGCACGCACGAGCCCCGCCGTTTCATCCCTTCTAAGTAACGCACCCGCAACCCCCTTATTAATTAATGTCAAACCGTGCGTTTAAATTAAATATTGAACGCCCCTATTAATTGGGCGGTATAAGCGTATCAATTAATTAAAATAATTGTTGGATTCTTTTTATGAATTCCAAAACATTGGCATGGGAAATAAAATAAGACCAAAACATTTTTTATTGACGGGTTCCTTGTTTAGAGGATTTGGAGAAAGCTCTAAGGCTTGAAGATCTTCCTCCTCCTTTGCTGAAGAACGCAAAGAACGTGAAGAATGCATCGTCGCCGACGAAGAACGCCGGCCTCCGACGAAGGGCGGCGATGAACGCCGAACCCTCGGAGATCGACGACGCGACGCCGTATACTGCGACGCCGACGATCCTCCTTCCGCGACGCTTCTTTCGTGACGTTCCTTCCGTGGAGATCCTCTTCTTCCGCGACAAACGCTGGTGCGACGACAACGTTGAGGTAGGGGTTTCATGTGTTTCTCTTTGTGTTTACTTCCGTTGTTTTTCCCCTTTCAATTGAACCGCCTGTTATTGCATTAACGGGAGGAGGTCGGACCACACGAACACGGCTGACACTCCTCCCCTTTTGGATGTTGATTTCTGATGCGGTGAGCAAGGCAACGTGGTAACGAAGCAGCACGCGGACATTGTAAAAAGTGAGAGCGGAGAATCGCGGCGCCGTCGCACCGCGCTGTTGGAAGCAAAAAATTCGCGGTGCCGTTGTAACGCGCCGTAGAAGATGAACAAAATATGCGGCGCCATCGCGCCGCACCGGAGGACCTCAGAAGCACTGCAGCCGGAGCGGGGCTGTGGCGAAGGGGCGCAGCGCCGTCGCGCCGTACCAAACGGACGAAGGCCGCGGCCGGTTCCGAGCCGCGGCAGAGCAGGGGAACCAGCGGCCGATTCCGGGCCGTCGGCGTCTAAGCGAGGGGACCGGCCCCTGCCAGTCCCGTGATGGCGGCAGCCGGCCGGCCAGCCGAGCCGGTCGGTCAGAGGAAATCGCTGGGGGTCGTAACCCCCGGCCGGCCAGTTGAGCAGCCCCATAAAGGGGTCGCGGTTCTTCACGCGGGGGCAGCACGCCCCCTGCTTCCGAAACGGCCCGGCCGTTCGGCCGGGCCGTGCCCAAGCGGGCTGGACACGGACCCGGGATCGGTCGACCTGGTTCGGGCCGACAGTGGGGGTATCGGGCTGGGTCGGACTGGGCCCGAACCCCCTAATACCGAGCCTTTTTCGTTCTGTTGCCCATAACATGAGCTACGGGCCTCAGATCGATGCACCGTCAGTTGCGATGGGATTCCTGGATCGAGGCGGTTGTTTCGGTATATCGCACTCAATGTTTCGGAGTACTTTGGGTTCGGCCGGGTTGGTTCGTACACGAAACCAACCGGGCCCTCGGAGCGGAAACACTCATAACATAAACTCCGGACGTCCGAATGATGTGCCGTCGACATTGATTGATTCCTCTAAGTGAGACAGCTCATTTGGATTACTCCGCTTGAGGTTTGGACGAAGTTGGTGTATGGATGGGTTTGTTTTGACTTAAAAACCAACCGGGCTCCTGGGACGAAAAAGCCAATAACTCTCAGACCGGGCGTCTGATTGATGCGCTGTCTGCGACGTTGAGTTCCTGTTGACGATACGAAATATTTCGATACATCAACTCTGGACTATGTGTCATTTGAGGTATCAGCCTCTCGGCTCGTGGAGTGGACCCTCCCGAACGAGCTTGCTATGTGCGAGAACCCTAGAGCTCGCTGCGACTACGACGACGACTGTACAGAAATTCTCAGTGGATTCGACGGTGACGACTACATCACTCAGCGATCCTATGTGGATTAGTGCTACCGATCCTGTGTGGGTCAGCGCTCAGCGGTCCTGTGTGGACCAGCGCCTACAGATCCTGTGTGGGTCTGATCCTGTGTGGGTCTTTGCGGGGGTTAGTTACATATCGATCCTTTGTGGGTCAGATCCTTTGTGGGTCATTGCGGGGGTTAGTTATCTATCGAACCTTTGTGGGTCAGATCCTTTATGGGTCATTGCGGGGGTTAGTACCTATCGATCATTTGTGGGTCTGACGGCTTAGATGAATCAGTGGATATATCTGATCATCTCTATCGTCATACAAAGAAGTATACCTGTGTGAGCTGAATCAGTTTTTCTTTCCTGTGTGGACTGGGTTGTGATTTCCTGTATGGATTTACGTTTTGCTTTCCTGTGTGGACTGGGTTGTCCTTGGGCTCGGAGGATGGAGCCTACTAGAATTGGTGACTTAGGTATATATATGGGCATATACCTAAGCTGTGTTGAATGTTATTTCGTGATTGTATCTTTCCTTTATGGATTATCCTTTGTGGATTCTGGGAGACCTTCGGGGGTCTCGGGGTCCCTACTGAGTAGCTTATACTCACCCATGCATGGGCTATGCCCGCACTACATGGTGTTGGTTGCAGACGACGTACAACGCTAATCATGATTGAGGCTTGCAGAGTAGGACAATACCTGGAGGTGGGCCACTGGGTGGGACGTACTCAGAGCGGACGGATGGACCCTAAGAGCTGTGGAGGCCATCTGTACTCACCCATCAGGTGGGACTTCCAGTGGATGGATCGACGTTGCAGCTTTACTTTTTAGTTTCTGTTTTCCCTTTCCAGTTGTACTTTACTTTCAGTTTGGGTTTGTATTCTGGCCCACTTACTTTTCTTCACTTACTTTTGTATCCGTTTTACTTAGTGTATACATCCACTGCTTGCTTTCACTGTGGTGTTTTCTTACTTTACAAAGGCAATGTCTTCCCTTTTTACTAGGATTTATACCTTGGTGCTAGTCGCCAGCCCCTAGCCCATGGAAGGCGGGCATGGGGTAGTCACGACATGGGCCCCGATGATGGGTCGTGACAAATTGGTATCAGAGGGGTTCAGTTCTACCACAGAACATTGGACTCTGATCTTTTTCTATGTGAAGCAATTGTGTTAAGCGTATTGGGTGTGGTTATCAGTCCAGGGAGTCCAGAGTTGGTGCGGTGGCCGACGTATCTGTACACTAGGACCCTGACTTCTAATTTCCGACATATTGCAAAAAAACATTGATTGCATGTTTGTTTCACGTTTTCTTTGTGATTACTTTATATCAACTCACCAGGAATACTGTTCTGACCATGGCACACCTGTTTCCTTTTCAGGATGGTCCCACGACGGCATCCAGCTAGGGTATTGAGAGTTATGCATGACGACAGCCCACCGAGCGACGAGGCCTCGGTACAAGGCCCTTTGACAACTGAGGCACCGACGGTACCTTTACCTGTAGAGCCATCGATGCTTCCAGCCCCAGCCGCTGACGATGCACGTCGCATTAGTGCACTACATGAGTTTCAGCGCCAGCGACCGCCCAGGTTCCGTGGGGAGACGGACCCCCAGGCAGCCGAGGATTGGATGGAGGCAGTGGTGTGAGTTTTCAGGTTAGTGAGGACACCAGTAGACCTCATGGTGATCCTCATAGCGAGCCTACTACACGCTGCAGCGGGCTGATGGTGAAGCATGATGCTCCAGGTTCACGATGAGGCATCTCTCCTCTAAACGGATTTTGAGATCCACTTTCGCTCGGAGTTCATCCCAGCCACCCTCCGTGCGGTGCCCATCCAGGAGCTTCTACAGCTGCGGCAGGGCAACTTGACAGTCGCCCAGTACTCGATGAGATTTACCGATCTCTCGCACTACTCGATAGACATGGTACGAGACCCATTCTTCTGGGCTCGGACCTTTGAGCATGGATTGAGGCATGAGATCAGGGCATCGCTGATATCCCTCAGCATTCTGACTCATGAAGGAGTACTGGAACGAGCCCTTCTGATCGAGAGCTTTCTTGCTGAGTCTACATCAGCAGCGAGACCTACCGTAGGGCGACAAGTAGCAGAGTCTTCTGCAGCAGGAAATCGACGGATGACTCATGGGTAAAGGAAGACCAGACCCTCAGGCAGATGACCTAAGGACACCGGCTCAGAAGTGTGGGGCACACAACGCTGATCCAGTCTTTTGAGAGGCAAGCAGTGATACACATGCGGCGGGCAGGGCCACATGGCTCGTGACTGCCCGACCCGTCGTGCCAAGGAGCAGCAGACGGTTGGGGTGCCACCCAGGCAGAGGCAGAGGGTCGACTGTGGCGGTTCTCAGGGAGCAGGCGGACGAGACAGAGGAGCTGGCCGAGTAGAAGGTGGTGGGTGACGCTTTGATGCTCTACCACCACCACCACCACCACCAGGAGGTCCACCCCGACCACAGGGAGCTAGCGGGAAGAGACAGGCACAACTCCAGGAAGCGGAGGCCTACGACCACGGTGCGCCCGAGATGATTCGAGGTATTATCTGTGTCTATTCCAACCCTGTTGTAGTTCTTATAGACACAGGAGTGAGTCATTCTTTCATAGCCGCTGCCCTTGTTCAGAGCTCAGAGACTCCGACAGAGCCATTGGCTCGATCCTTACGGCTAGAGACCTCTACGGGAGAAGACTCGACGACAGCACTGGTGGCCGGGAATGAAGAAGGATGTGGTAGAGTTCGTTTCTCGATGCCTCACCTGGCAGTAGGTGAAGGCAGAGCATCAGGTACCAGCAGGCTTGGTACAACCCTTAGAGGTCCCGGAGTGGAAGTGGGACGGAATATCTGTGGACTTCATGACTGGACTTACACGCACTTATAAAGGTCACGACTCCGTTTGGGTGATTGTCGACCGACTCACCAAGTCAGATCACTTCTTACCCATCACAGAGTAGGGCTCAGTGGAGAGCATGGGACGTCCCAACATTCAGGAGATTGTATGGCTTCACAGTGTGCCATCATCTATCGTCTCCGATCGAGATGCTCACTTTACTTCCTGGCATTGGAAGGGGTTGCAGGAGGCGTTCAGGACGTAGCTACATTTGAGCACCGCCTTTCACCCATAGAGAGAAGGTCAGATGGAGAGAACCATACAGACTATCGAGGACATGCTCCGCCCATGTGTCCTTGAATTTGATCGCATCTGGGAGGACCACCTACCATTGGTGGAGTTTGCGTACAACAACAGCTACCACTCTACCATTGGGATGGAACCTTATGAGGCATTGTACGACCAAACTTGATGATCTTCTTTGTGCTGGACAGACCCCAGGGAGTCAGCACTTGTGGTACTGGAGATGGTCCAGGCCTCGACAGAGAAGGTCCAGGTCATCCAGGAGCGGATAAGGACACCTCAGAGCCGGCAAAAGTCTTATGATGACAGGAGGCGGAGGCCACTAGAGTTCGAGGATGGCGACAACGTCTTCTTGAGGGTCTCATCTCGACGTGGATTACTGAGATTTGGCTGAGGCGGTAAGTTGTCTCCACGCTTCATCAGACCATTCCAGGTCCACAGCAAGATTGGAGAGGTGGCTTATCGCCTGGATCTACCACCTCAGTTGCACCGGGTGCACGACATCTTCCACGTATCTCAACTGAGGAGATATGTGCACGACCCGATGCATATCATTGACCATGGGGAGATGGACGTTGATGATGGGGCGACTTTTGCGGAGGTCCTGGTGGAGATTCAGGATCGACAGGAGCAGGTCCCACATGGATGGTCGATTCCCCTAGTGCGCATCAGATCGTAGCACGAGAACCTCTATGAGAGAACTTTGGAACGGGAGGCTCAGATACGTGCTCAGTACCCACATTTGTTTCCCTAGTTTATGATGTATCTTTACGGGGACATAAATCCCTGAGGTGTGAGTGATGTAAAGACCCGTAAAATTCAAGGATTTTTTTTCATATTTTTTTTTTAATTTTACAAGAACACAGTTTCTGACGGCACCTATTTCCGAGGCCTGGTGTGCCTGGAATCATTTTCAGAATTTTAGCTCAGGTAAATTCAGTGAACGAATGAGCGGGGTTTTCTAACTTTTGAACCGGTGCTCAGAATCAAATTTCAAGGACACCAATGGAATCACAGCATCGATATTTGCTTAGAAATGCATTTTTCGGAGTTGCGTTTTCTCGGGTGTGGTTTTTAATTTTTGGGGTTAAGTTAAGAAATAAAATAAAGGTGGTGTGACACTTTATTTTATTTCACTTAAAGCCACATAAGCCAAGTTCAGCGAATAAGGTGGAACCCGAAATATCCTACCCACTTGGTAGGATATTTATGAGGTGGGTCCCACACGATCCCCTCAGTTTTTCCCTTCTATGTAATGCACCCGAAACCCCCCATTTAATTAAAGTCATCCCATGTGTTTAAATTAAATATTGAACGCCCCTATTAATTGGGTGGTTTAAGCATATCAATTAATTCAATTAATTGTTGGATTATTTTTATGAATTCCAAAACGTTGGCATGGGAAATAAAATAAGACCAACACTTTTTTTATTGAGGGGTTTCTTGTTGAGAGGATTTGGAGAATTCTCTAAGGCTTGAAGATCTTCATCCTCCTTCGCTGAAGAACACCAAGAACGCAAAGAACACATCATCGCCGACGAAAAACGCCGTCCTATGAAGAAGGGCGACGAAGAACGCTGAAACCTCGGAGATCGACGACGTGACGCCGTGTACCGCGATGCTGACGATCCTCTTTCTGCGACGCTTCTTCTGCGACGTTCCTTCTGTGGAGATCCTCTTCTTCTGCGACGAACGCTTGTGCGATAACAACGTCGAGGTAGGGGATTCATGCATTTCTCTTTGTGTTTACTTCCGTCATTTTTCCCCTTTCAATTGAACCGCCTGTTATCACATTAACGGGAGGAGGTCGGACCGCATGAACATAGTCGACACTCCTCCCCTTTTGGTTTTTGATTTTTGATGCGGCGAGCAAGGAAACGTGGTGCCGAAGCACCGCGCGGACATTGTAAAAAGGGAGAGCATAGAAGTACGGCGCCATCACACCACGCCGTTGGAAGAAAAAAATCAGTGACACCGTTGTAATGTGCCGTAGAAGATGAACAAACGACGCGGCGCCGTCGCGCCGTGCTAGAGGGCCTCAGAAGCACCGCGGCCGTAGCGGGGCCGCGGAGGAGGGGCGCGGTGCCGTTGCGCCGCGCCGGACAGACGAAGGCCCCAGCCGGTTCTGGGCCGCGGTGGAGGAGGGTAACTGGTGGCCGGTTCCGGGCCGCCGGCATCAGAGCGAGGGGACCGGCCCCTGCCAGTCCCGTGATGGCGGCAGCTGGCCACCCAGCCGGGCCGGCCGGTCAGAGGAAATCTCCGGGGGTCTTAACCCCCGGCCGACCAACTGAGCTGCCCCATAAAGGGGTCACAGTTCTTCACGCGGGGGCAGCGCACCCCCCACTTCCGAAACGGCTCAGCCATTCGGCCGAGCCTCTGATGGGTTGCCCCGGTTCGAGCCGACCCTGGGGGTATTGGGCTGGGTCGGACCAAGCCCGAACCCCCTAATACCGAAACTTTTTCGGTTTGTTTCCCATTACCTGAGCTACGAGCCTCTTATCGACACTCCTTCAGTTGCGATGCGATCCATGGATCGAGACGGCCGTTTTGGTATATCGCACTAAAGGTTTCAGAGTACTTTGGGTTTGGTCGGGTTGGTTCGTACCTGAAACCAACCGGGCCCTCAGAGCGGAAACGCTCATAACATAAGCTCCAGACATTCGATTGATGTGTCATAGACTTTGATGGATTCCTCTAATTGAGATGGATCTTTTGGCTTACTCCGCTCGAGGTTTGGACGCAGTTGGTGTACGTTCGGGTTGGTTTTGACTTAAAAACCAACCGGGCCCCTAGGACGAAAAAACCAATAACTCTCAGACTGGGCGTCCGATTGACGCGCCGTCTACGACGTTGAGTTCCTGTTGATGATACAGAACTTTTGGATACATCAACTCCGGACTATATGTCAGTTGATGTATCAGCCTCTCGGCTCGTGGAGTGGACCCTCCCGAACGAGCTTCCTGTGTGCGAGAACCCTATAGCTGGCTGCGACTACGACAACGACTGTACAGAAATCCTCAGTGGATTCGACAGTGACGACTATAGCACTCAGCAATCCTACGTGGATCAGTGCTACAGATCCTATGTGGGTCCGATCTTGTGTGGGTCAGCGCTCAGCGGTCTTGTGTGGGCCAGTGCCTACAGATCCTGTGTGGGTCTGATCCTGTGTGGGTCTTTGCGGGGGTTAGTTACGTATCGATCCTTTGTGGGTCAGATCCTTCGTGGGTCATTGTGGGGGATAGTTACCTATCGATCCTCTGTCGGTCAGATCCTTTGTGGGTCATTGCGGGGGTTAGTACCTATCGAACCTTTGTGGGTCCGACGGCTTAGATGAATTAGTGGCTATATCTGATCATATCTATCGTCATACGAAAAAGTATACCTGTGTGAGCTGAATCCATTTTGCTTTCCTGTGTGGATAGGGTTGTGATTTTCTGTGTGGATTTACGTTTTCCTTTCCTGTGTGGACTGGGTTGTCCTTGGGCTCGGAGGTTGGAGCGTACTTGAATTGATGACTTAGGTATATGTATGGGAATATACCTAAGTAGTGTCAAATGTTACTTCGTGATTGTATATTTCCTTTGTGGATTATCCTTTATGGATTCTGGGAGACCTTCAGGGGTCTCGGGGTCCCTACTGAGTAGCTTAAACTCAACCCTGCACGGGCTATGCTCGCACTACATGGTGTTGGTTGCAGAAGACGGACATCGCTGATCGTGGTTGAGGCTTGCGGAGTAGGACAATACCTGGAGGTGGGCCACTGGGCGGGACGTACTCAGAGCGGACGGCTGGACCCTAAGAGTTGTGGAGGCCATCTGTACTCACCCTTCAGGTGGGACATCCAGTGGACAGCTCGACGCTGCGACTTTACTTTTTATTTACTGTTTTCCCTTTACAGTTGTACTTTACTTTTAGTTTGGGATTGTATTCTAGCCCACTTACTTTTCCACACATACTTTTGTATCATTTTTACTTAGTGTATACATCTACTGCTTGCTTTCTATGTGCTGTTTGTTTAATTTACAAAGGCAATGTGTACCCTTTTTACTGGGATTTACGCCTTGGTGCTAGTCGCCAGCCCCTGGCCTATGGAAGGTGGGCTTGGGGTAGTCACGGCGCGGGCCCCGAGGACGGGTCATGACAATCATACCACGACTAATGAAACTAGCCGTTATGAATAGTAATATAAACTTTTTGAAATTTTATAATTTCTATTTTTCAAAATGGACATCATTTAATAATACGAAATATCAAAATTAACTTGAGCTGAATTTTTGTAATTTTTCTGAAAACATTCAATTTTTGATGAATAGTGAAAAACACTACGTTATTAGTTAAAACCAAATTTACTATTTAAATAATTATTATTTTTATTTAAATTTATTTTATGTCAAAATAGATACATAATACCTATATAAGTTCAATTTAATTCATTGGAGTCATTTTATAATAAGTTCAGATATATAAAAAATTAATTGATCTTTATACCACGTTTTACCCACCTTCTATGAGCATTTGAAAATTTGCATAAAACATAAATTTACCGCTTCTATGAGTTGAATTTTAAAAATCCGAGAGAAGCAATTTACATCAATAAGTAAAATTTTGTTCAATAATATGAAAATAATTTTTGGTGAATAGTAACTTTTTACTTTTATTTACCAAGGCTAAAGGTAAATATTGTTATTAAGGGTAAAAATGATATTATAATTACCCTAAAAAATGTCCTAATTCTATTTGATAAGTGCAATTTGACAAAAAAAAACCTTAAAAACAATAAATGACCCCCTTTGGTCCACTTGTATTAGATTAGGATATTTATTATTATGTTATATAAAGAAGAGTTAAAAGAGTTAAATTCAATGTTTACTAACAAAACCATTTTTAATATAGGGTTATAATAAAGATAAATCCGACTATAAATATTCATTAGAGAGAGAAAAGCTATTTCCTACGTACTTTTATTTTATTTATAATTTTTAGACATTAAATAATTTAATTTATTTAGGAAACAATGATGATGGAGTAATTACCTTATTAATGAATGATTAAAATAATTGATATTATAAATATCCAAATAAATGTAATTTGAGACTATTGATAAATTCCACTAATTTCCTAGGTCAATATGACATGCTTGGGTTTATTAAATAATTTATTTGGGGTAATCATGCTGTTATGATTTTCACAAAAACCAAATACTAAACAAAGTCCTAATTGACATAATTGTGTTTTTAAAATAAATACTATGTTATTAATGGGTATAATATTTCTAAAAATATATGGACTGGCCAGAGGACTTTGATACAACCATATACATTAATAATGAACCACATGGGGTTCTTTTTACTTTTTATATTATGTTTATTAACCATATAATATTAAAATACAAAGAGATGTGGTAAATTTTAACTATTTAACTAAGAGTTAAATCTAAAAGATAAGGTTAATATGGTGGTCTAAACCAGTCTAAAACCTATTGGTTGAAAGGTTTTAGACCCATCCCCACTATAGAATTGAAAATATTCATTTTGGATCCATTAGAAACCAAAAAATATTTTATTATAAAATAATATGTCATTCTTTTCGTAAAGTGACCATAACCTCTCTTATAAAAGGGTACTTCCCCTTATCTTAATTTCACATCTCCAAAGCCATTTGGATCAGCCAACCCATTCCCAAATATACTCACTATATTCTTCCCGCAATCATAGTTTCCATCCATTGGATAGAAATCCAACCTAAGGAGCCCTTGTGATCAAATCAAAAGATAGAACCCGAAGAAGAGGTAAATATTTAATCACCTCTTTCAAGTTCTTTTCTTCTTCCACTTCCTCTTTAATTGTTGTTACAATTCTAAAATAATAACTGAAGTATCTTATATATAATGTGATGTTATTATACATATGTTACAACTATATTGTTCATTCTATCAATCCTATAAATTAAAAAGTCACCATACGTGCGTACGTACAACTTATCGTCTCCACGTCGTGGTGTAGTTTGTTATTTAAACACTTCATTATGTTGTATGGGTATAATAATTAATATAACTGATTAAATAATAAATATAACATATTAATTATTTTTTATATATGATATATCATCCTATTACATACTATTTAATAATAAATATAATGATATTTTCGCTCGTATGTATGTACGGATTACCGTCTCCACGAATGGGATGAGATTAAATCCCCATATTAATCATTCAAAAATAATTTTTATTTTATGATTAAAAATAGTGTTTATAAACATAATATCATTCTGTATATGAATCAAATACATCATATCCATAAAAAACATGGAATACATAAACAAATATATAATGGAAAACTATTCAGTTAACACATGAAACGATTATACTAATAAAATATTATCTACAATGTAATATTAGAGGAACATATATGATATCATATTTATGTATATAGTTCTTTTATAATTTAATAACAATGTTTTATCAATTATACATTAGGTTCACATACCATCGACTAAGGAAAAGTACTAGGTAAGGGTTAATTTCACAATATTTTCATTATCCGAGGTTGTTTTTACATAAGTATATACTGGGACATATTTATTATCCATGTCCTTGTTTTGTTAAAGTGTTTTCAAAGGGTTTCTTTTAAAGGGACTTTTTTACTACAACATCATTTTAAAAGATTTAAAGATTTATTCTTCTAAACGTTTCTCATTACTAACCATGTTTTCAAAATGGTTTTAAGGATTTATTTATATGGGCATGAATGTTTTTAAAATGTTAATTCCTTTCAATAGTTTCAAAGTGGTATGGAAAAAATTGATTCAAAACTATATTTTAAATTAATTCATTTATCAATTTTGTGACTTTTAAATGATTTCATGAAAAATGGATATTTCTCCCAATAAAATTTACTGATCATTTTAAACTATGTCAACATCCTTTATAGGATATTATTCTTAATCGAGGTTGATTTATTATGATACAAATATTTCATATTTTATTGAATGTTTTGTGATTTATTTGACTGTCTATATGTTATTTTAAAACCATTTATGTTTTCTGGATAAAGTATTGACATTTTTTATTCTAGTTTTAATATGAATGTTTATGTTATTTTTAATCCTTTTCATATGAGGAATGCATTGGACTTAGTAAGTGATGGGTGGATCCAGCTATATCTCTTCTATGCATTGGTTTGTCTATTGAGACAAACTACTGTCTTGGAACAAGGCCATGAAAAAATCTTATTTTTTTTCTTGGCAGATGGCCTTGACTATGTGGTTATGAATTCTAGAATTATGCATTCCATAATCATGAATGTTTCTATTGATATTGCATGTGATTATTCGACTAGTTTAATTTCCATGTGATTATATAAATGGATTATTTAATTTTATCTTTTCCATATAATGTTGAAGTCTATGTTTAAAAGGCTTTTGTTTTAATATTATACCTTACCTTAAATGTTTATTCTTATTTATGAATGTTTTGGATATATTGTTATCCTTACTGAGCATCTAAGCTCACCAGTTTCTAGGTTTTTTTCCCGGATGTGAAGATTTGTTTTATGGTTGACCTTCTGGGATAGGCTAAGGATATACGTGTGTTCAAAAAGGTAAAAAAATGTTGTTGATGTTCTAATTTCATGATGTAATCTAAATCTTATAAACGTGTCTACTATTTCCAAGTCTATTAAACTGATCGGTCATTCAGGATTTGATCCCTTTTGATCTTTCCAGTGTTATGTAATAATGTACCGACTCTAGGTAACCGGGGCCGAGGAGTTACAGTTGGTATTAGAGGATGTTTAGTACAAACCCTAGAAGCTAGATTTAGATAAAAAACTCTGATTATAGAACATTACCTAAAGATAGACTTTTGAGGATTAGTATAGAATAACTTCCTTGAATATTGGTATTATAGATATTTTGTGACTTTTCCAAGAAATACATCCATCTTTGGATATGAGAAGGTAGAGGTGACTCTAAGACAGATGTACCTAGAGGTAAAACCTGAAAACATTTCTTTGAGATAGACTCGACCGGGAACTGGTGCATGAAAATTGTTCTTCATGCACTCATGGTTTTGACACACCCAAGGGATATTCTTAGGATAATTCACATTTTCTTCACAAACCATTATGTAAGGTTAATGAGAATATACTTCTTCAATTAAAAACATTTTTATGATTATGGATTATATCCATAAACTGTTAAATTTATGATAAGTGTTTTAGACGTTTGGAATTATGTATTGAGATTCATAAACTAATCTATTATATGCCATCTTTTAGAAATGGATCCTAGTTGATAGAATAAGAACTCTAGAAATACGCAAGATCGGACGATTAATAAGTATCATAGCATTCATTGTATTAAGAAATCATTTAAAAGGGAAATAGTCTCCCACGTATTCTCATCATAAGAAGAAATTGTATCATGTGTTAATAAGATATGTAAATAAATCTCAATGTCCTATGGATTTGAAAGGCAGCAAGTGAGGAAAAGGATGGTAGATAAAAATATGGATAAAGGGAAGAGGGGAAGAATGATTTTCCTATATGTGATAAATGTGGAAAAATCACCTTAGTAAATTCATCAAGGTAATGGGAATATGTTATAAGTGTTGAGAAAAAGTACACTAAGTACGTGATTTCATGTGTAAGAAAAAGGTTTCAAATTTACAATGCTTCATCTACAAGGAGTTGGAACACTACACGAATCAATGTCCAAATCATTAGAATATGCCTCAAATGATGCTATTGGATAATAATTATGTTATGATACTGCCGTAGATGAAGATGTATGACTAGCGTTATTAGGTTGTTATTAAATAATTATTTCATTTGAGTGTTGTAACAATGATGTACTTGTTATATGAATTATGGAAATAAATAAGGATTTTACTGTAGTAGTATCTCATTAAATATTTGAGATTGTATTGTACCAAGAAAAGTTACAATGTTTCAGGTTAAACTTTCTGGAAAACAAATAATTGGAGAAATAGTGGAGCATAATATGGTCCGAATACCGAGGTCATGTTTTTGGAATAACAGATCATTGATTTGGATAAATTATATTCGATATTCTTGACTACCTTGTAACAGATTAATGGTATGTTTATTCCATCATTGTTTGAATATTCAAAATTTTTGGATATAAATAAAATATATAGTATTCTATAAGGAATTAGGAAGCATGACTTAAATCAATATGTTTTTATGGTAATTCAGGGTGTAACCATGTTTTAAAAGAATACATAATGATGGTATTCATATGTTAATATGTGGCCAAATAGAAATTCATTTTGTTTACCTTCCTTATAAATTTTGGTCTGTGAGTCTGGACAGAAGTATTTTGGATAATTCTAAAGGTTGTAATGGATTAAATTTGAAATTGGATACATTTATTAAGGATAAATAATTTCATATTTTTTTGTATGGTTATAAAAAGGACAACCGGGAGGTTGAGAGACAACATGTCGCGTCTGGCAAGGCCATGATACTTGAACCCGCAACCGAAGGGCGACAAGGGTGGATCTCCTACCACTGGCATACGTGATGTCCTAGTTTGTATTATATAGTTTTTTTAATAGTCGGACATATGAATTATCAATTCATTATTTTTGGAACCCTATATTATTAGGATAAATATAATATTTTGGAATTATATTATCTTTTGGAGTGAAAGATGAGTTTGTGGTAAGAATGAGTTTAAGGATGAAACTCTAATTTTCACGTATATATAAATATAAATTCTTCTTATTTTACGAATAAATAAATTCTTAATCTTTATGCATGGTATCTTAAAACAAAAATGTGTTATCCTAAAACCATATGTTTTTTTTTGAACCGAAGATATTTTATATCATATTAGATTGATGGCATTGAGGCTCTCAATTTTTTCACTTGTTTGTGACTGATGACCTCAATCACTCTCTACAAATATTTAAGTTTTCCCCCAATTGTGTGTCTCTAATGTCCACCTATGTTATCCTAATCGAGATCATAATTTGGTGGTGACTTTTTCATTTCCCTTTCCCTCTTATTAAGAATAAATTTTATTATCCCAATTTCCGATGTGGGTTTTCCACGAAGGTAGTTTTCTAATTTTAACCATTTATTTTCGAAGAACAATTTAAAATTACAAGGATGAAATTTATTTAATGGGGGGAGAATGTAACACCCAAAGCTTCCATAGCATGTTTCCCATGGAATAATGCAGTAGCTTGCGTTGTATGCATCTTGGAGCTTTAACACACCACGACCAATGAAACTAGCAGTTATGAATAGTAATACCCACTTTTTAAAATTTTATAAATTTTAGTAATAAAAATGTACTTCATTTTTTAATTCGGAATATCAAAATTATCTTAGTGTGAATTTTGGTTATTTTTCTGAAAACACTAAATTTTTCATGAATACTGAAAAAACACAGCGTTATTGGTTAAAACAAAATTTTTTATTTAAATAATTATTTAATTTATTTCAATTTATTTTAGATAAAAATAGATGCAATATACCTATACATGTTCAATGTAATTCATTGGATTAATTTTATAATAACTTAAGATATATAAATATTTTATTGAATGTCTTACCATATTTTACCCAACTCCTAGGAGCATTTGGAAATTTTCATAAAACATAATATTACTATTTATGTGAGTTGAATTTCAAAAATCCAAGTGACAAAAATGACATCATTTAGAAAAATGTGGTTCAATAATATTAAAATAATTTCTGGTGAATAGTAATTTTTACTTTTATTTACCACGGTTAAATGTAAATAGGGTAGTTAATTGTAAAAATGATATTATAATTACCTTAACACATGTCCTAATTCTATTGGATAATTGTAATTCCACCCAAAACAACCTTAGGAATAAAATATGACCCCATTTTGTAAAATTTCATTAGATTTGGACATTTATTATTATTTTATTTTAAGAATAGTTGAAAGTGTTAATTCAATGTTTAATTACTAAAACACTGTTAATATAATATTATACATAAGTTAAATTAAACTATAAATATTTATTAGATAGGAAAAAAATATTTTTTATGTCATGGTATTTTATTAATGATTTATAGGCAATAAATAATTTAATTTATTTATGACACAATGATTAGGCAATAATTACTTTATTAATGAATAATTAAAACAATTGATATTATAAATATCCATATAAATGTAATTTTAGACTATTGATAAATTACAATAATTTATCGGTTCATATGACATGTTAGGGTTTGTTAAATACTTTTTTTTGAAGTAATCATGCTGTTATGATTTTCACCGAAACCACATACTAAATAGAGTCAAAATTGTCATAATTGAGTTTTTAAAAGGAATACAATATTATTAATTTATATAATATTCCTAAAAATCTATGGATTTACCAAAGGACATATGTAAGGTCATATATATTAATAATTAACCACATGAGGTTCTCCTGTCTTGTTATAGTATGTTTATTAACTATATAATATAAAAATAAAATGAGACATGGTAAATGTCAAACTACATACCTAAGAATTAAATAAAAATGATAAGGTTAATAATATGGCCTAAACCGGTATAAAACATATTAGTTGTGAGGTTTTTGACCCATTCACATCATAGCTTTGAAATTATTCTTTTTGGAGCAATTAGAAACTGAATATTTATTATTGTAAAATAACATTTTAAAATTTTACTAATGTGACCGTCACCTATCTTATAATAGTTTACTTCCCCTTCTCTTAATTTCACAAATCCAATGCCATTTGTCTCGGCTAACCCCGAAAAAAAATATAATCCCAAATTTCCTCCCATAATTCTAAAGGCCATCCTTTGGTCAAAAATCCTACCTAAGGATCCCTTTTGATCAAATCAAAAGGAAGAACCTAAAGAAGAGGTAAATATTTTATCACCACTTTCAAGTTATTTTCTTCTTACACTTCCTCTTTCATTGTTTTTTCCATTCTAAAATAATAACACCATAATATTCGATATAATTTGATATTATTATAAATAATATATATAACAAATTAATTATTATTTAAATATGATATACCATCCAAATAAATTATATTTCCCCATCAATATAATGATATTCCTGCTCGTGCGTACGTACAGATTACCATCTCCATGAACGCGATGAGAATAATTCCGCATATTAATCATTCACGAATAATTTTCATTTTATGATTAAAAATCACATGTATTAACATAATATCAATTTGTATATGAATCAAAAGCATCCTATCCCAAACCAACATGGCTTACGTAACCAACCGTATAAAGGAAAACGAATCAATTAACACCCGAAAAGATGGTACTACTAAAATAATATTAATAATGAAATATTGGAGGATCATATATGATATCATATTTATGTATATTGATCTTTTATAATTTAATAAAAATGCTTTAACTATTATACCAGAGGTTAACATACCATCGACTAAAGAAAAGCACAAGGTTATGATTAATTTCACAATCCCTTTATTATCTGAGGTTGTTTTTACATAAGTATTTAATGCTACATATTTATTATCCATGACCATGATTCATAAAAAAACATTTCAAATTGATTGTTTCTAGTGGACTATTTTACTAAAACAACATTTTAAATGTTTTAAAGATTTATTCTTTTAAACATTTCTCATTAATATCCATGTGGTCAAAATGGTTTTAAGTATTTATTTATATGGACATGAATTTTTTAAAATGTTAATTCCTTTCAAAATATTCAAAGTGGTATGGGACACTTTGATTCAAAATGGAATTTTAAATGAATTCCATTATAAATTATGTGACTTTTAAATGATTTAATGAAAAATGGATATTTCTCCCAAAAACGTTTTACATATCATTTTAAACTATGTAAAACTTACTTTAAAGGATATTATTCTTTATCAAGGTTGATTTATTATGAAAAAAATATTCCATATTGTATTGAATGATTTGTGATATGTTTGACTGTACATTTTTTATTTCTATTCCATTCATGGTTTATGGATAAAGTATTGACATTTCGTATGCTAGTTTTAATATGAATTTTTATGTTAAGTTTAAACCTTTTCATATGAGGAATGAATTATACATAGTAAGTTATGGGTGGAGGCCACTATATCTCCTAGATGATTCGGTGGATCTCATGAGACGAACTAGTGTCTTGGTAGGAGGCCATGAAAAAACATTATTTTCAGTCTTGGAACAAGGCCTTGACTATGTGGTTATGAAGCCTAGAAATATGGATTCCTTCATTATGAAATTGGCTATTGATTTTTCATGTTATTATTCGACTAGTAGAATATCCATGTGATTATGTAAATTCAATTATTTGATTTTATCTTTTCCATATCATGCTTAAGATTAACATTAATAGAATTTTGTTTTAGTCTTATACATTTCCTTAAAATATTATGCTTATTTATTAAAGATTCTGCTATATTGTTATCCTTACTGAGCATCTAAGCTCACCCCTTTCTATATATTATTTTTTCGAGGATTTAAAGAAGAATTTTACGGTTGACCTCCAGGGATAAGATAAGGATATGAGTGTGTTAAAAGGGGGTGGGGAAATGTTGTTGTTGTTTTTATTTAATGATGTAATGTAAAACTTATGAATGTATCTAGTACATCCAAGTCTACTAAACTGATCGGTCTTTTGGGATTTTATCCCTTGTTATCATACCAATTTTATATAATAAGGAACCGAATCTGGGTAACCTGAGTTGGGGAGTTACAATAATTAATATTAATAGAAAATAATTACAGCTAATTCCAACTCATTATTGTCAATTAATTATAATAATAAAAAATATAAAATAAAATAAAATAAAATATTTTAAAAATATTATAAATAATTACTTTAAAATGTCACTTTATGAAATTTAAAACTCTGATTTACAGTAAAATCATCCTACACCAAGAAAAATAAAAACAATTTTAGAATGTAACTAGAGAGATAGAAGAGATGAAATGATATGATATTTATTTAAAAATGTTAGGAGTCAAAGAATATATAAGTTAGATTATTTTCGACGATATAATTGGTAATAAAATTCCTTCACAAATAGTAGTACATGTAACAGGTTTTAGGGAAATGGTTTCATCCAAAAAAAATAATTCAATGATATAAAACCATTAGATATGGAACCCATGATAGATGTTTTCTTATTGAATTAATATTTTCATAGAGTCTCATCTCTATTTGTGGTGGCAACATAAAAAAAGTGGCTATAGGTTTCATCTAAAAAAGAAGATGCATTGTAATACCAGTTTTGATGAGTTATGACTTAAATATCTCATTGGGGGTATATTAGTTATGATGAGACCCATATTACCATAAAAAATAGAGTTACCATTTTATGGTGTGCACTTGAAGAAAATCATTTGTGAATGGAAATACATTCTCATCACAAATAACATAAAATTAATATTTATTTGTGATTAGATATTTTACCTATCAAAAATTATTGCATCAACATGTTTATTTCTGATTGGATAAAATCCAATCCCAAATACTCAAATTTCTTGTAATAATATAAAATTTCTCAGATCTACCATCACCAAGTGTCACATGCACTAACATTATAATATTTCAAAACAAAGACTATGGTTGATAGCATACAACACATGCAACACCAACCCTAAATGAACCGCGATAAAAAAATTCAAATAAGACATTTATTACATAACTATTAAAAATAGATGTATGTTTAATAGAAACCAAATTTTTTAAAAATATATCTAAATACTTTAGATGATGAAAATATATAACTAAACAAGGGATCAATATTTATAAATTTATTTAAATTATTTGAAGACATATTTTTCATAAAAAATGTTTTAATTTCCCATTGTTTGAAAATAATATAATTAATTTATTACATTTTTAGGATTTCAATTTTTTAAAAAAAATTCATTTTTGAAATCATCATTTCAATATTAACATTATGTGAAATATTGGATTTTTTCTAAAAATAGTGATTTTTAGTGAATTGTGAAAAAACCCACTTTTTGTATAATTATCATTTCCATTCAATAAATTAAGTAATTTAAAATTATCATTATGATTTTAATTTTAATTCAATGAAACAAATGTTTTTCTGTAGTCCTATTTATTTTAAATAATTACATTTTCCTTATATTTATATAGAATTTTTGTATAAGGTTATTTTTAGTCTTAAAAGAACATTTTCAATAAACCAATTTTTATGTGCATAATGTTTCAAAACATTAATTAATTAAAAAATAAAGAAATATTTATATGAAATGTATATATAATATATTTAAATATAATAATTTAAATCCAAGTTATATTAATTATTAGTGATATAGTTGATAAAAGATCGTCTTATGTATGAAGAATGCATTTCATGAAAAATTGTTTTTAACATGATTTTCATGCTCATATTTAAATTAATTTTTCACACTTATCAGAATTGATTTTTATAAAATGGATTCAAGACGTGAAATCATAATAAATAAAATTACATAATAGTTTAGAAAAAATGTTTTATCAAAATTAATAGGAAAAATAGGTAAACATTTTTACTACAAGTACATTTAAAACAGGGTTTTGTGGATTAAATGAAAATGTATTAAAATTATTTTTCATCTCACATATATTTTTTTTTATAATTTTGATTTAATATTTAGAATAATTGTGAATAGATTATCTAATAAAACATTTTTTATTTTATCCCAAATGTATTAATTATATAGGATAACAAACTAGTTACCATGGTGAAAACTAAATTGATAAAAGTAAGTGAACTTATACATAAAAAAATAATATAATTATAACATTATTCTATTATTGGTGGATGTTTCACCCATGTTTATCATCCATCTTCCACTTTACATATAAATTTTAAAATATCATGGGTTGAGAGTGACCATTATTGAATAGTCATGGGTATATATAGAAATGTCACTACACAATTATAAAGGGTCACATGCTCTCCTAACATATACACATGACTCATGAAATTTACATAAATACAATTCAATCTTAATTTCTAAAAAATACTAATAAAAATTATATAATTTTTTGTATTCAAAAAATACCAATCTCATCCTTAATAGGATATCCATAGGAGGTTTCTCTTAGCAAAGGTAATCATCTTCACCAAGCTCTTTCTTTTTATTACATTGTATATTTCAACTTTGAATTAGGTTTTAAATATTATAATATAATTACACCTCTATATATCATATAATAATATGTTATTATAATTATTTAATTATATTTATCCACAAATTTATCCATATTTTGGGAAACAATTCTTCGCTCGTGGGTATGGAGGACAACCACCTCACTAACTGATGTAATTTGTTTTCCACCACCCACAAACATAGATAGTAACAATAATGGAAATAATTGATAAATATATATAATAAATATGAAATTTTATATACATTTTAAAATTTATATATTGTCATATTCCTTACCCCTTTCTCTCATTAAGGGAATGATATCATCGTTTGTGAATACATATGTTCTACTGTCGAAATAATGAGATGTGATTCATTTTCCATGTAAAAATTTAATCAACGGTTTTAAAAAGAAATCAAATTAAAAAATAAAATATTTATTAAATAAATATCATTATTGATATTTTTTATTGATTTTCTATTCACAATGACTAGGTGTTAAGAAAAATATCATGCATGAGTAAATGAAGCCGCAAACACCCAAAACATTAGTAATAATAAAATATTGTAAATCTACTTGTTTTATGATTTTATAACAGAATAATATATGATATTATAAACATTAATATGGGTTTTTTTATAAATTAATAACTTATTAAATAAAATTATTCCTGATGTTAAGGATCATTTAACTAATGCAAAATGTGATGTAAGGGGTTTCATCTCAATGCATCATTCTTTAAGACACAAGTTCTTTTATGCACGAATATTTCTTTTAAATGATGTATATAGTTAAAATTGACTAATTTAAATCATATTAATAATATTCATTATATTTTAAAATAAAATTCATGCTCCCTCTCCCTCTTTCAAGTGGGTTTTATTGAGACCAATCCTAAACTGTTAAGGATTCCGTCTAATTATTGTTTCATTGAGGAATATTTTAATTTATAGACCATTTTGATTATATGGTTTATATAATTCCTATTTTATATGTAATGTAATGAATCCTTCATATGTTATGGTATTTAACTTTATAATTCATATTTATTCATCCAAGGGGATTTGGATTGAATGTTTCCAATGGGTAATGAACTTTATAACACAATTTCTTTTCATTAGGTCATATTAAATCTTCATTGTATTTGATTTTGATAGATTATATGTGTAATGTATTATTATTATATTATATTCTATTTCCACTTGTTTTATATAGAATTAAATTCTAACCAATAATATATTAATTTATTTATTCTATCATCAACAGGATCCTCATATCAACCTTTCTTCTTGGTTGATAAGTAATGTTATACATCTATCTTCTTTTACGATGTTTATTAACCAACCATTAGATATTTTATATAATAAGCCTATTTATATTCATGAGATTTAATATTTCATTTTAATTTACATATTTTATTGGAGGTTTGATTTATATGCAACCAAAGTTATAATTGTTTATTTCAGAATATCATTTCAATCAGGATTGTTAATTCATGAATTTCCATTGAAATAATTTTTTTACCAATTAATAGTAAAACAATTTCAGTTCCTTATAATTTATTTTTCAATGACATTTTTATGTAATATCAAAAATTTCCCACCTGTTTACATAATATTATTGAGAAATGTTAATTATGAAAATCCGACTTTCTTCCTCTCTTCAGTTCAGAATCCTTTTTCCTTAAAAATAATGGTTCTCTAAATAAATTCAAGGATGTATTTAATAGTATAATTATAACGACCCATACTTTACATACATTGTTAATACTTCAAAATTGAAGCACACTTATTACAACATATGACAAAACCACAAAGGACCGTATAGGTATAGTGTCTTTAGAAACTGGGAAACATAAACAACTGGTTCATAAATCTTCTACAGTGTCTCCCATTTATTTCATCATATCTAGGGTCCCTTTTAGCATATTCTACTTAATATCCATCTTCCTGACCTGGGGAAAAGAAAACATTAAAGGGTGAGCTCAAATGCTCAGCAAGGGAAAATAAAAGAAATAAAAATCATATCATATCTTTTTGAAAATCAAAACCTGCAAAAGAGATCATAATATCTTAACATGGAATAAATCATAGAAGTGAAAATGAGATCCCCATAATCATAACATAAAACATGAATCTTTGTGGCATGAACACATAATCATTGAAAATCATTTCTTGTTAGTCATGACTCATTACCAAGACTATCTTAATGGACAAAGTCCCTTTCTGAACCGAGTTCACTCCTCGTTTCAGTCCTGTATCACTGAACCGAAATAACCTTCCGTTCCAGCCATGTCTATCTCATGAGATATAAAATCTTTACCCAATGCATTGGAGGGAGATATAGTTCCCACCCATCTTATAATGAATCCTTTCTTATGTGTGACACATAATCATAAAACATACATCATCGCATAACACATGTAACAAAAATGGGATTCTTGAAACATCATGACATCATAAATCAGTTCATATAAGATAAAGGAATTCATAAAAATAATTACATCAAAACATGATCAAATAAATGTAATAATAGGGATAAAAACAGAACCCTTTATTATCTTAGATGGAAAATAATTTTGATAAAACACTTGAACTCCATTCTTGAGAAAAATATACTTTCTTCTTCAAAAACATTTTTCCTTTCATAACATGTCATACAACTTTAAAATAAAAGAAGTTGATTAAAAATAAACTTGAAAACTTGTAAAGGAATCTTCTTGGAAATAATGTTTTAAAAATCCATTCATGCCGTATAAGTGAAAAAAAACATTTTTCGTACTTTTGTCGGAAAGTCAAAAAGTACCTCGTACGACAAAAGATTCCTTTCATAGATATTACTAAAAACTCACCGAAAGGTAAAAATGGATTTAAAAAATGTTAGGTGGATGGAAATAATATTACATATTGATGAAACATGGATGTGGATGATAAAATACACCCCAGTAAGTACTTACGAATAAACAATCTCGGATAAAAATGAGATTGTGATATTTCCCTTACATTAGGTCCGATTTGCTTCGTATGTGTCCGAAACTCCTGTATAATGATTTAAATAATGTCATTGACTTATTACAGAATCATATTAATTGTTATGATATCATATATGGTTCACTTATGACATTATATTACCCGTTCTTTTGTAAATTCCATGTTAAAGAAGCGTTTTGGGTAAAATTGTTTCATTTATCGTAGGTGTTTTGACTTGTTGTTCTTGACATTATTATTACTTATATCATGATTTACTTACTTCCAGAATATAAAATATGATTTATATATCATATATATTCAGTATATATATATATATATATAATAGATAGATAAATGAAATGAAAAACACCGTTCATGGAGACGGTAGTCCGTACGTACGCATGAACGCTGTTTTACTTTCCTTATTGTCTTGAATGGAAGTAAGTAGATGACATACATATATATATATATATACATAAATACAGTAGCTTTATAATGTAATATATTTCATTATTATTTCTTATATATACTTTATAATCATTCTTAAATGGTTAACATGGAGAATGAATCTCATCGCGTCGTGGAGACGGTAGTCCGTACGTACGCACGAGCGATGATATCATTTACATAAATATTGAATTGAATTGGAGTGGATTATACAATATATCAGAATCAATATGATGTTGTAATAACTATGTATAGTTATTCTTTACACCATTATACCCATCCATGTAAGGTGGTAGTGGAAAATAGATTACACCACGGCGTGGAGACGGTATTCCGTACGTACGCACGCGCGGTGATTTCTTTTTCCGTAGGATGGATAGAGAGTGAAATAGGGTTGTTTCATACTTATAATAACATATCAGTATATGAGTGATACTGATGTTATTACTTCATAATGAAACAACCTAATAAGAAGAAGTGGAATAAGAAATAAAGATGAAAGAATTGGTAACGGTAATTACCTCTTCTTTGAAGCGCCTCTTTGAGACCTCCTCTTAGGGCACTAAAATTGGTCTTTGAGGAAGACCAGAACCTCTAGGATGTTGCTATGGAAGTGGAGAAGAGATTTTGGTAGGGGTTGTCCAAGCTTGAGTGCTCAAATTGGTGTGAGGAGGAGGGGGAGGAGGTGTCCTTTTATAAGGGAGGAGAGGGGCACCTTAGGAATTCTTAAAAATATTAATTTATAATAAATCTAACCCCACGTAAAAACCTCCAAAAATGACTCATATTAGAATATTAGATGAGATAGGGTTGTAATCTTATCAACCAATCAAATTTAGACATGTTTGGATCTTATTTTAAACCTTATCATTTTGATTTATCCTTATTTAATCTATTTAAGTTTATTTGTGGTAATAAAATTCTAAATTTTAAATTATAACAAATAATTACTTATTTGTTGTGAATTTTCCATAATTGTTTACTTTATAACATTATAGACCATATAAATATAAATTTCTATTTTTTAAATATTTTTGTGATTTTTAAACAATTTTATAATAGGTTATTTTTGTAAAATAACAATAGTGTCAATTTTGAAACTGTTCATTTATTTGAATTTAAATAAAATATATACAGAAGATATGTTCGAACTAAAAGCTTAAATATATTAATAAAAGGTCATATGTATCTATAAAATTAGTGTATCACATTAAATAGTTCATATAATATTTATTTTATTATTTTTAAAACCATTTATTTGGTTTATCTCTTAATAAAATAATTACTACATCATTTTTGTATAATTATTTAATATACATATTTGTTGTATAAAAATTTAAAATAAAACCCTATGATGAAGATAAATATATTACCTTTCACAATAATACTTTTACTTGAATTTATCATCTTAAAATCACAATATTTAAATTGTTATATTTATTAAATTATGAAGGTGACAACTTTGGCATCATTTAAAATAAAATAATATAAGTGTCATAATCGCTTTTATAAGGATCCAAATGGTCAAATATTCGACCATTGGATGCTTATGGTTTACATTTACATGGCCAATAAGTTTTTGTTAGGTATTTGTGCATTTCATGGTCACTATTAGTTTAAAAAAACAAAATTCTTGATTTTTCACTAGAAAAACAATTTCTGCATCACTATTGTGTCATAATTAATGATAATTATTTAATCCCTAAAATTATAAATAAATTTATATGATGTATATAATTTCATTATATTTCTGGAGACTATTCATGTTTGAAGTTTCATGAAGTTTATCACTAAATTAAAATTAATATACTTATAAAATTTAAGAGAGTGACATGTTGTCACTTTCTTTGGTTTTAATAATAATTAAGTTATTTTCATGGACAAATGTACATTAAATGATTCTAATCCGACCCTTAGGTGATATGGGTCGACTTTTAGGTATCCAATAAGATTTTGACATTTGTTAGGGTAATTTTAAAATATTATATTTACCCTTAATTACCCGATTTACCTTTAACTATGGTAAATAAAATTTACCGTAGTTACTATTCATAATTCCCAAAAATAAAAAGTAGCTTATTAACATAATTTGGACCCACTGATTCCAAATATGGAATCCATTTTTCCAAATTCAATACACAGAAGATGCAGAAATTAAATTAAAATTAATCCCGTCGTCGAAAGAAAACGGGTTTTTCTTTAAAACATTGCAAAAGATTGAATTGATTTAACCTACGAATTCAAGGTAAAATCAATGCAAATGACATACATTATATTAAATTGTAAAAATATATTCTATTTATAATTTAAAACCATTCAATATTATAATTTAACCACATAAGATATTACGATGAAAAAAGTTGTTTTTAATTAAAATATAGCGTGTTTTTACTATTCATTAAAATATGAAAGTTATCGGAAAAATATCAAAACCATATATAATTTAAATTTTTATATCCTGATTCAAAATAAGAATATTATTTTGTCAAATTGAACATATAAACATGTCAAAAACCAGATTTAAAGTGGGTGCGCCATCCAAAGGCGGCAAAACTGTATTTTTTGAAAAATACTTATTTTACCCGAAAAATTTATTTTGTTCTTATACCTTGTTCTAGAAATGTGTAAGATGAATAATAATGTTATAAAATTCAAAATTTAGTTAATACTATTCATAACGGCTAGTTCATGACAATATTATAATAATATAACATTGTTTATTAAAACCCGGTATTGCGTACAACACACGCTATCGAGGAAGGTCGTGATTGCGTGTAATGCAAGCCAAGTCAGGGTTGCGTGTTGTGAAAGAATCCTTCGTTGTTTCGTATAATAGAATCCAACCATATTTCATTTATACATTTAATATATATATATATATATACTCAATGTTGCGTAGAATAACTATTATCAAAATTGTGTGTAACACGGTCCAAGAATAGTGTTGCGTATACTGCAAGCTAATATGGTGTTGCATATAGCGCAAGGTAATCTTGGTGTAGAATACAACAAAATACATTAATGAAATTAAAATAATATTTTTCATAAAATCTCGGGGTGTTACATTCTACCCCCCTTAAAATGAATTTCACCCTCGAAATTCGTCGGGGTTATAAATGGTTTACTATTTGAAAGTTTCTTTGATAGAAACCCACATCGTAAAAAGGAATACAAAAACTTATCTTTAAAAACAAAAGTATGAAACGTAATGGTTACCCAAATAAACTAATCACTGGGTTTCCACATAGGTGAAAATATGGATATGGAAGAGAAATCTAACCATCATGTTCTGATGTAGAGTGGTAGAGAACATGGCTATGAAAAAGCCAACAATCACAAAGCTATTGATTAGTGATGATCTAAGGTACCATCTGATTAATCGGATATAAGGGAACTAGGACAACATTTTTTGGTTTTCAAGATCATTTCCCTAAAGTTGATGAATTAAAAGAAATACTTGCATGATTTTGGTACAGTCTCACTGTTGTTCGTGAATTGAACAATTTCCACTTCATCCCTTAAAGAAATGAAGTTGAATTTGTTATTCGTGATGTGTTAGCAGATCATGTGATAGAATGATGGGTCATTCCATCTCATTCAAACAAAAGGTTAGAAAAAGTTATAAGCCCATCTTATGGTTAGATTAATCATATATGATTTCAAAAAAATAACTTATACTTCATATATCATACTGCTTAATAAAATAAAACTAGTTTCTACTAAACAGGGACTTCCTGTAGGCCAGTTGTAGGCGATAAAGGCCAGTCGCACTTCGGTTGTGGGTTTTATTCCCACAGCCTTGTCCGAAGCGACGGGCTGTCGCCCATCCTGCAGGTTGTCTTTTTTCTAAAACTATATTACTATAACATCCCTTCAATAATATCGAGAGAACTTCTATCCTTAAACAATACTAACTTATGTCCAACATAATCCATTCCAATCTTTAGGCTTATCTATAATACTGCAGTCCACTCTCATAACATAGTGAAAACGATTACCAGAGATTTAATACTGTCCTTAATCCCCATATATCATAAGATATGTCTTGTTGGTCACATTCCAAACATTCAAAGGCCTTAATCATGTATTCTCTTGAATACCCATTGAACCTTAGTGAAAACATGAATGCACTTAAAATTTAACTCTTTCCACATACCAAAATCCAAAAATTCTATATACTCAAACCATGATATAACCTTTTCCTTATATCAGTCATGATCTCATGAATACAATCAAACACCTCATTATCTTATTATTCCTTCATTATGAGCATATCATCTAAATTCCAAAAATATCTGAATAACCTTTCATGGATAGTGGTACCATTAATCATACACTTTCATAACTCAAGGAAAGACAACAGAATAACAATCCTTAGATGTCTCTTTATTCCATAGTACCATGCGATTTCTTATACAACATTACACATGATAAACATGTAATCATTCCACTACATTCTTAAACCATTGACCGAGCTTCAAAAATTCTTTCATCTCACATATCATTTGTAGTCTCTTCATCATCATCAACATAAATACTTCCCATACGACCATACTAATTATCTTCATGAGAGTTTCCCTTAGGGCATTGGTTTACATAATGCCCGTACATTCCACATTTAAAACATTTAACCATTGTTGATGTCATAGCAATACCATTATCCTCATCCATGGTGTTAACTGAACCTTTTCCTTTGCACTTACTTGCTTTGTGTCCTTCTTTTCCACACCCAAAGCATCTTCCAGTTCCTTTGAAACATTGTCCTTGATGCCTCTTCCCACATGATTTACATAGGGGAAATTGAACTTTCTTTCCTCTATGATCATCATGAAACTCTATCTTTCTCTTATTAGCCGAGTCAGGAAACGTACCAAATTTTACTTTATTGATCATATTATGAGATTGCTGATTCGGCATAATAATGATGTTTGGAATTCCAAAACCCATTTCATTATGAAGAATATCATTCCATTGTCCATTATATCCTCCATTATCGTGAATCATCTTGTTTCCAGCCACTTTCTAAAACCCAAAAAGAATAGTGTGAGAGGCCAAAAATCATGCTAGGGAAAACAACATAATAAAGGTGGAGTATCCTCAATATATAACATCTTAGGTTAAATTATATGATCGTTACCTCGGTTCTAGGACTGTATCCTATACGTATACTTATCCTTAGGGACATCCCTAAACATACCTTATAAATATCTCTAGGGATCTCACTAAAGTTATCGCATCCTAGTTTCCAATGGTTGACTAAACCTTTCCTGTGATACCAACTGTAGACGACCCATACTTTACATACATTGTTAATACTTCAAAATTGAAGCACACTTATTACAACATATGAGAAAACCACAAAGGACCGTATAGGTATAGTGTCTTTAGAAACTGGGAAACATAAACAACTGGTTCACAAATCATCTACAGTGTCTCCCATTTATTTCATCATATCTAGGGTCCCTTTTAGCATATTCTACTTAATATCCATCTTCCTGACCTGGGGAAAAGAAAACATAAAAGGGTGAGCTCAAATGCTCAGCAAGGGCAAATAAAGGAAATAAAAATCATATCATATCTTTTTGAAAATCAAAACCTGCAAAAGAGATCATAATATCTTAACATGGAATAAATCATAGAATTGAAAATGAGATCCCCATAATCATAACATAAAACATGAAACTTTGTGGCATGCACACATCATCATGGAAAATCATTTCTTGTTAGTCATGACTCATTTCCAAGACTATCTTAGTGGACAAAGTCCCTTTCTGAACCGAGTTCACTCCTCATTTCAGTCCTGTATCACTGAACCGAAATAACCTTCCGTTCCAGCCATGTCTAGCTCATGAGATATAAAATCTTTACCCAATGCATTGGAGGGAGATATAGGTCCCACCCATCTTATAATGAATCCTTTCTTATGTGTGCCACATAATCATAAAACATACATCATCGCATAACACATGTAACAAAAATGGGATTCTTGAAACATCATGACATCATAAATCAATTTATATAAGATAAAGGAATTCATAAAAATAATTCCATCACAACATGATCAAATAAATGTAATAATAGGGATAAAAAAATAACCCTTTATTATCTTAGATAGAAAATAATTTTGATAAAACACTTGAACTCCATTCTTGAGGAAAATATCCTTTCTTCTTCAAAAACATTTTTCCTTTCATAACATGTCATACAACTTTAAAATAAAAGAAGTTGATTAAAAATAAACTTGTAAACTTGTAAAGGAGGCTTCTTGGAAATAATGTTTTAAAAATCCATTCATGCCGTATAAGTTAAAAAAACATTCTTCGTACTTTTGTCGGAAAGTCAAAAAGTACCTCGTACGACAAAAGATTCCATTCATATATATTACTAAAAACTCACCGAAGGGTAAAAATGTATTTAAAAAATTGTAGGTGGATGGAAATAATATTACATATTGATGAAACATGGATGTGGGTGATAAAATACACCCCAGTAAGTACTTACGAATAAACAATCTCGGATAAAAATGAGATTGTGATATTTCCCATACCTTAGGTCCGCTTTGCTTAGTATGTGTCCGAACCTCCTGTATAATGATTAAAATAATGTCATTGACTTATTACAGAATCATATTCAATGTTATGATATCATATATGCTTCACTTATGACATTATATTACCCGTTCTTTTGTAAATTCCATGTTAAAGAAGCGTTTTGGGTAAAATCGTTTCATTTATCGTAGATGTTTTGACTTGTTGTTATTGACATTATTATTACTTATATCATGATTTACTTACTTCCAGAATATAAAATATGATTTATATATCATATATATTCAGTATATATATATATAATAGATAGATAAATGAAATGAAAAACACCGTTCATGGAGACGGTAGTCCGTACGTACGCATGAACGTTGTTTTACTTTCCTTATTGTCTTGAATGGAAGTAAGTAGATGACATACATATATATATATATATATACATAAATCCAGTAGCTTTATAATTTCATATATTTCATTATTATTTCTTATATATACTTTATAATCATTCTTTAATGGTTAACATGGAGATTGAATCTCATCGCGTCGTGGAGACGGTAGTCCGTACATACGCACGAGCGATGATATCATTTACATAAATATTGAATTGAATTGGAGTGGATTATACAATATATCAGAATCAATATGATGTTGTAATAACTATGTATAGTTATTCTTTACACCATTATACCCATCCATGTAAGGTGGTAGTGGAAAATAGATTACACCACGGCGTGGAGACGGTATTCCGTACGTACGCACTCGCGATGATTTCTTTTTCCGTTGGATGGATAGATGGTGAAATAGGGTTGTTTCATACTTATATTAACATATCAGTATATGAGTGATACTGATGTTATTACTTCATAATGAAACAACCTAAGAAGAAGAAGTGGAAGAAGAAATAAAGATGAATGAATTGGTAACTGTAATTACCTCTTCATTGAAGCGCCTCTTTGAGACCTCCTCTTAGAGCACTAAAATTGGTCTTTGAGGAAGACCAGAACCTCTAGAATGTTTCTAGGGGAGTGGAGAAGAGATTTCGTCAGGGTTTGGCCGAGCTTGAGTGCTCAAATTGGTGTGAGGAGGAGGGGGATGAGGTGTCCTTTTATAAGTGAGGAGAGGGGCACCTTAGGAATTCTTAAAAATATTAATTTATAATAAATCTAACCCCACTTCAAAACCTCAAAAAATGACTCATATTCGATGATTAGATGAGATAGGGTTGTAATCTCATCAAACAATCAAATTTAGACATGTTTGGATCTTATTTTAAACCTTATCATTTTTATTTATCCTTATTTAATCTATTTAGGTTTATTTGTGGTAATAAAATTCTAAATTTTAAAATATAAAAATATTTACTTATTTGTTGTGAATTTTCCATAATTGTTCACTTTATAACATTATATACCATATAAATATAAATTTATAATTTTTAAATATTTTTGTGATTTTTAAACAATTTTATAATATGTTATTTTTGTAAAATAACAATAGGGTCAATTTTGAAACTGTTCATTTATTTGAATTTAAATAAAATATATACAGAAGATATTTTAGAACTAAAAGCTTAAATATATTAATAAAGGGTCATATGTATCTATAAAATTAGTGTATCACATTAAATAGTTCATATAATATTTATTTTATTATTTTTAAAACCATTTATTTGGTTTATCTCTTAATAAAATAATTACTACATCATTTTTGTATAATTATTTAATATACATATTTGTTGTATAAAAATTTAAAATAAAATCCT
This sequence comes from Viscum album, assembly GCA_963277665.1. Classification (NCBI taxonomy): domain Eukaryota; kingdom Viridiplantae; phylum Streptophyta; class Magnoliopsida; order Santalales; family Viscaceae; genus Viscum; species Viscum album. The sequence goes on along the minus strand of OY728141.1, from coordinate 1,588,371,158 downwards.
ATGATGAAGATAAATATATTACCTTTCACAATAATACTTTTACTCGAATTTATCATCTTAAAATCACAATATTTAAATTGTTATATTTATTAAATTATGAAGGTGACAACTTTGGCATCATTTAAAATAAAATAATATAAGTGTCATAATCGCTTTTATAAGGCTCCAAATGGTCAATTATTCTACCATTGGATGCTTATGGTTTACATTTACATGGCCAATAAGTTTTGGTTAGGTATTTGTGCATTTCATGGTCACTATTAGTTTAAAAAAAACAAAATTCTTGATTTTTCACTAGATAAACAATTTCTGCATCACTATTGTGTCATAATTAATGATAATTATTTAATCCCTAAAATTATAAATAAATTTATATGATTTAGATAATTTCATTATATTTCTGGAGACTATTCATGTTTGAAGTTTGATGAAGTTTATCACTAAATTAAAATTAATATACTTATAAAATTTAAGAGAGTGAAATGTTGTCACTTTCTTTGGTTTTAATAATAATTAAGTTATTTTCATGGACAAATGTCCATTAAATGATTCTAATCCGACTCTTTGGTGATATGGGTCGACTTTTAGGCATCCAATAAGATTTTGACATTTGTTAGGGTAATTTTAAAATATTATATTTACCCTTAATTACCCGATTTACCTTTAACTATGGTAAATAAAATTTACCGTAATTACTATTCATAATTCCCAAAAATAAAAAGTAGTTTATTAACATAATTTGGACCCACTGATTCCAAATATGGAATCCATTTTTCCAAATTCAATACACAGAAGATGCAGAAATTAAATTAAAATTAATCCCGTTGTCGAAAGAGAACGGGTTTTTCTTTAAAACATTGCAAAAGATTGAATTGATTTAACCTACGACTTCAAGGTAAAATCAATTCTAATGACACACAGTATATTAAATGGTAAAAATATATTCTATTTATACATTAAAACCATTCAATATTATAATTTAACCACATAAGATATTACGATGAAAAAAGTTGTTTTTAATTAAAATATAGCGTGTTTTTACTATTCATTAAAATATGAAAGTTATCGGAAAAATATCAAAACTTTATCTAATGTAAATTTTTATATCCTGATTCAAAAGAAGAATATTATTTTGTCAAATTGAACATATAAACATGTCAAAAACCAGATTTGATGTGGTTGCGCCATCCAAAGGTGGAAAAACTGCATTTTTTGAAAAATACTTATTTTACCCGAAATATTTATTTTGTTCTTATACCATGTTCTGGAAATGTGTAAGATGAATAATAATGTTATAAAATTCAAAATTTAGTTAATACTATTCATAACGGCTAGTTCATGACAATGTTATAATAATATAACATTGTTTATTAAAACCCGGTATTGCGTACAACACACGCTATCGAGGAAGGTCATGATTGCGTGTAATGCAAGCCAAGTTAGGGTTGCGTGTTGTGAAAGAATCCTTCGTTGTTTCGTATAACAGAATCCAAACATATTTCATTTATACATTTAATATATATATATATATATACTCAATGTTGTGTAGAATAACTATTATCAAAATTGTGTGTAACACGGTCCAAGAATAGTGTTGTGTATGTTGCAAGCTAATATGGTGTTGCGTATAGCGCAAGGTAATCTTGGTGTAGAATACAACAAAAGACATTAATGAAATTAAAATAATATTTTTCATAAAATCTCGGGGTGTTACAATAATATGATTGTTTAATGTAATTCTCATCCATGAATTTAATTTTACAAAATTTATGAGATGGAAGTTGTTATTCTTTTTCCAATTGATGTACTTTTCAGACTCTTCTTAAAAATTTGTAACATGAAACAATGATTTAAAATACTAGGCATAAACAAATAAATTTCCCCTTCATGACCACTCATTACAGTGAATATTCCTTTAAAATTTTAAAATGTTCTTTTAAATTAAATTTTACTAATCATTATAGAAAATTTTGGGTTTTTAAAAGTTATTCTCAATGAAAAAAAGTTTTGTTTTCCTCAAGAAATATTGATGATATTTTCATTGTATCTATATTAATCAATGCCAAAATTATATTATTTTATATATAATTCACAAGGGATGTGTTTTTATGATAACGTATTCATTATATATATGGTTTTTGATTATTTTATCTAGAAAAAGTATTTACATTCACATTCTTGATTAAATTTTCCATCATTAACATTCACTTGAATCATTCACATGATCATTAATCATTAAGTATCTCTTAAATATATAATTTATTTGTACAATGGATATTCTTATATCCAAAATAATATATCATTTTAACATATGGTATTTCACATTGAATGTAATTTTATTGAATAGAGGGAATCTTTATGAATCTGTATTCTTTACTCAATATAGAAAATTATTGTTATTTCATATTATTCATGTTTTAAATCAATAATTAAATTTATAAGAATACTTTAGATACGAAGTGATGGGTGTGTCCTAAGATTATATAGACACTTGTTTAATTGATAGGTCTTGTGAGATAAATTAGTGATTTAGAAACAATTGGATCATTACCCACAGTTTTGACCTTTATTATCAAACGGTATTGTGGGTATAAATATCACAACGTTTGAACTCATGAAATACAATATTTTTAATTTCGTTCATCGAGAATATAGTTATTTTAATTCATGATATTTTTCATTGATATTATACTGATATTATCTTTAAGATAATGTGATTATTTATTAGTCATTAATTGTTTATAATTTATACATGCTATATTATTCATCATGCTCAAATTATTTATTAAATGTAATATTATATATATTTTTTAAATGTCTATACTCATGAATCCTTATTTAATAATGATATTTTATTATGTACATATCACTTATTTAGAATATTATCTTACACATATTTTTTTTCCATTGCCTAGTATATGAAAACAGAATCCTTGAAGCACTCCAAATATTTAGAATTTTTTTTCATTAACTATGTTTTATTTCATGTTTTAAAAAGTAACTTGAGAATAATCTATGTATCAAAATTAACAAGACTACTAAAAATTGAGTCCATGAAGATTAAATCATGTGTATATTATTCTAAATTATTAAATTAACCATCAATATTAGGTTTTTAGTTTTCATTGTTTTTATAAAAGTATAGTGTGATCATATAACAGTTTTGTAGGTATGAACCATGAAATCCATACATGTACATTTCCAGAACAATCTATTATTAGTGTATTTAATTACTATGAAAAAATATGTAATTTTCTATTTTGACAAAAAAACACATCATTCTCAAAATCACTTTTTGAATACAAAATATGGATCTCATTTTAAAAAAGATTTCCATTTCAAAGCCAGATTTTGAAAAAAAACATCTTTGAATAAAATAGAACCATGATTAATCAATTACCATAGGGAAAAAACTAAAAAAAATGTATTAGGGTAATATTATAGAAATAATACTCTTGGAATAAGAAGAATCATTGATATAAATAAGAAAACCTTACTGTAACAGGTATAAAGGGTTTTGAAGAATAATAATGAATTGTAGAAGATATATAGTACTGGTCTTGTCCTAATAATATCAAAAGGTGACTCTAGTTCTATAATGTTTAGATCTATATGTCGATGTATGATGTGGTGAATAGTCTATCAATGATCAGGATGCTATCAACCAGCCTCCTAAGTGGTGTAGTCCACCCTATCCATTCTCCTACCAAGGGGACCTCATATTTCTCATCATGAACTAGATAGTAACTATAATTAAACCCTCTAGATTATATCCAACATCTCATTGTGATAATAAAATGGAAGGTGAGGTTTTTATCACACACATGGAGACGACTATAACCCATAAATCCAAATGTCCATTCCATTTTTACATTCGTAGCATCATCAATGTGAAGAATTTCTCAATTGGAGGACATACATTGGGGTTCCCATCATCTAAAAAAATTTCCCACAAGACAATCAGACATGATTAGCTGAAGATATTAAAACCATTTTTTAAGAAATAAATAAATTTTTTAAACAAGCCTTAAAAATTTGAATGCAAAACTATTTCCAAAGAGAAAACTCTTTCTTTAAAAAACCATTTTTAAAACAAATTTGGTTTTCAAAACATAACCCCACGAATCCAAATTATACTTTTTCGTGAGAGTTTCATAAAAATCCCAGTAATAAAACTTTGAAATGATTTAGGAACCAATAAATTATTTTTAAGCATTTGGAGTTTTTGAAACTATTTTATAAGAATAAGGAAATAAATATAATCAAGATGTGTTTTAGAAAATCATGGTTACCAATGAAAATATTTTATTGAACATCCATTTATGTGAGTTTGTGCATCAATATTTTCTCCCTATTAACATTAAGATATTCACATATTCACCAACATATACCTCAATAACCAGTAGTATTAATAATTATCAATTAGTTAAGTTCAAGGAGTTCAAAAAAAAATTATAAGAGTTCTCATGTATGCATCAAACCTATTAAGAGGACAAAAAACCATTCAACCCAAAATTCCATTGGTCACCCAATTTTGTTAAATTCCGTACGAGGATAATAATTTTGAAAAAAATAACAAAATCCTTTTGAAATTTTAGTCTTGATTTTATCAAACCCTTAGCATATATATATGTTGAACACATATAGGCATAAAAACTGAAAAACATTGAGAAATATAATTTTCAATAAAATTTCCACACCAATAATACCTAATAATTCACCTATTGAAACAATAATTATGGAAATGCTATTAAAATTAATTTAGTAAATATCATTTATCACATGGAATGTTTCATAAAGTAAATGAATTAAAACACCTACCTCAATGGTGTGTGAATGTGAAGATACATTATAAGAAAGATAAATATGTCTAGAGAGACTGAAAACACAACTTCAAAATAATAAAACACAATAAAACATCATTATTTAAACCTTACTCTTTTTAAATAGAGAATCCAAATGACGAAATAAGATGGACATGTGAGAAGAAATAAAGAAGAGGAGAAAATTGGGAAAAAATCCAACAGAAAATCACTAGGATAAAAAGAGGGGATTCAATTATAGAGCCATGGAGAAGGTAAGATGGGTTTGGGACCCCATTTTCATACCATATATATGTGAATAAAAATAATAGTTGATATAGGTTTTATTTTTAGGAGGGAAAAATGGTAAAATCATGTTTTGGGAAATCTGTGAAAGTCGAATGGTTCTGACACACAACATGATAAATCATGCATCAATTATGCACATCCTAATGAAATCTAGAGAATGTTTTATAAGAAGTCCACATGGTTTAGTAAGATATGCACCAACTATACAAAAAGGTTCTTACAAGATGAAGAAAACCCTTGTACACTTCTCACAAGACTTCCCCCTAACAAAGTGCAAGTCACGCATTATGTCTCATTAACCCCAAGATAGTAACATGATAACTCATTTTTCATGCATCGTTCGGATCAAAACATGTGCTAATCATGTAATAAAACTAATTAAATATCATAATAATCAATAAATTCCCAATTTTTTAGTCAACCATACTGTTTCTCTCCAAACCATGCACAATAATCGTTAATGGAGAAAAAATTATATAAAACATTGGGAAAATAAAATCATTCACCTAGAAATAACCTGAAAACTCGAGAAAAAATCAGGAACCAGGAGATAAAATTAAGAATATATAAACCTAATAATGGGGTTTGAAAATAGGACATCATAATGGTTCATAAAAATATATAATAGTTGGAGTTAATTAAAACATAATTGATCAAAATAAAAACACAATAAAATGGGTATAATAGAATGAAATGTGGTAAAACCTTGTTAAAATAATATTGTGATCAAATTCCTAATTTTGGATGATGTAATATATATATAGTGCATATTCTTCCTCAATTTCAATGCAATGAGCATCAATCGCCTGCTTCATTGGGTTAGATCCATGTTTCATGGCCAATAGTTGAGATCAATTTAGTTGATACAATAATTCTCTAGTGATAATGGTTATTATCATTCATGATAATTTATGAAAAAAATTCCCATGTTTTTTACGTACAATGTAAATATTCAATAATAATATTGTAGAAGTACATCCTATTTGGATCATCATTTTAAAAAGTGGAAGGATTGGTTATAGACATCATCACGATTTTAGCTTCCCCCACACTTTATGTTTCATGGACAATGAAATTTCTTATGATGGACCTAAAATGAAGGACACAAATATTTTTATTATAATAGTAGGAATATTAATTTTTTCCATTGATATAGATTATTCACACCCATATAGAGGTGAAAATGATCACCTTGTGTGAACTTTACTTTTGAATCATATCAGAAACCAAGTGGGACATTGTGGTCTCTTCGGTCATCGAATACATATAATGTATAAAAAATAGAAATCAATTATATATAATAGATATAAATTTTTTAATGTTCCATATTCCATAGGGCTCAGCTCTGGATTCGGTATGAATTAATTGTTTCAGCATGTGCACAACTCAATATCGTCTACTTAAGCTTCCTAAACATGATTTGGTATCATTTCTTCAGGTGGTACGGTGATTTATTATCCTTAATAATCATTATGAAGCTATAAATATCATCATTCTATCCATATTTGATCTACATGTGGAATTTTGTGATTCTTGGGACACTCCATGGTGTTGTGGCCTCTTCCTGCTCCGTGTTCATCAATTGGACTGGCGGTCATTTTCGATTCCAATCATTAGAGGATTGTCTAGGTAAGTATATATGATATAGTTTTCTTCATCAAATGGCTTCATTAGAAGATTATAGTTAATATCATTATAGTATCACTTGATCTTATTCTCAAGAATCATTTGGTTATCAGATTTTCTAGATTAATTCGTTGTAAGTAATGAGAGGTGTAACGAGGTTTGGTGAGCACGGTCTTCTCTTATAATCATCAATTGGGATTTTGAGGGTTCATCAAGGATGAGGCTAATAGTTCAACATATATAGGTGAGGTGATTATAGGGGTATTGCATAAACATGGATTTTGGGTGTGGTTGTCAGTGGTTCAGGTTTAGTGTATCTCCATTATGGTGTCACTCGGTACTCTCCCTTGTAGTGGCTTCAGTTTTGATTCCTTAAACCAAGAATCAGACCTAGAATCATTCTCATGAGGGTTGGTGGAACATTATGGGATTAGGTGGAATGCATGCCTTCATAAATAGTTTGATATTTGGAAAGATACCATGGTATGTTAATGATAAATTGATTGTAGATATATGGTTGGTTGTAGGATAAGAACATGAAATCTTTAGTTATGGATGGTTATATGATGAGAGTCATTATTGGATGTTAAATAAACTCATGGTATCTTGGTTGAAGTGGATGGAGTGTTAGGATATGGAAATTTGAATCCATGGTAAATTAAGTGAACATGGTATCTAATCTTCTAGTCACATTTTTTTCTTTATGAGGTAGGTTTTAAGGAAGTCCTCATAGATAGTATTTTTTTCACAGATGGTATGTTCAAAAATTTGGGTTTTCAGTCACAAGTAAATTTACGAATGGAATTATAATCATGGTCATTAGCATTCGTTCACATTAAATGAGACCATGAATTTTTGTTCCCTTATGTTTTCCAGCATGTAAACACATTAGTATCGAATAATTGGTCAGCTATTCACACATATCACTTGATGGGAAATTTATCAAAAAAATTCAACCCATATTTTTCAAAGATATATTAGTGTATAATTTTGATATAATAAAATTTAGAATACTAAAAAAATTAAAATACTAATTTAATAGATCTAAAAAGTAGGTTCACAATGATTTAAAATTGACTGTAAAATTAAATTCTATCAAATTAATGTAGATTTTATAAATGGTTTCATTTTAATCATTCAAAATTCCCATTTAAATACAAGTTGATTATCTATGTTCACAATTAAAAAACAATTTATGGATTTTAGATTTATTAATAAAATGTTTTAAAGAATCCATGATCAAAAAGTAATTCATTTAATATTTTCTGTTCTAGATTAATTTTTTTTCAAATAATTAAAATCAATTCCATTTTATGCATAAATTCACAATTTTATTCAAAAGTTAAATAAATCAATACAAATAATTATTTTTTATTTTTATTAATTCATTAAAGAATTTTAAAAGTAACAAAAATCACTTTTAGTCCAAGAATTGGATTACATTGGGGATAATATCTGATTATATCAAAAAAAATTAATCTTTTCAGCTCACATAACTCCCCAATACTTGAACTATTTCACTCTTTAAAATTCATTTCATTGAAGTTCAATAAATCAAAAATCAAAAAAATTAATCCTTCATAGACTTAAATATTATTATAAAAAAGAAAAAAGAAAATGTTCAACTAATGTTTAAATTAGAATGTATTCTCTATGAATCAATCCACTTTCACATTTCAATTATCACCCATGTCTGAGTTTTGAGTTATAAGTCGAATGGATCCCAATGGTGTCATCATTTTAACAACTGGAAAATTCCAAATCCATTCTCTCAAAATATCAGTTCCAATGTTTTTTTTGAAACTGAATTGATAATCCTAAAATATAATTCAAATATATCACATGAATTCTCATTATCCATGTTCATATTTCCATTGACCCATCCATCCCCATAGTAAATTATAACTTTTCTATTTTTCAAGTCATGCTTTTGAAAATAACTATTAAAGGGAACATACTGAATGAGTGCACCTAAACCTGACACTAAACCATCCCATGATAGTAGATACCCCCATGACTAGTAGAGAAATACTCATGTCTTATAAGCAATGCTTGGATGGATAACTATCATGATTCTATAAAACTAATTTGATAGCTAACACAAACAGAGATGTTCTTATATTGACATAGTAAAATAAGCGTATCAAAACCCATCTTTTTTTACTCTACTTCAAATGAGATGTATAAACATTTTCATTCAAGGGGATCCCTATTTTGGTACTCAATCACAAATTTTTGGTTACTTAGGTTGATTTCATCAATATAGTATCTTCAAAATATGATTTTGGTTCCACTAATTTCATTTCATTTAAAAATGTTTTACCACGACTAAAAGAAGACTTTTATTTGAAATAAGTAGCATGTTTTCCCAACAACCATATATATCATTCAATTGTAGAAGAAGTGAATTACTTAATGGAATCATGTTACATCCAAATTGGGTGGGGAGATATTCAAGATCAAGAAATTATTGAAAAATAGAAGAAGAAAGTATTCATAAACTATGTATAGAAAAATATAGAATGAATTTATTTTTTATAAACTTTTTATGGGTTAGTCCATTTTATTTAATTTTTTATTTTTATATTTATAAAAAATTACTAAAAAACATGAACATAGTCTTATTTAATTATTCTAAGACATTAACCAAATATAATTCAAAACTACTCCTAAAGAGGTATGAATATTATCCCCCACACATATTAGTCACTCTACCCATATTGACTTTCCATATGAAATTTATCTATGGAATACATTTTATTGATTCATAATGGAATACATAAATGGGAATGATATATATAACCTAGTGATTATTATTTAAAAGGATATAGTTATGCTTTCCTATTGTTTCTATGTATAGTTGAACTAATCTCAATGATATTTTCCACTTAGTAAAAATATTGATAAAAATTTAAATATAGTAAATTTTATTAAAAAGCAGGGTAATGAAAATAAAAAATAATGACAAGGGATGAGAGTCTTTGGTTTATTCCTCTCAAAGGGCTCAGTAGTTATATTTTACACTACTAGATAGTATGGTGGAGATCCCCAAACTATTTGAGGATGGGGTTTATGTGATTCAATATGCCATGTCTTATTTCTTCCATAGTGGTATAGATTACACTATTGGAGGCCACCATGATTATATTTATGCATGTTCACCACATCAGAAATGAATGGTATCTCATAATTAGGGGGTAGAAAAAAATTATGAGGTTTCCTCTGGTTTGTATACATCATCTATAGCTTATTCCTTTTCCATTGGATTCTGCACTAGTTCTTATTCATAGTATTCAAACATTGTGGAATTAATAAATAATTCCAATTGAAAAAAAATCATAAAAATTCAAGGTCAAATACAAATATACCCCTTCATATAAAGTTTATTATAATAATATTTATTAATGAGGTAACTTTGGTAATTCAAATCATATGATTAATTCACATAACAAACATTCATAGTGTTCTTGGGGGAGAAATTGATTCATGTTTGGTACAGGGAGTTTTTCTTTTTCAGCAACTTCTGTAGTTGGATTGTGTCTATTTTATAAGTTTTGTTGAATATTAATTTTTTCAACATGGTCAATATAAAAGTATATTATATTTTTTCTAAAATGTTTTACATCTTATCCTAGAGAATATTTGAGATGGTTTTTAGCACAGTCTTTAATAAGTTATTATTCATTATTCTAGATAGCCACTTACTCAATTTCTAGGTTTGACAATATTTCTTATAAAGTAACTATCATAGTATCCTTATCTTATCACTGAGTGAGAAAGAATTCTACTAGTTTTGGTTTTTTAAAATAATATAGATCATGTATTAGAATATAAATTGTCAAATAAAATGTGTTTAAAAGTTTATTCAGTCCCTCATATACTCTAAGTTGAAACTCTTGTTTCTCATGAAAATCCCTTGTAAGGACAATTGTAATGATTATGGTTTTTGGTTTATCAAAGTTGACCATAAATTAGTTTCCCATGCATCCTTATTCTTTATCACATAGAAAGGGAATTATTTGGGATATGTCTATAAAATAAATTAAAGGGATATATGATGATAAATTATCTTGAACAAAATTTTAAATAGAAGGAATTAAATTTAGTGATATCACCCTTTTTAGTTTCATAATATATGTCATTTTGATGGAAGGATGCCTCATAGATGTTTTCTTGTGTGGATGGGGTTGCAATGTAAATTCTATATTTTCTTCAGAATATAGATCATTCACTTCATGATCTAGATCTGTAAGAATATTTATAATTTTTCTCACATATAAAAGTTGAGTTTAATAGAAAAATGTGTTTCAATAAATTAAGATAAAAATACATGAAAAGGGGTATCCCTTAGTGACTTCATCATGTAGCTTTTTTTAACAATACAACAATTTTCCGTGGAGTACGGTGTGAGATACACTGATTCTAAAATGTTTTCCTCCTCATCTTGAATATCCTCTAAGGAAAAGAAAAGGCACTCTAATTATTAAACAACTTATTCCTTCAATTCTTCTACAATAACATAGATATTAATGGTTGATAAATTTTTAATTTAACTCAATTCCTTCACAATTTATCTTTTTTACATCAAAAACTAGCCCTATTTCATTTTAAATATCTTCCGCATAGAAAATCAATCATCAATTATAGGATCTTTTTATTTTAAATTTATGATTTTTTATATTGCTCCATCTTCCTCTCACCCATGAACTAGTAAAAAAGGTCAAACAATGTGCATTTTTCAACAGACTCACAAAGACAACCACGAGGAACATTGAGGTCCTACTAGAAATTGAATACATGAATAGTGAAACAAATACCAATCAAATAGTTATAACAGATATATATTTTTATGTGGTCTGGATTCTAAAGGGAGTTTTTGACTTCTTAGTGATCTTATGGCTTCTACAAGAACAAAACTTGATATCTAATTCATAGGATTCAAATGAATTATTCTATATTAGTTTTTTGTGTGATATGGTGAGGATTAACCCTCAATATTTATCAGGATTTCATTGATATCATGATTCATCCTCACATTGATCTACTATATGATAGAAAAAACTATTGTTTTTTCTGTAGGTGGTAGGGCCTCTTCAAGTTATGGCTTCCATGGTGGTTTCAATGGTCATATTCAATTTCAATAATTGTTTTTTCATCCAAGGAGTCATCATGAATAGGTTTTCATTGTTGGAGTTCATCAGCAGGTGATGAATTATGATCTCCCTATAGTGTTTCTTGGTAATCATCATAGGTATTATCCTAGTATCAGGTCTTTCAAAGGTATTCACTATTATTCATGGGAGGTTTAGAATGATTTCATGATATTGTGACTCTCTTGGGAGAATAATAAATGGTTTTGTGGGTTCTAGCAGGGTGATGTCAAATGTTCGGCATCTATATGGAATGTGCATGTAGGTGTACTGCAGTAGTGTAGATTTTCAATTTGAGTGCTAGTGTATATGGTTTGGTGTGTCTCTAGTGTGAAAAAAATACTGTACATCCCATATATGATTCATTTCAAATTCTATCAAATTAGAATTGTGAAAACTATCCTCCACATGATGGTCAACGAAGATTTATGGGTTCAAGTGCATCACAAACATTCATATTTGGTTTAAATAAGGACTTGTAATCATAGTAGGTCATCGATAATGTGATCATGGATCTTTGTTTATTGGGGGGGGGGGTGAAGCTCACGATAGCTTGTGTTATGGTAGGTTAAAATATTAGAGTTCCGATATATTAAAAAATTATATCATGGTATCTATTTCAGCATAGAGGGACAAATTTTTTAGGGATTTAGAATATCATGGTCACTTATGTGACATTTGTATGTAATCCCAATAGTTTTTCTTTATAGAGTAGGTAGAAATTTAGGGCTCAAAATAAGTATTTTTTCAATCAATTTTTGTTAAATAATTTGTTTTTCCGTTCATTATGAAAATTTGGCATGTGGTCAGTATTGTCATTGTTTGTTTGAAATCACATCATAATTAACCATGAATTTTACAGCACTAGATTTTTCATGCATGCAATAACTTTGGTGTTTCACATGAAGTCAGTTGTACACACAATAACATGATGGAAACTTTATAATTTTCTTTATATAAATGTATAATTTAGTGAAAAAAATTCACCACAAATTTAATTTAATAAAACAAATAAAAAATGAATTTTAACCATATAATAATTATTGGAAAAATAATGTCAAAATCATTTTAAAATTAAATTCAATTAATTTAATCTAGGTATTCGAAATAGAACCATTTTAGTCATTAAAATTTCACGTTAAAAAACAAGTCAAATATAAAAAAACAAATTTAAAAATAATGTAATTATTTTGGAATAAATTTAAAACGTAATAAACAATTAGTAATAAAAAATTCACCCATTTCATTATTTTAGTTCTAGATTAAAATCATAAATTTTAATTTTAATGTTTATAAATTTATTCCAATTTACTCATAAAATCTCAAATTTAGGAATAAATGTGAATATGTTAACAAAAATCAACAATTGGGAAATTTATCAACTTATTTATGAATTCACAATCCTAATTTAATTGAAATTCTTGATCCATGATGCAACACCCCAAGCTTCCACGGTATGTTTCCATTTGAATAATGACGTAGCTTGCGTTGTATGCAACATGTAGTTTTAAGAGACCACGACCAATCAAACTAGAAGGTTTGAATAGTAATACACAATTTTTGAAATTTTATAAATTTTAATTTTTAAAATGGACTTTATTTTTGGATTCTGAATGTCAAAATAATCTTAGGGTGGATTTTTTGTATTTTCTATGAACATTCAATTTTTGATGAATAGTGAAAAACACTGTGTTTTTGTTTGAAACTGAATTTTTATATAAATAATAAGTTATATTATTTTAATTTATTTCAGGTCAAAATAGATAAATAATACATATATATATTAAATTTTATTCATTTGAATCATTTTATAATATGTTTATATATATATAATTTTATTGAACTTTTTACCGTCTTTTACCCACATTCTATGAGCATTTATAAATTTGTATAAAACCTAATTTATTACATCTGGGAGTATAATTTAAAAAATATGAGAGACACTATTGACATAAGTAAGTATAATTTTGTTCAATAAGATGAAAATATTTTTTGGTGAATAGGACCTTTTTAATTTTTTTTTACCAAAGTTAAAAGTAAATATGGTAATTAAATGTAATAATGATATTATAATTACCATAACTCATTTATTAATATTATTGGATAAGTGTAATTCGACCCAAAGCAACCTTATGAATAAAATATGACCCCATTTGGTTCACTTGGATTAGATTATGAGTTTTATTATAATTTTATTTAAACAATAGTTAAAAGAGTTAAATTCAATGATTAATAACTAACCCATTTTTAATATAGGGATAAACACAACAAAAATTAGACTATAAATATTAATTAGAAATATAAAAATATTTCCTACATAATGGTATTTTATTTGTAATTTATAGACATTAAATAATTTAAATTATTTATGAAACAATAATGATGCAGTAATTACATTATTAATGAATTATTAAAATAATTGAAATTATAAATACCCAAATAAATGTAATTTGAGACTTTTGGGGAATTAAAATAATTTTAAAGGTTAGTATAACATTTTATGGTTGATTAAGTAAATTTTTTTCAAAGTAATCATGTTGATATGATTTTCAAAAAAACCAAATACTAAATATTGTCGAAATTGACATAATTGAATTTTTAAAACTAACACTATATTATTAGTTCATATAATATTCCTAAAAACCTATGGTTCATCCCAAGGACATAAAAAAGTTTATTTATATTAATAATGAACCACTTGTGGTTCTCTTGGATAATTATAATACGTTTATTAACCTTATAATATAGAAATACAAAGAGACATGTAAAATTTCAATCTATTTAACTAAGATTAATATCTAAAAGATAAGGTTAATATGGTGACGTAAACCTGTCTAAAACCTATTGGTTTATAGTTTTTCGACCCATCCCTACATTATCCTCTAAATAAATCAATTTGGAGCCAATAAAAACCGAAAAATATTTTTTTTATAAAATAATATTTCAAACATTCCCTAAAGTGACCCTCACCTCTATTATAAAAGGGTAATTTCCATTATCTAAATTTCACACCTCCATATCCATTTCTCTCAGCCAAACCCTACAAAAATATAATACCAACTTCACGCCCTTAATTTTAGAAGCCTTCATTTATTCATAAATCCAACCGAATTAGCCCTTTTGATCAAATCGACAGGAAGAATCTGAAGAAGAGGTAAATATTTCGTCACCTCTTTCATGTTCTTTTCTTCTTCTACTTCCTCTTTCTTTGTAGTTACCATTCTAAAATAACAACTCCTCTATATTATATATATTGTTATGTTATTATATAAATTGTACAACCATATTAATTATTTTATCAATCATATGAGTTACAAGGTCACCATACATGCGTACGTACGGCTTACCGTCTCCACGTCATGGTGATGTTTGTTATTCAAACACTTCATTATTTGCATAGGTATAATAATTAGTATAACTGATGAAAATAATAAGTATATTATATTAATGATTCTGTATATATGATATACCATTCAATTAAATATGATTTCTCCAATAATATAATGAAATTGTTACTCATGCGAATGTACAGATTACCATCTCCATGAATGGGATGAGATTCATTCCACATCATAATAATTCAAGAATAATTCATATTTTATGATTAAAAATAATGTTTATGAACATAATATAATTATTAAAATGAATAAATTTACATCCTATCCATAAAAAACATGTCCTATGTAACCAATCATATAAAAGAAAATGAGTCAGTTAACACATGAAACGATGATACTACTAAAATATTATTAACAAAGAAATATAAGAGTATCATATAGGATATCTTATTTATTAATATAGTTATTTTATAATTTAAACACAACGTTTTAACGGTTATACATGAGTTTAACATACCATCAACTAAGGAAAATTACAAGGTAAGGGTTAATTCCGCAATCTCTTTATTATCTGAGGTTGTTTATATGTGGGAATCTACTAGGACCTCTTTGTCATCAACATCTGTGATTCGTAAAAATATATTTCAAAAAAAAAATAACTATTTACTAGATAATGTTTTAATTTCATTTATACCATTGTTAGACTTTTCATAAAATTTTTATAAAGGAATCATTCCATCTTTTTCCAAACAAGGTCCTTTACCACCTTTTCAAAAAAATTACGGAAATAATGTTCTTTTAACTTATACGGTGGGTGAGGTTATTTCCCACTATTATAACACCTTCAAAGATTCCCTTACAAGATAATAAAAATATTTTCAAAATAAAAGATTTATTTTATAATTTCATGACTTTTAAATGATTTCAAAATAGAAAGACATATTTCTTTCAAAATGTTTTGATATCATCTATGTCAAAATTATTTGACTGATTGTAAAAAATTTTGATGTTGATTTATTATAATAGAAATATTCAATATTTTATTGATGGTTTTGTGATATAATTTACTGTGGATGTGTTATTTTTACAACATTCATGGTTTATGGATAATGTATTGACATTTCATATAGTAGTTTTAATACGAATGTTTATGTTATGTTTTAACCTTTTCATATGAGGTCTGCATTAGACATAGAAAGCGATGGGTAGAGACTGCTATAGCTCCTTGATACATTATTATGTCTCATGAGACAAAATAATATCCTAGAACAAGGCCTTGAAAAAATCTTCTTCGTAGTCTTGGCACAAGGCCTTGACAATGTGGTTATAATATATGACATTATGCATTCCATTATTATGAAAGTTGCTATTTATATTGCATGTGATTATTTTAATAGTAGAATAACCATTTGAATAAGTAAATTGATTTATTTGATTTTTTATTTTCCATATTATGCTAGTGTTTATGTTTAAAAGGATTTTGTTTTAGTCTTATACATTTCCATAAATGTTTATACTTATTTGTGAATGTTTCTGCTATATTGTTATTTGTTCAGATAGTCTACGCTCAACCATTTATATGTTTTATTCTTCCTAGGATGTGAAGAATTATTTAATGGTTGACCTTTTGGGATAGACTAAGGATATAAGTGTGTTCAAAAGAAGAAAAATGTTGTTTATGTTTTTATTTCATGATGTAATGTAAAACTTATGAATGTATCTAGTACTTCTGAGGCTTTTAAACTGATCGGTCATTCGAGACATGATTCCTTGTATCATGGAAATGTTATGTAATAAAGCACCGACTCTAGGTAACTAGGGTTATGGAGTTATAGTTGGTATCATAGAATGTTTATTACAAACAATAAAAAGCTATATTTATAAAAAATCTGATTAGAGAACATTATTCTAAGATAGACTTTGAGGATTTGTATATAATAACTTCATAATATTTTGGCAATGTAGAGATTTTGTGACATTTCCAAGCAATACATCCCTATCGGGATATGAGTCGGTAGAGGGGGATTTGGAATATATGTACATATGGTTAAAGACTAAAAGCACCACTTTGAGCTAGACTCAAACTGGAATAGGTGCACGACCACATGCCTTGCTGCACTCTTGGTCACGACACTCCCTGGGGATATGCTTAGAATAATTCACATTTTCTTTACAAACCATCATGAAGTATTTATGAATATATACCTCCACAAGGAAATCATTTTTATGATTATAGATTATGTCTATAAACTATTCAATTTATGTTAACTATTTTACAAGGTTGGAATTATGTGTTTTGATTCATAAACTAATCTAGTGTCTGACATTGTTTAGAAATGGCCCCTATTTGAAAGAATAGAAACTGTATAAATGCACATAATCCATATAGTAATTTCCCTACTATTCAGGATAATTATAGTTGAGCTAGTGAATCAACTAATGCTGATTAGGTTATCACCAAACTGGGACAACTCACTCATGTTATGAATAATAACCTATCACGTATGGATCACCCTGATCAACAACGCGACAGATCAATATTAGAATGCTTCCTGATGAAACAACCACCAACATTCAGTGGGTGTAAAAATTTATCATTAGCGGAGCAATGGATAAATTCCTTAGAGAAAATATTTCATGCTTTGGTAACTAGCGATACAAAAGATTTTTTCGTGGCTGTTTATTGCCTCATGGGAGATGTAGATCAATAGTGGTCATTAATCCAAAAGAAAATGGAAGATGAATAAGTATAAAACATGGAATAGAGGGAGTTTAAAGATAATTTATTATAAGAACACTTTACATGTGTCCATCGAGTGGATCTGTAAGTACACTTTATGATTCTGAGAAAAAATGAGAATGAGAATGTCTTAAATATGTGGCTAACATTACAAGGATAGCAAGGCATGAAAAAGATTATATATAAAACCCAAGGTTTATGATTGAACAATTCTTTGATAGGTTAAAACCATTTATCCATCTAACATTAGTCTCAAAATCATTCTCATTGTACGAAGATATTGTTTTATGTGCTATCATGATAGAAAAGGAATTATCTATGTCTTATGACATTAAAGAAAAGCATGAGGAAAAGAGATATTCTGATCACAGTGTAAATTTATGTATGGTGAAAAGGGGAAAAGTTGAATATCCATCCTACAGTAAATAAGATATGAAACACCCCGGTACTTACCTGAATGGAATGGGATTCTATTATAAGTGTGGGATAACAGGCCACCAATCTCATGATTATAAGGGGAAGAAAAAGGCTGTCAATGATGAATGATACAAATGTAGAGAAATGGAGAGTTATGCAAATGAATTTCCTAAGCTCCAAGCGAACATACCTCATAAAAGGACCATGGAGAATAGCCAAGCTTATTCAATCACTACTGCTGAGGTTAAAGCTCTGAAAGACATGGTGGTAGGTAATTTAATGGTTTCCTCAAGTTTATCCAATGATTAATTTGATTCTGGATCATGTCATTGTTTCATATCTTCCCAGTTTGCAAAGATAATTATATATTTTCAATTTAACATAACATTGGAGTTGTCATTCAAAAGTATTAAGGGAAGTATCATTGACACAATGTTTTGTGAGTTAGTTCCCATTAGGGCATATAAATGTTCTTTATCTGCAGATATCATCTTCATACACATGATTTAATTTTATATAATCCTAAGAATGGATCGGCTTTATGAGAATGATGTGAAAATTTATTGTAAGAATAAAGAGGTTACAATTTTCTATGATGATAAGGATTACCTTACATTTTGAGAAGAATCATCACCACCTAATTATTATCTAGATCCGCCCCCATTAGCTCTACTAATTTCAATTATTGGGGAAGAGGAGAATGAAATGTCTATGGTTGGGGGATATAATGTTCGAATAGAGGATGCACATATTGTTCAAGAATATGTTGGCGTGTTTCTAGAGGATTTACATGGAAAACATTCAGAATGAGAAATTGAGTTTTCCATTGATTTAATTCCTGGTTCAAGGCCCATATCAAAGATCCCTTATAGAATGGCCACTGTGGAATTAGTGAAACTAAAGAAAAACAATAGGAATTGAGTAATAAGGGATTTATTCCACAGTGTCATTTAGTGGTATTTATTGATTATTTTGTGGTAAAATAAAAATTCTACGAATATCATGAAAATCATTTGCTCACTATTCTGAAGATGTTTAGAGAAAATGAATTATATGGAATGTTTAGCAATTGTGAATTATGGCATTAGGAGATTTCTTTTCATGTCCATATTGTCTCTAAGGATGGAATCTCTATTGATCATTTAAATACAAATGAAATTCAATAATAGATAGCACCGAATAGTATAACTGAGGTATACAGTTTTATTGGTTTAGCAGGTTATTATCAATGTTTCATTCAGAATTTTTCTAAGTTGGCTAACCCATTAACCAAGATCACACATAGAGGGGTTAAATTATTTTGGACAAAAGAGTGTGAAAAATGTTTTGAAGAACTGATGAAAGTATTATTCAATACTGTTATCTTGACTCTACCATCAAGGAACTACATGTTTGTTATTTATAGTGATTCTTTAAAAAGGACTTGGTTGTGTCCTTATGAAGAATTATAGATTTATCGCCTATGCATCACAACAACTAAAAATTAATGAGAAAAACAATCCTACTCATGATCTTGTGTTAGTAGATATATTCTTTGCTCAAAAAATATGTAGAAACTATCTCTATTCTAAAAAATGTGAGAATTATACAGATCACAACAGTTTAATGTATATTTTCTCACAGAAATAACTCAACTTGAGGAAATGATGATGGCCTGAACTACTCAAGGGTAATGATTGAACTATACACTACCACCTGGGGAAAGAAAATAAGGTTGAAGATTCTTTGAGCAGAAAGGATCATGGAGTTTTGAACAAGATTAGAGTTAAAAGAGATCCTATTTGCATGGATATAGTAAATATGGATATGGGAATAACCATGGAAGGTGAAACATCAATAATTTTTCAAACAGTTTCCAAACCATCATTAAAAGAAAGGATAACGAGTTCTTTGAATGATGATGAGGTGTTTCAAAAAAAGAATAAACCTACGAATGATGGGAGATTGAGTGACTTCATATATGAAGATATAATTTTGAAATTTGGGAAGCGACTTTGAGTTCCGAACATACCTGATCTAAAAAGGGAATTTTTGGATGATGCTCATAGCTCAAATTTTTCTATACACCCTGGGAGAACCTATATGTACAATGATTTGAAGGAAAATTTTTTCTGGGTCAACATGAAGAGGGAGATTACTGATTTTGTTTCAAGATGTATGGTTTTTCAACAAGTGAAAGATGGAAGGCAACAACCTATATGATTCATGCAAACTCTTCTTATACCTGAGTGGAAATGGAACAATATTACAATGGAATTTGTCATTGGGTTACCAAAGACTCTTAAAAGGAATGATGAAATATGGGTTATTGTTGATTGTTTTACCAAATCAACACTTTTTATTGCTAAAAGAGAATATTTACCACTTGAATGTCTGAAAAAACTATATATTAATAATGATGTTAGACTTCATGTAGTACCCCTATTGATCGTTTCTGATCAAGATCCCCGTTTTACATCAAGATTATGGAAATGTATTTAGAAGGACCTAGATACTGAACTTTGTTTCAGCACTGCATACCACCCTCAAGTCGATGAAGAATCAGAATAGACTATTCAAATATTATAAGACACATTGAGATCTCGCTCATTTTATTTTCATGGTCGGCGGGATCAATATTTCCCTCTGGTAGAATATTTCTATAATAATAGCTTCCATTCAAGTATTCTGATGGCACCATATGAAGCGCTATATGGAAAGAGATGTCACAAACCAACATTTTGTGATGATGTTGGTGAAAGAATACATGTAGGCTTAGAGCATGTTGAGGAAAAAATGGAAAAGGTTAAGGTTATCAAAACCCACATCAAAGCATCCTAATGTAGGAAAAATTGGTATGCCGATAACTGAAGGAATGATTTGGAATTTCGTGTAGGAGACTATTTTTTACAGAAAGTATCTCCAAGGAAGGGTGTTATATGTTTCAGTAAGAAGGGTAAATTGAGTCCCAGGTACATTAGACCTTTAAAAATTCTTGATCGAATTGAAGTTGAAGTGTATCATTTGGAAATGTCTCCAAGTCTCTCCAATGTTCATGATGTGTTCCTCGTATCAGTGTTGAGAAAATACATGAGTGACCCAATGCATGTACTCACCTATGAAGAAATTGAACTGGAACATGATATTTCTTATTGTGAAGAGCATTTCATGATTCATGATACCAGAGAACAAGTGCTGAGAAACTGAACGACTCATCTTGAGAATGTTCTTTAGAGAAACAATAAGATGGATGAGGTAATGTGAGAACCCAAGGAACATATGTTGAAGAACCTTCTAAATATTATAATGCATTAATATTCTAGAAAATTCTAGGATGAAATTATTTTAAGGAGGGGAGAATGTAACACCCCAATCTCTTGCAGTACATTTCCCTTTGAATAACATAGTAGCTTGTGTTGTACACAACATAGAGTTTTAACACACCACGTCCAATCAAAATAGTCATTATGAATAGTAATACCCACTTTTGGAAATTTAGGAAATTTTATTATTCAAAATGGACTTCATTTTTAGATTCGGAATATCATAAAATATTTTACGGTGAATTTTTGTTATTTTTCTGAGAACATTCAATTTCTGATGAATAGTGAAAAACACCGGGTTATTGTTTAAAACCAACTTTTTATTTAAATATTTAGATATTTAATTTTAATATATAATAGGTGAAAATATAAACATAATACCTATATATTTTTAATGTAATTCATTGGATTCATATTATAATATGTTTCGATGTATAAAATTTTATTGAACTTTTAACAGTCTTTTACCCACTTTCTAGGAGCATTTACAAATTTGCATAAAACATAATTTGACCACATCTATGATTTTATTTTTTAAAATCCGAGAGACAGAGTTGACATCATCAAGTAAAATGTGGTTCAATAAGATGAAAATAATTTTTGGGAATAGTAACTTTTTTACTTTTATTTACCACGGTTAAAAGTAAATTGGGTAATTAAGGTTAAAAATGATATTATAATTACACTAAAATATGTCCTAATTCTATTAGATAAGTGTAACTCGACCAAAAATAACATGACAAATAAAATATGATCCACTTTTGTCCACATCAATTTGATTTGGACATTAATTATTATTTTATTTAAAGAAGAGTTAAAAGATTTAAATTCAATGTTTAATAACTATGCCATTTTTAATATAGGGTTACACAGAATAAAAATTCGACAATAATTATTTAATATTAAGATAAAAATATTTCCTACATAATGGTATTTTATTTATAATTTTTAGAAAATAAATAATTTAATTTATTTAAACATAATGATGATGAAATAATTACCATATTAATGAAGGATTGAAATAATTGAAAATATAAATATCCAAAAAAATGTAATTTGAGACTTTAGAATAATTCTAATAATTTTTTAGGTTAATATGACATGTTAGGGTTGATTAAATAATTTTATTTTCAAATTTATTATGCTGTTATGATTTTTAGAAAAACCAAATACTAAATAGTGTCAAAATTGACATAATTGAGTTTCTAAAACAAATACAATATTATTAGTTGATATAATATTCATAAAATTCTAAGGATTAACCAAAGGAATTATATAAGGTTATATATATTAATAATTAATCACTCTGTGTTCCATTATCTTATTATAGTATGATTATTGACTATATAATAAAAAAAATACAAAGATACATTGTAAATGTAAAACTATTTAACTATGAGTTAAATATAAAATATAAGGTTAATATAGTGACCTTAACCTACTTAAAACCTATTTGTTGAGAGATGTTCGATCCATACCCACCTTATACTTGAAATATATTATTTTGGAGCCATTAGAAACCGAATATTATTTTAGTATAAAAAATATATCAAGCTTTTCCTAAAGTGACCCTCACCTCTCTTATAAAAGGGTACATCACCTTCTCTTAATTTCTCACCTTCAAAGCCTTTTGGCTCAGCCAATTCCTCCCAAAATATCTTCCCAACTTTCCTCCCTTAATCCTAGAGGAACTTCTTTGGTCCAAAGTCCATCCAATGGATTCTTTTTGATCAAATCAAAAGTAAGAACCCGATGAAGAGGTAAATATTTCATCACCTCTTTCATGTTTTTTTCTTCTTCAACTTCCTCTTTAATTGTTGTTACCATTATAAAATAATAAATTCAGAGTATTATATATACTATGATTTTAGTATAAAAATTATACAACCATATTCATTATTCTATCCATCATATGAATTACAACGTCACCATATGTGCGTACGTACGACTTACTGTCTCCACGACGTGGTGTTGTTTGATATTCAGACACTTCAGATTTTGATGGGTATAATAATGAGTTCAACTGATGTAAATAATAATTATAAAATTTTAATGATTATGTTCATAATATATAAACTCCAATTACATATTATTTTACCATCAATATAATGTTATTGTCGCTTGTGCATATGTACGGATTACAACCTCCACAAATGCGATGAGATTCATTCCCCATTGTAATCATTCAAGAATAATTTTCCTTTTACGATTAAAAATAATTTTTGTGAACATAATATCATTCTGTATATGAATCATATACATCCAATAAATTACAAACAAGTCTTACATATCCAAGAATATAAAGGAAAATGAATCAGTTAACACCTGAAACGACGATACTGCTGAAATATTATCAACAAAGTAATTTTACAGGATCATATATGATATCATATATTTGTATTTAGTTCTTGTATAATTTGTTAAAAATTATTTGAATATTATACAACAGTTTAGCATACCATATACTATGCCAATGCACAATGTAAGGGTTAATTCCACAATCTCATCATTATCTGAGTTGTTTATATGTCAGTAACTACTGGGACATCTTTATCATCAACATATGTGTTTCTTAAAGATATATTTCAAATGTTTTTAAATATTTCCTATAATATGGGTTATATTTATTTATACCATTGTATGAATTTTTAAAAAATGTTTATAAAGGAATATTTCTATCATTTTCCAAACAAGGTCTTTTATGACCTTTTCGAAAAATTTAAGGAAAGAATGTTTTTTAACTAATATGGAGGGTGTGACTATTTTTTATTGTTATAACACATAAAAAGCATCCCTTATAATATTAAAAGGATATTTTCAAAAAAATGTTTTCTTCAATAATAACATGACATCTAAATGATTTCAAAATAAAAAGAGATATTTCAGTCAAAACGTTTTTATTTCATCTATGTCAACATCCTTTAATAGATTTTATCATTTTTTATAATGGTTTTTTATTATAAAAATACTCCATCTTGTATTGATGTTTTTTTTGATATATTTTACTTTTTATGTGTTATTTTTACACCATTCATGGGTTATGGATAAATTATTAACATTTAGTATGATAGTTTTAATACGAATGATTATGTTACGTTTAAACCTATTCATATGAGGAATGAATTAGACATAGTAAGTAATGGGCGGACCCTGCTATAGTCCCTCGATGCATCGGTAGGTATCATGAGAAAAACTACTGTCTTGGAACAAGGCCTTGAAAAAATATTATTCATACTCTAGGAATAGGGACTTGACTATGTGGTTATGATGTATGGGATTATGCATTCCATCGTTATGAATTTGGTTGTTAATATTTCATGTTATTATTAGACTAGTAGAATATCCAAGTGAATAAGTAAATGAAATTATTTTATTTTATATTTTCCATATTATGCTAATGTATAACATTGAAAGGCATTTGTCTTAGTCTTATACATTTCCTTAAATGTTTAGGCTTATTTATGAAAGTTTCTCCTATATTGTTATCCTTACTGATCATCTGAGCTCACATCTTTCTATGATTTATTTTTCTAAGGATGTGAAGAAGTATTTTATGGTAGACCTGTATGGATAGGATAAGGATATAAGTGTGTTGAAAAGGGGAAAATGATGTTGATGTTTTTTATTTCAAGATGCAATTTAAAACTTATGAATGTATCTAGTACTTCTAAGGCTACTAAACTGATCAGTCATCCAGGACATGATTCCTTGTATCATTCCAATTTTATGTAATAATGCACCAACTCTGGGTAACAGGGGTCCGGTCATTACACTTGACAGATGGAAGCCACATGCACATATATGGAATTATTTCATAAATGTGAAGGTTTCACCATTGTCAATTAAACTATTAATAAATCAATCAAATCCTGATTGTTTTGAGAAATTTCAGAGAATATGGGTCATAATAAAGAGTAATTATGACTACCCATCATTATAATTTACCTATTTTTCTTGGTCCAATATAAGAATATTTTTTGAGGTATTTTACTATGGGAGATATCTATCAATTTCAAAATGAAATTCCTTCAAAAATGGAATTGACTTCTAGGAGGTCTTACATAATAGTAAACACTAATGGTGATAAAATTTTAGGATGCACAATATTGATGACCCATTATTCCTTTCATATATCTATTAATATTGTTGTTGCATTGGATTATTAACCATCCTAGGTGTTTTGTAAATGTTTAATGTGAGTTTATGTTGGTTCTATGGGTAATTACATAACAAATCTTTATACGTAGCCATGTAGGGGAATCATATCATCATTCTAGATAACATAGTCACCATGGATCTGCTTGATCACCAACTATAAATATTATTTGTCACTATGTGTGATACAAGATTTTTTAGTTCCAGTTCCAAACCTACAATGAGGGTTTGGTATTCGAACTCATTATTGGTGAATCATTTTGACAATATGAAGGAATAACATATAACTACCATGGACTAAGAGATATGTATAACTCCTAAAATAAATATATTGAATTCAGAATCATCCATTAGTTTCCTTATTGGGATCCAGGAAGTGGTGTCAAAGTACATTTTCAATGTTTGTGGGAAGTCCAAGATAGAGAAAATCTCTTCGTCAAGTAACTCAATGTATAATGGTGTGGTTTCTAAAGGACGATTCTCTATGCTTAAATCAAAACATTTTCATCCTCATATGGTCTTTTGAGGCATGATCCAGATGTCAAACTATTTTTGTGTTACAACTCATCATGCCAGAAAACCACTCAACAAAGAATGAATTTGGATATACATGATTGGTTAATTATGAAAAACCCATTGCACCATCTGTGGATACATGTAGTGTCCACGTTTTTAAACTGAAAAGACTAATGCATCAATAAATATTCTTATAAACTAAATTTTGAGTCTTAATAATAGTTCTACTAAGGTAATAGATATAATTATATTTCCCTTCATCAATATTATATACATGAAATGGGAACTATGACCACTCTAAGGTTGTCATGTATACAATTAGTGGTTTTCCTTTAATATAAGGAATTAATACTATAAGAGTCAAAAGGTATTTCTTAATAATAACCATTCCATTGATTGGTCGCTTAATTATTTATTAGTTTGGAAAAGGTTCAATGTTTTTTTATGACGTTTTCTTTAAATAATCACATGTCAATACTATATCCCTCAATCACTCTCAACTCCTTAAGGATTCAAGGAGGTTACATGTTATGTATATACTTTGGTTTATTAGGATAGAACTCAATGACACAGTAACGTACTATGAAGATGAGAAAAATTCCTAAGGTGATATAGAAGGTGTATTTAAAAGAGGTATTCATTTAGGTGAAAATTTATCGAATATTAAAAATACCCTCAAGATTCGTAAGATGATCAGATAACAACTGGTATTTAATGACTATATCATTATGTAACCTAAAATGGTTGTCCCAAAGAAGGTGAAAATAAGGTTCGTGGTACATTGAAATTTGGAACCAACATTATCCAAATAGAAAGGCATTAACAGATCATAATATATTCCATGGGGAGACAAGAAATAATTCAAATATTCTTCATTACAGAAAATTTTTATTTGGTTGATGGGAAAAAAATATTCCTCACCAATCTCATTAAATATATTTTGGGTTATTTACAAACAATTTAGGGTCATAACTTGGGTGACATCATCAACTACTAGTTAAATTTTCTCCCTTTGGTTAAAACATGGCACAATTTTTCTGGACCAACATGTTTAGAATCAGATATAACCATCATGAAATATCCGAATTTTTTCATTAACATAATATTTGATAAATTGATTGTATGATGAGGGAACATCCTGGTTTTGATGAAATCAATGCCTTCCTAGAAGGACATTGAATTATGTATCTATTTTTCATGACCCTAAAGTTTTAGGGAGGAATTAGATATATAAATTGAGTTTTAGCCCAACCGATAATGATTTTGGATAGAATGAGGTTGTTTCATGAGCCATTATCTTTGAAATCTCACGAAATTTTCCTATTATCAAGTTTACAAGATACATAAAGGGTTTATTGTATCCCAATATAATAGTATCCCTATCTTAATATATGAAATTTATGACAATGTGACATGATGTGTAATCAATCTACACACAATTAAATTTAGGATAAATGACCTCAAATTTGAATTCTAGAGTAATTTTAAGGGTCTCTAAATGATATTCCTAAAAATATTTTGATAAGTTGAGTAAAAAGACCTGTGCGTGAACTAATGGACTCATCCCTTATTAATGTCATGTATTTTTAATTAAAAATAAACATAATTAAATATAATGAATTTATTAGTGTAGAGGAACTTTATCCTGTCTTGGTTATGGAGAATTAGAAACAATCAATGATTTCATCAAACTATAAAAAATTTAAATATAGAAGCCAATGATTCTCTAGAACATTTCTTCCACTATAGTTTTTCATTGTAGAATGTCTTCTAAACCAATAAAATTTATTATAATACATAGGGTTAGTGTTAAGTTTTCCCAGAAAGGTTTTTTTAAAATAATATAATAATGTTCCTTTAAAACATTTATCAAAAAAATTATACATGATTCAAAATAGATTTTCACAACACATGAATATATTTAGAAAATGAGTATTTTAAAAAATAATTATATTAAAAAAATATTGGGAAATATACATTGAAAATATTAGTTTTTACTTGGTCATAAATAATACGTGGTAGACCATATCAAAATCCATCTATAAGGCCGTGAGACATAAGTAAGGCTTATAGTTCCTCTCCCTATAACGTCACATATTTCACCAGGTCCAATTTTTTAAAACCTTTTTCCTTGGACCTTCCATTATTATTTCATACCCAAAATCATTTCCAAAATACATACATAATATTACTTATTTCCTATGAAACCTATACTTTTCATAACATCAACACTTCCTCAAATGGTTTTAAAATATTTATAGGTATAATCCCATTATTTGAAAACCACACTATTTTTTGAAAACTGTAATTGCTTGAAACTTGGATTTAATTGCGTCCAAGATCATATAATGCCTGGAATGTCATAGAGAAGATAGATGCTGGCCATACCTAATCATGCATGAAATTTTTGGTGATGAATACGTTTGTCTACAAATATAATATTAACATTACTTATAATTTACAATAAAATGATAATAATAAACAAGGAACATAATGTAAATTGTTAACAAAGTGAATATAGAAAAAATACATAAACATTAATTCGATGGTTTTAATAACATTTATAACTTATAAAAATAAATAAATAAGTCTAGGTAATATTTAATAATGTTTATATATTTAGATATATATGAATATGTGTATATTTTTATATATACATATACATATATTTATGTCTATTTGGATTGAAAATATTTAAAACATGAATCCACTAAATTCGTAGGTTTAGGGTTGTACATTTTTAAAAACAAAATAATGATCCCATATATTCAAAAAATTGGGGGTTATATATCTGTATATAAAGATATTTATACACACAAATAGAGGCACATATATATGCAAATATATGTAACTTATAAAACAAAAATAATTTGATTAGATAATATAACCCTTTTCAAAACATCATTTTAAGAACTGCAGTTTAATACAATAACCCTATATATATACATAAACCAAAATGGGTTGATTTATATATATGTGTGTGTGTGTATATGCGCCTATATTTACAAACAAAAACATATATATACACATCACCCTTGTAAAAGAATAATAATTTATAAAAATTAAAATGAAACCTCACATACTTACGTTTTAGTAATATAGTATAGGAGAAAAGCCATTAACTCGTATATATATATATATAATATAATAAGATATATATGTATATATATATATATATTTTAATGTAATAAGCAGAATTTTGTTAAAAAAAATTCACCCTTGTAATTCATAAGATTTAGATATAATTATTTTCAATCAAAAAACCTAATCATTCTGAAAAGTTTATGTTATATTGATAGATGTGATTTAATATAAATATATATATATATATATATGTGTGTGTATCATTGAAAAATAGAATAATTTGATCAAGAAAATTCAAACCCTTGCAAAATCAATTGAAAATAATAACATCCCTTACTAGTTAGAGGAAACTATAGTGTGGATGAAATCAATAGTGCCCTTATGAACATGAACCAAAGAAAAGTTTTGGTTGGGGTCATCTTTCCATAGAGGAAGCTTCTCCATAAATCTCATATATATACAAAAACACTGGGGTCATAATCTTGTCAAATAAGGAGAGTTTTTTATTTTAAATTGTTTTATTTTTTTAAACTAAATAAATATCCTCAATCATTGGTAAAACATTGTTTTTATCCTCTCTTTTCATGTATCACACCATATACATTAGTTTATATATTATAATAATTTTATATAAAATATTATTTAATTTATTTGGTTTTTAGTTTCATGTTTTCCACCAAACGCGACTTTTCTCTTTTTTTATTTGGACTTTTGTTTGTGTGTCACATTCCACAAAATGCCACTTCTCACATTTCTTTTTTTTGTGGGTCACATTAAATCCACAATTCCATCATTTCATTTCCATTTTTTTATTTTTCTTATTATACCAGTTTTTGACACCACTTTCAATTTTCATTTTTTATTGGGTTTTATTTTGTAATCATTATAGCATTATATATATACACACAAATTTTAGCATTTTTAAAACACATATATAAAGTGTTATATTTTTTTAATAAAATAACACATTTAAATAATAAAGAGTAAATAAAGACATTGAAAATTAAATTAAACAAATATATATGAATATATATGTATATAAATAAGTAAATTTTATATATTTATAATCATATACTTATTTATATACTTCATTTTTTAATAAATAAATAAAATCAAATTTCTATTTAAATCATAAATATAATGTTCATTTTTACATAATATATTATTATATAGATTTACACTTTATAAATTTTATTAAACAAAAACATAATATAAAATATATTATCATAATAATAATAATAATAATAATAGTTTTCATATAAAAATTATTTTACCCTTAATTGGTAGGAAAATATTAAATCATATTGAAATTTTCATAATTTAGTTATTTCAAAGTAATGCAAAGATTTTAATTATAAAATTATATAAATTCTCACATAAAATAAATTTCTATTTTAATTTAATGGGGCATTAAATTCTTCCCCCATTATCAAAATTGTGTCCCCAAAATTCATTCGTACACATAGGAAAAGAATGTTACACAGATGACATAATTTTTTTTCAGTTTGATCTAATTTCACAAAATTGTCTCGACTGTTCCTCCAATACCAATTATAAAAACCTATTCCTGAACTACCATAACCATCCCTTATTAATATCATGTATTTTATATTAAAAACAAACATAAATGAATACACCACATTTATTACCATATAGGACCTTTTAACACTCTAGTTTTAGAGAATTATATACCATCTTACATTTCATCAAACTGTACAAAATTTAAAATATAGTATCCAATGATTCTTCAGCGCATTGCTTCCACAATAGAGTTTCATCATAGAAATATTTCGATACTCGTAAAAGTTATTATAATATATAGGGTTACCATTATGTATGTCCTGTAAGTGGGTTTTGAAAAAACATTTAATAACGTTCTTTGACACATTTTTTGAAAAAAATTATACATACTTTAAAATAGAATTTCAAAACCCATGAATATATTTAGAAAACCAGTATATCAAAAAATAATCATATAGAAAAATTGGAATTATCCTTTTAAAATATCAGTATTCTATGGGTTGTCAATAATACATGGAAGAAAATATCAATATCCATCTCTAAAGACACTAGTCATTACTAAGACTTATGGGCTCTCTCCCCATAACGTCACATATTTCACCAATGCCAATTTTGGAAATCATTTTCGCATAGACCTTACTTTGTTATTTATTACCCAAAATCATTTCCAAAATATTTAAATATTATTATTTACTTCTAAATAAAACAATCCTTCTCACGTCATCAACAGTTCTTTAAAAGGCTTTAAAATATTTATAGGTATAACCCCAAGCTTTGAAAACCCCACTATTAATTGAAAACTGTAATTGCATGAAACATTGATTTATGTGCTTGAAGTATCAAATAATTCAAGTAATTTCAGGCATGAGCTAGATGATGGCCATACCTATTCATTCATGACATGTTAGGAGATTGAGATGTATATTCGCACATAAAATATTAACATCACTTATAATTGCATATAAAATTATAAAAATAAACAAGGAACTGAATGTAATTTGTAAACAAAGTGAATAGAGGAAAAATGTTAAGATATTAATTTAATAGTTGTTAAACCATTTAAAACTTATAAAAATAAAAAAATAAGTTTTTATAATACATTAAGATGTTCATTTGTTTACATATACATTTACATGTTTGTGTATATATATACACATATACATATATTTATGTTTAATTGGATTCAAAAAATTTAATTCTTGAATCCCCTGTAACCGTGGTTTTAAGGAATTATGGTTTTAAAAACAAAACCCTGATCCAATACATTATAAAAATTGGGTGTTATATATTTGTATATATACAAATGTATAAACACACACACCCACATAGAGAGACATATATATATACACATATTTTTATATATAACTTGCAAAACAAAAATATTTTGATAAGATAAGATAACCCCATTAAAAACATCAGTTTAAGAAATGAATTATGATACAAGAACCCTTTATATATATATAAACTGAAATGGGTTGATATATATATATATATTCATGTATATATAGACACAGATATACACACACACACACATATATATATATGCATATCACCCATATAAGACAATAATAATTTTGAGAAACTAAAATGAAACAGCACATACATACGTTTTATAAATAGAGTTTAATAAAAAAAACCCTTAACTCACATATATATATATTTATAATAAGTTATATATGTGAATATATACATATATACACACATATATATGTAATAACCATAATTTTATATACTAAAATACACCCTTACAATTCATAATATTTAGAAATAATCATTATAAATATAAAACCCTTATCATTATGAAAATGTAGAGTTATAATGATAGTTTTTATTTCATATATATATATATATATTAATAACTTAAAAAACCAGAATAATTTGATCTAGAAAATTAAAACCCTTACAAAATCAATTGATAATAATAAAATCCTTTAATAGTTAGAGGAAACCAAAGTTCGGAGGATAACTTTTGTATTCTTAAGAACATGAACCAAAGAGAGGTTTTGTTTAGTGTAATATATCCATAGAGAAGGGTCATCCCTAAATCTCAATTACTTATAAGAAATGAAGGTATTGTAAGCTTCTCAATGAAACTGAGTTTATTTGATTAATTTTTTTATTTAATAAAACTGAAAAATATCCTCAATCATGGGTCAAACACTATTATCCTCCTCTCTTTAATTGTATGATTCCATTTATATTAGATTATATATTATTATAATTTATTAAAATTTTATTTAATTGATTTTGATTGATGTTTCACGTTTTCCACCAAAGGAAACTTTTCACTTTTCTTCTTTGGACTTTTGTTTGTCTGTCACATTTCTCCAAATGCAACTTTTCAGTTTTCTTCTTTCAACTTTTTATTGATCATTAAATCCATAATTACTTCATTTCATTTATTTTTTTATTTTTTTTATTATCCCTCATTATCACACCTGTTTCTATTTTCTTTGTTGATGTGTTTTATAATAAAATAATTAAAGCCTTATATATATACACACATTATAGTTTTTTTAAAACAGATATATTATCTTTTCACTTTTTAATAAAATTACATATATAAATAATAATCAATAAAAATAGATTTAGAAAATTAAATAAAACACTCACATATATTTGATAATTATATGTATCTATAAATATATATTTATATATATGATTTATTTATTAATATATAAATCAATAAAATTTGTATTTAAATCATAACTAAAATGTGAGTTTTTTTTATAATATAATAATTATATACTCATGAATTATAAATTTTATAAAAAACATAATATAAAATATATTTCCTTTAAAATAATATTAACAGTTTTCAAATAAAATAAATGATTTACACTTAATTATATGAAAAATTTATAACATAATGAAATTATCATATTTTATTTATTTAAAACTAATGTTGCAATTTTAATTATAAAAATTAAATAAATTATCACTAAAAAAAATTTCTATTTTAATTTCATGGTTTGTTACATTGAGATCATCCATGATTTAATTCTTGGTTGCGATGATGACCAACTATTTCAAAAAAACATATTTTCTATCCAAAATTCAACACTAATAGTTGTGGGTTTATTCCTTACCACACGGTTCAAAGGAAATTTTTTTGTACTATAATGGCCATGTTTATTAGTAGAAGTTAAAGGTACGCTTGTTTCTGATAGATTTGGATGAACTAGTCTACCCACACATCTATGATGGTTAGACTATTACAAACATTTTAATCAGTCCTATAAAACAATTTTTATTGGATGATTGTTGATATATTTCATAGAATATCAGCAATCCTATTAGGATCGTTGATGTTATTTTCCATGGGTAATGGATACATATATAGCTTTCTTGGAGATGTGATCAGGATATTAGGCACTTCCATAACTACATCATACCCCATTTTGATACCACATAAGGCCTTTAAATTTGGTTCCCAAATCATGTATGGGAAACTGAAGTTCATAAGCATCTTTATCATTAGATAGGGGGCCTAGAAAATTTATGGAATTTACCAATACAAATAAAAATTCATTATTTGTAAGGGATTCTATTGGGTGGGGTAATATTTATTGCACCATTTCATGGATAGCTTCCTACATACCAATATCAAATGTGTTATGTTTGAGGGTATCAGAATAGGATATGGCATAGATATGGTTTCTTATTCATGTACTTGCATCTTACCCTATTGGTTAGACCATTTTTTAGAGTATTTTTTATTGAAAAATGTAGTGTCTATATAGTTGGATTCACCATGGAAGGTAAGACTAGAGGCATAACATGATAGTTTATAGGTTTCCTACGAACTCCATGTGTTCTATTGATTTACTTTATATTCGTAAAATTGTTTAAATTATATGATTCCTTAGTCAGGACTTATTTTCATTCATTATATTCTTATAGAATATCAGTAGAAAAATATTCCACTTATTCTAGTGGATATCCCAATCTTAATTCTTTATAGTTAACTTTCTTCATGATTATGTCCATAAAAATAAATGACACTATATGGTGTGAAATAGTTTTTAGTGAAAGGGGAAATTATTTTATTGATCATTAAGACTGGCCTAATTAATTTTTATGGGCCCTAGAAACATCAAATAATCATTCTCTATATATGTAATGAAGTAACCCGTAATTATATCATCTAAAAATAAATAAATATCATTTTATAATAATTATATTGTTGAGGAATATACTTATTTATCCAATTTTTTGGAATATTGTTATTATTTCCCTTCAGGAGGAGGTGTCAAGTGACAGTGTATGAGTTTATAATCTAGATCGGGTGTAGGACCCATCTGAATTGTGATAGTTATCGTATCTACATAACCATTTCACCTCCCTTAAGATTGAATAATTGATAGAGTCATGGATTTGGTTCTCTAAATAGAATCTTCAAATATTTTAACAACCATGTATTTTTTTGACATAAACTAAGATATTTTTCTAGAGTGATTGGCATTTTTAACCCATCACGATGATTCTATAATCATTTACCTATTAAATGATCATATGAGAGATAATTATTTTCAAAGTAGTTGAAACCCATTCACCTCAGAGTCAAATGAAAGTCTCTATCACTCTCATGTTGTTTTCAATTTGGGAGGTCATGGATTGATTTTTTTATGATCATGGAGCTGAATTTGTAATGGATTTTTATGAGGAGTTCATTCAACTCAAGGATTGATTTTTCCAGTAAACTCATATACCAAACAATGGATAGCCCATCTTATATTAGTTAGAAGAACAATATTTTTGATACATATTGTTTTTCATTTTTTGTCACCATGTGACCACACTGAGAAATGAATTTTCTAAATTACATATCTAGATCTATTAAACCATTGAATGTTTTAAATATAGGATTTTAAAAGTTAGTGGGGGATGGATTTCATCTACCCACTTTGGGTAAAGCTTTCACTATAGATTCACCTGTGTAAATCATCATTTTGTAGCATCGAACTAGGATATCAATGACTCAATAGTTTCAATGAGTTTATATTAAATGGATGTATGGGAAGGTACTTGAATGGGGGTATCAATTGGTAGATCATGACATAGAGGCTATTATAGAGATCCAAATTTTTTTTCTATGACTTAAATATTTCTATACAAACTTCTTCAGTTAGAAACTAAGACAGTGTGAAATTCTGAGTCTTAGTGTTCAAAGTATTATATTTTATAAAAATAATAATTATATTTATATAATATGTGGGAACATTCTTATAAAGTGGTATATCTATTAAATGGTTGATCAGATCAGAAATATTAGACAACAGTTGAGTCCATAGTGTTTGTTTACCCTAGGTACAATATAGAATGAGTCGACGTGGGATGTTTGGGCCCCTCACTACTTGTTAGTGATATTACGTGGATTAATTAATAATTAAATTATTTAATTTAATCAATTTTTATCCAAAATGATATATTATAAATACATCATTATGGAAGCCTCCCCAGGGTGAGCCTCATAATTTTGTAATCCATAGAAAATCTATCATTCCCCCTTCCTTTGGTGAATCACCTTGAACAATGACATATCTTTGTATCAGATCATATCCAAATAAAACAGCCCATCCAAAATCCTTGAAAATCCATTATTCATCAAATAACATTTTATAATATTTTTAGTACTCGTAAATTAGAGTTCTTATACCCTTTATTAAATTTATTTAGTAGATCATACTTCATTCATTGATTTGTTCCGTGTTCTGGACCTTTTATTAGCCTATGTACTAGATTGCAATTTTTTTTAGTCAATGGTTCTGAACATGGTATAAAAATTCAAAATAGTTGGCCAATAATTCATGTCCAAAAATGTTAAAATCTTTATTTGTTTCATTCTCACAAATTTTGTTTGTTTTCTTCTTAGGTTGGATCAGTATGGTCCGGGATAAACCTTGTCGGGATGTACCAATCTCGATCTAACCCCCATATTCATGGAGGATCTTTGAATAAACAAATGATTGATGAATATGGTGTATATATGGAAATATTTTGGAATGATAATGATCCTTTTTGAGTATTAAGATCATGAAATTATACATCGAATCTAGGGTGGTGTGTGGAACAAGTGGTGAAATCCATGACGGTGACCAGAGCCGATTTCTAGAAAATGATACCCATGAATTGAAAATCACAGAAATATTAGTGATTTTTACACAGAGTAAAGGTGTGATATAGTGAGTATTGAGTATATTTTTGGTGAAAATAGGGATTTGGGATTTTGGTAATAATCATGACTACATTCCGTGTTCTAGGATGAACACACGACATGTAACTCCCATAGTAGCGACATTAGGGTTTCATAAAAAAAATTCCTGACAAGGAATATAGTCCCTCTTACACACCATGACCCCCCCTTCATCCTTGGATAACTCATGTGATGGGACACATGGAAAAGAACCGAAGTAGAACTACATGAGGTCGAGAACACTCTCTGGTAATTTGGTACACAAACCTGATGTGCATCATAAGACCCCAATCCCAATTGGTCGGGACACGCTAATTAGTCTAACTACATTACACATACTTTTATATAGGACACATCCTTGTTCCCTCTTGGAACAAGACCATGTGCTGGAATGGGTTGAAATGTTTTGTGTGTCCCCTCACACATTGTGTACCCCCTGATTTCTTTTTAGAAAATTTTGATAATTTTTATCTCTATTCATTGAACATTGATTTTATCCCCTACATATCCAATATTATGTGTTTTTTCATATAGAACATGATATACCAATCAGTTTTTGATTTAGAGATATTTTGTGGAAATTTTTATGGAAGGAAACCATTTTGGGTGATTCTCGAAGATGACTGTTATCAGGAATCATTTACATAGGTTCATTTTTTGGTGGAAACCTCCAATGGTGAAGGGTGGGGATCTTTGATAACTTAGAGTGTAACCCTCCAACAAGGTTGGGAATGGGTCACCAACCATCCAAGTGAAACCCTATTGTGTGTTAGATAATATATCCTCAACAACTAATACTAGAACTCTATAGCCATGATGGGTATGGGTTATCATCCTTCTGATTGGAAACCTCTAGTTGGGTTGGGATGCCTCCTATACCGCTATAGTATAACCCTCTTATCATATAAGGGCATGCATCTTCTATCTAGAATTTTTTTCCTTAACTATGAATAAAAGTGAAAAGGCTTGGTTTTTTTTGTAAATTTGGTCTTATGAGGAGAAGGGATGATTTCCCCACTGAGACATGTTTTTTGAGATGTGTGACCATTTCCAAATTATTCGACGTTCTTTTCTATAGGTTCACATACATTGATTTCCCTTCTTCCCAGAAGCACCTCCATTCTGGGGTTCCCTTATACGTGGCTCGGGTTCTCCCACCCCATCTTCTCTCCCATCTAGGTTTATTTCACCAAGTGATATATACCATCATCTCTCTTCCCCGGTTCATGTTTTTATCCTTCTGCAACTGATTTGTTCATTTTTCTCTTTATCAGCTCGATTATCCTTTGTCAATCGAGTTTTCCCCCTTATTTTCCTTTGTCTCTATCTCATTTTTCAGTGATATTTTCCCTCCACTCGGTGTTGGAACTCACATTGTTCTTGGATTTCTCCTTTTTGAATCCTTCTTCTCATTTTTCACATTCCTATTATGTTTTTTAGTGTCAAGTTCTGCTGTGACATTTTAGTGGTTTCCCGAATGGGTTTTTGGTTCAATCAGATGATCCAGTGTGTGAATTTTTTATTTCTTCATCTCATTGAAGACGACGTCTACTGCGGTTCGACGATGAGTTTTTCGTGGGGTTTCCAGTGCTGGTCATGTTGTGGCTCTCTTTGGAGGTATGACTGCTCCTACACTACTCTTCCCTCCATAGGCATTGATCCTTCCTAGGTCAGTAGGGTGAGATGGATCTCATGAGGCTTTTGGAGGTGTTCGTGGGGGTGGTTATTCTTCCGACGTTGATTTATATTTCAAGGTTTTTTCATTTTTTCATTGGTGATGAAAATGGTGGTAATACAATGAGGTTCTTAGAAGTTGTTATGGAGTTTCGGTTGCACGGTTTCATCTGCTTTCGCTGTTCATTATCATTTTCCAAGTGAGGTGGTGTGACGAGGGTTTTTTGATATTTTGATTTCGAAAATTTGAATCTTGGATGGTGGTATGTTCTTGGATCATTTTGTTTTGTGGTTTCATTTCGGTATTTATGGTTGAAATTTGAATTTGGTATTTGGAATTGTTTTTTATTTAAATTTATATTGTAAGGTTACCACTAACCCATAAAGTGGTTTCGTTAAAAAATGAATAAAATGGATTCAGGGTTGAATGAGTTCCTTAGAATTGTCTATTCTGGGAAGATATATGTGATATTAGGAATCATGATATTCATAAAGAACCTATTGGATACACTTATTACTAGGTTGAGCTATAATATGGAGAAAACCTTATTATCTCCTTTAAGATTACTTTTACGGAGAATAAAATATATACATTCATTTTTTACATACACTCCATGGATTTGGTTACACTTCTTCTAGGAGAGTCCAATACTTGTGAGGATCTCCATGTGATTTATTTATTTAGATCATCATGGAAGAATGTGTCAACTCTTTGGTTTTTAAATGGTGAAGACTTGATAGGTAGTTCATCTTCTCCTAGTGTTTATCCCCTTCTTCCTAACTGAGCTCACTTTGATTATTTGTTGGGATGATTTGTACTCTTTCATTGTACCTTGTTCTATCTATTATTTTCATTTTCTATTATGTATCTTACTCCACCCCTTTCATATTTCATGGTGTGCTAATGGGTATTTTTTTGATCACTCTTGCATGAGCATTTAACACACATGTTATGACTTATAATGATGACACACATGTCGACCACAACTACAAAAGATAATAGTGATATATGTTTCTATGACCATGTACCGTGGTCATAAAGATGGATTCAAAATACGAGAATTCTTATCTGTTTACAATTTCCCATTTTTTCATGTTTGGGACACATTTTTTGGTTTCGAATGTATTTTCCCCTATAAGTTTTAGTATACAGTTTTATAATTTTGTACTTCCTAGAGGTTCAAGCATGCTCGGTTTACTTTATATTATTGTTCCATATTTTATTATCACTCTAAACTTTTTCATCGAGAGAGACGTGTGTGTGTGTGTGTGTGTGCCTATTTGTTCTTAGGAAAAGGCCTCCCATATTTAGTTATAAATGTAGATATTGTCGCCACCCCTAGCCTATTGATGCAGGCTTGGGGTAATTGAGGCTCGATCCCTAGATAGGGCCATGTTTAGAAAAACTTATATTAGATAAGGATACTTCCTCATTACAGTATTCAAATGTATCCCAATAATAATATTTTGATATGTTTAGGTAAATTGTGTCAAAGTTCATTTAGATTGGATCTTAGTATTTGGTGTTTAGTTATGGTGTGACAATCAAAATATCCATTCACAAGGACCTTAACAACCATCTGGACGACTCTGCATGTCACGTCATATATTTTAGTGTTAAATGTTATATTCATCATATAGGGTTGAGTATTTTATTATCCTAATTGATTTAGCTGCACAATGTTTTTTGATATATATATATAAATATATATATATATATATATATATATTGTAATCAGATTGTTGTACTAATTGAAAACATTTAGGATGCATCTGTGATGAAAGCCAACCAGGATACTAGCTCCAGTTTGTAACATTGACCATATAGGAGACGATACCTCAATCCTGAGTGCAACCCACACTCCCCTTCACCTAGATGGAAAGGTAGTAGAACCTCCTCCTATCAAGAAAAATTTCATTCTGTAATAGTATCCTAAGGATGCATATAGAGTTATCATGCTCTAGGAGTTCGAAAATTATATACCACAATGGTTCTGTGGTGAACATGATCCTCATGTAGTAAATAATTATCTAGACTCAGTGGTGTTAATATTCAGGCTTATTAAGACCCCAAAAGATCATATGGTTTCCCTCATAGATAGACTCTTCCATGGGGTATCTAGGAACAAATAGAGCATTTTTATTCAAATGCATGATGTGTCGACACTCTCATGAACTAATTTACAATAGTTGTTTTGTGAAGATTACTACGCCTCATTATGATCAGTACAGATTGAAGAGCTTATTGAGCTGTAGTTCGGATGGATGATAGTGGTGGAGTATACTAAGATATTCATAAAACATATGCATTACACTCTTTACATGATTCAATTTGACAACTTACAAGAATTGATGTTTGAGTAGGGAATATTTTGAGATATATGGGCTAACATTATACCCTTATGCAAACCCACTTATGTCAGGGTGATAGGGATCTAAATAGTGATAGAGTAATTTCTGTCAGGGGGATGGTTGACAGCCCAGGCTGGCAGTGGGATATAGAGAGATGAGTCATCTATAGCAGCAACCAAGAACTAGGTGTTGGGGTCTCGGTGCAAGAGTTACTTCAACAATTAGACAATTTTTCATGGCCATATTCAGTGTTGAAAAATAGTGTATCCCATATATGGGAATTGATTTACTTGTTATTGGTGAGGTCACATGGAATTGGACTTCTCGACCATACGTGATTATAAGATACTTCAAATATCTAATATAATGTCGTGGTGGAGGTAGTGCTATGATTAGGGATCTCCTAGGAGCAGACAAGGGGGGCCCTAGGGCGGTCTAGCTAGAATATGATCATGCGTATCTTAATGTGGTGGACACCATTATTATATCCTTCCACCATCACCACAAGGCGACCCACATCAGGATTAGGGATTTGGCACCCGCGGTCGTGTCTTGCTTCATGCGTTGGATATATACAATCCCACAACATAAGAGATGATAAGAGGTACGATCTGTGTGTTTTCTAATCTTTCAACAATATTATAATTCACATAGAATATTCATTCCATTATATTTATACTCCTAGTGTCACATAAATACCTTCTAGTTAAGGCTCTATCACAATAGATTCATCTTGAGGTTCTTATAGGGAATTCTTCTTATGATTCATTCATCTAAAAGCAGTGAGAGCTATCCCTAAGTGGAGATAGGTTAAAATTCGAATACTTGGTAACCATTATTGAACCATATAATATAATCTAGGGTATGTATTTTAAATCCATGTTTGGATCCTTGATCGATTCTCATCACAGATATGTAAGATGCCTACGCACAAATGGGACAAAATCATCTTTTTCTGGTGAGAGATATCAATTGGTATAGTAGGTGGGTAATGTGAGTTGGAAAAAATAACCCATAAACCAATAGTTATAATTTGTATCCCATTTTGAAGTGGGATATTTAGGCTACTGGGATTCTTTATTTTTGGATGATTACGTGAATGTATTCAAAAGGATGTTCTGGGACTACCATTGAAGAGATAGATGGAGTTTTTCATTAACAAGATTTATGAATCCTCCTAGATATCATCTATAACATATCAGATGGAAACTACCAAGCTCTAAGAGCTATGTTTTTAGTTGTAGGACCTTCGTGAGAAAGGATTCATCAGACCTAGTGTGTCCCCCCTCGATACCTTAAGTCTTATTCGTAAAAATGGTGGATATGAGATTGTTGATTTTCATGAATTATTGTTACCTTAATTAGGAAATTATAAAGAACACGCAACCAATTCCGTGGTTTTAAGACCAATTTAACTAGTGGTGAGCTGCATGTGGTTCCGGAATAACAATTGTAGGTCTTAGTGACACCCGTTGAGTGGATTCAAGGATGATAATATGATATTGGAATTTCTATGTCGATATGTAAACTACAAGTTCATAGTGATTCCATTAAGTTTGATGAATTATCCCACCATGTTTATTTCTTTGATGAACCCATATTTTCATACATAAATGGACCAATATGTTGTTTTATTCATCGAATACATACTCGTATACTATGTAAAAGAGGAGGAGCATGAAAAGAAATTGAGAATGGTCTTAGAAATCCATCAAAGGAACCGACATTATTTAAAAATCTTGATGTTCCAGTTTTGCATACACAGTGTTCACTTTCCAGGGAAATTCATTATTGAGCATGGTTTAGTCATGGATCTAGAAAATATCAATGAATTTATTTCTTTGAGATTCCCAAGAATGTTTCATAGGTGTAGAGATTTCTATTCTTGGAGGGGTACAATATGAGGTTTGTAATATACTTCTCAACAATTTCAACACCATTGAATGACCTAACCTAAAAAGAGAAGCTATTTACCAAGTCTAATAAATGATAGAGGGCCTAATAACTATTTAGCAAGAGATGATGAGTGATCAAGAGTTGATACTACTACATGTTGAATGACGTTCATATTGTATTGTGAAGCCTTCTGAGTGGGGTTCAGCTATGTGTTGTTGAAACAAGTAGAAGTTATCAAATACGGGACTTAGAATTTTAGATCCTAGTAGCAGAGATACACAAATCATGACCTACAGAATGTACAATAAGTGTTCACCCTATGTATTTTGTGGTACGACCTATTTTAGATAACTGTTTGGTTTACTCAGACCAACATTACCTAAGGTACAACTTCATGTTCAGAGACCTTATCCTGAGGAAATGAGACTTGTTTGATGTCTTAAGGGAATATGAATTATAGATAATATATACTATGAGTAAGAATAATGTTTTAGAAGATTCTCATAGTATGAATTTACAAGATCACATAGTTCCAAATGCTTTGGTGTAGTTAGCTTCTGTGTAGATGAACGTGGTGAATCACATCTTCTCTTTAGTAGATGATTTTGACTTAATAGAATCTTGATCATATGAGAGAGTCTCAACTAAAAGATAATTATAGTAAGGTATTAATTTCTAATATATCAATAGGAAGAAATCTAGATTGATATAATTATGAAGGGAATCACATCATCTTATTCCAGGGGAGAACAATGCTTCCAATCACATTTCTAGAGAAGGTGATGTGAGAGATCCACACATATCCTTATGATGTACAAATTGGAGTGGGGAATATTTAATGAGACCTCCATTGGAAGTTTTGGTGGTCTAGCATGTGGTGAAGTGTAGATGAGTTTGACTCTTGATGTGTCACCCATCATTAGTTGAAAGCTGGTCACTATGCTCAAATGGGTTTGTTGTAGCCCCTTGATATAACCGAGTGGAAATGAGATGAAATATCATTATAATTTTTCAAAAGGATTATACACAGAGAGTATATCCATGATTCCATATGTGTGATAGTTCACTGGCTCAAAATGTCAGCATTCTTTTTTTATCATGGAGTTGATTTTGGTAAAGATTTTGGGATAATTTTATTTACATGATATCGTTCACCATAATAGGGTAACCATGACAATTTTCTCTGATCGTAAATCATGGATGACAATAGGATTACAGAGAATCCTGTAGAAAGAATTATAGACCAAAATAAAGATGACTAATGCCTTTCGCCCCTCGAATGATGGGTAGACAGAGTGTACTATACAGGTGTTGGAGGATATACTATGGACTTGCATGTTTGACTTCAGCCATAGTCAGAAAGATCACCGTCCCTTCATAGAGTTTGTGTAAAACCACATCTAGCACTCTACAATCATCATGGATCCTTTTGAATCATTGTACGAGAGACAAATCAGGTAACCATTGTACTAAATAGAGATCAGTGGGATATAACTAGCTAGTCCGAAGATGGTATAGGTGAAAATAGTGAATGTACAGGTCATCAATGAGTGGATGAATATATAATAGAGAAGATATAAATATTTTGATGATTTCCATCATTTGACTTTGGAGTTTGGGATAGAAGACCATGTTTCTTGAAAGACTCCACATGGCAAGAATTTCATATGTTTTTTCAGGGAGGATTTTTATCCATGAGTTTCATAAATCTATTTTGGATTATGAGAGGGCTGGAATAGTTTACTAACACATAGCCCAACC
The DNA here is from genome assembly GCA_963277665.1 of Viscum album. Taxonomy (NCBI): domain Eukaryota; kingdom Viridiplantae; phylum Streptophyta; class Magnoliopsida; order Santalales; family Viscaceae; genus Viscum; species Viscum album. The sequence goes on along the minus strand of OY728141.1, from coordinate 1,588,326,319 downwards.
CCTATAGCTGGATCGAGTGCACGAATTCATCTACGTGTCGCAGTTGAGGTGGTACATGCATGACCCCATGCACATCAATGAATGGGATGAGTAGGAAATCATTGATGGATCCAACTTGTAGAGTATTTAGTAGTTATTGAGGGTTAGAAGGATAATACCCCACGAGGAAGGACCATCAATATGGATTTTACATTATCGCCGCATGGAAACGTGCAAGATATTTCCCGGGGGCAGGACAACCAAGTGCGATCTCAGTCTCCCAAGTTGTTCCCATGTTTTTCTCTTCGAGTTTGAAAATATTAAAGGTGTGAATAATGTAATGTTCCATTTTTTCCATGTAAGATAATGAAATATTTATATTTATATATATATATTTCTAGATATAGGTGCTAAGATGATATTTGATTCAAATTCCCTATGTGCCAGAAAATAATTTTTTTAAAAATATAAAATATATTTTATAATTTTTCTGCCCATATTATTAAATAAAACATGATAACATTGAAACAATTGATTGGATCATATATATGAGACCATGGTTGAATCTATAATATAGTGTGTAACCTAAAAACAACATAAAATGAGTCTGTAGTTGATATTTAGACCCCTCACTCGTTGTCGATGCGGTTAAGTGGATTAATTAATTATCAACATTATTTATCAATTCCTTTTTATCCTAAATGAAATATTACAAATATATCATTATTGAAACCACACTAGTGTATGCTTCATAGTTATGGAATCACTGATGAATATATTATTCATCCTTCCTCTAGATAATCTACTCTAACAACAATGAATCACTAGATCAATTCTAATAAGGATATAACATCTCCCCCGAAATCATTGTAAATAATGTTCTTCATAAATGAATGATACGTAATCATGGTAGGACTTATGAGTTATACTTTTATAACCTTTATTAAATTAATACAGTGGTTAATTCATTATTCTTCAATATGGGCCCTTTTATGGACATTGCCTGAGCCTATGTACAAGATTTAAATCTGTTTAATCAATGGCTCCAACCATAGTATTCCTATTCATCATGATTTTAAAATAATTATTGGAAAAATATTTTTAAACCTTTTTTTGCTTCTCAATCCCCAATATTCATTGTGTTCACCAATGAATTTATCTATGCGGTCTATCCTCAACCATACTGGGAGGTACCAAGCTCAATTTGATCCCCCAGATTCATGGTGGATTAATGAAACAATATTATATCACTAATAAAGTAATAGATCTGGAATGATTTTTGATTGAGGATGATAATTTTGGTGTTTTATGATCATGAAATAAATCCAGGATTCCAAGGAACCATGCAGAATGGGTGGTGAAACCCTCAATGATGACAATAGCTGATTTTCTACAAACAATAGCCAAGTCTTGTGAATCATGGTCAGATATGTTGATTTTTAACAAAGACAAGGAATGATATATATATGTTCAAACATATTTGAGGGGAAATTTTGGATCTGAAATTTCTGTACAAATCTCGATTATATGTCATGTTCCGGGATGAAATAACAACTTGTAGCCCCATCAGCAGTAGTGATAGGGATTCCTAGAAATTTTGGGATGACATATAATTTAATACCTCTTACATGTTTTATACCCCCTTCTTTGATTGATTACCCATGTTTTAGGTCAAATGGATGAGAACCATGTGGAAGTACATGGGGTCGTTTATAGGCCTATGTACTCTAGTACATGGACAAGGCTAGAAGTACACAGACTCGACCCTGGATATCTAGAATACATCATGTAGTCCACCAACATGATGTATATAACTAAATGGGATGTATCCATGTGACTGATAGGGACATTCCTAGTTGGTAGAGTGGAACCACAAGTTTCGTGGGTCCACTCAGAAGTTATGTACCTTTTGAGATCTTCGTATCTATCATCTATCATCTGTATCTCCTTCATTTGAACTCAGATATTATCGCATTAATAGATTATCATGTGCATTTTCCCACATAGAATGTAATTGTTCAATATGTTTTTAATTTTTAGATATGATGTGAAATGTTTGGGGAATAGAACATTTGAGGACATTCCTGATGATGGTTTTGATGAGGTGAGATTTTATGATGTTCCTTTCTAATTGGAAACCTCATGTGGGGTATGGCATGGTTCCTAGGTGACATATAGTGGATCCCTATAGCCAAGATGGTTGTGGATTCTAAAACATCTGAGTTGAAACCTTATGTGGGGTAGTGCATGGGTCCTCAATGACTATGTATGGGACCCACCATCTTGGTAAGGAATATATCCTCAACAATCTGAGTTTAACTCTTCGAATGGGCAAGGTGTGAGTTGTAGACCACCAGGGTAACCCATCCAATCGTACCAGGGAATATGTACTATTTCATGAATTTAAGTACCCTCAACATTGTGTCATAGTGAAGAGGCATGGTTTGATATTGAATTCAACTCACAAGGAAAATGGATGCATTCCCCCACTAAGATGTGACATAAAACCTTTTGGACGAGTAGTTCCACCTAAATCGGATAGAGATATGGTGTGGGGAATTATATCCATTAGATTATGTGTATATGCAATATGAGTGTGATGCTAAAAATCATGTTGTAATTATAGAAGTATTGGATACTCTTCTTCCAAAGGTTATCTATGAGATAGAGATCCCCTTACTTTCTCATTTTTAATTATTTTAATCGAGTATATATGTGTATATATATATATATATATCCTCTTTCTACATCCATAACAATGATTTGGTTACTATACTTATAATAGATTCGAAGTCGTGTGGGGTATTCCATGTTATTTACATGTTTACATTATTGTGATTTGATGAGTCAAATATCTTACTATATGTGATGGAAACTAGATGAGTAGATAATCAACTATCTTAGATTATCCCCTTTTACCAGGATAAGCATACATACCCTCTTTGTTGGGATATGTTATACTCTTTCACTATACCTTGTTATATCTATTGTTTTTCTAATCTATTGTATTTCTTACTACTCCCCCTTTAGTTTTCATGGTTTCCACTAAGCAATGATTATACTAACCCTTTATGGGGGTTTCTTATAAATGTTTATTCTTTTGAAGATGATGGAAAGTCCGACCACAACATCAGATAAGATTAGGTATACAAGGTTATTGGATAACATATGGTTGTTGTAGCATGGAATTTATGATATGGGCTCTCTCATCTCTTCAATATTAAAATTTTTCAATCATGTTTGGAGACATTTCTATTTGACCATCTATTTTTCCCTTTACATTCCTATAGACACTACCGTAATTTTATTCTACATAGAGTCTCACATATTCATGGTTTAAATTATTTTAATGTTACACTTTTATCATCAGGAAGGCTGTTTTTGTGTATAGTTTTTTAGAAAAAGTCCTCTCCATGTTATTTATGCCATATATTCTTTCCACCACCCTCTTTCCAACGAAGGCGGTCTTGGGATAATTGATGTTCGAGCCCCGGCTTTGGTTGGGTTGTCATAGGAAATCATGAATTTGTGGATATAAATTAACATGAGATGTCCTATGGTATTTTTTCATGATAAATTTATAGTTAATATACCAATATAGGGAATTCAAGATATATTTCTACCATTGGATCTAAATATGTTTTTTCCAGTAATGAGATTTAACGAATTTCTTAACTCCACTATTTTTGGAATGAAGGGATATTCCTATTAAGGGGGATCTATTTATGGAGAAGGGAGAGGATCCAAATGAAGAATATAATCAATAGAGATATTTACATTGAGTTATTTACAATTTAACCTTTTCAACCTCTTAATATATGCCTCATACTCTGAAAATATTTTATAACATATAAGAGGATTAAATTTATCACGAAATGGGTGGGATATAGCCACATATATTTCATTTCCATTGTTTGAATACCTCAAAAGAGTTGGTAGGTGAGTATTTTAGGGGATTACCAAATTCTTATCTAGACAATGATTTCTATTATTCACACCTACCTAATACAATTTAATGTGGATTGTCTTTCAAATAGTAACATCCTTTTTTTTGCATGTATACTGGTATTAAATTCTATAAAAACATGCAAAGAAATTATGGATTCAATTTACCAAATCATAGTGAATATCTAACATCACATAACCACACTAGTGCAGAAATCGTTTTTTACGTCACCATTTTTTACGTCGGTTATATATAACCGACGTAACAATGCGGCGAGTAGATTTTGCATGTCGGTTATTTTAATAACCGACGTTACAAATCACACTGGTTGGGTTTTTACGTCGGTTATCAAATAACCGACATAAAAAACCAATGCGCGGGGGGGTTTTTACGTCGGTTATTTAGTAACCGATGTAAAAAACCCGATATCGACGCGTTTTTTACGTCGGTTATCAAATAACCGACGTAAAAAACCAAAGCGCGGTGTGTTTTACGTCGGTTATTTTATAACCGACGTAAAAAACCCCGGGGGCTTTTGTTTTTTACGTCGGTTATTTGATAACCGACGTAAAAAACCAAAGCGCGGGAGCCTTTTTACGTCGGTTTTAAGATAACCGACATAAAAAAGATAAAAAAATAGTTTATAATGTCGGTTATTATATAACCGACGTTATAAAGCATTTAAAAAAATTAAAGCATGTGTTCTGTCATTTATGATTTTTTCGATTGACAGTCGTCGGATCGTCTCTCTCTCGCGTGGTAAACCCTAATCGGCTCGTCGATCACCTGCATTACACTCATTTTGGCTTCATTGTTTATCTTCTTCACTGCTCTCGGATCTATCATCTCAACTCGCGACATTCAAGTAAGCCTTCCACGAATTTATTTGGTTCGTTTTTGTTTCGATTCTTGATGTGATTTTCGTTCGTTTTTGAATCTCGTGGAATTTTTTTTATTGAAAATGGTTATTATGTTCATTCAACTCGCAACATTCAACTCGCAAATGATTATTAAAACATTGTGGATTAGCTTCAGCAAAATCTGAAAAATAATGGGTGGTACTGTAACGTTCCATTCTTCCAGCAACATTATTATTTCCTACTTAGCTGGAATGTGTCTTTCTGGATGAAGATTGGTAGTACTTATTTTCTTAAAATCATATTTTCAATATGATTGTCCAGAAAATTATTTTCATGAATGAAATTGGACCAGGTACAATCGGTAATACCTATCCTTAAAATATCATTCAACATTCTTAAATCATTATATTTTTTCAAAAAATTATGATTTTTAGAACTCCTAGATCAGAAAACCATCATCTGTTTTCATCTACATTCATAAAAATATCAATTCATACATATTACAATCAAATATTTCATTCTGGACTCATGGTGAGTCTTATAATACATTTCTTCTTTCAGTCATCTCCTAAAAATGATGGACCTTTTCATGCAAAGTGTATCTGATTTCTTGAATACGATGGTATGTCCGATTTTCAACAAAACCAAGTGAGTTGATTTATTTTATTATTAATAATTCATAAAAAAATTATAATACCTAAATATTATTAACATCCTTTTCAGATATTTCAATATAAAAAAGGTAAAGGGTATTTTCTTTTCATTCTCAAGTTAAATTATATTTTTTATAAAGTTCTTTTCTATCTAGGTAGAAATAATTTAATGATAATTAGATTGAATTAGGTATATTATCTTATCATACCATCCAAACACATTTTTATGTGTTAATAATTATTATGTTTTCTAAAAACAATTATGACCCCCATTTCATTTTTGTTAGTTAATTGATCTACGAAAGTGTTATAAATGATTTGATGATCACGATTCACCCATATATATAGTTAGTCATTATGTGACATTTGGGTCCATAATATCCTTCTAATGCATTCGACAATGCATTATATATCATATATCAATATGGGATACAGATGGTTATACCATGTCCAATGTGTTATGTGATGTGCCTGGTAAGAAATATTATAATAAATTATAGGAAAGCCGATTAACATATCCCAATATGAGGTGAATGAAACTATGTTTTCCCTTGACATATGTTATGACTTATATGATTATGTTTGTGCCACACTCTTATGTTATTCCACATACCAATGTTGTGATCTTGTGAATAAGGTTTTTTAATTCATGTTCCCACTATCATATAAATCATGTCTTATGTTATGCTAAAATTGTTAAACTTGGACTCAGGTTTTATGATCTATGATTATATAGAACTGTTTCAATTATCTTTTTGATCATGTGCTTTGTGTATGCTCTTATACCCCCATGGATATCTTTTTATGAGATTAGATATTATATTTATATATATCATGTATACCCATAATGAGTATCATAAATCAAAACTTTGATTATTTTCATTCCCTAAGTTATAAAAATAAGTATTATGTAGGATGATTCAAAAATTTAATCTGTGAGATGAGTTGATTTATGTGTGAAACCCAGGCCAAACACATATGTATTTTTTTATTGGTATTACATATATATAGTTCGACATATACTTTTTTTACATTACGATGATATTAACATTACTTTTTCTAAAAAAATATTAATGTCCTTAGATTATATATCGGATCAAAAGGATATAGTAATTCTAATATATAATCAGAATGATAAGATACTATGACAATATTATTAAACATAAAACAAATGGTCTATATTCATATTTTTAACATGACACTTACGATGTATAGCTATTTGGTGTTGGGTACTTATGAAAACTACTACTACTTTAAAGATTTGTTTTATATTTTAAATTGTTTTACATTCAAATTATGATTTTTTTCATATAAAAATGTTTTGTCTTATCTTAAAAATATATATTTATTATTGATATTTGTTATAGGTAATAATGAGTCGAAGTTGGATTACGGCACATCGAATGAGCAATGAATTTGAGGAAGGTGTTGATGCCTTTTTGGAATTTGCAAAACGAAATGTTCCAAGTAGTGACCTTTTTTTCTGTCCATGCCTGAAATGTTTGAATATGAAGAAATTGAAAAGTAGAGAGATAAAAGATCATCTGATATGTCATGGTTTTAATCCGAGTTACAACCCTTGGATTTGGCATGGTGAAACTGGACGGAATGTCACTGATGATGATGAATCAGAAGATGGTAACTCCGATGGAATTGAAGAAATGATTCGCGATATTGTAGCAGAACAAATTGAGATAGAACCGACAGTTGCACGTCTATATGGTGATGCTGAAAAACCATTATATCCCGGTTGTACATATTTTAAGGTTCTGTCGGAGGTGTTAAGATTGATTAACCTAAAGGCGAAGCATGGATGGAGTGACAGAAGTTTTACAGAGCTGCTACAATTGATGAAAGACATTCTTCGAAAAGATAACGATCTTACAGATTCACATTACAAAGCCAAGAAAATATTATACCCGATGGGATTGGGATACAAGAAAATACATGCCTGTCCGAATGACTGCATTATATATAGGAAGGAATATGAATTTCTGTCAGAGTGTCCAAAATGTGGGACATCACGGTATAAGGTGAAAGAAAAATCACAGGGTGATGTAGAGATTACAAAGCTCCCTTCAATGGTATTTTGGTATCTTCCTATAATTAATCGTTTCAAACGTTTATTTGCTAATTCACATGATGCAAAAAGGTTAATATGGCATGCTGAAGAGAGGGTATGTGATGGAAAAATACGTCATCCAGTTGATTTTCCACAATGGAAGAAAATTTATGCGCAGTATTCTACATTTGGAAATGAAATAAGAAATCTCAGACTAGGGTTGTGCACAGATGGAATGAATCCATACCGAACACTCAGTAGCACACATAGTTCATGGCCTGCTTTATTGGTAATTTATAACCTCTCTCCTAAAGTTTGTATGAAGCGCAAATATGTCATGTTGAGTACAATGATCTCTGGTCCAAAGCAACCCGGTAATGATATTGATGTTAACTTGTCACCGTTGATTGGTGATTTGAAACTGTTATGGGATGATGGTATTAGGGTGTATGATTCTTATAAAATGGAATATTTTCAACTGCATGCAGTGCTTCTGTTCACTATAAATGATTTCCCAGCGTATGGAAATTTGTCTGGATACAGTGTTAAAGGGCATAAAGCATGTCCAATTTGCGAACAACAGACGTCCTATTGTCAATTGCATCATGGGAGGAAAACAGTGTACATGGTTCATCGAAAGTTTTTGCCAATGGAACACCCTTATTGAAGACTAAAAAAGGCATTTAATGGCTCACAAGAATTTGATACTGCTCCAAAACCTTTATCCCATGATCTGTATTTTGAGAGGGTGAAAAACCTTGACGTGACATTGGGAAAGACACAGAAATCTGGTAATGATAGATATATTTGGAAGAAAAGGTCAATATTTTTTCAGCTACCATATTGGATGTATCATGAAGTTAAACATAATATTGATGTCATGCACGTGGAGAAGAATATCTGTGATTATTTGATTGGAACATTGTTAGACATTAAAGGAAAGACTAAAGATGGGTTGAATGCAAGATTAGACTTACTATTAATGGGAATACGTTTGGAGTTAGCTCCCACTCCTAAAGGAAGACGAACATTTCTTCCCCCGAATTGTCATTCATTATCGAAGAGGGAGAAAATTAACTTATGTCAGTGTCTTCATGATACCAAAGTGCCTCAAGGTTATTCTTCTAATGTAAAAAATTTTGTCTCAATGAAGGACTTGAAGTTGATAGGTATGAAATCACATGATTGTCACGTCATGATGCAACCAATTCTACCAGTTGCATTGCGTGGAATATTTCCCATTCGTGTCAGAAAGACTATAATGAAGTTGTGTTATTTTTTCAATTCAATTTGTAACAAGGCGATTGATGTGAATGCTTTGAACATTTTGGAAAAGGATGAAATTTTAATACTTTGTCAATTGGAAATGTATTTTACTCCAACTTTTTTTGATATAATGGTGCATTTAATGATTCATCTGGTTCGAGAAATAAAGCTTGGTTGACCTGTATATCTTCGTTGGATGTATCCTTTTGAATGGTATATGAAAATATTAAAGGGGTATGTTAAAAATCTATATCGACCTGAAGCCTCCATTATTGAAAAGTATATTTCTGAGGAGGTAGCAGAGTTTTGTACGAGCTACTTGGCTGCGGAGCAACACATAGGTTTGCCTCCATCTCGCCATGAACGAGTTAATAATGAGGGAAAGGGGATTCGCGGATTGAAAGTCAAATCATTGTCAGCTGAACAGATGAAGAAGTTAGAATCATACATCTTGAAGAACATAGCTGATTCTCAACCATATATCACATTGCACATTAATGTGTTGAAACAATGTCATCCAAAGAAGAAAGAAATGTGGATTTTGAATGAGCACAACAAAACTTTTTTGTCATGGATTAAAAAAACTTTATTTGGTAGATCAGATGTATCAGAGACATTAAAATGGATAGTGGGAGGTCCATGTTTAAATGTGATAACATTGGCTGGTTATGACATTAATGGTTATACATTTCATAAAAAAGCTCAGGACAACAGAAGTGCAGTTCAGAATAGTGGTGTATTGGTGTTTGCAGAAGCAATGCATTTTTCGAGTGCTAAGGACAAAAACCCAATTTCTGCATCAAATGCATATTATGGAGTGATTGAAGACATATGGGAGGTTGATTACTTTAAAATTAAAGTTCCCGTTTTTAACTGTAAATGGTTTAACGGTAACAACAGGGTCAGACACGATGAATTTGGAATGACACTTGTTAATCTGAATAGATTGGAAGACACAGCTGATTCTTTTATAATGGCAACACATGCAAAACAAATTTTTTATGTAGTAGATCAATCAGATATGCAGTGGGCTGTTGTTTTACAAGGGAAAAAACAATATGTTGGTGAGGATGAACTTGATGAATATGCTGATTTATGTGAGATCCCTACTTCAATGGAAATATTAACAGAACATAATGACGATCATGTTGAAGACATAGTTTGTGCCATAAGGAACGATCACAACGAAGGAATTTGGGAAAACAATCCATCTGTACATTCCTAAAATTACAGGTAACATATGTTTATTTCTTGTTTACATTTATTTTTTCCATAAATGTTAGATATTGTAAGTTTTTTTATTTATTAAAACATGTTTTATTTTTTCCATAAATGTTAGATATTGTAGGCTTGCCCACTTCCTGGTGACACCGGCCAACCGGTGGATGACCACTGGCCAGCCGGTGGTCTATGGGAGAAGCATTGCTTTCTGCCAGAGCCACCGGTCAGCCGGTGTTAGCGCACCGGCCAGCCGGTATGGGCACCGGCCAACCTGTTCTTGCCCACCGGCCAGCCGGAGGACCCAGGCAGTAGGCTTGCCCACTGCCTGCTGACACCGGCCGACCGGTGGTCTCTGGCAGAAGCATTGCTTCTGCCAGAGCCACCGGCCGACCGGTTGTTGCCCACCGGCCAGCCGGAGGACCCAGGCAGTAGGCTTGCCCACTGCCTGGTGACACCGGCCAACCGGTGGATGACCACCGGCCAACCGGTTGTTGCCCATCGGCCAGCCGGAGGACCCAAGTTTACAATTTTTTTTATTTTTTTCCATCTTGACCATCTTGACCATCTTGACCATCTTTTCTATCTTTACCATTGTTTAACATGCTTACCATATTACCAATGTTTACTATTATGTAACCTAGTACACTTTTCTATTTTCTGATTACAGTAATATTAAAATATTTGAATTTGTATATTTGTGAACTGACGTTTGTTTTTTTGATTTGAAGGATAATGACAGATCATTCAGATGATCAACGACATGATTCTGGGGAGGAGCATATTGCGGGTCATACCTCTGGGGATGAACATTCACATGCTCCTATTACGACAAAGAGTTCAAAGGTTGGTAAAAGTGGTTGCACACGTTTACCAAAATTATCACTTGCCCGTACACAGGATCAGAAGATAGTAGTTGAGTATGATGATGATGATATTCCTAGAGGTCCGAATGCCAGAGATTTTAAGAGTTTTGTTGAAACTCAGGCTAAGACCAAAGTAAGCATTCTGTATGATGATTAGAGAGGTGTGGATAAAGAGATTATCGCTCAGTTGTGGGAGACGATTTTGGTAAGATCTTTTGTCATTGTTTGACCATTCTTTTAATGTTTCTGGTATATATAATATGTTTAACCTCTTCTTTATCAGATGACATTTGATATTCCTGACACTGGAGGAGTCAGGACGAAATGCTTATCGTTGGCTGCCAGGAGATGGAGGGATTTCAAATCAACCCTCACATCTGATTTCATTTATGGTCATAAGAGTCATGACAATCCATGTCGTATTTATCCTTTTATAGATGAAGACACATGGAGACAGTTTTTTGAAAGTAGAAAAAAAGAGTCATTTCTGGTAAGGGCAATGCAAACTTTTATATACTTTCTTATATAAATGATTTTATTAATGTTTTGTTAATGATTTATTATTCTTAAATTACAACAAACAAGGAAAGCTCATCAAGAGATCCAATCTAAAAATGTATACCCTCATAGCTTATCTCGGGGAGGGTATACATTATTGGAAGAAAAAATGATAGTGGAAAAATTTCAATAACTAAGAGCTGAGTCTTCAAGCTCTGGAGAGGTGGCCCCTCCATCCCCTCCATCTAGACATGAAAAATGGAAGAGATCTCGGAAGGAAAAAAAAGGGAAATATCTTTCGGAAGAATCAAGAATCGTAGCTGAGAGGATTGTAAGATATCTATTTAATTTATTTAAGTTAACTTTTTTCTTCATATAAGTTTCAATAATTACAGAAATGTTCAATTAATTAATACAGGACTCTCTTGAGGAGAAAAATTAAGAGGGGACATTTACAGCTACTGGGAGGGAAGATATTTTATTTGGAGCATTGGGAAGGCCCGAACATCCTGGTCGTGTAAGAGGATACCCGACAGGTGTATCAGTAAGAAAAGTGTTTCCACGTTCTTCAACTTCTAACATTGAGGGGGTTTATAAAAAAAATAGAATCCTTGGAGGCTGAAGTTCAAAATATTAATGCGACGATGGAAGACAAGATTAGAGATTCGGTGCAGTCAATGTTTGCAGAAATGCAAAGACAATTTCAGACTGCAGCTCCCACTCCTCCACCTCCCCCTGCAGACCCCATTATTTATCCTCCACCTCCGCCAGTAGCTCCCACTCCCCCACCTCAGCCTGCGAACCCCATTTTTTATCCTACGCCTCCGCCGTAGCTTCTCACATATTTTGAGTTGTATCTTGATGATTCTCAACATCATATACTAGCATACGGGTTGGTATATTGTATATGAGATACAATTCATCATCAAAAATTAGAGGTAGAGAACCAGAGGGTCACTGTACAAGATATTATAGATAGATCAGCTAGGGTACCAATACCTACAGATGAGGTGGCGACAGTTGGACAGAGTATCAGCCATTTTTTAGTTTGGTCGTCTAGACTTCTTCGACTCATTACCATAGAGGTATGAATGTTATATCTTTTATTTTATTTATTTATTAAAGTTGTTTTATCATTTGAAAACTACTATAATTCTCAATTTTTTTTCACAGGAATACTTCAAAGGTAAATAAATACTGTATAGACAACAACAAAGACAACATGCTATGACATCAGATACAGATTCCATTGGTCTTGACAGATTTTCAAGATATTCACATTTGTTGTTGGGTTTTTATGAGTTTCCAATGGAATCTCATTTTTGTGGACGTGAAATAACTGTGGGGATTACAAAATCTGATATCATGGAGCTTGTTACTGAAGATAAGTTGGGCATCAACGTGGTGAAATTTTTTTCCATGTAAGTCTTAACACCTTTTCCCTGCGTTATATTTATTAAAAATGTATACTTATATATGTTTTTTATTAGGTATCTTTATAAAATTTGTGAGAGGAATGAACTGACAGAAGTATATGGATTCATGGACCCACAATTGATTTCCCCTGAAGCATTTGCATTGACTGAGGAACAAAGAATGGTTTATATTTCTGAAAGATTTGAAAAGAATATAATCCAACAATGTTGGATGATGCCTTTTTGTGAGAGGTGTGAAACACGTTTCTATCAAATAGTTAATTATCTTTTAACATTAAAAACCACTAACATTAAATTTCCTTTTATCAGTAATCATTGGATGTTAGGGATCTTTTGCCCAAGGGAGAAAGCTCTTTATTGGATATGCTCCGTTCATGGTGATGTGTGGGAAGTTTTAAGAATATATTGGAAAAGTAAGTTTCAATTTCTCAATAGTTTTATATATTATAATAAATTTTAAATTTACCCCATTCGTATTATTTTCTAATAGTGCATGGGCCTACTTTCGAAAAAAACATAAAGAAAATAAATGCAAAGATCAAATATGTCAAGGCGAAGGTAAATTTCCATTTATAATTTGTAATTTTTGATTTATTACATAAAAATAATATATTGAATTTACACTCATTCAAAACAGAATTGTCATGAACAACAAGGCCTCATCGAATGCATATATTATTTGTTAAGATTTATGTATGAAATAATAACAACTGGGACAGTTGTGAATTTTTACCTGGAACGATTTCCTCTTAAACATTGCCATCATATTTCAATTTGATTTATTCATTATACATGTAAACTATCTTCTTTTTCATTTGTAGCTTTTTGATGACCCTCAACCCTATACTGCTGAAGACATCAAACACGTACAAGTGGAGTGGTCAAATTATTTTACAGGTTTGATTGAATTTTAGTTGTTTTTAATGTAAAATGTAATTTTGAATATTGTCGTTTTAATTGTCTATTTGGTAGTTTTTAGGTTTGATTTAGTTTTTTTTGAAGTTGACAGTGTAAGTTTTGAATGTCATATAAGTGAATGTTTAATTTTGCTCTACTTCTTGTTTTGGTCTACTTTTGATGGTTCTTCTGGTATGGATTTGGGTCTGTGGGGGAGGGGTTCCCAGGGTGTGGGGGAGGGGTTCCCAGGGTGTGGGGGTGTGTTCAGTGGGGTTGGGGGTGTCCAGAGGTCTAGGAGGGCTATCTGGTGGGGTGGGGGGACAGTATTGGGGGGTGGCAAGGATGTCGAGGGGTGTGGGAAGCCGGTCCAGGGGTGCGGGAGTGCTATCCAGGGGTGGGGGGTTGTCCAGGGGTGTGGTGGGGGTTGTCAAGTGGGGTGAGGGGGTGAGGAGGTGCTGTTCAGGAGGGTGGGGGGGTTGTCGAGGGGTGTTTGGGGGTGTCCAGGGGTCGGGGGGCAGTGCAGGAGTGTGGTGGGGGCTCCAATGGGGTGGGGGAGGGTTGTCCAAGGGGTATACATGAGGGTGGGAGCTCCAATGGGGTGGGGGAGGGCTGTCCAGGGGGTATACATGAGGGTGAGGGCTCCAACGGGGTGGGGGAGGGCTATCCAGGGGGTATACATGAGGGTGAGGGCTCCAACGGGGTGGGGGAGGGCTGTCCATGGGGTATAAATGAGTGTGGATGATGTCTAGTGGGTAAGTTTTATATGTTATCTATTTACATGCTTATTGTTTATGTACTTCTGTTTTTGTGGTATGATATCTTGATTTATTTTCTGGTTGATTCTGGTGGAGAGAAGATCACTGCATTCTGTTTAAAAAAAATTTGGGTTTACCACGTCGGTTATTTAATAACCGACGTTATAAAAGGCCTGTAAAATAGTTTATCACATCGGTTATTTAATAACCGACGTGATAAAAGGCCTGGAAATTGGTTTATCACGTCGGTTATTTAATAACTGACGTGATAAAATGCCTGGATAATGGTTTATCACGTCGGTTATTTAACAACTGACGTGATAAAGGGCCTGGAGAATGGTTTAGCACGTCGGTTATTGAATAACGGACGTGCCAAATGGCCTGGACAAGGGTTTATCACGTCAGTTAATGAGTAACCGACGTGATAAACCCCCTCCCACCGGTTTATCACGTCGGTTAGTCTATAACAGACATGATAAACCCCCCTCCCCCGGTTTTTCACATCGGTTTTATATGAACCGACGTGATAAACCACGCTCAGCCCGATTTATCACGTCGATTCTTATAGAACGGACGTGATAAACCTCCCTCACCCCAGTTTATCACGTCGGTTCTTCGATAACCGACGTGATAAACCATTCTCCAGGCCTTTTATCACGTCCGTTCTAAAATAACCGATGTGATAAACCATTCTCCAGGCCCTTTATCGCGTCGGTTCTAAAATAACCGACGTGATAAACATCGCGATTTTATTCTTTTTTATGTCGGTTTTTAAATAACCGACGTCAAAAACCTTATTTATAACGTCGCACGTATTAACGTCGGCTAGAAACCGACGTAAAAAATTAAAAATAACAGACATAAAAAACATTTTCTGCACTAGTGCCATTATTTGGATTGGAGTATTGATCACCCTTGGATTATTTTTTGAAAAAAATGTAATAGTCTTTTAGAGAAGTTTCAATCATGAAGGTTCACTTCTTCTTGTATCCATTATAGGCTTCATATTTTAATTCAAGAATTATTTTGGATCTATCTTTTGAGGAGAAATCTTGTGGATGTATCTCAAAAACTATATTGTATGTGTTCCCAAAGAAATATATTGGTCACATTAAGTGAAAAAACTTTGACAACACATTTCATGATATACCTTCAATCATGGAAAATACTGATCTCCACATAGGAGGGGAATGGGGTAGAAATCCTCCCTTCCCTATAGACCAGGGCTTGTCTTGATCCACCAATACAACATTTCAATCCAGAGATTACAAATTTAACGCAAGATTGTTAGTGTAAAAATTCCACCATCTATACATGATGGGGTTGATCATGGATATATATTTCTATAATAGTTTTCCTACACTCATTATTTGGATAAACATTTTATAAATAAGAGTACGCTGAAATTTAAGATCTTAGTGTGAGTTTCTTATTTACATGGATAATGTTACAACTAATATTTATGTCACCTAAAATTAGAAATGTGTTCCATATAATCAATGGATTAATAAAAGAGTTTTTAAATTACCCACTCTCCTTAGTTACAATATTTTTATGATTTAGTCTTGGCCAATTGCTATTGATCATAACAAATATCACAAGAAGGCCATGATTTTAAGAGTCAAATCTATGTGATAAAATTGAATGATGTAACATATATTGTTCCTTATTTATTAGGAATCAAGGTGAAATGCAATTATATATGTTAACCTTATACTATAGTATGAATGCTAGATAGGTAGTCAATGATCAACTAAATTTTATTAAAAAAAATTAAGACATGTCTATTGAATACCCTCACACTACATTCCCAATTTCATTCATATTTTTAAAAATAATGTTTATAAGTCAATTTTTTTTCTTAAATTCAACTATTTCTTTAAAAAAAATTAATATTATTTGTAAGGAAATAATTTTGATTTTAATTGAAGACGACAAGTCAAAAAAATTAGACTAATATGACGTATACATTACTATATAAAAACATTCAAAATATCACAATGGGGAGTGGAAATGGGATAAAACATAGATGATATATTGTCATTATCCAATTTTTTTATAATAATTAAGGTGTTCTATCCATCTTTAATGAGTTATTACATTACTTACACTTCACATATGAGTTTCTTTTCGATAATGATTTATTATAGTATGCATGATTAACTGGAATCTTATTTGTTATAGTATAAGTAAATAAGTCCATGTATGGATTAAGAAATTATAGTTTCCTTGGGAAATATTCCTTATGAGAAATTATATTCCATGTAAAATTCAAATCAGTAATAATATTTGGATTCATTTCTCATGTGTCTCCCAATATAAAGGTTTTCTCAATTTTTTATTCGGCAAGGGGAGAAAAATAATTTTTAAATGAAAGATTACTGTAGGGTGAACTTTCATTGAAATTGAATTGATATATAGGAGTACTATCTTGGATCAATTTATACCCAAATGGTGGATTCAATTAGTTTAATATCATTGGAGGATATTTAGGATGGAAATAGAAGATAAGATAGCCTTCTTTTCATTTTATATTTTTATGAAATTGAGGGATTTTTCTATACTCGTCCTCAAAATAGTTCTCATGGTCAATCATAGCATGCCCAAAAAGAAATAATTCAGGGTAAATTCCATTTGGAGGAACTCTAGAAATTCATGTAGTGAAATTTTAGGGACTAGCATTACAATATCAATAGTTTCATCGTTGATCATGAAATGAGTTAGTCGGATTAGGGGACGAAATTTATAAACACTCGAAGGCCTCAAAAACAATATTATTAAGGAGTTAAGGGACACGATCATGCTTCTAGATTTCAGATTTTACTGAGTGATATATATTTTTAGAAGTTACATGTCGGATGGTTGGAGTTTCTTATTGTGAATAGATTCATTCATATGTGTGAGCCATCATGGGAGACTCTCGTGTTGTTTCAGGAATGTACAGACAAACATGTATTGTTTTTTAGTGATTTTAAAAATTCCACGAAATTTTCATTGTGATTTTATAATAATCACTAGTTGTAATGGTAATGTGTTCCCAATAACATTTACCATTAATCATGGGGGTTTTCCAACGTCCCTTATGGATGGGTGCATGGATGTATGGATGTTCCTAAGTAACCTATGATATGTGTTTAGGATCTAGTCAAGTGGTTGGGTTTGGGATGTCATCCCACAACCTGAAAACTTCTATAGTTAAGATATACAAAATGAGTTGTATAATGTGGACTCATATGTATGTCTACCAATCTATTATCATCAGGATGTGTTGATGGGATTCTATATAATAGAATGGTAATGTGTTCCCATTTTTTAGATGGAATAGAAATGTAGGTATTCACTTATTTATTGATTTCTACTATAATATACCAACATTATTTATGTGTTGGGGTGCGATTATAGGATTTCCCCGTGTTTTTTTTCATTTATGTTATAAGACTTAGTTTGTTGCATTGAAAGTACACTCAAAGTCTTAATGGGTGATGGAATGGAATAGTTATTTCTTATAGGTTTCTATAACTATATATTGGTAGGATTATTCTGTGGAAGTGGGGACATATGCCTAATACTATTTGTTGATAATTCTTTACTCATAAAGAGATTTCATGAGAAAATGGATCTCATTGACCTAATTCAGGACCCGTGAGTTGGAATCAATAGCAAACATAGGTATTAATTCCACATGGAATTGGAAATAATTATTATAGATTGAAACCATTTGGGGTGACTTGTGTGAGGTTAGGCCACTATCATCCTCCTGATCCACTTACCAAAATTAAAGATGACACTTGTTGATGTGTTCTGTGTAGACCCTCCCAAAATGGATTGAAATAGAAACTAGTGGATCTTTATTCTTCACCACTAAATTTAATTGGTGGATGGTTGGTATGGATTGATGTTTATGGTTATTTTATTATAATATATATTGTTATAATTGTACAATTTAGGTTGTACAACCTAATCAGTGCATTTTTCACAAGGATTTGAAGGCTTTAGGTGGGAAATTGTGTCCTCTGGGTCAATGATAGAACAACATGTATGATGGAAGATGCATATGTTTTTAATGATCTGTAGGATTCCATTTTGATCAATATGAGTTATTTTGGATTTACCTAGTGGTTAATAATCAATGAAAAATACGGAAAACCATCAATGTTTCACCATGAGAATGAAAATTCACAAATGACTGAATTTTTTAAAAGATCCATGATGGATTTAATTTCAATTTACAAGATTAAATAACCTAACACATGAGAAAATCAGTTATTCTATTCAAGTTAATATTCACAATGGGGTCATAATTATTTTATTCCCTCATATTGCGACACAAATTTACTTATATAAGATATTACATTCACCCTTTAGATGGTTTCCAATGCGGTTCATTCATTGAACCCAAAAAAACCAAAAAATTCCCATATTTTTGATATGATGTGAACTACATTAAATAGGTTGGTGGTTCCTAGGAATTTATAAATTGAAAATCAACAACTCACAACAGTTAAAAGAATATATGTTCTGGATCATGAAACCCTATTAGGAGGGATTTATTTCCTACTTTTAGATTATCTTATCAAATTACGTCATGTTTTGAATACATCATAGATCCAAATTAGGTAATAGTTTCCCTTTATTTTTTTAATCATATATTAACATATGTAAATTTGAGAATTTGTATGTATTACAGGTTCCTTATAAATCAATGAATCTATTTGTTTCAGAGTTTATCCATATAGGGAACTATATATTTTTAGCACATGTCCACCATCAATGGTACCATATTTATGTATCATTGGTTCTACATATTATTTATTTTATTATTGTGTGACTCCATTTATGTAAATGTTTTTTAATGGAAAGAAGTATTACACTCTGTAATTTATCATCTCCATTGGAATAATTTTTTATTTTTTCATTGGTATCAATACCCTCATAGGGTTTCCCATGTATCCACATGATAGGAATAAATAACCATTTAGTTAATTTGAAATTAATAAAAAAAATTCAAGCCATTTAAGGTTATTTTAAAAAGAAAATATCATGCATTTCAATGTCATGTTATAAAAACATCATGGAGAGAGGATCTAAGTAAATGATGATGTGGGAACTTATGAATCAACTACACTCTATATTTGAAAAAACCTAAGAAAAACATATCCCTCTAGGTGGGTGAATGATCATATAGAATATATGTCCCAATAATGATGATACATTTCATATATGTTAGGTTTAAACCTTAGGGAGGCATTTTACTTATTTCATTTTGTTGACAATAAAAGATCATGCAGTTTAGTATTGTAGGGGATTAATCTTATCAGGAAAGACCCTTGATGTAATTTTTATTATATTATTTACAAGATTAACTTGATTCCCAAAGACCAAATAATTCATAGTCGATGTGAGGAAAAGTAGTTGTTTAAGATCAGCCACATTTCATAAATTGTTCTATATGGTACTTAAATCTGAGTTGGAAGAATATTTTTGAAATTACTTCATCTTCCATCAGTATATGAGATAATAGAATATTGAATTAATGGGAAGCAAGAAATCCAATGAAAAATAATATGGGAACACACAAGGATATATGACCAACAGATATATTCTCATCTTCAGCTAATGGATAATGTTGCGGATATAGAGGGGTATCCCATAAAAAATACTATGTGAATAATCTAGAATGTATTATTATTCCTATATTTATATCAATTTCAAAAACTATATACTTGTTATTATAAATCCATGAATTTGAAAATAAAAGGTAGAAAAGTCCCCTGACTCACTTAAAATTTTAGGAAGCATGTGGGATGTGTGTACCACTAACTAAAACGAGATATTTTCTACTATTACTACCTCTAGGACTGTGGTACATGCATCAAAAGTAATTCAAAACTATTATCATCCTAAAGACCCTGCTTATATGGGATATTATGTTTGGTACACCCTTTAATATACCAATGAATGATCTTAAGATTCCCACATCTGTGTGACCCATACTACCAAATATTTGTCTTTGGGGGATATGGGTAGTGGTTGTAATGGAATAATTCCCAAATAATATGATTGTGTAAAGGAACATGTAATTTTTTTTAGAAAGGACACCATATTTATGGAATGGTTACTCAAGAGGGATGCCATGAATTGTTGGCTACTAAGGCGGGATACCCTGGGTAGATGGTCACTTATGTGTGATACTTGAGGTGAAAGGAAACTAAGGCAAGATTCCTTGGGAAGTTGGACTCTAAAGAGGGATACATGAGGAAAATGGCCATAAATGAGGGCTACCATGGGTGGGTACATTATATAGAGTAATTTCACAGGTGGAATCTTCTTGAACTAGGATTTCCATGGTAGTTGGACCATATGCTAGGATTTTAAAAATGGTTCACCGATAAGGTCGTATTCCCTGGGCTGTTGGCCATTATGGTTGGCTACCCAAGGAATAAATCCTCTAAATTGGGAAAGCATGGGTGGTGTTCACTATGTTGGGATTCTCTGGTGAGGGACCTAGGGATGTTGGTCACCTAGGTGATGCCTTTTGATCTCCACATATTACATAATTTAATTTGAGTAAGACCTACATTGAAATTAGAATGATAAAAGATGCTTTCTATGTAGAATCAAAGTACTACAATATGGATTTCCCTACACTTCATGAGTGGTAAAATCATACCGTATGAGATGATCAACAGGATATTTATACGAAAAAATATAGATAAGGGGTGGAGATGGCATAAAATTTAAGATGGTTCAAACTGGTGAGTAAAAAGAGAGAATCATTGAAATCCTTGGGGACATGGGTGAGGTATACTAATCATATATATGATTCCCTAGGTTAAGCATGCCTTGTGGAAAATGGGTACCCATTGAAAGGTAATCAGAATTATCCTGGGGTTTCCTTGTTTCCAATTATTTTACATTTTTTAATAAAAAATAATGTGAAAATAATTTATAGGATTGAAAATTTTGAAACCAAATGAAAACAAATAAATAAATATTAAATACACTATATCCATTCCCTGAATGTAGAATTGAAAATTTTCATTATATTTCAAGTAAAAACTGAAAATGAAATAAAAATTGTATATTGGAATGAAAATTAAACTACAATAAGAAAATATCATGAAAAAGAATATTATTTCTAAATCAATTAAAAGTATAAGAATTCATCATATAAACAAATCAAAAAAATTATATCATTTATCAAATAAAAAATAATAATAGAGAAATTAGTAATTCCTTGGAGAAATAATTGAATGAAAACCCAAGGGAAAGTCATTATAAATTCTAAGGATTAGTAGATCCAAAATATTAAAAAATATGAGGATGAAAACATATATATATTTCTTGAAATTGTGTAAGAGAGACTCATAAATTATTGTTTTGATTTTAAATTTAATAACGGTGCATTCTGAGAACATAAAAATATCATTGGCACCTAATATAATTTTTTCCATTTAATTATAGATATATGAAAAACTGACCCTAAATATCATTTCTCTGCTAGTTTTTACATATAAATTTTAAAAAATTAATAAAAAAATCATTGTTAATATAGGATATATATCAAATTATGTAAAACTCATTTTAGAACCTCATTATTTAAATAATAAACATAAAAACATTCTTTAATGTTAGTTATTATATAACCAATATTAAAACCAAATGGTCAAAACTATTTTTTCACTATAAACTTGTGATTATTTCATATAATTTGTTTGAATTATGTAATTTTATTGTATTATGTGGTATTCCTTTATTGTTTTCATTTTTTTCAAAATAATTTTCATTCCAATTGTTTCATGCTTTAGGATGTATGTTTCGTATCAAGGATATTAATAACTATAATATCCTTTCATTGGATTAAAATGGTAAATAGAGAAATTTCAATTTATATGCTTGATTTCTCCCACCCTAATTTTTTATGATATATGAATTTCTGTAACTCTATGGAAAAAATGATATTTTGATATAAAATAATTTTTTTAGAACTTTTAAATTGAATCTTTTGAAAAAAAGGTATTTTCAAAATAATAAAAAATGGGTTCCTTTCACACTCACAAATTTTATCTTATAATATTATAGTCACTAAAATAATATTTTTTTCTTAAAAAGGATCCATTATAGAAAATAAGCATTAATATTAATTGTTTTTGAAGGATTTCACATCATATTTTAAAAAGTAACATTTGAAACTATCATGTAAATGTTTATTGTACATAAATGTTAATAATGACTTCTAAAAGATATATTATGTTTTCTTATACATTTAAATTTTAAATTCAGAATTATTTAACTTAATCTGGTTTTTATTTATTTATTTATCCTTTAATATGTAGATCTATTATCATTTTGGGGATTGAAGTTGTGGTATCTGAAGAATGAATTATTTATCACTTTTTCCTGATGTAACTTGAACAATTATTTTTTCAATGTTATTATTCATTTATATCTACATCAACATATGTATTCTTTATTGAACCATGGTTATTTTATTTTTCATCTTTCAAAATCCTTTCTCAATATGTTGTATGATCATGTTATTCCAAAATTTAATTAACCATACAATAATTACCATATATGAAATTAATATTTCATTTTCTAAATTTTGATTTAAGGATGTTCACTAAGAAATAATGTCTAATTTTTGACATGGGGAATAACATTATAATTCATTAAATCATTATTCCCTGACCATTAATTTTTCTCCTGTTTACTATGTATTTATTATTATCCATGTTAATTATGTAGATCAGTTATGATCATAACATCACTTTTATTAACATAGGAAGAATTATTGACATTATTGACGATTATTGACTACTTATGAAGGTTGATTATGTATTCACAATACATATCATTCATTATATGGATACTAAGTTTTTTAATTAATAAGTGGTTTTTTTCAGAATAGTATGAAATGTTTTTTAGATTCCTGTAATGAATACATTTTATTTAATCACATGATGGGTGGGGAAAATATTTACATACCGCATTGATGCATCGAATAGACTCATGAGACAATAATAGTTTGGATTTAGTGTATACCTCTAACCATAATACAATATATTCCGGAAACATGTCATTAAAATCATATTTTTAGGTCCATAATGACGTATTCCTTTTTTATAAGATCATTATTTTTAATATCCATATTTTCATTTATCATCATCGATATTAAATGATATTTTACTCAGTTGATTATGAATTAATGTAGTTTACCTATTCTGAATACAATATTTATGCTATATTTGTTCCTTTATAACCATTGATTTTTTTCCCTTACTAGCCATTTGATCTCACCAATTATTATGTTTTCATTTCCCTAGGTTATGAAAAAAATATACATTATATTCCTAATAGGATAAATTGTGTGGACAATGTTGTGGGAGGTATTGAAGAATTATTCTTGATTAGTTAATTTCTTATGTAGTAGAAAACATATTCATTAGTTTACAAATATGCAGGATATAATACCATGAGTTTAACTAATTTTTTAGAATTAATTTAATCATTAAATTTTTTTCATTTAATGAAACAATGAATATATATTTTTACTTTAATTATATGAAACACAAAAAAATGTCTTCTACACGAAAAAATATATTAGATTATGATAGAAACAACACTATTTTTGGGTTTTGTTACACATTGAGTTGGGCTTATTTAATAGATTACATTGCACATAAAACCTAGTTTAACCAACCTAAAATGTAATACAAATAATATTTTTAAAATATTATTATTTTTTTCACCTAGACATTGGAATAGTGGTTATGTATAAAATTAATTAAATTAGGATAAAATGGTTTCCACGTGTATATAAGAGGAATTATTTTCTAACTGATTAACAGTAAAAAAATCATTTTTGCAAATATAGGAAATCATTTTTTCAATTCAAAAGTGATTTTTTATATATTTTATATACATTGTAAAATTATATAATATTTTTAAATTGTTTTTAATTAGGTCAAATATATATAAATTATTCTAATTTATGTCAATAAAACCAATTTCACATCGAAATTGGATAAAAAACAGTTCAATCTTGTAGATTTTTTCTCTTGAAAACTAGTCATCTTGTCCCATATGTCAGACTAATATTAAAATAATTTCTACCATTTATATGGTCATGATTTAGAAAAATGGATTCCATAATTGGAATCATAATAATCTATAATTTCTAATAAGTTTAAATTACTTTTTTTCATAAAATATTACTAGAGGATAATATAATTAATGAAACCTTGTAAGGTAAAATTGAGTTTACATGGTGGTTAAACATTAACATAAGGGTAAAAAAACTAGAAACATGATTAAATTCTATTTTATGGCCATATTTCGACCATATAATCCCTTTCCTCTAAAATTGAAAATTAATAATGAAACATTATGTAAGGGGGTCCTCTCAATAGTGTTTAACTTTTTATATTTCCAAGAATGCAACTCCTCCCCAAATATAAAAAGTCACTCACCCCCTCACTTGTTCAGAAATTTCATAATGATTTTGTCATCCATCCCCAGCCCAAATAAGCTTCCAAGATCCATCCACTTATCCTTGAAGCATCCCTTTTAGAAGAAATATGTCCCTATAATCCTTTTTCTGCAATCCAAAATAAGTCACCAAATTAAAAGGAGGTTTGAATGTGTAAAAATAGATTCAATACTTAAGGTTATGGTTTTACCATATAATATTCATTTATATGATACATATTTTATATTCCCCATTTATTATTTTTGTGTGTTTTATACAATGACCTATGTCATGTTATATCTATAATATAATTTATTTAATGACATTAAAAGTTTCAATTTATGTTATTATTTCATGTTGATCATTATTAAAAAGTTACTCAAGTAGTAAGGGGATTTGTAGTCTCACATTTATTTATTCGAGACTTATGTCTTATTCACCAATCATTTATTTTTTATGATGTATATAGTTCCCATGAATATATTTTATGATTCTTACACTTAAATTATTGTGTATTTACATATCCATTTTATGACTTATCTTTCACAGGGTTTATTATTCATAAGTAACCAAAAAATGTAATGTAATTGTTTCCTTGATTTTGCTTCATTGAGACACATATTATGTTTTGAACTTATATTTTTTTATGAGTTATATATAATTCACTTTAACATGTTATGTCAAGAAAAAATATATATATTCTAATGATATTATACAATTCATGTAATTTTATTATTTCATGGGAATTTTGATTCAAATATATCATTGCAGATTGGGATACATTGAAATTTTTAATTATTATTTTCCTCAAAAAATTTCAAAAATGTTAATTTAAAATTATTTTCCATCTGGGATTAATTTAATTGAAATAGTTTATGATTTAATGTTAATATTATCTAATTATAAATTTATTTCTCTTGTTTAATTGTCTATGTTTAAGATTAAATGTTGGTTGTGAAACATGTTCCTCTTCGATGGGTTATATTCCTATAAAACCCATTTCTTTTTACATGTTTTGATTTGATGAAATCATTATGACACTTTTCAGTTTTTCATAGGTTATAGAATGATAACATGATTATGACACCCATTTCATTTAATTGTTTATATTAATAATTTTACAAAGCACATCTCTTTTTATAGACCATGATACGATGAATGTTTCATTATCATATGAACATGTATAAATGATTCTATTATATGAAGGGTGGGACCAATATATCCATGAATGTAATTTGTTAAAGATTTATATATCATGAGATAGATGTGGATGGATCGAGGAGTGAAATCAGTTCCGAAATATAGGGCTGGAACATGAAGTATACACGGTTCAGAAATACAGGGCATGAATATGAAGTGAACCACATTTAGTAATATAGGGTTGGAAATAGAAGTTAACCTGATTTAGTAATACATGTATTGAACGGGAATTAAAACATGTTCAATAATATTAGTATGTAATAGAAATTGAACCCATCTCATTAATATAATACTGGAATTGACTGTGAACCAAATTTAGAAATACATGGATGAAACAGGGAGTTAAACTAGTTCAGTAGAGGAATTTTTCCACTAAGTTGGTTTTGGGGGTGAACCTTGACTACTAAGATGGTTTGGGGAGTGAACCCCTTCCACTTATCTAACCTTATTAGTAATCCATGTCTACTATGTATATCATTTTTTATTCTTATGTTTCTTCCACAATTCCATGTATTTCTCTTATGTTATGCTTCTATATATTATTCTATTTATTTACTTATAATTTTGTCCAAATTATTGAATATATTTATTCCATGATTAATGTTTATAATAATTGAAATGTAGGTTATTACCTTCTAATTTTATGATCACATTATCATGCCCATATTTTCAAGCTTATTCTTACATATATCCCATGTTTTCCCTTACTGAGCATCTGATATCACCCCTTCATATATTTCCTTTCCCCATGTTATGAAGATATCTGTCATGTATGTTGTTTCTCATAAGGTTTAATTCCATTGACAACCTAGTGGGAGATAATTTAACTCACATATTTACCAGTGTTTATGTTTCATGTTCCAAAATTTACTAAAATAATATGGTATTTATTAGTCAATTTGTTTAATGTATTAAGTGTTTTTAAAAAATGATGTAATGTTAATGTATTTTAAGGGTGGCTTTATATAGATGTTATTGGGGATATTGTTTAGATAATCATTGGAAACAATGATGAGGAAACTATACATAGATCCTTAGGGATATTTCTAAGGATATGTCTAGCGATGTATGTAAGGATAAATCATGGGATGAGTTAATGTATAGGGAAATATCCTAGAATTTTGGTAATGTATATAGTGAGTGGGTTCCAAGAAATAAATCAATATCCAGATACTATAAGTGTATGTGTATTTGGAACATATGTACATAATGTTAACATACCTAAAAACACCACAGTAAGCTATAATTTATCTGGAAGTTTTCTATAAAAATATGTCTTACTATAGACCTGGTTTGAAACTCTTAGGGGATATTAATTGGGAATTCATAAAAACGTTATACAACTTCCTAAAAGATTTAAATAGATCATGAATTTGAATGAATTAAGATAAACCATAGGTTTCATTGATTAATATGGAAGTTTTCATGATTTATACATTTTATATGATGTTTTTCATGATTATGTGGTTCTCTACATTGATGATATTTTAATACTCCATCATTTTTTTTATTTTAGTCAATGGATGGAACCTGAAGGTTCTGTGTTAATGATGAACGATATAGAAAATTAAATTATTTTTGTCCAATGATCCAAGTGTTATATGATATGGAATACAAAACATCATTTCAATGCTAAAAATCATCTTCAGGATATAAATCTTGGTGAGAATCCAAACGAGAAGTAGGGGAAAAACTATATATTGATTCTATATTAGGAAAATATCACATTTTTAAGAGGTTCTATTGATCCATTATATTCGAAGTAATGTATTGGTAAAACTAATAAGATATTTTCCATTCTTTAGTGTCTAGTCCATGAAGATGTTACTCTTGTTTTCTACCATCTAAAAGGTAAAACATATCAATGGTGCAACCTTATCGAGAATATGTGTTCACAAGATGAAATTAAATCCATAGATTTTTAAATGAAATAAAACTTATTTTTAAATTAGAAAATTCTTCATATTCAACATATGAATGAGGAAAATAAATTCCTAGATCTTAAGAAGAAAATGATGAATCTATTTGTTCTTATGAATCAAATTTTACAAGGCTTTCAAGGTCCTCTATTGGAACTATTATCCATCCTCAAATAAAAATTGAATAATTTTCTTATCATAAAAAATATTTTTAAAAATAATATTACTATTAGATACTATAAAATCTATTAATAGTTTTAATGATGTGTAATGGAGGTGGAAATGGAGGTTAGAATGGTGAATAAATCTCATGGTGTTGACAAGAAATTAAATATGGAGTTAAAAGAAAAATATAACGACTAAGGAAAGAAAATGATAATCATATCTATATGAAAAATGTGTCCAAATAAGAATGGAGTAAATTTTATTAAGGGGTCTTTTAAATGTTTTAGTGAGGAAGGCATAGTCATCATGATACTCATTGATGATGTTATGGGAGGAAGTCAGCAAAAACTAAAAATAGAAAACAATACAAACATAATATACCTCCAAAACATCAATGTTTCAATTGAAGGGAGATTGATAATTATGTGAATCAATGGTCCAATACAAAGGAAAACATCGATGGTAATCCATAACAACCCTGAGGAAAAAATTGTAAATATTATAAAATCATTATGGATGATGTGAATAATGGTAATTGTTGCACCCTAATCCTCCCATACATAGTTGGTAATTTCAAGTTTAATTTTGTATTAATAAGACCAAAAATTATTATAATTCGTCATTTATTTAGTATCAATGTGATTACCTCCCTAAAAATGGCTTATCATTTAATTTATTCACATTTGATATTTTATTAGTACCAGGATGGACCCATCTATCCAATGAATGTGTTTGGGTAAAAGATAAGATCATATTTAATTAGAAAATTGGGAATTATATTTGGGAAGGTTTACATGGATAACCTTTTATTATATAATTTATGTAAAATTTCTTATAATGATTTATTAATTAAGGTATTATCTCGATATATGTTGATTTATGCATATTGGATAACATGTGATAGCATTTTTTTTGTGATGACGACAATCGAAATAACCTATAATTATATTTATGGATATCATGATTTGATAATGCTTCAGGAATGAAAATTTTACTATATTTTCATAGATTAAGTGATTATGTGGAAATTGATCAAGAAAAAGGAAAGGTTACATTGTTTTGGAATCATGTATGTATATCCTCTCATGAAAATTTTTCAACTTTAGGGAACAAGGTCATAAATGAAAATCTTGTCTTGTTATCATCAATTTTGATAATATCGATGACTTTTTTCAAGAATATTTGGGTTATGCATTTGTGATAATTAACATTTACCTATACATGTTTTCAACCACTCTCCATCATGACGTGAATGTTATATTTCTCTTATATGTACATTTTTTCTTGTTCTATATATATTCTCTTATATGGAAACCAAGTTATGAGTTATTTATGGAAACCTTTTGGTTTAAAACATTCCCTTATCCTAAATAGAGTTTTAGTATTAATTTCTATTATTTTGGTTTCTATGAAAAAAACATAAATGTATTTATCTATTAATATCCCAGATGAATTTTGAGGGAGAAATTAATTTTATGGTCTGTAGGATGTAACACCACGTTATTTGTCAAAATATTTTTTTAAATTTAATTTAGTCATTTTATATTTTAATTTAATTAAATTATGAATATAGAATTTAAATTGAATTATATGCAACACTAAGTTAAAATTTCACTAGATAAAACTCATAGATTAGCTTGTGATACCAGAAACACTATGTTTGTCTTGTGCTACACACAATGCAGAATTATTTTGATATCTTCTCTTGCATGAATGGACTAGTTTTACCGAACATAAATTTAATATTAATAATATTATTAAACTAGTATTATATTTTTTTACCTAGCCATTGAAATATTGTTTATGAATTTGATTTATAAAATTATAAGTAGATGGTTTAAAATTTTAATTCATAATAATAATTAGGTGTCCAATTAACTATAAATTAAAATTAAACCTATTTTAAAAATATTTAAAATATTTTGACAGAAAACTATATTTACGAAATCATAAAACATTTACCATAACAAATGAATTAAAAAATATTTTGATAAATAAATTCATTGACACACAGACATATATATATATATATATTTCATTAACATATTTAATATTAATCTTATATATTTAAAAAAAATAGATGAAAATATATGTAATTTAATGAATAAAAAGATATATTTATCTAAAAAAACATTTCACAACATTTTAATGGAGAACCCATCTTAAAAACATTTTTTCACAATTTTATTATTATTTTTTAGAAAATGAAAATAATTTTTAAAATTTTAATATCACTATTTTATTTGGGTGATTTATTGGTATTTTTATGAGAATATTCATTTTTGGACAAATAGTGAAAAAACATTGAATATTAATTCAAAACTGCATTTTTGTATAAATTATATATATAGGTAAATTATTTTTTTATTTTGATTTAATGTTTAATTAGATTAATTTTGTACAAGTAATCCAATTTACTCCATTGAAACTAATTTTACAACAAAATTGGATATAAACACATTTTAAAATTGTAGACATTATTACTTAAAAAACCTATCTTCTCTTCCCATATATGATATTAATTTTAAATTAGTTCATCCACTTCTATGATTTGAATTTTCAAAAACGTATTCCATATTTGGAATCAGAAAAATTTATAAATTCTATTATGGTCACCAAATTTCTGACCAAAAATATTAGTGAATGTAATTTAAATTAATTATAGTGATTAAGGAAAATATGATTTTACTTAGTGATTTAATATGAATTGAATGGGACAAATAACAGAGAAACATGTAAAAAATCCATTTGATGGAAATATTCTATCCATATTCTCTATTTTATTAAAAATTGAAAATTATTGGACACATATGATTTTAAAAGACTGATTAATAGAATTTATATTTTTATATCTATAAGAATGACGCTCCCCCCTACACTGTAAAAAGGAACTCACCCCCACAATTCTTCAAACCACTAATGACATTTAGATCAACCAAAACCTATCCATGTTAGCTCCAAACATCTCTATCTTCATTCTATAAGCATCCCTCTGGGAAGAAACATAACCAAGAAATCCCTTTGGGGAAAATAAAAGGAGTTAAAAAAGAACAGGAGGTTTGAACTTATATAAATATAGTCAATACTTATTTTTAAGGTTTTCTCATTTCAATTTTATTTCTTTGAGATAAATGATATATTCCCCAATTATTATTGTTTCTTTGTGTATAAAATTTATCATGAAATGTCAATTCAGGAATTTTCATTATATAAAAATTTCAAATGTTACAATTTATGAAATTGTTTCATGGGGAAGATGATTCAAATGTTACAAAATTATTAACTGGATTTCTAGTCTCGATTTTATATACGTAATAATTATTTATTATTTAACCCACTTATATTTTTTTTTCTGTGTATATACTGATGATTAGTATATTCAATTTTTCTTATAACTGAAATTTTGGGTATTTACATATCCATTTTATGATTAGTATTTTATGGGGATTACAGTTCAAAGGATTCCAAATAAGTAAAGTAATTTTGTCTAAATTTTACTTCATTGAGACAAGTGTTATGTTATAAACCTACAACATTTTATGTTCTGTATATAATTCCCTTTGAATTTTTATTTCCAAAAACTATTTCTCTTCATGGTATTATATCATTCATGTATTGTTATAACTTCATGAGGATTATAATTCAAATACTTTATTTTTTTATAGTTAAATTTAAAATTTTTTATGATTATTTTCCTCAAAAAATTTCAAATCTGATCATTAAAAAATTATTTTCCATCTAAGATGAAATCCTTGGAAATATATTATTCTAAATTTTGAATATAATACAAGTACATAATTATTATTCATTCATTTAATTGTTTATATTTATGATGACATGTTATTAATGACTCCCCTTCCTTTTCCATGGGTTATATGCTAATAAAACCCACTACATTTCACGAGTTCTGTTTTATTGAAATGTTTATGAAACCTATCTCATTTCTAAATGTTATGATATGATGAAATATTTATGATACCCATTTCATTTCATTAGTAATGTTACAATATTTATCAATACCATATCATTTTATGGGTCATGATGTGATGATTGTTTTGTTATCTTATGGTACATGAATGTATAATATTAGTATGTGATGTAGGGGACCTGTTACTTGCTCAAATTAATTGGGTCTAGATTAATATCTCATGATCTAGAAATGTATGAAAAAAGGCATGAAGTCTTTACAGTAATACATGGATGGAGCGATACATCAACATGATATAGTAATACAGGGTTGGATCATAATATGAACCCATCTCAGAAATACAGGGATGAAACACGTAATGAACACAGTTTGATAATAGAGGGATGGAATGAGAAGTGATTCGTGTTCACTAACAAAGGTTTGTAATGGTAAGTGAACCTGGTTCAGTAATATACGGTTGTAATGGGATGTAATTCCAGTTCACTAATACATTAATGGAAAGGGATGTGAACTCATTTTTGTAAATTAATTTGCCCATTATGATTTTTTTTGGTGTGAAGCCTGACTATTATGATATTTTTGGGATTAAAACAATAGAACATATTATTCCTCAGTTGTTATCCTTGACTAATATGAATATTATTAAATATTATTATCTATCATCAACAATTACTTATATTACAAATATATTATTATTCAATGGATTATTCTATTGATTCCCTTATTATTCATTACATAGGAAAATCCAATCATTTTGGAATGAAAAATGTTTACAATCTTTTATCTGGATGTTATGATTTTCTAATTTTATTATAACATTTTAAACACATATTACTTATGACCCTTCATACCATTAGTGATTATCTGAGCTCACGACTTTCTATATATCACTTCCCCAGGTTATGAAAAGATGTATTTTGTATGATGTTTTTAGAAGGGTTTTGGTAATGAAGAACCTAATTCGAGATAACTTTGCTCACTTATGTAATAGTATTTATGTTTCCATTCATCCAAAGACACTAAACTAATACGGTATTTGGGTATCATTCTGTGTAATGAATTATGTTTTTAAGAAAAAATGTTCCAACGTTAATGTATATTACTATATGGTCATTGTATGGGCATTTTTATTTTATGTTCATTTAATAATTCTCCAAAACACTTAACGAAAAAAGATGTGGTGAATATATGTAATGAAATTTTTTCTTTTTGACATGGAATTATGGGATTGTTTTTTCAAGAAATATATAGTTGATATCAACAAATGTAGGTAAAGTATTTTTCTATTGAACCAGATCTGGGAATGTAGGTCTAGAGCGACAAACAATGTATTTTGACCTATTTCTATGAAATGGGTTTACTATAGAAATTATTTTTTTGATGTTAAACGATTTATTTATTTTTTCATTTTCATTTTCAATTATTTTTTTTCGTTATTTTTTTTAATTTCATAAATGTATATATAACATTTAACATTATTGTTTATTATTTTGTGCCATAGAATGAATAAAAAAAAGAAATGACCTATGTTAATACCTATGTTTCACTGAAGAGGAGTTCTAA
Organism: Viscum album; assembly: GCA_963277665.1. Classification (NCBI taxonomy): domain Eukaryota; kingdom Viridiplantae; phylum Streptophyta; class Magnoliopsida; order Santalales; family Viscaceae; genus Viscum; species Viscum album. The sequence continues at coordinate 1,588,292,637 of OY728141.1, read as the reverse complement.
TTATATCCATGTTTTCAAAAAAAATATTATGACTCCAATGATGAAAATTTATTTCATTCACAATTGATAAGAATTTTAAAAAAATTAAATTATTTAATTTTTTATGAAAATATAATAATTTATAATAACACATTATTTCAAATAAAATTCAAATACATTATTTTTAAAATTAGATAAATTATATTTTTCTAATGATTATAATTTTTTGACTCAATATTGTTAAATGAAGGATTGTGTGTGATTGAATCATTAATTTTAGAGTAGTTTTATTTAATTTTTCATATAACCATAAATTCAATTATTTTATATAGTTAGATATATAAAAATGATAATTATATTTATTATCCACTTTTCATGATTTTACAACTCAACACTATAAAAGGGAATTAGAGTGACCTGATAAATAAGTTGGATACATGTGCCTGCCACCATGACATCCATTATGGGCTATAATTTTCATTATAATGTATGGTGGAGTATTAAAACATATTTATTGATTCATTTCAGGAAAAAAAACCATTTTTCAAAACATGGTTGATATGTAAGTATGTTAATTTTATTACTAAAACCAATCAATTCTATAGATTAAACCAAGTGTAAATTGGTTTTTATTTCATTTTAATTTGGTAGAAATAACTAAACAAAAATAATACTATCATAGGCATTACGATCATGCTATATTTGAGTGGTGCATTTTCATAAATCCAACCGACAAAATCTTCCACACATAATCACTTAATTATCACTTAAATCAACTCACATTAGAGTGTTAGGAGGTTTTTACACCATGGGTGAAATGTAATGATTGTAATTTTATTTTTTTGGAACAAATTGAATATATTTAGCATTGGAAATAAAATATAAAGACCCAAAATAATTAATTCAACAAGATTAATAAGATCAAGAAACTATGATTCCCCCAATAGCCGACAAAGTGAAACATCAAAGAAAAATAAATTGTTTTTTTTTGTTCTATAATCAAATCTAAAGGGGAACCAAAAAATAATATATAAAATAATAAAAAAAGAGAATATCATAAAAATTCCATCATCATATACAAACACAGTATGGGAACCCATAACATAGGGGATCTCAAAAACATTTAAAAATGAAGAAAATGAACATTAATAAATCTTATCCCTTCACATTTCAAGCAGGACTGGATCGTTGAATGGGATCAAAAATGTTTTCCACTTTTGGAAAACACTAATTCTAAAGATGGAAAAAATCATATCATTTATAGTTCTATAAAAACAAAAATCATGATCCATTATTAGACTATCTATAATTAAATTCAGACTTGATAATTTTACTCGTTTTTAATCGCAATATAATTAGGCACCATAAATTCTACACAAGAAAAAAAATGACTACCAAACCAAGAGTAATAATGAAAACAAAATGCCTCCAAAAAAATGTGATTGATATATTTCATTAATAAGAAAACTATCTCACTAACCTCTATTGGAGTAAAAAACCCTACATCTTTCATCATAATAAATACCAACAAATAAATTAGGACAATAAATTTATTTTGAAAAATATTTTACATTTTATACTATAATTAGCAACTTTAACATTAATCACTAATGAGATATCCATTAATAATAATAAATACAGCTTGTTAAGCATACTATTAATATTAAAATTTTCAATACAAGAGAAAATAATAATATTTCCAGATTGATGGAACTGTTATGTTTCATAACGAATCAAACATTTTCATAAATAATGAAAAATGAACAATGATCCCAAAAATATAAAAAATCAACCCATTTATAGGTTTCTATTTTTGTATGCATGATATTATTTAGATTAAATGAACACATTTTCATGATAAAAAATTATGATGCTAATTAATTCCCACAATAAAAACTCATATACATAGTAAAAATCTGTCACATAATTACTTTTAAAAACTATGCTTACAAACACCGCAATTAATAAATGATTTTATATAAATTTTAATTTATTTGAGAATTTATTTATAAAATCTATTAATATTTTAATCATTAGTTTTTATTCATTCTTATAAATTTTACTTTGAAATATTAATTCAAGACCCATGATAAATCTAACCCCTTATCATAAATTTCTATTAATCTACTTATATAGGGAATCTCTAATTAAATTATGTCTTATATAACTCTCATTTATATTGATTTCATGATTATTTAAAATTTTATGTAATTAATTTTTATATAATATACAGTTCATCTCCTTCTAATCCATTCCTTATTTTCATACATTTTCTAAATTCTTTTTCTACCCAGATGGTCAATTTATGTATGGGAAGTGTATAATATATTTTCAAAATGATAATTAAAAAGATTTAATTTGATTAATCCTGTAATCATATTATGTAGTTACTTATTTTTAGTTTTGTATTTTTAAGGAGTATAAACCATTTTATTTATAATATTAAGTACATCTATTGGTTAGTTTTATAGAAACCCTCATTTTAGGTATACCTATATAATTAAAAAATCTATTAAGTAATGAGAAATTACAGATTATATTAAACATTTTGAAGTAATTTGATCATTATGACTCTTATGTTTGGATATTTGAGAAGCGAGTGAAATAGATTCCTAAAGATAAGAGAAGATTAAATTTTAGGGGAAATATTTGGGTGAATCAATGAATTTTCTTTATTTTATTAAAATATTTGACCCTAAAAATGTTTAAAAAAATTAACAAATATATTTTTGTCTCATATCATTATAAACATTTTCACTGACGCCTTAGAATATCAGATTATTTTAACTAGAAATTTCCATCTAATAACGACTTTTAACATTTTGAAATTGAGATATAAAATTAATCGTAAAAATATTATAACAATACTTATTTATAAAATTTGGGCAGAGATTTTTAAAATTTTAAAATCATGATCTGCGAAGGTGACTATGACGTATGAAACAATTATGCATAGATGAAGGAATTTAAAATAATAATTAAATTTCATGGCATATTATATTTGAAGACAATATTTTTCAAGGATTCATGATAATTTTAGGTGAATTAAAGAATAATTATTGAATTTATTGAGTTGTGGATTGATCTAAATAATGTTACTGTTCTTTCAATAATATTGAGTGAAATTGTAAAATGTTGGGTAATTTGATGAAAATTGGATTGTCTCTCTTTTTGTATACATATTTACATTATATTAATTTAATTTATGAATTAATTTATGTGATTTTATCTTCTTTTATAAATATAATCTCAATGGTACCATAGAAAAGAAATTTACTAAATAAGATCAAATAAAATATGTTGTATGCATCAAGAATTTTTTTTCATGTTTTCAATATAAAAAGATATAAGTTAAAATATTTCATGGTTGGCATTAAAAATCAGCACATGTCATGTTGAATTCCTAGAAATGAGATTTGGGATCAATGAGTACGTAGAATTATTTTTACTGCGGGTTCCAAAATGACACAAAACCATTCCAATTCAAAATGATTCCATAAAAATTTAACCAACTAAAATATTTTCATCATTTAATGTGAATACATATTTTTATTAGGTTTATCGTGGAGGAAAAATTCCATGTGCTACATTATCAAGTTATTGTGAAAAAATAATCAAGACCCCATTATTCAATCATAATGAGTAAAAACATTAAAAATTGGTCATGGCCACTTTTTTTAGAAAAATTATACTATGGAGAATTAGATTCACTAACGAAATAAGAATTTTGATAATTGAGTATTGGAGTTGGGATATTAGTGGATGTTTGTTTTATGATCCTATATTTTGTTTCTCATAGACACAAAAATGAATTAATGACCACTTTCAGATTATGTTTAAGATGAAAATCATATGAATAATTTCGTTATGTTTGATGAAGAATACATTTTTATTAATATATTTATTTAATCACACTGGTATTGGGGATTTTTTATTTAATTATGATAAAAAAATTATTTGAATGATTTTATGAATATATCAAATTTGAAATTAATATAAACTATGTTAAATTACATAATTAAAATGGATTTTCATGATTACGTTCTATATTAAATAATAATAAATGTTGGTTCATAAGAAAAAAATACCAAATTCGGTTTTGGTAAGTTAGAGTCATGAATATAGCGGGAATCAAAACCCTTTACATCTTTATAAACATATAATTATGATTCATAAATAATAATAAAAACTATAATTCTAATATATAGATATTTTTTATGTTGAGTGGAATCTAAATCCTCAAAATCTCTCCCATTATGGAATTTATCATTACATTATTATTTCATGTTATTCTACTAAGAATTGAATATTTATTTCCCACAAATTAATTTCACGCACACTTTTCCCCTATCAGACTATTCACCACGGTTCAACTATAAACTCCTATAACACAAACAAGTATTTAATGATAGGAAAATATAAATTTCTAAATGTTAGTTTTTTCTCATTTTGGTCACATGAAATATATATGTTACACCTCATCTTTGTTGAAAGCCATCATTATATAGTAATGAACACATGTGTGACACTTAAAAACCACCTCCAATAGGCTTTGGGTTTTTTACTAACACTAAGGGTATAAAACACACCAATGTGAGGTATTTAAATAATAAATATTTAGAATGATGAAAAAACTAAAATTCATAAACATGTAATAATCAAACCTATCCCATAATTCATGTAATATAATACGTAAATTGGTTTCACCAAAAAAAAACCCAAAATGTATGTCCAATGGAAAAATCTTAATGAATAGATGAAAACTCCAACAAACCCCTTGAACTAGAATTTTAAATATCATTCACCAACACCCTATTAAAAATATAATATATATTTATGATTGACCATACAAGCACACCTAGTATGATCTTCTAAAAAAACTCCTCTTGAAAGTATAAATGAATCATACTAAAGCTTATAAGAATAAATTGTGAAATTTGATCTTCACCTATATTTGGTAAACTAAAAATCACAAATAAAAAGTCTCACTCATATAATATCTCATGAAATTTTAGTAATGCAATATTTATAAAATATATGATAAGCAGCCAGGTAACTACTTCCCCTAGGAACTAGTCTCCATAAAACAATAATGCTAAACATCCTAATTCTCACATCCATTTCATATCTTTATAACAACATATAATTAATCTTTTATTGGATGATAGGGATGGAAAGTTGGAGTATTAATCCATCTATTTCATATTTATCTAGGATATTAGGATAATAACTCAAATCCCAAGACTGTGTCTGGTCTCTAGTAATGATTATTGACTTTTTTGGTGGTTTATAATAAATTTTTAAAAAACAGAGAATGTATAAAATAGAATATAATTTCACCACATGGATTAACTCACAATGAAATCTTCTTCATTACAATTAATGTGTAAAAAATATTACATAAAAAACACTACATCTTATTAGTGGAATATTAATTACATTTCAATAAAAGCCATTATAGAACCATAATGATTTATTTTTTTAATACATGGATGCTTGAAAAATTGATACATAAAATATATGCATCATTTCACAAAATTTTCATAACAACTATCATCTTTATTAGACATACTATAATTAAAAATGTTCCTTATAACTTGAGGTTGATTAATATAATAAATGGTGAGCTCAAATACCCAATAAGAGAAAACATAATAGATAAAAATCAATTACTATAAGTGATCATAAGATAATCCAAATGGTAATATAACTTTGTAAAAACATAAAATAATCATACAATATCAATCAGAGATATTTAATCATGAGTCATGGAATACGGAATTTTCAATCAAAATATATAATACACAAGAGTGTAAAATCATCAATAATCTATCATGATCTAGGAGAATGTTCCATAATCAAAAGGCATCAGTTTTTTTCATTCAGATAAAACTATAAAATAATTTCTTTACTCACAGATCAATGACAAGAGTATCATAGATGATTATGTACACTACACAATCCATCATATCCATAGTCAAGTATCACTCCCAATACTATATTATTAAACAAATTACCTTAAAAAATGGGTCCTCTCCCCATTTAACTCCTTATTATATCATGAGAAATTCTTCATTACCCAATGAATTGGAGTGATATATATTTTCCATCCCACCCATCACATAATGAAAACTATTCATATTTTTTCCATAAAATCATAGGAAATTCATCCTTACATTATTTATTAACTATTATGACCCAAATCATTAGTATATGAGCTGTAAATGCCTAATTCCCTCCTCCAGCAGACTGTGGGATAGTGACTAGTGCCAAAAGACACCTCAAATATATGGCAGGTACTAGCATAAGGAACATGTACTCACTAACACATATTCAATCCCATAAAATGATGAAATATTAAAAAATGATAAAAATTCAAGGATACATCTATAATCCCACAATAAATGTATAATATAATTCAAATCAAATCCTAGAAATGGAAAAATACAATAAAAAAATTAGAAAATAAATTCTGACATATTCTAGAGGGTACTACTATCAAATTCAACAACTGTATACACAATGGAATTTATTTCCCATCTAAGTTGCACCTACTCATGGTACCCCAATGACTCCATAAAAATTTCCATCATTTCCATATGACCCAACATGTGTGGGTAGATCCCATGAATTGGTGAGTATAACAATACCAAATAGGACTCCCCAAAATCAATAAGCAGAAGGAATACAAAATATTCTGGTCATCATAGGATATTTCATTCATAATAAGTTACAGAATAATGAAACAACCATGAATACTCAGAAAAGTCTTTGACTCTCAATGGAATCAACCAATGACAGTAATATATCCATTATAAGGTTTTAAGGTAGTGATCATATAGGATATCTCACTCTATGAGCTATACATCCACTAAAAACACTCATAACAAAGCTTACAATTATCAAATAAAGATAATAAGAAGCACACAAAAAACTGAGAGGGTTCATTTGATATACCCACTCCATAGGTCTAAACCCCCATTAAAAGGATCATATATCAATATCCATATAATTGTTCAACACCCCGAGATCATTGGGGGGACTAGGCCCTACTGAAAACACCCACAAAAATATGGGATTCATTCCCAAGTTAATATTGCTCATGCCAATTCCAACAAACTATATATAATGAAATATAATGTACATGAGGATTTCTGTGATCCTCTCAAAGGGACACATGCTCCAATCCACTGAGATATATTTCATAGTAAATAGAGATTACACATTCAAGAATAATGGATATTTAACACACTTCATTAATCATCATGAATTTGTATAAGGGTCACCCTCTATGATAATAACATTATGTTGCACCGAACCTTTATAGGAATGGATAAGGGGAACACAATCAACTGAAATTGGCCCAGGGAAGCTCACATAATCTCACAACATTGCTATGAAGATATAAAAGAGTAATCCAACCTTTCCTCATGGAGTACACAATGTGTCCCTATGGGATCAATATGTGACTCACTAAATACGATAACTTCTCATGTCTCATTCTCACACAACATTCATTGTTAAACTATACATGACAGGTTTTGTGAGGTAAACGGTGTGTAAATGTCACCATATAACTCAAGTTTCAATTTTTCATGTGCTTGTGAACTCCAGGTCATTCCCATGCACTTGGCCATGTCTAGGTACATGTCTCCTCCAATTAACCCTCACATGATCATGTACATTATAAGTACGTGACATGTGGGACAACATGGCCACCTAGGTGTGTACCCACTATACATGCCAATCTGTCCAGAATGTGTTACATAGAATGTGAATAAGTACTCATAGCATGTAACAGTACAAATAATCCTATGTTTCTACTCCATGTAATGTTGATATGGTATGCTAAGGGCTACACAACATATTGCGTGGGTCACATAGCATGTGATACACACCTATGTGTCATAAAACCTAGAACCAAACACAAGGGACTACACAGTGTGTGTCCATAGGATTATACCTTGTGAAGCTGAAAAAATAATAGAAATTTCAAAAAGTTCAAGCTTATTATCCCAATCCTCCAAATCCACTAATCTTATTGAAATGTGTGTCATACATAACATATCTTGGGTTGACACAACTCTTTTTCAATCATTCAATGGATTTCATCCATATTCAACACTCATAAAACATCTGATGTCGTGCCTTATCAATATCTCACCCCCAATATGTGATGAAAAACTCATGATCCATATATATATATATATATAAATTTAATAATAATATACTACAATATTTAAAATAAATATCTATCCCAAACTGATGGAAGTGATTCATTACACCAAATACATAATGAAAATTTATCGTTCACTAAGTATCCCTCGAATCATGGCCCAAATTAAATTGAAACGATTAAAACATGGAGAATAAGGAGGGAAGACCACAAAACTAAAGATGATGAATGTAACTCAATTGAAACATCCCAACCCCAGAAGATATGATTTGGTGCATTATGATAATACATTGGCATTATTACATGGAATCATGTCCCGAATGACCAATCAATTTAATAGTATTGGAATATAGATTACATACATGAAAATTAAATTAGATATTAAAACATAAAACACAACTTAAATAATTAGTTCATAATTCCATTCTACCCTTATCTTAATCCTACATATCAAACATAATACATTTCTTGCAATCCCGGAAAAAAAAAAAATCGGTGAGCTCGTACGCTAAGTTAGGGTAAATAATTTAGCATAAACCCTAAACTTTTAAAGAAAGATGTGTAATAAAAACAAAATCCTTTTAAACACAAAATTTAACATAATATAGGGAAAATAAATAAATCATTAAAATATAAATATTCACAAGTATATTCTACTTGTAGGATAATCACATTTAATAATTATTTTCATAATCGGGGAATGCCGAACACTGGACATCATTAACACAAAGTCAAGGCATCATGTCAACACTACAAATAAATTTTTTTCAAGGCCTTATTCCAAGACACTAGTTTGTGTCATGAAACCTACCGATTCATCAAAGAGCTATAGCAGGATCCACTTATCACATACTAAGTCTACTGCATTCCTCAAATGAAAATGTTGAAACCTAATATAGACATTTGTATTAAAACTAGCATACAAAATGTTAATACTTTAACCATAAACAACAAATGGTATAACAATAACTCATCAACAGTCAAACATATCAAAAAAAACCTTCAATAAAATATGGAATATTTCATTTTAATAAATCAACCTCTATAAAGAATAATATCCAGTAAAGGATGTTGACATAGTTGAAAATGATTGGTAAAACTCTTTAAGAGAAATATCCCTTTTTGTGAAATCATTTAAAAGTAACAGATTTATAAAGTAAGTCATTTAAAAGGTATTTTTGAATCAATGTGTCCCATACAAATTAAAAACATTTTAATATAATTGACATTTAAAAACAATCATGTCTATATAAATAAATCCTTAAAACCATTTTGAAAACATGGACATTAACGAGAAAGATTTAGAAGAATAAATATTAAAAACATTGAAAATGACGATTTAGTTAAAGAGTACCTTAAAATAATCATTTTTATTATTTTTATTAAATGTAGACATGGATAATAAATATTTCCCAGAAAATGCTTACACGTAAGCAATCTCAGATAATAATGTGATTGAGGAATTAACCTTTACCTTGCACTTTCATTTGGATGAGGGTACATTTAACATCATGTATAATTAACATTGTGTGTTGTTAAATTATACTAGAACCATATTAATATTTAATATATCATACATGATTCATTTATGACTTTATACTACCCATTTAAACATGATTTCCATTATAAATTAACATTTCGGGTAACAATCGCTTTCTTTATCGTATGTGTTTTAACTTGTAAATCTTGTTTGTATCATTTAGATCATTATTTAAATACTTCCCTAATATAAAACATGATTTATATTTCATATATATTTAGAATATAAATATGTATAATAGATATATATTTTAAATGGAAGACTCCGTTTCTGGGGATGGTAGGTCGTACGTACGCATAAACGTTGATTCCGTTTTCATATCATATTATAAAAAAGTAAGTGAATAAGATATATGTTAGTACATATATATATATCTAAATTAGCATTATTATTTAATATAGTACATACTTATTAATAATATAAATTTTTATAATCATTGTTGAATGGTGAATGTGGAAATAAATTTCATCATGTTGTGGAGACGGTAAGTCGTACGTACACACGAATGACGATATCATTTACTTAATGATTAAAAGGAATTTAATTAGATTATATATTAATGTTACATTGAAATTAGAATGTAATTTTTATTATTTATATATATTACTCATCATTACATCCATACAAATAACATAGTGTTGAATAACAAGTTACACCACAGCGTAACGACGGTAAGCCGAACGTACGCATGCATGGTGACATTATCATTCATAGGATGGTAAGAATAACGAGTGTAGTTGTACCATATGTATGATAACATCACATTATGTAGAAGTTATTTGTGTAATTATTTTGGTATGGAAATAATAATGAAAGAGAATGTGGAAGAAGAAAATAACATTGAAAGAGGTGATAAAATAATTACCTCTTCTTTGGGTATTTCCTTTTGATTTGAAAGAAAGGACCCCATAGTATGGATTTATATTAAAGGTAATACCTATAGGTTTAATTGAGAGATGTTTGGAGGAGATTTTTTAGGAGATGGCCAAGTAAAATGGATTTTGACGTGTGAATTTGAGAGAAGGGGAAGTGCCCTTTTAAAAGAGAGGTGAGGGGCACTATAAGAAAAGCTTGAAATATTATTTTATTAATAAATCATTTTCACTTAATAACTGCTCTAATGGGATTCAATTATAGGATAAAATGGTTATGGGTCTAAAAACTGACAACTAATATGTTTTATACAGGTTTAGGTCACCATATTAACCCTATCTTTTAGATTTAACTCTTGGATAAATTGTTTAACATTTACCATGTCTTTATTTTTATTTTTATATTAGATGGTTAATAATTTTACTATATAATTACAAAAGAAAATAAAGTGGTAAATTAATGAAATATTTTTATTATATAAGTACATTGGTAGAACCTTATATTTTTAGTATTATTATATAATTTAATAATATAGTATTTATTTTTAAAACACATTGACGTCCATTATGACACTATTTGGTATTTTGATTTTTTGAATGTAATAACAACTTCGTCACTACTAATATAATTTATTTAATCAGCACTAAAATGTCATCATAAACTAGAAAATTCGTGGAATGTATCAAAAGTATCAATTTACATTTATTTTAATATTTATAATATCAATTATCTTAATCATTCATTAATAAGGTAATTAATGCATCATCATTGTGCCATAAATAAAAGTAATTATTTAATGTTTAAAAATTATAAATAAAATACTATTATGTTGGAAAATTTTTTATCTTTCCAGTGACTATTTCTTGTGTAATTTATCATATTTATAACCCTGTATTAAAAATGGTTTATTTATTAGACTTTGAATTTAACACTTTTAACTCTTCTTTAAATAAAATAATAATAAATGTCCTAATCTATTCCATGTGGATAAAAAGGATCATATTTTACACCTAAGGATGGATTTTTTCAAAACAAATTTATTCAATAGAATTAGTACAAGTGTTAGGTTAATTATAATATCATTTTTACCTTTAATAACCCAATTTACTTTTAATTGTGATAAATAAATGTCAAAATTTACTATTCAACAAAAATCATTTTCATTTTATCAAATCACATTTTATATACTTATGTAAACCATGTGTCTTGGATTTTTGAAATTCTATTCATAGAAGATGTAAAATTTCGTTTTATGCAAATTTTCTAGCGTGCCTAGAAGGTGGGTAAAAGACGTAAAAAAATTAATAATGTTTTATACGTCTACTTTTATTAAAAAATAACTGCAATTAATTAAATTGATCTTATATAGATATTATATATCTATTTTTATTTAAAATAAATTTGAATAAAATAAATAATTATTTAAAAAAAAAATCGGTTTTAAACAATAACACAATTTTTTTTACTATTCCTCAAAAATAGAATGTTTTCAGAAAAATATAAACTATTCACTCTAAGCTAATTTTGATATTCCAAATTCAAAAATGAATTATATTTTACCATATATGAAACATAAAAGTCTAATTAATTAATTTAAAAATAAATCAAATTTTTAAAACCAAAAAGTGAGTTTTTAAAATGTAAAAACTATCAAAAGATTGACATATGCTTATGTTAAATTTAAATGGGAAATTACTTATAATGAAATAAATTGTATTAAATAATAAAAAATAATCTAATTATACATCTAACCCATTCAAATGCATAATTTATCACTATAAATTATTTCGATTAAAATTCTGTTTTCAATTAAAATTTAGTATTTTTCACTAATCATCAAAATATGAAAGTTATAAGAAAAGTACAAAAAATGTATCCAAACAAAATTTTTATGTATCGCTTCTAATGATTAATTTAATTTCACTAAATTGAACATATAAAAGTGTCAAATATGGATTTTGAAAAAGGATTACCATTAAAAGGTGGTAAAATTTTATTTTTGAAAAATACATCTTTTATCGTAAAAATGAATTTCTTATTATATTATGTCTAACAAATACATAATATGGATTAAAAAATTATATGGAGTATATAAAATTAAAAATTCAGTTAATATTATTCATAACCACTTTTTGAACGGCTAGTTTGGCAAGTCATAGTGCGGTCGAACTCAGTGTTACCTGTAGTGAAAGTTGTTGAATTACATTGAAGAGATAACGTACTATGAAATCTTGAAGTGTTCCATTATCCAATCCTTCATTAAATTTTTTTGTCACATTTTTAAATTTTTCTTTGAAAAATAAAGGTTAAAAATATAAAAATACCACTGTGGATATCCCACACCTTAAATTGGGATAATAAAATTTAGTCTTAATAAGAGGGAAATGGAAATGAAAAAGTCCCCACCAAATTATGATATCGATTATGAGAATTGTGGTAGAAACTAGAGACACATATTTGGAGAAAAAACATAAATATTTTTAGGGAGTGATTGAGGTCATAAATCACAAACAAATGTAAAATTGAGGGCCTCAAGTCCATTAATATATGATTATTTAAAATATCACCGATTCAATAAAACATAAGGTATTAGGATAAAACATTTTTTGTTTTCAGATCCCTTTCGTAAAGTTTAATAATCAATATATACATAGTATTAGTGGGAAAAATATATTTCACATGTAGAGTTTCACCAATCAACTAATTCCTAACACAAACTCATCTTTAACTCCCATAGATAATATAATTCAAAAATGTTTTATTTATACTAATCATATAGGGTTCCAAAAATAATGAATTTATAATTCATTTGTTAGAATATTTAAAACAAAATACATTATACGAACTTGGACATAACATAGAGCAATGGTAGGTGATTCACCCTTATCTCCCTTTGGTTGTGGGTTTAAGTCTCGTGGCCTTGCCAAACGCGACGGGTTATCGCCCAACCTCCGGGTTGTTCTTTTTATAACAATCCAAAAATAATCATAAGAAATGCTTTAACCTTAACAATAGTATCCAATGTAAAAATTAATTAATTCATAGTTTTAGACTTATCCAAAATACTTCTATCCAAACACATAGTCCAAAATTTATAAGTAAGGTAAACACAATGAAGATTCTTTTTTTACAAAACCACATGTGACTAATTTCATCATATATTATTTTAAAACATAGTAACACCTGAAATTACAATAAAACATTATTGAATATATTCATGCTCTCCTGTTCTTTATAGAATACTAGATATACTCCATAAATCCAAAAAAATTTAATAGTCCAATAGTGATTGAATAAACAAACCATCAATTAGTTCCTAGGTATTAAATAATATCCAATATATTGTATCCCACTCAATTAACCCTTTTTACAAAATCATTACCTCATCCCAATGACTATTTTATGGTTTATCTTTCTCTCAACAACATATTTTCCAAAAAAAATTAACCTAATATTGGGTCACATTTATTGGTTCCACGCAATCTCGAATCCATATCGAAAAAGTACATCATTAATAAAATACTCAAATGATACAATTCATTAACATTGACATAATATAACTAATCATTCCTCTCTATATGCAGTAGTATCATTACTTTATTTTTATCAAATAGCATCATTTGGGGTATATTCTGATGATTGGGAAATTGATTCGCATAGTGTCCAAACCCCTTGCAGGTTAAGCATTATACATTTGAAACATTTTTCATACCATTACAATCACGTACTTGGTGTACTTTTTATCCACACTATTATCCAAATCCAATTCCATTAAAAAATATAGCAAGTAAATTCATTTCTATAGTTGTCACATATGGGAAATACGTCGTTCCATTATTCCTTTTAACCATTTTCTCTCTACCATCCCTTTCTTCTTTGGATTCCCTTCAAAGACATAGGACTCTGATCGTTCATTACTTATCTTATTAAAACATGATATTATTTCATCATATGATGAGAATACATGGGAGACTATTTCCTTTATAAATGTTGTCTTAATTCCATTAAAGATATGATCCTTCTTACTCTTTGGATCATGTGTGTTGCTGGATTTCTCATTTTTTATATAGGGAACCATTTCTAAAAAATGGAGTACACTAGGTTAGTTTATGAATAGTTGTGCATAATTCCGAACTTGTAAAATATTTTACATAAATTGAACAATTTATTTATATAATCCATAATCATAAAATTGTTTTATTTTAGAACGTATTTATTCAAAAATCCTTCATAATAGATTCTAATGAAAATGTAAATTTATCCTAAATATATCCCTCATGAGTGTCATAAAAAAGGGGGCAACAAGGCCCATGTTCTTTTACCAGGATACCAAGGTCCACATCAAAACTCCTTGGTGGAGTTTTCTCTCCTAGGAACATTTCTTCCAGAGCAGTCTCTACCTGTTCGTATCAAGATAGGGATGTATTTATTGGAAAATTTACGAAATCTCAACATTACCAAAATTCTAGGATATTCTTCTATACTAATCCTCAAAGTCCATTTTAGGTTAATGTTCTCTAATAAGAGTTTATCTAAATCTATTTTTCAACATTTATACTAAACATCCTCTAATACAAACTATAATGTCTCGACCCCAAAAGTCCAAAGCCTATGAATTATTTTAATACATTGAAATGGTTTCAAGGAATCATTTCCCAAAGGACTAATTAGTTTAGCAGTCTTGGAAAATAGATTACATACATGAAAATTACATTACACATTCAAACATAAAGCACAACATAAATAATCCATTGAGAATGCCATTATTCCCTTACCTTAACCCTACACATCAAACATAATACACTTCTTGGAATCCTGGGAAAACAAAACTAAAGAAAGGGGTGAGCTTAGATGCTCAAAAAGGGTATGTAATTTAGAGGAAGTCACAATCTTTTATGGAAATATGTGTAATAAAATCAAAATCCATTTAAACACAAATTTGAACATAATATGGTGAAAATAGATCAAACATTACCATATAAACATGCACATGGATATTTTACTAGAATAATAATCACATATAATAATTAATTTCATAATGAGGGAATGACTAATGCCTAATATCATTACCACATAGTCAAGGCCTCATGTCAAGACTAAAAATAAAATATTTTGGAAGGAATTTTTCTAAGAAATTAGTTTTTCCCATGAGACCTACCGATGCATCAAAGAGCTATAATGGGTTCCAACAGTCACTTACAAAGTATACTACATTCCTCATAAAAAATGGTGAAACATTACATAAACATTCATATTAAAACTATCCTATGAAATGTTAATACTTTAACCATAAACCATGAATTTTATAAAAACAACACATCCACAGTCAAACATATCAAAAAAACAATCAATACAGTATGGAAGATTATATTATAATAAATAAACCTCAATCATGATTAATATCCACTAAAATATGTTGACATTGTTGAAAATGATCAGTAAAATTCTTTGGGAGAAATATCCCTTTTTTGAAATCATTTAAAAGTAACACATTTAAAAGGATTTCAATTAAAATAAATTTTTTAATTGAAGTGTCACATAAAACTCTGAATCTTTTGAAAATAATGAATATTTTAAAACAATCATGTCCATATATATATATATCCTTAAAACCATTTTGAAATCACTGAAATTATTGAAAAAGTTTTAGAAGAACAAATATTTAAAAAATTTAAAATGATGGTTTAGTTAAATTGTACAATAAAAGAACAAACATAATTTTTTTTAAGAAACATGGACATGGATAATAAATATATCCTAGAGAATACTTACACATAAACAATCTCGGATAATAATGAGATTGAATAATTAACCCTTACCTTGAACTTTCCATTGGTCAAGGGTAAATTTTACCTCTTGTATAATGACCATAGTACGTTATTAAATTATAAAAGAAGAATATTCATATTTATTATATCATTAATGATTCATTTATGACTGTATACTACCAACTTAATAATTATTTTCATGTTAAATTAACATTTCGGGTAATAATCGCTTTCTTTATCGTACATGTTTTCACTTGTTATTCTTGTTCGTATCATTTAGATCTTCATTTAAATACTTCCAGAATATAAAAAATGATTTATATATCATTTATATTTATAATATAAATATATATAATATATAGATATTTGAAATTGAAAAAACCATTTTGGGAGAGAGGAGATCGTACGTACGCATAAACGATGTTTCCGTTATCAAATTGTATTGAAAGAAAATATGTGAAAAAGAATATGTAAGTTCATAAATAAATTAATATATATATATCTACATTATAATTATTATTTTCTATATTAAATAATTATTAATAATATATATTTATAATCATCATTGAGTGATGAACGTTGAAATGAATCTCATCATGTTGTGGAGACGGTAAGTCGTATGTACACACGAGTGACGATATCATTTCTTTAATGATTAAACAATGTTGAATTGGATGGTATATTAATTTTACACAGAAATTAGAATGTTATTTTTATTATTTATATACATATTAATCATCATTATATAATCAAAATAACATATTGTTAAATAACAAATTACACCACGGTATGGAGAGGGTAAGCCATACGTACATATGCATGTTGACATTATCAATCATAGGATGGATAGAATAATGAGTATAGTTGTACCATATTTATGATTAAATAATTGTATGTATAAGGTACTGAATTTATTATTTTGGTATAAAAATAAAAAATAATGAAAAAGTAGATTAATAAATGATCTTTGAAAGAGGTGATAAAAGAAATACCTCTTCTTCGGGTGATTCCTTTTAATTTCCACAAAAGGCCCATTATGATGGATTTCCTCCCAAGGGAAGGAATCTAGGTTCAAGTGATGGATGTTGTGATGAGATTTGGGTAGGGTTTGGATGAGTCAAATGGATTTGGAGGTTTGAATTTGAGAGAAACGGAGATGCCCATTTATAAGAGAGGTGAGGAGAACTTTAGGAAAAAAGTGAAATATTTTTTTATTATAAAATAATTTTCGTTTTATAATGGATCAAAAAGGATTTAATTCTAGTTTAAGGTTGTAATGGGTCTAAAACCTCTCAAACAATAGGTTTTAGACAAGTTCAGGTCACCATATTAACCTTATCTTTTAGATTTAACTCTTTGCTAAATAGGTCAGGATTTACCATATCTCCTTGTATTTTTATATTATATTTTTAATGAACCTTATATAAACCCCAAATAAAACATCAAGTGATTCATTAATGAAAAATATATTAAAATATATTTCCTTTTTCAAATACTTATATTTTTATGAATCTTATACAATTTAATAATATAGTATTTGTTTTAAAAACTCATTTATGTCAATTTAGAAACTAGTTGGTATTATGTTTTTTTAAGTAATAAAAACCCCATAAAATCCAATAAAAAATATTTAATCAACCCTAACATGTCATATTAACTTATAATATTCGTGGAAGAAATCATAAGTCTCAATTTACTTTAATTTTAATATTTATAATATCAATTATCTTAATCTTTCATTAATAATGTAACTATTGTTTCATCATTGTGTCATAAATAAGAATAATTATTTAATGTCTAAAAATTATAAATAAAATACTATTATGTAGTAAATATTAATATATTTTTATTGAATATTTATAGTTGAATTTATCTTATGTATGACCCTATATTAAAAATGGAATAGTTATTAAACATTGAATTTAACACTTTTAACTCTTCTTTAAATAAAAAAATAATAAATGTCCTAATCTATTCCATGTGAACCAAAATAATCATATTTTACTCCTGAGGTTGTTTTTGGTCGAAATATACATATATAATAGAATTGGGACATTTTTCAGTTTATTTATAATATCATTGTTACCTTTAATTACATTATTTACATTTATCTATAGTAAATGAAAGTCAAATGATACTATTCACCAAAAACAATTTACATCTCATTGAACCAAATTTTTCTAACTAATGTAAACCATGTATCTTGGAATTTTTATATTCATTTCACAGAAGCGGTAAAATTACGTTTTTAGAAAATTTGCAAATGTGCCTACAAGGCGGGTAAAAGGCAATTAAATGTTCAATAAAATTTATACATCTAATTTTATTATAAAATGACTCCAATTAAATACATTTAACTTATATAGATTTTTCATATATCTTTTGAAATAAAAAAAATTAAAAAAAATTATTAATTATTTAATTAAAAATTTGGTTTTAAACAATATTGCAGTTTTTTGACTATTTATCAAAAATTGAAATTTTTCAGAAAAATACCCAAAATTTACCCTAAGATAATTTTGATATTTTGAATTAAAAATTGAATTCTATTTTACCTAATTAAAAACATATAATATTCATTAATTAATTTAATATTAATTCTTATTGTCAAAACCAAAAAGTGTTTTTTTAAAATGTAAAAACTATCAAAATATTGACATGTTCTTATGTCAAATTAAAATGTGAAATTACTTATAATGACCTATATTTTATTAAATGATAAAATTATAATCTAATTATACACCCAACCCATTAAAATTCATAATTTTACACTATAAACTATTTCCATTAAATAAGTTGTTTTCAATTAAAATTTACTATTTTTCTATATTAATCAAAATATAAAACATATCAAAAAAGTAGAAAAACTTTATTCTAATTTTTTTATGTTTCAATTATAATGAATAATTTAATTTCATTAAATTGAATATATAAAGTGTCAAATATTCGTTTTAAGAAATGTGATCCATTAAAAGGCGGTAAAATTAAATTTTTTAAAAATACTTCTTTTATCAGGAAAAATGAATTTTTTCTCATATAATTTATAAGAAACACATAATAGGGATTATAAAATTATATAGAGTATAAAAAATTTAAAATTCAGTTTATATTATTCATAACTGCTTTTTGAACGACTAGTTTGGTAATTCGTGGTGCGCTCAAACTCAATGTTGCATGTTGTGAATGCTATTGAATTACTTGGAAGAGATAACATAATATGAAATCTTGGGGTGTTACATAAGTAATTGTTTAGTTGGACATGATCTATTATAGTTATAATAGAAAACAAATATTTAACAATAAACAATAAATAATATTTATCCCCCAAATCCCAATTAATAAACCCATACATACAAAAATGATTGATCAATTATTCAATTAGTGAGTTGATTGATTACCACTCATCATGGGATAAGTAAAATGGGGATAAAACCAAAAAAAAAATATTATATCTATTTGAAACAATTGCTTTCAAATAAAGACTGCATTTCACTATCCTTGATGAGAATTACAATCTTGTTTGTGAAACAATACTCTCTCTGATCTTGATCTAATACGGTCAGTCAATTAAATTAAAATGGATCCTCTAATTATTTCTGTTATGGGGATAACAATATGGATTTGGAATATCCATGTTCAAATAGAGGATCATAGTTCACTATATTAAAATAAATAAATTATTTAATTAAATTAGTTTATTTTACTATTTCTTTCACGTGATATCATGTTAACAAAATGCCTAACCCCGAAAAATACTATGTCATTCCCAATATAAACCATGAATTTTTAACATAATAGTGGTCTCATATTCCTAACCAGAGAACCTATTTGGAATTTACTCCACATTTTCATGAAATTTACGCAAGAAAGATATTAATATATTTAAAAAATTGAATATTTTTTTGGGGCCTCAGAATCACATGCCACCTTAGGGATTGTTAGTATAAATATTACAATTATTTATCAATAAGAAACCATGGCATTACATTATTCAATCCTCAATGGTTTTTTGTCTAAGAAAATCAAAATATAATGAAATTTTTCAGGATGGTGAGCTCTCAAATGGGTCTCGCACTCCCATGAGTTATCATAATATTTTATTATGCTATCTATGAAAATAAACCCAAGGAAAAAACATTCCCATGAAGGGTATTTCCCTAATAGTTATCGACCCCAGAAAATTAATGAAAACGAAAACTACAATCTCATGGCCCAAGACAACTCGGTCAATGTCATACAATGATTTATTCACATAATAACTCAGTTGTGACAAGTATAAAGCCCAATTAAACTAAAACTATTGTGGTAATCAGTTTAAGATGTAAACCCCTCACTAAATTAACATAGTAGTAGTAATGAAAAGGGCCAAAGAACACCCAAGATGGCCAATCACATAGAATAAAAGTGTACAACTCTAAAACATCAATATCACATGTCGTTGGTCCATAAATAACTCCCAAAATTTAATAGGAAGTTGTAATCCCCCCACAATGAACTCAACCATTTATAACTACTACTAAAACAAAAATTAGAACCCATGTACTGATACCCACTATCTCTGACTAGTTTAATAGTTTCATGAAAATTCTTTCATTATTGGATTCAAAAATGTTCCAATCAAAAAATGTACTGGTAAATGTAATTATATTTGAACTATAATGATGGTAGACCATCCCCTGGGTTGTGGCTCAAAAACGACATGAAATCCTGATGCATGTTCACTAAAACATGAGTGGCCCACTTTTATTTTCCAGATAACTAGGGTAAAACACAATTCTCATCTTTAATTGAATCTCCAAATATCTCTAGCATCCTCTCCCTAAGAATTCGATATTGTAATAATCACAATATTTAATTATATTCTAGGTACTTCTACAAATATGGACTATCTCATGCACAATAAAATGTATCAAACTCCCCACAAATCTCTGGGGTTCATCACCTATAGATAGGTGAGACAAAACAATTTTAAAGTTGAGAATACTACGTAGCTTCCTTTTCATCCCAAGAAATGCTAAGATATCCTGATATATCCTTACCTCCACCAGATGTACTACTAAGGTAAAACAACCCCTAAAACACCTCATTCCACAACATGACTACTGTGAGCATCCAAATATGATGAAATATGATGAGTGTCCCTCTTTTAGAGAATCTTTCAATAATGTATCCAGTAGATATATATACTCATAACATCCCCCATTCGATATCCCTATGTCTTACAATGACTTCTTAGAAGATGTGGAGTTGAAAAAAATATCAACTGGGGGTAAATCACACAATCCTAAAGTGTCTCATGTTCTCTAAATAAAATTAAAAGTACACATGGATTACAAAGAAGAAGAATATCATGAACTGATCCAAGAGTGATTATGGATCCAATCCATACGTCTCATAATTTTTCATTGTTGTATAGTTCCTAAGCATGTCACCGCTAACTGAGAACAACCATAATGGGTTGGAATGACACTTCAGGTATATATATCCCCAAAATCAAAATTAGTGATAACCTATACTATGAAAATACAATAACGATCAATTTCTCCAAAACCACTGGTCCAGGAAGGTATAAATTCCCAGAATTGTTTACTTTTACTCTTGTCCTCTGGTCCAAGTGACACAAATCCACACTCAACCTCATGCACTCATATTCCTCTTAGGTGAATGAAAACTGGGTGGCCTAAGTGAACAAATAGGGTCATCTAAAACCACTTTATCTAGAAAATCCAAACTATTATATTATCCCATGATGATCTATGGGTTCTATTTGTTATAAAATCACAAAAATCAAGAGAAATAATTGGTTTCAGTCCATAGAGTGTCATATCATTTGATGTGGAGATAAACCCATAACACCCCTAAGAAATACATTATCAAAATCCACCACCACTGAAGGAAAATAGAGATATCAAAACATATTATTCACCAATGGTATAACAAAAAAATTGATAAGAATTTGTTCATAACCTCCATCACGTAAGTCCGTCTTACTCTGCATGGGATCACCCTTTATAAAAGGAGGATTACTTCACCCCACAAAATTGAAAACACTATGACACTCACCTATAGTAATAATATTATCACATAGGTTAAACATCCATACCATGTTTTGGAAAACATAATAGGGTATCACCACCATTATGATGAGATTCCATACTATCTTTCTTTCTCCTCCCATAGTCAGTTGACATTGTTGGTAGAAGTGTGTAATCACTGATCCCCTATGTTGAAGAATCAAATATAAGATTTAAGGAAAAATGATATTAGGGTATCTCTATGTATTCAAAATAAGATATAATCAAGTATAATTGGATCACGACTATGTGTTAAAACTACAACTGAGTTGGTGACGACCCATGTTTTACCTCGATATATACTCAAAACCTCTATGAGTTCTTACATCTTTGAAATAATTTTATAAATTTCCATCATATTTACTATTTCCAAAGATCAATCAGTCCCTTTATAATAGAAAATAAAAAAAATAAAAGGAACTCATCTACCACTACATGACACTATCCTCTTCAGGTGGCACTAACTTACCTGAATGGTTTTGGATTTCTTATCAACAACACGTCTTGGTGGGGTAATATTGTCTCTTCATTGTATGAAAAAATACATGACAAAAATAAAAAACATAGTGATATACCAACACCCTATTTCTCTATGGAAACTAAATCAATAAATAGAGGGAAAATATTTCCTCATAAATACGTCTTACAAAAATAAAACAGTAGTATATGAGGAACATAAAATTCCTCAAAATTCTATAGGATCTTGTAGTAAAAGTAACTCTAGAACCTGGTACTATCCAAGATTATTACCACCAAAGTCTTGAGCATAGGGTGGTACACATTAAGGGGTAATTGGTAACATCTAACCCAAGATCCTACCACCTACAACGTCTCCCACATACCCTCTATCACATCTGTCACCTCATGGACCTCCCGTGTCCAGCTGTTTGCTCTTCCATGGAAGTACATCACCCATTTCTATGAATAAAACAAAATGGATAGAAAATTACTATGTGAGATATCATCTCCCAGCACAGGAATAGTAATTTATTGGTCTTGGATAATATATTTATACCTGAGACCTGTGGTTAAAACTATTTTCATAATTTGTGTCCTACGCCTACTATCAAAAGGTACTACTGACCAAGAATCCCAGGAGATCCCTACCTCGAACGCTCATGATACATTCTCAAACAACTCACAAAATCACCTAGAACCAAAACATCTATCCATGGATTGGTATGAAAATATGCATCCACATGTACCGACATAGGTGGGTCAATGTAATACACAATTGGTGGAAGCTCAACTTTCGGTTTAGTTAGATGAAAATTTTATTTATCCCCAAGACCATATATGGTGACCACATCACTCATATGTCCATCCTCAATACTATTATAGGAAAACATCACTATATTTCTTCAGGAATACATCCTAAAAGAAGATTATCCATTCCGAGGTCAATGAGTGTATTTGGTGAGTTGACTAAAGAATGACATTAAAATAACAAATCATTTTTATATGAGGTATGTATCAATGTTTTTCCAACATCAATTGCCTTTATGTAATATGCAAATAAGAAGGAT
The DNA here is from genome assembly GCA_963277665.1 of Viscum album. NCBI lineage: Eukaryota > Viridiplantae > Streptophyta > Magnoliopsida > Santalales > Viscaceae > Viscum > Viscum album. The sequence goes on along the minus strand of OY728141.1, from coordinate 1,588,268,701 downwards.
ATAATGATCATAGTGAATGGATATTTTATCCACCGTGCCAATAATGGAAACCCTTCCCCAAGAGACAAACTCAAATCTCATTATCAATATTCCCATAGTTCCAAAACCAAAAATCACATTTAGGAAAACAAAAACATCAAACATGGGTCCTAAACCGAGGAAATTCATTAAAATATTTTTTTTCGGTATCCCATTTATACCATTCAATCATGACCCTGTCCACTATGATTAGATCCACAACTCCCCCAATCCCACCTCCCATATTCTAGGGGATATACTCTAGTTATACTAAGGTTTATAACACAAATGGGATGAATTATCTGGTGGTACCTGTATGCACACACACATCTCCAAGACCATACAATGATAAAATTTAAAAAAAATTAACAATACATGTATTATTATACAATCCCACAATAATAGTATAACATAAAGTACTATAAATAATAAAATGGTTCCAAAGACATGCACGGCCAAAAATGGAAATTAATGTTTTACCTGCATCGGAGGGGACTTCCATCAAATGGAAAACTGGTATACACCTTAGTCTATTTAGACCAATTATTCTCTAACTAATCCTAGTCCCCCATGTAAATTATGAAAACCTATATCATATAAATAAAACATGAAATGTGTTTGAAAAGACCCTTCAAGGTTATTATAAGAATACCCAATAAGACACCCCAAAATCACTTAGTATAGGGAATCAAGAGTAGTCACCGCATCATAGGATATGAAAATCATAATAAGAGAAATAAAAATAAAATAGATATATAATAATAAAAGTATATGTATATCCATTGACTCGGCCAAGTATATCCATAGATCCACTATGAGGTTTCAAGGTAACACTCATCTAGGAGATCTCACTCCACGAGCTATAGTGCCACAGGTGTCACACATCCCAGAGGTCATGACCATTATGTCTAACTATGAATAAGCACAAAAAAAATTGAGAGGGTTCATCCAAGATACACTCTATAGGGGAATAATAAACCATAATCAATAATAGATAAGGTTCAACATATGTGGATCAATGAGGGGAAATATAACCAATTAGAAATATCATCCTATATAGGGGATCATTGCCTCTATAAATATTTTTCATTCAAATTCTATAAATCACCATATAAAGAATCAAGACATACATATGGATAATATTGGACCGCTTTGAGCGATTAAAATTCCATGATTTGGAGATACCTATCAAAGTATTTTGTGAAAACTCAATTCAGAATTAGGGATCTCTCCCACACAACACTGATCATTATGACCCTACAATGGAGTCATCCTCTTTGATAGGAACTTGAGGCCACACTGAAAAATCATATGAATAGACCAAGGGATTACACTCAATAGATACTGGTCCAATAGGATCTCACATAAGCTCACAATGAAGATGAGATGAGAAGGAATAAGAATCAATATAGTCCAAAATGAGTACATGGTGTGTCCCTATTAGTACACAGTGTGTCTCACTAAACCTACCACATCATGTGTATCATTCCCAAATGACATGGACTTTTCCAAAGTAACCAACATGTTTGGTGAGGTTCACAATATGTAGATGCTTCCCTAGAACTAGAAATTTCATTCTACCCATTCCCATGCACACTGAGTAGTGAATGTGTACTTTTTCATGTCTATGTACATGGTTATTTCCATGTATGTTGTCTTGTGCATGTACATGCCAATTACATGGAATTGGTACCACATGGCCACTTATGAATGTACACCCTTACATGTCAATCCATCTACCATTTGTTACATATTGTGTGACAAGTAAAACATGGTGTATAACATTACATGGAATCTTATGTTTCTATTCATTTTACATGCCGATATAGTAGGTTAAGGGTCACATAGTGTGTGGTACATATCTATGCACAAAAACCCGTGTACGCCATAAAAGGGAATACATGGTGTTTTTTCATAGGACTAAATGCCTTTTAGTCTAGAATATCATATAAAAACCTGATGGTCCATGAATATTTTCCTGAGATTCCATATAGATATATTTTATCAGAACTCATGTCATTTGTCAGGTATATATGGTTGAAAGAACCCCTTCTTTATCTTTGGATGGATTCTGACCCTATTCAGTTGTTGGAAGACACCCTTTATTACTTTATGTTAATTTATCAATCAAGAAATGTGCTGATAAATTAATGATACATGCATGGATATACTACCATTGTCATATTCCTCCACTGTGAAATATTATCCCCATAAAAAACCCACAATCGTGAGCCTTTTCTTTGAAGACTGAATATGAGAAAATAAACCACTGAGTATCCATTGAATCAAAGTCCAACTTAAATTAAAATTATGAACACGTGTAGAATGGATATATGAAACCAAAAAACACAATGTGAAGAACAGACATTAACCATTAATCACATTGGAATCTATGAATTTTCATTAAAATGATGAAATAATATATAATAATAAAAAATAATGATCTCAAATATCCCATTTAGAAAAAACATGTGCCCACAAAAATGATTAATCTCTGAATCAATATGTTAGTTAACAAATTTGAATTAACAATGCGAAAATTAAAACAAGGATAAAGCATCAAAAATTTCTCCCTTGATTTGGTTGAATGAATGATGAATAAAAATTAATCTTCCTCTCGATGATGAGATCTACATGCTTTGGCAGAACACGATCCTCAATCAGATCTTCGTCTCATATCTTCTGCACATGATCCTCTAATGGATCAACTCCTACAGCCCCATATAGTCCCTATGTTATGGGGATGACCATCGACATTAGTAATGGACATGTTTAAATATAGGATTAAGTTCCTATTAATTAAAATAAATAAACAACTAAATTAAATAAATTTATATTATTATTTGTCCTTCTGATATAGATTTATAGAAACAGTTGACACCAGAATGGTTTATATCTCACTTTGGGTTAAAACAAATTTTTGAACTCAACAGTTATCTTAGATTCTTTATCTAAGAATATATTTTCGAGTTATTCAACGATTTCAAGAAAACTGTAGACATGTGATGTTAATTTATTTAATTTAAATTGAAAAAAATATTCTTGGATCATCAGGATTTCAAATATCACACCATCTAAGATCGTGGATTGATAAACATTTTGATAAATATTCAAATGTAATAAATGGAAAATATTGGTCCATTAAACTTTCCCAAGGAAAGGATACATGATTCATATACATTTCATCATTATAATAATAAAATATCTATGAGAAAAAATAAATATATTAAAATTGGATCAAATCCATTGTTAATTATAAGAAACATAAAATAATATTATCGTAGATAAAATACATTTAAAATATAAACAAAACATTTATTATGTAAAATATATATGTCATTTTTAAATCACTTAATTAAAATCTAAAAAAATAACACATATTAATGTAAATATATTATTTCCAAAATAACCATGGAAACATGTTATGTATCAATCAACGTAGAGATAAGTCATGAAAATAGTAAAGTCTTTTAATTTAATTTATATTAATATAAGTATTCTATTAATATTTTTGGTGAAAAGTCAAAAGTACATCATTTATAAAATGAAAATTAAATTCCTTCAAAAAGATTATAAAAATTTAGAATGGGTAAAATGATCTTATTTTTATTTTCATAATATCATAAAATTTTTGAAATCATTTTATTAAATATATTGACTTGGAATAAAATATTGTTGACTAAAGATAAAAATGATTTTTTTTTCTTTAAAAAACATTCCTTCATTATATTGAGTACACAAATTGATGAAAATGAAAATAAAACATTTTATCTGTATAAATAAATATTTTATAATAAAGATTGTAATATTTTTGATAGATGGATAATATTATTTCATAATAGCTTTTTATCATAAAAAATATGTTAAGAATGAGATTGTAACGTAAAACCCTCACCTTAAGTCCATATTGCATCTTAAGAACTCTAACCTAAAATATAATAAATTTAAATGTATTATAATTATATAAGAAACATAATTATACCTAAAATACTATAAATTTTTACTTATAATATATTATCACTGATTATTTAACAATCTTTTATTATCACCATCATCTTTGGTGTTAACTACTTTTTCGTTCCTGTATGTTTTGGTTTGGAAGTTATGGTCCTTCAATTCTGATCATGGTTTCTTCATCTGTAGAATTATATTCATGGTATAAAATTAAAAAATAATCTTTAGATAGTTATTTATAATATTTAATATAAATATAGGATTACAATAGAATTACATCACTATATAGAGATGATGGACTGTATGTACGCCTGAGTGACACATATTTTTCGAACAAAATAAAGGAAAATATTGATGAACAATTACAAAATAATAATAACAACTAAAATATCATATATAAATATTAAATCTATAACAATAACTAACCACTAATGTTTATGGTGTAAAATAAACTATATTGATGAATGTAGTAGTCAATCCACATATATGTATGTGTGATACTTTAATCACCCATTTGAATGAGAAGAGGTGGTAAATGGTTGTGAAATCATCATAATAAAATATCATAGTATTTATGATAATTCAATCATCATGTTTTTATGGATACAAAATTATTATAGGACATATAATAATAAATAAAATTTAACGAGTTTAGTTATGATTTCGAACACTTCTTTGAGATTCCCCCCTTGGGTTACTCCTTAATCCATGAATGATTGGTCATAGAATAAGAAGGAAATATCTACAGTGAAGGGAAGGATTATATAAAGTATTTTTATTTTCTAATTTATGACATATATGGAACAAATGGTGTGAATATTGGAAGATATATGTTCCCTTTTATAAGTGAGGTCATGGACACAGATGAAATTTAATAAAAGATTTCAGGGATATAAAGACACAATCATTTGAAATTGGATCCAAATGGAAATGTATTAAAATATATAATATGATAAGATTGAAATATATTCAAAATTTATTAAATAGTTAGTTTTGGGTATATATCCTACCCTTATCTCTTGGGTTAACCCCCCGGCCCCCCATAATTCCATTTTATCTTTAATTGTGGTAACAAAATTTTATTGTTTCTACTGATCAAAATGAAAAAAACTATTTTTCCCCTAAAAATTTATATTAATTTTTTTTATTAAAAATATATAATTCATTTTACTAGATACAAAATATATAATTGGCAGGATTTAATTTGAAGTTATTGCACAAAATGTAATGAAAACCCGTTTATGAAAAATGTGTGTTTAAGAATAAAAAATAAAATTTTTCCATTCCATTCACTGTGAAAAGAATAAAATGAATGTTAAAATATTTTATTTAACATATAATACATAAATTTCATTAAAAACATTAATTTATATAAATTAAATAAAAATATTCATATATCAAAATTATGTGCATAAAAATAGATATTAGAAAAATGTATTTTCAAGACATAAAATGGACTAATTATAAAATTTAGCATATTGGTTATAAATATATATTTATTATATTATTTATAAATAAGGTATTATATTGTTACATTGACGTATAATTCAAATAAAAATGGAAATTTAATTGAATGTAAATGAAACTTTTTACAGAAAACATTGTTTTTCATGATTGATTGATGATTTAACAATTTTAAAAAAATATAGAAACTTTCAATATGATAATATTTAATTTATTATATAAAAAATGATCTTAATTTACATAAATAAAATTTCTAAATTTTTTTAAATTAATAAAAAAAATTCGTACATAAAATGAGATTAAAACCATTTTTCAAGAATCAATATTTTTAAAGACTAAAATGGAAATACTAAATATCTAGCACATATTTTTTATAAATTAATTAAGAGGTTTACACTATTTTAAAACTTTATACTCGTTTTTCAAATTGTGGTTATTAATAGTCATACCTTCCAATTTAGTAGTTATTTTATATTGATGTACTCTATCATGGTTTATATACACTCAAGGTTGTGTGTAAGGTAAGATATCAAATACATGATGTTTATTTCAGTGAAAATCTTATAACATATTTGGATTTAACATTATATCCACCATTAAATGAATTTATAAAAAAATTCATCACCATGATGCAATAAAATGTGGATATATCTACTTTATCACATCCTCGGATTCCAATGTAGCTATATAAAATTTATGATTTATCCAAAGAACATTAACCAAGGGTGTAGTATTGATCTATAGAACTTTATCTATGTGATTGAAAACTTCTACTGAGTATTCATCATAAGAAATATCATTGTCTAGTAGTATAACCATTGAGTTTAGAAAATGTAATTGTTTAAGTATGAACTTTTGCAAAAGAGATACATGGATCAAATAATGAACTTGAGAGATGTTTGGTGAGAGTGATCAGTGATAAGTAACTCTTCCTACTCAATGATGAGTGTAAATGGTTAAAATATACAAATGGATAAAAATCCACTTATTTTTAAATATCATAGGCTTATTCTATAGATATATTAAAAGGTAATAATTCTCACCAACACCAAATTTCATATCTAACATATAATTGTCAGTATAACACATTTATCTACTCTATGTTACCGTGAATAATTATTGAATTGATATAACCTTCGATGCAATTTCCAAATATAGCTGAGGTACCAATATACTTATTCATCCAACATTATCCCATTATGTTAAATTTCATAATATTTTTCTACATAGGGCATCATAATTATCAACCTAAATACTTTTGTAAAAGCTATTATTGTAATAAAACATTCCTTTATGAATGTGTTAATCTCAAATAGCTCTGTAATATAGAAAATGGGGACTGAACATATATTAGAGGATTTTAATGATCATATTATACTGACCATCTATCCATTGATGATAAGAAGTCCTGAAACATATCTCTTTAACCAGATTTTACTGAATACATCTACATAACATTGAGGTAAACTTTAGATCCCAACCAAAAAAATACATTATGATACATTATGAAACCATAATACTTCATTAAATTAAATTCTATTATAATGATCAAGAGATAAATCTCATCTCATAGAAATGTATCATTCTATCTTTATAAGACATTCAAATATAACTCAAATACAATTATAGACTATTTCTATTTTTGGTATTTTAATGAAGAAATCAATGGATATATTTTTATATTTAAAGTTATATATGGGTAATGGTTATAATATCCCCATATACGTTTTTCTATTACCCTTCTCATGATGGAATACTAGACTCTAAGATAATTAATGAAAAATATCTATATCCATGTTATCCCACTAAAATACTTATTAAAATCTCTATACATATTCAAACTTTGACAATGAATAAATAAAGGTGATATATGATATCATTAAAATAGTTCCTTTTTACAAATGGTAATGATGAGATGCATACTCATTCTTTAAAACATATCATTATATCATTATCATTGTTGAAATCAGCAACATTTCTAACTTTCTTTTCTAGCTCTACATACTATATTATTGACTATTTAACCATCTTATGGATATATGTTTGAAAAATAATTTGAGAAATATAATATTTATCCCATTATTTTAATATTTCATGGTCCGTTCTTTGAAAAAATATTGGATCATTTTTTATTCTCATAATAGATAAGTTGAAATGATCATTTTGACTCAAAGCATCATCCACCTTGTTTTCTTTCCTAGGTTGGTAATACATTATGTGATTATAATCATTAAACCACTATAACATTATTATTTAATTAATATTCAAATTTTTCTATGTGAAAATATAATTTATAATTTTATGTTTATTATAAATATCATACAATTTATCATAAATATAATTTCTTTATTTATTTAAATAAAACATTACTACTACAACCTCTAAATAATGAGTGGTATAATTTTTATCATGAGCCATCTATTATTATATAGAAAAATCTATCTCCACATAATTATATATGATTACAAAAATTATATCTTCCCATGATACTTTACTATAAATCAAAAACCCATCTCAATAATAGGGTAGTGTGATGACATGTGCATTGGCCAACATTCTCTTGTTTTCCTTGAAGTTTTCTTAACACTCTTCAATATAAAGGAACATAAATCCCTTTTATGTTAACATGGTGAGTAGAATAGATATCATTGTTAAATCCATTCCATGAATTAATAATAACCAACCAATCCACTAAAATTATGGATATCAATCAAAATGGTTGATTTTTGAAGAAGTTTAATAACATTTTTCCTTGATGGATCCACTTATATACTCTCCCTTGAGATTATATTTCCCAAAAATGGAACATTATATTGCCAAAATTCACAATTGGTAAATTCTGAGTGCATATTGTTCTTCATTAGTGTCATCAGTACACTCCTCATGTGATCTTCACACTCTTCCTTACTCATGGAACATATAATAATATCATCAATAAAGACTACCATAATCAAATCAGTGTAATCTATAAAATTCACTATTCCATAAATCTATCTATATATTTGGGGAGTTTTTAATAATAAATGGAATCCTTAAAAATTCATAGGGTGTATACCCTGATCAAAAAGATTATATTGGAATTTATTCATTATTTATCCTCAATTGACAGTATTTAGGTCAAAGATCAATCATTGAAAAATAATGATCTCCTAATAATTTATTGAAACAATAAACAATATGGCGAAGTGAATACTTTTTCTTCAGTATGATCTTATTATGTTAAATATAATCAATGTAGATTTCCATGATCCATAATTTTTCTTAAAACATTAATGTTTTACCGTTGGAGATATAATTTGCTGAATGGACCCCTTATAGTGATTCTATTGGAGTTACATGTAAAATTAATAAAACTCAATTGGGGCTATTATTAGTGGATTCGTTGATATTCTTGTACAAACACATATAATATAAATAAAAAACACAACTTCTAGATTCTAAGGATGACTAAAAATATCTTTTGGAAGGAAAAAATAAATATTTGTACAATAAGAATATATTCAAATTTTAGTTAGTATCCAACCATATAAGATAAATACCCACACTAAATAAGAACTAAGTCCCAAACAGTGGATGTAATTTCCATTATAAAATCGTATTTTTCATCACACTGATAGCAATTCATAGTTTTGTATGAAATATAAAATATTTAATCCCACCTTCTTAATTGATATGTAATTTATATAAAAAAATTTAACACATGCCCAAAATCACATAAAATTTGACTAGTGGGAGAATAATAAGATTTTTTGGAAGAAAATTCCAACAGAATTAAATTATCCCTGAATCATAGTATTCAGATTCATTCATTTTATAGTGATGAATTTTAACTTCTATTTCAAAATATAATAGTATAGGTTTTGATGTGATACCCAAATAAAATTATTTATATAGAAAAAAAATTGGTTGAAAAAAATGAATAAGATATTAGTAGTTCCAGATTGTATGATAAATGTACCTTTCTCCACATCATTATCCTACACCACATCAGTAATATTGATAACATGAGCTTTCCCTTTTTATATAGGATTAAGAGGATTCTAATATCCATCATAATCATTAACACTTAGATTCAAGAAACAGTTTGCATAAATTTTATACACCTTTCATGTATTACATTAGAGTGTGGATGTTTTAATATGTAGAACATTATTTCTAATCACATTTTTAGCTAATGTATTCCAAATAAATAGTTATTTTGATTATCCATTCACTTATATTCCAGAAAAAACCATTTACTAGTGCCTTATGAAAATTCCTCTAATGCATCACTTCATGCATTCGAAATAATAGAAAAATAATCTTTTCCCCCTCAATGATTGTTATTATTATAATTTCTTTTGAATATAATATTTATATTATTATTAAAACAATTATATTTATGGGTGATTCAAATCTCAATTTTCCCTTTGATATCACATCAAATTTTTTCATCATATCTATTAATGTATCTTATGGATAAAACCCCCTAGAGGCTTGGTTTTATGAAACTAATGAACCAATAAATAATACCTTCTAGTTTAATTATAATATGATATTTATACCTTGAAACTATCACCAAATGTTCCTTAAGGGTAAAAATGGATACAACATCTTTCTACTTTTCATCAGGTAATTCCATCACTATTTTCACATGATTAATATCGGTAAATTAATTATTGGAACATAAGCTCAAAAACTCATGTCACTCAATAGATAAAATTTTAACTCATTTCCTTATATTAATGATATGATTCCACCAATTATAAAATTATCCTACCAAATGATAATCTACTAATATATATATTGGTCAAATTGGAAAACTACAGAGGGGGTGAATTGAGTTTTTAGTTAATTTATTGTAAATAAACTCTATGTAATTAAATACCATAATTTGAAAAAGTACCAAGTAACTGAGACTTTAGGTAAATATAATTAATTGATTTTATATAACCTCTAAAAATATTTGTCAAAACTAATATAGAGCAATCAAATGATTTCTCTATGATCTTGATATTACTCCACATTCATCAAATAGTATAACCATTATAGGTAAGAGCCAACTATTAGTGTAAATTTTTTGTTATGTAATTTATAAAAAAGATTTCACAAGCTGAGTAAACAAAACATTAGAAACAAATAATAATAAAGATAGAGTAGGTTATATCTTAATCCATAATCTAATCCTCTCTACTTGTAAATCACTTATAATCAAGTTCAACTTGTTAAAAAAAATATCTCCAAACTAGATATGGTTTTACAAAAAACTTTATATAGATAGTATAGGATACCAAAACTCATCCATATTGTTTAACTTATAAATAAGATAAAAGAAAATTTAATATAGAATCAATTTATTATAAATTATTATATAGGATACTTTTAACTTGAAATAATATAGTTACTATGTGCACAACTCAAAATATAGTGAAAAGTAGTGATATAAATGAATGAATTTAGTGTATAACGAATGTAGCTCAATTTTTCTACATATGATCATTCTCTTATCATAGTAGTCTTTTGGTTCATAGTCGATTAATGGAGACATGATGTATTTCTCATATTTTTTATTTATGGTCTATTGAAAACAGAGTCATATACATCGAAAACAAATCACTTGTTTATATTTTATGCACATACAAATACCAAGGTATTCACAAATCATATATTGCATAGTTTTCTTTTCTTTCTTCACAATTTTATAAATGGAAAATATTTATTTGACAATATCAATTAGAAGATCACCATTGGAAATCCTTATACTAATTAGGAAATTCTGGGTCATTAAATACATCTGACTATAATACAATTCAACATAGAGAAGTGGTTTTCATATTATATTTTGCAATACAATACTCACATTATATAAGTCCTATTTAAGTGTTCCACATAATAATCCACATTAGATTATAAAATATTTGTAATTATAATTAGATCTCTATAAAAAATCATATGGTCGATCACTTTTATCTTATTCTTCGTCACATACTTTCTCAAATTATGACATCTTCCTGCATTTTTTTAATCAAATCATAATGTTTCTTTATAAGATATAAAAAAAATTTAATTTTTAATATTTTAAATTTCCTTCAACATTTACTCAATATACATCTTCTGAATGTTATTATTATATTTGTAATTTTATAATACAATTTAAAAAATTTATAAAAATTCGTGGTCTCTTTTGTAATGGCATGAGCTTTTGCAGTCCATTACTTTTTCAAAATCTGATGTTATTGTTCTTGGTAGCCTAGGAATCTCGGTGGTAGGCCAACCGATAGCCTTAGCCTACAGGTAGTCGGCCTTCTGGTAGCTTGGTTTGCCGGTAGCCGCAGCCTCCCGGTCGCTGCAGCCTACCGGTAGCTCGGCTAACGGTAGCTTTCGGACAACGGTTTCTCTCGGCTACTGGTCGCTGCAGCCTACCTGTGGCACTCGCCTACCCCCACGGGGATTTTCCAATAGCGCCCCCCCCCCCCTTATGCGTAAATTGGATTTTAAATCCGATTTTTACCCCGTAATCCCAGTAACGCCCACAAATGTTGCTTAATTAAATTTTTAATCAATTAACCTGGTGTGTGCGTTAGTTTAAACCACCCGACCTTTAATGATGTGTGGGGCCGTGTGGTCAACCCACACCCCCTCTCCTTACGCGGTTTTGCGTTCTAATCTCAACCATCCCCGGACCTTATAAACTAAAATGGTACCACTTAGGTTTCTTTTCTCGATCACCCTCCGATCGATTAGTCTGTTCGTCTGCTCGTGTTTGAGTTCCCAAGCCTCCAGTTTTGCGCTTCCCCTATACCTGGCGGCGTAATGATAAACAACGATCATTGATTAACAGGTAGGGAATATATCCATCGTCTCTCCTTTTGTGTATCATATGGGGTGGGTGTGCTACTGGTTCTGTAAAATTGGATGATCCAAACTCTAATAAAGATATAAACTGATTCTAAATAATGAAATGGGATGGATGTGACTGATGATGTTGCTCTATTTTCTATCTTTCGATAAATTATTTCTGAATTGTGTGGGCTTACACCTACTGAAAATCATGGCCATTTGTGGTCTTTCTCTGTGCACTAATGAACCGCTTGTGATATTTTAAACCGCTTGTTTTGTAGTTGTGAACTCGTGCTATGAAAAGGAATTTGGTTAATCACGTATATCCGGCTAAATAAATTGAAAGCACCAGGATCAATCCCTTCTGTGATAACCCTGTATAAGGAACAGAAATTGAAATCATGGAGTGTGTTAAATTTTATAAATCTGAAAATATCGGCATGGGCCTGCTTTGTGTGGGTGCGGATGGGATCCCCTGTTCATATGGAATCAATGGTTGTGAACACTAAGGCCAGGTGGTTACCTTGTTTATATCACGAATTGGGGTGGGATCCTCCATTGATGAGAAACCACTTGCTTCTGGGTTTTGGGAACAACAGGGTTGGTTCCAGTACTTTGAGGGATCTCACATATCCCTTATTTTTGTGGTTTTGACTTTACAAGAGAACCGTGTGTGAATGTTTAAGTTGATGTTTGAGTTTACTCTTCCCTTGTCTTGTGCTTATGCTTGCTAGTTGCCCATGTAGGTGAAAAAACTTATATAAACATTTTTAATGAACACAAAAACAAGGATGGAACAAATGGGTTTTGGTTTGGTATGAGTTGTGACTCGACACAGGTGCTGAGTGTGTTCTCTAGGATATCTGAAGGAAAAACTAGATTGGGTGAGTTATTGTTACCTATACCTATACTTTTTGTTTTTGTGTTTCTTATTCGTGCCCCACCCAAGTTGAGAACATAGTACCGAACACTCCCATTTCATGGGAAATGTTGTTTTTTCCGACCCTTCCACTAGTGAATGGTTATAAGCTTCTTTCTGATCCCTTTCCCAGATATCCCATGTACCTTTGGGCAGTCTGTGATGGCCGGAGGTCCATTATTAGCACATGAATCTTCGGGTAGGGTTTTTGCGGTGGTTAGTTCAGGTGTGTGTGGGAAGGTGGTTTCCCAAGAATCATCGGGATGGGGCCCAGGTGTCTTCGGACATGGCAGTGGTTCTTCTAGACCAGGTTTCATCTGGTGTGGTAGTGTTTGTTCTGGCCTAGTTGTTTGCATGCATGGTTATGTGTGACAGTTGTAGCCCAGGAGTATGCGGGCGAGTTAGTGGTTGTGGCCCAGGTGTCAGCGGTGAGGTTGTGGCCCACATGTGTGCGGGTGAGGTATGGCAGTGGGAATCCGATGAGAATGGTGGGATTGGTTAGATGCATAAGATGTCTTCAATAAGTAGTGGTAAAGTGGTGCGGGGTACCCAAACATCAAGGTGATTTTTTTATATATATTATTTCTTGCATTATTTGGTGAGTGTGGCTGGTGAGTGGGATGGATGAACTCCTTGATAGTGTTGGTTGTCTGCATCTCACTGGACTTTAGTACGTTCCCCCACATGTGCCCGAGAGACTTTGGTTTTCCTTACTGAGTATACTTGTATGCTCGCCCTACAAATATAAAACTGTTTTCAGGTTTCCATGAGGACTTCGGGGATCGTGCTTGGCCGTACTAGCTCAGAAATTTTGGCGGATCATTACAGTTGATGTTGTAATTTCCTTTTTCATGGTATCTTTTTACCTGGGGGTTTTTGTGGCTAGTATCATTTACTTTGAACATGCATGTGGGAATGGTTTACCTTTTTGGCTTTAATTTTCTTTCGGTTTTGGTGTTGTTGTGTTCCATCATCTTATCTCCCGATCCTATAAAACAAAAAAAGGTTAATTCCAACCATTCGTGTGTGATTTCCATACTCTTGGTGCTAGTCGCCACTTCGGGACCAATTGAAGGCGGGTTTCGGGGGTCATTATCTCTTCTTCAACCTAAAGAAGGAATGAAGTGGCAATCTACTGACCCTCCCCACATTTTGTTGACGGCGGGTCATGACATCTTCTATATAACTTTTCATTCAATATATTTATTGTGTGATTAGTATAATTTTTCATGTTATTGATCCATGATTTTATAATAAAATACTAATGGTTGATCACTTTGGATAGTGTTCAATCTTAACACCATATACCTGACCTACTTCTTTTTATGTCAATACACTTACCTTAATGTTAATCCATTCGTTTCACTAATTTTCTTACATTGGACTCATGGTTGAAAATTTTCCATTATAAGTGTTATAATTTATTCAAAACATAGAAAGTAATAATTAATTTATAGAATGTGTTATATTTTAAAAAATAGAGAATGTTTTAGAAACAACATATACATGATTTAATATTATTTAAATTAGTAATTGTTTCTACATACCATAATATCCGCGTTTTTATGATCCTAAATCCTAGCACAAATAGATACATAAATCATTAAGATACTAAAGTAAATTTCAATCCCAGTTAACATAGAGTTAACTATAAGATATAATTATGAAATTTTAATAATATTCTATATTTTACTCCCACTTTGAGATTTTCAAAAAAAAATCAAAAGGGAAGTATGGTAAAGAATTATATAAAAAAGGAATGAAAATTTAGTGAAATAAAGTAGAAAATAATATTTTATTAATGTTACAAAATATTATAAGGAGCCATTTCATAAACCGAAATAAATTTTTGAATACATAGTGTTAGGAATGGTAGAAGGAAAAAATGGGTACTTATATTTTACAACAATATAAGAAAAAATTTTTGGCCAAGGAAATATAGTAGTTCCTGAACATATGATTATCCTGGAATTTAATTTAATCTAATGTAAGGTTTGACAAAGTATGAGACCATGTTTTATTGTATAATGTTATGTAGGTGAGTTATAGGTTTCAGTATTAGAATATATAGAAACATAAACTATATATAATGAAGTATCATGGATTTTATATGGAGATATATTGGTAACTGGTAATGAAGGGGGTACGAATATAGTGGGTTTTACAATGAAAGTATAAGACTGTAATATTCTGGTAATATCAATTAAAACTCTGGATCAACATTCCATAATCTAATAGAATTTATCCTTTTTTTATATAAACTTGTTGGGTAGAGGAGTCTTGAAAATAATATTCTCCACAATTTCATTGAATGTTGTAGTTGGAGGAGGCCTTTTCTGGTCTCCTTCCAAAGAAAGAAACTAACTATTGAGATCACATTTCGTGAAAATTCATCTGATATTTTAATTTATCAAAACCAAAATTACATACTTTTCTTGAGTAGAAATAACTTATTCGTCTCTAATCACATCATAAATCTTATCACCATATGCACAAACAACCATTTTTCATCGATTCTGGATGACCTTCACATTGATAATGATATTCTGAATTTCCTCAGTAAATAATCTTATAATAATATCCTCATCAACACATTCTATAGTTAGTAGAGTTGAGGATAATGTATAGGGTCTTGAATGAATTTTAATAATTTAGAGGTATCTTTTTTCCATTTTCACTAACATTTCTATCAAATTAGCAAGTATGGAATCCAATCTGACCTTTAAAATCATAAATATGATTTAAAAAACTCAATATCTCGCGTTTAATATGACCTAGTCTAATGAAATGATTTTTTAGATATTTGAAACTATATTCTAAATATTTTATGAAGCATATTCTTTATTAGTCACAGACATCTGGCCAGTTTTTGTTGAGAAATACCTTTCTAAAAACATATCTAATATCATTTATAATCTACATTATGTATATATAAGTGATCACTAATGGATCTTAATGATATGGAGGTTGAATAGATTCTGGAGGTTTATTAATTTCATTTTTTATAGTCAAATATCTAGAGCTCCTGAACTCATAGTATGAGGGTATTGTCCAAGGTTATCCTTTATGTGAAAAAACACCAGGGGTCCCCTAACTTCATTAAGAGAGGTATCTGATTCTATAAGTGATACTTACATGACCTCAAATTCATACATAGATGAATAATCAGAAATTGGTTCTCTATTAAATATCTTTTTCGATATTTTTTCAAAAGAGGTAAGTGAATCCAATAGTTTGAATGGAACATTAGTGTGATCAACATGCTCTACAGCTGTTTAAAAAATTACCTGGCACAATAGGCTCAATTTTTTTAATGAAACCATATTGTCATCAACATATATCCTAGGTGGATATCCAATATAATCACTTTTATCCATTCCATATTTAGTACATCCCTCAATAAAAGTAGTTAAATCCATATCAAATAATGGGTTTTCTAGAGATCCATCTCTTATTAATGTTTTATACTAAAATACTGGAATTCCACTAATATAAAAAATTCGGTGACTATCACAAAATGGATCATATACAGTATCCCAATCTAAACTAGTGAAAAAATCAACAAATGTGAATATAAGAGCTATATCCCCCTTAATACTTACTACTACTTCCCATAAATAAACAGTTCTAACATGAACCACAAATTCCATAGATTCTTGTGGAGTAGTAGAGCCACCTAATATTTCTTCATAAACACTTTTAGATTCTTATGTTACATTAATATTATCACGATAATAATATAATAAAAGGAATAATATAACATTATTATTTTACCTAGATCTAATCTTAGATCAATGGTACCTCTAGGTCTACATGTATTCTACAGTATATTGAAGAGTTCATATAGTTTTTTCTCATCATATTCCAATATTTTCTTGTATGGATTCCAATTGACCCGCATAAATTTTCAGGTGGTTTTATTTAAAGGAACAATAGTAGAAAATGAGGGAGTATATGTTTCCTTAGGAATCAACCTTTTTATTCCATCATAACAAAGATGATTTTAAGATATATATTTGTACTAAATCGTAAATAATATTTAATTTTTTCTTTCATAATCATTAGTACGAATATAATAATTCTAATTTATATACCATAAACCATAGATCTTGGTTCTCCATTTTGACGAAATATGAAGTGTTTTAGTATATTTAATAACATTATGAATTCTCAACTTATCTCATTCTCACTCAGTCTTCGATATGTTTTTTAATCTATTAGTTTTTATAAGACCTCCATAATATTGAAATTTTGATGAGTCATAGGATATGAATTTTAAAAATTGATAAATTTTCTATGTAATAGAACCCTTAAAAATCCATCCCATAACCTTGAATAGAATTCACATTCTTGATAGACTATAATAGTCATAATCATGAGTTCCTAGTCATTAACTTCAAAAAATGTGTTTCTATAAAAATATTTTTCTAAATGGGGATAGAAGGAGTTATTATAATTTAAAAAACAACTCATCCAACCTTTCTGTAGTGCGGCTCTATATACTAATGAATAACTCATCATAAACCTGGGGATATCTGTTTCCATTTATGAAACAACATCTCGAGAGGGAAGATGGTGCTTCAGAATATCCTGAGGTCCATTAGTAATTGAATTTGTCTTCGTGGGATAGTTTGATTAATATAGAATATATTTCTCAATAAATCTCTACAAATTGACCATAAATAACTAATATTTGAAATATGAAAATATAGGCTTTCCATGAAGCGTGGTTCAATGTAATTTGTGTTCATTTAGAAGGGATTTTGGTGATTTATGTTATATTATGAGATATTTTATCATTTCAGTATCTTTTGGACTGTAATGTGTGGGGAAACAAAAATTTACATTTTTATAAACCCATATTGTATAATATTTTTAAATGAATAAAATAAAATATTTTTTAATATATTAGAATAACCTATATATATATATATAGTTATAATACTACAAAAAATAATATTAAAAGTATACCATAAAACATTTTAATTATAATTAATCATACCTATCTCATAGTTGATATCATTTAATCTCCCATAATTTATTTTTTTTTTAAAAAATTCATCAAGAATCGGTTTTTACGAATGAATTCAAGAGTTATATATCCCTTTTTAAAATAATCTTTCAAAAATTGAATTCTTATATAAAATATTTTTTATCCTAGATATAGAAACATGATTTTTAGAAATGTTATCTGATATTTAGTTACCACAATTTAAAGGGGAACTCTAATATTGAAATCCACAATCGAGTAAAATGTGTTTCTCAATAGATTATCGGCACAAAAACTACTTATTTAAATTTATGCATCTTAAAGAGAAGAAATTGAAATAATGTTTTGATTCCCAAAAATTGTGATTTTATAGAGGTGATTTTTATTTCTAACTTCCACCCATTGATTTCAACATCAGAATGACAAATTATATTGAAATAATGTCCTATATAATAAAACAATCCTAATTTGTTTTTTTTTCATTTATGAATTATTTTAATAATAGTTAAATGATATTCCAAAATGTTTCCTTGAAAACATTCACATATACAAACAATAAACATTATATCATACCAACTAGATATTAAGTAAATTAAAATCTCAATAATTACTCTACATATGGTTCAATAAAAAAATTTAATAGTTTCATGAAGATTTATTTCATTGGTGGTACAATCGAAAGTTTTAATTTTTTTGTGATATCTAATATAAACCGTTTTAAAATAGCTTTAGAGTAATTAATTTTCGTTAAAATAATTCGTTATTTATGTTGAATGATTTGAAAACCAAGGAATTAATTTAGTTATTATATTAAACCCATTTCAAAAAATATCATATGTTTTGAAAAATAAGTATATAAATATTTTTTAAAGAACAAAAAATAATATCATAAACATAAATTTGTGAAACTAAAACAACATTTGAAGTCAGTTTAATAATTAAATATAGATTAGAAACTCTTTTAAAAAAAAATTGAAATAATAAAAGATTTGTTCTTGTCATTCAATGATTTATGTGATTGTTTTAAACTATACAATTTTTTTTGTTTGAAAATTGGACTTGGAAAAAAGGATTTTAAAATCTATGGCAGTTTTCAACAAAAACATCCATAACAATAAAGACATTAAGTAAAGAACACATGGAATCCCTTTAATATAAAGTGAAATTTATATGTTCTATATAATCATTATGTATTCTAATAAATTAATGTACATTTATAGGACTAAATATTTCTTTTTAATGAATTTTTTCTTATTGAAAATAACCTTGATATACAAATTTATCATTATTTCTTGTAATATTTATAAGTTCATCAAACTTTATCTTATATACCTATTAATACCAATGGTTAAATTTTACTTTTGTCTATCAACTAGTACATATATTTTATTCAATTTAAGATGATTCAATTATTATTTAATTTCCATTACATAATTCCCATCATTAATTATGCCTTGGTGTCCCTAGGATTAATCTATGACAAGAACTAATTATATTAAACCTAGTTTCTATGTGGTGATGAAGTTTGTAGTACTCTATTTAGAACACTAGATATTTCATTTAATATATCCTCTTTGTGGGTTTTATTGGATTTAGGTTAACCTGAGTCATCTAGTTTAATTATAATTTGGTTTCCCTAAAAGTTCTCTACAAGTTGATTTTTAAAATAATGAAACAATAAATTTTTTTGTTTTAGTTTTATTGATGATATTAAAATTTGATATATCAATCTCTAGATTTTATAAAAAAAGTATTGGTTCATATGGACCAGTATCAAAAATATTTACATGAACATATTATTACACTTGATTCTTTTCTTTTATCAAATCATTTATAAGCTTTACTCGATGTAGAATAACAAATAAAAATTCACTAATTTCATTTAGATGAAATTTATCATGATTATAGATTTTTAATGATAATAGAAACATTACATCCAAAAACATGAAATAATTCACCTTAGGTTTTCATCAATTCCATAATTAAAAAGGAGTATTCTTTGGAAGTGGTATGACTAAGACTATGATAATTACATATTATGTTTTACTTACATCATTAGCATAAAAAATTTCTAGTAGGTAATATTAACTAAGAATATTCTAGACTATCTCTTGAAGATTTGTATACCTTATTTCTATGACAACATTATTATGGTTAATACTAGAAGAAGAAAATGTATAATTATGGAAATGTTGTGAACATATATATTCAATGTCATTTTTTTCAAACCCATGACCATATTCAATTCTCACACTTTTATTGAAAAAACAACTATGGTTTAAAAAAAATAATATTTGGTAAAAACATATAAATGATTCTCTTTTTTTTTGTTAGGAAATATTCTAATGTAAACCATGAATTATCATCAATACTTTTTCATTCGTAATGTTTTCTAAAAAACTAGAAACTCTTAATATACCCAATATATCTATGTGAACCAATTATGATGGTTGAGAAGATGAATAATCATTGTTTAATGTAAAAGAATCTTTGTTGTTTCTTTCTCATATTCCACACCCTAGATTCATGATGAAAAGAATTTAAATAAGAAATTTTTTAGAAAATGAATTATTTAATATAAAAACTAATCATTATAATTTATTAATGTAGTAAATAAAAATTTTAATTTACATATCGTAAACCATACTATATTGTTTTTAAATTTTATACATATTTCATCATTACACATTTGGGAAACACTGTGTAGAATTTAATTTTTATCATCTATAAATAAATATTTATAAATTAAAAAATATCTATAGTTACCCATTTGTATAATGCCAATAAATTTTCCCTTTTAATTTTTACCAAATTTGACAAGACCAATGTACACTATAGAAAAAATTTTAATTCTTAAGAATTCTCGTGTCATATTTCTAGAATGCTTATTATCCTTATTCCATATCATTATATAAGATCTTATCAAATATGTTTCATTTAATAAAATAAATGCACAATAACTTTGGTACCCATATTTTCTTGGGTAAATATTGGTGAGACATTAAATCTTTGGGAATTAATATTTTAATGACATATTAATTTACATATTTGAGAATAATAATCAATGAATTATAAAAATAAGTTCTCTTAGGCCCAATTGGATTAATCCAGATCATGATGTTACTACATTATTTTTTACATCTGGTTTACTATTTATTCCTTGAATATAATAAATTTGATAAATTTTATTCTTAGATCAAGTTTGATAACCAAAACCATATCCATGTTTAGATAAAAAATTTCTTTCATGATGTATTTATGAAGAAAAACCTTAAAAAAAATCTTTAATTTATCAATGTTTTTTAATTTAAAATAATTGATTATTTTCACATCGAACAAAAATATTATATATGATATAAATTGATTAGTATTGTTGTTACTTTAATATTTTATACTTATCCCTAATCCCATTAAATGTTTCTTTATTCATATTTAAATGCTTTGATAAATATTAAGTAGTCCTATTTTTATCATTGTTTTCATTTTTTAAAATATCAAAAAAATAGTAAATAATTTATGAATAATATTTGATACATATCTGAATTTTAAATAAAATACATATTGACCCTTTATTTTTTATCTTATTGAATTGAATCAAAATTACATAGGATTTACAAGGAATCAAAATATTTTTGTTTCATAGTCTTTTATATTTCATACCTTTATCCTCTTAAATTTTATTATATTTTAGCTTAAGAAACTCATCTTTTTTATATCCCATTATCGTACACTTGTAGTTGGTAACCATGATGTTTCCATCATTATTTTAATCGCTTATGTTTACATATTATCCATTGTATATTTAATTTTCGAAGAACATTTTCTTCCTATATGATTTTTTTAAAATTCCAACATGATAATCTATATCTTCATCACTTTCTATGTTTCCATATATTTCACTAGTTATTTCTACTTTTATTATTTTTCTCCATTTTCTAAGATTCCTTGAATTAAATTGACCATTTTGTTTCAACTTATTCACAATTCACCTTTCTCTCTTATTCATAAAACATGAATTTTCTTATTAATTTTTTTGTAGCTTTCTTATATCATAGGAATTATAGATGGATATTATATGTTATATACGTCTACTGTGTAGGAATCATAGAATTCATAGAAATTGATACATGAAAAATATGATATTTCTAAGTGCTGACATCATATTGGTAATCTGATTAAAACCTGAAATTCATTTGAAAAATTTATTCATCATTTTTACTCATAAATGTATTATATTTAAATGCATAATAATTTAGTATCAATCCTAACAAATTTTATCTCTCTTCGTGAGACATAGATATTTTTTCACATATTTTTAAAGTATTCACACATGTATAAAATCTATTAAATTCATCTTATTATTATTCATAAAAAAAGGAATTCATGGATTTGAAATTAAATTCATGAGAATCCTTATTAACATCACTCTAATGATCTCTAATATCCTTATGATTCCATATTTATTTTCGAATACAATATCTACATGAAAAAATATACATTGAAGATGGTTTTTTTATTTTCCACTCATCATGATTAGACACATTAAAATTACAATTTTTATTAGTAATAGATCGCTAAAGCATATTATCATACATAATCATAGAGATTTAGAAATGAAAAAACATTATATCTTTTTAGGATAAAAATTTGATCATGGTTCAAAATAATTTAAGATAACCCTTTAATAGGAAATGATACTTTATGTGGAGAAATAATTAGTGGGGTTAATTTACTTTATAGTAAAATGTTATGTTAAAAAATATAAAATTAATTTCCCCAATTTGAAAATATAAAATTTAATTGATACCAAAGGTAAATATAATTCAATTATTTTGGAGAAACTATTATAAATTTGAACAATTAAAATTCAAAATAACCTAAGGAATAATCTAATATTTTCATATTACTCTAATAACATTAAATAGTATATGTATTGGACGTAAGATATAATTATCAAAGTATATTTTTGTAAAATATATTAAAAAATATAGTAAACAAAACATTTAAACACATAAAAATAAAAATAGATTGTTTTAGTTTCATGAAGAAACATAATCCTCCAATATTAGGTGTCACCCTATTCCATGATTAGTTTATTAAAAAATAAACATGATCCAAAACCTGTATGTGATTTTATATACAATTATTTGTATATTTTTCTGGATATAGAGCCCCTTCCACAGTATCATTATGATAGAAATGATAATAGAAAACATGAGGGAGTATTATAGTACTATCCAATATAATAAAGGATATTATTGTCAGGACAAAAATTTTAATAGTATTAAAACATCATATGATAGTAAAATTAGATGAAGTTATGTAAATGGATTCGATATAGCGTAGAATTTACTTATGTTGTTCTATAGACGATTCTGTTCTTCTCAATGTTCTATTTTAATTTAGATATTGCGAATAAAGATAATAGGTTGTTCTTTTGTTTTTCATTCAATATCTATAATAAATAGTCATAGGAATTATCAATAGATGATTTTTTCATATTTTATGCTCATGAAAAATCTTAATGTATGTTCATTACGTATATTACATTGTATTTTTTGTCATTCTATCTCCGATTTTAAATAGAATTAAATATATTACATCAAAAAGAGACCTTGAAAAAACAAATTTTGAAATCCAAATACTCGGCCTAAAATTTGGGCATGTCAAATTTTTTTGTATAGAATTTAATTCTACATAGAAAATTGGAGAGAATATTATATTCAACAATAACACACTCACATTTTGATACAATCACTTTTAGAATGTCATATAAAAATCCATGGTAGCTTCAAATGTTGAATGAATTATAATTGGATATTTTTAAAAATTTGTATGGTCAATCAGTTTGATCATATGGTTTATAACATAATTTTTCATATTTTTCTGCCTTCCCATGGTTTCTTTAACAATTCATATAGTTTCTTCATCTGTTTCCCAAATGTCAAAATTTCTTACTAGGTCACATTCCTTCCACATGGAGTTGATTGGAATCTCATATAATCTCTAATTTATTCATGAATTTGATAGAATAATATGTTATAATTTTAAATATTTGAAGTTGCGTCTTTTTTCTCTATACAGTCATATGGTTTCTCATATGGTCGATCTAGGTGTTAATGATAAAATATCTGTAGTCGATTACTTTGGTTTGTGGTTGAACTTTTTCCATTATAATATATAAAATTGACTATGTTTTTATCTTATACTTTATGAAATTTTAAATCATTAGACTCACAACCTATAGTCAATATTGATAAGATATATATTCAACTCAAGGCATAGTAATTTATTTTCCAGAGAAATAATATCATTCATAAAAAATAGAATAGATTAAAAATTAACAAAAATTTAGCAAACTGACCCCAGAATGACTGGAGGCAATGATTGTTGTCAATTACATAGTCATGACTAAAAGGAATCAAATCCCATATGACCAAGATTTTTGTAGTCGTGGTTACCAGATATGTACATTAGTCTTTAAATTCAAAATAATACACTAATTATAACAATTTTTCCCTCTATTAATAAATAACCATGATGATAACTCTAATCCATCTAGTAAATTCTTCCATATGTTTCAAAGTATGCTTCTTTGATTGTTAGGGAAAGAAACATATTAAGGGTGTTCTTAAATTCATAAAAATGAAAAAATATATTTGAAGAAAAAACAATCAATTAGAATAGTCAATATGGAATGTAAAATAACTAAACACACATTCCTTTTAAATTACAAGATATGGAAAAATAAATATAGCAATGTAAGAGACTAAAAGACACTTCATTTAATCACTATACTGAAAATAAAATGTAAGAGAAGATATATTAATGCAAAATCTCATAGTTGAGTAATAATGAAACAAATACGAAGGAAATGATTTCTTGATCAAAGTCACGTCTAAGGCACATAAAACCATATACCATTAGGATCATTCCCAATATGGTTTAAAACTATACTTTGAACCCCATTTAATTTGTGTAATTTATTTGGATCTTGAGAACTTATTGATGCATTGAGGAGATATATAAATACCTTATTCCACCTGTCATTACCATTCAAAATAATTCCTCATATATAATAATCATATAAATAATATTCCTTATCAAATACTCATATTGAATAACAAAAACCGTTTTATCAATAATTCCCCAGTTAATCAAAAAAGTGTCAATGTGAACATTGTATATTAAAATGATATATAATTTAGGATACAAAAATATAAATTGTATGAGAATATAGATATTGAAATAATTTTCCACTAAAAATGATTATAATATATTAATTTTTTCAATATAATTTTAACAATCCTAATATGGTGTGACCTTTATAAGATAATCATTAATAACATTATTAAGGGAAATAATCATTCAACATTCCAAATTATCCCATAACACTTTGAATCATTTAAATAGTTATTACTGTGAAGGAATAAAATTAAATGAAACTTATAATATCATGATAATAATTAGATTCAAGATATTATTTGTCAATGGTAAAAACATAAACCATATAAAAGAAACATGGTTCATAACTATTAATAAATCTCAATTAAATTTAAATTTAGACAAAATCCCTTACCTTGAGTTTCCATTCGGGTGAAAAAATTTCATTATCTAATATAATTGAGTTATGTCATGTTTATATTTTATTGGGAAACTTTTTAATGTTTATCATTAATATTAATTAACTTTTTACAATGTTTTATACAACCACATAAACAAATATTTTACATCAACTATTTTGACCAAATTCTATTTATGTCTAAAAAATGACTTCGGGTGGTCAACTATAATTGAAAGGGTCATTGTATGAAATATAAAGAATAATAATCATGACATAATTATAATATTTTTATATTAATTATATTTTTAAAATCAATCATTAAAAATGTTAATGATAAAAATGAATCAACACTATGATCATGGAGACAGTAGCTTCTACATATGCATGATTAACGTTCTAATTTTTTTAATGATAATTATGAGAAGAAGGTAGGTAACACTATATATTTACATAATGATAAATATATCATAAATACCACGTTATATAATCTTATATACTTATATATATAATTATTTTGATGTAAAAGGAATCACATCATGTTGTGGAGGTGTTAGTCCAGTCATCCAGAAATGACATTATTAGTTTTTAAGTATATGAATGGGTAATGAGGAAAATGAAGTATATTATGTTTATATAAATTAAATAATTTCATGAAAATAAAACATTAATTATTTTTTCTATTTTTTTCATCACCATCCTTTATACATACAATATATAGTGTTAACGAATCACATCGCTTTGAGGGGGATGTAGCCCACACTTTTTCAGACAATGTTATCATATTAACATAAATGGAATGTATTAAATGTATATTCTATAAAAGAATTAAATTAGAATAATTAAATAATAAATATCATATATATATTATAAAAATATATTTTCCATCTTAATGGCCACCATGAAATATAGTAATGTAATAATAAAAAATCCTCATTTTGTGATGATGTAGTTCACAATACCTAGAAACAGTGTGTTTGTTAACAATTAGATTAAATGTTATGTAAGTGTAGGTAGAAAACTTATAATAACACAATGCTAATATATTTATTATAATATTTCAATTATATGAGAATATAATAAAAAGGTATTAGGGGTTACATAATGGATATAATACTAGAGAGCTTGAGAGAAGACATCACCTCTTACTCGGGTACCTACTTTTGGTTTGTACCAAATGGATTATTTGGATTACTTTTTAACCAAGGGGATGTTTATAGGATTATGTGAGGGATTTTTATGAGGTATTATTTTAGATATTTTTCAAGCTATCGTGGCTTTAGAGTTGTGAGGATGTGGGAGGGTCTGATTTATATTTGTAGTCGTGGAGTGGCACTCTTGAAGTATATCAGGAAAGGAAATCCATGCACGTTTTTTGTGTTTCATGTGGATCAAATAATGGTCCCAATAAGATAAAAGGTATTATAGGGTAAATATATAGCCATGAAATTGCTCTTAAACAAGTTTATTGGTCATTTTGTCCCTTAAGATTAAGGTTTAGTTCTATATTAAGCTTAATTTAACTTTAATCATTGTAATTAACATCAATCACATTCACAAATGTTTTTGGTAAAAAATAGAGATGGAAATATTAGAAATAATAATTTTTTCTTATTCCAAATATGGAATCCTTTTTTTAATTTCAATAATTTAAGTGGTAGAAATTTATTTTAATTTAATATTTTAGGAGGGATGATAATGCAGTGTTTTAGTGTAAAAATGTCTAAAAGTTTTCTATGCTTTTATTAAAAATTTCAAAGTGAAATTTATTCCTATAACATAAATTTTATTAACTGATTAAAATATTTTCTAATTAATATTTAAATAAATCTAAAAATATTATTTAACCTTCTATATTATATATGTGAAAAAATAAGTTTTGAAATAAAATTTAGTATTAAACACTATTCATTAAAAAATTAAATGTTTTATAAAAAAAATATAAAAAACACACCATTACCTAATATAAATGTATAAATTTAATATATTAATATTAATTTTATATATTAAATAAATTAAATTTTCACAATAATGTTTTTAAATGGTTTCTCCATCAAATGGTGGAAAAATTGCATTTATAAAAATATATGTTTTTATATGTAAAATTGTGTTTGATGTTATATTATGTATATCATAATTAATATATGAATATAAAAAATATTTGAATTAATATATAATAAATAAATTATATAAATATGAATCATTAATTTTAATTAATTTAATATAATAACGTAAAATAACATTTTGAACATAAAAATGGTTTTCTGTAAAAATATACACTTAATATTTAATTGATTTATATATTCATTTCTAATTAATTAATTATATATTATGAAAAAAAATTGCATAAGTTATTTATTTATATTCAGAAAAACTAATTTAATTTCTAGTTTAAATCTCATTATATATTAATAATAAATTATTGAATAATAAAACTCAGTCTTGCAAGTAACGGAAGCCATCGAGGAAGGTCTCTCTTGTGTATAATGATCGTTAACTAAATGATTCATGAATTTAAATATATATAATAGATTTTAAGTCATTAATATATTATAAGGTATCCAAATATTCTACTACCTTACACGTATGGTGCCGTGTGACATCCATGCTATAAAAACATGGTTCTTTAGATTTTTAGGGCCTCACATTCTCCCCACCTTATTTATATTATGTCATTACAATTTAAGATAGGTCATGGTGATATTTTGTTCTGTAATTAATATGATTTAAATCCCACATTATAAGAAGGGTTCATCATTAATACTCTATAAGAGATAAAATGGGAAGTAAAAAAGGTTACATGGACTACCCGGTAACTAGGTCTCCATGTTGGAGAACATAAGTGGGAAGTGAAAATATGTACTTGGTGGAAAATTGTAAATATTTATATGGTGTGAATGAGGTCATAAACCAAAAATGACTGAATGGTCTAAATAAATATTAGTGACTCAAATCCATCAATATTTATTTACTTTAGCGACCATAAGTTCAACATAAATTATGGTATTAGGAAAACATTATAATTCGATGTAATTTTCATAATTTTTGGTAATTCTTTCACTAACTAATATTATAAGTAAATATTCATACTTGATAGGTTTCAATTTCATGTGAAATTCTTAATTTGTTTTTCTATGATGAAATTTTTATTCAACACTTTTCTCCATGAAATTAATTACCAATAATGATTTTTTATGCCTAAAGCACTAAATGAAACATTGAAAGGATCCTAAGGCCTATAAAACATTGAAATGTTTGACTATTAATATTTAATTATCTTCCAAAACCAATATTTTTAATAGACTAATCCTCAATCTTAAAAATTGATAATGTTGGTTCCTCATCAAGATTTATTCAGAAAATTGTTTAACTAAAAATAATGAAAAATCAACCAGGACATTGCATATGTCAATTGTTGGTGTGAAACCCTTATAATCCATTGATCATGGGTTCTAGATAATAATCCTTTCAGGATTTTATTTCTTTTCATCCATATTACAGGCTGTCCTCTTCTAAAACCATGTTAATATAATTTCTAAAATAAATATGATAGACATCCTTCAAATAGTCTTTTAACATATCTTTTCAATACAACCGTAGTACATAAATACAGTAACCAATTATTTTCAAATTTAACCTTATTTGGTCTATATATTAACCTCAAGACTAGGTTATTGACTTGGATATTGTCTAGGTTCCCCAGATATATGGCAATGAACTAATATGTATTTATTAGGATGATCTTCATTTTTTCCATCATATTATTCATTTTTCCTCAGAAATATATTTCATTATGTAATTATTTTCTAACCATAATGAAAATAATTATTCCATTGAGACACTCTTTAAGGGGTCTCCCTCCATAGTACTCACATGTTGTAAATTGAGGCGTCCTTTATTTACTATAACCGTCACTTGAGCTCTTTTAAACCACCATTATTCTCTTATTTGGTGCGTTTGAGAGTTGGTAAAGGTATATATTATTAATTATATTTTATGAAATTTTATTTCGTATAAACATGAAATTCTTCAATCCTATCAACCCATAATTCATTTCATCATTTCATCCATCTTTTCTTTCATGTTTAATGTTAACTTGAATTCTTCAGGTTCTAGCCAGTGACTAAAGCCATAAAAATTGTTGGATAAGCAATAGTCATAGTGAGAAATGTGTATAATTATATATAAAAAATCATAATAATATAAATGTATTTTTAAATATAAAACACATTAGTATTAACCATTATTATTCATTCTCATTATCCATTAAAATTCATTAGATTGTATGGTCATGAAAACATGTAATATTCTAAGACGATCCATCGAGATTGTCAAACCAGCTGCATCATAAGGGATATTTACAAGTACTAGGTTAGCCATAGTTTTATTTAGAAAACTTTTTTGGATTTATTACTCTTAGTTACATCTGTTTTAGAACCCCATTAACTTCTAGTATCCAAATAGTTATGTATTTCTCAGAATACACACACAATCTCTTCATTGAAAAAACTATAGAAAGTAATCCTATACATATCTTTAATTTCAACCATAGGATTATGTTATCTAGACTATGTTTTGATAAATCTTGTCCCAAAGGTGCTACTAAACTTCTTACGATACAAAATGTAGAGGCCTAACCCCAAATAGCCCGAAGCTGGTGTATGTTATCAGTTATATTGGAATGATTACAATGAATCAAATCATGATGGACAATGAGTTTAGTAGTATTGGTAACTAGATACATAAAAGAGTCTTTCAATACTAAATAATACACTAATTACAACATAATTTTTTTTCTATTTCTCATAGTACGCTCCATTGCCTGGAGTTTCATTTTCAAAGTTCTGTAAAGCTTTGGCTTCAATGATACTTTTATTTTGAGAATAAATACTTTATTTAACTCTGATTATTTCCATCTTGATTAATGGATCCCCCAAGGGGTATTTTAAATGATCTAAAGGCGTCAGACAAGGAGATCCTCTTTCAGCCATTCTGTTTGTTATTTCAGAAGACTACCTCAGTACATTACTTACCAGACTAGTCGACCAAAGTAAACTCAAGCCCATCCAGGCTTCTAGGGATAGGAATTTCCCCACCCATCATCTTTATGCCAATTACATAATTCTTTACCTTAATAGTGACAAAAGGAATATTCAGGTTTTAAAAACTGCTCTGTCTCACTATGAGGAGGTCTCGGGTCAAGCGATCTGCTAGAATAAATCCTTTGCCTTTTTTGGTTAAACATTCTCCCCTCACAGAAATGTCTCCATCGCCAACAAATTAGAAATTAAAGAGTGATCCCTCCCATTAAACTACCTTGGTGTTCATATTTTCTGGGGAAGGCCAAAATCCCTTTATTTTTCCTATAATGTTGATCAAATTATTAAACAACTCTCCACATGGAATGGAAAATCCCTCTCCATGGCTGGAAGAATCTGTCTTGTTAAATCTACAATTGTCTCTAAAATTGTTTACTCGCTGATGGTTTATAAATGGTCTGTTAACACTCTTAAAAAGCTCAATGCCTATATTAAAAACTTTGTTCTGGACTAGAAGTATTATTGAAAGAAAACTTGTTACCATCCCTTGGGACACCTACTGTAAGCCCTTAGAAAAAGGTGGTCTTGGAATTAAAAATCTAAGACTCTTTAATGATGCGCTCCATGGTAAACTCACCTGGAGGATAATTCATACCAACTCGGATGCTTTGGATTTCCTTAAAAAGAGATTTCTTCACAAATGTAAAAAGGTTAACTCAAATTGCATCACTTCTTTAATCTTTCCCTCTATCAAATACACATACTTCAACATTTTGAAGAACGCCCGATGGATGGTCAATTCTAATTCATCCATGAATTACTGGCTTGATAATTGGACTGGCACCCCCTAATCTCTATGCTATCTTCTAATGAAACTATTGAAAACACCAATCGTACCATTAAATATGTTATTCACTCTCACAACAGTGATATCATTGATAACATTATGAATGTCATTGATAGTTGTACTTTCTCCATTACTGATGAATTCCTTATCTGGGAACCTGCTAATAATGGCATCCTGGACTCAAAAATTTACTATGAGTATAATTTCATAAACACTGACTCCAACATTGAATGGTTTTTCCATTTTAACAAACCAGAGATTAAACCCTAATGATTTACACTTATTTGGAGAATTGAACATTATATAATTCCTACTGAAGTTTGCATAAAATCTCTTGGTATTCATCTATGCTCAAAATGTCTCTTCTGCAACCAACATAGGGAAGATGTGAATCATCTCTTTCTGTAGTGTGCTATAGCTTCTGCTCTTTGGAATTATAATCTTGACTTATTTGGCTGCAGATGGATTCTTTATGGTACTATTGTATCACAATTAAAAAAATGTGCTCAATAAGGGGAATCGCAAAAAATCAATAATGTCTTCCTCTCTGCCATTGCTGAGCTTCATCATGTGATCTGGTATGATAGAAACAATATGATTCATAATAACTCTTCATCAAATCTTAATGCAGGTAAAGCACGTATCCTCCTTGCGAGGCGTGAGGCTGCCTCTATCCAAAAGGCTCACCACAATAATACTATTAGAGAATTTGAGATTCTTCAGAGACTTCACATTGAAGGAATCTTCAAGCAACCCAAACGCACCTTTGAAGTATTCCGGCAGGCTCCGCTTCCAGGATGGATCAAGGTGAATATTGATGGTGCCTCCAAGGGAAACCCAAGACTTTCCTGTTGCAGAGCGATCTTCAGAGACCATCTTGGTATATGCCATGGATGTTTTTTCACTGGCTATGGCACTGTCTCTTCATTGGAAGCTGAAACGATGGGTGTGATACATGCTATCAAATATGCCCTCCATAAAGGATGGAGGATGATTTGGCTTGAAAGTGACTCGACCACCATCGTTCAAGCAACCTGTAAGGGGATGACTCACCTTGCCTGGCCTCTCACTACTCGCAGGATGAAGTGCCTCGACACTCTTCTACAGTTCAATCATATCGCCACCCATGTTTTTAGAGAATCTAACAAAGTTGCTGATGTGCTTTCAAACATGGGAGTTAATCAAGAGATGATGTGGATTGATGCACTCCCTCTTGATCTTTTTCAGCTTTATGACAATGATTGTAGGAAACTTCCATCCTTTCGACTCTTGTAACCTTTTTTTCTATCCTCAATAAATTGTGCCTCGGTCTTTGACCGAAGAACTACCTTTTAAAAAATATATTGAAATATAAGAAAATAAAATTCATTCTCTTTAATAAATGAACTAATAATGAAATGTATCCAAATATCTGTCGATAAAAAAATTCATGGATGAATAATAACTAAAGTTTATATAAAGAAAATTATTTTTTAATTTATGTCATATCTAAAGAACCTAAAAACTTATACTATCAACATATTTATCTATTGAGAACGTATCAATTCATAGAGGATATACATAAAGTACTTGATCCACTTGTCATTACTAGTCCAAATAATTCCTCATATCGATAAATCATATAAATAACATTCCTTATCAAATATCAGTATTGAATAAAATATACGTTTTTATCAATAATTCCTTAGGTAATCAAATAACTGTTAATATAGAAAACATATATAAAAATTATAAATGGTTTACGAAATAATATTATTTATTTTATAATAATATTCATATATAAGCAAATTTTAAATGAAAATTTGTTAAAATAAATTTTTTGATTCCATAAAATGTTAATAAAAACAAATTCAAGTGATATATCATATATAATCATTATGGGAATTCATGAGGGAAATAATAATTATACATTCCAATGTGTCCCATGCCACTTTGAAACATTTAAATAAAAATCCACATAAAGGAATTATATTTATAGAAACATATAATATCATGAGAATTAGAAGATTCATTATATTATGTATTGAACGGTAGTGCATAAACTATATATAAGAAACTCGATGAATAACTACAAATAAGTCTCAATGAAATGTAAAATGTGACAAAATATGTTACCTTGTGTTTAATTTCGAGTGAAATCCCATTAACCTCCTATATAATAAACATATGTTCTGTTTATACATAAATCAAATCCATTTCATTTTTTTCATTGATTTTATTTCAATTTTTACTATTTTTTATAAAACTACATAAACATTTATATTCACATCGGGTTTTTTTTTGACAAAATTCAGATTATGTGCCAAAAATGACTATGGTATTTTATCATTGGTCAAAGAAGCCATTATATAAAAAATATAGAATAATAATCATGAAATAATTATTTTATTTAAATATTAATTATACTTTTAAAATCAATCTCTAAATATTATTATAAAAATGGATCAACATTGCGATAATAGAGATAGTATATCATACATATACATGAGTGAAATTCTCATTTTTCGATGATCGTTATCGAAAGTAGATAAGTAGCAATATATATTTCGTAAAATATAATTATATAATAAATACCATTTCAAATAATCATATATATTTATATATAAAATTATTGTGAAGTAAAAGGAATCACATAATGTTGAGGAGGTGGTAGTCTAAACATCCATGAATGACATTATAAATTTTTAGGTATGTGAAACGGTAATGAAGAAAGTGACATATATTATAATTACAGAATGATATTTACGACATTAATATCATATAAAATTTTTATTTTGTCACATATATTTAATTAAAACCATCCTTTATATGTTCCTTGTATAGTTTTAATGAATCACAATACTTTGAGGGCGGTAGTCCACACTTCCCCAAACGATGTTATCATATTTACGAAAAATGGAAGGTATTAAATATATGTGTTATACAAGTAATAAAAAAGCATAAATAAATAAAAAATATCATATTTATAATATATAAATATAATTTTCTACATAATGGCCACCATGAGTGGTGGGAAAGGAAAAAATGAACAATCATCATTTTGTGAGGCTTTAGTTCTTCATATATAGTAACATTATGTTCGTTACCCATTAGAAGGAATTGTGTGTAAGTGTGGCTAAAAAAGATTAAAATAATCACATTATTTTTAGGATACTTTTTATGTTATAAAATAATATAATAATAAGGTTTTATGGGTTGTTGAATGGAAAAAAACTAGGGGTATGGTGTGAAAACACTGCCTATTAATCTGTTAACATCTTTTGGTTAGTACCAAAATTGTTTTTTGGATTATTTTCATTTAAATGATATTATATTATGATGAGAATTGGTATTTCAGGGATATATTTGGGAATATCTTGGTTGATCCAATGTGTCTTGATAGGTGTGACGGAATATTAGTATAGTATGCCTTTTTTATATAGGGAGAGGAGTGAAACTGTTGTAATATTTTGAAAGTTGATTTCCCTGAAAGTTTTTCATGTTTAATTTGGATAAAATTTTAAAAAACCAATAAATGGTATTATAGGATATAAATATGCCCATACAATGGATCTTTAACAAGTTGTTAGCTCATTTGGGCCCTTAGGATTAAGGATTAGTCCCTTAAGAAGATAAATTTATCCTTTATAAGTGTAAATAACATTAATCACATACCCTAATATTTTAGGTAAAAAAGTTAGTATTATTATAAATTTATAATTTTTCTGATTCCAAATATGAAATTCATTTTTCCAAATTAATTTCATATATATTTCACAAAATGATTTAAATTTAATCAAGTAAGAATGACGATAATGTGCGTTTTTAAAGTGAAAACGCCAGAAATATTTCTCTTTTTTCATATAAAATTTAATATTTAAATTAATTAAAATTGTATAAATTTTATTAATGGATAAAAATATAATCTAATTAATATTTAAACTCAATTTAACATAGAGTTTTTCCTTATAAATAAATTAAATGAAATTGAATTTTTTAACTAAAATTCTATTTTTTAACAATTAATTAAATTATGAAATGTTTCAGAAAAATATCAAGAAATAACCCTAACATAATTATTTCATTTCAATTTAAAATATGAAATATTTTTCGAATCATTTAATCAATTAATGTTTCAAAAGTCTGATATAAAAATGTTTCTACATTAAGAGGTTGTAAAATTGCCTTTATAAAAATATAGGTTGTTATGAGTAAAATAATATTTGTTCTATTTTTACATCTACCTAACATAATGGATGAATATAAAATATAGTTGATTGAATATAATATATATATATATATATTACATTAATATCAGTAAATAATTGTAATTAAATAAATCTATTACTGTAATATATCTTTTTGAGCATAAGAATAGTTTCCTATAAAAATATTTACTTTATGCAGAATTTGTTCTTATATTCATTTATAATTAATATATCATTGTTTAATTAATTATGTATTTGTATAAATCATAGTTTTAATAAGTTAGTTATTACTATACATAACTACAAATTTAATATCTATTTTATACCTCATTATATTTTAATAATATATTATTGTTCGATAAAACCCAGTCTTGCATGTAATTC
This sequence comes from Viscum album, assembly GCA_963277665.1. Taxonomy (NCBI): domain Eukaryota; kingdom Viridiplantae; phylum Streptophyta; class Magnoliopsida; order Santalales; family Viscaceae; genus Viscum; species Viscum album. Next base: position 1,588,232,519 of record OY728141.1, on the reverse strand, counting down.
ATGCCACTGAGGATGGTTTCTCTTCCTTATAATTCATGCTAACACAGTGTTTCATGAATTTAAATATATAGAATATATTTTAATTAAATGTATTATTATGTATTTGATTATTATATTACCTCACACACATGGTTTCGTGTTTTATACATACTATGCAGTACGAGGTTCTTACATAAAAGTTTTAGGGAATCAAAATTAAAATTATCTTTTCCTAATAAAATTAGGAATTTATGGATTAATCCATTAAACCCATTTCATATTCTGAACACTTTAGATAAAATAATATATTTTTACTTTCACTAATCCATTAATAAGTAAATAGATTATCGATAGACCCACTAAAAGAATGTTTACATTACCTCATGAAAAAATAAATAGTACATTATTCTCTCCACTGATTATTTGGAATATTAGAATGGTTCAAGGATTAATATAGTTGTTTAATCAATAAAAAAATCATTCCATATCTAATAAAATGTGGTTGATCAGGAGGGATGTCATTACATTATTCCTCAAATTCAGTATTGACAGTGTTTTTTATTGATATAGAAACTACATGAAATCAAAAATCAATTTATGATAAAAAATAATCATATTGAAAATCATATAATCCTAGAAAAACCATTCATTGTATGTATAATCATAGAACCATAGGTTTAACCATGGATATCCATGGTTTTTATCGATCCAAATCCTTAATAATGGTTCGTAATGAAAATATATGATAACTTTATAATATCACCTATGAGATTCAAACGATGATATTGGTAGGGTTATATTTACCATGAACTATAATTATGGTCATGATATACTCAAAAAACTCTTTTTCGGGTTACTAATACAAGATGAATCTATTCTAATACCACGTATACTTTTAGTAGCCTATCTTGGATGAATTTTATGGAAATAAAACTCCTTCATTTAATATAACATAATATGTTATCCTATATTTAGGCTTTAAAACATAAGGGAAATTAGGTCATACATGAGAGGGATGTCAGGGTCCATAGGGGAGGAAAAGTGTGGGTTGCAGGAATTAAATGAAAATAGGGGTTGATTTGGATATTCAATATTTATTTTCAAAAAATTTGGGCAATGGTATACCATGATGTATCCCAATTGAATATGATGTGGTGTCTCTCACAAGACACTGCTACAATGTTTATGCATGGGATCCAATATTGTACACCCAAATGAGGTAGAAACCATGGAACCCTGATTGTAGACATTCATGGCATGTATCTCTTGTTATTGATTTTAGGATTTATCAAGAGGCCCTCTCCTAATATTAAACACCTCCATTTGATGGGGTGGACTTCTATAACTACTTTTTTCCAACATTAGTCTTCACATACATCCTACAAAATTATTTAAATAATGAAAAAATAAATAAATAAAAAATAGATAATAATCAGATAATAAAAATATCATATATTAAAATGAAATTGGGGGTGTGATAGAAAAATTAGTGATCTCCCCTCCACTAATATTCAAGGAACTATAAGATCATGTAAACATGAAAAAATCTAGATGATAAATCCACAAAGAAAAATAATATGAAAATGTATTTATGGATGGGTTTATTAATCAAGAGGTATCTTAATCCATTCCTGGATATATACTCATTTGGATGTGGAGAATAGATATGTTTCACTTTTTTCATTATCTACCATAAAAAATCAATCTATACATTCATCCCTCAATTTATTCCATAGATAGTTGTTGTAGTAATGGAGCAGATTAGGATAGATTTCATTTAGCTGATTTATTTTCATTTCTTCAATGATTTGTATTTTTTTTGGTATTATTGAATAGTATTATAGTGTGGGGGTATAGAGACTGTGATTAATTATAGTGTTTTATTCCATATAGATCCTAGATGTTACACTATTACTTATTTCTTTCTTAGTTATTTTAATTGGTTATGAATTTATTATAAGATCATTTAGAGTTGGTGAGGAAATGAGCATTGAAAATCGGTCCATGAAGTTATGTAGTGATCATGGAAGCCTGATGGATGAGAGATTAAGGCTATTTTGGAAATAAAATTATATAAAATTCATATTAATCATTACATATAATTGATAATATAACCGTTATACATACCAATTAGTTTATTGGTGTCTTTATAATTACCATGACTATGGATTATTAAGAGACTGTGATGTTATTAATACAATTCCATTTGAAATAAAATTGTTATAAATCGCATGATTTTCACTACCGATAATTATTATACAATTATAAAATTGAGTCAATTCTCCTTGTTATTAATTACTTATCCTAGTAAATACAACACTTAATCGAAATAACACATACATAAATCTAAAAATACTAAGAATACATGTATTTATTACATATTTGAATGCAAAACACCACAAATAATATTTTCGTTAAACGTCTATCAAACATAAGTGAATTAGTGGACCAACCATGTAACCCTATATTAACTTTATACTTATCAGTTAAAATGTATTTTGGTTTAATGTACTTCAATGCATAAATTAATATTGTTTATTGGGATAATTATAGTAGATTAACTCATTATAATTCATTTATTTTAGGAAAAAATATAAAAAATACAATTATATACCTAATATAGAATTGAATAATTGTATTCATTAAAAACATGAATAATTTCGGATTGATAGAATTTAATTTTATGTTTTATTATTACATACTTGTAATATGTATTCAATTCGAATTTGAGAATCACATTATTGGTTTGAGGGACACACACAATGGAGAAATATTAGTGCCAAGAAACAAATGGAATGGAGAGTATAATGGATTGCTTAATGGGATATAATTTATGGAAATAACAAAATAAAAAATTGAAAAATTTATAATTGTCATCAAAATTTACTAAAAATGATAAAGTTTGAAATATACTAAGTGTTGGGGGGGGGTCGTGAATCATGTTTTCACTATGGGAGAGGAGTCAAGATCCCATGAACCATCAAGTGAACTTTCTACCAGTCTTCACTTGTGTACCTAAAGAAGATGCCTATTAATTTATCATGGATTTCATAATTACAATGAATTCATTCATTCCAAAGGGATTATAAGAGGATGATATCAACATAATGTTTTTCCCTAGTTTCATAATTGGTAAGCTATATACTAGTTTCTCATTCAAGAAGAAGATGCATTCCAATATTTTGAGACATTATATAATTTATTTTTAGGATAAATTATACAACACTAATGATAATGGTATTAGGGGGGAATTATTAACATCACTGAAGTATAATAGGTTCACTTCGATGAAGATGTATAAAGGTTTACGAGATACATTTAGTAGTTCCCATCCCCTCCGGTCCCACCCAAATTACTCCTAAAACTATTTTATAATGCTATCATTTTATAGAAAAATATTTGTTGATATATTTTTCCATGAGAATTATAGATATAATTCATTCCTAGAATTTAATATCATTCAAAAGTGTTTGTGGATGAATTAAATGGATAAGAAAATTAAATCTGATTCTTTATGTGATAATTTCTAGTATGAAAATTTCTAAAAAGGTGAAATTATATTTTCATACAGATAAAGATCAATTTAATGATTCCATTTTAAAGATATAAGAAAATAAACAGTTAAATTAAACCTATAAAGTCCTTTAGAATAACAAAAATATGTCTAGAAATTATGAAATTACACTACTATATCACAATTTAAAATATAATAAAATCATATAAAAACTAGGTAAATTATCTTATAAGGAATATATTATTCATAACACCATGTTAAATAGGATGAATAAGTACATGTAATTCATTTTTAAAAGATCCATTCAAATGATTTTTAGATTTTAACTCTATAAATCCAAGAATATATGAATAAAAATAGCCTGATTTGAGTTATCTTACCAGCACAACTTAGTAGAAGCATGAGAAGTTTTTACAAGGTCAAAATAAGGGTATTAAGGGTCATTTATAGCATACATTCAATGGAAATTAAAATAATCACTAATAAATTCCAACAAATAAGGACAATGGTATAAGAATTATATTATATCATCTTTATGGAGTTTAATAAAGTATTTTTGGAAATGAATTAAAAAAGGAACGGTTCATTAATAAAACTGAATATTTTATCTAAGAAATAAGATTTATTTACTTATAGAAGGATTGATCTATATAAAAATTATCAAAAAAAACAAATAATATATTCCTCATTATGATGCTCTAGGATAATTCTATAAATAAAAACTGAATGTATCCACGGAGTAATTCCAATCCAATATGATACACATACTATGGAATGTTTCATGGTCATTACCTAAGGAAATGATATTAATTTATAGTAGAAAAATCCTATCCAGGTTGTGTATGAATGGGTTTTGGAATAAAATCACTATAAATTCAAGATCCAAAAATAAAACATAGAACTAAAATTAATAATAAAGTGTATCAAAAATGAAATTTAAAATATAATCAAGGATTAAGTAGAAACTATTATAAGAGTTTTGGAAATATTTTATCAACTTTATCTCATCCCAAAAAGTAGTCTGAAAGTTGATGAAGAACTATTAGAGGGTGTTCAAATAATATTGATAATTTTAAGTAATAAAAAATAGTGGTTATGTTTTTTAAATTCATTTCCCAAGGAGAATAACAGAATGGGAATCACAGACCATCAATGTCGATATGAAGAAAAAGATTATAGAACACTATTTTCAATGTGAAATGACACCCCAACCCAAAATTCATGTGAATATTGTTTAAAAATGTAGTTTCCCAAGGAATTTTTAGATATTTAAGATTACAAATATTATATAAAATGATTCATAATAGATGTATATATACATGATTCATAATTCCAGAAGGATATAATAGATCTAGAAACATAGAGAATATAAGAAACATTTTTATAAGAACCACCTTTGTTCCCAAGAAACATGAAAAAACTACAATTAGAAAAAAAAATATTAATTGATATAATTAAGAAAAAATGATGATATTATGAAATAATTTCATCATTGGATGAAACCAATGAATATTAATTTTTTATTTCTTTTTTAATTTTACTATTTTGGAAAAATCCATACCCACCACAATATATATTACTTGATATTTTATAGGTTCTTCATTCCAATCAATGTTATTGAACATTTGGATAAGAAAACACACAAACTTTCCAATAATATGAGATATAATGAAATATGAAGTGTTATATCATACCTATTATAAAATTTCTCTTATGCATGAAATAATTGATTAAATTCTGAGATATATATCTTTTATTATGCATAAATTAATCACATATAAATATCATGTGTTAGGGAAGAAAAGTGTATAAAGTGTGTTGTGATGGGAATTTAACATTATTCATAAAATTGAACCTCTTATACTTAGGGATAAAAATAAACCTCTAATACATTAAAACTATTATTTATTTTCTTTAAATTGATGGAATATAAGATGTGACATGTGTGAATCAAAATTGAACATTTCTACAAAGTCTCAATGAACCTATGATTGAGTGATTTAGTTTTTCTTAATAAAAGTATCCTTAAATTATTCACCATAAATAGAAATTAGATAAAAATTGTAATTGCAGTAGTGTGGGAAATTGATGTCCTAAATGGACTTTCATAAAATGTCTTGGCACATCCATGTGTGAGTAAAAAATAAAAAACCAACCAATAAGAGTCAATGGATACATGAGATATCTTTTCCCATGTACATATTTAATTCCATGACTATTGTAACATATCATGATTTATTCATTCTATAATGTTTGGGTTAGTTTCAGGTGGGTGATACTCAATGGATAGTTGAATTCCATATCCCATGTTCAAAAATGGTAAATTGGAGATATTTATTAGGAGGGGTGATGGGGAAGGTGAATAATGAGCTCATGTGAATAATATGAAAATGGTATTATCTTTTTAATTCATAGTGAAAATACATTATTTAGTTAAAATTATGTAGTGATAACATGACCCGGACTGATGGGGAATTTAAATAGTGCTTCATGTTCAGAATTAGATAGAATTATTTCATTGAAAAATTTAATTCAATACATTATTTTTTGAACTTGGTAGAATTTAAATTCTGGGTAAACTTTTATTGAGTGAGTTTACATAAAGAAAAAAACATGATCAAGTATGGGGGAATATTGGTATCATAATTTTTTCATTCATTTTTAATAATATGATGTCCATATTTTTTTGTGTTTAGTTAAATAAATATATTTTATTTTTCTTAATTTTCAATAAAATTTTATTTGTCAATAAAATTATATTTTCCTTATATTTTATCAATTAATGCCATGAATATATGAAATTTGTTGATTTTTTATTTTTTTCCTGAGAAATTAAATTGGAAAATTTTATGATTTGGAATATTAAAAAATATGACGTTGAGGTCAGGTATGATTAAATGAAAATATTCTATGTCTTTTATACGTAATTTTGGAACCAAATCTGCTAAATGATAATAACCAAAGGTTTATAATTTCTATGTAAGCGTAAAATTTTCGTTATTTTAAATGTATGAGTTAATGAATAGTACAATGTCATTAACCATGGATGAAATATATTATTTCAGTAACCTTCATTTAAATTATACTGAATGAGAGTAAATCAGTTCAAATATACATGTACTTGGAAAATATTTTTAGGAACCACCCATGAAAATAATACCCAAAAAAATTCTTCTGGTATTAACAAATAAACACATAAATGATCCACATAAGAATAAAAATACCACTCTAAAGAGATACTCAAATACTTCATTTGTGATTTTTCAATGCATCTACAATGACACCCCTCTATCTCCCACATCAAACATTTGAATTCCAATATATCATTGGCTCAACCCATTAGTATCTCAAGATGTAACAGAACATCAATTCACATCCCAGTAGAACTATAACCCCTAAAACTAAATGCATTCTACCTGAAACATCCTTTAAAACTAAAACACAAATTCTTTACAGATGTTAACATAGTCCTAAGCTCTAACAAAGTATCCTAATTTCCCCAAGAATTATTTTCATAATGATCAGTTACCCCCCATCCTGGATGTTGATGTACAATTTAATGTCTAATATCAAAAAAAATCTCAATTACACATGGACATCATGTTGATGGTGAGTAGTATTCATCCATTTTATTTTTCTTAGATCGGGTAGTCTGTTATGATGAATCCTTTCAGAATATGATCATTATGAGAGTGAAATTGATGCAAATTCCATCACATTAATTTATAGAATAACTCATGGAACCTTTCATAAATTTAGTATATCAAGAAACAAAGATAAATCAGGTAAAAATTTAATTTTTGAGGAAATTTTCATTCTAGTGAAATCGCAATCCATTCATGGATCTATATTCAATCCACTGGGAGAGTTGGAACCCATCCAAATTCCGTCAATTCATTCCATTATCAAACATACCTAAGACATCTATTCCAAAATCTATCTATAAAATATAGAAATGGTAGCAATTATAATGGAGGAGAGGAAGTTGAGTTTCAAATATGAGATAGATTTCAATATTTCCATTGATTTTTGTTATTTATAATATGAATAGTAATTCATATAATTTGACGGATACGGTGGATTTGATAATTTCTTATGAAATATTCTTTTTGGAACAAAGGTATATCATTTTATATTATTTATTGATAATTATTTTATTTTATAGGTCATTGATTAGATGATCACTGGGAGTGGGTACGGTAATTTGAGTTGAAACAATATCCATTTATTTAATTAATGATCTTCGAATCCTAATGGGTAATAGTTATAAGGCCATTGTGGCAACAAAATCATAGATAGTGTAATTTAATCACTATTTATAATGTTTTGGACTATCAATATAAAGGAAATATTATTACATTGGTACGTTATTATCTTCCATGATAGTGGTGTTTAATATGATAATGATTTTAATAATTCAATTTTATAAACCATACCCATTTTATTCTTCAGAGGATTGATCACTACCCAGAATTCTTCCACTATCATCACATTAAATCAGCTATCCTTGTCATTGTTTACTTATCCTTTTTCCTATACCACTTTAATGTATATATAGATTTAAAAATACTAAAACAAAATTTATTTTTTACTTGTTTAAACAAACATCCACCTTGTTTATAATTGTTTTACACATCAATCATATCTAATTTAATTAGTTGAAAAAAATACTCATACTCATGCTTGTACCAGTTACACACTATTATAATTATATTTTTTCCCTAAATATTTCAATTAATAAACATATTATAATATGTTTGAGCCACTAAAAGATATTGGATAGTGATTCCAAAAAATTAATTATTGAAAAAACAAGTTTTATTTATATATTTCATTTGAAATAAGAAACCACAAATATTATTAATTAAAATCCATTAAGGTAGATCCATGAAATTTGAATCAAAATGAATCATCTCATTATTAATTTATAACTCACATTTTGTATCTGTTTATAATTTTATAAACTTCTATATGATTTATAAAATTTTAGCATTATGAAGATAATTAAAAATAAAAATCAGTAAACCAATAAATATGATCCATATTTGAAATGCTAACATTCCCAAACAATCATACCTATCCATAATCTGGTAGGGGATTTTCAATTTAGGACACTAAATTTTAAAATAATCTGTTTTATGACTTCAATACATTTTTTTACGTTATAATTGATTGAGGACATTAACGTCATTAAAAAAATAAATTTTTATCCTTAGTAAAAAAGTTAATTTAAATAATGTATAAACCACTACTATTTATGGATGAACTGAATTAGAAATACCAATTAAATAAAAATGGAAATAGAATATAATCTATATAATCATATCATTAGTGAATGTGACTAATAATATATATGATTCTAAATTTTATGATGAAAATGGAATGGTAATGGGAATGGTCACATGAATGAGAACCATTCATAAAATAATGTATGTTGGGGATGGAGAAATTTTGATGAACAAAATATTTTAAAAGATAATATATCCCAATCTCCATCAACATAAATCCCACTCATCATCATTCCCTCCTGTCCCCAACCATTAATTCCTCTATAACACTAACACATATTTCCCTATAAGAATCCCTATCCTTAACGAACCATCCTCACTTCCTCATCCCAATATATCCACATTGATGGTTCTCAATCATTATAATTTTTCATGAATGTTTCTAATCATTATCAATGAATTTTATTCGATCATCATCATCAAACCCCCTCATTACTATATAATTTTATCACATATATTAAGTTCACCTCCACATTATAGAGAGTAGAGTGATGGTAAGATTAGGATAATGAAATGGAAACAAAGTGGGTGGGGAGATTACAATGGTGGTTGGGGGTCATGGAGACTGAAATGAGTCTGGTGGGAGGAGGTCAATGTTAGTCCGGGGTAAGGATGATGACAATGATAATTGAATGATGGAAGGTGATTATATTTTGATAATAGTAGTGGAAAAATAGTTAAATTATGATTTGGGGTAAAATATGTTATAACAATACGGTTTCCTAGGTTAGGAATGACATTCCACATAATTTTTAAGGGAATATCAATTACACCATATTATAGAATTTTCTATTTTATAGACATAGAAATTTATCCTACCAAACACAGAAAAACATAAATATCATTCTATATATATTTACTAGTATGATTATCCCTCATGGAAAGTATGTCAAGAATATAAAATGATTTAAATGGGTAACTAAATATATCAAGGAGGTTTTGACCTTATCATCAACGAATTTGTAATGAGTTACTGACTATATCATAGATGTTTAACATATCAATTATTGACTAAATTACTTAGAGTGAAAAATGATTTTTTTTTCAAAAAATGACGGCTCAACTCCTATAGTTGAGATCCATGGGTTGTAAATGTGAACTTTAGGTATATTTGGTGATCTGCCATCTCACTAATAAAGTCCTACATATAAGGTTCCTGACATTATCATGGGTGTTGGTATATTATATAAGGTTTATAAATATTCAGATGAAATCACGGGGGATGTTAGGATTGTTTGAAGTTTTTATATAATATTATCCTATGATTCTACTGATTTCCCACTCCACACTATATTGTTTAATATATATTTAATAACTAGTTGCTTGGTTATTTTTTCCCTGTTAGGGGTTTATGATTCACTGTTTTCAGTATCATATTCTTGATTATATATATAAATTTGTACGTCTCAAGGTAATGGAATAATTATCATACTATGGGTGGTGTAGATGATAAAGATTTTGTATCTTTTTCAGGACTAACTTGATTACAAAAGATTTTGGATCCATAGTTTTAGTTTTAAGTAAATGTGTCTGTGGAATTTCATCTCATGCACTCCTCTTGTAATAGAACTTTTACTTAATATTAAAAAGTTATGTAATACCCTCTCTATGAATGATTTGGATTCAAATTTTGTTTTTTAGTCAGTTCATCTCCTGAGGATGTATCCAAATGGTGACCATCATTGTTTAAAATGACATGATAAAAGAACAATTATATGTGGTAGACCTGAAATTATTTTTGTGGGTGGGATGTATTGAGATTCATAAATATCCCCCAAAACTAATATTTTTTCTTTATATTAACTAATTAAAATTCTATAATCTTATACCTTATCTAGGTACTTCAAGAATAAGGGAAAATATTATAGATGAATGCCATATCAATTTCATTTGAAGTAGTGACATCTCTTGGAATTAAATTTCACATAAATTACTTGGATAATCCTTAAATGGTGAATATGATTCCTTTCAAATAATTTGAGATTATGGTAATCATATTTTTTTAAAAAATCTATACACAGTCCAAAACATTACTAGATTAGTTTTTGGTACATGCCCATAAAACCCATGAATAATATTTAATTGTGGAGTTTTTCTTGGAGTCAGATACAAATCATATTATTTTTATGAAGGATGATAATTATTAGTAAATAATATAGTTAAAAAAGTTTCCCAAAATTTCAAACTCAACTAAGACATAGTTTCATCCACAGTTACCCTTCTGTAAGAAACTGTAAAGGAAATAGTAGTGAATGATAGAAAATATTTCAATGGAGCTGTTGTATTGGTGTAACCCAATCCGTTTTGAATTATGTTGGTCTAAATGCTAGTTTTTCATACTGAACACCAAGACACAACTATAACACCCAAATATTTTATGATATATATATTCTCAAATAAATTTAATTTTTCCAATTTTATATGTTTCATGAAACACATAGCTTAAAAGCACACGAATATAGTATTAAATATTTACATGACCATTAGAATAGTAATATGACCAATAGAAATATTATTGGGACCATTATAACAATAAATACAACTATAAATGTATAAATAATATATTTGTATCACATAAATTAAATTATTATATATTTATATAAAATAATCATTAAATAATTTTTTTAAAAATGATAAATTAAGTGTTGACATTTTTTGTGGAATAGAAATATTTTAGAAATATTTTATAATTAATATCATAATTTAGTAGTAAATTTTATTTATTAATTAGGCTCATAATTTAATATTTTGTTTTCTAATTATTATTAGATAATTGTATGATACCCTAACTAATTTTTCAATGTTTCATAAAATTTGTTATATTCTTAAAATCAGTATTTTTTTTAAATGATGATTTTAATTAAAAATTTAATTTCTAATATTTAAGAAAATTTTATTCATAAAAGTGAGTTCATTTATTATATCTTATCTTTAAAAAATGGCTTGAGTGAATGTTAGGGATTTTTCTAAAATATTTTACTTTTTGGTGAATAGTGAAATACAATAATTTGTGGTATTTTACATTTCAAGATAAATACATTGCTCTTCGAGTCATTTATGATATAAGAACCAAATAGTTAAATCTCACATGAAATAGTTACTATACTTAGTAACAAGAATCATCTCTATTGGTAGTCCTGAGACAAAATAAAAAACTAAACAACAAAATAATAAAAAACACTATCCTCCACTATAAATACCACCCCTTATCCTCAAACATACCATGCCTTGGATTTTACTAATATTATCCTGAATTAATCTCAAAAATAATTTACCCACTTCCGTGTATTCGTGTCCTCACTAAAAAAAATTCCATGTGTCATAAGGATGTTCACAAAGAGACGATATTGAAAGGGTGAAATCATGGTTCTTAATCTTTTAATTTCTTTCCATTTCATATTATCTCCTCACCTCCCCTCGTTAAAAGTCTCAGGATATCACCAGTATCATAAATATATATATATACACACATAAATGTTATTGTGATTGTAAAAACCCAATGTTTTAAATAGAAATTTTCTATCTTATAATTATGTCATAAAATGACATGAAAAAAATCATAATGAACTATTAAGTGTTATGTTAAATTTTAACATAAGTTTTTCACTTTTTTGTTATGAATTTAGAAAATTTGACAAACATGACTGTAATCAGTATGTTAATTGGAGTCTGATAGAAAAAACATAATTTTTTCTGGTGAATAGTAACCTACCCTTATGAATACTAACATAACCTTATTAAAAGAGACAAACCCTAATGAATAGTATCCTTATCTATGATAGTATAATAATAATATTTATGTGAATGTATGATGTACCTATACTTTAGAATAAGTAAATGAATGTTTTGAAACTAGTTTTCTAATAATAAATTATTATTTTAATTAAATATTAAATTATTAATATTTATAATTTTTTTTGGAAAAATGAATTTCATTTTGGGATTATACACGTCAAAAAATGATTAGGGTTAAATTTTAGGGCTTTTCTATAATACATGAATTTTTTATGAATAGTGAAATCTAATAATTCACAATAAATGCTAAAACCTTAATTTATGCTACATGCGTGAGTCATGGATGTTGTAAATGGCCCTTAGTTAAAACTCACATGCATTTATTACTATTATTGGTCAAGTAAAACTTACTATTTCTTTTCTTGTGAAGAAATAATAAATTAATGATTATAATATTATGGAAACCCTCCTCTCCTCCACTATAAAACCCCCCTCACTTTGTCTTCTCTCCACTCATCTCAAGACTTGTGACTTTCGAATATTCTACCCAAATCTCTCCCAAAGATCTTATCCCACATCCATAAACCCTTAGTGACATCAAAATACCAAAACCTCTCCCCTTAAGAGGTTCTCAATGGATATAAACTCAATAGGTAAATTCCACATTATAATTATTTTATTTATTTTATGGTCTTTTCATTTCTTGTTTCTTTCTCCACCTCCCTTCATTAAAATGGTTTGATATCTCCAGTAACATAGATTTACTTTAATTTCTTTATTATAATGGGATATTTCATTATCATATATACTTTCCCTATATTTTATTCGAAATAAATGATAGCACTTTCTGAGATGTGTTAATTTAGAACATTCAAGGAAAACAGTTAATCAATTTTTGTTATCATATTTAATTATGGTTTTGAAATAATTTGTGTTATTGTTGATCAAGATTATTATATATGTAATATATCCTAGTAATGTTTCTGTAATTATTTTCTATAAATGGTACTATGTTTTAAAGAAAAACATGATCATTGTAATCAAACCCAATGATTAACCAAATAAGTTATCACTAAGGATTTATATAGTAACTCATCTTCACTCCCAATAACCAAATTAATTTTTATAATTGTTTATTATATTGAATGTTAACTAATAACATACAACTTAAATTCTCCATAACCACTTTCATCTTACATTTTTATCTGAACAAGAATAAAATTGAACTCATCATTAAAACCTTGTATGAAAACGAATATGAAAAATGAAATTCAACCTCATAACCAATAAAAATGATTATAAATGAATTCAAAATGATTATACTTAATATTATACATATATAGGAGGTTTTGGAGTTATTAATTAATAAACATAATTTTATTATTTAGGTCATTAAGTTCAAGCAAATATCACAATCAGATTTAATGTAAGGGATCCTCTACATTTCACTTTTATTCAAGATTGTACTCTATGTTGTTCCCTTTTATGTATAATTCCTAGTGACAGGGTATGATTATGCCCCTCCACAATACTATCCTCAGTATTTATAAAAGATGATAAATCCCTTTATCACACATTAATTCCTCTTATGTACATCTGATATGATGTTGATAATATGCAAGGAATTCTAACCGATCCAACTTTATTCATTCTAGTTTCTCTATCATTCTTTTTAACAAATGATGTTGTCTATTATTTTTATGTAAAAATTATACCTGATGTTTATATGATCCAATCTCATGCTTCGTGATTTATCCCTTATTCTCATTTGGGGATATATGTGCTTTTAAGTGATTCCCTCTTCAATAGTTCCCAGTGAGAAAACTCGTTTTAAAGGAACTTCCCAAATTTTTTCCCAATTTAATTTGAACTGTATACTTTATTTTTATCCACCATTGTATTTATAAAATCATTACATTTATTAGGAAAACATTTCTTCTTCAATTCTTGGTTTATATAAAATATATTCCTATTTCCTATTTTAAAATCATTATACTATTATCCTTAAAACTACAAAAATATGTTTTCACTTTAATAAATTTCATACATGATGTCACTCCTGTTTCACACCACAAGCCATGATATATTCCTATTTTACCTTATAAGCGTAAATTTATTATCTAATTCATTAATTTTATGTAAACGTTTATGATACACCCATTGGTTATGCTTTATGTCATGATTGTGGTTCCCAATTCATTTCATCGGTAACCCTTATCTTTATGAAAGATTGATTATGTACGATTCATTATGTAGAAATCATATTCATGAAATATAAGATAGGAGTGCCTAGATAGCTCTTCAGTTCATTGGGTAATGTTATGTATCACAAGATGTTATGTGCAATGGTCTTGGCGGTTAGACATGGCTTCTACTACTATGGGAAATGGGATTGGAAGTTAGCCTTGGCCCGCACTACTATGGGAAATAGGATTGGTAGTTAGCCTTGGCTCAAACTAAAGACATGTTTTTTGTTTCCACACATTTCTATGATTCTGTGTTTATACGACTCCATGTTTATATGTTATGATCCCTTATGCTACGGGCCTTTTTATTTCATTATGTCATGTTTCTATACCATGTGATATTGATTTATTCTTATTCTAAATCCCTTACTAGGATTTTATATCATCCCTTTGTCTAGGTTATCCTCGCGTTATCCTATGAAGATGTAGGATAAAAACGGGATTTAGGGCCTATTTATGAAGAATAAATAAATAATTGTTTTATTTAGTTTCATGTTTTCAGTTTTATGTGCCTAGTCTTCCAAGACACTATACTTCATGATTTGTGGCCTGTCTGTTGATGTATAGTTATTCTTAAAATAATGTAATGTTATATGTAAAAGCCTCAGAAATCTATATTTCATATCAGATGGAGGTTATGTTATATTTTCAGATGAGGAATAGATCAATTTTGTAAGAAACATAAGGATAGGATGAAGTATAAGAAAACACCCATATGTTTTGGTATTTATAGGGTAAGTGGTTTATCAAGAAAATATATCCATTTCTGGATACAAATAGAAAGATTCGGCTTCGAAATACATGTATCTATGAGTGACTACTCTTACAAGGAGTTTTTGTCTTGACCTAGGGGTTACTGTTACACGAAAATGGGGCTTTTTGCACTCTCTACATTGACACTCCCGTGGGATATGCATTGGTAAATTCATGAGTTTAGTACAAATTATAATTACGGCAATAAAAATCCCATAAGAATATAAGATAATAAATAGATCAAGTATAATCTATATTAAATCCTATGGAATCACAATATATGGTATAATTCTCCAATAAAAATTTATCCTTTTATGTTCAAAAGATTATTTTTTATGTTCAATAACTATTTAATCATGCGCTCTAAATATACTTTTTTTTCTTAGTTAATGGCGAGAAATAGATGAACCCATTCTAACATCCAATGTGATAAGAAATGTGTAGACTTCCCTAATTATTTTCCTGATATGATGGGAACAGGTGCTCAAAACATCACTATAATACTTGTTTAGCTTGCTCAAGTTATGAATTATAACTCAAATCTTATGGAACACCCTCCTCCTCCAAGGAAATAGCATGTTTCCATGGAATCCTTTTTGCGGAAAAGGGCTCCCATGTTTAGGGAATCTTATAATCCCCTCTTTT
Organism: Viscum album; assembly: GCA_963277665.1. Classification (NCBI taxonomy): domain Eukaryota; kingdom Viridiplantae; phylum Streptophyta; class Magnoliopsida; order Santalales; family Viscaceae; genus Viscum; species Viscum album. Next base: position 1,588,216,359 of record OY728141.1, on the reverse strand, counting down.
CAGAGCAGTGTATTAAATCAATTGAAAAGATATTCCCTTTCCTCGAGTGCTCCGAATAAGAGAATGATTTACTAGAGGTCTATCATTTTGATAGGGAAGCTGATAAGTGGTGGAAATTGATCAAGATTACAAAGTCCCATGATGAAATTAATTCCATGAATTGGTAATAATTCAAGAGGATGTTTGTCAAAAATTATTTTCCTTGAACCCTCCATCTCTAGATATAAAGATAGTTCATAGGATTCATGGAGAAGAAATATGACTATATTTTTGTGTAATAAGAAAAATTTATAAGGCTTTTAAGGTACACCTCTATCATGTTCATGATCACAAAATGCAATGTGGAACACTTCTTTAGTAGTCTAATGTTGTGTCTACATATTTTCTTTGCGTTCTGAGACTTTGAAAATTATGAGAAGATTTTTTTATGTTCCATCAAAGATGAATTGGAGACTAGAAACTCTCAATGGTCTCGTGGGCCCATTGACAATAAGAATTATATGGTCTAAAACATGGGTTGTTAAACAAGGAAATCCCATTATGGAATGAAGTCCAACTTTCCCACTAGTAAAATTTTTAGGAAGAAGAATCCCGAGAAATATATAATAGGAACAATGAATGGCTTCAAAAGATGAATGTTTTCCATATAGACTAAAAACTAATGAAGGATATGAAAACTATCACTAAATTGAAGAATAAAGGAAGGTTCAGATCAACCCTCAGCTATTGGTGCAGTGTTAAAACTGTATGTAGCCTGGTCATTATGCAAACATTTTCCAAATGCCAAGATATTTCAGAGGAAATCAACCACAACCTCCATGTCAATATGTAAGGTTGTATTCTATCGCTACGGCTGAGGTGGAGCCAAAAAATGATGTGGTGACATGCATGGTAGATATACATTCATGAATAGGGAACTTGTTATTGGATTCTTGTTCTACACAATCCTTCATATCTTGAAAGTTTAGTAGATTTATTCAACCACCACCTCAAAATTTGGAGGAAATGTTACCTATGAGATCAAAAAATGGGGAAATTATTGCGTCCATGGTTTATAACTCCTCCGTAGTAAAGGTTTGTAGACTGAACCTCCCCGAAAATATTTTCAAACTTTTTTAGTAGATTTAAACATAATCATGGGCATGGATTGGCTATCTTTAGACAAGGTATCCATCAACTGTCGAAAAAGGGAGATTACTCTCCACATCCCCAATCATCATTAAATTGTTTACAAGTGTAAGGAGGATAATGGATCTCCATTAGAATCATCGTCTCAAGTGTGGATATTGTTTCCTTATGAGAAAGCATATCTAAATAAATTTATTGAGACAAAAGGATAGAATCATTCTTGAAGACAAGCACATCACGAGGGATTACACTGATGTATTCCATGGAGAGTTTCCTCGTCTTCCTATTGAATGAGAGGTTGACTTTTCAATTTAACGTTTCCCTGGATCTCTTCCTATCTCAAAGACACCTTGAAAAATGACCACCATAGAGGTGGAACAATAGAAGAAGTTAGAGGAAGATAAGGAGAGGGGTTTTATACGCCCTAGTGAATCTGCATTGATTATCATTTGCTCAATAAAATGATGATAAAGCAAAAGTATCCCCATCCACAGATAGATTACTTGTTGAATCATCTTCGTTGGGCCTGTTATTTCTCTAAGGTGTACTTTCAGTTGGGATATCACCCATTAAAGGTGGTGAAGGACCATATTCCCATGACTGCCTTCCGAACGATGTTTGGACACTATGAGTTCATAGTGATGCCCTTCGGCCCCACTAATTATCAAACACATTTCATGGATTTAATGAATAGAGTCATCAATAAATATCTTGATATTTTATTGTTGTCATTATTGATGATATTATAAAATACTACAACAGTAAGGAGGTTCATGAGGAGAATTTGAATAATGTGTTATTAACATTGAAAAGGGAGAATGTGTATTAAAAGTAAAGTAAATGTGATTTATAGATGGAGGAAGTATCAATATGGGGCATGGTATCAACAGAAAAAGGATATTTGTGTACCTTTCCAAGACAAAGGCAATTGAAGAGTGGACTATGCCATCTTTTGTAAAGGAGATCCGTTGATTTCTGGGTATTGCTAAGTACTTTCGATGATTTGTGATGAACAATTAAATATTGTCAAACCCAATGACCAAGCTGACAAAAAAGGGAGTAAAGATTGAGTGTACTTAAGAATGTGAATACTGTTTTAATGAGTTCAAATGGAATCTTATCACTCTGCTAGTACTCACACTCTCAACAATTAAATAACTCGTTGTGGTTTATAATGATTCTTCAAAGATGTTCATAGGCTTTGTGATGATGAAAATTGATAAATTGATAGCATACAGAAAAAGGAAGCTAAAAATCAATGAGAATAACTATCCAACGCATTATATAAAGTCGGATGATGTGATATTTGAATTGAAAATCTTGTGTAACTATTTCTATAGGGAAATAAGTGAGATATATACTGACCAAAATAGTCTAAAATATACATTCATGGAAATAGAGCATAATATGAACCATTGAATATGGATAGATCTCATCAAGGATTATGAATTCTCAATCCATTTCCATCCCAGTAAGGCAAATAAGGTGGTAAATTCTCTAATTATAAAAGATCGCATATCCTTATCAATGAAGATAATTGAAAAGGATATGATGTTCTTAGATTCGCAGAGGAAGGACATGTGAATCATTAAGGGGGGAAAATCATAAGTACTTTCTCAAATTATTGCTCAACCATCCCTCATGGAGAAAATAAATATTTCTCAGAGAAAATATGTGGAACTTATAAAAATGGTGGAGCTATCAGAAGTGGAAAATCCTCGGAGTTCATGATTGATGAGGAAGGATTTGTAAGATTTGGGTCACTATTATGTGTACCATCCAATCCATAGATAAAAAAGGAGATTTTGAATGACATAAATAACATGACCTTATCTATCCACATAGGGAGCCCAAAGGTATATCGAGATCTTTGAGAAAACTTTTTGCGGGATAATATGAAATGGGAGATTGTTGAATATACATCAATGTTCCTGGTATGTCAATAAGTTATGTCTGAGAGGAAAAAGTATAAGGGGATGATGAAACCCCAACCAATACTGACATGGAAGGGAGAGAACATTTAAATGAGCTTTTTCACTTGACAACCATGGAAAACTAGAGAAAACGATGCTATATGGGACATTGTGGTCTGTCTTACAAAGACATCTCAGTTTATCACAATTCCATAGGACATCTCATTGGATCAACTTTCACGGATTTACATAAAAGAAGTGGTAAGGTTACATGGAATTCCACTACATATTGTATCTGATCATGATCCAAAATTTACCTCAATGTTTTGGAAAATTCTCTACCATGCTCTAATCATTGAACAGAACATTAGTACGGCCTATCATCCTAAAATTGATGGAAAATCGTAGAAGTCTATTCAGACACTAGAAGACATGTGGAGAGCATGCTCTATTGAATTAAAAGGACGATGGGACCAACATATACCACTGGTTGAATTCTCCTACAAGAATAAATTCAACTCAAGCATCTAAATGGCACCATATGAATCTCTTTATTGGAAAAGGTTCATAACACCAACGTGTTGGGATGAAGTCAGTGAACTTAAACAGATAGGACTTGAAATGGTCAATGAAATGGTGGAAAAGTTGAAAACCATTCAGAAGAATATCAAGGCCACCAATAGATGAATTAAATGATATGAATATAATCATTTATGAGACATTGATTTCAAAGTTAGTGACATGGTATATCAACACATATATTCATGGAATAAGGCCATAAGGTTTGGATAGAAAGGGATGTTATGTCCCAGGTACTTCGGCCCCTTCATGATTCTTGATCATGTCGAGGATGTTTCCTAACGACTAGAACTTCCAACTACCATGGTGAAAGTACATGATAACTTTCATATATCCCTTTAATGGAATTACATACCATATACTTCAAATATACTCTCTTCAGCGGTGGTTCAGTTGGAGGATGATATTTCATATGAGGATTAGAAACTGAAGCTATCAGATCGTAGAGATAAATTTATACCATAAAATACTAGTCACATGGTCAATGTATTATTGAAGTACCATAAATACAAGAAGGAAACATGGTAACCGGAGGAGGAAATGAACGAAACGTACCTGCACCTCTTGTTGGCCTTGAATGTAAAATGAAATTTTGAGGGTGAAATTTCTTAAGGGTGGAAGAATGTAATGACCCAATGATTTCAATGTGAATTTTTAAATCTTAATTTTATGTCATAAAATAACATGAAAAGACAACATAATGGACTAATATGTGATTTGTGACCATTAAAAATAATTTTTTCACTGTTGTGTTTGAAATTTTGAAAATCTGACAGACACGGTTGAGATCAGTATGGTATTTAGAGTCTGATAGAATTTTTTTTGGTGAATTGTAACCTACCCTTATGAATTGTAACATACCCTTATGAATAGTTATATAAATTAATGAATATTAACCTTACCTATGATAGTATAACAATAATATTCAAGTGAAAGTATGATGTAATTATATTTTAGAATAAGTAAATGAATGTTGTAAAACTGGTTTTTTAATAATAAATTATAATTTTAATAAAATATTAAATTATTCATGTTTAGAAAATTATTTATGAAAATTGGAGTTCATTTTTGGATTGTACGTGTTAAGAAATGTTTAGGGTGAATTTTTGGGATTTTTCTAAAATACATGAATTTTTGATGAAAAGTAAAATCTGATAATTCACAATAAATGAGAAAACCTGAATCTATACATCAATCTTGTGTCATTGATGATGTAATTGGCCATTAGTTCGAACTCATATTCAATTATTATAATTAATGGTCATTGAATACTTACTATTTCTTTTGTTGTGAATAAATAAAAAATAAAAGATTATAACATTATAAAAACCCTCATCTTCTCCACTATAACCCCCCCCCCCCCCACTCTCTATTCTATACACTCCATTAATGCCTTTCTCCAAGCCAATATTATACCCAAATATCTCCCTAAATCCTCCCTCATGTCCAACATCACAAAATTTCTTCAAAATACCAAAACCTCACACTTTAAGAGGTTCTCAAAGGAGATAATGTGAAGAGGTAAATTCCTCCTTCAAAATTTTTATTTCTTTTATGTGCTTTTCTTTTCTTGTTTCCGTACTCACATACCATCACCCAAATGTTATGATAACTCACGTAACATAAATTTACTAGAAATGTTTTTATGAAAATGGGAAGTTTCATTATCCTCTCTTTTTTTCCAATCATATATTTGAATGAAATGAAAACACAGTTTGAGATGTGTTAATTTAACACATTAAAGGGAAACAGTTTATCAATTTCTATTATAATCATTACTCTGATCATGAGACCCTTTCTGTTATGGTTGAACCAATTTCTATTATATTTAATATATCCTAGTCAAGGTTCTGTTATCCTATTTTACAAATGGTATTATTTTATAAATCAAAACTTGTTCATTGAAATGAAACCCACCTATTAACCAAATTGGTTGTCACTAGGGTATTATATAATTACTTATCTTCACTCGCAATAACCGAATGAATTTTTATAACCATGAAATCTCCTAGATGTTCAATAATATCGTTAAACAGAAATTATAGACCACCACTATCATATTACATGTTTATCTAACCATGAATATAGGTTAACTGATCATTAATACTAGGTAAGCAAACAGACTAGCAAATTGAAATTGAACCTCATAATCAACAAAAATGGTTCTAAATGAACTCAAAATTATTATACTAATTCTTGATAATATAGAAGAGGTTCTAAAGTTGTTAATTAATAAATGTAATTTTATTTTTCATGTCATTATGTTCAATCAATGATCACCATCGGATTTTAGATAAGGGATCCTACTCATTTCTCTTTGATTCATCATTTGCCTCTTTGTTATGACCTTTTATGTGTAACTCTTAATGATATGGTATGATTACACACCTCTACATAATTTTTTCCTGATTTATAAAAGATGTTAAATCTCTTTCTCTCTCATTAATCTCCCTTACGTACACCTGATATCATGTCGATAATCTGTAAGGAATTCTACACGAACCTTCTTTATTCCATCAGGTTCCTATATCTTTCTTATTACCAAAATTAAGGGGTCTTTTATTTTATATAAAACATATACATGTTGTTTATATGATCCAAAATCATGTTTCATGATCCATCCTCATTCAATTTTGGGGATATATATTCTTTTAAGTGATTATCTCCTCAATACTTCCCCGTAAGAAAACTCTTTTAAAGAGAACATCCCAAATTTTTACCCAATTTAAATTGCACTCTATCCATTATTGTAACCTGCCATTATCTTTATAAAATCAGTATTATTATAAATAAAATCTTCTTGGTTCAATTTTGGTTTTAAATAAATTATTTTCCTCTTTTTTATTTTAAAATCACTATATTTTTTTTATTAAAACCACACAAAAATGTTTTGATGCTAATATATTTACTACATGTTTTCACTTATGTTTAACATCAATTTCCATGATATATTACTATTTTACCTTTTAAAAATTAATGTAGGGTATAATTCATTTATTTAATGTACACTTTCATGATACGCCCATTGGTTATACATTATATCATGATTGTGGTGCCCAATTATTTTATTGGGTTACTCTTCTTTTTATGTAAGATTTATTATGTGGAAAAAATATTAATGAAATGTAAAATGGGTGTGACTAGATAGTGCACCAATTAATTTTGTAAAGTGGGGTATCATGAGATGCTATGTGCAACGGTTTTTTTAGTTTGACTTATCTTGTGATACAATGGGAAACGAGTTGGCGGTTAGCCTTGGCCCATACAACTATGAGAAACAGGATGGGAGGTTATCGTTAACTTGTACTAAATAAGTGTTTTATATTTCTTAAACTTTTTTATGATTCCATGTTTATAGGTTTTGATCTCTTATGTTACATGCTTTTTTATTTCATTACGTCTTGTTCCTAACCCATGTGATATGGATTTATTCTTATTCTTTATCCCTTCTTTGGATTTTATATGATCCATTTTTACATGATATCTTCATGTTATCCTATAAATATGTATGAGAACAATGGGATTTATGTGTTATATATGAAGACTAAATAAATAAATATTTTATTTAGTTCCATCTTTTCAGATATATGTTTCAATTCATCCATTAAACTAAACAGCATGACCCATGGCATGTACTCTGATGTATAATTATGCATAAAATCATGTAATGTTATATGTAAAAGGATAATGGTATCTATAGTTATTATGTTATATCCATCATAAAATCTATTCCCTTATTTTATTCTAAAAATTAAAACATTATCCGTGAGGTGACGATTCACTGCCTTCATAGACAATGAGTTTTCATTTTCTATTAACATCTTCAATAGTGGTCATAAAACCATTAATATTGATAAATTATAATTTAATATAAAATTAATTAATTATATATGGTTTTTTAACCAAAATTTAATCCTAATATCAAATAAAACAATTCAAGTTGGTAATGGTTGTATAAATTTCCAAAACAAATTTAATCATTTTCATTTATGTTATAGCTAATGAATCAAACTCATAAAATATAACCAGATAAGATATGATATCATTTAAATGTATTTAAGTTTATTAATACATAAAAATATCCATTTTTTATTCCCTTTGATAGGAACTCATGTAATGATATGAAGGGAACACACTATTAAACTATGAAATAAACGCTCTGAAAACAAAAAAATTAAACATTATAACTCATTAAAATAGCCATAAATGATCTTAATAAAATTATATTTAATAAAATATATTTTTAATAGTTTTTTAATTAATTAATTGGTGAATCAAGGTTCACTATCTAGTATATTGATTACAAGTACAGAATTCCTATGTAGAAAAGCTAAGGTATCTCTCATTTCACTATTAATTCTTCTAAGATATGAAATATTCACCATGTATTTATTGTGTTTGGTGTCTGTTATATTCCATTTTGATATATCACATCATGAATCACATTCTAATCATAGAATTAAATATTTTATTTTATGAATAATATTTTTATGGGGCATACAATTGAATTGATTACAATTGGTAAGGGTTTTCCATCTCCCATTAATTTCAATGAGACATTTTCCATATCCATCACTTGTTTTCCTTGTTTACTTATCTATTATTCATTATTATGTATAATTAAATATTTCATTAAAAATATATACCTATTTTATTATGGATATTATTATTCCCATGCGGTATACCATTTTTTACATGAGGGGTTTACAATGAATGTTATTTTAACTGGGGAAATATTGATAAATCTATATACATTACTCAATAGGGATATATTGATAAGTAATATTATTCATGAGTGAATTATATGTATGAATAATTATTTATTCCTAATTTCAATAGTGGTTCCTCATGTTATGTGTCCCATCAATATATCAAAATCACTTATTAGAAAAAGCAGTTGTTGGTAAAACCTTCATGGTTGCTTCTAATCAGAATCAAATGGGTTTCTACCCGTAGTATTAAACTATCTTGTGAAATGTCTTATAGGAAGTGTTTTATATGATAGATACATGAAAGTAAATAATTAACCATTTCCTTCATTCATTTTTTAGTAACTACTATCCATGATATTTTCGCTATCACTAAATCGATGGATGGAATTTTCATTATCAAATTATTTGTTAAATGGAATTTATTTAATAGTTATTTAACATCACATATATATTATTTCATATTGACAATGTATAAATATTATTGATAAATATTCTTATAGTATGTAACCCTTAATGATAATTTGATATCACACTTTTTTTATGTCCCTAGGTTATGAAGATGAAATCATTGAGTATTTTTCAAAGAAGATGTTTTTTCTTTTTTATGTTATATGTTTAATTATCAATGTAATAAAGGAACCATATATGTATTTATTTCTTCAATACTACTAAACTGATCAATTGTCCATGATTTTATCAATTGTATATATTCCATTATAATAAAATAACCATATACTCCAGGCTACTGGGGTTGAGTATATTATTGTTGGAAACTGAGTAGGTTTATTAGAATCATTAGTACCTAGATGTTAAGTAAACATGAGATTTTAATTAATTTCATATAGTAATATTTTGGCTCAATACACATGATGATTATAAGATAACTCAATGTGTGCCATTATTTTGTGGTTGTTCTTAAAAGAAGAAATGGAATCAATACCCATAGTAAATATAGGGATTTCACCACTAAGAATGTAAACATAGTTAGTGTCGGAGCGAAATTGATCATGAACATACTTGTATGACATTATTAGGTTATGACAAATAAGCATTCTAAACCTATGTTGGATAATTTGATTTGGAAGAATCCACAGTCATATAATGGTACTATTAGCAATGTGGTACCCAAACAATGTATGTAGTCCCATGAAAAGCTATTACTAGCATTAGGATGCATTGATAACGAAAAGGTATTACTTGAAGTATATTGTATCAAGGGATACAAAAATCAATGGTTGTCATTGATCCAAAATATTTTCTATTATGATGAAATAAAACACATTGAGTTGATAGCCATTAATGAAACATTTTCTAAAAATATTTACCTCATAATAAACAAACTGAAATAAAGAGAGAATTATATTCATAATGAAACAGATCAGTAGTGTTTTTCAAGGTATGAATCATACATAACAAAACGATCTAGGTATACTCTCAATCACATATGTGACTCAAAATATAAGAATGTTCATTTATTTTAATTTCTTAATTTATGTATTAGAAGATAACATGATTCTAAAACACCTTCTTAATATAATGAAATAGATTAAAGTTTCATAAAAAAAGAGGAGGAATTTTATATATACTATATAAACAAATAAAATAAAGAGAAGAACTGGTATTCTGATAACCATGAAATGGTAGAATATAAAAGTAGAATATGGAATAAAGAAATTACCATTACGAATTTTTATTGAAATAATAATCATGGGAAATGATTGAAATGCTTGGGAGTATGTTATATGTGTAGAGAAAAGGTTCTTCAAGATAATGACTTAAAGGTGAATAAAAAATAAATAATGGTTAATACTTTATCTAAATATAAATGTGGAATTATTTAATCCAATGTCCCATAAGCCAATGAAATCTACCACATAAGAGGAAAAGGGGGATATGGACAAGCTTATGTGATAACCATAGCTGATGTATATATACCCAATAATTTGAAGGAATGATCATTAATCCTATATTTAAATTTATCCAATTATTTTTTTTTATTTTTTGTCATCGCACAATTTTATATCTACCAGGATTTCAAAAAATTAAGACAGTTACCTTTTGATTTAATATAGAAGTTGTTAGTAAAAACCCTTAAGGGATACCTCAATGAAACAAAATTGTGTATGTCAATCCTTTTTATGACATATAAACGTTCTATAGTTGTTGAACATATCATCATATCAACAGATGAATTTTTTATAATCCATGGTATAGAAAACATTTTAAAATGTTATGAAAAGAATGTTTTTTGAAGAAAAAAAATTACTATTTGGAGGAAGATGTAGAATCAATTATATTTAAAGTACAAATCTCATAATATAATTCTTATATAGATCCTCCTATAGTAGCTCTATTGAATGAAATCATTATGGAGAACGATAAAAAATATAAAGGGATTATGAAAGTAATCGTTAAATTGAGGATGTACCAATTATATAAGAATACATTGATGTATTTCATGAGGAATTACCTAGAAGCCCCCCCTCATGGTATAAAAATGATTTTACCATTGATTTATTCCCTAATTCAAGTCCAATTTCAAAATTTCAATATATAATATCCACTAAGGTATTAGTGGAGAAAAACAAACAAAGAGTTGAGTAATAAAGGAATTATTCTCCCTAGTTTTTCTCTATGGGTATCCCCTCTTCTCTTTGTTAAGAAGCAAGATGGGTCCTCAAGGATTTGAATTGAATAAATAGAATTAAATGTTATTAAAATACAGAATATATATCCAATATATCCCATTGAATATTTATAGGATCTAATACATGGAATTCAATATATTTAGAAGATTGAAATTTGTTTTGTGTATCATTAATTGATTAAAACGAATATATTACAAATACAATGTCTCATATGAGGTTTGAACAATATGATTTTTTATTAATTCTACTTGTATTTACTAATGTAACCTCATATTTAATAGATCTAATGAAGATATTTTTCAAGGAATAACATTGAATTTTTTTATAGTATTCATTACTATTATTCTTGTGTATTATAAAATCTATGAGGACAACGATAATCAATATTTAATCATTGTCGAGACTCCCATAAGGAAAGAGTTATATGTTAAATTTAGGATGTGGGAATTTGGGATTTTGGAAATTTATATTCAAAGCCATATTACCTCGATGGGTGGAATCTATGTTTATCCTATGAATAAATATTTAATCAAACAATGGAATTTAAAAACAAATGCAACTGAGCTATATATATTCATTAGTTTATAATGTTATTATCAGAATTTCACTACTAATATTTTTAGATTTTCTAATCCACCATCCATTCTCACACTTAAAGGGGTTTATTTCACATGTAATAATGAATGTAGACAATTTATTGAATAATAGAATAGATGATTAGTCAATTTTCCAATTTCAACATTACCATCAACAAATGATGAGATTTCGATATAAAATGATGCATCAAATAATGGACTAGGTTGGTTTCTTATGAAAAATGTAATGTTTATTAGATATACATAAAGGTAGTAGAATCTTTATAAACAATATTATCAAATCATGATCCTACGATAGAATCCGTAGACTTTTCTCCAAATATGTGGAGACACAATCTCAATAGTAAAAGATGTGAGATATATACATATCATAACTGTTTTAAATACAAAAATACATAGAAATAACTCGTCATTTGGAAATGATGATAGTTTGAGTTACTGAAATATTTTGATTCTTAAATACACAAGCTCATAGTAAATGAAAAATAGGTAGAAAATGAATTACGTAGGAATGATAATTGAATTTTGAGACAAATATGAATTTAAGAAGATCATATATTCATGTATTTCGTAAAGACTAATATGGGAATTTTTAAGGAATGTGAACCATAAAAAAGTTTATAAATGTTTTTTAAATGATCTTTGATAGAGAAGATAAAAATTTCTCTATCTGATGATTGGAATTCTAAAAAGAAAATTAAACCAATTAAGGATGGAATATTGGTAGTATTTGTGTATGGGGATGGAATTCTAAAATTTTCAAAGAGTTTATGTGTTCCATAAATACATGGGATAAAAAGGGAACTATTATATGATGGTTATATATCAAACATTTCTATACATGATGGTTGTACCATGTTTTGAATAGATCTCAAAAACAAATCTGAAAAATATGAAGCAAGAAAATGCTTACTAAATGTCATGATATCTATTAGCGTAACATGTGATGGCTGTGAGATATCATCCTAGAGGATTCATACAACCTATAACTATTCGTATGGGTATACAGGATAAAATTTATATAGGCATAATCACAAAATTAACAAAAACCTCAAAAAATAATGATACGTTATGGATTTTTGTTAATTGCCTTATAATATAGGAAAATTTTCCTAATATTAGAGAATATTTAACTATTGATCACCTATCATGTTTCTAAATTAATTAATTTTTGATAATTGATTGTGTACCTCTACCGATTGTTTTTGATGAATATCCCCATTTTAAATCAATATTAATGATGTCTATTTAAAATACATTGGATACTAAGATTCTTTTGAGTACTGCTAATCAACCTAAAAAAAAGAAGATAGTCATAAAGGACTATTAAAAAATTTAAAATCCATTTTAGATTATTCTCACTTGATGTTAAATTCATGTGTGATCAATATTTACAATTTTAGTGTTTTACTACAATAACAGTGTCTAATCTAGTATTACAATGATGCCATATAAAGAATTATATAGCAAGAAATGTCATGCTCCAACTTGTTGCTGTGAAATTGATGAGAGTAGACTTATTGGCCCAGAACATATTGAGGGTATAATTACAATGTTAGTGACTACTTTGTCTGATATTAATGAAACTCAATGTTGTAAAAGAGTAAAGATGACAACATGAGAATGGATTTACAATTTCATGTGGGAGATCATGTATTAATGAATGTAACTCCCATGAACGGTCTCATATGTTTCTGTAAGAATGGGAAACAGATCCCCAACTAAATTAGACTATTTCAAATTATATAAATAATTGTGTCATTAGATTATAAATTATAAATTCCACCATGTCTCTCTGATGTTCATGATGTGTTCCACATATCATTATTAAATAAGTAAATTCCAGAACCTACGCATGTACTCACATATAAATAAAAAATGTTTAACATTAGTTGTATTTCTATGAATATCCTATCAAGATCCATGAATCTAGAGAAATGTTTTGAGAAATTAGATGACTAGACCGCTAAAAGATCATTCAACAAACCATAAAATGGAAGAAGAAATGTGGGAATGTATATTTATAAAAAATAACCACCCTCAAAATTTTTGGAATCCAATATTCATGAGAATTTTGAGGAAGAAATGCCAGAAAGAGGGAATAACATAACACCCCATGATTTTACTTTACATATATTCTTAATTAAATTAAACATATTTGATATCTTATGTTGCTTGCAACATCAACCATAAACTAAATGTGATATAATATTAAATTTTAACATGACTGTTGGAAAATAACTATGATTGTAAGGAAGAGTAATGTGGACACTATAATAAAAACATCGCCTATGAATGTATTAATAAAATTTAGTTATCTCATTAATGGAAATATGATATACTTTTATCATAGTAATGTGTGATATCTCATCTCATTATGTAAAATCCTTTGTGCCCATGGTTTCATTTATGTAAACTTCTTTTTATCTCACCTGTATGTGAATAAAATTATATGTAATAGAAAGATCACCCAAGACAGTAGAGGTGGTTAATGTTTGGGGATGTGGTGAAACCAATTAAAGCGAGACATAGGTGGATTTGTAGAAATATATAACATGAACCTTCATTTTCTCAAGGTGTTATCCCCTTTTTGAGTATTTTTTTATTATCCACTAGATAAACAGACCATTATTAGCAACTCATGATCATAATGATTTCTTGTTATATTTTTATCAAGTCTCATAGTTTTTTCATCGGGAACATTTTTTTTGATAACATGAATTAATGGATTAGCACACATCAAAAATAGAATTAAAATAAATTTTATTAATTTTAAATATTATCTAAGACATGTTTAATTACTTAAGTAAATCCACCAAATATTAAAAATCATGTTATAAAGATAAGAATTTGAAAAATATGTATCAAAGAAAAAATTCCTCAATTATATATATTAAGTCTGTACATCCTTCCACTACTATAGTTAAAATAGATAAATAGATCAAAGTACTTCACCATCTAAATTTGTTTTGTTTTTAGTTATCGGGAAATTTTAACATTTTATTTAGGGATAAATTATCATACTTCACATGAAGTTTTGAAATCCAATGAATGCCTAGGTGTAATTGATAGGAAATTGATGATGAAATCCAATTTATTGATTTATATATCGGGGAGTCCACTGAAATATTCATGGATATCCAAGTTAATGTAGTTGTAATTTGGAATTCTAACCTACAACCATTATTGAATCTTGACCAACCTATGTTGGGGTAATGAGAAAGGGATTATAGACCATTTACATTATAATTTCCAACATTTATGATATTCTGATGCCAATTGTGATGGATATTTGGTTTCGATAAAATATTGGGAGATTAGAAAAAATAATTTTTACTTATTTGTGTAGACTTTATAACATTATGTAAAATAATTACCCTCATATAATTTTTACAAATAGTAAACAAATGTATTAAAACATATCACTGTAGTCCATTCATGATAATTATTAACTTTTCACCGGATCAAATTTTTACGAGTGGAAATGGTTCTTACATTTATCCTTCACCATGAAAAGAAATTCTATTTACTGGCATATCCAATTCTCAAGTCACCTAAAATGTTGCAACTCATGAAGAGTTTTCTCTCAATGATAAACCATTGAATGATGCTAATGATATTTAATGTTTAATTCTATCATCCATGAAAAATGTTCTTCTGATGAAATATAAGGATATAGATTCATAAATAATGAAATCTCATCTATGGGATATTTATCAAGAGAATTCAAGACAAGAGATTAATGAGATATCCAATGATTAGTTTATAACTTCACATATATAGTATGCACCAGCTGAGACTCTTGTAGTTATTATTATTGGCTACATTTAATGCCTTGACATCATAGTGATGATATTATCATATTATTTTTGAATAGATCTCATAAATTCATCAATGACCTAGACCTTATGTATTATTACTATTTATTAAAATATGAAAAATAATGAAAATAGTCATTCAGAACTTATTACATTGATTCTATAACTGGAAAAGGACATGTGGAATGAAAAAAAACTAATGTCATTATGGTGAATAAGAAACGGGAGAATAAGAAAAATGGAACCAATACTCACAATATTTTAAATGCTCCCAATCATTTTACCTCCAACATGAGGATGATCCAGATTTAGGGAAATTAAATGGAAATAGTATGTTTTTCATGTGGAAATCCATACCATATGAAGAGAAACTATACCCAACCGTAAGGGGAAGCTACTGCTGAATTTGTTATGGAGATAAATATTAATATGTATACACATTAGATGTTAGATACAGCTAGCAGATCCCACATATGTATCAAAATGAAGAAACCAAGTATATCCTAAAATATCGACGGATGATCTATGGAATTAAGAGATACTAATAGTGCAAAACTGGATTCTTAATAAATTGGTGACTACCAAAATTAATTTTCAATGGGAATGACTTTGGGTTTAAAATATTGTTATTATTTAGAAATAGTTACCATGAAAATAATTTTTTTATCATTCCTGGATGCATATGGGTTTATTTTCATGTTTATAAATATATATTTTATAATTTAAAAAGACAATATATGTTTTCGCATGGAATATTTAAAGAATAACCTTTATGAGTTAAATTACAAAAAAATATTGCAAATTGATAATGAATCAAGTTCACACTACTCATATAACAACCATCTATAACATTACCTTGTTGTTCATTTAAATGCGAATCATTTGAAGAGTATCTGTATAAATATTTATTTAGACTACTTTAAGCTAAAACCTGTTTAAAAAATTCCAAGCTTGTTTACAAGAAAAAAAATGAACAACCCTCCATTTTGTGGATAGGGTGAAAGGGCCACTGATCATCTAGGATGGGTACACAATAACGTGGTTTAAAAATTTAATGTATAATCTATAGGTGGTTATTCCAACTTTATTAGTTTAACTGATGAAATGAGCAGATATAGTTATGTATACATGAAGAGGTATAACTCAAATTCCTTTGCGGAATTCATGAAATTAAAGAATGAAGTATATGATCAACATGGAATGAATATTAAATATCTTCAATCAAATTGAATTGGTGAATATAATGACTAATATTTTATCAACCATCTATGAGATTTTTCAATTATATCATAACTCGCTACACAATACACAACACAATGGAATGGTGTTAGTGCAATGAAAAACTATAGCTTTTTAGACATCATATATTCAATAATGATTCTTGTAGATCTTCTATTATCCTTTTTGGATATTCAATGAAAACTAGAATATAAAAATTATACTAAGTACCGTCTAAAGAGGAAAATGGAATTCCCTTCGAGTTATGGAATGGAATGAAACACATTTTTTCATATACATGTGTGTGGGTTTGTGATGAAATTTCAATGGATTCTTAAGAAAAAAAACAGGAACCATGAGGTAAAACATGTGTCTTCATAGGGTATCATAAGGTTACAAAGGGATACTACCTATACAACAACTCAACCAAGTAGGAAATTGTCAATAGACAAGCCACCTTCCATAAGAGGGAGAAAAATATATGAAAGGATAGTGTACAAAGGATTGACATCGATTATGTTGATGCTTATGATACACAATAACCAGTAAAAGAATAGGTTTCACAGGTTCCATGGAAGGATTTGGGCTAGAAATTGAAGTACTGCATATGAGCACACAAGGGGGAAGAGAACCGAAGAGAAATGTATTTCGTTTCACTGATGATGGTGAATATTTATTAGTTGAAAATGATTAACTTCTCTCATAGAAAAATATTTTATAGAGCTTCGATGCTGCAAGATGGAATGAAGACATGAATTTTGAAATGGATTTCATGTATCCAAACTATTTTTTGGGTTATCCTTGATGTGCCAGTTGATGTCAATTCATAGAGTGATAATGAGTATTCAATTGAAAACTAGACATGTAAGGTGAATAAAATACATATAAATCAAGGCTAATGGATAAGGGGTTTCAACAACATTGTGTAATTTACTATGATGAATTCTTTAATCAAATTTTCATGTTTATGATTACCTTTATTATGCATTCTATAATACCTTACAATGTCTATGAAATTTAGTTGATGTATTTCAAAAATATATTACATAATGGGAACCTTTAAAATGATTTCTACATGACACAACTATATGGGGTTGTAACTCCATAAGATTCCACATGGATTTTCTTGTTACAGTGATCGATTTATCAATTTATTTGAGCATCTAGGTCGTTGAATATTTGATTTGATGAATCTGTGAATGAATTTTGATTCATTAATAATGAATGTGAGAAATTTTTTATAGGAGCATTAATGGAAATTATTTCATTATCCTAGTAGTATATTTTGATGAAATATTAATTATTTGAAATGACATTCTAGTTTTACATTCTATTAAGGATTTACTAAACAAGTTTTCTCCCTGAAAAAATAGGTGAATAATCCTATATTATGGGGATCAAGATCATTCATTATTGATCCTATAGTATATGTGGACTATTTAAAAGTAAAAACATTAACTATATATTAATGAAATTTATTATTGAAAATTCAAGAGGATATTAGTTCCAATATAACATGGTTGAAATATTTCTAAGAAAATGTTTCTTCAAAAACAATAGGAGAAAAATATAATTAATAAGATCTCATACCCTTTAGTGATAGGATCAATCATGTATTCCATGTTAAGTACTAGGGTTTATTTTTCATATGCATTGATCGTGATGCGTAGATAATGAGATAATCGGGGAGAACGACATTTGTTTATTGTTAAGGCTATCCTTATGTATTTTAGAAGAACAAAAAATATGTTTCTAGGTGTATAGTGGAGATGAGGAGGGGGAAATTATAGGTTATACAAATTATAGTTTCTATATAGATTAGAATTATATGAAGTCACATTCATAGTATGATTTATATCTCAATGGATGAGTTGTAAGCTGAATGAGTTTAAAGAAGTATGTTTTTGCTGACTCAATAGTAGAGTCTATGTATATAGAAGCTTATGTTGTAGCCAAGGAAGCTGTTTGACTATACGAATGATTTCTAGTAGCATGATGTGGTTCCCACCTCTAAATATCATATCATATAGTATTATGATAATTTTTCAGTATTGGGTCATGTAAAAGAGTCATGGTCACACCAATGACAAAAGAATAAACTCATGAAGTATGACCAATTGAGGGATTTTTATAAGAGGGAATAAGTTGTAGTATGAAGAGTCCTGATTAAATATAACATGGTAGACCCCATGAATAATTTCATATCTCTAAATAATCATGAGTATCATGTGAGAGCTGGATGACTATGGGTTTTTATTAGTTGGCTCTGGTGTAAGTGGGAGTTTGTTTGATTTATTGACCTAAAACCACTTTTTGTAATTTATGGTAAACTATATTAATATTTTTTAATATTAATAATATTTTTATCACCTAATGATTGTTCTTTTTCATAACATATTATTTGATAATGTTCTAACAGTATTATTCTCACTAAAATGTCATAGCATTTCCCCTCTTTGATGATAACCCGTATTTTTTTTTGAAAATACTCATAAATATATTGTCTTTATTAAGATTTTTAAAATTTGAGGGACACGAACGATAAAAGATATCAAGGGTGGTTACTAATAGGACTTTGAGGCACCCTATAAGGGTGTACACCCTTGGTAATATATCATGTAGGATATTCGGAGAATGAGTCCCACCAACAATAAATCAACAATTATATATGTTATTGGATGATCATATCATTGGATTTGTGTATTGATACATAAAAAATTATATTAATATTTATGAGTATTATTAGTCATATACTTCGACATATTTATGAAAATCATTATGAAATATGTTTGTAGTGAGGTAGGATACGTTGGGTACGTCCCGATTAATACTGAATTAATAAATAATGTGATAAAGGATTTCTCCTTTATGTTTTGTAATGAAATTGTATATCTAATCAGTTTTATGGAAATTATATATTCCAAATAAATCAATATCCATGGTAATCATTAAGATAGTTGAATTTCACTAAATTCAACTAAAGAGATATCAGTTACATATGATGATAAAACCAACATGCAACTTGGTTGATTAGAGATATCATGGTAGATGGATTATATTACAAATTAATTGTTAGTTGGATGGATTATGTCATTGTTCCATTAATTTCATTGTATATGGGTGACATGGAATGTTTCTAGATAGTTACCATAAAAATTAGGCATATTCACCTAATTCCATCGAGAAAGAGGACTACAGGGTAACACACTAAGTGTATCTAGAATTCCAATTAAATAATATATTATTATTTTATATTAAATTAGGTGATTAAATATTTTTCCAGAATGTGGTTTAATAATTATTCATGTATACATGATAACCTATATTTCATCACCATTTCATCAAAAGAATTATATGTGACTGGAATATAAAATTATTCATTATTTTTAATTTGGTGAATATAATATTTATTTATTTATGTGAAAATTATCTAGTGATATTTACTTATTAAATAAAAATTCATTATTCAGGGATGATAAATATTATGAAGTAATGGTTGACCAGTTTTTCCCGTCGGATGAAAAATAATACGTATTAAATATTAATTTATTAAATAATATTTATTTTTATTCTCAAGATAAGACCATCTAAAAGAAATAATAAAAATATTATTTTTTTATATAAGGGGTTCTGAAATAGATTAAATAAATATTAACGAGAACTTGTGAAAATCATTATTTTTATACTCGAGTGGTATTTAAACCAAATAATATTTTTTCAAATAGGGAAAATTAATTTTTTTCATATAATGATAGTTGGAGAGATTATCTTCAATCCCTATAGATATCCTTCACAATTAACTCTCCCAATAATGGTGATAGTTCTTACTCCACCTCCCACACTCGAATAAATAGATATGAATGAGAATTTAGTGGAAGTGATTCTCATGGAAATAAAAAGATGATGATGTAAGAGATTTGATATTATGTGAAAAACCCCCAAAGATTCCTATAGAGATATTCAGATATTTGTGGGAAATGGGTGGCTCATCCCAAGATAAAAGTTTCCCTTGAATCATACAACTAAATGATGGTACAACACTTTTTTATTTTTTTATACATAAATGATGAAATAATTAATTAGAAGTATTTCATAATTAATTTCATTAAATATAAATAATATGTGATTATCCGGAATATGGACTCAATAATAAATCCCTTGTCAAGTTTTTTATTATTTAACTCTTTTGATCAGAATTTTTATTGTCTTACAAGTCTCTGATAGATCATCGATCATAGAAAAAAAGGAAACATTTCCACAACCCATCACATGAATCTGTTATACTCGGAACCTTTAGTAGAGGCCCGGAGGCCGAAGGGCGCCAATTCAAAGTTTGAGTAATTGTACAAACTCTAACTTCATATAGTATATAAGACTAGAAGAAACTGACATGGAAATATAGAAAGGAAAACCTTTACAAGGTTACGGTAGCATCGTGGACATTAGAAACTGTGGTATTGTTTCACCGCAGACTTTTTAACACATTCCACTATAGAATCAAGGATTTTTGGGTGACCATAGAATTGTAGTATCACATACATATTACTCCTATAAACTATAACATATTTGACTTACGTAGATAAAATATTGTTGTAGTGCTATCATATCTCCACCATCCGCTGTAGCAACATGGACATGGGTGGCCATAACACTATAGTAGAGTGGACTTCTTATGACAGTTCACTGTTGTACAACATTATTATTTCATGTTTTGTGGAAAAACTAATTCATCTTATTTATTATCTCATTTAAGCTGATTTTTTTTGATAGAAAATCAGATATCTCAATGTAACTGTTCTCCCTATTTTAGTGAGGTTCTTCAACTTCTATTTGGAAAACGTTAATATTCACGAACCACATAAATTTGTGTTTTTATGTTTAGATTATTATTTAGTTTTTTTGGCTTTTTTACAGCTTCAAAACTCTATCGTTGCTACTCCCAAAATTTCATCAATAATAACTGTGAAAAAAACAATGACCAGTTGTTCAATTATCCATCAATTTTGATCATTATAAATAAATTCAAATCTTTAAAGGATTATACAAAGAGATACCATAATTCTTGAGTGAGGGGAGGAGGAGTGGTGGATTCACCAGACTTATACATTGGTTGCAACTAACATCTTGATATGAATTATCTGAAAATGGTATCGTTGTGTATAATTTTTAGACTTGATTAATAATTTTGGATACTATAAAATCCTAATTTATATTAATATTGTACCATTGATTTATCTCTTAACCCAATACATAGCCCACATAGTCTGATTTTATTATATTATAAAGATATTTTTTAAAAATTACAATACAATGAATTGATTTTCTTTATAAATTCAGGATTATAATTTTTTAAATATAATTTAATTTATTAAAATTGTAAGGATCAATTAATAAAATTTTCCGAGTTAGGTCTGTTATACTTGAACCAATCAATAAATGAGATATATTTTTCTAATCTAAACATGACTAAAACGTCCCATGCACTAATCTAGGAAATGCCATCAGATATAAAAGAGTTATAATTTTTAGTGTTGAATGACTATATTATTGTTTAAAATATTTAATGGAAATCATGATATCTGGGCATCTTTATGTATGATTTTTTCCATTTTTAAACCAATTGTATTGGATTTTAATTATCAAAGCTGATTAATTCCAATTATTTTTTATTTTTTATATTTTATTTAATGTAGATAAATATATACGTATCCATATTAGCACCTTTATGAGTTTTCAAACAAATAGTTAATGGATTTTGGAATTTATTTATTCTCATATGTACAATAAAAATTTGAGTGGGTACTTAAGAAACAAAAGAGTTATATATATATATATATATATATATATTCTTGTGTAGGATCTAGGTATTCTAGTATCATGGTGTGGATAATTTATTTATCAGGTCACATTCTGTTCATGTTTTTATTCTTTTATGTCTACGATTTGGATCACCTCATTCCTTTGTTAATGGGGGGAACTAATGATGATGTCATTGTTTTCTTAGAAAAACACACCATAGATTCAAGAATAATATTTATCATGTTCTATAGATGAATAACCTAGTTGTGATGATAATTTCCGATCACATTTCAATCTTATCGATGATGAAAACGATACCTCATCAGGCATTGAATATTGTTTTAATGAAATATTTAATCTATAATTGGAAATATATTTATTTTATAATTTATTAAGAAGGTAATATAATATTGTATACTATATTATGGTATATTTTTTTTTTCTATGTAGGTTATATGGATCTTAAGTAACAGTCTTTACATTTGACCGTTGAAGGATTTTTGTTCCATCATATTGGTTCATGGTTAATGTCCACGGGTTTCTATTTTCCTTTATATCATTAACCAAAGAATATGTTATTTCTAAAAATTTTCATTGGATTTGAGTAGGGATGGCCCTTGGGTAATCCCGATAAGTCCATGCGCTTGGGAACATAGTGTCATGGTAAATCAAAATAAAGAAAAAGACATCAATTTCACCTTTAATATCATACCCATTTATAAAATAAAGGAAAACATTTATGATGTTGCAATTTGGAAATAGAATTTACTAAGAATTTCATAGATCCTATATACGGTTTTTTCATATGATGAATCTTTTATTTTTTTTATCATTGAATTTAATAGATAAGGTGGAAGTGGGAAAAAAATTTGTATAGGAATTTGGCTTATCCTAGGGGAGATAGAAAATTAAAGGTTATGTTTTGATATAAAATTTTGGATGATTATTTTTGGTGGAATAATTATTAATGGAAATACTATATTTAAGGGTCTTCAATAAATGCTCATTGAGTTTTTAAAATATGTTTTCTAAAGGAAAAATAAGTTATAACTATATCCTTATAAGAAGGGTGGTTTCTTTGGAGGCATTATTAGGCTCAGTTGAAAATAAATTACACCAAGACTGTCTTCCTGAAGAAGGAAATTTTAATTAGGAGGAACTAATAAAGTAATACACGAGTATGATTAGTCTAAATGATTAACATATAGTTCCCCAAGGTTGGTTTTTTTCTACAATCATGGGAGATTTGTTTTGGGATAGGCACCAAGATCACATGAAAAGGAACATATAGTGGTAGATATTGAAATGTTTCATAGTGATATGAAAAACTTACAATCAGAAATATTAGTTTACAATACGTTTTTGGGGTTTAGGTATTCTCTAGATCTAGAAAACAATGTTAGTTTTGCTGTTCCAGTTGGTTTTAATGTTTAGTAGGTTATGGTTTTAGAATAAGAGAGAGTTTCATCAACCTATGGGTCGAGATATGGGATGTGTGTTAGGGAAGTCCTAATCCTAAGTAGTTGGAATTTAAATTATTTAATAATGATTCATCTTTAAAAGAGGTTCCACCCCTAACACTGTAGTAATCTTGGAAAGAATGTTTCAGGAAATAAATTTTTGAACTTTTTTCATTTACCATGATGGAACAAATTATATAATTTGAGGAACATCCCTTTTGAAACCAATGATTTTAGAAATTTGTAACAGTTGGGGGAATATAAACCCTTAGATAGTTTCGAAACTCTGTTTTCTTTGTTTGGTACATAATAAATACAAACTAGGAAATATAAAGGTAAATGTAAATCTATATAATTTTCTTTACTATGTAGAAAATGGATTTTCATATTCCAACAAAAAAATCAATTTGTGTTCCTCTAAAAATGGATAGAACACCTCTCCCATTTCGCTTACATCACTTTGGTAAATGTATACCTCACCATGTTCCAGATGCAACAATTCATCTTTTCTCTATCCACACTGCACTACCTCTCAGGGTAAGCCCGATTTTTTATCCAAAAAACAATAACCCTATTCCCTTAAATTACATTAACGTCACTCTATAATGACCGATGTCATGCCCTATAAAACCATATTCATCTCCCTACAACACCTGATGATATTCTATATAGAGCAATCACTATCTCTGTTTAACTCTTTTAATTTAACGATGTATTCATCACTGATGCACCTTGTGACTCCATTTTCAATGTCGTGCCATGAAATCATATATACATCATTAGGAAATGACTGGATTTGAAATGTTAAATGAATGCTATGATATATTATGACTATGGGAGATGTTGTGGTTGAATGATGTGTGGCGTTATACCACGACCACCTTAAAATGCCTAATCTTAGTGAAACATAAAACAACATACTAAGGGGGAATATAATGGTACTTTTTATTTCTATTTATAATGAATCGTTCCATTAATTTTATACAAAACAGATATGTTACTATTCTTTTCCACAGATTCATTTCCTTTTCCATCAGAAATTGTTTTAGCATACCGAATGAGGCTTTTTTGTCCTATGAAGGGAACATAAAGACATAGTATTCTTAATAGATTATCTGTGGATGTTTTATGGTGTTGAAATATTACATTAAAATATTGAGGGTTGATTGGGGGTTTGTGTTCCATTTTAGGGGAATTATAATGGTTTAATTATTTTTTGACAGTCTTTTTTAAATCTTCATATTCAAAAAAAAATCATCCTATACTGATTTGTTAGGGTACTCTACATTAGACAATGATATCTTGTATTTCCGTCATTTTTATTGTTTTCATTTATTTAGAAAGTAGAATATATTAATGTTACAAGAGAGGTTTTATTGAAGTATCCTGAATGAAAAGTGTTCCATGTACAATATATTGGAATCATCTAAGACATGTACTATTAGAGTTCGACTTGAGTTATAAATTCAAAAGCTGACCCCACAGACTTCAATATTTAATTAAAATAATTCAAGGTTGTCTCTAAGACCATAACATAATTTTTTGGTCATAAATGAACATAAAATTCATATTGAAGATGAGATACATAATTTTATTTATTTTTGGTATGATATATATATTGTTAATGAATAAAAAGATACTATCAATTTTATGTTATATTTTTGGTTAGATACATTAAAATCTAAAGGGTTTTTTCATATTAAGGATAAAAAAATATTTAAATCATCCATGACATGTATGATGAGAGTTTTAATTTAGTTAGTACTTCTTTATATGACACTATGAACTTCATTGTCTTGATAAGACCATATCAAGGTTTGTCTTTATGCCCCTACCAATTTCATTTGACTTATATTAACATAAAATGATCATTATAAATAAGATACCTAATTTCATTATTTTTGTGTATGATATATATAATATTAATGAATAAAAAGAAACTATCAAATAATTTACATGAAGCATGCATAAATGTCACATATGGAAGATTTCATAGTGTAAATAATCAAAATTCTTGAAGAAATTAGGATGTGAAAAGGATATCAATAAAATGTTATTATTACTATAGTGAATATCCAATTTATAATAAATGAATTTATAAAAATAAATGATTCAGAACAAGAAGTCTCAAAAACTAAAATGATTCATTCTCTGTATGAATTGGATGGCTTCTAGGAATTTATATAGAAACATTTCAAATGTGTCATGGATGATCAGATAAAATAAATCATGTTAGTTATTTAATTTTTGGTTATGTATGGTGTGTGCTGGATGTTTCTAAATTGTGAGATCATATTTTTGATTTTATGTTTTCCTATTATTTTTATTTTTCAGTAGTTTGAGCTGTAACATTCCCTAATATGACATGTTGGTGTCATGTTATCTTAATGGGCTACATATGCTTAATGACCTATAAAATGGAACTCTGAACCATTTTTTCAAAGATATGTATTTGTAATGGAAATCAATCATATTTTATATTTTTTTATAGTATCTTGAACTTTTTGTTCTTTCATATGAAGTGATTCTAAGATGTTATCCTGAATGAAAAAAATATGTAATCCATACACGCTCTTTTAATTGAATTTGTTGTGCTATTATGGACATGAGCATTTTTCCATCATTTTTGGATTAACTAAATGGGAATATTATTGGGAAACCTCATAAGACACTAACCCAATTAACTAATTCAGTTAATAAATAGAGAATTTTGTTTTAGTTAAGTGTCAGAATATATATTAAATTGGTAAATAATTAAAACTGACCCACATTACCCATCCACTACACTTTAGATCCCCTCTTATAAATAAGAAAGGATTTATTTCAAGATATGAAAATTGATTTACAAATATTTATAAAACTACTCTGATAACATTTAATGTTTTTCCACAAACATTAATTAAAACATTTTTATCAAATATTATGTTAAAATGTTTTTATAAAAAAGAATATTATTTTTCAATAAATCATAATAAAATAATCCTAAAAATTATAAAATTTTCTTTTCTACAATTAAAATTAAAAAATTGTCTTATTAATAATAACTAATCAATTAATTTAACGGTTTTGTGACTTTTAAAAAAAATGAAAAGAATAATTTTAATATTGTGTGTTTTTATATATTCAAATGAAAAAAATATTAAATTTTCATTGCATTTGAAAAACTAAAAATTATTTGATATAGTTTTTTTAACAAAAAATATGAATTACTTTTTATTAAGATAATATAACTTACAATTTTTCTGAATTAAACAACAAATTATAATTTTTTATTTCTAATGAAATGAGATTTTTTTACAAAAATTATAATTTTTTAATATTTTTAAAATCATTTATATATTTTAGTTAATAAATTATAATGTCTAAAAATATTTAAAATGGTTTATTAAATATTTTTTCTAAGTAAAAAATCATTTTATATTTTAAGGTCCTCACAAAATATTATAATGTTTTTAAAATAATTAATTTTTAAAGGATAAAAATGGAATTAAAAAACATTTTAAAAATAATTAAAATAAAATTTCATCATAAATCTCACAACATTTTAAAAAATATAATAAATAAAAGTTAAAAATTTTACAATGAAATTATGATTTAAAAAATCCATCGGAAAATTTGACTGTTTGATTTATTTTTTAATGATACATTTTTGTTTCAATGTTATGATTTTTACCTTAAAATTTAAATTGTGGTATTGAAATACACTGTTTATTTTGAAGCATTCACAATAGTTTCAGTATGTAAATTTTTAATGTTGTTTTTAGAAAAATTATTAAATGAAATTTTATGTTTTATCATATTTGTTTTTTAGTAGAAAATTTCATTGAAATTTTCCATTGAAATTTTCCATTACATATTTTCAATGTAATTTTCAACTATAATTTTATAATATATAGTTTCAATTAAATTTTCAAATACATCATTTTTATAAAATTTTATAATGTAGTTTTCTAGGGTCTATTCTCACTAGTATTTGAATGTATAATTTATTAATAAAATTTTTCTATTATTTATTCCTAGGATATTTTTAAATGAATTTTCCAAGTATTGGCTACTGGATTTTTCAAATGAAACCATTTTACAGATTTTCCATTGGGGGATTCTTGTATAATTATTCATTGTATATTTTACTGTATTTTTCTATTTGAATTTTAATTTGTAATTTTAATGTAAACTTTTATATGGATTTTATAGTGGAA
Source organism: Viscum album (assembly GCA_963277665.1). Taxonomy (NCBI): domain Eukaryota; kingdom Viridiplantae; phylum Streptophyta; class Magnoliopsida; order Santalales; family Viscaceae; genus Viscum; species Viscum album. The sequence continues at coordinate 1,588,188,289 of OY728141.1, read as the reverse complement.
TTATCTATTAGTCATTTCAACTTGATTTTTCTTGTTCAAATTTCCATTTTTAAGAGGGTATGTAGTATATTTTACAAATTTATTTACTACGGAAATTATTCAATGTTATTTATTCTAATGGAAATTTTCAAAATGATTTTTCTATTAGTATTTTTCAATGGAATATTCCAATGATGTTTTCCATTAGAATTTTCAATGTAATTTTCCAACTATTAAATAATATACATTTTATTTGATTCCAAAAATAATTTTTTCCAAAAAAAATAATAGAAAATTAAATTGAAATATGTATTCATTTTTTATTCCGCTAAAAAACAATCAATTAAAAATGATTGCAGGTTTTGTAAATAAATGTATTTTTGATTACCTATGAAAATATATATTTTTTAAAAATATAAATTTCATAATAAATTTAAATTTATTATTAATATTTTTATCCTTTAACAATTAATATGTTTTTATTCCATTCAAGGAAAATATTTTTGTATATATGTAAAAGAATATTAATTTCTTTTATAAATCCACTTAAAAAATTGACCAGTATCATGTTTTATTAAATTATGATTTTCTGTATTTTTATTAATTAGTGCTAATTTTTATCGAAATATAAATATATAATTGAATTTAGGGATAAATATTTTAACTTTATAATCAATTTTTAAATAAATAAAATTTTAAAATGAGATTTTTCCCAAATTTTCATTCTATAATTTTAATATTATTATTTCTTTGAATTATAAAAATATTTTTTTATTTTTATCATGAAAAATTATTACTCAATAGTAAATGAAAAAATTTGTATGTATACATAATTTATTAATTTTTAAAATTTCTTAGAATGTGTTTTTTTAATCTAAAAAAATTCAAAAAAATATTACAAAATGTTAAAAGTGATAATTTACAGTGTGGATGTCATAAATCAAGAATTAATGAGGGTGTCTTATTTCTCAATAAAACCATTCATATGGAAAACCATTGGTATTCATACCATTTTATTGTTTTTATTGATTAATATTGACTGTTGGATCTTTTCATATGTACCATATATATACGGCGATATGTTAATGGAATGAGGTGATTATAGTGGCCATATACATGTGTTCTCACTTTATTATTATATTTTCTTGTTTTAAATCCTTTTTATTTCATCATCGTTATCCAAGACATTCAATGTCATTATACACCCATCATTACTTCGGCTCTGATTGACTTTTTCGTGATCAATAGTACCTCCAATCAACCGATTTCACAACACGTTATCAACATGAATTTTATTCAATGTTAAAATGTTATTAATAATTATAAGATAAATTTTTTATGTCAAATATAGAGATGCATGAATTTTACTTCTCGACATTCTTTAGTGAAATTACATATGAGGGACTTAAAATTTAGAAATGATCCTCCATAAAAATGGAATTGGAAAAATCATTAAGGACAACAATCAAGATTCTTTTCAAGAATGTTGTCAAGCCCTAATATTCCTCCACCATAACCTCTATGAGGATTTGTATAATATGTAATTCATAACAAAGGATCCTCTAATGTTGTGAGAGAAACTCATGGAGTGGTATTATCACCTTCAATGGGTTATACGTCCAAGATAAAGATTCAAGTCAAATCACTTATTATTCCACTACTATAAATCCTTAAGTAAATATAACATCGCCATGTATAAAATAATATAAGAAAATAATTATACAAATATTTTATCACTAACACCGATATGATAGAACAAACCTATTCAATTATTCATGTCTTGAATATAATTCTACAACAACAATATCACTGGAATGGTTTTCAAAAATAATCTCAATTAATTTCGAACATTTTTTATTTGAAAGAAATAATTTACTATTGATGAGGAATCCTAAATCCTAACAAACCGATGTGTATCCATTCCCTAAATATAATTATATATCTTATAATCACGGTCATGGGAAAAATCATCATATTCTAGGCCAAGGAAATTAATCTTTTTGAGGTGGTTATGTACTAAATGGTAAGAGGAAACAGAAATGAAAAAAATTGGTCTAATAAAGAACAACAAAAACCGAATAATGAAAATAATTATGAAAGTGAATGTCATTTATCTGACATGAGGTGGCTCTGGTCGTATACCTATTGTATGATATTTTTTGTTCATTATCAACAACATATCAAAGGGAAAAGAAATATTTCTAATGTTAATTTTATTAACCAATACCTGAAATAAAATGAATATATTATGAAAATTTATATTTATGATTATTTTAGACACCCTTAACATGTTGAGCATATAGATCATGCTTGAATTTTTATGGAGGAAATAAAATTATATTTTTCTATTGTTTTTAAAATTAATATTAATTTTTTCAAATTGTTTTTTTATTTCATTAATTATTTGTATGTTATAGTTTATTTAATATAAATAGATAATATTAATTGATCAGTTGGAAATAATTTTCATAATCAGGAAATTTTCCTCATCGGAAATTCCATGACACTCACAATTATTATTTATGAAAAATATATTAACACCCTTAAAATTGGGAGTTCCCATATAAGTACATAAACTTTTTCTTCACAATTAATCAAAGGATATAACTGAAACACATATGCTTATTTTTTGGAAAAAAAATTATGATAAATAATTATTTTTTCTACATTGTATTAATGTAATATTATATGTTTTAAAGAAATCATTCATAACGGATATCACATCGAGACAATGGATCAAATAGATTATTGAAACCTCTATGTAACAATCATTAATAATGAGCAGAAATCTATTCAAGATATGCTTTCAAGACATCCATCTAGATTGTAAATTGTTATTATTTATACAATAAATTAAAATATAGAAAAATATATTTTTATCGACAATGATACATTTATAGAATGACATGGTCTTTTGGGTTATCCAAGATAAAAAATGATGAGAAAAATAATAAAATGCTTTCATGGTCATCCATTGGTTAATAAAAGAGTTCTTACACACCATGGCTTCTCATGGGCTTCTTTTTGTCAAGGAAAAGTTATTATAAACTCATCACTTTCAAGGATCTAGACTGAATCCCCTTCATTCCATGATTTAATTCCGGGTGATATATGTGGACCATGTTTCCCTCCACGTGGACCATTAAGATATTTTATGATCTTGATTTATACATCAATAATATATTCCCAGAATTTTTTTATTATCCACTCTCAACTTATTTTTTTGAAAATTACATTCCTAAATAAAATGGTTAATAGCACAATTCCTATATAATTCAATCAAGCATATCAGGCTCGATATTACTAATAATTATTCATCACATTATTTTAATAATTATTTCATGTCACTATGAATAAGTTATGAAAATCATGTAGCTCATGTTCATACCCAAACTAGTCTAGCTAAACCATTCATAAAATGGAATAAACATATCACTAAATCAAAATTGATGAAAATTAAATTACCCAATTCATCTTGGGAAAATTAAATTCTTCCTGAAAAAATAAATTTTAAAATAATTCCATCAAGATATCATGGTTTTTTGCATTTTCAATTATCTTTTGGACATGAACCATATATTTCACACTGAAGGATATTTTGTTGTTCTATATATGTGCCTATAGCAACACAGATTCGAACAAAAATGGGACTCTAAAGGAGATTGTGTATATAAGTTTGTTCTGAGTCTCACATGATCATTACCTGCCCTGGTCATATAATATGAGTTGTATTCATAGAATGATTATCTGATTGATATTTTTAGGAAATATTATTTCCAACATCAAAAGGGGAAATAAATAAACATCAGAATAGATATCATTGAAGAATATTTTATTATTACATCTTGATTCTCATATGAATATGAGAAAACATGTTGTTGAAAATATAATTAGTTTTAAAAAATATTAAAATCTCATTCTTTATACATTCATTGATTCAAAAAAGATGTATAATCAAATATACCTATAAAAAATTCACTAGAAAGAATAATTATCTCTCAATGAAAATTTTATGGTATTACCAATAATGATCTAAATCCAGGCCTATATAACAGGTCACTAATTTTTATTCAACAGAAAAAAAAATCCTATATAAGAAAAGGGAAACAAACTATGTTGGTTGATGTTATAAATTATGCTAAAAAGAATATAAATGTACCAGATGTACATGATCATGATGGAGATGAAATTTTAATAAATTTCACTTACATAAAAAGATGTTGGAATCATGTTGAGACAATTGTTGATAACATATTTCAATTCCTTGATGCCCATGAAATTGTGTGTGGATATCAAGAACCTAAAATGGTTAAGGAATATCGTGAAATACATTACTTGGATCAATGGAATGTTGCAGTCTAGTTTGAGAATGAATACCAAACCTGAGGTTTTTTTGGTCCGCTATGAAATCCCATGAGGAAATCAAGCTGGTTTGATATTAGTGGGTATTTGTGAGGAAAAAAAATTAAATCATGATATTTAAAGAACATGTAGTCGCTCAATAAGTCTAACAAAAATGTAGGATTTATTATGATTAAACATTCTATCGTGTAATGGATTTTATTATATTTTAGTGTCTCATGATCTTTTTTTTAAATGATAAAATTGAATATAGGCTTGTTGGATGTTGTGACATCATGCCGTTATGGTGATGTTGATAGTCACATTTACCTAAAAATATAAGATCGATTCAAATTGCACAAAAAAAATTGGATGTCAAGATATTTATTATGTTAATAATATTATATATAAATTCTTTTTATATCATTCACGGTGTAATTTGTATAACCATATAAGCTAATTTTTTTATGAGAGTAGGTTCAAAAAATGATCCATTTTTTGCATTCATCATCATTAAGAGGATTCAGTATAAATTTTTATCATTACATTATATTGTGATGATTTAAATATTTTTGGGAATAAAAAGTAATGTTTTATGTAAGTAGAATATATTAAGAAATAATTTAAAAATAAAGAATGTAGAAAGACAATGTTTTGTTTTGGTTTACAAAGTGATCATCTTAAGGATAGAATTTTAGTTCATAAAAAATGAAATACTACTTTGGTCGTACACATATTTTATTTGAATAAATCACATCAATTATGTACACTGGCGGTTGTATGATCTATTGACCAAGATAATGATCATTTTAAACCACAAGACAATAACAAATAACTGAATCCTACTGAAGTAATATATGTAAGTGATATTGGAGAAGTGATGTACATTGAATAAAATTGAAGGACATATATGTGATTTTATATTAATTTACCTGTATTTTATAGTTTTTCTCCTACTCATCAACATTGTAATGGTATCAAACAAGTATTACGATACCTTAAAGGATCTGAAGATAGGGGATTACTATATTCCAACTATTTCTAACTAAATATGGTTGGTTATGTTGATGATGGGAACTTTTTTGTTACAAATTAATAAAGATATAAGTATTGATATTAATTTACTAAAGGAAGAAATTTTATTTCTTAGATTTATACTAATAAATCAATTAATAGGTATTTTTCCAACCTTGATAAGTTGAGTTCTATTTATAAAGCTTGTCCAGAATGTATTTGGATGAGATTATTTATTAATAATATGATAACAAACATTGTATTAGATATGAATAATAATATTACCCCATATTATATAAAGATAATGATCCTTATATTGAAAAACGTAAGGGTAGCCATATTAAGTATTATCATTGAATGAATACCTAGAGAAAATTATTTTCCTCTTATGACCATCGAAACAAATATTACATTGATATCTAAAAAATTAGGCCTTGTGATAATCTCATTGATTTATTAAAAATTAATTTCTAACTTCAACATATGAAAAAATCATTTAATGAATTTGGAAGTGATGAAAAAATATTATATCATTATTTTATGAGGGGAGTTAGGAATGTTGTATTCTTTTTCCCTTCATCAATTTCTTCATAATAGGTTTTCATGGAATGGTTTTTAGTTAGGAATCAAGGAATGAAATCATGTTAAATTCAACCATTTGTTTTCCCCATTGGTTTTATTAAGATGTAATTTTTTTTTGACTCCAATAAATTTTGAAATCCATGGGGGAGTGTCACTAATGATTATTTATAGTGTAAATGTCATAAATATATAATTAACGAATACTTTTTATATAAGAAAATTGTTAATATGTCTAACAACTTTGATATTCCATTCATTGGATTTTATTTGTGGCGATTAATATTGAATATTTTATTAATCCATATGTATCTAATATATACATTGACATGTTAATCAAAATTAGTAATTTTTTTTTCCAAATACTAATGTTCTCTCACTCTTATTCTATTCGATTTTCATCAAAAATATTTCATTCACCATTTGAATCCAAAACATGTGATAGAATTATATGACCATCTTGCTTTTTCCTCGAATAGACATTTTTATGATCTATAACACCACCAATAGACTAGTTTCACTAAAAAAAATACATTTTTTCATGATTATTAATAAAAGAATTTTTTTTAGGCACCAAAAAATTTCATTATTACTGAACTATATAGTTAGCTCCCATGACTCATCCTCTTGTAGTTGATCATTTTTCCCCTTTAATAACTTATTGTAATTATTTTAAAAAAAAAATCAAAAGCGTAATGGTGAAAATTATTATACATCATAATTAAAATATATGATTAAATATTATCATGTTAACCTATTATATAATTAAATAAATATAATTTAATATCTAATTTCATTTATACAAATTCATATTTCATCCATGTATAAAATTTCTTGGGAAATAATTTTTTTGAGTTATTCTATATTGTTAATTTTTTATAATGATAATGAAGCTTTTGTAAATCATTACATTGATGAATATTTATAAAAACATTTATTGAAACTTTACCCAAATCGAAACTGAATCAATAATTTTTCATGTATGGGGATTCTATGTTTAGAACATTTATCTCTCACAATTTCACTGAATATGGTGTAGGAAAATAGAGCATTCAAATACTGAGAACACAATCCCATTATTTACCTTTATATAAAAACTCAAATTAGATCATTGTAAACCCTATATAATTAAATATTTGAATTATATAAATTTATTGATCATACCTAATAATTGTTTAGTAAAGATCATGTATTCTCTATTACAATATGACATCTCATTATGTATTTATTTTAAAATTTATGACCATAATAATTATTATAATATTAAAATTCCATAAAATTTCAATAAGGCTACATATTTTATTCTAAAAAAATTCATTATACTATATCAAATTAAAAAAGGAAACAAATTCAGAACCACCCTTTTAATAACAACACATCCCATATCATGTACTAACACTGATCCAAATGTTTCACATTATATTTATACATAAAACTACCTATCAAGGATCAAAAAACGAATATATTCGATGAAATAAACCAGATATTGATGTATAACATAAGAATTACATCTAATGTGATAAAACAATCATATATAAAATTATTTCATACCTAATATTTAATAACAACACAAACTACCCAAAAAAGAGGTATTATTAATGTAAAAATGACCCTAAAATTCATATTATAGAAGCATTAATATATTGTTTTATTCAAATGTGAAGATTTAGCAAGACAACCCATGTTAGTTTTTTATTTTATTTTATAATATTTTTTAGTAATTTACCTTTGTAGAATATCATAGAATGAAACACTAGATATGATGTAATTTTTATTCTCTTGAACATTCAGTGCATATAAAATATTGGAAACCAAGAGTAATATCTTATACATGGGGATTTGTAGTTCATTTTATAGAACATGGTTAGTGTGAACGACATGCTCATGGATTGGTCTAAACCATGTTATTTATAATGAAAACTGTGTGTTTCATTATGTTCTTATAGTGTTCATGTATGATCCATGCATGATTCAGAGAAACCTTGTGAGGAAACTATATGTAGTGATCTATTATATAAAAGTGGTAATTACAAATTTGGTGCACAATTTATAAACCATGCAGTGGAACCATTTATGGTGTAAATTATGGTTCTAGTACGACACACATGATTGGCCTACACTTTTTTAAATCTTGTAGTATAAACGTGTGTGCAGTGCAAATCAATTAATGGTGATTTCCTAATTACAAGAATTTTGGTTTTATTAGGTTTAGCCCCCTCTCTTCAGCTCCTCATTTTGAAAAATCATGATCCCACATATCAGAGATCATCCTCACTCCTTCAATGATTTTGATACCCTTATCCTCCAATATCAGTAGGATTATTGAGGTAATATTTTATTTACCCATTTTCTTATCTTCTCCTATTCGGTAAACCCATTTTCATTGTATGGTTACCTCCTATGAAAACATTGGGTTGTGATGGATGAGATAAAGGTTTAGGTTTGTCCTATATTGGGGTGATTTTATGTTTAACACATGTAGTGAATGTTCTTTTCTTTATTGGGTAATTCTCCATAAGATTTGATTCGATGTGAATTGATAACACTAGGTTTGATGTAATTGTTTTGCGAATTTCCATTTGATTCTATGTCATTGAGTATGTAACAAAATAATAAATTATAAATAGATTTTAACTTTTATATATTTATTTTTTACATATTTAGTAATGTAGTATAGTATAAAACACATTGATAACACATTATTTCATTAATTGAGAACATTTCGCTTATTCAACAACTTAATCTAGAAAAATACACAATATTATAATGGTAATATAAACATAAAAAGTTAAAAAAATTAATAGGGAAATTTTAAATCATATTTATTTTCTACAAATATAATACTCACAAAAAAAGTGTAAAAATGAAATAGGTCATCACTAATATAATATTAATTTTGAGAGTGAAAAATGTTGAATCTTGATAGTAATTGATGTAATACCTAAATTAATTATATTGGATATATTTATAGGTAGTATATATGTGATATGATCGTTAGAATAGGACCATTATGAATGGAAACATGGCCATCAAAATAGAAACTATACAATTAGAATAGTAAAATAATAGTTTGCTATTTTATGAAATGATAATCTAAGAGATTTTATGACAAGTAAATTAAAATAGATTGTCATTATGATCAAATAAATGTTTTTTTAAAAACATAATTGTATACCTTTTTTTGAAATAAAAATGTTTTTTATTGAATAAAATATAATATTTTAATAAATTTATAATTTTGAGGGAATTGTTATTCTCATAAATCGGTATTTTAAAACACTATCTAATTAAATATTAATTATAATATAATTTTATGATCTCCCACATAATATTTCAATGGATAAAAAGATTGGGTTTTTTATAAAAACTAGTATTTTTTAAAATTTTAATATTTTAATCAAATGGTACATTTATCAAATTATGAAAATTATTTTGATGAAAATGATATCTTTTTTTTGGAATTATCATGTTAAAATTAGTTTAGAGTGAATTTATAATATTTTAAACAAATAGATTCTTATTTAGTGAACATTGAAATACGATAAAATTAAATCTATTAGATAAGTAAATACATGATTAATTCTATATGGGATGATATAAGAAAAAACAATCTCAAAATTAAATTCAAAAATTATGATAATCTATCACAAGAATCAATATTATTTGTAGTCATAAAAAAATACACTAATGAGTATTATGTTAAAAAAACACCCCTCTTCTTCCTTTATAAATACCACCCTTCAACACCCCTCTTATACTTAATGTAAAATTTCATACCCTAAAAAGTATCTACCTAAATCTCTCCCAAACAGTTATTTCAACATCCAATGTGTTTTTTTCTTACCAAAACACCATTTTACAGATACATAAGGGGTATCTTATGAGTTTACATCCAAAAGAATAGGTAATACACTTAACCAAATTCTCCCATATTCATTACTTTTTATGTCTCCAAAAATCTACTATATCAATGTTTTTATAATAAGTTATGTTTTCTATTTAATAAATTCATATTATATTAAATTAGTATGCATAATTTAAGATCATATCATCTTTTCTAAAATGAATGTGTCGCCCTTGTTTTTGTTGGATAACAGCCACTATGTAGAGAATGTATTGTTTTCACCCCTCCAACATGAATTATGAAAGAAATAATGTAATTTTTAAATATGATGCTAATAAGTATATTATAAAATATTTCATGGTTTATAATGTATAACTATTCTTCAAATTAAATAAAAAATCATGTTCAGGATGGTCGGTGTAGCCTCTAAAATGACCTAACTGTATAACAAAAATATTTATACTGAATAAATAGTCCCTATATCAAACAAAATATAAATATTTGGAACCATTTAAACATACATAATTAAATTAACATCATTTCATTCATTTCTACATTTGGGTCCCATTTTTCTAGCACATCTATTTTATCCCCAAACCAAAGATGTTATGGAACCAGGAAGAAAAACCCCTCGAGAGTAGGAATAATCAAGATGTCATGATAAAATGATATAAAAAACAAAAAATAATAGTGATAAATAAAACTAATTATAAAATTTTTCATATTAAAGTGTCTGATAAAATTAACTTGATTATTTAGTAAATTAGATGATCATATTGAATTCATCAAGGACCCATTGTAAGGTAACTTTTTATCCACCCTATTATATTTTCTGTTATTTAATATATATCTAAAAATTTCATATCACTATATTTTTCTCAGGGATTTGTTATATATTATATATATAATCCGTATTTTTATTCCATTTCTAATATAACTTCTTTTTTGGGTTCATCACATCTTCTTCATGTTCCCTTCTGAATTCCCTCTTAAAAACCTATTTTAATGAGAACTAGTCTAAATTTATCTTTTGTTTTATACACCAATCCATTCAATGAGTTTTATCATTCAATGATTTGTATAAATAATCATTGGTAAATATAAACTCATTATGGTTCATTTTTTTATATAAATTTATTATCTATTATCCTATTCAGTGACTCTTACCATTTTCGTAAAACACATCTTAAGAGCATAATTTAAAAACATAATTATCCAATATTTTTTAATTTTTTTACTTTAAATGATGTTAATTTTCATAAAAAAAATACTCATTTAATTCATGAAATTATAATAATTCATTAATTACTTTTTTAATGGGAATCATAATAATATTTTATTTCATGTTTCTCTAAAACATGATTATGTTACCCCTTTACATTTTCTCATGATTTTATTACACTTTACTATTCCCTATGATTGAATTCCTAGTGTGAAACAAGTTTCAATTTAAATTTTATAAATATAATGGTATAACCATGGGATTTCTTCAATTAATTTGTTAATTTTTTCATCACATGACAAACAAAAGTGGGTGCACGAGTCATTAACTAAACAAATAATGTTAATTAATCTTGGCAGTGAGCCTTGACTTATGAAAATGATGTTACGATTCATGTTCTTGTAAAATTCAGTATATTTTATTTTATTATGATATAATATTTTCCATTCTATTATTTCCATTTATTATTCCTATATCTCTTATCATGATATTTCTTTTTTCTCATACATATCATGTTTACTTTGATTGTTCACATAACTTGTTTCATACATCAACTATTTCCTTATGTAAATTTATGGGTTATAAAATTTAGTATTAAGAGATTATTGGGGTGTAGAATCTCATTTTAGAGATCATAAATATAAGTCCATAATCAAATTTATTACTAATATTCTAGATACATCGAAACTCAAAATCCATAGTTTTTATTTTTATGAAAGTGTAAATTAAAAATTAGGAAATAAAATGTATAAGGTTTGGGATTCTCTAATATAAATTAGAAAAAGGTATAGTTATTTTTGGGGATTAAATTTAAAGGGACATAGTGAGAACCCTATGAATATTCTAAATTATAGGAAAAATAATCATATATAATGCTAATTTAAGGAGTGTATTGTCTCTATGAAATTGAATATTTGTTAGGATACCACAAGTTGATGTTGGTATGATCCAGATAGACCTAATATTAATAAAATACAAATAGATATTTGGTTATTAACCAAATATTTACCAAGGGTACAAGTAGTGTTCCTTTACACTATGTTTGAAAATGTTGGGTGACATGCTTGGGTAGATTATGATTATCCTTAAAAACCATTATTAAATATTTTTAACAAAACCGAATGAAAAAATGACCTTGATTATCATCGATAAAAACTAAGATATTCATATGATAGTTTATATATGTAATTACATTTATGTAATACTATTTTAATTTTTTTAATGACAACTAAATCATGTATCACTATCCCAATATTTACATTATTTTATAAAAAAGTTGGAAATAGAATGGATTTTTTCAACACACGTGATGGGAAATGTGATTACTTCCCTAATTTTTTTTAATATGGTGGGAGTGTGAATCAAGAACATTATTGTTGTACTAAAAATCTATTTATGTTATGAGTAATAAAATAAATCTCGTCGAAAATTCTCCTTATATTAAGAATTATGATGTTGTGGTTGAGTCCTATATGTGACACTAAACTCCAACATCTAGTGGATATTTTGATCCCATGTTTAATGACTAATGTATTGCTAAAGATTAATTTTTTATTATAAACTCAGTTTTAAGAAAAAGTTAGAAACCAGTCCTAGTTAATCTGGAGGCGAAGAGTCATAAGAGAAAGAAAATCTATCAAAGAAAATCCTCATCTTATTAGTAATTTCCTCTCTATAAATATTATAACTCATAAGCCGTACCTTAGCATCAGGGTCTTTGACAATAACATCTTCAAGACGACACGCCATTTTGTCCCATGTTTGGACATACTCTTCTTTTCCAGTTTTTCCATCATTAAAGCCTCTCATCAGTATCATATCTTATTTGTCGATCCAATTCGCCTTCTCATTGTTGACCGCCACATGAATAGGTATTCCCATCATCTCCACCTCTTCCTATGGGATGATCACATAATGAACTTCTTCCACCATCTCCTCTTCATAGTGGAGGATGGGTTCTGTAGAGTCCTTTTTTATTTTGGTATTGTTTTCCTTGTTGCTGTTTTCAGGAGTTGTAACTTGGGGCTTCTTTTGCGCAATAACTATGAGGGCCGAAGACATATCCATCTCACTTGATTTCGATTTTTTACCTGATTGAGTTTCCATCGGTCTTGGTAAATGCGAGTAGTCATTGTGTACTTTCCCCTTCTTCTTCCTATGTGTTTTTTCCTCCTCATGAGCCTTAGGATCCTCCTCATACTCTACACCATCTGAAATTCCTCCATTCGGGTCATTGGGTGTGCCCTGAATAGACTTATTGGTGTCTAAACACTCAAAGGAGTTTTGGGTCTGAACCCTATTATGAACTGAAGCCTTTATCACTGCTTGGGTGTTGACCCCGACAATACTCTGCTTGATTTGGGATTCCATTTCCACCATTTCTGACCGCACCTCCATTTACTTCCCAGCTAATCCCCTACCTTCATCTTGATATTCCATTTTAGAGAATTCATCTCTCTACCCAGAAATACCCAGGTCTCGGTCCCTTAAATCCTCTTTAAGACTAGAAAAATCCCCAATACAGATGGTTCCTTCACTTGTTTTTTCGAATGTCTCTTTTGCACTATCTCACCTACAAAGACGTTATTCTGTATAGTCTCATTCTCTTTCCGCCCCCGTACTGTCACCTTCTCTTTATGTCCATCCCGTCTGCAAACAGCGGCCGAGTGTCCTAGTTTTCTACAGGAAGAGAGAAATTCTACCCAATGATCGAAGACCACTCGTTGTTTACACCTTACATCCTCTCCAGCTTCTATCCACACCAATTCAACCTGTATCCTCGATATATCCAACTCCACACACATGCATGGGTTGATTAGAGAAAAGAAGGACGCAGTATGAGAATCCACACATAGAAATCTTCTGACTAGATTTCCTAACATATGTAAAATCAAGGGATTCTGAAATGGTAGAGGAAGTTGAGGAAGACTTACCCAAACTGACACTGAAGGAGAATCACGATTCAGGCATAAATCACAGCTCCTCTGAAATCAATAGAAGCTGCATCCACCGCATTTCCTGGGCACGCATTACAGAGCATGGACAATGTCCTCCAATGAAGAACATCTGACCATCAAGTTCCTTTTATCAAGTAGGCCGACAATCACTCATTATTTTATACCCCAATGATCGAAGAAAAACCTGTCAAATTCATCCACCAAAGGTTGCTTGCTATTAAATCAGGAAACCAGCATTAGATGATGTAAACCCTCCACCTCAGTATACTCCTTAGCCAACAATGGAACCAGAGGGACACCTTCCAGAATACTAGGAAAATTTGGGAAAAAATTCATGGAAAACATTTAATACATTGAATGTGATCAATTCATGAAGATATTTTCACTAAAATATTACCCAACACTCTTCTTCTTAAAATGGAGGATGTTTATTATACTCGTGGAAATATATCATGAATCTATTAGGTCATATAACGAAAAATTAATAGGGATTAAATGGTATACCTCTATCTTTGTCTTGAACTCTAAAAATTAAGGATGATCATATATATAGTGGGCTAAATCCCTGTTATCTAATGTCATTGAAAATTAAAGACCTTGAAATTAATAATGAAATATTCAATTTTCCATTAAATTTGAGATAGAGATTGGTGTTCTCAATGATTTCGAGGGACTATTGGTAAGAAATAGAGAACAATGTATAGAAATATTGGAACATTAAATTATCCACATAGTGGAAAGATAACCTGAATTCTCATATATTTTATGTGTAGGATCATGCATCCTGGAGAATGTATCAAGGGTACCAATAAGTGTTTCATGTTTTAATTATGTACATCATGATAATAAAAGATAATGGCATATGAATATTCCCACTAATGTGATGGATGGATAGAAGGTTCCATACATTCCTCATTATATGGTCTAATGTTTCAATTTTAATGAACATGAACACTATAATAATCATTACATGAAGCGAATGGATGACAAAGATAACGGAGAAAAACAACTTCCCCATAAAAACATGGAGGTAGAGTTATCTATGAAAAAAATTGGTTTTAATTTCTTTTAAACCATATAACTCTAGTCATAATAATATTTATTTTCTGAAAATCCCATTAAATTGTTTCATATTTCCATTATAGTAATTTTTTTTATATACTAGGAATATATTGTTAGTCTTTATATAGAACAACCATAAATTTTCATGAGAATGAAATCACATTCCATTTCCTAAAATCCACCAATAATTTTATATAAGAGTAAATATTAGTGTAAATATCCTTTTCAAAAATAGTCTCAATAATGTATATTATTTATATATAATATTTTTCTAAAACTAATGAGCAAAATAAGGGGACCACTATTGATGAAATGCCCACAGTAATGGGGAATGATGATGTATTCCATTAATAAATGTTTGATCTTCTTCTGCATTGAGAGATTTAGTTCTAAATTGAACTTATGAAACATTACTGATATCCAAGACTGCCTATATAATTAACCCCTTTGGAATGGGTAAAATAAATAAAAACCATCCAGATAATTCTAAAAAATGGACTCATATGACCATGTGATTCACCATGGGTTAAACCTATCCTTTTCCCATGAATAATGATCAGTTATTGCATCTATGTACTGATTGTGCTTAAATTAAATAATTACAATAAAGAACAAGTATCCCCTTCTATAGATTCATGATTTTTGTGATAAGCTAAGTGTTTCCCAATAATATTTTAAATTTGAACTCCAGTCAAGGTATCATCAAATGTATTTGGGGATATAGGATATACCCATAACATACATTTATACGAGGTACAGAGAATATGATTTCATAGTAATTTCTTTTAGACTCATCAATTCTCCAAAATTATTTTTGGACATGATGGGAAGATTATTTTGATATTACCTCGATAATTTTATTGTAATATTTGGAGATGATATACTCATTTACTACAAATAATGGTGGAACATAAGGACCATTTAAACACTGTTCTAAACATATTTACAAGTAGGAATTCTATTCCATGTTCATGAAAAAAAATTGGATATTAAATGTATTCATTCTTATTTCATGTAACCAAAACTATGGGTATATGTGTGGTTCATTAAAAATAGAAGCGATTAATGAATTCCTTAGACTAAAATATATAACAGATATTTATAGTTCCCTCATATTAGATGGATAGTATCAGTGATATATGAGAAAATAGTCACTATTGTAAGACTTTTTTTCCATCCTAACATGGAAGGGTGTCATTATTTCCTAGATGGATGAATGTGAGGAGAGATTCAATATAACTCTCCACCCTTCATTTTTTTATTTGTAAGTGATGATGGTTTCGTTAGCCTTATGTGACATCCCCAAAATAATGATGTCTAAAAAAAATTCCAAGAGCATTAAATAATATTGGGGGGATGATATTCACTTTTAAAGATAAAACACCAAAGAAAAAATAAACAATATACATCCAATCCACCAATATATATACATGA
The DNA here is from genome assembly GCA_963277665.1 of Viscum album. NCBI lineage: Eukaryota > Viridiplantae > Streptophyta > Magnoliopsida > Santalales > Viscaceae > Viscum > Viscum album. The sequence continues at coordinate 1,588,171,857 of OY728141.1, read as the reverse complement.
ATAAAAAAGAAATAGTATACCTAGCAGTTAAAAATAATATCAAAGTTTTAATAAAATAATAACACATAACCTATAGGAAATATAAAAGCACCACACAGAGACTTAAAATTTGAATCATCCTAAGAAAAATGTTAACTAGCTCCAAGCTTGGATCCTAATTCCAGGCCATGTTATCAAAACACATCACTAGAGAAATATACTGAATTCTCTTTTCTCGTATCTTGGTATATGACTTCTGTAAAAACACTACATTTCCTAGTAAGGGGGTTAGTATAAACCCAATAGTATTTTCCCAATAAAATCCCACCCCATATCACTCGGATATGACCTTATTGGGACATATTATATAAAATTACATAAAATATGTTATAATAGTTTATATCAAAACCATAAGAAAATTCCATGGAAAAAGCAATAAAAAAAACATTTGAATCATTTTTCCTTTATTTGGAATACCAATGTTTACAAAGACACACACATACAATCCAATTGATAGTTCCATTCTCATGAGTGGTCTCTCATCAATCCACCAAGTCATCACAAGTTGAAATATCTAGGTGCCCCAAAAAACCCACCCCTTCCCCAGAGTGATGTTCACAATAAACACATTCTACCATTTTATTCTGAATTCCATGACTATAAATTTCTTTTGAAAAAAAATATATCGTTATAATATTTCATCAAACAATATTCATGCACCAAAACCAAGATATAATTTTAAAATCCTTATTTTATAACTATAAACCATTTGTTTTCTAAAATCATGAAAATTTATCGAAATTTGAAAATTCATAAAAAAGTTATTTTAATCAATAATCACATAAGCATTTCATATTAATTTCTAGAAAAACATTGAACCAAAATTAATCCTTTACTTTTTAGAATGTTTAGAGATTTTAGAGAATCCACATCCAACATAACAGTTAGAAAAAACCAATATTGAAAATAAGATCTTCATTATCCATGCATGGATATTATTATCATAAATAGATTTAATAATTACTCATTAAGATTCCCAACCAAGAAAAACAAATATATCCACAAAGGACTATATATTTTGTTTTCGGATAGAGGAGAATAGAATATCTATGAATATAAAGGAATAACATTGAAATACCAACATATTTAGATCTCCAATGGGATTTTATTTGAAAAATTTTCTCCAGATCAAATGGAATTTCCAGTGGATCATTGAGTGGAATGTTCATTCGATACCCTATGATATTAGGGTATTAATGAGGCTTATCGTACATTGGTTGGATAAATAAAATTGTGTCTTTAACAGCATGTCGCGTGGTTTATCAATTCATGAGAGAACCATGAACATGATATTAGATAAACCAAGTAGTGTAATATTTTTCTCCCCACAATTTGGAAAAATATTATCCATCTATGTAGTTTTTCATTCATAATAACACACCTCATATGTTTTTCTATCTTTTTTAGAAAATCGTGCACCAAATATTCATTTACCCCTATTTTAGTGTTCATGGTTTCCCATTGGTAGTCATATAATTTTTTAAATTGTGTACCAAATGTGGGCCCTCTAGTGACTCCAAAAATATGTTTCATAGTTTCATAGAGTTTTTCCTGATTTCTGATGACTACACACCAACTAAAAACCTCTAAAACACCTCTAAAACGTTCCCAAATATTTTCAAACCTCCCAACACATAACCTATGAATTATACAACTAAAATTATAAAAAAAATAGTAAAAATACTTAAACCAGACGTGTTACATTCTACATAATTTTTTTTCCATTCCTATAATGTAGAAAACTATTGTTTTCATGGATGAGTTCAGGTCACTATTCTAACATCTCCATTTCACGCTTCAACGTCTCTTCTTAAATCTAACCATGATTTCATGAAACCTATACTAAAATGATGATTTTATAAAACATGATATTATCTTTCTTATCCACAATTGGAACATTCACATGAATCAACAGAGCATCTATTTCACGATCAATATTGTCCCATCAAATCCCATGGTCAAGATCATTATGGTACTACTTCAATTGAGATACATGAAACACATTATGCACTAAACTAAACATTTTTCTATGAAACCAAACTTAATGAGACCCCACTAAATCATTTTAGTTTATCAAATGAAAAAATTTATTGGTGAGAAATCATTCCTTTTTTAATAAAATGATGATGACCTTGCATTGAAGATATTCTAAATAATTTATGCATGACATTCTCAAATGATTACATTCATTAATGATGAATCACCTATTATTTATGATGACTCTGAGAAATCTTCATTTTTTCCTAATAATTTGAATCTTTTCTATTTTCTCATGAACTTTTAGTGGCCCGATATGTGATGTCTAACAAATTTCCATACAATAATGTAGAGAATTTTATGGAAAACAATACAAAAATTGAAAATGATTCAGAGGTATCTAGGCCTGATAACTGTTATCATACTATAAATACACTAATAGAAAATGATCATACAATTATCCTCCAATGTCCATCACACAAGCCCTTAGAATATCCTCTAATGATTGGATCATCCTTTCAGATTATCCATCTATTTAAGATGATATGATGTTTGTATAGTCAACTAGGATGTAACTGTTTTCTATAAAGAATTCTAAAAACATGGCATAAACATTAGGTCTGGGTTAGATACAACCGATACTTGAACAATATCAATATTTATTATTTAATGAATTTATATTTTTGACAAGTATTCCATCATATTTGTTTCATTAATAGGGATTAATTGAGGCAACTGTGTGAGTTGATCCCCAATCACTGGTATAGCATAGTGTTTCTTAATAATGCTTGGTAGACTTGCTAAGAAATACATGGATATATACTCTCATTTCCATATTGGTATATGTAAATATTGTAACATTATAGATGTCTATTGTTGTTCTTCCACTACATGATTACATGTGATGAATCTCATAACAAACACTTCAAATATCCTCCTAATTCTTATAAAAGAAAACTATTCTTTTGATACTTTATGCATATTCTATATTCCCCAATGAGAAACATATCTCATATGGTGGTAGAAATTAAGAAGTTATTCCTGACGTGTTATAGGAACAAATATTTGGTCAATTGACTATAACACGTATTATACATCGCATTTATGTCCCATTTCCATCTCTCCACCGTTGAGCTTCAAACTTAAGTTAACACATTTAGTACTAGATATCTGATAATTATTCACATGCTCCACAAAATTAGGAATAAAAGAAACTAATATGAATGATACAATGTGACCTTTCTCAGCACACACCAGAAGTATATCTACTATGACTAAAATTATCTTCATCTAATCAGAATATTCTTATTATAGAGTATTGTTTGAATTCCTACTTATTGGATCATCCATATATTAACATTTACCCAGTGTATACATCATGTAGAAGTCAAACATTTTATGATATTCTATCCATCTGAGTTTTCAATGACTGAAATCTCTTTCAAAGAAAATGTGTTTCAAATTATTATGATTAATAAACATCAAAAATTTAATTTAAAAATATAATTATTACTTAACATAAAATCAAGGACTACAATTGATGATCCCAAATCCTGAGGGGGTAGTTATTCTTATGCCCACATAAATTTCTCGAATTATAAGAAACCACATGTCTTCTTGTATGATAGCGCAACCCGACATAGATCTTGATTAACCATAATATACAACAAAAACTCATCCAATATCGAGAAATTTAATTATATGTGATGGTTTTATCCAAAATTTTATCACTTTGATAGATTTATGACATTCATCATTCCACTGGAAAGGGAGTCCATTTCTCTTCAAGGATATAATTAGTAGAGAAAAACATGATAAATCGTGAAAAAGCTTCTATAGTATCCAACTAAGACAACAAAACTATGTATCTCAATGAAATTATTATTTTTATTTCCAAAAAAGAAAAAAAAAACATTCTTATCAAGATAGATATGAAATATATATTCATATATGAAATATATAATTAATCATAAATCATGTATCCAGAAACATGATTTAATATATTTTCATAAATTCGGTGCTCCAGAAAAATACTCAACACAATATCCAAGAGTTCCTCCTGATCTGATAAAGTTCTAAAATAAACCTATATATCATCACTAATCACCACTATAAAGGAACCCATATACCTCTAAATTATTTGAACCATTAATTCCAAGAACATTGCTGATTTATTTTCTAGGACAAGGGGACCAACCACATACTCATTATTGATAAATCTACTCTTGAGGGATATCTTAATAATATGCACCTACCTAAATAAAAGCTGGAGATTGATAAAATAAAATTTAATTTTAGTGATACATTAATCTCCCTCAAATTCATCAAACATATTGTATATTCTTGGAAAGGGATTATAATTATTTATCACAACTTTGTTAATCTTATGAAAATACATACAATGTGTAAGAGTTCCATCTAACTAAATTAAAAAAAGTACTGGCAGAACACAAGGGGATATGATCACTTGAATGAAACCTTTGTTTCCATATTATTCAGATAATGTTTAAATTCCCAAAATTTAGTTGGTTCCACCAAATATAATGGAAGAAAAATAGGATCTTCCCTTAAGAGAAGATCAATCATAAACTCCACTTTTATTTTGTGTGGAATCCAAATGAATTTGTCAAGAAATTTTTTAGAAAATTGAAACATGATGATTAGAAAGTATCAACTTATATTCTCATCCACATATTCCATCTTAAGCACTATCAAGTAATAAGATATGGTTCCATCCAATGGTTCTAGGTGTCATTACATACTTAAATTTACATCACAATATCCTCTAAAGATATTCCTAACACCATGAATGGAGTAAAAACTCCCCATTAAATCATCAAAATCAGTGTTGGCCTTGAATATTTTTTGTGATCCATACCCAAAAAATTCATATATTTACAACTAAAGGATAACGAATTCCCAAAATAATTTAGTGCCGTCATTATTTATAAAAAAAGAATTACAAAAAAACTCTTTACTCTCTCCTTTTAAAATAAGAGTTTGATGTATAAAAATAATATAAGTGCATAATCATAAAAATCCATATGATCAACAACACTAGAAGAAAGAAATTAGTGTGGTGAACTCATATAAAAACACTTAAAAGGGTATAAATAAAAATAATAGTACCTCTCATTATCGAAGGTCCAGATTGATCATCCCTGATAAGGTTTTCATTACCATATAATTTGTTCCTAATTTACCTTTTTAATTATTACCCTATTGATATTTCATTGGCTGAGGATTCATGGTGTTCTTAGAATCACCATGGATCTCACGGTTATGAGGTTGAAATTTATTCTAATTAACTCTTCAATTCGAAGAATGTGATGTCTGAGAAACCATAAATGTTTCTCTATAACCCGAACAAGAACTACATGAAATGGTTTATATACGATTGATCATATACTAGTGGTTTAAAAAAATGTTGGTATATGGGTTCATATCTCAAAGATTTAGAAAAATCATTGGGATTGTCCATTTACATACTGACTACCCCAACAGTTTAAAAAATTACTGGGTTATATAATCAGTACAAACAGTTTTAGAAAACTGTTTTATAGATATTTCCTAAATTCTTGCATTTGAAACACATTCTCATTACCAAAATTGATCCATATATTTTAATAGTTTCTTTAACATCTTCATCCCTAATCATGGTGATCTATCCTTAGTTTCACTTTTCTTTTGGTTCCATCAAAATCAAATTGTTGAGTTCAAAATGTATCATACATTCTATCAGGAATAATTTTACATTTTTATCTATGTATAAAACATTATCTTATTAAATTTATTTTTATTCTCCATCCATAGAAATCTCTCATCCATTGAGGATTTAATGTGATTCTTCTTGAATATCAAATTTTTAAGTCTTAAATACTTCATCTCTTCTGTAAATCACTATTTCACTTTTGTTTCCTCGTAATAAATAATAAATAATATTTTATTTTCCTATTCTAGATTCATTTAATTAAAGTAATTTTTATTGTTATTTGTAATTTAATTTCATAATAAATTTGATCTTGTGTTGTAATGGCCCAGACCGCCCTGGCCATTACGTTGCCAAAATAATACTCTACCAAAATAGTGGAACCAGCCATGGTGGCACCATAAGGGTGACACCATGATGGTGGCACTATGTCCTAACCCAACCCTCCATTTTCATTTTTCAGTCCCACTCTTGCAACGTAATTTTTTGACGTAAATTAATTCTTTTACCCTTTTTAATGACATTTAAAACCCATAATTAATTCTTATAGATCCTGAGAAACCTCCCCAATTGTGGTATTAAATAACATTGTAATATCATCTTTTGTAACTTCCCATCCATGTAGAAAACCGCGATCCGACTTTCCAGGTGTTGAAACTTCCAAATCATGTAACAGTAGGATCTCCTCTTTATATCTCCCGCTAGAGTTTCTTCTTTTTTTTCATCCCGGGTGGATTTAATTCTTTTTCCCGGTGCGCTTGGAGTTACTCTCTTCACGTGGCTTGTGGTGCGCCTATGTTGGAGCTTTCTTCACCTCTTGGAGTCCCACGAAATTTCTCCCCTGAAATCCACACATCCCATGTTCATGTCGCGTGGAGAAAAACATAGATCCTTGATCAACTAAGTAGGTATTTTCCTTCATCTCTCATTTCTATGTATCATGTGGGGTGGGTACGCTGCAGTTTCTATGGGAGTGGGTGCAACCAATCCTTAATGAAGATAACAAACGTACTATAAAGAATGAAGGGAAGGGATGTGAATGATTTGTTGCCATTCTGTTTTTCTTCTCTTCTGTGATGCTTATGTTGTGAACTGTTGGGCTATTCTCACTGAAATTCAGGTCCGTTGGTGGTATTTACTTCCGTATTAATGAACCTTGTCTTCTATGATGATTAATTGATTAAAACTTGGAAATTGGTTAATCACGTAAATTTTGTGTATTAAATGGATACCCAGTAAACATAAAGCCATGTGTGGTCACCAGATCTAACCAACAGAAAGAAGAAAATAATGAATGATGTTCTTGAACCTGGATGTTTCCCTACTCTATTTTGGTAGTAGGTGTGTTGTTCTTTTTGACTGCCTATGGGGTGATGTGGGTGAGGAAGGGATCCTCTTAGGTGTGGGTCTGAAATTGTGGGACTGTATCTTGAAGCCTTATTTGGTTCCATTACATGGAGGGATCTCACATCGACTTCATTTATGGTGTGGGTATGTATCATGAGTATTGGTTTGGTTCTAGTTCTTTGAGGGATCTCACTTATCCCTTTGTTGTTATGACTTCACAAGAGAACCGTGTGTGAATGCTTAAATTGTTGTTCAGCTGTTTCTCTTTTCTTGGCTTGTGGTTATGCCCGTTAGTTGCCTGGTAGGGTAGAATTTACATAAATGGGATAGATTGAACATGAAAACAAAAATGATTTAAATGGGGAATTGGTTTTGGGAATGAGTTGTGGCTCGGCCGTGAGTGTTGTGTTCTTATGAATGAATAGTCATGAGGCTGTTTGTGCTTAGGTTGGTCTTTGGAAACCCTCGGGTGGGATGAGTTCTTGTTACTTATAAATATATCTGTATCTTTTATGTTCTTATTTCTACCCCACCCATGTTGAGCACTTTAGTTCCGAACACCCCCATTTCATGGGGGAGGGTGTTTTTCCCAACACTCCAATGAGTGGTTGGTTATTAGCTCCTTTTCTGCTCCCTTTCCCGAATATCCCAAGACTCTTCGGGCAGGCTGTGATGCCCTGAAGTCCATTATTATCCCAAGAATCATCAGACATGGTAGTTTTTGTGGTTGTCCCAGGTGTTTGCGGCCAGGTTGTTTCCCATGTGTCTTCGGGACGAGTCCCTGGTGTCTTCGGGCATGGTAGTCATTGTTCTGATCCAGGTGTTTGCGGGTGTGGTTATGTGGTGGGTTGTGGCCCATGTGTCTGCGGGCGGGATGTTTGGTTATGGCCCAGGTGTGAGAGGGTTGGGCATGGAAATGTGACTATGGTGATAATGGCGGGATTGGTTCGATGCGTAGGATGTCTTCAATAACCAGTGGGAATGTGGCACGAGGTAGCCAAATATCGATGTGTTGTTACTATACTTTACTTGAATTGCGTTATTTGGGTAGTGTGCCATGGTGAGGCTTGGTTGGATAGTTTTCATTTCTATGTGATTTGGTTCTATCCTTTTTCTCATAGGGCATTAGAATGCCTCCCCACTTTTGTACGAGAGTGTAACACCACCAGATTTCATAGTGTGTTTTTTCTTCAAAATAATTTAATAACTTGCACTACACACAACACCGAGTTAAAGCGCACCATGACTTACCAAACTAGCCGTTATGAATAGTAATACATACTTTTTGAAATTTTATAAATTCTATCTCTCAAAATGGACTTCATTTTTGGATTAGGAATATCAAAATTAGCCTAGGTTGAAATTTTGGTACCTTTCAGATAACTTTAATATTTTGATGAATAGTGAAAATTACTAAATTTTAATTACAAACAACTTTTTTAATAAAAATAATTAATAGTGATAAATTATGAATTTTAGTGGTTTTAAAGTATAATTAGAATATATATTTACCATTTTATCCAATGGTGTTCATTAGAATTAATTTCACTTTAAAATTGGACCTAAACAATTGTCAATCTTTTGATATATATTGTTTATTAAAAACACGCTATTTGTTGTGACAGCAGTAATTAATTATAAAATTAATTAATTAAACTTATATGTTTGGAATTTTGTAAAATAGACATCATTTTTGAATTCAGAATGTCAATTATAGCTTAGGCTGAAATTTTGGCATTGTTCTGAAAAACATCAATTTTTTATGAATATTGAAACTACTAAGTGGTAGTTAAAAAAACTGAATTTTTCATAAAACATAATTTTACCGATTCTATGAATGGAATTTTGAAAATCCAAGAGACACGGTTAATATTAAGAAATAAAATGTGGTTTAATGAGATGAAAATAATTTTTGGTGCATAGTAACGTTTTACTTTTATTTACCACGGTTAAAAGTAAATAGGGTAATTAAGGGAAGAAATGATATTAATATTACCCTAACACATGTCCTAATTCTATTGGACAAGTATATATCGACCAAAAAAAACCATAGGAATACAATATTATCATTTAGGTCCACTTGGATTAGATTAGGACATTTATTATTATTTAATTCAAAGAAGAGTTAAAAGAGTTAAAATCAAAGTTTATTTACTAAAACATTTTTAATATAAGGTTATATATAATATAAATTCAATTTTAAGCATTAATTAGAGAGATAATAAAATTTCCTAACTAATTATATTTTATTTATAATTTTTATACATTAGATAAGTTAATTTATTTATGACACAATGATGATGCAGTAATTACCATAATAGTGAAAAATTAAAATAATTGATATTATAAATACAAAAATAAATATAATTTGAGACTTTTAATGAATTAAACTAATTTTATAGGATAATAAGACATATTAGGATTTATTTAATTGACTTTTTTTGAAGTAATAATTCTGTTATGAGTTTTTAAAAAATCAACTATTGAATAGTGTCAAAATTGACATAAAAGCATTTTTATAACAAATATTATATTATTAATTGATATTAAATTCCTAAAAATCTATGGTTCATCCAAGCGACTAATATCTTTATAGGTGTATCATTAATGGACTACTTGGGGGTCTCTTGGATGTATATAGTATGTTTATTAACTATATAATATAAAAATACAAAGTGACATGTTAAATGTCAAACTAATTAACTAATAGTTAAGTCTAAAAGATAAGGTTAATATAGTAACCCAAACCTGTCTAAATTGTATTTGTTGAATGTTTTTAGACCTATATTCACCTTAAAATTTAAATAATAAACTTTGGATCCATTAGAAACAGAATATTAATTTATTATAAATTAATACTTCTAGCTTTTCCAAAGGTGCCCCTCACACCTCTTATAAAAGGGCACTCCTCCTTCTCATTAATTAACACCTTTAAAGACTTTTTGGATCGGCCAAAATCTGCCCAAATACTATACCAACATCCCTCAATACATCCTAAAGTTCTTAGTTTTATCAGAAAGCCATCCTAAGGATCCCTTTTGATCAAATCAAAAGGAAGAACCCGAAAAGAGGTAATAATTTCACCACCCTTTTTCAAGTTCTTTTCTTCTTCCACTTCTTCATTCTTTTTTGTTACCATTCTAAAATAATTACTCGAGTATCTTATATATACTTTGATGTTATTATAATTATGGTAAAACCATATTTAGTATTCTATCCACCCTTTGAATAACATGTCACCATACGTGTGTACGTACGTCTTACCGTCTCCACGTTGTGGTGTAATTGTTATTCAATATATTATTATTTAAATGGGTATAATAATGATTTTTAATTCATGTAAATAATAAATATAACATAATAATTATTCTGTATATATGATATACCATCCAATTATATATTATTTTAATATCAAAAGAATGATATTTTCGCTCGTGCGTACGTACAGACTACTGTCTCCACGAACACAATGAGATTCATTCTCCATCATATCCATTAAAGTATAATTAACATTTGATGATTTAAAAATAATGTTTAAGGTCTTTATATCATTATGGATATAAAAAATATACAACCTAACCATTACAAACAAGGCATACGTAACAAAACATATAAAATAAAACGAGTATGTTAACACCTGAAACGACGATAATACAAAGATATTATTAACAAGGAAATGTTAAGAAGATCATATATGATATCATATTAATATATATGATTCTTGTATAACTTAATAAAAATTATGTCACCATTATACAGGAGGTTAACCTACCCTCAACCAAGGAAAAGCACAAGTTAAGGGTTTATTTTACAATCTCTTCATTATCTGAGGTTGTTTATACGCAATTATCTACTGGGGTCTCTTTATCATCCATGTCCATGTTCCTTAAAAATGTATTTAAAAACATCTTTAATATTTACTAGACAGTTGGTTAAAGTCATTTATATGCTTATGTGTTTTTAAAGGAATCTTTCCGTCGTTTTCCAAACAAGGCACTTTTAACCTTTTCGACAAATTTAAGGTAAGAATGTATTTTTTTTAACTTATATGGCGGGTGAGGCTATTTACCGCCATTATAAAATTGTCAAAGCTTCCCTTAGAAACTTATAAAAATATTTTCAAAGTAAATGTTTTTTTTGATAATTATGTGACTTTTAAATGATTTCAAAATGAAAATTTTAAGAATTTTTGAAAGGTACTCTTTATAAAGATTATAATTTTAAATGTTTAAAAAATTTATCTTTCTAAATCTTTTTAATTAATGTCCTTGTTTTCAAAATGATTTTAAGGATTTATTTATATGGACATGAATGTTTTGAAATGATATTCTTTTCAAAAGTTTCAAAGTGGTATTGGACACTTTGATTCAAAAACCGCTTTTACATTACTTCCTTTATAAATGTGTGACTTTTCAATGATTTCGAGAAAAGAATTATTTCTCTCAAATAGTTTTGATTTTCATCTATGTCAACATCCTTTGATGGATTTTAAGCTTATTTGAAGTTGATTTATTATTATACAAACTTTTGTATTGTATTGAAGGTTTTGTGATATGTTTTACTATGGATGTGTTATTTTTATACCATTCATGGTTTATGGAGAAAGTATTGACATTTCGTATGCTAGTTTTAATACGAATGTTTATGTTACGATTAAACCTTTTCATATGGGAATGCATTGGTCTTAGTAAGTGATGGGTGGAGCCCACTATAGCTCCTCCATGCATCGGTAGGTCTCATGAGACAAATTAGTGTCTTGGCACAAGACCTTGGCAAAATCTTATTTGTAATCTTGGCACGAGGCCTTGGCTATGTGGTTATGATAGTCTGGCATTATGCATTCCATCATTATGAAAGTGGTTATTGGTATTGCATGTGATTATTCAATTAGTATAATATCCATGTGAATAAGTAAATGTAATTATTTCATTTTATTTTTTACATACTATGTTGAAGTTCACGTTTAAAAGGATTTTGTTATAGTTATGCATTGCCTTAAATGTTTATTCTTATTTATGAAAGTTTCTGTTGTATTGTTATCCTTACTAGGCATTTGAGCTCACCCCTTTTCTATGTTTTATTTTTCCCAGGATGTGAAGAAGTAAATTATAAATGACCTGCAGGGATATTATGAGGGGATAATAGTGTGGACTATGGAGACAATATGTTATTGTAGTAGTTTTTCATCTTATGATGTAATGTAAAACTTTATGAATATATCTAGTGATTCCAAGGATACTAAACCAATTATTATTTCGCTATTTGATCTTTCTTATGATCATGCCAATGTTACGAAGTAATGCACCAACTCTGGGTAACTGGGGTCGGGGCGTAACAGAGAGTCTTTGGTTTTCCCTACTGAGTATACATGTATTGTCACCCTACGTATATAAAACTGCTTTTAGGTTTCTAGGAGGAATTTAGGGATTATGCGGGACTGTACTACCTCGGACCATGGGGCAGTTTTTGTTGTCTTTTTCCATTTCTTGGTACATTACCTTTGGAGTTCTTGTGGCTTGTATCTTTAACTTTTGAACATGCATATGGGAATGGTTTACTTTCGGCTTTACCTTTACTTCCAGCTTTTGTGTTGTTGGAGTTTCTATCTTATCTTCTAATCCTATAAAAATAAAAATTTTAATGTCTTCCATCTTGTGTCTGATTCTATACCCTTGGTTCTGGTCTCCACTCTGAGACCTATCGAATGTGGGTCTCGGGGGTTATTATCTCTCCTTCAACTTAAATAAGGAAGGGTCTTGATTCTGTTGTCCCTTCTCTCCATTTGGTGAAGGCACGTCATGAAAGAATTGTATCAGAGGTGATGGTTGAGAGATAGGATGGAGTCCGGGGTTAGGCACTGTGAGGATTTCATGGGGTAGTATGGCAACAACATTGGGTGATCATGGTTGACGAAATAGGCCAGGGAAGACCAGCTTGGACACAGGATTTAAGGGCCCCCCCGTGATCCGATGCAAAGACTATGGACCTACCAAACGACCAAGTGAGGCTACAATGATTGTAGGGTAGAGACTCTAGGAATGGTAAATGCATCATAATGACTTGTGTTTCTTTTTTTCATGGGTGTTTTGGGGATTTAAAATGAATAAGAATTCTAAGGAAATTTAAGAACAATATTCTACACTACTCGGGCTTAGGCATTCCTTGTTTACCTTACAGCTATGGAACTTGGGATATGACCACGAGTAGTGCGGGCGATCAAGGCTGAGGAGGTTGACTTGGATGATCGGCAGAGGGCTGACCAAGAGGAGGAGGTTGATCAGTGGTAGAGGACTCATCGTGCATTTCAGTGGCAGACCCTCGGGAAGTACGAGGGCAGCATCTTAGATATGGAGACAGAGAGATGGCTAGAGGAGATGGTGATAGCTTTTGGTTTGATCCGGGCTCTGACATAATATTGGGTTCCACTACCTGTAAGCCCTATGCGTGGATCAGCACGTCACTGGTGGATACATTATCTTTGGGATAAGAGGGAGACAGTGGTGATCTGGGATGAATTCGAGAGGGAGTTGAGGGAAGAATTCCTCTCTTCCATGATAAAGGATGAGAAGTGGTAGGAACTACTCTCCCTCCAGCAGAGAAGCATGTCAGTAAGAGAGTTGGAGATCAAGTTAAAGGATCTCCTCTGCTTTATTCTGGACCTCTTTCTTGATGAGGAGTCTCGAGTGAGAAGTTTGGAGGAGGCGCTTCAACCTACTCTCAAGTAGGCTGTTACTCCCTTCACCCTACCGACCTACTTGGAGGTCCAGAAGAAGGCCGAAGTGGTGGAAATGATGCACACTCTAGGAGGTGTATCATGAGAGGGAATCCAGTAGGGCTTATCGAAGGGGAAGGTCATCAACACCAGGCCTCCAGCATCAGGACCCTCTAGGTTTCGACTAGTAGGGAGCATGCATCAGCTGTTCCAGTTCCAATCTCTTGTTCCTCTCATTTTCCTATCGGGCCCAGGACCGAGGTGCTTCGTCCGTGGCAACCATTGAAACGTTAGAAAATAGTTCCCAGACTGAGTGCAGTATAGTGGGGGTGGGAAGGTTCAGCGCCCACCTCAGCTGCATCAGTTTCCAGTTGGGCCCTTTCAGTAGTAGTAGGGGCAGCGATCTCAGGCTCCTTTGAGGGAAGACGCTGCAGGAGGAGGCCGACCTCAGGGCGCTCCCCAGGGACCTCAACCATGCCGTGGTCGGGGAGGTGGCCGACAGCCAAGAGGCAGAGGAGCTGGGCATGGACTGTTCCACGCCATAGAGGTAACTGTTATAGTAGGGCCAGAATTTGTTTGAGGTACGATCAACTTGTTTAGTACTCTTTCATATACCTTGTTTTATATAGGATCTTCACAATCCTTTTTTACACTTAGTCTGACCTGTTCTTCTGGTCAATACGCCAAGAGACTTCCAGTGCCCTTGGTGTTGAGTACACCAGTCGAAGTTCAGACCGACTTGTTGTATGTTGGTCGAGGTTACAGACTGATGATAGGGAAACATCATTCAGTCAGGGATCTTCTACTGTTGAAGATACAACCATATGATTTCATCCTAGGCATTGACTGGTTTTTCTTTGTATGTTCCATCATTGACTGCTTCTGAGGAAGGGTCGTGTTTTCAGACATGGGCAGTCGACATGTAACTTTTATCGGTGAGCGGGATGGCCAGAAGAGTAGCATGTGAGAGGAACCCCTTATTTCCTTGTTGGATGAACTATCAGTGGAGTCAATGGATGCAGGGATAGTGGAAGTCCCAAGGATCATTAGTGAGTTTATGGACTTCTTCCCTGAAGAGGTGACAACTCTACCCCCTAGACATGATGTTGACTTCGGGATAGACTTGCAACCTGGTGCCCGTCCCATTTCGATGGCCTCCTACCAGATGGCACTTTCTGAGTTACGGGAGTTGTGGATTAAGATTGAAGATATGATAAAGAAGGGTTTAGTTTGGCCAAGTGCATCGCCATGGGGTTCCCTAGTCTTGTTCGCAAAGAAGGCGGATGGTGGTCTCAGGCTGTGCGTAGACTACAGGAGACTGAATCTGTTAACGGTCAAGAATCGCCGCCCTCTTCCGAGGATAGACGATCTTTTTGACCAGTGGAAGGGGGAAGGATGGTTCCCCAAGATAGACCTATGTTCTGGATATCACTAGTTGAGGGTGAAGAAAGTTGACATCTCGAAGACTGCCTTCAGATGCAGATATGGGAACTTTGAGTTTTTGGTCATGCCGTTTGGCATTACGAATGCTCCAGATGTATTCATGGGGCTCATGAACTCCATCTTTTGGGAGTATCTGGACCGGTTCGTAGTTGTGTTTATTGACGACATCCTGATCTAATCTAGATCAAAGGAGGATCACGCTGATCTTCTAAGAACAGATTTAGAGGTCCTCCGGCAGCACCAGCTCTATGGGAAGTTTTCCAAGTGAAAGTTCTGGACACGAGAAGTTTATTTTCATGGGCACATAGTGTCTGAGAAAGGAATAGTAGTGGACCCATCGATGGTCAAGGCGGTTGTTTCTTGGGTAGCACCCAAAAACATGGGAGAAGTTTATAGTTTCCTAGGTTTGGCTGGTTACTATCGGAGGTTCGTGCCCATCTTCTACCGAGTTATGGTACCTTTGACAGCCTTAACAATGAAGGACCAGGAATTCATGTGAAATGGGTAGTGCATGGCGGCCTTAAGTTATCTGATGGATAGTTTGGTAAGTGCCCCAATTCTGAGGTTTCCAGAAGAAGGGGTGGCATATGAGGTGTTCCGTGATAATTTAGGGAAAGGCCTCAAATGCATGTTGATGCAGAGGCAAGGGATGATCTACTATGGGTCTAGGCAGTTACGTCCTGATGATAGTAACTATGACACCCATGATCTGAATCTTACGGCGATCATGTTCGCACTAGTGTTTTGGAGGCATTGCTTCACCGGGGAGCACTTAGTGGTCTTTACCGATCATAATATCTTGAAGTGTATCTTCTCCCAGTGGGAACTGAACATACGGAAGCAGTGGTGTATGGAGCTCCTTCAAGACTATGACATTGAGATTTCTTACACCTCAGTAAAGGGAAAGGTAGTGGCTGATGCCTTGAGTAGGAAGTCGATGAAGAATGTGGTTCAAGAGTTGGCAGATACTTGGAAGGCAAAGGAGGAGTTGGCTTCCCTACACCTGAATGCATGAATAGAAGGTGGTAGAGGTTTCCTATATCAAATGATGGTGTAGTCTTCTCTGTTTCGGTAGGTAGAGGAGTCCTTGTGGGGAGACTTAGAAAGAAAAGTGATGGGTGACCAAGATAACAAACGCGATGCTCCGGAAGGGTGGACAGAGGATGGTCAGAATCAGGTGCTTTTCCGATGATTTTTTTTCCCGGAGTCAATGTGTGAGATAGTTTTTAGTGAGTTCCAAAAATCACCCCTAGTAGTACACTCATGATTTTCCAGGATGTACTGGGGCTTGAGAGGTCAGTTCTTGTGGCCCGGGGTGAAGCGATTCATGGGAGAGTTTGTAGCCAGATTCCTAGTGTGTCAGCAGGTGAAGGATAAACACCATGTTCCCTGCAGTTTTCTATATCCTTTGGATGTCCTCGAGTGGATGTGGGATGACATCTCAATGGATTTCATCACAGGGCTACCCAAAGTTCATGGAGGCTGCAACACTATCTGGGTAGTGGTGGACCATTTGACAAAATCATCTCACTTTCTGGTGATCAAGGATTCGGGGGCAGTGGATGCCATAGAACAGAGGTACGTGGATGAGTTGGTTCGGTTTCATGGAGTTTCAAGATCCATATTCTCGAATCAGGATGCAAGTTTTACCTCACAAGCCTGAAGTGGATTGCAGCATGCTTTTGACAGCCAACTACGTCTTAGCACTACTTTCCATCCCCATATAGATGGACAGACAGAGCGCACCATCCAGATGTTGGAGGATATGCTATGGGCATGTACTGTGGATTTTGGGGGATCGTGGATGTGACACTTTCCACTAGTAGATTTTTCCTACAAATATATCTATCACTCTACCATAGGTATGGCTTCGTTCGAATCCTTGTACGAGAGGCCATGTCGCTCACCCGTGTGCTGGACAAAAGTTGGGGAGGCATGTGTTCTTGGCCCGGCGGTGTTGCAGAGAACGATGAAGAAGGTTCATCTTATACGAGAGAGAATGAAGACGGCTTAGGACTGACATAAGTCATATGCCGATAACAGGAGGAGACCCTTGGAGTTCAGGGTTGGGGACAATGTGTTCTTGAAGGTCTCCCCTCATCATGGACAACGGTGGTTCGGCATGGGGAGTAAGCTTTCTCCAAGGTTCATCAGACCCTTTGAAGTGTTGTGGCAGGTCGGAGAAGTGGCCTATCAGCTAGCATTACCACCGCCGCTAATAAGGATACATAACGTCTTCCAAGTGTCCCAGCTCCGTCGATATCTACATGATGATTCACACATCCTCGACTGGGGAGAGATAGATATCAGGGATGGTGCAACATTCGTGGAGTGACCAGTGGTGATTGAAGGTCATGAATAGAAGGTGCTTCATGGACAAACCATTCCTTTGGTTCATGTGTTGTGGAGGAATGGTGGGCTTGAGGAGAGTAACTAGGAACGGGAAGCATAGATGTGTGCCCAGTACACAGAATTGTTTTGAGTTTTGGTTCTGTTATACTTGTTGTGATGGAAAACATTACCTTGTTAATGATGGAATGTATGGTTTTCCTTATTCTCTAGATGCATCTGATAAGTCCTGATTGCGGGGAGGGGAGGACCCAATCACTAATCAAGACGCATTAAGGTGGATTTGATTAAACCCATGTGGGCGAGTCAGTGCCGCCCAAAGTGGATAATATATTGACATGGGGGAAGACAATCTCTTACCCATATGACTGGATAGCTTGACCCTTTAATGTTGCATGGTTTCTTGGGGGAGAGGTGTTTCTAGATTTTGGAGAGGTTCACTCCTGATAGGTACCTTTTGAGGTGGTTGTTCAGACCCTCTCTTTTTTCTTATTGATTGGTTTTAATTCTCGAGGAATAGAATTGTTTGAGAGGTATCTCATGTAATGGCTCGGACCCCCTGAACCATTACTTTGCCAAAATAAGGCTCCACTAAAATAGTGGAACCATGATGGTGGCACCGTAAGGGTGACACCGTGACGGTGCCACCGTGTCCTCACCCTGACCATAGTTTTCTTTTTCTAGTCTCGATTCCGCAACATAATTTTTTGACATAAATTAATACTTTTACCCTTTTTGAAGCCATTTAAAACGCATAATTAATTCCTAAAAATCCCGAGAAACATACCCGATGGGGGTATTAAATAACACATTAATATCATCATGTGTAACTACCCACCCACATAGGAAACCATGATCCGACCTTCCATGCATTCAAAATTCCATATCTCGTAACAATAGGATCTTCTCTTTATATATCTCTCTAGAGTTTCTTCTTTTTTTCTTCTCAGCTTGATTTATTTCTTCTTCCTGGTGCTCCTGGAGTTCCTCTATTCCCCTGGCTTGTGGTGCACCTATACTAGATCTTTCGGCACCTCTTGGAGTCCACGGAATTCCTCCTCTGAAATCCCCGCATCCCATATTCATGTTGCATGGAGAAAAACATCGATCCTTGATCTATCAAGTAGGTATTTTCCTTCATCTCTCCTTTATGTGTTTTATGTGGGGTGGGTAAACTACAGTTTCTGTGGGAGTGCGTGAAAGCAGACCTTAATATAGATAAAAAGGAATTTGAATAATGAAAGGAAGGGGTGTGAACAATGTGATGCTATTCTGTTTTTCTTCTCTTCCATGATGCTTATGTTGTGAACTGTTGGGCTATGCTCACTGAAAATCATGGCCATTGGTGGTATTTCCTTGGGAACTAATGAACTATTGTCTTCTGTGATGATTAAATGACTCTAACTTGGAAATTTGTTAATCACGTAAACTCGATGGATTAAATGGTTACCTAGTAAACATAAATCCATGTGTGGTCACCCTAGATAAAAAATAGAAAGAAGAAAATAATTAATGATGTTCTTGAACCTGGAAGTTTCCCTAGTCTATTTTTTTATTAGTTTTGTTGTTATGTTTGATTGCCTATGGGGTGACGTGGGTGAGGATGAGATCCTCTTGGGTGTGAGTCTGAAATTGTGGGGCTGAATCTTGAAGCCTACTTTGGTTCCAATACATGGATGGATATCACTTTGACTTCTTTTATGGTGTAGGTATGTATCTAGAGGCTTGGTTTGGTTCCTGTACTTTGAGGGATATCATTTATCCCTATGTTTTTGTGACTTCACAAGTGAGCCGGGTGTGAATGCTTAAATTTATGTTTGGATGTTTCTCTTTTCATAGCTTATGGTTATGTATTTTTGTTGCCCGTTAGTGTAGAATTTACCTAAATGGGATTGATTGAACTTGAAAACCAGAATGATTTAAATGGGGAATTGGTTTTGGGAATGAGTTGTGGCTTGGCCGTGAGTGTGGTGTTCTTATGAATGAATAGTCACGAGGCTGTTTTTTCTTAGGTTAGTATTTGGAAACCCTAGGCTGGGATAGGTTATTTTTACCTATACATATATCTTTAGCTTTTATGTTCTTATCCGCGCCCCATCCAAGTTGAGAAATTTAGTTCTGAACACCCCCATTTCAGGTGGGATGGTGTTTTTTCCAACACTCCTATGAGTGGCTAGTTATTAGCTCTTTTTCTGCTCTCTTTCCCGAATAGCTCAAGACTATTCGGGAAGACTGTGATGGCCTGAAGTCTATTATTATCCAAAGAATATTTGGGAAGGGTAGTTGTGGTGGTTGGCCAAGGTGTTTGTGTGCAGGTTGTTTACCAAGTGTCTTCAGGATGAGTCCCAAGTGTCTTCGAGCATGGGAGTCTTTATTCTTACCCAGGTGTTTGTGGGTGTGGTTATGCATAGTGGTTGTGGCCCATGTGTCAGTGGGCGGGATGTGCGGTTGTGTCCTAGGTGTGTGCGGGAGGGGTTTCACAGTGGGACTACGGTGAGAATGTCGGGATTGGTTTGATGCTTAGGATGTCTTCAATAACCAGTGGGAAAGTGGCTCGGGGAACACAAATATTGATGTGCTATTACTATACTTTACTTGACTTGCATTATTTGGGGATTTTACCTTGGTGAGGATTGGGTGGATAGTTTTCCTTTCTAGTTGATTTGGTTCTCGCCTTTTTTTCATAGGGCATTAGAATTCCTCCCCACTTGTGCACGTGAGTCTTTGGTTTTCTCTATGAGAATATTTTAATGCTCACCATACGTATATAAAACTGCTTTCAGGATTCCAGGAGGACTTTAGGGATCATGCGGGACCATACTAGCTCGGACCTTAGGGCAGTTGCTATTGTCGTTTTCCTTTTCTTGGTAATTTACCTTTAGAGTTCTTGTGGATTGTATCTTTTACTTTTGAACATGAATATGGGAATTGTTTACATTCAGATTTACCTTTACATTCAACTTTGTTTTGTTGGATTTGCTATCTTATATCCTGATCCTATGAAAATAAAAATGGTAATGCCTTCCATATTGTGTTTGATTCTATACCCTTGGTGCTAGTCACCAGTCCAGGACCTATCAAAGGTGGGTCTTGGGGGGTCCTTATATCTCCTTCAACATAATGAAGGAAGGGTCTTGCAATCTGCTGCCCCTTCTGTCATTTTGGTGAAGGTGGGTCGTGACATGTGTGATGTATTTTTTTAATTAAATTTATCATTACAACATTATAATAGTAATATAAACCTATCCTTTTGTGTGAAATATATTTGGAATCTCTTTACTTTTTAATTTTTGTATTATTTTCTGTTAAATTATTCAAGGGATAAGAAATTATTAATATCAATAATTTTTTTTAAAAATAGAACTATTAATTTAATGTCTCAAAAAATTATATACACCAAAATCTATGTGTTTAATATTGGATAACATGAATACTCTTCTTTATAGTAAAATTATATTTGAATTCGTCACATATTAAATATGAGAAAACAACTCCCACTTTATGATGATCAAATAATTATGATATTTGTTTATGAATCTTTCATCAAATTACCTTATAGATGATTTTTTAACACTCTTAATAATGTATTTTAGAATAACTATAGAAAGGGATCTATTTTAAAAGAATCCCATGAATCCCTGGTTTAAGGTTATTAAGATTTACTTTTATAAAATCAAACTACCTATATTAAGATATGTAAAAATAATTTCAAAAATAAAATTTCAAAATAATATTATTTAAAAGTTTACCTGCATAATATCCAAAATACCTACCTTAGAAATGACTTAACTATCCAATAATAAAAAATGTATAGAAAAACATTTCAATAAACCCATTTTAAATCATACCCCCTTTAGAATAATATTGTTATTTTAGACCATGTTTTCATTACTTTCTTTACTTTTTCATAGTTTTATCTCAAACCCTCATTATTCACACATTCTTACTGATTCTCACAGTTTCCCTCACAAACACTGTAACTTTATTATTTATATTTTTTAATTTCTATATATTTTTAACTTCTATCACACATTAAAACATTATTTCACAAACCTTAATGTGAATTTGATATGATTAAAAACAAACACAACAATTTTTAAAAAAAAATTAGTGCTATGTATATTTATTAATCATTTATGTAATGGAATTTAATCTCACAATTTTATTTATATTGTATTTAGTGACATATTTATATATATATATTAATTTTATATTATGTTTCTCATAAATAAAATTATGTATGTTATGGTTACATATAATATTAACAATTATTGTTTCCTTAAATATATTTTCTATTTTACATCAATATCATTTCATTTCTTTTACAACTTGACATAAATTGTTTCTTTACATATTGGATTGAATTTTTATGAATGAAACCGACCAGATCTAACAAGTTTGATATATTTTCAAATATTTCATTTAATAAATATTTATATAGTTTTTATACACACTACCCATGATATAGTTTTATTGGCAGAATTTGTTTAGGACATGAATAATTTATATACTATATTGAAAAATATTATTTTCAAATAAACTAATATATGTGGTGTCATAATAGTTATAAAATGAAATTTCAAAATGTTTCTAATAGAAATGTGAGGACCGGATTCGATAATTTATTTGATGGATGGTTTTTTCTTATTCATAATCACGAGAATGAAAGGATTTAGACCTAAAAATACTTCTATAAGAGCACATTAGATATATAAAATTAATATGATGATGTCAATAGGCTAAAAAAATTAAATGAGCTACCATGACTACGACATGTCAACAAAGTGGTGAGATAAAAATTAGGAAATAGTTAATATCACTATTTCATGGGAAAACCAAATATGAAATTTATAATACAATCGTCAATTATATTCTTACATGAAGATGATATGCATGTTACTTAAATACATTATATGCCATGGAAGTTTTTTTAAAAACAAGGGTTTTCTAAAAACAATATCCATACTTACTTGACAGATTGGAGATTATTCTTAGAGGAAAGTACTAAACGAAATGATTCTATAAAATGTGGTACATCTTAATGAAATTTACATTATAATATAACACAATATCGTCTACCATATATAGAAAAGAGGAAATTTCCATTAATTCCCATAATCTAGAATCATTTCAAGATATATAAAATATCAATAAAATTAATATGGAATAATATCAAGAGAAAGAAGGGCAATGATGAGTATGTTCATCATGGATATGTATTCTCATAGTAGATATTTCATGCTTGAAATCCTGATTTTGTAGCATACATGTGTTATTTGTGTTTGGTTCTATCATGTTATGGTTTTAATCCATTGGGCATGATGCTTACTGCCTACAACACATGGAAGGTTTTCAATCAAATTTATAACCATTATCCACATATATATAAGAAAAACCATTAACTTTCATGAGTATACACATTTCTAGACCTTCTAATCCTGGTAATGATATATATTTATACATTAAATATTTAATAAAACTGTTGAAAATATTTTGACTTTGGGTGTTTACACTAAATAATCATGTTCGAACCACATATTTTAGATGTATGTTTTGATTATGTGGACTAGTAATGATTTTTCTAATTATCCAATGAGATATGACTATATCATGATAGGAAAACTATCATGTAATGTTTTCATAAATAAAACATAATCCATAATACATAAATATTTTCAAATTTTTGTATTTACAGGGAATAACATTTTCTTGAAAGTCAATCCTCTATATAAGAATAATCATTGAAGGTTTAAAAATATAATGGAGACTAACAATACTCCTAGGAATATGATATTAGGTGATGTGATTAATGAATTAAAAGACCTTGGGTATTCATTCAGAAAGGGTTATATGAAATCTATAAATAAGAATAATTTTCCCACTAAAATGATTTATAGTTTGAAGAATAACATTATATTCATTAAGTTGACTTATTGGTTAACCAATTTGTTATTTAATCTCTGAGATGTAATGAATATTGAGAAAAATATTTCATATATATTGCTTTTAATTATTCTAAATTTCAATGTAAATAAATATAATTTATTTATAATATTGGAATGACTTGGTAGATTGGGGTATTAGACCAATATTGCATTTTGTGTATATCAGTGAAAATAAATGGAATATTCATTGTGATTCTTATGTGAAAATTACTATAAAAAATACATTTCTATAAGTACTATATACTATTAATTTTCCTAATAGATATTCAACAAATATATAAAATAGCTCAAGAAAAGAGAGTTACATGTGAAATCATTGAGGAATCAGGATTATCACATTATTTTGTATGAGTTGACTGAAACAAAAATATGTCATTTAATATCCTATAATATATGTTTGGATGTCAATATGTTGTTCCAATTTTATGTAGATCATTTTGAGAATGTGTTTTCTAAGTAATTCATGAAAAAATATTGGATTTTGAACTAATAATTTAGTGTGACATAAGGAGTATATTTACTCTATATATTTTCACATTCATATTATACCAAACCATACATATTCCAATCTAAATGTTTCAAGGAATACCAATTTATTTACATTGTATATATACAACATAAATAAATATGTACTTGTTTATGTCCTATGTTTAGAATAGGAATATTTTCAAAGGTTTTATCATGAAAGGATACATGGATCAAGAATACATGGATTCACATTCAATGTATTTTTCTAATGTGACTATGAGACAGAACATACCAGTGAGAGATGAAGAAGATAATTTTGAGAAAATTAAAACTTTTTTTCCATCACATACAATAACATGTTGAATTCCTAAAATATATACATTAAAAAAATTATTCATTAAAGAGTTAGAGATGGACCATAACACAGTTGGTATTGACTATAATCTCTTCTATTACTACATTAAGTATGTAAATTGAACATGTATATTTTATCTCATCACATTTAATTTAATAGGATGCTTTATATTTATCATTTATTAAAATTATTGGTTAAATAGGGAGATAATATAGGAGACTTATGGAAATGATTGAAAAATACATTGACATACTTTTTGTGAGGCTATTATATTATAGAAACCATCCATATTTAGTGAAGGATAATTCTTGGGTGAAAATATGGGCAACAAAAATAATTAAACTTAATGATATATTAATATTTTATTATTGATAATTAATATCTTATTTCCACTTTCTTTATAATATTCCATATTGTGAGGATATTAGGATTGTAGGTCTCATGGAATTATTTGAACTTGGAGATCATATATGAATTATTTGTATAGTGGATAGCATGTTATAGTTGGTATGGATTTAGAGGCCACACCTATCATGAATGAATGTTCATTAGCATATTATTGTTAAATGATTAATTATTTACAGTTTATCATGTTCATTGGTATTAATGAAATTTTATGTTCTTGAATGAAAATTAATTTGATTTATATTATTACTTAGTCTTTTATTATTGAAAATTATTTCTTTTTAGGTTTTAGGATGACATAAAAAACATGTATTCTAAGATATACGTTGATACTTTTGGTTGTACTATGATGATGGACCATGTGAGGATCCAAGAATGTCAATCATTTATCGTTTTTCTATTTAAATAACTAGTGAGAATTAAATATCTATAATTATAAATTAGTTCGATTCATCGTATTTTTTTAAATCATATCTATTTAATATTTAGATACATTGGGATATGTTAAATAATGTTTATTATAGAGAACTATGAAATGGTGTTTCATATATAATATTTTCTTATCTAATCCTAAATAAACTCATAATCTTTTTTGAATGTTATATGTGTTAGTTATGATACTATGGGTAATGATAGTGGGGTACCTCTTAATATTTACGCTATTTTTTTTAGGACTTGATCTTGATATTGTTTACTCTATATTTAATTCCATCTCTTATCATGTGAGATACATTATCATGTATTCTTTAGTTTATTATCACAATTATTTTATCTACAATAAAATTTTAGAATTTTTATTTTTATGTTTGTTATCATGTCATGAAATTACTTGTTTATTTGAATTAATGATATTTTTAATGGTGGATTTTTCCTCGCATTTTTCTATCTAAACACCAATAAACATTTTTTTATAGCTATAAAATTCTATGTAGATCTAACTATGACTAAATATCACTAAGACATCAAAACATATAAATTCAAATCATATTTAATGTTTTTTATATGTAATAAAACTTATGAATCTTTATCCCTCACATAAAATACACACACAACCAATATATTTTATCCCCCAAAAAACGTGTATAAATAATTTCATTTTAAAATTTATTATCATAAAAAATAGTCTTGTGCAGACTTTGGATAAATTTTTTAAATATTTAAAAATTTCAATATCATTTGATTATTATGTATTAACACAAACTAGAAAAATACAATTTTTATCATATATATACCCTAAAATAGTATCATGTTTAATTTTATGTAACAAATTTTAATTCTTATAATAGAATACTATAATATAAAACCATTTTATAATTAGTTGAAATAATCCCTTTTCTTGATTATGTATTGAATGTCTAATATTATTATTCATTCTTATACTATATAATATATTTATTTTAGATGAATTATTTCCCCGTATATCTTGTATGTAATTCAACGGAATTTTTTAGTCTCTCCCATTAACAAATTATTATAAAAATAAACACAAATTAATCCTAATATAAATATTTTCAAACTATTCGAAAGAATCAACATTATCTAAATAATCAATAGGGGAATATAGGTCTATGAAATAATAGAAATAGAATTGTTTTTAGATATTATAAAAATTCCCTCTATAAATCATTTTAGAGGGGTTATTTTGACTTCTAATATTCAACATCATAATAATAATTATGACATTTAGCCCCATTTTTTCTAAAAAATTACAACATATATGACCCCGTTTATATTATACCACATTCTAATAATTTTTCTAATTTGTTAGATATTTTGAGAGTTATAGTGAACTGAATTATCTTTATTTAAACTAATCCAAAATAAAACATAAAAACAAAAAAAAATTATTTCAGATATAAAAAAATTGAGATATTAATAAAATTGAACACCTTCAATCATAGGTGGAATACACTGAATGAATAATTATTAAATTCAACCATACTAGAAAATATAAAAAAATCCAAAAATATATTTGAAGTGAGCGGAATACATTCAACATAATGATATTGAATCAAACCCAAAAATGAAATACCAAATTAACTCTTGATTAACAAGAATGAAATTAAACAAATTGAACCAAATGAAACTAATCCAAAACGAATCTACTAAAAATCATTCAAAAATATACAAACATTCCTAAAATAATCCTGATTTAATGTAACAAACTATGATTATAAATAAATAAAAAATTAACAAATGTATACAAAAAAATAAACAATTACCAAAAAAAGTGGATAAAATAGAAAAAAACAAGACTAAATATGTTTAAATAATTTTCCCGAAAAAACAAACAAAATAAAACAGACCAACCAAATTTAACTACAATAAAATTTAATTTTGTTGAATCTGGTTGATCAAGCCCATAAAACAAAACACAAAAATGTACCAAAAATAGAATCCATCAAGAAATTAATAAATTTAATTAATCATTATAAAAAATCATTGTTATAAAATTAAAATCAATCATAAATATAATAATTTTTTTAAAATGAATATACATTCCTTAAATCAGCATAAATATACCATTATTGAATGAATATGAAACTAAAGAATCTAATAATGGAGGCACAAAACCAAATCAATTCATTACAAACCAACCAAACAAAGACATGAAAATAAAAAATGAACAAAAAATTATTAATAATAAAGTTTAATGACTGGAATATGATAAAACTAAACCAAATTACCAGGAAGATAAACCAACATGAAAAGAAAAAACCTAGTTGTTCTAGTCTAAACATGTTCCTAAAAAGTCAACCAAAAATGAAAAAAAATCACACTAAAATAAATATAATTTATTTGAATTGATTTTAAATAAACCAAATAAATGGTAATGTAATAAAATGAATATAAAATAACATATACCAAAATAAATCATATGAGGGGTGAAATTATAAATCAACATGAAACGAATTGTTATAAATTAATATCGTTGCGTCAAATTAATTAAAAATAATCCACAATTAACCAAAATAAATTAATCATAAAAAATAATCTACACATAATGAAATGGTACGTCATTATTAGAAATTTATTATAATTGAAACAACCTAAATTGAATTTAACCAAAAAAACAATATTTAATTAAAAATATTTATGTAAAACTATATCGAGTACAATATAATTGGAACAAAATGTATAAAAACAAATTTGACATTACATGCTCTCATGATAACTAAAAGTTAATATCATTTAACAAAGTAAACAATAAATTATATTCATTCATGTTAAATTTTAATAAAAAACATATATTGACTATTGGCTATCATAAATATCTATCAATGAAAACATAATATTACTTTCCTGATTTATGTCCCATTCAAATTAGATCATTGAATCATAAAAATACAAATTGAAAAACTTCTAGTATATATTTTACCCTCCCATTTTACCATATTATATATGAATTTAATCATTATTGGTTTTTTTCAAAAATGATAATCCATTTTCCATTATTATATAAACACATTTCCATTATATTCATAAAAATAATCTATAAAAATGGGAATATATAAATTCCACTTTATATTAATTAATCAAATCATTATTTAACAATATTCTTAATTCACCAAATTTTTTATATAAAATTTCTCAACTTACTCATATCAAAAAAGAACAATACAATCAATCATTATATAAAATCATCATTCATCAATGTATATAGGAATTTTATTTTGGTTAGGAAATTAATTTTTAGGAACCTATTTTCAGTTATGGTTTTCTATATTCAACATCATTGTAGAAATAGGTTCTGAATGATGAATGTTTTGTTCCTCAATGAATATTATATTTCTCTTATAGAAAAAATAAATATAGAATCACAATAAATAAACAAAAATGAAAAAAAATTCTTTACTTGGTTGATTACAAATTCTAATATCTATTTTTAAATAAATATTACATTTATATTGGTAAAAATATGATATGAATACACTCGATGAGATGGAAGCTAACAACTTTTATCCAAATGATCAATTACATATAGTTTTTGGAGATGTTAACTATGGGAGAGTATTTTTTCAGTAAGGTAAGAGTATTATCCTAACATGATATTGTCCCTCTTTATATTCCAGTTCTAATAGCATCGATTTGGAAAAATCATATCCATGGGTGGAAAATACATAGGTCATAGAACATGTGGCAAAAAATGGTCATATTGGAGCATGAATAGAATCAAATGGTGAAAGATGAATTAATGAAATTTATAGAAGAATTATTTCCCTTGCATCCAATATATACCTCCACATATTGTGATGCATTTATATCAATAATGAATATGTTATATAGTGATGTAGCTGGTTTTCCTAGTGGTGGTTGGGATGATGATGCTATTGAAGATAGTGACGGTGATTGAATTAATGATATAGAGGATTATGGTGAGCATGACATCGAGTATGAACGTGTGAATTATAGTGAGGATACTAATAAGGTTGTTGTTGAGGATGATAGTTTGGATTAAGGTGATGATGGTGATAGTGGTGGCGATGACGGAATGAATGATCCATTGAATTTTTTAATGATATTTTTGACATTTTATGTTTGAATATTGATTTTGAATTAATATATGTGATCTTAGGAATTATTTTATCACTGGTTGAATTCATTAACTGGATTCTTATGTTATCTATGTCTATATATTTGTTGGTGATGTCTTTTTTTTGTTAATTGAAAATGTTGGGTTGATACTATGATTTCTAGTCGATTATGGTGGTTGTTTAGGCATAGTGGGCGTGATGATGCTTGTGGAATTATAGGGGTTTATAAAAATTATTTCAAAACCATTGATGTAGACCAATATAGATGAATTTTATGGAACCATAAGTGTAGAAATATATAAATACTTTGAAAATTTAGATTTTTTTCTATTCCAATGGTTCTATAAAAACCATTAGTAAACTAAATTTCCCTTATCCATATTCTAATAGTTCATTAAAAACTATTGGTATAGGCCTATACCTAATACCAATTATCCAATTATGTGGAGAACCATTGGTATATGGATTACCAAGGATTCAAGAGCCTCTACCAATGGTTTTAAACCATCGGTATAGACCATATTTCTAGTAGTTTTTTTAGAGTTAAAACAATAACATAGAAGATGTCTCATCCAGCCATTGTTGTGATATGATCAAGGTGATACCATAATATCTCACAAGATATTATTGAAAACCACAATGAAATAATATTGACTTTCTATTAGGTTAAGGGGTATGTTGATTGATCACATGTACATATTGTAAGATATAACAAAACTTTGGAATTTGGTGTCCATAATCCTCTTATTCACAACATTAGAGTTATGATCAGATACATTAGAGTTAAATATGCTTTGGGTAACCATATTTTATGAGATATCCCTATATACCATTATAAATCTATTTACTATATCTATGTAATCTGAAATAAAAATATAAAAAATATTTGATTTAATTTCCCATTATAATTTATAATTAAAATTAAATTTCTTCAAGGATACCCATAAAAAACAAATGAGTAAAAGAATATTTAATTAATAAATATTAATCAATACTCTGTTACTATGAGATATTCTTATTTTAGGATAATAAAATATATTTTTTCAGTTTTTAATGTGTGGGGGTTGATTTTCTTTGTGAAATAATTCTTCTGAGTCCTCCTGTGAAATGATTTTATATTTTTATCTTGAAAAACTAAAACCCAACATTGGTGTGATAGGTCTTCTAGTATATATGATTCCATCTTAACCGTAAACTCATCTAGTATTCCCATGAATCCAAAAAATAGGTTCATCATATTCAAAAACACATCTAATTTTCCTATTTCAGATTATCCCTAATAGATGGGGGAATTTTTCATTTAGAACTAAACATAAGGTTCCATGTTTAGAGTCTCATTATAATAAATACCAATTTATATGGCTTGTAAATCCTTAAAAATTCTTTGGACTGGCTATTGGTTCACATGTGGCTAAGGTGAAACCTCATTTTTAGATGCCACAATTTGATAATTCTTATAATGTATAACTTGTTCCATTATATAAAACCAAAACAATCTCCATTTTTTCTAACATAATAGAAAATGAAGGTATAAAATGTAAAATTTACTGAATCAACAAATACAAAGCCCATTATTTTCAAAATCCAACTAATGAATCATTTTTTCTAATTTCTATAAACAATTCAACACATATTGAAAAATTTAGTCATAGTTGGAAGTCAAAGTAGTAATGTATGATATGAAATAACCATCAACTAAACCCACAATGATGATATGGAAACACACCTTCATACCAAAATCACCCTGGTAACATGATTATAAGAAATAAATTGAATTATATGACTTTTATGATATACATTTCTAGTTTTTATAATCTTATATCCTTGATTCAATAACATGAGACTTATAAATCAACTGATACAGATACCATTTGTAACATCTCACCTATACTCAATGGATTGATTGTTGATGATGGGGTCACTAGCCTAAGATGAAATCCCCAATATAGAGATGGTTGGAAAAAATTCCAAGGGATTTAATAAATATTGGGGGGATTATTTGAACTTTTGAAGATAAAATATCTAGACAAACATAAGAAATAAAAATAAAATCCTCCAATATGATGCATGAATCAACAATATAACCTAAATTACATAGAAAAGAAAAAAATAATATCAGAGTAACAAAAACACAAAATACATAACATAGAGGAACATAAAGACAAAAAA
Source organism: Viscum album (assembly GCA_963277665.1). Lineage (NCBI taxonomy): Eukaryota > Viridiplantae > Streptophyta > Magnoliopsida > Santalales > Viscaceae > Viscum > Viscum album. The sequence goes on along the minus strand of OY728141.1, from coordinate 1,588,140,404 downwards.
ATCCCAAAGACACAGAAGTGGAATTATCCCAAGTAACACCTGAACATTATTCAGGTTCTGACTCCACATTCTATTACATGGTATCAAGGTGAATCACTGGCAGGTATTATAGCATTACTTCTCAAATGTCCCAATAGATGAAATCTAAAAATTCTCCAATGTTACCATGATATGGGTCAGTATAAACTATGTTATATTTCACCAATGACGTAACACCACACAACACTAGGAAAAGAAATAGTTACCAATATTTATATAAATTAGTTAATAAGTTGGTAAAAAATATTATATAAAAACGAAAAGTATGGTCCATATAATGAAATAAATAAAAACATTGAATTGATTCTAATTTATTTTTTATACCAAAGTCTCAATAGACATAAAAACACACCCATTAATTCCAAGTGATAGTCCCATAATCACGAGTCGTCTCTAATCAGTCCACCAAGTCATCACAAGATGACCAGTATTTATGTTCCCCATTAACACATGAAACTTTCTCTGTATCATGTAACCAATTGAATCATTCCTCCAATGTATTTAAAATTATATTCAAAACAATTTCATATAAAAATGAACTACCTCTTGAAAAAATGTCCTCCAACAACTTGTTTTCCCCAAAACCAAAACATAATAAAAAAATAATCATTTTCAAATTAGGAACATTGGTTTTTTTCCAAAATCCTTCAAATTTATAAAAATTTAAAAATTCATAAAAATGATTAATTTCCATAAAAAATTTCTAAATGTTGTCATAGATATTTCATGAAAAAAATAATCAAAATTATACCTTCTGGTTCATAAAATATTGGAGATGATAGATAATCCACCTATCTCACATTAATTAGAGAAAATGAAGAACAACACTATGATCTTCTAGATATGGCCTTGTATATTTTTTCCATTAATATATTCAACAATTATAATCTATATTACCATAGAATATCATATAATTATCCAAAAGTGAAAAGATTTTTTGTTTGGCAATGGAGGGGAAACTAAGATCGAAGAAGAACATGGAAGAATAATAACATAATGATGATTATAGATCTCCAATGCACATAAATTTGAAAATATTTTTCTTAGGATCGAAAGGAGTATCTATAATATCATTATGAGGAAATTTATTTTACGAACCTGAAATATTAGGGGATTAATGAGGATTTTGGGCATTAATTTGAATTTAAAAAAAAATTCAATGAATTGACTAGACGTTGGACGGTCCTGTCAATGTGTTTGTCAAATTGGATGTCAACCATGCGCATTCTAATAAAGAGTCAAAGTTTCCACATTGTATGAGCCTTATGATTTCAAAAATTAGGGGCGAACTAGGAGGTTATACAGTCTCAAACCTACACATCACATTGTGGCTTGAATTTTTAGACAAACCATGTGACTATAATTCTATTCCCTTCATTCCACTTTTCACAGCTTTATTGAATCACTAACAAGGTGTGGAAAAAATGTACGCCAAAAGTTCTCCAACCCAGTGACTCACAAAACGAATTTCATGATTTATAATAGGTGGTTTGTGGTTTATACTAAAATTTGCAAGCTGTTAACCTCTAGAAATACCATCAAAACAAATTAAAACTGTTTGAAACCTCCCAAAAAATAACACAAGAATTATATAAAGAAAAATCGACATAAATAAAATATTAGTTACCTAAATCATGGGGTGATACATTCAAGTAGTTGAAGAGGAGGCTAAGAAATTCCCTTATACGCACACTATCCAACTATAGTAAAGGATTTATGATGTTTAGTGTTTCTTAAAACAAGGGTTTTGTCTGTATCCTAATGAAAAATGATAAATTTATATAATTATCCACTTAACAATAAAATGTCAAGAAAAGGAATTATCCCACACACGATATCAAGTTGGATAAATTAATATTGAAATTAAATATTTTGTGGCATTATGTTTATGGGGGTAAAGTGTGACATATATATGGATCAAAAGATCCTCAAGTATATATTCACACAAAAGGAGATCAGTATGTTCCAATTAAGGTGGTTAGAGATGATTAATGACTTGGAATGTTAAATCCATTACCATCCTATAAAGGAAAATAAAATGGTAAAATATCTATGCATAAAGGATATTGTGGCTATATCCATGATGATTATTGATAGGGTTCGATTATTTTTATACATTTAATGAATGAAAATTGGGATCATAAAATAAGTAACAACATCATTACTTTATCAAATAAATCGTTAAACATCCATCCATGTGAATATTAAAAAGGATTATAGTGATGAAATGGAGTTAGAGAGAATTATAGAAACTATTATGAATTTATAAATGGATTAATATTGAATTATAAGGTTTCTAAATATAATATGTTCCATTAAAATAGAATTTTAGTGATAAATTTTGGATTATGCACATAACTAGTCCTTATTTATTAATATAGGGAGAACTAAGTTGTATACAAATTTCATGAGAAGCATATATTAGGAGAACACGGAGGAAGATATTGAACATATTGTATCCCAATGAATTATATAAAAAAAATTATGGTTGAACTACTAAAATATAATTATACGATACAACTGTTACACATACCTATATGAAATCTTGTAAATCTCAACATGTATTTTGATGGAGGAATCCCCATTACATCTAATTCCATAACACCATTTGTTTTGTAGTTTATTTCTTTATAAATTAAAGGTATTTTATTTCCATCAATAAAACATTATATCATGACTAAATGACTAGGATATATATAAGATAATTGTAAGGCTTCCTGGAGTTCCACTCTGTATTGAATCTGATCAAGATTTGAGATTTATGTCATGATTGAGAAGAAGAATTTAGTAATAATTTGATATAGTGGTAATTTTTAGTAATACTTTTCACCCGAACATATAGATCTAGTGTGAAATAACAATTAAAAATCTAAATGATATGTTGATATCATATTAAATATATTTCCAAATATATTTGGATTATCGTTTTCACATTAATTATTTCTCATATAAAAATAATTTTCATGCAATCATTGAAATGAACCATTTTATTATTTTATAGGGGAATTGGTATAAGACACCATAATATTGGGATCAAGATAGAGGAAGTAAGATTATATCACATGATATTTTCAAATATATTATATAGACAATTCGATCAATATAGATACATATGAAATAACTACAAAGGAGACATAAAATCTATGATGACTACCACTGATGAAACCTAGTGTTTTTGGCCAATGAAACTGTGTTCCTCTATATATCACTAGAAACTAATGGCATGAAGTTTGGGAAGTATGGAAATCTATGTATAAGATACATACCCCCTTTGAGAATCATTTTTTACATCAGAGTTGTATCCTATCAACTTTCAATCCCACATAATATTTTACAATTACATGATGTGTTCCATGTATCCATCATTAGGAAGTACATACCAAATCCCTTACATGTACTAAATACATGGTTTCATGTATTGGATAATGATCTTTCATACAAGGACCGGTCAATGAATATCTTAGATCATAGAAAAAAAGTACTGCATAATTAGATGACTCACCTAATAAAATTACTATGGTCATGAAATATGTTTTAATAGGAAACATAGAAACCATAAGAAGTGATGTAATAGAAGAACCCTCATTTATTTGGGGTATGCAATGAAATTTCTAGGGATAAATTTCTGAATGAGATATGAATTTACCAACCTAAAAATCTATATATAGAATTTCCCTTATATATATATGCAAGAAAATGTGAGTAATGTTTTATAATATAAAACATATTCATAGAACTTTATTTCATTAATAGGTAAAATTAAATTTTTGTCAAAAATTATATTAATTAAAATGCATAATATTATAAAAGGAATATAATCAAAAAAAATATATAATTTTAAAATATGGTTTTTCTAGATCTCCTTGTATTATCACACTCATGAACATTAGATTAGAAAGGAAAAAAATAATGTTAGTAAGGTATTATTCCCTTTGAGAATAAAGAAAATTAAACCATGATAGATATTTCATAAATTGATGAATAATTTAATTTGGAGGTGTTTATAGGTAGTATGAATCATATATTAAAGTTGGAATATGGCTATTTGGAATAGTTTCAAGGTTGTTAGAATAATAAAAATATTGTTGGAATAGTATACTATTAGTTGGGTATATTAAGAAATAATAATATATTAATGTGTATCCCAATATAATTAAATTTCATTCTAAACATGATAAAATAAATATTTTACACAATGAAATCATAATTTTAATTTTTATTAATATTTATATGTTTTATTTTCATATAAAATTATATTTAAAAAAAATTAGAATTAATAAACAGTAATTATTTTCATAAAATTTAATTAAAAAATAATATATATTATTATATAAATGGTACAATAATTTTATGATGCACAATGTAATTTTTCAAATGGTTTAAATAATGGGTTTGCCATGAAAACAAGTATTTTTCAATAAATAATGATTTTAATTAAAATTTTACATTCTAAAATATAGGAAACTATTAAGGAAAATTAGATATAATTTTTATAATTATCACATAGAAATTATCATAAGATGTATATTTGGTACTTATCAAAAATAGTTTAATTTTTTGTGATTAGTGAAATACGATAAGATAAGGGATTTAAAATTAGAAGAAAAAAATAATTAATTACATATGATATGATGTAAGAAAACATTATCTACAAATAAAAACTATAAATTTGTGTTTATAGTCTCAAGAATCATCCCAATATCTTGACTTGAGATAAAAAACTAATTACTACTATATTCATAAACACCCATCTCCCCCTCCCTTATAAATACAATACTTCACCACCACAATTATATATACACTCTATATCACATAAACGGCTACATCTATAACAAAATGACTCCCAACAACCCTTATCATCTATAAAGGGTAAATTTTTTTAATAATAATATTCTATGTAGCCTTAAAGTAATTCCTAAGAGTCAACATCCAAAGGAAGGGGTAATACTCTCAATCAATGTATGTTGAATTATTTTTTTCTTCTGACTCATAAAATCATTTATAAACATGTTTTGATAATAACATTAGTATTATTTACATACTAAATTGTTACTATAATTATTTAATATCCATAATATCACATCCTTTTATATTTTCTAATATGAAAATTTCACCCATGTGTTTTATGGTTTCCACCTCCATAAATGATGTGTCTCATTTTTAGGAACACGATTTTGAATTTTCAGGAAAATGTTATTTAAAAAAAAATATTTTGATAATAAGTATATTATATAATATTTCATGTTTTATAATATATTACTAATCATTAAATTTAATAAAAAACATCTTTATTATGGTTGATAATACCACATAAATTAACGAATCATGTAACGATAACATTTTTACAAGTTGAATATTACCTTTATCAGAACACATATAAATATTTGGGACAATTTAAACATTTGAAATTATATTAATATCATTTCATTTAAATTATGGAGTTTTAATTCCATTTGAAAATATCTTACAAAAGCATCCAAAAATTGAAGGAGTGTTGGAATGTCGATGTTAACAACCACAAGAGGAGAAATAAACATGGGTCTTAATAAAATTAATTGAAGTAAAAATAAAATAGTATAATATATAAAATATATTAATAAATTTTATAGTAAATTTATGATTATAATTTCAAAAATTAAATTATCCTCAAAAAATTCAAAGAATAAATGTATTTGAAATTCCAAACCACCCTCTTTCATTTCATGTATGGATTTATATCCCAATTTCTCACTCCATAAATCTCATTTATTTATTGTATATTATATATATGTGTGTATTTGTGTGTGTTTGTGTTTGTTATTCTAAAATATATAACTATTTTATACTACCATTCATTATCAGGTCTAATACATGTTCTTCATGTTTCCTTCTTAATTGAAAATTTTACGAAAACCTTTTTTAAAGTGAACATGTCTAATTTTTGTCTCTTTTTATATAACACTCCATTAAATGACATTGAACACTACATGTTTTCAATGAAAATTCATTTCTAAATGTACCTTCATTTTTTAATTACCATCATTATGGAAATTAATATTCTCTTACCCTCTTTAATGACCATTATCTATTTCTTAAATCTTGAATAAAGAGGTTCTTTTCAAAACGTACTCCACCACTCGTTTTTATATTTTCACTAAAATAATATTTGATTTTCAAAAAATATTATTCTCATTTCCAGTGGGAATATCCAAGTTTGATTTAATTCCTTTCATCATGGTAATATAATTGATTTCGAATTTGATTATGCTCTGATAAAATATTATGTAACCCATTCTATTTTATCAAATTATTCCCATTCTTATGCCCTATCTTTGAATTCCTTATATGGGACACATATTCATTTCCAGGAAATGAATCTAAAGTGTATTACCTGTTATTATAAATACCCTATCTTTAATCAAAAATTAATTCCAAAATAATAACATAGTATATCAAAAATATAATCAATGTATCAAAATTTATAGTTTATTTAGAATATTAAATAAAGTAAATATTATCTTAAATAAGAAATAAAATATTTAATTACTATTTTACATAGTTAACATATATCACATATATCATCTAAAATTACATAGGATACTTTATGTAAAATACATAATGAAATGTGTTATCTATAAATAAAAATAATAAAATAAAAAATTCAATAAATAATAACACAAGAGTAAAGAGGCATATCATCATATAACAAAGAGGGAATTCAAAAACATAAAAAATAGAATTAGGAATTTGAATTATTATATCATGATATCATGGAATATGTGTAAACAATATAAGACATGACATCATATAAATAAGTTGAGGGAAACTCCAAACATAAGAATCATAAAGTGGAAATGGTCCCATGGTGGAATGGCTTCACTTCTAATTCTCATATATATAGTGGAAAAAAGACCAATGGTGGAACAAATTCACACCATAATCCCATATATAACATCTCATGAGATATAATACATTACCAAAATCATTGGGGGATATATAATTCCAAATCCACCCATTACATTAATAAAAAACATATATACGTGTTCCACGTGATGAAAATTATCAATAAAAAATCATTAGCATGATAAAACCCATGAGAATAAAGTGGGGTTCACAATTATTAGTTATTCCATAACTGAAGAATAAATAATAATATTCCCAAATATAATATGGAATCAAATCATTTTTAACATCAATAATAGAAATATGGATATAGTTTTGAATATAATGTTGTAATGTCAAAAATTTATGAGTTGGATTAGGAGAAGAACGAATAAAAATGAAACAGCTGGGAAATGCATTATAAAATAAGTCAATGATATTTTAAAAAATGAAAGAGTTTATTGTTTTATATAAAACCAAATTTTTTTAAAGGGTTATCCATAAAATAATTATGTTTATAAAAATCTATTCATGGTTTTCACCCATTTTATTAGTGTAATTCTTGATATGAGACAATAAATAATAAATTTCCCTTAAATCGATATTTAAAAGTGGGAATTTTACATGTAATTAAAATCATGTATAAATATATTAATGAAATATATTTTTAAATAATTATATATTTAATGTTCATATATATATAAATATATGATGTTCATGAGAAAATGATTCTATAGAAATGAAAAAAATAAATAGAACTTGTAACCAGGAAATGAGGTTGGTATATGAAATCCCTTTTATATTTAAAAACCATCGATAAAATCACATATAGTAATATAAGATAATAAAATGTTATTTATTAAATATGATGAGTGAAATATTATTTTGAAATTAGGTAACACTTAATGTGTTTTACAATTAAAAAAATAACACTTGAAGGAATTGAAATCATTGTTTAGATGGATGATAATTATTCTTAACATATTTACATTTTACAAAATGGATAGAACTCTCCAGAAAATAATATTTAAATCAAAAGAGACATATAAAGATAGTAATTGGTTATACCGGATCAAAGTAAATAGGAAATTCAATTATAATCATTAAAACTCATGAAAGAATATTGAATTATGAAATATGATTTTATTTTAAGGAACAGATCAATAATATCCCACAAAACAAAATCGAATTAATGGAAGAGAAAATTCCAATATAAATAATTATTTATGATATTACTGGTTTTGGGGGTAGTAGTAACACAATATAAACCAACATTGGAGCATAATATCAAAGCATGCCTCAATGAATCATGATTGAGATGGAACACATACCTTATGTCAGAAAGTTCTCTTCACTTTAACGTAACATCCAAAATAATTAAATTAATTAAAATATAAATATACCCAAGCCTCTTATAAATATATATTTTGTATTATAAGGTACATATATTATCTTATGGTATTTATTTTTGATATTTGTTTCCATACATTACTTACTCAATGTGTTTTGGATAATTTTATCAAAACACTTTCAGGATGTAGATGGCCAAAGGTGTTGTAAAAAGGATCTAAATAAATTTTAAGTAATTTTATTTTTTTCCAAATCAGTAAAATAGTTATATAGTTGTAAAATTTATCAAAAAATAGGTAAAATTTATAAATGTTACCTTGAGAAGTCCATTTGAGTTGGTTAGTGTCACTATGATGGTTTCTTATTAGTAATACTTATAGAAGAAGCAATATTATTATTTAAAAATATTATCGTGGGAAAATTATCATAAATTTAATTCATTATTTCTTTTGAACCTATCATTTGTGATGGTGAAATAAAATTGAATGCATTGTTCATAGAGTTGGTAGTCGGCACACACACATGATGATGTTTTCCTTTCTATTATTGATTTTTATGGAAAGTAAAAAATGGATAATAAATTTGAATAATAAAATTTAAGAATATTAATAATATGGGTGTTGTAATACATTCATGGATAGAGGATATATGAGTTTTTCTAAAGAAGGGAAGATTTAGAGATGATGGGTTCTGAGTATTACCTCTACATATGATATTCTTCATTAGGTAACTCCTTAAGGCTCCTTATTTTGGTTTTTTGGTGCGAATATGGATTCAAAGGAATGGGTAGGGAATTTATGGGAAATTAGTGAAGAGTTTTAGTTGTACCAAAAAACATTAATAGATAGGGAAATGAGTTTGAATTGGTCTCCTTCTATAAGTGAATAAAATGGAATATCTATAAAACATATTATTTCATAAAAATATAACTCCATTATTCAATGTAAAAGTATCTAGAAATTGGAAACTAATATTATAGAGAATTTAATAAGGTTGATCCTCCCTTAAAAATCTAATATCAGACATGGTTTAACCATTTGAAAAATGTTAAACCACTTTTACCCTAATTTACACATACTTCGGTAACCCCACTTGTACCTTTGGAAAGTAATTTTAATGACCTAAAATTTTGAAATTATTAAATAATTTGAAAATTTTGACTTATAATATTGAATTTATTTTATAAAAAAAAATTAATTATTTATAAAAACTAATTTTTTATTTTCGCACATAATGTGTAGAACTTGTTCTTAGAAAAATTTTATTTTAAGAAGACAATTAATATTTTGGATACAATTATCAATGTTGCTGATTATATTTATATGAAAGTGTTTATTATAATTCATATAATATTCTATTAACATTAAATTATTTTTAAATCCTAATTCCACCATGTGGAAATCTTATTACTTGAAAAACATGAAAAAAAAAATTCCATTTAAACATTCCATAAATATTCTAAGATGCTATACGTGAGTTCTATAGATATAATAGTTTTATTAAATAATTGAATTTAAATTTAAAACACATATATTTTTATATTTTAAATGGTTCTAAAAATGTTCATGGAATTCTTTATTAATAATGTCTTTAATGAAATAATTTTAGTAAAAATAATGTTTTTTAATATTAACCTAAAAAATTATTTTAGAAATGTATTATAAATAAATTTTAAGTTAATATTTACATGATGAAATAAGAAATGATGGTATTTTTTATCAATTTTATATGAAAAAATTTAGAAACATTATTTTTATAAATATATATAATACAGGGAAACCCATTTTATTGGTAAGAGTCTTCCAGTATATCACCAATTATTTTTTCCTAGAAATTACTAATTAGTATATTGTTAAAAAATTATAAATAAAATAAATATATATTTCTGTTTTCAATAAAAATTAAATATGTTCCATTAAATAAAACTAATTATTAGAAAATTTATTTCTTCCACATATAGTGAATTGAGAAAAATAGAATTTTCAAAAATAATAAAACATAATGACATATCTGTACATATAATCATTTTATTACAAAAATATATAATCCAATTATCAAATTACATAAATAATAATTATATATTTTTAATACCTAAGAATCAGATAAGCTCATACAACTGTTTTGGGTGGTTGTTCAACTTTCATGGATCCTGTGGAAATCTCCAAAGGCTTGAATGTATCTATTATACGAGTTCACTCAGGTTTCAATTTCTCATGTTTCACTTATACTTACTCAACGAAAAATCCTATAGAAGACACCACTCTTCCAGTATTAGAAAAATAAGGTTTATAATGACAGATTTTTCTTTTGAATTCCATTTATGGTTACTTTATTAATTAATTTTCAGATATGGTATCTTCCATTTATATAATAAAATTTAATAACAATGTTTTAAAAGTCATATATATTATTCCAAATATGTCAACATTTTTTTCCATTTTATTTTTTTCGGGTGGAACACACTATTTAATAGGTTATTTATTTGAGGAGAAGATATAGTTAAATCTTGGGACATTACAAATAGCATTCAAATGCATTGGGTAGTGTTTTTACTCAATGAGATACCAATTATGTTTCGTATTCTATTATCCTAATAAATTATGTTATTATATATTTTTTGAGAGCCCTTAAATTTTCTAATGTTGTCATTTTTATGTTTCTTTCACGTTTCTTTTTATCCAATTACCTAATGATATCATCGTTTTCATTCCATGCATCCATGTAATTAGTCATGTTAATGTAAGTAAGTTATGTGTTTTGTCTCATTATCATCATTCTTATATTTATTATTACTTTTCTAATACTTGTAGCTCAATCCATTAATTATGTATATCCTTATTTTATTTTATGTATGATGAACCTTGTATTTGAAATGGGTGAACAAACAAAGGAATTTGAACTTTGGCATTTACTGGATATGTTGTTTTTAAAACCAAACATCAAAATGTTATTTCAAAAGTTAAAAAAATTATATTTTTTTTGACTTGGGTAAATTCTCAAGAGGTTTTCGAGGTGTCTCATCGAGTTTTAAGAGCTTTTGGGAACATAAATTATCGTTTTAGTGCTCTGAAAAGGGTGTAAAGATTCTCTGAAATTGTGTGGCCCTCAATAGTATACACTATCGCTGCAGTAAGGAGCTAAAATTTCCTACATGGGATGTGCACAGTTCACCCAAACTATTTACCCATCCTACATAGTTAATGCCTCCTACAAAGTACCCCCACACTATTCATGAGAAGATTGGTGCAGAATTAGGGTTACTATGCAACCCATACCATGCAATGTTTCTTCTTACACAGGGAGTGCTGCATGGTTGGTTCACAGTTTGGCCAAACTGTGGGACCCAGGTTTTAGGGTGAAATTACATTTATACCCTTATTAAAATCTCTAAACATTTTTTCTTCTTTCTTTCTTCCCTACCAGTGGGTTTCTCGTCTTTTGTGAATTGTGGGTTTATCCAATTCCTAATCTAGGATTAATAATATCTCCTTTTTCCATCATCCGAATCAATCACTGGTAGTCTCTATGGATCGAAATTGTTAATCCCTTATTTCCATTTTGATCATTATTTATTTAATATTCTCTTTATAATGGTATCGAGGTGCAATTTCTATTTCCATATTTTCAAATTGAAGATTAGTTTATTAATTTTCTTCAAAACCTGATCAAATAAAACATCTATATTCGATGAATATGTAATCATACGTAGAATATAGGTTGTATGATAATTTTTTCCTATTTTTTCATACATTTAGGAGTAGCTCTGTAACACCGTACAACAAACATTGTCATCCATTGCTTTTAAATGGGCGTCATCATATCAAATGGACCATTTTAGCTTGATATATTTTGGTTGATACTCATTATGGGGGTTATATGTGGTGGATATCATTTATGGACACACTATGGGTGTTCGAATAGAATTACCCTTTGTTTTAAATTTTCAAAAGGTGAATGGAACCTCTATGTTTATTAGAATGAAATATCACAATATATTGAGATGTCAGTTATATACCCTAATTAATGAGATGTTAGTCTCATTTAGAGGGGTTGTGGATGACTGAGTTACACACCTGTATTGAAAAAAACTATTATTCCTAGTATATTTCCATTAGGAATTAGTACACACTTAGTTAGTATTGGAGGATGACATTGAAAATTAATATATATATATATACATATATATACAGTTAATAGTTGTACATTTTTATTCTAACAATGAGTCGAAGAAGGTATAGCTTCCAAGTGTCCCTTGAGAACCTGGTTTGAATGTTGATTATTTATTCAGCATTAATTTTTTATCATTTTATTGGTACATTTACACTACTTTAAATTATATTTCATGGTTTAAATTTAGTTTTATGCACCATCGGTGGGTATATCCAAGGATTTTTTGTCTCACACTATACTCAAGAGACCATTTCACTAATGTTCCTAAGTATAAATTCTATTTGTGGGACCATAGTTGGTTGTTTTTGTTGTTTAGAGTTTACCTAGGAGTTAGGAGTAGAGGACCGAGCCAGAGCTCGAGATGATCATGGAGATCATCCTTGGGGAATTTTTTTAGTTCTTGCATTATATAATTATCTTATTGTATCATGTATCATGTAGTATGTTTGTTATTTTCATTTTCTGTTATCATCATGAAATGCATGGATCAATTGTATATGGGCATTTCCCATTTCATTATTAATTCAACTGATTATTATTATTTATACACTACACATTCATTAATTCTTTTTATTACTTCCTCTATTTCCATTTAATTATTATCTATTATACTAATGTGAAACTTAGATCATGAGAGTATAGTATCCACAATATCACCTCCTCACACCATCACTGTTAGTTGAAATACTCTGGTATACGCGGAGGTGCTCTTGAGGAAATGTGACCCACTTGTCTATCTACCATATTAGAGGTCAGTCAGGCCATGACATTCCAAAATGGTATCAATGAATTTTTCCTTTTTCATTCTATTTTTTTTGGTAGATAACAAACTATGAATATTTTAGTACTTGGTAAATAGATTTTTCTGAGACAAATCACCCAACCCAGAGTGAAACAACCTAGCGGCTAGAGATGTGATTGATGTTCACACTCTTTACTATTAATGTAGATATGATTTCACCATGACTGAATGGTTTAATTTTTGTCGGATACTAATTTATGAATTTATCATAATTTACCCTTGGCATGGTATGGAACTAATTAAGTCATACATGAATCATCATATACACATAAAAAATTCACATGCAATATATAAACCATGTAAGGTAGTTTTATTTGAAGCATCCCTAGTAATTTTGTTGTGTTCCTTGAACTTTATTCCATTCATTTATAATTTCTATCATGCTTTTTATACATCATGCCAGGAATCATAATAACTTTCTTCATTTTTACCTATTTAGGTAATTATTTTTAATGGAATTTTTATAAAACATGTTTCCTACTATTTAGATTGTTTTTCCATATATTGTGCATTGTGATTATTAATATGATTATCTGAATTTACTCTATGTTATACCATTCCAAGTTATGATGTTTTAAAATGGGTTTCATGAGCTAGGTATATTGGAAATGAACTAAATAGGAGCAAGTTTTTCATTGTAAGGTGTATGAGGGCCTTATAACTGAGAAAAGGTAACACTTCTAATCAAACCATCCAAGATCGTAATATATTAAAATACATTTTAAAAAATGTAAAATGATGCTAAATTATAATTTTATGGTGAGATTGGTTTCAATTAACATATTCCAAATTATAACTTGTAAAGTGTATGTGTTCTTTATTGATTGGTATATGGACACCAATATTACTAAATTGTTATATATATAAGAAAATAATATTTTGTAATGGGTTGTTTTCTATTAAATGGGAGCTTGAATTTGGTCTATATAGTGTATGGGTGTTCTATTGTTTGTGGTGGTCGAATCCCATGTATGCAAACCATTGTTTGTATAAATATAACATATTTTTAAATTCTTATAAATTTAATGTCAATTTAATTTTAATCTAGAAGGAATTTTTTAAATAACTAAATGAAAAAATGGTCACAAGTAGGACATAAGTGTCTTGTTTCTAATGAGATTACCAGTTCTGGTGATTTTAATTCCTGAAATTAAACAACTATTATTGGTTTTCATTATGATGAATCTAGGTCGGATTAATAGGAACCTCATAGGGTGCCTTATCTATTTTAAAATAAAGATAAATTTATATTTTTAATTTACTAATTATTAAGGGATGTCAATACAATGATAAATGATTAAAAAGGAGGCTTTATAAGACTTTTATTTTTTGCCTTATTGTTTGTTTTAAATCATTTTAATGTTTAATGATAAAATATAAATCAACATAAAGAATTTAAAATTGTACCTTATGTGGTTTCCTTTTCTAAAAACCTTACGTAAGGTTGGTTTTAATATCCTCCTATGTATCCTTATAATGGATGCATGAGTCGTTTCCATTGGAGTTCTTTTATTTAGTAATGTCTTATATAATAGGATATTGAGCAGGTGAATTTTTCTCAGGACCTAGTGATATGGTTGAATATTTTTCTTGTTTATGGGGATACCCATTTTAGGTATCACCCTTAGAGATTAAATATCATGTCAGGGAAGTGAGTAACCCTAATGTTTGGTGTCCTTTAGGTGACTATGTCCTTCATAGATGCATTGTTTCTAAGTGACACCCATATTCATATGGGTATTCATAGTATCTATAACCCTTGTTATGATCGTGAGAATTGGAAAATTCTCAGTTTCAATAGACATGCCTAGTTAATGGTCCTTCTCTTATAGGTCTTGTTTTCTTGTTTCATTCTCCATGGGTGACTATAAATTTTAACAGTTTATTTGTAATTTGTAAGGGATAGAAAACCATTGAATGTGTTCCTTTGTAGGGATATCAAATACATGTATACAAAGGGATGACATCATATGGATAATATTCATGATGTACTGGTAGACTGTAAAACCTATGTATAGTATGAGTTCATATATTTAATTCCTATTGAGTGTTTAACGGTCTAACAAACGATTTATGTTTGGTGAAATCATTGATCATTGTATCATTGAGTATGGTCTTTTGAAAACTCTATTGTAGAATTACATGGGTGTTAAAAAGATTATATTTATTCCCAATGTTCATGAATAATTCTTAGAGAATCATGTGTTTTAACACATTACACGATTTGGTTTTCATGCATGGGTATTTTATGTATGTGATCGTGACTCATAGGATTGTGAAAATTGAGTTTGAGTTGTTTTTGATATATCATGCTTTTGATAGACCAACCTCACTCTCATTTGATGGATTTGAAACTCCTATGGTTTGTAGAATCACATCAGTTCTATTTAATGTGTCCTTATAGGTAGACGTAACACAACAGAGGTTAACCATTGGGAATGGTGGACCATTCATGAATGCCTATGAGTCATCCATGTTTGGTGAATGTCTATGCTTTCTTGGTTTCACAATATAAGGGTGTTTGGATATGTTTACAACCGCTGGACTGTACCATTATTCTAGAATGGGAATCATTGGATAATCTTGAACAATCACATAATTCCTATGTGGGTATGGGAATCAAGGTTTTGTAAATGATGGTGCATCGGTAGGTGTTGTTGAGCTTCCTTCAAGAAGTCAACCAGTACAAGTTCCCTATTATTCTTATAGATTTCTTAGTTTCCTATAAGTGTATTATTTTTAGATATTATCATTTAACCTATATTGAAATCATCATTTATATACTAAGATAATGTTGAAATTATGCTATGCTAAATCGCTAAAGGCTATTGGGATTTTTTTATTAGATTTATGAGTGTTTCACGCTAGATGTGTGGTTATTTTTTAGGCATGAATTGTTTAGAATGGACCTTGGTTCCAATTTAGGATTTCAATGGATGTACAATAGAATCCTTTCTTCCCTTTGACATGATCCCTAGATGGATTCAACTATGGGGTCAGTCAATGTCCATAGGTGTACATCGTGGATTTTTACCAATGTCTCGCTTATAAACATGTATTGTGGACTACTATGGTCAGTTCATTTGACTCTAGTACATTGGTTCCATGGTTATCCCCAACTAGGGGTAATTAATTCTAGTGAAATGGAACTTGATTACACCCTTGTTCATGTGGTGCCATGGATGATTAAATTTACAGTTATATTTTTGATCAGGGAACATCACTAGAAGTCAAGTGAGGACATTGGGGAGTGTCCTCATGGACAATGAAAATTCCTTGGGATGTGGAATTATGGTTTTGTTTGAATTACATCGAATGTATAAGATGGGAATTTTGAGAATAGTAAGTTAGAGGTGGCTCGACCCATTATCCTCCATGTTATGTGTGTAAAAAAGGACTAAACCATTTGAAGAATTTTTCTAGGTTATGTTGGGTCTGATTTAAGGGGTTGGATATGTCTTTTGATGAAATATTATGCGACCAAATCTGTTTAGCAAATTGTGATTTTACTATTTCTCTCAGCGAGGTTTCTTTATTGACCATTGATGAAATCAGGTATTTCTGTATAATAAAATCACACCAAGAATATCATTAAAATTTATAGAGGCATTCATTGTAAGGAAATTATTTTGGTAGAGTGTTTCATGAATTAGAATTGTCTGTTTTGAATTTTAAAGCCTAAGGTGTGGAGTACAATTTGATAACTACTTAATGAGATGATGATGTCATCATGTCTCTAGTTTAACGGGATCACGTAATCCCCATATCAATTATTTAATTTGTAAATGAGTGTTGGATTGAGTTTTTTTGGCTTATGTTTCATATATATAAATGAATACATTAAGGTGTGTTTGGTATTTATAAATACAATGCATGAATCTGAATGAGACTTCATGGCCCTAGTTGGTGGAGTGATTTTTATGTTTTTCTTGATGGATTTTTAGGGACGCCCAATTCTAACGAGGTGAGGATATAATAAGTAGTTATTTGGAAATTTATGAAAAACCAATGGAATTTGAACTTGAGGATCTACATGATGGTATTTTAAAAAAAAGATCATTAGAACAAAATTATTTGAGTTGGAACACTTATATGTGTTGTTTTTGGACATTAGTGAAGGGTTTAGAGGTTTCCTAGGTGTCTCATCATGTTTTTGGAGCACTAGGGTCTCGAAATAAATGGTATAGTGCTCTGAATAGGGTGCATGATTTGTCTTAAAACATAAGGCCCTCATTAAAAAAAACATATTAGCTATATCTAAGAATGATAAATTCCCCTAATATGGTGTCAATTGTTTACCAATACCATTTGACCATCCTTAATGGATATTGAAACATTGGTTGTTCCCTCACACTCTTTATCACACGGTTGGGTCACGGTTAGGGTAACCATTTGGAACAATTTGAATGAGGTGTTTTCCTAATCAAGGAGTGTCTCACTGTAGGGAAATTGTGTGGGAACACCATGCAGCCAATTCATGGACCTAGGTTTTCGGGTGAAATCTCATTTACACCTTTAATGAAATGTTAAAACTTTTTTTCTTCTTCACTTATTCTCCACCAATGGGTGAATCCCCATTTTTTCACTCTGGGTTTCTCCAAAGGCTAATATAAACTTCTGAATATCTCTTATGTCCTTCAACCAAATCAATATTCATCGATATCTATGAATTATTATCTTTATGCTCTTAATTCCTCTTTAATCATTCTTCATTTGACTTTATCTCTAAAATTTTATTGATGTGAAATCCCATTTTCAATTTTTTTAGATTGAATGTAGACTTCTTAGTTTTTTTTAATACAATTCATATTATACATCAAAACTGAATGAGTGGTTGGTTTTGAGGTTTGCAGTCTATGAATATTTCTTCATTTCTCCTCTATTTTTTGAATAGTGTTATAGCATCACACACCATCCTTTCCACTCGTCATTTTTAGGTGGGATTATTTATATCAAATTGATCACTTCACCTTGATACATTTATTTAGATTATCTTTTAGTGACTTAGAGATGATGGAAATATTTTATGGAACCCCCATGGGTGTTCCACGTGAATTACCCCATATTTTAAATTACAAAAATAATAACGGAACCTTCAAAATTCCATATTAGATGATAATAAATTGATTTTCCATGATAGATAGTTTTTCTATAATTCATTTATGATGATTTGAATAATGATATTTTTATTGGATGCTATTTATCCCAAAATAATTTTTTAAAAACAAGGTCATGTTTTTATAGTAATACCCATCATATTTGGTGAATTTTCATTTAATCCAAAAATTATTGATTATTGATATAAATCATTGCTTCCTTGTGGGAGGGGTTTTTATATATGTTCAAATGTATTTATTAGATATATATAATGTTAGTAAATAGACTTAATTACTGTTATTCAATAGGAGTTTCCTCCTTCCACATAAATTTTTATATTAATAGATGCACCATCTTAGTGAATGAAATGGCCACTCCTATCTAATTGACCAACGGACAAAGATCATCCAAAGGGATTTTCATGAATAATAATAGGGAATTACCATTTAGGTATTTTCCTATATTATTATGGTTCCCTCTAAGAGTCTCCCTGAGCCTTGTTTAAAGAATTTTCATCATTTGGTAAATTAAATGGATGGTATTGACCTATTACTTGTTTTTTTAAATCATACATGAAATATTATAATTGTGATGCCCTTGATTATAATGGGTTATTTAAATAAAACCCATGAGAGTTATTTTTTAATGGATTGTATTATATGTATGATGATTCCCTAATATATTATTGGTGAACGTAAAGATTGATAAATATTATCATAGGCTAGTTTTCTATAAGTATGATTACATGTTTATATAGGATGTGTTTTTTAGAAGGGTTTTCTTAATCAGGGTGGAATCACTCTCCATTATGTTGGGTGTTGATCATGGAATCTCACACCAATGATTCTATGTGGGAATTTGGTCTTATGTGCTTTGTTCTGGGATAATAGTGTTTCCATGATGGCTCACATTTCATCGGGAGTGCTAAAGAATCTCTCACTCTATAGGGATGTATGGAATGTACCCTATTACTTGAGACATTAGGATCATTTTAACTGGTTATGGATGTCTGAGTCACACCCTTGTCTATCCAGTGACTAGTATTCCTTGAATATGGTCATTAGGATTCGGTATGAAATTATCTCATATTGGTGGATTAAATATATACTTAAACTATATATAAATTACTTCTAATATATATTTACTAGTAAGAAATTTTTATTCTGGGTATGATCTGATGTAGGTACTAATGCTAGCTGTCCCTTATGATCCAAGGTTGGATGTTGTTTATTTACTCAGTGGTGCTATCTTATCTACTTCATATACATGATTATTATATAAAATTATATTTCACAAAAAATATTTTTTTTTGATATTGTGGGTGGGTGTCTATTGTGATTTTATATTATACACCTTTTCGGGGTCGCCATTATACTAGGTACCTGAGTACACCTTCTACTTTCATGACTGTTGTTGGTTTCTTTTATTGTTTAGCTTGTACCTATGATATATGATAACGAGACAGAGATAAATCTCGGGAATTTCGGAGAGATACCCCTTGGAGAACTAATTTTAGTTAATCCCATTTTCCTTTATTGTATTGTATCTTGATGTACATTTTATGTTTATTGTTTTGATTAAGTATCATCATCAGGACATCTATGAGTTAGTTGCATATTAGAATTGGCCATTTAATTATTTATTCGGTTGATTATTATTATTCATATGCATTCATTACATTCTTTATTAATATTTATGATATTTTCTATTGTTTATTAAATGATATTACGATGTTCTACTCTACTTGTAAGGGTATAGTCTCCCCACTATCACCTCTTTACACCCTCACTAAATGTTAGTAACATCTAGCATATGGGGATGCACTGTTAAGGCTATATGACCCACTTGTCTGGTTATCGTCTTAGTGGTCAGTCAATTCAAGATGTTTCACTATAAAGTATTAAAAAACAATAGGTATTTGAGATCCCCTTTCAGATTTTAGAATAATAAAAATATAGTTTTTGTCAAATTATTTGTATTTCTGTGCCTAATCATCAATATATATTATAAATCTATATCCTTGGGTTATATTTTATGAAATTGTATCTTGAATATCATGTTATAAAATATATAATGTCTCATTTTATATATTATTTTTTTCTTTTTCCTAATTCCTTATTTTTATAAATTTAAAATATATGTTATAATAATAAAATATTTGAAAATGTTTCAAAAAATATTTCTCACATAGAATGAATATAATTTTTTTCTTTTTTATAATTATGTTTAATGCCATGGTTTTAGGAAAATTAATATATGGATTATATTACATTAATTTCTAAGGGAATTTGACCACATTAATGTCTTGAAATGAATGAAATTGTAGCTTTTAATGATTAATTGATAATACAATGGGATTTTGTTGAATTTAAGACGATTCAATTAATATGTGAGTTTTCACATGAAATAATCTAAAATAAGATTTAACATGGCTTGTTTTAATTAGTGTTTTAATAAAATATTTCAAAATGGTGAAAATATGTCTTGGAACCCCAATATAGTTTTCAATAAATGGTTAAATTGTTATTGTATAATATATGCAACCCTCTTCATTGATCCCCTTAATTTCATACCACAATATATAAATTTTTATCCCTTAGTGTTTCTCTTAATTTTTTTTCATATAGATTGAAGTTTTTCCATTGAAATTGGATTTTTTATACAGGGAATATAGTAGTGAGATGTGGGATTTATTTATTTTGTTTCATTTTTGACTCTTATATTGACTATTTTTATTACATGTTGATCACTTAAACTATTACATTTCATTATAACCCATTATATATAACTTGATGGTTTGTATTTGTTCATACATTGTTTAGATTGTGTGCTAGATTGGGATATGTTTCTAGTTAGTCTGAGTGAACTAAAAATATGAACGGTTTTATTTTTCAATTGATTGATCTCACCAGATGAATATGAACCACAATGAGACCATGTGAGCTCTCAAATTTTTTGGGTTCATGAATGCAAGATAGTTTTTGATCATCTATGTCTTTTATTATCAATGTTAAAGGAAATTTATTTACCCATTATGTTTAACTTCCATTGAGGACAGTTTAACGGATTCCAATTTTTTTATATCCCATAGCATTTTATTAATTACATGGTGCTATTAATTTGGCCATCAATTTTAATAATGTTCTATTTGTATTTAAGTGTATGTTTGTGTTCAATCCCATTCAATGATGCTTTTATTTTATTTTTTATATTATTATTAAAAAGTTTAGTAATGTATAATTTAAAAAGAAATTTTATGTTTATATTATAAAATGTAATTTGATATTTTTTTAGAAAGATTAAAGGGATTTGAGATGTCTTCTATAATATTTACTAATACATAAATTTTTATAATTTAGAATTTTTTCATTAGATGGCATATATTCCTACCATTATTACGCAATAAATTTGAAATGTCTTATAAATATTATTACCATAAATTTATAATTTCATTCAATTACCACATAAAAAACCAATTTATTATATAAATATATATTTCAAATCTAGTATTAATGAAATGAAATTTGATTGGAATTGCACAATTTTTTTTGGTGATATCTTATTTGGTATATTTAGTTCTCACCATACAAATAACACTTGGTGTATGGTGCTCCAACATGTTCCTTTATGTAACATCCCAGTTCTGGAAGCCACCCAGAGGCGCCCCGTACCAGGATTGTCACATGGCCTCAATCGCATTTCCTCAAATGCCATAGGCTGCCGACTAGCAGTGAGGGCTTTGGGTGAGAGAGTGGGGAAACTATGCCCTCATTGGCAGAGTACACAGTGAAAGAAGAATAAACATACAGTAGCGGAACCAGTGATAACCAACAATATAAATAGTGGAAGACTAAATCATCAAACTGGAGCACATATGTATATATATGAAATGATGCATAATATATAACTAGGAAAGCTTCCAAACAAGTCACCATGCTAGACACCCCCACGGTACCAAGGCAAGTACAATGAAAAGTAAACATCTCCTCAGCATCGCAAGCCAAAGCTTGGTCCCATGCTCCCCTGCTCCCAAAAATCAAGTTCCAGAAGTCGAAGGGCACATGTCATTGTCTATACCTGTAGCAACATAGACTGCTTGGGCCCAAAATCATGGCCCAAACAGGGTGTGAGATTAAATCCCAGTAGGCATTCACCCAAAGATCTGTGCCTAATAGTCAGTGAGTATATGGAAGGTAAAAGTACAACAAGGATTAAACAACAATAGAAAGTAATAGGAAGTAATAGTAAGTGGTAAAACAAGATGATACAACAACAACTAAACCACAACCAATAACAGTAGTGAAGCATAAAGCTAGAAAATAGGAACCCTATGGGAAGTACTCTTAGCCATACCCTCTGGTCCTATCAAAGAAATACCACAACCCTCTGGGCAGTGCACTCAGCCTAACCCCTCTGGTTGGTCATACGAAATTATGAGACTCTCTAGGGAAGCTCACTCGGTCAATTCCCCTTATAGTCTAGGGTAGTCAGGGACTCTCTTGAGTAAGATCATGCGGTCTATCCCTCATAGCCCCAAGGTCTAGAGACTCTTTGAGGAAGATATCTCGTTCAATTCCTCCTATAGCTTCAGGTATACCACAGACTCTCTGAGGAAGCTCACGTTGTAAATTTCCCCTCTAGCCTGGGAAGGTTCTTAAATAAATTCAAACAAGGTAAGACTCTCTGAGGAAGCGCACTTGTTCTACCCTCCTGTAGTCTATAAAATCCAAGACTCTCCGGGAGCTAACTTGGTCCATCCCCTCTGTAGTCTGTAATGTCTAAGACTCTCTAGGAAGCTCACTCGATCTATCTCTTATAGTCTATAACACTATGTTCTCTCATCCCCGTGTCGGCCAGTGCATAATAATGATGTAATGCTAAATTAAATCTATATAGCTACATGGTTAACCAATGTACACCTATAGAGCTACTATGATAAACAGTCTACAAGGCAACAAGCATGTCATGAGTTTCACTTCATCCTATAACCGCAAGGCATGGAAAAAGGTGTAACAACCAATGGAAAACGAGACCCAAAGGTCGTAAACAGAACAAAGCAAGGTAAAATACATCCAAGCACAACAAATTATCCTTAACATGGTCAATTTTCCTCTACATAAGCATACAAGAGAGGTTGTAAAACAACAAGGGAAAAAAGCTAACACACAATACCCCATTCACGGTTATTGGTGGAAGTTTTCACATTAAACTCAATGTCATTTAATGGTAAGGCACAAACCACCTACCTCAATCCTAGGAGATCGATATACTTGAACCACGACGGCTGATTCTCCCTAGAACATCGTAGATCTGAGAAAACTCACAAAACATTCAACCATAGATAACTTGAGAAGGAGGGCGAATTGGAAAACAAGGTTCAAGTAGAAGGACGAACTCACCGCTGCACTTCCAACGTAATCGACCATGCTCGAATCGGAGATCGGATGGAGAGGTGGAACTCGGGGATTATTCGGCCGTATGGGTCACTCTCAGACGAACCAGACCTAGAATAAGGCAAATAATGTGATGAGGCGAGACCCCGGTCCATTTAGTGAAAAAAATAAAATTACACGACATGTATTTTTAAAGTACACGACGTGTAGTGGGTTTTTTCGTACTCCACCAAAATCAGCCTACATGTCACCCCTACACACTGTGTGTGTGGCCCGGGCATGGCCAGCGCACGACTTTGAGCCGGAGAAGAGTACACGGCGTGTACTCAGAAAGTACATGGCGTGTACTTCGATGTTTTCTAGAAATTCCAGAAATTCAAAAAAACTCTATAAAGGGAAATACATACCTGAAACGAAGATCCGGGTTCTTAAAAACTCCCCCCGTTAAATAAATTTGTCCCAGAATTTTCCTATATGGGAGTAGAATAAGGATCCTCAAACATCTCCGGCCACTGCGATCAAACCTCGAACTCCCTCTCCCAAGTCTTGTCCTATAATCGCCCGTGCTGCCATAACTCAAGTACTAGAGGAACATACCGGCCTCAAAGATCCTTCGTAATACGATCGAAAATCCGGATAGGATGCTCCTCAAACGACACATCCCCTTCAAGCTCAACCTCCTCGGGTTGGAAGACATGAGACGGGTCTGAGAAATAACGTCGGAGCTGAGAGACGTGGAAGATGTCTTGCATAGCCCGGTACCACTGAGGTAGTTGCAACTGATAAGCAACCGGCCAAACTCTCTCCAATACACTGAATGGTCCGACGTACCTCGGTGAATGCTTACCATGCCTCTGAATCCTCTTGTGTCCCAACCTTGGTGCAACACATAGGAAAACATGATCTCCTTCCTCGAACTGCAGAGGTCGTCTCCACTGATCAGAATAAGACTTCTGTCGAGAATGTGATGTATCCAACTTCTTCTGAATCAACTCTATCTACTCTGAAGTCTCCAGAACAAGACGAGGTCCTAGGAAAGCTGCCACTCTTTCCTCCATCCAGCATAAGGGAGATCGGCACGACCTACCGTACAAAGCCTCGTATGGTGCCATCTGAATGGTCGCCTGAAAACTGTTGTTGTAGGAGAACTCCACAAGAGGTATATGCTTCTCCCAAGAACCGCCGAAGTCTAGAATGCAAAGCTCAGAGTATATACTCAAGAACCTAGATCGTGCGCTCAGACTGGTCATCAGTCTAGGGATTGTATGCTGTACTCAAATGTACGTGTGTGTCCAAAGCCTTCGGATGTCCCTGCCAGATCCGATAGGTAAAGCGTGCATCCCTGTCGGAAACAATGGAGTTTGGAACCCCATGTAGACGTACAATCTCTCAGATGTACAGTCGTCCCATATCATCAACACTAATGGTCTCCTTGATCGGCAGAAAGTGTGTTACCTTTGTAATTCTGTCAATGACAACCCAGACCGCATCACTTCCCCGTGGTGACCTCATCAACCCGGTCACGAAGTCCATTGCGACATCATTCCATTTCTACTCCAGAATGGGTAACTACTGTAAGAGCCCTGCAGGTCGCTGATGCTCTGCTTTCACCTGCTGACAAGTAGAACATCTCATGACATAACCAGAAACATCTCTCTTCATACCTGGCCACCAGTACTGGCGATGAAGATCCTGATACATCTTGGTGATGCCAAGATGAACTGTCCAATCAGAGGAATGAAAATACTACATCAGCTCCTCGTGTATGTCTAAAAGAATCCATACGCGTCCCTGGAAATGCAAGATCTAATCCTCACCCACTATCCATCTAGGATGAGGGTCCCCTCCTAACATACACTTCTACAGGACCAAGGCCTCTGAGTCAGATAGCTGCCTCATTCATACCTGGTCAAGAAGTGTAGAGATAACAGCCACAGATGAAAGAAAAGTATGTCCCTTCGTATCGTGCACCTCCAGATGCATCTCAGTGAACAGAGCCATAAGCTTCCACTCACTATTGGCCTCCTGAACTACCTAAATCTGACTTCTCATGCTCAAATCACCAGCCACTGCGTTACCTTTTCCCGGCGTATAGGCAAGCTCAAATTCGAAAGACTGAAGATACTCGACCCACCTGCGCTATCTCAGATTCAGATCACACTGAGTAAAGATATACTTGAGATTCTTGTGGTCGGTGAAAACCATAAAGTGCTCTCCCAGAAGATAGTGTCTCCAATATCGTAAGGCATGAACAACTGCTGCCAAATCCAGATCGTGTGTTGGGTAGTTCCTCTCATGTGGCCTCAACTGGCGAGACCCATACGCAACGACCCCATATCCTTGCATAAGCACAGCTCCCATCTCGATACCTAAATCATCATAGAAAACAGTATAACCCTTGCCCAGCTCTGGCAAGACTAGTATCGGTGCAGATGTCAACCTCCCTTTTAGCTCCTGAAATGATGATTCACAAGAATCTGACCATAAAAAATAACCCCTTTCTTGGACAAACCTATTAATGGGGCTGATAGGCATGAGAATTCCTGAATGAAGCGTCTCTAGTATCCGGCCAACGATAGGAAACTCCGCTCCTCAAAGATGTTCTTCGGCTGCTCCCAGGAAACTACAGCTCACACATTATCTAGGTCCACTGACACTCCAATCTCAAATATAACATGTCCCAGGAAGTGAATCTGGTCCGTCCAAATGTGGCACTTCGAGAGTTTATCATATAGTCGATGATCTCTCAGATTACTCAGAACGATCTCAAGAAGTGTGGCATGATCGTGTCAAGTGTGAGAGTACACCAAGATATCGTCCACGAAGACCACAACAAAAGAGTCCAAGTAAGGATGGAACACTCGGTTCATCAGTTCCATGATGACTGCAGGCACATTCATAAGTCCGAACAGCATGACTGCATACTCGTAAAGACCATACCTGCTCCTGAAAGCTGTCAGAGGTATATCTGACTGTCTAACGCACAAGTGATGATAACCAAAGATCAAGTCAATCTTCGAGAACACCCGGGATCCTCGAAGATGATCAAAGAGTTGATCGATCCTTGGAAAGGGATATCAGTTCTTGACTGTCAACTGGTTCAGCTTTCGATAATCCACATAAAGCCAAAGGGTACCATCTACCTTCTTTGCAAACAAGACAGGTGAACCCGATGGAGATGTACTAGGTCAGATGAAACCCTTTTCTTGCAACACCTCCAACTGCTTATTGAGATCCTGAAACTCAGGTGTAGAAATCCTATATAGAGGAATGGACACCGGTGCTACTCATGGAACGAGCTCAATCAAGAAGTCTACCTCACGCTCCAGAGTTAAACCTGAAAAGTCTTCTGGAAAGACATCCCTGAAACGATCCACCACTGGAGGAATGTCTAACTGTGGAGTCCCCGGATTATCCTGATAAAGACTGGAAATCGGAGTTGTAACTTCCCCTAGACCATGATGCTCTGGTCCAGCTCTACCCGCCTGGACATCCCAATCGCCTCTATGAAGGAAGGATCCGCCCTCTGGTGATGTGAAACTCACCCTGCGGCGAGAGCAATCGACGACTGCCTGGAAAGGAACCAACCTGTCCATACAGAGAATGACTTCATAGCCCGTCATCTCCAGGACATAGAGGTCCCATATTAAATGAAACCCCGCAACCTCGAGAGGGAACTCCTTGCACTATCGTACGATAGATGTCCTCGTTCCCAACAATGTGTCAAGAGTTAACAAATCGGCAGACAAAAAGATATAGAGACCAAGGTTCTCCACAACTGCAACAGAGATAAATCTATGGGAAGCACCGGTATAAAAAAACTGAAGATAAAACTGAGGCTTCTATGATCATACCACGAACCATAGAACGGTCGGGATCCTGCTCCTGATAGGTCTGCTCCACTGTGAAAGACTGGCCTGCACCAAGGCCCTGCACCCCTGGCTGACAGCTCTAAGCTGATCCACTCTGCTGTCGCTAATGACCTGGTGACAGACTGCCATGGCTGTGACCTCCACCTCGACCTGAACGGCCAGAAGAACTCCAGTTCCCTGACTGGTGGGAAACAGGTGAAGCATCTCCATAACGCGGGGACATGGAGGAACCCCTACCGCCAGTTGAAGGTGAGAAGATGTGACATAAATGCTAAAGATGGCCCATCTTGCCGCAAGATCGTCACTCCATTAGATCTCTAGGGAACTGAGGCCTAGCATGCCCACTACTACCGCACTGGTATCATACAACCTGGCTGCTAGAAGAGGCATCCCTCGAACCTTGATCTACTCAGGAAGACTCTCTGGGACGCTTCCTACTGTCTGTAGGAGGAACATCAGCTCTGAATGATGAACCGCCCTGGCTCACTACTCCAGAATCCCTCAGATTCCGCTCAGTGATCAGCGCTTAGTTGATGATGCAGGATATCGAAGTCAACTGGAAGATATTCAACTTGGAACGGATCTGCTACCTGAGACCATTGTTGAACACCCTAGTAAGGAACAACTCATCACCTGCTGGGATTAGTGTGAAGTACTGAGGCTCGGTGAAACGAGATGAGTACTCGATAATAGAAAGACTACCCTGCTTCAGACTCATAAACTCCCAGGCTCGATCGGCCCTCAGGGTCTTCGGATCGAATTAGTCATAGAAGGTGCGTTGAAACTTGTCCTAAGACATATCTTGCTGACACCCTGACCATGAGATCACCTCTCACCACCTCTTGGAGGTGTCCCGGAGCATATAAGTATCCAGATTTACCATTTTCTCCAGAGGGGTCTCTAGGTGATCAAATATGGTCAGTGTGGCCTCTATCCACGACTTTGCAGCCTGAGGTCCTCCATCCCTTGAAAAAGTAGGAGGATGCTATTATTGGAAAACCTGCATCAACTCAGCCATTGACGGGGTAGGAGGTGGCGCTCTCTGGAAGGTCTGCATCATCCTCAATAAGTCCTCCCAGAACTGTGTATCGGCTCCTGCGACGGGTATGACAACCGGTGCCAAGGCTGGCTCAACTGGAGGATCAGCAGGAAGTCCCTGATGAGCCACATCTGGCATTTGATCCTTGCCTGACGACAGACGTACAACCAGGGGACGTCTCGGCGGCATAGCTCTGAAAGATCAAAAGCACACCATAGATCAAGATTAAAAAAGATTGAAAACGCGGAGTAAAAAACAGGAAAACAAGAAAGAAACTGTCATGTTTTACAAAACTAGACTACACAGCGTGTATAAAAACTACACATAGTGTCAACTTAATCCACTGACATGGGCGTGTACCCCTTCCCGACAGGTCATGTAACACCCCAAACTACACGACATGTTGACCCAACACACGGCGTGTACATGAAGACTATTCCCCTTCTTGAGGATCTTCACACGGCTAACTAACACTATCAAACAAAACTCAGACTACACGGTGTGTACTAGACACTGACACGGAGGCCTGTGTTGTTTGTTACACAACTATCTACACAGTTGGCATTTACACGCCGTGTTCTGAACAAAAACGTAATGTATAGGTGAAGGTGACACCATCCTGTGTTGTTCGTGAAACGGCCGGGTACCTGGGAAAGACTGCACGGAGTGTTCAAAAGGAAAAACGGTGTGTCCTACTCGAGCTTCCCCGACCCGTGTTGTTTGTAGAGACTTGAAGCTTGACGTACAAGGAAATTAAATTACTTTTGAGGATTACATAGTGCATAACAAAAACACACACACAAGGACCGTAATAGTTTAGAGTCTTTGGAAACTCGGAACGTAATCTTCTAATCATGGTGAAAGATCTTCAAAATCTCCCAAAAAGATCTTCATTTTTTTTCTTACCTGAAACCTTTCATTATATCCTGGGGAAAAGAAAACATAAAAGGGTGATCTCAAATTCTCAGTAAAGGTAAAAAAAGAAATATCAATCACATCATATTCATAAGAACAAAACATTTTGGAAATCTTAACCTGCAAAAGAGATCATAATATCATAACATGGGATAAAAAATAGTAGTGAACTTTAATCCCAATAATCATAACTTAAAACATGAAACTTTGTGGCGTACACACATAATCATAGAAAATCATTTCTTATTAGTCAAGACTCATTTCCAAGTCTATCTTAGTGGACAAAGTACATTTCTGAACCGAGTTCATTCCTCGTTTTAGTCTTGCTTCACTGAACCGGTTTAACCTGCCGTTCCAACCATGTCTATCTCATGAGATATAAAATCTTTACCCAATGAATTGGAGGGAGATATAGGTCCCACCCATCTCATAATGATACCATTATTATGTTTTCCACAAATTCATAAATCATACATCATTGCATAACCCATGTAATAAAAATGGGATTCTTAAACAACATGACATCCTAAAAAAATGCATATAAGATAAAGGAATTCATAAAAATAATTCCATCACAACATAATCAAATCAATGTAATAATAGGGATGGAAACAGAACCCTAGATTATCATATATGGAAAATAATTTTGATAAAACACTTGAACTCCATTCTTGAGGAAAATATTCTTTCTACTTCAAAAACATTTTCCTTTCTTAACATGTCACACAATTTTAAACTAAAAGAAGTTGATTAAAAATAAACTTGAAAACTTGTAAAGTAAGCTTCTTGGAAATAATGTTTTAAAAATCCATTCATGCCGTATAAGTTAAAAAAAACATTCTTCTCGTACTTTTGTCGGAAAATTCAAAAAGTACCTCGTACGAAAAACGACAAAAGATTCCTTTCATATCTTTTGCTAAAAACTCACAGAAGGGTAAAATTGGAAATAAACTATTGTAGAAGAATATAAATATTACATATTGAGGAAACATGGATGTGGATGATAAAATGCACCCCAGTAAATTACAAAGTATAAACAATCTCGGATAAAATGCACCCTAGTAAAAATGCACCCCAGTAAATTTTGTCATCCATGTTTTGACTTGTAATTATTCATATGATTACTTAGATCATTATTATATAATTCCAAAATATAAAACATGATTTATATATAATATATATTCATAATATACATATATATAATAGATCAGTAAATGGAAATAAATACACCGTTCATGGAGACGGTAGGTCGTACGTACGCATGAACACTGTTTTCGTTTCCTTATTGAGTTGAATGGAATTAAGTAGATGACATATATATATATATATATAAATAAATCCAGTATCATTATTATGTCATATATTTCATGATTACTTATTATATATACTTTATAATCATTCATGAATGGTTAACGTGGAGAATGAATCTCATCGCGTCGTGGAGACGGTAGTCCGTACGTACGCACGAGCGATGATATCATTCTCATGATCGTGGAATTGTATTTGTGTGTATGTATAAAATTTCAGAATAAATATATCTTTAAAATAATCATATATATTTACTATTTACATCATCATACCCATCCAAGTAAGGTGGTGGTGGAAAATAGATTACACCACGGCGTGGAGACGGTATTCCGTACGTACGCACGCGCGATGATTTCATTTTTCGTAGGATGGGTAGATGGTGAAATAGGGTTGTTTAATACTTATAATAACATATATGTATATGAGTGATACTGATGTTATTACTTCATAATGAAACAACCTAAGAATAATAAGTGGAAGAAGAAATAAAGTTGAAAGAATCGGTAACGGACATTACCTCTTCTTTGAAGCGCTTCTTTGAGACCTCCTTTTAGGGAACTAAAATTGGTCTTTGAAGAAGACCAGGACCTCTAGGATGTCTCTAGGGAAGTGGAGAGAAGAAATTTTCAGGGTTTGGCCGAGATTGAAGGCTCAATGTGGTGTGAGGAAGAGAGGGAGGAGGTGCCCTTTTATAAGGGAGGAGAGGGGCTACTTTGGAAAACTAAAAATATTATGTTATTATAAAGTCATATTCGGTTTTAAATAGCTCCAAATTGATTTATTTCTAATCCAAGGTGGGGATGGGTCAAAATCCTCTCATAAAATTGAATTTAGACAAGTTTAGGTTCATATTTTAACCTTATCATTTATATTTAACTTTAAGTTAGATAATTTTACTTTTACCGTGTCTTTTTGTGTTCTTACACTATAAGGTTAATAAACATAATATACCAAGACAAAAGAACCACAAGTTGCTTATTATTAATATATATAACCTTATCTAAGTCATTTGGACGAACCTTAGATTTTTATAAATAAAATAACAATTAATAATATAATATTTGTTTTAAAAACTATTTTATGTCAATTTTGACACTATTTACTAATTGATTTTTGTGAAAATCATAACAGAATGATTAGTTCGGACAAAGTTAATTAAATCAACAATAACATGTCATATTAACATTAAAAATTATTTTAATTCATAAAAAGTATCAAATTACATTTATTTGGGTATTTATAACATCAATTATGTCAATATTTCATTAATAGGATAATTATTGCATCATCATTGTATCATAAATAAATTAAATTATTTTAAGTCTAAAAATTAAAATAAAATACCATTATCTTTGAAATCTTTTTAGATTGCTAATTAATATTTATAGATGAATTTATCTTATGTATAACCCTATATTAAAAATGATTTACTTAATAAACATTGATTTTAACTATTTTAACCCTTCTTTACATAAATTAATAATAAATGTCCTAATCTAATCCAAGTGGGCCTAAATGGTCATATTTTATTCCTAAGGTTTTTTTTGGTCGAATTACACTTATCCAATAGAATTAGGACATGTGTTAGGGTAATAATATATTCATTTTTAACCTTAATTACCCTATTTACTTTTAACCGTGGTAAAAAAAAGTAGAAAGGTACTATTCACCAAAAATTATTTTCATCTCCTTAAACCACATTTTACTTACTGACATCAACCGTGTCTCTTGGATTTTATAAATTCCACTCACAGAAGTGGTAAAATTAGGTTTTATGAAAAATTCAGTTTTTTAACTACCACTTAGTGGTTTCACTATTAATCAAAAAATGATAGTTTTCAGAAAAATACCAAAAATTAGGCCTAAGCTATATTTGATATTATGAACTCAAAAATGATGTCTATTTTACCAAATTCAAAACATATCAGTTTCATTAATTAATATTAAAATTAATTCTCATCGTCAAAACAAATAGCATGTTCTTAAGAGATAATAACTATCAAAAGATTGACACTTGTTTATGTCTAGTTTAAATGTGAAATTACATGCAATGAACAACATTGTATTAAATTGTAAAAATATACTCTAAATATAATTTAAAACCACTCAAATTAATAATTTATCATTATTAATTATTTCGATTAAAAAATTTTCTTTTAATTAAAATTTAGTAATTTTCACTATTCATCAGAATATGAAAGTTACCCAAAAAGTACGAAAATTTCACCGCAGGCTAAATTCGATACTCCGAATCCAAAAATGAAGTCCATTTTGAGAGATAAAATTTCTAAAATCTTTAATGGTGGTTATTACTATTCATAACTGCCAGTTATAATAATATTTTAATAGCATATCGTTGTTTAGTGAAACTCAATATTGCATACTACACATGCTATTGAGAAAGGTTGTGATTACGTGTAATGCAAGGAAAGTCAAGGATGTGTGTTGTGCAAGCTCCTTTTGGTGTTGAGTAAAACACAAGACATTAATGAAATTAAAAATAATATTTTCATAAAATCTCGGGGTTTTACATTCTACCCCCCTTAAAATGAATTTCGCCCTCGAAATTCGTCGGGGATATAAATGGTTTACTATTCGAAAGATTATTTGATAGAAACCCACATCGTAAAAAGGAATACCAAAACCAATCTTTAAAAACAAAAGTATGAAATATAATGGTTACCCAAATAAACTAATCACTGGGTTTCCACATAGGTGAAAATATGAATATGGAAGAGAGATCTAACCATCATGTTCTGATGGAGAGTGGTAGAGAAAATGGATATGGAAAAGCCAGCAATAAAAAATCCATAAATTTGTGACGATCTAAGGTACCATCTGATTCATCAGATATAAGAGCACTAGGACAACATTTTTGGTTTTTAAGATCGTTTCCTTAAGGTTGATGAAATTGGAATTAGAAGAAATACTTTTGTGATTTCGGTATAGTCTCACTGTTGGTCATTCTTTGGATAATTTTCACTTCATCTCTTAAAGAAATGAAGTTTAATTTGTAATTCGTGATGTGTTAGCAGATCATGTGATAGAATGATGGTTCATTCCATCTGTCTCAAACAAAAGGTTAGAAAAGTTATCAAAAAATACATAAGTCCATCTATAGTGAGATTAATCATATATGGTTCCTAAAATGGACTTATACTTCATATATCATACTGCTTAATATAATAAAACTACTTTATACTAAATAGGGACTTCCTGTAGGCTAGTGTTTGGCAATAAAGGCCAGTCGCACTTCGGTTGTGTGTTCGATTCCCACAGCCTTGTCCGACGTGATGGGTTGTCGCCCATCCTGTAGGTTGTCCTATTTCTAAAAATACATCCCATAAATAATATCTAAAATACTTATATCCTAAAACAATACTAACTTATGTCAAACATAATCCATCCCAATCTTTAGGCTTATCCAAAATACTTCTATCCAATCTCATAGTATAAAGAAAATGATTACTTGAAATTTCACATAACAATCACGTGAATTCCATCATTTATCCGCATAGGATATATCTTGTTGGTCAAATTACAAACATGTGAATACTTTAATCATGTATTCACTTGAAGAATGAATACCCATTGAACCTTAGTGAAAACATGAATGAAGTTAAAAGTTAACACATTCCACATACCAAAATCCTCAAAATTCTATATACTCAAACCATGATATCACTTAGTCCTTATATGAATCATGAGCTAATGAATACTGTCAAACATTTCATTTTTTCCATATCCCTTCATTATGCGCATATCATCTTTTTTCCAAAAATATCTCAATCACTTTCCATGGTACCAGTACCATAAAATTATTGAAAACCACAATAGACCAATACATAAATATTCCAATATTCCAAGATACTATATACAACATTATTTTGGAATCCTATTACATAAACACTTAGTCATTCCACCACATCGTTTTCATATTCAACATCGCCAATGGTGATGGCATGTGACTTGCCTTTTTCCTTTTCCTTAAGTGGTTTCTCATGTCGATCATCATTAACCCTTGGATTAGGGCATTTATTAGCATAATGCCCCATTTCCATGAACTTGAAGCATTGAAGTTTAGTAGGTTCATTCTGTGTATCTCTTCTTTTTTTACATCATTAGACATATTCTTCCCATCATTATGGCATTAAAATGCCCGATGACCTTCCTTTCCACATTTGAAACATTTACTTGTCCCTTTAAGACAACTCCCTCCATGTTTCTTTCCACACCTTGAGCATAAGGGAAAGCTCATCTTCTTTTTAGTGTTCTCTTTAGATTTTACTTTGAATTCCATTTTACTCTTCTTATCAAACCCATATGACTGATGGGTTACTCCAATTTCCATCTCGACTTTGAGAGCACATCAAATGATTTCCTCGTAGCTATTGAAGTCCCTTATGGATAACGCCCTTTGAAGATTTGATTTTAAGCCACTAAAGAATTGATCGATCTTACTCTCAGGTTGGATAATAATACCAAAAGCGTACCTTTCATGTCTTGTAAAATTTTCTTCATAGGTACCAACAGATTCATCATCCTTTTGCTTCAGTTCAAGAAACTCTTTCTCCATATTTGTTCAGAGATTACGAGGGAAGTACTTATTGAAAAATAAGTTCTTGAACTCGTCCCATTCCATGGACTCAATTTCATCTCTTGGCCTCATATTCTTGATAAGATTCCACCATTGATCAGCATCACCTTCCAAACGATAAACTGCTAAGATGATTTTATCATGTTCAGAACGTTGATGAACTGAAAATATCTTTTCAGTAGTACTGATCCATTGTTCGGAAACAAGTGGATCAGAAGACCCACTGAAAGAAGGTGGACGTTGCCTCATGATAGACTCAATAGAATATTGTTCCCTTCTCTGATAATTTGGAAGTCCAGAATGATTCATAGCTTGTTTAAGTATTGAAATTAGATTTTTTACTCCATATCCCATAAAGGAGGAGTACCTTCAATATCTAACATCTTGGGTTACTGTAATTCTAGTACTATAACCTATACTTATACTTAACCTTAGGGACATCCCTAGACATACCTTAGAAATATCTCTAGGGATCTCACTAAAGTTCTCGAATCCTAGTTTCCAAAGGTTGACTAAACCTTTCCTCTGATACCAACTGTTGAGACCCAAATCTCAACGTACAATTACATTACATTACTTTTTCGGAATACTTAGTGCATAAAAAAACACACACACAAGGACCGTAATAGTTTAGTATCTTTGGAATCTCGGAACATAATCATCTAATCATGGTGAAATATCTTCAACATCTCCCATAAATATCTTCCTTTTTTACCTAAAACCTTTATTTATATCCTGGGGAAAAGAAAACATAAAAGGGTGAGCTCCAATGCTTAGTAAGGGTAAACAAAAGAAATATCAATCACATCATATTCATAAGAACATATCATTTTGGAAATCATAACCTGCAAAAGAGATCATAATATCATAACATGGGATATATCATATTATTGAAATGTAATCCCAATAATCATAACTTAAAACATGAAACTTTGTGGCGTACACACATAATCATAGAAAATCATTTCTTATTAGTCAAGACTCATTTCCAAGACTATCTTAGTGGACAAAGTCCATTTCTGAACCGAGTTCATTCCTCGTTTCAGTCATGCTTCACTGAACTGGTTTAACTTGTCATTCTAGCCATGTCTATCTCATGAGATATAAAATCTTTACCCAATTCATTGGAGGGAGATATAGGTCCCACCCATCTCATAATGATACCATTCTTATGTGTGCGACAAATTCATAAATCATACATCATTGCAAAACCCATGTAATAAAAATGGGATTCTTAAACAACATGACATCATAAAACAATTCATATAAGATAAAGGAATTCATAAAAATAATTCCATCACAACATAATCAAATCAATTTAATAATAGCGATAGAAACAGAACCCTATATTTTCTTAGATGGAAAATAATTTTGATAAAACACTTGAACTCCATTCTTGAGGAAAATATCCTTTCTACTTAAAAAACATTTTCCTTTCTTAATATTTCACACAATTTTAAACTAAAAGAAGTTTATTAAAAATAAACATGAAAACTTGTAAAAGAAGCTTCTTGTAAATAATGTTTTAAAAATCCATTCATGCCGTATAAGTTAAAAAAACATTCTTCTCGTACTTTTGTCGGAAAACTCAAAAAGTACCTCATACGAAAAACGACAAAAGATTCCTTTCATATATTTTACTAAAAACTCACCGAAGGGGAAAATTGGATATAAACTATTGTATAAGGATATAAATGTTACATATTGTGGAAACATGGATGTGGATGATAAAATTCACCCCAGTAAATTCCAAAGTATAAACAATCTCGGATAAAAATGAGATTGTGATATTTCCCTTACCTTAGGTCCGATTTGCTTCATAAGTGTCCGAACCTCCTGTATAATTATTTAAATAATGTCATTTACTTATTCAAGAATCATACGCATTGTTATGATATCATATATGGTTCACTTATGACTTTATATTACCCGTTCTTTTGTAAATTCCATGTTAAAGAGGGTTTTGGGTAAAATCCTTTCATTTGTCGTCCGTGTTTTGACTTGTAATTATTCATATGATTACTTAGATCATGATTACATAATTCAAGAATATAAAACATTATTTATATATAATATATATTCAGAATATACATATATATAATAGATCGGTAAGTGGAAAGAAATACACTTTTCGTGGAGACGGTAGGTCGTACGTACACATGAACATTGTTTTCGTTTCCTTATTGAGTTGAATCGAATTAAGTAGATGACATATATATATACACACATATATCCATTATCATTATTACATAATATATTTCATTATTACTTATTATATATACTTTATAATCATTCATGAATGCTTAACGTGGAGAATGAATCTCATCGCGTCGTGGAGACGGTAGTCCGTACGTATGCACGAGCGATGATATCATTTTCATGATCGTGGAATTGTATTGGAGTGTATGTATACTATTTCAGAATAAATATATCTTTAAAATAATCATATATAGATATTATTTACACCATTATACCCATCCATGTAAGGTGGTGGTGGAAAATAGATTACACCACGGCATAGAGACGGTATTCTGTACGTACGCACGCGCGATGATTTCATTTTCCGTAGGATGGATAGATGGTGAAATAAGGTTATTTCATACTTATAATAACATATCAGTATAAGAGTGATACTTATGTTATTACTTCATAATGAAACAACCTAAGAAGAAGAAGTGGAAGAAGAAATATAGTTGGAAGAATAGGTAACGGACATTACCTCTTCTTTGAAGCGCGTCTTTAAAGCGCTTCTTTGAGACCTCCTTTTAATGCACTAAAATTGGACTTTGAAGAATAAAAGGACCTCTAAGATGTATCTAGGTAAGTGGATAGGAGAAATTGGCAGGGGTTGGCCGAGCTTGAAGGCTCAATGTGGTGTGAGGAAGAGAGGGAGGAGGTGCCCTTTTATAAGGGATGAGAGGGGCTCCTTTGGAAAACTAAATATATTATTTTATTATAAAGTCATATTCGGTTTTAAATAGTTCCAAATTGATTTATTTAGAATCTAAGGTGGGGATTGGTCGAAATACTCTAATACAATATAATTTAGACAAGTTTAGGTTCCTATTTTAACCTTATCATTTATATTTAACTTTAAGTTAGATAATTTTACTTCTACCATGCCTTTTTGTGTTCTTACACTATAAGGTTAATAAACATACTATAACAAGACAAAAGAACCTGAAGTTGTTTATTATTAATATATATAACCTTATCTAAGTCATTTGGCCGAACCTTAGATTTTTAGGAATAATATAACAATTAATAATATAATATTTGTTTTAAAAACTATTTTGAGGCAAATTTGACACTATTTAGTAATTGATTTTTGTGAAAATCATAACAGAATGATTAGTTCTAAAAATGTTAATTAACTCAATAATAACATGTCATATTATCATATAAAATAATTTTAATTCATAAAAAGTATCAAATTACATTGATTTGGGTATTTATAACATCAATTATGTCAATATTTCATTAATAGGATAATTACTGCATCATCATTGTATCATAAATTAATTAAATTATTTTAAGTCTAAAAATTAAAAATAAAATACCATATGTTGGAAATATTTCTATATTTCTAATGAATATTTATATTCTAATTTATCTTATGTATAACCCTATATTTAAAATGATTTACTTATTAATCCTTGCTTTTAACTATTTTAACCCTTCTTTACATAAATTAATAATAAATGTCCTAATCTAATCCAAGTGGGCCAAAATGGTCATATTTTATTCCTAAGGATGTTTTTGGTAGAATTACACTTATCCAATAGAATTAGGACATGTTTTAGGGTAATATTAATATCATTTTTACCCTTAATTACCCTATTTACTTTTAACCGTGGTAAAAAAGTAGAAAGTTACTATTCACAAAAAATTATTTTCATCTCATTGAACCACATTTTACTTACCGACATCAACCGTGTCTCTTGGATTTATGAAATTCCACTCACAGTAGTGGTAAAATTAAGTTTTATGAAAAATTCAGTTTTTAAACTACCACTTAGTGGTTTCACTATTCATCAAAAAATGAAAGTTTCCAGAAAAATACCAAAAATTAGGCCTAAGATATATTTGATATTATGAACTCAAAAATGATGACTATTTTACCAAATTCAAAACATATTCATCAGAATATGGAAGTTACCCGAAAAGTACCAAAATTTCACCGTAGGCTAAATTCGATACTCCGAATCCATAAATGATGTCCATTTTGAGAGATAAAGTTTCTAAAATTTTAAAAGGTGGTTATTACAATTCATAACGGCTAGTTTTAATAATATTTTAATAGCATATCGTTGTTTAGTGAAACTCGGTATTGCGTACTACACACGCTATCGAGGAAGATTGTGATTGCGTGTAATGCAAGGCAAGTCAAGGATGCATGTTGTGCAAGATCGTTTTGGTGTAGCATACATCACAAGACATTAATGAAATTAAAAAGAATATTTTTCATAAAATCTGGGGGTGTTACACTGTTAGTGGCACAGCCTGGTTCACGACTCTAAACTACAATGCGTGTTCAAAAGGCAATAGGGCGTGTCCTACACGAGCTTCCCCGACCTGTGTTGTTAGTGACACGGTCGGGTACATGACTCTAAACTACACGGCGTGCACCTGTCTTACACGGCGTGTTCTTGAAGTTATTTCCACAACATCGTGTTCCTACACACATAGTCAGTAACACGACCTGAAAACTAAACGGCGTGTAACCAGAAAGTGCATGGCGTGTATTATGGGGTTTTCTAGGTAGTAACTCAGAAACCACACAGAATACCCAGAAACAAAGAAAACCAAGAAAAGAGGTGCCAAATTCCAATCCGTGAGGGCCCATACTCCCCACAAATCAAATCTTGGCATATCCTACAGTCATGTATAAGAGAAAACAGGATCAAGATCCACCGATTTTCAATCCAAGAGGGCCCATAACACATCAATAATCAAAATTTCGCGTTCATTTGAGAAAAGTTCAATACAAACAATTCTCTAACAAAGTAGCAGAGATTCTATCAAGCATCTATCACAACAGCATGCATAATCTACACAAATTCTATCACAACAGCATGAAATCGCTAATGCACCCTAGATGTCATGGAAAGAATGCATGTCATGTGATTTCTACAAGTTCCTAGATGATTCATGAGTTGGGATACCCTCATCTCATCGGGTTGCGACAGAAATAGAACCGTAATATCAAAACAATAATTGTACAATGCATGTGAATCACTCTAGGTGAAATCGTATCAACCGTAAAATCTCAAAAACAGAAAACTGCAATAATGAGATAGTATGTTTTTTCCATGTACACGGGTTAGCTAATCCCGGTTACAGCTTATTACCGAGTAACAAATCCTTCTTATCCCTAGCTAAAGTCTTCAAATAGTAATTCAAGAGAAAAGAATTCCTCTGATACCACTTTGTAACATCCCGGTTCCGGAAGCCAGCCAGAGGCGCCCCGTACCCGGTTGGTCACATGGCATCAAGCACATTTCTCCAAATGCCAGAGGCTGCCGACTAGTAGTGAGCGCCTTGGGTATGATAGTGGGGAAACAATGCCCTCATTGGAAGAGTACAGAGCAGAATAAGAATAAACATACCTTAGTGGAACCAGTGATAACCAACAATATAAACAGTGGAAGACTAAATCATCAAACTGGATAAAATATGTATATATATGAAATGATGCATAATACATAATTAGGAAAGCAGCCAAACAAGTCACCATGCTGGAAAACACCACAGTACTAGGACAAGTAAAAAAGAAAAGTAAACAGCTCCTCATCATTGTAGGCCAAATCATGGTCCCATGCTCCCCTGATCCAAGCAATCAAGTCCCAGAAGTCGAAGGGCGCTTGCCCTTGTCTATAACTACAGCAACATAGTCTGCTTGGGCCCAAAAGCATGGACCAAACAGAATGTGAGATAAAATCCCAGTAGTCATTCACCCGAAGATATGTTCCTAATAGTCAGTGATTATATGGATGGTAAAATTACAACAAGCAGTAAACAACAACAACAAGAAATAGGTAGTAACAATAAGCAGTAAAATAATATGATACAAAAATATCTAAACCACAACCAACAACAGCAGTGAAGCACAAATCCAGAAAATAGGAAACCTATGGGAAGTACTCGCGGCCATCCCCTCTGGTCCTATCCAAGAAATACCACAACCCTCTGGGTGGTACACTCAGCTGAACCCCTCTGGTTGGTCACACAATATTATGAGACTCTCTAGGGAAGCTCACTCGGTCAATTCCCCTTATAGTCTAGGTTAGTCAGGGACTATATTAAGGAAGATCACGCGGTCTAGTACTCTTATCCCCAAGGTCTAGGGACTCTCTGAGGGAGCTATCTCGGAAAATTTCTTCTATATCCTCAGGAATACCACATACTCTCTGAGGAAGCTCACGCGGTCAATTCCCCCTCTAGACTGGGAAGGTTCTTAAAGAAATTCAAACAAGGTAAGACTCTATGAGGAAGAGCACTCGGTCTACCCTCCTGTTGTCTATAAAATCCAAGACTCTCCGGGTCTCACTCTGTCCATCCCCTCTGTAGTCTGTAATGTCTAAGACACTCTCGGAAGCTCACTCGGTCTATTCCTTATAGTCTATAGCACTAGGTTACCTCATCCCCATGACGGTCAGTGCATAATAATACTGTAAGGATAAAGTACACCTATAGAGCTACTTGGCTTACCAAAGTACACATATAGATCTAATTATCTAAACAGTCTACAAGGCAACACGGATGTCATGTGTTTCACTTCATCCTATAACCTCAAGGTATAGAAACAAGTGTAACAGCCAAAGCCAAACGAGACCCAAAGGTTTTAAACATAACAATTCAAGGAAAAATAAATCCAAGAATAACAAGTAATCCTCTAACATGGTCAATTTACCTCTACACATACATACAAGAAAGGCAGGAAAACAACAAGGGAAAAAAGTTAAACACGCAGTACCCCGTTCAGGGTTATTGGTGGAAGTTCTCACATAAAACT
Source organism: Viscum album (assembly GCA_963277665.1). Taxonomy (NCBI): domain Eukaryota; kingdom Viridiplantae; phylum Streptophyta; class Magnoliopsida; order Santalales; family Viscaceae; genus Viscum; species Viscum album. The sequence continues at coordinate 1,588,097,946 of OY728141.1, read as the reverse complement.
CATAGATTTTGAACGGTAAGGCACAAACCACCTACCTCGATCCTAGGAGATCGATATACATGAACCACGACGGTTGATTCTACCTAGAACATCATAGATCTGAGAAAAAAAACAAAACGTTCAACCTTATATAACATGAGAAGGTGGAATAATTGGAAAACAAGGATCAAGTAGAAGGACGAACTCACTGTTGTGCTTCTAACGCAATCAACCGTGATTGAATCAGAGATTGGATGGAGAGGTAGGAGCTCAGGGAAGATTTGGCCGTACGGGACACTCTCAGATGAACCAGACCTAGAAGAAGGAAAATAACGCGATGAGGTGTAGCCCCGGTCCGTTTAGTGAAAAAAAGAAAAGTACAGGGCATGTATTTTTAAAGTACACGACGTGTAGTGGGTTTTTCCGTACTCCACCAAAATCGGCCTCCACGTCACCCCTACACAATGTGTGTGTAGCCCGGGCATGACCATCACACGGCTTTGAGTTGGAGCAGAGTACACGATGTGTACTCAGAAAGTACACGGCGTGTTCTTCGAAATTTTCCAAAAATTCCAAAAAATATCAAAAACTCCAGAAAGGGAAAGACATACATGAAATGAAGATCTGGGTTCTTACACTTTAGTATCACATGATTTGTTCTGTTTGGCTATTATGTTCAGTTTGGACCATTGATGGATAGTATGGGATGTTGTGAGTGAATGTGGGTCACATAGAGAATGGGTTTTCTGGTTCATGTATTTTTGACTTATCGTAGGGGTTTTTATGTATCAATGTTTCTTTTGTTTGGATAGGTTGTTTGATGTTAACTTTTTTTCAATTTCTTCATTGATATCATTTAAAAGTTATTTTGTTATCATTTTTTTTGTATTTCCCTATTATTTTCTTCCTTTTATGATGAAACCATTTATTTTTTACATGGGAATATGATTCATGGATGGCTCATGTGATAATTTTGGGGGGAATCCAATGCATTGATATGGTTTATCCAAGGGTTAAGTCAATACCAACCAGGAATTCTTGAGACCCATGCACTAGTTTATTACCCTGAGACTGGGAAACCCCTTCAAGCATATTGTATGGTCAGGTAGGTGATATATTAGGTCAACCTATATTGATTTTATACAAATTTTATAAAATAATTTTCTTTTCAACAAATGTTTTCTAAAAGGAACTTATTGTTACATTTAATATTTTGTATTATTGAGGTAGGAAAATCATAATTAGAGAGGTAGGTGTAGGGAGAGACTAGATAACTTTTTCTCATATTGAGCCTTCATTTTCCATGGGTAATAAGTATTTGAATATTTTATTTGAGTTTTTTCTATCATTCCTGAATTATATTTATTTGGATTGATGGTATTTTGATATAAATTTAGTATATAATTGATTTTGGAGGAATCTTTATTCTCTTTTCAAGAACATGGTGGAAGATCCGGATATTCATGGTTAGTTCCCATTATCTAAAAAACCACGGAGATCGCATACATATGGATATTTTAACCATTTAAAAGGTTGTTTTATTGTTGTCATATGAATTTCCAACTCATTTGACTAAACTACTCAAATTTATTTTCACCCAATGTGTTTTCTTACATAAATAATTTTTTGAATTGGTTCCAATGATTTATACTAATTTCATGAGATTAATTAACAATGACTTCATATTTAATTTATATTATAAGGTTAAGCTCATATTGATATTTATGCATTTTTCTTTGTACTATCTCAAAAAATCTAGTTCTATGATTTTGGAAAAAAAATTGATGGAAAAATAAATTAAATATGTTGATTTTTTTTGAAACTAGTTTTTTGGTAGGAAAAAAATTTGGGTGCTAATGAAAGTGTAGGAATGTTATTAGTATTCTTATTGATGTTTTATTTTGAATGTCTGTTTTAAATTAAATGAAGGATTTTAAGATGTTTTTTAAAATATGAAGTTTTGATTTATTTGTTTGGTAATTCTTACTTTCAAGGTACATTTTAAAAGTTTTGGGCTTTGAAATAAAGCTTCTAATTTTTTTGAAATTAATTTATATATGATAGATATGATTTGGAATAAAAAATATTTTCAAATTATTGTTTTTAAATTAAAGAATGATAGTTATGTATTTCATTATTATACTGGAATTCATGGTGTGTTTATAAAATAGATGAGAATCTTATGATGTTCAGGTGGGGTTTTTTTAAATAATTTAAATGTTTTAAAGAAGGTGTGTCATTTTATGGAATGATTTCTAGAACCATTTATAATTTTTTTTCCTGAGATATTGATCTTGTGATATCTAATTGATATGGGATATTTTTAAAAGGGGTGGAGTTATATTAAAATCATGCACTCATTTGGGAAAAATGTTTACAAGACCATGTTTAAATCATTGAAATATTGCACCCCACTCTCTGGGTCTCCCGTCTCCTTTCGCGCAATGGTTTATTCCTAGCACTTCTAGCTCTACTCACTCCCTATCATCTCCCCCACTCTGTTAAGGTCCTTCTCCAGCATTCCTTCTCTTATCTCCTTCAGATTCCCCTGCTCTCCTCCTAGCCTCATTTCATCCGAGGCATGATATCTCTCAATAATTAGGCTTTCTCCACTTCCTATCTCCTTCCTTTGCATGGCAACACTCCTCTTAGAACCTTCCTCTTTATCGATTCCACTGCATCAGCCTTATCTTCTCATGGCATGAGGGATCCCATGCTGGTCATTCCCCTTTCCTATTCTTTTCAATGATTCTAGAAACATTATCCCTCCTCCACCTGTCTTTCCATTTTCCCTATCATTCAAGGCCCCATCATGGTTGAACTCGAAGGGTCTCCATTTGCATGTTTTTGTGATAGAGGATGCTTGCTCAGGTGCTTCTAGCTTCATTGCAATTCTCTGGTGTTATGTCCTCTTCTATGTTGTTTTCTAATTCTTCATCTCCATTCTCACTGTTTCATCAATGTGGAAATTGGTTTTATGCTTCTGGTGATGGAAATGAGTCCAAGGATGCATCCCAATAGTAAGGCTTCTCCACCTCAAACTCTGATCTGGCCTCCTAGTTTTTCGTCCCAATCCAGGTCGTCTTGGTGCGATGGTTTCTGTGGAGGCTATGGGATGTGCTATTTTTGTGGAAGTCGACATTCTAGGAGGCTCCACCTTGATTCAATGATTTTTTTGGTCCTAGATTTTGGATTTGGTCCTAGATTTGGTGGTCATGCGATGGAGATTTTTTTTGGATGGGTGCTCCGATGATGGTTTATTTCTACACTATGTCTATAGTGGTTTTCGGAAAATTTCAATTTTTCTATGTTCTAATGAATCTTCACTATGATTTCAACTATCTTCAGCTGGGTCCTAGAAGATGCTGGGATGGGTGCTGATGATGATGTTGACAGATGGTTTAGTGCATCAAGGTGTGGTTCTAAAGGGGCATGGTGTCCTTGGTAATGATGTATCCTCCTTCTTTTGAAATTTGAAATTGTGTATTGGGTGTTGTTTCCCAGTTGTGGTATTTTTTATATATTTTTTATTGGTATATAGTAATTTGTTTGGTTACCACTAATTCAATAAATTGTTTATTTAGAAAATGAAAAAAATGATTTGGAGTGAATAATTTGTTTAAATTCATTATTCTTTATAAAATAAGTAATTTAAAATGGTTATTTATTATATGTCATTCAATAGTGAAATTATGTGTAAGATTTTATCCCTTTGTCTGAATTGGGACTACTTAGTTTGTATGATGAAATAATATTGGGTTAGATTCATGTTTCACATTACTTTATTTTTCCTACATGAAAGGATTTTTGAAAATACTGATTGTAATTCTCCAAGTATATGACACACATTGAGACCTCTTTTCATTGGGTTCATCTCATCTTGCTTTTGAATCCTCCATGATAGTAAATAAAGTGTTAGAGATGTATTATTCATTAATAGAGTACCTCCGAAGAAATTATGATCTTTCCATGGTGGTCAATCTCGTTTAGTGGTAATTAAGTTGTTATGTTTTTTTAGAAATCCTATATGAAAATATTACCCAATGTATTTCTGGTTGACTATTTATTGTGGGATTTATTTCTTGTTGATTTATGAATAGATTGAGATTCATAAATTGATTTCTATTAGATTTATTTATAATACTTTTTTATTAATAATTTTAGAGGTGTTGGTTCTTATAGTTCTGATTATGCCCTAGTATTTTATGTTTTCGCTTGAGGATTGGGTGTGACTCAATCTATGGTAGGGAATTAATTCTTTAGAAATGTTAAATCCATAAATTTTTATATCAACTATCCCGAAGGGATATAGTACCTGTTGAGATTATAAAATGGTTAATGTTGGTTTCAAATTTTATTTTGATCACCGTGAGATGTTGTTACATGCCTGAGGTCCTGAATTTCCCCTTTAATTTTGATTTGTGATCATATATTTGATCGCCTATACTTTATTAGAAAGTTAACATTTCATTTGATACAAACATTCCCATTTTTTAGATATGGATTGTGGAGGATTATTTTTTCCAATGGATTATTTATGGATTTAGCATATCCTTGGTCGTGTATATATATTGAGATAGTTTGTGTTCTATCCAACAATTTTATAGAAATTCTGAATTGTGGGGAGACATATTATTGTCATCTATCTTCTTTGATATGTTAGATGTTTATGATTTGGATCATTCATAGAGGTGCTTTATAGAGTCTAAGGATTGTATATGTGGATTTTAGGAATATTTTGTTCAACTAGATTTTTGTTTTCTATATACCTCATTATACTTTCATGGACTTCCTACTTCTCATAAAAAAATTTAGGTGTTTGGTTCCCCTTTTCCTCAAAATTTCTCAATGAATTTATTTGGAAAAACATTTGTATGATGGAGATAATTGTGAGAACCCCATGTCATTGTTACATTATATTTTATATTATTGTGCTATAATTTAAAATCATGGATGTTTTAATATTGAATTATAATATTTTCTTGAATTTTTCTTATATTTCATGGTTAGTGTGAAAGGGTTGAGGGAAACCATGGGGACAGCCTAACAAATGGTACTATTCTATTTATTCTGATAATTCATGGCTAATGTGAATAGGTATTACATGGTATCATCAAAACCATATGATTTATATTACAAACTAGGTGCATTTATTAGGAATAGAGTGTTGGAACATGACATTTTCATGTTTATAAGAATCCTTTAGAAGAAATTATGCATATTTTTATAGTTTTTAGATGTTTTTTTACACTATGGATGGATGGATTGTTAACTTTGAATCCATAACTCATTGGTTTCCTATGTTGGTTTCATTGTAAGATGCACTTTTGGTGCATATCATGATAAACTGTGGAGCATAACTATGAAAACCTATATTTTAATATACTTTATTTCATGATTTATTATGTTAATGTACATATAACACAATAAAAATTATATTGAATCCCAGTGTCTTTGGAATATTAGGTACATATTTTATCAAACTCATACATAAAAACAACAATATTATTTAAAACATCATTATCATGATCAAAATATTACAGTTCTCTTTTAAAACCACATTGTATAGCATAGGGAAATACATATGAAATTGGTGAGATAAAAATCCTAGTAAGGGAATAAGCAAGGAAAAACATGAATAGTTTATTTACATGATATTAAATAGGAATTATAAAGATATATAGAAGTTTTGAGAATCATGAACACCAAAATTGAAGTATGATATATAATGAAATTATAAAAGAGACATGGGAATGCTGAAAAAACATAAAATGTGACATCATAAACACTAGTAAAGTATAACTGAAAAAACAATATAACATAGTGTACATATGATAACATCCTTTTCACTCTACTTATAATCCCATGTGTTTATAACATTACCAAATATATTGGAGGGGTATATAATTATGGACCCATCTATCACTTTCATATCATGTACTTGCAAAAGTTGGCCACATAAATCATTGAAAGTAGGATCATATTTCATCACATTTAATCCCAAAATTTAAAATTATTGTATAAATAGAAGAATTTACTTTATAAATAATTTAAACGTACTTATAGGTGAATAAACTTGAGTGTAAATTGGGATTAATATTCACAAAACAAATGTTTTTTTTCAAAACTCACAGGATAGATTCAACAGCATAATGAGGGTAATCAGTGATTCACTCATAAAATTAATGAATGTTAACATGGTATAAATATACTTGGAAATCATAATGTTAGTAAGGTAAATATATAAGAAAATATTAAAAAATAATTAATTTATAAAAAAATTCATAAGACAAATAAAGTGCCTGAAATAAGAGGAGAGGATCCCTTACATTGAAATGGTACTTCCAAAAGAATGGTAAGAGCTTATTATGGGATTTAGGGAACCTTTGGAGGGATATAGAGTTTAAATAGAAGATCATAGTTATTTTAAATTGGATTTATGTTAGTATGAAAGGGATCTTAGGTTGGTTTTATAAAATACAAGATATGGGATTTCGTTATTATTTCCCAAATAATGGTTTTGGGCATTATACAATAATGTTATCAAAACCAAACACCATGCCAGGGTTTTCCACACGTTTCTACCAATTTGAGGTGGTATTAATAATTTTACATTATTAATAAATGATAACATAAAAATATTGTCCATGGTGATGTTAAATTTAGTCATTAATATAAATAATTAATTTCAAAACATTAATATAAAATATTGGTTTTGTATGTTGCAAAAAGGTGTCTAAAATTAATAAAATATAATGAAAAGAAAATTATGTTTAATATTAAATATAAATTTGGTTTTGTAAACAATTTATGGAATATTTTTTTTCAATTTTGGGTCTTTTATGATATCATTACCAACACCATATATTTATACCATAATTTATATTCTCTCAAAAATTCCAATATCTCTAAAAATTATGAAAAAATAACAAGAGGATAATTTACACAGTTTTATTTGAAAAATAATTTCTTATTTATATAAAAAGGAATAATGTTTGAGAATTTACAAATTTAAAACTAAAATGTATATTTATTATAAAATACAATGTTTTTATTATAATAGTTTTCCGACACTTATAAAACTGTTATTGACATTGTAAATTATATTATCATTCATATTTAATCAAGATTATTTATTTCCAATATTTTAATAATATAATAATTTAAAAAACTGAATTCATTGAAACAATGCATCAGGATTGATACTATACATTTAGAAAAATAAATTCATTTATATTTTATCAGCTCATTACATAATCATTAAAAAATTAATAATAATCATCTATCATAAATATAATAATTATGTTTTATTTATATGCATACTATTTCAGTCTTAATGCATTTCTATATATTACACCCATAAACAACAATAATGTACAACGCATTATCGTGAGGTTTTTATGGGGAGGTTAGAAAAACATGATTTTGGTCATGATCTAAATGATCTTGAACATCTACTATAAATTGTTACACTCATGGTTTAGTTTTTGAAAGTAATATTTTGATTTGTGAAGGCTAAACCCAAATGATGTTGTCTTCCATGAACGATCTTATAAATAAAAATTATAGGGAATGATTCTAATGGTCGAGTCCATATCTTCTTTTTTCTCTATCAATTTGAGAATATCCAAATCCTTAATATACTATTCATAATCATAAATGTACAATGGTTATATTATCAATAACTATGATTCTTAAAAAACAATATTAATTCAATAAAATATAACATATAATGGTCCAAAATAACCACTGAAGTGCAAGTTCTATCTATAAATGCATATAATTATTTTACATTCAATTTATTCAAAAAGTGAAATTGAATTATTAATGTTTTATTGATTACATTATCACTCCCCCATTCATAATTTTTTCCCATCAAAATTTCATTTCCTACCCTAAAACATATGAGGGTAATTATGTTTCATCGCCTCTTCTCATTTCCATGTTTCTTCCTCAAACATGTGGTTTCACCACATCACTTTTACTAGGAGAGTTGTCTTGTTGAATAGATGTTTTTCTCCATGATCTAAGTCCCTTATCGGCTTCTCCACATATGAAAAAATAGTCTCCAATGATGCCACCTATGGATTTAGTACAGGGAATGGGGATACTATGTAATTCATCAATATGAATATATTGAACACGTCAGGCACTTATGATTGGCCAGGAGGGAGTTCTATTTGATAGGCCAGCACTGAAATGTGACCAAGTATATTTTTGTTTTGAGTGTATCTTGGACAAATATTTCCTTTATTCCCAAAATTCTTGATTTTATTCCTTGTGGATATATGAAATATCACATTATAAGCATCCTCAATATATAGGTCTCATCGATGATTGTTTACATATATTTTATATCAAATTTTGGTGGATTTCATATTATATTGAATTCATAGAACCTTATTTGTCATATCATGGATAATATTAGTTTCAATTAGCTTTTTTCTCTGCAAATCCATCCTAGAATGATGGAGTCTGAATCCTGTTCACATAATAACCCTCACAATGTCTCATTTTAATACTGATGGAAGGTATTTGAATATAAATACTCTACTAGAGGAAGTTATTGATCCAAAAATACTTGGAAATAAAATCAATATAATCTCAACATATATTTGAGAGTTTGAATTATAATTTTAGACTAACCATCCATATGATGGAGATATGCTGAGAAAAATCACAGTTCTATATTCCACACATCCTTAAGGGTTTTCCAAAACATCATGTATAATAAAAAATATAAATAAGATACAATTAAGAGTAGAACATCAAGTAGACTTAACACATTACATTGTATATCAGGGATAGTTAGTCAATAGAAAAATAATTATTTGATCATAGTGAAAAGCACTAGCATTTTAAGGTGATTGACTGTCACCTAGATGGAATAATTTCTTTTAGATGTCTTGGGGAGTCCTATTATAAAATACATGTCTATGTTTTCCGATTTCTATACTTGAATAACAAATGGTGGTATTGTATTCTTGTACATCTATCACCCATCCTTGACCTGATATAATACCATTCATCAAGATAATGGTTACAAAAGTTATTTCCCTATGTTATCACATCATGAATTTTTCGTCAAATATATATACATCATCCTTCTTCCAAGATGAATTTTGAAGGATGACATATTCAAATATTAAAAAAATTTACTCTTCACTTCTTGTATTGACGGGACACATATATGAGTTCCAAGCCATAAAACTCAATATTCAACAATGTTGACCTCCAAAATATTCAACACAATATTCTATAGAACCTCATCATATTTCTGAGCCACTTTGATCCACTCAAGAATGTATGGATCAATATTTATTTGGTGAAGATAGATTAAATATTATTTTTTTATTCTCATATCCATCAATTTCATGTCCAAGAACATCATATCCCATTCTATCCTCATCATTTATAGGTTTCAAGATCCTTTATATAGGTAGAATAATCAACTTTATTTGAATTCCCATGATTTTAATGTATTGAGAAAAAGTAATAGCTAATTTACTATAAACACGTCCATTAGAACATATCATGATACATTTTTCAGAATATATAATTGAGTATTTTTTTATCCGAATATATGCTACACATCTTCCCATAGAAATAGTTCCACCAAATCGTTAATGTGAATATCACTGAAGACAATTCTATATCATGATTTGGGTAGTTTAACTCACGGAGCATTAGTTAGTGGGAGGAATAAGATATCACATTTTCATTATTCATTAGTAAAAAACCTAACTCTGTAGATCAAAAATCAATCCCAACTAGTGGGTACTGTGAGAACAGGTGTAGTGATTAGCCCATTCCTCATCACATTAGAACATTCATCACATTCGTCATTACAAAAAAACATGGCTCCATGATCAGTTATCTTTTTTGGGGATTTAAAATTATGCGGTGTTGTTAACAAATCATTGATAGTACCAAAAAAAATCAAATAAAACTACGTATGTCTATCAAAATGGTTGGCCTTGGATACTATTATGCAACCTTCATTTCTGAAGGGTATATAGATATATCCTTACAAGTGATATCATTAATTAAGAATGTTACATTCTACAAAAATAAATCACATTTAATATACATCACATGCATCTTTTCATTCGGGTATTTCATGGAATATTAAAATTCTCCTCATATTCCTCCATGATTTAGGAGTCTATGAAACATTTTTCAATAAATCTTATCAATATTTATTAAGGTAATCCATAAATACTATATTAATTAATTTTATAATGATTTTTGGATCATTAGTGATTTGACATGGAATCAAAATTAACTTGTATTTCATAAAAATTATATAAAAATCAGTCTTACGGATATCATTCTTCTTAACTATTACATGATTGTATCCTAAATTATAACACATATTAGAGAAATATTGGGATCCATGTAGCTGATCAAACATGTCATTGGTCCATGGTACTTGATAATTTTTCATTATCATGATATTTTTGAGCTCATTATAATCAATTAAATACTACATTTCCATATCCTTCTTCTTCTTCAAGAGGACCAGTGCACCCCATGGTGAAGCACAAGGGAATATAAACCCTTTATCCAGATTATCAATTAGTTTCTACTGGGTCATAATGTTCAACAATGGACATTCTATATGGTTTGTTGGATATTGGAATATCTTCATTTATAATCTTGATTGAAAAATAAACCTCTTAACTATGATGAATACCATGAAAATCTTCAAGGAACGCATAAAAATATTCCTTCAGAATGGGAATGTCTTCCAGGTTGATCATTTCTTTACAAAAAATAATTTAATCTAGAGTATTTTCCTCCTAAAGATAAAATATAAATCATTTAGATTATGATACCAATGTTGATTCATCCTCTTCTATGTAGTAGCATAGAATCACAAGGTGATTTACGACAAGGAGGGTAATTTCCTTTCATTGAAATTTATGTCAGATCTATATAATGAAATTCAATACCTGGCTAGAATAGTATCACAATCCATTGAATATAGTGTCATAAGGTTAAATGGGATGTTCAACCCACGTATTTTGATAAGTAATGAGTTATATACTTGTGATTCAAAAATTTCATTATTTTATTTGTTTTCACTGATATCTCCTCATCCATGATTTTTTGTGGAATTTTAATAGTTATAAAAAAATTGAAAGACACAAAACAATATAAAGAAACATAATAATAATGTATGTTCTCTATAATTTAATTAATAACTAGTATATCTTTCACCACATCATTTTTTCGAACAATATCTGTAGTTGTGATAACACAAGAACACCCCCTATCTCTAGGCATTGGAGGTTGATGTTAGGGATTTTTGTATAAAAACCTTGGATTAGAGAATTGAATCACATAGTTTCCTTTATTCTTTGATATTTATATAATGGAAAATGGGCTTATGTTATACAGAAAAATTTATGTCTTCCATTATATTGGTGGGTTTCTCCCACTTAAAATCTCTAGTTATGTATTCATTCTCCCCATGCCTAAATCATTTCCCTGCCCCCCTCATGAAATTATCAGGGTCCTTCTTCCAACCCCATATATTAGTTGAATGATTAGATTTCATTCCTCCATTATATTTTTCCATCTCACTACTAGAACTGAAATCCTTATCTCAATTCTCATACCCATGAGAAACATGATATTCTATAATCTTTATTTCATATTTTTGCGTACGTTAGAAAATTTCCTCATTCCAAATTGAAAAATAATTTTCAGAGACTCAGCTTCATCCCAGCAAATAAGTGTTAAACCATAAATTCGGGGTTGAAAAAAATTCGTGTTTCATATCATGAAACTCTTGTGACGTTTTCCAATACGCCCTTATATATTCATCACCATTTTTCTTAAGGTTGAGGAAATCCATCTCCATTTTAGTACAGAGAGGGATGTGATAATATTTAAAAAATAAATATTTTATAATAACTTCCACAACATTACCCCAATATATTCATTAGGATTTATATTTTTTATAGATATCCAACATTGATCATAGTCTACATCCATAAAATAGCAAACCAAAATGATATTCTCCTTCTCATAGTATTTAAGGTAAAAAATGATCATTTGAATGGAGATGATATATTATTCTACAATTAAGGGATCATTATATCTATATGAATTTAGAGGTCATTTTAGTATGAAGGTATAAATTTCAAATTTCTATTTCATCTAATAATTTTATTTTTCCTCAGGATTTATTTTTTTTCAAAATTTTAGTCAATTAAGAAGTTATAGTTATGAGGTTCTTGATTCGTACAAATATCTGGTAGGGAATCTCATTTGGGAATAAATCACATTTCCACTCAAATTTTTTAATAGGTTCATACTAATTCCATCCATTAAATATAATTAATGGAAAATTAGGTGTGATTATTTATAAAATATTGAACACATAATTAGGAAACCATGACGATTAAATGGATAACTTATAAATGAGCTATATTTATTAACCTATGAATCTTTAGTCTTTTATCTATGTTATCCATGATATATTTCATATTATAAAATATTCTATTAATTTTTTATTTCCTTAATATTGGTTCTTAATGAACATGTGAATTAATCAAATCATTGACCACCGGATTTTCAATCTACGTGTGCAGTAAGGCCCATGCTCATAGACCAATTCAAGATTGTGTATAGCCTAATATGTTTTTTTCAAGGTTGATACCTCTATGTATATTTTTTATATATCTATATCCACTTGTACTATCCATAGAAGGATTAATTTTCATAGAAACAACTTAATCTACACATTGACATATTGTAGGGATGTTTTTCTTCGATTAGTATTATCCATGGGGCTATCTCTAGTGTTTTATAACCCTAATCCTAAAAATATCTAGACATTTCACTAAAACCAACTACGAGTTCCCATATTTTAAAACACATTATTTCACAGTTTATTGCATAAATGTACACATAAAATAGTCCCAATATTTTTTGATGCCTAGTGTAGTTGATAGAATAGGCACATAGCATTTCAACATGATACATAGACAAAACAACATTATTAAAAGCCTCTTTAACATGCTCGAAATTAAAATTTCTCTATTACAATTGAATGGGACATCCTAGGGACATTCATAATAAAGGGGTGAGTTATAAATCAATGTAATGGAATAAAAGAATACAAACATTAAAAAAGTATTACATGTTAGTCAATAGGAATTTCATTGGGACATAAAAGGGGTGAGAAACGTAAACATGATCATCAAAGCATGATATATGATGGTAACAAAAAGAAGAAATTAGAACCTGATAACAACTAAATCATGGAATAAAAGAAATAATTCAATGATTACAAAAAAATACCATAGTTTTATTATGATAATCTCTGACCCACCATGAAGGGAATCTCATGAGATCAAAACATTGCCAAATGAATTATAGGGAAATATAATTCTACTTCCACCCTCACTAGTTAATAAATGAATACATTATCTCCCACTAGGGTATACATGTATAGCACCCTTCTAATACACATAATATATAATACATATCATCATAACCCATTAAATGGAATCATAATAATGGTTATCTTAGATTCTAAATAATGGTAAACAAGGGAGATATGTAATCATGAACATGATGATAAGTGAATGAAAACGTGATTGTGAAATTAGAAGATCATACAATCAATTAAAAAGATTGTAAAAATGAATCATGGAATAAATATTAGTTGTTCATAAGACAATAATCAAAATGGAATCAATAACACAATCCATGAAATCAAAACATAAGAATATGTAATGTAATTGTTTCATACACATAAACATGTCATATCATTCCCTATATTTGAAGACTCTTTGCTAAAAGTTTCCATGACATTTCATAGGGACTATCCCAAATGAGTGGGATACACCATTATCCCCAGTCATAGTATATATAATGATAATAATAATGGAATATATTCATGGGTATTATATATCCCACACATAATAAATGGCTGGTGAATTGGCCATAAATCTCACAGAAATAAAAGTGAGACTACAAGTCCAATTACCTTATGTATTTAATCTATTTTTCATCATTAAAACCTCATGTATAACAAGTATAATTTTTCTATATATCTAAAAAATAACTATATTTATATATATAATACCATATAGGGATTTATATTATCCTCTTATTTACATTTCCTTGATAAGGTTACGTTTAATGTAGCATCAACTTTGGTTTTTGTATGTCTCTTAATTTTTACTTTTTTTCCACATACTTATATCATGATTTACTGAATGTAAACCATGATATGAATATCATTTATATTAAGTATATATGTAATTATAAAAATCTATTAAAGATAGAAATAGTAAATGGAATGCATCGTTCATGGAGATGCTAGGCTATACATACACTCGAATTTTGATTCCCTTAAATTATAATATTGAAAGAAAGAATGTAAATGAAATATGTATATATATATACTAATTATAGTTGAATTATTATTTCATATATATAATATAATTTTACTAAACCATTCTTCAATACTTTCAATGTAATGTGTGAATTTATGACATCACTTTGAGAATTTGGTAGTCCACACATCCCCAAATGTAATTATTGTATTTACAAAAAACAAAAATCATGAATGTATATATTATATAATAATTATAAAACAATAAATAAATTAAAAATATCACATATATATATATATCATATAAATATAGTTTTTACATCATAATTCCCAAAAATTATAGGTGGTAAATGAATGATGAACAAGATTGTTTTGTGAGGCGGTATGTTGTCATATGAAAGAATAGTTAGTTCATTACTAGATAAAAGTGTGTGTAACTGGAGGTATAACAATTAGAATAAAAATTCATTATATTTAGGATATTTTTGTTATTATATAATCATGTAATAATATAAATTGATGTGGTGCAAAAAAAAATAAATTAAAGAATCTTGAGGATGGGTGTTACCTCTTCTTTATGTAACTCCTCATTATTTTCACAAAAGGGTTTTATTGGGTTGATTTATACCAAAGGGATTCTTTATAGAGGAAGGTAGGGATGTTGGAAGATTATTTGAGAATATTGTTTTGTGATCAAATGCTCGTGAGAAATTTGAATAAGTGGGAGTGATTAGTGCCTTTTTATAGCGGATGATGAGTGAAATTATTATAATTTTATGATAATGAAATTCCACTATAATTTTCCATAGAAAAATATTCACCAATAATAGAAAAAGTTCGTTAAAATGAATGATAGGGTTAAAATATGGCCACCCGGTGTATTTTTTACAAGAGTAATGGTCATTTTTCCCTTAAGTGTAAGGTTTGGTTACTTTTTATGATCATTATTTCACTAAATCTTTGAAACTAATTTCAATTAGTTTCATTAAATTAATTTTTAAAAACTATGTTGACCATATTTGAAAATATATATTATTTTTATTTAAAATATATTATCCATTTTTATTAATTCTTAATAAATAAATGTTCATATTTAACATAATATTAATCATAAAGTCATGCCACTATTGGCACCAAAATATGAACCATGGAATAAATAAGCAGAGGAATAATAAAAATTTCCAAAAAACAGATACCCCATGAAGCTCCATCATAAAGCCTCCAGTGCCAAGAATCCACCTAGATGCTGCCACTACGACCACAATAGCAGAAGTGATATACTCCTCTATGTGTTATAGGAAGTTATCTATAGTTAGGAGCCTCTGCGACTACCATGAAGGAAGTGATAGACTCCTCTGTGAGTTCAAGGAACGTGATGGGGTTTGGTACCCTCTGCGACCACCTCAGAAAAATTGGAGCAGTCCTCTATGATCCTGAAGAATGTGATAGGATTTGGGAGCCTTCGCGACCACCGCGAAGGGAGTGACATACTCCTCTACGACTCTGAGAAAAATGATGGATTTTCCTCAGATTGTGAAACATGATTTTATTCATAGTGCATTCATAGACTATCATGATACCCAGTTCCTATAAATAATGATCCCAACCCCACTCAAAAGGATATACACCACTACCATTCTTCTTCCAACCTATTAGATCATGAAGCATCCTTTCCTCTACGAGCCATCAGTAAAGTGAATCATTTTAGGTATTTGACCATTAAGAAACCCCTTTACCATTGCTCAAATTTACCCCCACTTCAAGAAATGATGCCCTTCATGAATCAATATGTCCATCCCGAAGTAACGATACCGCTTTGGGTACTTAGAAATTCTCGAATCTGTCAATCTTTGTGAAGAACCCTCCAAACACCTGTAGACTCCATGACAAGGATGGATCATTATGATTCAAAAACCCATATCCTTTGTGTGACCTTTCAGTTTGTGAATCACTATAGCATCACAATTCCGTTCTCTGTGAGGCCTTATACATCGTGAAACCCTTTTTTTTGTGGCCCACTAGGCAAGTATGTAGTGATTTCTTTGTCCCCCAAGTGGTATTTCATTTTGTGTTTATGTGCCTCATGATTCATTGAAAAGGAACACTAACAACTATTTCTTATTCTCATAGCCATGCTAACATACCCCCCCCCCAATGGATTACTCCACAATATCTCTAACTAATGGAATTGTTAGTGCGTTCCCTTCACCGAGGGATAAATCACACAAATTATTTATATCCTGGGGGTGAGGAGTGAATCCTCATCATCTGAGATGAACGATGTTAAATTACTATTCACCAACATCCATAACACTTCATGTTAAACTGTCAACACTGAATAAGTGACTGGTACGAGATGACCAAGAAGGGGAAGGGAACCACCTCCCTCTCACTCATGATCTCCCTCTGTGATTTGTCACCATTTTCACCTTGGGAAGTCCCTACAAAAGCCCCAACCCAACATGATAGGGTGCTACTTGTACAATGCCCATATCCTCCTCAAACATCTATACATCCTCCATGGGATTCCAACATATATTAAGTCCCCATATTCATTTCATGGGATGCTAATTAGGCATAATTCCTTCTCCACTCATCATGAATTCACCATTCATGATGCGATCATCAGGTTTTTTGTTACCTCTAGATTTTCACGCTGAGAATGAATCACATGTGATTATAGTAATCATCATCTATGAAATCTTCTATGGGCTTCCTTATCATGTAAGACCTATTCCCCTCTTGACCAAACTATATGGACATTGATCTTTTACCCTTTTAAAGAAAGGTTCGTAGGAATCCTATTTGAGGTTAAATCCCAAAAACTACAATCTTGACCACTCTAATTCAGATCACCATCATCCCTCATGATGTTAAACTGTATACCACTTTCATCTCTCATGATGTTAAACGACATGCTCTTGAACTATGGTGGTTTCAATTTGTGTCTTATTGACAGGGTATGTATGAAGCATCATGGAGGATAAACCCCCAAAACACTGGTTAACATTGGTGTCTCCTTTATTGAGACCCACAAACTTGGTCTACCCCTCATTGGGGTCAGAACAGTTCATCTTCCATCTTAGTATGTGCGTCCCACACTCAATCCATAATCCTGTAACTAAGAGCATCCCTCTTTCTATGGGGTTCTAACCATGTGTATGCCTCATTAAGTATTCAGGTTGATGTCTTTTGTCTACGTCGTGATTATGTTCCCCATTCCAAAACTATATAGACATTGATTCCCCACCATAGGTATATCGGGTAAAAGACTTTGAGGTTCAAACCCCATAATTTAACCTTCCAACTGGTTTTCTATTCCATCCCCATTCATTCCATCCTTCGGCACATCTTCCATGTTCATTCCAATTTCTACTAGGCCACAAAATACAGAGGAAATCATTCCACTCATATTGGATGATAACCATTAATAAGACCCCTAGTCTTCTTGGGTTGTTATCCATTGTGTAAACCCCAAATCCAATCCCCATTCACTCTAACTACATGGGTTTTGATCTCTATAATCTACATAGGGTACTTATGGGGCCACCATGAGGTTCAATCCATGCAAATGGTAAGCCATGGAGTCTCCTTTGTGTGGAATGATCCCCCTCTCTAATCAACCCTTTATGGTTTCCAAATCAGTCTTCATGGTGAGAAAGCATCCACTTTGTGGTACATGCCATTCTAGGACTTTCCTAATTGGGAATTATGATCCATCCATCTGGTAAAAATTATAGGTTCTCCTAATAGGGATGTACCCATCTGATCCACTCCTATAAGTGTTTTGATCAGTCCAATCCATATCCACTGGATGCTAAACCTGTTTCATACCCTGTGTTAAACTTGGGAAGATGAGGAAAATCTCAGAGACATACGTACTGCATATAATTCCCCACATTCTACATGGGATTCATTGGGATTTCATTCCATCAAGAATCCCTCTAATAAGGGAAAATGAAGATGTACAAGTGTTTACACATCCTGATAATTCAGGGATGCTCAACATGAATAATCCTCTGACAGAAGGATGCCTTACTGACATGGCCCCTTGGGAAATTCATGACAGAATAAATTTAATTAATTGGAATCCACAAATATATGATATTTTTATGAGCTTCATGATAAACATCATAATCATTAAGGGAGACCTGGACTATGAGATGAATGATGAAGTGGAATCCATTGACGCAGAATCTGATATCCCATAAAGAAGTTTCGATCAGGAGAAAGCCTCTCTGAAGAAGTGATGGATGTTCCCCTCCTTTGGAAAGTGGGAATGTTGGGAAACAATCAGCATGTCCTCACAGGTGATGTGTGCCCCGGACAAAGAATCCTAAATAGAAATGGTAAACCCAACATGAAATTATTATCCTCAATATGTGGATTAGTATAATTTGATACATCAGTATATAATATAATTGCTACATCCATATATCTGTCACTAGGTCCCACCTAGAAAATAGCGAGCCTTAAGTGAATCACATCGTGATTTGGTCAAGTTAATCTTTGGGAATCTTGTTATGTGACGTTGTTAGTGTGGATATTTCAATCTATCCATGGAATAGTAAATGATGTTGGGGTAATAGTAATTTCGTTTGTACTATCTTTATTAATATTCGACTCATTTTGATTTCTAGGATTGAAGCTACAACTGCAGTATACCGATCACCGACCACCCCTAGACGTAGTGGCAAGTGCAATACAAATGTAGCATTCCTACATGACTTCACCTCTACTACACCAAATCCCATCACCCAGATACTGGTCACCCACAACCCATCTCATTCTTCATATTTATTCAATGGACGGTGATTGATAATTGTGTTCAACAATATGAACATGTGTGGTCATCTCGACGAGGGGTGTGGCCTACCAATATTTCAAGGCTTTTTTTCCCCACCGACACTACCACCCCCATGGGCCGCAAAGGGATATGTATCTACCTACTCTGACCTTAAATCCTTTTTACATCCTCTCCCTAGAACAATCTTATTACTAAATACCCTATGAAGTCAAATTTAGGGGTTTCTTAGTCTTCCCGGTCGTGACTCCAGATGTGGTACTCCCGAGGAGGGCTCCCACTAGGCCACAAAAAATCCACCAACTGGTCTCGCATACCGAAGAGCAGGGTGTTCATACCCCTGCACTTGTTCCCCTAGCTCAGTTAAATAAACTCCAATGTTAGGATTAATTCCAAGATGATTTCATCCAGTGGAATTATCTTCCATATCTTCAGTGGAATGAACCACCACAAACATGTGTTATCAACTCCATGATATTATAGAGTAGAAAAAACACTACTCCCGATGGAGATTGAGATCCCAACTGCCCCTAGGCAGGCTGGGTCGATATTTCTGGTCTCCAGTTTAAACAAAATTTGTCACATTCCAACCTGTGGTGACGACATTCTGTACAGAGGCCCTCCCTTTGCCTCCCCTAACTATTGTGGAAGTCCTCTCCACTCACGTGTTCAGTATAATGGTTCCCCCAAAACTGCCACCATCAGTGCGCACGGAGGTCCTCCACATCTTGTTGACGCTCAAACCAAAGGTTATCCTCACTCTATTGGACTCAAGTATAGAGGTTCACCCCATATTTCTAGTTATCAATGTGAAGGTCCTCCTCGTGTCGTGTCCAACACAATCCGAGGCCCTCCCCGCTCAAGCATTCCCAAAAATAGAGGTCCTCCCAATGTTCCAATTTATCTCTTCTTAGGTTTTCCTTTCACCCATATAATCTAAGTAGAGTTCCTATCCATGTTAATGATATACCATTCACTAAATAACAATCCCGAGGTATGAGGTCGGGTCTTCACTACTAGAGGAACAACCATGAGAACCCTCGGATCACAATCAATCTTTTCCGCTATTTGGAATCAAAATAGGAGTGTGACAAAGTGATGGAATCCTCACCCCGGTCATCTGAATTAGGGTTTGGGGTAAGAACTAGGAATATCTTCCATGTCCTCCCAAAAAGTGAGATGCATCAGATCCCTGAATCCCTCCAAAAAAACATACACGAGGAGGATTATTTGGATCCTTTCTAGGGTTTTTTCATGCAATCTTCCCTATTAATACCATGATCATTCTCTGCCTCAATAAGGGATCACATGTAATTGTTCTAGGGACTAATCGATGACATGAACTATCTAGATACACCGCCAATGACTTCCCCTATTGTGCATGAAGAAGTCGATAGCAGCCTATAATACAAGTATTTGATGATACAGAAAATTCATTCCCTAAAATAAAGCCTAAGATGAAGCAGTTTGTTAGCTCACACAACATACTCTCAACTGACCAGTCTACCACTCCAACAGTTAGCATCAGTGTTTTAACAAGTCCCTTGGTTTCCCCCAGCCGATTAATCCGGTAAACATGGGCCATAACCTGAGTTAGGGCCTAGAATATTTTTGGTTCAATCTCATAGTAAACCATTTCAATGAGATTTTTTGGCCGATTTCAATTTTGAGCTTCAATATTCTAGAGTCCATCACCATGGATGAGGTTATGTGCTTCTACCGAACCACAGTATGATGAAATTCTATCTCCACCATCAGTATTTAGCTTAACCAAAAATCTAGGAACACTTCAACAACATTGGTCAGCAGTGCTGCCTCGTTGAGTTTTCGGAACTCTCTATTTTTCAGCACCCTACATCTCCTAGTTGTCATCAGACCCTCCAACAATGATGCATTTAGAGCATTTCAATGCTCTATAGTGTTTTTATGTATGATTCCCTACATATCCTGACCCATTGCTGGGGTAGTACATTTCCCTACATTTATGTCTTAACCTATGCCAACTAGGTTCCCCCAGTGATATCAAGGATATGTCTTTGATCATCGTTAGTGAAAACATATTCATTCCTAAGATATACCTAGAAGAGGAATTTATCACAGGGCCTAGAAAAGGGGAACAACCCACTAGGGTAGAGAAACACCCAAAACAGCCTGAAGGTGTCCATACTCTCCAACAAATACATACTTATGGCCTTCCTAAAATTTCTAAGTCATTTCCTCTTAGCCGAGATCCTAATAAGGAAAAAACACATGCCTATAAAGTCACGCCTTCTGATCTCGTTTGTTTAATGCAAAATACCTAAGAGGATACTGAAAAATTCTCACTACACCAGTATGGAATGGTTTCTAGATTACATTCATCTTCGACTGGGGCAGCGAGGACAAGCACAAATCCTGCCACCCTTAGTGAGGAGCTTCTCAGTGATCTTGACAACACTACCCATAGAGATTGGGTATAATCAATGGATTATTGAATGATTGAATGGAAGGAATTGCCAAACCCACATGAGCTACGTGTAAACCATCCTCAAGACTTAGATCACGTTCAACCGACCACTCCATAGGTCATATTGGCTACTCTGCAAGTCATTCCCCATATTCCTATGGATATCCCGCTAATCGCTCCATGATCCCTTGGGCCTAGTTACATCATTAAAATAGCTTATAGTACATTTGTGTTTAGGTACCCTATCCAAGATAGGAATCATCATCAAGATGATATGATGGATGCTCTCATTTCCCTTCTCAATTCTATTGAAACCCAACAGGTGGCGATCCCACCTTATGGAAACCAATACATGAAAATTGGTGGATGATATGAAATAACCCATAGGCTTATGAAATCCTACCTTATCCCCTTTCAATAGGATGGGTGATCTACTACAGCATCTGGACCACTTTATTTCAAGGTGTGGATGCATTCTTGATACTCTAGTTCAGCATTAGGCTGCTACACTCTGGTGTTTCATACACACGCTAGAAGTGCCCTCATTGGTCTGGTACAACCCGTCAACCATTAGGTCCATTGAAGATTGGGTGTATATTTGTAGTTATTTCTTAAACATGTATAGTTCCACCAACCGTAATTATAGTATTGTAGACCCCTTCATGTGCTTGAAAATGTCGGATTAGTGATTCATATACATTTTCTCCAGGTGGAAGGTCCAAACATATTCACTCGACGAGATTCTTACTCAATAATATTTTCTAATGATGTATATAGGAAATGTGAAGAACGAAGTAGTCCGTTTTCTCATCACTCAAAACATCCAAGGTGGAATTCAGTATTTATCTGAAAAAACTAAAAATCTAGATCATGCTTTGTAGAAATCCAAGAAGGCACGTTTTTTTTCTCCTAAATCTTGCACAAGAAGAGTCTCAGAGGCTTAAATCACTACTATTAAATAGATAGAGGCCCCTAGACTGTAGGAATTGTTACAGGAAGAGCCATTTCTAAAGCCTCACTGAGGCCCACCACCTTAGGCCTACCCTCTATATCAAAATCACCCTCATCAAAAGTGGAAGCCACCATCGCATAATGCACCACTACCACATAAGAGAAACAATGAGCTTCCATCACCTCACTAGGAACAATCCCCTTGTGAAGTCTAGGCTCCTAGAGCCACTTTCTAGGATCGAAGAAACCAAACCTATTCATTCAATGAGGTTGTGGTCCCTGACCACTTCCAATGTTCCTCTGATCCAAGAATCTTGTGGTTTTTGAAATACAGGATGCCGGAGGAGGTGGATATCATTGATATCCTTATTTACTGAGCCTATCACTAGTTCCTTGGAAACACTCTTAAGTGGGGTTTTGTGTTTAAAGACTGGGTCCAAGAAGATGTCGATAATAACATAGTCAGATTAGGTCTAGCCCCAACACAAGTGGTGTGGTTTTTTATAAAGCTCGATAGTTATAGAGATGGTGAATACCATTGTGTTTGTTTCTATAGGTCTCAAAAGTATGGTGATAGGATATCTTGTAGGGTAGTTTCCCATGACAATGGTATTATATGTGGATGTTTAAGTTAGTCATATCCTTATGATGTCGCTACACTAAATTCTGCTACAACCTCTGCATCGACATATCATCCTTTTCCCTCATGGGGGAGTAGGCACCGACAACCCAGGGGAGACTGAAGCATAATGCTTGTGCCAAATCCATCATGTACACTCAAAAAATTCATGCCCCTAGATATGGGGAATTCACCAAGAATTATCTCGGTAGAAGAAGACTCTTTGAGTGATTATCAAGAGTATATGTTGGTAAATAATGTTGAACTGGTGGACCCTTGCATGGTACCCAGTACCGAATATTTCTTAGATGACCATCCTAATGTCCCCAATCGATGGCAGCATCGATGGAGCCATGGGTATGTGAATTTAAAAAATGCTCAGGCATGTGCACCCAGCCAAGATGTGAATTCCACCGAGACTAGACAATAGTCCCAACATAGAGCTCAGCATTGGCATCTTACTTATAATATCTCTTCAAATTCACCACAACCCATTGTTCATAATTCTTGATCAGGAAGAGATGCTATGGATGTGTTATGATCAAACACGTTCATTTCTGGAATGACCTCAATAATGAAACCGTTAGCTGGTGGTCACTATATATGGTTTGACTAGTGAGCAGCAAGCCATTCCTAGCACTAGTTAGAATCATCCAGTTCGACCAGCAGTAGCAATCATTTATCCTACGACTGATCAACCACCTGTCGGAAGCAATGTACAGTTGGTGTGGATTTTTTATGTTTTTAAGAACCTTTCTAGTGTTCTTGGAAGGATCTTGATCCTCGAGTCTCTCCTCAAGTCTTCAGACATGTGTGAATACCTCACTAAGGATTTAAGAATCCCCCTCAAGTTTGAAACATTCGTAATGGATGTAGAAGCCTTACATGCTAAGGATGTAAAGCATGTAGAATTTCAGTCCATCATTTCATTTTGAGAAGAAGATTAAGGTTCTCCCATATTAGGGAACACTCTCCCAAATTATATCAATGGTTAGTTCAACGATGTGGATTTTTTCCATTGTCTCGTTGATACAGGTACAAAGAACAATCTCATACAAACCCATACACTCCACAAGATAGGGTTATCTGAGGTAGATCTGGATCCCTTTGATCTAATGATTCAAGGTTATGTAAGGATAGAGAAGATTCATGATAGAAATATCTACTTCAACACCCAATTTGGTGTTCTGATTTCCATCACAGGGTTTATGATTATCTTGCTGGAACCCACATACAATGCACTAATTGGTTTACCCTTGCTTCATCTGCATGTTGAAATCCCCTCCATGTATCACAAATAAATTAAGTACTCCCATAATGGATTACTTGGTGTGCTCCAAGGTTATGTGTCTCCCTTTGCCTCTTGTGAATCCTATTACCAGGATACTGACTATTATAGCAGAATGGACAAGAAAATTCTGGAAAATGAGGTTGTACATATTTTCGTTCTAGCCGACCCATGGGAAGACCTGAATGATTCATAGATTTCCCCAATTCACTGTTTTGAGGCCACAATCCCAGACGAGAGACAATTATTTTTCATCTATGGGTCAAGGGAAAAGCTTTTTCTCTATCATATGGAGCAAAGGATGATCACTTCATAGTCCTTCATGAATTATTATTGAGTGATTCCAGAGCTCTTACCCCCATCTGGTGTCGGGATTTTCCTTCTATGGCAATAATAATACATCATATTTTCTTGTTTCTCCAGTACAGGTTGAACCATCTCACCATTATTTCTTTAATATAATCAAACATGGCCCCATGATTTGATGTCCTGATTGGATCGTATTGAAATATTTTATCACCATGATTTCAATAGTGTGGGAGACCTCCACTAAAGATTAAACTACCTCTTAGGATGGCACCATCATTCTGGCATGGTCATCCAATTTATAAGATTTGCCTCCTTTAGATGATCCTATCACCATGGATTATGTAGAGGATTTGGCACATGAAACTATTGCATTCGAATAGGGATCCTCCAATACGGTTAATGAGTTGGTATAGGGGATCCTCGGTGCTGAGATAGATCTAGAACCAAGATTGGTCACCTCATCTATGACTGAAATGGAGTAACAGTAGTATGTGGATTTATTGAAGTAGCATCAAGATGAATTTTCCAGGAGTTATGGAGAGATTCCGGGACTAGATCCTCAGGTCATCATCCGCATCATTTCTCTTTCCAATAACCATCAAAGGATCAAAAAACCTGACAAAATGATGCACCCTTCTCATGGTTCCATGGCCGAGGTCGATGTTGATAAACTCATTTAATTCGACTTCTTCAATGAAGTTCATTGCCCAAATCAGCTACCCAACATTGTTCCCAGTAGTAAAAAGAACAGAAAGAACAATTCCTATATTGAGTTTTGGGATATCATATATCTCTGTATGAAGGATTATTTCCCCCTTCATGTGACATTTCTATTGATCAATGATACTTCTATATTATATGAACTTTAATTCCTGGATGGGTATTCTGGATATAATAAAATCTAAATGTCCCCCAAGGAGGAAGAATATGTCACCTTCCTAGAACCGCAAGGTAACTTTTTCTACCAAGTAATTATTTTTTGTTAGACGAATACAGTTTCCACCAATCAACGACCATGCACCGCATCTTCAAGAATATCCTCATGACGTTTCTAGAATGTTAAATGAACTATTTAGTGGTCAAATATCTCTAGCATCAGGACCATCTAAGATATATTAAGAAAGTGTTTAGCTTCCTCCACTCCCTCTATCTGAAGATGAACCCCTTGAATTATGCCATTAGGCTTAACTATGGATTGTTTTTCAGATTTCTTGTCATACATGGAGGCATCGAGAATATTCCTGAGATGATCAAGGCCATCAGTCATATGCCTCCTCTGGAAAAAGTTTGTGAGCTCCAAGGATTACAAGGCCACTTATCGTAAAAATTCAGATTCATTAAAAATCTATCCAGCATGTGTATTTCCTTTTCTAGAATTATGAAGAAAGGTGTCGACTACGAGTGTGATGAAGAGTGTAAGACCTTTTTTAGATGTTTGAGAATTAACTACTACACCTTCTGATTCGAAGGCCACACACCTCCAGAAATTTGATGATCGTTTATGTGACCACTCTACAACAGTCCCTCGGCACCCTTATCACTTAGAAGTACAATGAATGGACTGGAAATTGCCAATAATATTTCATCTACATACTCCCCGATAGAGAAACCATATATTCATCTATCGGGAAGAGCAACCTCATTCTAGTATTTGTGGTCCAACAGATGTGAAATTACTTCGAGCCCCATGAGATACAACTAGTATCCCGTGTGGATCCAATAATTTACATTCTAAACTGACCCAT
Organism: Viscum album; assembly: GCA_963277665.1. NCBI lineage: Eukaryota > Viridiplantae > Streptophyta > Magnoliopsida > Santalales > Viscaceae > Viscum > Viscum album. The sequence goes on along the minus strand of OY728141.1, from coordinate 1,588,071,449 downwards.
GTTGATAGGCATCCTAGATCAGTGGCTAGTGATCCTTCAGTTCTTTTCCCTGTGGTTTTTTCAACAGAAATCTTTCAATGGTCAGGTTATGAAAGACTTTCATTATGCCCATCCAACCCTTGTAGAGAAATCTATGGATCATGGAATCCCTGATGAATCCATCCTTTCAGTGAATCAAGTCATACCATGTGGGTATGTGAACATCAAAAACACTTCACGAAGCCCTACTGGCAGAAGTCTCAATGATCCCAAGCTCAGCAGAGTAGGTCTGCGTATCATCTTTAACATGCCCGCACAACCTGTCCTTGATTCATTCTTATTTTTAGAAGGCATCACCAACAATGAGGTATAGTATCAATCCCACATAACTAGTCTCTAGTTGTCCCAAGAGATTTATTTTCCCCACCTGTATAGGAATGGGGACTCCAAACTGGTCATCAAGTATATCAACATCGACTACATCATTAGGAAACATGAGCATGTGCCCTTTTAACAGCTCAATCTTCACCTAATGGCCTTGTTACATTCCCCACCAGAAGTTACCCATGTACCTTAGTCATAGAACGGTCAAGCATATTCCTTTTCCAGCCTTTCCGCATCTCATGAAGAGCCAGATCAAAATGATATGACTATACATGTTGCGCATGGAATAGTCATTTCTCCCATCACTCTAGATGATGATGATAGACAATTATCACATTATCTCACCACCGACACATCCACATTGGGACACTCATCCCCCCTACTATATTATTGGAAGTGACCCCTGGATGGATAAATCCCTTTTTCAAGTAACTCCAACACAACAATCTCTCAATAAACAGGGCCAAACGTGAGCGAGTTCATCAGCGCGCAGTGCAGTTCACAAACTAGAGTGGTGTTAGTCTTGAGAATATCCTCTTCAGACATGGGTTTGATGGTATTATCCTCCATTGAATTCAATGATATGATATTCCCTAGGTTATGTAGGTAGTTAATACCGATTCATGTGGAGATCACCAGGCTGGGCCACATCTCTCTCATCAGATCGGAAGGTTGGGATACTTTTGGCCCACCATGGTCCATGACTGTATTGATTTCACCAAAAGGTTACATGCATGCCAGATCCATGCTAATTTTGTGCATTGGAAGCCATAGACTGTCAATAATACTAAGTACTATTTTCACTATATAGTCAGGGGACATGATGTCATGGGACCATATCCAATAGCAACAGCTTTCCATTTTAGGTTTATCATAACTGCTATAGATTTCTTTTCATTATTGATACATGAAATTGTGATCAATGAATTAAAGGGAAGTTATATCATTGATTTTATGTGCTCCAATATCATCCATTGATTTAGTGTCCCTCACGCTGTACTCACTAATAATGGCACCAACTTCAGGGAATATGAGTTATAGAAATTACAAATTAAGTACAATATTTTTTCTAATAATACCTCTCACTATCCCAAATAATAAAATGGTTTGATCGATGCATTCAATAGAACCCTCTCTAACATCGTGAAAAATATGGTTGGTTAGAACAAGAAGATATTGATGGATAATTTTCCCAATGTCTCTAGGCTTACAAGAAGAAGATTTGTAATTCCATCTAGGTGAACCCAAATTACATAGTGTATAGAATAGAGGTAGTCCTCCACATTCTGATTCAGGTGTTGTCACTTTGTATAGGTATTTTTGATTGGAAAACATCACACAATGTAGTAGAGGTCCATCTGGCTGAACAAGAATCCCTTGATGAGAATGGGATTCATGCCTTACACATCCTATAGAAGCATTAGGACAAGCTATCCAGAGATTTCAATATGAATGTTCACCCACATTCCTTCCTTCAAGGTGACTGTTTCCGACACTTTCCATCGGGGCCCGCGCGCATCCATCACGCAGGGGGAGGACACATGGCTTGTGGCCCCGCATTCCTGCTTTCCAAAGGCAGGCGACATTTGCTCCTTGTTCCGGGATGTCTGCTCCTTGATCAAAACCGGGATGATGGGATGTCAGTTCTTCCTTCATGGATTCCTCCTTGGATCTCATCACCTAGTCCATATCTACCACATATATTTAAGACATATTTGCGAATCTTGTTCCCAGTTCCATATTTTCATGGACACTTGTTAATTACCATGATTTCGTCGAGACCCACCAAGGGGTCTAGTTGGGGTAGCAACATTCGTTTAGGAGAATGGTCACGCTAAGGCGTCGTTTGCATGTCTTGATGCTGGGGGATTGGCATGTCTTTCTTATTTCCCTTATTATAGGGCTTCTCGAGGGCGCGGAAGCCCGAGGCATCCCACATCGAACATGGTGAATTTTATTTTCAATAGGCATGTATCTGAGGTTTTCCTCAGCTTCCCATGTTTAACACGGGGTATGCCGCAAGTTTAACATCCAAAGGGGATGGATCGAACCGATCTGAACACTGAGAGTGGATCTGATTGATGAAAAACCTGATGGGAATACCGATGTTGGGGCCAGCACGTGGGTTGATTCTCGGATACTATGGAGTGGAATGAAGTGGCATGATCCCACCGGGATGTGGCAGCCCGGGAAAGAATCAAGATGGGTGATGAATTGAAGGGGCTTGAACCTTTTTGAGGCTTCCCACATATCCCCATGGTAGGGAATCACAGTTTGCGTCGTTCTATGATACGGTGGGACACCTGAAAAGGTGACCCGTGAGAATGAACACATGGATGGAACCCAAAGGTAGTAAGGCCTCTGGGCTAAGGCATGAGCTTCCCGAGGCACGTGGGCTCGAGGGAGAGATCAGGATGAGATGTTGGTGTTGGGCTTGAAACTCGTGGAGGATTCCTATGTACCATGCATTTGCACGGATCAATGTCCCTGTAGTTCGGGTATATAGTTTAACGTCATGTGGGAGGGGGTATTTGGGGCTTATGTTCTGAGGCATCCCATAATGGATGAATGGGGAATACGTTCTGAGGTGGCCCATAATGATGGATATGGGGATTACACTCCAAGGCAACCCACAATGATGGATATAGGGCTTACGCTCTGGGGAAGCCCAAAATGATGGATATGGGTTTTAACTCTGAAGCGGCACATAATGGATGAATGGGGCTTACACTCTGAGTAGGCCCATAATGGATGTATGGGGCTTACGCTCTAAGGCGTCCCATAATGGATGGATGGGGCTTATGCTCTGAGGTGGCCCACAATGACTGGTGAACCGACGTGATGGGGTCGGAATGACCGGGCGATGGGCATGAACCTCGTAGAGGCTTCCTACATGTCCCTGTGGTAGGGAATCAAAGTCCATGTAGTTCGGGCATACATTTTAACGTCATGCTGAACAAGTCATATAGTTTAACGTCATGCTGGATGGGGCATCTTGGGATTACGCTCTGAGGTAGCCCAAGGTGGTTGGCGAACTGACACGAAGGGGTAGGAACAACTGGGTGGTGGGCTTGAACCTCATGGAGGCTTCCTACGTACCATTCCATTGCATGGATCAAATTCCTCGTAGTTCGCTGATATGGGGCTTACACTCTGAGGTGGCCCAGGGTGGATAGATGGGGTTTACACTCTGAGGTGGCCCATAATGGATGTCATGTTCGATGCTCACTCTAAGCCCACGTGAGTCATGATCGGTGTGAGAAACATGTGGCATTAGGGGCTAGACGATCACGTCGCGAAAGGTTCGTCCGTGGGAAGAGAAGAGGGGATTACACATTGAGTGGAACATGGTTCCGGGACTTACTCTAGGATGGAGGCCTGAAGTGCGACAAAGCGCATAGGGAGAGGGATTTGGGACCGAAAAAGGGAGATGTCGCGTTCCTATTCACACCCTCCACTGGCCTTGGTGGTGGAGAAGTACGGAGGTGCATGCGTGACACCTTCTCCAAGAGAGGATAGGGGCTTACACATGGGTGGATACCCTTCCCCTGTAGATAAATGCCACTCCGAGATGGAGGATATCATCCCATGTAAGGGTGGTCCCATTCTCTTGGAGATGAGCGGCGTAAAGAATGTCCGAGCTGGGGGGACCCTCTGTGCGAGGCATGGGATCAGATCACAGTTTAACTTCATGTGTTGAGGACGAGGTGCTTGGCAATTTAACGTCATACAGCTCAGATGAGGTGGGTTCACTCCACACCCCTAGGAATTACATGACTGGTACCCTCTGCTCCTTGTGGGATGGAAGGTGTCGGCAATGCCGTAGTGAAGGGGGGTCGCAGAGCGAACAATCAAGGGGTCCACGTTAGCGTGGCTATGCGAGTAAGTAATAACTGTTAGCGTGCCTATGAGAAGAAGCACGAGGAAAAGAAACGGAAGGGGAAACACCACCCGTGGGACCTTTAGGTTAATTCGTATGAGCCTGGAAGGCCGTACGGGAAAACAGCACATGACGTGCATGCCCGGTATGGAGGACATCAGGCACCTATGCTGAGAGGCACTCGTGGGGCATCATGGAAAAGGGGTCCCAGGGATTTCTCGCAAATAAATGGGTTGCCTTCAAAACACCGAGATGGCATGCAATTGGGGCAGAGGAATTACGCGCTGCTAGAGAAATTGCGCACAAGGGGGGTGAATTGTGCTCGAGTGGAAAAGGCTGAATCCTAAGGCAAGGCCACACCCAAACAAATGGTTTGCACGCAATTTAACCTTTTCTTCAGGCAAGGGAAGCAAATTGTGCGCAAGGGTAGAACCCTGAAGGGTTTTTAATTTTACTTAAACTAGTGGGATTGCGTGCAATGGCGGATCCTCGGGTGAGGTTGCACAAAAAGGGTCAGTACCTGAAGGCCATATTGTGTGCACAGAAGACCTATTTCACACGTGAGAGCCAGTTTAAATTCTGCAAAATTGGAATAGAAGGGTTCCCCTTCTATTTATAGGCCTTCAGCATCGTGGAATCTAGGCGGTGCACGAAATTTGGTACGCCTGAGACGGCGGTGCAAAAAGATAACCGCGCGGGCGTGGGTGCACAACTATTCTGTACCTGCTCCGGGGACCTATTGCAAATCTCGGACTCCTTGCGAATACATACATTATTTAGCGCACATGCTCCTTTTTTGTGAAACCCTTCCGGGCCCTTCGGACCGGGCCTTTGGGGTCCGAATATGACATTGTTTCGTCATTTCGAAGCTTCCTTTAAGAGTTATGAACATTTAGGCATCTACAAATTCCCCCCCTCGGAATTGGATCGGCAAGAGGTTTCAATTATCGGATTCCTAGGGAAACGCCGAAACACCGATGTGTTGCACTTCGTGGGCCCCAAGCATGCAAAAATGGTTCGGTGCGCAAAACTCCGAGTCGGTGTGGAATCCGCTTCCACATGGAACAAAACACCCTATCTTTGCCTATAAAAGGGGCCTTTGGTCCCATGATCCGTACGCAACCTTCTCACGCGATATAATCCAATCTCTCATGTGAGAAATTGCCTCTGTGCCTGCGCATAAAACAAACTTTTTTAGCGCACAATTACTGCCGAGTTTTGGCCGTATTTAGACACAAACCAAGGATATTCCACACCATCCGCTCCGATTCTGTGCTCACCTTCGGATTCGGAAGTGGTCGAGGAAAGCCGAATGACATGACACAAAGGGTGGAAGTGCATCCATCATTTTCTTAGGCAGCCCCAGACGGATTGGATGAGGAGGATAAGATCACTCCAGACCTGGCTGTGTTTCCTGTGTGCCGGAGGGACTGACACTCAATGCCTTCAACTGGCGGTCTGTGATTACATGGACGAGAAGATACGCGAGAGCAGCTGGCGCACTAGTATTGCCCAATGTTGGGAAAGATCGGTGAGAACTTGAGTGTTCTTGAGGGTGGAGCAGGAAGTCTGATGCCTCGAAGAGCACATGATTGAGAAGGGGGCCTTCATTGCAACATGCTCTGATCTCGTGGAGCAACTAACAGCCCAGCTGGATAACGCCCAAGAACAGCTGATGGAGGCGAGTCACCAGATGACCATACTTCAAACTGAATGGGCACAGGCACAAGCTAGGATTAACGAACTTCTCTATGTGGCTGCTGATGAAGATAGAGTCTTCAGGGAGCAAGAATCAGTCCTGAAGGCCACCAGCTAAAGGGTAGCGGTGTTGGAAAGATCAATACAAAACGCTGATCCTTAAGGGCCTTGTTTTAGCCATCTCATGAACTTTTTTCTTTTACTTCTCACCATTTTGAACCAATGTATGGACGAATCTATTTATTTATACAATAGGTTTAATACACTCAACCATAACCTATCACTTCATGGGAGCATTAACCAAAGCGTACCCCGGACTGTCACTTGAGAAGCCATCCACTACTAGGAAGAGTCACCGAGGGATCCTAATTTCCTGGGGCATAAAGTCGCCAAGAGTTCGGGACGACGACGACATTGGCAGGGCACGTTCCTTATTCTTACGCTGCTGCTTCTTAATCTTCTAGGAAGAGGTTGGCTGAGATAACGATGTCGAAGTAGTAACTTCATCTTCTGATGGCTCTGGCGGATTCAGGCAGGCACAGATGATTCCATGGGCACGGGAGACCATCTTGCTGGCCATCCAGTCGTTATACTTCTGAGACCTAAATTTGAGAACATGCTACCATCCACCTCTATCGCCACTACTATCATCTGATCTCACAAAGACACCTACCACTTGTGCTGGGGCTGGGCCCAACCTGACTTTATTGTTGTCAATTTCGTCTGGAACCAGTCCTTGGACATGTAGCATCGATGGATGGTGTGCCCCAGGATCTGGTGATAATGGCAGTAGTTGGGGTGATCAGTGATATGTGCCTCTTCTGGATTTTGGCACTCCGGGAGTCGTACAATTCTCTACTCCAAGGCCCTGCATAAGTAACCGGGGACCTGAGCCTCGTCAAACGAGTAGGTATGATTCCTTCTGTCTATAAAGGTGGATTTAGGAAGCTGACCCAGACGGGGGTCCGGAGGAGCATGCTGAGTAGACAGAACCTGATTATCTCTCCTAGGAAGTGGTGGTGCATTACACGGAGGCACATGCGGATTCTGAAGCGGTCGCTGATGGGATGGAGGTTTTGCCCGTGGGGGCGGACCCATATGAGGCTACGGATCTAGCCTCACTGGAAGCAACTCTAGCTTCCTAGGGTCTCTATCTAAGCCATAGCAACAGGCTCGGCCCTAGAGGCTCTCCTTAAATGGATTACAGGGGGTAGCTGGCGTGCCTGACTAGCCTATTGCAGGGCTACTTCGAGGTGTTGAGCCTTGTCTACGAAGTCTCGGAACCCTCTGAGGTAATTTTGAGTAATCAGAGAAGGAACCAACTCTATCTTGACATTCCCTATGCACATTGTCAGTAATTTCTCCTGAGTTAGTGGCATGTCAGTGGAGTATGTGTGCCCTTTACACCGGGCAATGAAGTCCGTGACTCGCTCATTGGGCCTTTGCTTGCACCTGGAGAGGTCTGTGATGTTCGTCTTCTGGGTTGGGGAACTGAACTGGTAGAGGAATTTCCTGCATAGTTCCTCCAAGCTAGTCACAGATCCGATAGGGAGCTGGCTATTCCAAATGAAGGCTAGCCCCTCCAGTGTCTGGACAATGCAATGGAGCTTGGCGGCCTCATGCTGTGCTGGATTCCCTAACATAGGCCCACACCTTGAGTTGAAGTGGTCCAGGTGCTATGGAGGGTCTCTTGTCCCATTAATGGGGGCGAAATTGGGATTCCCAAATCTTGGAGGTACTGGAATATCATCCACCTATGCTGGGTGTGGCATTCCGTCTTGTGGGATTTACACCTGCCGAGTTTCCGAAGCCTCTAAGAAGGCAATGAGTGCTGCCATCAGATAGTCTGGACGTGGATTCCTGTAATGACGGGGATCCCTAACCACAATCGCATTGCTGGGCTCTTCAATTCGGTTGACGAGATATGCAGCTCACAGATCAGCTGGTGGAGCGACCCATGGCGTGGCGAGAGGAACCTGAGCGGGGTCTCTTGGGTGATCACACCGCTAAGGATGGTTTGATGAAACGCATCAGGCCCTATTTCCATGAGCTCCGGCCTCTCCTCTATCAGCGAACACGACATGATCCAGGTTTCCTGGGGAGATCATGTCGAGGGGTAGTTGTTCCTGCCCCTGCTGCCTCGGCCTATGGACACCGTAGACGGGTCGCTGCTCTACAATGAATTCATCCAGAAGCTCATCAACTAACCTCTTTTACTCAGCTAGTTGTTGGAATAGCGTTTCCTTCTCAGGATCTTCCTCCGCCTTCCGCACTGAGGCAGATTGGTCGGAGAGCTTAACAGCCCCAACGTGCACTTTACCCTTGCCAATATTCCAGCTCAGTGTCAACACCTCAGTGGGTGTGGGGAGACCTAGGAGGTTCCTCTATTGAAAATGAATCCTCCGTGATGGGTCTAGTAGTGGCTTGTCCTCAGTGGGTACGTCACCATCCAGAAGTTCCAGACCATTCCCCTCTCCAAACAGATTGGCCCTGTTGACTGCCCCTACCCTCGGGGGCATGTGCTCAGAGCCTCCCGTCGAGTCGGGCTTCCAGCAAATCGCACTAAAGAGATGGTGAATGTACTTCCCCCATCCACGGACGTGCATGTGGGGGGTGGCCTCCTCGATAAATTTTCGGAGTACTTGAAAACTATGAGCGCATTGTTGCTGGAGGGCCCTGTGGTGGCCAAGTGACTCGGGGTGCCGGACCGTAGGGAGCATGGCTAGGTCGACATGACGACATTTCTCACCAATATCCTCAAGGTTTTATTGGCTCCTGGGACATGGCACTTACTGGTGGCACAGATGAGAGTGAGTCCCCCAGAGGGTCTGGTGGAAACATTCAAACTCTCTTGGGCTGAGCGATTCTGGTGTATCAAAATCTGACCTTGTGACTGGCCAAAACATTCTTGAGGGAGTGGCCTGCTCTGAGGATGGTCCCGTAGCTCCACGGCTTAGGTTCAGGATCTGACCCTTGATAGCCCTGCTCATCAACTGGGATTGATTGGGGAACTGGAAGCGGCGCCGAAGCAGGCCGCTAAGCTGGTGGGCTGGCTGATGGAGAATATGGCGAGCATGCCGATTTGCAGCCTAATCCTAAGTTGTCCTCCAAGGGTTGTAGTGTCCTGGAAGCCACGTCACGATTGGATGGACCTGCGAACGGGCCTCATGTCACAATGTCGGCGCTTGACAGTGGTGTTCCATGTCATCGTTCTTCTGCCATCAACCCCCAAAAAAGTGATATTTCATCTCTGGCCAAGGTGGAAGGTGCTCCAAGAGATGCAGATGGTGACTGTAAGTTTGATTCATGGGGACTCTCCAATTCCTCATCATCCTGGATATACCTTTGGAGTGAGTCAAGGATCCTATGGATCTTGCATTCGGGGAGTATGAGGCTGACGCACTACATTGTTATCCCAGCCCTTGACTCAAAGGACTGAGGGGAGGGCTCCATCTTCGAGTCGTACTCCACCTTGGAGTCTGAGAAATGGACTGGTGTGATTTCCATTCAGCCTTCTCTTCCATTTCTCTTACAGTGACGATGTCACGCCTTCCTGCCTTTGGGAGGCTACTTAGGGCAAGGCTGATTTCCGTCGTGGAGTCCTCTGGCCGCACCTGTGCTAGGGATGAGAGGATTGAAGGCAGGGGTGTGAGGAGCACCGAAGTAGGTGTTGAAAGGGAAATGGGGAGTACCTCTTTGTGGTTGAGTGACCAGATATGCAACGGCTCCACATGCGTGGTCAATGGTAGGGGAAGTGATCCCGTACCCAGTGTAGTGAGTGCTGGAAAGAGCCCCACCCAGAGTGTAGCTGTCACGGGGAAGCCCCTTACCTGCGGCTAGGGAGGTGTCAGGTTGGCCTCCAGGCCAAGCTCGGAAGTAGGGAGGGCCCATACCTTCCAGAACAGTGGTGTAGAGTAGGCCTTCTCGCTGGATGGAACTACCACGAACTGGTCCGCAGTGACCATTGCTTATATCGGAGACTGGGAGAGTCGACCAAACCTGCCCGTGGGGCGGTCGAGGCCTTGATATAGACTAGGCATATAACTGCCCCTTCTCAACATGTGTTGGGGTTTGATGATAGGAGTCAGTAGTGGCTCGGGCCACAGTGGCTACTGACGTTGATGCCTTGGGGTGGGCATCCTATTTCTCTCATTCTCGACGCTGGCGTCGAGTCATGTGGGTTAGAGCCGGTGGTGCGGGCACATGGATCGCCTGCTCCTCAGCTCGGGGAGTCAGGCAGCGGCGCCGAAGTGGCCTGGTGGGGGCCTTTTCCATGAACCCATGAAGCGGGTCTCCGATTGGGCCAACCCGGACATCCCGTACCTCGTCGGCGTAGGGGATAGAGGTGTCAAGGTGTTCCGGGGATAAGCTCCCAAAATGGTTGAATTTCGGGGTGGGGAGCAGCGGCTCCCTGCACGGCCCTCGGGGATGGCGTTGGCGATGAGGCACAGCTGCCTCAAGGCCCAAAGGGGCCATGCCCCTGGTTGGGATGACCCCTTCCTCATCATACATATGTAAAAGGCTGTTGATCACCCTTTTTTGGATAATATATGAAGGAGTGGGAGGGCGTGAGCGCTCAACAGTTGTGGCGGTCAGAGTAGCTGTGGATGAGGTGGAACAGTGCGGGGTGGCCGTGTCGGTACTGCCCTTGCCCCTACGCCGGTGGGCAGGTGGTGATCAAACTACGAATGCAGCGATCTGATTCCTGAAAGCAGGATGATGAACACATTAATACTAATAGGAAATGAAATCGACAACTAGTATCCCAGCACCATTATGTCTTCCATGGTTGGTAAGATGGATCCAAGCTGACAACGTCATAGAACGGAGTGCTCAACATCCTGACTTCCCCAACCCTTGGTGGGTTTCATGTCATAGTGCTGGGCGCCCAGACCTGGTGAAATTCGAATATTCCAAATCCCCAAATGCTACTAGCCTCCCTATTGAGGAGAAGAGATTCCCATTGGGTTCACCTTTTTTTTTGTTTCTGATGCTTTCCACTGGGGCGCGCACGCATCCGTCACGCAGGGTGGAGGGCGTGCGGCTTGTGGCCCTGCATTCCACCTTTCCAAAGGTAGGCGACATTCACTCCTTTTTCACAGACGTCATCTCCATGATCGTTACCGGGATGATGGAATGTCGGTTCTTCCTTCCATGGATTCCTCCTCGGATCTCATCACCTAGTCCGGGTCTCCCTCATTGATTTAAGACGTATTCGTGAATCTCATTCTCAGTGCCATATTTTCATGGACACCAGTTAATTACGTTGCTTCTGTCGAGACACTCAAAGTGGTCTAGTCGGGGAAGAAACCTTCGGTTAGGAGAATGTTCATGTTGAGGCATCGTTGGTGTGTCTTGATGCTGGGGTATTTGCATGTCTGTCTTCTATCCCTTATTATAGGGATTCTCGAGGGCGCAGAATCCCAAGGAATCCCACATCGAATGCGGGTAATTGTATTTCATAGGAATGTACTTGATTTTTTTCCTCATAATCCCTTGTTTTACACGGAGTATTCCACAAGTTTAACATCCAGAGGCGACGGATTGGACTGATTGGAGCACTGAGAGTGGATCAGATTGAAGAACCCCCATAAGGGAACACCGATTTTGGGGCCAGCACGTGGGTGGCTTCTCGGTTACTGTGGAGTGGAATGAAGTGGCATGATCCCACCGGGATGTGGCGGCCTAGGTAAGAATCAGGATGGGTGATGAATTGAAGGGTCTTTATCCTCATGGAGGCTTACTACGTATCCCCATGGTAGGGAATCAAATTCCACGTAGATCGATGATACAGTGGGACACCTAAAAAAGGCGACCCATGAGAATGAGTGCATGGATGGAACCCAGAGGGAGTAAGGCCTCGGGGCTAGGGAATGAGCTTCCTGAGGCATGTGGGCTTGACGGAGAGGTCAGGATGAGACGTGGGTTTTATGCTTGAACCTCGTGGAGTCTTCCTACATACCATGCCTTAGAGCGGATCAAATTCTTCGTAGTTCGGGTATATATTTTAACGTCATGCGGGACTGGGGCATTTGGGGCTTTTGCTCTGAGGCGGCCCATAATGGATGAATGGGGATTACGCTCTGAGGTGTCCCACAATGATGGATATGGGTCTTACGATCTGAGGTGTCCCATAATGATGGATATGGGGCTTATGCTCTGAGGCAGCCCACAATGATGGATATGGGGCTTACGCACTGTGGCAGACCATAATGGATGAATGGGGCTTATACTCTGAGGCGTCCAATAATGGATGGATGGGGATTATGCTATGAGGTGGCGCATAACGGATGGATGGGTCTTACGCTCTGAGGTGACCCACAATGACTGGTGAACCGATGCGATGGGGTCGGAACGACCGGGTGATGGGATTGAACCACTTGGAGGCTTCTTACGTATCCCTGTGGAAGGGAATCAAAGTACACATAGTTCGGGAATACAGTTTAACGTCATGCTGGATGGGGTATACAGTTTAACATCATGCTGGATGGGGCATCTGGGGCTTACGCTCTGAGGTGGCCAAAGCTGGGTGGTGAACCGATGTGAAGGGGTCGGAACAACCGGGTGGTGGGGTTGAACCTCATGGAGGCTTCCAACGTACCATGCCATAGCCCATATCAAAGTCCTTATAGTTCCCTGATATAGGGAAAATTCTATGAGGCGGCCCAAGGTGGATAGATGGGGCTTACGCTCGGAGGGGCCCCATAATGGATGTCACTGTTGATGCTCACTCTAAGCCCACATGAGTCATGCTCGGTGTGAGAGATAAGAGGTAGCAAGGACGAGACAATCACGTCGCAAAAGGTACTTCTATGGGATGCAAAGAGGGGATTAAGTGTTGAGTGTCCCATGGTTTCGGGACTTACTCTAGGATGGTGGCCTGAAGTGCGAAAAATCACAGAGGGAGAGGTATTTGAGACCGAACACAAGAGATGCCTCATTCCATATCACACCCACCATTGGCCTTGGCGGTGGGGAAGTACGGAGGTTCATGGGTGCTACCTTCCGCGATAGATGCTAGGTGCTTACACTGGGGTGGTTGCCCTTCCCCCATGGCCAAACGCCACTCAGATAGGGATTATATCATCCCATGTGAGGGTGATCCCATTCTTGTAGGGACTAACAACATAAAGAATGTCTTAGCCGGGGGGACCCTGCGTGCGAGGCACGGGGTCAGATCACAATCTAATATCATGTGTTGAGGATGAGGTTCTTGGTAGTTTAACATCTTGTAGCTCAGACGAGGTGGGTTCACTCCAAACCCCAAGTAATTACATGACCAGTACCCTCTGCTCCTTGTGGGAGGTAAGGTATCAGAAATGTCGTAGTGAAGGGGGGTGGCAGAGCGAACCATCGAGGGGTCCACGTTAGCGTGTATATGCGAAAAATAAATATCTGTTAGCGTGACTATGTGAAGAAGCATGAGGAAATGAAACAAAATGGTAAACACCTCCCAAGAGTCCTTGAGGATACTTCGTATGAGTCTGGAAGGCCGTACGAGAAAACAGCGCATGGCGCACATGCCTGGTATGGAGGAAATCGGGCGCCTACGCAGAGAGGCACCCGGGTGGCATCAAGGTAAGCGGTCTCAGTGATTGCGTGCTATGAAATGGGTCGCGTAAAAAACACTACGATGGCGTGCCATTGGGGCAGAGTAATTGCACGCAGCGAGGGAAATTGCGTGCAAGGGGGGTGAATTGCACGTGAGTGGAAAAGGCGGAAACCTAAGGCAAGGCCACACCCAACGAAGGGTTTGCAGACAATTGATCCTTTTTTGCACGCAATGGAAGAAATTGCGCGCAAGGGAGGAACCCTGAAGTGTTTGGATTTTTACTTAAACTAGTGGGATTGCGTGCAATGGAAGATCCCATGGCGAGGATGCACGAAAAAGGGTCAGTACCTGAAGGCCATCTTACGCACACGGAAGTCCTATTTCGCGCGTGAGAGCCCGTTCAAATTCAATAACCCTAAAATAGAAGGGATCCCCTTCTATTTATAGGACTCCGGCGTCGCAGAATCTACGTAACGCACAAAATAATTCCGATCTTGAGACAGCGGCGGGAAAAGATAACCACACGGGTGCGGTCACGCAACTATTTCACACCTGTTTTGGGGACCTATCGTGAATCCCAGACTCCTTGAAAGTGCATAAATTATTTCTCACACATGATCCTTTTTTTATCGCAACCCTTCGGGGCCCTCCGGACCGGGCCTCCGGGTCTGAATATGACTTCGCTTCATCATTTCAAAGCTTCCTTTAGGAGTTATGAACTTTTCGGCATCTACAGTGAAAAATTATTGGCACTGAGGAAGAAAATAATAACTATAGAGAAACCACCAATGTTAGAACCCAAATGGGAGGGCCTTATATCATTCATAGAGTTTTCCCCAATGGTGCATACTCCATGGTCATAATGGATGACGACCGTGTCACTCCTCCCATTACTGCAAAATTATTCAAGTAGAACATCACATGAGTGGTCACTAACGTCCAACATAATGATGAACTATAAATGTTATGAGCTCTATGACCTTAAACTAATATCCCTTTCATCCGGAATGAAAATAAATGTAAAATTGTAACCAAAAACATGGTCTGAGCTCTACGAACTTAATCTATTATCTCTTTATTCCTCACCAAAATATGTTAAACTGAATTGGTACCACCACGGTTCAAGCATCCCTTAATTTGGGTCTTCATCATCATTCACATCTTAAAGGATGCCCTAGTGGCCTAGTCTTATACCACCTTGGATCACCTCCCATTTTGGTTCAATGTCTCGTAGGATCTTGAATGGAAATTTGATACAAGTCCTACATTGAAAATATGGTCAGTGGTCGACTCTGAAATTTTTTTCCCATTCTAGGTACATGATATGGATACTGTGTTGAAAATATGGTTAGTAGTCATCCTCCATCATTATCTCCATCTACATGGTATGCCAAATATCATGTATGATGATTCCTCTTTTTATACCCTTCTATCCCACACAGACAACATTAAACTAGGCATCTACGGTATGATCTTTATAGCCTAAAACTATGATCTCTTACGTCCTTACAACATGGGATTAAATTTAATTGAATTATACAACTATGTGTGGATTTATTTAAAACCTTATGAGATACATATGAATGCCCCGACATTTTGTCTTTTGGTCCAACACTAGGTACTACAGATTATGCCTTCCATTTGGCCTCTCAACCGATGCATTCTGGAGCACATGGAATATTGTGGACATTTTCCCCATTCATGTCGAGCTTACAGTTACAATATCATGTGTCCCTCTATCAGCGATATCCCTAATTTTTTCCTTCTTGCATGACTTTAAACTACACATTATCTTATGAACTATGTGTGTCTTGACTCTTACCCTCACATGATATGTAGGAACACCCAGACATTTCGTGTTCAGGTCGAGCCCCATGTTCCCCATTTTTTTTCCTTATATTCTGAGATTCCTTTTGTATGAATGTGGTGTTGTGTCGAATATCCACATTCACACTGGGTTTACAATAACCACACCATGTGACTCTATTAAGAATATCTCCATTCCCCTTGAATCCTCAACACATGATGTTAAACTACATTGCATTCAACAACAATATGTGGCTTGACTCCCACCCTCGTAGGATACATAGGAACACCAAGACATGTTATCCTTAGGTCCAACTTCAGGTTCTTCTATTCCTTTACGTAGACCCTTGGCCTGGGCTCTCTCATGGGATCGTGAATTGTGTAGTATGTGGACTTCATTAATCATTATTTTAGTCAGGTTTTTCTTCCTTTCCATACAGATTTCTCTCTTGAGAAACCTCTACCACTTGTATCCTCACCACATGAAGTTAAACTGCAAAACATTTCAAGAACTATTTATGGACTGATTCATTCCCTCAATGGATACATAGGAATTCCTTGACATTTCACCTCAGGTGAAGCCTCGAGTTCACTAACCCACTTTACCCATTTCATATTCTTTTCTCCTCGATTCAACCACTCCTAACTGGACACTCCAACCTCTTTTATGCCTTCCCAATGTTCATAGATTCACTGTGGTTTAGGACATAGAGTGTTGGATTCTATATGGACATGATCTCATTCTATTTCCATGAATCACACATCCCTATTTTGTGTTTCCCTTATCTCTCACACCATAATGGACCCCTGAGTAGTTTGGATGCTTGACATTATGGATCACCTACCGTTTTGGGTCATTATTCCAAAAGATCTAAAAGGATATTTCAGATAGGTCCCGCGTCCTGAATATGGTCAGTGGCTTACCCACACTTGTTTGATCCCATTTTAGGTCACACGATGTCGATGATGTGTTTCGAATGTGGTCAATAGTTATCCTCCCATGTTATGAAAACTCCATTATTTCCTAAATATTGGTTTTGTGAATCAAATTCCATTCCATTTCATCTTGTTCAGACATCGAATCAACACCCTCGATATTATACCTCTGTAAAACATGGCATGTTGAGAGGACAAAATGTCGTTGGGGGGCCATCCTTGAGTACACACCCTTGTTCCCTACCTTGGAATTCACTATGTTGTAAAGATCTCTTCCAACCATTTTTCCCGAACCTAGAATGTCTCAAGTGGGCTTAGGGATGTGGGTATGGTTTTCTTCCATGTGGAAGAATCACACGTCCCCTTGGTCTGATCTCTATGACCATATACATCGATCTCTTTCACCCTTATTGTATGATGTGAAACTATGTCTTATTCATCCTGGATGTTTGATGATAAATAACTAAGACTCATGATGTCTTCATTCAATAATACATTTCCCCTTTGGCATCATCCCTTTTCCCTGTCATCTTCTAGAACTATGTGTGGCATGATTCTCATCACTGTGAGAGATATAATGATGCCATGGTATATTACCCCCAGGTCAAGCTATAGAGTCATAAATGTTTATTCCCCCTTTCATTTAGGGTTTTTTTATAAGGGAATGTGAAATTTTATGTGGACTTCTTTTTTCCTCAATCAAATTGATTTGTCACAAGATGATATTTTTCACCTCTCTATCCAATTTGGTTCAAACTCTATGACCTTAAACTATGATATATGGTCCCCTATTCCAGTCATCGTGAAATTAAACTATGTGTGTTCCCTTGGAATTTTTTAATGTGGTGCTGAGTAATTTGTATTCATTCACGTAGTGTTTTTTATGGGGCCACATCACAAGTTTTCTCTTTGGGAATCTTCAAAATTTGGTCTAAACTCTACTACCTTTTATGTAAGACATATAGTTTTCTAGTTCGCATGACATTAAACTACGTAATAACTACAATTTTCCTTGGTTGAGCGGATATCACTTGTTTTTTATTTTCCATCTTCTATACCATCCTCAATAACTATGCATGGCTTGATTCTCATTCTCTTGAGAAACGTCGTGACGTCTAGACTCTTCATCTAAGATTCATTCCCAACCCATTTCATCTTCACAACCTCTTGACCTAGCCCCCTTTTAGGAATGTGTGGGGTAGTGTGGACTTCTTTTGTCCCCATTCACGTTAGGTTTATATAATACACCACATCTAATTTAATTGGATGCCTACTTCCTTCAACTCATGACCTTAAACTACTACCTCACCACTGATATGTTCAATATATCACATAAAAATTATGAGATGCTTCAATTTCTTCACCAAAGAGGATTACCACTGACCAATGATGGTTTCTAACCATGATTTGATTCCAGAAATATGATTAGCTCGATTCCTACCCTTTCAAGATATGTATATTTTTCTCAAACATTTTCTTGGGTGCACATCATCATGTTGTGATGCACTGGTAGTTTCCCCACATTCACACTTTCCAAAGGCGGGAGAAATCCATCCCTTATTCTGGGATATTTTCTCCTCGATAAACATGGCATGATGGTATGTCGGTCTCACCTTCCTTGTATTCCTCCATGGAATTTTTCACCAAGTACGGTTCTCAATCATATATTTAATATGTGGTTCATGAAACTCATCTTGATGCAACATATTTGTAGAGGCCAGTTGATTACACTACTTCTATTAAGAAATTCCAATGGGTCAAGTCAGGACAACAAACTTCGGCCATGAGAGTCGTCACCTTGGGAATCACAGTCATGTCTGGG
Organism: Viscum album; assembly: GCA_963277665.1. Lineage (NCBI taxonomy): Eukaryota > Viridiplantae > Streptophyta > Magnoliopsida > Santalales > Viscaceae > Viscum > Viscum album. The sequence goes on along the minus strand of OY728141.1, from coordinate 1,588,053,392 downwards.
CACTGAAGCACAAGTACACCTAAATCTATTCTTCTTATGATAGGTCTTATTAAGGGTACTAAAGCCTGAGTTATACCTTATCGAGTGGGGGGGAAATATATTCCATAGTCATGTCCCTGAGGTTTTCCTCCTCTTCCCAGGTTTAACATGGGGTATGCCACTAGTTTAACATCTTGTGGAGATAGATCAGATTGATCAGAACACCGATAATAGTGGATTAGATGGGAACATCCACAGTAGAGAGCAGTTAATAGGCCTAATAGATGGGTGGATCAAATTCCTAATGGGGATCAATACTTGGATTATTGGGTCCCAAAAAAGGGGACACCAAGTTTCAATGTTGTATGGGTTTCAACCTCATGGAGGCCTCTGACATACCCCATATAAATGACTAGGAACAAAACCCATGTAGTTCGGATGGGTGAGGAATGAAATCGGTGTGTATGCATAGGAAAATGAACCAGATATATTTGGGTATTAGGCATGGATAGTAGACTATTGGAAGAGGGAAACTCTCAATTTGATGGTTATGGACTATGTGGGGCTTAGGTATGGTTAGATGCCAATGTAATCGGAATGATCCAATAGGGATGTGCTGGCCCATGTAAGAATGAAAAAGGATAGTGGACTGTTGATCAAATTGGATGCGAGGAATGGTATGGAATTTACATAAATATGATAGCGATTCTAGTCCTGAAACTCATAGAGGATTCATTCTTATCCCCGTGGTGGGGAATCAATGTCCATGTAGTTCGGTGGGGTGATGGGAAACATAAAGAGGTGGACCATGAGAATGGATTCATAGATGGAAACTCAAAGTATGTAGAACCTCCAAGTTAGGTAATGACCTTCCCGAAACACAAATTCTCAAGGGTGTGACCACTATGGGATATAGTTGATGGGATTGAACATCAGCGAGTCTTCTTACTTTTCCTTGTGGAAAAGAATAAAATTCCACATAGTTTGTAATGGGGAATAGAATTGTGATGTTCAAAAAGGACAATAACTCGAAGAATTTTTGGGGAATACACATGGGTACAATCCCATCGCAAGATAGACACTCTTGGATGGAGGATTGAGAATTGATTGTGGGGAATATAAGTGGTTTTATAAATGGGAGCTGGTCAGACACCACTAAGGGATGGATCAAGGATGCGTTTCCCAAAAAATTTGACACTAATGTTTACATGTATTTGGGGCTGGACCTCTGGGAATCTTTCTATGTAACCTGTTTGTGTTAAATGGATCAAAAACCACATAGTTAAAAATCACATAGTTTAATGTCATGTGGGATAAAATGGTAATACAATTTAACATCTTGCAGGATGAGTGTGAACTGATGTGATGTGGTCCAGATAGACAAGTGATGTTCTTGAACCTTGGGGAGTCTTCTTATGTACCTGACATGGAATGGAAATGTATCAATGTTTGTGTAGTATGGTTGGATAGGGTATGGGTATTAAAAACTATGGCCGTCTAGAGTTGGGTGTTGTGGTCGATACTTACTCTAATCCCACGTGAGTCATGATTGGTGTGAGAAACAAGAAGCAACAAAGACCATATGATCACTCCGCGAAAGGTGTTTCCGTGAGGAATGGAGTGGGGATTAAACTTGGTTAGTGGCCCAAGTAAATAGAGATTAGGTCTTAATCCAAGAGGTAATCTCGAGTTGAGGCCCATATTTATGAGGATGATACACTTATCGTACCTGAATCATATTTTCAAAGGGTGATGGGGCTTATGTAGAGACTCCTCGAGGTGTGCATGGTGACAAAGCCCAAAGGGAGAGTGGAGGGAAAAGGAATTAGTTCCCATATTCTTCACGGTCACATATAGGATTTTAACTTATGTAGTGAACTAAGTGTAACATCATGTGTCATGGATACTGGTGCTTGGTGGTTTAACATCCTGTAGCTCGGATGGTGAGGGTTCACTTCTTCACCTCTAAGAGATACATAACTAGCACACTGTAACCCATGGTGGAGGGTAAGAACTAGAAACATGGTAGTGAGGCAGGGTTGTGGAGTGATCCATTGAGTGGATCATGTTAGAGTGGCTTTGCAAAGAAGCAATATCCATTACTATTCATATATGAAGAGGTACAAAATAATGAATCGTAATAGGAAGCACCAACCAAGAGACCTTGAAATCACTCTGTAGAAGCTTGAAGGGCCTTATGAAAAAAGTGTTCATAAAGAAAGAGGCCTCACAGAGAGGGTATTTGATAAGCTTAAAGGGTCGCAGAGCATAGAGATTCCCAGAGCACAGGACTTCGCAGAGTTCAGGGGACCACAAAGTATAAGTTAATACAAAGATCCAGGCTTTGCAGAGCTTGGGGGATCGCAGATCATAAAGGTGCTCATATTATATGACTTTGCAAGGTTTATGACTTTTCAACCATATTTTATTGGCCTCATCATGGATTAAACATATATTTTGAGGGTTCTTCACGAATCTTGGGCACTTTTTGAAGTCCTGAGTACCCAGAGAGGTCTTCTTCATTAGAGATGGCCCATATGCACCAAGAAGGACATCCCTTCCGGAAGAGGGGTTGATCTAGAGTAAACGGAAATGTATATCACACTACTGAAGTTCCTCAGATGATTATTTATTTTCATTTTTTGTAGGTAAATCTGTACATTTCAATTTGGGAGCATGGAAGGAGAACGTTTAGGGTGCCGATCCCTTTGGAGTGGGGGAACCAGGTATTTATAGGTGGTAGGGGGCGTGAAACTCTGATAGTGCGCCGTGAATCCTCTTGTGCTTCATCATTGGTGAAAGATTCTATAAACATCTTTATAACTGAGTAGTCCACTATCATCTCCTCCGAGGCATAGTAGTTTCCTTTGTTCCCTCCACAACAGTCGCAAAGGGTTTTGTTAATTTCCATTAAATCACAAAGGCAACCATATTCACTCCGTGGAACGAATAATTATGTCTAGTTTTTCATAACCATAGACTGTAATGTCACTTTACTATACAGAGGGTACAAAGAAGGTCATGGATTTGCACTAGTTGTGATCCCGATGGGCTTCAAGAAGGTGATTCTCTAAGCTCCCTCTTTTGGCACAATTTAATCATTTTCTTATCTTTCAAATGCACATATTTTGGTGCCATAAAATGCCCCCCCCCCTACGAATTGGATCAAACAAGAAAATGAGGGTCATATTCTAAAGGAAGATCTCCAAAAATATTTGGCAGATATCTAAGAGAGATTGGGAAATAAGGACGCAATGCATATAACTGATGCGTAGGTTGAGAATGCTGTAGCCAGGAATGCCGCGATGTTCGGTAGTCATCACCTATAAATAGGGGAGTAAGAACCCTATTTTTTATCTATCTCCACATCATCATGATGGAGTTCTCTATTTTTGAATCATTGTGATCTCTAGGATTTCTCTATGTGAGCTGGACACTCTTTTCTCTACACTACACAACGTGCCTTTAGACTATGTGATTGTGCGCTCTGTGAGTCCTATCTGTGAGCTCTGTGGAAGAACTCTAAAACTGATCTTTTTTATTCATCATGGCGATCGAGGTTTGCAACCCAAAATAAAAAACTACAATGTGTTTGGATTGAATGGACTTTCAAGAAGCTGCTCAGGGGGTCCTTGCAGATGTTACCCAGATATAAGAGATGGCAGATATTCTGGGTATCAAGGAATGTGTGGAAACCCATTCAGACCACAAATCTCTATTGAAGCTCATATCAGAAATCCAAAGTAACTATCCTCTACGAAAAATAAAACCTCTGTAAAACATTGGTCTTAGCGATGATGTTCTCATCCAAGAATCATTTAGGTATGGACCCTCTTATAGGTTCAAGAGTATATCGTTCCAACATCAATGGTTCAGGGGTGCAGACAGTCGTACATGGGATGATCACACACCATTCAACACTGGCTGCCTATATAATATTGTAAATAATTTTTATGGGGAGGCATTGAAGCAAGAGAAATCTCTCCCATAGTACGACACCATCCTTAAGGAGGCTTTGGGGAACCTGGAGAAGGGGTTGAATACTTATTGGGACTTGCGATAGGGCGATAATTTTATAGAGGATTGGGCTTGGGATTATTGAGTCTGTGCATCCTGCAAGGAATTAGAGGTAGAGATGAAGTGAGTAGGGATATATGAAGCTATGTGGGCCTCCCAATTTCCAACTTATTAGCTGAAACACCTGATAACAGAGTTTCTGACAAGGTGGTCATAGAGGACCAACACTTTTCACCATTACCATGGGAAGGTTGACTTCTGCTTCTGGGACCTTCACATGATCTCAAGGATTCTAATCATACTGGTGAGGTATGATTTGTTCCTCCCAACCGAAAATACATGGGATTATATGGAGCATATGTCGTGGATAGAAAAGGCACTGGTGTATCTGGTGATGGGGGATAACAAGAAGTCAGTAACAGACATCCACCTCAAGTTGTGGTTATCTCACATCATAAAATTCCGATTATGGCCCACCGCTAAAGGGTAGTAAGCACCTTGGAAGATACTTTAAATTCATATGAATAGAACAAAGGGAGCCATGAATAGAAAATATAATTCATATTAGTGAACCCTAGAGGATATCAATTGGATTTTGTGAGGGAACATTGTCAACATAGAGTACCAGCCAGTGGTTAGGTTGTCTCGGTTTATTTCTACAGTGATCTGCGGCTGGATGCTTCCATTATGGGACACAAATACGGTTGTGTGACAGAGAATTTTTATTATGGAATCTATGTTGCAGAATTGGGAGCATGAAAATTTTGGGATCTCGATGATGGAAAACTATACAAGGCATTGTGGCACATTAGTGAGCGGAAGAAGCCACATAAGGTGTGCAAACTGCTTCATATTTTTTACCGATGGATCACAACACAAATGGATGCTTATGAATATATGTACCCTATTTCCCCTCTTAGATTAGACTTCCAATCATCTATTTAGAATGCGGTGGGGGTGTTTCTAGCAATGATGACTCCACCGATGAGGATGAATAGTGTCTGGAGGGTAGATGAAATCATCTTTCATCCATTTTTTTCCAACATGTGCATTCACCAATGACTTATAGGGAATTGAGGAGAAATAGTCCTATCTCCAAGCCTTTTGGGGTGGATTTTTGGGAACACAGATTGATCATGAGCCTATATGTGAGTCGTACACCCAGCAAATATTTGTTATGTAGTTCTGGTTCACGCAGAGGGTTGGCCCCACATGTCTACATGGTAGTACTCCATGATGACCATCCATGTGTGACGAGCCAGAGGTGTCTAATGTTTACGTAGGAGGATGAGAGATGGAGAATGAGCTTCGTCTGCCCATATTTGTCTACAAACTAGTAGATGAATATTCCAAGAGCTATTAGGCAAGAAACCTAGGGTTAATGTTGAAGTTGATAACCATTCTTGCTATTTATGGGGTGCCTCCTAAACCCTGAGGGTGGGTCAAAAAAGTGGAATGAATAGGTTGTGGTGGTGGGAATGTTGTTCCGATGAGACAAATAATTATGGGGAGTACACTAATCAAGGGGAAAGTAGAAGCCTTGGTCTAGACGATCCCATATGTGTAGAGTCGGAAGGATGGGACGCCAACCATGGGGTTTCATAGGATGCCCACTCAAGATCTATGCAAGTGGATGTGCCACACGGTGTTGACTGGGGATTCTTTTTTCTGATGGATTGGGACACATGGGAGGTTAACAGACAATTTCTTAGTACTTCATAGATGTGTCACCATCACACCAATCTTGGGATGAATCTGTCCGAGATCGGCCATGCCAAGGATAGCTTTCTGGTACCCCAAGCAAGAGGGGTCAAGTACATCGTCGAGCTAGAAGAATTTATGCACTCTTGGGGAACTCTGCATCTGATGATGGACCGGGTGAAAGTGTTTCACCGTAGAGAATTTTGTCTATAGTTGTATACTACTAAATGTAGGGAGAAATTCCCCATACATAGATAATTAGGAGAGTTCCCTTAGAGGGAAAACGTTGGTAGAGGGATCCCCTTAGATGAATGTGAAGTTGTGAACTTTGAGTAGGATGATTTTTCTGAGGCCCATGAGGTAAACCCTAAAACATTTCGATGTGGTATTTATTCCATTCATCTTGGCTTTTTTCAACTAACTTTTTCCCTATAAAAGAGAATATCATACATAAAACCCATTCCCACCCAAAACTGATGTATCTTCAGGGTCTACTCCAATGAAAAAGGTGATCATCGAATCCATTAGTGATACGGCACCCAGGGTGGTTCTACCATAGTGTCCATATTTTAAAACCATTTATTGGGGACCATGCCTCAGGGACATGGGAGTGGATTCCCAAGGAAAAGAAACTGTATTTGATCTCTTTATTTCCTCTCCTTCTTTGAATTTATAATTTTTGCCCATTGATCCAAGATAAATGAAATCTATGTGTTTCTATATACAAAGTTCTTCAAATTATGTGGGCCACAATAGCATGAATGGTTGGGTCTCCAGGTTACCCCTTTCCTAAGGGAATGATGACTATCATGGAAGTGGATGCCCATGCTTACAAAACACCAAAAATCATGACTACATATAGGGTTATTAATGAGACAAAACCAGTGATCATCGAGTTAGAGTCCAGTGATGAGGATCAATCCGATGATATGGGACTTGGTCTTCAGGACCAGTTGCAAGGGAAGAACCTGATGATGTGTTTTTTGGTGTTCCCCACATATGATCTAGCCAATCTTGAAGACCGGAATAATAATACATCTGATGAAGTGGATAACAAAGCCTTTTGTCACCGTCATGGAAATAGATCAAGTGATTTATAAAGGAGACCCTACAAGTAGAATGGATAAGCTGGATAGAGAGGCTTCATTCCTGACTGTGTGAACTATCTGTTGGAGGAATGCATACCCAACTTACTCATACGCTTATTCGAGATTATATAAAAGATAAAATACAAGAGCATAACTATGGACTTGGTTTGGGAAGGTAGCAGTGGAATTCCTTCAACATTAAGAATCCTCAAGATACTGGGCATAAGATCCAGTGCTTGAGGATGTGGGCGAATGATAATTTTTCTTTCCTCAATGTATAATCGGGAAAGATATTGCGACTAAAGGAATAGATAGTAGAGGATGAGGAATAAATGTGGCAGGATTCTCATGATTTGACTATTATCAGAGCTAACAAGGATCATGCATGAGTCATGGTTGATGAATTATTCCCTATTTCAATCGATGAGGAGTGGGAGCATGACATGCAACAATAGATTCTGATTGTTTTAATCTAGAGAGTAGTGGATATGGGATGCTCCATTAAGGATTTCAATCTATCTATTGGAGGGGAATATCAGTGGGAATTGTAATTTTTATAAACATAAAAATTTACTTTTAGGATTTCCTATATTCATTGGTTGTGTGCATGAGTCATGTTATCTTCTTTGATTACTGCATCTCAATCGTACCTATGAAATATCCAGTGGAGAATCCCTAGGCTCATGTGGGTAATTCCAAATGTGAGAAACAAGGGATGGCCGCAATATTATTTCGGTCAAATATCAGAGTTTCGACCAATATATAGACAACCGGGGACGGAACAACCACATTGAGTTTTGGGAAGAATAGGAGGGGTCTTGGTCAGAGAAAGGGATTCTCAAAATCTCAAAACCCCCCTCTCCCAACATGATCTAGTGCATGAGTAGGATAATTCCAGAGTTGTTAGAATAAATCCAAACATGGGGAATGAAGAATGTGAATTAAAATTCCCCAAAATCAGAATTCAGTGAGGAATTCATGGTGAAAATGGATAGATGTTGACCAAATTTGAAACAAAACACCCATATCGTGTTAGCCTAAAATGGGAACAATGAAATTAGGGTTGACCACTAGCCATTTTCAAAACTCCAGGTCGAGCTCGATATGTCATCAAATTCCATTCAGAATGTTGGGTCAGGATGGTAGGTGAGCCTTAAGGCCAAACATCCACACTATTAGGGGTTCCACTAGACGTTAAAGGGAATGAGGATCTGAAATAAAAGGCATGAAATTCATGGTGATCGAATGATAGGATGTTCAGATGAAGTCCAACACTATGGAAATTACGCTACCATGACGACAGTGCATGGGGTGTTCTTATCAATCTAAATTGAGATCAATCCTACATCTGAGAGGGACCACTCTAATGAGGATCAAATATGGTGTATATTTTTAAATGATGTATATGAGGATGATAAGCATGCAGTTTAGCATCATGCACTGAGGACGATAGTGAATAATTTAATGCTATATGATCCGGATGTTGTATATTTTTTAAAGATCATACTCTCAAAACCTTGCTCAATAGATTAAAATCATGTTACATGGACTAGGAACCCATAGATTATGTTCATAGATTATAAACCATGATTTGGGGAAAGAAAGTAAGAAATTGAATGGTCATGGGGCAATGCCCAAGGGGGAATTTTTGGGCATTCCTACATATCCCATTGGGATGGGAATCAAGCTAAAGGTAGTTATTTATTTTAGAGTGGTTAGATACCAACACTTGTGGGGGGAAATACTCTCTTTAGAGGAGTCTGACACATCCCATAATTGTCATGGGGCATCCCCAACATGTTCAGGGTAGGGGTGCATCTTAAAGTCATGCATCACTATCATTACCATGATTTTAATGGTCATGTGGTAAGGAAAGTGAATGAAAAACACTAGAGAAAGGTATATGGCACTTATACTATAAACTCGATGTGAATGAGGGAATATGTCCACACCACAGTTCATATTTCCAAGAAAACCCATGCCAGAATGGAACAAGAGGGTTCTTGGTGATGTGGTTGGACCACATAATGAATTATGGGTGTCACTACATATCACATGGGGATTGGAATCCAGCCAAACATAGTTCTTAATGGTGGAATAACAGGTGGCCAATATCAATAGGGGCAATGACTTCTCATGTGAAGACATCAAATGGATAGGTAACTTATCATTACACATCATGGGGGAATAATATATACTTTAATTCCATATGATAAAGGCAGAAGAGATCTTAGTTTATGGTCATAAAGATCTAACCCAAAATGGGAATATTCCCAAAGAGGAAATAGGTGACTTGGTTCCATAATTCAACCTGATATGAATGTGGAAAAAATAATCATCACTGCATCAGAAATTTCTATAAAAATTCACTCAGTTTAAATTCATGATACCTGAACTAAGGGACTGAATCTCTTCGTTTATGGTCATATAGTTCAGACCAAAATAAGTGTGGTTACTCTATATATGCATAAATCATACCCATATCCCTAATCCCACATGATCTATGCTCTATTTAGTTAACAAGGGTGGAGAATATCTCGGCAACTCATTGAATACACTACTAGATTAGATAGTGTGGAGTGGAACATAACTGTTACAACATTGGGCCATACTCTTTAACACGAATAGGTGCACATATGGATAACACCAAGGGTGTAGAATTTACACTTTAACATGATAGATTATAATGGGATATGAATCACATGACCAATAGTCAAGGCTTAATGGGGGTGGCGTAATGATGGATGATAACTATTGATCATGTTCAAAACAAAACATCCTTATCACGTGACTTGCAATGGGAAAAACAAACATGGGTTGACCATTGACAATATTCAAAATTCAGAATCTCTCACATAAAATTTTTCAAAAGCCTCTAGGATTTTGGCCCAAAGCTGTAGGCAACCCATAAGGTCGAGCATCCATACTGTCTAGGTGTCCCTTCAGATGTGAATGATGATGGAAACCCAAATAAAGGGAGATGAGAATAATGGAAGAAAGTCAATGAATTTCTGCACAGAATCCAACACGATAGGTCCTAAACCACAGTGCAATTGATCATGTCAGTGAGGCATAATAGTGGTCGAGATGTCCGGACAAGAAGGGAAAAAATGGGTTGATGAACGTGCGGCTGGACCTAAGGGCCAAATGTCTGGGAATTCCTATGTATACCATGAGGATAGGAATCAATACAAATGTAGTTCTTGAAAATTGAATGGTAGGGTTCCAATGCTTTGGTATCTACTATCATGCAGGTATGGTCCATACACAAAAAGATGTGGCATTTTATTGATCTTGTTTGTTCTTTTGGGTGGATGTGTTTTTAAGTAACAATCCCAGGATGGAAAATATGGGTGTTACCATAGGAATCAATCCATATGTTGGCCTTGACATATGTCACGATGGATGACTGAAATACCAAACATGATGTCCCCTCATGTTAGTACACCACAATGTAGTGTTGTTTTTTATCGTTTGGCTAGGAAGCTTTTGTGATAGTTTAGGTTCATATGAAAGGACGGACCGATTCATTTTAATGTTGTGAAACAATGACACAACAATTTAATGCCATGTGGGACCATGAATCATATATCATATGGCTTAGATCCATCGTAATAATGTGGTTTTAAAGGGAATACACATGGAGTGATAAATCATACCTGACATGAATGAGGACATCAGTCCAAACCACACAGCGCACAACCCCCCCCCCCCCCCCAGAGGGGGGGGGGGGGTTAGGCCAAGGGGCAAGAAAATATCAGAGGACATGGGGATTGACCCAAATATGAAATGTATGGGAATTCCTACACAACCCATTAGGATGGGAATCAAGCCGTATGTAATTTTATGAATTCCATTCAATTTAATGTTGTGCGGATGCTAGGAGGATGGAAGGGAGATCTTCGAAGGGAAGTACGTGGAATGACTGTTATAACACCAAAATGAATGGAGAAATAAGTACACACAATCCCCGCAATGTTCTCTTGGTATTTTTTTTTTCTTGGGGCTAAAAAAACTAGGATTTGAGGTACATAGGATAGACTCGTAGAAAAAATGTCTAGGAGTTATTATGTGCCTAATGAGGATGGGATTCAAGACATACATTGTTTTTGAAAAAAAATTCAGTTTAACATCATGTTTTAAGGATGAGAGGGGTCTAGTCTGAGTTCATAGATGTTAGAACATTAGAAGTGATATTCCACCAACTGGGAAAAAAACATTACCATGTCCCTAAGCCCTTGCAAACTATGCTCATTGTGGGAAATAATGGAGAATAAGATCTTCACCACACATGAAATACTCAGTAAGGGGAAATAGTTCGGGGTTGAGGACGACACCACAATGTCGATTCATTCTCTTAACATTTGAGAACACATAGGATAATGGCAACAAGAGTGTCAAAGTTACAATTGGACATGATGAAGGGATAAATATGTGAATGATGGGCCAATATTTTGGGCATAATGGGAATAGAATAATGATGGAGGATAATTTTTTTGATGTGTTTGGAATAGAGAATCCACATCATGTAACCTGAAATGAGAACAAAAATTGAGTTCAACTGCTGACCATATTCGCAACGTGGGCCATGTGTCACATTTTTGATCGAGATCTTCCAGGACATTGGAACAAGATTGTAGGAGAGAACTATGGCCTAGAATCCATGCCATTTGGGGGTCATTTTGGATGTGAAAGATTATGAAATCTGAAAATTACAGAAGACGTGAATCACGGTGATAGAATGAAAGCATGTCCATGATAAATCCAACACTCAAGGTCCCAAAATTTTGTGCATCCGAGCACATTAGTGAGGCACAAAATAGGGCCGAGCTTCCCAATTAATTGAAGACGACTCATGGAGATGAATATAGGAAAGGGGGGTAGAAATCTCTCATGAGAGAGGTACGTGTCATGGTTTTTGAAAACACAGTGTGAATGAGGAAATAATTACACCCCACACCACATACCCCTTGGAGAATCTAGGAGAAGGGACCTGAAGGATATGAGGGATTCTAAAAATCTAAGGATTCACCTGAAGATGAAATGTGTTAGTGTTACTACATATACCATGAATATGGGGGTCAAGACAAACATGGTTCTAAACATGCCTTACATTTCAACCTCATGTAGTAAGGATATAAGGAGTATCTTGAAGAGAAATGTGTGTGGAGTGGAAAATAACCTGATGCGAATGAGGACATAATCCCACATATACCTCACCATTCGTAATTCTAGGATATAGATGATTCCATGTGGGTGTGATAATGAATAGATGAACCCAGGATGGACTAGGGAACAAAATGTTCGGGCGTTCCTTTGTATCCCATGAGGATGGGAATCATGAAAAATGTAGTTTTGATGAATTAAATTAATTTAATGTCAAACAGTAAGGACGTTGGAAAAGATGAGTGTGTCATGGGGTTGTATGTGGTGTGTAAAAAATACCCTAATGTAAATGAGGAAATAATTCCATACCACATCGCAAAATCCTATGTTAGAACTTGGGACAAAAGGCCAGAATAGTTGAGGGACCTATGGTTATGAGACAGATGAAAGGTCTCAGTGTTCTAATGTATCCCATAAGGATTGGAATCAATCCAAACATTGTTCTGAATATTTCATGCAGTTTAATTTCATGTGGTATGGATGCCAAATATCATAATTTATGGTTATAGGGATCAGACCTTATACAATTTAAATTCATGTAGGATGAGGATGAGTGGTTTAACATCCGCTAGGATGAGTGTAGGCTGTTTAACATCTTGTAGGATGGTAATACAGTTTGCCATATTGTGGGACCATAATATAGTTTAACGTCATGCAGGATGAAATGGGCCGTAGTTTAAGGTTGTAAAATTCAGACCATTTGATACTTTATCATCATGTGGGATGAGTTATGGTTAATTATATGTCCTTCATCCTAGAAGAATCACACAGTATAACATTGTGTGAGGAAAATGAGGGAATGGAACTCTTAAAATAAATATTGTTTCTGGAATTTATCATTGGTGGGTAGAGTAATATGCTCACCATCCATGGTGACTAGGTAGTATTCTCCATTGGGGTAATCCTTGTGAATGATATAATGTACCTCCAATTGGGGATTCATTTTATGTAGTTTTCTACTGGGTATCGTTGGAGTTCTTACCGTTTCACCTTGTAAGAAGTAGGGGATAAAAACATTCTTATTGAAAGACCTGGATATCTTCTCTTTACACCTCTCTAGGTTTTGAAAAGCATAGAGTTCGTTCTCATCAAGGGCTTCCAGTTCAGCCAGACCGATTTCTTCCACTTTTTCTGGTGACTAATGATTGTAGATGGTTGTGAGTAATAATTTTAACAATATCTTGATGGGAAAGACGACCTTTGTTCCATACAATAGGGAATATAGAGTCCCCTTAGTGTAATTTCATGTTGTCTTTTAGTGTGGCCAGATAGTGTTGGGGATTTTTTTCGGCCAACTCTTCTTGTTCTTCTCAACCATCTACTGAAATATGTTAGAGAGGTATTTATTGAATGATTAGATCAATCCATTTTCAGGTGCATAGTAGAGAGAGGTATGATTATAATAGATATTTTACTTGGCCTAGAATTTCTTTATCTCAGATGCTTGGAAGTTGGTGCTCTTATCGATGAGGAAAACATGAGGGACACCGAATTGGTAGATGATGTTGGGGAATACAAACTCAATTGTAGAATGCTCCTTGAATTCCTTGTGATGCGCTACCTATTATTACATTGAAAATAAATTCTTTTTAGTCATGATGAAGCTATAATGGTGATATACTTCAGGTGGATGTGGTCCCATGACATCGAGTCCCAAGACCGGAAAGGGCCAAGAGTACGTGGATGTATGGGGAGGATCTGGCAGCTGATGCATAAAAATCGAATTGATCTGGCATTTTTGGAACCTTATGGAGAACTCGATACCGTCCTTGATCATGGTAGGACAAAAATATCCCAATAATCAGATCTAATGGGAGATTTTTTTCCCTATATAATGAGCCCTATAAGAACCGGAATGAAATTCCATCATGATCTGAGAAATGTCACCTTATTGAACGAAATATAGGATAATCCCATAAAACCCATGTATGTAGAGGATCTGTTCAAGACTGGGACCACTATGGAGGGTTTATTACACTACACAACATCAAATTATCACTCCCTCAGCTCGATCATCCATGATATTACCTTCACAGAGATATTGGATAAATGGGGAACTCCAGTCTAGTGTCTCTTTCAACACCGCGGAAGGGGGACCTTGAGGTCTCGATGTGGTGGAATCAGAAGTCATATGGATTTACTACAAGAAATAACAGTCATTCAGATTGATGTGGTCAATTATTATTTGATGCACCACATGGAAAATCAAATAATCCTAGTCAGGCTTTGCAAGAGATGTAGAAAGGCCATCCAAGGCATCAACATGACTATTCATTGATCGAGGGTCATGAGTAACTTCTTGACAATATGGGAACTTTTCCATAATTTGGAGAGTACATTCTAATAGTGGCACGCGATACAGCTTATTGAATATGTAGTAACCATTGATCTGATGGATGATGTGTTCAGAGTCTCCTTTCACATGCAATGGGGGAACGTCAATCTATAAGGACAGCTCAAGATCAGTGATGAGAGCCTGATAGTCTACCTCATTGTTGGTACAAAATTCTAACAATTGGAATGAATATGGCAGGACAACTAGTGAAGGTGTGATGAAGACGATACCCATCCCATTCTATTGATCCGAGGATCATTGTGTCTTTTGCTGGTAGGGCTTCAGGATGTTCCATCAAAGTGAATTTTCCGTCATGGGAAGTCTTGATCCACAGATAGTCTAGAATCATCTAGAAATTCAAGATCCAGAGCCTACTCCATGGGAGTTGGATGGGAAGAAAAAAAGACTATCAATCCATGTTCATTGATAGACTTATGGGGTACAAACATGATGTTGAACTATTGATAAATCACTACCCACCGAGCTAGATGTCCTCTCTACATGGGGTTGTTTATAATGTAATTTATTGGATCCACTCAGGACAGTAGTTGTATGTCATAGTGCTGCAAGTAATTTCATAATTTCTGCACTAAAAATACTGATGTGAGGAATCTCTTCTCAATAAAGAAATATCTAGTCACCCTATCAAGGAAAATTCAAGTTAGATAGTATAAAAAAATTATTTGTTCTCCCATTGCTCTTCTGGGTGATAAGGGCACTAAGGGACCCTTCCAGAGCTGTCGCATAGAGGACCAACAACATTCTGGAAAAGGGTGGTGTCAGAACTAAAATTTTTAGTAGGTATTTCATGATTTCCTCAAAATATTTCTAACCCTCTTCATCCCTCTGGTAATTGACACATTTCATCCTGAGCTGGGAAACAGTCTTACACTTGCAAGAATGATTTACAATGAATCGGCATATATAGGCTATGTGTCCATGAAAGATTCAAAGATCCCAAATATCGCTCAGAGGAGATAACTAATTGATGGAATTGGTCTTCACTATATGAATCTCAAGGACTCTATATCTAACAATCATGCTGAGAAAAAGTCTATAGGTGACCCCGAATGAACACAGCCTGGGGATTATCTTCTAATGGTGGTAATAGAGGAAGCCAAACACTTTCTGAAGATCGCTGATATGGTCTCAAAACTGGTGAGATTTAACCACCATGTTGTCTTGGTATCTTTCAATAGATTTCCCTATGATCATCTTGAATATGTAGCGCATGGAACATTTATAGTTGGAACATGTAGTCTTTAGTCCGAAGGTCATTACCTAGTAGTAGAAAGTACCAAGGCGTGACCTGAAGGTGGTAGAATATTCATCCTCTGGGGACATTAAAATTTTATTATATCCCAAATACCAATCGATGAAGGATATATCTTGGAAAATATTAGTGGATTCTATCAACATATATGTCATAGGATGGGGAAATATTCCATCGAGGAGGGACTATTGTGATCCTAAAATTTTATGTAGACTCTAATATATCTGTTCCTCATCTTGAAGGGCACAATTTTAACCAACCATTTGAGGTACTAGAACTCCTTGATGAAGATTAGATAGATGATCTAATCTACCATAGCCTCGACCATGGAACTGTTAGAAGGATTCATCTTTCTGGGAGGCTTCTTGAACCCCTGGTGATTTTCTGGGAGAACAAGATGGTGGACGGTGACCTAAGGGTCTATTCCTAGCATCTCATCATAACTATAGGAAAGGAAATCACAATTATGCCTTTGGAATTCTATTTATTTCTATTTTTCTTCGACATGCATGTTGGTGTTGATTAATTTCGGTTTTAGATCTGTTTCATTGTGGAGGTTCACCTATACCAACTCATCGACCATAGTGAAGAAAACCTCTTTGAATGTGTGTGTGGGGGGGGTCATCTTCCAAATACTATTATTCATCCAAAGTGTGAGGATAATTTGTAAGAGAATATAGTTCTGAGTTGACAGATCCTGAAGGGAAATTGGTCCAAGCCTGGGAGGTAGTGGACACTTCATTGGGGGATTCTTGTGCTACATGAACCATATCGATAAAATATGTCAACACGATCCGATCTGTCCTTCATCCCAAGGGGCCACATTTGATGATATAAATGTAATAATGGCATGTCAACATGATCTGATATATCCTAGCCCCGAGAACAGGAAAGTATCATGTATAGTATTATCCATGGGGTAGACATATCAATAACTTATAAGAGTAGGTGGTTTGGGATCGCCCTATCCAAATTTTTGTAGGAATACGATGTGATCTTTTGGTGGCCCTTAGACTTGCGAATCCATTTACACCCTCTTTCTAGAGACAACAAATTT
This sequence comes from Viscum album, assembly GCA_963277665.1. Taxonomy (NCBI): domain Eukaryota; kingdom Viridiplantae; phylum Streptophyta; class Magnoliopsida; order Santalales; family Viscaceae; genus Viscum; species Viscum album. The sequence goes on along the minus strand of OY728141.1, from coordinate 1,588,036,776 downwards.
TTGTCTCACGTTCGGGGTCATGGCCTCCAATTGATGAATCAGTAAAATATATTCATCTTCCATGTCTATTCATGGGTCTATCGCGACCACAGTGTGTTCAACATCATTATCCTGATTCTAATTATCCTTGATCTTGTAATATTCGACATCCATGTAGAGGGATTCAAAAGAGGAAAAGGGAGACACATCACCTTGGAGTATGGCTACTCCACCAATAAGGTAGTTCATAAGGAATTGGTGATGTGAAGAAGGGAATTTCACATGTAGGTGGAGCTATGGATTATCCATCAACGCATTGTAAGTGGTGTCTTGTGAGACAAAGATAAACTTTATAATATAAACTTGGCCACTGAACTGGGTCGTTAAGTGAATTTCCACAAACGGTGTATGCTCCATCTATCATAACATTGAATTATCATGTGACTGGGACTTATATATTCTACACGTAGTCACATATTTTACAATGTTCAGGTCAAGATAAGATTGATCCTAGAACAAGAGTCAACAAGACAGTTGCAAACCTCCACACCATTGAAATATATAGTGACGTACAGTGGGTGGATGTTCCCATGAATAAGAGAAAACTAATATTCTCTAGAGAATGATATAATGTCCGGACATTACGTATGCTCGACTATCTCAATATGGAAGGCTTCTGCGGATGCTACCTCTATCTCAAACTAGAGGGGACCTCTTAATCCCTCAGCGTGGGCTTCACACATATATAATAATAGTAGGAGTTCCTCAAGGATAAAGAGAATCACAGGAATACTAGAATGATGCTTTAGGATATCATACATCAATACCAGGTGTAAACTACTACTAACAAGAGGCCTCCCTATAAAGGTATGTCTGATGGGTACTGCTTATTGAATGTGAAGATTTTGGTTGTTGTTGGTAATTTATTGTTGCTCACTAGTCAAACCGCGTAGAGTGACTACTAGATAATGTTCAAAAGGAATAGGTCTATTAATGACATAAAATGGCTGATAATAGCATAGTTATAGTGGCTCTCCCTGTACAATTAGCACAAATGATAGTGAAGGAATATTTGAGGAAACAATATGAGAAGGCCTCACATACTGATCTCAATGTTGGGCCTACTTTATGGTCTCGCTGGCCTCTATAGCTTAGCTGAAACACTGACCACAACATTGTAGCAATTCACATGACCATGGATCTGTTGATGTTGGCATTGGGTAGGGATGATGGGAGGGTCAGCCTGGAGCTCTCCATCAATGGGAAGCATGTATGTTTTTATGAGATTAACGGTATTGACAGAAGCATACCACTAATCATCACATGAGGAATCCACTATCCCTGGGATGATTTGGGGGTAAATCACCATCTATAGGGGCATGAAATTGCAGAGAGTATGTGATAATGATGACATGTGTGGGGGAATTTTATTTTACTTACGTCATCAATGCTTGACCTTCACCAAAAAAGAATTTTGAGATGTTGATGCAGAAGTAGTGGTTGTAGGTAACGTGGAGACATATGAAGGATCAGGTCAAAACAAATGGGCATGGATAACACCACGGGAATGGGAAACTACCCTACGAGCCATCCGATTGTTGAATTTCTAAGACCCATAGTAAGACACATGTTTTCATTAACCCTCACTGTAACTATCAGGCTTTATAAACACATTCCACCTGTGCCGGGCCCGGGCCCAACCTGACTATGTTGTAATCAACATGGTCTAGGATCCCATTTAAAAACACATAACACTACTTCAGGGTGTTCCCAAGGATCTGGTGATAGGAGAATTAGTTGGAACTATTAGAGAGATCTACCTCTTCGAGCCTCGTTCATTTTGGGATCCAAAAGATTCCCTGATCCAAGGAACATTGTGAATAGTTGGGGACTTGAGCCTTGTTAAATGATTAGGTTTAGTTCCTTAGATCATGGAAATGATCTATTTGATCCTATCTATAATGATGGGATTGAAGAGACTATTGAGGATGTGAAATGTGATTATTTTTCAAAGGTGGCGGTGTTGCGTTACGTGGGGGTGCCTACCAGTTCTGAGGTGGGCACTATCGGGCCAGAGGCTAAACCTATGGTGGTGGGCCACGATGAGGATGTTGAGGTGGATTTACTGGTAACCATTCCAGCTACCTAGGGTCTTCTATTTTTGTTATTTCAGTTGGCTTGGATGTAGAATCTCTTCTTACGGGAACTATAGGGGGAAATAGGCATACCTGTTTGGCTTTCTACAAGGCTACCTCTAGACGCTGGGCTTTGTCAGAGAAATCCCAAAATCCCCTTAGGTATTATTGTGTGATAAGATAAGTGACAAATTTAGTTTTGAAATTCCCCATTAACATTTTTTTCAGTTGTTCCTATGTTCGCGGTATATCAAGGGAATATTTGAGGCCCTCTCAGTTGAAAAAATGTTTGTGACACGTTCATAAAGCCTCTACTTTCATTTTATGAGGTTAGAAATGCTTGTCTTCTCGGTGGTGGAACAGAACTCGTAATGAAATTGTATGCGTAGATCATCCAAACGAGCTCTGGATCCAATGGGTAACTAGCTATACCAAACAAATATTGTCCCTTCCAGCATCATTAAGAAACACCCGATCTTGGTGGCCTCCTACTGTGCTGGAATTTCTAGCATGGGTCCACACCGTGAAAAAAGGGTGCCAAAAGCTGTGGCAGATCACCCTTCCTTTTATAGGAGGAGAAGGTGGGATTCCCAAAACCTAAGGGTGATGGAATATTGTCCACCCATGGAAGACACAACTTACCTTCTGTCAGGATTGCCACATGTCGGGTTTTCAAATCCTTGAGGTGGGATATAAGAGCATCCAAAAAATCATCATGGTAGGGATTCCTATCTTGACTAGGTTCCCTGACGACCAGTGTGCTGGTAGGTTCTTCAAAATGGTATGCATCCAATCAGATCATGGAGCAGGTGGTGGGAGACATGCGAGACTCCCGGGAGAATTCCCTATGGAGCGGCTAGGGGAACCTGAGATGGGTCCCGGTGAGGGTTATCGTGAAACTCTTGTGGATTTGTTGATGCATATTGCACTCACATTCCATTAACTTTGGCCTCTACACATTCTATATGGGTTGATGGTCATGGTCACTAGGGGGAGACTCGTTGGGGGAGACTTTACAAGACCCTACAACCTCGGTTGAGGGTTACCATAATATGACAGTCATTCCGATGCATGTTCTGCAAGATGATCATCGACCATTTTTTTATGTTCCATGAGCTGTTGACACTACACAGCCTTTTCATGTTCATTTTCCATATTTTGTGTTGATCCAAATGGGTCAGAGGTCTTGATGGTTCCAGGATGCTCTTTACCCTTATTGGGTCTTGATTGAAGGTAAATGACTCTGAAGGCACAAGAAGGCCCACTAAATTTACTTTTTGTCTTCTATCCCTAACCAAAGGATCCAACATGTGTGGCACAACCTTCTGGGGTAATTTTTGATCAATGAGTCCAAGATAGGTTTCCTCCACTAATAGGTCATCCATGTTAACTGTGATGGTACCTGGAGTAATATTCTCAATATCATCTGTCATGATTGGATGGAACTAGATAGGACTGAAATGAAAGGGTAGCACACATCCCACAACAACAGATCTAGATGTGGGGGAAACCTCCTTATAATTATATGGAGCATTGTAAAGCTATAGAGGCATCATTTTTGGAGCGTCTAATGATGACAGGGAAACTCAAGCTGTTGATCCACCGGGAGAGTAGCCAATTCGACCATGAAACCATGGTGGCCGATGTCATCAAAGTATTTCTGGCTCTTGAGGTAAGCTACATGTTGATAATAGAGACAGAAGTGCATAGCCCAATGATTTTGGTAGAAGAACATGACATCCTCTTGGATGACAGATTTCGGAATCCTGATACCTGCTGTTATAATGGGACAGAACATCTCAAGGACATGATATACGGTGATCAGGTTCCACATACATCTTAGCTTATACTAGGGATCCGGTCCATGGTTTCCCCATTCATCAACAAGGGGTGATTGATGGACAGGTAATGGAACTGAAGTAGACCATTGCAATGGTAGACTGGTCGGGGGGGAGTACATTGCATGATCTGACAAGCAACCGCATCTTGGGCTATCTTCCGATGAATGAACCGATTGCACCACCACATCCCTGTAAGAGGGACTAATGACCACTACTTTCCATGAAGGTCTTGTGATCTTGGGGGGTGAATCATGTTGTATCTTGTCCTCTATTGATCCCCATAACAACTCTATATGATCTCTTATTGAAGTGGAAATTAATCATATTGACAATAACGAGGATTTCATTGACATGCCCTAGAATGGGGTATAAACTTAATCTTTCTATATGTATCTTCAGTGGGATGAAGGGATCCATAGGAGCTCAATTTTTGAAAGGATGATGCTTGTATTCTTATTTCCTACCCATTCCCCCATCACAGAAGATCAAGGTGTGGGTTTTGTCACTGAATCTCACTTCGCCTCAGAATCTAGAAAGCATATGGGTTTATTCATGGTTTGGAACATCCCATGATTCTTCCTTTGGATGTAGTGACATTCCATCCAACCTCTGGATGGTTCTTCAGGAAATAATAGTTTATTGACAATGGGAGGTCCTCCATGAAGATTGGTTCTAGAGTGGGGTGGACCTCCACCCTCCCTAGATCGGATGTAAGGAGGGCCTTTATATCGGTTGTTGTTGACACGTGTACGACCTATGCTCTGATGATATGGGGTGAAAGGGGCACATGGAAAAATGTGGAATGGAATATGGGGAGGACCTCCATGTTGTATAGTGATGGAGTGGGGATGGCCTCCACTGGAGAAGGTTAACATGTGGGGAGAACCCCTATGGTAGTCATCCATAGTGTGGGGAGGACCTTCACATTGGATGACCCGAGTAGTAGTGGTATGAAGAGGGCCTTCATACAGATTATACTAGACATGAGTTGGAACTTTATGTTCGCCATTGATGAAGCGGGGATGACCTCCACTATGGCGATTGTTGTCATGAGGCCAACCATTTCCGAAGTCAATGAGAACATATAGAGTGCCTCCATGATGTTGTGATACTGGTCTAGGAAGACCCTCACATTGAGATCTTAGAATGTGAGGTAAATTTCCATACTTAAGGAAAAGAGCCTGGAGAGGAAATTCGTGCTGAAATTAATTGAAGTAGGGAGGGACTCCACTAGAGATGATGATTGATGCAGGGAGAGGACCTCCATAATTAATGAAGTAGTGGGGCAGGCATCCACTCTTTCAGACATCTCTAAGGAGGACCTTTGTACTGGATGTCATCATTATGCGTTGGCCCAAGGTGGCTGCTTATTACCCCGATAACTGGGAGATCACATTCAACATGCTCATAGGGTGACTAGTGCATTAACATTTGATGGTAATGGTAGTGCCCCTACTCTATAAGTGAGAGGTTCCCCTAGCCAATGATGAATGTTGGATGATAGCTCATGCAGGTCGTGGATCATGCCACTGAAGCCTCATATGATGATTCCCTTTGGAGGGCATAATCTGGAGCTTGAACCTAGAATTGATGTCGGATCAGCCGAATTAGAGCCATTTGTCCAGGTAGATGCACCACCTACTCTAAAATATGTAGGACCGGCTGGTGATTCTGACATAGCCTGGTGAATTCCATCCTCAATGACACCCAGGGTGGGAATTCTAGATGGGTGGACATGGAAATTTCTTAATTCATTAGCATAACTGAGCGAGTCATTGGAATGCTCTGCGGATAGGCTCCTATAGCTGTTGTATGTTAGAGTGGGGAGACAGAGCTCCCTACGCAGCCCTTCGGGGGCGGCAGTGTTGATGGGGAACCATGGACTCCATGTCATTGTAGTATGTGTCCCTCGTCGAGATGACCCCTTACAAGTCATATTGTGAAACAAGACTATCCATCACCCTATACTGAAAATATTCATAGCGTGAGTTGGGGTGTGGGCACTAAGTAGGTGTGGGCATAGGAAAAATCACAGAGGAGATGAATGCAATGGGAATTGCATCATTTTTACTTCCCCTAACCCTGTATCCATGAGGGTCAGATGATCAGTTTATATTATCTTGATCATGGGTCCTTCAAAGAATGAAAATTCACTCACTAGTACAGACAGTTGGAAAATGATGCACAGTACCCCAAAGTTGTTTAGCCATTTATGGCTGGGTAGAATGATCCACATGGAAAATGTCATAAATAGAAATACCCCATGATTAACTTCCCCAATCATTGGTGAGTTTCAAGCCAAGCCCAATATATTCATGGTGGACATGGAGATGGATAGATGGATCCGGTGACACACTTATCTTCCAATGCCTCAAATGCTACTAATATCCATATTAAGGATATGTTTTACGTCATGTTCAAGTTTTATAATCCATACACTTTCGTCAAGCTTCAAACATTGTGAAGCATTGCGTTGGTTGTTTCCATGCATTCCCGCTATCAAAAGGCAGGCGACATCCCCTACTTATTCAAGGACATTTTCCCCAGGATCGAAACTGGATGATGGGATGTCGATGTCTCATTTTTTGTATTTATCTTCAAAATTATTCCCCTAGTCTAGGAATCCCACATAAATTTAAGATGTTGTTCGTGAAATTATTATCGGTGGAACATCTTTGTGGATGTCGGTTTAATACACTGATTATGTCATGAAATTATGAAGAGTTAAGTGAGGGTAACAAATTTTGGTCAGGGGATTAGTTACATTGGGCATAACTGTAATTTCTAGATGCTGAAACCCTTGTACACCTGGATCTCTTCCCCTTATGACAGGGATTCTCAAGGGTGCAGATGACTGTGGAATACCACATTGAGTGTGGAGAATTATATGTATTAGGCATTTACATTTGGTTTTACTCATATTATCATGTTAAACATAGGGTATTCCATGATTGTAACATCTAGAAGAGATAGATCGGACTAATCAGATCACTAATGAGAGTGGATCTGTTGGGTATATCCTTATGAGGGGGAACCTGGGAGGCATACTAGATTGGTGGATCAAATGCCCACTGAGAATGGATCTGATGATGATTGGGTCCTAACAAAGGGGACACCTAGTGTCATTGTAGGTTGGGATTGAATCTTATGGAGGCATCATACAACCCCTGTATAGAAGAGAAGGATAAAAAACGACATAGTTTGAATGGATGAGGCATGAAATCAGGGTGTACACAAAGGACATCATCCCAAATATATGATGGGGCTTATGCATGGATAGAGGCCCATAACAAGAGGGAGTCTCTTTGTGGGATTGTTATAGATTGTGTGGGGCTTATGCATGGTTAGATGGCCAAGGAAATGGTGTGATCCCACCGTGATGTGGTGGCCCGTGTAGGAATTCAGATGGATTATGGATGGTTGAATGAAGTGGATTGGGGGAATAGGATGGAACTGACATGAAGATTAGGATGAGGTTGTGCATGGACATCATAATGGCTTCCTACATATCCTTGTTGTGGGAAATAAAATTAAACATAGTTACGTGGGGTGATGGGACCCCTAAAGGGGTGTCCCATGAGAATAGATGTGTGGATGGGAACCCAAAGGAAGTAGAACGTCTTGGTTGGGGAATAACCTTCCCAAAACACAAAGGCTCAAAAGAGAGACCAAGATGGCACATGGGTGATGGGATTTAACCATAGGGAGGCTTCATATATATCCACATGATAGAGAATCAAATTCCACATAGTTCGGAATGTGGCATAAAATCAGTGTGTACACAAAGGACAGTAACCCATAGACATGTTGGGGATTACGCAAGGTTAGAAACTCAATACAATAGAGACACACTTGGTTGGAGGAGTGTGAATTGAGTGTGGGGATTATGTGTGGTTAGATGGATGAGAGCTAGCCTGACACCACTAAGGAATTATCAAAGGATATGGGTCCCTAAATAGGGTAAACCAAAGTTTACCATTGTTTGGGGTTGGACCTAAGGATGGATTCCTATGTACCATGACTATGAGATAGTTAGAAAACCCCCATTTAGTTCAAATGTATATATTATATCGTCATGTGGGATGAAAGGGGAAAACAATTTAATGTCATAGGAGATGAGGGTGAAACGACATGGAGTAGTCCGGATCGATGAGTGATGGTCTTGAGCCTCGGAGAGGATTCCAACCTACCATTCTTAGAAATAGAAAGGAATAATGTTCGTATAGTTCAGTTGGATGGGGGATGGGGCTTACACACTAAGGTAGACTAGAGTTTGGTGTCATGGTGGATGCTTACTCTAAGCCCATGTGATTCATGAATGGCGTGAGAAATAAGAGGAAACATACACTTGGTGGTCACATAGTGAAAGGTTATTCCTTGAGGAACGGAGTGGGGAATATGTCTGGTTAGCTACCCAAGGAAATAGAGATTGTGTCTTACTCTGAGGGGAATGCCCGTCTAGGGGTCCAGATGTATGAGGAGGATATGGTCATCAAACCAAAATCATCCCGTTAGAGGATTTCAAGGCTTATGTAGAGACTTCTCATGGTTTACATGGTGACATATCCCAGAGGGAGAGAGGAGTAAGAAGGAACTTGTTCCAATACCATCTCTCCCCCCTATGGACTTTTCCCTTTGCGGTGATCATCGTTTAATGTCATGTGTCATGGATGCAGATGCTTAGCAATTCAACATCCTTCATAAAAAATGGTGACGATTCACTTCCTCACCTCTTAGACATACATAACTGTTACACTATTACCCATAGAGAAGGGATGATACCAGAAATGATGTGGAGAGGTGGGGTTGTGGAGTGATCCATTGTGGGGCCCACATTAGCATTGCAATGTAAAGAATAAATAGCTGTTAGAAAGCCTATGTGAAGCGGCATGAGGAAAATCAATGGAACATGAAGCATCTTCCAAGGTACTTTGAAATCTCTTATTACAAGCCTGAAGGTTCGTATGGAAAAAGGGTTCGTGAAACAAGAGGCCTCACATATAGGGGATTCACGAAGCTCAAGGTGACATAGTGTAACTCCCCGACCCTAGTTACCCAGATTCAGTACATTATTACATAACAATGGCATGATAAAAGGAATCAAGTCCCGAATGACTGATCATTTTAGTATCCTTGGAAGTACTAGTAACATACATAAGTCCAACATTACATTATGAAATGAAAAAAAACAACATTGTGTCCCCTTTGATCACACTCATATCACTTTTCATATTTCTGCAGTTTAATCGTAATATAATTCTACACATCATATAAAAAATAAATCATAAAAATGGGTGAGATCAGATGCTCATTAAGGATAACAATATAGAGAAAACTATTATAAATAATCATAAAAATTTAAGGCAATGTATAAGTCTAAAACACAATCCATTAAGGCATAAAATTCAGTATAATATTTAAATGAAAATCAAATAATTCCTTTTACTTATACACATTGATATTCTACTCGTCGAATGATCATAAGAAATATCAATAGCCAATTTCATAATGATAGAATACATATTGTCAAACATTATAACCACATTGTCAAAGAATTGTGAAAATACAAAAAATAATATTTTTTCAAGGCCTTGTTCCAAGACACTAGTTTGTCTCATGAGGTCTGACGATACATCGAGGAGCTATAGTGGGCTCCACCCATCACCTACTAATTCTAATGCATTCCTCATATAAAAAGGTGGAAACATAACATAAACAATCGCATTAAAACTAGCATATAAAATGTTAATACGTTAACCATAAACCATTAATTGTATAAAAATAACACATACACATTCAAACATATACCAAAACGTTCAATACAATATAATAAGATTTTATCGTAATAAATCAACTTCAAAAAAGTGTAAAATCCATCAGAGGATGTTGATATAGATGAAATAAAAACAATTTGATTGGAATATCAATGTCTATTTTGAAATCATTTAAATGTCACGTAATTTTAAAAGAAAACATTTATTTTGAATGTATTCATAAAATCTTTTTAGGTAATCTTTGAAGGTGTTATAACGGTGGAAGAAAGCTGTACCCACCGTATAAGTTAATAAAAACATTCTTACCTTAATTTGTTGAAAAGGTCATAAAGTACCTTGTTTGGAAAACAATAGAAAAATTTTATTGAAAACATATTATAAAAAGTAAAAAGAGGGCATAAATGGCTTTAACCAATGGTCTTGTAAATAGTAATTTTTTTAATATACATTTTTAAGAAACACAGATGTGAATGATAAAGTGTTCCTAGTAGATTCTTACATATTAACAACCATGGATAATAAAGAGATTGAAAAATTAACCCTTACCTTGTAATTTTACATGATCGAGGGTACATTAACCTCTTATATAATAGTTAAATCATTTTTGTTAAATTATAGAAGAACGACATACCTAAATATGATATCATATATTATCTTCTATTATTTCAATGTTAATAATATTTCAGTAGTATCACTATTTCTGGTGTTAACTGATTATTTTTTCATTATATGTTTTGTTATGTAAGTCACTTTTTTTATGAATATGATGTATTTTATTCTTATACCAAATGTTATTAATGTGAAGACCCAGCTCTAGAACACCCAGATCTGGTGCCTTCAGAACATGATGTGTACATTTTAATAAAACATGCACTGATAAATTTAAGATCATGTCACATACTGAGAATCAAATTCGGTATAGGTTCTGGGATACCAGCCACTCCTGTCATAATTATTTTAACTGAAGAGGAAACCTGAAAATTTATTTTAAAAACATAGGGTGAGCATACGAATGCCCAGTAAGGGGTTTAAATTTAATCTTTTTAAAATTTAATTTAAAACATTACATAAAACACTTTCTTGGAAGAAAAGTTATAACACATATAACATATCATAAAAGTTCTCAACTAAAATAACATACTATAAAAAATATGAGGATACATGATTATATTCATGCATTCTCTTTTGGGGAAATAAGTAAAAGAATTTCTAAACATGTATGGAATATGGATATGTAAGCACATATAAAAAATAATCTTAGTTTCTCACAATGATAATAACTTCAATTTCATACATTGAATACTAATTCAATTAGTGCTAAACATACATCATTCGATAAGATTTTATTTTCTTTACACTCATGAGTACTAGCTCTTAACCATGGATATTCAACATATCAGATATTCATTTGGTTACATAATTATCAAACACATAATGAGGGAATGTATATTGATGGGAATCTGTGTCAAGGCCTTGTGCCAAGACCTAAGTGCTAACTATGATCAGACCCCATCCTGGAGAGCTTACTTTTACCGATATCATACATGGAGATCTTAATTTTACCGTTTTTCCAACTCGGAGAGCTTACTTTTACCGTTCTCCAACCCGGAGAGCTTACTTTTACCGATCTCCAACCCGAAACATATTAGTCCAATACATTCCTCATATATTAGATCTTATCGTGTATTCAAGGTTTCTTATACCACCTTGAATGATTAAATTTTATTTCATATTACTCAAGGTTTCCCATACCAGTTTGATTAATTTTATTTCTTATCTTATTATCATGTTGTGCCACATGCATGAATCATTGAGTGCAACTACACAATGAAAACCATATAATCCATAATTAATTATTATGACAGATAATATTGAAATTAATGAAGTAAGAATTTATTGAAGGCATACATGGTTTATTATACATTCTTTTCACAAGATACATTTACTAAGCACATCTGATAGTGGGTGAGAAGAGGTTTTCTATAAGAGATGTTAAAATGATACCCATTAAATTAAAATTATTTATTCCATATGTGAAAATTAATGTTATTTAATGTGATTCCAAGAAGTGTTAATGATAAAAAAAATCATGTTACATTATGCCTCAATAGCAACAACCACCGCCGTTGACTCAAAATTAGGTGAGCTTAACATGATCACATGATTAAACAAAACCTTTGACCCTTCACATAAATTTCAGTCAAGGTTAAAGACTATATTATTTTCAATCATAAGTCACCACAAAGTTCATCATAAAATTCCTTTGAGACATAGAATCATAACAAGACTCATATTATTATGAATTATTTAACCCAAAGAAGTCTGAAAAGATTTTAGGACATGAATTTTTACACAAATACCTCTTGGTTTCACCTATAAGGTGGCTGAACTTATTTAATGTTTCACTTAATTAATTTCTAGTGATCTATTCATAAAATTAAGGTGTTGGTAACAATAACTGTATATATATACCCTATATATTAGTTTCCAAATTTTTAAACCAATCTTAATAATAGTTTTTTATTAGTAACAAGTACTTATAACAAATTAATTACACCTCCATTAAAACCCAACCATTTAGTTTATAATATATGTGACCGTGTAAATAATTATAAAAGGTATTCACGTGAATATATTGCATGGGGAACGAAATTAGTTCTTCTAGTTTGCATATCCCGATGGTCTAAAGGACCAAGAATCTGGTATTTGAAGATTTCCACCCAATCTATATGACTATACATGCATTCATACTTTCGTAAATTAGATTTACAAAAATATCACACATATATGTATACATAGTTCATAGATTATATTATTCATGTATTAAAAGAGAATACTCCATAAGTTTGTACCACCTCTTGTTAGCATCATTGGATTGAGAACCAAAACTCATTCTTGGTTTGGAGTATAAAAATTCATGGGCATACATACATAAAAACTAAATGTTTGAATACTAAAAATAAATCCATTCGAAACCAAAACATTACTCGCATCTAAGTATTTATTTATATATTGAAAATAAAATCCTAAATAACATAATATAGTTTTAGATTCAGTTTTATGTATATGCTCGAATGTGAAATAAGTGTATATTCTATTTTTCATAACTAAAACCATATTATATGAAACCAAAAAGTAATCATCGACCTTTGAAAGAATAGATCATACAAATTGATAAACATTTATAAAACCCAGGTTCACCTTTGAGAGTATATATTCATATAGGAGGAAGAGTGTGAACATATACAAACCCATATATATATGTAAATCATATATATATATATATATGATTTTTTAAGATAAAACAATACATAAAAACTTTTACCTCTATTAGAGGAGAAGAATATATTCGAGGCAGACCTGGATGAGGATTACTAGTATTTTTTATGGGAAAACCGAGGGGTAAAACCGGTTTTTAAACTATATAAAATATACCATGCCTTTATTACAACCATTGAGAGGGGCCGAGTCCAACCGATCTATTTATTAGTCGAGAAAGCCTTATAGAAAGTGGGGGGATTAGGAGGGTAAACCTGGTTTGAAGATGGGAGTAATGAATTGATGAAATGTGGCGTAGGGTTCGGTGCAACGCTTGTCGCGGGATGAAAGATGACGACGCAATGGGGTGATACTGGGAGAAAAGGACGACCACATTTTGATCTGGAATTGATCCAACGGTCTGGATACATATGTGCTTTATAAAATTGATGGATGTTTTAGATGGATCTGAGGTGAGATTGGGAATCTCTCATTAATCACAAATTTTTAATAAATTCTAATGGACATGATTAGATCGTGCCAGATCGGACGGTCCACAAAAAAATGCGTAGGGGTTCACGGCTTCCAGGGATTGACCCCCAGATCAAATCAACGGCTCAGATTGCACGCAGGGCGATCTGACGGTCCAGATTTGATCCTAGGGGAAAATCTATTGTCCCACATTGAATCCGACAGAGTTTTGGTGGCCCTTTATAATCCTGAGCCTCCCGAAACACTAGCAATAACACATCACACACCAGGAAGCCTTACACACAGGCTCCCACCTTCCCCCACACGCATTGGCCTACCCCTTCTTGCCACGACCCTGCACCCACCGTGGCACTCCTACGCACTTCTGCTCCCATGCGCCCTTCGGGGAAGGACTGTCTATACTTGGGCCGGCCATGGCTTGGGCTGAGGGTTAGGCTCATCCACTTTGTGTGAGCTGCATCCCTTGGCCTAGCCATAAAGGGCTGGCCCGAGGTGGCACATTTTTGTTATAAGACCTAACTTATAAAGATCTTAAGTCATAAAGAAATAATGAATATGTTTATTAAAACCTTATAAAAAATATTTTTTTAGACTTGAACTTAAACATCGCAAGGCTAAAGAATATAAATTGGACTTTGTCTTAAAAGCCTTTCAAAAAAAGAAAACAATTATTCATAAGCACTAAATTTTTAATATAAAAGTTATAAATTGAGATTTAATTACCCTTATGAAAACTCTTATACTAATATTATAGAAAACTTAGTTTAATTAAAAAATAATTTGATTTGAGGATTTTAAATTTAATTCTTAACACCGCTTAAGAATGAAACTCTTTACATTATAATTGAAAAGTGCACAAAGTGTATTTTAATTTTTTATTATGTTTCAAAACATAATTCAGAGCATTATATCATTTTTAGGGTTTGTCTTTTAATTTTTCAATTTAGAACGTAAAGTTGTACTCAATTGTTCTTTAGTTAAAACACCACAAGGCTAACGACTATAATTATAGCTGTTTGGATTTTCAACGGTCACCCGAGGTAATGGTTGATCTGATTCCATATCAAACCATGTCATAGAGTGTCCTAAACATTGAGAGAAGAAGAAGGAGGAGGAGGAGAATATGGTGCTTTCCATACCATTGATGTTCATCACAATTTTTATGATCATGGTGGTGTTGTTCTTTGTTTTCATTGACTCGAAGGACCTCATTTATTTACCATGTCTTGTTGTATTGTAGGGGGACTTCCCATAGTTCTGTTAGGGTTTTTAGAATGTATATTTGGTTATCATGACTCCTATTTTATTCTCAGTGTGTTGTAAACACTATAGTGTTCTTATTTAAATGAAAGTTCCTTGAGCTCATTTTTGTGTTTTACTCGGTTTTATTCTAATGTAAATTAGTACCAAATTATTATTTTCTTATGAGAGGCAAGTTTTGTTTATGAAATTCAAAAAAAAATATGAAAACATAAACTTATCAACATATGAGGTTCGAGTTTTGGGGCATTACATTATCCCCCCCTTCAACGAATTGCATCCCCGCAATTCCACTCACACAACCTCGCATAAAGAGTCACTTACAACCTCACCACAACAACCATCATGGAGGATTCTTAGGTAAGGATAGATAAATACCCAAGATGGTGTTTAGTTCCTCTATTTCTCTATTCCAAACACACTTCGGATAGTATAGGTTAAACTTGTGATGTGTGCACTCGGGCTTCAAAAGAAAGGCTCGATAGGTGGAGAGTTCAAGAAATGTCTAAATGGACAATTTCTCTGAGAATTTTCCGGGATGAGTCCTGTATGAAAATGATAATGAAATAAACATGGTCATACATACTAATGCTCAGGATCTAGAACATGTAGGCTACACATTGATCCCCTTCCAAGGAAGCATCTCGAAACAACATCCTGTCCATGTAGTGTCTGGATTAGGTGTAACATAGAAAAAGACCCTCATGGTACTTTCCTCTTCGTCTATACACAGAAAGTTGTGAATTTTCTATACCATGATAAATATAGGCATTCTCTTGATGAAAATGGAGAATTGTCAGACTGTTTGACACTTTGTAAAATAGCTTGCATGTTTCTCTTATGTTTGCAAAAGGTCGGTACTCTCTCAGACATGCTTTGACCAAGATGGTCTATAATATCTCGGTAGAGAGTGACTGGATGCACGTCCATCCTTACATCTGAAAATTAGAAAAAAACCCATATTTAGTAATACCTATGTAAAATAATCATTGATTAAATTCTGGTTTTCCAGAGTTCTCTAAACCGAATCCACTGATACCAACCGTGAAGACCCAGCTCCAGAACACCCAGAGAAGGTGTCTTCAAAACATGATGTGTACATTTTAACAAAACATGCACCTATAAAATTCACATCATGTCCCATCCAAAGAATCAAATTTGGTTAATGATTAAGTAAACCTGGCACTCCTATCATACATCATTTAGATCAATCTGAAACCTGAAAATTTATTTTAAAAACGTAGGGTGAGAACAGAAATCCCCAGTAAGGGGTTTAAAATATAACTTTTAGAAATATTATTTTAAACATTACATAAAACACATTCATGGATGAACAATTATAACACATATAACACATCATAAATGTTCTCAACTAAAAGAACATACTAGCATAAATATGAGGATACATGGTTCAATTCAGGCATTATCATTTGGGGTAATAAGTAAAATACTTTCTAAACATGTGTTCCATATGGATATGTAAGAACATATTAATGATAATAATAGTTGTGCATAAAGATAATAACTTCAAATTCATACACTGAATACTAATTCATTGAGTTCTAAACATACATCATGCCATAAGATTTTATTTTCCTGACACACATGAGTACTGGCTCTTAACCATGGATATTCTAAAAATCAGATATTCATTTGGATACATAATTATGAAACACATAATGAGGGAATGTATATTTCCATACTTCTATGTCAAGGCCTTGTGCCAAGACCTAAGGGCTAACTGTGACCAGGCTCCAACCCGGGGATCTTACATTTATCCGTCTCTATCCCGGAGTTCTTACTTTTACTGGTTCTCGAACCCGTAGAGATTACTTTTTCCGGTCTCCAACCCAGAACGTATTAGTCCAATACATTCCTCATATGTTAGATCTGATCGTGTATTCAAGGTGTCCCATACCACCTTGAACAATTAAATTTTATTTCATATTACTCAAGGTGTCTAATACCACTTTGAGTAATTTTATTTCTTATCTAATTATCAAGTTATGACACATGCATGCATCATTGAGTGCAACTACACAATGAAAAACATAAAATCCAAAATTACATAAATGAAAGATTAAATTGAAATTAAGGCAGTTAGAGTTTATAGAAGGCATGCATGGTTCATTACACTTTCTTTTCCCCAGAGACTTTTACAAGGCACATCCGATAGTGGGTGAGAAGAGGTTTTCTATATGAGATATTAAAATGATTTCCATTTAATTAAAATTAGTTCTTCCATGTGTGAAAATTCATGTTATTTAAAGTGCTTCGAAGAAGTTTCAATGATAAAAAATTCAAATTACATTACAACTCAACTGCAACAACCACCGTATTTGACTCAACATTAGGTGAGCTTAACACGATCACATGATTTAACACGACCTTTGATCCTTCACATACATTTCAGTCAAGACTAAAGATTATCTTATTTTAAATCATATGTCACGACAAGGTTCATCATACAATTCCTTTGAGACATAAAATCATAACAAGACTCATATTATTAATAATTTTTAACCCAAAAAGGTCTGACAAGATTTTAGGACATGCATTTTTAAACAAATACCTCTTGGTTTGGCCTATAAAGAGGCTGCACTTATTTAAAGTTTCACTTAATTAATTTTGAATGATCTATTCATAAAATTATGGTGTTTGATAAATTATCCATATATATATATAATATATATATATATATGAGTTTCCTACTTTTTAAACCAAGATTAATAATAAGTTATTTTATTAGTTTTTGTTACTTAAATCCAATTAATTACACCTCTATTAATACCCAACCATGTTAGGTTATTATATATGTGACCATGTAAAAAATTATAAAAGGTATTCACCTGAATATGCTGCATGAGGAATGGAATTATATCTTTATGTTTGCGTAAACTGATGGTCCAAAGGACCTATAATCGGCTATTTGAAAATTTCTACCCAATCTATATGACTATATGCGCTTTCATTCTTTCGAAAATTAGAATTACAAAAAATGCACACATATTTGTATACATAGTTCTTCAATTATATTTTTCTTGTATTAAAACAGAATACACCCCTATGTTTGTACCATCTCTTGTTAACATCATTGGATTCAGAACCAAAACTAATGCTTGGTTTTGAGTATATTAATGCATGGGCATACATACATAAAAACTAAATGTTTTCATACTAAAAATAAATCCATTCGAAACAAAATCATTACTCACATCTATGTCTTTATTTGCAGATTGAAAATAAAATCCTAAATAACATAAAATAGTTTTAGATTGAGTTATATGTATATGTCCAAAATTTCCCTATGTGTATATTCTAATTTTCAAAACTAAAACTATATTATATTAAACCAAAATGTTGTCATCGACCATAGAAATATTTGTTCATAAAAATTTTTAACCTTTAGAAAACCCAAGTTCACCTTTGAGAGTATATATACATATATGTGTAAGAATATGAACATATACATACCAATATATATACATAATGAGTATATATATAGGATTTTTTTTCGCAATAAAGAAAAACATAAAAACCCTTACCTCTATCCGAGGAGAAGAAGATCTTCGAGGAAGACTTGGTTGTGGATTACTAGTGTTTTGGGAGGAGAAAACTGAGGGGTTCAAAGGGTTTATAAACAACATAAAATATAACAAGCCTTTATTACAACCATTGAGATGGGCTGAGTCCAACTATTCTATTTATTGGCTGGAGAAGACTTATAGGCAGAGGGGTGACAAGGAGGGTGCACATGATTTGAAGGAGTAAAGAAATGATGAAATGAGGTGTAGGGTTTGGTGCAGCACATGATGTGGGAAGAAAGAAGACAACACAGTGGGGTGATACATGGAGAATTGGACGATCAAAATTTGATCTGGGATTGATCCAACAGTCTGGATACATCTGTGGTTTATAAAAGAGATGGACGGTTTAGATAGATCTGAGGCGAGATCAGGCGGATTTTGGCCGTTGTGGTGTTTGAAAAACATCGAACAACCTTGATTATATCGTTTCAGATATGATGGTCCATCAAAAAACAAAGAGGGGTTCGTGGATTCTAGGGATCAACCCCCAGATTGAAATCAAAGGCTCAGATCATGCGTGGGGAGATCATAGGGCCCAGATTTGATCCCTGGGGAAATTGTTTTCCCACATTGAATAGGAGAGAGTTCTAGTGGTCCATTAAAATCCTGAGCCACCTGCAATACTAGAAATAAGACCGCATACATCGGGGAGCCTTACACACTAGCTCTCTCCTTCCCCCACAGGCTTTGGCCTACCCCTGCTCGATGCAACCCTGCGCACACCGTGTCATGCCTAAGAACATCTGCTCCCATGTGCCCTTCAGGGAAGCTCGATCTATACTTGGGCCGACCATATCTTGGGTTGAGGGTTAGGCTCAGCCACTTCGTGTGAGTTGCCTCCCTTTTCCCAGCCTTAAATGGATGGCCCGAGCTGGCCAATTTTTTTATAATACCTAAATTATAAAGATCTTAAGTAATAAGTAAAAAAATAATATATTTATTAAAACCTTATAAAAATTATTATCTTTAGAATTCCACATAAACATCACAAGGCTAAATAATATAAATTGGACTTTATCTTAAAAGCATTTCAAAAAATAAAATAATTATTCATAAACACTAAATTTTTAACTTAAAAGTTATAAATTGAGATTTAATAACCCTTATGGTAACTCTTATAATAATATTATAGAAAACATATTTTAATTAAAAACATAATTTGATTTGATTATTTTAAACAATTTTTCACAACACCGGTTAAGAAATGATACTCTTTACATTATAATTGAAAATTGCGTAAAGTGTCTTTGAATTACTTATTATGTTTCAAAACATAATTCAATGCAATATATCATAGTTAGGGTTTATCTTTCAATTTTTCAATTAATAAAATAAAGTTGTACTCAATTGTTCTTTAGTTAAAGCACCACAAGTCTAATGGCTATAATTATAGCTGTTTGGATTTCCAACGATCACCCAAGGAAACAGTCAAGCTGATGCCATATAAAATCTTGTCCTAGAGTGTCTTATCCATTGAGAGAATAAGAAGAAGAAGGAGAAGAATATGGTTCCTTCAATACCTTTGATGCTCATCAAAATTTTCATGATCATGGTGGTGTTGTTCTTTGTTTTCATTGACCAGAAGGACCTCTTTTATTTATTGTGTCTTGTTATATTTTTAGGGGGCCTTCCCATTTTTCTATTAGGGTTTTAATAGGTATATTTGGTTAGAATGGATCCTATTTCATTCTCGGTGTTTTGTAAACACTATGATGTTCTTATTTAAATGAAAGAGCCTTGTGATCATTTGTGTAATTTTCTCAGTTGTATTATAATGTAAATTAAAACCACATTATAATTTTCTTTTGAAAGGTATGTTTTGTTTATGAAAATCAAAAGAAAATTAAATAAAAAACATATCAATAAATGATATTTGAGTTTTTGGTTGTTATAATTAAGTTCTTAAACATTATTTTTATTCATAAGATAGAAATTATTCTGGAATGATTATGATAGGGAAATAATCTCATAGCGTTCGTGGAGACGGTAATCTGTACGTATGTACAAGAGACAATATCATTTTATTGATGGTGAAATAATTCTTAATTAGATGGTATATCATACATAATGAATCATTAACATGTTATAATTATTATTTACCTCTACTATACTCGTTATTTTACCAATCCAAATAATGAAGTGTTGAATAAAAAACTACACAACGACATGGAGATGGTAATTCGTACGTACACATGTATGGTGACTTTGTCATTCATAGGATGGATTTAAAAATGAATATGGTTGTTCCATATTTATAATAACATCACAGTAATTATAATGTAATTGATTTGTTATTTTGGTATGGAAGCAACTAAGAGAGAGGAAGTGGAAGAAGAAAAGAACTTTGAAAGAGGTGATGAGATAATTACATCTTCTTCATGTGCTTCCTTTTTTATTTGATCCATAGGGATATTAGGTTAAATTTTGTTCAAAGTAAGGCATATAGGTTTATGTGAGGGTAGTTGGGAGGATATTTGAGTAGGGGTTGGCTGATCCAAATGGCTTTGGAGGTGTTATTTTGAGAGAAGGCAAAGTACCCTTTTATAAGAGAGGTGAGGGTCAATTAGGAAAAGAATGAAATATTATTTTATTATAAAATCATATCCAGTTTATAATGGATAAAAAGGATTTATTTTGACGATAAGGTGTTAATGGGTTGAAAAACTTTCACCCAATAGGTTTTAGATAGGTTTATCTCACCATATTAAACTTATCATTTTGATTTAACTCTTAGTTAAATAGTTTAACTTTTACTATGTATTCTTGTATTATTAAAATAAATGGTTAATAAACGTACTATAAAAAACCAATAGAAGCCCCATTGGTTAATTATTCATATATTTAACCTTATCTTAGTCGTTTTTTAGAACCTTATATTTTTTGGAATATTATATAAATTAATAGTATACTATTTGTTTTAAAAACCCAGTTATGTAAATTTTGAAACTATTTAGTGTTTGGTTTTTGTGAAAGCCATAACTAATTTATCACTTCAAAAAAAATTATTTAATCAAGCCTAACCTGTCATATTAACCACTAAAATTTGTGGAATACTTAAAAACTCTCAATTTAAAATTATATTAATATTTATAATATCAATTATTTTGATCTTTCATTAATAAGGTCAGTACTGAATCGTCATTGGGACATAAATAAATTTAATTATATAATGTCTAAAAATTATAAATAAAATACCATTATGTATGAAATATTTTTATATTTCTAATGAATATTTATAGTCGAATTTAACTTATGTATAACCCAATATTTAAAATGGTTTAGTTATTAAACCTTGAATTTAACACTATTAACTTTTCTTTAAATAAAATAATAATAGATGTCCCAATCTAAAAAAATTGGATCAATAGGATCATATTTTATTCC
The DNA here is from genome assembly GCA_963277665.1 of Viscum album. Taxonomy (NCBI): domain Eukaryota; kingdom Viridiplantae; phylum Streptophyta; class Magnoliopsida; order Santalales; family Viscaceae; genus Viscum; species Viscum album. The sequence continues at coordinate 1,588,015,066 of OY728141.1, read as the reverse complement.
TAAGGTTGGTTTTTGAAGAAATAAATATATCAAATAGAATTAGGACATGTTTTAGGATATTTATAATAAAAATTTTACCAATAATTACCCTATTTAGTTTTAACTATGGAAAATAAAATTGAAAAGTTACTATTCAAAAAAAATTATTTTCATCATATTGAACCAAATTTTACATACTGATTTTAACCATGTCTCTCAGATTTTTCAAATTCAATTCACATAAGTGGTAAAATTATGTTTTATGCAAATTTGCAAACGAGCCTATGTGGTGTGCAAAAGTCATTAAAAGTTAATTAAAATTTTATATATCTAATATAGTTATAAGATGAATAAAATGAATTATACTGAACATATATATAAGTGTTATGTATCTATTTTAACCAAAAATAAATTTAAATAAAATAACTAATTATTTAAATAAAATATCAGTTTTAAACAATAAGGCAGTGTTTTTCACTATTCATCAAAAATTGAATGTTTTAAAAAAAATACAAAAAATTCACCAAAAGAGAATTTTGATATTCTGATTCCAAAAATGAAGTCCATTTTGAAAAATCAAAAATATAAAATTTCAACAATTGGGTATTACCATTCATAACGGGTAGTTTGATTGGTCGTGGTGTGTTGGAACTCGAAGTTGCATACAATGCAAGCTATTGCATTATTCAAAGAGAAACGTACCATGGAAGCTTGGGGTGTTACATTCATTCTTCCAAATAATTACTTCCTCGTAATTTCTAGAATACTACCGCATAAAATATTCTCGTGGTTCTTCAACATATGTTCCTCGGGTTCCCCCGATGCCTCTTCTATATTATGGTTTCTCCATAGAACTTTTACCAGACGAGTTGCCTGTTTTCTCATTATATGTTCTCTGGTATCAAGAATCATGACATTATCTTCACAATAATACACACCAGGTTCAGTTCTATTTCTTCATAGGTGAGTACATGCATTCAGTCAGGCATTTATTTTCACAAAAGGGATACGTGGAACACATCATGAACTTTGGAGAGACTTGGAGTCATTTCCAAATGGTAAGCTACAACTCCAATTCTTTCAAGAATCTCAAAAGGTCCTATATAACTGGGACATAATTTACCCTTCTTACTAAATCGTACAATACCCTCCCATGGATATATCTTCATGAAAACATTATCTCTTACATGAAATTCCAAATCCATTATTCGATTATCGGCATAGATATTTTTTTCTACATTGAGCTTAGTTAATGTGGGATTGTATAATATTCACCTCTTCCATTGTTTCCTCAACATGTTCTAGGCCTGCATGTTTTCTTTCACCAACATCATATAAACAAGTTGGTGTGCGACATCTCTTTCCATATAATGTTCATATGGTGCCATCTGAATAGTTGAATGGAAACTATTAATGTAGGAAAATTCTGCCAGATGTAAATATTGATCCCACATACCTTAAAAGTCACGTGAGAAAGATCTAAACATGTTTTCTAAGGTTTTAATAGTCCGTTCTGATTGTCCATCAGTTTGAGGGTGGTAGGAAGTACTAAAATGAAGTTCAGTATCTAGGGCCTTCTGAATACTTTTCATGAATCGTGAGGTCAAACAGAGATCACAATTAGAAACAATTAGAAGGGGTACTCTATGATTTCTTACAACTTCAAAAATATATTGTATTTCTAAACATTAAATTGTTAAATATTTTCTTATAGCACAAAGATGTGCCGACTTGGTAAGATGATAAAAAAGGAACCATATTACATCATTACTTCTAGGATTCTTTGGTATCCCCATGAAAAAGTTTATCGTAACATCATCCCATTTTTACTTAGGTATGGGAAAAGGTCACATGACTCATCCAGGATGTTGTCATCTAGCCATAAACTGCTGACAAACCATACATATTAACACATAATCAACAATCTCCCTCTTTATTTTGTCCCACTAAAAAAGTTCCTTCAAATCTCTATACAACTTAGTGCCACCCGGATGTATAAAGAAATTGGATCTATGAGCATCATTCATTCAACAATTCGCTTTTTAGATCAGGTATGTCAATAACATAAAGTCTCTTCCCAAATTTTAAAATCACATCTTCATATATAAATTCGATCAATCTTCCATCATTCATAGCTTTAATTTTCTTTCGAAACTCATCATCATTAGTCTGATAACTTTTTGTCCTTTTTAGTAAATATAGTTTTGCAACAACTTGAAAAATTATTGATGTTTCCCCTTCCATTATTATTCGCATATCCATATTTACTATATCCATGAACATAGAATCTTTTTCTACTCTCATCTTATTCAATACTCCATGATCCTTTCTGCTCAATGCATCTATCACCTTTTTGCCTTCCCCGTGTGGTATTTTATAGTGAAATCATAATCATGGAGTTGCTCAAGCCACCGTCTTTGCCTCATGTTGAGTTTGTTCTGTGAGAAAATATACTTCACACTCTTATTATCAGTATATCACTCTATTTTATCACCATATAGATAGAGTCTCCATAACTTCAAAGAAAATATTACAGTAGCTAGCTCAAGATCATGTGTGGGATAGTTTTGTTAATTAATTTGTAGATGTTGTGATTCATAGACAATAATTCTATTATTCTACATAAGAACATAACAAAATCATTTCTTTGAAGTATAACTATAAATAAAAAACCCATCATTCCACAATGATATAGTCATGATAGGAGAATTGACTAATCTTCCCTTCAGTTCTTCAGAATATTCTTCTAACTCTTTTTTCCAAACAAATTTAACCCCTTTATGTGTGTGCTAGGATAATGGGATAGCCAATCGGGAAAAATGTTGGACGAAACACCGATACTAACCTGATAAACCAATAAAACTGTGTACCTTAGTTATACTCATCGGTGCTTTCCATTCATGGATTACCATTGTAATTAATGGATCATCATAGATTCCATAATTTGAGACAATATGGCCGAGATAAGAAATCTTCTAAATCTAGAATTCACATTATTTAATCTTCTTATATAATTTAATTCTTCTAAGAGTTTTTAGAATAGTGAAAAAGCTCTGTTCATGGTCTTCATAGCTTTAAATGTATACCAAGATATCATCAATAAATACCACTATATAGTAATCAGGATAATCCTTTAAAAAACTATTCATTAGATCCATGAAGATAGAGGGTGGATTAGTTAGTCCAAAAGGCACTACGAAATATTTAACTTTTTCCAACGGGGACCTATCTGTTGGTAAAAGTGCATTTTGTGTTAGTAAAATGTTTTACCAACACATGTGATCCTGTCACTAAACTTTCAGTAAAAACTATGTCGCTAAAGGTTTTTGCACAGATAAAATAGTTTTGTTACAATTAAAATATTACCAACAGATAATATATATGTTTGTTAAAGTGTATAAAAAAAATTCATATGACAAATTTTTTTATTAGTAATAATATTACAAATATATAATATATATTTTTAAATTACATATGAATAAAAAAATAAATTTTTATATTTATTAACATATAATATATAGTTCACCAATTTTAAATATTAAAATGAAGACAATTGATACGAATGTTAAAACACAAAAAAAGTAATTATATTTATAATGAAATTTAATACAAAAATGGATGATTAAAAAATATTGGATCCCCACACCCCCCCAACAGGATCACCCAGTAGGATACATCACACCCCCAAGTACCCACATCCCATCCATGCCCAACCAACCCAACTCTAGTACGAGAGACCCATCCATGCCTTAAGACCAACGATCCTCCAATTTGACAATCAAAGAGAATATCCAGAAGTTGCTACTATGATTCAGCTCCAAGATCTACACCACACACAATCAAAAATGAGAACCACAAATTATTATCAAATACCAAAAGAGAAAGTCAAATACCAAAAGAAAAATAAATAAAATTACAAAAAAATTATTTGTATGCAAATAGATTGGGGAGATTAATAATTTCATACCTCTCACACTTAACTACAATAGTTATGTATGTTCATGACTTGTCTGTACATTGTGTGATGTTTCATTCTAACCAATTTAAGATACATAAGGGGAGATATTCAGTGATTATCTATAGGTAGATTCTGTCTCCAAATGTGATCTACTACAGGATTCAACTTTTGATTGCATCTCGGAAGATGGATATGATGAGCATATTGAATTAAAAAGGTATCTGAAAGTGGGGAATGCTAGCACCCTTCATGTATCAGCCACTGGTGATGTATTCCTTGGTGAGATAATGTTTAGAGGGCATAAATTTCTTCTTTCTCAGATGGACAAGATCCAACATCAAAAGGAAAGGTATAAACAATTGATTCAAATGGAAATGGTTCACACTATTTTCCCTTGAAAAATGAATCCTTCAGGCTTCTTGTTTGAAATTTTCTCATGGAACTAGTGCTCTGAATGTGGCTGGATTGAGAACTGATTGAATCTATTCATGAAAGAGAGTTCCTACTTAACAAAGAAAATCATCTAAATAGAAAAATAACAATTAGTTAATGCAACAAACCTCTATCATAAAACCAACTGATGGAATGAAGAGCGCACATGTCACTTGTACATCATGTAGCTATACATTCACACCACTAAAACTACCTACAAACCATACAATGATAGCCACAGAAACCGAAATTCCATTAATAAAAATGAATTGATTATGCAGCCAAAACAAATATAAACCAAACATCAAGGAAAAAAAATCCCTAGAACTGTCAATATGCAGCCCAAAGGTCATTAGCCATTTACCCTTGAAATATTCAAACTGAATATGAAACCAAAACAAATACCAAACAACAATAAAAAATTCAAACTTTTCTATGCATTCATTTATCATAAACCATTAAAAATAGTCATTTTTTATTTACACTCAAAACATTCAATATGCAACTTGAAATAAATGAATATTCATCCAAAACCATAAACCCCTTAGTATGTAAAAAATTATAATCAAACTATAAATATGTATCCAAAACTTTAGAATATATAATCTAAAATACATATATTTAAATATTTTCACTGAACATGGCATTGGAATGTGAAAAAATGATATAAAATACATATATCCAGATTTTTTTTACTGACCATGTAATATGAACGTGAAAACATGGTGTAATCATATCAAATGCTCTAAACTATTTCAAAGCATCATCTAACCCTGGCCATGTTAAACAGAGAATGTTTTTTTGAACAAAAAACAGTTGATAAGGAACAAGAACAGACACCTAAGGAAACACAATTCATTCTAATTTTAATACGATTTTGCAGGAAAAAACATATTGAATAACATTTTCTACAGCCAATTATCATATAAATTCAAACCCAGAATAAAATTACAAAATACCATAAATAGACAACATACACAAAGAGTAAGTGCACAAAGGTCACAACTTACTTCTTCTATACTCCAACGTCAGCCGACCTCATATTACCTAGCACATTATCCATATACTCATTCTTCTTCTTTTCTCTCTTGTGGGTGCCCAACTTTCTCTTTACCACCTTCGATGATAAGAAGTAAATACATCAACCTCCCTGATGAGAAACCTCATGAAATGGACTATATTACATGTTCTACCACATCTATCAGAAGGTCGTGGAGGAAATTCCTTCTTAGATACAATATGACACTAGTTCAAAACCAAAAAAGACCAGTATTTGGTTTTTTAAAACACTGATTTCATTACATCATTTAGACCCTAAGAACTCAACACAATCAATGATTTATTGTGATCCTTGTTATTCGTTATCTTTTAACAACCTTGACTAGGTTTAAAATAACAAAATGTAATGATTAATAATATTTCATAATATGAAAATATCATTACCAACATGGAATTACTTCAAAATGAATATTCAGTCCTAGAAATTTGTTTTCTATGTCGCAAAACATAAATTTATGTGTATTATGTCAATTGAAATAATTACAGTGTTAAGAAAATTGAATTAAAACAATTAAGTTGTTTATGAAATTTATGGCAGTAGCACATTCACTGTATTTAGAAAGAAACATGAATATGTTATTGGCATTAACACTGTGAATCAGCCAGAAATAAGGAAATATATGCTACATAGAATAAAGAAACATATTATGTTAAGTAGGCCCTTTTAAAAAAACTTTTGTACATGATATTAGAACATTAATTGTTCTACCAAATCAAACTCAATAAGTTCCCTTTGTGGATAAGATACTATGAAAAACACTAGGGATGATGTTTGAAAATTACCTTCAAAGAAAATTGAAATAACATTGAAAAGGAAACAGAAATTTTATACCTATAAATTCCAATTTGTTAGGTTAAGCTAGAAGAATAAAATTATTTCATTATTATAACCTAAAAAGAGGCAAAAAAAAAGTTAACCGATAAAATTACAAATGACTATTTCAATCTAAATGAAACGTTCCAAATACCAATATATTGAATTACACTAATAAATTCATTATTAGTGCATACGATAAATATGAATAGAAATTCAAATGCAATGGCATAAATAGTGCTGATAATACTAATAATTCCATCATAATAGAAATTACATGGAACATATGAAAAACCAAGGTCTTAGAATCCCTACCAAATGAAATCTCCCACCCATCCACTACCATCTTTACAATAATAACATTCCATGATTTCCATTCTTTATCCCAATCTAGTGTTGCTCTAATTTAGTTATGACTTGATAGGTTAAAGTCAAGATCTCTTAAAATTCATCAAAGAAGATGTGTAAGGATTTAAAAACAATGTTTAAGACATTTTCTTTTTGAAGTGTGCCAATTTCAATGATAATAGTTTACATTGGTTTTGAAAAAATAAAAGTAATGAATAGTTTATGATTAAATGAGTATGGAATGTATAAAAAACCTGATACTACCAAGACTCAAATGGAATACCTGTGATTTGTTACACGAGTATTTAGTTATACTAAAAATTGAATCTTATATTCAAATGAAATGCATGTGAGATACCCACATAAGTTTAGAGTTCAACTTGGGTCATTGTTGTAAACATAGATAACATGAATTTTGAAAATCATAAGCAAAACCGTATAAGATGGACACCCACATTCACATCTTTTTTTATAGAACCTTCTAACAATTTTAATCACTTAAATAAAACAACTTAAAAAACATAAAATGAATTTTAAAACTACATATCAAAAATAATAAATAATTAGTAAAAAATAGAAACACATTATTATCTAGGCGGTATGCTCAATGATGAAATGAATTGAAAACTTGAGGAACCTCAATGTGTCATATCAAAGGGCCTGAAATAAAAAAATGAATATAATATCAACAATCATTCATAAATCATAAAAATAATACAACAATATCATTTTAATAATTCATTTGAAAAAAAAACTAAAACAAAATAATGTAAAACATGATAGTATTTTATCTCAGTATTAATTTTCAATCCAAATTAATACAAATTACAGACATTGCTAATTCATTGTATTTTTTGACTTGTATGTGAAATTAATTCATATCCATGAAACAAATAAAAATAATAATAAACTAAAATAATTTGTATTTGACATCATTAAATAAATCTAAAACAATACTCCATTCAAAATAAATAGAGTAGGTAAAGGGACTATATTCATTCTGACACAAATTCTTGCAAATGTAGGATGCTTTGTGAAGGGAGTATGATAATCAACAAAAAAATTCCGAAACAGAATTCTTAAGATTCGTAACATTACTTGGTTTTGAAATGGAAGTGGGAGGCTAAGTAATCACACACAAACCATTTTAGTAATGGCGTCTGGATTCACGAGAAAGGTAAACGTCTACCTAAAGACATGGAAATAGAAGGATTCAAGAGAATGTGAAAAATGTGACCAGATCCTCTTTGATGAAGAAATGAATAAGAAAAAATCAATTCAACCAGAACGACCATTATGCGACACTACTGACATGAATAATCATTAACATGCTTATTAGATACTTTCACCACATGCCGATGATGTTCAAAACATGGGATCAATAAAGAATCAATCGTAGAAGATGATTTAGAAAATTCTAATGATAGGGAACCAATAATTTCCTCCAATTCTATTTTTTTTATTTATATGAATTTTTTTGGGTTTAGTGGGAACTATACCCGACTCAGATAAATAAGAGACATTGAAGCATCTCAAAAACACTGAAAACAACCAATACAACATCACTCTCTCGGGTTTGGAACCAAAAAACAGTGCACATTTTAGTCTACCTAATCACCAGCTTCCCAAACTATCAACTATTGATGAAAATTTCTAGCATCCCACATCATTAATCAATGCATAATAATTAAAAAATTTCAATTCAACCATCCACTATAAGAAAACATCAATTCTATCCAGTGTACTTGTTGCCCACTCAAAAAATAGAAAAATGACCAGTAACACATAGACTCAGAACAATCACATGGTTTTAAAATCTAATTTGACACAGTGAACATGAAACCAACATAATCACCAACATATTGAGTGAAAAATTAGAACCAATTGAATGAGCTACGATAAGGAAACATACCAACGATCACTAGAAAACATATGTCTGATCCACGACACTGAACCCTTCAGTGCACCAGGATCCATCGTTTTCAGGCACCAGAATCCCTTTCAAACAATATTAGGACCCCAAGATGCATCCCCAGGCTTCACCAATTTGCAAATCATCAACTACAACAACCTCAAAAAGAACTCGAAACCACTACAGATTCCACCATAACCAAACAAAGTCTCCCACCAGCATAAATGGAAAAACCGGATGAGGGAAACAACCAGAGGGAGAATAGGCACCAGGAACCAATGACTTATTACCATTGAAAACCCATGGAACATTTAGAAATTGATCAATTTCAGGACGATCTGCCAATGGAGAAGATGAATCAAGCCCTTTCAGTGCAGCTAACCCCTTGGAGACGAAGGTGGGTTCATGGGCACATCCATCACCGATCTAGGGATTAGATTAATTAGATAAAATCCTCTAATGTTAAATTTACATATTTTATTTATTAAATTCATTTTGATTAAATTTAATTATATTTTTCAGTTTTTTATATAAAAGGAAAATTCTAAATATATGTAGTGTATATAAAAATATATCTAAATATATCAAATATCATAATGATTTAAATTATTTTTTATAAAAATATATTAACATGTATATTAAATGAAGAAATTTGAAAACTATACTATAATTATATTTAAATAAAATTGAAAATGAAAATAAATTAAGCATCTATTTTAATAAAAACAAAAAATTTGATATTGAATCTAGTGTAAAGAAATATTATATAAATAATTGGTTTCTCTTGATTGGTTATTGATAAAATCATTTTTTTACTAATTTATTATAAAAAAATATTGACGATAAAATAATTTTTTTAATATTTATTATTTATAATGGATTTATGTGTTAGTACAAAACTTTTTGGCAAGAGTAATAGATTTTACTGTTGGTAAAAGATGTGTTGGTATTGAGTGATCAATATCAACAGATATATCGGTTGGTAAAATCATGTGTTGGTAATTAAAATTAATACAAACAAAAATTACTAACGGTTGGAATTACTCATTTTTACCAAAAGATATATTATCTTAAAATATATTTTTGTTGGTATAAGACATTTTTTTATTGTAAGGCATTACTATAAACTCATAATGCACATACCTGGTTTGAAATGTTGTCTTTATAATGTCTTCCTTCTTCACACACAACTGATGATATACATATCGAAGGTCAATCATTGAAAATTTTTGAGCACCATGATGTTGGTTGAATAAATCATCAATGCGATGTAGGGGATACTTGTTCATTATTGTAATAACATTGATCTCCCTGTAGTCAATGTACAACATCCTAGATTCAACACTATTCATAAATAAAGAAAAGGGGCTCCCTATGGAGAAACAACAGAGAGAATAAATACCTTATTACTTAATTACTCTAATTGTTTCATTAGTTCCACTAATTCCACAATACCAATTTTAGAAGGGGTCTTTGATATGGTCCCTGAACTAGGAATTAAATCAATGAAAACCCCAATTTCTCATTCTAGAGGATTTCTAGGTAAATCCTATGTAAAAATGTTAACATATTCTTGCACAATAGGTACATTTTTTATTTTAACATTCCTTTCCTAACCCATAGTTATTTCAATCTCTTCCTACCCATTAATTTAATTTAGTAGAGCTACTAGGGGTGGATCGAGATATGAATTCGATGGTGATTTTTCTACTCTAAAGATAAGGTACTCATGTTCTTCATCGAAAATTGTAACCTACTTCTTACAATAAATTTTTACATCATGGTCCAAAATCCAATCAATAATAAATATTATATCATATTAAATCATTGGTATGATGATGATATCAGCAGATAAAGCATGTTTAGATGACCTGATGGGAACTAATTCAAAAAACATTTTTTCAATGATACATACCATAAGAGTTTGGACAAATAACCCGCCATTACATCAAATTAGAAATATATAATTTTCTTATCCAACTGGGAAGATATGAAACAGTGTTATGATTTAGAATCAAATAAATCATTAGAGAAATTTGAGGAAACCATTAAATTTTTTGTCAACACATCATTCGGACCATCAACCTCACCAGTAGTGATTGCATAAGCTTGGCCTTCCTCCCTTGGCCTTTTGTAAGGTATGTTTCCTTGTCACTTAGGAAATTCATTTGCATAATTCCCCATTTCTCTACAATTGTAGCATTAAACATTGACAACATATTTCATTCCCTTTCAATCACATACTTGGTGGCCTTTTCACCACACTTGTAACAGAATCACATTCCCTTCAGGAATTTACCAAGGTTTGTCTTCCCACATTTACTACTAGATTGAAATTCAACTTTTCCCTTATTCACCTTATTTATATTTCTAGAGTGTTCAGAAGATCTCTTCTTCCATTTCTTTTCTTTAAAGTCGTAAGACTTAGGGAACTCTTTTTCTATATTGATAACATATGAGATAATATCTTCATACAATGAGAAGGATTGTAAGACAAATTCTTAATGGGGAATGGGTTTTAACCCATAAAATCATCGATCAATCTTACTCATTGGGTTATGTATATAATATGTTGTATGCCTTGGAAACCTTTTAATGTTAGCCTCATATTTTGCAACATTCTCATTTTCCTTTTCCCTCAGACTCTGAAATTGTCTTTCCCTATATATTTGATGATCACGAGGAAAGTATTTTTATTAGAAAAGTTAATCAAACTCCATGCATTCAATATTTTATACTTCTTCATCCTCCATTGTGTTTTGAATTAATGACCACTAATGATCTGCATCAGCTATGAGGCAATAAACAACCATAACAACTTTTTACCTTTCGCTACTCGTCAAAGAATGGAATATTTTCTCAAAGAAACTTATCCATTTCTAAACTACAAATGGATTTGTAGTCCTGTTTAATTTTGGTGGTTGTTTCCCCATGAAGCGTCCTAACATTGATCCCCTAGGTTATGGATCTGGGTGCTCCATATGGGTAAGGTTATTATTCATAACCTGAGTGAGTTGTTCCAGTATGTTTATAAGCTATTCAGCACCAGTTTCATCAGCATCTTCACTATAATTATCTTATGTAGGAGGGAAATCCCTATATCGATTATGCGCATTGGTACAATTTTCATTACTACCACTAGTTTCCATTTCAAATCAATAGAATACAATAGGTTAGTTTATAAATCACATTACACAATTCCGAAGTAGTAAAATATTGGATATTAATTGAACAGTTTATGCATATAATCCATAATCATAAAAAAATGTTTTTATTGAGTAGGTAATTACTCAAAAATACTTCATAATGGGTTGTGAAGAAAAAGAGAATTATCATATGCATATCCCCGATAAGTGTCATAACCAAAAGTGCAGCTAGGCCCACAATTGTTTTTCAGGATACCCAGAGTAAATCCTGAAACTCATTGTCATAGTTTTTACTCCTAGGTATATCTCTACAAAAGCCTTCTCTACCTTCCCGTATCTAGACATGGTTGTATTTCTTTGAAAATTCACAAAATATATACATAACAAAAATTCTATAAAGTTCTTCTATACTAAACCTCAATTTCTATCTTAGGGTATCATTTTATAATTAGTGTTTTTCAAAATCTTTGTTCCATGGATTTACTAAACTTCCTATAATATGAACTAAAATACACCGACCCCAGTGACCCAGAGTCGGTTCATTATAACAGAAAATTGGCATGATACAAGGAATCATGTCCTAATAGACCAATCAGTTTAGTAGCCTTGGAAGTACTAGATACATAAATTTGTTATATATTATAATATGAAATAGATAAACAACAACATTGTGTCCCCATTGAACACACTCATATCCCTTAGCCTATTTCTGTAGCTTAATTGTGATATACTTCTTTGCATCCTGAAAAAAATGAAACATAGAAAGGGGTGAGCTCAGATGCTCAGTAAGGATAACAAAATAGCCGAAACTATCATAAATAATCATAAACATTTAATACAATGTATTAGAATAAAACACAAGCCTTTTAGAAAAAAAATTATGCATAATATTGAAAATATAAATCAAAAAATTCCATTTACTTATTCACATGGATATTATACTAGTCGACTAATCACATGTAATATCAATAGCCAATTTCATAATGATTCAATGCATAATGTCGGACATCATAACCACATACACAAGGCCTCGTGCCAAAACTATAAATTATATTATGTCAAGGACTTGTGGAAAGACACTAGTTTGTCTCATGAGAACTACCAATGCATCGAGAAGCTATAGTGGGATCCACCAGTCACATACTAAGTCCAATGCATTCCATGTATGAAAAGGTTGAAACAAAACATAAACAATCATATAAAAAATTGGAAATGAAATGTTAATACATTAACCATAAACCATGAATGGGTTAAAAATAACACATACATAGTCAAAAATATCACAAATCCTTCAATATAATATGGAATAATGTATCATAATAAATCAACATCAAGAAAGTGTAAAATCCATGAAAGGATGATGACATTGATAAAATCAAAACTATTCGAGAGGAATATCTATTTCTATTTTCAAATCATTTAAAAGTAACGTAATTATAAAATAAAAAAATCTAATTTTGAAAAAATTATTATAATCTTGTAAGGTAAGCTATAAAGGTGTTATAATGGCACAAAATAGCCGCACCAACGGTATAAGTTAAAAACCATTTTTACCTTAATTTTCCGTAATGTTCATAAAGTACGTTGTTTGGAAAATGATAGAATGATTTAATTAAAACCATTTAATAAAAAGTAAAATGAGCGTATAATTTAAATTAACAAATATTATAGTGAATAGTACAAAATTATTTGAAACATATTTTTATGAAACACGTATGTGGATGATAAAGAGTTCGTCGTAGATACTTACATATAAACAATCTCGGATAATAAAGAGATTGTAAAATTAACCCTTACCCTGTTCTTTTTTTTGAACAAGGGTTACTTAAACTCTTTTATAATTTTTAAATAAATTTTAATTATATTATACAAGAACCACATACAAAAATATGATATTATATATGATATTTTAAAGTTTTTTTTAATAATATTTCAGTAGTATCATTGTTTTAGGTGTTAACTGTTTCGTTTTTCTTTATATGTTTCATTATTTAAGTAATGTTTTTTATGGATAAGAAGTATTTTATTCATATAAAAAATGATATTAAGTTCTTAAAAATTATTTTTATTCCTAAAAAGAAAATTATTCTTGAACTATTATGATGAGGAATGAATCTCATCGCATTCGTGGAGATGGTAATCTGTATAAACGCACAAGCGACAATATCATTATGTTGATGGTGAAATAGTATGTAATTATATCTTATATCATCTATAAATAATCCTTAAAATGTTATATTTATTATTTATATCAATTATATTCATTATTATACCCATCCAAAATAATGAATTGTTGAATAACAAACTACACCACGACGTCGAGATGGTAAGCCGTACGGACACACGTATGATTAATTTTTCATTCATAGGATGAATAAAATAATGAATATCATTGTAACATATAATTAATAACATCAAAACAATTATATGAACATTGATTTATTATTATGGTATAGAAACAAAAATTAAATAAGTAGTGTAAGAACAAATGAACTTTGAAAGAGATGATGAAGTTATTACCAATTCTTCAGGTGATTCCTTTTGATTTAATTAAAAGGGATCCTTATATTGGATTATAATAAAATTATGGACTATATGTTTAAGAGAGGGAAGTTGTGAGTATATTAGACCAGGTTTTGGCAGAGACAAATGGATTTTTATGTGTGATTTTGAGATAAGGAGAAGTATCCTTTTATAAGAGAGGTGAGGGTCACTTTAGAAAAAACATGGAATATTATTTTATTATTAAATCATATTCGGTTTATAATTGCTCAAAAAGAATTTATTTTGATGATAATGTGGGGTTGGGTCTAAAAACTCTCAACCAATAGGTTTTATATTGGTTTAAGTAACCATATTACCCTTATCTTTTAGATTTTAATCTTAGCTAAATAGTATAACTTTTACCATGTATTCTTGTATTATTATAATAGATGTATAATTAATTTACTATAAAAATCAAAGATGAACCCATGTGGTTCATTATTGATACATATAACCTTATATATGTCCTTCGGTTGGACATTATATTTTTTGGAATATTATATAAATTACTAATATTGTATTTTTTAAGAAACTCATTTATGTCAATTTTGACACTATTTATTATTTGGTTTATGTGAAAGTAATAACACAATTATAACTTAGAAAAAAATTTATTTAATCAACCCTAAAATTCCATATTTACCTAGAAAATTCTTGGAATAAATCAAAAGTCTCAATTTAAAATTATATTAATATTTATTATATGAATTATTTTGATCTTTCAACAATAAGGTAACCACACCATCATCATTGTGTCATAAATAATTATAATTATATAATGTCTAAAAATAACAAATAAAATACCATTACATTTGATATAGTTTCATCTTTATAATGAATATTAATAGTAGAATGTATCTTATGTATAACTATATATTAAAAATTGTTTAGTTATTAAACATTTAATTTAACACTTGTAACTATTCTTTAAATAAAATAATAATACATGTTCTAATCTAATCCATGATGACCAAAAAGATCAAATTTTATTCCTAAGGCTGATTTTGGTATAAATAAGCTTATCCAATAGAATTAGGGCATTTTTAGGGTAATTATAATATAATATTATCCTTTAATTACCCTTTTTAATTTTGACCATGGTAAATAAAATTCAAAAGTAACTATTGACCAAAAATTATTTTCATCCAGTTGAACTAAATTTTACATAATGATGTCAATCATGACTCTCAATTTTTTTTAATTCAATTCTTTGATGTGTTCAAATCTTTTATTATGATAATTTGCAAATGTCCCTAGAATGTGGGGAAAAAATGATGGAAGTTCAATAAACATTTTTATATTTGATCTTATTATAAAATGAATCCAATGATTTACATTGAACATATATATATATTATATATCTATTTTTACCTAATATAAATTTAAATAGAATAAAAAATTATTTAAATAAAATGTATTTTTTAAACAATAAGGAAATGTATTTCCCTATTTATAAAAAAGTGAATGTTTTCTGAAAAAACCAAATATTCTCCCAAACCTAATTTTGATATTCCGAATCCAAAAATGAAGTCCATATTGAAAAATAATAATTATAAAATTTAAAAAATATGGTATTACTCTTTATAATGGCTAGTATGATTGGCCATGGTGTGTAGGAACTCGAAGTTGCGTACAATGCCAGCTATTGCATTATTCAAAGAGAAACGCACTGTGGAAGCATTCAGTGTCACACATAGAGAATTGAGTGTCTTAGAGCTGAGGGATTTGTAGATATCAAGGCCGAACAAAGAATATAGTCTTAGAAAGCACCCAATTCTATAGAGCTCAGGGGCCTGTAAATCATGAAGGCTCACAGAAGATATGACATTGCAAAGAAGATGACATTAAAAAGCGTAGATAATTGTCCTTGGTGTGGTTTACACAAGTTTTTTGGAGGCTGTTCTTCGGCGCTTGGGTGCATTGTGAAGTCCCGAGTACCCAGAGGGGTCACCTTCCATGGTGATGCCCCATAGACTCCGTGAAGGACATCCCTACCTAAAGATGGGGTAAAAATGAGTAATGGGAAATGTATATCTAAATGATCAACTACATTAGAAGATTCATTCTACCAATGGTTTGAATATAATAGGTTTCATTTCTATTTTGGAGCTTGGAAGTCAAAAGGTCCGGGTTTAGATCTTTTTGGAGTGGGGGTAACTGGTTATTTATAAGCACTAGGGGGTGCAAAGCTCTAATGGCACACTAGAAAGTCACTTGTGCTTCTCCATCAGAGGAATATTGCCTAAAGATAATCATATTCACAAAATAAAATTTCATATCCTACAAGGTGGATTGGCTTCCTTCGTTCCGTCCTCTGCAATCATGGAATTTGTCATCAATTTGCAAGGAATTGCAGAGGCGACTATCTTCTCTACGTTGTTTGAAGGTTTCCATCTAGATTTTCTTAACCATGGCCTTAACGCTTACCTGCCATCCATGGTCAACGTTTTAGAGGACATCAGAAATCCCTTCATGTTTGGCCTCATGTTTTCCAAAACATTCATTAATTGGAACTCTTTTGATTCCATCAATTTTAGGCTAATATGATTTGGATGAAATTTTGTTAATTTGTTCAACAGTTATCCTCCATCCTCATGCCACCTTCATTGTGTTCCGAATTTCATTTTCACTATTGACACTATCCATTCACATTCATTCAAATTTATTTTAACAACCCTAGAGTTATCCCACTCATGTTATAGAGAATGTTGTGAAAGGAATTTTTGGATATTATGAGAATTGTATCCTCTAACATGGACCTCTTCTTTCATCACAAAACATGGAGTGGTTATTCAGACACTGGATGACCAACGGTGGGTTGGCGCTCTCATATTTTAGGTGGAAAATTACATTATCATGCCTTGTTTCTCACATTGTGAAAAACCCATTTGAGCTTAGGGATTGATTTCAAGATATATCACATATATGATTGGGATGCAGAAATCAATGTAGATAATGAGACTCATGCTTGAAACTGAAAAAATAAATCATGCCTGAATGTATGTTTGTGAGTTCGTGTATATTACAACCCCCATGGATTGACCCCTTTGATGGATTTGTTGACCACCTTAATGAAGAATCATTGATATACCACACTTTAGCATGTAGCCTCCATGATTTTATGTTTCCTGATAAGCTCCCTCTCTTCTTCACTGGTTGTGGGGCATAGTTCATCAGCCCTGATCCCTGATTGAACCTTATCAGATTGGAAGTTATACATCTCCATGGATTCTCAGCTAATCTTCTCATCGGCCTCTACCAACTGTGCCTTTAATTACAACATGAGATATGATCGTGCGTCGATGAAAGAAGAGTGTTCCCTGAACTATTACCTCAAGAATTGGATATGTTGTCCATCCTTGTGAAGTTTCATGGTATTGAAAGTCTTCCTCCACTACCAATTAACTCCGAGGCCATAGTCATATTCCCATATTTTCTCCACCAGATAATCTTGAATGATCATATGAGGGTGTCAAGCATCCACTCTTCCATAAGACGTGGTCTAGTCCATCTATATAGGGTCAGTAGGTTCATATTCTAGGAATGCCTCAAGATGTTCATCAGTAGGGTCTTTATTCGGATTCCGATCAGATGGATGGGTTTCCATATCATGGGGATGGTGTTCATCACTAGATTCCACTTAGGCCATATCTAGTTCCATATCTCTAGTCACCCAACCTACGACCATAGGTGTATTTATTTCATTAGCTTGTGTGTCCAATTCCATGACAATAAGTGTTCACATCAGGGTAGGGGTTTCAGGAGCCCCATCCATCCTCCATAGTATATCCCACTAAATTTTATGAACTGTTAAGATATAAATAGACAACGGTCAGTTGGCCTAGTTCAATGGAATATGGTTATCAACTCTTTGTGGGAGAGGGATTACTAAAATAAAATAATTGGTCTCTCCCTCGAGTTCTTTCTATCAGAACTCAATGACCTAGACCCCCATAAATGAATGGAAGCACCAAAATTTTTGAATGGGTCACCCTAGTTATCACAGTATTGCTAGATTTTGAGCTCACCATTATCCCAGGAAAAAACATCGAAGATACGTCCACCAACATGTGGAAAATATTTTTTCATATAAAGTTATCTTATACAAGATAATTTTTTTTGAGAAATATATGATGGGATAAGTAATTGTCACAACAAAATGGATTTATGTTTACCTCAAGAGTCTTAGAAAACACTTCAAACTCAGAGTTATCAACATCACCTTCCTCCAAAGTGCTCCCTTAATTAGCCTCTTCTTCCCTGGCTGACACTTTTAGGTAATGAGAAACTCTCCCCTAGCTTAGTGGAAGATGGTTGGTGTTGGACTATTTGATCAAGAAGTACTTTTACCTGGTCCATCATTAGAGGGAGAGTACACCGATAATGTACGAAGTCCTCTATATCATTGATGTATTGCTCCCCTTCTGCATGAGACACCATAATTCCAACCCTAGTATGGCTGATCTCTAATAGATCCATCCCAAGGTGGTTGAGGCATTCCTGCATCTGGGAAATAATGAGACTTTTTTTATTGATATATTAAGAATCCCAATCCATTGGAAAACATCATCATTAGGAATGTCTCGGTGGTGTATTAGCTTCCCATGAATTTGAGTGGTACTTATGGAGAACCAACATGGTGGCCTCCATTCCTGCAGACTTCACTCATAATGGATCACTAGTTTTATCGCTGCTTCCTGCCTCCTGCTAGGTGCAGGTCTTGGAGTTGATTGACTTTTAACTACAACATACCCACTGTCATTGTGTGTTCATTACATTTTCTGACCCCTTACTTGAGGTTTGGGTGGCCCCCCATCTCTAGCAAGGATGGTTCATCGCTTCAACATTTTTCTCATGTAGGATGCCTCCAATTTTTCATCATATTCCTTATCTTTCTCGTACTCATTTGTGGGAGGAGGCAACTCATTTTGCAGTTTTTCATCCTCCCACATAAAAATGATCCACATTTTCCTCATCACACATAGATGATTCTTTTTACATACCCCTATGTAGACTTTTGGGGTCAATATCTGCATGAACCAGAAAGACATCGCAAAATGGTGCGATGTATATGGCTCATAAATGGGATCACGGTCGACATGAGCCATAAGATCTCTGCCCCGGAAGGCCAAGAGATAGGACCAATGCTCCTTAATTCCCTGGACATCACATGTGAATACCCTTATTGGTAGAGGTAATGAATGGAAGTTGAATTCCTCTACCTTCCATGATTTGTTCAAAAACAATGTTGGAGTCAGGAAGGCCAGAAAGATCCACACCATATTCAAGAGGGTAGGTAGGAATAATACCCTAATGGGAGAAATTGGGTTTGGATATTCATAGATGACCATGTGTTCCACTATCCATCCATACAAAAAATGGAGCGGTCTGCACACCCTTTTTGTGGATTCTTCCCTTCCCTGATGTTCCTCAACACATTGTATAGTTTCCCCAGAACTTGTATCCCATGGAAGACATGTTCACCTAGTGCTATCATGGATTCCGTAAAAAATTTTCTCAGTTGTATGCCCATGTTCATATCTGTGACTGATAACATCGAGTTACAAATAAGTTCAGAGATAAATCCAACCAGCCTAACCACATGTTACTACTCGGTGTTGACACCGTACCCCCATATCTTCCACTCGCTATCATCCAGAATTTTTTATTAGGAAATTTATTTGATGGGATGATCTCCCTTAGGATAGGTGGGGGGCCTTACTCGTATCCTATTAGGTGTCTCCTCCAATTCTGTGGAATGATTTTGTGGGGGAGATTATGAAATGTCGAGACCATAGTCGGGAATGGACTTCTCTAACTGACTATTTGTCACTGCCCATTACCAATTCCATCAATGCCTTTTCCAACTATGACATCTTCTTTGGATCCTCCCATGTTTTCTATTTATGGAGGAAATCATCGTATATCGATCCCAGAATAAGAATCCCTAGAATCAGATGGATATCCTAGAGGCCAATGCTCACCCCCTATGATGATGATGTAAAGTGTTGGTCTTCAACAACCACCTATATAGAAACTCTAGAATCATGTGTTTTACCTTTTATATATGGAATTTGAATGCTCATGAAACTTCATACAGGCCTACATGCATCATATTTACCCCAAATTCCTCACAGGTTTCACAAACCCAAAATACTCACCCCAGTAATCCATGAAGTTTCTGCCATTGCACAGGTCCCAATAATTGGTCCACCCCTTCTTCAGGTTCCCTAATGCTATATTGAGGATTATTATGTACATTAGGGGAGATAAAAATGGCTTCATAACCTTCCCATCACCATTTTTGACATGGTTGTACATGCATTCAATATTTACATTGTAAGAGCCCAGCCATAGACATTACATATTCTTGAATTAAGTTAATAATTCACATTAAGGATCATTTTAGGCTTAAAGATTTAGAGAAGTAGGTATTAACATATACATAAAAACTTCTATATTATAATTTGACACATTTAATCACTATCCATTTATATCATAGCACAAAAACTATTAATAAAACAAACAAGTCTAGTTACATGTTTTCGATAGCATAACTTTTTCGTGATCTCATACTTCACCCTATTGATCATTAAGTCTTGTGAAAAACATTTCATCACTTGGGATGAGCATAAAAATTTCATTAAGGGATACATAAATATGTAAAACTATTATCTTTTCAAAACAACACGTAATCCATGAATAAATTATCATAAAGTAATAATTTTCACCTTAAAAAAGTAGCAAAAACACTTTTCTGAATATAAGATTATTGTTTACCCAATTGTAGCCAAATGATTACTGGAATGTCCATAGAAAACAATCTGTATCATATAAATGTACCATGGCACATAAACATAGTTTAATGGAATAAACATATGATCAACTTCCACACGTATCACAAAATGAAATACCCATACGGCTGACTTCCAAACCCAATGAATTAGAGTTTATAATGTAACCACCCATACATTGTTTATAATCGAACCACAAATTTTTTGATTTATCATCTAACCACCAGTCATTTTTTTATCATGTAACCACCCTTCAAATGTCCAAGTACGATTACATAATCATAACACATAAAATATTTCAAAAATAAACATTCCAGTAATAACCATTAATTTGAACTCACAAGATATCATTTCAAGATCTTGAAATACTCAATCCATTTAAAAAATCATTTCAAATACCAAAACACCCAAAAAGGGAATAAAGGGATTATTTTCCTATAAAAACATTCAGGATTATAGAGGATTCCAATGACTATTAAGGCGATGGGGAGGTCATTGTTTCCATATACATTAAAAATATTCCTTTTGTCATTTAGGAAAATGTTTTGTAGAAAAAGTAATCCCCATGATTTAAATTTAAATTCATAAGGTTTTATTATACACTGTATAAAATAATGAGGTTTATATTATCAAAATATTTTTCAACGAATGGAGATTGATACGATGTCCCATACAAAGATCATTTTTAAATAAAATAGATGGATTAGGTGTATTGAAAAAAAGTATATATAAATAAATAATAAATAAAAGATAGGATATCAAAAGTTACATCTCACATAATCATAGAATGTCATAATCAAGATGTAGATGTTTAACCAAATGAATGGAAATTGGGATAAAAATTTCCCTTACCTCATGTCTGAATTGACTAATTGGATCTTTAATTTCTAGAATAATAATATTAAGTTAATTTCTACTTGATTAAAAACCTTTATTAAGTTTATTATTCCTTTTATATCTATTTTTTCCACATTATAAAAATTTCATAATTAGTTAAGTTAATATTGGGCGTTTTGTCGATATTGGGTACTTGAGTTGAAAATGACATTGTTATAATTAAAATTTTACCACATGGTCAAAAGTACATTATCTATAGAATATTATTCATATATATATATATATATATCATATATATATCCATTATATGTATTTATAATTTTCTATAAAATTTTGTGATAAGAAAAGAAATACACTGATCATGGAGACGGTAAGTCGTACATATGCATGAACACTACATTCATTTCTATTTCATATTTAATTGAATGAATACATAATGATACATAGGTATATTATAATTCCAATACAACAAAATATTTTATATACATTGCATATATTCATTAACTCCATCCTTTATACTTTCCATGTAGCATTGAACGAGTCATATCAATTTGAGGGGCAGTAGTCTGCGTTTCCTAAAATGAAATTATCATGTTTACACATCATGGATAGAAAAAAATGTAGTAAATAAAAAATACAGAAGCATAAATACAATATAAAAATTATATATATCATATAAATACAATTTTATCATAATTTCCACCATGAGAGGCGATAAGAGATTATTGAAAAATTGTCATTTCTTGAGGCAGTAGTTTATCGTTCAAAGAAACAGTATGTTCTAAATCCACTAGATAGATCTGTGTGTATGTGTAGTTCAAATCCTTCTCATAACAAAATAATACTATATTTGGGATAACATTGTTGTTTGGTAATCAAATAATATGAATAAAATAGCTAGAGAAGAATTAGAATATTGGAAGATAACTTTAGAGGAGATGCTACCTCTTAAAACGGGTAACTACATTTTAGTTGAGCCACAATGATTTCTTGAATTTTATTCTCCCTATGGTAAGGATTATAAGTGTAATATATGGATGTTGGGAGCCTATTGGAGTATATTTTGAACACTACATGGGGCTTGAGAGGTGTGAGTAGGGGTTAGAGGTGGTGTCCTTTTATAAGAGGGAGGCATGATACTTGAAGAATGTCTTGAAAGATTATATTATTATAAACCGAATTTCCCTTTTCAAAAGGTCCAAAACTCTTTTAATTCAAATATAAGATGAGTAATGTTAGAAATTATATCATGAAATATGTTTTATACAATTTTTTGTTTAAAATTTAACCTTATCATTTATCCTTAAACCTTTGTTAAATAACATAACTATTACCATGTCTTCTAGTATATTCATACTATATGGTTAATATAGTTATCATAAAATATGAATGAAACCTCAAGTAGCTAATTAAAAATATTTAAAGAAAATTATCAGCCATTTTTTCGAATCATAGATTTGTAGGAAAATTATATCATTTAATTAAACAATATTTGTTTTAAAAACATATTTTGTCAATTTTTGTACTATTCATATCATAACTTTTTAAAAATCTATAAAAACAAGATTATTTCCAAAAAATATCATATTAAAAAAAACAAGTCATAACCATCGCTAAAATTCATGTATGGAATAAAAAGTTTCAAAATAAATTTATTTTAATCTTTATATTTTAATTTATTTAAATATTTCATTATTAAGGAAATCACTACATCATGATTGTGCCATAACTTTATTTATTTATATAATGTCAAAAAATTCTTAAATAAAATACACAGAATTAGGAAATATTTTTAGATTTATAATGAATATATATAGAAGAAAATATAACTTATATAACCCCATATAAAAATTGATTTACTTATGGATACATGTTTAGGTTATATTTTCCAAAACTGTAAATTCAAAGTAATTACATGTCATTTTCACTCACAAGTGGCTAAATGGGGTCCTAAAATCGACCCAAGGATTCCCATGGTAGGAAATATATCATAAAATAGGTTTTGTACATGTGTTAGGGTAATTTAATTTTATTACAATATTAGTTTTACCCTTATTTACCAGATATACCCTTTAACCATGATAAATAAAATATTTACTGAAGTTACTATTAATAATGTATAAAAAGAAGATACTTATTTACAAAATTTGGACAACTTGATTGTAAATATGGAATATATTTTTTCAAATTTGAAACACAGGAATTAAAGAAATTAATTTAAAATCAATTCTCATTTTCAAAACCAAATTCCTCGTTTTTTAAGAAGTAAAAACTATGAAAATATTGACATGTTTTTATGTCCAATTTTAAAGTGAAAATACTTAAAATGACCAAAATTATATTAAATGATAAAAATATAATCTAATTAAACTTTAAAACTAGTTAAAATTACAATATATCAAAATAAATAAATTGAATTAAAAGGTAGTTTTGAATGAAAAAACATTCTTTTTCACTGTTCATTAAAAAAAGAAACATTAGCTGAAAAATACCAAAATTTCATCAAAAGTAAATTCATGATGTTTGGATTCTAAAGAATATTATTATTTTGTCAATTGAAAAATATAATTTGTCAAAAATATATTTAAAAGGGTTCTCCATCAAAAGGTGGATAAAATGCATTTATAGAAAAAAAATCTTTTATACGAAAAAATGATTTTATTCTTAAATAAATTCTAGAAAACATATACGATGAATTTATAATATTTAATTGAATATATATCCTATATTTTTAATTAAATAAAAATACATAAACAGTGATTTGAAAACAGAATTATTTTCTTTTAAATAGGATTTCAGAAAAACACATCCAATATATTCAATTGGGTTTTATTTCCATTTCTAATAACATTGGTAACAAATAAATCATCATTTTAAAATGTTTAAACCATATTTAAAAATATAGTTTATACTATTCTTTCCTTCAATTACAATGGCTAGGAATTATCTACCAATTGAAAAAATAATATTATTATTGTATTATTTTTCAATATAACTCATTGTTGAGTGATATGTATGATTTCAGAGAAGCCCGTTGTTGCGTGTCTAGTAGTCTATTAGAAAAATAATCCCCATTGACTTAAAATTATTATCTTATTCATAATTATAAATAGAAATAAAAAATTACAATTCTATAAATACCTAGGTCATTACAATATTCGGCCTTTTTCGAAATTGCATCCTTGTAATTTTAAAATTGGGATCAGAAACTACATTGAAAGTGACACATCGGAAATAGTCAATAAAACCATCACTTTAAAAAAAATAAAGATATGTATAAATGTCACTTGAGATAACTCATATTGTGATTCCATGAAAATAAGGATATGGAAGAGAAGACTATCAATCATGTTATGATGGAGAGTGACAGAAAACCTGATCAAGAGAAAGTGAACCACCAGAAAACCGTAGACATGTGGTAGGTTAAATGGTCTTTGATTACCCAGAAGGAAAAGTATAGGAACAACTGATTTTGTTTTATGTCCCCTTTAATATGGTTGGATAATTTATTTTTTATACAGGCTAAGAACATAAGTAAATTTACTTACTTTTCAAGTATGGTTTCTTCATTTAATATGTTTATAAAAAAACTCATATTTTCACTGAATGATGTGTATTCAAGATGACTTGGTCACACCTAAAGTGATAGAATCAACTTCTTGAGAAATTCATGATCCAAAAAATATGAACCATATATTTCCCCTTTCTTTATACATTAACCAAAACCAAAATTGTTAGTACAATATAGATATTCCTTCAAAAGGATAGTATTTTATAAAAATAAATGCTACTCTTAAGCTCCACAATTGAACAAGAAATACCCAAAGCTCAAAACATACCATTAAATATAAAATTGTCCTTAAAATTTTTAAAAATAATCCAAAATATTTTTGTAACCTAATATTCAAAATTATTTGACCACATAGTCTTCCACAAAAAATCATAACAGTATCTCCAAATTATATGAGCTACTTCTAATGTATCATACTAAAAATTAATTAACCTAATCACATATTAACTATAATAGGTTAATAGTTTGCATAAATAATCCAAATCAAAATCTGTTGATAATAAGAACATAGATTCTTCCAAAAAAAATTCCTTCATTACCCCTCAATTGAAATCCCCAAGTATCATATTTTCATTAGGCATATAGTGATCCCAAAAGAGAAAAAGTCTTCAAAAATAAAATTTATCACTTAATCACCAAATCATTTTACTATACTAGGGATATCCATTTGAAAAAACATTAGATCCAAAATCAACTTATTCTTGATCAATAATATCATTTAACTAGATATAAAATGTCATACTAACCAGGGAAATCACGTAGGCCAGTGGTAGTCTATGTGCCCTTCTCTCCTTTTGGACGTGGGTTTGATTCGCAAGGCCTTGCGGGACACGAAGAGTTGTCAGCCATCCTTCGTGTTGTCTTTTTTCTAAATCCATATCATTCTTAAAACATTCTAAAAAATAAGATAAGTTATTCAAAAATAACAATAACCTACTTTATCCTCAACAGTTATCTAATACCTTTCATTTTGCATCCCAAAATATAATAACCATTTGTCACCTTAAAAACAAAAGATCGTAAAAACCCCTAAGGTTGTCCAGTATGTCTACACAAGAAAAGATAATTTATTTATTAATACCATTTTCAAATATCAAACTACAGGAATAGACATACTAGAAAAAGTCTCCAAAGTAATATCAATATCAAAAGAGCCTTAATAATTTTAAGCATGTCATCATCCCAAAATGTAACATAACTCTTGAATCCTTAACTTATCAACATCTTAATAATTCAATGTTCTTCATGATCCATTAACCATTATTTCCCAAATTATTACATAATACCTCATTCCTACAAAAAAATCATGAATCATATCCTAACATTCAATAATTTCAAATCATCTGCTATGAAATAATCCATACCTTTCATTGGTCATTGTAATTTTCCTCATCCTCAATTAGAATGGAATAAGGAATTGGTAAACATATATTTTTATGGTCTAACTGATCCAATTCCCCAAAAATCTTTGTAGGAATTATATATGTTTAATGACCATTCACACCACAGTTAAAATATTCAAATGATCATTGAGAAAAAACCTTTTTCCCTTTCCTAGAGTCAACTGGACGCTTCCTTTTTCCATGGATGGTTCCTGCTTTATGACCATCATTACCACATCAATAGAATCTTATCATCCCATTGAAACATTTCCTAGGTGATTCTTTCCACATCCTTCACACATAGTTTATTGAGTATACTTGCCTTTATGATTATTACCTGAATTCCGGTAAGGGTTTGTTTCACACATACAAGATGCCTTATATAAATCACCAAGGTTCGGGTAATCAATCTTGACTCTATGTTGTAGGCTGATAATAGCCACAAGAGTACTCAATGTAGATCCCATTTCATTTGGTTTCTTATTCAGAAAACATCCATAGTTTTATTCAAATCCATTTTTATGTTGGTTCCTTCTAGATCGATCCATTTACTAAAACCAAGAAGGTCAATATGAGTATATCAGTAAATCATCTTATAATCTCTTATGAGGAGGGTAAATACTATGATATACTTATTCATGTTATCTGAAACTCATACAATTTATCTAAAATAACTACAACTCTTTCTAATATTCTAACCAATATGGATATGTCACTTTTTCTTAAATAACACTCTGACATCTAATGTTATCTAAACTGACCACTGATACCAACTATAAGGCCCCAGCATTATTCATTACATATTCAGGAATTACGTTAATAATTGAAATAGAGTATATTATTAGGTTTATAGATTTATAGAATTAGGTCATAACTTATATATAACAAGTTGAATATTACATGTAGACACATATACTGACTATCTATTTTTTATAAAACAAAAAATCTTAAAAAATAAACATGTCTAGTTCCGTGTTTTATATGACATGAGTTTTCCATGATCCCATAACTAACCCTATTCATCTTTATGTCATATGAAAACCATTTCAAAATAAGGGATGAGAATAAAAATCTCAGTAAAAGAAACATAAGGAAGTAAAATAATTAGTATTACCAAACAACATGTAAACCGTGAATATTTTATCATAAAGCAATAATTATCATATTAAATATGTATCAAAAATCACTTCATTGAATATAAGCTCATCTATAACCCTTTTTGTAGCCAAAATATTACCATAAACCCAAAATAAACAATGTATAGAATATAATGTTAACATTGGACATAAAAATAATTAAATGGAATAATCATATCGTCGACTTCCACACATATAACTAAATAGAATAGAAATACGGCCAAATTCCATACCCAATGCATTGAAGGTTATAACATAACCACCCATCCATGGTTTATCAAGGAACCACCCATCATTTGGTTTATCACGTAACTACCCATCATTGGTTTATCACATAACCACCCATCTAATGTACAGGTTCCATTACATAATCATAACACATAAAATATCTCAAATATCAACATTTTATTAATAACATATAATTTGAAATCACAAGATATCATTTGAAGTTATTGAACTTATAAATCCATTTTAAATACTGATTTCAATACCAACAAAACCAAGAAAGAAATAATGGATTTCATTTCCTTTTAAAAGCATGAAGGCTTATAGAGGATGCCAAATAAAGATTACAGTAGTAGAGAGGTCATTGTAGACATATATGTTAAAAACATTATTATTTTCAATTAGGTAAAACACTTAATATTAAAATGACTCCCTTTGAATTAAATTAAAATTCATATGGTTTTATTATACACTGTATAAACGACAGAGGTGTATATTATCAAAATATGCTTCAATGAAAGAAGATTGAGACGAAGTCCCTTACAGAGATCATTTTTTAAATAAAATATGTAGATTATGTGTATTTAATATATGTACACATAATGAAATTATAAATACAAGGGAGGATATCAAAAGTTATATCTCACATAATCATAGCACGATGTAATCAAGAAGTTGAAGTTTAACCCAATGAATGGAAATTTAGTTAAGAAGTTCCCATACATCATGTTTGAATTGACTCGTTCGTTCATTAGTTTCCTAAATAATAAACATATGTTAGTTTATACTTTCTTCAGAACCATTTTATATTTTATTATTATTTTAATATCACTTATTAACATGTTATAAAAATTATATAATTATTTACGTTAATATCAGTCGTTTTGTCGATATTGGGTACTTGAGTCGAAAATAATCTTGTTATAATTACAATTCTTCCATGTGGTCAAACATAATTTATATATAGAATATTATTCACACATATATATATATATCATATATATCCAATATATATGTATTTATAATATTCCATAATATTTGGAGATAAAAATGAATTGCACCGTTCCTGGAGACGATAAGCCGTATGTACTCATGAATGCTACATTCATTTATATTTCATATTTAGTGGAATGAGAACATAATGTTGCGAAGGTATATTATAATTACATTACAATATCATATTTTATATATGTTATATAAGTTCATTAATTCTATCCTTTTTATGTTTAATGTATGGAATGAACAAGCCATATCACTTTGGGAGGGCGGTAGTCCACACTTTCTCAAATGAAATTATAATGTTTACAAATCATAAAAATCAAAATATTATGTTGTAAATATAAATTAAAAAATTATAAAAACAATATAAATATAATATATATCATATAAATAGATTTCCATCATAATTTTCATCATCATAGGCAGTAGGATATAATTGATCAATCATCATTTCGTGAGTTTGTAGTTCACCATCCACAGAAACATGATGATCTAAATCCATTAGATGGACATGTGTGAATGTGTAGTTAGAATACTTGTCATTAAAAAAAATCATATTATACTAATTATATTGTTGTTCTTATGTATTCAATGAATAAGAATAGAATATGAAGTGAAGAAGTATAACATTTGAAAGGAACATTAGAGAAGACACTGCCTCTTAAAACAGATAACACCCTTTGATATGAGCCAAAAAGAATTCTTTAATTTCCTTATACCCAAGGTAAGTATTCTAGGACGAATATAGGGATGTTGTATGCTTATTGGAATAGAGGTTGGACGAGAAAAGGGGATTGAGTGATGTGAGTAAGGGTTTGAGGTGGCGGCCTTTTATAAGAGAGAGGAGGGGTACTTTAGGAATGTCTATTAAGATTATTTTATTATAAACTGAATTTAAATTTTCAAAAGGTCTACAACTCATTTCCATCAAAAACTATATTATTATTGTGTTAAATAGACTCAAACAATAGATTTTGGACATGTTTTGGTGCCAAATTTAGCCCTATCTTTTAGTCTTAACTCTTAGTTAACTAATTTTACTATTACCAAGTCTTCTTGTATATTCATACTATATGGGTAATATAGTTACCATAATGTTCCAATGGAACCTGAAGTAGTTTATTTATGAAAATTACAACATTATACAAGTCATTTAGATGAATCATATATTTTAAGGTCTACTATATCATTTAATAAAATAATATTTTTTTAAAAAAACATTTATGTTAATTTTTATACTATTTATATCTTAAACTTTTCAAAATCCATAATACATTATTATTTTGAAAAACAAATATAAATTAAAATATAAAAATTAATAATATTCCATAAACTTAGTTTATGGATAAACGTTTCAAAATAAATTTATATTAATATTTATAATCTCTTTTATTTAAATATTTTATTAATAAAGTAATCAATACATCACCATTATGTCCTCAATATATTTATTTATATAATATATAAAAAGTATAAATAAAATACCAGGATGTTGGAAATATTCTTACCATTCTAATTACTATTTATAGACTAAAAGAAAACTTATATAATATAATATAAAAATTGTTTTAATAAAAGATACATGTTTAGGATATATTTCCCTTATCTTTAAATTAAAATTATATAAATTTCATTTTCACACAAAAGCTGATATATGGGGTCGTAAAATAAAACCACAGATGCCCATGCTTGGACATATCTCATCCAATAGGGTTAAGTCATGTGTTAGGGTAATTTTATATTATTATAATATTATATTGTACCATTATTTACCCGATTTAACCTTTAACCATGTTAAATAAAATATTTACAGAAGTTACTATTCATAATGTCTAAAAATAAAAGTTACTTATTTACATCATTTTGAATTCCTTATTCCCAATAATGAATCTACTTCTCCAAATTGAAAAAACAGATGTTTTAGAAATTAATTTTAAATTAATTTCCATAGTCAAAACAAAAAAGAGTGTTTTTCTAAGATGTAAAAACTACCAAAAGATTGACTCGCATTTATGTCCAACATCAGTGTAAAAAACTTCCAATAACAGAAATTGGATTAAATGGTAAAAAAAATAGTCCAATTACATTATAGAACCAGTTAAAAGTACAATATAACTGTATAAATAGATTATATTAAAAGTCATTTTTGAATTAAAATGCATTATTTTACACTATTTATTAAAAAATGAGCTTTAGAAAAAACTACCAAAATATTATCCATAGTATATATTGAAGATTCACTTCTATATAATGTGTCTATATTGTCAAATTAAACATATATTGGTGTCAAAAACTATATTTAAAAAGGTTTTTTCATCAAAAGGGGATAAAATTATATTTGTATAAAAATACTTCTTTTATTTGAAAAAATGAATTTAATCTTTTATCATATATAAAAATCATATAGGATGAATTTAAAACATTACATTGAAAATATATCATATACTTTTCATTAAATAAAAATCTATAACAAGTGATATGAAAACACAATTATTCTTTTTTAAGAAACAATTTCATGAAAACACATCCATTATATTCATTTGGTTTTTAATTCCATTTCAAATGAATTTGGTAACCAATGAATCATAATTTAAACATGTGTAAAACATATTTTAAAATTATGTTGATACTATTCATTCCTGCAATTCCAACAGGTAGGAATTAAATAGCATTTAAAATAATAATAATATTATTGTATTATTTTTCCTTATAACTCAATGGTGTGTCCTTTATAAGATTTTAGAGAGGACTGTTGTTACGTGTCGAGTACAAAATCATAAAAAACAACCCCTTTGACATGAAATTAACAACTTATTCAAATGTATAAATAGAAATAAAAACGTATTACTCTATAAATTCATGGGTCATTATAGACAGGCGTGTGGTCGTCCCATGTATGATAGTCTGAATCCCTGAACCACTGGTGCTGACATTATAGACTCTTGAACTAGTATGTAGGTTCATCCTTACATGCTGAAGGGATGAGAAAGTAATCCCCTAGACCGATTCCATATAGTGGTTATCTCTTAAATAGGGGTAAATTTTTCCCTTCCAACATTAGTCCAACCAGGGACATATGATCAGAATGGCCTTACACATATTCTCTAATCCCAATATTTTCTTACATCTCTTCCCATTGAGAAGCATCCACAATTACCTCCTATGTAGCTTATGGGTTGTTCATTCCATCCCAAATAAATTGTTATTCTTCTTGGAAGATCAAAATGCTCGACCATAGAGTCTGACCACCGAGAAAGGTTGTAGAGCTACCTCGAAAATCATGTATGCAAAATCAAAAATTATGAAGCACACAGTTGCAGAGCCTAAGGAATTGATTCATGCCGAAAAGAGAAAAGGGATCACATATCCTAAGGAATCACATCACGATGTAGATCAAAACGTTTTGCAAATCCTAAGGACTCTCAATGAGCATTAATTGGGTGATTGGGATTTTTGAATATAGAGATCAAAACATGAGATCTCAAGGAGAGATGCAGGGAAAAGAGGGGACTTCACACTCTATTTATAGGCGATGAGCCTCCGAGCTTCTTGGTGCACTTAGACACAATGATGTTTGCATCACTCTCCACCCTTACTCCACCTACCCGTATCGTGACTCCAATTCATGATCTACCTAATTGTGGAAATATACCATTATAATCCAATCCTCATTTTCTCCTTAGCTGTCTTTATCAGGTGGAATTTTCCTGTACCAAAATTAGAGCCTTGGGAAATATTAGAAAAGGAACCATAGAACCCTGCAAAAGGGCCACCCCATGATGCTCTTCTATAAAGCCTGTAGTTCCACAAATCCACATGGATCCTACCTCTTCGACTGATGTAGAAGTTTGTGACTAAATCCTCTGCGAGTTCAAGGAAATTCATGAGAGTTGGGAGCCTCTACAACCTTCGTGGAGGAAGTGATGGACATCTATTTGAGTCCATGACTATTGACAAGATTCAGGCACCTCTATGACCGATTTATAGGAAGTGATGAACTTATATACATGTCCAAACAACATGAAAGAAGTTTTCAGCCTCTACGTCTTCCATGTAAGGATTTAGAGAATCCTTTACGACTACGAGAAAAATGATGGATATTCCTCCTATTGTGGAACACAATTTTATTTTCAATGCATCTATAGAGCCTCACGCTTACCTATGCTAAAAAATACTCAGAATAACCCCACTCACAATGATTTAATCCCCAATCATTCTCGTTGCAACCTATCGAACCGTGAAACATCCTTTTCTCTATGAACTATTGGGAAAATGAATCCTCTGAGGTACTGGATCATTGAAAAGCTGCTTTAGATTTTCTCAAATCAACCCTTGAATAAAGCACGGATTCCCATTATGAATCCATTTGGCCATCACGATGGAAGGAAACCCCTTTGGATACATGAAATTTTGTGAAGCAAATAGTCTTTTGAGAGCACCCCCAAAACACATGGGACATCATGTCAAGGCTAGGTCACTATGATTCGTGAAGCACCCTCCTTTGAGAAGCCCCTTCACTTTGTGAAGCACCATAGATTCATGAATCCCTTCTCTGTGTGTCCTTCTTCTTATCAAAACCTTTCTCCATGCGGCCCTATAGGCATGTAGGTATTGATTTTTGGGTCTCGTAAGTGGTGTTTCACATTATGTTTCCTTGACTCATTATTCTTCACATAAGAACACTAACAGCTATTATTACATCACAAATCCATGGTAATGTAGACCCCCAAATGGATAACTCTACAACATCATTAACCAAAGACATTTATGGTTCCTTCTCTTCACCAAGGGTTAAAGTGAACTAGTTTTGTAAGTCCTGGGGTGATGAGTGAATAATCATCGTCTGAGTTATATGACATTAAACAACCAAGAAACCACATCCTAAACATATGCCATTAAACAGTGACCACTGCACGAGTAACATGTTTGAGAGGACCAAGAAAGCGATGGGCACTAGTTCCCTCTCACTCCTCCTCTCCCTCTGTGCTTAGTCTCCATGAAAACCTTGTGCAGCCATTGCCTAAGCCCCAAACCTACATGATAGGGTGCCTCTTGTATGAAGTCCATATCCCCCTCATAAATTTAGACACACTCCTATGGATTCCCTCCTAGATTAAGTCCCAATATTCATTTCAGGGTATGATGACCAGGCATATGCTCTGATGTAATTCTCATGGTTTCACCTTTTGTGACATTATCGGTAGGTTTTTTATTGCCTCTTATTTCTCAAACTGATAATGATTCATGTGGGCATAGAGTAAACATCGACCATTAAATCCACTCTGGGTCACCTTAGCGTGTAGGTATCATGCCCCTCTTGACTGAAAAATGTTTACATTGATCATTGCCCCTTTTCAAGAAAGGTACTTGGGAAGCCTCTTTGTGGTTCATCCCTAATACCTACCAGTCTAGAATACTTCACATTAGTTCACCCTTATCCAACATGACATTAAACTTTATTACCCTTTCATACCACATGAATTTATAAACTGTATTCTCCAAAATGATGTGGCTTTTTATCCTTGTCTTCTAGACCGGGTACCTAGGAATCCCCCCTGAGGATCAACCCAGAAATAATGGTAATCATTGATGTCCCCTATATTGAGACCCACAACCTTGGTCCTCCCCTTATTGGATTTAGACAAGTTCATGGGCCATATTAGTGCTCAATTCCTGCGCTCATTCCGTACTCCACCAATAAAGAGTATCCCTCTTGATATGGGTTGTTGACCATGCATATTCCACAATATTCCTTTGAGTTGTTGTACTTTATTTATTCCTTGATTCTATTACCCATTCTAGATATTCTTGGACTTTGATTCCCTTCCATGAGGATATATAGGAAACATATTCAATATTCAATCCCAATACCATCACCATCACAATGTTTTTCGGTTCCATATCCAATCATTATATCCTTTAATACATCCTCCATGTCCATCATGATTTTACCTATGTGACCACATCCCAGTGAAATCATGCCATCCATATAGGCTACTAACCATGAATAGTCCCCAGCAGGTTCCCGGGTTTTGTCCTTTGTGTACACCCTGATTCCATCCCCACCCATTTGTACTACATGGGTTTTGATCTCTGTCTTCTACATAGTGTATGTAGGAGGCCTCCATGAGGTTCAATCCCATCCAATGGTAAGCCTTGGTGTCCCCTATGTGTAGATCCATCCACCTCTCTGATCCACCATTTGTGGTGTCCTAATATGTCTTCACAATGAGAACCCCCACCCCCATTTGTAGGACATTCCATCCTAGGTCCGTCCTAATTGGGTGTTCTGGTCCATCTATCTAGTAATCTTTCTAGGTGAACTCTTCAAGGGATGAACCTATCTAATCCACACACACCTATGTTCTAATTAGTCTAAACTATCTCTTCTAGATGCTAATCCAATGGAATACCCTATGTTAATCATAAGAAACCAAGGAAACCCTTCAAGACAAGCCTTAAACATATAACTTCATGCATTGGACCTGGGATTCCTTGGGCTTCTAGGCCCTCAACAAGCCCTATGATTAGGGAAAATCTATGTGAACCAGTGTTTCAATGTGGACTCCCAAGCGATGCCACAACATGACTACTATCTTGACCATCAATTTATTCTAAGATGTGACCCCTGGAGAATTTCCTAATAGAAGGAGTGTAATTAACTATTGTCTAAAAATATATGGCACCATGAACAGTTTCATGAAAAACATCTTAGTCTTTATGGGACACTGAGACTAGGGAAGGAATTTCGAGGGGGAATCCACCAAAAGAGAAATCAAAATCCCATCATCCTATTTATATCAAGGAGAAAGCATATTTAAAGAAGTTATGAATGTAGCCCCCCTTTGGAAAGTGAGAATGCAGGGAAATAATCATTATGTCGCCACAGATGATGCATGCCTCAACATGAGTGTTATAAATAGTAGCGACAACAAGTTTTATGTGAAATTTTTTAATTTTTTTAATGTTTTGATATCCAATTTCAACGTGAAATTGATTCTATTGACCGGCGTTTGATAAATTTATTTTAAATTTATCAAATTAAACATTATAACCAAGTTAAAATATAATTTATCTATAAAAATAAATTATATGATATTTCTTTTTTTGAATTAAAATTTGTTATTTTCACTATTCCTTAAAAAATAATGTTCTCTAGAGAAATACTTAAAAATAAAACTATGATAAATCTAAAATTATAATATTTTTTTATTTGATCAAATTATGTTTATAAATTTTTCTATAGATAATTTTTTTTGTTCACAAAATGTCATAAAATGTTTTCTTTTATGAAAATACTATTTTATAATATATATAGACATCAATAAAAACATATTTCATATTATCAAAAATATTTATTTATATAAAAACATTATAAATAATATTTAAAAAGGTTTTTAACTATTCATTTCACTGTATTTAATTTCTATGTTATAACAATCTTGTTTAAATAATTATACTAATAAAATTCTGTTTCACAGAAACTCAGTGTTCTATGTAATGCAAGTGAAGTAGTTGTTCCATGCATCATAAGGTTATCATGGCATAGTGTATAGTGAATGTTTGAATTAGTGTATATGGAATTGATAGACATAAAATAAAATTAATTTATTTCTAAAAAATATACACAAAAACTCATGTGTGTACACACATGACATGTTTCATGTGCCATAGCTCCATAAGAACATGGGTGATCCTATACGTGTCATTGACTATGAGGATGTGGAGTTCGATCCTAATGTATATAATTATAATCTTATGGTGAGAATTTTAGACACAATTGAGAAATTAAAATGAGGGATGTTAGTACCCCATGTCCAGATTTTGTGGGAGTATGGATGGACCTATAAGAAGAAATGGGAGTGTGAGTCTAGTGTTCAAGCTCTGTGGCCGATGTAGTTCGAGAAAGACCGATAAATTAACTTATTGTAGATGATAAGTTTATATAAGGGGATAATTTTGATATCCAAAATCTTTAATGATAATAAAACACACCTAATTAATAATTTATGAGTATTTTTGGTGAAAAATGTAAATTTTAAACAAAAATTCACTTAATAAGTGATTTAATGGCTTTATCCATGGGTATAAACTCTGAAAATACATTGTAATATTCTATGGTGTATTTTCAAAGTCATGTGTTGAATTAGTGTGAGATTCAGAGGCTCATGTAGCCTTAATTCATATGGAATAAAAATATTAAATATATAATTTTACACGTGCATGATTTTTTTTCATAATAAAAAATGAAATATCTCCCAAAAATTTTCATATATGATAAATGTGAGACCAACATTTGGTTTTGGAAAATGATATTACTTTAGGTATAACATAACATTAGTGGGAATATTACATTTGGAATATCACGCAGGAGGAGGTTTTATTAAATATTTTATAAAATAATTCTCCAAAAATAATTTAACAACTATCAAATAGCGTATCACATAAGAAACCTGAGACCACCATTTTATTCATGATATAGTGTTACCATAGGTAAAATATAGCATTTTTTTCCCATAAACTCTTTGGATAAA
Organism: Viscum album; assembly: GCA_963277665.1. Taxonomy (NCBI): domain Eukaryota; kingdom Viridiplantae; phylum Streptophyta; class Magnoliopsida; order Santalales; family Viscaceae; genus Viscum; species Viscum album. The sequence goes on along the minus strand of OY728141.1, from coordinate 1,587,977,396 downwards.
TCACATGTGCGGGTCATTCGTTTTTCCGTTATTATTATTATATTATTATTATTATTTCATAAATTTCCTATTTTATCTTCTCTTCCACACCCCGTACCTCCTTGACTTTATGCGGCTTTAATTTAAATTATTAAAAAATAAACTATTTTGATCTATTTTAATTTTCGACGACTTAACGTGATGAATGAAAACCCTATGAAATCAATTTTTAGTTGAAAAAAATGATTAAAAATGTTATTGAAATTGTAATTTCAAAATTTTGTTCATATGAGACTTGGGTTCCATATATTAAAAATTTTTTCTCACTTGTTTGCGTTATGTTGATCTCGGAAAATCTCAAAACACTTTTCCATGTAATGAGTGAAACACTACTGATCCGATATGGGTTTTATAACTGATTCCAAACAAAGCAGAGACACCAATTTTTTTTTCTTATTCATGAAATAATGACTAACTTAGCTAATTTTCGTTATTCTTATTTATTTATTTTTATCATTTCTCCCTCTTTTAAAATTAGGAAAATATATTGAATATAAATAAAACAATAAATCACAAATAAAATAATAATTGATATAACCATCAATTATCAATAAATAATTGTTTGAAATTATAATATTTAATTGCCATTATTTATAAAGTTAAATCTTTGTGATATTATGATGGATCACTGTAAATAATTATCAAACTATATTTAAATAATATTTTCAATATATAATCATTAATTATTATAAAGGATAATTGTGAAGGATTATTGGAACAAAAAAATAAATAATAATCAAATGATAAATATGAAAAATAATCTATGGATAATTATATGAAATTGGGAAAAACTAATTACATTGAAATACTAAGTATAATTTAAAATTAATTATCATAATACATTTATAAAAGGATAATTCATAATAAAATATCAAAAGATAATTATAAAGGGAAATTTTTTATAAAACTATGATAGAAAATAAGAAAATGATAATTTATGATAAATTTTCAAGATATAATTATAAAAAGAAATTTTTTTGATAAGTTTAATAGGGATAATAAAAAAGGGTAATTTAGAATAAATTATAAACAAATAGTTATATTAGAATAATTTATGCTAGATTATCAAACAGCTATTATAAAAGCATAATTTATGATAAATTTTGGAAATGATAATTATAAAATAATAATATGATAAATATTTTTACCAGAGAATAATTAAATTATAATATATAATAAATTATCAAGACATAATTATAAAAATATAATTTATGATAAATTATAAGTTGATAATTATAAAAGGATTGTTTACGATAAAGATTCAAGATACTATAATAAAATAAATATTTCTAATAAATTATAAAATTGTAATTACTTATAAGGAAAATATTTCTCGCACATGAATTCACCTAAATGTCAATTCAAAAATTATATAGGATAGATGATGGATCATCACGTGTTATATTTCAGTAATTTCCAAAATAAAATAGCTAATTTTTGTTCAAGGAACTCATGATGAAACATAAGGGATAACATATCAATGAATTGAATAATGAGGCTGGTAGTGCGTGTTCTTGACCATCAAGGTTTCCAATCCATATTTTGACCTACATAGTGTGGTTTATCATTTCTATCAATGTTTATGACTTTTAGGAAGAAAGTTCCTTACCTATTAGCTTTTTTTTAAACATTATTCAATAATATGATTTATTTGTAGGCATATTTTATGATCATGATATATTATTATTTCATCTGGTTGTGTGTGTATCTTGGATAACCTTATATAACAATAGTTTTTGGGACTACATTGTTGCTTTTTTCATGTTTGATGTTTATCACATGTATTATTCTTTATATTATTTTAGATGATGTGATACAATTTCCCATGTATCCTATCATGTTATTTGTCCTTTTGTAGTATTGTTATTAAGGCTCAAGTTTGATGGACCATCATTACATTTTTATCCCCTAGAGGGGGTAGTGAGCACAACATGAGATTATGGTTGTGAGGGGCTTATGAACAAGGTAGGGGGTATGATGAAGACTTGTGTATGTTGTGTGATGCACTAAATTCCTTGTAAATTCTAGGGGGTATACTTCTTAAATATTAGTAAATGATGATTAGTTATCAATGCAAAAAAATAAATAAACATGGAATATTCAATTCCTACTGTATGTCAATTTTCTCAATCACATGATGTTGATCACCATGATTCCTTAGAATAGTGGATAATTTATGATAATTTTGAAACATGGATTATCCTTCCAAGATTGAGATCAGGAATGAACAGTCATGGGTTGTAGTGGCTTGGTCAATGCATGAAATCTCATTTTTTGATTGTCTGTTTTTGTTCATTACACAATTATTATCATTATAGATTAAACATATTATATTTGAGCACACTGTGTTGTTGATTCACTTTTGGTTTCCTATCGAGTCATGTACTCACACTATACACAAGAATTTCAGGGAGATTATAGATTTCATGACTAGAGATCTAATAAAGGGAAGGGCCATTGTGGTGGAAAACTGAGTATCAAAGCGTGGAACTAGTATTCTGATTGTATAGAAACTGTTGGAGTGATAGTTCATTTTATTTTTATATGATAATTTATAATATAAATAATTTTGACACATCGGGAGTTAAATATTTTTGTATGAATTTTTTCCATCCTCTCAATTTCTGAATAAGTATCCTATTATATATTTATATCATCTCATGATTAGTTTTTATTATCATACCATTACATGATATAGTGGGTGTAGTCTGCACACTGATGGACTTAGAACCTCATTTCTCGTCAGAAGCCACTTGAATACATGAAGAAAGGATTGAGGTCACTTGAACATTAGGCTTAGACCCTGTGGTTCGGGTTAGGATGTTACATGTAACATCGTATCATTTCCAATAGGTACATATTGTTTTAAATTCAGTCAAACAATTGTTGAATTTTCCTTTTTTGATTTCAACTTCATGACTGAGACTGTAGACCAAAAAAATTGCTTTTGGGAAGAAATTAGCTAATTTTTGGATGAAGAATGAAGCCCAAATACCCAATGTGTGTTTAAATACATGACATGTGTTGGTATAGTGGGACCCATTTCATGACATGAATTAGATATTCAATAGAACGGTTAAAAACGAGATTTACATGATGTGTATTATATATAAACATCCTGAATAATGCATGATGTTTATATATAACATATTTCATCTGAATATAATGGGTCTTTTTATAAATGATGTGGGGACTCTTATTTGGATAGAGACGCTTTATTTCTACCAAAAGATTTGTGTGAGAGAGATCATCCCATGCCTATCTAGGATCCTCTAATTGTTCTTCGTCCGAGATCTGTTTCCATCACTGTTAGTTGCATTGGATCGCAGTCAGTAATCCCCTAATTCCTTATTAATGAATTCGTCATTTATTTCTCAATATTATTCACTATTTTAGTTCGAACCCATATACTCTATTGTTAGATAATATATACAATTTTCTGATTTCTTCCATTCTCATCCAATTAAAATTCTAATAATGGATGAATGGTCATCTACCATCCTAAGGTATGTAGTCTATTTCTTCTCACTAGAAGTAAAATTTAATTTAGCATGATCCATTTTACCATATAGAATAATTCTCTTTTAGTGAATTCATAATATCAAATTATTAATATTCAATATTATTATCATATGTAGCAGGTCCCTTTCTACTTTGGTGGGGGAGTTTCATCTTGATATGAGCTACCGATATGGGTATAACGTCATTAAAGAACTATGAACCTTATATATTATAATTGAAGGTAATAACTATTATTTTGGATTTGTGTATCACCTTTTAATAAATGTATTTGCCCTTGAATTAATCTAGAATATACGAAATTCCATGTTTTAGGCCCTTATGAATTTTGACATAGCTTATATTATATGATTTCAACCGATTTTCCCACCAGATTAATGAGTACTGAATGTGATGCCTTGTTAAATGCTAAGTATTATTGATAGCTAAACCATACCTTCATATTATGCTACGGATGATAGGAGGATCCATACATAAGTATTCCTTAAATGGGGTATTCATGATTCATAATTATAAATGAAAATAAATATTAATTCATGTGTACAAGTACTATGATTCCTTATAGAATTCCTTGGTTGGGCTCACCAGACAGATGTATTCTTACCCATGAGGGACACTGGTTCCCTAGAAGATGTTACCTAGTATTAGATTGGTGGGATATATAGTTATACCATCCCATCAGATATACATGGTATTCAATGTGTTAGACCAAAGATGTGATCATAGGGTCATGCTTATAATATACCTAGAGTGAAACTTGGTATCCCTTTTAGGTATTTCCTTTGGTGGACTCTATTTTTGATGGGTACTTATAGGTATCCAAGGTAAATACTTTGGATTACATTTATATATCATTATACATGAGATTAGGATTCTATATATTAAAATTCAAATAATCCCACTAATAATTTCTATTAACCGACCTCCAAGCCAAAGAACAAAATCGGTTTCAAACCATATTTACTCTTACCTCTCAGGTGGCCGACTTTTGTATTTCATTCATGTATCCTAGAATAATTTCAATGATCATATTTACATTTCCACAGATAATATATCTATATAAGTTTAATTTGGTTCAGATATGTCCATCATAGACCGAAACAGAAACTAACTGTTAGGTCTCCTATGAGTATCATAACCCATTATGATTTTTTATTTACTACCTTACTATTATTATGTACCTACAAAATGCCCAATTATTTTTACAAACTAGATTGTTCTAGAAACCGTTGGTGGTGGCGTACTAAATATATCTCACACCCTGGTCAGTTTGCCTATGGTACATGAATAGACTTCATGATTTCAAGTATAGACAAAGGAAATCACTCATATTTTGATGTTGGATTTTTATTACTCAGATAGAGTATGAGATAATATGAAAATTCATGTAATTGTGATTCTAGTAAAGATAGATTTTGGTATTTTTATAGAATTTGGTGTATTCTAGTACCCCTATAGCCCATGTACTTTCCTTTCTATATATAATGACAGCATGATCATAATTGTTTTTATAAAATATTTATTTAGATTCTATTTATTGGTTAAATTTGATGACTTATTATATTCTGGTGATGATGGTCATTATTATAAATAATTGTGATACAAATTGATCATGATGTTGTAGTATCTCAACATACACACCTTGGTTCCTCACAAATAGTCAAAATCGTCAAGTGTAAGGTTGGGCATGCATGAGGTCATGTGTCCAACCGGCTCAGGGCACCTCTTAGTGGCTTTTGGTCAGGAGGATATAAATTAGTATCAGAGGTTTATTTTTCAATTGGTAATAGTGATTTGTTATTATAAAAAAGTCTAATAATGTGATTGAATTTGGTAAGTATCATATAACTTTGTGTATCTAACCAACATATAGTGGAAACCAAAATTAGCTAGGATAGGTTATTTCTACTTTGTGTTTTTTCTATTGCAGTTGTACTATTTTTACTAATGGGAGATGGACATATTTCGAGAAATTATTATTTATGATATTATTATAATAAATTTCCTTTTTCCCTTGGATTTTTACATATAGGATGTATCATCTCATGCATCATTATAGGAACATTAAGTTTCAAATATCACACATTATTCCATGACATATTTATATTACATTGTGCATTGCATATATTACATGTGATTTTTGTGCGTTACATGATTATTATATATGGAAATGTGATAATGTTTCATAAATGGATAAAATAATAAGTGTAATAAATGTACTTTTATTAATATAAATGATATTTTACTTTAGAAATTGAGGATTACACATTAATTATCAAATTCTGAAATTTTTTAGACATTTACCATTAATTCAATGAGACGGGACATTATTTTAATTATTTCATGAATTACAATTTTAATTAATGAAAAATGTAATTATATAAATTAGGAATGATTATTTATTTAAAAAAATATTTTTTATGACGAGTTACATCTTGTTAATAGATTAAAGGTTTTTCATTAAGTCAATACACATATAAATGGAAATTTATATAGTCTGTGACATTATAAATTTAGAATGGTGAAACATCTAACTGGAATGTTTTTATATATATAAATATATATAATTATTATCATAAATAAATTTAGACCTTTTAATGAAACATGTACTATTAAATGAGGATTCTAATTGATAATTAATGAGTGTTTTCCCATATTCCATACAAATGAAACTCCATATAGTAAAATAGTTGTGGTGTTATATGAAACCCTAAAACTGATCGATCCATATTTGTGGGAAGTAGGTAGTGTCTCATGTATTTAGTTTTAATATTTCTTATAACATAGACCTATGTTTAGGTGTAAGAAGAGTGGTTTGAATCATTTATAAGAATGCTTTGTATATATATTCTTCTATTATCATTAAATTATTTTTTTGTAAAATTTTATTTGAGTGGTGAGTTTGGAAATTGTAGTGCTACTCCACCATGATCTCCTCGATTCGTATTCTAGTTGGGTTAAAATGACCCTGTTATATAGGTGGTGGTACAAGATCCACAAGTATTAACTCTTGTAGTGTAAGTATAGGAACCTATCATTGATCCTTCAATTGGCGTTGATGCTCGGTTTCAAGAGGAAATCATACAGTGTGTATAAGGTCTTCTATGACCTTATTCGTCAAGGGTGGGGTTAACGTGGTAATTCCAACATAAGCATCATCCCACCGTCTTGGGGGATGGAGGTACATAGGTTGCAGAGTCATGGATGAATTCCATGTTGTCAATCATCTTGAATTTAGACATGACTCTTGATAAAAGGTTCAATATCACAACCTATATGCTCCACAAATCCATAAATAATTGTTGGGATTTCATATATTTGGCTGATTTTCATCATAGTATGGTCTTAAAAGACATCAAAAGACCCTTTTTGACTAATTTTTTCTATAGACACCGATAACAGACTAGGTTATAGAGTTTATGAAACTATATTATGGTGTTTAGTTTTTGATCAGGTATTCATCTTGATTCAATGATCATTAGTATTTTTTAGTGATGCAAACTGGTGAAGAGTTGAAAACTGGGAGATAATTTTAGGATTGGCTTGCATACACCGTCATATCAGAGATGAATGTCTTTTAGTTGACCACTATTTAAGAGATAACGATATAGGACCTCCTTAAATAGTGGAAACTATGGGATGTTGGTAATGTGATCATGATGATTTTGGCATTATGACTAGAAGATTGTTTTTCTAGAAGAAAAATACATTTTGAGGATTCTCATAGTGGTAATTCTAGTCAGATGATTCATACTACTTGTTATGTTGTGTGTTAGTAGTGTGTTAGGATGGTCTATAATAGACCCTATTATATGAAGAACCCAATTGAGTGATGATATTAAGGTTGTATAGGTCTCTTTCATCATTTTTTCTGAACATTTCCTCTATTTCATAGTGATAAGGGTAATATATTGACCCCAAATTCTGGTGCATGATTCAAAGATCCATGCTAGAATTAGAGATAGTTTACAACTGATAGATCATTCTATGTATAAGGTTTTAGTTAATGTATTGATTTTTTGATCCTATGTTGTCATATGATTTACATATTTTTTTTATTTTTTTTTAAATCATTTTTTTCGCAATTTGCGAGGTACTAATGAGACCACAATAGGTTCGGGGGTGTCCAGGGAATTTTTGGAGCCTAAAGTATTAGTTTTTTTAAAAGGATACATGGTCTTATAGTTACAATAAACCAGGTAAACCAAGCTACATGTTTTGACTAAACCATGTTGGGAAGGATGTACTAAAGTATGAGGAAACATGGTTAGAGGGAAAAGTTTACCACGAGTCATATCTAAGTCTAGAGGTTATGAAATATTTGATAGAGGTACGATGCACTGTCTATTGATGGATTGTCTTACCATGCACCATGAACTTGTGAGGAACCCCTTGATTTAGTGATGGTTGCATAGTTGGAGCACAGTTTGGCCAACTATGTAGCCAAACCATGTGTCCTATATATTTTGGTAAATATAATCGTTTTTTCCTCACTAAATAACAAGTATAAGACCTTCCTTTTATTTTTAGTTTTTCCTCTAGTTGTGTGTATTTCTTCTGCCACTTGGGTTTTATTCCATTTTTTAGATAGGTTTTTCTTCAGAATCTTCCTATAGATTTTGTTTCATGAACCATGGATCTCGTTGGATCTGTGATGATATGTTATACATTCTTATTGGTCCATTACTATACTGAAATGGTATTGACCAAATTAATTATGTGAATGATAATATGACCTGGTTATAGTCAATTCATATGTTTATAATTTATCTTCTATTTTAGACTGAATCAGAGGTTGATAGGGGACATGTTTTATACCACCAATATATGGTGGGTGGCTTATACATTTTTCCTTATGGTTGGGTAGTTTTATAGTATTCCAGAACTGTGCGTCATGCCAGAAATTGTGGAGTTTCTTCAATATTTCAATGAATTATTTAATTAAAATAAATAAAAACTCTTCCTGTTTCCCAAAACTACTATTGTGATCATTAGAGGTTGTCATCCCTATCCTCGGCCACCCATTGGGTGTGCCATTATATCAAACTTATTTTATACCCCCACTAGGTTACTATGAGCTATCTATTGATTTTGGGAGTCCAAATAAATTTAACGAGAATGGAATAAATGATTAAGTGATTTTTATTCCTCATTTCCATGTGATTACATGATGTTATATTGATTAAATTGATTAAATGAAAAATGTTTAAATGTTTTGGATGAACTCATGGATTAATTATTTTTTTAAATGATTAATGATGTAATTGATGAATTAAACATGTTAATGGATTCCTTGGATGATCTACATGGATACTGATTGCATAGGACACCATGTACATTTCTACTCCATGGGTCATGGTAAGGGTAGTGGATGACTTAGACTTATTAACTCCTTGGATCCTAATTACATAGATTACCATGGTCCTTACTACCCCATGGATCTATCATGAATGGTCACATGGTGGACATTATCTATTGAAATACTCCTTAGAATTCACCAATGTCATTACTGCATTTCGATAAATATTCTCTTAATACTCGATGTGGAGGACATGGTATTTTACATGTTGTATCTGACCAATCATGGTGTAACACTGGAATACACAGTGAGGCTTTTGGAGATATTATATGTTTGATTACATGACATAGAAATTTTGGATATTATATGTTTGATTACATGAAGTTTAATTTGTGTATTTCGATATTTGGTTATAAGGAGAGGTCATTGTGGATATTTCGGTATGTTTACAGATATCACCAAGATGTTTATCATAATACAATTTTTATACTGGATGTATTCTCAAATGCTTTATTTATTCTTTACAGCTACCATCATTTTAGATATTTTAGTTTTTATTCAGAGGGATCCATGTTTTGTAGGATAAGATCAATTTTGTAATGGAACATTTAATTTTATTTTTGTAATACATATGATATGTTACACACTACGTTTTCAATGCTACATTGACTAGACTTGTTGTAGACACCATTGGTAGTGTCCTAATTATCGTTATCTCAAACCCTATTTGAGCTGATGATGGGTACTTAGATAGTTTTCTTGGATACATGTAGTGACTGGGGAATTCATAATGGTGTGATGTTTGATTGTTTGTTTCTTTGTAGCGTGGGAACATATTGCTAATCTAGGATCATGATATTATTTGGAGATAGTTCCTTTTTAGTTTTTAGATACATGTATTGTAATAGAAGCTGATATAAATGTTTTCATTATTTTTAGACACATGACAATATAATTATATTTTATACGATTAAATTTTTTTTTTCAGTCTTCTGGATGTTTTTATTCTTCCTTGACTTATATTATGTTTATGATGTTGGTTATTATAATTAAACACTAAATTAAACTCTAACATGATGGAATAGTCACCCCACAGACACACCGTAGGCCCTCACTATTAGTTGGAAATCTCAAGAATATGGGGATGAGATTTTGAGGCTATTTGACCCACCAACTCAAGGAACCATTTGTTGGATCCATGGTCAGGATGTCATAAAGTGATTTTATCGAAAATCCTTTTCTTTATATACTATTTTGAGACAATAGAGAGGAGATCACAAATGAGTTGGAAAACATTAACGAGTTTTTCTTTGGATTGACTAACCCATATACTGAAGAGGCCATATTCCCTATAATGGACCATTTTTATGGATTTTTCCTAAAACAATTCATTTGATTCCACCATTGTGTGATGTATTTGTTGAGTGATGTTATTATTTATATGTGTGAAGAATGGTAATTTTTATCCCAGGCAGGATTAGATGAGGTAAATTATGTATCAATAATTCATAATTTTCGGAAATTTATAGGATTCACATGCCATTTATATGTTATTCAACATAGGGTGAATTGATTGATATCATGACATTTATGATGTGTTCCTTATATGATATATCTCTGATTTGTTTAATGAATTCTATGGGGAATTCAAGAAACATAGATCATGCTTAGAGTGAATTATATTACCAAAATAATGGTTTCTATCTTGCGCTATAGAAAAACACCCTATGTATCCAATTATGGAACCTTGAGTCAAGGACCATTGGTCGCATGGACTGGAACCTGTTATGTTTTTCATTTAGTGGATTTCGCACTTCAGTTCATGAGTTGTACAAGACCTTATGAATTGAATGTGGTGACCCATTTTGTTAAACAATTTAAAAATATAATCATGAATAAAAATGAAATTAAATGAAATATTTTTTAAATCGATAAATTGACATTGAACTTGATTTAGAGTAAGAAGTATGAAGTGTGTCTTGATCTTTTTACTATTATTTCATAGAAAAAGTACTTTAATTAAGATCATGTAGAGGGGAATGTCTTATTAATTGGAATACTTTGAGCCATAATTATTTTTAAAATGTGATATTTTATTTTTTGATCTTTTATGAGTCATGTTCTTGAATTGCAGATACATGACACCATAATGACCTCCGGTAAAATGCCAAGAGGGTGGTGATGACTATGATCTAGAGGTGGTGGGAAAGGGGATACCAGTAGATCATCCTATAGTTATGGATGAGGGAAAAATAGGTATACAAGATACACATTCTAAGGAATTTTATGACGGTTTCTTACCTTTCAAAGAGCCCATTCAGGGATAGCCAAAGCCTACATCTTCCATGCAAGAGTAAATGTGTTTGTTTTGATAGAGAATCCTCCCACACATTTAGAGGATGAAAGTCCATAAGATGATAATCTATGGATTGGGTCAGAATTTTCTATGGATGATCATCTCAATACACCATTTGTAACACCCCAAGATTCAATGGTAAGTCTCTCTTTGAATAATGCAATAGCTTGCGATGTATGCAACTTTGAGTTCCACGACACAACAACCAATAAAACTAGCCGTTATAAATAGTAATACCCACCTTTTGAAATTTAATATTTTTTTTCAAATTGGACATCATTTTTGGATTCAGAATATCAAAATTACAATAATGAAAAAACAGCCTATACCCACGGTTTAAAACCATGGGCTAGAACGACGTCGGTATAGGTCCCCAGCCTATACCCACGGTTTTCCAAAAATATGGGTATAGGTGTTCTTACACCGTGTCAAAAAAAAATTCCCAATTGCCATGGTGTCAAAGGCTTCTACACTCGGTCTCAAAACTGAGGGTATAGATCCTAAAATAATAAAAACTTCGGGTTTCGATCATGCAACCTCTTTGCTGCAAACACCACATCTAACCACTACCCTAACAACATCTATGTGTATATATATTTATATTTAGTTAAATATAGTTATATAAAACGTGGGTATAGAGGTATGAACAATGGGTATAGTAATCCCGACGAAAACAATTCCTTCCCGCGAAAAAAAAAATTTCCTGCGCACACACGGGAAACCTATACCCACCGTTTTTCATAACTGTGGGTATATATATTTTAGGCCAGTCCTATTCCCACGGTTTTGGGGAAAAACATGGTGATAGGTACCCCTGTACTGACGATTTTGTAAAAACCATGGGTATATGTGACTTTTGAGGACTTATCTCCACAGTTTTGGAAAACTGTGGGGATAGACCCCCCTATACCCATGGTTTTGGAAAACCATGTGTATATGTCTTGAAAATTTACCTATCCCACGGTTTTCAAATACCATGGGTATAGGGTTACCTATCCCCACATTTTTGGGGAAAACCGTGGGGATAGGTCCATTTTCCAGAAGTTTTATCATATGGTGAATTTATGTTATTTTTCTGAAAACATTGATTTTCTGATGAATAGTGAAAACACTATGTTATTGTTTAAAACTGACATTTTATTTAAATAATTTGTTATGTTATTTAAATTTATTTTACATAAAAATAGATATATATTACCTATATATATTTAATGCAATTCATTGTAGTGAATTTATAATACGAATAGATATATAAAATTTTATTGAACTTTTAACATCTTTTCCCCACCTTCGAGGAACATTTTCAAATTTTCACAAAACATAATTTTACCACTTTTGTGAATTGAATTTAAAAATTCCAAGAGACACTATTGACATCAGTATGTAAAATGTGGTTCAATATGATGAAACTATTTTTTCATGGATAGTAAATTTGGTATTTTATTTACCACGGTAAAAACTAAATTGGGGAAATAAAGGTAAAAATGTTATTATAATTACCCTAACACATGTCCTAATTCTATCAGATAAGTTTATTTTGAACAAAATCAACCATAGGAACAAAATATGATCCCTTTGGCCCACATGGATTAGATTAGGAAATTTATTATTATTTTATTTACAGAAGAGTTAAAAGTGTTAAATTCCAAGATTAATAACTAATCCATTTTTAATATTGGGTTATACATAAGATAAAATTGACTATAAATATTAATTAGAAATCTAAAAATATTCCCTACATAATTTCATTTTATTTATAATTTTTATACATTAAATAATTAAAGGTATTTATGACACATTGAAAATACATTAATTGCCTTATTATTGAAGGATTAAAATAATTGATATTATAAATATATATATAATTGTAAATTAAAACTTTTGATGTATTCCATGAATTTTATAAGTTAATATGAAATTTCATAGTTTAGTAGAAAATTTTTTGATCATGTGAAAATGATGTATGACTTTCAAAAAAACCAAATACTAAATAGAGTCAAAATTGACATATATGAGTTTTTTAAACAATACAATATTATTAATTGATATAATTTTCATAAAAGTCAATGGTCTGGATAAAGGAATTAGATAGGGTTTTATATATCAATAATGAACCACTTGGGGTTCTCTTGGATATTTATAGAATTTTTATAAACCATTTATTATAATAATACAAGAATACATAGTAAAAGTAAAACTATTTAACTAAGAATAAAATCTAAATGAGATTGTTAATATGGTGAAATAAACCTTTCTAAAACCTATTTGTTGAGATTTTGTAGACACATAACCACATTAGACTCGAAATAAATCCTTTATTAGGCATTATAAATCGAATATGATGGTATAATAAAAAAATATTTCAAGCTTTTCCTAAAGTGACCATCGCCTCTCCTAAAAAATGGTACTTCTTCTACTCTCAAAATTACATCTCCAAAAAGATTTGGGTCACCAAAACCTACTAAAATATCCTCTAAAATATCTTCAATTCAACATAGAGACCTTTCTTTGATCATAATCCAACATAAGGAGGCCTTTTGATCAACTGAAAAGGATGCACATGAAGAACAGGTAATAACTTTATCACCTATTTCAATGTTGTTTTACCATTTTCACATTCACTGTTGCTTCCATACCAAAAATAATAACACTCACACCATATACATAACTTGATTTTATTATAAATAATGTATAACTATATGCATTATTCTATCAATCCCATGAATGGCAATGTCATCATACGTGTGTATGTACGACTTACCATCTCTATGTCATGGTGTAGTTTGATATTCAACACTTAATTATCTGAATGGGTATAATAATTAATAAAATTGATGAAAATAATAAATAAAACATTTTAATTATTATATTTATATATGATATACCATCCAATTACACACTATTTCACCATCAATATATTTATATTTTCGCTCGTACTTACGTATGGATTATAATCTCCAAAAACGCAATGACATTCATTCCTCTCCGTAATCATTCAAGTATAAATTTCATTTTATGATTAAAAATACTTTTTATGAACATAATATAATTATGGATATGAATAAAATACATATTATACATAACAAACCTGACTTACATTACAAAACATATAAAGGAAATGAATCAGTTAACACCCAAAACAATGATACTACTGATATATTATTAACAAAACAATATTAGAAGATCATATATGACATCATATTAATTTATGTGTTTCATGTGTAATATAATAAAAATTATTTAACTATTATAATGGATGTTAAATCACCGTCGATCAAGGAAAAGTACAAGTTAAGGGTTAATTTTAAATTCTCTTTATTATAGAAGGTTTTTCATATGTAAGTATCTACTGGGACCTCATTATCACCCATATTTGTGTTTAATAAAAATGAATTTAATTTTTTTTTATAATTTACTATACTATGGGATATAGGCATTTATACGCCATATTAGTTTTTATAAAATGGTTTGAAAGAATTATTTCCTTCATTTTCTAATTATTGTACTTTATGACCTTTAAAAACAATTGTGGTAAGAATGTTTTTGTTAAATTTAATGGAATGTGATGCTATTTGCTGCCGATATAACAACTTAAAATCGTCCCTTACAAGGTTATAAAAATATTTTCAATATAAATGTTTTCATTTATAAATATGTGACTTTTAAATGATTTCAAAATAGAACGATAAATTCATCTCAATAAGTTTTGATTTCATCTATGTCAACATCCTTTGATGGATTTTACACTTATTAGAAGTTTATTTATTATTATACAATCATATATATTGTATAGAAGGTTTCTTCAAATTTTTTTATTGTGTACGTTTTATTTTTGTACAATTAATGATTTAAGGTTAAAGTATTAACATTTCGTATGCTAGTTTAAGAATATATATTTATGTTATGGTTTGACATTTTTATACGAGGAATGAAATAAACTTAGTAAGTGACAGGTGGATCCTTCTATAGCTCCTCGATGCATCAGTAGGTCTCATGAGACGAAATACTATCTTGGAACAAGTCCTTGACAAAATCATATTTGTTGTTTTGGCATGAGGCCTTGAATATGTGATTATGTTGTTTGGTATTATGCATTTCATCTTTAGGAAAGTGGCTATTGATATTACATGTGATTATTGGACTAGTAGAATATCTAGGTGAATGTGTAAATAGGATTACTTGATTTATCTTTTATATATTTTGCTAAATTTTACATTTAAAAGTATTGTGTTTTAGTCTTATACAATTCCTAAAGTGTTTATGCTTATTTATTATAGTTTCCACTAAATTCTTATCATTACAAAGTATCTATGCTCACCCATTTCTATGTTTTATTTTTACCAAGATGTGAAGAATAATATTATGATTAACCGGCATGAATAGGCTAATGGATATGAGTGATTTTAAAGGGGACACAACGTTTTTTGTTTCTATTTCATGATGTAACGTAAAAACTATGTTTATATCTAGCACTTCGAAGTCTACTAAAATAATCAGTATTTACAGACATGATCTCTTGTGATCATTCCAAAGTTATGTAATAAAGTATTAACTCTAGGTAAATAGGTTTAGGGTGTTATAGATTTTATTAGAGGATGTTTAGTACAAACTATGGAAAATTGATTTTGAAAAACACTGATTAGGGAACATTACGCTATGATAGACATTATGGATAAGTATAGTAGAACTTCCTAGAATTTTTCTAATGTAGAGATTTTATTTATTTTCTAAGAAATACATCCCTATCTAGATACGAGCAGGTAGAGGTGGCTCTGGTACAGATGTACCTAGGAGTGAAAAATCTAAAAAGAAATTTCAGGCTTAACCCGAGGTATCCTAATACTCTACAACGGGCCTTGCTGCACTATTGGTTACAAATCTCTAAGGGGATATGACTAATATAATTCACATATTTTTACCAACCATTATGAAGGATTTATGTGTAAACACATACTCAATGAAAAAATTTTCTTATGATTGTGGATTATATCCATAAGTTGTTCAATTTATGTTAGGTATTTTACTAGTTTGGAATTATGTATTGTGATTCATAAACTAACCTATTGTATGCCATTGTTTAGAAATGGAACATAATGGTAGGAATGGAAACATTATCAATGCACAATATCCATATAGAGATTTTTGACCTAATCAAGATAATTATAGTGGAGCTGGTGATGCAACAAGTTTTGAACAACTTATAACCATACTGTGACAACTCACTCAGGTTATGAATAATAACCTTACCCGTATTAAGAACCCTGATCTACAATGTGGAGGATCAATTTTAAAAAGTTTCATGTGGAAAAAACCACCAACATTCAATGGGACTAAATATCCATTTCTAGCTGAGAAATGGATAAGTTCCTCAGAAAAAATATTTCATGCTTTGGGGAGTAGCGAAAGGGAAAAAGTTTTCATTGTAGTTTATCGCCCCACTGGATATGCAGATCAATAGTGGTCATTAATTCAAAACACATAGGAAGATAAAGAAGTATCAAATATGGAATTGAGGGTGTTTAATGAACTTTTCTTATAAAATTACTTTACTCATGACCATCAAATAGATATGGAAAGACAGTTTCTCAGTCTAAGGAAACAGGAGGATGAGAATGTTATGATGTATGGTGATAACATTAAAAGGCTAGAAAGGAATGAAACATATTATATATATAAAACAAGGAGTATGATTAATCGATTCTTTGTTGTGTTAAAACCATTTCTCCATCGAGCATCAGTCTCACAGTCATTCTCGTCATACAAAGATATTTTCTTCGGTGCTATCAAGACAGAAATGGAATTCTCTATGTCTTTTGACTTTAAACCAAAGGAAGAGAAGAAGAGATATTCCAAACACTCTTGAGATGAATCATTGTAGAAGAAGGGAAAAGCTGAATTCACTTCCTGTAGTAAATGATGGAAGAAACCCCTCGGTAATTTCTTGAAGAGAATGTGAGTCTGTTACAATTGTGGTGAAAAAGGCCACCAAGATCGAGATTAAAAGGAAAAAAGGAGGATATCAATGTTGAATGCTACAATTGTAGAGAAATGGGGAATTATTCAAATGAATGTCTTAAGAACCAAGGAAACCTACCTCAATAAAAGGCCAAGGGAGCAAGGAAATGCTTATGCGATCACTACAGCTAAGGTTGAAGCTCCGAATGACATGGTGGCATGTAATTTAATGGTTTCCTCAAATTTAGCCAATGATTTATTTGATTCTAGATCATCACATTGTTTCATATCGTCCCAGTTTTCTAATAAAATTAGATATATCCATTTTGATTTAATAAGAGTGTTTTCATAAAAAACTCCTAATGAAAGTATCATCGAAACAATGTTTTGTGAATCAATTCCCATTAAGGCATATAAATGAGCTTTATCTGCTAATCTCATTATCATACCCATGATTGAATTTAATATAATCCTTAGTATGGATTGGATTTTGGACAATGATGTGAACATTTATTGTAAGAATAATTTGGTTACAATTTTTTATGATGATAAAGAGTACCTTATATTTAAAGGAGAATCATCACCACCTGATTTTTATCTAGATCCACCCCCAGTAGCTGTTCTGAATTCCATTATTCAGGAGGAAGAGAAATATATAACTATGGGTGAGGAATGTAATTTTTAAATATTCGATGTACCTATTGTGCAAGAATATATTGATGTGTTTCGAGAGGATTTACTTAGACATCCTCCTGATAGAGAAATTGAGTTTTCCATTGATTTAATTCTGGTTTCAAGGACCATATCAAAGACCCCTTAAATAATTACCACTATGAACTTAGTGGAAGTAAAGAAACAACTATAGGAATTGATTAATAAAGGATTTATTAGCCCTATTGTTTATCCATGGTTGGCCCTTGTTCTTTTTGTTACGAAGAAAGACAGATCTATATGGATGTGCATTGACTATAGGGAGATAAATGCTCTAACAATAATGAACAAGTATCCCCTACCTCGCATTGATTATTTATTTAACCAACACCCTCTAGCTTAATATTTTTCAAATATTAACTTTCGATCTGGATATCATCAAATGTGTGTGAAGAAGGAAGACATCCCGAACACATCATTTCATTCAAGGTATGTACATTACATGTTTACAGAAATTCCTATTTGACTGAATAATTCACCCTATGTCTCCAAGGATCTAATGAAAAGTGTTTTCAAGAAATATTTTGATGACTTTGTAGTGGTATTTATTGATGTTATTTTGGTATACTCCAAAATCTATGAAGATCATGAAACTTACTTGTGCACTATTCTAAAAAATATTAGAAGAAATGAATTATATGGGAAGCTTAGCATGTGTGAATTACGGCTTCAAGAGAATTTTTTTTTCATGTCCATGTTGTCTTCAATGAGGGAATCTGTATTGATCCTTTAAATACAGTGGAAATCCAAGAATGTCCAGCATCGACGATTATAAGGGAGGTATGAAGTTTTTTTTTCGTATAGTAGGCTATTACCGGTGTTTCGTCCAAGACTATACATGATTGGCTAACCCATTAACCAAGCTCAACGTAAAGGGTTTAAATTTGTTTAGACAAAAGAGTGTGAATATTTTTTTGATGAAATGAAGAGAATATTAGTCAATTCTTATATCTTTACTCTACCATCAAGGAATGATGGTTATGTTATTTATAGTGATGCTTCAAAGAAAGGACATGGTTGATTCCTTGTGCAGAATGATAGAGTTATTTCATATGCATCATGATAGTTAAAAATTAATGGAAAAAACTGTAACACTCATGATCGTGAGTTAAAATCTGTAATCATTTTATTGAATATATTGAGACACTATCTCTATGGTGAAAAAATGTGAGAAATATACAGATCACAAGAGTTTGAAGTATATTATCTCACAAAATAAACTCAAAATGAGGCAAAGAAAATGGCTTGATCTACACAAGGATTATGATTTCACTATACACTTCCACCCGGGGAAGGCAAATAAGATAGAATATTCTTTGAAGAGAAAGGATCATGGTGTTTTGAATAAGATGAGTGTTGAAATGGATCATGCATTAGTGGATATTGTAAATATAGATATGGGAATAATCATGAATGTGAAACATCAATACATTTTAAAATGGTTTCCAACCCATATTTACTAGAAAGGATAAAAAGTTCTCAGACAGATGATTAGGTGTTTCAAATGAAAATTAATCTTGTGATTGATGGGAGATTGATCGAATTCATATATGAGGATGGAATTTTGATATTTTGGAAAAGGTGTTGTGTTCCTGACATACATGATCTTAAAAGGGAATTGTTGGATGATGCTCATAGCTCCAATTTCTCTATACATGCGGGTAAAAATATGATGTATAGAGATTTGAAAGAAAATTTTTTGTGGGACAACATGAAAATGGAGATTTGTGATTATGTGTCAAGATATATGGTTTTTCAACAAGGTAAGTCTAGAAGACAACATCCTGGAAGATTCATGCGACCTATTCCGATATTTGAGTGGAAATGTGATGACATTATGATGGACTTTTTCATGGCGATACCAAAGACTCCTAAAAAGAATGATGCAATATGGGTCATTATTGATCATCTTACAAGGTCATAATATTTTTGTTCTATAAGAGATGTTTTACCGGTTGAATGTTTAGAAAAAATATATATTAATGAAGTCATAATACTTCTTGTAGTATCCCTATCAATTTTTTCTAATTGTGATCCCTATTTTACATCAAGATTATCGATGAGTCTTCAAAAGGCTATAGATACTAAACTTTGTTTAACCCTGCCTACCACCTTCAAACGGACAGACAATCGGAATAGACTATTGAAACCTTAGAAGACATGATGAGATCTTTCTCACATGACATTAAAGGTATGTTGGATAAATTATTACCTCTGTTATAATTTTCCTATAATAATTGATTCCTTTAAAGTATTCAGATTGAATCATATGAAGAATTATATGGAAAGTGATGTCTCACACAAACATGTTAGGATGATGTTGGTGAATGAAAACTCGTAGTCCCCAAAAATGATGATGAATCAATGGAAATGGTGAATATTATACAAACTCACATCAATGAAATTCAATGTAGGAAAAATTTCTATGCCGATAACCAAATGAAGGATTTATAATTTCAAGTAGTAGATCATGTTTTCTTGAAGGTATCTCCATTGAAGGTTGTTATACGATTCAGTAAGAAGGGAAAATGAATTCCCTGGTATATCAAACCTTTCATGATTCTAAAACTAGTTGGAGTTTTATCTTACCATTTGGCTATTCCTTAAGGTCTCTTCAATGTTAATGATGTGTTCAACATATCACTGTTGAGAAAATACATGCCTGACCCAATGCATGTACTCATGTATGATGAAATTTAACTAGAATGTGATCTATCTTATTATGAAGATCCTATCAAGAATCTTGATACCATAGAACCAGTGTTCAGAAACCAGATGACTCGTTTGGTAAATCTACAATGTGGAAACCATGATATTGAAGAGGAAATGTGGGAACCAGAGGAACATATGAGAAAGAATCACATAGATAATTTTTTTGCAGTAGTATTCTATATTTTTTGAAAATGAAATTGTTTGATGGAGGGAAGAATGTAACACACCAAGCTTCCATGGTACTTTTCTCTTTGAAAAATGAAATAGCTTGTGTTGTATGCAACATCAAGTTCCAGCACACTAGGACCAATCAAACTAGTCGTTATGAATAATAATACCAAATTTTTTAAATTTTTTAAATTTTATTTTTCAAAATGTACTCGATTTTTGGATATTTAATATCAAAATTATCTTAGGGTGAAATTTATTTATTTTTCTAAAAACATTCAATTTTTGATGAATAGTGGAAAACACAGTGTTATTGTTTAAAACCAACTTTTTATTAAATAATTTTTTATATAAATTTATTTAATGTTAATAAATATACATAATACCTATAGATGATCAATGTAATTTATTGGAGTCATTTTATAATAATATTAGATATATAAAATTTTATTGAAATTTTAACATCATTTACCCACCTTCATGGCACATTTGAAAATGTGCATAAAAGATAATTTTACCACTTCTGTGAATTGAATTTCAAAAATAGGAGTGACACAGTTGATATTAGGAAGTACAATATGGTTCAATAGGATGAAAATATTTTTTTTATGAATAGTAACATTTGATGTTTATTTACCATGGTTAAAAGAGAAAAGGAAATTAAATGTAAAAATGATATTATAATTATCCTAACACATGTATTAATTCTATTGGATAAGTGTATTTAGACCAAAATAAACCATAGGAATGAAATATGATCCTCTTGGTTCACATTTATTAGATTAGGACATTTATTATTATTTTATTTAAAGAATAGTTAAAAGTGTTAAATTCCATGTTTAATAACTAAACAATTTTTAATATAGAGTTATACATAAGATAAATTTGACGATAAATGTTAATTAGAAAGATAAAATGATTTACCACATAATGGTAATTTATTTATAATTTTTAGACATTAAATAATGAAATTTTTTTATGACACAATGATGATGCAATAATTTCCTTATTATTTAATGATTATAATAATTGATATTGTAAATATTAATATAACTGTAAATTAATACTTTTTCTATAATCCGAGAATTTTATAGCTTAATATGACAATTTTTCTTTATTAAATAATTTTTTTTCGAATTGATAATGTTGTTATGACTTTCACAAAAACAAAATACAAAATTGTGTCAAAATTGACATAAATGTGTTTTTAAAAAAAATAACTATATTATTAATTGATATAATATTCCTAAAAATACAATGATTATCCAAAGGACTTATATAAGGTTGTATATATCAATAATTAACCACTTGGTGTTCTCTTGTATTTTTATATTATTTTTATTAACCATTTATTATAATAATACAAGAATACATGGTTAAAGTTAAAATATCTAACTAAGAGTTAGATCTAAAAAATAAGGTTAATATGATGACCTAAACCTATATAAAAGATATTTTTGAGAGGTATTGAACCCCTCACCATCTTAGCCTCTAAATAAATCCTTTTGGATCCATTATAAACTGAATATTATTTTATAATAAAATAATATTTCAAGCTTTTCTTAAAGTGATGCTCCCATATCTTATAAAAGGGTACTTCCCCTTATTTCAAATTCACACCTCCAAAGCCATTTCTCTTGGCCAAAACTGGCTCCAATTTTATTCCAACTACATTAAATTCAAACTAGAGGCCTTAGTTTTATAATAATCTATCCTATGTAGCCATTTTGATCAAATCATAAGGAAGCACCCGAAAAAGACGTATTAATTTCATCACATATTTCAAAGTCATTTTTCCATTCCTTCTTTATTTTTTTATTTCCATACTAAAATAATAAATCCAGTAACTTATACTTACTATGATTTTATTATAAATATGGTACAAAAAAATAATTATTCGATCCATCCTATGAATGACAATGTCACCATATGTGTGTATGTACGGCTTACCGTCTACACGTCGTGGTGTAGTTTCTTATTAAACACTTAATTGCATGTATCAGAATAATAATTAGTATAATTAATGTAAATAATAAATATAACATGTTAATTGTTATTTAAATATAATATAACATCCAATTACATAGGATTTCACAATCAATATATTGATATTGTCGCTCGTGCGTACGTACAGATTACCGTCTCCATGAACGCGATGAGATTCATTCCCCATCGTAATCATTCATGATTAATTTTCATTTTATGATTAAAAATAATGTTTATGAACATAATATCACTCTATATATGAATAAAATATATCTTATCTATAAAAAATGACTTACATAACAAAATATATATAGGAAAACAAAATTTTTAAGACTCGAAACAATGATACTATAGAAATATTATTAGCAAAGAAATATTAGAAGATCGTATATGATATCATATTTATGTATGTGGTTCTTGTATAATTGAATAAAAATGATTTTACATTTATATAAGAGGTTAACATACCCTTTATCAAGGAAAAGATCAAGGTGATGGTTAATTTTACAATATCATTATTATCCAAGGTTGTTTATATGTATGTATCCACTAGGACCTCTTTATCATCCACAACCATGTTTCATAAAAATGTATTTCAAAAAAAATTACCATTTACTACCATGTGGGTTAAATTCATTTATACACTTGTTTTAATTTTTATAAAATATTTTGAAAGAAATATTTCTTTGTTTTCCAAACCTGGTACATTGTAAACTTTCTGACAAATTAAGGTAAGAATTTTTGTAACTTATACGCTGGGTGCATCTTTTTTCCAACGTTATAAAACTTTCAAAGAATCCCATACAATCTTATAAGAATATTTTCAAAATAAATGTATTCTTTTATAATTATGTAACTTTAAAATGATTTCAAAATAGAAATAGATATTATTCTAAAGTAGTTTAGATTTTATCTATGTCATCATTCATTGATGGATTTTACACTTGTTTGAAGTTGATTTATAATGATACAATATTCAATATTGTACTGAAGGTTTTGTGATATGTTTGACTATGTATTAGTTATTTTTATACCATTCATGGTTTATGGTTATATTAATACCATTTTGTATGCTTGTTTAAATATGAATGTTTATGTTATGATTCAACCTTTTCATATGAAAAATGCATTCGACTTAGTAAGTGATAGATTGAGCCCACTATAACTCCTAAAGGAATCGGTAGGACTCATAAGACAAACTAGTGTCTTGAAACAAGGACTTGAAAAAAAATCTTATTTTTAGTTTTGGCATGATTCCTTGAATATGTGGTTATGATGTCCGGCATTATGCATTCCATCATTATGAAATTGTCTATTGATATTTCTTGTGATTATTCGACTATTAGAATATCCATGTGAATAAGTGTCATTATTTGATTTATCTTTTCCATATTAGGATGAAGATTAAGTTTATAAAGATTGTTTTTTAGTCATATACATTTCCTTAAATGTTTATTCTTATGTATGAAATTTTCCTGTATATTTTTATCCTTACTGATCATCTGAGCTCACCATTTTCTATGTTTTATTTTTCTGAGGATGCAAAAAACTATATTACGATTAACATGAAAAAATAGGCTAATGTATATGAGTGTGTTCAAAGGGGAAACAATATTGTTTTTTTTTGTCATTTCTTGATGTAATTTAAAACATATGTATGTTTCTAGCACTTCCAAGGGTACTAAACTAATCGGTCCTTCGAGAAATGATATCTTGTGATCATGAAAATGTTATGTAGTAATGCATCGAATCTGGGTAACGATGGTTGGGGCATTACACCTTTATATAACAGATTGATGCATATATGTTATATTATATTGGGAGAAAAATGTACTGGTTGGATGTTTTGAACCAGTCTGATATGTTCCTAGATATATTTTGGAGGGATTTAAAATATTGATTTTATGAATAAATGTTTTCTAAGTCCCTAAGTGAAAAATTTTCTATTGTATTTATGATTATGATGTAGGGAACAATTACCATTATGAAGTATTCAATATTATTTACAAAACATCAACATATTTTATTCAGTTTATCTTGCTGATGATCCATTGAGGGAGAGACTCTTCAATTAAGGTCTTAAGTATATTGTTCAATCATAGGTAAAAAATTTTTTATTGACTAAAATTACATAGATAAAGAATTAGGTGATCATTACTGAACATAATTTGAAGGAATTTGGGATGCATTACATGGAAGTTCAGCATCTCGACATAATATTTCATCTTCTAGTGGTAGGAAGTGACATTTTGAAGCTTTTTGACTGGTGAATTCCATCCAGGAAACATGTGATGGTCATGATGTATTCATTCATTGGTGTGGGAAAAGGGGGAATATTAGTAACCGAAGAGATAAGGACCTAGTCATGTGATAATTTTTCAAAATAATAGGCCATATCAATCGTTTTCGTAATAACAATACTCCAACTATAAGTTTAATTAGATAGAATCCAAATCTATGTTCAATAGAAGGATTAATATCACTACATCATGATGGGATAAAGCGTAGTTCTGGTATTTTATACTGAGGTGGTGTTCATGGCTGAGGATGCGAATAACTATTTATACCTAGACACTAGAGTGAACCTACATTGGGTAGTGATTTATTTTAACAGGGATACACTTCAAGCCAAAAATATTATGTAAAATTATTCCCTAAAAATAATAGTGTCAAGATATCTATAGAGATATGTACAGTCATAGTAGTCACTACTCTAGTATCTTCTATTTTTTGGATATAGAAGATTCTCATAGTTTAAATATATAGTTTTTTGTTAACCCTTATGCTTGGTTTTTAGTTTTATGATATTTTCATGAAATGTGATAGCATGTGGGAGTTTATAATTGATTGTGTATGCCTATACTAATATTCAACCCTTGAGATTTTTGGGTTGTTCTTAATATGGGATATTTACTTCTTCTAGATGGCAGGGTTTGATGCCATACTCAATATGGACTAGCTAGTTTCTACCATGATTTCATCGATTTATATCATGGGAGGGTATCATTCACTTCACCAAAGTGTAGTGATTTTATTCACAATTGTGAATGGGCTATCTTGGAAGGTGGAGATAGAAAATATTATCATGGGATATGAGGGATGATATCTGAGATTTTTAGCTTATATTTGGATGATCTGGAAATCCCTCGTGAGGAATTTTTTCATCTGGTAGATCATTTCAGAGATGACTTCCGAATCAACTATGGTATACCTCATGAAAGATAGGTAGAGGTTTCTAATGATCTAGTTATAGGAGCTGTGTGGAAATTCACTCATCCTTATAGTATGGATACTACTGAGTTAAATGAGGTAATGAAGAATCTAGTGAACTCTTAGACAATGGGGTATATATGACCTAGAACTTCTATATGTGGTTCACTCACCCTTTTTGTGAAGAAAGGTGGATGTTTCCCTTAAGATATTTTTGGATTATCGAAAATTGAACTTCTTGATTGTTAAATACTGGTATTCCATACTTAATATATATGACCTCTTCGACCAGCTTTTAAAAGGATGGGTTTTCTGGAGGATTTATTTTAGGTAAGGTTATCATTAGGTTCTTCTTCAACCTATAAACATGCCTCATAAATAATTCTGTAGCATGTATGGTCTATATGAGATTATGGTTATTCCTTTTAAACTAAATATGGATTTTTTTTCATGTAACTAATGAATAATATTTTCTACCCTTATCTGGATTTGTATGTGGTGTTTCTGGTTGATGATATATATGGGTATTCTCACAATCAATACAACCATGAAAAATATTATGAGATCATTTTGGATACACTAAGAGAGTATCATTGATATTATGAAAAGAAAAATTTCCACTTCTGGATGGATTTGAATCCCTTATTAGGTCACATTATCTTTATTATAAAAGTTTCAGTTGAACTAGATAATGTGATAGATGTAGGTTCCTAGGGAATCCCTTGAACGTTTTTGATATTTAGGTTATCTTCGGGATTTATGGATATTAAATTCATTTCATACAGGACCTATCATGATTAGTAGAACTTATGACCTACTTTGGTGTAGAGTTTTTATGTTTAGATATATATGATATTGAGTTCTTGAAGTAAAAAAGAGAGATTGACGTCTACACGAGAGAAAAATATAGGAGGCCTTGTAAGGAGACACATTGTGTCTTACATGGCATCAGCTATATAGATATGGGTAGTAATGATGTAGTAGGAATGATTGATGGTGTATGAGTATCATTATTTGAGGTATCATGAGAGGAACTACACAATGCATGATCTTTATTTATCCACTCTTGTACATTCCTTTCACTTTTGGATGGATTATTTACCAGAAGAGCATTTTTCGGTTTACATGAGCAAAAGTTCATAAATATTTATTTATGCATCGTGATCTAAATTTGATGTAGTGAAATTGGTTTCTATAACTGTATTTTTCTAACTTCAATCTTTCATATATTCATATTAAAGACAATTTAATTACCGATTCACTAATTATGAGTACTAAGACACATAAAGGTTTGTATGCCTGATGTGAGTAGCAGCTTATAACCTTGTCTTTAAAGATTCACATGGAGTAAAAATATAGTCTCTGATAGAACATTCCCACATTATTAGTAGTGGATTCCCAACATTCTGGTATAGTAAGGATGAGAATCTTATCTGATGTTCATGGCTGAGTCCTACGAGGGAGTGTGGTAGTTGGGGGACCACCTCCTGGTTGGATTGTTGGCGATGTTGAAATTATAAATACTAGTGGCTGTGTTTGGGTTCAGGTAGGTATACATGAGGATATGATTTTATATTATCATGCCTTGTTTTGGGGGGTAAACCCCAACATCACTATGATTTATCATGAATTGCCCAGTCAAAACTTGTGAGTGGGTATGAAATGTGTTGTAGTTTGTTTTGTCTTTAGTATTTCCACTTATGATAAGGTGAAAGAATAAAAATGGTGAAAAACATGGATTTTATAGGAGATATCCATTACAATGTAGAAGTGGGAAGATGTGGTGATGGATTTTAGGAACAGATTGTCTATGTGTCTTCATGGTAGAGATGTAGTGTGCGTTGCTATGGACTAGCTCACGAATGCCTCTTATTTTCTAACAATTAGGGATTACTTCTTATTATATGAGTTTTGGATAATTTATATCAATTATATAGTGTGAATTTTGGGGGTTCCTTAGTCCATGATTTCTTATAGGGATGCCCAGTTTACATATCATTTATGGCGTAGTTTATATAGGGAGTTGGGAACATATGTGCTTCTGTGCATGAGATACAACCCTTAAAATAATTTCCCATCAAAGAAAACAATTATTGATAAAGAGTAAATTCTATGAGCATGATTCCAAAATTTTTGGGTCCCTTGGAAGATTCATAAACTTATGGTTGAGTTAAAAAAAATACATATCATGCAACTATATAAATGGAACCCTATGATACATTCAATGGTAGGACATATTGATCACCACCTTGCTGGTTAGAGGTATTAGAGACAATGTTTCATGGTTATCATTTCACAGTGGAGACTTCATATTAGGTATAGTTGATTATAAAGTGTATGGATACTATACATCCTAGATATTATCTTATGCTAATTTTTTTCGATGCACTATATTTTTTGAGGTTTGTGATGAGATGCTTTTACATCGCTCACTGAATCATGGACATATAAGGATTATAAGGTAGGGAAATATTTCACCACGATATGTCATGATGTTTTCAATTCTAAAGAGATTCAGTCTTGTTCCCCATAAGTTTATGTTTACTCATAGGAAATAGCAAATGCACAATATCTTCTATATAACATATTTTCCCCATTATAATTCAGAGATGACCCACACTCTGTACCCTAACACGATGTATTTTTAGGTAGATGTGCCCTCTGAGGATTAAACAATTTTTAGCAACTAAATGTTCATGAAGGCTCTCCATGACCTATCATTTTCTATAGTGTGGATGTCATGGAAGCATGAAAATATATAAGATGATACTTTTAGATGAAGAGAAAATTATGTTATCACTGTCCAATGTTATTCTCAGGCGATTCTTCACCCCCAGGGAAGGTAAATTTGGGAATTAATTACTTTACAGCGGGAATATTGTGATATAATAAGTTTTACTATGAAGTATAAAAATATTTATTTTAAAATTAACTACTTTTTTCTATTTTGGGAGTTGATAATTTTATTATTAATGGTTTGGGGGTGCAGAAGGATAATTGAAATATAGTAGAATGAGGTTTTGGAAAATTAAA
Organism: Viscum album; assembly: GCA_963277665.1. Lineage (NCBI taxonomy): Eukaryota > Viridiplantae > Streptophyta > Magnoliopsida > Santalales > Viscaceae > Viscum > Viscum album. Next base: position 1,587,948,408 of record OY728141.1, on the reverse strand, counting down.
CACTGTATTATGGTCTGTAGAAACTGTGCATCCAATGATGCATGGTTTGAGTAAACCTTGTAGGGGTAAAAATATAGAATCATGATGACACATAGTTTTAGGAAACCAAATAATATGATGTGGACACCCGTGTAGGGGATCTGCAGTTTTTAACAAAGTCTTGATGCATGGTTCAGGAATTGTTTTTATTACCGTGTGCGATGAATGTGTGTGGTCCCCCATGAGGTAAATAGTGGTTCACAATTAGTTAATGGTTTTTTCAAAAATGATTCAAAACCTCATGACTTTCATATTTATGAAACAATTTCCATTTTTTACATTAATAATTTAAAATATTTAATCCCTCCTCTTATTTTAATTTTCTTCCTTAGTAGTGCTTCTCTCGTAACCCATTTATTTTTTCTTCAAACCATGATGTGGTATTTGGAAATGATTCATCATAAAATGTGTATTTATTATTCCATAAATCTCATTGGATCCAAAACTGCATGTTCTATGTTCCCCCTATTTCATTAATCATTTGACTTTGTATCGATGGATTTATTTATGTACAATATAATATTATCTTTTTTAATAATTTAATTTGTTCCCCATTTTTAATCCAATATAGATGGAATTTTATGTCTATATTGGATGAGTGTTCTACCATGGGTATTTTATTAGTGGAATACACCCTTTACCATAGAGTTGAGTTTTTTAATGGATTTCTATAGTTGTGTAGCACATCAAAAATTAATGTGTTTCCACTAAATTTAGATGAATTCTTGAATTTGGTGAATTAAAACCTATTTTGGTCTCCCAATTATACAATTGTTATCATTGGAGGTTTTTATCCCCAATATAGATCACCCAAGGGTTAATCCATTGTATATAACCTATTTTATATCACCACTATAGGTCAATGTGAGCTCAACACTGATTTTGGGATCCTTAATAAAATGGATGGGATTGTAATAAATTATCAAGAGGTGTTTATGGCTCATTTACAAGATATACCATGATGATATATTCATCACATTCTTTAAATTGAATACTTGGAAATGGTATGTATGAACTCATGGATTTCAAATGCTTGTGAACAGATTATTGAGTTGATTGATGAATTGATCATGGTAGTGGATTCCATAGATGATCTCCTTCGATCCTGATTCGATTGGATGTCAGGAAAATTCCTAATCCATGGGAATTGGTTATGGTAGTGGTTACCATGTATTGGATTCCATAGGGATTGCTACCTCTTGGATACTATTTTCATGGACTCATAGTCGACATGATATTTTTTCATGATCCTTGAACTCCTCCCAAGTCATTCCCTAGTCTCCAATGAGTTTCTCCTATGACAAAATAAAGAGGTCTTGGTGTTCTATACCTTTTATCAATAACTTCCTGGTATAATTGTAGAATACATGTTTTGAACGGTATGGATATTACATGTTTGATAAAATCACATGACTATTGTGAATTTAAAAATTTTGGTATATAGAGATGTCATGGTGGATGATTTTTTATGTTTATAAATACCCCTTGAATGAGTATTAGATTACAGTCATTAGCCAGGATAAATTTACATCTAATTTATTTATGCTATTCAACTACACTTGTTTATGGGGTCTTCATAATTATTAATAATGGCGCTATGTTTGGATGGACAAGATCACTTTTTTACTGGACCCTTTACATTTATTTAATCCAAACATATGATATATTACACTATAATTTTGTTATATTAAATAGAATGGAAATGGAATAGACCCCATTGGTGGTGGCCAACTCTGTGTTCAGGAAACCATTGAGTTCCCTGAAAAATAACATGAATACAGTTATGGACTAGGGAAAACAAAAGTTGTATAATTATTGATAGTTCGTTCTTAGTAGTAGGGGATAACAAGACCGAGATAGTCTCATGATTCTATTTAGAGATTGTTCCTTTTGTATTTTTTTTTTGTTTATATTTGTATCTCAGATGATTCTTATATACTTTTTTCCCTTAATTTCAGAGACATGACATGATCATAATATTGTATATGACATCTTTAGTTCTTTTTTATTATTAAAATCTTTTGTATGTTTATCATTTTTCTAGATTTATATTCTCCTTCAATTATGGTTACTGTGATTACACTATTGCACTAAACTCTGACAGGAGGTAATAGTAGCCCCATAAACACACCATATTCCTTCACATCTTTTCCAAAACTTATGGAATATATAGAGGAAATCTTGAGGCCATTTGACCAAATCGATTCGGGAACCATTCAGTGGTATACAATTTGTTATGTTACATTAGGCCCTAGAGGTTCATCATCAGTAGAGAAGACCTAACTAGGTTAGTTAGGTTTCATATCACATCCACGAATTTGTCCATATATATAAAATATAGCTTACTCATATGGAGAGAATTCTAAGGCCACTTAATGTAAAAATTAATATTCAATTAGTCTCCAATATATTCTTTATTTCATATGACACAAGTGTTTCACAGTCATTCTTATCTGTGAAAATTATTGATTGTTTTGGACTAGAAATGGAATAATTATTTGGTTTGATGAATCTAGACACACCATTAGGGGTTAAATAAAATAGTATACTTTAATATAGGTATTTTCCTATTGATGTTGGAAGATATATCTTCCTATGGAATATTTTGGTCCTTGAGATGGATAGATTTTATTTCCTTATTAGGATAGATTATTTGGTTCCATACCACACACCATGTTGATTTATATCACTAGAGGTTGTATTTTACATCACACAAGGATAGTTATTCTATTCATAAGGATGAATGGGATGTCCAAGTGATTTAATATGGACCCAAGCATCGTGGGTTGGGAATATTGACATCCTAGATATATATTATATTTATGCGTGATCATGGAACATAGTGTCTGAAATTTCGCATGTTTGGATTATTTTCTTGAATTTATTCCCTATTAAGTTTATGATATTTTCTTATATGAGAAATTCATAGTTTACTATTGATATAGTCCAATGAGAAACACCAATTTTAAATCCTCCCTGTAGAATAACACCAATAGATCTCTAGAAACATATGAAGCAGTATGAGGACTTCGAAGCAAAGGGTCTTATATAATCATGCACTTCATTATGGGGTTCACCTATTATTTTTTCCAATAATGTGGTTTTTAAACTTAGGTTGTGGATATATTATCATTGGTGGAACCATATTACATAAAAGAATCAGTATACAGTGCCACGTATAGATGACCTCTTTCACCATATATGAGGATTAATGATTTTCTCTATGATCAAATGTAATTTAAGATACTATTAGTTTTATGTGAGACCATCAGGAATAAAAAATACAGAAGTTGTAATTATATATGGTATGTAAAAATACATAGTTATTTCGTTAGGCCTTACATTAGTTTTAGTAGTTTTCATAGCTCTAATTTATTGAAGTTTTCAGTTATTTCTTGTTAATTTTTTTGAAAACTTTTATCATGAAATCATAGTGTATGAAAAAATATTTAAATGACCATTCCAAACATATTTAGATAGTGTTGAATAAACTTATATTGAATTATAATTATGATAATCACCCCGAATTCCACTTCTGGATTGACAGAATTTACATTCCTGGTCATATAATTTCAGATCCATGAGTATCTATTGACCAAAAGAAGGTGATAAAAATTGTTTACTAAGATAATTTTAAGAATTTATTCATCATATGATGTTTCTTGGTGATATTTGGATATTATAAGAAATTTATTCAGGTTGTTTCATGAATATATGTTCCAATGATAGGATTATATAAAAAGGATGTGACACTCTGGTGGTCTGAGTCATGGGAAGCATCTTTTCAGGGGCTAAAATTGATGTTGATCTCAGTGGTGATCCTGATACTTCTTAAGATTTGTTGAAACTATATATTTTATTTTCATATAATAGGAATCATTAATGGAGAAGTATTGATGAATTTTGATCTAGTTTTAGTGTATGGGTCCCACTAGGTGATAACTCATTAGTATAATTAGAAAAACATGACCTCAAGCATGAATCTATGGATCATTAATTATGTTTTTAGTGAAATTATTTATTGATATAATGGTTAATATTTTACATAGAACCCAAAAGTATCAAATACATTCCAAAATTATGTGATTTTAATTTTTAGGAAACACTAGTGGGTAGAATACCAGCATTCGTTTGACATTGAACATTCTTAAACACCCAGAAAGGGAAATGCAAGAGCTAATGACCTGAGTCGGAAGACTCGAAATAGGAAATCCATAAGTCTAGTACTGAGGGACAGTTGATGAACCGTTTCCTTGTTGATTCCCATAAAAGATTTTGAATATAATGGAAGTCTTGTTTTAGTAACTTTGGCAGTGACATCCTCCCTTATAGAATTGTTAAGGATGAGATAGATTCCTAATACCAAGGTCATAGCCATAAGAGAGTGTATCTCATATGAGGAAACACATCCTACTTCTATTATTAATGATGATGAGGTTCTTTACTTTAATTGATGTATCTAGGTCCCAATAGATATATGGTGAAAATTGATGTGGTAATCCCATTAATATATTTGGAAGTACACTGAGGACATACAAAGATGCACCAATACAAACATTATTAGTATTGGTGGCCAGTTATAAAGAGGAATATTTCACTTTTTATCACATGGTGTTCCACCTTTATTGAGGTTAATGCAGAGCACCAGTAGCAAAAAATATATTTACATGATCTTTCTAGTTAATAGTGGATGTTTGATGGAATCATTTTGGATTATTAATGGGTTTATTAGGATATAATCGATGTATTATAGGAAATAGTTTATAGGTTGACCATGGTTACAAACATCATACATATCTGAGACAAAAAATATAGTTGATGATCATGGATAAATTTATATTTGGAGTGTTTACACTATCACGGTATTCCTCATTATATCATATTGGACCATGATTCCCAGTTTACATCACGATTATAGAAAGGATTGAAAAAATAACTAGGTCCACAAGTGATTATTAGTACAAAATATCACCCTCAGTTTGACATCAATGACTTATTTTAATGGGGTTTTTTATTTAACTGTCATTCTTTCTTTTTGGGGGGTTTTACATGTTTTTTTTGATGGAATGGGTGAGTTTTCATTATTTGGTACAAATCATGAGCTCATTTCCAGATTTAAAAACCAATTTTGTTTCATTTTCAAAACTTTTATTGTTAAACATTTTTCACCCATTCCATTTCCCAAATGGACTCCACTTACCAAATAATTCACCATATCAATTTGGACCCTTTTATAATCCATAATCATGGTGGATTTGGGTTTTAATATATGGAATTGGCCCAACTTGGAATCACATTTCGAGTTTTAAAAATAATTTTTTTTATTTTTAACATATTCATTATTTACTATTTTTTGATGATTCCACTTCCCGATTTAATCCAACATCCCTAGCGGAGACACCAATCTATCTTCGCAATATTTAGAGCTCATTTTCATTGCAGATTAGGGAAAATAATCTCAAGATTTCTCAAATCATCTAGATTTGAAGAGGTAATTTTTTTCCATAATAATCCTTCATTTTCACCCTTTCCCCCAATTCTAGTTCCTACATGACCTAATAATCCATGTTAAAATACACCTTGAATTTTTTCCAGTTTGAAAAATCAGTTACTGATGTAGTTTGGGAGATTTATTCAATATCCCTCAAGTATGTGGGTTTTATTCATTCTTGATCTCATTTTCATAGGGTTTCATCCTTTATTCATGATGTTTTGAATTTCCAGAAATTAGGGTTTCAAAAATATGGTCCCATCTTGTGTTTCATGGTATGAAATTCTGGTTTAACATCTTATTTAACTTCATTGAGGTGAAGAGGTGGGGCAGTTGATCTTTCGCACAAATATTTGAGGTTTTTGATTCTTGTCATTCGTGATTACACGGGTAATCAATAATAGATGAGTTAGATTTCCTGACTTTTAATTTTTATCACACTTATCATCAATTATTTGTACTATGAAATCTAGGTTTGGTGATGTTTGTTGAGAAAATGATTTTAAGGTACCAATTTTATGTTAAATTGTTTGTTTGACATGTCCATTTTATGTTATACCAAATGGGGCTGTAAAATAAATCATGTAATGGGATTATAGAAATGTTTTGGCGGATGAAAATTATGTTTTGGTTAATATAGGTGTGCCATGGTGTTAATTTTCGGGTTTTAAATGGATTTTGTGTGTAAATCACTGTTAAAATTTGAGAAGTGGTTTTATTGAAATTCTAAAGGTTTTATTGAGTGGTGTAAGTGGTGAACAACATGTCTATCAACTGTTCTGAGTTGATTATGAACAAAAATTATGAGTTTATGTGATAATGGATTTTGGAATCATGAGAGAATTGTTTGATCCTAAAGGGGGAAGCATGTGTACCTAGTAGGGAAGATATGTACTTGTACACTAGGGACCCGAATGAGTTTTTCCCTAGTTTCACTGAGAAACATGGATAACAACAACACTAAAAAACAATATCGAGGAATATTTGGGACCAATATGTTATGTTTATGTTCCCTACTAGTGTCTTCTGCATGAGAACAAATTTTGCTTTGGTTATTTACACTTAGGTACGTGGAACATGGGGACCGAGACTACCTAGTGCCAAGGGTTGTTTCGTTGATTGGTGCCCATTGACTCTTGTGTATTTATATATGTATAATGTCAGTTTTTATGGAAAATACAGTATCATACATGTTTTAGTCAAATGTTATCATTCATGGAATGTTTCCTTTGAAAACTATTTCCATTTTATGGATTCATTCTTTACAAATTATTTCTACTACCTCATGTTTATCAAAAAAAAATTTCTTTTTATATTTTATTTATTACTATATGGAATATCTTGGTAGTATTCTATTGGTCATAGGTGAAAACCCTACTTAAAACCTTTGGGTGTATGTAGTCTTGGTCATGTTTGACACCGGTAAAGGAATGGATTTGGGTAGTGGTGGTTATGGGAGTTATCCCTCATCCATGGTACAAAGTTGTAGAGATGGATTGTGGGAGATGACCCCCTATTGTGTGGAGTCATTGGGGGATATTTTGATGATATTTTTATTTCTATTTAGACCTTTTGTACTTTTATTAGACCTATGTATTCAGTTCATGATTTTGTATAAACCTCGTTTGGTATAACTTTATCATATTTAGTTTATCGAAATTTTTTGAGGATTTATGTATCCATAATATGGTAAATTGTTACCAAATAAAAATGAATTATACCCAGGAACATGTTCTATCCCATGGGGATATGGAACATATTTTAGGCTTTGTCATGGGCTGGGTTTGGCACCAGTTTTTATGGAGACTAGATTCGGTTGTTGAAAAAATGGTATCAGATGAGGTAAATGTTTTTTGGTTATATTAATATTTTGGGAAGACGTGGGAAAGAAAAAAGCTAAGAAATTTGGGACTCTGAGTTTTTGTCATGATTATGGTTCTTGGATTACACCGCTATTCAATGACCTCGAGTCACCATGGGACATTGGAATTTTTTATATGACTTTACATCTATGTGAGACGTGTGGGCTGTAGACTACACATAGAAATCGGGATGGGGTGAAGTAGTAGTTTATTATATTATTGTAATGTTTTTTTGGATTCATTCTATTTGATTATATTGAAAAAATATATCATTATTGTTGTAATGATTTTGATCTAGTGATTTTTTTCCTTTTGGAAGCAAGATGCCTCCCTATAATGCTCCCACACAGCCATGGGAGGAAGTCAGGGAGAGTTCCCCCACACTGCTTGATCAGAGGCTAGTATCAGAAATGGTTCGCACTGTCCAAGCACTATGACATGGACTATCTCTTGTTTCATCTCATTATATATAATATGAGCCTGGTCCTAGGAAGGAAAAGTACAAATATTTCCTGAAAAAATATGCCTCCTACTTTTTGAGATAGCATAAAACCCCAAGAAGAAGAGGAATGGATCGAAAAGAATGAGCGCATGTTTGAGTTAACGGATACAAACATGGATCTCAAGGTGAACGATGTCTCTTTTCTATTGGAGGGTTCCAGAAATAGTTGGTGTCAATCAGTAATTCAAACTAGGAACAATGAGAAGATGCGCTTGTGAGATTTCAAGGATGTCATCAATGAATAGTATTGCCATGAGGTCTTGGAATATTCCATGTCTCTAGAGTTCATGGATCTTGTTTAGGGGGATCTTTCTGTGATGGGGAATGCCAACCATTTTGTTGAGCTGGTTCGGTATGCTCCTGAAATTGTCTCTAATGAGAAATTAAAGTCCCAGAGGTTTGAGAGTGGCTTTTGAAAAGAGATATACTCGTATGTTTTCTAGTTTATGATAAGGACCTATGTTTAGGTGGTTCATCAGGAATGCATGGTATAGATTGACCAGGAAGGGAGGGTTTGTTTCCCTGGGACAGTATCACTAGTGGGAAGTGGAATCTCAAAAGAGAAGAAAAGGAAGCAGGAAGAACATATGGAGAAGGGAGGTGGTAGTTCCAGCGACTTATTGTGATAGTTTTCATCTACGACTTTTGATGTGATATCAGTCATGTTCCACTACTGCGTGAGACCAGGGCACATCTGACCAGCATGACCAATTCCACTGAATCCTTGTTATCAATGTGGAGGTATGGGTCACTTGTAGTTCTTTTGCGGGGTGGCATTTCCACTTAAGAGTGGGGCAAGGTCAGGCGATTCAAGAGGAGTATCGGCATAGTCAGATCCATCAAGGATAGGGGGATCTCGATTTTGTGGTTGTGGTGGTAGGGCTGAGACATCATTTGGGCTAATCCTGTTTCAAGCACAACCATATACTAGCGGTCTTTCTCAAGCAGTGACTGGAAATCTCCATGCGGTGGATCAGGAACCAACCGTATTTGAGTCAGGACCGTCGATAGTTTAAGGTACTGTTTTTGTCGCATCTTCTATTTCTGCTACTTGTTTTGATACTTGTGCCTATTTTTGATTCATTCCAGCCCATTTTCTGGAAACTCTTAATTTTCCCAACCATGTTTTTGTCTTTTATGATGGAGTTGGTGATGCTACTTGGAATGAAGAAGGAACATGGTCTCTGGTTCCCATTGTGTGCACATTCTGTGTCAGTTGTTGAGATATAGTGGGACCTTTTGGTCTCTAATATGGAACTGTTTGAAATAATACAAGGAATAGATTGTCTATTACACTTCTAGGTGCACATCTATTGCTATAGTTTGTGGGTTAGATTCAGGGAAACTGATTGGATTCATAAGGTTTTTCATGGGGAATTGGATCCTCGGCCGAGTTGTCCAAGTCCTTAACTCTTAGAGATGAGAGATATTGTTTTTAAGTTATCATTGCTCTTCATTTAAGATGATGTTCATTCTCTTGATGGCGGGATAAATCATGTAGTTTATGAGTTTTCGGAGGTATTTCTGGATGATTTTTCTGGTTTCCCCCCAGAGTGAGATGTTGAGTTCTCGATTGATCTGGAATCAGGAACACTACCGATATGTCTTCCCTAATATCGTGTATCCCCCACCAAGATTTGTGAAATAATGATATAAATGGACGAATTATAATCCAAAGGTATCATTCACCCAAGAATCACATGATAGGATGCTCCTGTGTTGTTCTCCAAAAAGGCAGACAGAACCCTCTAGTAGTGCATTGACTACCGAAAGTAGAAAAGGTAATAATCATTAAAAAATATATTTTTTCCCCTAATAAAGGACTTGTTCGACCAGTTAAATGGGGAATTTGGTTCTCTAATGTAGACATGTTTTCGAGATATAATCAAATTATGGTGAAAGAGGAAGATATCCCAAAGATAACCTCTTATATCCTCGCCCAATTCCTGCACGAGTACCTGTGTTTCCTTATCTGTGAATCCCTATAGGATAATGTTTTTTGGGTAATGAATGACACATCATATCCTCTCATTGCATCTCTTCATGTTCTAAATCAAGAAATTCCAAGACATGAACTTTATCAAACACATGATTCGTGGCCTTACTTGATCTAGGGCATTAAATCTAATTATTGAACTACTCATAGAATAGAGGATTCTAGGATGATTACCACCTTTTTTTATAACCACTATATCAAATGGAACGAGTGTTGGAAATGGAGGGATGTATTGTACCTCCACCATTATCATGGTTTATTCAACCACCCTATGAACATCTAGTCCAACATAAGGTGGAAGGAATTTTCGGGACGATTAATAAGAAGATCCATATTTGTTGGAATTTGTTGTTGTTACCTTAATATATATCCATGGTAAATTCTAATTATTTTGTCTCCAACCCAATCTATCTTTCAAAAAAATTATGATTGTGTGGGTTATATAATCGTGATGAGTAAATTTGAAGTCTATGATACAATAGTTATTACCTTATTATAACCACAAAATATCCATCATAAATAAAAATAGTATGATTTATATTTCCATAAAAATAAATTTCATAATAAAATCATCATTTAAATATATTTTTTATTCAATAAAAAAACATAATTCTTGTATATATAGAAAAATCATGGAAACATAGAGTGGATTGAATAAGGGTACCATATTGACAATTGTAACGTGGAATATTTAGTTACCACAATCCACATCATCAATAGTCATTGAGAGAGTTCCACTTTTTGCCTTGGTTTTGGTGGTTGTTCACACATATCATACAATCTATACTATGATTTTTGACACTAAATTGGGAAATGTATCTCTTTTCCACATATAATGAATGTAACCATTAGTTCTACATTCTGATACTTGATTTATGCACTTATCATTATAATCAACCTTTCTATATTCTTATGAAATTTTGATGCTCAATGAACTCCTCTTCCACAAGTACATATTTTTCTAGTACCCTTGAAGAAATATCCATAGTATATATTTCAAAATTCATTAAATATTGGTAGTTGAATATCCATTCTTTAATCAAATTCATTAACTAAATTTTCATGATCTACCATCCTTATATTCGTTAGTGCACTTATAATTTCAACTACATAAAAATCATTATTCATGTTTCATAATAGTTTTTTTTTGTATAACCACAATATTTTATAGTTTATATCTCATTATACTTGGTTAATCATTTAGGATATCTTCTCATTATCCCTAAAATATAGGTTGAACTCATTTCCATTTATTTTCATACATCACTTTTAAAAATTGTTTATCTTAAGTGATTTTCATTTAACATCAAAGAGGAATTATCATAATCAATAACATTAATGGATTCAACATTAAAACATTTTTTCCCCATTACATCAGTATGTTAGCCTATAATTCCATTTGTTAAACCCATATCGATCCTTAGTTTATCCAATGTCATTTATATTGTATTTTCTTATACTTCTCAACATAGTATATGAATATAACTAGGAAATTTATTTTTCATAATGGTCTGCAAAGAGTTTATCTTTATCCAGGGAACATACCTCAAGTGTTTATATCTAAGAGTGCAATTAAGCCTCTTTTTTTGCACGATGTAATTTTTTTAATAGTACACAACATTCCCCCTACATAAAACTATTACATAGCCTACATCCAAATTATAGTCTATAGATAGGGATGTAAATGAATGAAAATGAACACAATCTCAACATTACTAAAATTTTATGATGTTATTCAATACGTAGGCTTATCCTATTAGTTTATCCATATAGTTTTCACTAATTTTCTATAATCCTAATCATCAATAATATTTAAAACTATGTCTGAAACAAACAATAGAAAATAAATCCACAATCACACATTATTTCATGATTTATAATATAAATTCCAAACAATACATGCAAATAATCAAGAGGTTATAGGTTTTTAAGGATTATAAACATAATGACACAATATTAAAAATAAAAAAATTACTATTTAAGTCTAAACATAGTGAATATAACTCCATTAAATATTCTAGAACTATTTAATATACCATGGAGAAAATAGATATAGAAAAGGGTGTACTAGAAAACACAGTAATTTAATAGACTTGGAAATAAAGAATAACTAGATTGCAAAGAGTCATATCAGGATATCAGGATGATAATGATAGAAATCATTGAAACATGGAATAAGTATATTAAATAATATGATCATATAATAATGGATTATATTGAATAATCATAAACCAAGAAATTGTAATCATATGTCAATGGTTAAACCGATGTCCATCATCATAAAGTGCATAATGTTAGATAGTGGATTTAGTTTAGTCCGCATATTCATAAACAGAGTTGAAAATGTCCCATGGTGGATTATGTTCACTCCATAATCCCATACATAACATATATTCAGATATAAAAATTTATTAAATTTATAATAGGTATATATAATTTATGTACCACTCATCAAATAAATTAAAATAATATATATCTACGAATTGGAGAAAATACACCATAAATAATTCATAAGAATTATCAAAACCTTGAGAAAGAAGTGGGTTTCAAAATTTTAATTTATGACATAACTAAAGGATAAATTATTCAGAATCCCGATGGAATAAGGAATTAATTAGTTTCAAGAATTCATAAATGAAATAGATACATTGGTTTTGAACATGGAGTTCCAATGTAAAAAATTCATATGAATTCTCATAAGGAATCAATAATAAAAAAAATCTTCTATGATGCTTTGTGAAATATGTAAAGGGTATTATTATTGAATAATAGGGCTTACTATTTTCTATAAAAAATAAATTCATCAATTATTATTTCAATAAAATAATAATCAATTAAAAAATATATTCATTTTTTGGAAAATGTATTATTGGAGTGATGCTTGATATGACTCAATCAATTAGGAAGTTCCACTATAATGAGTTTACATAAGAGTGTTAATTTTAAAGGGGACTAAAAACATGTATTAACCCAAAAATTAAAATTACCTTTAACTATGAATATATGAAATGTTAATTTATATGAAAATATAATATGTTCTTGAGAATAATATTTCATAAATATATGGAAAATAAAGAAAACGTGTAACCAACGCATAACAACGGTGGTATATAAGATTCCAATTTATGTCTTAAAATAACATTGATAAAATCCAAAACAGTAAATTATGATTAAAAATTATTTAAAAAATAGGTTAACGTAAATTTGATGTCAATATGAGATTCCACTTAGTGATCTTTACAAGTAAAAATGATAACATTGTCTGGACGGTAAATTATCTACAAGAAGAAGAAACCATTGTCTAAATTGTGTAAATTTTTATTTAGATGTTCACATATTAATAATGGATTATAACTCACCAATAAGTAATATTTTAATAAAAAGTGATATCCCATGAAATAAATATGGTATACCATAGGATGTAAAACTCAAAACACAATGAGAAACATCATTACTAAAGAAATGATATTAAATTATGAAATATAGTTATATTTTATGGAATACATAAATAATAGAAAAAAACACAGAATAGATTTTCTAGAAGTGATTTTTAGAGTTTAAGAAATATTTTTTGATATAATAACTAATTTGGGAATTACATTTACCATATAGATAATAATTTGTGTATAATGTTAAAGTAGGGATTTATAGATAGTGATTGAGAAATAAAGCCTTACCTTGTTCCAAAATTTATATAAAATTGAAATTAATATTCTAAATAAACAAATTATTATCATTATATATATACAAAAAAATTTATTCATATATATTCAAATTTATAATGTCCATCTATTATCTTTTGGTTTTTATTTTTGATTTAGTTTTCTCTTATAACAGTTACTCTGGGTGGTTCGATTAGTTTCAACATCGCATATTCAATTTGTTGAATGTAGTAAAAATGTTATGAAATAATTTAATGATATCCAGAATACTAGATAATTTTGTATCCATTATTCAATTAGGTAAATATTTATATAGTTTTAATGGTTACCCCAAAATAAATCCAAATTAAGAAATGTACCAAGATAAATACTTTCAAGGTGGATAATATTTATAGGTATGTTTCTGGAAAATAAAATATATAAATTACCAAATATTATTCATTAAATTATTAAGTTTGTTAATATTATCTTATTATTTAATTGAATAAACTTTTAAAACTTACCATTTTTGGTGGTGATGTGAAATTAAACACATCATTCATTGAGGTGGTAGTCCACACAAATAGGACGAAGTCTACCATTTACTTAATAATTTGGAGGAAATATAAAATAGATATTAGATTAGTATAAATAAATTTCATAACATTAGAATTGTTTTTTATAAATAATTAATGTATATATATATTTTTATGGGTGTAGATGAAAAAAAGAGATCGGTATGTCGGGTTTAGAGTATTACCTCCCTATTATAAGTCATACCATGGGTACCCTCTTAAGGATCCATAAACTGATATTTTGGTTAGAAATTGGATTTAATAGAATAAAGATGGTTTTGATGATATACTGTATTATATTTTAATTTGAGAAAAAAATTTCTAATGTGTGAAGAAATAGGGGGATGTGGTCTCCTATTATAAGTAATGAAATGGGAATATCCATAAACTATTATTGTTTCTCAATAGCGTCACTCCATTATTCGGAGAAAAATGTCCAAAAATGGAAAATACTTTTTTTGGTAAAGATATATGGTATATCACATCTCTAACACCCAATATCACACATTTTTTACACAATTATTAACCACTTGAACTATGTTACACCACTTTCCCCCTAATTTACCATTTCCAAGATGACCCAATTTTATTCTAATAGAAATTAATTTTAATTGATTTTTTTTGATATTATATACCATTGTTAAAATTATAATTTATCATAATTAAGTCATATTTTAAAATAAAAATTAATTATTTTTGAAATTATATTTATTATTAGAGCATATAACACGCAAATACCCATTTTATAAAATTCTTTCTTAATCATAAGATAAATATTTAGGATATATATAACAACCCAATTCATTATTCAACATTAATAAATGATTTACTAAATTAAATTACCTATAAAGAAACCTGTATTATTAATAATTGGAGTGTCATTGTGAATAAGGTACATAGAATAACAACTTTAACATGTGATACAAAAAAATTGTTAAACACTTTCTTCATATGATTCTCAATTTCATTGGCTTATTAAACTACACGAGATAACATTGGGAAAACCTAAAAAATTGGTGAGAAATAGATCCCATTAATTGAGTAAAAATCGTTTTGGGTGATATATGTTATACAATAGTAATATCAATGGGGAATAAAAAGAGTAGGATTCATAAACATTGACAATGAGACCTGATATAACAAAATAATCATAACATGTGAAATCTGGAAACAAATTAAAACATTTCATCATAAACATAGGTCAAGGACAATGCTAAATGATATCATGGTGTAAAAAGTCAAATAAATTAATCAGGTTAACTATTTATCCAAAAATGATGTATCATGGTACAAAATATTACCCAATGCAATGGATGGGTGTATAATTCCTTGTAAACTTGTCCTATTCATATTATTCTCATTCCTAAGTGTGCCACAGAGATCATACAACATGGATTCATTAATCATTACTACTAATTAAATGGTAATGGATTGTGGAATACATATATCAATGTCCGTATTAAAAATTATATGATCAAAAATGTGAACACTTTAAAGACCCAGAAATTCAAGGAAGTTTTTTTAAATACATTGGAATTTTATGAGTATGTGGCTTCTCATGGAACCTGATTCCAAGGATCGGTGTACCCGGAATCAATTTCTGAAATTTTGCTCAGGTATGTTCAGTGAGCGAACGAGTAGGTTTTTCTAACTTTTGAACCAGTGCTCGGAATTAAAATCTGAGAGCACCGATGAACACACAGTGTTGATAATTACTTAATTGGACTCTTGTCGTAGTTTCATTAACAAAGGAGGAGAAGATAATTTTGGGGGTTTATTTAAGAATTAAATAACAATTATCATTACAATTTTTATTTCTTAAGGTGGTTATTCCTTCCCATGGGATACTAAGGGTGGGGCCCAGAGCCACTTAACTACCCATGTGTGGATGTTAGAGAGGTGGGTCCCACACGGGCCCCACCATTTAATTTCCACTAATCTCTTTAATAACACTTCTTTAATTTGGATAACCTACATTAAATGCCAATCTCTCTACCTCAATCCAATAAATTATGTCAACCCATAATTTAATGAGGAACCTTCCTCTTTACCCATTTATAATTAACTTCCATCGTGTTTAATAATGGGGAACATTCTCTGTCCCTTCATTAATTAATTGTCAACACATTTTATTTAATGTGGTAAATTAATTATGGGAGAGTTACATTCCATTTATAATAAAATAATAGGAGGAGCCTATTATTTTATTAAGGAGGAGAGCTTCGTTGTGAAAGGAAGACTGGGATAAATCTTGAGGTTTTAGGAAGAACATCGGCCTCCAACGAAGAACGATGAAGAACATTGGTTCCTCGAAGAACAATGATGCACCACCAATCCTCCTCTCCGCGATAAGAGAGGAGATGCTGTTTCCCCCTCGGCGCACTTTAATGACGTCTATGATCCTCTTCCCCATGATGTCATCTACCGCGACGCTGGCATTCGTCTTCACTTGTTGAGGTAGGGGAATTTTTATAATTTTTTCCTTATGTGATTATACCCTCGGCCTGGAATCTAATTATTTGGTGATGCTTTGAACCACAAACGCGGTGGGTGAAGACTAACGAACAAGTCTGAACCCACCGCTATTTGTTCATGGTGCAGGGAATACTTGACGACGATGATGCAGGACCGAAATGGCAATTGGAGTCCTTCGCAGCGATTTATGGGTCCCGAGGCGACCGCATGCACATACATGAGAAAAATAGGACCACCAGAATGACTCCGGCGGCCTGCGAAAGTCTCCAGTGGCATGGGTTGTCGGCGCGGCGACGCCTGTAAAGACCCGTAAAATTCAAGGTAATTTATTTCTTAATTTTCTTTGAAATTTTACAAGAACGTGTTTTCTGACGGCACCTAATTCCAAGGCCCGGTGTTCCCGGAATCAATTTCCGAAGTTTGGCTCGGGTACGTTCAGTGAACGAATGAGCGGAAATTTCTATCTTTTGAACCCTTGCTCGGAATCGAATTCCGAGGGCACTGATGAACTCGTAACGCCAGTAATCGCTTAAGAGAACCTTTACCATAGTTGCATTTGTGTGGGTGATGAAGTTAATTATTGAGGTTTAATTAAAAAGTAAATAAAATTTTTGAATCAATTTTATTTCAAAACATGGAGGTTATTGTCTCCCATGGAATGTTGGTGGTGGGGCCCACGTCCACCCAACTTCCCATGTGTGGATAATTGAAATAGTGGGTCCCACAAGAGCCCCCCCACCCACCTTTTCAAATTCCTTAACTCCCTAACTCCTCTTAACCCTTCACTTTCCTAACTCCCCATTAACTCACATTCATTAATTTTTGACAACTTTTTATGATTAATAAAGTGAGTTACTTAATTTCAAACTCTTGAAATTCAAATGGTTAGGTTGTGTTAATAAATTAAGACTTGGTCTTATTTTATTATTGTTAGTGTTTTTTCCACCTTGAGAGGATTGGGAAGAGTGAAGTCTTCTTCTTCTTCAACCTCGACGAAGAACATGAAGAACATCTCGGACTCCGACGAAGAAAGTCGTTCTTCAACGAGGAACATCTCTGCCGAAGAACGCGATGTCTACTTCCAACGACGTTTCCTCTTAGAACGCACCTCGACGACAACGGAATCAATGTTCGTTTTCCGCGATGCCCGACCTCCGCGACGCTCGTCTTCTGCGACTCGTTGACATGCACCGTTCTTGAATCCGAGGTAGGGGTTTTATTTATTTATCTGTTCGTTAATACCAACATGACGATATTTGTGTATTTAAACCATTTGTTATCGAATAACGTGAGGGGGTCAGACCTCACAAACACGGCCGACCCTCCTCCTTATTTTTCGTGTTGGTTCCTTTGTGGTTGGTACGGGAAAGCATGGTGCCGTCGCACCACGCGGATTCATGCGGAAGGAAATGCTCGGCGCCGTCGCGCCGCGTCGTGGAAGGATGTTTAAGAACGTGAAGCAGTCACGCCACGTCGAAGAAAACCAAAGACGCTGTGGCCGGAGCGGGGCTGCGGTGGAGCAAGGTGACCGGCGGCCGGACTGGGCTGCCGGTGTCGGAGCTGGAAGGGGACCGGCCACCGTCGGTCTCGTTGAGCAGGCACCGGCCGGCCAGGTCAGGCCGGCCGGATAGGGAGGAGCTGGGGGAAATAAATACCCCCGGCCGGCTTCAAACGACCCCCATAATTGAGGGGGGGGGGGGGGTTACACAGGGGGGCAGGAGCCCCCCTTGCCGAAACGGCTCGGCCAAAGGCCGAGCCGGACAGCACGCTGGGCACGCTGTACCCAGCCGGACCGGCGCCTGGCCGGTCTGCCAGGTCGAGCCGGGCCGACCCGGGCCTGGGGTGGGTCGACCCGGTTCGGGCCGACCGGGGGGGTCTTGGGTCGGGTCGGTCCGGGCCCGAAACCCCCGTTTTCGGACCATTTGGGTTCAATTTCCCATAAATCGGGCTACGAACCTCCGATTGACGCGCCGTCAGTGGTGAGGCGATCCTTGGAACGAGACGGTCATTTCTCTATATCGCACTCAAGGTTTCGGAATAATTTGTGTTCGGCCGGGTTGGTTCGTACAGGAAACCAATAGGGCCCTCGGAGCGGAAACGCTCATATCTTGAGTTTCGGACGTCCGATTGACGTGTCGTCGACATTGTTGAATTCCTCTAAGTGATACGGATCTTTTGGAATACTCCGACCATGGTTTGGACGTAGGTGGAGTACGGTCAGGTTGGTTTTGCCTTAAAAACCAACCAGACCCCAGGGACAAAAAAGATAATATCTCTCAGACCGGGCGTCCGATTGATGCGTCGTCTGCGACGTTGAGTTCCTGCTGACGATATGGAACTTTTCGATACATCAACTCTGTACTATGTGTCAGTTGATGTATCAGACTCTCGGCTCATGGAGCGGACCCTCCCGAACGAGCTTTCTGTGTGCGGGAACCCTTATGCTGGCTACGACTGCTACTGTGACTGCGACGACGACTACAACACTAAGAGATTTTGTGTGGATCAGTGCTACCGATCCTGTGTGGGTCCGATCCTATGTTTGTCTTTGCGGGGCTTAGTACCTATCGATCCTTTTTGGGTCCGACGACTTAGTTGGATCAGGGATCATCTCTATCGTCTTTCGAAGAAGTACAACTGTGTGAGGTGAATCCTGTTTACTTTCCTGTGTGGATTGTGTTGTGCTATACTGTGTGGATTACGTTTTTCAGTCCTGTGTGGAATACGTATACTTTCCTGTGTAGACTGGGTTGTACATGGGCTCGGAGGTTGGAGCGTACTGAAATTGATGACTTAGGTATATGTATGGGTATATACCTAAGCAGTTTCGGTTGTAACTTAGTGATTGTTTCTTTCATTTGTGGTTTATCCTTTGTGGATTTAGGGAGACCTTCGGGGGTCTCGGGATCCCTAATGAGTAGCTTATACTCACCCCTACACGGGCTATGCCCGCACTACGTTGTGTTGGTTGCAGACGACGGACATCGTTGATCGTGGTTGAGGCTTGCAGAGCAGGACGGTACCAGGAGGTGGACCACTGGGCGGGACGTACTCGGAGTGGACGGCGGGACCCGAGGAGCTGAGGAGCTATCTGTACCCACCCTTCAGGTGGGATTTCCAGTGGACGTCTCAGCGTAGCTTCTTTTACATTTCAGTTGTTGTTTTCCCTTTCGAGTTGTACTTTACTTTCAGTTTAGGTTTGTATACTGGCCCACATACTTTCCGCACTTACAGTTGTACTCTATTTTTACTTAGTGTTTACTTTTCTGCTTGCTTACTCTGTGGTGTTTGTTTACTTTACAAAGGCAATGCCTTGCCTTTTTACCAGGATTTACGCCTTGGTGCTAGTCTCCAGCCCCTGGCCTATGGAAGGCGGGCTTGGGGTAGTCACGACACGGGCTTCGAGAACGGGTCGTGACAAATTGGTATCAGAGGATTTTGGATCTACCGTGAACTCTAATCATTTCTTTGTGAATCAACAGTGTTTAGCGTATTGAGTGTGGTTATCAGTCCAGGGAGTCCAGTTTTGGTGCGGCAGCCGATGTATGTGTACACCAGGACCCTGACTTCTGATTTCCAACTTAATGCATGAAAACATTGATTGTGTGTGTGTTTCAAGTTTTCTTTGTGATTACTTTGTATTAGCTCACCAGGTATATTGTTCTGACCGTGGCGCACCTGTTTCCTTTTCAGGATGGCCCCACAACGACATCCATATATGGTTCTGAGAGTCGAGCGTGACGACAACCCACCGAGCGACGAGGCCTCGGTGCAGGGCCCTTTGTCAGCAGTGGCACCGGTTTTAGCTCTACCCGTCGAGCCGCCGATGCTTCCAGCACTAGCCGCTAACGATGCATGTCACCTTAGTGCACTACATGAGTTCCAGCCCCAGCGACCGCCCAGGTTCCGTGGGGAGACGGACCCCCAGGCAGCCGAGGACTGGCTGGAGTCAGTCGTACGAGTTTTCAGGCTAGTGAGGACACCAACAGCCCTCATGGTGATCCTCGCTGCGAGGCTACTACACGCGAAAGCGGGAAAATAGTGTATTTTGATGCTCCATGTGCATGAAAAGGCATATCTAATTTAGATGGAATTTGAGAGCCTCTTCCGCTCAGAGTTCTTCCCAGCCACCCTCCATGCGGTGCGCATTCAGGAGCTTCTAAAGCTGCTGTAGGGCAGCATGACGGTCGCCCAGTACTCGGCGAGATTTACCGATCTCTCGCGCTACACTACAGACATGGTACGAGACCCATTCTTCTGGCCCTGGACCTTTGGGCAGGGATTGAGACACGAGATCAGGGCATCGCTGATCTTCCTCAGCATTCCGACTCAGACAGGAGTACTTGAGCGGGCCCTTTTGATCGAGAGCTTTCTTGCTGAGTCTACACCAGCGGTGAGACCCACTGCAGGGCGGCACAAAGCAGAGTCTTCTGCAGCAGGCAGTCGACGGATGACTCATGGGTCCAGGCAGACCAGACCCTCAGGAAGACGACCTCAGGACACTGGCTCAGCAGTGCGGGAAACACAACACGGAGTCAGTCTTTCGAGAGACATACAGTGCTACTCGTGCGGCGGGCAGGGCCACATGGCTCGTGATTGCCCGACCCGCCGTACCGAGGAGCAGCAGAAGGTTGAGGGACCACCGAGGTAGAGGCATAGGGTCGACTGTGGCAGTCCACAGGGAGGAGGCGAACGAGGCAGAGGAGCTGGCCGAGTAGCAGGTGGTGGGCGACGTTTTGAGGCTCTACCACCACCACCACCAGGAGGTCCACCCCGACCACAGGGAGCTGGCGGGCAGAGACATGCAAAGCTTCTGGCAGCAGAGGCCTACGACCATGGCATGCCCGAGATGATTTGAGGTACTATCTGTGTCTATTACACCCTTGCTGCAGTACTTATAAACACAGAAGCAAGTCACTCTTTCATAGCCGCTGCCCTTGTTCGGAGCTCGGAGATTCCGACAGAGCCCTTGGCTCGATCCTTACGGCTAGAGACTCCTACAGGAGTAGACTCGACGATTACGCACTGGTGCCGGGAATGTGAGCTTAATCTAGGAGGCGAGAGCTTCGGCTGGGATTTTCTTGTAGCGTCGTCGAGGCCTTATGATGTCATCTTGGGCATGGATTGGTTGTCTACATTCCATGCACAGATTGACTGTATTTGGCGCATGGTGTGATGTGTACGCACCGACGGGAGCAGGTTCACCTTCACCGGCGAGAAGGGATCCTTTGCAGCACAGGATGGACTTCCGCATAGGAGAGGACAACCCATCACTCATCAGTTGGCTTGCCTAATCCTAGGAGCAGTTGACGTGCAGAGTCCTGGTTTTCCTGCAGTGGTGGATCAGTTTGCAGACGTTTTCCCCGAAAATGTTCCAGGGCTACCTCCTCGTAGAGAGGTATACTTTTATATCGATATGTACCCCGGTACAGCCCCGATATCGACTCCAACATATCGGATGGCCCCCGCCGATCTTCGAGAGCTGCGGGTACAATTGGAGGACTTGCAGGGTAAGGGGTTCTTCCGACCCAGTGTTTCACCCTGGGCTTCCCCGATATTGTTCACCAAGAAGGCGGACGGGAGCTTGCGAATTTCTGTTCACTATCGTCGCTTGAACCAGGTGACAGTGAAGAACAAGTATCCGCTACCGAGGATTGATGACCTCTTCCATCAGCTCAAGGGAGCACGGTGGTTCTCGAAGATAGACCTCAGGTCAGGCTATCACCAGCTCAGAGTTCGAGATGAGGACATGCAGAAGATGGCCTTCAGGTGTCGTTATGGCCACTATGAGTTCTTGGTTATGCCCTTTGGTGTAACCAATGCTTCAGTAGTGTTCATGTTCCTCATGAACATGATCTTTCCGCCATACCTCGATCGAATTGTCGTGGTCTTCATCAACGACATTTTTATTTACTCGACGACTGAGGAGGAGCATGCCTACCACTTACAGGTTGTATTAGACACACTCCGAGAGCACTAGCTTTATGGAAATCTCTCGAAGTGTCAGTTCTGGATACGCGAGGTCCACTTCTTGGGACACATCATCTCTAAGGCGAGAGTTGCAGCGGATCCTTCGAAGATCGAGGCAGTGCTAGCTTGAGAGTCACCCAGGAGAGTGACGGAGGTTCGGAGTTTCTTGGGTCTAGCTGGATACTACCGGAAATTTGTGCCAGACTTCTCCAGAGTTGCGACACCACTCTCAGCTTTGACGGATAAGGGGAAACCCTTCGTGTGGTCAGACAGATGTCATCATAGCTTCCAGTACCTGAGACAGTGATTGACCAGCGCACCTATCTTGAGGTTTCCTGAGGAGGGAGTAGGGTACATAGTCTACTGCGATGCATCAGGAACCGGACTCGGATGTGTCCTGATGCAGGAGCGGGTAGTGATCACCTATGGATCATGTCAGTTGAGGCCTAATGAGCAGAACTACGCTACCCATGACCTGGAGTTAGTAGTAGTGGTCTTCGGGCCGACTGGGGGGTCTCGGGCCGGGTCGGTCCGGGCCCGAAACCCCCGTTATCGGACCATTTGGGTTCAATTGCCCATAACTCGGGCTACGAACCTCTGATCAATGTGTTGTCAGCGGTGACACGATCCTTGAAACGAGACGGTCATTTTGGTATATCGCACTGAAGGTTTCGAAATACTTTGAGTTCATACGGGTTGGTTCGTACACAAAACCAACCGGGCCCTCAGAGCGGAAACGCTCATATCTTGAGTTTCGGACGTCCGATTGACGTGTCGTCGACTTTGTTGAATTCCTCTATGTGAGACAGATCTTTTGGAAAACTCCACCCAAGGTTTAGACGCATGTGGAGTATGGTCGGGTTGGTTTTGCCTTAAAAACCAACCGGGCCCTAGGACGAAAAAGCCAATATCTCTCAGACCGGGCGTCCAATTGACGCGCTGTCTGCGACGTTGAGTTCCTACTGACGATACAGAACATTGGGATAAATCAACTCTAACTATGTGTCAGTTGATGTATTAGTCTCTCGGCTCGTGGAGCGGACCCTCCCGAATAAGCTTGCTATGTGTGAGAACCCTTATGCTGGCTGCGACTGCTACTGTGACTGCGACGACGACTGTGCAGGGATCCTCAGTGGATTCGACGACGATGACTACAACACTCAGTGATCCTATGTGGATCAGTGCTACCGATCCTGTGTGGGTCCGATCCTTTGTGGGTCAGCGCTCAGCGGTTCTGTGTGAGCCAGCGCCTACAGATCCTGTGTGGGTCTTTGCGGGGCTTAGTACCTATTGATCCTTTGTGGGTCCGATGACTTAGATAGATCAGTGATCATCTCTATCGTCTTTCGAAGAAGTATACCTATGTGAGCTGAATCCTATTTACTTTCCTATGTGGATTGTGTTGTGATATCTTGTGTGGATTACATTTTTCATTCTTGTGTGGAATACATATACTTTCCTGTGTGGACTAGGATGTACTTGGGCTCGGAGGTTGGAGCGTACTGAAATTGATGACTTAGGTATATGTATGGGAATATACCTAAGCAGTGTCGGTTGTTACTTAGTGATTGTATCTTTCCATTGCGGTTTATCCTTTGTGGATTTAGGGAGACCTTCGGGGGTATTGGGATCCCTACTGAGTAGCTTATACTCACCCCTGCACGGGCTATGCACGCACTACGTTGTGTTGGTTGCAGACGACAGATAGTGTTGATTGTGGTTGAGGCTTGCAGAGCAGGACGATACCTGGAGGTGGACCACTGGGTGGGATGTACTCGGAGCGGACGACGGGACCCGAGGAGCTGAGGAGCTATCTGTACCCACCCTTTAGGTGGGATTTCCAGTGGACGGCTCAGCGTAGCTGCTTTTAGTTTTCAGTTGCTATTTTCCCTTTCGAGTTGTACTTTACATTTAGTTTGGGTTTGTATACTGGCCCACTTAATTTCCTCACTTACAGGTGTACTCTGTTTTTACTTAGTGTTTACTTTTCTACTTTCTTACTCTGTGGTGTTTGTTGACTTTACAATGGCAATGCCTTCCCTTTTTACTGGGATTTACGCCTTGGTGCTAGTCGCTAGCCCCTAGCCTATGGAAGGCGGGCGTGGGGTATTCATGGAACGACCCCCGAGGACGGGTCGTCACAGCACCCCGGCGCGCCGCCGGCAGGAGCTCGTGGCAGCTAATGCAGTGGCGGCGAGGGTTGGATCCCGCAGCCGCGCGGGATCCAGGGGAGACGCGTCGTCGGGCGCCGCTTCCGCGGAAAAAAGGGGGGTCGTGTCCCCCCTGACCGGCTTGCTGGCCGAGCCAGTGTGCCCCTCCGGCCAGGCCAGGGTGGGTCATGAAGATTGGGCAGGACCCAGACCCGGGTCGGATCGACCCGGTTCAGGCCGGCCCATGGGGGGTTGGGTCGGGTCGGACCGGGCCCAGACCCCGCACTTCGGACTATTTTCGGCCTTTTTCCCATAATGTTAGATACATACCTACAATCGATGCACCATCAGTTGCATGGAAATCCTTGGATCTGAGATGGTCATTTCGGTATATTAA
Organism: Viscum album; assembly: GCA_963277665.1. NCBI lineage: Eukaryota > Viridiplantae > Streptophyta > Magnoliopsida > Santalales > Viscaceae > Viscum > Viscum album. The sequence goes on along the minus strand of OY728141.1, from coordinate 1,587,923,310 downwards.
ACTTGAGGTTTTGGACAAGTTTGGTTACAGATAGGTTGGTTCGAACTCAAACCCAATCGGGCCCTTGGAGCGGAAACATTTATATCTTACAAACATGACATCCGATTGACATGACGTCAATGGCATTGGAATCCTTTTGTTAAGATGGACCATTTAGATTACTCTTCTTGAGGTTTGGACGTAGTTCGTGTACGGTAGGGTTGGTTTTAGATTAAAAACCAAATGGGCCCCTAGGACGGAAAAGCCAATAACTCTCAGACCAGGAATCCTATTGACGCACCGTCTATAGAATTGGGTTTCATTTGACGAGATGGATCTTTTGGATACATAAAATCTGGACTCTGCAACAATTGATGTATTGACTCTCTTTTTCATGATGAGCGGACCCTCCCGGAATCGAGCATGCTGTGTGCGGGACCCTAGAGCTGGCAGCGACTGCAACGGTGACGACTGCACTTGGATCCTCTGTGGGTTCGACAGCAACGACGACCATAATAGGATCCTCTATGGGTTCGACAACGATGACTATTGTTCTCGTATTCTATGTGGGTCCGCCAGTATGACCTCTGTACTTGTATCCTAAGTGTGTCCAGCAGAGTAGCTGGTCCTGTATCCTTTGGGGGTCCGACATCTTAGCTAGTCTTGTATAATATGTGGGTCCGACAGCATAGATGAATTAGTGGCTACATCTGATCATCTCTATCGCCATACAAAGTGTATAACTGTGTGAGAAGAGTCTTTAATTCAATATTTACATCTATTTGATTGTCTTGTTTTCCTGTGTGGACTTGTTGTACTTGGGATTGAAAATTGGAGACGAACTAAAATTGATGACGTAGGTATATGTATGAGCATATACCTAAGTAGGGTCGGTTGATAATTTATGATTGTATCATTCCTTTTTGGTTTATCCTTTGTGGATTCTGAGAGACCTTCGGGGGTATCAGGGTCCCTTCTGAGTATCATATACTTACCCCTGCATTGGCTATGCCTGCAATACGTTGTGTTGAATGTAGCTGACGGACATCACTAATCGAGGTGGAGGCTTGTGGAGTTAGATGGTATCTAGAGGTGGACCACTTGGAGGGACTTACACGGAGCGGGTGACCAGAAATAAGGAGCTGAGGAGACTATCTGTACCCACCCATCAGGAGGGATTTTTGGAGGATGACTCAGTGTTTCTATTTTACTTACTACTATTGTACTTTTCTATCAGTTGTACTATACTTTCAGTTGGGTTTGTATACTGGCCCATTTACATTTCATCACTTACCTTGTACCCAATTTTACTTTGTGCTTACTTCACTTGCGTACTCTGTTGTGTATGTTACTTCATAAAGGCAATGAATTCCCTTATTTTAGGTTTTACACCTTTGGTGCTAGTCTCCAGCCCTGGGATTATGGAAGGTGGGATTGGGGTAGTCACAACATGGGCCCCGAGGACGGGTAATGACAAATTGGTATCAGAGGTGTCGGTTCTACCATAGAACTCAGGACACTGATCTTTCCTTTCTGTGAATAAATTGTGTTAATAGTATTGAGTGTGGTTTTCAGTCCAGGGAGTCTAGTGTTGTTGCAGCGACCGATATATCCATACACCAGGACCCTGAATCTTGATTTCCGACTCAGTGCACAAAAACACTGATTGCTTGTGTGTTTCCGTTCAAAAGTATTCTTTTCATTTACATTGTGTCAGCTCACCAGGTATACTGTAGTAACCTTGGAACACATATTTTTTTTTTCAGGATGGCCCGATGAAGGTAGCCGGTTAGGGTTCCTTGTTACGTGCGAGATGGCAGCCCACCGAGAAACGAGGCCTCGATGCAGGGCCCCATTACAGCGGAGGCACCAGTGGTACCTCTACCCTCTGAGCCACCAATGCTACCCGCCACAGCTGCGGAGAGTGAACGCTTCCTGAGTGTGTTGCACAGGTTTTAGAGACAGAGGCCGCATAGGTTCCTCAGAGAGACTGATCCTCATGCAGCTGAGGATTGGCTGGAGGTTATCGTTAGAGTCTTCTGGTTGGTAGGGACACCAACAGACCTCATGGTGATCCTTTCTGTGAGTCTCCTGCACGCGACAACTATTAGATGGTGGAGACTGATTCTCCATGTGCACGATGAGGCATCTCTACTTTGGACGGACTTCGAGAGCCTCTTCTGCTCGGAGATTGTTCCGGCCACCCTCCGTGCAGTGCACATCTAGGAGTTACTACAACTGCGGCAGGGCAACATGTCAGTAGCCCAGTATTCTGTGAGATTTACCGACCTCTCGCGCTTCTCCACGGACATGGATTAGGACCCATTTATCCAGTCTTGAACCTTTGAGAAATGAATAAGGCATGCGATCAAAGCATCGACGATTCCCCTTAGCATCCTGATGCAGGCGGGGGTGCTGGAGCGAGCCCTGTTAGTGGATAGATTTCTCACCAAGCAGTCATCAATAGCAAGACCCAATGTAGGACGACACAAAGAGGAGTCTTCTATAGCTGGAAACCGACAGATGACGCATGGGTCCAAGCGGACTAGTCCGTCAGGTGGGAGACCTCAGGATACGGTTCGGTTGTGCGGGGAACACGACACAGATCCAACCTTACAAGAAGCAGGCAGTGCTATGCATGCGGCGGGCAGGGCCACATGGCTCGTGACTGCCTGACCCGCCATGCAGACAAGTAGTAGACAGGGGAGGGACCTCCCAGGAATAAGTAGTGGTTCGACCATGGCAGTCTGTTGGGAGTAGGAGGATGAGGCAGAGGAGCTGGCCAAGCAGCAGGTGGTGGAGGACGCTTCGTGGCTCTACCACGACCACCCCCAAGAGGTCCACCCCGACCACAGGGAGCTGGTGGGTAGAGGCAGGCTCAGCTCCAGGAAATAGAGGTTTATGACCACGGCACACCTCATATGATTCGAGGTACTGTCTTTGTTACTCCACCCTTATTGCAGTTTATATAGACACAGGTGTGAGTCATTGTTTTATTGCCACTTCCCTTGTTCGAAGCTCGGATATTCCGGCGGAGCCGTTGGCTCAATCCATGTGGCTATAGACTCCTACAGGATAAGACTTGATGATTATGCACTGGTGCCAGCAGTGTTAGCTTACCCTAGGAGGCGATATTTTCGACTGAGATCTTTTTGTAGCGGCATCGAGGCCTTACGACGTCATCTTGGGCATGGACTGGTTATCTACAGTCCATGCTCAGATCGACTGTATTAGGTGCAAGGTGCGGTGTGTCAGTATGGATGGGACCAGGTTCACCTTCAACGGTGAGATTGTAACCTTTGCAGTATAGGATGGAATTACACAGAGGAGTGGGCAGCCGATCACACAATAGTTGGCTAGTCTCATCCTCGGAGCAGTTGACGCGCGGAGTCCGAGATTTCATGTTGTGGTGGATCAGTATGCAGACGTTTTTCTGAAGATGTTCCAGGACTACCTCCTCACAGGGAGGTAGATCTCTACATAGACCTATATCGCGGTACATTGCCGATATCTAATCCAATATATCGGATGGCTCCTGTCGAGCTTCGTGAGCTGCGAGTACAGTTGGAGGACTTACAGGGGAAAGGTTTCATCCGACCCAGTGATTCACCCTAGGCTTCTCTGATCCTATTCTCCAAGAAGGAGGATGGGAGATTGTGACTGTGTGTCGGCTACCGTCGCATGAACCAGGTGATCGTAAGGAACAAGTATCGGCTTCCGAGGATTAAAGACCTCTTCGATCAGCTCAAGGGAGAACGTTGGTTCTCGAAAATAGACATCAGGTCTGGCTATCATCAGCTCCGTGTTCGGGACGAGGATGTGTAGAAGATGGCATTCAGGTGTCGGTATGGCCACTATGAGTTCCTGTTCATGCCCTTCGGTGTGACCAACACTCTAGCAGGGTTCATGAGTCTCATTAACAGGATCTTCCAGCCCTACTTCGATCGGTTTGTCATAGTCTTAATTGACGACATACTTATTTAATCGACCGTTGATGAGGATCACGCCTACCACTTACGGGTTGTGATGGATACCCTCTGAGAGCACTAACTTTATGGTTATCTCTCGAAGTGCCAGTTCTGGCTCCGAGAGGTTCACTTCTCTGGGCACATCATCTCAGAGGTGGGATTTGAAGTGGATACCGTGAAGGTCGAGGCAGTACTTGCTTGGGAGCCACCCAGGATATTGATAGATGTGTGGAGTTTCCTAGGTCTAGCAGGGTACTATTAGAGATTTTTTCCAGACTTCTCCAGAGTTTCAGCACCACTTATAGCCTTGACGAAGAAGGGGAAACCCTTCGTGTGGTCAGACAGGTGTCAGCAGAACTTTCAGGAGATGATGTAGAGATTGACAAGTGCACCCATCATGAGGTTGCTGGAGAAGGGCATAGGGTACGTAGATTACTGCGACGCATCAGGGACCAGACTCGGGTGTGTCCTGATGCAGGATCGAGTAGTGATTGCATACAGTTCACGACAATTGAGGCACCACAAGAAGAACTACGCCAGCCATGACCTGGAGTTAGCAGCAGTGGTCTTCGCCCTGAAGATGTGGTGACACAATCTGATGGGCGAGCACTTTACAGTCTACTCTGACCACCAGAGTCTCAGGTAAATTTTCCCACAATGGACCTGAACCTGAGATAGTGGTGATGGCTCATGTTCCTCCAGGTTTATGACTTTCAGATTGTCTATACTCTTAGGAAGTGGAACGTGGTGGCTGATGCTATCAGTAAGAGATCTGGCATTCAGCTAGTTGGGGAGGTGACAGAGAAGTTATCTGCTTTGCAGATATCCATCACGGATAGAGATGGGGCTTCCTATCTATAGTCCCTCACAGTCACTTCTCCCATACTTCAGCGGGTCAGAGTGGCATAGCATGGGGACATTGACTGTGAGGCGCGACATGCTCAGATATCCTCAGGGCTGCCGCCCAATGGATTTTCTAAAGGCGGGGATCCCTTCATCCTCTTCAGGGGACGTACCATGGTACCAGTTGCACTATAGGAGGAGGTGATGTGGGAGTTCCACACTTACCCTCTTGAAGTACATCCTGGGGTAGCAAATATGTACCAGGACCTCAGATGATAGTATTGGTGGCCGGGTATGAAGAAGGTTGTGGTAGAGTTCGTTTCTCGATACCTCACTTGTCTGTAAGTGAAGGCAGAGCACCAGGTACCTGTAGGCTTGGTACAACCCTTAGAGGACCCGGAGTGGAAGTGGGATGGGATATCCATGGATTTTGTGACGGGGATTCCATGTACTTCCAGAGGACACGACTCCATTTCGGTGATCGTACACCGACTCACCAAGTCAGCCCAATTCCAACCGATAAGAGAGAAGGGCTTTGTAGAGAGCATGGGATGCCTCTAAATTCAGGAGATCGTATGACTTCATGGTGTGCCATCGTCTATCATCTCTGATCGGGATGCTCGCTTCACTTCCCGGCTTTGTAAGGGGTTATAAGAAGATTTTGGGATGATTTTATGCCTGAGCACAACCTTTCACCCTCAGACAGATGGCCAGATGGAGAGGACCATTTAGAGAGTCGAGGACATGCTTCGTGCATGTTTCCTCGACTGTGGTCATAGCTGGGAGGATCACCTACCATTGGTGGAGTTTGCGTACAAAAAAATCTACCACTCCACCATCTGGATGACGCCATACGAGTCACTGTACGACCGACCTTACAGATCACCTCTGTGCTGGACTGACCCTAGGGAGTCAGCACTTGTAGGACCATAGATGGTTCAGGATACGACAGAGAAGGTGTAGATCATCCAGGAGTAGATGAGGACTGTGTAGAGCAGACAGAAGTCCTATGATGATAGGAGGTGGAGACCACTGGAGTTTGAGGATGAAGACCACGTTTTCTTACGGGTCTCACCTCGACACAGATTACAGATATTTGTCCATGGTGGCAAGTTATCACTGTGCTTCATCAGACCTTTCCAAGTCCTCAGCAGGGTAGGCGAGGTGGCTTACCGCCTGGCCCTTGCACCTCAGTTTCCCTGGGTGCACGGTGTCTTCCACGTATCACAGCTGAGAAGATACGTGCATAACCTGATGCATATCATCGACCATTGGGATATGGACATCTATTATGGGGTGACATTTGTAGAGGTCCTGGTGGAGATCGGGGATCGATATGAGCATGTCCTACATGGGTGGTCGATTCCTCCTGTGCGCATTCGTGGGAAGCATGGGAACCTCCAAGAGAGAACATGGGAGCGGGAGGCTTAGATGTGTGCTCAGTACACTAATTTGTTCCCCTAGTTTATGTTTTAGCTTTACAAGGATGTAAATCCCTAAGGTGGGAGTAATGTAAAGACCCGGAAAATTTCATGGAAATTTTTATAATACTTTGGAATTTTACGAGTTTGTGGCTTCTGATGGCACTTGATTCTGAGGCCCGTTGTGCCCGGAATCAATTTCCAAAGTTTCGCTCGGGTACGTTCAGTGAGAGAATGAGCTGGTTTTTATAACTTTTGAACTGTTTCTCTGAATTAAAATATGAGTGCACTGATGAACTAGTAGCACTGGTAATTACATAAGGGGACACTTACCGTAGTTGCATTCGCAAAGGAGGAGAAGATAATTTTGGGCGTTTATTTAAGAAGTAAATAAAAATCATAGGAACAATTTTTTTTCTTAATGTGGTTATTCCTTCCCATGGGTAGTTAAAGGTGGGGCCCACAACCACTTAACTAACCAAGTGTGGATGTTAGAGAGGTGGGGCCCACCCGAGCCCCACCATTTAATTTCCTCTAATCTATTTAATGACCCCTCTTCAATTTGGAAAACGTCCATTAAATTCCAATCTCTCCACCTCAATCCATTAAATGATGTCAACCCGTAATTTATTGAGGATCCTTAATATTCCCCCGTTTTTTTTAACTTCCATCACGTTTAATAATGGGGAACCTTCCCTCTCCCTACTTTAATTCATTGGCAACACATCTTATATAATTTGGTAAATTAATTATGGGAGAGTTACTTTCCGTGTATAATAAAATAATAGGAGGAACATTTTATTTTATTAAGGAGTAGAGCTTCATTGTGCGAGGAAGAAGGGGAGAACTCTGGAGGTATTGGGAAGAATGCTGGATTCTGACGAAGAACGATGAAGAACACTGGTTCCTCGATGAACAATGACACGCCACTAGTCCTCTTCTCTGAGACAAGAGAGGATATGTCGTTCCCTCCTCAAAACACTCCGACGATGCCTACGATCCTCTTCCCCACGATGCCGTCTACCGCGATGCCAATGTTCGACTTCCCTTACTGAGGTAGGGGAATTTGTATAATTTTTTCTTTATGTGATTATACCCTCGGCATGGCATGTAATTATTTGGTGATTCTTTGAACCACTAACTCGGTGGGTGCGGACTAACGAACAAGTCCGAAACATCCTCTATTTGTTCTTGGTGCGTGGAATACTTGGAGACAACGAAGCGTTAAAGAAATGGTGATTGGAGGCCTTCACAATGATGTATGGGTCCCGAGGCGACCACGGGTGCAGACAGGAGAAAAATCGGACCACCGGAATGACTCCGGTGGCCCGCAGAAGTCTCCAGCGGTGTAGGATGCCGGTACGGTGGTGTCCCGGTGCGCCATCGGCAAGAGCACGCCGCGACTAAAGCCGCGACGGCAAGGGAATGATATCACGGCTGCGCGGGATCCAGGGGAGATTCGGTGTCGTGTACCGCGTCCGCAGAACAATGTGGGGTCGTGTCCCCCCGCTCGGCTCGCTGGCTGAGCCAGCGTGCCCCCTGGCCAGACCTAGGTGGGTCGCGGGGACTGGGCCGACCCGGGGGGGGGGGGGGGGGGGCCAGGGTCGGACCGGGGCCCAGACCCCCCACATCGGACCGTTTTTGATCATTTACCCATAAATTGAGATAAGGACCTCCAATCGATGCACTGTCAGTTGTGTGGGAATCCTTGGATCCATGCGGTCATTTCAGTTTATTACAGTCGAGGTTTCGACAATGTTTTGGTATTTCCAGGTTGGTTCTAACTCGAAACCAACCGGGCCCTTGGAAAGGAAACGCTTGTATCATACGGAACAGACATCCGATTGACGTGCCGTCAATTGTGTTGGAATCCTATTGTTGAGATGGTCCATTTGGTTTACTCTGCTTGAGGTTTAGATGCAGATAGAGTATGGTCGTGTTGGTTTTTTTATAAAAACCAACTGGGCGCCAAGAATGGAAAATCTAATAACTCTCAGACCGTCTGTCCTATTGACGCACCATATATCACGTTGGGTATCATTTGATGAGATCGAACATTGGGATACATCCAATATGTACTCCATGACATTTGATATATTGAATCTGTTTTGCTCGAGGAGCGGACCCTCCTGGAATTAAGCATGCTTTGTGCAGGAACCCTAGAGCTGGTTGTAACTGCGACAATGATGACTGCACTTGGATCCTCTGTGGGTTCGGCAGTGACGATGACTGTATTGGGGTCCTCTGTGGGTTCGATGGTTATGACTACTATTCTTGTATCCTATGTGGGTCTAGAAGTATGACCTCTGTACTTGTATCCTGAGTGGGTCCAGCAGAGTAGCTGGTCTTGTATCCTTTGTGGGTCCGACATCTTAGCTGGTCCTGTAACCTATGTGGGTCCGACAACTTAGATGAATCAGTGGCTACATCTGATCATCTCTATCGCCATACAAAGTGTATTCCTGTGTGAGCTGAGTCTTGACTTCAATCTTTACATCGATGTGATTGTCTCGTTTTCCTATGTGGACTGGTTGTACTTGGGCCCGTGAGTTGGAGACGAACTAAAATTGTTGACTTTGTAATATGTATGGGCATATACCTAGGTAGGGCTAGTTGATACTTTATGATTGTATTTTTCCTTTGTGTTTTATCCTTTGTGGATTCTGAAAGACATTCAAGGGTCTCAGGGTCCCTACTGAGTATCATATACTCACCCATGCACATGATATGCCGTTGTGTTTGATGTAGACGATGGACAACACTGATCTAGGTGGAGTCATGTGGAGTTGGATGGTACCCGGTTCTGGACCACTTGGTGGGACGTACACGGAGCGGGCAGCCGTAACCGAGGAGCTGAGGAGACTACATGTACCCACCCTCTAAGTGGGATTTCTGGAGGATGACTTAGTGTTGCAATTTTAATTACTGATGTTGTAATTTTCTCTCAGTTGTACTTTACTCTCAGTTCGGTTTGTATATTGGCCCATTCATGTTTCAACACTTACCTTGTACCCAGTTTTTCTTAGTGCTGACTTAACTTGCGTACTCTATTGTGTATGTTACTTCATAAAGGCAATTCCTTCCCTTATTTTAGGTTTTACGCCTTTGGTTCTAGTCACTAGCCCCTGGCTTATGGAAGGCGGGTTTGGGGTAGTCACGGCACGGGCCCCAAGGATGGGTCGTGACAAACACCCTTTATGGGAAAGGGTTTTTAATTCACTACACAATTGTTTGGGCATAGAAAAAAGCAGTGAAATTTCAAAAGCCTAATATTTTCACTTAACGATTCATAAATATATTTTATTTGAGAGATAATTGGGTATCTCATCAAATAAAAATAAAATGGTCAGAAAAAGAGAGATGAAAAAATATATCACAACATTAGAAATTGAAAATTGAATGAATATTTTAATGGATAAAGTTGAATATAGAAATGGATACTGACTATATTTTGGCGTGTTAGGAGTACAAAAAGTATCATTGGAGGATTAATGAGAGTTAAAGTGGGTTCTCATCATTTAGACATTAAATGGGATCTATGGAGAGTAATGAAAAGAATATCCCATAATAAGAAAATTTAACTTAAGAGACATAACAAAAAAGAAGTACTTGAATAGAAATGAGAAGAGAAAGATCCCCTACATGAGTGTGTGATGTCAAATTCATAGAAGGGGATTTTTGAGATATTGGGGGAACCTTGTGAAGACACTGTATAGTGTAGGGTAGAGTTTTGATGTTATCAAAAGAGTTTTAATGATGATACATGAGAGCTTGGGTGGGTTTATATTGGAAAAGAGGGAAATTTTTTATTATTTAGGTTTTGGACACTATATAATAAAATAACAAAAAACAAAAACCATCCCCTAGTTTTATTCCATGATATCAAAAAAAAATTGTGTGCATAGAATAATTTTATAATTAAATTTGATGAAATTAACAAAATAATTCCCCTGATTATGTGGAGGTGGGTCATACTCTTAATGAAATTATTTTAAAATCGTAATCGTTATTAATGGTTTTTGATGATATATAAAGGCCTCATAAAATAAAAAAAATTAAACAAAGACTCACATAATTATAAATGTAAAACAAATATTTTATCTTTTATACCATTTATAATATTTATTACATCACTTTTGGGTAATTGTGATGTTATAATACACAAATTATATTAATATTGTATTTAAATTTTACCTGAAAATTCAACTGTCTAAGAAAATTTTGAATCATTCCCCATGGGATAATATTGATGCAATGATTCCAAAAATAATATTAATTTTATTAGAATAATTTTCTAAAAATTTTAATTTTCAATTTTAAAAATAAAATTGATATTTATTAGGAAATGATGGGTTTTTGACAATAACACTTTTGAATCCCAAATAAAATTACATTACACTTGTAAAAAATTATATAATAATTTATATTTAATATAAAATCTTTAATAATAATTATTTATTAAAACATTATTTATTTCATTAGTCCATTAATTTATCAAAATAAGTCCCTTAATTTCCTTTTAATATTAACTAAAATAGAGTTGGTGTTTTATTAAATAAAATTAAATAATATTTATAAAATAACAATAATTGGATGAAAATATTTTCTTTATTATATAAATGAAAATTTACTTACTCATAATTGTATTTTCTTGATACATATCTATTTAATACACCATCAAATTCCCTAGGAGTACTGTACACGGTGGTGAGACTTTCATGGGGTGATTTTGATTACATGGTTTGGGTTGTGATATCGGTGAATTTGAACATATCCCATAAATGGTTTCTCTCATGATTAATTTGTTAGATCTATGATTTTTATTGCTTAAGGTCCAATCCCTATAAGCTTATCTCACTTGGAAGCTCTGATAAATTTGATTCATAGGGTAAAATCGTACTAGTTGAGGCGATCACTTCCTTTGCCTATGTCACTTGAAATTGTTAAAACCAAATATTTAAACTAATCATGTGATCATTATAAAAATCCTATACTATCAATGGAAATGATTATCAACAATAAATTAAATCCAATAGGATATAATATAACCAAATAAGTGAATGTGATTTTTATAACTATATTACATAATAGGACATTTAAATAAATTACAAGGGGAATATTATTTATAAAAATCCAGGTCATTATAATCTTCCCCCATTAATATACCCTTGAAATTTTAATTTACTGTAATAAATTAGTTCAGGGTAACCCTATTTCATCACGTCCAATGGATCCCACATTCTTTGTTCAGACATTTCTTTTCTCTAGAACACTTTAAACATGTACGTTATCTTATTAAATAGAAATTTTTCTCTATGATCTATGATATTCACCAGATACTCATCATAGGAAATTGTATTCTCCAATCGTACCACCTATGCATTGAGTACATGTGATGGGTTTGGTATGTAATTTATTAATATAATTACATGGAATACATCATATACATGAGATAGATTTATTGGTAGTGATAGATGATATTCTACCACTCAAATTCTATCATGGATCGAAAGGTGGCCGATATATCTTTGAATAAGTGTTCCCTTCTTCAAATATATCATCACATTATTACATGGAGGTATGTGGAGGAATAGTCTATCTTTAATATCAAGATCTAGGTCTCATCTTTGATTGTCAGAATATCTATTTTTCAACAATAAGTACACTTGATGTATTATTGAATGGTATTGACCTTTTCAAACATTTCCTCAACCATTTCAAGACCTACTTGTTTTCATTCCCCAACATCATCCAAGCATAAATGTTATTTACAGAATTTCCCATAAATATATATATAGGGATCCATTTGTATCCTTGAGTGGAAGCATTTTCTATAGGAGAACTCAACTCAAGGTAGATATCAGCCCCATGATCCATTGATATCTATAAAACATGATCCCGACATATCTTCCAGTTTTTTAATAGTCCTCTCATATTGGAAAAAAATTTGAGGAATATAGGCTTTAATGATGTTCAGATCAATGTTTATAGCATGTTAGACTCATTTTAATAACATGGAGTTGATTCTTAGATCTTGATCAGATTTAGACGATAGTGGTGCTTCTTAAAGCCTTACCAATTCCTTGAAGTAGATCCATTCAAATTGTCCTAGTTATAAATCAACTATAATTATAATGAAGTGAATAGTCATTCTAAGAAGATACACCACAACCCATATAAAATTATTCCTTCCTAATGTATTTGGAAGAATAGTGACAAATTCCCTGGCGATGTTTTATCATTTTTATATATGTATGGGTAACTGTTTCTTTACCCCCTTATACATTTTCATTTCCTTTTTCATTTACTAGCATACAAGATATAATTATATATATTCTTTGATATCTTTTGTCTTATTATCCCACTAATATTGTTCTCTGAGATCTCAATATATCATTATGATTTCTTAGTGGGTTGAAAATGTCAAACTATGTGCATCATCCAACAATTCATTCTTTATCATAGAATTTGATGTTACATATTCTCATGACCCGAATATTGCAATTCCTAAATTAAAAATAAACATTGGGGATATCCATTTTATTATAGTTATTACATTCTTCTGAATTCCAACATCATCCCTTTGAGTATCATTTAACCTCTCCAGAAGGAATGGTTGAGAAAATGTTTTTTGAAAATATTGATGATGTTCCTTCATCTATGATTCCCATATATATCCATTATAAATCTTAGAAAATTGTATCCCTCTCAATTATCAGAATTTCTAAATCAATTTTACATAGATAATCCAAAAAATAATTATATTTTCAAGGATGGTAGTAGACTGATAAGTTATAGTCCTTGATCATATCTAACCATCTTCATTTGCACATATTCATCTCCTTTTTGTGAAAATATGCTCGGGTATTTTGTGATCCATATAAAATTCACACTTATCCCTGAAATGAATCACAATTAACTCGTAGTTCTTGTAAAATGTTGGAAAAGTACACTTGAGGATATCCTCCTTCTTCACCATAACATTGTAATATCCTCACCACATATATACATTGAATATGCACTATGATCAATGTACATGATAAAAAACATCCTCAATATTTGGTAGAATTTTTTTTTCATTAATGTGATCTTGGATGAGCTAATGATAATCATTTCAAAAGAGCATTGACTCATCCTTCTTATTGAAAAAGAGGAATAGTGAACCTCATGTTGAAAAACATGTGTGTATGATCCTTTTATCTAGATTATTGAGTACTTTTTTGTTCCCTCATGTCCCAAAAAACATTATATACTATGTCATGGATAACGGAAATTCCACATGAATAATATTGATTTGAAATTCAACCTCTTTGCTAAGTGGAAGGCAAGACAATTCTTTGGGAAACACATCAGTGTACTACCTAGCAATAAACTTGTATTAGAGGATGGTTTATTCAATATAATCTATTATTTGAGATAGATAAACTTGGTCATAGAATAATAGTATCCATGATTGATATGTGTGTGCTTAAAAAGATTCACCCACATCGTTGAAATTTTATAGAATCGGGGGTCGATTCACAAAACTAAGAGTGATTCTCTATTCGTGGAAATTTATTTTGGCTCTATATAGAAAAATCCAATCAATTTATAGAATTCAATATAATTACACCAAAGGGAGTATGCTAGGGACTTCTAAAAATCTCATCCCAAAAGATATAATATGTGAGGTGTTATATACTTGGGATGCAATAATTCCTCAATTTCCCATTTTCACCCATAGGACTATATCCTTGCTCAATGGTTGTGTTTGAATAGTTCAACTAAACATTCATGATATAAAGGATTGTGTAGAACTAGGATCAAAATGTATGTTCTGAATCCTTGAAAAAATAACTAGAATACATATCACAACTTTTTTATCAGGATCCACCTCAGTGGTTGTGATGGTAAAAGATATCTCTTATAGTCTTAGAGGTTTATGGTTATTTCCTAAATCCCTAGGGTTAGTACATTATTTTGAAAAGTGACTTGGTTCCTTATATTTTATGCAATGATCAAGCCACTGAGGGCTAACCACATCATTACATTCCTCCATCACATTAGGTAGTTTCTTTTATTGAAAATCGTTATCTTGGTGTCCTTCCATCCCACACATATTGAATTTCCTCATTCCCTTTAAGCAATTTCCGGGGCGTTTATTTCCGCATCATTCACAAGTGGGACATAGAAATTTCATGGAATTGATAGATGTATCTGTTGGACCAATAGATTTAAACTCCAAAATTCTCTTCTTATACCCATGATAACATTAAGATTCACTGATCCCCATCTCTTTGATGAGGGAATATCAGACAGGTTCTTCATGGCTATCAAATGCATGAATTGCCATGGATTTTTATAGACTAGATTTTATACAACCAAATAAATGGTCAACAAATCATTCATGGGTAATGAAAAACATCTAGTAGAACCATCTCTTGTTCAGAACATTTAAGGATGTGAAAGACCACGTCAATAGAGTAGATCAAATTTTTTTTTTGTGATTAATAGATCAAATAATCCCTTAAAAGTAAAAGGGATTTTGACATGAAGCACTCAATTGTGGCTTTACAACTCTTATGGGGTTTTGGGAACCCCTCATGATCTAGTTTCTATACACAACAACTGTTAGTTGAGAGAGTATCATCACAATGTTCATGATTCCCTCTCCCATTAGGTTTTCCATCTCATTGGTGCAATCATCGCATTTCCCATCGCATTGATTGTTTACTCGATTACACATATATCATGCCACTTTATAAAATAAAATGAATATTATGTTTGATTATTTTGGAAATATTATTCACATAAATGTGGAATACAATGAAATTAAAGAGGTAAATTATAAATTACTTGTATTTTCTTAACTGATGAATTTCTATGCTTCGATCTATGTAATACATGATCTATTTCCTAACATATACTCTTTTAGGTATTTTTTATTCCCTTAAAAATATTTCATAATGATATTATGAATTTATCAATGAATAACCCCTAAGAGTGTCAAAATAGGTGTGAAATAAATTATACTCTCATGTACGTGGTTATACCGAGTCCGGCCATACGCACCTTGTTAGAGTTGGTATACCTAGGTATACAAGAACTAAAACCACATCCACTTTTAGTATCCATAAAAGGATGTAATTTTCTCTTTATAAATTAACCTATACATGTAAAAAGTTAAGTATTTGTTCTTATACTTAGTATTATCCCTATTTATTTTTGAAAATGTTTTCTAATCCTATTCCAAAAAATAACATAACATTTTCTTTGAAAAAAACTAAAAAAACCTTATTTTTTATTTCAAATTAATATATTATTCTATAGATTAAAGTACAAATAATAAATCCTAGAAAATAAAAAAGGGTATTTTCTTTCGGAATTCGGTACTAGCATAACATTACGAACAAGGGACACAACACCATTATAAAACATATCCTTGACATGCTTGTACAAATAAATGGCATTTTAAACTACATGGGATAACCTAAAAAAAGAAACAGGTGAGATATAAATCCCTATATGGGATTAAACATGGAATGAGTTTATACATTTTAGGAAATAGTAATATAAATGGGGAATGAAAATAGTATGAATCATAAATGAGACAAGATATATCAGATAATAATAACATGGGAAATTTTGCAACAATATAAAACAATACATAATAAATGTAGGTAATGGATAAAATCACATGAATTCATTTGGAAAGAGTCCCATAAATGAATTATGATCAATCACTATCCCCACAATATTTCTAATGAGACTAAATATTATTCAATGAATTAGAGTTCTATATAATTTTAGACACACCCATTTCATTCATTTCATTATTATGATTTTATGTTCCACACAGATCAAACAACCTCGATTCATTATTCATCATAATATATTCCATGATAATGGAATGTGGAATACATATATAGAATTAATAAAAAAAAATTATATTCATAAATTTGAACACACTTGATATGAAAGGTTTTGATATTTACTACAGAATTATTTTAACATGGAAAACTGATGAGAAATTTTGGAAACATAATGATGTCAGTTAAAGATTCTTAAAAATGGGGTGATTATAGATAATATGTAATGTAATAACATATAAGAAATATTGGAGGTAATAGGGATATGGAAAAACATATCCCAACATTAGAAATTGGAAATTGAATGCAAAAATTAATGAAGATACTTGAATAATGAAAAGGATCCTAACTATATTTTAGCATGGTAATAGGTGTACGTAATAGATAACAGGAGGTATAATGTTAGTGAAATGTTTATATCATCATTTATATTTTAATTTTTAATTTATAGAAATAGGGAAGAACATATCCCAACATAATAAAATCGAAAATAAGAGATATATCATAGAAGAAGTGTTTGAATGGAAATGAGAAAAGTGAAATCCCTTACATGGGTGTGTCACTCCAAATGCTTGGGAGGGGATTGTTAAGATGATTTAGAACCTTATGAGGACTCTAGAGAGAGGAAACAAGAGTATGAATGTGACAGAAGATATCTTAATGAATATAAATGGGATCTTGTCTAGGTTTATATAAGAAATTAAGGGTTTTTCATTATTATTTAGGTTTCACGTTCTAGATAATAAAAAAACTAAAACAAAAAAACCTCCCATTATTTGTACCATGGATTTTTAAAAATTGAATGGAATATAATTATTTTATATGATCAAGGACCAAACATAATAAAATAATTCCCTTTATTAAATGGAGATGATTCAAACACCTAAAGAAATTATTTAAACACATAAAATATAATAATGGTTTTGGTTTATTCATAAATGATTTAAAAAATTATAAAATAAACATTAATCTTATAATTTTAAAGAGAAAATAAATATTTGGTTTGGATACCCTTTATAGTATTTATTAAATCACTTTTAGGTCATTATGATGTCATAATACCATAATGTATATTTATATGTTACATATTGTTTACCCAAACATTCCACTATCTCATAAAATTATGAAAGAATCATTCTTGGTTAATTTTGTTTCTAATATTCAAGAAATAATATTCATTTTATATAAATAATTTTCTATATATTTTTAGTTTAATTTTTATAATAAAATTGACATTTACTAATAAGAAGTTATTTTTTGAAAATTATAGCTTTTTAACCATTATAAAATTTAAAGTAGCCATCATAAATGTAATATGATCATTTATATTTAATAAAAATTATTTAATAATAATATTTTACTAAAATATTTTTTATTTAAAAATAAATTAATTTATCAAAATAAATCCCTAAAATAAATTTGAATATTTACCAAAAATTTTATTAATGATTTATTGAATCAAAAAATACAATTACAATAATAAGATAAAAACATATTCATTATTGTATAAAAAATAATGTACATACTCATAATTATAGGGTCTTGATTCATATCCATTTAATACTACAAAAAATTCTATAATATTAAAGGGATTCATAGTGCTACATTAATGGGGGGATTTGGCATAAATGGTTTGGGTTGGGATCTCGATGAGCTCGAACTACTCTCATAAATGATTTCCCTCATGCATAAGTTATTGGATATCAGTTTGTCTTGGTCAAGGGAAACTCCAAGTGATTCTATCTTCCTTAGAAACTTTGATAAATGTGATTTATGAAGTATGATCCTACTAATTGAGGCCATTGCTTCCTTTGTATCTGTCACTTGGATTTGTTGAAACAATATATTTATAATAATAATGTGATCATTGTTCCATGGTTTTATTATAAATGTTAATTATTCATAATGGAAGATTAAATACAATTAGTATAATAAAACTGTATCCTCTTCTCTCTATATCCTATAAGATCCTGATTAACAGCGGGGATATATGTTGTTATGGTGGGAATACTATATTTTAATATCTGTGTAAAAAAACAACAGAAATAAAGGTAATAGTATAACCCATAATGAGATATAATCTAGTAAAATTTCATATTGAAATGTACTGATAATTAATTAACATATACCATGTTATATGTTATGATAATATCTAATAAATTAGGGGAAAATACACATTAGGAAAAGATAATTGGCATAAAAACTGAAAAATCCAAAATAAAATCTATTGATGAAGTAAAAGTGTTATCTTTAAACATATTACATAATAAGACATAAAAAAATTTCTAGGAAAATTTTATTTATAAAAATTTATCTTGATACAATATAATCATCAATTTTATTAATTATAATGATATTAATTTTTTATTAAAATAATTTTTAATTACTATTAAATATGTTTAAAACCTTTATCCCCTATGTGAAAATTTTATTAAATGAAATACATGAAAAAAATACACAAAACATTAATTATATTTTCTAAAATATTAAAAATGTGTTATATATGTCATCATAGTATTTTAAGACAATTCTTTCACATTATTAAATTTATTTTTATAAAAAATAGTGTTTCAAAAACTATCACAACATTCGTTTATAATAATTTAATAAATGAAAAAATATTAGTAAAATTGGTATTATTCTTTATTGACAAAAAAGTCATGTTTTTGGAAAATTAATAAAATAAATATTTTATTAATATTGATAAAATAGATCCCAAAATTATGTTATTTTAAAATAATCCACATACAAATATTTATTAACGATGTTTTAAAAAAATATAGTGAGAAATATTTTTATTTGAAATAACGTATGATATATTGACTATTATTATTCCTATAATTTTAAAAAATTTATAGTGTTTAATAATTACTAATTAAATCAAGAGATAATATTATTATAATATCATAATAAACATATTTTCTTAGAATAAATCACAATTTTCTAGAAAATAATTTTTTATATATATGGTGAATTGAAAAAATGGCTTTATGAAATGTATAAAAATTCCTGAAATTTCTATAAATATAATTATATTTATTACAATTTGATATAATCCTATTTTATATATACATAACCACTTATGATATCCATATAATACATAACAATCACATAATCTGTAATTTTATTTTTGGGTGGTGGCTCATCTTGCATACATCCGGTGAAAATATCTACGAGATTGAAATTTAAATGTATACAGTTTCACTCTAACCATAATTTCTAAAGTTCAGATTGGTCTTGTTAACATGATAACCAATGATATGATACAGCCATCCACGTTTAGGAAGGAGACATTATTAAGGAAAACTTCCACTCTTGTATTCCATTTCTTTATATGTTCTTTATTGACTGTGTTATATAGTTAGTTAAATTTACACTATCTAAATTATTAACATTGTTTTAATATTAATATTAAATATAAAATAATATCATGTTTTTATCATATTAGTTTTTTATATCCTATGAGATAAACAATTTAATATATTATTAATTTAATGATAAAATATAGTGAAATATTATTTTGTTCTAGTTATTAAGTGTAAAATTCTATGATTTGAATCTTTCATTGATACAAAAAGTTTGGTTATCACCACATAGCTGGTCCACAAGATTTTCACTATAGGATTTAAATGTAGTATAAAAAATAAATATATAATTTTCTATCGACTATATTTAAACCATAAAGCATAATGTACTAAAATATAGGATGTTTACACATGATACACGATGCATTGTGTCACACATCACATACTTTCATTCCCAAGTATATTAATAGTTAAGAAGGTTTATTTTATTTCAATCTATATTCAATACAATCATGGATTAAAATAATTTTATACTAGGCTATCTAGAAATTAAGGAATAATTCACCCAATGAATATTATAGATATAATTCCCATACTTTGATGGTAAATAAGTTTGAGTCGCCAATGCTCTTGAATTATTGAATTGATAATTTAAATATAGAATCTTTGAAAATAATATTTTTTATTAAATGACCTAACTGTGAAATATTATTTGACGAGTTATATAATTAATATATATATTAATTGTCAAGGAGTTTATGAGATGGGATTCAATATGGCTACTGAATTGACTGATGGATAGCTTATAAAGATATTATTATTGAAGATCATAAAAGTTTCTTAATGTTGTATAGAAATCGTCTAATGTTAAAATTTTCATGGAGGCTTATCTTTTTAGTGTTGAATATATCATGGTTGAAGGTTCAGGTAATCCAAATTAATGTTGGAAGTAACAAGGCACTAATGACACTTAAAATACACTATTTGAGTACTAAAATTCTATAAACAAAATTGAAAATTATCCAAATATGTTTGGAATTATTCTATTAATAAATTGAATAATTTCGTGTATTATATGGTGATTGTATGTTTTTGATAATACCTTAGATCAATTAATTTTTTGTTGATGTTATATGAGGAATTATACACTTTTTGAGTTGATACTGAAAATGACACATTCCATGAGTTAGATTACATTATATGAAATTGTATACTGAGTCTAGAAAATGGGTTTTGTAAAACATAATAAGAAATTAATGAATCATTGTTGACTTTTGAGATCTTTACCCGATGTATTATTTTTCTATATTTTGGAAGGGCATGAGTTTTATAAGGACATTGTAGAACATCACATGTCTTAAAAAAATATCTATATTTGGTAAAAATAGACAATGGCTTGGAAATTTTAACGTATTAAGAAATATATTGAATACTAAAACCACAATAAATTATTTTTTTGTATATTACTTTTAAATTAATTTATATTTAAAGAATTATCAACCCAAATATTAAAATATATCTGATGATGTTGATTCATTAATCCAAGTTGACATCATCATGATTACTTTACAAGAAATGATTCAATATTCTATTTGGTAAAATTGTAATTATAATAGAGTGGAGTTATAAAAATTTCATTAATTCTATTATCTTCAATTAATTATATTTTTACCAGTGTTATTCAAATGTAGAAATAAATTTGATGATGTTTGTACTATTCTTTATTTACTAAAACGTCACAAATTAATTCTGATTCGAGATGAATGATTCAGTAAATTGGTCTTAGTTATTATGGATAATAAGATCATGTTTAAAGAACGTTATAAGAGATTTAGTGAAGTAGAAATGAATATTAATATTGATTAAATAAATTTATTGTTTGAATGTTATGATTCTTTTAATACAATATAATTCATTAATTATCAGAATCCCAATTTTTTATTATTATTAGAAATTTAGTTCATCAAAATGAGATATTTTTTATGAATGAAGTTGAAATCAATTTATATATTTATATACTATCATATTTTGGAGACCAATCCATACTGTAGTAATTAATACTATGTTATTTTTATATAGAAATGATGATTTATTAATGTGGATATTTGTGGACATGTTGTAAGATAATAATAATAAGATATTATTCTTTATTTATAGAAGGCATATTTAGATAGGATAAAATGAGAATTAAATGATAGTGGACATTATTAAAATTTATAGGAGACACGTAGTAGAGTAAAAAAGAAAATATTCACGATCATGGGGACTAAATGGCATGGTGTCCTTGATGAATAATGGAGATATCATGAGAACACTCCCATGTGATAAAATTATGTAGAAAAAGTCCATGGATCATGAATCCATGATTTTCGAATTTTTTTCAATATTAAATATATGGAAAATATATATTTATAACCATTATTTAAAACCTTAAAATAATGAATATTGTTATTCTTTTTGAGAAAAATAGTTTAATCGATTAAGTGAAAAAGGATAATTCAATATTGATATAGTAATGAAGAAAACGTCCAATAATGATAATGAAGAATAACATTATATTATAAAGACTATATATTGTTTTAGAAATTATCATATAAGTGATAAATAACAAAAAAATTTATAATGACTAATTGGTATGTAGTTTTATACAATACTAATTATATTTCAAAGACCATGATTTTTGGGGGGAGAGATGCTTGTGAACAGATACCAAGAAATATCTACGGAGTAATACTTTTTTTAGAGAGAGAGTTATATGAAATTATTCATTGATATCCAAATGGAGTTGAAGATGTGTTTTATGATAAATTGGATTAGTTTATGCAAAAGTGTTGGAATTTTATGTAGATTAGTGACCTTCTTCAAGAGGTTATAGAATCTATAGTTCGAGTTGGGACATTGAAGACATTTGAATGAATTATAATCAAATGTTTAATTGTGTAATATAATAATTAATTGATAGGATATGAAAATAAATATGGTATAAGATGACACACACTCAAAACCCTTTATAATATGTGGTGAATATTTTTGGAAACTATGTGTATCATAAGATAAGCAATAAAAACAATAGCCAGGAACCATTGTTATAGGGAAAACCATGCATAATTACCATTAACTTATCTTAATTTCTTTTAAATTTTTCATATGTTCTGTTATTTTGGAAAATAGAGTGTAATGACCTAATGTTTTTCAATGAAAAATTCCCTTCTTATATTTATAAAAACACAAAATAATGAATGACTAAGTGATAAGTGACCTTTAAACATAATTTTGTCACCCCTATGTTTGGAATTTTAAAAATACGACATTCACGGCTGTGTTCAAGATAGTTTTTGGAGTCCAATGAAACAAAAATAATTTTTGGTAAATAGTAACCTACCCTTATGAATAGTAACCTACCCTTATTAATAGTAATATGACCCTTATAAATAGTAAATAAGAGTAACATTACCTATGAATAATAAAATAAAATTTAGACATCTTAGAATGTGACAATTTGACCTTAGTAAACATTTTTGGTATTTTATAAGTCATAAATAATTTATTATAATTAATTAATTAATTTTAAAGAATACTGATTTTCCTGAAATATATTCATAAATTATTGAATCAATTTCTAAAGGTTTTTATATAATTTTATAAGACCCTAAGTAATTTTTGAAAGAATTGCAAAATCAGTTTTAATTTTAAAAGATGTTTTTTTAAGTAAATTATGATTTTAATTAAATATTAAATTAATAATATTTAGAATTTTTTTTTTGAAAATTGGACTTCATTTTTTGATTCTACATGTTGAAAAATGGATGGGGTAAAATTTTGGGATTTTTCTGAGATACTTGAATTTTTGATGAATAGTAGAATACATTAATTTATCATATAAATACATTTTAATTAAAACCCACTATTCCTGACATCTCAAGTGATGTAAGAACCCAAATCCCGAATTCAAAAGTCTTATTTACTAATATTAGTCATCCAAGACTCAATATTCCTTGACTTAGGTGAAATTAATAAACTAATCAATTTTATATTAAGGAAACCCCTCTCCCCTCTACTATAAAAGCCACCCTTCACTCCCTCTTTTCCTCACACCTATAAAGCTCCAAGATATCTCTAAACTCTATCCAAACACCTTCCCTAGCCCCTCCCCCACGTCCAAGAGCTTCTTGTCTCATCAAAAGAACAAGCTTAGGCATTTAAGGTGATTCTTAAGAGGAGGATTCTAAAGGTAATTTCTCTCCCTCTTCTCCTTTAATTTCCTTTCAAGTTCAAGTTCCTTTCTTGATCTCTCCCTACCTATATTCATCAAAATTGTTTTGTAACTCCAGTATTATAAATATAATGTAATCTTATGATTATAATGGTATATTATATCACCCAAAACCCTTTCCCTCTTCCATTTATTTTATTAAAGAGAACGTTATTCATGTGGTGTTAATTTATCACCTTCAAAAAACAACATGCTCTCTTCTTCCATTTCTACTTTAAATCTGGTCATAAAACCATTTTTATGGTTCAAACAGAATATTTTATATGTATTATGTTCTATTTTAAGTTCTGGAAATAACCTATGGCCATATTACTAAGTGAAAAGTTAAAACGAGTTCGTTGTGATCCAAAAACCGCTCAAATAAACCCAAATAATCTTCATTTAATTCTTATCTAATGATTCGGCCACATGGATATAATATAACTCATTATAAAATCATTCAAGCTTCTGTAATATCAATAATTACATGTAATATCAGTTCTGTATGTTTACCTATGATCTACCCAAACATCAAATTAAGAATACAAGTGGACCGCTCAAAAAAACCATGAAAACGAACATCCCCGATCAATGTTTTTAAACTCTATAAGTCATCCAAAGGAACATAATATGAAATAATGAAACCAGAATGAAACCTATTAATGTATAAAAGGTTATGTAATTTCTAATTAATGAATATAATGTCATTATACAGGACATTAAAGAGAAGGAGGCATTCGAGTACAAGGTAAGGGGAAATCTCGAACCCAATTTTCTTCCTTCGGGTTCTCCCTCTTTCACTCTATTTTTGATATGGTTACTCATCAAAGGTCTTTTTTTCATAATTTACATTAATTTTATGGGATATAAATGTTTTTCACTGGTTTCTATGTCCATCAAAATGTTTTCCAAAAGAACTCTTCTTTCAAGATCTCACCTTATACCTCTCATTCAAGGTTGATGGTTCTTATATCAAGTATGCTGTTCCCTCTTTCTTTTGGGAACCCAAAGCTTATGAATGTGTTATTATGAGATGAAACCAATTCCTTTCCATGGGTTATATATGTACATTTTTGATATGTGTTCTATGTGGAAATCCTGATAATGATAATGTTATGATGTGACGGGTGTGCCCGGAATTATATAGCGCTCCAATGCATTGGGTAAAGTGATGAATCTCATGAGTAAATGTGAAATGATGCATGAAAATGATGCTAGCTTTGTTCACAAGTATGTGTGGTAGTTCACCACTAAGACATGATGTTTCATTTTTATTCTTTGCCACATTTCAAGTTTATTGTTTATGCTCCTCTCATGTTCAAGATCTTTTTCATGATTATGCTCACCCCATGCTATACTGTTCTTATCTATCCTCTTACTGGGCTTTTAGCTCACCCCATTTGATGTATATCCTCAGATGGCTACATGTACTAAAGAGAGGACAAGTGCTACTAAGAAGCTATAGAAGAAGAAATTAAATGAATTTTTATGCTTGATGTTGTACTTGTTATGTGTAGTCTTAGTTTTCCCAATACACTAAACCTCTGGATCCTACATGTGTAATACTATTATGTTGTTTATCTTTGAAATTATGTAATAGTAATGTAAGAAAGGGTCGGGTCTCTATAGTTGGTATCAGAGGAAAGGTTTAGTTAATTTGGGAATTTGGATTAGTAAACCCTAAAGAAAACCTCTAGCATGAGACTAAGTACAAATATGCACAAAAGGATATTTACCTAGGGATCCCATGTGTTATGTTTTTGGTATAATTGTTTAAATGAATAAGTTATTCATGACTTGTTTACTTATGTTTTGTTCTATCCTTTTCTATTTTAGAAAATGGTGGGAACCAGGAGAGGTAATAAAGGAGAAGTACCCTCACCTGTTTGTGTAAAGCGAAATTTCGAGGGTGAAATTTCTTAAGGGGGGAAGAATGTAAAGACCCAATGATTTTCAATGAAAAATTCCCTTCTTATATTTATAAAAACACAAAATAATGATCGACTAAGTGATAAGTGACCTTTAAACATAATTTTGTCACCCCTATGTTTGTAATTTTAAAAATCCGACATTCATGGTTGTGTTCAAGATAGTTTTTGGAGTCCAATGAAACAAAAATAATTTTTGGTGAATAGTGACCTACCCTTATGTATAGTAACCTACCATTATGAGTAGTAATATGACCCTTATAAATAGTAAATAAGAGTAACATTACCTATGAAGAATAAAATAAAATTTAGACATCCTAAAAAGTGACAATTTGACCTTAGTAAACATTTTTGGTATTTTATAAGTCATAAATAAATAATTATAAATAATTAATTAATGTAAAAGAATACATATTTTCCTGAAATATATTCATAAATTATTGAATCAATGTCTAATAGTTTTTAGATAATTTTATAAGACCCTAAGTAATTTTTGAAAGAATTGCAAAATCAGTTTTAATTTTAAAAACTGTTTTTATGTAAATTATGATTTTAATTAAATACTAAATTAAAAATATTTAGAAAATTATTTTTGAAAAATTGACATCATTTTTGTATTCTACACGTCGATAAACGGTTGGGGTTGAATTTTGGGATTTTTCTGAGATACTTGAATTTTTGATGAATAGTAGAGTACATTAATTTATCATATAAATACATTTTAAATAAAACCCACTATTCCGAACATCACAAGTGATATAAGCACCCAAATCCCGAATTCAAAAGTCTTATTTACTATTATTAGTCATCCAAGACTCACTATTCCTTGTCTTAGGTGAAATTAATAAACTAATCAATTTTATATTAAGGAAACCCCTCTCCCCTCCACTATAAAAGCAACCCTTCACTCCCTCTTTTCCTAACACCTCTCAAGCTCCAAGCCTTCTCTAAACTCTGGCCAAACACCTTCCATAGACCCTACCCCACTTCCAAGAGCTTATGGTCTCATCAAAAGACCATGCTTAGGCCTTTAAGGAGATTCTTAAGAGGAGGATTCTAAAGGTAATTTCTCTCCCTCTTCTCATTTAATTTCCATTCAAGTTCAAGTTCCTTTCTTGATCTCTCCCTACCTATCTTCATACAAATGGTTTTTTAACTCCAGTATTATAAATATAATGTAATAATATGATTATAATGGTATATTATATCACCACAACCCCTTTCCGTCTTCCATTTATATTATTAAAGAGAACGTTATTCATGTGGTGTTATTTTATCACCTTCAAAAAACAACATGCTCTCTTCTTCCATTTCTACCTTCAACATGGTCATGAAACCATTTTTATGGTTGAAACAGAATATTTTATATGTATTGTGTTCTATTTTATGTTCTTTAAATAACCTATGGCCATATTACTAAGTGAAAAGTTAAAACGAGTTCGTTGTGATCCAAAAACCGCTCAAATAAACCCAAATAATCTTCATTTAATTCTTATCTAATGATTCGGCCACATGGATCTAATATAACTCATTATAAATTCATTCAAGCTTCTGTAATATAAATAATTAAATGTAATATCAGTTCTGGATGTTTACCCATGATCTATCCAAACATCAAATTACGAATACATGTGGACCGCTCAAAAAACCATGAAAACGAACATCCCCGATCAATGTTTTTAAACTCTATAAGTCATCCAAAGGAACATAATATGAAATAATGAAACCATAATGAACCCTATTAATGTATAAAAGGTTTTGGAATTTCTAATTAATGAATATAATGTAATTATACAGGACATTAAAGAGAAAGAGGCATTCGAGTACAAGGTAAGGGGAAATCTCGAACCCAATTTTCTTCCTTCGGGTTCGCCCTCTTTCAATATATTTTTGATATGGTTACTCCTAAAAGGTCTTTTGTTCATCATTTAATTTACTTTTCTGGTATATACATGTTTTTCACTGGTTTCTATGTCCATCAAACTATTTTCCAAAAGAACTCTTCTTTCAAGATCTCACCTTATACCTCTCATTCAAGGTTGATGGTTCTTATATCAAGTATGTTGTTCCCTCTTTCTTTTGGGAACCCAAAGCTTATGAATGTGTTATTATGAGATGAAACCCATTCATTTTCATGGGTTATTTATGTACATGTTTGATATGTGTTCTATGTGGCAAGCATGATAATGATAATGTTATGATGTGGTGGGTGCACCCGGAATTATATAGCGCAATATGAATGTTTAAATGTGATGGGTGTTCCCGGAATTATATAGCGCTCCAATGCATTGGGTAAAGTGATGAATCTCATGAGTAAATGTGAAATGATGCGTGAACATTATTCTAGATTTGTTCACAAGTATGTGTGGTAGTTCACCACTATGACATGATGTTTCATTTTTATGCTTTGCCACATTTCAAGTTTATTGTTTATGCTCCTCTCATGTTCAAGATCTTCTTCATGATTATGCTCACCCCATGCTATATTGTTCTTATCTATCCTCTTACTGGGATTTTATCTCACCCCTTTTGATGTATATCCTTAGGTGGCTACATGTACTAAGGAGAGGACAAGTGCTACTAAGAAGCTATAGAAGAAGAAATTAAATGAATTTTTATGCATGATGTTGTACTTGTTATGTGTAGTCCTAGTTTTCCCAAGACACTAAACCTCTGGATCCCCCATACGTAATAGTATTATGTTGTTTATCTTTGAAATGATGTAATAGTAATGTATGAAAAGGTCGGGTCGCTATATAGAGAATCACATTCTGAGAAATCTTTATAGAAAATATATGGTAAAAGAACCATGGGATATGTGATTATAATATCATTTGTATAGTCTCCCATGTAAAACATACATAGATATAAAATATTTTTGATGAAAATTAAATATAGCATCCAAATAGACATGATGGATAATTATAATGATTTTGTGTTCTTAGATACTAGATACATAAACATTTTTATTTAACTACAATATTCATCATTTCAAACATCTTTATTTGCATAAGTTGACTTTCTAGACTCACCATACATTATAAACTTCTCCATAACCTAGGGAAAAAACAAAACATATGAAGGCTTGAACATAGATTTTCAATATGGGTAAAAATTGTAGATATAATCAGTGATAATATTCAATTATATCATGATAATAAGGGTATGATGACATTTGGTAATCTATTTAAAAATCCTAGAAATTCCTATTTCTTAATCACGCGTTGTAAAATAAAACGTAATTATGTCACAATATTGGGTAATCGAAATCAACAGAACCATTAACCACAAGATGAATATATATATATATATCAATATTTCATAATGTAGTGATACTATCATAGGCATAAAAACCATATCATATTTCAAGGGTAACTAATGAGACCATTATATCATAGTGGATCATGCATCAACGCATATTTCCCATATCAGTGTAGATTAAGTATTCGTACCTATTTTATGTAGTGGATCGATAACATCAACTCATATCCCATAATAATATCTTGAGATATATGGATTTAACCAACGAATTTGGGGGATGCATAATTTCGGGCCCACATATCACATAATGATATAATATATATTTTTCCCACCAGATTATAAAAACTTTCATCATATCATCATTGAAAGACCTATGAAAAATAAAGATGTTTTGTAAAATGCACCTTAAAATAAAAACGAACCATTTAAGGAATGAATAATCTTTTATATTTACATAAAATCCATATTAAATATTAAAAATACTGAAAGGGTGATAACATATATGAAAAATATAATTAAAATACCATTAAATATTTTTTTTGAAAACATGAAAAAATATATTTTTCATTTGATTACATTTTAACAAAAAAATAAATTAATTTTGAGAAAATTACTTTCATTAAAGAAAACTACAAAAATATTTAATCAAAGCTTCAATGAATATAATGGTCATGATAAAGGGAAAATATGTTCATGTTGTATATCTTATAAAAAATTACTTACTCATTTTTTAAAAAGTCAAAAAAGACCTCATAGAATTTTTCTAGAAATATTTCAATTTTGTTTTTTAATTAAAGAAAAATACATTTTAAATTTCCAGATTAAAACATTTAATTATATAATAATGACCTTTCATAATAAAATTTTTAATATAAGTACATAGAATAAAATGTTTTCTGACGAAATTGGAAATAGGGGTAGATAATCATTAAAATAACTTTCCCAATCATTTTTAGCACCCTATATAGGAAAATGATAATAATACTTGAAAAATCTTTCAATAACTATAGGATAAGTAAATAAATGGGGTTTTAATAGTAATATCCCTAAAATATCCCTCAATGGAAATTTACTATAGATAATCTTGAACAGAAATGAGATTGTACCATAATACTGTACAACCTTAGTAACATTTGAATCATAATCTACATGATTGAAATAAAATAAAATTAAATAGTAAATACCATTAATATAATGATATTCTTGACATATAACATCAAATGGGGTACTATATACACCTAATGAAAATAACAAGTGATCAATGTTTCTTATGTTTGACAAAAACAGAAGTGAGACGACAAACCATTTATACACGTGAGATATTTATTCTTAAAAATTTGAATATCATATAGAATAAATAATCATTTATTACAAATATATTTAAAAAATCATATTTATATATAACTTAATATGTATAATTTCTTTATTATTAAGAAATATCCCTTTATTGAATTTTTTTTCATTAAAATCAATATTCAGGTGAAAAGGGAATATTTTCCTTCTATATTTTTATTTTATGGTTTCATAATCTATTGAATAACAAAAATAAAATAAGTATCATATTTATTAAAAATATAACATTTTATAAATATTAATATAATGTGATGATGAAAAAATATTCATCATTTTTAGAGGTGTTAGTCCACACATACACATGGGTAACATTATTGTTTTATAACAAATGAAAATTATAGATGGTATATAATATAATAAAATCAAAGAAGCATAACTACATCCTCAATATCTTAAATAAACATGAGGTCCATAATTTTGATTAACTATAATAGTCGATGATGAAAAATCAAACACATCCTCTTGGTGGGACGTTAGTCTACATGTACGCACGAAGGATGTTTTCATTTTCCAGTAGATGGACAAGTAGATAAAAAATGGTTGATAACAGAAATATTATAACATTTAATTATATGGGATATACTAATTTTAATATTTTAAAATGGTTTTGAGAGTATTGTAGGATACAAAATAAGAAATAAAAATAAAACACTTTGTTAAGAACTATACATGTTCTTTTGAAAAAGTCCTCTGGTTTATACAGAAATATTTCATACGATAGTATTATGATAAACAAGTACATATAAGATACGGGGAGGGTAGTTTTAATGGTAATTTGTCTAGAATTATAGGTGATAATAATCTCTTTATGTGTTTAGTAGAGAGGAGAGGTGGTATCCTTTTATAAGTGTTGGAGAGGAAACATAGTGAATTTTCCAAAGGATTAAAATATATTAATTTTTATCCCATGAAATATTGATCCAAAATGACTCATATTCGAAGATGATTTTATATAGTGCCAATATTTTACCATAAAACATGATTTATAAATATTTTTATATGTATTTATTCGTTATCATTTTTTTACACTTTTAACATTTTTTTTAAATTACCCTGGAAACTATCTTTTCATCCAATGTTGATATTTAGAATGAGAAAAAATAAGTCAAAAATATTTATATATTAATTATGATGATTAAAAATATGGGATCCATTTTAAATCTACCAATGGTTATACTATTTAGAAATTCATTTTAAATTTACTCGGTAAAACACAACAAAACTATTTTTAGCATAATGTGTTATTATGTATCAAATTTAGTATACACTCGTTCAATGACTAGTAGAGACAATAAAATGAATGTTAAAATTGATGGATGAATATATAATATCTATATTTATTTAAAATAATTTTCATTAGTTATTAATTAAATTTATATAAATAAAAACATGTTGTGTGCATAAAAATAAATTTCCATAAAAACAACTATTTATTACATTCAAATGATTCTATTTTATTTTATAACCGATGAATTTACATTGAATTCATTTTATACATGATAGAAAATAATTTTCTATATCCTTGTTATTCTAATTTATACTGTGTAATCCAATATATAACTGATAACATTCACATTATGTAATAATAATTCAATAGTATATTGGGGTTCATTTAAACTCTGAATTGCATGTAAATAAATTCATCAATGAATGTATTTTTATTTAAAGAGAATTATACAATAAAATATAAGAGTATTAATTTATACTAACTTATAAAAATTTATCCCTTGAAATTTTTTACACACATATAAACAAATGAGGATACTTATTCCTCATCACATCCTTAGTTCACCACATTATATCCCCAAATATATTGTTTCTCCACAAAATATTTACGAGGTGAGTGGTATTTTTTAATAGTATTATTATATTAGATTGAATTTCCATCATTTCATCCTTATATTAGTGGTATTCCCCTAATGGTATGAAAAAATAGTTATGTATATATGTTGGATCAAGTATTTACTTCCTCAAGATAGATATATGGAACACATTTTAAACAGAATAGTGTCTCAATGGATGTTTTATGCGATAAAAAACCATCTTTATATGATCATGAATTTGGAAGGTACACATATATCTAGATATTAACTTAACATTATCTCTAAATATCAAAAACTTCCTCTTAGGTAACATTCATTGTAATACATTGTCACTTACTTAAAAATCTAGATCACATCAATGATTATCAATATTCATTTTCTATTGACTCTAATTATCCTAGATGTTTTTCTAAATATATCTAAACATATATAGCTTTTCTAAATCTAGATCTGGTACCAGTAAATTTATTTCCCCATCATCATCCCAATCTATATGATATTTACACTTTATATAACATAGGGCTTCATAACGATCCATCTAAATACTCAAGTGAATGCTATTATTATATTAAAATTATTATAGGGGACGGTGTTGATCCCATAATCATTATAAATCCACTATAAATTATCTCCTCATGTCATCAAAAGTTTTAATGGTTCTCTATGATTGACCATATTTCTAATGATGATATATATAATTTAAAATCACATTTTTATCTATACCCAATAAATAATTCACAAAATAATTGAGTGAAACCACAGATCCTGATAAGATACATTTCAGTTTGGTACTTCAGGAAATATATCTGATTCTTTAATGAATATGTATGTATTTTGTGCAAGAGAAAAATATTCCCTATTACAAAAAATGGGTTGTCTTCAAAAGGTAATCTAATTAAACCGTAATATAATTATTTAAATTATATATCTTTGGATGCCGAATAAAAAATCCATGATGATTTTTCCATTTTCATTAAGGTTTGATTAATGTTCGTAACAATACATTTTAAATATGTATCTTATATTTTCATGATGACATACCAAGCATCAGTCTATATTATCTAAAATATCCATTTTTATGTTTTTTAAAAGAAATATTCTTTTATATCTCTATAGATTTTCAGACCTCTATGATGAATAGAAAATAATTACATATGAACAAAATAAAATAGAACCATATTATATTCCTTTATTGATAGAACACATACTCTACTCCTAATCCTAGACATTGTATCACAATAATTGTTCAAAACATTTCTCATTTTATTTTTCTATTATAAATATTCAATAAAAATTTATTTAATTCTCACATGGATTGATAGTTTAATATTCATCTAGGTAATATTATATCTATATCATTTACTATATATTTAATGTTATATGATTTTCATATCTCAATGTATTTTATATCATTCAATCAAAATCATTAAAAAACTAGCATGATCCATGAAACTCAATGTATCATAAATCTATTTAACCCTCCCATGGTGGGATTGTATTGAGGAATCATAATCTATAATCATCTCCAACCAGCTTCAATAGAACATGATAAAATATTTATATGTGAATATATAATTTAATCATTTATTATATATATATATGTCATCCATATCACTATAATGTTAATGTATCGATACATATCATGTAAAAATTACCAATTCTAGCTCCAAATCCTGAGTCATGTAATTCTTTTCATGTATTTTCAATTAGAAATAAGTATATTCTATCACCATTTCATTTTTCTTATAGAAACATCTCAATACCTTCCCTGATGTATCATTATACATCACAAATCATTCTCTACTACAAGATAGAGTGAGCATAGGTGAACAGACTAAAATTATCTTTTGCTTCTTGAAATTCTCTTCATATTCATATAATAACAATAACTTAACTCCCTTCTAAGTCAGCCTGTTGAGTGTAACAGGAAAACATGATAAATCTCTCCCAAAGCATCGATAATATCTTGTTAGCCAAAGAATACTACAGACCTCAGTTATCGTGGTTGGATTAGTCCATCAATAAATAAATTCAATGTAAAAAGTATCAAATTATATGATGTCACGTGACATTATATCACCCAAGAATAAAACATTATATATCAAAAATTTATACTTACTAAATTTATCATGCATATTCACCATCATCACATTCTTTATCACATTTCTCACAAGATATTCATAGTCTTTCTTAATCCTCAAATATAGAATAATTTAATCTTTTAGGACTACCATAAATTGATCAAAGTATTATATAATGACTATATTAATTAATGTAAATACCAATGCATGGGATTTATTACATACAAATGGGATCAATATTAATTCATTATTATCTTACCCCATAAAAAATGATTTCTTAGGTATGTCCTCCCTTTTTACCCTCAATTGACGATATCCAAAATGAAATTAAATAATTGAATCGTATTGGGATCCTTATATTTCATTAAAAAACATTGATATAGGGTAAATGATAATTTTTCATGATAGTGATTGTATTATGTTTTTTTAATTAATGAAAATACACATTATCCCATATTTCTTCTTAAATAAATAGGATCACGCCAGAGTAATGCACTGGGGAATATTAATCCTTTTACAAGTTCTCATATATTTTCTTCTTCAATTATTGGAAGTAAATATTGTATGTGGTAGATAGAGTCTCTTAAATATAGATAGAATTAGAATTGAGTTGTATTGAAAAGATATACATAATAATAAAGGATATATATGGTATTTTTTCAGAAATTAAATCGGTATATTCCCAAATAATATCAATGTCCTCAACATTGATTTTCTCAAAAACCCTTTGAGATAAATTTTCCTTATGAATATGTAGTATTATCATTATAATAGATATACATTCCATTATATGTTCATATTCAACCCCACACAAATAAATGATAATATTTTGGGTCAAATTATCAAATGTGACTTCATTATTATGAAATTCAGGGATTGATGTTGATAGAATCAATCCACGGTCAAATCCAAACCAAATTTAATCAATGAAAGAGTGATTATATTTTCATATGGACCATTATTATATATTTTAACATGAAATAAAAAACTATGGAGTAGATTATTAGTGGGCATTAACCATCTTCATCCACATAAATGATTAAAAAAGAATAAACCATTAATTGGATGAGCAGTTATCCCTTTGACTATAGAATCAACAAAGATTATTCATAAGTTCAACATAGAAAACACATTGAAATATTAATTGTAAATTAGGATATACTTTATTTACCCCAATAAAAATATTCACATATCATTACTAATTACTTACCCTATGACCATATTTTCCACACATAACGTAACTTCCTATTCCGTTGAGACAATATCATGGGTTCTTATTCCCACATTATTGAATATTGGAAGATAAATCTTATTTCATAAATGTTGTTATTTATGTAACCTCCCATGAAACTCCATTTTACTCTTATGATGTTTTTAGGAAGATAACTTGAGATGATGTTGATAATTCTATATCAAGAAAGTGGATAGACTTAACCACGATGTTTTCAATTCTTTCTCCCATTTCATTTTTATCCGTATTTAGAAAATAATTTAATTTTCCATCACATTAATTATGAATATGATTCCTACAATTTCAATCAGTTGAATAAAACTAAAAAATAAATTAGACCGGAAACAATAATTGTATTTAGTAATAAGAAATAATTAATATATATTTATAAACCATGACTCCTTTATATGAATATATAATTATTTTATTTGAGTAAAATATTCTTCATAATATTTTTAAATTCTTAACAGTGGTTTATAATCAAATTTTTTATTTTACCAATGAATATACCCTAGGATTATCTAGATAAGTATGTAGTCTTATTACCACTCATCAATCATAAGTGATTATTATGTTAATTCCAAATCCACCCATATCAGAGTTGTTACCACTTGGTGAATCTGTGCAATAATTGCATCCACATGCATGTATATAGATTATGATGCATTTTATAGGAAACCATATAATATTTACATTACCAAATCATTGAGATGTTATACTATACAAAGATATATACTATTGGTTATCAAAAAAATTTCCTAATATTATTCTCTAAAAATATCAAAACCCCACTTTTATAAGAATTATAGTGACCCAAGCATAACATGTATTGATATTATATCTTCTTTAATAAAATTTCAATATATATTTCCAATAAAAAAGATTGAAAACCATAAAGTATTTTATTACATGGATAAAAGATACTTTAATATCTTACTTTTCATACAATATTCATTATCTCAAACATAATTATTTACAAATAATAACTTTACAGACTCATCATAAATAGTACAATTTTTAACTTAATAGGGAAAAAAATAAAAACATAAGAATGAGGGGGATCCGATTTTGGGTAAGGTTGAATATGAGATGTATTAATCAATGATTATATGCAACAATATTGTTCGCATTATGGAATGATAACTTGAGTTAATCAATATAAAATCATGTGAAACTATTAATTTATCATATTCAGGAGTCATGCTGAAAAAAAGTTTCATGTCACATGATTGGGTAATAATAAAAAAATAACTATCATCCATCTGTTCAAGTAAAATGAATATAATCATTTCACAAGAGTTTAGAACCATCATAAGAATATAAATTATATTTAGTTAACTTATTACTATTTATATCATTGTATAATAATATATTATTCATCGACACTTGTTTCCAAGATCATAGTAGATCATAAATCAATACCTATTTTTTATAGTGGACTGTGATTATAAATTTTTTCCCCATAATTATCACATAAGAAATAACGAATTAAACAATTTTGTGGAGATATAATAATTTATTATTCCACACATAATATAATTATAAACATACCTAAGTTGGCCAAATGATCATAATAAATTCATCATATCATCACAACATCACATTTTGAAAATAAAAGGGTTTCATAAATATTTCATAATAATAATAGTAAACCATCAAAAAAATATTATATATTTTATTATTGGATAATATCCAAATTGAATAATAGTAATACCTAACGGATGATGAAATATATTAAAAAATCCATTTAAAAAATCATTTAGATATTTACTTGAAAACATTTAAATAATTTATTTTCTATTGATATCATTTTAACTAAAAATTATCTACTTGTTAAGAAAATGTTTTTCTATGAAAATAAAATAGAAATTGTTTAAATGAAGTTTCTAATAAAATGATATCCATGATGGTGGGAAAATATAATCAGGC
Source organism: Viscum album (assembly GCA_963277665.1). Taxonomy (NCBI): domain Eukaryota; kingdom Viridiplantae; phylum Streptophyta; class Magnoliopsida; order Santalales; family Viscaceae; genus Viscum; species Viscum album. Next base: position 1,587,886,088 of record OY728141.1, on the reverse strand, counting down.
CATATAAAATTAACGTATTTTTTTTAAATTTTCTAAAAATAGTAAATGTCTTGTTAGGAATCCTTTTAGAAAAAAATAATTTTTAATTAATTATAAATAAATTCAAATTTATTATACATTTATATTTAAAAAAAATTACCTTATTTTCTAGAAATTTAATTATATTTAAAAAAATACATGATAGAAAATGTTCCTCGACCAAAGTTTATATAAGGATGAATTTTTATTGAATTATTTTTTCAATCATTTGAAGTTCCAATGTGTGAGAAATGGTAACAAAAAATTATAGGAATATGTATAGTAGAATAAAATATATTGGTTTTGAATTATAAGATCATCAAAATTTCCATCTATGTAAATTTTGAATAGATAGCCATTAAAAGAAAGGGTGTTGTGATATAAACTGTTAAAAAAATAGTAACATTTGATTCATTAACCCATGATAGAAATGAAATAAAATTAAACATTAAATATGATGAATATAAATATATTCATGTTAAATAATACGAAATTGTCTAGTATATAAACCACATGAAAGAAATAAGTGGTTAATATGACTTATATCTCATAGAAACAAAAGTGATATGAGAAACCCTTACCAAAAGTCACGTCTTTATTCCCACACATTAAAATATCCAATATAAAAATATATTTATTATTTTTTTATTTCATAATTATTCTAATAATTAAATTAATATTTATAACACGTTTATAATTTCAAATTATACTATCATTAACAATTTATTTCTTGAAATGAGCATTCTTTTAAAAACTATTATGTTTTCTATGGATGATTTAGTTTTATGGTTACAGTACATTCAATAAGATCTTCATTTAATAATATACATAAAATTAATAGTGAAATAAGTATTATATTTAATCACAACACTCACTTATATAATTATTCATATGAAGAACTGATAAAACATGAATCATATCTCTTCATAGAGGTGGTAGTCCATATAGATGAATGAGTGAAGATATCATTTTCCAAAAGATGGAATAGAAAAATGTATATAATATATTATTACAATAGATGAATAATTATTCCAAAAATATAATTTTTAACATTTTATCTGTTATTTCGAACAACCATAAAAGTAGGTGATGGAAAACAAAATACATCATATTTATTTGGCAGTAGTTCTTACGTATGGATGAATGTTTCTTATTTTGAAATAGATGGAAAAGTATAAGAAAAATAGATTAACCATCTACATGATATATTTATTTATATGTGATAAAATTATGTTATTATATCTGAATGGTTAGTAGAAATTATACAGAGATAAAATTAGAATGAAAAAGAAAACATGAAGTTATGAACTATACCACTTCTTCGGAAAACCTCCATATGTTTGTACCTAATTCATTATTAGTATGATATTATGATGAAAAATAATCCTCTAGAAAATGTAGGGGAGTTATATTAAATTAATTTTCAAGGTATTTTATAATAGAATATGTTATTTAGTGTTTCTAATTGATGTGATATGGTTTCCTATTACAATTTATGGAGTCGACACATGTATAATTTTTCAAATGATTAAAATATATTATTGTATTACTCTAGAAAAATGGATCCAAAATGAATCATATTAAAATAAATAATGATATAGGGTAAAAATAGGACCATTAAATAGGTTTTATATAATCTTTTTGTTCATTTTAGAGTCTATAATTTTTAGATATACCTTGTTATCCCATTTTAAAACATCCAATGTTAAATGACTTTTTAACCAAATTTATTATTCATAGTGATAGATAATTATGAATAAATAATATATTAATATTAATTATTAATATTTTCAATATGGGATATATTTTACCTGAATAAATTTAATGTTACATAAATTCATTATAAAATATGTGCACAAAATACAATAAACCCGTATTAAAAAAAAGTATTTTTATGAATAAAAGTGAGTTTATATTCATTAAATTCCAATTAAAAACAATAAAATTATTAATATAATATTTTATTGAACATGTAATATATAAATTTATTAAAATAATTCATCAATTTCTATTAATTTATTTCATTAAAAATAATCATTTTGAGCATAAAAATAGTTTTTTTACAAAAATAATCATTTTTTAATTTCAAATGTTAATATTTTTTTCCATCAAATTAATGAACAATGATTTAACTTTATGAATGATTAGACCATAATATTTAATAATTTATGTATTTATTTTCATTCACACCAATCCTATTTTTTTAATCTTTAAAATAAAATAATAATAACACTATAATATATCGTAGTTCATTTAAAGTTGGTGTTTCTTGTAAAACAACATGTCAATGAGATTAAATTTATTTAAAGAGAAATATATCCTAAATTATAAAGTTGATAGAATTTTTCATTTCGAAAAATAATAATTCCAATCTATGTCTCCCCCTCCCAAATGAATGTACCGACCCACTAGAACTATCAAGTGGTACTAGATTTAACCATGTTCCCTCTGGGTGGATCAATAATGAAACCTAGGCATTTGTATAAACTAGAAGTAATGTTAAAATTTTAAGACGTTAAATAAGACGCATATATATATATATATATGATTATAATCATAATAATAATATATGGGTTTCATATAAGACACTAAAAAATAGTAAATAGAGATATGTAAAAAGGTTGATAAAAAATCTATCGTTTAAACAGTACCAACCACAAGAAGAAGTTAATAAATGTGGAATTGTTCTTGGTAATTATATTCGGGAAAAGTACTATGCTGAATCAATATCTATCTATGATAAATATATATTTAATTAATAAATAAGTGATTCTAATAAAAAATTAATTATTATCTCAAAAATACTCTTGTAGAAGTTGTTACATATATATTCATCATAGATCAAGGGACTTCGGAATGAAAAATAAAAAATTCAATTAGAGGAAAATTATGCAGATGATATATTGGATAAAAAGTTAAAATAATACAGAAATATACCAAATCATGTTTCATCTAACAAATAATATATTTATCTTTATAATTAAATAATTTCTTTAATTAATGATTAATTTTGATGAGATTTTTGTGAAAGTGGAATTTGATGATATTTTCAACAAATTGATCACTGAATTTCATAAATTATAAAATTTCAATATGAATTTTATAGAATCTCAAATTGAGGTAAATCGAAGTGGGAATGAGTGTAGGATAATTATATTTTATGAAAATTTAAAAGTATTATTATTAAAATCAAATCGTTAGCAATAAATGTAATGAATGGGTGAAATTACATGATGAAAAAGAAATTATTAAATATTAAATGTCTTGAGTTGGAGGATAAGATGAAAAATCTTAAAACCACCCATGTAGAATCTTCACAATCATTTGATTAAATAATTACTTCAAAAAAATGAAAATAAAAAGATTTTATATACTAAGAAGACCCAAAATTGTGGAAATAATAGATTTATGTTCTCTACATATCCATCTACTATAAGCTAATGAATGATGGTAACACAAAATCATCTTATTTTGGTTTGCACTATTTTTGGTTCATATGCTAGAAAAGGTATTATGTTAAAATATTTAAAATCATTGGAAATAAATTATAACAATCACAAAAATATTTTAATGCTCGATGTCATAATATCAATGAATTGGATGTCTATAAAAAACATGTTGTGGATGACCCTATATTTCTGTCGATCTGACAAAACCGAAGGCGTAATGCACTTTTTTATCACCTTTTCTGAGGATAAGAACAAATGTATCAAAATACGACTATGTGGGACTTATTTCACCCTATGACTCCAAATTTCTACATCCAATACTCCATCTATTTGTCATGACTTAATTGTCTATCAGAATCCCATTCAATAGAATAATATGTTTCAATGGAAATTAAAAAACCAAAAAGAGTATAATGCAGAATAAGTAATCAAAAAACATATATACCACGCCATCACATAATCAAGCCATAAAATTAATATTTTTGTCCCACCATCAATATAAATAAAAATTTAGGTATTGGCTTACAAGACCTATATAAAAAAATACTCATGAAAAAAACCAAACATGAACAACAACCAACTATCTCCATGAAACACATTATCACCAACAACACCCTATAATATACATCATGATACCGACCTGAATATTAATTATGAAACAGAGATCACATCCTAGTAACCAGAAACTATACATGGGTTCTATATAAATATATTGTTTTTTATTCATAGTGTGACATAAACATAGCAAATAGCACTTCACTATAGATTGTGTTCAATTCCTATAAAATTAGAATCTATTTATTATACATTAAACTAGATTAAATAAAAAAAGTCTTTTAGATGATACTAATATATAAACATGTATCATTACATGTTTCATTTCATTAAAAATTTAACCCCCTCTTTGTAAAACTATGGGTGAATTGAATGGTTAGAAATAACCCTTTAAAAATTGATGATTCGATTAATTATGATTAAAAACACATTTATTTTTCAACTCTAACAACATTTATGAAAATCCCACAAATAAAAGAAATCATTTTCATTCCATAAAACTTAATTTCCAAATAATATGTGTAATTACTTTTTAAAAAAAGTAATGTAATATGAATAAAACATATATCAAGAAGGAACTATATGATAAATGATTTAAATGTAAGAAAACTACATTAATGACAAAATATGGAAACATATTACAATAATACCATGGGATGTAATAAAATAAAGGATGGGAATACCATATAATATCTTAAAAAATACTACATATTATTGGCAACTCACTGGATTCTATTGTAGGACGATCATAGAATTTTCCCAATTCATGGGACAAAATGTGACCATATATTGAATCAAATTCTAACATAATCTTCTCACCTTACCCACATAGGCCTCCTTAAGGTAACTCATCTATTTTATCCAGAGAATACATATTAAAGACACTAGCTAGTTTTTTAGGTAACTAGTGTGGTATAAATTTCTACCACTCTCTTAGACTCAGGTTCCCATGAAATCAATAAAATGGAGGTGAGAAACAGATGTAATACATTATAAATAATAACAAAATAGTCATAAATACCATCACACCATAAAATCCCCCAAAATAAAAAAAAACCCATTTTAACATCAAATAGAAGTAATTTATGAACCAAGTCCATAAAAATTGGAATGTGTTTCCAAGACATTTCAGAGTATTTGAAATCCAATTTTAACACTTTATTTAAAGATTAGAAATTGTAAAATACTAAATAGAAGTAATTTATGAACCATGTATATTTTTTATTTAATACATTTGAAACATTCACACAATTCATTATTTTAAAATAATGAATTGAAAACCACACATTAACCCATTATAAGACCTAAACGATGTAAAATTCCTTTAATCCCAAAAACCCCCTTTACGAAAAGGCATTTATGAATTTTCAAAAACACTTAGCACCCAAACATCATTTTTTAAATTAAAATAGAAACAAAAAATCATTCGTTCCATTTGGTATAAAAAATAAAACACTTTGAAATCAACTAAGTATACCACACATAAGTAAAATTTGTAATGAAATGATTTATAATACATCACACAAAGAATGACAAGTAAATTGATGTATATACAAAAAACATCGACATTAATCAATAGGAATCATGTTTCAATGGGTCACATTTGATGCGGAAGGTCCAAAATGGTAAATACATGTCCCATATAGCTCCAAGACACACATATCGCTAAATCATAAATACGTTATTCCTTAATATATGAGAATAAAATCACTATGATTTTTGTGATATGTCTAAACAAAAATAAAATCGATGTGGAGGATAAGATAAGGGAATAAAAAGTGACAAGAGAGAGATTATCTTAAAATTATATTTTAAATAAGTTGATAAGTATCTGATAATGAAGGATAATGGATGGATGGCTCCCTAGGTAACTCCCCAATTTAATTGAATGAAATTTTTGGTAAAAGGGGATATAACCTCTTGAAAATATTTGGAATGTGTTAATGATTCATAAATGTAAAAATAATTTCAGATACATCTTAAAATGACACTTTCATCCCAGGTTGATGACCATTTTAGCCATACTTGGTTGCATATCAATGTCCAAAGTTGTTGTTATGACAACATTACACATAAATGAGTTAGTTCTTCCCTAAGAAGGTTGTGTCATTAACTCCTTGGTTATAGACACTACCTACTACATAAAATAACTAAAACATCATGATGATCAATAATACCCTTGAAAATTGATTAAAAATTACAAAAAAAATAAAATAACAAAATTTCATTCGATATAAGATACAATAGGGATATAAGGGTGTAAAATCACACCCCACCTTGTCACATTGTGTATCCATAAATACTATGGTAAAATTATAAATAAATAAATATAAAACTATAATGACACCCCTATAATAGTGGTGGGTCAGTGGGGAATTAACAAAAAAATGTTTAAAGGAATGGAACTACCAATCATGAAATAACCTATCAAATCCAATAATAAAAATCTATAAACAAATTCAAATGTCTCAAATCATGACCCACCCATAAGAAAAAAAATAAAAATATTAAAAAGAATAGAGATATATAATATATGCCCCCACTAAATTTACTTCATCGAAATAGTGAAATAAAATATTTCCACATATCTAATGACCTCAATAACAATCCAATAATCTCGTTCAAAATACCAAAGTAAAATAAAAACCATAAAAATACAAAATGGTTATATGATAAGATTCATCCAAAATTACATGAACCACTACTAACCAATAAAAATGTGAATGTATCCCAAAAATAAGTATCATCAAGAAAAAACAAGGATTCCACAATGGGTTATCTTAGAAAAAATGTGGTTAACTTATGACATCAATTTTATAACACAATTTAATGGTGAACCCATAAAAATACAATCCAAAACTAAAAATTTCCCAACTACCATAATGTGAACCTCATCCTAATTACCCAATCATGGACCCACATATTCCCAATGTTCATGCCACCAAAAACCAAGCCTCAACACATCAAATACAAGTAGTATATAAAGCCAACTGTAAAAACCAATCCACTGAGGCTTGCAAAACAGAAGGAAAACAACATTTCAGTTGGAATGAAGTAGTAGATTCCCAATTAACACATAAAATGAGAATTGAATAAAATTCCAAATCTATTCTTAGGCCATCAAAAAATAATTATCAAAATAATCATCAATATAATCATTCAAATCGCTATCAAAATTGATAATCCTTATGATATCTCAAGTAATAGAATTATTAAAGGTAACCTAGGTATCTATTACAAATAGATCTCCATGATTACTTATGAGACTCATTTTCATGTAATTATTAATTTTTAAGAATAAAAATGATTATCTATAGTGAAATATTACATAAAAATGAAGGAATGATCCTTTAATGGATTTCACCTATGATGTTTCAAATGTTTTAATGATATTTGGAGTTTCCCTAAATAGGTTTCATGAAATTCACTTCAAGAAGACCTATATTAGGGAATAATTAAATGATAATTTCCAATATGTCTATGAGCATAGAAGGTTCCAAGCTCTACCACTGCATTTTGAGTTCAGGTAGCACCAACAATAAAAATAACTCCCCAATAAATAAGTTAAAACACCATAATGATCTCACTATTGATAAATTTTTGACAGTCCACTACGACATTTCGAGGAGGTGTACTCTAAAGAACAAAAAACATGAAATTAACTTACAACTTTCTCACAAATAATATCAAATAGTTCCAAAACAATCTAAGATACAACCCTAAATTTATAAAAATATTTTTAAGACTCCATTCAATGATACTTTATTTAATTAATTATATTTAATTAATATATTAAAACCATTAAAAAAAACATAAATACATTGAAAAAAACATAAAATCATTTAGAAACGTTTATCCTTTTCTAAAATACTATAAAAAATTGCTTTTCAACACTACCTCAAATTTGAAATCATAACATCCAATCACATTACTTCATAACATTATTATATCTTAAAAAACCATTAATGATTCTTGGAGAAAAAATTCCACATTTATTTTAAAAATTCAAACATGTTTCGTTAAAAAATTTCAATATCAAAAAATCTTCATGAGTGTTAAATTTATTATTCTGATGTGGTAGTGAAATTGATTCCTAAATCAAACCAATTTATTTGTAAACATTTTCATGTTTTAAAAATATTTATGATTAATCAAAACATATTTATTTTTAAAACCCTAAAAATGTGTATAAATATTATCATTTCATTGATTACCATTTTAAAGAAAATAATCCACTACAACACAATTATAGATAATGGAATAACATTGGACACCAAACACATTCCATACCAATAACTCTTACAATATAAAAAAACTCATTTAGGTATATATCCATAATAAGTGATAATAAAATTAGGTTAAATTATAAATCAAAATTACATTTTGTGAATTTTTTTGGGGGTATGTAGTTATGATGGGTTAGGCCTCGGGGTTTTTCAATACATTAACCATCCATGTGACAACCATTTGAAATATTGTATAACCATTAATATGGGATATATGTGGGTTGATAGACCATGTGAGATAACCATGTATCCCTAGATCTTCCTCTATTTCACCCCATGTCTAATGAGGACCCCCAAAATCATTGTTATACTCATTAGGGATCGGAATTCCATCATCTCATAAAAAATTACATAAAATATTAAATACCTAAATACAAATTCATGAATGAAACTTGAAATACAAATAGTAAATAATGAATCATTATGAAATGAAGTTATCAAGAACATAATAATGATTTAATAATTGAGTTGTGTGAATTTTATTATCCCTTATACAATGTTGAAAATCAAATAAAAATACAGCACCCAAACACCATTTTGTTATTAATCATCCTGGGTCAACGTAACACATCACTTGAATCAATTCCCTGGAAGGAACAATGTGATTTTTAGATTAGTAATAGAGGGTAACAAGATCAAGTGTATAAAATATTACGTTGTGTGAATAATTTCACCCATTGAATACAAATAATCACATCCTATAATCGCTATATAAATATGAAAAGATTCATCAATATATCAACTACCCATACAAAAAAGTATTCTGTTTCCTTAACATTGATAAAAAATTTGAGTATAAATAAAAAAATGTATTAAATGAAACCATAAACCACACATCAAATAATATAGACATAAAATGATATTCAAAATAACATAGACAAAATTAATAAAATGTAAGGTTTGGGATAACAATTAAAAAACATAAGGATCCATAAAAATAAAACTAAATACAAATAACTACCAACAGACTCTATGTGACTCACAATATCCCATCACATCCCATTCTATACCCCACTACACCGACTCCATTATAAATCCATAAAAGGATACCAAAACCTAGTCACCATATTTTAAACATGAGAAAATCATACACACATGTGTGGTATACAAGTTGTGAGCTAAAATGTTTTATTGTGATTTCCCTAATGACTTTTCCAGATCCCATTTGAACGATACATCATTTTTTCTATTTTAAAATCTATATTAAATAATATACTTTATACATATAAATATAAATAACATGTATCAGACAAGTTTATATTTAATAAAACCTCCAACACACTTAAAGCAAGGTTGGAATCAAAAAATTTAAAACACGATAATGGGATTAAATAATATTTTCAAACCAAACGAACTCCTTTTGCAAAAATCAAATATTTATAAAAATATAACATATAAAACAAATCCTTTTTATTTTGTAAAAAGACCCTCTTCAAATCCACATTGGGAAACCATTTATAAAAGTCAGTATAATCACAAGAATAAAACGTGCTTTAGTAAGTTACTGCCTAATAAATGAGACAATTGTTATAAAACAACCATAAACACACAATGGTTCCATATAAGTCATTCGAACTAGGGGATACAATAAAATAAAGGATGATAATAACATATAATATAATTTCTAACTCACAGTTTGATGGGAACATCAATATATCATATGGTGATATTGTACTACATAATACTAAATACACGAGCCTAATTATTGGCCTATATTGCATCTGAAACATATGAAGGACACAAAAATATCACAAACACAACTCATTGAGTGAATTATCTTATCCACTATGGAACATACATCTTGGGGAAACTAGTTAGTGTTTGAGGTATCTAATGTATTATAAATTTGGACCTCGCCTTTATCCTACCATTCCAATGAATTAAATATAATAGTGGAGAGAAATAATTTTAATAAAAAATCATCAATAATAATCTAATCATAAATATCATCATACCTTTAATTCCCTCATATGAAACGACCACATTCATGTTATCTAAATCCAAATTATTCTAATTTCCCCTTGGGGCCATAATTGAAAATAAACTAAAAAAAATTCTCTTCACAGTTTGGGCCACACATATGTCATGAACACACATTATAATGTTCTGAGCTCACCCTTTGTGTTGGCTCAGTATTTACAAAAAATACAAACAATAAAAGATATTATTTTAAAACATTCTTTGAAAACCAATTCAGAGAAAACATTAATATAAATAAATTTAAAAATTGGATCGCTTTTTAATCAAATGATTTGAAAGGGCCTCTGAATGGTTTATGTTATTCAAATACTTCAAAAACATGATATCTACCCATTAATAGACAAAAAATAAGGTAAAATTACTTTAAAAACTAAATTTTATTTAAAATAAGGTATATATTAATTTTAATAAACACATAGCCTGTACACATAACATTCTAAATTATAATATTATCAAATCATAGTTTGTAATATATTGAAAAAAACACAGAAAACACTTTTAAATACAAAATTGTTACCATATATTGGTAAACATGATAATAAAAATATATAGAAGTCATCAAGAAGTCAATAACATGAAAATTAAAAGATGTGGAAAACCCCCTACCTCAATGAATTTGAATAAAGTCACAATGATTTACCTTCAATAGAAATAAACCATCTATGTAATGGGACATACCCTATAATTATAAAACAATATTAATATAAATTTTGAATCATCCCTTACCCTAACCAATGCCAAAACAACCCCTTGGGTTTTTTATAAATGTTGAAAATAAAAGGAAATGGGTGGTGAGGATAGGAATGGGATGAAAAAGAGAAAAGTATGATATTTACACTAGAATCCTGTTGAAATCCATAGATAAGGATCTAAAAATGATTTATAATGGATTGATAGTTCCCTAAGTCATTCCCCACATTCATTTAAATGAAATAGGGAGAAAAATAGTGTCTAAACTCTTAAAACTGAAAGGGTTAGAATCATAATTTTCTAAACTAAAATTTCTACCTTGGATACATCCCAACATGATGATTTCATCTTAATGGGAGTGAATTCTGATAACTCATGGTCCGGAAATGATTCTGTAGGTTGTGGTTGTGATGACTCCTAATAAATTTACTATAATTTTCTGAGGGTCGGTCATGGTGTTACCATTACATTTACAACCACGACCTACTGTATTTAAATATTATAACTTATTAATGCTCCATGAAACACTCATAATGGGAGGAAGACATCCAGAATCATAAAACCAATAAATATTATTAAATATAAACAATAGTGATATTTTAGCTTCACAATATCAATAAATAAAACATATAAATGTTTCATGATTTTCTAAAAATATATATTAATTTGGATATAATGTGTGTAATGTAATAAAAAATATTTTTTATTTATCTGTGGGTTTTTTGGAGTTTTTCACACAATATAGTCAATTTTATTCTTCATATGTAAACTCATCAATGTAATAGATGACCTAAACTACAGAAATATGAGATGAATCTATGTAGAAAACAAATTGACCAAAGAATACCTCTTATAAGAAGAAAAAACCCTTCAATAAAGAATATTTTGGAATAACATTATGAGTTAAATGATTTTGGAAACTAAGATAGTAATAGGATTGAAGAGTGTTTGTATATACCATATTTTCACAACACATATTCTAATATGAAAATAAGGCCAAAACATATAAATAATCTAGTGATAAATAATTTAATGTATTCCATAGACAGAAAAGAAGAAGAGAGTTATGAAAACTAATCCCAACAAATAATATAATAATATTGTATAAGACATTCTAGAAGGATATGTTTCTTCTATTATGGTATGAGAGGACACATCATGATCCATTTCAAATATTTGTAAATATATAATTAAAAGATTTCATTATAGAATTTAAAAGGGAATAAATCCAAGAGAGAGGTAGGAGGATTGGTATTTTGGCTAACAAAACTAATGAATAATATGAGATATTACCTAAGAAATGTGAATCAAAGGTTGTTAAATATGTGTCTGGAAGGAGAATGTAATATAGAAATATTACTATTAAATATATAACATGAATTTCTTACCAAGGGATGTTATTGAATAAAAATCGAAAATATATAGACAATCCAAATTATTAAAATTGTGCTTCAAGGCATTCCACAGGGATTAACAAATGTTATGAATAATAAAAAAATTAAATGACTAAATTGATAGCATCGTTTGAGATGGAAGAAATAAATAAAACTGAAAAGAATCAATGTGATCTACTTTCAATGTAATAAAGCTTAATATTTATAATAAAATAATTTTAAAGGAAGAAAACCCCTTGTTGACCAAAGATGTATATATTTAGAAGATCATGGGTGAATCTAGAATTGAGATTTCTAAAAAACATAGAGTTTCAAAAAATGGAATTTATTTGTTGTAATATAACCCTTAAACCGATTAATCATGTTGAAGAGATGATGGAGACTAAACTTACCTAAAACTATTTATTATTAATTCTTATACTGGTTATTGATGGTTAATCTATAAGAGGAATTATGTATACTATTTTTTATTCATTAAGAAGAATAACCATCAAAGATAATCTCAATTGTTTATGTATGAATAAAACTCTCCATAATGAAAACTATTGTAGATCATACCTTAAGAGATATCATAGTAGAGAAAGAGTCAATAGAATTATTTTTTCTTATAAATTATAGATTTAAAAACAACTCATGTAAAAATAAAGGTCATGGAATGATTTTTATTATTCTAGTTTCTTTTATATATATTTTATATACAGTTATAATAGGGATTAAAAACCTAAAAAAAATAAAAAATGGAAATATACATTATTGTAAATGATTATTTTTTATGTTTTTTATGTTGAATGTAGTTTTATACAAATTATTTCAAAACATTTGAATAGCCCATAGGAAGGGTTGTTTGGTTTGGAATTATTTTATGTTTTATATCTATATGGATTTGTTATATAAATTTTCCACTCTTTTCCCTTACATGAAGTTAGTGCACATAGAATAAGAGTTTTTTATTTGATTGTAAATTTCTATGAAAAATGTGGATTCACTATTCTCTTATGTGGAAATTAATAATTCACTAAATATAGTATTGAATATAATAAAATAAACAAATATAATAATATTAGAAATGAGATGATAAAACCCTATATTACAATTATAGTATCAATAATGGAGAGAAAACATTTCTATTTCATATATATAATAAATAGAATAGATAATAGTTAAATTCAATTTAGTAGTGAAATTAAAATTGAGAAACAATATATATGGAGATATTTATGTGACCATGTGGATTAATAGAGCTAATATTGTATTAATTTTCAATATATTATAAATAGATATTTTAAGGAATGACAATTTATGTTATAATTTGGGTGATGAAGGAATAATCCACCAAATGTATAAGAAAAAGATACCGACCATAAATTTTATAGAACATTAATTTTTAAGAGTTTTGATTCGTAAATACTTAGATTTTATGATTCAAGATAATAACCCTGAAAATTATACAATTGTTGAGCTGAAAATTGATAATTACTAGCATGTTTAATGTGTCACTGATAAAGGAATAGGTTGAAATAGTAATGTGTCTAATGAATGTTTCAATTTTTTTTAAACAACATTCACCTCTTATTAAATATTTTTAACCTTGTAAAAAATAAAAAACTAATCACACATACAGAGGAAACCAAGAATTAAAAAGTATCACTGCTCAATAAGAGTAGATAAGCCCATGGTATGGTTTCAAAACAATACAATAACATAGAGCCAACTGAAAAAAAATATTTGTGTGGACACAACAAGTAGGATATTCCCTTACAGACATGTAGAACAATGTTCAATACAATATTTCTTATGCTTCAAGTATCACAGAATGATGTAATATAATTTTTCAGTCAAGTAAATAAACATTCACCATATGTTTCGCAAAAAAATCAATTTCCATTCTTGTAAACATCAATAAATTTAATTTTTTAAAAAAATTCATAAATTTTATTCACATGAGTTGGGATAAACATCATATAAGTCATAATGATACTCATTCTTCATTCCCAACCAAATCATCCCAGTCTGATTGTTTAGCTTGGAAATAATTAAATAATAATAATACTAAAACAATTCTAACATTCTTCTACATAAGTCTTAAAATATCATTATCATTACTCAGTCTGATTTAGGGAACACTAAATATGATCTTTCATCCACTCCTTATGACCTTCATATTTTTTTAGGAATGAACAGTCCAACAAATTATTCTATATAAAACAATTATCACTCCACTATCTCTATACCTCAGTCATGAATATTGTATCAATTAGTTGAGTTTACAATATACTACCATAATTTATTGGTGGCTCAAACATGGTTTGGATGGGATTATAAAAACATTTCTAGCTCAACCAAATTTCCTAAAACACTAATTTTCCTTAAATATATGGAAAACATTAGACTTCTTCATCAGTTATTAAAAATTATAGTTTCATATCAAACCATTTTGAATCTTTTCACAACCTCTGTTTCATCATACCTTCTTCATAAAATTCAGTCTGATTCATATTTATCAATACAATTTTTTTAGTTTTGATGGAATAAAATGTTCCACATTAGATTATTACTTATGTTTTTGTGCACCAATTGAAAAAATAGACATATGTCTTCTTATTAAAAATATCAGAATAAATAGAATTTTCATTCATGTTTTTCTCACCAATAAAATATATATAAAATAATATACTTATTATGATGATGTTTACTGCCTTATAAAATAAAAAATAATTTATGTGATTTATACCTACTTATTAAAATAAATAATTTGAAAACATTATTCTATAAACATTATTACTAATATGTCAGACTTGATTCATTTTTATTATTTCATAAACATAATGGAATCATATAATTATTCATGTACTTCCTTATAAGTAAATCATAATCATCTGAAAAGATTATTTAATAAAATTCATTCAAGATCCTCCATGACAATACCTTTGTATACTCATGAAATAACACTTTTTTCCTTCATTTCCTCAGACCGATGATCCTGTATCCGATGAGGTTATCAGCATTAGCATGTGTTTGACTGATTGGAATTTGTTCCACTCTAATAATCAGTGTCATTATCAATTTGATGATTCATGACCAAATCAATACATAAAAATGATTATTTTCATTTCAATTGAGAATAATAAAAAAAAATTCATGATAAAAATTATTGACTCTTTTTTTATTGATCTCTAGGTTTTTTCTTAACTTCAGTCCCAAAAAAAACCATTGTAAACAATTATTCTATTAGTTTTCCTTTTCAATCACCACTATATATGATGATCTGTTTCAGGGATACTCTAATGATAAATGGAAACCTATGTCTGGTGAACTCGTGTCAGCAACATCAACTTTAGCAACTTATTTCCTGCTCTAACATTTTGATAGATATTTTTTTGAATATTTTTTATTGTTTTATGGGTATTACTAAAAAATAGAATCTTTATATCCTCTAATTTATGAACAAAACATTACTTCTACCAAACTATTGTGCATTCGAGGACCTCACACTGATGAATTGAATCTAGAATGTTTTGTCTTCATAAACATTCTTCTTCTTCAAACATCATCTTGTATTATGATTTCCCAATGACATTGAAGACTTTTTAGATTGGAATAACATCATATCACATACACTATTAAGTATTTTAACATTGTAGAAATGCATTTTTTTTCCAATATGATCCTCAATATTATTTATATAATTATTTATTACCCTTTACATCATAACACTTTCATCACAGGTTATTGAAACAACATTTGATTTATGAGAACAACAATATAACTAGAGAATCATTGAATTTACAGCTGATCCATGAAGAATCCAATACATCTTCTCATTATGATCTTTCATTCAATCTAATCCCTACGTGATTTTGATGAACCATTTTATTTAGAAAAAAATCATCCCAATATGATGGAATTTCAAAAGATATTGTGTCTAATATTCTGAATATGATTGGGAGGTTGACCAATAAAAAAGGAAAATTGAAGTGACATTATTATTCTCTATCCTTCCTTGAAAATAAATGACAACACCTTCCAAACAAACATCTTCTCAAATACTATGATGAGTCTAATCATCTTCTTTTTCATTTTGGTCATAAAAATATCCCCTTTGGATTTTATTTCCATCTAAGGTTCATAAATCACCGAACATTGTAACCTCACTAAATGAATTATTTATAAAAACATAAAGTATTATGTGACCCTTCTCATTATAGGAAACTAGAAATATTACTATAAAATAAATGTTTTCCAAAAGTAGAGACTCCTGAAAAACTCCTAAAATTTTATTCAAAACATTATTTTATTACTACACATTATAATAAAATTTATTTCCTAGAACCACTCCAAAAAAATTATAATAGTTCATACCCTTACACGATGAAATAATATCTCACCCATATCCCCCATACATAGATTCTTCTGTAAAAAATTAGCCGATATTAATGGATAGATTTTTGTAGAAATTATCCACATTTTCTGATACTATCCAATGACATGTTGATTTATGGATGAGAAAACACATACATAAACCTTAATGAGAATGAGGTTGGACACCCATATCCATCCTCAATATATAAAAATAGTTATTAGGTAAAGGTTTTATGAAAATGAGATCAACTTTTTTTATATAAGAATATACTCTAGCTTTAATTCCTCTTTGTATACTTGATCATTGATTAAGTGGTATTTAAAATCAATTATATTTTCAATGATAATATTGTACCATATAGATTATATGGTTGAATTCACTTTTATTATGACATCTAAAGAACAAGGATAACCATTCATTAAAAAATATGTCTTACAACTATGTCTTCATTCAACTAAGGTGTGTCACATCATTAGTGGAAGACACATAATCAATGTAATTCATTCAAATACATATCGAATGTTGTTCCATTGTATGTTATCTAACAAAATTTATTACTCAATTAAAAACCCCACCAGATGTGGATATTATTTAATAATCAAGTATTGCTCAATGATCATTTGAATTTCCAAAAAGATAATATGTATTATTCTATCATAAATGATTCAAAATTTTATGTGACTTTGATATATTTGAGAATAATTTTTCCATCAAAAAAATGAATTTTTTTGTGGGGAGATTAAAATATTTTACATAAGGTAAATACATAAAAAATTTCTGGTGTTGAGGCAGTCAAATATATAAAGCTTCCAATCATCTTCCAAAACTATTTACAGTCAACTTCATTTCCTTCAAAAACCTTTTTCGACAAGGTTATCATTGAAATTGGTGTGGAAATAGGATTTTAATTTTCATTGATGAACTTATTAAAATGTTCCTTAGAATAATTGTATTGGGAAAGAAAACTATATTTCATATTTAGTTAGCTTTTCAACCCTATGAAATATTTCATTCAATCAAACATGGACATTTCGAATTGATTTTATAACTCCATAGATAATGTTTATAAAGTTTATTCATCATTCATAGAAAATATAATGTCATCACACTAAAAAATTACAATAATAGATACTCATGACATTAATTTATTTAATGACAACTATAAACCATTCATTTCATAAAACTCATCTTTTCAAAGATGGTATCGAATTTGAATTAAAATTCCTTCTATGATTGTCTTATCCCATAATAATCTTTATTCAAATTTCAAACATAACTTTTGACTTTCCCAAAAATAAAGATACATGTTTTATAAATATAAACGTCCTGATCAACATCCTCATTCACAAATGCAGACTTCACATCCATTTGAAAAAATTTATAACATTATTTTACAAAAAATAGCATAAAATATTATGATTCATTCTGAAATTTCCACCATAAAAATATTTTCATCATAATCAATTCCTTCAATCTGTGATTAACCTTTTCACAATAATCATAATTTTCTTCTTCTTATTATATCACTATCTTGATTCCTCTTTTTTCATAAAAACCCATTTTATATTGAAAACATGTTTTATTTGTTTTATGTACTACTTCACATATATTTTTTTAAATATGATAGAGCCCGTCATTATTATCTTGAACCCATTCTGGATGCTCAATAACGTCATTTAAATATTTTGCCTCAACTTTTGAATAAAAGGTTATATGTGAAATAACTTTTTATGTACATATTTTTTGAACTCTCTGATGTTGGACACAAGTTATATGTTAAGCATCCACTGGCTTCCATATCCTAGGATGATATTTATGAGATTTTCCCTCATCACTAAAAATAATTGTGTATGCTTCTTCTTCATGAGTGAGATTACAAGTATTGGTATCTTTAGCAGAAAGGTCACCAGACATCCTTATTTCTTGTTTATCTTCTTTACCATATTGAGTTTGTTTATCATCTTCCCAAACATTTTAAATATTGTTTACATTAACAAAATAAACTAATATTTTTGTCTCATTGTGGGAACATATATATGATCATCCTTCCATATCATAGCCAAGAAAAATTTTATCTTTATTTTTCACTCAAACATTCTAAGGTATGTACCTTTCTTACATATGATAATTTGATTTCCAAAAACTCTGATGTGTTTCAATCTCAGAGTTTTTTCATAAAATAATTCATATAGAGTCATTTATAAATATGGATTATAGAAATATAGGTTCATATATAACCATAATTTCTCTAATATTCCCTCTAAATGTAATGAAGGAGCCCATTTTTAGGTAACATAGTTATCTCTTTTTCCACAAATCCTTTATTCATCCTTTCGACAACACCATTTCTTTTAATAAATGTATCATTCATGTAAGTCATTAAAATTATTAATTTTTTTCTTTGACAATATATTTAGCTCTCAAATTGTTCATAGAATACAAAAATATATTCTTGTCGTTCCTCCTAAAATGTTTAATAATATTAGAGAATATAAATTATGGTTCATATATATAACAAAACTAATTAAAGTAAATTAATCATTGAAATTAATTTAGTACTTATATCCATGAGATGGTTTTTTATTAGACCACAGATATCAAAATAAATAAGTTCTATGGGTTGATTCGAACAAATTCCATCTTTCTTTGAAACATTGTTTCTTATCATTCAATTCTAAAAAATATTTCAAGGCCAATCACTTCTTCTTGAAATATCAAGAATACCAAAAACACTATCTAACATTGTAACATGACCTTGTCTCTTTGAAATATGTGTCCCAACCTCTTATAGAATACATTATTTTCTTCTACCATGCGTATGTAATATTATATTGAGCCTCACCTACATAAAAGACTATTTCTTTTGTATGATGTCATATTTAGATTATTATTCTATATTCCTCACTTTTTGTAACAAATCAGATGCCAACGAGCATGTACCCTAGTGGTACAGTCTCCTTATTGGCATCCAAAAGGCCCAAGATCAAATCCGCGTATGGGCGAATTTTAGGTGTACAGTAGCAGTATTGTAGTGGAACTATAGCAGCGGCGGAACTGTTGCAGCGGCAGCACTCTAGTGGCAGAGGGACTGTTGTAGGTACTATAGCGGAAACGGTACTATAGTAGGTACTCTAGTAGTGCTGGTACTATAGAAGTACTATTCACCGAGGGGTCCTTTGGGCCAAAAAATGGTTTTTCATGCATTGTATTCTGGCCACTTTGCCTTGGGCCTTTGGGATATTTAATTGGTCTCCCTCTACCCAGTCTAAATGGGTCTTTTCATTAAATAATAAATTGAGGCTTCGACCCCAACAAATAAAAAAATAACAAACCAATATTTTTTTAGAATATAAATTTTGACATTATCAAAATATTTTGAAATACTTAGCATGTTATTTTTCATCAAACAAAAAAATATAATCTTTCATGGGTTCCAATTCTTCTTCCCCAATGATGGTTGATCCAACTCTTTTGATTCTGAGAGACTCTTCATTTTCAAATATTAGTGTTCCTAGGATAAAATAAGTCATATTCTTCAAAATATTTAAATATCTAATATTATGAGAAGAACACCAACTATTCTGAATACAATACAATTATCCATTAGTATATTTGAGATCAATTTCTACAACAAGAACATTTTCATTCCCTTTATCTTTAATAAATTATGGCTTCTGATTATTGAAAACAATAATTTGTTTTTCTGGTAATAAAACAAGAAAAACTTCAACATGATGTCAAGGTTACACATATCATTCAAAAATATTTTCCAAAGGATGGGAGTATTTTTAGTTTAAAAAATAACATCATCAGGTTTCATAGAAAAATACTTCTTATATTTTTTCCATTGAAAGGATTAAATCCCCCTAAAACATTTCCATTTATATTTTTTGTAAATTTATTAATGGTGTTGATTAATTCGACACATATTTTCCCAGTTCTTGAGTCGACTATAATACCAACCATACCCATAGAAAGAATATTTACCCAGGAAACTTCCAAAAAGTGTAGAATTGTGAATATGTTTCTCATCAGCCTTTTAATCTTTCCTGTCAGAACGTTGTTGACCACTGACCTTTCTGTTATCAATTAGAATATTCATTTTTAAGATTTGTTTTCTTTTCATCGTTATCAGAACAAGAATAAATATAAAATTTTCTGGAATCATAAATTTTTGGAACATAAAATTTATGATTCCAGATCATTTATATTATATACATAGATATATTTATCATATTTCAACATCTTAGAATGAACATAGACATTCATTTCATCCTTTTAAGGTAAAAACTAATCATTATTAAGATTATTCATACCCGAAAATTCATCCGATTCATAAATAGAATTCTTGAAACATGTAAGACACTTTTTAGTTTTGGAATGATTTTATTATACGAGTAAGAATTCATCATCATCAGTTATCAACTCAACCTACAGTTGTTCATTATGATTATTTTTTATTCAGAGTACAATCCTTTAATTCCCCACCCTCTTGGAGTAGTTTGACATTATCATCAAGAAAACACTCATTACTATTTATTAATCAATATTCATTTTTCAACTTTTAGATTTATTTCTCAATACTCCCAATCGTTCTAAGACATTCTTTCAACTCTTCATTAAGATAAAATTATAAGTGAATTTATTCTTCTTCAGAACTGATGCTTTAAAACACATCATTTCTAACTGTTACAATGAAATTATTCTATTTATCATTCTTTGTTATATTTTCAAGTTCAACATCACTTTATTCTCTTTCATCATCATCATATAAAAATTTTACCCTTTTGGATTTGGATAACTTATTATCATTCCCATAGAATATGATTTTCCTTTATAACTCTATTTCTTCCATGATATACACTATATTGTTTTATCTTTATCACTATAATATTATTAATTTATTTGATAAAAATTAGCTGACAAGTTCTACTTGGATCCACATTCAAAAAAAATTCAAGGGATGTTTCCAGTTATTTTTACATGTACATAATTTCACATTTTTATAAAAAGAAGGTTAAATAGTCATCAAGATTTTACCTACCTCATTCTAAGAATCAGAATTACCAGCTTCATCTTCTTCAAGAATCTGCTTATGATTTCCTTTCTTATAATCCTCGAAATACACATATCAATAATATTTTGTATTCTTGTAATAATGTCATCCCTTATTATTTCATAAGTATTGAGAGTTATATTCAAATCATCAAGTGATAACGTTTTTATAACACTATATTTAAATTAAGAAACATTGTAATCTATATTTTGGGGAAGAATTATTATGATATTCTAAAAAATAGTATAATATTTTAATTTTTAACCACGAAATATGATTGTTTTGATGATTTCATTTACCGTGGTAATGAAGACACCAAAAAAATTATACTCATCCATCCTGATATCTTCACACGTTATTTTAAATATTTTTAACTTTTTCTTCTTCACCTTTTGGCCCCCATCGAGGATTTTTTTGAACTTATCATAAATACCATTAGTAGTGGAAAAAAATTTATCATAAAGGTGATAAGAATAATGCATTTGTAACTCTTCCATTATTCATGAGTTTCTTTTTTTCCAGAAATATAAGTGGAACATTTCCATCAATAGGATTAAATAAATGTACTGTTGCATTAAGGAAATAATTCCCAAGAGGAAATATATATATGGAAGATTCTATCTTTTTAGATATGATAATTATTACCTTAAAAGACTAGAATCCCTTTAAATTTCACACAATTCCAATTCTCCATCACAACTTCTCTATCAAAACATCAGCAAAGAAAAAATGAAGGGAACTTTTTATCGGATTCCAATTTACAAATACTAGTAGCATTCATTTATCACTGAGAGTGGGAGGGGATGAGTTAGTGCTATCTTTTCATTAAGTTTCATTTAATTTATAACAACAGATAATACTTTAAAATAGTTTCTACCTTAAAGAAAATAATAAAAATAAAACATCCCTGGGTAAAAAGTAATTTAAAAGGTTCACTACACAATTAGTGAAGCTACGTCCTTAGTATGGGTTGGGAATAGTCAAATACCAAAAAATCCACCAAAAAAATACTTTTGTGTAGACATATTTGGTAGGACATTCCCTTAAAATAGTGTATCAGAATTTCAAATACAATATTTCTTGTTCATCAAGTATCATTAAATTATGTAATAAATTTTGTTAATTTTTATATACATTCACCATATTCTTGAAAAAATTGTACTATGATTCCCTGTCAATATTCAAAAATATAATGACAAAAAAACCGTCACATTCCTACCTATCAGGAGGTACAAAAATCCTGAACATCATAATGATACTCAGTCTGAAATCATATTCCAATCCTCTCTATCAAATTTTTAATTCTAGAAATATCAATGTAATAATAACACTAAAACAATTTTTATATTATTCTTCCTCATTTTAGAAATCATAGTTTAATTGCTTGATCTGATTCTAGAAACATTGAATATGGCCTTTCATCTTCTTCTCACCACTATTAAACTTCCTCAGAAAAGCCTAATTAAGAAACTCCTCCTCTCTGAAACATTCTTTTATCAACCTTCCACATTCTTCATTTGGGAATAGTATTTTTATTTGTTGAAAGTATATTATACATCCCCAATTTGTAATAAATCCAAATAAGGTATTGGAAGGATTATAAAAACTTCTCCCACTAAATTTTTTTTCTTGAAATACAAATTTACCATAAATTTTAGTTCCATATTTTATATATTTAGGGCATTCTATCTCTAAAAATTTACTATGGAAC
The DNA here is from genome assembly GCA_963277665.1 of Viscum album. Classification (NCBI taxonomy): domain Eukaryota; kingdom Viridiplantae; phylum Streptophyta; class Magnoliopsida; order Santalales; family Viscaceae; genus Viscum; species Viscum album. Next base: position 1,587,862,589 of record OY728141.1, on the reverse strand, counting down.
CTTCTCTAATCATCCCATAAAATCATCTTGTCCCATTATTTCTTCATAAAATTCAGTCTAGTTCTGATATCCCATTTCATTTTTCCCATTATGATGGAAGAATATGTTCAAAAGAATATTATTCATTTAATTTCTATGAATCAATTAAAAAAATCACATCTCAAATTATTATGATTGTCAGAATCAATGAATCTTATCTTTCCCATTCTACATACCAATAAATTAATTTTAAATATTCTACTCATTCTTATGTTTTCTACAAAATCATAAAAGAAACACCTCTTCCATTGATCCATACTAACATATTAAAAGAAATTAATTGAAAGAATTATTTCCTAAACACAGTTTCGATTTTTTTAGACTATAATTTGTTTTATTATTTCAAAAAATATGTGGAAACCATTAAATATTAATTTAATTCATAGGAATTAAATCAGCATTGCAATTAAAACACTTTTCAAAAAATCATTCAAGATCCTCTATGACAATTCATTATATGGATTTATGAAACAATTTTTCTTTTCATATATTACTTAGATTTATGATCCTACATTTGAGTGGGATATCAGTGTTCTTATGTGACTAATGTAAAATTCTATGCTCCAATATAATAATCATTTTCATCACAAGTCTGATAACTCTATCCCCAATTAATACAAAAAATGATATATTAATTTCAATTGAAAATGAATTATAATTTATTATGATGAATATGGTTGACTAAATTGTAGATTTATATCTATGTTCCTTCATCACATCAGTCCCAATAACACCCAATAGAAATAATTCTACCTTTGATTTCCTTTTTCAATCACAACTATATCTGATGATCGGTCTTAGGGTCACTCATATGACTGGTGGAATACTGCATCGAATGAACTCATGTTAGAAAAATCCACATCAAAAACTTTCTTCCTTCTCTAACATTCAGTAACTACTTTCACTGAATTTTCCTTTCTAATATATTGTTAGTCTAACTGATAACCAAAATCATCATTTATTCATGTTCATGACCAAAACCTCACAACCTTCAAACTATTCTGTGTCTAGTGATATCACACTAATGTACTGACACAAGAATGTTTTTCCATCACAAACATGGTTCTTCTATAAACATCTACTTGTATCATGATTTCCTCATAACATTGAAAACTAATAAGACTAATATAAAATCATCTTACATACATTAGAAAGTATTGTAACATTATGGTAACTTATTTATTTTCAATTAGATCCTCTATATGATTGGAAGAACATTTTATTCCCCTTTACTTCAAAAGTATTTCATCAAAAAAATTCATACAACTAATTATTTATATGAGATACCAGATAAGAAAAAGATCATTATATTTATATCAGATCAATGAAATATTCTATTTTTTTTCTCATTAAAATATTCAATTTAATCTAGACCTGGGGTGATTTCGATGAATTATTTCTTCTAGATAACTTTTTCCCAATATGATTAAATTTCATAAAAAAATATGAGACTAATATTCAGAATATTATTTTGAGTCCAATCACCAAAAAAATATGTTATTTTCTTCTTTTTATGATTTTATTATCAAAAACATTCAACACCTAAGTAACAATAATCTTCCTAATTATGATGAACAGTTTTATCATATTTCATAATAGGTAGGTCCTAAAAATAACCCCATTTGGTTTATTTGATCCATTATTCATAAATAACTAAACTTTTCAACCAAAAGAAAAGGATTAGTTATTCACAATTCTATGAATTTGTGACATAACTCATTATAGGTAATATAATTATTGATTGAACATCAATGTTTTCGACATGTAGTGACTCATGAAAACCTCCTCTTATTTTCTCCACAATATTTATTTCTTCTTCCACATTCCTATAAATAATTGTTTCCATCAACCATTCCATTAATCTATAATAATAGTTTACACATTTACATTTTTAGGTCATAGTTCACTCATAACTCCCCCTACATGTTTATTTATTTTTTTTTCACAAATATTTGGAAATATTTATGAAATAATTCTCCTCATTTGAAAACAGTATTCCAAAAAATACATCAGATAAGATATAAAAACACATAACTCATCCATGGTTTGAAAGAGGTTGGATGCCCATGATGAACCATAGTTTAGAAAATTATTCCATTGGTAAAGGTTAGGTGAAAATAACAGAAACCTGTTCTGATGTATGATCATACTCCAACTTTAATTAGCTGTTCTCCAAATAATTTTTTTAAATTGATACTATATGTAATTATTTTTGGAACAAGATTGTTGTTCTATATTTCATATAAAGATGGATTTACTCTGATTATCACAACCTATGATCAAGGGTAAATTAACTTCTATAATAATGTCTTCCAAACATGTTATCATCCAGATATGTTGAGTAGCATATTGAGTGGCATCAACAAACTCTGCATCTACCATGATAAGAGTTACTAAATAATATTATGTTTTACTCGAAATAACAAAAAATATTACCAAAAAAACTCCAACATATGTGAATCTTCTGTCATCATCATTTCTATCCCAATCCACATCTACATAACCAAATAAGTAAATATTTTCTGAGATATCATACATACTTATGAAATTAGATGATCTTTTGATATATTGATTAATTATTTTCCCATAAAATTTTTATTCTTTTGGAGATCAAAAAAATACAGAACACATGTTTACCAAAAAACATTACTAGGTCATGAAGAATATTAATATAAAAAACTTCTAATCATTTTCCAAAACATGTTTCATTATACTTTCGTACCTTATTTATATTTTATCAAATTAGTTCCACCTGAAATCACTCTATAATCTGGTTTTAAATTTCCCATTCCAACTTTATAAAAATATTCTCATAATAATTTTATTGGGAAAAGAATATTTATTTATTATTTCATGAGATTTGTAATCAAAAGAAGTATTTATTTTCTTCTATTATAGAAATTTGAAACAAATTTTTTCATTTATTTGAAAAATCTATTAAACGTTTTATCATCATTACTATAAATCATAAGGTCATAAACATAATCAATTACAATTATGGAGAAATCCTTAATTTATTCTATATAAAAAATATTATTATTGATTCCTCCTTTAAAAATCATTTTAATAATCTTGTATATAATTCTGAAAAATATACCCCTAGATCTTGTTTTATTGCATAAAAATATTTTGTTACCATAAAAAAAATTATATTTCCAAAAAAATGGAAAATGATTGTTCAATATAAACATACAAATCTAGGTCCATATTCCAAAAATAACACATCAAATAAATTTAATGAAAAAATATTTATTCATTGTGAATAAATAGGAATAAATATTTTTATTTTCTCTAACATTAACAAAAGAGAAAAAATTTCATCAAAATATATGCCTTTAATATGTGAGTAACCCTTTCACACTAATATTGTTTTTTTTCTTGTCACTTCACCGGATTCACTTAGCTGTTTTAAGAAAAACCTTTTTGTACCATTTTCATTTTTGTTGTTTTGATATGAGTTCCCAAGTGTAATGATTTTCAATATGATCCATCTATGCATTCATATACTTAACCCATTCCAAATTATTAGGTACTTCCTTCGGATCATTAGAATCATATTATGAATACTATGAAGTATTTATAATAAATTTTGATGATTTTATTGTTTGAACCTTATGATGTTGAGAACCAATTATTTTTTGACCTTCTAAATGCTTCCTCATACAGGGATGAGATTTTGGAAATTCTTCCTTATCATTTGAAATAGACGAGTTTGATTATTATTTGTGACTGGGATTACCATTTTCAGTATCCATATAACCATTACCACAAGGCATTATTTCATCATTTTTATCATTATTACAATAATGAGTCTTTTATCTTGTTCCATTTAATTTTCAATATCTTTTACAACAAAAAAATAAATTAATATTCTTATTTCTTTGTTGAAACATCTAAATACTCCTATATATAGAGATTAGCCATGAAAAATACCATCATCACCTCTTTGGTCGATCTTACCTAGGTTTTAACATTTATTTTTATAATTCATTAAATTTAAAAAACTCTTATCTGTTCCAAACGTGGATTTTTTAAAAAAATATTCTTATAGATTCATATATAAACATGGCCCACAGAATGATTGCTTTTTTAATATAAAAAATTGTGCTCATGGATTTCCTCCAAAAATAATGATAGATACCATGTTCAAGGAACATCGTTTACACCATTTCTACCAAACCAGTATTCTTCTATTTAGAAACACAAATTTTTGAGGAGTTTATGGTTTAATGAAATCATGACTAATTCCATGATTTTCATGATAACATTAAAAATAGGATTTTTTTTATTTACCACAATTTTCAATTATAAACTTATTCACTAAATACTGACATTCATTTTGTTCCTTCCTCCTATAGATTTTAATCATTTTTTGAGTATATGGATTATGTTCCATATTCACAAAATAATTAATGAGATCAAAGTAATAAAGGAATGTAATGAATTAGTAAACTCCATGAGTTTCTTGTTTTAATACTAGAAAAAAATATCAGAATGAATATTTTCTAAGTATATATTGGGAAAAATATCAAATTTCTTTTGCAACGATTTTTTTATCGTTCCTTATAAAAAATATTGCAACACGAATTTCTTCATCTTGACATATTAGTAACACTGAAGAGACAATAACTCCGTGATAAATTAACACTTTTATTTGACACATATGCCCCAACATTTTATACAATATCTGATTCTATTATATCATTATTAATGTACTATATTTTTTTAGGCTCCCCATCACAGAACAAGTTTTTTTACATGTTGGGCAGTAGTAACTATTTTTTCATCTTATTTCATTTTCAAAAAATCACATCTTTTTTTTAAATTAAATATTTCTTTCATCAAAATGTAGTGAAAAACTTATCATGTGGTGATTCAGTCAATCAATAATAAATTATATAAATTATTTTAACCCATCTTACCCAATGATGGTTGATCCAACACCCTTAGTTTTGAAAGACTCGTCATTTCTAAATGCAACCAATCATTCATTAAAATTTATAAAATTCTAAAAAATTATACACCTCATTTCATATAAGATGAAAAACCACTATATATAATCTAATTTATTTCACTTATTGTATCTTTGAGAGTGGTTTCTTTGGTAAGATATTTTTATTTCTCATTATCATTCATAAATCTTGGCCTCTAATAATTGTTAAAAAACTTTTTTTGTTTTGATATAAAATATAAAAAACTTTTACAATATGTGAATGTTATTTAAATATTTCAAAATTAGTTTGTATGGAATGAAATCTATATTCATTTTTTACAATTACTAGTCACACCCATATTTACCCATGTTTTTAGGGTTAAGTGTTCTCTTGGAGTGTTTCTTGGCTTATCCAATCCATAGAGACCTAATAAGAATCTTACAGAAACTAGAATTATACGGATTTGTTTTTCATATAATGTACTATATTGGGTAACCCCATAATATTTTTATCCCTCCATGAACTCTATGAATTCAATATAAGTGGGTAGTAGGCTTATGAGGGAAAAATTGAAGAAGTGAAAAACAATGAAATAACGTTCACTCCACATTTTTCTGAAGAATTTCAGGAGGTATGGTGTGAATAAGTTCAAACCATGATAAAAATTAACAATCATGATATTAATAATATCATAATAACATTATAATAATTACTTTTATTAATAAACTATGGGGAATTTAATGACGTACATGTGGATGAAATGTGATAATAAAGACAATGAGGGGACATAACATTACAAAGAAACAAACACCATACATTCTTAAATACTCCAAGACAACTAACTTAAATAGTTATTTTGGAATATTTGGGTTGTTATCCAAATATAAAGTGTTAACACACTTGATTTTATAAGTCCTAGGGTGGTGGAATGCTTCCGGAATTTGTAATTTTCTACCATTGACCCGATATGGAAGCCAACCTCCATCCACCAAATAGAGAAGCCAAAATGAGTTATTATATAGATGAATTAGAGTGGAAAATAGAAGAAGAAAATTAATCCCTAGATTAATCCTAACATAAAATAAAATTTCACCCCATATGGGTGTTTGGTTTTCTAGATATGATCAAAAGAGTGGGTTATTTATCTAGGCCTGAGAATTTATCCCAACATTGCATCTTCAAATTAGGATGCATTGAAATCAATTCAGAGATCTATGATATCTCTTGAAACTATTTAATGAAATGTTCTCAATGATATCATATATCTCTAGTTATGATTTAAAATCATTGGGATTAGAGGTAGCATATACAGTCATTTTATTGGGTTGTATTTTAGTTCACATGACCATGAATGTGTGAACATGAAATCCAAATGTGGTCATCATCCTATGTTATTCATCAAGTGTATCAGAATAATGGAAAATTTCCATTGTAATTCTCAATATGAAAATGAAATATTAAAACTAAATCATGATCATTTGGTTTTTTATAAGGTGTTCAAAAATGTACCATCTAAATTTGAATTTTAAGAAAGAACTGAAACCATGAAGTGAAATGAGGTTCAAAGAGTAATATAAACTAAAAATGGTGTTAATGAATTATTAATCACATGAATATAACAATATAAACAATTAACTGTTTCATTTTTTAGTTTATAATCACACACCAACCTTGTTTTTTTCTAGTCCTGCAAAATATATCTCACAAAAATATAAAATTTAAATTACCTTTTCCAAATAAAATTTAATATAATATTTCCAAAAAAGGACCACATACCAAAAAATTATGAAACCCATAAATATTATTAAACACATGATATATTCCTATAAATATCCTAAGCCCAATCCAATTCATTTTTTCAAATTCATCGACACATTTCCTACAATTTCAATTAAGAATGATGATGTGTTATGTGTTACAATAAACATTGTGCTTTATTTTTAATCAAGGGGGAGAAGATATAACTTCTAGGAGGAATAATTTTATAATATTAAGATGTGTATCAAATTTGTTTTTAAAAATTTTCCATGTTAATTTAAATTACAATCAATCAAGTTGACCCTTATAGAAAGACTTTTCGAATGATTCACTGGGTCAAAGACCATAGGACACCAAGTGAAGCTCACATACATAGAAATCATCTCGAGTTAACTAAATTTAAAAAAATCAAATAACCAAAAATAGAGAATATTTTCCCAAATCTGGTCCACAAAACTATAGAGTTTCAATCATCATGTTCTGATATCTACACATTAGTTCAATCCATTTCCCTACCCACAATTTATTTTTTTATTATTTTTATTTTTTAATATTCATGATAAAATTAAGGATATCAGAAAAATTGTTCTATTTATTTTGGTACCCCAATAATTCAAATTAATACCCAAAATACAAACGGCATGTGTATTGAATTTTTTTATTAATTCGATGTAAATGTAATTCTTGATAAATCACATCAGATAACAACACTTTACAACATCGATGCTCATGAACTAAAAAATGAATTAAAATTAGAATCATGAAATGAAAAATTATTTTATATTTATTTTCAATGTTTACAATTTTAATTTTCATGTTTAATGATAAATAAAATTTTTATTCCCTTAATATGATTTATTTTTCAATTAAATTTTTTATGCTAACAAAAATAATTTTTTTATTTAACCTTCACTTCATAGAATAACACTATCCTAAAATTTTATATAAAATAAAATCTAGATGTTGTGGGGGGAATGGAGGATAATATAAGTTCAAGAACGAAATTGAAACTGACAATCATGGAATGAATTTATGTAGTGGTTGATGTTGATGTTTTTGATGCTCCGATTTAATCTCTTAATCACCATGTCACTTATAGAAGCCATATTAATGATGGTATTTGTGTTTTTACACCTATTAATCTCCTAAAATTTCATTAATCCTGGAATCCCAGGAATCATACAATCAAATCAAATTAGAAACCATGAAAACTATAAAATGTTTCCTTAAATGATGAAAAATAATGAAAAAAAGGAAAGGAAAAAAACATATCCTTTTATTTTAGGAAACCAAATACCGATATTAGGAACAAGTAAAAATTATATATATATATATATATTCAAATATAAATATATATATAATGAAAATAGAATACAAAAGCACCATATGACATTGTTTAGTGGAAGGCACATTCTCCTATCTGACTTCATTCATAAGTTCGAGTCCCTTTATGTAATTATATGAACTTATCAGCCCCATTCCATTGTAAAAATCAAGAGTATGAGGTGTTCTAGGAGGTCAAGGTGAGTTATTACTAATACTTTAAAAAATTCCAGTTCTGTTAATAGTGGTTCCAGAATTGTGAGACATCCAACAGTATATGTTAAGTGTTTCCAAAACAGCAATTCACCCAATGATATGTGTACAATGTTTCTAGATTGGTGAGACATCCAATGTTAGGTTTATAGTGTTTCCAGAATGGTGACACATCCAATGGTTTGTGTATAGTTTATTAAAAATAGTGAGACATCCAATGATAGGTGGACATAGTTTCTAGACTTTTGAGACATCCAACCATAGGTATACAATATTTCCAGAATGGAGAGACATCCAAAAATAATGTGTATAGTGTTTCCAGAGTTTTGAGACATCCTATGATAGTCTTATAGTGTTTTCAGGACGGTGAGTCATTCAATGGTAGGTGTATAGTGTTTCTTGAATGGTGATACATGCAATGCTATGTGTACGATGTTTCCATCTTCCAACAGTTTCTCCCCTTTGACGTTTTCATTGATGTAAAATGAATTCAAATCCATTTTTATGTAATTTAAGGCTGATGAAAATCCCATAACACCTATTAATAATCTCATAAGGTTTCAGGTTCTTTTACTCAGTCAGAACAAATAGTGTTGATCAGATCTACCTTTAATGGAATATCAAAGCCTTATCTAAAACTGCTACTCCGATTTGATTTTCAAAAGGGCCAAGATATCTTCCTCATTTATTTTTCATTCTTATTTTTCATTGTACCGGGAAGATATATTTATTCCTCCCATAGGATTTATGCGATCGAACTCATATCATTGTATTATGTTCCATTGGAGTTTTCCTATTTCATTCACACCCCTTATTTTGGTGAAATCGAGAGGCGTCGATCCACATATGATATAAGTAATAATGTACTTTTTTTCTGATGCGTTCCATGAACTTTTTCCTACCATTTAATATTTTCATATAATGTCATTGTATCTCCATGTTTCTAATGGAGCTGTCTTTGGTGTTGGTTGATGCAGATGTGCCATGGATTCCTCACGTGGATGCAGTCGTTGCGGGAGATGTGATCATGATCCATTGTGTTGGACCATTCTCATGAAATGAACATTAGATTCCTATTGAGGTAGAGGATTCATGGATTCTATATTTTATTTACTTTTTGTGGTGGATTTAGTATGATTTATCCACTCATCATAGGTAAATTGACATTTTATATATTTGAACGAGATTTTAGAATTTGTATCATTTTCGTAGTGATGTTATTGACTGTTGATTTTCTAGATAGTATTAAATCTATGCCTTTTATATTTATAATGTTTTTCATGATATAAATCTGTAAAGAATGTAAATATGGGTTTGTTTTTAAGTTGATTTTATAAATCAATAAAGAAGTATGTGGATCAAACCAGTTGATGTTGTTGTTGTGTTTTGATGATAGTCCAATGGATGTTGTTAAGCATGAATAATTGAATCATCTAATTAAATATGGAATAAAAAACCAATTATTTATAAAAATATAATCCGTTTTAGGGTTTTGAGTTACCCTCTTTCTTGTAAAATCTAATCACCTTATGCTTTGGATCCATGAGATCACATTGTGTGTAAAAGGCAAGATGCCTTGTTTTATGCCCGAGAGCTAGCTGAATTGTCTGTTTTCCTGTTGATTGTGTTGTGATGTGAGCCTCAGATTGATAAGCCTAGAAGGATATTGTGGTTTGTGGGGACATGAAGGCATAGTTTTGGGGTGGTAGTTGATTCCTAGAGTGGTGATATTCATTGGTGTATGCGCATGGGTGTCTGGGAGGACACCAGAGATGATTGAATTGGTAGAAGTTCATCTTACCTGTGGATATGAAAGTGGGTTATTGTTTAATCTTTGGTTTTTTTATTTAATTTACCTTCCCCACTACTCGAGTAATATGGTCCTTCTTACCCAATACTAATAGAGATGAAGACATAAGGGTTATGCCACGTTCATTCCATGTTTATCATATCATGGATGGATAGGTATATGCTTCATCAATATGTGTTAAAGACTTGACAGATAGTTCAACTACTCTCCGTGTTTATTCCATTGTGCATTGTAGCATAGATTGTTTTCCTAGAATATATGGATGTTTAAATAGTGGTAATTTTGTTAAATAAATAAATAAATTATGTTTAAACACCTCGGTTTGGACCTCGATGGGATGCATTGAGGAGGTTGTGATTCTGAGAAGCCGTGTGATTAGTTTGGTTATTCTTGGAGGGCATGGAACTTTGTTCAGATGCAAATGTAATGGAATATGGGAAATGATAACTGTTAAATATTGTCTGCATAATTTTTTAATGTTAAGATAAATTTATAAAAATGGATAATGTAACTAAATATACCTATTCAAATGGTTTTGTGCATATAGGATATATATCCTTAGAAGTATTAGATGAATGTTCGAGAGATAGTAGCCATAGTTGATTCTAAGACTATGTTTTTTCCATGGTTTTTTTGTGAGTTATATTATATTCTATATTATTTTATTTCAATATTCTACTCCAACCAATCGGTTAATAAAACTAACACCCTGGGGATTCTAATCCATGGGGGGTTTTCCCCCAAAATATTGGTGGAAGGAAAGATGGATGGCTACCCCTTATGGCCCTACTCTCTTTTAATGGTAGAAACTTATACTGGTATAAAAAATTATTTGTTTTACCTTTACATGTTTTTATAGTGGTTTAATGTCTTTTGGTTATTTGAAACACTTATATAATGGATATAATTTACTATGGAATATTATAGATGAAACATGTATAGGTTGTGATGGCTTGAGGATACGTACTCAATGTATGGGCTGTAATGAATTGAGGTATGATATTTGATGTATGATGAATGCTTTATGAGAGGTGGGGGATCCCGGAAACTACCTGGTTAGTTTTAGTTTGGGGGTTGTGGTGGTGAGTTGAATGAGGTGCATGCAGTGGTTATTCGCTCAGGTGCCTGTGGGAAACCCTTTTGGAGAGAGATGCTTAGGACATGCGACTTCGGGGAAAAGAGGAAAACACTTGTGGAAGTTATAGTGGGGTACCCTTGCCATTATTTATAATATTATATACTCTTGAATATGATACTTTGTTTGAGTTTCCATGTTGACGCTGGTAACATAGTATACTTTTTTAGGTGATTCATTTGTTTCAAATGTTATTAAATATTCTTTAACATGCATTCATTAAGTTTTCACGAGAGGCTTCAAAGAGGATCCTACATAGAATGCAACTGTAAAAAACCCTATGATATATAAACTATTTTTCAGGTCACATTGAGGCCATTTAAGATTAGGTTGGTTACTACTAGCTTTGCGGTTTTTCAGATACTATTTGGGATTGATAGTCACTACAATTTTACTTTCATTTTGTACATGCAGTTTTCCACCTTAAGTTGTATTACTTTTTCATGACATTGCTTTTCTTTACATGGAATTTATTTTATATTATAGATTGAGCATGAATTTTTTGGTGTATGTTGTGTCTATATCTTCCACATGTTTTCTCATAGAGGGTAATGGCTCCCATCTTTGTTTTTGCTATACCATCGGTCCAAGTCACCAACCCGAGGAATAATTGAGGCAGGAAACATGGGTGACTATCTATCTTCTCACATTTCTGGCCTTTTAGGGGTACACTTTATGTGGAGTGGGTCATGAAAAAGTGTTATTAGAGGATCTGGTTGAGGTTTATAATAGATTTTGGAGTTAGTAATGGTTACGACTGCATGAATTTGTTGGGAAAATAGTGTTATCTATGGTTTGAATGCATTATATACATTAGATACCAGCTAATACATTTTTATTAATGTCTCCCTCTAATATAATGAATGAAACATTAATATTTTAGTGGATACTAAATGAGGTGATACTTATTGCATGGTAGAGTACAATGAAAGGATCATACATCACAACATTTTGTGACTCTGATTGAATTGGTATAAAATGGGATAGGTTAACCTACAATGAATAAAGGAAAAAAATTTATTAATGTAAAAGTATTCCATATTAATGGTTTAGGATCTATAATTGTTTTTTCTGTTTACCTGCATGTATTTAGGTCGACGTCCTTGTCAGATGCACATGGAATATGTTCCTCAAAACGTGCCAACAGATCGCTATCGAGTAGAGGTTGTCGGTTAAGACACATGGAGGGGAAAACTAAACAAATTTTAGTTCCATTGTCTACATAATTAGAAGGGAAATATTTCAGATGTAGTCATGGATGACAAGTAGGATGAGGTTGATATAACATTTAGTCTGATCTGTTCTTGAAATAAATAACTAGGTATCATTTCTTATGATGATGTTTGAGGGGGTAGTAATGCATGGGTGATTTTTGTTCCTCAAGGATAGTTAGGATTTCATAGTCTTTTTGTAAGAGTTCTAAGACCAGTTTAGATTCGAGTTTCCATCTTTGACAATGAAGACTTCAAATCTCTAGGATCATCTTACCATTATGTAGGGGAGATCCAAAGCGAGATAGATTGAGATTCATTTATGAATCCTATGACATATGATTTGGTACTATTATTAGATAAGGGGTATAGGGAGAGGAATTTTGGGGAGGACTTGCATATAGAGATTTAGTACAAGGTCACTCCATTTATGGTGAATACGTATCGTTAGGTGTTGGTGAGGTAAGAGTTAATTGAGAGGAACTTAAATATAAATGGTCTTTAAAATAGGGGTGTTTTCAGGATTCCTCTTGAGGAAGGGATGTGGTTTGGGGTTCCCGATTTTCAGGACAGAAGAGTATCTGTTCAGAAGAGTTTAGGTCCCAACACTCTGTATATCATTAATTTAGAGGATGTTTCACTGAAACCTATGCCAATGGATGAGATTATTTTTATCATACGGAGTATTAGGTCATTAGTAGTGAGATTACCCCACCATTCTAATAAGTGAGCATGATCCAGGTGTTCCTCTCTTGGTTCCTCCTTTGAGGCAGTTTCTTTTGAGGTAGCAGCAGTAAGTTAAACCAGATTTGGACTTGTAGAGAGATGATTTGGTTGGTAGAGGATAGCATTGGGTCCCTCCCCATCTTCAAAGAGTTGAGATCGACAATGGAGGTGGTCATCGCTAGGATCTGAGTGGTCAGGGAGTAAGTTGTGGTCATATTCATGCATTAGCATTGTTGGTGCCACATGATGCATACATTGTTTTAGGTAACATTTTCTTGTTTTATACTTGGGAACATGCATTGTTTGATTCTGGAGTGACATATTCCTTCATATCACCTGCCCTTGTTCATTCCTTGGGGCTTGAGTTAAAGAGGCTTCCTGTGCCCTTTGTGTTAACTATTCTATTAGGAGGTCAGGATTACCTGATTGAAGTATATAGATACTGTGATCCATTTCTTGGGAAACCCTTATCCTATAGAGATTTCCTATGTGTAAAGATACAACCATATGATTTCATCCTTGACATGGATTGGTTTCATTAAGTACCGGCTATCTTGGATTTCATCAAGAGGTAGGTTGTGTTCTTAGATGATGATAGAGAGAAAACATTATTTGTTGGCAAGTGAGACCCTTGGATGGGTCAAAGGCATGTTTTTTTACATATCATGTTCTATGGATTAGATGATTCTGAGTTTTTTATAAGTTTAATAGATAAGGTATCCTAGGATCGTAGAAGAGTACCCTAAAATCAGTCTAGAGGAGGTTTTAGCATTACTACAGTTAAGAAAGATAGAGTTTTAGATTGATCTGTAGCTAGACATGTCTTGTATCTTGACATATCTATATAAGATTTCACCTTCTGAGTTTCAATATCTATGCATACAACTCCATAGTTGGTAAAAGTTCATTTTTTTGACCGGGTGTTTTACTATGGGAGTCACCAATTTTTTATGTGAGGAATGATGAAAATAGTTAGTAGTTGTGTGTTGATTATAGTCTACTGAACAAAGTGACAATGAAGAACCACTAACATCTTTTGTTGATTAAGGATTTTTTAATCAACTAAATGGTGCAAGTTGGTTCTTGAAGATTGTGTTATGGTCAAGATATCATCAGAGGCATGTGAAGGATGAGGATATCTTGAATAATTCTTTCCATTATCATCAAGGTAATTAATAGTTTATTTTGATGTGATTGGGTCTCATGAATTCTCCAACTACGTTCATGGAGTTGATGAACGCTATGCTCCATGAGTTTCTAGATATGTTCATGGTGGTCTTTATTGAAAACATCCTTGTGTACTCCACCTCTGAGGAAGAGCATGTAGAGAATATATATGTCATTTTAAGAGTCCACTATCAACAATATCTATTTGGGAATTAGACTATGTGTGAGTTTTCGGAATGAGAAGTTTGTTTCATGGGGCATGGTGTGTCTTAATTGGGAGTATCTTTGGATCTAACAATGTTTGAAGCAATTTTTCTTGGGAAGCCAACATGATAGTGGTACAAGTGAAATGTTGGGATGGTTTCTCAGGCTATTACAAGAGTTTTTTATCCAATTTCTCTTATGTTTTGACTACTATGAAAACATTAACTAGAATTCTTAGAATGTTAGTATGAAATGATCTCTGTGAGGAAGCATTCATGTATTTGATGGAGAATTGTTCAGAACTCTAGTTCTTTGTCAACCAGTAGAAGGATATTAGTTTGAGGTTATCTATGATGCTTCATGTATGAGGTTGGGATATGGTGTAATGCAGTAGAGTTAGGTCATTTCTAATGGGTCTTGGAGGTTGTGTCCCCATGAATATAAAAATTCCACAAAACATCTCAAGTTGAAAGTAGTTTTTATTTCTCTTATATTGTGGATAAATTTATTCATTGGTGGTCATTTTGTGGTCTTCACCAATAATAATATCTAAAAGTACGTTTTCTCCTATCATAAAATGAACTTGGAAACATATTTTTGGATAGAGTTCATATAGGAATACAACATATAGTTTTCATATACTCCAGGAATGGGTAACATTGTAGCTGATGATCTGAGTAGGAAGTCATGTAGTGATGAAGTGTGTGTATTGGGTAATTTCTAGAGAATGATAGAAGAACATTTAAAATTACATCTGGATATGGGAGAAGTTGTAGGTAGAGGTTTTCCTTTTCAAATGACGGTTGAGTTATTTTTGGTTAACAAGGTGGAAGAGTCCCGAAAGTGGGATCTTGTTGAAACGGACTATAGAGACCATGTTTTTTTGTGGAAATGCCCCTGATGGTTTGTTTGAGGATGAACAACACCGAGATTTATTTGAAAAAAGGCCTTTCATTCATTTGGTGATGCATGACATGGTTCTCAAAGATTACCATTGTTCTCCCTTAGTGGTAAATCCTAGAATGATATTGATTTGACGATCATTGATAGTCATTATTGGTTTCATGGGATGAAGCATGTAGATGAAGATTTTGTGACATGATGTTTGGTCTACCAGATAGTGAAGGTTGAGCACCGGGTTCTTGGTGGTTTGATCCAACTGTTAGATTTTCCACAGTGTAAGTTGGAGGACACCTCCAAGGACTCTTTCACTAGTTTTCCTCGAGATTATGGAGTCCAAGAAGTTATATGGGTTGTATTGGATCATTTGACGTATCATACCACTTCATAAAAATCAAGGAGTTATTCTCAGTATAGATTTTGTCGAGGAAATATATGGAGGAGGTTTTGAGACACCACAAAGTTAGGAGAAAAATTATTTTTGATCATGATTTTTATTTAACCTCCAGGTTAAGGATTTGTCTCTAACATTATTTCCAATCTCAACAATGACTTAACATTGGTTTTCATCTGCATATATATGGCCATAGAGAATGGACCATCCAAACTATTGAATGAATCTATTGCACTTGTGTCCTGAAATTTGGAGGTTCTTGTATAAGGAAAATTCCATAGGTATAGATCACATATTATATTAGTTTTCACACCACTATTATAATAGTGACATTTGAAGCCTTGTATGATAACATTTCTGTTCTATGCCATTTTGGACTGAGGTCGGAGAGTAAGTAGTTCAAGGGATGGAACTAGTACTGAATATGACAGGTATGGATTAGGTGATTCGTGAGCAGATGAAGGCAGTACAAGATCATCATATGTCCTAGAATAATCATATAAGGATACCATTATAGTTTAATGATAGGGTCATGTGTTTGTAAATGTGACTCCTCATTGGGGGAAGGGAAAGTTTGGTCATGTGAGTAAGCAATCTCCCTAGTTTCTTGGGTCTTTCAATGTGTTGGATCATGTTTGAGCTATAGCATATCAAGTATCACTTCCCCATAGATGATCCAGACACACAATGATTTCCACGTGTCAATGATCTGATATTATCTTCATAACGACTCTCACATAATTGATTGGGGGTGATATCGATGTTGGCGATGATGCGTCCTTTGAAGAGTGTCCTGGAGATATACATGATTGCAAGGAGATGTTGTGGCGCATATTTGAAATCCCATTAGTTTATGTCTTATAGAGGCACATTGGATTGTAATAGAGTATATGGGAATGTGTGTATCAGATACAAGCTCAGTACCTTTAGCTATTTTATATTTATCTCTTTTCATGTAATGTTGACCATGTGGTTGTTGTAGACCCTTTTCATTAATTATATAGCTTTCTTTTGTTTCGTTTTGTTGAATTATATATTTTGAGATAATAATCCCCCTGGAGAGTGGTTAGGATATTATTTTAGATTTTTTTTTTCATTTTGTTCCTTTTATGATGCAGTTGTTCAGAATTGGTGGTAGGATCTTTGAGATGTGTCTCGAAGGGTTGTTGTTAGAACCCCATTTTCTACATTCTCTCTGGATTGGTTTGGGAACCATGAGGGAGAAAATATTTTTATAGGTATATGATGTAATGTTATGACCACTTCGGTCCATTCCATGTAAAAAATATGGTGTTTGAGGTGTTCTAGGAGGACATGTTCACTTATTTCTAAAACATTTAAAAATTTAATGCTTTTTGAAAAGTGTTTTGATAATTGTGATACATCCAACTATAGGTGTACACTATTTTTGGAATAGTTAGACATCCAACGGTAGGTGCACTGTGTTTATAGAATTGTGATACATGCAACGGTAGGTGTACTATGTTTCTATGATGGCTAGACATCCAACTATAGGGTCAAAGTGTTTCTAGAATAGTTAGTCATCCAACGGTAGTTGTAATGTGTTTCTAGAATGATGAGAAATCAAATGATAGGTGTACAGTGTTTCCAGAATGGTTAGTCATCCTACAGTAGGTGTATAATGTTTTTAAAATGAGAAGACATCCAATGATAGGTGTAAAATGTTTGTAGAATGGTGATACATTCAATAGTATGTGTACAGTGATTCCAGAATTATAAGAAATTCAATGGTAGGTGTACAGGGTTTCCAGAATTGTGAGACATACAATGGTAGTTTTACAATAGATCCATAATGGTGATACATCTAAAGGGAGGTGTATGTTGTTTCTAGAATTGTATGACATCCAACGGTAGGTGTACAGTGATTATAGAATGGTGAGACATCCAACTGTAGGTGTACAATTCTTCTAGAATGGTGAGAAATCCAACGATAGGTGTAAATTGTTTCCAACATGGTGATCTATCCAATTTTTGGCATAAATTTTTTCCAAAATAGTGATATATCTAACAGTAGGATTACAATGTTTACATCATGGTGAGACATCCACTAGTAGGAGTAAAGTGTTTCCAACATCCTACAGTTTTACCCTTTGATATTATCTTTGACATAAAATGAATATAAATTCTTTTTAAGTATTTTATTGATGATTGAATTCACATACCCCCTATTTAAATTCTGCTATGGTTTAAGGTTTCATGACTCAGTCAAAATGGATTGTTGTGACCAGATATGCCTTTAGTGGTAAATCTAAATTGTATCTTAAACCACTGCTTTGATTGGATTTTTAAAAGGGATGATATGTATTCCTCCCTAGGTTATCCTTATTTTTTTCATTTGTATGGTTTTCCCAGAGTTATTCCTCTTGTTGGAGTCATGTGATCTAACTATAATCAATGGATCATGTTCCGTTGGAGTTTTCTTGCTGCATGCACACACCCTGTTTTTGGGCAACCTGGATGTATCGATTCGTTTTCAATATAAGGCATATTCTACCTCTATTCTCCTTGATTCATCAATATATTTTCTCCCTTTTATATGTTACATGTGATATCAAGTGATCTCCATGTTTCTAATTGAGATTTTTTCATTGTGGGATGATGTGGTTGTCTGGCAACATCTTTGGGTGGATGGAGGCATTGTAGGAGAGGTGATAATGATCCATTTTTTTGGCCCATTCTCATGAAAAGAATGTCAAGAACCATTTTAGGTAAGTAATTTGTGTCTTCCCTATTTAATTTACGTGAAATGGTACCGTTTTTATAATTTATCAAATGGAGAATAATGAAATTGACATTAAAAATATTTTAACCAGATTAAATAATAGGTTTCAATTTCATAGCAATGTTATCACATCTTTATTTACTAGATCATGTGATATATATTCCTTGATTTCCTATAATGTGTTTCTTGATTGAAATTTTAAATGAATTTAAATCATTGATTAATCGATAATTTTATTTCTATAGGAATGAAGAGGCATATTGATGAATCCAATTGTTTTTGTTTTATTATAATGATAATCAAATGGATGTAGTTGCACATGTTTAATTGAGTTGGATAATTCAAGATTGAATAAAGATCCTCTTATGTGTTAAAAGATAATTCCTTGTAGGGTTTTGTGTTACTCAAATTCGTGTAAAATATATGAACCTTAGGCTTCAGAGTTGTGAGATATTTTTGTGTGTGAATGTTGGATGCCCTTTTTTAGGGATGATATTTTGTTTCATTGTATGTTTTACTACTTCTTGTGTAGTAGTTTCAACCTTGTATGGATGATCATATAGGGATTTAGTGGTATGTGGGGGCACTATGACCCAATTTTGTGGTAGAATTCGACTCCTAGAGTTGTTGGATGCATCGGTATATTCTCAGGGGTGTTGGTGAGGAAACTAGAGATAATGGAATTGGGATAAAGATGAGTATAATTGTTGATATGAATGTGGATTCTTATTGAATATGTTGATTTTTATCTTCATTATCTTCCCCACTACTTGTGTAAGATAGAGTTTCTTACCCTTCATCCAAAAATAGTGAAGACGATTGGGGTATTCCATCTTATTTTTATGTTTATCTTATCATGGATGGATATGTATATGACTTTTCTATAGGTTGGAAGACTCAAAGAGTTGTGGACCTTCTCAGCGTGTCGATACCATTGTACAAGGTATATTATAATATTTTATTAGAATACCTAGAAGTATGTAAAGTGTTAATTTTCTAAAATAAATCAATAAATGATGTTTAACACATGGGGTTGGATATTTTTAGGATGAAATGCTAACATTGTGATTCTAAGAAGTAGTGGACTCGGTTTGGTTATGCCTGTAGGGAATGGAACATTATTGTGATGCTAATGTAATGAAATATTGGCAATGATAACGGTTAATTGTTGTCTAATGAATTAATTCACATATAGTACAATTGGAAAAAATGGATAAAGTTATATAATATAGATCTTTAAATGGTTTTGTGATAATAGGATATCTAGCCTTAGTGGAGGTAGCTAAGAGTCTGAGAGATTTTAGGATTAGTTGATTCAAAGAGATGGTTTTCGTTACATTGTTGTTGTGAGCTAAATTAAATTCTGTAATTTTATTTTCTGAAAGATACCACACCCTTTCAATTAGGAAAAATGACACCATAGGGATTCTGAGCCCAAAGGGGTGTTTTCCCCAACATCTTGTTGAGAGGATAGATTACTAACAATCCCCTTTTTCCCTACACTCTTCTCCTGGTAAATACTTATGCCACTATGCATGGGATTTATGTTTTCCCATACATGTGTGTATTTGGATGTAGTGGATTGTGGTTATTTCACACACATATATTATAGATATATTTTCATATGGACTACAATAGGTGTAATATATATAGGCTGTGATGGATTTAGGATCATTTCTGATTGTATGATTTGTAAAGCCATGATGTATAATACTCAATGTATGAATCATTCTACCTGAGTATCAGTGGATCCCAAAATCTATCTAGTTAGATATAGTTGTGTGGTTTTGGTGGTGAGTTGCTTGAGGATCATTTTGTCGTGCTTCTCTTAGGTGTCTATCAAAAATAACTTTTAGAGAGAGAATTTTAGGACATGAAACATTTGGGAAAAGTGCCATTCTAGTGGAGATGTGGTAGAGGGGTACCATTTACATTCTTTATTATATTATATACTCTTTTATGCGATACATGGTGAGAGTAGCCATGGTGAGTCTAGGAACATAGTATACCTATTTAGGGTATGAGTCGGTTTCCCTTGTCATTCACTATTCTTTAGAATGATTTATTTACTTTTCCATGGGGAGATTATGGGAGGATCTTACTGAGTATTCTGTTATACTAGCCCTATGTTATATAAACTAATTTTTATGTCACATAGAGTAGGTTAGAGACAGTAAATTTACAAATAGCTTATGGGGGTTTAAGAGATGATTGGGCTTATTAATCGCTTCAATTTTACTTTTTATTTTGTATTTTGAATTTTCCCTGTTCATTTGTAGTATTTTTTCATGACATTTCATATGTGTACATGGGATTTCCATTATACTGTATTCTGAGAAGTATTTGGTTTATTTCTATCTTATATATCTCTCCCACCTGTTCTCTATTAGAGGGTTATGCATTCCATCTATGTGTTTATTATACCCTCGGTGCTCTATTCTATCCGAGGGCCTACATGAGGCAGGACTCTGGGGGTCATTATCTCTCTTCTCACATTTTCGACAGTTGAGGGGTACATGATGTGGGGATGGGGTCGTGGACTATTACTTTGTCTGTCACAATGTGTTTTCCCTCAAGACATGTGGTGTGGATGTTTGAAATAATAATAATAATTATTATTATTATTTTTTATTTTTTATAAAACCCTAAAAACAGACAATAAAAAAATAAAATAAAATTAAGATACTAGCTGTATTTCGTCCCGGAATTCACTTAGATGAATATCGTTATCTCTAAATGAACCCTCCCCCCAACATACCCAATACTAACTTTAAACATTTTAAGGACAACATTTTTCAACACTTCTATTAGACTAAGATTGATTCATTGTTCACAAAATTTTTTCATTCAAAATCCTATGTACGATAGTGAGTGGGAAAAACCAAGGTTTATCAAAAATGATAGATCTAATAGCTTTCAAATTCTTATATAAGGTAACTTGGACTATTCACCCTTTATTGGTATTAAGATAATAAATTGTGACAATTGGAGGTTTTTTCGTTATCCACAATGAATGAAAAATTTAGTGTTGATAAAAATTCACTATGTTTAAATTTTTGGCTGATTATGATTACATGAGGGAGATTCAAAGTCAGAAGACAGATTAATTTATTCTACAAGAACTCATATTTTATTCCCAAATATCGTTGTGTTCGTGAATAGAATGTGAATAAATTGAGAGTTCACAATTTAATGTATGTTTTTAATGATACATGGTTTTGAAATATCAATAATGGATATAGATTATAGGGATTAAATCGAGGATTACTATTTTATATCATGAAAATAAAGTAAATCTATTTCCTTTGGACTTAAACAACAATAAAAAATTCCTTGATCCACTTCAGAAACTGATATTTTAGGTGTTTTTCATTTGATATTTTCATTAGATGTATGTGGAAAACTAGATACCCTACATTTTATTAATGAAGGGAAATTTGGTGTAGGGTTGGATTCCCAGTAATTTTTAATTATTTGTAGTTCTAAACTCCAGGATGAAAACTTATAATTTATTATCTCCATTTTTATACAAAAACATTTCTTGATATTTAAGGGTAACCAATTATATAGTATTTTTTACATCATTTAAATACCTAATAATAATCTCTTTAACCATCCTTGAGATGGTAGGAAATTTATCCTTTAAAATTTTATCATCCATGTTATTATACATCTCACGGGGTGTGGTGTAGTATGTGTAAGGAGAGGTTTTGAATGTTGGTATTTTTTTCCAAGAGGCATTCCATTGAATAAAAGTTAAGGGAGATGATGGAGAAATTGGGTGAAAATAAAATGTGAGTGTTTTTGATAACATTCTTCAGTCCCCAGAAATGGTTCCAAAATTTGGACACACCGAAATTTATAAATTTTGTTTGGGTTAAGCGATCATTGGTAGTGTAGCTTGGGTTGTGAAATCCTCAATGACCCAAGATAATTCCTTCAGACACATGCATTATATGGATTATTTTTTGATATAAATTGTCTAAATCTACATTTCATTTATTTGGTATATATTGAACACTATTACACCTAAGTGAATTCCATTTATGAGAAATCTTAGATCCCATGTTATTACAAGGGATGTATTGGATGAAATTATAGTTTTAATTCTTTCATTTTCATTAAATCGATAAGAATCATTCAATGAAATCAATTTTACATCATCATTTTATAGTTTAAAACCTTAACATACACATTGTAATCACATATACACTTGGAGTATCATTTTCATGAGCCCATGAAGGTAATGGATCTTATTAGAAAATGAAAATTGTAGCGATAAAATTCAATAAAGAGTAGGAAGAGTGAAAACTGTTGAATGAGAAACTCCACTAAAATAAATATTTAAAAATTTATAGAGTGATAAATTACATATGATACATACCCTTTTAAATTAATTATTTCAACCCATAAGTGTTTTATCCCTCCATTTATGTAATGCTTTCAATGGAAGCATGAAGTTGTCTTGTGAGGGATAATTAAAGAAGTGGAAAACAATGGAATAAAGATCACTCAACCATTGTGTACATAATTTCACTTGTTATAGTTTTAATAAGATAACACCATGATGAAAATGGTATCATCATGATATTAACAAGTCTAGAAAAATTTTTGAATAAGGACATTTATTATGAAACTATATTGAATTGAATGACTTACATGAGAAACAAATGTGATTACAAAGTCAAAGGGACAACATAATTGTATATTAATAAAATAATGAATTTATAATTCCTCTCACAAAAATGAATTAAATATGAAATTTGGAAGTATTCGATTGATACAAAAATAGTACCAGTAATCCCACATGAGTATATATTTCTTAGGGTGGCGGAATTTTTGTGGAATTTGAAATTTTCTATCATTGACCCAAAATGGAAACTAACATTCATTCGTAGAAAAGAGGAGAAAAAATGAATTTTATATGGCTAAATTGGATTCTGAAATAGAGGAATGAGATGAATCCCAATATGTCTAAAAAAACAATAATATTTCATCCAAAATGGATTTTTGGTTGGGAATACATGATCAAAATGGGGGGATCTTTTTATAGGCCGTAGAATTTAGCCCAGCATTCCATCTTAAACGTTTTCCCCCATGAACTCGAATAAAAAATCTTAATTAGATCTAAAATGTATTTAATGAAATTTTCTCCATGACGATGTCTATATCAAGATAAATTTTTAGAATTATTGGGATTGGTGGTTTGCCTTTACTATCAATTTATTGGGTTGGTGTCCAGTTCACTTCACCCAGAATGTGTTTGAATAGAAGCCCAATGTGGTCATCTTCCCCATTGGAATAAGATTTATCCTTATCACTATGTACTTACATGATCATATGATCCTTATATCATTTAATCAATATACAATTATTTTTTTATTCCTTGAAAAATAAAAAAATATCCCCAATAGCTCCATATTCAAAACATTTAAAGGGATGTCTCCTATTAGATCTACTTAAACCGCTTAAAACATTTTTAAAAAACAAGGAAAAAAATTATCATGATTTTTACATTCCTAATTTTTGGAATTGTTATCACTTATGTCTTCATCTCTAAAAAAATCTTAATATTTTTATTATGAAAATCCATTAAATACATGTATCAATTGACTTTTGATTTTCACTTTAAAAAATTCTCCCTTCTCATTTCATAACAAATGATAGTGCTATAAAAATCATCCAAATACAATGTTTATGTAGATCTATCTCCACATTAATAAACATTGGCATCAGATTTATGAGCATGAATTCTCAAGATATTCTCCAAAATTTTATAATAATATATGTTTTCACTAAGAAATAATATATTATTGAAGATTTCATTTACCCTGGTAAATAATTCAACAACGGATTCATACTCACCCTTATAAAGATATGAAAACTTCAATCTAAAAAATTTTAACTTCTCTTCTTAACATTTGTATGGCGATCATAAATTTTATTCAATATATCCTAAATACCATTAGTAGTGGATACACCATTTAAACTTAAAAACATCATTTAAAAGAGTAACATGTTTAAAGAATATTCTTCTCATCCATCATTTTATAGATTCTTCTTTTCAAAATATTTAAGAGGAACTTTGTCATCAATAGGAGGAAATCCATCTATTGTAACATCAAAAAAATAAGACTCAAAATACATAAAATAAAGAGTCATTATATCATTTCATATATTATAATGGTAACCATAGAATATTATAATCCAATCATTGTTCACACAATTCTTATTCTAAATCAAAAAATCTATTTCAAAACATCAGCAAAGAATAAATGAAATGAACATTTTCAATCATACCAAACGATAATTCTAATAAAGATCATTGTATCACTATGAGTTGGAGGGGTGAATTAGTTACATATTTTTCAGTAATTATTCCTTTCATTTGAAAAGACCTTGCTCTCCATTTAATGATGTGTTACCTTTTTGAAAACAAAAACCAATCACACATCCGCATGAACACAATAATTTATTGGGATCACTATACAATAAGAGTAACTACGTTATTGTTATGGATTTGAAACAAACCATTAACACTTAATACACTACAACACAATCCATTTATGTTCATATAATGTGATAGATACACCCTTAAAATCATGTATCACTATATTTAATATAATAGATAATGTGATTAAATTTTTATGAAATGATGAAATAGAATTATTTATAAAAAGTTATATAATATTTAGTAAATGCATCAAACAATTGTACTGTGTAGCCTTATCAACGTACAGAAATATAATCTTTAAAATAATTATTCACATCCCTACATAGCAGAAGGTAAGAACTTTGTGAGATTTGTAATTATTCTCTATCCAATTTCCTAGTCTAATTTATCCAGCTAATTTTTCAGTCTAGAAATAAATATATATATAAATTATCTAAAGTAATTCAGAAATAATTATTCCACAATATGTAAATATTAATCAATATTCTCTATCTATTTTAAAAAATGTTGAATATGATCCTTCCTCTTCTTATTTTATTCAATAAAATTACATATAAATTCCTAATCTAGAAACATGTTCTCTCTATAACATTTATTTATCCTCCTTATCTATTTTTAATCCATAAACAATAATTTCATCTCTTGAAAGCACAATGTACTTACACTATTTATAAGTGATCCAATTAATGTTCATATAGAATTATGAAATCATTTCCCACTCAACTAAATGTTCCAAATGTACAATTTACCTTAAAATTTTGATATATCATTGAATTCTTCAGTTGATCATAACTCACATCGTTTCTTCTAAAACATTTTGAAATCATCTCATAACTTTATCATGCATAGGAATATCATAAAAAGAATCATTCTGATTCCAATTTTCCATTTCAATTGTACCATTACGATGGAAGCATATTTCCAACAACACATTATTCATTATGCTTCTCCACACAAATTAAATAAATATCATTTGTATTCATTTTAAAATTATCAGAATAAAAAAATGTAAATTTTGGTGTTCTATACAAATAATTTTTTTTAAAAATATTATCATTCTATTTTCCCATACCAACTGATAAACCAAAAACATATTCTGATGCTCCATACCAAATTTTTAAAAGATTATATTTAATAAAGATTTCTATGAACATTGATGCTACTCTTTTGGACACTAATTTATTTTCATATGACATAAATATACTGGATATTTATAAATATTTATGTACTTCCTCTATAGTACTAAAACATCAGCTTTAAAACATCCTAAAAAAAATTTCATACTAATATGCCCATGACCATAATTTTTTGGATTACTGAAACAGTACTTCTTTTATTCTTTTCATCAGACCAATACTTCTATATATGATGAGGCCATTAATTTCTTCATGTTTTGTATGGATTAGACATTTGTCCACTTCGATAATCTAGGAAATTGATTGTCTGATGACTCTTCTACCAATTTATATAAAAAATCAATCTTGCCTTTTATCATGAAAATAATATACAATTTTTATTGTTGAAAATGGTTGATACATTGTTGATTGACCTATGATTGTATTCATATAATTGGTCAGAAAACATCCAATGAAAACAATTCAACCTTTGATTTAATTTTTCAATCACCATTATATCTGATGATTAGTGTAAGGTTTATACCTAAGATTAGTGGAATACTGCATCCGATGAACCGTTTTCATTAGTTTTGACTTTATAAAATTTGTTCCTTCTCGGATATCCAAAAACACCATTCTTTGGATATTTTTTTCTCATGGATTCTCAGTATAACATAAAACTAGTATCTTCATCTCTTCCAGTTCAAGAATAAAACAATGCAAACATCAAACTATTCTACATCTGATGATCTTACATCGATTAACTACGATCCGAAGGCATTAGATTAATAAACATAATTCTTATAGAAAATTTGTCATGTATGATGTTTTCTTCATGACGTTGTAAAATTTTAAGACTGGTATATCATCGTTTAACTTATATTTTTATGTATTCTAAAATTCTATAAACTTCGTTCTTTTTAGTATGATCCTCTATTGGATTGGTAAAACATGTTCATCCCATTTTCTTCATAAAGACTTATTCATAATTGTTTCAAAGAAATTTTAATTTATAATAAATCCAAGATCAACAATGCATCTTCAGATTTATGTTATATCCAAATAGAATATCATTCAACTTCACATTATGATGTTCCATTGACTCTGAACCTGATGTGAGTCAGATGAACCATTTCTTCTAGAAACATTCTTCACAATATGATTGAATATATTAAGCAAGTTGAGTCTAATCATCTAAATATGATTGTGAGAATTATCACCAAAAAAATACAATGTAAGTTGATTTTATTCTTCTTTAACATTTTATTGACAACAAAAAAACAATTAAAACAAACATCTTCCTAATTATGATGATGAGTCTAATCACCTTCCTTATCCGCGTAATCCTAAAAATAATAATATGAATGGAAAGTTATGATGTTTGATAATTTTTCTATATAAATTTTTATGAGGAGTATAGAATATGTGTGTGAAGTTGGTTACTAGACTTATTGATGGAAAACTAGAAACCTGGCGACTAAAGAATATCTTAAAGGATGTTCATTGTTATGAAGAAACCATTATTGTTTTTAGTTAACGTTTAAGATGATGTGTTTAGTTTTCAAGAAATATTTGATGCCTATTTGATGAATCTGAAGTTAATTTGAAATTAAAGATGATGTGAAGGAACTTCAGATGACCTATATCAGTACGTAAATGATTCAAAAAGACCTCTGAATTTTTTTAATGATATTTTTAATTTTTTATATAATATTTTGTAACAATTATTGATTTTATGAAATGATTTATTTATATTGAGAATCCATTCTTTCAATTAGTGTTCTTCTAGAGGTATTTATGGATGTTTATAATTTTAGTGGTAAATCAAAATATTTTAAAGTTTTTGAGTTATTGTATTTAATATGACATTGTATCTCATGCCTTGGAAATTGAAAAGTAATTAATTCATAAGACATTAATAAATCATTGTAAAACATATATAAATAATCATAATAATTTTTAGTTTTCAAAATTTAATAATGACAAATTTTTTTGGGATATGGCATGACTTTTCACATCTTATAAAATTTCAGTTTTGGAAAAACAATTGATAAAGGCATGGAAATTTTTATGTATTAAAAAATTTATTCATTGTAATATCTATACTACATTTTTTATTTTTATATTATTTTTAAATTATACAAATTTATTAAATTATCATTCTAATGAGTAATGTATATCTGGATATCATGATGTTTCGATTCAGGTTCAAAACAATATAATGCCTTGTTAATCGATGATTTAATTTTTGATATAGGAAAGTTGAAATTAGAATTGAGTGAGGTGATGAATTTTTCATCAATTCTATGATTATCAAATGAGCATATTGGAATATTTTTCTAAAAGATAAAATAATCTTTTGGTGATAGTAATATTCTACATAGATTTAAACATTACAAATGAAATTTTATTCTAGATAAATGATCATGGATTTTTTTCATCATATTTTTTGAAAATAAGTTGAAGTTGGGAGAATTTTTTTGAAATAATTACTAATCTATATATTTTGAAAATCTCATAATAAATAAAATTGAAAAAAATTGTGATGATAAATGTATTTTTCATCAATGGACTAATTATTATAAACCCATTTTTTATTCTTTTTATAAAATTAAGAGGACTAAGAAGAGAATTTTTTCCTTTTGTGATGAATAGGTGTACTACTATTTTTATATGCATTCATAGTATGAATAATTATTAATTACACAATAGTGAATTTTGTATGATTTTTATATATAAATGAATATTGATTAGGTCATATATTTGAGGAAATATTTAAATATAAATTTTAATAATTTATTAAGTTCTATTTTATAAATAATTAATCAGCTCGGATAAAATGACAATGAAATAAAATGTGTATTCTTGGAATTTGGTGAAGGAATGAAGCTGATGAATAGTAGATTATTTTTGATCATGGTGACAATCCATCTTCCTATACTCGGAAAAAAGTAATGAGATCTTGGGTACAATCCCAGATGGTTTGATTAATGATAATAGGAAGGATGATCATTAGAACACTATTGTACGAAATTTTATTTATTAAATATATAGAAAATATTAATTTTTAAAGAAAATATAAAAGATAAAAATAAGATAAATTATTTCTATGATAGATGAAAATTTGTATATTGAAGAATATCTAGGGGAGAATCCAATAATAATTTTTATAGGAATAATAAATTCATTAATTAAGAATAAGTAAAATAAGAATTTATTTGGGAAAAATTTATTGATACTCATTATCATGGATGTGAGAAAAAGAAGAAGAATAAAAACAAAATTAAACATGTAAAAGTTGTTTTATAGAATACATATAGTCAATCGAAGACTATGATATTTGAGTTGTGAAAATACAATAAGAGGATTCTGGTCATGATTTTCGAAGAATGACTATTTATATACATTGAGTTTTATATTGATATCAATAAATATCCGAAGGTAATAAATAAGTAATTTTTAAAGAATAAAATCAGTTTATGTAGACGTTGTGTAACATATGAATATTGTTTTTTATATTAATAGGATGGATGTTTTGTAAGGTAAGCTAGGAGACATATATTTATTGAATAAAGTTCAATTATCTCCCCACTTGGGTAATATAGTGAATATTATTTTATGTTAAAATATGTAAAAAGTAATAGGATGGAACTTGGACACCGCTCTTGTAACCTATTACGGATATTATATAAAAATACATGTATTAGATGGTATTGAAAGAATTACTAATGTATTCACCCACATCAGTTAAGAACCTTGTAAAAATTCAATGTTCTACCCTTTTCTATTTTTTTGCATGTGGTATGTCTTTTGGGTTAATATAAAAATAGATGAACATATATCCTTACTGAAGAATGATGTTTAAAGAACAGAAGTGGTAAGATATTATAGGAACATAGGATATTTGGTAAAAGAAATGGATGCCCCAAACTCACCCACACATAAGTGAATACACAGTCCCCGTATGACTAGAACAAACATACACAATATACATATCAATATTATATTTAGATTATTCCACTCTATTATGGATGAATAATTTATTAAAAATTTCATTACATTTAATCTTTTTAAATTTTATGTATATAATTCATGGAATTTTAAATAATAATTATATATAGATTAATAAATCTATATTCCAAATGAATTTAACTTATATGATACCCTTTAAAAGCAATAAACTCTAATTAACTAGAATTTATAATCACAATAATCATATGATATGTGAGAATATTAACTTTCCATCCACCTGACCATTTAGGATATCCAAAAAAATAGAAACTAACAACTATAGAAAATAATTTATTTTCATTTGGAATATATGGCATTGACCTAGTCGGACAACCACAATTGTTTGAGTTCATAATGATATGCATCATTACTGTGTAGAGTGTATCAAGAATTTTTAGACACCTTTTTTGGAACCCTATTTAGGATATAATTTCATGCCTTTATTTCTTCATGCCAAAAGGGTTATGGAATGTTATAATTACTAATATATAATATTATATCCTTAATTGTTATATCATCACTCTCCAACGTCACCATTCATGATTGGATTTAATGGAATTGTGAATTATGAGTAAACAACACATTCTTGTAGGAATTTAGATAATTTTTTTGGATGATTTCTTCATGATATGTCATGTCTACCATAATATTTTCCACATTGATCAAATTTAATTACTTTAATCATTTTCCCATGTTTATTATAAACATTGGTTTCAAAATACTAACAAATAACAAATGTTTGAGAGTTATCATTAATAAAATAAGTGTATAAATATCTATAGTAGTTTTATATAAATATAATAAAATACTATTAGTTATTCCATGCATCCATAGTGAAGGGGCCTGAAATATCTAATGGTACTAAATTTCTAAATGTTTTTATTTCTTTCCTATATACACTAAACCCAAACATGAATCTCTTTATAAGTGAGTGGGTCATGTATCTCATCAGTCCCATGAATTCCAACTCACTACTTACAAATATGATCCAAAATAGTGTTCTATGTGATAGTAGAATCTTCATTGGTTAATTTTCATTTTATATAACACGAACGAGTATGAATGGTTTTAGAATATGAATAATGGGGTTGAAAAATATAGATATTTATTCATATATAATGATACATTAATATTATTATTTAAATATTTAAAATGACTAAATTTTATATTTCATAATGAAATATAATATTCTTATTTCTATAAATCATAAATAAAATCAAATTTCATTCAAATGAAAGTATTATAAAAATTTATTTCAAAATAAAATAAAAAGTAACCCTTAATAAAAATATATTATTTCTTATATGTTTGACCTTATTGGTTTTACATTTCCCATATAGATGAATTTTACAACATCACATGGAATTTTTCACATTACACAAACCATTTTAGACATGTATATATGAGTAGTTACATGATAATCTACCCACCAAGTAGCTTTAGTTATAGAAATCAAATTAAGGTCAAAACAAACATAATTGGTAATTGTGACATTTGTTACACAAAAATTAGTGTACTGAGGAGACACATTCTTCATGTGTCTAATTTTTCTTCAAGTGAATAGGTATCTATCAATTCCTGTTTCTCATTCCCTTTTTTCAGAACATGGGTTTCAATTTTATGAAAACAATTTTCAAGAGAATTTAAAAACTCTTTGGCATCTATGCTATTAGTCATGGTTCACATAAAGGAATCAGTAATTTCACTCATCATGATCTTGATACCCATACAATTATAAAATCCCCACTTATATTTATAACTCTTGTAATTTATAGAATTATGTATTTAGAGAGAATAATATTTTCTGTATTTGTAATATATCTGAACAAATAATAATAATACAATAATAATTTCTCATAATACTTAATTTTAATAATTTTTATATAAATATTTTAAATAATAGAAATCCTTAAAATAATATACAAATTAGAACGTCTATATTTTTTAATATTTTGAATAAAAAGTAATTGTAAATGGTACTCATGATGATTTAATAAATTTTTTACAATTATACTTTTTATATAGAAATTTATTATTAGATCAATTAATTTTATAAATAATAAATTAAAATTTTTATAAATTTATCATTACATATAAATTCATTTTATTTCAAAATAGTAACTTGTTTTTGTGGTGATAAATATTCAAATAAATAATAATCTCATACATCTATAATTTTAATATAATTAATCTATGAAAATGTGGCCACATTATCGATGTTTATCTTTAATCAATGTTATTTGAAAATATTATGAATTGTTATATAAAATGATAAATACAAAAAATTTAACATTAACCATAGAACTATATTTACATTCTAGACATTTTATATTGAAATTTAATATAGACTTATTCCATTATATCATTAAAAAAAGAAGATGTATTTTAATCAATAATAACGAGTTTATATCTTATTTGATGTTATTTTCAACTAATATAAATAACCCTTCATTTAAATTGTTAAAAAAATTATCAATTTAAATATAAATAAATTAATTTAATAACATGAAATCATATATTTTTGTTCCTCTATTTTTAACATTATTAATATATATATTAGGATGTTATAGGTATAATAACATTTAACAAACACGCCACACACATAGGCCTAAAAGGTAGGACATAGACCCCCCCAGTGGATAGCCCAACCATCAAACATTACTTATTAAATACAAGGGCCATAGGACTAGTGGGAATGAATCCCATAACAGACCAGTATGCCCAGCATTGGTTGACCTAAATGCCCTGCTTTCATCAATCATGGGTCATCACCTGCCCATGTCCTACACGTGTCACCTCAAACATGATGGATTGAAGGGCCATTCGGATGAATAGTACGGCTACTGCAGTACCCCTCTATAGTACCTGATATAGTAACCATAGTACATCAATACTACAGTGCTATACATTACATGCTATAGTAATGCTATAGTACATTGGAAATTCGCTCCCACCTGTATATGAACCTGATTTTGATTCAAAATTACATGTTACCTCTACCCCTCAAGTAATCACCCTAATGATAATTTTTTTCTTAATTAATCCATATTATAAGACTTATATAATAGTTTAAATCCAACTGTGATAATACATTATTCCTTCTAAAATTAATTTTTTCTTAGGTTTGTAGTTTTCATATCTAAAACCATCACCTCTCTACAACGTTCATTGAAGATGTGACTGAAAACTGAGGATTCTAATCTGTCTAATATCAGAACCCCTTTAATCCACCGTTATATATTAAATTAAATTAGTCCCAAATAATCTTTATTTAATTTAGTAATTTTATTTTATATATTTCTATCTAAAGCCTATTTTTTTTAAGTCATAGTACTAAATGATGTTCTATAATTGTACATGACAATGTAAAAACCTAAAATATAATTATGTTATTATATAAACACGTAATAATTTTTATAAAATAAACATTATTATAATACTCAATAAATAACATTATTCCACTATTAATACATGATATTTTATTGCTATCACATATAAATCTCATTCATAATCATTAAAACCATTTTTCTTTATCCTTTCCTCTAATACCCACTAGAATAAATCCACTCAATCAAAGGCATGAATTGAAAGTATAATATTTCACATATCTCATTTCAACAATAGTCTAAATGAATTTTTATTGTCCTACCATTTATCCAGGATCATATTGGAAACATATATGGTGTCATAATTATCGTAAACAATTATTGATAACCAATGTTTCTATCAATGTAGAAAATATTCTTCTAAAATAAATAATGTCTTAAATTATCTACATAATGAAACAAAAGGTACTTATATATTTTTTAAGATAAATTAAAAAACAGAAAATCCTATATAAAATTAAATCCTTAAAAATATAATATTCTAGAACACCATTCAAATAGTCTCAAATGGCTCTAATAAGTTCAAAATTTTATTATATATTAATAAAATAAATATATTATAGTACTAATTTTCCTTAACTGATCATAGATTGTTTCTAAGAATGTAAAATTCATTTACATAATTCATTGGGAAACACAGTGAGCTAAAAAACTATTCTACATAGTGTGTAGTGTGAGTTTCATGTGATGATATTTTCCTAGGCCATTTGGCCATAGGATCAAAGAAAAATTAATCTATAATCCTCATATATATGAGCCTTCAAGATTAAACATTGTGAGTTCATATAGGAGCCCACCCCTCAACATCTCATATATATGGACAAATATTGGCCTATTAAAATCAAATTTCACAATATTCCACCATGCATGTCACATAAAAATGATATAATGCCTCCCTAGTGGGCTAAACTGCCATAAAGAAGTCCTATTTTAAGGGTTTAGATTGTGTTACCTAACATATCCAAGTAGTGGAATGGGATTAAATTATCATTTTTAAAAAAAAATCATGAATAGTTAAAAAAATTTAATATTAGAATTTAAAATTATAGTAATATTTCTCCTCCATCTAAAAATATAACCTCTATTAATAGTGGACCAATATGGTTACTAAACACATATTATATTAGTATGGATATTATTGAAATTTATTTGGACAATAGATCAATAATATGACCCTTAGGTTGTGTTTCAGAGATTAATATTAGGTCTAAAGGAATGGAATGCAGGGTATAAAAATAATAATCTATCATTTGAGGAGAAAATTTTAGAGGAATTGTCTCTTAACCTATCCTCACTATAGCCCCACCCAGGATATATAAAAATATAAGAGTGACCCATGTTTCCCGGATAAAATTAGACACAAATTTAATATGAGCACGGATGGTGTTGAAAATTGATATAAATGGGATTGAACTAAAAAATATTAGGGGAAACAAAATTAAACCGCTAATAAACTTCATGATATTATATAAAATAGTCTATAATCCCTATAATTCAGGTAATTTTGTCTCAGTTCTTTGATTAATAGGTACTTTATTTTGATTTTTCTAAAGGAATATTGATACCAATAGGGTACTGAGAAACTTCTTAATTATTAATTTTTATGTTTAATTTTTCAAAATTTCATTGTTTTTAAATTTCTTTTACCCTAACATAGACTCTCATTCTGTATGAATGTAGATGTGTATTTCTTTTGGGTATGTAATGGTAATAAAATTTTTATATTGATACATATAAGAAATATAATCCTTGTATCATGGTAACATATTTATATAAGGAATTCATATGGTTATGTTTTAATTTACATGGCCTATTTAAATGTTAGTTTGTGTTTCTATGAATTGTGATGGGGTGGTTCCGCAACTATATAAAGGTGGTTTCATGTTTCTTAACCTCTCATAAGGGTTCAGTCATGTTCTCCATTTTATCTTCTTGGTAACCATCTTTGAATGGGTAAAATAAATTTCACATTATATACCATATATTTCTTGCATGAAAGTTGATTTTTTATTTAGAAAATACCAATTTATTCTTAATCTACAACTATAATATAATTTTCACGATATAATGGAATATTAATGAAAATCAATGCATTTTATATCTGTTATAATGATAATGGATCATTTATTTAAATATATTTAATCTTTCACAATATTAAATGTTCGGAATCGGTATTATGTTGAATCAAAATATAAATTGTATTAATAAGAAACTAAATAAAAAGACATATAAGAGTTTTCTTGGAGTTATATATAGATTCTATATTCTTTTAAAAATCATATGAACCTACTTTTTTAATCCGATATTCCTTCATTATTCCAATTTAAAATAATGATGCTTCTTAGTTTGAATTTTTCAATCACTCTAAGATCAGCATAAATATCATCCTTCGGTTTTTATCCTAAACACCACACATTCTCTCTCTTGTTCATGATTCACATAACCATTTTTATTTCTTTGTAGGGTATTCTTTACTTCTTAATTGTTTTATGTGATATTGTGATTGAATCATACTTATGTTTTTTTGTTTAAATGGAAATGATTAACTAGAATAAGAAAATAAAATAGTATCATATGATGAATTTTATTTTGACTAAAATGAAAACTCGTTCAAATTCATTATATATGAAAAATAATTCTGTTATAATATGGAAATTATTATTTGAATAGAAAATTGATTAAATATAATTCTTTGTAATGATGTATACTGTAAAATAACAATAAGTGTGAACATATATAGTTTAATTAATGTCTAATAATATAGAAATTACATTATTCTATATTTTATTTCTTGTGATTATCTCGTACTTTAGGACAATAATTATTTTTAGAGATATTATCCGAGAAAGATAAATAATAATTTCATGTTATAGATATTAATTATTACTTGAGAATAAAAACATACGGTGGAATAATATAATTATATTGAATATCAAAGTAGAATGTTTTTATAAAATGTGTTATGATTTCATAAAATGGAAATTATTTATTAAAGATAAAAGGTTAATAGATAGAAACATTTATAAACCAAATAATAATAAATGTTCTGAATAAATTTCCTAATTATAAAAATAAAAATTTTTAAATGGACATTATGAAATGTCAGATATAGTTAATATTTCATATTTTATAGATTTGAATAAAAGTTTTGATGTTTTATTATCTCTTGTTTATTATGATTTTGTTGATGTTGAATCTTGACTTACTAGATAAAATTTCTCTATTATTTGTTGTGTTTTTATTGACATGTAACATGATTTATAAGCATCAAAAAAAGAAAAAGTGTATAAATCCAGAAAATGATTTAATTAAAATAATTAGTAAAATAAAAATTTCTAACACTCATACTGGAATTTATTTAATATTGAATAAATTAATAAATCATGTTTATATTGATTTCTATATATTTTCATCTATTATTTTATGTTCAATTATGAAAAAAACAAATGCATAATAAACTAGTTAATTAAAAATGTAATTAAAATCCATAATTACTATAGAATAATTACTTGGGGTTAAGAAAGCCTTTTTTTTGTGGAGGATATCATAAAAACATTGATGTTTGGACTTAGTTGTCTTTGATTGTGTCTGAAATCAATATTCTCATTATGTATTCCTACTATAGGGGAGTTAGAGCCTTGATTAATTATTTATAACATTTTTATGGTTAAAATCCTTTGATGAGTAATTGGTTGTGATATTGGGGCTACGATGATGGTATATTCCAATGATAGCGGCATAGATTATGTTTCGTGAAATTATGTGGGAATGAAATGAAGGTGGATAATAATAGTACATATTAAGTATAATACACCAAGAATTTTCAAATAGATTTAATATAGAATGCATGAAACACTAAGTCTCTAAAAAACACCACGTTGTTTTAACCTAGCCAATTAAACATAATTTTTCTTCATTTGTGACTTGAATTTAAAAAACGGATATACATGGTTGTGTTTGGTGAGATATTTAGAGTGTGATATGACAAACTTTTTTTAGTGATTAATTACATACTATTATGAATAGTAACATAACCTTATGAATTATAATGAATATTAGGGAATAATGAATTGTACAGAAAATATAAACTTTACCCATGAATTTATAAATACAATTTAGACATCATAAAAGTGGAAAAAATGACCATAATCTAAGTATTGGTATTTTACTATATCATAAATATTTTAATTAAAATTTTATATTTAATTTAATAATTTCAATTGGATATTAATCTGCATAAAATTTAATCATAAATTTTTAATATATTTATTTATGGTTATATGATAATTTTATGGGACCCTGAATAATTGCACAAGGTGTTATAAAACGAGTTATAGTTTAGACGTTGTTTTTTCTAATAAATTGTCATTTTATTTACAAATTAAATTTAAAATATTTATAAAGATATTTTAAAAAAATGGAGTTATTTTTATATTTTTACACATTAAATAATGGGTAGGGAGAATTTTTTGTATATTTCTGAAAAAAAACCTGAATTTTTTGTGAATAGTGAAATACCTTAAAATCCCAAATATACAAATTATTAGTTAAATACACTATTTATGGCATCATGAGTGATGTAAGGAAAGTTTTTTTGAACTCATATTAATGTATTAATATTATAGGTTACATGAAACAACACTATTGGTTGTCTTTAGGGAATTAATAAAATAATAACTAAAATATTCAATATTTACTCCTCTCCCCCACTATAAAAACCCCTATCACACCCTCTTATCCTCGCTACTCTAAGACTCGATGATCCTAAAAGTTATGCCAAAATACCCTTACCTATTCACTACCCACATCCAAGAATTATAGGGACTTTCCAATAGAGAAAAACCCCTTCACATAAAGAGATTCTCAAGGAGGTGGATTAAAGAGGTAAATTCACATTTTATTTCATTCATTTTCATTTCAGGTTCCTCTGTATTATTATCTTATCCTCACCTCCTCGGTCCAAATGACCATGATTACACATGTATAATATATATAATCTAATTATATCATGGGAATTGATGAACCGTCATCAATATTCTTACTCTCTCTCTTTTATTTTTTAAATGAAATTATCATCTGTGAGGCTCCAATTTACAACCTTCATGGATGACGATGTTTTGTTCTTCAATTTCTCCAAAATTAATAGTCATGAAAATATTTAAATGGTTCAAAAATTTATTAATATATTTATTATTACCTATTTCATATAATGAACCTGTATACATACATATTATTAAATCATATGACAAAACTAGTTCTGAATAATAAAAATATCTCTATAATAATCTATGTGAATGTCATTAATATTTAACTAATGATTCATATTCAGTACTTGTATCAAATTTATAGAAATGATCCAAAAATCCTATGGCTGTTCATAACTAATATATAATTTCAATCTTGAATATTTAAATCCATTCCACATGAACATCCATACTCATATACAAATATAATAATCATTAATACCAAGGAAATGAACTCTTCGGAATGACAAAATTCAATCTTATAACTTATCAATAGAGACATAATGAACAGAATAAAATTATGATTTACTAAATAAATTCCAAATAGGTTCTGAATTAATTTATTAATATGTCTAATTTCATATTCCAAGACCTTATATTCAAGATCGGAACACATTCAGACTTAAGGAACGTGTTTCATCATCTCATTACCATTTTGTGAGATTTTCGATAGTCACTACTATTAATTGTGTATGGTTTATGTATAATACCAATTGATTTTTAATATCATCAATATTTTTATTTTTTTTAAACAAAATTTTTAATTTGACTATTATTAATATTTTTTCATATGAATCAATTGATTACAAAGTTGTTAGTATATTCTACCCGAACCTCCATTTTTATTCGAGTAGCTCTTAATCTCTACTCACCTAAATGATTTTATTATTTATTATTATTATATAATCATAAATTATTTTTGAAGTTTCCATATATTTGAGCCAACCTGAATCCTACTTTCATTTATGGTGAGTCGTACGTTGTAAAATGATCTTTCAAAAAAAATTCTTGAAAATATGAGCCAGATTCAGTGAAATTCATGAAATATTTCATATTTTGAAGTTCACTATGTAATAAATTTTAAGACATATATATATTTATAAAATCAAAAATTTTATCTGAAAAAATCAATTTTGGTTCCTTTGTGGTTTTATGAAGTCAATCGTGCTTTTTCAATTTAAAATCGCATTAATTAATTCCTTAAACCGCACCAGAATATTTTAATTAAAAAGCTTCATTAAAAAATGTTTTACTTGATTTCACTTCAGTGGGAAATAATTTCTATTTAAAATGTAATATAAAATTCCTTAAATTTTATTTAATTGGAAATACATGTTTAAAAATATGATTTTATCACATATACAA
Source organism: Viscum album (assembly GCA_963277665.1). Taxonomy (NCBI): domain Eukaryota; kingdom Viridiplantae; phylum Streptophyta; class Magnoliopsida; order Santalales; family Viscaceae; genus Viscum; species Viscum album. Next base: position 1,587,822,677 of record OY728141.1, on the reverse strand, counting down.
ATGATTTTTCAAAAGAACACTTCTTCCCAAAGTAAAAAACGATTTTCCTCATCTCACATTAACTTTTAGTAGATATATACCTTGTACACCACTTCATTCTTGCATGTGATGTATATAATTCCCATTGGAATATAATTTAATGAGCTGCCCTATTCTCATGAAATTCTAATTTATTATGATTAAATTGTTTCAAGGTGGTATTGGACACTTTGGAATGTTAAAGGATTATTTCCTCATGTATTTTTCAATGGTCTCATTTAAAAGTATCATAAAATATGTCCAAAACCCTTGTTGAATTTGGTACTTCATTAAGTTTTATCTTATATTAAATCATTCATTATGTTTTATTGAATGGTTTATGCTTAGTTTGATTGTGGATGTGCTATCTTGAAACCATTCACCATATTACTCTTAATGGTTAGTGTTTATGATTAATGATTGCGTGATGTTATTTACATTTCATATGTTAGTTTCAATATGTATTTATATATTGTTTATGATTATCCCTATTAATTTCGAAAATACATTAGAATTAGTAAGTGTTAGGTGGGGCCCTCTATAACCCCTCGATGCATCGGTAGGTCTCAGGAGAAAAACTATAGTCCTATCACAAGGCCTAGACAGAATGATTATTTATGGTCTTTGTACATGGCCTTGATGGTTTGGTTATGATGAGCCGCATTATTTACTCCCCCAGTATGAAAATCATATTTATGGTTTATGTGGCTATTCAACAAGTAAAATATCCATGATTATGGTATTATTTATTCAGCTCATTTACTTTCCATAATGTGTTAATGTTTTTGTTAAATGAATATGTTTTTTGTTATTTGATAGGCCTAATGTTTATTTTATGATATCTTCCACTGTATTGCATACCCTTTCTGAGAATCTGAGCTCAATACTTTCTTATGATTCATTTTCTTAAAATATTAAGAACTTTATTATGAATGACAAACAGAAATAAACTAGATGTTATGGATATTTTCAAAGGAGGTTCTATGTTGTATTTCTTTTGACGTTGTAATGTTGAAACTATGTATTTATTTAGTTTTCCAAAACTAAAAAACCGTTCGATCCATCGGTATTTAATTCCTCGTAATCATGCCTATGTATTAAAACAATGCACCAGCTATAGGATTCTAGGTTTGGGTCATTACGGTTGTAATTAGAGGATGTTTAAGAGAAAACATGGAAAAAATATATAAAAATGTAGATTAGAGAAAAAAACCCTAAGATAGACATTGGGGATAAGAATTCAAGGAAATACTATAATTTTGGTATGGAATAGATTATATGGTTTTTCAGGAATGTTTATCATTTTCTGGATACGAACAAGTAGAGGTAGCACTGGAGAAGATGTGTCTAGGGGTAAAACTAGAAAACAACACTTTGAACTATACTCGAAAGGGAATTGGAGCACGAAAATGGGCCTTGATGTACTCTTGGTTCTACAATCCAAGGGGATATAATTTGGTAAATTAATAAGCTTATTCCAATCAATTATGAATGATTTATTCCACTAATGTAAGGAAAGCATATGGTTCTAGGATTTATTATGCATATATTTATGTTATCTATTATACAATGGTTAAATATATAGAGAGTTCATAATTTTAAAATCTAATAAAAAATATGTAATTGATTAGAAATGGAACCTAGCATAATTAATGGGGACTTCACCAATGCACGAGATGAGAAGTGTAAGAAGTATCCTATCAATTATGGTCTTAAGCCATTATTTCAAAATAAAATTGTCACCAATGTATTCTCATTATATGATGAAATAGTATCAGGTGTTGACAATGTATATAAAGACATCTCCAGGTGTCATATATTTGAAGGAATGCAAAAAAATAATATGATAGAAGGGAAAACATGGATAAATGGAATAATGGAATGGTTTGTTTTACCACATTTGATAATTGTTTTAGGAAAAATCTTATTATATGCTTCACTGGAAAAGGAAATTTCTTCATGTTTGGAGAAAAATTCCATTATGCTCATAATTTCAAGATAATGAAAGATTTTACCATTATTTAATTCTTCAACTAAAAAGAGACAAGACATTATCTGAATCAAAGCCCCATGCATCCAATTAATATACCCCAAATGATGATTTTAAATAATGATCAAGTTATCTTGGTGTCGCAAATGAAGTAGAATGATTAATATCCCTATTCAAGATTTATTCCATTTGAAGATTTTGTCAGTAATGTTCTAGTAGAATAAATTATGAGATATATAAGGATTGTACTACAGTATTCATTCATTAGGGATTTGTGGTTTTATGATGAATGGTACAAATGAAAATTTATTCAGAATAAAGATAAACTTTTTATGAAAATTTGATTAAGGGAAAGACAGCCCTTAATATATATATATATATGTGATGTTGAGATGATGATAATGAAATGACTGATTCAGATAAAGACTGACTACCTTGGAACTAATTATGTTCTTTTCATGAAGTGTTCTATGCTATCATCGATGGAGTTTACATCACTTTTGGAATTAAAGAATATATCCAATAATGTGTATCTTACATAAGGAATATGGAAGAATTCATGTTTCCAATATGTTTTTATGGTAATTCAATTATTACCATATTCTAAAGGGATACATGATGAAGTTATTGACATGTTCAGAATGGTAATTGTAGGGATTCTTCTTGTTAATTAAGGGTTAATGATATGTTCATCATGGAAATTTAGATACCTTCATTAAAATGTGGTGAATCATTATATTTTAGAATTTTAATCATTTATGAAATGGTTTAGTTGTTCATTGTATGGGGTTTTAGAGTTTAATGTCACTACATGATGGTTTGATTATTCTTCTATGACCATTTCGTCCAATTAGAATGCATTTTTTGGTAGTAACCAATGCATTTATCATTCATCTTATTAATATGATATTTTAACAATATTATTAAAATGGGTTTCCCATTAGGGAATTTTCATGTATCTACCATTAACTTTTGAGTATCAATTTAAAATTTCTAGGAAATTTTTTTGTATGTATGGGATTATGTAATATACCAAGAATTTACAAATAGATTAAAAAAATGCATGAAAAATTGAGTCTATAAAAAATAACCCTTTGGTATAACCATGACATGTAAACAAAATTTTCCAACCTTTGAGATTTGAATTTTGAAAAACTAACATACCATATTATGTTCAGAACGATATTTAGAGTCTAATAAGGAAAACATATTTTTTTTGTGAATAGTAACAAACCCTTATGAATAGTAATTAATAGTGAATTATACAAAAAAATAGAAATGTCACCAATTAATGTATAAATAAAATGTAGACAACATATTAGTGAAAAATGATTATAGTATAAGTATTTATATTTTTGTATTTAATAATTATTCAAATTGAAAATTTCTATTTAATTTAATAATTTAAAATAGAAATTTATTTTCTTAATATTTAATCATATATTTTTACTTTATTTTGTTATGGTTATAAGATAATTTTATGGGACCCTGATTAATTTCACAAGCTGTTAAAAAATGTGTTATAGTTTTAATGTTGATTATTTTGAATGAATAATGATTTTATTTAAAAATTAACATAAAAATACGTAGATAAATATTTTCAAAAAATGGAGTTAATTTATGAATTCAACACATCGAGTAATTATTGGGGTGAATTTTTGTTATTTTTCTCAAAAATAGGAATTTTTTATGAATAATGAAATATGATAAAATAATGTATATAAGAATTATCAGTTGAATACACTTTTGATGACATCATGAGTGATGTATGGCCACTTGTTTTGAACACACCGGATCTTATTACAATTAGGGGTCACATGAAACAATGATATTGGTTGTCTTGAGAGAATTACAAAAAAATAATGAATAAAATATTCAAAATTTACTCCTCTCCTCCAATATAACCCCCCCCCTCACTCCCTCTTCTCCTCACTCCTTTATGCCTTGAATATACTCAACATTATGACCAAATACACATCCCAAGTAGCTCCCCAAGTCCTTGAGGCTCTCAGTATTTCTAAAATATCAAAAACCTTAAACTTAGAGAGATTCTTAAGGAGATGGATTCGAAAGGTAAACTCACATTTTCTTTCTTTCATTTTCATTTCATGTTCCTTTCTATTGTTATCCCCTCCTTACCTCCACTACCCAAATGACCATGATAACTCTAGTATCATCTATATAATTTAAATCTATCTTGTGAATGTAAGAAAAATCATCAATATTATTACTCTATCTATTTTATTTTATAAACGAAATTATCGTCTGTGATGTTCTATTTTACAACCATTATGGACAATGATGTTTCATTCTTAAAATTATCCATCATTAATAGTCATGAAACCATTTTTATGGTTGAACCATACTATGATATATGTATTATAATTTATATTATATTCAATAACTTGTATACCACCATATTATTAAATCATATGACCAAACTAATTCCTAATAATAAAAATACCGCTAAAATAATCTTAGTGAATATCATATATATTTCACCTAATGATTAATCCTCATTTTATGTAACAAAATTATATAAATAGATATTTAAGAATATTTATAATGAAAAATAATGTTTAATTTAATTTCGGTATATTTAAATCTATTTTACATGAACATCTATACTCATATACAATTACACTGATCACGAAAACAAGGAAATGAATACTACAAAATGATGAAATTAAATCTTTTAAATAATTTATAAGGACATATTGAAATTAATAAAATTATGAAAAACTAAATACATGTCTAATAGATTCTGAGTTATGTTATTAATAAGTCTAATTTCATTTTCCAGGTCATTATGTTTATTAGCGGAACACATTTGAACTTAAGGTAAGGGCTTCTTAATCTCACTTCAATTTTTGTGAGATATCCCGTAATCAGTATTATTACATGTGTATGGTGTATGCATAATACAAATTGATTATGAATATCATTAATATTTTTAATTTTTAATGATCTTAAATTTATTTTTTATTATTATTAATTTTTGGTCATACGATTCAATTGATTACAATGTTTTAAGTATATTCTTCCTGAACCTCCATTTTCATTCAGGTAGCTCATTTTCACTACTCACCTCGATGATATTCTCATATATTATTATGTACTCTTCATATATTCTATCTGAATGTTCTATATATGTGTAACAACAATAATTCTACTTTCATTTATGGTGTGTCGTATGTTGTAAAGTGATCTTTCAAAAATTCTTCCCAAAATGCAAGCCACATTCAAGGAACTTCTCGAAATTATACATACATTGAAGTTCACTATATAATCTATTTTAATACATATTTATCATTATATAATCAAATATTTTATCATGAAAAGTCTATTTTGGTTCATCTATGGTTTTATAAATGCAAACATTTACTTTCCTTTTAAAATATTGTTATTGAATTCCTTGAACTGCACTAAAATGTTTTATTACAAATGCATCATTAAAAACACTTTTTACATGATTTTACTTCAGTGGTACATCATTTCTGTTTCAAATTTCATATCATTGTACTTACATTTTATTTTATGTGATTTACCTTTTTATAAATTGGTTTTCATTACAATTACAAATGATTTTCAAAAATAAAACTTCTTTCTAAAGTAAAAAGGATTTTCCTCATCTCACTTTATCTTATATGTGATATATTTCATGTTCACAAATTATTTCTTGCATGTGATGTATGTACATCCCATTGGTAAATAATTTAAAGTGTCCTGTTATAATCATGATATTCTAATAGATTATGATTAGAATTTTTCTTGGTGGTATGGGACAATTTGTAATGTTTTAGGATTGTTTCCTCATTAATTTTCAAGAGTCTCATTTAAATGTATCTTCATATACGTCAACATCTTTTGATAAATTTGTTACTTAATTATGGTTTATCTCATATGAAGTCATAGATCATGTTTTATTGAACAGTTTATGATTAGTTTGACTATGGATGTGATATATTGAAACCATTCACCATATTACATAGAAGGGATAATGATTATGATTAATGATTGGGGAATGTTATTTACATTTTATATGTTATTTTAAATACGAATGTATATGTTGAGTATGTTTATCCCAATTCATATGAGGAATGAATTGGACATAGTATATGTCAAGAGAAACTAAGTCTTGGTACCAGGCCTTGACAAAATGATTATTTATTTTCATGGCATGAGGCCTAGATTGTATAGTTTGGTTTTAAAAAATAATGCATTCTATCATTATGAAAATAGTATTGATGGTTCATGTGGTTATTCTACTACTATAATGCCCATTATTATGGCATTATTTATTCAGCTCTTTTTCATGCCTTAATGGGTTCATGTTTTTCATAATGGAATATGTTTTCAGTTATTCAACATGCCTAATGATTATGTTATGATATATTATGTTTTACTGTTTACCCTTACTGATCATCTAATATCCCCATTTATTATGTTTCATTTTCTATACACATGAATAATTTTATTATGAATGACAAGAATAAATAATCTAGGAGTTATAGAAATTTTAAAAAGAGATTATATGTCATATTTATTTTGAAGTTTTAATTTTAAACATATGTATATGTCTTGTTTTCCAAAACTACTATACTAATTAGTCCTCCGGGATTATATGCTTTTTAATCATGAAATTTTATTAAAATAATTCATCACCTCTAGTATTAATAGGTCGGGGTGTTACATTTTGGATTTATCGATGATTTTATTCTTCTTTCTTGACTCTCTCTTGTTGGAACATTTGTATGAGTGTGTTTATATTAGTTTCCCAATAATTGATATAGTTTATTTCAATAAATGGATAGTGCACCTTAGTTGAAGTATCATTAGATGAGTCCTCATGAACCAGAATAATTTTTAAGTAAATGAATCGGAGATGTAACTGGGTTAGTTCATGATTCTTACATAATGGTTATGAAATACTTGAAAATATATCCATAATAATTATAGTGTTTCACCAATAAGATTAACATATTATTATATTTAATATTGGAAATGAATAAAAAACTATATTAATTAATGTTTGAGTAATTAGTTAATATATAATTTTATGCATGTAATATTATTGGTGATTTATACCTTAGTAGTGGATATTGGGGGACCTATGTGACGACAGAAATAGGTTCTTCTAAGGTCGGGTGGTTTCCCATAGTGTGGTTGTGTTTGAAATTATTTATATTTTATAATTTTGTGATCTTTTCCACTTTATTTGGAACTGAAATGGAAACATAAATGTTTCTTAGGTTCATTGTTTTTTATAACATGTTTTACTTATGTCTTATCCGTCTCCTCCACACTATCATATTATTTTTATATGACTTGGATATCCTATCCTATAATGGGGTACATGATATAGTGTGTTCTGACACATGCTACGATTTCTCTTGGATTACTATACATTTATGTGTTGGACGTAATGAAATGAAGTTATAGAACATAATTGTATCCATTTATGGAGGCTATGAAATACCATGGGTGTATGTTAATGGGTCATTATGGCTTCATGTGAAATGAATTTATACGATCAATATTGGAATTTACAAAAACAGTTAGTTATTAATGAGATTAGAATATGGATATGTAGATTGATGCTAACATCACATGTTGGGAATTGTGTGAGACATAGTTTGGTGGTCCTGAGTCTCGACTAACAATTGATATGTAACACCTTAATATTTTTTTAAATATATTATTTTAATTTTAAAAACTTTTTGAATTTTTTAATTTGCCACAACACTAAATATAGCTTGTGTTATATGAAAGTATTAAGTTTCGACTGTGTTTCATGAATCTCTGTGATAATATTTAACTACATACAACAATTAGATTATATTCCACTACATGCTAGAATATGTTTTTCGTGAATGAAAAAATATCATGTCCCTTCAATATCATTCATTATATACAATGATGTGTTTTACCAAACGACAATATACTATTAATATTATTTTTAAAATATTATTACAACTACCATATAGTCATTAGAATATAAGTTACAAACTATTAAAATTAATTTAAAATATTTTTTACAATTATATATAAAAAATATCCTTTTATAATCAAATATTTATAAATCAATTTAAGAACCATTTGAAAAAAAAATTGGTTTCTAAGAATATTATATTTCTATGTACAAACACAATTTTATCCCAATAAATTAAACAAACCACAATTGATAATATTTTTCAAAAATATTTATATATATTATATTCAATTAATATTGTCTATACTAATCCAATACATTTTATAGTTAAGGAGGATAAAAAATCCAATTTTATGAATAAAAGATATATTTTTATAATAACATATTTTACCATATTTAAATGGTGAACCCAATTTTAATATAAATTTGAAACATTTTTAATATATATTTTAAAAAAACATCATTTTTAATGAATAATGTAAATATTTAATTGGGGTGAATTTTCTGTATTTTTATGAGAATTTTCATTTTTTGATGAACAGTGGAAATACTAATTTTTAATTCATATCATCTTTTTTACAAAAATAATTTATATGGATAAATTATATTTCAAATTAATTTTAATTTTATAAATAGATAAATTTTACATCATTTAATCCTATCGAATTAAATTAGTCATTTTACCACAAAAATTGTATATAAACAAATTTCATACCTTGGAACATTTTTACGTTAAAACCCAACATTGTCATTCAATCTCCATGATTAAATTTATATTAATTAATGCTAATTATTTTATTTTCATTTATAAAAATGGATTCCATATTTTCAATCATCATAATTTATAATTTTTCATAATTTGAGCATAGTTTTTGGCAAAAGAGATTAGGAAAATTTATTAAAAGTCATTAGAATAATTACAAGAACAATTAGTTTATAAAGGATTTTTCCTTAATATTAAGGACATAAATTACCTTTATTCCTTTTAAAACTAAATTTTACTTTCATATATTTAATATATACACCCCTTTTATTGTATTTGGAAAATTATTTGTGCCCCATGTCATAGGAAAAACGTCGGTGGAATTCCATTTTAAATTTTTTTTCAAGATTGCCTCTCCACCTTCACTATAAAAAGGCACATACCCCTCCCACTTATTAAAACATCTAAAAACAATTGTATAATCCACCCTATGACCAAATTTATTACTAAAAAAACTGAATTCATCATGGAATCATCCATTTTTGTAGAAATCTAACTTAGGAATCCATTTGGTGAAAACCAAGATGAGTTACCCAAAGAAGAGGTAACATCCTTCCACAAGATTTTTGGTTTTATTTTCATTACCTAATACTGTAAAACATTTTATTAACAAATTATATAATAACATAAATATAAAAAATGTAGTTTTATATTTCTTAATCTATGGGTTATACCAAAACCTACACACAATTCTATCCAATGGATAGTGAACATATGATTCACGTGTAAGGTAAACTACAGCCTCACAAAATGATATTGATAGTTTTTCATTTAACCCTAGTTATGGTGGAAAATTATGATGTAAAATATATTTTTATCTGATATATATCATGAATATTATGTATTTATGATTTTATAATTATTATTTGACACATACCTTCATGTTTTCTAATTTCTGTAAATACGATAACTTCTTTTGTGGACGTGTGGAACACAACCTTCCCTTAGAGATCTAATTCATTCATATTTCACATAAAATGTATTGTGGATGAGTTTAGAAAAATTATATTATATATACGAAATAATAATTATATTGGAATCATTATATGTATATATATATGTCATTTACTTTAATTCATTCAATAGGACAATAAAATGGAAAAAATATCCATGTGTACGTCGAACATAACATCGCAATGAACAATGACTTCAATTTAATTTTTCTATCCTTTAATGATTATTATAAATAATTATATATTGAATATATATGATATTTAAATCATGTTTTATATTATGGAAATAATTATATCATGATCTATGTAGGAGAGTGAAAAATAAAAAGTCAAAACATATATGAAAATTGAAGCGGATAATACCCAAAATGTAAATTTAACATTAAATTTTAATTAAATGGGGGATATAAAGTGATAATAAAATAATATATGGTATGATATATGTTGAAATAATTTTTTTAATTATAAAAAACATCATTTTTAAGATATTAATGAATTTTCTATTTTCTTTAAGTATACTATATTCCTAGACAGGTGATAAAATTGGCTAAGGGTAAGTCATAATTGAAGTTGAGACACTATTGAGTATGAGTCACTATTAAGACTGACGTACCACCATGCTGACACACCGTTGAGAATGAAACCATGACATATGATTCACCACTTTTCATGACTCACCATTGGCATGAAAATTTCCCTATGTTTTGGACACCAGCATGATATCTCTCCACAAGGATGTCATGCCACCAAAACATAATTTTGGATATGTGTGATACACTACAAGACTGACCAACCATCAAAAGGGAAACCGCTAGATTGACTTACCACCACTATGGGACACAATGTTCCTGAGACACTACATTAATAATTTTCCACCAGAATCTGAGTTACCAATACTATTTTTATAACACATAATTATTTTTAATTATCACTAATGGATATATTATTGAGATTATTAAAATTTTCTTTCTTAATGATTGTTTGTTAATTATCAATAGAGCGCATTAAAAATGATGTTAAAAGTATTATATAAGAAATATGAATACTTAGATGCATGTGGAAATTCATACTACTACTACTGTTGATAAATGAGAAGCATACCTCCTTGTAAAAATGTGTAGTTATATGCATATGTGTGAGGTGAGAATACAAAAGGGGAAAGAGACACACACAAAGATCTAAAGTGAGAAAAACTAATACATCCTATAACCACTTGACTCAGGAATCCAAAAATCTAAAAACACATTAGCTTAATTCATCTAGTCATGAAAAAGAGTATCTGACACTCTTTTCTTCTGATTATTTGAAGAGAAAATGACTAAAGCTTTACTGTGAATCAAATCGAGGATTCATTAGATGAACTGTAATAGAACTAGCATTCCTATCCCTACAATTTTTGATTTATATATTATTTTTATTTATTCTCACATATTGATAAGTGTTTGTGAATACTATATTTTATCACACACATAATATATCAGTTGACTAACAAGAAAATACTTGAAATCTTATCATTACTCTTCATACACTTGTACTCTCACGTATGACTTCCGTAGAGGTTCATGTGTTACATTTTTGTTTGTACACTCATGGATAACTGTGGAAGAGGTCATGTGTAACTTTTAAAAAGTTTGTAAACTATCATAAAACCTGATCCCATTTATGGATCAAAATGATTATTTTATATAAACTTCTTTGTGGTGGCTCATCACCAAGTGCGGAGGACTAAGCATCATCTTTAGACTAAACATCTTGATTCAAAATTCTTCTATGATTTTTTACATTATTCCCACTTTTATAACTGAATCTATTTTAATCAAAAAATACTAATTTTTTTATAGTTAATATTTATTATCATTTTTATATGAGTTTAATAATGTAAATTTTTTTCATTATACTAATTACTATTTTATATTTCTTACTCGATAACTAATTAATCGTTATGAAACCGTTTGAAATTTGTCACTTTAAATGATCTACAATATTGATAAACTTAGTTGTTTAAAATTAATTGGGGTGTTTCAAATTAATAAATTTTTTACAGAAAATTTTAATGCGTACTCACGTGACCCTCCTCTTGAGATACACACTCTTAACAACATTTTTTATCAAATGATTTCTTTCATTGGTATTAATTTTTTTAGATATTTTTAAAAATGATTTTATTAAATAATTAATGATTTAAAATATTTAAAATTTATACATTTAGTTAATTAAATATATTATAGAATAGAGGGTTATACTACCTAAATACATCTTTTCTTTAATGGTACCAAATATTCTCAAGGTAAAATTAAAATTAGAATTTACATAGAATGCATGGGTTTTGAAATTCGGTCTTCTATTGAAGATAAATATATTATTCCTGATATTTATAGGAATGAAAAGGATATATAAAATATTATAGAATATAACAACTGTGGTAATTCGATGAATTCCTTTTACTGTGCACTATGATTTGAATAGTTTAATAGGATTTCTGCAAGAAAAACTACTTGTGAAAATTGTTCTACTTTTTCTATCTAACAGGAGGGAACATATGATTGTAAGGATATGTGACTTAAAACATATAATTTAAATATTATTACTTTAAAATAAATCCATATGATTCTTTTAGTGACATGTACCTAAGGTTAAATAAAATTTAAAACACAATGATATCTATTGTGAAGCATACTTCTAAAACAATCATATAATTTGACTATTAAGATGTTTACCTCATAGATGGAGAGGCATGTATATATCCATCAGAGAGTCCTGTGATATTATTTTGTTTCCATTCAAGGAGTTGATTGTTAAGAATATTTTGTTTGAAGAATAACAAAAGATAAACAGAAAAGAAGACTAAGATCCTAAAAGATGATCAGTAGCCCTCAAAACTATTGTTTCAAAATAGCCGGAAAAGAGAATGAAAATGGAAACATACATGTTATGAAATCATGTGTCAGTGAATCTCTAGAATATAGTTATGTGGATATGGATCACCTTGAAATGATATTTTGTAAATTTGGTAAGAAAAATAATCATTTCAAGAAATTAATATTTAAATGGTAATATGAAAATAGCAGACCCTTGATGAAAGATTAGTAAAGGGATAATAATCCCAAAGAAGTTGTATGCGATCAATGTAAAATTAAAGGCCATAAAAAAGAATTATATCCAATGATATAGTATAAAATGAAAAAATATTACTTGTAAAGAAGGTATAAGAAAGAAATAAAATCAATTTGGAGTGCTTTAGAAGACAAATCTAGTGATTTTGATTTATCACTGGAAGAAAATCTAAATCCAAAAATTATGTGCTTTATGAAAAAAGTAAAGGATGTACCTACTGTCAATAGTATTTAATATATAAATATTGTTTATAATTATAAAATTAAAAATAATTATGATCATATGTCTCAATAATAGATACCTAAATGTTATATAATGAGGTAAAATACCTTTAATAAGATTTATGATAATCAAAGTATTCTCAAACCACGTCATGCTCTAACTACAAATAATAAATATGAGTTGTTTGTTGAAAATAGAAGAATGATCCACATTTAAATGAGAATAATGAACTCAAACATTCAAATGAAGATTTAAAAAAGGACATAATAAAATATAAAAATGTTATAGAAAATCTTACTAAGATTTAAGTTACTCATGTTTCTCCTATGTATGCTACTGTAATAGGATCCAAATCAAGAAAATGAAGAGTAACAAAATATTCTTTTCATCCTATCTCCATAACTTGAATGTTCGAGTACAATTTCTTTTTCTAAAGGACCTAATAATGACCTTATTTCAAAAAACCTTGAAAATTTATATAGTAAAACCATCAAAAAATTTGGTGTTCCCAAAAAAAATGTATAAAAACATCTCTGGACCCAAATAGATATGGGTACTAAAGTATTTTTTTCATAAATTATGTTTTGTGGGAAAGCTATTTGAATACCTCATGTCGACATTCATCATACGTGGACAATGGATGTTCAATAAATATGATTTATTATTATTCATGATTTATGATCATTATTATGGTTTATGGTGGTAATTTCATGTTTGGTGGCAATGATAAAAGAAAAATCATCAACCTTGGCCAAAATGGAAAAAGAAATTATTTTTTAATTATGAAATGTATTGTTTATTAATGGATTTAAATAAGATCTTCTTAGTATTTCACAATTATGTGATAATGGTTTTATGTTATGTTTGAGAATTATGAATGGAGTGTTTATGATTATAATAATACATAATATTTACTTCTTTTAGAAATGATAATGTTTATGTAGTTGTTTTAAATTATTTAGTTTCTCAAAATATTCCCTGGTTAAGTTTATTTCATATATAATATTGAATTTGGAATAGTAGACCAGGTCACTACAATATCCACTCACATAGAAATATGAATAGGAATTGGTTAGTTACGGATATAAATGATATTTTATTCCCTAAAGATAAATTATATATCCTCATCCAAAAAGGGAAACAACAAAAAGTCTCTTTTTAATTTAATAAATAAGTGAAAATATATCAACCCTTCAAGTTGGTTCACATGGATTTATTTGGACCATCTAGAGTTTCTAACATAAATTGGAAGAACTATGTCATTGTTATATTATGTGATTTCTCTAGGTATAATTGGGTATACATTCTAGCTCACAAAATTATAGCTTCATATTATATTACCAAGTACGCTATTTCTGTAGAAGATATTAGGGGACATAGAATTAAGTCATTAATAAGTGACCATGTACTTTTGTATGAATATACATATTTTAAATCATTTTTTCTCAAACAAATGGCTACACTAATAGAATATCTTCTCCTAGGACTCTCTGTAGAATGAAGTTGTTGAGAAGAGAAATATAACATTACAAGAGATAGCATGAACCATGTAAATTAATATGACCTACCTATGTATTTTTTAGAAGAAGTATTCAATATAGTATAATATATCCGCAATATAGTCTTGATCATACCTATCTCAAATAATACACCTTATGAAATATGTAAAACATGATATCTATGTTTAATTACATTATAGTTTTTTGTTACAAAGTAATTCTTCTGTCCACTAAGGATAATCTGGAGAAAATTTCATATAAATGTGACTATGTAATTTTTCTTGGATACAAAATCTCTTTCATGTCTTATAATGTATTTAAAAATGGAAATATAAAATTAAAAGATTGTGTTCATGTTAAATTTTTTTATACTAATCAATATGATCCTAATAACTCACTATAAATCCTTTAAGGTGATTATACATCATTGAATGTAAATTCGTAACCTTTTGATTCGACTGTCTACCTTTAATAAAAATCATATAGTTTTAAATTATTTCCAGAACATTTTTAACATAATTCTATAAGTTAATATGTAACCAGTTCTTCTTTATCAATATATATTATAACTATCAATTTCAATCCCTTGGATGATTTTATAGGTGGCCTATATAGAATAATTGAAACTAGATCTTATCTTATATATTAGGCTAAACGTCATGAATTCTTGTCTCAGCTTAAACCTATAAAAATAAGTGATTATATTAATAACAATTTCTAGTTGATATAAATTCAAGAATAATTAAATCATTTTGTAATAAAAAACTTGTGGGAGATTTTAGTTAGATAAAATGGATCCTTGACTACTTTCACTAAATGGGTGTTTAGGAACAAAGTTGGAATGTCGGGAACAATAGTTAAAAACAATGCTAGACTTGTTGAACAAGGTTATATTTAAGAATTTGGAATATACTTTTAGGAAACCTATCACCTATATACAAACATGGTTCTATAAAAATATTTCTTACTTTTGTAGCTTATCAGGATTTCAAGAGTGATCAAATGAATTTTATGAGAAAATTCTTGAATGGATTTATATTTTAACGGTGTTTCTGTAGAATAGACCCCTAGTTTTCAAAATCAGCCAGTTTCTAAATCCTGTTTTTAAAGTTAATAATGTGTTATATGGTTTTAAATAAGATCCTAGGGCTCAATTTGATAGGATTAGAAATTTTCATAATTAAAAAGGATTTTCAAGAGGTAAATATTACACTTGTCTTCTTATTAAAGATGTTTCAAATGATGGATTTATTGTACTTATATTTTTTAATGATTTTTATTTTGGATATTTATGAAATGATTTTCGTATAATGTTTTTGTTTGTTAATGAAAAATAAATTTTAAATGAGATTAATGGCTGGACTCAAATTCATTATTATATTCAAAATCAATAAAAATAAAGATGGGAATATTTCAAATCAAAGTACATATAAAAAATATCTTCAAAAACAATTTATCATGAATAGAAATAAGAGTACTGATACTCATATGAGTACAACCTATAAATAGAACCTACATGAAACTGAGAAACCAGTTGGTAAAACTACTTATATATGTGTGATTTGAAGGCTTCTATACTTGACCACTAGATGACCATATATATTGTTTAATGTGTGTATGTGTTCTTATTTTTAAAATGTGAAAAATAGTCACACTTAAATGTTTTATAAATAATTTCCAAATATCTGAAGTATATAACCAATTTAGGATTGTTTTACAATATGGGACAAGAATTCAATTTAATCAATTATTCTGATTATGATTTTGGTGGATGTGAGTAAGATATAAATATAACCATTAAAACATATCACTTTTTAGGAATGTCTCTAGTTTCACGGTGTAGTTTTAAGGAATATTTTTTAAAAATTTTCTACTATTTAAATTGAATACATAACTACTGGAAGTTTTTGTGCACAATTTTTTTGGATGAAACAAACTCTACTAGAATATGGATATAAATTTGGATAGTCCCCATAAATTGTGATGACACAAATGAAAAAAAATTCTAACAATATAGTGCAAATTTTTAGACAAAGAACCTTAATATAAGACATCAATTTTTTAAGACCATTCTAAAATAAAGAGATATCAATCTTGAGTTAATTAGTACAGAATATCTATTAGCTGAAATATTTATATGGCCTCTAAATTCTGAAAGAATGAGATACGTCAAACATAAATTTGGATTATTCATTTTTTATTATGATTAATTTTAAGGTGATTCACCATTTGTATGACACAATAATGGTATGACACACCAATTGTATGACACATTGTTGGTATGATACACTAATGTTGATTATCACATCGTAGGGTTTGACACCCCATTGTTTTTGTCTCACCGTTATTGTCTCATAGTAGTTGTAAACGCACCATTGTATTTTCATGCCATTGGATTCATGCCTTTAATAATTTTTCTCTACTTATAATATTTATAATCTTCTTAGTTTATTTTCATCTAGTTTATATTGAAATTGTTTTATCCAAAATATATATATTATCAGATTTTAAAATCTTTTTCAAGTCTTATTTTGATTGTTGAATACCAAAATCAATAAGTATTCAAATAAATAATTGTTAATTTCGAACATATATATACCGTCTTACCCTTCTCCTTCGATACCAATTTAATGTTTTTACTTCCAAATCACTTCACTTTTACCTTTGACTAAGTATGACACACTAGTATGTATACCAACACCGAGGCATCCATCTAAGAATTCACCAGATGAATCGATACTAGGTATGGAATAGATGAGAAATCAGGGATTTCCTTTCCCTGTTGAAATGATGCATCCAATGATTTAAAAAATGTATAGTAACTAAACTGGATGTTGAATTAAAATGGATGTTTTCCATTCTGTATAAGTTTCGGAAATTACAATCTGATCAAGGCTGGTTAGAATTATTCTCTTCGTATAGGAGGAATTTTTTTCCAAGATTAATACAATATTTTATTCCAATATGTTGAGTTTGTTTTTAATGATAGATATGAATATTTGATGAGATCAAGTGTTAAAGTTCAAAAAAAATATTCATGAAAAAATTGGTTGAAATTCATAGGATTTACAAATAAAGGAGTTTATTGTTACAATCTGGTATATATTCCGAAGGGAGGTGAATTTTATATTTATGAAAAAAGATTATAAAGAGATAAAAAATGATAGAACTCTTAGAAGGATAGTTTCCTCAGTACCAGATGGGGAGTAGAGGATGATAATAAAATTCATTTAACATATACTTTACCCATATAATGGTTTTTTTCCATCATGAGATAACATGATGTATAATTTAATAATATATTGAAAATAGGCCATACAATTAATCAATGTACCTATATTATGTTTCATCTATCAGAGATTGTAAATCATTCATCCATATTTTACTCTTTCATCTATCTAATGATCAATCTTGAAATGTTAATGTACAAGGGCCTAGTTACCAAGTTCTAAGAATCAAATTCAAATTTATGGTGCTTTCTTCATTGAAAAAGAAATTTTCCCAACAATTATTATTAACTAGAACCCATGGAAGAGAAAATGGGTTTGAGATAGTGATAAGATGTATGTTGTATTTAATATGATAGATCATTAAAAAAGACCACGATATCTGGTTGATATATGATTTGAATCTTATGATATTGTTTTTTATTCAGATGTGAAAGAAGAAGATATTTCAAAACATGATGAAGAGAAGAACCCCTCAATAGATCCCAAGAGCGATCCTAATTTTTCTCCATAGTATTATCTGATTACTAATGGTGCTCCTAGTCTACATACGAGGCTTCCAAAATGGGAAACTATTCTGGGAATTGTCGAAGATGAGATTGGGGTCGCCAGAGAAGAGCAATAAAAAAGTTCCAAATCAATTAAAGAAAATGATGACGATAGTGGAGACAAAGAAGAAGTATATTCGATGTTAAATGGAAATGAATGTTTTAATGGAAATAGAAATGAAAATATTATTCATGATATTGATGTTAATGATGATGATTCTTAGCATAGTGATTTGGATGGAAAAATTATAGGGATATATGGAGAGATGCCTCCAGATCTCCTAGTATCACTCTATATTTCAACTGAAAAACTATATTTGACTAGAGAAGTTGACCCAAAACTAAAAAAGTAGGATGAATTTATTTTGGGGGAGAAATAATTATCGTTGGAATTGTATCAAGATAAAAAGGATTTTGAGGAAACTGAAGTGAGTTAAATTGATGATGGAGAGAATATTTATGATTCTTTTATGGTTGAGTAGATGAGTGTTATTTATGAATGAAAAAATATGCAGCTGAACATGAAAAAAGGGTACTTAGAGAGAAAGAATTTGGTAATGACGAGTTAGTCTGTATAGATAACCATAAGAATATTTTGGATAGGAACGTGGAAGGTTATTCTATTGTAGGATTTTATAAAATGGATGCTATTTTCTATACATAACTTCTGTTAATAAGATGATCGACGTAAAACCTACAATTTTGGTTGTACATAGATCATATGATCAGAAATCTGATGAGATATCTACTAATGTGGTACAAATAACAGCTGGATAGAGTGAATATGATTAGAGAAGTGTTTAGACAGTTGTAGTTATATATATTGTTGTGCTACCTTCTATCACTTGACCTATTGTTGATAATGTTTCTGACCATTTGGATAATCCCTTGATAGAATAGTGGGATAAATTCTCAAGTGGAGTAAGGTGTCAACCAATTAATGGTGGACCTGAGGTTCGAGATGAAGGAGATCCTAATGAATATAAGATAGGTGAAGTTCTTTTGGTGAGACTTCATACAAATTTTCATCTATTAGAACTCGCGAATCTAAACTTACTTTTCATGTCCCATGGGACATAGTAACCAAGGGAGATGTATAAAATCTAAGAAGATATGTGCTTTAGAATTTTTATAAGTGTATGATGAATTGAGATCCATTAACAGAAAAAATAGTGACGATGAATCCATATATATCTTTTATTTGGATATCACCACATTTCGCCTAAAATAATTCACCACATATAAGAGATTGATATTGAAAATAAGAGGGTTAGTTGTAAAATGTAGTCTTTTAGGTCTATTATGGATGGAATTCAATCAAAATTTGTTTTGAGTATGGATGATTTATTAGAATGAATTGAAAATCTTACCTAAGTGGCTTCTAGATATTCTTTTCTACTCCTCCAGCTTTTGATGTTGTTGTGGTCAAATATGTAGTTAGATAATAATTGAGAACTACCCAATTTAGTACTTCCAGTGTTATTCCTAATCACCCCTAACAAAAATTAGGTCAAATATTATATAATAGTGACAATTTTCTTATGTTAATTACGTCATATTTTCATGATATGAACGTAGATATAGAGAAAATAACAAATTCCATAAAATATTATATCTCTTGGATTTATAAAAATTATACAATAGATTAGATTTTCATGTTCTTCATTGAATATTTGAGAAGTCAACTAGTTAGTGAATCCTTCTCGGTTGATGTTCTCCAGTTGAAATAAATGACCCATGTGATCAATCTGTTTATGGATGAAAAATGATACATTTATTCTAAAATGGAAAGAGGTTTCTAGATCATTATTGATTTCATCAATTTTATGATTCAATTTATTGATGTTCGTATAACTATAGTTGTTTCCCATTAATCCATTTTATTCACTCTATATCTATCTATCAGACATGGAGTTACCATTGTTCTCCATTGACCATTACCCGCCATATTCCAACCATTAACATTGCCTCTTGCACAATCTATGAGGTAGCTCCATCCAGTTACTCTAGTCGAAGATCATCCATAGTCAATATCTAGACTATCCAATTGTTTTCTATGTACATTTCATATAGCTTCTTTAGATCATACCAATTTAGATCCATAAATATTTAATGGAGAGTGGAAAAGGAAAAATAGACCATTCTATATAGCTTTGAGAGTGTGTGAGTAAATTTTTCGTTTTGATGGGACAAATATTTTTTATTAATTTTTTTGTTGAAACATTTTTCATTACCAAGGATCAAAATTGTAACGCCCAGACCTTAGTTACCGAGAGTCGGTGCATTATTACATAACATTGGCATTATCACAAGAGATCATGTCTTGAATGACCAATTAGTTTAGTAGCCTTAGAAGTACTAGATACATAAATAATCATTACCTTACATCATGAAATAAAAAAACAACAATATTTTTGTCCATTTTGAACACACTCATATCCCTTAGCATATCCCTATAGGTCAATATTAATATACTTCTTCACATGATGGGAACATGAAAACAAAATAAAGGGGTGATCTCAGATGATAAGTAAGGATAACCATAAAGCGTAAAACATCATAAATAATCATAAAAATTTATGGAAATGTATAAGACTAAAACAAAATCATTTTAAAAATAAAATTCAGCATTATATAGAAATTGATAAATAAAATAATGCCGTTTACATATTCCCATGGATATTTTACTACTCGAATAATCCCATGTAATTTCAATATATAATTTTATAATTATGTAATTCATAATGATGGACATCATATCCACATAGTCAGGGCCTTGTGACATGACTAAAAATAATATTTTTTCAAGGTCGTAGGCCAAGACACTAGTTTTTCACATGAGGCCTACTGATGCATTGAGGAGATATAGCAGGCTCCACCCGACACATACTAAGTCAAATGAATTCCTCATAAGAAAAATATGAAACATAAAATAAACATTCATATTATAACTAGAATATGAATCGTTAATACATTAACCATAATCAATGAATTGTATAAAAATAACTTCTCTATAGTCTAACATGTCATAAACCCTTCAATACAGTAAATCAACTTCAAACCAACATAAAATCCAAAATAATATTTTGATATAGATGAAATAAAAACTATTTGTGAAAAATATTTATTTCTATTTTTAAATCATTTAATAGTCACATAATTATAAAAGAAAAAATTTATTTTCAAAATATCTTTATAATAATGTAAGTGAGTCTTTAAAGGTGTTATAACCATAGAAAATATCCACACCCACTGTATAAGTTAAAAAATTCATTCCCAAATTTTTCGAAGTGGGTCATAAAGTACCTTATTTGGAATGTGATGGAAAGTTTCCTTTCAAAACATTTTATAAAACATAAAATGAGGGTATAAATGAATTTAACCTATAGTCAAGGAAATATTAAAGAAAAATTACAATACATTTTTTAGGAACACAGATTTTGTTGATAAAGAGGTCCCATTAGATACTTACATATAAACAACCTCAGATAATAAAGAGATTGTTAAATTAACACATACCTTTTACTTTTCCATGATCGAGGGTATGTTCACCTCTAGTATAATAGATTAATAACCATTATTAAATCATAAAATTACCATATATATATATATATATGATATAACATACGATCATTTAATATTGCATTGTTAATAACATTTCTATTGTATCATTATTTCAGGTGTTAACCGATTCGTTTTCCTTTCTATGCTTTTACGTAAGACATATCTGTTATAGAAAGGATAAAATTGATATATATACATATTGATATTAATTTCTTAAACCATATTTTTTAATAATAAATTGGAAGTTATTGTTGAATGATTACGATGGAGAATGAATCTCATCGCGTTCATGGATACGGTAATCCGTACGTACGCATGAGTGACAATATCATTATATTGATAGTGAAATCGTATATAATTGTATGGTATATTGCATATAAAGAATCATTAAAATTTTATATTTATTATTTAGTTCAATTATACTAATTATTATACCCATCCAACTAATGAAGAGTTGAATAACAAAATACACCATGACGTGGAGACGGTAAGCCGTGCAGACACACGTATGGCGACATTATCCTTCATCAGATAGATAGAATAACGAATTTTGTTGTACCATATTTATAATATTATAATAGTATATATATGGTACTACAGTTATTATTCTATCAAGGAAACAACAATGAAAAATGATGTGTAATAATAAATGAACTTTGAAAGAGGTGATGAAATTATTACGTCTTCTTTGGGGGCTTCCTTTTGATTTGATTAAAAGGAATCTTTATGTTGGCTTATGATTAATGTATGACCACTATGTTGAAGTGTCGGTGGTTTGGTGGATATTTTAGTAGGGTATGTGTAACATCCAAGGTAAATAAATAATATTACTTTTCATATTTATTAATATTCGTGAAATAAAATATTAATATTAATTTAAAGGGAATGCTATGCTCGATGGCGTACCCAATACGCAACAACGAGTTACTTTGATATCTTATGTTGCACTCTAATAATAAAATAATATTATTTTAAATGGTAGATAACGCCTACCCGTTGTAATAGCAGTAATGAACAGAACTAACTACAAAATGACTATAATTTTTTTTTTCAAATATGTTTAATTTTATCCAATTAAACTTAGAGGCTTAAAATGCGAATAAATCCAATTTTAAGCGTAAATATTAGAATATTATTTATAAGGACGATTAACCGCCTTTTGATGGTGAACCCTTTTTAAATCCACTTTTGACCAATTTATATGTTCTATTGGACCAAATAAAATCATTCTTTAATATCTGGACATCAAAATTTTCTTTGTATAAATTCTCGTTATTTTTCCAATCATGATCATTTTTAGTGAAAATGTTGTATTTTATTTCAAAACCTCCTTTAAATATGATTTATTTATATAGATATATTATCTTTTTAATTGGTTTTAAAGTGTAGTTATAATATATTTTTACCATTTAATCCAATGATGTTCATTGGAATTAATTTCACTTTGAAATTGGACTTAATCTAGTGTCAATGTTTTGATATATTTTGTTTCTTAAAAACAAGCTATTTGTTTTGACAACAGAAATTAATTATGAAATTGATTAATGTAACTTATATGTTTTGAATTTTGTAAAACAGACATCATTTTTGAATTCGAAATATCAAATATAGCTTTGGGGGAATTTTTTTGTATTTTTCTGAAAAACATTAATTTTTTATGAATAGTGAAACAACTAAGTGGTAGTTAAAAATGGATTTTTTGTTTAAATGAAATTTTACCACCTCTATGTTTTGAATTTTAAAAATCCAACAAACATGGTTTTCATTAGGATGTAAAATGTGGTTCAATGGGATGAAAATAATTTTGGGTGAATAGTAACTTTTATGTTTTATTAATCGCCATTAAAGGCAATTAGTGTAATTTAAGGTAAAGATAATGATATAATAATATGAAATGACCTGGACACATGTCATAAAAATATTGTATGAGTCATGGACGACCCAGAAAATACATGGGTCAACTTGGGGGCCCCATTGAGCCACTTGGGTATGAAAATGACATTAATAACGTTTTATTTAATGTTAAAATATAAATGTCACAAACATGTATTTTTTTACTAAAATAATTTTTACATGGGGTTATACAAGTCATATTGTTGACTATAAATATTAATTGGAAATATAAAAATATTTCCTACGTCATAGTATTTGTTTTATAATTTTTAGAAATTAAATATATTAATTTATTTATGACACCATGATGATGCAACGATTACCTCATTAATGAACGATTTAAATAAAATGGAATGATAATGTAAAATTTAAGACATACACTTTTCTAAAACCTATTGGATGGGTGGATTTAGAACCCTTATAACCTTATCATAGAAATATATAATTTTGGGTCCTTTGATATCAGAAAATAATTTTATAATAAAGTAACTTTTCAAGACATTCCATGAGTGCCCCTCCTCCATCTTATAAAAGGCCCCCACCTCTACCTCATTACCCATGCCTCTCAAGCCCTTGGCTCGTCCTAAATATACTCATATTGTCTCTACACATCCCTCTATTACTAATAGAATCCTCACTTTTCTAAGAAGGATTTCCAAGGAAGCCTTTATGCTCAAAGCAAAAATAGTTATCTGATTTGATGGTAATGTCTTATCTTATGCTCTATTGTTTTATTTTGCTTCTCCAAACCCCTAAACACTTTTTCTTCCATTATTTTGCAACAAAAACAGTATCTAAAATATACTAGGATTATTTATGAGGAGGATTTGAGCTACACTCATACACACCTCCATCTAATGGTTAAAGGACCTACTATTTCTATTGGTGGTGAATTATTGCCTCACAAAATGATGATTGTTCAATCTACTTTTAACAGCTCTCATGGTGGCCATTAAGATGTTAATATATTTAAATATGATATATACATTATGTATTTGTATTCCTTATTCTTATGGGGTTTTCATTTATCCCATTCCTTTATGGTTTCCATAATGGGTAAATGCGATAATTTCATTTTAAGAAGTGCAGACTACCGCCCCCTCAAAGTGATTTGAATCGTTAATACCATATGTCTGATGTATAAAGGATGGATTAAATGATGTTATATATTATATTATACTTTAATTATAATATAACTATGAATAATTATTTTTTTTATCATTCCATGAATGTATGAAATAGAAATGGAAGTAGTGTTCATGCGTAGCTACAACTTATGTCTCCATGAACAATACATTTCATTTCTTATCTCCTAATGTTATGTACTATTATAAGTACATATATATAATGGATATATATTTCATATATTACATCTAAATGATGGAAATTATTCTGGAATTATAATATATATATCTCTCTCAATTAGGTTTCATTTCATTAATATGACAATGAAATGAAAGTAGCGTTCATGTCTACGTACGGCCTACCGTCACCATGAACGGTGCATTTCATTTTTTATCTCCAAATGTTATGGAATAGTATAAAATGAATATATATAGGATATATATGATATTTAAATCATTAATACTATTCTGGAGGTGATGTACTTATAACTACATGGAAAATATGTTTCCAACATGTTGAATTTTGACTCATGTACCGAACATTGAGAAAAAAGGGTGATATAAACTCACATAATTAACCAATTATTATAAAAAAATAATTTGTGATATTAACTGGATAATAATCTTTAAATTATTTCCTTAATAAATTATAAATTTACCAATGTTTATTATTCAGGAATATAAAGAAACGAACAAGGCAAGTCGGACATGAGGTAAGGGATCCTATCACTCTTTTTCATTTTATGTACTCTCTTTTATGTCACTTGTTTTAA
Organism: Viscum album; assembly: GCA_963277665.1. Taxonomy (NCBI): domain Eukaryota; kingdom Viridiplantae; phylum Streptophyta; class Magnoliopsida; order Santalales; family Viscaceae; genus Viscum; species Viscum album. Next base: position 1,587,797,057 of record OY728141.1, on the reverse strand, counting down.
GAACCTCTTTCATATGTTGGGGTATGTTCTTTTATATTTATCTTAATTTAATTCTTATTTTAATATTATTAGAGACCCTATTTGATCTCATTATTCCAATTTTGGACGTTTTAAGTGGCGCCGTTAGGCTGACAAAATTTCGTAAGGGATTTTTTATCTCACTTTGTATTCCTGTGAGATTCATGTTACATTTTCTGATATTTAATTTTATGTGGTGTATTTACTTCCCATGATTGTATTCTTTGAGTAATATAAATTAATTTATGGGTATTTACATCTTCATTGTATGACACTTCTTTCATAGCGTGTACGTTTCGAAAGTGACCCAAATCGGTAAGAGAACTTATTATCCCAGTTTCAATTCTATGGGTTAAACCTCTACTTCTTGATTATGTCGTGCTATGAAAATGTGCGAATGTCCTTGGATTTTTTTAAACTTAATATCCTCGTACATTGGATGTATATATATTTTTCACACATAATTATGTGATGGATTTATCCTTAATCTAAGGATATAAACATTGTATGTGACTTCGTCTCAATCTCATTTCATTGAGGCATATTTTGTTCTAATACAAGACATTAATTTACACGCTGTATAAACACTTTTGACTTATACTTTTATTCAAAATAAATCTTTTCAATATGAATAGTTTTACTAAATGACAAGATGTATGTTTATTTTTAACATACGCAGTGTCAAGGACCTTCCCGCCACCGTGAGTATTATTTGATCTTTGGATTCCTCAACAAGCCGTAATATTTTTAAATGTAAATAAATACCATATACACTTTTATTTATTTTGGTATTCAAATTGGATCTGATAATGGATTTGATATGTCAATATATTTATTTTATATATTGTGACTGAAATGTGTAAATGTTTTCTTTCCATTATGTTTGTTTTATGTATTATAATTTTGTAATGGTACTTAGACATTTGACGGGTGGTTACGTGATAAACCATATGATGGGTGGTTCCATGAATACTGGGACGAGTGGTTATGTAATATACTCCAATGCATTGGGTATGGAAGTCGGCCATGTGGATATTACATGTAGTAAAATATGTGGAAGTCGGTCGTATTGTTATTCCATTTAAGTATGTTTATGTCCAAAGTTACCTTTATATGTTATGTGTTCTTTGTATGGGATTATGGTAATATTTTTGTTACAAAGGATAAGTAGTGATCATTTATTCATTGAAGAGTATTTACTACTTCATAAAGGTAAAAAGTTTTAAATTGTTAAAGTATTCATGGTTTACTTGCTGTTTTGAAAAACTAACAGTTTTCCTTCATTGTGTATCCTTTACTAGGATTTTTATGCTCATCCAATGTTTTTTAAATGTTCTCCAGATGACATAAATATGAATAGGGTCGAAGATGGGATAAAGGAAATACATGCTATCTAAAACATGGAACTAGTCATGTTTCTTCTTAACAGTTTTTATTCTATGGAAACTTCGTAGAAGTGTCTACTTTGTAATCTTTTAATATGTAATAGTTATGTCCTAATTCTCTAAAACTATAAACCTGAAAAGATCCACTAGGTGAATTATTCATTTATTTCATGATTATGTAATGTTTTAAGACTGGTCCTTACAGTTAGCATCAAATGTCGTTTTAGATAACTTTAGCGGTTAGAGTGTAGTTTAAGAATAAGTGACAAGTTGTGTATAACCACAATGGGTGGTATATTAGATGGAGGCATTGTGTTTTTTTAACGTTAGACTTAGTTTGAGATAACATGGATAACTATATCTTAGTTTTTATCTTCCTCATTATTATATGAATATTTTACTGGTGTGCTCACACTGTCCATTTTGGTTTTAGTAAATGGATGAAACTAGCAGGCACCAAAGTAACAGTGGATGTGAAGGAAACTATGATAGTTTTATGAGCGAGAAACTAAATGAAATGGGAGCTGCAATGTGAAATCCTGTGTTTATCCTCAACCACCAATCTGGAGTCATTATTTACCACCTAAACCTTCGTGATTTTTATAAGGAATCATATATTCGAGAAACAAATCCCTACCGAAGTTCCAGTAATTATCATAAAGGTCAGTGTGTTCAAAAACCTATGTGTCAAATATGTGGAAAGAAACACCAAGTAAAATGTTTCAATGGGACAGATATATGCTATTGATGTTGAAATGATGTTCATAAAGAAAGAACCTACCATAGAAAAAGGAAGCATCTAGTTGACTTGAGGAAAGAGAAAGAAGTTCATTCTAAGGGATCAATTGAATGTTTTAAATGTGATGTGCATGGTCATTATGGAAACACTTGTCCTACGAAGATGTTTCGGGAATGTGATCACCAAGATCATACAAATATTTGTTTACCAATACCTAATTCCATTCTGATTGAGGATGAAGAAACTGCAAATGACCAATCAAAGCTATGGATTATTTCATAACATATGTTTTCCTATTTTGGAATCTTAGGATATGATTCATGATATTGTTTGTAGGAAAGAAGTATTTCAGAATAAGTTGGAAAGGAGTGTTTAATGGATCATGAAGAATTTTGAACGGGTAATAAGTCAACATATAAGGGATTCAAGAGTTATGGTAGATTTTAGGCTGGTGAAAGTATAAAGTCTCTTTTGTTGATGGAGATACATTAGAACACTTTTTATAGTACGTGTAACCCTGATGTTTGATATATGAAATTATTATTCAAGGAATAGTTATCTATTATTTTGTGGACATAGTTATAAAGAACCATTTGGGTTTATACGATCCTTACTTTTGAGGTAATTATGGGTTACTATATGTTACGATGGAAAATGAAAGACATGATATAAAATTGAGGATAAATTATGTTATAGTTATTTTTAATGATTTTACCTCTTTTTGAGGAATGTTTTGAGAATTATATAGTTTTGGAAAAAGGACAACACATAGACCATGTGACTACCCATCGCGTCGGACAAAGATGTGGGAATCGGACCCATAACCAAAGTGTGACTGGTATTTATCTCATACCACTGGACTATGTAATATCCCTGGATAGTATGAAGTTTTTTTAGTTATATAATTTTACGAATCAATAATAAGTTGATTTTGGGTTATCTAGGAAAATTGACCAATCATGGAGGATATATGATTAGGTTAATTACTTTTCAATATGAGACTTTAAGAGCAACTGATGTTATTTGGAGATAAATTTTAATTTTTACCTTGGAGGACTATGTGATTAAATCCTTCAAATATTTGGGTTTCAATCTTAGTATGGTTTATTTGGAATAATTTTATGGAAAAATTGTTTATCGAATGGTCTATGTTAAACTTTGGGTTTTGTTGGACAAATTATGGAGATTAAGAATTGATTGTTTTTGTAAAGGATTATCCGTTTGTGGATTATCTGATCTTGTTCTAAAATTTTGGTTTTGGTTAAGGTCTAAAGGCATGGGAAATATATAGATATCTTTTTGGATTAGGTGATTCTCTTGAGTTTGATTATATCTCTCTTAATGTGAACAAGTCATCCTAAAAACTCGTCTTTTGGAGGAAATAATGAGTTTTTGTAAGAAATATAGTATGTGATGAAAGTATAAATGACAAGAAAGTATGTTTACTTGTGATTTAGTTAAGTTCATAAATAAATTCATTAATGAAAAGTAACATAAAACTAAAATGTTTTCTGTTAAATTTTCCAACTGGGGAATCAAATACCGTTTAACCCATCAGAGGTTTGTGATTTTCTGGGGCATAACTTTATCCTAAACATGTTTCTATCACTCTCCATCAGAAATTAACCTTTTTTTTCTTCCATATCCTTGTTTCATGGAATATTAGTACTTGTTGTCTCGGGTGACCTTGGTACTTTTCATTCTTTCTTTTAAAGTGATAGTTTAATTTACTACTTTTCTGATGTGGGGCTTTCAATGAAGTTTCCAAGCTCAATATTAAAATTGTGAGGAACCAATTCCCAAAAGGGGGGAAGGATGTAACATCCCAGGTAAATAAAGAATAATACCTTTTCTGATTTAATAATATTTTTGAAATAAATTATTAATATTAATTCAAAAGGAACTCTATGCTCGATGGCATATCCAACAAGCAACAACGAGTTTCTTTGAAATCTTACATTGCCCTCTAATAATAAAATAATATTATTTTAAATGTTAGATAACGACTAGCCGTTGTAATGGTGGGAATGAACAGAACTAACTATAAAATTACAATATATGTTTGTCAAATATTTTTACTTTTATCCAATAAATGTTAGAGTCTTAAAATGAGAATGAATCCAATTTTAAGCATAAATATTTGAATATTCTTTAAAAGGTCGATTAACCGCCTTTTGAGGGAGAATCCTTTTAAATCCACTTATTTTACTATTTTATATGTTATATTGGACCAAATAATATCCTTTTTTTGAATTTGGACATCAAAATTTATGATGTGTAAATTTAGCTTATTTTTCCGATAATGATCATTTTTAGTGAAAATGTTGTATTTTAATTCAAACCCTCCTTTTAATATGATTAATTTAAATAGATAGATTATATTTTTAATTATGCTTAAATTTTAGTTAGAGTATATTTTTACCATTTAATCCAATGGAGGTCTTTGGAAATAATTTAACTTTGAAATTGGACTTAAACTAGTATCAATCTTTTGATATATTTTGTTTCTTAAAAACATGCTATTTGTTTTGACAATGGGAATTAATTACTAAATTGTTTAATGAAACTTATATGATTTCAATTTTGTAAAATAGTCATCATATTTGAATTTGGAAGATCAAATATAGCTTAGGGGGAAATTTTGATATTTTTCTGAAAAACTTCAATTTTTGATGAATAGTTAAACCACTAAGTGGTAGTTAAAAAACTGATTTTTTGTTTAAATGAAATTTTACCACCTCTATGTTTTGAATTTTAAAAATACCACATAGATGGTTGTCATTAGGATGTAAAATGTGGTTCAATGGGATGAAAATAACTTTTTGTGAATAGTAACCTTTAAGTTTTATTAATCACCATTAAAGTTAATTATTGTAATTTAAGGTAAAGATAATGTTATTATAATATGAGATGACCTTGACACATGTCAGAAAATTATTGGAGGAGTCATGTCCGACCAATAAAATCCATGGGTCAACTTGGGGACCCAATGGAGCCATATGGGTAAGAAAATGACATTAATAACTTTTTATATAATGTTAAAATAAAAATGTCACAAACTTGTATTATTTTACTAAAATAATTTTTAAATGGGGTAATACAAGTCATATTTTTTACTCTAAATATTCAATGAAAAGATAAAAATATTTCCTAAATCATAGTATTTGTTTTATGATTTTTAGACATTAAATATATTAATTTATTTATGACACCATGATGATGCAGCGATTACCTCATTAATGAACGATTTAAATAAAATGGAAATATAATGTAAAATATAAGACATACACTTGTCTAAAACCTATTGTATGGGTGGATTTTGAACCCTTATCATCATATCCTAGAAATATATAATTTTGGGTACTTTCATATCAGAAAATAATTTTATAATAAAGTAACTTTTCAAGACATTCCAAGAGTGCCCCTCCTCCCTCTTATAAAAGGCCCCCACCTCTCAAGCCCTTGGCTCTTCCAACATATACTCATATTGCCTCTCCACATCCCTCTATTACTCATAGAATCCTCACATTTGGATGAAGTTTTTCCAAGGATGCCATTGAGCTCAAAGAAAAAATAGTTAACTGATTTGAAGGTAATGTCTTATCTTAGGTTCTATTGTTTTATTTTGCTTCTCTGACCCCATAAACACTTTTTATTCCATTCATTTGTAACAAAAACAGTATATAAAATATTATAGGAGGGTTTTATGAGGAGGATTCGAGCTACACTCATACAAACCTCCATATAATGGTTAAAGGACATACTATTTCTATGGGTGGTGAATTATTCCCTAAGGAAGGGTGATTGTTCAATCTACTTTTAACACCTCTCATGGTGGACATTAAGATGTCAATATATTTATATATGATATATAAATTATGTTTATGTATTCCTTATGCTTCTGTATTTTTCATTTATCCCATACCTTTATGGTTTCCATAATGGGTAAATGCGATAATTTAATTTTCGGAAGTGCGGACTACCTCCCCCTCAAAGTGAATTGAATCGTTAATACAATATCTGAGATGTATAAAGGATGGATTAAATTATGTTATATATTATATTATACTTTAAATATAATATAACTATGTATAATTATTTTATTTCTGTCCATGAAAGTATAAAATAGAAATGAAAGTAGCGTTCATTAGTAGGTACGACTTATGTCTCCATGAACGGTACATTTCATTTCTTATCTCCAAATGTTATGTACTATTATAAGTACATATATATAATGTATATATATGTCATATATTACATCTAAATGATGGATATGATTCTGTAATTATAATATATATATATATATCTATCATTTTGTTTTAATTCCATTAATATGACAATGAAATGAAAGTAGCGTTCATGCGTACGTACGGCCTACTGTCTCCATGAACAGTGCATATCATTTTTTATCTCCAAATGTTATGGAATAGTATAAAATGAATATATATTAAAATATATATGATATTTAAATCATTTATACTATTATGGAGATGATGTACTTATAACTACATGGAAAATATTTTTCCAACATGTTCACTTTTCACTCATGTACCGAGCATCGACAATAACGTCTGATATGAACTCACATAACTAACCAATTATTATAACAATATAATATGTGATATGAACTGAATAATAATATTTAAATTAGGTCCTTATGAAATTATAAATTGACCAATGTTTATTATTCAGAAATATAAAGAAACGATCAAGGCAATTCAGACATGAGGTTAGGGATCGTATCACTCTTTATTTTTAAGTACTCTCTTTTATCTCACTTATATTAAGCTCATATTTCTTATGTTGGGGGATGTTATTTTATATTTATATTAATATAATTTTTATTTTATATGATTAGAGACCCTATTTGATCTCATCATTCCATTTTTCGATGTTTTAAGTGGCGCCGTTAGGCTGCCAAAATATCGAAAGGGATTTTTTTTATCTTACTTTGTGTTCCTGTGAGATTCCTACTACATATTCCACTATTTAATTTGGTGTAGTGTTTTTATTGCCAATGATTGTATTCTTTGAGTAATATACATTAATTAATGGGTATTTACATCTTCATTGTATAACACTTCTTTCATATGGTGTACGTTTCAAAAGTGACCCAAATCGTTAAGGGAACTTATTAACCTAGTTTCAATTCATTGGTTTAAACCTATACTTCATGATTATGTGGTGATATGAATATGTGTGGATGTACTATGATTGTTTTACACTTAATATCCTCTTACATTGGGTGTATTTATATTTTTCACACATAATTATGTGATGGATTTATCCTTAATCTAAGGATACTAACTTTGTATTGGACTTCGTCTCAATCTCATTTCATTGAGGCATATTTTTTTATAATACAAGAATTTATTTTACACGATATATAAACCCTTTTGACTTATATTTTTATTCAAAATAAATCTTTTCAATACAAAGAGTTTTACTAAACGACAAAAAGTATGATTTTTTTAACGTACGCGGTGTCAATGACCTTTCCGCCGCCACGAGTATTATATGATCTTTGGCTTCCTCAACAAGCCGTAATATTTTTAAAAGTACATAAATACCATATACTCATTTATGTATTTTTTTATTAAAATTGGATCTAATAATGGATTTGTTATGTTAATATATTTATGTGATATATTGTGACTGAAATGTGTAAATTTTTTCTTTCCATTATATTTGTTCTATGTATTATGATTTTGTAATGTTACTTGGACATTTTACGGGTGGTTACCTGATAAACCATATAACAGGTGGTTCTGTGAATACTAGGATGGGAGGTTATGTTATAAACTCCAATGCATTGGGTATGGAAGTCGGTCGTATGGCTATTCCATGTAGTGAAATGGGTGGAAGTCGACCGTATTGTTATTAAATTTGAGTATGTTTATGTCCCATGATACCTTTATATGTTATGTGTTATTTGTATGGGTTTATGGTAATCTTTTGGTTACAAAGGATAAGTAGTGATCTTTTATTCAATGAAGAGTATTTACTACTTTATAAAGGTAAAAAGTTGTACATTGTTCAAGTATTCATGGTTTACTTGTTGTTTTAAAAAACTAACTGTTTTCCTTCATTGTGTATCCTTTACTGGGATTTTTATGCTCATCCAAAGTTTTTGAAATGTTCTCCAAAGGACATAAGATGAATAGGGTCAGGGATGGGATCAAGGAAATACATGCTATCTAAAACATGGAACCCGTAATGTTTCTTTTTAAGAGTTTTTATTTTATGGAAACTTAGTTGAAGTGTCTACTTTGTAATCTTTTGATATGTAATAGTTATGCCCTAATTCACTAAAACTCTAAACCTAAAAAGATCCACTATGTGAATTATTCATTTATTTCATGATTTTGTAATGTTTTAAGACAGGGTCCTTACAGTTGGTATCAAAGTTCGGTTTAGATAAATTTAGAGGTTAGAGTGTAGTTTAAGAATAAGTGACAAGATTTGTATAACCACAATGGGTGGTATATTAGATGGAGTCATTATGGTTTTTGAATGTTTGACTTATTTGAGATAACATGGATAACTATATATTATTTTTTATCTTACTCATTATTATATGATGATTTTTCTGATATGCTCACACTAACCTTTTTAGTTTTAGTAAATGGATGGAACTAGCTGGCACCAAAGTAACAGTCGATGTGAAGGAAACCGTGATAGTTTTTTTAGCGAGAAACAGAATGATATGGGAGCTGTAGTGAGAACTCTTGTGTTTATCCTCAACCAACTATCTGGAGTCATTATTTACCACCTAAACCTTGGTTATTTTTATAAGTCATCATATATGCGAGAAAAAAATCCCAACGGATGTTCTGGTAATAATAATAAAGGTAATTGTGTTAAAAAACCTATGTGTCAAAGATGAGGAAAGAAACACCAAGGAAAATGTTTCAATGGTACAGAAAGATGCTATAGATGTTGAAATGAATGTCATAAAGCTAGAACATTCCATAGAAAAAGGATGCATCCAGTTGACTTGAATTAAGGGAATGAAGTTCTTTCTGAATGTTCAATTGAATATTTTAAATCTGGTGTGCATGGTCATTATGGAAACACATGTCCTACGAAGAAGTTTCGGGATTGGGATCACCAAGATCGTACTAATATTTGTTTACCAATACCTAATTCCATTCCGATTGAGGATGAAGAAACAAACAATGACCAATCAAAGCTATGGATTATTTCTTAACATATGTTTTCCTATTTTGGAATCATAGGATATGATTCATGATATAGTTTGTAGGAAGGAAGTATTTCAGAATAAGATGGAATGAAATGGTCAATGGGTCAGGAAGAATGCTGAATGAGTAATAAGTCAACATATAAAGGATTCAAGTGTTATGGTAGATTTTAGGCTAGTGAAAGTATTAAGTATCTTTTGATGATGGAGATACATTAGAAGACTTTTTATAATATGTGTAACCCTGATGTTTGATATATGAAAATTTTATTCAGGAATAGTTATCTATTCTTTTGTTTACATAGTTATAAAGAACAATCTGGGTTTATACGATCCTTACTTTTGAGGTAATTATGGGTTACTATATGTTACGATGGAAAATGAAAGACATGATATAAAATTGAGGATAAATTATGTTATAGTTGTTTTTGATGATTTTATCTCTTTTTGAGGAATGTTTTGACAATTATATAGTTTTGGAAAAAGAAAAACATGTATACTGTGTGACAACCCGTCGCGTCAGACAAAGCTGTGGGAATCAAACCCACAATCAAAGTGAAACTCATATTTATCTCCTACCACTAGACTATGTAAAGTCCTTGGATAGTATGGAAAATTCTTTTTAGTTATATAATTTAAAGAATCAAGAATAAGTTGATTTTGGGTTATCAAGGAAAATATTGACCTATCATGGATGATATATGATTAGGTTAATTACTTTTCAATAGGAGACTTTAAGAGAAACTGATGTTATTTGGAGATAAATGTTAATTTTTACCTTGGAAGACTATGTGATTAAATCCTTCAAATATTTGGAATTCAATATTAGTATGGTTTACTTGGAATTATTTTTTGGAAATTTTTTTTATCGAATGGTCTTCGTTAAACATTCGGTTTTGTTGGACAAATTTTGGAGATTAAGAATAGATTTTCTTTTCATAAATGATTATCGGTTTGAGGATTATCTGATCTTGTTCTAAAAAATTTGGTTTTGGTTAAGGTCTAAAGTCATGGAAAATATATTGATATCTTTTTTGGATTAGGTGATTCTCTATAAGTTGATTATACCTCTCTTAATGTGAACAAGTCATCCTAAAAACTCATCTTTTAGAGGAAATAATGAGTTTGTGTAAGAAATCTAGTAAGAGATGAAAGTCTAAAAGACAAGAAAGTATGTTTCCTTGTGATTTAGTTAAGTTCATAAAAAAAACACCTCAATGAAAAGTAACTTAAAACTAAATTTTTTTCTGTTAACTTTTCCTTCTGGGGAATCAAATACCATTTAACCCATCACATGTTTGTGATTTTCTGGTGGATAACTTTATCCTAAACATGTTTCTATCACTCTCCATCAGAACTTAACCCTTTGTTTTTTCTTCCATATCCTTGTTTTCATGTAATCCTAGTACTTGTTGTCTTGGGTGACCTTGGTAATTTTCTTTCTTTCTTTTAAAGTGATAGTTTAATTTACTCCTTTTCTGATGTGGGGCTTTCAATGATTTTCCAAGACCAAGATTAAAATTGCGAGGAAGCAATTCCCAAATGGCGGGAAGGATGTAACATCTCAAATAAAAAAAGAATATTACTTTTTCAGTTTTATTAATATTTGTGAAATCAAATATTAATATTACATTAAAGGGAACGCTATGCACGATGGCGTACCCAACACACAAGAACGAGTTTCTTTGAAATATTATGTTGCACTCTAATAATAAAATAATATTATTTTAAATGGGAGTTAACGCCTAGCTGTTGTAATGGAGGGAATGAACATAACTAACTACAAAATTACTATATATGTTTGTCAAATATTTTTAATTTTATCCAGTAATTGTTAGAGTCTTAAAATGCGAATGAATCCAATTTTAAGCGTAAATATTTGAATATTCTTTAAAAGGTCAATTAAAATCCTTTTGATGGAGAAACCTTTTTAAATCCACTTTTTTGACTATTTTATATGTTATATTGGACCAAATATAATCCTTCTTTAGAATTTGGACATCAAAATTTACTTTGTGTAAATTTAGGTTATTTTTCCGATAAAGATCATTTTTAGTGAAAATGTTTTAATTTAATTCAAACCCTCCTTTTAATCTGATTTATTTAAATAGATAGATTATATTTTTAATTAGTTTTAAAGTGTAGTTAGAATATATTTTTACCATTTGATCGAATGGTGGTCATTGGAATTAATTTCACTTTCAAATTGGAATTAAACTAGTGTCAATCTTTTGATATATTTTATTTCTTAAAAACACGCTATTTGTTTTGACCACATGAATTTATTATTAAATTGATTAATGAAATTTATATGTTTTGAATTTTTTTAAAATAGACATAATTTTTGAATTCGGAACATCAAATATAGATTAAGGGGAATTTTAGGTATTTTTCTAAAAAACCTCAATTTTTGATGAATAGTGAAACCACTAAGTGGTAGTTAAAAACAGATTTTTCGTTTAAAAGAAAATTTACCACATCTATGTTTTTAATTTCAAAAATCCAACATACATTGTTGTCATTAGGATGTAAAATGTGTATCAATGGGATGAAAATAATTTTTGGTGAGTAGTAACTTTTAAGTTTTATTAATCGCCATTAAAGGTAATTAGTGTAATTTAAGGTAAAGATAATGTTATAATAATATGAAATGACCTTGAAACATGTCATAACCTTATTGGATGTGTCATGGCCGACCAATAATATCCATGGGTCATCTTGGGGACCCCATGTAGCCACTTAGGTATGAAAATGACATTAATAACTTTTTATTTAATGTTAAAATAAAAATGTCACAAACATGTATTATTTAACTAAAATAATTTTTACATGGGGTTATACAAGTCATATTTTTGACTATAAATATTAATTGGAAATATAAAAAGACTTCATACATAATATTATTTGTTTTATAATTTTTAGACATTAAATATATTAATTTATTTATGACACCATGATGATGCAACGATTACCTCATTAATGAAAGATTTAAATAAAATGGAAAGATAACGTAATATATAAGACAAAAACTTTTCTAAAACCTATTGGATGGGTGGATATATAACCCTTATCACCTTATTCTAGAAATATATAATTTTGGGTCCTTTGATATCAGAAAATCATTTTATAATAAAGTAACTTTTCAAGACATTCCAATAGTGCCCCTCCTCCCTCTTATAAAAGGCCCCCACCTCTACCTCATTACCCCCACCTCTCAAGCCCTTGGCTCATCCAAAATCTACTCATATTGTCTCTCCGCATACCTCTCTTACTAATATAATCTTCACTTTGGGAAGAAGTCTTTCCAAGGAATCCTTTGAGCTTAGTGCAAAAATTGTTATCCGATTTGAAGGTAATGTCTTATCTTATGTTCTATTGTTTTATTTTGCTTCTCCAACCCCCTAAACACTTTTTATTCCATTAATTTGTAACAAAACAAGTATATAAAATATAAAAGGATGATTTTATGAGGATTATTCGAGATATAGTCAAACACACCTCCATCTAATTGTAAAAGGACATACGGTTTCTGTGGGTGGTGAATTATTGCCTCACGAAACGATGATTGATGAATTTAATTTTAACACCTCTCATGGTTGACATTAAGATGTCATTGTATTTATATATGATATATTCATTATTTTTATTTATTCCTTATGATTCTGTATTTTTCATTTATCCCATACCATTATGGTGTCCGTAATGGGTAAATGCGATAATTTCATTTTGGGAAGTGCGGACTACCACCCCCTCAAAGTGATTTGAATCGTTAATACCATATGTGGGATGTATAAAGGATGGATTAAATGATGTTATATATTATATTATACTTTATTTATAATATAAATATGTATAATTATTATTTTTTCATTCCATTAAAGTATGAAATAGAAATGAAAGCAGCGTTCATGCGTAGGTACGGTGTATGTCTCCATGAAAGGTACATTTCATTTCTTATCTCCAAATGATATGTACAATTATAAGTACATATATATAATGGATATATATGTCATGTATTACATCTAAATTATGGATATTATTCTGGAATTATAATATATATATCTCCTTCATTTAATTATATCTTTATTAATATGACAATGAAATGAAAGTAGTGTTCATGCGTACTACGACCTACCGTCTCCATGAATGGTGCATTTGATTTTTTATCTCCAAATGTTATGGAATAGTATAAAATGAATATATATAGGATATATATGATATTTAAATCATTAATACTATTCTGGAGATGATGTACTTATAACTACATGGAAAATATTTTTCCAACATGATCAATTTTGACTCATGTACCGAACATCGAAAAAAACGTCTGATATGAACTCACATAATTAACCAATTATTATAACAATATAATATGTGATATGAACTGAATAATAATATTTAAAGTAGGTCTTAAGAAATTATAAATTGACCAAAGTTTACTATTCCGGATTATAATTAAACGAACAAGGAAAGTCAGACATGAGGGAAGGGATCCTATTACTCTCTTTCTTTTTAAGTACTCTCTTTTTATGTCACTTATTTTTAGCTCTTATTTATTATGTTGGGGGATGTTCTTTTATATTTATCATAATATAATTTTTATGTTAATATTATGAGAGACCACATTTGATCTCATCATTCCATTTTTGGATGTTTTATGTTGCGTCGTTAGGCTGCCAAATTTTCGTAAGGGATTTTTTAATCTCACTTTGTGTTCCTGTGACATTCATGCTACCTTTTCCACTATTTAATTTTTTTGGTGTATATAATGCCCATTATTGTATTCTTTGATTAATATACATTAATTTATGGGTATTTACATTTTCATTTTATGACACTTCTTTCATAGGGTGTACGTTTCAAAAGTGACCCAAATCGGTAAGGGAACATATTAACCCAGTTTCAATTCTTTGGGTTAAACATCTACTTCTTGATTATGTCGTGCTTTGAATATGTGCAGATGTCCTATGATTCTTTTACACTTAATATCCTCTTACATTGGGTGTATTTATATTTGTCACACATAATTATGTGTTATATTTATCCTTAATCTAAGGATATTGGCATTCTATGGGACTTCGTCTCAGTCTCATTACATTGAGGCATATTTTGTTCTAATACAAGACATTATTTTACACGCACTATAATCCCTTTTGACATCTACTTTTATTCAAAATAAATATTTTCAATACGAAGAGTTTTACTAAATGAGAAAAAGTATGTTTCTTTTTAACGTATGCGGTGTCAAGGACCTTTCCGCCGTCGCGAGTATTATTTGATCTTTGGCTTCCTCAAAAAGCCGTAATATTTTTAGAAGTAAATAAATACCATAAACTATTTTATGTATTTTGGTATTCAAATTGGATCTGATAATCAATTTGTTATGTCAATATATTTATGTGATATATTGTGACTGAAATGTTTAAATGATTTCGTTCCATAATATTTGTTTTATGTATTATGATTTTGTAATGGTACTTGGACATTTGATGGGTGGTTACATGATAAACCATACGATGGGTGGTTCCGTGAATACTCGGACGAGTGGTTATGTTATAAACTCCAATGAATTGGTTATGGAATTCGGACTTATGGCTATTCCATGTAGTGAAATGTGTGGAAGTCAACCATATTGTTATTCCAGTTAAGTATGTTTATGTCCCAAGTTACCTTTATATGTTATGTGTTCTTTGTATGGGTTTATGGAAATCTTTTGGTTACAAAGGATAAGTAGTGATATTTTATTCAGTGAAGAGTATTTACTAATTCATAAAGGTAAAAATATTTACATTGTTAAAGTATTCATGGTTTACTTGTTGTTTTGAAAAACTAATACTTTTCCTTCTTTGTGTATCCTTTACTTGGATTTTTATGCTCATACAAGGTTTTTGAAATGTTCTCCAAAGGACTTAAAGATGAATAGGGTCAAGGATGGGATCGAGGAAATACATGCTATCTAAAACATAGAACTATTCATGTTTTTTTAAGAGTTTTAATTTTATGTAAACATAGTAGAAGTGTCTACTTTGTAATCTTTTGATATGTAATAGTTATGTCCAAATTATCTAAAACACTAAACCTGAAAAGATATACTATGTGAATTATTCATTTATTTCATGATTATATAATGTTTTAAGACTGGGTCCTTACAGTTGGTATCAAAGGTCAGTTTAGATAACATTAGAGGTTAGAGAGTAGTTTAAGAATAAGTGACAAGTTGTGTATAACCACACTGGATGGTATATTAGATTGAGTCATTGTTTTTTTAATGTTAGACTTAGTTTGAGATAACTTGTGTAACTATATATTAGTTTTTATCTTCCTCATTATTATATGATGATTTTACTGATATTCTCACACTGACCTTTTTGGTTTTAGTAAATGGATGGAACTAGAAGGCACCAAAGTAACAGTGGATGTGATGGAAACTGTGATAGTTTTCTGAGCGAGCAACTGAATGGTATGGGAGATGAAATGAGAACTCTTGTATTTTTCCTCAACCAACTATCTGGAGTCATGATTTACCCCCTAAACCTTGGTTATTTTTATAAGGCATCATATATGTGAGAATCAAATCCCTACGGATGTTCCGGTAATAATCATAAAGGTAAGTGTGTTCAAAAACCTATGTGTCAAAGATATGGAAAGAAACACCTAGGAAAATGTTTCAAATGGATAGAAAGATGCTATAGATGTTGAAATGAAGGTCTTAAATCAAGAACCTACCATAGAAAAAGGAAGCATCCAATTGACTTGAGAAAAGGGAAAGAAGTTCTTTCTGAGGGATCAATTGAATGTTTTAAATGTGGTGTTCATGGTCATTATGGAAACACATGTCCTACGAAGAAGTTACGGGAATGGGATCACCAAGAGCTTACAAATATTTGTTTACCAATACCTAATTCCATTCCGATTGAGGATGAAGAAACTAACAATGACCAATCAAAGCTATGGATTATTTATTAACATATGTTTTCCTATTTTGGAATCTTAGGATATGATTCGTGATATTGTTTGTAGGAAAGAAGTATTTCAGAATAAGTTTCAAAGGAATGGTTAATGGATCATGAATAATGTTGAATGAGTAATAAGTCAACATATAAGGGATTCAAGAGTTATGGTAGATTTTAGGCTGGTGAAATTATTAATTCTCTTTTGATGATGGTGATACATTAGAAGACTTTTTATAGTATGTGTAACCCTGATGTTTGATAAATGAAAATTTTATTCAAGGAATAGTTATCTATTCTTTTGTGGATATAGTTATAAAGAACCATCTGGGGTTATATGATCCTTACTTTTGAGGTAATTATGGGTTACTATATGTTACGATGGAAAATGAATGACATGATATAAAATTGAGGATAAATTATGTTATTGTTATTTTTGATGATTTTATCTCTTTTTGAGGAATGATTTGAGAATTATATAGCTTTTGAAAAAGGACAACACATAGAATGTGTGACAACCTGTCGCATTGGAAAAAGATGTGGGAATCAAACCCACAACCAAAGTGTGACTGGTATTTATCTTCTACCACTGAACTATGTAAAGTACCTGGATAGTATGAAAAATTCTTTTTACTTATATAATTTGACGATTGAAGAATAAGTTGAATTTGGGTTATCTAGGGAAATATTGACCTATCATGGATGATATATGATTAGGTTAATTACTTTTCAATATGAGACTTTAAGAGAAACTGATGTTATTTGGAGATAAATGTTAATTTTTAACTTAAAAGACTATGTGATTAAATCCTTCAAATATTTGGGTTTCAATCTTAGTATGGTTTACTTGGAATAATTTTATGGACAAATTTTTTATCGAATGGTCTTTGTTAAACTTTGGGTTTTGTTGGACATATTTTGGAGATTAAGAATATATTTTCTTTTAATAAATGAATATCCATTTGTGGATTATCTGATCTTGTTCTAAATTTTTTTGGTTTGTTTAAGTTCTAAAGACATGGGAAATATATAGATATCTTTTTTGGATTAGGTGATTCTCTAGAAGTTAATTATATATCTCTTAATGTGAACAAGTCATCCTAAAAACTCGTCTCTTGGAGGAAATAATGAGTTTGTGTAAGAAATCTAGTAAGAGATGAAAGTCTAAACGACAAGAAAGTATGTTTCCTTGGGATTTAGATATGTTTATAAATAAATTCCTCAATGAAAAGAAACTTAAAACAAAAAAAATTTCTGTTTACTTTTCCTACCGGGGAATTAAATACCGTTTAACCCATCACAAGTTTGTGATTTTTTGGTGGATAATGTTATCCTAAACAAGTTTCTATCACTCTCCATCAGAACATAACCCATTGTTTTTTCTTCCATATCCTTGTTTTCATGGAATCCTAGTACTTGTTGTCTCAGGTGACCTTGGTACTTTTCTTTCATTCTTTTAAAGTGATAGTTTAATTTACTCCTTTTCTGATGTGGGTCTTTCAATGATGTTCCAAGCCCAATATTAAAATTTTGATGAAGCAATTCCCAAATGGGGGGAAGGATGTAACATCCCAGGGAAATAAAAAATATTACTTTTTCAGATTTATTAATATTTGTGAAATAAAATATTAAAATTACTTTAAAGGGAACACTATGCTCGATGGCGTACCCAACACACAACAATGAGTTTCTTTGAAATCTTACATTGCACTCTAATAATAAAATAATATTATTTTTAATGGCAGTCAACACCTAGCTGTTGTAATTGAGGGAATGAACAGAACTAACTACAAAATGACTATTTATGTTTGTCAATTATTTTTACTTTTATCCAATAAATGTTATAGGCTTAAAATGTGAATGAATCCAATTTTAAGCGTAAATATTTGAATATTCTTTAAAAGGGTGATTAACTGCCTTTTGATGGAGAAAACTTTCTAAATCCACTTTTTGACTATTTTATATGTTATATTGGACCAAATAAAATCCTTCTTTTGAATTTGGACATCAAAATTTACATTGTGTAAATTTAGGTTTTTTTTCTGATAAAGATCATTTTTAGTGAAAATGTTGTATTTTAATTCAAACCCTGCTTATAATATGATTTATTTAAATAGATAGATTATATTTTTAATTAGGTTTATATTTTAGTTAGAATATATTTTTACCATTTAATCCAATGGTGGTCATTGGAATTAATTTCACTTTGAAATTGGACTTAAACTAGTGTCAATCTTTTGATATATTTTGTTTCTTAAAAAAACGCTATTTGTTTTGACAACAGGAATTAATTATTAAATTTATTAATTAAACTTATGTGTTTTAAATTTTTTAAAATAGACATAATTTCTGAATTCGGAATATCAAATATAGCTTAGGGGGAAATTTTGGTATTTTTTTGAAAAACATCAATTTTTGGTGAATCGTGAAACCACTAAGTGGTAGTTAAAAAACTGATTTTTTGTTAAAATGAAATTTTACCACCTCTATGTTTTGAATTTAAAAAATCCGACATACATGGTTGTCACTAGAATTTAAAATGTGGTTCAATGGGATGAAAATAATTTTTGGTGAATAGTAACTTTTAAGTTTTATTAATTGCCATTAATGGTAATTAGTGTAATTTAAGTTAAAGATAATGTTATAATAAGATGAAATGACGTTGAAACATGTCATAACCTTATTGTATGAGTAATGTCCGACCATGAAAATACATGGGTCAACTTGGGGACCCCATGGAGCCACTTTTGTAGGAAATTGACATTAATAACTTTTAATTTAAAGTTAATAGAAAAATGTCACAAACATGTATTATTTTACTAAAATAATTTTTACATGGGGTTATACAAGTCATATTTTTGACTATAAATATTAATTGGAAAGATAAAAATATTTCCTACATCACAGTATTTGTTTTATAATTTTTAGACATTAAATATAATAATTTATATATGACACCATGATGATGAAACGATTACCTCATTAATGAACGATTTAAATAAAATGGAATGCTAATGTAAAATATAAGACCTAGATTGTCTAAAATCTATTGTATGGGTGGATTTATAACCCTTATCAACTTATCCTAGAAATATATAATTTTGGGTACTTTGATATTAGAAAATCAATTTATAATAAAGCATCTTTTCAAGACATTCCAAGAGTACCCCTCCCCCTCTTATAAAAGGCCCCACCTATACCTAATTAAACCCACCTCTCAAGCCGTTGGCTCGTCCAAAATATACTCATATTGCCTCTCCACTTCCCTCTCTTAATCATATAATCCTATCTTTGGGATGATGTATTTCCAGGGAATCCTTTGAGCACAAAGAAAAAATAGTTATCCGATTTGAAGATAATGTCTTTTCTTATGTTCTATTGTTTTATTTTTCTTCTCCAACCACCTAATCACTTTTTATTCCTTTCATTTGTAACTACAATAGTATCTAAAATATAATAGGTTGCTTTTAGGAGGAGGATTCCAGCTACACTCATACACACCTCTATCAAATGGTTAAAGGACATACTGTTTCTGTGGATGGTGAATTATTGCCTCACGAAACGATGATTGTTCAATCTACTTTTAACACCACTCATGGTGGTCATTAAGATGTCACTTTATTTATATATGATATATACATTATTTTTATGTATTCCTTATTCTTCTTTATTTTTCATTTATGCCATAACTTTATGGTTTCCATAATAGGTAAATGTGATAATTTTATTTTAGGAAGTGCGGACTACCACCCCCTCCAAGTGATTTGAATCATTAATACCATATGTGGGATGTATAAAGGATGGATTTAATGATTTTATATTTTATATTATACTTTAATTATAATATACCTATGTATAATTATTTTTTTCATTCCATTAAAGTATGAAATAGAAATGAAAGTAGCTTTCATGTGTACGTACGACTCACCGTCTCAATGAACGATACATTTCATTTCTTATCTCCAAATGATAGATACTATTATAAGTTCAAATATATAATGGATAAATATTTCATATATTAAATATAAATTATGGATATCATTCTTTAATTATAATATATATATCTCTCATTTAGTTTTAATTCAATTAATATGAAAATGAAATGAAAGTAGTGTTCATGCGTACGTACGGCCTACCATCTCAATGAACGGTGCATTTCATTTTTTATCTCCAAATGTTATATAATAGTATAAAATTAATTTATACTGGATATATATCATATTTAAATCAATAATACTATTTTGGAGATGATGTACCTATAACTACATAAAAAATTATTTTCCAACAAGTTCAATTTTGACTCACGTACCGAACATCGACAAAAACGTCTAATATGAACTCACATTATTAACCAATTATTATAACATTATAATATGTGACATTAACTGAATAATAATATTTAAAGGAGTTCCTTAATCAATTATAAATTGACCAATTTTTATTATTCAGTAATATAAAGAAACTAACAAGGAAAGTCGGATTTGAGGTAAGGGATCCTACAATCTCTTTCTTTTTAAGTAATCTCTTTTATGTCACTTCTTTTAAGCTCCACTTTCTTATGTTGGGGGATGTTAATTTATATTCATATTACTATAATTTTTATGATAATATGATGAGAGACCCTATTTTATCTCATCAATCCATTTTTGAATGTTTTATGTGGTGCCGTTAGGCTGCCGGAATTTCGTAAGGGTTTTTTTATCTCACATTGTGTTCTCGTGAGATTCATGATACATTTGCAACTATTTCCTTTTGTGTGGTGTATGTACTTCCCATGATTGTATTATTTGAGTAATATAGTTTAATTTATTGGTATTTAAATCTTCATTTTATGGCCCTTCTTCCATGGGGTGTACGTTTCAAAAGATACCCAAATCGGTAAGGGAACTTATTAACCCAATTTCAATTCTTGGGGTTAAACCTCTACTTCTTGATTATGTCATGGTATGTATATGTGTGTATGACTTCTGATTGTTTTAAATATAATAACCTCTTAATTTTGTTAATTTATATTTGTCACACATAATTATGTTATGGATTTATCCTTAATCTAAGGATACCGACATTGTATGGGACTTCGTCTCAATCTCCTTTCATTGATGCATATTTTTTCTCTAATACAAGACTTTATTTAATACGCTATATAAACCCCTTTGAATTATACTTTTATTAAAAAGAAATCATTTTTATATGAAGAATTATTCTAAACGACAAATAGTATGTTTCTTTTTAACATACGTGATGACAACGACCTTTCCGTCGCCGCGAGTATTATTTGATCTTTGACTTCCTCAACATGACGTAATATTTTTAAAAGTAAAGAAATACCACATACCCTTTTATGTATTTTGGTATTGAAAATGGTTTTTATAATGGATCTGTTATGTCAATATATTTATGTGATATATTTAGATTGAAATGTCGAAATGTTTTCTTTCCATTATATTTTTTTTATGTAAAATGATTTTGTATTGGTACTTGGACATTTGACGGGTGGTTACATTATAAACCATATGACGGGTGGTGACGTGAATACTAGGATGGGTGGTTACATTATAACCTCCAATGCATTGGGTATGGAAGTCAGACAAATGACTATTTCATGCAGTGAAATGTGTGGAAGTCGACCGTATGGTTATTCCATTTAAGTGAGTTTATGTCCCAAGTTACCTGAATATGTTACGTGTTCTTTATATGGGTTTATGTTAATATTTTAGTTACAAATGATAAGTAGTTATAATTTATTCAGTGAAGATTATTTACTACTTCATAAAGGTAAAATGTTTTACTTTGATAATGTATTCATGGTTTACTTGTTGTTTTGAAAAAAATAACAGTTTTCCTTATTTGTCTATCCTTTACTGGGCTTTTTATGCTCATCCCATGTTTTTGAAATGTTTTCCAAAGGACTTAAAGATGAATAGGGTCAAGGATGGGATCAAAGAAAGACTTGTTATCAAAAACATCTAACTAGTCATGTTTCTTTTTAAGTGTTTTTATTTCATTGAAACTTAGTAGAAGTGTCTACTTTGTTATCTTTTGAGATGTAATAGTTATGTCCTAATTCTCTAAAACACTAAACCTGAAAAGATCCTCTATGTGAATTATTCATTTAATTCACGATTATGTAATGTTTTAAGGTCGAGTCCTTACAGTATGTCCAAGGAAAATAGTTTTGTAGTTGTGATTTTGACGGAAGGGGAAGGACCCTTTTATAAGAGAGTTGAGAGTCACAATAGGAAAAGTTTGAAATATTAATTTATTATACAATCATATTCAGTTAATAATGGATCCAGAAAAAAAATTCCATGATAAAGAGTGTTGGGTTGAAAACCACTCAAAAATAGGTTATATATAGGTTTAGTTAAACCTATTATCCTTATATTTTAGATTAAACTCTTAGTTAAATAGTTTAACATTTACCATGCATTCCTGTATTTTTATAACAAATGGTTAATAAACTTACTACAAGAATCCAAGAGAACCCTAAATGGTTAATTATTGAAATATATAACCTTATCTAATTCCTTTATCCAAAACTCATATTTTTAGTAATATTATATCAATTAATAATATAGTATTTTTTTTAAAACTAATTTATTTCAATTTTAAAACTATATAGTATTTGGTTATTTTGAAAGACATAAAAACAGTATCACATCAATTTTCTTAAATCAACACTAACATGTAATATTAACCTATAAGATTCATGGGATACATCAAAAGTCTCAATTTACAATTATATTAATATTTATAATTTCAATTATTTTAATTTTTCAATAATAAAGTAATTACTGCATCATCATTGTGTCAAAAATAAATTTAATTATTTAAGGTTTGAAAATAATAAATAAAATACCATTATGTAGGAAATCATTTTAGATTTCTAATGAATATTTATATTTGAATTTATGTTATGTATAACACCATATTAAAAATGGGTTATTTATTAAACATTGAATTTTACTCCTTTAACTCTTCATTAAATAAAATAATAATAAATGTCCTAATCTATTCAAGTGTACCCAAAGGATCATATTTTATTTTTAAGGTTGATTTTCTTCGAAATAAATATATCCAATAGAATTAGGACATGTGTTAGGGTAATTATAATATCATTTTTACCTTTAATTACCTGGTTTACTTTTAACCGTGGTAAATAAATTTCACAAATAACTATTCACCAAAAATTATTTTCATCCCATTGAACCAAATTTTAATTTCTGATTTCAACCATTTCTCTAATATTTTCTACGTCCAATTCACAGAAGTAGTAAAATTATGTTTTATAAAAATTTTCAAATGTTCTTAGAAGGTGGGTAAAAGATGTTAAAATGTTCAATAAAATTTTATACATATAATTTTATTATAAAATGACTCCAATGAATTTAATTGAACATATATAAATATATTTCATCTATTTTGTCCTAAAATTAATTTAAATAAAATAATAAATTATTTAAATAAATACTCAGTTTTATATAATAATGTAGTGTTTTTCAGTATTAATCAAAAATTGAATGTTTTCAGAAAAATACCAACAATTCAACCTAATCTAATTTTAATATTAAAAATCAAAAAATGAATTCCATTTTTAAAAATAAAATTTAATAAATTTCAAAAATTAGGTATTCTTATTGATAATGGCTAGTTTTATTGGTCGTGGTGTGTTGGAACTCGATGTAGCATACATTAGAAGCTATTTCATTATTCCAAGAGAAGCGTATCATCAAAACATGGGGTGTTATAAACATTATCGATAAATGTTTCTCATCCAATTAATTTTTAAAAAATCTACTATTTTATTCTCATTATTTATAAATTCTTGTTAATCCTAAATAGTGAACAAACCAATCTATCTTCCTATTTTTAAAGTGATGTTTCTATGTTACCTTTAATAATTAATAATTTCATCTATTTTTTGATTATTTTTGATTGATACCATCTTCACATATTGTGACTAATATGTTATGATTTTCATTTTTTATCATAACTTTGATTTCATGTATTTTATTTTTGATACATTTGATTCCATGATTTCTAATCATTCGAAATGGGGAGATTGTTGACCTCTTGTTTTAATGTTAAAAAATTAATGATTCTAATGATAATAACAAAAAAAATTTAAGTATTACCTAATCATATACATCTAATAAAATTCAATATGGATATTTCATTATTGAAGTTTAGAAAACCATGAGGATGAGTACCCATCATGACTGACTTAGTTCCATGTTGATACACTGGTGAGATAGGCACTGTTGTGTATGAGTCACCATTGTCCATGACACATCGTTAGTATGAAAATAATTCTATGTCTATGACACCACCAATATATATCACCATCATGATATAATAATTCTTGGAGAAATTAGAAAAGTGTCAGACACCACAAGACTGACCTTACATCATATGAGTCACTACTAGGATGAAGTATCGCCAAGACCAGACACTGCTAGAATGAGATTTCACTAGACATGGAGAAATAGCCACTATTTTATTGACATATACATATTTTTAATTACTAATAACTACTATATTAATGTAGTTAAATAAAATTAAAATCTTAATTATTTATATTAAATAACCGACCAAAAAAATAAAAATGATGTTAGATGTGTTGTATAAGGATGAAGAATATCACAATACATGGTGTTATTATTCCTAATACTATTACTAATAAAAGAGAATTAAAAATAATTTTTAAATGCTTTGGTAATAATAATATGTGTTCAAGTAAGAATTAAAAATGATAAAGGGACACACCCAAATTAAGATGAAGATATCTGAACTACAATATCCTACAATCACTCAACTAACGAATCAAAAAAGTTCAAAACAATATGGTGCTTTCATCCAATCATGAACAAGAGTATGCATCACTATTTTTTTCAGAAAATTTTTAGTGAACCTGACTCAATATTTACAATGAATAAAATCAATGATTCTTGAGCTATAATTAATTAGAGCTATAATTTATATTCATACAATTTTACAATGTCTAGTTCTTTTTTATTTATTCTTACTTATTAAATAGTATGTGTGCATACTCTGTATTATCACACAAACACACACACACTTTCTCTTTAATGGAATTGGACGGTACTTGATATTAGATATTTAATATTATTAATTATATAAAACCATGTATAACATTATTAGAGGTCCATTGTGGGACTTGTTTTTTTATACTCTCATAGGTATCTTGGAAGAGGTATCGTTTGACCTGGAAAAGTTTATAAACAATTATAAAACCTGATCCTATTAGTGGATGAATGTTTTTATTTTATAGAAACTAAATGGAGGTGGGTGATAAACATGTTGACAGGACTATGTCTCATCATGATATTGAACCACTTTTTCAAAATTTATAATGTGTGTTTTTTACTTTATGTTCTCTTTTAAATCTAAATATTTTTTAGCCAAAAATACTAATACTTTAATAGTTAACCATTTTTAATTTATTTATATGTTTTTAATTGAGTAAATTTATTTCAATGGAATAAGTAATATTTTATATTTATTACACTAGAACTAATATATATTTAAGATGAATTTTGAAAAAATTGAACTTATAATGATATTCTATATTGATTAACTAGGACATTTTAAATTAATTATGGGATTTTAAACCACTCCAGTTTATACCAAAATTTACATTGGGTAATCGATTCACCCCTATTAAGATACTCAATTAGAAAGTAAATATATAATAATATGTTTCTGTGATAGATATGTAATAATCTTATTCTTATTAAACTAGATAGTTTATCATGTAAGGGAAATCGCAAGACATAATGTGAGAGATTCTCATCTCAATTTTGTTTCTATGATACGTATACATTATTCAACATTATATTCATCACGTGGCATATATAATTCTCATAAATGTATTATATTATACTTATAATTAAATTTATGGGTATTCCATATTGATTTTATCATCACTTTTTTATGGATTTTATGTTTCAAATGACACAAAATTGATAATGTATGTATGTCTCAATTTACATTCTTTGAGACACATCCCTTATTATGGACCTAAATTTTTCTATGAGGTGTCTATACTGACCTTTGAAATGTGATATTATGAATTGAATTATTTCATTGATATTTCAAGCATAACTTTATGTATTTATTTTAAATGTTACCAAAGTCCTTACAATTTATTGTTTTAAATGGATTTGATTTACCTTTTTGATATTTGCAAAACGAGGAGAAACATGTGTAATTTATTATTTTCACAATGGTGTTTCTATGTTACCTTCAATTCTAAAGTAGTCAATATCTTTTCCGAGTATTTATCTTTGATACCATCTACACATATTGTGAATGCAATGCCATGATTTTTATTTTTGATCATACCTTTGATGTAAAGTTTTATTATCTGATACCATTGATGTAAAAATTGATGATCATCAAAAAGGAGAATATTGTTGACCTCCTTGATTTAATGATCACAGACTCATGATTCTAATTATGTGAAGGAATTTAGTGTTTTGTGGAAGTATACCTTAATCTGAGACTTGTGATAATGTTTGTTAACGATATGTCACTACTGATGTTGAGACACCGTTGAGGATGAATCACTATCAAAACTGACTTACAATAAATCTAAAACATTGTTGAGATGGACAGTGTTTCATTTGAGTCACTATTGTCCATGTATCATTATTATAATGAAAATATTGATAGGTCTGCAACACCACAATGATATCTCACCATAAAGATGTAATTTATCCCCATAATAAATTTTTAAATGTGTGAGACAACACCAGACTGACATAGCATCATATGGGACTCTACCAGTCTGACGTACTGCCAAGATGAGACACCATTAACCGGAGACCTCAATAGAACAAGACACTACCCGACACAAAGATACTACCACTATTTAATAAACTAATATAAATTTCTAATTTCAAATAATGGCTATATTATTTTAGTTAATTAAAATAAATATTTTAATTATTTTATCTTAAATGATCGACATAGAACATTGAAAAGGATTTAATATGTGATGTATATGGAAGATGAAAATAATAATGTGCATGGACATAATTCATACTAATTCTATTGATATTAGAGAATTAGAACTTTTTGTAAATAGATGCGGAGATAAACATAGGTGTGGAAGTGTGAATACAAAATGAGAAAGGGACAATCCCACATATAACTAAAGAGAGTTGAACTGCAACATCCTAAAATCACTCGACTGAGGAATAAAAAAAATCAAGACATATTTGATGCATTCCTCCAGTCAAGAACAATAGTCCACAATGATATATTTTTATAATTATTTTAAGAGAACCTAAATAGAGATTTACTGTGAATCAAATCATAGTGTTATGAGATGCACTACAAGGGACATGTCATTTATAACCCTATTCTTTGAGATTGATCAGTTATATTTATTAATTATTTCATATTGATCAGTTTGTGAGCATACTATGTCTTATCACAAAAACACTATCTCTTTTGTTGACATGGAATATACTTCATATCTTATATTTAATCTCCTTAGACCGATTCTCCCACATAAATCTATTGTATAGGCCCCTATGTGGCCAGTTTGTTTGTACTCACATAGATAATAGTGAAAGAGATCATGTGTGACCTAGAAAACTTGTTAATCAATTGTAAAATACAATCCATGTTATGGATAAACATGTTTATTATATATATAGAACATGGTGGGGGGGTGGACACCATGTGGAGAGGACTAATTATTATAATGATAATTAACAACTTGTTTCAAATTTCAAATGTGTGTTTTTTAATTTCATTCGACTTTTAAAACTAAATCTTTTTTAACCAAATATAATAATAATTTTAAAATTAATTTTATTATATTATTAATAATATTTTAATTATCAAAATTGATTGAAAAATAGAAAGTAATATTGTATTCGTTTTCCCATAGAAATAAAAAAATATTATGAAATTTTTTTAAATATTACGACATGTAATTATTTGTTATATTGATTAACTTGGGAATTTTAAATGAATTGTTAGATTTCTAATTATTCATTTTTTAATATAATTTTTGTGGTCACTCAATTCACCCTCCTCTTGAGATACTCACTAAGAATAATAATATATTATTATATGTTTTGGTGGTATATATATATTAATATTATATTTAAAAGATTGTCATTTTTTACATGTACGAAAGATATCAAGGCTTAATGTAAGTGCTTTCTCATCTCAATTTTATTTTCATGAGACTTATTCATAATTTTCTACTAATTTCTTGATGAGGTGTATATCATTCACTGGAATGTATTATACGATACTAAAATGATATTTATGGTTATTCCATGTCCATTTTATGATAACCTGTTCATGTTGTTTTTGGTTTAAATTTCACAAAATATGTAAAGTAAGTTTGTCTTTATTTACATTTTTTGAGAAATATTCCTTGTTTTGCACTTATATATTTATATGAGGTATATACAACGCCATTTTACATGTTATATAATGAATTCCATTATTTTATTGATATTTTAAACTTATTTTAATGTTATTATTTCCATATCATTATGATTAAATATTACCAATGTGGTAACCGTTTATTGCAATAATATCATAATTTATCAATATTATTTATGATTATACATCCTTTGATGAAATATTATAATACATATCTCAAGAAAACACACGACTTTTATTATCCTCTAGTATCCATGATATCTCTTTGTATTGGTATAATTTTTCCCCTCTTGGGTACTTTAGATAAATTATAAAATTATTTTATGAAAATCTGACTTTGTTTCTCAATTCGGTCAAAAATATATGTTGTTTCAAAATCATGTTTTATAAAAACCTATTTAAATATATTATTATTATTATACCATTATGTTTATATGAAATTTTTAGGTGTGTTTTTTTATAAAATTATTTTAAAATGAATATTCGTGTCATTTTCTAATCAATTCACTTCTATAAACATTATATGTTGAAAAAGGAATGTTCGACATGTATAGACATACCGACCGTCATTACCACAATTTCATTGAATATTAATTTTTCAGGTTCACAAGATTATCTCTAATGAATGTTTTCCTTTTATTCTAGAAATTATCAATGTTTAATGTGGTTTTCAAAGAAAATATTTTCTAAAATGTTTTATGTTTAAAAATATTTTTAAATCATTTTCCATAAATTAATTATAAATTTACAAATATATTTCAAAAGAAACGTTTTTCAATTTTTTTTAATGTTGAAAATTTTTTCTCAATGATTTTCAATATTCAATTATATGTTTTAGAAGAAAAATATATTCAAAATTTTTTCATCGTTCTGTCATATGTTTTAAAGAAAAACATTTATCAAAATCTCTTTAAGGTAATTTAAAAAAAATGTTTTTGAAAAGGATTTATGTTTCAAAAAGTATTTTTTCAAAGATTAAATGATATTTCCATAAATAAATATTATAAATTATTTTAAATTATTTTTTTAAGAAAATGATTTTCAGTATATTATATGTTTTAATAAGTGAATTTAAAAGAATGGTTATTTTCCCTACAAAAATTCCCTAGGTGATCTTTCAATATACATATATATATATAATATGAAATTATTTGATATAGTATAACATTTTTTAGAGACATAATAAAATAAAAAAATTCATATTATTTATTCAATAGATTATGTTTTGATAGTGTGATATTTATGACATAGGTTTTCCTCCATGGGCTATGTGCTTATGAAACAAACTTATTATCAGGGATTATTCTTTGATATCAGTGTATATGTATTGAAATTAAATTATTATGCTATATGACTTAAGAAGTTAATATTGATTTTTTAATTATTTTTTTCTTTAACTATTTTCATGAATGTGTAAAATGATACCGATGAACTAAAAAATTGCTTTAATGGAAAAGTTACAGTAAGGGTAGGTAGCCCTTAACATGTTCCCAAGGATGAGAAAATAACATTTTACATAGAGAGATAGATGATGATATAGATCATGTAAATTTGTAGGTATTTAAAACCTTAGAAATAAAAATGTATTTTTTTTTTAAAAAATTTAGATATTTTATGAGGGATAAGTTTCCATCTTCTTAGATTTAAGGAATATATCTAGCAGTAGTTTCAATAAGGAATCATTCATGTTTTCAATAAACATTAATGATAATTTAGGTTCTTTAAATGTGTAATTTAAATAAATTATAAATGTATTCATATGTATGGGAAAAAATAGCTACCTTAAGATATATGGGTGATAAATGGTTTTGTTATTTTGTAAAATTGTTTCAGTTTTTTTGGTTTTTTTATTTTTTTTATTTGGTTAAAT
Source organism: Viscum album (assembly GCA_963277665.1). Lineage (NCBI taxonomy): Eukaryota > Viridiplantae > Streptophyta > Magnoliopsida > Santalales > Viscaceae > Viscum > Viscum album. The sequence continues at coordinate 1,587,766,462 of OY728141.1, read as the reverse complement.
GGGTGAAAATTTATGGAAATATTTAAGCTAATATTAGGAATAGTTTATATATTTTAATAAAATTTCTCACCATGTGTATATTTAAGAATATTTTATGTTCAATTGTAATAATATTTTTTAAATGAAAACTAAATATAGGTAGAATTGATAAAAATTCTACATATATATTTTATGATTCATTCTTGCTTTAGGAAAAAAAGATATCCTTCATTTTTAGAGTAAGAGATGATGGAGAATTTTTTCAATAGATAATAAATGGTTTAGATTTTCTGGAAATCATAGAAGTATATATTTTCAAGAAAATTATTTAGAATAAGGGCCAATTGTCTTGAAATAAATTTTTATGCTTTTATTTTAATTTTTTATGATATCAAGGAAATTATTATATCTACATTGGGTTACAGATTTTTAATCATTAACATTCTTCTAACCATGCTCTCTATCACTCTGCATCATATCTTGATTGTTAGAAGTTTCTTCCATGACCATGTTTTCACTTTCCACATATGTTCTCTTATGTGAGGGCATATTTATGAGTCACAATGGGTAACCATTATGTTTCTAACATCCCTTTTTAAATAATATTTTTGTATTTATTATTATAATGTGTTATTATATTAAATAATCATTCATTTATAAATCCTTTTTATAACCTAGAAAATCTGGGGGTGAATTTCATTTTATGAGGGTTATAATGTATCAATCTATGATTTTGTGAAATATTCTCAATATAATTAAATAAATCATTATAATTTTTTTCAATTCTTGAAACAATAAATATATATTAGGTTATATGAATGATCTAATTGTGCCGTTCATTTCATGAAATACCATGTTAATCTTATACTACACACAACACTTATATTATCTTTTTGACATACAATACTTTTTTTTCATAAATCACACAAAATACCACATCTCCTAGATTTATTTCATTGTATGCAATGTTTAGTTTTACGAAAAAATGTTTCAATCTAAATTAAATACAATATTAAAAAATTATTTTCACATGTAAATAAAATTAATCATTTGGTTATAAATTAGTTAGAAATGAATTTAATAATACTTTTCAAATAAAGAATTTACCTTTCTAAGAAAACTATTCTTCTATTTAAAACATAATTTTATCACAATAAATTAAACAAACCACTTTTTATTAATGTTTTAAATAATTTTAGTTTATTATTTATAAAAAAATATTTTTTATACACATCCAATATATTTTATTTTTATAATAGGTGAATAAATCCAATTTTATGTATTAAAATTTGTATTTTTCTAAAAGGAAATTTTACATCCTTTTAATAGAAAACCAATTTAAAATATAAATTTATATTTTTTTGAAATTTATATCAAACTAAATAAACATCATTTTTTGAAAAAATAATATAAAAATTAAGATCGGGTGATCTGTTGTTATTTTTGTTAGAATATTCATTTGTAACGAAGAGTACAAAATAATGATTTGGAATTCAAAATTATTTTTCATCTAAATAAATTTGTCAGAAAAATTATATTTTTAAATTGAATTAAATTTTAATTAGATAAATGTAAAACAATTTGTCAAATTTAAGACAATTTTTTTGGGACAAATTATACATTAAAATTATTTTAAATTTTATTTTAATGCAATGTTCATTAATTAATCAATTTTAGGTCAATGTAATCAGTTTCAAATTAATATTGTATATAAACAAATCAATATTTTGAATATTATTACATTAATTACATTCTTTGTCGTCCCGTATGCAAGATTAAATTTAAATTATTTTCCTCTAAAATTAAGATTTTTATTTTGGAAAATTGATTCATTTTTTTGAATCATATTAACTTATAATATTTAATAAGTTCAAATTATTATTTTACCCAAAAAATCATGTTAATGTGTTGATAATTAATTACATTGATTAAGACAAAAATTATATGAATGAAGGATTAATCCTTAAACAAAATGCTCAAAATCACCTATAAACTTTTCCAAAATCTATTTGATGTTCATATTTAGACCCTATACTCCCCTTTATTGGATTTTTTATATTAATGGATCTACCATTCATGGGATCAATGTGTGTTCAATTCTATTTTAAAAAATTTACAAGAATTCCACTTCTCCTTCACTATAAAAAGGTACTCACCCCTACACTAATTAACGCCTCTAAATCCAATTAGATCATTCAAAATATAACTTCATATGCTAAAAATTTTCCATCCTTCATCTTAAAACCATATATTTTTACTTAAATACCACCAATTATTCCCTTTCTTGAAAACCATGTAGGATTACCCAAAGAAGTGGTAAAATCATTCCTATAGCTCTTTTGTTTTATATATATTATCCATCCCCTAAAATATATTCATTGTATGATTATATACTAAAATTAGTATAATAAATATACTGATATCTTTATAATATATTTTTTCTATATAAAATTATATATATTTCTATAGAATGGGTAGTGTACGAAAAACTACAACCTCACGAAACCGTTTCGGTTTTTCCATTAACCTCTACCATGGTTGGGAATTCTCATGGAAAATAAATTTTTATATGATATATATGATATTTATTATGTATTTAACCTACATTAATTATTATATAACACATTCCATCTTGATTTCCATTTTTTTGTAAATATGATAAATCCGTTTGTGAACACGTGGACTGCCACCTCCTCATTGTGGTGTGATTCATTCAAATTATACATGGAATGTATTAAGGATGGGTAATTAAAATTATATGATATATATGGAATAATAATGATAATATAATTATTATATATATATATATCAATTAATTTCATTATTTAAATAAGATAATAGAACAGAAACAATATTCATGTGTACTTACGACCTACCTCCTCATTGAACGATGTATTCCATTTCATACACCCATCATTTATGGATTATTATAAAAAATTTTATACTGAATAAATATAATATTTACATCAAATATTGTGTTCAAACTATATTTAAATCATGATCCATATAAAGGGATCAATATTAAAAATGTAAAAACATATACGAAACGTGTAACGGATGTTAAACGAAAAGTAAAATTATCATTAAATTGTTATTAATCATGTAATAAAAAATATAAAATAAAAAAAAATGTTTCATTTATAATAATATATTTATATGGTAGATTTAAAATAAGCATATAACTATTATAAATTATTTTTAAAATTGTACAAATAATTTCAAAATTTAATGTTATACATTTCTCATCTCACATTTAATTCTATGATACTTATACCTCGGTCACTACTCATTTCATTGTGTAATGTATTTACTAACCATGAATGTATTATAGTATAATTACTAATAAATTTATGGTTATATACTTATCAATTGATTGATGTCTCTTTTATGGGTTTTATGGTTCAAAAGTTATTAAATCAGAGAAGTAATTTTCTCTCGATTTTTTTTCTTTGAGAAACATTCCTTGTTATGAACCAATAATTTTAAATTACATGTATATACATTCAATTCAAATTTTATATCATGTATTTCATTATTTTCATGATATTCTACGATTAATGTAATTTTATTCTTTCCATATCATTATGATTCAATGTTACCAAATCGGAAATGTTTTATTGCTACAATATCATTATTTCTAAAAAATATATATGATTATGCTCCCATTGAGGAAATATTATCATCCATATCTCAATAAATCTCAGGATTGTTTTATCATATCTATAGCCATGATATATCCATGTATTTATACCATTTTTTCACTCATTGGCATGTAAGATAATTAGTAAAATTTATTTATGAATATTTGACTTTACTTCTCCATTTGGTTGGGAATATATGTTCATTAATAATATTTTTTTCAAAAAAATGTTTTACTATTTTCATATTATCTTTAAATAATAATTTGACACTAGTTTTATTTTTTAAAAAAATATTTTTAAAGATGGAGTTCTTTTCTTTTCCCGATCAAGGAACTTTTCTAAAAATATTATTGTGAAAAAGTAATATTCAGCATGAACGGACTTTCCCCTTGTCATGAATGTCGTTTCCTTGAATATTCATTTATAAGTCATAAATATTTTTTTTAATGAAATTTTTTTCATAATATTCTAGAAATTCATTGGTTTGAATGTGGCTGTGATTTTTTTTGAAAATGATTTATATTTAAAAGTTGTTTTAAATTATTTTGAATGAATCCTTTATAAAATACTGAATCTATTTTAAAGAAATCTGTTTTAAAATATGTTTAATTTTTATAAATTATTTTAAATTATTTTGAAGATTCGTTTATATGTTTTCAATGAAAATTGTTTATATTTTTTTCAATCGTCTATTATATTTTAAAAATGATTTTTTTACAAAACATATTTCCTGGTTATTTTCATTGAAAATGGTTTTGAAAAGGATTTATAGTTAAAAAAAATTTCAAACATGAAATGGTAATTTGATTATGATATTATTTACCTAATTTTAAATTTTTTATTTTTTTAAAATTATTTTGAGTATGTTCATTGTTTTATAATGTGAATTTCAATGAATGGTTATTTTCCTATAAGAAATGACCAAAGTGATATTTAAAAATTTATATACATGAAATATATTATAATTTGATATAGTTTAAGATGTATTGGGGACTTGATCGAAGAATACCATTCATATTATTTCTTTAATGGTTTATAATTTGATAGTATGATGTTAATGAAAATTTTTTATTTTCCATGTGATATGTGCTTATGACACACCCTTCTTTTCACAGGATATGATTTGACTATGAAACTTATCCATTTTCCACATTCATGTATATGATTGTGTTTTTATTATACCCATTGAATTTATTGGGTTATTCTATGATTTTTATAAAACCCATTTTTTGTAGGTCATAACCTGATGAAAGTTTTATTATCTCGCGCAACATGTATATATGGTTTTATTATGTGTAGGGTGGGAACAATATATTACTTTAATGAATTTGGAAAAGGTTTATATATGATGAGATTATGGTGGAAAATAAGTTAACAAGTTTGATCCTAACGGGAAACAGGTGCATCCTGACACACAATGGGAAATAGGTGTGTCATGATCAACTATAGGAAGATGAGAAAACCCGATCTAATATTTGTAGACGGGGAATCTTGATCTACTATAGGATGATTTAAAACATTGGTCAACTATGGGAAGATAGGGAATCCTGATATTTTATATAGAAATGACTATGAATGTGCATGGTGTTGTGTCTCACCTATTATGTTTATTCCCATTAATTCACCATAATATGTTTTGGAAACAAGCTTGGACTTATAAGAAATGATATTAATTATATATGTGAATCCCAAAAATTACATGTCTTATTTATACATTATTATTTCATGTCTTATGATCTAGATTCCTTTATGATTCATGGATTATGAACTATATATATTTATAAACTAATTCATGTTTGTGATATTAGATATGTATATTATGATATTATAATGTTATAATAATTTTCTCACACACTATGGTCATAATGAATGTTTTTAGTTAAGGGTACTGAGGGAGAAGATATATGTAGGAAACATTGAGGATCATTCCCTAGATATGATATTTGGGTTTCATGTTTCCAATGTTTCTAAAATATTATGGTCTTTTGGATAATGTTTCTGAATTCTAGAAAACATTATTTTATATATATACATATATTAAACATGGGTCCTTAAAAGCGATTCTGTACTAATGGAAGGGATGAGAACATGATATACTGAGTTATAATGTGAGAGAAACAATGAAGTGAGATAGTAGAATCAGGTTACCATCATATATATATATATGATTTTAAAAATGGATCGATTAATTATATGCATTACCTGATTAGTGATAAATTATGATTATGTGAATCTATTATTAAATATTTAGTGAAGAGTAATTTTTTTATTTATTCCATGGGAATTTATTTAATCCATTCACATTTTTCATAATATGATTTTGGTAGGTTCTTACTTAGTATACTTAGTATGCATTCCATATATATATATAAACTAATATAATGGTCCACAATGGGATGTTGGTGATCAAGTTGGGTGGTAAAGTATTGGAGAGTTATATAGGAGTTATTGGAGATTCATGGTCATACCATAGATTTTATATTTGATACATGTAGTTTTATTTTATGTTTTTAAAATATATTTATGAAATCTTATATGTGTGTATTTATTCATAATTTACGAATTGTATTGATTTGTGGTTTTCCTTCTTATATGTACCTGACCTTAAACCTTACATAATATTGAATTAAATGAATAATTTACATTGAGGATATTTTTACGTTTAGAGTTTTATAGAATTAGGACATAAATATTATAACCCAAAAGATTACAAGGTAGAAACTTCTACACATTTTCCATAATTTTTTCATAAAATAAAAACTCTTGAAAAAAGAGTCATGTATAGTTCTATGTTTTAGACAACATGACTTTTCTTTGGTCCCATCCTTGACCCAAATCATCTTTAAGTCCTGTGAAAGCATTTAATAACTTGGGATGATCATAAAAAGCTTAGTAAGAGTTATAAAACAATGAAAGAAAACATTTGTTCATAAATACATACAAAACATGAACTATTTTACCTACCTTGGGAAATCATAAGATTTTATTGATAAAACCTACAAATCATAAATCATAAAGGTAACTTGTGGCATCCATATTATACTAGCATTGTACCTATCACAGCTATATGATGATTTATTTTAGAATACCCATCACAGTATATTCCCTAAATATCTTAGGAGAAACTTTCACGTTTACCTCCGTCACATTACCAAAGGAATTGGAGAGTTATCTTGGGCTCACCTGCACTAGGTTTATCATGGAACCACCCATATAAATAGATAATTCCCAAGAACGATAACATGATCATAACACATAATATATGCATAATTGAATGATAAACATTCCACATTGCAATAAAAAAAATATAATTTCAAGATATTAAAATAATAAATCCAGTCTCAAAATCATTTTCAATAACAAAATACGTAAAAAGAGTATATGGTATTTATTTTTCCTTTTAAAAACATTACAGTTTGTTAAGGAAACCAAAGATCAAATAATACTCCCAGAGGTGGAATGGTCATTATCACGTCTTACGTTAAAAAACATTCCTTTTTATTGTTTAGTAAAATGATTCGTATAAATATATTCCCTTTGAATGAAATGAAAAATCAAAGGGGTTTATACACTGTATAGAATAAAGTCATGAATAGAACTAAATATGCCTCAATGAATGGAGATTGAGACGATGTTCCTTACCTCGTGCTAAACTTGACCCGTTCGTTCGTTAATATCCTGTACAATAAAATAAAGTTATTTTCTACTTGATTAAGAAAACATTCAAGTTTATTACTCATTTTATATCACTTAGTACCATGTAATAAACATTATGTAATAATTTATGTTAATAACATTTATTTTTTCGATATTTTGTACTTGAGTGAAAAATGAACACCTTATATTTACATGTTGTCCATGTGGTCAATAATCCATTATATCCAGAATAATATTCATGATTTAGATATAAATATATCATATATATCTAGTATATACATGTATTTATAATATTATATAACATTTAGAGGTATTAAATGAAATGCACTGTTCATGGAGACGGTAAGTCGTACGTACGCATGAACACTACTATCATTTTTATTTATTATTTTAATGGAATTAAAACCTAATGATACATAGTTATATTATAATTACAGTATAAATTCATATAAAATATCATATATAATATCATTAAATCCCTCCATTATACGTCGGATATATGACATTAACGAGTCATATCACTTTGAGGGGGCAGTAGCCCGCACTTCCTCTACTGAGATTATCACATTTACCCATTATGGAAACCATAATGGCATGTAATAAATGGAAATTACAGATTCATAAATAAAAAATAAACATAATATATATCATATATAAATAAATTTCCATCATAATGGCCACCATGAGAGGTGGTAAGAGATAATCAATCAATCATTATTTTGTGAGGCATTAGTTTTCCATCCACAGAAACATTGCGTTCTTCATCCATTAAGTGGAGGTGTGTGTAAGTGTAGTTCGAATACATAACATAACAAAATCCTAGTATATTAAGGATACTGGTGTTGTTACAAAATAATGTAATAAAAAGTGTTTAGGGATTGGAAAAGTAAAATAAAAGAAAACCATTTAAGAAAACTGTTACCTTTAATTTTGGTAACTTCCTTTGGTTTTAAACAAAATGACTTTTTATGTTCTTTATGCCTATTTTAAGGCTTCTAGGAGGAGGATACAGGTGTAGGGAGCTTAATTGGGAATAGTTTGGACGAGAAAAATTGCTTTAGAGGTGTGGGGAATTGGTTAGAAGTGGTCTTCATTTATAATGGAGACGAGGGGCTCTTTTGGAAAGTGTTAAAATATTATTTTATTATAAAAATATATTTGGTTTCAAAAGGTCCAAAAGTAATTAAGGATGAAGATAAGATGAATCATAGTAGAAATAAAATCATCCAATAGGAATTGGTCGGGTTTTGGATAATATATTAATCATTATAATCTTATTTATTTAAATCATTTATTAATGAGGTAAATATTGCATCATTATTGCGTCATAAATAATTTAATTTATTTGATCTCTAAAAATAAAAAAAAATCCCATGATGTAGGAAATATTTTTAAATTTCCAATCAATATTTACAGTCGAAAATATAACTTAAATAACACCAAGTAAAAATCAATTTCCCAATTGATATTTGCTTATGTCATTTTTTTCTTTACATTAAATTAATTAATCTATATTATCATTCTCACATCCATGTGGCTCAAAGGGGTCCCAAAATCGACCCAAAGATGCCAATGGTCGTAAATGACTCAACCAATAAGGTTCAGACATGTGGTAAGGTAATTTGTATTTGTTATAATATTTGTTTTACCTTGAATTACCATATTTACCTTTAACCATGGTAAATAAAAGTCAAAACATACTATTCCCAAAAATTTATTTTCATCTTATTGAACCAAATTTAACTTATTGATAACAAACATTTATGTTTTATTTTATAAATTTAGTTCATTGAAGTAATAAAATTTCATTTTAATAAAATAGTTTGTTTTTTAACTACCACTAATTTGGTTCACTATTCATCAAAAATTGAAGTTTTTTAGAAAAATACCAAAAATTCATCCTAAGAAGTAATTAATATCCCATATTCAAAAATGATGTCTATTTTGCCAAATTATATACTTAAAAGTGGAATAAATTATTTTTAAATTAATTCCCATTGATAAAACAAATTGTTTATTTTTAAGAAACAATAACTATCAAAAGATTGACACTTTTTTAAGTCAAATTTCATAGGGAAATAAATTCCAATGAAAAAAATTGGATTAAATGGTAAAAATATATTCTAATTACATTTTAAAAACAATTAAAAAAGATAATACAACCATATAAATAAGTTAGATTAAAATAAATGTTTGAATTAAAATACAATATTTTCACTATTCATTAAAAATGAACTTTATCGGAAAATTTAAAAAACATTACACAATGTAAATTTTGATGTCCTAATTCTAAAGAAGGATTTTATTTGGTCATATAAAATGTAATAAAGTGACCAAAACTAGATTTAATGAAGGTTCTCCATTAAGAGGTTGTAAATCAACCTTTTAATGTAAATTATGCTTAAAATTAGATTCATTCATATTTTAAGCCTCTAACCTTTTAATGGATAAATGTAAATACATTTAACACTCATGTATAATCATATTGTATTTTTTTTATTCATTCCCACCAATAAAATTTCTAGGAGTTATCTACCATTTAAAATAATAATATTATATTATTAGTGTGCAACATGAGATTTCAAGGAAACTCGTTGTTGCATATCAGGTACGCTATTGAATATAGAAACCCCTTTTAGCGTAAAATTAAAATTTATTTAAAAAATATTGAAAAATATGAAAATATATTATTCTTTATTTACCTAAGTTGTTACATCCTCCCCTCTTTTGGAAATTGCATCCTCACAATTTTTATTCACTTATCAAAATTAGTGGGGTTATTTATCCTTTATAGCATTTTCAGATTCCCACATTGCCTCTTCAATCATCTGGTTTTTTCAAAAAAACCTTTTTCTGGTGAATTAACATATTCCTCAACAATTTCCCTCTACAGTCAAGAATCTGGGCTTATTGTTCTTCATAAGAGAGATTTTCTTCCAACTGAACTACCTCTGGGCTCAAAACATGAGATGGATCTGGCATATACTTTCTCAACATCGAAGCATGAAAATAATTGTGTACCTAGGATAAACATTTAGGTAAATCCACACTATACGCAACTGATCAAACATTCTCTAGGATTTCATAAGGTCCAATGAAGCTCAGACTCAAATTTACCTTCTTACCAAAACACATCACACTTTTCCATGGAGAAACTTTGAGAAAGACATGATCACCTACTTTAAACGAAATATCCTTCCTCCAGTTATCTGCAGAACTTTTCTGTCTTCTATGAGCTGTTCTCATGTGATACTGAATCAACTGATCTTTCTCATCCATCTCTTCTACCAATTATAGTCCCATAATCATCCTTTTACCTAATTCATCCCAAAAAATATGGAGTTAGACAATGCTTTCCATATAATGCCTCAAATGGAGCCATCTGTATACTGGAATGAAAACTATTATAATATGAAAATTTTACCAATAAAAGAAGTTGGTCCCAACTTCTCTGATAATCTAGTGAATAAGCATGTAGAATATCCTCCATGGTCTGACTTGTTCGTTATGACTACCCATATGATTAAGGATGAAAATATGTACTACAATTTAATTCAGTACCCAATGACTTCTGAAGCCCTTTCCAAAAGTTATTAGTAAACCAGGAATCACGATCAGATACAATGGAGAGGATAAATCCATGAAACCTAACTATCTCTTTAACATACATTCGAGAATGTTGATTTAGAGAAAATGTATCCTGAATAGTAAGAAAATGAGCAGATTTATTCAATTGACCATTAATAACCCGGATTTTATTATTACCTCGAGATGTCATTGGGAATCCCATAACAAAGTCCATTGATATTTTTCCCATTTCTACTCTGGCACTGATAATGGTTAAAGAATCCCTTTTGGTAACTTCAACTATACTTTAACCTGCTGACAAGTCAAACACTTCACAGTAAAATCATCAATATCTCTTTCCATTCCATCCCACCAGTAATACTTTCATAGATCTCTGTACATCTTAGTACTACCAGGATGAACTGAAAATGAGGAACGATGAGCATTACATAACAACTCATTATTCAACTGTGAATCACAAGTCACACATAATAACTTCCCAAACCTCAAAACACAATCATTATCAACATTAAAATCAGTCAACATACCCTTCTGAAACAACACTACTTTTTTCTAAAACACACTTTCTTCTTTCTACTCTGGCATTATTCTGTCTAATAGAGATGATTTCACTGATGCCTGAAACAAAATAGAAGATTTTACTGCACCAAAAACTTCTATGTCAATGTTTATCAAATCAAAAACCAAAGGATATTGTTCTAAACATTACATGGTTAATGATGCATTACTTTTTTGACTCAAAGCATCAGCCACATTATTTTCTTTTCCGAGATGGTAATGGATTGTGGAATCATAATCCTTTATTACTTATAGTCATCTCATCCATATAATTTTCAATTTTTTCTGAGTGAATATATACTTTAAACTTTTGTGGTCTGTATATATTTCATATTTTACTCCTTACAAATGGTGCCTCAAAATTTTTAATGCAAAAACAACAGCTGCTAATTCCAAATCACATGTAGGGTATTTCATATCATGTGGTTTCAAATGACGTGAAGCATAAGAAATTACCTTATCATTTTTCATTAGGACACAACACAGTCCCTTCAATGAATCATCACTGTAGATAGAAAACTCACCATTTCTGGATAGCAGTTCCAAAATTGGAGCATTCATCAATATTCTTTTCAATTCTTGAAAAAAATCATCACATTCAATTTTCTAGATGATCTTGACACATTTTCGAGTTAAATTAGTCATTGGAATAGATATTATGCAAAAGTTTCTACAAACCTCTTGTAATAACCTTTCAAAACATGAAAAATATGGACCTCAGTTATATTTGTGGGTTTTGTCCATTCATCAACAAATTCTGTTTTAACAGGATCAAAAGCTATGCCATTTTATGAAACAATGTGACCAAGGAAAGAAATTTGTTGTAACCAAAAGTCACACTTGCTGAATTTACCAAACGGTTTTTTAAATTTAATGTTTGCAAGACAACCCTAAAATGAATTTCATGTTCCTCCTTACTTTCAAAATAAACCAAAATATAATCAATGAACACAACCACAAACTTATCCAGGAACTCATAAAAAATGCTATTCATAAGATCTATTAATACAACAACTGCATTGGTAAAACAAAATTTCATAACTACAAATTCATAATGGCCATATCTAGTACGAAATTTGGTCTTCGGAATGTCTGATTATTTTACATTCAACTAATGGTACCCCGACCTCAAATCAATCTTTGAATAATACTGAGCTCCATGGAGCTGATCAAACAAATCATCGATATGAGGAATATGATACTTATTCTTAACAGTGATGTTATTCAATGCTCTATAATCAATGCAAAGTCTCATTGAACCATATTTCTTTTTAACAAACAACATAGGAGCACCCCATGGTGATGTGATAGGTCGAATGAAACCTTTATCTCATAACTCTTTCAATTTCTTCTTTATCTCTAAAAGTTCAATTTGAGCCATTCGATAAGGGGGTTTTAAAATTGGATTATCATCAAGAACTAAGTCAACAGTTAATTCAACTTCATGATTAGGTATAATTAAAGAAAACTCATCAAAAAAAACATCAAGGTACACATTTACCACTGGCAAATCATTAATATAAATAGTTCCTTTGTTTTCAACTATATGTGCAAGGTAACATTCATTTCCATGTTTTACTAGTTTCTCAGATTCCTGATTTGTTATCAAAATCAAGGGTTCATTTTTGTATACAAACTAAAAATCATTCTGAAAAGAATCATCTTTATCTCTATAGTCAAACTTATTTTGATAAACAGAAATCCAATCCATACCCATAATAACATCAAACTCTACTTGAGGAGAAACAATAAGGTATGTAGGTAGATTCTTTGAACAAACAAAGACACAAATGTTCTTATGTTTTCTTTTTTTCAACATTTCTCCAAGTGTTTTTACCCTAAGTTTTGTATTCATATCTTGAGATGGAATTCCCAATTTATTAGAGAACTTCTCAAAAATGAAAGAGTGTTTAGTCCCCGAATCAAACAAAACATTGGCATAATCTGAACAAACAAATAATATACCTGATACAACTTCATTTGATAAACCAACATCAGCTAAAGTAGCTGCAAAGGATTTATCCACCCCTTTCTAATTATAGTATGGCTGCTTTCCTTCGGTTGAGTACTTTTTTGGACACTCATTTGCATAATGTCCCATTTCAATGCACTTAAAACATTTTAATGAATGTAAATTATATTTTGTCTTATCATTACCCTAATCTTTTTCACTACAATTACGAATCTTATTTCCCATTTTACCACATCAGTAGCACATAACATAATTCAAAATATATGCTCCATCATGCTTTTTACCACAATTTTTAAAAACTGTTAACTTATGTTTCTTACCATCAGTCTTTTTTGAAGAGTTCTTCCCTTTCACCTACCACCTCGACCTCTTATTCTGTTTTTTGTCAAAGAATACCTGATCATCGGAAAAGAAATCTATTTACACCTTCTCCGCACAATGAACATGTTTTTCAATAATTTTAAACTCATGGGAAGATAAATCCCTTCGATACTTTGGATTTATTCCTAAGTAAAAATGGTTGATTTTACTAATAATATTTCATATGAAATTTGGATCATTCCTTGCCAGTTGAGTGAATTTTTCTTCATAAGCATCCACTGGGTCATCCTCCTACCTAAATTCCCGGAATTGTTTTTCGAACCTAATATGAACCACCGTAGGAAAATATTTCTCAAGAAACATACCTTTTAATTCATCCCAATCAAGAGAATCAATCTCCTCACTATCTGAGATATTTTTTACCATTGACCACCACTGATCAGTTTCACCTTCAAAACGGTAAATAGCGAGACTATCCTTTTGATGTTCTGAACAACCCATGATATTGAAAATCTTTTCCAGTGCTTTAATCCACCCTTCTACTAGCACCAGATCAAATGATCCTCTGAATGATGGGGGATGTTGCCTCATGAAATGCTCCACTACTGACATGTTTTTCTGTGGTTGATCTGGCTGATCTCGTACATGGATACCACAACCATTTATAGCCAGAGTCAACTGTTCCATCAATGCAACACACTATTCAGTTCCTATTCTGACCATCTCAGGTTACTGATTTGGAAGGTTGTCTTCCTCTTGATGTCATCCCAATATAGCTTCCATGTTTCCTCTGTAGAAAACCATTCTGAACATAGATATATCTTAGGCTAAGCAACATGGTAATCTGTAAATGATATATGATTTCAATATTAACATAAATTACTTTATGGATATTAATTTAACAATACCATAACTTCTGAAGTTATCTAAACCAACCTTTGATGCCAACTATAAGGACCCAACCGTAAACGTTATATAATATTGAATTAAATGAATAATTCACATTAATGATATTTTCTAGTTTAGAGTTTTAGAGAATTGGGACATAACTATTACATCTCAAAATATTAAAAGGTAGACAATTATACAAATTTTTCATATTTTATCATAAAATAAAAACTCTTGGAAAAAACAGTCATTTCTAGTTCAATGTTTTACACAGCATAAATTTTCCATGATCCAATCCTAGACCCTATTCATCTTTAAGTCCTATGAAAACATTTCAAAACAAGGGATGAGCATAAAAATATCATTAAGGGTTATAAAACAAAGAAAGAAAATATTTGTTCATTAATGCATACAAAACATGAACTATTTGACTTACCTCTTGAAATCATAAGATTTTATGAATAACACATAGAAATCAGAAATCATAAAGGTAACTTCTTGCATCCATATCATCCTTACATTGTAGCTATCACAACTATATAGGGATTTAACTTGGAATACCCATCACAGTATATTCCCTAAATCTATTAGGGGAAACATTCACGTTTACCTCCATCACATTAACCAATGCATTGGAGAGCTACATCGGGCTCACCCGCCCCAGATTTATCATGGAACTACCCAGATACACAAATAATTCCTAAGAACCATAACATGATTGTAACACATATCATAAGCATAAAAGAAAGATGACATTTGCTCATTTCAATAACAAAATATCATTTCAGGATATTAAAATAATAAATCCATTCTCAAAATCATTTTCAATACAAAAATTTGTAAAAACAATATATGGTATTTATTTTTCCTTTTAAAAACATTTCGGCTTGTTAAGGAAGCCAAAGATCAAATAATACTCGCGATGGCGGAAAGGTCATTGTGATCGCTTTCATTAAAAAAACATTCTTTTTTTCATTTAGTAAAATGATTCATATAAAATGATTACCATTGAATTAAATGAAGAGTCAAAGGGTTTTATACAGCATATATAATAAAATCGTTTATAAAACTAAATATGCCTCAATGAAAGGAGATTGAGATGATGTTCCTTACCTCCTGTCCGACTTGACCCGTTCGTTCTTTAATATCCTGGATAATAACTAAAGTTAATTTATAATTGATTAAGAAAACTTTTCAAGTTTATTATTATTTTTATATCACTTATTACCTTGTTATAAACATTATTTAATCATTTATGTTAATAACGTTCATTTTGTCGATTTTTGGTACTTGAGTCAAAAATGAAGACCTTATATTTACAAGTTGTCCAAGTGGTCAATAGTCCATTATATCCAGAATGATATTCATTAATTAGCTATCATATATATAATATATATACAGTATATAAATGTATTTATAACTGTACATAACATTTCTAGGTAAGAAATGAATTGCACCGTTCATGGAGACGTTAAGCTGTACGTACTCATGAACGCTACTTTCATTTTTATTTCTTATTATAATGGAATTAAAACATATTGATACATATGAATATTATAATCCCAGTATAATGTCATATATAATATCATATAAAATATCATTCACTCCATCCTTTATATGTCCCACATATGGCACTAACTAGTCATTTCACTTTGAGGGGGCGGTAGTCCGCACTTACTCTAATGAGATTATCGTGTTTACCCATAATGGAAACCATAAAAGAATGCTAAAAATATAAATTAAAAAAACATAAAGAAAAAATAAACATAATATATGTCATATATAAATATAGTGTCATCATAATGGCCACCATGAGAGACTGTAAGAGATAATTGAACAATCATCGTTTCGTGAGGCGTTAGTTTGCCATCCACAGACATATTATGTTCTTCATCCATTAGATAAAGGTGTGTGTAAGAGTATTTCAAATCCATATCATAAAAAAATCCTAGTATTTTGAGGATACTGGTGTTGTTATAAAAGAATGGAATAAATATATTTTAGGGGATCTAGAAGTAAAATAAAAAAAACAATCTAAGAGAAACGGTTACCTTTAATTTGGGTAACATCCAAATAGTTTGAACCAAAAGGACTTCATGAAGTGCCTTCTGCATAAGTTAAGGATTCAAGGAGAAGGAGAGGGATGTAGGGAGAATAATTAGGTTGATTTTGGATGAGCCAAATGGCTTGAGAGGTGTGATTAATTGCTTAAAAGTGGTATCGTTTAATGAGGGAGATGAGGGGCTCTTTAGGAAAGTGTGAAAACATTATTTTATTATAAACATATCATCAGTTTAAAAAGGTTGAAAAATAATCAAATTTGAAGATATGATGAATAATTGTCAAAATAAATTCATCAAATAGTAATTGGATAGGTTTGGATAATATTTTTATCATTATAATCGTATTTATTTAAATTATATATTAATGAGATAAATACTGCATCATTATTGTGTCATAAATAATTTAATTTTTTTGATGTCTAAAAATTATTAAAAAAATACCATGATGTAGAAAATCTTTTTATATTACCAATGAATATTTATTGTATAATATATAACTTATATAAAAACATGTAAAATTTAATATACCAAGAGATATTTGTTTATGTCATTTTTTCCTTTACTTTAAATTAATTAATCTATATTGTCATTATCACTCCCATGTGGCTCAGAGGGGTCCCAAAATCGACCCAAAGATTCCCATGGTCATAAATGACACATTCAATAAGGTTTGGACATGTGTTAAGTTAATTTTAAATTATTATAAAAATCTTTTTACCTTGAATTACCCGATTTACCTTTAACCGCAATAAATGAAATTCAAAAGTTATTATTCACCAAAAATTATTTTTCCAACTTATTGAGCTACATTATACTTCTTCATAACAACCATGTATGCCAGATTTTTAAAATTCATGTCACAGAAGTGGTAAAATTTAATTTAAATAATAAATTCAGTTTTTTGACTACAAGTAAGTGGTTTCACTGTTCAAACAAAATTGATGTTTTTTAGAAAAATACCAAAAATTCACCCTAAGAAATAATTTATATTACGAATTAAAAAATGATGTATAGTTTACCAAATTCAAATAATAATAGTGGCATTAATTAATTTAAAATTAATTTCTGTAGTTTAAAAAAAAACATGTTTTTAAGAAATAATAACTATCAAAAGATTGACATTTGTTTAAGTCCAATTTCAATGTGAAATTTCTATCAATGACCGAAATTGAATTAAATGGTAAAAATATATTATATTTACACATTTAAACCAATTAAAAATATTATAAAATCATATAAATAAAAAATATTAAAATATAGAGTTGAATTAAATTACAATATTTTCACTATTCATTAAATGAATTAAATTTATCGGAAAAATTCCAGAAATTTACACAACTTAAATTTTGATATCCCCATTCTAATGAAAGATATTATTTGGTCATATAGAATGTAATAAAGTGAAAAAAATATATTTAATGAAGGTTCACCATTAAAAGGTGGTAAACCAACCATTTAATGTAAATTATGCTTAAAATTAGATTCATTCATATTTTAAGCCTCTAACTTTTTATTGGATAAATGTAAATACATTTAAAAATCATGTATAATCATGTTGTAGTTTGTTTTGTTCATTGTCGCTAATACAATGACTAGGAGTTAACTACCATTTAAAATAATATTATTATATTATTAGTCTGCAACATAAGATTTCAAAAACCCCGTTGTTGCGTATCAGGTACGCTATCGAACATAAAACCCCATTTAAAGTAAAATTAATATTTTATTCACAAATATTAATAAAAATGAAAAACTCTTATTCTTCATTTACCTGGCTTGTTACACTTCTAATCAATTATTTCTTAAATTATGATATATATTACTCATAAGTGTGTGATTATATATCATTGGTACTATTTTTTAACCAACGGCATATTGGAGGTAGGATTTAGGAGTCATTATGAATTTTTCGTCACTTACTACAATGTATGGGTACATTTTGAGGAAGGAAATCCTGATACAGTGGTATCAGGCCTTATGGTTTCGAGATAGGATTGTTTTTGTATTTTTTTTGGCAAGGATGAATCAGTTTGGTAGTTTAATAATATTTTATGTGATTAGTAAATTCACTAAACAAGGTAGACCCTATAGAATATGAGATTTTATATCCATATATGATAAAAAATAACAACCTTTATGTTTACTAAACATATTATGTAAAGTGATTATTCTTATGGGGTATAGTCCTTGGAAAATATAATTAATTATTATAATATGTGAGTGACTTTTAATTGGGCAGACAATGGAATTTTTATAAAAATGTATTAATTAATTATCAAAAAAATTTCTTTTTTGTTAGTAGTGAAAATTTTACTAGTATTTTTTTGATAAATTGAAAAATAATTAATTTAAATATTCATTTGAATACATTTATTTAACTATATTAAATTAAAAATAATTTCATTAGAAATGTTTAATTTTTTATTTATATATTTGGAGTTTCTATATAATTATAATAACTCATTTAATATTTCTTTTTGAATAATTAAATTTTTATTTGAAAAATTCCATTTTAAATTGTAATTTATTTCAACTTTTTTTGATTTTATATTTTTTAATTTTATTATAACTTTTAGTATTAAAATTTTCAACCATTTTGTTACATGTGTAAATGTATGATATTTTTAATTACTACATTGTTAAAATTTTAAGGTTTCTATTTTGGTTAATGAACTTATTTTATTAATATTTTATAACTTATAATTGATTCCATCTTTCATTATATATATATATATCATTATAATTTTTATTCAAATATTAATATAGTGTGTACTACACTGTATAAATTCTTCTTAATCCATGTGGTGCTCCATATAACTGCACCATGTTTAAAAAACCACAACAACTTCATCTCCAGAAAGTCCAATATATTTGTTTCACATACACTGTCGATAATATCCCTTAACCCAAAAACTCAAATGTAGTATTGAAATACAATAAACGACATTAATGTTTTTGACTCCCAAATTTGGATCCCAATTTTTTCCATGTAATCATTACAACATCACATGATTAAATTCGATCACTTATATACTAAAAAACATTTTAGGGTTCTAGTTTTAGATAATTTTCAAAAAAATCTCAATAAAAAATTCAAATAAGAATTAAATTATTATTTATCACCCTTATCCCAGATATTTTTGTTCACAATAAAAAAATACATACAAAAAACCTTCAAGACAAAAATCATTAAACCTCATAATTTTTAACCTAGTAAAAAGAAACATAATAAGGGTTATCTAAAATTCACATTAAGGGAGAACATAAGAATTAACAAATGAATGTCCTCATGTGAGAATAAAATAGTATAAGTTTATGATTACATAATCAATGATCATGAGTTAAAAAAAAGAATACTCATACCAAAAAAATACCTAGACCATAAAATAGGAAAACATTTAATAAGTCTTTAATTTTGGAAATAGTCAGACAAACCAATAATAATAAACCTTGTGATATCAATATTGATCAAATGAAACATCATAAACATATAAAAAGAACACATAAAACATAATAGTATCATGGGGCATCATTTCAATATCACAATTACAATCACTATTACAAATATAATAACCATAGTGTAATATTCTATAACTAGTACATTTGAGGTCTATCATTGAACCACTCTTCTTTGGTTTACCACATAACCAACCATCATTAATTAATAATTTAAACACATATACATAGATTATAACCGAATGACCCATCATCCTAACAATTCCTAGTAACCATAACATAATTAACTTTTAAAATGAAATGAAATCCAATAAAATATATATAAAACATGGTTAACCCTATAGAAAAAAACAGGTCCCATATCAATCTCTTTGATGTGTGATTAACCCCTGGAAACCAATCAGGTTCCATAACAATGTAACTGAAATAGTATTAATATGACATTATAAATAATGATGATGATATCATCCCAAAATATCTCTAGTGGAGGATAATTTCAAAAAATTCTATATATGTTGATGAATAAATATTCTATTAAAATATAATTAGAAAACATATTTAGGGATAAAATCTTCTCATTTTAATTATCATATTTTAAATTATAGAACATATTGAAAATAAATTACTTTGAATAGAATCTTGGAAATAGATAAAAAATGTTATAAAAATTAGTTAATTCAATTATTTTGGTAAATAACTGTTTTTATTTTGATAAAAAATTTAATTTTTTTAAAATGTTTGTGAAAGATAATATATTTATGACCGTTTAGAGAAATGAAGTCATATTTTATAAATCTAAATTTCCATTAAAAAATAAAAATAGTTGATAAAATATAAACACACATTAAAATATCACGAATAACCAATGGATAATTTAATTCGTGTGATTTTTAAGATTACAAAATCTGATAATTAATTATAGAGAATCCTAAAAAATGATGACATTGAAACAAAATTCTCTTAAATATTTTATATAATAGAATCAAAATACACATTAAATAATAATATTAAATGAATCATAAAAATCAAGAGAATAAGTAGACTCGTGATATATATTTTTAAAGCAGAACTATATTCTCATCATATAAAAATATATGTTCATAACATAACTAATGTCTCAAAGAAGGAAAGTTGAGAGAAAAAATCACTTACAACATTACTAACATTAAAACTGTAAACCTCATGAAAGAGAGATAATAAAATTGATATTTAACTCCACATAAATTTATTTTTTATAAATATTCAATAAATTAATGGGAACTATATAAACCGTAAAAAATAAGATGTGAATATGAAATGTATCTAAAAATAAAAAAT
The DNA here is from genome assembly GCA_963277665.1 of Viscum album. Lineage (NCBI taxonomy): Eukaryota > Viridiplantae > Streptophyta > Magnoliopsida > Santalales > Viscaceae > Viscum > Viscum album. Next base: position 1,587,745,022 of record OY728141.1, on the reverse strand, counting down.
TGTGGGGAGAAAACCCTTAAATCTAGTATTATATCCCACATGTATATTTATCATAAAAAATAAAAATACTATGTAAAATATTTAATTTTTTAAACATAATTTTAAATATTGTTATTACTTTTAATTACCTTATTAAAATGTTATATAATATTTATTTATTAGTTCACGTCATATGTATTAACCATATTATGATTGTGTGTCAAAATTGGCATTGGTATGTTGAAAATGATCATAGGGGACATTATATAAAGTCCACATAATATTAAGTGGTAAATTATTATCATATTAATACATAATTCATATTTTAAAACCCATTATGAATTTTGGTTATGAATAATGAACTATTGTTACCATCATGGAGATGGTGGGTCGAATTTATGCATGAGTAAATATAATAAATATGTCCTATAAATGAAATATATTCTTTATTTTTACCCATATCTCAATCCATGTAACACATTACGGAGAACAAATTGCATTGCTTTGTGATGTAGTAGTCTTCTATAAACACCAGTGACATTATCGTGTCCCACATAAAATGGAATGTAAAAAATTAATGTATTTTATAATGACTAGAGTGGTATAATTATGTTATAAATATATTATATATACATTATATAAATTATTATTCCCAAAAATGAGAGGTGTTTATGAAAAAATGTAATACATCATTTCAAGCGAATTTAGTCCTCCATACACCTGAATGATGATTTCATAACAATTGGATGAAAATTTGTGTGGACTTTAATCATACCATTTAGTAAAAAATATATCATTATATATAATATACTATTTATTTTATATTATCATGTTATAATAATAATTTACGGAAGTGGAAATTAAATAATAAAAATTTGAACATTGATGAACATTAACTCTTCTTCGGGTATACTCGTTAGGTTTTTACCAAAACCATAGTTGTTATTCTTTCAAAATAAAAAAAAATCATAAAGGATGAGGTTATAGAGTTTAGAATGTTATTTTTGTAGATTTATTTTAGAAAAATGGAGTGTTAGATGCAAATAAGATAGGGGAGTTAGTCCCCTTTTATAATGAAAGAAAAGTGGCATTCTTGTAAATACACAAAACTGTTCACTAGTGGGAGGTCAATATTACGTCACGTTCCTCCAATATTGAAAAATAATTGGTTTTAGGGAATTTATGGTCATTAAAAACAAATAAACAATGAAAAAATAATTTATTTTCAATAAAATACCTTAACATCAATGTTTCTTTAATTTTACCAATTTACATTTTAATACGGAAACTTGTCATTTTGTTTTTGTAATTCATCATATAAAAAATGAATAATATTAGACAATTCATACCCATGGGTTTAAAATATGAAATCCAGTTTATGAAATAAAAATATCATGTGGGATGAAAATAATTTAAACACAAGCATGTGCAAAGTGAAAAAACATGGTTTTAACCTTTTCCATACTAAAAATGTTCTTAATATTTACGGCTCAATATGTTCATTATAAAATAACATTTTCCATGAATGAACCATAGATTATATTTATAAACACTAATAAACACTAGGAATAAATATATTGTTTTTTATATTTTTAAATAAATTTGAAAAATATAATTTATTATGAAATATTATTAATGCTAATTTTAACACTATTTAGTTACATCGATCTTAATAACATAAATACCACATTTTAATTGAAAAATAATTAATAAAAAATTAACTTAAATCTTATTTTCATATAAACATTGTTTTAACACAACGATTCATTTAAATAATTCCACTATTACCATTTTTAATATCATTTAATTTGTTTTCCCTTTCAATAAATAATTATTTTATCAACGTCATATAAGAAATTAATGTAAATATTTTTCTTCTAAAAATAAAAGTAAATTACCATGATAAAAAATAGTCATTTAACTTTAAAATAAGTACTTACAACTGAATATAGTTTTCCTTTTCCTCTTTCCTAAATCATTATTGATGTTTATGGAAACGAAGGTAACTTTGTTATCTTTTTCTATACCAAACATATTATAAACCTCCTTTTCAATGGTAATTGAAAATAAATTACCTTATTTTTTGAATTAAAAGATCCTAATAAAATCATTAAATAAATTTTGGATGATATTTTAAATCATTTTATCTCTTTTAATTTTAGTTTAACAGTACTGTAAACTCGCCATTACCTTTACTGTACTAATTTATTTTAAATGGGTCCAAAAATCAGTAAGGTAAAATTTTTTGTTGAACATATTAGATAATAAAAACTATTTTTATTCTAAATATGGAATCTATTTTTAAAAATTATACTAAATTAAGTATTAGAATATAATTTAAAATTAATCACACATACGTTGCGAGACAATGAGTTTTGGAATTTAAAATGATCAAAAGTTGACAATGTTTTTTTATCAAAATTCAAAATGAGAAAAATTCCAATGAAAAAAATTACATTTATTGATATAAAATTGATCTTATATTACATTGAAACCAATATAATATATAAAATTTAAAAAATATTTATTTAAATTAAAAGTATATATTAATATAAAATGTAGTATTATTTAATATTCCTGAAAAATAGAGACATTTTAAAAATATACAAAAATTTAATCAAACCAAAAATTTGTTAATCTAATTTAAAAAATTAATTTCATTTTTTCAAATAATTTTCTTATATTTATTAATAATTAACATTAAATATTGCATATCAAGGACGATTAAACCTTCTATTCTAAAAACCTATAGTTTTCTTGGAAAATATTTATTTATCATCTGAATGTTTCTTATTTTATTACTAATCAAAGATATAAATATTTCTCATTATTTATTTAGTAATATTCATACCCTCTGATTTAGATATTGGTTATGGAAAATATATGATAATATTACACATTTTTTTTAAACTCAATTTTGTGGGTAACATTAGCTAAACTCAAAGTTGCATGTACATTATGAAATCAAAATTAATTTTCTTATTTTAAAATATCTGGGTGTACCAATATCCCACTTCAATAATTTTAAATCTCATAATTTCAACTTTATATTGGTAATCAAATATTAGGCATTTAGAAATAATTTTTTTAAGTCATCATTGTAAAAACGGTTAATAAATTATCCTCAAAATGAGAGATAATGGTATGAATAGAGGTCATATGGAATAACAAGTAACTATGTTTTCAAATAGGTTAACATAAGTTGGAATGGATGAAAATTTATATAATTCTAGAGATTAATTCAGGACTTTGATCAAAATCATGTGAAAGATCAATTTAAAGTTAAAGGATTCAAAACTAATAGTCTATCATGATTAAAAAGACCTTCAGTTCATCGTAATTAAAAGTACTTGAATAATATATTTTTATATAGATACTTTTCCAAGTGATGAGGAATTATTTCACCATATTGACTGAAAATATAGTAAAATATACTTTCTTTTCAATTAGTATTTCAACTTTTATACAGTTTCCATGAACATCTAATTTTTTTCTCTAAATATTGAGTATTAAAGATTAATATTTCATTCGTGAAGCACTAAATAACTTCTAATGGACTACATGTTATATAAATTAATAAAAAAATATTAATCCAATCATTATACATTGACAAAAACCAAAATGGTTATCACGTGGTAACATAATTCCCAAAATAGATAAACCTTCATTTGTTAAACTAACCTTTAAAATTCCATGTTAATACCCAAAGATAAAAAAATCATTTAATATTGTACAATAATTAAAATTAATCATTAATTTAAGGACTAATTTCAAAACCTAATGATTAGAAAGGTTTGATCATGTATTCATACAATAAAAATCATCCATTATTCCTCAAATAAAATCATAAAATTTACAGAAATATACCTATAGTTTACTTGTAAAAAATATCATACTAACTAGTACATCATATTGGATAGTGGCAGTTGTGAGACCCTCATCATCCATTAGGCATGGAATCAAGCCTCATCTCTTTACTCAATGTAACCGTTTCTCATTCAACATGTATGTTTTGTATTAAAATTAAGACACGAAGAATTATATAAACCTATAATGGTATATATATATAAATACGTTATTGAAAACTGAAATTAAAAAATATTAATCTCTACAGGTATCAAAACATTTCTTATGATACCCACAATAATATCACATAACCCGCATTCTTGGATTTCTTGTTAAATCATTATAATTACATTGATAGCTTTAATTGCAATAATTGTGGACCATTTTTCCATTCCAAACAATAAAAAATAATATGGAAAAAGTGGATCACTTATATCCTTCATAAAATTTGATATTTATATGTTTTTTAAATTACTATAAACTCTTATATAAATAATTCAGATTATATTAAAATGATCATTTCTCCCACATAACCTAGCTTTTTTTTACATTCAGACATCATAACCGTATTTATAATATCCATTTTAAATATTATATGGTAAACCTCATTATTATAAAAATGGGGAAATGGATTAATAATAAGTGAGAGATCAAATGATCTATAAGGGAAAATGGAATAATTAAAATTAAATTTCATCATTGAGAATTTGAAGAGTATAAGTGTATGATGAAAAAATAAAATTTTATGAGTATAATATTAGAATATTCATACCCATAAATTCTGTGATCATACAACATGAAGATGCAGCATAAGGATTTATCAAATTAAATATTCAAAAAAACATCAATCATGAGACATGTGATATCAATATTGATCAAAAGAAACATCATAATCACCTAACAATAATAGATAAAATGTACTGTTATCTTTAGGAAAAATTTCAATATAACTCATAATATGAATCTTACTAAAAATATTATTTAATTCCACACCCAATGAATTAGTTTTTATTCATGGACACTCTTACCCTAGGATTATCACGGAACCACATTCTAGTGGTTGGAAACATAACCACCCATACATGTATTATAACACAACAAAACTCACCATAATAATTCCCTAGAAACCTAACTTGATTATCACATGGAAAATAAATTGTTTCCACAAAAGTACATTTAAAACATGATAATCCTATGAATAATAAATTTGTCCCATAATAATCTTTTTTAAACATGAAAAACAATTTGAATAGAAATGAGTGTCATAACAATATCTTTGAGAAAATATTAATCAATATAGATAAAGAATGTTGATGGTATGAATTCAAAATATCCCTATTGGAGGATAATTGACAACATGTTCTGTATACAATTAATTATTTGAATAACACTAAATAATCATTAAAAAATATTCGAAGAAAGATAACATTTTCATTTGGAAAATCACTTTTTAAAACATTGTTTTATTTAAATCATTATCTTAGAATACATACATGGAAAAATCTTATGGATGTTTAAAAAATAATTTAAAATTTGTCTTTACTAAAATACCATTTTTGATTTGATAAAAAAAATTTAGAAGAAAATGTAAAACTATTTTTGAAAACATGGTTTTAGATGAAATCAAATTTCAGACTAAAAAGGCAAATGAAGTCAGATTTTCATAAAAAACCTATCAAAATATTTTAAATGAAAGGAGAAAAAAAATGAAAAATTAGGTTAAAATAAAATATAATTGTTGAAAATATAATTTCTAATAATTAATATTATTATATCATCAAATACTTAATCATACACAATCATGATAAATGATGATATTTTTACAAATGTCTCAGGACAATTTTGTTACAATTAATCACAATACCCATAAAATAATAACATTAAATGAATTTTATAATATCATTAAATTATGAATATTTATGATATTACACATCAATGGGTATTTATATACACCTTATAATAGAATATTGACGTAAAATATAACAAACATCTCAAAGAATGAAAATTGAGACAAAAATACCATGTCACTTTTGTAAAGTTGAAAATATAATCCTTATGAAACAGAGAAAAAATTGTTAATGTAAATTACTATATATTTATTTATAAGAATAATAAAATAAATCCATTTACATTGTATACACCACAAAATAAAAATAAACGGTTAATATTTGATAAATTTCATAGAAATCAAAGTGGGATCAAAAAAACCTTACCACTAGTGAGACATGTAACACATGTATTTATCTTCTGATCTAATAAATTTAAATTAATTATTTACATTCTCAGTAAATTTTTTCAATTTTATTGTTTTAATTATTTCACTTATTAACACATTATATTCAATTTCGTAATCGAATAATTTAAAAATATGATGTTTTGAACATATTTAACATGTGTACATAAATCATCTATTGTAGGTTTACTATGGTCAAAGAGGTTGTTATATAAAAAATCTCCAGAATAATAATAATTAAATGCTTATCACCTTAAAAAATCAATTATAATATCGAACCCAATCATTAAATTTGGTTATTAAGAATTAACAAACATAACTTTCATGTTGAATGTCAGTCATACATACACATGAGTAATACATCCATTTGTAATGATTATTATGGAAAGAACAAATGTAATAGATTATATATATATATCATAATATCCTAAAAACCATTTTATTTGATTATTTAGGATTATATATTTCATTAATGTGATATATGTGTGAAAAAAAAGTATTCTCATCTCATCAAAGAGGCAGTAGTCTACACATCCATGAACGCCGTCATCATTTTTTCTAGTGAGTTAAAAGGTAAAACTAAAATAATATATTGTATTTATAGAATGATAAAAATTTCATGAATATGATAAATATTCCATTTATAACACATATATTACTTATCATTACCCTTATTACCTTCCCTCTAATGCGTCAGCAAAAAATGAATCATATCGCTTTGTGTGGCAGTAGTTCATCATACACATATACGACACTATTATCTCTCCTATGTAATGAAAACTTGAAATGTATATATATGATATAATAACTCAATAGGTCTAATAATTTTATAAATATCATATATAATCTTTACATACACCATCATTCAAATCTATTATAGGTGGTAATGAAGAAATGAATGACAACAATTCACAATGAAGTAGTCTGATTTACACAAGAATGATGAGTTTGTAACCCATTAAAAAATATGTTTTTTATTTTAGGTCATAATAAGAAAATAAAAAACATCCAAATATACATAATAATCAATGTTTTTTATATTATCATGTATATTAATTTTTTAGGAGGCAGAGAAATAAATAAATGAACAATTCTCATTGATAAATGTTACCTCTTCTTTATGTATCCTACAAATGTTTTCACAAAAACCTTCATTTGATAGATTTTATCCAAAACCAAGGCTCTTTGGGTGTGGTTATGGAATTTACAGAGCACTCTTTCATTTTTTGATCAATCTTTATGCCTTGAGATGATACAAGAAGTGAGGGGAGTGAGTTCCCATTTATAATGGAAGACGATTGGTGTTCTTGTAAGTACCCAAAAGTATGAACTATTTATAGGTTGATCTTACCTCATGTGCCTCCAAAATTTTCCTCCAATGGAATGTATTTAAATTAATTTCGAGCCACACATACACCATAATTTTTTAAAACATGATGTTCCATAACATAAAAGTTTCCTATCTTTTACCAATTTATTTATTACTATAGTAAATACTATTTTTATCTATGTAAATAGGAAATTCAGAATAGAAATAAAATGACTAATATAAGAAAATTTTTACCCACTGATGAAAAATACAAAATAAAATTTACAAAAAATCTCTTATGTTTTGTAAATTATTAATAACACATGTGCACACATCGTGAAAAAACAATATTTTAACGTTAAGTTTGCTAAGAATTTTTTTACAATTTTGGGGACAATATATTCATTGTCAAAGAAACAATTTTCCATTAATGGTAAATAATATATATTTATTACTAATTAAATATAAATTCAAATTAGATATGATATTTAGTAAATTTAAATCTTTTACTAAAATATTGTTGACTAAATTATTTATTAATTTCAATTTTAACACTTCTCAATTACATTGATATTAATAAAATCAATATAGAAAGGTAATTACAATATAACAAATAAAAACATCCCATAAATATTATATTCACCTAAAAAATCATATAACACAAATATTCCTTCAAATTATTACACTTTTTTAATTTTAATATCATTTATTTCATTATACTTATTATTAAATACTTAATATATCAATATATCGCAAGAATTTTAAGTAAATTTTTAAACTAAAAATATTAAAAATAAATTAGCAAGATAATATAAAATCATTTATTATTCAGGTAATTGTTTATAATATAAATTTGGTTATTATTTTTTCTATCTAAATTATGTATTGATATTACAAGCATGTAATATTCCTTTTTCTCTTTACTTAATTTATTAAATAAGTCGTTTTCAATGGTAGGTGGAAATAAATTTCCATATAATCATGAATTTGATGAAAATTGTTTAAATAAAATAACAAAATACAATTAATATAATATTTTACATTATTTTCACTCGTAATTTTTTATTTTATTGCCACTATAAACTCATTTTTACCTTAACCACAATAATTATTGTTAACGGTCATCATTAATCATTATGGTGAATATTTAAGTAGAAATTATCAGTTATAAAAATTATTTTAATAAAAAAAATATGGAATCCATTTTTTAAATTTTAATAAATATATTTGGGATAATTTTAATTAAACTTAATCCCATATACAAAATATGAAAACATGTTTTTAAGTGAAAATGTTTAATTTTTTTAAAAAATTTATATTGAAATTCCAAACGATTTTGATTCTAATGACACTTATTGGATTAATTGATATAAAATTTATTTAATATTACATTGATACATATTTAAAATAGACCTTAACATCATATATTATTTAATAAATAAGATAACATTCAAATGAAATTCTAATTTCTCACTTTTCACCAAAAATGATACATTTCAAAATAATACCAAAAAATAATACTAAGATATTTTTTGTGTTCTAAATTCATAAATGTTGTTTATTTTATAAAATAAAATTTCTAAAATGGGGAAAAATTAATTTTACATTATTTTGCAAAGTATGATTATACTGTATTTTAGAAAAAATATTGTTTTTTAGAAGCATTTTCTTTTCCCTCTAAAGGTTCTTATTTTAATAATAATAAAAATATAAACACTTTTTTGATATTTTAATTTTTACTATTTATACCCAACAATTTAACCGCAAGTTTATGATTATTATATAATAATATTTCACATTTCGTTAAAACCTGGTGTTGCAGGCAACAAAAGCTAAACATAGTATTGTGTGTCCTTTACATTATTGAACATAATATAGTTCTTTTAAAATAAGAATATTATACAATCAATCTCTATACCATGATGCTTCCCAATATTATGTCCCCTATGATGAATCTTCAAAATAATGGATTCTAGAAACTTTTCTATTGAAGTTGGCATCTCACCTATTTCATTTTCATTGTACTATCACTCGATGATGTGAAACTGTTCCATGTTCATGTAAACAACTCTCCATCATTTGGAAGACAATGCATATCAGTGGGTCTTTAGGATCAAGGGATTTAATAAGCTCTATTCATCTCAATATTTCAATCTCAATTATTTATTTGATACGATCCTACCATGAGGTATTAATTAAAGTTACCATGACGGTTTATTTTTATTTACCATAAGATGGAATTAACCTACGATGATGTGATCCTGAGGTAATATTCATGTGACCATTAGTGAAACCTCAGGTGACATTGAAAAATATTTTATAGTGATCACATGAGATAATACCATCCTACCGTGGATATAATGGTTTACCGTGATTTTACTTTGAACTTATCCTGATTCCATCTATATGTTATCAAAATGAAAATTTAAAGTTACGATTACGTATTTTGCATGTGATAGTTTGTTTTCCATTAACGGCATGAGTTATTTTTTTTACTGTGTGAATTTTTTCATCTTACAACATGAGTTATTTTTTAAAATTATTGTGAGTTGTTCTTTAAATGGGAAAATAATTTTTTTTTCAACATGAAAGATAATAATTTTTAATGTAATTTCATGATATAACTTCAACATACCTTGCTTATTTTCATGTTTTCTAATGTCTATTTTTTCACATGGTTAGTTTTAATTTTTTTTGTTCCATGATGACATGGCATGTTAATTCGAAGTAAGGATTATTCCTCAAATGGTAAGTTATTTAACATTTTTATATTATAAAAATGTATTTTTAAATCATTCTCTGTTGATTAATTATTTTTCTTTGATGTTGATGATCATGAGATAGAAAAGAACATTTTATGTGATTGATTTCATTTAATTTATTAATAATTAAATTTTTTGCATGTGTTCCTTCTCTTCTCATTATTATGTAGGGCATGTGTGCCCGTGGTTTCTTTTATGAAAACTCCAATTCCCCTCACCTATATGTGAGTAAAATGAATTTGTAACAGACAGACATATCTTGCTACTGGATTCAGTTAATGTTCAAAGACAAGGAGAATCCAATCCAAGAAGATACATACGATGAAATATGGAAAGCTTTAATATAAACATCAATGGTTCATGATCCTTATCACATTGTTTAGTGATTATTTGATCAAACTAAAGATAAACTAACCATTAATATAAGCTCAAGATGATACCCTTTATTTTATTTCAGTCAGTTGTATGGTTATTTCACGATAGTTGTTTTGTTGTGATCACATAATTAATGAATTAACAAGCATATAAGATTGAACTAAAATAAACAAGCTTGTGAATAAATATTATTTATGAAATAGTTAATCACCTATGTAATACCATTTAATATTACCAAAGAACACGATAAATATAATAATTATAAATTTATGCATAAAAGGATAAAATCCCCCAATTAAAAACTTTGTCAGTATAGCTTTCCAAAACAATGGTTATAGTCTAACCGTAGTTCAATTTCCCTAACGAAACAAATTTTTGGTGCTTTAAATTATCAGAGAATTATAATTTGAGTTTTTTGTTTTAGTTGAAATAATTTTCATCAAGGATTGAATGCTAAATAATGAAATGATGAAACTGAGAGGAAAAGGTTGAGGAAATCCAATTATAAAGAATTTCATGATTGGGGAGTCCAATATACAGATCAAGGAACTACGAGTTAATACTATTGGAATTTTCACTGACTACTTAAAACCATTTGAGTTACCTGACCAAATAAAGTTGGGGTATTGAGAAGGGGTAATTTCATCATTTTCACTATAATTTCCTAGAAGGATGACATTCTGATGTCAAGGGTGAGGGTTATTTTGTTTCAATAAAATAATGAGATACTACGAAATATAATATTTAGTTATTTTTATAAATTTTTTCTAATAAAGTAAAACATATGTACTTATTTTAGTTGTAAAAAACATTAAAAATGAATTCACACATATAACTGTGATCCATAATAGAGAAGAAAAAATTGACCATTGAAAAAAATTTATTGGATTAACAAAGGCATTTACGTGTCATCATTCACCATGTAAGGAAACTGTATTTTCTAGAATAATATTTTCTAGTTGTGCCTGTTCATGAGGCAAGTGATAAAGAACTATCTCTCTGTGAGAAACATCTGAATGAATCTATATATGTTCATTTCTTCATGATATCATCAATGTCCAATGATGTTTTGAAGAAACACGAAACCATATATGCATATAGAATGATGTCTCGCCTTTAGGATATATATCAAGAGATAGAGAGACAAGATATTTATGAGATCACTAATGATATGTTTACCACTATGAATGTAGATTTTGTACCTAATGGTCCTCATGTATTCAATATTATTAGATACATTGAATGCATTGACATCATGGTGATTAAATTTCTAGATGAGTTGCATATAGATCTCATACTTTCATCACTGTCCAAGACATTCTCTAGATTTATTGTCAATTACTTCATGGGAAATAATAAGAAGAGTATGTCATAACATGTAACCTTGATTCACCAAGTGGATAAGAACAACAGAATTAATAATCCCATCATCCTTATATTGTATAATAAAAATAAGAACAAGGAAAATGGTCCCAAGACCTATAAAGATTCTAAATCTCCCAAGCACCATCCTTATATTAAGGGTATGATCATGAGACATGGAACTTAAAATGTTGTGGTATGATTTGAATATGCCATGCTAGGCCCCTAGAATATGAACTACACAAAAAAGAAATGAGAATCTAGAGGTGCATTCATTATCAGGTAAATTATTTCCAATTCTACACATTTTTTATTAGATTCTTCTTGTGGTGCTCACAATGAAACCATAATGCAAGAACCAAGTATATTTCCAAAAATCTCCAAATGAGAGTAGGATCTAAGATCTACCAATGATGAGAGGGTGGATGCTTTGGGAATTGTTTTTTACCACATTTACTTAGCAAGAATAAATGTTTTTTGTTTTGAGAGATTATCATTATGTACCTATAATTACTAAGAAAGTAATTTCTATATCATACGAATATATAGATGGGTTTATTTTTATGTTTGGAAATAAATTTTCTTCATTTATAAGGAAAATATATGTTATGGTTTGAAAAATATATATTGGTATTTGTGTTTTAACTTAAGAAATCTATTTTCTATTAATCTATAATGAATCATTTTTACATGACTCATATAACAATGAGTTGTGGTATCACTGTCTTGGTCTTGTAATTGACAAGCATTTGGAAAAGTTCTGTCAAGATGGATATTCAGATTCTTATAAGCTAAATCTTCATGATAGATGTCATTAATTTTTTAAAAATAAAATTACCAAACCAACATTTCACGGACAATGTGAATGATCAACAGAACCTCTAGTATTGGTACACAGAGATGTGTGTAGAACGTTTCTTGTAGAATCTATAGCTGAATATTCATGCTTCATTAATTTTAACTAATAACTTGAGAAGATATGGATTTATCTAATTTATGATGTATAAGTCCACATAATATGAGAAATTCATGGAATTCAGAAATATATTAGAGAATATTCATGGAAATACGATAAATAACCTTCAATCGAGTAGATGTGATGAATATTTTAACCAAGAGTTCATCAACTATTAATAGGAGATTGGGATCTTTCTCAACTCACTAAACCATATACAGCACATTGGTGTGGTTTTATTGAAAGGAGGAATAAAAACTATTTATACATTGTATGTTCGATGATGATTCATGAATATAATCCTTTATCCTTTTGAGGATATTCATTTTATATTGTGACATACACATTAAACTGAGTACCAATTAATGAAAAAAATAGAATTATCTTCGATCTAGGGAGGGAAAATAAACCCATTTTGTCACATAATTTTTTTGAGGTTATGAATATTTATTTTTGGAATTTTTTGATAAAAACTAACACTCTGAAGCATGAATTTTATTTTATAGGGTATCCTACGGAAACAATCTGATACTACATATACAACCCCATGGAAAAGAAATTTATTATCCCCAGACAAGACAAATAACTTCAGATAGAGAACATAATCAAAATGTACTGTGGGAGCATTATTTACATTATTGAATTTGATTCTCATGATACAAAAGTGTTGGTATTAAAAAATATTCTGTTAGTTCCCATGAAGTAAATTTTTCTTGAAACATATGTATTGCATAAGAGTGTATGAGATGTAAGAAAACTAGAGAGTTATGGTTTTCTAGTCACCAGGGATGGAGACTCATTGTTATTTGAAAATGATGAACCTCTATCCAAAAAATATGCAATGTAGATCTCAGAATATAAAATATGGTTATAATATAGTAATGTTGAAAAAAATTCCTTGTATTAAAATTGTGTTTTGTTTCTTGTCAGTGCACCAAATGTTGTAGATCCTATTGGATGAAAATGAGTATTCAAGAAGAAACTCGACATGGAAGGTAAAGTATGTTCCCCTAAATAATTGATTGTGGATAAAATGTTTAAATATAATCATATAATTTACCACAATGAATCCTTAACCCAATTTTCTATTTTGAAATATATTGTTATCATACTTGATATAACAAATTATGATAACTATGAAATTTGGCAATTGGATTTAAAAGCAGCATTCATTAATTGGAACCTTCGATAATATGTATATATGACCCAAAAAGAAGTTTTATTTAATCCCTATTATGTCAAAATGATTTTCAAGTTGCATATATCCACTTAGTATTGATAAAAGAATCTAGGTCATGAAACACTCGATTTGATGAATCCATCAAATAATTTGGATTAATTATGAATTTATGTGAGAGATGTGTTTACAAGAGGATTATTGGGAATTCATTCATTATTCTAGTAGTATATGTTGATGACATATTACATATTGGCAATGACATTCTAGTCTTATAATCAGTTAAGGAATTGTTAGATTATTTTTTCTCTATAACATACTTAAGTGAAGCCTCAAACCATAAATGGATCAATATCATTTGGGATAGATCCAAGATGCTTCATCGACTAATTAAAAGTACTTATATTAATGATATTCTAAAGTGATTTTTTATAGAAAAATAAAAGAGGGTATTGGTTATAGTGTCACATATTTTATATCTTTTTATGAAAATGTGTCCCCAGAAACAAAAAGAGAAAGAGATATTGAGTAGTGTCCCATACACTTCAGTGATAGGATCAATCATTTCTTCCATGTTATGTACTATAAAAGAGGTTGCATATGCATTGATCATGGTATCAAATATAATGTAGATCCAGCAGAACAACATTGGTCTATTATGAAAGCTAGCCTTGAGTATATGAGAATAACTAAGGATATGATTCTGGTATATGGAGGATAGGTGGAGCCACTCGTCAGGGGGTATGCTAATATAGGTTTCCAGACAGATCAACATGATTTGAAGTCACAATCATGATATAATTTTTTTATTGAAATTGTAGATATAAGCTGGTAGAGTTTAAGGCAGACAGTTGTGGATGATAATGTAGTGGATTTTAAGTATATAGATGCTACTGATGCAAACAAGGAATCCATTATGATTCAGAACTTTTTCCAGGAGCTTGATGTGGGAGCTAACAGTAAATACCCTATCACATTTTATTATAAAAATATTGTTTTGGTGGATCTTACAAAATATATTTGGTCACAACAACGAAAAAAGCATATACTTAAGAAGTATAACCTCTTAATGGATTTCTATCTGAGGGGTGAAGTTGCAGTGATCAGAGTGACTATGGGATAGAAGGAGACCCACTAGTAGTAAATCCATATTTCTAGGTGTCATTGGATGTTCCTATATGTAGTCATTTTTATTTTACCTTATAAATAAAGGTTATTACTAATGATTAATATGAGTTGTTCACATAGATTTCTTGATGGAAACCTTGATAACATATGTTCACAGTGAGGTAAGATGTATTGGGTGTGTCTTGACTAACATTTCATTAATGAATAACATGAGAATTGATTTATATCCTATATTATTTAACAAAGTCTATTATATCAAAACCATATATGAAATTGATATAGCCTAAAAATTCAATGTCTATTGTGTTCTATAAAAATGTTCTCTTTCCAAAATTTCAACGAAAGAAACACAGATCACATATGTTTATTGAGCTGGAATGATACCATCTCAATTAGAGATATTGTGATAATGGGACTATATTAATTGGTTGGCATTTATATGATGTATAATTTTGTTTCAACAATAAATTAGTTCCCATTAGGTGCCTTGTGGGTTTCTAGATGCCAGCCGTAGACTTTAGGCTTCTTCGCCTAATTCCACCTAAAAAGAGGCCTACATGTTTACACAATAATTATATCTTGAATCACAATAAAATCATATATTATTATTTATAATTTAGGTGGTTTAATATATATTTCTCCCATATGTGGTTTAAAAATTATACATTTATGCTTGATCAAATATAATTAAATATTTTCTATTTAATAAATATGATATATATTTATTTATTAGATAATAACGTAGTGATAATCTTTTAATAAATAAATATTCATTATCCAAACCCTAATAAATATTGTTGGGGAATGGCAGTCCATGTTTAAGTCATGTGATAATTAATATTATTGAATATTATTTGATTAAATAATATTTAATTTAAATTATTATGTTAAGAGAATTTCCAGAGATAATAATATAAGTATTATTACTTGACCTTTCATTTTTTATGATAAAATATAAAATTCAGGGAACTTGTCTAATTATTTTATTTTAAGCCTATCAATATAAATACCCAGTTATATTATTTTTTTATAATCCAATTAATTTTTTGGGTGTTAAATTTGGATTTGGATAAAAACTCTCAGTCTTATGGAGCTATATTCTCCATGAACGCACTCAAATACAGAGAAAATACTCATCCAATGGAACAATAATAATGATTTGTAAATTGTTCTCTAGGTGATCATAGGCAGTTGTACAAGCACAAGAATCTTTCATTCTATCACCCATAAAATCTTTCAGAGATGTCCAGTGTTTTTGAAACATGTGTGGATCATTTCTAGATGGAATATATTCTTGATTTCTACAACACAATGATATTGCACTATAGATCAATCACAAAACACATCAACATAGAAATAATTCCTTAAAGTTAATAGTTATTTAATTAAAATAATTATAAACAATTCTTTTGATCCCCACTCTCTTGGTTGCAATGTTCATTTCCATTTATTTTTCTTGGATTCAATTTTATGGATCATAGTCATTATCTTATCATATATCTTGGATTGATCATTGATTATGAAATAAAAAGTTGGACACCACCCAATGCAACTCTTCTATTGTTCCAGGTGCAACATCACGTGTAAATAAAGAGTGAGACATTTTCATATTTTTTTAATATTTCTAAAATAAATATTAATTTTACTTTAAAAGGGATTCTATTTTCGATGGCATACCCCACACACAACAATGCATATCTCTGAAATCTTTTGTTGCACACAAAGCTTATTCATAATGAAAAATAATAATATAATATTATTTTAAATGGTAGTTAACGCCCTGTCATTGTATTGGAGAGAATGAATAATAATAACTAAAATATGATTATACATGTTTGTTAAATGTTTTTACATTTATCCATTAAATGTTAGAGGTTTAAAATGTGGATGAATCCAATTTTAAGCATAAACACTCTAATATTTTTTTAAAGGCCGATTTACCGCCTATTGATGGAGAACCCTTTTTACATCTTGTTTTTGTCACGTTTATATGTTTTATTTCACAAAATAAATTCTTTATTTAGAATAGGGATATCAGAATTTACTTTGGATTAAATTATGGTATTTTTAGGACAATGTTCATTTTTTAAATGAATGGTGAAAATACTGCTTTTTAAATCAAAAATCTCTATAAATCTAATTTATTTATATAGATAGATTCTTATTTTTATTGTTGTTAAAGTGTAATTGGATTATATTTTTACCATTTAATCTAATTTTGGTAAATTCATCTAATTTGACTTTGAAATTGGACAAAGACAAGTGGCAATCTTTTAATAGTTATTATTTCTTTAAAACATGCTTTTTGGTTTTTATAATAGAAATGAATTTTAAATTAAATAATAAAAAATTTATGTTTTGAATTTGGTAAAATATACATTGTTTTTTAATTCGTAATATCAGAAGTATCTTTGAGTAAATTTTCTTTTATTTTTCTAAAATCGTTCAATTTTTTTATGAATAGTGAAAAAACACTACATAGTTAAAAACCGAATTTTTCATTAATTGAAATTTTACCACATCCGTGAATTGAATTTCAAAAATATGACAAACATGGTTGTAATCAGTAATTAAATTTTGGTTCAATAAGGAGAAAATAATTTTTGGTGAATAATAACTTTTGATTTTTATTTATCAGAGTAAAAGGTAAATTGGGTAATTCAAGGTAAAAATAATATTATAATAATATAAAATTACATTAACCCTTATCCTAACCTTATTGGATGAGTAATTCCTGACCAAGAAAATCCATGGGTTAGAATTTTGGAATTTTAATTCCATTTGGGTAAGATAATGACATTAATAACTTTTTATTTAAAGTAAAAAAATATCATAAACAAGTATTGTTTTTCCAAAACAGCATTAATGTAGGGTTATATAACTAATATATTAGACTATAAATAGTCATTAGTAATCTAAAATTTCTTCCTATATCATGGTAGTTTATTTATAATTTCTTGACTTTAAATAATTATATTTAATTATGACTCATTGGGGATGCAGTAATTGCATCATTAATAAACGACTCAAATTAATGATATTATAAATATTAAAATAAATTTATTTGGACCCACTTAATTCCAACCACGACTTTTATAGATGATAATGTCCTTTTATATTTGAAATAATGAAGGTTTTTTTAAAGAATCAAGTTGGTTTGGATTTTATTAAGAATTCATGATATGAATAGTATTAAAAATGACAAAAAATATTTTTTAAATCAATAAAAATTTTATTAATTGTCAAAATAGTCCTAAAAGTGAAAACATCGGCCAAATGATATATGTGATGTTAAAAATTCCATTAATGATCCATTTTTGGTCTCTTATAATTTTATAGTATATATATTAACAATATAGTATGAATATATAAGACGACATGGTAAAATTTAAAAAAGTTAACAATGGGTTAAATATGAATGATAAAGATTAAAAAAATATCCAAAGAATGTCCAATTATAATTGGATGATTATATTTTGACATATATTCACCTTATCTTCAATTAAAATTAGATTTGTACCTTCTGAAACAGAAAAAATGTTTATAATAAAATAATATTTTCCAACATTCCTAAAGAGCCCCTCCTCTCCCTTACAAAAGTCCATCACATCTAACCCATTAAATGTGCCCCTATATCTTCTTGGATCATAATAAATATTTCCAAATAATCTACCAAGATCTATCTATTTATCCTATAAGCCTTACCTTAGGCAAAATTCACTTCAAGGAAGCCTTCTGGTTCAAACAGAATTTAGTTACCCGATCTAAAAGTAACGTCTTCCATCAAGATCTCTTATTTTACCTTACTTATTAATTATAATTGCTCTTCTAATTAATTTTTTACATAACAACACCTATATCCTCAATAAACTAGATTTTTTTGATGAGAAATATTCAAACTACACTTACACACACCTCTATTTAATGGATACGAACATACTGTTTCTGTGTACAGTGAACTGCTGCCTCACAAAACGATGATTGTTCGATTATCTTCTAACGCATCTCATGGGAGACATTATGATATGACTATATTTTTATGTGACATATATTAAATTTTTATTGTCTCTATGCTTCTGTATTTTTCATTAATATCCATCCTTTATGGTTTCCATAATGGATAAATATGATAATTTCATTTGAGAAAGTGTAGACTACTACCCCCTCAAAGAGATATGAATCATTCATGCCATACATTGAATGTATATAGGATGGATATTACTGAAATTATAATTGATATTATACTGTAATTATAATATACCTATGTATCATTATGTATTCATTCCATTAAATATGAAATAGAAATGAAAGTAGTGTTCATGCGTACGTACATCTTACCTTCTCCTTAAACGGTACGTTTAATTTCTTATCTCTAAATGTTATATACTATTATAGATACAGATATGTGCAGGATATATATGATATATATGAAATATAATTCATTAATATGGTTTTGTAGATAATTTAAATTTGACCACATGGACATCTTTTAATTATAAAAAGATCATTTTGGACTCAAGTACCAAATATCGACAACTCGATCATTATTAAATTAAATGATTCTCTAATGTTTACAATGTGATAACAAGTAATATAAAAGGAATAATAAACACGATTTTTTTTTATGAAATTAGAAATTAAATTTAGTTTATTATATAAGAGATTAAACAACGAACAGTCAAGTCAGACATGATGTAAGGAAATTCATCTCAACCTCTTTTTATTGAGGCATAATTTGATTTATACATAACATTATTTTATACGGTTTATAAACCCCCTTTACTTTTAATTTCATTCCAATGGAACCATTTCTCTATGAATCATTTTACTAAATGACAAAAACAATGTTTCTTTTTAATGTACAAAGTGACAACGTCTTTTCCACCACTACGAGCATTATTTTATATTTGGTTTCTGTAACATGACTTAATGTTTTTAAAAGGAAAATAAATACCATATATTTTTTTATGTATTTTGATATTGAAAATGGTTTTAAAAATGGATTGATTATGTCAATATATTGAAATTTTATATTGTGATAGCAATTTGGAAATCTTGTTTTTTCCCTTATGGGTGTTCATGTGTTATGATTATGTTATGGTTCTTGTGAATTTTTTTGTATACCAGTGGTTAAGTGATAAACCTAGGGTTATTGAGCCTACGATAGCTCTCTAATGCATTGGGTAACATGGCAGAGGTAAACATTATTGTTTCTCCTAAGATATTTAGGGAATATACTGCGATGAGTATTCCAAATTTAACTCCCTACATAGCTGTGAAATCTAGAATGTAAGTATTTTATCGATGCCACATGTTACCATTATGATTTGTGATTACTATTTGTTATTCATAAATCATATGATTTCATGAGGTATGTTAAAGATATTATGTTTTATATTTAATTATGGACTAATGTATTCATTCTTTATTTTATAACCCTTATAATTATTTTTATGCTCATCCCATGTTTTGGAAATTTTTTTCACAGGATATAAGGCAGGGTAAGGGAATGAAATAATTCCAGAAGATTTATATCAAGAATTGAATTATTCGTTTTTTTTAAGAGTTTTTATTTTATGAAATAAATGGATACTGACTATAAGAGGATACTTTGTAATATTTGGGATGTAATGTAATAGTAATGGAATAATTATCTAAAACTCTAAATGTGAAAATTTACCTATTGTGAATTAGTAACATAAATAATGATTATGTAATATTTAAGGTCGAGTTCTTATAGTAGGTATCAAAGGTTGGTCTAGACAAATTTAGGATTTATGGTTTTTTAAATTAATATCCATATGTTAATTTATGTTAATATTGAAATGACATAGCATTTACAGATTACCATGTTTCTTCACGTAAGATATTCCTATGTTCAGAATGGTTTTCTGCAGAGGAAACATGGAAGCTATGATGGGACAAAATCAAGAGGAAAAAAACCTTCGATATTAGAAACCTAAAATGGTCGAAATTAGAAATGATTAGTTTGTTGCTGTGATGTAACAATTGACTCAAATTATAAATGGTGGTTGTATCCATACATGAGATTAGCCAGATCAACTACAAAGGAACACGTCAGTGGTAGAGACTTTCACGAGGCAGCATCCCCTATCATTCAAAGTATCATCTGACCCTATGAAATTTGATTGGTGGATTAAAGAGTTGAAGAGAATTTTTTATTTCATGTGGTTTTCAAAACATCAAAGTGTTAGTCTTGCAGTTTTCCATTTTGAAGGTGAAGTTGATCAGTGGTGGTCATTGGTGAAAAATAATGGGGATATTGAAGATATTGATGCTATTTATTGGGATGATTTCAAATTTATATTTCATGAGAAATATTTTCCTAGTGTGTTTCATCTTAGGATAGAAAAACAATTCTTGGAATTAAGGAAGGTACATGACTCTGTGGATGCATATAGTGAAAAATTCACTCGAATGGAAAGGTATGCTCTAAATTTCAAACATTATCTTGAGAGTAAAATAAATCATTTTTATCAGGATTAAATCTAAAGTATCGAAGTTATTTAGCTTCTCATGGGTTCAAATGTTATATAAAACTATTTCAATATGTGGAGATGGTGGAAATGGAGTTCGGAGATGATTATGTGTTCATTGAAAAACAACAAAATAAGAGGTCGAGGTGGAAAATGAAATATAAGAACTCTTCAAAAATGTATTATGGTATGTAACATAAGTTTATAGTTTGTAAAAATTGGGGTAAAAATCATGTTGGGGAAAGTCTTGTGTATTCTGTTAAGTGCTACTAATGTGGTAAAATGGGACATAAGGCTCTTAATTGCCCTGAAAAAGATCAGGGTAATGGTAAGACAAATATGATTTACAGTTAGTAAAATGTTTTAAGTACAATGAAATGGGTCATTATATAAATGAGTGTCCTACAAAGAAATCAACTCTAGAAAATCAATCGGGCAGCAAGCATAATGGGGTGCTAAAATTCATTCCAACTACTTCAGCAGATGTTGGTCTATAAAATGAATTAGAATTATGTACACTATTTTTTAATTCTGATTATGCCAATAGTTTGTTTGAATCAGGGCCTACACAATCTTTCATTTATGTGATGTTTTCTAGTAAATTGGTAATTCTATCTCAAGAAATGAATCTTGAAATTATGGTAAAAACACCAGGAGGAAATGTTGGGACAAAAATAAATTATCAGAACCATTTTATCCTTTTGTGCAGAATGAATCTATCTAAATAACTTATTGTTTTCCCCTAGTAGAGTTCGATGCTATTTTGTGTATAGATTGGATTTTTGTTTAACATGTTTATATTTGAATGTAGAGATTAAGAGGGTTATTTCCAAAAATAATTTCAGTTTGTGTACCAGAACAAACCCATTCAGTTGATAATATATCAGGAAGATGAGAAACTAGTAAAATATGGAAATGAATGTCACCATTCAAAAATTGTTGAAAACAAAGGAACTGTTCAGATTAATGAAATTCTGGTGGTAAATGGATATCTTGATGTTTATCTGGATGTGTTTCCTAGTATAACACCTGATGGGAGGTTGAATTTACTATTGACTTAGTTTTTCATGCTAAGACAATTTGAAAACCCCCTTATCGATTGGATCAAATTGAACATTTAGAGTTAAAATGAAATTGCATGAGTTATTAGATAAAGGTTTTATTCGACCAATAACATATCCATAGGGAGATACTGCCTTGTTTGATAAAAATAAAAATCGGTCAATTTGACTTTGCATTGATTATAGAGCATTGGAGTATATTATTGATAAGAACAAGTATCCTTTTCCTCATATTGATGATATATTTGATCAGATCCATGGAGATAATTATTTTTCAATGATTTAATTGAGGTTGGGGTACCATCAGTTGAAATTAAATGAATCATACATTCTAAATATTGCATATCAAACTAGATATGGCCATTTTTAATGTGTATTTATTCCTTTCGGGATAACCAATGCACCTGTTGTATTCTTGAAACATATGAATAGAATTTTCCATGAGTTATTGGATAAGTTTATGGTTCTATTTATTGATGATATTTTGGTTTATTCAAAATGTAAAAGGGAACACACAAGTCATTGAAGGGATTTCTGGCAAACCATAAAAGAAAAGAAATCGTATGGGAAATTCATCATGTGTGAGTTTTGGATACAATTTTTTTCCATTGTCACATTGTTTCAAAAAATGGAATACTTGTTGATCCTACTAAAACGTATGTTGTTAAAGAATTTCCAAGGCCTACCAAGATTATTGATATTTGTTGTTTTCTTGGTTTATCAGGTTATTATCAGTGGTTTGTTGAAAATATTTCATGGTTATCTAGCCTAATGACTATGTTAAGTCGAAAAGGTGTTAAGTTATTTTTGAAAAAAGTATGTGATGATTGTTTTCATGAATTGAAATAATGATTGGTGAATTCTCCAGTTTTGGCACTGCCTTCTAGAGATTGTGAATTTTTTATTTATAGTGATGCTAAGTTGAAAAGACTTTGGTTGTGTCTTAATCTAGAATGATCAAGTAATTTCTTATGTATCACGTCAGTTGAAACCTTATGAGTTAAATTATCCTATACATGATTTGTAATTAGTTGTTGTTGTTTTTTCTTTAAATATTTTAAGGCATCATCTATATGGATTAATATGTGAATAATATACTAACCAAAAAAAATTTTAATATATATTCACTCAAAATTAATTGAACATGTGATAGAGGAGATGGCTGGAATTAATCAAGGAATATGATATGCACAATTCATTACCATCCAGAAAAGGAAAATAATGTGGTTGATGCTTTGAGTCAAAAAAGTAATGATATGTTAACCATGTAACATTTGGAACAATATCCATTGATTAAAGATTTGTTAGACATTGTCATAGATGTTTTTGGTGCAGGAAATTACATTATTTTTTATTAGGTGACAATGAAATAATCGCAATCAGACAAAATTAAGAACGCCCAGAAGGATGATAGAGAATTGTTGAAAAAGGTAGTGTTGGTTCAGAAGGATAAGTTACATGATTTTAATATTGATAATGATTGTATTTTGATATTTTTTATGAGATTATATGAGTCTTGTGATTCACTGTTGAATAATGAGTTGTCATGTGAAGCTCATAGTTCTTCATTTTCAGTTCATATGGTAGTACTAAGATATATAGAGGTCGTTGGGATTATTACTGGTGGGATAGAATGAAAATAGATATTACTAACATTATTGTGAAGTGTTTGAATCGTCAACATGTTAATGCAGAGTGGAAGATACCGAATGGGATTTTTCAACCTTTACCGGTGTCAGCGTGGAAATAGGAAAATGTGTCCATGGATTTCATAGTGGGATTAGAAATGACTTCACAAGATAATAATGCAATCTGGTTATTGTAGATTGATTGAATAAGTCTTATTATTTCCTTCCTATTAGAGATACTCTATATCTAGATCATATTTCTCAGTTGTATGTTAAATAAATAGTGAGGTTTCATGGAGTTACCCTATCTATTGTATCTAAACGTGATCCCAGGTTTATTTATAGCTTTTGGAAAGGCCTTCAGAAGTCATTGGGTAATGAATTAAATTTTTGTACAAATTTTCATCCACAATCAGATGGACAGTCTGACTGATCATTTCAGACATCAGATGATATGATACAAGCTTTCTCAATGTATTACCATGGATGTATGGACCAACATATTTTTTGGATAATTTTTATGTGATAACATTTTTCATTACAGTATATAGATGGCTCCATTTGAGGAATTATATTGAAATCTATGTCAAACTCCATCTTTTGAGGATGTAGTAGGTGAAAGGAAGTTGAAGGGTCCTAAATTAGTAGAAGATATGGCAGAAAATGTTCGGTTAATTTAGAACCACATGAGAATAGCTTAGAGAATGGAGGAAAGTTATGTGGATAACTGGAGGAAGTATATTTCATTTGAGGTAGGTGATCCTGCCTTTCTCAATCTTTCTCCATGGAATAGTGTGATGCATTTTGGTATTAATGGAAAGTTGAGTATGAGGTTCATTGGACCCTATTAAATCTGAGTTAATATTGGATTAGTTTCCTATATGATGGTTTTACCTCCGTCTTTATCCTAGGTATGCAATGTTTTTCATGTTTCAATTTAGAGATGGAATATGCTGGATCCATCTCACATTTTGAGTCCAGAGGTTGTTCAGTTGGAAGAGAACCTTTCTTGTGAGGAACAACCAGTCCAGATTCTTGACCATATATAGAATGTGTTGTGGAATAAAGTAATTCATAAGGTAATGGTTTTGTGGAAATCCATATAGATGAAGAGGCAACGAGGGAATATGAAAATGCTATGAGGAATAAATACCCCCACTTATTTGGTACGTGAATAGAATTGTAGGAACCTAATTCCCAGAAGAGGGGAAAGATGTAACATCCAAGGTAAATAATGAGTAAGAAATTTTCATATTTTATTATTATTTTATAATTAAATATTAAATTTACTTTAAAGGGTATTCTATGTTCGATGGCGTACCTGAAATGCAACAATGGGTTTCTCTAAAATCTCATGTCACAGAGAAGGCTGAGTCTTTCTAGGAAAATAAAAATAAAATATTATTTTAAATCATAGTTAACGTCGTTCCATTATATTGGTGGGAATTTACAAAACTAACAACAATATGATTATATATTTTTGTTAAATGTTTTTACATTTATCGAATAAATGTTAGAGTCTTAAAAAGTGAATGAATCCAGTTTTAAGCATAAACACTCTAATATTGTTTAAAAGGTTGATTTACTACATTGTGATGGTGACCCCTATTTAAATATGGTATTGACACTTTAATATGTTCAATTAGACAAAATAATATTCTTCTTCAGAACAGGGATATCAAAATTTACTTTGGATAACATTTTGGTATTTTTCTGATAAAGATCATTTTTAAGGAAGTGTAAAATACTGCATTTTAATTCAAAATTTCACATTGAATCTAATTTATTTATATAGATATATTGTAATTTTTATTGGTTTTAATTTTTAGTTGGATTTTATTTTTACAATTTAATACAATGATGGTTATTGGAAGTAATTTCACATTGAAATTGGACATAAAAAGAGCCAATCTTTTGATAATTATTATTTCAAAAAAACACTCTTTTCAGTATTGAAAACAATATATTATATTAAAATTAATGATGAAAAATATTTGATCTTAATATTTTAAAATAGACACAATTTTTGAATTCGGAATATAAAAATTAGCTTTGGGTAAATTTTTTGTATTTTTCTAAAAACGTTGAATTTTATAGGAATAATTAAAAAACATAACATAGAATTTAAAAATAGACATTTCCATTTTAATGAAATTTTACCGCTTCTATGAATTGATTTTCAAAAATCTAACATATATGGTTATCAACAGTAAGAAAATTTTTTTTCAATAAATTGAAAATTATTT
Source organism: Viscum album (assembly GCA_963277665.1). NCBI lineage: Eukaryota > Viridiplantae > Streptophyta > Magnoliopsida > Santalales > Viscaceae > Viscum > Viscum album. Next base: position 1,587,718,464 of record OY728141.1, on the reverse strand, counting down.
TTGGGTGAATAGTGACTTTTGATTTTTATTTACCAAGATTAAAGGTAAATAGGACTATTCAAGGTAAATATATTATTATAATAACATAAAATTACCATAAAACATGTTCTAAAATTATTGTAAGCGAACTGTAAGACCTTGATAATCCATAGGTTAGACATTTGCCCTTCGAATTCCTTTTGGGTAAGATAATGACATTAATAACTATATATTTAATGTAAAAATAAAAATATCATAAACTTGTATTAGTTTTTAGAAATAATTTTAATGTGGGGTTATATAATTGATATATTAGACTATAAATAGTCATTATAAATCTCAAAATATTTCTTATATCATTGTATTTTTTTTATAATTTTTAGACATAATATAAATAAATATAATTATGACACAATAGTGATAGTCTAACTGCTTCATTAATGAAAGATTCTAAAATATGTTATTATTAATGTTAAAATAAATTTATTTTGAACCTATTTATTCCATCCACTAATTTTATAGATTATTATGAAATTTTATCTTATAATTAAGGAAGGTTTTTTGAAATAATCATATTGGTTTGGATTTTTAAAAAAAATCAAGATATGAATATTATTAAAAATGACACAAATGAGTTTTTAGATCATTAAATATTTTATTAAATAAAATAATAGTCCAAAAATATATAATTCATCCAAATGACATATATGATGTTAAAATTTTCATTAATTATCCATTTTGGTTTGCTTGGATTTTTATTGTAGATACATTAACAATATGGTTGAATATATAAGAGGACATGGTAAAAGATAAATAAGTTAACAAATGGTTAAATAAGAAATATAAGGATTATAAAATATCTAAAACCTGTCCAACTATTATTGGATAAATTTATATCGAGTTATATGCAACATATCTTTGAATTAATTATGTTTTGGACCTTTTGAATCTAATAATCATATTATGATAAAATAATATTTTCAATCTTTTAAAATGAGCCCCTCCTCTCCCTTATAAAAGGCCACCACATATAACCTATTAAAGGCAACTCTCAATCCCCTTGGATTGTCCAACATCTTCCAAATAATCTCTCAGGATCCCAATCTTCATCTTAAAATCCTTACCTTGGGCAGAAGGCAAATAAAAAATCCTCTTAGTTCAAACTAAATGGAGTTACCAGATTTAAAGGTCATGTCTTCCCTCAATTTTTCTTCTTTTATTTTACTTCTTCACTCCTTATGAACTTATTATTAGTTTGTTTATATAAAAAAACCGTTATCCTCAATATTTTAGGTTTTCGTTATGAGAAAGATTCAAACTACACTTACACACACCTCCATCTAATGGATACGAATATATTGTTTATGTGTACTGCGAACTATTGCCTCACAAAACAATGGTTGTTTGATTATCTCATATTGAATCTCAAAGTGGACATTATGATTTAAATGTATTTATATGTGATATATATTATATTTATATTGTATCTATGCTACTTTTTTTCATTTATAGCTTACCTTTATGGTTTCCATAATCGGTAAATATGATAATTTTATTTAAGGAAATGCGGACTACATCCCCCTCAATGTGATATGACCCATTCAGGACATACATGGAACGTATAAAATATGGTGTTACATAAATTATATATTATATTATACTTGAATTATAAGATACATATGTATCATTATGTTTTCATTCCATTAATTATAAAATATAAATGAAAGTTGTGGTCATGCGTACGTAGGACTTATAATCACCATGAAAGGTGAATTTCATTTCATATCTACAAATGTTATATAATATATATATATATATATAAGATATTTATGATACATATGATTTCTAATTCATTAATATTATTCTAGATATAATGGACTTTTGACCACATGGAATATTTTTATTTATAAGAAGATCATTTTTTACTCAAGTACCAAATATCGATAAAGAGACCATTACTAACTTAAATGATTTTGTAATGTTTATAAAATGGAAATATGTAATATAAAAATAATAATAAACCTGAAAAATGTTTTTAAGCCGGTAGAAATTAACATTAATTTATTATTCAGGAGATTAATGAACGAACAAGTCACGTTGGACATGAGGTAAGGGAATTCATCTCAATATCCTTTCATTAAGGTATACATTGATTAATACATGTCTTTATTTTATACGGTGTATAAACCCCTTTTAATTTTAATTTTAATTCAATGGTAATCATTTGTCTATGATTCATTTTACAAAATGACAAAAAAATGTTTCTTTTTAATGTACATGGTGACAACGGCATTTCGGTGCCTCGAGCAATATTTGATATTTGGATTACATGACAAGCCATATGGTTTTTAAAAGAAATATAAATACCATATACTCCTTTTACGTACATTGGTATTGAAAATGGTTTTAATAAGAGTCTGATTGTGTTAATATATTAAAATTTAATATTGTAATTTCAATGCGTAAATTTTATTTTTCCTTTATTCATATTCATTTGTTATGAATATGTTATGGTTCTTGGGCAGTTTTTTCGTATACGGGTGGTCATATGATAAAATTAGGGTAGGTGAGCTCGAGATAGCTCTCCGATGCATTGGGTAACAGGATGGAGGTAAACATTAATGTTAATCCTGAGATATTTAGGGAATATATTGTGATGGGTATTCCAAATGTAACTCCCTACATAGTTGTGAATACTACAACATAAGTTTGTTATGGATGCCCCAATTTACCTTTATGATTTGTGATTACAATTTATTATTCATAAGTTATTATGATTTCATGAGGAATTTTAATGAGATTATGTTTTTTTTTGTAATTATAGACTAATATTTTCCTTCAAAATTTTATAACCCTTACAGAGATTTTTTATGCACATCCCATGTTTTTGAAATGTTTTTCATGGGATATATGGCAGTGTAAGAGAAAGGAATAATTCAATAATGTTTATATAATGAAAATAATTCATGTTTTATTTTAAGAGTTTTTATTTTATGAAATAATTATACAATGAGTAGAAGTTTCAAATTTTCAATATTTGAGATGTAATGTAATAATTAAGGCCTAATTCTCTAAAACATTAATATTGAAAAGATCCTCAATTTGAATTATTAACATAATTCAAGATTATGTAATGTTTATGGTCGGATCATTATACCAGGAACCTATAATTTAATGCTTGAAATTTAACAAACAAAACACTCGAATGTTTTATAAGAGCATCCACTTTTTTGATATTTTTGGGTATTCCAGAACTTGTTACAATCAATTATTTTATTAAAATAGTTAATACTTCAATATGTCCAACATGAAACCATTACCAATGGATTTTAAAAACACTTACATGATATTTAAACACATGTAAAAGTTTAAATACATTTCAGTTATCAAGTTGAGGTGTCATTTATGTATTATATATATTGGATTATCATAAGTAAAACTAATTAATCCCACATTCACAATAATAAATCATGTTTAGAGGGAATAATAAATACTTTATAAAAACTAATACAATGGAATCTGAATGAAAATATATCTTACACTTCCACTAATGTATTACAGAGCCAAATAAAAATACCATTAAAAACTAAAGGCATGTATCTCTATCAAAGGATGCATGTGAAAAACTAAAATTTTACATGAATACACATTAAGACAAGATTTCACCAAACACATTGTTCAAATAGAATGGATTCACACTAATTAAATATTATAGTGTAGTTTGGTAGCCCACATAATACCTTTTAAACAACTACTACATTAAAATTTATCAATTTCACTATTGAAATATCACTTTTTAACATTTTAAAACTATTGACATATTTGATAATATTTTCTAGAGGGTTGTCTCGATTTTTAAAATATTTTCAACAAATAATTGGTCTTAATATGAGATGGAATTTCTAAAAACTACTTAGAAGAGGTGGATATTTTTTACTAAGAGTAACATGATTCCTGTTATGATTAAAATGAAAACTACATTGTATTTGAACATTTATATTTGCTTGTTCAAAATAACATGATTCCCATTACCACATGTAATGAGCAGTTACAAAAATAATTTATTTACTATTACTGAAAAAACTTTAATAAAAATCATAATGAATAAAAACAAATAAATAAGTGTTATCATCAGTAATAAATTTAATAACACATAAAATATAAAACCTATCAAATGTTATGATTCATATAAACAATTTAGTTAACTTATTGATAATAATCATTTCCTATCATTAAGAAATATTGAACCTATGCATATCATAAAACTAATTTTGATTCAAATCCCCCAAACCAGGTAGGATACTATTAATTGAATACATGTACATAAAATGGATGAGAAATGGATAGTTATCTTAGAATTAGAATCATGGAATGATTAATAAAACAAGTTGGTTTGACTTTTGCAGCTTCTATTTGTTTATTTATTGCCTAAGATCCCTTTATTTATTTATTTAGATATTTTTTATTTGGATTCAAATCGATATAATTATACACTAGTCACTAATCATTCTCTAAAATAAGATGAGAGTGATCACTCTATAATTACTAAAATACTAGTTAAATATTGTTTCAAAATAGTATTCCCTCAAAAGTTATATGGCAATTTATTTTTTTTAAAGTGAAGTCAATTGATTATTTTATTCAACTACATGTTTTAGGTTTTATGTGAGATTCAGGGTTATATAATTAATTTCAAATGGGTAATTTGATAAAAATGTTAAATATTTATTGAAATGGAACATGAATATTTTTATCCAACATTTCTATGATATATTCATCTTTTATTAATTATCTTGTATTTTATGTATAATTTCCTTAAATTTTCATCTTTTTAGACATACATTAACAAAATATTTACATTAATACCAAAAAAATTGAAAATCCAATTTTTTTGTCTTTTTTCATTTCTATTGAAAAGGATTTACAATTCTAAAAATATAACAAATAATTTCTTGTTTTGTAAACATTGAACAACCAGGGTATTGAGATCAAAATTTGGATCACAGTACAAGGAAAGGTCCTTGAGATTTTTCACTTCACCTTGTCATTATAGATTCATCCATCGGATAAACAACTGGTGGAGGTGATACTTTCAAAAAATGGGTATTATATTAAACACCAAAACAAAATTTCTCATTTTCCATAGAACATGAAACCATGTAATATTAGTCTAGATAAAGCATTAAGGGAATTTTTGGTTAAATATTAAAAGAGATTTTGGAATACAAAGAATAATATTATTGAATATGTAGTGTCATATTCCTTATAGTAAGTTAATGGTTATGATTTATGTTCATTCTTCATCATTATTTTTAGTTCATTATTGACCGATAAAATTATTTAGCTTTATTTATCATTGATAAATTCTTTTCGAAATATGATTTTTTATACTTGTAAAGTCATGTTTTTTAAAACAAATATTTTAAATAATTGTATATAATTTGATCAAAAACATTTTTTCATAATTCCATTTGAAAATATTTCTTTTTCATGGATTTTTTTCCTTCATTGATATTGCCTCTTTCACATTCATAATTATGATATTGGAAACACATCCTCTTAGTTGACAGATTGGATGGTGATGAAAATAAATCCATGTTACATGATGGGATCCATGAGTGAAGATCGTGTTCATATAGTTCTATCAACTAATATACTGCGATGTTCCCTTTTGTACTATGAGTTTTCATATGATTTCATGACAAACTTTTGATTGGTATCTGAATATGAAGATATTGATCATGTGTAGAGATGTATGTTTCAATGAGGTTTTTTCATTATTCAATACTATCCTAGTAAAATATAATTGAAATGTTTGTACGATAATTGATTTAAGAAAGATGGTCATATTCATTTTGTATAAAAATAAATAATTTTCCAATTGTTATACAAGAATTATATGAGATTTAATTATATTAATTGATATAATATCTTGTTTTACTAACAAATATTATAGTTAAAATAAATTTTTTTTTGAATAAATACATTAAAAATATAAATAATAGTTTATATTTTATCAAATAACATCGTTATGAATAATGATATTACATAAAAATTCTTGAGTTTTAATATTATAATTATAAAAATATATTTGTAATTTTTTTTAAATCATATATATTATCTAATGGAATTTTTATAATCACCAAAGAAAAATCTTATCTATTCTGATAATAATTTTTGATAGAGTTTTTAACAAAAATTCAGTGACATGGTATATTTTCGGGTAAGAATCTTTTCCAAGAGAAAATGTTCTTTTGCAAACATCTAAAAAAATGAAATATTTTGGAGTAAAATTTCTGTCTGTAATATTATTTTTATTATATAATTTAAATTAAATGGAAATAAATGGATAAAAGATTTTTAATATGAGAATATATCTTTTCCTTGACTCCATTTAATACATATTGGTTTTAAGAGTCTTGAATGTGTCATAAAATGAACCAAAATGGAATTTATATTTAGTATTAATGTAAATGAGAAGATATAGGCATGTTTCATAGGAAATATCTAGAGGTTTCCTATTCTGTTTTAAATACAGAGAACATATATCCCATATTTGAGGATTTTTTATTCATAAAATATGATCTATTATGGTTTCTAAGAGTGTATTTTTTAAATTATTATATAATTAGCCTAATGAAATTCCTCACATTTTCACCTTTCATGCATCAACTTCTCTCTCATTTTCTTTTATAGTAGTCTCCGGAAACACTTTCATTCCATATAGTTGATCGGAAACATATCCATTTTGTATGTGCATATTTTATTTAATCGTTAGTAGATTCTTCTATTTTAATATGATTTATTAACAAATAGAATATATTAAATTCCCATTACACAGTTGATTTTATTATGTTAAGTTCGAGAAGCGCTTTTTAATGATATATATATATAATGAATATGAAGCAATCTAGAAATAATTTAATGGATATTGAAAAGGAAAAATCACATGATGTATAATTAGTTTTATTATTATTAAATTAAAGTATTATAATATTAAATAAAATTCATCTTTGATAATCTTGAAATCACATGATGTTAGAATTTATATTTCGAGATTATCAGTTGTTATAGAATAATTATTATTATTTTTGAAATTACCAAGGAGTGATAAAAACATTATTCATATTCAATTGCTATAAATTATCCCATGATAAAATAATATATACAATTGATTAGTATTAAAAATTCAAATAGAGAAATTATATTATGTATATCAAAGTGTTATGATTTTGCAACCTGAGAATTATCTATGAGATAGAATAGGATAATCACGTATTTTATTGTTAAACTACTAAATAATTTGTAAACATAATTTTTATTATAATTATAGAAATTATTTCATTTAAATTTATATTATCACATGTTAACAATAATTAATAGTTCATTTTTTAAAATAGATATAATGTTTTGGGGGTTTTGTGATAGATTACGTTTTATATTGTGCATGGGTTTCCCCTTTATTTACAAGATAGTGTAATATCCTATTTTTTTTGTTTTTTATTGCTACGTAGAATGATTTATAATCATAAAAAATTGATAAATATGTTTATTTTACATTTTTTAATAAAAATAATGAGGCACTTGTATTATTACAATTTATGTTCTTGGAATTGATTTCATATAGAAAAAATTATTAAATATTTTTTTATGTTTCATTCTTGCTACTTTCAGCTACTATATTAGGTTTATCTTATATGAATTATCTATGAAAAATATCCCAATTAATTCATATGGAATTAAAATAAATTCTTGTTTGATAATAATTATTTTTGTCCAAGTGATCAACTTCTTGACCATGGGTGAATGAACTAAAAAAATTCTTGGATTCAGTTTCTTATCCATCTGTGTGACTTTTTTATTTTTTTATTCATTAATAGAATTAGAGCCTTTATATTTTGTAAATATATTTGTTATGGTTGGGAACAATTTTGGAGAAATATGTTGGTATCCTAAGGGTATAGCTGTGGTTGATGTCAATGATGAAGAGATAGATAATGTTTTCCACAATAGCGTGGGAATTAAATAGGGGTTGATGGGTGAACTTCATAATTGGGATTTCACATCTACGATTAAAATTATTTCTTGATAATATTTTTAGGTCTTGTAGGATGAATTTTATCTATATCTTATTCAATATTCTTGATGTAGTTTGATTAAATGATCAACCATTGAGACTTTCTGAGGTGTCTTTGAATGATTCCAAGAGAACATTAAAATTATGAGGAAAATTAATTCATAAAATAAAGGGGTTGTTTCTTGATACATTGATTATATTTATGACATGTTTGAGAATATAAGAATAATATTTATTTTCCTATCATTCTTAGTTGAAAATGTTAAAGTATTTAATTTTGGAAATAAATAATAAAAAATATTAATTAATGGATGAGTAATTATCCAAAATAGAACATGATGTTCTTATTAAAATATGATATCTATAATTTAACAGTGTTATCTAGGGGCCAGGTGTTATGATTGAGGCATATGAGTTTTTAGGCAGTTTCTTTTACTGTGATTATGTGTGATAATATTTATATTCTTTAATTTCTTAATATTCACTGCCAACATCATTACCAAAACTAACACCCATACGTTTTAGGGGATGTTTTATCCAATATCCTTGATAGATAGGGATCACATGACTTACATCAGTTGGAGTGGGTTCCCTAGAACCATTTTATGGGTACTTTATCATAACCCATATCCATTTTTTTAATAACAATAAACTCGTTATCACATCATGAATTTTTTCTCCATGAAATAGTGTGTGATAATGTAATTAGTGATGTTGTCACACTGAATGTTTATAGTAGTTCTATGATATGATGAGAACCCGAAAGTTCCATGACAGTATTCTTAAAAATGTTTTCTATAATCGGATGATGTAATATGAGTGAAAATGAAATATCATAACAGTGGTGGAGACTCATATGACATTGAGGCACCTTCCAATGGTGTGAACCCTTCGTAATTTATAGTATAGGTAGTTTTGGGAATGATATTCTCCAGTTGGAAATACACAATTATATATTTCTTTGGGTGTTCTTATTTGTTGGTGTGTTTATTGATAATTACACATTAATATTATTATTAATGGACATAATGAGTTGTGTACATTGATTTATTGATTAATACCATGCAACCAAATGTTTTTGTCAAAGTATGATACCATGGGTGAGTCCCGAGTAGTATTTTATTTATAAATAATGTGAGAACGTATTTATCAAATATAATATTTAATGGATGGAGATATCTCAATCCTTTGATGAAAATGATACAACCCAAATATATTTGAGGCCATTGATTTTGGTAGAGAAGTTCAATTTTTTTAAATTCAATAAAAGATACATCGAGCACATAGGTTGTTGGAACCATCATGCAACATGCTTAATCAAATATGTCATAGAAAACTGATTATATTATATTATAACAGTTTCTATGTTGTTTTATTTCATTGGAATATTTAATTTTTTCTATATGGGTGGATTTTTGTGTTTTTATATTTTAACCATGGAATATGGGCTACTTCACCTATTCCCACTGAGAAAGAGGCCTAAATAGGTTACACACTGAGTGTATCTAGACCCTCTGTTAAATAATGTTACTATTTTTTATCAAACAAATTGGGTAAATATTATTCCCCCATGTGGATTAATAATCATTCATATATTATTGATTAAACATATTCTATTAGTTTTTATTTAGAAAAATATCTTTCAAGAAGAATTTTATAAAAAAATTATATTTACTTAAGATAATATAATATTTATTTATTTATTATATAACAATATAGTGATATATGTTTATTAAATAAATAGTCATTATTCAATGTCTGATAAATAATTCTCGTGATTGGTGGACCGTGTAAATAATCCTAAGGGAAATAATATTTATTTAATATTATCATATTAAATATAATTTATTTTATTTTACAATATATATAATAGTAGTGATATATTATTATTATTATTATAGAGAGAGGTTCTATACGAATATGAAAAAATAAGAATGAATTTGAAATTATTATTTTCTAACGCAAGTGGTATAAAAAACCAATTATATTGTTTTTTTAGGGTTGAAATATCTATTGGTTGTGCACAACTACATCTAGAGATAATTCACTCAAATATATATAGATCTCCTTCTACAAGGATTATTTGAATAACAGAGATATATAATCATCATTTGACATTATGATGTCTAGATATATCAAATAGAAGCCTTTATATAATAGATTCTAAAGGAATCAATGACGGACTATGTGAGCATTTTGATCTACCATGCTATAAATCAATGAATTCTATGTTTATTTTCTATGGTTTGTGGATCATATGTGGATCACCACTAGAGGGAATAAATTATTGATTCATATGATGCAATGATGTAAAGACTTTGCAAAATTCATCAACGAACAATGAATTTATAATAAAGAAATTATAGAATATTTTAAAATAATTATAAATGACATGTGATGATCTGGACCATTGGTTCTGACATAAAATTGTCAATTATTATTTGATTCACTCCATTGGATGTAAAATTTATCAATTATGTACATCTTAGATTAATAGTTGATTACAGAATAAGTCCATGATGGCCATGCCCTATCTAGTGCTTCCTCTAAACCCATAACATACAAGTTGTATCAATGTTGCTTCATAATGATTTATAATTATTTAAATATTGCTGATTAGTTTCTTAATTCATCATTAGTTTTCAAATCAAATTTGATCATTCATTATTTTGAATCAAAACAAATTCTCTTATTCTTTTCCGTTCTCATAAATATATTGAAATTTATTATTTTATAAAGGAATAACATTTGAAAAAAAAGTCTTATTGTGCTAAGGATTCTAGTCGGGTAGCATAAGGGTACACACATTGTACCCATTAGTACATGACATTAACCCTTGTATAATTCAATTTTAATTAATTCATAACTTCTTTGATCAGTGTACATTTATTACATTTTCTCTAGAATAAATTTCACTACATTGCAACTGGGCTAGGATTCCATATGGTAATCTGGATTAAATAGCATGTAACATCCATGCATAACTTGTAGTCCATTTTTAAAATATGGGAAATGTATTCTCTTACCCAAATTACATCACTAGGGACCTTGTATCAATGAGAGTACATAACATGTATCACATGTACACGTCATGTCCTCCATAATTTCTTTGGAATGATTACATTCTCAGTCCCTAGGAATTTGTAGTGGATAAACAGAGGTAAATATACATTCCATGTAGAAATATTGTTCATCCCATGTATATTAAAAAATCACAAAAAATTTAAAAATAATTTATTATATCGTATTAACCATATCAACATTCGGTTTTTATGGTAAATAATTTCATAGATAATACTTGTAATAATATATATATATTTATTAATTGTATAATTAAATTTAATATATTATTTCTAATTGAATACCATTTATAATTCATAATATAGTCATTAATCTATGAAATTTGAAATATAATGAGCTACGTAGATACCATTGGTTCGTTGTGGTAATTATGTTGATAGTACATAATATTATATTATGTGATAAGTTATGTATTCTAGATTCTACATGAGTAAGAAGAATATGAAGATAATATATGTTAAGTACTATTAATGGGTACTCACCCTATTGTCTCCAATTTATATATTTCATAAATAGATAATTTTATATAAATTTATTTAATTCATATAAAATTTTGAAGTATTTGAACGTAATGAATGGTTGAATGATAATTAAGATAACAAATTTATAAATCAAATAATATTACTAATTTATTCAAGCGTGATTTATCTTAAACAAGAATGTTCTTAAATGAATTCTATTTTTTTGATAATTTTTTTTTTCATTTCATGTATGTTGATGATCATTAAAATAGACCATAACATTATATGTGATTAAATTTACATTAATGCATTATCAAATTAAATTGATATCATGTTCCTCATCCCTCCTCTAATTGTATAATACATTGTGATTCCATCATTTTAACTTATGTAAACCCTTTATGAAATCAATTGGTTACTCTCAACAATTTGTGGCTAATGTATTGTGTTATAGATGGATCACCCAAGCTAGTGGAGGTGGTTCATGTTTGGAGGTGAGGGAAACCCAATCCAAGAGATATACATAAGAAGATAGGTGTAATACTAAAACATAAACCATTTCATGGTTCAAAGTGTTTCTCTATAAGTTGGTGGTTACATTATCATTTTAATATAAACTAACCATTAGTTATACCTCACGATAATGCCACTTTGTTATGTGATATTGGTGAAGGTTCATGGTTATTTCATTCAGGACATTTTTTCATTATTACATGAATTAATTAATTAATCATCTTATAGGATAGAACTCAAATAAATTTGATTTCAAAAAAATTTATCTATGATATGGATTATCACATAATTTTAATCCACATAAAATTTAAAACCATTAATAAATATAACATGGGAAAATAAGGAATAAAAATAAAATCCCCTAGTTATATATATTATTTTATCATATCATTCCACTACAAATGTTTAAATTGAACCATAATTCAATGTACATAACCATGATAAGCCGGGGTGCATTCAATTATAGGGAAATTCTAACATGAATTATTGCAATGATGTAACATATTTCACATCAACATTTGACTTCAAATTTTGTAATTCTTGTAACTAATATGAAAAGGTTGAGGAAATCCAAGTAAGGAATTTCAGGATTGGGAAGTTTACTCAACAGTTCATAGAACCATGATTTAACATTGATGGAATTTGGAATGCATACATTATACCAATATAATTGAATAACCGAACAATGTTGGGGTGATATGGTGGGGACTATGGTTCATTACCTCCATAATGTCTATGAGTCCTGATATTTCAACGAAAATGGTGAGCGATATTGGTTTTTATTAAAATAAATGGAGAATAATAAATAGTAAATCTAGTTTTCAGATAATTTCATCATATAATATACTAAAATTGTTATATTCTTATTTATAGAAATGAAAATAATTAGGAATTAAAACAATATCTCAAGATCCATATATGAGAAGGATAACCTTCCAACATTCATTAATTTCCAAGAATGGTAAAGAATATTACACATTACCCTATGCTATGAATCAAAATAATTTTTGTTAGAAAATACTATTTAGGAAGCACCTAGAAAAAACGTTAATCAGGATGTTCTATAACTCTATAAGAATCATTTTAATTATTCCATATATGTTAAATATTTCATGATATAATCCATGAATATTATAACTCTAAATAAACATGATGATATGGATTGGTATTACATGATGTCTCAACATCATGATATCAATTATGTAAGGAATGAAAAAATTCTATATTAATAAATAAACTTTTAGAGTTGGTTATAGATTGTCATCATATTTTTAATCATATTGATATGTGTCTACATAATTGTCTATTTTCCAAGAATATTTTCACACAGGTATCATACATTCTTCAGTAACCATGTCCTACTATAGTTTTATTATTATTTATAACATCATGAATAATGGGATGATTCTTTCATTACTTCATAATCTATCTCATCAAGGGGTAAAGGTTATGAGGTGTTAAAAACTATAAGTCCTTATTATGTATAAGTACTCAAAGAACAAGGAAAATGGGACCATGACTGAAAAAACATTAGTAGCTCCCAACCACGTTCCTTCAATGAATATGAAGATCTATAGACAGATAAAGGAGAAATGATTAGTTTGTTTTTAATGTGGAATGAAAGGCCGCTCGATGAGAAAATTATCCCATAAATAAGTGTAAACTAAAGTTATGTTCTTTATCACTTGTAATCTATCTATATATACATATTGGGTGTCAGATACAACTTATGGTTCTCATATCAGTATAAAAATATTTGAACTCAGTGTATTATAAATGATTGCATGAGGAGAGGTATATTTAGAAACTATCCATGGGGATAATCTATCAACTATATCCATCAGAGACTTTCTCAAATTTTTTCCAATAGTAATGATTTTTCTTTTGATATATTTTTATTTTGTATCAACTATTATAAAAAATTTAATTTTTTTTATCCTCCCTATATATTGATGATTTTATTTTCAAATATGGAAATAAAATTTGTTTGTTTTATATAGAAAACATATGATATCATATTGAAAATTTAAATCATAGTATCTATGTATTATATTAGGGAAAAAAATTATTAGAAATTGACAAAAAATCATGTTATAATGACTCATATTACACCCTTCTATGGAATAACTATATTGGTCATGTAAATGATAGGTGTTTTAAAAATATCAATCACGATGGCTATTTACACTATTTTGAGCTAAAACCACATGTATGATTTCAAGCATGTTTGTAATAAAAAATGACCAAACCAGAATTTAGATGACATGGTTAAAGGTGTATGTATATTCTAGGATTGGTGAACACTAATTTGTGGGGACCATTTTTAGTATAAGATAGATTTTGGGATTCATACCTAATTTATTTTACTGATGACTTGAGTAGATATGATACATCTACTTCTTGTGGTATAAGTATGAGTCATTTTAGTAATTCAATTAATTCGTGAATGAATTAGGAATAAGAATGAAATGAATATAAATTATCATTTATCTGGTCAAAGTGGTGAATATCTTAACCATGAGTTTATTGAGCTTTTATTTGAGTTTTCGACTTTTTTTCTACTCACTCGACTATACACACAATAGTTTCATGGTATTAGGGAAAGAAGAAACCATAAATTTATATGCATGATAATTTTAATAACAATTCATGAAGATCATTCATTTTCAATTAAGGATATTAATTATACAGTACATTTTACAAATTTAACAAAGATGAAACTAAATATGAAAAAGTAATTCCCTTAAAATTATAAAGTGGAAAGAGACATATTTTATCACATACACATATATGGGGTTACGAGTATACTGATATATCCTTATAAAGAACCAAAATAATCCTATAAGGAACTAATATTATCTTTATAGAGTATCATAATGAATCAAAGGGTTACTACTTATACAACCCCTTAGAAAAGAAATCCATTATCTCCAAACATGACAATTTTATTGATATAGAGAAAATTTTCAAGATTTATAGTGGGAAAAATATGTAATTTGATGATGTTAATTATAAATATACAAAGGATATGGTACATTAATATAGTACATGGTACCTAGAGGAATAATAGGTTTTAAAAACACAAGTACTGTGTAGGAGCAACAGAGTTGTGAGATAACAAGAGGGATATGGTTATCTAGTCAATACATATGGTGACTCATTATTGGTTGACAATAATGATCATATCTTATATAAAGAGGATGCATAGATCTCATAAGATGCGTGATGAAAAGAATACACGAATTAACAAATGAATTGAATATATCATAACTATGTTTGGGTTTTGTTCGATATTCCTGTTGATGTATAAGTTGGTTGGTGGAAATGGGTATTATAGAGAAAACTGTACTTAGATGGTAAAGTAAGTATCTTTAAAAATTTATTTTGGATAAAGGGTTTGATTAAAAAAAAGAATTTACTAAGGCAAAGTATTTTCTCCATTTACCAATTATAAATGCATCAAAATGCTTCTTGATTTAGAAGCATGACTTGAAAATGAAAATTGGTATATGTTTCTCAAAATATAAATACTTAATAAGAACCTTTAGGAAGTTGTCTATATGATAAAACTGGATGTTTTCGTGAATCTTAGTGATAAAAATAATATTTTCAAGTTTAAAATCACTATTTATGGATTGATGAAAGCATCTAAGTAATGGAACATTTTATTCAGTGAAAATATACACATATTTTATTTCATTAAGAATAACTGTGATAAATATGCTTATAGGTGGTTTAGTGGGAATGAAATCATCATCTTATTTATAGTTGTTTATGAAAAATTATATAATGGTTGTGATATTCTAGTCATATAGAATTTTATAGAAAGGTTAAACATGTGTTTTTCCATGAAGGACATAGCTGAATTATAATATATTCTAGGTATCGATATCATTTGTGATAGATCCAAGAGGATCTTGAAAATTGTAAAGGTGTATAAATTTACTAGATACTAACAAGATTTAGTATGTAATAGTCCTATATGGGATTTTTTCCATTGTCATATGGTATAAATATTTCTAGGAAAATGATTCATTAAACATAGTATGAGAAAGAGATAATGAGAAATATCCCATACACTAAGGTGATATGGACAATAATTTATTCTATGTTATGTATTGGACATGATGTTTCTTACATGATGAATATGGTTGTAAAATAAAAATATAATCAAGGTTTACTGCATTTTCAACTAAAATCCAATCAAAAGTTATCTAAGAATAACAAAGGATATGTTCTTGGTGTGTGTAGGAGATGAGATGCTAGTCCTCAGGAGTTATAATAATTCTAGTTTTCAAATATAACATAATCATTAGAAGCCATAATTATGATAATTTTTTGTTTTAATGGACACGCTTTGAGTTTTAACAGTTCAATGAAGCCATTTGTCAAAATAAATATTGAAATCCTTGTATATAAATGTTTTTGATAAGAAAAATGAAGTATTTTATATATAAAACATTGTATAGGATCTTGATGTGTTACTTAGCATTAAAGACCATATCATATTGTGTTGGGATAATACTACAAAGTTTAATCAAGAAGAAGATATAATATCACACAAATATAAAGTAAAGATACTCCATAACTATCACCTGTTAAGGTATTTTTCATAGGGCGGTAAATCTGCAACAAAAATATTTTCAATGGTGTAAATTTTTCTGAAACCCTTTACTAAATAATTATCTCAGCAACAACATGAGTATCATGTGAGAGATATTAGACTGAATGTTGTTAGTAGTTTTCTCTATTGAAAGTGGGAGTCTACTGAACTTGGTTCCCTAAAACCAGATTCTATGTAATTTATGATAATAATTTTTCATTATTTCAAATTTTATTAATCTTCTTATCAAAAAAATATTTTTATTCCACAATACATTGTCTTTTATAACTTCCTAATAGTAGTTTTTTCATAGAAAGGTCGTAGTAGTTACCTGCTATGTTGAGAACCCATAAGTTCTATGAAATGTTTTCTTAAATTTATGTACTATATCAAGATGAAATAATTTTAAGGGCCCAAATGATATTAGATATTAGGTGTGTGGACTCATAGGAATTTGCAACACCTTTTCATAGTGCACACCTTTAATAATTTTTAGTGTATGAAATTATGATAATGAGGACCGATATTTTGGAAATATATATATGTGTGTGTGTGTAATTAGATGTTCTAATATGTGAACATGTTTATTAAACCTTATAATTTATTATTATTAATAGATATTATAATTCATGTAATTTGACAAATTGATCAAAATTGTAATGAAATATATTCGTGCTGAATTATGATGTATTGGGTGTGTCATGAGTAATATTTCCTTGAGAAATAACGAGAGAAAGGATTTCAACCTTATATTATTTAACAGAAGTTGATATTTCATTTCTATTTATGGAAATGATACTACCAAAATAAATCCATTTCCATGGTGTTCTGTAAGAATGTTCAATTTCCAAAATGTAATGGAATGAGGAAACATGCATATAGGTTGATGTTAGTAGTATGAAAACTACTTGATTATAGATATCACAATAAAGGGATCATGTTACACAATAAGAATATTTATGTCATTTAATGTCCTTACATATTTATCTTATTTCTCAATGGAAGCCTTGGAAGGTTCTTAAATGATAAACATGTAATTTGGGTTGATTATCCAATTTCTATACATAAATATGAGCCAAGGGTCATACACTAATTTTATTCAGAACCATAGTTAAATAATAATTTTTTTTATTTAACATGCTATGTATTTATTACTCCTAAATGTTGTTTAATAATTATTCATATTTTCTTGATCACATATATTACATCACATGTTATTCGGGAGAACATTTTGGGTGCATGATATTTAATAAAAATTAAATTTATATTTAGTGAATTTAATATTTATTTATTAAATAACTAGTAATTATTTATGTTTTGATAAAAATTATAAAGAAATTGTGGAATGAGTTTAATTGTATATTGTGAAATAATATATTTTTTAAATTTTATTTAATAAATAATATTAATTTAATTTAATAGTTTTCACATGTTATGAAATACGAATTTTTTTATTATAATAGATATGTGGTTCTATAAGAAACAGTAATAAAATAAGTGTACATGTACAATTTTTATTTTCTAAACCTAGTAGTATATAGACCCAACTATATTTTTTCCTAGGGATTCCATTTTCATTGTTTTTTACAATACTATTTGGTGGAAATTCTCTCGAATCCCTTGAAAGAACCCTCTTTAATAACACTTTCATGAACATGGACACCATCGGTATGATGTCTAGAGAGATAAAATAACCCATAATATAAGTTATTTTAATGGTGATCAAATATAAAAGATGTGAGCATTAGTAATTACAATTCGTGGACCTATATATTCCTAATGAATAGTTTGGATGTTCATAGAGAATTTGTTTATCATAACTGGGGGGAATTTATAATTGATTCTAATGATGTAATGATGATATGACATAGAAATGTTTTCAAATTTATCAATGAAAAATAATTCATTGAAATTTAATTCTTTAATTTATAAATTAATTATAAATAATCTGTGATCATCATTATATTTGGTTTCATAATTGTCTCTTCAATTAAACATTGATTCAATTCCACTTTTCATGAAATTTATCATCTATATAATTCAGATATTTATTATAGATTATTAAAAAAATTCATGTTGGAAATTCTTTACTTAGTGATTCCACTTCTCTTAAAATGCACTTCATCTTCCTCTCCCCCCCTCTCATTGGATGTTGAAACAATTAGATGTATCCTAATATATAAAGGCTTAAAATATAGGTTGTGTTCATACATGGGTGTTGGTGGTTATATGGTTACTATAAATTTATGTGTGGGTTATAATTCAAAGAGGTTATAGTGGATTCATGTATTTAATATTAGTGGCTATAGTATCTCACATGTGTATATACATGGGATATGAAGGCTTGAGGTTCAATTCATTTACATAGGTTGTATTAGATTATAAATGTAAACATTTTTACTAAATAGATAATGATATGGACATATGGACTATTTTCAAATGAGATTTTTTCCCCTGTGTGGGACTATGGTAGATACAAGTTAGGCCTAACTCATATCAGGGAAGAAGTAATTTTTGAAGGGTTGGTCATAAGATGAGATGCATTAGGTTGTGAGGGTGACAACCTTATTGGGAAATGGAAACATAGTACCTATATATATATGTCTATTCTTTTGGTAAGGGATTGATTACTTATACGTGTTACTTGGTGAGCGGGACATGGTGAGGATGAAAAATTTGTATTATAAATTTTATTGATGAGTAGGTTTCATTTTTTAATCCACTATGATATTTTATGTTTCATCAAATTTTTAGTATAGGATTTATGGAGGATCAAACAAATTATACATGGTATCTTTTACATACATACATATATATATATATATATATATTTCAAGAACATAGGATATGTTTGTTGATAGATCATTGCGATAGTAGCTTGAAAAATCATTCAATAGTTATTGGAACATCATGGAGGTAGCCAAGGATTACACTATTGGTATATCATGATTTATTTATTTTTATCCATTTATATATGGTACTTATTATCTTGAGTATGAATCGTCATTTAGGCTTGGTGTATGTTGGTTTTGTTTTATTCATAAATACGTTTCTTTAGACTATTTAAGTTAATTAATTTCTCATGGGTAAAAATCCCTCAAGGAATCATTTTGGAGTTTTGGTTAGATTATTATTTTTTAAATTAAAGGTTTAAAAGGATATTTATGGATCTGTTCTAAGATTATTGTATTGGTAATGTAAAAATTATCCATGGTAGATATATTAATGCACTATAAGAGGTACAAATGATTCATGTAAAATGGTATGTCGTTTCTGTATGTGATAAAAAAAATTAGGTCCAATAAGTTAGGGGAAAGAAAATAATGTTTTCAGTAAAGGATTTATATTTAAATGTAAATGTTTCATGAAAAGGTGAAGATCTGTCATATTGTTTTGTGAATGTGAATAATTGGTTTCATTGCATCAAAAAAGGAAAAGGATTTTGATTTATGAATGTTATAAAATGTCATGAATGTCCATGTCTCATGACATAAATATATTTTCATAAAACAGAGATATAATGATGCACTTTTCGGAAGTTAGTGAGTTGTAAACTAATTATAATTTGAAATATTTGAATATCAGTGAAATATAGTGATGCACACATAGTTTACAGTGAGAAAATAGTTGCGTGATGGGTTTTCCATGTCTATAAATTTGTCTATACACCATTTATTTGAAAAGATCAACCCAAATAGAATATCACAGACCTCAATAAAGTAGTTACATTGTTATGATATTTATTTCTTAATGTAACATCTCAATTTTGTGTTGGATATAGAAAAGCATCTTGTTTCTTAAAGATCCATTGAGTTATGTAA
This sequence comes from Viscum album, assembly GCA_963277665.1. Taxonomy (NCBI): domain Eukaryota; kingdom Viridiplantae; phylum Streptophyta; class Magnoliopsida; order Santalales; family Viscaceae; genus Viscum; species Viscum album. The sequence goes on along the minus strand of OY728141.1, from coordinate 1,587,697,929 downwards.
AAGTCCAAATTTTGTTTGAATGTTGATAATTTTTTTTTTGAATATAGTACTTTTATGAAACATACTATTATTATATTGAACATAAAATTTTCATGACTATTTTTAATGTTTTACTAATGTAGTGAAATGTTTTCAATAATAAAAAATGTTTGAAAATATCATTATTTTCGATGAAATATTTTAGTAACGTTTTACTAATCATGTGGAAAATAAGGGGACATAACTATGCACAAAATGAGGTGTAAACAATATTTATTAATTTGATCAAAAAATAATCTTCTAATTGAGTAGTGAGAACACTCAGTTGAGGGAGCAATGAGATTTAAAATTGTAATCCATTTAAAACTAAAAGGGATATAAATTTTACTATTCACATTGTAACAACATTTCACATTAGTGGATTTGGTACAAAGACAATGTTCTTGTGTATACACCTTGGATGTATCCAAGTATGAGAGAACCATGGTAAATTGTTGATCCTCATGCATGATTTCATTTTTTAGAAAGTACTTCTACATGAAAGGAAGAGAAGATAGTTTTTATAAAGAGGACACATGCTCCTATGGGACTGTTCTTTTAATATGTCAAACCCTAATTAAACCCCCACCCCCCCCCCCCTCTCAGGTATTTAACTATGTCGAACTAACACTTACCATTTGTGTGATTATACACCATATATACTATTCACCAATCCTTGGATTTTTGTGAATGGGATTCGAGATTCATTATATCTAAATCATCATTATCATCCTAAGAGGGGGACCTTTAGAGGGAGGGTGTCATGAATTTCAATAAAAAAAGAAATATCCAAACTGAATACTAACAGGGTCAAATCCTACAACAAGGATTTTAACTCTCACAAGTCCATGTTAAGATCTAGTATCAGCCATTTAGATTTGTAACACTATCATACAAATATTTTAAAATGATAGTTAGATGATATGGGTCATTATACAAGTATATTTACAATATTCATTCTCAATAACACTCATTAAAACATCAATGTAGAAATATAAATGATCCACGAATTAATAGAAAACAATTCATCATCTATACTGGGTCAAATACAACCCAACCTCATTAAGGATCACTCACCATGTCCATTTACATATATGGTAATATAATAATAATAATAATATCTCTCCCTATATATATTTACATAGGATGGAATCCCAACCCCACTTCTCTACTATACTAATCATTCTCACATCCCAAAAAAAATATTTTATAATAATCATCATATTTCTATCCCCCTACCACACAAATATAAAAACATCACATCTATAAATTAAAAAACAACCACATACCACATCACTACCAAAAATGAAAAACATAGACCACAAACACATACATCATCACTAGTATGACAACATAACACATATTACAAATATACCACATCACTAAAGCATTATTAAATAGCCACCACATCACCATGAATAATAACTCCAATACTTTATAACCTATATTATTCTTAGAATATAGGGGGATATAAATCAAATCATATTATAATTATCCATAATGATGGGTATAATATACTCTCTATTTCTAGAAATATGCCTATACAAGTTTTTAGGAACCGATTTAATATTGAATTTTGGTGGTTTGAACATTGGATTCAAATCCATAGAAAAAATATGTTTTTGAGAGGTTATAATTTGTCTTTATAATAGTGATGGGGGTTGAGTTGAATGTTTTGAAAAAATAGGAATTTTTGTCTTGAAGCACTAGGATGCACCATATGATTGGTGGATTCACTATAGGGATATCAACTACCACATAGGTTCTTGAGAAATAGAATTTGAAGATATTTTTTTGGCATAACTATTATGTAAATTTAGGATATGATTTAGATTAATTGATCATTGTAGTGGGGAGACCAAGGCTGAGCTTCCAGTCACTCAGAGTGTATTTCAATTGGTTCTGCCAAAACATGTACCCCTATGTTATGGAACTAGGATACATCATATCCAACATAATTGGTTTATTAGTTCTATGGTATAGTGTACTATGAAACATTGTAGTCTCCAATAGGTTAATAGGATATGTGGAATGTACATTTCTATTATCATTGAACATGGATCGTCCAAGTAGGGTCTTCCATGATGTAGGGTTACTATACAAGGATTTTGTCAGTCCTTTGAAAGGTCTAGGAGGTTGCAACATAGTCATATTTTTATCAGACTCTATATAAATACCTTAAACCCCACATAACTAATTTTGATCGTAGAATTTCAAATCAAATTCTCGATACCCATGTTTCCCATTAGAATGCCTCTAATGTAGCTTGTGATCCGATTGAATAACTACCATTTAGGTAACTATCCTTATTGATCTAATACCTCCTACAGGAATCTGATATCATCCTCCACTATTCAAAAATAAGATTCATATGATTTTAGTGTTATAGGATAATGTTTGGAGGAAGGATATTTTTATCACATTAGCATACATTGTTGTTCTTCAACAGTATCTCTTATTTTGTTGTGGGTGTTCTAGAAAAACTCCCAAAAGTCTATTTTCATTCCAAATATTTTGTACATTAATTATGATCATGACATCATGTTCTACATTTGGAATGTCTAATTGAAAAAATTAAAGTCGATCACAATTTTTTCGGTTATTCCTCCCTTGGATCATTTCAGGACCATAAGAACTGTTACTAGGCTTCTTACCTAAGAGGTGAGACTTCCCTTTTACTAATAGTGAACTAGAAGCCTTGGTAAAATGAAATTTTGTATAATATGTGAAATGATGTGATTTCGTGAGATAGTATCATATGGAATAGAAAACATCTAACTGAGGTGTATCTGGCTGGGCATGTTAACCTGATATATTTTGTATATAGTAACATGTTATCCTAAAAAAATGTGTTTTTATTTTCATGTTAAATTCTTTTGCGATATATTAATAAATGGAAAAAATGTTTGAATTTTTTAAGGTAATTTTCAACCTGTAGATATGATCATTAACTGTCTTGAGAAATAGAATTTAATGGAATTATTAAATGTGGATTATGATTACATATCTAGTACGAATGATGTTTGGATATGGGAATTGATTACATTGATTTTTCCATGATTTGGTACTATTATGATTGATTCTTGAGGGTGGGATGTTACATTTATTATTAGATATTGTGTTGTTATGATTTAGTATTGTGATTAGTAATTGGTGGATCCACATGTGAAGACTAGGGGTAATGTTCTTGGTTATAACCTCCACTAGTGTGTGTGATGGATTGCTTTCAATACCCCCTATGGGTAATATTAATTGGGTACTTAATACCCAAGGATGAGATTCCAAGTCACTAGAATCATTAGGGTGAGATTCTTGAATGATAGCGTGTATTTCCTAATGATTCATGACACGATATAGATAAACATTTGATTAAAAAGAATCCTCCCTTATTGGGTGATACATCATGATGTGGGTGTATCCACTAGTTGATATAGGCATCCAAAATTGTTCCAAAAAGGTTTGGTTGAACTTGATAGTCCCCTCAGATCTCAAGGGTTAGCAAGGTAAGTATTTCACTTTATTGCAAGAACTGTATTCTCAGAATGGATTTAGTTAGATGAAGTTGGTGGTGACCTAACTAGTATTAATCAGTCCTCGTCTAGGCCAACTATTATTACCCTAGAATATTTATGTGGTTGTAGTTATGGATATGGGTAAGGGGACATGCATTGATTGATCCCTGGTGGATGGGTTAGAAATTGGAGATGGGAACAATAGAGGACCAAGATTAGGGTTCTTGTATTATTTTTATTTTCATTTGTCTTGTATTTTTATATCTGTCAATATTTTATTTAGTTGTATTCAACATTTCATTGAGATATTATATTATTAAATGGATTTTATTTCATCCATTATTAAGCTATAATTTCTCATTATTTTTTATTTACGATGTTATTTTGACTATAAACCATTGGGTATAGTCTCTCCACAGTTTTTGTTACACCCTCATGGCTGGTCAGAATCCATGGAATACTAGAGGCATGCCTAAGGTCACTGGACCACTCGGTTTGATCACATGGGGGTGTACCAGATCAGATACCTTAAAAAGATATATCAGAGGGATCATATTTTCATTTACATTTAATTACTTTTTAGGAATGGTATAATGTATACAAGGATGTGTAGAGACATGGTAATGAGCTTGTTCATGGGAGTATCTAACCCGTGTATGTGTGAATATAAGAGTTCCAACAGTGGGATTTTTTGTTCATGCAATTTGACTGTTCTAATTTTGATGATATTTCACCTTTGGTGATTCAATTAATGTGTGTGGTAATCATTATTGAGATTTTAACCATTGAATGGTGTGGCATGATTATAGTATGAATACCTCAATTTTTGGAACATAGAGATATATGTTGACATACATTTTTCATGTTAGGGAAAAATTTATTCATGTGACATATCTACCCATATGATGTATCAAATGAAATACATGGATGTAAATAATAAATAGAAAGAATAAAATTTTAATGTTATTCCATATTCACTTTTTATTCCATGTATAATGGAATCTCGATCTTCTGGTCAACTATTGTTTTCACCTTTTGAGGTTGATATTGTTATGTAACATATGTTCTAATGAGTGTGTTCACCCATCAATAAAAATGACTCCTCATAATTTTCAAATCATTCATGTATTGAGTTATACTTTGTATATCCAATCATTGGAATGTTTGAACACCTTACAGATATGGATAATCATAAGGATTATCAGATCCATGAATGGTTCATGAGATTAATGAAAAGGTAGATTGTTCACACCATGATATCAATGTCTGTTCCGATGAGAGAATTATAGCAGTAACATACGACTATATTATAAATGCTGGGGAGGTCCCCATTAGGTTGAATTCTATATTGTTTCAGTCTAGGTGAACATTAAGAACCAAGAGAAACAAATAGATAGAAGGGTGAATCTTGATCAAATCATTCTTTGATGAATACCCATGTGTTGCGAGGATAATCCGGACCAATCTAGACATCACGATAGGTTGTCCTGGAATGATTTTGAGTTTATATTCTTAAGCTAATTCAATCCAAATATTTTGAGGGGATATATGGATAAACCATTGATATACATGACATAGTAAAACATGTTAGTGTTTAACTATGTGGGATATTTCAAAAACCTAAATCTTTTAATCTGTCCTTGGAATTTGATGAGGTATCCAGAGTGAGACGTTTCCTAGATGTAATTATCTATGATATTAGGTCTTTGTTAATCATATTTTTATAGAGAAACCTTATGTAAGTAATGAATTAGGCTATCATCATTTAAGGTAAATTGAGGGATTCTTTGATTGGTGGCCATAAAATTTTTTAGGGTGATCTGTGAGATCTTATTCTACTAAAATGATGTTCCATAATGATTTTTTTGACTATGTATTTAGTAGGAGTAATTATTAATGGGAGTGATCTTACACCACAAGATCATTGATTATTGTGGTGCTTCTAGTGTGGTTGGGAGGGTAACAAGATCTTGTAGTCTTTTTACCACATATTGGAGGGTAATTCTATGGATGTTTTCCCATATATAGATGTTTTTAGGATGTTATATTATAAATTTAGTGTAACATGATGAGGTCACAGACAAAATTATGGGAAGGACTCGGCCACCCCTTATCAAACTGGTAGTTGGAGTTCTATGAGACATTAATGCCAGGTTATAGGAATTGGAAGAAAAGTACAAGATAGAGAGTAAAAACCGGAGGGAGCTTCATAGGGGAGTCATACTAGATCCCAATATAGAGAGGTGAGTTAGAAACATTCCATACAATCTTCTCTAGGTAGTTTGGATTTATGACATTCTACTGTCAAAGGTCATATTCTTATATCATCTACCCTTGGATGAGTATTTTTTGATACAAGAGAATCACAACCCATTCTATATTGAAACATTGAAAATTTATTTGGTTTGGTTATAGAGTTATTGAATGGTGTTATGAATATTGAAACATTAATAGATTTAAATCTAGAGGATATAAACGTGACAAGTAATTTCTTCTTGAAATTTGTGTTTATTGGTTCCTTGGGAGTTTTTTAGAGTATGATAGTGTTTGATGTCATTCAAGGTATTTATTATTTTGTTATATACCATGATAATGTCAAATATTATCAAAAGATAGTTTAATATGTATCTCTATATGGTGGAAGATATACTCACCTTGGTGAGTAGGATCTTCAGGATAGTTGTGCATTACCATTTTACTGAGGATTAGATTATCTCATAGATGAAATATAAATAATTATTATGAATGATTGATGGATTTATATGAAACTTTTTCAATAGTTGTAAACCATTTCTTGGAATTATTTTTTGAATAGATATTTATCTTACCACTTGAGATGGACATGAAGTTAATAATTGAATTAGTGTGATGAGATATTCTAGTTTCTACCCTACATTATAGAATCACATCTGTAGAGCTTCATGGGTTGAATGTTCAATTGGATTATCTGTAAAAAAAAGATTCATGTGGACTAGTACATCTCTGTGGTTTTCTTCCTTTATTTTTACCATCAAGGATGATGGAACATGTGTCCTATGGGTAGATTATCAATTACCGAACAGGATAAAAAACATGATCTAGTACCCCATTCTATGAATAAATGTTCAAATCAATAAACTAAGAGGATCTATGATTTCCTCCAATATAAAATTGAGGTTTAAGTATCACCAGTCACGTGATAGACCATCTGACATACCTAGAACAAGATTTATTAGTTTGAATTTATTATATGAGTTAGTATTGATGTAGTTATGTTTGAAAAATGAAGTAATGATTTTTGTGGTCTTGATGAATAAAATATTTCATTATATCCTGGATTTATTTTTTATATATTACCTTGCTGATATCTTGGTTCAATATTAGTCCTTATATGGTCATGTCCAACACATTGTCATCATCATAAGTACACTGAGAGAGAATCTTATTTACACCAACATAAATAAATTAAAATTCTGGATTGATAGAGTAAAATTCTTGGTCTATGTTCTCACATGGGCTAAAATATAAAGTGACCATGAGAAGAATTCAACCATAGTATCTTGGGAGAAAAACAAGAATGTATTGGATATTTAGGTCATTATTGGTTTAGAAGGATATTGATGGTTGTTTATACGTAACATATCTCATTTTGAAGCACTGATATTTGGGAAGACTAAGAAGGCGGTGATTTGTTTTTGAGTCAGATTCTAGAAAAAGATATTTCCAAGAGGTGGAGGCCAAGATAGACTCTAACCAAATCCTCACCTTTCCTATGTTGAGAAAATAATATATTTTTCACTATAACAAATCTATAGTTGGATTTATATTTTTTATGATGTAGGAATATAAGGAAGAAACACATAGATCTAGAAAGATGATACCATCTAAGAGATATTAACCTACTCATGATCTAGAGTTAACTATGATAGTAAATTCCTTGTGATACCAGAGACACTATTCATTGGGAGAGTTGTTTGAGGCATACATGAAATGCAGGACCCATAAGTATATCTTTTCATAGAAATACCTAAATAATTATAATATGATGTGGGTCAAATATCCATTATCATTTAATTTATGCTGCAATACCCACCAAAATATGGTGACATTATTGTTGATGATTTGATATGGAAGACCCATATATAGGTAGTGTGGGAGTAATTTAATGAGTAGAATCTAATGAAAATCTTTATAGACAAGACATAATTTGATTTTGAGTCCCAAGGATGAGTATACATAACATTAACATTTCTATTACACTTGATTATATACCATATCAGGATAGAGAATATATATTATGTGAAGGTATTATCTAAAGGGGAAAACTTTTATGGTGGTGAGACACCATAAATATGGTATCTTGGAAGTAATGATTTCATTATTATATAAGGGCGTGTATGGGTTTTTATGGTCTTATGTTAAGAGTTGATAAGAGAATCTAATGCTTAAAAATAGGTGGTACATCCATGTTTGATGAAGATGTATCGTGATCTCCAAAGTATATATTGGTTTCTAGGGATTTAAAAGATGATATGTGTTTTTTTATAATGATTTTTACCCTATCATCAGTTGAATGATTTTCATAAAAGGCCTACTAGGTTATTACAACCCCCACCCAGTCTAGAATGAAGGTGGGATTATTTCACTATTGCTTTCATGAATGGATTACCTTGTAAAATATAGAAGAATTATATAGTATCAGTGATAATGGATTTATTGATGATGGTAGCCCAATTTTTTCCCCATCAAGGAGATATTCACATGGGAAGATATGTGTAGACTCTATGTGTAGTTGATAGTCCAATTTCATGGTTTTTCGGGTAATTATTTCAAATTCATATCCTCATTTCACATAAAAATTCATGAAGGGAATTTAAGGGGTTTTGTGATCATAAATTATTCATAGTATATCTTATTATACATATATTTATGGAAATTTTAACTGAAGATTTAGATTCTAGATGATATGTTGTGGGAAAGTGTTAGAGGTTTTAAAGGTTATTGGTATTAGAATATAACTCTCACTGAGTTAACAGAAAATAATAAATATCACAATTAATCCAAATGGATCATTGTGAATTATAGTATGAAAGGTAATGTCATTTAAATCTTTTTTAGTCATAGGTCGGTGAGTCATCACCTATAGAACCGTGTAACATGCATGAGATGTCTGAGAAATGTCAGTTGATTAGAAAGATCTTAGTGACCACATAAAGTTAAAAGAAATCTTATGTTGATCATCTCAAATAACCATTGAATTTTATTTTTTCATCATGTTTTCCTTGAGGTTTTGTATAGGTTAGAGAAATTCTCTATCACGGAGAATGCGAAGCTAGTACCCATGATTTTGGCCATGTTCGAGAAAATTGTTAGATATGTTCTAGTAATGTACCATTTAGTCTATCAATTGTACTAAACCACCATGTATGACTTGTTTCGTGTATCAAAACATCATAGATATCATTCTGACCCTTATCACATGATATATGTTGATGACATTGATATAGATAATGATTTATATTTTGAGGAGCATCTATCTTGTGTCGTGGATTATGGTGAAAAGGGTCTTGGGGGAAGAATGTACCACTAGTGCTTGTAAAGTTGAAACATGAGCATATGTAATTGTATAATTGGGAGAAGGAATCTAATATGTTGGAACAACATCCAGACTTGTATACTGATACCCCATAATGATTCATTATGCATCACGGAGACTAAAATTATATGTTGTGGTGGTTGTAAGATCTCATATTTTTAGGTACGTTAATCTTTATGTATTTGTCAATATTTTTAAAAATATGTTTTATTAAACCTCAGTTGTTAACCCTTAGTCTATAATGCTTTGTTATGGATGGTTTGAAGAAGTTTAAATAAGGGAAAATGGGGATTTGAGCAGAAAATCCATGCTTAGTTGGATTTTAAACCTTGGAGCTCTGGCTGCATATTAAGACTAACAGCTACAACATAGATTAATAAATTGTGGTGTAGGGCCCTTGGAGAAGAATTTCATTGTTAAATTATGTTAGGAATAGTTATTCTGTAGAGGTATTTTGTGGCATATGATAATTGAACAATGTGGTGTGGAGGTCATGGATGCGGTGTAAGGGCCTTGGAATGGATTTTAGTTTGTTATAATAAAAATGGTTTCCCTATGAAAATGATATAGGCTACATCGTAACCTACATATCATGTTTTTTAGGATCCGTGGTGTGGTGTTGTAGGTTGTGTTTTAGTCCCTATCTAGGTTAGTAGGATCGAGGCATGGACATGTCCCCAATATTTAGACATGGTTTGACCAAGAATGTTGTACTGTGTTCTAGGGATAAGGCACCATGGTCTGGGCAGTCTAAGATATTTTCTAAGATGTTCAGTCATCATCTCATTTTTCATAAACTATCTATAAATACGATAAACCCCTTCTATACTCTAGTGCATCCCATATTTTGTACTGAGACGTTAGGCACCTCAAATATCCTTTGAAAGGCCTTCGAAGCGACATGTGATTGGATTGAACCCCAACCTTATAAGCATAAATACTTAGTGATACATTCCATTTTACAACAAACTATGATCACCTCCTAAAACCATAGTGAATATTCAGTGAATCACAGTGTTTTGAGAATATTTTTTGAAGGATGGAGAATCTGATCGATTTGGTGAATATTGATGTTTTGGAAACACTAAGACCAATTTTGATGTCAGTAGTCTAGAAAAGCTCCAAAATTAAATTTTTCAATCCTAATATTGTGTTCAATAACTTTGATCACACTGTAATGTAGTGAACACAACCTTTCTAATTAAATAATTTTAATTCGATGACTATAACTATGCTTAGACCTCCCACAGATCATGTCAATTCCAATGAAATCTAGACTGGGATTGTGAAGACCTGATATTTGAGACTATCCCTGGGATTGATAGGGACGTAGAAGAATTGGTAACATCAATTTTGGAATAAAATGTTAAATTCAATGATTTAATAAGGTAGGATGACATTTAATTGAAATTTTTTAATTGGTTTCTAATCAACATGGAATTTTAGATAGATAAATAGTGGAATTTTTGTGGTTGTTTTAAACATATATATATTAAATATAAAAGACCTTTAAAATGGATTTATTTTTTGAATTTATCAATGTGTATTATGATAAAATATCTGTTATATGTGATTTATTTCCATGTTAACTTCATTGTTATATTTTTCCGTGATGTGAGACTATTGTGAATGATGCATATGGGTGGGATTCTACATGGTTTGTTTTTCCATGGCTTGTAAAAAATTATTCTTGTCATTTGTGCTTGTGGGAACAATATGTGAAGCTTGACGGTAGGTTTCTTGGTTAGGAACCCCAACCAATGGTGTGATGCATAATTTTTAATAAATCCTTAAGGTATGATTCATGGGGTAAATTGTACATGGTTGTGATATAAAAAGTAATTTGTCACCTTTGGGTGAGTTGATTGATTTCTTGATGGCGGGATTCACTACTTTGTTAAATGATATGAATATTATTCTGATATTGGATAATGTTCCATGGTTGATGATTATTCTTGATATATTAGGATCCACCACATTATGTAGAAATTTGATATTGTTTTGAAGCAGGTTTGGGTATCCCTGAATTTCAACTTAGTTTTTGAGGTTTGATATGACACATGATGTAAAATATTAATTTATTAATCATTAACCATGTTTATCACATTATTTCATGCACTATATAGTCCAACTATATTTTTAGGCATTTTTGGAGGTTGTCTATTGTGTTTTAATGACATCCAGTTAACATTTACATTTGTTACCCATGTAATGTTTTTGGTTGTAGATACAGATAAGGGAAAGGTGTTGTGTGCTAATTAACCACATACTAGATGGGTTGGAGTATTCTAATGTGACAGAAATGGGGATCATCACAGAGGTGTTGGGATTCTATTGTAGAGAATATTTAGTATTTTATTTCTATAATTTTTATCCAGTCATTTAGATATATTCATCCAATAATTTCAATATAATATTATTTCATGGATATTTTTTTCCATTATTTAAATATGATTTCTTTTTTATTATTATTGTTATTACTTATGTTATATCTACTTGGAATGAGACGGTATAGTATCCCCAATATATTTTTTACACCCTCATTACTTGTTGGCATCCTATGACATATGATGAGGCATGGATGAGGAAACGTAACCACTCAGTTAATTCATGTGATGGATTATTAGGTCGAGAGGTAACATGGGGGTGCACACATAACCAAAAAAACACATATAAGAATGAATCAAGTTACCTAAATTATTTGGGGGTTCATAATAAATTATAAAATGTAAAATGGAAATTATAAAACACACAATAACCATCATAGGGTCATAATATTATCAGCCTATTCTATGAAGCAATCATTCACTATATTAATACATCCTTAATCACATCAAATAATTCCACCTCTAATAACTAAAAAAGAATTACATAATAATAAAAAATTAATATTCATATTGAACTGATCTAATCTCATTTCACGTCTCATTATCATTTAAATATTAATAATTGTTCAAAAAATTACATTCATCAAACAAATACATATTTCAGCCACTATAATTTCATATAAACACATCTTTTCCAATATTCCTCTTTAATTTCCACACATCATTTATCCTCCAATTCATTTATTATTTGATAGCTTATCGTTTTTATCACCACATTGAATTTCAAAATTATTATACTTCATAACATTTCATTTATCCAATTCCATGTTAATTTATTACATAAACCACAAAAACCTCATTATACCACCCTAAAAATAACCAACAACCCTCACCTCCTCCTTAACCATAGAAATCATGAAATGAAAATTCCATTATAACCCCCAAAAAATTAATTCCGACAACATATAAACAATAAAATAACAACCTTATTACATAAAAAACTAATCATATCATAATCATTATGTAATTACTATGAAGAAACAATTTAATTATTTGTACAACTAAAATTCAAAAAGAATACGAACATTTTGTTACCATTAATAAGTCACATAACCAATTATATATAGTTATACATTTTTACAACAATAATAAATCACAAGATCTGGATTGACACCGATATCAATCAACAATAGAAATAATACAGAAAAAAAGTTTTCTTCACTTTACACACCATTTTATTTATGTTCAATTTAGTATCATTATTAGGAAAATCTTATATATTTACCTATCTAAATATTAATAATTATAAATTATTCATAAATATATAAAATAAAATTATAAGGCCCAAATCATTTATATTGAATGAATCTTCAAAAATACAATATAATACAATGGGACAAAATGATTAAAAATAGGTAAATGTGAAAGGATCTTCAATAAACTCTTCAATAAATATATTCTAATTAATAATTATATGGTTCCATAATTATAATACCCTTCCATTGAGTTTTCCTAAATATTAAAATGGTAAATTTGCTCTTAATAAAATCTTCCCTTTTAATTTATAAGTTTTTGATGTGGTCACATGACTAGCCATGTAGTAGTAATTTTATCCATGAAGTTTCATGACTAAAGAAGTATTGAACCACGTAACAACCTTATATTTTTATTTATTATTACATTTAAATAATTAAATGTGTTCAATATGTTTCTCCACATGAAACATGGATCATAAATGATGTCATGTAATAACTATAATAAATATACATATTTATGTATGTATATTAAATCCATGTAATTTAATTATAAAAAATTAATTAGTGTAATACTTTTATGAATTATTTATATAAATAATCCAAATTATACTTTTAATACAAAATAAATTCTATTTTTGTTTCTAAAATGACTAATTAGACAATTTTAATGTAAGAATTGTGTTTGTCGAAAAAAAATATTTTATGTTTCGTGGTTATTTAATATAAGATAAATTTTATTAGTTGATTTTAATATATATTTATATGATTATTTATTTAACAGTAATTCATTTTTAAAAAATATCGTAAATATGAAAGGGAAAGGTAAATTTTAAAATATATGTTTTCATATATAAAATGATTTAATTAATCTTATTGTTTTATTCAAAACATATATTACAATGTGTTATAATATTAATTTCAAAATAATAAGATTATATTTCTATTCATTAGTGTAATACTTTCATCTGGTTAATTTTATGTATTTTTCCAAAAAAAAAATAGTTTTTATGTGGATATTGATAAGAAGCTAATTTAGGAATAATTGGAACTTTTTTGACGTTATCATAATACAAGAAGGACTTAATTATTTTTAAAACCATAGAATATAAAATCAATATATTAATAATTAAAATATATTATTTAATATTATGAATTTTTCCTGTAAAACCTGTGTATATCATTTTAATAAAACTATAATTTTTTTTTAAAAACTATTTTTATTATCTTGTATTAAAAAATGAATTTTAGAAATTTTAGAAATTAAATCTATAAAAATGAATATCATATTTTAGATCAACAAAATAATATTAAATAATGAGATCAATTTTTATTTTCAGTATATAGGTATTATTAATATGATTAATGTTGATGAAGATGACATTGGTAATGTTTTTATTTTTTAGAGAAATATATTATTAATATTGGGAAATTTTAATCTCATAAATTAAATAAATCTATTTTAAATTATTATTCCAATATTATTCTTAAACACATATATAATTATATCAAAAAATATTTAATGGGTATCCAATTCTGTGTAATATTAATAGCACATAATTGTTAACATACAATTTTCTATAAGAAAATATTTTCTATATATAAAATTATTTAATTTAAATGATAATTTCCACTTATTTTAATTTTTATTTTATCAAAATTGTATTAAATAAATGAATATCACATATAAATTTTTTCATATGGGATATTTAAAATCTTAAAATTAAAAGAAATTACTTTTTTAAAAACCTATTACCATGGGAAGAATAAAAAAACGCAAAAGTAAAAAGCTAAGAACACATAATCTCAAAATTTATTATAAAATGTCTATAAATACATGTTTTAGGATTTATAGAACCAATATCAACTATATATCCATAATTTAAAACTATTGGATTCTTTGACCCTCGAATATTGTAATGATATCACTAAAATTAAATGTGTTTTTAGAAAAGTTCCATTTTCTTTACATGTAAAAGGGCACAATTAAACCCCTTCATAACACACCCATTCAATAGAATTACTTCCTTAAACTCAACCATTTTTTCCTCATAAAATCCGATAAAAATTTCATAATAGTATAATATAAATTCAATGATAATTGTCCCTTTATTCTCTTGTTTACATTCAAGAGAATGTTTAATGTCCCAAAGTGAGAATTACTTGATACATAACATTTTCATTTTAGGATTTATCTTCCAGAACTATAAAAAATATTAATATGATAATATGTATAATTATTGTAATGATTTTTTATTATATTAATTAAACATCATATATTTATTCTTTCTCATCCACCAATGAAACAAAATAATGTTAATTGTGTGTTGTATAGACAATCACCTCCACCATGTAATGTTTTTAATTTTTAATTTTGATTTTATTTCATTATAAAAACAATTAAAATATGATTAAAAATTTATAAAATAATTACTAATTTCATTATTCTTATATGTTAATGTTATTATATAGAGACGCTGAACTGTTACATATATTATTATATGATTTTATGCATAATTAACTGACACATGAGAAGACAAGGATCATAATGTCTAGTGTATTTGAATGATTAATAATATAAATATGATAACATGGAAATGGAATAATATTTTTTATTTTAATCAACAATAAATATATCTTAACATCCCTTGAGATCCCTTATATCCATATGATAACCTGGAAAATACATGATAATATGGATGAGCTAAGAATCTTTATAGGGGTATAAACATTGGAATAAAGAATGAACAAGGGTTTTATGGCATAACATGATAACATAAAAAAGAAATGGAATAAGAATTAAAATAATTAATATAACATGTATTTAATGAGGGCATATAATTGTGGAATCATAGGAATGTGGAAACAACACAAACTTAACATAATCACGAGTCATGGCTAACTGCCAAAACCATTGTACATGGGAAAAATGTCCCATAAATGAATCAAGTTCACTCCCTATCCAAAAACTGTGTATGATGACACTAAAAATTACCCAATTTTATGGATAACTATATGGGAGAACCCATTTTAACATTTTCACACATATGTGTTCCACATGAAGTATTGATTATAAGGGTGACCCATGCAAAGAATTCAATATCACAATCTTGTCCTAAGGAATAACAAAAGAGAATTTCGAAATTTTGACAAAAAAATAATTCATTTAAACATTAAATAAAAATTATTAAGGGATTATTGGAATATATCATGATAATTTATTTCAAAATTATTTGAATATGAGTAAAGGATTATTTAAGATACATTAGAAATGAAACATTTAATGCAGTTTAATAAAAATATTAAACAATTGTTAAAGCTGAAAAGAAATAATTTGTCAGTAAAACCACAAAGTTTCCATGATATATTGTAATTTTAAAATTATATACATTATTAAAAAAAATTGTAATTAAAAAGATTATGGAGTGAATTGAAATATGGGTAATAAAATCAGAAGTTCCCATTAATCGATATTGCTTTTTGAGATAAATTCAGAGGGGTACATTTTTAAAACATGAATTTCTCCATAAAATAAAGATTATATGATATGGATAAATTATCTTAAAAATATAAATAGATCATATAATAAGGAAAAAAATAAAGAATTAGTACATTTTGGTAAATTGGGAGAAAGAGTAACAAGAAAGAAAACATGGAGGTTCAGGTAGTATCCCTTACCATATGTCCAAAACAGTTTAAAAAATGATCTTAAAGTATTAAAAAATAATATAAAATTCATTAATTAAATAATTTAAAACCTTTTATACATATATAATATTCCTTATTTTCTTATTATGTTCAATTATATATCCTTTCTTATGGGTTTCGATATTCTATTTCATTGTTTAGGAGCATTGGTTTCCTTGGTTTTCATCACCAATTTACTTGTATACTTATATGGAAAATCATGTAAAATGAGAATGGTTTATTCAGAATTGAATTTATATTTAATTAATTATTATCTATAAAATTAAATGGTTATATAAGTCCATTGGTAATTTTGGGTGAGTAATAATCATTAGATAATATGTTTGTGATAATCGTTTATATTACATCGTTGGTTTCTTGATCGTCACAGACTGGATTCATTTTTTTAATTAATATCATGTATATATATTAGTTACATAACATTAAATAGGGTTTAATACATATATTATATTATTTTTTACCAATAAAAATGGTTTTATAGAAATACTTGTAGGAGGTGAAAGAAATTGAAGACTCGTCATCCTTGATTATGATAAATTAACACAGCATAGACAATTTTTTCATTTGTAGAACAACAAGGGGAGGGAAAAAATGATTATGTATTATTCCATTTATATAGTAAAATTATATTATATATGAGATAATATAGTTACCATGTCAATTGTATAAGGGTTGGTCAGAAGAGAATAAGAAAAAAATGATATTTGAAAAAAAATTAATGCAAATTGAAAGAGGATTTTACCTCTTGAATTTATCTTCCTTGAAAACCTCAGAGAGAAATGGATTTGGTATTTTGTTTATATAAAGGGGAAATATAAATGAGTTAGAGGCTTGGTAATAAGATTGTTCAGAATTTTGACTAGTATCAAAGCTTTCAAAGTGTGAGGACAAGGTGTGGTGGTGGGTTGTATTTATTGGGTGGATGGGTGTTTTCTCATTATTTTGTCCATTAGTTTATTATTTTTCCTAAATACATCGAATACTTAGAGAATTTTTAAAGAATATATTAAAATAATTAATTATTTTATGATTTTATGGGTTTAAATAAGCCATGCATTATTTATAACTCAATAATTCAAGTATTTAACTTTTATCCTAAATTATCATATTTTACAGTCGAAAAAAATAAAGTATTTTAGAAACATCCCAAAAACCCATGAAAACCATTTTTGACTTTTATATTTAAAAAATGAACTCAATTTTATGAAAACAATTTTCTCAATATTATAATTTTAATTTTTCATTAAAATTTCATTTACATGGAAAATACTGAATTTAAAATTATAACTAAATTCATAACACATAGAAAAATTTATTATGGTATCACAAAATTATAATAGAATCATAAGAAAGTATTAATTTATGAATATATTTTATGAATATTAATTCCCATTTAAATAATTATAATAATTATAAAATTTATAATAAAAATTTATGTTTAAAAATTTATCAAAACATAATAATTACTTTCTGAAACATTTATTTACATTTACAATGATATAATTATATCATATTACCATTTATATGATTCCATAATTTTAATTTTACCCTTTTATGTGGGGTTAATATTCTATTAGACTAATTACTAATCCTAAATGTTATGTTACTATTCCAAATGTCAAGTTACTATTCCATTGGTATAGATTCCTTATCATATAGAAATAACTAAAATCTCATTAATTAATTATTTATAATGTTTTTATTCTATTATATTTGTGATTTAATGTGATTTATACTATATGTAATAATTATAAGAAGTTAATTTCCATTTAATGAATTCAGGGTTGTTACATTCTTCCCCTCTTATTAAATTCTCCCTCCAAATTCACCTTTACATGCTATAGTGAAAAAAATTATGGTACATATCATTCATCACTTACTATGGTTCCCATGTCGCCTCTTCATACTTATGTTTCCACAATAGTACATTGACATGTTGAGTAGTCTTGTTGCGTAGAAATATATCTCCACGATCCAAGAAATTCACTTGCCACTCCACTTTGGACAGATCATTTTCCAACTCTACCACATCTGAATTCGGTATATGTGAGAAAATTGTTATGTACTTCCAGAATAAGAATAAATTGAAAACATTTGGTACTTGATATATGATTGTTGGAAGTTTTAGACAATAGTACATATCTCCAACATGTTCAAGAATCTCTAATGGGAAGACGTATCTCAGATGTAGCTTTCCTTGATTCCCGAATATCATGATCCTCTTCAATACAGATATTTAGAGGAATACCATGTCTCCAACCATAAAATCAAGGACCCATCGACAATTTTCTACACTGATCTTTTTTGACATAGGGATACCTTGATGTACTATTGAATCTTTTTCACCTTCTACACCAATTTTTTACTATTTATGGTCCAAGTAGCTTATGTCAACCAACTTCAACCCTACGAGTTGGTGATTTTCATCTTTTACCATAAATGGATTTTTATAGATCCATTTGGATTATTGAGTGGAATTTATTAGCTTAAATGAATTCTTATAGTGGTAGATGAATGTACCATCATCCATTGATTCATACAGAACATTCTCTCAACATGTCAACTAATGTCTCAATTTTTTGCTCAGATTGGCCATTAGTTTGATAATTATAGGTCTTAATGATGATTAACACATTTTTAAGAGCAAGATGATCAATTTTTCATAATTTTGATGTGAATATTTGATCCTAATTAGATACAATAGATAGTGGTACTCCATATAGCCATTCAACTTTACTAATGTATATCTTTTCTTGTTGATCTAGTGAGAAGTCCTCTAAAATTTCAATAATGTTAATTGCCTTTTTTGATGATACAAGAAAAACCATATTTTATTCTATTCTCAAGATGTATTCATATGTCCTATGAAAATTTTCATTGGGATTTTTCCAATTTCAATGTTAGTGAGAGTAGTGGTTGATTCAACCCTTTATAATCTTTCCTTTCAAAATTCACATGCTGACATACTGAGCACTATGATGTATATTCAGTGATCCCATTTTACATATTTCCCCACCAATAGTTTTCTCAGATATCCTCTACATATTTGTGATCCCTGGGTGAATACAGACTGGTCAAAAATATGTTCCATTTATAAAATATTTCTCTATCTCGTTATTGGATAGAACACATAGTCATGAACCAAATCTCACAAATACTTCCTCCTACATTTTGAGCTCTGAGGATTTCCCATCTATGATAACATTATCCTTTTTCTAAATTTCCACTTCATTTCTTTGATCACACTTTATTTTCTATATGAGGGATGGTTGAGAAATAAGTGACAACGTATTGATGATTTTCATCCCATAATGATTCCCATGTCTACTCTTTGCAATTATATGTATATTGAATCCTTTTCAAATCTCATCATTGATTGTTTTTTAATCCATTATACATAGAGAATCATCCACCTTATTTACATTACCCTCATGATTGTGGATTGAGAATTCATAATCCTTGATGAGACCTAACCATATTCTCAAGTGAATATTAAGATACTTTTTTGTCAATTTCTATTTGAGGATCTTATTATGAATATATATTTCATAGTTCTTCCGTTATAGATAATGTTGAAAGATTTTAAATAATATGATCATATATTCCAACTCAAGATCATGTGTGGAATAGTTTAGCTCATTAATATTCAACTACCATGGGGTGTAGGATTTCACCATTACATTTATCTTCAGTAAAGAAGCTAAAACCTTCTCTGAGGCATCGATATATATATCAAAGGGTTCCACACATGTCCGTAGTGTGATAAATGGTGTAGTGATAAACCTAAATTTTAACTTTTTGATGTTGTATTCACATTAACAAGTCCAACAAAACATCACACCCTTCTATGTGATCTTGGTTGTTGGGATTCACCATTAAGAGAATTTATTAAAAAAATACTCATTAACACGAAAGTAAACAAATGAATATATTGATATCTATTACACATGTCGTCCTAAGTAACTCTACGGTTACCTTTTACTTGTAAGGGTCCATATATATATCCCATTTCATGTTAAATCATTCCCCACTACTGGTACTTCCTCCATCTAGAACTCACACTTACTATACCTTTCATATAGATTATCCATTTTAATTGTGATTATAACATTATTCAAATACTCATAAGGTTACTCCATACTCTTGGAGTAATTCATAATATTTTCTACAAAGACTCCAAAAAAAATTCTATATTATCTCAAAATAATTTTTTCATTATGCAGATAAAAATTTCTACTACATTAGTGAGTTATAAGGGTATCACAATGAGCCCATAATGTCCGCACCTCATTCAATAGGGAGACTAGATAATATCTTCCTTCATCACTAATAATTGGTGTTATCCCAACCAAAGTTCCACATTAGTAAAACAATTTCCCCATGTAGATAATCGAACAAGTCATCTATATGTGCCAGAGGATACTTTTTATTTTTCATCACTTTGTTGAGATCATGAAAATCAATACATAGGTCCATTGATCCAAGGTGTTTCTTGATAAAGCAGACTACCAAACCCCATATTGAATGACTTCGGCTTAAAATACCATTATCCAAATTCTGTTGTAATATCATATTCAATTATTAATGATCAATAGCTGCCATTATATAAGGCTTATTTGGTATACGAAGAGATTCATTTATAGTTTCAATTGAGAACTCAACATATCAAATAGTAGGAAGTTTATCCATCTCTTCTAGAAACACATCAGTGTAATATCTTATAATTGGCATGTTTTCAAGCATGATTACCACCTTTGTCTAAATCATTGGTATAGATATGATTTCTCATCAGTCAATAATATCCACAATTGAGATAATGATTATAAATGATTTTCACATTCCTCTTTTAACATGTACATAATTGGAGGGTGCTTTAGGATGTGAATAGTGATCTATCTTTCTCGACAGTTGATATTGGATTTATAGAAAGATATCCAATCCATTCCAAATGTAGAATAAAAGTCCATAAAAAAGGAAAAAATATTTTTAGAGTGGTTCTATTGAAAAATATTTACTGGGGATAAGTTATATACTTTAGATGCATTATTTTCCCCAATTTCTATTCTCACAGATAACTCAACCACTATATTTTGAGGTTGTATTTTGAATGATCTTCTAAAATTGAACGATATAAAATAATGAGTAGTACAAAAATCAAAATGTATATATACTATTTTGGAATTAAAAACCAATGTAACTATCCACACATCATTTTTAGGCCCCACCTCTGTATTAGTGATAACATATTCTCTTCGATTCTACCTTAGAGTTTCTTGTTGTTGATTGCCTCAAACAACCATTGTCTTATAGAAATGTCTTTCTTAAATCGCATGTACCTATTAGTTGAAAAACTACACTATATTCTAAATTATTATATGAACCTTCATTTATTATTCATTTTTAGTGAGACTCTTCATATCCCATCATTAGTTATTTTCCATATTCCATTATCTTCAATGTTTAAATCATCTATTGGTTTCCTTCAATAAATTTACAGGATGCTTCTTCCCACACATATGACAAATGAGATGTTGGGTATTCTTCCCATCATGGGTTTTATATATTGATCCACCAATTTTAAACTCCATTTTCATTATTTTTTTTACTATTCCCATGAGAAATCTATGAGTCTCCGCTCTTTATTTCAACGTAAAGGAATCAACACATAATCTCTTCAAAGTTGTCAATGCCTCGAATCACCAATGATTTTTGTAACCTCATCTTTAGTCCACTAAAGAGGTTATCCATGTTTCTTTATATGTTCATAAAATATTTGGAGGTGTATATTACAAGACTTGTAAATTTTTCCTTGTATTATCCAATATACCCGCCTTTTTTTGCTTCAGTTCAATGAACTCCCTTTCCATATTAAGATTGAGTTTCTGTGGAAAATATTTATTGAAATATATTTTCATGAAATATTCCCATTCCATGGAATAAATTTCCTCTATAGACTTAATTTTCTTAATCTGTGTTCACTACTAATTAAATTCCCCATCAAAATGACATACATATAATAAAACATTGTCCATATCTCAGAACTGGGGGAAAAATATTTTCTAAATGGAATTAATCTATTACTTTGTGATGCGGGGGACATTAGATCCACTAAACAAGGGAGAAATTTTCCACATGAATTATTTGACCAAAACATGCACTTTATTAGGTGAAAGAGGTATTTTCACATGATTCAATTTATTATTCATATATTGATCCAACTTATCTTGCAATTTCATGATGTTTTAAGCACTTGTTCCCATCATATTTTGTATGTCATCAGGGAAATATTTACTTTTCCTGTCACATTGTTTATTGATATGGTTTCTTCTATCCCCAAACATTAAATATTATAAATAAATTACAATTTGTGGGTTTTTAATTCAAAGTAAATAAGCATATAAAATAAAACATTGAACATATTAGGATCATTTTGTAAATTAAAAGTATATCTTATTTTCTGATACAATATGTTTCAATAAAATATTTCTATCATTATATAATTATCCAATGGTTTTTAATACTTTAACATATTCCTAAAAAATAACTACACATTACACTGATACCAACTATAGTGACCCCAGCCTTGTACACATATTATTACGTAATTTTATTCCAAATTATCCATCAAATTACAATCCAAGGATTGTAATGTCTAGTTTCAATGAATGATTAGGTACAAGAAACGAAAAACATGGAAATAGATTAAACAATATTTATTTTTTTCATAAATAATAAGATCCTAACATACATTTAGCTTCAATAACTACATAGGGTAACTAGGGGAATATATGAACAATATTGTGATCTAAAATAGAAAGTACTGGTATAATCATAGGAATAAAGAAAACAAAAAGTGTTTGAATGAATAACATGACAACATAAAAAGTCATGGAATGTGAATAAAAATAAGGAATAATAAAATTTAAATCATTTGTACATGTTGACATCGAATCTTAAGAATGTGAACAAAACACACAATATGACATATGCATTATTCAAGGCTAACTTTTAAATCATTGTGCATGGTGGACAAAGTCCCATAAAGGAATTAGGATCTCTCTATATCCCAACATGATGTCTCATGAAAATTTATAGTACCCAAATCAATAGAGAAATTTTTGAGAAAAATAATTATAATATGTTAAAGAATATGTGTTCCACCTGAATAATTAATCATAATGGTTACTCATAGAAATAATTGGGTACCTTAATCATTTTATAAGGCATAAAAATGGAATATCATAATGGTGATAATGAAGGAATGAATTTAAATCATAAATGGACATTAATAAGGTAATATAAGACTACATAATTATAATGTATGTCATAAGAAAGTGAATACATGTAAAAAAGAGTGTTTATGTTACATTCAAAATGATATATTTTAGTGCGGTTAAAGGTAAATAATAAAGAGGGTTTAAAGAGGAAAAAGAGAATTTTGTTTTCATTAATCCAAAAATGAACTATGTTTTTTTGTCACGATGAAATGATTGATTTTATAAATATATTGGTAGATAAAAACACATAATGGAGTGCGCTTAATAATTCGTAAGAAAACAGGAATTTCTCATTCATTGATATTTATATTCATGAATATTTGAGACAGGAACCATATTACAACATATATATATCAATAAATGAAAGATGATATGATCGGGATACATAATGTTGGAAGAAATAAAAAGAATTTAGATGAATTTATAAAAGAATAGAAGCATCATATTGTGGTAATGGAAGAGAATGATTAGCCCGGAGGGAAAAAATGGAGGTTCGGGCAGAATCTTTTACCTTCTATCTGAAACGATTCTATACATGATTTTAATATCTTGGATAATGAGATTAAATACAATAATAAATTAATTCATAAAATTTTATAAATATATTTTATTTAGTATTGTTTAATTATGTTCATTTATTGTCTTTTCTATGGGTATGTATATTCAATTTCATCATTCGGGGGCATTGGTTTCCTTGGTTTTCATGATTAGTTCTGTTTTTTAAATATAAGAAAAATCACTTAAAATGGAAATGGTTGTCCAAAATTCATGTCATATGATATTAATTATCATACATAATATTAAATGGTTATATTATTCATTTAGTAATTTTTGGTTATAATTAATCATTAGATAAATGATAGTAACAGTCGTTTTGATTAATTTGGAAGTTTCTCGATCACCAAGAACTATCATTGTTTTATAAATTAATTTCATGTATATATAATGGTTCCGGAAAATTAAATATGATGTAATAAAAATATTTTACTATTTTTTAACCATAAAAATAGTTTCATAAATTTCCTTGAAATTGGTAAAATAAATTGATGTCTTGTCATCCTTGAATGATATAAATTAACATATCACAGACAATGTTTTTATTTTTAGAGAAACATGGGGAACAAATAGAATTTATGATTGGTTACTCCATTAACATAAAAAAATTACAGTATATGTGGTTTTATGTGACTTATAATATAGGGAATAATTATAAGAAGTGAATTTTAGTTGATATAATTCTAGGATTCTACATATTATAATATTTTGTAACCATAATCACCCATCGAGATATAACGTGTTCATGTTTGGGTACACTTAAGCACATTATGGAATAATCTAATAAAACTATATGATTGATGAATATGGGAATGTAAAAAATATAATTATTACTACCTAATAAAAAATAATATTTTTTATTCTATAATGGTCATCTTATGTATTTATCTTATTATTATAATATCATATTCAATTTCCAAAATTACATAAATAAGATAATACTAAATAAATTTTCACATAATGATAAGAGAAAAATATATAATAAAAAATATCATATTAAAAAAATTGGTTCATATTTGATTATATATAGATGAATAAGGATTCTAGTGTGGTATATAATAATAATAATTTGAATATTTTGGATGATATGCACATACATAGGACAAGTCTAGACATGGTTAAGGATTTAGACTCAAATTCCTCTATGCGAGACATGTTTTGTATTATGAGATTAATATCATTTATGTAGTCTATATAGTACCTATATAATATATAATATAAGGATTTGTCATTTATTAATGCAATAGTATGTGTAATTATGATCTATCTCTTTTTTAGTGTTTTTATTAAAAAGTTACTAAAGCCTCAATGATTCTTTGTCTGAAAAATTAATTTCATGATACATGTTTATGTTATTCACCATGTTTTACATTGAATTATTTATTAACTTCACATGGGTTTTATCTATATAATATATATTTATTATTAATGTATATAGAAATTTAAATATGTTACTTCTAATATAATGGATTTTGACATAGTCGTGGCATGATTCATTTAGATTTTTGATAACATAAGTATTATTACTTGAGTTACGATAATTATCTTGTACTTATTTCTTATATTTTTGGTACATTATACCATTTTATTATTTTATATGGCATTATATTATTTTTTTAGTTATATAAATTCTTTTCACATTATCCCTTTAAACAAATTTCACAATTATTTGGATATGAATCTTATAAATGAAATCAGTTACTCAAATATCATTATTTTATTTATAATGTTTTATCTTGGAATTTTATTTTCAATTCAAGGATAAATCCATAATTATATTTTAATATATATTTTTTAAAATCATTCTTTTATATTATATTATTTTTTAAAATGAATATTTTACTACAATTTTGGCAATGTGGGTTTCAAATGAAGATATGTTTACAATTTTAAAATGAATTCATTTAAAAACCATGTCATATGTCATCAAAAAATAATTATAATTGGAATCAATAATTTAATATAAAATAATCCATTATTATATATTTGTTTTATATTTTAAATTTTACAAAAAAATCATATCACTCTTTTTAAAATTACTACCTAATGTGACCCCAAACATTTCCTATTATGGGAATGTTAATTTTTTTTCTAAAAGAACATTTAAATTTTAACATTCGCATTCCTTATCATCTTAAAAATGATTAAGCCTTTTGGGTTTCAGGTTTCATGATTTAAATTCAAATATATTCATTAATTTTGGGGGGTTCGAAATCATAGTATCAAACAATTAAATTTTTGAACCCATCACATGTGTTACCATCTGAGGAATTATTTTGAAAGAATAAGTTTTTATCTATATAAACGCAAATATTTGATTTAGTTGTTAAATTAGCGATATTTTCTTTTTGAAACCATATTCCTCTATTATCTATATGGAATAAGATCATTTTTTTTCCAATATTGACTTAGCTATATACTCATTTCTCAATATGTAGTGAACAAAAAATTTCACATAATTATAATTGGATGATGTTCATATAGAAAGAATGTAATATTTTTTATTCACATTTGAAATGGAATTAGGGTCCCATATATTTTTATTAGGATTTTAATTATTATTGGTATATTTAATATTTATTGTGTAACCATCCACATTCATTATCCAAATGGGTTATGATCATGTTACCCCGTTAATTGATATGATGAAAATTATATTCATTTTGAATCTTGTTATTCCTATATAGATTTATATTATATTATTTACTATTTATTGTATATCTATACACCTTATTTCTTATAATGGGTTATGATCATTTAATCCATGATATTGAAATGGCTAAAAGTTTTTTTATTTTGTATATTATCACTCCAATACTAATAATTAATAGAAAATTTTAATATATATATTTTATTAAATATCTTGTATTATGAATTCTTTAGACATCAACAAGTGACGGGTGACACCTCAGATTATATAGATAATCGATGAATTGTTATTTCTCATTAGAATAAATGAATTATTTTTTATGTATTAGATAAATGTATTTCATTTAAAGTAGTATCATGATATCTATGATCAGGATAACATGGGTTATGGTATAGAATTAGCTATATGAAATTCTGCATTTCATCTATAATGAACTAGTTATTGTTATCCAGGAGATCATTTGATTTAAATTATTATCCATTTATATAAAATGATTTAATTTTCATTATATTATGGAATTATTTCTATTAAATTTATCAAACATAATATTTAATTAATTTATATCCAACGATTGCCTTAAATGATTGTTTTCTATTATAGAGTATTTAAGAACACCACTTATAATGTTTCCATTTCACTGGTTATGTTAAAAAATTTTAAAAATGATATCTCTAATACTATATCCTATTTTAAATGTTTATGGGAGATGTTAATGTCTTATTATGGACTGACTAGTTTCTTAAAAAACAAAAAAAATATCTATTTATTGGGAAAGAAAAAGGTTTTTTATCTTATGTTTTTTTGAAAATTCCCTAAATCTATAAACTGAAAAGGTATAGGGAATATTTGTAGGGAAATATTTTTTTATATTTTAAAACTAATGGATAATTATTTTTTATTATTTATTGTTTTTTTGAAATCCAACACGAAATGTTTGTGTTTATGGTGCCAGATTTGGGGCTATGTACCTGGGGTGCCCAAGTTGGTTTCAAAATATAGACTAGATTAATTTTGAGATTAGGATGTTTGTTAATGATAATTAATATGTTGATTACTTCAATTTGATAATCATTTCAATGATATAGATTACCCTTTAATATAGTATATGAATTAATGTTATGGTAATAATTGCCATTTTATTTTCAGAAGAGGATTAGAGAACATCAATGAAAATACATGGAATAAGTCTATGTAAATTATGACATCCATATTTATTTAAAAATTATTTAGTATGTTATTTTACTTTTAATTATATCTCTATATAAATAATATAATCATAAATAGGCTATAGTATAGATATTCCTAGGTGTAATAACACTAAAATAGTGGATTTTTTATCAAATCAATCATCACATAGTGCATGACAAGGTGGACCAATTGCACACCTCATTATATACTTTAATGGTATATTATTTACTCACATTCTTTTTAATATAAATTATCAAGGATTTATTCCAAAATTACATAGTTTAAAATGTTTGATAAAAATAAACCTAATGTAACCTATGTAGAACCAATAGATTTACAGGAAGAACCAAATGTGATGTATTTAAAATGAATGTACCATAGGTCAAAATGAAAGTTTCAATATAGATTACATCTTGGGATTGATATTTCATATTTATGTTATCATTTAATCTTGTTTTATGGACAACCATTTTGAGTATTACTATTTTGTTCAAATTGGATTAGAAAATGAAGACGGAAAACGTATGTATCTAGAAACAAATATATCTTATATTCAAATAAGGGGGCATATTTAAATGGTTGAGAATATTTTCATATTCATGTTATGTTGGAAAATCCATATTTATTATTCGTATATATGTTTGAGGGGTTTATATCTTAATATAAAATAAATCATTATAATATTATCTATTTTTGGTTTTCGTTGATATTTATAAATGATATTATGGTATTTTTTAAAACCTATGAGGATTTTGTGAGATTTAAATATATATAAGAATTTTTATTGGGTACATATAGTGTAATGGGTTGTAAATATATTCTAAATGGTATTAAAAACCTTGAAAATTTTTTTTCTAATAGGATTATAATTTTGGGAATAGATATTTATGAACAAATGATTGAATTTTGAATAACTCTTTAGATTAAAAGCATGGGTTATTTTTAGAAATGTTTTTAGTTAGAATTAATTGAATTATAATAAATTATTAATTAAATAAGTAATCCATGATATTTTTTCTAATGTTTATCTCATTTTTAGGATGATGATATGTATCGGCTAGGAGACATTATGAAATAGTGGTTACTGATTCTTTTATTTTGAGGAAGAATATATATTCTAGTTGTGGTTTAATGAAATAGATATTTAGATGGTCTTTAAAAAGATATATTTTGGTTATTTTATTAATAGGGTATATATATATGGGTATATGATAGTATGAAATATTAATTCTCTTTTAGGAATGATATGTATATTAATCTATCCAAATAGATTATGGTATATTTTAGATTTGAAGTTATATTACAAATTATAAAGAAGTTAATACCCTCAACAACCTTTATTTTCAAGCGATAATTAAAATTTTAAGAAAATAAATTATTTTAGGGGATAAATTTGACACTATAAGATTATTATATATTATTAAAATTAACTAATTCAATGTTTTCAATTTCTTTATCCACACACAACACAGAACAATAAAGTAAATGTGATATAATTTGATAAAATATAAATATAATTTTGTGGTTACTAAAACATATTTTTTTAATTATTGAGAATTAATATGAGTAAATTATTTATGAAATATTTATAGAAATAAATAATTTATACTTTTAATAATAATAAATTTTTATTTGTAAAACAATAATTATCAATAATATAATTTTAATTTAAAATAGTATATTTTTTAAAATTCCCTTTTACTGATTAATATTTTTTTAACAGGATACATGAAATTAATTTTTTAATATATATTGATATTTATAATTAGTTAAAACTAATATAATTGGTATATTATATGAAATAATAATGAGAATTATCAAAATTATAAAACACCTAATTTCTTATAAAAACAACTTTTCCTTTTGTAATGCCCTGGACCTCTCTAGTCCATTATCTTGTGGAAATATTTTGGTTGAGGTGTTTTAAAAGGTTAAAGAGACTCATCCCCAACTCATTCCCAAAACGTCCAGGTCTATTAAAAATGTTTCTAGTTTTATGAGCACTGTCATGGTGTCATAGAAATTGTGTCATAGAAACGGTGTCCCAGAAATGGTGTCACAGAAACCGTGAGTATATAGTGTTTCCAAACTAGTGATTCTACAATGTTTCTTGTATGTTGAGTCAACAGTGTTTACAAACTGGTGATTCTACAGTATTTCTAGACCAGTGAGTCTATAGTGTTTCTAGATCATTGAGTCTATAGTGTTTCCAGAACGGTGAGTCTATAGTGCTTCTCGAATGGTGATCCTACATAGTTTCCAGACTGGTGATTCTATAATTTTTCTTGACTTGTGAGTCTCTAGTGTTTCCAGACTAACGAGTCTATAGTTTTTCCAAAATGGTGAGTCTATAGTGTTTCCATAACGGTTTCATATTTCCTTTTCCATGTTTCCAGATTTTATTACTTTCGTAGATTTAGCATTTTCTTTGACATTAAACACAATCAATGGTTTTTTATGGGATTTATTCCCGATTCAAAGCCCATAAGTCCGATATTAATTTTACTATGGTTCGAGATTCCTTCTCTTAGTCAAAACATGTTGTTTAATGTGATCCTCATTTAATAGAAAATCCATCATATCCTAAACTGTTACTCCATTAATACTTCTAAAGGGGCAAGATATCTTCTTCCGCTTTTTATCCATCTTATTTTATGGTGTGAGACACTAGAACGTTTCCTTCTTTCCCATAGGATTTGTATGAATAAACATTCCTCTTTGGATTGGTTCCCCTTCAAGTTATTATTAAAGTAAGTGCACCCACTATTTTTGTGAAACCTAGTAGTATCAATCAATATTCAATTTAATTCATGATCTACCATCATTATTTTGGGTTTATCTCCTTCCATTTCAACTTTATCGGTATTGGAATGGTATCTCCATGACCCTCATGGAATTTTATTGGGTGTTGGCTAGTGTGGTGGTGTCTCTGCATCCTTAGATGGATGAAATCCTCCATGATAGGTGATCATGATCTGTTTTGTAAGTCTGTTCAAAGAGAATTAGAAACCTTTTGAGGTAGGGGATTCATTACGTTCTGTTATTTTACATGCAACTGTAGAGTTAGCTTGTTTTAGCCCCATGCATCAGAATTGAATGGACAAAATAATTATTTGAATCGAATAAATAAATTGATATCGATTGTATGTTATTGAATCTTATTTTTGTAGAATGTTTGATAACAATGATTTCTTTGTTTATCTTTTCGTTCATTAAAAAAATTGGTAAAGAACATAAATCTAGAATTAATTGGTAATTATTCGTATAAGTTTAAAGATGCATGTAAGTGAATCTGGTTTTTGTTGTTTAACTTTGATGAAAATCAAATTAACATAGTAATCATACATTTTTCATAGCTATGATAACTTGTTATTTAGGTTACCCATAGATGGAACCCAAAAATTATAAATTGGTTAATTTCAGATGGATAAAATAACCAAATGTTTGATAAAAAGTTAATTCCTCATAATGTTCTGTGTTACCATCTTTCTTATAAAGTCTAAGAGCCTCATTCTTGGAGCTGTTAGTGCTCATTATGTTTTATGGTTTGATTCCTTGTCTAAAGGACACGATCCCAATTGATATAATGTTTGTCTTCCAACTACGTGTGTTGTGATGTGAGCCTGGTTAGTTGTTGTGATATGGTTGGGCATGGAGTTCAATTGGTTGTGGCAGTAGTTGACACCTAGAGTGGAGATATGCATAGTTTTATGTATGTTGGTGTTGGGGAGGACATTAGGGATGATGAAACGGGTTAGATGTGGATGTTTGGAAGAATGATTGTTCTTGTTGGGTTTTTATCTTCATTACTTCTCCCACTTCTCAAGGAAATAAATTTTTCTTACTCATCCTTCCGAAAGGGACGAAGGCACATGGGGTATGCCACATGATTTCTATGTTTAGATTCTCAAGGGAGGATGGGTCTATGCTCTTGTAATAGGTTTAAAAGATGTGAAAGGTAGTTAATGGACTCATCGAGTTGATCCCCCTTGTTTTTAGTCGCATAGAATGTTTTTTTAGAATGACTAGGAATATGGTAATATAATAATGATGTTAATAAATTAATGAATGAATGATGATTAACCCATGGGGTGGAAGTTTGATGTGGCGTAATGTTGTGGTATCTTTTTAAAGGAACAATGGACTTTGGGTCTGATGATAATGATATTTAATGTGGAGTTATTAATAGTTAATTACTATTTAAATAAATAATTAACATAAATTGAATCTGATAAAAAGGGATAATTTAATCTAATGAATCTCTTTAAATGGTTGATTTCTTAAAGGATACCTAGTATTAGAAGTGGCAGTCACGGATCTGAGAGACACTAGCTATAGTTGAGTCTAATAATAGGTTATACCTATAGTTTGGTTGTAAAATATATTATATTCTGTAATTTTGGTATTTTTATACACTAATCCACCATGTCAGTTAGGGAAACTAACACCTCAGTGATTTTGTGCCCTTGGGGTTGTTTTCAAAAATGATTTTTTGGGAGGATGGATGACTGAATACCCCTTACAAACCTAATCTCTTCCCTTGGTAGTTACCTGTGCTGGTAGGCACAATGGTTAGGTTTAACCTATATATGTGTTTAGAAAGCTGTAATGGCTTCTGGTTATTCACACACATATATTCTGAATATAGTTTCTTATGTACTACTATAGGTGTAATGTGTATAAGATATGATGGATTGAGAATCCTTACTTGGATTGTGGGATATAATGGATTGAGGGTTAATACCTGAAATATGATACACGTAGTGGGATCTTTGGTGGATCCCCAAAAAAACCCAGTTACTTTTCTTACATGGATGTGGCTGTCTTGTTTCATGAGGTGAATTTTTTGGCGCTTCGACCAGGTGTCTGTAAGTAGGAATTTTTTGGAGAGAGATTCTTAAGACATACGTTGTTGGGGAATATCAGAAAAATAGTGGGGAAGAGGTAGCGAGGTACCCTTGATATTATTTATCTTATTATATATTAGTGTATACAATTCTTAGTGAGAGTATCAATGGTGAGGTTGGGAACATAGTATACCTGTTTAGGTGACGAGTTAGTTTCACATGTTGATCACTATGATTTAGCATGCTTTCTTTACTTTTTCAAGAGGGGATATGGGGAGGATCTTTCTAACTATACTATTATCCTCCTTTGATGTATATATAAACTGTTTCGTATGTCACTTGGAGAAGGATGGGTATCAGTTCTGTTACTACTAGAATTGGGTTGTAATAGTTTTTCAGGCTTCAATGTTTCTGTTGTTTTTACATTCCCTTGGAACATGAACTTTTTCCATTCACTTGTAGTAGTTTTAAATGAAAATACATATGATTAGTTGGGAATTATTTTATATTGTAGTCTGAGTTGGAGTTGGATGGTGTCTGTCTTATATCTCTTTTTCGCATGTCTACTCTTAAAGGGTAATGCCTCTCATTTGTGTGTTTATTATACCCTCAGTGCTAGTCTTCAACCTGACGCCTACTAGAGGAGAGATATCAGGGGGTTCACTATCTCCCTTCACACATTTCCATCCCAATATGGGTACACATTTTGGGATGGGGTCGTGACAGAGTGGCATCAGAGGTCTGGATGAGGAATTGGTTGGAGTTTGGTGTTAGGCATATGTGAGTTTACATGGGTTTATAGGGAAACAGTGTCACTCATGTTCATCAATAAATGTAAACACTAGAGACCGCTTGAGACAAAAGCATTTAGGTCCCCATGTGATCTGATTCATGGAAATTTATTTGTATAATGGATACTATACGAGGTGATTCTAGTTTTAGGGTAGATACCTAGGAATGGATCATGCATCATTCTTATTTGTGCCTGTGTTTGAATGTGTAGACCTTAGAATAGGTTATCCTAAAATGAATAAAAGAAAAAAATTGACATATTAATTTTGAGTCTTCTTTATTATATGATTAGAACATCTAACTATTTTTATTTTTTAGGTATGACATCAGGCTGACGTCCTCGGTAGGTTCGCGTAGAAGATGTCCAGCAGGCTCTGGCAGCAGATCGTCATAGATTAGAGGTTGATGAGGACACCACTTAGAGGACTACACTCCGGGATTTTGAATTCTAGAGTCTGTAGAAGTACGAGGGTTCCATTTCAGATGAAATCATGGAAGACTGGTTGGTGGAGGTCATGATTGGATTCAGATCAATCTATTCTCAGAAAGAGGACTAGGTATCTTTGGTTGGGACGATGCTACATGGAGCAGAAAGGTAGTGGTTGTTCTTGTTTCTCAGGACTGCGACGAGTTGGTGATCTAATGGGAAGATTTATGATACATTTCTAGAGTCTATTTTATTTATTTTTCTACAAATGAGTACAATCTCATGGATCTTATTACCCTTCGACATGGGATCTCTAGTGTGCTACAGTTTGGAAATATTTTTAGGAACCTTTTATGATATGATTTGGACCTATTTACCAACAGGGAGGCTAGGGTGATGCATTTCAAGGATGATTTGCATCTAGAGATCTAGTTCCAGGTCCCCCAGTTTATGTTGAAGAAATATCATGCGGTGCTGGTGACAGAACAGGTTGTTGAGAGGACATTGGCCCGAACAGAATCATCACGAGAGAGTATTCATCATAATTCATCACAAAAATGATTTGTGGGCTAGGGTTCCCATTTTTTAGGGAAAAGTGTTTATTTTTTGTTGGGGGTAGGTCCCATCGCACAACATCTTTTTTCACCTTGGGTGGTGTATCTCATGCCTATTCTATGCGACAAACCGATTGATTTTTTTGTGGAGGATGAGGTCATCAGTAGCGAGAGTGCCCAACCATTCGAATTAGTCATTTCACACCTTGTGTTCTGCTCCAGGATCCTTCATTGAGGAAATTCCTACCGAGGCAGTAGCAGGAAGATGCACTGTATTCAGATCAGTAGAGAGAAAATGGTACAGGAAGAGGACATCCCCATGAAACTCTCCATCCTCAATGAGGAGAGCGCAGCCATGGTGATTGTCATCATTTGGGTCGGAGAGGCCATAAAGGAAGTTGTGATCAGCTCATGATTTATCTTTTCTAGTTCTAGGTTATTCATACATCATTCTAGGTACACATTGATTGCTTTCTACTTGGGTGTATTCCTTGTTTGATTCAGGAGCGACACACTCCTTCATAATACCTTCCCTTGTCCATGGTTTTGGGAATTATGTAGACATTCTTCCAGTGTTGTTGGAGTTTACTACGCCAATTTGAGTTTGAGCTAACTTGTTTGAATTATGTAGAGATTGTGAGCTAGTTCTGGTGAAGAAACAATTTTGGGGATATTTCCAATGTTTTCAAATACAACCATATAATTTCATCCTCAACATGGA
Organism: Viscum album; assembly: GCA_963277665.1. Classification (NCBI taxonomy): domain Eukaryota; kingdom Viridiplantae; phylum Streptophyta; class Magnoliopsida; order Santalales; family Viscaceae; genus Viscum; species Viscum album. Next base: position 1,587,662,525 of record OY728141.1, on the reverse strand, counting down.
TTGGTTTTATTCATTGCCGGATATTTTTTATTGCATTAGGAGGAAAGTTGGGTTCTTCTATGCTTATGGAGAGCCAACAGAGTTTGTTGGCGAGTGTGACCCTTGGATGTGTCAGAGGCATGTTTTGTCCTTATCATCCTTGATGGATATGCTAATGATGAGTTCATCAGAGGTTTAGTAGTTGGTATTTACCAAGGTCATAGAAGAGTACCCTAATGTCTTTACAAAAGAGGTTGTAGCATTACCACCTAGATGATTGATCGTGTTTGGGATCGAGCTACAACAAGGAGTGTCTGTAATCTTTATTTCTCTATATAGGACAGAACCTTATAATATATAAGAGCTACATATTCATCTTGGTGGTATTTTACTGTATATTTATGTTCAGCCGAGTGTGTCACCATGGGGTGCATCAGTTTTGTTCACGAAGACAGCTGAAGGAAGTCTGTGGTTGTGTATCGATAATAGTCGCAAAAACTGAGTGATAGTGAATAATCACTATCCACTTCCAGGGGTTGATGATTTATTCATCCAAATGAAGGGTGAAAGTATGTTCACAAAGATAGTCTTGCGTTTGTTGTATCATCATATTCATGTAAAGAAGGAGGATATCCTAAAGACTTCATTATGTTTTCTTCATGGGGATTACGAGTTCGTTGTAATTCCGTTCGGTGTGATGAATGTCACAGATTATTTTGTGGGATTGATGAATATTGTGTTGTGAGAGTTATTGGATAATTTCATGGTAGTTTTCATCGATGACATCCTTTTTTAATCCATGTCAATGAAGGATCATGTACAGTATCTACACACCATTTTGGGAGTTCTTCGTCAACAACATATATATGGGATGTTGTTGATGTGTGATTTTTGGGCTAGAGATGTCTGTTTCATGGGGAATGTTGTGTCCCAGCTGGGAGTAGCAGTGGATCAATCAAAGATAGAAGAAGTAGTTTCATGGAAAGCACCCAAGATAGTGGAAGAGGTAAGATGTTTCCTTGGTCTCATAGGCTAATATAGGTGGTTCATAGCTAGTTTCTCCCGGGTTGTGGCTCCTCTAAAAACATTAACCAAGAAGGATCAAGAATTTGTGTGCCTTGATCAATGTCAGAAATATTTTGATTATCTAAAGGATAATATGGTAAGTGCTCCAGTTCATTGTCTTCCAGCAAAGGGATTCCAGTTTGATGTTTTCTGTGATGCATCATATCAATGGTTAGGATGTTTTTTGTTTTATTAGAGATCCATCAATTATTATGGACCTCAGTAGTTGTGTCCCCCTAAACAAAAAAATTCCATCCATGATTTTGGATTGGTGGTCATGGTGATTGATCTAATGTTGTTGAAAAATTACCTCATTTAAGAGATCTTTGTGATTTACACCGATCATAAGATCATGGGGTATGTTTTACCCCAACGCGACTTAAACATGTGATTGTGTCAGAGGATAGAGTTATTAATGTAAAATGACTTCTAAATCTAGTATTCACCTAGGATGTGGAATGTTGTAGCTGATTTGATGATCCAGAAGTTACGTAGCGATGTAGTGCATGAATCTGGGGATTTATGGAGTGTAATGAATGAACATTAAAATTACATCTCGATATGTGAGAAGTTGGGGGGCAGAGGTTGTGTTTTTCAAATGATGGTGTAGTAATCAATAGTGCAGTAGGTGGAAGAGTCCCAGTTGGGGGATCAAGAGGTGGAGGTATGGAGAGACCTAGTTTTTTGTGGAGAGGCCCCTGATGGTGGTATGATGATGAACAACCCTGAGTGTTATATCATGGAAGGATTTTTTACCATTGGAGATGTGTGAGTTTGTTCTCAGTGAGGTCAATAGTTCATCTTTAGTAGTGCATAATGGCATGACAAAGATGTACTAGGACTTGAAGAGTATGTTTTGGTGTCCCCAGATGAATCATGTAGTTTCATAGTTTGTGTCTCATTTTTTGGCCTTCCAGAAGGTGAAGGTCGAGTAGCGTGTCCCTGGTGGTTTTCTCCAGCCATTATATATTCCTCAGTAATTGTGGGAGGACATCTCATTGGAAATTGTAAGTAGTTTACCTTGATCTCATGGAGTAAATGATGTTATTTGGGTTTTATTTGATCATTTAAAAATATAATTCCTTTTTATAGTAATTAAGGAGTCATTCTTAGTGGATGTTCTGTCGAGGTAGTATCTAGAGGAGGTGGTGAGACTCCACAGATTCCCGATCAAGATCATTTCTAATCGAGATCCTCGTTTAAACTATTGGGTGTAGAGAGGTTTCCAAAATGCTTTTGGTTCTCAACTATGCATTATAATTTCTTTTCATCTGATGAAAAGAGGACAGAGATAGCTGACTATCTAGACTCTTGAAGACATTGTGCTCTCTTGTGTCATAGATTTTTTAGGATCATGGATGAGGCACTTACCCTTGGTGGCGTTCACATACAATAATAGTTTTCACTCGACCATTGGTATGTTGTATTCTGAATCCTTGTATTGCTGATCTTTCCATTCACCCTTGTGTGGGATTGGGGTCAGAGACTCAACGATTCCCAGACTGGAACTAGTGAAGAGTATGACAGAGATGGTTCATGTTATTCGTGAGAGGATGAAGATAGCGCATGATCATCAGAAATCATATAATGATCAAAGGATAAGAACATTAGATTTTGATGTTGGGGATCACGTGCCTCTAAAGGTTACTCCCCATCAGGGGAGTTATGGTTTTGTAATTATAATATGCTTTCTCCCCAGTTTGATGGTCAATTGGATGTGTTGTCTCATGTTGGATTCGTGGCGTATCATGCATCACTTCCCCCACATATGAGTCGAATACACGATAGTTTTCATATGTCAAAGCTCTATGGTTATCTTCATAATGACTCTCATGTCATAGATTTGGGAGAGATCGATGTTGATGAAGATGAGACCTTAGAGGAGCGGGTTGTGGAAATACAATATCGCAAGGAGAAGGTGTTTGATAGGAGTTTTATCCACTCTGTTCGTGTCTTGTGGAAACACGGTTGAGTGGAGGAGAGTATGTGGGAACATGAGTCGTAGATACGTGATCAGTAACCCAAAATGTTTTATGTTTAACTCTTTTCACATGAAATGTTTTTCTTTGTGGTAATATACCATTCATGTTTATAATATGGATTTCTTTTGTTGCTTCTTGTGGCTTGCTCTCTTTGTAGAGGTATCATGATGGGTTGTTTCTCGGACCCCTTTTCTGTTTCCCTTGAGTTGGTTTTGGATTCTAGAGGATGAGAATCTTTTGAGAGTTATGTGATGTATTTCATGGACCACTCTAGTCCATTCCCTTACTGAAATATGGTGGTTTAGGTATTCTAGGAGGTCAAGTTGACTCATCCCCAACACATTTCCAAATTTCATGTTCTGTGAAGTGTTTCCATTTTTATGAACAATGTCACAGTGTCACCGAAACTGTGTCAGAGAAACAGTATCACAATAAAGTTGAGTCTACAGTGTTTCCAGACTGGTGAGTCTACAATGTTTCCCAAATAGTGAGTCTACTGTGTTTCCAGACCGATGAGTCCACAGTATTTCCAGAAATGTGATTCTACAGTGTTTCCAGAATGGTGAGTATATAGTGTTTCTGGAATGGTGATTCTATAGTGTTTAGAGAACGGTGAGTCTATAGTGGTTCAAGACTAGTGAGTCTATAGTGTTTCCAGAATAGTGATTCTACAATGTTTCCTTGCAGGTGAGTCTACTGTGTTTCAAAAACCACGAGTCTATAGTGTTTCCAGACGAGTGATTCTACAGTGTTTCTAGAATACTGAGTCTACAATGATTCAAGACCATTTTTCCTATAGTGTATCCAGAACAGTTTCATATTTCTTTTACCAAATTTCTATATTTTTTCAATTTCACCGATTTAACATTTTCATTGATGTTAAACTCCTTAAATTCCTTGTTTTAAGGGATCTAATGATGATTCAAATCCCATAACTCTTATATTAATTTTCCTAGGGTTTGGGATTTCTTTACTTGGTCAAACCACATTGTCTAATGCCATCCAATTTTTAGGAAAAATACAGCATATATTAAATTGTTTCTGAAATAAATCTTTAAAATGGGAAGGATATCATCATTACTTATTATACCTTCTTTTTTCTGTTGGGAGACTCATAAACCTTTCCTTCCCTCCCGTAGGAGTTAAGTGATCATTCATTTTTCCTTGGTTTGGCTCCCATTGAAGTTTTTGCTACAAGTGCACACCTTATATTGGTGTAACCAAGCAATATCGATTAATCTTTTATATAAGGTATGATCTATCATAATTTTTTAGGGTTCATCTCCACCCTTTTATCCATTCCCTATTATGTAATGATATCTTCTTTTCTCCATATACGTTTCTTAGGTGTTGGATAGTGTAGTGGTGTCTCTAAATCCTTCTGTGGAGGTAGTCCTCCAAGAGAGGTGATTATGATCTATTTTGTTAGTCTATTCAAAGAGCATCAGAAAACTCTTGTGGTAGGGGATTCAATGCTTATCTATTCATTTATGTGAAACTGAATAGTTAGCATGTTTTATTCTACTGGATCACAATGGAGTTGACATAATAAATATTTGAACCGAATAAATAAATTGATATCGATCATATGTTATTGCCTCTTATTTTTCTCGATTATGTGATATATATTCTTACTTCATTTAGATTTTTGTTCTCGATGGAAATTGTGAAAGAATGTAATTATAGAATTAATTGATATTTATTTGGATAAACATAAAGAATAATGTAAATGAATCCAATTGTTTTTCGAATTTTATGTTAATCAAATTGATGCAGTAAGAATGTTTAATAAATTTGTGATCGCTATGGTATATTTCTATTTAGGTTTTCCAGAGTTGTAACCTACAAATAATAAATTGGTTAATTAATGAGGGATTAAGAAACTGGATGTTTGATAAGAATATATTTCATCGTAGGGTTCTGAGTTACCCTCTCTCTTGTAGAGGCCATGAGACTTATAATTGGAGATATAAGATCTCATTGAGTTTGATGGTGGGATTAATTGTTTTAAGGCCAAGAGCCTAATTGATTTGATGTTTTTTCCCGATTCCTATGTTGTGATGTGATCCTGGATGGCTTTTTTGATATGTAGGGGTTGGAATTCCCATTGTTTATGGTAGTAGTTGATGACTATAGTGGTGAGATGCATCCGTTTATTCATGCGGGTGTTAGGGAGGACACTGGGGATGATGAAACATGTTGGATGTGAATGTTTGGATGCTTTCAGATTCTTGTTGGTTTTTATTTTTATTACTTCCCCAAATGCTCAAGGCAACTAGTTTTTCTTACCCTACTTATAAAAGTGGAGAAGATTTGCGTGTTATTCCACATGCCTTCTGTGTTTTTCTTCTCGAGGGAGGATTGGTCTATTCTCATGCTATAGGTGGAAAAGACTTGACATTTAGTTCATATACTCACCGAGTTGAGACACATTTTCACAGTACCATAAAATGTTTTTTTTATAATTCTAGCTAATAATAGAATGTAATAATGATGTTAACAAATTATTGACTGAATAATGATTAACCCATGGGGTTGGACTCTATTGGGGCACAATGTTGAGGCAACTTTTTAATTAAATAGTGGACGTTTGGTGTGTTGATTATGAAATATAATGTGGAATTCATAATGGTTAATTAATTTTAAAATAAATAGTTAAGATAAATTGAAACTAATTCAAAGGGATAATGTAATATAATTAACCTCTTTAAATTGTTGTGTGCTGATATGATACATAGTTATAGAAGTGGAAACCGGGAGTCCAAGAGACGTTAGCTATAGTTGATTCTAATACTAGGTTATTCCCATAGAGTGGCTCTGATATATTTTATATTCTGTAATTTTTTGTGTTTCTATACGTTTCTCCACCCCTTCAGTTTGGGAAACCAATAGAATGAGGATTCTGGGCCCCGGGGGTGGGGGTGGGAGTTGGGGTGGTGGTGGTGTCTTCCCCAGAATTTTGGTGGGAGGATAGATGGATTCCTATTCTCATTGGCCCCTCTCTCTTTTTTTGGTAGTTACTATTGATGGTAGTTAGAGTGTTTAGTTTTCACCATATATGTATTTAGAGGGCTGTAATGGTCTGTGGTTATTCACACACATGTATTCTGGATATAGTTTCCTATAGAAAAAAATAAGTGTAATGTGTATAGGCTAGGATATCTTGAGGATCCTTACTTGGTGTATCGGAAATAATTGCTTATTGTTTAATACCCGACATATGATACATGTTATGTGAGATGTGGCTGCTCTCATAAACTACCAAGTTACTTTTCATACGTTGAAATTTTGGGTTTATTGCACGAGGTGCATGTTGTGGTAATTCTCCCAGGTGTCTGTGGGAATCCCTTTTTTGCAGAGAGATTATTATGACGCATGGCATTGGGTAGAGTGGAAAACCAGTGGGGAAATGGTAGCGAGTACCCTTGATGTTCTTTATTATATAATATAATATTGTTTAATATTCTTGGTAAGAGTATCCATGGTGAGGGTGGGAACATAGTATACCTGTTTAAGTGATGAGTTACTTTCACCCATGGTTCACTGTGCTTTAGCATGATTTATTTACTTTTTCACGAGAGGCTCTGGGGAGGATTTATTGAGTATACTGTTATACACTACCTATGTATATATAAACTATTTTTTAGTTCACTTAAATAGGGTTGGATATCAGGCTGGTTACTATTAGTTTGGGGTTGCAGGAGCTGTTCGGGCTTTATGGTAGCTATTTTTTCCTTCTTTAGGTATTTTTTGTTTTTAGTTTCACTTTTTGTAGTTTTTCATGAAATTACATATGTGTACTTGGAATTTATTTTATATTTCAGTCCAAGCTGGAGTTGGTTGGTTCCTGTCTTATCTCTCACTTTTGCATGTGTTCTCTTATAGGTTATTGACTCTCATTTGTGTGTTTACTATTCCATCGGTGCTAGTCGCCAACCTGGGGCCTACTGGAGGTGGGAGTCGAGTGTTTATATCTTCATCTCACATTTCCATCACAGGATGGGTACACCATGATGGGAGGGTGTGGTGACACCTTATACCCCATCATGTAATTTAAAAGTTAAATTTATCAAGTTATAATTTTAATTTAATTAAATAAAATTATTTTTGAATTATTTATATTCATATTTAAAAAATATTAATTTTTTTTTGAAATAATTGGGTTTCACTAGAATAGTTAAAAATAATAATTTTTCAAAAAACAATCAGTTTTATGAAATTATCATAATAAAATAATGATGTAAATATTGTATAAGCCATTTTACAAAAAATAAATATACTCGTATGTGAAATAAATAAATAACATGACTTTTCATTTTTCCTAAAACATATGTATATGCTATTGGAATCTTAAGAAATATTTTATTCAAAAAATAATTTTTATTAAATTGTATTAAAATGTACCTTTTATCAATTATAGAAATTAAATAAATAAAAATCTTTATAATATTTTTTATAAATATGATAATATTATTTTATAATTCAAATTTCAATTTATTTTTGCATAGTACTATTATTGTAATGATTAAAATTAATGACCACAATATTGGTAAAATATTAATTTTCAAAACATTATTATAGTAATATTTTATATTTTTTATCTAATAAAATAAAATAATATATTTTAAAATATGGAAAAAAATATTATGTCTACAAAAACATATATAATTATATAAAAACATATTTAATTGTTAACCAATTATATATAATATTAAAAATGAATAATTATTAAATTAATGATTTAATACAAAAAAATTCAATAAAAATGAGTTATTTAAAAATTAAATTTTTTATTATTTATATATTTAATAAGATAAAATAGATATAAAATTTAGGTTTATAAAAACGTAATTTTTTAATATTAGTTGTATTATAATTCTAGTAAAACATACATTACTTATTTAAAAACCAATTACTATGAAAAAACGATAAAATTAAAACCCTAAGAAAAAATGACATATAAATATTTAAAACAAAAGTTTAAATACATTGTTGAGACTATATTCTCCCATTATCACCACAACCAATATTATATTTTAATTATTGAGTATTATACCATTGAATAGTGTAATTATAAGATTTAAAAGTAATGATCATTCAAAAAAGATTTATTTTGTTCACTTATAAATGGGGGAATTTCAACTCCTTCATGATGCATACATTGCATATAATTAATTCTTAAAAATATACAATTTTTATAAAAATAGAACCACCTATCATATAAATAATCCTATGGCCTAAATCATTAGACATAATAATGTTATTCCAAATTAGGTTTTCATGAGAATGTTCAATATCCCAAAGTGAGTGTTTCTTAATACATACCATTTTATTCTTAATGGTTCTCTTTAAAACCTACCATTAAAATAGTAATATAATAACCATAGTATAAATTTTATATGTATGTATTATTATATTAATTGAAAAAAATTTATTTAGTATTTTCCTTTTATATAGAAAAACAAAACAACACTAACCATGTGTAGTGCATACTACCGCCTCTCCGAAGAAGAATTATTCAATTTTCATATTTATTTTATTTTTTTAACCAAATCACATCCAATATGATTCATAAAATCAGTCAAATTTTAATAATATCATTATTATTTTGTGATAATGATATTACAAACTTCTTTAACCGCACTCACCCATCACAATATAGAATGTTCGTGTTTAGGTCAGTTTAATCACCCACATAAATAATGATAATAAACTACATGATGGGTTATAATGGGAAACTATATAAAAATATTATCATAATTTAATAATAAATTATATATTTCATTGGTTCTTTATTTTATATATTATTTATTTCATTTATAATTAAAATTTCATTTTCAATTTCCATTATTTAAAAAATAATCCAACACTAAGTGAATTTTCTTGAAAACCTAATTGATAACTATATAAAAAATAAATATTATCTAATAAATAATGGGACATATTCATTTAAATATATAAATATATGGTTACTATTATAGAGTATAAAAAGATTAATTTGATTATTATGGATGTTAGGAAAATGTACACAATCAACCTGGAACATGGTAAGGGTGTTCATCTCAAATTATTTTTTTGAGACATGATTTATATTATGAAATGAATTTATTTTATGTGTTTCTTATACTACCAATTTTATTTATAATATCATGAAATATCTTCTATTAATTTTTTTATTGTCAAATATTAATAAATCTATTCAAGGGGTTTTGATTAAATTATTATTCAAGTAGAATGTTTTCTTTGTCTAAAAAATTGATACCTTGAGACATTTTTATCATATAAACCACGATTCCTTTAAATATTATATTCATATACCATGTATGTGTCATTTTCATATATTATTTTTATTCAAGGAAATTCCAATCTAAATCAGTTCCTTATTAATAAATGGATTTTGGCTTAGTTGTTACCCTAGTTATAAGTGAATTTATTAACTCAATTTTAATTCATTTAGTTATAACCATTCCCTGTGAGATATTTCATATAAGTTGGGTTCATTCTACTCCTTCATTAATTTATTTCATATTATTTCAATTTTTAGTCATATACATTCCAAACACATAAAAAAATTTAAATATATCACCCTTGTTATGATATGTGGTTCTAAAGGTTATTGGTAAACCAAATATCCTTCCACGAGTTATATAATTTTATCTAGGAATTGTTTCTTACATTTATGGGTTATTCTGCATTAATATTTTGGTCTATATAATTTATAATCATGCTTAAGAAAATGATGTTTTATTATAAATAATGGTATACTACTCTTTTTACCCCATTGGTTTGAAATGAAGGCATATTAAGATTTTATAAAAGGTTTTCCCTTTCCAGAAAATGTGTTCTATCATTCACAAAATATTATTTTTTTAATCCACAATTCCATTTTCATGGATTCTTTATTAAATATTATTATTATCAGTAATTTTTTAAAAACAAAACTCCCTCCTCCCTTTTCAAAATTACTTGGAAAGTTACCACAATGATTTTCTATTAGGATATTGTTCGAAATGTTTTCTAAAATATATTTTTGTGTATTAAGTTTCATTTTCATTATTATATTCAATAGTATTAATCCTCACGGGGTTCATGTTTTGGATTTATAATCAAATATGTTTTTAATTTTGGGGGGCTTAAACTGACAGTGTCAAACAATTTTATTCTTGAGCCTTTATTAAAGGAAGCTTGTTCAAAGTATTCTTTTTAAAGTATTTTTTTATCCATGTGAACATTTTTCAAGGATTCCTTTCTTTCAATGGGGATATGATCATTTATAATAATCCACATTATTTCTCTTTATGTATTATGGTCTTAGTTATTTTTGTTTTTTTACTTAGCTATAGACTCATTTGTCTACATGGTGTGAACATCACATTTTAAATAAATCATATGGGATTATATTACCATAAAAAATAATATTGTCCCATTTATTGACATGAGGAATATTATTGAAATTAAATTGGTTTTTATATTTAAAGTGTAGATTATTATCTTGTTAACTATGAATTGTTTGACCACCCACCTTATATCTTGGGATGGATTATGATCATGTTATCAAATTTAATGACATTGGGAACTTATTGGTGTTCTATATATTATTATTTAAATGTATATGACTTTTATCATAGTGACTATAAAGAGTTTGAACATCCACATTCTCTCTTTAGATGGGTTATGATCTTTTTATTACTTTTATTATAATGGAAAAATGTTTTGGCCTTGTTTATCCTTTTATTGAAAAATTGATGATTATTATCCAAGATGGTTATGTTTTGATTACCCAAAATCGTATATAATGAATTCATTGGAATAGATAATGATACATGTGGTTACCATTATTATATAGCACCATGATGAATTTGTAAGTCTCATGAGACAACCATCTTTGGATATTTTTTGTTTGCCTCCCCAAAACAAGGAATTCTATTAATGGTAAGATCATTATGTATAAGATCATGAGGTCTTGACTTACCTTATGGAATTCATTGTCTGACATTGTAACTTTTATCACTAAAGATTCATTTATTATTATCCAAGGGATTTTTTATTTCCATCATTGTCCATGTATATAATTGTCTTTCAGTTTCAATATATTATGGTGATATTTTTGTTTATATATTCTTTCTATAATATTTATGAAAAGTTAGTTGCATGATTTTCAAAGATTTTGGGTTTCTATTTCTATGCATTTGATCTAAAAAATTATTTTTTTCATTTTCCCTAGGTTTTATATAATATTATTACACATGATATGCCTAGTTGGATAACCAATGCTGAGTATTTTTGGGTTATGTTAAATACATATTATGGATTCAGAAGTTTCTTATATAGTTAGTAAAATATCCAACAATTTAGAAATATATGGGTTTTATTAGTTTGTGTTTTTATAAATTATCAAACATAATAAATTAAAGTATTTTTGGAATGAATTTATTTCAATAATTTTTATATCATGTAACTATTATATAGTTATGTCTGAGAATTTATAGTTGGAATCCAATATAGTTTTTGAATTATGTGTTTATGCAACAAGATCAAGGGGTGTTGTTGTAGGGTACTATAGATAATATTAGAGTAATTTTTAGATAACTTTACAGATTAATAGGTTAGTTGAGGATAATTTAATAATTCAATAGTTAATATTTATTGTAATTTTAAATTTATATATAAAATTTTTAGATACAATATGATTTAATGGTAAGGTAATAATGAATTTTTTTTGGATAAAGATAATAGAACATCAGTGAAATTTTTATGAATAAGCCAACATATATGATGAAATCCTGCTGTTTTAGTAATGTTTTCAGTTCTTGTTTCTCCTAGAAATTACATCTATATCGACCTAAAAATATTAGATTTGGAATATTAAACAGATGAACCTAGAAGTAACAATCCAAAAAAAGATAGATTGGGTATCAATTCAATCATCACCTGGTGCACAACAATGAGGATTAACTGCACAGCTTGTATTTAAGTACTATGGCTATTATGTAGATAATAAAATACACATTATAATAAATTATGAAGGATGTATTTTCTAATTACCTAGGTTATATAGTATGATAGAAAAAATCATAAATTAACCAATGTAGAATAAGATAATAATTGGATAAATGAAGTGTAACATATTAAAAATGAAAGTATCCTTGTTTTAAATGATTTATTCATTTGAGGAAAAATATTTTGTTTGAGATTTAATTTTTATATGATCAATTACTCTGATATTGTTGATTTTATTTTTTTAGTATTTCATTCAAATAGGATTTTGGAAAAAAAAAGTTCAATAATTTATGTATCTAGAAACCAATATGTATTATAACTTAATAATAGAACATACTATAATGGATGTGAATCTTGTTATATGTTTGTTATGATATTAAAACTGACTCTCCTATTCTTAACTAATGTATTGAGGTTGATATATTAATAGAAATTAAATCATCATACTATATGATATTTTTATTATTGATTGATATTCATTTATGATATTATGGTATATTGTAAAATTAATGAGGATTCTGTGATCTAAGGATTTTTTTAGTGTAATGGTTTGAAAACGTACAATAAATGATAATAAAAACCATGAATAGTTATTTTACTTCAAACTTATTATTTTGTAGATTACTATTAAAGAACATTTGAATGACGGATAAAAAACTCTAATTTTTTAAATGATGATTGATTTTGAGAAATGTGATTTATATAGTATTAATTTCATTAAAAATGATAATTTATATAATGAAGAACATATAAATGATATTTTTTGTGATGTTTATTTAATATTTTGGGATTGTTATATATAATGAGTGGTATATAATTTCATTAATTAGTCTTTAAGGAATGTGTTAATTTATGAAAGACTAAATTGTCTACTTGTGTTTTAACATCTTACAGATTTAGATGGTTTCAGAAAAGGCATATTTGAAATATTTTTTTAATATGATAAATACATACTTAAGAATTGGATTTTAGGAAATATTAATGTTGTTTTATGAAATAAAAGTTATCTAATCAATCCTAATAGTGTAAGGTATATATCATCTAAGAAGTTATATACCAAATGGTATATATGGTAAGAATACCCACCAAAAAATTTATTTCTAATTTATAAATGAGAGGACTAAATTTATTTATTTGGGGGTATGAAAAAATATAATATTTTGACATATGATTACCTTATCGGTTCGATAACTTTTACTACACATAACACCATACTTAGATGAAACCTTGATATAATTATAGAATATATAAATATTAATGTATTAACATAAAAAATAGCCATTGAATTAGTGGTAATGAATAGGTGTAACATTTTTATTTAATGTCTATAGAAAAAAATGTTTACACTTAATACGAGTGAAATTCATTTGGTATAGAAAAAATGTATAATATGATCATTTAAGGATTCGAAATGTATTTTATTGAAATGTTTACTTTTATATCATATATGTTTTTACCATAATAATGTTATGATTAATTGATGGTTATATATATTTATTTGAATAATTTCTTTTAAATAAATTAATTTCTAAATTATAGGAAATATTAATGAGGATTGTAAATATTATAAAAAACATATTTTTATATAAAACATTATTTCCATTATTTCTCGAATTTTTATTTAGAAGATAAATTTCATAATTTTAAATTGTTTATTTTACAAAATAATCATTAATTTTTTCCATATAGACATAGTTTTTAAAATTAATTTTTGGAATTTTGAAAAAAATATTGTTTTTTAGGTGAACTGTGAGAGAATATTAATTATGTTAAAAAATTTACTTTTAAAAAAATACGATAAGAAATGAATGAATTAAATTTTTTTGAAACATTGTTTTTGTTAACAAAATATATTTATAAGTAAAATAAAAAATAATAAATTATTTTAATGTCTTTAAAATAAAAATGTATATTGTTTTGGAAAAAATTTTAATTTTCAAAAAGAAATATTTTTTTTAATATATTATAAATTAATATTAATCAAATATATAAATTAACTCTATCAAAATAGGATTCATAATTAACAACAATGTGATCATATTATGTTATAATTTTAATTATATTTTTTGTAAATGAATATGATAACTATGATTAATATTAATTAACATTATAATATAAAAACAAATTTTTTCAAAGATCTATATTTATAATATTGTTTAATTTTTATATGATAGATTAAATATATAAATTTGAAATTATTACTATAAAATTATTTTAAAATATTTATGAAATTATTTTAGCACCCAATTAATTTGAAACAACAATTAAATTAGGTTAAGAACACATAATGGTAAAAACCAGATTTTTTATATATAAAATGATTTAATGTAAAAGATAATTTTATATTTATGATAAATTTAACAATAGAAAATTGATATTAAATTAAGGATCAGAACACCCATAATTTTTTTAAGGGCTATATATTTTTTAATATAACATAAATTACATAGTTAAATTATAGTTTCTAATGTAAAATACATGTTAATGTTAAAACCAAAGAACTAATGATTTCCAACAAGTTTTAAACATGTTTGTAAATATTTTTTGACACTTTATCAACCTAATATATCCCTAAATACATTATTTTTAACTATTTGTGTTTTACACTTTAAATGTGTAATGAAATCTCTGAAAAGTAATGTGATATTTAAAAAGTGTATTTTATTCACTTATAAATGGGGAAACATTCAGACATTCGTTCAACACCTATTCCATGATGTTACATTCTAAAATCTTAAAATTTCAATCATATAATCATTTATCAATATCATAAGCCTTTTTTCTAAGATAGTTATCGTAATCCCAACATTTCTGAGGAGATGTTCAATAGAGAGTTCAATGTCCCAAACAGAGTAATACTTCCCACTCAATAGTTTCTTATTAATAATTATCTTCAAAATATATAATTACATATGTAATATTAAATCCTCATTATAATAATTATAGCTAATTATTCTTATATTAATGGAAAGAAATTTACATATGAATTTCAATCCAATTATAAAAACAATTCTGTGGACTACTGCCCCCATAGTGTAATGTTTCCATTTTCCATAATGATTTTATTTACTTATCTAAATCAATTAATATTTGACTAAATTTATTAAAAATAAAAATAATGTCATTATTCATATGTTATAAATATTTTATTCATTTAATTTTACATATTAACTGACTGAGATATAGTTGAATCACGCTTGGGTCGGTTTAACTTGCTAATTGAATAATTATATAAAACATTATTAGGGAAGAGTATAGAAAATTAAATAATAATATTATTAATATTTTTTATCAATTGGAATATTTGTTTATGTAATGGTAATATTAATTATTTATTTATTTTTTAAAATATCATAATCAATTGCTAAAATTACAAAATATAAGTCGACACCTAGACAAATTTCAATCAAACATAAGAAAAAACATCATAATAAATAACTTTAATATGATAGTAAATGGAAGATATTATATGAAATATATAATAATAAGGATAATAAGATTGTATATAAAAAAATAAGTCTATTATTCGGGATATTAGATGCATGCACATAATTAATCTCGAAAAATGTATGTTTTTCATCTGAAATTAAATTATTTGAGACATTTTTGGTATTATGAACCTAATATCATTTATTTGGTGTACATACTACCTATTGAGACATAATATCATGAACTATATTTTAATAATTATATGTTATGTTCTGTTAGAAGATTTATTTTTCAAGGGGTATTGATTAAAATGTTACATAAACTATATGTGTTCCTTATATTAAACACCAATTAATTGAGAGATGTATATGTTATGAATCATGATTACTATTTAATGGTCAATTAAATTCCCATGAATTTATATTTTTCATATATATTATTTCATTATATAAATAGAAATCCAAATTATTTCCTTTTTATCTAATAGTTGTTGACTTACTAGTTATCCCTGTTATATGGTTTTTAACTCAATTTTTATTCATCGAGTTATGATCATTATCTTGAAAATGATTCATATAAGTTGGGTACATAATTATATTTTAAATTTTTATATGAGATTACATAATCGTTTTATAAGGATATAAAATCTTACAATATAAAAACTTTTTCAAATATTTATCACTTCTGAAGATATATTCCACGTAATGGTTATTGGTCACTCAAGTATTATTTTTATATATTTATAATGTTTTATCATGGAAATTTTTCTTCAATGCTTGAGTTATTAAATACAAATATTTTATTCTATGTTATTTATTTTATAATTGAATGGAAAAAAATATTTTAATACATATAAGTTTTAACTAATCATTGTATGGATTCAGTTTTTATACAAAGCTATATTAAGACATCTTAAATGTTTTCCCATTCAAAAACATGTGTTATATATTCCAAAACAAATATTTGTGTGAAACTGTTAAACCAAATTAATGGGTCCATTATTGGAGAATCTTTTACAAAGTAATTTTTTAAAAAATATCACATCACTCTTTTATAAAATACATAAAAAAGTGTATCCTAATAGTGTCTTTTATTTCATTGTTAATTTTTTTCAACAAACTATTATATGTTTTCAGCTTTATTTTCCTTATCATACTCAAAATGATTTAACATAATGGGATCCATGATTCATTATTTATCCTCTAATATATATTTATCTTTTGGGGTGTTTGAACTCCTTCTATCAAACTAATCGATCCATTATCAATTAATACATGAAAAAAATTAAATAATTCTTTTTAAAGCATGTTTTCACCAATTTAATATATTTTTAGGTTTCACTTATTACTCAATGTATAAGTTACTTTGAAACCATACTAATTATTTTTTAGGAAGGATTTTGATTATGTTATTCCTGTGTAGACTTATAAATATAATAATTACTCTATATAGAGATAAAACCATATTTAACGTAATTTAGATTAATTGATGATCACATATAATTAATTTTATCAATTTTATTGACATGTGGAAAATTAAAAGATTTACTTTTGTTGATACAAAAATATGAATGATTATTGGTGCATTTAATTTATATTTTTTTCATACACCTTCATTATTAGGATGACTTATCATCGTATTAACGTTTTTTTTTTACCTGTGGAAAAGTATTGGTTTATTATATTTTTTTATTTCAACACTAATGATTATTGGGATATTCACTATGTAATGTTTGACCATATAACATATTTTATTCTATGGTTTATCATCATGTTATCCCTTTTATTGTCATAGGGAAATGTATTTGAATTTTTTATATTTTTTAAAAAATATAATTTAACATTGGAGAAGATGATTATGTGTTATTTAATAAATATATCAAATAGGTACTACATCAGATATAAGAAATTTATGGGTGGGGACTAGATTATATATCCCCAAGATATATTATCGAGACTCATGAGACAAACATGTATTTTATTTTAGTTTACATTATAATTCCATGTCTTTAAACATTAAATAATATTACTTTTTGAATAACAATTTTACATTATTTCACATTTTTAGATATTTTAATTTATACTATGTTTTATAATTATCCTTAAATATTACATAAAAACAATAAAATAAAATTTGGACACTTTAAATTAATATATATTTCTCTTTAATATAAAACATTATTGAAATGAAATATTTATTTCATAGAAAATCTTCAAGACATACAAAATGACTCGTTACTATAGAATCCCGCCTTTTTATAACATAAAATTTAATTTCATTACACAACACTGACGATCTTTAAGGTTTAGTGTCTTAGAAACCAGGAACTTAAAACATTAAAACATAAAACATTCTTCTTAAACACTTGAAAGGCTTCTCCTCATGTTCATCCTAGGTTCATTACTGCATCACATAACTTGGGGACATACATCAAAAGAAAGGGTGATCAGAAAGCCCAGTAAGGGAAACAAGAGAAACATTTTACATGTGAACATGAGATACTTCAATAAGGTCATGAAAAGATCTTTAAGGCATGAGAAATAAATCATGAGATGTATCATAATAAAAATAACATTTTTCATAACTTTAAGATGTGGCTACATCATTTAACATAGACAATCATGAACATATCACCATGGTCCATCCCCAAGGTGTCATTTGAAAATTACCAAGGTTATTCACCAAGATATCGTGAAAATTGTAATCTCTAGTGGTTACATCATTACCCAATTCATTGAAGCTCTATCAGGGAGAACCCTAAAATTTACCTTTGTTATCATGTGAGCCACATATATAATCATAAAACATTTCATAAATAACCCATATAGCATAAAATAAATGGGTTTCATTTCATAATCATAAGGTTTTAAAAATTGCTTTAAAGACATGATCTTTATGTCATATTAAACCCACGGAAGGGGAGAGCGGGTCTCATGTATGTAAATACCATAATTTAAGATAGAAAATTTTGATATATATGTGAATAACCCTGTAGAAATAAGAGCTTTGAGTATTCACTTAATAACATAAAATAATTATGAGAAAATAGAGTGGCATTTTGAGACGAAAATTCTGCAGCATAATGGCCACGTTTCGGGGTTTTAGAAAACATTGAAAAGAGAAGGGACATGGGTAAAACATTCATAAATGACCCATAAAATAGTAGAGGGACAGAATAATAAGGATAAATGAACATGGTAATGAAATTTCAAGGACATACCATTTGAAATGAAAAACATGAATGGAAGATGAAAATAAGATTTCTCTTATGAAAATTCGGTAGCCCAACGGCGTCACATAAACTTCAACCAAAAATGAATTGGCGAGATCAAATAGGGTCTCTTATCATATGAACATAAAAGATAAGTATGATAGACATAGATATCATACCCCAACATAATACAAAAGTAACTTGAAATACTTGACATGAAATTAGATATTTGAAAATTGAGAAAGGCGAACGAATCCCTTAAAAATTCGGCAGCCTAACGTCATCACTTAAACTTCAACCAAAAATGAATTGACAAGATCAAAATAGGGTCTCTCATCATATGAACATAAGGGTTCAGTATGATAGATATAGATATCATACCCCAACATAATAAAAAGGAACTTGAAAGACTTGACATGAAAATAGATCTTGAAAACGAGAAGGGTGAATGAATCCCTTAAAAATTCGGCAGCCTAACGACGCCACTTAAAACATCAAAATAATGAATTGAAGAGGTAAAATGGGGTCTCTAATCATATTATCATAAAAGATCAGTATGATAGATATAAGTATCATACCCCAACAAAATAAAAAGGAACTTGAAAGGCTTGACAAGAAAATAGAACTTGAAAATGAGAAGGGTGAAAGAATCTGTTACAAAAATTTCGGCAGCCTAATGGCGCCACTTAAACATTCATAAAATGAAATGATGAGAGTAAGAGGGGGTCTCTCATCATATGAACATAAAAGGGACAGTATAATGAATATAAAATAACACCCTCTAACATATGAAAATGGAGAATAAAAGGAATGACATAAAAGAGATTACTTGAAAAGGAAGAGAGAGGTCAGATCCCTTACCTTAAAACGTAACTCTTAAAACTAAAAGGTTGGGTCCTTGAGGGCTTGGGGGCACCTTGGGAGGACTCCTTGGGAGGTAAAGAGACCGGAAATTAGTTTAGGATGGTTTTGGAGTCGAAACTATGAGAGTAGGGCTTGGTATTTATAGGGAAAGTGAGGGGACAAGGCATTAATGGCCAAGGGACACCTCAAAAGTGGTTTTCTCAAAAGCATGGGCCCTCCCATGGTACTTCCCATAGAGTTAGGACACAAAGGGCCCCCATAAAATAATTCATCACCTTTGGTCGACCATCCCTTAAAATATCTCATGATATCATCATGACACAGTTATGATGTCATTAAACATACCGAAACCCTAAAACTGTATTTTTACTATTCACTGAAAATTCAACTTTCTCAGAAAGATCCCAAAATTTCACCTTAATAAAATATCAATCCTATGATTTCTAAAATGAACTCCATTTTATAAAAATAATTTTCTAAATATTTTTAATATATTTTTTAAATAAATACACTATTTACCGAAAATTCATTTCTTCAGAAAAACCCCCAAAAATTACCATAACATTATATCGGTGCTCTGAGTTTAAAAATGAAATCCATTTTATAAAAATAATTTCTTAAATATTTTTAATTTAATTTTTAATTAAAAAACACTATTCACTCGAAAAAAACTAATACTTGAATAATAATTTATGAAACCGGTATTTAACCATTTTATTAAATCACATTACTTAATCAAAGTTCCTAGATTATATTAATACTTTCTTTAAGTGAGATTACTAATCCATTTGGACACATTACTAATACTAATCATAAAACCACTATTCATAATTTACTATTCCTTAAAAATAAAGTTGATCTTATTAGACTCTAAATTTTGTAATGAACATAATTGTAGAAGACCATTTTTTGAAATTCATTACACATTTTTAATTATTTAAGGTTTACATAAACATTTTTAAAATATCCATTTTCTAAAATTCATCAAAAATATGCATACTATATTTATCCGGACATTTGAAAATTCATAAACTTCATCATAAGAAGAAATCCCAATTTTTATTTAAAACAAAGGATTACACAAGGCAGTTACGGTCTCCTTACATAGCCCCTTATAACACCAGCATAGGACCTAAGTGTAAGGTGTGCTAAGGTGAGAGAATCTGAGGGAGGCTCGACCAACATCGCACGAGTAGTAATTTCTATTAGTTTGAACTTCTCGCAAAGGCGATTCCGTTCTAGCTTCACACGATGAAGTTCGGCTTGGGTTTGGTCCAGAGCAAAGCCCAGTGGTGCTGCCTCCTTCCCAATTTCTGTTAGATGGGCTTCGATCGGTCCAAGACTACTGGGTGGGTCCATAGAATCTTCTTTCTATAATAATTAACCAAGATTACTTGTATTTAGAGACAATAATTGAAATGTTTAGTTTCCAGCGGTCATATTGACCAATGGTCATATAACAGTCAAAACCCAACGGTCTCATTTTAATTATTACCATCTTATCAAATGAAACATTTTTGTTGAGTATAAAAAAATAAAATAAAATGACACATAAAATAATATTTATTCAAAATTTCGGGTCGTTACAATCTTCCCCCCTTAAGAAATTACTTCCTCGCAATTTTTAAAACTGGGTTTTGAAATTTCATTGAAAGTCCCACACCGGAAAAGGACTCTGTAAAAGTTTTACTTTAAAAGAAATAAAGGGAAGTAAAAAGGTCACCCGAATTAACCCATACTAGGATTCCATGTAGGAAAACATGGACATGGAAGAAAAAACAAAGGGTCAAGTTCCGGGGGAGAGTGATAGAAAACATGATTAGAAGAAAGTTAACCATAAGAAAATCCCAAACTTATGATGTGTGTAAATGGTCTTTGATTACCTAGTAGGAAACGTAAACCAAAAACATTTTTGTTTTACGTTCCTTTTCATAATTATAAGATATTCATTTAGTACATAGAACAAAAACATAAGAAAATATACCTACCTTCTTGTAGAGTTTGATACTTTAATAATTCTCTACCAAAACTAACCTTTTCTTCAAATGATGAGAATTCAAAAACACTTGGTCTCATCAAAACACAAGAATAATCTTCTAGAGAATCACATATTCCACAAAAGAAAAACTACCTATCTTTAAACATTAATCCTAAAAACAGAAAGGGTAAGATAAAACAAATCATCAAAAAAAAGAATCCCATAGGAATGGAAACTAATTTTAAATCTTCAAAGTTCCATGGTACTACCCAAAGTTCATCATAGACCATTCCATAAATAACGGTCCTAAAAATTACTCCAAATAAATCAAACTAAGATTGAAACCCAAATACAAGGACTCGATAACATAGTCTTCCAAAATAAACATCATTGTTCATCTCCAAACAACATCTACCACTCCTAACATCTTATAACAAAAGTATCTAACCTAAACATATTTTACCCAAGATAGGTTAATAATTCCCATAAGTAACCTAAATTACTATAAGTCCACCATAAATTCATCGATTCTTCAAAATATAAGTCAACCTTAATCCTCAATGAAAATACTGTAGTAATCTATTTTCCTCGATCATATAGGGTCCCCAAAATAGTGAACGTCTTCCAAAATAATAATCATCTTTTAATCCCCTAATCATCTCTGTCGTATTAATACGGAAATCGTAGCATTTCCTATCACATTGGTTGTTGGGACATGTTCTTCTATTTCCCGCCATTAACTATGAAAAGAAACTATAATTAGGGGATTAAATACTTAGCTAATAATCATGAAAATGAACTTAAAGCATATAAAGATAACTTGCCGAAGAAAAGTATACCCTAACTTGTGATCCCCTAGGTTCCCATCTAGGTTGTCCATGATCATATATTCTTATGTGAATCTTTATTTTATTTTATCTGTGTTCCTTTAACAATGGTTCATACTAAGCTTATGAATTTACCAAAGCATATATCCCAGGAGTGTCGTAAGCAAGAGTGCAGCAAGGCCCGCTGTCATGTACCAGTTACCGTTTGAGTCTAGCTCAAAGATGTGTTTTCGGGTTTTACCCCTATGTACATCTGTGCTAGAGCCACCTCTACCTGCTCGTATCCAGACAGAGATGTATTTTCTTGGAAACCCATTACTCAATACTCACCAAAATACCAGGAAGATTTCCTATATATAAACTTTTCTATAGGCTTCTTACTTAAGTTTTCATATACTAATTTCCACAAATAACTAAATCTTCCTTCGATACCAACTATTGCATCCCTAATTTTTATAACATAAACTTTCATTTCATTACACAAAACTGAGGATCTTTAAGGTTTAGTGTCTTGGAAACCAGGAACTTAAACCATGAAAACATAAAACATTCTTCTTAAAAACTTGAAAGGCTTCTCCTAATGTTCATCCTAGGTTCATCACTACATCACATAACCTGGGGACATTAATCAAAAGAAAGGGTGATCATAAAGCCTAGTAAGGGAAACAAGAGAAACATTTTACATGTGAACTTGAGATACTTAAATAAGGTCATGAAGAGATCTTTAAGGCATGAGAAATAAATAATGAGATATATCATAATAAAAATAAAAATTTTCATAACTATAAGATGTGGCTACTTAATTTAACATAGACAATCATGAACATATCACCAAGGTCCATCCCCAAGGTGTCATTTGAAAATTACCAAGGTTATTTACCAAGATATCGTGAAAATTGTAATCTCTAGTGGTTACATCATTACCCAATGCATTGGAGTGCTATTAGGGCGCACCCTTAAATTTGACTTTGTTATCATGTGATACACGTATATCATCATCAAACAATTCATAAATAACCCATATAGAATAAAATAAATGGGTTTCATTTCATAATCATAACATTTTAAATACTTCTTTAAAGACATTATCTTTACGTCACCTTAAACCCACGGAAGGGGAGAGCGGGTCTCATGTATGTAAATCCCAGAATTTAAGATAGAAAATTTTGATATATATGTGAATAACCCTGTAGAAATATGATCATTGAGTGTTCACTTAATAACATAAAATAATTTTGATAAAATAGAGAGGCATTTTGAGACGAAAATTCTGCAGCATAATGGATACGTTTTGGGGTTTTAGAAAACATTGAAAAGAGAGGGGACATGGTTCAAACATTCATAAATGACCCATAAAACAGTAGAGGGGAAAAATAAGAAGGATACATGAACATGGTAATGAAATTTCAAGGACATACCATTTGAAATGAAAAACATGAAAGGAAGACGAAAATAAGATTTCTCTTATGAAAATTCGGTAGCCCAACGGCGTCACTTAAACTTCAACCAAAAATGAATTGACGAGATCAAATAGGGTCTCTCATCATATGATCATAAAATATCAGTATGATAGAAATAGATATCATACCCCAACATAATACAAAAGGAACTTTAAATACTTGACATGAAATAACATCTTTGTAAATTGAGAAAGGCGAACGAATCCCTAAAAAATTCGGCAGCCTAACGACATCACGTAAACTTAAACCAAAAATGAATTGAAAAGATCAAAATAGGGTCTCTCATCATTTAAACATAAGGGTTCAGTATGATAGATATAGATATCATACCCCAAAATAATAAAAAGGAACTTGAAAGACTTGACATGAAAATAGATCTTGAAAACGAGAAGGGTGAAAGAATTCCTTAAAAATTCGGCAGCCTAACAGCGCCACTTAAAACATAAAAATACTGAATTGAAGGGTTCAAATGGGGTCTCTAATCATATGATCATAAAAGATCAGTATTATAGATATATATATCATACCCCAACAATATAAAAAGGAACTTGAAATGCTTGACAAGAAAATAGAACTTGAAAATTAGAAGGGTGATAGAATCCGTTACAAAAATTTCAGCAGCCTAACGGCGCCACTTAAACATTCATAAAATGAAATGATGAGAGTAAGAGGGGGTCTCTCCTCATATGAACATAAAAAGGACAGTACAATGAATATAAAATAACATCATCCAACATATGAGCATGGAGCATAAAAGAATTTAAATAAAAGAGATTACTTGAAACGGAAGAGAGTTCGAATCCCTTACCTTAAAACGTAACTCTTAAAACTCAAAGGTTGGGACCTTGAGGGCTTGGGGGCACCTTGGGAGGACTCCTTGGGATGTAAGGAGACCAGATAATTGTTGATGATGGTTTTGGAGTCTAAAAGATGAGAGTAGGGCATGGTATTTAAATGGAAAGTGAGGCGACAAGGCATTAATGGCCAAGGGACACCTCAAAAGTTGTTTTCTCAGAAGCATGGGCCCTCCCATGGTACTTACCATAGAGTTAGGCCAAATGGGGCCCCCCATACAATAATTCATCACCTTTGGTCGACCATCTCTTAAAATATCTCATGATATCATCATTACATAGTTATGATGTCATTAAACATACCGAAACCTTAATACTGTATTTTTACTATTCACTGATAACTCAACTTCCTCAGAAAGATCCCAAAATTTTACCTTAATCAAATATCAAAGCTCTGATTTCAAAAATGAACTCCATTTTATAAAAATAATTTTCTAAATATTTTCAATCTATTTTTTAAATAAATACACTATTCACCGAAAATTCATTTTTTCAGAAAAAACACCAAAAATTACCATAACATAATATCGGTGCTCTGAGTTCAAAAGTGAAATCCATTTTATAAACATAATTTTGTAAATATTTTTAATTTAATTTTTAATTAAAAAACACTATTCACTCGAAAAAAAACTAATACTTGAATAATAATTTATTAAGTCGTTATTTAACCATTTTATTGAATCACATTACTTAATCAAAGTGCCTAGATTATATTAATACTTTCTTTAAGTGATATTACTAATACATTTAGACACATTACTAATCCTAATCATAAAATCACTATTCATAAGTTACTATTCATCAAAAATCAAGTTGATCTTATTAGACTCTAAATTTCGTAATGAACATAATTGTAGAAGACCATTTTTTGAAAATCATTACACATTTTTAATTATATAAGGTTTACATAAAATTTTTTAAAATATCCTTTTTCTAAAATTAATCAAAAATATGCATACTATATTTATCCGGACATTTGAAAATTCATAAGCTTCATCATAAGAAGAAATCCCAATTTTTATTTAAAAAAAGGATTACACAAGGTAGTTACTGTCTCCTTACATAGCCTCTTATCACACCAGCATAGGACCTAAGTGTAAGGTGTGCTAAGGTGAGAGAATCTGAGGGCGGCTCGGCCAACATCGCACGAGTAGTAATTTTTATTAGTTTGAACTTATCGCAAAGTTGATTCCGTTCTAGCTTCACACGATGAAGTTCGGCTTGGGTTTGGTCCTGAGCAAAGCCCAGTGGTGCTACCTCCTTCCCAAGTTCTGTTAGATGGGCTTCGATCAGTCCAAGACTACTGGGTGAGGCCATAGAATCTTCTTTCAATAATAATTAACCAAGATTACTTGTATTTAGAGACAATAATAGAAACGTTTAGTTTCCAGCGGTCATATTGACCAATGGTCATATAACAGTCAAAACACAACAGTCTCATTTTAATTATAATCATGTTATCAAATGAATCATTTTTGTTGAGTATAAAAAAATAAAATAAAATGACACATAAAATGAGATTTATTCAAAATTTCATGTCATTACAGTTACTCTCCCTTAACCATCATTAAATCATATAAAAAGCATTTAAACTTGTGGGATGAGAAAAAAATCATTTTAAGGGATAAATTATGAAAGAAAAACATTATCCCTATAAAATTTGAAAATTCCTAAAATATTTATAAAAATGTTATAATTTTCAACCTTAAGACTAGTGAATACATTCCTTTTAAAATAAAACCATTTCTTTCTTATTTTTATAATATCATGATTACCATAAACCCCGTATAATGAATATATAAAAAACATATTGGTATCCTGGAACATCATTATACTAGTAACTCATATAAGTGGAATAACTATGTGGTCAAATTTCATACATGTCACTATTATAAAAAAAATATCGATATGTCCATCTTCTGTACCCATCACATTGGAAGGATTCATTAGACCCACTAGTCGTTGTATTATTACGGAACCATCCATCAAATTTCCAAGTACAATTTTATAATAATAAGACATTAAATTTTAAAATTATCAATTTTTCACTCAAAAAAACATAATTTTCAGTCGCAAAATAAAATTTAATTGTAATGAAATAATAAATTCATTTTCAAAACCCATTTTTAATAAGAAATACACATAAATAAAAAATAAAATATGGGACTTTTTAATAAAAGAATTAATTCTTTTAGTGTAATATAAACACAAAAATTGAAATAAAATTTATATTATAATTCTTTTATAACCATATAAATAAATGTGTAAATTAGTTTCTAGAATATTGAAATGGAGGAAATGATTACATTTGTAAACATTCAACGCATCCATTACCATTTTGAGAATTTAATTAAAAATCCCTACGAAAGCATGAAAGTTAAAAAATTAAATAATATGATAATATAAAAAAAGTGTATATATAATCTAGAAGGTGATGTATTTGAACCTTATAAATGAATTAAGGTTCATGTAATCAGAAAATGCCTCAATGAAAGGATATTGATGCGGAATCTCACACCTTGTCTCTTACTGGTAACATATATATTAATATTCTTAAATAATTAATTATATTAATTAATTTATTTATTTGGAACCATTTTTAATTTAATTATTACTTTTATTTCACCAAATACCATGTTGAATAAAATTAAATAATAAAATAAATTTATTTAAGTGTGTTGGCCCTATTCGGTTTATTTTTCACAAACAACATTGGAATGTCAACTATGGTCAGTGATATCCTCATATTAACATATCTAGATTAAACATAATTCAACAATTATCATATTTTTAAATAAATTATTCTTTTAAGACCAATATTTAATTTTTGTAATAAAAAATGAACCACCATTTTAATCATAGAGATGATAGATCATACAAATGCATGAGTGACGTTCCCATTTTTCAATAATAGTTTTAGAAAAAATGTAAGTAATTATTATATTATATGAAAGATCATTATTTTATTTATAAAATTTTATTTAAACATATATAATTATATATATATATCATTTTTCATAAATGGAATCAAATAGCTTCGAGGATGTGGTTTTCTATATGTCCACGAGTGACATTATGACTTTATTTTTGTATGTTAAAGAAATAAAGAAAATTATTTGTTATATTTACAGATAATTAATTATGTAATGAATAAAATATAGATGAAATTTATGTGAAATATTTTTAATTAAATGCATCATTAATAGATTCGATGTAATTTTTTAACGTATCACATCACATTGAGGATGTTGTAGTCCACACATCCACAAACGATGTTATCGTATTTACACAAAATGAAAAGAATGAAAGTATGTGTTATATAATAATTATACAACTATGAATACATAATAAATGTCAGAAATATCATATTAAAATATTGTGTCCATCAAAATTTCCAACGATGGTAGGTGTTAAAGGAAAAATGAATGACATTGATCCAAAAGTCGTTAGAACTCTGTACACATGAATGGTAATTTAATTACGAATTTGATGGTAGCATGTTTAAGTGTAGGTTTATCCTTAATCCTAAAATTATCTCAGTATATTTGGGATAAAAATTATATTATATAATAATCTAATAATATAAATTAAATGGGTGGAAAAATAAATAAAACAAAAATTCACGTTGAAAAGAAATATAACTTTTTCAAGTCACACATTTTAGTTTGCACCAAAGGGAATACATTGATGGATTTTTCCCAAATGTAATGAATATAGGGTGAGAGGTTTTATTTTTGGATATTATATTGTGGGGGTTTTTATGAGACATATTCCTTGATATGATTAAAAAATTTTGGGAGGGTGATGGTCTTATTAAAGTGACATTGGAGTGACACTCTTATGAATTGAAAAATGTAAACATTATTGTTAGCCTCACATTCATTATGATAATTAAATAATGATCAAAATTATATCCAAGAGGCTATATAATCTAATAATATCCATTAAACGGGTTCTGTAATCATTTCTATGCGATTAAGACTCTTTGGATTAAAATTTAACAACTATGTAAACACATTTTTACCATAATCACTATAATTTTTTTAATTTCATTTAATAATATTTTTGGTAAATAACTATAGTGAAATTATTGGAAATTATAAATTATTCTAATTTCAAATGTTTATCCATTTTTTCAACTTCTATTATCAAATGTTTTATAATTAATTTAAAATTAATCTCATAGACAGAATGAAAAATCGAGTTTTTTAAAAGTAAAAGATGGAATTTTTTCTAATTATATAAATTTAAATTCAATTTTTTTTCAAATAAACTAAATTGGATTAATTAATATAAATTTTCTGTCATTATTATTTATAACTAATTAAATACACATTATAAATTTAAAAATATTTAGACAAAAATGTAGTTTGCAAATAAAATTTAGTATTTTCACTATTCATAAAAAAATAAACTTCATGGAAAAGTACTATAAATTAAGCCAATTTAAATATCCACATTTTATTTAAAAAATGAATACTAATTTTTTATATTTAAATTATAAAAGATTAAGAATATAGTTTTATATAATTTGATAGATTAAAAATTGGAAAAATATTTTTAAATTTTTGTTTCATAATACTGGATTCATCCTTATCTTATGACTATAAAATTTGTTGGATGAATGTAAAAAAATTATAAACCTATGTTAACATTATATATTTATTCTTAATTTTTCCTTATAAAATAATTTCAATGAAATAGTTACCACTTATAATAATAATATTATCATTATATAATTATTCAGTATAACTCCACCTTGCACGAAATTATGGATTTTGAAGAATCTCATTATTGTATATCATGTGGGCTATTAGACAATGTCCTTTTAAGGTAAAATTGCGATAACATTAATAATTAGTAATAAATTTGAATAATTATTATTCTATCATTTCCTTGGATGTTACATCCCTTCCCCTTTTGAAAATCACATTCTCAAAATTTTATTCACTTATCAAATAAGTGAGGATATTTTTCCCTCATAGAATTTTCATATTCCCATGTTACTTCTTGAACCATTTTCTTTGTGCACAAAACTATAACCTAGTGACATACCATAATATAAAACGCTTTCCCTCTATTGTTTTGGATCTAAATAGGTACGTTAAGACATATGGTCCCACCCAAAGGTCCACCTACGTGCTTGAACAAGTTATATAACTACGGGCAGTCCCCAGGAGCCAACACTTTTCTTTTCTAGTGTGATTTTTCCTCAATCACACACACCCTTGGAAACATCCTAGAAGGTCACCCATCCTGATCACTACTCCAAGCCAAGAACGCTTAACTCGGGAGTTCTAATCTAGTAGGTTCTCAAAAAAGGAAGTTCCACCTTTTTCCATGAGTCGTATCATTTATCCATTTAACCCTTTATCATTTTGAGGTGTTACAATACCCCCCCCCAGATCACAATGTCCTCGTTGTGGGCCCTACATCTCAACCCAGGTAGTACGTTGCACTTATGGCTGGGTACCACCTCTATCTTTATTTTTATTTGAACCACTTTTATTGTCTTTATTCCATTGTATTCAGTTCTAGTTTTATCTTAAGACATGTTTGGCTCAAAAAAATCAGATTTATATTATAGATTGTTTTTAATGTTTTATGCCTTTATACATGGGTAAATTGTTCCCAAACCTAAATTAATGATACCCGGGCACTTGTTCCATCCCATAGGGATATGGAATGCATATAACATACATTATTGACATTAAATTATGATATATTAGGTCTTCCTGGGAGAAAATCAAAGGTAAATATACTATATGGGAAATTGATACAACATTCTCCTGCATTTCATATGGTCCAGTGAATAATGGACTAAAATTACCCTTCATACCATAACACATAAAACTATTCCATTGAGAATATTTTGAAAATATATGATTAATATCCAAGAAATAAATATGTTTGCTCTAGTTATCCACAAAAATTTTATTTCTTCTTTGAGATTTCATCAATTAATACTGAATCATCTGAACTTTATCATTTTTTCCTCTACCAAGTATGGTATCATTAAAATAATTTCCCCAAAAGCATCACTAAATAATGGTTTTGGATACCAATTTATTTATAATGACTTATAAGGTGAAATTTGTATACTATAATAAAACCCAATTTTGTTTGAAAATTAAATGAAAAAATATGTTGATCATAAATTACCTAGCAATCCATTTAGTAATAATGAATCATATCATCCAAGGACTAATTTTTATACTCATACTATCTATCATATTTTGGGAAAAATATGTACTTAAATTTAATTGAATACCTAAAAACCTCTAAAGACCTTTCCAAAAATTATATTTTAACCTATGATCAAGGTCTAATACAATGGATAGAAGAAATAAATGTAACCTTATAATCTATTTTATATACAATTGAGAAATATGTCTATTGACATTGTATCTTGAATGGGAAGAAAATGTGAATATTTGTTTTTTTTAGAAGGTGGTGCCTTCGTCCAAGACCATGAAAACATTTAGTAAAATAACGATAGGAAGCTACATGAGTCTAAAAGAAGGAATATTTTTACAATCCCTTTAATAATAATAGAGAAGATCAACATGAATATCATCCATCCCTGAAATTCCCTAGATGTTTCCCATGTGGGAAAGACCATCAGCCACCTTTTTCACATCACGAAAGGCATGTGTGACAATGTAGTTGATCTCAAGAAGAAATGACAGGTGTCTCATTAAAAGGGTAGTACTGTAACACCTGAGACTTTTATGTTATATGAATCATCAAAGGAATATTTTTCTACACAACACTTTCTTGGCTTGCTTTACACGCAATCGCGACCTTCCTCGATAGCTTGCGTCGTACCCAATACCGAGTTTCACTAAACAACAATATGCTATTAAAAATAGCCGTTATGAATAGTAATAACCACTTTTTGAAATTTTATAAATTTTATTTTTCATAATAGACTTCATTTTTGGATTCAGAATATCGAAATTAGCCTAGGGTGAAATTTTGGTATTTTTTTGAAAACTTTCAATTTTTGATGAATAGTGAAACCACTAAGTGGTAGGTTAAAAAATGAATTTTTCATAAAACTTAATTTTACCGCTTCTGTGAATGGAATTTCGAAAATCCGACATACAAGGTTGATATCAGTAAGTAAAATGTGGTTCAATGAGATAAAAATAATTTTTTGGTGAATAGTAACTGTTTACTTTTTTTACCGCGGTTAATAGTAAATAGTGTAACTAAGGGTAAATATGATATTATTATTACCCTAACACATGTCCTAATTCTATTGGATAAGTTTAATTCGACCAAAAACAACCTTATGAATAAAATATGACCATTTAGGCCCACTTGGATTAGATTAGGACATTTATTATTAATTTATTTAAAGAAGGGTTAAAATAGTTAAAATCAAAGTTTAATAAGTAAATAATTTTTAATATGGGGTTATACAAAAGATAAATTAGACTATAAATATTTATTAGAAAGCTAAAAATATTTCCTACATGATGGTATTTTATTTGTAATTTGTAGACATTAAATAATATAATTTATTTATGACACAATGATGATGCAGTAATTATCTTATTAATGAAATATTGACATAATTGATGTAATAAACACCAAAATAAATGTAATTTTAGAATTTTTATGAATTACACTAATTTTATAGGTTACTATGATATATTAATGTTGATTTAATCAACTTGGTTCGAACATATAATTCTGTTATGACTTTCACAAAAATCATATATCAAATAGTGTCAAAATTGACACAAAATAGTTTTTAAATAAAATATTATATTATTAATTGTTATTGTATTCCTAAAAATATAAGGATCGGCCAAATGACTTAGATAAGGATATATATATTAATAATAAAAAAATTTGGGGTTCTTTTGGCATGTTATAGTACGTGTATTAACCATATAGTGAAAGAAAACAAAAAGACACGGTAAAAGTTAAATTATTTAACTTAGAGTTAAATCTAATTGATAAGGTTAAAATAATACCCTAAACTTGTCTAAATCCTATTTGTTGATAGGGTTTCGACCCATCCCCACCTTATCTTCGAAATAAGACCCTTTGGAGCCATTATAAACCGATTTTTACTTTAATATAAAATAATATTTTGAGATATTCCTAAGGTGCCCCTCTCCTCCCTTATAAAAGGGCACCTCCTCCCCCTCCTCCTCACACCAATTTGAGCACTCAAGCTCGGACAACCCCTGCCATTTTCTCCTCTCCACTTCCCTAGAATAATCCTAGAGGTCCTGGTAATCTTCAAAGACCAATCTTAGTTCCCTACGTGGAGGATTCAAAGAGGCGTTCCAAAGAAGAGGTAATATCCATTACCGATCTTTTCAATTTCATTCTTCTTCAACTTCTTCTTCTTTAGTTGTTTCATGATAAAGTAATAACATCAGTATTACTTACAAACTGATATGTTATTATAAATATGAAACAACCCTAATTCACCTTCTATCCATCCCACGGAAAAATGAAATCACCGCGCGTGTGTACGTACGGAATACCGTCTCCACGCCGTGGTGTAATCTATTTTTCCACCATCACTTTACTAGGATGGGTATAATGGTTTAATGAGTAACTATTAATGATTATTATAAATTAATATTGATACTGAAATAATATATATATACTCCAATACAGTTCCACGATCATAGGAACGATATCATCACTCGTGCGTACGTACAGAATACCGTCTCCACGATGTGATGCAACTCGTTCTACATGATCATCATTACATAGTAATTATATAAATGAATTGAATGAATAAATATGATATATGTTACACTAATGCCATTCGGGATATAAGGTATCTATAACCTTAAAAGAAGAATAATAATGTATTCGGCAAAACACGCATAAGAACAAAAGGCAATAAAGACCCGAGTAACAAGTAACAATGAAATATTACTAACAAGAAGCTAAGAATATGACCATATATGATATCATATCAATATTTATGATTCGGGAATAAGTCAAAACATTATTTAAACCATTATACAGGAGCTTCGGACACGTACAAAGCTAATCGGACCTAAGGTAAGGGAAATATCACAATCTCATTTTTATCCAAGATTATTTATTCATAAGTATTTACTGGGGTGTATTTTATCATCCACATCCATGTTCCATCAATATTTAATATTATTTCCATCCACCTACAATTGTTTAAATCAATTTTTACCCTTTGGTGAGTATTTAGTAATATGTATGAAAGGAATCTTTTGTCGTATGAGGTACTTTTTGACTTTTCCGACAAAAGTACGAAGAATGTTTTTTTTAACTTATACGGCATGAATGGATTTTTAAAACATAATTTCCAAGAAGCTTACTTTACATGTTTTCATGTTTATTTTTAATCAACTTATTTTATTTTAAAGTTGTATGACATGTTATGAAAGGAAAAATGTTTTTGAAGAAGAAAGGATATTTTCCTCAAGAATGGAGTTCAAGTGTTTTATCAAAATTATTTTCTATCTAAGATAATAAAGGGTTCTGTTTTTATCCCTATTATTACATGGATTTGATTATGTTGTGATGGAAACATTTTTATGAATTCCTTTATCTTATATGAATTGTTTTATGATGTCATGTTGTTTAAGAATCCCATTTTTTTTACATGGGTTATGCGATGATGTATGATTTATGATTATGTGGCACACATAAGAAAGGATTCATTATAAGATGGGTGGGACCTATATCTCCCTCCAATGCATTGGGTAAAGATTATATATCTCATGAGATAGACATGGCTGGAACGGAAGGTTATTTCGGTTCAGTGATACAGGACTGAAACGAGGAGTGAACTCAGTTCAGAAAGGGACTTTGTCCACTATGATAGTCTTGGCAATGAGTCATGACTAGCATGAAATGATTTTCCATGATTATGTGTGCATTCCACAAAGTTTCAAGTTTTATGATATGATTATGGGGATCTCATTTTCACTTCTATGATTTATTACATGTTAAGTTATTATAATCTCTTTTGCAGGTTTTGATTTTCAAAAAGATATGATACGATTTTTATTTCCTTTATTTTCCCTTGCTGAGCATTTGAGCTCACCCTTTTATGTTTTCTTTTCCCCAGGTCAAGAAGATGGATATTAAGTAGAATATGCTAAAAGGGACCCTAGATATGATGAAATAAATGGGAGACACTGTAGAAGATTTATGAACCAGTTGTTTATGTTTCCCAGATTCTAAAGACACTATACCTATACGGTCCTTTGTGGTTTTTTCATATGTTGTAATAAGTGTGCTTCAATTTTGAAGTATTAACAATGTATGTAAAGTATGGGTCGTTATAGTTGGTATCAGAGGAAAGGTATAGTCAACCTTTGGAAACTAGGATGTGAAAGCCTTAGTAAGAACCCTAAGGATAAGTCTAAGCATAGAACACAATCTTAGTGTTTTAGAAATGGCCTTGAATAACCTAGGATAAGACCTTAAGCATGATAATTTTATTCTTGAATTATGTGGTTTTCCTATTATAATTAGTGTTGCTCACACTATTCTTCATGGTTTTAGTCAATGGCTGGAACCCGAAGGAACCGTGTTAATGCGGAATGCGATGGGCAATGCAATGATTGTCCCCCTGAGCAACCAAACGATATGGGAGCTGGAATGCAAAATTTTGTAGCCACACTCACACAACTTTCTCAAGCTATGAATCATGCTGGACTTCCAAACGAGCAAAGGAAGGAGCAACATTCTGTTGAATCCTTCATGAGGCAGCGTCCACCTTCTTTCAGTGGGTCTACTGATCCATTAGTTGCTGAACAATGGATTAGTACTACTGAAAAGATATTTTCAGTTCTTCAATGTTCTGAACATGATAAAGACATCATAGTAGTGTATCGTTTGGAAGGAGATGCTGATCAATGGTGGAATCTTATTAAGAATACGAGGCAAAGGGATGAAATTGAGTCTATGGAGTGGGATGAGTTCAAGAACTTATTTTTCAATAAGTACATCCCTCGTATTCTCCGAACAAAGATGGAGAAAGAGTTTCTTGAAATGAAGTAAAGGGATGATGAATCTGTTGGTACCTATAAAGAAAATTTTATAAGAATTGCAAGGTACGCTTCTGGTATTATTATCCAACTTGAGAGTAAGATCGATCGATTCTTTAGTGGCTTAAAACCAAGTCTTTGAAGGGCGTTAGCCACAAGGGACTTCAATAGCTACGAGGAAATCGTTCGATGTGCTCTCAAAGTCGAGATGGAGATTGGAATAACCCATCAGTCACATGGGTTTGATAAGAAGAGGAAGATGGAATTCAAAGAAAAATCTAAAGAGCACACGGAAAAGAAGATGAGCTTTTCCTTATGCTCAAAGTGTGGAAAGAAACATGGAGGGAGTTATCTTAAAGGGATAAGTAAATGTTTTAAATGTGGAAAGGAAGGTCATCATGCATTTGAATACCGTGATAATGGGAAGAAGATGTCTAATGACGCAAACAAAGGAAGGGATACACAGAATGAACATACTACACTTCAATGATTCAAGTGCAAGGAGATGGGGCATTATGCCAATCAATGCCCAAATCCAAGGGTTGATGATGATGGTCGACGTCAACAAAATCTTAAGGCTAAAGACAAAGGAAAGTCACATGCAATGTCTATCAGCGATGTGGAGTACGCTAACGAAGTGGTGAAAGGTACACTTACCATCCACTCTAAAGTAGCAAATGTTTTATTTGATTATGGATCCACCCACTCTTTTATTTCTAAAGAATTTTCTAAGGGTATCACTGTATTACCTTATCAATTAGATGTTGAATTAGCTGTGACAACACCTAATGGCACAACAGTCGCATCAAAAGTTTATAATTCTTATCCGATCGAAGTTTGTGGGAAAGTGCTTCCTGCAAATCATGTGATCCTTCCTTTAGTGGAATTTGATGTGATTCTTGGCATGGATTGGATTTCTCTACATGGAGCTCATATCAATTTCCAAAGAAGGGAAGTCACATTTCATATTCCAGATCAATCTACGATCGTCTATCAATGCAAGGATGAACATAACCTTCCAGTGGAAATTTCTTCCATCTTATGGGTATTGATTCCACTAAATGAAGGATATTTATCTCAAATTGTTGGTGAGAAACTCACGATTAAGAATATGCCCATTGTACGAGAGTTTGATGATGTCTTTCCGGAGGAATTACCGGGTATTCCACCAAATCGTGAAGTTGAGTTTTCAATAGAACTCGTACCAGGTGCTTTGCCTATTTCAAAGACACCTTATAGAATGGCCCCAATTGAGTTGCAGGAATTGAAGAAGCAACTCCAAGAGAATCTTGATAAGGGATTCATACGCCCTAGTGCATCACCGTGGGGAGCACCTGTTCTATTTGTTAAGAAGAAAGATTGATCAATGAGACTCTGCCTTGATTATCGAGAACTTAACAAGATCACTATCAAGAACAAATATCCTCTCCCACGCATTGATGACTTATTTGACCAACTACGCGGAGCGCAATACTTTTCCAAGATTGATCTTCGTTCAGGGTATCATTAATTAATGGTCAAAAGGGAGGATACACCAAAGACAGCTTTCCGTACAAGGTATGGACACTATGAATTTATAGTGATTCCATTTGGTCTTACTAATGCCCCTGCTATCTTCATGGATCTAATGAATAGAGGCGTTAGAGACTTTCTTGATCAATTTGTGGTAGTCTTTATAGACGATATTCTTGTCTATTCAAAGAGAAAGGAAGAGCATGAAGATCACTTGAGAATTATATTGAAGACCCTGAGAAAGGAGAAGCTTTATGCCAAATTTACCAAGTGTGAATTTTGGCTTAAAAAAGTTGCATTTTTGTGTCACATAATCTCAAAATAGGGGATATCTGTGGATCCAGCAAAAACAGAGGTTATCGAAAGATGGTCGAGACCAACAACAGTAACTGAGATCCGATGTTTTCTTGGGTTGGCTTGATATTATCGACGTTTCGTAAAAGTTTTTTCACGATTATCTAATCCACTCACCAAGTTGACTAGGAAAGGAGTTAAGTTTTTCTGGATAGAGGAATGTGAAGAGAATTTCAAGGAGTTGAAAAGAAGGTTATCCAGTGCACCTGTGCTCACACTGCCTTGTAGTAGAGAAAGGTTTGTGATCTACAGTGATGCATCCAAGAAGGGATTGGGGTGTGTTCTTATGCAAAATGATATGGTGATAGCTTATGCCTCACGACAGTTGAAAATCCATGAGAAAAATTACCCAACACATGATTTGGAGTTGGTTGCGGTAATATTTTCATTAAAGATTTGGAGGCATTACCTTTATGGTGAAAGTTGTGATATTTATACTGATCATAAAAGTTTAAAGTATATTTTCACACAAAAGGAGCTGAATATGCGCCAAAGAAGATGGTTGGAGCTGATTAAGAATTATGACTGCTCAATCCATTACCACCCTAGGAAAGCAAACAAGGTGACAGATGCATTAAGTCGACAAGACCATGCTAGTTTATCCATGATGAGGATCACAAAAGTTCCAATATTTATGGATTTACAAAGGATGGATCTTGGAATTATAATGGAAGGGGAAAAATCTTATCTTTCTCAAATGAATGTTCAACCATATATACATGTGAAGATTAAAGAGGCACAGAAAGAAGATGTCGAGTTACAAAAGAAGGTGAGAAATGTTCCTGAATTCAACCTTGATTGTGATGGGATAATAAAGTTCAGGAATCCGGTTTGTGTTCCTTCCATCCCCGAATTAAAGAAGGAGCTGCTGGATGAGGCTCATAGTTTTTCATTCTCTATTCATCCTGGAAGCACGAAGATGTATAGGGACCTGAAAGAGTACTTCTGGTGGGATGGCATGAAAAGAGATGTTGCTGAATATGTCTCTTTATGCTTGGTTTGTCAACAAGTTAAAGCTGAGAGACAAAAGTCTAAGGGGATGTTACAACCATTACCCATACCCAAATGGAAATGGGAAAACATCACTATGGACTTTGTCACAGGACTTCCTAAAACATCCAAAGGCAATAATGTTATCTGGGTCATAGTTGATCATCTTACAAAGTCTGCACACTTCATTGCTATTAGAGAGGATTTCTCTCTAGATCAGCTTTCCAGGATATATGTAAAGGAAGTGGTAAGATTGCATGGAGTACCACTTTCTATTATATCTGATCGGGATCCGAGATTTACCTCGAAGTTCTGGTGAAGTCTCCAGCATAATCTGGATACAGAGTTGAGTTTCAGCACTGCTTATCTTCCCCAGACAGATGGTCAGTCTGAGAGAACAATTCAAACCCTAGAAGATATGTTGAGAGCTTGCTCTATGGATTTCAAAGGAGGTTGGGATCAACACCTACCTTTGGTTGAATTTTCTTATAATAATAGCTTTCACTCTAGTATTCAGATGGCTCCTTATGAAGCTCTCTATGGAATGAAATGCAGGACTCCAACTTGCTGGGATGAAGTTGGGGAAAGAAAGTTATTAGGACATGATCTCATTGATGAAATGGAAGAAAAGGTCAGATCTATTCAACAACACATAAGCGCAGCTCAGAATCGACAGAAAAGTCATGCCGACAACCGAAGAAAAGACCTAGTGTTTGAAGTGGGTGATAAAGTGTTCTTACGAATATCTTCCTGGAAGAGGGTTATGAGATTTGGAAAGAAGGGGAAGTTGAGCCCTAGATATATCGGTCCTTTCGAAATACTGGATCGTGTTGGGAAGGTAGCTTACCGATTGGCGCTTCCACCGAATCTCTCTCAAGTTCATGATGTTTTCCATGTATCTCTCCTGAGAAAGTACATACCAGATCCTTCACATGTACTCAGCTCAGAAGTTGTACCGCTGGAGCAAGATCTTTCTTATGAAGAACAGCCGATAGAGATTCTGGATTGTAGCGAAAAAGTCCTACGAAACAAGACCACTCTCTTGGTGAATGTTTTATGGAGGAACCACCAACTTGAAGAAGCTTCTTGGGAGCTTGAGGATATGATGAGGGAGAAGTATCCTCATCTGTTTGTTACAAAGTGACGAATTTCGAGGGAGAAATTCTTTTTAAGGGGGGTAGAATGTAACACCTGAGACTTTTATGTTATATGAATCATCAAAGGAATCTTTTTTTACACAACACTTGCTTGGCTTGATTTACACGCAATCGCGACCTTCCTCGATAGCTTGCGTCGTACGCAATACCGAGTTTCACTAAACAACAATATGCTATTAAAACTAGCCATTATGAATAGTAATAACCACTTTTTGAAATTTTATAAATTTTATTTTTCAAAATAGACTTCATTTTTGGATTCAGAATATCGAAATTAGCCTAGGGTGAAATTTTGGTATTTTTCTGAAAACATTCAATTTTTGATGAATAGTGAAACCACTAAGTGGTAGGTTAAAAACTAAATTTTTCATAAAACTTAATTTTACCGCTTCAGTGAATGGAATTTCGAAAATCCGACAGACACAGTTGATATCAGTAAGTAAAATGTGGTTCAATGAGATAAAAATAATTTTTTGGTGAATAGTAACTTTTTACTTTTTTTACCGCGGTTAATAGTAAATAGGGTAACTAAGGGTAAATATGATATTATTATTACCCTAACACATGTCCTATTTCTATTGGATAAGTGTAATTCGACCAAAAACAACCTTATGAATAAAGTATGACCATTTAGGCCCACTTGGATTAGATTAGGATATTTATTATTAATTTATTTAAAGAAGGGTTAAAATAGTTAAAATCAATGTTTAATAAGTAAATCATTTTTAATATGTGGTTATACATACGATAAATTCGACTATAAATATTAATTAGAAAGATAGGAAGATTTCCTACATGATGGTATTTTATTTGTAATTTTTAGACATTAAATAATTTAATTTATTTATGACACAATGATGATGTAGTAATTATCTTATTAATGAAATATTGACATAATTGATGTTATAAACACCAAAATAAATGTAATTTAAGACTTTTTATGAATTCAACTAATTTTCTAGGTTACTATGATATATTAATGTTGATTTAATCAACTTTTTTCGAACATATAATTCTGTTATGACTTTCACAAAAATCATATATCAAATAGTGTCAAAATTGACACAAAATAGTTTTTAAATAAAATATTATATTATTAATTGTTATTGTATTCCTAAGTGGAGGATTCAAAGATGCGTTCCAAAGAAGAGGTAATATCCATTACCGATCTTTTCAATTTCTTTCTTCTTCAACATATTCTTCTTTAGTTGTTTCATGATAAAGTAATAACATCAGTATTAATTACATACTGATATGTTATTATAAATATGAAACAACCCAAATTCACCTTATATCCATCCCACGGAAAAATGAAATCACCGCGCGTGTGTACGTACGGAATACCGTCTCCACGCCGTGGTGTAATCTATTTTTCCACAATCACTTTACAAGGATGGGTATAATGGTGTAATGAGTAACTATTTATGATTAGTATAAAGTAATATTGATACTTAAATAATATATATATACTCCAATACAGTTCCACGATCATAGGAATGATATCATCACTCGTGCGTACGTACGGAATACCGTCTCCACGATGTGATGCGACTCGTTCTACATGATCATCATTACATAGTAATTATATAAATGAATTGAATGAATAAATATGATATATGTTACACTAATACCATTCTGAATATAAGGTATCTATAACCTTAAAAGAAGAATAAGAATGTATTCGGCAAAACACGCATAAGAACAAAAGGCAATAAAGACCCGAGTAACAAGTAACAATGAAATATTACTAACAAGAAGCTAATAATATGACCATATATGATATCATATCAATATGTATGATTCTGGAATAAGTCAATAACATTATTTAAACCATTATACAGGAGCTTCGGACACGTACAAAGCTAATCAGACCTAAGGTAAGGGAAATATCACAATCTCATTTTTATCCGAGATTGTTTATTCATAAGTATTTACTGGGGTGTATTTTATCATCCACATCCATGTTTCATCAATATGTAATATTATTTCCATCCACCTACAATTGTTTAAATCCATTTTTACCCTTCGGTGAGTTTTTAGTAATATGTATGAAAGGAATCTTTTGTCGTACGAGGTACTTTTTGACTTTTCCGACAAAAGTACGAAGAATGATTTTTTTAACTTATACGGCATGAATGGATTTTTAAAACGTTATTTCCAAGAAGCTTCCTTTTCAAGTTTTCAAGTTTATTTTTAATCAACTTCTTTTATTTTAAAGTTGTATGACATGTTATGAAAGTAAAAATGTTTTTGAAGAAGAAAGGATATTTTCCTCAAGAATGGAGTTCAAGTGTTTTATCAAAATTATTTTCCATCTAAGATAATAAAGGGTTCTGTTTTTATCCCTATTATTACATGGATTTGATTATGTTGTGATGGAAACATTTTTATGAATTCCTTTATCTTATATGAATTGTTTTATGATGTCATGTTGTTTAAGAATCCCATTTTTTTATTACATGGGTTATGTGATGATGTATGATTTATGATTATGTGGCACACATAAGAAAGGATTCATTATAAGATGGGTGGGACCAATACCTCCCCCCAATGCATTGGGTAAAGATGTTATATCTCATGAGATATACATGGCTGGAACGGAAGGTTATTTCGGTTCAGTGATACAGGACTGAAACGAGGAGTGAACTCGGTTCAGAAAGGGACTTTGTCCACTAAGATAGTCTTGGCAATGAGTCATGACTAACAAGAAATGATTTTCCATGATTATGTGTGCATGCCACAAAGTTTCAAGTTTTATGTTATGATTATGGGGATCTCATTTTCACATCTATGATTTATTCCATGTTAAGATATTATGATCTCTTTTGCAGGTTTTGATTTTCAAAAGGATATGATATGATTTTTATTTCCTTTATTTTCCCTTGCTGAGCATTTGATCTCACCCTTTTATGTTTTCTTTTCCCCAGTTCAGGAAGATAGATATTAAGTAGAATATTCTAAAATGGGCCCTAGATATGATGAAATAAATGGGAGACACTGTAGAAGATTTATGAACCAGTTGTTTATGTTTCCCAGTTTCTAAAGACACTATACCTATACGGTCCTTTGTGGTTTTGTCATATGTTGTAATAAGTGTGCCTATCAAACATGACTTATTTTATTTCCCTCACTTATCCTTGAATCCAGAAAAAACATAAAATTTTTTGGGATGATTACAAAAAGATCAGTATGGGATACAAAACTAAGTAAAACTATTAGACCTGTGAAAACATGACTACGCATGAAATATTTATCATAAAGTAATAATCCCCCCTCTAGATTATTTAAATACATTCCATTAAAAATAAACTCATTTCATTCATTTTTTTATAATTCCAATATCACCATAAAAATTATAGTAATCATTGATAAAATATACTAATATATTTGGTAATAATTATAATTTTTACTATTATGAATGGAACAACCATGAGGTTGACTTATAGAAATGTCAGTACTGATAATTTAATAACTAAAAATCCTACTTCGACACCCAATTTATTGGATAGCTATCATAGACCCACCTATCATTGGTTTACCAAGGAACCACCCATCATGTCTTTATCATGGAACCACCATAAAAATATTTAAGTACCATTATATAGTCATAAATCATAAAATATTGAAATTTTCAACATCTAACACATAAAATTTAATTTTTAATCATGAAGAAAAATTTCAACAATATGAAGTAATCCATCAATTTTTAAAACATATTTTCATCAATAAAATACCAAAAAAATAAAGAGGGGTTTGATTTATTTTAAAAACATGATTAATTTTACACGAATCTAAACTCCTAACTAGAAATAAAATTTAATTTATAATAACTTTATATCCATATATATATTTAAAATAATATCAAGGATATTAAAATTGAGTAACAAATTCAGACATTATATATTCATATAAAATCATAAAATATTAAATATTTATATAATAAGACCTATGAAATAATTAAACTTAAAAAAATTAAATAACATGATAATAGTTAAAATATT
Source organism: Viscum album (assembly GCA_963277665.1). Taxonomy (NCBI): domain Eukaryota; kingdom Viridiplantae; phylum Streptophyta; class Magnoliopsida; order Santalales; family Viscaceae; genus Viscum; species Viscum album. The sequence goes on along the minus strand of OY728141.1, from coordinate 1,587,618,847 downwards.
GATATATTAGGTCAAAGGGGATGAATATAAACCTTATAAGAAAATGAAGGTTCATATCATTAAGAAATTACTCAATGAAAATATAATGAGATAAAATCCTTTACCTTGAGGAAAAATGGTCAATGTTATCTTTATCTGATTGATTAATAAAAATATATAATATATTTACTTTTTTTGAACTTTTTAAAGTTTATCAAATAATATATTTCACATAAAACGATGTTTTATATAATTACATAATCAATTAATTTTTAGTCATATGTTTTGACCCTATTTGTTATATGTCTCAAAAATGAGTATGGTTGGTCGAATAAGGTCAAAGGGTTCAATATATAAAAATAAAAATAATAATTGTCATGAAAAAAATTATACAATTTATATGTAAATTAACATTTTAAATCCAGTCATTCTATATTTTTATGAAAAATTATCTAGTGTGACAATCATAGAGATGGTATGGTATACCTACGTATGAGTAAGGATCCCATTTTTTAATGATCCTGATGAAAACAAGGTGAGTAAGATTTACCTTTCCTGAATGAACATTATATAATATAGTACATATTTTTTAATCACAAAAACATATATATATATATATATATATATATATCACATTATTCAATGGAATAAATCTCTTCGAGAAGGTGGCAATCAACACATCCATGAACTACACTATCACATATTGACTATGAGAAAAGGTAATAATGAAAATTATATATTCTATTTCAAAAAAGGTAATTATGCCATAAATATAATATTAATTTAATTTTTCTGACGAATTATTATTTAAACCCATCCTTAATACATTTTACGTATTGTGTGAACGTATCATATCACTCTGAGAATGGGGTAGTCCGCGTGACCACAGAAGATGTTATCATATCTACAAAAAAAAATTAAAGAATAAAGGTATGAGTTTTATAATAATTCCACAAGTATTAATACAAAATAATTATAATATATATGATATTAAAATAGTGTTTCCATAATAATTTTCTATAATTCTATGTGGTAATGAAAAAATAAATGACATCGTTTCGTGAAGTGGTGGTCCACCATTCATAAGAAATGTAAATTTGTAACCCATTTAATGGAAGTGTAATTAGTTTTATGTGAAAAAAGAAACATAAAAGGATCTAATAATATTTAGGATACTCATTTAATTATATAATATTTTTATAATAATTACTTAATTTATGAATAATAAAATAAAACATAATTTCACTTTGATGAAGGATAACTTTTTTTAATGTAACTCCTTTTTTCATGCATTAGGGGCTTCCAAGGATAGCTTTCTGAGAAAAGTGAGGAATATATGGTGCGTTGAGGTATTTTGGGATATTATTATGGAAATATTTTGATGACCTAATGGTAGATATAGGTGTGAAGACATGGGGAAAGTTGAGATCCTTTTTATAATAGAGTGGGAGTGTCATTCTAGTAAATATAGGAAGATAAACACTTTTGAGTGGTCTCCCTTGAAAAATGTTCCTAAAATAAGGATATAAATTCTATAAAATTTATTATATGGCCAAATAATATCTATGAAATTGGATTTATTATAATTATCTAGATCATTTAGATATTTATTATTAATGTTTAACCACTGGGTAGACACATTGTTACCACAATCATCATAATGAATATTATTTCATTTCATAAATAATTTTGGTAAAAAGATAATTTGGACTAATTAGTAATTATAAATTTTGATGATTAAAAATATGGAATCATTTAATTTTAAATTAAAATAATATTGGTTTTATAAATTTATTTAAAATTAATCCCACTGATGGGACGAAAAAGCTTTAGTTTTTAATGAAAAATATCAAACGTTTTCTATATTTTTATAAATATTCAGTGGAAATTTATTACAATGACCCAAGTTTTCTTAAAATATATGAAATTAATCAAATTAAAAAATAAAAAGTTTTAAAAAATAATCAAAATTATTAATAAATTAGAGAATGGTATTTTTAATTTAAATTTAGTATTTTTTATTGTTCATAAAATTGAAACTTCATAGATATGTAACAAAAATTCACCAAATGTAAAATTTGATATTTCAATTTAAAAAATTATGTTTAACTATATGAATAAAAATAATAATGGTGTCAAAAAATTAAATTAAAAATTATTTTTCATTATAAGGTGTTAAAATTAATTTTGTAAAAAAGATAATTCTAAGTATACAATTATTTTTGTCATTATCATATACCTATAAAAAAATTTGATGAACAAAAAAACTATAATCACAATTCAACATAATTTAGTTAGTTGTTTTCATACATAAAAATATAACAATATTGTGATCACGACCACATAAAATTATAATATTAAATGTATATTATTATTTGGTATAACTCAGTATTCCATGAAATAATAGATTTTGATGAAAATCATTGTTTTGGGTCATATATGATAATAGACAAAGAGTTCCTTTTCCGGTAAAATTACTATAAAATTCATAATTATTAATTAATATAAAGAGGAATTATTCAATCATTACTTGTAATGTTACAGATGCCTTCTAAGAGTAAGATATTTTCAAAATGGTATGATCATGATGTCTATGGTCGTGATTTCATGGATTATGGTATAAAAATAGCTAGATGAAATTAATAATTTCATCACTAGAGAAGTAGTTATTTTTATCCATGTAGTAATTTCATTTATAGTCTTATCAATGAGTATAAAATTATTTCACATTAAATTTTTTATGGAATAATTTTATATTATATATTCATAGAATAATATTTTTTCCCTAATTATTCTATGATTTACTTCGATGTATATTTTCCTTTTTTGATCATTTGAGCTCGTTTCATGGTATGTTTCCATTTCCCAAGGTTATGAATAATAGTGTTACACATAACATTTCTAATATGATATCTTAATTAGAGAGTTTGTGGGGGATAATGAAGACATATTATAGAATATGTTTTTCTATTATATTTTAATAAATATAACATAATTTACAATGACACGGTTTTTTGTTAGAAAATAATTTTTTATAATATTTTGATTCTCTAGAGCAAAATGGTCTTGGGAATATATAAAATTATTTTTTTACATAATGTAACTATTGGATTGATATTTCTAATAATTTATATTTGGTATCAATGTTAGTATTTAAAGTAAGTTTTTATAGAATCGAATCAAAGGATATTTTTCTAGGTCACCATAGGATGATTGTTCATTTGGTATGTCATTTATTTGTGTAGTCAATAATCATCTTTTTCTTTTAATTGATTATGTTATTGTGTAGTGGATTGGATATTCTTGCGATGGAGCCTTCCTTTTATCATATATTCAATTCTTCTATTTTTGAGATCCTTCCATTTCTGTTGAAATCGAATCTTATTTAATCTATCAGCTATTTGGCCATGTGACCAATCCTTTGTTTCTTCATATTGCTGTTTGGTGCGGTATAGTCATTCCATGAAGTCGCGGGATTTTTTTTGAAGTTTATCATTAGTCATATATTTATTTTTTATAGTGGATTGTTAACATTGGATGATCAATAAATTAAGTCACTTCACACATTTGATCCCTTGGGTTGTCCATCCCATTATGAAGAAATATTCCCTTATTCTCATAATTTCAAAAAGGACATAAAATACTATTTTAATGAAAAATAATGAAATCATACATGAACAGGGGGATTAATAACCTGAATTTGTTAATATGGGGAATAAATTTAAATTACTTACTAATGTGATATTTAAATGATATATTTAGAGTGAATTAGATGAGATTAAATATAAATATATTTTAATGATGATTAAAATGGTAATGGATTGTGGTGTTACATAGAGTTATATGAAAATATATATTTTATTCCTAAAATATATTATTTCAATAGCTATTCAATTTATTTTATTTTAATCTCATTTAGATTATCTAAACATAAACTAAATTGTCTTCAAACCCCTTATATAAATATTAAAATTTCTTCTAATGAGTTTACATTTAGTGTGAATCCCATTCCTTCTAAATTTTTCATGGTGAAATAAAATTTTGAAGCATAATAGAGGTAAATGAACTAATTATTATCTTCTATTTATTATGAAAGCTGTTATTTAAAAAAATTCATCTCTTTGGGTAAATTTATGTGATTAACCTAAATAATATAATAATCTAGAAATCAAATTAATGATTTTTTAATAATCTTAGAGAATTTTTGAATAGGTCGGAGAAGATATAAATAAATCTCATAGAATATTAGTTAATGTTATTTTTGATTCAAGAATTGAAATTTATGCAATATAACATGTTTTAGATAGAAATTATTTTATTAATAATTTGGAAAACATGAAGTGAGTTGTTATTTTTCTTCTTTCAGGAATTCTAGAAATTATCCCAGAAAGAAAAAAATATAATCAAACATAAATGTTTAATAAAATGTATAGTATTGGATTTAAATAAAGAAAATATAGAGTCAATAGTATTATTTTTTATTAGTTTATGATAAAAATTCTTATATTATTATCATTATTAATATATTAAAATGTGAAAATTATCATATAAATTTTATAATAAAAATTTCATGATACAGAGATAAAATAAAATAGTTAGAATCTTATAATCAAATATATTTTTCGATTTGTTGATTTTTCATCATTATTTATTATAATGTCTGTAATTTTATTTGGTTGTGTGGTTTTTTCTAATTTTGATAAGGGTTTTTACTCTTGGAAATTGATAATCAAGGTAAATCTGATTTGTTTCTATAATTTAAAAAAGTGTTGTGAATAATTTATCGCCTTACCTTCATTAAATAGATGAATTATAGATTTACTTTTTTTATAGGAATTTTTATTCACTTTTTATATGCTAATACACATAAAAAATCTATTTATAAAAAATAAATTAATTCAAATTGAGAATTAAAAGGTTTTTAAAAAAATAAATGTTTGGTTCTTAGAGAGCCCGTTATTTTCTGGGATGAATGACTATCATCCTTTTATATAATAATATGACTTTGGGGTAAATAAAATATATTTGATATATATTATTACTCTCACCTGACTAGAAAAATGTGAGAATTTATGTTATTTAGTTATAACATGTTATTGTTAGGGAGATCATTATCTGAAATGGGTTAGTGGATTGGGAATGAATTGATGGTTATTGTCTATGATATAGGGATAGATCATCGAAAAGGAAATGGTTTGGAAATCACCTTGAGTGCTTGAGTTTTGTTTAGAATTATAATTTCTTATCGATATATTTTATTCAATATAATATTTAATGGATATTTTGGTATATAATATTTATAAGATAATGTATCTTGATGTAGTTTGACATTATTGATAAAAATTTCATCAATGATGTTGTATATTAGGATATATTCTTGATTACCTGAATAATTATGAAAGGGTAAATTAATCAATAAATAAATAAGGATGTTTCATTATGTTTATAAATGATGATGACATACAATAGAATATGAACATAATGATGGAGTCGAACGAATTAAAAATATATTATTAATGAATTAATCTAGGAAATAGATATTGAATAATATTAAATAATTAATTTATAATTAATTATTTAACATGAAATTAGATTCATGTATTCCTACTAAGATCAATACATTAGGTGTGGTAGAAAGGAATCTTGTGTGATGATAATGGAATATGACTATATGCCTTGGTAATTTCCCCTAGAGTGGTTCTGCATGGTATATATTATATTTTCTGATTTCATACACTTCATATCCCATATAAGTTAGGAAATGAGCACTTGAATGTATTGAGAAGAGTTTTCTATAACATCTAGTATGGTGAGTAAACTATTACTGACTTCTCTCACTACCTTATCAATCCTTTTACTATTGTTATATATATATGTATCTCAAACAATAATGGCTTAAAGTATTGGTTGTGTACCTACAATGGTTTTCATTCCTCTTAGTTTACTACAAAATTATGAAAATATTGTAATGAATTTAGGATATAGAATTTAATTTTATCTAGACATAGTGTTTATGGATTTCCAGAAGTTTAATTTCATGGGTCATGAGGTATTAAGTTAAAATTAATTTAAATGAGTTATATTAGCTTTTGGTTATATAAATGAATACATATGAGATTATGTTGATGAGGTTATATTTTACATATTATGTGAGCCTATAATATGACCAAACAATATTTGTGATGATTTTATAAATAGATGAGAATAATATCTATGGAATTGGGATGTGAGAGGGAAAAGATGGGGAAGTGGAAGTTAGGTATCTCCTTCTATATATATTCTTATGATATATAATGTATTACTTATATACATTACTTGGTGAGGTATTATTAGTAGGGTTAGAAAAAATAGTATTACTTAGTAGGTGTTTAGTAAGATTCAGTTGATTATTAACTTTTATTTAGTATGTTTTTAAATTTTACATGAGTGGTTTCTCGGAGGATCCTATAGATTTTACATGTTATACTCAGCCTATGTATATATAAATTATTAATGAGGTCCACTGAAGATGGTTGGTGATTGACTAGAGTGTTACTAGATTGAGGATTAGTTCATGTGTTTCTAGAGATTTGCGGTCATTACTGAGGATTAACATTGGGTACTTTCAATTATTTTGGTTTTTTATAATATTACAGTTTTTTATTCGGACTAATTATTTATTTAGGAATGGTATTGGTTGGTGGTTTATCATATTATTTAGTATTCTTGAAATATGTATGTGTGTAATGACTTTGATGTGTTTGGATTATATACCACTGGTGTGTGTCACCAAACCATGGTCTATAAGAGGTGGGATTTAGTTTTTATCACCTCACTTTGAACATTACCAATTATGTTGGGGTACATTTAAATTGAGGGGGTCATCATAGAGTGGTATTAATGATTATTACTCAAATGTTGGATAATGTTTTCAATTAGGAATTAGTGATGATTCATGGGTTGATTAGGAAATAGAATCAGCATTTTTATTATGTTCTATAAACAGGGGATACCATTAAAGATATGAGATTTTAGCATCCCATATTATTTGTTGTGTGGAAATTCAAATATTCCTAAAAAAATCTAGTAGAATTGGAGAAAAATAAGGGGATATTACGAAGGTAAGGATCATGAATCTAGATTCTCTATGAGTATGAGTTAATTGGGTATAAAATGAGAAACCATGTCAAATTGAATTGATTATTTAACTTTAATTTTTTTTCATAGTTTTTGTAGTTCATAAATTTTTTTATTTTATAGATATGGATCCATATTTTCATCCTGATTAGGTTCATGCTAAATATGTTTAACAGGATTTTCTAGAGGAATGCCCCAACGTGTTGGTTGGTGATGATTCCACTTGGAGAAGGACACTATTTAATTTTTAGTTATAGGGACTATATAATTATGGGTGCTCTGTTTTAGATGATAAATCACATGACTCATTATAAGATGTGGAGATAAAAATCAATTCATTTCATTCATTGAAGTAGTATATGGTTTCATCTGGTGTAATGATACTATATGCATAAACATTAGAGTTGTTTATTTTGTTTCTAAAGGATCATGGGGAGTCCTATTTTTCTATGGGAAATTATCTGATACTAGATTTTTGATGATTTTACTTCTACTTTCACTATGGTGACGTTTCAGCTAGACATTATCACCCCTCATTGGGGGATCTATAGTGTTTAGAAATTTAATATAAGATACACATAAAAAAGATTTAATTCTTTATACCATCTACTAGATGAGGAGGCTATAGAGAGGAATTTTATAGTGGTTATTCATCCTTATATCCAATTAATCATCAATTTTTTTTTCTAATCCATATCATGAGGTACCGGTACGGATAATGACAATTATATGGACAATAGAGATGAAAAGATCATCATGTTTTTAGTCTTTCCCATATAATACATGGAGTATAAATATGAAATGTTATCATATTCATAGTAATAATAATAATTTTCAATGAATAGAAATAATTTTTTAGCCGTCTTCAACTCTTCTCCTAGGGTTAACTATTCTCAAACCCAAAAAATGTGTTAGGTGAGAATTTTTTCATTAATGATTTCAAATTCATCAGTAGGGGTAGTTCCCAACCTATCATAATAGTCATCATGGGGTTAGTGGATTATTAAAAATCATGTTTTTGTAGCACTATCAGTTTATATAGAAGCAATGACAAGGAATTACAACTTATAATAAAAAATGGGTATGGAAATGGTATAGGATAACCTCATGAAGACCGTCATACTCAATGATAAAAACTAATGAATGACTATGAAAGTGGTCACCAACATGGATAAATAGTTCCTAGGGATAGTTATAGTGATATGAAATCCAGATAATACCCAATTACTCAAGGTTGAAACATATTGATATGTACTATCTTCTTATTTTCTTCATTTGATTTCGAATTCATTGATTTAAGATCTATATAATATTTTTCTTTATCCAACATATTCTATGATATGGGGCTCAAGGGAGAGAGGCTTTAATTTATTTTTGGTTTTTCTACACAATTTATTGTAAAATAATGATTGTGTGATATGTTTAGGGACTATGTGTTTGTGATAGTGTATCATAGATGCTGGGGAGACTTCGTATATTTACTAATAAACCCATAAAACATCATTATATATATATATATTATATATTTTGTGTAGTATTTGGTGGATTTAAATAGGAAGTGAAGAAAATTATGTGATTGAAATGGAGACAATGAACTTTTTATGGGTGATTAATACAATAATATGGGATGAAGTTTTGTTGATTCATTTTCTTCTTTGATGTATGGGCCGATATTGAGTTTTGTGGATGATCAGTCGGTGACATCTCCTTGGGTTGTTAGTGAGTACCTAAATGTATACCAAAAATATGTTGTAATGCTACCCCCTTCGACGAGAGATCATTAATGTGATATAGCTAAAACATGATTTTTCTCTGATATTTATGTCTTGGTATTGGATAACCTAATATTAGTAGTACAATCTATGGATTATATTTATTGATCTCTTGTATTTTGAATTCAATCATCCTAGTGTGTCACATTAAATATCTCTATTTATATTATTCTATAATAATTATGGTATTATATATTTGTGTATTGGTTACCATAATTTAATTAAAGATAAATTGTAGAACGTCTATCATATCCCCTGGATTAATGATTTATTTGATCAATTGAACAAAACTTGTTTTGGAAGATCAATATGTAGTCTAGATATCATAATATGTAATTGTGGGATGAGTTTATCACTGAGATAGTTGACAGATTTCATTATAGGGATTATGAAAAATTCAATCTATTCAAAGTATCATTTTCTCTACACATATTCAGTAAATTAATGAATATCGTGTTCCATTTATTTCTAGAACTATTTTTGGTGGTCTTTATTAACAGTATCCTTATATACATAGTGTCATTGGGGGGGAATATAGAGCGTATATGAGCTATTGTTGGTAGTTATTTGGTTTCATCTAATATTCAATAATCATTTGAAGTAAGAATTCTATTTTTTTCAAATATATTTCTTGGAGAATTTCATATCTCAAAATGATTAGTCACACTTTCATCAATGATCAAGGAATTTGTTTCATGTAACACCCATAATAAATTTCCAATCATCAAATGTCTTCTTTCTCACTTAGGATATTTTATGTAGTTTGTATCAAACATATCCTAGATTATGACAAAATTTTAGTGTTAAATTTTATGTATAATGTATTCATATCGATTAATATGTGCATCGTCTCTTTCTAGTATCTGATATAGAGGCTTTCTAGTGACACAATTAATAAAAAAATAAAGGACAGATTTTTTATTCCAGGTTTATTAAGATGATTCGCATTTTAAATTGGGTTTGTTTTTATAAAGTAGAGGAAAAATATCTTTTATAGGAATAAAAATTTAAAACCTCATGAATGTAACTACGCCACCCATGACTGTTCTCTCTCTATATTTGTGTGTTCCTTTAGTTTGTGGTGGAATTGTCCAATCAATGATAATTTTAGCCTTTACAGACCCCCAATAACTAATTTATTTCCTATAACAGTGTGATTTTAATTATAATAAATGATGTAGGATGATGTTATTAATGGATTACAAATTTTATATTTATTTTATCCAAGTTAAAGGTAATATTGTGCCGGATTCCATGAGTGGGAAGTCACATAGTGGTTTTTTGTGTTAGTTTATAGGATCTTTGAATGTGGTGGAAGATTTGAATGTAGATGACTGTAACATGGATTAGTTGATGATAGAAGATTTCATTATTATATATTTATACAATCATTCTTAGTGAATTAATAAGATGAGTCCCAATTTTTGGATTCTTAAGGTAGAGGTTTGATTGTGTTGTTTATGGTGATGTTTACAAGGGTGGTCAGAGGAAATACAATATCATTTGTTATACCATGTAATTTTTTTTCTTCATTAGGGATTCATGAGAGAGTTCTATGTAATTTCCATATCTCCCCCTTAGTGTTACATATATGTGTGACTAATATCTATCATTCTCTAAGATACTAGTTTAAATTGTGTAGTATGTATAAGTCAAGTTCAGAGTTTATACCCCGATGTTGAGTCATCAAAAATTCAAGGATAAGCACTATGTTCCTAATGGTTTACATTATTGACTCCATGTTCCCAAGTGGAAGTGACAATACATCTTCATGAACTTCATAACTGGTTTACCCAAATCACAGGGTGGTTATAATGATATATTGGTTAATAAAAACATCATGATGTACTCATCTCAATTATTAATGATTAAGTATTTGATATATATAGAGGATTTTTCAAGGAAGATCCTTGAACTTAAATTTACACATTATATTGTATTGATGTTGATCATCACTAATTGTGATCCTTGTTCTACATCTTTGTTTTAGATAGGTATCTCATATTATTTTTTCTTATATTATTTTCATACCACTAATTTTCATCTATAGGTGTATATTTAGACAATCCAGACCTTAAATGAAATGATGTGAACATGAATTCTAGATTTTTAGGTTCATGGGAGATGTAACAACTCTTAATGGATTTTATGTACACTAATATTTAGCATCCCACTATTATCATGTATCCATTTGATGAACTATATGATTATACATTCTCATAATTATTGTTTTGGAAACAGTTGTGGAGACAACTATTTTCAGACTATAATTAGTACAGACAAAAATAGAGAAGGTATATGTTATCCATGAGTAAATTTAGGTGTCACAGGAACATCACATTTATTATAATCATCATTTTAGGGGCCCCATGAGTTCATAATCTTATAACACTAGATCTTAAAGTTGTATCCCCATCATGAGAAGTGATTCTTATTTTTTGGGATTATGTTTTATTTATAATTTAATGGACATTTACTACAGTTTTCACACATTGGAGTTGAGGTATATTAGTCAACACAATCCATAAAGATGAGACAAAATCTGTATTTCTTCCATGTATCCCAATTAATCGGAAATCGTCTTGATGATTCCCATAACTTTGATTATGTAAAGAAGGATTTTTAATGTGGTGTGTCCACTGAAGAGTGTATCCTTGAGGCGACATGCCATTTAGAGAATTTATTTCATGGACATATTATTCCTTTTGTTCATGTCCTACGGCCATAGTGAATTAAATGAGAGATCTTATTTGTGGGATTTGTAGATACACGTAGATTTACATAGTTTGTTTAGATGCATTTTTTATGCTTTTTAAGATTTAATGTTGAAATTATTCTCAATAATGTTATTGTTTCTCTTCCTTAATGTACTCCATGATTACATACATTCTATTTAGAGGTTTCTCCCATGAGATTATGTTTTTATGTTTGATGATGATATTGTGTGGGGATTCCATTCTCACCTATAATGTGTTAGTATATTCTTATTATATAGAGATCCTTGATAGTTATCTCATATAGTGTTTGTCCAGAACCTTTTCTAAACATCTCAATTGGGTTTTAAATTCTCATGGATTTGAATTTTTTGGGATTTGTTTTATGTATGGAATTATATTTACAAAACATCCTTTGTATTTTCCTAAATCGTATAGGTTTCAAGAGGGAGATCAATGTCTTTCCTCTTTTTAATATAATTTTTTTTCACACTCTACCTTTGACTGACTATTTGGTAGTACATTTTTTCACGTGGTCTATAGACAAACCACTTTTTGGTTATTTTTCATGTGGTCGGTTGTTTGTTCATTTCATCATCCTTTTTCTTGTGAATTTTATACTTCCCTTGTTTTTCCAATCGATCCATTTTTCATGAATTCCATACATATTTAATGTCTATAATAATTACTTTACTCATGTAACAATCCTTTAATCTTGATATTAACACTTCCTTGATTCATATAATCGATTAATGTGTCATGTTAGATCTATAAAGTTGTTAGTTTTAATCTTGAGATAAATCCTTGGTAATGTGAATGATCTTCATGGTAATATTTATACATTACATGATCGATCTATTTATTCACTATACATGGTCAATCCCAATGTTCAGTTATCCCCTTAAGTAGAAAAATATATGTTTCCATTAGAATCTTTAGAATTATTTAAACATACCTTTTAACCAAATTTAATGAAATAATAAAGGAAATATGTATTTACACCCCATGTCAATAAAAATGGTTTATACCTTTCAATTTCATAAAAATGGTAGATTTAAAATACTTTTTTTCTATTAAACTAAATGAGTCTAAACCTAAAAAAATTATTTCAGATTAAAATATGAATGTCTGGAAATTTTCTATGTAGTTATATGGAAATATATCGATTATTCCTAAAAACAATAGTTTTCATATTTTTTCGATTTATTTTCTTTGCCTCTAGTCTTGGTGATCCAATCATCCCTCTTAGGGTCCTTTTAATCTTTTTATTATCATTCAAAGTTATTCTTATGAGTTTTCATCCCATTCTCAATCCTTTATTTATGATCTAATATTGGTTAAGTGAAATCATGAATATTTTAAGAGGCATGGAATCTATGACATCATTTTTATTTATATTTAATCTAAATAAATAATTTATTACATTATTTTGGTTAATTTGGGTGACTATGACAAAGAATATAATAATATGGAAATCACATGAATAATTATTTAATAATATGAGAAAATTTAAATAGAGGAAGGAGATGATAAAAAATGTCATTAAGAATGTTCTTCAGTTTTATTATTGTTTAATTAATTTAAATAGATTTAAAGTCACATAATGTATATAAACATAATTATTTTATAATTTTTAAATTGAATTCAATGAATTATTAACGTTATTATTTCAATGATTCAAGAAAATGTATATGAAACCTAAAAAGGATAATCACATTTAAATTATTGATAAAAATTTATAAGAATGTGTTTAAATAAAGGGAATACAACATATTAATTAGTATTTATTATTACATTATAATAATTCATAATATATTTTTCCAGATAGAATAAATTGAAATGGTAAAATTCATTCATAATAATGGTAATTAATATTTCATATTGAAAGATTAATTAAAATAGTTTCATTTTTTGACAACATGTGTTTTATGATTTACTGATATTTCCTCTTCGTTTACTATATAAAGTGATGTTTTATTTCTATCTATTGTTGTTTATACAGTTCATGGTTTATATGATTGGAAATATATAAACAATATAAATAAGATATAATGTTTTAATTTAATGAATAAGAATGATTAATTGTTTACCAACATCAATGAAATTGATAAATTATGGAAGTATTGTGTTATTTATATTTGTAGCTATTTAAAATTGGTTTCTTGATGTAGAAAACCTATTAAAAATAGCCTCATCAATTCATTATGTTAATTAAAATGAATTGTTTTCTAAAAATACATATTTGGAGCTGAGCTAACCTTTAGTAATTTGAGGGGTCTTGATTACAATGGTTCTATAGCCTTAGTTATCATTTTGTGTGTGTATAATATAAAATTAATTATTATATATATATGTTCTAGTTTTATTAGATCCCTTTTTGAATTAATATTATTTATTGAGAACATTCTATATCTGGGGAATGTTCGAAAAAAAATGCTGGAGGTCCATGGCTATTGTGATGGTTAATGCTGGTGATGGGGAGTTTGAATATGCTCTATGACATGGTTTGGAATGAAATCAGGAAGTTAACATGAGTTTATAGTGATGACTAATCATTATTATATTTATTTATTGATCATTTTGAATCATTGTTTGGCCATATAATATTTATGGTTTCTAAATTCTTGGCATAGATTCATTGAAGGAATAATAAGTGTATCCTTGACGTGGTAACTAAGGTTGAGTTCATGATTACCTAGATAAATATGAAATGAAAAATGAATAAATAAATGAATGAGGTTGGTTCATTATGTTTATATATGATATTAACATACCTTATAATAGAAATTTATTATTGTATTGGAGTCACTATTAATATAAGATTAACAAAATAATATTGAAAATAAATATAGAATTATATTAATTAATTAAAGTGTAATAAATTAATTAATATAGAAGATGATTATAATATTCTTGTGGAGGTCTATACCTTAGTTGGGGAATCTTATTTTATTGTGTTATGATATTTATTAAAGTGTCAAAGTCCACATAATTTCATTTTGTGTGGTTGTGTGAAATATATTTATTATTTTTATATACACTTCACCACCATTGTGGGTATGAAAACCAACAGACAAATGTTTTGCAGGTGTATGCTCCATATATAGGATGACTGATTTCTATCTCTCCCCCACATCCCATAGAATTATAGTTTAGTGTTGGCATATTCTAGGATGTAATGGATTATGGTATAGGGTGTGTTCTTAACCTTGAATGTGATAGATCTTAATATTATGTAAATTTTTATGTGGTCTATAAGGGATTGATGTTTTATTATATAGTGGTATCCAAAAATGGTGGTAATTAATTCCATCATGTTTAATTTCATGGGTTTATATTTTAGTAGGTATAATTAATTTAAATAGGATGTAGTATTTTCTAGGAATACACATTGATATATATGGGATGTCGATGAAAAGGTGGTGGGTTTCTCAGGATATAGAATGGCTATGATATGACTACATGTGACTAAAATGACTTATGGAAGGGAGGAAAATAGGATGAATCATATTTATTTGTGAGGGAAAAAATAGTGAGGATGTACAGGTGGGGTACCCATATATATATATATTTATCATATATAATTATTTAGATATCTGTTTTACTTTCTATGTGAACCTTGGTGAGGTTATAAAATGTTTTATAATGTATTAGTTAATGATTTAGTTTATTTTTTTCACTGGGCTTCAGTATGTTTCATCAAATTTTATAGTATTGGTTTTATGGAGGATCTTAACTACTATACATTTTATCCTCACTATATATTTATATATATTATTTTTAGGTCCAAAAGAGCTCGTAAGCGACCGAATTGGATGTTACTATCCCATTGAGTTATTTGGGGTCTGTTTGAGAATTATAGTAACAAATTGTGATTTATTTATGGTATATTTTGTTGTTTCATTTCATTTTTGTTTTCCAATACATTATTTATTTATATATCTTCATTATTTATTCATGGGGTTTTTGGATGCTTCATTATCTTACTTGTTATTCCTTAAATTTTAAGGACTATAATTCTTCCCATTTATGTGACTTATACACCATCTGTTCTAGTCCCTAAAATTTTGATTATTCTAGGTGGATTCGAGGTTCATTATCTTTAGTTCACTATTTCTAACCCTATAGTGGTATCTTTGGAGTGAGGGAGCATGAATGATAGAATACCATGAAATATTGAAAAATTATTAATTATAAATGGAATGTAGAAGACAGATGAGCTCTTGTGATAATAATTTTTTTTATAATTATTTATTCAGGTGAATGAATGCATCATACACCATAAAAGTAGGAATTATGCTGAATCCATGAAATTCATCGGGTCAAAAATTGTTTTGAAATAAATAGATAAAATTAATGTTTTTTTGAAATATCCAAAATTTAAAATACTAAAATTACTTAAAAGAATCATGGAATGGTATATAGTGTCATGGAAAATTTAATTCTAGTCAAATACATATTCCCTCACAAGTCAACCATTATATAAATCAATGAACATTCAGTTTTGATGACAAAAATATCTTCATAGATAAATTTTAATTATAACTGTGTAATGGTAAACACTTCAAATATAATGGTGAAAACCACTAAAGTATCCTTCAAATCTGGATTTAATCCACCTCATTAATTAAAAAAATTACTCCACCTAAATCATTACATAAAACTAAAATCTTGAAATGAAATATCAAAAATAGTAATGCCAAAATGGGGGATACATTTTAATATTATTAGTCCATAACATTAATTTCAATCTCATATACCATGGTATAATAGCCATAGTGCACTAACCCCCTACTCTAGATCTACTAATCAACAGATCATGGTTTAATGAAATAGAATCATAATGTGATTTATTCATCAGTATTAATTTTATCCAAAATACATCCTTGCTTCCAATATTCAAATTCTGAATCATCCATACAAACCCCAACACCTAAAAACCAAAATTTAAAGTAAAGGATATATTCAGGATGTCGTATTAGAAAACTATAATATGATTCTTATCCTCAATAATCAATACAATACATAGAAATACATTACAACATAGAACTCAATTACTGCAATATATACCTCTATAATATGAATCTCACCACCATAAAATTAAAACACATTATAATAATTAATTGAGAACCTAAATCATATGAATATAAAATAAATTTAAATATGATTGAATGAATTAATGAATCAAAAAAATCAAAACATAAGCCTTCATATATGATTCAAGCTCCAACATACATTCCACTATTACAGCATACCTCTAAATAACAAGAATTAAAGGAATGAAGTTCCATCACAACAGATTTTCAAAATGATACAATTTGGATGATCCTAAAATGTCACATCCTAATAGATACCATACTAACCTCAATCAATGAAGTGGGAGTAATAATAAAGATATCATCAATGAAATAACACATAGAGGACATCATGAATTTTACCGATATGTAAAGGAATATATAATAAAGAAATATGTTGATAAGATGATACAAAACCTAAAATGGTTTTGTTAAATTATTAGAACATATAGTACCATTAATTAGCCTTTTCTACCAATAAAGTTGATAAAAATTTAGGGGAAATTGATTACCAAAATAAAACTCCAAATGTATCCTCCAAAAATTAGAAAACAAAATTTTTTATTTCTAGCCATTTTCATCCACATTGAAATTATATTCAGTTTTCCTATCATACAATGGGAGTTTTCTAGTCCAAGAATCATTGAATCTCTAACTTGGTCTAGCATAAAAATATATTTAAGGTATCTCATTCAATACATAGACGGGTGTCAAACTCAAAAAATAATAAAAAATAATACTATATGAAAAATAAACCAATGGTAATCCTTCCCTAACACATCTCTCAAATCAATAAATCATTTGTGAAACATTTACTCCAATGATTAGATACTTTTTTCCACTGATTTTACTTCTGTGAATGAAAATAAGGATTAAGGATTAAATGTGATCCAAAATAATGTAAAAGAATTTTCCCAAAATTCATGTAAAATCAAGGGTTTTGATCTAAGATTATTATCCTCAGTAAGATATAGTGCCTCACCACCTCATTTCCATCGAGGAAAATAAACCTCCTAAATAATAATCAAGAAAATACCTATAAAATATAAAAAATCCATGAAAAATAAGAAATTTCATGGTTATATTAATTGGACAAATAAATTTCTCTTTCAACTAATGTGGTCATTTTATCATTTCATATCTATAAAAAACCCTAAAAATCGAGGTTTAACTGTAACTATCAAAGTCAATACTAAGGGAACTATAATTTTATTAACATTATTTTTCAATGATATATAATAAGATATGTTCTATTAAGGATTGAAAATGTCTTAAATTAATAAAGGTCTATACCATGGTAGAATATAAATTTATTCTAAATCAAATAGCATCTAAGTAGCTAGTTGTGGATAACTTCATATTATTAAGAATTACAAACCTAGCTCCCTTTCCTTGGTTCCCCTAAAAATTCCATCCAATAAAACCGGGATCCAACCTAGGTCCTTAAGGATTGGGAACATCGTGATATTATACTATATTTTCCAAATATCTTCTCCATATTCAAAACAAATATTGACCTAGTTATTTTTCACACAACCTAAAAGGTAAAATATAACAATGATGCATCTAATACTCATTTCATGATCCATGATAATCACTAGGGAAGGAAAAGTAGTGGAACATTTGTTTCCCTTGACCATCAGAAAAAAATCTATCATAACTCCCTACAGAGGATGAAGAAAATCCAACTCAAATTAAATAATAATAATTCTATTACTAACTATTTATTTGAATAAATATTGATTTTTGGATAAAAATACTAACCTCCATCAATAGATATAATTCTCTATAAGCTCTTATGACTTCCCTATTAAGAAATAACCCTCCATTTCTTTGCCTTTTTTATCACTATAATGTTTCTAAACAGCTATATTATTTTTAAATTAATAAACGGTGTAACAAAATGTTTGATATTTGAAATAAAATTAAAGTGTCCCAAATACCTTGTTTTATATTTTTTAAATATTAATTATTGTATTTATTAAATTATATTAATGGGTGTTTTATTTCTAAAACATAAAAAACCAAAAGAAAAATATTTCATATTTTAAATTAAATATTCTTATCTTGTTAAAAAATGTTATTAAGATGAATCATATATATATATATATCATAAATATATACCCAAATAGAAAATACATCCCCATAAGATGAATAGGGGTGATTGATTTTTTCATTTATATATATATTTTCTATGGTTGTTTTTTCTCACTAGATTAGAAACATTTTAGAAAATTATATAAATAAGAGATTATCAATACATAGCTCCATAAATAATTAATTATTACTCCCTAATTAGGGTTATCTACCAATAAGTTCCATAAAATGTGAGAGAATTTAGTCTGTAAATACTCATTACTTGAGAAAGATCCATTATTGGATCATATACTGAGTTCAAAATTAAATGATTCAGGTATTTTCTAACCCATAAATGTTAAATGTTTAATTTTTTTATTATAAATTTCTATTAAATAAATTCTTATGAAAATTTCATAAAAATAATTCTTTTGGAATTCAATTTTTGTATCATGTTTTATTATAAATTAATACTTATAAATAATGAACTCGTGTATGTTTGAAACACCAACCATAACTATCTTCACCACAATAATGTGTTTATACAACGCACTGGATGTGCATGAATAGAGGTCAAACCCCTGGGTCATTAGTATATGGTTGAATTGTTGGAAAACCCTGGCCAATGGTGTTTTCCGCCTTAATGGTCTCTCCACTTAACCACTCTCCTTATTCTTGAGAAGTATGAAATCCTTTTTGGAATGTGCATTGGGAGATAATAGTGAAAATGGTGATGTATTAGAGTAGCATGATATAGACCATCGAAATAATAACAAATTAATGAAATTTCTAGATGGTGATGGTGTGATATGTCTGAGTTTCATCATTTAAAAAAATCATGGCTTAACATGGTGAGTTATTTGAAATCATATAAAAAAAGTAGGGATAAGGAAAAATGAAGATATGGTGACTCAGATAACATCAACACTATTCATTTTGACAATAATTATGAATTTTGGGTCTTTGAATTATATAATGAAGAGAATGATCATATGGCATATGGGATTTGAGAACATTTCATATCAGATATAGGGATACATCTATGATTTATAGTGGATAGAAAAATGCCACCTGATTTGTGGTCTCTAAGGAAGTTTTTTGATAGTATAAATGAAACATGATCGAGTCATGTTATGTAGTATACTAGATATCTAAATATCACACATGATGCGTGGAATATAAATAAACATCATATCATAGTATATTAAATAATTATAGGTGTGGATAATTACTGACATAATTACCCCATTTGTTACCGATATTGTGTGGAAGGTGATATACATCTTTCTGGATTACACAATATGACATGGGTTATGATAGTACATTCGAATTGACCCTAATTTTTCACATGTTATGTTAAGAAGGAGGTAAAAACATGTATATCAAAAAAACAATTTCTAATTGAATATACTATGAACCCAATTGAACCTTTGGGATACACACCATGTTGATAAAATTTATACTTTATGTGTTATCACTTCTTTAGTGTATTCATATAATATCACATGGGTGTTTTAATTTGATTAAAAATAGACAATTATAATGTTTTTCATATAAAACAATGTAATGAAATAATAATAATTGTAACACCCCAATCCCAGAAACCTAAATCAAATGCATTATTTTAATACATTGGAATTATTACAAGGAATAAAATCCTTATGGAATAATCGGTTTAGCAATCTTGGAAGACCCGATTATAGTCATTATACCCATAATACATCGTAAAAAAACAAAACATTATAAAAAAGAAATAAACTACATCCTTAAAAGATTACTAAAATTTTTCTTCAACAAAACATGGGTAAAGGAAGAATAAGAAAGGGGTGAGCTCAGATGCTCAGTAAGGGTAAGTGACAAAATAGATGATATCATAAATAATAAGGTAACGTGAATAACTCATGTCTCTAAAACATAATCTTTATTATAATATAGAAGGAATAAAAATTTAATGAATAATTCCATATAACTAATCACATGAATCATCATCATTGAAATTAAACAAGTAGAATAACCACATGATTTATCTATTAATAATGTCATCATGAGATAATTAATGTTCCAGTCTTCATAAATGTTTCAATGTGACCTCTTCCAAGACGTCAGAAAATATTAGGGTAGCCCATCTTCCAAAACCTGATTTTATTTTGTCGCATGAGACCCACCGATGCATTGAGGGGCTATAGTAGGCCCCACCAGTCACTTTATTAGCCTAATTAATTCTTCATATGTTTGATAAAATATAAATTTTTATCAAAATTTCCCATACCAATTTTAAATATTTTAATCATAATCTTAGATGAAAATACTCTAATTAAATCATTGATAAACATTTTATGAATATTTCCATTAAAAATTTCAATGATTCCCATTCCACTTTGAAACATTTAATTCTTAATTTCATATCATATCCAAATAATATTAGGACACATAATTTGAAATATAAAATGGAATTCAATTCACCACATGGATGAAATAAGTGGTGAACAAGTTGTAAATCTTATATAATTATATGTTAGTCGAGAAAATTGATTTTATTTTGGAAAGAAGAGTTCTTATACAAAACCATTTGTATTTGTCATAAAATAAGATAATAAACATTTGTATCCTATAAAGTAAATAAAATGAAATTTAAGTTATTTTTGAGGAATAAATGATTCCCCACTGAAGTGAATTCATTATAAAATATTTTTTAATGCTTCTTTAGAAATATAACATTTTAGTGAAATTAAAAAAAATATTAAAGATATTTAAATGTGAAATGGAATTTTTTATTACATAAAATAAAAAAATAAACCTGATAATTTTTTCATGATTAAATGTCGGATTTTCCAAATATAATTATTTATTAAAATAGATTATATAGTGAACATTAAAATGAATAAGTATTCATGATGTTTTGTTGAATCGTACAGGTTTATCAAGAAGAATTAAGAAGGGAACTATTTTGAATAACATTTTCCACATAAAAAGAGATAAAATTATATGAATATATAATTTTGAAAAATATAATATAATATAGATAATGTAAAGAAAAATAAATAAACATTACATTTGGGTAAGGATTGTGAAGGAAAACCCCGAAAGGAAAATCAAGACTCTGGTTGAACCCCTTACTACTTTATAATCAATCAAATTATATGACGCAAAATTAATAATCATACATTTACATATTAAATACAATGAAAATAAATTTATTCATGATATGATATATCAATTTTACGTATACACACACTATACATAACAAATAGTGGTGAATAAGGAATGTCTCAGAAAAATGAAAGTGAGATGGGAAAACACTCACATTAGGTCTAAATGTGTTATGAACATGATATTAAGTTCTTAGACTATGAAATTAGACACATTAATAATTTAATTCATAACCAATTATAAAAGTATATAATTTATAATAAATTTATTAAGTTTATTTATGGACTTTTGGTAAGTTATATGATTAAATTTCAGTGTCATGGAGCATTTGTTTCTAGATATTCATGATCAGTTCGCTTGATTATAAGAATAGATGTTCATGTGGAATTTCATATAATTATCCAGGATTGAAATTATAAATTAATAAATAAAATAAAATATCTTAAATGTTTATATATATCCTTTGGTTACATGTTACTAGGATGAATCATTACATATGTCATTTAGTGATAATCATTTAGATTTTTACAGTGGTTTCTCGATCACAATAAACTTGTTTTATTATATTATTTAGTATAATGTAAAATATATGGTTACAGATTCATTAAATAAGATATAATACCTATATTAGGATTTGGTTTGTCCGTAAAAATGGTTTCACGACCATCCATGGAGTACAAATTGAAGAATGATAGTTCGTCGTACATAAAGGTTGTAAATTGTCACCTCCCAAATGAGGATTTAATTTTTAAAATAAAACAGAGAGAGAGTAAGGAAATTGATTATGTATCTTCCATTAACATGATATAATTCTATTATATTGACCATACTAGCATTATCATGATCATTTAGATAGATGAGGTTATGAGAGGACAATAATATAAAACAAACTAAAAATGAAACTAAAAGAAAAAGGGAGAGGGTTTAAATCTTGAAATATCCTACTTTATAACCTTATTAAGAGAATTATGTTTTGACTTTTGGAAGGATAAATGGAATTTGGAATAGGCGAGGGGCCATATGTGTGTATTTGTTTAGAAATTTTAGAATCTTAAAGGCTTAGAGGAGTGAATAGAAGATGGAGTGATGAGTTTTTTTATAGTGGAGGAGTGGAGGGATTTCCTATTATTTTTTAAGTATTTTATTAATTTGGATCATGATTGTTAATATTCATGATTATTGTGACTAAAAATACTAACATGTGAATTTTAGTTTGAAAAAATGTCCATTTAAATCATCCATGACTCATGAGTGATTTAGAAATTCATTTATATAGCATATTTTGTAACTGATAGAATTTTACTATTAACTAAGAATTCATGTATTTAAGAAAAATACCCCAAATTCAACCTAATCATTTATCGACATGTAGAATTCAAAAATGGAAATCATTTTATAGTAATCATATTCTAAATATGTGAAATTTAATAATTATTTACTTGTAAAATATACATTTTAAATTTAAAAATGTTTTTATAATACATTAAAAAAATAAATATGTTCTCATAAATATTATCCTAAAATCATATGATGAAAATATTTATTTTTTAATAAATTTTATAAAATATAAGTTTAATTAAAATAGTTTTTTAATATAAAATGGTAAATAAATATTTTTCACTCACAAAAACACCAAAAATTACTTATTATTTATTAAAAAACCACACTCATTTATATTGTTCCTCAATTTTATTTATACTTTCCGTGGTAAGGTTAATATTCATAAGGATTATGTTTCTATCTATAGGAGTAACTTTACTATTAATAAGGGTACATTACTATTCATAAGGGTCAATTTACTATTCATGGAAAAAAATTATGTTGATCCTATTAGACTCTAAAAATCATACTAATTACAATTGTGGATATCCATTTTTTGAAATTAAAATCATTGATATGTAAAAAATTATTTTTTATTTCCAGGTTGTAATTATAAAAAGGTGATTTTTTGTAGGAAATTAGTCTTTTTTCATATGAGAAATCTAATTAATTACATTTATTCATGAATAAATATACTATAAAATATTATGGTGTCATATAAATATTGAATATATTCCTATCTTAATTTTGTATTCATCAATATAATTATATTTGTCAATATATAATTTTTATTTAATTAAATAATTTATTTATAATAATTATTTTTTAAAAAATAATCATATATATATATTCATATTAAAATATTATATTACACCAAAATAATACTATAGAATAAAATTTTTAGAACATTAATTAATTTGAAAGCTATAAATTATAATAATTTATAAGTACAATTATTCATTAAAAACATAAATTTAAATTATTTTAAATTATTTATAAAATTACTATGTTGTTACATTATTCCCTCCAAATATAATTATGTCCTCAAAATTCCAAACTACACTTCTAATGTTAAAGGTTGGTGCTTGAAAATTCTCTTACGGGAAACCCACATCAGAAATAGGGTTAATAAAATATCATCTAAAAATGTGGTTATAGAAATTAAGGTTTTCCCCAAAAAGATTATTTTTTCGAATGGGGTGGTAATAGTTAGAAGTAAAACCCTTGACATAGACGAAATATCCAAATATGATGTTCGGATGGAATGTGATAGAGAACATATTTAGATGAATGTTGATTACTACAAAACTATAAACTAATCTACAAATATTATTAATATTTTCAATGATTATGGCAATATGAAAACATTTTATTTAAGTGTATTTCCCTTGAGTTGAGGAACTATTACACTATATAAGTGTGTAAATATATGTTTCTATTTTTTAAACACTATCTTATCCTCTTATCGAACATTGAACTATCTATATGTAATATATTACCACATGTATCATTCTATGGTGAATTAGTACATTATCCACTAAAACCTCATATAGTGATCAACATAAACCATTCAGAAAAGGTTAATCATTCCAAAGTATTGTGAATAAATACATTATAAATAAGGTCACACAATTTCCAAGATGAAATTATCAATGAATCAACTATAAATTTTACCTTTGAAACATGTGAATAACGTTATCACATATCCTCTTCAAATAATGTCATATCTTTAATTACCATTATACATTACTAAAATAATTCATCCATCCTTATTCCTTATGTAATAATCATGTTATTGGATATATTCGTTAAATCTAAACTGTTGTAAATTCCGTCAATAATTTCATAAACCACTTACTGACATGTCAATAACGAGGCCATGGTAGTCATTACTTATAAAAATCAATCATTTCTTCATCATTATGACAACATCAAAATTTTATAGTGTTTTATTTACCTCAATAATGTGTTTTCATAAATTTATAACATTATTTTTAATATCTTTTATTGGTACCATTCAACATATGGTCTCAAATCCTTAATTAAAAATTACTACATTACAATCCTCATATATTTCATAATTCTTATAAAAACTACATTGCAGATAAAATATTCAATTAAAAAATATTCCAAAATATACTTATTAATTATTATTCGTCATTTATATATATATAATAACTTGATCATTATCCAGTAACATCATTAGTAGGTTACTTCATTGATTCTTAGGACATTGACAGACATAGTGTCCCATCGCTTCATTGTTGAATCATTGTACATTGGAAACCTTTTTCATACCCTTGAAATAACAAACTCTATTTTCTTTTTCTGTATACTAAAAAAACACACATTCCCTTAAATAATTTTTTTTGGTGATTCTTTCTATAGTTATCAGATGTGGGAAAATCCATAATTCCCTTATTACCTTTATCTATCTTTTTATCTTCCATCATTTTATTCTCTTTCTTAGCTTCAAATCCATCACACTCATTTAATTATTTATTTTTCTTGTAAACACTTGATATTATTTTCTCCAATGCCAAGTATACATTGTAAACTGTTTCCCTTCAAAATCAAGGCTTAAAACCATGAAGGATATGATCCTTATTAAGCTTTTCATCACTTCCATTGGTGGGGATCATATTTTATCTACTAGGTTCCATTTCTAAAGAATTCCTTATAATATATTATATCACAAAATTATGAACACTATAAAACTCTAATAATGTTATAGAACCTAACAAAAATTTATTCATTAAAAATTGTAGAACTATATACTTTGGTTAATTTGGAAGCATAAATACTTCATAATGTTTTTTAAGAAAAAGGTGAATTTAAAAAATAATATCACCCATGAGTGTCAATCCGGGTTTGTAGTAAGGCTTTTTTCCATATACATGGTTACCCTTTGTCATGCCCGAAACACCTTATTGGAGTTGTTACCCTGAGGTATATTTATGCCAAAACAACGCCCACTAGTAGTATCCAGACAAGGATGTATTTTATATGAAGATCCAACTAATATATACCATACCAAAATTCTTCATTGTTCATATATTCCTATCATAAAATTATATTTTAATGTTATGTTATGTAACCAATGTTTTCAAAATCATGTTTACATGGTTACTTCTAAACATCCTCTAATATCAACTATAGAGCCCTGACCCCAGAAGCCCGTAGACAATGAATTATTTTAATACATTGGAATTATTAAAAATAACCAAAGCATGAAAAAAGATCTATTTATCTATCATGGAAGATGTTATTATAGTCATGATACCCATAATACATAGGAAAAAGAAAATAAAAAATGAAACAATATGAAATAAATTGCATCCATGAATTCTTATTCAATGATTTCTTCTTTATATCATAGGGAAGGAAACATAAGAAAGGGTTGAGATTAGATTCTTAGTAAAGGTATGTTATCTAGTAGAACATATCATAATAAATAATTTAATTTGAATCACTCATGGCACTAAAACATAATCATGAGTATAATATTGGAGGATTAAAAATTGAATGAATAATGACATACAAATAATCGCATGAAACATCACCATAGATCTTATAGTAGTCAAATAATAAGATAATTTACACATTAATAATTTAATAATGAGAGAATGAATATTTTTTTCATCATAAACCTATCATCATGGTGTAATAAATGATTTCTGAAAATACTAGGGTAAGGCCTCGACTAAAACCCAATTCTTTTTTAATCACAAGACCTACGGACGCATCCACGAGCTCTAGGGGACCCACCTGTCACATGCTAAGCAAAATAAATTCATAATATATATAATAAAAGGTATATTTAGGTCAAAGTTTCACATACCAATGTTAAATATTTGAATCACAATCATAGATGAATATATTCCAATTAAGTCGTTGATAAACTCTTGGGGAAAATGATCATAATCCTTCCAAAGTGTCCCATACTACATAGAAAAATATAATTATTAAGTACATATAATATCATAATAATAAAAAGACATATTATTTGATATAAAAAATATAAATACATACACCACATGAAAGGAATAATTCATGAAAAAATCGTAAATCTTATACAATTAAGTGTGAGACGAGAAAAAACCCTTTTATTTTGGAAAAAATAAATATTTTTGAAGACCGTTTTATTTTCCAAAAAAATAAGATTATAAAAATTTTTATGATAGAAAAAAATTTATTATTTATGGAATTATATTCGAGGAATTAATTTTGTCCCACTTATGTGAAATCATGAAAAAATAGATTTTAATGATGCTTTAGAAATAAAATATGTTACTGCGTTTTATAGAAAATACTAATGATATTTTAATGTGGAATGGAATGTTAATTTTCATAAAACCAGAAATGAACCATGATAGTTTTTTCATGATAAAATTTCTGATTTTAAAAAAATAATTATGGCTTAAAACATATTATATTGTGATCTTGAAAATGGGTAATAATTCGAGAATTTCCCTTGAATTAGGCGTGTTTATCATGAAGAATTATAATGGGGTATATTTTAAAACAAATAATCCCCATAGATTAATTATGAAATGATATGAATATATGATTTTTTAAGATAGAAATAAATATATAATATATATAAAAATAATCATTACATTAGGGTAAGGATAGTGAAAGAATTACCCAAATGAAAAATGATGGTTTGGGTGGAACCCTTTACCACTTTATAATCAATGGAATCATATCCAACAAAATGAATAATAATAAAATGAAATGATAAATATCATGAAAATAAATATATTAACGATATGATACATCATTGTGTTGTATACATATACCATACATAATAAATAGTTGTGAATAAGGAAAATCTCAAAAAAAATGGAAGTGAGAAAAGAATACCCAAACCTTATGGTTGAATTTGTTCTTGATTTGACCGTAAATTCCTAGAATATAAAATTATACCCTTTAATAAATTAATTCCGAACCTGTTATAAATGTATATAATTGATTATAATTTTATTAAGTTCATTTATGGCATTTTATTATTTATAATATTGAATTTCATATTTCTGGGGAATTCATTTCATGATATTCATGATCAGATCACAAGATTATATACAGGGAAGTTCATGTGGATGGATATAAATTTCTAGGATTGAATTTATTTATTATTAATTAACATGAAAAAGTGTAAATTTTTATAGATATCATTTGGTTAAATTGTATGAGGAAGAATCATTATATAAGTCATTCGATGACAATCATTTAGAATTTTATGGTGGGGTTTCCATCAAAACGAACTACTTTTGTTATATTATTTAGTATCATTTTCAATTTATGGATCCAAAATCATTAAATAATATAAAATTAATTTTTTTGAATTTTTATGATTTTTTTGCACCCATAAAAATGTCTTCATGACCATCCTTAAAGGATAAATAGAGAACAACATTTCTTCCTCCACTAAGGTTGTAAATTGGCACCTCCCAAATGATGATTTCATTTTAAAAATAAAAGTGAGAGTGAGAGTAATTATATTGAAGATTTAAATTACATAAAAATGATATTATTATAGTATATAATTTAAATTTTAGGTATAATTATAATTGGATATAAGAATTTATGATAATATGAGTATATAAAAATAATTGAAAATGAAATTAAAATAAAATGGGAGAGGGGTTACCTATTGAAATATCATTTTGAGAACCTCCATGAGATAAGGGGTTTTGGGATTTTGGAATGAAAAAGTTTCTCTCAGAGGTGGATAGATACATGGGATGAT
The DNA here is from genome assembly GCA_963277665.1 of Viscum album. Lineage (NCBI taxonomy): Eukaryota > Viridiplantae > Streptophyta > Magnoliopsida > Santalales > Viscaceae > Viscum > Viscum album. The sequence continues at coordinate 1,587,589,893 of OY728141.1, read as the reverse complement.
TATATGGGTATAACAATGAGAATATTCAAGGATTACAGTAATAAAGAGAAGGGGGAGTGTGAGGTGGGTTTTAAAGTGGATGATATGTGGGTTTTCCATTATTTTATTATTTTTGGATCAAGAATATGAATAGTTTTGATTACATTGAATAAAAATAGTAATAAGTGATATTTATTTCGAACCAATGACAATTTACATCATCCATGATTCAATCATGATGCTGAAATTCATTTATTTAGCATATTTCGTAAATTATCGAATTTCAGTATTCATAAAAATCAAGTATTTCATAAAGGTACCGAAATTTCACCATTACTAATTTTAAACATGTTGAATTCAATAATGGAGACCATTTTAGCAAAAAGTATTTTCAAAACATGTGACATTTATTTATTATTTTCTTCAAAATTTTAGATTTTAATTTTGAAATTGATTTTATAATACATTCAAAAATTAACGAAGGTATCAAAAAGTTATAATAAAATCATAGGACAATAGAATATTTATTTATGATTAAACTTTTTGATAATGAATCTTATTTTAAATAAATATATTAATTTAAAATTGTAAATAAATATTTATTACTCAGAAAAAATACAAAAACATAATTACTTATATTTAATAAATTTACTCTATTTTGTAATGTTATTAATTTTACTTAATCCTTCATGGGTGAGGTTTCAATTCTTAAGTGTAAAATTACAATTCATAAGGGAAATTTAAAATTCATAATATTAATGTTACTATTCACCATAAAAATATGTTTGACCTATTATACTCTAAAAAACATACTAATTGCAGCAGTGTGTGTCTATTTTTCAAAAATCAAATTACCAAAGTGTTAAAAATATGTTCCATGAATAGGTTATAAATATGAAAAGTTGTTGTTTTACAGTGACACAGTGTTGTGTGCAAATAATCTATCTAATGAATTCAAAAAACTTATGGATAAATATACCAAAAAATATTTCAGTGTCATATTAATAGTGAACATATTCATAATATAATTTTGTATTTATCAAAATAATTATAATAGTCGATATATATAAAATATTAAATTAAATAATATATTGATAAAAACTAATTTTTTAAAAATAATAAAATATATAAATTCATCATAAAATATTATTTTACACAAAAATGATACTGTTAAATAGTATTTGTTTTTAGATCATAACATATTTTTAAAACCATAATTTTTTTTAAGTATTATAACTAATTTAACCACTTAATTTTAAATTAATTAAAATAATTAAACATATTAAAAGGGTGTTACACTAATAATTTGGGATCATTTATTTGATGTTTAGGTTAGATGATCTTTCTTTGATCAACATAGATGATAATATGTTTCAATAAATCTATTTTGAGTATGTACATGGTAATTAAATTCTTAGAGATATAATGATACCATGTTAGGGGTTCCCCAAATGTGATATTGTGTCAGTAATCCCCTAAATTCAAATAGATTATTGTGCATGGGTCCTCTATACGTGTAGTGGATTTGGTACCCCAATGTGGATTCAAGGTAATGGTCCTCCATTTCATGTATGTTGTTGATACCCAATGATCTCAATAAAGAGTGACTCCTCCATAAGGGTTTGTACCCACTAATTTTATAGAAATTATTTCCATTATATGGTGTAGTCCCACCTACACAACTGATGTAGTAGGTGTCCCCCATAACATGGTGTGTATTTCCTCGATCAATTGGGGTCTATAACCTATCAACTAATATAAATACATCATCACTATTTGATTCCTCTACTATTATTACAGTGAAGAGACAATACTGTTATCAGATACAGGATGTTTGAATATTATAGGTCTTGTGACTCATTAGGTATCTCATTTTTCCATCAACATATGACCTCTGTGGAATGGAGTTGTGAAAACTGGGATTTTCCTTTATACTTTGATATCTCAATCCCTAAATCATATATTGGATATTCTATTCATATGTATTGGGTTTCAATCTACCTTCTTAATTATATCCTTTATATTATTTCCCTGGCGTCTTAATATATAATTTTGTATTCATCTATTTATCATCCATTATTTCCACACATGACATGTCTTTAGAAGTGGAATAGAATTTATATGTAACATCTGTATATTTGGAGTTTGTGGAGTCAGTGTATAGTTGTTTCTTACCTTATTATAACTATTTTAGATCATGGAAGGATCCATTGTAGTAATATATTGTTTTCACATATTAGAGGTCCATTTTATTAAATAAATATTACTTATATGTTAAAATTACAATGGAGTTTACCACGAAATTTTTATAAGTATTATTGGGGTGTCATCAATGAATTTTGTTCAATAGATTGGTTATCATAAATATTTTATCCTTGGGGGTTATTTATATTGAATTACATTAATGATTTAGTATATTTCCAGTTATCTCTAGCCTATGCCTCTAATTTGTGAATTTTCTTCTTATTTATGGTCACTATACACTTTCCTAATGGGTTAGAAATTGTGTGGAATTTGTTGCCTATCTACAGGTCAAGGTGGGACCTCGGTAGGTTGGGTAATGTAAGAAGTTATTGGAATGAATATTTCTATTAAATGATTGAAATTTTATGTTAGGACTCTTTTGATATTTTTTAGGCAATATAGGAAAGTGAAATTAATGGTATTTCTATTTAGTTTTTATGATATGAAATATAGTGTTGCACCTAGAACCTAAAACAAGATTTACTCAGGGTTATAATAATCTAAAAGTCAAATTGAATGATCTATGGCACCAGTTTTAGGGTGTATATTAGATGCTAAATTCCCCATGAGATATTCTATTTATGTTTTATCCATGTCATTAAGGATTCATACTAAATAGATATTGTTTAATAATTAAGTGTTTATCGTGAAAACAAAAGGATTTCACCCCATAGTTTGTTTGATAAGGATTTGTTGTAGGGTCTTAATGGTATTTTTAGGATAGATCCTTTGATCTCTAGTTAGTTAGGTTATAAGGAAATTTTTTGGGGATATAATTGGGAGGCATCTTGGACTTATGAATAGAGGTAAGATTCTATACCTGTTGTGCCAAGAGAAGAACCATAAATGAAAACTAGTGGAAATAAGGATTTTAACATCGTTGTAATAATGTCGGTTTTTTAAAATCTGACGTGAATAGTATGTGTGGGAAATTTTTGTAGTCGGTTTTTTTGTAAAACCGACACCAAAAACAATTATCCGATGATATTTCACATCGTTTTTCAAAAAACTGACGTAGTTTTTTTAAACAAATTGTTTGGGTGTCGGTTTTGAAGAAAACCGACGCCGATAATAATAATAAACATATTTTCTGCGTCGGTTCAAGGAAAACTAACATAGAAAATAGTTAAAAATAATAATTACGACATCCATTTTGAGGAAACCCGACGGGGAATGTAATTTAAAAAAAATTCGGTGTCAGTTTTAAGGAAAACGGACACCGAAAATTAAAAAAAAATTAAAATTTGCATCAGTTTTTTGGAAAATGGACGCCATAAGATATCTTTTCAGTGTCAGCTTTCTTAAAAACCAACGCCCAAACAAAAAAAATTATTCTGGATCGGTTATTTTAAAAACCGACGTCGAAATGTTTTTTTTAAAAATTTCGGTGTATGTTTTCTCTAAAACCGATGCGAAAAGTCATTTAAAATTATTCTGGGACCGAAACCCTCATTTTTTCCATCGTCGAAATCTAGTTCCGCTATGACGCTTTGGACTCCCGATGACCTCCAAACCTGATTTTCGATCTTGGACGACCATTGTTGAAGGTTTTGTGCCGTTTGCACTATTTTGGGTATGCGTTCTTCCTTTTTATCTCTTGTTTCATCTCCAATTGTTTATTTCTTCTTCAAGAACCCTATTTTGCGCGATTTTCATTATTGGTTCGATTTTAGTTGTAATTTATCATTATTTTTGGTTTGTTTTATTATTGTTGGTATAGATTTTATAGTGTTTTTTTGAGTCATTATACCAAGCAATGTTTGGATTTAACATCTCCATTAGGGATGAACGTCAAATTTTTTGTTTGGATTATAATTATTTCAGTTTAAAATGATGTTTCATTACATTATGAAGTACTATATTTTTAATTCCATTTCTATTTTAATTAATTCTTCTTCAAAAAAATAATTTAATTGTGTTATTTATTGATGAATGTAGTGTGGTTTGGTTTTAGATTTTCTTGTTTTTTTGTATCTATATTTATCATTTAGGACATGCTGTGTTATCTGGGATTAACATGTGAATATTTTATTTCATCAGTGACTTTTAATTAAATGTGATTGAAGTTATAAAATTACATTACACCCATTTTGATTGATATTTTACATTTTAAAACAACAAATTATATTTTTTACTTTCAATAAATAATTGAGATTTATTAATAATTAACTACCCATGTCTATGGCTTTCATTTCACACAAAAATTTATTAATTCTTTGTTGGTTTATTTTTTTCTATTCATTTTATGAATTTATTGTTTTGGTAATGGTGTTTTGTCTTCCAACATTTTTGATATTATATGGACTCAAATTAAAGAAACAATGATTCCTTTGACTACATATCTAGAACATTGAAATTGATATTTAATTAATCATATAATTAAATATGAAAATGATAACAAGAGTAAATTTTTAATTATTGTAAGAGATATTTCAGTGGATTTAGTAGAATATATTATGTATTCTATAGGATGTGAATCCTCTATAATAGTGTAACCACTATATTGATTCTCCACTACATGGTTTCCTCTATGGCAGCTCGATTGGCTATAGCTCATATCCTTGTTGATCATTCTCTCCCAGGAAAATTGCCCCATCCTGACCCTCCTCCCTAATCCCACCTCTCCACCTCTCCACATCTCTACATCTCCCTCCCAATCCTTTTTAGAGCCTCTCCACTACATACCCACCTCCCAATGGGACTCTACCTTCCCCCAACCAACGTTAAACTCAACATTCATGTTTCCACCTTAATTCCTATTTCCACCTTCTTTTCCATAATTGACTTAATTATCGTGATCCCTTCAGATCTGCTTCCCAAATTCTCATTCTCATTTATCCGCAATGTCCATCAATCCTCTAGAATAACATCATCTGCATCACTAAACCCTATAATGGGTTCATCCTCTATCTAGAACTGCTACTATATTCACTGTCATACTAATCTTGATACATGTATTTGTTAGTACATAGGTATAGATCATACAACAAAATAATCAATAATTTATGAATATTTCAATGTACTCCCACATTTCACTTATTGCATCGTTTAAATTAATGAACTCTTCAATATTTTTGACACATGAAACATTGAAATATTTCAACTATGTAAAATAAACAAATAAATTTTAAAATAATGATATTATAATAAAATTATTATATCAATATAACACACATGTATATAATATGAAAATAAATTGTTTACTCTATTTGTAAACGTGTTTCATATCTGATGTCTTTTATCTGATTATAAATAGTTTTTATTAAATATGTTTTTGTTTACAATTTATCTAATAGATATTTAAATGTTTATATGTTTTAATATATTCACCAATTATATTGTGATATCATGTATTAATGGATCGTAATTGGATTTATTTACGATGAACCAGTAGTGAATATGAAGAAGGAGTTGATAATTTTTTGGAATTTTCTAAATGACATCTTCAAAATATTGATTTGATTTTTTGTCCATGTGTAAAGTGTGTAAATATGAGAAAGTTAAACTCCAGAGAAATAAAGGATCATCTCATTTGTTATGGTTTTAGACTTAATTATACACGATGGATCTAGCATGGTGAAAGAACTAAAAATTCAACATCAAATGTTGATGACGATATTAATAATGGCACAGAGGATCGTGTTGAAGAATTAATTCATGATTTTGGTGTTGAAACCATCGAAAAAACACCAACTATTGAATGATTGTATGGAGATTATGAAAAACCATTATTCACAGGTTGCAGTAAATATATAGTGTTATCATCAGTTTTGAGATTAGTTAACTTAAAAGCAAAAATGGGTGGAGTGATAAAAGTTTCTCCAGTTTACTTGTTCTTTTAATAGAGCTACTTCAAGAAGGCAATGGGCTTCCAAATTCCAATTATGAGGCGAAGAAAATATTATACCCAATGATATTGGGGTATAAAAAGATATATCCTTTCCCCAATGATTATGTACTGTATAGGAAAGAAAATGAACATTTATCAAGTTGTCCTACATGTGGGACATCGTGCTATAAGATGGATGAGAAATTCAAATTAGATTCATTCTCAAGTGATGTCATGTAACATTATGAAAAATCAATTTTTTACTTTCCAATGATATCATCCAATATTTTTTGCATTGAATTCTTATAATTCAATTCTGATTTTTTTTAGGTACCAGAATCAAAACACCAGGTAATGAAATTTGGTACCATTCAATAATTCTGCGTTTGAAGCATCTATTTGCAAATTCAATTGATGCAGAAAAGGTTAAGATGACATTCTGATGAGCGAATCTCTGATGGTAACTTACGTCGCCCTGCCGATTCACCACAATGGAAGAGTTTTGATAAAAAAGTTCATGATTATGGAAGTGAAGTTAGAAATCTCAGAATGGGATTGTGTACTGATGGAATGAATACATATCGGAGCCTGAGTAGCCAACATAGTTCATGGCCTGTTTTTCTGGTACATTACAACTTTTCCCGACATCTATGTATGACGAAAAAATATGTTACGATGAGCTTGATGATTTCTGGACAAAAAAACCGGCAAATGATATTGATGTGTATCTTACACCATTGATTGATGATTTGAAGCTACTATGGGAGGAAGGTGTTACTGTTTTCAATGTATACAAGAAAGAGTATTTTCTTTTGCGTGATATGATAATGTTCACTATAAATGACTTTCCTGCATATGGAAACTTATCTGGATATATTGTTAAGGGACATAAAGCATGTCCAATTTGAGAAGAACAAACTTCATATTATCAATTGTATAATGGATGAAAGACAGTGTTCACGAGACATCGAAGATTTTTGCGAATTGATCATCATTATCGTCGATTGAAAAAAGCATTTAACTGTTTACAAGAATAACCCCCCCCCCCCCTCGACCATTGTCAGCTGATGAATATTATGGCAGAGTGAAAGTTATTTATTTGACATTTGGAAAGAAAAAAAGTTCTGGTTTACAAAAACATATCTGGAAGAAGCAGTCTATTTTTTAGAACTACCTTATTGGATATTTTTAGAGATAAAACATAAAATTTATGTTATGAATGTTGAGAAAAACATATGTGATAGTTTTATTGGAACTCTGTTAGACCTAAAATGAAAGACAAAAGATGGATTACATGCTAGATTGGACTTGTTATTAATGAGAATATGTTTGGAGTTAGCTCCCGCTGTGAAAGGAAACAGAACATATTTACCTCCGGCTTGTCACACATTAAGAAAAATTGAAAAGAATAATTTTTGTCAGAGTATTCATTTTATTAAAGTATCCAGCTGTTTTTATTCAAATGTGAATAATTTTGTGTCATTGAAGGATTTAAAATTAATAGGTATAAAATCTCATGATTTCCATGTGTTGATGCAACAAATTCAACCAGTATCAGTGCATGGTATATTACCGAAAGGTGACAGAAAGACAATCATCAGGTTATGTAATTTCTTTAAATCCATTTGTAGCAAATTCGTTGATCCAAATTTGTTAAATGTGTTGGATAATGAAGAAACTCATTTTCTTTGTCAACTAGAAATGTATTTCCCACCCACATTTTTTGATATAATGGTTCATCTATTGGTTCATTTGGTGCTTGAGATAAGAATATGTGGGCCTGTTTATTTATGATGGATGTATCCTTTTGAATGATATATGAAATTTTTGAAAGGATATGTTAAAAATCCTTATCGAACTGATGCCTCTATTGTTCAAAAATATGTATCAGAAGAGGTGATTGAGTTCTGTACTGATTATTCGAATGATGGGGATCATATTGGTCTCCCAGTATCTCGACATATGACAGCTGATAGAGAAGGTAGAGGGGTTTGAGGCTTAAAGGTAAAGTTCAATCCACGTGATGAAGTGATGCAACCACATTTATACATTTTGAACAACACAGATGAGGTTCAACAATATATATCCTCACTTGTTGCTGAATTAAAGTTACGATATCAGAAAATAAATGAAAAGTGGTTGATGATTGAGCATAAGAAGACATTTGTTTCATGGTTTAAAGAGAAAGTCACCCCAGATATAATTGTATCAGAAACATTGAATTGGTTAGCAGGGGGACCATCTCTTAATGTGATCACATGGTCTTGTTTTGATATCAATGGCTACACATTTTACACTAAAAACATGGATGACAAGAGTACCGTTCATAAAATTGGTGTGATGGTATTCGCTGAAGTAGTGAATTTTTCGAGTGCCAAAGATAAAAACCCAATTTCTACATCAACGTCATATTTTGAAGATATTGAAGACATATTGAAAATTGATTATATTAAATTTTGAGTCTCTGTTTTTAAGTGTAATTGGGTTGATAGTAATATTGGCATGAAACAAGATGAATATGGGTTTAAACAGGTTGTTTTGAAATGATTTAATCATAATGAGGAAACATTTATCATGGAAACACATGAAAAAAAGTATTATTTGTCATTAATCCGTCGAATTATCAGTGGTCAGTTTTTTTTGCAAGGGAAAAGATACTATTTGGGTGATGAGGATGATTTTAATGATGCTAGTGATTTAAATGAGCATTATTCATCAATTACTAAATTTCCAGATGATTACAATGAATATAAGATAGACATAGTGCATGCAGTACGTACCGATCATGATGAAGGCATGTGAAAAAAACTAAATTAGTCTCCTAAATTTTCTGGTAAATATTTATATTTTCTGTCTATTTTTAAAACTTAAAAATGCATGCCTCTATATTACATATTTATTGTTGTCTTCCTTGTTTCTAATTATTTAGTTTTCTAATGATATGCAGGTACAAAAAATTTCATTACACTTTCTAGAAGTAATGTCAGATATAGATAGAGAGGAGCAGTTACCGAGGTATATCTATTTTGAAATATTATTAAATATTCGGTAATATACTTATTTAATGAAATAATACTGTTAATTTGCAAAAAAAAAATTGCAGGGCTACTGATGCGTCCTCGGCGGAGGAGACTTCTCCAGTTACTACTCAAAAATCATGTTCTAAAGTTGGTAAAAGTGGTATTACATGTTTACCAAATCTATCACTTTCACATGATGATAACAAATTACACATAAGTTTTTAAGATAATAATAATGTTGTTGGCCCAAATGCAGTTCAGTTTTTCAGTTATATATTGATGAAGAGCCGTTGCAGGATTAGTATTTTATATCCTTATTGGATGTCAGTGGACAAGACATCGATGCAACAACTTTTGGAGGCCGTGACAGTAAAATATCTTAATTTATTTCTTTTATCTCATTTTTTAAATATTATATATTATAAATGACATATTTTATTTATTCAATTATAGATGACATTCAATTTTGAGGAAATCAACGATATTAAGAAAAGACATCTCTCTTTAGCGGCGGTTCGATAGAGAGATTTTAAAAACAAACTGAAAAAAAATTATATTATTGGAAAGAGAAGGTTTGAAATCACATGTCTTAAGTATCCATATATAGATGAATAATCATGTAATCGATTTGTTGGAATTCGTCAAGAAGAGAAATTTCAGGTATGGTAATTGTTTAATATTTTAATATTTATGCTATATTTTTCTTATTACATAGTAGTTTATTTTTATTAAACAGGTATCCAGGATATCTCATAAGGAAATCCAGTTGAAAAATGTATACACTCATACTTTATCACAGGGTGGGTATTCGTGTTTAGAGTAGAAAATGATTGAAGAAAAAATTGAATCATTAACAGCTCGATCAAGTAGTGGTTCATAAGAGGTCCAGTTTGGTCCTCCATCTCCTCCCACTCTCCATGAGAAATGGAAACGAGCAAGAAGAAGAATAAATGAACAATATATTAAAGAGGAATCTCATCAAGTAGCTAATAAAATTGTATGTAAATATTATTTATTTCTTAACAATTTTTCTATTTTATAATTTATAAACACTAACATAACCTTTTTATTTTTCATTTCGGGATGAACATCAGAAGAAAGAGACACAGGGCTCTTTTATACCTGAGGGTAAGATGGACATCATAGCCACTGCTTTGGGAAATGCAGAACACCCCAGCCGTGTTAGAGGATATCAGATGGGTGTTAGTATTCGGAAGGTTTTTCGTAAGAGTAAGAAATCAAAATACCAAGAAATAGAATCCTTAAAAGAAGAGTTGAAAGATATGAAACAGACTATGGGTGATCGAATTCATGCAGCAGTGCAGAAGGATTTATTAGAACACTTGGAAAGACAATCACAGTATGCACAGCCTTACCAGGTATATTATTTATTTGTTGTGAATTTTTCTATTTTATAAATTATAATCGCTAATATAATTTTTTTTCATTTTTCAGCCTTCCCATTCTGCTCACCCAGACTACCCTGCCTCATCTGCTTACCTTGACCTATCTACATAGGCTTCCGAGATATATTATTTATTTGTCATCAATTTTTCTATTTTATAAATTATAAACAATAATATATGTTTTTCATTTTTCTGCATTATCAGCCTACTCACCCAGACTACCCTGCCCCATCTGCTTACCCTGCCCCGTCTGTGCGACCATTTGAGGTATATTATTTTAATTCAATCAATTTTTATATTTTATAAATTTTAAACACTAATATTAATTTTTAATTTTTATGCCTTCTCAGCCTCCTCACCCGGACTACCCTGCCCCATCTGCTTACCCTTCCCCACCTTCTTACTTTGAGCCCTCCTCCTCCTCCCTCAGATCAAGCCATATATTGTGAGTTGTTTGTGGGAGATCCTCAGGTACATATTGTTGCATTAGGACATGTGTATTTGTTGGGGGACTCGTCACATCATCAGCCTATCCAGATCATTCAGGTTAGAGTATCAGTACATGTTATTATAGATCCTACTGCTCTACTACCATTTCCTGCTGTGGAGATCACAAGTAATGGGGAATGTATGTGCCATTTTTTACTTTGGCCAACTACCCTTCTTTGTTATATTTCACTTGAGGTATGAATTTTTTTAAATATTAATTACAAATGAGTCAAAATTACCTATATTTTTTTTCTAACATTTAACTTATATAGGAATATCTGAATGCAAAAGAAAATGCACAAATGCAACAAAATGTTCAGGAACAGTTGTTTGTAGATACTTCTGATATTTCTTATGGGTTAAAAATATTATCTGAGTCCTCTTCTTCCATGAATTTTATCTATGAGTTTCGGATGATGCTCAGTATATGTGGAAGAAATTATGGAATGAAATTAATGAAAGAAGATATCATGAATTTAGTTAATTTTGAAGAGATCTCACAGAGTGTGGTGCAGTTGTTTATCATGTTAGTAAACTGATGTTTCAATTTCTATTTCATTATTAAAATATTGTTATGTTATTGACTAAATATATTTTCTTTTTAAATTAGGTATCTACACAAGCTTATTTTAATAATGGAAACAACATGCATTTATAGCTTTATAGATCCAGAGTATATTTCCTTGGATGCCAAACATGTGATTAATCTAGAAAGGGTTTAATATATATTGGAGATATTAACACAGAAAGATATTCAGTGCTGGTTTTTTTCATTTCTTGATAAGTAAGAACATCGATATTTTTATGAACTAATTATCAGTATAATTTAATTAATTGTGATCTTTTTGTATTGTAGGGGGAATTGGATGTTAGGCGTATTTTTCCAATGTAAATGCACCATATATTGGTTATTCTCTTTATTATGAGGAGTGTGTAAACCATTTTCCACCTCATTAAACATGTAATTTTTTTTATTTTTTATATGATCATTATGTTTAATTTTCATTGTGTACACAAGTATTATTAGTTCATATATAAAAAATGCAGATCATGGAATAATTTTAACAAGCAATACATGTCAGAATATAAACCAACTAAAATCAAATATGTGGAAGTAAAGGTAATTAGTTTTTAAATTTTTGTTATATATTTTTTTTAATTAAATGTTTTATAACTGTAGTGTCATCATCAAAATGGACATGTTTAATGTTGTTATTATATTCTGCAATTCATTTACGAGATAATCACAACTGGGTAAACTATTGATTTTCATAAGGTTAGTTTCATTATTGTTTTTATATTTTCTCCCATATTATTCTATTTTTTAATTTCATATCATTCATTATTATTTTAGGTATTCAATGATTCACAGCATTATTCCAAATCTGATATGACCCATATTCAATCTACTTTTGCGAACTATTTGTTAAGTCTGATTACGATTTGAGGTATTTATATTCTAATATTTATAAATAATAATACATATAGGTAGAATAACCTAACTCTTTTAATATATTAGGTGTTTGAACCTACTAATAATCAAATGAATACTTTAATAATAACTAACAATGAGCATTGCATAAATGCTGGAATTGTGGGACATGCAAATGTCACAAAATTTCTTGATGTCGTTGATTGCAGGTACACGTATTTTAATTTTACATTAGATAGTTTTTTTGATTAACTAGATATAAGCATTGAAGTTATACGAGGCATTGCATGATAAATACTGTTTAATTGTTTTTGTATATTGTGTTATTTTTACAGGGGTTCTGATTTTATTGGGAAGTATAATTGGAAATATTTTATAAAAAAATAATTTTATTTATGTCGTTGGTTATTTAAATAACCGACACTGAAAAAAAAATATTTATGGCATTGGTTATTAAAATAACTGATGCCGGAAAAAAAATTATTTAAGGCGTCAGTTATTTAGATAACCGACCCGGAAAAAAAAATTATTTAGGGAATTGGTTATTTAAATAACCGACACCGAAATATTGAAAAATAAATAACTTCGGCGTCGGTTTTATGTAAAATCGACGATGAATGCGGGTTCGACCAGGGCTTTGGCGTCAGTTTTAGATATAACCGACGCCGAAGGCCATGTGGACCTGGCTTTCGGTGTAAATTTTAGAAAAAAATGATGTCGAATATTCTATCGAAAATTAGTTTTGCTGTCGGTTTTTGAAAAACCGATGTTCAAATCTATATATTTTAGGTCGCCTTTATAGACGTCAGTTTAAAACCGACATCAAAAATTAAAAAAACCTATGTTAAAATATGTTTTTCCACTAGTGGAAGTAGATGGTATTTCTAATATTAAACAACGTTAATACTTGTAGATTTTTTTGATGATTTTATGGTCTTTAGGACCCCTAGATCAAAAAGTGATCTAGATCTATAGTTAGTTAAGTATTTTTTGAAGCCCAAGACTTCAATATTTCTTCTAGTTCAATACGCTACTGAAAATATGGTTATTCTTATGTCATGTCTCTTTTACTATATAATGATATATTATTGGACATCAACTATGAGGAATCACACTGGGTGTTCTATATAGTGGTTAAATTTTGAGTATCCATTTAGATAAAAGTCTTACACAGAGACTCAACATCATACCAATGTTGGGATAAGATTCTTCATGGTTTAAACCTATATTATTTCTTGTTAATTATGTTCATCATGATCCCAAAAATCAAAATAATACTAATATATAATTTCATCATAGGGGTTTGATAGTAACTGTATATCAAAAAGGGTCCAATCAATTAGGAGTCATGAATTTAGATTCTTAAAAAGGATGAGTAACAATAATTTTATTTTTTATAATCAATTGAGTAGCTGAAGGTATCCAGGGTTTTACTATGGAGGAAAATCTAGATAATGATGACCATTCATATTTGGGTCCTCTTTGTGGAGGAATGGATGTCCTTAGTAGAGGTGGATTCAACATAAGAGTTGGTGCTACCATATGAGAAAATATATGTGAAAGATCCTCCAATCACTTTTCCCCCACCACCTCTAGGTGGATCTGATTAGGAATCGGGTACTGGAGGTTTAGAAAATGGATAGATGCATGTGATTGAGTACTCTAATTAGGATAAAATAGATATATTCTTAGGTAAGATCTATATAACTTCAATACCAACACGCATACTTATCTATAAAAGAATGTTCCATTTTATTAGTACTATACTAGTGCTTGAGTATAAGGAATACCAACGGTTACCATATCATGAAATCAGAAGATAGATATTTCTATAATAGGTTGTCACTAACCCACTACCATTTTCCATTAGTGAATTTTTTCTTTGGGATGAAAGAAGTATTCTTTGGGTCTCACCATTTCAGAGATGAGACCATATGATGTTATAATTGGTATGAAAAATTCATCTATAACACATGATTGTGTGGATTACTATTTTCAATATTTAATATTTTTTTACCATATTTTTTAACGTAAACTATCATTGGTGAGTGAGACCTTCAGGTAAGAAAAATTATACCAACCCTAATGAGGTTCCAAATAATTACTTACCAGTTAATTATCTTGAGGTTGTCGTATATTGATGCTCTATGGATCAACATATACATTTATTGGATAAATACCTGGATGTATTTCAATAAAGATCCCTAGGATTCCCCCTTGTTATTATATATACATTAATATCAACATTTATCTTGATACCACAATGATCTTTTTTAGAAATTATCTAATCCCCTTGGTTGAGGTTAAACAACTAATGGAGTAGAAAGAGGATGTTTTTGAAAAATCATTCTTTTTACATTCCTTGTTCCCTGTTTGTAACAACATGGGATATATGAAATTAGAACAATGTTTTATAGTGTATTAAACTGGCAACACTGAACATATATGACCTACAAAATATATAACAGTTATAACCATGCTTCTAAATTGGAAGGTATGAATAATATTAACTAATTTATGAAATATATATATATATATATATTACCAAATAGAAATTATTGACAATTTCTTAGTAAATAAAAAATTATTTTTTAATAGTGAATTAATTCATCAAAACTATATTTTCTTCAAATTTTATTTTTATTTATTTTATAAACAAAATATTATAATAATTTCTAGAAATTATAAAAATCGTGTTTGAAAAAAAAATTCTGAAATCATCATGCAAAAATTATATTAGGGTTACCTTTTGAAATTTATAGGAAAATATTGATTTTTTATTAAAGAGTGTAAAATACTAATTTCTATAAAAAAATAATTTCTATTCATTGAATTATGTAACTAAATATTCATAGTGTGTTTTGAATATTATTTAATGTAATATAAGTATTATTTTTTTATATCTAATCTACTTAATTAAATTTTAATTATCATTTTATTTATTTTAATTATAAGTATGTTTTTTTAATATTTATATTTTTCATATTATTTTAAAATGAAATTTTTTTCTTCTATTTAAATAATTAAAATAACCCCTTACAAAGAATGATTTATATTAAATCTATTAATATTATATCAATAAAATTTAATATAAATTAATACAATGATTATAAATTGTAATTTATTTTATATAAAATTGATTTTTCTTGAGAAATTCTTGTCTAAAAACCACAATTGTTTAATCGCAACTGTAGGTTTAATTTATTTAAAAAAATTCCCACTTCTGTGTATTGAATTAGGTAAAATGGTTTCTATATTTTGAATAATAATAATTATTGTAATGTATTTGATACCTTGATAAATTATAAGAAAAAAATTATTTTTGATAACTTGTTTGTCACACAACACCGAGCTTAAAAAACAAATGAAATGTATTTCATTAAATATAATCTCTTCGACAGATTGCGGTACACACAACCCTAAGTCTAAATAAACATAATATAGTATATAATTTGAGCCATACTATTAAATTTCTTATTATGAATAATAGTAACTAAAATCCGACAGTTATGGTTAAATATTCACAATATATAATATAAGATTCATTTTAATTATTTTTAAATACATTATTTTTTCTAAACTATATTGTAGTATTTCTCTACATAAATAATATAAAATAAATTCTTACAAATTTTAAAAAATATATTTGATTCATTTTTCACTAATGATTAATATTGAAGGTGATAAGGTTCTATTTAATGATTATATTTGATATAAATGATGTAATTATTATATTAATAACTAATATATCATTTTTATTTCAAAATATCCCAGTTTAGTTATTATCATTTTACTCACATAAAGATGATAACAACATTTCTTTATGTGTTGACTAACACCTTCACAAAGAGAGGCGACTCTCATTTAATCATAAAACCGCATGGATGATATATATCAGTATATTTAATGAAATAATATTATATTTATTATATACTTTTCATTCTAAAAAGATAAAATTTTACTTACCAACTTTCCCTAATGATCTTTGAAAAATTAAATCATTGCTCATTCACACATATAGAATACTGTCTCAAATATCATATTGTACATCATTTCCTAGAAAAATAATTTATTATTGGTCATAAAATTATAATTTCTTAATAAATATGATAATTATATACTGATTATTATTTTGGAGATTATGTAATATAAAAATATATACATGAATTATAACATTTAGGAAAAATAATGAATGAGAAAATAGGGAAATTAACATCCAAAACAATGAAAATATGAAAACAATATTAATTAGGGTGTGATAAGATGTTTCCATATAATCATATATGAGATTATGTATAATAATTTGTTTTTAGTGTATGTAAATTACTTGTTCAAAACCATCATTTAGTATATTAATGTATTTTCAACCAATACAAAGCATGAGGTAATGGGATTCATCACTATTTCCTTAATTGAGGCATATTTTATTATTGCGGACATATTTTATTTTATATTGTGTAAATAATTTCCCTTTGAAATTTAATATCATGATTAATTAATCCATCATTGTATTTGACATTTCAATTTGAAATATTTATTCTAAGGGGATTTTACTTGAAAACAACCAATTGGTGAAAGTTATTGTAAAATCTCACTTCTTTTGTGATTGTTAATGTTCAGTTAAAATAATCACTTTATTTAGAAAATATTTTATTTTAAAATAAATTTATTTTCAATGAAATTATTATTATATTATGGAAATTATTATTTCATAAATATTATAGCATTTTTACTTACACTATATATTATGATATTTATTTGATTGACTATGGAAATGTCTATCGGTTTGTGTCATTTACTCAGTACAATTATTTGATGATAAGAAATAATTTTTTTGAAATTAGATATATTATAAGATATATATTGAATTATTTTTTCATTGATATATTGTGGGGTCCAGTTTTTGATATCCCCTCAATGCATCAATATTTCTCATGAGATAAATTAGTTTGCCAAATTATACAAGTTTTCACTATTAATTTTATACTATCTTTTGGAAATATCATGATAGTAGAGGTACCATTATGTCAATAATCATATAATACAATAATTAACAAATTCAATCATTGAGAATTAAATTAAATTTATTGATTATAATATCTCAATGTTATTATCATTGAAATCATTTCATTCTTAGTTTTTGATTAAATGACTTGTGTTTTTAGTTATTAGATTAAATTAATTATTATTACTTATCTAATTATGATATCCATGTTATTGACTTAATGGTACATGTTTCAAATTATTTAGCATTAAATAAATATTATTCATTTTTGATTCATGATACTCCTATTGTGCATCACTCATTTTGAGCATTTGATCTCACCATTTTTTATTCATTTTTAGTAATTTGAATAAAATAATTATTATTACTTATCTAATTTTGATATCAATGTTATTGAATAATGGGTACATGTGTCAAGTTATTTACCGTGAAATAAATATTATTCCTTATTGATTCATGATACTTCTATTGTGCATAACTCATACTGAGCATTTGTTCTCTCTTTTTTTTTGTTTTTTTCTGTAGTAAATGAATAAGAATTCATATAATGAGTTCTTAAGGATTTATTTTATTTTATTTTGTTTTGTATTATGTTATAATTTATATTCTCATTTTTAATGGGTATCATTTATATATCTAGTTATCGAAACCTACTAAACCGGTTAGTCCTTCTTAATTTGACATTTTATTTATATTCAAATGTAATAAATCAATCTTCATCTATGGTTTACTAGAGTCATTTTCATTACAATTAGAATAATAGGTTGTTTAGTTGAAATATTAGGAGATATATATAGTGAAAAAATATATTATTTAATATAACCCAATTATATTATTTGATGATAAATATAAAAAAACATCATATACTTTGTTAAGGTTAATTTTTTGCGGTTTTTATCGGTTATACATTAATGTATGGATAATAAAATTAGACTTGGTTCTGCTATAGAGGTACATATGGGTAATAATTAGATGGAACTGACCATAAACATTACATAATCTTGAATTATGTTAATAATTCACATTAAGGATCTTTTCAAGTTTAGTGTTTTAGAGAATAAGGCCATAACTATTACATTACACCTCAAATATTAAATGTTGACACTTTTACTCTATATCCATATTTCAGAAAATAAATTTTTTAAAATAAAAAAATAATCATTTTCTTGATTTAAATCATCATATGTTCTTCCTTTCTCTTATCCAACCATATATCCTATGAAAACCATTTCAAGGACATCGAGTGAGAATAAAAAGCTCATTAAGGATAATAAAATAATGAAAGAAAATATTGGTACATAATTACATACAAAACATAAGATCCTTAACATACCTCATGAAATCATAAGATTCAGAAATAACACAAAGTAATCAGAACTCAAAAAGGTAACTTGTGGCATCCATAACAAACTTACATTGTAGCTTTCATAGCTACGTAGGGAGTTACATTTAGAATACTCATTACAGTATATTCCCTAAATATATTAAGTTTAACATTTAAATTTACCTACATCATTTTACTAAATTCATTAGAGAGCAATCTCTGGCTCTCCCTCCCTAGGTTAATCATGGATCCAACCCTATAAGAAAAACAACGCTGATGAACCATTACATAACCATAACACTTTAACATGCAGAAAGGGAAAATAAAATTTCTATATTGCGATCACAATATAAAATTTCAATATATTAACACAATAAATCCATTCTTAAAACTATTTTCAATACCAAAATATGTAAAAACAGTATATGGTATTTATTTTCCTTTTAAAAACATTACTTCTTGTTAGGGAAGAAAAAAAATCCTCGCGGTAGCAGAAAGGTCGCCATCACCATGTACATTAAAAAGCAACATTTTTTTTGTAGTTTAGTAAAACTATACTTATAGAAAATAATCCCTTTGAATTTAACTAAAGTTCAAAGTGGTTTATACACCATCTGATAATATTTCATTTATAAATCAATGTATGCCTCAATGAAAGGAGATTGAGACAACGTCCCTTACCTAATGTTCGATTTGACTAGTTCATTCTTTAATCCTCTGAATAATAAACAAAAGTTAATTGATAATTTTTTAGAACATTTTTCTAGTATATTAATCCTTTTTTGTAACTTATTACCACATTATAAAAATTACATAATCATTTAAGTTAATGATGATCACTTTTTTGATATTTTGTACTTGAGTCAAAAACAAACATCAAATAATTAAAAGTTATCCATTCGGTCAAACTTCCATTATCTATAGTATTATAATCATGAAATATATATCATATATATCACATATATATATAAATATATATATATATATATGTATCAATAATAGTATATAACATTGGAGATATGAAATGAAACTCACCGTTTATGCAGACGGTAAGTTGTACAAACGCATGGACGATATTTTCATTTATATTTCTTATCTAATGGAATGAAAACATAATGATACATAGGTATATTATAATTACATTATAATATCATATATAATTTCAGAAAACACCATCCTTTATATGTTCTACATTTTTCATGAATGATTCACATCACTTTGAGGGGGCAGTTGTCCACACTTCCTCAAATGAAATTATCGTATTTACCCATTATGGAAACCACAAAGTTATTCTATAAATGAAATATTATGAAGCATATAGACAATATAAATATGATATATATAACATATAAATATAGTTCCATCATAATGTCCACCATGAGAGGCGGAAAGAGATAAACGAACAATCATCATTTTGTACTATATGGTTAATATATTTACAATAAAATGCCAAGAGACCCAAAATGGATCTTTAATAAAATAATTTAACAACATATATGTCATTTGGCCAAATTTTAGATATTTAGGACAATTTTATCATTTAATAAAAATATATTGATTTAAAAACCATTTTATGACAATTTTAATACTCTTCATATCATGAAATTTTAAAAAAATTCCAAACAAACTAGTTTCATTTGAAAAACCATCAACAATTTAAATATAACTAGCCATCGCTGTCAATAAATTTTTTTATGCAATAAAAACGTTAAAATAAATTTATTTTAATATTGATAATAAAATTTATTTCAAGATTTATTAATGAAGTAATTATTGTATCACGATTGTGTCATAATTAAATTAATATTTTTAAAGTGTAAAATTTTTAAATAAAATAACATGATGTAGTAAATCTTTTTAGATTTTTAATGGATATTTATAGTCAAATATATCAATTATATAACCCCACATTAAAATTGTTTTGGAAAAACAATACATGTTTATGATATTTTTATTTTTACTTTAAATAAAAAGTTATTAATGTCAATATCTTACCCAAATGGTATTCAAAGGCCACAATTCTAACCCATGGAATGTCTTACTCGGCCATTACTCTTAAATTATGGTTAAGAGAAGTGTTAAGGTAATTTTATATTATATTAATATTATTTTTACCTTGATTACCTTATTTACATTTCCTCATAGTAAATAAAAATCAAATGTTACTATTCACCAAAAAATCATTTTCTCCTTATTGAACCACATTTTACATACAGATTGTAATTATGTATGTTATATTTTTGAAATTTGATTCACATAAGTGGTAAAATTTCATTTAAATGAAAAAATCATATTTAAATACTATGTAGTTTTTTTCACTATTCATCAAAAATTGATCATTTTTAGAAAAATACAAAAAATTCTGCCAAAGATAATTTTTATATTAAAAATTCAAAAATGATGTCTATTTTACCCAATTCGAAACATGTATTTTTTATTAAATAACATAAAATTAATTTTCGTTGATAAATTTTTTTTAAAAAAATAATAACTATCAAAAGAATAACATTTCTTTATGTCTAATTACAAAGTGAAATGACATCAAATGAAAATAATTGTATTAAATGGTTAAAATATATTCCAATTACACTTTAAAACCAAAAAAATTAACAATATAACTATATAAATAAATTAGATTAAAAGGCAATTTTGAATTAAAATGTAGTATTTTTTACTATTCCTTAAAAAAATGCACTTTAGCAGGAAAATACCAAAATTTCATCCAAAGTAAATTTTAAAGTTCTAATTCTAAATAATAAATTTATTTTGTCAAATAGAACATATAAAAGTGAAAAAGACACGATTTAAAAATGGTTCACCATCAAAAGGTGGTAAATTGATCTTTTAAATAATATTGGAGTGTTTATTCTTAAAATTGGATTTATTAACATTTTCAGCCTATAACATCTATTTTATAAATGTAGAAACATTTTACAAACATGTATAATCATATCGTAGTAAGTTCAATACATTCATACCAACACAATGTCTATGCATTAACTACCATTTAAAATAATATTATATTCTTATTTTTTAGTATGACTCGGCCTTGTATGCAACATGAGATTTTGGAGAAACCCATTGTTACTTATACGGTACTCCATAGATCATAGAATCCCCTTAAAACACTATTTAATATTTCAGTCACAAATATTAAAAAATTAAAATGACTTACTCTTTATTTACACGGGATGTTTCAATATTCCCCCGTTTTGGAAATTGTGTCCCCGAAATTCTATTCACTTACCAAATAAGTGGGGGTATTTATCCCTCATACCATTTTCATATTTCCATGTTATCTCTTCAACCATATTGTTTTTTCAAAAAAAACCATTACCTTATTAATTACCTTATTCTTCCACACATGCTCTCTAAGATCAAGAATCTGGACTGGTTGTTCTCATAAGAATGGTTCTCTTTCAACTGAACTACCTCTGGACTAAAGACGTCATATGGATCCGGCATATACTTTATCAAAATTGAAAAATTAAAAACATTGTGTACCTAGGGTAAACAGGGTGGTAAGGACACTTTTTAGGCAACACATCCAACTTTCTCTAAGATTTTGTATGATCTACTTAACCTCGGTCTCAAATTTCTCTTCTTACCAAAACGCACCACACTTTTCCCTGGAGAAACCTTGAGAAAGATATCTTGGCCTACCTCAAAAGAATGATCCTACCTTCGGTTATCTGTATTACATTTATTCATGTTCTGAGCTATTCCCATGGTCTTCTGAATTAATTAATCTTTTTCTTCCATCACATTTACCAATTCTGGTCCCATCAACATCCTTTCACCTAATTCATCCCAAAAAAACTAGAGTTCGACACCGCTTTACACATAAATTTTGAAATATAGCCATCTGTATACTGAAATTAAAACTATTATTATATTAAAATTCATCCAATTAATGATGTTGGCCCCAACATCCCATGTAATCCATTGAGAATTCTCATTGCGTATCTTCCAAAGTCTGAATTGTTCATTCTATCTGCCTATCAGATTGTGGATGAAAAGATTTACTAAAATTTAATTCAATACCCATTATGTTATGAATGCCTTTACAAAATATAGATGCCAACCTAGGATCACAATCTGATACAATGGGTAAAGGAACTCCATGCAACATGACTATCTCTTTAACATACAATCGTGAATGATGATATAAAGATAGAGTATCTCGAGTAGGAAGGAAATGAGAATATTTAGTCAATCGATCAACAATAACTTAGATTTCATTATTACCCTGATAAGTCTTCGGTAATCCCACGAAACAATCCATGGACACATTTTCTCATTTCCACTATTGTAGAGGTAAAGGATGAAGCATCCCATTTGGTTACTACTGCTCTACTTTAACCTGTAGACTAGTCAAACACTTCACAGTACGGTTAAAAATATCTCTTCTCATTCTATCCCACCAGTAATACTCTCGAAGATCTCTGTACATATTAGTACGTCCTGGTTGAACTGAAAATAGAGAACTATGAGCTTCACATAACAACTCATTATTCAACTATGAATTACAAGGCACACATAATCTCTTCCAAAATCTCAAAATACAATCATTTTCAAGGTTAAAATCATGGAACATTACCTTATAAACCTACTAATCATTTTTATGCATCTCAATGTCTTCCTTCTGTGCTTTCCTAATTCTTTCTGATAGAGATGATTTCACAAACATATATAACAAAAATGTATAATTTCCTACCCCATAAAATTCTATTCCAATGATTAAAAAATATTTAATCAATTTATATTCCTCCAAATTTAGCACGATTAATGTAGAATTACTATTTCAACTCAAAGAATCAGCCAAATTATTTACCTTTCCTGGATGGTAATGAATTGTGAAATCATAATCCATGATTAATTACACCCATCACATGTTTCTCATGTTAAATTCATTCTAATGAAATATATAATTCAACTTTATTGGTAAGTATATATTTCACATATGACTCGATAATGATGATGACTCCAAAATTTTAAAGGAATAAAAACATTAGCTAATTCCTAATCATGTGTTGGGTAATTTAATTCATGTGGTTTCAACTGACCTAAAACATATTCAATTACCTTGTCATTCTGAATTTGGAAACTACCAAGTCCATTCAACGAATAATCACTATAGATAAAAAGTTCACCATCTCTAGAAAACAGTCCCAAAACTGGAGCATTCACCAATATTCTTTTCAATTCTGGAAAACAATCATCGCATTTTTCTATCCAAATGAACTTAACACCTTTTTCAGTTAACTTAGTCATTGGGATAGATAACTGTGAATTTTTTCAACAAACCTCAGGCAATAACCTGCATAACTAAAAAACCCATGAATAAATGTGATATTTGTAGGAATTAGCCATTCTTCAACAACATTTGTTTTAGCAGGATGAACAGTTATGCCATTTTTTGATACAATGTGACCATAGAATGAATTTTTTTTTAATCAACACTCACATTCTATTAATTTCCAATATACTTTCTTTTCTTTTATGGTTTTCAAAAAAACATTTAAATGACTTTAATGTTCATATTTAATTTCAGAATAAACCAAAATATCATCAATAAAGACAACCAAAAACTTTTCCATTAACTCAGAAAAAATCCTATTCATAAGATCGATGAATACTTTAGGTGTATTAGTTAACCCAAAAGTCATTACTAAAAATTCATAATTTCTATATCAGGTATGAAATGATGTCTTATGAAGAGACCCAATGCTTGATGTACATGGAAATTACATTACTTTTTCTGAATACTTAATACATGACAAAAACAGATGCCCAAAGACCGTATTAGTTTAGTGTCTTTGGAAACACGGAACGAAATCTTCTAATCATGGAGATTGATCTTCAACATCTCCCATAAAGATCTTCCCCTTTTGGTTTTCTTACCTAAAACCTTTATTTATATCTAGGGGAAAATAAATCATAAAAACGATGATCTAAATTGCTCAGTAAGGGTAAACATAGAGAACATACAACAATCAATAAACATTTGAATGCAAGAACTTGAACATAAAATCTAATCATCAAAATCTTGAGTAAAGACATAAATCATGGAAGTACATAAGGCATATATCATAAAGGAACATCAATCATGATAAAATATCTTGGAAATAAAACTTGTAATTGTGAAAAAACATTGAGCATATGATATGATTACCATAGTAGCCAAGGCATTTGTCCCAAGATCATCTTAGTGGACAAAGACCCTTTCTGAATCGAGTTCACTCCTCGTTTCAGTCCTGTAACGCTGATCCAGATTAACTTATCATTCCATCCAAGTCTATCTCATGAGATATAATTCTTTACCCAATGCATTGGAGGGAGATATAGGTCCCACCCATCTCATAATGAAATCATTCTTACCTGTGCCAGAAAATCATAAATCATACATCATAGCATAACCCATGTAATAAAAATGGGATTCTTAAACATCGTGACATCACAAAACAATTCATATAAGATAAATTAATTCATAAAAATAATTCCATCACAACATAATCTAATCAATTTAATAATAAAGATAGAATCAGAACCCCATATTATCTTAGATGGAAAATAATTTTGATAAAACACTTGAAATAAATTCTTGAGGAAAATATCCTTTCTTCTTCAAAATCAAATTATTTTCACAAAACGTGATGAAATTTTAAAAGAAAAAGATTTTATTTAAAATAGTGATGAAATATTTTGGAGGAAGATTCATGAAAAAAGGCTTAATAAAACCATATAAATCCTTTCATGCCGTATAAGTTAAAAAAAATTCTCCTCATACTTTTTTCGAAAAAGTCAAAAAGTACCTCGTAACATAAACAAAAGAATGATTCCTTACATACCATGTAGTATAAGTCAAAATGGGTAAAAAGGACATTAAACATACATAAAAAAACTTTAAAAACATGGACATGGATGATAACAATAACCCCAGCAAATACTTACGAATAAACAATCTCAGATAAGAATGATATTTGAATAATTGTCCCTTACCTTATGCCGGATATGCTTCATATGTATCCAAACCTCCTGTATAATTATTTAAATAATTTCATTGAATTATTACATAATCATATTCATTGTTATATATCATATATGTTTCACTTAGGTATTTATATTACCCGTTCATTTGTTAATTCCATGTTAATGTAGTGTTTTGGGTAAAATTGTTTCTTTTATCGTACGTGTTTGGACTTGTTATTCTTGATATTATTATTACATATATAATGATTTAAATACTTACAGAATGTAAAACATGATTTATATATCATATATATTCAGTATATATATATATATATAATAGATAGATAAATTAAATGAAAGACATCGTTCATGTAGACGGTAGGCCGTACATACGCATGAATGTTGTTTTCCTTTATTTTTTGACTAGAATGTAATTATGTAGATGACATATATATATATATATACATAAATCCCATAGCATAATTATGTCATATATTTCATTATTATTCATTATATATACTTTATAATCATTCTTTAAGGGTTAATCATGGAATATGAATCTCATCCCGTTCGTGGAGATGGTAGTCCGTACGTACGCACGAGGGATGATATCATTCCCATGATCATGGAATTGTATTCAAGTGTATGTATAATATTAAATAATCAATAAATATTGACAATAACCATATATAGTTATTTATTTACACCATAATACCCATCCAAGTAAGGTGGTGGTGGAAAAAATGATTAAAGCACGACGTGGAGACGGTATTCCATACGTACGCACACGTGGTGATTTTGTTTTCCGTATGATTTATAGGAGGTGAAATAGGGTTGTTTCATATTCATAATAACATATCAGTATATGATTGATACTGATGTTATTACTTTATAATTAAACAACTAAATAAGAAAAAGTTGAAGAAGAAAGAGACTTGAGAGAATCAAAAGAAGAGATTACCTCTTCTTCGACGCACCTCCTTTAAGACTTCTCTTAAGGAAGTAGAGTTAGTCTTTTGAGAATACAAGAACATTCAGAATGTTTCTACAGATGTGGATAAGATAAATGGGCAGGGGTTGGCCGAGAATCAAGGCTCAAAAGTGTGTAAAGAGAAGAGGGAAGGGGTGCCCTTTTTATAAGGGAGGAGAGGGGCACATTTGGAAAAACTATAAATATTATTTTATTATAAAGTCATATTCGGGTTTTAATAGCTCCAAAATTGATTTATTTTTAAACTAAGATGGGGATGGGTCAAAATACTCTCATAAAATAGTATTTATAGAAGTTTAGGATAATATTATAACCTTATCATTTAGATTTAACTTTAAGTTAAATAATTCTACTTTTACCGTGTCTTCTTGTTTTCTTACACTATAGGGTTAATAAACTTACTATAACAAGTCAAACGAACCCTAAGATGTTTATTATTAATATATATAACCTTATACAAGTCATTTGTCCGATCCATAGGTTTTTAGGAATTAAATAACAATTAATAATATAATATTTGTTTTAAATACTATTTTATGTCAATTTTGACACTATTTGTTAATTGATTTTTGTGAAAATCATAACAGAATGATTAGTTCAAATAAAGATAATTAAATCAATACTAAGATGTCATATTAACCTATAAAATTAGTTTAATTTATAAAAATTCTCATATTACATTTATTTGGAGATTTTTAATATCAATTATTTTAATATTTCATTATTTAGGTAATTACTACATCACCATTGAGTCATAAATAACATAAATTATTTAATGTCTAAAAATTATAAATAAAAAACCATTAGGTATGAAATATTTTTATATTTCTAATGAATATTTATAGTAGAATTTTTCTTATGTACAACCCTATATTAAAAATGAATTAATTATTAAACATTGATGTTAACTATTTTATCACTTCTTTATGCAAATTAATAATAAATGTCCTAATCTAATCCAAGTGGACCTAAATGGTCATATTTCATTCCTAAGGTTGTTTTTTGGCCGATTTATACTTATACAATAGAATTAAGACATGTTTTAGGGAAATATTAATATCATTTTTACCATCAATTACCCTATTTACTTTTAACTTTTGTAAATAAAAGAAAAAAAGTTACTATTCACCAAAAATTATTTTCATCTCATTGAACCAAATTTTAGTCCTTAATATTATCCATGCCTCTCATATTTTTGAAATTCAATTCATAGAAGTGGTAAAATTTCATTTAAATGAAAAAATCAGTTGTTTTAACTACCACTAAGTGCTTTCACTATTCATCGAAAATTGATGTTTTTCAGAAAAATACAAAGAATTCAGCCTAAGCATTATTTTATATTCCTAATTAAAAATTGATGTATATTTTACCAAATTCAAAACATATAAGTTGAATTTATTAATTTTAAAATTAATTCTCGTTATTAAAACAAATAGCGTGTTTTTAAGAAATAAAAACAATCAAAAGATTGATTCTCGTTTATATCCAATTTCAATGTAAAATTATATCCAATGAACAACATTGGATTTAATGGTAAAAATATATTCTAATTACACATTAAACCCAATTAAAAATATAATCTAACCATATATTTTTTTGGGTTGAATAAAGTTGTTTTTAGTTAAGATATATAGTGTTTTACTATTAATTAAAATATGAAATTTATCAGAATAATATGAAAATTTTATTCAAAGTAAATTTTTATATCCTAATTCCATAGAAGAATTTTATATTTTCAAATTGAACTTATAGACATGTAAAAACAATATTTAAGGTGGGTGCACCATCAAAAGGCGTGAAAACTACAATTTTTTAAAAATACATATTTTACACGAAAAATTTATTTTGTTCTCATACCATATTCTAGAAAATGTGTAAGATGAATAATAGTGTTATAAAATTCAATATTTAGTTAATACTATTCATAATAGCTAGTCCATAATAATATTATAACAATTTATCGCCGTTTAGTTAAACCCGGTATTGCGTACTACACACGCTATATAGGTAGGTCGCGATTGCGTGTAATGCAAGCCAAAAATAGTTTTGCGTATATTGCAAGATAATGCGGTGTTGCGTATAGTACAAGATAATCTTGGTGTACTTTATAATAGAATATCAAAGAAATTAAAAATAATATATCTCATAGAATCTCGAGGTGTTACATTCTACCCCCCTTAAAATGAATTTTTTCCTCGAAATTCATCGGGGTTATAAATCATTTACTATTCATAGAAACCGACATCATAAAAAGGAATACTAAAAAATAATTTTAAAAACTAAAGTATAAAATGTAACGATTACCCAAGGTAACTCATCACTGGGTTTCCATATGGGAAAATATGGATATTGAAGGAAAATCTACCCATCAAGTTCTGTTGGAGAGTGGTAGAGAACATGGCTTTGAAAAAGACATCAATCACAAAGCCAAAAATTTGTGATTATATAAGGTACCATCTGATTAATGGGATATAAGAGCACTAGGAAAACATTTTTGGTTTTCAATATCATTTACCTAAATTTGAAAATTTTGAATTAGAAGAAATACTTACTTGATTTTGGTACAATCTCACTGTTGTTCGTGCTTTGAAAAATTTCCACTTCATCTCTTTAAGAAATGTAGATGAATTTTTTATTCCTGAAGTGTTAATAGATAATGTGATAGAATGATGGTTCTTTCCATCTATTTGAAACAAAAGGATAGAAAAAGTTATCAAATATACATAAGTTCATCTATGGTGAGGTTAATCATATTCGATTCCAAAAATAAATTTATACTTCATATATCATACCGCTTAATAATATAAAACTAGTTTCTACTAACCAGCAACTTCCTTTAGGCTAGTGGTAGGTGATAAAGGCCAGTGTCACATTGGTTGTGGGTTTTATTCCCATAGCCTTGTCCGACGCGATGGGATGTCGCTCATCCTGCAGGTTGTCCTTTTTCTAAAACTACATTACTATAACATCCCATCAATAATATCGAAAAATGTTCGATCCTTAAATAATGCTAACTTATGTCCAACATAATCCACTCCAATGATTAGGCTTATCTAAAATACTTCGGTCCATGCTCATAGTATAAATAAAATGATTACTTGAAATGTCACATAACAATCATGCGAATTCCATCATTTATCCCACATATATAATAAGATATATCTTGTTGGTCAAATTACAAACATGTTAATACCTTAATCATGTATTCTCTTGATGAATGGATACCCTGTTAACCTTAGTGAAAACATGAATGTTGTTAAATTTTAAAACGTTCCACATACCAAAATCCCAAATATTCTATATACTCAAACCATAATATCACTTAGTCCTTATATCAGTCATGAGCTCATGAATACAATCAAACATCTCATTATCTTCTTATCCCTTCATTATGTGCATATCATCTACTTTCCAAAAATATCTGAATAACCTTTCATGGTTACCAGTACTATTCAACATATACTTTCAAATACTTTTGGAAAAACAATAGTGTAACAATCCTTAGATGATTCTTTATTCCATAGTACCATTAACTATACAACATAACTCTTGATAAACATACAATCATTCTACTAGCTTCTTAAACAACTGACTGATCATTAACACTTCTTTCATCTCATATATCATTTGTAGTCTCCTCATCATCATCAATATAAATACTACCCATATGACCATGCTGATTCTCTTCATGAGATTTTACCTTAGGGAATTGGTTTGCATATTTCCCGTACATTCCACATTTAAAACATTTAACCGTTTTTGATGTCCTAGAAATCCCATTATCCTTGTCCATGGTGTTAACTAAACCTTTTCCTTTGCAATTAATGGATTTGTTTCCTTCTTTTCCACACCCAAAGGATCTTCCAGTTCCCTTGAAACATTCTACCTGATGCCTCTTCCCACATGATTTTAATGAGTGGAATAGAACTTTCTTTCCTCTATGATCATCTTGAAACTCCATCTTTCTCTTATTAGCTGAGTCAGGAAACTTACCAAAGATGAGATTATTGATCATATTATGAGATTTATGATTAGGCATAATAATTAAATGTGGACCTCCAAATCCAATTTCATTTGTTTTCTCATGAATAATATCATTTCATTGTCCATCATATCCTCTATTATCGTGAATATTCTTGTTTCCATCCATTTTCTAAAACTCAAAAAGAATAGTGGGAGAGGAAAAAATCATGCTAGGAGAAAAACATAAAAAGGGGGAGTACCTTAAATATCTAACATCTTATGTTTAATTATATGATCATTAGCGCAATTCAAGGACTATAAAATATACGTATACTTAACCTTAGGGGCATCCCAAGACATACCTTAGAAATATCTCTAGAGATTTCACTAGAGTTTTCTCCTCCATGTTTCCAAAGGTTAACTAAACCACTCTCTGATACCAACTGTAGAGACCCAAATCATGACGTACATGGACATTACAATAATTTTGTGGAGTACATAATACATAAAAAAACTGACGCCCAAAGACCGTATTAGTTTAGTGTCTTTGGAAACTCGTAACAAAATCTTCTAATCATGGGGAAAGATCTTCAACATCCCCCATAAAGATCTTCTCCTTTTGGTTTTCTTACCGAAAACCTTTATTTATATCCTGGGTAAAATAAAACATAAAAAGGGTGAGCTCAATTGCTCAGTAAGGGTAAACATAGAGAACATACAACAATCCATAAACATTTGAATGCAAGAATATGAATATAAAATCTAAACATCAAAATCTTGAGTAAAGACATAAATATTGGAAGTACATAAGGAATATATCATAAAGGAACATAAATAATGATAAAATAGCTTGGAAATAAAACATTTAATTGTGGAAAAACATTATGCACATGATATGATTTCTATAGTATCCAAGGCATTGCTTCCAAGACCATCTTAGTGGACAAAGTCCCTTTCTGAATCGAGTTCACTCCTCGTTTCAGTCCTGTAACACTAGACCGAATTAACTTACCATTCCAGCCACGTCTATATCATGAGATATAAATCTTTAGCCAATGAATTAGACGGAGATATATTTCCCACCCATCTCATAATGAAATCATTATTACTTGTGCCACAAAATTATAAATCATACATCATAGCATAACCCATGTAACAAAAATGGGACTCTTAAACATCATGACATCATAAAACAAATCATATAAGATAAAGGAATTCATAAAAATAATTCCATCACAACATAATCTAATCAATGTAATAATAGGGATAGAAACAGAACTCTATATTATCTTAGATGGAAAATAATTTTGATAAAACACTTGAAATGAATTCTTGAGGAAAATATCCTTTGGTCTTCAAAATCAATTTCTTTTCACAAAACGTCATTCAATTTTAAAAGAAAAATATTTTTTTCAAAATAGTAATGAAATCTTTTGGAGGAATCTTCATGAAATTAAGGCTTTATAAAACTGTCGAAATCCTTTCATGCCATATAAGTTAAAAAACATTATCCTCGTACTTTTGTCGGAAAAGTCAACAAGTACCTCGTAACATAAACAAATGAAATATTCCATACATACCAGGTAATAAACATAAAAATGGTTAAAAAGTACATTAAACATACATAAAAACACTTTAAAAACATGGACATGGATGATAACAATAACCCCAGCAAATACTTACGAATAAAAAATCTCGGATAAGAATGAGATTGGAATAAGTATCCCTTACCTTATGTCTGATATGCTTCGTATGTATCCGAACCTCTGGTATAATGATTTAAATAATTTCATTGAATTATTACAGAATCATATTAATTGTTTTATATCATATATGGTTCACTTAGATATTTATATTACCCGTTTATTTGTCAATTCCATGTTAATGTAGTGTTTTGGGTAAAATTGTTTCTTTTATCGTACATGTTTGGACTTGTTGTTCTTGATATTATTAATATATATATAATGATTTTCTTACTTCCATAATGTAAAAAATGATTAATATATCATATATATTCACTATATATATATATATATATAATAGATAGATAAATGAAATGAAACACATCGTTCATGGAGACGGTAGGTCGTACGTACGTGTGAACACTATTTTCCTTTTTTTTCACTTGAATGGAAGTAAGTATATGACATATATATATATATATACATAAATATAGTAGCTTCATTATTCCATATATTTCATTATTATTCATTATATATACTTAATAATTATTCTTGAATGGTTAATCATGGAAAATGAATCTCATCGCGTTCGTGGAGACGGTAGTCCGTATGTACGCACGATCGATGATATCATTCCCATGATCATGGAATTGTATTGAAGTGTATTTATAATATTAAAGAATCAATATAGCTTTACAATAACCATATATAGTTATTTATTTAAAACATTATACCCATCCAAGTAAGGTGGTGGTGGAATGGAGACGGTATTCCGTACGTACACACCCGTGGTGATTTCGTTTTCCATAGGATGGATAGAAGGTGAAATAGGGCTGTTTCATATTCATAATAACATATCATTATATGAGTGATACTGATGTTATTAATTTATAATGAAACAACTAAATAATAATATGTTGGAGAAGAATGAAACTTGAGAGAATCAAAATAAGAGATTACCTCTTCTTCGACGCACCTCCTTTAAGCCTTCTCTCAAGGTAGTAGAGTTGGTCTTTTGAGAAGACCAGAACCTCCAGAATTATTCTAGGGAATTGCAGAATAGAAATGGCAGGGGTTGGCCGAGCTTCAAGGCTCAAAAGGGTGTGAAGATAATAGGGAAGGGGTGCCTTTTTATAAGGGAGGAGAGGGGTACCTTTGGGAAAACTAAAACAATTATATTATTATAAAGTCATATTCTGTTTTTAATAGCTCCAAATTGATTTATTTCGAATCTAATGTGGGGATGGGTCGAAATCCTCTCATCCAATAGAATTTAGACAAGTTTAAGATTCAATTTTAACCTTATCATTTAGATTTAACATTAAGTTAAATAATTTTACTTTTATCGTGTCTTCTTGTTTTCTTACACTATAGGGTTACTAAACATACTATAACAAGCCAAAAGAACCCCAAGTTGTTTATTATTAATATATATAACCTTATCTAAGCCATTTTGCTAAAAACGATATTTTTAGGAATAAAATAACAATTAATAATATAATATTTCTTTTAAAAACTATTTTATGTCAAATTTGACACTATTTTTTTTGAATACCTTAATAGAATTATTAGTTCGAATAAAGCTAATTAAATCAATAATAAGATGTCATATTAACCTAGAAAAATAGTGTAATTCATAAAAAGTCTCATATTACATTTATTTGCGTATTTATCATATCAATTATTTTAATATTTCATTATTTAGGTAATTACTCCATTACCATTGTGTCATAAATAACATAAATTATTTAATGTATAAAAATTATAAATAAAATACCATTATAAGTAAATAATTTATATTTATAATGAATATATATAGTCTAATTTATCTTATGTATAACCCTATATTATAAATGAATTAGTTATTAAACATTGATTTTATCTATTTTAAACCTTCTGTAAACAAATTAATAATAAATGTCTTAATATAATCCATGTGGACCTAAATGGTCATATTTTATTCCTATAGTTGTTTTTTGGTCGAATTATACAAATCGAATAGAATTATGACATGTTTTAGGGAAATATTAATATCATTTTACCATTAATTACCCTATTTATTTTTAACCTTGGTAAATAAAAGTAAGAAGTTACTATTCACCAAAAATTATTTTCATCTCATTGAACCACATTTTAGTTTTAGATATTTACCGTGTCTCTCGGATTTTTGAAATTCAATTCACAGAAGTGGTAAAATTTCATTTAAATGAAAAAGTCTGTTTTTTTAAATACCACTAAGTGGTTTCACTATTAATCGAAAAATGATGTTTTTCAGAAAAATACCAAAAATACAGCTTAAGAATTATTTGATATTCCAAATTCAAAATTGATATCTATTTTTCCAAATTCAAAAAATATAAGTGGAATTAATTAATTTTAAATTTAATTCCGGTTATTAAAATAAATAACGTGTTTTTAAGAAATAAAAACAATCAAAAGATTGATACTTGTTTATATCCAATTTCAAAGTGAAATTAATTCCAATAAACAACATTGGATTAAATAATAAATATATATTCTAATTACCCTTTATAACCAATTAAAAAGATAATCTATCCATATAAATTATTGCGACGAAAAAAGTTGTTTTAATTAAAATATTGCGTGTTTTTACTATTAATTAAAATATGAAAGTTATCAGAATAATATAAATATTTTATCCAAAGTAAATTTTTATTTCCTTATTCCAAAGAAGAATTTTATTTTGTCAAATATAACTTATAGGCACGTCAAAAACAATATTTAAGGTGGGTGCGCCATCAAAAGGTGGGAAAACTACTTTTTTTGAAATATACATATTTTACATGAAAAATTTATTTTGTTCTCATACCATATTCTAGAAAATGTTTAAGATGAATAATAATGTTATGAAATTCAAAATTTAGTTAATAATCTTCATACTGGTTAGTCCATAATAATATTATAACAATATATCGTGGTTTAGTGAAACCCGATATTGCGTACTACACACGCTATCTAGGTAGGTCACGATTGAGTGTATAGAAAGCCAAGAATAGTGTTTTGAATACTAAAAGCTAATGCGGTGTTGTATATAGTACAAGATAATCTTGTTGTAGTTTATAATAGAAGATCAATGAAATTAAAAATAATATATCTCATAAAATCTCAGGGTGTTACATTCTACCCCCCTTAAAATGAATTTCGTTCTCGAAATTCATCGGGGTTATGAAAAATCCATCAATCACAAAGCTATAAATTTTTTATGATCTAAGGTACCGTCTGATTCATCAGATATAAGAGGACAAGGAAAACATTTTTGGGTTTCAATATCATTTCCCTAAAGTTGAAAATTTTGAATTAGAAGAAATACTTGCTTGATTTTTGTACAATCTCTCTGTTGTTCGTGATTTGAACAATTTACACTTAATCTCTTAAAGAAATGAAGTTTAATTTTCTATTTGTGAAGTGCTAACATATCATGTGATAGAATGATGGGTCATTCCATCTGTTTCAAACAAAAGGATAGAAAAAGTTATCAAATATACATAAGTCCATATATAGTGAGGTTAATCATATACGATTCCAAAAATGAACTTATACTTCATATATCATACCGCTTAATAAGATAAAACTAGTTTCTACTAACCAGGGACTTCCTGTAGGCCAATGGTAGGTGATAAAGGCCAGTCGCAGTTTGGTTGTGGGTTTGATTCCCACAGCCTTGTATGACGTGATGGGCTCTCGCTTGTCCTGCTGGTTGTCCTTTTTCTAAAACTAAATTACTATAACATCCCATCAATAATATCAAAAAAAGTTCTATCCTTAAATAATACTAACTTATGTCCAACATAATTCATTCCAATCTTTATGCTTATCTAAAATACATCAGTCTAAGCTCATAGTATAAAAAAATGATTACTTGAAATGTCACATAATAATCACATGAATACCATCATTTATCCCCCATATATCATAAGATATATCTTGTTGGTCAAATTAAAAACATGTGAATACCTTAATCATGTATTCTCTTGAAGAATGAATACCCATTGAACCTTAGTGAAAACATAAATGTTGTTAAATTTTAACACTTTCCACATACCAAATTCCCAAATATTCTATATACTCAAACCATAATATCACATAGTCCTTATATCATTCATTAGCTCATGAATACAATCAAACATCTCATTATCTTCTTATCCATTCATTATGCGCATATCATCTACTTTCCAAAAATATCTGAATAACCTTTCATGGTTACCAGTACTATTCAACATATACTTTCAAATAATTTAGGAAAAACAATAGTGTAACAATCCTTAGATGATTATTTTTCCCATAGTACCATTAACTATACAATATAACTCTTGATAAACATACAATCATTCCACTACCTTCATAAACAACTGAATGAGCTTTAACACTTCTTTCATCTCATATATCATTTGTAGTCTCCTCATCATCTTCCACATAAATACTACACATATGACCATGCTGATTCTCTTCATGATATTTTCCCTTAGGGAATTGGTTTGCATAATGCCCATACATTCCATATTTAAAATATTTAACCGTTTTTGATGTCCAAGAAATACCATTATCATTGTCCATGGTGTTAACTAAACCTTTTCCTTTGCAATTACTGGCTTTGTGTCCTTCTTTTCCACACCCAAAGAATCTTCTAGTTCCCTTGAAACATTCTCCCTGATGCCTCTTCCCACATGACATACATGAGGGGAATATACCTTTTTTTCCTCTATGATCATCATGAAACCCCATCTTTCTCTTATTAGCTGAGTCAGGAAATTTACCAAAGTTGATATTATCGATCATATTATGAGATTTATGATTAGGCATAATAATGATATGTGGACCTCCAGATCTAATTTCATTTGGTTTTTCATGATGAATATCATTTTATTGTCCATAGTATCCTCTAATATCGTGAATCTTATTGTTTCCTGCCATTTTCTAAAACCCAAAAAGAATAGTGTGAGAGGAAAAAATAATGATAGGAAAAAAACATAATAAAGGGGGAGTACCTTCAATATCTAACAACATAGGTTTAATTCTAAGATCTTTAGCACAATTCTAGGACTATAACCTATATGTATACTTAACCTTAGGGACATCCCAAGAAATACCTTAGAAATATCTCTAGGGACTTTACTAGAGTTTTTGTATCCTAGTTTACAAAGGTTAACTAAAACTCTCTCTGATACCAACTGTAGAGACCCAAATGTTGATGTAAATGGACATTACATTACTTTTTGCGGGATACTTAATACATGACAAAAACAGACGCCCAAATACCATATTAGTTTAGTGTCTTTGGAAACTCGGAATAAAATATTCTAATCATGGTGAAAGATCTTCAACATCTCCCATAAAGATCTTCCCCTTTTGGTTTTCTTACCTAAAACTGTTATTTATATCCTGGGGAAAAGAAAACATAAAAAGGTTGATCTCAATTTCTCAGTAAGGGTAAACATAGAGAACATAAAACAATCCATAAAAATTTGAATGCAAGAACTTGAACATAAAATCAAAACATCAAAATCTTGAGTAAAGACATAAATATTGGAAGTACATAAGGCATATATCATAAAGGAACATCAATAATGATAAAATATCTTGGAAATACAACTTTTAATTATAGAAAAACATTACTCACATGATATGATTTCCATATTAGCCAAGGCATTGCTGCCAAGACCATCTTAGTGGACAAAGTCTCATTCTGAATCGAGTTCACTCCTCATTTCAGTCTTGTAACACTGAACCAGATTAATTACCATTCCATCCATGTTTATCTCATGAGATATAAATCATTAACCAATGCATTGGAGGGATATATATGTCCCACCCATCTCATAATGAAATCATTCTTACTTGTGCCACAACATTATAAATCATACATCATTGCATAACCCATGTAATAAAAATGGGATTCTTAAACATTGTGACATCAAAAAACAATTCATATAAGATAAAGGAATTCATAAAAATAATTCCATCAAAACATGATCAAATTAATGTAATGATAGGGATACAAACAGAACCCTATATTATCATAGAAGGAAAATAATTTTGATAAAACACTTGAAATGAATTCTTGAGGAAAATATCCTTTCGTCTTCAAAATCAATTTCTTTTCAGAAAACGTCATGAAATTTTAAAAGAAAAAGATTTTGTTTAAAATAGTCATGAAATCTTTTGGAGGTTGCTTCATGAAAATAAGGCTTTATAAAACTGTATAAATCCATTCATGTCGTATAAATTAAAAAAACATTCTCCTCATACTTTTTTCGAAAAAAGTCAAAAAGTACCTCGTAACATAAACAAAAGAATGATTCCTTAAATAACATGTATTAAATGTTAAAATGGGTAAATAGGAAATTAAACATACATAAAGAAACATTAAAAAACATGGACATGGATGATAACAGTAACACTAGCAAATACTTAAGAATAAACAATCTCGGATAAGAAAGAGATTGGAATAATTATCTCATACCTTATGTATGATATGCTTCATATGTATCTAAACCTCCTGTATAATGATTTAAATAATGTCATTGAATTATTATAGAATCATATTAATTTTTTTATATCATATATGGTTCACATAGGTATTTATATTACCCGTTCAGTTGTCAATTCCATGTTAAAGTAGTGTTTTGCGTAAAATTGTTTCTTTTATCGTACGTGTTTGGACTTGTTGTTATTGATATTATTATTACTTATATCATGAGTTACTTACTTACAGATTGTAAAACATGATTTATATATCATATATATTCAGTATATATATATATAATAGATAGATAAATGAAATGAAACACACCGTTCATGGAGACGGTAGGCCGTTCGTACGCATGAAGGCTATTTTCCTTTCTTTTTTGACATGAATGAAAGTAAGTAGATGACATATATATATATATATGTATACATAAATCTGGTAGCTTCATTATGTCATATATTTAATTATTATTCAATATATATACTTTATAATCATTCTTGAATGGTTAATCATGGAAAATGAATCTTATCGCGTTCATGGAGACGGTAGTCCGTACGTACGCACGAGCGATGATATCATTCCCATGATCATGGAATTGTATTTAAGTGTATGTATATTATTAAATAATCAATATATCTTTAAAATAACCATATATAGTGATTTATTTACAACATTATACCCATCCATGTAAGGTGGTGGTGGAAAAACTGATTACACCACGGCGTGGAGACGGTATTCCGTACGTACGCACGCGTGGTGATTTCGTTTTCTGTAGGAAGGATAGAAGTTGAAATAGGGTTGTTTCATATTCATAATAAAATATCAATATATGAGTGATAATTATGTTATTACTTTATAATGAAACAACTAAATAAGAAGAAGTTGAAGAAGAAATAAACTTGAGAGAATCGAAAGAAGATATTACCTCTTCTTCGACGCACCTCCTTTAAGCCTTCTCTTAAGGAAGTAGAGATGGTCTTTTGAGAAGACCAGAACCTCCAGAATGTTCCTAGGGAACTGGAGAAGAGAAATGGGTAGGGTTTGTCCAAGCTTCAAGGCTCAAAAGGGTGTGAAGATAAGAGGGAAGGGGTTCCCTTTTTATAAGAGAGGAGAGGGGCACCTTTGGAAAAACTAAAAATATTATATTATTATAAAGTCATATTCGGTTTCTAATAGATTCAAATTGATTTATTTTTAAGATAAGGTGGGGATGATTCTAAATCCTCTCATACAATATAATTTATATAAGTTTAGGTTTCTATTTTAACCTTATCATTTAGATTTAACATTAAGATAAATAATTTTACTTTTACCGTGTCTTCTTGTTTTCTTACACTATAGGGTTAATAAACTTACTATAACAAGCCATACGAACCCCAAGTTGTTTATTATTAATATATATAACCGTATCTAATTCATTTGGCTGATGATCATATTTTTAGGAATAAATAACAATTAATAATATAATATTTGTTTTAAATACTATTTTATGTCAATTTTGACACTATTTGTTAATTGATTTTTGTGAAAATCATAACAGAATGATTAGTTCTAATAAAGTTAATTTAATAAATAATAAGATGTAATATTAACCTAGAAAGTTATTTTAATTAATAAAAAGTCTCATATTACATTTATTTGGGTATTTATAATATCAATTATTTTAATATTTCATTATCTATATAATTACTGTATCAATATTGTGTCATAAATAAATTAAATTTTTTAGTGTCTAAAAATAATAAATAAAATAAAATTAGGTATTAAATATTTTTAGCTTTCTAATGAATATATATATTCGAATTTATCTTATGTATAACCCTATATTGAAAATTAATTAGTTATTACACTTTGATTTTTACTATTTTAACCCTTCTTTAGAAAAATTAATAATAAATGTCCTAATCTAATCCAAGTGGACCTAAATGGTCATATTTTATTCCTAAGGTTGTTTTTTTGGTCGAATTATACTTATCCAATAGAATTAGGACATGTTTAAGTGAAATATTAATATCATTTTTACCATTAATTACACTATTTACTTTTAACCTTGGTAAATAAAAGTAAAAAGCTATTATTCACCCAAAATTATTTTCATCTCGTTGAACCAAATTTTAGTCCTTGATATTAACTGTGCCTCTCGGATTTTCAAAATTCAATTCCCAGAAGTGTTAAAATTTCATTTATATGGAAAAGTCAGTTTTTTTAACTACCACTAAGTGGTTTCACTATTCATTGAAAATTGATGTTTTTCTGAAAAATACCAAAAAATCACCCTAAGCATTATTTGATATTTGGAATTCAAAATTTATGTCTATTTTGCCAAATTCAAAACATATATGTCGAATTAATTAATTTTAAAATTAATTCCCATTATCAAAACAAATAGCGTGTTTTTAAGAAATAAAAACAATCAAAAGAATGATACTTGTTTATATCCAATTTCAAAGTTAAATTAATTCTAATGAACAACATTGGATTAAATGGTAAAAATATATTCTAATTACACTTTAAAACAAATTCAAAAGATAATATAGCCATATAAATTATTTTGATTAAAAAAGTTGTTTTTAATTAAAATATAGAGTGTTTTTACTATTCATTAAAATATGAAAGTTATCATAATAATATGAAAATTTTATCCAAAGTAAATGTTCATATCCTGATTCAAAATGAGAATTTTATTTTGACAAATTGAACTTATAGACATGTAAAATACAATATTTAAGGTGGGTGCACCATCAAAAGGCGGGAAAACTACAATTTTTGAAAAATACATATTTTACATGAAAATTTATTTTTTTCTCATACCATATTCTAAAAAATGTGTAAGATGAATAATAATGTTATAAAATTCAAAATGTTGTTAATACTATTCATAAAGGCTA
This sequence comes from Viscum album, assembly GCA_963277665.1. Classification (NCBI taxonomy): domain Eukaryota; kingdom Viridiplantae; phylum Streptophyta; class Magnoliopsida; order Santalales; family Viscaceae; genus Viscum; species Viscum album. Next base: position 1,587,548,182 of record OY728141.1, on the reverse strand, counting down.
GTCCATAATAATATTATAACAATATATCGTTGTTTAGTGAAACCCGGTATTGCGTACTACACACGCTATCTAGGTAGGTCGTGATTGCGTGTAATGCAAGCCAAGAATAGTGTTGCGTATACTGCAAGCAAATGAGGTGTTGCGTATAGTACAATCTAATCTCGGTGTAGTTTATAATAGAAGATCAATGAATCTAAAAATAATATATCTCATAAAATCTCGGGTTGTTACATCTTTGAAATGTCCGATTCCTTCACTTTCAACTGATGGTACCCCGACCTGATGTCAACCTTCGATAAATACTGTGTTACATGAAGCTAATCAAACAAATCATCGGTATGAGGCATGGAATAATCTTTCTTAATATTGATTTTATTAAATGCTCAATAATCAATACAAAGTCTCATTGAACCATCATAATTTTTAAAAAACATGCCAGGATCACCACATGGTGATGTGCTAGGTCGAATGAAATCTTTATCTAATAACTCCTGCAATTGATTCGTCAACTCTAAAAGTTCTATTTCAGCCATTAAATAAGGGGGTTTTGAAATATTCATAACATCATGAACTAAGTCAATAATAAATTCAACTTCTCGATAAGGTATTATACTATGAGAATTATCTGGAAAAACATAGTGGAACTCATTTACCAGTAGAACATAATTGATCTGGACAGTTCTTTGTTTTCAACAATATGTGTAATGTAACATTAAATTTCCATATTTAATGAGTTTCTCAGCTTTCTGATATGTTATCAAAAGTATGGGTTCATTCTTGTACAAAAACTGGAATTCATTCTAAAATGAAACCTCTTTATCTCTGTATTCAAACATAGAATGATAAACAAAAAGAAAAATCATACCCAAAATAACATCAAACTATAATAGAGGACAATAATTAGTCTTTCAGGTAAATTAATTATACACACAAGGACAAAAAGGTTCATATAAATTTTTATGACTCAACATTTACTCCCACTTTTTATACCATAATTTCATGATTCATATCTTGAGATGGAATTATCAATTTACTAGAAAACATCATAGAACTGAAAGAATTTGTAAAACATGAATTAGAAAACACATTGGATTAATCTGAATAAACAAAAAATGGTCATGATTATACTACATTCAGTGGCCCAACATCTACTGATGTAGTTGAAAAATATTTCTACACCCTGTTCTACATGAATTCTGGTGGATTTACCTCAGTTTAGTTCTTTGTTGGACACTCAATTTCCTAATGACCCATTTCATTACACTTGAAACAATTTAATGACTGTAAATCTGATTTTGTCTTACCATTATCCACATTTTTGTTAGTGCAATTACGAAACTTATGTCCCATTTTACCACATCGGTAGCACTTACCAGAATTCAAAAGATATTAACCAGCATGTTTTTCCACAATATTCACAAAATGGTAACATATGATTCTTATCATTAGAATTTTTTGCAAAGATCATCCCTTTTGTTCTACCACCTCGACCTCTTATTCTATAGTTTGTAAAAAAACACCCGATCATCAAAAAACTATAATTCCACCATCACCACACATCCCAAAAGTTTTTCATAACATTAAAACTGATAAAAAGTTAAATCCCATTGATACTTTGGATATAATCCTTAGTAATAAAATGGTTGATTTTTATGTCATGATCTAATATGAAATACAGAGCATACCTTTCTGGTCGAGTGAATTTTGCTTCATAAAGATCCACTGACTCATGTTCCTGCCTCAATTCCAAGAATTGTTTTCATATCCTAAGACAAAGCAACTTTGAAAAATATTTCTCCATAAATATACCATTAAATTCATCCCAATCATGAGCATAAATATCCTCACTATCCCTAATATTTTTCACCATCGACCGCCACTGATCAGTTTCAACTGCAAAACGGTAAACAACAAGACTAATCTTTTGATGTTATGAACACTCCAGAACATAAAAAATCTTCTCTATTGCACTATTCCACACTTCAACTAGCCCATGGTCAGAAAATCATCTAAATTATGGGGTATGCTACCCCCTGAATTGTTCCACTACTGACTGTTTTGTTGTGGTTGATCTGGCTGATCTCATGCATAGATTCCACAACCATTTATAGCCTGATTTAATTGTGTTTTCACTGCCCCAAACTGCTCAGTTCCAATTTTGACTATCCCAGGTTGATAATTTAGTAGTTTTTTTCCTCTTGATGTTGTCACATCATAGCTGCCATGTTTCCTCGGGGGAAAACCCTTTTGAACCTAGAAATATTTTAGTTGAAGAAACATGGTAATATGTAAATTCTATATCATTTCAATCTTAACATAAATTAATTTATGGATATTAATTTAACAATATGATAACTCATATAGTTTTCTAACCCGACCATTGATACCAGTTATGAGGACCCGACCTTAAACATTACATAATATCGAATTAAGTTAATAATTCACATTGAATATATTTTAATGTATAGAGTTTTAGTGAATTAGGCCATAACTATAACATTACATCTCAAATATTACAAAGTATGCACTTCTACTCAGTATAAATTTTTTCATAAAATAAAAACTCTTAAAATAAAACAAGAACTATTATCATGATGTAAATATTCTTGAATTCCTCCAATCTCTTACCCTATATTATATCATGTGAAAAACATTTCAGAAACATCGTATGTGCATAAAAATATCAGGAAGGGTTATAAAATAAAGAAATAAAGCATCAGTCAATCATTACCTAAAAATCATATGATCTTTAACATACCTCATGAAATAATAAAATTTATGAATAACCCATAGTAATCAAAAATCATTAAGGGAACTTGTGGCATCCATAAAAACATATGTTGTAGCATTCACAACTATGTAGGGAGTTACATTTGGAACACAAAAGAAAATATATTCCCTATATATCTTTGGAGAAACATTAATATTTACCTCTTTCACATTACCCAATTAATTGGAGAGCTATATCATGCTCAACTACCCAAGAATATTCATGTAACCAACCGTATATGAATAAAAATTCCCAAAAACCATAACATAATCATTACACATGAACAAGAATAAATGAAAAATAAAATTTCCACATTACAATAACAATATAAAATTACAATATATCGAAATAATCAATCCATTCTTAAAACCATTTTCAATACCAATATATGTAAAAAGAGTATATGGTATTTATTTTTCTTTATAATCATTTTGTTTTGTTAAGGAATCCAAATATCAAATAATGCTCGCGGTGTCAGAAAGGACATTGTCATCACGTACATTAAAAAAATAAATTTGGTCGTTTAGTAAAATTAATCATCGAGAAAATATTCCATTGAATGACATTATTAGTAAAATGGGTTTATACATCATTTAAAATAATGTTGTGTATAAATCAATGTTTTCCACAATGAATGGAGATTGAGACAATGTCCCTTAAATTGTGTCTGACTTGAGTTGTTCATTCTTTAATCTCATGAATAATAAAACAAAGTTAATTTATACTGGTTTAATAACCTTTTTCAAGTTTATTATTCTTTTTTGTATTACTTATTTTCACCTTATAAACATTACATAATAATTTCAGTAAATAATGGATTCTTTTTTGATATTTTGTACTTGAGTTAAAAATGAACTTCTTATAATTAAAATTTCTCCATGTGGTCATAATTCCTTTATCTCCAGAATGATATTAATGAACTATATATCAGATATGTCATATATATTCAGTATATATATGTATCAATAATAATAGATAAAATTTGGAGATAAGAAATGAAATGCACCGTTCTAAGAGATGGTAAGTCGTACGTACGCATGAGCACTACTTTAATTTCTATTTCATATTTAATGGAATGAATAATTAATGATATGTAGGTATAATATAATTCCTGTATAATATCATATATAATTTCAGTAATTCCACACTTTATAAATTCTGTGTATGGCATGAACGAGTCATATCACATTGAGAGGGCGGTAGTCCGCACTTCCTTAAATTAAATTATCAAATTTACCCATAATGAAAACCATAATGGTATGTTACAAATGAAAAAAAGAAACATAAAGATAATATAAATATAATATATATCACATAATAATATAGTTCCATCATAATGACGACCATGACAGGCAGTAGGAGATAATAAAACCATCATTGTTTTGTGAGGCAGCAGTTCCCCATACACATATACAGTATGGTTGTATACATTATATAGAGGTTTGTGTATGTGTAGATTGAATAAATATAATATCAACCTATTATAATGAGGATACTAATGTGGTTATGTAAACAAAGAATAATATGAACATTAGGAGTGAGGAAGTACAATAAATGAAGAGAACAAATATTTAGAGCTTATTTGGGAAGAGGTTGGATGATCCAAGGGGCTTGAGAGGTTGTTTTAATGGGTTAGAGTTGATGGCCTTTTATATGGGAGAGGAGGGGCTCTTTATGAATGATTCAAAGTATTATTTTATTGTAAAATGATTTTCTGATTCAAAAGGCCCAAAACATATTTAATTCGATGATAAGATGCATATAAGTTGAAATAAAACCATCCAATAAAAATTGGATAGGTTTTGGATATTTTTTAATCCCCATCATTCTTATTTAACCTTTTCTTAACCTATTTTACTTTTACCATGTCCTCTTATATATTCATACTATAAAGTAAATATATTTACTATAATATTATAAGAGACTCAAAATGGATCATTAATTACATTTTTAAAAATATATATATCATTTAGCCCTATTTTAGTTTTTTAGGACTATTTTATCATTTAATAAAATATTAATTGATATAAAAACACTTTTATGACAATTTTATTACTATTCACTTCATGAATTTTTTAAATACATTCAAACCAACTTTATTCTTTTGAGAAAAAAATTATTAATTCAAAGACAACAAGTCATCCTCATATATAAAATTTGTTGATTGCATAAGGAGGTTAAAAAATCTATATAAATCTTTAAAATATCATTTATTTGAATCCTTTATTAATAGGGCAATTAATTCATCACTGTTGTGTCATTCTTAAATTTTTTTATATAATATCTAAAATTTATAAATAAAATATCATGATATTGGAAATATTTTAAGACTTTTAATTATTATTTATAGTAGAAGATATATATTATATAACCCCATATTAAAAAATTTTTTGTAAAAAAATACATGTTTATGATATAAATATTTTTACATTATATAAAAATATATTAATGTCATTATCATAAACAATAGCTTTCAAAGGCCAAATGTCTAACTCAAGAATTTTATTGGTCATCCATTACTTATCCATTAAGGTTACGAAAACAATTAAGGTAGTTTAACATTATTATAATATTATATTTACCATGAATTACCCTATTTACTTTTAACTTCGGTAAATAAAAATCAAAAGTTACTTTTCAATAAAATATTATTTTCATCATATTGAACCAAATATTACTTACTAATTACAAACATGTTTTTCATATTTATGAAATTTGATCCATAGAAGCGGTAAAATTTCATTTAAATGTATAAGTCGGTTTTTGGCTACTTTGTAGTGTTTTTTCACTATTCATCAAAAATTGAACGTTTTTATAAAAAAACTAAAAATTCACCCAACGATAATTTTTATATTCCAAATTCAAAAATCATGCATATTTTACGAAAATAAAAACATATATTTTTCATTAATTAACTTAAAATTAATTTCCGCTGTCAAAATCAAAAAGCATGTTTTTAAGAAATAAAAACCATCAAAAGATTGAAACTTGTTTATGTCAAATTTCATAATGAAATTACTTCCAATAGCCATAATTGGATTAAATGTTAAATATATAACCCAATTACACATTAGAACCAATAAAAATTACAATTTAACAAATAAATAAATTATATTAAAATGTTGTTTTGAATTAAAATGTTGTAGTTTTCACGATTCATTAAAAAATGAACATTATCAAATAAATTCAAAATTTCATCCAAATTAAATTTTGATGTCCCTATTATAAATAATTAATTTATTTTGTCAAAATTAAAATATAAATGTGACAGAAACTATTATTAAAAATGGTTCTCCATTAAAATGTGGTAAATTGACCTTTAAAAAAATATTATAGTGTTTTTGCTTAAAATTGGATTAATTCACATTTTAAGTCTCTAATTTTTATTATTATTATGTAAAATCATTTAACAAACATGTATAATCATATTTTAGTTAGTGCTGCTCATTACTACCAATACAACGACTATGTGGTAATTATAATTTATAATAATAATAGATTATTTTTTTTAGTATGACTTAGCCTTGTATGCAACATGATATCTCGGAGAAACACATTATTGCGTGTCGGGTACACCATCAAAAATAGCATCCCTGTTAATGTAAAATTAATATTTAATTCATAAATATTAAAAAATTATGAAAATTTATTACTCTTTATTTACCCAGGATGTTACAATAAATGTAAAAAGGGCGCATTGGGACTAACCACATCATCACATGGTTCATGAAAAATGACCTCACATTGACCTATATTGACACTCCCAAGGAATTTACATTGGATTATTCACATTTTTTTACATACCATTATGATTTATTTGAAAATAATTATATCCCCAAAGAAATCATGTTTATAATTATGATATTTTATATGATTAATTTTTTCAATTTATGTTGTGTTTTCCCTAGTGTTTTTATCTCACCTTGTTTTTCAGAATGATATTGACTAATCTATTTTTTTCATCATTTAGATGTGATGTCAAATAAAATTAATGGGAACCACATCAATTCATTTAATCCAAACAGAATGCTTTTTCATTTCTTTGGCTAGAATAAGCCAATATTTTATAAGGAATTATAGTCACAAACAATTTCATTATGTGAGGAAAAAGTATCATGACATAATAAGATATATAAATAATTCTATTAGAGTTATGTTTGGAAAATAAAGAAGGAGAAGAAGAGTCTGAAAGAGTAAAATATGGATAAAGATAATAAGAGGAAGAAGGGTATTTTCCAAATGGGATTATTAGGGAAAGAAATAACATGGTGTCTTCTTAACCAAAATAGAAGTTTTCTACACTTGATAAGATAAATAACATTATGTTTAGGATTGAATCGAAATGAAAAATGTTTCCAATATTTAATGATTCATTTATAAGGATATGGGCCAAGAAAAATGAATTTTTAAGGCTTCAAATTAATATTCCTTAAATGTAGATATTAGATCATGGTCAAGAATTTACTATTACCATATAAAAAGTCGAATGATAAATGTTCTTTTGTTTGGATTAAATAATTATTCAATTTTGTTGTTTTATTAACGATACCCTGAATAGAATAATTATTAAATTCATAAATATTTAATAACATTACATTTTCATTATTGTTTTCAAATTTTATGTAGAACGATACTGATGAAAAAGATAAATTATTCAGTGGAAAGATGAAATTACTATTAATCACAAGGTTAAGGGCGGTATAACACCTAATATTTACATAATTTTTAGATAATGATGTTAGTATAAGGAGATGATTGATATCAATAAAATCTATTAGATATAACTAACTGCGTTGGAAATAATTAATAGTTTGTTGAAAAATTGGTTTATGTTATCTTTTATATAGTTAACAACATTGTTTGGGTTAATAAAAATACAAAATAGAATTTTATTAATTTAAGGAATAAGGAATAATTTGTGTTTTTAATAATTTTTTATGGTAGTTCTGATTATTAAAATGTTTTATGAGAATACATGATGAATGTAATTACATGTTTTGTATATGAATATAATGTGATACTTCATACTGATTAGGGGATTAAGGAAATTTTAATTCTGTATGTTTATTGAACCAATTTATAAATTTTTTTATCTTATTATATTGAAAAGTTCAAAATTTTAACCCTTTATTAAACTATTTTAGTTGAACATAGGATTTGGTTATAGAGATTAATGTATTACGTCACCATATAATGATTTATGCATATTGGATAAAATATACTGACCATATTTTTATAATAATAAATAGAGATTGAAATAATTAAATAAGCATCTATTATGGATCTTATTATATTATAATAGTGAATTTTACTACTTAATTAAAAAAATCATTTTGGGATATTCTTTTCATCACATAAGTGATGAGTTGGAAGTTGATTGAATCATAACTAAAATATGAAATTGTTCTTATGAAATAAAAATTGTATCATCTAACTATATTTCCTTATATCCAAATAAAATAAAATGAAAAATAATCTTTAGTGATGTATCTTAAAACTAAAATGATTTCATATTACCTTCATTTATGATGAAATAATGTTCTTTTAAATAATCCTTAATTTATGGTTTTCAGTTTTTTTACTTTGTATTGGTCATTAAAATTATTATGATCAATGACCTCTATCATTCACTATAATTATTTACGCTTTTATTTTATGTCTTTAAATTAAACTACCATGAAATTTATATTTCTAATAAACTAAGTGATGAGTTATTTTATATGAAATATTTACTTCCCATTCTCTCTTATTAAGAAGAAATTTTATTAAACCATTTTATAAGGTGGCATTTAAATAACGGAATTTTCCCATATCAATCCCTTGATTACCAAGATTATTTAAAAATCATGACGATATAATTTACATTAATTTTGGAGAACGTGTCCCCAATGATTTTAAAATAAGAACATTGTTTTTTATTGTGTATTTGATACGAATCACTGAGTATAAACAACATCAGAAATATATCTCTTTAAATTTCATCTATTCAAATTCATGTTGAACACACAATACTAAATCAAAATGAACAGTAATATGTTATACCAACAAAAAATAATTATTAAATTGGATAATATTCCTAGTACTAAATAAAATACAAAAATAATGGTGATATATTGATTAGAATAAAAATAAGAATCATTTAAATGAAAAAGAAATAATTTCTGAAAAACTGTATTTTTTTCCAAAATTAAGTTTTTTCACAATTATTACAAATAAATTTAAATTATTTTTTAAAAATTTTAAAATATTTATTTTATAAACTGAAAAAAAATTAAATAAAAAAATAAAAAAATTATTTGCGTGAATTTTAAGATTTTTTGGAAATGTTTTATTTTTCAATGAGTAGATAAAAATACAAAATTATAATTCAAAGCAACCCATTTGTTTAAATTATTTACGTGGATTAATTGCATTTTAATATTTATTTAATGTAAAATCTGTTCCATTTTATGTAAATTAATCCCTTATAGATAATTTTAAGCATTTTTATATTGAATTTTTATATATAATCATTGTTATAATTAGAGAATTGTCTCTTTGAAAACCCACTTTCTAGTCACATTTAAGGGATCAGTTTTAAATTAAAATTTTCATCATATATGAATGAAATTTTGAAATATGGATTCCATATTTTGAATCATAATAATTTATATAAAATAATATATTCAATTTTTTTTTTCCAAAATGAAAACTGAAAATAGTCGGAATTATTTTCTAGTCTTATAGAAAAATATGGTTTACCATGGTGTTAAATTAAAAAAATAATGGTTAAAATGATCTAAAACATTCTATAAAATATATTAGATATAAATATTTAGACCTTATTATATAAGGTGCACAATAATAATGTATTGTTGACATTTTTTCAGGTCAAAAAAGCTGGTACACCGTTTTAGTCTCAAAATGTAAAACGGTTCCACTCACCGCACTTATAAAAATATACCCCTTATTGTTTCATATATACACCATCTAGACTTTTTTAGAAATTAATTTCTTACATAACATACCAAATTTTTTACACTCATCCTATAATTATATATTTTTTGATAAATCCATCCTTGTATGGTTTTTGGAGAAAACCTAAGGAGGTTACCCGAAGAAGAGGTAACATTCTTGAATGAGTGTTTTACTTTTTTTTATATTCCAAATCCATCAAATATTATTAGTTTATTATTATATAAAAAATAAATTTACACTTATATTTTATTTGGTTATATTCATGACCTAAAACAATCACTACTTCCCTCAAATTGGTTACAAAATCATAATTCATGATTACGGTGAACATCAGTCTCACAAACTGATGTCCTTCATTTCTCCCTTACCAATTATGAGAGTTTTGTACGATATTATATTTAAGTATTTATATTTTATTTATAAAATAAAAATAACTCTAACGTTCTTATATAATGTATACAATTTTTATTATCAATTTTTTAGGGGATATGATAATGTTGCTCATGTGTAAAACAGACTACCACCCCACAGTGTGATGGGATTCATTTTTCACTGACGCTTTAAATAGAAGGAAATAATGATGATGTTAAGGAATATATGGGATATAAATTAAATATTTGTGACATTAATGGCAGATTTATCAGTATTAATAGTCAATATATCATTTTCATTTTTTTATTTTCTCTCACATAATGATGATAACATCGTTCACGTATGTGTGGACTACAACCTTCATTATGTTATGTGACTCTATTTTTGTCACCAAACCTCATGCATTCTATATATAATATAATTAAATAAATAATATTATATTTATGATATTATCATCACTCTGGAATGATAAAATATTTCTTACCTTATTTCCATAATTATCATTGAAAAATGAAAATTTTACTCACCCGTACATGTATCTTACCGTATCTATGATTGTAATGCACATCATTTATCAAAACCATATTTCATTATTTGTATTAACTTTATAATTTATCTATAAAATATAATAGTTAAGTCATTAGTATTATTATTGAGATGATGGAACAATATAATATGAACAATAAAAAACAGTCATAAAAAACGATGAATGTGAAAAAAAGGCAATTAATACCCCAAACAATGAATACAATGAATCATTATTAATAAACAGGTTATAAGACCATGTGGTTGATAATAAATTCACCCAAATTTTTGTATTGGTGCTTAATTAAGGATGTTTTCCAACGAAGATGTATTTTTATAAACCACATATTTTTATTTTATTTTTTCATTCACATTCTTCAAATATTCTTCAATTATTATGATATAATGAAACAAGTATCTCCCATTTAATAAGATGTTATTATTTTAATTTCATAACCAAAATCCATATCATCTTCCTTAAACTAGGATATGAAAATTTCATTCATGTGTTTGGTGTCCTACTGCCTCAAAAACTTATGTCATTCGTTTTCCACCATCCCCTCCCATGATTTCATGTATTGATAAATTTAAAGTATATATATATATGATATTTGTAACATATTTATATTTTTTGAGTTATAATATCACATATAAATCTTTTTAGTAAAGCAATATGTGTGTTAATCATGAAATAATTGTGATATAAAAGATATATTTATCATCACTATAATATAATATATCATTTTCTTTCTTACACATGAAAATGATAAATTTTTTCATCTATACATTTGGACCACTATCTCCACAATGACATGAGGCACATTTTTCATAAATAAGTCACATGAATGATATATATATATATATGTACTATTTAATAAATAATATTGAATTTTTGATGTCATTTTAATTTTTAAAAAATAATGTAATATGTAGATTATTTTTATAATTGTCATGACACACTTTCACCACGATGAGGGAAGAGACAAAAAACTTCATGACCATTCCTTCATTTTTTTAAGGAGATGTAATGACCCTCCTGTCTCACCTTCAATGGGATTTGGAGTGGAGAATAGAACCAAGGGTATAAAATCACACTTAATATGGAAGGAATTACCCATTTCATTTAGTAGGATCATGAGATATTATGGTAGAAACCCAAACAACTATAGGAACTAAAGGTAATAGAAAAACCAAAACCCAATCCCATATGAATGTTCAAAGATATACCAATACAAAGTAAAAGAAAACTCAATCGGGAAAGTACCAAAATAATGGAAAACAGAAACCACAATTCCCCAAAGTCTGAGCTAGTAGGGCCCTGAACGGTCCCTAATGCTATCCCAAAAACCTGAAAATGTTCTTTATATGTAGTGTGATTATACAACTATACATAGTAGGGAAAAACAAAAAGCTCTCATGCACAAGTGGGGAGGAATTCTAATTCCCCATGAGGAATTATAGGTAAACAAATCACCAAGAAAAAAATTATCCACCTTGCCTCACCAAATAAATCATCCCAAATAATGAAATTAGGTTATGTAATAGTAATAGAACAATGATATTTGGGTATCCCGCACCACATTCCCTTTCGTTATTGATGAAATCCTATGTGTTGGACCTCCCAATCCATTTTCTGTGCAGTTCCACTGCTGCCCCGACCAAAACCTTATGGGCCACAAAAACCATGCTTCCCTACCTATTGACACCTGGGCCACCACAACCATATGTAACCACACCTCATTGACACCTTGTCCAGAACAACTACTGCCATGCCCGAAGACACCTACGCCTCATCCTGAAGACACATGGGAATCAAACATGCCTGGAGACACCTGGGAAACCAGAACAAAATACCCATCCTGATGAGTCAGGGAAAATAATTGATCTCAGGACATCATAGCCCACCTGAAGAATCTTGTGATAAATAGGAGAGGGAGAAGAAACGATCTAATAACCAGCAACCCGATATTATGATGGAAAAAAGACCCTCTCCCATGAAATGGAGGTGTTCGGCACGAAGTGCTCAACTTTGGTGGGGTGAAAATAAGAAACATAAGAAATAAATATATACATATAGTTGTAAAGTCCCTCATCCCTACCTAACGGTCCCAAAACGAGCCAATATATTTACACCCCCATTACTATTTATTCATGAAATTGTATAACAGCCACAACTAGAGCACTAACCATTAATGTTTTCATGTTTAGGTGGTTTTGTTAGAAATTAATTCTTTACTAACGAGAAACTAACATGCACATCCACAAGTCACTACAACCCTGGAATAAATAAAGAGATATCCCAAAAAAAGTTTAATCATTCACACATGGTTCTCTAGTAATGTGACCACAACAGAAGTGATCCGTGAGAACCCTCTAAGTGATGGAACCAACCAAGCCTCAAGTATGACCCCATATGGCCTCAAATCAAAAATCAACCACTGAACAATAGGGGTTCCCATACCCAACCACATTAACCAATAAGCATCAACTAAAAAATTTGATCTTATTAGAAGAACAGAACAAGGGATTTTTCAAATTTAACCACACCATTTATCACGTCCCCTCCTTTATTAAGGTTAACCATGGTGAGAATATAAGGATTCATATTCATTGGGAATCAATTTGATCAATACATGTTAAATGATTAACATGTTTCCATGTTACACCCATTTAATCAAAAGATTATTTAGAGAAACAATGGTTCATTAATTCTGATGAAAAAACTACCAAATTCCACTACTTTTTGTGGATATATTCCCATACAATTCACAACAGATATGAAAAAATGAATGAGTACCTCATTATTACAATCAAACACACCCATTAATTTTCTAAACTCATTTAATCATCTTCGTTAAGAATTGAATTCATTCGTGCCTTAAGGAAACATTATCATACCCACCCCGCATGATACTCCTTAAGAGAAACAAAGGGAAACCCATACTTGGAAGATCAACGATTGATGTTTTCTCCTTGCTCCAAGAACCGAGGATGCACCACTTTCAGGAAACTCCAAGGCTCCAATGGTGAGTGGAATGTGCTCTAGCACGGGGCACGATTCATCTGCGGAATAATGAATCCAAATGCACCAAGAGAGAGAGATATATAAATGAAAAGAAGAGACGATAAAGGCTTAAGAGAAGGCCACATCCTTAAATCTAGGATAAAATTTCAATGTACATAAAAATAGGATTGTGCCTCGACTGCGCGGTTTTGCGGTTCCACATGATTTGATTTATTGAGATTTAATAATTCTCTTGGGAGGTGGTGAAGATAACGACTGTGAGTTAATAGATATTTTAAAAGGAGAAAAACAATAACATGGGTGAAACTGTACCACATGCTAAGGGTGTGAAACTGAAGAAAAAAGCCATATATTTCCATGGATCAAGGGTCTCCCCACTATTGAGGATTTAAAAATTCTTTTACTGCCTTTATATGGGATTAGAAATGGTATTAAAACACTTCCACGTCAAAAAAATACGTTACTGGGGAAAAAATGGAAGGTCCCAGAGAAACAGGGAATGATTCACCATTAAGTGAGTGACCATCAACCTAGAATAGTCACCCTGGCAATGTCGCCCTATCACCATCAACCTAGCACAGTCGCCCTGGAACCATCACCCTAGAACCATCACCACCACCATTAACCATCGGTTCCACCGATTCCCATTAGTGCCATCATTCGCCCCTCGGTGGAACCAATGTCGATCGGTGCTATCGACACTCTTTAATGCCACCAAATGTCGATGGTTCCATCGTTCGGTCAACAATGAATTTTGTCAACTCTTTTATGAGTCACTGATTGTCTCTAGGATTCCCCAAACACCAGATATTGGCAATGTAATGGACCAAGAGGGTCCGGGCCATTACGTTATATACCCCTCAAACTATTCTCGTCCTAAAGAATCCATGAGTAAACCTAATGAAAATAGTGGGGTCAAACCATTGACCTCGCAAGATACATTCCAGGATTAAACCACATTGACATATAAGAACACCTCTCCCTCATACGGATCAACTATATAGGCACTACCACTCCCCTCTCATTAGATAGCAGACAAACAGTTAATATTATAGCGTCCAATCATATGGATTTCAGAACCCCATCCTCAATTTCAAGATCTTATCCTCTCTGGGTGGCACTAACTCACCCACACAGGTTTAATCACATCAACTTTAATGAATCTCTATTAGGGATCAGGTTCTCTCCTCCCCACAGTCAATAATATTCACACACATTTAGAGAACAAGGGAAATAGCAGCTCTGATAATTGGGCATGCATCTGTGCCACCCATTCACAGGTACTCTCCTAAAGGCCACCATGCCTCCATAATACACCAAAAAAGGGAATGGTTCACCCACGGAGCACTATCTATTGAAGATATTCAATCCTCACTAGTCGTTCTACCAATGTCACATCATCATCAATATCCAGCTTTCCCCAATTAGGGATGATCAAATCATCATGTAGATACCAATAGATCTGAGATAAATCGAAGATGTTGTGCACCCTCAGTAGCGGAAGTGGTAGTTCCAACTGATATGCCACTTCACCAAACCACAACAACACCTCGATGGTTCCAAAAAACCTATGAGAGGGATTACTCCCCATGCGAACCTATGTTTTCCATGCTAAGGTTAGACCATCAAGAACACTTGGTCCCCAAACTCGAACTCCAGGGGCCTCCTCCTATAATCGACATATGAATTTTCTCAATCTTGAGCCACATTCATCCTATCCTGTATAAGAAAAACCATCTCCATCATGCTCTTAACCACCTATGGGCAAAAAACACATGCTTCCATGACCTATGTCCAGAACATGGGTGAGCTACATGGTCTTCAATACACAGCTTCCAATAAATCCATTCCAATTGTATAGAGATAGCTATTGTTCTAGGAAATATTTATCAGAGGCAAGTGTTGTACCCATGATCATCCAAAGTCTATAACACATGCATTCAGAATATCCTCCAATATTTGGATGGTCCACTCTATCTACCCATCTGTCTAGGGGTGGAAAGAGTTATTGAAGCATAACTGGGTGCCAAAAGGATGTTAAAAATCATTTCTAGACTCGTGAGGTAAACTGTGTATTCCAATCCGAGACTATGGACCCTTGAACTCCATGGAACCACACCACTACTTCCACATACATCTATAAAAAAACCCATCCACTGCACTATACTCCTTGATTTCTAGAAAGAGAGCTGATTTCGTCTGCCAGTCCACCACTAACTAGATTGTGTCTCAACCGCCTTGATCCATGGGTGGTCCCATGACAATATCCATCAAGTCATCATTCCATTTCCACTCAAGGAAATCTTAAAGCTTCAACAGACCTATTGGGATGTGGTCTTCAACCGTATCCTACTAACACATGAGTCACTTTTCTACAACCTTCGCCACTACCCTCTTCACCCTGAGCCACCATAATTGACCCCTCAAGTCCTAGTACAGCTTGAATATTCCTTGGTTCAATGCTATTTGTGATTTTTGGAAAAAACCATGAACCATTTTGCACATTTCCATTGTGAAAAATATCATTCTGTGAAACAACATTTGATTCTGATCATCTTACAACCACCCTCTCAGACCATTTCCCTGGCAAACATTATGTCGCATCACATCATCCTCAATGTCCAACCGCTGAGACTCCTCCACCTTCTGGGACACCTCATGTCTAGGGAGTGTACCTATCATTAATATAACATGAACTTGCAAAACATCCCATAGGGATGGTGTTGTCGGAGGACCTCTAAAACTACCCTCCCATTCTGGGTGTGATCCTCCTCTGATCTTACGTAGATTAGAATGTTGCTGATAAACACAAATATGAACCAGTTAAGATATTTTTAGGAGAATGAGTTCATGAGCCCCATGAACACAATTGGTAAGTTCGTAACAACAAATGGCATGACCACAATATCAATGTGCCCATATCTTCACCTGAAATAATTATTTTAGATGTCACCCTCCTTCAGCCTGAACTGGTGATATTCCGATTGCAGGTCAATCTTAGGGAACCATCCTACCCCCATAAATTGATTAAAATGGTTGTTTATTCTTGGAAGGGGGTAACAATTCATCTCCATCACCTGATTCAGCCTTCAGTAGTCTATACACAGCCAGAGACCACCTTCTACCTTCCATGTGATCAAGACTAGAACACCCAATGGTGATGCACTCTGTTAGATAAAACCCTTCATCATTAGATCGTCAATCTGAATCTATAACTCCCGCTACTCAGAAAGAACCATCCAATAGGGAGACATCAAAATCGAATGGGCACCAGGTTGAAAGTATATCTTGAAATCAACATCCCGTCGAGAGGGTAGAGTCACCACTTATCCAAGGAAGCCATATAGGAACTCATCGATGTCCGCTGGGACTTTAACCATCTCTATGCCTAAAGACACCACAAAAATCTCATATGAAAAAAATTAGGGGCTCCACTCGCCGGATTCCCTCCTGGAAACCCCACTTGCCGACGGATATCTGATATCATCCACTCTTATCTGTAATCACAACCCTTATCCAGAATCAGTCGATAACATACAACACAAAGATATGCTAGTCTATGTCTAATATGACATCATATTTTTGTATCTGTAAAAAAAGAATGTCCCCACTGGACTGATGTGGCCCTACCATTAGTATTCATCCCCAGCTAACATAAGACAAAATGTTCTATCTTCTAACTAGAGTACTCAATACTTGGGGTATGAGAAGTCTCTCTGCATCTAGACACATAGCATGAGATGGACTGGCTGAAACAAAGGAGTGTGAATCTTCGGACTCAAACAAGGCCCATGAAAGTGTAATAAAAAAACTAATCGTACCTAGAATGTCCTCTGTCCCTACGGGAATTACTTCCTCTGTATGATGCAACTGCCCACACCCATCTCCTCTTCCCCTTGGTATCAGATACCTCCCCAAACAGTCCATTGTTGAGGCCCCTTGAGGAGCGCCCTGAGGCTGGTCTCCCCCTACAACATCTATTCTTAGATGAGCATGAGCTTTTTGTCCCTATTGCGACTGCATAAAGGTCCATAATGGAAAATGTTGTAGCTAAGGTAAATGTTTAACCTGCCAACCTCCACTGTACTATACTCGGTCCGGACAATGATTCCAAATGTTGCCATGAATACCCCAAATAAAGAACCTCGGTCTTAGGTTCGCAGTGAAAGGGTGAGGGCTGAGAGATCGAAACTAGAATTGATGATGCATGCTCCCCACCGGCTGAATCCTTGATTCCCTGATGCTGTAGGTTTATTGCAAATAAAATTTACCTTTGAATATCTCAACTGGCTCCCCTCATAAATCACACACCCCATTGTGTACATCCTCTACAAACCATCATCCTTCTTCTAACCATTAGGTATGTCGGTACAATGAAGTGAGTAAGAACATACCAAAGAGAGGGGAGAAGTTACATCTCAAAACGTCTCTCCAATGGCACCTTATCAGGAAAGTGGTATGGAGAAAAAAATGAGATAGTTGAACGCGATCCCCAATTCCCTCACAACCATACTCCGTTGTTGGAGGAAGAGTTGTTCTTGCATCTTCTCATCCTTTGTTGTTGAAGAAAAGAATTCCACCCATAAATTCTTCTAGAATCCTTTCCACAAAGCCTCAACTTCCTTATTCTCCCTAGGGTAGTGCATCCACCATTGACACACCACTCCCGCATATAACTCAATGCATGAGGAACCCATCACTCAACGAAATCCCATATGAAGATAAAATCTATCACCAAATCCTCCAGCCATCTTTCAATATCCTTGTTTGATATGACACCCTCATACTTCTAAAGGGTCTTCTGTTGAAAGGCATGAAGCATCTTCTTCCACTGGTCATCCTCGACCTTTAGATCAGATCTTTTCTGATCATCCAAATCATCATCTTTTGGCTTGATCTCCCATACTACCCATGGTCTATGTCATGGTGCCATAGCTGCAAGGTAAAAAAGGAACGCCTAAGCCTGAGTAGTGTATAAGATCTCATTAAAATTTTTCTTAAAATTTTTATTCATTATAAATTACCAAAACACCCCGAACACATAATAACACAGGTAATTATGATGCATGCACCTTTCCTTGGGTCTCTACCGTAAAATTTGTGTAGACTCACTTGGTCGTTCGGTAGCTTCACATTCCTTGAATCAGATCACAGGGGGCCCTAAAATTCTATTTCCTAACCGGTCTTCCCTGGCCTATTTCACACATCATGATTTCCTAATATAATTTCCCTACCATCCCATACAATCCTCAATATGCCTAACTCTGAACTCCATCTTATCTCTCAACTAATTCCTATGATACTATTCTATCATGACTGACCATTACCATAATGAAGGAAGAGACAACAAATTTACAGACCCTTCCTTCATCATGTTGATGGATAGATAATAACCCATGTGTCTCACCTTCAATAGGAACCAAAATGGTGACTATAAGAAAAGCTATAAAATTACACTTAATATTGAAGGAATTACCCTTTTTATTTAGTAGTATTGGGAGATACGATGGTAAAAACCCCAAAACTCAAAAAACTAAAGTTAAAAATAAAGAAAAAACCCCATTCTCAAAGGAATGTTCAATGATATACCCATAAAATGTACAAGAAAACTAAATAGAGAAATTACCAATCGAAATGAAAAAAGAAACAGAAAATATCCCAACATTCGAGCTAGTTTGGCCCTACACAGCCTCTGAAGTCCTCCGAGAAACCTGAAAGCAGTTTTATATATGTAGTGTTAGTGTATAGGTATACTTAGTAGAGAAAAACCAAAATCTATCACGCATAAGTGGGGAGACATTCTAATTCCCTGTGGGGGAAGTAGAGGTTACCAAAACAACATGCAAGGAAGCTATCCACACTACCATGCCAAGGAACACTCCCCAAAGAACACAAGTTAGGTAAGTAATTGTAGTAGCCCAACGATATTTGGGTACCCCACAATACTTTACGACTAGTTATTGAAGACAACGTACGTGTCAGACCTACCCTAACATTTTCTATATATTCCAACTGACACCGAAAAACAACCTTTTGGGCCACCACAACCACACATACCCGCCCACAGTCACCTAGGCCACCACAACAATACATAACCACGCCTACAGATACCTGGGCCAAAATAACTACCACCAGGCCCGAAGACATCTAACCCTCATCCCGATGACACTAGAGAAATAGACATGCATGTACAGACCTGATCGAACCACCCCAACATTCCCTGCCTGAATAGTCATTGGATATAATGGACCTTGGGACATCACCTCCTTCTCAAAGACACGTGGAATACTTAGTTGATGGAGTATAACAGAGCTAATAACTAGCCACCCAATAGGATGTTGGAAAAAACACCATCCCCAATAAAATAGAGGTGTCCGACATGAATTTCTTAACATTGGTGGGGCATGAATAAGAATCATAAGAACTTTAATTTATACATATATGTATAAAAGCACTCAACCCAACCTATGGGTCTTGAAACCTACCCATACACATACACCCTCATTACTATTTAATTCATGCTCAATTATAACAATCACTACAAGAGTATCGACCATTATAGTTATCATGTTCATGTTTTTTCATTAGACATTAATTCTCATCTACTAGACAACTAACAGGCACATCCACAAGTAATTAAAACCCCACACATAAAAAGGAGACAACCAAACAACAATTTAACCATTCAAACCCCGTTCTATTGTAATTTCACCACATTAGAATGGATCTGTGATATCCCTCAAAGTATTGGAACCAACCAAGACTCAACGTACGGCCCCACTAAATCTCAAAACCAAAAACCAAAAACTCAGAATCATGGGATCCCATCACCAACCACATCACCCCATAAGAATCAAGTAGAACATCCGTTCTTATTAGTAGAATAGAACAAGGGAGTTATCAGATTTAACAACACAATTTATTCAGTTACCTCATTTATTATCTTCATTAATAATTGGTTTCAACCACTCCCCACGGAATAATAATCATACCCACCCTTCAAGATACACAGTAAGAGAAACGAAGTAAAAACCCTACATGGATGATAAACAATATAAATTTTCTCCTCACTTAATGAACTGGGGATGTGCCACTTGAATGAACCTCCATGTCTCTATGGGTGAGGGAAAATGGATCTTGAATGGGGTAAAATTTGTCTATGAAAGAGGGACTCAAAAAGAACCAAGACAAAGTGAAAGAAAATGTAGAGATTATATCAGATTATGAAATTACTAGAACCTAAAATCAGAGATTAAATTTTGATGTACATAAAAGGCGTTTGTGTCTCGACCACACGGTTGAACAATTTTACACATTGGTATTATTTGAGATTTCATAATTCTAATCAGAGATGGTGAAGATAACGTTTGTGAGTAAATTGATTTATTTTAAACGGAGAAAATTTCATAATAGGGGAAATATTTTAAAACACAATAATGAAATGAAACTGATGAAAAGGGCCACACATTTCCATGGATTAAGGGTCACTCAACTATTGGGGATTTAAAACATTTTTTACTTCTTTAAAATGTATTTGGAATGGGTATTAAAACACCATTTCGTCTAATGATACATTACAGGGGATAACTGGAAGGTAATGGAGAATCATGGAAGGACTCACCATTAGTGGAGTCAACGTCGTCCTAGCAATGTCATCCTAGCACTGTCGCCCTAGAACTATCACCCTAGCATCGTTGCCCTGTCATCATCGCCCTGGCACCATGACATTCAAGACATCAAATCCATTTTAAAACAATGATCCAAACATCCTCAAAACACCTAATGTGTACATAACTGATTAAGTTTTTGAAAATGTCATTAAAAATAAATTATTTAAATTATTTAGTTTTAAGTAATAAAACTATATAAAAAATTAATACAGAAAATAATTTATTTAATCTTTTTATATGTGAATTGAAGGAGATACTGGGAAATCCCAAAATCGATGTAAGTGTTTTATCGTATAACTTTCTATTTTTGTGTGTCATATTTTCTATTCAACACATATACTTATAGTGTGGTGTATATACTTCAAAAAAATGTATTTTATAATTATTTTTATGGAAAATATTTTTATTTACAAGCCATTATGAATTAATTTCTTTCTTGGGGTTTTGATACAGAGATTACTAGGTCCATAGGGGAATTCATCCTAGTTTTCCTTTATTGAGTCTTATTTTAATGTTAGACACCTATATTATTTTACGAGGTGTATTTAATTCCCATTTTATAAGTTATATCATATATATAATTAAGTTATATATATTTATAAGTTCAACTTATGTTATTATTTCATGGGGATTATGATTTAAAATTTACCTAAATATAAAGAGATTTATATTAGAATCACCATCAAGATTATTTTTATTTACGAATACATTTGATAATTTCATATGTTATTATTTTTTCAAAAAAATATCATTTATAATCAATAGGTTTCGAATGCGTTTCAAAATTTTAATATCATTTACTCCATTATAGATTGAATAAATATCATGAATGTTATTATAAGTTGTATCAATCATAAACCACCTTATAGATCAATAATATTTACCTTCTAATATTAATGTTTTCTAATATATTTAGAAATTTTTTTACTATGATTATTTATGTTATTTTTTTCACATAATTAGATTTTAAAAAAATAAAAGGATTTATATAGTAATTTTTTAAATAAGGATTTTTCTCTTTATCAAAAAATGAGATTAAATATTTTTTCTAATGTATATGGCATAAACGAAAAATTTCATCATCATGAACACTCGATGTTTTAAATCATCCATTTTAAAAATCAATTTCTTCATTGAAAATGTATTATTAAATTCTTGATATAATTTTATATATAATATAAGATTTATTAGTAATGTAACGTATATTTCCTTTAAGAATTGTTCGAATTGATCAATCAAAATAACTTTCCACCAATGATGAAATCCTTTAATGTTAATAAAAAGGGAAATTTTATTTTACAAAATAGTTGTTAATGATACATAAATTTTACTTCAATTAATATTTTTCACCTTACATTGATGTTTCTTATGATCCACTAGGTATATGTTGTTATGATACCATTCTAATTCTTCATTTAGATTGATTACTATTTTTTCAAGGAGATTTTTCAAGGAAGCTATATATTTTCCCATGGTTTAACATGTGTTAATAGATTAGTATGAAACTAATTTATTTTCAATGAGATGATAATTTATCAATGTTATTATTATGAAACTCTTTTCTATTATAAGGGTTAATCTTATTTCAAAGGTATTTTTATAGAACACATTTTTTTAATGTGTTAATCATGTTTGAAATATATTTTCATCAATCCCATTTCATTTCGATAAGTAAATAATGTTATAAAAATAATTAATTTTTTCACTACATGTTTATGATGAAATAAATTATATATATACTTAATTAATGAAAGGAATTTATACATTATTGATGATAATGGGTGCTCCATGATAGTACAAGGTGATCTAGTTATAACATATATGATGGGTGAGACCATATTGCACATATTGAGAGCATTAAAGATTATATGATTGCTGCACCCAGATAGTTCCACTTGAGATTGTTATAGACTATATGATTGGGGATAATATATAGTGCTCTAATGTATTGGGAATTTTTTCTTATCTTAATATAAAAACGGAGGGATATATGAGTGGGTTTCACTTATATATTTGAGTGGGATATAGTTAACTCTAACACACGTTTAAAATGTGATATGAATATGTCGTTAAAAGACATGAACACATTTTCATAATTATTATATTGGTTTATAAATTTTTCCTTAGATTAATAATGACATCACATGTCTCATGATTGTTTATTCTTATTACTCTTTATTCATTAATGAAATGTAACATGTTTTCATGTTTCATGATCTGTGTAATAATTGGAATTAATATTCTAATATTGTGACCATAAAATTTTTCATTCCATCATACCCTTATTCTATTATTATCATAATAGATGGAATTTAATTATTAATTTTTATATTTACCCTTACTTGGAATTTGATCTCACAATTATTATGTTTCATTTTATCGTAGGTTACCAAAATTGATGTCGAATGAATTATTTCTATAAGGGTTTTATATAGATGATGATAATGAAATTAAAAAAAGTAGGAAAAATTAATTTAAGTGGGAGAAATTATCATTTAGTAACATGGGTATTTTTAAAGTCAGAGTTTTTTATATTTATCTGAATCTATAAAACTAAATTCCCCTTGAATATATATCTAATAAAATCATTCATTTTGATGTTTTATGTTCCATACGGTGAAAATTATCTCAAATTTATTTGTATCATGGCCTTAAATTTAATATTTATCTTTGTTAGATCGAATATGGGAGTGAAAATATGGTAATGTCATACTACGTGTTTCTTGTTGAATATTTAATTATTATAGATGGGTTCAAGTGGTTTTTTATTGATACTCGTTAGAAAAACATTGTAATAGTCAAGATCAAATAACATTAAATCGGGATCAAAACCCTTTTCAACCAACTGAAGGGATTGAAATTTTTTTTAAGATAAAACTAATGTGAAAACATCATTATATTTGGCTTCAGAAGGAGTACATTTTAAATATGGAATTAATTCATTAAAATTGGAATTATGAGTTCCATGTGATGAAATTTATTATAAAAATATCATGGGACCCATGATTGTGATATTCTCCCAATTCATAGACTATAACATAATAAATTTCATGACTGCAATTTGTATCTATTCTAAGATGGGGGAAGATATTAATTATCAATCAAGGATTGACTTTGAATTTCTTCAAGTCCAAAAGATTAAAGGTAAATTCATGAAGTGTATGTTTGTATTCATATAGTATATTTTTATTTTATTTCATATATGCGGTATTATAGTAGAATACTACATAATTATTGAGGCAGTAATGCCTTCATAGCCACCCAAAAATTTGTTTTATTTGTATAATAAAAATGTGGCGGTTTATGTAGAAAACTAAATATTTTTTAATTTTTTTAATAAAATAAATTATATGTTTGATATATTTATCTTAAAACAAAACAGAACCTTTGAAGAACAAAAATATATTTATTAGAATAGAAATTAATCAATGTATAGGTTTTAATAAGTGATATAGTAAAAAAAACATATATAAAACTTATGAATTATGGTCCATTTTAATTTTTTTACCAAGTTCATGTGAAACCCTATGATTTTAAAATATGAACATGATATTTGATAACCTGTATGACATGTAACATCATGTGTAGAAGGGAATATAACATTATGATACATTATGATATATTTATGATGAGATAAATTAAATATAAAAAATATAATATATAAAAAGAAACCCTGGTTTTATCTTCAGATTCATACTAAACAAATTTTGACCTTTTATACACTGAACACATAGTCGACCTTTTATTACACACAACACCAATTTTAAATGAGTTGTGAAATATTATTAAAATATTATTATTTAATAGTTATAACATAGCTATAGAATTTTATGGTATGATTTTCATTAACTAAAATATAAAAATATATGTTTTATAGAAAAATAAATTCAATTAATTGATTACCAATTAATTATAAAGAAAAATATATACGAATTGATTATAAAAGAAATATTTTCAGAGAAAAAATATTTTTATGAAATCAAGAGAATTTTAACTAAATTAATTAAATTAATTACTATTTTTTAATGATCAAAATTAAATATTTATATTATATATTCAATATGATATTTCATAATTTAGTCAAATGATTTGACAAGTATAAGATATGAAAAAAATTAATTTTAGCTATGAAGAGATATAGTTCTTTAAAAGTTAATTTTGTTTCCATTTCAAGACATAATTATTTCAAATTAAATTTTAAAACATTTTGATATTTTAATTGAGTAAAAAAATTCTTTTTTAATATTAATTTCAAAATTATCTTATGGGGATTTTTTGTGATTTTTTTGAACGGTTTTGTTTTTTCAAGTATATTGAAAAATATAGAATATTAATTTATTTCCACTTTGTCATATAATTATTTAATAATGTTAAATTATATTTTTATTGGTTTTGATGTTAAATTAGTTATATTTTTCATCTATTAATGAAATATAGGTAATTATAATCATTTTTTATTGAATATTTATATTAAAATATAGTAAACCATTGAACATTTTTACATTAAAACCCCGCTTTCTTGCCATGTCTATAAGATTATTTTTAATCAAAATTCTTCCACTTATGTGTATTTACTTTTTCCAAATGGATTAAATATTCAGATTAAGAATGATATTTATAATATAATATTTTCAAATTATTTTTTTATCATAATTATTTGTGATGACAGTAAAAATTAATTATAGTGAGTAAGGATAAAATAAATTCACCTAGTCGTTTAAGGAAGAATATAATGTTTGATAATGATAAAAACAAGTCCAAAACCCCATGAATGGACATATTTATACATTGAAACATAATTTAGATAATTTTTTTTTCATATTTAGACCCATTGTTAATAATGAATGTGGATACTCCTAACTCTTCTTAAAAATATGCAAGTGTTCTACTCACCTCACTTGTAAAAAGGCCACCACATATCATCCCTTATCCATGCATTCAAGCCATTATTGTTGAAAAAATACCAGAATAAATCACTTCAAAAAATAACTACAATAAGAACTAGGGTATAATTTTGGACATAATTCCATTTTTTGATGGCTTTATTGAAAACCTAACGAGGATGCCCAATAAAGAGGTAAAGTTATTCAAAAAGAATCCATATTTAATTTTCATCTCCACCTCTTTCAATTTATATTATACTATTCAAATATAGTATACTCTATATCATAAAAATAATGAGATGTTTTTATGTTAATGGAAATACCTAAAACCACACACACATCCAACTGTGGGTTATAAAATCATCATTCGCGTGTAGGGAGAACTACCACTTCACAAACTGATGTCATTCATTTTTCCATTTCTTCCTCTAAATGTTGGGTATAATAATTGATCTAATTCACATATATGATATTTATAATCTAATTAAACCTCAATAGACACATTATCTTATATATATTTATATATTTAATTTTAATTTTTGTTTGAGATAGGATAACATAACTCCAGTATACGACAAGTTACCTCCACACGAAGCTATGTGATTCCTCTTTCAATAACCCAAAACATGGAAGGAAATAAAGATAAATTTAATGATTATATGTGATATGAATTACATAATTGTTATATTAATTAATTATTTATCATTATTTATGGATAATATATTTATTTTATTTCGTTCCACCTCACTCATTTAAAGAAAATAACATGCATTTGCATATGTGTGGACTAACGCCTTCACTATGTGATGTGACTCTTTGTTCATAAGAAATCCAATTTGATGATATGTATGTACAATTAAGAATTTTTATAATGATTATTTCAATATTAGTATTGTGTGGATGATATACATTTATAATATTCAAAGGAACCATATCATTCATAATGAAACACGTATGATAAAACATAGAAATTAACACATAAAACAATAGATATAATAAATGATTATGAAAATATAAGAGATAAGATATTACAATTGGATAATAAGGGATATTATAAAAATTAATATGGTGCATTTATAAGTTAATAACTTGCTAAAAATCCCATAAAATGTTGTTAAATCACCTTTACCCAAAAGAAACCATAAGGTAAGGGATTTCATCTCGATTTCATTTCATTATGGAATATTGTAATGTTGTGCACCTAATTTATTTTATATGGTGTATATAAATATATTTTATATTTAATATCATGAATAATTCATCATTAATTGTTCATTATTTTTTAATTTTATTTTGTTTCATCTAATGGAATTGGATGTAAAAGTCACCAACTTGTACGGGATTTCATATCTACAATTTCACTCATTAGGACAGACCTCTACATTAATCATTATGTTATGTTAATATTATGTTTTTAATTTATTTTCATTATATATTTTTATTTAACATTGTTTTATAGGGATTTATTTTTGATATAGATAATCGATTCCCTGATTAATTCTCACTTCATCATGTTATTTATTTTAAATATTTATTTCACAATTTATTTATATTATTTATTGATTAATAACATGTTTTAGTCAGAGAAAATTAATTGATAATTATTTAATAATAAATTTATTTTTATTCTCAAATACATATTCATAAATTTTCATATGAAGTATTATTATTTTTAACTCTTTGTTGAATTAATTTTTTTATAATATGTTTTCAAAAATTACACTTTATCTCTATCTTTGATTAGCAATATATTTTATTTGAAAACCCTTTAATCTAAAAACCTCTTCAAAAATATTTTTATCTCATATAAAAATGATTTATGAGTGACATTTTCCCCAATTTTTACTCATTAATTTTTTTCAATGGAATCTTGTTTCATTTTCAACAGAATGTTTATTTGACTTTTACCAAATAAGTTAAATAATTTTTTTTAACATGTAGGACATGATCATAATAACCAACCATCATGGCCAACAATTTTTATTAACTATTAATTTAAATTTTATGAAACTTCATTTCAGTTTTTTTTCAAAATCTTTTCTAAAATTTTATTTCTAGAAATTCATTTTTAGAAATTTTTTACAAAATTAATAAGTTATTTCACATAAGATTATTTATATAGAAATTTTTATAGTATTTTTATTAATAAATTAATAATCCCATTTATTATTACTCTAATGGGTATATGTTTATACCATCTTTATTATTCAAATGAATGTTTTATGATCATTTTTCCAAGGAAGCTATTTACATTCACATCCTAAATTCATTCTCATAGTCCATAAGTTTCCCTTGATTTATTCACATTTCATTAAATATCCATATAATTTATCAAAGATAAATTAAGTTATATAATCATATATCATTAATAAATATGGTGTACTAAAATTAAATTTTAATTTATATTGGGGGAATTATGGGTAAATATGTATCCTTTATTAAATATGGGTAATTTATGATAGGGTAAATTATTTATGAATTAAATCGATTATTTTATATGTGACAAATATTATGGATATATATGTCAATGATTGCCGACTAGTTAATATAATCCCCTAAATTCATCAATAGTCTCATAAAAAAATAACTTCTAAATGAAACTTATTAATTTATTGAAAAAATCTTTCACACAATCATATTAAATGTGCTAGAATTAGTATTCAAAATAGTATTTCAGATGGTCTTGATGAAAATTGTTTCATTTACCTTGGAAACAAAACATCCAAAAAATAACAATTGCCCTTATTTTAGTTTTTATTATTATCAATGATATTTTCCCTATAACAACATTTTCAAATGCATTTCATTATTATATTATAAGTTTTATGGTATAGTAATATACCTTTATATATTCTTTATTCCATATCCAATTATTAATATAGATTCTTCCTTCTGTTATTTACCATTAAATTTTTATTATCTTATTTGTCAATGATTTCTTTTACTACTGATGATTTTATATCATACTTATTTTAGTTTCTTCTTTAGGATTCTCTAATGTTTAATATAATTGATATGTAGGGATATGCTATATGGAATAATGTTATCCTTGATAAAAAATTTATGTTGCACATTTTTTATTTAATTATCATTAACGACACATATATGTATGTAGTTTTTCAAGAATTTTAAATTCTTCAATCCATCATGATTTTATTCTTTGTATATTATGATAACGAATGAATTATGGAAGTAACTCTTAGCCACTAGGGTTAGGGTTGCAATAGTTGGAATCAAGAAAATTAAGTGGAAACCATTAAAAATGGATTTAGGAACACATGAATTAGGGTAGAAAACTTTAAGAGAAACGTTGTGAATAATTATAGAACATCCTAAAGAATCATTGTTAATGATAATGACATTGGATACACTTGAATTTTTTAATTGATTTTAAGTATTTAACTTGTTTTTTATTATAATATATGATTCAAAATGATATGATCTAATATAGTGTATGTATCCATTTATAAATTCTACATATAAGAAGGAACGAGTTCCTAACCAATTCATATGATCTAAAGAGTTCGAATGATCATGCCTTTTATTTTTATAAAGAAATATTTTTAATGGAAATAGTGTCCCCAATGTTCTCATCATATGAGGAAATAATACCATTATATAAAATGCTAGAGAAAGATTTATCTATGTATTATGGGTTTATAGGGAATAACGAGAAGAAGGGGGTAACATGGAAAAACATTGATAA
This sequence comes from Viscum album, assembly GCA_963277665.1. Classification (NCBI taxonomy): domain Eukaryota; kingdom Viridiplantae; phylum Streptophyta; class Magnoliopsida; order Santalales; family Viscaceae; genus Viscum; species Viscum album. The sequence goes on along the minus strand of OY728141.1, from coordinate 1,587,518,274 downwards.
AGGGAATAAGGTAAAGACATATTTTACCATAAGTAATTATTGTGGAAAGAAGCACCCTTGTATATACGTCAAAGGATTAAGAGTTTTCTAGAATTATGAAGATAAATTCACACATGATTTTAATTATAAGTGAAATTAATGATTTCCTAATTTATACTAAATTACATTTAAGTCTATGGGGAACTATGAAAATAAATTCGTTATGTGTTAAGGGAATATACCTCAGAAATAAACTATGGGATCATGGTCAAGCATATGTTTTTTATACTATGAAAGTGGATGAATTTTTTTTTCATGTTTATATAAAATAATTGTGTCATTTGATTATTTTATGAATTATATCCTAGTTTTAAGAATTATGAAAAATATAACTATTGTTATGGAGTACATTTTGATTTTGGATTTTAAAGATTATACTAAACGGTAATGATAACATAGAAAAAATTATTAGGGGGAAATATGAAATTCTCTAAAAACACATTATTGATGAATTGATAACCCTAAATATGTTCTTTATGTAGTTATAATGATGTTGATACCAATAGATGATTGTTATGAATAATGTAAATTGGATAGTACTTACTATATTGGATGTAATGAATGATTTGTGGAAAAATTGGTTTTCGCTAATGTTGAAGTAGTTAAGAGTATTTTTTTGTTTAAGGAATATATAATTTTTTTTAATTATGAAATAATGAATCAAGATTTCTTTCAATAATGTTGTTATGTAATTTATGTTATTTCCATGATCCAATGGAATACATAATGAATGTATTGGCATGTTTGATGTGTGATGATTAATAGATGCTTCATGTCGTAGGAGGGATTAAATATACATAAATTTTTGAAATATAGTCACTTTATTTATAATGATTGGATATTAATTATTTTGAAGGATCGAAGGGATAAAAATGTTATAAAATGGTTATGTTAAACATTAGAATATATTTTGGAAATTAATTTTTTAAATAACCATATGCATATTTATGCATATTGGTTATCTTTTTCAACTCATAGTGGTTTTGGAATGTAAAGACCCGTAAATTTCATGGAATTTTTTTTTTAATTTTCTTTGAAATTTTACAAGAACGCAGTTTCTGATGGCACCTGATTCCGAGGCCCGGTGTGCCCGGAATCATTTTCCGAAGTTTGGCTCGGGTACGTTTAGTGAACGAACGAGAAATTTTTTCTATCTTTTGAACCGGTGCTCGGAATCAAATTTCGAGGGCAACGATGGAATCACAGCGCCGATATTTGCTTAGAAATGCCTCTTCCAGAGTTGCGTTTGCTCGGGTGTGGTTTTTAAATTTTTGGGGTTAAGTTAAAAAATATAATAAAGTGGTGCATTAACATTGTTTTTATTTCACTTAAAGCCACATAAAATCCACTTAAAGACACTTGAGCTAAGTTGAAGTGGATAGGGTGCAATCGAAAGTATCCTACCATCTTGGTAGGATATTTGTGAGGTGGGGCCCGCATGAGCCCCACCGTTTCTCTTCCTCTAAGTAACGCACCTGCGAAAACGCCTCATTAATGAAAGTCAATTGGGGCGTTTTCTAAAATTCTTAAACGCTCCTATTAAATGGAAAGTTAAGTCATTACCATTAATTCACCAAATTAATGGTTCGTTTATTAACATGTTTCCAAACTGTTGGCATAATAATAAAATAAGACTAACACCTTTTCATTTTGTTGATGGGTTGATTGTTGAGAGGATTTGGAGAATCTGTACCTTCATTTCCCTTCGCGAAGAACGCGAAGAACACGAAGAACGTGAAGAATGTCGAACCCTCGGAGATTGATGACGCGACGCTGTGTTCCGCGACGCTGACGATTCTCCTTCCACGACGCTTATTCCGTGACGTTCTTCCCCGCTACAATCTCCGATCATCAACTGCTTGAGGTAGGAGATTACAGATCTTTTAATTTTCCTTTATGAATTTTATCCTTAACATGGATTTAATTGGTGAAATTAAATCAGTGTGTTTTCTTTAAACCTCGGAGATCGTCGACGCGATGCCCTTCCGCGACGACGCGACGCCCTTCCGCGACGCTATGATCCTCTTCTTCCGCGACCGTCAATTCCGCGAGGAACTCTCGTCCGTCAACAGCTACGAGGTAGGGGTTTTATTTGAGAATAATATTTATTCCCATGGTTGTTTCTTCTAAAACAAAGAACCCGGATCAAAGATCAATTTTAATTCATTAAAATTGTGCCTTGTTTGGTTTTTCATGTGTTGAATATTATTCCCGATTGTTATCACCTAACGCGAAGGGTGCGGTCCAAACAAACACGACCCGACAACCCTCCGCAGTTTTTCGTTGATGCGCGGATTGGCGGGTGAAGACAAATAGGGACAAAAGTTAATTTTGAAGGCATTTCTATGAAGTTCGAGTCCCGAGACGAGCACTGGCGAAGACAGCGCACAAATCGGACCACCGGAGCGCGTCCGGTGGTCCGCGGAACCCCCCGCCGGCAGCCGGAGGCGGTGGCCTGCAGCGGCCGACCGCCAGGAAGCGGCGGCGCCTGGCGCGCCGCCGGGAAGACCCGTCACGGTTGAAGCCGTGGCGACGCTGGACGGTCCCGTGGCCGCGCGGGACTGCGGAGGAGGGACGCGACATAAGCCAAGTCTGGTGACACAGAGCGGCCCCACGCGGGGCCGCGACTCTCCTTCACGCGGGGGCAGCGCACCCCCGCGCCGCTCGACCATAACCGGCTGAGCAGAACCCTGGCGGTCGGGCCGCGCTCGCGCCGACCAGGCCAGGTCGCGCCCAGGTCGTGCCGGGCCACGCCAGCCGGGTCGGACCCGAACCCGGGTCGGGTGGACCCGGTTCCGGCCGACCCAGGGGGGGTTGGTCCGGGTCGGTCCGTGCCCAGACCCCCAATTTTCGGACCCTTTTTTGTCTTTTGCCCATATCATGAGCTACGAGCCTCCGATCGACGCGCCGTGAGTGGAGATCTGATCCTTGGATCGAGACGGTCGTTTCGGTATATTACACCCAATGTTTCAGAATACTTTTGGTACAGCCGGGTTGGTTTGTACACGAAGCCAATCGGGCCCTCGGAGCGGAAACGCTCATATCTTGAGCTTCAGACGTCCGATTGACGTGTCGTCGACTTTGTTTAATTCCTCTATGTGAGAAGGATCTTTTGGCTTACTCTGCCCAAGGTTTGGACGTAGGTAGAGTACGGTTGGGTTGGTTTTTCCTTAAAAACCAACCGGGCCCCTGGAACGAAAAAGCAAATAACTCTCAGACTGGGCGTCTGATTGACGCGCCGTCTGCGACGTTGAGTTCCTGTTGACGATACAGAACTTTTGGATATATCATGTCTGGAATATATGTCAGTTGATGTATCAACCTCTCGGTTCGTGGAGAGGACCCTCCCGAACGAGCTTGTTGTGTACGGGAACCCTAGAGCTGGTTGCAACTACGACGACGACGACAATGTAGAGATCATCAGTGGATTCGACGACGACTGTGAAGAGATCCTCAGTGGATTCCGCGGAGATGACTACATCACTAAGATATCCTTTGTGGGTCAGTGCTACCGATCCTTTGTGGGTCCGATCCTATGTGGGTCAGCGCTCAGCGTTCCTGTGTGGGCCAGCGCCTACAGATCCTATGTGGGTCCGATCCTGTGTGGGTCTTTGCGGGGGTTAGTTACCTATCGATCCTGTGTGGGTCAGATTCTTTGTGGGTCATTGCAGGGCTTAGTTACCTATCGATCCTTTGTGGGTCAGATCCTTTGTGGGTCATTTCGGGGGTTAGTACCTATCGATCCTTTGTGGGTCTGACGGCTTAGATGAATATGTGGCAATATCTGGTCATCTTTATCGTCAAACAAAGAAGTATTCATGTGTAAGCTGAATCCTTTTTTCATTACTTTGTGGATTGTGTTGTGCTATCCTGTGTCGGTATACGTTTTGCTTTCCTGTGTTGACTGGGTTGTACTTGGGTTCGGATGTTGGAGCCGAACGAGAACTGATGAATTTGGTATATGTATGGGCACATACCTAATCCGTGTCAGATGTTACTTCGTGATTATATCTTTCCTTTGTGTTTTATCCTTTGTGGATTCTGGGAGACCTTCGGGGGTCTCAGGGTCCCTACTGAGTAGCTTATACTCCCCCCTTCATGGGCTATGCCCGCACTACGTTGTGTTGGTTGTAGAAGATGGACAATGCTGATCGTGGTTGAGGATTGCGGAGAAGGACGGTACCTGGAGGTGGACCACTGGGCGAAACGTACTCGGAGTGGACAGCTGGACCCGAGGAGCAGTGGAGGCTCTCTATACCCACCCTTCAGGTGGGATTTCCAGTGCACAGCTCGACATTGCGGCTTTACTTTTAAGTTGCTGTTTTTCCCTTCCAGTTGTACGTTACATTCAGTTTGGGTTTGTATACTGGCCCACTTACTTATCCGCACTTACTGTTGTACCAGTTTTTACTTAGTGTTTACTTCTGCCTGCTTGATCTATGGTGCTTGTGGTTTACTTTACAAAGGCAATGCCTTCCGTTTTACTAGGATTTACGCCTTGGTGCTAGTCGCCAGCCCCTGGCCTATGGAAGGCGGGCTCGGGGTAGTCACGGCACGGGCCCCGAGGATGGGTCGTGACAAATTGGTATCAAAGGAGTTCGGTTCTACCGCAGAACATGGGACTCTGATCATTTTTTCTATGTGAAGCAATAGTGTTTAGCGTATTGGGTGTGGTTATCAGTCCAGGGATTCCAGTGTTTGTGTGGCGGCCGACGTATCCATACACCAGGACCCTGACTTCTGATTTCCGACTTAATGCACGAAAACATTGATTGCGTGTGTGTTTCAAGTTTTATTTGTGATTACATTGTGTCAGCTCACCAGGTATACTGTTCTGACCGTGGAGCATCTGTTTCCTTTCTCAGGATGGCCCCACGATGACAGCCAGCTAGGGTTCCGAGAGTTGAGCATGACGACAGCCCACCGAGCAACGAGGCCTCAGTGTAGGGCCCTTTGACAGCTGAGGAACCGGCGGTGCCTTTACCCACCGAGCCACCGATGCTCCCAGCACCAACTGCTGATGATTCACGTCACCTCAGTGAACTGCATGAGTTCCAGCACCAGTGACCACCCAGGTTCCATGGGGAGATGGACCCCCAGGAAGCCGAGGACTGGCTGGAGGCAGTGGTGCGTGTTTTCCGGTTGGTGTGGACACCAGCAGACCTCATGGTGATCCTCGCAGCGAGCCTACTGCACGCAGCAGCAGGACGATGGTGGAGCTTGATGATCCAGGTGCACGATGAGGCATCTCTTATCTGGACATACTTTTAGGGCCTCTTCTGCTCAGAGTTCGTCCTGGCCACCCTCCGTGCGGTGCGCATCCAGGAGCTTCTTCAACTGCGGCAGGGCATCTTGACGGTCTCCTAGTACTCGACGAGATTTATCGATCTCTCGTGCTACTCGACAGACATTGTACGGGACCCATTCTTCCTGGCCCGGACCATTGAACATGGACTGAGACATGAGATTAGGGCATCGCTGATCTCCCTCAGCATTCCGACTCAGGAAGGATTACTGGAGCGAGCCCTTTTTATCGAGACCTTCCTTGCGGAGCCTTCATCAGTAGTGAGACCTACTGCGGGGCGGCACGTAGCAGAGTCTTCTGTGGCAGGTAGTCGACATATGACTCAAGGGTCCAGGCAGACGAGACCCTCAGGCAGATGACCTCAGGACACTGGCTCAGCAGTGCGGGGCACACAGTGTGGAGCCTGTCTTTCGAGAGACAGACAGTGCTACTCATGCGGCGGGCATGGCCACATGGCTCGTGACTGACCGACCCACTGTGCCGAGGAGCAACAGATGGTTGAGGGGCCACCTAGGAAGAGGCAGAGGGTCGACCGTGGAATTCTGCAGGGAGGAGGTGGACGAGGCACAGGAGCTGGCCGAGCAGCAGGTGGTGGGCGACGCTTTGAGACTCTACCACCACCACCACCAGGAGGTCCACCCCGGCCACATGGAGCTGTCAGACAGAGACATGCACAGCTCCAGGCAGCAGAGGCCTACGACCACAGCGTGCCTGATATGATTCGAGGTACGATCTGTGTCTATTCCACCCTTGCTTCAGTTCTTATAGACACAGGAGCGAGTCACTCTTTCATAGCTGCAACCCTTGTTCGAAGCTCGGAGATTCCGACAAAGTCGTTGGCTCGATCCTTACGGCTAGAGACTCCTACGGGAGTAGACTCGATGATTACGCACAGGTGCCGGAAGTGTGAGCTTACTCTAGGAGGCAAGATTTTTGGCTGGGATCTTCTTGTAGCGGCGTCGAGGCCTTACGACGTCATCTTGGGCATGGATTGGTTATCTACAGTCCATGCACAGATTTACTGTTTTAGGCGTAAGGAGCGATGTGTACGCACCGATGGGAGAAGGTTCACCTTCACCGGCGAGAAGGGAGCCTTCGCAACACAGGATGGTCTTAAGCAGAGGAGAGGACAACCCATCACTCATCAGTTGGCTAGCTTCATCATAGGAGTATTTGACATTCAGAGTCCTAGTTTTCCTGCAGTGGTGGATCAGTTTGCGGACGTCTTTCTCGACGATGTTCCAGGGCTACCTCATCATAGGGAGGTAGACTTTTATATAGACATGTACCCCGCGACAGCCCCGATATCGACTCCGTCGTATCGGATGGCCCCCGCTGAGCTTCGAGAGCTACAGGTACAGTTGGAGGACTTGCAGGGCAAGGGATTCATCTGACCCATTGTTTCACCCTGGGCTTCCCCGATATTGTTCACCAAGAAGGTGGATGGGAGCTTGCGACTTTGTGTCGACTATCGTCGCCTAAACCAGGTGAAGGTGAGGAACAAGTATCCTCTACCAAGGATTGATGACCTCTTCGATCAGCTCACGGGAGCACGGTGGTTATCGAAGATAGACCTCAGTTCAGGCTATCATCAGCTCAGAGTTCGGGACGATGAAGTGCAGAAGACGGCCTTTAGATGTCGGCATGGCCACTATGAGTTCTTGGTTATGCCATTCAGCGTAACTAATGCTCCATAAGTGTTCATGGGCCTCATGAACAGGATATTTCAGCCATACCTCAATCGATTTGACATAGTCTTCATCGACGACATTTTGATATACTCGATGACTGAGGAGGAGCACGCATGCCACTTGCGGGTTGTGCTGGACACACTCCGAGAGCACCAGCTTTATGGTAAGCTCTCGAAGTGTCAGTTCTGGATGCATGAGGTCCACTTATTGGGACATTTCATCTCTGAGGCGGGAGTTGCAGTGGATCCTGCAAAGATCGAGGCAGTGCTAGCTTTAGAGCCACCCAAGAGCATGACGGAGGTGCAGAGTTTCTTGGGACTAGCTGGATACTATCAGAGATTTTTTCTAGACTTCTCCAGAGTTGCAGCACCACTCTCAGCTTTTACGAATAAGGGGAAACACTTTGTGTGGTCAGAAAGATGTCAGCAGAGCTTCCAAGAGCTGAGACAGAGATTGACCAGCGCACCTATCTTGAGGTTGCCTGAGGAGGGAGTAGGGTATGTAGTCTACTGTGATGCATCAGGGACCAGACTCGGATGTGTCCTGATGTAGGGTCGGGTAGTGATCGCCTATAGATCACGTCAGTTGAGGCCGCATGAGCAGAACTACGCTACCCATGACCTAAAGTTAGTAGCAGTGGTATTCGCTTTGAGGACATGGTGACACTATCTGATGGGCGAGCGCTTTACAGTATTTTATGACCATCAGAGTCTCAAGTACATCTTCTCTTAGAAGGACCTGAACCTGAGACAGCGGAGATGGCTCGAGTTCCTCCAGGACTATGACTTTGAGATAGTATATAATCCTGGGAAGGGGAATGTAGTAGCCGATGCTCTCAGCAGGAGGACGAGCATTCAGCTACTCGAGGAGGCGACAGAGCAACTAGCCGCTTTTCGGATATCCTTCATGGATAGAGATAGAGCATCCATCCTTCAGTCACTCATAGTCACCCCTTCACTACTGTAGTGGGTTAGAGAGGCAAAACATGGGGACACTGACTGTGAGACGCGGCGTGCATAGATAGCCTCAGGACAGGAACTTAATGGTTTCTCCTTTGGAACAGAGCACAAAATCCTTTTTAGAGGACGTACCTTGGTACCAGATTCTTTACGGGAGGAGGTGCTGAGAGAGTTTCACACTTCTCTTTTGGCGGTACATCCTGGAGTGACGGAGATGTACCAGGATCTCAGATGACAGCACTGGTGGACGGGCATGAAGAAGGCTGTGACAGAGTTCGTTTCACGATGCCTCACCTGCCAGCAGGTGAAGGCAGAGCATCTGGTACCAGCAGGCTTGGTACAGCCTTTGGAGGTCCCAGAGTGGAAGTGGGACGGGATATCTATGGACTTCGTGACTGGACTTCCACGCACTTGTAGAGGTCACGACTCCATCTGGGTGATTGTCGACCAACTCACCAAGTCGGCTCACTTCTTACCTCTCAGAGAGCAGGGCTCAGCGGAGAGCTTGGGGCGTCTCTACATTCAGAAGATTGTACAACTTAACGGTGTGCCATCATCTATCGTCTCTGATCGAGATGCTCGCTTTACATCCCGGCTTTGGAAGGGGTTGCAAGAGGCGTTCGGGACGCAGCTACGTCTGAGCTCCGCCTTTCACCCTCAGACGGATGGTCAGATGGAGAGCACCATTCAGACTCTCGAGGACATGCTCTGCGCATGTGTCCTCAACTTTGGTCGCAGCTGGGAATACCACCTACCCTTGGTGGAGTTTGCGTACATCAACAGCTACCACTCCACCATCGGGATGGCACCATACGAGGCGTTGTACGACAGACCTTGCAGATCTCCTTTGTGCTGGACAGACCCTGGGGAGTCAGCACTTGTGGGACCAGAGATGGTCCGGGCCACGACAGAGAAGGTCCAGGTCATCCAGGAGCTGATGAGGACAGCTTAGTGCCGGCAGAAGTCTTATGCTTACAGGAGGCGGAGGCCACTAGAGTTCGAGGATAACGACCATGTCTTCTTGCGTGTCTCACCTCGACTTGGATTACGGAGATTTGGATGAGGTGGAAAGTTGTCTCCACGCTTCATCGGACCATTCCAGGTCCTCAGCAGGATTGGCGAGGTGGCTTATCGCCTAGCTCTGCCACCTCAGTTGCATCGGGTGCACGACGTCTTCCACGTATCTCAGCTGAGGAGATACGTGCATGACCCGACGCACATCATTGTCCATGGGGAGCTAGACGTTGATGATGGGGAGACTTTTGTGGAGTTTACGGTAGAGATCGATGATCAACAGGAGCGGTTCCTACATGGACGATCGATTCCTCTAGTGCGCATCAGATGGCAGCACGGAAACCTCCATGAGAGCAATTGGGAGAGGGAGGCTCAGATGCATGCTCAGTACCCACATTTGTTTCCCTAGTTTATGATGTATTATTACGGGGACGTAAAGCCCTGAGGTGGGAGTGATTTGAAGACCCATAAATTTCAAGGAAATTTTTTTCTTAATTTTCTTTGGAATTTAACAAGAACGCAGTTTCTGACGGCACCTGATTTCGAGACCCAGTGTTCCCGAAATCATTTTCCAAAGTTTGGCTCAGGTACGTTCAGTGAACGAACGAACGAGTTTTTCTAACTTTTGAACTGGTGCTCGGAATCAAATTCTGAGGGCACCGATGGAATCGCAGCACCCGTATTTGATTAGAAATGCCTCTTCCAGAGATGCGTTTGCTCGGGTGTGGTTTTTAAATTTTTGAGGTTATGTTAAGAAATAAAATAAAGTGGTGCGACAACTTTATTTTTATTTCACTTAAAGCGACTTAAAAGCCACTTAAAGCCACTTGAACTAAGTTGAAGTGGATAGGGTGCAATCCAAAATATCCTACCCTCTTGGTAGGATATTTGTGAGGTGGGGCCCGCACAAGCCCCACCGTTTCTCTTTCTCTAAGTAACGCACCTGCGAAAAAGCCTCATTAATGAGAGTCAACTGGGGCGTTTTCTAAAACTCTTAAAAGATCCTATTAAATGGATAGTTAAGTCGTTAACACTAAATAACCGAATTAATGGTTCGTTTCATAACATGTTTTGAAGCTGTTGGCATAATAATAAAATAAGACCAACACCTTTTCTTTTTGTTGACGGGTTGATTGTTGAGAGGATTTGGAGAATATGTACCTTCATTTCCTTTCGTGAAGAACGCGAAGAACGTGAAGAACGTGAAGAACGCCGAACCCTCGGAGATCGAAGATGTGATGCCGTGTTCCGCGACGCCGACGATTCTCCTACCACGACGCTTCTTCCGTGACGTTCTTCCCCGCAACAATTTCCGTTCATCAACTGCTTGAGGTAGGAGATTACAGATCTTTTAAATTTCCTTTGTGGATTTTATCCATAACATGGATTTAATTCGTGAAATTAAATCTGTGTGTTTTCTTTAAACCTCGGAGATCGTTGATGCAACGCCCTTCTATGAAGACGCGATGCCATTCCGTGATGCGACGATCCTCTTCTTCCGTGACGGTCAATTCTGCAAGGAATTCTCGTCCATCGACAGCTACGAGGTAGGGGTTTTATTTGAGAATAATATTTATTTGCATGGTTGTTTCTTCTAAAACAAATAACATAAATAAAAGTTCAATTTTAATTCATTAAAATTGTGCCTTGATTTGTTTTTCATGTGTTGAATATTATTCCCGATTGTTATCACCTAACGCGGAGGGTGCGGGCCAAACAAACACGGCCCGATAACCCTCCGCAGTTTTTCGTTGATGCGTAGATTGGCGGGCAATGACAAACGGGGCCGCAAGTTAATTTTGAAGGCTTTGCAGTGATGTTCGAGTCCCGGGACAAGCACCGGCAAAGACCACGTGCAAATCGGACCACCAGAGTGCATCCGGTGGTCTGTGGAACCCCCCGCAGGCGCGCCCCGCCGGCACAGCGGCGCCGGCGGCCGGAGGCGGCGGCCGGCATTCAGGAAGCAGCGGCGCCCGCCGTGCCGCCGGGAAGACCCGCCGCGGCTGAAGCCACGGAGGAGGGACCCGGATTAAGCTGCGTCCGGTGACACAGAGCGGCCCCACGCGGGGCCACGACACTCCTTCACGCGGGGGAAGCGCACCCCCGCGCCGCTCGGCCGTAACCGGCCGAGCCGAACCCTGGAGATCGAGCCAGGTCGCGCCCAGGTCGGGCCGGGCCACCCCGGCTGGGCCGGGCCGCGCCGGCTGGGTCGGACCCGGGTTGGGTCGACCCAGGGGGGTAGGGCCGGGTCGGTCCGGGCCTAGACCCCCCGTTTTCGGACCCTTTTTGGTCTTTTTCCCTGTCTTGAGCTACGAGCATCTGATCGATGCGCTGTCAGTGGAAATGCGATCCTTGGATCGAGACGGTCGTTTCGGTATATCACACCCAAGATTTCGGAATACTTTGGGTACGGCCGGGTTGGTTCGTACACGAAGCCAACCGGGCCCTTGGAGCGGAAACGCTCATATCTTGAGCTTCGGACGTCCGATTGACGTGCCGTCAACTTTTTTGAATTCCTATAAGTGAGACAGATCTTTTGGCTCTCTCCGCCCGAGGTTTGGATGCAGGTTAAGTACGGTTGGGTTGGTTTTTCCTAAAAAACCAACCGGGACCCTAGAACAAAAAGCCAATAACTCTCAGACCGGGCGTCCGATTGACGCGCCATCTACGACGTTGAGTTCCTATTGACGATACAGAACTTTTGGATACATCAACACTGGAGTATGTGTCAGTTGATGTATCAGTCTCTTGGCTCGTGGAGCGGACCCTCCCAAATGAGCTTGCTATGTGCAGGAACCCTAGAGCTGGCTGCGACTATGGCGACGACGACCGTACAGAGATCCTCAGTGGATTCGACAACGACTGTGTAGAGATCCTCAGTGGATTCGGCGGCAACGACGACATCCATTAGCGATCCATTGTGGGTCAGTGCTACCGATCATGTGTGTGTCCTATCCTACATGGGTCAGCGCTCAGCGGTCCTATGTGGTCCAGCGCCTACAGATCATGTGTGGGTCTTTTCAGGGGTTAGTTACCTATTGATCCTATGTGGGTCAGATCCTTTGTGGGTCATTGCAGGGGTTAGATACCTATCGATCCTTTGTGGGTCAGATCCTTTGTGGGTCATTGCGGGGGTTAGTACCTATCGATCCTTTGTGGGTCCGACGACTTAGATGAATCAGTGGCAATATCTGTCCATCTTTATCGTCATACAAAGAAGTATTCCTGTGTGAGCTGAATCCTTTTTCCTTTCATTTGTTGATTGTGTTGTGCTATCCTGTGTGGGTATACGTTTTTCTTTCCTGTGTGGACTGGGTTGTACTTGGGTTTGGATGTTGGAGCCGAACGTGAATTGATGACTTAGGTATATGTATGGGCATATACCTAAGACGTTTCAGATGTTACTTCGTGATTGTATCTTTCCTTTGTGGTTTATCCTTTGTGGATTCTGGAAGACCTTCGGGGGTCTCGGGGTCCCTACTAAGCTTCTTATACTCACCCCTGCACGGGATATGTCCGCAGTACATTGTGTTGGTTGCCGATGACGGACAACGCCGATCGTGGTTGAGGCTTGCGAAGCAGGACTGTACCTGGAGGTGGACCACTGGGCGGAACGTACTCGGAGTGGATGGCTGGACCCGAGGAGCATTGGAGGCTATCTGTACCCACCCATCTGGTGGTATTTCCAGTGGACAGCTTGGCGTTGCGGCTTTACTTTTCAGTTTCTATTTTCCCTTCCAGTTGTACTTTACTTTCAGTTTGGGTTTGTATACTGGCCCACTTACTTTTCCGCACTTACTGTTGTACCAGTTTTTACTTAGTGTTTACTTCTGCCTTCTTGCTATGTGGTGTTTTTGGTTTACTTTACAAAGGAAATGTCTTCCCTTTTACCAGGATTTACGCCTTGGTGCTAGTCGCCAGCCCCTGGCCTATGGAAGGCGGGCTTGGGGTAGTCACGGCAAGGGCCCCGAGGACGGGTCGTCACATGGAAAATAGTTTGAGATTGATAGAACCAATTTTCACTCATTTATTCATATTATGATCCATTAATAGTTATATTACTACTCCACACATAAAAAATACATTTTTGGATATTTATATCTTGAAGTGAGATGTGAATTGGGAATTATTTGAGGCACAATAGAATGATTAAATTGTTCTTCTGAAATGGAATGAAATAAAATAATTATATCTTCTCATGATTATTACTCAACTTTTGGAAAAAATGATCTTCAAATAGACTATTAATATATTGGCATCATTTCTGATGATACCAATGACCTTTATCCCACATATTTCCAAAATGGTTTTTAGGGTCTTAAATTTCCATTCATCTTATACATTCTGGTGATCATTGATCTGAATCACTATCAATAATTATTTAGAATTTTCTTCTATTCCCATAACTAAAAATTACACTAATGTTCTCCTAATTATAAAATTAGTTATTATTTATTTCATATGACATTTTTACATACCATTTTTAACTATTATGATGATATTTTATTACCCATATTATGATATAGTGCTCTCAAAAATGGTATTTCCAAATGTAAATTTTTTTATTAATATGATAAATATTAAATTTGGAGAAACAAATTTTTTTAATATGGGGAGAATGTAACCCTAGTATATTTTCAAATATGAACATCATATTGGAAAGCCTGCATGATACACAACATCAAGTGTAGAAGGTAATATAACATTATGATATATTATGATATATTTATATTAACATATGTTAAATATCCTTAATATAATATATATTACCTACAACCCTAATTTTATATTAAATTACATATTGAAATAATGGTTTGTTTTCTCAACACAGAACACCTAGTTTATCTTGCATTACATTCAACACTGACTAAAACAAAATGTGAAATATTATATGATTATATATAATTATTAAACATAAATGTAAATAAATTTAGTCATATTTTCAGGATTATAATTGGGATAATAAGGAATATGTACACCACATTTTTAAACCTAATTCTACATGGTTATGATAAATAATGAAAAGTGATTATAAAAATATAATGAATAAATACAATTGCTATTAATGAATAGTATAAGTAGAAAAATAAATGGATGAGGATATTGAAAATTAAATTGATATATTTATCATTATGATATATGATTTTAAATAACACTTTTGGAGATCGAGATTGACGCTAAGGGACTTGGTAACTGACATTAACTTATTTGGGTTATAAAATTTAAATATAAACATCATCCTTCAAATAATTTTCATTTTGAATGACATTATATATTTTATTTCAATATAAATGTATTTATTGATAAAATAAATTTCCATGAATGTTTTTATTTTAATTTTTTAAAAGGTGAATCATTGAGAGAAAACATTTAATTATGGGTTTTACATAAATAAGATGAACTTATTTCAATATTGTTTTAATTATTTAGTATTCATTTTCCCCTATATATACAAGTTGAAATATATTTAATTGAGATATTCTTGATTTTTTTTACTATATTTACCTTTTATTATTTCATTATTTTTGGATATCCACATTTCCATATAAAAATATTTAATTCACAATTTTATTTTATAACATATGGTTGTTTTATGAAATCCAATTAATTTATATGGGTTCACAATGAAATGTGTATTTTTTAATATGGATTTTTTATGAAACCCATTTTTTTACATGTCTGTTTTTTATATTAACTATGAATGTTTTTTAAGTGGCATGCGTAAGTATTGATGAATGATAAGGGGTCATATATCACCCTCTAATTAATTAGGTAAGATTTTGTGTATTGCAAGATTTGTATTCATGGGTAAATTTTAGTTTCTCATTAACTTGTGGAATAATTGTGTGTCTCATGAAAGTCATGTTTCCCTACATCAATGTTTGTTCCATAGTTAAATGATGTTATTAATTATGATCTTGATCTCTCATGATCCGTGTACTATATTAAATTATCTAGTCCATGTTATAACTATTATACTTTTATGTTAATATTATATGTTTTTTTATTTTTTATTCCATTTAATTTGAGGCTCAGTTTTTTCTTATCAATACCAATCATGATGTTATGATATATTAATTAGGATCAAATTTTTAAAATATTTTTATAAACTCTTCCTTGATGAATTTTTTATTCATCCATTACTAAGCATTTAACCTTACCCACTTTTTATTTCTTCATTACACATGATTTGATAATGATTCTTAATAAAGATATGTCTAAAATATTGTGTGTCAAGATGAATTTAAAGATAAATGATAACAATTATAGAAAAATAAGACGAATAGGTACACAATCTCCAAATAAACTGAACCTAATGATCATTGACATATTACTCTTTCCAATGATGAAATGACTGGTTTATAAAAAGTAAAATATATAAAATAATGTTATTTTTATCTTGGGTACCCAAATATGGTATCAGTGAAAATATTAGATTAATAAAATTTATATTATTTCCTACGGATTTGTCTAAGGGATATTTCAATGTATAGTATTTAGTCCTAATTCTTTTTTTAATGTCAATATTTTTTAGGTTCTTCTAGTAATGTAATAAATGTATAGATACTATATATTGATTTGGGATCCAAAATTATATATATTACTAGGGTTAATAACCCACACAAGAGAGTTTTAGGTATTAAATCAATCAGCACCTGATGCAGTACAATGTGGCATAAATGCACACTTGGTCTGACACTCCAGAGAGAAAATATTTGGATTATCACATTAACTTTATAAACCATTATAATGGTTATATTTCATGGTTACATTAAGATATTAGAATAATAACAAACAGAACTAATTTTTATGATGATATTAGAATTATTTATATTGATCTAAATGAATTATACACTAACATGATGGTGTCAAAGAGTAATAAATTTTATAGTTGAATATCATTCATCATATTATTCCTCTTTGATTTTAATTATTCATCAGTAATTGTACCTCCATTTTGGTTTTAGTAATATAAAAAACATTACGGAACCAGGTTAACAATGTATGAGATAGAAAATTTGATGGTTTCCCAAGTGAAAATAGAATAGAATATGATTTGTTGTACAAGACCTCGTAACAATTACCACTCAAAAATCACAATCTGTAAATAATAAATCAAATTATTTAAAGATCATGAATAAATTATGGATATAGAAACATTCTAATAATTTTGTTAAGTGAAAAAATCCAACCACTTTCATTGAACATTCTAAACCATTTATCATTTAGTAATTGATTTATACGATGAAAAAGATATTTTCCATTCTCTAGTGATAAAAAATGACAAGGATTTTCTAAGTATTTATATTTTGAAATGAAATATCTACAAATGGTGGACTCTCTATAAGAATATAATGAAGATAGTTTAAGTATAATCTCTATAATGGGATGATTTTCAAAATATTCTATGTGTGAATTATTTTCCCCAAACTCTTTGCATTATGTTGGATAGGGAATAATTGGAGATGAAATAAATGGACGATGAATCCATTGGGACTTATGAAAAAAATCACGAGGGTCACAATATATGAATCTTGTTTTATTTATGATCTAGAATGTAAAATCATTCATTTTTTTTTGTATTACAATGTCTTCATAGAAATGATAAGGTTATAAAAAAATTTGGATGAAATAAAGATTTTTATTAATGTCTGATAAATGTGGATATGGTATTGGTGTCCCATAGTACTTTTCCAGTGGAATAATGAACAAGGAATACCAAGGGAATACATATAGTAAATCACATGGGGCACGGGGAATTTCCACCTCTTACCTTCTAATAGAATTGGAAGAAAAACATGGGTAATTTATTTATTGGATTAAAGATGTGGGTTATGTGTGGTTATGTATGCCAAAAATCCCCCAAATACTGAAGTAATTATAA
Source organism: Viscum album (assembly GCA_963277665.1). Classification (NCBI taxonomy): domain Eukaryota; kingdom Viridiplantae; phylum Streptophyta; class Magnoliopsida; order Santalales; family Viscaceae; genus Viscum; species Viscum album. The sequence goes on along the minus strand of OY728141.1, from coordinate 1,587,501,381 downwards.
GTGGTCTATTAACAATGTATAAGAAGAATTTGGAAAAGAAAAATGATCTACCCACACTATAATTCAGTAATGGAATGAGTTTTCTACACTATATTAATTAATGACCCAAACCTTTGTATAATGAGGAAAACATTTTTTAGAAAGATTTATAGCTAGGTGAATAAGAAATGGAATCTAGAATAATTACCACTGAGGTAGATAATGATAATAATAGTATATAAGGCTTGTTTTCTTGTTTCTCAAGATATTTAAGTATCATATTTGATTATTGTTCATCATATTTTTTCATATCACATATGTTTTCTAAAAATATGGAATCACTACCTCAAGCAGCGGATATATAACATTCTATGAAATAATTTTTTAGTAAAATCATTATGTCTAAGAGATACAAATCATCTCCAATTAAAATTCATGCGAGTATATTTCATATAGATCTAATTAGTCATCCAATTTTTGAATTTGACATAATATTGGGTATGGATTGGCTATCCCTACATATAGACTACATCAATTATTGAAATAAGTATTTCTCATTTTATGTCCAAGATCATAATATTCTTATCTATCACTATATGAATGATATCCACATTCAAAAAATCCAAATGATATGGATTTTGTTAACCTGAAATGATGAATTTATAGCTTAAATGACCAAATAGGGATTTGGTAATTAAGGCGTGCATACATTATGAGAATATACCAATGTATTCATTGATTTACTTATTTGTCTTCCCCTAGAGAATTAGGCTGTGTTCTCAATATAACACATACATAAATATGTTATTATTTATGGATTTTATATATTATGACTGTAATTAAAATAGACTAATTAATGTAGTTGTTTAAAAAAAAATCATGCGTAATATCCTCCCAAGTGCTTCACCATGGGGTAAACCTGTCATTTTTTCCAAATGGGGGATGGATCGATGCACCATTGCATTGACAATTGTTTTCTAAAAAATATAATGATTAAGAAAATTAATCATATACACTATATCTATTACATGCTTTATCAACTCTGAAAATCTCAATATTTTTAAATGGTTTACTAGTGGTCTATCTATTAGTAGTCATTGTTCAAAGGGGAGGTTATTTCAATGAAGTGATTCCATATGTTGTATTGAAACTATGAGATTATAGTGAATCTATTCAGACATAAAAAATCTCATTCCATTATCATAGATCTATTAATTAATGTCTTTAGATACTAGCTATATCATTTATTGGTTATCTTAAAACATAAATTCTTATTTGTTACAATAATAAGTAATTTCGTGAAAATTATTTATGGATTATGTTTATTATCTTATTAAATGAATATTTTTATGAAAAATGATGAAAATTTGAATTATGTCTAAAAAACATGTCATTTATGGTCATTTAATCACCTATAATATATATATATATATATATATATCCTACAAAGATATAAATTCTTGTAGAACATACCAAACCAAACAAAAATATGGAGATCTATAGTTTTCTCAATTTATCTAGATATTAATATTATTTTTTAAAAATATATCAATGAAATCAGATCCAATAAACTTGTTAACAAGGAAGGGAGTTGAACCCCTTTAAATAGAGGAATGTGGTGCATGTTTTTTGAAACTGATGAAGGGATTGGTCACAATAGGTATAAAATCATTAATCTATAGTGGGGATGGTTTTGAATATATATTGAAGAATAAAGGAAGTTATTAGGATATTTCATCATGAAAAATGAAAAAGTAATTGTTTATGACACATAGAAAATAAAAATTCGTGATCAGAATTACATGACACAAGAATTAGAGTTAGCAATAGTGATCACTGAAATAAATATTTGGTGACATTATCTCTATGTAGAATAATGTGATATATATAATAATAATAACTGATTAAGATACATATTCTCAATGAATGAATAGGAAATGCGCCTAAGGAGATTGTTTTAGTTGATAAAATATTATGAGATCTCAATATATTACTACTCAGGAAGGAAAAAAATGTGGTTGATTCATTGAGAATGAAATACCAAGATACTCTATCCATGATTTGGACTTAAATAGTCCCACTAGTCATGTAATGATAAATAATTACTCTTTGATCAATAATTAGAGGAATTTTTTTTCTTTCCCGACTAACTACACACCCTTCAATTCACTTAAAAACAACTAATCCAAAAAAAGATCATATAGAGATACATTAAAAGTATTGAAACAATTACAGAGTTCAACTTAAGTACAAATAGATTTATAAGGTTTGGATCCAAGATATATGTCTCATTAAAACTATAATTGAATAATGAACTTTAATATGTTCAAAAATATCAAACATATCCATTTATCTAGGATGTATAAAGCCATATGGAGAAATAAGAAATGGTGGGATAGATTGATGATTGAAATTATAGAAACGTGTCATGAAAATTTATATTCTATTTTGTTATGTTTGAACACAAAATAGTCAAACGTAATGATGAATGTATTAGCCAATCCCATATAGAAATGGGAAAACATCACCATTGATTTTGTTGAATGAATCCCTGGAATATCTAAAGGGTATACAGATATTTTTATTAAAGTAAACTAACATAAAATTTCCAGGCATTTTATTTCCATAAAAAACATTTTCTCTCATTACCAACTAATTAATAAATATATTATTTATTTTGTAAGGCTTTATAGAGTAACAATATCTATAGTACGTGAGTGAGATATAGTATATAACTCAAGGTTCTAGAGGGTTTTTCATAACGAGTTAGAGACACAGTTGAGTTTCAATACTAATTATAATTCATGGACATAAGGTCAATCTGAAAGTTTCATTTTAACTATATAGGATATGATTAGATTCTATTAATATATTTGAAATTATGTTTGGATCAACACCTCCCCCTACCCGAATTCTCATATAACAATAATTTTTATTCTAGCATTTATATATAGCTAGATATTCGTCTTTATGGGAAAAGATGTAGAAATCCTTATTAACCTGAAGAATTTGTAGAAAGGAAGTTCATAGTTCCTAAAAATATTCAATCAATGATATAGATGGTTAAAATAATATTGTTCCACATTAATATAGAAAAAAGTTGATAAATTTTTTTCCAATATAACCATCAATTAGATATATATATACTGAAGTTAGTGACAAGGTATTCAAACATATATCTTATAAGGCCCCAGCCTTAAACCTTACTAAATCATGAGTTATTACAAGATTACACATTGAGGATCTTTTCAGGTTTAGAGTTTTAGAGAATTAGATCATGAAACATGCATTACATTCCACATTTAGACAAAGTGGTTACATAAAAGATAGTATTCATTCTTCCCATCAACGGAAACATATTTAAAATAAAACATGGATTCTTTCTTGACACATCCTTGACACTATCATCACATCATGTACCCATCCCTTGACCTATGAAAAACATTTCAAAAACATGGGATGAGCATAAAAAGCTTAGTAAGGGATATAAAAATATGGAAAGGAAACATGAGTACATGTATACATAAGAATGAAATCATAAATTACCCATAAAACATAAGCACTTTAACATACCTTATAAAATCATAGAAATCATATGACATAAAGGTAACTTGAGGCATTCATAACATTCTTACGTAGGGAGTAACCCTCTTGGTTACGTTTGGAATACCCATCATAGTATATTCACTAAATCTCTTCGGAGAAACCTTAACGTTTCACTCCTTCGCATTACCCAATGCATTGGAGAGCTATATCAGGCTCACCCGCCCTTAGTCTATCACGGAACCACCCGTCATCATAATAATGCCCAAGAACCTCAACATAATCGTATCACATAAAACATTCATAAAGGAAACATAACATTTCCACCTTTCAATCACAAGATATCAATACAAAACATTGACATAAAAACATTATGAAAACAATTTTCAATACCAAAATAAAATAAAAGTAATACATGGTATTTATTTTACTTTTTAAAAAAAGGTATGGCTTTTAGAGGAAGCCGAAACTCAAATAATGGTCACGACTGCAGAGAAGTCGTTGTTGTCGCATACGTACGACAAAAACATTGCATTTTGTGGTTTAGTAAACAATTCGTATAATATAGATTCTTTTTGAATAAACGTAAAAGTCAAAGGGGTTTGTACACCGTATAAAAGAAGGTTGTGTATAAAAAAATTATGCCTCAATGAAAGGAGATTGAGATGAAGTCCCTTACAAAGACAGTATCCTTCGTTTAAGGATAAATGAATTACATAATTATGTGTGACAAACAAATACACCAAATATAAGTGGATATTAAGTGTAAAATAATCAAAGGTCATTCACACATATTCAAAGGATGACATATTCAATAACTACATGTTGAACCCAATGAAATCAAAATTGGGTTAAGAAGTTCCCTTGACAGCCTAACAGCGTCACATCTAAATGAGTTGATGAGAGATCAAAAAAAGGGTATCTCATCACTTGGAAATAAAATTTACATCAATAAGGATATATGAGGACATATTCTAACATAACAATATGTAAATTGAAAGACCCAACAAACGAAGTCTTTTAAAAAGAGGAGGGTGAAAGGTTCCCTTACCGACATGGGTATCATTCGAAACATACGCCCCATAAAAGAAGGACAATACAACATTGATGTAAATAATCATAAATGAAATAATATTACACAATGAGTAAAATAATGGTGAGTACATACACCACTCAAAGAAAATTGTGGCAAATGTAGCATAAATCTCACAGGAATAAAAGTGAGATGAAAATCCCTTACGAAAACTCGGCAGCCTAACGGTGCCACTTAAAACTTCCAAGAATGGATTGATGAGATCAAATAGGGTATCTCATCACATTACATTAAAATTTACAGAAATAGGAATATAAAATAACATCCCCCATCATAAAAAATAGGAGCTTAAAAGAAGTGACATAAAGGAGAGTACTTAAAGAGAAAGAGAGAGGTTAGATCTCTTACGAAAATTTGGTAGCCTAACGGTGCCACTCAAAACTTCCAAAATGGATTGATGAGAGAGAATAGGGTCTCTCATCATATGAACATAAAAATTAAAGTAAGAGTAATATAAAATAACATCCCAATCATAATAAATATGAGCTTAAAAGGAACGACATAAAAGAGTGTACTTAAAAAGAAAGAGAGGTGTAAGATCCCTTACCTCGGGTCCGACTTGACTCAATCATTCTTTAACATCCTGGATAATAAACATGAGTTAATTTATAATTGATTAAGAACATTTTTCAAGTTAATAATTCCTTTTATATCAATTATTGACATGTTATAAACATTATGTAATTATTTAAGTTAATAATATTTGTTTTGTCGATATTTGGTTCTTAAGTCAAAAGTGAACTTCTTACAATTACATGTTGTTCGTGTGGTCAATGGTTCATTATATCCAGAATGATATTCCTGATTTGGATATCATATATATCATATATATCCAGAATATACATGTATTTATAATATTACATAAACATTTAGAGGTAAGAAATGAAATGCACCGTTCATGGAGATAATAAGTCGTACGTACGCATGAACGCTACTTTCATTTCTTTGTCATATTAATGGAAATAAAACTAAATGAGAGGTATGTATATTTTAATTCCTGAATTATATTCATCATTTATATGTAACATACCTTATATATATCCATTATAAATATGTACTTATAATAGTACATTACATTTGGGGATAAGAAATGAAATACACCCTTCATGGAGACGGTAAGCCGTACGTACACATGAACGCTGCTTTCATTTCTATCTCATACATTAATGGAAAGAAATAATAATCATATAGAGGTATAATATAATTCCAATATAACATCATATATAATAACTTTAAATCCATTCTTTATACGTCCCACGTATGGCATTAACGAATCACATCACTTTGAGGGGGCGGTAGTCCGCACTTCCTAAAATGAAGATATCGCGTATACCCATAATGGAAGCCATAAAGGTAAGCCACAAATAAAAAATACAGAATCTTAAGTAAAACATAAACATATTATATATCATATATAAATATATTTACATATTAATGGCCACATTTGAAGGTGTTATATGAGTGTTGAACAATCATCATTTCGTGAGGCAGAAATTCGCCATCCACGGAAACAGTATGTTCTTTAACCATTTGATGTAGGTGTGTGTAAGTGTAGCTTGAATCCTTATTATAACAACATCCTAGAATATTGAAGATAGTATATTTGTTACAACAGAAATTATTAAGAAGAGTTTAGGGGGTTGGAGAGGCAAAATAAAACAAAAGGACTCAAGTGAAGACATTACCTTAAAATCGGGTAACTCCCTTTGGTTTGAGCTCAAAGGCTTCCTTGGGAAGACTTATTCCCAAAGTGAGGCTTCAAGGAGTAAGATAGGGAAGTATAAAGACAAAATGGGTAGGGGTTGGCCGAGCCAAAGGCTTAGGGAGTGTGGGTAAGGAGGTAGAGGTGGGGTCCTTTTATAAGAGGAGATGAGGGGCACTCTTGTAAAGTTACAAAATGTTACTTTATTTTCAAAAGATTTTCGGATTTTAAAGGCCCGACATTGATTTATTTCGAGGATAATATGATAAGGGTTCTAAATCCACTCATCCAATAGGTTTTGGACATGTGTAGGGCTTAGATATTACATTATCTTTCCATTTTATTTAAATCTTTAAATAATGAGGTCATCGCTGCATCATCATGATGTCTTAAATAATTTAATTTATTTAATTTCTAAAAATTATAAAGAAAATACTATGATGTAGAAAATATTGTTATCTTTCCAATTACTATTTATAGTCAAGAATATGACTTGTATAACCCTATGTAAAAATTGTTTTTGTAAAACATCTCATGTTTGTGTCATTTTTACTTTAACATTAAATAAAAGATATTTATGTCATTTCCCAACCAAAGTGGCTCCATGGGGTCCCCAAGTTGACACATGGATTTTCATGGTCGGCCATGACACATCCAATGAGGGTAGTACATGTTTCTAGGTCATTTCATTTTATTAAAACATTATTCTTACCATAAGCTAAACTAATTACCTCTAATCGCGATTAAAACATAATAAGTTACTATTCACCAAAAAATTATTTTTATCCCATTGAACCACATTTTACATCTTAATGAAAACCATGTATGTCAGATTTTTGAAATTCAAAACACAAAGATGAAAAAATTTCATTTAAACGGAAAAATCAGTTTTTATAAGTACCACTTAGTGGTTTAACTATTCATCAAAAATTGATGTTTTTCAGAAAAATCCCAAACATTCACCCTAAGATATATTTGATATTCAGAATTCAAAAAATGAAGTCTATTTTACAAAATTCAAAACGTATAAGTCACATTAATTAATTTAATAATTAATTCCCGTTGTCAGAGCAAATAACGTGTTTTTATGAAACAATATGTATCAAAAGATTGACACTAGTTTAAGTCTGATTTCAAAGTGAAATTAATTCCAACGACCAATATTGGATTTAATGGGAAAAATATATTCTAATATCAATTTAAAACCAATTCGAATGATAATAGAATAAAATATATAAATTAGATTAAAAAGTGGTTTTTAATTAAAATACAACATTTTACACTATTCATTAAAAAAATGTACTTTATCGGAAAGATACCAAAAATTTACACAAAGTAAATTTTGATGTCCTAATTCTCAAGAAGAGTTTTATTTGGTCCAATAGAATTTATAAGAGTGAACAGAACTATATTTAATGACGGTTCTCCATCAAAAGGCGACAAGTGAACCTTTAGTTAAAACTAGGGCATATACGCCTAAAATTGAATTCTTTCCGTATTTTAAGCCTTTATCTTTTATTGGATAAATGTAAAAACATTTAAAAACATATATAACCATATTTTAGTTATTTCTATCCATTCCCGCCAATACAACGGCTACATGTTAACTACCATTTAAAATAATATTAATTTATTATTAGAGTGCAACGTAAGATTCCCAAAAAACTCGTTGTTGCGTGTAGGGTACGCCATCGAGCATAGCGTCCCCTTTAAAATCATATTAATATTTTATTCACAAATATGGATAAATATGAAAATGTCATATTCTTTATTTACCTGGGGTGTTACATCCTTCCCCCCTTTTCGGAATTGCGTCCTCACAATTTTTAAAATTGAGCTTGGAAACATCTTTGAAAGCCCCACATCGGAACAAGATTCGGTAAAACAATCACCTTAAAATAAAGAAGGATAAGTACAAAGGTCACCCTAGATAACCCATACTAGGATTCCAAGTATGAAAATATGGACATGGAGGAAAAACAAAGGGTCATGTTCTGATGGAGAGTGATAGAAAACATTTTTAGGAGAAAGTTAACCATAAGAAAATCACAAACATGTGATGGGTTAAACGGTATTCGATTCCCCTGTAAAAAAAGTTGATAGACAACATTTTTGTTTTAAGTTAAATTTTATTGAGGAATTTATTCATAAGGAAACATAATCACTTATCATGTTGACTTTCTACTTTTATTACATTCCTTACACAAACTCATATTTTCTCCAAAAGACGAGTATTTAGGAACACTTTTTCACATTAAGAGTACTATAATCAACTTCTAGAGAATCACCTAATCCACAAAAGAGAACCAAATAATTCCAATGTCTTTAGACTTTAACCAAAACCAAAACCACAAAGGTTAGCACAAGATCAGATAATCCAGAAAAGGATAACCCTTTATAAAAAGAAAATCTATTCTTAATCTCCAAAATTTGTCCAACAAAACCCAAAGTTCAACGAGGACCATTAGATAAACAATTCGTCCATAAAATTCTTCAATGTAAACCAAACTAAGGTTGAAACCCAAATATTTGAAGGATTTAGTCACATAGTCTTCCAAGTTAAATCGTAACATTTATCTCCAAACAACATCATTTTCTCCTAAAGTCTCGTATTGAAAAGTAATTAACCTAATCACATATCCTCCATGATAGGTTAATCATTTTCATAAATAACCCAAAATAAACTTACTCTTAATTCATAAAATCATATAACTTAAAATAATCAGTCAAACTAACCAGGGACTTCACGTAGTCCAGTGGTAGGCGATAAATACGAGTCGCACTTTGGTTGTGGGTTCGATTCCCGCAGCTTTGTCCGATGCGACAGGTTGTCACACGGTATGTGTGTTGTCCTTTTTCCAAAACAATATAATTCTTAAAACATCCCCCAAAACGAGATAAAATCATCAAAAATGATCATAACATATTTTATCCTCAAGTTTTTCTCATTCCTTTCATTTTCCATCATATCATAGAGTAACCCATAATTACCTAAAAAGTAAGGATCATATAAAACCTAATGGTTACCTTAATAATTATTACCTGAATTTCCACATCACGTTGGCCATCTCGTAAATGATGCATTAGAGAACTCACCAAGGTTGAAGTGGTTGATCATGACACATTGATAGTTGGTTTAGAACAACCATGAGATTCCTCATTGAATCCCCCATCTCATCCGGTCTCTTAATCAGAGAACCACCAATGTTTCCTTCAAACCCATTGTCACTATGGTGCCTGCTAGATCCAGCCATTTACTAAAACCAAAAAGGTCAGTGTGAGTATATCAAAATAACCATCATGTACTAATGAGGAAGATAAACACTAATATATACTTACTCATTCACTTTATCTAAAACTATGACTCTTTCTGAAATCCTAACCATTATGGTAATTTCAATTGTGCTTAGAGAATACCCTAACCTCTAAAGTTATCTAAACCGACCTTTGATACCAACTATAATGCCCCAGCCTTAAACCTTACTTAATCTTGAGTTATTACAAGATTACAAATTGAGGATCTTTTCAGGGTTAGAGTTTTAGATAATTAGATCATGAAACTTGCATTACATTCCACATTTAGACAAAGTGGTTACATAAAAGACAGTATTCAAACTTCCCATCAGTGGAAACATATTTAAAATAAAACATGGAATCTTTCTTGACAAATCCTTGACACTATCATTACATCATGTACCCTTCCCTTGACCTAGGAAAAACATTTCAAAAACTTTGGATGAGCATAAAAAGCTCAATAAGGGATATACAAATATGGAAAGGAAACATGAGTGCATGTATACATAAGAATGAAATCATACTTTACCCTTAAAACATAAGCACTTTAACATAACTCATAAAATCATAGAAATCATATTACATAAAGGTAACTTGAGGGATTCATAACATTCTTACATAGGGAGTAACCATCTTGGTTACGTTTGGAATACCTATCACAGTATATTCCCTAAATCTCTTCAGAGAAACCTTAACGTTTCACTCCTTTACGTTATCCAATGCATTGGAGAGCTATATCGTGCTCACCCACCCTTAGTCTATCACGGAACAACCCATCTTCATAATAATTCACAAGAACCTCAACATAATCATATCACATAAAACATGCATAAAGAAAACATAACATTTCCACCTTTCAATAACAAGATATCAATAAAACACATTGATATAAAAACATTATGAAAACAATTTTCAATAACAAAATAAAATAAAAGTAAAACATGTAATTTATTTTTCTTTTTAAAAAATGGAATGGCTTCTAGAGGAAGTCGAAACTCAAATAATGGTCACGGCGTCGGAGAAGTCGTTGTCGCCGCATACGTACGACAAAAACATTCCCTTTTTTCGTTTAGTGAACGCTTCGTATAAAAAAGATTCCTTTTGAATAAACGAAAAATTCAAAGGGGTTTATACACCATATAAAAGAAGGTTGTGTATAAAACAAAATATGCCTCAATGAAACGAGATTGAGACGAAGTCCCTTACAAAGACGGTATCCTTGGTTTAGGGATAAATCAATTACATAATTTTGTGTGACAAACGAATACACCAAATATAAGTGGATATTAAGTTTAAAATAATCAAAGGTCATTCACACATATTTAAATGATGACATATTCAATAACTACATATTGAACCCAAAGAAATCGAAATTGGGTTAAGAAGTTCCCTTGACAACCTAACGTCATCACATCAAAATGAGTTGATGAGAGATAAAAAAAGGGTATCTCATCACTTGAACATAAAATTTTCATCAATAAGGATATATGAGGACATAACCCAACATAAAAATATGTAAATTAAAATACCCAACAAAAGAAGTCTTTTAAAAAGAGGAGGGTGAAAGGTTCCCTTAACGACATGGGTATCTTTCGAAACATACGCCCCGTGAAAGAAGGACAATACAACATTGATGTAAATACTCATAAATGAAATAATATTACACAATGAGTAAAATAATGGTCAGTACATACACCACTCAATGGAAATTGTGGAAAATGTAGCATAAATCTCACAAGAATAAAAGTGAGATTAAAATCCCTTACGAAAACTCAGCAGCCTAACAGCGCCACTTAAAACTTCCAAAAATGGATTGATGAGATCAAATAGGGTATCTCATCACATTACAATAAAATGTACAGAAAGAGGAATATAAAAGAACATCCCCCATCATAAAAAAGAGGAGCTTTAAAGAAGTGACATAAAGAAGAGTACTTAAAGAGAAAGATAGAGGTTAGATCTCTTATGAAAATTCGGCAGCCTAACGGTGCCAGTCAATACTTCCAAAATGGATTTATGAGAGAGAATAGTGTCTCTCATCATATGAACATAATAATTACAATAATAGTAATATAAAAGAACATCCCAATCATAAGAAAGATGAGCTTAAAAGGAACGACATAAAAGAGTGTACTTGAAAAGAAAGAGAGGTGTAGGATCCCTTACCTCGGCTCCGACTTGACTCGATCGTTCTTTACCGTCCTGAATAATAAACTTGAGTTAATTTATACTTGATTAAGAACGTTTTTCAATTTCATTATTCCTTTTATATCAATTATTTACATGTTATAAATATTATGTAATCATTTATGTTAGTAATGTTTGTTTGGTCGATATTTGGTTCTTAAGTCAAAAGTGGACTTCTTACAATTACATGTTGTTCGTGTGGTCAATAGTTCATTATATCCTTAATTATATTCATGATTTGGATATCATATATATCATATATATCCATCATATACATGTATTTATAATATTACATAATCATTTAGAGGTAAGAAATGAAATGCACCGTTCATGGAGACGGTATGCCTTACGTACGCATGAACGCTACTTTATTTCTTTGTCATATTAATGGAATTAAAACATAATGAGAGGTATGTATATTTTAATTCCAGAATTATATTCATCATTTATATGTAACATACCTTATATATATATATTATAAATATGTACATATAATAGTACATTACATTTGGGGATAGGAAATGAAATGCTCCGTTCATGGAGACAGTAAGCCGTACGTACGCATGAACGCTACTTTCATTTCTATATCATAAATTAATGGAAATAAATAATAATGATATATAGGTATATTATAATTCCAGTATAAAATCATATATAATAACTTTAAATTCATCCTTTATACGTCCCAAGTATGGCATTAACGAATCACATCACTTTGAGGGGGCGGTAGTCCGCACTTCCTAAAATGAAGATATCGCGTATACCCATAATGGAAGCCATAAAGTTAAGCCAAAAATGAAAAATAAAGAAGCTTAAGTAAAACATAAACATATTATATATCATATATAAATATAGTGACATCTTAATGGCCACCTTTGAAGGTGTTATATGAGTGTTGAAAAATCATTGTTTCGTGAGGCAGAAATTCACCATCCACGGAAACAATATGTTCTTTAACCATTAGATGTAGGTGTGTGTATGTGTAGCTCGAATAATTCTTATAACAACATCCTAGTATATTTAAGATACTGGATTTGTTACAGAAGAAATGAATAAAAAGAGTTTAGGGGGTTGGAGAGGCAAAATAAAACAAAAGGACTCAAGTGAAGACATTACCTTAAAATCGGGTAACTCCCTTTGGTTTGAGTTCAAAGGCTTCCTTGGGAAGACTTCTGCCTAAAATGAGGCTTCAAGGAGTAATATATGGAAGTGGAGAGACAAAATGGGCATGGTGTGGCCGAGCCAAAGGCTTTGGGAGGGAGGTTAAGGAGGTAGAGGTGGGGGCCTTTTATAAGAGGAGAGGAGGGGCACTCTTGTAAAGTTACAAAATGTTACTTTATTTTCATACTATTTTCGGATTTTAAAGTTCCCACATTGATTTATCTCGAGGCTAAGATGATAAGGGCTCTAAATACACACATCCAATTGGTTTTGGGCATGTTTAGGTCTTAGATATTACATTATCTTTCCATTTTATTTAAATCGTTAAATAATGAGGTCATCGCTACATCATCATGATGTCATAAATAATTATTTTATTTATTGTCTAAAAATTATTAAAAAAATACTATTATGTATGAAATCTTTTTATCTTTCCAATGAATATTTATAGTCAAAACTATTACTTGTATAACACCATGTAAAAATTGTTTTAGTAAAACATCTCATGTTTGTTTCATTTTTTCTTTAACATTAAATAAAAGATATTTATTTCATTTCCCATCCAAAGTGGCTCCATGGGGTCCCCAAGTTGTCCCATGGATTTTCTTGGTCGTCCATGACACATCCAATTAGGGTAGGACATGTGTCTAGGTAATTTCATTTTATTAAAACATTATTCTTACCATAAACTACACTAATTACCTCTAATCGCGATTAAAACTTAATATGTTACTATTTACTAAAAAATTATTTTTATCCCATTGAACCACATTTTACTTCTTAATGACAACCATGTATGTTGGATTTTTGAAATTCAAAACACAAAGATGGAAAATTTTCATTTAAATGGAAAAATCTGTTTTTATAATACCATTTAGTGGTTTCACTATTCATAAAAAATTGATGTTTTTCAGAAAAATCCCAACAATTCACCGTAAGCTATATTTGATATTCTGAATTCAAAAATTAAGTCTATTTTACAAAATTCAAAACATATAAGTCACATTAATTAATTTAATAATAAATTCCCGCTGTCATAGCAAATAGCGTGTTTTATGAAATAATAAGTATCAAAAGATTGACACTAGTTTAAGTCTGATTTCAAAGTGAAATTAATTCCAACGACCACTATTGGATTTAATGGTAAAAATATATTCTAATTTCAATTTAAACCCAATTCAAAAGATAATATAATCATATAAATAAATTAGATTAAAAAGAGGTTTTGAATTAAAATACAACATTTTACACTATTCATTAAAAAACGAACTTTATCGGAAAGATACCAAAAATTTACACAATGTAAATTTTGATGTCCCAATTCTTAAGAAGAGTTTTATTTGGTCCAATAGAATGAATAAGAGTGAACAAAACTATATTTAATGACGGTTCGCCATCAAAAGGTGATAAGTGAACCTTTAGTGAAAACTAGGGCATATACGCCTAAAATTGAATTCTTTCTGTATTTTAAGCCTTTATATTTTATTGGATAAATGTAAAAACATTTGAAAACATATATAATAATATTTTAGTTATTTCTATCCATTCCCGCCAATACAACGACAACATGTTAACTACCATTTAAAATAATATTACTTTATTATTAGAGTGCAACGTAAGATTTCCAAGAAACTCGTTGTTGCGTGTTGGGTACGCCATCGAGCATAGCGTCCCATTTAAAGTAATATTAATATTTTATTCACAAATATGGATAAATATGAAAATGTCATATTCTTTATTTACCTGGGGTGTCACATATCTTCTTAGAAGTGTCATATGGGATCTAAGAAAAAAAGGTAGATGATAACTTAGTATATCAGTCCATTAGTGATCCATGATCATGTTAGGATTATATATTCTCACATATCACACCATCTAGATCCCTCCAATGTACACGATGTGTTACATTTATTACTTCTGAGAATGTACAACCAAGACCCCTCAAACATGATAATCTAGATTCCCTAATATTGGAGAATGATATCTCAAATTTGGTACAACCAAAAAAAATCATAGATAATATCAAAGAGGTGTTATGGAATAAGAACGAAAAATTCTTATTGTGTAATCATACATTTGAGGAGGAAATATGGGATACTAGAGATGTGGTGAGAAAAAATCTCGGTCACTTTTTATCCTCCATGTAAAAATATTTCATGGATAAATTATTTTAATTGTGGTAGAATGTAATGACATGATTTTTCTAAAATGTTCCTCCTTAAATAAATAATATGTTCAATATTATTCCCCAAAATCATTTTAAATCTCTTAAGGGCCACTAATTGTTTATTAAAATATATATTATCGAATGTACTGTTGATGTTTTGAAAGTGGGTACAAATAGGTATATCCAACATACATAATAAATATCCCTTATAATACAATTTTAAAAATTATTATTATGCAGCTAATACATTATGTTATATATAATTGTTTTTATAAAATTGATATTTATATGTTTGATATAATTTTTATTAGAACAAATTTTAGGGGAATAATTAATATATCAAAAAATGATTTTTATATAAAATGTTATATAAAAATTTAGGACTTTTTTAATGTTAAATAAAAAATTTTTATAATTTTAATTATGAAAAATTATTTTTTCTTGAAATTTTCTAAAAAAATTAAATTGATTTTAATTTTTTTAATTTAAAAATTATTTATTTTTAAGTGAATAGTAGAAAATACCAGTTTTAAAAATTACATGACTTTTATGAAAATATTATCAAACTAGAATGAATTGGGAATTATTCATATATTATTATAAGGATAAATTATTTTTTATATGTTACTTTCAAATTATAGAAAAAATTTATAATTAACAACCCCATAATTGACATTTTAGATCTTATTTTATATTTTTCATTACATTATTTTAAAAAGATTACACATTCAATAAATTTAAAAATTATTTTTATCACTTCTAAAAATTTAATATAATAAAATTGATTACAAATTTGTAATCATTTGGTTCTGATTATGTAATATATATTGTTTTAGTTTCAAAAATATGGGATAAAATACTTTATAAAAAAAATTCACCACAGTATAATAAAAAGTATTAAAAAGCGATAAACCAAGACGAACATACAACATAAATGATTAAAAATCTCTGGGAATGGGTGGTTTAGTCCTTTCTCAAACATAACCATTATTTAATAAAGTATTTCCCTAAATTTAGAGATAAATTTCCATGAGAGTGAATTTCTATTATTTAAAAGATGTTGTTATTTAAAAAAATATTCCCCTTTTTACATAAAAAATGGGCTATACATTCCTCACATCCCCTCACACCATGACAAACTATGTTTGTTTAATAATCTAACTAAACAATTAATCAATATTATAATCCTCAAAAAACTTTTTTTTGACATATTAAAAACCCATCCCTTATTTTATTTACCCCCCTTTGAAAAGAAGATAGTTCAAAAAGTGATATATAAAATTCCATCTATTAAATTTTCAATTTTATTTATTTATGTGAACATATTCTTTGAAAAATTCGATTATACAATTTTAAAATGATAAAATAATTATCAATAGTAAATCATTATTTTATTACAATAATGGGAAAATAATAAAACACCGTTTCCTTTTCCTTTAAGAAAAACAGAACCATGAATAGTGCATATTCGATGTCTACCACATTTATATAGAAACTTCTATAATTTCTTTCACCAACATACCTAGTTATGACCAAATATGAAATATATATATATATGTATGATATATATAAATATATTTCATATTAATGAAAACAAAATTATAGAAAATGTCACTTCTGTTATCCTCCCTTCAAAAAAATAAATCATCATCTATACCTATGTGCAGACTAAGACCTTTATGGAATGATGCATTTAAATTTATAATGTGTACAGGATTCACTTGATATATTTTGAACAACATGAAATTTACATTATTTTGTAAATAAATTTTCACCCTTGAGGAAGAAAATTACCAAGACAACACCTATCACATGGTTTACCAATAGAGTATTCAAAACCACATGCCAATGGTAAAAAATGGTCTTAGATCCCATATGACACATTTATATGGTTGTTTAATAATTTTTTTTGAATATATAATGTAGCATTATACACACCCTCATTATCTTGATAAGATGGAAGGACATTACATTTACTTAGGGAATATCCCCATAGAGATAATGACTGGAAATAAATTCAAAGTGTTTTAATAACATATGGGGAAAATTTTCCAATTAAAACAAAACAAAATAACCAAGTATGTAATAACCAAAAAAACAAAATATTATGTATAACAAGAATATATAAAACTCAATTAATAAAACTAACAAAAAACCATACCAAATTACAATTTATAATCCACAACCCAAATCAGATTATAAAGAGGTTGACAAACCCAATGAAACTCAAAAATTCCAAAAACACATACTCCACGGTTCCAAACATGATTCAATCCCCATATCCACATGAAGTTACCAACTTGTCATGAAGAATTAATAAATAAATGAGATTATTTTCTTTTTCCTATGTCTCAATGAAAATATCTGAAAACATAAAAATGTTCCCAAACAAGGGGTGAGAAATAATACTCGGTAGTGTTTCCCTAAATGAATTCCCTACTCAAACCACTAGGATAGAACATGTTATTACATTTATAAAAAAATATTATAAAAAACATAATTTTTTAATAGTAAATATTTATAAGAAAAAAAAAATTCACTTAAATAAAGTTTTCAAAAAAAACATTTCTATTTAATGTAACAAAACAATTATTTTAAACGATTTCTAAATTTATTAGCATACAAATTAATTTTTTCCAATATTACACACAAAAACACATGTATGACCTAGTGACAGCTTTATTCTAATGAGGGGTCTCAATTTGATCTTCGAGGAAATCCTAAGGCAACCATATATCACGTTCCCTAATGGAACATGAACCTTCTTATACTATCATGTCGATAAAAATGAACATAGAACAACCAAATATGCCATTTTCTGTACCAAAAAAATTATTTAACGTAATTTATAAAGAAAAATTTGTGAAAAAAAATAATTAAACCATTTACATGAATAAAAAAATCTAAATTAAAAAAAATTTTTAAAATAATGAAATAATGATCATTTTTTACTTTTATTTCCAATAATTTTCCAAACCATTACTAAAAAGGGTTTCTAAAAAAAATCATGTAAATTTCACAATAAATTTCAAGTAATTGAAGAAATATTAAGGAAAAGTTTTACTTATAGTAGTAGGTGTTTATATTGAAGCCACCAACCTTGAAAGCATAATAAAAAATTTAGAACGAAAAATAAATTCTAAAATACCTCGGTTGAAACACCAAAAACCACACTTTAGAAACTATTCTATATAATAAAAACAACCATATATCATCATGATAATCAACTAAAAATCTATATACATCCCCAAAATAAATGATATATAATTACAAGGGAGTGAAGAATATGAAAATATGGTAAAAAACAATTAATGGAGACATAACATAAAATCTGGACTCTAACATATGAATCAACAACAATAGATTTATTTCAAATCGAGGGGAAGCGCCTCTTCATCATTTAGGAAGAGATGAAATCCAGTTAGTGTCAATATTGGGGAAAGAATATCCATTATGAATAAAATATTAATTGTTCTACAATTTTTTATTCTAAATTTTCATGGAAAAATGTTACCTCTCATGTTTAGAAAAACCATGTTCTCATAGTTCCCTAGATACAACCTCCATGATAAACTTGAATAGTTAGATCATGTGGTTAGAAAACACTTGGGAAAGACATTTCAATGTATTATATCCATATTTTTAGGGTTTCTCATTGTTGGCCACATGGTTCGGCCAAGCTATGTTCCTTGTTATCTACCTAAACAAAGCCCATTAGTTTCCATTTCACAATTTCCCTTAGGTGCTTCAGGGTTTCTGTTAATCGTGATCAAACAATGAACCTTCAAAAAATTCCCCAAACACTCAAAAATACCTCAAAACCTTCCCAAAAATATCAATAAATGTATAATTTATTAAAATAAATAAACCAAGGATTTTTTACATGAAACCAGGCATCCAAAACATAAGATTTTTGTTCACTCCATAAATGAATTCCAATCACCCTACAAGGACTACTACAAAACTTGTATGCTTTCATAAAAATAAGGTGTGTTTCATACACCTAATTTATACACTAAAGAAACTAAACTAAAATCATCCTCACCCACATTAGGTCGCATAGAAACCTATAACTGTTCAAAACAAAACAACACACTTAGTAAATAATACATCCAAAAACAAAAACAAAAGATCGAAGATCTATAAACATTAATGGGAACCCAATCCATATATGAGACCTTAAACACACCTAAAACACATCCAAAAAGGGACCACAAATCTTGAAATGAAAATTGTAATAATAATTCTCTAAATGAACCCTCAAAATGAAAAAAATTAAAATTTACGATGAATTTTATAACCTCTAATGATATGTATCAATGCACTCATCATTCACCATTAAATTTATATGGTATGATGTTTTTTCTCTTCTCACTCTTATTCCATGAATTTTGTTATAAATGTGGGAGAATTATAAAAACATAGATCAAAACCTATATATTTTCATTAAAGAGTGATAAATTTAATAATAAATGGGAAAAAGTATTTTGGGGGACTTTTTTATTGTTGAAGGTGGTGAGTTGAGAATAAAAATGTTTTTGTTTTCTTTTGATGCTATAAATTTCATATATATTGTTTTATTTAGATAAAACTTTGATGTAACAATTTTTTTTGTCTATATATGTATAAATTTATTTTTCCATATAAACATGGCCAATTATAAGGGACAATTTTTAAAATTATCATTCATTGATATTTTTTTATATATCTATATTTATTAGATAGTATTAGAATAATTGATTTAAAATTAATTTATGATTTATTAGAAGATATGTTTGAATTGTTAACAAATAATAAAAAGTGGGATTTTTATGAGCAATATAATTTTTGAAATTAATGGTTATCTCTCGAGGAGTTTCTGTCATAGTGGGAAATTATTTAAAGGAGTAGGTAATGAAATGTATTATGAATATGTTTTGTTTTATTTTGACACATCAACATATAATTTGAAAAAATATTAACACATGAATAAAAATTAAAATCTACTTAATTTATATCAATTTAAATGATGGACATTTTGATGTATTAAATTGTTTATAAGAGGTTTGATGGTGACACAATAAGTTTCAAGATGTTTGATTGAAAATATGGGAAATTTTGCCTCATGGAAGGATATCATGCCATAATATTTCTCCACAAGATTACATTTTCATGATATAGTTGTAATCAGACAATAATAGTATATCCTAATCCATGATCTTATTCTAAATTTGGAATATACTGAAGATTATCTATTATGACATAAATATCACACTAAAATGGGTTTTTCAAAATATTCTATTTTATTTATATTTTATAATTGGAAATAATATTATTCATAGTCATAGTCATCACTTTCATGAAGTTGTAAATTTTACCATAAGGTGATGTTCCCATTCCATGTTTCATATAAATTAAAGAAGTAGTTAGTAAAAGTTAATAGTGTGAACCATGAGGGAGGGTGGTTTTATAATGTAATACCAAGGAGAACCACATTATCCATTCACTGATTTTTTTGTTCTTTTTTATTATTATGAGATTCAAAAATCATGTTTCAACAGTTTAGGTAGAACAATAATTCTCTTTGAAATTTTAATCTATTAAAATTTTATATATTCATGAACATATGGTCGTAATTTAGTGTTGTTTCATTAATCGTGGGGGACTTGGTCATGACACTATTAACATGGTCATACCATGATTGGTTTTGAAATCATATGTTTTTATCTTTGTGATGATAGTGCTTCAAAATTTCATAAAAACTACTCCAAATTGAAAATTTAATTACCTTAAACATACCACATTTTATTAGAATATCTTGATAGATTAATGTTTTGTAATTGAAGAGGAATTTTGTAATGAAATAAAAATAAATTGAAAAAAACCCAATTTGAATAAATAATATTTGGATTGAAAAAAATTGAATAATTTGGGAAATAAATGTTTTTGTTCATGAAGTAGAAAATGAGAAGTGTTATATTTTATTGAAATACACTGATGATGAAATATTGCCACTAATTTTGACAAGTCCTTTAAATGGAATATTTAAATAATTAATATCAATGGATTTTTTTTAATAAGTTTCATTGTAACCGTTTTTAGGTGTGTAATCGAGATGGTTCTTATAGTATTGTGACAAATAGTTCTCTTATACTATAAAATATCATCGAAGAAATAGGAATAATTTTATGGGTCATTTAGAGGAAGCATCATATTTATAAATTTTTGATTTTCAATTAAAAAATAAGGAATGACGAGATAATATTGTGTTAATATTGGATTATTATACTCTTGGTCATTCAAGATGACTAGAGTTACAATTCATTTTAATATATACCCCAAACATTATGGGATAAAATAATATTAAAAAGGATTTGTTTTTCATAAATATAAGTAAAACTATATGCTAGAGTACATTTAATCTATTTGGTTATTTTTGTGGATCATATGGAAATGGTGGAATCCATTTCATGTCAGGAATGTAGTTGTTCATATTAATCAATAAACATTATGCCTCACTATGTCCATCACTTTTGTGTGGATATATAGATTAATTCACTTAACTAAAATGATTATCATTGAAATAGATTATTGGTGGTGAATAATGATTCTAATGTCATGCTTTTTAGTCATACTAACCTATTATAAGAGTTTATTTGTGATATATTGATAGAAAATTACAATTCATTGTTTCTCCCATTCTCAATGAATACTTATTGTTGGGATACACTACATGTATAGTAGTTTATTATATAGATTCATCAATTATAGAACATATTCTTGTTTGATTGATGATAGTGAAAGTTAATGTGTTTTGGGATATTATGAGGAAAACTCAAATCCATTAAAAGTATAAAACAAATTTAATATAAAAGTTGTTTGAGTATAAGGAACATAGTCATGAGTTAATAAATGTACCAATAGCATGTTGTTTAAGGAGATTCAGTCCATGAATCAAGTTATTATAGAGAGTTATCATGTTATTTTTATCCTACACAGGGTATGTGAGGTTTCATAAAACATGGTGCTACCCTATTAGCTAGATTAAGAGCACAATGTCTTCTATGTGTTATGGATGAGGAGTTATGTTCATATTACTTAGAATATTATTTACAACATTTATATATATGTAGATTATGATAACACATTTATTTATAACCTGATGGTGGTCATAGTCCTCAAGGACAAGACTCATCTGCGATAAGTTATT
Source organism: Viscum album (assembly GCA_963277665.1). Classification (NCBI taxonomy): domain Eukaryota; kingdom Viridiplantae; phylum Streptophyta; class Magnoliopsida; order Santalales; family Viscaceae; genus Viscum; species Viscum album. Next base: position 1,587,479,066 of record OY728141.1, on the reverse strand, counting down.
TTTTGGGTGCAGTACTTATGGTCGTAAGTGAATCAATAGGAGATATCATGGTTGAAAAAGAAGATGAATCAAGTTCATAACACATTTTTTTTAGTGTCTTTAACGTTTTAACTTTACAAATTCTTGATTGTGGGTAAGATGTAGTATCCCAGATTTTTTTGTATCCTTTAAGTATTTTTAATAATGTTAAATAAATTTGTTTCACGCATGATTCTTTTTTAAATAACTGTGGGCCCATAAAAAAATATTTCATATTTAAAATATGATATTTTTAGTATGTATGAATTTTATTATTTTTAATAATACATATCTAAAATCTAATTTAAACATTCAAAATTTATTATTGTAGTTTTACTTCGGATGGGGCTTTTCCCTAGGAGAGGAGTTTTTCATACCAATATTTTCGGTTATGGGCCATAACTATTTAAAGAACTTAATAAAATTACAGATTATAACCCTATATAAATACAAATATTACACTAATTCTATTTTTTGTGATAGTGAAAAAGTATGACATATACCCAAAAAAGAATTGTGAGTGAAGAGTCATGTTCTTCGTGGAGGAGTCGACATCAGGTTGTGAATTGAAGATGAATTTCCATTGATTAGTTATTCACTAATGATATTATAAATTAATAAATATATTGTAATTTTATTCCCTGTGAAATTTTAATTATTTTCATTATCATTTTTCATTATATTGAATAATATAATCATTCCTTGAAATTATTATTTTTGGTCATCTATTCTTTCAATACATTCATTAAGATATTGATATATTGGAATATTGAATGGATGAATAGTTGAAATGTCATTCATTAATTTTCTCTCACCGATTACAGAGTCCAAAAATACAATTTCTATGTATTTTTTGTGTGTGTAAAAACCTCATCCAATGACGATGCATGAATAAATAGATGGGTATCCCCAACTAATATAAATTTCCCCTCCTTGATCTCCCCTATATGTCACCATTTTTATTACAAAGAATATAACTACCAAATTGAAAATGTGTTTCTTTATGATAATTAATTAGGTGATGCATTTTTATATTGTGATTGTGAATGATTAATAAATCCAAGAAAACTAAAAAAATAATCTAATGAAACCTAGATATATCTCACGCATAATGATGGAAAAATTAGACATTTTCATAGAAAGGAACAAGTAATTAACATTATATCTATTGATGGAGGTGTAATGATGGCAATTTTTTTGATGAAGTTGTGGTATGGGTGGTGTTTGTGGGTTGAATATTGGTTACAAGATATGTGGTTTTGACAGAAAATAAAAATATAGATGATTATGAAGGATCATCTAGGTATGATTTCTAGTATAGAGAATATGATCATATAACTGATATCCATTGAGAAGATACATTTACATGTATAAGTATATGGGAAGGTTTTCCATAGAGGATAAATTTTTTTAAATGAAATGGGGATTCCAAACATATGTTATGTTTGAATAAACGATTCATGTAATGGTCGTGTAAGGTACATGCCGTTTTAAACCTTGAGCATACATGATATATGGAACTACAAGAACAAATATTTCAAAGTAAATAACCTAACTGAGGTTATAGTGGATAACATAAATTTAAACTCAATTATGATATATATGGAGTATAAAAAGAATTAAATAGCCTATCCATTCACACAACATAGATTAGAACTCAGAAATACATGATCAATAACCCTAGAGATTATAATATTGTATCTAAAAATAGGATAATCCATGTATTTTGAAATAGTATAATTAGATGAAAATAGTACACATATAGATAAACCTATGGGATACATAGTCTATTTTAGGATGAACTGTTTTCTATATATAATCTCATTAATTTTTTTATACCTTCACATCCAGCTGATAAAATTAGACTGGAAAAATATTATTCGTCATATTTTTTATGTATAATGTTAGGATACAATTAAATTTCCTTTATTTTGGAAAATTTATGAGTTTTTAGGTTGGATAGAGTTCATTGAGTTCACATAGATTAATATGGGATTTGGTATTGTTTTTTGGAGTACGTAATAGAGTAATTACAACACTAAAGACATATTGATACTAAGTCATGGTTCTCTTAAATGGGATACATATTTGGATACCCTGTGGAGGTGTAGAGATGAAAAGGTATGGATTATACATATTCATTGATGACTTAGTACCCCCTATGAATTTGGTTTAAGATGCCTCTTTTTTGGGAATAGAGATGGTACACCCTTGATCCTTACAGGGAGTGGTTCCTCTATTGGATTAGTACCCCTTTATGTAATATATATTATTCCCATGATGAAATGTGGGTCCCTTATATGGATGATAGTGTATGAATACATATATGAGATGGTGTGTGGTCCTTCAAACAATATATGTTTTCACACCCTTGATCAACATATGTACCTCGGTGTGGAGTGTACCCTCTAGTATCATTATATAGAAAATACAATAAGTTTACAATGATTAGTAGTTCAAATAATTTGGGTTTTATGGTTCTTAGCTATCTCAGGTATCTGTTGGTATATAATCATTGTTGAGCCATGTCATGAAAAATGGTATTATCATTTATGCATGGTGATATCAATCATTAAAGTATATATGTCTCCTCATTTCCAATAACATGGGTTTTAAGATAACATGTTATAATTCTCAATATTATACAATAATAAATAAAAATACCCTCAAAAAAATAGTGGCACTTTGAAAATTCTGTTATTTCATTATAATAGTGAATCATATTATAATATATCATAAAGATGGGAAATTTAATATATATTGAAATATAAAACTATTATCAATGAAAATTTAAAATAAATGGAAACCAAATTATCATATACACCATATTAACATACTCAATAAACCAATAATAACATATATTTTTTATAAACTTCTACTAGAAATAAAACAATGATGAATATAATAGGCATGGTATAGAAACTATGAGAAGTAACTGAATGATATTTAATGTCATAATAAAATGAATATATATGAGGAAGTATGACTATTACAATCCTAATGTTATTAATTGGACCATTGAAATAATAATATTATCATTATACGTACATGTGTAAAATAATATATATTAAACCTTTTCAAAATAACATAATTAATAATTATTAGTAATTAAAAATTAACTTGGAAGAATAATATAATTATACACATATATCGTAGTATAAAAATTATATGAAGAAAAAGAGCGTATAAATTTATAGCATGAATCAAATGGTTTTTAAATTAACAGTGTATAACTAATAAGTAATATTATAAGATATGGGGAATTATTTTCATAAAAGAATTTCAAATTTTAAATCAAAAAAAATCCTCCACTGATTAATTTTTATTACTTTTCTAAGACATTTGAATTTAATGGAAAATAGTAAGTCACTGTATAAATTTATTATATGTATTGTGATCCAATTATAATTTAAAAATGATGTAATAATTCATTCAGGTTAACATCTGACCAAAACATGGTTATATTATTATTATTATTGAGTATTTTATAGAATAAAAACATTAAAAACCTATAATATATCTTCTAAAGTGTAAAATGTAAATTATGAATTGAAAAATATAATTCTATATAAAAATTATATTCAAATGGAAAAAGTAATATAAAATAATATATTTTAGGTGAAAATTTATAAAATAGTTAAAAGTATATCATAAATATAAAAACCTATATCATGACCCCATCCCTCCAATGATACCCCTCTTAGGTCAGCAATGATAGAAGGAAGATAGTAAACACTAAATCCCACCAACAATACACCCCACACTTGTGAGTAGCGTCGATGTTATATTTATCATACACATGAGAGAAATTACCATTTTAATCATTTTAGGGTAAACATATAAGACAATAGAAACCAATAAAATACATTTCATAAATTAAATACCCTAATTAATGATTTTACTACAACTTAAGTAAGAAGACACACAATTATTACAACTTGAGAAGCTATAAAATCATTGGTAGTGATAAAACATATATAGCATCACCCGAAAAACAACCGAAACTAGTGATGTACAAATCGGTATCCAACTATCTCTTACTATCTCGAAAAACATTACATATATATGTAGGGTGAGAATAACATGTATACTTAGCAGTATCCTCCCAAAAATATCTCTTGGAAAATGTCAATAAACCATACTAAATCTGTGTAAATAAAAAATAAAACCAACATGTCACTTAAGATGGTACAATGTAATTTCCCCACCCAAACCATGGACCACTAACCGAATAACACAAAAAATATATTTCATTCTATATTAAGAACATATATGAAAATGAACGTACCTATCTCCAAATTATACTTTTGTTTTATTCTCTCACACACTAGTGTATATTTCAGGTGACTATACCTCCTATAATTCATCTTGTAACTCATTAAATAGTGTCACAACCATTACTGAAACATATGTAGCTCGACATCTTGTTATCATCAAATCACAGTATTGACTAATTTCATTCAAGTAATCCAATAATTCTTATGTACTTGTATTATACCTCATAACATTTCAATCCATGCATGTAATTCAATGTGATGATGCAGCAACCACATATGGATAAATGTATGAGACATACCACAAGTTGTTACATATTGAACACATGTTTATAGTAAAACCATGATCCATCATTGGCTTTGTAGGAACACACCCTATATCATAATCCATTATATCCCATGATTAGCCTACTCATCTATGTTTATATAGGTTCCAATGGGTGTGGATGTTAGCCATCTAGTCCATTACGATATTAGATGTGGTAGAAAACACACACCCAATCCTTTTGGTGCATATTTCCCTACTGACAAGAGTAGGGTATCATATGAACTCATAAAATATAAATAATATCATGAACCGCCATACTAAGGAAACTACCTATCCTCACACACATCTTCCCCTAACATCGCACGAAACCCCCAGGCTGCAACTAAAAAGGAGTAGACTTCAAACAAATATAGGAGCATCAAATACATTATTCATTAATTAATAATCTATTCATTACTATTTTCCCATATTCATTTAAATTGTTAATACATTAATATTCTATGCCAAGTGTTGATGACACAATTTAAACTTGTTTTTATATTTTCTATTTTGTCATTATTATTTGTAAAAATTAAGAACCCACAATATTTTTTAAATTAATATATTTTTAAATTCAAAAATTATATGGTAATTCTAGGACTAAACATAAGACAATATAATAAAAATGACCTTTTCTAGAATAGAGTCTAATTGTCTAAAAAAATTTGTAACTAAACATTTAAATAAAATTTATCCTTCTTGACATCATGTAAAGATCAAGAATCCATTAATAAAGATTAATATATTGATGAGTAAGCTCTATTTTAAACTCATCGAAACATACCCAATGTACCAAACCATTGAGCCTAAAATCAATCTATGATGTCATCACTATAATTATCTATCATTATAGACTATGATCCCAACCCACTGAAGAACAAATAACTAGCCATGAATATTGTCATGGGCTTCCAACAAATTTCTCATCAAATCATTTCAACCACACTAGGTTGTAAATAAATCACCTAAAAGAGGTGAATTCCTAGATCATAAACATATTTTAATGAAATTACCACAAATGAAATTGAAGTCAATTAATTAAATAACATCGAGGCTTTCGGACTGACCATAAATTAATGAGGTCTCCTTCAACTAAACAATTATTCTTTAATAAATATATATTTTAATTATATCCTAAATTAACAAGTCAATTATGAATTGGATTTCCCACAACAAGTAAAAACAATGTAATAATTACTAATATCTACTAATAAATATAACATTATTTAATTACCACTTTAATATTTGAATGAGTCCAAGATATTAAATAATTATTCTTCTCATGCCTCATTCATTTAATTAATTAATTTAAGTGGATGTATATTTTTATCCAAATTTAGGCAATTTTTAGGTTACATAATGTCAAAAATATGGATAAGTATATATAATACTAACTTGTAATTATAAATTATCATCACAAAACACATTTTCTCCAAAATCATAATCTAAAATGTTAATCGCCACCTCATTAAAAATCTATTATTTAAACATGTTATACTATCGATTTTAATCCACAATTATTTATAATATTCTAAACAATTAAATAAATTTACAAACAAGAAATTAGTTTAATATCATCAAATAATATTTTCCAAATGACATGCAATTATTTTCTACCCTCTATTGTATAATTCGAAGAATTATTATCAATATTTTATAGCATGAAATAGTTTCTACTATTTCAAAACAATTCATCCCATTTTGTCGCATTCTAGTTTCATATTACCAAAAAATATTTTTACACAATGAATATGATTATTCTATTTATATTTATGATATATTTAAACATAATGATAATAAATTATTATTTACTAATTGGAGATGGTTTCTAATTTACAATATTAACAACAATATATGTTATTAATTATAATAAAATATTATATAACTATATAAAATTATAATTATATTTAATGAATAAAGTATTCCTAATCCTGTGATATCATTTATAATTATATATATGAATTATGATAATCAAAACATGTAATTTAATTCTTATTTATTCCCATTGATAGAATTCCATAATATTCAACAATAATGATTCCATAATGGATTGGTTTTAAGGATTATTATCTAATTATGATTAATCGCATTCATTAATCCAGAATAATCTAAATCATGTTAAGATAAAACTTTTTCAAATAATATATTTGTTACTACTTCCCTCCCTCGCTACAATGATCACTGAAATATTATGTAAGATCAATATGAGAAATTTGTTTTTTCATAATCGTGAATGTGTGAGGAAAATTTCTAGTGATCTATAATCCCTATTAAATCCAAACTATTTGACCACTCTCAAAAAATGGGGATGGATCATCGATGTTTCAAAAAGAATAAGGATGAATTGAATATAGACGGTAATCAAATTAAATCATGATGAATTTGACATCTGAAGTAGGGAGTTGATCATCTCAATTTTTCTCATATTTTTATTATACCAAATTCAAATATTGAAAATAATTTTTTCCTTAAATATTTATTTCACCACTCTATATTAACCTCCACATTTTAAATCTTACATCCTTCCCATTTTATTTCATTTTCCCATTTTTAATATGTTTTATTATAATCTCTCTATTCATTTTTCTTTTCTACACTTTTATTTATCCCTATATCAGACCCCACCATCTTCCCTCTCCCAATTAATTTATTAATAACCATTATTAAAAAAACACACACATTCATATATATATTTACTTTTGAAATAAACATAAAAATATTTTAATAAACAGACATATTTTAATATATATATTTGTGTGTGTGTATATATATATATATATAAGAATTTGATATATACATGCCCACACACATTCATATATGCCTCTATATATACCTAACATTTCATAACACAATTTTTTTTCAGTGTTTAATATATAAAATACATGTAAATATATATTTATACACATGAATAAAATGTTACAAAATGTGTTATATATTATGCCTAATTATAATATTGAAAATATAGTTTAAAATCAAAAACATAAAAATAATTATAATTAAATAAACCATCCAAAATTTATTCAACCACATTAAAACCTAAAAAATAAATTCAAAATATATTTCAAAATGAATTTTATAATATAAATTACATTCCATAATCAAGAATACAATTTTCATTCAACCTATTAAAATGTACTTAATAATAATTAAACATTCCACTACTTATGAAAAAAATAAAAACCCTACAAATGAATTTAAAACTTGTGAATCACATTCATTACTACTTTCAATTAATTTTTAACCCCATTTTAAAATATTATTTAGGAAAATATTTAAAAATATCATGGACCTAGGGATAACAAGGAAACACTCTAGAAAGACAATGGAATCACTCCAAAAACATTTCAACCTTTTTAAACCAAGAACTATATCTATGGGTAATCCAATGGTTTGAAATGTTCCACAACCAATATTTCAAAATCATTTCTTTAGAAATTATTATAAAAAATCCTATTTATTTCCTATAAATACCAACACCTTGTCCCATTTCACTTCACTACAATTATATTGATCAGGAATTAAATGATTTTTTCCATTAAAATAGTAAATCCTTGGGTATTTTATGATCCTATGATATACTACATTGTCATTAATAAGCTACTTTTTTAAGTCAAGTGTTCATAAACTCCTCTATACCTTAATTTTTACAATTCATATTCATCATTTTATTTTAAAATGGGAATTATTTTAAAATTCACTATTATAAATTAATTATTATATTATAAAATTGATATATACAATTCCTCTCATTATAATAGCATTAAAAGACATTATAATATTCAAGCATTAATCTTAGAGATATGATTTTTAATATTCTTGTAATTAAAGAGTGTGTCGTTTCCTTCAAATGTTGAAACTCATAATGGGAAATTATTTGTATGGTTTTTAATGATATTTACAAACCATAATAATAAATGTTTTTCCTTGTCATATCCCAAAAACATTAAATAAATCTATAATAACACATTGTAATCATTACATTCATAATATTACATTCCATTACATAGTGATTATCCTATTGTATCTAATTTTATTATGGGAAACTATATAGATAGCCACATTATTCCACTAAATGAGGACATATTTCAATTTCATATTTCCATTATTCATATATGGAAAAATATTTATTACATATCCATTATTATATACTAGGCTCCTTAAGAATAATTATGATATTTATTGTTTAGCCACTATCTTGATAGGTTGGAGGTATTGGATTTATTATGTGATGAGTGGGGTTCAAAATTATATATAACCTCAATGCATTGGAAGATATCATGAGACCTGCTTTCTAGGATATTTGATATAATATTTAATCATATATATATATATATATATATATTATTGACATGAGGAATTACTGGTACATTTATGATGTTCGAAATTTTATAGTACATCATTATGAAATTAGTTACTCTTGACCTTGAAATTATATATAATTATGTTACCCATGAATATATTTTTCCCACAATTACATTTTTATAAACATTATTTATTCCTATCATAATATTTATTCCACATTAATGTGTGATAACTTCCACTGTATTCTACACCCTACTGTGTATCTGAGGTCCCCCTTTTATTTTTTCTCATTCCCTAGGACACTGAGTTGTTTAAAACATGTTACATATGTTTATATAAGGATAAATAATTTGGTTTGTATATGATGTTACATTAGAATTGGTTTTATAGTAATTTAGGTAACTAGATGTCAGAGACTAAAAAACGATTTCACCCAATGATCACTATATCTTATACAAATATAATAAAAATACCACCAGCTCTACTTCAATAAATTATTGGTGTTACAGTGTGTATAAATTCATGTTCAGTAAAATCCATTGGACTTTTATTTAGAAGAAAATAATTAGATAATATAACCCTTTGATAAACCATCAGGATAACCAATAAATATTTAAATATTAAAATAATTTCATTTATAATAAATTTTATGAATATATATTTTATAATTTATAATTCCTAAGGTTATTCAAGTAAAATTTATGTAAATTAATTTTTTTAGAAATAGTTCTTATTGAAAATATTAAAAACAATTTCTACTATGAATTGGATAATATAAGTATAGAGGGGTGTGAATTTTAATTTTAAAGCTTTTTAGAAAATAAAACATAGAATATATTAAATAAAATAATTAATTTTGTAAAAACAATTAAGACAGTCAAGTTTAGTATAAATATAAAATAAAAAAAGAATAAGTGTTTGATGAAGGAGTTCAGAAGTTATATACAATGGGATCCATACATCTCTTCCCCTCAAGATCCTTGAGTGGTTTTAGTATATTACCTTTATTTTAAATTATTGGGGAAAGAAAAAAAATTACAAATATAAGAACCATGGTTTATAATTGTTATACAAAAATATAAATCCCTCATTCCTTTATGTTGTTGTATCCACCAAAACTTTTACACAAATATATTTTTAGTAGATTTATCTAAAAACCCAAATAACTTTACTTTTGGGGTTTTAAGAACATGTCCCCATACAAAAATGGTATTGTGCAACCATGAAAAAGAAAATTAATAGAATTTACTTATAAATTCCATATAATGTACACTCTCATACCGCCAGATAGAAATAATTGTAATTATTAGGAGGAAGAGAGAAAAGAGTAACCCAGATCATGAGAATAAATCAATGTTTCTATACAAAGATCTAAAATTATATTTAATGTATCCTTTTCCGTTATTGAACCCTAGGGGGAATATTTGTTTGAATCGATGGGTTTACGAATTATCTAATGCTTCCATGGTTAGTATAGAACTGTTAGTCGTTGAATTCAATCATGTGGACCCCTCTATGTATGAATCATTTTAAGTCGATCTGGATTCCATAGAATATATGTTGTGAATAAACATGAATCCTTTTTTTCACATTGTATCACTTGGTAGCTATAGGTTCATGACTAAAATAAGGTCCATCACATCCATTCAAAGCCTTAGTTTGTTCCAAAAACATCTTGAAATTTTTTCAAAAATTAAGATACTCAAATTTATAGATTGAAAATGGTAAAAATGGATGTTTTCATCATTATATAAACCTAAAAGAGTTATTTTTAACATTCTACCTCCTTTTTCATACCACATATAGTAAATAAAATAATTAATATAAAGAAATTCATGATGAAATTATTATTATTATATCAAAAATAATATTCAATATATCGTAAAGAAATTTATCCATTCATTTTCAATATAAAAAAAATAAAATTTAGGCATATATTTTCAAAAATGATGTTGTTCATAATTAAATTTAAATTTTACTCCCCCTTTTTCATTACCAAAATATAAAAAATGTAAATTATTCAAAATTCAATAATAATTAAGAAAAAATAATTAAATTTAAAAAATTATTTAAAAAAATCGTTCTACCATTGAAAACATTATGTTTCAACCAAAAATAAAAAATTGCATTTGATTTAAAAACAATCCCCCTCTTTAAAGATTAAAAAACATATATATTTAAATGATTGAAAATAAATTAATTTGAAAAAAGAATTGAATCCATTGGAAACTATTCATTGAGAGACTAGAACATATCAATACATATGATTTCATAATCAACTCCTCATAAAATAATTATAAACAAGATATTTAAGACATAATACCAATAATTACACTACATAATAATTTATAACACATGCATGATAAACAATCAATCTAGGTTCTGGACCCTATAGTTAGAAGACCTAACGGGATGTCCCCACTCCATTGGTTAGAAGCTAGAAATATGGAATCCAATACCATCCATTGCAAACCATTTTAAAGGCTATAATAACAAACACTACATATATATTGAGAAATAAAATAGGAAATTACACATGATATAATATAAAGGAAATGACAAAAGTGATATAAATAATGTAAAATACCAAAACCTAGGTACATGGCCACAAAAAAATCAAAGGTAACCCAAACTACTGATAGATACATCATGTGATACATGAGAAACATACTACTATATCACTAGAAGACACACATTCCCAACTAACATAAAACCTTATCACCACATTTTAGTGACTTTTTATTTCATGCATTAGAAAAAACATGGTCTATAATCCCCTAAGCGAGTGTATAGGGTTTGAAAAAAATAATCCTAGTAATATCATACCCATTTGTTCCTAAACTCAATTTTCACAAACAATTCCAATATTCTCAATAATTGATTTTTTTTAAAAATAGTATTCTAATTTATATCAAAATCATGGAAAAAATATTTCCCCATTTCATGATTCTAAATGAGATTCCATACAACACAGTTCTGTTTACCTTTCGAAATAATATATTTATCAAATCATTGAATATTTTTAATACGATAGGAAAAAATACATACCTAAAAATAAAAAACACAATTAATACCACCCATAGGAGAATATAGTTAGGTTCTATATTTGTATTTAATTCCTCATTTATCATTTCAAGAAGTAGTTCACACTAAATAATTCACTATCACAATATGTCCTAGGGAGTAGAAGATCACTACCTGGATGAACGCTATATGATTACGAAGAGTCAAGTCCCATGGAAGGTAGAAATTGGGAGTATGTGAACACCACATGAGTGACCCCCTATGGAATAATTATAAAACACAATACTATAAACCCCTCTTAGGTACATATGCATCTCTTACGTTTCAAATATTTAAAAATATCGAAGGGATGATATATTTTCATAAATCAATTTTAAAAAAAACTCTATTTCAACAAAATAATTCTTCACGATCCATTTCCATAAACAATTTCATGGTGATTTTGAGAAACATGGTTTAGTTTCAATAATTTCTGAAAAAATATGTTTTATAACAATAATTTACAAACATATATCATGAAGATCATGTATCGTGCCAAAAATCACATTGAAAACTTGTTAAAAACATTTATTGATTGGTTTTTCAAAATTTATTACAGATGGATCCACTTAACTAACACATTGGTTTTTATAAAAATAATAGCGGAATCCATGAACTAGATGTAATGAGAATAGTAAATAATGTGACAATAGTCCCTAGAAATCAATTCACACGTATTTTAAATTGATTACCTATTAGAATAATTTTAATGGAGATGATAAGAAATCACATAACTTATTGAGAAGATGATTCATAGACAACAAAATAAGATCTGGAATTCATGAAATAGTTTCACAATATATCAACTCATTGAAAACCACTTAATCCAAGATCAAAATGATGACATGAGGTCAATCAAGAAAGTAAATAGAATATATAATGGACAACAAAATCCCTTCCCAAGAACTTCTGATTCAAAACCCTAGATTCAAAAAAAATCAGGAAGGATTTATATAAGTGTTTACCATTCCTAAGATACACTACAACCTCCTCAAAATGATCCAAAAGAATTCCATTAATAGATGTAACACCTTCCTCAATTATAGTTGGTTGACTCATCCATTATAATTCTCTATGTAGATGAATCCATGATATTGTGGATGATATCCCCACTGAATGTGGTCATGATCTTAACACACTATAATTCCCAACACCCCACTAGACATACTATAACATATATATTTTTGTTCATTGGGTTTGACCATAACATAAACTACATTGTTTTGAGTCATTATATTTCATTGTGCATTGGGTGACCACCAACATTCCATGCTCGTGGTCGTACCCTATACTAGGAATTGTTGCTCTACTCATGGTGTACCTGAACTACTGAGTTATAAAATGGATTGAAATTCCATTTTATCCTGCTGATTTGTGTTGATAAATTTTAAACACCCATTAAAATGTAATTTTAATTAATGAACACACCTCAAACTAAGAAAGACCAATCTTGATGATCAATTATAGAATATTCCTCAATCCATGATGTGATAACATCCCCACTAAATCCCTTTCAATTTATAGAATATCACATTAAATTATGATGATCCAAATAAACGATCACACCACTTCTCCCTCGTAAATGATTCCTAATTACATATCTCAAGAAAATCTGATATTTTTTGTCAAAAAACTGTGAGTAATGGAATAGACTTCTTCTATAGAAAATTAATTTGAGAATTAAAACTCATGGAGTTTCTCCAACAAAAATATGTGTAGATCCAACTCAACTTCCCCAAATTCTGAACATTTGAAAGATTAGGATGATTCCTCTAATGTTAGGATATATTAAAAATATCATGGATACCCCTCAATAGGGCCAGAGATTCACAACAATAAGCTATACGTAAAATATTATCATTAATCTCAACTATTCCAATATATATTAATACTAAAATCCAATGTAACTCTTACTGATGGTGGCCCCATATAGAGAAACATTCAATAAGAACCATTCAACAACAAAATACTTCAAATGATTGAATTGATAATCAGCATAAGATATCTACTGACTATGTGATGTAACCAACTATTCACATATTACCTAAATTGACACTAGAATATGCTCAATGAAACTTGGCCCCATAAGAGAGGCATCCACCACCTCGATCTAACAATAGGTTAACCTCCATAGATTACCATACAAATAATAAAATTTATCAATCCCATTTGATGATTTGAAATATTTTGTATAATAATACTCAACTAGTCCAGGATGATTTCCCAGAAATCCCCTAAGATCCATGTTACATGTAAAATGAATATCTTCCAGAATATGAATAATACACTCAGTCTGGACATCCATCTATGGATTATATGTTGTACTCAACATGACATAAGTCCATATCACTACATGGATCCCATTCCTATAGTAAGAGGTAAACTTGGGATCCCTATTAGATAAAATATTATGGGGACCCCATGTAACCTCAACATTTTACAAACGTAAAACTTATCCAGATCATCAACCTTGGATTTTACTATAATCGAAATAAATTGATCCAATATTTTCAACTGATTAATCACCACCTAGTTTGATTTTTTTCTCTAGGGATTCCATGGTAACATAACAATTATTTCAATGGGTATATATTCCATTTTCTATATTAGCACCAAAATAATTCGAAAAAATGAAAAATTCATTGAGTTATTTTCATTAATATTTTTGAAATTTTATAAGGAGACACATACTAAAGAATATGGAGACTCATACCCAACAACAAGAAACATGGTATCATGTCATAATACATCCTTGGAGTTCTATAATTGGAAAAACATCATTAACTATGAATTCCATGAATTTGAAAATTCATGAGGAATAAATGGACAATGTACCAATTCCTGAAGTGAAGTATTCTTTCAGAGGGCAGAGTCTATCCATGAGTTGTCTCCACACTATATAAAGATTCATTGATTCCTCTGAACTCATCATACATCTATTTTTCATGTAGATCATGTTTATTTAGAGATGATGGAATCTAAATACTTGTCAAAACTATACCCAAATCATATTCTTGTTCATCTAGATGTAACTGTTAAAATTTTCCATCAAATTATACTCCTCTATGACATCTTAGAAGGATTAATAATGAAATTTCCAAATGAGATAATTGACGACAACACTCCCCTTACTGGGTGTGTTGTTGATAAAAAAGTAAAATGTATGAAGGAACTCCACCCATAACAAATGAATTAGGTTGAGGTATTTTTTATAGATTACACAACTTGATGTTTTATGATGAAAATATACTATAAACCACTCTCTAAAAAAATAGGGTCACAAAAACATGAGACCATGAACAAAAAGTAGTGGGTTCTATGTGATAATTGGGATTATTATTCCTAAGGGGATAAACCTATTGAGAATTGTATACCACCGCATGATCATACTATATAAAAACAAATCTCATACTATCACTAGAAAAATCATAATAAATTATGTAATCGTCACCATGTTTTTGAATTATCAGAATAGTAGATGATATTAGACTCCATTTAAACACATCTTTTTAGTCCTGAAACCTATAATCCAATGATAATTTCACCACATTGTTTTTAGGATAATTCAGTAGGGATGATATCCTACATAAAATTTCTTTTAAAAAATAGTAATACACAATAAGGCCTTTGAAACTCTTTATCATGAAGAAATTATATTGTTCTTCCCATGGAAATACTACATTCACATATTTTGGATTGATTTTTAGAATATGTTTTGATTTAAAATTAAACAAGAACGTCATTTCATAGATCTATGAACCTTATTTTTATTTCATCCCATAGAGGTAGTGACTTCACAATATTACCAAAACTAAATTCACATGTTACCCATGATCATTATTTTTTGGCGAACATACAAGGATATAATCCACAATTACCATAATAAATGTTTCAAGAAACTAGTAAAATATCTAATTCATCAAATCTATAAATACTAAAGGAGAGTAAGTTAGCCTAAATTATATCAAGTGATATTCATAGTGGCTATAAAATTTCTATAAAGTGGTCTTTGGGATATTTACATCCTTTCCATTGAGCTAATGTTAACTCGTCCAAAGATTGATTTTTGAAAACCACATTCCCCTTTAACATATAATATAATTCATCTCCATGGGGTAAAAGATTCATATTAATAACTGTAACATGATTCATCTTCCAATAAAAATATATAGAAAAATAGAACCATCATCCATATTACCAAATAGATTAGGGGAAAACCCTTGAGAAAAATTGGGATGATAAAATCCATTATCCATCAGGTCATCCTACTAGATCTTTTACTCTATCAGCTATGTAAGTGATATGTGATAAGAGTGTATAGAAATTATCCTCATTATAAAAACCATGTCTATATTGAAATTTCTCCCCCTTTAAAGAGGAATATCAAAGATGTATTCTAAATAAACCTTGTGGAAATCCCAAACAATCATGGGATGATAGCATTGGAAGATACATCATCGAGCTAAAGCCACATCATTAGACAGCATATTTCTATGATATATCAAAGATGTTCCAACATTATGGAATTTTTAATAAAATATTTCCATGACCCATCCCAGACAACCCATTATATTAGCCTCTAAATATACCTTGAATAGACCTAATCTGTTCTTTCAATCCCCATAGTCGAGGGACTAGCACACAAGAATCAATAAAAAACTATAAAGAATGATATTCCTAACTTGAAACAACCAAAATATCATAAATGTAATGTAATATAAAAAGAATATAATTATTCCATAATTAAAAACCAACATAAATAGTGATAAAACTAAGGAAATTGGTTGAAACAATGATACATGTCCCTGGAAAAAACCAAACGGAACCGAAAGTAATGACATATACTTTATATGAAATATTAAAAACATCATAGTATCTCATTACGGATACTCAATCCATATTGACATGAAACTCAATGATCAATATTTGGTAACTTTCCCTTTCCAATATTATGGAATACAATTTCTATAGACCCTCGAGGATTTTTTTTTCAAGTGAGAGAAATAATACCAGTACGATCCCACTCAAATTTTCTAAAACAATTAGATTCCAAATAAATTAAATATTCTTAATATGTGAAACAAAGGAATGATAAAACAATTTTCACATTTATATAAAAATACTAGTAAAAACATTACCCATTTTAGTAGTTTGAATGCATATGACCTATAACAATGGTCAAAACACAGTTTCAAATAAAATTTTTTATCATATCATATGTCATTTCTAGTATCAATGCAATAACAAAAAAAATCCAAAAAATGAAATGAATTGTGGTGACCATCCATATGATAACATAGGATTGGGATAATTAGGTCTTTCATTCCTCATTAATCAATTTGTAAATTTGTTAATAATATATATGACCATGTAACACCAAGTGTAAGTTGTGAAATATATTTTTTCTAATTAATTTAATCTTTTTTATATTATTAATTTCACATAACAGTGAATATAAAATTTTTTATGTATAAGCACAAGGTGTTTCTTTCATAATCTATAACACCATGAAATGAATTCACTACATGAAAAATTTATATTATATTTTAAAACACACAAGTCTATATTTTTATTGTATTACACATAATACTTAGTCCCTTCAATAGATTTCATTACATGAAATGTTGAGTTTTTCTGCACTATAATATACTATTAATAATATTGTTATAATATTGTTATAGTCACCACCTATATGATGGAATTGATTTTGTGAATAATATTAAACTAGTTGTGAAAATATGATCTAAAAATATATATATATAATGAATCCTTTGGTTTTCAATTAGTTCGAAAAGAAATTAATAACTATTGGAGAATGAAGAAATATTGCTTCTATGAAAACTATTTTTCTACATATGAAAACAATTTTATCTCAATAAATTAAACAATCACATTTTAATTAATTTTGTAATATAATTAATATATTATATATTTTCTAAAAAAATTACACTAATTCTATATATTTCATTGGTATATAGTAAGAATAAATCCAATTTTATGAATAATAATATGTATTTTTCTAAAATGTAATATTATCACCTTTTAAGGGGGAACATATTTTAAATATTATTTTTGAACCATTTATAATTTTTTTAACAAAATAATCATAATTTTGGAACTGTAATATCAAATTTACATTCGGTGAATTTTTGGTATTTTTCTGAGAAGTATAAATATTTGATGAATTTTGAAAACTTTGAATATTAATTCAAAATTGAGATTTCATATAATTTATTTATAATGTAAAATTAGTTTTTTTATTTAAAATGTTTAATACTATAAAATTTAGAAAAATAAATCCTATCTAGTTTATTATAATCAATTTAACAATGAAATTGGATATATAAATATTTCTAAATTTAGAAAAATTTTACTTTGAAAACCTGCTTTGTCATCCTGTAGGTCGGGTTAAATTTAAATTAATTTATCCCACTTATATGATTATATATTAGGGAAATAGATTCCATTTTTTTAATAATAATTATTTATAACTTATGAAAATGCAATATTAGTTTCTATGAAAAAAATATATGATAACTGGATTAAAATGTAGTACAATGATTAAGAGAAATATAATCTTAATAGATGAGTAAAAATTAAAAATAAGGGTCAACATGAATTTTTTTTCAAATTACACAGGAATACCATTTTTAGGGAATATTCCCCCTTTTATAGATTTTTTAAAATTATTAATAACACAATACATGGACGAAAACTTGGGTGGAATGCACTTTTTGAAAATTTACTAGAACGCCACACATCATCCACTATAAAAAGGAACTCATCCCTACAACTTATTCCTAACTATAGACCCATTTATATCACAAAAACACAGATAAAATAATATATAAATATCACTAATATCATTATAAAATCCTCACATTGATCATAAATTAATCTATTGAATCTCTTCTGGGAAAATCAAAGCGAGTTACCCAAAGAAGTGGTAACATCCTTCCTGAAGCTCCTTTATTTTTTTTCATTCCTCACCCCCTAAAATATTATATTTATAATCTTATATAAAAAGTATGTATCCTAGATATATTTATATGTTTTTATTCTATGTTTTCAACATATACTTAATAACCCATCCATATAATGGGTAATGAACATAACCATTCTTTTGTATGGATAACTACCGCCACACAAAACGATGTTGCTCATTTTTCCTTTAACATGTGTCATGGTTAAGAATTTTGATAGAAAATATATTTCGATATGATTTATATTATATTTAAATATTTATAATGATAATTTAATTATTATAAAAAACATAAATTCATTCATTACATTTTTTGTAAATAAGATAACATCATTTTTGGATATATGGACTACCGCCTCTTCCAAGCAATGTGACTCAATCATGCACTACATGGAATGTATTAATGATGGATTTAGTGAAAATATGGTATATAAATGAAATAATGTTTAAATTATAATGATACTATAATGATATTATAAATATATACATATTTTTCGTTTACTTTCTTCCTCTCAATATGCTAATAAAATAGAAACATTGTTTATGTGAATGTACAACCTACCATATCCCAAAACAGTGTATTTTATTTCACATATATATATTTCATAGACTATTATAAATAAATATATTATAAATATATATTATATTTATAACATTATTTAAATTATTTAAAAAACTTAATCATGAAAGAAGTAAGAGGGTCAATATAAAAACCACAACATATACAAAAAATAAAGCAAATATTACCCAAAATAACACATTAACATTGTGATTTTAATAAATAGGTAATATAATGTCTTAAATAAATAATAAATAATATGATATATAGTACAATGGTTATATGGAATATGTATAATAAATTTTTTATTATTATTCATGGGGTTTTAATGTATATAAATATGGGTAAGACATAAAGAATGGGAATTTCATCTAACTGTATTTCTAAAAGATATATGTCATTCTCACCACTTAATTATTTTATGTGGTGTATATAAATCCCTATGAAATTTTATATCAATAATTTAATTAATTTAATTATGTTATTATATTTTATTTACTTTATTCATTCACGTGGACCATGAGTCTAATGTTACTCAATTAGTAATGGTTTTCTTCATTTACTTTTTCTCTATGAGATTTATACATTAATCACCACTAATTTATTTTGTATGGTAAATATAATTACAATGAATGTTTTCTATTATTAATTTTCTTTATTTTATGGGTATTTACATAAAGTTTTTATGGTCATTATTTCATGTGGTTTGTGGTTCAGAAGTAACCAAATCATTAAAGTAATTTTGTCTCAATTTCCATTCATTGATATAATACCATGTTATGAACCAATATTTTTATATGGGGTGTTTATAACTCCCATTAGAATTTTATATCTTGTATATAATTTTGTATTCAGGATATTTTTAGCTGCATTTAATTTTATTTCTTCATGGGTATTATCAATCAAAGTTACTAATGTGTAAACTATTTATAATTACCATATCATCATTTATCATGATTATTTATCATTATACTTCTATTGAAAAATAATATGATCCATATCTCATGAAAAATCATAATGATTATTATCATATAGTTACCAATGATATAGTCATGTATTTTCCCATTTTACCACTCATTGGAACTCATTATAAATATAAAAAATTTATTAGGAAAATTTGACTTTATTTCTCCTTTTAACCATAAATATGTGTTCTTTCAAGACCATGTTTTCAAAGAATGATTTATAAAATGATTCAATATTATCCTATTATTCATAAAGGATATTTTTAACATATTTTTAACATTTTATAGATTTTTTTTAAAAAAAAGAATATTCTTTTCATTAACTGATTATTACACTTTTGTAATCTGTAATAGTGAATAGGGAATGTTCGACATGTTTAGAATTACCCACTGTTGGGAAATTCATTTCCTTGGATCATCATTTTAAATTTTATAAAATTATTTTTCAAATAATTATTTTTCCTAATATTCTATTTTTTTAATATAATGATTTCTTTAAAGATAAATGTTTCCAAAAATAGTTTTATGTTTAAAAAAGTGTTTAAATTATTTGTGAAGCTTTATTTATATTTTTCAAAAGGATATTATAGAAGAAAATGATTCCAATTATTCCAATATTTATTAATTTTTTCATAAATAAATTATTTAAAATGTGTTTTAAAAAATGAATTAATTCACCTTTTTAGGTTTTGAATAATATTTTTAAATTAAAAATCTTTAAAAATTTGTTATGTTTTAAAAAGTTTTTTTCATAGATGAAAAGATATTTTCCAAAATATATTTTTCAAATAAAATTATAAATATCTTATTATAAGAAAATGTTTTTAAAAAGGTTTTATAAAATTGATATTCAATGAAAGACTATTTTCTTAATGAAATGTTTCATGTGATCTTTTAAAATCCTTCTCCTTCAAAGATTACTAAATTTTTTATAGTTTATGATTTAATATGGATGTGATTATTGAATAACATTATTATTAATTCATGAATGGTTTATTTATATAATTTTTGTCTATGAAACCTATTTCTCTTCCATGGGTTATGTTCTCTTAAAACTATCTTATTTTCATCGGATTTTTTTTGAGTAAATGATTATGAGACCTATATATTTTCCATTGGAAATTATATAATGAAATGTTTATGATACCCAGTCCATTTAATGGGTTATGATATGGTATTTATTAGAACATTATCTTTTTATGGGGTTTGATATTATACATATTATATTATGTAGTGGAATATGTATGAATTATCTTATTATGTGATGGGTCATACCTATATCTCCCTCTAATGAATTGGAAAATTATTTTAATATCATGAGATAATGATGGGAAAATAGAAGATTTACTTCATTGAAAATTGTAAAAAGGTGTGTCCTGATCCAATATAAGAGGATGGGTATTCCCAATCCACTATGGATAAAAGGGAAAACAGAACCACTATAGGAAGATGGGGAACTGTGTTCCCTTATAAGAAAAGTGCCACGACTGAGGATGGTTGTTTATCATTACCTGTAGATGTAGTCCCATTATGTTCCTTGATATTTTTTTATCAATGAGATTTGAATTATAGGAAATTATGTTACATGTTTATGTGTTGGACACACATTTTATGTGTTATTCCAATGATATGCCCATATGGTTCATTTTTGTGATTATCTTATGATTCGCATCTCATGATCTACCAATATAAATGAAATGTCTCATGTTTCATATCGTTGATATATATGATATGTTCTTCCAATGTTATTCTCATGTTTTTCACCCATATATTCATTATATTCTTATGTATTTAGTTTATTTAACCTTAGTGAGCATTCAAGCTCACCCAATTAATATATTTTATTTTCCCTGGTTATGGAGAATGGTATTATGTTGGATTAATGATGGGGAATGCAGTTAATGGATAATTTGAAGATATTTCAGGAAACTATAATAATGTGTTCCTAGTTTCCAAATACAGAAAACTATTATAGTCCTCAGGCATATAGTTTTCTAATGTTCTTTCATTTAAATTGATGTAATATCCATTCATATAAATCATGGGTATATATAGTTATTATCAAAAGAATTAATTTATTATCCTTTGAAACTATTTTATGATAACTCTAGATATATCCATATGGATATTTAAGAGGATATGTATACGGTGTCTCAAAGGAAATGTTAAATTATAGGAAAATGTACTAGAATTTTGTTAAAGGATAGAGTAATTGGTATCCTATAAATAAATCATTTTATGGATACAAAAAGTGGATGTGGATTTGGAATAGATGTATATAGGGGTAAAAACCTTGAAAAGAAAATATTGATCTATCCTCGACTGAGAAATCATGCAAGAAAACTAGTCTTACAGTACACCTAGTTTGACAATCCGGGGGGTATGATTTTGAAATTCAAAAAAATCATTGAAAAAATAATGAATGCTTTAGATGTAATATGATTATGAATAATTTGAGACAAAACTAAAGTAAAAATACATTATAAAATTAGGTGTCATTATTTATACAACATATAAGTAATTATTCATGATTATGAGGTTTTATACAATGATAAGTGTTTCTCATACAACAATTTATGGTTTTATTTAATTCCATGAACATGAAGAAACAAGGTTTAAATAGAATACATCTGATATGGAATGTATAGGAATGGTGAAAATCGTTTTCCTAAGTGGAAATATCCTGATGATAATTTAGAAGGTCCATTAGTATTGGTTATATTTCATAAGATATTCAAATCAAAAATCACATGTGAATGGTATAGGATGATCTCATAGTAATATTTACATTAAACAAAAGAATTGTGATTGGATTGAGGTTGATTATCCTTAAGAAATTATTCATATTTTAAATTCTAGGAATGTATTATTAAGGGATATCATGATGAATCTAAGGTAATTGTTTTATAATAAAATTGGATGAATGATTTTTATATGTATAGGAATCCAATAACAATGTTATATGAATCAAGATGTTCATGTTTTCCATTAATGATTTGAAAATATATATTCAATAGAACTGATGAAATAAAAAAGGTATACAATGAAAATTTGATATTATTCATAAGGGAAGGTAAGCGTTAATGTTTCACTAGGGTTGATAAAATTGAGATCATATTGGATAAAAATATGATTGATATGAATAATGTTAATTGGATAGTACCAATTAAAATATACATATTTAATGTTTTTTTGATTATGTGGAATATTCTATCATGGATGAAGCTTAAAACAATTTAAATATATGGAATAAAATCATTAATCTTCAGAATAATGTTTCATGCGTGTTTTCCAAAATAATTTATGGTAATCCGTGTTATTACCATGATTCAATAAAATATAAATCAGGGTATTCACATATTTGGAATGACACAACAAAGAGGAAATTTCTTGATATATGGGGAATCACTATTAGGTTTATTTCATGAAATTATTTGTAATGTTTCATATTTTCTAATTTCTAAAGGATTAATATGTTAACCATTTATATAATGACTAAGTTAAAAATCATATGATGTTTTTTATATTAATGTATTATATCAAAACATGAGGTTTTATACACATTAGATAACTAATTATAACCAATATTTTTTTATGGAAACTGAGAAGAGATGGGATGAATATCCATGGATATCATGATCTAATAAATCTTTAGGAATGAGAAGCACAATAACCTTTTTTAAGAAATAGTTGATGTGAAAATTAGTTGAGAGAAGAAAAAATATTGATATTTTACTTATAAAAGGGAATAAAATAAACAAAGTATATAATATTGAAAAAAATTATTCATCATTAGGAATTGGTTCTGGAATTTGTTTTCCAATTATCATCATTTTTATGATTTCAATGACCTCTTTCATTCTTCTTCACATTATGATTATGTGAATGTTAAATTTTTCTAGGTCACCCAATTTTATGTAATTAGTGTTCATTATAAATATATGGAATTAATTATTATTTTTTACCATGTCCATGTTATCAAATCCCATCAATGTTCTCTTATTTGTAAACCTAGATATTTGTTAACTTTGGTAACTATTTCGTTTCTTACAATCCCATTTTAAATGACGTTTTACTATTCATATTTAAAATGTGGGATTCTATGAAAAAGAAATTAATATGTAAAATTATTAATAACAGAGAAGATTTAGGATTTTGAAATTAATTTTATGTGGTGTAGAATGTACCACCATTATATTTTTAGAAATGTTTCTTTTTCCAACTAATTTAGCCTTTTTCATTTAGCACAACACTGAATATATCTTTTGTTATATGAAAGCACTATAAGTGGATTTCATTTTTTGCAACACCAAGTCAATATTGCACTAAATTCAAAACATAGAATAGCTTGTAGTATAAAATACTATAGTATTGTCTTTTATTAAACACAATACCGAGTCCCTTTGTTATCATTCATCATATGAAAGGTCGTGTGTTATCAATCTATAATATACTATTTATATTAAATTGATATATTATTATAGTTAAAACTAGAAATTAGAATGAACTTCACTAAAAATAATATCTAAATTTTTAAAATATGATATAAATATTTTATATAAAATGAACACTTTGATTGTAATAACCCATTATTTCAATGTACATTGTCTCTTTAAATTAATATAATAGCTTGCGCTATATGGAACTCCCAGATCATGCACACCACAAAATAACAATATAGTCATTTAAAAATCAGTTATTAATACTAGTAACCACAATTTTTATTTTATATATATCCTATATAATTTTACCATTCATATTTTTTGTTTTTAGATATAAAATAAGGTCAAATTAATTTCTCAGATAAATGAAATATTTTTCAAAAAATGCAGTTTTTTGGATTTTTAATGGAAAACCTTTTTTAAATCCAATATTTGACACATTAATAAATTAAATTGAGTGAAATTAAATTATTATTTAGAGTTGGAAAAGAAAAATTTGGATTGGAAAATTATTTGTAATTTTTCTTATAACTTTCATATTTTAATGAATAGTGAAAAATACTAAATTTTGATTGAAAACAAATTTTTGAATTGAAATAATTTATAGTGTTAAATTATGCATTTGAGTGATTTTAATGTATAATTAAATTATATTTTTATCATTTAATATAATTTAGGTCATTAGAAGTAATTTCCCAATTAAATTGAACATAAACCCATGTTAATCGTTTGATAGTTTTTTTTTTAAAAAAACCATCTTTTTTGTTGTGACAATGGGAATTAATTTTAATTAATTGATTCAACTTATATTTTTTTAATTTGATAAAATGGACTTCATTTATGGATTTTTAATATCAAAATTTTCTTAGAGTTAATTTTTGTTATTTTTCTGAAAACATTCAATTTTTGATGAATAGTGAAAAATACAGTGTTTTTGTTTAAAACTATATTTTCATTTAAATAATTACTAATTTTATCTAATCCTATTGTAAGTAAAAATATATAAATAATACCTATATTATACCATTTTAATTTATTGGAGTCATTTTATAAAAATATTATATATATATATATATATAATTTTATTGATCTTTTTTACTACCTTTTACCCACCCTCTAGGCACATTTGCATATTTTCATAAAACATAATTTTACCACATCTATGAATTAATTTTCAAAATTCTGAGATACACGGTCGATATTAGTAAGTAAAATTGAATTCAATAGGATGAAAATTATTTTTGTTCAATAGTAACTTTTGAATTTCATTTACCACGGTTAAAAGTAAATATTGTAATTAAATGTAAAAATGATGTTATAATTACACTAAAACATGTTTTAATTCTATTGGATAAGAGTATTTAAACCAAAATAACAACCTTAGGAATACAATATTATCTTTTTGGTCAACTTTGATTAGATTAGGACATTTATTATTATTTTATCTAAAGAAGAGTTATGAGATTAAAATACAAAGTTTAATAACTAAACCATTTTTAATATAATGTTATACATAAGATATATTCTATTATAAATATTAATTATAATGATAAAATATTTCATTCATCATTTAATATTATTTATAAATTTTAGACATTAAATAGTTAAATTTATTTATGACACAATAATGATACAGTAATTACCTTATTAGTGAATGATTAAAATATTTGATATTAAAAATATTAAAACAAATAAAAATTGAATCTTTTAATGCATTTCACAAAATTTATAGGTTAATATGACATGATAGGATTTATTCAATGAATTTTTTTCCATGTGATAAATTTTTTATTACATTTAGAAATATCAATTATTAAATATTCTCTAAATAGACATAAATCATTTTTCAAAACAAATACTATATTATTAAATTATATAACAGTAATAAAAATAAATGATTCAGAAAAAATAATGATATAATAATAGATATTTCATTAATGAACCACTTGGGGTTCTCTTGGCATTTTAATGTAATTTTATTAACCATTTAATATAAAAATACAAGGAGGCATGGTAAATGTTAAACTAGTTTACTAAGAGTTACATCTGAAAGATAAGAATAATATGATAACCTAAAATTGTCTAAAACCTATTGGTTTTAAGGATTTCTACCCATAACCACCTAAGGCTCGATATAAATTTATTTTTAGCTATTATAAAAAGAATATTATTAAATAATAAAATAATAATTCATTCTTTTCCTAAAGTGACCCTCACCCCTCTTATAAGAAGGTACATTCCCTTTGTATTGGCCTAGGTTTTTGGGGTCCATTTTCTGTTCTTGGAATCTTGGTGAAGTTTGGCCTAACGACAGGCCTACCGGTAGCCTTATCCTACCAGTATCAGGTCTACCGGTAGCTCGGTCTACCGGTAGCTGCAGCCTACCGGTACCTCTGTCTACCGGTAGCTCGGTCTACCGGTAGCTACAGCTACCGGTGGCTCTGTTTACTGGTAGCTCGATCTACCGGTGGCTCTCGCCTACCCCCACGGGGTCTTTCTAGTAGTGCTCCTTTTTGTGCGAATTGGGTTCTAAACCATATTTTGACCCCTTTAAGCTTGTTTTAAATCCCAGTAACGCCCATAAATGACGTTTAATTTAATAATTAATGAATTAAGCTGGTGTGTGTGTAGGTTTAAACTGTCCAAAGGGCGGGGACCATTATTGACGTGTGGGGCAGCACGGTCAACCCACGACTTCGCTCCTTACGCGGTTTCACATTCTTTTCTCAACCGACCCCGACCCTTATAAACTAAAGGTTTCTCCATGGGTTTCTTCTTTTCTCGATCACCCTATGTTAGGAGTACCTTTCGTTCAGATGAGCCGCATCGCTATCCATGGATTTCCACACCCAGTATTAGTGTCGATCGTTGTTTAACAAGTAGGGAATTTCTACTTCATCTCTCCCTTTTTGTGTATCATGCGAGTTGGGCATGCATTTGATTCTGTAGAATTGGATTAACCAAACCCTAATAAAGCTAATTAACAGATTCTATAAAGAATGAAGGGGGGTTGTGATTGATGATGATGCTTTGTTCTATGATCTTCTTTTCTGAATTGTGCGGGATTTCGCCTACTGAAAATCATGGCTACTGGTGGTCTTTCTCTGTGCACTGATGAACCCCTAGTGATGTTTTAAATGGTTTGTTTTGTAGTTGTGAACTTGTGCTATGAAAAAATATTGGTTAATCACGTATATCCGGATAAATAAATTGAAAGCACTAGGATCAACCCTTTCTGTGATAACCCTGGTTAAAGCACACATGAATTGAAATCATGGATTGTGTTAAATCATATAAATCTGAAATTACCAACAAGGACCTACTTAGTGGTGGTGGTTTGGTTGTTTTTCTTTCACATGCCGTTTTCTGGGTGATGTGGGTGGGGATGAGATCCCCGGTTGATATGGATTCAGTGATTGTGAATTTAAGACTGGGTGGTTACCTAGTTTATATCACGAATTGGGGAGGGATCCTCTGTTGTTGAGAAACCTTTGGATCTTGGATATTGGAAATGGGGTTGTATATTGGGGTTTTGTTTGGTAGTTTTGGTTTTACGAAAGAACTGGGTGTGGATGTTGTAGTTAATTCTTGACTGTTTGCTTTCATGGACATGTGCTTATGCTTACTAGTTGCCCAAGTTGTTGCAGAACATTTTTTTAACATCATTACGGAACATGAAAACAAATGGGTTTTGTTGGAGAGAGTTATGACTTAGACTTGAGTGTTGTTTGTGTTCATAAGGCTGGCTGAAGAAAAAAACTAAACATGGGAGAGTTCTTGTTACCTATATATATACTAGTAGTTTTTGTGTTTCTTATTCATGCCCCACCCAAGTTGAGCACTTAGTGTCGAACACCCCCATTTCATAGAGGAGGGTGTTTTCCCCAACACTTCTATCAACGGATACTTATTATCTCCTTTATGCTCCCTTTCCCGGATACCCCAAGTATCTTTGGGTAGGATGTGATGGCCTAAAGTCCATTATTTTCCCATGAATCTTTGGGAGGGGTGGTGTGGTAGTTGTCCCAGGTGTGTGCAGGAAGGTGGATTCCAAAGTGTCTTCGGGATGAGGCCCATCTGTCTTCAGGCGTGGCAGTGGATGTTCTAGCCTAGGTGTCTTCAGCCGTGGCGGTGGTTGTTTTGGCCTAGGTGTTTGCAGGCGTGGTTATGTGTCACAGTTTTGGTCCAGGTGTTTGCGGGCGGGGTTTGGCAGTTGGACTGCATGAGTTTGTGGCCCAGGTGTGTGCGGGCGGGTTTTGGTAGTGGGATAGTGGTGAGAATGGTAGGATTGGTTCGATATGTAGGATGTCTTCAATAACCCGTGGGAAAGTGGCGCGGGGTACCCAAACATCAATGTTCTATTACTATACATTACTTGACTAGCATTATTTGGGGAGTTTTCATTGGTGGGGCTTGGGTGGATAGTTTACCTTGTTAAGTGTTTGGTTTACTCTTTCTCTCATGGGACATTAGTACATTCCCCCACTTGTGCACGAGAGTCTTTTGTTTTCCCTACTGAGTATACTTGTATGCTCACCCTACGTATGTAAAACTGCTTTCAGGTATCCCGGAGGACTTCAGGGAATGCGTGGGACCATAATAGCTCGGACCTTTGGGACAGTTGCAGTTGTTGTTTTTCTTTCTTTGGTACTTCATCCATGTAGTCACTTTGTACCTTGTGGATTTTTTACATTTGTAACATGCATTGGGAATGGTTCTTGGCTTTACTTTTACTTTCCTTATTTGTTTTTGTTGGGATTTACCATCTTATCTCCCGATCTTATTAAAAGAAATGGGGTAATGCCTTCCATTTTAGTATGTGATTGTATACCCTTGGTGCTAGTCGCCACTCCGGGACCAATTGAAGGCTGGTTTTAGGGGTCATTATCTCTCCTTCAACTTAAAAAGGATGGGTCTGGCAATCTACTGACCCTTCCCACCTTTTGGTGAAGGCGGGACGTGACTGAATGGTATCAAAGGAATTTGAGAGATAGGATGGAGTCAGGAGTTAGGCACAGTGAGGATTGCATGTGATGGTAGGGCAACAGTGTTGGGTGACCTTGGTGCATCAATTAGGCCAGGGAAGACCATCTAGGACAAAGGATTTTAGGGCCCCCCGTGATCCGATGCAAGGACACTGGTCCAACCGAACAACCAAGTGATGCCACACTGATTTCAAGGTAGATTCCATAGGAAAGGTACATGCATACTAATGACTTGTGTTCTCATGTTTCATGGGTGTTTTGGGAATTGAAATCAATAAAAATATTAAGAAACTTTTTTTTACAATAGTATTCTGCACTAATTGGGCTTAGGAATTCTTTGTTTACCTTGTAGCTATGACACCTGGAAGGCGACCATGTGTGGTACAGGTGATTGAGGCCCCAGAGACTACCTTGGCCGATCGATAGAGAGATGATCGAGATGAGGAGGACGACCAGTGGCAGAAGACACTTCGGGCCTTCCAGCGACAGACCCTCGAGTAGTATGAGGGTATCACCTCTGACGTGAAGACGGAAGGATGGCTAGAGGAGCTAGTGATAGATTTCGGCCTGATCCGGGCCCCGACCGGGTACTGGGTGCCTCTGTTCATCATCCAGACGCAGGGAGCGACACGTCAGTGGTGGACGCTTTACCTGGGGGAGAGGAGAGAGGATGAGGTGGTATGGGCTGATTTCAAGAGGGAGTTCCGATCAAAATTCCGTTCTTTGAAGATAAAGGTGGAAAAGAGATAGGATCTACCCTCCCTACAGTTGTGGATTATGTCAGTGAGAGAGCTAGGAATCAAGTTCAAGGACCTCATACGTTTTTCTCCAGACCTCTTTCCTGACGAAGAGTCTCAGTCAAGACGTTTGGATGAGGTGATCCGACCCTCCCTGCAGTTTGTTGTTACCCCCTTTAACCTTCCGACGTACATGGAGGTCCAGAAGAAGGCCGAAGTGGTAGAGAGGATGCATGCTCTGGGAGGTGTGTCACGAGAGGGGATCCAGCTGAGACCATCGAAGGGGAAGGCCATCAGCACTAGGCCTCAAGCGTCAGGCCCCTCTAGGTTCCGACTAGCAGGGAGTAGGCCGCATTAGTTTCAGTTTCGATCCCCGGATTCTCGCCCATTTCCTTCGGGCCCAGGACCACGGTGCATCGTCTTTGGGAGCTATGGTCATCTCTAGATTCAGTCCCCGAACCGGTTACAATATGGCGGTCGTGGACAGGCCCAGCACCCGCCCCAACAGCAGCTTCTAGCTAGACCTTTCCAGCAACAGTAGCAGCAGGGGTATTGAGCTCCCTCTCCGCCGAGCGCAAACGTAGCAGGAGGAGGCCGACCTCAGGGTCCTCCTCATGGACCATGACCGAGGCGTGGTCAGGGAGCTGGTCGACAGCCGAGGGAAAGAGGAGCTGGGCCTGGGCAGTTTCACGCCTCAGAGGTAGTAGTTCCAGCAGGACTAGAGGTCGTTCGAGGTATGATCAGTTTGTTTAGCACACTTTCTCATGCCTTTTTCGATACCAGAGCTTTTCAATCCTTCGTCCCACCTTGTCTAGCCCGTGCATTGGGTCTAGATGTCGAGAGACATCCAGTTCCCCTGGTGCTGAGCACACCATTCGGAGGTCAAACTGACTTGTTATATGTTTTTCGGGGATGCAAACTAATGATATAGCCACATCAGCCGGTCAGGGATCTTTTTCTACTACAGATACAGTCATACGATGTCATCCTAGGCATCGACTGGCTGTTCTCTATGTGTTACATCATCGACTACATCCGAGGAAGGGTTTTGTTCTCAGACTTGGGTTGTCAGCGTGTTACTTTCACCGGCGAGCGGAGCAATCAGAAGGGCAACAGGTGAGAGGAACCCCTCATCTCCTTGTTAGCTGAGCTGTCAGTGGAGTCAGTAGATGTTGTGATGGTGGAGGTGCCAGAGATCGTCCGAGAGTTTATGGAAGACATCCTTGAGGAAGTTACAACTCTACCACCTCGACGTGATATCGAGTTCGGGATATACCTGGAGCTCGACGCTCATTCGATTTCGATGGATCCTAAATGGTTGGCACCTTCAGAGATACTATAGTTGCGGATTCAGATTGACAATTTGATGAAGAGGGGTTATGTTCGACCAAGCACGTCACCGTGGGGTGCTCTAGTCTTGTTCAAAAAGAAGGCAGATGGTGGTCTCAGGTTGTGTGTAGACTATAGGAGGCTGCATCAGGTGACGATCAAGAATCACTACCCCCTTCCGAGGATACACGATTTTTTCAACCAGCTGAAAGGGTCCGGATGGTTCTCAAAGATCGACATATGGTCTGGGTACCACCAGCTGAGAGTGAAGGAGGGAGACATCCCAAAGACGACCTTCAGGTGCATATATGGACACTTCGAGTTCATATTCATTCCCTTCGGTTTTACAAATTCCCCTGCTATGTTCATGGGGCTTATGAACTCCATATTCTGGGAGTACTTGGATCGGTTCATAGTTTTGTTCATCGACGACATCCTGGTCTATTCAAGATCAGAGGAGGACCACGTGGAGCACCTTGGGACAGTATTGGAGGTCCTCCGATAGCACCGGCTCTATGGGATGTTGCCAAAATTCAAGTTCTGGACACAAGAAGTACACTTCCTTGGGAACGTGGTGTCCGAGCGGGGGGTAGTGGTGGACCCATAAATGGTTGAGGTTGTTGTTTCCTGGGCGGCACCCATGAATGTTGCAGAGGTACGTAGTTTCCCCGGGCTAGTAGGTTACTATAGGAGGTTCATACCCAACTTCTCTCGAGTAGCAGCCACTTTGACAGCCTTGACAAAGAAAGGCAAGGATTTCATGTGGAGTGTGCAGTGCGAGACAGCCTTCAACTATCTGAAGTGGAAGTTAGTTAGTGCCCCAGTGATGAGGTTACCAGAAGATGTGTAATGACCAGGAAAAATCAAGGAAATGTTTTTCTTAATTTTCATTGGGATTTTACTAGAACGCAGTTTCTGACAGCACCTGATTCTGAGGCCTGGTGTGCCTGGATTCATTTTCTGATGTTTAGCTCGGGTACGTTCAGTGAACGAACGAGCGGGTTTTTCTAACTTTTGAACCGGTGCTTGGAATAAAATTCCGAGGGCACCGATGGAATCGCAGTGCTAGTAATTTCATAGAAACACCTTTTCCGGATTTGCGTTTGCACGAGTGTGGTTTTTAATTTTTGGGGTTAAGTTAAGAAATAAAATAAAAGTGGTGCAACCAATTTTATTTTATTTTTGTTTAACCTAGATATGTGGATGAAGTGGGACCCAGAGTATCCTACTCACTAGGTAGGATGTGTTTGAGGTGGGACCCACACGAGCCCCACCATTTCTTTTCTTCCTAAACCCCCTCCTTTAATAAGGAAACGCACCCGCGCCCCCTTTTTAATGAATTCAACCCTTGCGTTTAATTTGGATTATAAACACCTCAATAATTTGGTGGTCTAAACGTTGCAATTAATTCACATTATTGATTGTTTTGTTTTTGAAATTCAAAACGTTGGCTTCTATGTTAATAAAATAAGACAACTCTTATTTTTATTAAGGGTTGTTGGGTTGTGAGAGGTTTGGGAGAAATCACTGAAGTCGTGAAGCACTCCTTCAACGCGAATAATGTGAGGAATGCGAAGAATGCGAAGAATGCGAAGAACTCGAAGAATGTGAAGAACTCCGACCTCCGACAAAGGTCGACAAGAACTCCGGATCCTCAAAGATCGACTACGCGATGCCGACGAATCCTTTCTCCGCAACGCGATGATCCCCCTTCTGCGACGCCTTCTTCCGCAACGTGCAATTTTGTGACAAACCCTCTTTCGATGATGCTTGATGTAGGGGGTTTTGGTTCAATTAAATCTATGTTATTTATATCCTCGGCATGTGTTTAAAATTTGTCGGAAGCCGTTTAAATCGCTAACGCGGTGGGTGCGGACCAACGAACAAGTCTGAACCCACCGTTTCTTCGTTCTTGGTGTGCGGATCGGCGGACGACGAAGAAGAAGGCCGCAAGAGAATTTTGAGGTCTTCGCAGTGAAGAACCGATCCTAGGAGGACGGCTGGCGAAGACGGGAGAAAAAACGGACCACCGGAGCGCATCCGGTTGACTGCGGAAAACCCTGCCGGCGGCTGGAGGCAGCGGCGCCCGGCGTGCCGCCGTGAAGGGCCACCGCGGCGGCAGGCTACTGGGCCCACAACTACGAGGGACCGCGGAGGCGGGATGCGGTGATCGGCCGCGTCCGTTGGCAAGGAGCGGCCCCCACACGGGGGGCCGCGGTTTCATACAAGGGGGCGGCACCCCCTTTCGCGCACCCGCTCGGCCTGTGCCGAGGTGACCCTCTCGGCCAGCGCCGGACCGCCCCGAGCTAAACCGGCCGGGCCGCACAAATCCGGGTCGGCCCCGAACTCGGGTTGGGTCGACCCTGTTCGGGCCGACCCAGGGGGGAGTTGGGCCGGGTGAGACTGGGCCCAAACCCCCCATTTTCAGACGGTTTCGGTCTGTTGCCCATAACATGGACTATGGACCTCCGATCCACGCAACGTCAGTTTGGATGTGATCCTTTGATCGAGACGGTCGTTTCGGTGTACTACACTCAAGGTTTCAGAGAACTTTGCGTTTGGTCGGGTTGGTTCGTACACGAAACCAACTGGGCCCTCGGTGCGGAAACGGTTATAACTTGAGCTCCGGAAATCCAATTGACATGTCATCGACTTTGTTGGATTAAACATAGTGAGACGGACCTTTTGGCTTACTCTGATCGAGGTTTGGATGCAGTTGGTGTATGTTCGGGTTGGTTTTGACTTAAAAACCATCCGGGCCCTTGGGACGAAAAAGCCAATAAATCTCAGACCGGGCGTCTGATTGATGCGTCGTCTGTGACGTTCAGTTCCTATTGACGATACGGAACTTTTGGTTGCATAAACTACAGACTATGTGTCAGTTGCTGTATCAGCCCCTCGGCTCGTGGAGCGGACCCTCCTGTACGAGATTGATGTGTGCGGGAATCCTAGAGTTGGCTGTGAATGCGACGATGATGACGACTGTGTAGAAATCCTCCATCGATTTGACTGCGACAACTACAGCACGCAACGATCCTACGTGGATCAGTGCTACCGATCCTCTGTGGGTCAGATCTTGTTTGGGTCAGCGCTCAGCGGTCCTGGTTAGGCCAGCGCCTACAGATCCTGTGTGGGTCTGATCCTGTGTGGGTCATTGTGGCGGTTAGTTAATTATCGATCCTTTGTGGGTCATTACGGGGGTTAGTACCTATCGATATTGTGTGGGTCCGACAGCTTAAATTAATTAGTGGCTACATCTGATCATCCTTATCATCCTACAAAAAAGTATACCTGTGTGAGCTGAATCTTCACTTTCAACTCGTATCTTCAATAAGTTTGACTTGATATCCTATGTGGATTACGTTATGTTTTCTTGTGTGGACTTGGTTGTACTTGGGCTAGGATGTTGGAGTCGAACTGGAATTGATGACTTAGGTATATGTATTGGAATATACCTAAGTAGTGTCAGATGTTACTTCGTGATTGTATCTTTCCTTTGTGGATTATCCTTTGTGGATTCTGGGAGACCTTCGGGGGTCTCGGGGTCCCTACTGAGTAGCTTATAATCACCCCTGCATAGGCTATGCCCGCACTAGGTTGTGTTGGTTGCAGACGACGGACAGCGCAGATCATGGTTGAGGCTTGCGGAGTAGGTCGGTACCTGGAGGTGGACCACTGGGCGGGACGTACTCGGAGCGGATGGCTGGACCCAAGGAGCTATGGAGGCTATCTGTCCCCACCCTTCAGGTGGGACTTCCAATGGACGGCTCAAGGATGCGGATTTACTTTTCAGTTTATGTACTCCCTTTTACAGTTGTACTTTACTTTCAGTTTGGGTTTTTATTCTGGACCACTTACTTTTCCGCACATACTATTGTACCCAGTTTTTAATTAGTGTTTACTTCTGCTTGCTTTCTCTGTGGTGTTTGTTTACTTTACAAATTCAATGCCTTCCCTTTTTATCAGAAATTACACCATGGTGCTAGTCGCCAGCCCCTGGCCAATGGAAGGTGGGCTTGGGGTAGTCACGGCACGGGTCCCTAGGACGGGTCGTGAAAAATTGGTATCAGAG
This sequence comes from Viscum album, assembly GCA_963277665.1. Lineage (NCBI taxonomy): Eukaryota > Viridiplantae > Streptophyta > Magnoliopsida > Santalales > Viscaceae > Viscum > Viscum album. The sequence goes on along the minus strand of OY728141.1, from coordinate 1,587,443,031 downwards.
GAGTTCAGTTCTACAACAGAACTCAGGACTCTGATCTTTTTCTATGTGAAGAAATAGTGTTAAGAGTATTGATTGTGGATATCGGTTCAGGGAGTCCAGTGTTTGTGCGGTGGCCGACGTATCGATCAGCTCGAGGGATCATGGTGGTTCTCGAAGATAGAACTTAGGTCAGGCTATCATTAGCTCAGAGTTTGGGACGAGGATGTGCAGAAGACGACCTTCAGATGTCGGTATGGCCACTATGAGTTCTTTTTTATGCCATTCGGCATGACCAATTTTCTAGCAGTATTAATGGGCTTCATGAATAGGATCTTTCAGCCACACCTCGATCAATTTTTCGTGGTCTTCATTGACGACATTTTGATATACTCGACCACTGAGGAGGAGCATGCCTACCACTTACGGGTTGTACTAGACACACTTTGAGAGCACCAGATTTATGGAAAGCTCACTAAGTTTCAGTTCTGGATACGTGATGTCCACTTCTTAGGACACGCCATCTCTGAGGCGCAAGTAGCAGTGGATCCTGCAAAGATCAAAGCAGTGCTAGCTTGGGAGCCACCTAGGAGCGTGAAAGAGGTGCGGAGTTCCTTGGGTCTAACTAGGAACTATCAGAGATTTGTGCCAGACTTCTCCAGAGTTGCGGTACCACACTCAGCTTTGATGAAGAAGGGGAAACCCATTGTATGGTCAGACGGATATCAGCAGAGCTTATAGGAGCTGAGACCGAGATTGACCAGTGCATCTATCTTAAGGTTCCCGAAGGAGGGAGTAGGGTACGTAGTCTACTACGATGCATCAGGGACCGAACTCAGATGTGTCGTGATGCAGGATCAGGCCGTGATCGTCTATGGATCATGTCAGTTGAGGCTGCATGAGCAGAACTACGCTGCCCATGATCTGGAGTTAGCAGCAGTGGTCTTCGCTCTAAGGATGTGGCGACACTATCTGATGGGCGAGCGCTTTACAGTCTTTTTTGACCATTAGAGTCTCAGGTACATCTTCTCACAGAAGGACCTGAACCCGAGACAGCGGCGGTTGCTCGAGTTCTTCTATGACTATGGATTTGGAATAGTCTATACTCCGGGAAAGGGGAACATAGTAGCTGATGCACTCTGCAGGAGGACGGGCATTCAGCTACTTGGGGAGGCGACAAAGCAGCTATCCGCTTTGCAGATATCCTTCATGGATAGATATGAATCATCCTTCCTTCAGTCAATCACAGTCACTCCTCCACTACTTCAGCGGGTCAGAGACGCACAACGTGGGGACGCCGACTGTGAGATGTGGCATGCGCAGATATCCTCAAGACAGGCACATGATGGTTTCTCTATAGGAGGAGAGTACGACGTCCTTTTTAGAGGACGTCCCCTGGTACCAGTTGCTTTACGAGAGGAGGTGCTGAGATATTTTCACACTTCCCCATTGGAGGTACATCATGGAGTGGAAAAGATGTACCAGGATCTCAGAAGACAGCACTGGTGGCCGGGCATGAAGAAGGTTGTGGCAGAGTTTGTTTGTCGATGCCTCACCTGCCAGCAGGTGATGGTAGAGCACTAGGTACCAGCAGGCTTGGTGCAGCCCTTGGGGGTCCCGGAGTGGAAGTGGGACATGATATCTATGGACTTCGTGACTGTACTTCCACGCACTTCCAGAGGTCATGACTCCATTTGGGTGATTGTCGACCGACTCACCAAGTCGGCTCATTTCTTACCCATCAGAGAGTAGGGATCAGTGGAGAGCTTGGGATGTCTCTACATTCAATACATTGTACAGATTCATGGTGTGCCATCTTCTATCGTCATCGATCAAGATGCTCTCTTTACTTCCCGGCTTTGGAAGGGGTTGTAGGAGGCGTTCGGGACGCAGCTACGCCTGAGCACCGCCTTCCACCCTCAGACGGATGGTCAGACGGAGAGGACCATTCAGACCCTCGAGGACATGCTCCGTGCATGTGTCCTCGACATTGGTCTCTATTAGGAGAACCACCTACCCTTAGTGGAGTTTGTGTACAACAACAGCTACCACTCCACCATCGGGCTGGCACCTTACGAGGCATTGTACGGCCGACCTTGCAGATCACCTCTGTGCTGGACAGACCCTGGGGAGTCAGCACTTGCGGGACTAGAGATGGTCCAGGCCACGACAGAGATGGTCCTGGTCATCCAAGAGCCGATGAGGACAGTTCAGAGCCGGATGAAGTCTTATGATGACAGGAGGCAGAGGCCACTGGAGTTCGACGATGGCGACCACATCTTCTTGCGGGTCTCAACTTAATGTGGATTACAGAGATTTGGCCGAGGTGGAAAGTTTTCTCCACACTTCATCGGACCATTCCAGGACCTCAGTAGGATTGGAGAGGTGGCTTATTACTTGGCTCTACCACCTCAGTTGCACCGGGTGCACGATGTCTTCCACGTATCTCAGCTGAGGAGATATGTGCATGACCCGACACATATCATTGACCATGTGGAGCTGGACGTAGATGATGGGGAGACTTTTGCAGAGGTCCTAGTGGAGATCGAGGATCGACAGGAGCGGGTCCTACGTGGACGGTCGATTCCTCTAGTGCGCATCATATGGCAGCATGGGAACCTCCAGGAGAGCACTTGGGAGCGGGAGGCTCAGATGCGTGCTCAGTACCCACTTCTGTTTCCCTAGTTTTTATTGTATCTTTACAGGTACTTAAAGCCCTGAGGTGGGAGTAATGTAAAAATCCGTAAAATTCAAGGAAATTTTTTTCTTAAAATTTTTTGGGATTTTTCAAGAACGCAGTCTCTTATGACACCTGATTCCGCGTACCGGTGTGCCCGGAATCATTTTTGTAAGTTTAGCTCTGGTACGTCCAGAAAACAAACAAGCGGGTTTTTCTAACATTTGAACCGGTGCTTGGAATCGAATTCTGAGGGAACCGATGAAATCACAGTGTTGGTAATTTCTTAGAAACACCTTTTCCGGAGTTGCATTTTAATGGGTGTGGTTTTTAGTTTTTGGGGTTAAGTAAAGAAATAAAATAAAAGTGGTGCAACCAATTTTATTTTGTTTTTGTTTAACCTAGCTAAGTGGATGATGTGGGACCCACAGTATCATACCCACAAGGTAAGATGTTTGTGAGGTGGGACCTACACGAACCCCACCATTTCTTTTCTTCCTAATCCCTATCCTTTAATAAGGTAACGCACCTGCACCCCCTTTTTAATGAAGTCAACCCTTCCGTTTAATCTGGATAATAAACGCCTCATTAATTTTCCAGTTTAAACGTTGCAATTAATTCACTTAATTGATTGTTTCCTTTTTGAAATTCAAAATTTTGTCTTGTTTGTTAATAAAATAAGAAAAATCATATTTTTATTATGGTTTGTTGGGTTGTGAGAGGTTTGTGAGAAATCACTCAAGCCATGAAGCACTCCTTCAACGCGAAGAACGTGAGGAACGTGAAGAACGCGAAGAACGCGAAGAACGCAAAGAACGCCGACCTCCAACAAAGGTCGAAAAGATTCCGGATCCTCGAACATCGATGACACGATTCCAAATAATCCTTTCTCTGCGACGCAGCGATCCCCCTTCCGCGACGCCTTCTTCCGCGACGTGAAATTCCGCGATGAACCCTCGCTCAACGACACTTGAGGTAGGGGTTTTTTGTTCAATTAAATCTATGTGATTTATATCATCGGCATGTGTTTAAAATTTGTCAGATGTCGTTTAAATCGCTAACGTGGTGGGTGTGGACCAACAAACAAGTCCTAACCCACCGTTTATTCGTTCTTGTTGTGTGGATCGGCGGATGACGATGAAGCAGGCGGAAAGGGCATTTTGATGTCTTCGCAGTGAAGAGCCGATCACAGGAGGTCCGCTAGCAAAGACGAGAGGAAAAATGGACCACCGGGGCGTGTCCGTTGGTCCGCGGAAAACCCTGCCAGTGCGCAGCGCCGGCACGGCGGTGCCGGTGGCCGGAGGCGCGGCCGGCCGGCGCGTCGCCGGAAAGGGCCGCCGCGGCGGCAGTCTACTGGTCTCACGACTGTGCGGGACCGAGGAGGCGGTACGCGGCGCTCTGCCGCTTCCGTTGGCAAGGAGCGACCCCCACGCGGGGGCCACGGTTTCATCCAAGGGGGCGGTTCTCCCTTCCGCGCAGTCGCTCGGCTAGCGCCGAGCCGACCCTCTCGGCCTGCGCTGGGCTGACCAGGGGTGTTGGGTCGGGTCGGACCGGGCCCTGACCCCCCATTTTCGGACTGTTTCGGTCTGTTTCTCATAACAAGGGCTACGGACCTCCAGTCGATGCACCGTCAGTTGCGATTTGATCCTTGGATCGAGAATCAATTTTTGATATATTACACTCAAGGTTTCAGAGAACTTTGGGTTCGGCCAGGTTGGTTCGTACATGAAACCAACCGGGCCCTCGAAGCGGAAATGCTTATAACTTGAGCTCCGGACATCCTATTGACGTGCCGTCGAATTTGTTAGATTACTCTTATTATGATGAAACTTTTTTCTTACTATGATCGAGGTTTGGACGCAGTTGGAGTATGGTCAGGTTGGTTTCGACTTAAAAACCAACCATCCCCCTGGGACGAAAAAGCCAATAACTCTCAGACCGGACGTCCGATTGACGCGCCGTCTGTGACGTTGAGTTCTTGTTGACGATACGGATCATTTGGATACATCATCTCCGGACTATGTGTCAGTTGTTCTATCATCCCCTCGGCTCGTGGAGCGGACCCTCCCAAACGAGCTTGCTGTGTTCGGAGACCCTAGAGCTGGCTGCGACTGCGACGACGATGACGACTATGCAGAATTCCTCCGTGGATTCGACGACGATGATTACAAAAACTCAGTGATCCAACGTGGATCAGTGATACCGATCCTGTGTGGGTCAGATCCTGTGTGGGTCAGCACTTGGTGGTCCTGTGTGGGCCAGCGCCTATAGATCCTTTGTGGGTCCGATCCTGTGTGGGTCATTGCGGGGGTTAGTTATCTATCGATCCTTTGTGGGACATTGTAAGGGTTAGTACCTATCGATCCTGTATGGGTCTGACGGCTTAGATTAATAAGTGGCCACATCTGATCATCCCTCTCGTCCTACGAAGAAGTATACATGTGTGAGTTGAATCTTGACTTTCAATCCTTATCTTTGATAAGATTGACTTGATATCCTGTGTGGATTTTGTTATGTTTTTCTGTGTGGACTGGGTTGTACTTGGGCTCGGATGATGGAGGCAAACTGGAATTGATGACTTGGGTATATGTATGGTCATATACCTAAGTAGTGTCGGATGTTACTTTGTGATTGTGTCTTTCTTTTGTGGAATATCAAATTTGTGGATTCTGGGAGACCTTTGGGGGTCTCGGGGTCCCTACTGAGTAGCTTATACTCACCCCTGTATGGGCTATGCCCATACTACATTGTGTTGGTTTCAGATGACAGACAGCCCTGATCGTGGTTGAGGCTTGCGGAGCCGGTGGGTACTTGGAGGTGGACCACTGGGTGGGACATACTCGGATCAGACGGCTAGACCCGAGGAGCTGTGGAGGCTATCTGCACCCACATATCATGTGGGACTTCAAGTGGACGGCTTGAGGCTGTGCCTTTACTTTTTAGTTTTTGTACTGCGTTTTTCAGTTGTACTTTACTTTTAGTTTGGGTTTTTATTCTATCCCACTTACTTTTCTGCACATACTGTTGTACCCAGTTTTTACTTAGTGTATACATCTGTTTTCTTGCTCTGTGGTGTTTGTTAACTTTAAAAAGACAATGCCTTCCCTTTTTACCGCGCCTTAGTGCTAGTCGCCAGCCCCTGGCCTATGGAAGGTAGGTTTGGGGTAGTCACGGCACGGGCCCCGAGGACGGGTTGTGACAAGAAGGGGCGGCGTATGAGGTGTTCTGTGATGATTAAGGACAAGTCCTGGAATGTGTGTTGATGTAGCGACAAGGGGTTATCTCTTATGGGTTTAGGAAGTTATACCCTCATGAGCATAATTATTCCACCCACGACCTGGAGCATGCAGCCGTCATTTTTGCAATGATGTTATGGAGGAACTACCTCATCAGAGAACGTTTTGTGGTCTTCACAGATCACAAAACCTTGAGATATATCATCTCCCAGTGGGACATAAACTTGCAGCAGCGATGGTGGATGGAGTTCCTCCAGGATTACAACATCGAGGTTTCCAACACTTCAGGAAAGGGGAATGCAGTGGCTGATGCCTTGAGAAAGAGGACGTATAAGGATGTGGTCCAAGAGTCGGCAGATTCCTGGAAGGCGGTGGAGGAGTTGGCTGCCTTACACCTGGATGCGAGGATGTATAACGGTAGTTGTTTCCTGTATCAGATGACAGTGCAGTTTTCTCTGTTGCAGAAATTGGAGGAGTCTCAGTAGGGAGACCAAGAGTGCGAAGTGATGCATGAACTAGTTTACCAGAGGAATGATACGGAAGGGTGGACAGAGGATGGTCAAAACCAGATTCTTTTCCAAGGAAGGTTCTTTGTTGCAGAAGTCATTTGTGGAAAGTTTCTTAGTGAGTTCCACAACTCACCCTTAGTGGTAATCCCAGGAGTTTCCAAGATGTACCAGGGACTGAAGAGACAGTTTTGGTGGCCCAGAGTGAAGCGAGCAGTGGAAGACTTTGTGGCCATGTACTTAGTGTGTCAGAAAGTGAAGGCTGAACACCGAGTTCAGGTGTCCTACTACAGTCTCTAGATGTCCCAGAGTGGAAGTGGGACTTTATCTCGATGGATTTGGTCACGGGACAACCCAAGGTCCAATGGGGATACAATGCCATCTGGGTGGTAGTGGAACAGTAGATGAAATCGACTCACTTTCTGGGGATCCGGGAGTCGAGTGTAGTGGATGCTTTGGCTCGAAGGTACGTGGATGTGGTGGTGTGATTACATGGAGTTCCGAGGTCTATAGACTCGGATAGGGATGCACGGTTTACCTCCTGAGTCTAGAGAGGAATGCAGCATGCCTTTGGCACCCAGCTGCATCTTAGCACTACTTTCCATCCCCAGACAGATGGACAGACAGAGCGCACCATCCATACCTTGGAGGATATGCTGTGGGCATGTGTTCTGGACTCAGGAGTATCATGGGTGTTACACTTGTCTATGGTAGAGTTCTCCTACAATAATAGTTGGCACTCTACCATTGGCATGGCCCCGTTTGATGCCTTGTACGGGAGGCCATGTCAATCACCTGTGTGTTGGAACGAAGTCGAAGAGGCGGGCATCCTTGGCCCGGAGGTGGTGCAGAGCACGAAGGATAAAATTCAGCTTATACGGGATAGGATGAAGGCGGCCCAGGACAGACAGAAGTCGTATGCTGATACCAGGAGGAGGCCCTTGGAGTTTGAGGTTGGAGACCAAGTGTTCATGAAGGTCTCCCCTCGGCGTGGAAAATGGACGTTCGGCAAGGGGAGTATGCTTTCTCCCAGTTTTATCGGGCCCTTATATGTGTTGAGGCGGGTGGGCGGTTTGGATTATCATCTAGCAATACCACCGCTGCTACTGAGGATACATGATGTCTTCCATGTGTCCCAGCTCCGTCGGTATCTGCACGAAGATTCACACGTCCTCAGCTGGGGAGATCTGGACATCGAGGACGACGTGACTTTTGTGGAGAGACCAGTGATGATCGAGGATCACAAGGAGAAGGTGCTTCGTGGGCGAACCATTCCCTTGGTTTTTGTGTTATGGAGACATGGTGGGCATGGGGAGAGTACATGGGAGAGGGAAGCCCAAATTCGTGCCCAGTACCCAGGGTTGTTTTGTGTTTTGTGATGTTCAATTATACATGTTGTGGTAGAATGTTTTATCTTATTGGTTATAAAATAGGTGGTTTTATTTCCTCTTAATGTTTGTGAAATGTCCTGGCTATAGGGAGGGGAAGACCCGCCCCCTAATCAAGACGCACAAAGGTGGATGCGGTTAAACTTGTGCGGGCGAGTCAATGCCGCCCAAAGAGAATAGTATCTTGATATGGGGGAGGAGACTCCCCAACCCACATAGCTGGGCAGTTGACATGGTATATTGCTTGGTTCATGGTGAGAAGGTGTTCTTACTTTGAGGTTCACTCCTGAGAGGTATCTTTCGAGGTGGTTGTTCAGACCCTCTCTTCTTTTTTGGGTTGTTTTGATTCTTGAGGACGAGAATCGTTTAAGAGTTATCTGATGTAATGGACCGGGTTTTTGGGGTCCATTACTTTTTGAAAATCTCAGGTTGGGTTTTCTGGTCTGGGAATCTTGGTGATGTTTGGCCTAACGGTAGGCCTACCAGAAGCCTTAGCCTGCCGGTAGCAGGCCTGCCGGTAGTAGGCCTACCGGTAGAAGGCCTACCGGTAGCTCGGTCTAATGGTAGCCGCAGCCTACCGGTAACTATGTCTACCTGTAGCTTGGTCTACGAGTATCAGCAGCTACTAGTAGGTCTGTCGACCAGTAGCTCAGTCTACCGGTTGTTGCAGCTTACCTGTAGCTCGGTCTACCGGTTGCTGTAGCCTACCGTTAGCTCAGCTACCGTTGTCTCTCGCCTACCCCCAAAGGGTCTTTCCAGTAGCGCTCCTTTTGTGCGAATTGGGTTTTAAACCCTCTTTCGACCCCTTAAAGATTGTTTTAAAGCCCAGTAACGCACATAAATGGCGTTGAATTAAATAATTAATGAATTAAGCTATTGTGTGCGTAGGTTTAAATCATCCAAAGGGCGGGGACCTTTAATGACGTGTGGGCCCGCATGGTCAACCCACGACCCCGCTCCTTACGCGGTTTCATGTTCTTATCTCAACCGTCACTGACCCTTATAAACTAAAGGGTTCTACATGGGTTTCTTCTTTACTCGATCACCGTATTCTAGGACTACCTTTCGTTCAGACGAGACCCATCGCTATTCGTGGATTTCCACACCCAGGCTTAGCGTCGATCGTTGATCAACAAGTAGGGAATTTCTCATTTGTCTCTCCCTTTTTTTGTATCATTTGGGGTGGGCATGCTTTTGAATCTGTAGAATTGGATGAACGAAAACCTAATAAAGATAATGAACAAATTCTATAAAGAACGAATGAGGGGGGTGTTGTGATTAAGTATGCTGCATTGTTTTATGATATTCTTTCATGAATTTTTTGGTCTTACGCCTAATGAAAATCATGGTCATTGGTGGTCATTCTCTGTGCACTATTAAACCCCTAGTGATGTTTTAAATCGATTTTTTTGTAGTTATGAACTCGTGCTGTGAAAAGGAAATTGTTTAATCACATATATCCAGCTAAATAAATTGAAAGCACCAGGATCAACCCTTTCTGTGATAACCCTGGTTAAAGCACACTGAAATTGAAATCATGGAGTGTGTTAAATCTTATATATCAGAAAATATCGGCATGGGCCTACTTAGTGGTGGTGGTTTGGTTGTTTTTCCTTCACGGTCCATTTTCTGGGTGATGTGGGTGGGGATGGGATCCCCTGTTGATATGTATTTAGTGATTGTGAATTTTAAGACCTTGTGGTTACCTTGTTTATATCACGAATTGGGGTTGGATCCTCTGTTGTTGAGAATCCTTTTGGCTCTTGGATATTGGAAATGGGGATGTATCTTGGGGTTTTCTTTGGTTGTTGTGGTTATACGAGAGAAACAGGTGTGGATGTTGTTGTTAATGCTTTACTGTTTTCTTTCCTGGACTTGTGCTTATGCATACTAGTTTCCCAAATAGGTGAAAAACTTTTTTTTACATCATTACTAAACATGAAAACAAATGGGTTTTATTGGCGAGAGTTGTGACTCAGGCTTGGGTGATATTTGTGTTTTTTAGGCTGGATGACGGAAAACATAAACTTGGGAGAGTGCTTGTTACCTATATATATACTTGTAGTTTTTGTGTTTCTTATTCGCGCCCCACCCAAGTTGAGCACTTGGTGTCGAACACCCCCATTTCTTTGGGGAGGGTGTTTTTCCAAACACTTCGTTTAGTGGATGGTTATTAGCTCCTTTATCCTCCATTTCCCAGGTAGCCCATGTATCTTCGAGTAGGCTGTGATGGCCTGAAGTCAATTATTTTCCCAAGAACCTTCGGGCGGGGTAGTGTGGTGGTTGGCCCAGGTGTGTGCGGGCAGGTGGTTTCCCAAGTGTCTTCGGGATGAGGCCCATGTGTCTTTGGGCGTGGCAGTGGATCTTCTAGCCCATGTGTCTCCGTGCCTGGAGGTGGTTGTTCTGGACAAGGTGTTTGAAAGCATGGTTACGTGTGAAGGTTGTGGATTAGGTGTTTGTGGGCATGGTTTGGAAGTGGGACTGCGTGAGGTTGTGGCCCAGGTGTGTGCGGGCGGGGTTTGTTAGTGGGACTGCGGTAAGAATGGCGGGATTGGTTCGATGTGTAGGATGTCTTCAATAACTAGTGGGAAAGTGGCGCGGGGTACCCAAACATCGATGTGTTATTACTATACATTACTTGACTTGCGTTATTTAGGGAGTGTTCCTTAGTGAGGTTTAGGTGGATAGTTTACCTTGTAAATTGTTTGGTTTACTCATTTTCTCACAGGACATTAGTACGTTCCCCCACTTGTGCATGAGAGTCTTTGGTTTTCCCTACTAAGTATACTTGTATACTCACCCTACGTATGTAAAACTGTTTTCAGGTTTCCAGGAGGACCTCGGGGATCGCGCAGGACCATACTAGCTCAGACCATTGGGATAGTTGCAGTTTCTATTTTTCTTTCTTTGGTACTTCACCCTTTTAGTCACCTTGTACCTTGTGTATTTTTTACATTTGTAATATGCATTGGGAATGGTTCTTGTCTTTACTTTTACTTTCCTTATTTGGTGTTGTTGGTATTTACCATCTTATCTCCCGATCTTATTAAAAGGAAAGGGGTATTGCCTTCCATTTAAGTATGTGATTTTATACCCTTGGTGCTAGTCGCCACTCCGAGACCTATCGAAGGCGGGTTTCGGGGTTCATTATATCTCCTTCAACATAAAGAAGGAAGGGCCTGGAAATCTGCTGACCCTTCCATCCTTTTGGTGATGGCGAGTCGTGAAACCCTTCTCTCAAAGTCAATACTCCAAAGCCATTTGGCATAAAAAACCAACCCAAATGTCTTCCCAACATCCCTCACTTCACCCTAGAGTCCTTCCCTTGATAATAAAGCCATCATATGGGGCCCTTTTATTCAAATCAAAAGGAAACTCCCAAAGAAGATATAATTATTTTATCACCACTTTCAATGTTCTTTTATTCTTCCACATTCTATTTATATGTTATTTCCAAACCAAAATAATAACTACAGTTTATTATACATATATTGTTGCTATTAGAAATTTGATACAACCATAATTATTATTATATCCATCCTATGAATGATAATGTCACCATGCGTTCGTACGTATGACTTATCGTCTCCACACTATGGGGTAATTTGTTATTCAACACTATGTTATTTGGATGGATATAATGCTGAGTCATATGTATATAAATAATGAAACTAACATGAGAATGTATTTGTAAAATTAATATACCATCCAATCTCACACATTTTAATCATTAAGGAAATGATATCTTCATTCATGTGTACATACGACTTACCGTCTCCCCAACACGATGAGATTTATTTCAACATTCACCATTCATTGATGATTGAAAAAATATATATTATTAATTATTATGTAATATATTAAATAATAATTATATAGAATATATATATATATATATATATATATATATTTATATATATCTTATTCATATATTTCTCTTCCATATGATATGAAAACAGAAACTGCGTATATGCATACGTACGACCTACCATCTCCATAAACGATGTATTACATTTCATATATATATCTGTTATAAATATTTCTATTCTAAATAAATTTGATATATAAATCTTTTGTTACATTCTGGATGTATTTAAATCATGATCTATGTGATACGATCACGAATAACAAGTTAAAACACATACGATAAAGAAAGCAATTATTAACTGAAATGTTAATCTAACATGGAAATCATTATTAAATGGGAAGTATAAAGTCCAAAATAAATCATGTATGATATAATAAATATGAATATTGTTCTGGTATAATTTAAAAACATACTATGGTCATTATACAAGAGGTTAAACATACCCTAGACCAAATAAAAGGGCATGGTAAGGGTTAATTTCTTAATCTCATTATTATCCAAGATTGTTTCTGTGTATGTTTTTATTGGGATATATTTATAATCCATTCCCATGTTTCATAAAAGTGTTTTAAAAATTATTTTTATTATGGGAATTTTTAACTAAAATATCATTTTAAATGGTCCAATTAATTTTTCTTCTAAATCATTCTCATTATTTTCCATGGTTTCAAAATGGTTTTATGAATTTATTTATATGAAGATGAACGTTATAAAATGTTAATTACATTCAAAAGATTTAAAGTGGGATGGAACACTTTGATTCGAAAATGTCTTCTAAATTTAGTCCTTTTAAAATTTTGTGACTTTTAAATATTTTCATGAAAAATAGATATTTCCCTCAAAGAGTTTTACTAATCATTTTCAACTATGTAAACATCCTTTATGGATATTATTCTTGATTGAGGTTTATTTATTATAAATAAAATATTAAATATTGTATTGAATGAGTTATGATATTTTTATTGTGAATGTTCTGTTTTTACACCATTCATGGATTATGGTAAATTTATTGAAATTTAGTATGCTAATTTTAATACGAATGTTTATGTTATGATTCATCATTTTAATATGAGTAATGTAGTGGAAATAGTAAGTGGCAGGTGAAGCTCATTGTTTCTCCTCTATGCCTCAGTAGGTTTTATGAGACAAATTATTGTCTTGGAACAAGTCCTTGACAAACATTTTATTTGTAGTCTTGGCATGAGGCCTTGTCTATGTAGTAATGATTTCTGGCGTTAGTAATTCCCTCGTAATAAGATTAATTCTTAAATGTGATTATTCGACTAGTAGAATATCCATTTGAATATTTATATAGTAATGTTTGATTTATATTCTCCATATTATGTTCATGTTTATGCTTAAAATGATTTTGTTTTTATTACACATATTTTTTTAAATGTTTGTAGATTCCACTAAATTATTTACCCTTACTAGGCATCTGAGCTCACCCTTTTCTTATGTTTTCCCATCATTCTGAAAAGTGTATTATGTTTGATATATTGGGATAAGATAAGGAAATAATGGCATTATCAATGGATTATTTTTGTATTATTTTATTTTTTAATGTGTAATGTAACGTTCTTGTATGTAATCTATTTTCCAAGACTGCTAAACCGATCAGTCTTTCGGGACATGATTTCTTTAAACATTACCATAAATTAAAATAATCCACCGACTCAAGGATTCTGTTTTTGGGGAATTACATTGGTTGAAAATTATACATAAATGAATGTTATAACTATTTGAGACTGGAAAAATTCCATTTCTAAGAAAACCATTTTCTAGCTACAAACATATTTTTTTCTCAATAAATAAAACAAAACACTTTTTATAAGGTCTTAAAAAAAATTCTATGTTATATTCATTAAATATTTATGATACTCATACTATATATTTCATTTTTAAAAGATAATAATTATTCAGAATTTAAAAATAAAAAGAAGGATTTTCCAAAAAGGCAATTTTATCCCATTTTAATAGCCCATTTTAAATATCATTTTGTAAAATTTTATTAACATTATTTGAAAAATATACTTCATTTATGGAATATGAATATCAAAATCTAAATTATTTTAATTTTGTATATTTTTCTATGAAGTTTAATTTTTAGATGAATAGGTAAAACACTGAATTTTAATTTAAAACTGATTTTTCAACTAATCTATTTATACAGTAAAATTACATTTATGTTTTTTAAAAGGTTCAATTGATATAAATTTTACATAAAATAATAAAATATATTCCATTTTAATAAATTTCTCATTGAAATTGGATATAAAAACATTTCAAACATTTTCTCATTTTTAATTGGAAACCCTGTGTTATTATCTCATCATTCAGATTAAATTTAATTTAAATTCTTCAAATTTTATGATTTTAATATATTAAAATGTTTTATATTTTTATATTGATAAAATTTATTAATTCATAATAACTAAATAATTGTTTTTAATGAAAATATTAGCGAATTTTTCAAAAATTAATTAAAATGATTAAGAGACAAAATTTCTTAACAAATGAGTAACCCTAAATCCTAATAGATAAAATGACGTGGAAACTTTTCCAAAATAAAATTTAAAGAAAAATTTAGACTCTACCTTCCAATGGATAAAATATTGATCAATATTGTTGCCATATTTTGAGGAAAAAATGTGGTTGAATTCCCTTTTCAAACATTTACTAGAAATCCACTCCACATCCACTATATAAAGGTACAAACCCAGCCCCTTATTCACACATCTAAAGACCTTTTTCACACCCATAAAATGCTAAAATATTCAATCAATTCAATCCATTCATAATATAATCATTTATTTGGGAATAAATCCAACCAAGAAACCCCTTTGGTTAAAACCAAGAAGAGTTACCCAAACAAGAGGTAACATCTTTCATCAAGCACATTTTTTCATCATAAATGCCAAAAAATAATCATATTGAATTCATATATAAGAACATAATTAAAATCTATAAAATTTAATGGTTTTATTCAAATTCATATACCTTAAATTAAAAACACTTTCATTTAATGGCTAACAATCATACCATTCTTGTGTACAGTGAACTACTACTTAACGAAACATTATCATTTGTTTTTATTTTACCATAACACAAGGTTGGTAATTATGAAGGACACAATATTTTTTTGATAAATATGATATTAATTATTTATTTATTATTATATAATTATCATATAAATCATACATTCATTATTTCTATGTTGTGTAAATACAATGACTTTGTTTGTGGTTGTATGGACTACCACCTCCTCAGAAGAGTGTGATTCCTTCACACACTATATAGAATTTTATTAAGGATGAATTTAGTGAATGAACATAATATGTATACAATAATAATAATAATAATTTAATTATATTATATATATTTATCTATATAATTATATTTTATTTTATGTTTTCTATTCAATATGACTATAAAACGGAATGACTTTTCTTAAGTATGTAAGGCCAATCGTCTGCAGGGATGGTGTATTCCACATCATATTTATATATTTTATATATTATTATAAATAAATATCTAATGAATATATTTAATATTTATATCATTATTTAAATTATATAAGAAAATAAAGCATATTCTAATTAAAAGGGTCATTTATAACAATCAAATACATATATGAAAAACAAATCAGTTATTTCCTGAAATAAAATATAAAAATAGAGTAGTTAAAAAATAGAAATATATAATGTCATTATTTGGTGTGGTGTAAACGCTGACCTATATATTTTATATAATTAATTATAGTTATTTTATACTATTAAAATATTTTATTTATTTTATTATTTCATCGGGATCATGATATTAATGTTACACAAGTAGCAAGGGTTTGCTCATCTGACATATATTTCTTCGGTACTTATTCTTTATCCACCACTCATTTCATTTACATGGTGTACATAATTCACTTGAATTTATTATATAATTCATGTACATTAATATATGGGTATTTTGATATCCATTTTATGAACAATATTTCAGGGGGTTAGTGGTTCAAAATTTACCAAACCGATTAAGTATATTTTTTCTCAAATTTTTCTCCCCTAAGATACATGCAATGTTATACACCTTTAATTTTCTTTGAGGTGTATATAAGTGTAATTTTAATGTTATAACATGAATAAAATTCTTTAATTATAATTTAATCAACATTTAATTTTATTATCTAATTATTAATATAATTCAATGTTACTAATACGGTAACAATTTATTACTATAATAAAATCAATTATTAGGATTATTTGTTATTATGCTTCCATTTGAAGAAATAATATGATCCCTTTCCCAATAAAACTCTTTAACTTTAATATCATATTTTTATCTCTGATATATTTATGTATTAGTACCATTTTCTACTCTTCGGTAATTAAGATAAAAAATAAAATGTTTTTATAAAAATATGACATTGTTTATCCTTTCGGTTAGAAATCTTTGTACATTCAAAACCATGTTTTCTAAAAAAAATGAATTCTTTAATATTATATTATAATGAAAAATGTAAATTGTAACACGTGGTTTACCTTTTTATAGAATATTTTTAAGGGAATATTTTTTCTAAACAAGGCATTTTTCTAAACTGTAATCTTGCAAAAGAAATGTTGTGAATCTACGGCATTACCCTTCATCATGAAATCCATTTCCATAGAGATTCCCTCAAATGTTTACAAGGATACATTATTAAGGAAATTTATTCCTTAATATTCCAAAAAAGAAATTTAATGTGGTTTTCAATGAAAACGTTTTTCAATAATGTTTTATGTTTCAATAGTGATTTAAATGATTTTTTTAAGATTCACAGTATGTTATCAAGAGGCTATTTTAAATGATTAAGATTTAAATGATTTCAAAATTAATTTATATTTTTTAAAATAATATTTCATAGAAAATGGTTTTATATAATTAATTGAAAACCTATTTTTTATATTTTCAAATATATTTTTAAAGAATTTTTTTTTTCAAAATTAATAATATTTTAAAAATCACTTTTTTAAAGGAAAATATGTTTCTTCATGAAAAGTTTTAAGTGATGTTTTGAATATTTATTTCTAGGAAATGGATTTTTATGTGGTTTTATAAAAATGATTTTAAATGGAAGGATGTTTTACTTATTAAATGTATCATGTGATATTTGAAAACCATTCTTCATCAAATATGAAATACTTTGTTACATTTTATGAATTATTGTTGAATTGATCCTAGAATACAATTTATGTTATTTATTGAATTATTTATGCTTTCATGAAATGATATTTATGAACCCTTTTTCTCCACCATGTGTAATATGACCTTGAAACCCACATGTTTTCATTACTTATTCATTGACTATCTGATTATGTGACCTATATTTTTACATAGGTAATTATATGATGTAATGTTGATTATACAGATTTTATTTCATGGGTTATGATTTTATTTTTATTAAAAACATCACTTTTTATGGGTCATGATATTATCTTGTATTTTTATCTTGTGAAACATGTATGAGTTATCTCATTATGTGAACAAGGGGGACTATATCTACCACCAATGCATTGGATAATGATTTATATCTCATGAGATATTTGTGACAAGCTAGTTTAATAGATTGATACAGAATGGGATACATGTGTGTCTTAATACACTATGGGAATATTGGGATACCTGATCCACTCTAAGAAGATGGGGAAACCTGATCCACTATGATAATATTGGGATACCCGATATACAGTGGAAATATGGGGAAACTCGATCAACTTTGGGAATATGGGGAAACCTAATATTTCTTAAGAAAAGGATTGTGACTAGGTTATATAGTGTTTTATACCCCATAGTTTTAGTCCCCAATAATTTTCCTAATATGTTTTTGAAAATATCCTCAACTTATAGGGAATTATATTATATATTTATGTGTTTTTTCACAAATTCTGGGACTTATACATATGATATTCTCACAAGTTTCATATTATTTATTATCATATAAATCATGTATCTTGGACTTCTGATCATTATTCCATGTATCATGTTTCTAATATTGGATATCTTGGGTATCTTACTCAAATGTTATTCATGTGTTATCTTACCCTTATGTTCAAGATATTATTATGGATTTCCTTTATTTTCCACTATTGTTAATTCGACCTCACATGTTTCTTATGATTCCCTTCCCAAAGTTTTGAAAATTATATTTATGTTGGAATAATAAAGGGGAATATCATTAAGGTAGATGTTTAATTTGTTTCAATAAAGGATAATAATGTGTTTAATGTTCTCAAATACACAAAAATATTATTGTCCTTAGGAACATACATTCTTAATGAGGTGAATAATCATCTATACTGATGTTACATCCATATATGTTAATCTTGTATCTCTATAGTTGGTATCACATAAAATATTTAGTCAAAAATTAGAAAAATGGAGGAAAATACATTAGGGAGATTTCTACGTATATTTAGAAGGATATTTCCAAGGATCTATATATGGTTAAGTCTAACAAAGAGAAATTTTTTAATAATATGTATTACCATTATTTAATGGATATAGAAAGGGTTTTATTAGTAAAAAATCATTGTATAGATACAAAAGGTTGAGGTGGATTTCATATATATTTACATATGAGTAACAATCCCAAAAACACAATATTTAGAAAAACAATTATAGAGAATGGGTGTATGACAATGGGTATTTTTTCCCTCCAGGTTTGACAGTAACAAGAAATATTTTTTTAGAATTAAAAAAACAATTACAAACCATCCTGAAGTATTTAAATATAATATTATTATATATAAACTAGGATAAACCCAATTTATATTAGATTAAATAAGTGGGTGTAAATAATTTTACATCCTATAAGTAATTATTTATGAAATTTTTTTTACAATGATAATTGTTTGTCACCATATTCATTCTAGTTTAAATATATAGATGGAACTATACGAATCTAGGTTAACATTGAGTTATTAAGATGTGGAATTAATGGGCATTATTGAAATTTATTTCCATTTTAGAAATCTCATGAATAGAATCAATAAGGTCTATGAGTATTGGTTATAATGCAGAAGATAAGGAGACCACGTACGAAAAGTGAATGATATGGGATTTTCTTCCTCTATTATTTAAATTAAATCCAAAAAGCTTGATTGTAATGATTTTGAGGAACCGTAAGAAATTATTCATATATTTATTCTTAGAAATTGGTATTAATGGAAAAGATGATGAATCTTGAGAAAAGGATTAACAATAAAGTTGGAAGATTAAAGTGTATCTGTATATGAATTCAAGAATTATCTTATATGAATCATGAAGTATATTTTTTTCTTATAAAATTTTAAAAAATATATTTAATGGTGTATATGAAATAGAGAAATTATTTAATTGAAATTTGATATTTTCATTAAGTTATGGTATCATGTAATGTGTCAAAGATGTTGATATTATTGTGTTTAGATTAAATAAAAAGTTGATTCATTTGGATAGTGTAAATCTGATGTTATTGATTACCCAATAACAGACTATTGATTTGATGAAAAGGTGATATATTTCTTCTTGGATTAATTTTAAAACATCATGGATTTAGGGAATATATCTAGTAATTTTTGTAACAAGGTATCACACATGTTTTCCAAAAGAATTTGGGTAATTCAGGTTATTTCCATGTTTCATTATAATGTATGAAGTGGGTATTTACATGTTTGGAATGGGAAAACCAAGTGTTAGTTTTTTATATATAGGGGTTAAATGTAAATCTAATTTCAGGACATTATTTTTTCAAATTTTTATTTTCATCTTTTAGAAGTGTTATATGATTTACCATTTATTGAATGATTACGTTATATATCCCATGATGTTTGTGAGATTACAGAATTGTATCAAAAAAATTATTTATCCATATTGGATGCATTTTATAATTATTTTGTATTGTTGGTAACTAAATAATGATGGTTTTACTTTTCACAGTTCTCATGATAAATTAGTGCTTCATGAATGAATAATTCATCTTCCTTTTTGGAGAAATAAGTGAAGTATAAATTGGTAGAGACAAGACAAAATATTGATATTTTACTTATTAAATTGAATGAAATAATATAAGTATATAATATTGAGAAAATTATTTAAATTTATGAAAATGTTATTAAAATTTTTTTTGGATTGTCATCTTTTTTATGATATCAATATCCTCTTTCATGCTTCTTCATATTATGGTTAAGCGACTGATAGCATTTTCTTTGTCACCCACATTCTTATGATCTTTGAACAATATTAATATCTATGATTATCTATGCTTTTCATTTGAGTATATATTTTTTACTTATCAATTATATTCTTTTATATAGAAACCTAGTTATGTGTGACTTCCCAGAACTATTATGATTCCAGCATTCCCCTTTTAATCGATGTTTTAGTGTTAATTTTTACGATGTTTGATTTTGGGAATAGAAATTTCAAGTATTAATCCATTGATAACCCGAATGAATTTCAATGGAAATTTTCATTTTAAGAGGGTTATAATGTAACAAAAAGATATTTTTATAAATATTTTTATGAATTAAATAAATATTTTTCATATTTTTCATTTCACCAAATATTGAATATAGGTTTTTTTATAAGAAACCACTAAGTTTATATTTTTTTAATTTGCAATAAAAAAGGAAATATTTCCCTACACACAACATTATATTAGCTTTTGGTACCTCAAAAACATTGTTTTTCTTTTTTTACACACAATATCTAGTCCCTTCCGTATCATTCGTTACACACAAGACCATGTTTTAGAAAACTAAAAGATATTGTTAATATTAATATTAGAATACTATTATAGAAAGCACCAATATGTTGGAATAAAATTTATGATTATGATTATTTACATTCTGAAAATATAATCTAAAATGTAATTAAATTTACTCCTTTGGTTGATAATTATTCAAAAATAAAATTATGAACTATCTGAGAATGATGAATATTATTTTCTAACAAGTATATTTTTCCATGTGCGATTGAAATTTTAACTCAATAAATTAAAAAATTCATTATTATTAACATCTAGTACTCGTCTGTGCATTCGCACGACACTATTCATAGTATTGTAAATATTTAACTAACTAATAATGGGAACATAATATTGGAATACTGTTGGAGTGGAGAAATTATTGAGAACTCATAGAAATAATTTGAAATATTTAGTGGAATTAATGAGGAATAAATATTTACGTTACATGTTCAAGATGGAAAAATCAATGTTATGAACGAAATCATTAATTTTTATGGATAATTATAATTTAAAAAATAAAAAAACATAGAACTTGATATGAATAAACATCATAGTAATAGCCCAAAAAATTAAGAATCATTTCAGTATTATAATTTCTATGGTCCAATAAGAAGACACTGTGAAATTATAGTTTTATTAGTCTAATGAAATAAGAAATCACTACATGAATGTTTAATTATAATTATTCACAGAGAAAATATAAGGCCTCAGCCTTAAACATTACTTAATCTTGAGATATTTCAATAATACACCTTGAGGTTCTTTTTTAGGTTTAGAGTTTTAAAGAATTAGATCATATAACATGCATTATATTCCACATTTAAACAAAGTGGTTACATAAAAGATATAATTCATTTTTCCCATCAACAGAAACATATTTAATATAAAACATGGATTTTATCTTGAAACTTCATTGAAATAATTATCATATCATGTACCATTCTCTTGACCTATGAAAAACATTTCAAAAAAACTTGGGAAGAGCATAAAAAGCTCAGTAAGGGATATAAAAATATGGAAAGGAAACATGAGTACATATATACATAAGAATGAAATCATACATTACCCATAAAACATAAGCACGTTAACATACATCTTCAAATTATGAATAAATCATAGAAATCATAATACATAAAGGTAACTTGAGGCATTCATAACATTCTTACGTAGGGAGTAACCCTCTTGGTTACGTTTAGAATACCCATCACAGTATATTCCCTAAATCTCTTCGAGGAAACCTCAACGTTTAACCCCTTCGCGTTACCCAATGCATTGGAGAGCTATATCGGGCTCACCCACACTTAGTTTATCACGGAACCACCCGTCTTCATAACAATTCCAAAGAACCATAACATAATCGTATCACAAAAAACATGCATAAAGGAAACATAACATTTCCACTTTTCAATCACAAGATATCAATACAACACATTGATATAAAAACATTATGAAAACCATTTTCAATACCGAAATAAAATAAAAGTAAAACATGGTATTTATTTTTCTTTTGAAAAATGGAATGGCTTGTAGAGGAATCCAAAACTCAAATAATGGTAACGACGGCTGAGAAGTCGTTGTCGCCGCATACGTACAACAAAAACATTCCCTTTTGTCGTTTAGTAAAATGATTTGTATAAAAAATATTCCTTTCATATAAACATAAAGTAAAAGGGTTTTATACACCATATAAAAGAAGGTTGTGTATAAAACAAAAATATGCCTCAATGAAAGGAGATTGAGACGAATTCCCATACCTCGGGTCCGACATGACATGATCATTCCTTAATGTCCTGAATCATAAACTTGAGTTAATTTCTACTCGCTTAAGAACCTTTTTCAATTTCATTATTCCTTTTATATCACTTAATACCATGTTATGAACACTATATAATTATTTATGTTAATAATGGTCATTTTGTCGATCATTGGTACTTGAGTCAAAAATAAACTCTTTATAATTACAAGTTGTTCATGTATCCATTATATCCAGAGTTATAATCATATTGTAAATATCATATATATCATATATATCCTGTATATACATGCATTTATAATATTACATAATATTTAGTGGTAAGAAATGAAATGCACCGTTCATGGAGAGGTAAGCCGTACGTACGCATGAACGCTACATCAATTTCTATTTCATATTTAATGGAATTAAAACATAATGATAAATAATAGTATTATAATTCCAGTATTTTATCATGTATAATATCATTCAATATATCCTTTATACGTACCACATATGGTATTAACGAATCAAATCACTTTGAGGGGGTGGTAGTCCGCACTTCCTAAAATGAAGATATCGCGTTTACCCATAATGGAAACCATAAAGTTATGCCATAAATGAAAAATACAGATGCTTAAGTAAAACATAAGCATATAATATATCATATATAAATATAGTTACTTCTTAATGTCCACCTTTTAATGTGTTAGAAGAATATTGAACAATCATCATTTCGTGAGATAGAAATTCAACATCCACAGAAACAATATGTTCTTCAACCATTAGATGTAGCTGTGTGTAAGTGTAGCTCGAATCCTTATTATAACAACATCCTAGTATATTGAAGATACTACAGTTTTTACAAAAGAAAAGAATAAAAAGAGTTCAGGGGTTTGGATAAGAAAAATAAAACATAAGAACACAAGAGAAGACACTACCTTTAAAACGGGTAACTCTTTTTGATTTGAGCTCAAAGACTTCCTTGGGATGACTTCTGTCCAAAGTGAGGCTTCAAGGAGTAATAGAGGGATGTGGAGAGACAAAATGGGAAGGGGTTGGTTTAGCCAAAGGCTTTGGAAGTGTGGGTAAGGAAGTAGAGGTGGGGGCCTTTTATAAGAGGAGAGGAGTGGCACTCTTGGAAAGTTATAAAAGGTTACTTTATTTTAAAATGAGTTTCGGATTTTAAAGATCCCACATTGATGTATTGCGAGGATAAGGTGATAAGGGTTCTAAATATACTCATAAAATAGGTCTTTGACAAGTTTATGTTATAGTTTTAATATTAACTTTTCATTTTATTTAAACCCTTTATTAATGAGGTAATCACTGCATCATCATGATGTCATAAATAATTTAATTTATTTAATGTCAAATTTTTTTTAAAAATATATCATGATGCAGGAAATATTTCTAGCTTTCAAATTAATATTTATATTCCAAAATATAATTTATGTAGACAAAATTAAATTTTTTTTACTTGGGTGATACATTCTTTGTTATATTTAACTTTCTTTAAAAATAAAAAGATAAAAAGTCACTTTCACACAAAAGTGATTCCATGGGGTCCCCAAGTTTGGAACAAGGAATCCCATGGTCGGCCATGAGACAACCAGTTGCATTAGGACACATTTTGGGGTCATTTTTTTATTATTATGATATTACTTAATTATCCATAACTACCCGATTACTCATTAATCAAGATAATTAAATATAATTACCATCGTTACTATTCATAATGTCCAAAAACAAGAGTCTTAATTACATAATTTGGACCTTCTAATTAAAAATATGGAATCCATTTTACCAAATTCCAAACATATAAATTTCAATAATTAATTTAAAAATAATTTTCGTTGTCAAAACAAATAGCTGGTTTTTTTGAATCAATATCTATGAAAAGTTTGGCACTTGTTTATTCCCAATTCCAAAGTGCAATTAATTCTAATGACCACCATTGGATTAAATGGTAAAAATATATTCTATTTAAACTTTAAAACCAATTAAAAATATAATCTAAACATATAATTAAATTAGATGAAAAATAAGTTTTGATGTAAAATGAAATATTTTTCACTATTCAATAAAAAAAGAACATTGTCAGAAAAATACCAAAAAATTGTCCATTGTAAATTTAAATGTTCCAATCAAAATTAATAAGTTTATTTTTCAAAATAAGGCTTATAAAATTGTCAAAAGATTTATTTAAAAAGGGTTTTCCATCAAAAGCTAATAAAACAATATTATAAGAATATTAGTGTATTCCATGCTTAAGATTGGATTTATTCTCATTTTAAGCCTATAAAAAACTATCTAATTCATAAATAGACATAGATAAAAATTTCTATTATTCATTAATTACATGGGATGCTACATCCTTCCCCCCTTTAGAAAATTTTGTCCCTGCAATTTATTTACTTATCGAATAAGTGGGGGAATTTATCCCTCATTGCACTTTCAGATTCCCATGGTGCCTCTTCAATCATGTGGTTTTTCCACAAAACCATCACCTGATTAATCACCTTATTCCGTAACACCTGCTCCCTATGGTCAAGAATCTGGTCTGGTTGTTCCTCATAAGATAGGTTCTCTTCCAACTGAACTACCTCTGGTCTCAAAACATGAGATGGATCTGGCATGTACTTCCTTAACATTGAATCATGAAAAACATTGTGTACCTAAGATAGACTCGAAGGTAAATCCACTCGGTATGCAACTGATCCAACTCTCTCCTGAATTTCATATGGTCCAATGAACCTTGGACTCAGCTTTCCTTTCTTACCAAATCGCATCACACTTTTCCATGGTGATACTTTGAGAAAAACATGATCACCTACCTCAAAAGGTAGATCCTCCGGTTACCTGCATAACTATTCTGCCATCTCTGAGCTATTCTCATGTGTTTCTGAATCAACTAAACTTTTTCTGCCATCTATTCTACCAATTTTGGTCCCATCAACTTCCTTTCACCCACTTCATCCCAAAAAGTTGGAGTTTGACACCGCTTCCCATATAATGCCTCAAATGGTGCCATATGTATACTGGAATGAAAACTATTATTATAAATAAAACTCAACCAAAGAAAGATGTTTGTACCAACTTCCCTGATAATCCATCGAACAAGCACATATCATATCTTCCAAAGTCTGAATTGTTCGTTCTTATTACCCATCTGATTGAGGATGAAATGTTGTACTAAAATTTAATTCAGTACCCAACAACTTCTGAAGGCCTTTCCAAAAGTTATAAGTGAACCTGAGATCACGATCAAATAAAATGGAGAGAGTAACTCTGTGTAACCTGACTATCTCTTTAATATACAAACGGTAAAGTTGATCTAGGGAAAAATTATCCCGTATAGTAAGGAATTGAGCAGATTTAGTCAATCGATCAACAATAACCCAGATTGCATTATTACCTCGAGGTGTCTTCGGCAATCCCACAACAAAGTCCAAGGATATATTTTCCCATTTCCATTCTGGTACTGGTAAAAGATGAAGCATCCCTTTCGGTAACTGTCGCTCTACTTTAACATGTTGACAAGTCAAACACTTCACTGTAAAATCAGCAATATCTCTTTTCATTCCATCCTAACAGTAATACTCTCGAAGATATCTATACATCTTAGTACTGCCAGGATGAACTGAAAATGGAGAACTATGAGCTTCACATAGAAAATCTCTCTTAAACTTTGAATCACACGGCACACACAATATCTTCCCAAATCTCAAAACAAAATCATTATCAATATTTAATTCAGGAAACTTACCCTTCTGAACCAACTCTACCTTTTTCTACAACTCACTTTCTTGCTTCTGTGCTTTCTTAATTCTGCCTGATAGAGAAGATTTCACTGATACCTGAAACAAAACAGAAGAACATCCTACACCAACAAATTCTATGCCCAAGATCATCAAATCCTTAATGAAAGGATCATGTTCCAAATGAAACATCATTAATGAAGCATTACTTTTTCGACTCAAAGCATCAGCCACTTTATTTTCTTTCCCCGGATGGTAATTAATTGTACAATCATAATCCTTGATTAATTCTAGCCATCTCCTCTTTCTCATGTTCAATTCTTTCTGAGTCAATATATACTTTAAACTTTAGTTATTGGTATATATTTCACACTTTACTCCGAACAAATGATGCCTCCAAATTTTTAAAGCGAAAACAATAGCAGCTAATTCCAAATCATGTGTAGGGTAATTTACCTCATGAGTTTTCAACTGTTGTGAAGCATAAGCAATTACCTGATCATTCTGCATTAGGACGCAACCAAGTCCTTTAAATGAAGCATCACTGTAGATAACAAACACCGCATTCCTGGAAGGTAGTGCCAAAACTAGAGCATTCACCATTCTTCTTTTCAATTCTTGAAAACAATCATCACATTATTTTGTCCAGATAAACTTAACACCCTTCCGAGTTAGCTTAGTCATTGGACTAGATAACCGTGAAAATTTTTTAACAAACCTTCGGTAATAGCCTTCCAAACCAAGGAAACAACGAATCTTAGTAACAATTGTGGGTCTTGGACATTCTTCAACAACCCTTGTTTTTTTAGGATCAACAGTTATCCCATCTTTAGAAACAATGTGACCAAGGAAAGAAATTTGTTGCAACCAAAACTCACACTTTCTGAATTTTCCATACAATTTATTTTCTTTTAAGGTTTGCAAAATAACCCTTAAATGCCTTTCATGCTCCTCTTTTTTTTTGAAAACACCAAAATATCATCAATGAAAAACACCAAAACCTTATCCAAGAACTCATGGAAAATTCTATTCATTAAGTCCATGAATACAATAGGTGCATTGGTTAGCCCAAAATGCATTACTACAAATTCATAATGGCTATATCTTGTACGGAACGCGGTCTTCGGAATATCTGCTTCCTTTACCTTCAGCTGATGGTACCCTGATCTCAGGTCAATCTTTGAAAAATACTGAGCTCCCTGGAGCTGATCAAACAAATCATCAATATGAGGCAAAGGATATTTGTACTTAACAGTAATGTTATTCAAGGCTCTATAATCAATGCAAAGTCTCATTGAACCATCACTCTATTTAACAAATAAAACAGGAGCACCCCATGGTGATGTGCTAGGTCGACTGAAACCTTTCTCTAATAAATCTTGCAATTGCTTCTTTAACTCTAAAAGATCAATTTGACCCATTCGATAAGGGGGTTTTGAAATTAGCATAGCATCAGGAACTAAATCAATAGTAAACTCAAATTCCCAATCTAGTATTATTACAAGAAACTCATCAGGAAAAACATCAGGATACTCATTTACCACTGGCACATCATTAATCTGAACAGTTCCCTTGTTTTCAACAATATGTGCAAGGTAACATTCATTTCCATATTTTACAATTTTCTCACCCTCTTGATATGTTATCAACAGTAAGGGTTCATTCTTGTACACAAACTGAAAGTCTTTCGGAAAAGAAACTTATTTAGCTCTATAATCAATCTTAGCATAGAAAATATAGAGCCAATTCATACCCAGGATAACATCAAACTCTACAAGAGGTAAAATAATAAGGTTTTCAGGTAGGTTATTTCCACAGATAAGGATAGGAAGATTCTTATAAATTATTTTTACCTCAATATTTCCCCCAGGTGTTTTTACCACAAGTTCAAGAGTCATTTCTTAAGATGGTATTCCCATTTTACTAGAAAAGGATTTAGAGATGAAAGAATGTGTAGACCCCGAATCAAACAACACACTGGCATAATCTGAAAAAACAAACAATGTACCTGATACAACTTCATTTGATGGCCCGACATCTGCTAAAGTAGTTGCAAAGGATTTCACCACCCCTTTCTTCTTGTAGTCTAACTGCTTCCCATCACTCAAGCTCTTTTTCAGACACTCGTTTTCATAGTGAACTATATCATTGCACTTAAAACATTTCACTAACTGTAAATAAAATTTGGACTTACCATCACCATGATCTTTTTCAGTGCAATCACGAGCCTTATGTCCCATCTTTCCACATCAGTAGCACTTTCCAGAATTCAGAAGACATTCCCAAGCATGCCTTTTACCACACTTATCACAAACTGGAAACTTAGTTTTCTTACCATCAGACCTTTTTGAAGAATTATTTCTTTTCTCATGGCACCACGGTCTATTATTCTTCTGGTTGTTATAGAACACTTGATCCTCGTCAAACTCCATTTCCACCTCCTAGCACATCGAACAAGGTTTTCATAAATTTTAAACTGACGCGAATCCAATACCCTTCGATATTTTGGCTTTAATACTTAGTAAAAACGATTGATTTTACTATCAAGGTCTCTGATAAAATTTGGAGCATACCTTGCTAATCGAATGAACCATTCTTCATAGGCAACCACTGAGTCTTCCTCTTTCCACAATTCCATGAATTTGTTTTCCATCCTATGTCAAATAGTCTTAGGAAAATACATCTCAAGAAACATACCTTTGAATTCATCCCAGTCGAGAGCATCAATCTCATCAGGGACCCTGATATTTTTAACCATCGACCACCACTGATCTGCCTCACCCTCCAAACGGTAAATAGAAAGAATAAACTTTTGATTGTTTGAACACCCCATGACATAGAAAATCATCTCCAGTGCTTTAATCCACACTTCAGCTAGCATAGGGTCAGATGATCCTCTGAATGATGGGGGGTGTTGCCTCATGAAATGTTACACTAATCACATGTTCCTCTGCGGTTGATCTGGCTGATCTCGTGCATGGATACCACCACCATTTATCGCTTGAGTCAAATGCACCATTATTGCAACAAACTATTCAGTTCCAATTCCGACAATCTGACGATGCTGATTCGGAAGGTTATTACCTTATGTATGCCTTCCTAGCACTGCGTCCCTGTTTCCTCTGCGGAAAACCATTCTGAACAAACATGTCTTAGATGAAGCAACATGGTAATCATCCAATGCTATATCATTTCCATTTGACCAAAAACAATATTTTTGGGTAATCATTTAATAGAATTATAACTCCTAAAGTTATATAAACCGACCTCTGATACCAACTATAAGGCCCAAGCCTTAAACATTACTTAATCTTGAGATATTTCAAGAATACACTTTGAGGATCTTTTCAGGTTTATAGTTTTAGAGAATTAGATCAGAAAACATGCATTACATTCCACATTTAAACAAGGTGGTTACATAAAAGATATAATTCATTTTTCCCATCAACATAAACATATTTAAAATAAAACATGGATTCTATGGTGAAATTTCCTTGACACAATCATCATATCATGTACCTTTCCCTTGACCTATGAAAAACATTTCAAAAAAACATGGGATGAGCATAAAAAGCTTAGTAAGGCATATAAGAAAATGGAAAGGAAACATGAGTACATATATACATAAGAATGAAATCATACTTTACCCATAAAACATAAGCACATTAACATACCTCATCAAATTATGAATAAATCATAGAAATCATAAGACATAAAGGTAACATGAGGCATTCATAGCATTATTACGCAGGGAGTAACCCTATTGGTTGCGTTTGGAATACCCATCACAGTATATTCCCTAAATATCATCAGAGAAACCTCAACGTTTAACCACTTCGCGTTACCCAATGCATTGGAGAGCTATATCGGGCTCACCCGCCCTTAGTTTATCGTGGAACCACCCGTCTTCATAACAATTCCCAAGAACCATAACATAATCATATCACATAAAACATGCATAAAGGAAACATAACATTTCCACTTTTCAATCACAAGATATCAATACAACACATTGATATAAAAATATTATGTAAACCATTTTCAATACTGAAATAAAAGAAAAGTAAAACATGGTATTTATTTTTCTTTTCAAAAAACTGTATGGCTTGTAGAAGAAGCCGAAACTCAAATAATGGTCACGACGGCTGAGAAGTTGTTTTCGCCGCATACATACGGCAAAAACATTCCCTTTTTTCGTTTAGTAACACTCTTTGTATAAAAAAATATTCCTTTCGGATAAATGTAAAATTAAAAGGGGTTTATACACCATATAAATGATGGTTGTGTATAAAGAAATATGCCTCAATGAAAGGAGATTGAGACGAAGTCCCATACCTTGGGTCTGACTTGACTCGATGGTTCTTTAACGTCCTGAATCATAAACTTGAGTTAATTTATACTTGCTTAAGAACCATTTGAAAGTTCATTATTCCTTTTATATCACTTATTTCCATGTTATGAACACTATATAATTATTTATGTTAATAATGGTCATTTTGTCATTCATTGGTACTTGAGTCAAAAATACACTCTTTATAATTACAAGTTTTCATGTATCCATTATATCCAGAGTTATAATAATGATTTATATGTCATATATATCATATATATCCAGTATATACATTCATTTATAATATTACATAACATTTAGAGGTAAGAAATGAAATGCACCGTTCATGGAGACGGTAAGCCATACGTACACATGAACAGTACTTCCATTTCTATTTCCTATTTAATGAAATTAAAACACAATGATACATAATAGTATTATACTTCCAGTATTGTATCATATATAATATCATTCAATCTATCCTTTATACGTACCACATATGGTATTAACGAATCAAATCACTTTGAGGGGGCGGTAGTCCGCACTTCCCAAAATGAAGATATCCCGTTTACCCATAATGGAAACCACAAAGGTATGCCATAAATGAAAAAATACAGAAGATTAAGTAAAACATAAACATATTATATATCATATATAAATATATTGACATGTTAATGGCCACATTTGAAGGTGTTAGAAGAATATTGAACAATCATCATTTCATGAGGCATAAATTCACCATCAACAGAAACAATATGTTCTTTAACAATTAGATGTAGGTCTGTGTAAGTGTAGCTCGAATACTTCTTATAAAAACATCCTAGTATATTGAAGATACTGTATTTTTTACAAAATAAATGAATAAAAAGTGTTTAGGGGGTTGGAGAAGAAAAATAAAACATAATAACACAAGAGAAGACACTACCATTAAAACGGGTAACGCTTTTTGATTTGAGCTCCAAGGCTTCCTTGGGAAGACTACTGCCTAATGTGAGGCTTCAAGGAGAAAGAGAGGGATGTGGAGAGACAAAATGGGCAGGGTTTGGCCGAGCCAAAGGCTTTGGACGTGTGGGTAAGGAGGTAGAGGTGGGGGCCTTTTATAAGAGGAGAGGAGGGGCACTCTTGGAATGTTATAAAAGCATACTTTATTTTCATATGTGTTTCAGATTTTAAAGGTCCCACATTGATGTATTTAGAGGATAAGGTGATAAGGATTCAAAATATACTCATACAATAGGACTTTGACAAGTGTAAGTTATAGTTTTAACATTATCTTTTCATTTTATTTAAATCCATTATTAATGAGGTAATCACTGCATCATCATGATTTCATAAATAATTTAATTTATTTAATATCTAAAAATTAAAAAAAATATCACTATGTAGGAAATATATTTATATTTCCAATGAATATTTATAGTCCAAAATATCATTTATGTAGACAAAATTAATTTTTTTTACTCAGGTGATACATTCTTTGTTATATTTAACATTCTTTAAAAATAAAAACATAAAAAGTCACTTTCACACAAAAGTGATTCCATGGGGTCCCCAGGTTTCGCACAAGGCATCCCATGATCGGAAATGAGACAACCAGTAGCATCAGGACACATGTTGGTGTCATTTTTTTATTATTATGATATTTCTTTATTATCCTTAACTACCCGATTACTCATTAATCAAGATAATTAAAGATAATTACCATCGTTACTATTCATAATGTCCAAAAACAAAAGATCTTAATTACATAATTTGGACCTTATAATTCCAAATATGGAATCTATTTTACCAAATTCAAAACATATAAATTGAAATAATTATTTTAAAAATAATTCCCGTTGTCAAAACAAATAGCGGGTTTTTTTGAAACAATATATATGAAAAGTTTGGCACTTCTTTATGCCAAATTCCAAACTGAAATTAATCCCAATGACCACCATTGTATTACATGGTAAAAATATATTGTATTTACACTTTAATAAAAATTAAAAAGATAATCTATCCATATAATTAAATTAGATGAAAAAGCAGTTTTGATGTAAAATGCAGTATTTTTCACTATTCATTAAAAAATGACCACTGTCAGAATAATACCAAAAAGTTATCCATTGTAAATTTCAATGTCCCAATCATAAATAATAAGTTTATTTTGAAAAATAGAGGTTATAAAATTGTCATAATTTTGATTTAAAAAGGGTTTCCCATCAAAAAGCAGTAAAATAATCTTTTAAGAATATTAGTGTATTCCATGCTTAAGATTGGATTTATTCTCATTTAAGCCTCTAAAACACTATCTAATTCATAAATAAACATAGATAAAAATATCTATTATTCATTACATACTTGGGATGTTACAAAAAAACATGGATAAAGATATCACACGATAAATAATGAATAAAAATTTCTATTATCATGCCCGATACATAATTAAAAGTGAGAAAATATATTTTATGTTGGAAGGATAATCAGTCTAGTAATTAACTATGATATTAACTGTTTTCAATTCAACTTCAATTCTATTATCAAATTATATTTTCATATGTAATTTTCATATAAACTATTAAGGAAATGTCATTATCACATATTTTCTATCAATATGATTATCAAGGCATCTTGAGTTTCATACATAACCAATCCAGTTTTTATATTCAATACAATGTTATATAAGTTGTTAAGGCATTCAAAATATTTTTCATATTCAACATTACATATGTAACCGTATATTACATTTTTGAGACTTGTTAGTTCTACTTTTTATATGTCAATTTATCACATCTCATTTTGTTATTTATTGAATGTTATTTAGTATTTATGATGAAATGATAGAAAACACCACAATGCATCCAAAAGACATCCCTGAAAAATGATAAACACAAAAAAAACAAGAAATTCAGCACCATTCAAAGACCTAGTTCCTTACCCTTAGATCCCTTTCATGCTCTCCTTCTATTCGCCTATCATTTCTACTTAAAAATCCAATCATGACCAACATGCAGTGTTTTGGAGGTTTCTCCCCTCCTATTCGCCTATCATTTCTGTATGTTTTATACTAATTTGTTCTAAATGACATCACACATGAAATCAGGATGCATGTAATTTAAAACCTGTAAAATATTGTTGATCACATTCTCCTTTTTTCCCAGTAATGGTGCTTTACATTATCAACATTTCATAGTACTTTTATCAATGTCCCTATCATATACATTCATTCCAAATAAATCCCAAAACCAAAATGAAATCACAATGTGCCAATAGATTTGGCGGTTTGTCATGTACAAATCTATTCCAATTGTTAATACAAGACAAACTGTTTCCAAAGGGATATGTACGAGTTCAATTGCTCAGCCACAACATCCCCCTCTTGGAGAAACCACACCATCCCCCGCCGCACCTTGGGATATTCCATATCTAACCTTGATGTCTGATGTCTGAGTTCTGGTCATGAGTTAATACATATACTTAAGGTAAAAGCCCGAATCATGACACTTTTATAGAATTTGGTTTATAGAATTGGAAAACAAAAGGATATGATGAAAAGAGAACGGTAGATAAAGGAATGGGACGATGTTTTCTCCCCTGAACTATGTAGGCCATAGATCATAGATCATAGTATAATTTAAATGGATTATTCTTCTTACCTCATTGGATAAATCAAACACAACTTCCTGAATATTCTAAAGAATCTTTGTAGCGGTTCCGATGATGGCCTGCAAGAAAACACTAATTTTGCTTAAAACAGTTCAATCTAACAACTCAAGGAGATCATACCTCCTCAACATTCTGTGTTGTTTTTGAAGATGCCTCCATGTATAGAAGCCCATGTTCCTTTGCAAAATGATGTCCTTCTTCCTTGCTGACCGTGATGAGAAAGATCACATTTATTCCATTTTATCACGATCTCCATGTTTGGAATCGCATGTTGATGGGCATCCTCTAGCCAGCTTGCAATGTGATTTATTTAGATGATATAATTATGTTGAAGATATCACCCAAATGATGGCATAAAACATACTTTTTTCAGTTAACCAATGGCCCATTACAATAAAAAAAATTGACACTATAATGAATCATTAAAATAAACATGATGAAATTCCAATAATAAGTGGTTCATAGACTGCATAGTGCTATTTATGCAGGGTGCCTATTCACTTTTATGCTTAGAAAAATGAACAGATGAAACCTTCTGAATCACCTGAAACAACACATGGCATAGACCTAAGGGTCGATTCTGAGATAAACATCTGGGAGTTCTTGATTCTAACAATGTAAAATTTCAGCTCAAAAGGGAAAACCCTATAAATATAAAATAATTAAATACTTTTAAAGTTCATGAATTCAAACAAAATCATATGTTTTACATACAAAAAAATTGAAAAATTACCCAAAATTCCATTTGGCGCAGACATATGTCTTGATTCTGAGATGAAGGTCTATGCCTGCTTGCTTCAATAGGTTGTCAAATGTGACCAAATCGTATCTTCTATGGAGATAGTACTGAATGCAAAGAAAATAGGCAATATTTAAAACAAATATACATTTCAATATGAGACACTGCATTCCTAGAATATGCAGTAGAATAATGTATCAAAAAACGATGCATATTGTCAGCAAGAACCAAATAATAATGAAAATTCCACATACTGTGACTTCATCCTCTCCAACCCCCTATAAAAATTGTTTCCTAATGAGTAAAATAGAATTGTAACCATGAAGACAAGAAATAAAATAATTCTCTAGTATATTTTTTTGGCTGTAGTGAAATTGAATGTTATTTGAGATTC
The DNA here is from genome assembly GCA_963277665.1 of Viscum album. NCBI lineage: Eukaryota > Viridiplantae > Streptophyta > Magnoliopsida > Santalales > Viscaceae > Viscum > Viscum album. The sequence continues at coordinate 1,587,408,015 of OY728141.1, read as the reverse complement.
ACTGGGATTTTATACATGACAAAATAATTAGTTAAAAATATAACTTCATATAAAGAGAACACCTGTTATATAATACAAAATAGAAGCATAAGAAGGGAGAGGCCAAAAACATAAAGGGGAAGTTTGACATGATGTCAAATAAAAGTCCATTAGAGTAAACCAGATACCCTAATGTTATTAAGATTAGAGTACATATAATATATCTTCGAAATCCATATAATATGTTTACCATGCATGTAATTTATGAAAAATTTGGCACCAATGAAATATATAGTAAATGGATACAAATGATACTGGTAATATGAAATATGAATGGATTAAGTTACACTAACCTAGAAATGTAGCATACATTGAAGGGATGAATAAATAAATACAATGCCTATTGAGAATCATAGTTGAATCCAAGAAGATTAAAAGTGGATATGTTTTACAGTGTATTAGTACACTAAAATTAACAGTCTTAGCTATAATAGGTTACGCCAAAACCCAAAACCATAATGTGTTTCATCTTCACAAAATGATCGTCAACAATAACTTGCAATTAAATCAAATATGACAGTAGGATAAATACAACTAAGAATGATTTGGAGGTCTCAATTTTTACGGTCTGAATTAGGTATATTAGATGGAGGAAAGGTAGGAGGGTGTAGACGAAGCAAATCTAAAGGCTTGTAAAGAAACTGCATTGAGGATTCATCTGTAGAGACAACTACAAATTTGGCATATTGCAATGTTTTAAAATCATGTAATTGAGCCATAGAACTTGAATTAGGCTAATTTGATAATTAAATGATTTAATTTTTATGACATGAATGATCTTTTTGTCTCTATATATGAGTTCATACTCAGGTTAGACTTACTATTCAATCACAACTCTATTTTCATTATGTATCTCTAATCAAAACCATCACTCGCACCTAAATACAATCAAATTTATATTTGAAATCAACAATGTATTCTCAAAAGTCTCATTAATAGTTGAAAAAATAATAAGAAGAATAAGTTTAAAATCAACTGTAGGTAAAAATATTTTGTTATGATAAGAAATCCCACTAATGGTCTCATACATTATTTCGAAATACAACCCAAAACCAAAATGAAAGCACATATTGCCATTAGATTAGGCGGTTTAACATGTACAAATCTATTCAAAATTTTAATACAAGACAAAATGTTACCAAAGGGATGTGTACCAGTTCAATTGCTCAGCCACAACATCCCCCTCTTGGAGAAACCACACCATCCCATTCAGCTCCTTAGAATCACCCATATCAAACCTTAATGCCTAATGCATGTCTTCCCGTCACGAGTTAATACATATACATAATGTAACAAATAAGAGATATGTTTAAATGAGAAAGTAAATAGTTAATATTTTAATACTTGGAGTTTATGATACATAAGAACAGTAGTAAAATAGCATACACTTTAAATTAGAAAAAATAAGAATGAAATATGAAATGTCTATATTGAAACACTGAATGTTAATATATGAGTCATTATTTTAAGAGAAGCTGAGCATAAAAGTAGGTATAGACATAAGAATGACAACATAAAAACAAAATGTGATAAATCTAATAGAAGATGCACAATTTTATCAGTATGTTGCATGCAGATAGGTCATACAGAAGTTCAAGAAGGCATGTTACAAAATGCAAAGAAGACATGTGAGTTTTTGTGAAGTGGAACCCCACACCTAATTCTAGGCTTCTAATTATAGTAAAAATCTGTAGAAGGAAAGAAATGAAAAATCCGAAAATGGGAAATTAATTTTACAGGAAAAAAAACATGATAAATCAGAAAATGGTAATTATGTTCTACTATATACCGTAAACACATCAAAAAATAAGTTACATGAGATAATAATTTTATTAGAGAATTTTTACAGTATAATATAAGTAGAGATAAGTGGAAATAAAATCCCTAAAGGAAAATTAGAAACTTTCAGATTTCACAATGTATTTCATGTACATTGGAAATGCATGAAAAACATTAAATCATGTTTGGAATTTTTTTCATTATATTATCCTTTATATGAATATGATGATCATTGGCATGAGTTGATGTTCTTGTGTAGTCTCGTGACAGTGGGGTCTAAAAATTAGATGGGCATGACCCATCATGTGTGTTGGGGGGGGGGGGGTTACTCAGGCACTTCCTTAATGTGAACTATAACAATTTCCATGGAATTTAACTATATTACACGTTCAATTCGTCGAGGGAACTGTTCATAAAATAATATTTGTACATGAAAAAAACCATGATATATGTCACACCTTTTATTTTGATGCGGGATATCATTTAGTTCATCCATGAACATAACACAGGTAGTGGGTTTTCCAACTCTTCCAATGACTAACAGTTCACAGTTCAATGTTACATTCTAGAATAATTGTTATATGCCTAAAACCTAATTAAAAATGAATAAAAGAATGAAGGCTGCCTTCTTTTATGTGACATGATATGAAGAAGCAAGGGGTATGGGTCAGTTCAACCATGACACAAGGAGCTAATAATATAATGAGGAAAGGGGATTCAAGGTCTTTGAATGGGTGACCAGTTAGATAGTCAATCCACGAGTTCATGATAACCCAAGCTCATTAATATATGAAAGCATAACAACTAAACTGTCTTTTTTGTACACGTACACCAAATGGTAAGGCTTTGATTTTTATTTTGAGTGTCTGGATGAAGAGAAAAACTAGTATATGCACAGATAAAATAAAATAGGAGACGTTCTCTTAAATTAGAACCCCCTAGTGAGAACAACTCATAGATGCCTATGCAATAGAAACCCCAAAAGTGGAATACAAGAACACATGACATAATATTAAAATACAAGTGGATAAAATACAAAGAGATCATCAATTTAGTAGAAAACATTGATAAATAATCATGCTGCCAAAAAATGAAATAGAGTAGAAGCTTACAATGTAATAAAATTTTGTAACAATGTTTAGTATCAAAATATTTCACCAAATATAGATGTATAAGTTACATAACAGATATTGAAGTACTATTACATATAATAGTTATAACCAACATTTAAGACAATGTTCCCACAACATGATTATTTTCATAAAATATAGAGAAACATTAGTACTTGTCACCAGACCAAAGCATGCATCAATTCTATTGAGTCCATTAAATGATGAATGATAGATTCCGAAAAATGAATACTGGAGGTAATAAATTCGGGAAATCATGGATAATAAAGATTTATGGAATGAGAAAAAAACAATGCATGGGAGATACAACCCTAAAAACCATGACAATCAATGGTTCCAGTATCACCTTCTGATAAGTAGATTTTGAGAGGTTGCATATAGTTTAGGAACATGGATCAATTGATGAAAGGGATTTGAAAATTCATCCTTCCATCATCACAGAAGTTAAAAACTCTTTAGAAATAAGATACAATATTATATCCCTAGAAATTCAATACCTTTACCATAAAAACTAAATAGTTCAATATATTCACAATAATAATGAATTAATATGAATATATATTCAACCATTAACATGTCAATTGAAAAGTTGAAAGCATTAACAGTTCTATCGAAGGATTTTATTCTAGATTTCAGTATATGAATAAGGAAATAGTGTTTAGTGAATAAAAAAACATTACACTTGAGATAAATGGTATTTTTACCAAACAATAACAATACAAGTGGACTAAAAAACACTGATAAATAAGAATATATAAAGCATAAAGGATAATGACATTGTAACTTTTTACTAAATCTTTAACTTTAATATCTTCCAGCACATTCAGTATGAAAATGCTAAATTTTGGAAATAAGTAAACAAAATTCAGAATATTTTAATAACACATCTGTCGTGAAGCATTATATTTCATTTCAGCATGCAAATTTCATATAAATTGAGTTAAATAAAAAATTGAAACAGATGTTATCTATAACCAATAATTAAAAGAAGCCATTAAAATGATAGGAATCATAAAAACTACTAAGCTCACATCCATATATGTTGTGATTTTCTGGAAGTAAATGAGAAACAGAAAGGTAGAGGGTATGTAGGATAAGGTGAAAACCAAATATAAGGAACTCATTTTCCACCTCTCAATCCATTTACTCATAATGATTTATATTTAACAAACATATAATCATGGGAAGAAAATTAATGCCATTACAACTAATTACCTCAAGAAAATATATGTAGAGATAGTTAAGATAAGAAAACACCTACATGTCGGAAGCCGAAGATGAAAGATGATGCAAGGTTGATACAGATACAACATTGTTATATTCGCAAGAAACATGTAAAAGATGTATCTTGGAGTGAGAAAAGTCGATACATAGATAGTAGATGATGGATCTGTACTCGGTTGTTGTGGCGAAATGTTATACGATAAAGACAAAACATAAGGTGAATCAACAATTTCTATGTCTATTGTGGATGAATAGTGGAAAGGGAGTTCTACCGGCTGGGCGATATGTACGATTAAATGGCCGATGAGGCTTCAGATGTCGGTGATGGTAAACTCGAAGAGGCTTTCCACGCTGGGGATAGTGAGTGCGATGAGGATATCAAGGCTGGTGAGGATATGCTGGAGGAGATGAACAGATTTGAGGAGTGATGAAACCCTATTTGTGGCTGGAGAAGCATGGTTAGACGTCGAGGTGATAGGAAAGCTATAGGCGGGTTAGGAAAGAATGAGGAGATTGGGAACGAGGGTGTGGGGGTATAATTGGGATTGAGTTAGGATATTAGATTTTGAGAGGTTGCATATTGTTTATGAACATGAACCAATTGCTGAAATGGATTTGATAATTCATCCTTCCATCATCACAACATCTGAACATTCTTTGGAAATCAAGCTACAATATTATATCCCTAGAAATTCAATACCTCTGCCATAAAAACTAAATAGTTCAATATATTCTCAATGCGAAGGAATTAATATGAATATATATTCAACCATTAGCATGTCAATTGAACAGTTCATAGCCTTTACAGTTCTATCTAAGGATTTTATTCTACATTTTAGTATATGAATAAGGAAATAGGTTTTAGTGAATAATAAAAAACATCATACTTGAGATTAACGGTGTTTTTACCAAAGTATAGCAATACAAGCGGATTAAAAAACGCTGATAGATAAGAACATAGAAAGCATAATGGATAATGACATTGTACCTTTTTACTGAATCATTATCTTTAATATCATCCAACATAGTCAATTTGAAAATAGTAAATTTTGGCATAAGTAAATGAAATTCAGAAAATTTTGATAACACACCTATCGTGAAGCACTATATTTCATTTTAGCCTGCAAATTTCATATAAATTGAGTTAAATAAAAAATGAAACAGATGTTATATATAACCAACGATGAAAAGAAGTCATTAAAATGATAAGAATATTACAAAATGTTAAGCTGACATCCATATCTATTGAGATATTCCGGAAGTAAATGAGAAACAGAAATGCAGAGGGTATGTAGGATAAGGTTCAAACAAAATATGAAGAACTCATTTTCCACCTATAAATCAATTTACTCATAATGATTCATATTTAACAAGCATATAATCATGGTAAGAAAACGAATTCCATTACATCTAATTACCTCCAGAAAATATATACAGAGATAGTTGAGTAATGAGAAAACCTATATGTCGGAAGACGATGATGACGGATGATGCAAGGTTAATACATATGCAACTTTAGTAGATTCATAAGAAACATGTAAAAGATGCAGCATGGAGTGAGAGAATTTGATAAATAGATAGTAGATGATGGATCTGTACTAGGTTGTTGTGCCGAAACACAATGTGAGAACTACAAACCTTAAGACAAATCAGTAATGCCTATGTTTGTAGAGGATGGAAAGTGGAAGGGGAGTTCTACCGACTGTGCGATATTGTCGATGAAATGGGTGATGAGGATTTGGATATCGGCAAAGGTAATCCCGAGGAGGTTTTCCTTTCTGGGTATGGTAAGTGCGATGAGGTTATCGAGGCAGATGATGGTATGCGAGAGGAGATTAATAGATTCGAGGAGTGATTAAACCCTATTTGCGGTTGGAGAAGCAGGGTTAGACATCAAGGTGATTGGAAAGCTACAGGCTGGGGAGGAAAGAAAGAGGAGATAGTGTGCGAGGGTGCGGGGGTATAATTGGGATTGACATAGGATATTAGATTTTTAGAGGACGCATATAGTTTAGGAACATGGATCAATTGCTTAAAGGGATTTGATAATTCATCCTTCCATCATCACAGCAGCTGAAAATTCTCTGGCAATCAAGCTACACTATTATATCCCTAGAAATTAAATACCTCTGCCATAAAAACTAAATAGTTCAACAGATTCTCAATAAGAAGGAATTAATACGAATATATATTCAACCATTAACATGTCAATTGAATAGTTCATCGCCTTTACAGTTCTATCTGAGGATATTATTCTAGATTTTAGTATATGAATAAAGAAATAGGTTTTAGTGAATAAATCCAAACATCATACTTGAGATTAACGGTGTTTTTAACAATGTATAGAAATTCAAGTGGATTAAAAAATTCCAATAGTTAAGAACATAAAATAATAAAGGATAATTACATTTTACCTTTTTACGGAATCATTATCTGTAATATCTTCCAACACAGTCAATCTAAAAATAATATTTTTGGCAATAAGTAAACGAAATTCTGAAAATTTTTATAACACACCAGTCATGAAGCACTATATTTCATTTCAGCCTGCAAATTTCATATAAATTGAGTTAAATAAAAAAAATGAAACAGATGTTATCTATAAAAAATAATGAAAATAATTCATTAAAACAATAATAATCTTACAAACTGCAAAGATGACATCCATATTTGTTGAGATTTTCCTGAAGTAAATTAGAAACTGAAAGGTAGAGGGTATTTAGGATAAGGTGAAAATCAAATATAAGGAACTCATTTCGACCTCCCAATCCATTTACTCATAATTATTTATATATATAAAATACATAATCATGGGAAGAAAAAGAATTCCATTACATCTAATTACCTCCAGCAAATATATGTAGAGATAGTTGAGAAATGAAAGCACCTACAAGCTGGAAGCTGAAGATGAGGGATAATGGAAGGTTTATACAGACACAACATTAGTAGATTCATAAGAAACATGTATAAGATGTAGTGTAGAGTGAGAAAATTTGATACACAGATAGAAGATTATGAATCTGTACTGGTTTGTTGTGGCGAAACGTTATGCGAGAATGACAAACCTTAAGATGAATCAGCAATGTCTATGTCTGTAGAGGATGGAAAGTGGAAAGGGAGTTTTACTGACTATGTGGTATCAGTGATGAAATGGGCGAGGAGGCATCAAATGTCGGGGATGGTAAACCCGATGATGTTTTCCACTACAGGGATGGTAAGCACAATTAGGCTGTCGAGGCCGGTGTAGGTATGCGGGAATTTATGAACATATTCAAGGAGTAATGAAAGCCTATCTGCGACTGGAGAAGCAGGGTTAGACGTTGAGGTGAAAGGAAAGCTACGGTCGGGGGAGTAATGAAATATGAGATATGGCTCAAGGGTGAAAGGGTATAATTGCGATTGAGTTAGGATATTAGGTGACATGGTAAAATGTGGAGGCGGCACGTCAGTTGGGAAGTACCTTGGTTTAGTATATATAGTAGATCTAATTAAACATTATATGTTACATATTTAATAAATATTTTTTGTACTCAACTACTATAGGTCATATTTATAATATTATAATAAATCCAATTTTTTGAATAAGAATATATATTTTTTGAATGTAATTTTACCACTTTCTAAAGGTGAATAAATTTTACATCTGATTTTTGACACTATAATATTCATATTTGAAAAAATAATATTCATTTATTGGGATAGGAATATAATAATTTAATTAGGGTTAATTTTTTGAATTTTTCAAAGATGTTTAACATTTCGATTTATAGTGAAAAACACTGAGATTTAATTAAAAAATGATTTTTATATAATTTATTTATATAGTAAAATTATTTATTTTTTTATGTTTAATTGACATAAGTTTTCATCAATTAATCTAATTTATTTCATTATAATAAATTATCAATTTGATATTGGATATATAAAAATTTCATTCTTCTAAACATTTATATTTAAAAAATACACATTGTGATCCCGTCCTTAGGATAAAATTTTGTATAATTTTATCCACTTATGTGATTAGAATTTGGTAAAATTGATTCCTTATTTTTAGTCATCATAATTTATAATTTATAATACGTTCTTCTTCATTTTTGACAAAAAAATATTAGTGGAAGTGATTAATATTAATTACAACGAAGAATAGAAACATTATATTAACAATAGATTAAAAAAAAAAATGTTCAAAATGAAATATAAACATGTCCATATAAATTTTATAGACATATATATAATCTATATCTTCAATTTTATCGAATTTTTACCATTATGGATTCCCCATAACAAGATAAAAACATTGAAGGAATTTTCTTTTATAAATTTTATCAGAATTCCACTCCTCCTCCGCCATAAAAAATATCTCATCCCTTTCACTTATTCACACCTATTTTTCCATTTGGATCACAAAAAAATTTGATAAAATAAGCACCAAAAATACCATCCTTAATAATATAGGCCTACATTTCTGTATAATTCTATCAATGGTTTCCCATTTTTATACACAAAGAGGAGTTACTGAAATTAGAGGACACATCCTTCCACAATATTCTTTGTTTTATGTTCACTATATATCTCTTAAATTATTATTATTCCATGATTAAATAATAATCACAAATACTAAATATATTTCTATGATTTTATTCTATGTTTTATACCTAAAATTACATGCACTTCTATGTATTGTGTCATGAATATACCGTTCTCGTGTACGATAAACCACCACCTAACAAAACCATGTTGTTCATTTTTAACATTACAACCAGTCATTGTTGGTGGATATGATTGAATGTATATTTGAATAATGTAGATATTATATTGACAATGAATTTAATCTAATTTATGAAATATATAAAACATACATTCATGCTTTCCATGTTGTGTAAATGTGATAACTTCATTTTTGGGAAAGTGGATTACCGCTTACTAAAAGCGATGCACTCATTCAGAACCTACATAGATTGTATTAAGGATGGTTTTCATGAAGTTATATTATATTTTTCAAATTATAATTATAATTTAATTATATATATATATCATTTACCTTTTTTATTTCAATTCCAAAATAAAACAGAAACAACGTACATGCACACACACGGCCTACCGTCTCCATAAACGGTTTAATGTATTTCATATTTCTATATTTCTTTGATTATTATAAATAAATATATAATGAATATATATGATATTTATATCATTTGTGACATTATATAAATAACTAAATCCCAATAAATTTAAGAGTATCAATCATAAGAATCCAAAACATATATGTAAAACAAAGAAGATATTACCTGAAACATAACATTAACGAGGAATTGAAAATAAAAGTGTAATATGAAGTCACAAAAAATAATATATGGTATTATTTTTGAATAATATGGTATCTGATATATATATATATATATATATATATAATTAAAATATATTTATTAGATATCACATTTGAATCTGTAAGAAGAATGCAAATACCTACTGTTGGGGAATTTCATATCACTATTTATTTTTGTGACATACATGACATATTCACCACTCAATTCATGTTGGTAGAGTGTATACATCCCTATGAAATTTTATACCATTAATTTAATTTTTTTTAATTATGTTTAAATTTTTAATTTATGTTATTATTTTATATGGATCACGATTCTATTGTTAGTCATTTAGTAAGGGTTTTCTGATCTCACATTTTTTTTGTGAAACTTATGCCTTTTACACCACTCATTTCACATGTTTGGTGTATATACTACCCATGAATGTATTATATGATTCATGTAATTAAATTTTGGGGTATTTACATATAGAATTTGTGATCATTATTTCTTGGGGTTTATGGTTCAAAAGTAAAAAAATTAGTAATGTAATTTTTCCCCAGTTTTCTTTCTTTTAGAAACATTCCATGTTATGGACCTATTTTTTCTTATGGGGTGTATATTCATCACATTGAAATTTTATATAATGAATCTTGTTATTTTCACCGTATTTTATTGTTATTGTAATTTTATTTTTTCATGGGTATTATGATTCGATGTTACCAAAGTGGAAACCTTTTGTTACTACAATCTCATTTTAAAAAAAAATATTGTATATGATTGAGCTTCCATTGATGAAATCATATGATCCATCTCACATGAAAAGTCATAACCTTTTTTCTTCTCTATTTATCCATGATATCTCCATGTATTAGTACCTTTTTTAACAATTTGGTTCTTAATATAATTAAGAAATATTTAAATAAAAATATTACTTTGTTTATCCATTAAGTCAAAAATCCGTCTTCTTAAAAAAATGTTATTTTTATAAATTTTTTTAAAAATATTTTATTATTATCCTATAAGGTTTATGTGAAATTGTTATAGAAATTTTACTTTTTTACAAAATTGTTTTAAAAGGAATATTATTTTCATTTTATGAAAAAAGAACTTTTCAAAACTATTGTGGCGTAAAAGGAATATTGTACATGTATAGAATTACCCACTCTAATGACCATAATTTCTTTATAGAATCTATTTTATGTTAGCAGGGATATTTTTTAAATGTAATTTTATTTCTAATATTCTATAAATATTATCATTTTACTTTTTAAAATAAATAAATTTTTAAATTATATTTTATGTTAAAAAAATTAAATTATTTTCAAATATTATTTATGTGTTCAAAAATGTTTATTTTCAAATAATATTATTTAAATGATTCATGATTTATTTATATATCTTGAAGTCCTTTTTCCCAGAATTGGATTTCTTAAATTATTTCATTCGTTATCTCTATTTTTTAATAAATATTTATAATTTAATATATTTTCAAAATGATTTATGTTTTATGAATTGTTTTTCATAGTGTAAATGTTATTTTAATCATGAATCATTTTAATTGAAGCAATAATAATTTATTTATAATAGAATTATATTGAAATGGTTATATAAAAATTATTTTCAATGAAGTATATTTTCCATAAGAAATGTCTCATACGATATTCCAAAATCCTTCTCGATCTAATATAGTATAAATTATTAGATTTTATGATTTACTAGATATATGATCCAGAAGTTCATTTCATATTCTTTCTTGAATGGTTTATGTTTTGTTGGAATGATACTTTTTACAAGAATTTCAATTCCACGAGTTATATGCTCTTGAAAGCCACTTATATTCATGGGTTATGCTTTCATGAATGATTATAATTCCTATTTATTTTTCATATGTTATGATATGATGAATTCAATGTGATATGCACTTCATTTCATCAGTTATGATATGATTTCTATCAAATAAATCACTTTTTATAGATCATGATATGATACTAGTTTTAAACTCTTTTTGAACATGGTTTCTTGATCTTAATATGAGATGGGTGGGACCTATATCTATCTCGAATGCATTGGGTAATGATTTATATATCATAAAATAATGATGGGAGACAATTCAATATTATTGTTCCAAAATATGAAATAGGTGTGTCATGATCATCTATGGGATGTTGGGGAAACCATATCAAATATGGTAAGATGTGGAAATGTGTCACTTATAAGGAAAGTACTTCGACTGGGGATGGTAGTGTGTCTCATCCAATACATGTAGTCCCCATGAACATCAATAATATGTTATTTGGAAATGAGCCTTGACTTGTAGGGAATGATATTACATATTTATGTGTTTTATATAAATTCTATTCCTTATGCCTATGATATTCTGACGTGGTTCATGTAAATTATTATCTTATGATTCAAGTCTCATGATCCTCTAGTATTTATTCAATGTATCATTTAGCTGGTATTTGATATGAAGGGTATGATATTCAAATTTTATTCTCATATTCCCATACCCTTATGTATATGATATGATTACATATTTCAATTACTTACTGATATTGAGCATTTTATCTCACCAATTTCTTTTGATTCCTTCCCCATTTTTATGAGTAAAATTTTATGTAGTATTACTAAAGCGGAAATTAATTACTTGAGATGACACATATCATTCACAAAATTAGAGAAATTTGTTCCATGTTTCCAAATACAGCAGGCTTTTATATTTCCCATACATATACTTTTGTATGATTCTAAATATTCATCCAAATTTTTTTAATGTCAATGTATGTTAAGAATTTTTTTATTCCCGGGCTAGGGAGTACTATAAAAATATATGGATAAACCACATACATAGATAGAGAATAATTAACCTATAAAAATGTGCCTAGGTAAAATAGGATCACCTTATGAGTGAGATTCCCTATAAAAAAAAAGTAAAAGCCTCATTACTGTTACCCCCCCCCCCATATAACCAAGGCTCCTATGTGCGGTGTATATAATAACATTTAATGGGCTCATAGCATTTCGTAAAATTATTTTCAAACAACCATTTTTCCACAAAGATAATCTTAAAAAAAATATTGCATTAACATTTTTTTGGTGGCATGAAAAACCTTTTTCTTTCACCAAAACTTGAGAAGGAAATATTTTATCCAAACAATTTTTGAATTTCAACCTATATGATCAATGATTATGACCTTATTACTTGAAAACATGTTATGTAACCTAATCATGTGTGATTTACTAAATAAATACTAGTGAATCAATCACATCACTCAAACATAGGTTTGAAGGGGAAAATATGTTAATAACACTAAAAGGAAATGGAATAAACAATATTGTGATTGGAATCCATTGTGATGAATTACTATATCATTGAATATTGTTTTCATTATCATATGGTATGTGGATAAATTAGTAGATAACATAACACATAGAAAAAGGGATTTTCACCCAACTAAAAAATATCTATCCACCATTTTTCATTCAGGTAGATTTTTTTCTTCTAAGGATTGTTTGTGTTTATGTGGAATAATTTTTCAATTTCCATTTATGAATTAAATTTTGTAATTCATATAATGTTTTTAAAATATTAAAATCATGAAATATAATTTTATTTATTGTTTACATTTTTTATACATATTTTATTTATTTATAATCAATGGTTCAAGTCACAATTTAATGAAATTTTACATGCTTGCAATATATATAAATGGGTAAGAGTGGAATGAAGGTATTTTCACCAAACTAAAAAATATCTCTCCTCTGAGAACTAAAAAAATTATATATCAATGCTATGATATGTCATATATCTATTATATAAATGATAATATGAAATCAACCAATTTTTTCACCAGAATTCATAATGGTCACCCAAACCCATCCAAATATTTTATGATTCGAAACCCTAGAACGGGTAAGAATAAAATATGTTTAATGAAGTCACATATTTAGTCAAATATTCATTACAAACATCTTCATAATAATTCTCCATGCCATTATAAACAACTAAAATTCCATATTCAGTGATAGAAATTTTATAAGGATATTGAAATTCCTAAAAATGATGGCACCATAGTGTTGAAGATTCTCACCATTTCCATAGTGGTCTCTTCTATAATACAGTATTAAGCCTGGAATTCCCAATGAATACATTGTATCTATCATGCATGACCATTTGGGTTTATCCATAAACATCATAACACCTTGGTGAGCCCTTAGTTACTATAGTTCATAGGGATACAACTAACATTACATTACCAACTACATTCTCTACACTAATCATGGAAACTCTACTCATGCTATATTGGTTAAAGATAGGAGGAAAATGTTTTGGACCATGATGTGGTCCAACCTGATTTCACAATGAAATTCCTAACTCCCTTTAAAAATCTATCACAACATACCGAAATATTACAAACCTAGTATGAACCATACTAATGATAAAAAATTGGTAAATCCTAAAGATTTTATTTTCCATTATTCTACATTATAATAATTGTGGTGATCATAAACAAGGGTCAGATAAATAAGTTTAATAAAATCATAATTAGATGGGGACCATAAATAAAACAAAAAAATGGAATTGAATGTTAACATAAACCATAATGTTCTATTAAGAGAGTTCAAAAAACATATTCTTATATCTTGAAAAAATTATAATTTTGAAAACATATTTTGGAAACTAATAACTAAACACTCTATATCTTAATACCTTTCAATAAAACCCATTAATAATATTGACAAAATAAAAACATGCTAATTCTAAAAAAGGATAATATAAAAATTTTATGGTTCATACTATTTTTTCAAAAATGATTTTCCCTCAATGAACCAATTTCAATATAAAAATTTATGTTGATCCCCTTAATTAAAACCAATATATTAAAAAATAATATGTAAAACAATTCTAAATATTGAATTTTTTTTTGATGAAATGGTTCCAGGATTCCCAAAAAATTAAATTTTAAAAATATTTAAAATAATAATCTTTTTCCAACATTCAAAAAAATAATTTAGAAACAAAAAAAATGCTTGCCCATGTGATTTGAAATTCGGTTTTGAAAGCTATTAGATTATAAAATAGATTTTATCATGATATATTTCTGACAAAAATATTATTTTATATTTAGATTCATTTCATATTTTAAAGGGTTTATCCTCCCCCACTATAATTAATTCACACATTTAAAAGTATAAAGGAACACAAAAAATATTGCAATAGAATATTAAATAAAAAACGAAAAAATAATAAATAAGAGAGTGAGTGAAATATTTTAATAATTTAAAATTTTAATTTAAAGAATTTAATTACTTAAATCTCTATGTTTTAATTTTTAACAAGTAAAAACCATTAAAAAAATTTATTTTAAAAACCTATTAAATCATGAAAGCAATAAGAAAATTATTAAATATATATAATATAACATCTAAATAATTTAATCAAGGATTGAATAATTATAAAATTTAAATCAATATTGGAAAATTATTTTCTAATAATATCAACAAATGAATTGTTTTTAAGCTTGAGGGATTCCCCTAGGGCCTCTGAGTGGCGTCTCCTTCCCATTCCGGGGCGACTAGGGTTTTCCCCATCATCGCGCTCCTTCCCTCTTCGGCTGCCGCCGAATCCCGAGCCCTCTTCATCGGGTTTGCCTCAACGCTTTGGGGGTGCTACGCGGCTGATCTCAACGCGACGGCGACGGCAACTCTTTGAAGTTTGACGATGGAGCCGGTTTGGTTCGGGGAGGGGAGGTCTTCGCATCCTGGTTTTTTTTATTTTTCTTAATGGTTGAAGGTTCCATCTCTGTGATGGATGCGCTAGGGTTTCTCCATCTAGTGGTGGTTTTTGCTGCAGACCCCTCTGTGCTCCCTGCGGTGGTACCGTGGCTTCCTCTCCTGCTGTGGATTTTCGCTATGGGCTGCCGTGGTTGCTGATTCAGAGCTGCGGTTGTAAGACCGTGTTTTCGCCGGCATACTCTCCGGAGCGCTCCAGGTTTGTTCTCAGCAGTTTCATTGGTCCTAAGGGGAGGTCTCAGCTTCTGCTGGTTGCCACTATCCCACTGTTTTTGAGTCGTTTGAGGATCATAAGTGACATTTCCCAGTGATTGGGTTGAAGACAATGGATTTTCTGGTTCATTTTTCGGTGGTTCTAATATGTTTGTGAAATCTCTGTTATTTTCCATGTTTTCTGGTTGATTTGGCGACGACGGACGCCGGTGAAGCTCTCCGGCGCTCCGGTGAAGCTCGCCGGCGCTCCGGTGATGTGGTGCTCGAGGCGGTGCAGGCTCACGGCTCGAGGTTTTGGTGATGATGGTGAATAGCGTGATGGGGATGTCGGTCCAGCAGACGAGGTGCTCCGGAATGCGTGATGGCGGATGGCGATGGGATTGAATGTTGAGGGTTCTCGTGGCTCGAGGTTTCCTCGGGTCCTGTAATTTTTATTTTGAATTGAGATATTTTGGATACCGCTTACCCATAAAGCAGGTTTATTAAAAATCCAAAAAAAGAGAATTTTCAGATAATAATATCAACAATATGAAGTGATCAAATTTATAAATCAATAAAATTATGGTGTTAAATTTAAGACAAATAAATGAATTTAAGTTATTTTAAAAAAATGATGCTTCCAATAGAACATTTCAATATTAGAATAATCGAACCCCATAGATAATTTAATTATGAATTAAATCATTCACAAATTACAAATTTTAAATATTTAAAATTATAGACTATACTAAATAGAGTTTCAAAAACAATTATTATTTAATTATATAATTACTATAAAAATGGGTGTAATATGTAATTAATATTTTATAAATAATTTAATTTAATTAATTAAATTTTATAGTTCAGTATTGACATAAAATATGTTTCAAAATAAATCTAATTAAAAACTTTAGAGATAATGATATTTCCCTTCATTCCATTCTTACCCATTTATATATATTTTAAGAATTCAAAATTTCAATAAATGGTGACTTGAACCATTGATAATAAATAATAAAATATGCATACAAAAATGTAAATAATAAATAAAAATATATTTCATGATTTTAATATTTTAATTAATTTATTTGAATTACAAAATCTAATTCATAAATGGAAATTGAAAAATTATTCCATATAAACAAAAACAATCCTTAGAAGAACAAAATCTACCTGAATGACAAATGGTGGATAGATATTTTTTAGTTGGATGAAAATCTATTTTTCTATGAGTTATGTTATCTACTACTTTATCCACATACCATTATGAGAGGACATGAATGACTATAAATAGGCTTCCATATAGATTATTATTTGTAATGGATAAATGGTGGACAATAAAATAGACACCATAATCATTTAATGTGTACCATATTTCTTTTAAATGATGCAATTAGTAAATGTTGGATTTTTAGATAGCTCATACATATATATTAAATTTAAAAAAATATATGGATTTTTTCAAAAATAAAACTCATAAAAAGGATTTTATAAATGGTCAATATATTAAAATTATTTAGATCCAAAAATCAATATGATAAAACACTATAATGCCATACATTATTTAAATCTAATTTATTAAATAGAAAAATAATTTTAGGTTTTATGAACCTTTAAAATAGGAAAATGCGCAAATCATAAGAAACAATATTGAAATTGAAATTGAAATTTACTAATAAGTTCATAATATCCCATATAATATTAAAAATAATATTCAAATAAAAAACCAATGGTTTAAAAATTATAATTTTTAAATTTATGGAATTAAGAAATAATTTTCTTATATAATTTAAATTTTATAAGATTATTATACCCAGTTACCCTTTAAAAATATCAAAATACTCTTTGATATGGGGTATGAATATGTAAAAATATAAATGATTTAAACAATTAAAAAAAATTTACTTATAAGGAATTTAAATAATTAAACACATTTTAAATGATACCATATAATTGTCTCAAGAACCCGTTTTCTATGTATAATGTAGTTTATTTATAATTTCCATCGAGACATTATTCCTACTAAAAATTCATGAGGTAAGAGATTTTAGCACCCAATATATGGGACCTAAAATTTTCTATACTAATTAATTTGGAGCCCACATTTTATTGTGGTATGAATTTCAATAATAAATGTGATGTTTTCAAGAAAAAATATTTCCAAATAGGTAAATGGATGTGGACTAACCATAATAATCAATTTTACAATTTCAATCATAAATCAACTTTTTAGTTTATGCATAATAAAAAAATATTATAATGTGCCTCTTATAAAATTATTCATCTTGGTATTTATTTATGTTCACTATTGATTACTATAAAAAATCCCATAATAAAGTTTCTCAAACATTCAGGATCCCAATATTAGATTAGAATTTTCCACACCTTGGGTGAACCGAGAAAGTGATTCCCTAATATCATTATTTTTTTTCTAATTTTTCAAAATTTAGGTTATTTTTAAATAATACCATTGAACAAAACTTTATTTAATTAAATTTTAATCATTTCATTTTCCTTTATTAAATAATTG
Organism: Viscum album; assembly: GCA_963277665.1. Taxonomy (NCBI): domain Eukaryota; kingdom Viridiplantae; phylum Streptophyta; class Magnoliopsida; order Santalales; family Viscaceae; genus Viscum; species Viscum album. The sequence goes on along the minus strand of OY728141.1, from coordinate 1,587,390,019 downwards.
AAATTTAATATTGATCATAATTATTTTTTGACGGAAATTTCATTTAAATTTAATTATCCACCTTTAGTTTCCAATATTTTATAAAATTATTATATTTCTCATTAACCATAAGATTATAAATATTTTTAAAAAATATTTATCTGGGGATATTTTTATAAGAACCATCTTGGAACTATTATCTAGATCATCATATATCATAAATATTTAAATTTTTATAAGACCCATAATATGTGGAAGAACATAACTCATTAATTACTATATTTTGTGTCATGAAACATTTGGAGACTCAATCACTTGGAAAGGATGAATAGATATAGTCTTCAATTTAAAAAAATTATGAAAATATGAAAGCATGACTTCTTTACTTCATCTACTTGTTTTTTGGGAATGGTATATCCCTGTTGACTGTGTCTTTCTTGTGTTCCTTATATAAATTCCAAAATTACACATCACTTTTACGCGTAAAAAATATATTAGGATTATTTATATCTGAATTATATTTTAATTAATTCATGGGCTATCCATCAAGATCAAAATCCAATATATAATATAGGCTCTATATTTCTTATTTTTCACTAGTGGTAGTTTAAGAATGAATAAAAATTCTGAAAAATTGAGATAATAAGCTTCTATGAAATGTAGACATACTATTTTTTCAATAATTTTTTTTTCTGATCCTTCAACGTTTAGATCTCAGCATGTTATATTTCCCTCAGAAAAGACATGTATAATTTAGGTAGAGACGATTTTAAGGCAAAATTTCCCTCGAAATATTTATGGTTTTAAAATCTAGGATGGATATGATACCATTTTTTGGTTTTAGTAAATATGACAATAGGGAGTGACGAATTTTATTTTAAAAAATTATAAATTAAATCATATAATTGATGAATTAATATTATTTATCCTATAAAATAATATTGAAAGAGTTATGTGAAACATAAATAAAAATTTAATTATATTTTACACTTATTTGACAAAATAGTTTAACAATAATCAAAAAAGTTATCCCATTGTATCATCCTCTAAAAATCATTGATATGTGTTGTTTTAACACTTTTCTTTTCAATTTTTGTTGAAATAAACCCAATTTCCCTTTAATTTTAACTGTTTAAAACAATACACTAATTTAAAAATATAAGATCATTTTTTAGTGTTTTTATGAATAACTACACTCTACCTATACTTTTATCATTTATATTAAGAAACTCACTAAAATGCATATCCATGAAGTGGTTGGGGATAAAATAATAATTTTCAGTAACATTAAGGTAGTATGCACGTACCCCACCAGACATACTCAAATGGTATTGATAACAAAATAAAAAATAAAAATATGAATCTGCCCTTATAAAATACCAACGAATCACAATTTTAACGCTTTATAAATAATATAATAGGAATTAGTGTGTTTAATAGAGATAACACTACAATAGATCTCATGAATTATGAAAATTTTAACAGTATAGTTATAAAATGATCTTTATGGTATCATTAAAATTATAATCTCCCAAGTAGGTGTATTTATAGCCTCTAATGGGTTTATAAATTTTATATATTTTTTGAGGCTCACTAGGACACATTGGATTTTTTAATTATGTAATGTGGCCCCTCTACAAATGGTTAGTTTTTGAATCTATCTAGATTTTTCTATAAATATAGGGGCATCACCTGACACTCGATGACACTTAGAAAGAGTATGTGTTCTGTCGAGGTCCCACCAATCATTCAAGGTGGTCTACAGGGCAGCCACTGGAATCTAATGTTTGTCAACTTTAATAATTCACTATAAACTCCTTTTTATCAACTTATTTGGTCTATAATAATCCTAGAAAAACAATTTATGTAGTGATACTGAAATTTATGAAATTGATATTCTAATAACATAGTTGGGTGTTTGTAATTATTAAAACTACAAATGAGATTGAGCCACAACATTGAAACTTATAATCAATGAATGGATTTCCTTATTGAAAAAGGCAATGAAGATGATTTTTCAGTAGATTAGATATAAATATATTATGGTAGTTGACTCATGTTTTAACAAATGTATTTTTCTATATGGAACAACCGATATCCCGATAGAGTTGTGTAATGATGTTTGACAACATCATGAGGCATAAACATCCATTATTCGATGGATCAGAAAATATGTTAGTTGATGGACAATGGACGCAATCTGTAGAAATGTATTTACTTTAGATACAGTTAATGTGAGTAGTTTATCGAAGAAATGTATTTTATAAAGGGAGATGTTGATCAATGATGGTCTATATTTCTAAATACTATGAAAGGAGAGGTGATATGTATTAACTTATAGAAGTATTTTAATTTTATATTATATGATAAATACAATCATCATGAGAAATGAGATGAAATGGAATTGAAATTAAATATTTTAAGATAAAAAAGAAGTTGAATCTATTGGCAAATATGGTGCATGACTTTACAAGGATATATTAAATTTATACATAGTGTTCTTTAAATGTAGGAATAAATATTGATCACTTATTTTTTGGGATAAAGCTAAACCATTGAATGGAATTAGTCTCATAAAAATTTTCATATTAGGAGGAGATTTTTTCGACAATGCTCAATAATGAGAAATATTTGTCAAAGTATTATATTTTCCATGTAACAAAAGATAATAGGAGGTCACCTAAGAACCATGTATAATTAAATTTAAAAAAATAAAAGTGATAAATTGTAAAATTTAAATCAAGAAATCAGAAAACCCATATAGTGTCGACTAAATGTGGTCACTTGAGCACCCATCATTAGATATCAATTAGTTGTCCTTATATGAAGACTTAATTTTTTCCTGTCTCATAAGTGTATGAGAAAGATAGAAACAACTAATATACAGTTATTTAATTATAGTGATATGGGACTTAATTAAAATAAATTCCCAATGATTCTTGGAATACTTCCCTATAAGAATCTAATAGATAATGGATTACCATATGAAATCTCTAAAATATAATATGAGGTCTTAAATGAGTACACATAAGGTACATTAATCAAAAACTCCATGGTAGCTAATGAATTATTTTATTCTTGAATTAAAAACTCATTAATATCATGAAATATCATAATAACATATAATTATCTTCAAATGAATTATATAAGAAGTTTTTAATTAAAAATAAATATGCAATTCTTAATAAACAATGGTATATTGGTAATTAATAACTAAAATTAAGGGATATTCATTAGTTGAAAAAACTAGTTCTTATACTAATGGTTGAGATAGACGCAATACATCATATGGAATGGATATCAATTTATAATTACTAAATTTTTTATTGAAAAGAAAATTTTAAAATCATGAATGATGGAACATAATCCTTTGTTTCTAGTATATATATTACATTTATAGAAACTTACACACTCTAGTGGCACATCTTAATGAAATATAAATTGAACATGGATTAATGAATGATAAGGATATCACTAGTATTGATGAAATATCTATTGTAAGAGATTATATTGATTTATTTTCTTCCGAATAACCTGTATAACTACTTTAACATGATGTTTTATTATATATAGATATTATCTCTAATGTAATGCCCATATATAAGCCTCTCTTTAGAATTTACCTGATGGAATTGGTGAAATTGATGAAAAATCAACAACAATTGTGTAATGAGGTATTAATATTCCCCGATGTTCAATCATGGGGAACACATATCTTATATTTGAAAAATAAAGACATCTATCTATTTTTTTATTTATTATATAGAAATAATTTCTATTAATAAATGAAAAAGTATCCTTTACCTTTCATTAATGAACTTTTTTATCAACTTCAAGGTCTTGATACTTCAAAAATAATAATCTTCATTTTTTTCTCACCACTTAATTATCAAGATGGATGATTTACTAAAGAGGAATATTAATATAATATATACGAATTATGAGATCATAATAATAAATATTGGGTTCATAAATGAACCACATATGTTTTTTGATATAATAAATACAATAATCAAGTATAAGAATGACATTTTTTGTTTTTTATAATTGATATATTAATATAACGTAATGGTAATGATGTATCTAAATTCAATTTAAAAATCATCCCTGATACCTTAAGGGAGAGGAAAATATATGGGAAATTATATAAGTGTGAGTTTTCTCTTCTAAAAGAATCATTTATATGATATGTTGTCAAAAATTGTGGAATAATTATTCACCCATTAAAGAAACTGGTTATTAGAGAACAGTCAACACCAATAAATATTACCTAGATATGAAGAATTAATTTCTTAAGTGGTTATTGACATTGATAATTTTAAAAAATTACCATACAACCTAGTCCTTTTACCATATTGAAACATAGAGTGGTCAAATTCACATAATTAATGGAATGTGAAGAATGATTTTAAGAACTGAATAAGACATCGATCAATCTAAAATATTGAACAAAAATTAATATAGGATGTATTAGATATATATACTGATTTATCGAAGGAATTATTAGGTACTTCATCATAAAATAGAATGAGTAGTTTTGAAATAATCAAGGCTATTTAAGACCCTTGAGAAGAACTATCCAAATCAATATCTAGATTTGGAGGTCATAATATCATCTCTAATGATACGAGACACTATATTTATGGGGAAATTATATATATATATATATATATATATATGAATTCGAAAAACGTGATGTATATATTCACTCATAAATAAATTAATATTAGAAAAAGGATATATCTAGAACTACTCAAGAACTATTAATTTTAAAAACCCTACCACCATTGTAAGTAGAACAAGGTGGTCAATGCGTTGAGTAATAAGGATAATCAAGCCATGTCTATTATGAGGATTTACAAGGATCTAATATTTATTGATTTAGTAATGTTATATATGGAAACAGCTAGATAAGGTTAAATATAAGTCATTTTTCATGTAAATACCCAATCATATTTACTAGATAACATAAATAAGTCTTAATATGGTGATAAAGGTATACAAAAGAATATTAAGTTATTGTATGATGAAGGTATTTGATTATTCATCTACAAATATGGTGTGTCATTGTTTGAAAAGAGTCTATATGTAACATTAATAACTAGGATGAATATAAAATTTCTATATTAGAACCATATCTCAAAATTACATATACATAATAAAAGTCCCCAAAAGTATTTGGGTGTAAAGAACACATCTAGTGGGGAAACAAGAAGTGGTAAATTATAGACTATGTCTCAATGGACAACATAGTTACAACTAATATCCAACTGAATGAACTCTTCACTGCGTATTCTAAGTAGTGCTAACTCTCAAACACATATATCCATTACACCCTTTAATTTTATATACCTCTTCCAGGAATCTTCCACTTTTGTTAAATGGATCCTTTAAACCTTGTAGCCATTTAACTCTTCTTGGTCAATCTCCCTCCACAAAATTGATTGTTTATCTCCATCCCACGTATAAATATATAAAAACCCCAATTTACTACTACTATGAAAATTGGAATTATCCATAATGAGAAAAATAAATAAAAGTAATAACTTCGGTAGGAAATGAAACATTAGGGTTTTTATAAAAGATATGGTTATCATGTTTTATTTACAATTTACTAAAATTTTTCTATTCATTTATAGAAAATAGTAAAATATTTTTAACATTTAATATATTATTTAATGGCCCTTTTTATAGCCCTACCCATATTTCATGTACTTTTTGTTTTATCAGTAGTAAATTTTCTAAACCTTAGCTTCTGGATGGACTTATATAGTAGCACATTATTTAAAAGTCTATGATCCTTTTCTAGAATATATTTCTTTATGGTAGTTTTAATGTAAAATAACATGTTTCAATGATTTATTAGTTTATAATTGTAATGTCCCGAACAATGACCCATTATTGAGTTTTCTAGAAAAAACACGGTTCAATCAAATGGTTCCACCGAAACGGAGGCATCAGTCATGGTCTCAAACCAAAATGGTGGAACCATCACGGTCAAACAATCACGGTCGCACACTTAAGCGGTGGCACCATGACAGTCGCACCATGTGGGTGGCACCATGACAGTGGCACTATAACGGTCACACCATCACGGTCGCACATCAAAATGGTGGCCCCACTGACGGTGGCACCATGACTGTGGCACCGCTTACGATTTATCACCGAAAAATGTCCCACCCTTGTTTCATTTTCTAGTTATCCTCCTGTAATGTATCATTTAATGTAGGAGTGGTTTAATACCCCTATCAAATCCATTTAAAGTCCATAAATGATATCTACAATTTTCCAAGACATGGGAGACTCTTGACTTACCAAAACGTGTGTCTTTTCCCTGGTGTCATACCTTTTCCCATAATTTCAAGTTCTTCCCCTATTATGTATTTTCCACTATTTTAATGAAAATGTTTAATACACAGATATTATGGACACCTATGTGATGAGAATTATTATATGGAAATTAAATTCATCATGTGTAACCACCCAAACATGTGGTGAAACCACAATCAACATTTTATGTCGTTTAAAATTCATAACTCAGAAATCATTGATCTAAACTTTTTATTGCACATGACTTTTATCTTCTTTTTATTCTTCTTTTTCATGACTAGTATCTTTTCCCTTCATGGGTGCTTTTGGAGTCCCCCTTCCCGTGGTATGTGGTGCACCTATGCTGGAGCCTTTACACTCAGTCATGGAGTCCTTGGAGTTCCTCCGCTATAAGTTGTGCATCCCCAATTCTTGGTGCGTGGTGAGAAACTTCAATGGTTGATCATACATGTAGGGTTATTCCATCATCACTCTTTACTGTGTATCTTACGAGGTGGGTATGATAATTTTTCTATAAGAATAGATGAATCCAACCCATAGTAAAGATAATAAACATACTTTTAAAGAATGAAGGTGTGTGCTTGATGATTATGTTGTACTCTTTAACCCTTTCTTATATGTTGTGACCTGTATGGGCTTGTTTCCACTAAAAATCATGGATGTTGGTGATTTTTCCTTAAGAACTAAAGGACCCCTATCATCTGAGATTATTGAATGGTTCACACAGACTTCCCTTGTAAAGTCACAACAAAAAAAGGGATCCTTGAGATCCCCCAATGTACTAGAACAAAACCAAGACCCATCATACGACCCCACATGACCTTCAATCCTCAAACCAACAACAGAACCACAACATGGGATCATATTCCCATCCATGTCACCCCATAAAAATCAAGAGAACAACCACACAAATTACCATGAAAGAGAAAGGGAGTTTGTAAATTATATCACACCATTCATTGAATTTCTTTGTTTTTTTGGTTAACCAGGGTGTTCACAAAAGGATTCCTATTCTCTGAACATTCATTTAATCAGCCGAGTTTAGGTGATTAAATCATTTTAATATTACAACCATTAAATAATCTCAGATGATAGGAGTGCATTAGTTCACAAGGAAAACCCACCAAAATCCATGATTTTTAGTGGACACATTCCCATACAGGTCACAACATATAAGAATGGGTAAAAGAGTACAACATCATCATCAAACACACACCTTCATTATTTACAAATATGTTTAATATCTTCATTATGGTTTGGCTTCATCTATTCTTATATAAACATTAGCATACCCACCCCGAATTATACATAGTAAAGAGAGATGATGGAATAAACCTACATGGATGATCAAGCATCGAATTTTCTCACCACGCACCAGGAATTGAAGATGCAAAACTTATAGGGGAGAAACTACAAGGACTACAAGACTGAGCATAAAGGCTCCAGCACAGGTGCACCACTTACCTCGGGAATGGGGAATCCAAAATAACCCAGGAAGGTAAAAGATACCAGTTATGAAAAAGAAGAATAAGACGAAGATAAAATTCATGTGCGGTAAAATGTTAAAATCAATGATTTCCGGGATATGAATTTGGAACAACTTGAAATGCGGATGGTGGTTTAACCACGCGTTGGGATGGTTACACATGATGGAATTAATTTTAATATAATCTTTCTCATCTGATAGGTGTCCATAATATCTGTGCCTTAAAGAGTTTCATTAAAATAGAGGAAAATGCATAATAGGGGTGAAACTGGAAAGTATGGGAAAAGGTGTGACACCGAGGAAAAGCCAATGATTTGGTAAGTCAAGAGTCTCCCACATCTTGAAAAATTGTAGATATCATTTATGGGCTTTAAATGGATTTTATAGGGGTATTAAAACACTTCTACGTCAAATGATACATTGTGGGAGAAAAATTTGAAATGGAAACAAGGGTGGGACATTTTTGGGTGATACACCGTAAGCGGTGCCACTGTCACGATGCCACCCTCACGGTTCCACCATCATTGGGGCCACCATTTTGGTGTGCGACCGTGAATGTGTGACCATCATGGTTCCACCTTCATGGTGCAACCCTCATAGTGCCACCGTTATGGTGCCACCACCTCAGTGTGCGACCGTGACGGTGTGACCATGATTGTGCCACCATTTTGGTGTGAGACCACGACTGATGTCACCGTTTCGGTGGAACCATTTGATTGAACCAAGTTTTTTTGGGAACACTCCTTAATGATTCATTGTCCGAGCCATTACAATTATATACTAATAAATCATTGAAACAGATTACTTGATATTGAAACTACCATATAAAAATGTTCTTGAAAGGGATCATATACTGTTAAATAATTTATTATTAGACAAGTCCATCCAGAAGCTAAGATTTAGAAAATTTACTAATGTTAAAAGAAAAAGTACTGGGGAGATGTGTAGGGCTATACAAAGAGCCATTAAATAATATATTTACTGTTAAAAATATTAGATGCATTTCTATAATAGAATAGAACCATTTTAGTAATTGTAAATAAAACATGATAACCATATCTTTAAAAAAACCGTAATGTTTCATTTCCTACTAGTTTTATTCCTTTTATTTATTTGTCTCATTATGGATAATTAATATTTTCATAGTAGTAGTACATTGGGTTTTTTGTAAATTTATGTGTGGGATGAAGATAAACAATCATTTTTGGTGAGGGAGATTGACCAATAAGAGTTTTATAGCAACAAGGGTTCAATGATCCATTAAACAAAAGTGGATACTTATTGGTAGAGGTATATAAAATTAATGGGTGTTATGGATATAAGTGTTTGAGAGTTAGTTCTACTTAGAAGATGGAGTGAATAGTTCATTCAGTTGGATATTTGTTGTAACTATGTTTTCCATTGAGATGGGAGTTTCCGACATGAACTACACAACATGGGGGGTGGGGGGAATAAGAAACATAAGAACTAAATTATACATATAGGTAAACAAGCACTCACCCCAACCTTGGGGTTCCAAAACCAGACTATACACAAACAACCTTGTTACTATTCATTCGAAAAAAAAGCACACCACCTGCATCCAAGTCACAACTCAATCCCATAAAACAATTCCCCATTGAACCCATTCTTTTTATCATATTCTACTTCTTATATTTTAAATAATTCATCACTAATGGGAAAATAACAGGAATAGGCACCATCCAAAGAAGGAAAACCAACCAAGTAGTAGATTAAGCATCCACCCCCAGTTCTCTTGTAAAGTCACAACGACAAAGGGGAACCATGAGATCCCTCAATGTATTGGAACCAATCAAAGCCCCACCAAACATCCCCACACGTCTTTAAATCAAAAAACCATCAGCTGCACCATAATAGAGAATCCCATCACCAACCATGTCACCCCAGATGAATCAAGTAGATCAACCACAAATATTACCAAGACAATGAATGGGAGTTTACAGATTCTATCACACCATTCATTGAGTTTCTTCTTTTCGTTTGTTTAACCAGGGTGTTCAACCATGTAATCTTGTTCACTGGACATTCATTTAATCTACTTATTTTAGGTGCTTAACCAATTTTAATGTTAAATCCATTTAGTCATCACAGAAGACATGGGTCCATTTTTTCCCAAGGAAAAACCACCAAAGACCAACATTTTCAGTGGACACAATCCCATACAGTTCACAATATATATGTAAGGTCAAAAGAGTAAAACATCATCATTAAACAAACACATTCATTCTTTAATAGTCTGTTTAATATCTTCATTATTACTTGGATTTATCCATTCCCATAGAAACATTAGAATACCTGCCCCATCAGATACTCAGTAAACAAAGACGATGGAATAACCGTACATGGATGATCAACAATTCAAGTTTCTCTCCCTGCGCCAAGAATTGGGGATGTGCGACTTGCAGGGGAGGAACTCCGAGGACTTGAAGATTTAGAAAAAATGATCAAGAACAGACGCATAAATTTCTTCGGGATGGGAGACTCTAAATGCACCAAGTAAGGGAAAAGAGTCCAGACAAGAGAAATAAAAATAAGAAGAAGAAGAAATTATCGTGTGATAAAAAGTTGGGATCAAGGAGTTCTGAGATATGAATTTAGAACAACTTAAAAGGAGGATCATTATTTCAGCATGCATTTGGGTGGATACACAAGATGGAATTAATTTTTATATAATAATTCTCATCGGAGAGGTGTCCATAATATTCATACGTCAAATAGTTTCCTTTAATCATTGGAAAATGCATAATAGGGACAGTACATTAAAGTAAGGTAAAAGGTGTGACACAGAGGAAAAGCCACACATTTTGGTAAGTCAAGGGTCGCCCGTATCATAGGGAATATTAGCTATCATTTATGGGATTTAAATGGCTTTGAAATGGGTATTAAAATTCTTCTACATCAAAACATACGATGTGGGAGAGGAAGTGAGAAAATCAAGGGTGGGACAACGTTTGATGAGACACTAAACATGGTTCCATGGTCACGGTGCCACCTTTATGGTGCCACCCTAATGTTTCCACCATTATTGGTGCCACCATTTTGGTGTGCGACTGTGATGGTGTGACCGTTACGATGCCACAGTCATGGGGCCACCCTGATGGTGCCACCGTCAAGGTGCCAACATCAGTGGTGCCATCGATTCTGTGTGAGACCGTGAAGGTAAGACAGTGACAGTTCCACAATCACAGTGCCACCATCATGGTTCCACCCTCATTGTTCCACCGTCAGCGATGCCACCATTTTAGTGTGAGACAGTGACGTGTGCCACTGTTTCGGTGGATCCTTTTGATGGAATTGTGTTTTTTTGGAAAACTTCTTAATGAGTCATTTTTTGGTCCATTACATTAGATACATTTCAAACTATTCTCACCCTTGAGAATGAAAACTAGACCCTAAGAAAAGATAGGGGGTCTGAACAAACACCTTGGATGATACCTCTAAAGGTCAAAACTCCTCGACATCTAGGAACGTCTCTCTCTCAAGTAACAACATATCATATAAAGTTGTCGTTGTCCAAATATATGGATTAGGGATTCCTTTCCCCCATGTCCTGATACTATATGATTTGGGAGGCACTGACTTACTCTCATAAGTTTAGTCACATCCAAATTAATATGTATTGATTAGAAATCAGGTCCTCCATTCCCCATAGACAGGACTCTTCACACACATTAAGAGTATAAGGAAAACATCACATTTCATAGTTGACAAGGTTAACCACTACATCACAAAGAAGTACGAAAAAATAGTACAAAACTAAAAACAAATTTGGGTACTGGGTGCACATCTATGCCTCGTTCCCAGGTACTCTCCTCGGGGCCACCATTCCTCCATAAAACATGATCCTAGAGAATTGTTTGTCCATTTTGTACCCTCACCACCTGACCATTGATCATCACTGGTTGCGCTACAAACATCACGCCATCCATGATATCCATCTTTCCCAAGTTGAGGATGTTTGAATCTTTGTGTAGATACAGAAGGAGCTGAGACACATGGAAGATATCGTGTACTCTCAGAGGAGGAGGTAGTAGAACTACCAGATAAGCCACTTCTCCACCCGGCTGCAACACCTCGAAGGGTCTGACGAACCTGGGAGAAATATTACTCCCTCTGTCAAACCTATGTTGTCCATGTAGAGGGGAGCCTTCAAGAACACATGGTCCCTGACCTCAAACTCCAAGGGTCTCCTCATATTATTAGCATAAAACTTTTGCTGGTCCTGGGCTGCCTTCATTCTCTCTATTATAAGATTAACCTTATGTGTCGTTCTTCACACCACTTTCGGACCAAGAACACTTGATTCCCCGAACATTGTCTCACACATGGGTGAACAACATGACCTCCCAAACAAAGCATCGAATGGAGCCATTATAATGGTAGATTGATATCTATTGATGTAGGCAAACTATACCAGAGGTAGGGGTTGCACCCATGATCCCCCAAAGTCCAAAACACATGCCTGTAGCATATCCTCCAACATCCTGATGGTGTGCTCTTTCATACCATTTTTCTGTGGTGGAAGGAATTTCTAAGGCATATCTAGGTGACAAAATAATGTTGAAAACCATTCCAGAGATATGTGGTAAACCAAGTATCCTCATCAGAGATTATGGGCTTCGGAACTTCCGGAAACCGCACCACTTCATCCACATACCATTGTGCTTGGGCATCCACCGCACTCGACTCCTTGATTACAAGGAAGTGAGAAGATTTTTTTGGCTGGTCCACCACTACTTTGATGTCATTGAAACCCCATTGAACTCTGGGTATTCCTATTAAAAAATCCATCAAGATGTCATCCTCTTCCACTCGGGGACATGTAATGGTTGCAACAGACCCCCTGGGATGCGATGTTCAGCCTTCACCTGATGACATACAAAGCACATCGCCACAAACTCTGCCAGAACCTGCTTCACCCCAGGCCACTGAAACTAACACCTCAATCCTTGGTATATTTTTTATGCTCCAGGTTGCACCAAATGGTGTGAGTTGTGGAACTCACCAAGAAGACTCTTGTGAATTTCCATCAGGACGAACAACTTCCAATGAAACATTATTTGATTCATCCCATCATCCGACCATCCTCCTGGAGTGTCACCTTGGATAACACAATCATGCATCACTTCAGTAACAATGTCCCCCCAGTGAGACTCCTCCACCTACTGCATTAGAAAGGAATGCACTTTCATCTGGAACAGAGAGCCTATGCCATCCCCAACCCTTGCATCCAGGTGTAGGGAAGCCAACTGTTCTATCAACTTCCAAGAATCTTTCGTCTCATGATCCACATCCTTCTATGGCTTCTTACTCATGAAATCATCCAGCATATTCCCCATACTACTAGTGTAAAGGATTTTAATGTCGTAGTCCAAAAGAAACTATATCCACCTCTACTACTACAATATCATGTCCCATTGGGAGAAGATATACCTCAATCTCTTGTGATCCGTGAAGACCACAAAGTGCTCCCCAATGAGGTAATTACACCAAAACATTAGTGAGAATATTACTACTTCAAAATACATTTCGTGGGTGGAATAGTTATGATCTTGGGGATGTAACTTCCAGGATCCATAAGATATCACCCCAAGCTATTGCATCATCACACAATGTCGGCCTCGTCCTGAAGCATCACAGAAAACCTTAAACGTCACTCCCTCGTCTAGAAACCTCATAACTGAGGAACTAACCAACTTCCCATTCAGATAAATGGAGGCTGCCTCACACTTCACATTCCACATGAATACTTGGTTCTTCTTGGTCAAGCTTGTCAAAGGTATTTTGTCTCTTGAGAAGATGGTCACAAATCTCCGGTAGAAACCTTATAGACCCAAGATACTACAAACCTCCATCACAATCTTGGTTTCCGCCCAAGAGACAATAACCTCAACCTTTGACGGGACCACCGCTATTTCTTTCTCGGATACCACGTGTCCCAGGAAGTGTACTTATCGCATCCAGAACATGAACTTGGTCAATTTCTTGTAGTGATGGTGTTGTTGGAGGACCTCTAAAACTGTCCTCAGATGCTCAGCATGGTCCTCCTATGATCTTGATTATATCAAGATTTCATTAATAAAAAACTTCAAACTGGTCCATTTTTTCTTGGAAGATGGTGTTCATGAGCCCCATGAAAAAGGCTAGTATGTTCGTAACACCGAATGAAAAAACTACAAACTCAATGTGCCCAAATCTTCACTTGAACTAAGTCTTCGAGATGTCACCCTCCTTCACCCTCAAATAGTAATATCCTGACCAACGATCTATCTTGGAGAACCATTCATCCCCATTCAATTGGTAAAAGAGGTCACATATCCTTAGGAGGGGGTAAATGTTCTTATCTTCTACATGATTCAATCTCTGGTAGTCTATACACAGCCAAATACCACCATCTTCCTTCTTCGTGAACAAGTCCAGAGTGCCACATGGTGACGTGCTCAGTCAAACAAAACCCTTCTTCATCATATCATCAATCTAAATCTGTAACTCCCATAGATCAGAAGGTGTTATCTGATAGGGACCCATCAAAATTGGATAGGAACCAGGTTGCAAGTCTATCCTGAACACAACATCACATCTAGCGGGTAAAGTCACCCCCTCATCAGGGAAGACATACATGAAAACACTAAAAATCACTAATAAAACCACAAATTCTGTATCCTCGGACTTCACTAACGTCTCGACTAACAAGGAAAGAAGAGGCTCTACTCACCGGCTAGCCTTTTAGCATCCCTGCTGACCGATGAACATCACATGTGGTCCACCCAGACTGAAGAACTCAATCCTTCTTCAGAAGAAGTCGATAAAATAACATACAAGGAACAACCAGTTGATGCCTAGAATGAAATCATACGGCTACATATACAGAAAAAGAAGGTCCCCAATAGATTGATGTGGTCCGAACATCATTCTATATTCTAGTCAGACACGAGAGAAGCTGGTCTGACCTCCAAATGGCGTACTCAAAACCAGGGGCAGAGAATGTGTCTTTGTGTATAGACCCAATGAATTGGAAAGACTGGGTGCAGCAAATGAGGGTTAAGATTCTAAATCAAACTAGGCGCATGCAAGAATACTAAACATTCTGATCCTATCTCAGAAAACTTATGCCCCTAATGTAATGGTTGCCTCTGTGGCGTGAAACAGCCCAAACCAAACTCCCATGCCCCTTGGCTATCTACTGACTCCCCCACCATGACCTGGTTGAGGTCCCTAATTAGCTTCCTAAGGTTGGGCACCTCTTGAAATGTCTTCCCTCATAGGAGCGAGTGCTCGCTATCCCTACTGCTGCTACTGAAAGGGCCTGGCTGGAAGGTGTTGCTGCTGAGGTGGGCACTGAACTGCCCACGCCCATCGTACTGCACTCAGTCGAGGAACCAATTTTAAATGTTCCCACAACTTCCACATATGCAGCATCTCAATCTTGGGCCTGAAAGGAATGGGAGAAGACCAGGAGATCGAAACTGGAGCTTTTGGTGCCCCCTCCCCATAGGCCAAAACATAGAAGGCCCTGATGACAGAGGCATAATGCTGACAACCTTACCCTTTGACAATCCCAACTGGATCCCCTATCATGGAACATCTCCCATCATGTGCATCCTTTCTACCACTTCAGCCTTCTTCTGGACCTCCATGGATGACAGTAGAGTGAATGGAGTAACATCATACCAGAGAGAATGTCGGAGTGCCTCCTCTATATGTCTCGCCCAAGAGTCCTCATATAGAATGTGGCATGGAGAAATGTGATGGAGATCCTTGAACATTATCCCCAACTCTCTCACTAACATACCCACTGATTAAGGGAGTGTTTCTCCTGCCTCTTCTCAGCCTTCATCGTGGAAGTGAGAAATTTCACCCAGAATTCCCTCTCAAAGTCAGTCCACATAACCTCGGCCTGCCTCTTCTCCCCATGGTAGAGTGTCCACCAATGATGCACTGCTCCCCATATCTGGCTTATAGCCAGAAGAACCAAGTACTCTGTCAGAGCCCAGATCATGCTCGAAGCTATCACCATCTCCTCGAGCCAGCTCTTTGTCTATATTTCCAGGGCGATGCCCTCGTACTTTCCAAGGTTTCCATCGCTTAAAGGCATCAAACATCCTCTCCCCCTGATCATCCTCCTCTTATTGTTTAGTCCTTTTCCAATAATCCAAATCAACCTCCTGGGCCTCGATCAGCCAAACTAGTCATGTTCAACATCCAGGTTCCATTTCTACATGGTAAATAAGGAATTAATAAGGCCGAGTATTGTAGAAAATTGATTTTAATTTTTCATATACATTTTGTTATTTTTAAACCCCCAAAATACACAAGAAACAAAAGGACACAATTCATTATTATTCATTTACCTTTCTGAGGGTCTCTACCATGCAATCGGTATAACCTCACCTAGGGTCCTTGAATCAGACCACGGGGGGGGAGGCTAAAATCCCATGTCCTAGACTGTCTTCCCTAGCATATTCCATGGAACAATATTGTCTAACAATGTTTCTCTACCATCCCATGAAATTCCAACTCTTCCTAACCTCAAGCTCCATCCTATCTCTCCACCTCCCTCTAATACCATTTTTTTCATGACCTACTTTCACATAGATGAGGGAAGGGACATCAGATTGCCACCCCCTTTCCTTCTTCATGTAGATTAAGGGATAATGACCCCCATGACCCACCTTCAATAGGTCCCGGAGTGGTGACTAACAACATGGGTATGGAATTACATGAAAAATGGATGGAATTAACCTTTTTATTTAGTAGGATCGAGAGAAAAGATTGTATGTCCCAAACAACATCAAAACCAGAAATAAAAGTAAATCCCAAACAATCTATTCCCAAATGAATGATTCATTAGTAAGTGCTATAACACAAGAAAAATAAAAATCTAAATACCAAATAACGGAAAAACAGAAACAACAACTTCGCCAACATTCATACTACTGTGGTCCATCACAGTCCTCAAAGTCCCCATGGAATCCTGAAAGTAGTTTTATATACAATGGGTGAGTACACATGTATAAATACTAGGGAAAACCAATAGATCTCGTGCACATGTGGGGAGGCATTCTAATGCCCCGTGAGAAACTATAGGTAACCAAAACACCTAGAAAAAAAACTATCCATTGAACCTCACAAAGGCACACTCCCCAAATAATGAAAGTCAAGTATAGTAATTGTATTAGCACATAAATATTTGGATACCCTGCACCACATTCCAACTAGATATAGAAGTCATACTACACGTTATACCTCTCCCGCCATTCTCACCGTAGTCCCACTAACATACACCGACCGTACACACCTATTAAACCATAAACACACATCCCGCCCACAAACACCTGCATCAATGACACCACATGTAACCAAACCCGCAGACACATGGGAAAGAACAACAACCACCATGCCTGAAGACACATGTACATCATCCTGAAGACACTTGGTAAACAACCTACCATCACTCACACCTGGGCCAACCACTAAAACTACCTTTTCTGAAGAATCATGGGCTATAATGGACCTCATAGAATCACATCCTGCTCTAAGTGTCTTGGGATACTCTGGAAAGGGAGTAGAAAATAGTTAATAACAAGTCACTCATATGCATTATGGAAACCCCCCCCCATTGACATTGGGGTGTTTGGAGCGAAGTTATCAACATGGGTGGGGCACAAATAATAAACATAATAACTAAATTATATATATAGTTAAACTAGTACTCATCCCAACCTAGGGGTTCCAAAACCAGCCTATACACAAACAACCATGTTACTATTAATTCATAAAAAAATAACACCAACTGCATCTAATTCACAAATAATTCCTAGAAAACAATTCCGCGTTGAAACTGTTCTTGTTATCACATTATCATGGTTCTATTTTAAATAACCCTTCACTACTAGGAAACTAACAGGCATAGCCACAAGCCAAGGAAGGAAAAACAACCATGCACCAGATTAAGCATTCACATCTAGTTCTCTTGTAAAGTAACAACAACAAATGGGATCCATGAGATATCCCAACCTACTAGAACAAAACTTATACCCACCATACAACCCCACATGGCCTTCAATCCACCGACCACCAACTCAACCACAATAAGGGATCATATTACCATCCATGTCACCCCACAAGAATCAAGTAGAACAACCACATAAATTAACATGAAAGAGAAAGGGATTTTTTCTATTATATCACACTATTCACTGAGTTTCTTCTTTTTTTTTATTAACTGGGGTGTTCACACAAGGATTCTTGTTCATTGAACATTCATTTTATCAACTGAGTTTAGGTGATTAACCAATTTCCATATTACAACCATCAAATCATCTCAAATGACAGGGTTCCATTATTTCACAAGGAAAAACCACCAACATCCATGAATTTTAGTGGAAACAAGAGCGTACATGCCGCAACTTATAAGAAAGGGTAAAAGAGTATGACATCATCATCAAACACACACACATTCATTCATTAATAGTATGTTTATTATCTTCATTATGGTTTGGTTTCATCTATTCATATTGAAACATAAGCAGACCCCCCCCCCCCCTCAAGATAGACAGTAAAGGGAGACGATGGAATTACCCTACATGGATGATAGACCATCGATGTTTCTCTCCACGCACCAAGAATTGGGGATGCACAACATATAGGGGAGGAACTCCAAGGACTCCCTGACTGAGCGTAAAGGATCCAGCACAGGTGCACCACTTACCATGGGAAGGGGGACTCCAAAATCACCCAGGAAGGGAAAAGATACTAGAAAAGAAAAAGAAGAATAAGAAAAAGACAAAATTTATGTGCGATAAAAAGGTGAGATCAGTGATTTTCGAGATATGAATTTTGAACGACTTAAAATGTGGATCATGGATTCACCACGCATTTGGGTGTTTACACATGATGGAATTAATTGTCATATAATAATTATCACGAGAGAGGTGTCCATAATAGCTGTGCATTAAAACGTTTAATTAAAATAGAGGAAAATGCGTAAAAGGGGTGGAACTAGAATGTATGGGAAAAGGTGTGAAACTGAGGAAAAGCCACATATTTTGGTAATTAAAGAGTCTCCCACATCTTGAAAAATTTTAGATATCATTGATGGTCTTTAAATGGATTTGATAGGGGTATTAAAAAACTCCTACGACAAATGATACATTGCGGGAGTAGAATTGGAAAAGGAAACAAGGGTGGGAAATTTTTTGGTGATACACTATAAGCGGTGCCAAGATCAGGATGCCACCCACATGGTGCCACCGTCAGTGGGGCCACCATTTTGGTGTGAGACCATTATGGTGCCACCCTCATGGTGCCACTGTCATGGTGCCACCGCTTCAGTGTGCGAGCGTGACAGTGTGACCATGATGGTGCCACCATTTTGGTGTGAGACCATGACTGATGCCACTGTTTCGGTGGAACCATTTGATTGAACCATGTTTTTTTGAGAAAAATACTTAATGGGTAATTGTCTGGGCCATTACAATTATATACTAATAAATCATTGTAATAGATTATTTTACATTGAAACTACCATTAAATAAATATATTCTAGAAAAGGATCATAGACTGTTAAATAATGTATTACTAGAAAAGTCCATCCAGAAGCTACGATTTCGACAATTTACTAATGATAAACAAAAATGTATAGGGGAGATGGCAGGGCTATACAAAGGGCCCTTAAATAATATATTAACTATAAAAAATATTAGACGATTTTCTAAAATATATTAGAACAGTTTTAGTAAATTGTAAATTAAACATGATAACCGTATCTTTTAAAAAAACCGTAATGTTTCATTTCCAATGGGTGTTATTACTTTTATTTATTTGTATCATTATGGATAATTCCTATTTTTATAGTTGTAGTACATTGGGGTTTTTATATATTTATGTGTGGGATGGAGATACACAATCATTTTTGGGGAGGGGGATTGACCAGGATGAGCTCAATAGAAGCAAGGGTTCAAGGATCCATTAAACAAAAGTGGATTCTTCTTGGTAGAGGTATATAAAATTAAATGATTTTATGGATATACGTGTCTGAGAGTTAGCGTTACTCAGAAGATGGAGTGAAGAGTTCATTCATTTGGATATTAGGGAAACGAGGAGAAATCGAGAATGAGAAGGGGATTATATTAGAACAAATAGTTGATGATCAAGGAAGGAATGGGTATGTGATTATAATGGAGATGTAATTGGAATATTTAATGTGTGTATTAAGATGTATTTAATAGGTAATATGATGGGATGGTGGGGTAGGTATTACCATAGGGAATAATTGGGATATTGATAGAGAAATTGAGATAAGAGACATATCATTTATTTTTTATTTTCTAAATAGATTTGAAACTCATATGAGAAACATAGTATGGGTTTTTTATGATTGATTTATTTCTTGTAAACACATAATAAAGGAAAATAAAGAAAAAACTGGAAAATATTAGTTTTCGAAAATAAATTTATTGGATTATTAAATTCAATCAACAATTATTCCATTTCAGTTTTGCTATTTTTTTCTGTCAGTTTAAAAATTTCTACACATCCCTATATGAAATTTAATCTTATGAATGATATTTAATCTTTATATATTTTCATTGGTAATATTAATGAATTATTTTTAAAAGATACTACTATACTGAAATTTCTATAAGATAAAGGGGTAAGATAATAACAACATCATCTAGAGGATGGAGACCACAATATAGTTCAACCCATATTATATATAGAGGATCCAACTGAATCTCAGATGCTTTATTTCATCAATTATTAATCAACCATTACATCTTTCCTAAGGGAACTAAATTTCTAAATGTAATAGAATGTTTAACCTAAATAAAAAGAATGTTTTTTAAAATTAAATTCATTATAATATTTTTATGCTAAATCTTAAACTCATTCTTCCATAAATATAAATATTGAATTATCTAGAAGTTTCATACCTCAAATGTAATTTAATGTAGAAAAAACGCACCTGCTGAGGAAAAACAAGAGCTATTGGAATTTATGGTTGATCATATAATAAATATGAAGAATAATATATGTCTTTGGAATAAATAATGTATTCCCCATATTCTAGGAATTATGTAAAGAATCTAAATGAGATGGAATACTCATTTTACTTATTGAAATAGGTCCTCAACCAAATAAGATATAAGCTACTACCAATATAATAATTTAAACCTATATAAAAATACACAAGTAATATGAATATATAGTGGCTTATTTTTGAAGAAAACATATCCCCCAACATACTAGTGATGACTTTCTAGGTATTTTGATAAGTATATTAAAAATGAATCCCTTATTTTGAAGGATTATCCTATACTTAAATCTCATCTATTTCATCTTTCATTTCCTATTTTTAATAATAGTTTGAATTTATTATTTATATTAGGTATGTTTAATAGAGGTATGAAACTCAAGGTGTATTTATATTCAATTATAGGGTCTTCCTTCCAAAATAACAAGTTGTTACCAGTCATTATAATTTACATCTACATCTATATCTCACATTCCATTGTCTTTAATGAAGTGTGGTAATTGGTTGGAATTGGTGACTATGTTTCACAATTTGTTAGGGTTTTTATTGTTTTTATAGATTATTTATTTATTGGAATATAGAAAATAAATGATTACCAAATTCATTTTTCACAAATTTTTTAATTTCAATTACTCATTAATTATTTTTGAAAAAACTAGATTTCAAATGAATTTTGGGATGAAACATTTTCGCACGAATATTATTTTCAGGAACATGTTTATGAGTTTGTTTGTTTTTTTAATGCCATTCCCATTATAACTATCCCAAAAATCTTTCATCGATCTAATTTTTTTTACATATATTTGAATATTCTTCCAAATAAACTCTCTTAATGTAAATAAAACTAATTTCTGTAAACCAAGACATTTTAAATTTCTATTCCATTACATTAGAGTTCATGAAATTTTTTTAAATGATAATGTAACTTCATTGGATTGAAACATTAGTTGTGGACCAAAAATAACCGAAATAATTGTTCGAAATTATAATAATTTAATTTAATAATGGGTTTAATCCACATTTCAATCCATTATAATCCTTAACACCCCCTAAATCTTAGTATTTTTGTTGCATATCTAAATTATAAGTGTATAGGAGGGTTTTTTCTTTTACTTTGGGAAGGATTAAATTTTGGAGTTAATGTAGAATAATTTCATAAATTTTTAACCAAAAAACAAGACATGTGTCTAAATTACTAAATAAATTATTCATTCCATTTTATTTGAAAAAATTTATATTAAATAAATAAAAAACAAAAAAATGTATACATAATAAATTAAAAAAATAAAAAATCATACATGAAGGATAATAAGATTTCAGATTCATTCCTTTTCATAAAATGATTACCTCATGACCAAAAAAAGGGTTCTATGGGATTTATATGTATGGTTAATTGAGTGATATAAATTCCTTGAAAATACATGAATATTCATGCTTGGTATTTAAAGAGATTAAATACATTTTTTGGAATTTATTCCATTAAATTATTTTTACTTCAAAATGAAATACTCACAAAATCATCATTACAACCCTCATGATTAAATGAATTCACTTATCTCATAATGTATCATAATAAATATTTAGAAAAAACAAACTATGATAATAAATTTTCAAATTCTGAGAACAAAACTATGTAAATAATATCTTTAGTGATAGCGATATGTAATATAATGTGTCATGGGTTGTGATTGGGTGATAGATGGGTTCTTAAGGATGAATAACTGTAAATAAAAAATTTGATATGAAAAGGAAGATGACTATCATAAAATGGATGAGATAATTTCTCAATTTAAAATAATGATTGGAAGAATTTTTCATTTTAATACTTTTGTGAATTTTTATTTATTATATATATATATCTACCCTTGAGTGAAAAATAATCAGTGTGGGTGAGTGAGAGAGCTAATGTTTCATAATTGTTTTTGTATATTAATTCCCAACAAAATTTAATTTTAATTAGGATTAAATCCCAACTTTAGTTTTAAGAATGAATAATATGACTAAATTAAAATGGATGTAATTTATGATTTAGGCTATTTTTTATTAATAGATTATATTAAATAATACGTAAATTGTTTTTTACTTTTAAATACTTTTTGTTTTAAATTGAATCATAAGTTCCACTATCTATTAAAATTGAATTTTATTGGAATAGTGTTGTTAAAAAATAATTGATATAGATCATGTTTCATTAATTGAGGTGGGTGTGATATACATGAGAATAAATACATAATTTCATAGGATGTGTGTGATTAGAATTCCATTTTGATGATATTATATTGAATAATACTATCCAATTGGGATTAGAACCCATGTTTCATATCAAACATAAAATAAATCATATGGGATAAAGCTGTGTAATATTAGTCATCATGGTGTGAAGATCACTTAAAATTAAAATAGGTGGATCCATAATCAGGTCAAATTAACATGAGTCAACGACATACATCGTGTGAATAATCATTCATAAATGAAGGCTATATATGATTAATTTTGATGTATGTAAGAATAAATATCCATGATAAGTAGTATTTGAAGATTTTATTCTAGATTATGACGACCATGTAGATTAATTAGATATTTATGGAATGTTAAATGAAATTATTAGGACCCATGTAATATGAATCCTTATAATATAGCTACTATATATGATAAAATCAGTGCCTTATACATTTCATTTGTACCACTATGATGTTTTATGACACCTCTATGTCATAAACAATCTACAAGTATCTACTTCTTGATCCAAACATTTAAATAAACTTTTAATCAGATGAAAATCACATTAAACTCTTGAAGTATATCATAAAAATCTAGAGAACACCCAAAAACATAATATAGTACTTGATATCATTAATGGTATTAGGATTTATTATAGTGATACATGTCTAGTTGGTATGAAACAACATACATTCATGGAATATTCTAATTATATTAAATGAAAAATATGAAATATCAGAAATTATACATCACATGAAAAAAATTTAGGCGCATTGTTACATTTAGATGTCATAGAAGTAAAAACTAATTGACATCATGGGGAATGATTACAAATAATAATGGAGAATAATTTTCTAGTGTAACAGGTGTGATCGTCTAAAGATATATTAATACCCTTGGACTCCATAAATAATTACAGAGAAAAATATATTGAAAATTTAAATATGTGTATTTAATGGGAACTAAGACTCTTTAAAAGGGTTCCTATAAATAGATTAGTATAGGTTAGAGATATTAGTATTAGTATTGTATTTGGGTTTACTATAATTTTATGAAAACATTCTATGTGTTATATACTGTCGGTATTATTTGAGTCATCATTTTTTGTATTTCATTTTTGTAACAATGATCAGAAAGATCAATAAACATGGAGCGCCTAATTGAAGGTTTCTTTTGAGATGTTTTTTTTTCTGTTTTCTAGTTTTTTTACATAATATAAAATCTTTTATCCATGAAACAAAGTGTTCATAATGCTTTGGTTACTAACAATGACTACATTCTTCATAAATTTTAGTTTCCTTCCCACACTGTTATACATTTTTCTACTACATCACTCACCTATCATGTTAAAATATATATATTCATGTGATTAAAGGACGTGATACCATTCAAAAGATTTTATTGTGTTATTCACTCAAAACAATAGTATTTTATTCAATTTACCTAGAGGAGGTGGATGCGAAGTTACTCAAGGGTACCATAGTGGGATTTTAATTAAAAATTATTGTTGTTTTTTTAAAATTTATTCACACATACCTTGTAGTGTGATTATTTAATAAGGATGAGTCTATATTGTGTATGATAATAAATTTATTCACTAGTTTTAGAAAATGAGTAAAACCCATTCTACCAAACATCATCTAATTAGATTCTTCACTTTCGTTGAATATTTTGAAGATATTTTCATTCACCCATATTCATTTATAATGTATAAATCATAATGGGATTTATTGGTTTTTATCCATATGAAAAATTCATAGAGTTCCAAAATTCTAGAGTGTAACTATACCCTTCGATGAAGTGTGAGGACTCAACCTGATCCAAATATCCCACACACTCAAACAACACACTTAGAGAGTAACAAAATATCTCTTCCATAAAAACAAATTCTTCTATGAACGAAACAATAATACCTAATTATTTTAAAAAACATTTTACAACACCCAAAACTCCTCACAATAACCCAAAATGGGGTCCACCACTGATCAACTACACCACTCAATAAAATACAATAAAAAGGGTGAAAACACATTTTATTTTCCTAAATCAATCCAGGAGTATTATATAGCTCCTCTAGGCACCTATACATATACTAATCAATGATATTTTCCATATTCAATGGATAAGTATGATACTATAATTCACACAACTCCTTCCTCTAATAACCATCGTCCTCTTTATCAACCCTTCTATGATCATTTAGAGCATCATCAGACAAATAACTTCACTAGAGCCATCACTAATTTAAACAAGTTAATTTTTTTGGAATCATATAAGAATAGTCGATATCCATCTTAGAATAAATGCAATCATTCTTAAAAATCATGAGTAGGGAAAATGTCATTGAATCAAATAATAATGAGAATTCTACAGCATAACTAGTTTCCCTGGATAAATTTTTATCTATTTTCTATTGAAATAGTTCCTAATGAAAATAAAATGAAATCCTCTCCAATTCCAAACTCCAAATTATATTGAAACTCTCAAATATAATATTAGGATACAACTATGTTATGAATAGTCCCTGGTAGAACAAGTCATTGTCATGTAGTAAAATAAGATTGACCCCTGAAGCCTATAACCAATTTCCACAGGTTGAAGAAAAAAACTAAGGGTATAATCCTATAATATGGCTGACATTACCTTATAAAATCATATAAAATATAAAATAAAACTTCTAATATACTCCAACATATAATATTACATAAATCATAATCCAAAAAATATATGTATTAACATTTAATAAGAAATCCTCTAAAATTAACAATAAATGTAATAACTCCTACAAGAATTCATCCAACTAAAATAACATTATATCATAAACTATTAATGTCAAACTTGATCGCCGAATATATCTTTAAAATATTTGACAAAATTTTAGATATTATATGGTTTAAATTTAAATATAATGAGTTGGAACGTCCCTATAATTACTTATACATATATATATGATGAATACAAAGGCCTTAGTGAAAAAGATCAAACTAACTTTTCACCTATTCAATGTCAATTTCAACCCAACCTCATTAATGCCTGATCACCAAATCTACACACAACTATAGTAACATAATAATTTAATGAATATATACATGAAGGAATGTTGTGAATGATTAACCAAAAAACATGTCACCATTATTTACCAATGATATATATCTTTTTTATTCAATCCCATCCATATCTATATAACAAAATCACATGTACATACCACATAACCATGATGTAATGTCCTGGACCCATATGCCACTAAACTGTGCCCAGATCCCTATTGGTTACATGTACTCAAGGGAATATCTCTAAACACTATAGGTGTATGACTACTATTGAGGGAGTAGGTTATTTATTTGGGAAATTGTTCCATCATTGCAAAATCATTAAATAATGGAAGTTAGTCACATTCAATAGCGAAAGAAGATAGACCAGAACACAAGTTGGATGTAGATAAAATAGTAATTAAAGAAAAAAAATGGAAATCCTAAAATAAAATGATCCATATGATCTAATAATTTATAAGACAACCTAAATAGATACATAGAAATATAGTAATATACAACTCTCCAAAAGGAAAAAAAATTTACCAGTAGCATCACAATCTTAAGCATGGTTCCACGCTCCCTTGTAACAAAATTAGAATCAACAGCCTATATTAAGGTGCTTTCCTCTATCAACACCTGAAACCATATAATTTATTTGGTTACCCAAGGAGTCCCAAATAGGGTTTGACATAGACATCCTAGTAGTTAACAACCCATAAGTCAATGCAGTTCCAAGAAGCACAATATAATAAGATAAACAAGTGTCGGTAAGATGTAATATAAGTCTAATTTCCCAATACATTAGACTACTATAATCACGCATCACCAAAAATACTCTCAAGTCTCCCTATAAATATTTTTATCCCTAAAAGAGGACGGTATAATCAAATTAAACAACAAACATTTCTTCTGCATACATCAATCCATATCTTGTCCACAAAGAATTTCTTTATAATGAAGCCATGTTAGAATCCCATAGTCATTCCATAAAATGAAGTGTATCATGTTTCGACTACCATGTAGTACTAACCCAAGTCTAATATAACCCTCATGAATTACATATAATGTAGTGTATACCATGAAAGGTCTTATCCTAAGTGTTAACAACCAAAGGATCCTCGTGGAGTCCCAGGAGCACCTTGATGGAATCTCGGTATAGGCACTAGTTGGAGTCTTAGGATAATGTGTACCAAAATGTCCTATGTGAGTCCAATAATGTTATATCCAGGGGTACCAATTACCATGGAGTCCGGTATAATCAATACCCAATAAGAAAAACCAGTCAATATATCTACTATCGTGTTGATGATCCATAGATATCCATCCCTAGCATCTAGCCAATCATTCACCCATTTCATACCAATTAATAATTCAATTCAATATGAGACTAGCCACTCGAATAAAAAATTTATTTCAATTAAATTCAATATGCATACCCACTAATTTAATAAATTTTAACCAAAAAATATCATTTTTATACCAACTCATGTATTAAATTTCTATTTAATCAATTCACATGGGTATACCGACCCATTGATTAACATTTTACATTAAACACATCACATGGTTATACCCACCCTTAAAAAGATTAACCATAATACAATTTAATGGATATACCCACTAATATACCCATATTCACATTTAAATATGTCCTATGTAATTACCCATCCATTTATCACCATACACATATACACATATTCCATCGGTTGTCCCACCCATTCAAGTAATTATGTTCGGGTCACTTAATTCAACTCATGAATTGAATAACATATGAACTCTAGGAAAAGTGGTTGTACATGTCCAATGAATTTAATTAAATTACTTTTTTTTAAATTGATGTTCATTCAACTTGAAAAACTCAATAACACGACCCTTGGGTGGTTCATCAAAGTTAAAAAGCAATGAAAAATCATTGGGATCCCCATGGGTGTCATTTGGTTGGGGAAGAAACCCCCAATGAATCTCAAGGAATGTATGTAAATCCCTAATAGTTCATATTTCATTCATTTGAATTAGATGGTTTGATTTTCGGTCCGCACCAGAATGACCGGTGGTTGGCATAATGGCTGATAGCTCTATAAATCACCAAAATCTAAAAGAATGGCCTAGACCACCTACATCTGTTCAGTAGTGGAATATTTATCAAGTATCAAGTCTATATTCATCTAAATTTAGGAAAAATATAATAATAGAAGAAGAATGAGAAAATTGGTTATATGATCGTAAATCTATTTAGAATAATAAATAGCTTGAAAAATGAACACTTTTTAATAAATGTAATATAGATATTACTGATACAGAGATAATGAGATAAACCACACTCGACTCAATGGTATGATGGGGAATAGATCTGAATTCCAAGAATAATAACTTTTGAGAGCTTCTAAGGGATCTCCTTGTTATGTGTAGGATGAAATAGAATTTATGTTTTTAAAAGGATTTAATTTAATTGAAATGTTATTTAAATACTAATAATATAGGGGCCACACTATTTAGGTGAACAATTTAGAATAATAGGTGTCGATCGAACATGCTTCTTATAGGCCAAGGGGAACCCACACATTTTCCACACATTGTTTCACTAAACATGAAAAAATAGTGCGCTAAGACTCAACCAATGACTACAAAAACTACAGACATGGACACACAACCATGTGGCCCATTCCATATGGTTTGTCCAAACCGTGTAGCATATACCAACCCTTTGTCTAGCCTCACATGGTTTGTATAAACCATGCAGCTTGGCCCGCAGAGTTTTTACTCATTATGGACCATGCTAAAAAGACATCAAACATTTGTTATGGCTACGAATAATGATTTGTAAAAACTAAAATACCAATTATATTGTCGGGTAATCACATAAGGCCATATTTAGTCATAAAATCGAAAAATATGTGATATGTAACTCATATGAAAACCTAGTTTTAACCCATAAACAAATAACATATAATTATCATGTTAATATAATTCATTCAAAAACCATGTAACTCTTCCCCACCACTATAATATATGACATTCCAAAACCACATATCACATCACTACACCATAATCCAAACATGAAAACATATTTTAATATCATAAACATATAAAATCACACTATATGCTACATTTATAATAGTAATCAAGGAAGGGTAATTATTAATTAATCCATATGAACCACATCAATTATATTAAGGGTCCACCTATAACCGAAAAAAAAATCATTTTCACATTAGATAAATTGCATAACACAGGTGGTGGTTCATAAAAAATAAAAAAATTTAAGATAGCTATATTATAACAAAAAAACAATCATAACATTCTTGATCTATCAAAATAATCTATGGTAGAATGAAATTTCAACAAAAATAGCAACATAATAAGACAATTAAATTCAACCTAAAACCGAAAAATAATAACACCACTACAAGAGATGTTTGTTGATTAACAATGAAAACACCTCCTATCATTTAACATTTCATTACTTATTCGTTAATAATAAATTACCATCATGGTTACATTCATTAACATATATAATTTATTCCACTACAATTTCGTAAAATAGCTAAAAATTTATCTTTCCTATTTTAATTATAACATATAATTTATTCTACAGTTGAACTATTATTTTTAATCCCATCATTTATATTATAACAACCCATTATAAAATTTTAATTCATTTTATAATTTATTATTTAACAATAACCAAAATATTCTATGTAAAAGTTAATATATTTCCACTGTAATGACTTAATTATAATATAAAAAACATTACATATTCTTTAACCACAATAATCCAACCATCATAATGAAACCATATCGTACATGGAAATTATTAAACCACGTATCATGAATAAAACAACAACACTGTAATCTCAAAAAACAAATAATATTTTTCTTATCTTCTTTATATTATGGAAAATGTAATTATTTACAAATATACATGTTAAAAAATGCTGAATCTAATTAATTAACATCAAAACCACATCAATAAATAATAATCACAGTAAGTAAAACAAGTAAAACACATTCACTGAATGTTCTTTGAGTTATATTTATATCAATTTTATTATCTTCCATAGTTAAATATTATCAATTTATACTATGAATGTTAATGAATTGAAAACACACATATATAGTAAATAAAAGGATGTTGTCTGAATAAATTACCACAAAGGAAGACTCTATGAAAAAAACTAGGAATGATGGAATGTATTATTTAATGAAAATTTAAACCAAAATGATTTTCCACCAAATATATAAAATAGAAATCCACATCAATGAAAACGTGAATCATTACTATAATTTCCCTAATTATAAGAGGATTTAAGAATATGAAATAAGAAGAGGTTAATGATATAAAATATCCTTTTTTGAAGAAAATAATTATGTAATAGATAGAAAATATTGAGGACCATAGAAGAGGTAATTCAAATAAATTCATTAAATCCATAAGGTCTTAAATGATTGGTTAATAATAAATTAAATGAGAAATATAATGGTAATCAACAAAAAAAAATTTATTTAAAATTAACGAAGGGAATGTCAGAGTTTTGTAACAACCCAAAATTTCATAATATTTTTTTGCGTAAAAAAAATTATATCAATAAATTATTACAAACACAACACCAAACCGAAATGATCTAAAACATATAAGATAATAAAATTATATGATTACAAACTCTTAAATTAGATAAATATACACTAATCAATTAGAAATTTTTAAAAAATGGTAATATGTTATGTTAATTTTTTTAAATTAAAAATTTTAGTAAATAAATCTTTCGTTCATATATTGAACTTTTGTTTAAATATAAAATTTATAAAATTTGGAAATATAAATTGAAAAAACTAATATCCTCTATATATTAATTTTTTTAATATTTTATTTGAATAATTGTATGGAAAATTTATGAAATAATTGATATTTATGTAAATCGTGAAAAAATTATGATTTTTATGAAAACATCACTTTTAATATATTATCATAATACAAGAATAAAGTAATTGGTTTTAAAATAATTATTATCTAATATATATATATATATGATTGTAATGTAAAATAAATTATTTAAAAATACAAATTTATATTAATAAAACCCAAGTTTATAGGTTTTGGATCATAAGTAATAATTTATTCTAAAACTATTTTTATTTTCTTGTATTAAATATTATTTTTCCAAACATATAGAGACAAAATACAAATAAATCAGCATAATAGTTTATATTGGAATATTTGTATAATTTAATAATGTCAACTTTAGTAATAATCATATATTTATTATTACATGGATTAATGTTAATGAACAAGATAATGGTGATAGGGTTATTTTTAAAAAATTATACTATTAATATTTTTAGATTTTTATGTTATAAAATAAAATTGACAATTTTTTATGTATAATAATTTTTGATATTTAAAAATATATATAAATATATTATAACTCATTTAATTTTTAATAGAAATTATATTACTTTATGAATATTTAATGGTCAAAAAATAATTTTTCAATAAGAATTGTTTTTACTCTATGTGACATATTTAAATTTGAATGTAAATTTTATTATATTTAGAAATTTAATTGGTATAATTAGAGTAAAAAATTAGTTTCATAACACTATTATATGGAATGAATAATTATCTTATATTTTTATTCAAAAATAATTAAAAGTGTTAAAAACTAGTTTCCATGGAATAAATCACAATGGTAATGTGTAAAAAGAAAATGGTAAAATAATATAAAATGTTTAAAACATATATAAAAATTATTATTTTTGGATTTATTGACTCAACCCCCTATAAAAAATTATTTACCTCTTTTGGATCCATTTTCCCTTGAATAGTGACGTAAAATCATTGATATGTAATGGGTATTTAAAAAAAATCCATTGTCCCTCACCTATAAAATGGGCCCCTCACCACCCCCTCCATAAAAACACTATATATATGATTCTTATAAAAACACATCCTAATTCACATATTTTAGATGCTTATTATATATTAATAATGTGTTGTTCTTCAATTTTTTCTATAAGTCCTTCATTTTCAAGAATACTTTCAAGAGAATGATCAAACTCCTCGTGCGAGCAATTCATACTACTTTGTATTTTATTATTAATCATATTATAACACATTACATATTTTATATACATGATTCAATGAAAAAATAAGTAAAATTTATATTTTTAATGTTATTATAGAAATGGAATATCACCCTTTAACGTCCTTACAAATATATTCAAAAAAATTAATATGATGTCATGTGTTTGTGTAGACAACCGCCTCAATGAATAGTGGTTTCTTTTTTTTCATAAAATGATTACATGTATAGTAAACAATATTTATTTAGGGAAAATATAATAATTATAACATTATTAAAATTTCAAAATGATTAATTATTTTATTCTTATACCCCACCAATTATATTGGAAAATCAACGTCTCATCGTCGTACATGTGAATTATAGCCTCCACTGAATTACATATTTAATTATTCAATTAACGACATACATCGATGAATATTTAAAGAAAAATATATTAAATAAAAATGATATTTATAACTATATTAATATTATTAAAGGATAATATTTTTAAACTATATTCAATGACAACAATAAATTATTATATTGAATTTAACCATAGTAAATGAATATATGAATGAACCCTTATAATTTGGAGTAAATAATAAAAACCAAAGAAATGATATGTATAGTGAAAATTAAATTATATTTTATATGAAATTAAAAACATCCCGATATTATGAGAATTTTTAAAACCCCTTTAACAATGGCCAACATACTAAGGGAGTTATATAGAAATTGATTAGACATCATCAAGTAAGTTATAGAAAATATAGTAATGTAATAACATATAGTAAAATAATGATAATAATATATGAAATATTGAATAATGTGGATCTTAATAATTTATAATAAATTTAATTTGGTTATCCTTGATGATAGGGGAGTGTGCAGAGTTAATTAGGACTCGTGTTAAGGTTTTTCACATCTCAATTTAACATCATTCAGATCTGATGGATATTTCACCATTTTTTCAAATTTATAGTATATATTTTAGAAATTCATTTACATCATGATATTTTTCACAAAACCAAAGGGTTTTAAATATATATATATATATATATATCATGTTATAACTTTCATGTGATATCAATTTGAAATATAATGATGACATAAGGGTATTATTAACTCAAACACCATTTGATTTAGTTATAATTTCTCATCCTAAAATTTGTACCTATAAGATTGATTTAATCCACCATAATATTTTATTTCATCATACTTCTTTTTCAACCCTCGAGAAATTGAATTTATAAATTCAAATTTCTTCACTTGATAAAATTATTCCATGAAAAGTATATCCTTGTTTACAAAATTCCCAATCCTCTTTAACGATTGTTTCCACTCCATGTCAATATTTTTTTACACATCATGTTCAAATTAATATTTAGAAACATAATTAAATGCTATCTTCTATGAGATTCATATTTTACGAATCCAATTTTATAGAAGAATTTCAATACACTTTTTACAAGTTATAATTTAAATAATGTTTTTTAAATGAAAAAATTGGTATTCTTGCAATTAAAAATCGATTTTATTATTTCACTCAAAATTTATTTGTGATATAAATTATTAGTTTTCAACGATACATTATTAATAATTCTGTTTCATGGTAAATGTTTTAGAAAAATTCCGAAATCCTTTTCAAACTAATCTTCTGAATGTACATTGTATCTTCTTCTGTAACGAAAATGTTAAAAACGTTTAAAAAAATATATATGGTAGTTTCAATTACGTTTCTACTATTTATCTCAATAGATTTTTTTCGGCATGGATTTATTTTCATTAAATATCCTCAAAATATTCTTATAGAAATTTTGGGGATTAAACTCATGTAAATCCATTGACGACATTATCATTCCTTCTCATTGAATATTTGTGATTTTTATTCCAATGTATTTTCTTCATGGAAAATCGATTATACATTCCTTTTACTATATACTTTTAACCAATATTTCAAATGTAAATTGATTTGGGAAAATATTGAACTATACATATACCCTTTATCGGTAATAATTAAATACCATGTGATATGTTATCTTAATTGAAGGTTATTTACCTAGAATGTTATAGAAATTGATTGGATAACATTTATTTTCCATGGGTTTAGAACATAATGATAATTTTTAGAATTATTATTGTTTTATTTAAGTGATTATATTTTAAAATGATATGAAACTCATTTTATTTATATGGTTTATTTATGATATGAGGAACAATGAATCAAAGTGGAAAAAATTATGAAAATCATTGGGTTCTCATATCTACCCTAATACACTAGTAAAGGATTTATATCTCGTGAAATAAGGATGTTATGCATGGATGTTTTTTTTCATGTCTGGAATCATGGAAATATTATTATTTATAACTTGTTGTGTAGAAATATTTGTTATCCCAAATATTAAGTGTAGATATTTTTGGTCACAACAAGAAGTTTTTATTTATTTTTTATACTAGGAACTATGGTAATTTTTTATTCAAAATTTTATGCCTAAAATTTTTTCATAACATGAAGCATAGAAATTTGGTCTCTTCATAATGTTCTAATTTTAATATGGTCATGTTTTTTATAAATTCCATTTTCATGAAATGATTCAAGGTCTTAGAGTATTTATATTTCATATTCCTATAATTATGTTATATGGATCATGTTTATAATCTCATGATTGTACAATATTTTTTCATGGTATATGTTTGTTCATTTGATATTACATGTACCTGTATTATGATTTTTGAAAAACTCTTATTATTCTAAATTAAATTTAATATGAAATATATCATATTCATATTTTTACTTATATTCTTATGATTTTCCTTGATTTCATTTTCAATTGTCTTCCCTTATTATGTGTTTGGTTTAACACCTTTTTAATGATTCATTTCACTTTGTAAATAAAATAACTAAAACTCGTGGGAATTCTATAAGGCAATTTAGAGTAGTTTGATTATTGATAATTTTTCCCATGTGTTGTTATATATATTTATTATATACCTAGTCCATAAAGAAACAAAACCAAAATTTTCTTTGACTTTTTCGATATTATTTTTATATTTAATACTAATATGAAATTTGTAGATGTCTAACATGGATAATGCCACTTGTTGTCAAAGATAATTTTTAAAATTAAATGATTTTATCCTTGGGGTGAAGAGTTTGCATCCTAGCTTCCTCAGTTGATATTATTGGATTGTTTAGTTATTTATGAATATTTCTGTATTTATTTATTTAGATTAGTATTATAGAAAATTATTTAATTCCATTAGGATAAGTCTAAGGGATTTTTCTAAGTATATGAAAACATCTTAAAACTTTTCAAATGTAGTGGTTGGAAATATTTTCAAAAAATGAAATTATAATCTAGATAAAAAATGTGGATTCTAGATCTAATATACATGTACCTGTGTGTAGTAAACTAAAATGGGGAATATTTGGTATTAAATTAACCATAATATAGTGTAACATCCCAAGTAAGTAATGAATAATATATATTTTTATCTATGTCTATTTATGAATTATTTAGTGTTTTAGAGGCTTAAAATGATAATAAATCCAATCGTAAGCGTGGAATACACTAATTTTTTTCAGAGATTGTTTTACTGTCTTTTGATGGAAAACCATTTTTAAATAAAACTCTTGAAAATTTTATAATCGTTATTTGTCAAAATAAACATATTCTTTATTATTGGGACATTTATATTTACATTGGATAAATTTTTGGTATTTTTCTGACAATGTTCATTTTTTAATGAATAGTGAAAATACCTCATTTTACATCAAAACTACTTTTTCATCTAATTTAATTATATGGTTAGATTATCTTTTTAATTGGTCTTAAAGTTTAATTTGAATATATATTTTTACCATTTAATCCAATGGCTGTCATTAGGATTAATTTCACTTTGGAATTGGGCATAAACTAATGCCAAACTTTTCATAGATATTGTTTTAAAAAAA
Organism: Viscum album; assembly: GCA_963277665.1. NCBI lineage: Eukaryota > Viridiplantae > Streptophyta > Magnoliopsida > Santalales > Viscaceae > Viscum > Viscum album. The sequence continues at coordinate 1,587,353,898 of OY728141.1, read as the reverse complement.
ACCCGCTATTTGTTTTGACAACAGGAATTATTTTTAAATAAATTATTGAAATTTATGTTGTTGGAATTTGGTAAAATGGATTAAATATTTTGAATCAGAGGGTCCAAATTATGTAATCAAGACACTTTTGTTTTTGGACATTATGAATAGTAACGACGGTAATTATCATTAATTATCTTGATTAATGAGTAATCGGGTAGTTAAGGATAATAAAGTAATATCATACTAATAATAAAATGACACCAACATCTGTTATAATGCTAATGGTTGTCTGATGGCCGACCATGGGATGCCTTGTGCCAAACATGGGGACCCCACAGAATCACTTTTGTATGAAAGTGACTTTTTATCTTTTTATTTTTAAAGAAAGTTAAATATAACAAAGAATGTATCACCTGAGTACAACATTTTTAATTTTGTCTACATAAATGATATTTTGGACTATAAATATTAATTTGAAATATAAAAATATTTCCTACATCATGATTTTTTTTATATCTTTTATACATTAAATAAATTAAATTATTTATGACATCATGATGATGCATCGATTACCTCATTAGTAATGGATTTAAATAAAATGAAAAGATAATGTTAAAACTATAACATACACATGTAAAATACCTATTGGATGAGTATATTTAGAACCCTTATCACCTTATCCTAGAAATATATCAATTTGGGACCTTTAAAATACGAAACTCATTTGAAAAGAAAGTAACTTTTTATAACATTCCAAGAGTGCCCCTCCTCTCCTCTTATAAAAGGCCCCCACCTCTACCTCCTTACCCACACTTCCAAAGCCATTGGCTCAGACAACCCCTTCCCATTTTGTATCTCCACATCCTTCTAAAACTCTTAGAATCCTCACATTGGGCAGAAGTCTTCCCAAGGAAGGCTTTGAGCTCAAATAAAAAAGAGTTACCCGATTTAAAGGTAGTATCTTCTCTTGTGTTCTTATGTTTAATTTTGCTTCTCCAACCCCCTAAACTCTTTTTATTCATTTCTTTTGTAATAACTCTAGTATCTTAAATATACTATGATGTTGTTATAAAAAGGATTCGTGGTACACTTACAAAAACCTACATCTAATGGTTAAAGAACATACTGTTTCTATGGATGGCTAATTTCTGACTCACAAAACGATTATTGTTCAACACTCATATAACACCTTCAAAGGTGGCCATTAAGATGTAACTATATTTTTATATGATATATAATATGTTTATGTTTTACTTAAGATTCTGTATTTTTCTTTTATGGCATACCTTTATGGTTTCAATTATGGGTAAACACGATATCTTTATTTTAGGAAGTGCGGACTACCGCCCCCTCAAAGTGATTTGATTTGTTAATACCATATGTGGTACGTATAAAGGATAGATTGAGTGATATTATATATGATACAATAATGGAATTATAATACTATAAAGTATCATTATTTTTTAATTCCATTAAATATGAAATAGAAATGGAAGTAGCATTCATGCGTACGTATGGCTTACCGTCTCCATGAACGGTGCATTTCATTTCTTACCTCTAAATTTTATGTAATATTATAAATTCATGTATATACTGGATATATATGATATATATGATATATAAATTATTAGTATAACTCTGGATGTAATGGATACATGAAAAAATTGTAACTATAAAGACCATATTTTTGACTCGAGTATCAATGATCATTAAAATGACCGTTATTAACTTAAATAATTACATAGTGTTCATGACATGGTAATAAGTGATATAAAAGGAATAATGAACTTGAAAAAGGTTTTTAAGCAAGTATAAATTAACTCAATTTTATTATTCAGGACTTTAACGAATGATCGAGTCATGTCGGACCCGAGGTATGGGACTTCGTCTCAATCTCCTTTATTGAGGCATATTATGTTTTATACACAAATTTATTTTATACGGTGTATAAACCCCTTTGAATTTTACGTTTATCCAAAAGGAATATTTTTTATACGAAGTGTTTTACTAAACGACAAAAGAGAATGTTTTTTCGTACGTATGCGGCGACAACAACTTCTCCGCCGCCGTGACCATTATTTGAGTTTCGGCTTCCTCTATAAGACATACCTTTTTTTAAGAAAAATAAATACCCGGTTTTACTTTTCTTTTATTTTGGTACTGAAAATGGTTTTCATAATGTTTTTATTATATCAATGTGTTGGATTGATATCTTTTGATTGAAATGTGGAAATGTTATGTTTCCTTTATGCATGTTTGATGTGATACGATTATGTTATGGTTCTCGGGAATTGTTTATGAAGATGGGTGGTTCCATGATAAACTAAGGGCGGGTGAGCCTAATATAGATCTCCAATGAATTGGGTAACGCGAAAGAGTTAAACGTTAAGGTTTCTACGAAGATATTTAGGGAATATACTATGATGGGTATTCCAAACGTAACCAAGAGTGTTACTCCCTACGTAAGAATGTTATGAATGCCTGAAGTTACCTTAATGACTTATGATTTCTATGATTTATTCATGATTTGATGAGGTATGTTAATATTCATATTTTTTATGAGTAAAGTATGATTTCATACATGGACTAATGTTTTTATTTCATACTTTTATATCCCTTACTAAGATTTTTATGCTCATCCCATGTTTTTGAAATGTTTTTCACAGGTCAAGGGAAAGGTACATGATGTGATGATAGTGTAAAAGAAGCATCAAGAAAGAATCCTTGTATTATTTTAAATATGTTTCCGCTGATGGGAAAAATGATTACTATATTTTATGTAACCACTTTGTTCAAATGTGGTATGTAATGCATGTTTTATGATCTAATTCTCTAAAACTCTAAACCTGAAAAGATCCTCAAGGTGTATTCTTGAAATATATCAAGATTAAGTAATGTTTAAAGTTAGGGCCTTATAGTTGGTATTAGAGGTCAGTTTAGATAACTTTTGGAGTTATAATTCTACTAAATGATTATCCAAAAATATTTTTTATGGTCAAATGGAAATGAAATAGCATTTAAAGATTACCATGTTGCTTCATCTAAGACATGTTTGTTCAGAATGGTTTTCTGTAGAGGAAACATGGAGGCAGTGCTAGTAAGGCATACAGAAGGAAATAACCTTCCGAATCAGCATCATGAGATGGTCGGAATTGGAACTGAAAAGTTTGTTGCAATAATGGCGCAGTTGATTCAAACGATAAATGCTGGTGGTATCCATGCACGAGATCAGCCAGATCAACCGCAGAGGAACATGTCATTGGTGGAACATTTCATGAGGCAACATCCCCCATCATTCAGAGGATCATCTGACCTTGTGCTAGCTGAAGGGTGGATTAAAGCACTGGAGAAGATTTTTGATATCATGGGGTGTTCAGACAATCAAAAGGTTTGTCTTTCTATTTACCGTTTGGAGGGTGAGGCAGATTAGTGGTGGTCGATGGTTAAAAATATCCGGGATGCTGATGAGATTGATGCTCTCGACTGCGATGAATTCAAAGGAATGTTTCTTGATAAGTATTTTTCTAAGGCTCATCGACATTGAATGGAAAAACAATTCTTGTAATTGAGGCAAGAGGAATACTCAGTGGCTGCCTATAAAGAAAGGTAAACTCGATTGGCAAGGTATGCTCTAATTTTTATCTGAGACCTTGATAGTAAAATCAATCGTTTTTTACTCAGGATTAAAGCCAAAATATCGAATGGCATTGGATTCTCGTGAGTTTAAAAATTATGAAAAGCTTGTTTTATGTGCTGAGAAGGTGGAAATGGAGTTTTTCAAGGATCAAGTGTTCTATAACAACCTACAGAAGAAGAGACCGATGTGGAAACATAAAGGAAAGAATTCTTCAAAAAGGTCTGACGATAAGAAAACTAAGTTTCCAGTTAGTGATAAATCTGGTAAATGGCATGCTAGGGAATGTCTTCTGAATTCTTGAATGTGCTACCGATGTGGTAAGATGGGACATAAGGCTTGTGATTGCACTGAAAAAGATCAAGGTGATGGGAAGTCCAAATTTTATTTACAGTTAGTGAAATGTTTTAAGTGCAATGACATGGGTCACTTTGCAAATGAGTGTCCAACAAAGAGCGTGAGTGATGGGAAGCAGTTTGACTACAAGCAAAAAGGGGTGGTGAAATCATTTGCAACTACTTCAGCAGATGTTGGGCCATCAAATGAAGTTGTATCATGTACATTGTTTGTTTTTTCAGATTATGCCAGTGTGTTGTTTGATTCAAGGTCTACACATTCATTCATCTCTGAAAACATTTATAGTAAAATGGGAATACCATCTCAAGAAATGACTCCTGAACTTGTGGTAAAAACACATGGGGGAAATGTTGAGGCAAAAAGAATTTATAAGAATCTTCCTATCCTTATCTTTGGAAAGAACCTACTTGCAAACCTTATTGTTTTACCTCTAGTAGAGTTTGATGTTATCATGGGTATGGATTGGATCTCTATTTACAATGCTAAGATTTACTGTAGAGCTAATGATGTTTATTTTCAGAAAGACTTTCAGTTTGTGTACAAGAATGAACCCTTACTGTTGATAACATATCAAGTGGCCGAGAAACATGTAAAAGATGGAAATGAATGTTTTCTTGCACACATTGTTGAAAACAAGGGAACTGTTCAGATTAATGATATGCCTTTGGTAAATGAGTATCCTGATGTTTTTCCTGATTAGTTTCCTGGAATAATACCAGATCAGGAAGTTGAATTTACTGTTCACTTAGTTCCTAATTCTAATCCAACTTCAAAACCCCCTTATCGAATGGCTCAAAATGAACTTTTATAGTTGATGGAGCAATTGCAAGATTTATTAGAGAAAGGATTCATTCGACCTATCACATCACCATGGGGTGCTCCAGTTTTATTTGTTAAAAAGAAATATGGTTAAATGAGACTTTGCATTGATTATAGAGACTTGAATAACATCATTGTTAAGAAGAAATATCCTTTGCCTCATATCGATGATTTGTTTGATCATCTCAAGGGAGCTCAGTATTTTTCAAAGATTGACCTGAGATTGGGGTACCATCAACTGATGGTAAACAAAGAAGATATTCCGAAGACTGCATTCCATTCAAGATATGGCCATTATGAATTTTTAGTAATGACTTTTGGGCTAACCAATGCACCTGCTGTATTCATGGACTTAATGAATAAAATTTTCCATGAGTTCTTGTATATGTTTGTGGTGGTTTTCATTGATGATATTTTGGTGTTTTCTAAAAGTAGAGAGGAGCATGAATGACATTTAAGGGTTATTTTGAAATCCTTAAAAGAAAAGAAATTTTATGGGAAATTTAGCAAGTGTGAGTTTTAGTTGAAACAAATTTCTTTCCTTGGTCACATTGTTTCTAAAGATGGGATAACTGTTGATCCTGCAAAAACAAAGGTTGTTAAAGAATGGCCAGGACCCACAAATGTAACTGAGATTCGTAGCTTCCTTGGTTTGGCAGGATATTACCGATGGGTTGTTAGAAATTTTTCACGGTTATCTAGTACAGTGACTGAGCTAACTTGGAAGGGTGTTAAGTTTATCTGTACAATAGAATGTGATGATTGTTTTCAGGAATTGAAAATAAGATTAGTGAATGCTTCAGTTTTGGCACTACCTTCCAGGAATTGGGAGTTTGTTATCTACAATGATTCTTCATTGAAAGGACTTGGTTGAGTCCTAATGCAGAATGATCAGGTAATTGCTTATGCTTCACGGCAGTTGAAAACTCATGAGGTAAATTGCCCTACACATTATTTGGAATTATCTGCTGTTGTTTTTGCTTTAAAAATTGGAGGCATCATTTGTATGGAGTAAAGTGTGAAATATATACCAATCACAAAAGTTTAAAGTATATATTCACTCAAAAAGAATTGAATATGAGACGGAGTTGATGGCTAGAATTAATCAAGGATTATGATTTTACAATTCATTACCATCCGGGGAAAACAAATAAAGTGGTTGATGCTTTGAGTTGAAAAAGTAATGCTTCATTAACAATGTTGCTTTTGGAACGTGATCCTTTGGTTAAGTATTTGATGAACTTTGGAATAGATGTTGTTGGTGCAGGATGTTCTTCTGTTTTGTTTCAGGTATTAGTGAAATCATCTCTATCAGATAGAATTAAGCAAGCACAGAAGCAAGATAGTGAGTTGCAGAAAATGTTAGAGCTGGTTCAGAAAGGTAAGTTTCCTGAATTTAATATTGATAATGATTTTGTTTTGATATTTGGGAAGAGATTGATTGTGCCGTGTGATTCACAGTTGAAGAGAGATTTGATATGAGAAGCTCATAGTTCGCCGTTTTCAGTTCATCCTGGAAGTACTAAGTTGTACAGAGATTAGCGGGAGTATTACTGGTGGGATGGAATGAAAAGAGATATTGCTGATTTTACAGTAAAGTGTTTGACTTGTCAACAGGTTAAAGCAGCGTGGTAGTTACCAAAAGGGATGCTTTAGCCTTTACCAGTACCATAATGGAAATGGGAAAATATATCCACGGACTTGGTTGTGGGATTGCCGAATACACCTCGAGGTAATAATGCAATCTGTGTTTTTGTTGATTGCATTACTAAATCTGCTCATTTCCTTGCTAAATGGGATAATTTTTCCCTAGATCAACTATCCCGTTTGTATCTTAAAGAGATGTTCAGGTTACATGGAGTTCCTATCTCCATTGTATCTGATCGTGATCCCAGGTTCACTTCAATCTTTTGGAAAGGCCTTCAGAAGTCATTGGGTAATGAATTAAATTTTAGTACAGCTTTTCATCCTCAATCAAATGGGGAATCAGAACGAATAATTCAGAAATTGACAGATATGCTATGTGCTTGTTCGATGGATTATCAGGGAAGTTGGGACCAAAATCTTTCTTTGGATTAGTTTTCGTATAATAACAGTTTTCATTTCGTTATACAGATGGCACCATTTGAGCCATTATTTGGGAAGCGGTGTCGAACTCCAGCTTTCTGGGATGAAGTGGGTGAATGGAAGTTGATCGGACTAGAATTGTTAGAAGAGATGGTAGAAAAAGTTTAGTTGATTCAGAAACAAATGAGAACAGCTCAGTATAGGAATAAGAGTTATGCGGATAACCAGAGGAATGATCTATCTTTTGAGGATGGTGATCATGTTTTTCACAAAGTATCACCATGGAAAAGTGTGATGGGATTTGGTATGAAAGGAATGCTGAGTCCAAGGTTCATTGGACCATATGAAATTATAAGGATAGTTGGATCAGTTTCATACCGAGTGGTTTATCTCTGAGTTGATCTCAGGTACACAGTGTTTTTCATGTTTCAATGTTAAGGAAGTACATGCCAGATCCATCTCATGTTTTGAGTCTAGAGGTAGTTCAGCTGGAAGAGAACCTATCTTATGAGGAACAAACGATCCAGATTCTTGACCACATGGAGCAGGTGATACGGAATAAGGTGATTCATCAGGTAATGGTTTTGTGGAAAAACCACAAGATTGAAGAGGCAACATGGGAATCTGAAAATGCAACGATGGATAAATACCCCCACTTATTCGATATATAAATAAATGGAGGGGACACAATTATCTAAAGGGGGAAAGGATGTAACATCCCAAGTAAGTAATGAATAATAGATATTTTTATCTATGTCTATTTATGAATTAGATAGTGTTTTAGAAGCTTAAAATGGGAATAAATCCAATCATAAACATGGAATACACTAATATTTTTAAAATATTGTTTTACTGTCTTTTGATGGAAAACAATTTTTAAATTAAACATTTGACAATTTTATAATCTCTAATTTAAAAAATAAACGTATTATTTATGATTGTGAAATTTAAATTTACATTGGATAAATTTTTGAAATTTTTCTGACAATGTTCATTTTTTAATGAATAGTGAAAAATACTACATTTTACATCAAACTTTCTTTTTAAACTAATTTAATTATATGGATAGATTATATTTTAAATTGGTCTTAAAGATTAATTTGAATATATTTTTACCCTTTAATCCATTGGTGGTCATTAGGATTAATTTCACTTTGGAATTGGGCATAAACTAATTCCAAAATTTTTATAGATATTGTTTCAAAAAAACCCGCTATTTGTTTTGACAACGGGAATTATTTTAAAATAAATTATTTCAATTCATGTGGTTGGAATTTGGTAAAATGGATTAAATATTTGGAATCAAAAGGTTAAAATTATATAATCATGACTCTTTTGTTTTTGGACATTATGAATAGTAAGGATGATAATTATCTTTAATTATCTTGATTAATGAGTAATCTGGTAGTTAAGGATAATAAACTAATATCATAATAATAAAAAAATAACACCAACACGTGTCCTAAGGCTACTGGTTGTCTCATGGCCGACCCTGGGATGCCTTGTGCTAATCTTGGGGACCCCATGGAATCACTTTTGTATGAATGTGACTTTTTATCTTTTTATTTTTATAGAAAGTTAAATATAACAAAGAATGTTTCACCTGAGTAAAACATTTTTAATTTTGTCTACATAAATGATATTTTAGACTATAAATATTCATTGGAAAGATAAAACGATTTCCTACATCATGATAGTTTTTTTATAATTTTTAGAAATTAAATTAGTTAAATTAGTTATGACCTCATGATGATGCAGCGATTACCTCATTAATAAAGGATTTAAATAAAATGAAAAGATAATGTTAAAAATATAACATAAACTTCTCAAAGACCTATTGGATGAGTATATTTCGAACCCTTATAACCATATACCTGAAATATATCAATGTGGGACTTTTAAAATCCTAAAATCATTTGAAAATAAAGTAACCTTTTATAACTTTCCAAGAGTGCCCCTCCTCTCCTCTTATAAAAGGCCCCCACCTCTACCTACTTACCCACACATCCAAAGCCTTTGGCTCGGCCAACACCTGCCCATTTTGTCTCTACACATCCCTCTATAACTCTTAGAAACCTCACATTCGGAAGAAGTCTTCCCATGGAAGCCTTTGAGCTCAAATCAAAAAGAGTTAACCGATTTAAATGTAGTGTCTTCTCCTGTGTTCTTATGTTTTATTTTGCTTATCCAAACCCCTAAACTATTTTTATTCATTTCTTTTGTATCAACTCCAGTATCTTCAATATACTAGGATGTTGTTATGAGAAGGATTCAAGATACACTTACACACACCTACATCTAATTGTTAAAGAACATACTATTTCTGTGGATGGAGTATTTCTACCTCACGAAATGATGCTTGTTCAACACTCATATAACACCTTCAAAGGTGGACATTAATATGTCACTATATTTATATATGATATATAATATGTTTATGTTTTACTTAAGCTTCTTTATTTTTCATTTATGTCATACCATTATGGTTTCCATTATGGGTAAACACGATATCATCATTTTAGGAAGTGCAGACTACCACCCCCTCAAAGTGATTTGATTCGTTAATACCATATGTGGTACGTATAAACGATAGATTGAGTGATATTATATATGATAAAATACTGGAATTATAGTACTATTAATTATCATTATGTTTTAATTCCATTAAATATGAAATAGAAATGGAAGTAGCGTTCATGCGTACGTACGGCTTACCATCTCCATGAACGGTGCATTTCATTTCTTACCTCTAAATGTTACTTAATATTATAAATATATGTATTCACTTGATATATATGATATATATGATTTATAAATCATGAGTATAACTCTGGATATAATGGATACATGAACAAATTGTAATTATAAATAGAATATTTTTGACTCAAGTACTAATGATTGTTAAAACGACCGTTATTAAATTAAATAATTACATAGTGTTCATGACATGGTAATAAGTGATATAAAAGGAATAATAAACTTGAAAAAGGTTCTTAAGAAAGTAGAAATTAAATCATGTTTATTATTCAGGACTTTAAAGAACGATCGAGTCAAGTCTGACCCGAGGTATGGGACTTCGTCTCAATCTCCTTTCATTGAGGCATATTATGTTTTATACACAACTTTATTTTATACGGTGTTTAAACCCCGTTAACTTTTACGTTTATCCAAAAGAATATTTTTTATACAAATCGTTTTACTAAATGAAAAAAGGGAATGTTTTTGTGGTACGTATGCGGCGACAATGACTTCTCCGCCGCCGTGACCATTATTTGAGTTTCGACTTCCTCTAAAAGCCATACCTTTTTTAAAAGAAAAATAAATACCCTGTTTTACATTTCTTTTATTTTGGTAATGAAAATGGTTTTCATAATGTTTATATTATATAAATGTGTTGTATTGATATCTTGTGATTGAAATGTTGAAATTTTATGTTTCTTTTATGCATGGTTTATGTGATACGATTATGTTATGGTTCATGGGCATTGTATATGAATACGGGTGGTTCCGTGATAAACTAAGGGCGGGTGAGCCCGATATAGCTCTCCAATGCATTGGGTAACGCGAAGGAGTTAAACGTTAAGGTTTATCTGAATATATTTAGGGAATATACTATGATGGGTATTCCAAACGTAACCAAGAGGGTTACTCCCTACGTAAGAATGTTATGAATGCCTCATGTTACCTTTATGTCTTATGATTTATTTGATTTATTCATGATTTGATGAGGTATGTTAAAGTTATTATGTTTTATGAGTAAAGTATGATTTCATACATGGACTAATGATTTCATTTCATACTTTTATATTCCTTACTGAGCTTTTGATGCTCATCCCATGTTTTTGAAATGTTTTTCACAGGTCAAGGGAAAGGTACATGATGTGATGATAGTGTCAATGAAGTGTCAAGAAGGAATCCATGTTTTATTTTAAATATGTTTCCGATGATGGGAAAAATGTGTACTATATTTTATGTAACCACTTTGTTTTAATGTGGTATATAATGCATGTTTTATGATCTAATTCTCTAAAACTCTAAACCTGAAAAGATCCTCAAGGTTTATTCTTGAAATATCTCAAGTTAGGTAATGTTTAAGGCTGGGGCCTTATATATAGTACTTGATAAAGAGGCATAATTGTACCCCTTATCTAACACTCATGAGGGGTATGATTTTTTTCACATTTTATTTATAATACACAATGAATGGTTTTATTATATTAAGGTACTAGGTTAAAGAATATAGGAGAGACCAACCTAAATAACCATAGATAAAATCCTGATTGATTTTAGTTAACCAGAATGATAATGTAATAATTTTGAATATTAATGATTTTTTTATAATGATTTTCTCATCACATAATAATTCTATAATAGTTTTAATTATTCATCACTCATGTTAACTAATTTTTGGTTTAGGAATTGATATATCTAATAGGAAATATGTTTTTAATGGATGGGAGGGACAATAAAATAACTGTATTAAATAGTTAACATGTGGAATATAAATTAGTTATGAAAATATTATCATTACAGTAACCCAACTATATTGAGTTATTACAAATAACATGATTCATTTTAAACATCCAAAAACCCCAAAATATTGATGGGATGGGTTTTTTAGAAAATATATTTATGAAGATGATGAAGGAATGAAGATTCTACTTTCTATGTGTCAAGAAAATGGGATAAAGCACCCAAGAGGAAATGTAAATGGAACAGAGAAATATTTATATTTATAAGGGTTGGTCACTGAACTCATGGATATCAAGATTAGGTGAATATTCCAACCAATAAAAATAATGGGAAGAATATTCATTAATTAAAATGTATAGAGTTTGATAATTATGCAGATCGATGACCTAATTTGTGGACGAATAAGGATAATAGACCTCAATGATCCCATAAACTAAGAGAATGAATGAAACTATTGAAAATACTATTATTAATGTGGAAAATGGTAATTATGTGGTGTTATGTTTTCATCTATATAAATTTTTGGATTTATTATGTCCTCTATGTTCCAAAAACTATTAGCAATCTAATTATAAATAGATAATCACAATTGTATCATTATTATATCAATAGAATATGATTCACCATTGATGTTTATTGGATTATCATTCAATAAAACCTTATTTTAGATTCAATATATGAATTTATTGAGATTTTTGAAATGGATTTTCTAATTTTACATTAATACTATATAAATTACCAAAATCAAGTAATCACATTTCAAAAGAAAATCTGATAATTCATAAGGATGATAGCTTTAAAATTATGTAATAATTTTTTTTTTCAGTAATTCATTCACTTATATTTGAGGACCCTTTTAGGTTTATATGTCTAAAAATTATGTCATAACTCATAAATAAGGAAAAAAATAAAAAGTGGGAACTTCAAATTAGTATTCATTTTTTCAATAATATAAATAATTATTCAATAAATCATGATTTATTTCCATTAAGAACATAAAAGATTTAAATATGACCATTATTTTGGTGGAGAACCCCGACCTGGTTTTCCTCCTAAACATTTCTCTGGGATGGATTTCCAATGGGCTATAGGTGCACCTACAAGTATGTCAATGGATTCCAACTAGACGTGAGGGTCTAAGAGTTGATATTTTTGAGACTATACACTCTGAAAGTGATAATGAAAATGTTCTATAAAAAAATTTATGTGGAATAAAATGATTAATTAGAGGAATAAACACAAATCACCCAAAAAATATATAATGAAGTAGTGGGAAATAATACCATTTGTAGAAAACAATCATATCCAAGTCGAAAAAACATTAGATAAATCAATAGGGTCATGTGTAACTGACGATGAGAACCTACATATATAAATTATGATGTAACCAAAAGGATAATCTATCATGGTTTATGAAACACCAAGGTCCATTTCCATCCGTACCATTCCGAAAGGTCTTACATTACCACTAAGGTCAAGTTTCTGAGCTCATTCTATTACCTAATCGTAGAGACGTAAATTAGAAATGGGCCCTGAAGGTCCCATGTCTGGTGTTAGAATAGATCTCAGTAGGCCACTAAAAATGAATGCATTCCTTAAATACATGATTAACTAAGTATATGTGAAATATAAATAAAAATATATATCACATTAACATTTAATAATAACCAAAATAACTTGTGCTCATTAGCTAGAAAAAATTGATCACTTACTTTGAAAATCGTTATTATATATCTGAATAGATTCCCTTGATCGTATGTATGGAATAAAACACCAATATATATATAATTTCATAGGTGATGATCCACATCTTAGTACCCTATCCAACCATTGTAAGAATTAAATCTGTTGAAACCTCAGTCTCCACTCACAATTGTACCAACGATATCTCATTCCCACAATCATATATCTTATAATACAAACAACATGGCCAATCAATTCCTTAATCCCATGGTCCTGTACTCATAAAATCACAGTCATCATGAAGACCAATTTCTCAAGGCATAATGATGTGTTTCTTACATATAATTGTCATTGGTGGCTTAGAAATTGAAATTCTAAGGCACGGTGATAATTTTCCTCCCGATAACCTTGAACAACTACAACAAGTATCACTGAAAGACTTATCCACCATCTGATGGTCTCATCACCATCAACCTATGGTCCATCACAATCCATGTAGATTTCTTGGGTGAACACCCCCAATATATCAAATAATCAACACCATCACATATGTAACTTTGTCTATAGGGGGTCCACCTATAATTAGAAGTTAAAACGATCACATCTGAGTCATATCTCTATGAACATGACCCCTATAAAGTTTAAACCAAAAAAAGGTGAGGTAAAATCACCAACCAACCTAAGCCACATCATTTGGAATCTCCTTCCCATCATACCATGTCAGAAAATCCTAATGGTCTACACCATACCAAGTCATACATGCCAGTACCTCATAACGCCAACCTCATCAACTCATGCCCCAATGCACTAGGTTTCTCTAACCATGTGATCATCATAATATTGAGTATCCTAATACAATACTATCTTAAATACAAATTTTTCATAGAACTTGTGATCAACATAACCCCAATCATAAATGGAAGGGCGTAAATTTCCAACGAAACTCATGCATTCAATATAAATAATTATGTTTAATTTAAACCATACACGTGACCTAAACTATCCAAGATAGTCTAACCCCACAACCATCTTAACACTATCTAGTTTATTAGCCTTTTTACCATAGAATTCATATTATATCATTTGAAGAAGTAAATAATAATTCATTTAACATATTAAGTTCTCCCAAGGACCACCAACATAAAATATATGAATGCACCCATAAAACACTATTAAAATAAATGATGAAAAATCATGAATGTACCTAAATTTTAGTAGTCATGGTTTTTATTTCTAATATAAGACTCAAACTCAATCAACATTTGAAGAAAACTATGTTTTAGATGATTGTAAAGAAAATATTGTAATCAATGTTTCACATATTTATCATTCCAGGTTGTGAGATAAACAATGAAATTAAGTTACTGGATTTAAGATCTTTTCGAGATAAATCCATAGCCCACAATAGATAATGAAAAATATTCTCCATGAGGATAAGATCTCAAGGCCTAGGTGGAGAAGGATAAATTGGAATCCCCTTATCTGTGTGGTGTAATAAGGAATAGAGGATTAATAAACCCATAAATTGAGGTATATTCATTTTGGAAATGTCACCCCTTTAAGGACCTACATAGTTTGACCACATGTTTTTGATTACCATGCACCAACTATGTGGTGATCCTAACCAAAGAACCACACAATCACACAATCATGATAGGTTTATTATTATGCAAACAATGAGAAAACTACATGAAATAAATCTGTTAAAAATATTGAAGATCTGGCATGGTCATGCTCCCCATCCCTCATGGTATTTAAAACCATGTTGAGTTCCACTGTAGGGTCCCACATTTTCTCCTATAAGGCCAAAATGTTATTCCAATCCATGTGTATCTATAATCATGTTCCAATAACTTATTTTTCAGAGCCCAACACAATTGAAAATCAACTTAATCTTTTATGAACGTGAATGGACTTTAAATGGTTCAATAGAAAAAGAACTTGTGTCAATGAAACACCTATTAATTGGGTTATAAAATAATTAATTCAAGTAGTACACCAAGACAAACTTGAAAATTCAAACAACATTAGGATTATTTACCCTATCAGAAACATGGGAAGATATAATTAGCCACATTGACATAGATCATCCCAAATCTATCAAGATATTCATTTATATGGTACTAAATAGAATAATCTCATTTTGAGTCAACCGTATCTACCCCTCTCATTAATTCATATGTGAAATCCCTTTAATTCACTCCCCACAATATTATTTACCTTTATGGTCACATCCCTACCCAAAACCTAATATCCAATTGTCCACTAACCATCCTCAAACCCAAAAATCCTCCCATGAAACATAATCATGCCTCCACCTCATGAGGTTATCAAATCATTCTCATGTAATATCTTATACCCATTAAATATTTAATTATATATGTATGTATGTATGTATGTATGTATGTATGACCATAACAATTTCGTGTCCTACACACCTCATGTCGAACACACATTGTGTTGATTGCCATATTCTTATTTACGTAATATATAAATATATATATACCACATCATAATTGATTACAACCTAGTATCCGACTCTTATTTAGTCAATAATAAGAACACATACATCATGTACATCTTCACAAACTAAATACAAACAAAATAAGTATTTGATCTTTCCCATAATCATAGAATACCTCAAAATATAGTCAAATATCTAGCCTACTATGTACCTAGAAGATTTAATTTGTGCACCTAGTCTAAAGCCGAACTACATGAGGCATATACCCCATACAGAGCTGCACCATCTACAATTTGATGACCCCACTTCTCGGTCCCAATATCTTGGCCATGACCTCAACATGTAGTTAAACCCTATCTACCATATCCTGGTATTTCTCTGGGCCCAACCTCAGGTCCCTAGCTCCCCAAAATCATAGATGGTTTCCTACAGAACCTCTCTTGATGGAACATTTTGCATTAAACCTGACACTCATATAGAACCTAATCACACTTTCTCTAAACAAGTCCCAACAGCCCTCACCAGATGAATACTTATGTATACCCACTCCTCAATGGTCTTCTTGAATCTCTAGAATTTTATCCTTAACAAGATTCCTCATAGCCCAGTTTCCTTCTACCAGAAGCATCACCACTCAGCTCAACTGATTCAATCCACCCTCAGTTATCAACACATGTTTGACTACCTATAAAATGTATGACATCAGAAAAATAATGATATAAAAATATATGGAATTATGTAAAAAATCTGCAAATTAAATAATCCAATCTATGATTTCTCCCAACATAGTAGGTGAAAAACAAAACAATCCAGTAGAGTTCTCCATGAAATCCATGATAAATGTTTCCCCCTATAAGAAAATCAATAATTTGTCTCTCTTACCACCCACAATGTCTCTCAAAAAAATTATCGAACAACATCACATCCAAATCCTTCCTAGATGACCCTTTATGTCTACTCACCTAACATGTACATCCTACATGATATTTTTTTCCTCTAATCATGTACATCACCAGTATTACCATTAGACCTTGGGGTGTATCTAATATGTTGAATATAGAATTTAATGACTCAATCAAGTTATATACAACCTAAGTTCCACCATTATGCTGAAAAAGAGGTGACTGTTGAGACAACAACTCTTGGCTCAAATATACCATATATAGATAGATCCCAAATCTCTTATGTCAATACCCTGTATGACATGAACCAATATCTCTCATAGATCCTCAATAATAAATGGGTCATTTAGTATAATCTATAGTTTTCCCTCATGTATTGGATCCCATAGATACATCTCATTATAATCTCAACCATCTGAGGCCTCATCCAAACCCTTAGTGGCCTCATCCCATGCTCTCTCATGCGGCACCATATCACCACCTTCTTGACTCCCCACTTGAAGCTATCTAATATGAATCCCATTGAATACCAATAAGAAAGGTCAGAAAAACATAAAAATATTTTTATATACCATATATAGGTAGATCTATAACATGAATCACATCTTTCAACACATACACTCTCCTATCACTCACTATCACAAAATATATGGTCTTAAGCCTTAATACCTATCAATGTCAGGGTAGGGTATCAAGTATCCTCGAGTCCCATAGCCCCTACCTACCAACATCAATGTTAGGAATAATATATAATCCTACATAATGACCCATTGGGTTCCCGTAATAGGAACAATTAACACAATTAATAAGTCATCAATATGGGGGAGATGAGTAGAATTATTCCAAAGATTCAATATAGGATAA
The DNA here is from genome assembly GCA_963277665.1 of Viscum album. Taxonomy (NCBI): domain Eukaryota; kingdom Viridiplantae; phylum Streptophyta; class Magnoliopsida; order Santalales; family Viscaceae; genus Viscum; species Viscum album. The sequence goes on along the minus strand of OY728141.1, from coordinate 1,587,336,653 downwards.
CACAATTTAGTTTTCTGTTTGAAAATTTTAAAAATGTCACTCCCTATTATCATCCATTACTAAATTTATCAAGTTTATTACCATTAATCACATGTATTTATAATCACATAACATCATATATTTATTTAATTGGAACAACATTCCTAGGATGGCTGATTAGAATCCCACCAAATGATGATATGTATGAAAAAAATATATACCTTTATTGTTGACTAATTAAATATTTCAACCCCTCTTAGCACATTCCATATTACAAATGTAAACCATAAGAAAAAAACATCATATGATCCTATGTTCCTATCATGGTTTATAATACAATATTTTTTTCATATCAATCTAAGGTTCAAAAAATGCATAATAAAAATATTTCACATGAAAGTGCACCACCCGACATGGAAATCAAATAAAATCTAAAAATACTAGTAGAATGGAAATTTTCCACCCATGGAAATCAGGAATGCCCACATTGAATGGGTATTTATGAAACCAAATGTGCACGCTACACTCATTTATAATAATATCCTAATCTATGGTCTTTTATAGCCCAAATTCTAAGAACTAATAAAAAAAGATCATGTCCATTGATTCTATTTGTAGAAAGATAGAATCTAGTATAAAATCCCAAAAATTAATTTCTCGAATACAACTTGAAAACAAAAATCTAATTTCCCACTAAAATAGTTTTCTGGATTGTTTGACCGAAGGGCCTTAGGCACACTTATCCATATGACAGTGGTTTCAAACTACAATCCATAGTCTGTGAAGGGATAGTGGGAAGACTATACTCTTTGGTTGTGATAATAAAAATGTTCTATAAAAATATATTAGAATATGATGATCATAAATAAGTGGAAGTAGAGAAACATAACAAAACAATATAAAAATCAATAACTGAAAACAAAACCATATGTACAAATAAATCTAGTGTATAAAAATAGTAGTTAAAAATAAGTGTGAAACATGCCCAAACATTAGTATATAAAAATATAAATCATGATGAAACAAAAAATAAAACTCTATGCTGAATGAGGAAAAACCATCGTCCCTTTCAATCCATCCCATGTAAATGGTACAACCTGACCACTAAGGTCTAGCTCCCTACCTTGGTCCCTTAACTGATTTTAGGGACCCCAATTCAACATGCATCCTGAAGGGTGCATGTAGGGTTAAATAATATATATCAGTAGGAGACCACCAATGTGGTCCTATATTAATTCTAGGGCTATGAAGATTAATGTGAAATAGAAATTCAAAGAGGAAGAATACACCCTTTTAACAATAACAAGCTTCTCTTATGCCCATAAAAAACATGGATGTGGTCAACTACTTAATATATCACTGTTGTAAATCTGAACGTATTACACAAATTATATGTTTAGAATACATCACCTTTCAACATATACATGATTAATTTTTAAAGGATCTATGGATAAATGACTATGGAATCCCTCAAGCAATGTCATTCTGGTGAACCCTTTGGTTACACCCCTAATTATATCATTAACACCACTTGTTATCTGTCGTGTAACCTTACATCCAAACAATATTCCCAATGAATACTTCTTCCTTACAAACTCACCTTAGAATTACATCTACATTTCAAATATTGATGCCCTGACCTTTAGTTATGTCTATCAAAAAAATTAATCATCATCAGTTTAATAGTCGATGTCTGAACGTATATAGATTTCTAGTCCCCAATATCATGGCTCAATGACCTCAAGTATTATGAAGAGCCTCACCCCCAAATGATGTTATCAATACCATCAATAAATGCTCCATCACCATCCATGTCCCATTATTTGTATAGAACCCCCAATGTATAAAATGGTGAACATCATATCCTATGATTCATAGTCTATGGGTGTATCAACCCACACCATGTGGTAAACACCACCATGTTTGAGAACTATATGTGTGCTCAAGAATTCAATTACATGTCTTAAAACAAACTGTGATTATAAATCACCAACCAATCTAATACACATAATCCGGAACATATTTACCCTATGACCATGTCACTAAATCTCAATGTTCAAAACTTTCTCAAGTCACATGTGCGACTACACCTATCCTAACTACATATTCACCTCATGTCTTGATGATCATGTCAACTCAACTTAGTGATTCTCATAACCCCATGTATCTTTAGCCAATGTCAACTTGATGACCACATTTCATCATTATAGGTGATCAACATCCCCTAAATACTCAGGTTTATCCCATAATGTTCCCATATAACTCAGGAATTAAATATAAAAATATTATATTAAATTTAAATAATATGTATGACCTAAACAGCCAAATCTGGTCAAATCCATATACTCGACATAACCATGTGTAATTGTGAAATATCATTCTTATAGGAATATCATACCATCATTAATTTTTTTTAAATCATTCATTTAATTAAGTAGGTTCTCATCAGACATCCAAAATTGATTATATGAACACACCCTCAAATCACTCACATAATCAAGGAGAAATATAGGGACAACATACCATATATTGGTAGGCAGTCTCTCATCTGATATCAACTTCTAACAAAATAAAATGAAAAGAAAACATTGTTTTATAAAATATCCCTAAAAATAGGGTCATAAATCGTTTAAAAATTAAATGTTATTTATGGTGAGATCTGGTAGAAAAATAAGATCTAATATTTACAGTGTTACCAAGATGAATCTATACCCACCAACCGACCATGAATTTGAGTCGATTAGAGGACAAGAGCTGAAATACTTGGTAGATATGGTGAAATGGGAAGCCCCTTTTCATTGGGTAGAAAGAGGAAGAAAAGAGGAATAAATTATGTAAACAGAAGGATGGTAATTTTGGAAATTTCAACACTTTACATGACCCACTTGTTTTTCCACATGGTATGGCTAATCATGGATTGGTCATTTAGGGCTAACCATCTAACCACGACACCCGAATGAGCTTGGAGAACAATTTTACATACCATAAACAAACCATGAAAAATCTCTCAATAAATAATTAGAGAGGAAAAACATTGTCATGTGTCCCCAACTACGCAGTTTTTATAACCATGGAGTGTTCCACTAGAGGGTTGTACAGTTTCTCCCAAGAGGACTCAGAATATTTCCAAACCAAATCCCTCTATCTGTTTTTTCTTGTAACTAATATTCATGGTGCCTCCACATATAAAAATTACCTAAAATCTTGGGTCAATTGACATACCTTAATACCATTCCTAAAAAATTTCATGGTTCAATGAAACACCATATATAAGGATCTAGTGTTAATATTTCTAGATCGTGTGCTAACCAAACAAGAAAATTACAACAAGTTGACGATATTAAACATTATATAACTACCAAGAGGTTACATTATTCATAACCTTCCTTAATCCGTAATGAAAATATTAAGTTTTTTTGATAGATCAAAATGATTAATATGGGATATAAAATATTGAATCATTTCATCCAATGGAAGTTTTCAAATGTAATGAAAACCTGTCTCTTGAAAAAAAAATATTCTCAACGAAAAATAGGACCATTTTACCTTGAAAATTTCATCATATTACATTCTAAAATAAATAAATTCCAATGAAAACTCATTATAATGAGTATAAAACCAATTCACATGCCTTATGAATCCTTACAATATACCTCTTATAATCACTATTTAAAATTAAATAATTATATATTCAACATCCATCTCTATATATACAAATTCATTAGAGAAATATCTAGTCACAACAATCATATAATATATAACAAGCCCACCCATTATCTACAATGGGGATAAAAGCATTATAAATAATTTTTCTGTAAAATATAATGAATAAAACATGATAAAATATCTTTAAAAACCATATTCATTAAACATTAGGATATCAGAATAAACTTTTATTATAAAATTGAATTTTAAAATCTAAAATCTAAACATGTAATACAGACACCATTTGATTTGATAATTACCGTGAAAAAAATAAAGAAAACATCAATGTATTGTGACATCATAATGATAGAAAATGATATCATAACATATAAGTTACAAAATACTTTTTGACTTTTGTAAAAGTATTTTACAGAATAAATTTAGTAGATCATTACTAAAAGAATGCCTCTTGAAAATTTTGAAACATTTGAATCATAATCCTCATTAAGAAATAACATTAAAAAACATTGAAAATAATTAAAAATGATTATTCATTATGTAACAAGACATACATTTTTATATATATCTCATAAAATAATATAGGTGAATAACATCAATTTAATCCTCAATGAATGGAAATTGGGATTAAGTCTCTTACATTGAATTTGACTCAACCCATATGATCATTATCTTACAAATAATAAAATTATGTAAATTATTTAACTTCCTAAGAATAATATTCATGATTATTTTTCTATTTATTTTATTGCATACAATTCTATATTTAGTTATTTAATTAATTTTATTCATATCGAATGTTTTGATGATATTCATTTCACAAGTGCAAAATGAATTGTATAGGTGAATTATGGTCATTCTAGATCGTGTTATATTATAAATAAAATAATATTCATGAAATTATTATAAATTTAATGCAACATTTATTATTTAAAATCCAATCCTAAATGATGTTGATGAAAAATTAAATACATTACAATATTGAAGATGGTAGGGCGTACATATGCCTGAGTAGCATTTATATTTTTTCAATGATTGTTATATAAAGAAGGTATGTAATATTTTATCATTGCATAATGATAATAATATAAAACAAATATCATATAAATCATTTATTAAACATGTATAAATTATCCATGTAATGGCGTGATGAAAAATGAATCACATCACTTCGTGGTATTAGTAGTCCACACATATCTATAAAAGACGTAATCATTTTTCACTAAATGGAAAGGTATGATGGGAATTGATATGTTAAATTTTATTAATGAAAAGTATAATTTGAATTATATATATAAATGTTACTTCCATAATAAAAAATGTATTGAGAGAAGGTGATGTAAAATGAAATACATCAGTTCACGAGGCGGAAGATCGCAGTACACTTGAATGATAAATTAAATTTCCATTTTATAGATAAAGAGATATATTAGTTTTGAAATCAATATAACATAACATATTTATTTAAATATTATATTATATAATCATTTTTTAATACTATAATAAAATTTTTTCAAAATAAATAAAACAAAAGTGTCTGATTATAAACGATACATCATCACCAAGAAACCTCATTTAATTAATACATTAGGACAACTAAGGTTCATGTTATTGATGCAAAAATACCAACAAAATGAGAGGATTTATTCTATGAATATATTTGGGTTGGTATTTTATTATCCAAAATGGGTTTTTTATGATTTAATGATTGAGAAGAAGAGGTTCCTTTTTACAAGAGAGTGGAGGTCCACTATTGGAATTTCTCAAAAATAATAAATTCATATAATTTAATTTTCAATTATAAATAGATACTAACTCGCTTATTTCAATTATAAGATGATTAAGAGTTGGAATAATCTAATAAAATAATTTTTTCATTTCGTTAGGTTATGTGTTATGGATTATATATTTTTTAACCACTCATTCAAACTTCTAATCATATAGTGAGAACCATAATTTTTACACCTTAAGGATCAATATAATTACCATAAGTGGAAAAGAGTGTCATAAATGGAACAAATTTAATATTATAAACCATAATATAATAAATATTATGAATTTAATATTTTTAAGACTATTATATCATTTCATAAAATATTATTTATTTTAAAATATCCCTAATGTCATTTTGATAAACTATTCATTACTTTGACTCTAATAATTTCAAGATAAAACATAGAAAAAAAAATATTGTTAGAAATGTATAAAATTTAATGGTAGTCTACAAAATAGTTTTTTATGTTAATTATCTCAATTTACATTACTTTTCAAATTTTTAAAATTATTATTTTTAGTTTTTTTTCATTAATTGAATATTCATTACATCAATGTTGTGTATAAATTAAAGGTAATTATTTCATTAAAAAATATTACAAATAAATTACCATTAAAAATATATATCATTTATTTTTTAAATACTATTTATATTTGAACATATCCTATATATAACAACATATTGAAAATGTTATTTTTATTAATATCAAGAGTGTGACATGCTTGTCTTTTCATAAAAAAATATTACAAAGGATATAGTCTCACCCAAATGGACATAAAATTCCATATAACCTAATATAAAATGAATATGTATAATTTTAAATGATAAAATTAATTAATGTTTTATGGGTTTTTTATAAACCTAATAATTTTATTTTAAAATTTAATTACCCAATTTTTTGTTTAATATTGTAAAAATAATAATAAAGTTACAATTTATATTGACCAAAAATAAAAGAACCATATTTACTAAACATAGAAATTATAATTCATAAAATGGAAACAATATTTTCTAAATTAAAATCTTATTATTTAGAAAATTCAATTTAATATTTAACCCCCACAACTCAATAAGAACCCATTTTCTTGAAAATGCATTTTGAAGCCCAAAATTGTAGTTATACCAAAATGAGGTATAAGGATTATTAACATTTAATTATTTATATAATATATTACCTAATAGTAATTACGTTGTTTTGAGACTAATTTCAAATAATAATTTATGTTTAAATATATATAAAATGACATGTTCATAAAAAATAGCAATTTTCATTATTTCCTAAAAAATTAATCTTTTCTGCAATTTCAAAAAAATATCCATAAATAATTTGACGATGATGAATCTAAAAATAAATTAAAAGTTTTTAGATAAAATTTAAAATATTTTAAATGATTAATTATAATATTCACTCATAATAATGAATGTAAACCCATTTTTTAGGAGAATGTATTTTTTATAAATAAAACACCTTTAATGAAATCTAGGGGTTTACATTTTATTAATATACTAATATATTTATTCTAAGTAGATACATTTTATTTATTTCTTTAATTAGTATCTAATATTGATATGTTCCAATTAAACTACTAGGATTTATTAGTCACATTAAGATTATAAACATTTGTTATTTGTTTATGGTCGATGTTCCATATTTGGTATGCTAACAAGCATAGTATTTATTTTTTCTAAATTTTCAGGATGTTATATTCTCACCCATTTTATTAATTTTTTTCCTCATAGTTTTATGTATGTATTATTTACAATGGTTTGAATTCACAAAATACCTATTCTAAAGTCCCACACGAAAAAAAAATATAAAATTAAAATTTCTCTTGATTTTTGAGGAATAGAAGTAAGAAAGGAATCTGAAATGAATCATAAGTTTGTTTTATATAGGAAAAGAGTGGTGTAAAGTTAAAACATGGATATCAATGAGAAAACTAACTCATATTTACTAATATAGAGTGATAGAGAATATGATCATGATAATGTTCACTGTTTCAAAATTATATATATGTAATGGGTAGAATGGTCCTTAATTTCATAGTATGAAATGTAAATCGATATTGTATTTTTTTCAAGTGCATTTTCAAGATTTAATGAATTAATATATAATTGATACTAAAACAAATTTAAATACACATAATTTAATGTAAAATTTTATCCTTAAATATATTTCCACAAAATTATCATATTTTTCTCCAAATTATGATAAATAAAGATAAAATTTTTATTCCTGAAGTAGTAGAATTAACATCTAAAAATAAAAAAAATTATAAAATAATAACAATATATCCATCAATTACTTTGGAAATAACCAAATTAAAAATTTCTAGTAAAAGATAACATAGTTCCCCAAAATTAATAAACCACCAAATAAACAACAACTACATTAATACTGAAAATTTAATAGTAATAAAAAAATTTCGACATAGATCATTCAAAAAAACAATATAATTCTTCAAAAATAAGATGTATTTCATAACATCATTTTCCAAGATAAATTAAATAATTATCACTACATAACATTAATGAATTTAAAAGGCCCATACAAAATGTGTGCACCATAATTATATAATCTCAATGATATGTTACCCATTTAAATAATTAACATAAATCACCCAAAAGACACTATCATATTTTCTTCCAAAAGATAATCCAACTGTTATTTCTCAAATAAAATCATATATCATTTTTATTTCCTTTATCCTATAAGGTTCTCAAAATAGTGAACTTCTTCCAAAATATCAATATCCACTTAACCATAAATCAAATTTCCATTCCCATGGTTATCAATATGATAAATCATTAGATCCCAAAATTTTGTTAAAATTATTAAATATTAATTTAATATATTCAAAATTAAATAATGTTTTATCCTCAATGTTTTCTCATACCATTCATTTTTCATCCAAAAAATTCAATAAACCATATTTACCTTAGAATTAAAGATCAAAAAAACATTAAAGGTTATCTCTACCATTAAATTTATTTTTAAAAATAGAAAATATCATTCTTCTAAAATTTAAATTTTTAATTGGTAAACATAACAATATAATATACATTAAAATATATCAGAACTAATTAAAATTCTATAAATGTACTCCGATTATAAAAATAACATTATTGATTTTCAAGTATTGATCATCTTTAAATCTACCATATCCCATGAATGTATACACCGTAATTATTAATTGTTATTCCCAATCTATTAAACTTGATTTCATTTTACATATCCCCTAATTATAATTTCCTATAAACAAACACATGAATAATTTACAATGATTTAGAAATATTAAAGAATAAGCTCAGAAATTGTCCACACATTTCATATGTAATTTGTAGTTTCTTCATCAGAAACTATAATGATATTAAATATTTCTAAAAATATGTCATTGCGGTCTTTCTAAACCCATTGTTGTGCCTCCCCCCTTGAATATATATTTTTATAATCAACATTCCCCTGATATATAAATCATTTAATTGATAAATTGGGTTGAATTTGATTCTCCTTCATAGAGTTAAGTTAAATATTTTTTTCTTCCTTAGAAAATTATTTCATTATGGCCTCTTCTACCACATATAAGACATCTTCATGTTCATTTATCATATTTTCTAGGGGCTTATTTCTAAATTTTTGACACAAAGGTTGTTTAATATATTTAAATTTATGATCTTTTTCCCCATATCATCCATGAGGATTTATTTATCTCATATTTAATGCATTAGTAATCTCATAAATGTTAATCCTGCAAATCATTTTTTTTTCATTTTCTAAAGCCGGGTTAAAGGGGACCGGTACCCCAACGTACAACATGCATACATAGAGGAAACTTAAACAAACCAAAACAACACAACATTACACATCATAATAGCCATAATCATCTCCAAAACCCATGCAATATTACTCCTCACCCGTAGCCGACTCCCACTCTGGATTCCTCCAATAGTTGGAACTTTGAACCCTACTTCTAAGCTGCTCCAGAACAGGCCGTTCAGGTGAGGCATCGACAGCCACTCTTCCCTTTTTCAAAGCAATAACCACCTCCTCACTCCACTTAGAAGTTGATCTGGTCCTCAACGGCAGCAGAAGGTGCGAGTAATCCTTCTTCACCCTTCTTCTTTTTTGAGTAGACATAGGTCTGCCACTTGTATCCATCTTCTGAGTCCCACTCTTGACAATGTCAATGAAAGAAATCCCATCCATCTCACTCATAGTTCCTGTTCCTCCCCCAGAGTTCTCCTCTCTTCTACTATGTTCCTCCCTCCAAACAGAAACCGGGCATTCAAAATTATCCAGCCTCTGATCTGTATTGCTGATTTCCACTAAAGGGAGACGTCCATCTTCATTCATAACCTTTTCCATAACACTGGACACGGCCGCATTCCCTTTACTATCATTGCTCCGACTCTTGTCCCTCCTTCTCTTGGGCGAGGTATTACTTCCATCCATGAATAACTCCTTGGAGGCCTCCACTTGACCCTGATTCTCGATAGAAGTCTACATTCTTGTTTGTTCTATACCCTCCTCACCACCACTGGAAACACTATTCAAAGCCGGTTCGACATCACCATTACCAAGGCATTCAAACCTGTTGGATAAAGCAACAAAAGGCTTGGCCATTGGATCTAAACCTCTAGCCCCTTCTGTGCAGGGAACCTGCAGGATAGGACTGGTACTCGCATCCCCCACAGTCTGAACCAAATCAGCTACGCCTCCAGCAAGCATCCAATCCACCAAATCCTTATCACCTTGGTCGTCCTCCTCTAGCACCCTACTAACCTCCACCACCGGCCCATCCACCTTCGGTGCCTGGGAATCCAAATCTACCCCTTCTATCCAATTAATTAAACTAAAAATGTTAGTATGATTATATCAACAAAATAATAATATAACATCTTATATAGAGGATATAAACTAAGATAACCTTATTAATATTATCCAAAACACTATTTATTTCTCTGATATATGAATTATTCTATCTAACATACTGACCATTTTTTATAAAGACATGGATCATATGCTAAAATAATAACCCGACCTCTAAGGGTATCCAAACCAACATATGATACCATATTTAAAGAGTCAACATTAATTATTACATATTCATAATTGTTAATTCATGAAATAATTTCCTTAAATTTGTTATTATTTTTAGGTTTAGAGTTTTATAGAATTATTTATTTATTCACACATCTCAAAAACAACATAATTTAAAAAGTGGAAACTTCTGATTAGTATACATTTTACCCTAATATAAATCTTTTTTAAATTAATCAGGATTTATTTTGATGAAAAATCTTCAAAACATTCAACGTGATATCATACATTATCATACCATTCTATAATGTATTTAAAAAAAAAAATTAATGCATGTCTTGAGAACAAAAATATCAGTAAGGCACATAAAATTAAAAAATCAATTACTAAAAAAACATGAAAACCCTTCAAAAAACTTTCTAAAAAACATTCATTCACATTTGAAAAGAGAATCAAGTTTTTATTAAAAATATCATTATCCTACTTTGGAAATAAAAATATTTTCATAAAATATCAATATCATACATATAAAAATCAAGTAGGTTCCTTGGGAATTTCTTACAATATAACTATTAAAATGACTCAATCAAATGAAATATTATATATTCGAATTCTACCCCTAATGAACATAATTTATTAGAGAAATATCTAGGTGTGCCCATCATATAAGATATAACGGGATCATAAATGATCTATAATTGGGATTATAAAATATAAATACAATCGATGGATTATATCACGAATAAAAACCCACTAAAAATATTTTGAAGACAATTCCAAAACACTTTCAGATATCAAAATATAGGTTTCTTATAAAAAACATTTTAAAAGATAAAAACAATACACATAATAATGAAACCATTTTCAAGGATAAAAATCATGGAAAAATGTAATGGAATCATAAAATAATTGTGGTGTCATGATGATTGGAAAATAATATCTTGACATATAATTAAATAAAAATATTCCTTTTGAATTTTTGAAAAAGAGTTCAAATATGAACATTAAAAGATAATTTTTAAAATAAAGTCCCTTACCACTTCAGGGAACAATTGAATCATATTACCCATGAAAGATTAAAACTAAAATAAAATATAATTATAATTATAATTGTGATATTATTGAAAAAAATCCAATTGGTATATATATAATTTATTCAATATATAGATGCATAACATCAAAATATGCATCAATGAAAGAAATTGAGATGAATTTACTTACCATGAGTTCGTGTCTTCATGTATATTATTTTTCTTCATGAATAATAAACATATGATAATTAACTATATACTTTTTAAATTTTTTTATTTTTATTATTCATTTTATTTTATATCTTATAATTAATTATTTAATTGTTTAAATAATTAAAGTCACCTTTGGTGTTATGATGATATTCATTTCTCAACTCCAAAAGGATATTTCTAGGATTACTTATGATCAAAGAAAAATGTTGTACCATTTTATAAAGAATAATATTAATTAAATAATTACCAATTTTTTAAATAAATTACGCTATTAAATTAAAAAATTAATTTTGATTATGGTATGTGAACTATGTTACAATCATTGAGATGGTAAATCATACATACGCCTGAGTAATATTTCCATTTTTCAATGATCACTATAGAACGAAGGTAATCATTATTTTATCATTATAAAGTGATCATAATTTAATAAATATTATATTACCCATTAAAATATACTTATATATATCATTCATGTGATTTGATGATGAAAAACGACTCACATCACTTTGTAGAGGTGGTAGTCCACACATATGTATAAATGATGTTATCTATTTTGAATCCATGTAAATATAATAATGTAAATGATATATTACAGTTTAATAATGGAAAAATGTTCTATTAAATTATAATATGAAAATTAATTCCAAAATTATTACCAGTCGTGAGAGATGATTTTGGAAAGTGAATTACATCGGTTTGTGAGATAGTAACATATCTTACACATTGACAGTAAATGATTTTACCATTTCAATGATAAAGAGATGGATAATGGTTTTCACATTAAAAAATAATATTATTATATAATGGAGTTATTATAAAATAATTTTTTAAGATGATTTGAAGATGCTGGAATATGAAATAAAATATAAATGACTGATTGAAAATGACACATCTTCTTCAGAAAACCTTTATTTTGTAACACCTTAATAACACTATGGATGGTGTTTTTATTAATAAAGGGCATCTAGAATGGGTATGTGGTTTATAAGATGGTATTTTGGTCGGTATTTGATGATATAAATTAGTTTTTCAGTGTGAAGTATTGAGAAGAGGATATTCCCATTTATAAGAGAAGTTTGGGGTACTCTTGAAATTTTTCAAAATAATTATCTAATATAAAATAATATTCTAGAAAAAATGGATCCTAACTAATTTATTTCGAAAATAATATGATAATTGGTCAATAAATATATATTTCAATAATTTTTCTAAAATTTTTGTCACATGTTTTCATTTATTATTCGGTTTTAACACCTCATTAACCCTTTATAAACATACATTGAGGATACAAATTTTTACACATTGAGAGACTATATAGATATTATAAACTGAAAAGGCCCCTAAATTTACCATGTATGATAGTATAAACAATATAATAATAATATTTAATAATATAAACATTTTATATATTTTAAATCATTCTAAAAAATATTAATTTTTTTAAAATATCCATAATGTCAATTTTCAGACCTATTCATTACATTTAACTTTATAATATTGAGAAAAACCAAAATAGAGAAAATAATATTAAAATTTTATTATATTTTAAGTTAATATATAAATTTAAGGTATTACATTAGTTAAATCAATTTATATTACTTTTAATTCTGGGAATTTTATTTTTATTTTTTGAGTAATTGAATAATCACTCCATCAGCTTTGTATGAGCATATTAAATAATTATTTCCTGACTAAAATTTTAAAATAAATTACAAGGATGAACATAACTATTTTTTCTTTAAAAATACTATATTTAGTCTAACAAATCCTTCATATAATTCCATATTAAAAAATTTGTAGTTATTAATAACAAGAGTTTGACATGTTTTTCTTCTCTAGAAATAAAATACAATAATGTTCTCAATGTCATCCAAATTTACATACAATTATATATAAATGAATGATGAGTTAATATATAAAAAATGATGTCATCCAAAAAAATTAATGTATATTTTTGGTTAAATTTATAATCCCTTTAATTTTTTAACCTTTATTTACCGGATATACTATTTATCATGGTATGAAAATTACTAGTTACTATTTCTATTAAACAAATATAAAAGTTGTACATTTTCTAAATTCGGAACCCCTGATACCAACAATGAAATAAATTTTTTAAAATTAAAAACTCATATGTATCAAAATATTATTTAAAAATAAACCCACAAAATTTAATAAAAACGTTTTTTTCTGAAAAAATGTGGTTCAAACCCCTAAAATGTTCTCATACGAAAATATGAAATAATGTTCATTAAAATGTTATTAATTATATTATATATAAATAAATATTACATAAGTTAAATTTATACTAAATTCAAATTAGAAAGGTAATTTTTTATATAAATTAAATGGTCATTTTACAAAAATCATTATGTTTCAATATTCACGGAAAGAAATCATTATTGACAATTTAAAAAAATACTAAGATGATTTTTACATGATAAATAAAAAATATAATTCATTTTTTTGAATAATTTTAATTAATTTTATAAAATGAATTATATTATTCACTAATGGAATGAAAGAAAGCACAATTTTGGATAAAATATACTTTTGAATAATAAAATTTATTTACTAATATTTTTGTGATTATTTTATAAGAATTCAAAAATGTTTTTATTTTTATATTTTTCTTCTATTTATTTCATTAATCAATTATTACTATTTATGGACATGAATTTAATGGCTAGGTTACAATTTTAATATTTAAATAATAAAAATAATTCATCATTTTATTAAGCTTGGCGTTTAACAGATTCTACGCTATCAAATATATTCATTATTTTTTTTAATATCTCCAGATGTTACATCAACCATTTGTGTAGTGATGGTTATAGGATTTTTTAAAATTATTTATACTATTGGAGTTATGATACATAATCATGAGTATAACACGAAGATGTTTTGTGAAATATATATTTTTTCAAATAAATTTAAACTTATTGATATTTTGAGTTACATAAAACTATGATTTTGTCTCCCATTACACTAAATATTGTATTTAACTTATTTTACAATCAATGATGAGTTAATGAAAATGTGAAATACTGTTAGAATATTATTATTAAATATAATAGTCATGAACTTAATGTTGGGATGGAAGGTATTAAAAGGATTACAATAATTTTAAATTTTATAGTTCAAACATGTATATATAATTAATTGTTTCATGGGAAATTAATCATAAATAAAAAAATATAACAGTTGATTTAATATTAAAATTTTTTCTAGAAAAATATTTTTATGAAAATAAATATGTTTTATATCTATTAATTAAATAAATCAATTTTAGTTGATGATTTTATTGAAATTAATATAAAATACAAATTCAATAAAAATTTCAACAGTCATCTTATGCGATTTATAGATAATAGATATGAATAAATATATTTATATTCATAAAAATTGTATTATTTTAAAAAGTAATTTACTCATATTTTACACACATATATTAATATTACTTTTCCCACTTTTATAAAATTTGGTTTAAAAATAAATGAAATTAATTTTCTAAATCACCATGTAAAAATTATCTTTTTGTATATTTTTTATTATTTTATAGAATATAAATGTTTCAATGAATTGTTAAAAATACAGGTTTATGTTAACAATACAGAATACTTGTAAAGTATTTAAACACATAAATGTTGTTTTAATGACGTATTGAATATATATTTGGTTAAATTATATAAAAAGTAATAAATTTTTGATAATTAGAATGAATTTTATATTTAACTTCTATATAATATCTTTTTAAACATTTGAACAATTTCTATTTGTAAAATAGCTTTCACATCACGTTTGAGAGATCAATTTTGAATTAATAATTTCCAATTATTTGAAAATTATTTGTAAAAATATATTACATATATTTAATAAAAAAAAATATTTTATATAATAATTTAAACATAAATATACTATAATGAGTAGTAAAAAAAATATTTATCATTGTAATGTGAAAAATTATTTTACTAGGGGCCTAAACTAAAAAACGAGTATTTAAAATGAACCGAAACATTTCCAACACCAATTAAATGGAAATATTTAGGCATTAACTCTTCTATATTCCCTAATAATTCAATATGAATCCTTTTGTAATGTGGAATTCATCGATGCAACTATTTATTTTAAAAAAAATATAAATGTGTAGCTCAAGTCACTTATAAAAGGCCACCGATTCAACTCATCAATTTTAAACTCCAAATCTCTTTATTTCAGCCAATATATGATGAAATAAAAAATTTTGTTACCTCATATCATTCTAAAATTCATAATTCAGTCACAAATCCAAACGTAGAGTAGTGGGGGTTTGGTTTAGTGGTAAGCACCCCTTAATTCTACATGAAAAATGGGGGTTCAAAACCCATTGGGCACAATTACCGTAGCAGCACTGTAGCAGCGGAGGCACCGTAGAAACGGCGGGAACTGTAGCAGCGACATGTCACTATAGCGGTGGAAGAGTACTGTAGTAGCGGCCGAGTACTGTAGCAGTGGCTGGTACTATAGCAGTGCTATTCACAGAATGGAATTTAAGCCCAAAAATGGGCCTACGGGCCATGTAATGCAAAAAATGCCCACTATGCCTTCAGGCTATGTGATGGGTCTCCCTCTACGCAGTTAAATAGGTATTTTCATCTCTTTAATAATAAATCAGGCTTTAATCCCAACCATTAAAAAACTCCAACCATATAATATTTTTTTTGAAAACTAAATGAAGATACTCAAAGAATTGGTAACATCCCTAATCAAGAATTTTTTATTTCATCTTCAACCTCATTAAATTAAAATTATAAAATTCATATATGAAAATATAATTATATTAAATTTAAATAGGTTTTATTATGATTAAGTATTTACCAAAATATTTATCCTATTATGTCAAATGGGTTTCAGAATCATCATTCTTTTGTACGGAAGACTTCTGCCTTAAGAATCGATGTTATTCATTTTCCATCACCACCTATAAAATATAGATATAATGATGTATATATTGTTAATATCTAATATTAATGCAATTATTATTAATATTGAGTCATGATAACACATATTCCTTCTTACCTTATATTTTAAAAGAATATGATAACATCATTCTTGTGTACGGCAAAC
This sequence comes from Viscum album, assembly GCA_963277665.1. NCBI lineage: Eukaryota > Viridiplantae > Streptophyta > Magnoliopsida > Santalales > Viscaceae > Viscum > Viscum album. The sequence continues at coordinate 1,587,319,843 of OY728141.1, read as the reverse complement.
TACAGCATTACGAAGTGATGTGATCCACTCATGCCTTACATGGAAGGTATTAAGGTTGTTTTTATGATAATATGGGATATATATTACATGAATATAGTATTTTAATTGTAATATATTATGTACATATATTTATTTCAATTCATTGGGAAAATGGAAACAACATCAATGCGTAAGTACAACCTACCATCTCCATAAATGGTTTATTTCATTATCTATTAGTAAATATAAGGGACCAATATATATATTCATTTAATAACTGTGATATTTATATAACTTTTACATTTTTTACATTGTGGAATAATGATCAAATTAATATGTCCAAAATAATAATCAAAACACTCATAAAAATTAATGTTATTATTATCCATAACACGACATTCACAAGGACTTCTTAATAAATATGTAATTAATAGTCCTAAGAAAATAATATATGGTATGATATATATAATTATGGATATTTAATATATATATATAACAAACAATTATTTATAGTAATGGGTGTTTGAATGTGTATGGTGTTTGTTTAGAGTTAAGGTAAGTGGTTTTTGTCTCAATTTTTATTAATATTGGAGAATTCCATATTCACTAACTATTAATTTAATGTGGTTAATATACTACCCATTAAATCATTTTATTATTCTCTTCCTTAAAAGTATTTAAATTTTAATATTCATTTTAGTATCAATATTTCATGGGGTTTATGATTCGAATGCTTCCAAAATAGTAAGGGCTACTTGTCCTAATTTTGCTTCTTTGAGACACATGTTATGTAAAGAACCTATATTATCTTAGGAGGTGTATATAAAACCATGTGGAAATGTAATAACATGAATTTATATATTATCAATTTTTTTTTGTTTTATTATTTCATGTGGATTATGACATCATGCTAATAAAGCTGTGCGTGATTTATGATATAATCTCATCATTTATCGAGGTTGTTTATGATTATGCTTCATGAAATGAAATGTTTTGATATATATCTAATGAAAATAATGAATATTCCTATATAATGGTTATATGTGATAATACATTTTTTACCTTCATTTTACTCCCATTATGTACACACTATTTCAAAAAAATATTTTTCATAAGTCATTTTTATTTCACAATTCTACAGAAAAACGTCTATCTTTCAATACCGTTCATTCTAAAAATGGTTTCAAAAAATTTTTAGCCTTAATTAATTAAAATATTAAATATTAAATTATTAAAAAAAATATTACTTAATTTTTAGTTTTTATATAATTAACTAAATAGAATATCTATTTAATTTTCCAATCAATGCCTCTTTGCCTTTTAAGGAAAATTTTAAATGAATCATTATTTTAACATGCACATCATGAAAGGAATTTCCAAATTAATTACAATTATATTCATTGAAAATGAACTGATATGTTTTATGTTTATTTTAAATATAATTCTTTTTTAAATAGATTTGTGTTTTACGAATTTTTTTCTAAGGGGAAAGGATATTTTCCTCATGAAATGATTTAAATGAATTTTTAATGATTCCTTTATGTATTACACTATTTATTTACAAATTAACCTATTTAAAAAAGTTTCATTAATTTTTATTTTTAATAAATCATTTTTAATAAATATTTATATTCCACATTTAATTTTCTATGAGTATTTTCGAAATAATTTTCCTTTTAATATGACAAGTGGTGTTGTTACGTATTCTCTAATATGTATATAAACTAAGGATACCATTATTATTCATTATTTGAATGGTTTATGTTTATGATAAAATTAGTTTTTTAAATTATGTTTCTCTTCAATAAGATATACCATTAGAATTTTATTATTAAACCTACTATTTTCACTTCTTTTTCAATGATGAAATAATGGAATGATTATTAAATCTATCACTTTTCTATAGAATGTGATATGATGGAATGTTTATTAAACCCATTTCATTATATGGGATATGATATGATGAATTGTTTAACGATATATTAGAAATCATGTGTGTGATTTTGATTATCTGAGATGTTAGACCGATATCTACATCTAGTACGTTCGGTAATGTTTTATATATCATGAGATAGACATGACTGTAATTGGTACTGAACCATGCTCATTAAATGACTTTTTCAAATTTAATTCTTTTAAGAGTAATCAGTTAATACTATTATGGTTTTTATAGTAACCACGTTCCTCTATGATAACCTTTACTATTAATGAAATTATTTTTTATTAATTTTTTGTATTCCAAAATTCCTAGTCTTATTCCAATTATATATATGCATGTATTATTTAATTAGATTCATTTATGATTCATGTCTTATAAATATCAAATATTTTTCATGTCTCATGATTATTATATTTAATATGTATGGTATGGTTTCCAAATTATATGCAAATGTTACCATACCCTTATGGTCATTTCACGGTTATGTGACCATTAGATATATCAACTCCGACCCCTTAATAATCATATGATCTCATCATATATTATAATACCTTTCATCATGTTGTGAATAATGTTTTAGGTATTTTATACCTATGATGAGTACTATGTGATAGGATATTTGTGGGAAATGATGATGATATTTGAGAAAATTACAATATTTTGTACGTAGTCTCCAAGGACACAAAATTATTATGGTTCGCAAGCCTGTGTTCGTGAAATGTATTGAATATCCATATATAAATAGTTAGTACCTATTTATGAATATTACGAGTCACTATAATGATGGGTGTTTTTCTCAAATGATTGGAGAAAAACTGAAGGTCAAGGATAATCAAATTTTAGGGAAAAGAAATTTTCTCTTAGTTTGTGTGGTAAATTTTCATCAAGAAAATACATATTATGTCATGAAAATAGTTATACTATCCGGGTATGTTTTCATCATTATATGATATTTAAATGTTTGAGGATGTAATTAATTTAAAGGAGAAAATGTTACCCCATGATATTACAGAATATTTTTTCATTTAAATAAGCATTATATTAATTTATTTTTTCAAATGAAATACAAAACTATGGTGATCAATAAAATGTTATAAAATGAAATTATAAATTGCATAATAATTTTGAAATTTATAATTTTAGTAATTAATTATAAATTAATACAAATAGTATTATGAACACTTAATGATTTTAAAATGGAATTTTTTGATAAAAATTGTTCCATTAAAATTTTATTTCTATATAAAATATAAATTTCCAAATTTACAAATTTCAATAATAATAAATTATCAAAATTTATTATTCATAATTTATATATTATCTTAGGATTATTTTTTTATCTTATTATGTTGAAATATATTTTTAGGTGAATATTATAAAAGTGCTGATTTTAAAAATCCCATCATTTTTAAGACATTATCATAGTACGAGAATTACATAAATTATTACAAAAAATATTTTATTTCAATAATATAATATTATAAATTAATGTAAATAATTAAAATATACTTTTTTGTATTTATAAAACACATATTTATCATTTTGAAATCTTAAGTAATATTTTAGTGGATTGAAAGTTTTATTCTCTTATATTAAAAGTTATTTTTCTACTGTTTTTTAAATCACAATTAAAAAAAATCATATTAAAAAACCATATCAAGAAAATGTTCAATTTTAGTTTGAACAATAATGTTATGAAAACTATGATTAAATTTAATTATGTTGATTATTGTGAAGGGGTTATTTTTATAGAATTATTTTATTATTGTTGTCTATTTTTTATTAAATTAAAAAGATTAATATTATATATAAAATATGATAATATAATTAATAATATATTCAAAATTATTATCACTCAATTAATTTGTAGTAGATGTTATATAAGATTAAGAACACTTAATGATCAAAAAAATTCAATAATTACTTGTATTTTTCTATATGTGACATTTTCTAATTTAAAAGTTAATTTTATCATTACTAAAATTTTAATTGGATTAAATAGATTTTGAAATTTTGTTTTCTAAACACAAATTTTTAATGATTGGTAATCATTTAATTTTATTAAATAATTATTTATTAAAAAATTAGATACCATGGTAAAAAAGGTAATGTGTAAAAATGTAATATTAAAAGACAAAAACATGGGTAAATTTATTTTTTGGGGACTTATATACCCACAACATTATCTAATAATTTATAAACCACTTTTTCGTCCATTTACCGTAAAATATTTCTCTGAAATCATTGAGATGTAATTGGTATGTAAAAAAATTCCATTTTCTCTTACTTCAAAAAGGGGACTTGCACCACACATCACAAACCACTCAATGTTTTAATTTATTATTGAAAATATTTTTCATTTACCTCCTCTATAAGTCTTTGGTAATTCCCTGACCCCAATTACCCAGAGTCGGTGCATTATTACATAACATTAGCATGATTCAAGGAATCATGTCTCAACAAACCAATCCGTTTAGTAGCCTTGGAAGTAATAGATACATTCAAAAGTTTTACATTACATCATGAAATAAAAACATCAACAAAATTTTCCCCCTTTTTAACACACTTATATCTTTATCCTATCCCTAAAAGTCAACCATATAATACTTCTTCAAATCCTACAAAAAAATAAAACATTGAATGGGGTGAGCACAGATGCTCAGTAAAGATAACAATATAGCGGAAACATTCATAAATAATAATAATCATTTAAGGAAATGTATAAGACTAATGAAAAAGCCTTTTAAACATAATATTTAGCATAATATAGAAAAGATAAAATCATATAATTCTATTTTCTTATTCACATGTATATTCTACTAGTCAAATAATCACATGCAATATCAATATTCACTTTCATAATGATGGAATGCATAATGTGAGACTTCATAGCCACATAGTCAAGGCCTTGTGCGAAGACTACAAATAGGATTTTGTCAAGGCCTTCTGCCAAGACACTAGTTTTTCTCATGAGACCTACCGATGCATTGAGGAGATATAGAGAACTCCACCCATCACTTACTAAGTCCAATTCATTCCTCATATGAAAATGTTTAAACATAACATAAACATTCGTATTAAAACTAGCATAAAAAATTTCAATACTTTATTCATAAACCATGATTGGTGTAAAATAACTCATCCATAGAAAAATATATCACAAAACCATAAATAAAATATGGATGAATTGTATCATAATAAATAAACTTCAATCTAGTTTAAAATCCATCAAATAATGTTGACATAGATGAAATAAAAACATTTTGAGTGAAATATTTCATTTTTTTGAAATAAATTAGATATAATTTAATAATAAAAGTAAACATTTATTTTTAAAATAATATTATAATATTTTTACGGGAAGTTTTGATGGTTTTATAACAGTTAAAAATAGCCTCACCCTCTTTATATGTTAAAAAAATCATTCTTTAATTTTGTTGAAAATGTCATAAAGGTCCTTGTTTGGAAAACGACGGAATGATTCCATTATAAACGTTTTATAAAACTAAAACATGGGTATAAATGACATCATCCCATAGTCTATGAAATAATAAAAATGTCTTGAAATATATTTCATTGAAACACAGATGTAGATGATAAAGGGGTCCCAGTAGATACTCACATATAAACAACCTCAGATAATGAAGAGATTGTGGAAGTAACCCTTAACTTGTACTTTTCCTTAGTCGATGGTATGATAACATCCTGTATAATAGATAAAATAGTGTTATTAAATTATACAAGAACTATATACATAAATATGATATCATATATTATTCTCTAATATTTCTTTGTTAATAATTGTTCAGTAGTATCACCATTTTGTGTGTTAACTAATTCATTTTCTTTTATATGCTTTGTTACAAAAGCCATGTTTGTTATGGATAGGATGTATTGGATTCTTATACATAATGATATTATGTTCATAAACATTATTTTTAATCATAAAATGAAAATTATTCTTGAATGATTGCAATGGGGAATGAATCTCATCACATTCGTGGAGACGGTAATCCGTACGTATGAATTAGGAACAATATAATTATATTGATGGTGAAATTATATGATATAGGATGTTATATCATATATAAAAATTAATAATCATGTTAAACTTATTATATACATCCGTTACACTCATTATTATACCCATCCAAATAATGAAGTGTTTGAATAACAAACTACACCTCGACGTGGAGACGGTAAGTTGTACGTACGCACATATGGTTACATTGACATTCATATGATGGATAGAATAATCAAAATGGTTGTACCATTTTTATAATAACATCACATTAAATATTAGATACTGGATTTATTATTTTAGAATTGTAACAACAAAGAAAGTGGAAGTTGAAGAAGAAAAGAACTTGAAAGATGTGGTGAAATATTTACCTATTTTTCTGGTTCCCCCTTTTGATTTGATCAAAAGGGATCCATAGGTTGCCTTTAAGACCAAATAAAGGTCTATATGATGAAAGGAGGAAATTTGGGGGGATATTTGGGTAGGTTTTTTCCAAGACAAATAGATTGGGTGGTGTAATATTAACAGAGGGGGAGGTACCCTTTTATAAGATATGTGAGGCTCACTTTAGGAAAATCTTGAAATATTATTTTATAATAAAATAATTATTAGTTTATAATGACTCAAAAATAATGTATTTCGATTATAAGGTGGGTATGAGTCAGAAAACTCTAAATAAATAGGTTTTAGATCGGTTTAGGTCATCATATTAATCATATCGTTTAAATTTAACTCTTAGTTAAATAGTTTGACATTTAACATGTATCTTTGTATTTTTATATTTATTTGTTTATAAAATTACTATAAAAAGCCAAGATAACCACAATTCCTTAATTATTAATTTATATAATCTTATATAAGTCCTTTGTCCAAACACAATATTTTTAGGAATATTATATCCATTAATAATATAGTATTTGTTTTAAAAGTCAATTATGTCAATTTTGACACTATTTTGTATTTGGTTTTTGTGAAAATTATAACAACATTATTACATAAAAAAATTATTTAATCAACCCTAACTTGTAATATTAACCTATAAAATTTGTTTAATTCATCAAAAGTCTCAAATTACATTTATTTGTATATTTATAATATCAATTATTTTAATCATTGATTAATAAGGTAATTACTTCATCATCCTTATGTCACAAATAAATTTTATTATTTATCGTCTAAAAACTATAAATAAAATACCATTATATATGAAATTATTTTATTTTTCTAAGAATATTTATAGTCGAATTTCTATTGTTTGTAGCAATATATTAAAAATGGTTTTTTTATTGAACATTGAATTTAAATATTTTAACTCTTCCTTTAATAAAATAATAATAAATATATTAGACTAATGCATGTGGACCGAAGAGGGACATAGTTTATTTCTAAGTATTTTTTTGGACGAATTACACTTATAAAAAATAGGACAGCTGTTAGGGTAATTATAATATAATTTTGACCCTTATTTACCTTATTTACTTTTAACTGTGGTAAATTAAATTAAAATGTTACGGTACACCAAAAATTATTTTCATCTTATTTAACCACATTTTACTTACTAATGCCAACCGTGTATCTTAGATTTTTGAAATTTGACTCACAAAAGATATAAAATTATGTTTTATGAGAATTTATAATTTCTCCTAGAAGGTGGGTACAAGATGGAAAAAAGTTCAATAAAATTTAATATATGTAAACTTATTATGAAATTACTCCAATGAATTAAATTGAATATAAATCGGTATTATTTATCTATTTTGATGTAAATTAAATTAAATTAAAAAAAATAATTATTTAAATTAATATTTGGATTTAAATAATGTCGTAGTGGTTTTCACTGTTCATAAAAAATTGAAAGTTTTTAGAAAAATACCAAAAATTCATAGTAAGCTAATTTTGATTTTATGAATCCAAAAATGAAGTCCATTTTGAAAATTAAAATTTATAAAATCTAAAAAAGTGGGTATTATGTTTCATAACGACATGTTTGATTGGTCGTGGTATGTTAAATTACCATGTTCCATAAAACACAAGTAACCACATTATTCAATGAGAAACGTACAATGGAACTTGGGATGTAACATTCTCCCCTCCTTAAAATAGTTTGTTTTTCAAGATTCCAAAAATATTATTGTATAAAAAGATTTGGGTGGCTCTTCATCATCATTTACTCGGGTTACCAAGTTGCTTCTTCAATCTTATGATTTCTCCACAAAATATTCACCAGACCAGTCGTCTGGTTTCTCAACACTTGTTCTCTGGTATCAATAATTATGATAGGATCTTCACAATAAGAATGCTCAGGTTCTAGTTCTAATTATTCATAGGTGCATACATTAATTAGGCCAGGCATGTATTTTCTCAACAGTGATACATGGAACACATCATGAACTTTAGAGTGGCTTGGAGTCATTACAAAACAATAAGCTACAACTGCAATTCGTTCAAGAATTTCGAAAGGACTGATGTACCTGGGACTCCATATACCCTTCTTACTGAAAAGTATAACACCCTTCTATGGATATACCTTCATGAAAACATGATCTCCTTCGTGAAATTCCAAATCCATCCTTCGATTATCGTCATAGCTCTTATTCCTACATTTGGATTCTTTTATGTGGGTTTGGATAATATTGACTTTTTTCATTGTTTCCTCAACAAGTTCTGAGCCTAAGAGTTTTCTTTTACAAACAACATCACAACAAGTTGGAGTGCGGATTGTATTTTCGTATAATTCTTTATATGGTACCATCTAAATACTTTAATGGAAACTATTGTTATAATAAAATTCTACCAGAGGTAAATATTGATACCACATACCTTTAAAGACAAGTGAGAAAGATCTCAACATGTATTATATGGTTTTAATAGTCTGTTGTGATTGTCCATCAGCTTGATGGTTGTAGGCAGTGCTAAAACGAAGTTTAGTATCCAGGGCCTTCCAAATTTGTTTTCAAGAATCTTGATGTAAAACGGGAATCAGGAATAGAAACAATCGATGGGGGTACATCATGATGTCATAAAACATTATTAATATATATATTCTCTAAATGTTCCAATGGTAAATCATCACATATAACAAGAAAATGCTTGGCCTTGGTAAGACAATCAACAAGGCCCTATATTGCATCATTTATTCTTAGAGTATTATGTAGTCCCATGACAAATTCCATTGTAATATCATCAAATTTATACTCAGGTATGGGAAGAGGTTGCATAACTCTTCTAGGATGTTGTCTTCCAGCTTTCACCTATTCAAAAACCATACATCTTGACACAAAATCAGCAATCTCTCTTTTCATGTTGTCTCACCAAATATGTTTATTTAAATCTCTATACATCTTAGTGCTCCCAGGGTGTAAAGAAAAATTGGAGATATAAGCAACAAAAAACAATTCCATTTTTAAATCATGTATGTTATGAAAACAAAGTCTCTTAACAAATTTCAAAATTTCAGCTTTATATATGAATTCACCCAATCTCCAATCATTCACAGCATTAATATTATTTTGAAACTCCTCATCATCAGTATGAGAACTCTTTATCCTTTTTAGTAATGACGTCTTGGAAACCATTTGAAAATGTAATTATGTTTATCCTTATATGGTCATACTTATATCTATATTTAATAGATCTATGAAAACTGTATCCCTTTCAACTCTCATCTTGTTTGAAACACATTGATCCTTTCTTCTCAAATCATATGCCACCTTATTTTCCTTCCCCGGGTGGTAGTGTATAATAGAATCATAATCCTTGAGTAGTTCATGCCATCAACATTGCCTCATGTTGAGTTATTTTTGTGAGAAAATATCATTCAATCTCTTGTGATCAGTATAAATCTCACATTTTTCAACATAGAGATAATGTCCCTATATTTTTAGAGGAATGATTATAGATTCTAACTCAAGATCATGAGTGGGATAATTTTTTTCATTAATTTTTTACTATCATGATGAATAGGTAATAACTCTACCATTCTACATAATGACACAAACAAGTCATTTCACTAAAGCATCACTATAAATAACAAAACCATCACTTCCCGAAGGTATATTCAATACTGGAACACTGACTAATGTTCTCATCAGTTCATTGAAAAATTCTTCACACTCTTTTGTCCAAACAAATTTAACCCCTTTACGTGGGAGCTTGGTTAATGGGTTATCCAACCCGGAAAAAATTATGGATGAAATGTTGATAATAACCTGCTAAACCAATGAAATAGTGTAACTCAGTTATAGTCATTATTGCTGGCCATTCTTGGATTGCCTTGGTATTTGATGGATCAACATAGATTCCATCCATAGAGGCAATATGGCCATAAAAAGATATCTCATGAATCCATAATTCACAATTGCTAAACATTCCATATAATTCATTTCTTTTATGAGGTTTCAGAATAGTGCGTAACTAACATTCATGATCTTCGTGGATTTTTGAGTATACCAAGATATCATCAATAAATACCACTGTAATGACATGAAGATATTACTTGAAAACTGTATTCGTTAGATCCATAAACACAGAGGGTGCATTAGTCAATCCAAAAGACATTACTGTAAACTCGTAATGCACGTACCTGGTTCGAAATGTTGTTTTTTGAATGTCTTATTTATTCACACACAGATGATGAATTCTTGATCGGTGGTCAATCATTGAAAAATATTGCACTCTATGAACTTTGATGAATAAAGAATCACTTTGATATAAGGGATACCTGTAATTTATTGTTATAGCATTGATCTCCCTGGAGATAATGCACATCCTCATAGATCTATCTTTATTCTTCGAAAAATGGATAGGGGCTCCCCATGGGGAAACACTAGAGAGAATAAATATCTTATTAATAAATTCCTCTAGTTTTTTCATTAGTTACACTAATTCCATAGTGGCCATTCAATAAGGGGTCTTCGATATGGGCCTTCAACCAGTAATTAAATAAATGGAGAACTCAATTTCTCGTTCTAGAGGATGTCCATGTAAATCCTCAGGAAACACATCAACATATTCTTGAACAATAGGTATTTATTCTATTTAAACATTATTTTTATCACACATAGTATTTTCATTCTCCTCTTCCCCAATAATTTAATTTAGTAGAGCTACTAGTGGAAGATCTAGATAAGTCAGGTGGCGACGTTTCTTCTCCAAAGATAAGGCACTCCTTATAATCATTGAAAACTATAACCATTATCATATTAAAATAAATTATTTCATCATGGTCTGAAATCCAATCCATTCTGAGGATTATATCAAATTCAATCATGGGTATGATAATGACATAAGCAGAAAAAGAACATTTATATGCCCTAATGGGAACTAATTCACATGTCATTCATGAGATGATACTTCCCTTAGGTGTTTTGACGGACAAATACCTTGTTTATTCAAATTGAAAATATCTAATTTTCATAGAAAATTTGGAAGAAATGAAACAATACGATGATCTAAAATCAAATAAAGCTTTGGATAAAAGTGAGGAAAACATTATATTACTTGACACCATGTATTTTGGATATTCAAACTCAGCAGTTGTGATCACATAAGAAAGACCTTTCTCCCTTGGCCTTTTCTGAGGTAAATTTCATATGGCGCTTAGGAAATTCATTTTCAAAATTCCCCTTTTTTAAAAAATTGTAGAATTCAACATTGACATCATCTTTCTTCCCCATGAAATCACGAGCTTGGTGGCCTTTTTCAACATATTGTTAACAGAGTCTCATTCCATTCAGACAAGTATCGGGGAGTTTCTTCCCATATTTACCATAGGATAGATATTCAACATTTCCCTTATTCTGCTTATTTTCATTTCCATAGTGTTCAAAAGATCTCCTTTTATCTTTATTTACTTTAATTCTGTAAGACTTAGAGAATTATTTCTCTGTCTTGATAGAGTATAAGACTATATCTTCATATGATTAGAAGTATTGTGAGACTAATTCTTGACAGATAAATGGTTTTAACAGATAAAATAATTGATAAATATTACTCCTTGGGTTACATATATAATCTGTTACATGCATTTCTAACTTTTTAATGTTATCCTCATACTTTGCGACATTCTTATCCTCTTTCTACATTAGAATAACAAAATTTATTTCTATATCCATTCGATGGTCAAGAGGAATGTATTTTTCTATGAAAATAACTTTCAAATCCTTCCATTCTATGTTAGGTACTTCTTCATCTTACTTTGTGTTTTGGATTAGTGACCACCATTGATCTGCATCTCCCGTGATGTGATAAAATACCATGAAAACCTTTTACTTTTCACCACTCCCCAAAGCATGAAATATTTTCTCCATGAAATTTATCCATTTCATAGCAACTAATGGATTTGTACTCAAATTGAATATTAGTGGTTGATTCTTCATGAAGCAGTGTAACATTTATCCAACTCATTGTGTATAAGGGTGCTCCATATGGGTAAGGTAATTATTAATAACCTGAGTCAGTTGTCCCAGTATGGTGATAAGATGATCAGCTCCAGTTGCATCACCAGCTCTACTATAATTATCTTGAGTAGGATAGAAATTCCTATATGGATTATGTGCATTGATATGGTTTCCATTCTTTCCACGAAGTGTTATTTCTAAAAAATGGCATACACTAGATTAGTTTATGACTCACCACCCATAATTCCAAACATGTAAAATAGTTAAAAGAAATTGAACATTTTATAGATATAATGCATAATAAAAAAATGTTTTCATTGAGGAGTTATATTATAATAAATCATTCATAATGGTTTGTAAACTAAATGGTAATTATGCTATGCATATCCCACGGGAGTGTCGTAACAAGAGTTGTGCAAGGCCCATTTCCGTGCACTAGTTCATGTTCGAGTCTTCCTAATAGTTGTGTTTTTGGAATTTATCCTTAGGAATATTTGTTCCAGATAGGCCTAAACCTGATCGTATCTAGATATGGATGTATTTCTTGAAAAACTCACAAAATATCTACATTTCCATTATTTTTGTATGTTCTTCTATACTAATCGTCAAAGTCTATCATTGGGTAATGTTCTCAAATAAGAGTTTTTCTATATCTAGATTCCATGATTAGTACTAATGCCCCAACCCCAGTTACCCATAGTCAGTACATTATTACATATCATTGGCATGATATGAGAAATCATTTCTTCAAACACCGATCATTTTAGTAGCCTGGGAAGTAATAGATACATTTATAAGTTTTAAATTACATAATGAAATAAAAACATCATCACATTTTATCCCATTTTGAACCCACGTATATCCTTAGAAAATCCCTATAGGTCAACCATAAAAAAATTCTTCACATCATGGAAAATATAAAATATAGAAGTGGGTGAGCTCTAATTCTCTGTAAGGATAACAATATAGCGGAAACATTCCGAAATAAGCAAAAACATTTCAGGCAATGTATAAGAATAAAAAAAGCCTTTTAAACATAAAATTTAGTATAATATGGAAAATATAAAATCAAATAATTCCAATTACATATTCACATGGAAATTATACAAGTAGAATACTCACATTCAATATCAATATACATTTTTATAATGATGGAATGCATAATTCTTGACTTCATAACCACATAGTGAAGGCCTTGTGTCAAGACTACAATTAGGATTTGGTCACGAAAATACTCTAAGACAATAGTTTGTCTCATGAGACCTACCGATACATCAAGTAGCTATAGTGGACTCTACCCGTCACTTACTAAGTCCAATACATTCCTCATAAGAAAAGGTTTAAACATAACATTAACATTCATACTAAAAATAGCATACAAAATGCCATGTATTTATCCATAAACCATTAATGGTGTAAAAATAACACATCTATAGTCAAATATATCACAAAACCTTTAATACAATATGGATGATTTGTATCATAAAATATAAACTTAAAACATGTTTAAAATCCATCAATGGATATTGACATGGATGAAATCAAACCATTATGAGAGAAATATCTCTTTATATTTTGAATTCATTTAGAAATCACATAATTATAAAAGAAAACATTTATTTTAAAAATATTCTTATAATCTTATAAGGTAATATTTGAAGGTGTTATAATAGTGGTAAATATCCCCACCCGTCGTATAAGTTATAAAAACATTCGTTCCTTAATGTTGTCGAAAAGGTCGTAAAGGACCTTGTTTAGAAAACAACGACATGATTCCATTATAAAAATAATATAAAAATTATAGCAAGGGTATAAATCTCCTTAACCCATAGTCTATGAAATATTAAATTTTTTTGAAACATATTTACAAGAAACAGGGATGTGGATGATAAAGAGGTCCCAGTAGATACTCACATATTAACAACATCAGATTATGAAGAGATTGTAGTATTAACCCTTACCTTATACTTTTCCTTAGTGGATAGTATGTTAACATCCTATATAATAATTAAAAAAAATTAATAAATTATACAACAACTATTTACATAAATATGATATCACATATAATCTTCTAATATTTCTTTGTTAACAACATTTCAGTAGTATCATTATTTCGGGGGTTAACTGATTCGTTTTCCTTAATATGATGGGTTATGTAAGCCATGTTTGTTATGGATATGATGTATTTTATTCAATTACAGAATGATATTATGTTAATAATCATTATTTTTAATCATAAAATGAAATTTATTCTTGAATGATTATGATGGGGAATGAATCTCATCACATTCGGGGAGACGGTAATATATACATACGCCCGAGCGACAATATCATTATATTGGTGGTGAAATCATATATAATAGGATTTGTAATCATATATATAGAATAATTAACAATTTATTCTTATTATTTAAATCATTTATACTCATTATTATACCCATCCAAATAATGAAGTTTTTGAATAACAAACTACACCACGACGGGGAGACAGTAAGCCGTACGTACGCATGTATGGTTACATTGTCATTCATATTATTGATAATATAATTAATATGGTTGTACCATTTTTATAATAGAATCACATTATATATGATATACTAGACTTATTATTTTATAATGGTTACAACAAACAAAGATGAAGTTGAAGAAGAAAAGAACATGAAAGATGTGATGAAATATTTACCTCTTCTTCAGGTTCTTCCTTTTGATTTGATCAAAAGAGATTCTTATGTTGGATTTAGGACCAAAGTAAGGCCTCTATGATAAAGGGAAGAAATTTGGGAGGATATTTGGGAAGGTTGTGGCCGAGACAAATTGCTTTGGAGGTGTGAAAGTAAGAGAAGTATAAGTAACCATTTATAGAGAGGTAATTATCACTTTAGGAAAAGCATGAAATATTATTTTAAAATAAATAATTTTCGGTTTCAAATGGCTCCGAAATGATTTTGTTCCAGGATAAAGTGGTTATGGGTCAGAAAAACTCAACCAATAGGTTTTATACAGGTTTAGTTCACCATATTACCCTTATCTTTTTTATTTAACTCTTAGTTAAATGTTTGACATTTACAGTGTCTCTTTGAATTTTTATATTATACGGTTAATAAACAAACTATAAATTTCCAAGAGAACCGAAAATGGTTCATTATTAAAAAATATAACCTTATCTATGTCATTCGGCTGAACCTTAGATTTTTTGGAATATTATATCAAGTAATAATATTGTATTTTTTTAAAACACTCAATTATGTCAATTTTGACATAATATAGTATTTGGTTTTTGTGAAAAATATAAAAACATGATTATTTAAAAAAAATTATTTTATCAACCCTAAAATGTCATATTAACGTAGAAAATTAGTTTAATTAATCAAAAGTCTAAAATTACATTTATTTGGATATTTATAATATCAATTATTTTAATCTTTCATTAATATTGTCATCACTACATTATTATTGTGTCATAAATAAATTAAATCATTTAATATCTAAAAATTATAAATAATGTACTATTAAGTAGGAATTAATTTAATATTTATAATGAATATTTATAGTAGAATTTATATTGTTTGTAACCCTATATTAAAAATGGTTTAGTTATTAAACATTTAATTTAACTCTTTTAACTATTGTTTAAATAAAATAATAATAAATGTCTTTATCTAATCCAATTGAACCTAAGGGGTAATATGTTATTCATAAGGTTAGTTTTGGTTGAATTACACTTATCTAATAGAATTAAGACATTTTTAGGGTAAATATAATATCATTTTTATCCTTAATTTCCTTATTTACTTTTAACTGTGACAAATAAAAGATAAACATTTACTATTCACCAGAAATTATTTTTATCTTATTGAACAACATTTTACTTATTAATGTCTACCGTGTATCTCATTTTTTTGAAATTCAACTCACACGAAGAGGTAAAATTATATTTTATGCAATGTTTTAAATAATCCTAGAAGGTGGGTAAAAGACGGTTAAAATTCAATAAAATTTTATATATCTAAACGTATTATAAAATGACTCAAATGAATTAAAATTAACATATATAGGAATTATGTATCTATTTTGACCAAAATAAATAAAAATAAAATAACTAATTATTGAAATAAAATTTCAGTTTTAAACAATGACACTGTGTTTTTCAATATTCATCATAAATTGAAAGCTTTCAGAAAAATATAAACAATTCACCCTATGCTAATTTTGATGTTATGAATCCAATAATGATGTTTATTTTGAAAAATAAAATTTATAAAATTATGAAATGTGGGTATTACTATTAATATTGGCCAGTTTCATTGGTCGTGGTGTGTTAAAACTCTATGTTGCATACAATGCAGGATAATGCATTATTTAAAGTGAAATGTACAATGGAAGATTGGGATGTTACATATATTTCACATCCATAATCCCATGATCTATAAAATTTATCCCCATCCCATTATTTATGAGAATCCTTTCAAGAGAATATATATTATATCTACATGAGTAATTCTTACTCCTTAGACTTTTAATTATATTGCTCCCATACCCCATACAAGATTCTATATCCATCAAATTATAATAAAATAAGTTTCATTCAAATTACAAATATTATTACACTAATGTAACATCACTCTTCTAACTCCCTATAAAACTATTTAAAAAATAGGGATGTCATCAAGTGTTTGTTCGGACTATGAATTCCATGAATAGATGAGTTTATTTTTGGAAAACTCTTTAAATAGATGGTAAAAAATAATTTTTTTATTAAATATAATAATAATAATAATAATAATAATAATAATAAAATTTTAAAATGTGATATTATTTATTTTTTATACCCCCTCATGTCTATGGAAAATAACACTGTAAATCATGTATGTGCAACCTACTACCTTCACATAATAATATATTGTGTTATCCTGCAATTTATTATCATGGATGAATTTAAAAATGTATCGAATGTTTAAATATTATATTCTAATAAATATTAGAATTCTGTTATGATAATATTTTACATTATCTAAGTAATATTTATAATAAATAGTTATTTAAAATTTAATCATATAAAATGAACATCTCAGGAAGCATTTCTTAATATTTTTCTATTTTCGAAACAAATAAAAATAGATATATTTTTTGATATTTGAATAATAATAGTCGTAAAAATATAAATGTGTGTATATTACAAGACTATTTTACAACACCTTGGACAATTTCCAGTGATATGAAGAAAAAGACTGAAAGCGTCAAGTAATTAACATGAATATACTCTACAGAGTTAATTAATAACTAATATAGTAATAGATATAACATATCCAATAATATATATAATAATAAGTATCTTATTAAACTATTTAATTAACATAATGTTTTTCTATATGATTTTAGGTGAATGTGCAAGAATATTTAGATCCCCATGAAAGGGATTTTCTATCTCATTTTTGATTCATTGAGATATGATTCATATTTCACATCATTTATCATTTTTATGGTTTATATATTGTCTATAGATTTATTTTATCATAATTTTCATGAAACCAATGATATTTAAAAATCAGCCTCATATTTTACCTTCCCTACAATATCAATTTGAATGATAACAATGATTTAAGGGTTCTGTTAACTCAAACCCCCTTTCTTTGAGTTATAATGTGTCATATTGATCATTTTAATTCCTATATTGATTGAGTCACCATATATATTTTCTTTAATGGTAAATTATCTATGACTATAAGTGAAATTACATTCAATATTCCATGTTTTTATTTTGATGAACTTCTTCCTAAAAAGTATATCATTATTTCCAATATTTTTCTTTCTATTTAATGATGGTTTAATCTACTTTTCCATATTTTTTATTACCTCCACAGTTACCCAATATATTTTGAGACATAAATATGTGTTATTTCACATAACCCTTATATTCCCTGTATCATTTCAAAATGATATTTCATGCCATTTTTGATATATGATTTTATCAAAGGTAATTCAAAATATTTAAAAAACTCTTATGTCATCCTTTAAAAATAAAATGTTTTTTCATCCTATATAAAATCCTTAAATAAAAATAATTCCTTTTCAAAGATTTTTTATTGAGTAATTTTTTAGGTATGCTTCTTCAATATTTATAAATCAGATTTTTAAACAGAAAATTGCATGTGGCTCATACATATTATTTTACAAAAAAATAAAAAAAAATTATAAAATGACATTCTTGGTTTTATTTATATGTTTCTACTTATATAAAAATATTTTTTTCCTTGAAAATTTTATTGAATGAATTACACTCATAATTCAATTATAATAGTATAGGGGATCAAATTCATTGAAATCCATGGCTGCCATTGTATTTTTCTACTCATTGAATTTTGATTATTTGGTCTTCCAATTCCATTTCTCTAAGAAAACTCGATATTTAATTACTTATATTGAAGGGTGTTCATCTAGATTCCACACATTTATGAAATAGTTAAATTACAGACATAGCCATATAACCTTCTTCAATACATTTTAAATACGATATTCTCCATTATAATAATTAAAACATATTTACCATTAATGTTATTTATTAATATTAGATACACATTTATTTCGACAGGTTTAGTAAATTATGATTATTATTGTAATCATGAATGATTTATTTCTATGATTTATTTTTAAAAATAATTTAAATGAATTTTACTTCCATGGGTTCTTTATGATGAGATGAATGATTAAATCTATGTGTAACTAATATGTATTGATCTTTAATGGTGTGTTCCTATATCGAACTCCATTTAATTTGATAAATATTAACATCTAATTAGATAATTATGTCATTAATGTAATTTTTGTATTCTGACAACCTTATGCATTGATATTTTGTTAAGTAACAAAAATAAGTGCATGCACTTTATTTCATCAAAAGAATAATAATATACATTTTTTTATCACAATAATAAGTGTGGATTTTTTTTGTTCAAAATATGATTCATTTACATTTTTTAATATTTTTTTTTATTTCCACATAATATTTATAGTACAAATGTATTATATTATTCACTATTACATGGTCTTCTTCTATTTCAAGGTCATATACCTATGGTCATGCTTCATTTCATGTGTTTATAATATATTTATTTGAAACTCTTGTTCCAGTGAATATGATTATTCATTTGAGATTACACGACCTTATATCATGATTTATAGACAAATATTATTTTTCCTTGTTATTTTTTATAAAATATTTCTCACATATACATGTTTCCACATATAATTATGAACCAAACCTCAGTAAAATTTTAATGTGCTTTATATTATTTAGAATCTAGATCACTCAGGTATTATATTTTATTATCCCCAAATTAGAAAGATTAGTACAATTAATGGGAACTATAAATGGGATTATATAGAGGTTGGAATATGGTAAAATTTTCACATTTTATTTAAAATGCATTTCTTATATATATAGTCCACAAATGCACTAAAAATGATGTTTTTCTATGTTTTGTGAAATTATTGTGAGTTGTTACAATAATGTAAAATTTATACAATTTTATCTCGGATAATATGAATTTGTATCAAAGTTAATTTGAAAACATTTGTGTTTTTATTGTCAGAACCAGATGTGTAGGTCGGGGTCACCATAGGCTTCATATTAAGGATTATAATATAACAGTTTGGCTCAACTATCCCATTTAAAATTGTGATAAAATACACCCTCATAACTCTTATATAAAATCCAATAAAACATATTCAAAATCGTGATAAAAAATATAATCAGGTTGTAATATTAATCGTCACATAATAATGTGTTAAAATATAAATTTTATTGCGTTAATGAAAACCCAAATAAATAATTATACCACATCCACCAATTTAATACAAAAAATTCCTAAAAAATATCAGAAAGTAGTGCAACTATCATGAAAAAACAGATTAAATATAGTGACTGCAAAATATTGTGCCTATGTATTTGGAGTGGGATTTATCCCATAACTCCAAAAACATCCAAAAATGTTTTAATAACCTAATTGAGTAAAATCCCACTATAAAAAACCAATGATCTATAAATCAAAGAAAAATTTCATAAATTCTTTGGGTAATTTTTGAATCCAAAAATTTCCAACCTAATTATATCCTTATATCCACCATCTAGGTCTAAATTAATCATAAACACACCAATATCTTCAAACCAAAATGTAAATAATAATGAAAAAACAATGAGTCTATTTAGTTCTATTCCCCATAATATATTTTTGGGATATTTATTGCCCCATATCCCACTTTTTTTAAACCCACTAAATATGGGGGTGAAAATTTAAATAATAAATAATATTGCTAAAAATTATAATGAAAAATTTGAAAAATTATTAATAAAAATTATTATATAATTTATTCAAATAATTATCTAATTTCACACGTCTAATTAATTATATAAAATAAAAAAAGCTGTCATTAATTTTGATTCCATTAAATTAATGACATTTCAATTTTACCGTATAATTATTCACAAACATCCACATCTTATCCGATTTTAGTAGTTATGATGTAAATTTAATATATATATATATGGATTCTTGAAATACTCCCATCATTGTAATATCTATATAGAACTCCCATCATGGTGTTGTTTTTTTCATGGTGGAATGACGAGGTTAGGTACCAAATTACTCATTGAAACATATCATAACAGAAGCACTATAACTAGTTGGAAAATAGATAAAGTGTTCAATGACCACAAAACAACTAACGTATACCATATGTTTTTTCTATAATAATAATAATAATTTTATTTTAAAGTTTCATTATGAAAACAATATAATATAACATTGTAAATACTATTTGGTATTCATTAAATTAATAAATAAATGGATTTGTAATCTTATCTGTATGAGGACCTATGGGGCTTCCATAATTTTTATCTTATCTCTATATACATCAAATTCATATTATAATTTTGTATTGAGAGAGGGAACATCTATATATAGATTGAATTATTTTACAATGTGTTCAAAATCAAAAAAATTTAAACCTCACCCTTATGTGAAATAAATTAGTTTTTGAAATAATATGTCGATAGGATTACTATCAGAGTTTATATTTATGAGGTATTTTAATTTTTAATTTAGACATCATTGTTCATGAAAGCATAAAAATTATAATATTTTATTACACAAAAAGAATCATGTTTAAAGTACACTATATCATAATTATATAAATATGAAAACTAAAAACTCTAACAAAATATTATTTTAATTGAAATTAAGTGAATAAGCTAAGATATTATAAAAATACATAGAAATTATATAATTATCCTAGAAAATTCAATGAAATAATAAAATGATATAGGGTAAGAAAACTTATTTGTAGAAAATTAAGAATTCATCCATGAATTAAGGGTTATTAGAAATAAATTTTGGGTTAGTATGTAATGATGGATAATATTAAAATAGTAAATAATCATCATCAAATCATTGGGTAAGAGGTGTGGGAGAAGGTGATTGATGTGAAAAATGAGAAAAACAAATTCAAGTTATGGACAATTAGATTTAATATTTTCTTTTATTGAATGTATTTTTAGTAGTACATAATGATTTGGATTTTTAACAAAGATATTATATAATAAAATAAATAATTTTTTCAATCAAAACTAATTAAATTATATTTCAATGCATGATATGTCAATTCAGAGTGAGAGAAATGCCTTTATTTGTTGGAAGATCATCACTAATTAGGATTAATATTTTTTGTATTAATATAAGAATTAAATAAGTAATTAAATAGCCATTATAGGTTAATTTTGTTACCATAAATGTATATCAAATATTGAAATATAAATTTTCAATATTTTTTCTTGCATATTATATTTACCCATTCATTGAGATTGTGTTTTTAGTGATGTTTTAATGGAGTATATGAAATTGTGTTGTCTAGTTGTATTATTAAATAGAAATGTCATTCTAAAATTTCACATTAATTAGGAATCAAAATTTGGAAACCCATATGAAACATTTTTCATCAAATTTATTATGGTAAAAAAATTCACACAAGATTAATAATATGTACTTATAATAACTCACATCAAATAAAGTCTATGAATGATAATCATGTGGGAGTTCATTAGAACATACCTGGAAAATTGTTGATGTATTCAACGTAGATGATAACAGTGATGCAATGACCAAATATAACAGACCCAAACCCACAATCATGGATTCAGTCCTAAAATCATAAAAATTATATTTATTGAATGACACTGAACGTTGTGACTCAATTCTATCCATAAAAATGTATAACATTAAAATGAAATATTAGACCACATTCATACCCATAAAACATTTTGTATTTCAGTTTTATGGAATTACGACATACTCTTACATAAACAATACCCATGGCATAACATGGCTATAATTCCCAATATACCCTCCTTTTAATATTCTATATTATTTATTTAACATATCCGACAAAATTATTTACATATGAAACCGTTCTAGAGAAAAAAACATTTTACATAATTATTAATAACTTGTGGAAAATGGAACAAAAGTAGGGTGATCAGAAATTCTCATCATGGGTGAACATAACATTTAATAATTACATTTCATCTATTAGAGTAATATAATAATAATGGGTATGATAAAATATTCAAAATAAATGATTATAATATAAGATAACTCATACCCATCAATTAAAGATAAAAAACCTCAGACAATACAGAATAAATTAATAAAGTCAATGATTTAGTAAATTTGTAATCATGGTCCTTGTGACATCATTCTATATCATATGAATCATAAAAACCAAAAGAAAAAATTTATAATATGTCACGGTATCTTGGAAAAGTTCATATCACTATTACATATTGAGTAACTATCACAGCTACATTTGATGTAACCTATATAGTTACAATTAAAATAACCATCGTTGTATATTCCCATATTCTCATTGGATAAATCTAATCATTTAACTCTATCTAATATTTATAATAAGCTTACTTTCGACATCTATAACCAATATATTACTGGGTTATCACATACCCAACCATATTTGGTTTATTATTCACCATCAATTATCACAAATGATTCCTGAGAAACATAATAATTATATTACATAGATCTTGCATCTCAGAATAAAAATTCTAGAAACATTCATTATTCCTATCAAAACACGATTATCCCATGGAATTGAAATTGGAGCCCAAAAAATATATTTGAAATGATCATAATTCATATAGGGAATGAATAACGATGGTTTAAAAATAATATAATCCCAATAGTGTACTAGAAACATCAAGGGTTTTTGACAATGATGGATGGAAGTAAAATTAAAATATAAAACAATATGAAATTTCTATATTCATTATAAAAGTAACATTTGAAAAAAATATATCCACAAATTTATCTTAAAAACAATTTTAATATAAATATGCACTATAAAGTTTTAATGTTTTCTTAAAATAATTAAGGTTTCATGATCCAGATAAAACCTGTTCATCTAAAAAATGGTAAAAATAATAAAAAAATCTTCAGACATTTTGAAATAAATGTCCAATGAGACCCAATAATAAAATATTTAGGTAATTCCGTTTAAAAAACATTTAAATTAAGAAAAAATATCATTGAAAATATATTTACCAATGAATTTGTTTATAAAAGGATAGTTTCAAAAATATTGTAGAAAACATTATTATATAAGAGAAAGTGTCCTCACGTTAAAGAAAATAAATGATTGATATCACTTATAAAAAAGTTTATTAACATTTGTTTACCAAAAAGGGGGAATCTAAATTAAACATGTAAACCATAATTATTGTAATGTCTTAAAATTTCATTCTATTATTTTTAAATATTATATGAAATAATTTCAAGACTATGAATTAAGGAAATGTACAATTTTAAGGCTTGGTGTGTCCAAAATAAAAGTTTTAGAATATATTAAAATCCTAAACAGCATGTATGAACGGTTTTCATGAAAAATGTGAAAAAATTATAAATTTGTTCATTAATCTGAAATTTGAGGGTAGTGTTGCATTAAGAGTAGTGGATTTACCCTAAACATTACTGAACATCATATAGCATGGGTTGGCCATGAATAGTATTTTCTAGATAATTTTAAATAAATAAAAGAAATTGATGACTTATTTTATTTCCCTATTTCATCGATGTAGAGACGTAATGATGATTATTCTTTAAAATGAACCATTAGGAAGAGATCCAGGGTTAAGATCATAAAGATTTTGTAACCCCCCAGGTAAATAAAGAATATGACATTTCTTATTTATCCATATTTGTGAATAAAATATTTAAATGGCTTTAAAGGGGACGCTATGTTCGATGGCGTACCCAACACGCAACAACGAGTTTCTTGAGAATCTTACGTTGCACTCTAATAATAAAATAATATTATTTTAAATGGGAGTTAACATGTAGTCGTTGTAATGGTGGGAATGGATAGAAATAACTAAAATATGATTATATATGTTTTTAAATGTTTTTACATTTATACAATAAAAGATAAAGGCTTAAAATACGGAATGAATTCAATTTTAGGCGTATATGCCCTAGTTTTCACTAAAGGTTCACTTATAACCTTTTGATGGAGAACCGTCATTAAATATAGTTTTGTTTACTGTTAAACATTCTTTTGGACCAAATAAAACTCTTATTAAGAATCGGGACATCAAAATTTACTTTGTGTAAATTTTTGGTATCCTTCCGATAAAGTTCATTTTTTTAATGAATAGTGTAAAATGTTGTATTTTAATTCAAAACCACTTTTTAATCAAATTTATTTATATGATTAGATTATATTTTGAATTGGTTTTAAAGTTAAATTAGAAAATATTTTTACCATTAAATCCAATAGTGGTCGTTGGAATCAATTTCATTTTGAAATCAGACTTAAACTAGTGTCAATCTTTTGATACTTATTGTTTCATAAAACACGCTATTTGTCATGACAGCGGGAATTAATTATTAAATTAATTAATTTGACTTAAATGTTTTGAATTTTGTAAAACGGACTTCATTTTTGAATTCGGAATATCAAATATAGCTTATGGTGAATTTTTGGGATTTTTCTGAAAAACTTCAATTTTTGATGAATAGTGAAACCACTAAGTGGTACTTATAAAAACTGATTTTCTGTTTAAATGAAATTTTGCCATCATTATGTTTTGATTTTCAAAAATCCTACATACATGGTTGTCATTAAGAAGTAAAATTTGGTTCAATGAGATTAAAATAATTTTTTGGTGAATAGTAACTTATTAAGTTTTTAATCGCGATTAGTGGTAATTAGTGTAATTTAAGGTAAAAATGATATTATAAGAATGTGAAAACACCATGACACTTGTCCTACACCTATTGTGTGAGTCATGGCCGACCAAGACAAGCCATGGGACAACTTGGGGACCCCATGGATCCACTTTGGTTGGGAAATGACATAAATAACATTTTATTTAATGTAAAAGTAAAATTGACACAAACATGATATGTTTTACTAAAACAATTTTTAAGTGGGGTTATACAAGTCATCGTTTTGATTATAAATAGTCATTGGAAAGCTAAAAAGATTTACGACATCATAGTAATTTTTTTATAATTATTAGACATTAAATAAATTAAATTATTTATGACATAATAATGATGCAGTGATGACATCATTATTTAACGATTAAACTAAAATGGAAATATAATGTAATATCTATGAACTAAAAATGTCCAAAACTTATTGGATGGGTGGATTTCGAACCCTTATAACCTTATCCACGAATTATATCAATGTGGGACCTTTTAAAACCGAAACACATTTTCAAATAAAGTAATATTTCTTTACATTCCAAAAGTGCCCCTCCTCTCCTCTTATAAAAGGCCCCCACCTCTACCTCATTTAACACACTCCTCAAGCCTTTGGCTCGGCCAACCCCTGCCCATTTACTCTCTCCACATACCTCTCCTCATCTTAGAGGATTCCCTTTGGGCAGAATCCTTTCAAAGGAAGCCTTTAGGCTCAAATCAAAAGGAGTTACACTTTTAAAGGTAATTAATTCTCTCATGTTCATTTGTTTTATTTTGCTTCTCCAACCACCTAAAATCTTTTTATTTACTTCTTTTGTAACAGAACCAGTATCTTCAATATAATAGGATGTTGTTATAAGATTTATTCTAGCTACACTCTCACACAACTACATCAAATGGTTAAAGAACATACGATTTCCGTGGATGGTGAAATTCTGCCTCCCGAAACGATGATTGTTCAATACTCATTTAACACCTTAAAAGGTGGCCATTATGATGTCACTATTTTTATATATGATATATAATATGTTTATGTTTTATTTATGCTTCTGTATTTTTCATTTTTGTCTTACCTTTATGGCTTCCATTATGGGTATACGCGATATCTTCATTTAAGGAAGTGCGGACTACCGCCCCCTCAAAGTAATTTGATTCGTTAAATACCATATGTGGGATGTATAAAAGATGGAAATATGATATTATATATGACATTATACTGGAATTATAATATACATTTATATCATTATTATTCCATTCTATAAAATACGAAATAGAAATGAAAGTAGCGTTCCATGCGTACGTACGGCTTACCGTCTCCATGAACAGTGCATTTCATTTCTTACCTCTAAATGATTATGTAATGTTATAAATTAATGAAAGTACTGGATATATATGAAATATAGGATATCTACATAATGAATACAATTCTGGATATAATAAACATTTGGCCACACGAACAACATGTAATTGTAAGAAGTCCACTTTCGACTTAAGAACCAAATATCGGCAAAACAAATATTATTAACTTAAATGATTACATAATGTTTATGACATGGTAATAAGTGGTATAAAAGTAATAATTAACTTGAAAAAGGTTCTTAAGGAATTAGAAATTAACTCAAGTTTATTATTCAGGATATTAAAGAACGATCGAGTCAAGTCGGACCCAAGGTAAGGGATCCTACAACTCTCTTTCTTTTAAAGTACACTCTTTTATGTCATTTATTTTAATCTCATATTTCTTATGATTGGGATGTTATTTTATATTACATTTACTGTAATTTTTATGTTCATGTGATTATAGACCCTATTCTCTCTCATCAATCCATTTTGGATGTTTTGAGTGGCGCCGTTATGCTACCGAACTTTCGTAAGAGATCTAACCTCTCTCTTTCTTTTTAAGTACTCTCCTTTATGTCACTTCTTTTAAACTCCTCCTTGCAATGTTGGGGGATTTCCTTTTATATTCCACTTTCTGTAAATTCTATTGTAACATGATGGGATACTCTATTTGATCTCATCAATCCATATTCAGAAGTTTTATGTGGCGTCGTTAGGCTGCCGAGTTTTCGTAAGGGATTTTTCATCTCACTTTTATTCCCATGAGATTTATGCTACATTTTCCAAAAATTCCATTGAGTGGTGTATGTACTGCCAATTATTCTACTCTTTGTGTAATATACTTTCGTTTATGAGTATTTACATCAATGACCTATTGTCTTTCTTTCATGGGGTGTACGTTTTGAAAGATACCCAAGTCGGTAAGGGTACCTTTCACCCTCCTCTTTTTTAAAAGACTTCTTTTATTGGGTCTTTTAATTTACATATTTTTATGTTTGGATATGTTCTCATACATTATTATTGATGTAAATTTTATGTCCAAGTGATGAGATACACTTTTTATCTTTCATCATCTCATTTTGATGTGATGTCGTTAGGCTGTCAAGGGAACTTTTTAACCCAATTTCGATTTCTTTGGGTTCAACTTGTAGTCATTGAATATGTCATCCATTGAATATGTGTGAATGACCTTTTATTGTTTTACACTTAATATCCACTTATATTGGGTGTATATATATTTGTCACACATATATTTGAGATTTATTTGTCCTTAATTTAAGGATACCTTCTTTATAAGGGATTTCATCACATTTGACTTTTCTATTGAGGGTTCATTGTTGTTATGCACCAATTCACTCTTATATGGTGTATATACATTCCTTTGGAGTATTATATCATGAATCCATTTATTCGCATGATATTATAAAGTTCTGACTAAATGTTACTCCTCAATTATTGTATCCATGTGTCTCTAATTTTGGTAAAACCCCTTTAACCAAAATATCATTTTAAATGTTTTAATTATTTGATCTTATTAATATCCATGTTTTCAAAATGGTTTTGAGGATTTATTTATATGGATATTGATGGTTTAAAATTTTAAGCTTCAAGGTCGTATGGGACACTTTGATTCAAAAATATCTTTATTAATGGTTTTGGAAATGGTTTCTTTTTGAATGGATTCAATATTTCAATATACTAAAATGTTATATTGTGATTGAAATATGGAAATGTTATGTATCCTTTATGCATGTTTTGTGTGACACATTTACGTTATGGTTCTTGGGCATTGTTATGAAAACGGGTGGTTCTGTGATAAACTAAGGGCGGGTGAGCCCGTAATAGCTCTCCAATTCATTGGGTAACGCGAAGGAGTGAAACGTTAAGGTTTCTCCGAAGAGATTTAGGGAATATACTGTGATTGGTATTCCAAACGTAACCAAGAGGGTTACTCCCTACGTAAGAATGTTATGAATGCCTCAAGATACCATTATGTCTTATGTTTTCTATGATTTATTCAAGATTTGATGAGGTATGATAAAGTGCTTATGTTTTATGGGTAAAATATGAACTCATTATTATGTATATGTGTACCCATGTTTCCTTTCCATATTTTTATATCCCTTACTGAGCTTTTTGTGCTCATCCCAAGTTTTTTTGAAATGTTTTTCACAGGTCAAGGGAAAGGTACATGATGTGATGATAGTGTCAAGGATGTGTCAAGAAAGAATCCGTGTTATATTTTAAATATGTTTCCATTGATGGGAAGAATGAATACTGTCTTTTATGTAACCACTTTGTTTAAAAGTGGAATGTAATGCATGTTTCATGATCTAATTCTTTAAAACTCTAAACCTGAAAAGATCCTAAATCTGTAATCTTGTAATAACTCAAGATTAAGTAAGGTTTAAGGTTGGGGCCTTATAGATTTAATTCCCTAGATGCACTCAAGATAAAACCCTAAATATTTCTCTCAGTGGGAGTTGATGGGATAGTGGATCGAAGATCGACAAAATAAGTTCTGATTATATCCCCCTCGTTGTAATCAATCTTCAATAAAAAGCGATCCAGTTCCTAGTTAGGATACATTATATCATATTTATTTCTCCATCCATAGATTTAATAATGAACATGGAACAACCAATGAATAGGTTGATTCAAGGTTCCTTTGTGCCTAGCATGATTGGTTTTAAATTGCAATATTTATGGGGTTTGATTATTTTATTAATGATTTAATTACTTTATCATTATTACGGGAATAGATCAAGGTAGAAGTGAACAATGGTTGATTTTTATTCTATATATTTATACATTGGGATTTTCTCCCATAGTATTTCTATGCATTTTTATCACTTCATTTAGGAAATAAATGATCATTCTGTCTTAGTCTCTTAGCTTAATGATTGGAAATAGAATATATAACATTGCGATGACCAAATGGAGGTGCGATGATGATAGATGAATCAGAACGGTTCCAATGAAATCATTCTTTGGGGGGTTTTCTTTCAGAATGAATCAAAATAGGCATCTGAACTAATTAAATGACTAAAACATCTTGATTCAGTATTAGGATAATGAAATGAGACAAGATCCTGAATATTGAGATGAATAGACCACTACGGAATAACTCGACAAATTGATTGAGTTGTGTAGACGAAGAACCAGACGTTCTATAAAATCATAATGAATGCAGCAAGTAATTTGATATTACACAACGTGTTCCCACTACTCAGTGAATACTAGGGTTTTAGGGAATATTTAAATGTCACGTGAAATGTGACCCCTATCACACATCATGTAGGGCCTTCCTAGATACCCTACGTGTACCTCAAGAGATGCACAGACATGGGGTGGAGTAAATGGGTTTCCTGCATAGTGTGAACCTCATGACATTACTTGTCCTTGATCATGTACATGGGCTACCTCATGTATTGGTACATGGGAAGAGACACACGGGTTAACATCGTGTCTTGGCACACAACCAACGAACATGGGATGACACAGGATGGAAAGTCATAGTTTTTGGATCCTTTTAGCCGGTGTGTACCCATCTTCCACATGATAAGCTCTAAAGACATGGTCCACTATATACATGGAGTTTCCGAGGTCAAGGGACACCACGATTGACAATACTACCTATTGTGTACCCCTTCCAACATGGATTGATTCACCTATTATCCATATATTTGAAAATTTTAATTAGGTTTTTCCATTATCTTTTTATTAAAGGTGTTTAGGAATCATTTCCTACTCATATAACTATGATCCCTTTAGTAGGTATTCCTAGATAGTGCTAGACTCTCACGTGAGGCCTAGTACTGGATCCTGTTTTCATTTTTTGGGAACAAGGTAGAGTATTCTGTAATGGAGTTACCAACATTATAGTGAGTTGATCTTCTACATAGCAGGTTAATCCATATTGAGTTATTGGTATCACCCCTTGGCCCTGAATGTGATCCTCATTTGTTTATCATATCTCTCTCTTGAAAACAATCAACGTATCTATATGGTGGTGAGACCTGAAAAGTAGTACTTATTGGATGGACATCCTTAGTGATATTGGACTAGGAGTGTGTTTTTTCAAATGAGTTCATTGTAGAATCTTCAAGCTGAATCCATTGTGTTAGTTTGCGATAGTCGTGAAATACCATCAGACTCTATGTCTTGGATTGAGTGTATATTGATATTATTATAGGTATGGAAGACATATACTAGTGTTGAGATGACTATAATTTAATTTTTTATATTTCTTTATGGTTCTGGGTGTCCTACTTAATATTGTTACAATAACCCTTGAATGGGATTTTACTACACATTTCATGTCTTGTAAAGATGAGTGACCTTTTGATGGAGTCCTAGGTAGACCCAGAACATACAGTGCTTTGTGAGATCCGGCAGGGATATGTGTGTTCTTACGACTACATACAGTAGTCCAAGTACCTATTATGATAGGTTAGACATATGGTTATTGACTTCTTTTGTTGTGCTCATATTTGGACTAATTTAACCTTAATTTACATTCCTTTCATACTCTTTTTTGATGGGATATGGGAGAATACATGCATTTTTTACTTGGTGGTTTTTACTTTTCAAAAAATTTATGGGATTAGAGATGGGTATGTGGGTATAGGTACATTGGTAATGCTGCCAATTTTTGTGATATTACTACTAATTTCTAGTCACCTTCCCCTAGAAAATTATATATCGGCTTGGGGAGTCATGAGATGACCCCCTCTAGGATTGGTCATGATAGATTGGTATCAAAGGCAGGTTCGTTCTACATTAGGATCGGGGGTTTGTGTGATTGGTTTGGGGAAACAATGTTAAGTGTTTTGAGTTTGACATTTCGGCTAGGGACTCCAGTTTTGGTGCGAGTGGCCAACATATCCATACATAAGGAGGGTTAACTTACTTTTCTAATAGGTTCATGAGAACACTAGTTGCATGAAAAATGGTGGTACATGAATCATATAGGAATGAATTGTAGTTTCCATGCCTTTATTAAGTCATCTCTCTATATAAACTCATTGATCGTGGTACACATAGTTTTCTAAAAGGATCCATTTATGATGCATACTAGTTGGGATTATGCTGTTTGACCATGAAGATGTCCCCTTAGTGAAAAGTCTTCGGTACTACGACCCGTTTTCTAGATGTTACCTCCATGTGGTGCACTATCTACACTATCACAATTTGTGAAGCACACGTTACCCGCAAAACTAGTAGATTTTCAACGTAGGATGAGCACACTACATGAGTATTAGAGATAATGACCCCTTAGGTTTCGAATCAAGCACAACCTACATGTAGCTACTGACAAGATTGAGTTGGTGACCTATGTCTTTCTCCTAGTCTAGACACTATCAAATTATATGGTTGTCCCGGTGGTGAGCCTTCTACATAGCTCAAAAATGTGGTGGTGGAGTTTAGTTATCCCAAAGCACATTGAGACAACTCTTTTGTAGACATAGATCAAGCTTCTATTTATATAGGGATAACACTAGTTACACTAAAAGCTGTGCATATTCATGGGAATCTTCATCTCTAGAACGGTTACATAAAAGTTTTTTGATTATTCATCAAGGTTCACTAACCATTCCATGTAATTGATGAATATGCTTAGAGACCAGTACATTCGGGGTTCAACCTTCATGCAAGGTCTGCATAGAGAAATCCAATATATATTGGGGTTCATGAACAATATTTCATGTCACAATTATTTTGGCTAAGCATATACAGTCGGTGACAGTTAGTGGTGGATGAACAAGATAAGAGACCTCACCAACATGGAGATGATGTCATTCGTAGAGACTTGTATATGAGATAACTTTAAAGAGGTCCTATGACAGAGGACCGATAATTCAGGGCTCACAAGGTGGGTCTTGTTAGCCGATGGAGGGGCAGTTCTTTTCCTACGATGGCAAGGGAAATATAGGACAAGATTGTATGATGAACCATGCAACTTACAGGTATACTATAGACATAACACCAAGGTAGAGGTAGTGATATGAGTATGTAGATTAATAGGGTTGAGGATGTCGAAGAGGAGATGGGAGAGTATCAGGTGGTGGATTTCATTTCAACTTACTACCACAACCACCCCCAGGAGGGCCACACATGGTTTATGGAGCTGGACGACAGGTGAGGAAAAAGTTGCATGTGGATGTGGTGAATGACCCAGGGGCTCCAATACTGTCTTATGGTATGAATTGTGTCTTTTCTACTTTATATGAAGCACAAATAGACACATGTGATATTCATTCCTTTTCGCGACACATATCTTTTTTGAGACCTATAGATTCTGGTCGAAGGAATGACTCGACCATTACGATTGGAGACAACAACGAGAAAATACTCATAGATCAAACACCTATGTTGATAGTGTTAATCGATCCTTTAGTGTGAGAGTTTTAGTTGGAATATATAGGTGGATGCATTGAGGACTTATGAAAACATTAATGGTATGGATTGGTTATCTTATATCCTTTCCCATATTGTCTGTTTTAAGCTAAGTGTGTAGTGTGTCCATATTAATGTTATGAGGGTTTTCATTGTTAGTGAAAAAACCCTTCAAACACATGGTTTACTCATGATTAAGTGGGTATAACTGATTATCAATCCATTTGACAGCCTGACCCTTGGTGTAGTAGATGTTTTGAACTTATGATTTCCAGTAGTAGTGGTGGAGTATGAAGAAATCATTCTTGAATATGTTCTTATATTACCTCCCCACCACGAGTTAGAAATATGCATTGATTTAAAAATCTCATATGACATTGATATTTTCACCAAAAAATCTGATGGCTCCGTAGATCTTCGTGAACTGAGGGAGTAGTTGGAGGACATACAGAGGGAGGGATTCGTTAGACCCAATTTTTCACCCTAGGCAACCACATTTATATTTTCAAAAAAGGAATATTAAATCTTGATGTTTATTTTGGACTATAGGTTCTTGGACCATGTGTCTATGATGTATAATCATCCACTGTATAGGATTTAGGACATCATGGACCAATTGAGTAAGGTATGATGGTTCTAGAAGGGTCACCTCAGATCATACTATCACCAAGTGTGAGTACCGAATGAGGATATTTCAAAGAGAAATATCATATGTCATTATGGTCACATTGAGTATATATTTATGTCCTTTGGTGTGATGAAATTCCCAATAGTGTTAAAGGGACTCATGAAGAAAAGGTTTTAGCCTTACTTAGAATGGTTTGTGGTAGTCTTCATCAAAGATATCCTTGTGGACTCTACTTCCGAGGAGGGGAACACGATACATGTAATGATTGTTCTATATGTACCCTAAGAGCATAGGGTTTTTATAAAACTTTAAAACTTCTATTTCTCGATATAGGTGGTCCAATTTTTGGTGAATGATATCTCATCAGATGGAGTGGTAGGGGACCCAGCCAAGGTTGAGGTAGTGTTAGCATGGGAACCCCCTAAGAATGTATTGGAGATGTGGATCTTCCTAGGGATAACATTCTGTTGTCATAGATTCATACCTTATTTATCCAGGATATCATAACCTATGACGACATTGACTCAAATGGCGAAGCCATTCATTTAGACAGTGAAGTGCTAGTGGGAATTTCATTTGTTGAGATAGAGTTTGATGAGCACTCCAATAATATGATTTCCAGAGGATGGTGTCATGTACGTAGTGTTTTATGATACCTCAAGAACATGACTTGGTTGAATCCTAATGAAGAGGCAAGAAATGATTGCCTATGGTTCAAACTAGTTGGAAAATCATTGGTGTAACTACATGACCCACGATCTTGATCTTGCAGAAGTTGTGTTTGTATTGAGATGTGGAGACACTACCTGATGGGAAAGAAGTTTATTTTCTACTCCGATCACAAAAGTATTAATAATATATTCACCAGAAGGATCTGATCATGAGATAGAGGAGATAAAGAGAGTCACTCAAGGACCCTAACATTAAGATTGACTATATTCATGGGAAGCATAAAGTGTTGCAAGATACACATAGAAGAAGATCTAGGTTGCTGTTTTAGAATATGGTGTTGGAGGGGTTGGACTCATTATAATTATCCGTTGTGGATGGAGATATAGTAGATTTTCTCCAGTCAATGGTTGTTACCCATATTCCCTTACTAAGAGTCATGGAGGCACAACATGAGGATTTAAAATTCAGGAATTTATTTTCTCAGATGCCTAAAGGGAACACTCCTAATGGATATTCACAAGGTTGGGAGCATGTTGTTCTTCTTAGAGGATGCACAATAGTACCAGTTTTGTTACCAAAGGTGGTTTGGAGGTATTTTTATATGTCCCATTTGTAGGTACATCCAAGTTTGGTGAAGATATACCAAGACTTCCGATGTCAGTTTTGGTGGCCAAGAATGAATATAAGAGTTTTGGAGTTTGATTCCAAATTCCTTACTTGTCGGCATGTGAAGAAAAAGCACCAAATAACAATGTTTTTTCTGATCTTTTTGTGGTGCTAGAATGAATGTTGGATGTGGTCTCAATGGATACATGATGGGTTTACTGCTTACGTCGAAGGGAAATGATTTCATATGTGTGATCGTCGAATGGCTCAAATTTTCATCCCACTTCCTAGATTTCTAAGATAAGAGTTTAGTATATTTCTTGGGATGCACCTATAGTATAAGAATGTTTGACACCATGGAGTCCCATACAATATATTTTCATATCATTATTCTCGTTTTACATCCTTATTTTCGATGGGATTATAGGGTGATTTTGGGACCAAATTATGCATCAACACTTCATTTCACCCACAGACTGAGCATATCATTTATGTCTCGAAGGACATTCTACAAGATTTCATGTTGGAATTCTATTGTATTTGTGTGGATCACCTATCATTTTTAGAGTTTGTGTAAAACTATAGATAACATTTCACAATTGTTATGGATCCATTTGAGGCATTGAACAGATGACCCTGTTGTACACCACTTTGCTAGATTGACCCAGTAGAGTCAACACTCAGGGGCCTAAATTTTCTGTGAGATACTACATGGAAGGTGCAGATCATCCTATTGAAGATGGATACCACATAGAGCTTGCATAATTCTTCTTCCAATAGGTGACATAGGCCTTCATAGTTTGAGTAAGGAGACCACGTGTTCCTGCAAGATTCATCTCGATGTGGATTGAAAATTTTTGGCTGGAGAAAAAAGATGTCTCTAAGGTTTATCGGCCCTTTTAGATAATTTGTAGACATTAAAAGGTGTCATAATTCTTAGCTCTACCCCCACAGTTGGACTAGATATAGGTCGTCTGGCACGTGTCACTGCTAAGGAGATACTTGCATGAACCATCGCACATCATCGACCAGGGTGAGCTAAACACTGAGGATGGAGAAACTTTTGATGAGTACCTAATAGAGATCAAGGATTTATAGTAGTGGTTATTTCATTGGTCATATATTCCATTGGTGTGTCTCATATTGTAGCACATGAATCTCCAGGAGAGCACTTTGGAGTGGGAGGCTCAGATTTATGCTCAGTACACTCATCTTTTTTATTTTCCTTTGTTTCACATTTTTGGGGTTGTAAATCAACAAGTTGGGGAGAATTTAATTTTTTCAATTTCCCTAATATTATTTTTATATATTATATGAATAAATTTGGAGACCAAGCTCTAAGAAGACATGAGATTCTGAGGGCCAGTTTGACTAGAATAATTGTTTTAGAAAATAATAAAATATTAAATAGCATGAAACACAGTTTTCAAGAAAAGATGGAATCCTTATAAATGGGAACCTTGATTAGAAATATGAGGGAACTATTTAAATATGGGTAGTTAATTTACCCTAGGTGCGGCCTAACATTAACTAGTGTAGGTCGATTGTGAAAAGTAGTTTTGTGTATTATTAATGAAATAATATAAATTAATTTTTTATTTTATGTCACCATTTCATCAATGACATGACACAATGACACACATTATTTTATATAAACCATTATCTAGTGATTTAGGTGTATGATCATATTCTTATAATTCTGTTGACCATTAAGTGGGGAAGCACTAAATATTTTCTCTCATCAGGCAATGACAAAATTGTGGATCGGAGATCAATAAAAACCATTCTGGATGTATCTTGCTAGTGGAAATAAATCTTCAATAAAGATAAATCCAATTCCCAAGTATGATTATTTATTTCATATTTCATTTCCCATTCATCTATTTTATGATGAAAGTGAACCAACCAACGAACACGTTGATAAGCGGTTCGGTCATACCTTGTGGGATGGGATTAAAATTAAGGGATTTACAGGGTGTGATTTTTTGAAAAATGATTTTAATTTTTTATCATCATGAGTAGAATTTATCAAGGTCAAAATAATCAATGTTCATGGTTTCTTCCTCAATATTTTTCCATGTGATTTTCTCCCATATTATTTCTACGCTGTTCTATGTTCTTCATTGTGTTTATAAATGAGCGATCGTTACATATTTGTTTTTTCACATTGATCTAAAATTCAAAATGAAACATTAGGAAGTCCTATAGGTGGTGTGAAAGTGAAAATTATAGAAGATTCTAAATGGTTCGGGAGAAATAACATTTATAGTGTTTTTTTCGAAAGGAATGAAAATGTATTTTTGAGCCGATTGAACGCACAAAACATCCTGATTTGGTGATAGCATGACGAAACGAGTCTAGATCTATAGATTAGAGGTGAACAGACAATTGGTGTTGAACCCGAGAGATTGGATTTTATGCATGGAAGAAGAACCAAACACTCAGAAAAAACCCAATGGACATGGCGTGTAATCCAGGATTACATGGTGTTCGGCCCCCACTGAGTTTTAGCTGGGGTTTCAAGTAATAGTTAAATGTCATAGGTTCTGTGACCGCTATCACACAGCTTTTAGACCCTTTATAGTGACTCTGTGTGTGTCTCACGATATACACTGACATGGGTTCATGTGCATGGGTTTCCTAAACGGCATGTACCAGACCATACGACATGGCCTATAACAAGTATAGGGACTACCACGTGGACTGGTAAATGGGAAAAAAATAGGGGTTGACATCCTATAGTAGCACAAATCCAGAAAACACAGTTGGGCCTCATATGGAATGACATGGTCTCTGACATCTTCTACATGGAATGTACCCATATTCTACCCGTCATATTCTAAAGACATGGGACATTGTACACAAGTATTACCTAGAGGAAAGGGACAAGATGTGTGACAGTACTACACATCGTGTAACCCTTTCATTATGGATTGATTCTATTTTCCCCAGTACCATGGACCTGATTCCTTAGGGTTCATTCCCTTATCGTTTCCATGATGGTGGGTAATAAACATTTCATACTCGTAGGACTAAGATCCCTTCAATAGGACTTATTGGATAAATGTTTTGGAATCCCCTGAAAAGACCAAACCACGATCCTCTATTCATTCGTCATTCCGGATGTAGATAATTCTGTATTAATGTAACCAAAATTATAGTGGATTGATACTATATATAGTTGGATAATTTTGATTGAGTGGTTGGTAACACCCCATAGAACCAGATGTGATACTCATCTTTGTATCGTATCTCTATCATCAAATCTATATGTGTATCTATATCGTGGTGAGACTCAAAAAGTAGTAACTCATGGATGGACATTGTCAGCACTATATGGGTGCTTTGTTGACACTTTGAGCTCAATACCTAGTGTAAGTATGTGGTAATCATGACTTACCTCTAGAATGTGTGTCTTTGATTGAGTATATCCTGATATTAAAATGAATTTTATAGAAAAATACTTATGTAGAGATGATTGTAAATTAATTGTTATATTGGTATTTGTTTTGAGGTGTCCTACTGATTATTGTTATACTCAACCCAAAATGGGGTTTTCCCACACGTGTCATGTCTTGTGCATGCGAGCAAATAGTTGACAGATTTCTATGTTAAAAGGACTAGACTTTTCATTGTGAGATCAAGAAGGATGAGGTGTGATCTTATGACTACAAATAGCATTCCAAGTAACATTTCTTATAGGATGGAATTTTGGTTACAGAAAACTTTACGTTGGATAGTATTCATCCCAGTTTCACAATATATTACATTGTTTTCATACTCAATTTTTTGGGATATAGTGGTATGCATGTATTTTATACAAAGATTTTTTTACTTTTCATCATTTTTTGGGCATGGAGATGGGTGTCTATGTATATGTGTATAAGAAATTCCTATCATGTTAGTGATATGCCTACTCTGTGCTAGTTACCCACCCCTAGCCTACTAGAAGTGGGATTGAGGAGTCGCCTCACATGGCCTACTTGTATTTTTTATGAAACTTATTAATTATAATAAAGATAATATATGTGTTTTATGAAAATATGATGATATTATTTCCCTAAATGATCTTGAATATAAGTAATATTGAAATAATATGATATTGTATCCTAAAAATCCATTCCATTTTGATAACATTTCAACATTATTCTCAAGAGGGAAATATCATAAAAAGATACTAAAAATTACATGAACATAATGAAAAAACAGATTAAATATAGTGACTGCAAAATATTGTGCCTATGTATTTGGAGTGGGATTTATCCCATAACTCCACAAACATCCAAAAATGTTTTAATAACCTAATTGAGTAAAATCCCACTATAAAAAACCAATGATCTATAAATCAAAGAACAATTTCATAAATTCTTTGGGTAATTTTTGAATCCAAAAATTTTCAACCTAATTATATCCTTATATCCACCATCTAGGTCTAAATTAATCATAAACACACCAATATCTTCAAACCAAAATGTAAATAATAATGAAAAAACAATGAGTCTATTTAGTTCTATTCCCCATAATATATTTTTGGGATATTTATTGCCCCATATCCCGCTTTTTTCAAACCCACTAAATATGGGGGTGAAAATTTAAATAATAAATAATGTTGCTAAAAATTATAATGATAAATTTGAAAAATTATTAATAAAAATTATTATATAATTTATTCAAATAATTATCTAATTTCACACGTCTAATTAATTATATAAAATAAAAAAAGCTGTCATTAATTTTGATTCCATTAAATTAATGACATTTCAATTTTACCGTATAATTATTCACAAACATCCACATCTTATCCGATTTTAGTAGTTATGATCTAAATTTAATATATATATGGATTCTTGAAATACTCCCATCATTGTAATATCTATATAGAACTCCCATCATGGTGTTGTTTTTTTCATGGTGGAATGACGAGGTTAGGTACTAAATTACTCATTGAAACATATCATAACAGAAGCACTATAACTAGTTGGAAAATAGATAAAGTGTTCAATGACCAAAAAACAACTAACGTATACCATATGTTTTTTCTATAATAATAATAATAATTTTATTTTAAAGTTTCATTATTAAAACAATATAATATAACATTGTAAATACTAATTGATATTCATTAAATTAATAAATAAATGGATTTGTAATCTTATCTGTATGAGGACCTATGGGGCTTCAATAATTTTTATCTTATCTCTATATACATCAAATTCATATTATAATTTTGTATTGAGAGAGGGAACATCTATATATAGATTGAATTATTTTACAATGTGTTCGAAATCAAAAAAAATTAAACCTCACCCCTATGTGAAATAAATTAGTTTTTGAAATAATATGTCGATAGGATTACTATCAGAGTTTATATTTATGAGGTATTTTAATTTTTAATTTAGACATCATTGTTCATGAAAGCATAAAAATTATAATATTTTATTACACAAAAAGAATCATGTTTAAAGTACACTATATCATAATTATATAAATATGAAAACTAAAAACTCTAACAAAATATTATTTTAATTCAAATTAAGTGAATAAGCTAAGATATTATAAAAATACATAGAAATTATATAATTATCCTAGAAAATTCAATGAAATAATAAAATGATATAGGTTAAGAAAACTTATTTGTAGAAAATTAAGAATTCATCCATGAATTAAGGGTTATTAGAAATAAATTTTGGGTTAGTATGTAATGATGGATAATATTAAAATAGTAAATAATCATCATCAAATCATTGGGTAAGAGGTGTGGGAGAAGGTGATTGATGTGAAAAATGAGAAAAACAAATTCAAGTTATGGACAAGTAGATTTAATATTTTCTTTTATTGAATGTATTTTTAGTAGTACATAATGATTTGGATTTGTAACAAAGATATTATATAATAAAATAAATAATTTTTTCAATCAAAACTAATTAAATTATATTTCAATGCATGATATGTCAATTCAGAGTGAGAGAAATGCCTTTATTTGTTGGAAGATCGTCACTAATTAGGATTAATATTTTTTTATTAATATAAGAATTAAATAAGTAATTAAATAGCCATTATAGGTTAATTTTGTTACCGTAAATGTATATCAAATATTGAAATATAAATTTTCAATATTTTTTCTTGCATATTATATTTACCCATTCATTGAGATTGTGTTTTTAGTGATGTTTTAATGGAGTATATGAAATTGTGTTGTCTAGTTGTATTATTAAACAGAAATGTCATTCTAAAATTTCAAATTAATTAGGAATCAAAATTTGGAAACCCATATGGAACATTTTTCATCAAATTTATTATGGTAAAAAAATTCACACAAGATTAATAATATGTACTTATAATAACTCACATCAAATAATGTCTATGAATGATAATCATGTGGGAGTTCATTAGAACATACCTGGAAAATTGTTGATGTATTCAACGTAGATGATAACGGTGATGTAATGACCAAATATAATAGACCCAAACCCACAATCATGGATTCAGTCCTAAAATCATAAAAATTATATTTATTGAATGAAACTGAACGTTGTGACTCAATTCTATCCATAAAAATGTATAACATTAAAATGAAATATTAGACCACATTCATACCCATAAAACATTTTGTATTTCAGTTGTATGGAATTACGACATACTCTTACATAAACAATACCCATGGAATAACATGGCTATAATTCCCAATATACCCTCCTTTTAATATTCCATATTATTTATTTAACATATCCGACAAAATTATTTACATATGAAACCGTTCTAGAGAAAAAAACATTTTACATAATTATTAATAAATTGTGGAAAATGGAACAAAAGTAGGGTGATCAGAAATTCTCAGCATGGGTGAACATAACATTTAATAATTACATTTCATCTATTAGAGTAATATAATAATAATGGGTATGATAAAATATTCAAAATAAATGATTATAATATAAGATAACTCATACCCATCAATTAAAGATAAAAAACCTCAGACAATACAGAATTAATTAATAAAGTCAATGATTTAGTAAATTTGTAATCATGGTCCTTGTGACATCATTCTATATCATATGAATCATAAAAACCAAAAGAAAAAATTTATAATATGTCATGGTATCTTGGAAAAGTTCATATCACTATTACATATTGAGTAACCATCACAGCTACATATGATGTAACCTATATAGTTACAATTAAAATAACCATCATTGTATATTCCCATATTCTCATTGGATAAATCTAATCATTTAACTCTATCTAATATTTATAATAAGCTTACTTTCGACATCTATAACTAATATATTACTGGGTTATCACATACCCAACCATATTTGGTTTATTATTCACCATCAATTATCACAAATGATTCCTAAGAACCATAATAATTATATTACATAGATCTTTCATCTCATAATAAAAATTCTAGAAACATTCATTATTCCTATCAAAACACGATTATCCCATGGAATTGAAATTGGAGCCCAAAAAATATATTTGAAATGATCATAATTCATATAGGGAATGAATAACGATGGTTTAAAAATAATATAATCCCAATAGTGTACTAGAAACATCAAGGGTTTTTGACAATGATGGATGGAAGTAAAATTAAAATATAAAACAATATAAAATTTATATATTCATTATAAAAGTAACATTTGAAAAAAATATATCCACAAATTTATCTTAAAAACAATTTTAATTTAAATAAGCACTATAAAGTTTTAATGTTTTCTTAAAATAATTAAGGTTTCATGATCCAGATAAAACCTGTTCATCTCAAAAATGGTAAAAATAATAAAAAAATCTTCAGACATTTTGAAATAAATGTCCAATGAGACCCAATAATAAAATATTTAGGTAATTCCGTTTAAAAAACATTTAAATTAAGAAAAAATATCATTGAAAATATATTTACCAATGAATTTGTTTATAAAAGGATAGTTTCAATAATATTGTAGAAAACATTATTATAGAAGAGAAAGTGTCCTCACTTTAAAGAAAATAAATGATTGATATCACTTATAAAAAAGTTTATTAACATTTGTTTACCAAAAAGGGGGAATCTAAATTAAACATGTAAACCATAATTATTGTAATGTCTTAAAATTTCATTCTATTATTTTTAAATATTATATGAAATAATTTCAAGACTATGAATTAAGGAAATGTACAATTTTAAGGCTTGGTGTGTCCAAAATAAAAGTTTTAGAATATATTAAAATCCTAAACAGCATGTATGAACGGTTTTCATGAAAAATGTGAAAAATTATAAATTTGTTCATTAATCTTAAATTTGAGGGTAGGGTTGCATTCAGAGTAGTGGATTTACCCTAAACATTACTGAACATCATATAGCATGGGTTGGCTATGAATAGTATTTTCTAGATAATTTTAAATAAATAAAAGAAATTGATGACTTATTTTATTTCCCTATTTCATCGATGTAGAGACGTAATGATGATTATTCTTTAAAATGAACCATTAGGAAGAGATCCAGGGTTAAGATCATAACGATTTTGTAACACCCCAGGTAAATAAAGAATATGACATTTCTTATTTATCCATATTTGTGAATAAAATATTTAAATGTCTTTAAAGGGGACGCTATGTTCGATGGCGTACCCAACACGCAACAACGAGTTTCTTGGGAATCTTACGTTGCACTCTAATAATAAAATATTATTATTTTAAATGGGAGTTAACATGTAGTCGTTGTAATGACGGGAATGGATAGAAATAACTAATATATGATTATATATGTTTTTAAATGATTTTACATTTATACAATAAAAGATAAAGGCTTAAAATACGGAATGAATTCAATTTTAGGCGTATATGCCCTAGTTTTCACTAAAGGTTCACTTATAACCTTTTGATGGAGAACAGTCATTAAATATAGTTTTGTTTACTATTAAAATTTTTTTGGACCAAATAAAACTCTTATTAAGAATCGGGACATCAAAATTTACTTTGTGTAATTTTTTGGTATCCTTCCGATAAAGTTCATTTTTTTAATGAATAGTGTAAAATGTTGTATTTTAATTCAAAACCACTTTTTAATCAAATTTATTTATATGATTAGATTATATTTTGAATTGGTTTTAATGTGAAATTAGAAAATATTTTTACCATTAAATCCAATAGTGGTCGTTGGAATCAATTTCACTTTGAAATCAGACTTAAACTAGTGTCAATCTTTTGATACTTATTGTTTCATAAAACACGCTATTTGTCATGACAGCGGGAATTAATTATTAAATTAATTAATGTGACTTAAATGTTTTGAATTTTGTAAAACGGACATCATTTTTGAATTCGGAATATCAACTATAGCTTAGGGTGAATTTTTGGGATTTTTCTGAAAAACTTCAATTTGTGATGAATAGTGAAACCACTAAGTGGTACTTATAAAAACTGATTTTCTGTTTAAATGAAATTTTGCCATCATTGTGTTTTGATTTTCAAAAATCCGACATACATGGTTGTCATTAAGAAGTAAAATGTGGTTCAATGAGATTAAAATAATTTTTTGGTGAATAGTAACTTATTAAGTTTTTAATCGCGATTAGTGGTAATTAGTGTAATTTAAGGTAAAAAT
Organism: Viscum album; assembly: GCA_963277665.1. Classification (NCBI taxonomy): domain Eukaryota; kingdom Viridiplantae; phylum Streptophyta; class Magnoliopsida; order Santalales; family Viscaceae; genus Viscum; species Viscum album. Next base: position 1,587,275,003 of record OY728141.1, on the reverse strand, counting down.
GATATTATAAGAATGTGAAAACACCATGACACTTGTCCTACACCTATTTTGTGAGTCATGGCCGACCAAGACAAGCCATGGGCCAACTTGGGGACCCCATGGATCCACTTTGGTTGGGAAATGACATAAATACCATTTTATTTAATGTAAAAGTAAAATTGACACAAACATGATATGTTTTACTAAAACAATTTTTAAGTGGGGTTATACAAGTCATATTTTTTATTATAAATAGTCATTGGAAAGCTAAAAAGATTTACTACATCATAGTAATTTTTTTATAATTATTAGACATTAAATAGATTAAATTTTTTATGACATAATAATGATGCAGTGATGACATCATTATTTAACGATTAAAATAAAATGGAAATATAATGTAATATCTATGAACTACACATGTCCAAAACATTTTGGATGGGTGGATTTCGAACCCTTATAACCTTATCCACGAATTATATCAATGTGGGACCTTTTAAAACCGAAACACATATTCAAATAAAGTAATATTTCTTTACATTCCAAAAGTGCCCCTCCTCTCCTCTTATAAAAGGCCCCCACCTCTACCTCATTTAACACACTCCTCAAGCCTTTGGCTCGGCCAACCCCTGCCCATTTACTCTCTCCACATACCTCTCCTCATCGTAGAGGATTCTCTTTGGGCAGAATCCTTTCAAAGGAAGCCTTTAGGCTCAAATCAAAAGGAGTTACACTTTTAATGGTAATTCATTCTCTCATGTTCATTTGTTTTATTTTACTTCTCCAACCACCTAAACTCTTTTTATTTACTTCTTTTGTAACAGCACCAGTATCTTCAATATAATAGGATGTTGTTATAAGATTTATTTGAGCTACACTCTCACACAACTACATCAAATGGTTAAAGAACATACGGTTTCCGTGGATGGTGAAATTCTGCCTCCCGAAACTATGATTGTTCAATACTCATTTAACACCTTAAAAGGTGGCCATTATGATGTCACTATTTTTATATATGATATATAATATGTTTATGTTTTATTTATTCTTCTGTATTTTTCATTTTTGTCTTACCTTTATGGCTTCCATTATGGGTATACGCGATATCTTCATTTAAGGAAGTGCGGACTACCGCCCCCTCAAAGTAATTTGATTCGTTAAATACCATATGTGGGATGTATAAAGGATGGAAATATGATATTATATATGAAATTATACTGGAATTATTATATACCTTTATATCATTATTATTCCATTCTATAAAATACGAAATAGAAATGAAAGTAGCGTTCATGCGTATGTACGGCTTACCGTCTCCATGAACGGTGCATTTCATTTCTTACCTCAAAATGATTATGTAATGTTATAAATTAATGAAAGTACTAGATATATATGACATATAGGATATATACATAATGAATAAAATTCTGTATATAATAAACATTTGGCCACACGAACAACATGTAATTGTAAGAAGTCCACTTTCGACTTAAGAACCAAATATCGGCAAAACAAATATTATTAACTTAAATGATTACATAATGTTTATGACATGGTAAGAAGTGGTATAAAAGTAATAATTAACTTGAAAAAGGTTCTTAAGGAATTAGAAATTAACTCAAGTTTATTATTCAGGATATTAAAGAACGATCGAGTCAAGTCGGACCCAAGGTAAGGGATCCTACAACTCTCTTTCTTTTAAAGTACACTCTTTTATGTCATTTATTTTAAGCTCATCTTTCTTATGATTGGGATGTTATTTTATATTACATTTACTGTAATTTTTATGTTCATGTGATGATAGACCCTATTCTCTCTCATCAATCCATTTTGGAAGTTTTGAGTGGCGCCGTTAGGCTGCCGAACTTTCGTAAGAGATCTAACCTCTCTCTTTCTTTTTAAGTACTCTCCTTTATGTCACTTCTTTTAAACTCCTCCTTGCAATGTTGGGGGATTTCCTTTTATATTACACTTGCTGTAAATTCTATTGTAACATGATGGGATACTCTATTTGATCTCATCAATCCATATTCGGATGTTTTATGTGGCGCCGTTAGGCTGCCGAGTTTTCGTAAGGGGTTTTTCATCTCACTTTTATTCCCGTGAGATTTATGCTACATTTTCCAAAAATTCCATTGAGTGGTGTATGTACTGCCCATTATTCTACTCTTTGTGTAATATAATTTCGTTTATGAGTATTTACATCAATGACCTATTGTCTTTCTTTCATGGGGTGTACGTTTTGAAAGATACCCAAGTCGGTAAGGGAACCTTTCACCCTCCTCTTTTTTAAAAGTCTTCTTTTATTGGGTCTTTTAATTTACATATTTTTATGTTTGGATATGTTCTCATACATCGTTATTGATGTAAATTATATGTCCAAGTGATGAGATACACTTTTTATCTCTCATCATCTCATTTTGATGTGATGTCGTTAGGCTGTCAAGGGAACTTTTTAACCCAATTTTGATTTCTTTGGGTTCAACTTGTAGTCATTGAATATGTCATCCATTGAATATGTGTGAATGACCTTTTATTGTTCTACACTTAATATCCACTTATACTGGGTGTATATATATTTGTCACACATATTTTTGAGATTTATTTGTCCTTAATTTAAGGATACCTTCTTTATAAGGGATTTCATCACATTTGACTTTTCTATTGAGGGTTCATTGTTGTTATGCACCAATTCACTCTTATATGGTGTATATACATTCCTTTGGAGTATTATATCATGAATCCATTTATTCTCATGATATTATAAATTTCTGACTAAATGTTACTCCTCATTTATTGTATCCAAGTGTCTCTAATTTTGGTAAAACCCCTTTAACCAAAATATCGTTTTAAATGTTTTAATTATTTGATATTATTAATATCCATGTTTTCAAAATGGTTTTAAGAATTTATTTATATGGATATTAATGGTTTAAAATTTTAAGCTTCAAGGTGGTATGGGACACTTTGATTCAAAAATCTCTTTATTAATGGTTTTGGAAATGGTTTCTTTTTGAATGGATTCAATATTTCAATATACTAAAATGTTATATTGTGATTGAAATATGGAAATGTTATGTATCCTTTATGCATGTTTTGTGTGACACATTTACGTTATGGTTCTTGGGCATTGTTATGAAAACGGGTGGTTCCGTGATAAACTAAGGGCGGGTGAGCCCGTAATAGCTCTCCAATGCATTGGGTAATGCGAAGGAGTGAAACGTTAAGGTTTCTCCGAAGATATTTAGGGAATATACTGTGATGGGTATTCCAAACGTAACCAAGAGGGTTACTTCCTACGTAAGAATGTTATGAATGCCTCAAGTTACCTTTATGTCTTATGTTTTCTATGATTTATTCAAGATTTGATGAGGTATGATAAAGTACTTATGTTTTATGGGTAAAATATGAACTCATTCTTATGTATATGTGTACCCATGTTTCCTTTCCATATTTTTATATCCCTTACTGAGATTTTTGTGCTCATCCCAAGTTTTTTTGAAATGTTTTTCACAGGTTAAGGGAAAGGTACATGATGTGATGATAGTGTCAATGATGTGTCAAGAAAGAATCTGTGTTATATTTTAAATATGTTTCCATTGATGGGAAGAATGAATACTGTCTTTTATGTAACCACATTGTTTAAAAGTGGAATGTAATGCAAGTTTCATGATCTAATTCTCTAAAACTCTAAACCTGAAAAGATCCTAAATCTGTAATCTTGTAATAACTCAAGATTAAGTAAGGTTTAAGGTTGGGGCCTTATAGATTTAATTACCTAGATGCACTCAAGATAAAACCCTAAATATTTCTCTCAGTGGGAGTTGATGGGATAGTGGATCGAAGATCAACAAAATAATTTCTGATTATATCCCCCTCGTTGTAATCAATCTTCAATAAAAAGTGATCCAGTTCCTAGTTAGGATACATTATATCATATTTATTTCTCCATCCTTAGATTTAATAATGAACATGGAACAACCAATGAATAGGTTGATTCAAGGTTCCTTTGTGCCTAGCATGATTGGTTTTAAATTGCAATATTTATGGGGTTTGATTATTTTATTAATGATTTAATTACTTTATCATTATTACGGGAATAGATCAAGGTAGAAGTGAACAATGGTTGATTTTTATTCTATATATTTATACGTTGGGATTTTCTCCCATAGTATTTCTATGCATGTTCATCATTGCATTTAGGAAATAAATGATCATTCTGTCTTAGTCTCTTAGCTTAATGATTGGAAATAGAATATATAACATTGCAATGACCAAATGGAGGTGCGATGATGATAGATGAATCAGAACGGTTCCAATGAAATCGTTCTTTGGGGGGTTTTCTTTCATAATGAATCAAAATAGGCATCTGAACTAATTAAATGACTAAAACATCTCGATTCAGTATTAGGATAATGAAATGAGACAAGATCCTGAATATTGAGATGAATAGACCACTACAGAATAACTCGACAAATTGATTGAGTTGTGTAGACGAAGAACCAGACGTTCTATAAAATCATAATGAATGCAGCAAGTAATTTGATATTACACAACGTGTTCCCCCTACTCAGTGAATACTAGGGTTTTAGGGAATATTTAAATGTCACGTGAAATGTGACCCCTATCACACATCATGTAGGGCCTTCCTAGATACCCTACGTGTACCTCAAGAGATGCACAGACATGGGGTGGAGTAAATGGGTTTCCTGCATAGTGTGAACCTCATGACATTACTTGTCCTTGACCATGTACATGGGCTACCTCATGTATTGGTACATGGGAAGAGACACACAGGTTAACATCGTGTCTTGGCACACAACCAAAGAACATGGGATGACACTGGATGGAAAGTCATAGTTTTTGGATCCTTTTAGCCGGTGTGTACCCATCTTCCACATGATAAGCTCTAAAGACATGGTCCACTATATACAGGGAGTTCCCGAGGTCAAGGGACACCACGATTGACAATACTACCTATTTTGTACCCCTTCCAACATGGATTGATTCACCTATTATCCATATATTTGAAAATTATAATTAGGTTTTTCCATTATCTTTTTATTAAAGGTGTTTAGGAATCATTTCCTACTCATATAACTATGATCCCTTTAGTATGTATTCCTAGATAGTGCTGGACTCTCACGTGAGGCCTAGTACTGGATCCTGTTTTCATTTTTTGGGAACAAGGTAGAGTATTCGGTAATGGAGTTACCAACATTATAGGGAGTTGATCTTCTACATAGCAGGTTAATCCATATTGAGTTATTGGTATCACCCCTTGGCCCTGAATGTGATCCTCATTTGTCTATCATATCTCTCTCTTGAAAACTATCAACGTATCTATATGGTGGTGAGACCTGAAAAGTAGTACTTATCGGATGGACATCCATAGTGATATTGGACTAGGAGTATGTTTTTTCAAATGAGTTCATTGTATAATCTTCAAGCTGAATCCATTGTGTTAGTTTGCGATAGTCGTGAAATACCATCAGACTCTATGTCTTGGATTGAGTGTATATTGATATTATTATAGGTATGGAAGACATATACTAGTGTTGAGATGACTATAATTTAATTTTTTATATTTCTTTATGGTTCTGGGTGTCCTACTTAATATTGTTACAATAACCCTTGAATGGGATTTTACTACACATTTCATGTCTTGTAAAGATGAGTGACCTTTTGATGGAGTCCTAGGTAGACCCAGAACATACGGTGCTTTGTGAGATCCGGCAGGGATATGTGTGTTCTTACGACTACATACAGTAGTCCAAGTACCTATTATGATAGGTTAGACATATGGTTATTGACTTCTTTTATTGTGCTCATATTTGGACTAATTTCACCTTAATTTACATTCCTTTCATACTTTTTTTTGATGGGATATGGGAGAATACATGCATTTTTTACTTGGTGGTTTTTACTTTTCAAAAAATTTATGGGATTAGAGATGGGTATGTGGGTATAGGTACATTGGTAATGCTGCCAATTTTTGTGATATTACTACTAATTTCTAGTCACCTTCCCCTAGAAAATTATATATCGGCTTGGGGAGTCATGAGATGGCCCCCTCTAGGATTGGTCATGATAGATTGGTATCAAAGTCAGGTTCGTTCTACATTAGGATCGGGGGTCTGTGTGATTGGTTTGGGGAAACAATGTTAAGTGTTTTGAGTTTGACATTTCGGCTAGGGACTCCAGTTTTGGTGCGAGTGGCCAACATATCCATACATAAGGAGGGTTATCTTACTTTTCTAATAGGTTCATGAGAACACTAGTTGCATGAAAAATGGTGGTACATGAATAATATAGGAAAGAATTGTAGTTTCCATGCCTTTATTATGTCATCTCTCTATATAAACTCATTGATCGTGGTACACATAGTTTTCTAAAAGGATCCATTTATGATGCATACTAGTTGGGATTATGCTGTTTGACCATGAAGATGTCCCTTTAGTGAAAAGTATTCGGTACTAGGACCCGTTTTCTAGATGTTACCTCCATGTGGTGCACTATCTACACTATCACAATTTTTGAAGCACACGTTACCCGCAAAACTAGTAGATTTTCAACGTAGGATGAGCACACTACATGAGTATTAGAGATAATGACCCCTTAGGTTTCGAATCAAGCACAACCTACATGTAGCTACTGACAAGATTGAGTTGGTGACCTATGTCTTTCTCCTAGTCTAGACACTATCAAATTATATGGTTGTCCCGATGGTGAGCCTTCTACATAGCTCAGAAATGTGGTGGTGGAGTTTAGTTATCCAAAAGCACATTGAGACAACTCTTTTGTAGACAAAGATCAAGCTTCTATTTATATAGGGATAACACTAGTTACACTAAAAGCTGTGCATATTCATGGGAATCTTCATCTCTAGAACGGTTACATAAATGTTTTTTGATTATTCATCAAGGTTCACTAACCATTCCATGTAATTGATGAATATGCTTAGAGATCAGTACATTCGGGGTTCAACCTTCATGCAAGGTCTGCATAGAGAAATCCAATATATATTGGGGTTCATGAACAATATTTCATGTCACAATTATTTTGGCTAAGCATATACAGTCGGTGACAGTTAGTGGTGGATGAACAAGATAAGAGACCTCACCAACATGGAGATGATGTCATTTGTAGAGACTTGTAAATGAGATAACTTTAAAGAGGTCCTATGACAGAGGACCGATAATTCAGGGCTCACAAGGTGGGTCTTGTTAGCCGATGGAGGGGCAGTTCTTTTCCTACGATGGCAAGGGAAATATAGGACAAGATTGTATGATGAACCATGCAACTTACAGGGATACTATAGACGTAACACCAAGGTAGAGGTAGTGATATGAGTATGTAGATTCATAGGGTTGAGGATGTCGAAGAGGAGATGGGAGAGTAGCAGGTGGTGGATTTCATTTCAACTTACTACCACAACCACCCCCAGGAGGGCCACACATGGTTTAGGGAGCTGGACGACAGGTGAGGAAAATGTTGCATGCGGATGTGGTGAATGACCCAGGGGCTCCAATACTGTCTTATGGTATGAATTGTGTCTTTTCTACTTTATATGAAGCACAAATAGTCACATGTGATATTCATTCCTTTTCGCGACACATATCTTTTTTGAGACCTATAGATTCTGGTCGAAGGATTGACTCGACCATTACGCTTGGAGACAACAACGAGAAAATACTCATAGATCACACACCTATGTTGATAGTGTTAATCGATACTTTAGTGTGAGAGTTTTAGTTGGAATATATAGGTGGATGCATTGAGGACTTATGAAAACATTAATGGTATGGATTGGTTATCTTATATCTTTTCCCATATTGTTTGTTTTAAGCTAAGTGTGTAGTGTGTCCATATTAATGTTATGAGGTTTTTCATTGTTAGTGAAAAAACCCTTCAAACACATGGTTTACTCATGATTAAGTGGGTAAAACTGATTATCAATCCATTTGACAGCCTGACCCTTGGTGTAGTAGATGTTTTGAACTTATGATTTCCAGTAGTAGTGGTGGAGTATGAAGAAATAATTCTTGAATATGTTTTTATATTACCTCCCCACCACGAGTTAGAAATATGCATTGATTTAAAAATCTCCTATGACATTGATATTTTCACCAAAAAATATGATGGCTCCGTAGATCTTCGTGAACTGAGGGAGTAGTTGGAGGACATACAGAGGGAGGGATTCGTTAGACCCAATTTTTCACCCTAGGCAACCACATTTATATTTTCAAAAAAGTAATGTTAAATCTTGATGTTTATTTTGGACTATAGGTTCTTGGACCATGTGTCTATGATGTATAATCATCCACTGTATAGGATTTAGGACATCATGGACCAATTGAGTAAGGTATGATGGTTCTAGAAGGTTCACCTCAGATCATACTATCACCAAGTGTGAGTACCGAATGAGGATATTTCAAAGAGAAATATCATATGTCATTATGGTCACATTGAGTATATATTGATGTCCTTTGGTGTGATGAAATTCCAAATAGTGTTCAAGGGACTCATGAAGAAAAGGTTTTAGCCTTACTTAGAATGGTTTGTGGTAGTCTAAATCAAAGATATCCTTGTGGACTCTACATCCGAGGAGGGGAACACGATACATGTAATGATTGTTCTATATGTACCCTAAGAGCATAGGGTTTTTATAAAACTTTAAAACTTCTATTTATCGATATAGGTGGTCCAATTTTTGGTGAATGATATCTCATCAGATGGAGTGGTAGGGGACCCATCCAAGGTTGAGGTAGTGTTAGCATGGGAACCTCCTAAGAATGTAATGGAGATGTGGATCTTCCTCGGGATAACATTCTGTTGTCATAGATTCATACCTTATTTATCCAGGATATCATAACCTATGATGACATTGACTCAAATGGAGAATCCATTCATTTAGACAGTGAAGTGCTAGTGGGAATTTCATTTGTTGAGATAGAGTTTGATGAGCACTCCAATAATATGATTTCCAGAGGATGGTGTCATGTACGTAGTGTTTTATGATACCTCAATAACATGACTTGGTTGAATCCTAATGAAGAGGCAAGAAATGATTGCATATGGTTCAAACTAGTTGGAAAATCATTGGTGTAACTACATGACCCACGATCTTGATCTTGCAAAAGTTGTGTTTGTATTGAGATGTGGAGACACTACCTGATGGGAAAGAAGTTTATTTTCTACTCCGATCACAAAAGTATTAATAATATATTCACTAGAAGGATCTGATCATGAGATTGAGGAGATAAAGAGAGTCACTCAAGGACCCTAACATTAAGATTGACTATATTCATGGGAAGCAGAAAGTGTTGCAAGATACACATAGAAGAAGATCTAGGTTGCTGTTTTAGAATAGGGTGCTGGTGGGGTTGGACTCATTATAATTATCCGTTGTGGATGGAGATATAGTAGATTTTCTCCAGTCAATGGTTGTTACCCATATTCCCTTACTAAGAGTCAGGGAGGCACAACATGAGGATTTAAAATTCAGGAATTTATTTTCTCAGATGCCTAAAGGGAACACTCCTAATGGATATTCACAAGGTTGGGAGAATGTTGTTCTTCTTAGAGGATGCACAATAGTACCAGTTTTGTTACCAAAGGTGGTTTGGAGGTATTTTTATATGTCCCATTTGTAGGTACATCCAAGTTTGGTGAAGATATACCAAGACATCCGATGTCAGTTTTGGTGGCCAGGAATGAATATAAGAGTTTTGGAGTTTGATTCCAAATTCCTTACTTGTCGGCATGTGAAGAAAAAGAACCAAATAACAATGTTTTTTCTGATCTTGTTGGGGTGCTAGAATGAATGTGGGATGTGGTATCAATGGATACATGATGGGTTTACTTCTTACGTCGAAGGGAAATGATTTCATATGTGTGATCGTCGAATGGCTCAAATTTTCATCCCACTTCCTAGATATCTAAGATAAGAGTTTAGTATATTTCTTGGGATGCACCTATAGTATAAGAATGTTTGACACCATGGAGTCCCATAAAATATATTTTCATATCATTATTCTCGTTTTACATCCTTATTTTCGATGGGATTATAGGGTGATTTTGGGACCAAATTAAGCATCAACACTTCATTTCACCCACAGACTGAGCATATAATTTATGTCTCGAAGGAAATTCTACAAGATTTCATGTTGGAATTCTATTGTATTTGTTTGGATCACCTATCATTTTTAGATTTTGTGTAAAACTATAGATAACATTTCACAATTGTTATGGATCCATTTGAGGCATTGAACAGATGACCCTGTTGTACACCACTTTGCTAGATTGACCCAGTAGAGTCAACACTCAGGGGCCTAAATTTTCTGTGAGATACTACATGGAAGGTGCAGATCATCCTATTGAAGATGGATACCACATAGAGCTTGCATAATTCTTCTTCCAATAGGTGACATATGCCTTCATAGTTTGAGTAAGGAGACCACGTGTTCCTGCAAGATTCATCTCGATGTGGATTGAAAATTTTTGGCTGGAGAAAAAAGATGTCTCTAAGGTTTATCGGCCCTTTTAGATAATTTGTAGACATTAAAAGGTGTCATAATTCTTAGCTCTACCCCCACAGTTGGACTAGATATAGGTCGTCTGGCACGCGTCACTGCTAAGGAGATACTTGCATGAACCATCGCACATCATCGACCAGGGTGAGCTAAACATTGAGGATGGAGATACTTTTGATGAGTACCTAATAGAGATCAAGGATTTATAGTAGTGGTTATTTCATTGGTCATATATTCCATTGGTGTGTCTCAGGTTGTAGCACATGAATCTCCAGGAGAGCACTTTGGAGTGGGAGGCTCAGATTTATGCTCAGTACACTCATCTTTTTTATTTTCCTTTGTTTCACATTTTTGGGGTTGTAAATCAACAAGTTGGGGAGAATTTAATTATTTCAATTTCCCTAATATTATTTTTATATATTATATGAATAAATTTGGAGACCAAGCTCTAAGAAGACATGAGATTCTGAGGCCCAGTTTGACTAGAATAATTGTTTTAGAAAATAATAAAATATTAAATAGCATGAAACACGGTTTTCAAGAAAAGATGTAATCCTTATAAATGGGCACCTTGATTAGAAATATGAGGGAACTATTTAATTATGGGTAGTTAATTTACCCTAGGTGCGGCCTAACATTAACTAGTGTAGGTCGATTGTGAAAAGTAGTTTTGTGTATTATTAATGAAATAATATAAATTAATTTTTTATTTTATGTCACCATTTCATCAATGACATGACACAATGACACACATTATTTTATATAAACCATTATCTAGTGATTTAGGTGTATGATCATATTCTTATAATTCTGTTGAGCATTAAGTGGGGAATCACTAAATATTTTCTCTCATCAGGCAATGACAAAATTGTGGATCGGAGATCAATAAAAACCATTCTGGATGGATCTTGCTAGTGGAAATAAATCTTCAATAAAGATAAATCCAATTCCCAAGTATGATTATTTATTTCATATTTCATTTCCCATTCATCTATTTTATGATGAAAGTGAACCAACCAACGAACACGTTGATAAGCGGTTCGGTCATACCTTGTGGGATGGGATTAAAATTAAGGGATTTACAGGGTGTGAATTTTTGAAAAATGATTTTAATTTTTTATCATCATTAGTAGAATTTATGAAGGTCAAAATAATCAATGTTCATGGTTTCATCCTCAATATTTTTCCATGTGATTTTCTCCCATATTATTTCTACGCATGTTCTATGTTCTTCATTGTGTTTATCAATGAGCGATCGTTACATATTTGTTTTTTCACATTGATCTAAAATTCAAAATGAAACATTAGGAAGTCCTATAGGTCGTGTGAAAGTGAAAATTATAGAAGAGTCTAAATGGTTCGGGAGAAATAACATTTATAGTGTTTTTTGTCGAAAGGAATGAAAATGTATTTTTGAGCCGATTGAACGCACAAAACATCCTAATTTGGTGATAGCGTGACGAAACGAGTCTAGATCTATAAATTAGAGGTGAACAGACAATTGGTGTTGAACCCGAGAGATTGGATTTTATGCATGGAAGAAGAACCAAACACTCAGAAAAAATCCAATGGACATGGCGTGTAATCCAGGATTACATGGTGTTCGGCCCCCACTGAGTTGTAGCTGGGGTTTTAAGTAATAGTTAAATGTCATAGGTTCTGTGACCGCTATCACACAGCTTTTATGCCCTTTATAGTGACTCTGTGTGTGTCTCACGATATACACTGACATGGGGCCATGTGCATGGGTTTCCTAAACGGCATGTACCAGACCATACGACATGGCCTATAACAAGTACAGGGACTACCACGTGGACTGGTAAATGGGAAAAAATAGGGGTTGAAATCCTATAGTAGCACAAATCCAGAACACACAGTTGGGCCTCATATGGAATGACATGGTGTCTGACATCTTCTACATGGAATGTACCCATATTCTACCCGTCATATTCTAAAGACATGGGACATTGTACATAAGTATTACCTAGAGGAATGGGACAAAATGTGTGACAGTACTACACATCGTGTAACCCTTTCATTATGGATTGATTCTATTTTCCCCAGTACCATGGACCTGATTCATTAGGGTTAATTCCCTTATCGTTTCCCTGATAGTGGGTAATAAACATTTCACACTCGTAGGACTAAGATCCCTTCAATAGGACTTATTGGATAAATGTTTTGGAATCCCCTGAAAAGACCAAACCACGATCCTCTATTCATTCGTCATTCCGGATGTAGATAATTCTGTATTAATGTAACCAAAATTATAGTGGATTGATACTATATATAGTTGGATAATTTTGATTGAGTGGTTGGTAACACCCCATAGAACCAGATGTGATACTCATCTTTGTATCGTATCTCTATCATCAAATCTATATGTGTATCTATATCGTGGTGAGACTCAAAAAGTAGTAACTCATGGATGGACATTGTCAGCACTATATGAGTGCTTTGTTGACACTTTGAGCTCAATACCTTGTGTAAGTATGTGGTAATCATGACTTACCTCTAGAATGTGTGTCTTTGATTGAGTATATCCTGATATTAAAATGAATTTTATAGAAAAATACTTATGTAGAGATGATTGTAAATTAATTGTTATATTGGTATTTGTTTTGAGGTGTCCTGCTGATTATTGTTATACTCAACCCAAAATGGGGTTTTCCCACACGTGTCATGTCTTGTGCATGCGAGCAAATAGTTGACAGATTTCTAGGTTAAAAGGACTAGACTTTTCATTGTGAGATCAAGAAGGATGAGGTGTGATCTTATGACTACAAATAGCATTCCAAGTAACATTTCTTATAGGATGGAATTTTGGTTACAGAAAACTTTACGTTGGATAGTATTCATCCCAGTTTCACAGTATACTACATTGTTTTCATACTCAATTTTTTGGGATATAGTGGTATGCATGTATCTTATACAAAGATTTTTTTACTTTTCATCATTTTTTGGGCATGGAGATGGGTGTCTATGTATATGTGTATAAGAAATTCCTCTCATGTTAGTGATATGCCTACTCTGTGCTAGTTACCCACCCCTAGCCTACTAGAGGTGGGATTGAGGAGTCGCCTCACATGGCCTACTTGTATTTTTTATGAAACTTATTAATTATAATAAAGATAATATATGTGTTTTATGAAAATATGATGATATTATTTCCCTAAATGATCTTGAATATAAGTAATATTGAAATAATATGATATTGTATCCTAAAAATCCATTCCATTTTGATAACTTTTCAACATTATTTTCAAGAGAGAAATATCATAAAAAGATACTAAAAATTACATGAACATAATGAAGTCAATGATATGATATATAATGGGTTAGTGTATTCACCTCATAAAATAATATAGCCTCACAGAAAATTATCCCCCAAAAAGTGAATTTGAGATTAAAAACAGATACATAGATCAAATAAATAAATTAATAATTAATTAACGGATTTATTATGAATAATATATATATATATATATAAAGGTCTTAATAAAAAATTAACACATTATATTAGCATTAAATCATCACTAAAGAAGAGTTATAACCCAATGAAAAGAAATTGGGTTATAAAACCCTTTACCACTTTGTAATTATTGAAGTGAAATTACCATTGAAGTAATAAATTATGTTGAAATATAAAATACCGTGAATTATAAATAAATAATGGTAATATTTTTAATATTGATTTATATTCACAATATAACATAAATTAGGTTCATGAAATTTAAATATTTTTGAAGTAAAGTAAATTCAGGTGAATTCACAAACATTGAGTCCATAATTATTGTTTATATTTTTTAACTCATACTTAATAAAATAAAATAAATTATTTTATTTATTATGACACATTTCTAGGGTTTCACCTTACCCATAAATTTTCTAACCCATTTACATTAATAAAATATTTAGATACTTAATCATTTAATCTACGACGGGTGTTTTGAGGAATTTTGGTTTATAATTTCAAAACATTGATATTGACCATGGCCAAAGGTATCATTTTTTCATCCATAATAATAATCATGAAAAAATTATAATTTTTAAAAATATTTTTTTTAAATACAACCATTAACTATAGTTTTGAAAAATAAATTACATAACAGTCATTGAGATGGTGGGTTGTGCGTACGTATGAGTAATGTTTATATTTTTAAATGTTCATTGTGGAATGTTTGTAAGTATCATATTATCATTAAATAATGATAATAAAAACATAAATATAATATTAATTCTTAATATATATATATATATATATAATTTACATTATGTGGAGATGAAAAACGAATCACGTCGGTTTATAGAGGTGGTTGTCCGAACGTAATCATGAACGATGATAAAATTTTTCAGTGAACGGAATGGTACCAAGGTAAATTATATATTATTTTTATAATTATAAATATTTAATGAATTTCATATAGATGTATATATATATTAAATCCATATTTAAAAATTTTCTATTGTGGCTCGGTTGGAAAATGAATTACATCGGTTCATGAGGTTGTTATTTTCCGTATGCAGGAATTATAAATTCACCACCCATTTGATAGAGGATGGATATGGATATAGATTATTTAATTAACATAATAACATATCATTATATAAAGGAATATTCTTTTATTATTTTATAATTGTTTAATAATATATTATGGATATTTAATAAGAAAAAAAACTAAAACATGCGGTTAAAAACTATACACCCTTTATGGAAAGTATCTTTTGATTGACAATATCATCTCCATATGGTTGGAATTAGGTATGTAAAAAGAAATAAAAAATTATAGTTGGAATTATTAGAAGGTATTTTGGTAGGTATATTTCTAAAAAAATGGGTTTTAGGTTCTTTTAAATGATAATAATAGGTTTTCTTTTGTAAGAGAGGGGAGGTGCGCTCTTGGAATATCTCAATACATTAAAATATATTTCAATTCGAAAAAAATGATTTATTTGAAATATATAATGAGGATTGATAAAAAATCTCATAAATTAACAAAAAAATTCTCATTTTAACCGTAATTTACTCATTTTAACCCCTTGTTAACCCCTTTCACACTTTTTGTGTCAAAATCGATTTTTTACTTTTGGAGGTACAATATAGTTAAATGAAAAGAAAAAGAATCCAATAAATAGACCATTATTGATATTATAAACTATATTATAATCACTTGGATGAATCTAATATTATTAGTATATTTAAATATTTAATAAAATATTATTTATAAAAATATAATATTAATGTCAATTTTAAAAAACAATCATTACGTTTGATAAAATTACATCAAAGAAACCAATATAATTCAAACAAAATATTACAATAAATACCATAAATTTAATTTTAATCTCTAATATTCATGTATCACAATAAATATCTAAAATTATAATACATAAAATATTTTTAGTATTACTTAATTTTATCTCTTCCATTAATTGAATATTATTGTGTCAGCTTTGTGGAAATTTATAATGTAACTATTTCATCACTATAAATTAAAAATAAATTCCTATTATCAAGGTAAATAATTTATTTATCAAAATAACATTTATAGAAGATATATCCTTTAATTAACCTTATTTTATTAATATTATTGTTATTAAAAATAATATTCATTCATTTTTTCATGAAATAAAATAATATAATCATTCTAATCAAATAAAAATAGAATAAGGACATGTAACTGAATGTATTATTCATATGGATGAAATGGAATTATAAAATAATACAAAGTCCAGTATAACACTAATTTTTTAGTCCTTAACATTTTATTTTAAATATTCAATTAATAGATTTATATTTTATTATGGTAACAAAAATCACTAATGTTAATATTATTATTAAAAATTATAATAACACGGTCCTATTTAACATGATTATACCACTCACTCTAAAAATAAAATCCAATTTTCAGTACATCAAAATAGAAATGTAGTATACAAATAATTATAAATAAATTGAAAAAAATA
Organism: Viscum album; assembly: GCA_963277665.1. NCBI lineage: Eukaryota > Viridiplantae > Streptophyta > Magnoliopsida > Santalales > Viscaceae > Viscum > Viscum album. The sequence continues at coordinate 1,587,258,522 of OY728141.1, read as the reverse complement.
AATGAAAATGGGGTTTTAAAAAAAATTTCTTTCTAAATATAAAATGTTTTCTCAGTAAATTGAAGAATAAATCTCATTACAAAAACCATAAATAGATCATTTTGATAAATAATGAATAAATTTTATTTTAAAAATAATCCAAAATAGAATTTCACTTTATAAGTAATTTAAAAAAAATAAAATGTTCAATTAAAATTAGTTTTTTCACTATTTAATGAAAAATAGAAATTTTATTCAAATTTACAAAGACCACCATCGTTTAATATTTTATTTTTTATTTTAATAAATCATATTTATTTTACCGAATATAATATCTATTTATTCTAAAAATAATTTACATTATTCTCTCACAGAAAGAAATAAAATTTTTTTTTGATGAAAGCATATCTTTATAACATGATCCTCAACCAGGTTGGTTGGAACTCTTTATGTGCATCTGTGAGACCCAAGTTTGAATTATGAAGGAGCTATATTTTCGTGTAACTGTAGCATTACTATAGTAGGTATTGAAGTGGGTAATCTAATAGGAACAATAAATTGTACTACTTGGTAATGTAGCACCTTTGACTATTCAACTTTGGGATGCTGGTTTGGGCTTGGATTCATTATGAATATCAGGCCACCCAAGTCCATTAATCTAGTTAAGGCTTTCATGCGACCTCAAGGCCTTCAAACCACCTCAATTCCATGGGTCCTCCTTTTTTAGATCATGAAGTCAAAATAAAACTGGACAGACCAAATGAACTATCTCAATAAGATGACTTAGAGTAAGCGGTTTTACCAAAACAATGCAATCCAAATTTGTATGAATGATATGGTATGGAAATTTCCATCAGGAGAAAGCATGTACACATTTTCCTTGTAATTTCTAGACAAACTAGAAAAGCCATGGTGGGAGGATAACTTCACGATATACACGTTGCGGTGGGGTATTTCCAAGTAGTCATGTTCGGGATGAATTCCTACAAGACCATTGGATCATGCAATATACTAATCCAATGGTCCTTGTAACGATTCCCTTTCATCCCATGAAATTAGGTTTATCAAAAATAATTAAAAAATCACAATGGGTTATTCATAATAAGAAATAATATATTTGAATAATAAATGTCTCTAATAAATACTATCTATTTATTTCAGAACTAGTAATATATAAAAATTAATTTATTAGATCATATATATATATATATTTATCATAATTCAGTTAATACAATATTTTCCAACTAATTTAATATATGTGTTATAATGGTAACATTTAAAATAATATTTTTTTCATTTATCCTTTATGCTTCCAATCATGTATGTCTTCTAATATAGTTTTTCTTTTCAAGATATGATGACATTACATTCTCCACCCTCTATGAAATATCTTACTCACAATATAGACATTGGATTAGTAACCACAGTTTTACATTTTGAAACACTGTTATTCAAAATGAATTTTGAAACAAGGGTCAATAAAATTTCCTCATTAAAAGAGAGAATGGGAAATATAAAATCTATCTATGATTGCACATACATGGTTTTTAAATACGGGAATAATAGTCAGAAGTAAAAATATGGATATTGAAGATAAATCTTATATCCCAATAATTGTAGAGTGATAGAGAAAATTGATCACAAGAAATTTAATGATCATGAGAAAGTGAACCACCAAAAAATATTAAACAACAGAAATTTGGAAAAGACTATAGATTAATTAAAAAACAAGAATAATTAGATATCATTTTGTTCTAATATACTACCATATTTGTATGGAATTTATGTACTATCTAAAATTAAAATATAAATAAATGTAGTTAATTCACAATTCTAAATTCAACTCTTAATAAATTTCCACCATCATATCATCTTCACTCCAAATGATTAGTATGTTAATTTTTTCATGCATAAAATACAAAAATCCACATAAAATTAATCACATAATCTTTAAGGGGATAACAAGATATTTTTTTTATTTTTAGACATTAACTGTCACGAACCGGATCTGGTCACCATCAAACCGGCACCAAACCCAGCCCGTGCCAAGGACCGAAGGGCGTTCCCGATCCCCACGGTCTGGCACAAGTGCCTGGGTATCATATCATGATAATTGGGAACGATTAACCCGATTTTATAAACATTAAACAACAATCAAACTCAATAAAAACAAATCTATATTTTTCAACTAAAACCGACTTTTACAAAATTTCAGAACTGAAATACATAAGTTAAAAATATTGTAAAGACCATTACAATTGTAAAAAAATCAAATAAGGACAGCCCAAGAACCTCCACATGGAAAGACGCACCGCCTTCAAGCCATCCCCATGACACTGCATCCCAATGGACAGCAAAAACCTGAATCAATGGCATAAAACTTGTACCCAAACCTGTGACATAAAATAAGAAAGTCAACTTACACCCAAAGGTGTAAGTAGGGTGTGAGAGAAAGCCTAGTAGGATACCACCTCTAAAAGATTACATGTGATAAACATTTCATGACAAAAAGCATTGCATGTTTTTTAAATAAGAAATGCTAGTTACAATTTTCTAAAGGATGCAATAATAAATGAAAACAGTTTTCATGTGGGATAATTTTAAAGGACCAAAAATTTTAAAATAAATAACAAAGGTACTGAATTTTCCATCCAACAATACCGTATGCCGACGGTATGTACAAAGGATCTAATGAGCACAAGTAATAGGAAATAACCCCTAGGCACTAGTTTGCTGTGGGTCCCAGGTACCTCGTATCTCGGTGAGAGTAACCACAAAAAATATCTGTTCTTGTGCACGAGCCACTAGTAGAGATCATACCCATAACCTAGTGGTCACCAATCATCATCATCATAGTTTAGTTATAGTTTTAAGCGTCAATCTTGCTAAGTGAAATTGAGGCCAAACCCCACGGATTCACTAGAATACTATTACACGTCCACCCACCTAGATACCCGGGTTTTCCCTTTGTGCTCAAACAAGTTCAAAAATCCAATAAGTATGGTTTTCACATTCAAATATCACTTAAAATTCACACATTAACCAAACATCCCCATGTACATCACACAAGTCAAAAATTCCACGTTTCATTCAAATGCATTTTGAAATCAAACTCACACCAAAATTGCCTACAACACTTTTCACATTTCTTTAACAGTTCCACAAATCCTTTAAATGATTTTATAAAACCATTACAATATATTCAACTCATATAAAAGCCCACACACATGTCACATAATACCCTTCTCAAATTCACAATTCATTTTATCAATAAACTCACACGAAACATCCCACACCTGTGTTTCGCACACAAAACACAATTTAGTAAAACATTTCGGAAATTTATCAAACATTATGAAAGTGTTTGACATCTCAAATCACCACTTTACCATTCAAAAACCCATATTAGGCGAACACACTCACCCAAACTGTACATATACACCCTTTCCCAACTTTGTTTAACCAAATAAAACATTTGAAATTTTTATAAAACAAACCCAAGAGGTATAACCATTGTTTGCACACTAAACCCATTTCAAACCCCTCATTCAAAACCAAAATCATAACAATAACAATCCAAAACATAATTTCCATCCCTAAAACAATTATTAAAGCACCCCCAAGCGTTATAAAAAGAAATCAAATAATACCACAAAGATACACATGAAAAATACACATTTTCATAAATCACCTTCAAGAAGTACAACAGAGTTTTACACCTTAAACTCAATAAAAAATCTCTTTTCAAGGCCTACATGATAACAAGTAATTACCAAACCTGAATTTTCAGCCAATTTCATGACTAATAAATCACTTTAATATGTTATAAACTAAACCCAAACATTACCCCAAGAGTCACACATGAAAAGTACCCAATTTCAAGCTAAAATACAACTAAAAATTAAATGCATAACCAAATTCATCAAAAATAGTTTTCACACCAGAAAAAGCATATTATAAACATACTAAATTAATGAACCAAGCAAGATAACTCATCATAAAATGGTTACACATGGAATCACCTACCTTTTGAGTCGAAACCCTCAAAACTTGGTGCGAAACCATAAGCGCACCACCGCCGCACCATAAGGAATATAAATCCCAACCTAGACCACCAAAAATTGACCCATAAGATACCAAATCACACATTAGGATCGAACCCTAACTTCTGGACATTTTAGAACAAAATGAAAGAGGGAGGAAACCCGAAGGGGAATGAAAAATTGAAGAGAGAAACACTTACTCAAAAAAATCTTGAATAAAACGACCCAAAATCCACCAGAATCCGAATTTGAAAACATCCAACCATTAAATGGATGTTCGAACAAGGAGAATGAGATCATATAGGAACTGGAATGGGGGAAAACAAGTAAGAATTGAGAGAGTTATGATGGAAATAACTTACCTCCTCAAATCTGCCTGATTTTAGAAACCCTAAGAATTTCAGCACTCAATCGCAATGGAAAATAGCTCCAAAGAGAGGGAAAATGAATGGGATCGAGACTGGGCTTTTTAGGGAAGAGGGGGAGGTGGAATCACCGAAAACTTCATTATAATTAATAATATATTAAACAATTAAAAACAAAATTTGAAACTGGAAACTTGGCTTTCGGGTTGGCCCAATTCTCAAATAAAAACCCAAATACCCCATGATTCTGGATTTATAAAGGCTCCAAATTTAAATGTGGTGTTAATATATCATGTTAGGACATTTAGGTGTTGTAATTACTGAAAAATATTAAAAAATGAAAATGTTATAAAAGAAACAAAAATTTATTTTTAAATATGGAATTGGGCTCACGGTTTGGCCCAATTCATGAAAACTCACCTATTCTCCATAAAACCATTGGAAACCCCCAAAACAAAGCATGAATGGAAAATAAATTAAAAATAAATTTAAAATAAGTTATTTATGTGACAATTCTCCCCACGTTGAAAACGTTCCGCCCCGGAAAGTCACAGCAAGGTTAAAGAAACAACCAAACCCCGCTGAGAAACCAATAGGTACTCCCTTGCGAGGTTTCACCCCCAAAGGCCAACACACCTCTAGTGATCAATTAAGGAAGGATTAATCTCACAGCCATAACTTACACCACTTTCCTAAAAGTATCAATAACATTCATAATTTTTGCCAAAATAAAACTCTTTAAACACTATCCGAACAAGACTCAAGCAATTCCCCCAAACGAACAATAACATTGAACAAGGATACACATAACTTACTTTAACTAATTCATTGGGCGCTCTCCAGTCCCAAAGTTTACCCAAGAAAGATGTTGGTGAAGGACCCTGAGACACCCTGAGAGGGGAGGGGTGAATCAGGGTGACCACTTTTTCTTTTAATGTGTTGGATCTTGTTCCCACGTTGGTAGGAACTTGTTGAACCTGTATGATGATTATGATCAGAATGAAAACATTCACATGCACAGAGAAGACACATCCATTTTTTACTTGGTTCACCACTAAGGGCTACGTCCAAGGAGCATACGCCGACAGGTTGTCGGTCGTACCTAAATCCACTATGCTTTACTAGCTGCGGATACAAAAGTTCGGGTACAGACACTCTGTCCCAGGCTAACTGCCTTTACAATTGTTCAGGGATAGCTCACTGCGTCCCTCGGGTCACTCCCGTTGACTCCCCCTGGCTCACTGCCGTTGGCGAAGTCCCACTCAGTTTATAGACGTGAGGGTCTCTTCTTCATTTGCATAAGAGTGCATCCTTTGTTGTATGTAGATGCTCTATTGAAGACCGATTCTCACCAGAAGAAGAATATCACTTTTCCTCGAATGTACCGAGTAGTCTCTTGGCTTTCGTGCAGCTCCAAACACGCCAGTGGGCTTCAGCAAAACCAGGCGCGCTTCTACAAGACAGTCGCGCAAGTCCCACTACGGCGTGCAAGTCCAAACTGGCGGGCAAGTGTCATCAACACACATGCACGACTCTTCCTTCCCCAACTACTAACTTGCGTGGTCCACCTCCTTTCTCTTCCAAACCACCTTGGGCGCATAGCCAAAAACCGGCGCGCAAGCTCTACTTGCGCGACAAAACAACCACCTGCGCGACTCAACCACCTGCGCGACGAGAGCTCGAACAATCTCTCGGCCTTGAACTTCGTTCAAAATGAGGAGGGGTGGTCCAGTATTTATAGGAAAACTGGACCCCCTGCGCGTCGGCGCGCAAGTCCCTCGACGGCGCGCAAGTCTTGTCTTCAATAACCTCTGGCGCGCAACTCACTTGCGCGACCCAACCAACACTTGCGCGACCTTCTTTCCTTAGCCAAATTTTGATGTTCTGATCCACAAAAACATATGGCGCGCAAGTCTTTTATCCTACAAGACCACGACGCGCAAGTACCTTTTCCAAAAACACTTTACTTTATTCGCCGATTTTTAGGCCCAAAAATTTGGCAAACACTGGGAAACAGCGCCACCTTCACTACTGTTTTCTGCTTGAACGATATGATCGCTTTGTTGGTGCACACCCTGAACTTCCACTGAGGATTGACAACAAACACAAACCATACACCAAATCATGATTTGAAGAACCTGGTTCCAACAGTTTGTAGCTAGATAGCTCTGAACAAGACTATCTACACCAAGCCAAGACCATGGATAAATGTAAGTTACTAGTACGGGGGGACACAAATACGCTCCCCACCATAAGAGACAACCAATAATTTTTTTTTCTGAGACAAAAACAGGACACTAATAGGGGGAGGCTTGAACGGACTCCCTGGTACATAGGGTAGAATTCCATCCAAAATTTCATAAGGAACATACATGAGAATAATATTGGTTGTCCCCACCATACAAACCATCCATCTTAATCGACCAGCATATGCCGGCACAGAAAGACCCAAAAATTTCAAGATTTGGGAAGGTCGAACGGTTAGTCTGCACAGTTTGTGAAACCGTGAACTAACTGTGCTGATCGATCTTCCTGCATGGCTTCCAGGCACACAGTCTCTCTTAATCGTTCACAAACCATGTGCTCAGCATGTCTAGCCAAATTTCCAACCAGTCTCCAAAGACTCAATGTAAACCAAAGGGGGAGGGAATGACATTAGGCGGTGACGTGGGTACAAGGCCCACCTCCTATTTCCACCAAACAAGAACAAAAGAAGGAATATGATGACACCATAGGTTTAAACACTTCCTATCTTTCACACCGAGGATTTGAAATTGTACAAGGGTTTAAATGACCCTGTGATTTCTCCTGACTACGAGCCAGCTTCTCTCCGAGACCTATGGCTGGATCTCAAATGATTGAAGCATCTTCGAACTCACAGTTAGTCTTTCGAAACCCACTGAATGAGAATTCTTCTTTCGGTGCCACCAACAACTACACCTCAACCCAAGATAAGTTTTCCATACATAACAAATTCCATACTCACTTTACCCTATCCCGATATTTCACTGAAACAAGGGCTAAGAAGAATCACACCTTGTTTCTTCAGGTGAGAAACAATAGAATTAAAGAACACCTACACCCACCTTCCTCTAAAATAGACTATTTTGAAGTTTTTCCAAGGGTGACATTCACCCAACACAACAGGGACTCTCAGAGGATTTCACAACTTTCACCTATATGGTCAATCGAGCACATGACATCATAAGGCATCACTGAACATGGCCATTGTGACTGATATAAACAATGCATGGAGAGGGGCCTTATACAACATCCCCAAACAACACATAATTCTAGAAAGTGGACACAATATCTTCTCGTGACCAGATTTCCCACACTGGTAGTTTATTGTGAACTCTTTCTTTGAAGAGACTACGAAGGACTCAGAGGGCCTCTTAGACACTATCCATACTGACAACCCCAGACAACTTCCACCTTTGACGAATCAGGTAGCTTAAGAAACTAAGGTCTCTTTTTACCATCCACGAGCACTCTTCTACAACAAGAGGATCCAAAAAAAACCAAGTATGTAAATGGTGTATACTCATTCTACAAAGCTCAAGAAAATATTCCTTACATTGATCAACTGGAGGATTTTCCAACAACGAAACAATCCGAGTTTCACTTAAGTTGTGCACTAACCCTAAATGGGGGCGTATCTTATCCAACGGGAGAACCCAAGGACCCAACCAAGATGGTCCATTGGTCAAAAAACCATAAACAGATCCAAACACATGAAGGTAACCACCATAAAGGTGTCCCGAAACATATCTCATAGGAGACTACTAGCCAGTCCTTCTACCCACCATACCGACCAAACATAAACCCAAAACACAGTTCAAATAGGAGGGGTTATTGGACTAAAAAAATGTCCCACAAAAACAACATTTTCAAAAACCCATAATACAAACCATCCAAAACTATACATCAAGACATCACGTTTTTCTTTAAATCCATTTCTTTTAAAACAAATGGTCCAGCAGTAAGATTATCGACCAATGGTACCCCATGGGCCTCACACATGCATGTTTTTGTGCCACACCAGACACCCTCCTCATATCCATCCCGGCACTCATCCAGTCATGCCATCAACCATCCATCATCCCATATAACCCCATTTATGTGGTCGCTAATGGAAATACCAAAGGTTAAAACAAAAATTCTTTCCACTTTTCAAAACCATAACGGTCAACCAACACATCCTTTTTTCTCATAACCGCTAACCACAAGATCAAAATCCCAACTCACATCTTAAAAAAAATTTCAGAAAGTCACAACCATTTAGAAAATAACTCACTTTCAAGATATTCACATCAATTTCAAAAAATCTCATCCCATTAAACCACACTCTGATTTTTTAGAAAACTCTATTGGAAACACTTTTCAAAACCAACTTCAATATAGTTCCAGCTTTCAAAGAGATGTAAGCACACCATTTTACATTTCAAAACAATTCGGAAAATTTAGTTCCACCATTTCATAAACCAAACCATTCCCTCTTTATTGGAAAATCATTTCATAAAATCCTTACGCTTCTTAAAACCATGTCACCTAAAAACCAATGTCCTACGATTTCAAAACTGAAGCACAAAACAATGCGAGAGGAAACTAGTTTCAGTGGGTGACATGGAAATATGGTTGGCAGCCATATTCCAATCACTTCACTGTCACAGTAAGTGTTCTAGGGATTATCCCTGGCTTTACATGGCTTTCCAGGCCCTGCGAGCTCACTGAGACCATTAACCCAACTCTCTTTTCATTTCCCCTAATCATCATCAAACCAAGGAAACCAAAGGAATTAGATAAATCCCGACTTCCCATGGTGACTCGAATCCTGTCATGAGGTGTGGTGATCAGGCACACTACCCATAACTGAACTAAAAAGTCCCAATAATCTTAACTTTATACTATCCCGACTATTCCCTAAATAACGTGACCCAAAGAGTTAACCAGAACCTCCTCTGATACCATTTTTCCACGAACCGGATCTGGTCTGTAACACCCCAAGATTTCATAGTGTGTTATTTCTTTAAAATAATACAAAAACATGCACTACACGCAACACCGAGTTCAATCACACCATGACTTACCAAACAAGCCGTTCAAAAGAGGTTATGAATAGTATTAACTAAATTTTAAACTTTATATAATCCTTATAATTTTAGAATCCATATTATGAGTTTCTTAGACATAATACAAGAACAGATTCATTTTCAGTATTGCACTTTTATCAACTTTTAATAGTGAAACCTTTTTAAATACAATATTTTAAACTTTTTGACTAAATGGGGACATCAAAAAAATGTAAAATGAAACATCCCAAGCTTCCACGGTACACTTTCCTTTGAATAATACAGTAGCGTGTGTTGTACGCAACTTCGAGTTCTAACACACCACAACCAATCAAACTAGCCGTTATGAATAGTAATACATAATTTTTGAAATTATATATATTTTATATTTTATAATGGACTTCATTTTTGGATTCGGAGTATCGAATTTAGCCTAAGGTGAAATTTTGGTACTTTTCGGATAACTTTCATATTTTGATGAATAGTGAAAATTACGAAATTTTAATTAAAAACAACTTTTTTAATCAAAATAATTAATAGTGATAGATTATGAATTTGAGTGGTTTTAAAGTATATTTAGAATATATTTTTACCATTTATTATAATGTTGGTCATTGGATATAATTTTACAATTAAACCGAACATAAACAAATGTCAATCTTTTGATAGTTATTATCTCTTAAAAACACGCTTTTTGTTTTGACAGCGGGAATTAATTTTAAATTAATTTCTGCCACTTATGTGTTTTGAATTTAGGAAAATGGATTCCATATTTGGAATCAGGATGTTCAAATTGTGTAAATAGGTAACTTTTATTTTTAGACATTTTGAATAATTACTGTGGTAAATATTATATTTACCATGGTTAAAGGCAAATCCGGTAAATAAGGTTTAAAAAAATAATATTATAATAATACTAAATTACCCTAAAACGTGTCTTAACCTTATTGTTTGATACATGGTCGACCATGGACATCTTTGGGTCGATTTTGGGACCCCATGGATCCACTTGTAAGTGATAATGACACTTTATTTTAATTAAGTTAAAATGAATACAAGAATGACACAAGCATATATCTTTTAGAAAAACAATTGTTACATAGGGTTATATATGGTGGATTTTAGATTATAAATATTTATTAGAAATATAAAACGATTTCCTACATAATGATATTTTATTTATAATTTTTAGACATTAAATAATTTATTTTATTTATGACAAAATGATGATGCATTAATTACTATAATAGTGAAAAATTAAAATAATTGATATTATAAATACCCAAATAAATGTAATATGAAACTTTTAATGAATTTAAGTAATTTTATAGGATAATATGAAATATTAGGATTTATTTAATTGACTTTTTTCGAATTAATCAATCTGTTATGAGTTTCAAAAAAATCAACTATTGAATTGTGTCAAAATTGACATAAAAGAGTTCTTAAAACAAATATTATATTATTAATTGATATTAAATTCCTAAAAATATAAGGTTCGGCCAAGAGACTTATTTCATGACAGGTTCATCATTAATGGACCACTTGGGGGTCGCTTGGATGTATGTAGTAAGTTTATTAACCATATTATATAAAAATACAAAGAGACATTGTAAAAGTGAAACTAATTAACTTAGAGTTAATACTTAAATATAAGGTTAATATAAGTACCCAAACCTGTCTAAATTCTATTGGTTGAGTGGTTTTCGACCTATCCCCACCTTAAACTTTGAATAATAAACTTTGGAGCCATTAGAAACCGAATATGAATTTATTATAAATTAATATTTCTAGCTTTTCCGAAGGTGCCCCTCGCCCCTCTTATAAAAGGGCACTCCTCCTTCTCATTTTGTCACACCATCAAAGCCTTATGGTTCGGCCAAACTCTACCCAAATACTCTTCCAACTTCCCTCAATACAACTTAGAGGCCTTATTTTGATCAGAAATCCAACCTAAGGAGCCATTTTGATCAAATCAAAAGGAAGGAACCGAAGAAGAGGTAATGATTTCACCACCCTTTTTCCAAGTTCCTTCTTCTTCCACTTCTTCTTACTTTGATGTTACCATTCTAAAATAATAACTCCAGTATCATATATATAATGTTATGTTATTATAAATATGGTACAACCATATTCAGTATTCTATCCACCCTTTGAATAGCATGTCACCATACGTGCGTACGTACGGCTTACCGTCTCCACGTCGTGGTGTAATTGTTATTCAATATATTATTATTTGGATGGGTATAATAATGATGTGTAACTCATGTAAATAATAAATATAACATTTTAGTGATTCTTTATATATGATATACCATTAATTTATATATTAGTTTAATATCAAAAGAATGATATTGTCGCTCGTGCGTACGTACAGACTACCGTCTCCACGAACGCGATGTGATTCATTCTCCATCATATCCATTCAAGTATAATTATCATTAGATGATTTAAAAATGGTGTTTAAGGACTTGATATCATTCTGGATATGAATAATATACAACCTATCCATTAAAAACATGGCTTACGTAATAAAACATATAAAAGAAAACGAGTAAGTTAACACCCGAAACAACGATAATACTAAGACATTATTAACAAAGCAAAGTTAAAAGATCATATATGATATGATATTAATATATATGATTCTTGTATAACATAATAACAATTATTTCAATATTATACAGGAGGTTAACCTACCCCAACCAAGTAAAAGTACAAGGTAAGGGATTTTCTTATCTCACATTCAATTCCGTGAGATTTCCATTATTAGCCACTAAATTATTGAAAGTGGTGTATTGTGTACTGGAATTTGATATATATTATCATGATTATCTTTATATTCATGTTATTCTGTAAATAGTTTTGTGGTTATTAACTTTTGGCCATACGACTCAGTTGATTAACGTGGTAAGGGGTTTTCATCTCACTCTTTATTTCCGTGAGATTCATGCCATATTTACACTATTATCATTTGTGTGGTGTATGTACTGCCCATAATTGTATTCTTTGTGTAATACACTTTACCTTATGTGTATTTACATTTTCATTGTATGATACCTCTTTCATGGGTTTTATGTTTCATAAGTTACCAAATTGATAAGGGTTTACTTCACAATCTCTTTAATATCCAAGGTTGTCTTTACGTAAGTATCTACAGGGACATATTTACTATCCATGTACATATTTCATAAAAGAGTTTTCAAAGGGATTATTTCTAAGGGAACTTATACTAAAACATCATTTTAAATGTTTTAAATATTTATTCTTCTAAATCATCCTCATTTATGTCCACGTTTTCAAAATGGTTTGTAAGGATTTATTTATATGAAAATGAATGTTTTAAAAGTGTTAATTCCATTAAAAAGTTTCAAAGTGGTATGGGACAATTTGATTCAAAAATGTATTTAAATGCCTTAATTTCTAAATTGTGTAACATTAAAATTTTTTCATGAAAAAGGGATATTTCTCTCAATAATTTAAAAAAAAACATTTTCATCTATGTCAACATCCTTTGATGGATTTTAAGATTATTTGAAGTTGATTTATTATGATTTAAAACTTCCATATTGTAATGAAGTTTTGTGATATGTTTGACCGTAGATGTGTCATTTATATAGAATTCATGGTTTATGAGTAAAAGTATTGACATTTCGTATGCTAGTTCTAATAAGAATGTTTATGTTATATTTCAAACTTTACTTCATATGAATGTGTTGGACAAGTATGTTCCAGGTTGGGGACTGGTTAATGTAAGCCCTCCAGGTTGGGGACTGGTAAATGTAATCCCTCCCGGTTTGGGACTGGTAAAAGTAAGCCCTCCGGTTTGGTCTCCGGTTATTAGAGGCACTCCGGGTTGGTGTCCGGTTATTAGAGGCACTCCGGGTTGGTGTCCGGTTATTAGAGGCACTCCGGGTTGGTGTCCGGTTATTAGAGGCACTCCGGGTTGGGTTCCGGTTACAGTTAGCCCCAAGGTCTTGGGACGAGGCCTTGAAAAGAAATTAAAGTTTAGCATTATTCATTCCATCATTATGAAAGTGGTTATTGATTTTGCATGTGATTATTCGATTAGTAGAATATCCATGTGAATAAGTAAATGGCATTATTTCATTTTACTTTTGCCATACTATGTTGAAGTTCAAGTTTAAAAGGATTTTGTTTTAGTAATGCATTTTCTTAAATGTTTATGCTTATTTTGAATGTTCCGCTATATTGTTATCCTTACTGGGCATTTGAGCTCACCCCTTTTCTATGTTTTATTTTCCCCAGGATGTGAAGAAGTAATTTATGAATGACCTGCAGGGATATTATGAGGGGATAATAGTGTGGACTGTGGAGACATTATGTTGTTGTAGTAGTTTTTCATTTTATGATGTAATGTAAAACTTATGAATATATCTAGTGTTTCCAAGGCTACTAAACCAATCGGTCTTTCGAGATTTGATCTTTTTTGTGATCATGCCAATGTTATGTAATAATGCACCGACTCTTAGTAACTGGGGTCAGGGCGTTACAGTTGGTATCAGAGGAAGTTTAGTACAAACCTTGGAAGCTAGATTTAGATAAACTCTGATTAGAGCACGTAGACCTAAGATGAACATTGAAGATTAGTATAGAAGAACTTCCTAGAATTTTGGTATTGTAAAGATTTTGTGAGTTTTCCGAGCAATACATACCTGTCTGGATATGAGCAGGTAGAGGCGGCTCTGGCACAGATGTACCTAGGGGTAAAACCCGAAAACACCGCTTTGAGCTAGACTCAAATGAGAACTGGTGCACGACAACGGGCCTTGCTGCACTATTGGTTACGACACTCCTGGGGGATATGCTTAGGATAACTCTCATTTTCTTTACAAATCATTATGAAGGGTTTATGAGTATATACATCCTCAAAGAAAACATTTTTATGATTATGGATTATATCTATAAACTATTTAATTTATGTTATGTGTTTTACAAGTTTGGGATTAGGTATTGTTATTCATAAACTAATCTAGTGTATGCCATTGTTTAGAAATGGCGCCCAATACAAGGAATGAGAACTCCTACAATGCACATGATCCAAAGAGAAATAAGGATCATATCATTCATGGTCTTAAGCTAGAATTTATAAGAGAAATAGTCTCCCATGTATTATCATCATATGAAGAAATAATATCATGTGTTGATAAGATAAATAAATATTTTACTAAGTCCTATGGCTTTGAAGGGAAGCAAGAGAAAAAAAGGATGGAAGAGAGAACGATGGATAAAGGGAAGAGGGAAAATAAGAATTTTCCCATATCTGATAACTGTGGGATGAAACACCCTGGAACTTGTCTGAAAGAAATGGGAGTTTGTTATAAGTGTGGAGGAAAAGGGCACAAAGTACGTGACTGCAAGGGTAAGAAAATGGTTTCAAATGTACAATGCTTCATTTGCAAGGAGTTTGGACACTACGCGAACCTATGTCCCAGTCATCAGACTATGCCGCAAATGATGCTATTGGATAATAATCAAGTTATGATACTACCACAGATGAAGAGGAATGATTAGAGTTCTTATGTTGACTATGTCAATTGAGTGTTGTATCAACAATGTACATGTTATAATAATTATGGAGTATATAAGGATTGTACTGCAGTACTATTTCATTAAGGACTTGAGATTGTGTGGAACAAAGAAAGGTGACTCAACAGCAGGATAAATTTTTGGAAAATATATGTTTGAGAGAATGATAAACCATAATATAGTTGTGATATCGAGTTAGTGATTTTGGAATAATACATGATTGTTTTGGATAAATTATATTGGATATTCTTGACTACCTTGGAACTGATTAATGATCTGTATATTCCGTTATTGTTGGGGTTTAAAACATTTTTGGATTGATGAGGTATATCCATCATTCTATATGGAATAAGGGAGCATGAATGTAATCAATAAGGAATATGGTAATTCAGGATGTTTTAGTGTATTAAAAGAATACATGATGATGTTATTCATATACTATTACGTGGTAAAAAGGATCTACATTATGTTTAACTTCCTTATAAATGTGGGACTGTGAGTTTGGTCAGAAATATTTTGGATAAATTCTAGTTTGAGATTAATTTTGGATTGCCATAAAAGGACAACCCGGAGGTCGGGCGGAAACCAGTCGCGTCCGGCAAGGCCGCGAGACTTGAACCCGTAACCGAAGGGCAACAAGGGTGTATCACCTACCACTAGCCCAAGAGATGTCCTAGATTAAATAATGTTGTTTTTTTAAAAGATCTGGTAGATGAATTATAAATTTGTTTATTTTGGAAAACTGTACGAATAGTATAAATAGAATTTTTTTTACGAGTGAAAGATGAGTTTGTGGTAGAAATTTATTAATGGACAAAACTCTAATTATAAAGTAAGTATATCTCCTTATGATCTTATCCAATCTCATAAATAAATTCCTCAACATTAAGAAAAGGAACTTAGAACAAAAATGTTGTCCTAGATGGTACCTTAAATCATCACTAATTTATGGCTTTGGGATTGTTGGCCTTTTCATAGACATGTTCTCTACCACTCTCCATCAGATAATTGATGGTTAGATTTCTCTTCCATATCCATATTTTCTGACATGGAACCCTAGTATGTGTTATTTTCGGTAATCTTCATACTTTCCACTCTTTATTTTAAATAGAGGCCTCATTAATTCATATTTCGATGTGGGATTTCAACTAAGATATTTTGAAACGTCAAAAATGTGTTATCCTAATACCCTATGTTTTGCTGAACCGATGGTATTTCAAATCATCATAGATTGATAAGTTTAAGAACCTCAATTTTATAATTGTTTGTGATTGATGACCTCAATCACTATCTATAAATATTTACGTTTTTCCTCCAATTATATATCTCTAATTGCCACCAATGTTCTCCTAATCGAGATCATAATTTGGTGGTGACCCTTTCATTTCTCATTTCCTCATATTAAGAATAAATTTTAGTAACCCAATTTCCGATGTGGGTTTTCCCACAAAGATATTTTTTATTTTCAACCTTTTATTTTCGAAGAACAATTTCAAATTGCGAGGACGCAATTTATTGAAGGAGGGGTGAATGTAACACCCCATATTTCTTAGTGTGTTATTTCATTAAAATAATACAAAAACTTGCACTACACTCAACACCGAGTTCAAGCACACCATGACTTACCAAACAAGCCGTTTAAAAGAGGTTATGAATAGTATTAACTAAATTTTAAACTTTATATAATCTTTATAATTTTAGAATCCATATTATGAGTTTCTTAGACATAATACAAGAACAGATTCATTTTCAGTATTGCACTTTTATCAACTTTTAATAGTGAAATATTTTTAAATACAATATTTTAAACATTTTGACTAAATGGGGACATCAAAAAAATTTAAAATGAAACATCCCAAGCTTCCACGGTACACTTTCCTTTGAATAACACAGTAGTGTGTGTTGTACGCAACTTCGAGTTCTAACACACCACAACCAAACAAACTAGCCGTTATGAATAGTAATACCTACTTTTTGAAATTATATATATTTTATATTTTATAATGAACTTCATTTTTGGATTCGGAGTATCGAATTTAGTCTAAGGTGAAATTTTGGTACTTTTCTGATAACTTTCATATTTTGATGAATAGTGAAAATTACTAAATTTTAATTAAAAACAACTTTTTTAATCAAAATAATTAATAGTGATAAATTATGAATTTGAGTGGTTTTAAATTATATTTAGAATATATTTTTACCATTTATTATAATTTTGGTCATTGGACATAATTTTACAATTAAACCGAACATAAACAAGTGTCAATCTTTTGATAGTTATTATCTCTTAAAAACACGCTTTTTGTTTTGACAGCGGGAATTAATTTTAAATTAATTTCTGCCACTTCTGTGTTTTGAATTTAGGAAAATGGTTTCCATATTTGGAATCAGGATGTTCAAATTGTGTAAATATGTAACTTTTATTTTTAGACATTTTGAATAATTACTGTGGTAAATATTTTATTTACCATGGTTAAGGGTAAATCCGGTAAATAAGGGTTAAACAAATAATATTATAATAATAATAAATTACCCTAAAACGTGTCTTAACCCTATTGGTTGATACATGGTCGACCATGGACATCTTTCGGTCAATTTGGGGACCCCATGGATCCACTTGTAAGTGATAATGACACTTTATTTTAATTAAGTTAAAATGAATACAAAAATGACACAAGCATATATCTTTTAGAAAAACAATTGTTACATAGGGTTATATATGTTGGATTTTAGATTATAAATATTCATTAGAAATATAAAAAGATTTCCTATATAATGATATTTTATTTATAATTTTTAGACATTAAATATTTTATTTTATTTATGACACAATGATGATGAAGTAATTACTATAATAGTGAAAAATTAAAATAATTGATATTATAAATACCCAAATAAATGTAATATGAAACTTTTAATGAATTAAACTAATTTTATATGATAATATGATATATTAGGATTGATTTAATTGACTTTTTTCGAAGTAATCAATCTGTTATGAGTTTCACAAAAATCAACTATTGAATAGTGTCAAAATTGACATAAAAGAGTTCTTAAAACAAATATTATATTATTAATTGATATTAAATTCCTAAAAATCTAAGAATCGGCCAAGAGACTTATTTCATGATAGGTTCATCATTAATGGACCACTTGGGGGTCGCTTGGATGTATGTAGTATGTTTATTAACCATATTATATAAAAATACAAAGAGACATTGTAAAAGTGAAACTAATTAACTTAGAGTTAATACTTAAAGATAAGGTTAATATAAGTACCCAAACCTGTCTAAATTCTATTGGTTGAGTGGGTTTCGACCTATCCCCACCGTAACCTTTGAATAATCAACTTTTGAGCCATTAGAAACGGAATATGAATTTATTATAAATTAATATTTCTAGCTTTTCCAAAGGTGCCCCTCACCCCTCTTATAAAAGGGCACTCCTCCTTCTCATTTTGTCACACCATCAAAGCCTTATGGTTTGGCCAAACTCTGCCCAAATACTCTCCCAACTTCCCTCACTACAACTTAGAGGCCTCATTTTGATCAGAAAGCCAACCTAAGGAGCCATTTTGATCAAATCAAAAGGAAGGAACCGAAGAAGAGGTAATGATTTCACCACCCTTTTTCCAAGTTCTTTCTTCTTCCACTTCTTCTTACTTTGTTGTTACCATTATAAAATAATAACTCCAGTATCATATATATAATGTGATGTTATTATAAATATGGTACAACCATATTTAGTATTCTATCCACCCTTTGAATAGCATGTCACCATACGTGCGTACGTACGACTTACCGTCTCCACGTCGTGGTGTAATTGTTATTCAATATATTATTATTTGGATGGGTATAATAATGATGTGTAACTCATGTAAATAATAAATATAACATGTTATTGATTCTGTATATATGATATACCATTCATTTATATATTATTTTAAAATCAAAAGAATGATATTGTCCCTCGTGCGTACGTACGGACTACCGTCTCCACGAACGCGATGTGATTCATTATCCATCATATCCATTGAAGTATAATTATCATTAGCTTATTTAAAAATGATGTTTAAGGACTTTATATCATTCTAGATATGAATAATATACAACCTATCCATTACAAACATGGCTTACGTAATAAAACATATAAAAGAAAACGAGTAAGTTAACACCCGAAACAACGATAATATTAAGACATTATTAACAAAGCAAAGTTAAAAGATCATATATGATATGATATTAATATATATGATTCTTTTATAATTTAATAACAATTATTTCAATATTATACAGGAGGTTAACCTACCCCAACCAAGTAAAAGTACAAGGTAAGGGATTTTCTTATCTCACATTCAATTCCGTGAGATTTCCATTATTCACCACTAAATTATTGAAAGTGGTGTATTGTGTACTGGCATTTGATATATATTATCATGATTATCTTTATATTCATGTTATTCGGTAAATAGTTTGGTGGTTATTAACTTTTGGCCATACGACTCAGTTGATTAACGTGGTAAGGGGTTTTCATCTCACTCTTTATTTCTGTGAGATTCATGCCATATTTACACTATTATCTTTTGTGTGGTGTATGTACTGCCCATAATTGTATTCTTTGTGTAATACACTTTACCTTATGTGTATTTACATTTTCTTTGTATGATACCTCTTTCATGGTTTTTATGTTTCATAAGTTACCAAATTGATAAGGGTTTACTTCACAATCTCTTTAATATCCGAGGTTGTCTTTACGTAAGTATCTAAAGGGACATATTTACTATCCATGTCCATATTTCATAAAAGAGTTTTCAAAGGGATTATTTCTAAGGGAACTTTTACTAAAACATCATTTTAAATGTTTTAAATATTTATTCTTCTAAATCATCCTCATTTATGTCCAAATTTTCAAAATGGTTTGTAAGGATTTATTTATATGAAAATGAATGTTTTAAAAGTGTTAATTCCATTAAAAGGATTCAAAGTGGTATGGGACATTTGATTCAAAAATGTATTTAAATGCCTTAATTTCTAAATTGTGTAACATTAAAAGGTTTTCATGAAAAAGGGATATTTCTCTCAATAATTTTCAAAAAAATCATTTTCATCTATGTCAACATCCTTTGATGGATTTTAAGATTATTTGAAGTTGATTTATTATGATTTAAAACATCCATATTGTAATGATGTTTTGTGATATGTTTGACTGTAGATGTGTCATTTATATAGCATTCATGGTTTATGAGTAAAAGTATTGACATTTCGTATGCTAGTTCCAATAAGAATGTTTATGTTATATTTCAACCTTACTACATATGAATGTGTTGGACAAGTATGTTCCAGGTTGGGGACTGGTTAAAGTAATCCCTCCAGGTTGGGGACTGGTAAAAGTAATCCCTCCAGGTTAGGGACTGGTAAAAGTAAGCCCTCCGGTTTGGTCTTCGGTTATTAGAGGCACTCCGGGTTGGTGTTCGGTTATTAGAGGCCCTCCGGGTTGGTGTCCGGTTATTAGAGGCACTCCGGGTTGGTGTCCGGTTATTAGAGGCACTCCGGGTTGGGTTCCGGTTACAGTTAGCCCCAAGGTCTTTGGACGAGGCCTTGAAAAGAAATTAAAGTTTTGCATTATGCATTCCATCATTATGAAAGTGGATATTGATTTTTCATGTGATTATTCGATTATTAGAATATCCATGTGAATAAGTAAATGGCATTATTTCATTTTACTTTTGCCATACTATGTTGAAGTTCAAGTTTAAAAGGCTTTTGTTTTAGTAATGAATTTCCTTAAATGTTTATGCTTATTTTTAATGTTCTGCTATATTGTTATCCTTACTGGGCATTTGAGCTCACCCCTTTTCTATGTTTTATTTTCCCCAGGATGTGAAGAAGTAAGTTATGAATGACCTGCAGGGATATTATGAGGGGATAATAGTGTGGACTGTGGAGACATTATGTTGTTGTAGTAGTTTTTCATTTTATGATGTAATGTAAAACTTATGAATATATCTAGTGTTTCCAAGGCTACTAAACCAATCGGTCTTTCGAGATTTGATCTTTCTTGTGATCATGCCAATGTTATGTAATAATGCACTGACTCTAGGTAACTGGGGTCAGGGCGTTACATGGTCACCATCAAACCGGCACCAAACCCAGCCAGTGGCAAGGCCCGAAGGGAGTTCCCGATCCCCACGGGCTGGCACAAGTTCCTGGGTATCATATCATGATAATTGGGAACGATTTACCTGATTTTATAAACATTAAACAACAAACAAACTCAATAAAAACAAATCTGGATTTTTCAACTAAAACCGTCTTTTACAAAATTTCAGAACTGAAATACATTAGTTAAAAATATTCTAAAGACCATTAAAATGGTAAAAAAATCAAATAAGGATAGACCAAGAACCTCCACATGGAAAGAGGCACCGCCCTCAAGCCATCTCCACGACACTGCATCCCAATGGACAACTAAAACCTGAACCAATGGCATAAAACTTGTACCCAAACCTGTGACATAAAATAAGAAAGTCTACTTACACCCAAAGGTGTAAGTAGGGTGTTAGGGAAAGCCTAGTAGGATACCACCTCTAATAGATTCCATGTGATAAACATTTCATGACAAAAAGCATTGCAAGTTTTGTAAATAAGAAATGCTAGTTACAATTTTCTAAAGGATGCAATAATAAATGAAAACAGTTTTCATGTGGGATAATTTTAAAGGACCAAAAATTTTAAAATAAATAACAAAGCTACTGAATTTTCCATCCAACAATACTGTATGCCGACGGTAAGTACAAAGGATCTATTGAGCACAAGTAATGGGAAATAACCCCTAGGCACTAGCTAGTTGTGGGTCCCAGGTAACTCGTATCTCGGTGAGAGTAACCACAAAAAATAGCTGTTCTCGTGCATGAGCCACTAGTAGGGATCATACCCATAACCTAGTGGTCCTCAATCATCATCATCATAGTTTAGTTAGAGTTGTAAGCGTCAATCTTGCTATGTGAAACTGAGGCCAAACCCCACGGATTCACTAGCATACTAGTACACGTCCACCCACCTAGATACCCGGGTTTTCCCTTTGTGCTCAAACAAGTTCAAAAATCAAAGAAGTATGGTTTTCACATGAAAATATCACTTACACATCACACATTAACCAAACATCCCCATGTACATCACACAAGTCAAAAATTCCATGTTTCATTCAAATGCATTTTGAAATCAAACTCACACAAAAATTGCCTACAACACTTTTCACATTTCTTTAACACTTCCACAAATCCTTTAAATGATTTTATAAAACCATTACAAGATATTCAACTCACATAACATCCCACACACATGTCACATAATACACTTCTCAAATTCACAATTCATTTTATCAATAAACTCAAACAAAACATCCCACACCTGTGTTTCGCACACAAAACACAATTTAGTAAAACATTTCGGCAATTTATAAAACATTATGAAAATGTTTGACATCTCAAATCACCACTTTACCATTCCAAAACCCACATTTGGTGAACACACTCACCCAAACAGTACATATACATCCTTTCCCAACTTTGTTTAACAAAATTAAACATTTGCAATTTTTATAAAACAAACCCAAGATGTATAACCATTGTTTGCACACTAAACCCATTTCAAACCCCTCATTCAAAACCAAAATCATACCAATAACAATCCAAAACATAATTTCCAGCCCTAAAACAATTATTAAAGCACCCCAAGCGTTATAAAAATATATCAAATAATAACACAAAGATACACATGAAAAACACACGTTTTCATAAATCACCTTCACGAAGTACAACACAGTTTTACACCTTAAACTCAATCAAAAATCTCTTTTCAAGGCCTACATGATAATAAGGAATTACCAAACCAGAATTGGCAGCCCCTTTCAAGACTAATAAATCACTTTCATATGTTATAACCTAAACCCAAACATTACCCCAAAAGTCACACATGAAAAGTACCTAATTTCAAGCTAAAATACAACTAAAAATTAAATTCTTAACCAAATTCATCAAAAATAGTTTTCACACCACAAAAAGAAGATTATAAAAATACCAAATTAATAAACCAAGCAATCTAACTCATCATAAAATGGTTACACATGGAATCACCAACCTTTTGAGTCGAAACCCTCAAAACTTGGTGCGAAACCTTAAACGCACCACCGCCGCACCACAAGGAATATAAATCCAGACCTAGACCACCAAACATTGACCCAAAAGATACCAAATCAGACATTAGGATCGAACCCTAACTTATGGACATTTTAGAACATAATGAAAGAGGGAGGAAACCCGAAGGGGAATGAAAAATTGAAAAGAGAAACACTTACTCAAAACAATCTTGAATAAAACGACCCAAAATCCACCAGAATCTGAATTTGAAAACATCGAACCATTAAATTGATGTTCGAACAAGTATTATGAGATCATATAGGAACTGGAATGGGGGAAAACGAGTAAGACTTGAGAGAGTTATGATGGAAATAACTTACCTCCTCAAATCTGCCCGATTTTAGAAACCCTAATAATTTCAGCACTAAATCGAGATGAAAAAGAGCTCCAAAGAGGGGGAAAATGAATGGGAGCGTGCCTGGTCTTCTTAGGGTCGAGGGGGAGGTGGAATCACCGAAAACTTCATTATAATGAATAATATATTAAACAAATAAAAACAAAATTTGAAACTAGAAACTGGGCTTTCGGGTTGGCCCAATTCTCAAATAAAAACCCAAATACCCCATGATTATGGATTTATAAAGGCTCCAAATTTAAATTTGGTGTTAATATATCATGGTAGGACATTTAGGAGTTAGAATTACTGAAAAATATTAAAATATAAAAAAGTTATAAAAGAAACAAAAATTTATTTTTAAATCTGGAATTGGCCTCACGGTTTGGCCCAATTCATGAAAACTCACCTATTCTCCATAAAACCACTGGAAACTCCCAAAACAAAGAATGAATGGAAAATAAATTAAAAATAACTTTAAAATAAGTAATTTATGTGACAATTAACCATAATAAAAAAATATTCACCACAACATAATATAATTTCCCAAATGAATTAATTTTATGAGAAAATATAGTATTAATCTATAAATACTCAACAAGGACATCAAAAGTTCAAAATAAACTATTAAATAAATAAGAAATCTTCATATTCCCAATAATCTGAATAAAATTAACATTATTTAAATTTTGACATAAAATATTATATCTTTCACTTTATATTACATCTTCTAAAATGTAATATCTTTCTTTCCTAGATAATTACCCATAATAAACATCAAGATACAATTATGGGATACTCGTACCATAAATACATATAGATAGCCTCCAAAAATATTTGTAATAGCATTTCAATTTCATAACTAAAAACATAAAAAGATGTGTCTAAGTCATGAAAATTATGATCAACCGTGAAATTATAATCGTTTTATGGTATCAATTATTATTAAGATAAATTCTCATGAAAATATCCTAATCTCAAAATATATATTAACCCTACTCTCACACAAACTATGACAACCCAAATAAAACATTTCCAGATACCATAGAAAAATAAAAACATTATATTTCATGCTTTATATCGATTGTAGTGGCCTCATTTTATCCTTAAAAACATTCACTAGGAAATGGACATATTACATCACTTATATTACCATTGACCATTTAGGTTTAGTTTTTTAGATAATTAAGAAAAAAATATTACATATGAAATACCCATGATATTAGTGACTATCAACCCTATTGTACCCTTATTTTCATATTCCATATTATGTCTTAACAA
The DNA here is from genome assembly GCA_963277665.1 of Viscum album. NCBI lineage: Eukaryota > Viridiplantae > Streptophyta > Magnoliopsida > Santalales > Viscaceae > Viscum > Viscum album. The sequence goes on along the minus strand of OY728141.1, from coordinate 1,587,233,701 downwards.
TATACTACAAAATTATTTTGATATAAAACATTTATATTCATAAATAATTTAACAGTATTTTTCATAACCTAGTGAAAAGAAAATATAAGAAAGGTATTCCCAAAAAATCAGTAAGGTATGCATTTGTATAAATAATTCGATTTCATAAATGAGCATAATATATGAATAATGGTAATCATAAAATATTAATAATTCCTAAGTATAATATAATATAATTAATTCCCATCAAATCATGGATTAGAAAACAAGAGACATGGACCAAAACCTAAACAAAATCAAGGACCATTATATCGAGTAATTAAGAGCCATGTGACGTCAATGTAAATTATAGAAAACATTAAAAATATAAATAATGAAAAAAAACATTTTTGCATCTTGGATGATATTTATATGACTATTATATTTACAGTAAGCCTCATAATTAAATTTGTAATAACCATTAAAGTATATTACCATAATCTATTTGGAGAAAAATTATTGGTTAAATTCATCTCATATTTGGAATAAGAATATAGTATAATTTCAAACACAGTGCATTAGAGTGATATATGAACCCTCTGGTATTTTTTTTCTAATATAAAAACCCATAATTGTAACTAATTCACAATGACCACATAATAAAAAGAGTATATCGAGCATGAATTCCATTATAAATTTTATAGAAAAATCCATTTTAACTTTCATAACAAGAATAACTCATTTAATATAAATGGGTTCTATGAAAATAAATTAAAATGATAAAAATAAATCTTGATAAATAATTAAAAATATATCAATACAAAATAACCCAAATGAAGTATATGTATCATCAAGGGTTTTTGAAATAGATGAATGGATACACCATTATATGATTACAAATAATTTGTAGGAAAACAAATTTCATTTGTAATGTAACTTTTAATATATTAAAAATACAAAAATATTAAAGGAATAATTCTCCATGGAATAATCATTGTAAACATTTAAAAGTGGCACCAATGAATTGCTATATTATAAAGGTGGAAAAATCCTTTCATATCACAAATGTTAAAAAAAAATTATTTTAAAAAATTTTGAATTAAAAATCAATAGAGAACCTTGCAAAAAAGATTAGAAATTTAATTTTGATGATCATTTAAAAGAAGATAAAACATCATGTAAAATATTTTTAGGAAATAATTACGTTTATAAAATAAATTTTTTGAATTCATTTTAGAAAACATGAATATGGAAGTGAAATATTAAAGACTAAAAATAAGATACATTATTTTAATCACATACAAAAAACATTATTGATATTTTAATGCCAATAACGGAGGAGATAAAAATTAAACAAGTAAACCACAAATATAACCATATTTTAATATAATATGTGGGTTTTAATAAAATATGGTCATATTATTTCCCTAAAGTAACATTAAACATTAACAATCTTGAAAAAATATGAGAATGTATCATAAAAATTAATACCATTTTGAAAACGTCTGATTATTTTTCTCAAGAGATAAATATCATATAAATATGCATCAAATAAATTTAACATCAAAAAACCCATGGTATAATAATTAAATGGGTAGTTTATAAATCTCATAAAATAACATATGTTCTAAAGAAATACAATTTTAAATGTAGCCCATAAAATGATCATATCAATGAATTGAGAGTTAATAAATGGATCAATTATGGGTACCAAATTAAGATGATAAAAATATTGTAATGAGAATATTAATTTTTCACATTATAATGGATTAAAAATTTTAATTAAGACGAGTTATAACCTAGTGAATGGAAATTGAATTATAAAACCCTTTAACACTTTGTAATATTTCAATTAAAATGACCTTGGATATAATAATTTTGGTTACGTTATAAAATAAAATTAATTATGAATTATTGAAGATGTTATATGTAAAAGGGTAATATATATTCAACATAAAATTATTTAGTTTCATAACATTATAATATTCCTTATTGAAATGAAATGAATTATCATACATTAAGTCCAGACTTTCCAGGAATATTATTTAACTTCTGTATAATAATATCATACCAATTATTTAATTCATTAATAATATTTTAAAGGTTTATTTCCTTATAATTAAATATTTTAATACATTTATTTTCATTATATATTTATATTTCTCATCATTAAAGTGCACATATTGTGTTTTTAGGAAGTATAGTTCAAAATTTGAAAATAACTTTCATGTGTTGATGTTTGAAAAAGGGGTAATTATTCCACACCAAATGATAATCAAGACATAATTATAATTTTTAATAATAATTATAAATTTATATCCAACAATTAAATATTTTTATTCATAATAAACATTATTATAATCATGGAAATGGTAGGCCATATATATGCATGAATAACATTTAAATTTTTCAATGATCATTATGGGGAAAAGATAAGTATAATTATATCCATCCCGAATGATAGTAATATAATATTTATCAAATTAAATATTAATTTATACTTATATAAATCATATATGTTATTGGGTTAGGAAAAATTAATCACATCACTTTATGGAGGTGGTCTTCAACATGTATGCACGAATGACGTTATTATTTTTCAATAAATAGATTTATAACATTATAAATGATATACTATAATTCTAGAATGATAAATAAGTCATAAATTTCGTATATTTACATTAAATAAATTATTAATAACTATCATTAGAGAAATTTCTGAAAAATTAATTTAATTAGTTCGTGAGGAGTTAGTATTTTAACACATAAACAATGAATTCCTCTCTCGTTTGATGGGGGTGGGAGATGGATATATATTATTTCATTAACAAAAAAATATAGTTATATTTTGGACATGATATGAATTTTTTATCCACCTCCAATTAATTATGTAATATAATTATATGTAGGATACTATCTTTAGTATTTGTTCATATTTGAACAATATTATAAGGAGGAGGAAGAGGAAATAAAATTAAATCATGTGATTAAAAACAATAACAACTATTTCAAAATCTTCAATTGATTAACACATTGAAATATATTTGGTTAGTATTATGTATAATTAAAGACCATTGGAATTAATTAATGGATTATAGGATTGTATTTGGGTAGGTATTTGTTGAACCTATATTATTGGGTGATTTGAAATTAGAGGAAGAGGTATCTGTTTATAATAGAGGGGAGGAGCACTCTTATAATTTATCAAAATACAAAACTAATATAAATTAGTTTTCAATTAAGAATGGATCAAAAAAGTCTAATTTATAAGATAAGATTATGATGGTTATATATCCTCTCATAAAATAAAAATTATACATGTTTTTATCATATATGGATCCATAACATTTTTAACCATTTCACACACACAATAAAAAATATATTTCAACCATTTAAGGGAAAATATGGTTAAAATTAATTGAAAGAAGGACCAAAAATTAAACATGAATGATATCATTAACTAAATAATAATCCATTTCCTAAATCATAAAATATTTATAATTTTATATAATTTAATAAAGAATGTATTTATTATATTATGTCATTAACGAAAATTTTTGAAACTATTTAATAAATTGGTTTTAATAATAATATTGAAGTACGTAAAATATGAAAAAAATTTATAGATATACATAAAATGTAATATTAATGTATAAAATTCATGGAACATAGTAATTATATAAAATTATAATACTTTTAATATTTTTAAAATCATTTATTTCATTTTTCACTTCAAGGAACAATTACTACATCATTGTTCTGTAAAATCTTAATCTAGTTATTTATTTACTAAAATATAAAAGGTAATTTCACGATGATGATAATTAATTTTATTTCAAAATAATATTGTAAACAAATGATATCCTCTAATGAAACATTTGATTAAAATATTAAATTTTTTAAAACAAGAGTTTGCCATTTTTCACTTTTCATTAAATATAATATTAGAATTGATATACTAACATCAAAATCGAAAAAGATTATAAAACAGAATATTGGAAGATAATGGATGAAATTAACACATAAAAAAATTAATTCATGTTATAGGGTAATATAATTGTCCTTATCATTTTATTTTTAATCATTAATTAATACATTTTTTCATTTCTCGTGTTAACAAAAATTACAATGGTTACTATTCATATTGACCAAATTTAAAAGGGAAATATTTAATAAATTTTGTCTCAATGATTCCAAATATTTAATCCATTTTTAAAAATTAAAATCCTAAAATTGGTATAGTTTAATTTAAAATTAAATTGAAAAAGAACAATGAAAAAATATTTAATCAAAAAAAGGTCTCTTTTAATAAAACATGTTTTATAAACAATTGAAGTAAAAAAATTCATTTCTAAATCAAAATTGAATATTTTTAAACAAAGTTGAAATTAATATATTATAAAACTAATACAAATTATAATTTTACTTTATAAATGAATTAAAATAATATATTCTTTAAAAAAATAGATATTTATGTATTATTTGAAAAAAACCATTTTTTTTAAAAATATAAAAAATTAACTCTTTGATAATTTTAATATGTTGTTTTAAATAATGATATTTCTTTTATCAAATAATGTTTCTAATTTTTCAAGAAATAGATTATATTATTTCTTAAAAATGAAATAAAACCCGTTTTTAAGAAAACATATATTTTAATAATAAAATAGTTTTACTAGTAACAGACATATTATTTCCTAATGATTAATAAATATATTTTTATTTATCATATCATTTATTTATTTTTCATAATTTGGTAAATATAATTCGTGCACACAAATTTATTTGTTATGTTATAATTTTTAAGTTAAATTAAAATATTTTTTTGTTTGTTTAAGATTGATGTTTTAAATATTGTATGCTATTAAACAAAGTATATCATTTTAAAATCATTATATTTTTAACTAATAATTATATAAACTATACTAGATTTATACCCCAGAGTGGTGTGCTTAAGAGGATGAGGAAGGAAGTGAATCTTTATAGGGTTTGAGCCATGGGTACTAGTGATCCAACCCAAATCTTTGTTATGTTAATTAACCAAGTGATGGGTGACCTAGAATAAACCAATACATATATTAGTTTGTTTAATAAATGTTTTGTATAAACCCAATGTAAGAAAAATGATCCTTAGATTATTTAATTTCATATGAAGTAAGTAAATCTATATATCACATTTACTTTATTCATGAACTTAAAAATAGTATCAAACAATATAATAAATATTTTATTAAATAGATTTTTATTTGATTGTTGGGAGATAAACATTCAAAGACAAAATCCTAAAAAACTAACTCTTAATATTGGGAGGTCAGGATCTGTTAGGGTAGCGATAGATGAATGGAGAAAGTGTTGAACATTATTAAGAACCGAATACCCGGATTCACCCCCATACTCAGGGTATATCTCACTCTAATATCATTTAAGATCTAATAATACCACTGAAAACTTTAAACCATTATTTAACCAAAAATAAAATTTCTATGATTGTTTTAGGCCCTTTTTTTAAATATAATTCACCATAGTTAATGAATCAATCTCTGTCCAATGCTAATTCCATTCTTTATATTTGAAAATGAGTAATACCAAATTAAATCCCTTGATCTCATCTTCCAATTTGGTGTCCATTATATAACATATATAAAATTAATTCACCATTACATGAGTTTATTCTTGAATTACTCTTCCATATCCATCATATTTAAGAATTCCTTTCACTACCACATCAATTTTGATATTTAAAAATATTTAAAAGTGAACGGTACCAAGACTTATAAATTCATCCATCATATTTTATGTAGCTTTAATGGATACCAAATTATTGAAGGACTGAAAAATATTCTATAGAGTTATTTATATTTACTTTTTAATGATGATTGTAGTGAAGTTAACACTTTTCATAAAACATTTTCCATGTAATTAATGTTTAAAACCCTTATTAAATCAAACAATTTATAGTATTAACCATATAATATATTTTTATATAAATTAAATGAAATATTTCTTAAATTTTAAATTTAATTATTTTTTTTCATTTTATTCATTTGGAGATTAATTTAAAAAATACTATATTATTTATAATGTATTTATTGCTTGACTTGAAAAATAGTGTAAATTATGTACCATTTATTACATCCCATGTCATTGATCATGAAAGTATTAAACTAGATTTATGTTCTACCAAGATTTTTCAAATAATGTTAACAAATAAAATGACAACGATGTATATGATTAAACTGAATCCTATCCAAACACATCAATATAAATCATAAATTTGAAAGGTTATATTGGATTAATTTTACCATTACAATAGTAACTAAAATATTTGTGGGGATGTTTTATGGATATATATTGGAGATAAATAAAATTTGGAAGTTACATTATCTTTTTTTCCTTGGTATGTAATAATAATAATGGTGGGTTATAGGATAATATTATCTATAAATATGTGTATCTTGATCTGGGGTCATGATATCATCTCTTATGACACCAATATTCCAACACTAATGACTATATCAAAACCTAAAGTTTCATAATTTTTAGATAGAACTATGATGATCTATTTATGGGGAAATCAATTGATTCTATAAAATAATAATATTCAATGATATAATAATTAAAATAGAATTGATCATGTGAACTATAAAATTTTGATATTACGATCTACAATCATCATTACAACACAATGATCACATATTAAAAATATATAGATTATTTGTTCACATAGTTATAAAAAATCCATATTGAAAACTATTGTGCACTTCACTAATGGATGAAGGCCTATGATAAGGTTGTAATATATAATATATATTGTTAAATGTGATATTTTATCTACATATCACCAATATGATATATTATATTGTTGAATTGGTTAAAATAATTAAGAAACCACAATATTAACAGTAGTTTTATTAAAAAAGGTCCATGTATCCATTTATAGTTGTAATAATCACACATTAGGAAACAAGAAATTATGTACACCAATGAATTCCCTAGAAGGATCAACCAAGTCCATGGATATAAAGAAAGATACCTATAGAACCCATGAAAGGGACTACTGAAAATAATTCAGTTTTAATTATAAATATCACAATATATCAAAAAATTTAATGTTCAACACATGGTTAATATATCTACATTGAAAAAATAACCCTCATGTATCATGGGTTTATGGTAGAAACAACCTGAAGATATTCATCTTGAAGTTGATTTAATGTTCTTGATGAAAATCATGATGTAGTACCTCTATATAATAAAATATCCATGTCGAACTAATCCTAAAAAGAAGAGAAAATATCTATAATAATGGATATGTTTATTTAATTGGATATATGTCAAATTTATAGAGTTTTAATTATGAGTGTTGTGATAAGTTATTTTTTTTCATTACGTACGTGGTATTCCATTATTGTTATATAATAAAATTCATCATCTTTTTTCATCTCCCATTTTTATTTAATGATTATGATTCAAAAATAAATTAACATATATAACACATTATTATTTTAACATATCAATTAATTATTTGAGGACTAATATAGTTATAAAAGTCGTGGTCAGAGACAATTCCCTCACCATTGATTTTTTTATGTTTTATTTTATTACTAAAAAACCCATTATATTTTATTATATATGTCATTTTGGAAGACATTGAATCATAGGATATTTTTTGATGAATGGAGTTAGTTACTTAATAGGAGATCTAGTAGGGTATTCTGTTAGAGATGAAGTAAATATATTTGTTTCTCCTAAAAGAGGATGATGCATAACTCCATCAGGGGTCCATGGGTATAATATGAATTAATATTATCAAATTATTTATACTATATGGCCATGAATATTATAAATTATGTTCATTTAGTAAAATTATTTTGAATAGAGTGTCATTCTGAAGTGGCTCATTTGTACTAATAGATAGAGTAATGTCTCTCTTCCTTACAGTTGGGTTGAGTAAATATATTATTATTTTATTTCGTATTTTATATATTTATGAAAATTAAATACCCAAATTATAATTGATTGCATATTTTAGATTGGTAAAAAATATTTATAATTTAGTGAATTTAATCATCTTAGAGTGAATATTTTATAGAAAACCTTGGTTTCTTCACCTACTGCATTCCGGAGTCTTTTAATATATATATTTATTTGAGGCCAACAAAAACCTATAATAAATTTGGCATAATATATAGGTACCCACATTGGTTGGATTTTATTTTCATATTATAAATAATTTCTTTCTATTTTCTCTATTTTTATTTCATTTTTTAATATATTAAAAAAATTCCATACTTTCTAAATGTATTTTCATATTATATATCCAAAATTGAGAAACTCATGGGATAGTCTTAAATTCTTAGTTGATTATCACTTTCCATAACATAATGATCATCATATAAAATTATTTTTATATAAATAATGTAATATTATAGAATACAAATATCACTATAAAATTCCTAGGATATAGGTATAATGGATCAAATAATTAACCTGATTCGGGTACTGATGAGTCAAAAATAATAGTTGGATCAGGATACATTCGAATAATAACCCAAGAATGTCTTGGATATAAAAATCTAATCAATATTCATGGTTGAGGAAGAAATATCAATAGAATCTAGCCCACACCATGTGTCATAAATTTAAAAGGAACTCTTCTAAGAATAAGAATGTTGATTTGAAATTTAAAGGTAGATGATAAGACTCATGAGTGATTAGTTTTTTATATTCTCAAATTCACTTGAATACTAACACACACTGTTAAAAAAATGAATATTTACATTTTTTGGTTTATTCCCTCAAATATGCTGAAGAAATGGAGATTATAGGATTTTATGATAATATAGTATTCCCACTGCCCACCCCTATAGATAGACTCACATTGGAATTAAAAGGAAGAAAATATCTTAAAACCAAATTCAATTAACCTTTTTATCAAACATTGATTTAATTATCTTATTTTTCACAATCTATGTTATGTAATTATATAACATACTTTTTAATTTCACGATCATTATGAAGTAGTTTTTCCCTATGGAAGGTGATATAATGTACATTGTTAAAAAATTAATATTTTTAAGAAAGGATTCAATATTCATAGTGGTTTCTAACATAGGATAAAAATGAGTTTTGATGGATATATTCAATTATATTGAAAATATTTCCCAAGAAAAAATATAAAATAATCTAATATTATGAGGAATAAAAAATACGTTTTAAAATATCATAATAATTATATAATTAAGTGTATAATCTTTAAGATGAGATAATTGTTGAGCAGAGTTATCGGAGTCATCAAATGAAGGAACTTAATGAAAAGACAAACTCTCTTTCTCAATAAAATTTATGCGATAGAAATCTCTGGATTGAGCTCAAGAGAAGACTTGTAAACCAATATGAGTTGGTGAAGATGCCACAAGAGGCCTTAAAGGCTCAGGAAAGAAGCTTTAAAAGTTCAAGGGGAAAGGATCTCAGCTTTGGAGAGGCAAGCCGAGAAAGACCAAAGGGATTTGTGGAAGCTCAAAACATTGTTAAAGAAGATGACCCCAAATGAAAAAGGAATACAAATAAATCCACTTCGATCTTATGTTCTATTTGTCTTTCTTTGTAAAATTTTCTCAACTCTAATGAATATTTAGTTTGTTTTATCTTGTTATATACTAATTTTTCTGGTACAGTATTTTATTTTCCATTCCCTTCAATTCATTTTGAAAATCATAAGGGGGATAATGAAAAAGAACTACTCCTAAGAGGGGATAAGGAAAAAGAACCACTAAAAAAGGAGAAGAAAAAAAATTAAAATGATGAAGAAAAATTTCTAAGTGACGATATCGTTAAAGTAAGGGAGAGTTGCTCAATACGATGTTTTTCATTCTCACGATAATGAAAAATCCACTCTGGAAATTCAAAATACAATCCTTAGAGTTTCAATGCCTATGGGGGAGTTAGTTGTATTCAATTTCATCCATGAACGTAGGGAGATATGTTTTAATTTCAAAGTCTAATGGAATTTTTCAAAGTCCTTATATTCTTTTTCTTAATGATGTTTGTGCTTTCCAAAAAGAGGGAGATTATTGAGTCAATAATGTTTTCCCTATGACTTTTCCATTACTTATCGTTTTGAAAATCACAAACACCTTATACTTAAGCATATATATATTTTACCTCCATTAGGAATATTTATTTTCTTTATGGAAATTTACCATAACCTAGATTTTCTTATAGATATCAATTTTTTTATTATGTACAAAAACCAGATTCATACCCATAACCCTGGAATCATATAATGTCAAGAATTGGAGTATTCTGTATTTAGGATCTGAAGTCTAGATGTGAACTGTAATGATGTTCTACTTCGAATTCTGGATTTGAACTATAATGAAGTTCCACTCCAAATCCTGGATGTGAACTGTAATGAAGTTCAGCTCCGAATTATGGATGTGAACTATAATGAAGTTCCACTTAAAATTTTAGATTTGAACTCTTATGAAGATCGACTCCTAACTTTCATGAGTTTGACTCCAAAATCATTTGAGGTTCGACTCTGAACATTCATGAGTTTGACTCCAAACTCTAATGAAGTTCGACTCCGAAGATTCTTGAGTTTGACTCCGAACTCTTATGAAGTTTGACTCTAAACATTCATGGGTTCGAATCCGAACTCTTATGAAGTTCAACTCCGAACTTTCATGACTTCGACTCCGAACCCTTATGAATTTAGACTCCGAACTTTCATGCGTTCGACTCCAAACTCTTATGAAGTTTGACTCCGAACATTGATGAGTTCGACTCTAAACTCTTATGAATTTCAACTCCGATATTTTACTAGTTCGACTTCGAACTTTGTAAGATGAGATTCTGAACTCTGGTGAAACCAGACTCCTAATTTTATTAGAAATTCAGACTCCGGACTTCTAGAGATTTCAGGTTCCAAATTCCTATAAAACAGAATCCGAACATTTTTTTAACATAGACTATGAACTTTTATTTACTTACACTCTGAACATTAGCATGTCTTTTTCTTACATATGTTCCATTACATAACTATGTTGTACATTCAGTTATACATTTTTTATTAAACAATGTCATCCATTCTATTTCAAACTATTCGTTGGTTGAGTTACACGTGTACAGGTCCCACCGATTTTTGAGGAAAATATGACCATTGGAGGAGGGAGTCGACCGTTCCAACCAAGCCTATAAATTGGAGCTCATTTGAATGATCTCAATAACAAGTTGATCACTCTAGAGACCACATGTTGTTAAGGTGATTTCTAGAGAGAGAAGATTTTCATGCTTTGTGCATACTGAACTGCTCGTTCAGATTTCTTCGTGCGACTCTGAATGTTGGTGATTACATTCGAGGGGTTACGGGGATAGGAAGATAGAGGTGATGACTACCTTGAAGTTATAGGTCTTCCATGCCGAGGAAGAAAGAGGTTCCAACTCCCTTGAAGTTGAGGGCTTGCGGGGATAGTAAGACAGAGACACCGATCTTTGTATTGAGGGCTTACCCTAGTGTGGGTAAAACAGACATGATTGAAAGTATAAATCAAGGTACCTTTATCCAAGGTTGTTGGATACCCTTCTCTTTGGGTTAAAATACTTATATCTTGTTACATGTAATTTTACTATATGTTTTCCGCTGTATTTCTTTTTATAATGAAAGTATAATCTTCTTATATTTCTTTAAACTTGTACTCTGATTAGTTTAGATTCTATATATTTTACGGTAAAATCTCATATTGTAAACTTCAATTATGTTTAAACATCCAGATCCATATTTCTGGAAGCAGTTTTTTCGGAATCCCATTCTGGTTTTAAGAAAGTGCAGAGAACTAGAAGTTTGTAACATCATATTCCGAAAACTTGTTCCAGAAATATGAATCCAAAAATTGAAAGTTAACCAAAGTTTACAATATGAGATTCTACCTAAAAGCGTATAGAATCTAAAATAATCAGAGTACAAGTGTATGGAAATATAAAAAGATTATAATTTCCTTACAATACATAAAGTAGAAGATAACAAGTAGTAAAACTAAAAGTAACAAACAATAAATATTTTGACCTAAAGAGAAGGGTATCCAACAACCTTGGATAAATGTCCCTTGATTTATACTTTCAAGAAAGTATGTCTTACCCACGCCAGGGTAATCCCTCGATACGAAGATCATTGTCTCTGTCTTGCTATCCACACAACCCCTAAACTTCAAGGTGGTTGGAACCTCTGTCTTCCTCAGCAAGGAAGCCCACGAACTTCAAGGAAATCGGAACCTTTGTCTTCCTATCCCCGGAATCCCACGAATGTAATCACCAACATTCGGAGTCACACGAAGCAATCTGATTGAGCAGTTCAGTATGCACAAAGTATGAAAATCTTCTCTCTATAGATAACACCATAACAATGTGTAGTCTCTAGAGTGATCAACTTGTTATTGAGCTCCTTCAAATGATCTCTTATTTATAGGCTCGATTGGAACGATCGGCTCCCTCCTCCAAGGGTCATATTTTCCATAAAAATCGGAGGGACATGTACACGTGAAACTCAACCAACGGTTAGTTTAAAACAGAATGGAAAACATCGTTTAATAACAAAACATGTATAACTGAATGCATGACATCGTTTTGTAAGGGAGAATATGTAAGAAAAAGCCATGATAATGTTCAGAGTGTATGTAAATAATTGTTCGGAGTCTAACCAAAATGGAATTTGGAGTCTATGTTAAAAAAATGTTCGGATTCTTTTTTATAGGAATTCAAAAACTGAAATCTGTAGAAGTCCAGAGTCTGAATATCGATGAAAATTCGGAGTCTGGTTTCACCAGAGTTCAGAATCTGAACATACTATGTTCAAAGTCGAACTATTAAAAGTTCTGAGTCTAAATTCATAAGAGTTCGGAGTCAAACTAGTAAAAGTTTGAAGTCGAACTTCATAAGAGATTGGATTAAAACTCATGAAAGTTCATAGTCGAACATCATAAGAGTTCGGAGTGGAACTCATGAAAGTTCGGAGTCCAACATCATAATATTTCGGAGTGGAACACATGAAGGTTTGGAGTCGAACTTCATAAGAGTTTGGAGTCGAAATCATGAATGTTTGGAGACAAACATTATAAGAGTTAGGATTGGAACTCATTAAAGTTCGGAGTCGAACTCCTGAAAGTTCAGAGTCGAAAATCATAAGAGTTCAGAGTCGAACTCATGAATGTTCAGAGTCAAACTTCATAAGAGTTCGGAGTCGAAATCATGAAAGTTCGGAGTCGAACATCATTAGAGTTCATATCCAGAATTCTGATTGGTAATGAATTATAGTTCACATCTAGAATTCGGAGTGGAACTTCATTACAGTTCACATCCGGAATTTGGAGTGGAACTTCATTATAGTTCATAACCAGAATTTGGAGTAGAACTTCACTACATTTCACATCCATAATTTGGATGCTAAAAACATAATACTCTAATTCATGACATTATATGATTCCGGGGGTTTTGGTATGAATCTGGTTTTGTACTTAAGAAAAATATCGATATGTATAAGAAAATCTTGGTTAGGGTAAATTTCATTAATGAAAAAAAAATTTCCTTATGGAGTTAATATATTGATTTTCTTAAGTATATGGTGTTTGTGATTTTCAAAACAAGAAGGAATAGAAATTTCATAAGGATAGCCTTATTGACTCAACGGTCGGATGACGCAGGGAGGAGTATGGGTGGGCGGCGGCATAGGGAGGAGTAGGATGAGAGGTGGGATGAGGTGTAGGGAGGAGGAGGCTACGAGGCGAGCTGCGGCTGGAGAGAGATCTGGAGAGTCGGCGTGCGCACAGGAATGGACCTGTGGGGGGTGGTTGTGCGATTCCTAGGGGGTGTCACATGTAAGGGGAGAGGGAGGTTAGATTTAGGTTTTAAAAAAACATTATAATAATAATAAATATAATATATAAATAAATATATAAAATAAAACCAAACCAAAAATAATAATAAAATTATATTTCACTCTTGTTTTATCTTATTTCTATGAATAATAATACTAATAAAGGTTTAATAAAAATAATACTAATAAAAATTTAATAAGAATAAAAAAAGTAATGATAATAATTTTACAATTAAATTACAATTCCATAATAATTATATTAATAAAAAAATTAGATAACTAAAATATTATTCACCAATTTTAACAATAACATTATTACCTTTATCATAATTAATTATTATAAATACATTTTTAAAAATTTTACATATTTCATTTGCATAAAACATTATTTTTTCGATTGATAGACACCTGCACGACACCTGAGCCGATCGCACGGCCACTGCCCATTGTGCGGTGACCGCACATAGGTCTGAAACCCGCTAATAACATCAATGGTTCAAAAAATGTCAAACACGGACCCAAACCCAACTCTGTCCAAAAGATGCGGGACCATGTGAAGAATAAAATAATTGGCATTCGTGGTCGGTGTGTGATAATTCTACCCACCACATACACATTCTACCCCCATAAAGTCACCAAGACAACAGTCGAGCCCTCTTGAGTCCATGCCCATAAAATATCATAGAAAACCGAGTGGATCGGGGTGACCATTTCCACCACATGTCACACCCGACCAACTCAAGAAAAATAATTTCCCAACGTTTAGGGGAGAACACACTAGGGTTCTCCCCACCAAAAAAATTTACTAACACAAGATCCTTGAAACCTAAACACAACATCCCCGGGGGCAACACAGGAACTCCCATACCAAACTCTTTCATTTTCCCCACATGGACCGAACAACACACATGAGACGTTGATGAAAAGAAAACTACATAATAACCCAGATACCTAAGGATGAGATATGGAATCAACACCTCCCGTCAATTTCATAAAACAAACATCCCCCAAAGGAACACAACTGAGACCAACTCAATATCAGAATAGTTTTGTCTATTCACGGGCACAAACCATTCAAAGAGACCGAACAATTTAAAAACTACCTTGAGATATGATATGATCTCTTGAATTGCAATACAATGAGCTCATTACAACACAACAACAAGGTTGAGTTTATGAAGCCAAAAATAATCCATTAAGAAAACCGTGGAGATTTACATCTAAAGTTGAAAAAATTATCTGAGCCGATGTTCTAAACACCCTCAAGAACTCCTGACTACACGCGAGCTTCACCCCGAGGCCAGTGGTTGGGGACTTGATGGCTGAAGAATCTCTTGCCTCATAGTAAATCATTTGCATCCCCTGGTCCCTAACTCTCTCCTCCAGAATGTCAATTCTTACAAAAATTTTCATGGTGGCCCGAACTGTCACACGATAGAAAAACTTCTGAGGGATACGACAAGGTGGAATAGGATGCCTAAAACGGACACCCTAGTGGCATGCGAGAGAATGGTCAAACAAATTGGGAGTCACTACAGACTAAGGTTTTTTCCAGATGAGGATCCATCACAAGAGCCGACCCCCACCAACTACACCCAGACTCTAATGACGATGAGACATACCACCTTTATTATTCCAGATCTGAATCCTCAACTAACTCTGGGATAGTACGATCCTTAACTACCCCGGGAGCTCACAACAACCTGAAGGAACACTATCTTTCTGAACTACACAGCTACCTCTAACAGTCCTCGATTACCTCGATATGCAAGCAACAAACAAAAACTGTGAACTCGGCGTAACTCATTAGAATGCTTGGGTGGCATTATCGGCGGTATACTCATAAAGACACAAGAAACACAATCAGATCTGTCAAGAATCCAATACTCAATCAAAGAAACAAAAAAAGCCAAGGGAAACATGCCCATAATCCAAAAATATACAAACACAAGCATAAATCACTTTTCCAGAACCATCATTTCATTGAAATTTTACAACCCACCTATGGAACCTTATGAACCGTCACATGTGCATTCATTCAATCTCACTCACATCATCTGCAAACAAGTTTTCCTAAGCACTCTTCGTACATACACACACATGTGTGACCATCCATAATGAGTGAAAAGTTTCAAACGCTTCTTTTTCAATACAATATCAAAACACATGGTATGTTTTTTTCCAAAAATATACACTTTCTCTTTAAAAATCCACATTAATAATTAGAAACAATTTGGAAGAAACCCCATTTTCATTTTGAAATCACTTTCATTTTCAACACACACACACAACGATCGAGTTCGAAACAAAACACAACCAACTATAAACCATCGGAATGAAGAAGTAGTGTATGTGCCTAACCCGACGACATGGTGGTGGGTCATGTCCCAAGAAAGGAATAACACTAAGAGGAAATTAAACCCGGCACCTGGAATCCACATGGGTCACCCCCTCATGTGAGGCCGCAACGTGAACCAATTTTCCCCAATTGCCATCCACCCATCCAAAAAAACCAAATACAAAAGAATCAAATCCCTGACTTCCCCTGGTAATTCAGGTCTCGTCCTGAGCGGTGGTGAACAGGCACCGACCCATAACATACCTCCTGAGCACTGAAAGTCATAATATCCTTCTATGAGACACCCCAAATAACAAGGGCCCCTTTGATACAATTCTGTCATGAAACAACCTGGGTTGAACCTAATACGGTCACCCGATCCAGTCCGCGACATGACTCGACGGGCATTACTTATCCCCATGAGCTGGAAACCAGAGCTGGGCATCAGAATTAAACTGTTGGTTATGATTTGGCCCATGAAAAAAAAGACAAATAAATAAAAAAACTGACAATAAAGAAGAAAACTGGTAGCATAAATTGAATTAAACTGAACATACCACCTTGTGACATCCCAGGTCACCACCCAACACCAGACCACGTTGCACAAACATTGGGCAACTGAACCTGGTACCTGAATGAGAAACTGAACCTGCAACTGGAATGATATAATAGGTGTGAGCACCGAGATGCTCAGTAGGGTTTCCAAGAATAAACCACTGATTCCATCAATTCACTTTTCCAAAAAATTCCACCAACACAAGATTGAAATACAAATATAAAAGTAGGGTTTTCACATTTTAAAATATGTAACATTTTTTTTTCTTTTAAAAACCCAACACATGGTACATAAAATTTGCAAAATTCACTTTCCATTTATAAATTAAGTCCAAAACAGAAAATGCAAAAGCTGGGCTAGAGTAAAACATGTAAAAGTGAAACTGAGAAAAATCCAATGCAACGAAATGTAGACAAGAAATGTAAGTAATCCAGTAAAAATGGGTGATCCTAAACATCCCTAGATGAACCCTGGACGTACTCGATTTCGGAACCACCTATCAGCGTATGGTGAAGCTCCTATGTCTATAGCCAACTGGACGCCCTCACTGACCAATCTAGTGGCAATGCCTTCTTAGCCTAACAACAAATCTAGGGGGTACCAACTATTCTAATTTGGTTGGTCTGCAACTGTCAATCAATCATCTAATAGACACCAAGGAACCCATGGTGATTATAATAATACTGTTTAAGTAGGAAGTCCCTCACACGCGTGACTCATCTCACTGCAATTGCTTACCCCAAACACGGACACTTCCTATGCATTAGCCCATAAAGGGTTACCCTAGATAGGAGCACCCCATATACTTATATATAATCATACATGTCAATCATACAAAGTGCCAACTGGGACATCACATCATTCGGTTATAAAAACCACTTTATTAAATACTTGAGTTGTAAATCAGGCCTTTATTTTTTCATAATCAAAAGTCTTTATGAAAACATTGGATAAGTTCTTCCAAAACACCGATAAACACCACTTTTGTATTTAAAAAGCGAAATGGCCCATTAGGATCCATGTATCAATGCATTGAAATAAAATTATTTAGTGATACTATATTCAATTTTGTAATGAAAAACAAACCAAGTGTTTCCCCACACCACGCACTCAAAAAAACATATACACCGAAATCCAATCAGGAATAAACACATGGGTTTCTTTTCAAACCTATTTAAAGGACAATCTGATGCCACCCAAATAATTAAAAAAACAAGAACCTATTATAAAACCAAGGACTCGAGGAAAACACCAATTCAAAGGGACGCGAAATAATTTCTAAAAAAACACTATGTCCCATAAACTAAGCAGCGCAAGGAAAAAAAAGTTCCATAAAATGGTTCAATAAGAAAACACCACTCAAGACACCCAACAATACAATATAAAGAAAAAACATTTATCTCTAACCAATTTGGAAAGGTATAAAAAACACTACAATTTATAAACTATCATGCTTATAAAGGTGCATATAATATTAATAAATTAAATGAAATCTTGCAACTGCCTATGGAAAGCTTCAAAAAGAGATAATAGATGGAAACACCTACCTCAAACAAAGGTCACATAAAGATTTCTAACTTAGGTAGCAGCTCCCTTGAACGCACGCACTTCCATATATATATATATATATATATATATATATATATATATATATATATATATATATATCCTTACACTGATGTACATGTTCCCTGCGCCATGAGGGAACATGCACATAGAAGATATATATATCTATACATATCTATACCTAGGAATATGTGTGTGCACCTTCGTAACCAACTGCAACTCCGTACGATAAATCCCCAGGACTCAAAAACACCACAAATCCCTAAAATAAAATTCATCTAATCAAAGAAATCAGGATACAATTCAAAACCCAACCCTAAAAAAATCACAAAGATCACAATTAAAACTTAAATCACAATTTAAGCATTTTAAAACAAACAAAATAAAGGGAAACACCCCCAAAATCGCATCAATTTATTTTAAAAGATAATATCACAATTTATCAACACCCCAAGTTCATGAAAACATAACCATAATTAATGAATCTTGCTAATGAACAATTTTTAAACAATTAATCAATGCCAAATCATCACAAAAAGGTAGACTAGAAAACCAAAGTGATCGGAATTAAAATTTAAAAATTGTTAAAATAATATTTGTCACTTAAACATGAAAATCATAACATTTAGATGTTGATATAAACCAGTAACCAACTCAAAACATATTCTTAACCAATTCTAAAAAAATAATAACTCTATAGAATGAAAATTAAGGACATAAAAAAGCTGCAAAACATGTTTTAAAACTAAAAGAAAGAGAACGATCCTTAGTGCATTGCTCTGGAAATAAAAATACTCAAATTCACCTTCCTCGGAGGGGCGCGAATACAATCACACCTCAATGGAAGGGATAAAAGAACATTGTGGACCCTTCGTATACCTAAAAAAAGATAAACACAGACAAATAAAATGCCCCTAGGTTAAGGTTTGTCCATCTCAAAGAGAACCAAAAAAAAAAGGAAAACATGAAAAAAATACCGCAGAGGGGGGGGGGGGAGTCGCACCGTTTGAGGACGGTGCGGCCGGAGCTAGCGAGGTCAGCCAAAGTAGGCGAGGTCAGTTGGATGTCAAGAATCTGTGGTGGTTGGACAGCGTAGGGAGGAGCAGGGGTGGGCGGCGGCGTAGAGAGGAAGAGGTCGGGAGGTGGATTTCGGCGTATGGAGGAGGAGGCTGGGAGGTGAGCTGCGGTTGGAGGGAGCTCCGGCGAGGGACCGAATTCACATGAGCAAACCCGGGGGGGGGGGGGGGGCTGCGCGATTTGGGGGAGGGGGTGTCGCGAATAATGGGAGATGGAGGGTAGATTTAAGGTTAAAAAACATAATAATAATAATTAATAATAATAAATAAATGAACTAAAACAAAACAAAAAATAATAATAAAATTATATTTAACTCTTATTTTATCTTATTTCTAAAAATAATAATATTAATGAAGTTTTAATAAAAATAATACTAAATAATATAATAATAATTTTAAAAGTAATAATAATAATTAAAATTAAATTAAAAATCATTAATAATTATATTAATAAGAAATTTTAGATAACTAAAATATTATTCATCATTTTTTACAATAACATTATTACCCACATAATAATCATTTATTATAATAACATTTTTAATCATTTTACTTATTTAATTTGCATAAAACATTATTTCTTTCGATCTATAGACACCTGCACAACACCTCACCCAATCTTCTGACTACTTCCCACTATGCGATGACCGCGCATGGGTCTGAAACACGCTAATAACATCAATGCTTTAAAAAATATCAAACATGGACCCAAACCCAACATTGTCCAAAATATGCGAGACTGAGAGAAGCATAAAATAATATGCATCCTTGGTCGGGTTGTGACATGTAGTCAAGTCTATAGAAATATAACCAGCGATCTCATAAATGATTTCACATCCTAGTTTCAAAATGATATCTATTCCTTTTTCTGATACTAACGATAGATACCAACTCTTTTAATAAATGGACATTACATATCTTTTTAGAAAAATATAAAACATTGCAAAAATATATTCCCAAAGACTGTATTAGTTTATTTTCTTTAGTAAAATAGAAACATATAAACTAGTACATTAGTGAGATACATTTTCACCTACTAGGTTATTTATGACTAAAAACCTTCTTAGACACATCATAACTAATACAAATTATCTTATACATGGGAAGGAAACATAAAAATTAGTTATCTCAGATGCATGGTAAGGGGAAAAACAGAGACATATAAGAATAAACCAGATCACAGGGGTATGAGAACATGGTCATAAAATTTTAAAAAAATAACCTACATATGAAAGTTTGTAAACATGAAACATGGAATAAATCGTGGTAGTTCATAAGACTTGAATCATAAGGAAATAAATACTATAATCTATGATATCATACAATTGGAATAAGAAGTGGAATAATGGTATATATATAATCATATAAAATATTTTTTTAATGTATTCAATGAATCTCTTCCATGGTCAAATTGGTATAATGGGTTCACTTCCCGTACCATTTTGGTAGTCAGGGTTTACTCACATGGCCATCATAGAAGTATGAGTTCTTTACTCATACCATCTCAGTAGTAATTGTTCACTCCCATGGATATCTTAGTAGTCAAGGTTCACTCATAAGACCATTTTAGTCTATCTAATGAGATATCAATTTTTATCCAATGCATTGGAGGGATATATAGGTCTCACCCATATCATTATGAAATCATACATACTTGTTTCATATGACCACCAACAATCATATCATAAACCATGAAATGAAATGGTTATCAAAAATATGTAATCATATAAAAAACAATGATGAAATATATAAGTTTCATAGTAAGTTAATTAAAATTATAACCATTGAATAAAAGTAGGTTTCAAAATAATATTACTTGTGAACAAGAAATGAGTTTCACAAAAATCATTCCATCAAATCATAGTACATTTAGATAAAGAACAAGAATGTAAACATTGAATCATTTCCAAATAAATCCATGAATACAACTAACAGATTCCATGTTTTTTGGGATGTAACATTGAAATATCATTTAAAAACATTTTTGTGGAAAATAACTTTTATTCATTGAGAAATGAATTTTATAACATGAATCCTTTTGAAAAATTTTTTTAGAAAATAATATAAAAAACCTATAAATAAATCATTGAATTTTTTTGGAAATAATTTGGTTGAGATACATAAAAAGTGAGTTTCAAATCATTTTTAAATAAATTCTCATTGGAAACTTATGAAAGAAGCATGAAAACGTTTTGAAAACCATTTCCTTGAAAATGAATTGAAAACATATAAATGAAAATTTAAAATGTTTTTAAATCTAGTTTCTTTGAATAATTATATAAGATGTAGGAAAATATAATAAAAACAATTTCAATAAAATAATTTTTATACTTATAAAATATCTTAAAAATTTATCGGAATCATTTTCTTTGAAAACATCATTTTTAAAACATAGAATGAATATTTTGAAAATCCTTTAAAAGGGTTAAAAAAAAAACAAATTTACATTGAAAACAACATTAGAAAAATAATTTATAGAATATTAGGAAGTAATTTTATTCTCAAAAATAAATATTTAATATTCTATATTATGCTTTCCGGAATTTTTAGTCACGATGGAGGGTAAATCTCTACGTGTTGTACTTTCCATTAGCACAGTAAAAAAATTAGAAAAATGGTCATACCATAAAATAAGAAGAATTATTTTAAAAAAAATCATGAAAAGGATGAAAATTGGTAAAAATATATTTTAAATATCTTAGGATAATATTATAATTTTTTAGGAAGCCATTTAGAAATCATGGATTTAAATGAACATAGAATTCCGACCTAAGAGATATGAATTGTTGTAATTTTTTTTAAAAACCCTTTTATATGTGATGTTATGTACCAAAGAGAATAAATATGGTATGTATCCATGGATATAGAATGGATAAACATAAGGTAGGAAAATACAATAGATTTATTTAGCGATGGATCAAACCATTTCATCAATGCATGATTAGTCATAAACAATCTCCAAAAGTGATGAGATGATTTCAATAAACTCTTTCCACATGGTAAATTTAAACAATACTACCCATGTAAGAAAATCAAATTATATGAAAATTGAAATATAATGAAAATAATTATATTAATGAAATAACATGACAAAGGAAGTATATACACCTCATTGAAAAATATATGAGCATAGTGTGGCATGTGTCTCATAGGATTAAAACTAAGACAAATTACCTTACCAATTTGGTAACATTTGAAACATAAATCCTGTTAAAATAGTATAATGAAATGGGTATGTAAACACCCATTAATTTAATTATAATAATAATAGAATACATCTGATGTCAGTATACACACCACACAGAAGGACTGGGTTGTGAATAAAGCATGTATCTCACAAAAAAAGTAAGATGAAATTCTTTTACTTTTAGACTTGACTGTCATCGTACTCAAACACAAATCATGTATAATAAATATAATATTATTATAAATCTATAATTGAACCATATTATTATGTCTATTACAATATATGGTTGTATTATATATTCATATTACCCACTTGTTAATAATTCTATGTTTAGGTTTAACTTTGGGTTATATCTACATTATTATTCACATACGTCTTAATTTGTTATATATTTTCTCCTTATACATATATAATGATTTTCAGAATGTAAATAAGGATTTATATATCATTTATATTCAGTATTTATTTTTTATAATAAGAAATACAATATAGAGTTACGAAATGGAATACACTGTTCAAGAAGATGGTATATCGTATGTATGCATGAACATTTTTTCTATTTTATTGTCGCATTAGAAGAAAGAATGTAAATTAAAAAATATATATAAATATTTAAATATATAATTATTCCATTACATTATTATATATTATATATTTCCCTAAAACCATCCTTATCATATTCGAAGGGAATTGTGAACAAATCACATTGCTTTGAGGAGGCGGTAGTCGGCACATCCACAAATGATGTTATCATATTTATAGATGATGGTATGTATAAAGACATGAGTTATAAAATAATGACAAAAGAATAAATAAATAATAAGTATCAAATATATCATATTTAAATATCACTTCCATAATAATTCCAAACCACTAATGGTGGTAAATGAAAAATGAACAATCTTCACTTCATGATGTGGTAGTTCACCGAGAACAGAAATTGTAAGTTCGTTACCCATTAGATGGATGTGTGTGTTTATGTTGTGGTTGAACCATTACAATAAGAAAATCATAGTATATTTTATTTTTATTATTATGGAATAATCATACATTAGTGGGTGGACAATGAAAATAAAATAAAGGAGTTTGTAGGAAGATATTGCTTCTTCTTTTGGTAGATTCATTTGGTTTTTTTAAAAGTACATCCTTGGATTCATTTTTGACAAAAACTAGTATTAAAGATCGAATTTAGGAATTTTTATAAGTTATTTGGGTAGATATTGTTCAAGCTAAAGTGGATTGATATGTGTGATGATGGGGGTGAAGGGGAGTCCTTTAATAGTGGATGAGGAGAGACACACTTATACATTTTGGGGAAAGGAATTACACCCATATGGATTTTATGGAAATTAGACACCCTTGTAAAATAAATTAGATAAAATGTTATATTTGGATTATATATATCCATAAAATGTATCATGTTCTAGTTTTTTGGTCATTTGTTTCCTTAAGTTTAATGTATATTCCCCTATTATGCTTAATTTTACCTTAATTGTTGTTTTAATTTTAATTACATTTAAAAAATATTTTAGTAAAAAAATTAACTTACAAAACAATATATATTATTAATATATTTCCAAATATGGAATCAATTTTTTTAAAATTACAATTATTTATGTGACAAAAATTAATTTAAATTTATTCTCATAGAGAGGACGATATTGGGGGTTTTTAAAGTAAAAATCCCTAAAGGTTTCAAGTGTTTTTATACAAAAATTCAAGGTGAAAATTATTTTAATGGCCTATAAAGGGTTCAATTATTTGAAATATTATATTATTATAAATTTATACAAATTTGAAATACAATTTATCATTATAAATAAGTTATATGTCAAAGTTGGTTTGAATAAAAATTCGATATATTTTATTATTCATTAAAAAAATAACAATCATAGAAGAATACAAAAAAATCATACTATGATATTTATATTGATTTTATTTCAAATATTTTTTTTTTATTTTTAAATATTATATATATAATTTTCAAAAAATATATTTAAAATTTGTTCTCTATTAAAATGTTGTAAAAGTACATTAATAAAAATATATTATTTTTTGAGTACAATTGGGGTCGTTTTTATCTTAAGCTTGTAAAATCACTTGGAATAAAATTAAAAATATTTTATTGAAATTATAATCTTTATATATATACATATATTAAAATAATATCACATAATAATTGTGATTACATCAATTTGTTAATATAAAACATCTTGGTGATTGTAAAATAATAATATTTTCCATTAAATTAAATCAGTCATCATATTCATTTCTAAATAATCTATAACCAATGAATTAATTTTATATTTGTATAAAATATATATTTTCATATTTTAGCTATCCCTTTTCATAAATACTATTTTAAAATCTAGGTTATATTTTATAATCGTAAATTATATTTTAATAATATATCTTTATTCGGTAATAGTCAGTTTAACTTGTTATGAAAACCATTGTGGAATGTCAGTCTTTGATTTAATTTAGTATAACCGTTATCTCCTATTTAGGTAATTCTAAACATTATTCTATGTTTAGTTAATTATTTTTTGTAATGTTTCATATAACACAATCCAAACATAGTCCTATCAAATGGACTATTTTTAGTGATGCATGAAATGAATAATATGAAAAATATTAAATTTATTTGAAAAAAATTAACAAAATATAAGGGTGTTATAATTTGGGTTAAAATTAGTTATGAGTGAGGAAGGATGATGTAGATAATTTGTAATTTCATACAAAGAGTATGCATTATGATGTTAAAACAATTCCCTATGTGTTAACTAATGCACCCTCTATGTTTATATATTTGAGGAATATAGTATTATATGAAAATATAGATAATTTAATTTTTTAATTTATTGATGATATCTTGATATTATCTAAAATATAGAAGGAAAATGATGTTCATTAATAGATAATTCTGTAAATTCATAGGGAAGTGGAGTTATAAGGAATATTTTATAGGTGTAAATTTCATCATCATGAATTATATTTTCGTAACACATTATTAAAGAATATAGAATATAATATTATCATTTAAAGAATAATGTAGTCAAGGATTATTAAAATATAATTAATATTACTAGGATATATAGTTTCCAAGTTTTACCATGTTATTATAAATGTTTTTCAACATTTATCTTGATTTCTCAACCACTTAATCAAGATATCACATAAAGGTTTCACAAATAGATAAAAAAATGAAAATAGTATTGAGAAGAAAATAAGAGTTTTTTTAAATGAAACAGTAATGTGTTTACCATTGAGAAAAGAAGGATTTTTAATATATATTAATTCATTAAAGTATGGGAGGGGTTGTTTCCTAATACAGATTGGTAGATTGGTTTTATATAAATCATGGATATAAAATATTAATAATTATAAATATTTAACTTATGAAATTTAGTTCACAGTTGCAATCTTATCCATGAAGATATGGAGGCATTAACATTATTGTTAATTATGTGATATATATACAAACCCTAAAATTCAGCAATAAATATTCCATAAAACATAAATCAATATAAGAAAAAAGAGTTGGTTGGAACTACTCTAGGACTTCGACTTCTCGATAAACAAGCACCTTTGGAAGGAAAACATTGTAGTGAATACATTTATTATAAGGGATCATAGAGTTTTTACCATGATGATGATAAATATGGATTATATATTCTCATGTTTAATAAATTTCAAGTTGAGGATTATTGTAATAGGGGAATTATCATTCCTTTTCCATGAAATTGGTAGACCGTAATTATAGGAAAATATAGAGGTGTCTCAATTGGATGATAAGGATGTACAAGGAAGATAAATGTTGTGGGTAATTTGAAATAGGATATCTACACCTAAAAAGATATAATTTGTAATTTTTAATAAATATTATGTGTTATATGTATATAAGATATTATGTGGAATCTAATATACGAGGTACAAATCATAAACTTCCCTTTACACCATGGTAGTGCAATGATTTATATGTTTTCAATAAAACATTTCTGGTAGGATGGTTTAAAAAATAAAATTATAAATTATGTGTTTTGAATACTTGTGTTCTAATAGAAATTAGTTGAAATAATACATCCTAAAGGGTTAAAAAAATATTATAATAATTATATTTATGTGGGGTAATGTTACAATAAAACTCTTTACTCGTATTTTGATGACTCCTAAAAAGAATGTTGTTATATGGTTTAATATTGATCATTTAACCAAGTCTACAAATTTTCTTAATAGTGAGGGAAAATCTACCTCTAGAGTTCCTTTAATTGATCTCAATTAATGAAGATATGAGTCTTAGTCATGTACCATTATTATTTATATTTTATTGTAACCTTGAGTTCCCATTGAACTTTTGGAGGATCTTTTTAGTGTCTCTAAACATTGAGATATATTTGAACACCACATACCATTACCAAATTAGTGGGTAATATCAATGAAATATTAACTAATATAATGATTATCTAATATAATGATCTATAGAATTTCAAGGTATGTTGGATTATTATTTAATTATGGTATAAATATTATAAAATAATATCTTCTATCAACGAATCCAAGGATGACCTCTCGAACCCAACTTAAATCATGATACTAGAAGGCAACAACATCTTGATGGGGGCCAACTAAGAAGATTTACAACTAAGGGTTTACATGCATAAGCTTTAATTTTTATAGATATATTACTTACCCTAAGGGTGATAAACCCTTATCAAATATAGATCTTAAATCTAGGATCCCTCACTACTGGAGTAATAATATTTCTAAATTATTTTTGATATAAAACGTTTTTATAATTTATTTTTGGAAGCTAAAATGATTTATGATCATCGTAAAGAATTAATAACCTTCATATATATAATAATAAGTTCATGAATTTTTCAAATGGGACCTCATCTACAATCCTTTAAATTTGAGGAATTCAACATTTCAAATTTCTTCTATGATTCATGGTTTTAGTTTGGAACTCTGGTATCCAAGTATTAACAAGGACATTGAATCCATTAATTGTATTAATCTAATTTTGTATAAGCATAAAATAAATAGATGCATGTGTTATAATTTTAGGATCCTTATTATTTCAAATTTGGACAAAAATCTCTCATTTGGGATATATCTCACTACTTATAATCTCAAATCCAATGTCATAGTAGAGTGTGATTATACCCCACCCTTATATGAGGTATATCAAATAATGTGACTATAAGTTTCCAATTAAATGCTTCTTAATAAATAGATTAAACCAATACTAGATGCTACTGACTATAATTAAGTCAAATTTAATAAGAAATACAAGTAAATTGTCTTAGAGTACATTGAGACCTCGAAAAATAATTGTTAGGATAAATGAGTGAATGACACATAAACACTTTACCATGATCCAAAATCATGTTGAAATTATTAGGATAAACATTTTTATGAAGAAGAATTGAGAAATACATTTCCTCAATTTTTTCATAGGAAAAATGAAATTATACTAATAATGGATTATTATATTTCTAAACCCTTTAGATAAATGATGATATCCTTTCAATAAAAATTACATAGGACATTAAGATCCTAGTTGGATATCTGTAGAATTATAATTTTATTTATATCATTGATCATAATGATATAATATCATCTTCCCCACTGGTAAAATTGAAGTGACTTATACTCTTTTTCTAATGTAAAATATGGTGCTTCTGTATCATAAGATCCACATAAATAACAGAATTCTCTTGAAAATTACCCTACCAAAATTATGGTGATCTATATAGATGTACATGTGATGGGAAGCTAGTATCCTTTCACCATAGCATCAAATTCATTAGAGATAGTATAGGTTGATAGAATACATATGGACAACTCTTATCCTTCAGATAAACTGAGTAATGATAATGATAACAATAAATCATTAATGTATCCTAAAAACTACACCAATGATACAAATCTAGATATTCAATTGAAATATATTAGTGACCACTTGTTCCAAATTAAAAAATACTAGATAAATAATAATTTTTTCTAGGAATATTAAATCACGAGGAATGTATAAAGTCATATCTATCCCCAAACACAAATCCATATAAATATATTCTTATTGAATTTTCCATGGATTTAAATCATAAAACAACTAACTCCATAAAATGACACATCCAAATCCACTAACCCCTCTACTTTGTAAATTTTTTTTCTATTAAAATGATATCATCCTATATTTTCTAGTCTAACAATTATAGGATATCACATTATAAAGGTGAAAAATATCCCTTCTCCTATTAAAATCCCCTTTGTCCTTGTAAACACATCACTTGGAGATGTCTCCTTATTCGGAATTGAAGAGAAAATATAAAATGTTTGATTTATTTTAGTAATTTCTACCTATAAGTTTCATTTATTTATACTAAAAATAGATATTAGGATATAAGGATTATTTAGAAACACATCAATAATATTAGTTCAAGATTCTGGGATCATTGTATTTTTTTAATTTAATGCTATCTTTTTATCTAGGGATAATATTAGTGTAGTGCACTCCACCATCACTATAAGAGACATAAAATATTGTATTATGGTAAATAAACTAATTTAAATTATATTAATAGATTCCAAATAGACATGGTACTAGAGGCACATAAATAGAACTATTTCTATTATGTTGGATTTTTTCTTCTTTGACTAGACATATTTTAAAAAATGGGACTTCATATCAGAATCAATATCCCCAAGATAACTGTTTAGCACCACCCCATTCAGATCAGCCTTATTTATAAGAACCCTAACCCATTTCCTTTCATGATTATTAAATCTTAAACCTCTCTCCCTGATTATGTTATGTTCAATCAATATCTCTGGAAGTCTTCTCATTGTGAAAATGATTCTTTTTCTTATGTCATGATGATGAATCTTATGAACTAAAATATCATGGGATAGTATAGGGATAATACAAACATGATCGATATTTATATTTCATCTCCCCGGGAAAGCATTAATCAGATATAGTATGACTCCACAAATATTTATTTTTTCATTGACCATTCCCCTGATTGAACTCACCTCCTTCTTTTATTACCATATCTCCTTGAATAAAATATTTGAAAAAGAGAAAATTAAGGTTATGTGGAACACAGATTGAAAGTGTAATTTCAAATTATTGAACTCTGTAAATAGATGATGAAATGATTTTATGCCCACTTCCTTTATCAAATATCGTGTTGGTAAGAGTGGACACTCAAGAGGGGGGTGAATTGAGTTCCAATTAAAATTTCTGCTAAAAACAATTTCTATTAAAATCCCCCAATTTCAAAAACAGATTAAACTGTAGTGAATTTATACAGATTATAAAGGTTCAATTAGTTTCTCAATGATTGATTAGTTCTCAGTTAACTTAATCTTATGATTAATTTAACTTTTTAAACTAACTTACTAGTTTACAATAAATATAAACACTTGCGAGTTTAACTATCAAAGTAGCTTTGAAAATAAATTATATTTCAAAGTAATGGCAGCAGAATATGAAATAGATATGTATTGTATGGATATAAACATTAACTAAAAACATAGAGGAATTAACCAAGAGGTTCAGTCTCAAGTCGAGTCTTAGTCCTCTCAAAATTTTATATAAGGATGATCCACACCCTGGATGGGGGTTCAATAGTTTACAACTGTCCAGGTCCAAGACCTCCACCACTGTTATCCGTGGGAAACAAAACAACAGCAACCAGCTGTCCAGGTCACACACAACCTCTACCACTATCCACAGTGGGAAAAAGAATGAAAAGATAGTGAGTGAGGATTTTCAAATCCTCCAGTTAAGGTTCAGGAGACAGTGTGTGTGTAAAATACAACAGATAAGACACACTGCTCGTAATGTAAAAAGTAAATCACATATATAAAGATTTAGAGATTAGAAAAGGCTCTAGTGATCTTCATGCAGCTCTCGACTCCTTTTGTTGATTAGAATTCGTTCTGAGTCTTCTTCTGGTTTTTGTCTGGAAAACAGAGTACCATCTGCTTCCTTGACTTCCAGGTTCTTCTTGCTTATCGGCTCAAAGAATAATTAGTTTTGTGTGGTTATTCATTAGCATAGATTGCTCGATGTATGCTCTATTTTCTGGGGATGGTAGTAGTAGTCTCGTGAGTGCAAGTTCTCCAGTTGTTCTTAGCACGTTTTGAGCTTGATCGCCAGTATGTTCTCTGTTCTTGATCTCTTTTTGATCTAGTGTATCTCTCTTTTTTTGATACATACACGATGTCCTTTTTATGCCAATTCTTTTTGTTTTTTCTAAGGAGGAATGATTATTCTTTTTGATCGTACTTGGTACGGTTTCCCGAAATGGCAACACAAATCATATAATAACATTAAATGCGTCAAAAGTAACAAATGTAACCGTTAGTATAATAAAAAAATAGGGTCGAGGATATAGGATTTGACTCCGCAGTTCATTATAGGTAGCCGTTTTTTTGTAGACGTGTAC
This sequence comes from Viscum album, assembly GCA_963277665.1. NCBI lineage: Eukaryota > Viridiplantae > Streptophyta > Magnoliopsida > Santalales > Viscaceae > Viscum > Viscum album. The sequence goes on along the minus strand of OY728141.1, from coordinate 1,587,202,691 downwards.
GGTTGACTCGGTGTAGGGATCTTCCATCGGTAGCTCTCCATACTCTTATCGGTGGCTCATATCGGTAGCTCTTTATGCATCGGTAGCTCTCTGTGCATCGGTATCTCTTTGTGCATCGGTAGCTCTTTGTGCAGTGGTAGCTCTGGCTATCAGTAGCTCTGGCTATAAGTAGCTCTGGCTATCGGTAGCTCTGGCTATCGGTAGCTCTGGCTATCGGTAGCTCTGGCTATCGGTAGCTCTGGCTATCGGTAGCTCTGGCTATCGGTAGCTCTGGATATCGGTAGCTCTGGCTATCGGTCGCTCTGGCTATCGGTAGATCTGGCTATCGGTAGCTCTGGCTATCGGTAGCTCTGGCTATCGGTTGCTCTGGCTATCAGTCGCTCTGGCTATCAGTAGCTCTGGATATCGGTAGCTCTGGCTATCGGTAGCTCTGGCTATTTGTAGCTCTGGCTATCGGTATCTCTGGCTATCGGTAGCTCTGGCTATCGGTAGCTCTGGCTATCGGTAGCTCTGGCTATCGGTAGCTCTGGCTATTATGCAAACCACATCTAATTGACTTAGAACTGTTTCAAAGCTTGTATAAACAAGGATAATCGAGATTAACATAAATCAGAGATTATTTAAACATTATTATTTACTTGATCACTGATTTGAAAGAATTAAAATGTAAATCATCAGTAATTGAGAATAGCATAATATATGAACACATAATTGGGATTATCAAAACAGGTGAGGTCAACAATCTCCCCCTTTTTGATAATCACAACTTATGATATGACCAAAAATAGTGAGAATATATTATAAGAGAATATAACATTTATATTCTAATTTCTCAAAGAAAGCAATCAGAGGAAATAGAGGAAATAGTGATAGAATGAATTAGATCAAAAATTATCATAGGAAGTATTAAATACAATAGTATCAGAGATAAGCTTTGAAAGAATTGATACCAAAGAAGGAAATGTAAGAATAGTAGCAAAGGCTCAAAATTTCTCCCCTTTGATATTTCCCCCCCTCTCATTATATTTTCTCCCCCTTTATAATTTTCTCCCCCTTTGTGATAATCAAAAAGTGGGAAAGCAGATAGAGAAAACTGAGAAACCGAGATAGTGTAAAGAAAAGCATTTGTATTAGACCAGACAAAACTTACATAAACAGAATAGAAAAGAAGAAAAAAAATTCCTATCAAACAGCCTGACCACTTCAGCAATCCGGATCTTCAACATGAGATTTGCCTTTTGGATCAGAAAAGGAGGCAGGTGGTGAGGATGTGAGTGAGGGATTTGGAATCCCAGAAATGATCACAAGAGGTTGATCCACTGATACAGTGCCTGGCCTGTATTGGGAAGTTTGTTGAGTGATCATAGGTGTGAGGCTTCGGATGGCCTGAGCATGAGTCATCTGGACTGGAGATTCAGTAGATGCAGAGGGAGGCAAGGCAGGAGGGACAATAACTGGTCTGGCATCAACATGCAAAAATGGCAGCAACAGATTTCTGAAATCCATAAGGATTCCTCCCCCTCTTTCCATAGCAGATAAAAAATCATCTTTGTTCTCCACAAATTTTTCTAAGGCAGGAGTCAGCTGTCTTAGCTTGCTCACTTGTTCTCGGAAGGCTTGAGTGACAGGGGGTAATTTCATGTTTTCCAACATCAGCATGAAATTATGGGTGACTTGTTGCTTGGTAAAAATCCATTGGAAATAATAATCCACCTTGTTCTTGATTTTCTACTGAGAGGCAGAGGCCTCTTTCATATGGTTGTGGACGATTGTCACTATTTCCCTGACGGAATCTCTTGTAGAGAGAACTACTTGGCTTAGATCTGATGAGTCCACAGAGCCACTGGTTGAAATAGAACCAAGCTCCTCCTTCATCATAGCTCATAATTGATTCAAATCAAATGCAGGTTTTGAAGCTAGAGGACCAACCGAGAAAGATACAGTTTCTTTGAAACTTTTGGTCAAACCACTAATCAGAGTTTGCAGTTGAGAGTCCTGATTTTTAACATGATCCTTTATAGAAGATTTGTAATCTTCAAATACTGAGACCATTTGGCTTACAACACTCTTCACATAGGCTAAATCCTTATCAGCTTGAGGCTTTGAGCTCATGTAAGAATATAAAGTAGTAACAGGCTTCTTTAAGGCTTCAAGATCATCTTCTATTATAGAAGATTGGGTCTGGAACTCTTTGACTGCCTCCATTAGCTCACCCATAAAAGTTGACAGATTGAAACCAAGAGAAAGCTCAAGAGATTGTTCTAACAACTTCATTTCTTCACGAAAACAATGCTTCATCTCTGTAATTGAGGCACTGAAGGATTCATTCAGCTCATGCTTCAGGGATTCAAGATTAGACTTTGTAACAAAATTAGTAGGAGAAGCTGTAGTAGATATTCTTGCAGAAGCTAAGCTGACTACTGAATCATTCATGACTGCTTGAATCGAGGAAACTAAAAAAGATTCCATTGTCTTTACTTATTCTACAAAACTGACTTTGAGATTTTCTTTCAGCACATCTAAATCATGTACTCGGACCACATCATCAGGTAATAACTCAGAATTAATGTCATAGCTGATCTTTGGTCTATTAAAGGATTCTTCATTATCCGAATCAGAATAATCCAAACCATAGACTATAAAACCTGGGTCTTCTACCCAGACTTCAATCTCAACAGCCACTGTAACATTTCCATGATTGGAATGATGCTCCCCCTCAATGGGTGCATTATTATGTACAACAACTACATTTTCTGCTGGCCTTTCTTCATCAGAATCTTTCACAACAACTTCCATCTCAGCAGCAGTAAAGAGATTTTCTGAAACAGGTACAACTTCAACCTAGCAGAATCAGATGATTCAGATACATTCTCCTTTTCTCCTTCCTGCTGAGGAACTGGCTGGTCTTCCTCATGAATAGATAACACTTCCTCTACTTTTCCTTTTCTTGAGTATACAAACTCAGTAACAGGACTTGGGGGTAAGTCTGGATCTCCTCCAATATCCATAGGAGTTTATTCCTCTTCTTCTTCTTCTTCTTCTTCTGACTCATCACTGTACTTGGGTTCCTCTTCATCAGATCCTAAACCTGGATCTCTTTTATCCTTTGGCCTTGAAGGATAATCCACAGGATTAAATTTATCATACACCTTCTGGTCATCAATGACCCATTCTCCTTTCCACGGGTTCCAATTGATTTTCATGTACTTACAAACTGTAGTAGTGATATAGATGTTATTCTTAACTACAACTGTCTCATCTAGAGACTCAGCTATACCTTTCACTTTTATCATCACAGAGATCATTTTGGCAAAGAATAAAGCATTAGTCTTTGATTTCGGCCTAATCATGTCTTCCATTTGACTCAACAACAGTCTTCACAGATTAACTTTCACACCATGTCTTAACAGATGTAGAAGATAAATATCTTGATATCTCAGATTAGAAAAATCTCCTCTCCTCGGTATCAAAACATGTTGAACAAATTTGAAAAGAAGTCTGTTCTCTCCATCCAATTCAGTAGAAACCACTTGCCTTTGACTTCCATTACCCGTTAGTTCTTTTAAAGTGGTCTCATAGTCAAAGATGTTACTGGTAGGTGGAATTTCTCTTGAGACATACCCGGATACGCCTTCATGTGGGACTTTTAAACATTCTTCCCACTCTACTGAAGAAAACGACATTTCTTTTCCATTTAAAAAAGAACTTACCTGATTCTAATTTTCAGACTTCTCGAAGCATACGAATTCATAGAACTGTTTCACTAACTTCGGGTAGTAGGGACCATTGTTATTTGAAAAACAATCTACCCATCTCCGATCTTCCAGAATTGCAAGCACCAACGACTTGCTTGGTATCATCCAATCTATGCATAGCTCCTTTTCAATCACAATATCTCTATTCTACAAATGAGGGTTTACTGGTCGCTTTCCCGACCAAGTTCTGACATTACTTCCACGAGATTCTTGCTGCACTTTCTGCTTCTTTGTTATAGGCTCTACACTGTCATCTTTGCTGGCAGGAATCTTGGTTTTTTCCATCACGGATTTAGGGTTCTCAGTCGATTAGGGAGCTATGATTCAAAGGTGAAAGGTTTTGGGTCCGGTGGAGTGAGAAGCGGTTTAGGCTTAGTTTTATCATGTAGGAATCCTAAATAAATGAATAAAGTAATATAACAAAAACAAGTAAAATGATTCATATTCTTGGTGGCAGACAAGAGTTTTAAAACATTGCATCAGTGAGAATTGATCATCGGTGAGAATTTCAACATCGGTGAGAATTGATCATCGGTGAGAATTTCAACATCGGTGAGAATTGAACATCGGTGAGAATTTCAACATCGGTGAGAATTGATCATCAGTGAGAATTTCAACATCAGTGAGAATTGATCATCGGTGAGAATTTCAACATCGGTTAGAATTGATCATCGGTGAGAATTTCAACATCGGTGAGAATTGATCATCGGTGAGAATTTCAACATCAGTGAGAATCGATCATCCCCAGCTTGTGCCTAATGTAACTTAACCTATCAGAACATAAAGGTTTAGTGAAAATTACGGGCAATTGATGTTCATTGACAATAAATTCAAAAGTAATATTACCTTTTTGATAATGATCTCTCAGAAAATGATGTCTTACATATATGTGTTTGGTTCTAGAGTGAGATACAGGATTATTATATATGTTTATTGCACTTGTGTTGTCACAGTTAATTGAAACATGTTTAAACTCAAATCCATAGTCCAATAAAGTGTGTTTCATCCACAGAATTTGTGCACAGCAACTACCAGCAGCTATATACTCTGCTTCGGCAGTAGACAATGCAACTGAGTTCTGTTTCTTACTACACCATGACACTAGGGATTTCCCAAGTAAATGACATGTTCCAGATGTGCTCTTCCTTTCTAACATACATCCAGCAAAGTCAGCATCTGAATAGCTAGTTAGGTCAAATGATTGTCCTTTTGGATAAAACAAACCTAAATGTACAGTATGCTTAAGATATATAAAAATCCTTTTAACAGCCAGTAAGTGTGATTCTTTAGGATTAGCTTGAAATCTAGCGCACATACATACACTGAACATAATTTCTGGTCGACTAGCAGTAATATAAAGTAAGCTCCCAATCATACCTCTGTAATTGGTTTGATCCACTGGTTTCCCAGCTTCATCTGTATCCAACTTACAGGTAGTACTCATATGTGTATCATTTTCCTTAATTCTATCCAATCCAAAAAGTTTTAAAAGATCTTTTGTATATTTACTTTGATTTCAAATAATTCCATCTATAGTTTGAAAAATTTGAAAACCAATAAAATACTTAAGCTCTCCCATTAAGCTCATTTCAAATTCATTTTTCATACTTTGTGAAAAATCAGTACATAAAGAGTGTTTAGAAGATCCAAATATAATATCATCAACATAGATTTGTACACCTAAAAAATCTTTAGAAATTCTTTTAATAAAAAGAGTTGGATCAGCAATCCCTTTAGTAAAACTTTTTGAAATAAGAAAATTGCTGAGTCTATCATACCAAGCTCTTGGAGCTTGTTTTAAACCATATAAAGCTTTAGAAAGTTTAAAAACTTTATTTGGAAAATGAGGGTTTGTAAATCCAGGTGGTTTTTCCACAAAAACATCTTCAATTATAAAACCATTTAGAAATGCACTTTTGACATCCATTTGATATAACTTGAAATTAAGATGTGATGCATATGCAAGTCAGATCCTAATAGCTTCTAGTCGAGCTACAGGTGAAAACGTTTCTCCATAGTCTATACCCTCTTCTTGACTATATCTCTGTGAAACTAGTCTAGCTTTGTTTCTAACTATGTTTCCTGATTCATCAACATTATTTCTAAAAACCCATTTTGTGCCTATTGTCAAGGTGTCCTTGGGTCTGTCAACTAATTCACAGACTTTTTTTCTTTCAAATTGATTCAACTCTTCTTGCATGGCCATTACCCAGAATTCATCATTGATAGCATCATTGATATTTTTGGGTTCTAGCTGTGACAGAAAAGCTTGATGTTCAACCTGGTTCCTTAGAGAAGCTCTAGTTTGTGTTACTCTATCAAGATTACCAACAACATCATCTAAAGGATGATTCTTTAGAATCTTAGTCTATTTGGAAAAGGTTCGACTAGAATCTTCAGGTTCATCTATAGGTTCTGGTTCAACAGAAGCAGATTCTAGAGAAAGTCCAGAACTGGATGTTTTTATAACAGGTTCTTTAGATTTATCATTAAGATCCAGAATAGACAAATCTTCTTCAAGATTCTCAAGAGAGGTTTTAGGCTCATGTGGATCAGTTTCATCGAATTTGATGTGAATAGATTCTTCCACACATTTGGTTCTCTTATTGAAATCTCTATAAGCTTTACTTGAAATAGAGTAACCCAGAAAAATTCCTTCATCACTTTTGGGAGAAAACTTATCCAGATTATCTTTAGTATTAAGTATAAAGTCTTTGCAACCAAAAACACTGAAGTAATGAACCTTAGGCTTTCTATTGTTCCACAACTCATAAGGGGTTTTCTTAAGAACAGGTCTGATCAAGACTCTATTGATAACATAACAAGCTGTATTAATAGCTTCAACCCAAAAGTAAATAGGTAGTTCATATTCATTGAGAATGGTTCAAGCTATTTCTTGAAGGGTTCGGTTTGTCCTTTCTACTACACCATTTTGTTGGGGTGTCCTAGGGGCAGAAAAATTGTGACTATAGCCATTGTGTGAGCAATAAGATTCAAACTCATGATTTTCAAACTCACGACCATGATCACTTCTTAGGGTTTTAATCTTAAGTCCACTAAGGTTCTCTACAAACTTGGAATATTTAATAATTTAAGGACAAGCTTCACTTTTGTGAGCTAGAAAGTATACCCAAGTATATCTAGAAAAGTCATCTACAAGGACATAGACATAATGCTTCCCATTTAAACTAGAAAATATTGATGGTCCAAACAAATCCATGTGAACCAACTCAAGTGGTTGAGAAGTTGAGACTTATTTCTTTGATTTAAAAGAAACTTTGTGTTGTTTTCCCTTTTGATAGGGATTACACACTTTGTCATTTTGGAATTCTAATTTTGGTAAGTCTCTAACTAAGTTTTTCCTCGCCAGTTTTCTAAGTGAGTGAATGTTGCAGTGTCCTAATCTTCTGTTCCATAGCCAAGCTTCTTTATGAAAAGCATTCAAACAAAAAATATTTTGTTTGGCTAAAGAATTTAAATCAATAGCATAAACATTTTCATTCCTTAGAGCAGAAAATACTGAAGAGTTTTTGGAGTTAAAAACATCACTCGAGTCATTTTCAAACTTGACATTGAACCCATCGTCACATAATTGAGATATACTATGCAAGTTATATTTAAGTCCATCAACGAATAAAACTTTAGAAATTAATACTGAGTCAGTGTTACCAATCTGGCCTAGGCCGATGATTTTTCCTTTAGAGTTGTAACCAAATGTGACATGACCTCCATCAAGCTTTATTATGCTCTTGAAGCAAGAATAATCTCCAGTCATGTGTCTTGAGAACCCACTGTCTAAATACCATATCTTCTTGTGACAACTCTTCAAGCAGGTCTCCTATAAAACAGATTTAAACAGGAAATGACTTTGGTACCCAGATTTTCTTGGGTCCAGATAGGTTAGCAATCAGGGCCTTAGGTACCCAAATTTGTTTTATGGGTCCCATACAATTAACAGAAACAACAGATTTTGAAAGACAAACATTATTTGGTCTATAACTATGTGAACAACCTGTTGAAGCATATGAATTTCCAAAACTGGAACTAGCAGAATTTTTTTCAGACTTAGGAATAAATCGGGTTCTAGTGAACTGTCTCTGTCCAGGTTGGTATCCCAAACCAGTAGCATATCTAGGTGCAACTTGCTTTCCTAGAATTTGAGTTAAAGCATCCTTTCCATTTGTGATTTTTTCTAATTCCTTTCTAAGTTGCTCATTTGACAGTTTCAGTTCTGTATTTTCCTTTAGTAGTTGAGCATTCTTTTCTTTTTCTATATCAAGATCAGATTTTTGCTTAACACTTAAAGCATACTGTTTCTTTAAACCGTTGTATTTGTCTTTAAGCTCATTACAGGTTTCTTCCAACATATCACAGTACTCAAATAGTTCAGATTTTGACATGTTTTCTAAATCAGAATCATCTCCAGAATAATATGAATTTAAAACAGGAGTGTCAGATGTTACCTCAGATGTATTTCTCATGAAACACATGTTGGCTCAATTCCTTTTAGAGTCCGAAGATTCTGCATCACTAGTGTTGTCTTCTGAAGCACTCCAGGTAGCCTTCATGGATTTCTTGTACTTCTTGTCTTTGTAATCATATTTGTTTTTGAATTTTAACTTTGTACATTCTGCTTTGATATGTCCTTTTCGCTTGCATTCATAGCAGACAACTTTATCAGTCCTCTCAGCCTTCTTCCAATCCTTTTTCCATTTGCCTTATTGATCATACTTTCCTCTATAATTAGTTTTCCTAAAGAATTTCTTTTTCCTATAAAACTTCTTGAATCTCCTGGATATTTGATCCATCTCAGCATCACTGTCAGATTCTGAATTTTCACTCATTGAACCCTCAGTCTCCATTTGTAGTTTGTCATTGTCTTTACTCTTAAAGGCAGTAGTTTTAAATGCTACAGATTTTCTTTTGGGTTCCTCATCTTCTTCTTTATTTACTTTAAGCTCCTCTTCATACATCATCTGCTTACCAATTAACTCTTTGACAGGCAGTGTTCCAATTTCTCAGGATTCTCTAATTGAAACAGATGTACCTCTCCATCTATCTGGCAAACATCTCAGTATTCTGATAATTTGTTCTTTTACAGGAACAATCTTTCCGAGTGAGCTCATTGTGTTTACTATCTCATTGAACCTGAGATACATGTCAGAAATAGGTTCATTAGGCTTCATTTTGAAATTATCATATTTAATAGTATAAGTGTTTAATCACATTTCTTTAACATTAGTTGTTCCTTCGTGAGAAACAGCCAAGGTATACCAAATTTCAAAAGCAGTTTTACATGCAGAAATTCTATTAAATTCTTCATCTCCTAGAGCACAGTACAGAGAATTCATAGCTTTACAATTATTATTGTAAGTAGTCACTGTAGGTTCATCCCAAGTAGATCTATTAGTAGTGGGAACATTATATTTAGATTCAATAGCAGTCAAAATATCAAAACTCATGCTTTCTAGATGAATTTTCATTTTAATTTTCCACTGGGCATAGTTATTTCCATTAAAGAAAGGTGGTCGGTCAGTAGCATCACCCTCAAGTCTATTATCCATGATATCACAAAAATAATTTTAAAGAGATAAAAATGTAGAAATAACAGAAATTTTATGAACTTTAAAATACAACTAAAATCACAGTTGAAAAACAGAGTACTTTTAGAAAATATTTTCCAACCTTTGATACCAAATATTTGTCAGAGTGGACACTCAATAGGGGGGTGAATTGAGTTCCAATTAAAATTTCTGCTAAAAACAATTTCTATTAAAATCCCCCAATTTCAAAAACAGATTAAACTATAGTGAATTTATACAGATTATAAAGGTTCAATTAGTTTCTCAATGATTGATTAGTTCTCACTTAACTTAATCTTATGATTAATTTATCTTTTGAAACTAACTTACTAGTTTACAATAAATATAAACACTTGCGTGTTTAACTATCAAAGTATCCTTGAAAATAAATTATATTTCAAAGTAATAGCAGCGGAATATGAAATAGATATGTATTGTATGGATATAAACTTTAACTAAAAACACAGAGGAGTTAACCAAGAGGTTTAGTCTCAAGTCGAGACTTAGTCCTCTCAAAAGTTTATATAAGGATGATCCACACCCTGGATCAGGGTTCAACAGTTTACAACTGTCCAGGTCCAAGACCTCCACCACTGTTATCCGTGGGAAACAAAACAACAGCAACCAGTTGTCCAGGTCACACACAACCTCTACCACTATCCACTGTGGGAAAAAGAATTAAAAGATAGTGAGTGAGGATTTTCAAATCCTCTAGTTAAGGTTCAAGAGACAGTGTGTGTGTAAAATAAAACAGATAACACACCCTGCTCGTAATGTAAAAAGTAAATCATAGAGATAAAGATTTAGATATTAGAAAAGGCTCTAGTGATCTTCGTGGAGCTCTCGACTCCTTTTGTTGATTAGAATTCGTTCTGAGTCTTCTTCTGGTTTTTTTCTGGAAAACAGAGTACCATCTGCTTCCTTGACTTCCAGGTTCAGCTTGCTTATCGGCTCAAAGAATGATGAGTTTTGTGTGGTTCTTCTTTAGCATAGATTGCTCGATGTATGATCTATGTTCTGGAGGCTGGTAGTAGTAGTCTCATGAGTGCAAGTTCTCCAGTTGTTCTTAGCACGTTTTGAGCTTGATCGCCAGTATGTTTTGTGTGCTTGATATCTTTTTGATCTAGTGTCTCTCTCTTTTTTTGATACATACACGATGCCCTTTTTATGACACTTCTTTTTGTTTTTTCTTAGGAGGAATGATTATTCTTTTTTATCGTACTTGGTACGGTTTCCTGAAATGGAAACACAAATCATTTAATAACATTAAATGCATCAAAAGTAACAAATGTAACCGTTAGTATAATAAACAAATAGGGTCGAGGATATAGGATTTGTCTCCGCAGTTCATTATAGGTAGTCGTTTGTTTGTAGATGTGTACGGTTGACTCGGTGTAGGGATCTTCCATCGGTAGCTCTTCAAACACTTATCGGTGGCTCTTATCGGTAGCTCTCTGTGCATCGGTAGCTCTCTGTGCATCGGTATCTCTTTGTGCATCAGTAGCTCTTTTTGCATCGGTAGCTCTGGCTATCGGTAGCTCTGGCTATTATGAAAACCACATCTAATTTACTTAGAATTGTTTCAAAGCTTGTATAAACAAGGATAATCGAGATTAACATTAATCAGAGATTATTTAAACATTATTATTAACTTGATCACTAATTTGAATGATTTAAAATGTAAATCATCAGTAATTTAGAATAGCATAATATATGAACACATAATTGGGATTATCAAAACAGGTGTGGTCAACATATGGTTACTATGTCGTTACTGATGAAGAATTCATGTCGTACCATATTTTCTCATACCTTTTAGTTGTTTTAATGGGCTTGATATAAAGAATGATATAATTTTTGTATTTTTTACTAATCGTTCTACCATTGAAAATTACAACTTTCATACTAGATTCAATATTGATTTTTAAATCATGGAATTCATCTGTAACCAAAACTCGGATCTTGATATGGTCCCTAAATCCTTTTCCATCACTTTTATTCAATTGTTTTTGGATTTGACACACTCAGATTTTTTCAGGTTGGTCACACCTTTATTCTCTAATTACACCCTCCGCATGAAATGAACACACAATTTCTCATATTGATTTATAAATTAGAATATTATTTTGAGATCAACATTCTTAGGCCCATTTCCCTTCTAAACACCATCTATAATATCATTTCCAAAATATTTATCACATACTTTACACTATTTAAAAAAACATTATCACCTGGAATTAATATTTTTGTTAAGGGAATAACAATTTAGGATTTCATTGGAATGTATTCTAATTTTATAATCTCTTAATGAAACCAAATAGTGGATTTGAAATAGATCATAACCATGATATTAAGAAGTGATTTGAAACCTTATAATGGATTTTCATTTTCATGTTATCACACAACATTGACTATAATAATAATATTTTTACTAAGATAAATATCTCATTGGATATGATCACATTTCAGTTCTCATTAATAGATCTAAAAAGTGTTACTTCAAATATTCTAGGGTGTTATGAAAGGAGATTATATTTCTTACATTAAAATTTCCATTTCATAGGACCACTTTAGTCATCTCTTAACTCACATGGTAGACCAAGGAAATCATAAACTCTTTCATGCATCCCAGAGCTTGGGTTCCCCCTATCACATTCTCTATGGGGTTGAAATCATCCTCTAATTAAAATAAGGATAAAAAATAGATTCAAAATATTAATGAAATCTTTACCACTATGATGTTATTCTGGGTTAGGTCAGTAATTGGGAACAATTCTTTGATTAGTTTGGGAAGGGGATCCCCCCCTTCCATATGATATTACACCCCACTGGACCTAGTAATTAGATAAGTATTCATGACCTTTACATACCATGGATCCCATTAATTATAGGGGAGGTCCAAATTAAGTTATTTTTCTTCTATTACTGATCAAATTAATAAATTAGCTCTCCTATTAGAATGTGAATTTCATATTGATGGACAATAGAACATTCCTCGTCATATCCACACTTTTCAATAATTTTTTTTAGTTAATTCATGAATTACAAATGGAACATGGATCTAATTAAGAATTTCAATACATCTGGAGTATTAGATTCCTTGAATGATAAATGGTAATTATTCTTTGGATAACCTATTATAGCCTCTTATCAATAGAAATTTTGGAATCAAAACATAAAAAATTTCAATGTTGTAATCGAAGAGTCGTTCATATAGAGACTTCAAAATAGTTATTTATTGGATCTCATCTTTCTAAAATACATTTTTTTAGAGTAATTAGAGAGGTGAAACCAACCCCACCTTAACTCGTAAATATGGAAATAGATAAAATATTTATTTTCAAACATGATGCTACATTTCTAATATATTACAAACTCGAAGTCCTATTTCAATTTCTATATTGAAAAAATGAATAATACTTCTCCCACTTTTCATTTTCATCTTCAGTACTCCCTTCCAGACATACAGGACTCCATCAAGGAATTCAGGGACATGCCACAATTTGATATTCTAGAAGAGATTAGTATTATTCTCAATAATTATTTATTCTCTACCGGTGATGATGTTATGGTATGAGATCTTATAAAGACTATAATTTTTAACTCTCGATTATATTATCACTCCCTCACTAATAATTCCATTCCTGACTTCGCCAAAATAAGGATATTTAATAATACCAAGACATTTCAATCACATATGGCACACATATAGTGACTTTCTCATAGCATAATGCCCATTGATATTTATTTACAATCTTTTGGTATTACTCTTTGTTTCGTATGATACACTTGAAAAAAATATGGGAAAGATGGTGATCATGTATTTCTCAATTGTAAAACATCATTGGCTTATTGGAAATTATTGTTTTTTATCTCCAAAATCCCCCTTCAAATACTAGAATCCCTCACCTTATATCTTCATTAATTTGAAATAATCAAACAGTATCTCAAACTCAGAACACAATTATATTTAGGTGTTTTTGACCTCCAATATTGTTTTGGTATGGAAGAAAAATAAATCATCCATAATTAAACTCCATTGAACCTTGAGGGATCTTAATTTATGATTTTTTATCAATTAATCTAATATACTCTATTGTGATCATTTTTTCACCATGTTCATGATCCTAATATACCATGAAGTCATTGAATTGATGGAACATACAATACACTATTTTCTACATTAATGGTGTTCTACAAACCCTATATTTCTACCTGGATCAAAAATCAATGTTTATGACACATAAAAGGTGAATCTATGCTCTTTGGGTTATGGTATTTTCATCTATTATTATAGTGGTAAAAGCTTCAGATTATTCTATATAACATATTTCATCATGTCGTTTCATGAAGATAGAACTCTCGTTATCAAAAGTACTCTTTATTTTAAGTGGATAACAAGTAAAATCAACCTTTAACATGTTAGAAACCCTACCAATATTATGGATGCTTCAAATAATGGAAGGAATAATCTCTTATGGAGTCCCACTGCTTGACAAACAGAGTTAGTGGACCCTATTTCTTATTCTTGTTACATTATCCCCAATTTCTACGAGGATTAAAATTTCATAGTAGTTGGGATTAACCATAATGGTGTCACAAAATGAACTCATAATTTTGGATGATCATTATATTTATTTTCAATATATTTTTGAGAGATATTATAATAAAATTATTTTATTCTGACTCATTTAATGATTATATTTTTAACAAATAATACATAAAAAATTTCTCAAGTGCATTACGAAAATAAAAAAATCATGACTATATTAAAATGGGATGTTAATTACATTACACAAAATCAATTTCAAATATCATGGTTATCTATATGATTAAAAGTATGTTACCTACTTGAAAATAACCTTTATCCATCAAATTTTTAACTAAAAATGAAAATGATTTACTAACTAAGACTTTATGCCGGGAAGTGGTAGGTGATACACCCTTTCCACCCTTCAGTTTTGTGTTAAATCCCCACTGCCTTACTGAACATGATGGGGTTTCCCCTTTTAATGAATATCCATATAAAATTTCAGAAATGTGAGAATAATCATCTTGAATAACATTAATATATTACACATTAATGTAAATTTTTTACCTCAAATGATATATCATACTGTTTTATTTTTCATCTCAAAATGCAATAATAATTAATTACATAAAAAATAATTTGTCCCAATAATATTATCATTCAACTAATAATTTAATATCTTAAAACCACAAAATGGGTTACTAAGACACTAATAAAATGTTATTATATACCATTGATGGTGTATATAACCCTTGGGATAACTTCTCTTGAAAACATCATCATATAAAAATTTCTCTAAACCATTCTCTAATACCAAATATAACAACATATAATTTGCGCTACTAAATCCATAACTAAAGACATAAACATTAAAAATGTTACCAAATTTTTGCTATAAAAACATAAAATTTCTAAAGAATATATTCGTTCAGTTACATAAAAAACCATTTAGGTTTAGTGTTTTATAGAATTAGTAAAAACTATTAAGAACATAGATTTATAATAATCTGTTTCATAAATATATATATTATCTCCAACTATGACAAGCTTTTCTTATTTCATAATCAGTCATCAACATCATCCTTGTAAAATCCTTCTAGGAAAAACTCATTTAACATATTTCCTCATAAACTTTTAAAAAACATAATAAATTGGTTATCTTAGACCCCTAATATGGGTCAACATACGAGATACATAATAATAACATGAACATAAGGGTATTATAACATGATAATAAAATTTGAAAACCATAATCATTATAGAAAATACCATAATCATTATTCAAGGAGTAAATATTTGATGTTCATAAAACATGAATGATAAGATAATCAATGAAAATGACCCATAAGAGAATAAAATTATCATAATATTAGGAATTGTGGAAAAACAAATAAAATCATTCATATATTTTTCTAGGCCATTTACCCATACCATACTAGGGGAAAACGTCCATTACGGAATCGGGTTCACTCATTATTCCATCCACATATTACCAAACTAGGTTTACATCTCATTCAATTATTTTATTATTGAACCAAGTTCATTCCCAATTTTGGTCATATCTATCTCATGAGATATAAATCATTACAAAATGCATTGGATTGATATATAGGTCCCATACATCACTTAACAAAAACAATAAACATTGTGTGCCACATGAATATAAGTCATTAGTCATATCAGAACCCAAGAAACAAAATGGATTTTATAAACATTTTATCATGAAATTACTGAAAAAAAAAAGAAATTCATAAAAATCATTACAAAATAATAATAAACCATATAAGGAAATTGTATGAATTTTATACTTGGTTCATACCCCATATAATGAATAATTAACACCAATGAATGTCCGAATAAATGGAAAATAAATTTTAATGACCATCAAAAAAATTTCATATAGAAATTATTATTTCCACATTGAAATACTATTCTTTAAACACAAAACTTTTACAAAGAAATTTCAATTAAAATTTCCTTGATAACTTTATAATGTAATATTTTAAAATCATTTTAAACAGAAATGAAATCCTTTCCTTGAGAAATCAAAAAATACCATTGAAATAATTTTTGAATAAAAAATTTCACACTAATGAGAAATTAGAATTACCTAAAAGTTATAATACCATGAAATAAAGGATAAACTTGAAAAAAAATGTCAAATATAATTATGTATACCTTGTAATGAAATATATTTGATTATAACAGAATGTGTATCAAGGAAGGAATATTGAGACCAAATTACCTTACTGACTTGGTGAATTTTGAGTTATACAAATCGTGAAAGTTATATCACAAAATAGAAATGTATATACCCATAACCTTATTGAAAATAATCAACAATTACATTAATTAGTATTATATACACCACATATGATAAATGGGTGGGGATATATCATAAGTCTCATTGAAAAAAATGTGATATGTGAAATTAACAAAATGTTATCATATCATTGAATTGAGAAAAAATAAAATGAATTTATCTATTTTAAATATACATAATAATGTAAATAAAACATCAGATAATAAAATGTTTTCACACATAATCATAAAAGAAAATAGTCAAATAAATTGTATCTTAAAATAATGAAATTAAATTGAGTCAAGAATTTCCTTACCTCAAGTCCAATTTTCTTTGTTCATGTAGAAACACACTAGATAATAAATTTTGATTTATTACAAAATATATTTATCATAAATATTTTGATTTTTATAAAAACTTATAAACTATTTATAAATATTTTTTCTAAAATCATCATTCAATGCAATATTTACTTTGTTTTCTAATCTTGTTTAAGTTTTATAGTGTTGTTCCTTGTACTTTTCTTTTTGTTATCATTATTTAAATATTTTTAATAATGTTATAAATATAATTTATAATAATTATATTAAAATATAAATTTATTCATATAATTAGAAATAAAAAAATGAATTGCATTTTTCATGTATATGGTAGGTCATATGTACACATGAACATTGTTTTCAATTTTTGATTGATCAAATAAAATAATGGTATACAGTAATTCAAATTTATAAAAATAATTATTACACTATATATATCATATAAATTAATTAGTTATATAATAATATCCATCTATAAAATACTGTGATGAAAAATGAACTATATTATTATGTGGAGTTATTAATTCATACGTACACACGAGTAATACATTAACATCACTTTTTTATGGGAAAATGGTTGTATAATGTTATTTTCATAATGGTAATAAAATTTAAATGTAATGTTGATACTGAATATATTATATTATAATAAGAACCATATATTTAGAGTGTGTAAGGAATAAGTAAAAAAATTTGATCGGTTAGAACGATTCCTCATCATCGATTCTTCTCCCATTAATTTCATATAAAGTGCTATAGGGTAGGTATTTTGATAATTCAGTCACCTATAAATTTTTTTCAAAGGATATTTATATGTTATTGTTTTAGGAAGTGGTCGATCTATAGAGCTAAATGTGTTCTAATGAATTGTGGTAGAAGGATCCCTTTTATAACCGAGGTTAGGGGCACCTATGGATTTTCTAAAAATACTAATTGATAATAAATTAATTTTCATTCAAAATACCCCCCAAATGACCATGTATTAAGGTTTTAATATCATTCTAAAATATACATTATACATTTTTATTATTATTTTAAAACCGATCATTTTTATTAACCGTTAGTTAACCCAATTTAATATTAACTATTGTAATAACATTTTTATTAATAAGTGATGGTAATTTATTCTTATACGGAGTAAATTTTTAATATATATTAGATTTATTACATTTTAGAATTTATAATTATCACATTATCTTTTTTTAAAATAATTTTATATTTATAATTATTTTAATACAATATTATTTAGGTAAATTATCATTAATGTCAATTTTGATACTATTAATTTACATTGAATTAAAATACGTGTAGATAAAGAAGCAATTTGAATATAATTATTTTAAAACACTCTAATAATATATATATATATATATATATATTAAATTTAGTTAACTCATTAACACATTCAAATTAAACCATAATTAATATTTTTATTGTAATTTCGTTTCTTTTTAAGTTCGTTAAAAAAAAATTATTACCATTTCATAAGAATATAAGGTAATTTTTAAATTTTTAAATTTAGAAATAAATTTATACATTTAATATAATTACAGTTTGATAAATCTTGATATTTCTGTTTGTTCATATCTTTAATTTTATAAATGTAGTTATATAAAAGATATAAAATACAAAGAGAGTGACATTTTTTAACTATCATTGATTTAAAAATAATACTAGTCATTTTCCTAGATAAGTTTCTACTAGACCAGTATAATTCAAGACAATGATGATATGGGTAAAAAACTATTCATTTTCTAATTTTTTTTTATATGTGTAGGTGATTGTTTTACCCATGTACTTTTTTTAAAATATTATTAATGTAAATTTTATATTATTTATTACTTTGAATTTTAATGATTTTGTGATAACAAGATAGCATCGAACAACATTTTCAGTAACATCCATAATATATTAATTATATATAAAAAATATATCACATTAATTATATATAAATATATTTATTATAATTTTATTATAAGCATTTATTTTATTTTTTCATTACCAAAAAATATACTGCATCAATATAGAATAAGAAAACGATGTAATTATTTATTTATTAAAAATATAAATAGATTACCTAGATGTATATAAATACTTTATCTTTAAAAATATTTTATAATTTATAGTATATGACCTATTTAACTTTATATTATATATATTACAATTATAAAAATAATTGTGTGACATTTTGACACTTTCATTGATTTTAATAATGTATACTTAATTCTCATTGGACAAGTGTCCATTAAAGGATTTAATGTCGTAACTTATGTGTTAAGAGTAGAATTTAATTCTTCAAATAAGATTTTTTAATTTTTTTGGGTAATTTTGTAGTCCTTATCATGTTATTTGTATCAATAATTACCGATCTACCCTAAACTGCTGTGACAAAAGTTTACCGAGGATGTTATTAATATATATTAAAAAAAGAAATATTTACAAAATTTGGACCTCATGATCCATAATATAAATTATTTTTTTGAATTTAAATGTAAAAATTTTCACCATTTAATTTAATATTAAATCATCAAAACACAAAAAACACTTTTTTTTAGAAAAATGTGTTTTCTAAATTTAAATATTCATTATTCTAAATTGAAGCCTAAAATCCATTTAGAAATCCATAATTATAGTATTCAAAATAAATTTTTTCAATTTAAAATTTGAAAATAAATAAATATTTATTTATAACATGAATATACATGAATAATATAATTAAAAGTTTTATTTTTAATTATTCATTGAGAAATCAAAATTTCTAGAAAATTATCAAAATTTCTCCATATGAAATTTTTGATATGTTCTTATAAAACAAATTTCATTTAATTAAATAAATTTTCTAAAATCTCAATAAATTGATTATAATTTTTATGTATCTAAAAGAAATAATTTTTTAAAAAATATATTTTTGATGAATAAAATGACATTAAAGAAATTATAGTACTTATTTACAAAGATTTAAGTAATAAATTATCACTGTGTATGACCATTGTATATTTCCCAAAAACATTAATATTATTTATTCACTACAATTTATCATCTATTATAGAATAGTCACTTGCTAATATTTTACTTTTCTTTAATCTAATTATTACGTATCTCAAACACTATCAAACATGGTCTTTCCATCATAAATCATGGGATATTCCACTTATCATGAAAAAAATGAAACCTGATTAAACTGATGCTATGATAAGGATGAGTTTATGAGATATTTTAACAATTACTTTCTTCATATTATTCAATAAAAATGAATTATAAATTACTTTATCTGAAATATATGGATAATTAATTTGTCATTACATATGAGGAAAATATTACAAGACATGAAATGTATGATTATGATATTATAATATATCATAAATATAAGGTTTATTAATTATATATTAGTTTAAAACCAATTCATCTAGTGGATTTATCTATAATGATATTCATTTTCTATAAAGAAATAATTTGATGTGCTGACCATGTTAAAAGGGATATTTGATTTAAACATTAGTATCTTGGTTTAGATATGAAAAGAAATATAACATTAAAATGAAATTTCAAAATCCATTTAATTAAAAATAGGGTCTTTTATTTATTATTAAAATGTAAAAGAAACAAAGAGAATATATTCTTAAGGGAACTAGTAAATTCATTAAGTGTGAAAATGGTTTTTAGGAAATAAAATTACTATGTAATGGGATGATGTCAGCTAATGATTCAAATAGAGAGAAACTTCCACTAAATTCACCACACACACTATGGGGTATCAAATTAATGGAGTATATTTATTATTCTAATAATTTCTCATTTTTGAATGTTAATGATGATGATGATCTACATTAGTAACAACTAGAGCAAAAAAACTAAGGCACATCTCATATGATCATTATAATTGATAAGGGGTATAATAATGATGTGTTGAAAGGTATAAAAACTGCCTAATCTAGGATATCTAATGTATTATTTGATTCTAGATATATCGACTCTTTAATATAAAATGAATTTGATTATGGTATCAAAATACACCTCATAGTTTATATGTTGTTGTTTTTATTGAGAACCACTAATGGTATAGTAATTTAATTTCAAATATAAGATTCTTCTCTGATTTAATTATGTATGAATGTTCTTCATAAAAATATAATTATTCTCCCCCTATTATAATTTAAGGATATATTATGAATTGATGGGATTCTTGTCATTAAATTCTATATCAATTGTGTTGAAATTGAAGTAACATTTGATATTCCCGACCAATCTATGATAATCTACCAATGTGCTGATAAATATAAAGATATAATTGACATAAAACCCTTTATTTATTTATTTATTCCCATTAAAATTGGGTATTTATCTTAGTTGGTTTCATAGAAACTCAACATCAAATATATTCCAATTGTACGCTCTTTTTATAAAATATATTCAATAGGGTTTCCTATCTTCTACTAAATCCTGTAGTTTAATTTTCAATAGAATGAATACATGGTACTATCAAAGATAAAATACACTATATAGAATGGATCAAATTGGGTATTGTGCAGTTATGATGTAACTCCATGAGAATATTTAAAATTGATACAATTGTCCACATTCTCAACCTTAAGGAACACCTATTATTTTTCATAATAAGAAATATAGATACCTATGAATTTGTGTTGATTATCATGAACTTAATGAGATCACTGTCAAGATAATGTATCCTATAGTGGTATAGAAGTCTATTTCCATGTCATATTATTACTTTTATAATTGTTTGTTACCCATGTTTTATGAGGGGGACATTATAAATAACTATTTCAATATTATTTTTTATCAAAAATAAATCTAATCATTATCATAAATGTGAATTTAAGGGATCTTTCAATATTTTTAAACAACAATATTAAAAATAAATTTACATGTTAGTTTTACTATAATTTTTTTTAAAAGATAAAATGGACTTTTAAATAATGGTTTTAAGGAAAACTTGTGTTTAAAGTCTTATTATTCTTATGTTGAAAAATATAAGAAGAATCTCAATGTCAATTTTTATATATAACTGAAGTCAAAATATACATTCAACCTCGGTTATTAAATATGACCAAAATTGAAAATCAAAAAATTGCTTGTCCATTCAAAATCATTTATAACAAAAAACTGATATCAAAGTCGTCTTTCAATGTTGTTTTTCATAAAAAAGGAATTTGCAAGATCAATATTTATGATTCGGTGTTAGTTTACAAAAAACTGACATAAAAAAGGTGAAAAGGTTAAAAAATATAATAAATTACATTCCCAAATTTTTTTAAAACAAGTCAATATCATAGATCAAAGATATGCAACATATAACATAGAACATACCTCTAACAACTATCATAATTTAAAAAATTAAATCAAAAAGAGAATTTTAATATAATAATAATATTAACGATAATAGAATGAAACATACATGATTATTTATAATTTATTCATACATGGTGTCCTATAAATCATTCCATAGAGATCATTATGTTAATACAACTTTTCAATTAGAAAGAGAGAATAGTACAGAGGTGGAAAACGTAACTTAATCAACCAAGAAGAACTATAATGAACACTTGAATGGAAACCTAATAAAATGGTGGATTTTTCTTTGTATAAAATATTAATAAATCTAAATCATAGTAAATATTTACATCACAAAAGACACCACACATTTTTTGTCTTCGTGGTTAGAGAAATCATGCTTCAAACCATGTGGAATTCTATTTAATTATTTAGTGAGTTTAAATCACCTAGTTTATAACCAAGTTTCATAATTTTAATAATAAACTTATAAAAGACATGTTAAAAACTAAAATTTACCAATTTAGGATGAATTAGAGCTTCTGAAAACTAGTTTTAATGGTTTATACACATTTTATATCTTTTATAGTTAGATATCATTATATCTTCCATGGATAATCAATAAAACAATATTCAATTTTTATAATTCTAATGGAATATCTATTAAATTCTACCCCAATATATCTATTGAGGTATTCTAATAAAATTTCAAAATGGAATTATTGTTTTTGAATCCATATGTATCTCAAACTAATAGATATCCACAAAATCTATTTTGGATATGTTACTTAAAAAATTAGACATATATAACAAAAAAATAAATTTTACCCCACAATATAGAACCTAATAATTGAAAATATTTTTTATTTATATTTAAAAATTAACTATAAACTCAATTTATTAAACTCAAATGTAAATAAACTATTAAAACATAACATATTTCATTAAAATATTTAATTTAATGATATCAAACACCTATTATAATAATATAATTGATTATTGGACACTTTTTATTTAAAAAATGTAACATTAACCATGAACATTAAAACTACATTTCTATAACCATAAAAATACTTATTGACATTTAAAATTAAATAAAACAACATGTGATTTACATAGATACTTCTATTTATGTGGGTTCTAGAATGAATAAATGAAATCCAAAATTATATTAAAAACTTTACTACAACCAAATATTACTATATATTATGAAATCTATTTCATAAATTATTATAAAATCATTTCATTTTTTATACTATTATATATATTTTGTTAAATTTATTTATAAAATGTAAACCCTTATAAAATGCAACATTTTTCATCATTAAATTCCTAAATTTTATCAAGAAAAAAACGAAAAAGCTTTTATTGTTTTTGGAAATTAAATAAAAAATAAACCATAAAACCTCAAATAATATCTTGGATTATATAGAATCCATTATTAAAATCATCAATATTTAATACCATTTTGAAAATTCACCTAATAGAATGGTTATAAGAATAAAAAACATGATTCTTACAAAATATTTATATAACTAACATTATCAAATATTGTCATCATCATAGTTTTGATTATATATAACAAGAATAATAATATATATATATATATTCATTCTACCATTCATTTTTAATGATGACATTGCTGTTATAAAACGTTAACATGGAAATAAAAACCATTACACATAGATATATATATATATATATATAACAAAATTCATATATTATCTAATATAAAATATATTTAAAAATTATTTTACATAGTAGAATTTATTTGGCTTCTACATCATTAATTGATCGTTTTAAATACTTTTCCACGACCATTATTTTAATATACAAATTATAAAACCCCATATAAATAATATTAATTATTAATAATTTAACACACTAATATTCTGTGAACTGTTTTTTTGAATTAATATAATCTTTTAAATATTATAAATTGAACAAAACACTTAATATAGATTTCATTATATGAAATAACTTTTTTTACTATGTATTTCTTGCAACATAATGTTAATCATAAACTACACACAACACCTATATTATTAAGGGGTAAATGAAACAATATGTTTGGCTTGTGTTACACACAGTGTCGAATTCCTTCAATAGCTTGTGATACACGCATGATCAAGTTTTACTAAACTATAATATACTATTAATATTAACATTAAAATGTTATTATAGTTACCACATACCCATTGTAATGTAATTTATGAAAAATATTAACTAAATTGGGAAAATATGGTGTACACATGAATATAAAATATATTTTATATTAGTCAATTAGTTAGCAATGGATGTATAAAATATTTGAAAATAAAGAGATTCTTTTTCTAATAAAACTATTTCTCTATATACTTACCAGTTTTTTATAAATAATATACAAAAACTATATTGAAACATTTTATTAATGAAAAATATATATATTATATTCAATAATTATTTAAAATCTTATCTTATTAATTTAATAGAAAATAGATAAGAATAAATCCAATTTTAAACAAAAAGAGATATATTCTTCTAAAAATTAGTATCAGAACCTTTTAAAGGAGAACCTATTTTGAATAAAATTGTTGAAACATTTATAAATTATATTTGATAAAATAATTTTTAATTTAGCATATTAATATTTTATTTTGGTAATTTTTAGTATTTTTTTCAGGAAGTTTCATTTTTTTAAATTGATAAAAATGATGAATTTTAATCGCAAACAACATGTCAGATAATTTATTTATATAGTTATAATAAAATTTAAATTGGTTGTAATGTATAAATAGCACAATTATATAAAATTAAATAAAATTTAGTTAATTTAAATTATTTTCACAATGAAATTCGATATAAAAACATTTCAAACATTTGAACATTTATACTTTAAAAACCATTTATTACATCCCATATACGGGATTAAATTTAAATTAAATTCTACTATATCTATGTTAATATTTTTTAAAAAATTATTCAATGGTTTCAATATGAATAACATAAAATGTCTATCGTGATAAAAATATTTTTTTACCAAAAATATTAGTAAATGTAATTAATATTATTTATAGTGATTAAGGTAAAAATGGGTTAGTATAGTGTTTAAACATTATCTTAAGGGTCCATATACCATAGATTTATTTCCAAAATCCATTGGATATAATCAAATTGATAGTATACTCCATTAGGTTGAAAACATAATATTTTTAGAGGCACATGATTTAAGAGATACCTCTCAATTGTGTATACCTTTTTGTATTTTCAGGAATGTCACTAATCCTCCACTATAAAAGGTAACTCACCCCTATAACTTATTCACGCTTATAAAGAAACTTATATCATCAAAAACCATACCGAATAACCTCTAAAAATATGTCCACTGAATCTATAATCCTATATTTTGAATGAAATCAATCCATGGAAGACCATTGTTGAAAAAAATGGATTTACCTGAAGAAGAGGAGGATTGAATGTGTATGAAAAAATTCAATACTTAGGGAAAGGGTTTTCTCATCTAACATAAATTTCTATGAGATCTATGATATATTTAAAAATTATTCTTATTATGTAGTGTATATACATACCTATATAAATTTATTTCCAAAATTTCCTTTATTATTTGATATTTAATGTTTTAATTGATGTTATATATTCACATATCTCTCTATTCAAAAGTTACTAATGTAATTAATGGATTTCTAGTATCACTTTTATTTCTATGAACTTTATGTGATATTCAGGACTCAATTATTTTATGTGGTGTATACACATTACATTAGTGTATTATATGATAATTATCCTCATATATATTGGCATTTACATATCTATATGATGTTCCCTCTTCCATTGGGTTTACAGTTCAAATGTTACCAAATCTGTAAGGTAATTATGTCTTATTCGTCCTTAATTTAGAAACTTGTAATGTTATGAAATTATATCATTTTATAAGGTGTATATAATTCCCATTGAGATGTTTTATATTTAATATGAATACTTTAATGATATTTTAATCATAATTTAATATTATTAATACCTATAGATTATGATTCAGTGTTTCCAAAAAGGTACGAGTCAATTTCTACAATCTCATTATTTTTCAGGATTTTTTATGATTAATCATCCATTGGTGTAATATTTTGTTTCATACCTCAAGGAATCTCATTAATTGTATTATGATAGTTTTTCTGAAGATATCGTCATGAAATAGTACCACTTCCCACTCATTGGTACTTAAAATAATTAGGAATATGTTTTTAAGAAAACTGAACTGTATTTTTCACATTAGTCAAAAAAAATTTCTACCAAAATCATGTTTTAAAGAAATATTTTAAAAAAAATTCTATTACTATACAATTATTGTTGAAAGGAAAATTTTCCTTTTTTTCCATTTTTCAAATGGTTTCGTAAATGAATAATTTTTTAATATTTCAATCAAATAACATTTATAAACTTATTACAACGCAAAAGGAATGTTTGAGATGTACATATTTACCCTCCCTCATTACCATAATTTACATGAAGCTTAAATTTAATGTTTTCAAGTATTTTTTTAAATAATTTTTTCCCTATAATTTATGTATTTTTTAATTGGGTATCAAAGAAAGTTATTTTTAAAATTGTTTTATAATTTATCATATAATAAAATTGGTCTTCAAGTCTAGTGTTATATGAGTTCAAATATATTATAATACAAATTTCATTAAACATGTATTATGATTTAAAAAAAAAATTATTATGGTTAAAATATTTAACTCAATAAGTTCAAATATATTATAATATAAATTTCATTAAACATGTATTATGATTTAAAAAAGTGTTTTTTTATTATGGATAAAATATTTAACTCAATAAATTTTTTAAATTAAATTTCAAGGACTTATTTATAAGAGTATGATTTTTGAAAATGTATTATAATATAGATTTTAAAAAAAATTATATTTTCCATAAAAAATGTTCAAAATGATCATTCAAAATAAATATCATTCTTAGATGACATACATTAACATATTTTATGATTCCCTAAGTTTATAATCCATGGAAAATAGTCTTATTGGTTTTTTGTGGTTTAGTTTATGATGACATGTTATTTATGAAACCCATTTCTATTCCACTAGATATGACACAATAAAATGCTTATGAAACCTACTTCCATTCACATGTTATTTTAGGATTAAATGATTAATAACCCAATCTATTTTCTATAGTTTATGATATAATTAATTTTTAATACCCATTTCATTTCATTGGTTATGATATGATTTTTATAAAACCCATCTCTTTTTCATTCGATCCTGATATGATGAATTTATTATTTATCTATGGAACACATATGTATGATTTCATTATATGATGGATTGAAGAAATATATTCCTCCAATGAATTGAGTAATAGTAAATGGTATTTGAACACAATGGGTACATGGGTTTTCTACCAATCTCTAAAATAAGAGGGTATACCGGTGTAAGCCTGAGACTGAAAAAAAGTCGGTACAAGGGATGGAATCCCAAGACCATAATAAGAGGGTACATGGGGGGATCTGAATCACATAATAAGACTGTATATATAAGGGAATCCCAATCTAATAATAAGATGGTATATGGTATGGCATCCCAAGAACCTATTAATAGGGTACATGAGATTTAATATGAATCCTATAATAAGAGGGTACGTGTTAGGGAATCACAAGCTTGTAACAAGATGGTACATGGGAGGGAAACCCAATACCACAATAAGAAGGTATATATGAAGGAATATTAAGACCATGACAATAGGTTACATGGTTGGGATCCCCAATATCTTAACAAAAGGGTATATTCTAGGTCAACTCAAGCCCGTGCCAATATGGTTCACGAGATGACAACCTAATCTCGTAACAAGATAATATATAGGAGGGAATCTCAAGCCCGTAACAAGAGGGTACGTTGAATGAAATCCCAATCCAAAAATAGGAGGGTACATGGGAGGACATACCATTCATGATGTAAGTATATAAGTGATTATCCCATTCAAATTATGATATTAGGGGCTTGGTATTGAAATAATTTTTTATGCTTATGTGTACGCCATAATTCATGTCGTATTCCGATCTTATCCACAGATGGATTATGCTATAGATTAAATAATGATTTATGTCTTAGGATATGGAAATATTATATGAATTATTTATTTCTATGATCATTTATATTCTGAGTATGATCTTATAATGTTATTCTCATTCTTTCATACCATTATGTTCAGGTTATGATTACGTATCATACCTTTTTACACCTACTGAGCATCTTAGTTCACCCATTCTTATGGTTCCTTTACCCATGATATGGAGAAGGGATTTATGTATGAGTAATAAATTGAAACATCTATAAGAAATATATTGATGAAAGTTCTACATGTTAGAATATTTTGTTCCACGTTTCCAATGATGCCAACTATTATATTCCTTGGGAATGTACTTTTGTAATGTGTTGAACATTCAATGAATATGATGTAATATCCATATATGTTCTGCACATGACACTATAAATAAATTACATATAAAATATAATAAAACATACTTATTTAATAATATGCTAATGATATAAGTACTCCACTTAATACACTAAAATAATGCAATGAAAATCACTATAAAATCAATTAAAATAGAACAACTAAATGAAAAAATAATTTTTTGTAAATAAAAATTTCATTAACATTAATTAAATGGTACATACCTAAAATTATTTAGTCCTATAAAAAATAATAAAAAAATGTTTTTTATATTAGTCATTATGTAAAATGAAAATACAAATTACATACGTAAAAAATATAATTTAAATAAACATAAAAATATGTTTGAAAACAACTAATATATATAAAATATATTATGAAATCATTATGAAAATAATTAAAATCTAGTTACTAATATTATAAATAGTAAATAAAAGAGTTAATCCTTATAATTTAAATGTAAAAAATTCTTAAAAATAGCTTGAAAATAAAAATCGATTATATATAAGTTCTTCATTTGTTTATGACTCGACCTTATTGAAAATATTTAATGATAATGAATGTAATATGATTAAAAAACAAAAAATGTAGATATAAAAACAAAATTAAATAATATAACTAATTCCTATCAAATTCATTCACCATCCCAGTTTTAATGACTATAAAATATTATAATTTTTTGTGAATAGTAAAATATGATAATTTACGGTATATATACATTTTATGTTGAATAAACCATTTCATGAATAATTTATGATGTAATAAATAAAATATAAAACAAAAAAATATATTAATATATTTTTTTATAATCTTCGAACTATTCATATTCATTATCCAAACCAATAAAAAATGAATAAAATATTAAAAAACACCCTTATCCTCCACTACTAATACCACCCCTTCTCCTCACACCGCCAAATACTTAAATATTTTCTTATTTATTCCAAATATTTCTCCCAAACCTCTCCCCCATGTTACGGTCATTATTTTCTCACCCAAAATATATTTTCAATTTTCCATAAGGAGGTTCTCAAGGTGACAAATTCCAAAAAAAATCCCCTTTCATTTTTAAAATTTTATTTTAACTTATTTTATTTTTTTTATCATTTCTATTACCAATATATCCAAAAATGAATGAAAAATAAATTATATTATATAAATTTTAATTTTATCAGGATTATTGGATATCATCTATCAATTCTTTTCTCCTCCCGTTTTTTATTTAAGAAAACATTATATGTGAGGTGTCGATTTACCACCTTCTAAGATAAAGATTTTTATTTATTAATTCAATCCAAAAGGATGGCCACCAAACCATTTTCTGTTTTAAAAAATATTTAATATATTTTAAAAAACTTATTTAATTTTTTATAACTAGTATATATACATAATGTCAATTCATTAGATTAAACTAGTTCATAATGATTAAAATGAAAAATTAATTTAAATGGTTATCATTAATGGTTCATCGAATGAATTATCCTCATATATATATAAAATTATTTATAAGACCAGAAAATTAATTTTATGTTCATCAATAAAATATAATTTCATTTCTGAAAACTATTTAAATTTTACAATATCTTTTGAATATGTATACAAGAAAACCAATCATGAAAACCATGGAAAAAACCCGTCTGAACAATGAAATTTAATCTAATTACTCGGTAAAAAGATCATAATTTTACTTTGTAAAATTATAATAAATCCAATATATGTTTAATAGGTATTGATATAAATTATTATTTAATATAATTTCATTATCTAGGATTTTATGTGCAAGTACAAAACACTTTCAGACATAACATACGAGTTTTTTTCATCAC
The DNA here is from genome assembly GCA_963277665.1 of Viscum album. NCBI lineage: Eukaryota > Viridiplantae > Streptophyta > Magnoliopsida > Santalales > Viscaceae > Viscum > Viscum album. The sequence continues at coordinate 1,587,172,615 of OY728141.1, read as the reverse complement.
ACATTTATTTCTATGAGAAATGACTTATTCAACCCTATTTCTTGTGTGTGGTGTATATATACTGCCTTTTGATGTATCATATTATGAATCAATTTATATTCATGATATTCAGTGATTCATTTTACAATTATTAATTATATGGTACATATCATTTGATTGATTACAATGTGTTCATAGATTCTTCCCCAGCATCCGTTTTTTTTTGATACCATTTATCTATCATTACCCAAATGTAATTATTATTTATTGTTATATATTTATTCTAAATTATATTTATATGTTAAAAAACTTTTTATATAAATCATTTCATCAATCCTTTACTGGGAATTACATTTTTTATAAGTCTCCCTTTTAAATTCCTCCCAATAAGAAAGCCTAATTAAATGGTACAACCCAATTTCATACCCATTTTCAATTACACTCCATAATATATTATAGGATAGAAATATTTTTATAAAATATCACTTTTTATAATGAAAATATATTTCATTTCTTTTTTATTTCATTAAAACAATTATGTCTTGTCCACTCTAAAGACTCTTTTATATTTTCTCTTAAACAACACTAAAGTTGCTCATTTTCAAAGAGTATTTAAATTTTTTCACTTAATTTGGAAATCATTTATTCCATAAATATAATTTATATTTATGTAACTCTTATTTTATGGGAGAATCATGATTAAAATCTTATTTTATAGAGAATATTTATCCAAAATAAATCATCATTCAAAAGAAAAAAATGTTATTTCTCTCAAGAATTTGGAGAAATATTTATTAGAGAATACTCATCTAATCAAACTCCTTTTATGGATTATATGATTGATATATGTTAGTCAATTATGATACTATATTCAATATTTTATTAAAGTGTTATGATTAAATTTATTATAAATATGTTATTTATGTTTTATTTTTGAATTATACAAATTGTGTATACTAGTTTTCAATATGAATGTTTATGTTTTGTTTAAACATTTTCAAATTAAAAATTCATTATTAATATTATATGATGGGAAGGGCCCATAATATACCCCTAATTCATTGGTAGGTCTCATGAGATAGTCTTGTTTGTGTACTAGTCGACATATTACCTATTTATGGTTTCTTGGTTAATACCTTGATGGTATGTTATGATATCCCACATTATGAATTCTTAATTATGATATTATTAAATGATAATACTTGTGACGGTTTCACTAGTTGAATATCCATGGAACTATTTATTTCTCATGTGATTATTTATGGAATTATTTAATAATCTTTTATTCTATATTGTTACGTTCAAAATTCTTTTTTAATGGCATATGTTTTAGTTATTCACCATGGCTTATTGTTTACATTTATTTATGATAGAACCCGCTCTATTTCATACCCTTAATGAGAATATGAGGTAACCCCTTTATTGTTATTATTTTCCCAAGATAAAGCTATGTGTATTATTTTTTACATGAATTTATAATATAAAATAATTGGGATTTTTCCAAAGGAGTGTCTATGTTGTATTTCATTTAAATCTGTAATTAAATAGTATGTTTGTATCTGGTTTTCCATTGCTAATAAAGTATTCATCCCATTATGATGTGACTTAATTATTTGTTATGATAATGTAAAAAATTATGTTATTAGCTCATAGATACTAGGGTTGTGATATTTATAGTTTTTATTAGAGAAATTTTAGTAGAAACCACAGAAACGAGATTTAGAAAATATTGATTGGGGAACATAACACTATGGTAGACCTTGAGGTTAACCATATAAGACCATACTATAATTTTTTATGGTAGATATTATAGGTTTATTCCTAGAAATAAATACCTTTTTATATACATAAAATTCACATTCTTTAGGCACATATGTACCTATGGGTAACAACATTGAAATGGTGCGTCTGTCTTGACACGGTCAAAATTGCTACATAACAATGAGCCTTACTAGACAATTAGTTTTATAGTCTATGGTGTATATTCTTATGATAATTAACATTTTCATTCAATATAATTATGAATGATTTAGAAGTAAATATTTCCTCAAAGAAATAATTTTTAGGATTATGATATCAGATATGTAGAAGTTTTCGATTTATGTGAAGTGTTTTTCTATTTCAAAAGTATTTATTTTGATTCATAACATAAATTTTTTATTTCATTTTTTATAAATGTAACCTCGCATAAGGAATGGGAATATCACCAATGAACATGATATAAAGTGTAATAATAAGAATATATTTTATGGTCTTATGCCTAACTTATAAAGGGAATAAGTCACAAAATAATTTTTATCATATTATGAGATAGAATCATGTGAAATCAAGAAACAAGAAACAATTCTCCATTTTTTACAATTTTGAATGGAACAAAGAGAATAATAAAATGGAAGAGAATATGATGGAAAAATGGAATAAAGGAAAGAAGTATTTTCCCACATGTAATAATTGTGTAAGGAAGACCCTTGGAATATGATTCAGAGGGAAAAGGTGTATGATTAATGTGTAGAGAAAACTGACACAATGGTCATAATTTAATGAGAAGGTAATATTTTTCTAACATGCAATGCTTTAAAAATAATGATATTGGGAACTGTGCAAATTACTGTCCCTTGATTCAAGGGAATATATCTCATAAGAAGAAATGAGATCATAGTCAAGATTATGTTACTATCTTAGATGAAGAGGAATTATTAATTTTCCTATGATTGGATTAAATAATTAGGTTATTTCAATATTTTTTCAATAATTATATATTCATAATATTTATGAGAGATATAAAGATTGTACCATAGTACTTCTTATTTATGGATTTAGAAACATGCATATTTCCATTAAGATTTTATGGTGTAAAAGAAATCATAAATTTGTTATCTAGGATTAAGAGACAAATTATTTTGAGAATTTTATGTTATGTTTTCAAAAATTAGTGACTTTAATTTTTAATTTTTTGTTTTTTAATGTGGATAGACATGTTTTAAAAAAATTAACTGTGGAATAGATCAAGTAAAATTTATGAAATCATTTTTATTTGATACCATGTTCTAAACTTATTGGGTTTATTAAACATTTAATGGTCATGGGAATCACATAAAAACATATGATTCATCAAAAGTGGATTTGGTGTGAGAAATTAATCTTGAAAATTAATTTATATTTTTCAAAAATGATGTGAAAATAGTTCGAATCATAACCAATACATGATATTATTATTATGAGATGGAAAATAATCAAGTATGTTTTTTTTAAATATAATATATAAATATTAAAGGAAACTATCAACTATAGGAATATTATTTTGGAACATATCCATTATCCCTTTGCATTTATTTCCTAGAAATAAATGATCTTTAAACGGATCACATGATATACAGTTCCACGATGGTTCACTGCCTAAATGACCATGTTCCCTATCAATCTCCAACAGAAATTGATAGTTATATTTCTCTTTTATGTCCACGGTATTGATCTCTATTAATTATTTACAACCTAAATTCCTATTTTTTTTGGTGACCTTCACATTTACATTTCCTTCTTATTAGGTGGATGTTTTTTCAACCATATTTACAATGGGCATTTCCCATAAATGAATATTTATATATCAGACATTCATTTTTGAAGTAAAATTTAAAATATCAAGAACATAATTTATTGAATGAGGGGATAATGTACCACCCCATTATCTTATGGTATGTCTCTGCATAAGGTTAATTTCTTTTACAATAATGGTTTCACATTTCACCAATGTTAAATGAACAATGATATATAATTAATATCATTATTTCAAAATGACAGTTAAAACCCAAAAGTTGAATTCCCAATAATGAATAAAATCTATCCAATTATGAAATATATATATTTATATATATTAAATTTTTGTTTACATTAATATAATTTATTTTATAATCATTAGATTCTACTGAATCCAATTTTATTCATTAAAATGCTATATTTTCTAAAGGCAGTTTTAATTCCTTTTAAATGTGCACTTATTTTATAAATGAATTTCGAAAATTTTATAAATTATTTTGAAGTAAATAAACATTATTTTTAATTGAAAAATGAAAAAATTGGCTTATGATGAAATTATGATATTTTATAAAAATATTTATTCTCAAGTGACTAGTGAAAAATCCTGATTTTTATATAAAACATTTTTTTATTAACATTAATAGTTTAATTATGATTTGAATAGTATACTAAACCATTAAAGTATAAATAAAATTTAGGCTTCATATAAATGTAAATTTTATATATTTACATCTTTGTAAAAGAAGGTAATTCTTTAAAAAAAGATAAGTAAAGTGTTGCGATTTTGGTGAAAAATAAATTTTAATTGACAATTTTATAATTAAAATAATTATTTAAAAGAAACATTAGATTCATGAAATAGAATCCTAAAATAATATATATTTTTCATAAAATTATTATATAGTTTTATGAGACCCTGATTAATTTTTCAAAGTATCATAAAAATAGTTATAATATTATAATCTGTAATTTTCAAATATATGATTATTTTTTTGGAAAATAAAATTTATCATAAATAGAAAATATATTTCATATTCCAGAGTCCATTTTTTAATTCACAATGAAAAAAAATTATGTATAATATTTTATATTTTTTTTAAAATAGTAGAATTTACTAATGAATTTAGAAATATGGTAATTTACAGTGTATATATACATTATAATTTATTGAAATTATTCCATGAGTCATTTGTGATATAATCAAAATAATATAAAACAATAAATCATTAGTTTTATATATTTTTAAATAACTCTCAATCTATTCAAAATCATTATCTAAAGTAGTAAACAAATGAATAAAATATTCAAAAACACACCTCTCATCCACTATAAATACGACCTCGACCACCCCTTCTCATCACACCTCCAATGCTAAGAATATTTCCATATTTCCACCCAAAATGTCTCCAAACCCCAACCCCCTTGTTCTAGTCTTTCTATTCTTACCCAAAAGACCATTTCTATGTTCCTTATAAAGGATCCCAAGGTGAAGAATTCATTATGAAAAAAATCCCCATTCATTCATTTAATTTTCATTCAACTTCATTTCATTTCTTATCATTTAGTATCATAATATTCCAAAAAATGAATTAAAACTCCATGATCTTATATATAATAGAATTTAAATATTATTTTTGGATATCCTCCAATAGTTTTTTTTTCATTTCACCTTTTTTAGAAAAATTAAATAATTTTCTGGGTGTTTCCGATTTACCAACATTATTGATGATGATTTTTGTTTTCATTTATGACATCAAAGATAGTCATAAAATAATTTTTATTTGACTGAAAATCATTTTTTTTCATTTTCTAAAGACCAATTTAACGGTTTTTGGTACCCAATACAAGGCTCACCTCATCCACCCACCACATCAAAACATCAAGCTTCAATTCAAAATTCAAATTCAAACCCAAAATCAACGTGACATGCCCTTGAGCCGCACACCTTCCAACGTACCATACACCAGTCAGCGCACCATCTTCACCGGAGCACTTGCACTTGAGCCGCAACCCCACCATCATCGAAGAACCATCCCGCACAGCAACACAAGCATACCAACCAGGAAAAAATCCAAAACAATCCAAAGAACCATCAATCCCTTGTATAGAAAATACAACGAGTGAATGAAAAAACAACAAGCATTCATCCGATGAAGAACCATCGCCAAATCAAGCTCTCCAGTGCATGAATTTACCTCCTCGTCAAAGCACTGACGCCAAATCAAACTCACCAGTGTAGAAAACTCATTCCCAAGAACCATCAAAAAAGAAATCTGGAAAAAAACATTAAAGGAGCATCACCAGATATCTGGTAGACAGCATCCCGGACGGAAGACATGGAGAGAATTATGCCGCCACCTTCAGATAGGCACCCAAAGGCCAAATCTACCCGAATCTCTTATAGACTATGCTAGAAATGATGGAAACCCCAAATCAGAGAACCAGAAACCCTCACCCTGGACCATCATTTTTCCACCTTAGGAAACCCTAGCTGGATCCGAAGCTAGAGCGAAGAGAAGGACGCAAGGAAAAGAAAATCATTGAGGATGTTGACAAGCATGTACAGAGTAAATACTAGAATCAGGCACATCGCAAGTGCGCTGACGAGAGAGACATGCAGAGCTCGCCTAATGAGAGAGCGGAATGAGGCGGCAGGTGGAAAGCCAAGACGCAGAGCCCCTTACAGGCTCATCCCCATGGACACTAATGATTCATAATAATTTTTATTTTTAACAAATAAAATAATATATGTTATAAAACATATATAATATTATCCAACTAGTATATATACATTATATAGATTCATAATATGAATCAAGTTCATGATGATAAAAAATGCAAAAATAATCTAAATGGTTATTGTTAACAATTTATCTAACGAATCATACTAATATATAGAAAAAACCAACCTAGAAGACACTAAAATTTTCTATAAGTTCATTAATAACATATAATTTCAATTATTGATAAATATTTACATTTTACAATATCCTTCGTACATGTATACAAGTATACCAATTGTGGAATCAAATGAAATGATCACTTTTGAAAGAAGAAATTGAAATATAAAGCGCATAAAAAAAATAAAATAAACGAACACAGTTAAATTGTAATAAATAAACGAAAATTATAAAAAATTTATGAATTAAATTATTATTTATTTTAATTTCAATATCCCATGTTTTATGTTCAATTGCAGAACACTTTCATACCTTAGGTAAGGGTTTTTGTCATATCAATTTTATTTCTGTTAAATATTCATTATCAGTAAAATGTCTTTTGTGTGTTTTATGTATACATACCTTTGATGTATAATATAATTAATATTATCATCTTAAATGTATTAAATGTTTCGTTTTATGATTTTAAATTTTACGCTATATATGGTTCGATTGATTAGAAAGTGGTAAGGGATTCTCCCCGAACCTCCATTTTTCATTTGAGTTACCCTTTTTATGCCTCTACGCTAATCTAATTAATATTTAATTTTATATATTTCTTATAAATTATTATTAATATTTTCCTAACATATTTATTCAGATCATTTTATCTTTATTTTATGGGGAAATACATGTTTGATAACTTTCCATTTTGAATTCGTCCTGATAAAAAATCCCGATTAAACAATACTTCTCAATTTCTTACCCATTTTCTAGTAAAACTATTGATATTATATAAGGAACCAATATTTATGAAATTCATCTCATTTTATAATGATGAAAAACTTTAGTTATTCTTTTGTTTTATGCAAACAATTAAGCCTTGTCTACTTTAAGGACTCCTATATTTTCTCTTAAACCGCACTACAGTGGCTCAATTCTAAAGAACATTTTTACATGTTTTGAATTATGTTATAAATAATTTATTACTAAAGTTTAATTTATTTTATATTTCCTTATCTTTTTTGGGTTAATAATTATTAAAATATTATTTTATATAAATTAATTTTCAAAAATACCACTTCTTTCTCATGTAAAAAAGTTATATCTCTGAATAATTTCTTAATGGTTTTATTAGAGTATTTTCATATAATTAAAAAACATTGTATGATTTTTTTCATGATAGAGGTTCATATAGAATGATAACATATACCACATATTATTAAAAGGTTTATGATCAGTTTTGCTTCGGATGTTCAATTCATGGTTTTTGGTTGAAGTTTTCAAATTTTGTATGCTAGTTTTTCAATAAAAATATTTATGTAAGGTTTCACCTTTTTCATATTATGAATTAATTGTAAATATTAACTAACATTAAAGGAACTATTTTTTCTTTTATAGTTATTATTTAGTCACTTGAGACAAAATAATTTATGTATTAGATGATGTCTTAACCATTTAGGGTGTCATGGTAGAATCCTTGACTATATGATATGATGTTCGGCATTATTAATTATACAAATATGACATTTCTAATTATAAATCCATGTGATTATTTAACTAGTATAACATATGAGGTTATGATTCATGCTGTGGTGATTAGATTTACCAAGCATTTATGCTCTCCCCTTTCATATGTTTTACTTTTTGCTAGGATAAAAAATACATATATTATGTTTGACATAAAGGGGTAATCTAGAAGAATATTTCTGTTTCTAAATGAGTTACTATATTGTGTTTCATTTTAATTTGTAATGAAATAATATGTTTTATCTATTTTTTTGAAACTACTAATCTCATCAGTATGTTTGGATATGACATCCATGTTTATTATGACAATGTAATAAAGTAAGGCACTTGCATTGGGCTACTTGGTTCAGGGTCGTTACAAACTATGAATCAAAATCTAATATAATCAATTTCATATATATCCTCAAGAACTTGATAGTATGTATTTGATGTAGAAATTGGGTTTTTATATATTTCAATCAAAAATTAAGTGCTTCAAAAATGATCATTACCCCATTAATTTGAATACTACTCTTATCATACTATTTTTTATGAAAATGTTTTACCCATTAATATCAAAACAAGACCATGTGACCACATTATGAGACTGTTCCCCCACGAACCATTTCATTGTTTCTGATGTATATATACATGTGATGACAGTACCATTATTCCATGAAACAAATGTCTTTATGATCAAAATTCAATCCCTTCTTATAAAATTTCAGATATCATGCCTTTAATTAATAAAAATGTTATGATATATATTGTTGAACTTCATATGTGTTGTTCAAAATTTATAAATGTTACTACATCACTTTATCTCATGAAATATAGATTAACTTTTTTGTCCCAAAAAATACCTCTGTCTTAACTATAAATGATCATTTGATGATAAATTTGATGACTAATATAATCCAATTTAAATAAAAAAAATAAATGTAGAACTTAATCATCTCTTGCGATACATATTTTTGACCAATATGGGCATCTAGTCCATAGATATTTTTAACATATCGCCAAAAAAATATACAAAATAATATAAATGGTACATTTGAATTAAATAAATAGTCCTATATATTCTTATATCATTCACCGTAAGAACCACTAGAAAAACCATTATATCAAAAAATATAGTTGGGAAATACATTTGAAATTCCAAAAGTATAAGAGTAGCTTCATTAGCCCGCACATCTAAATTTTTTTTATTAATGACTTTTTAGAATTAATTTGAAAACAAATTCATAACATGATGATATTATTTTTGACATGTGTTAGTAATATACCACATATTATGATTGGTAATAATTATTGATCAATATATGGAAATCATTATATTTCATACATATCAATTTAGAATCATTCAATAACACCTAATTATTTAAATTTTATGAATATCCATCGGTTACATTAATAGTATGATGTCACTGAAAAAAATTACAATTATCATACTTTATTAATGTGTGGAATGTTTGAGGAATCTATGTTCAATTTCCTTTAAGTATGATATATATCTTCAAATGTAAGAACATTGGCATCAAATTAATGTAGAAGGAAATCCATATTTATTTCTGTTAATTGTTTTTCAAAAAAAATTCCATTCAAACTATCACTTATGACTTTATCAACATAAAAAAATATAAATTTATGTTTTCCTCTAAAATTATTCAATATGGAATTTCAAAAAAAATATACTACTTCTTCCCAATATTTTTTATGACTAGAAATTCCTTTTATTCAAAATATAAATCAATTATTTTTCACAATGTCATAATATTCTTCACCTAAATATGGTTCTGGGGAGTATATTATATTCTTATAAACTATTAAATTATTTCTCTAATCTATGATAAATATGATCAATTTAATAAAATCATTAAGGCCTCATGTTCACTATCTTTAATGCATAACTCAATTGATAATATGAAGTATCTTCCTCAAAAATTAGACTTGATTTATGTCCCTTAACAATGTATCTAGATAAGTTTCCACAGGCATGAAAGTCATTTATAATGAACATTTTCATAGAATGAAAATGAGAATACTCTTATTTTATTCAACAGATGTCCTTACACATGTGTCTTAGAGACATTTAAAATTATCAATAAATATTTAAGGATACACATTAATATTGTTTCTCATCTATTTTGGGAAAAAAATTAAAAATATCAAAATAACATATTTTTTATTTAACAAAATTAATGGGGAAAAGTAATAAGTACCTTTTAAAAAAGTAATGAACTATTTTGGCAATATATGATTGGATATTGATTCATTCCATCTATCCAGAGTCCTAGTAGAATATTTCTAACATCACTTCCAAAAAAAGATATTTTTTATCATATCTATTTCACTATGGTTGATCAGTATTTTGAAGAATATTTCTATCAAAGATACACTCATAGTTATTCCATCATTACATTTTTTGACAATTATATTTTAAAATATCCACTCAAAATGATTAATTATTGGATGGTACAAAATTTCATTAATTGGAGGGTTTTATCACAATATTTATGATTGAAACAAAATTCAATCATTGGTATTATTGGAAGGAATAGTTTGATTGAATTATTGTAAGGTACCAAATTGATTCATGATGATATTATATTGTGGAACCTCAAAATGATTTATAGCTTAATTTTTCACGTATATTAAAGCATCATCTCTCACATTTAATACAATTGGATAAATATTCACAGTCCTTATACAATACAAAATCACTAGGGAAACCATGTATCTTGATATACAAAAATAAAATAGGGCTTAATATTTTATTTACTTGATAAATGGAATATGGAAGCATGTTACCGTCTAAATATAGCACTTAAAAGTTCACGAATCTCATAGAAACTTGTATCTCTACATACATTTCATACATTCATGTTAAATAATCACACAAATTCTAATGACAATGTATATTTATTAAAAACTAATAAAAATGGTCACTCTAAATCTTCATAAATTCTATTAAAAAAATTGTTGTTTTGATTATATCAATGATTACATCATTAATAAATTATTAACTCCGATCGTCTATCTCATTATGAATATTTTTAAATACATTAGACATTGAATTTTTTATTCATTCACCATTCCAGATCTATCATTTATAATTATTTCTAAAATCATAGAAAATTGTATAATCAAAGATTTCCCTAAAATATATGTTTCATACATTCAAAAACATCACACATGGAAATAAAATACAATTTATGTTTTGAATATTTTTTTAGATAATTCTCAGAAATCATTAATGCCTTCATATTCATCAGTGGTTCTTGGAAAATTATCCAATTACAATCGACTAAATTCCTAGGATCACAGTATAAAAGATAAATATATTAAAACATATAATAATTTAAAAATTATATTTAATCATATACATTTTGACATAAAAATAATCAAAATTACCAGTGATCTGGTGGAATATATCTATGATAATTGTGAATAAAATAAAAATTAAATTACAAGAGGCATTTATTTAATTTGAATAATTAATTATAAACTATGTTCTATGATCTTTGTATATTATAGGGATACATTATTCATGGTTAAATGTATTTTTTAAAACTTACTATCTCACAACTCTTATTTTTTCTACCTCGATCCTTCAAGATAGCTAACAATATTTCACTTTTTCTAAACTAGGTAAAAATATATTAAACCCAGATTTAAAATTTTCATTATCAATAGGAATGGTAGATTTTATAGTGTGAAAAATATAGGTAAAATTTATCATTTATTGTAATAAGAAGAAAATATAAAGAACTCATTGATTGAAATATCAAAAAAAATATGATAATATGGGAGGGAAATCAATTAATAATCCATGTTTTAAATAATTTAATATTAAATTATTTATAAAAAAATTTAAATCTTATAATATATTCACCACAAAAAATTTACATATTTGATTCATAATAATATTTTGGAAAACCATTTCCAAATTGCAATTGATTTTCACCAATTTCGTGATGTGACTAAAATAACCATCTGACGCATAAAAATTAGATTCTATTTTCAAATTTTTTATTATTACTTATTATTCACTTAATACCCAACATATTAAGGTTGATTTTAGAAAATCACAAGTTGAAAAAAAATGTAATTAATATTTAAAATGATATTGGTTATTATTATTATCCAATATTTATTTTAGTTGAAATGAATGAAAAAAATGTGATATATTATGTCATAAAATTTTATTGAATTTTAATAATTATATTATGTCATATATGACTCTAATATTTTTAATGTTTTTCATTTTGATCCAAAAATATAGAATTTGGTTTGAATAAAAAATTAAAAGACCATATATTTTATTTTGAACTGATATATATATATTTATCATATTTAGAGAAGACATTTTATAATTTAATTAAATAAAAAATGCATAAAATTAAACATTATTTCACAAAAAAATATTTTTAATAATATTATTATTAAAATAAAATGAAAGAATAAATCTAAATTATAACTAACGGATAATGAAATTATATTGGAAATTATAAAATTGACTTACAAAATTCTAAGTTTGATAAATAAAATTTGACCATGAATATAAATTTACTTCCTAGAATTCAATGGAAGGAAGGTCATTATAAGATTAAATATACACATTTCCATAAAGAAGATACAAAAAAATAAACATAAACTGTAAACACTGGTTTTTGGTCATCAAGAGTTAGGCTTTTCATTATGTAAATATTTTCTTGGATTGTGAAAAAAGGATGAAGGAAAATTGATTGATGAAAAATTGTCATGAAAAGATCAATAAAATCAACTAACACTTTCAATTATGATCGTAATGTAGGAATTAGTTCAATGTTCAACTGTAATATTTTTTTGTAAGAAATAATTTTTTTAGGAATAAGGGAAAATGAAAAATGAGTATAGATTGAGGATCAATGATCTCGAAAATTATTAAAATTGTTTATAAGTCAATAAAATCAAGGTTGAAGATCTGTGGGTGGCTATATTTTCCATTGTAGGTCAAAGGAAAATTGATTCTAAAAAATAAAATTAGGGGGTTTGGGTTGATATTGTTGCTAAAGTGGTTTTACCAAATATTTTTACAAAAAACAATTGTAACTAATTTTAATTAATATTTGACATTGGTTTTGGAGAAAACTGATCCCAGATCTATTTTTGACTTATAATATTAGTTTTGAAAAAACCCTTTTTAATTAGACTTTCTTCAAATCATAAAAGTTTGTTTTATTTAAAATTGATGTCAATGGTTAAAAATTAGAACTATTAATGTATGTTTCTCTCTAAATCGTTTTTCAAATTTTTCAACATAACATTCAATGTTAGTTCTTATTAAACCGATGTTACAAATGTGATGTTAAATCCTAGATTTATTCAAGTTCATTTCCATGTATTGATGAATTGTTTGAATAATTTCACAAATCTCAATACTTTCAATATTGAATGTAATTTTGGATCTCATAAATTAACGTTATATAATAACGATACCCCCAACACAACATTTTATTTTTGGTATGGAATCAATGAATTTATAGTGATGATATTTAGTCATGTTAATTCCCCTACTATCATTTTGGATTTAAAAAATATAGTATTTTGAGATTGCATTGATAATTTTTTGGTAGTATTTTTAGATAATATTCGTATATATTCAACTATAAAAGAATAGAAAGAATATAATTTCAGGATTTAATTGAAGACATTATGAAAGGAGAGGATGTATGAAAAATTGAAAAAGTGTTGATTTTGGGAAAAAAACTAAATTTTGGGGTTATATAATAACAAGTGAGGATATATCAGGGGAACCATAAAAGATTGAAGTTATTGGACCTTGTCCCAGACCAACCATAGTGATGGTGCTACATAGTAACTTTTGTTTTGATGGATTTTATCGATGTGTTGTGGAGAATTCCTATCATCTATCTAATCTACTCACCATGTTACTCAAAAGGGGTCCAATTTCCATTAGACAGACAATTGTGTGGAAAATTTCAGAAAATTTAATGAAACAGTATTCCATGAACCTAATTTTACACCACCCTATAGTGGATGTGTGTTGTTGATCATTATTATTGAATATATGAAGGTATTGTGATATGCACCCATTTAGAACAATATGGTAATATTTTATAACTTATAAAAATTTATCCTTAGTGAGATTAATTAACCATCCCGTGATTTATATAAATCTTCTATAATTTTTTCCTTAACGATATAGAAGAATTAACTTTCAGATAAATTTTTAATATATACTTATCATAAAATATTAAATTATATATTTACTTAAATGAGATGAATATGTGCCATATAATATGGTTAGATATAAATAAGGATTATGAATGCCCCATACATTACCACCCTAGAAAATTTAATAAGGTGACTGTTTATTTAATAAAAAAGAATATTGTTTTCTTATATATCATGAGTATAAAAAATTTTCCAAATTTTATGGATTTTCAATGTATGGATATGGAAATACTAAAGTAAATAGAAAATATTATCTTTCTGAAATGAATTTTCAATCATCTATCCTGATATTAATAAAAATGTATTAAAAGGAAGATATTGAACTAAAAAAGAAGTTGAGAAATTTTCCAGAGTTAATCATTGATTATGGTTGAATGATAATATTCGTGAACCATTTTTCAATCCCATCAATACCAGAGATGATGATAGAGAAATTAGATAAAGCTCCATGTTCATCATTTTCTATTTACCCCAACATTGTGAATATTTCTAGATATCTGAAAGAGAATTTCATGTGGGGCAACATGAAAAGAGATATTGAAGAGAGTTTTTCCCTGATACATGGTATTTTAGTTTGTTATGTCTAACTGATATAAATATAACATGATTTTACCACCACTACACATTTTATTTCATTGTTGACCATGTAATATTAGATGATTTTAACTAGAATTTATATAGTTTAGTAGAAACCCTAGGTCATCTCTCGATGGATCCTTAGATAATTAATTTCAAAAGATTGTTATTACTATGAAAATAAAATAGGAATAGAGATTTATGAAAGATATGTTTTTTTTATTTTAAAATAGAAAATTAAACTATACTCTGTATTGAGAGAATAAGATGGAGAAATTCTGATCAACCCATGTAAGTGTCCCTTGATGCTCAACCCGTCATTGCTCTCAGGGGAATGGGAAGGATAATTTATTACTTGATTTATACACACATAAACCAGTGTGGTATGTGAGTTCTAACTAGGTTACCACCATGATGTGACCAACCAACAATATTGATTATTGACAATTACTCAAAATCAACAAAATTGAATCTATGTAAAAAATTAAACTCAATTTAGGAATCACATCAAAAACGTGATGAGATGACTAGATTCGTGACAATGATAAAATATTACACAATACAACATATTTTTATTCATTATTTCATGTTCCTATAATTTATCATTCGACAAAATTCATTCACTCACTCATGAAAGGGATGGGTTGAGAAAAGGGAAACCACACTCAAATCATCACAAAATCAGACTTATTCATGGATGCCGGAGGATTATAGTTTCATTGATCTATATTTGATCATAATATAATAAAAAAATAAAGATGTTATCAATGAAGAAAATTTTTAAACCAACCTATAAATTCAATTACCATATGAATATTGCAAGCATGGAGATCGGGATTACAACAAAAGACACCCCACTAATTGATCACAAAGTGGTTTTTAAGTAGATGAATGATAAGATAAATAAAATGGGACAATATAGTTGTGAATTTCATCCCACAATTATCCCTAGTCAGGAAGCATTAGATAATTGGGGGAGAGACATTTTATGGACAAATACATCATAATTTCCACAAAAAGTTGTCAAGTATCTAAAGCGATGGATTGTTATTCAGGGCATAATTTATACTCCATTTTAATCTGGCTGGTTGTGTGACCACAACATATGAAAATGATATAAAATTCAATGTAGAGTTGGATGATCAGGTTATATGTCCAATTAAGGTGGCATCATCCCATTTTATGTTCTGAGACCCGTGTTATGGTCCCAATATAGAAGGGTGGTCAAATCTGGACTGCCAAGAATTTCTTTACAATGTGGACCTCTTTTGGGGCTCCAAATAGATGAATTGTGCACTAGAGTATTCTTGATAAATGCATCTAATACGGTTTTGTACATTCACACCAATTATCCGCACAATTTGATTCACATATTATCCATAGTAGTAATTGAACTCTATAAGGGTGGTTAGAATCCTACTATGTTCAGCCCGTTTTACATTAATTCCATCATGGACTCTCCGAATCATATCGTCATACAATGTAGACAGTTAATCAATTAAAATTTCTCAATTAAACAATGATAAATAGAAATTCACTTATTTAAAAATAAATTTCAATTTGTTATTATATTTAGAATATTCATTACAAAACCAGTTTAAAATAGTGGTGTAAGGGTGGAAATAAATATTGAATCGTTATTCAATCACACCCCCACACCTAAAAATTTTTACTCCTAAGAAAAGTCACATATAAAAAATTGTTTCATGTTTATATTCCCAACATCATGAAGTTTTAACATTCAAGGATATTTTAATTCATTATAATAATGTGATCCAATCAAAAACTATACCAAGGTGTTATTTTTAGTGAAAATTTAGAAAGAGGTCTCATTATTTATATCAAAATGAAATTCAAAGAGATTCATGATACCAACTTGAGCAAGGAATTCAAAATCCAAACATGCCACTAACTCCCCATGTGTGTCTGTGAAAACCATTCTATGATATTATTTCCACTATATATCAAACAAATATATGTTATCTTAACATATTTCATCTTAATTGATTTTATCAACTGAACCTGCCCTACATCCTATGCAATCATATTTCAATATCCAATCACATAAGAAATTACCTAAGTCAAACCTTAAGCTCCTAACCTATATATCCCCATTTGTTCCACATTTTATCACTCACCTCATTAATATTATTTTGGGTTTTAATTGTTTTTTTCATAAGTATCATTTGGAACTAATATAACACTCATCTCTTAACCCTTGTTTGATCTCCTAAAAACACTAATTTTAATAGTTATAACAATATCAAAGAAATATGAGGATTGGTTTCTGACCAGCCCAAGACACAACCCAATTTTATAATTTTTTATTATTGATGTTTTTAGGGTGTACAACAGTTGGATATTAGCTACACATGCATAGGTGAATCTGAAATATTAATGAAACATATCAAATAAGGAATGAACGTATTGAAAAATAATTTTATACTAAAAAAATTAACCAAACATATATTTGCCTTCCAATATGTAAGAAATATTCACATTTTGTATTTTTTGTAAAAAAATATTTGGGGATATTAGTGACCTAGTTTTTCTAATAACTAATCACACTTGGCGTATCAATCATCTCAATGTTTTCACAGAGATACAACCATTTATATCATTGATAGGAAACCAATTTACAATGAATATCTCCCCAATGTTGATTTCATAAAAATATCCATTCTATAACAGATACATGTTTTCATCAAATGTTAAATCAACATGGAATTAAGATTTCCCACATGCATTTTCAGTAAGTTCCATGATACAATGACCATAAGGGGGGAGTAAAAAATACCATGAAGAATGTGAAAAGGAGAATAAATAAGAAAGGAAATGAAATTCATAATGAACCCAGGAAGACTAGGAAAAGTGAAAATACCATAAAGAAGGTTACAATAAAATAAATAAGAATGATATTGAAAATAAAATTGAACCCATGAAGATGGGGAATTGTGAAAATACAGTAAACAAGGTATATAATAGAAGGTTGATAAAAGGTGATGAAAATACTAATGAACCAATGAATGTGTCCACCCCCACAATGAGAATGTGTATTGTACTGACTGTAATAAATGAGAATTTGAGAAGGAAGAATAATATATAATTTGTTTCACTAGTTTGTTTATTCAAGAATATGGATTTCCTCCACCAGATTCATTGGAAAATCCTCATAGTAGTGTTTAAGTCGCGTCTGATTGAAGATAATACATCTTCCACTCTGATCATTGAAAATCTAGTTGAATCTTTAGCCTGGAATTGTACTGGAGTACCTTCTCAACAATATAGAACTTTCTCTAATGAATCATACTCTTAGGGATAGCCTTCTTCTTCATTTTATAGATTCAAGAGTTCTCGTATGCATTATGTCAAATTTCTTCCAACTATTGAATCTTTAGCTTTCTATGCTCACTTGCATCTGAAAAATTCATATTACATTGTTTAAAGGCCCAATATGCATAATGTCCTCACTCCGCTGGGAGGTGAATAGACTTTAAAAACACAATTCTGTATGGTGACATTTTGATTGGGGTTTTAATAGTTTTACGGTATGCCTAAAGTGCATCATCCTAGTGAAAAATCCAATCATTCTTGGTGGATTGTACCATTTTATCCAATATCCTATTAACTTCCCGATTTGGGATTTCTTCTTTTCTGTTAGTTTTCTGGTAATATGTTGTGGATACTTTATGACCAAATTTATACACACAAAGAAAATTTTTCATGTTTTGATTGAAAAATGTTAACCTTGGTCAGAAATGACGAATCTCAGCAAGCCAAACCTACGAAATATATTGGACCATACAAAATCAATGTCATGTTCAGAGTCACTGGACATTTTATCCTTTGATTCTACCCATTTAAAAACGTATTCCACATCAAATAATATATAAACAAATACAAATGAATTTGGAAAAGTTCCACATTATTTCAAGGCCCCATTCTTCAAAAATTTCACAAAATTACCTAGGATGTTTGGGAATATCATTCCTCATTTAGATATTCCTTATGAAGTGAAAAGGAATAATTGACATAGAAAATAAATGGGCATTTAGATACATTATTTTACAATAATTTCATGAGTTAAGGACCTTTAGAGCTATACGTTGAGATCCAAAGTGGTCCCCACAATCCATTGTGTGGAAGAAGGTCAAATCATAAGTGAACTCTTGGTCATGGAAACTATAACGACCCATACTATACATACATTGTTAGTACATAAACATTTAAGTACACTTATTACAAAATATAACAAAACCATGAAAGAACTATATAGGTATAGTGTCTTTAGAAACTGGGAAACATAAACAACTGGTTCATAAAGCATCTACACTATCTCCCATTTATTTCATCATATCTTGAGTCCCTTTTGGCATATCCTACTTAATAACCTTCATCCTTACCTGGGGAAAGGAAACATAAGAAAGGGTGAGCTCAAATGATCAGTAAGGGTAAAAAAAGAAATATCAATCACCTCATATTCATAAGAATATAAAATTTTGGAAATCTTAACCTGCAAAAGAGAACATAATTTCATAACGTGGGATAAATCATAGCATTGAAATGTAATCCAAATAATCATAACATAAAACATGAAAATTTGTGTCATTCACACATAATAATAGATAATCATTTATTAGTAGTCAAGACTCATTTCCAAGACTATCTTAGTGGACAAATTCTATTTCTGAACCGAGTTCACTCCTCGTTTCAGTCCTGTTTCACTGAACCGGTTTAACCTACCGTTCTAGCCATGTCTATCTCAAGAGATATAAATCATTACCCAATGCATTGGAAGGAGATATAGGTCCCACCCATATCATAATGAAACCATTATTATGTGTGCCACAAAATCAAAAATCATACATCATAGCATAACCCAGGTAATAAAAATGTGAATCTTAAACATCATGCCATCATAACATAATCCATATAAGATAAAAGGACATCATAAAAATAATTCCATCATAACATAATCAAATAAATTTAATAATAGGAATAGAAACATAACCCTATATTATCTTAGATGAAAAATAATTTTGATAGAACACTTGAACTCCATTCTTGAGGAAAATATCCTTTCTACTTCAAAAACATTTTTCCTTTATTTAAATGTCATACAATATTAATCTAAAATAAGTTGATTAAAAATAAACATGAAATCTTGTAATGTAAGCTTCATGAAAATAATGTTCAATGAATCCATTCATTCCGTATAAGTTAAAAAAACATTCTTCTCGTACTTTGGTCGGAAAAGTCAAAAAGTACCTCGTACAAAAAATGACAAAAGATTCCATTCATATCTTTTACTAAAAACTCACCGAAAGGTAAAATTGGATTTAAACAATTGTAGGTGGAAGGAAATAACATTAAATATTGATAAAAAATGGATGTGGATGTTAAAATATACCCCAGTAAATACCAATGTATAAACAATCTCGGATAAAAATGAGGTTGTGAGATTTTCCCTTACCTTAGGTTCGATTTGCATCATAAGTGTCCGAACCTCCTGTATAATGATTTCAATAATTTCATTTACTTCTTCCAGAATCATACTAATTTTTATGATATCATATATGGTCATTTTCTTAGCTTCTTATTAGTAATATTTCATTGCTACTTGTTATTCGGGTGTTTATTGCTTTATGTTCGAATGTGTGTTTTGTCGAATAAATTCTTTTTCCTCTTTTTAGGTTATAGACACATCATTTCCAGAATGGTATTATTGTAATATATATCATAATTATTCATTCAATTCATTTATATAATAATTATTCAATGAAGATCATGTAGAACGAGTCACATCACATCGTGGAGACGGTATTCCGTACGTACGCACGAGCGATTATATTGTTCCCATGATTGTGGAATTGTATTGGAGTGTATGTATACTATTTCAGAATCAATATCACTTTAAAATAATAATATATAGTCATTATTTACACCATTATACTGACCCATGTAAGGTGCTGGTGGAAAATAGATTACACAACGGCGTGGAGATGGTATTCTGTACGTATGCACGCGCAGTGATTTTGTTTTCTGTAGGATTGATAGATGGTGAAATAGGGTTGTTTCATAATTATAATAGCATATCAGTACATGAGTGATACTTATGTTATTAATTCATAACGAAACAACTAAATAAGAATATGTGTAAGAAGAAATAATGTTGAAAGAATCGGTAACGGACATTACCTCTTCTTTGAAGAGCCTCTTTGAGACCTTCTCTTAGGGCACTAAAATTGGTCTTTGAAGAAGACCCGGACATCTAGGATGTTTCTAGGCATGTTTAGAAGAGAATGTTTTAGGGTTTGGCCGAGATTGAAGGCTCAAAGTGGCGTGAGGAAGAGATAGAGGAGGTTCCCTTTTATAAGGGAGGAGAGGGGCACCTTTGGAAAAACTAAAAATATTATTTTATTATAAAGTAATATTCGGTTTTTAATAGCTCTGAATTTATTTATTTCTAATATAAGGTGGGTATGGGTCAAAGTACTCTCATAAAATAGAATTTAGACAAGTTTATGGTTCTATTTTAACCTTATCATTTAGATTTAACTTTATGTTAAATAATTTTACTTTTACCATGTCTTTTTGTTTTCTTATACTATAAGTTTAATAAACCAACTATAACAAGCCAAACGAACCCCAAGTTGATTATTATGAATATATATAACCTTATCTAAGTCATTTTTCCTAACCATATATATTTATGAATAAAATAACAATTACTAATATAATATTTGTTTTAAAAACTATTTTATGTTAATTTTGACACTATTTGGTAATTGATTTATTTGAAAATCATAACAGATAGATTAGTTCGAAAAAAGTTAATAAAATCAATAATAACATGTAATATTAACATACAAAATTATTGTAATTTATAAAAAGTCTCAAATTACATTAATTTGTGTATTTATAACATCAATTATTTCGATATTTCATTAATAATATAATTACTGCATCATCATTGTGTCATAAATAAATTAAATTATTTAATGTCTAAAAATTACAAATAAAATACCATTATGTAGGAAATCTTTTTATATTTCTAATTAATATTTATAGTCGATTTTATATTATTTATAACCCTATATTAAAAATGATTTAGTAATTAAACACTGATTTTTTCTATTTTAACCCTTCTTTAAATAAATTAATAATAAATGTCGTAATCTAGTCCAAGTAGGCCTAAATGGTCATATTTTATTCTTAAGGTTGTTTTTGGTTGAATTACACTTATCCAGTAGAATTAGGACATGTTTTAGGGTAATAATAATATCATTCTACCCTTAATTACCCAATTTACTTTTAACCGTGGTAAAAAAAGTAAAAAGTAACTATTCACCAAAAAATTATTTTCATCTCATTCAACCACATTTTAGTCTTTGATATTAACTGTGTCTCTCAGAATTTTTAAATTCCACTCACAAAAGCAGTAAAATTATGTTTTATGAAAATCTGCAAATTCTCCTAGGAGGTGGGTAAAATACGGTGAAAAATTCAATAAAATAATTATATATCTAAAATTATTAAAAATGACTCCAATGAATTCCATTGAACTTATATAGGTATTATTTATCAGTTTTGAACTAAAATAAATTAAAATAAAATAAATAATTATTTAAATAAAAAGTCGGTTTTTAAATAGTAACCTAGTGTTTTCACTATTCATCCAAAATTTAATGTTTTCAGTAAAATACCAAAATTTCACCCTAGGATAATTTCGATATTCCGAATCCAAAAATGAAGTTCATTTTGAATGGTGAAAATTTCAAAATTCCAAAAATTAGGTATTACTATTCATAACGGCTAGTTTTAATAATATTTTAATACCATATCGTTGTTTAGTGAAACTCAGTATTGCGTACGATGCAAGCTATCAAGGAAGGTCACGATTGCGTGTAAAGAAATAGAAGTTATTTTTGTGTGTAGTGAATGATTACTTTGATGATTTATATAACATAAAAACAAAATATTGCTCATAAAAGTCTTAGGTGTTACATTGTACCCCCCTTAAAAAAAATTTCATCCTCGAAATTCGTCACTTTGAAACAAACAGATGAGGATACCTCTCCTTCATTATATACTCAAGTTCCAATGTATCTTCTTCTAATTGGTGGTTTATCCATAAAACTTTCACCAAGCGAGTGGTCTTGTTCCATAGGAATTTTTCGCTACGATCCAACATCTCTATCGGTTGTTCTTCATAAGAAAGATCTTTCTCCAACAGTACAACTTCTGAGCTGAGTACATGTAAAGGATCAGGTATGTACTTTCTCATGAGAGATACATGGAACACATCCTGAACTTAAGAGAGATTCGGTGGAAGCGCCAATCGGTAAGCTACCTTCCCAACACGATCCAGTATTTCGAAAGGACCGATATATCTAGGGCTCATCTTTCCCTTCTTTCCAAATCTCATTACTCTCTTCCAAGGTGATATTCGTAAGAACACTTTATCACCCACATCAAACTGTAGGTCTTTTCTTCGGTTGTCAGCATAAATTTTTTTGTCGACTCTGAGATGCTCTTATGTGTTGTTGAATATATCCGATCTTTTCTTCCATCTCATCAACAAGATCAGGTCCTAATAGATTTCATTCCCCATCTTCATTCCATCAAGTTGGAGTCCTGCATTTTTTCTATAGAGAGCTTCATACGAATCCATTTGAATACTATAGTGAAAGCTATTATTATAAGAAAATTCTACCAAAGGTAGGTGTTGATCCAAACCACCTTTGAAATCCAAAGAGTAAGCTCTCAACATATCTTCTAGAGTTTGAATTGTCCTCTCAGACTAACCGTCTATCTAAGGATGATAACCAGTGTTGAAACTCAACTCTGTATCCAGAGTATGCTGAAGACTTCACCAAAACATTGAGGAAAACCTCGGATCTTGATCAGATATAATGGAAAGTGGTACTCCGTGCAATCTTACCACTTCATTTACATATATCCTGGAAAGCGGATCCAGAGGGAAATCCTCCCTAATAGCAATGAAGTGTGCATGCTTTGTAAGACGATCAACTATGACCCGGATAGCATTATTGCCTTTGGATGTTTTAGGAAGTCCGGTGACAAAGTCTATAGTGATGTTTTCCCATTTCCATTCAGGTATGGGTAATGGTTGTAACATCCCATTAGACTTCTGTCTCTCAACTTTATCTTTCTGCAAAACCAAGCATCGATAGACATATTCAGCAACATATCTTTTCATGCCATCCCACTAGAAGTACTCTTTCAGGTCCTTATACATCTTCGTGCTTCTATGATGAATATAGAATGAAGAACTATGAGCATCATCTAGAAACTCCTTCTTTAATTCTAGGAAAGGAGGAACACAAACATGATTCCTGAACATTATTATCCCATCACAATCAAGGATGAATTCACAAACATTTCTCACCATCTTTTGTATCTCTACATATTATTTCTGTGCCTCTTTAATCATCACATGTATAGATGGTGGAACATTTATTTGAGAAAGATAATATTTTTACCCTTCCATTATAATTCCATGATCCAGCCTTTGTAAATCCATAAATATTGGATCTTTTGTGATCCTCATCATGGATAAGCTAGCGTGGTCTTGTAGACTTAATGCATCTGCCATCTTGTTTTCTTTCCTAGGGTGGTAATTAATTGAGCAGTCGTAATCCTTAATTAGCTCCAACCATCTTTTTTGGTTCATATACAACTCCTTTTTTGTGAAAATATAATTTAAACTTTTATGATCAGTATAAAAATCCCACCTTTCTCCATAAAGATAATGCATCCAAATCTTTAATGCAATGATTAACGCAGCTAACTCCAAATCATGAGTTGGGTAATTTTGCTCATGGATTTTCAGCTGTCGTGAGGCATAAGCTATCACCATATCATTTTTCATAAGAACACACCCCAGCCCCTTTTTGGATGTGTCACTCTAGATCACAAACCTTTCTCCACTACAAGGAAGTGTGAGTACAGGTGCACTGGATAACCATATTTTCAACTCCTTGAAATTTTCTTCACATTCCACTATCCAAACAAATTTAACTTCTTTTTGAGTCAACCTGGTGAGTGGATTAGATAATCGTGAAAAATAATTCACAAAAACGTCGATAATATCAAGCCAAACCATTAAAACTTTGGATCTCAGTTACTGTTGTTGGTCTCGACGTTCTATCAATAACCTTTTTTTTTGCTGGATCCACATATATCCCCTCTTTTGAGATTATGTGACCCAAATATGCAAAATTTTGAAACCAAAATTCACACTTGTTAAATTTGGCATAAAGCTTCTCCTTTCTCAGGGGCATAGATATAATTCTCAAGTGATCTTCATGTTCTTCATTGCTCTTTGAATAGATAAGAATATCATCTATAAAGACTACCAAAAACTGATCAAGATAGTCTCTAAAGACTCTATTCATCAAGTCCATGAAGATAGCTGGGGCATTAGTAAGACCAAATTGCATCACTATAAATTCATAGTGTCCATACCTTGTACGAAAAGTTGTCTTTGGTATATCCTCCCTTTTGACCCTTAATTCATGATACCCTGAACGAAGATAAATCTTGGAAAAGTATTGAGCTACCCCTAGTTGGTCAAATAAGTCATCAATGCACGGGAGATGATATTTTTTCTTGATAGTGATCCTGTTAAGTTCTCGATAATCAATGTAGAGTCTCATTGATCCATATTTTTTCTTAACAAATAGAACAGGTTCTCCCCAAGGTGAAGCACTAGGGAATATGAATCCCTTATCAAGATTCTCTTAGAGTTTCTTCTTCAATTCCTACAACTCAATTGGGTCCATTCTATAAGGTGTCTTTGAAATACGCAAAGCACCCGGTACGAGTTCTATTGAAAACTCAAATTCATGATTTGGTGGAAGACCTAGAAGTTCCTCCATAAAGACATCGTCAGACTCCTGTATAATGGGAATATTCATAATAATGAGTTTCTCACCAACCATTTTAGATAAATAACCTTTATTTAGTGGAATCAAGACCTATAAGATGGAAGAAATTTCCACAGTAATGTAATGTTAATCCTTGCATCGATAGAGGATAATAGATTGATATGGAATATGAAATGTGACTTCCCTTATTTGGAAATTTATATTAGAACCATATAAAGAAATCTAATCCATTCCAGGAATCACATCAAATTTTACTATAGGAAGGATCACAATATTTTCAGGAAGCACTTTCCCACAAACTTCAATCAGAGAAGAATTATAAACTTTTGATGTGACTGTTGTGCCATTAAGGGTTGTCACAGCTAACTCAACATCTAATTGTTGAGGTAATATGGTGATACCCTTATAAAATTCATCAGAAATAAAAGAGTGGGTGGATATAGAATCAAATAAAACATTTTATACTTTAGAGTGGATGGTAAGTGTACCTTTCACCATTTCGTTATCGTACTCCACATCGTTGATAGAAATTGCGTGTGACTTTCCTTTGTATTTAGCCTTAAGAGTTTTTTGATGTCGATAATCATAAAAAACCCTTGGATTAGGGCATTGATTGGAATAATGCCCCATTTCCTTGCACTTGTAACATTAAAGTGTATGAGGTGCACTCTGTGTAACCTTTTCTTTGTTTGCATCACTAGAAATATTCTTCCCATAATTACGGCATTCAAATCCCGATGACCTTCATTTCAAAATTTGAATAATTTGCTTGTCCCTTTAAGAAAACTCCCTCCAGGTTTCATTCCACACTTTGAGCATAAGGGAAAACTCATCTTCTTTTCAGTGTGCTCTTTAGATTTTCCTTTGAATTCCATTTTCATCTTCTTCCCAAACCCATATGACTGATGGGTTACTCCAATCTTCACATCAGCCTTGAGAGCACATCAAACTATTTCCTCATAGCTATTGAAGTCCCTTACGGCTAACACCCTTCGAAGACTTGGTTTTAAGCCACTAAAAAATTGGTCGATCTTACTCTCAGGTTGGATAATAATCCCAGAAGGGTAGCTTGGAAGTCTTGTAAAATTTACTTCATAGGTACCAATAGATTAATCATCCTTTTGCTTCAGTTCAAGAAACTCCTTCTCCATCTTTGTTCGAAGAATACGAGGTAAGTACTTATTGAAAAATAAGTTCTTGAACTCGTCCCATTCCATGGACTCAATTTTATCCCTTTGCCTCGTATTTTTGATAAGATTCCACCATTGATCAGATTCACCTTCCAAGCGATAAACTGCTAGGATGACTTTATCATGTTCAGAACATTGAAGAACTGAAAAAATCTTTTCAGTGGTATTGATCCATTGTTCAGCCACTATTGGATCAGATGACCCACTGAATGAAGGTGGACGCTGCCTCATGAGGGATTCAATAGAATGTTGCTCCTTCTTTTGCTCGTTTGGATGTCCTGCATTATTCATAGCTTGAAAAAGTTGTGTGAGCATGGCTACATGATTTTGAATTCCAGCTCCCATAACTTTTGGTTGCTCAGGGGTAAAATCATTGCATTGCCCGTCGCATTCCGCATTAACACAGTTCCTTCGGGTTCCAGCCATTGACTAAAACCCAAAAGAATAGTGTGAGAACAATAATTATAATTGGAAAACCACATAATCAAGAATAAAATTTCACACTTAAGGTCTTATCATAGGTTTTTCTTGGACATTTCTAAAACATTGAGATTGTGTTCTATGCTTAGACATATCCTTATGTTTCTTACTAAGGCTTTCACATCCTATTTTCCAAAGGTTGACTATACCATTCCTCTGATACCAACTATAATGACTCATACATTATATTCATTGTTAGTACTTCAAAATTGAAGTACACTTATTACAACAAATAACAAAACCATGAAAGGACCGTATATGTATAGTGTCTTTAGAAACTGGGAAACATAAACAACTGGTTCATAAAGCATCTACACTGTCCCCCATTTATTTCATCATATATAGAGTCCCTTTTGGAATATCCTACTTTATAACCTTCTTCCTGACCTGGGGAATGAAAACATACAAAAGGGTGAGCTCAAATTCTCATTAAGGTTAAAAAAAATAAATATCAATCAAATCATATTCATAAGAACATAAAATTTTGGAAATGTTAACCTGCAAAAGAGATCATAATGTCATAACATGGGATAAATCATAGTAGTGAAATGTAATCCCAATAATCATAACATAAAACATGAAACATTTTGGAATACAAAAAAAATCATATAGAATCATTTCTTAGTAGTTATGACTCATTTCCAAGACTATCTTAGCGGACAAAGTCCATTTCTGAACCGAGTTCACTCCTCGTTTCAGTCCTGTTTCATTGAACCAGTTTAACCTGCCATTCCATCCATGTCTATCTCATGAGATATAAATCATTACCCAATGCATTGGAGGGATATATAGGTCCCAACCATCTCATAATGAAACCATTCTTATGTGTGCCACAAAATCATAAATCATAAATCATATCATAACCCATGTAATAAAAATTTGAATCTTAAACATCATGCCATCATAACATAATCCATATATGATAAAAGGACATAATAAAAATAATTCCATTATAAAATAATCAAATCTATGTAAAAATAGGGATAGAAACAGAACCCTATATTATCTTATATGAAAAATAATTTTATAAAACACTTGAACTCCATTCTTGAGGAAAAAATCCTTTCTACATCAAAAACATTTTTCCTTTATTTAAATGTCATACAATTTTAAACTAAAAGAAGTTGATTAAAAATAAACCTCAAAACTTGTAACGGAAGCTTCATGTAAATAATGTTCTTTTAATCCATACATTCCATATAAGTTAAAAAAACATTCTTCTAGTACATTGGTCGGAAAAGTCAAAAAGTACCTCGTATGAAAAACGACAAAAGATTCCTTTCAAATATTTTATTAAAAACTCACCAAAAGGTAAAATTGGATTTAAAAAATTGTAGGTGGATGGGAATAACATTACATATTGAGGAAAAATTGATGTGGATGATAAAATACACCCCAGTAAATACCAAAGTATAAACAATCTTCGATAAAAAGGAGAATGTGAGATTTTCCCTTACATTAGGCCTGATTTGCTTCGTAAGTGTCCGAACCTCATGTGTAATGATTTAAATAATGTCATTGACTTATTATATCATGATAATAATTTATAAGATATCATATATGGTCATTTTATTAGCTTCTTATTAGTAATGTTTCATTGCTACTTGTTATTCGGGTGTTTATTGCTTTATATTCGTATGTGTATTTTGTCGAATAAATTTTATTCCTCATTTTAGGTTATAGACACCTCATTTACAGAATGGTATTAGTGTAATATATATCATATTTATCCATTAAATTCAATTATATAATCATTATGAAATGATGAACATGTAGAACGAGTCGCATCACATCGTGGAGACGGTATTCCATATGTACGCACGAGCGATGATATCGTTCCCATGATTGTGGAATTGTATTAGAGTGTATGTATACTATTTCAGAATCAATATCACTTTATGATATTCATATATAGTCATTATTTACACCATTATACCCATAAAAGTAAGGTGGTGGTGGAAAATAGATTATACCACGGCGTGGAGACGATATTCTGTACGTACGCACGCGCGTTGATTTCATTTTCCATAGGATGAAGAGATGGTGAAATTGGGTTGTTATATAATTATAATAACATATCAGTACATGAGTGATACTGATTTTATTACTTCATAATGAAACAACTGATGAAAAATAAGTGGAAGAAGAAATAAATTTGAAATAATCGGTAACAGACATTACCTCTTCTTTGAAGCGCCTCTTTGAGACCTCCACTCAGGGCACTAAAATTGCCCTTTCAAGAAGACCAGGACATCTAGGATGCTTCTCAAGAAGTGTAGAAGAGAATTTTTCAGGATTTTTCCGAGTATGACGGCTCAATGTGGTGTGAGGAAGAGATGGAGGAGGTGCCCTTTTATAAGGGAGGAGAGGGTCACCTTTGTAAAAACTAAAAATATTATTTTATTATAAAGTCATATTTGGTTTTTAATAGCTCCAAATTGATTTATTTCGAAGCTAAGGTGGGGATGTGTCGAAATCCTCTCATATAATTGAATATAGACAAGTTTAGCATTCTATTTTAACCTTATCATTTATATTTAACTTTAAGTTAAATAATTTTACTTTTACTGTGTCTTTTTGTTTTCTTACACTATAATGTTAATAAACAGACTATAACAAGCCAAACGAAGCCCAAGTGATTTATTATTAATATATATAACCTTATCTAAGTCATTTGGCCGAACCATAGATTTTTAGGAATAAAATAAAATTTAATAATAAAATATTTGTTTTAAAAACTACTTAATGTCAATTTTGACACTATTTGGTAATTGATTTATGTGAAAATCATAACAGAAATATTAGTTCGAAAAAAGTTAATAAAATGAATAATAACATGTCATATTAACATAGAAAATTATTTTAATTCATAAAAAGTCTCAAATTACAATTATTTGGGTATTTATAACATCAATTAAGTCAATATTTCATTAATAATATAATTACTACATCATCATTTTGTCATAAATAAATTAAATTATTTAAAGTCTAAAAATTACAAATAAAATACCATTATGTAGGAAATATGTTTCTATTTCTAAATAATATTTATAGTCTAATTTATCTTATGTATAACTCTATTTTAAAAATAATTTAGTCATTAAACATTGATTTTAACTATTTTAACCCTTCTTTAAATAAATTAATTATTAATGTCTTAATCTAGTCCATGTGAGCCTAAATGGTCATTTTTTATTCCTAAGGTTTTTTTTGGTCTAATTACACTTATCCAATAGAATTAAGACTTGTTTTAGGGTAATAATAATATCATTTTTACCATTAATTACCCTATTTACTTTTAACCGTGGTTAAAAAAGTAAAAAGTTACTATTCACCAAAAATTATTTTCATCTCATTGAACCACATTTTAGTTCTTGATATTAATCATGTCTCTCAGATTGTTGAAATGCCACTCACAGAAGTGGTAAAATTATGTTCTATGAAAATTTTCTATTTCTCCTAGGAGGTGGGTAAAAGACGGTGAAAAATTCAATAAACTTTTTATATATCTAAAATTATTATAAAAGGACTCTAATGAATTGCATTGAACTTGTATAGGTATTATGTATCAATTTTGACCTAAAATAAATTTAAATAAAATAAATAATTATTTAAATAAAAAGTCGGTTTTTAAATAGCAACACAGTGTTTTCACTATTCACCCAAAATTGAATGTTTTCAGAAAAATACCAAAATTCCACCCTAGGATAATTTCGAGATTCCGATTCCAAAAATGAAGTCCATTTTGAAATATTAAATTTAAAAAATTCCAAAAAGTGTGTATTACTATTCATAATGGCTTGTTTTAATAATATTTTAATAGCATATCGTTGTTCAGGGAAACTCGGTATTGCGTACGACACAAGCTATCGAGGAAGGTCGTGATTGTGTATAAACCAAGCCAAGCAAGTGTTGTGCATAGTGAAATATTCCTTTGATAATTTATATGATATAAAAACAATATATTTATCATAAAAGTCTCGGGTGTTATAGATACACCGAAGAACTACTTAGTTACCAAAAATTCTCCACAAATATGGGTTATCCCAAATGTACCATCGAGAATCATGTTAAATACTATGGGATTGGGTTGTGTCGAAATCAGTGGGGACGATATATGTTTCTAAAAAATTTACAATCTTAGCATACTAGGGGTAAGGTCCGCAACATCACAATGGTTCACATGAAAAAATAATTCTCCAATGGGGAGGGATGAGTCAACATGGTGGTCTAGTGGAGTAGAAAAAAAATTCCAATAAAAAATAGAAAGGAGTTCTATTTCAGTTGTTATGTAGTTTTTTTGGTCAGGGTGAAGGGTACATGAGGCATATGTAATGACATGAGGAGCCCTGTCAACCCTTTGTGATAAAACTAAACCAACTGAAAAGTTAGAGGCATCCCACATTAGTCCAAAACGGAGATCCCACCATGGTGGTTGGATGATAGGTGGTTATGTGGGACTCCTTTTTAGTTAAGTGAATGTTCCCTAACATTTTTATCAAAAAAAATGTAGAATAATTTTATAACAACCAAGATAATGTAACATTGATCTTACTAATGTCTTTAATGAATCGACAGTAAAACCCCACATGACCCAATAAAGATCACACTTCACATTTTGGATATGGAAGGGCAGAAATTAATACAATTTGTTATTTATATAGTTTAATTCCCTTATTAGAAAAAAATAGCTGAACACTATTCCATGATCCACTATGAAATGTAATTTCTCATAATTTAAAAAAAATGCCTTTTTCAATGCAGTGGAGGATGAAAGAACCCTGGTGTTCCAAACAATCATCAAAAGAAGGACCATATATCGTGAAATAATCCATAATTACATCTATATAAGTCTCAAGGTACTCAAAACATATACTCAACATACATCTCAAGAACGTACCATGAGCATTACACATACTAAAAGGCATCTATCATTATTCAAATGTGCCAAAATGGATAGGTAAATGTTGTTCTATTATTGATCATCAGAGGCAATATGGATTTAAAAATAACTATAATAGCCACCAAGGAATCAATATTGGGACTTATTAGACAATCATTCAAACATTTGGTCTATTAAAGGTAGATGAATGCAATCCTACTGAGTGGCATGATTCAGTCGACAATAGTCAATACAAGCTCACCAACTACTTTGCACACCTATTGGAACCAACTATTTCCATTCATTTGACAGAACTCTTAATCCAATTTTTTATGGCACAATTTGTACTACACTAACCCATTTACTATCAAATATAGGATAAATGATCCCAACAGTAAGTAATTTACTATCTTCCAGTATTACCACTTCAAAGAAAGTGGGATTCAATTGGTATTGAGTTTTCTTACTGGCATAGCCTCGTCATCCAAAAGTTTATGGTGTTTACAAATAGATGGGTTAATCCCAATAATATCATCTATTGTCCATCCTAATGCCTTTTTACATGGCCTCAAAAGGTCATGTAGTATTTATTTTTGTTGTGGAGAGAGTTTAATGGGAATAATTGTCGGAAATTGTTTAATACCCTCATGATGTGAATATCTCAAATTAGATGGATGTTTGTTATGTTCCAACACCGGTGGTTTTGGATTGAGGGAGGGGTTTTAGGGGGATTGAGGTCTATAAAACTGTCTATCTACTCATTTTTATTCTATAAGGAAAAATAATATATTTAAAAGAGATTTTTAAAATCATTTATGGTCATGGGTACATTAGAATGATCACAATAATCAATAAAAGAACACAATTTACATTTTTTAGAACCCACAATACCCTTAAATTAAGAATCAAAAATAGAATATTTATTTGGTGATGAAGAGGAAGATGAGTAATATTATGGGTTTAAAATAGATTTGTGTGTGTGTTTGTGTCGTTAGAGAGGACATACATTGAATATACAAGAATATTGGAGGGCTCTTAAACTGGTTGTTTCATTGCATCAGGGATATTAAAACATACATTTTCTCTACTGAACTCCATAGACAACATACCATTGTGGACGTTGATTATTTTCTTTTCTTTTTCAAAAAATGTCCTCCCATGTATGAGAGGAGAATTTAATTTTGTTTAGGTATCTTCAATATCATGAATCTATAAATTAGTGGGGAAGATTAGATTCTTCACTCTTTCAAGGACATCCATAATCACTCTTGTTGGATGCGTAGTACTTCGATTGTAAGGTTTCATGAAAATACCTACTGGTTGAAGTTCTCTAACCTATATAGAATTACACAAATAGTGATGCATTAAATTAATGTATGAACCTAAATATAACAAATCATATGAAAATAATGTCTCCCCTATGGTACATGGAATCGTGAATGTCCCCAAATCCTTACATAGGTTTGGAATTTCGGGATTAATCAAGGCTGAGACATTCCTTCCCAGGTTGACTATCTCATTCCCATTTATCCATTAACAATCGGTGGGAAGTTCTTTATAAAATTTAGAATATCATGGTATTTGTTTTTCTAGATCCAATAAAATAATGTTTATATGAATATTTTTAAATATATCAATTATTTATCTATCATTATCTTCATCAAAATTATTTTTAAATAAAGATGAATTTATGGGAATTGAATAGGAATGAGTTGTTAATTTAAATAATCAATGATAATTTGATTTCCCTTTTTTTATTGGAATATTTTATGGGTGGAGTAATATTGTTTTCAAGAGAGGGACATAACGATTTTGTAGAATCATTAGGCATTGAAAATTCATGACCACTATGAAGTTTTATTTAAAAAAAATTACCTTTTTCTTTTAGATTTGAAATTGGTTTGGAAGGTAATTGTCTATAACCATGCATCTTTATCTCACTGATTGTGTTCTCAAATTATCTAACTTGAGTTTGTGAGTCTTGAATAGACGATTGTGTGGTCTGTTGGAACTAATGGTTTTGGTTTTCCATTTTAATCACCATATCCTCGAGGATTGGATCAGATTTGGGAGCATAAAGAGGATTGATTCGAGATGTTGAAGGATAAAACTATTAAAAACCTTCTCCTTGTTGATACCAATTATATTTGGGTATCTTTAGTTTCTTCCTTGTCGGTACTGGGGTTGTGCTTCCCATCTGGGGTTTGGATTTAGCCTGAATGGTTCTCTTTTGAAGGAAGGTTCTTGTTGGAATAGATGACCTAGGAACACCGCTAAACAAGAAAAAAGTGAATCTCGATGTTGTGGGAATTAGTCAGAAAAATGAGAGTTGTCAGAACAAATACCACAATGTAATGGAACTGATGATGTTTGTGAGTTACATTGTTTATGATCTAATTTCTCTAGATTGGTATGCATCTAATCAATTTTATTGTCGAAATTTTGTTTTTGGGGTGTATGAAATATCTAATGAACTCATCAGGTTGGTGTAATAGTAGGTATACCAAATTTTTGTCGTTTTTTGGGACAAATTGGCTATTATGTGTCAAGTAGATGAATGAGTTTAATCAAAAAGGGAACCACAAGATGTAGCATCAATAATTCCACGATCCATTGAGATAAGTCCCACATATAATTTTTGGATTATCTATTGTTTTGTAATATTATGTTGGGGGTATCTTGTCTATAGTTGTTTGAATATCTCCATGTATTCATGAATGGGCTCACCATGTGATTGAATAATTGCACATATCTATTTTATAATTGTTTCAGTTTGGGAGGTAGAGAAGAAGTTCCCTAATAATATTCATTTTAGGTAACTATATCCCAAAACTTTTGTACGAAAATAGAATATCAAGTCATTAGATACACCATCAATAGAGAAAGGCAAGGTCCTAAGCATAATTAATACATCAGACAAAGTGTGGGGGTTCATGGTGATTACACTATCTGAAACTAATTATGGTGTTTATGAGGTTCCTCGCTGAGAAGACCATAGAATTTTGGAAGAGGGTGTATGAGGCCATATCTCAGCTCAATGTTTGTTTCTACCTCAAGATATTAGTAGTAAATGAGTTGGTACTCCCCATCCGGGGTGGTCAGTTATTTTAAAGTTTGTTTATTTACAGCCATGATTTTTGGGGATTGATTAGTTCAAATGTTTTTGGTTTAACACCACATGAGGATCTGAAATGGTTTCTTCTATGTTACAAGATTCTCCTGCTTTGGATGACCAAATTTAACAGTGAAGTGTCTTTTCAATTTTGGGGCCTATTTAAAATAGAGTTTTTATTTCTTGATCGGGTAATGCAAATAAGTTGTGATTTTTTTTTTGTTTTTTAAGGTTTTTTTTCATTCTATGATTTTATATGGATTAAAAAACTTAATAATGGTGAATGAATAGTAGAATTTTATATAATATAATTATAGATAGGGATATAGATAATAATAATAAAAAGAGATGAAGAGAGGAAGAGCACAAAAAAAATACAATAAATACAAAAAAATAATCAATGTTGAAGGGGGGAAATTTAGATATGTAAGAAATAAAAAATGAAATATTAAAAGGGAAAAATGATACTGGTTCCTCAGAAAAAGAACCAAAATTTTATTGCGTTTTCGAACGTGTCAAATTAGATGTTTATATTTAACTAGACTTTCAGTAGTAAAACAACTACCCTATGTCATATCTCAGGGAATAATTAGAACATTAATTTAAAAAGAAGTTCTTGATTATGAATATAAAAGTGGAATGGTTATTTATAAAATGTGTGGTTTGTTGATTTTATAACATAAATTGAAAATATAAAACTAAGTGAGGGGAAAAGAGGAGGAAATTGAGACCAGTCCGGGTAAGTGTCCCTTGATTCTCAATCTATCATCGCTTCAAGGGAATGGGAAGGATAATTGAATCCTTGATATATAAACACTGAAAATTGTGTGTGTTTAATTTATTACTTGGTTACCACCATGTATTTGATCAGCCAATGATATTAACTATCGAGGACTACCCAAAATCAAAAAACACGAATTGATGTAAAAACAGAACTCAATCAAAGCATCGTATCAACAACAGGATGAGATGACCATATTTGTTTAAATGATAAATTATTCCACAAGAAAATAACATTAATATTAATTATATCATGTTTCTATAATTTATAAACAAACACAATCCATTCTTACACTAATTTATGAGAAGGGGTGAGAAAACAAGAAACCACACTGAATTCATCTTAGGATCTGAGTTATATAAGGAAGCATGGGTAATCTTGTTCTTTTGATATGTATTTGATCATAAAAAAATAAAAATGTTTTAAGAAGGATGAAATGGAGAAAAATGGACAACACAACTGTAAATTCAATTATATTATTAAGATTATATGTGTGGATCTCCGAATTATAACAAATGACACCCCCCCTAATTGATCACAAAGTGGATTGAAAGTACCGAGGTAGAAGATAACTAAAATGATTGATGAATGCTATCTTGTTTGACTCACCCTTATCCCTAGTCATAAAACATAAAATAATGATTTGGATGAGTTATTGTAAGGGTAATTACATCAAAATTTATAAAAGAAAGTGTTCTTATATCTAAAGGGCTATGTGACTATTCAAGGCATAATTTTTACTCTATATATATCTGAATGGTTTACTTACCAAAAGGTGTGAAATGACTTAAAATTCTGTGGAGATTTTGAAAATTGTTTTATCTATCCTAAAAATTTATATTCATCCCATTTGGAGTTCTGAGTCCCAATATATGTCCCAAATACTGAACAGTGGTACAATCTATCCCACCCAGAATTTCAATACAATGTAGACCACTCTTGGGCCTCCAAATGGATGAATTGGTCTCTAGAGTCATCATAAAAAATGTATCCCACGTGGTTTTCCACATTAAGACCGATTATCATCTTAGCGTGACACATATATTATCCATAGTATGTATTGATCTCCATAAGTGTTCTTGGGATCTCTCACAGGTTGGCCCGTTTTCCTGGAAATCCATCAGGGGCTCTCCAAACCACCTCCTCCTACAATTAAAACACTAAAACAAGTAAAATTTCCCTATAAAAAAATTGATAAAAATTAAATAATTGAATCAAACATTAATTTCAATTTATTTTTATATTTGTAATATTCGTTACCAAACCTGTTAAAAACAGTGGTGTAAGGGTGGAATTGAATATTGAATCTCTATGTAATCACAATACTAGAATGTAAAGGGGAAAACATCACCATGATTTTTTTTCATTGGACTCTCAAATATGTATAATGGCCATGATAAAATATGGATTGTAATTTATAGCCTTAGGAAGTAATCACACGTCATTTCTAATATATAATACATCACTCTAGATTATATTACCAGAATATACATTATCGAAGTTGTAAGGTTTAATGTTTTACCAAGTTCTATTGTATCTTAACAAGATAAATAGTTAAACTCAATATTCTAGTAAATTATTCGATAATATATAGATTCATAGATGTGTCTTAGTACTGTATATTATCCTTATAAAAATAGTTAGTCTAAGTGAACCAATCAAAAACTAAATTTTTTTATGATGTTTTGTTTTTTGGAATTCAACATTTTTTGGGATTAAAACATTCCTTTGGTAATGTTTTTTACAATAATAGGTTTTAGTAAATCATTTAGATGACTCTTTATGAAGAAGTATATGAAAATAGTTGTATAAATTCAAACTATTGGTATGAAGACAAAGAAATAAATATATTAGTACAAGATTTAGCTTATGAAATGAAAAAGAATGTTAGATCCTTTTAGAAATAACATAATCCAGCTCATTGTATATTTAATGGTTATGCTGAGAATCATTTATGAAATCTAGAATTTGAATTTTTTGAGATGGTATTCCTAAGAATATATCAATATTAGATTTTTATTTGATATATAAATAGAGGTAATATGATTCTTAGGTACATTGTTTTACATCAAGATTCTAGATTGAGTATTAATGTCATAATATCCCATGTTTCATACAAATAACTCACTTCAAGTTCATGATGTGTTCTATGTTATCCTCCTGAGGAAGTACATGCATAATCATTCACATGTACAAATCGTTGAGGTTATAACACTAGAAAATTGTGTTTTTAATTAGGACATACCAGTAGTGATCATGGATCGTAGAGATTTGGTGCTAAAAAAAGGCTGCTCACCTTTTTAATGTTCTCTGGAGGTATTAGAAATTTGAAAAAGCTATACGGGATCTAGAGGATGCAATGAAGTGGCGATATAATTGTATTTTGTATTATAACTATATAATTTCATGGTTTATAATAATTTTATTTTGGGGGAATATTGTAAAACATCATGATTTAATGACATATTTTTATTTAAATAAATTTTGTTTCCTCGATTTCTTACAATACATTGAACCTTAAGTCTAAATGAACCATTATATAGTATATCATTATAGCCTGGGCATTTAATCGTTTGTATGAATAAGAATTAAAAAATTTAAAATATATGTATACATTTTCTTGATAAGGAAAATTTATTTGACATGTGATTACTCAAATTTTTGTAATATCTTTAGATGCATCAAAAAATACATTCTCCTACAAATGGTTTTAATGAAATTATTTTTTTTCCAATTTTAGAAAATTTATTCGAAAAACTGAACATAATATTTAAAATTATTAGGTAAAAATTATATTACATAGATTCTTTATGAATTTAGTGAAAATAATAACTCGTTCATTTTATGGAATAAATGTAGATTTGTATTGAATTTTTTTCATTTAATGTTTATAAAAAGTTACATTTTTTAAAAATGGACATATAAGTCACATTATTACATTTATATTATGAATAATTAAATCATGTTCTTGTTAATAAATTTTATATATATTTTATTATAATAAATTTTTATACTTAAGAATGCATTTTTTATTGAAAACAATTTTCAATATGTTTTGTGAGGTTATTTAAAATTTAATTTCTACCACATTTAGGTATTGAATTTTATAAAATAGATTCCACATTTGGAATTAATATGTATAAATTTTTTATATTGTACAATTTCATTTTTGGACATAATGAATTGTAAAACTATTAAGTATTTGTCAATACATATATTGTTAAAATAGGTTTAGCTATAGTAAAACCAAAAGATAAGGATAAATTTCCCAATTAAACTTATGGAAAACCTTTTTTCTACACACACTATTAACTTTTCGTATAATTTTTTTAATATCTATCCATTTTGAATAATTTATATTGAGAATGACTTTATTATTCCTTAATCTTTTGTAGTGGAGGGTTGACTCTGGTTCCACAAAAAAGAATGTTAAGGAGGGATTATTCAAATATCCATTGGAATGTGTCCACTAGTTCTTCAATAAAATCATTAAAATACTCAGTCCATGTCATGAAAGGATGAAGGAATATATTCTTGGGATTCTAAATTTAATAAAATCACAATAAATGTCGGAAACTAATGATGATGGTGATGAATCTGAATATGATCATGGTAATGATCCTACTTTTTTTGATCAGTAATCTAAATTTGGTGTGTGGCCCAAAATGTAATCATCCATCCATGTATAATTTCTTTTCTCAATTTAAATAAATTGTTTTGGAATATACCTCTAGCGTGATATTTTTGTAATATTTTAATATTTTAATAAATTCTAACTGGGACCTTTCCCACACTTATAAATGAACATGCCTCCTTGTTCTTCTTTATACAACTTTGAGCCCTTTTTATCAACCAAAAACTATGAATTTCTATTTCGAACATCCTTATACACGAATTATAAATGTCTTTATTGATAATAGACCATTCCAAGGGTTCATAATAATGTATCTAAATGAGGCCAACTAAAGGATAGGTATTTATCATACTCCACATCTTTCAATTTATTTATTATTATACCTCATCAAAATCTAAGGAATTAATAATCAATCTATAACATAAATATAATAAATATAATGCATTTTTTATTATGTAACTACCAATATATACCTCTTTTACATCATATTGTAACATAATGTGTCACCCATGTTTACATGTGAACATTACATCCACATTGTTATACAATTCATTTTCTATCACAATCATTCATAGATAGTTATAAATATGAATTTAATGTATATATATATATATAATTTATTACATAATTATTCTTAGTGTATTATAGTTACATATCTACCTTATTATCTATAAATCAGTTGGAAGATGATACTGTTACTTATGTGTATATGTGGATTGTATCTTCCACAAATCAATGTGATTATTTTTTCCATTAATATTTACATTGATGGTAATAATGAAATATTTTATGTGAATTTATGATAACTATGATATAATAATGATTTATTAAGGGTGATTTAATATGTTCATATCTTTCTTTTAATCCTTTGAATAGTGAACACATTGTCATTCATAAATAAGGCCTATCATCTCCATGAATGGTGTAATTCATTTTTCAATATCTCCCTTATATGGATTAATATAAATATATTTTGAATATATATTTATATTATACATATCATTTTATAGAATTTATATCCATGATCAATTTGAAAGGAAAAAACTATTCACCCTTGGTACACATAAAAATGATGCAGAAAACACTAAGAACCAATGATTTTAATTCGGAATATTTAATAAATGTGTATGAAATGATATAATATGATCATATATGATATTAAATGTAATTACAATATTCTTGTATAGAATTATTAGAAATTTAAAATTATTGTACATGACATTGTGGAAAATTTAATTAAATTACCTCTTGATGCAAGGGATATATGATTCGATATCATTTTAGTCGATATTTATAATGCTCAAATTTTAATTAAATGGGATTATTATAATCATTACTAAAAATATCCATTAATTTTATTCTCCTCTAATTATGTTTTTTCAATTTTATGATTCACATTCAATTTGATGACATTAAAAATAAATGATACTAATGGAATGTTTTAAGGTAAAATGATTGTATTTCTCTCTACTGTCGAAAATAAATTTTCTTCCATTTATATGTTCACCAAATAAAATTCAACAATTATTTTATTATTCTCTAAATAATTTTTTAACAATATGTATCCATTATTTAATTTATTAAAAATATTCTAAAAATTTAATTTGGGTAATTTTTCAAATTTACTAGCTTGTTACCTTTTTCTAAAAATGTGAAATAAATCATTGTTGTAGTGTACACAACATGAAAAAAATTTCATTCAGTCAAAAAAAATTAAATGCTTCCATTATTCATTTACATGATTCCTTGATTATTTACAATAATTTTTTCCCATAATACATTTAAAACTTTTATATTTATAAGAAGTGTTTTAAAAATTAAAAGAGTATTTTCCCCATGAAATATTCCTTGTGATGTTTTTAATTAAATCTGATCTAAGAGAAAATACTTTGATATTGATTATGTTTTATTGATGATATGATTAATTCATGTCATCCTTATTATTTCTATAGATTCTTTATGAATTTTATGATGATACATTTATGAAACATATTTTTTCACTTGTCATGTTACGATGAAATTATTGATATATTTATAATCATCTCCATTCCAAAGGTTTTGGAATATAATGAATGCTTTATGAAATTATGAAGCACAAACTTATATATATATATATATCGGGTTTTCATTACATTATTAGTGGGACTATACTTCTATATCCCTCCAAATTATTTGGTAATAATGGATATCTCATGATAAAATAAGGATTGGAATGGGGAGTGAACCCATTTCGTTATTGGAATCTTTCCACTATGACAATCTATGGAGTGATCCTTGACAAAGGAAACAAGAGAAAGGGGAGTAAGTATAGTCCACTATTACAGTCTTGGAAGTAAGCATTTACTAAGGAACTGATTTTTCATACTTATGTGTATGCCACAAAATTATGTATTAAGCCAATGTTATGCTTGAATGGCTCATGTATTTAATTATTTTATGATTCCCTTGTTTTTAACATCCTTGATTTATGTCATGAAATAATATTATGATAAATGATATACATGTTATGGATTTCAAATGTTATCTTCATGTTATTATACACTTCTAGTAATTTTTTCATTAAATGATCATTGATATCTACCTTTTTTACCCTTATTGACAATTATAGCGCACACTTTCTTATGTTTCGTTTTCTTGGGTTACAAAGAATGTTTTTAAATATGATATATCTTATAAGGGTGAAAATTTTGAAAAATATATTGAGATATGATGTATATAACTTATGAGAAAAAATTATGTATCCATGTTTCAAATGATTGTAGACCTATATGATTATGTAATGGATAATAATGTCATGTATTGAAATATGATGTGATATATCTTAATTAAAAGTGTGGGTCACTATAGAAACTCCATGTGAACACTACACCTAGTTTATTTATCTATAATAATTTTTATACATTATTCTAAATGTCTATGGTTTTAAATAAGGAGTAATATATCATAGAATGATTAGTTGTCTTAGTTCATCTAATTAGATTCCGTGGTGGGATTTGTTGAATGAAAATAAATATCATAATCAGTCAATCATGTTTTCTGTAATGTTATTGAATAAAAATAATTCTAAGATGATATTTAAACTATATGATATTAATATTCCATGCTTTTAGATTCCTCATGCATTGAAATATGAATATTATATGGGAATTCTAAATAAACACAAAATTATTATAGATTCATATTAATATCAGGGAATGCAGGAGATAAGGATGAGATTTTGGAAGATATGTAAGATGTTCTGTAAAAATTAACTTTATATTTGGGTAGATATAATTTTATTTGAATATAAATGACATATTTTCATGTTTCGAGAGGTCATGCTATAGGTATATAGTAAAATAGAAGATGTGTGAATTTTAAAGGATTTGAATCACTAAAAAACATGATACTTTAAACCAAGTATCCATGTAATTAAATGATTTATTTTATAGAATAAATTGATATTGTATTTATTTTATATAATATTAATTTTAATACATATTGAGGGTATGTAAAAGTTACATGATATAGTTCTTAAAAATATAGACACAATATAATTAAATAAAAAGAGAGAGGATAAAACACATTACTTTATTTGAAGAAATATTATGTGTCAATGATGGAGAAGATATCAACTATATTTACTTATATAGTAATGAATAATAGAATAATAGGGAATTCAATAAAAAATAATAGGATTAATATTTTTAGTTCATGGATGAATGTGTTTTAATTTCATATATTGTAAAAATTAGTGTAAAGAGGAAGTGCTTCTTTTTTTCAAGTTGGGAAATGAAGAAGCCTTGTACTTTTTTAAGAGACAATGCACATATGATTATTATAGTGTAGAATAATATGTTTTAATGAGTTTTTTGTATATAAAAAGATAATATTAAATGATAAAATCCATATGAATGAGAATAAGGATGAAAAAAACAAAAATAACAAAGTAGATTTAATAATTAGTATGATAATCTATTGTTTCTACTCTGACATTTTCATTGTAAGGTGACAGATTTAATTGAGTATAGGACCCCCGAAAAAGTGTTTTTATGGACACTCATATACTATTGGAATAATATTTTGAAACTCCCCTAGGAATAAAATAATTGGAAATACAATCACTATTTTCTTGAGTTCGCACTACGGATTGTAATTTGTTTTGAAAGGTAAACATTGAAAATATTTGATTCACTTGTTTGTGTGTATTTTATGTTTTTTTATTAAATAATATTGGATACGATAAAGAAATTTAAACCCACTCAAAAAATATTATAATTCATAAAAATTTAAATGTGATTAACATTATAAAATGGATTAAAAATAACCATAAAGGATTCATGCCCCCTTTCAGTGTTGATTTTATCCCTAACTAATCTTATCACTATACATAAGGAACCCATTTTTCATATGAGATAAAATCTAAATAATTTGGACCATTATTATTTAAGGGGATGTAAATTAATATTATCTAGATTTCACTTTAGTGTATTTTTTCATTTGATAGTTCATTGTTTTTTTAATTTTATACTTCATTCCAATTGTGAAATTTATGTTTTTGAAAATTATTACCACCTATTTTTATATTTTTTCCACTATGATATCCACATATATTATAATATGTAGATATACCATGTGTTTCTTGAAAATATTATATTTTTGTTTTCTTGATTTTGTGAGCCATTAATTTTCACTTTTTAGTTATAGCTCCTAGGACTCAGGTAATTTCAAGAGTTGAGGTTGGTGACAGTGCATTCAGAATATTTATTTATCTATATTTTCTTCAAAAAAATACTATTTACAATAAGTTCAAAATATTATATATGAAAATTTACAATCATATGAGACTGAATGTTTTTTTATTTAGTTACTTTTATTAGGATGGATTAGGGTATTCATTATGTTAAAGAGTTACATGATTGTTTCCCATGAATTTGGTGGATGCATATCTCACTCAAGGATCCATGGGGGAATATTAAAATGTCATTATTAAACATCTTGTGGTATATGACTATAAAAAAAATTATTGTTATTCCATTAGTTTGAGGGAATTTAATATCATTAAATAGTGATGGGAATTGTCTATACTAATCCTTGAATCAATTTCATTATTCCATACACATATGCTGAGTCCATATATTAATTTTTTTCATTATTATCTTGAATTATCAAAAAAAAAAATATTCAAATAATATTTTTAATCATAATTTTGAAAACCAAAAATATATATAATTATGTTCATGAACCGTAGCATCATAAATCCCAATCCTTAAGTTATGA
Source organism: Viscum album (assembly GCA_963277665.1). Classification (NCBI taxonomy): domain Eukaryota; kingdom Viridiplantae; phylum Streptophyta; class Magnoliopsida; order Santalales; family Viscaceae; genus Viscum; species Viscum album. The sequence goes on along the minus strand of OY728141.1, from coordinate 1,587,127,647 downwards.
TGTTGGTTAACTTCAATGCTACATACGCGATGTTTTTAAATATTGTTTAATTAGAGGCTCATGGCATCCTCTAATCATTGACCCCATCATAATATATAGGATTTCTGATACAAAAATATGGTGAGGACCTCCCTACCATCGTATTTTACTATTTTTTTATTCTATTATATAATGAATAGTATATCTAATACCTCAACCATAAGAAGGTTTCCAAGGATAGATAATATATTCAAATCAAAGAAGTAACAAAATCTCATAAAAAAATTTTATTCAATGAAATATGGAACCTAAAACATATTGAAAATTATATACCATAAACATTTGTAAATTTTATTATGTATAAGAATATGTTCAAATATTTCGTATTCTAATCTATATTTAGGATAGATAGATACAAGGTAAATACCTTATTTCACGATCATATTATCAATAGGGAGTTTACAAGGTAAGATGTTTTAGAGATTAACAAAAAAAGAGACATAGACCACTATTTATATAAAATTTATTTGTTCTTCATAATTTTTTTGGATTTTCATTTATATAATGGTTGTAATATTTAAAATTATCAACACCATGTTTAATGGTCACCTAGACGAGTATATCCTTATATGGCATAAATTGATATTCACTAGTTTAATTCATTAAAAAATCCAGAAGTACATCAATTGAATATATTATTTAATCATTAATAGTGACATCAGGTTCTGAGATTTCGGATTCATCATGAAACTGATCAATAATTGTAGTACTTATCTAGTTATACTTCGAGAAAAACATTTAATATTAATTATAAATGAACAAGATAGAATACACTAGAATAATGTTAAAAATTAATGAAAGGGTATATCATGTTTCTGAGTCAACAAGATTGACAGTTCCCATGGTGTGTCTTTTTAAAAAAACTCCCATAAATTATATATAACTCCACTACACTATATCAATTTCTGTAGGAACTAGGCATTTGATGCCTCATTGAAATGACTCATTATTATAATTCCTTTAAAAATAGTGTATATGGGTTTAAAATGGGAGGACTGTCTTATAGTAATGATCTTATTCTTCAAAAACCATTCTCCCCATTGAACACTTCTAATGGAAGTGTAAATGAGTTTTATAATATCCAAGGGTGAAATTTAATCACTAAAGTGATACACTTTCATCGAAAGAATACAAAATTTATCAGTAAATATTCTACCATGCATAATTAAGTTCCTTCTATTTCTGATGATATTTGATAGTTATATTTAGAAATAATCTTATAGAAATATGTAGCCTACAATTTTCCATAAAACATGAGGACACCAAGATAAATACCCGAAATAATCCATTTCTGGATTTCTAGGATATTCAAAATATGATCATTTATTTAAAATTAAAATCATATCACAAAACTATTGTTGGATTAAACTTGTTATTCATTGACCTCATATAGTTGAATTCCTCTCAAAAGAACCATTAATGTTTTCTGCATTTCTATTTTCTCACTAAAAATTTAAAATAATGTTGTAAACATAAATTAAATAATATTGAGAATTTTATCCTTTTTTTACACATGTCTTTGAAATTATACCCTCAAGGATTCAAGAACATTCTTTAATAGGACTACTATCGCAAGAAAACACTCCATGTCCAAAATATTATTGGGGAAGTGATGTATATTGATTCCCATGTAGAGTGAGGACGTATTTTGGATGTGATTGATAAATCTTGGTATACCCTTACACTATTTTGTGGTTCTTTTGAAATGGGTGGGATGTAAATGAACGAAAATACATATAGGTTACTCCCCAAAGATGAAATAGTCATGAATATAATGGTTATTCTTGGTACTACGTGTGGTATTAAAGCATGAGGGAATGTTCATATTACCATAGGGTGATACAAGGGGGATTTTTCTCTACATAATATTTTGTATTTATCAACTCAGTGATTCTTTAATTGGAGTTAACCATATAATTCTCACTTTTTGTTCATCCTTTTAATGAATAACGATCAGTCATTATTCCAAATCCCAAGGCCCACATAGCGTGATGTGATATTATTGATTAAATTGATAAATAAATTCTATCCCCCTCACTATTGATACATCTTTTCTGATAGAGTAGGGTCCCTAGTAAAACAAATTGAGCAGGTAACTCCACCAAACTGATAATATCATGGGAAGCATGGGTGGGTTCCATCATATAGTTGTTGATTCTATGGATAATTAGAGGATGAAATGGAGAATCATAGATAACATATGCTTGAATGTTTTATATTTTCTTGTAAATCCATAAATATAATTTTAATTAAATGTTATTATTTATGATTTTGTCTTCATGGATAAGACAATTTTACTAGGTGTGTTGTGATATCTAAAATATTCCAGAAGATGGTGGAAGAGTTGGATGAACTGACTGTTATAAGAAAAATATTACTTTTAATTAAATTGAATAAATTGTGTTCAATACATGTAATATGATATATTATATTGAGGAACCATCCTAATGTGTTGGGTATGAATACTATTGGGATAATTGAAAAAATACCTTGGATGGGGTATTCAAAAGATTGAAGAATATTTGAAGACAATAGAGTAATTATTTAGTTTTTTGATGATTTATGGATTTTATATGGTTGATCCATTGAATATAGAATCATAAAGTCTATTATCTACATGTTTAATCAAGTAATTGTCGATTTATGCAGAACATTGAGATATAGATGAAGTTGATATTTATTTTTGATATGTTTTACATGTAGTTAAACCACAAAGTGTGTTGGTTTCTCAGGTGGTGGATCCAAAAAATGTGGTCAATAGATATAGTCGGGCCATTAGTGATAAATTTTCATTTTCAATCATCATGGATGATTTTTTTTCTTATTGTTGATTTATATAATCATTTCACAGCATCATGGATGATCTTACTCATCATTGGCAGCATACATAGAGAATATATTTATGCAGTCTACTAGGAATAAATAAGGTAGTATTTTTAAATAATTATTTATAAATAATAAGAGAAATTAATATGACGATTTTGTAGTTGTGTTCTTAATTAATTAAAATATTCATCATTTTTATGGATTATAATTGACAAAAGATAAAAGGAAGGTATGATGTTTTCCAGATTTTGATAGATATACATAGATATATATATTTTGATATATAAAAATGTGTTTGAGGGTAGTGATTTATACCAAATATGAGTAAGTAATTGTTAAAATATTATATGAATTTAAAATCCAGGTTTTAAGGAGATTGAAATGGAAAATCATGACAAAACTTTTTAATGATCCAAACATAGATTTTCATCTAGAATTTATTTAATGATTTAATGGTAGGGGATCACACTTTTTATTAAATATCAAGGGAGTTTCCAAAAATAAAATTTGAAAATTATTATCCTTAAATTTTCTAATATTTTGACAATTTATATAGATCGATGATAGAATGAATTTTTTATAATTCCAAAACTCAAGATTGTACTCATGTGAATAAATGAATAATAAATATAGATAAAGAAAATGTTTAATTTTTTCATTCTCATTATTTTCAATGATATTGGGTGATGATAAAATAATAAATTCTTTAGTATAATGTGGGAAGAAAAAACCAATATCATAAAAACATACATAAAGTCCAAATCTATTAGATACATTATTTTTTTTTGAAATACTATATAATATATCATTAATCTTTAGTATGAACATGAAATATCAGGATACTAGGATATATCATAAATTCAATGTCATACCCATATTTTTCGAATCGTCAAGATTATTTCTCGTGGATTGTGTGATTTTTCATGCTTCCAAATATTGCCTTGGACTAACTACCCTTATTGTGTAGAATAACTTATAAAACCTCAGGTACCTTTTATGTGTGTCAATGTTTGAGGTTTTAATAACCAATTAATTTTACTCTAATATATAATGATTATTTGTTAATGTAAAAATGTTAAAAATTTATTAATTATTGATTAAACCTAGGATTAGGTATTTTACTACTCATGAGGGTGTCTTTTTAATTGGATACATAGTGTGGTTCTTTCATTTGATCATATCTATATGATGTTTTAGGAAGAATATTTATATTTCTATTTTACATTTATAATGAATGAATATTCACAACCTTTAAAATGGTAAGATGATTCAATCATTTTATATGAATAATTACCATTTCTGTTTGGATAATATGTTTTCAAACAGACTTTCTATTAGATATGATGTTCTAGAAGCTGTTACTTATGGTTTTACTACACGGTTAGAAGGTGCTACAGTGAAAACATCTGATAATATGAATTTTTAAATTATATATAGTCTATAAATTATATATTATCCTCTATTTTAGATATTAAATTTTTGAAGGTGAAAGGAATTACAAAAGTTAATGGTCGTTTGGACAAGATAGAAAATATTTTTGAAGGGGACACCAATAAAAATAAAGAAAGGTTATATATCTGGAATTTAATATATGAATATAAGAATGAAAGTAATGAATTAGTTGTTAAAAAATAATGAAAAGTTCAAATGATAATTTTTTCACTCTAACACATGAGGTTCAATTATAGTAAATTTATATTTAATTCAAAAGAAACAATAGCTTTATGCCCATGGATTTATTGAAGAATTTTATTACAACCTAAATTATAAAATATTATAATTTTAATTGGTTAAAATTATTTTTATTTTTAATTTATATTGTTATAATTATATTGAGGGGATTTTTTAAGATTTATTAAGTATAGTTGATTTTTGGGTTGATAGTGGAAATCATCAATTTTACAAATACTATTAATTTTATGATATTATCTGGATATAATAATGAATTGAATATTTATGAAACAATTTTTATATAAAAAATATATTTAATAATAAAAATAAAGCATTTCAAATAGAAATTTGAAAATTTATTTCAACTTTTAACATTTTCGAAATCTACATAGTCATTTTATTAAAATAATTTTTTTGGTTATTTTATATAAATAAAGTACTCATAATTTTACCTTCAATTTTATTATTTAAAACTAAAATAAATAACCTTTTATTTAACATAAAAAAATTAATTATGTGAGATACATTATTAAATTTAGTTTCCCATAAACTATATTTTATTCTTAAAATTTTTTTTTTTCTGAAAACTACTTTCCATTGCTTTTTAATAAGTTATATAAAAAGAAATTTCTACCACCTCACAGAATTTAATAATGAAAAAATTATTCCATTTTTTAAATAAACATAAAATTATATGGTAATGATTTCAAATTAATATTTTCTCACATTGAATAGTTTTTTGGTAAATATCCATCACCTGGACTAAGTGTAAAATGAGGTAAAAGTGATAAAATAATGGATTAATGCTTAATGATAACTATACAAACATGACTAAATATAATTGGTTGTTTTCCTTTCAACCATAAATGTATCATAAATAAAACATTTACAATTTTATGCATATATTATAGTATTTCATTTATTATAAAATAATTTCTCAAGTATTTACATATTTTCTACTCACCTAACTTATAAAATTGAACCACCTCCCATTACTTCTAAACACATCAGGATCCACATAGATTGAAAAATATTTCAACAATTATAATTCCAACATACATATCCTCATACTTTAGGTGATTTTATTTCCATACGACATCTTTAATAAGTCCTAATGTGTAATCCAAAGAAGATTAGATAAACAAAAGTTATATGTATGTAGTAAGATTTTTCTGTATTCATTCTTCTTAAACACCTTAAAAATATTCAATAACCATACTAAAATAATTAATTAATATTAATTAGTATTTAAATTTTATTATGTTAATGGTATATCCATTTTATATGCATTTATATCCTTTGTAAAATGAAGATATCACTCATATTTACATATGCACTACCATACACACAGAGATATTTAATTTAGTTTTCATCACCACCACATATGGTTGGATAAAATTATGGATCAGATAATTTTTTTTATATTAATTAGATAAATATGATTCTTGAAATACAATATATGACTTACCTTGGTACCATTAGATCCTTTGTAAATGATAATGTTTCTCAGGAAAAAGTGTTGTATGGCCACAACCACAATGTGAAATGATTTATTTTTATTTTTCACAATGAATTGAGGGTCATAATAATAGATATAATGAATAAATATTATATTTATAATATTATTCTTATTCTTAAAATACAATCCTTTATAAATTTTTATCCATTTAAAAAATTATAAAATTGATATCGTCGCTTATGTGTATGTATGGAATATGGTATCCATGTAATAACATAATTCATTTCTCATGAACCCTTACATGGATAGTATTAAAATTATTTTGAATTTATAAACAATATAGTTATGAAATTATTAAAATTATTTAGATGAATAATCCTTTTAATAACAAATTTAATCATGTTAATTATATAATAGTGATTTTGAAAAACTAATGGGACAACCTTAAGTTGTTGATGTAAGAAATAAATATTAAATTAATGGATATCAATTAATTATTAAAGGACAATAAAATTCTAAATTGGAAGAAAATATTTTTTAAAGAGGTTTTTGATAACTTTTCCTCATTTATTTAGGTGGATATAATGTGGCTGATGATGAAGGAGTCCATGTAAGGGTTTTTCATCTCAATTCCATTCCAATTTGATAGAATTTATATTACAAACCTAATTTATTTAATTAGTATATATATTGTCATGTCGACATCTTATACTAGTAATAACACGTTATTCATTTCATTTAATGATTCAATTATAATTACTTATTATAATTAATTTCAATATAGAAGGTATTAATTTGTAAATATTTATTTTACAATCTTACTTTTATTCAAAATTATTTAAGATTAAATTTAAATTAGAATAATTATATGTTCTTTGTATTATTAAAACTGGTATATTTTATTAGAATATTTTTATTTAAATTTTTTTAAAAATTTTCTCTAAAGTTCCCTCAATTTTTTACTCAATAATGAAATGAAGTATTTTATGAAAAAATATCATTATTTCTTTATTTTTATTGGGATTAGTTTTACCCAATATCAATAACTATAGAATGTTTTCATGGATGATGTTTTCTAATTTTAAATGAATTGTATTAGTAATTTTTCTCAACAGTTTATTATATATACAATAGATTAAAAATATTATTTCTAAAAAATTAAAAATTGTTCATTTTTTATTTCTATTATCGTGTGAATGGAATGTTCTCTTTAAAATATACAGCATGAATTACTAATCCCACCAGTATAATTGTTATTATCTATTTGTATTCATCGATATGTTTATATGTTAATTAATCAAAATCCATTTCCCAACATTCTATGAATATTTTTCTTTTAAATTTAATTTTTTATTATCATTTTCGAAAAGATTGAAAAAAATTTTAAATGATTTATAACATCAATTTTATAAAAAAATTTACATAATTCTGGATAAGATTTATTTTTAATGTTTCACTTCCATTTTGTTCTCTAATTCTCAGAATAAATTATGTTATTTCAAAAAGTAACTTCTAATTAACTGATGGTCATATATCATCAATTATTGACTTATATATTATACAATATATTTACACAATTCACATTCATGGTATTAGGATCTCCATCACATTCCATTATTCATTAAACATCTTATTTTTCCTTCAGATCCATGTTCTTTTATTTGATGGATATATTAATCATTTCAATATGGACTATACCATGTACAAATACTACATATAGTGTTATTTGAGTGAAACTGACTATGAATTTTATTTCATTTACCCATGATTTATTGATGTTCCATATTCTTGATTTCAGTATAGGAAATTTTCTATTGATAATGTATAATAGTTCTTTATTATATTATTGGATCAATATATAAAGAACACATTAGTCATATGTAAGTGATGTGTGGGTTCTAGTTGTAGATATCCATAATATGGATCGAAAACTCTGATGAGACAAATAGTTCGTTAAATAACATGTTTATTTTTTTATACAAGCATATTCATTGAAATATCAAGAAACTAGTCCAGGATTATAATGTTCATTCTATTATGGAACAAGGACATGACATATAGATCACAGACTATTAAATTATGAATTTAAATTACTAAAATTGTAGAAATTATTATACATGTGATTGTTACGTTGAAAGTTTCCATGGATGAATTTCTAATCACCCTTTTTCAATTAAATTCAATAAGTATTTATTATCCAATCTATTACACTGGCAGTCCTTATATAGTTATGATAAATTCTATTGTATTTATTATATTTATTAGCATTTTATCTCACAGTTTTTTATATTTTCTATTCCCTGATATATTAATACGGTAATAATGAGTTATGGTTATGTATATATGATCTTTTAAGGTATATTTTATTTTTCCAACATAATAAAGAAAACATATTTGTATCTATTCTCCAAATATTGTTAAACCAACTCATACATTTTTCTTTGATCTATATTGTCTTGTTTTAGAAATAATGTAAAAATAAAATTCTAGGAATATTTATTTTGTATTGTCACAATTGGTATCATGATATTTTCAGAAGGACACATGTGAATTATATTTTATAAGAAGATAAACACATGGATAAAAAACACTATAATGTTTAATATCTTTTTGGGATTCTTATGTCCTAAATCAAATATCATCTTGTTATAAACTAATTATACGAGTAACATTATTTAGGTATGGAACTCTATGAACGGAATGAAAATAATTTCATAACCTTAAGAAAATGTAGGTATATCCATTTTTATAATATTTATATAATAGGTTTTAGATATGATAAGACGATGACCTTGTTAGAAATACTAACCCAACTTATTGAAATTAAAAATATCTATATGGAGAACCATATTTCTCTATCAAAAAATAAACCTATATTGGACTACTTTATGTAATATAATCCCGCATACATTAAAGGAACTACTACTCCCTTATTAATTTAGAAATGGATTGATTATTGAAAAAAATTCTTCTATTAATTTTTAAATGGAAAAGGAATGGTTATTTGAGATGTATTTTTTTAAAAGAAGATTTAGATCAATAGCAGAGATTGATCCAAAATTCTAAAGATGATTAGGCAATATAAAGTATGAAATGATGAAATTAGAATGTAATATTCCTATAGATAATTTTTCTTATGAACAATGGGATAATATTTAAAGAAATTTCCAATCATAAAGTTTAATGATGTGGAATTTTTTATTGAATGTGATGTTTAGGAAAACCCAAATCATTAATACACCTTAATTCATGATATATTAATAATGATACTTTTAATAAAATCCTATAATATTATGAGATCTAGTGTATTTTTGAAATTAGATACATGTAACATTATGATGAAACCTATAATGACCCTAATTTTTCATACATGATTATTAAATCATTTTAATAAAAAACATAATATTTATACATTTAGGGAATAAAATGTTTATTATCTGGGGAAAATTTGGATCATACATCACTTGTAAAAAATAAAAACAATCAATAATTAAATTATATAATCTTTATCCACATAAAATATCACAATTTCCCCATAGTACATGTATTCATCTAAGGATATACATAAATGAAAGGGGTAGGCTAAAATCCCAATAAGAGGAAGGAAAATATGTCATAAGTAAGATAAATGAATCAATAGAACATGGGTGTGAATAATCATCATAATAATGTCATTATATTGTGATTCACATGATAAAATGATGGATATATATTCAAATTCCATGGAATATGGAAATGAATAAAAATGAAACTTCATTTTAGTTGTCAAATCGCACACATAGTTCTGAATAATGAGAGCATCATCTTTATGCATAACATATGTGCATAATCAAAATATAATCATTATCATAAAATATATGATCATGTTTATTCCTAATACACATTATATCAGGATAGAAATAATAATACAGAATGCATTATGGAGTTATATAATTTTAGGCTCTCCCATCATATCGTAATATTTACATAATCATGCATGCCATGTTGAACATATAACAATCAATGTCATAAAATAACCCATGGAATGGAATAGTATTCAAAATAATTTTAGAATGAGTACATTCATGTAGAAACATTGGGATAGAAAACGAATAATATAATTCATATTTTGAATGGATAGCATCATTCTTGAGAGACAAATAATATGTCCTCGAGGAGTAAAATATGTTTTTTGGAACGAAATGTAATTATGGAAAATATTTTTTATTGGATAATAAATCAATATAGTAATGTTTATATCAAAAAATTTATATTTATGAATATTTAATGGATATTTCAGAAAAATTATTGCAATATCCATACTAAAATTGAGAAGAAAGATGAATAACCCGATGAAAGGGATTTGGGTTCAAGAATCCCCTACCCAAAATTAGACATTATTTAATTGCATTAATGACTCCAAAATCATAAGTTTGGACTTATTAAAACATTGAAACGAAATATGACAATGTAAACTTATATAATTATTTGTAAATTACATTAATTTTATTGTATTTTATAATTTAATTTGTTGATATCATGTTTTCTATAATATATCTACTTTATCTTTGATATCCATATTTAATCAAGGTAATTTTTACATAAATAAAATAAATTATAGAATCATAAAGTAAATATATTTATATATTTATATATTTATATATAGTAATTAATCTAATTGAAAAAACCAAATGATTTTTGAAAATTAAATTAGTTGACAATGTCCTCATTTGCAGTTAATCAATTGTTAAAGAGAATGTTGTCCAAATATGAAGAAAAAGATTTAAATAGTGTAAATACATCAAAAATATTTTTTTTGATAAATAATAATTATCAATAAAATTTTAACATTCATAATAATTAAATATTTTAATATTTTAATGATTAATTAATCTATAAAATAGAGTCAATAAGATGGAGACAAGATAATATTTTCAAAAAATCAAATTCATTCTATAGTGTGGTTTTTATTTTACGACACTAGAATTCCTTGTTGAATGGAGTTGGATTACTCAAAAATATTACTATGTTTTATAAGGTATTAATATATATTATTTAGGAATATAATTTTTTATTGAAATTGATAGAGGAGTGGTTTTCTAAGGGAAGGATGAGGGGTTATTTATAGTTCCGGATATGGGTATTTTTAGAATAAAATATTATATAAAATACAATATCAAAGGTAAAACATGTAATAGTGAATTGTTTAAAATATACTTATATATAAGAATAATGTAATCATTTTATGAATTCAATACAATTTATAATTCTAATTTACTTAGACAATTGGGAAGTAAATTAAAAGAATATTTTTATTTTATGGGATCAATTTTGACTTTAGTTTTTATAAAATGATTTTTAGTTTTGGAATGTATTTTTATTGTATATTAATGACTCATTAATAAAATTAATTATATTTTTACAAAAATATAAATAAATTACTAGTTAATTATTATATCATGAATGGAATAATTTAAGACACACCGATTACAAGAAGAGTAGTATTTTTTCAATTCAACTCAAAATTGTAGTATTTATAAAAAAGAGAACAAAAAACACCCGAAGAAAATTTTGATTTTCTAGTATCAAGAACAATATTCAAATTATAGAAAATGTTTCTCAAATATTTTATATTCATGATAAATATATATATTCTAATATTTATGAAATAAATTGTAAATATGTTTTTTAAAAATTTGATTATATTTTCAGTTAGTTTTTTAATCATGGTAATTATTTTTTTTAATTATATTATTTATAATTCCCGATACTGAAAATAATAAATATTATCCAAATCACATGCTATTATTTTGTGGTTAAATTACTATTCAATTGATCAGGTTACTATTCCTAATGGTCATCTTTATATTCCAAATGGTCATGAAACTATTTCACTAGTCACAATACAATTAAAATGATCACACTATATCTTATAAATTCCACATTATTAATTCCCTAAAATTCCACTTAATTTTATGTATTTTCATTTTCTAGGATATTGATTGGTATTACAATATATTATTTAATTTCAATAGTGTTGGTTGTGGGGATGATGATTCTTTCATATTAGGGTGATTCATATTTTACCTTTTTCTATTTTCTAATTTATTTTTTTCATAATGGTATTTTTTAAAATTTTTAAAATTTTCATATCTGGAAAATTTAGTGATCGTTAATGATGAATTAAAGTGATATTTTCTTCTCTATGTGATCTATATATTTAATTCATAAAAAATATAATATAACATGCATTTATTTATGAGTCAATTTTCATTTAAAAACTCATTGTTGATACGTTCTTACACTAATATAAATTTATTCTCTCAAATTTTAACTCATATTCTCAGTTGAGAATAGGTCACCATACATAGGATTCATTGTTTCCACTAGTTGTTGAATCACCTTTTTATATTAATTATTTTTCTAAAAAAATTAATAATGTGAGTTGTCTTGTTTTTGGGAACATTGTCTCTATGTTAAAATATCTTTACAGGATATTCCTCATAAGAGATGTCATTCCCTAGTTGTGCCATCTCCAGATTCATCACTTGTGAGGGATCAGGTGTGTACTTCCTCAGGAGTGATACACGGAACACATCAAGAATGTGATACATTTAAGGATAATAAGAAAGATGATAGGATACTCCTATTATATGATCATGGATCTAAAATGTGGCAATGTACCTACGGTTAATATTTTCTTTCTTTCTAAACCACATGAATCCATTCCTCCATGATATATGAAGGGAAATATTGTCTCTAACTTCAAACATTAGTTTTTCATATTATTTTCAGTATATAATTTTTTCCAAATCTGAGTATATGTTTTCTATTTTTGTATGGGATGAACCGTATCATTTATCTCTTACACCAGATAATATCAAAGTAGAATTCTATATACAACATCATCTCAACAAGTAGGAGTTCAAAATACCTTCAAATATAGAGCTTCGTATAGAAACATTTGAGTACACATGTGGGAAATTTTATTTAATGAGAACTAAATTGATGGGAGATATTTATCCCACCCATAATTTAATTTCATTAAGAAGGATCTCGTCATATAATCATTTATCTAAAATGTCCATTCAAATTAGCCATCAGTTTGGGGGTGGGGGGCCATACTGAAATTAAATTTTCTATTCAAATAATGTGGAATACTAATTCATAATTTATAGGTAAACCTTGGATCATGAACATAGATGATTTAAAATGTAACCCCATAAAGCCTCACCACTTCCATTACAAATATCTTTTCATGATTTTAAAGAATGAAATATTCATGAATACCGATGATGTGTGATGTCATGCTGATTCGATCCACCACAACCCATATCACATTGTTTCATTTCGATGTATTCAAGAGACCATTGACAAATTTAATAAAAAAATCTACCATTTATATATGGGTAGAGGTAATGGTTTCAATTTCAATTTAATCTTTGTTTGCATTTCATAAACATCATGGAAAACACAACACCATCATATATACTTCATGGTCTTCTTCTTCAGGGTTTCCCACCAGAATTGATCTTGAATATCATGGTATATCATTGTACTTCTACGATGGATGGATAAATGTGAGCTATTTGATTTATCTAATAGCACTTTCTGTATCATATTTAATACAATCTCTCAAATTCTAGTTTGGAATCAAATGGAATTATCCTCTTCAATGTGTAACACACGTACCTTCCCTTTATTTACAAGTTTTACATTCATTAGAATCTCCATACAATCACATCGTCCCTCATTGGTAATCACATGGACAGATTTTGGGGAAATAATATTGGAATTATAGGATGAATTTCCAACACTTATGGTATCTAGATCAATTCATTTCATTTCCCTAACAATATGATCATTTCTAATCCATATCATGGATAAATTAGTAGGTTCATTTCTGTAAATTGATTCAGTTACCTTTGTCACCATTCCTAGATGGTTGTGAATTGAAAAATTATAGTCCTTGGTTATCTATAACAATCTTTTTTCACACATATTAATCTCTTTCTACATGGAAATATTTTATAGATTCTTATGATATGTATAAATTTCAGACTTTTTCTCCATATAGATACTTCCACCAAATCATTTAGTAAATGATAACACCAACTAACTCCAAATCAAGGGTGATGTAGTTTTTCTCATTTATAATCTTCTATAGTGAGGAATATGATATAACATTGTAATTATGAATGGTTAGAAATCCCAACCCTTAATATGAATCATTTATTTTATATTAACAAAAATTCTGCACTAGTTTTCAGTGTTTGTACATGCATGGTTGTTAGCCTTTTCTTGATCTCCTCAAATCATTCGTTACATTCTTATATACATACATACATTACCAATTTTGTGTAAAATTATCTAGTGGTTTGGAAAATTCAGATAAATTTCTAACTAAATGCTGGTAGTTACATAATAGGATAAGAAAACTACATATTTCAATTACAAGAGTGGGTTTGGGCCATTCCTCAACTTGTTTTGTCTTTGAAGGGTCCACAAAAAATTCCCCACATATGATTCAGCTCCTCAATAGTTTGAAATTCTGTATCCAAATGTCACACTTCATAAAACTATAATAAATTTTATCTTTCCATTATATCTCTAGCACGATCCCAATATTCTCTTCATGTTTTTATTTTCTCTTAGTGAAAATGAGAATATCAATGAAACAAATGAGGAAAAAATTATCGATGTAGTGTCCAAAGAGTCTATTCATCAATCCCATAAATATTTAGTGTGAATTATTAATCCTCAAGGGTATCAGTGTAAACTTATAATTCCATTAACTTATACAGATGGATATCTATGGAATATCTCCCTCTTAACCTTCGTCTGATGATATTAAAAATTAATATATACAATTGATAAGAACTAATATACCAATAGTTGATCAAACAAGTCATCAATCCCTGGTAGGGTAAACTTTTTAATTGTGGTGATTATATTCAGTACCTAGTAATCAATTAAAAAGCGGATTGATCCATTCTTGTTCATGAAAAAGAGAACTTTTCCACCCCATGTCTATACACAAGAGAAAATGAATTTTTTTTACAAATTCACAGTAGCTACTTATTTTACTCCTCCAGTACAATATAGGATATCATGTAGGTTAATTTTGAGATATGACTGGATCTAGGAATAAAACCTATTTATAACTCCTCCAAATGATCAAAGATAAGCCGATGTAACTAGTTTGTAAATACATTAGTGTATTTCATAAATAATGAGAATTTCTACTTGGTTGGTACTTTCCCTTAACTCAAAAATTTGGGAATGGTATAATTAAGTACATGGTATCATTACCGACACCATTGAGGTATCTTCTAAAGACGGTACATGACATTCCATTTATTTTTTGAGTATCATGGTTTGGTGAAAATTTTTAAGAGGATTTGTTTTCACAGTAATAGATGATCCCTTTATAAAGCAATATTTAATATGTTCTCATTATTTTGTTCAATTCCACAAAAGGAAGGATTACTAGATCACAAGAAGAATATTACCACATAATCTAACATGATAAGATTCCTAGACATGGGTTTCATGTATTTCACCACTATGGGTTTCTATATATATCACTACATTATGTTATTGGGGATTAGATTTAACATTTTTATAGAAGTTGTTTCATATAATGGAATTTGCAGAAACATAATCAAATGAAACATCAACCATTTTTGATTTAATGGTAACTATACCTTGTATGAAATCATCTTCACTCATCACATTGTAAATATTTATGGAATAATATTTCCCATTATACTTTATATTTTCTAGTTTCTATCCTTGATTACCATTAAATACTTGACGGTCAATGCACTGGTTTTCGTAGTTCCCCTAAACCCTATAGTAGAGGCATTGAATGATGGGTGGTTAATTATAAGGTCGCTTCCTTTCATCGGCCATGTTGGTTGGAAAATTCATGTATATTTTATATTGATTATTTTTGGGTCCTTCTATTCTAAACTTGATTCATTTCCATATCCCATTGAGGAAGATCCTAGGATGTTTCTTGATTTTTTTTTTGAAATGTGGGTGATTGGATCATTTTTTCTCCTATTTCATTTAATCAAAAGGCATGAAAATATATTCATTTATTCCTATCCAGAATTCCAAAGGACCAATATCTTAGATCTTTCTCTTTATTCATATAAAAATTAACTAATTCTTGATATCCCCATATGTCTGTGACTTCAAGACCCTTTAGAAGGTCTATTTTTAATCCAATAAAGGATATAACTATATTTCTATCATGGTTGATAAAAAACACGAGGAGTATCTAATAATACATATGATTCTTTCCTATTATTATTTCATAGATTCAACTTACATTAAATTTATTTGTATGAATTCCCTCCATATTTATTTGAAGAGATATAGGGATAAACATGCTATAAATATTTTTTTAAATTACTCCCACTCCGTCTCATATATTTAGTCCTTTTTCATGATTTTAATAATCAAATTACTCCATTTCATGGATTCTAAATAAAAATAATAGAGGTCCATAGTTTCCATTTCCATATCAAAAAATAGGATCATTTGGAAAATCATCTCTATTGAGTAACCCCACTATTCTATGAAAATTAGGTATGTAATTCCACTAAATTTTGGTGTTCATTTTCTTATAATAGAATCAATATTGAGTTGTTCTATATTATGTAAAAGTGAAAATTCTATGTGGTTTTTGTTGTTATGCATAAGCTGAGAAGAATAGGCAGAAAAAACCATAATGTTATTAACATCCCCTCACATGTCAATGGGGATATCATTCAATTTATCATTTCATTGTCCATCACATGTTTTTTTGGGCTGGTTTCTCATAGTAACATCCGCTTTCTAAAAATAAATGGTTTGAACAAAATATAAGTCAATCTAGAAAGAATATATAATTTATTAATTTTCATAATATTTTCTATAGGAATATATTTTGGGATCACTTTGTAAAAAAAATTTCTAAAACAAATATTCTTGGTTTTTATATATACAACGATTTATTATATGAGTTTAGACTAATTTTTTTTAATAATAATTCCTAAATTCACTAAACATCAATTCTGATAACAAATATAGGGACCCAATTTTTCCGTACATGACAATTACATAATTTTATTTCTAAACAACCTAATAGTTATGAATCACTAGATTTAAATGTTTAGTATGTTGGTAAAATTACGATTATAATCACATATACATAATAAAACATAGTCATTTTTAAAATTCTTCTCCCATACCCTCATAAAATTTATCACTTTCTTCTTTGTATATGTAATAACCCAATTATATTCATCAATGAAATGGTTTATCTAAAACACCAGTAAAGTGAAGGAAAACATATCAAAAGTATGTTACATGGATCCATTGAACATGGGTGATAATATATCCTCATAGTCATGTAATTTCCATGGGATCATCATCACAAGAATGAGGAGGAAATTTGGAAAATGTATTGAATGCGATGATGCAAAAAAATGGAACGCCAGGTCAAAGAATTCAAATACTACACATAGTTTTGAAAAAATCTAACATCATGTTCATGTATGACATATGTGTATAATCAAAACATAATAATTATGAAAAAAAGTAGGAACATTTTCATTCATAATTCTCATTATATCATGAGATACATAAAATTTAGAAACATTTGGTGGGTAATATAATTTCAGGCCCACCCATCACATCATAATATTTATATAATCATGAATTCCACAAAGAATGTATAAAAATCATAGTCATGAAATAACAGATTTAAATGAGTGGGTTTCATAAAGAATAAATAAACAATACTTTAATAGATAAATATTACAGTTAAAAAATTTAACAAGAGAAAACATATTTATCAAAAAAATCATCATTCTGTAGTGAATAAGAAACAACTAAATAAGAGTAAAATATTTGTTTTGGAATGAAATTTATTTTTTGAAATGTATTTATTTTTTCCATTAAAATCAGGGAGAGAACATATTGAACCCAGAATAAAAAGGGATTCATATAGAAATTATATTTATAAAAAATTATTGGAATTTCCACACTAAAATTTATGTGAAGCATGGATAAATAAAATGAAGGAATTTTAGATTGATAATCTTCTTTACATTAATAAAACATCATTTCATCACTGTTACACCCCTTTAATAATAAAATAATATTTATTAAAATGTTTATATAAAAGTTAATATTTTTATTTTATATCACAATTTTTGAATTATAATCATTGGGCTATATTCTAAATTTATGATGGGGAATATGATGAATTTTTATATTATGTTTCCTTAAAAAATTCTTATTTCGCATGGATTTCTCAGTTATTTTCATGTTAATTTATAAATAATTAGAATTAATTCCTCAAGATTAAAAAATATATAATTATAAATTTATATTTAGTAAAATATTAATTTGAGCCATACATAAGGTTTTTCATAAATAAATATGTTTGGAACATCCTCATTGGCAGTTAATGGACTGATAATGGGAACATTTCAATAATTTGAAGAAAATGAGGTGTAAGTGTAAATACATCAAAAATATAATTTTATTGTAGGTTAAAATAATTAATTTAATTTTTTGATTCTAAATAATTACATATTTCAATGTTTTATATTGAAATTAATTGGAAAAATAGAGAGATTAAAATAAAATTGTTATATTTGTTTAAAAAATAATGACACATTATTTATTGTGGAATCTCTTGTATTACACTAAATATCCTGTATAAATGCAGTTTGTTTGTTACAACATGCTCTTAAGGTAACATAGTGATTAAGAGAGAATATTATTTTATAACATTTTCTTTATAATTTAATAATGAAAAGTTTTTTCAAGGGGATGGATGTGGGTTATTTATAAATCAATAGAGGTGTATTTTTTCAATAAAATATTAAAGAAAATAATTTTTCAAATGCTATAAAATTAAATAGAATTTTTTTCAACAGTAATTATATACAAATATAATGTAATTATTTGAGGTCTTAAAACATCTATATAATATGAGTTCACATTGTTTGTTAAAAAAGAACATGGGAAAAAATAAATGCTCAATTCAAAGCATCAGTTTTGAATTTTGTATTTGGGAAATGATTTTTATCTTTTGAAATTTAGTGTGTTGAATTGTTTTTACACATTTATAAAATTAAATATATTTTATTCATCAAATAATGTTCTATAAATTATTAGGTCCATATTACATCATGAATGATATAATTTAAGATACACTAGTTACATGAAAAACTGCATTTTTACTATTTAGAAAAAATTGAATTATTTTACAAAAATAAAAAAACACCATTGAAAATTTAGATATGATGAGATCAAAAATAAAATTCAATTTATAAAAATAAATTTCTACAAAATGTAATTTTATTGTTGTATATAATAAATATTTTTTTTAAAAAAATTATAAAACAGTTTGTAAACAATATTCCAATTGTAACGTACTAGAACTGGAAGCCACTAAACCAGTGCTCCGAGCCGAGTGGTTACATGACCTTAAGCTTGCCTCCCCGTATGAAAAAGGTTGCCGACTATCAGCAGGTGTCTTTAGAGTCAAGTTGGGAGACTATACCCCCTTTTTATCAGAGTAAGAAACAATAGAAATATACCAATTAGAAGAAACAATAACCAATAAACAAGGAACATGTATAACAATCATTTCTAACAATAAATATTCCATGTAATACTACAAGTGAAAGAGTGAAAAAAAACACAAAATAAATACAACAGACAAATCCCCAAAATGGTCCCGACTCCAAGTCCAGATCCTCCACCAAGTGCTACCCATGTCTACTCAATTATCTAGCAAGGTCTATTGCCCTTCTCCTGACTTAAAAACATGAAGTCTACTCAGGTAACCAATGGTGGCCCGAGAAGGGTTTTAGTACAACTCAGTAGGCCACCACCAATGGTGTATACAAAATATCCAGTACGAACACGTAGTGCCTGAAAAAAGAATATGAAAGAAAATTGCCAAGTATTTATTTAAGGTTCCATTAACAAGTTCAGAGCCAAAGCCATTTTCACTTCCATTACCATTCTTTCACACCATTTATCATCACTTACCATTTCATCACATTTCCATGGGTTAATCACATACATTATGTTGCGTGGGTCTATGTCCAAAAATCACCTGCAAGAGGGTAAACGAATATTTATCCTATCTCACTATGACTAACCCCCTCATAACAACCATATCCTCACCTCCAAGCCTCAGTCTGGGTGGATGAAACCGTTAAGAGAATAGACCCTCAGTACCCTTTCTTAACCCGTGCATTTAGGGTGGAGTTTAGAACCTCAGTCTTAGCTGAACCCATGGGCGTAGATCCTCATGTCATACCCTACTCTACGAAGCCATGTTCGCAATCTTATATAAATATAAGTAACCATCAACCATCCAATCCATTTCCTTTTGGAAAACAATATTCACAGCATCCCACATGGGAATCCACATCATGACTTAACCCATTAATACATTACCATTACATATCATTTAACAATTCACCCAATTCCCATGTGTTATTCCTAAATCACTAAGCATTTATCACTAGACCCATAACCTATCCATTATGGACTTTAATCAGTTTACACATTAACCCATTTAACATGTTCATCATTTCCAAGATTTAGCCATTCATCCCATTCCAAATAACCCTTTGGTTATTTCCATGTCTAGGTGAATCACCTAACTTATATTCAAAGATCAACCAATCATGCCAACATGTTTATCAAGGGCTCTACAATTTACAATAACAAGGTCACTCGTTTAATAACAATCCCAAAACCCGGGAAAAGACGACACATCCCATGGATGGCCCCATTTAGGTCAAGACAATCCCAACACATCCCATGAGGATCGTGAGGGTTCCCATTTTCCATTTTAAACACCATTATTACAAAACATTCCAACATTATTCAAAACATAACCAAATGGAAACAAGAACACAACTAAACATGCACAAATCCCCAAATAAATATGGGATATCACTAGTAAACCACCTACCTCGAAACCGCGGTTGAACGAACTCTCAATCGAGTCCTTAGACCTCGATCCAACCAACCTTTGGAGGTTCAACCATAAAATCACCCAAAATATAGGGTTTTAGATATTCTGAACAAGAGAGAGAGACGATACGAACCCTAAACCAAAAAGGGTAGCAAGAATGAGATTAACATTACCCAGAGCATCAATATACAACCAAGTTCACCAAAAATGCATTATAATCGAAGGAGAACCACCCTTGGGAAACTTGGGTCAGCCATGTTCATCACTAGGGTTGAGAGGGTATGAATGGAGGAAAATACCGTGTAGGGGTTTAAAATCTCGGAGAGTCAAACTTGTAATTTTCTTCCAACGTTAAGAGGTTGCACGGCTTGTCCACACTATTTGTAAAACCGTGTGAAAACTGTGTGCATGCCACTATCTGGAGGAGGAGGGTAAGATGGTTTACCTGGGCAGGCCGCACGGTTTTCCCTCGTCGTGCGTAGGCCGTGCGCCATGGCTTCTCTAGCCCAGTTTTCCTTTATTTTGTGCCCCAAGCCCCCTGAACACCACCAAGAACTCTTGTACTTTCAGAAGACATCCCGTGAATCCCGAAACAAGGGATTAAACCAAAACATAATGAAAGAATTCCTTTTTAAATACTGGGATCCTACAACCTTCCCACCTTATAACAACCTTTCCTCGAGCCAAGTATCCAAACCTCATTGAACCACCGAAGAGAAGAGTTCGGGACACTGAGCCCGTATATCTGATTCCTTCTCCCACGTTTCTTCCTATAACTTCCCATGCTTCCATAGTACTCACCCTAATGGTACAACCTTTCCTCACAAGACCTTTTCATTACGATCCACCACACAAACTGGATGCTCCTCAAAGGACGCATCAGCCTCAAGCACCACATACTCAACATCAACCACATGAGAAGGGTCATGGTGATACCGTCCAAGATGTGACACATGAAACACTTCATGCATCCCGCCATACCATTGTGGAAGAGCCAATCGGTAATCCACTGGTCCGATCCTTTCCACAATCTCAAAAGTTCCCACATACTTGGGCACTGACTTACCCTGCTTTCAAATCCGATAGTGTCCCACCATTGGCGACACCTGAAGGAAACCTTTATCACCCACCCCAAACTTAAGAGGTTTATGCCTCCGATCTAAATATGACTTTTTCCTACTCTGATCCATAACCATCTGCTTCTTTATCAACTTATCTTTCTCTAAAGTCTCCTGCATGAGACTTGGCCCCAACAACTCAGATTCACCGGCCTCTAGCCAACACAACAGAGATCTACATGGCCTCCCATAAAGTGGCTAAAACGGTGCCATCTGAATCATAACCTGAAAACTGTTGTTGTAGGAAAACTCAATTAGTGATAGGTGCCTCTCCCAAGAACCACCATGGTCCTAGACACAAGCTCTTAACATGTCCTCCAACACTTGGATTGTACGCTCTGACTACTCATTTTTCGTTAGGTGGAAAGCCGTAATCAAAAAAACCTACGTACCAAGCACCATCTGCAACCCTTGCTGTAAATGCGATGTGAAATGCATATCTCAGTCCGAAACTATGGTTTGTGGATCCCCATGAAACCACACTATCTCTCGAACATACATCTCACCAAACAGGTCGATTGTAAAGGTCTCCTAAATTGGTAAGAAATGATCCACTTTCGTTAACTGATCCACAACCACCTAGATTTCATCATTATTCTACGGTGTCCTCTAAAGACCCATGAAAAAATCAATTGTCACATCATCCAACGTCCATTCCAGAATGGGCAAAAAATGCAACAAACAACCTGGGCTTTGCGCTCGGCCATCACTTGCTGACAAGTAAGACACCGTTCCACAAAGCCCGCAACTTCCTTCTTCATTATAGGCCCCCAAAACATCCCTTGGATATCACAGTACAACTTGGTCAAACCAGGATGCACTTCCCATATTGATGCATGGAACTCATGCATCAACTCTTCCCTCGCACACTTTGGCACAACCACAAAATCATGAACACAAACAACATCGTCCATGCCAACGGCTCCACAAAAAGGTATCTCCCCACCTTTATGCTTTTCCTTCCTGATCAAACACTCAAGATAATCAAGATGACCTTCTTTAACTCGACTCAAATGCATGGACAACATCGCTAAGGAAGAAAGAGTGACCTAACCACTCTCCTCCTACACCACCAGGTGAATCTGTGCAAACAAGGACTTCACCTAACACTTGGTTCTGGACTCCTGAACCACCTGATTCGGAACCTTCCTGCTCAGAGCATCTGCAAAACTATTCCCCATTCATAGCACGTACACCAACTAAAAGCTAAAATACTGGAGATATTCAACCCTTTTTCACTGCCAAAGATTCAGATCCCACTGTGAGAAGATTTACTTTAAACTATTATTGTCGGTAAACATGGTAAATCATTCTCCCAACAGATAGTGCCTCCAGACCTTCAAGGCGTACACAACTGCAGCCAAGTCAAGATCATGAGTGGGATAGTTCCGCTCATGGGCTCTCAAATAACTTGAACCATATGCCACATCCCGTCCATCCTGCATCAACACATCCCCATGTCCGACACCAGACACATCACAAAATACGATGTACTTCTTACCCATCTTAGGTAAGATAAAGATAGGTGTGGTCGTCAACCGCTTCATTAACTCTTGGATGGAATTCTCACAAGAATCATACCACTCGAACCTGATTCCTTTCTTTGTCAATCCCGAGAGTGGTGCTGCCAAGTGAGAGAAATCCTGAATGAACCTTCGGTAATACCCGTCCATACCTAGAAAACTCCGAACATTTAAAACACTGCAGGGATGCTCCCAAGACACAACTGCCTACACTTTCTCTGGATACACTGACACACATTCCTCCAAGATTATGTGGCCCAGAAAATGCACCTCACCTATAAAGAATTGACACTTCGATAGCTTGGCGTATAGCCGGTGCTCACTTTGCGTACCCAAGACTATGTCAAGATGTTGGGCATGATCGTCATGAGTTTTCGAGTACACTATGATATCTTCAACAAAGACAACCGCAAACTGATTTACATAGGGATGAATGATTAGTTTCGTCAAATCCATAAACACCATTGGTGCATTTGTCAAGCCGAACGACATTACCACAAACTCAAACAACCCGTACCGACTCCGGAAAGCTATCTGTGGTATATCAAAAGACCCCACTACCAAATGATGATAACCTAACCTCAGATAAATATTATAAAACACTGATCCACCCCTCAAATGATCAAACAAGTCATCAACTCATGGAAGAGGTTACCAATACTTCACTATCATCTGATTTAACATTCTAAAGTCAACACACAGCCTCAACAACACATCAGACTTCTTTGCAAAAAGCACGGTAGATCCCCAAGGAGACATACTAGGACGGATAAACCCATTACGCTCCAACTCCTCAAGCTAAACCTTTAGTTCATGGAGTTCTACTGGTGCCATTCGGTATGGCGGAATAGAAACTGGCTCTGCTCCCGGCAGCAACTTGATTGTGAACTCAACGTCCCTCTTGTGTGGTAACCGTGAGAAATCCTCAGGAATCACATCCTGAAACCGATCCACCACAAGAGGAAAATTATATTTTTCCCCACCCTCATCATCTTTAAGAATGAGATATTCCACTCGAGCTGTGAGTCCACTCAACCGCTGAACAATTGGTCTTGCACGACCTCCTCGAATATCCCATTCGCCATGGTGGACATAAGCGTCACCCTCAAGTGACCTAAACGATACTCGACGAAGATAACAGTCTATTTGTTCCTGATACAACACCAACCAATCCATTCCAAAGATTAGGTCAAACCCTGACATCTTGAGAATGAACAAATCCCACAGAAAACGTTACCCATCAACTTCCAAGGAACATCCCTTGCACCGCTTGATATCTTTAACCCGCACCCCTAACAAAGTTTCAATTGACATAACTCCACACACCCTCTACACAGGTAAACCATGCACTAACACATGTTGAGCTGAGAAAAAAGAGTGTTTGGAAGATTTGTCAAACAAGGCACTACAAAAAGTTGAAGCTATAAGGATCGTACCGCGAACAGTCAACGGTCCAGCTTCACCACTACCAGGCGCAAACTGAACTACCTGAAGCTGACCTACCCCTCTACCCTGGGCTCCTGCCTGAGTACTCTGTGCTACACTGCCCTGCTGGTGTGAGTGATCTTGCCCTGGAGTTCCACATCCAACGCCCCTACTAGTACGGGTCGTGGATCTCCATATTCCTGCCTGATATAGGGAAATTAATCCCCTTTATGTATATGGTACCTTAGTTCCACCATAATACTCGCCCACCTGCTGAGGTTTCCTGGAAAACATCTTCACATGCCCCATCCTTCCGCACGAATGACACTCAACTTGAGGTCGAGGACACTTTCCATGCATATGCCCCTGCCTACCGCACTAATAGCAGAACACATGATTCCCACTTTGAGGGGCTGACCCTCGCTTCCAGCCACTTTGCACACTTCCGCTACTCTGTGAGCTCTCATGGCATCACTTCCGAACCTCATTAGCTGCACCGCTTGTCTGTCCCACTGACACCAGAATCCCACTACCCGAAGATCCCTTCAGGTTTCCTTTCGAGATCAGTGCCTGATCTACTACCTCTACGAACCACTTCAAGAGGAACATGTTTACTTGAGATCCGATCTCATGCCACATCCCATCCTGGAAATGTTTTTCAACTACCGCCTCATCCCCTGCTAACACTGGAACAAAGTGTCGCAAATCAGTGAATCGACTAGCATAGTCCATCACTGATAATGATCCCTAAGTCATGATCATAAACTATGCAGCCCGTTCCTGCCTCAATGTCTCTAGATAGAAATGCTCCAAAAACATTTCCTGAAAAACCGTCCATGATATTCCCTCATCCTGATTGATTTGAGCCTGGATTTACCACTAACGCCTAGCCTCACCTCACAACATAGAGGCGGCCAACTTCATTAGCTTTTAACAGGGGTCTCCAGATGGTCCAGTATCGTCTGGACAGACTCTAACCAGAACTCCGCTGCTTCTGGCCCACCCTATCTGGTGAAGGTCAGTGGGTGTTGCAGCTGTAACTCCCTGGTCATCTCAAACATACTCGGTGCAACCCACCCTAGGTCCTGATCTATCATCTCTATAAGGAGAGCCACATTCCCCCGACGCTGGTCTTATCTAACCTCATGGGTCGCCACATTTTCTTTCTCTTCTCCTCGAGGAGTGTTCTCAGAAAAATCCTCCAATTTTCTTAACTAGTAACCGACGTCGTGGTGGAATTTCCCTATAATGCCATGAATGAGATTTTAAAACCCATACCATAAACTTTCATGAATCCATCAAAATCTCTTTACTAGATACAACAACCTATTTTCATATACTAACCCAACAACATTTTACAATTTTTTTCAAACCCTATTACCACATTAAACATCATTTACCATTCATTCATACTTACCCACTTGTGTTACTTCATTTATCTCATCATTTCTTGATTTCATGAAATGCATAATGCACCCTACTTTCTTTCCTCACACAACCACCCTATGCGTGTGTCTAACACAATGCATGTCACCTATATCTCTAGGTACCTATAGTGATTCATGAATGCAAATCCTTGTGTTGTTAAGGCCACAAGACAAATATCATAAACCAGTCACATCAAACCACATGTGCATCACCCAATGGTGAAATATCATCAACTAAAACATCACAAAACCAAGAACAACATTTCCCACCTTGGGTGACATGGTTTTTCCCTCGTATATGTGTTAGCTACTCCCAAGCACGATCTCACTACCAAGGACCGACACGTAACCCTTGGGAACCTATCCCAAATAATAATACCTCAGAGATGGAGAAAAAGACCTCCTCAGATACCACTTTGTAACGTCCCCGACCCGGAAGCCACTAAACTGGTGCTCCGAGACGGGTGGTTACATGACCTTAAGCGCACCTCCCTGTACGCCAACGATTACCGACTAGAAGCAGGGGTCTATAGTGTCAAGTGGGGAGACTATACCCCCTTTTTATCAGAGTAATCTACAAAGAAAACCAAATAGCTTACACAATAACAAATAAACAAGGAACATGTATAACAATCATTTCCAACAATAAATATTCCATGTCATACTACAAGTGATAGAGTGAACAATACCCAAAATAAAGACAACAACCAAATCCCCAAAATGGTCCCGACTCCAAGTCTGAATCCTCCACCAAGTGCTGCCAATGTCCACTCAACTATCTAGCAAGGACCTTTTCCCTTCTCTTGACCTTCAAACATGAAGTCAGCTCTGGTACCCAATGGCGGCCCGAGCAGGGTGTGAGTAAAACTCAGTAGGCCACCAACAACGATGTTTAAAAAATATCAAGTATGAATAGGTAGTGCATGCAAAAGGAATATGAATTATAATTTCCAAGTAATTATTTAAGATGTCATTAAACAGTTTAGATCCAAATCCATTACCACTTCCATTACCATTCTTTCACACCATTTATCATCACTTACCATTTCATCACATTTCCTTGGGTTAATCACATACATTATGTTACATGGGTCTAAGGCCAAAAATCTCCTACATGAGGCTAAACACATCGTTATGCTATCTCACTAGGACTAACCCCCTCATAGCAACCATATCCTCACCACAAAGCCTCAGTCTGGGTGGATGCAACTGTTAGGAGAATAGACCCTCAGTCCCCTTTCCTAACCCATGCATTTAGGGTGGAGTTTAGAACCTCAGTCTTAGCTCAACCCATGGGCGTAGATCCTCATGTATTACCCCACTCTACGAACCCATGTGCACAAGCTTATATAATTATAAATAACCATCAACCATACAAACCATTGACTTTTGGAAAACACTATTCACAACAATCCACATGGGAATTCACATCATGCCTTAACCCATTTACACATTACCATTTCACATCAATTAACTATTCACCCAATTCCCATGTGGTATGCCTAACTCACTGAGCATTTAGCACTAGACCCATAACCTATCCATTATGGTCTTTAATTAGTTTACACATTAACCAATTTAACTCGTTCATCATTTCCATAATTTAACCATTCATCCCATTCCAAATTACCCTTTAGTTATTTCCATTTCTAGGTGCATCACCTAACATCTATTCCCAGTTCAACCAATCATCCCATCATGTTTATCAAGGGATCTACAATTTACCACAAAAGGTCACTCATTTAATAGGAATATCTAAACCCGGGAAAAGCCTACACATCCCATGGATGCCCCCAATTAGGTCAAGACAATCCCAACACATCCCACGGGGATCGTGAGGGTTCCCATTTTCCATTTTAAACACCATTATAACCAAAAATTCCAAGGTTTTTCAAAACATAACCAAGTGGAAACAAGAACAAAAATATACATGCACAAAACCCCAAATAACTATGGGATATCACTTGTAGACCACCTACCTCGAAACCGCTGTTGAAAACACTCTCAATCTAGTCCTTATACCTCGATCCGACCAACCTTTGGAGCTTCAACCTAAAAATCACCAAAAAGATATGGCTTTAGATATTTGGAACAAGAAAGACATAAGATACAAACCTTAAACCCAAAAGAGAAGCAAGGAAGGGATTAACCTTACCGGAGTTTCGATACGCTACCAACGGCACCAGAAACGCCTTGGAATCGAAGGAGAACCACCCTTGGGAAGCTTGGGTGGCCACATTCGTCACTAGGGTTGATAGGGGATGAATGGAGGAAAATCGTGAGTTGGGGTTTAAAATCCCGGAGTGGAAAACTTGTAATTTTTTTCCAACATTAAGGGGCCGCACAGTTTGTACACATAGTTTAGAAAAACGTGCGCAAACCGTGGGCATGCCACTATTCAGAGGAGTAGGGGTCACACGATTTACCGGGGCAGGCCTCACGGTTTTCCCTGGTTGTGCACAGGTCGTGCTCCCTAGCTTCTCTTGCCTGGTTTTTCTTTTCTTTCATGCTTCGAGCCCCCAGAACACCCCCAAGAACTCTCGTACTTTCAGAAGACATCCCTTGAAGCCCGAAAAAAGGGATTCAACCAAAACATTATGAAAACATAAATTTCCAAAAACCAGGATCTTACACCAATATTTTTTTCAGTTTTTTAATCTGGATAATTATTTTTCAGAATTATAATATTTATATTTACTTATATTATTCTGGATGAATATTATTTATATTGTACATTTTTTTTCATTTAAACATACTATTCCAACATTCATGTTATTTTTCACAATGGTCAGCATATAATTCCCAATGGTAATGTTACTATTACAATTTTCATATTAATATTCCTACAGTCAAATTATTCCATATAAGTATCACTTCATTCATTCACTAAAATTCCTCCCATTGATTAATAATTTATCTTTCAAATATTTTTATTTATTAACTAATATTATGATTTTATATTGGAAGTGTTGGCCATGGGAGAAATAATTTTAGTATATTTGGGTGATCCATGTATTCACATTTTGGATTTTATATTTTAATTTTTTTAACAATTTTACTATTTTGGAATTTTTATTTGTTTCATAGATGAAAAATGAAATGCTATATAAGAATTAATTAATGTGATTTTGGTTTATCTATGTTATATATGAGTTTAATAATTATTTAATATAATACAACAAATTATTATTTATGAAACAATTATCATTTAAAATGAATTGTTTATAAAAAAACATAGGTTCACCAAAATTAAGTAAGAATTCAATAACATTCCATTAAGCACCATTAATATTCTGAAACTACACATGATATTCTGAGGATGTACAGAAGAATGTGATTATCTATGTATCCCAGTAAATGAATAATCAAATAAAAACATGATTAAATAAATACATGTTATTCAATAGGTATATCAAGGTGACTGATAAAGTCTGAGAATCATAAACATGATCATTTAATCCGGATATAAGATGAAAACATCAATATAGGATTGTTGAGACCGTATAAAATAAAAAATCATAATCATAATTCAATAAGAACCACTAATACATCAAAAAACATTGTTCTTAGGTTAATCTCATGTTCAAAGTACATGGTATATCATTAGATAAAAATAATACATAAGTTAATGGATGGAAAAAAATTGATCCTACCTGTCACATTCTTATCATTGGAATTCATTTGAGTTCAACACAGAACAAACAACATGAGAACATCATTGATCACTTATAAACATGTGATTATATAGTGAGGGTTACATACATGGAAGTACCCAATTATTTAAAGATGGGAAATCCTAGGTGAATATTCTTTAGTGGAATGGGGAAAGGTATCCACTACATAAATGTTTGACATGGAAAAACAGGAAAATATTTACTGCATAATAGTTGTATGTATTGATTCAATTTAGGGTTTAATGAGAGTAAAAGGGGTATCTCTTCCCCTAGAAATCATAATGATAGTAATAGGGATTTCAAAAAATATGTACCAAAAAAATTGGAAATAAAAACACATAGTAAAAAATGAAATAATTGAATAAGGAGATTGATGGGATCCCTTACCTTGAGTGGAAATTCTTAATTCTTAGTAAGAGATTACAATGAGAATAGGATGACCCTGGAAGGGATATATATATTGAAAAATTCATAGTAAATTCTTGCATAAAGGAGCTTTGGTGAACTGAAATGGGTGGTAGGGTGTGTTTTTTAAGCAAACAAGATGGAAATTTTTTATTAATTTCCAAACTAGGGTGTTAGAGTCTATATGATAAAATAACCAAAAAGACACATTATCACACATTTTATTAAAAACAATATTTTTTAATATTTAATATGATTATGAACTGAACACATTAAAATCATAATATTATTGATGTGGAGGTGAGTCGTGTTTATAATGAATAATTTTTATAACCATAAAATATAATATACGTTTTCATGTATTATTTTTGTTTTTATAAAATTAATAAAATAAATTTAAAACATGTAATTTTTAAGGGGAAGCATAATTTTACTCTTTTATAAACATTAAAATATTTATTACATCACTTTTGAGATTTTCTGATGTAAGAATATATACTATATATTTATACAATATTTAATTTATACCCAATGATTTGGCTATCAATGAAAATTATAAAAAATTCAATGTTTTCTAATTTTAAAATAAAGATTTGAAAAATAATTATTATTATTTAAAATAATACCTTAAATATTATAATTTACACTTTGAATCCTCATTTATTAATAAATATAAATTTTTATGATGATACCAGTTTTCAGAACCTTAAAAAAATTACTTTTGATGACATAAAATTATATTATCACTTATGTTTTTCTAAATATTATTCAATAAGAATATTTTGTTAAAATATAATTTACTTTAATTTGTCATGACTTTATTAAAAAGTTTCATTATTGAATCTATATATTTTCTGAAATTAAAATTTCATTTTCCTCATTTAAAAATATAATTTTTATTAGGAACATTGTTTTGTAATGTACAAGTTATTATAAAAAGTCAAATAATTTCATTATTTTATAAATAAATATAAAATATAGAACTTATACTCTTAGTGTATTGATATTTAACACCTCATGATTTCATAGTATGTTATCTCTTTAATGTAATTCAATAACTTGTGTTACACGAAACACTGAGTTTGAGCGCAGCACGACTTAACAAACAAGACGTTCAAAAAGTTTTTATGAATAATATTTACTTCATTTTTAATTACTCATATAATTTTGACATCTATATTATGTGTTTCATACACATAATATACGAAAAAAAATACAATTTTACAGATAAAAGAAGTATTTCTCAAAAAATGTAATTTTATTGCATGTTAATGGAAGTTCATCATTAAATACAATATTTGACACTTTTATATATTAAATTTGACAAAATAAAATAATTATTTTGAAATGGGGTGTAAAAATATAGTTTGGATAATTTTTTTTGTATTTTTCAAATAACATTAATATTTTCATGAATAGTGAAAGATACACTATTTTAATTAAAAACAACTTTTCTAAACAGAATAATTTAGAGTGTTAAATTATAAATATGAATGTATTTTAAGTATAATTAGATTATATTTTTATCATTTAATCCAAATTTGGTCATTATAACTAATTTCACCTTGATATTGGATATAAACACATATCAATCCTTTGATAGTTTTTATTTCATAAAAACTCGATTTTTGGTTTTGGAAAGGAAATTAGTTTCAAATTAATTAATGAAACTTATATTTTTTGAATTTGGTAAAATAGACTTCATTTTTTAATTGGTAATATAAAAATTAGCTTTGGGTAATTTTTTTATATTTTCCTGAATACATTAAATTTTTGATGAATAGTGGAAAACACTTCATTAATGTTTAAAACCAAATTTTTTTGAAATAATAATAATTATTATATAATATGATTTTATAGTAAATATAGATACATAATACATATATTAGTTCAATTTAATTAATTGGAGTCATCTTATAATAATATTAGATGTACAAAATTTTATTGAACTTTTTAACATTTTGAACCCACCTTCTCGGCATGTTAAAATTTTTGCATAAAATGTAATTCTAACTCTTATATGAATTTATTTTTAAAAAATTTGGGAGACATGGTTTAGATCAGTAAATAAAATGTAGTTCAATTGTATGAAAATAATTTTCGGTGAATAGCAGCTTTTGATTATTATTTTCCACGGTTAAAAGTTAATAGGGTAATTAATGTTAAAATTGATATTATAATTACCCTAAAACATGTGGTAATTCTATTGGATAAGTGTGTTTTGACCAAATTAAACGTTATGGATAAAATTTGACCCTAGATGATCCACATAGATTACATTAGGACATTTATTATTATTTTATTTAAAGAATAGTTAAAGGTCTAAAATTCGTATTTTAATAACTAAACCATTTAACATATAGGGATATACATAAGATAATTTTGACTATAAATATTAATTATAAAGCTAAAAATATTTCCAACGTCATCATAATTTATTTAGAATTTTTTTACATTAAATAATTATATTTATTTATGACAAAATGTTGATACAATAATTACCTTATTAATAAATAATTAAAATAATTGATATTATAAATATCAAAATAAATTTAAATTTGTACTTTTGATGCATTGAAATAATTTTATAGGATAATATGACATGTTAGGATTTATATAATGTATTTTTTTCTAATTAACCATGTTTTGTTGACTTTCACAAAAACCAAATAGTAAATAGTGCCAAAATCGATATAAATGAGTTTTTAAAACAAATAATATATTATTAAATAATATATTTTTCGTAAAAATCTAATGATTGGAAAAAAGACTTATATAATTATATATATTTCATTACTGAACCACTTGGGATTATCATAGAATTTTATAGTATTATTATTAACCATTTAATATACAAATACAAGAAGACATTATAAAAGTTAAACTATTTAACTAAGAGTTAAACCAAAAAGATAAGGTTAATATGATGGAATAAACATTTCTAAAAGCTATTGGTTTAGAGGATTTAAACCCATACCCACAATAAAAATTAAATAAATTCATTTGTATCAATTTGAAACGTAAAATTATTTTATAATAAAATCATATTTCAAGTTTTTTGCTAAACTGACCCTCACCCCTCTTATAAAATGGTGATTCCCCTTCTCTTAATTTCACACCTCCAATCCATTTGGCTTAGCCAAAACCTACTCAAATATCCTCCAGACAACCCTCACATCAACCTAGAGTCCTTAATTTGATCATAAATCCATCCTATGGATCCCTTTTGATCAAATCCAAAGGAATCACCTGAAAAGAAGTAATAATTTCGTCACTTCATTCAAAGTTCATTACTTCTTCAACATCCATTTTCAATTTATATTCTATACAAAAATAATAACTCCAGTACCTTCTATATATTTTAATTTTATTATAAATTTTTAAAATCTATATTCAATATTCTATCCATCCTTTGAACGACAAAGTCACCATACGTGAGTATGTACGGCTTACCCTCTCCACATCGTGGTGTAGTTTGTTATTCAACACTTCATTATTTGGATGAGTATAATGATGATAAAAATTGGTGTAAATAAGAAATATAGCACATTAATGATTCGTTATATATATTATATCATCCAATTATAGATTATTTCATCATTAATAGAATGATATTGTCTCTTGTGCGTACGTACGGATTACCACCTCCACGAAGACGATGAGATTCATTCCCCATCATAACCATTCAAGAATAATTTTATATTTATTTTTTAAAAAAAATATCATTTTGGATATGAATCAAATACATCATATCCATAATAAACATGTCTTATGTAACAATACCCAAAAAGTAAAATGAATTAGTTATGAATGGAAACAATGATACTACTGAAATGTTATTAACAAAGCAATAATAGAAGATCATATATGATATCATATTTATGTATGTGGATATTTTATAATTTAATAACAATGATTAAACTATTATAAAAGAGTTTTATGTACCATATACTATCTAAAAGTACAAGTTAAGGATTAATTTTACAATCTCTTTATTATATGAGGTTGTTTGTACGTAAGTATCTATTGGGACCTCTTTATCATATGCATCTTTGTTTCATAAAAATATATTTCAAAACATTTTTAATATTTACTAGACTATGGGTTGAATTCATTTATACCCTCATTTAACTTTTAATAAAATGTTTTGAAATAAATCATTCCATATCATTCAAAACAAAGTACATTATGAACCTTTCGATAAATTAAGGAAAGATTGTTTTTTAACATATATAGAGGGTGAGACAATTTTCCACCATAATAATACCATTGATGATTCCCTTACAAGATTATATGAATATTTTCAAAAAAATGTTTTCATTTATAATTACGTGACTTTTACATAAATACAATGTTGAATTAGATATTTTAATGAAATAGTTTTGGGATTGATTTCATCTAAGTCAACATCCTTTATTGGGTTTTACATTTTTTGAAGTCGATTTGTTATGATAAAATCTTCCAATTTTTTGAATGTTTTTTATATGTTTTCTTTTGGATGTTCTATTTTTATATCATTTATGGATTATGGTTAAATTATTAACATTTCATATGTATGTTTTAATTCGAATGATTATGTTATGTTTCATCTTTTTCATATGAGGAATGCATTGGACATAGTAAGTGATGGTTGGGGACCGTTATAGCCCCTCAATGCATCAGTAGGTCTAATGAGACAAACTACTATCTTGGAACAAGTCCGTGAAGAAATCTTATAAGTAGTCTTAGCATGAGGCCTTGACTATGTGGTTATGTTGTCCAACATTATACATTCTATCTTTTTAAATTAGGTACTAATATTACATGTTAATATTTGACTAGTATAATATCAATGTGAATATGTAAATGGAATTTTTTTATTTATCTTTTCCATATTACACTGATGTTAAAGATTAAAAGGCTTTTTTTGTCTTATACATTGCCTTAAATGATTATGATTATTTATGATAGTTTCCACTATATTTTTATCCTTACTGAGCATTTGATCTCACCCCTTTCTAATGTTCTATTTTTCCTTGGATGTGAAGATGTTTATTATTATTGAACTTCAGGGATAGGTTAAGGGATATGAGTGTGTTCAAAGGGTAATTTTTTTATTTCACAATGTAATGTAATCTTATGTATGTATCTAGTACTTCCAAGGCTTCTAAACTGATCGGCCTTTCAGGATTTGATCCCTTGTGATCATTACCATGTTATGTAATAATTCATCGACTATGGGTAACTAGGTACAGGTCGTTACAAGATATATAACCCCATTTTACATAAAATGTATGCCCAAAGGGTATGGTGTGTTATTGTGACACATTCATGCGGTGGTTCAACAAAAACATTTTTGGGTTCATGATCCCAATAAGATTGATTTATCCCATAAATGGTTTTGATTGTCCTTATTTTTTCAATCTCATCATGTAGATGGTATAGCGAAAAGCTTGTAGATTTCATTTCCCACGTAAACTCAATTAAAGGGGCTCCATGGGATGCTCCATGGGATGCTCCATGGGATATGATCCTACTGGTTGAGTCCATAGTTTCTTCCATCTAGGTCAGTTGGACTTTATCATTACCATTAATATATACTATTATCTACTATCACTATACAATGGATATATTATCAATGGTTATGATTATAAATGATGTTTTAAATTTTATAGGCTATAACAATACCAAAAAACTAAAGAAGTTAATTAATTATCTATAAATACTTTACTTAATATGGTATTTATTTATTTAAAAAATTAATATCATTTGTACATGTTTAGACCATTATATTATCCCCCACTAAATAAATTTCTCCCCCATAAATTTATTTCATACAAAAAATAAGATGTGGGTACTTTTGATTCATCACATATTCTGGATCACATGTTTTTTCCACAAATATACTATTCTGTCATAGTATATTTACAATGTGATTTTCCTTACATAATAGAAAATTTTCTCTAAGATCTTTGAACTTCCCTGGATGAACCTCATATGAAATATCATGCTATAGAGGTGACACCTCTTTATTCCAGAACATGTGAAGGGTATGATATTTACTTTCTCAAGAGGGGTATACAGAAAAAATCAGGTACTTGAGATATGTTAGGTGAGATTGATAGTAGATATGGAACAACTATAATATGATCAACAAACTGAAAGGGGATAATGATTCTTTTACTATGATTTTACTTTTCCCAAAACCAAGTGAATTACATAAATGGTGAATATGAAGGAACACCTTATTACTGACCAGAAACTAAGGTCTCCTCAATGACAGTATTAATTTCTTATCTATCAAATTTGTGTGGCATTGATATCATGTTTAATGGTCTAACTCTTATAAATTAACTCTTGGACTAGATTGAGTCTCGTAATGTCACGAACTTGCTCAGGTACCCTGGAAACCCTATTACCAATATGACCTAGACATAGCCCGATAGGCATTCTTAATCCCCATGGGTTGGTCACTAGAAAATAGAATCATGCAACATGCAAGTGGGGATTAATTTTCCATATTTTTTTAAGTAAAATAGATAATACAATATACATGACAAAAGGAAGCCCTTTTGGGGGTATTGTACTATAATACAATAATTCATAAAAAAGCCCAAAGTAATATAACCTAAGTACTAAAATTGTAAAATTTTCCCAGTGTTCCAAATGACACAAATCCCCAAGCCCAAATCTCAAAAGCTTTATCAACCCCCAAGATAGCCCTTACATTTGCGGGAACCTAGAAGGAGAATGTTTAGAAACACCCAATGTAAAAAAAAGCAGGTTGGGAGCCAATGCCCGCTAGGATACAACCAAAGATTCCATAACAGATTCCAAATATATATTACACATTTAAAAACATTCAATATTAAAAATAAATAGGTTTTTTAATCCTAAAAATATTTAAAGAAAACAAGCTATAGATTTTCAAAATTATTGGAAAATACATTACGAAAAGGAGTAACAAATACTGAAATATTTCAAAAATAATTTCTTAGATAAAACAGTTACATAAAATAGCTTCTATAAATTCTGTGGGAATGTAAATCAGTTCAAAAGAATTGGTATACATTTATATTAAAAATATAAATAACAATAAAGAAACATTATTATCTAACAAATTGTTAGGATGGTATTTTTGGATATATGACTCAACACTCTTGATGTTATCACAACAATATGTGTACGCATATGTCCTCTGGACACTAGTCATAGAGGATTCATCAGCATCACCTAAGGTATGTGACCTACTGTATGTATGTTTTAGAATGTTGTATTAATTGAAGAGTGTGTCTAAATAACTCACAATCTACCTAAGGCTTTCATATTCCCGTACACAATCAATTGTGGGTAATTTATTTAATGACTCCCTAAAAATCAATTAAATCTCATTTTACTATTTCAAATAAAAATTTTCTATATAAAACCAAAACAGGTTTTAATAAAAAAAATATGCTTCTTTAAAAAGAAAATAACATATAGTTTCTATCAGATCATTTTAAAGAATCAATAAATATTAAAAAATTACATCAATTCTATTTCAAAGATCAAATTCATCAATATAATTGAAACCATTTTCGTCTATTTGAAAACACATCCCAATTCAATGTAATTTGGGGTTTTCTTTAAATTAATGCTAAAACAATTCAAAATCAAAATGATAGTAATTTATTCAAATCAAGAAACTGAATTTAATTCAAAAAATTGTATTTAAATCAATGAATTATGGGATTTATTTAATTGTAAATTAATTATGAAACCACATACCTCAAGGTTTTCGATGACAACTAAAATGATAAACCACCCCATTTGGTTCAATACACTACCTTACAACCCTATTATCATTAGTGTCGACAATACAATTCTTGAAGATCGTCTAGGGTTCCTAGAAAAAAAACTAGTTATATTATTTTAAAATGAATATCACATGTGGTAACATTTTCTCCCTCCTAGATAATAATTAGATTATTGGTTTATGTCAATGCATGTGTTTGAAATTATCCTTCAATAGTTCATGCAATTACACGTTCATCATTTTATATTTATTAAATTTATCATTAACATAAAAATTATTTATCAAATGTATATATATATATAATTATATGTATATATATATATGTCTCTTTTGATAATACAAATTAATAACAATAGATAATTTGAAAAAATTCACATGTGCGGTTATTGATATATATATATATATATCAATTGATAATTCATTGTATTTTGATAATCAAAATAATAACCATTTGATAATTTTAAACAATTACCCAATCAATATGTTCCATCTATTTTTTATGAAATTATTATTTGATGATTCTTCATAATTATTTTTTGACGATTTCCCATCATTATTCTTTCAATAATTTTAGGAAACTTATATTTGATAACTATTTATTATTTTACTTAGACAATATCATAAAATTATTCTAATTAATTCCACAACGTTATTTATTGTTAATTTTCTAAATTATACCTAAAAGAAAAAAACATATAAGTTTAATTATTCGATTTATGTTCTCATCATTTCAGAATTATGAAAAATGGAAAAATAGAATAAAATAAAAAACGGAATGGAATAATACCTATATTGAAATGACCAATATGGAAGAAAAATATTATTGAGGCTTTATCTTGGAGGAAGAACACCAACTGAGAGGGGATCAACGAGTTCTTCAATAGGGGATCGCCAATCACCAAAGGCGTCACAGATCAATTGACCCAATCAGATTAACCCAAAGGTATAAGCCACTCAATTTTTAAACCCTCAACCACGTATAGGTTCATATCAAACCAAAACCCTATTTTAAAATCCCATTATATAGAAAATTAATAACATAGTCAATAATTACACTAATTCAATGAGGTGCTGAATGAAACAGTAGAAGACTTTTGACAAATGAAGTTTTTAAAAACATGGATCATCCTATAGTGGAATTTGGTGAGAGATAGAAGATATTGAAGCATTAATTTATTTATTTTTAAATAAAATTAATTATTTAGCATTAAAATTATGGAATACAAAATATCTATTATGCATTAATGATATAATCCATCTGGGGTAAAAAATTCTTTTTGAACCAAATAGTGGTCTTAGATTTTTCATACAATTCCCCATTTGAGAGATATTAATTATTTGTTATCTAAAAAATGGAACAAATAATTAATTTAAATAAAATACTTATTGATACGAGATAGAAATTTGAACCAACACCAACCGCACATTTTATACACCACCTAGGTAAAACCCTCATTCCAAAACCACCGATGTTCTCTTATTTCCCATATACTGCACGATTGGGGCGATATTTAATTTTTTTTCAATTAAATAATATATTAAATATTATTTAATAACTTTATTTCATGAGTGATTCATCTAAATATTTTGATCCTTCAAATGGTATACCGCTCTTTGGGTAAATACCATATATGCAACCCAATCATGGTCTCAGATTTCTCATTGGATGCACCATTTGGGAGCTATTAAATTATTTTGAATAATGTGTTTGTGATTAATATATTATAATTAATGTTTTTATTCAGTCTTCCTCACTACTTTGAGGGACTTAGAATATCACACTAACACTGTGCCAAATCTTAAAAATATTTGATTGAACATTCCATGTTGTTAACTATTTCTTATGGACTTCAACACTTTTAAAAAAATCAACGATAAAACACCTTTTCCTACATAAGATATTAATAATTTTACACAAGTGGGTTTAGGAATACTATAAAAAGTAATTGGATGTTACACCGCACCACCACAATAGGTAGTTTTTCACCCTAGAAATCCAATGAAGAAGCTTCCACATCACAATAAAATTAGACACCGCTCTGTCGTCAGCGTCTCCCTCTGCCACATCTCAAGAGAAATGGAACCATGCTTCCACTGCACATGAACCAGAGGCATCATCCTCTCATGAAGTAACTTGGTCTCAAAATCATCAATATTGACTAGCCGCTCTGTTATTGATTAATCGAGATTAATCTTAAGATCCCTGCAACTCAAAATGTAAAATAGATTAGAGAGATACTTTTTCAGATTCGATACATAGAAAACATTATGTATCAACATCAACTAAAATGGTAGTGTAGAACAACAACAAAAATCCACAATTGATCAAAACCCTATAAAGGTCTCACAAAACGAGGAGCAATCATCCCTTTCTTCCTAAGTTGTTGTTGACCCAACCCAAGTGAAACATTTTATGGACACTTTCTCACCAATTTAGATCTCCAACAGACTATAACGATGATCAACAGAAGACATTTCTAGCTATGTGCTGTCAACATTCTCTAATGAATCAACTAAATCATTATTGTCATATCATAGACCAAACTCTATCCAACCAGTGGACCTTCAACAATATTCAACCCTTACAATAATGATTTACAAGGATGGATATACCATACTATAAAAGTAGACTTTCAGATAGTCTACTAGTAATTGTTGTACTAAAAAAACTCAACCAGACCCAAATTATCATCTCTAGCACCATGAAATTCTAGAACACAAGCACAAGAATATTCTAAAAAAGATCATCTAATATGAAATTACCCACATTCATTTTATCTGATGTCATGTGGGATGGAGTAATGTAAACTGGTTGAGAATCAATAATTAGGTCAATGGAAAACTAAAACTCACTTATCAGTGGAAAAAATGAGAAGTCTTAAATAAACATGATGGGAAACTGAATGAAAAATAGAGGGAGATCACCAGTCATTTAATCTTACTCCAGATCAAAAGAAAATATTAATATCACTTTCTACAATTATAGATAAGAATGGCTGATATTGATCCACCTTGGGTTTCATTTTCCTTGAATGAAAAGAGGCACACCACTGGGTGTCATATGATATATTAATCGAAAATAAAAAAACAATTTGGGATTTAATGAAAATAAGCCAATCAATCTTAAATATGACATTAATAAATTTCATGTCGAATAATGGAAAGCTCTATAAAAATTGACATGTAATAGCTAGAAGGCACAAACATGACTAGGGAGAAGCTACTCTCTTTTCATACAAAAAGTTGTATTTATATTCATAACACAATATGTTTTTTCAAAAGAAAGATAAATCATATTAATGATATGGGTGGAAATAAATAAGTGAGTTGCACTGTTATTAAAAAACAATAGTAATTAATGATAATTATACAACAATGTTACCTCTTACGGTGGATAGGTTGTATTAGATTGCAATAGAGACTCTTCGACTGCACGACAGAGCTTCATTCCGAATGCCTGTGGTAGGAACCCTTTTGTACAAGAAGCATTTGATTTCTCCATAGTTTTTAGAGGAGGTGATAATTTTATTCTACTGTACAGAGTGAAAATGTTATGGAAGAACATTTTCAAGGGACCTAAACGTCGGTATAAGCTACAGTTTTATGGTGCCTCAGTGAAACCCCTCATAGAATGTCTTATATTTCCACACTGATATCAAGTCAAATAACATCCTCCTAGCACTGTAGGTGGTCTACAGTGACTCTTATGTCGAGAACTGATACATGAATCACCATGATTCTTTTTTCCATTAAAGGAACCAATGCTTCCAATGCAAGAAAAATGAACCCCTCTTTACCATGAATTTCCAGCCAGGTCCATCTCAACCATCATTTCCATAACCAACAGATCAGCATAAGTTTTTATA
Source organism: Viscum album (assembly GCA_963277665.1). Taxonomy (NCBI): domain Eukaryota; kingdom Viridiplantae; phylum Streptophyta; class Magnoliopsida; order Santalales; family Viscaceae; genus Viscum; species Viscum album. The sequence goes on along the minus strand of OY728141.1, from coordinate 1,587,085,457 downwards.
TTTATAAGTATAAAATTTGAATTAAAATCTAATCGAATCACCAAATATAATCAGAAATCCATAATACATTCATTATATAATAACTCAGCTGCAAGCTGAAATATCATAATAATGAAATTTGAATGGTAAGTCAAGGGTTTGTCATCTTTCTCATGTTTTAAAAACTCCACAACCATGGACACAAACCATGACTCAGTATGGAACTGGTTAATGAAATGAACCTTGATGTCATTCCACTCTAATCCTTCATTCATACCTGTTGGCACCATCATGTTCCACCATATCCTACTCAGTCATTCCAGCATGAGGGTGGCACACATCAACTTGATCACGTCTGATGTTCCCAGGAACAAAAACAAATATCCTATCTCACCCAACCATTCCTTGGCATATTGGGATCAATAGAGCCTTTTAAAAACTAGGGATTTATGAATAAGGGGCTGTTGGGAAAAATTTTATAGAGAATCCCCTTAAGGATCCACAACCGGAACCCGAATAGGGAATTATGGTGTCTCTTCCCCAAAGCATGGATAATATGCACAATAACCTCAATTAGATTCATATCCACAACAAGTTTAAATTACTGAGGATTAGATTAACCCTTAGACTGTATCTGATTCACACATCATATCAGATTCATGATGTTATGCCACACCAATATACAATATTAAAGACATTACTTATTTATCAAACAGAGAAACAAGATAAATTAGTCCCAATAGACAGCACAAAACAGATTGAGATTTTACTTTTTTCCAAATTAAAATTGTTTAAAGACTATAACTAATAAAAATAAGGAAAATCCTAGAAATAATTATTAAGAAGTTATTCCATAACATCCTATTACAAATTAAGGTTAATTGTGGTGAGAGATGGTAAGAAAATCAAATGAAACTACCTCATATGTCCCAGTGTGATTTCACAAATGCATACTAACATCATGGATAAAGGTCAACCTCCTATGATACCATTTTATCACAAACCAAACTGGTTACCCTGGTGTCCCAATAACTAAGGTATCCATGGCATAGGTTGAAGGGAATTCTCAATCCCTATTGGTTGGGGACTAACCTGAAATCATACCACATGAAAGTGGGAATGAATTTTCCATAGAACATAGTAGAAGTAGAAGAGATAATAAAATATGCATAACAAAAGGAAGCCCCACTGGGAGTAAAGTACCAGAATAAAATAAGTCATAAAAATCATAAAGAACTTCAACCAATATACCAAAATGTGATGCCATCCCCAAGGTCCCTAAGGACACAACCCACCATATCATAAGCTCAATAGGTAGATCTACCTCTAAGAGATCTATTTTCATTGCATGGACCATGAAGGAGAAAGTTTACTTGCACCAAAAGGACAAAGTAGGGTGTAAGCCCAAGACAAGTAAGATAACACAAATTACTCTATTACAAATAATAAATATAGATTTTACAATGAATAACAATAAATTTTAAAAATAAATATATTTGAAAGTTCAAAATAATTTTTAACAAAAAATAAATACATTTTCAGAATAATAAAAAAAATACTGTAGGAAAAGCAATTACTAATGATGGAATATTTCTAAATTAATGGCTTAAATAAAACAGTTACATAAAACTGTATATTTAAATTCAGTAGACATATAATTAGGTTCAAAGTCATTGGCATTAATTTATATTTCAAATGTAAATAACAAACGAGAATCATGGTCATCTATCAAATAGGTATGATAATATATCTGGCTACAGGATTCCATACACACAATGTGATCCTAAAAATATTTGTACAAATACATCTTCTGGACATTGGATCGAGAGGACTTTTCGCCATCACTGAAGGTATGTGACCTGATGCATATAAGATTTAGAATATTGTAGTAATCGTAGAGTGTGTCCGAATTACTCATAATCTACCTAAGTCTTTCATGCGATCTTACAAAATCAATGATGGGAAATTCAGTCTAAAAATTATTAATATATAATTAAATCACATTCCCCGATTTCAAATGCGAATTTTCCATTTGAGACAAAAATAGGTTTTAATAAAAAATATGTATCTTTAAAAAAATTAAACCACCGTGTTTCTATCAAAAACAATTTATGCCATTTTCATAATTTAATAAATTACATCAATTCTATTTCAAAGATCAAATTATTCAATTCAATTGAAACCATTTCCATCCAATTTCAAACACACCTCAATTCAAAGGAATTATTAGTTTTTCCCAATTTCATGACAATCACTTTTAAAAACCTAATGAATGAAATTTATTCAAATCATGAAACTACAATTAAATCAATCATTTTAATTAAAATCATGAAATTATAGAATTAATTTAATAGTAAAAGAATGAAAAAACCACCCACCTCAAGGTCCTCAATGTCAGCACCAACGATAAAACACCCCATGTGGTTCAATACACTTCCTCACATCCATATTATTGTAAGAATTATCACACCAATGCTAAATGTTCTTCAATGGTTACTAGAACCAATAACAGTTATTTAATTTCAAAAGGAATATCACATGTGATAACATGTTATCTCTCCTTGATAATATCTAGATTATTGTTTTATGTCAATTCATGTGTTTGAAATTTCCCTATAATAGTTCATGCTATTACACGTAGATAATTTTATTTTTAATTAAATTGTCCTTAAATTCCAAAGTAATTATACTAAATATATATCTAACTAAAATCAAAATTAATCTTGGTTGAGAGTGAATCCACCAAAATCAGGATGTATGGTGAAAATGAAGAAATACACTAAAATGAAAATTAAACTTGGTTGAATCTCCCAAAACCCACCTTATATATCTTCACATAGCATTAAAATGTACAAATATTGTGACTCCTTTAAAATTTAATATAAGAACCGTGTATTCATTAAGGTGTAGGACACACGACAGCAAGCACATAAGTTATTATAGTATTTAGATTATTTATAATATATTTACTATTTAAAATATTTTCCATGTATTTATAGTCAAGAAACACCAAGTTAGCATGCATTTCATGCAATAGAAACCTTTTATGGCGGTGTTTATTACACACAAGCACACATTTTATCGAACAATAATACATTATTAAAATATAGTGAAATATAAACTAACATTTAAGTTAGTATTTTTTAATAGTAATAATTATATTTTTAATATTTTGGATTATAAAAATATATAATTATAAAACTTGATATAAATTAATAAGAAATTAATATATGATGTTAGTGAATATAAAGTGAATATTTTTAAAGAAAACAATTTTTATGCTCAAAAAGTAGATTTACACTAAAGATTAAATTAATTACAATTATTGAGTTTTATTAATGATATATATATATTATATTAAATAACATATTTTTTATATTTATCCATTAGGTTTGATAGATTTAAGTTAAGTGAAAACTCAATTTTACAAGTATAAACCTTTATTTTTATAAAAGCAATTATACCAACTTTTAATGGAGATCAAATTTTAAATAAAAATATTGAAACATTAATATATTTAATATGTAATGATATATTTCATATTTTAAATAGAACCATATTAATTAGATCAGGTTTATTTTTTTATTTTTTCTTGAATCATTTCATTTAATAATGAATAAGAAAATATATTGAATTTTAATTCAAAACTATTTTTTACCTAATTTTTTTATAATGTTAAATTATGTTTTTAATTGGTTTTAAATTGTAATTAAATAATATTTTAATTAAGTAATACAATTTATGTCATTGTAATCAATTTAAATTTGAAATTGATTATAAAAACATAGCAATATTTTGGATGTTTGTAATTTAGAAACCCGAATTTTCATCCCGCATGTGGGATTAAAATTAAATTAATTTTTGGCACATGTATGATTTGGAATAAAAAAAATAGATTCCATATGTTTAATAAAAATAATTTTTAATTTATAATATGATCTGTTTTTTTATGAAAAATATTACATAATATGATTTCAATTAATAATAATTGATAATGTTAAATTAGCCATAGTAAGGGATAAAATCATATCCTTAAGGCCCAAAAAACCTATAAAAATTTAAAATACCTATTTTTTGGACATATATTGACCCTATAATATGTTTTATTTAATTTTTACCATTATTTGATACAATTAGAATAATAAAAACTTTCATGTAATTCTGTTCCAAAAATATTACAAGAGGGTCACTCCTCCTCAACTATAAAAGGAATCCTCTCCTCCCACATCATCAAACCTCTAAAGCCAAATTGGCTCTACCAAAATCTTCCCAAATAGCTCCTCAACATCCCTCATCTCATCCTAGAATCTTCCCCTTGGGAGGAAATCAATCCAATTAATCCATTTTGAACAAACCAACTGAAGTTACCTGATTAAGAGGCAACATCTTATCTCATGCTCTGTAGTTTTATTTCTATTATCCGACCCCTCAACACATAATATTATATTCTTGTATAAAACATATTATCCTCATTTTAATAGGTTATTTTTTTGATATTTTTATACCAACACTTACAAAAAATTCCATCTATTGTGTAGCGAAAATAATATTTCTTTGTAAGACAAACTACTGTCTCATAAAACGATGATAGTTTATCTTTTCCCATTTCCACTTCGCATGGTTTCTTTTATGATGTACACTATTTTTATATAAGATATTTAAGATATTTATAATTTCATTATACGTTTTTAATCCTTTTATTATACATAACATTAATACATTTCATTTTATGTTAATACAATATCATCGTTTGAGGAAGTGAGGACTATCGCCCCCTCAATGTGATGATATTTTTCACACTATACATGGAATGTATAAAAATTGGATGAAATTAAAAATTGGTGACATAAAAAAACTCTATATTATATTCATGAAATAATTACCTTTTGGGTAAAATATTATATATATAAATCATTTTCATCATTACCCTTTTTTGCCTGAAAAAGTGATAACGTCGTTTATGGATGTGTGGACTACCGCCTCCTCGACACAGTGTGATAGTTTCTAAATCACATAAAATATATATATATAAGTATAAATTATAAAAAAAATATTTATGATATAGTTATCATTCTGGTATTTTATGGTGTCACTTACCTTCTTTCCATAACGATCATTGAAAAATTGGAATGTTACTCATTTGTATGTATAAACTACCATCTCAATGATCGTAAAGTTGACAAATTTATCCAAACCATATTTAAAGATGTTTTTTAATAGTAAAATTAATTTTTAAATATGATTATTAACCCACGATTATTTTTCTAGATATTTTATATAATGACTTCATAGACCACAGTTTACCTACCAAAGTTGTATTTGACATAGACACTGAATTTGGTAAAAAGACCCAATGTAAGAATAAATGATTAAGTAGTTCTATACAAAATAGACAAAAGTGACATATAAGTAATCAAAAACATGAAAAAATTCACATTTCTATTGTAAAATTAACACAATTTTATTATACAAGATGTTAAAGGACCTTCAGTATAAATGAATCTCACGGTAAGGGATTTCTTCTCTATTTACATTTCATTGATATTTATATCTAGTTATACACCATGTTTCTTAAATATGGTGTATGTACTACCCTTCAATAAAAAGTATTTCTAATATTCTTATTCTCATTATATTATAAGTTTAATTTAATGTTATTACTTCTTGGGAATTATTAATAAAATTCTTCAATGTGGTATGTGACAATTTTCAATGTTTAATGGTTTTTCTCCAAAGAATCTTCTTAATAATTATACAACCAATATCACTTTATTTTGTGATTATTTACAATATCTTAAAATGATATCTTTTTTTAATCATTTTTATTGAAAATTTACTTGAATATCCAAATTCACATACAATTGACTTTACTATTTCGTTAACCATATCTAATTTTTACATATGGTATTAACTATGAATGTCACTTGATTAACCAATGAATTATTAAAAAAACAATATTATTTTTTCAATATGGATATTTGATAAGGCATATTATTTATCTAATTGTTCGATATAAGAAATTATTTGGTCTAGTAATGAAAGGAGTATCTAAAAAATTATATAGTTCTTTGATGCATTAATAAGTTCTCAGAATACAAATAAGATGCAAAAATTAGACGAGTTTCTATTTGTAGTTTTAAAATCGTCTTGTGAAAAGTCCAGAAAGTATAGGTATTCATGTAAATTAGACATGATGTCCATTATGAAATTATTTCCTTCCTATTAGTTTCATTTATTATTAATCCATGAGATTTTTCATTGAAATATCTATGTATATGTTTCATTTTCAATTCACTGCATAAATGGAATGTGTTTTAGTTTCATACCTTACAATGCTTTTTTCCATTATCTACTAATTTGAATGGCATGTGTTTCAAGTTATTTCTTTTTCTTATTTTTTATGAAATTTTTTCATAGTTTATTTTTTATATGTCTTGTGAATTCAATTTTTTACTGTGTCATAATTTTTATTCTCATTGATTCAATATTGCTTCAACTATTTTTTCCCTTAACGAGAATTTGAGATCACCATTATTTTGTTTCTTTTCCCAAGAATCTAAGAATCATACTATGATAGATATGATAATATTTAATAGATGTATTCTTGTTGTCCAAAAATTTATTTATTTATAAAGAATAAAAAAATGTGTTGTAATTATTATATTCTTTTGTAATAGATTACTCTTTTACATATCTAGTTCACCCAGACTATTAAACTCTTTAGTCCTTTATGGATTGAATCTATTTAATCTGACAATTTAATTGATATCAGACACTAACACTAATCAATCTCGTGTCATGATGCTATAGTCAGTATCATTGGATATTTCATATCAACCTAGGGAACTATATTTAGGATAAATAGGTTAGAAAACACTACCAGATTCTAGAAATAGATGATTAGTATAGAAAAACATAATATAATTTCATTAAGGTATAGATTATATGGTTATTCCTATAAATAGATCACAGTATAGATACTACAAGTGGATGTAGTTTTGTAATAGATATACCTAGGAGTAATAACTCTTAAATCATGTTCTGATCCTAAATCGGGGTAACCTGGTACACAACAACGGGCCTTACTGCGAACCTGGTTTGATTTTACTACGGGAGTTTCTTAGGATAATCCAAATTTTCTTTACAAACCAATATGAATAATTTTAATGGATAATGAAAAGTAATATATTAGGATAAATCTAAGGGGTTTTAGAGTGAATATAAGGGGTCATGACCTAGAAATCCTATAAATTGTATCATCGATAAACCTTAGAAAAAGTATGGAACAATGTGGAAATAAATATATGAAGTATTTATATATTGGGGTTGTAATAAAAACCATAGTTATATATCTATTTAATGTTCATCCTTATATAAAATATTTTCAAGATATTTATTTTGGAAATTATATTAATTTAGTTTTAAAAATAGACAACATGTATGTTGGGTGGAAACCAACCAAAACCAGCAAGGTCGTGAGACTTGAACCCCTGATTGAGAAATGTTATGTGTTTCACAACAACCACTGATCTATTCAATTTCTTGGTTAATTTTCCATTATTTTTAGGTAAACAATCTGATGAATATATATTAATTATGAACCATTAGTATCTCTTTTGATGAGTAATGATTTATATATGAACCATATTTGTTTTTTTTGTGATTTTTAAGGATAAATAGTTTCACTTTTTTCTTTTTTATTGGCATTAAGATCCAATAAGAGTTTATTTTAATGCTTCAGGAAAAAAAAGTCATTATGTGTGATTAATATTAGTTAGTAAAGGAATCACTTATCATTTGACTAAATAAACTAAAAAATTATGGACTGTTCATATGAAATTGAAACCTTTTAAGTAAAAATATTTCATTATTTTCAAATGTAATAAAATAATTACTCAACTTTAGAAATGTAATAAAAAATATAGCCCAAATAATTTCACTTTGGTTTAACTGATGTTCTTCAAAATCCTTAAATTTTTATGGCTTTGAGTCTGTCAACATTCTATTGATCATTCACAGATTTGTGTTTGATATCCTCATTAGCACTCTATAAATATTTATGTTTTTACCCTAATTATGTATCTCTACATCCCAATGATGTTCTCTTACTTAGAGACCAAGTTACAAGGTAGTTCGTATGACCTTTTTTACATTCCATTCTCTCTTTTATATAGGATGACTAATAAAACCCTCTCATGATGTGGTAATTCATACATAAAAAGTATCAAATAACCAATCACCATAATTGAGTTTAAATTGTGAGGAAGAAATTTAAATTAGGTGGGGAGCATGTGGCACCCTTTAAATCATATGTAAGAAACACGTGTTGATTAGTGTGTATATCACATGACTCCAAGCAGATAAGGTCATATAATATTTGGATACATTATAAAATATTTTCTATTAAAAATAGATTCTATATATTTCAATGCATGTATCATCAAGTTATCTTGTGTTATACACAGGAGTGACCTTTGCTAATGGCATGTGTTACATGCAAGACATAGTTTTATCAAATAATAATATATAATTGAAATATAAATAGAAAAAAACTAGTACGTAAATTAGTAGTTATGCATCGTAATAAATAACTTATGAAAATTATGGTTTATTCAAATATCGAATGAATTAATTTGTTACAAATTATATACAAATAAATATAATAAGAAATGAATATAAATTGGATATTCTTATAGAAAACAATTTTTTTGCTGGAAAAGTTGTTTTATGAAAATAGATTAAATTAATTAAAATTAGTTACTGATATTAATGTAATATATATACTTCATTTTCAATTAAATATTTTTTATATTCAATTATTAGGTTTGGTATACCTATGATAAGAAAAAATTATATTTTACACAAAAAACCTATATTTTTGTAATAGAAATTTTACAACCTATTATTGGTAAACCAATTCTAAATTAGAAATTTGAAACGTTAAATTATTTAATATATCAAATGAAACTTTGTGTGTTAAATAGAAACATATAAATTATGTTAGGGTGAATTTTTTATATTTTTCTAAAACATTTCATTTGTTATTGAATAGTTATAAATACTAAAATTTAGTTCAAAACGTATATTTAATATAATTTATTTATAAGGTAAAATTGTATTTTTACTTGGATTTAAATTTTAATTAGATTATTTTTTCAGTTAATTCAATTTATGTCATTATAATCAATTTCACTTTAATATTCATTATAAGTACAAAGTAATCTTTTGGATGTTTTTACTTTAAATACTCCCTTTTTTATCCCTCATATGAGATTAAATTTAAATAAATTTCTACCACATGAATCATTGGAATATGTAAAAATTGATATAATATTTGGAACCATCATATTTACAATTTCTAATAATTCAAAATTATCTTTGAAAAAAATATTCATGAATGTGATTAAAATTAATCACAACGATTGAGGTTAAATTAATCTTTTTAAGGGGAAAAACCATGACCTAAAGGTCCAAAAAGAACTATACACATGTCCAATACCTATTTTAGTGACATGTTTTATCCTTATTCTATGTTTTATATAACTTTTACTGTTATTGATTCCAAATTATACATGAAAAATGTGCATGGAATTCCTTTGAAAAAAATTACACTATTATCACTCCTTCTCCGCTATAAAATGGAATCCTCTCCTAACACTTCCCCACACCTCCCAAGTCACTTTGTATCGACCAATATATACCTAATTAGATCAAAAAAATATATCCCCAAATTGTAGATGAATCCCCTTGGGGTGAAATCAATCATGATAATCCTTTTGGTACAATGAAAAAGTAGTTACCCGGTTAAGAGGAAACGTCTTGTCTCATGCTCTCTAGTTTTATTTCCATTCTCCAACCCTCAACTCTTATTATTCTATTATTGTGTAAAATACTATGCTAAATATAATATGATGTTTTTAATTGATGTTTTAAACCTACTCTTACACACAATTCCATCTAATGGGTAATGAACATACTATTTTTCTATATGACGAAGTACTACCTCACGAAACGATAATTGTTCATTTTTATCCTCTAACACCTCTCATGGTGGCCATTATGATGGGAACTCTATATATATAAGATATATATGAGATATATTATTTATTTATATTTTTTAATACTTTTATTTCACATACCATTAATAAATTCTATTATACATTAATATGATAACATTGTTTGAGGATGTGCGGGCTACCTCCCCCTTGAAGAGATGTGATTCAGTCACACTATACATGAAACATATAAAAGACTGTATCAGTTAAACATATGTAACATTATAAACCTCAATATGATATTAATGAAATTATTACTTTTTTAAAGATATACTATATGTATTTATAATTTTCATTATTACCCTTTCACACACTTAAAAAGTGGTTACAACGTTTGTGGATGTGTGAACTACCACCTCATTGACATGATGAGATTATTTTAAATCAAAATAATTTTTTATAAATGTATATATGATTATATAACATGGTATTTTGGATTTAATTATAATTTTATAAATATATGGGGTTACTTACTTCATTCTGTAACGATCATTGAAAAACATGAACATTAATCATGTGTATATACGACCTACCATCTCAATGATTGTAACGTTGATTCATTTTTCATAACCATATTTAATGGTTAATTTTAAAATTATAATTAATGTATAAATATAAAAATTATTTCATGATTTTAATATTTAAAATTTTTATAATTCCATATTTGACCATAGTTGACCTACCAATGTCGCTTTTCAAACATAACTTGAATTGGGTCAAAACACCTGATGTAAACATAATTGATTATGTTTTTGTATAAAACATAGTAAGAATTAAAATAAAATAAATGATATACAAGAAAATGTTTCTCATGAAAGTATAAATTAATCATCCGTTCATTATAATGGATTTTAAATTCAATTCAACAAAAGGAAAATACTGGTAAGGGATTTCCTCATAATTTACATTTCATTGATACTTATTTATAGTTATACACCTATTTTCTTTTATTTTATGTATGTAATTCCACTTGACACATAATATCTTGAATATGATTATTCTCATGATATTATTATTTTAATTTAGTTTCATTCTTTCATGGGGATTATGATTTAAATATATCAATGTTGTAGGGAAAACATTGTAAGGTTTATTGATTATTCTCCTCAAGAATGTTCTTTATGATTGTCTTCATAATCATACATATTTTTCCAATTGTAAAAATTATCTTCAGACAATGACATTATTTTAATAATTTTTCATTTTAAATTTACTTGAATATCCGTATTCTCATACAATGGCTATTATTATTTCTTACACTGTTTATCAATTTTTCATATGGTGTTCGCTTTGACATTTATTTGATTAACCAGGGAATGATTGATAAAAATAATTATTTATTCAATATGGATCTCTGATAAGGAATATTTTTTGTTTTATTATATTATATGAGGAATAACTAGAACTTTTAATAACGTTCTAAGCTCAAAATTTTTATAAATCATCAATTCATCAATAGCTTATCATGAGACTAATATGTTAAGAAAATTAAACTAGTTTATATCCATAGTGATAAACTATAATGTGATAGGTCTTGATGTATTGGTTTTCATGTGCCTTAGACTTGAAATCCATTAAAAAATAATTTCATTCATATAATTTTTAATTATTATTCATCCTTGATATATTTCATTGAAATATGTATGGTAACATTTTATTTTTTATTTCATTGGTTAAATGGCATGTGTTTTACTATTTTACATAGCTATATTTATTTGGCCTTATCTAGTGAATTGAATATAAATTTTTTCATGGTATTACCTTTCCATATTGTTTATGAACATCTTTACCATTTTATTTATTATATAGCATGTGTGTTTTATTATTTCCTATGTTTTAATTTTTATTCTAATTGATTCATTATTTATTCTATTATATTATTCCCTTTCCAAGCATTTGAGATCACCCTTATGATGTTTTTTCCAATAAATCATTGAAGAAAACTATGATTGATATGCATGGAAATACTAGATGGATTATAATTATCCTCAATGTTATTTTTTATAATGAAGGGAAAAATAGGGTTTTAATTAGTGTATAATTTTGTAACAAAAGATTCATGTACATATCTAGTTTACCAAGATTGAAAAACACTTCATTCCATCGTAGAATGATTCCTGATAATCATGAAAATGTAATGGATATAATAAATTGGAACTGAGATATCTGAGGTCGGGACATTGTAAATATAACCTTGACTATATTGAACAACCTTATATCTATCAATATTGGACAAGATATAATAATTATTGAATTAGAGGAAAGCAGGCCTATGAAAAACCCACCTAAACAACTATAAACAAGGAATTACCATTAGAATCAGGCTTCGATTAACCATAAAATGACTTTGGATTAGCTCCAAATCAATGGGGAAAATTTTTTAGTTCTATAAAAGATGGATTTAGAGGTTAAAATTTGTAAGATCCAATTTTTAAGGATAAATTATTTTACTTATGAATGGTTAGGAAAACTATAAAATAATCGTGTTGTTGTCACTTTCTCAAGGGTACCTCGAATGTTTGTTTCAAAAGGTTGGAAAAATGGTTCACCAACCATGAGGACCCCAATTATCCAACATTTCATGATTTTTCCTTTGTGGATGTATGGTTTGGAAAAACTATGCACCAACCCTTATGCCATCCCATTAGCCCCTATCACATTGTTCACATTTTCCTACATGAGTTTCATTGTATCCAAAAAATCATTCAACAACTGTAAACATTTATAAAAACCGCATAAATATACAAAATGTCTCGAAAACACTCCCAAACATTGCCCAAACACTTTAAATAAATTAAATATATAAATAAATGGTTACATACTTGAAACCAGTGGTACTACACCATAGATATCCCATTTTTTGTAATAAAATACACAAGGAATGTTATATACCCTATCCATTTCTCTTATTTACTATAATTTGAAAGAAACTTTTCTTTAAAAATGTCTTTGGTACATCATTAAAATCCTCATCATGTTCTTCCTTGCATTTACTATAGATAAGAATATATTCTATAAAGAATTCAAATCATATTTCAAGGTAATCTCTAAAGACTATATTAATATAATTCATGAAGATAGATGGAGTATTAGTGAGTTCAAATGGAATCAATATGAACAGATATTTAATATTACATGTATGAAGAAAACACATGGGATTATCCTCCTTATTCACATTTACTTATAATATCCCAACCAAAGATCTTCCTTATAGATGTATTATGCTCCACATAAATGGTAAAAAAAGTTATTAATCAGAGATAGAGTATATAGTTTCATTATTATGCTCTTCTTGTGCTCATGATAATCAATGGAGTGGAAAATTAATCCATCTTGCTTCTTAATGAAAAGGATATGTGCCCCCAAAAGGAGATGTTCTAGGAAATATAATTTCTTTCTCTAGATTCTATTATAGTTTCATTTTTATCTCTTCATGTACAATGGTGTATATTATATATAGAGTCTTTTGAATTTTCAATGATCAACATATAAGTTTGACAGAGAACACAACTACACATTCAGGAGGAAAATTATGAGATCCCTCAAGAAACACATCAATAAATTTCCTTAAAATTTTCTTGTCATAAGGGATGTTATTTTCCTTATTCCATATCATTTGAGCTATATAATATTTCTCATAGAGAAATAACAACCATTTTTGAGATTTGAGAAAAAATTAAGCCCATAATACTCCTTATAGTTGTATATAATTATGGGAAGATTTATTCAAATAAATAGTTATTTCCTTCTCTCAATAATTTTTATATGATCTAAATAGTGAAAACCAATCCAACCATAAAATAACGTTAAACTTTGATAGAGTATTGCTTATTTATTTGGTAAATTTATCTTGAAAATATTCTAGTTGAAAAGTTATATATTTCTGATGGAGTAATTTTTCTATTTTCAATTTTCATAAATACATCCACTTATATGTTTTGTGTTTTTCACTAAATAGTTATAATAATATTTCGTTATGTAAAATAATTTGTAGAACTATACGCACATATGATATCTAATGTTCCTAAATGGAATATAATACCACCTTCCACTTTTTAATTATGGTTCTAATTATACACATCATTCAAAATAGATTTATTTATGATAATTTTCAGACTATTAAACATATAAAAGGGGAACTATGAACAATAAAGAAATAAATCATGAATGACATGTGTTAATCAACCAATGAATTTTTAATTTTCAATCAAAATTAATCACAAACAATCCCTTAATATAAATACAAAATCTAATTGTTGTTCCCTTCAAAATTCTTCATAAGTAGAATATTAATTTACCAAATCACATACCCTAGTATTGTCAGACCAGGTCTATGAAAATTTCTCTCTTTATTACACCAGGGGATGATTCAGTCAATGTAAATTTTCCATTTCTTTTATTATTCCCTGCTAAAACTGATCATGGGATATATCCACTTATAATATCCCGGGAAGGTTTTTATTTAAATCAACTTATTATAAACTCTACCAAGATTTAGGGTTGTTTTCCTATGAATTTAAAACATGTTATTTCAGACAAATATCAAGGAGACATAAAAGTGGTGAGATTCAAAAACATGATCATTTAATATTTATATAAGGTGATAACATCATGGAAAAATATAAATGTGGTAGAAATAAAAAAATAATAATAAGCATAAGTCACGGATAATAAAAAACACCATAACATAGTTCACTTAGGATAACCTCTTTTACACCATACATTCAACATAATGAGAAAAAAATATTACCAAATTCATTATAGGGATATATAATTATGTTCACACTTTTCACATTCACGTCATGTACATGAATTTGTGTTCCACATAGATCAAACTTCATACGAACATATTTCATCACATTTAACCCAACAACTAAAGACTGTGTATTAAATATATGGAAATCCCAAATAAATAAAAGATGGGTACATCTAGGTGAATACCCTTGAGTTCAAATTGGGATGGGTATTCACTATAAAAATGTTTAGTATGGGATATCATTGGATAATTCAACAGCATAATGGGTGTACATATAGAGCCATGTAATGTTTTAGAGAGGGTGAAAGGGGTTATATCTTCAAATGTAAATAATAAGGAATTTAATAAGAATGTAATAGGATCCTCCTAAGATATTACAAACACATTGGGAGTGATATATATAGTGAAATTTAGAGTGAATTCATTCTTTGTGGTTTGGGTGAATAGTAATAGAATATTGGGTGGGGTTTTTACGAAAATGGGTGGGAATTATTTGTTAATTTCTAATAATGGGTTTTAGACTATATATGAAAAAATAATCAGAAATTGAAATTGTGACATTATTTTTTCCCTGGTATTATTCTTTAGTGGATTTGTTTTCAATGTTTTACGTTTCTAAGAACTGAAATCATTAAAATAATACACATTTTAATGTGTAAGAGAGTCGTGTTCATGAATACTTAATTTCATAACCATAAAATATAAAATTATATTTGAATATTTCATCAAGGGTTTATAAAATTAATCAAATAAATTATATACGAATAATTTTTAAGGGGAAACTAAATTATTTTCATTGATTGTACTTATAATATTTAACACATTACATTTGTGATTTTATTATATCTTAATGTGTACCATATATTTATACCCTATAAAATGTTTACCTAAAAATATGATAATCATATAAAATTATTATAAATTTACAATTCTATAATTTGGACATGCTGATTTGAAAAATAATTATTTTATATTAAAACAATTATCTAATAATATTAATTTCTAATTTTAAATCAAAATCATCATTTATTGAAACTAAAAGAGTTGTTTCGATGGAAACAGCTTTCAAACCCTTATAAAAAATAAATTTCACATCGTAAATTTATATTAAAAATTATATTTCAATATATGATATTTAATAAAAAAAAATATTAAGAAAACATTTATATTAAAAATTCTTGAATTCATTAAAAATACTCTCTTGATTTAAACTATATATTTCCTAAAAATACAATATCATTTTCATAATATCAAAATCTAAATTTTATCAAACATATTATTTTATCATTTATAAATAAATAAATAAAATTTAAATATAATAAATTTTTATTTTGAATAATAATATGAAAATTCATACTCTTAGTGTCTAAAAACACAACCCCTTATTGAACCGGTGTATTCCCAAACGGTACAGTGATAAATTGTGACACAATTATGGATTGGTTCAGGGAATATTATTTGCGTTTTACTCTCAAAAATCCTTAAGTTATCTTATTAAAATACTTTCTCAATCTTTATTTATTAAATATGATCTTAGGACTGTTCAATGGAAAATACTAGTGATGCCATATCCCTTGTAAGGTCCAATAACTGTACCTCATATGGTAGAATTATTGTAATGCCCCGACCCTAGTTACCTAGAGTTGGTGCATTATTACATAACACGAGCATGATCACAAGAGATCAGGTGACAAAATACCAATTAATTTATTATCCATTGAAGTACTAGATACATGAATGTTTTTTAAATTAAATTATGAAATGGATAAACTATTACCCTGTGTCTCTATTGAACACACACATGTACCTTAGCCTATTCTTTCTGGTCAATCATAATATACTTCTTCACAACCTAGGGAAAATAAAACATAATAATGGGGTGAGCTCAGATGCTTAGTAAGGATAAAAATATGGAAGAAACTATCATAAGATAACATAATCATTTAAGACAATGTATATAATTAAAAAACACGCCTTTTAAACATAAACATCAGTACAATATAGAAAAGATAAATCAAATAATTATATTTACATATACACATGGATATTCTACTAGTCGAATAATCACATGTAATAACAATAGCTAATTTCATTATGATGTAATGCATAATGCCTAACACCATAACCACATAGTCACTGCCTCCTTCTAAGACTAAAAATAAATATTTTGTCAAGGAACTCTACAATGATACATGTTTTTCTTTTGAGTCCTACCGAGGCATCGATGAGATATAGTGGGATCCACCCGTCACTTACTAAGTCCAATCCATTTCGCATATGAAATGGTTGAAACCAAACTTAAACATTTGTATTAAAAATACCATACAAAAAGATAAAAATTTCACCATAAACCATTAATGGTATAAATATAACACATCCATAGTCAAAAAAATAACAAAACCTTCAATATAATACGTAAGATTGTATCATAATTAATCAACTTCAAACAAGTGTAAAATCCATCAAAGGATGTTGACATAGATATAATTAAAACTATTTGAGAGGAATATCTCATTCTATTTTGAAATAATTAATATGTCACATAATTAGAAAAGAAATAATTTATTTTGAAAAAAATCTTATAATATTTTAAGGGAATCTTCGAAGATGCTATAACATCAGAATAAGCCTCACCCAACATATATGTTAAAATACATTCTTACATTCATTTGTCGAAATGGTCATAATGTAGCATGTTTGGAAAATGACAGAAATATTCATTTAAAAATATTAAAAAAAATTAATAGAGGGTATAAATGACATTAACCCATATTCTAGGAAATAGTAAAAATGTTATGAAATACATTTTTAAGAAATACGGATGTGGATGATAATGATGTCTTAGTAGATACTTTCGTAAAAACAACATCGGATAATAGAGAGATTATAAAATTTACCATTACCTTGTACTTTTACTTGATTGAGGGTAAATTAACCTCCTTTATAGAAGTTAAATACTCGTTTTTAATTTAAACAAGAACGACATACATAAATATGATATCATATATGATCTTCTAAGATTTGATTGTTAATAATATTTCGGAAATATCATTGTTTCGAGTGTTGACAGATTAATTTTCCTCTATATGTTTTGTTAAATTGGTCATGTTTATTAGGGATAGGATGTAATTTATTCATATACATAATTATATAATGTTCTCAAGCCTTATTTTTAATCATGAAATGAATATTATTCTTTAATGGTATTGATGGGGAACAAAATCTCATCGTTTCATGTAGATGGTAAGCCGTATATATGTACGAGCTACAATATCATTCTATTAGTGGTGAAATCATATGTAATTGGATGGTATATTATTATTACAGAATAATTAAGATGTTATATTTATTATTTACATCAATTATACTCATTATTATACATATCCAAATAATGAAGTGCTGAATAACAAATTACACCACGACTTGAAGATGGTAAGTTGTATGTATGAACATATGGTGACATTGACATTTATAGGATGGATAGAATAATGAATATAGTTTTACCATATTTATAATAACATCACAGTATTTATAAGGAACTTGAGTTATTAATTTGTAATGGACGCAACAATGAAAGAGGAAGTTGAAGAAGAAAAGAACTTTGAAAGAGATGATGAAATTATTAATTTTTCTTCGGGTGCATCCATTATATTTGGACAAAAGGGATCCATAGGATGGCTTATAATCAAAGTAAGGGCTCTAGGTTGAAGTGTGGTTATTTGATAGAATATTTGAGCAGGGTTTATCTGATCTAAATGGATTTCGAGGTGTGATTTTGAGAGAAGGGGAAGTACCCTTTTATAATAGAGGTGAGGGTCACTTTAGGAAAAGCTTGAAATATTATTTTATTATATTACTACAATATTCGGTTTATAATGGCTCCAAAAGGATTTATTTAGAATTTAATGTTGTTTTGGGTATAAAACCTATCAACCAATTGGTGTTATTTAGGTTCAGGTCAGCATATTATCGTTATCTTTTAAATTTAACTCTTAGTGAAATAGTTTATATTTTACATTGTATTCTTGTATTATTATAATAAATGGTTAATAAATATTCTATAGAAAGCCAAAAGAACCCCAAGTGGTTCATTGTTTATTTATGTAACCTTATATAATTCCTTTATCCTTACCTTATACTTTTAGGAATATTATATCAATTAATAATACAGTCTTTTCTTTAAAAACTCATTTATGTCAATTTTGACACTATTTAGTATTTGGTTTTTGATATAGTCATAAAAATTTTATCACTTAGAAAAAAATTTCATAATCCAACATATAATGTCATATTAACTTGTAAAATTCATTTAATACGTCTAAAGTATCAGTTTACAATTATATTAATATTTATAATATCAATTATTTTAATCCTTCGTTAATAAGGTAATTACAACATTGTCATTGTGTCATAAAAAAATTTAATTATATAATGTCTAAAAATATTAAATAAAATACTATTATCTAGAAAATATTTTTATCTTTCTAATAGATATATATAGTTGAATTTATCTTATGTATAACTCTATATTACAAATGATTTAGTTATTAATATTTTAATTTAACATTTTTAACTCTTATTTAAATAAAAGAATAATTAATGTCTTAATCTAATCCAAGTTGATCAAATTGGATCATATTTTATTCCTATTATTTATTTTTGTAGTAAAAAACGTATCCAATTAAATGAATTCATGTTTTAGATTAATTATAATATCATATTTACCTTTAATTATCCTATTTATGTTTAACCGTGTTAAATAAAAATCAAAATTTATTATTCACAGAAAAATATTTTTCAACCTATTTGACCACATTTTATTTACTAATGTCATCTTTATCTCTCAGATTTTTGATATTTAGTTTACCGAAGTGGTAAAATTAGGTTTTATGCAAATTCGCTAACGTGCCTAGAATGTGGGTAAAGGACGTTAAAATGTTCAATAAAATTTATACATCAAATATTGGTATAAAATGACTCAACTAAATTAAATCGAACTTATATAGGTATTGTGTGTATATATTGACCTAAAATAAATTTAAATAAAATAAATACTTATTTAAATGAAAATTAGGTTTTAATAAAAATGCATTGTTCTTCACTATTCATAAAAAAATAATGGTTTTCCGAAAAATACCAAAAAATTCACCCTGATCTAATTTTGATATTCCGAATTCAAAAATGAAGTTCATTTTGAAATAAAAATATAAAATATCAAAAAGTTGGTATTACTATTTATAATGGCTAGTTTGGTTGGTCGTTGTGTGCATGAACTCGTAGTTGCGTACAATGCAAGATATTGTATTATTCAAAGATAATCATACTACGGAATCATGGGGTGTTACATTCATCACTCCATTAAATAATATCACCATTGAAATTTATAGAATACTACTTCATAAAAAGATTTGGGTGCTTCTTCATAAAAAGTTCTTCAGGTTCCCATGTTGCCTCATACATCTTATGGTATTCCTGTAGAACTTTTACCCGAAGAGTCGTCTGGTTTCTCAACACTTGTTCTCTAGTATCAAACATCTTGACATGATATTTATAAAAAGATTGATAAGGTTCCAGTTTAATTTCTTCATATGTGAGTACATGCTTTGGGTCAGGCATATATTTTCTTAACAATGATACCTGAAACACCTTAGGAACTTTGGAGAGACTTGGAGGCCTTTCTAAACAGTAAGCTAAATCTCTAGTTCATTTTAGTATTTTGAAAGGTCTGATGTACATGGAAGATAATTTACCCATATTACCAAATCATATAACATCATTCTTTGTAGATACCTTCTAGAACACATGATCTCCAACTTCTAATTCTAAATCCTTCGTTTGGTAATCGAAATAGCTCCTTTTCATACTTTGCGCTTCATTGATGTGGGTTTGGATAATATTTACCTTTTCCATTGTTTCCTCAAAACATTCTATGCCTACATGTTTTCTTTGACCAACATCATCCCAAAAAGTTAGTATGCGACATCTCTTTCCATATAACGCTTCATATGGTGCCATCTGAATACTTGAATGGAACCAGTTATTATAGGAAAATTCTAACAGAGGTAAATATTGATTCCACATACCTTGAATGTGAAGTGAGAAAGATATCAACATGTATTATATAGTTTGAATAGTTTGTTCTGATAGTCCATCAATTATAGGGTTGTAGGCAGTGCTCAAAATAAGTTCAGTATCTTGGGAATTTTAAATAAATTTCCAGAATCATGATGTAAAACGTGGATCACTATCAGAAATAATCGATAGTGGTACTCCGTGAAATCTTAAAAATTTATTAATACATGGTCTTGCTAAATTTTCAAGTGTTTAATCTTCTGTTATAGCAAGAAAATTTGCATACTTGATAAGATGATCATCAATGACCCATATTTAATCATTACTTCTAGGAGTGTTTGGTATCCCAATGACAATGTCCATGGTAATATCATCCCATTTCAACTCAGGTATGGGAAGAGGTTGCATGAATCCTCCAGGATGTTATTTCTTTATTGTTGGGAAAAAATCCCTCAAGGTATCATTGAAGCATTTTTGAGGTGATTGTGTTTGTTGATAAAGTGGACATCTGAGTAGTCATTGTTGACAAAGAAAAATTATGAAATACAAATTTGTTGACAAAGAGGATTTCATGGTGGAATGTCGAGTTCAAGAGCTGAGTTCAACGATCCATGTTTGATTCAGGAACGTCGATAAAAGGAATGGATGATCTGGAGGTGGTACAAAAGGGACTTGCACGCCGAGGACTTGGAGAATTGGAAACTTGCATGCCATATGTTTTTCAAGATCAAAAGATCAAAATATCGAAAAGGAAGTAGGTTCACGCAAGTTTGGGAGTTGGTCACGCAAATGTCCAAAAAGACAGCAGACATGCGCGATGAAGGTGGGTCTCGCAGGTGACTTGCGCGCCGTCGCGCAGGGTGGTCAGATTGCCTATAAATACTGGACCACCCCTCTTCATTCTCACCAGAGTTCACTTTGAGAAATCAGAGCTCCCGTCGCGTAGGTGTAGTGGTCGCGCAAATAGTGAGTGTGGGTCGGGCAGGTGAATTTGCGCGCCAGTAGTTGAAGTTGTGCGCCGATGTTAGAAGTTGCGCGCTGGTTGGCAGTTGCACGCCAACATTGGTTTGGTCATAAAAGGAAGAGTGTCGCGCAAATTTGGAGTTGAGGAAGCTTGAGTCGCGCAAGTGTTTGAGGAGGACTTGCGCGCCCGTTGTGACTTGCACACCGATACTTGCGCGCCAAGATTGACTTGCGCGCCAAGTAAGGAATTGTTCTAGCGGTGCTTCTCAGACTGCGTGGAAGCTGGTACGTTGCCTGATACCTTCAGTGCAAAGAGATATTCATCTACAGGTGAATGATGTACTTCAATAGAGCATCTACACACAGAGGAAGATGCATTCATTCATGCAAATGAAGAGACCTACAGGTCTATAAACTATGAGTGGATTCCTTCCAAGAGCAGTGAGCTTAGGAAGAGGAAGAAGGTGATCCTCTCCACCGGCAGTGATCCAGAGAGAGAGAAACAGGGAGTGACCCTTGGGAAAGCAGTGAGCTCACCCTAAACTTGTAAAGGCAGTGAGCCTGGGCGTAGAAGTGGTCTAGCCCGAACTTTGTATCCACATCTAGTGAAGATTAGTGGAATATGGTACGACCGACAACTTGTCGGTGTATGCTCCTTGGACGTATCCCAGTGAGGGTGAACCAAGTAAAAATCTCCGTTTCTGCCTGTTTGCTTCCCTGCATTGCATTCAAAGCAATATCATTAGATAAAGAAGTAAAGACGTGGTCATAGTTTACACACAAGAGCAAACAAAGTGACCCTTGTAATAAAGAGGTCAAGATCCAGTGGGGTTAGAAGAACTTTGAAAAAGAATATCCATACCCTGATTAACCCCCCCTCTCAGGGTATATAGGCCCCTATTGGCCCTAACATTTCCAAAACCTATTAACAAACCATACATCTTAACACATAATCAACAATGCCCCACTTCATCTTTTCCCACCAAAAATGATCCTTCAACTCTATATACACATTAGTGCTACCATGGTGTATAGAGAAATTGGATGTATGAGCATCATCCAACAATTCCATTTTTGATCAGGTATATCAGGAATGCAGAGCCTCTTCGCAAATTTCAGAATCCCATATTCATATATGAATTCGATCAATCTTCTATTGTTCATAACATTAATTTTATCTTAAAACTCCACATCATCATTCTGATAACTTTTTATCATTTCTAGTAAAGATGGTTTGGAAACCATTTGAAAAAGTATTGACATTACACCTTCCATGTTTATTCCCATATCCGTATTTAATATATACAGGAACATAGGATCCCTTTCAACTCTCATGTTGTTCAAAACTCCATGATTAACTCTACTCAAAGCATCTGCCAACATCGTAACCTTCCTCAGGTGGTAGTGTATAGTGAAATCAATATCCTTGAGTAGTTCAATCCATCATCTTTGCCTACTTTTGAGTTCGTTCTCTGAGAAAATATACATCAAAATCAGGTGACCAGTATATCTCTCACATTTTCCACCATAGAGATTGTGTCTCCGTATCATCAAAGAAAATATTGCAGATTCTAACTAAATATCATTAGTGTGATAGTTTTGTTCATGAATTTTTATCTTTCGTGATGCATAATCAATAACTCTATAATTCTACATAAGGACACAACCAATTCTTTTTTTGAAGAATCACTATAAATTCGAATCCCATCATTCCTCAATGGTAGAGTCATGATAGGAGAATTGACTAATACATTCTTAAGTTATTCAAAACATTCTTCACAATCTTTGGTGTAAATATATTTAACCCCGTTATGTGTGAGCATGGATATTGGGTTAGGAAATCTGGGAATATGTTGGACGAAATGCCGATAATAACCTAATAAACCAACAAAATTTTCTACCAGAGTTATACTCTTTGGTGTTGTGAATTCTTGTATTTCTCTTGTCTTAGAAGGATAAATATATATTCAATCCTTAGAGAAAATATGGCCAAGAGTATAAGTCTCCTGAAGCCAGAATTCCCACTTTCTAAACATCCCATATAATTCACTTCTTCTGAGATTCTTTAGAATAATGCTCTAGTGATTTTTATGATCTTCCTAGATTTTGGTTTTAACCCAGATATCATCAATAAATACAACTACATAGTCATCAATATATTCCTTGAAATCTCTATTCATTAGATCCATGAAGACAAAGGGATCATTATTCTTTCCAAAAGGCATTACTGTAAACTCGTAATGCCCATACCTGGTACAATATGTTGACTTTGGAATGTCTTTATTTTTCACACACAACTGATGATATCCCAATCAAAGTTCAATCATTGAAAAATATTGAGCTCCCATAAGTTGATTGAATAAATCATCAATGCGAGGTAGGGGATACTTGCTCTTTATTGTAATAACATTGATCTCACTATTGTTAATTCACAACTTCATAGATCAATATTTATTCTTAACAAAAAGAATAGGGGCTCCCCATGGAGAAACACTAGGGTTAATAAATCCTTTATTACTCAATTCCTATAGTTGTTTTTTTGGTTCCACTAAATCCAAAATTTCCATTCTATAAGGGTTATTTGATATGGTCCTTGAACTAGGAATAAAATCAATAGGAAACTCAATTTCTCATTCTAGAGGATTTCCAGGTAAATCCTCTAAAAACATATCAACATATTCTTGCACAATAGGTACATCCTCAAATCGAACATTCCTTTACTCACTCATAGTTATTTAATCCTCATCCTCTGCAATAATTGAATTTAGTGAATCTACTGGGGGTGTATCTTGAAATGAATAATATGGGGACATTTTTTCTCTAAAGATAAGGTACTCCTAAAAATCATCGAAACTTATAATCTTTTTATTATTATAATAAATGTATTCATAATGGTGAGAAACCTAATCCATTATGACAATTATATCAAATTCAATCATGGATCTGACGATGAGATCATTAGATAAATCACATTTATATTCTTTAATGGGAACAGATTCTAACAACATTGTTACGTTGACACTTCCCTTTGGATTTTTGACTGACAACTCCCTTATTAAATAACAATGGAAATATCAAATTTTCCTAGAAAACTAGGAATATATGAAACAATGAGATGATCAAGAATCGAATAAATAATTTGTTAAATTTGAGGAAACAATTAAATTTCCTGCCACTATGTCATTCAGAGATTTAACCTCAATAGTAGTGATCTAATAAGGGTGTCCTTACTCCCTTGGCCATTTCTTCAATATGATTTGTGGGAGCATAGGACATTTATTTTCATAATACCCCATTTCTATATAATTGCTTCATTCAACATTGACAACCACTTTCATTCCCTTGAAATCGCGATCTTAGTGCCATTTTCACCACACTTTTAACAGACTCTCATTCCCATCAGGATTGTACCTGGGTGTTTCATCCCACATTTACCATAGGATGGAAATTCAACTATTCCCTTCTAGACCTTATTTCCATTTCCATAGTGTTCATAAGATCTACACGTATCTTTTTTTTCATTAAATTCATATGACTAGAGAATTTATTTTCTGTCTTGATAGCACATGAGACAATATCTACGTACGATGAGATGATTTATGATAATAAATCTCAACATAGAAATGGTTTTAACCGATCCAATAATCGATCCATATTACTCCTTGGGATATATATATAATCTTCTGTATGCCTTGCAATCCTTGTGAAGGTATCCTCAAACATTGCGACATTCTCATCCTCCTTTTGCCTCAACCCTAGAATTTGTCTTTCTATATCTGCTCGATTGTCACGAGGAAAGTTTTTTATAACAAAAGTTCTTTAAACAATTTTAATTCCATATTTAAAACTTATACATCATATTTTGTGTTTTTAATTAATGAAGAACATTGATCTGCATTTCCCATGAGAATATTATCTACCATGAAAACTATTTCCCTTTAACTACTCCCCAAAAAATAAATGTTTTTTTCTTAGGAACACATATGTTTCTCACCTAAAAATGGATTTATAGTCTTATTGAATGATGGGTTTTGTTTCCTCATGAAGAGGTATATCATTGATCCTTGACGATGTTGATCTAGGTGATCTATAAAGGTAAGGTTTTTATTCATAACCTGAGTGAGTTGAAATAGTTTGGTTATAAGCTATTCAGTACTGGTTGCATCACCAGCTCCACTATAATTATATTGAGTTGGAGGGAAATCCCTAAATTGAATATGCGCGTTGATACTATTTACATTCCTTCTATTAAGAATAATTTATAAATAATGTTATTCACTAGATTAGTTTATGAATCGTAATACATAATTCCAAAATATTAAAATACCAAACATAAATTGAAGAGTTTATGCATATAATTTATAATCATAAAAAATGTTTTCTTTTATAGAATATTTACTCATAAAACATTCATAATAGTTTGTAAAGAAAATTTTAATTATCCTAATAATATCTCTCCGGAGTTTCCTAACAAAGAGTGTAGTAAGGCCCGTTATCGTGTACCAGGATACCCATGATCAAACTTGTAACTCCATGTCGGAGTTTTCACTCCAAGGTATATCTATGCAAGAGCCACCTCTACCTGATCATATCTCGATTGGGATGTATTTCTTGGAAAATTAAAAAAATCTATAAATTACCTAAATTCAAGGATGTTCATTGATCGTACCATGATTCTCTGTTTTATTTTACCCTTATACCAATGTATTAAACTGATATTGTATTGAAAATTAAAAGTATAATAACAAATTTCACTCCATTTTTTGATTCAATAATTTTGTGTTTAACACTGTTAAAAAGGTAAATGTTACATGTTTTGATAATTATATTGATGGTGGAGGTGATTTGGAGAACCCATGATGAAGTCCAACAATGATTGGTCAATCTGCACATGATCTGAGAACACCAGTGGACTCATCCGCATATTTCTACTAAACCGTGAATCAAAATGGGCTGAAATTTTTTGGGACGGTCTAAAATTTGATGGGATACATTTAATAAGAAGGATCTAAATCCCCATTAGGCCCCTACAATTCCCATACTAACTGATCTATCCAAGGAATCAAAGATGGACCAAGTCAAATGTGGTGTTCTTTATTTTATCAATATCTAGAGCTGTAGTTGTCTAAATGGTTCCAATCATTCGGTGGAGGCATCCAAGAGGTGGGGATACAACTTTTCTATTTTCTCCAAAGTGATATAAGGTTGTATGAAGGCCAAAACACATGGTACAGGAGGATTGAATAAATCTGTGTGCGTAAAACCACATTCCAGTTTTCCTATAAAATCGAACCTTGGTCTCCCCATTTGAATGTTTGGACAGGGGGAAAGGTGCAGCCATTTTAAGATCTCCAAGGATTCTTTTCATTATCCCAAGAAGGTCTGGAGGCTATGGGAAGTTCTACTTCAACATCTTCTTCTTCTTCCCCTCCCATGGGTATCTAAACCCCATGTGATCACCCGGGGAGGAATGTGATGTAATCCCAAGCTACAAACTTGTATTATTTTGAATGTTCTTTTTAATTCTAGGTTGTATGTTGTTTTTCCTCATCCTTTATTTTTATTTAATTGAGTTATATACTGGTATGTTATACTCAACTCAAATTATCCTGTTTGGGGGTACCCTTTCATGTGATGTTTCACACATCATTCATCCCTTTTTCTTCCCTCATTCAATTATGTTGTTCGTGTGGTTCAAATGGTTCAATTGAACTCACATAAGCACTATCAATATCATGCACATTTATTTCATGCTATCACAAAGAAGTAACATAGAAACATGGACAACACATCGAGTTCTTCGTGTGTTTCCTTGGTGAGTTTCGGTTATGATGTCGAACACAAATCACTCAATCATTGGCAATGTCTGGCGAATCATTGTGTGTTTTTGACCGAACACTGAGGAGGTATCCTAGAATAAACTTAGTAACAGTATGTTAATATGTGTTAAAAACAAGGTATTAAAATATCATAACCCCATCCCTTGAAGCGATGAATGACTTGCATCACGATACTTCCCCGGGTTGATCGCCTTTAACCAATCTTGTTTATTTCTACTTTGTTTTATCACTTTCATTTTTTATTTTCTGATTTTATCATCAAACACATGTTCTATAAAACCCCATTTACCTTTTAATTTCAAATCCAACCCCTCTTTTTAAAAAAAAAATAATGATCTAAGGCTTCTTCGAGAGACGACCTAGGGTTGCTGATGTACTGCAGAAATTCTACTCAAAATTAAACAACTAATTTAACACGCTCGACAACGATACCAAATTTTCGGGCCATTTCCATTGATCCAAGAACATTTTTTTATTTCATTTATTTATTTTTTTTACTTCTTAATTATTAGTCCTTTAAATACCCCACCCCCAATATTTTTTTTTGGGTTTTGTCTTTATTTTGGGTTACTTTTGGTGTGTTCATTCTCTCTCTCTCTCTCTTCTTTTCTCCATATCCCTCTACAATTATATAGTATAAAATTATATTATTATTTCACCCTTTTTATGTTTTTCTATCCATATAAAATAATAAAACACAACAAACAATCGATCAATCAAACTGGACATCATTATTGCATGACAGGATCTCGTAAAGAAACGCTACTTGAATTTGATCCTAAAATTGAAAAGTCACTTCACACATAGATCAAGGCATATAGATAAGGTCAATAAAGTTACATAGTGTAACCCCTTGCATAACCTCATGTTATCATCAAACAATCCAAAATTGATCCCAATCAAGCACAATAAAACATGGCTGCGAATAATCGAACATTAAAAGAACTAATCACCCCTGATGTGGAGTACCAACCTGCTGACATCCAATATCCCGAGGAAGCATCCCACTATGAGCTAATATCAGGCCTCATATATCTTCTTCCTAAATTTCATGGTGTTCCCAGTGAGGACCCCCATAAACACTTTAAGTGATTTCACATAGTGTTCTCCACTATGAAACCCCAAAATGTGTCTGAGGACTTATTTAAGTTTAGGGTCTTCCCTTTCTCCCTTGAAGGTCTAGCCAATGATTGGATATAATATTTTCCTACCTCAACAGGGGGATAGAATGACCTAAAAATACTCTTTCTAGAAATGTTATTCCCTGCCACCCGAACAACATCATTTATGAAAGAAATCCGTGGGATAAGGCAATCACACGGAGAGACCCTTCATGAATATTGGGAGAGATTCAATAGACTTTTCTCAAGCTTCCCCCACCATTAGATTACTGAACAACTTTTAATTCAATACTTATATTAAGTAAATATCCCCATGGATTGGGGAATGATTGATTTTGTAGCTGGTGGTTCCATTGTTTACAAAACTCCTCCCGTCGCTCGTGACATAATAGCCAAAATGGCTCAAAATACACAAACAATTTGGTACATGAGAAATTGAACCAACCCGAGGAGGTCATGAGGTAAGTCATTCGTCCCAAGAAAAAAATGTAGATAATAAACTTGATTAGATGAATACTATTCTAAGGAAATTATCTAAAGCATAAGGTAACACACACTCTCCTCATGTTCTATTACATTGTTGTATTTGTTCTAATAATACTCATTTTTCTGACCAGTGCCCACAAATTCAGGATTCATCTGAGTCTTGTGCTACAGTGTTCCTTGGGTATCCATTCAAACAAACACCACCATTCAAGAAAGAACAATTCAGGCCAAATCCAAATCCAGGGTGGAAAACACAACCCCAGTATCGACAAGGAGGAAACTCAAGCTACCCTAATCATAATTAGTATCAACCAGGCCAAGGTATGGAACCTTCTTATTCTTCAACCACTCAAAACAATCATCCTCCTCCTCCCAGATCTTAAAAAAGCCTCGAGGAAATGGTAAAAAAAAGGCAACCCAGAACCTCCAGTTCCATAAGACCACACAACCGGCAATTCAAGACCTACAAACTCAAGTAGGGCAGTTGGCAAATACCATCAGTGAGCTTAAGATGCAAGGGTCCGGAAAACTACCATCTCAACCCATTTGTAATCCGAAGGACAAAGGTAATATATGTGAAATTACACTTCATATTGGTAAAGAAACTTCTCCTTCTACTGATTCTACTCAATAGATATGTACCTCTCTTGAAAACACTCTTTCTCCACTCATAAAAGATTGCAATGAAGAAGAAAAAATGATTATAAAATTATCAGTAAGGATTCCAATGAATAATCAATTCCTCTTACTTTCCCTCAAAGACTCTATAAATCTAAGGAAAACTTTGATAATGTGATTGAAAATGAAATAATGGATACATTTAGAAAATTTCAAGTTAATATTCCATTTTTGGATGCAGTCACGAAAATTCCCCGTTATGCTAAATTTCGTAAAGAACATTGTACCCATAGACGAAGGCTGAAGGGGAATGAGAGAGTCAACTTTGGTAGGAATGTATCGGCCTTGATTCAACCAAAAATTCCAACCAAATGCAAGGATCCAGGAAGATTCACGATACCTTGTACCATAGGGGAGACCTTCTTTTCTCATGCTATGCTATATTTAGGTGCTTCTATTAATGTAATGCCTCACTCCGTGTATACATTATTTTCAGGTTGGAGAGATTCAACCAACATGCATTGTTGTGAAACTTTCCAACCGAAACACAACATGCCCATCAAGTGTGGTCGAGGATGTCCTCATAAAATTTAAGAATCTCATATTCCATGCAGACTTTTACATTATTGAGATGGAAGATACCTGAACCCAAGGACATGCCCCTCTCATAATTGGGAGACCATTCCTCAAAACAGCAAAGACGATCATCAACATTCACAATGGTATGCTATCCATGGAATTTGGAGGAGAAAAGAACAGTTTTAATATCCTTGAGGATTTGAAACACCCTGTTGAAGAGCACTAAACTCTTCTTATATATTCGATGGAAGTTCTCTCAAAATATCCACACACACATAATTCTCTTCTCAACCCATACTCTGATTCATTTTCTTCTTCTTCACCCTTGGATGATTTATGTTTTGAGTCATGTTTTGAGGGTTGTGTGGGTTCTGAAAATTGTAAATTTTGTGCTTTAATTGATGAGTGTGTTCATTAATAGGTATATATGACAGTTGTTGACTCTGCAAATCTCATTTCAATAGATTCTCTATCTTTATAGATTAAACATGAGCAGATAGGAAGTTTAATGGACCTCACTCCCCCTAAATCCCCTACCTCAGTCCAAAACCCCCGGTGTTGGAATAAAAACCACTTCCTTCTAATTTAAAATATGTTTATCATGAGGGTATTGACTGATTTTTGTTCATTATTTCCAATAACCTCTCTTGACAACAGGAATCGAAACTGCTCAAACTTTTAAGAGAGTGTAAAAAGTAAATATGATGGACATTGGCTGGTATTCCTAGGATTAGCCCATAAATTTGTATGCACCATATACTTTTGCATGATTTGGATAAACACGTAATACAATCTCAACAACAGTTTAATCCCACTCTCCATGAAGTGGTAAAATTGGAAGTCAGTAAATTACTTGTTGTGGGGATCATTTATCCTTTATTTGATAGTTAATGGGTCTGCCCAGTGAAAATTGTGCCTAAAAAATAGGAATAACAGTTGTGTCAAATGAATTGAATGAATTGGTTCCAATGTGTGTGCAAAACAGTTGGCGAGTCTGTATTGACTACCGTCGACTGAATCAAGACTTTTGTAAGGACCACTTTCCTCTACCTTTTATTGACCAAATGTTAGAACGATTGGTTGGTAAGTCCCATTATTATTTCCATGATGGCTATTTGATTTATTTCATAATCCATATATCCCCTAAGAATCATGAAAAGACAACATTTTCCTGTCAATTTGTCACATATGTATATAGAAGGATGACATTCAGTCTATGTAATGCTCCTAGTACTTTTCAGCGATGTATGTTGAGTATTTTTTCTGAGTACCTTGAGAGTAATATAAAAGTCATTATGGATGATTTCATGGTTTATGGTTCTTTCTTTTGATGAATTTTTGGAAAATCTAGGATCGGTCCTCCACCACTGCATTGAAAAAGATCTTGTTCTAAAAAATGAGAAAGGTCATTTCATGGTTGAGTGGGGTATAGTTCTTTGTCATTTTATTTCAAATAAAGTAATTCATGTTGATAAATCTAAAATTGAAATAATTTCGACCCTTCCATATCCAAAATGTGTTCGTGAGATGCGATATTTCTTGGGTCATGCTGGTTTTTAATGTCGATTCATTAAAGACTTTAGTAAGATCACACTTCCCTTATCTAGGTTATTACAAAAGGATTCTGAATTTTTTTTGATAAAAATTGTGAGGATGCGTTCAATTCACTAAAAATGAGTCTCACATCACCTCCCATCATCCATCCCCCAAGGTGGGATCTACCATTCAAAATTATGTTTGATTCATATAACTTTGTAGTTGGGGATGTTTTATCACAAAGGGTTGAGAAGTCCCCTCATGTCATTATATATGCCTCACGTACCCTTGACCTAGACCAAGAGAACAACACATACACAGAAAAAGAACTTCTTTATATTGTTTTTTCCATATAAAATTTCCATTCATATCTTATTGGTTCAATGAACATTGTATTTTCGATCATATTGCCCTTCAGTTTCCCCTTAAGAACCCTAAAGCTATGCCCCACCTCATTCGGTGGATTCTCCTCCTATAAGAGTTTGACCTTGCGATTAGAGTTAAGAGAGGAGTGGAATATGTTGTATCTGACCACATTAGTAGGATTTACCACCATTGGACCATCATGTTGAATCACCCCTCCCCATTGGAGAATTCTTCCCTCATGAGACCCTTTGTGATGTTGTGGACCTTACCCCATGGTATGAAGACATTATGAATTTTCTAACAACATATTGGGTCCCCTCTGATTTTTTCACTTCACAATCTCAGAGACATAAACATGATTCTTGATGGTACATTTGGGATGACCCATACTTGTGGAGAATTTGTAGTGACCATGTAGTTCGTCGGTGTGTCCCTAACCATGAGTTCACCTTTGTTTTGACCTTCTGCAACACATTGGCATGTGGGGGCCACTTTGGCTCTCAACGTACTGCTCGAAAGGTCCTTGACTCAGGATAATATTGACCAACATTGTATATAGATTCCCATAGGTTTTGAAAATCATATACTCAATGTCAATTCACAGCGAATATTTCCAAGAGGAATGAAATTCCCCAACAACCAACGTTATTCTATGAAATCATCGATGCTTGGGGCATTGTCTTCATGGGGCCTTTTCCAAATTCATTTGGCTTTGTGCACATATTACTAGCTGTTGACTATGTCTCTAAATGGGTGGAAGCAAAGGCTACTAGAACCGATGACTCTCGAGTGGTTGTTGATTTTGTGAGGTCCCAAATTTTCAGTAGTTTTGGTTTACCATGATTCATCATTAGTGATCAGGGTTCACATTTTTGCAATCACACCATGAAAAATTTGCTTCGTAAGTATGGGGATGATCATAATGTCTCCACTGTATATCACCCCCAAACTAATGAACAAGCAGAAATATAAAATCGTGAAGTTAAACGAATATTGGAAAAAATGGTACGACCTAATAGGAATGATTGGCGTTTTCACTTGGATGATGCATTTTGGGCATACCGTATAGCTTTTAAAACCCCAATTGTAATGTCACCATACAAAATTGTGTTTGGAAAGGTTTTTCGCCTCCTATTGGATATAGAACACTATTCATATTGGACAGTTAAACAATGTAATATGCATCTTTCAGATGCAGGTTAGAATAAAAAGCAGTAGATACAAGAGTTAGAAGAAATTTGACGTGATGCATATGAGAGCTCCTGTATCTATAAATAGAAGAAAAAAGCTATCCATTATAGCACGATTCATCAGTGGAAGTTCCATATTGGTGAGAAGGTTCTCATTTATAATTCTAGGATAACGCTCCACCCAGGTAAGTTTCGTTCTCGATGGCTTGGTCCTTATACTGTTACTGATGTGTACCCTTTTAGTGCTATACAGGTATTGCGTGAGAAGAGTGGAATGAGGTTTACTGTCAACGACCAAAGGGTCAAACAATACTATTAGGATCTTCCCCTACATCCTGTGGATGAAATCCAACTGATGGATGGAAGATATGACACCACTTAGCTGGTTGTCCCTTCTCCCTATCTTTATTTACTTGTCTATTTATTTAAATACATGCATTGAGGACTATGTTATTTTTAGGTGTGGGGGAGGTCACATGTCATAGATAGGATTTTAAAAAACACATTATATATATAATAGAAAAACAAAAAACAAAAAAACAAAAAAAAATTAATTCTCATTTCTTTTTCTATATTTTGTGTCATTAGATAAACATGGTTTTTAAAATAATATCCAAATATTTTTTCATTTTTGAGTCAATTGTGTGAAAAAATTCCATTATTTTTATTTTTTTTTCAAATGAATGTAGATATGAAATATTTTTCTATAATTTTTATTTTCAAATCATTATTATGTGTTTAATGGATTTTTAAAACCCAAGACTCATTAGCACTGACCAATATTTTAATCCCTTGCCCGAGAGACATTCTAAGCCCTTTATGTCATATTCATTCTTTTAATCAATTTCAGAAGAGTCTTGGGTCATGTAGAGAAACTAGAAATTGACTTGATTCTATTTGAAGCCATAAGATTCAAGTATTCTACATTCATGATAGAGGAAATCCTTCATTGAAAAGCGCATTGTACAATTATCCTCTATTTTGGGCCACCATTATATTTTATCCTTATATAGCCTTAGAGACCATGAAATGCCTATAAGGTAGCCACATTACAAGATAATTTATCCCTACCTACCGATCTCTTTTGTACATTCTTGTTTGAATTTCATCACATGTGGGGGAGAGGGTGTTTCCATGGGAATTTTTGGGAATGATAATTGTTATGGGTTGAAAGAAAGGGTGCCTACATTTTACTTGGGCAGTGGGTTCACATGCCATATTATATCATTGATTTACACATGTTTCCCATTTTATATCCAATGAAAATTCTAAAAAACAAAACAAAAGTTCTTGTCCATTGAAAAAAAAAGAACAAAAAAAATGGAGAATAGAGGAAGATTATTCATTATTATTCACTGATCGGCTGTGACCCACACAAACAGACAATGGGGATAGTATGTTAGAAGTTATTCATTTTGTGAGGGGATGAGTGTATACATTCATTGTAAACACGTGATGAATTTTGACATGTTTTGTACACAATAGATTAAACACTCCTCTTCAGCCTCATATTATTAAACATTAAATCCTACCAACCCTTGAACCTTAGAACAACCTATTGAATGTCATCTTGATTAGCGCACTAGTTTTTACCGGTAGAGAACATAGAATCATTTCAAGAATATGGTAAGATCGTATGAAGTCTGAGAAAAGAGAATAACTCCACTTTCATATGTTTTTTGAGTGAAGAGGGGAAATTTTTAGGTGAGGTAGGTTGTGACATGTTGTATGGGTTAACAAATGAAGTTGAACAAATTTGAATGTGAGAGAAGAAAAATTACAGGAAAATTGATTCCATAAATGAGACATGATGAATTTTATTTCTGAAGAATATTGGATATTTTCACAACTTTTATTAATTAATGGTACATGATTAGGATATTATACATTGCTCAAGAGTGAAAATGTTTAGGTGCGGGGGTGTGATCGTACCACGATTCACTGTTTTATTTCACCCTTATACCAATGTATTAAACTGGTATTTTATTGAAAATTACAAGTATAATAACAAATTTCACTCCATGGTTGATTCAATTTTTTTAAACTGTTAAAAATGAAATTGTTACATGTTTTGAAAATTATATTGAAGGTTGAGGTGATTTGGAGAACCCATGATGAAGTCTAAGAGAGATGGTCCAATCTGCACATGATCCATGAACACCAGTGGACTCAACTGCATTTTTCTAATAAACCGTGCATCCAAATAGGATGAAATTATTTGGGTAGTCTAAAATTTTATGGGATACACTTCATATAAAGGAAATGAATCCCCATTCGGCATCTAAAATGACCATACTTATTGGTATTTCCAAGGAATCAAAGCTGGACCAAGTCAAATGTGGTGTTATGTAGTTTATTAGTATCTAGAGATGTAGTTATCGAAATGGCACCAAAAATTCGGTAGAGATAGCCAAGAGGTGGGGATAGAACTTTTCTATTTTCTCCAAAGAGATATAAAGATATATGAAGGCCAAAACACATGGTACCATTTGATTGATGAAATCTGTGTACCTAAAACCACGTTCCAATTTTCCTATAAAATGGCACCTTGGGATCCCCATTTGTATGCTCAGCTAGGTGGCAAGGTGCTGACATTTTGGAGTCATCATAGAGTCTTTTAATCATCCCAAGACGTTCTGGAGGCTATGGGAAGTTATACTTCAACATCTTCCTCTTCTTCCCCTCCCATAGGTTTCTAATCCCCCTGTGATCACCCGGGGAGGAATGTGATGTAATCCCGAGCTACAAACTTGTATTATTTTGAATGGTCTTATTAATTCCTGGTTGTATGTTGTTTTTACTCATCCTATATTTTATTTTATTGAGTTATATAATGGTATGTTATACTCAACTCAAATGATCATGTTTGGGGGTACCCTTTCATGGGATGTTTCACAAACCGTTCATCCATTTTTCTTCCCTCATTCAATTGCGGTGTTTTTGTGGTTCATATTGGTAAATTGAACACACATAAGCACTTTCAAGATCATGAAAATTTATTTAATGGTATAGAAAATATGTAACATCCAAACCTAGATAGCACATCTAGTTCTTCGTGTGTTTTCGTGGGGAGTTTCAGTTATAATGTCGAACACAAATCACTCAATCATCGGCGGTGTCTGGTGAATCATTGTGTGTTTTTGACTTAACCATAGGAGGCAACCTAGAATAAACTCAGTAAAAATATGTTAATATTCGTGAAAAACTAGGTATTAAAAGATCATAACCCTATCCCTTGAAGTGATGAAGGATGAGCATCATGAGACTTCCCCAGGTTGATCATGTTTAATCAATCTTGTTTACATCTAATTTGTTTTATCGCTTTAATTTTCTATTGTCATCTTTTATCATCAAACACAAGTACTATAAAACCCCATTTACCTTTCTAATTTCATAATCAAAACCCTATTTGTTTGAAATTATTGATCTGAGTCTCCGTTGAGAGACGACCTATGGTTGTTGCTGTAATGCAAAAATTCTAGTCAAAATTAAACAACTGATTTGACGCTCTCGACAACGCGATCATTCTTCTATACTAATCCTCAGTGCCAATCTTAGGGTAATGTTCTATAATCATTGTTTTTCTAAATATAGTTTACAAGGTTTTTGTTAAACATACTCTGATACTAACTATAATGCCTTGACCCTAGTTACCTATAGTCGGTGCATTATTAAATAACATTGGCATGATCACAAGATATCATTTCTCGAAAGTACACTTAGTTTAGTATACATGGAAGTACTAGATATATACATATGTTCATAATTAAATTATGAAATAAAATAATTGTAACATTTTGTCTCATTTTAACACACTAATATCCCTTCGCCTATTCCTATAGGATAATAATAATATACTTCTTCACATCCTGGGAAAAATATGACATAACAAAGGGGTGAGCTCAGATGCTCAGTAAGGTTGAAAAATTTAGCATAAACAATCATAAGAAAATATAAAAATTTAAGGCAATGCATAAGAATAAAACACAATCCTTTTAAACTTCATCTTCAGCCCCATATGGCATGGATAAATCAAATAATTCCATTTACTTATGCACAAGAATATTCCACTAGTCGAGTAATCACATGTAATATCAATAGCTAATTTCATAATGTTGTAATGCATAATGTTGGACATAATAACCATATAGTCAAAGCCTTATGCCAGGACTAAAAATATAGATTTTTTCAAGTCCTTGTTCCAAGACACTGGTTTGTCTCATGAGACCAACCAATGCATCGAGGAGCTATAGCAGGATCCACGAATTACTTACAATGTCTAATTCATTCCACTTATGAAAAGGTTGAAACATAACATAAGCATTTATATTTAAATTATCAGACAAAATGTTAATACTTTAACCATAAACCATATATTGTATAAAAAACATCCATATTCAAATATATCACAAAAACGTCAATATAATATAGAATATTGTATCATGACAAATCAACTTCAATAAGGGTAGAATCCATCAAAAGATATTGACATAGAAGAAATAAAAAGTATTTGAGAGGAATATCTCTTTCTATATTGAAATAATTTAAAAGTCACATAATTATAAAAGAAAAAATTTATTTTTTACATATTATTAAAAACATGTATGGGAAGCTTCGATGATTCTATAATGTAGGAAAATATATGCACCTTCTATATAGGTTAAAAAAACATTCTTACCATAATTTTTCCAAATGGTCATAAAATACCTTGTTTGGAAAACTATAGAATGATTCATTTCAGACAAATTTTATAAATATTCCTACTAGGGAATAAATGAATTTAACCCATATTCTATGAAATATAAAAATGTTTTGAAATACATATTTATGAAACACACGTGAGGAAGATAATGAAGTCCCAGTAGATACTTTCATAAAAACAACCGCGAATAATACTAAAATTGTAAAATTAACCCTTTCCTTGTCCTTTTCCTTGATAGAGGGTATGTTCACCACCAGAATAATAGTAATATCATTTTTATTAAATTATAAAAGAACCTCATATATAAATATGATATCATATATTATCTTCTAATATTACTTTGTTAATAATATTTCTGTAGTATCATTGTTTCGGGTGTTAACTGATTCGTTTTCTTTTATATGTTTTGTTATATAAGTCATGCTTGATATGGATAGGGTGTTTTTGATTCATATATAGATTTATTTTAAGTTATTAAACATTATTTTTAATCATAAAATGATATATATTCTTGAATGATTATGATAGGGAACGAAATCATCGTGTTGTGGAGACATTAAGTTGTACGTACGCACGAGCGACAATATCATTCTATTTGTATTTAAATTGTTTGTAATTGGATGGTATATTATATATAATGAATCCTTGAAATGTTATATTTATTATTTAAATCAATTATCTTCATTATTATACCCATCCAAATAATGAAGTGTTGAATAACAAACTACACCACGACGTGGAGATGGTAAGCTCTAGGTATGCACATATGGTGACTTTTTCATTCGTAGGATGGATAGAATAATGAATATTGTTTTAAAATATTTATAATAACATCACAGTATGTATAATGTTCTATATTATTTATTTGGATATGGAAATAACAATGAACGTGGAAGTGGAAGAAGAAAAGAACTTTGAAAGAGGTGATGAAATTATTAACTCTTCTTTAGGTGCTTCCATTAGATTTGTAACAAAGGGCTCCTTTGGTTGGATTTTGATTAAATTAAGGCATTTAGGTTTAATTGGGGGTAGTTAAGAGGATATTTGAGTTGTTTTGGCCGAACCAAATCGATTTGGAGTTGTGATTATGAGAGAAGGGGAAGTACCCTTTTATAAGAGAGGTGAGAGTCACTTTAGGAAAAGTATGAAATATTATTTTATTATTCAAAAATATTTGGTTTATAATGGGTCCAATAGAAGTTATTTCGAGGATATGGTGGTGATATGTCAAAAACCTCTTAACCAATCGGATTTAGACAGGCTTAGTCCACCATATTAAGATTAAATTTTAGATTTAACTCTTAGTTAAATA
The DNA here is from genome assembly GCA_963277665.1 of Viscum album. Lineage (NCBI taxonomy): Eukaryota > Viridiplantae > Streptophyta > Magnoliopsida > Santalales > Viscaceae > Viscum > Viscum album. Next base: position 1,587,045,882 of record OY728141.1, on the reverse strand, counting down.
GTTTAACTTTTACCATGTATTCTAGTCTTATTTTAATAAATGGTTAATAAACATACTATAAAAAAGACAAGAGAACCCCAAGTTTTTCATTATTGATATATAAGACTCTATATAAGTTCTTTGGCCAATCCTTAGAGTTTTAAAAATATTATATAAATTAATAATATAGAATTCGTTTTAAAAACTCGTTTATGTCAATCGTAACACTATTTAGTATTGGTTTTTATGAAAGTCATAAAAATAGTATCACTGATTATAAAATTTATTTAATCAACCCTAACATGTCATATTAACCTTCAAAATTCATGTAATAAATAAAAAGTCTCAATTTACAATTATATTAATATTTATAATATCAATTAATTTAATCATTCAATAATAAGGTAATTACTGAATCATCATTGTGTCACAAATAAATATAATTATTTAATGAATAAAAATTATAAATAAAATTCTATTATGTAGGAAATATATTTATATTTCTAATGAATATTTATAGTTGATTTTATCTTATGTATAAACATATATTAAAATTGGTTTTCTATGAAAATTGAAATTTAACACTTTTAACTATTCCTTAAATAAAATAATTATAAATGTCCTAATATAATCCATGTTAATCAAATAGGATTATATTTTATTACTAAAGTTGATTTTGGTCTAAAAAAACTTATCCAATAGAATTAGAAAATGTGTAAGGGTAATTAGAATGTCATTTTTACCTTTAATTACCATATTTACAATTATTCGTGGTAAATAAAATTCAAAAGTTACTATTCACCAAACATTATTTTCATCCTATGGAACCAAATTTTACATACTAATGTCAACCATGTCTCTCTGATTTTTTAAATTCAATTCACAGATGCGGTAAAATTAATTTTTATGAAAATTCGCTAACATGCCTAGATGGTGGGTAAAAGACGTTAAAAATATCAATAAAATTTAAACATCTAATCATATTATAAAATGAATCCAATTAATAACATTTAACTTATATATGTATTATTTGTCTATTTGGATGTAAAATAAATTTATTTAAAATACATATTATTTAAAAAAGTATATTTTAAACAATAATGTAGTGTTTTCACTATTCATTAAAAATTAAATGTTTTCAAAAAAAATACCAAAAAATCGCACTAAGCTAATTTAGGTATTCAGAATCCAAAAATAAATCCCATTTTGAAAAATTAAATTTCAAAAAATGGGTTTTACTATTCAAAACGGCTAGTTTGATTGGTCGTGGTGCGCTAGAACTCGATGTTGCATACAACACAAGCTATTGTATTATTTAAGGAGAAACGTACTGTGGAATTTTCAGGTGTTAAAATTCTACTTGTCAAGGACATCGTCTATTCCATTTGTGTTAATTTTAAATTATCATAAGAATTAATGTATACTAATCATAATTTTCATTTTAAACTTTCTATATTACTTAATTTTAAAATGGATAAAAATATTTTAAATCTGAAAGGATATAACTATCCTAAATAAATAAATTATTTCATGTGTTTTATATGACTACATTACCTAATAAGGCATTTATTAATTTAAAATTTTAATTTAATTTATAAATTTTATTTTCATTACAAGTATTGATTCACAAGATTTGTTACACATGTAATAGAATACATATATAATTTGAAAATAGAGATTTACCATTCCTTTAATTGGAATAATTTGAAACTTAAGAGGGAAACAGTCTCCAAAAGAATTTAATTATTAATGATTATATAATATCATTTTCCATATTGAAAGAAAAATAATTTTATAGGACTTATATCTTCATGGAAAATCAATAAATGAATTAGTTGTCTAATAAAAATTTAAAGTAGTAATTTTTCAATGAAAAGAATTGTGGTTGTATTTGAAAAATCAATTAGAGAATCATGTTTTAAATGATTTATAAGATGTTTATTGATGATAAAACATTCTATATAAATATATATATATTTATATTTGAAAATTATAACAATGATTTATGGTTGATGGATTGATTCTCTGAGTAACCATGGGTAGCATACTGCTGCTCTAGGACCCCGCATCATGCAAGTGAATTAGTGTTAGACTGATGCTCTATGTACCTAATATTTTAGGGCTAGAAAAATTCTATATGTAAACATGATATTAGAAAGGGAATTATTATCCTTGTTCTTGATATAATGATGTTGTAATGATACTCCATGTATCCATGGTAAAGGTACATAGACAAATTCTCTATGGTATTGAAATTAAATTAGAAGTATTCTGAATAATTATTTCCCATAATTGATCAAATGTTATATCTATATGTTTAATGTTAGGAATATATTATGGGGTGATGCAGGAATGAATTTATATGGAGTTACAATGAACATGTGGGATAATAGTGTTAAATAAATAACAATACATGTTATACCTATTTCATTTTATTTGCATATTTATTATTTCTTTATAAAAATGCATTCACATTTATAAAATGATTTTTTATTTTGAATTCATTAGTGATGGGATTCTAAGTTTTAATCACAACCTACATAGGCTATCATTTTGAACCAGAATATACTTCATTTTATAGGTTATTATAACGGAAACATCCCTATGTTAGATTGTTGTGTTGGGTTTCCTGGTTGAGAATGTTTGAAGGAACTAGACATGATGTTATGAAAAACATGGGATTTTTTGGATTGTCTTTATTTTGGGTTTTCATTTGACACTACACACTTATATTTAATTACATATTTAAAACTCTAATCATGGTCATTATTACCATTATAGGATCATCAATTCATGTTTTCATTTATTAATTATTAGTACTTAACATTTTGGATATTAATTATTTCATTCTGTTATTTAATTACCTTGATAAATATGGTATAGTCTCCACATGTGTCATATTGGATTATCAATATTAGTCAGATACCACTGGTGTACAGGGAGGCACACCTTAGGTTATGTGAGGAACAGGTTCGTAGCATCAGTATGTGGATCTTGGGCTGGGATGTCACAAAGTAGTATCCAACGATGTCTTCCTTTCTTTTTAGTTGTATTATTATTTATGAAAGATATAAATTAATATATGATGATTTAGGCCTTGGTCATGAGACCGTGCATGGGAGTAGCTAACCCATGTGTGGGGGAAACCCCATTGTACCTAGCGTTGGATTTTTGTTCATGATGAATTATGTTATTGTTGGATTTTATTTCACCTTGGGTGATGCTCTTGTAGTGTGATGTTCTTGGTTTATAATATTTTACATATATCTACATATGAAAATAGAGTTGAGTATTCATGTATCATTATGGGAACTGCGGATTTTATATGACATGAATTATATTAGGAACTCAAAGAAAATAAATTCATGGTTGGAATTTGGGGAAATAAAATATATTGACTCGGCCTTAAACATTACACAATCTTGAATTATGTTATTAATTCACGTTGAAGAACTTTTCAATTTTAGAGTTTTAGGGAATTGGTCCATGAATATTAAATTTCCCCATAAATAATATAAAAAAGACATTACAACTTGTTAAGCAAACCAAATTTCAAATATTTCTCATGGCAGCGGAAAGGTCGTTGTCACTGCATTCGTTAAAAATAAACATTCATTTTTTTATCTAGTAAAATGCTTCGTAGAGAAAATATTCCCTTTGAATGAATTTAAAATTCAAAGGGGTTTATACTCCGTAAAAAATAATGTCTAGTATAAATCAATGTATACCTCAAAGAAAAGAGATTGAGATGATTTCCCTAACCTCATGTTTGACACGACTCATTCAATATTTAATCACCCGAATAATAAAATAAAGCTATTTTATAATTTCTTAAGAACCTTTGTAAGGTTTATTATTCCTTTTATATTACTTATTACCCCATTATAAACAATACATAATCATTTATGATAATAATGGATGCTTTGTCAATATTTAGTATTTGAGTCAAAAATGAACTACTTATAATTAAATGTTGTCCATGTGAACAAAATTAAATTATCCCTATAATGATATTCATGAATTAGATATCATATATATCATATATATACAGTATATATATGTATCTACAATAGTACATAACATTTTAAGATAATAAATGAAATTCACCATTCATGGAGACGGTAAGTCGTACATACGCATGAACGCTACTTTCATTTCTATATTGTGCTTAATGGAATGAAAAATTAATGATACATATGTATATTATAATTAAATTTTAATATAATATGTAATTTCAGTAACTCCATCATTTATAAGTTCCATGTATGGCATGAACGTATCATATCACTTTGAGGGGGCGGTAGTCCGCACGTTCTCAAATAAATTATCGTAGTTACCTATTATGGAAACCATAATGGTTTGATATAAATGGAAAATAAAAAAGAATATATACAATATAAATATCATATATATAACATATAAATATATTTCTATCGTAATTTCCACCATTAGAGGCGTTTGGAGATAATCAATTGAACAATCATCGTTTTGTGAGGCAGTAGTTCACCGTACACAGAAACAGTATGATCAAATCCATTAGATGGAGGTGTGTGTAAGTGTAGTGCGAATCCATCTCATAACCAAAACCATGTATATTGATTATACTGGTGTTTTTATGTAAACAAATAATAATAAGATCATATGGAGCAAAACGTAAAATTAAAGAAGAGAACTTGAGGGAAGACGTTACCTTTAAATCAGTAAACTCCCTTTGGATTGAATCAAAAGTCTTACTTGATGTGTCTTCTGCCTAATGTACGTCTTGTATGAGAAAGAGATGGATATTTTGAGCCTATTTGGGTAGTGTTTGGTTGATCCAATGGGTTGGAGATTTGTGTTTAATGGGTTACAGGATATGAGCTTTTATAAGGGAGAGGAGGGGCTCTTTAGGAATTTTTGAAAATTTTATTTTATTAAAAATTGATTTTCCATTTAAAAAGGACTAAAACATATTTAATTTGAAAATAAGTTTCATATAAGTCGAAATAATATTATCCAATAATAATTGGATTGGTTTTAGATATTTTTTAAACCTTTTAATTCTTATTTAACCCTTTGTTAACTTATTTAACTTTTACCATGTCCTCTTATATATTCATACTATATTTTTAATATATTAACTATAAAATGATAAGCGACCCAGAATGGATAATTAATGCAATTTTTAACATCATATATTTTATTTGGCGATTTTTTTTATTTTTAGGACTATTTTATCATTTAATAAAATATTTATTAATTTAAAAACACTTTTTGCTCAATTTTAATAATATTCTTATAATGCATTTTTTTAATCCAAACCAACTTGAGTATTTCGAAAAACATTCATTAATTTAAATATAAAAAGTCATTATCATCTATAAAATTAGTATATGGCATAAAAAGATTCAAAATAAATTTATCATAATATTTATAATATTATTTATTTGAATACCTTATTAATGAAGCAATTACTACATCACCATTGTGTCGTTATTATATTATTTATTTATTGTCTAAAATTTATAAATAAAATAACATGATGTAGAAACCCTTTTTATATTTTTAATGACCATTTATAGTCTATTATATCAATTACATAACCCCAAATTAATTTTTTCTAAAAATAATACATGTTTATGATATTTTAATTTTTACTTTAAATAAAGAGTTCTTAATGTCATTATCATACTCAAATGAATTTCAAAGGCAAAACTTCTAAACCAAGGATTTTCATGGTTGGTAATTACTCATACAATAATGTCAGGGGAAGTGTTATGGTAATTTTATATTATAATAATATTATTTTTACCTTGAATTACCATATTTACCTTTAACAACAGTAAATAAAAATAAAAAGTAACTATTCACCCAATAGAAATATTTTCATCTTATTTAAACACATTTTACTTACTAATTAAAACCATATATGTTAGATATCTGATATTCAATTCATAGAAGTAGTAAAATTTCATTTAAAAGAAAAAATTGGGTTTGAGCTACTATGCAGTGTTTTTTCACTATCTATCATAAATTGAACTGTTTTAGAAAAATACCAAAAATTAGCCCAATGATAATTATGATTTTCTGAATTTAAATATGATATATATTTTAAAAAATTCAATATATATATTTTTCATTAAATAATTTAAAATTATTTTCAGTTGTCAAAACAAAAAATCCTGTTTTTTAGAAATAATAACTATCAAAATATTGACACTTGTTTATATCCAATTTCAATGTGAAATTACTTCCAATAACCATTATTGGATTAAATTTTAATAACATATTCCAATTAGGCTTTGATACCAATAAAAATAATAGTCTAACAATATAAATAAATTAGATTAAATGGTGGTTTTGAATTAAAATGATGCATTCTTCACCATTCATTATAAAATTTACTATATCAGAAAAATATCAAAATGTCATCAAATGTAAATTTTGATGTCCCAATTATAATAATGAAATAAATTTTGTCAAATAGAACTTATAAAAGTGAAAAAAAATTATTTAAAAAGGATCCACCATCAAAAGTTGGTAAATCGATCTTTAAAAAAATGTTAGAGTATTTATGCTTAAAATTAGATTAATTCACATTTTATGCATCTAAAAATTATTGGATTAATGTAAAAAAAATTAAAAAACATGTATAATCATATTTTAGTTAGTTATGTTCATTCTCTTCAATACAAAGACTATGCGTTAACTACAATTTAAAATATTATTATATTATTATTTTTCAGCATGACTCAGCCTTGTGTGCAACATGAGATTTATGAGAAACAAATTGTTGTGTTTTGGGTATTCCATCGAACATAGAATACCCATTAACGTTAAATTAATATTTAATACACAAATATTAAAAAAAGATATGAAAATTTCTTACTCGTTATATACCCGGGAAGTTACATAAAATGCGTTTTTTATTTCATATTTTTAATGTACATGGTCCTAATAATAAAAGTGCACTAGTTAAAAATGATAAATATTTTAGTTTTAACTGAATTATATGAGATTATAATTTGAAATTAATAAATATTAATTTTTTTATCCTTTATTAGTAATAACCGATGGTAGGGATGGTTGGGGGTCATGATAGTTGCTCAGTTTTGACCGTAGTGTAAATAAATGATGGATTACTTGTCAAAACAGTATTTGAAACCCTCTTGTGTAAATGTGTTAATATTTTTTTATATCTCCTAAGAAGAGTATTGATAATTTTAGAGACAATACTCTATTATGAACATTTTTAGTTGGATTATAGGAAGATATTTCAAGAAATGATTCTCTAGTTGTGGGACATGTGCCCTAATAGTTTCCGGTGAAGGAGAAAGAGATAGTTTCTTCACACACAACACTCACTTTATGTAGTTCCATGAAAGAGACATAGGGTGTCCAATGTGTAATATTCCTTATCTGAAATGGGAGTCCCAGTTTGTAGTACCATCCAACCATTACTATAGAAGGTGGACCTAAGGTATTTGAGTTTGGGATGGAGTCAGTCAAACAAATTCTAGACCATTTGGAAACTCCAACATATAAAATGTTCAGGTTGGATACTTATATGTTACAAGGTGAAGAAAATAATTGGTTGGATATTCATTCATCGTATGATCTATAAAATGGTATTGTATGTAATCTCATTTAAGAGATGTTCATTGAACACTTATATCTATCGATAATGATACAAGAGTTGGAATCAATTTAAATGCGTTTAAGCTATAGAAGAATTTAAGTAATGAACTATGCTGGGGGCTTCACAAACTTGTATCGCTATTTTTTAATATTTGTACGATATGAGTTAATGGTACAAAGAATTTTTCAAGATGGAATGAAATGTGATATTATGTCTCAGGTTAACAACTTTGAATTGAAGATGTTTTCTAAGGTGGTGAATCATACTCACATTTCTAAGGAGAACATGAAGAACTCTTCTAGTGAATGAGATGCAGTTTCTTCTGGATGAAAATGATGAATTATTTATGTTGTTAAGGAGCAGATCTATGAGAACATTATCTATGGTAGAGTAAAATATAGTATTAATTGAGATGGATCAATTTCCCATGGATATAATCAAGTGTTATACAATCAATGTGGTTGGTTGGGTCATATATGTTGCCAGTGTAACTGACCAATGAAGTAGTGAGAATCGTGAAATGGGATGGGACACATATATATGTATTTTTGTTACCCTCAACTAATGGGTTTTGATTTTGGATTTAGGTCGAACCAAAGTATTGGAATGGGGTCTTGTGCCCTGTATCAATTGAGATGTTGAAGTTCTACAGGCCATGCCGATGTAGTCAGTGGATGTGGTACCTCAAGGAAAGAGTATTCATATTAGTTGATTAGTAAAATTTAGGAATCACATGATATTTCATTGGGAAATGGGGTAATTCAGTTACTTGTGGTTTAGCTTGAATTTGTGTATTTTGATGTTGGGCCACCAGAAGACTGAGGTACAACTATTTTAGTTTATGTGATTGTTAGTTCATTATTTTATACCGGAGACACACATTTTAATATATCTTCTCAACTTGTGAATATTTTGAGTCTGATGGTGTAGATTATGAGAGGGTTTATGATGATAGACACACCACTAGGTGCATGGTCAATGAAAATATGTCTATGCATGGTATGTTACTCAGATGATTGAGAGTATTTTTTCCATTGAGATCCTTACATATTTAGCACGTTAGTTTTTGAATTAATTTTCAATATAGAATGGATGGTACTATACCAAGACATAATTGATAATTATAGTCGGAACATAACCTTTACATAATGTGAGGGTAACAATTATATTCATCATGGAGAGTGGTATTTTCAGAAAATTCATTAATGTACAATTCATCAATCACTGGGGGATATCACTACACAGGTCTATAGTCATTTTTTGTATGATGGGGTTGTGAAACATTGGTAATATACACCCATATTGAATTAATATTAGGAAATAATTCATGGGGACTTCTTTGGTATTTCACTTAAGAGGGAGGATGAGTTTACAATACATGTAATTCATGGGGTTAATCTAGTTTTCATTCTACATTTCGGAATGGAACTAATAAAACATCAAGTGGTTAAGACACAAATAGAAGAATTTGGGGAAAAGTGGTTTATCCGTACAAGTATGTCACTATGTGGGTCATTAATTTATTATCTAACATAGATGATGGGATGTTTCATTTATATGTATATTTCTAGATGTTGGACAAAATGATAGTTATAAATCAGTACTGTATTCCACATATTGAATATCTATTTCACCTAGTGAGGTGTTGTTGTCTGTTCTACATGATTTAATAGATGTCATGGAATCATCAGTTGAGACTGGAACCACTAGATAAACTGCAGACTATATTGATGTGTAGTTTTTTCCTTAACTACTTTAGTGTGATGTCATTCGATTTTGAAAAAATATCTCACTATGTTTATGGAAATGATGAACTTAATCTTCCACAGTTTTATGTATCTGTTGGTGGTTCCTTTCATTGATGATATATTTGTGTACTCCAAGACTCATGACGATCAGGACAAATACCTTAAAATATTCTTTAGTACACTAAGATAAAATAGGCTATATTCCATGCTATCTAAGTGTCAATTTTGGATGTACATGGTATATTTCAAAGGTCACAACTTATATGGGAATGGTGTGTCATTGGAAGTAGATAATTTATATGAAGTTGTTTCCTATGATTAGTCTAAGAATGTTTTTGAAATGAAGTTTTTTTTACTAGGATATTATTGGATATTCATTCAAGACATTAATGTCTTAGAAGAACCACTTTAAATGATAAAAAATAAGGGTATGATATATTAATGGTTCAGATTATGTGATAATTTCTTCTCAGAGTTAACCAAGTGTTTGACTACAACACCAATTTTGATCTTACCTGGTATGAGTGAGTATTATAAAAAATTTTGTGATGCATCTAGAATTAAAATTTGGGTAGTGTTGATTATGATTGATTGAGTCATTACATATTAATCCTGACAGTTTAGAAAAAAATAATGGATTTATCATAATCACAATCTGGCTATTTTCATTGTGGTTTTAGGTCTTAATGTGATGGAAACAATACATTTTGGGAAAAATTTACATTGTGTGTATCAACCATAAGTCATTAAAGTAATTTTCTTTAAAATAATATATATATCTTTGACAGAGTTGATGGTTTCAGTATATCCTATCTTTTGAAAACTATCTATCAGATATTCCCATTAATGGAATGAATATTGTTGAATATTTTATTTGAAATACACAGACATGGTATGTTCATTTTCTTAGTTTTGAGAAGAATATGATGTATTTCTATGTTGAGATGTATATAATGTTTTTGTAGGGTTTGCAGTAGATGATCCTCAGGTCTTATTTAGTTGAGTTCACATTACTATACTGGATAAAGGTAAGGCATTATGATAATATGGAGTGTATGGACTTTATGGAAATCCATTATGGTGGGGATTCACCTTATAGGTGTACTATTTATAAGGATAAGATAATATATGATTGAAACCATATATTTATGACCATATGAATGCATGGTGAATTGATCTATATGTTTTATTCGTCGAAGTGGGAAGTGAAACATGTTTTTACCACAATATACCACTATATTCAAAGACAATACCGGTGGCTATGAATAAATAAGGATATTGCAGGTTTATGAAATGATACTACACCTATCCGCAGATGAAGTTCGAGTATCAATGACCTAGTGGATTATTTATAGTACATTACCATTAGAGAATAAAAATTGGATGATGATACCATGGAAATTTTGGTAGGTATTTTGAGGACCACTAAAAATATTGACTCGATGTGGGTGAATCTGGATTTATTGACGAATTTGTATCATTTATCTCTAATAAGGGATACTTATACATTTTTTTAGCTGCGTGATATTTACCTTTGAGAGATGTTATTTCACTTGGGTTACCACGTTGTATAGTTTCAAATCATGATCAACTTTTCAATTTTCAATTATAGAAAGGTTTTAAGAAGGTTTATGATGCACATATGTTTACATGTATAGATTTTCACCCATATATGGAAAGGTATTTAGAGCATACATCAATCTTCTAGAAAAAATGTAGAGGGATACATCTTATAATTTTTTGTATATTCATAAAAGAATATAACACTAGTTTAATTTTCCAATAAAAAGTTATCAATAGACAGTATAGCTAGATCTATATGAGGAACTTCATGGAATATTGGGAAGATCACTTTTCTTTGGGATGGAGATGGGTGATTATGAGTTGTTGGGAATGACTCTCTTCTACAAGACATCATGTAATGATTATTTGATTCTGAAAAGTATTCATATGGCATATACTATACATAATTATTATAATTATCTACATTATATTTCTATTTTTTTATAGTGGTGGTTCATGTGTTCATTAAGGTGTCGTTAAGAATATGTCACCATAGGATTTAGAAGATGCGGATGTTGGCACAAACAATTTTAAGACCATTTGGGATTATAATGAGGATCAAAAAGCTGGTATATTGATTGGATCTTACACATAGTTATATTTATATTCATTAATTTTTTAATATGTCAAAACTTTTTCAGTATAACAATGACCCTTCACTGTTTAGAAAATTTGATGATGTTGAACTTGAGAATGATTCATCCACTATGCTGTATACAATTCAGGTTATGGGTCCTAGGGAAAATGTTTTATAGGGAAAGAATGTGATGTTGGTCTAAATAATGTGGATGAATGTCCATGTCCTAGTGGAAACATGGGAGAGGGAATCAATTATGAGGGCCTAGTGGCCTGACCTTTTTCCCTGAAATGTATAGTGAGGATTGGGAGTGAATCTCCAGGATTATCTGTTATAAGGCGGGGAAAATGAAAAATAATGACCATTCATAAGTATTACCATACTTGTTTTAGGTAATATATTTCTCTTTTTATATCATACATTATTTGGGATACTCTTTAGTGTTGTTTTATTATAATATGGGGAGTTTTTGAAACCCATTGGGCTATGTATGGATGGTGAATGATTAAGGAAAATCACGAGGGTTGCCCCAATAAAAAGTGTTCCCCATTTTGATCCATTAGTAGGTGGAACATTGTATAAATAAATAGTGATCCCACCCACCAAAATTATAACCATTGGGGAGAGGGAGGTTTCATGGTTGACACCTAGTTTGTCAATCTGTGAACCCACACAGGAGAAACCCCAAAAACAATATAGTAGGGGATCACTGTTAGGGAACACAATTTTTCAAACCATACATCCCATCATGAAGACCATGTGCATGGGTGATAAATTCTCAAAAAAAGTATCTAACAACTCCTACACCCCTAGTTAATATTTTTAATCCCCCTACTTTGTCTAATATGATTTCCTATTTTACTTGGGGGATCTTGAGAGGATTCCTAGGCCCATTGATCCCCTTCCCTTATGAATCTAATATTTAATGGAACATGTTGACTTATCTTCATTATGAGATCCTCCATGATTTTGTTCCCCAATCTCCTTTATTTCTATCATATTGAAGAGGGATGAAGTATTCCAGATGTTGAAGGTTTATATCCAGTCATTATTGTATTTTGTTTCATTGAATCTTTATCATAATTTTTTATCATAGATCTCCCTTTTCTATTTGAATCTGACCATTTACATCAAATTAATGACTATGGTTGGGAGAGCATTCATCATTGTTATTATGGTATGTGGTATACTTGATATTTCTTATATTCATAAATATTATCTAATTCATGTGGTTATGTTATTTAATTTCCATTTTTTCAATTTATTAAAATTTGAAATGTTAATTAAATTACCATATCTTATTGAGACCATTCACAAATCTCAGTGTATCCATTGAAGATAATGAGACTGGTTTTGATAGAAACCCATGGGGTGTGCCAATATCCATGAAATGATGACTTATTGAATGTAAAAAGAGAAATAGTGGGTTTTTGTAATTGAACTAAATACGTGTTTCATTATTTGATAAAATGATTTAAACAGTTTATTGGATTTACCATGATGGGTTAATGAGGTCTATAATAATTAATGAGAAAAATATTAATGGGGGAATTTACCATGTTTTAAACTTTTATAAATGTAAATAATATTGATTTCTTTGACAAATGAAATGGTTCCCTATGTTGTAAATAACTGATAATAAGGTCACTAATGATGAAACATGATATATATCTATATTAAAATGTGAACAATTAGTTAGCAGTGATGGACTGATTCTATGAGTTTTCATGGGGTGCCAAAATGATGCTCTATGACCCAATGTAATAATGTGAATTGGTGTTTCACTGATACCGCACATTCCCTAGACTTTGGTTCTAGACATATGCTTTATGTACTAGTTATATTTCCACTGCATTAATTATTTATGTTCTTGAGATAATGATGCTATAATCATTCTCTAGGTGTCCATGATAATGTTACTCCGACTAACACTATAGGGTACTGAATTAAAATTACAATTTTTTTGAATAATGAAATACCATAAATTCGTAATTCTCCTAACACAATGTGTAAGGTTTATATTCATGTAGAGTCTAAAGGATTTATGCTTCTCTTGTCTTTCACCATGATCATGAGGGCCAATTTTTTTGATTAAGTAATAGTAATTACAAAACATGTTTACTTATATTGTCATATTTAATATTTATATATTAATCTAAATAAATCATTGTGGACTAGATATTACGTTAGGTTCAATTTCTGGTGGCCTACAGAGATTTACTAACACCATATTATGGCTTCCTTTTGATGACTGAATAGACAAAATATTTGTAGGTTTAGATAAGTGTAGGAGCCCTAAGTTAAATGAATAATGTAACATCTCGAGACTTTTATGAAATATCTTATTTAAAATTAATTTAAATTAATTTAAATGTTGTGTTTTATTTAATTGATTATTCATATTACATTATTTACAACACCATGTTTATATTTCGATACATGCAACATCGAGTTTCATTGATAACATGTGTTACCTGACAACAATATGCTGTTAATATTATTAAATAATAGGATAGTTATAATATTACCACATGGATTAATGGAATGAATAAGATTAACTAAATTAAATAAAATATGATTTAAACATTTTTATAAACGGAAATAATTTGTTACAAATTAATTAGATATAAAAATAAATAATTATATAATTTAAAGGAAGTGATTTAAAAAAAATTTGTTTGTGGAAAAAGGCATTTTACCATAAAAATTGAATTAATTACTATTATAAAATAATAGTACTAAAATATATATTATATATTAACTAAAATACATTTACCTTCAACAAATATATTTGATAGGAATATGATAAGAAAAATACTATTTTATGTATAAAAAAGTTATATTTGTTTTAAAGGAATTTTTCTGCCTTTTAATGGTGCACTTGTTTTAATACCAAATATTGAATGTTTGATAATTTATTTTGACAAAATAATTTTATTTTTTGAATGTGTAATGTCAGAAATATACTAGGTTGGTTTTTAGGTATTTTTCTGAAAACATACATCTTTTGATGAATAATGAATAAATATAACATTTTAATTGAAAAATGATTTTTTAAAAATAATTTATAATAATAAATTACTATTAAATTTCTTTAATATTAATTATCTAAATTATACACTTATTAAATAAATTTATTTTATATGAGACACTTTTATATTTAATATATACATAAAAAAGATAGTAAACTTTTGAACATTTTAACTTTAAAGACTTGATGTCCTACCCACTCTGTAAGATTTATATTAAATTAATTTTTCCCCTTTTATAAATTAAATATATAAGAATTGATTCTATATTTGGAATAATACACATTTATAATGTTTAATTAGGTTGAATAATTTTTTTATAGAATTAATTAGTTATGATAATTCAAATTAATTACAATGGTTACGGTGAAAAATGAGTCCACCAAGTGACTAACAATTATAAGTAAAGGGAAAATGACATATAATATTATAAGACACCCATTTTAGGTACATATATCTACCTTATAACTTTTAGGATCTACTTTGGTTCATTATTAGGACATGATGTTAGGAAAAATGTGGGTAAATATAACATATTTTTAAAACTACCATGTGTGTCCTCTCCCTCGCTCATAAATAACCACCAACTATCATTTTCTATTCAAAAAATCAATTCAAATTTTCTTATCCAAGACTTACCAAAATCAAATCCCCACATCCCACTTAAATTAACATAGTTACTCAAGTCAACCAGACCAATCACCCAATTCTGCCCATTATAGGGTGGGGAAAAAAATGTAACAAAACATTTCTCATTTCTAAGAAATACATGAAAAACAAAAATTGTTAAAATTTTATAAATTTAGAGATAACAGTTATCCAAATATAATATAAATATATATATTTTTTAAAAAAACCTCATGTGACTAAAAATCACATCCATACTATCCTAAAAAGAAACAATAACATATAGAGATGTTTTCATGTTATAGAATGATCGCTCATTTAACTAAATCTTAAATAATAAGGTCTTTATCTTTCCACATGAAGAAATAGGATGTCGGTAACATATCCTCTTAGGGTACAAACAAATTATCTATATAATTTTAAAAAACAAGACCATTCTTGTCCAGGATTTAAAATAAAACATTTTCGCAACATTTTTTATAAATAAATCATTTTTAAATGCTTTTTCAATCAGTCCTTGATGTTTATAACATTTAATTATACATTTCCAATCCTAAAAACATAGAAGGTAAAATAATTAATAGAAACAAAAATATGACCCAAAATCCATAAAACATAATATCATGTAATTAAAAACTAGAAACTATAATTCACCTATTATCCATGCTCTAGCCTACAGGCCAACACAAACTAGAAACTCACAAGCCTAAAAACATATAAGTATGGACTAACTGATATTGAGTCTTGGATACCTATTAGTGGTGACACACGCATTAAGGCCACTTATATATCATTTTCAATTCACCCAAGGTTCACCATGTATAATGTTTGTCATTTTTTGTTTTAATAGCCTTGCTCAAATTTTATATAAAACAACATAAATATCCAAGACAATATTCTTTAGTGTTTGAAAATCCATTTTCCATTTCAGAGCAAGGAAATTAAATTTTCAATTTAAAATTACTTTTCAAATGTGAAACCATGCACTCTTCAATTTACCGGCATGAAATTCCATTTCAAATTTCAAGGAACTAATTTAATTAATAAGAAATTCAAGAAATCGTAATACTGGAATATATCCACCAAGCTCAAGATCGTAGAAAAATTTACCATCTTGGACAATGGGGTTTTGAAGCCACACAATATTCATTTGGAAGATAATGAATAACTAGAGAGCAAAAAATATTGATATAAAACAACATACATTTACAAATCCGTACAAAATAATGTTTCCAAAACCACCAATGAGAGATAAATTGGGAAGAAGGATATACTAGAGAGAAGAAGTAGCTAAACCTGCTGATCAATAATTGAATGAATTGATCCAGACAGAAGGAAGACACCCAAAATCACCTTGGGTAAGTCCTCTAGCTAAGAGAAGAAGAATGAAAAATTGAATGATCCCTAAAACAAAACCACAACACCCTAAATACTAAAAATCAGGTAATTACATGGTGCATAGTACCATTACACTTCATGATACCATTTCATTTTAGGTTATTTCAGAAGAACATGTCAACTCAAATTAAAAAAAATGATTTTTCACATTACCTGATGTTTAACACTTACAAGATGTGTAACATTCTCACATAGCGTAATCCAGTCCACAACCTATATCCAGCAGCCATTACAGATCGTGCAATCCCATAACATGTCATGTAGCTTCACAACTAAAAAAAGAAATTTCCTGAAAAATGCTAAAAATCCAATAAATCTGTGACATCTCCATTGTAGTTATTCCCCATATTTTGGTTTCAAAATACTCATCCAATGAAAAATGTAATACCATTAACAATTTTCATATTATAACATACATCAAGGTAATAAGGAATTATATTCTCCCCACCATAAAATCTTTCTATTTCTAGAAAGCGATCAAGATAATGAATCCACAAAAAAAATACCACTAATACCTCATCAATTAATCTTACTACCACATCTCATGGTGGTAATTTATACACATCCACATTTCTTGAAGCAGATAGATTATTTTACCATGAAATAACTTATCATAGAGACCCATAATATGATCATACTTCTCTACCAAATTGGTATCGGGATCAATAACAACATACTCCCAAATACTAACATTGTATGGATCTAGAATATACAGACTCGACTAGGAATCATGACATATTACATTTATATTAGTCATTATAGGTAGTTATAGAAATTGATAGGCCACCCTCCCCCATAAATCAATGATATCAATGGATCCTATAATCCTCGATGCCGATATACCCTTCTTACCCTAAAAATGATGTCCCAAGCGATGTGAAACACTGATAATGACAGAAGAAGAAACCTAATACTCTAGCAGCTAATTTAAACGGTCCATGTATGATTTGTATTGGATCTATTACATTATGAAACACCAATAGATAAAATAAACATAAGATATTGTCCCATAAAAAACACTCTTAGAAAACAAGGACTACTCCTCCAACTCTACCTACCAAAAGGGAGATTGATGTGGTCACAGATACCATGCCTCAATGTGGACCATCCAGATTGAACACATATAACTATTGTTATAGGTGAACTCAACCAACATAAAATGTATATCCAAAGATCCACTGAAATTAAACAGATTCATGGAGCTTATCATGCATAATCTGACAATCCCTCTATTTATTTCAATCCCTCTGTGGATAATAACCCATGATAAATTTTATTGGGAATCCATTTCCTTCTGCAAATATTTCTAGAAACAATAAGTAAACTATGGCTCGCTTTTATAAAATACTATATAAGGAAACCCATGATGCTTAAAACTCTCTTGGACATAAAATCCCATAATCATTTCAACTTTTTCCCTTTAATTTATTAGTATGAAATATGACTTTTTGGTCATTATATCAATAATAATCCAAATTTTATCCACCCCACTACAGGATGTTGTAATAAAATGACTAAAACGTTGGAAATACCACCCCACATCTATACCAGAATAGTAAAAGTCCAAACAAAACCTCTATGTTTGGTTCTACACAATAACTCATTGATAGGTGAGAACCCACGAAAAGAAATCAACAACTGACCGTATCATCCCTAAAAAATATTAACATCTCAAATTGTGGTATATATTTTTATCCCCAATGTATACTAACCAAAATTATTAGATTCCACTATCTAGAAACTTCAATATCAATGAAAATTAATCATCTAACCTACTATAATATTAAAAATCACCCTTGAGAAATTGAGATAACTCGCACACTGTCTCTGCACCATTTAGGATTTTCCCTGATCATCAACTAGAGGTGTATGTAATATGCTCAGGAAAACCATGCTTATAAAAAGTTGAGTAAACTTTTATAGAATCCAAGAATACTTATCCACAAACTTACTCCACTTTAAATCTCATATCAAAAATCAAACTCCTCAGATACCACTACTCATCTAATTCCATCAAAGCATATGATAGTAATTTTCTTTTCATGACATCAGCCACCACATTCGTTTTCATAAGGGTATATGGGATATCAAAATCAATGGTCAGATGATATTCAACCCAAAATCTCTATCTCTTGATTAGATCTATCTATGTTAAAATATACATTATGATTTTATGATCAGAATATATGGTATATCTCTTTCCATAGGGACATTTATGCCACTTTTTGAGCCCATGTGTAATAGTTAACAACACAATATCATGGGTATGGTAGTTATAATCTTGAGGGTGTGACATAAAATATCTATAAGTCAGATCATGTCACCATTACATCATGAAAAATACCAACACTGTACCAGAGGAATCACAGAAAACCTCATAACCTGACCTAGGTTTTGGAAGAGTCAAAACTGGTTCTGAATTCAACCTCATCATCAACTCCTAAAAATATTTATCACACTTTATCATATGTTAAAACATTACACCTCTCTAGGATAAATTGTTCATTAAAGTTGAATGCATGATATTGTCCTGTACAAACCGTCTATTGTAACCTGCCAACCCACAAAACATTGGATCTCAACAACATTTTTGGGAAAATCCAAACATATAATTTTTTGTATCTTTTTAGGATCAACAAATATTCCCATCCTAGATATCACATGACCCATAATCTTCACACCCGAGATCCAAAACTCATTTTTTAAAGCATACCATACAGATTTTATTCTCTTTATGTTAGAATAATGAAAGAAAAAATTATATGTGCACCTCCACTGTCTTGGAGTAATCCAGGATATCATTTCTCTTTAAAGTTGAGAATCATGGTTCTCTCAAAAAAAAAATTTTCTAAAAATGTATTCAAATTATTTTTTAATTGTATTTTAACATAATTTTAAATGGAAAAGATATTAAAAACATTTTATGTTTTGAAAATTATTTTATATTATTTTTAAAGCATCATTTTTTAATTTTTATTGTAATTTTAAAAGAAAATGTTTTCAAAATATTTTATGTATTGAAAAGTGTTTTTTAAATATGAAAGGATATATTTGTCATGAATGTTTTTAAATTATTATATATATATAAATTATGTTTCCAATGATTTTTACAAAGAAAAGGATTCTATATTTTTATTCTATTTTAAAAAAATTATTTTTAAAATGAAAAGGATATTTCCTCATGAATAATTTTAAGGATATTTTAGTGGTATTTTCATTCATCAACATCAACAACCTTTGCTGATACACATATTTAATTGGTGAAATATGGTAATGAGAAAATCCTCATTATTTTCTAGATAGATTAAGAATATTTCAAATAGATTTTTATATATCAATTTCCCTTTCCATAGGTTATCCATGTGTCAATGAGATTGTTATGGAACTCATTTCTCTTCCATAGGTTATCCATGTGTTAATGAGATTGTTATGGAACTCATTTATTTTCCATAGGTTAATCATGTATCAATGATATTGAACGGAAACCCTATACATTTCATTGTGTGAATAATGTTATAAAATAAAAATGATTTTTATATGAGTTTTATGATGAAATATCAGTGGATTTCATTCATGATATGGTTATTAGACAATAAATCTTAATCCTAGGGTGACCAAGATAGCTTCGGGTAAGGGCGTTGTTTATTAACAAGGGGTGACCAAGATATTTCTAGGTAAACCAATTACAACATTACATAGGGTTTCCCAGATAGCACTCGGTAGTCCCATTAAAACGAAATATGGGGTGGCCCAAATAGTGATGATAAATCCGATAATGTTTTAAATGTTGGGTATAACCATATAATGGTTCAATGAATTTGGAAATTATTATATTAGAATCCATACATATGGTTATTCCAATAAATTGAGTTTTAAAGGGTTTTATAAATGTGATGATAAATGTAACCGAAAATGGAATAATTAATTCATATGGATATATGATTTTTAATTTGAAGAACATTGATATCATGTGGCTCGTGATTATTGATTTTATAATTAATTCATTAAATAAAGCATTAAGTTTTGTTTTAATATTTGGTGATCTAGGTATTGATTGGTATGAATTATTATATGATATCTTCATGTACTTTTATAATTCCAAAATATCATAATCTATTCATATTCTTGTTGATGAATGTAAAATTTTAATGTTTATGTTTACCCTTATTGAAAATTTGAGCTAACCATTTTTATTTTTCTATTTCCAGAAGTTATAAAGAATGAGGATGAATGAATTATGTATTTAAATGATTTCAAAAGGATGATGTTGACGAGCTTATGTGTAATACAAAAATATGGGTATAACAAGAGATGATTTTCATCATTATGACCTTGGTGTTTATGAGTTCATGTTGTCATGAGTTGGTCATAATTATCTAAAACTCTAAAATAAAAATGTACTAATGGTCGAAGTGATCCATGTTATTATTGTTTTTTATTTTAGGGTTCAGATAAAAAATTCAGGTCATAATTATCAACATCAAAGCTGGAAATATAATTTTTATGATTTTTGTACATGATCCTAAAGTACAGGTCTTGGGATATTATAGTTTCTATCAATGGTAGGTTTATAAAACATTGTAGATTATGATTTTTTCAGGTGATGTTATATTAAATATTCTGTGTACCATAATATTTCTATAATATTAATTATGATAATATTTTCAGTGTCTTAGACACCTGATTTGAGACTTTTATTTAGTAAGTGAATAATATTTTTATGAAATTTTTTGTGATTTTTTTTAGGTTTTGGTATTTATAAACACCAGGATAAACATGAAGTCTTTTTAGTGAGGAATTATTTTTCCATATCAAATAAATAAATGGAAAATAAATATGATGGGGAAAATTGTCACATCCAGCAAGTTAATGGGGATTGAACGTGTGACCAATGGATGATTAGGGTTTTATGCCTTCTATTGGATTACATGATATCCTAGCTAGTATGAACACCTTTATAGGTAATGCTTAATTGATTTTATTTGATGAATAAAATATTCCCCTTCATGGTATAATATATAATTAAATAATTCTAATCATAGAGTTATGATCATTGTCTGGAAGAGTGTGAAAATTTATAAGGATAGTTACTTATTGTATAACTTAGTTTGAACCATGGGTATTACTGATCAATTTTATGAATACAACATAATTTGAAAGTTATTAATATTTTCTAATTATCTTAAAATTTTCTCACCATTTCGTTTTTTTAATGTGAAATGTAAAGTTTAAAATATTGACTATTCCTTTTATTGTTATGCGGTCTTTAAATATTGATTTTGGTGCATCATACATTAAAAATGTATCTTTAGTATTCATTATTTGGAGAGAATGTCAAGATAAGGGTAGAAATTTATTAAAGGATATAATTTAAATCATAATGTATGTATATCTCCATATTATCTTAGTACATATGGTGAAATAATCCTTCAACGTTAGGAAGTAGATCTTGAAATAAAATGTTATCCAATTTTCATCTTTTTTAATGACATAAATTACTTCACCCAGACTTATTTTCCCTGTGGTTTTTTTTGACTTCTTATAGTCCACATTCTATATCAATATCTATTATTCCTTGGGAATTACTTTGTCCTCCAAAATCTATATTTTAATTTTCTACCAAGCATCTCCATATGTATAATCATAGGTATATTTAATTTAAGGTGAACTTTATATTTTACACTTTTCATTTTTGGGAATGATTTTTAATGTAATTTTTATGATGTGGGTATAAACAAAATATTACAAAAAATAATAATCCTTTTATAACTGAGATTATTTTCGAGGGAAACATTATTTTTATTGGTGGTAGGTTATAACATGGAAATATTTTGTAAAATATATTCTATGAAATTAATTTAAATTTCTTGATAACTTATGTTACACATAGTTCGTAGTTTATCATTAATTATACACAACTACAAATTTATATTGTTTTTCACATGACATTAGGTTTGATCAATAACTTATGATCCATATAAGGTTGGTTCTTACCAGACAACAATGTAGTATTAATACTATTATTTAGCATGATATTTATCACCTATCCATTGGAATGATAGGAATGAAAATTAGTAACTAAATTAGAAAAATATTGATTAAACATGTCTGTATTATGAACTCATTATCTACCAATTAATTATAAATGAAAATAAAAACCAATTAAATATAAAATAAATGATAAAAAAATATTTAATTTGCCCAAAGGCATTATGACATAGTAAATTAAATTAATTTATATTATTGAATTATATTATTAGATTATATATATTATATATTCAATCCAATACCTAGATATTATTAAAATATATTTTATTTCTTTAATATAAAAACAATCGATTTTTTTAATAAGAATGTTTTATTTGTTTTAAAGGTTGTTTTGGATCCATTTAATAGATAACTATTTTTACAAAAAAATTTAAATTGTTATAAATTTAGTTTTAAAAATTAACAATATTTTTGGAAATTATAATTTTAATATTTTTTAGGATGAAATTTTGTAATTTTCTTGAGAAGATCCATTTATTAATAAATAATGGCCAATATTCGCTACTAATTGAAAAATGACATTTTGCTTAAGTAATCTATAATGTTAAAATATAGTTTAATTTTTTTTGAATATTACTTTGTTAAATTATGCATCTATTAATCTGATATATTTTATTAAATTCATTCTTATATTTAATTTAGATGTAAATATTTAGTATAATTGTGAACATTATCACATTAAAAACTTTATGTCTCGCTCATTTGTGGGATTAATATTGAATTATGTTTTTCAATTATATTAATTGAATACGAAAAAATTATAGATATTTTTAATAATAATAAATATTAATTTCTAATTACTTCAACATAATTTTTGATCTATGTCAATATTGAAAATGATTACAATGAATCATAATGATTCCGGTGAAAAATTAGTTTTTGTTAATACCAAAAGTTAATCATAAGGGAAAAACATTACCTATATGTTTTTAAATAACACATATGATAACCATATTTATACCATATACCATATAGGATCTAGTTTCATTAATTATGGGTGCTTGGTGCTGGATAAAAACTTCGTCACACTAATCTTCATTTAAAAAAATGCACAGCACCTCCACTGCCATACTATTAAAAAGGAACCACCTCTTCTAATTTATTCAAACATTTAAACAACATTTGTTAAAAAAAAAATATTACCAATTAACTTAAAAACATCCCTAATATCATCTTATAATCATAAAAATTTCAAGAAATATATGAAATGATTTTTTTGTGCAAATAAAAAATATTTATCTGATGAAAAGTAATATTCATTAACCTACTTTAGTTTTTGCTTCTATCTTCTCGACTTTATATTATTTATACATAATTATAATATAATAAAATATTTATCACAAATATTATTATATTTTATAATGTTAGTGTTGGGAAATAAACCCACACATTTTTATATTATGGGTTACACAATATTCAATTGTGTGTGTGGTGGACTAACGTCTTGCGAAACGACCTCATTCATTTTTCCATCGCCACCTCTCGGGGTTGGAAAAAATGATGGTAATAAAATTTATATATGATAATTATAATATTTATAACATAATAATTCATTATTAGTCATTATAATTTAAAAAAACATTTTATATTACTTTTCTTAAAGGATGTGACAACATTGCTCATGTGTAAGGTAGATTATTGCCCTGCATAGTGATGTAATGTTTTTTCACTAACATGTTACATGGATGGTGATAAGGTTAAATATATTGAAGGTGTATAATGTAATTAAAATAATTATTATATTAATTACATAATCATCATTTTGAATGTATAATATAAATTTTTTTTTGTTATATTTTCACACACTCAATCAGTGATGATGTCGGGCGTGGACGTGTGAACTACTGCCTCCTCGAAGAAATGTGATTCCTTTGACATCACAATATATATATATATATATAAGTAATTAAATATCATAATATTTATTATATAATTATAATTATTTAAATATGTAATAGTGCATACCTTCTTTCTGTAATGATCATTAAAAAATGGAAACGTTATTCATGCATACGCATGACTTACCATCTCCATGATTGTGACATTGGTTCATTATTAATTAATGTATAACATTAATAGTTTTAACCCAAACATTTATTAATAAATATGATTATTATTTCTTGATTATTATTTTGTATATTTTTGAAAATGACATTTTTGGCCATTTTTAGCCTACCTAATTCATCTTGGACACATAAACTGAGTATGGTAAAAACATCTGACATAATAATAATTAGTTAATGAAGAAAAAATAACATGATTATAATTGAAATAAAAATAATAATAAATGTGGATTGGTTTATAAATCAGGTAAATAATTAATATATATTTGTTATTATTTAATATAAATAACAAATATGACCAATCTGACTCAAGGTAATGGTTTATCTTATCGCACTATTATTTTCAATATGACATAAGCCTTTTTCAACACTTATTTCATTTATGTGGTGTGTATAATGATAATGGATGAATTTTATTATACATTTATAGAGAACTATTGTTATTTAAATATCCATTTTAGGATCTCTCATTCATGGGTCTTACGGATAAAATGTTACCAAATCGGTAATGGTATTTTTTTCTCAATTTTTCTTATTTGATATGTACATTATGTTATGAATTTATATTATTTAATCAGGTTTATATAGAGACAATTTTACATGCAATATCATGATTTTTTTCATCCTTGTGATATATTATGTTTAATATTATGTTATTCGTTCATTATGGTATTTATTTAAGGATACCAAAGTGGTAAGACATTATTAACACAGTCTCATCATTTAACAAGACTATTTATAATCAGGCTTCAATTAATGAAATAATATGATCCATATCTCATAAATATTAATATAATATGGTTATTCATGATACATTCAAGTAATTTTACCATTTACCACTCTTTGGTAATAAAAATGTTTCAGAATGGTTTTTTATAAAAATGCAACGTCATTTCTCGCTTTGGTCAGAAATATATGTTCATTGAAAAAAAATTATAAAGTGGGTTTATTTTTTTATAATTTATCCTTCAATATCATTTTCAAGGGAATGGATATTAAAAATTATTTATATTTTAAAATGGTTTTTTGGATTATTTTCATATATTCCTTTATATGTTTTCATTTTTATTTCGCAAAAAAATGTTGTTAAAAGGTTTTGTGTTTTGAAAAGTGTTTTTCAATGTCGAAAATATATTTTCTTCAATAAATGTATTCAACTTTTTATAAATCATACATTATATGTTTTTATAGTTTTTTTAAATAAAATTATTCTAAAAATTTGTTATGTTTTTAGAAATATATTTTAAAATGAAAAAACATATATTCCCCAATAAAATTTTTATTAATATTATAATAGTATTTCCAATTACCTATGGAAATAAACATTCTTGTTACATATCTTCAAAAGGGTAAACTTTTAATGAAACCATACACATTTTTTCCTGGTGAATAAATATTTTATCAAATATATTTTAATTTTACTTTATTATTTTACACTAATTAACCATGTTTGATTGATATTAATATGAAAAATATTTCTTAACCATTGTTTAATAATTTTTTAAAGAGATTTACATGAATCCCATTTATTTTCTATGGTTTTATAACGTAATAAAATAATTATTATTATTATAAGAGTTTATGGATTAATATCTATTTATATTATTCATGTTGTGGTTCGTGAACATTATAGCTTCAATATGTCATGGCCCTGATAAAATTGGGTATGATCGATACTTCTTAACAGGTGGTGTCCTAGATGCCACCATGTAATCCCATTATAGAATAACTTGGGGTGGAAAAGATTGCCCCATGTAATATCATAATAAGTTAAATGACAGGTTTTCTGAGATATATCTCTAATGCCTTGGATAATGATTTTATTAGTGGTTGGACTAGTGGTTATTCTAAATAATGTAGTTTTTAAAGGGATTTATGAATATAATGCTCTTGGATACCAACAGTTTTTTAGTTACTTTATATGATTAAATTATGTTTCATCTGAAGAATATTTATATCAATTTTATAATGATTATTGATTCTTGTGACTACTTCATTTATTAAATATTTATCCCATGTTTTCATGTTTGGTGATCAATTTATTGAGGGGAATGAGTTATTTTCTGATTCTCTCATGTAAATTGATTATTTCATCATTACATTGTCTAAACATATCATTAACGGTGACATTCATTTATTTATGAGTATGTTTACCCTTAAAGAGAATTTGATCACACCCTTCTTATACATCATTTTCCACAAGTTATAAATAATGTGGTTGAATTGTTTATGTCTATAAATTATTTCATGAGGATGATGTTGATGAAATAATGTGAAATAAGAAACATTGGTTATAATGGTAGATGATGTTCATCTTTTTGAACTAGTTGTTTATGAATCAAAGTTGATAAGTTTTGATTCTAAATTTTTGAAACGCTATACCCAAAAGGTCCTTATGGTTGTAAGTTATTTGAGTTTTACAATACATGTTGGGTGTTTTAGATTAATACATTGGATACCAATAATTGGAATCATTGAAAAAATGAAATGTTCATAATTTCTGCATAGGATCTGAGAGTTCATGTCCTCAACTATTATATGTGAGATTAGTTTTAGGATAGTGCATAGATTATGGAACAAGACATGTTGTTTGGACACTCTTGTATGTGGTTAGATTGCCATTAATTTAATTTTTTTTTGCAACATGACATTTATATGCAATGAAATATTTACTATTTGGGTTTGGGTCATTATTAAAACATTGGGATCATCACGAGGTGTTTAATCATTATTGTTTATTATTCATTACCATTTCTAAAATGTTTTATTTTTTTACACTATTTTCTTGATTTTATAAAGAAAGTATTATCACCCCCCCCCCCCACATGACATATTTGACCCTCTCTAGAGTCAGTGACCTATTCTGTTTGGGGAGGCATACCTGAAGTCATGTAAAGATCCATCTCGGGGAACCGTTTTGTGTAACCTAGGTCGAAACCTCACAAAGGTGATAAATAACGTTTTCATAATAGTTATAGAATTACATAAATAGTTCATGAAATCAATTGTTTATAATTTTTGTGTTTAAGATATTAATTATTTTTTCAAAATTACTTTGGAACCTGTAAAAGAGGATAACACAATAATGAATGAAATTATTAATTCTAATACACATGAAAATATAACTAATCTTATTCTACATAAAATGACTATATGGAAGTGAAAATGATATAGATTACTTTGATTTAAAATTATTCCATGATGTATTTTTTTAATCTAAAATCACTAAATCATTTTATGAGATAAATAATTATATTATAAATCTCAATAGTAGTTATGAAATAATACATGAATATCAAAATGATTGTATAATATATCATGTAAGTGATTTGATCACAAAAGAGAATAAATTTCTTTATTCTTCTAGAATAAAGTTAATAAATAGTTATTTTAGTATAAATTAATATTCTACCATGATTATGTCGTAAAAAATATGTTTATTAATATTTTTCTATAAAATAATTATTTTAATTACTCTCTATGTCATCTAAGAGGATGAAAATATAATGTGTCATGTTTTGGATAATTAAAGTTATTAGGTTAGAAATTATATAAAAAATAGAAAATTATAGTATTCCCCAATTAATAACATTTATATAACACTTCACATACTAAAAATATTTACTTAGGAACTTAAAATAATGGATTCAGTACTTTTGAGAATTTATATGAAATTTATATTATATATATAGTAATTTTTATTCATTATATTCAGCCTCTAGAGATGTCTATAAAGAAAAAACATTTTATCCAATAATAGATTATTAAAACAATGATTATGTATAGAAATGACATTAATTATTTCAATAAACAACTATTCCATGAATTTAATGAGATAAAAAAGGATTTTATAGAAACACCTAATCTATGTAATGACTTTTTTCATATTAAGAGAGTGGTAATTAGTGAGGTCATGATCACACCTGTAGAATACATCCTAATATGTAAAGGGCAGTGTAAATTCAGAGTTTTTAGGTATGTGATTGTTGTTGATTCCCCCTATAGTATATTGATATTACATAAATGATATAAATACATAAATGATCATAATAAAAAAACCTTAAGGAATATGAGGTAATAATAAGATAATTTTGGAAGTGTTAAAGGAAAGTTGAGCGATACAGGTTGCATGATGTAATCTGTTCAAATGATCATTATAATTAGACATGTAAAAAGTGATAGAACCATATCATTAACAACATTCAATAAACTAAAAATATAATATAAAATTGGTGGGTATGCTGAATGAGTCTTAACCACCCAATACCAAGACCTAAAAATAGATATACCCACAAATGAACACCATGTAAATCCTTTAAACATAAATGCCATAATTCATTTTTGTGTTGAAAAATGTTATATATATTCTTCTAAATTCATGTGTGTCTAGTTTCTATTATCAAGATCATTTCCATTACATAGTACATGAAAAATTGAGTTATTGTATATTAAATGAGGGGATCCCCAAAGGTATGATTTTTTTATACCCAATAGGTGGTCACAACTAATCCGAAATCACCTACTATAAACCCATATGTATTAGGGAATTAGAAAAAATCCATATTTATCAATATAAATGGGGGAAATTAATAATGTTAATTAAATCATAGAATTTATAACCCTAATAAATAACATTATATAATAATAGTCTCCATACCTATTAATCGTACATCAATATTATTGATATAAGGTCTGATTAGATCCCTAAGTGGGGAGGGGGTGAATATATGACATCCTTGTTGTTTTTATGAGTTAAATAATTTTTAAAAACCTTGTGACTAGTTAATTTCTTAATACATTTATTATATTTTTTCCCAGGCTCTCGACATGTTAATTTTAAATAAGAGAAAGAAAAACAAACCATATTTAAAGATATTATTCAGAAATATAAAATCATCTCTATTATTTTTAAATTTCTTATCTTTGTATGATCTAATATATGTAAAAATGTTTATCTTATAAATTCTATTATATTTCTATCGATATAGTGTAAAAAGTTGTATGGATCTTCTGTCATGTAGAATAGTCACCGTATTCTCACTACAAACTACAATGTTTTGATCAAATAAACATGGGAACATTATTCTACTCAATGGTTCTTCAATACAACAAATAATTTTTATCATCATCCATGAATATGTTTTATCCACATTTCTTCTCATGTATATCATCATGATTTTAAGTCATGTTCTTCTTATTAACATGCCTATCACACTTTATTAACTATCTGGCCAATTAACAAAACCGGTTCTTTGAAGAACATTGAATACCATTTAAAAAGATAGATTTTATTCCAATATATTTTCTCGCAGAATCTATCACCACTTCAATCATAAATATAGTATTTTACCACACATATCAGTTTTTTAGAAATCTTACAATCATTTTTCTTATAGTTTGTGAAAATTTAATCTGAAAATAATATTCCTTTATATAGAACACATATTTATGTACATAGATATTATATGATGGATAATAGCTTCCAAAACGGAAATTTGGAAACACACATAATTCACAGTAGTGGAAAACAATTATTCATTGAAATATTATAATAAAATCATATTTCATTTTCTTATCAAATCACTTTTTAATTAGTGTTAAGAAGTAATTTTGAATCCTTACTATATTTTTCTTTATAATTTATCAAAAAATATCAACTACATTTATAATCTCTCAAAATATTTATACAAGTTAGCATGAATGTTTAAATGGAGATGAATTTTACTAGATGACACATTACATCACCAAACTTCATTAATGGCTTGTCGTGGTCTATTTTAAAATTATATTATACTCATTTCATTGACTATAATATTTAAATAATTAATAAATATGTCACAAAAATCAGTCTAATATTTATTTTATAATAATAATTCTATAAATTCTCCTAATTTTGTATTCCTTTTCATTTATATTCTCTTAGTTTGATTATTTTCAAATGACATAGAAATCATATTAAGTCCATGGATACATGATTCTAGATTTTATATCATCAACGTAAATGTCACACTCCCAATATAAAATTGATAATATTTTCTCAAATTCATATATTGATGTCATATACACTAGCAATGTCAGACCTAAAAGCATAAAAAGTCAAAATATGGAGCCCAGTGTCATATGTTGTGCAAATAAATATACAGTGATGTCTTATAGCACGGATCTATATCATATACCCTGTCATGAAATATTACATAAAGAAAAAATAATTAGTAAATATACAAACTCATATCTAGAAATAATATAGATGACTAAATTTATAATCTTATTTTAAAATTCATACAAAATCACCATAAAGCATTATGATATGTTAAGTCTAGATAATTAATAACATAATTTAATGACTCAAAAATTATTCAAATAAAATCCAAGACTTTTAATGTATTACACGGACTTTGAAACCATAATTAAGGATATAATAAATATAATTTCAGTTTTCATTATGTTCAACGCACTATAGATGTATTTTCCATTCATTTAACTTTTCCTTCTTATATTAGGGGAGTTTTAGGCATATTAAAATAAATCTTATGCATGTTGTAGAAATGAGATAATAGTTTTAAACACTTACTATTGATATTTCTTTTATATCCAGTATAGATTTTCATATCCTCAACATGTCCAACAAAAAAAATTCAAATGTAGTTATTTACATTGTCATGTTTTTGGGTTTGTTGTTTGAAATATTATTTCCTAAAACCTCAGTTCTACCTAATATAGTAGTACATCTGTCACATCTATCAATAAGGGAATCACATATTGACATCCTTGAAATATCCAAGATCACTATTATTACTGATATTTAATTCCACTTATAAAATGGGCATAAAATATCCCATATTTTATTTCCTCAACATCTCCATAAAAATCACATAAAAATATAAACATTTTATCACCATTAACATTCATTAACTTGTTGGAAATAAATTCAAAGGGAATATAGGGGACTCATTAATATAAAAAATTATTATTCTGTGTTAAATTTGAAAGGAATCCTATATAAATTTCCTGAGATAAGGATGATACCATATACACACATATCTAAGATAAATTTTATGAACTACCCTACGACTATTTTGGGTAACATGGTGTAGAATGATATAGATATTTAAACATTACATACACTCTTCCATACAATTTTATGTATGATATATTAATTCTAATTAAAAAATCAAAATGAAATATAGGTTGTTTGTAAAATATTCATCATGAGATATCAATTTTTAAAAAATTATTTATGCACGAAACACTATATCCTATACACACAAACATCATACCATAAAAATAGTTAATGTCAATGTTTTAAAATAGACCCTTTTCAAATGTAATCCATTACCAAAATTATCAATTTAAAAATATTTTTAATATAAAAAATTTACTATTTAAATTGTGATTAGAATAACTTTTTTTAGTTTCATAATTATTTTAAAATTTTATAATTGCATGTTTGATAGTTTTATCCAATTTATGATCAACTTCATGTAATTAAATTAACACCGATACATCATTAAAGTTAGAAAACATGATAAAGAATACATTTTTATTATATCATATGTAGACTACTAAATCTACCACATTAATTACCAATATTATAGCATTTATTATTAATGTTTTTATGTATTATTTAGTTATCCTTTAAGACCCTATGAGTATTAAAATCTTAGAGTGGTTTTATTTTACCAATAATTCTCTCATAATATAGTCGTATCATGTGATGGTTTATTTAATATTCCAGTTTATTATTGATTCATAAGATATTTTGTGCCTATCTATTTCCCTATTTCTTCATATATGGATGAATCAATCCTAAATACCTCAAATATCAAGGAATTGTCACTCCCTTATTCTTTCATAAACTTTCTCATAGTATCTTTTGGTTATTCAGTATTGTTTTGAAATTTTTCACCACATTCCTACAATACCCGCATATTTTACACAACATTATATGATATTTATGATCACCATTGGTGGAAACATTCTTATGGATTTTTTGACACGAACTATATATTAATTTTAATGAACTCCAAAAACTTATTCTGTAACCACATTCCATAATTTTATAATAGCGCTAACTTTTTATTTATCACACTATTGGACCTTTTGAATTTGTTTGGAAAAAACACTCAAGTACTCTACATTCATATTATTAACCAATTTTGGTTTCTCATAAAACATATTTATATCTCATCAGTATATATGTTCAGTATACCATTATAGTAATATTCTATAGGTAGTATTTCATGCATACCTCACCTTTATGACATTATTTCTCTCATCACTTATTTATTTCCCTTAGAATCACATGTAGTTTTATGGTGAAAAGATTTTATATTTTCTAGAAATAGCATTCTTTATTAAATATTAACACAATAATATCATCATATATCCTAAATGAATATTTTATATTTCCTTAGAATGGGATTATTAAATAATTAGAATTGTATTTCTATCTGTAGTTTCACATAATTGGAAAAATCCAATGAATTTAAATCTGACATTTTGATAATAAATATTTTATGAATAGTTATCTCATTGTTCAATAAAATTCCATGATTTAAACATAAAAGGGTTTGTGAAAATTTTAAATTCTATTTTTCCATTGATGAGGAATAGTTAGAATCCTATTTATTCTTTGTCCAATTTATTCTAGTTACATTTATAATCGACATACTATACCAAAAAATAGATTTATTTTAAAAATAATATGGTGTATAGTAAATATTATCATTGTATATCTTATTTTTTCAGCATGAAATATTATTGTTTAACCATAATGAAAATATTAATGTTTAGGCTTAAAATATTCTACTCATTTTAAACTAAACCAATTTCATTCCTTAGACAAATTTTATTCTTAAAAAATAGATTTTCCTTAATATCTCTCACTATATTCTAATTCCCTGCTACCATAATGTTATAATTGATAATCTCCTCAAAAAAATTTCAGTCTATATTGATATTTTATTCTCAAATTATTAATTTAAATATTATTATTTTATATTTGAATTTTTCCTTAATCTTTTCATGTATTGTGGGTTATTCTCATGAAAATATTCCAACTCTCCATTTAGCTGAAAATCCAATTATGTCATATCTTTTTCATTATATCTAATTAATCTGTCAAAATCATTCTAAAAAAGAGGAAATCAGTTGGCTTAATCACCATATTGGACGTGTATAAGTATGATTATACAATTTAATTCTTTCCCATTAAATTCCCCTTTTGTATATTCAAATTATTATCTTTCTTCTCCCACTTCTATTTTAATAACTTTTTTAGGTCCCCCATCGGACTCAGCATCATTATCCTTATACTATTTAAATTTATAGATACAATTTTCGATTAAATTAAAATTTTATCTCCATGGTTCTTGTTTAACTATTCCTTTACACATTCCCTTTATAATTATTTCTGAAAAAGAGAAACAATAATGTTTAAATATGTAAAACTTTTCAACATATCAGAACCACTTGAATCATTTCCTTTCCTCTTGAAAGATGAATCAATAATTATCTAATAATAAATGAGTATATTATGTAACTCATTTTTAATATTTTCTTCATAATCCTAAATGGACAATATTTTTTTGATCAAACTAATCTTGAAAATTCTTTATAAGTTTTTCCAACAATGGTGGAGTATTCAAAATTCTCACCAACTATCTGAATATAACATACCATCACATTGACACTTGTAAGGGAGTATTCAAATTTCTTTTCATCATCAATGTTTGTATATTATAATATAACTTTAAATAATATAATTTTTTACTTCAATTACCTTGATATTTCCCTAATAACTAGATTTCAATTTATCTAATATTTATTTTGCAGTTTGAAGTACCATGAAAATTATGGAATCCTATATAATAGAGACATCATGATGGATTTTTTTTCATTTCCATAAAACTCCATATTCCTAATATATGAAAGAGTCATATAAGAACCCTTAGTAATGGGTGGTTATCACAGAAATAGTTTACCTCTAAAATTTACACCAAGTGATTTGATGTAAGGAAAAATCAAATTTCACTATCTGTGATACTATAGTTCATCAATAGTGGTAATAAAAATCATATTAATAAAATTTATACTCAATATTGTCAAAAAAAATTATGATCTTTAAAAGGTTACATCACTCTGATATAGTGAACATCGGTCATCATAAAATTCTAGAATTTATAGCTACCAAATGATTCATATTCACTGAAATTTTCTACTTTGAGTATCACAGTCACATACATTTACCTCCCAAGACCAACATATCATTTCAAAAGGAAAGGATCAATGTCATGGGGATGTGAAAACCCTTATTAAAAATTTCTAATAGTTCCCTAAAACCATGATATGAGTCTTCATAATTGATAGTCATATGCACCATATTCTGTATATGAGGTTGGTTAGGTCTAGACCATTATAAAACATAGGGATTATTTATCTATGGGTCCACAATCTCCATTGTCATGACCCTACCTTCTTCATTCCACGATCCTAGTAAACTATCCCCATGGGACTTAAGTAATACCTTGGATTCCTTCACTAGACACCATATGATGTCACCCACTAAAGTCACCTAACATAATAATGATTTTTTCTACAAGAATAACCATGTTATTCCATTATGATTTTCCACAGTCCCGTACACCCTAAGAAACAACTTAAGAGGTCAACCATCCTAATTACTCTTCAATTCAATAATTCTTAACTATTACGTTATAAAAAAAGTTTAATCTCAAAAATGGGTGAAACTTTTTGTCCATGGTAGTAATATTTATCCTTTTAATTTATTACTTTTCTAAGGGTGTTACATTGTCCCCCATTAAAGAAATATACCCACATTATTGTCCCTACAACTAAAAATTAAGAAGTTCTTCTGCACTCCACTTTGGGTATTTGTTCTGATACTATTTTCTATATTCCATCCTATATTTGGATATAATACTTTTCAACTAAACCCATGGGTCTTCTGTAATACCTTGTATGAAATCCTAGCACATCATATACAATTACAAATTGCATTTACATATTAGACTAACAAATGTCCCCAATGTAAAACTCATATTCATATAGTATTCTTTTTTCTCACTCATATACACCCTAAGAATAATTATATGAGCTAATCCATCCAGTTCATTACCCTAGCCCAAGAATTCATCAATTTGGAGTAATAATCAGGTAGGATCCAAAAAAGGTGAACCCTGTTAACATGGATACTAACATTTATACATTTTAGGCCTGATTTTTATAGTTGTATTTAACCCTATCAGTGCAATCTATAATAATAAATTCTATAATAGTATCTAATACCATGTATGATTACAAAAGGATATGGGATTTTCTTTTTTATGACACAGTCTAACCACTAGTGCTTATTCCATTAACAGTTACTCTTTGGGAATAACATCCAAAAATATTTTCATTCCATATGAATCCTTCTTATTTGAAGTAAACCCCATCATGAAATTATGAATATTTAACCCTTATAATTTGAAAAAATGATGTTCACAACACCACAATATATGTATTCAAACATGATAGTAGCATGATTCCTCGACTGTGTAGGGGGAGGTAAAGGTAATATCACAATTCGACATACGAATGCACTTTATTAGGATCCATATATTTTGACCCAGAATATAAATCTAGATATAATTTAAATTATAGTGAACCACCCATTAATTCTTTTAGAAATGGAATTGTATAAATAGGGTTATAGAAACTGATTTATCCTTCTAATCCATGCATATGGGTAAGGGGTAAAAAATGTTTCAGTTTCAATGAGGAAAAACCATTCTATCAAGCTATTTTATAAAAATTCTTAAACATAGACCCTTCCGTATATAAAATGATATACCCATTTCATGTATAATTTATAATCCACAAATTTCAAAACATAAACACAACATATATCATCATATTATTTTTAACATAACTTGATCAATGAGCACAAATATTTTAATCTAACCATTTAGGAAGAAATAAATAAAGAATTTATTCTTTCCCCCTACAGGTAGCTGGATTGGTTGGGGGTTGGGGTCTGGGGCATAGGTTATAGGGTTAATTCCCCGGACCTTCTTTGTAGCATGCATGGGTGAATAAAACCCCCCATTTAATAAAGGATTCATTCTTGGTGTTAAATGTTTTTACCCAGAACTATTGAATGATATGACTTATCATTTGACCAACAAGGGATAGCGTAAAATTTTATATACATAGAAATAAAATATATTTGTCACGACCCGTCCTCGGGGCCCGTGTCATGACTACCCCAAGCCTGCCTTCCATAGGCCAGGGGCTGGCGACTAGCACCAAGGCGTAAATCTCGATAAATAGGGAAGGCATTGCCTTTGTAAAGTAAACAACCATCACAAAGTAAGCAAGAGGAAAGATTAAACACTAAGTAAAAACTATAAAAAGTTGTGCTGAAAGTAAAAGGGGCTGGAAATACAAGCCCAACTGTAAAGTACAACTGAAAGGGGAAAACAACAACTGAAAAGAAAACCCGCAGCGTTGATCCGTCCTCTGGAAGTCCCACCTGAAGGGAGAGCACAGATAGCCTCCACAGCTCCTCAGTCCAGACGT
Organism: Viscum album; assembly: GCA_963277665.1. Taxonomy (NCBI): domain Eukaryota; kingdom Viridiplantae; phylum Streptophyta; class Magnoliopsida; order Santalales; family Viscaceae; genus Viscum; species Viscum album. Next base: position 1,587,008,650 of record OY728141.1, on the reverse strand, counting down.
CCGCTCCGAGTACGTCCCGCCCAATGGTCCACCTCCAGGTACTGTCCTTCTCCACAAGCCTCCACCACGATCAGCGATGTCCATCGTCTACAACCAACACAACGAAGTGCGGGCATTGCCCATGTAGGGTTGAGTATAAGCTACTCAGTAGGGACCCCGAGTCCCCCGAAGGTCTCCCAAAATCCACCACGGATAAACCACAAAGGAAAGATACAATCACGAAGTAACAACCGACACTGCTTATGTATATGTCCATACATATACCTAAGTCATCAATTCCCGTTCGGCTCCGACATCCGAGCCGAAAAACAACCCAGTCCACACAGGAAAGCAAAACGTATACTCACACAGAATAGCACAACACACTCCATGAAGGAGAGAAAAAGTAATCCACATAGGATAGCTCGACACAATCCACGAAGGAATGTAAACAGTAAATCCACACAGGATAGTTCAACACAATCCATAAAGGAGAGTAACACAGGATTCAGCTCACACAGGTATAGTTCGTCGAAAAGGTGAAAGGGATGATCAGATATAGATACTGAATCATCTATGCTGGGACCCACTGAGGATACAAGACCAGCTGTCTTCATTGATTCATCTATGCTGGGACCCACATAGGATACAAGACCAGCACTGAATCATCTAAGCTGGGACCCACATAGGATACAAGACTAGCACAGTTGGGACCGACATATGATACAAGACCAGCACTCTTCATTGATTCATCCATGCTGGGAACCACATAGGATACAAGACCAGCATTGAATCATCTAAGTTGGGACACACAAAGGATACAAGACCAGCACAACTGGGACCCACATAGGATACAAGACCAACACTCTTCATTGATTCATCCATGCTGGGACCCACATAGGATACAATACCAGCACTGAATCATCTAAGCTGGGACCCACATAGGATACAAAACCAGAACAGCTGGGACCCACATATGATACTAGACCAGCACTCTTCATCGTCGCAGTCCACTGAGGATCTCTGCACAGTCGTCGTCGTCGAAGTCGCAGCCCGCACTAGGGTTCCCGCACACAGTAAGCTCGTTCGGGAGGGTCCGCTCCATGAGCGGAGAGGCTGATACATCAACTGACACAATCTCTAGAGCTGATGTATCCAAAAATTCCGTATCGTCAACAGGAACTCAACGTCGCAGACGGCGCGTCAATCGGACGCCTGGTCTGAGAGTATTGGTTTTTTCGTCCCAGGGGCCCGGTTGGTTTTTAAGCCAAAACCAACCCGACCGTACTCCACCTGCATCCAGACCTTGGGTGGAGTGATCCAAAAGATCCGTCTCATTATGAGGAGTCCAAAAAAGTCGACGGCACGTCAATCGGACGTCCGGAGCTCACGATATGAGTGTTTCCGCTCCGAGGGCCCGGTTGGTTTCGTGGACGAACCAACCCGGCCGAACCCAATGTCTACCGAAACCATGAGTGTGATATACCGAAACGACCGTCTCGATCCAAGGATCGCGTTTCCGCTGATTCTGTGTCAATCAGTGGCATGTAGCTCATGTTACGGGCAAATGATCGAAAAGGTCCGGAAACGGGGGTCTGGGCCCGGGCTGACCCTGCCCGACCCCCCTGGGTCGGCCGAACCGGGTCGACCCGACCCGGCTAGGCCCGGCCCGGCCCGGTCCGGCTCGGTCCTGCTCGATCCGGCCCGACCGGCCGGCAGCGGCTCGGCTAGCGTGGCCGAGCCGAATCGCGGAGTGGGGTGCACGACTCCCCCGCCCGCCACTAATTTAGGCCGGTAACGGATCCGCCGACCGCCAACCCTCCGGCAGTGCGCCGGCACCGCCTTCCACGGACCACCGGACGCGCTCTCGTGGTCCATTCATCCTGCCGTCTTCGCCTATGGTCCCCTCGGGACCCCACCTTCACTTCGAATGGATTCAAACGCCAAAACGGCATGCTTCGTCGTCGCCCGTCAATCCGCACGTCAAAACGAATAGTGTCGTATTTGTAGTTTTCCAGTGCGACCCGATGGCGCCGCACCCCTTCGCCGCGGCCCGACTCCAACCGCGGTTCTTTGGTTTTCTTCCACGCGGTGCAACGGTGTCGCGTTCTTAAACATCCTTCCACTGCGCGGCGCGACGACGCCGCGCATATCCTTCCGCATGAAACCGCGTGGTGCGACGGCACCGCGCCTTCCCGTACCAACCACAAACGAACCATCACGTAATTAAGGAGGAGGGTCGGTCGTGTTTGTGCGGTCTGACCCCCTCACATTATTTGATAACAAATGGTTTAAATACATGAAGATCATCAAGTGTCTATTCACGAATCAAATAAATAAAACCCCTACCTCAGATTCAAGAATGGTGCACGTCAACGAGTCGCGGAAGACAGGCGTCGCGGAGGTCGTGCGTCACGGAAAACGAACGTTGATTCCGTTGTTGTCGAGGTGCGTTCGAAGAGGAAACGTCGTTGGATGTAGAGGTCGCGTTCTTCGGCAGAGATGTTCTTCGTTGAAGAATGGTGTTCTTCGCGTTCTTCATCGAAGTTGAAGAAGAAGAAGACTTACTTTAGCTTTATCTCCAAGAGCTCTCAAACAACCCAAAAATATCCCAAATAAAATAAGTTCCCAAATTATTTTATTATCACAAAAAGGCTTTTGAAAATTTAAGAGTTTGAAAAAAACCCCACACTTAACTCACTCAAGTTATTAACATGAGTTGTAAAAATAAATGAGGAGTTAATATGGCAAGACTTAAATGGGGGGTTAAGGAGTTTAAAAGGGAGAAGGTGAAAGGTTGGGGCTCGTGTGGGCTCCACCCTTTCAATTAACCACACATGGGAAGTTGGGTGGATTTGGGCCCCACCACCAACGTCCCATGGGAGGAAATAACCACCTTGATATGAAATAAAATTGATTCAACAATTTTATTTACCTTTTTTTTAAATAAACCCCATTAATTAACTTCTTCACCCGCACAAACGCAACTACGGTAAAGGTTACCTTAAGAGATTACCGGCATTGTGAGTTCATCGGTGCCCTCGGAATTTGATTCCGAGCACTGGTTCAAAAGATAGAAATTCCCGCTCGTTCTTTCATTGAACATACCCAAGCCAAACTTCGGAAATTGATTCCGGGCACACCGGGCCTCGGAATCAGGTGCCGTCAGAAACCGCATTCTTCTAAAATTCCAATTTAAAGACCCGTAAAAATTTATCTTGAATTTTTACGAGTCTTTACATTACTTCCACCTCAGGGCTTTACGTCCCCGTAAAGATACATCATAACTAGGAAAACAAAAGTGGGTACTGAGCATGAATCTGAGCCTCCCGCTCCCAAGTGCTCTCCTGGAGGATCTCGTGCTGCCATCTAATGCGCACTAGAGGAATCGACCGTCCATGTAGGACCCGCTCCTGTCGATCCTCAATCACCACTGGGACCTCCGCAAAAGTCGCCCCCATCATTGATGTCAAGCTCCCCATGGTCAATGATATGTGTCGGGTCGTTCACGTATCTCCTCTGCTGAGATACGTGGAAGGTGTCGTGCACCCGGTGCATCTGAGGTGGTAGAGCCAGACGATAAGCCACTTCGCCAGTCCTGCTAAGGACCTGGAAGGGTCTGATAAAGCACGGAGATAACTTTCCACCTTGGTCAAATCTCTGTAATCCACATCGAGGTGAGAAACGCAAGAAGACATGGTCACCATCCTCGAACTCTAGTGGCCTCCGCCTCCTGTCAGCCTATGACTTCTGCCGGCTCTGAGCTGTCCTCATCCGCTCCTGGATGACCTGGACCTTCTCTGATCCCACAAGAACTGCTAAGATTTCTTCTTTGCCGATAAGAGAAATCTGGTCTCATCCCCTAAATGAACCACTTCCTTTTCCTAATACAGTCAATCCTGACATGGATGTTACTAAACCATACCAAGGATGACGTCGTAAGGCCTCGACGCTACTACCAAGAGATCCAACCTTTACTCTCACCTCCAAGGGTTGAGTCACACTGTCGGCATCAGTGTGTGGAAACTAGGTCTCCTCTAGTAGATGTCTCACAAGTGAGGTTCAAGTCAACAGTCTAAACTGGAACCTCTTAGTAACAACACAAAAAGGACAGGAATGAAAATATCACAAAGGTAAGCGTCTTTTACTATTGCAGCTCATAATACAAAGACACTACACAATAGCAACAAGGAACTAGAAGTACAAAGGATGTATGCACTAGTTCTGCTCCTATCCATCTGCTCCCAGAGCTCCATGATCGAAGGCCTCAGCTGCCTGAAGCTGAGCTCTCGCATGTCCACCAACTCCCGACGGTTGCGGTGGACCTCCTAGTGGTGGTGGTGGAAACACCTCGAAGTGTCGCCCACCCTCTGCTACTCGGCCAACTCCTCTGCCTCGTCCGCCTGCACCCTGTGGACCACCATACCCGAACCTCTGACTGGGAGGTCTCTCTACCACCTGATGCTCATCTGTAAGACGAGTCGGGCAGTCTCGAGCCATGTGACCTTTCCTGTTTCATGTGTATCAATGCTTTCCCCTCGTGTAGCTGGCTCTCCTTCAGGTGCCCCGGTCAACCGAATATTCATCCTGAGACTGTCCATCTGATGGTCTGGCCCGTTTGGACCTCTATGTCACCTGTCTACTACCAGCTGCAGAAGACCCTGCTACGGGCCGTCCTGCGGAGGACCCTATCACTGGAGCCTGCTCGGTGAGAAGACTCTCCACTAGAAGGGCTATCTCCAACACCTCTTCCTGTGTCGGAATGTTGATGGAGATCATCGAAGCCCTGATCTCGTGCCTCCATCCCTGCTCAAAGGTCCGGGCCCGGAAGAACGGGTCTCGTACCATATCTGTGGAGTAGTGCGAGAGATTAGTAAATCTCGCCGAGTACTGGGCCACTGTCATGCTGCCCTACCATAGCCGTAGCAGCTCTGGGATGCGCACTGCACAGAGGGTGGCTGGGACAAACTCTGAGCGGAAGAGGCTCTAAATGTTTTTCAAGAGTATAGATGCCTTATTGTGCACTTGGATCATCAAGATCCACCATCGGCCCGCTGCTGCGTGCAGTAGGCTCGAAGTGAGGATTACCATGAGGTCTGATGGTGTCCTCACTAGCCTGAAAACTCGTATGACTGCCTCCAGCCAGTCCTCAGCATCCTGGGGGTCTGTCTCTCCGCGGAACATGGGCGGTCGCTGGTGCTAGAACTCAGGCAGTGCACTAAGGAGACGTGCATCGTCAGCGGCTGGTGCTGGAAGCATCGGTGGCTCGGCGGGTAAAGATACCGCTGGTGCCACTACTGACAAAGGGCCCTACACCGAGGCCTCATCGCTCGGTGGGCTGTCATCACGCTTGACTTTCGGAACCCTAGCTGGCGGCCGTTGTGGGGCCATCCTGAAAAGGAAACAGGTGTTCCTTGGTCAGAAGAGTATACATAGTGATCTGACACAAGTAATCACAAAGAAAACTTGAATACACATGCAATCAATGTTTTCATGCATTAAGTCGGAAATCAGAAGTCAGGGTCCTGGTGTACGGATACATAGGTCGCCGCACCAACACTGGACTCCCTGGACTGATAACTACAACCAATACGTTGAACACTACTGCTTCACATAGAAGAAAGATTAGAGTCTGCAGTAGAACCGAATTTCTTTGATACCAATTTGTCACGACCCGTCCTAGGGGCCCGTGTCGTGACTACCCCAAACCCGCCTTCCATAGGCCAGGGGCTGGCGACTAGCACCAAGGCGTAAATCCCGATAAACAGGGAAGGCATTTCCTTTGTAAAGTAAACAACCATCACAGAGTAAGCAAGCGGAATCAGTAAACACAAAGTAAAAACTGTAACAAGCTGTGTTGAAAGTAAAAGGGGCCGAAAATACAAGCCCAACTGTAAAGTACAACTGAAAGGGGAAAACAGCAACTGAAAAGAAAAGCCGCAGCGTCGAGCTGTCCTCTAAAGTCCCACCTGAAGGGCGAGCACAGATAGCCTCCACAGCTCCTCGGTCCAGCCGCCCGCTCCGAGTACGTCCCGCCCAGTGGTCCACCTCCAGGTACCGTCCTTCTCCGCATGCCTCCACCACGATCAGCGCTTTCCATCGTCTGCAACCAACACAACGAAGTGCGGGCATAGCCCATGCATGGGTCAGTATAAGCTACTCAGTAGGGACCCCGAGACTCCCGGAGGTCTCCCGAAATCCTCCAAGGATAAACCACAATGGAAAGATCCAATCACGAAGTAACAACCGACACTGCTTAGGTATATGCCCATACATATACCTAAGTCATCAATTCCCATTCGGCTCCAACATCCGAGCCCAAGCACATCCAAGTCCACACAGGAAAGCAAAACGTATAGTCACACAGAATAGCACAACACAATCCACGAAGGATAGAAAAAGTAATCCACATAGGATAGCTCAACAAAATCCACGAAGGAAAGTAAATAGTAAATCTACACAGGATAGTTCAACACAATGCACAAAGGAGAGTAACACAGGATTCAGCTCACACAGGTATACTTCGTCGAAAAGGTGAAAGGGATGATCAGATATTGATACTGAATCATCAAAGATGGGACCCACTGAGGATACAAGACCAGCTATCTTTATTGATTCATCTATGCTGGGACCCACATAGGATACAAGGCCAGCACTAAATCATCTAAGCTAGGACCCAGATAGGATACAAGACCAGCACAGCTGGGACCCACATAGGATACAAGACCAGCACTCTTCATTGATTCATCCATGCTGGGACCCACATAGGATACAAGACCATCACAGTTGGGACCCACATAGGATACAAGACCAACACTCTTCATCGTCGCAATCCACTGAGGATCTCTGCACAGTCGTCATCGTCGAAGTCGCAGCCAGCACTAGGGTTCCCGCACACAGCAAACTCGTTTGGGAGGGTCCGCTCCACGAGCCAAGAGGCTGATACATCAACTGACACAATTTCCATAGTTGATGTATCCAAAAGTTCTGTATCGTCAACCGGAACTCAATGTCGCAGACGGCGCGTCAATCGGACGCCTGGTCTGAGAGTTATTGGTCTTTTCGTTCCAGGGGCCCGGTTGGTTTTTAAGGCAAAAACAACCCGACTGTACTACACCTGCATCCAAACCTCAGGCGGAGTGAGACAAAAGATCTGTCTCACTAACAGGAATCCACCAAAGTTGACGGCACGTCAATCGGTCGTCTGGAGGTCAAGATATGAGTGTTTGCGCTCCGAGGGCCCGGTTGGTTTCGTGGACGAACCAACCCGGCCGAACCCAAAGTATATCAAAACCTTGAGTGAGATATACCGAATCGACCGTCTCGATCCAAGGATCGCATTGCCGCTGACGGCGCGTCAATCGGAGGCCCGTAGCTCAAGTTACGGGCAAATGACGGAAAAAGTCCGGAAACGGGGTCTGGGCCGGGCCAAATCGCGGAGCGGGGTGCGCGACTCCCCCGCCCGCCGCTAATTGAGGCCAGCGGCGGATCCGCCGGCCGCCAACCCTCCGGCGGCGCGCCGCCGCCGCCTTCCGCGGACCACCGGACGCGCTCTGGTGGTCCGTTCCTCCTGCCGTCATCGCCTATGGCCCCCCCGAGACCCCACCTTTACTACGATGGGATTGAAACACCAAAAAGTCCTGCTTCGTCATTGCCCGTCAATCGGCACGTCTAAACGAATAGCATCATCTTTGTAGTTTTCCAGCGTGACCCGATGGCGCCGCGCCCCTTCGCCGCGGCCCGACTCTGATCGCGGTTCTTTTGTTTTCTTCGATGCGGCGCGACAGCGTCGCTTTCTTAAACTTCCTTCCACGGCGCGGCGCGATGGTGCCACACATATCCTTCCGCATGAAACCATGTGGTGTGACGGCACCACGCCTTCCCGTACCAACCAAAAAGGAACCATCACGGAATTAAGGAGGAGGGTTGGCCATGTTTGTGCGGTCTGACACCCTCACGTTATTTGATAACATATGGTTTAAATCCACGAATATCATCAAGTTGGTATTCACGAATCAAATAAATAAAACCCCTACCTCGGATTCAAGAACGGTGCACGTCAACGAGTCACGGAAGATGAGCTTCACGGAGGTAGGGCTTCACGGAAAACGAATGTCGATTTAGTTGTCGTCGAGGTGCGTTCGAAGAGGAAACGTCGTTGGAAGTAGACATCGCGTTCTTCGGCGGAGATGTTCTTCGTTGAAGAACGGTGTTCTTCGCGTTCTTCGTCGAAGTTGAAGAAGAGGAATACTTCCTTTAGCTTTCTCTCCAAAAGCTCTCAAACAACCCAAAACTAACCCAAAAAAATAAGTTCCCATCTTATTTTATTATCACAAAACGGCCTTTGAAAATTTAAGAGTTTGAAAAATAAAAACCCACACTTAACTCACTCAAGTTATTAACATGAGTTGTAAAAATAAATGAGGAGTTAAGTTGGAAAGACTTAAATGGGGGTTAAGGAGTTTAAAAGGGGGAAGGTGAAAGGTTGGGGATCGTGTGGGCCCCACCCTTTCAATTAATCACACATGGGAAGTTGGGTGGATGTGGGCCCCACTACCAACTTCCCATGGGAGGAAATAACCACCTTGATATGAAATAAAATTGATTCAATAATTTTATTTACCTTTTTTTAAATAAACCCTATTAATTAACTTATTCACCCGCACAAACGCAACTACGGTAAATGTTCCCTTAAGCGATTACTGGAGATGCGAGTTCATCGGTTCCCTCAGAATTCAATTCCGAGCACCGGTTCAAAAGTTAGAAATTTCTGCTCGTTCGTTCACTGAACGTACCCGAGCCAAACTTCGGAAATTCATTCCGGGCACACCGGGCCTTGCAATCAGGTGCCGTCAGAAACCGCGTTCTTGTAAAATTCCAAAGACAATTAAGAAAAAATTTCCCATGAATTTTTACGGGTCTTTAAAATATTAATGTAAAAAATAAATCAATGAAACATTTGGGTTTTTATAAAAATATTTATAAATCTATAACAATGAATAATTAGATTGATTAAATTTAATTAACTCCAACATTAATCATTTATAGTATAAATGTTGAAGAATATGCGATAAATAATGGGGTTAAAATACATATTAATTAGTATATCAATTTAATGGGGTCTATTAGATAATATCAAACCACTACATAATCCTTAGGAGAAACCTCAACACAAAACACATTAAGCATTTGAACCATTATTGACAGAGAATATGAATCCCTAGGATATGATCAATTGATAAATCAATATAAAATAAATTAATATAAAATTACTAATATGTATGAAGATGTTAGTAAAATTCAGTTTTAAATCAGTAATTATATTTTGAGAGATATGTTTATACCTGTTTTCTTTGAAAAAATTGAAAATTAAATGGAATTAAAAGTAAGGTATGGTTTTTAGGTTATATTTGAGCCTTAGTGACCAAATAAAAGTACATCAATAATATGGAAATGAAATATTTACTTTGGATAGTGTATTGGGTGATATTATTTCAATATAATTGATTTACATAATAAATTAAAATTAAATAAAAAAAATATAAAATGGATTATTTTTAGGGTTTGAAAAATAAAATTCTCCTTATTAATGAAATAATGCAATGAATAATGTCATGTACCAGAAATTATGGAATTGGGTAGCTTGTGAAAATAAGAGAACTAATAAATCCATTAAAAACCTACTATTTGCCTACTAAAATTATACTGTGTATTTGTTTCCTCTTGAAACTCTCCCAATTTTTCTTTTACTCTCCATTTATTTCTTAAAAACCTTTAAAAATATTTCTAAATTATGAATTAAACAAATAAATTAATTAAATGTTTTAATTAAAGGAGATTAAATATATCAGGACATTGGGGAATTTTTAAAGAAGCTACAAAAAATATAATTCACACTTTCATAATATGTCCCATCAATAAATATTCTCAATAATGAAAATTTTCAAGTTAGGGAACACAATATTCTATATTGTACAACACGTACATTTTCTTTTGATGATCAATGACTATCTTATTGAAAAAAATCTTATTGCATATATTATTTTTTATTTCTATATACATCTTATAAATTTGGGTATAACATGTCAAGGTTTAATAGAAAGTAGATTTTCAGACTCACCTAATATGATTATATGGATCAAATATTATAAAATAAATACCAAATATTTACAAAGAGTTTGAAAAAAAATCATTTGAATTAATATAGAAAAATAACTTGAACAACATAAAATATAACCATCACATTATTGTTAATGTAAGGATATTATTTTTTTTGATTCTATATAATTAATTTAATTAGATTTTCTTAACCTTTATGTTATATACATTGAGAAAATTTTCGTGAAAATGATCCTTCTTTATTTCATAATGATCCCAGCAATATAAATTACTATCAAAATGTTCACAAGAATATAAAATCACTGACTATAAAATAAGATATTTTAGAAAATGATAATCATGTTATATCCTTGACTAAAAATAGAATCGATAACATTAAATAATTATCATCAAATATGAATAAAAATATTTGAAGCTAATTGATGGATATTTAAATAAAATTTCATGATGTATTGTTTTCAATAATCATAAATTTCAAGGATTTTGAAATTATGACTCACATGCATTATTAGATCATTATTCAGATTTGGCAATGCATAATTTTGTTACATGAAAAAACTATTTCATTCCTAATTTTTTTTCCATTGTAATCACTCAGAAATTAATAAATGAAATTATATTGATTAATTAAAAAATTCATTTTTATTAGATGTATTTATATAAAACAAATGACATGATTTTGTTATTTTATATCATTATAAAATGTATCCTTTTATATTTTCAAGCCTATGAGGAATCATAATCATTGATAATATTAACACTATAATGTTACCATTAAGATTAGTATATATTATGTTACTTTATAATGAATAATTAATACAAAGAAAATAGGTAATGTCCTTGACTAGTAGGATTGTACACTATGAAGCCCATTTATTAGAACTTTTTAGAGAGATGGAATCCAAAATATTTTCCCTTGATTATTTACGAGATGATACTCAACAAATGAAGCTCGATCAATTTTTTTGTCAAATGTTCATGATTATCAAGATCACAATCCAAACCAAGTTCTCCTAAACTCCCAAATATAGCCCCACCATGACAGGCCACTCCCAGAGGTCCAAAAAAGGTGAAATAGTGGAATATTTATATGCACCCTAGAAGTATGAATTTTTTATTTTATATTTATATTAATGTAATTATTAAATTATCCCTCTTAATTAATATTTTAAATATATAATTATGTGTTAATTTATGTGAAATAGATGTTTATAGGAAAAAACCAAAAGATTTTTGGAAGAAATATTTTTTATCTATTAATAGTCACTTTCTAAAAATTTCATGATTTTAAAAATAAAATATATTTTTAAATAATGTAATTGTTAGATAATATTTATTATTCACAAATGATAATATATGTTAATTATTTACAATATAATTATTATTTGCCTTTAATTATGGTTACTATAAAAAAGTATTTTATTTTAAAATAATATTCACTCTAGAAGTGTAAATTATCATATTTTGAGAACTATTTTGAAAAGATAAATATTAATTTTTAAATAATCACAAAAAAATTATTAATTTCTGAATATTGAATCATTTTATGATAATGATGTGTTTTTAGATGAAATTAAATGTCATATAATTATACGTTCTGTATTATGTCGTCATAATAGCCCAAATGTATTGTAATAAATATTATAAAATGAAAACACAACATAATATATATTTTTCATTAAGAATTATGTTATTTTTAATTTATTTTATTAATTTTTTAAACTTTTAATGATTCTAAAAAACAAAAATTATATAATAAGGTTTTCAAATCAATTCACTATAAACATGATTCTCTTATACATCTGCAACAGTATTATTTTAATATTTTAATTTTTCATCCACATAAAAAATTTAAAACTACTCTGCATTATTTAAAACCATTGGAGAAAATCATGGAATTTTTCTTGTTTTAATGATTTTATTATTAAGTGTCTAAATACTCTTTTTAAAAATTAATAATGAATTCCCCTATATTTTTGTATAAATAACAACCCAACCATGAACTCATATTTAATAAAAACACTTAGATAATGAATTTAATCTTTTTATCCCTCTATTAGGCCCTAAAAAGTGGATCGAAAATCATAAGATTCCCCTCCCCATATTTTAAAGACACCCTCTCTAGGTAAGTGATTCTCTCTTTATTAATTTAATTTCGTGTACATTATTTATACTAAGACTTTTTATATCTGATTAATCATGTTTCAATGGGGTTTAACACATATCATTACTATCCATAAAATATTCATGTAATTATATAACATGTTTAATTATCATTAAACACTTCCCTGAACCATTATATGAACCTGTTATTTTGATAAAAGTTTTCATTATTTATCCACGAAAATATTTTTTATTTTGAATACCTATAAGCATTTGTACTATAGTGTATTCAACATGATGAAACTATGTTTAGTTTATATTTTAATTATATACATCTAAACCATACTCCAGAATTGTAGTATTTAATGTGACGAGAGGTATTCTTCTATCATATGACCTATATGGCACAAAAAATCTTGTACATGATACAAATGTGATAGGCGGACCGAAAAATATATCTCCCTCTAATGTTCTAGTAATCATTAATTTATCATCATAATACATGTATAGTGAAAGATATGTTATCCTAAAAACTCCATGATATGATGACTTAGATTATAGCCGTGAATAATTCTTATGATGTATTGTTTTATTCTATTTCAAAAAATTTATATTACAATGATTTTATCATGTTATATCATATATTTATATTCATATCTATGATTTTCACCCCTTTTATGTTTCCTTGATATACCAATTGATATAAATGTATTACTTTCATCATTCTATGAATTTATTGATCACCTTATAGTATTTTTATCTCACTCGTTTATTATTTATGTCACCAAGTTATCTCTTGTATTTTCAAAATTGTGACGGAATTTATAAAGTGTATTAAAGAGTTTGAAAAAATTTCATTGTTTCCCAATTTTATGTTATAGTTTTATGTATCAAATATCACAATTGAAAAATACCTTTTGATCATCAGGGATTTTATTATTTATGTATTTTTGTAATAAATCATGAGAAAATGTATATAAAATTAATAGATTACCATTATTAGTATATAATTAATTTGTACTAATTTTTTGGATTAGGATTACAAAGCCTTTGTTAAATCCATATTAATAACACTAAAATATAATAAAATATCCTTTCAATATTATATACAATATAGTGATTTGTTTCAATGAAATTAAATCCCATGATGGAAAAAACAATTGGATGTGCCTTGTGTAGATTTTTACCTATGGGTAATACTCCAGAAAAAAGGTTTACCATGTATCAAGTCAATCATCACCCGATGTGTAGAAAAGTGGCCTTGTTTCACACCGACTTTGACACTATATGGGTATATTCATTAGTAAATTCCTAGTATATATACAAACAATTTTAAATAGATCAAAAGTTTTTATAACTTTTTAGGTTAGGAAATAGAACCTGAATAACATAGTTTTGAACCTATAAATTCAGTGGTTAAGGAGTCTATTTCCTTCATATATTATCCAATCAATGTTTATAAATACCCTTTTATGTGATTAATACTAATAAAAATATTATACCTAAGTCATTTTTTTATAATGTATATTATAACATCTTGATATGTTTGTTAGTTATTCCCAGACACTTCATTGGATCATGATTTTATTGATGATTGCTTTGGAGAACTTTAGGTGAAATGAGAATTTGTTTATGTTCATGGGTTCTGCATAGTTGGCACTTGGTTTTCTCAAATCGTGTGTAAGGACCCAGTTCTTCACTCATGTGTGTATCTATTAAATTTTTTATCTAATTCTTTATTTTGGGAATGATATGGATGCCTAATGGATTCGAAAATGTCTTAAATGTGTCTTGGGGTTGTTTGGAGACCAAAACCAATCTTATTGGGAGACTGGCCATATTGCACAGTTGGTGCATGATTGGACTAACCTTGAAGATTGTCTAGTTTTGGGTATAGACATATCACACGGTTGGTTATGTGGCCTAAATGTGAATGTTCCCCTTCTTCACAGGTAACCGTGAATTTTTTTTCAAAATTTACAGACAAACCGTTGATAGACAAATTTACGGGAAATTTTACTATTTTCCCCTTAATGATAAAATTAAGTCCCCTCATTCTTATGAATCTAATATTTAATAGGATTAACAAATTTTCTCTAATTTTAGAGATTTTTATGGAATATTATAAGGATTGGAATATTTACTTCATCATGGATCCGATCGAGCAACGTTCGTGATGTTGGATGTGCAGTGGTAAGTACCTGAGTTCTTTTAGTCATTCTTCTACTCTCTTGATCTAGACCAAGTTACGGAGCTATGATTTTTTTACTTTTTCTCAGATCTACTCTATTCTAAGCTATATTATAGGTCTATATCTAAGAAGAATGAGAGTAAAACCCTGAGGTGGTTGGTTAAAAACTCATCCCTCGTGTTTATAGATTTTGAAAATGTCATGTGGGGACAACTGATTTCACCAGGTTCCATTTTAAAATTTTTATTTCAAGATTATAATCATTAAAACTGTATGATTATTCTCTTTCCATGTTTGTGATTAGTTTTTGGTTGTTACACCCACAACTCCATCCATGTCATGTAGAATAGTATTCTATAAATGAGTTTTTAGTGCTTTTACACTTTTGAGACATTGTTTGATTGTGCTCGTGATTGACCACACATTTGGTAGGCCTTCTTATCCTAACTCTTATTCTATCATGTAGTGATGAATGAAAATTACCATGTCACTTCCACTTGATCCACTAAAGGTATGGGCTCCCAATTTATAATTAAATTTGAATTAAATATATGTTTCATGTTTGTAGAACCCCTTACCACATTAATATAGGGTATTGGAAAAACAATTAATTATTGAAAATGATTGCAATGGTTGTAAAAAAGGATACACTCTAATTTACATTGTTACACTAATAAAAGGAAAGTATTGACCCAAATGGACTTATTGGGTAACTCTGATTTGATTAGAAGGGTTTATGCTACATGACCTTATCACCCAAATTAATGTAATGTCTTCAACCAAATGAAATATTGCATCACCTCATAATTAAATAACAGTGTCCATAATCAATATCACCTTGGATTGTTATTGGGGAATTTCATGTTCACTGGGGTACCCCATTTTGATTCAAGGATATGGATTTCGTAGGTTGAGACCCACTTATATCTTGATCATTATCTTTTCGTGTATTTCCAATATGATATTGTAGGATCACTCACATGACATTGAAGGATGCCTTGGGGACACTGCTTGGATGCAACATTGATAAATACGTGCCATGGGTACATCCCATAGGGCCCTATCTCTTCTTATCCATGTTTTAACATGGATGATAACCTTGGATTCATTAGGCATAATATTGCGGAATGACATGGAAAATGGCCCTTAGTTTACACTCTTATACATAGCCAGGATACTGTTATTATTAAGAGGAAAATCCTTTAGTTGTACGTTTCTTTGGTTATTACCTTGGAAATTTATTGTTAAATGTCATTACAAGTTTCCATTAAAGAAAATGGAACCTTCACTATTGATAACATGTTTCTAATGTACCAAAATGTAATACTAAATTAATGGACTGGTTATGTTCAGATTCTAGTTGATGGGTGAACTAGGTACTAGTGTATTTAGTTACATTTTACTACTTTCTTTGATATATTCATTCTTGCACACTATTACATTTCCATTACATGGGCAGGAAATTATTGTCATCATTGGTGGTGGCCCATTGAGAATATCTCACACCTTCTCTGGGCACGTTTTGGTACTCAGAGAAGATTACAGTAATGAAGGAGTACATAAATGGAAGCATATGGTTTCAAAAACATTATTGCTTCTATTTTGGATGGATCTTTACATCAGAGGACCGAGTTACATCTATGAAATCTTGGGATAGTCGTTGATTCCATTATAATATTTTGGACCATGTTATGCATGCTATATTTCATTTATGTTTCCTAGTTTTCTAGATACTTTACTTTTCATCATAAATTGTTTTATATTATTCTAGTTATCTCAGTTATTGATAATATTGCCTCTATTTTACCTATGTTCTATCTACATGTATTTCATTCAATATTTACATTATTTTATATTTATATGTTGGGATACACTTTAATATTGATGGTATAGTCTCCCCACAAACAAACCCTAGACCATATCTGCTAGTCGACAACCTATGGAATTCGAGGATATTTGTTGGAGGTCATGTGGGACATCAGGATCAGGGCACCTATTAAGTGACATCTAGATCCAGGATGATTCAAATGGTTATTAGAGGGGGTCCCTTTCTTAATTTACTATTTAGATATAGTAGATTGGTGAGTAGGAATGTTGGGTATATGGTCTTAAGTCATATTTGGGTCTTGCAAACCCATGTTGGGGGTGAAAGACATGATTTCATATATAAATTTTTTGTTATGCTTCTTCATATCACAGTTGATATTATTTCATCATTGGGTGATGCACATGCTATTTGTTGATGTTGATTGTTATTCTAATTGAGGATTTATTCCATACTTGTCCTAATGATATGAGGTAAAAGAGCATTATAAAATGAATCAAATAAGTACCTATAATTCAATTTTCAAACATATTTTCATGCTATATTAGTGAATTTAACAGCTTTCCATTTCTTGATATGTTTTTTATTTTTAAGTGATGTTGTGTTAGTCAGCATATTTTATATAATTTGGGGTTCCATTAATTGATTTAATGTATTAACTCATGAGTTTTATGGGCCCTTGTGGGTTGCGATGAGTAATTTACTAAGTCAATCCATTATGATATAAATAAATGGGTTTTCTTTCAAGTGATAAGGTGTATGGGAACTGATTCACGAGGAATGGATATCAATTATAAAGTGAAACATGAATTCCAAATTGAAATACTTTCATGTACTTATCATTCCTTTTCATGTTTATGAAAGGAAATGGAGTGAACCTGGTAATTAAATTAAAAAAAAAATGAAACATAAACATGAGAACATACTAATACCTGGTTGTCTATGCGGGTTTTGGGGTTGTATTTCTTAGGTAGTGAGCCTTCCTAATTTATCATCCATAAATGATACTATCTAACATCTTAAGGCTTGTTCTGATATGTGCACTTTGAAATTATATACTAATGATTTCATGACATCATCGTATCCTATAGAAGGAGGGTGGTGATGACTATCCTCCCGAGATGGTGGGCCCTGAGCTTCCAATCTTACTATTAAGAGTTATAATATAGTACCACCTATTGTACCTAATATGGACACTAATTCTAGAGTTTGTGATAGTTTCCTACTTCTGATAACGTCCATGGAAGGTACTCCACATCTTGCACCAATGATGGAAGATCTAACTCGTGAGTTCCAACAGCAGCGTCCTTCTACTTTCTCGGGGGATGGTGGTCCACTAGCTACTAATTCTTGGATACATTACATCATATATATCATTGGGTATCTTGAAATTCATCTAAAGTAGAGAGACATTATTTCTAGTTACATGATTCAGGATTCACCCAAGAGTTAGTGGGATGTGGATTACTAAGCTTGTCATCATCAGGGCATGTTATGGGTTGATTTTGAGATGGACTTCAATGATCAGTTCTTCCCTCAGACACTGAGAGATTATATATCCAGAGATATCGTCCATCTCATGTAGGGTTCTATGTCAGTTAAGGAATATTCAGAAAATTTCAATTATTTTATGCACATTTCACCACTTCTAGCTGGTTTGGAGATTTCATGTGTTAGACGTTGTGCAGATGGGATCTGGTACACCATCTACATACAGGTTAATGTCTTTTGCGTACATAATTGTTTTTATAGTAAATCATGAACATATCACAAAATGAAATCTAAGTGATGGAAATAGTACCAGGTTTAATGTATCAATGGTGTGTTAGGCCATTAGTTCTTTTGGTAGTAGGAAATGTTCTCTTGTGGTATTTTTTCATAGAGGTTACAACCGTAGTAACAATTTTTTATGTCTCTTAGGTGTGTCATCACTGTTGATGATGGGGGAATTTTATGACCCATTGTAATCGAGACTTAATGGAGTTTTGGGCTTGTGGTCGTATATGGCATATCCAACGTTTCTATTTCACCATTCATCCACCTTTGAGTGGGAATGGATCTACACCAACTCTACCTTCCGGAGCATTTTCATTTTCACTACATCAGGATGGAAGTTGGAATAGCACCAGAAGGTTAAGATGAGGAGGAGTTCATGGTTGTGGAAGTCAGGCCCCTTATCACCAGCAGAGCCAACAGAGGAGTTAGGATCGGGGTAGACAATATGTTTCACAAGGCCCAGGATCTTGTCAGTTGCATGAACTAAAACCAATACCCAAGGATTAGGTTGTGGGACCATCTACAGTACGATTTACCATTATTTTAGCATCTAACATTTTATATGATTTATTTGATTCAGGTTCTTCGAATGCTTTTATATCGGTATCTGTATTTGAATTTCTCGGACTGTAGATACAATATTATTGTGATCTAATGACCCAAGATACACCATTAGGTGTATGAACAGTGGGAATATGTTGTTGTAGGGACTTCCCCCTTGAGGGAGGAAGAAACCCTTTCTTATGGAACATCATCATTCTCGAGATTGCAGGCATTGATTTCATTCTCAGGATGCATTTTTTAGTTTAGTATCACACTTTGTGGACTTCTATCATCCGAGGATATCATTTAAATAACCATAAGTCAAAAGACTTCTATATAAGGGTGAGTGGGATATCTATGTAGGTAGATCTAGTATATATCATCATGGGATATGTGAATTGACTACCTAGATTATAAATCTATTCATAGAGGATTCGGGTTTACAACATGCTGATTTCCATCCAATAGCGGATCATTTTAGGGATGTCATTCCCGATGATTTTTTATGGCTTACCTATTGAGAGATATGTTGAATTTACAATCGATCATGTTTTGGGAGTATCTCTTGTGTCTATACCTCCTTATAGGATAGCACCTATAGATCATCAAGAGGTTAAGAGGCAGCTAGAGGATCTAGATTCCTTTGTTTTTAGGAGGCACAATACATTCTATTGGGGTTTTCCCATGCTTTTTTCCAATAAGGTAGATGAGACCTTACGTCTATGCATGTATTAAATAAATTTCATCAATATTAAGGTCATCAACCGATATCCACTTCCTCTAATATATGATCTATTTATCCAACTCTGTGGAGATAGGGTCTTCTTAGAGATCATCAAGAGATTGGGTTACCATCAGGTGCGAGTTAGACCATCTGACATACTTTGTATAACTCTTCCTATCATGTATGGTCTGTATGAGTACCTAGGTATGTAGTTCAGTCTTACGAATTTTCCTGTCATTTTCATGGATCTAATGAATAGGGTTTTCTATCCCAATCACGATTCTATAGTTTTTGACTTTGTGTATGACATCTTGGTGTATTCATACACTTGTAGCGTCCATGCCAATAATCTTAAGATCGTCCTGTGTACACTAACAGAGCATTAACTTTATGCCATGATTTCTATGATTTACTTCTAGTTCCAAAAATTTCACTTCTTGGGTAATATTATCTCAGAATCAGATGTATCAGTTAACCCATAAAATAATAGTGTTGTAGTTTCTTGGGATAATCACAAGAACAAGTTTAATATATGGAATTTTTTAGGGATGGATATATATTACAAGTGTTTCATACATGTCTTCACACATATTTCTTCACCACTTATTATTCCTACAAGGAAGGGTGTTGTGTTTATGTGTTCAGAAGAAAGGGAGAATTCCTTTGAGGAGATGAAAGGGAGGCTTGTCTAAGCATATATTTTGACTCATCGAGAGTCTGGTATAGGATATAATGTATTTTTTGATGCATCAGGCATCATCCTAGGAGAAGTACTCATTGTGGAATACAGATCTATTGCATATGGATCTTAGTAGTTGATGCCTAAATAGAAAAATTGCCCAATGTATGACCTCGAGCTAGCATCGCTTTCCCACACCCAACATTGTTGGAGAGATTATCTATTTTGTGAGAACGTTTTTGTGTACAATGACCATATGATCCCTACATATATATTTTCACAGTGTAACATGAATCTATATTGGTGAATAAGGGTCAAATATACTCAATATTTTTATTTTGAGCTTGCCTATATGTCTGTAAAGGTAAATGTAGTTACTGATGTGCTGAGTCAGAAAACACAAACATTGTTCATAAGGGAATCCATTGATGAATGGATGTTAATGGACCACTTTTCCTAGTTTTACCAAGAAATTCATGATATTAATCAAAAATCATATCTATCATCTTCAGTAATTTAAAATTCCCTCCATAATAAGGTGAAGGTTAAAAAAAATTAGATTCTAAAGGATTTGTACTCTGTGAGAGTATATCAAGATATAACCCATCTCTGGATTGTTCTATAGATAGATAAGACATCCTGAAAATTCATGGACATGTCTAGGTCCTTATAGATATGAGAGACGAGTTGATAAAATAGTCACCCGCCTCTCAATGGGTAGATCATCCAGGGATCTCAAAGATTTATCGAGATATGAGACACTAATATTGGTTTCCTGGGATGAAATGTCATATTTCATGATTTATCACCAGGTGTTCCACCTGTCTATAGTTGATGGCTGAGCACCAGAGGCCTGTAGTCTTGTTATATCTTCTTCTAGTCCCGAAATAGAAATGAGAAAATGTTTCTATGGATTTTATTTTCAGTTTACTGAGGTCACCTAGAGATAGTAAGGTTATATGTGTTCTCATTGATAGATTGATGAAATTATCCCACATCATTCATATTCAAGAGACTTTCTTAGTTGATGAGTTGGGAAAGCATCATGTGTGTGAAATCACAAGACACCACAAAGTCCATATTACTGTAGTTTTAGAGAGGGATACTCATTTCACAACATGGTTATGGTAGAGATTGAAGAATGCTATGGGAACAGAGGTGCTTCTATGCACAACTTTTCACCATCATACTATTGGAAAATTTTACAGGAACAAATAGGTTCTAGAGGGTATGATCCAAGAATGTGTTCTTTATTTCAATAGTTCTTGGTAAAAGAATATCCCTCTCATTGAGTTCACTTATATTAACAACTTTTAAGTGACAATTCAGATGGTTCCTTTTGATTCTTTATAAGGTAGGCTATCTCATTCACCCATGTGATATCTAGAGGTAGGTGAGGTAGCCCTACTACGTCCTCTTCTTGTTTAGGATACATTGGAGCATGTTTAAATTATGAAAAAACATATTACAAATCCACAATCTTGAAAAATATTTTATTCCAATATCCATCGAAGACCTCTAGAGTTAAATTTTGGGGATTTTTTTCTTTTGGGTATCTCCCAGACTATGGTATAGACAGTTAAAAAAGTGAGGGAAGTCAACACCTAGTTACGTAGGTCCGTTTGATATCCAATAGATAGTTGAGCTGATAGCCTATCAGTATCTACTAATTCAGATGTAACATGCCAGGCATGGGGTCTTCTATGTTTCATAGCATCTCCAATATCATTTCGGCATGTCTCACACATTTGATCCTGTGGAATTTAGTTATATGTTGATTCTAACTTTGAGTGGTATCTATTATGCATCGTCGATTGCAGCACAAAAGATCTTCAAGGACTTTTTGTCCCTCTAGTATTGGTGTTATGCCATCCTGTCTCGATGAAGGATGATACATGGTAGCAGGATGCCTAAATATTTTATTATTGGAAATAATTTTTATTAGATCGTATGTATAAACCCAAGGACGGTGAACTCAGGGACAAGCTCTTTTATGAGGGAATACTGTAAGAACCTGATTTTTCACTCATGTATGGATTCTTTAACATTTTGGACTAATTATATATATTGGGCCTAATATAGATGTCTAATGAATTAGAAAGGGTCCTATAAGTTATTTGGTCTTGTTCAGAGCCCAGAACACATCTTTTTGGGAAAATGGCCATATTACAAGGTTGGAACCTAGTTGGAACACTGTTTCCAAACTGTATGGATTGTCTAGTTTTGCGAAGAACCATATCACATGATTGACGCATAGACCTATGACATAACCATAAATGTACCATATTCTTATTAGGTACTTGTGCGTGGTTTTCACATGGTTTTTCAAACCACATGGACAAACCATGCATAGTATAATATGAGTTTAATATGAATATTTTCTCTTAATGATCAAATTAACTTCCCTCCTTCTTCATAATCTGAGATCCAATGCGATTAACCTATTTTATTCTCATTTTGGAAATTTCTAAGGCATAACATAGGGATAGGAATGTATCTATATTTTATGATCTGATCAAGCTTTCGTTTAGCATGTTGGATGTGAATTGATAAGTACTTGAATCCTTTTTTGCAATTATTCTCCACTCTTACTCTCAACATAGTTATTTAGGAGAGAATATTTTTTCTCTCTCAAAGATCTACTCTATTATAAGATGAATTAGAGGCCTATATCCGAGTATAATGATCACACGAACCTAATATTTATTGTTTATAACTCATCCCTCATGTTCATTGACATTGAAATTGTCATGTGCGACCCATTAATTCTATCAGGTGATGTTTATTGAATATACATGGCATGCTTATAATCATTAGAACTATATGATTATTATCTTTACATAAATTTGATTATTTTTTAGTATTTATTTCCACAAATAAAACCATCCCATGGATGATGATATTCCATAATTTGGTTTTCATTAGTTTGACACTTTTGTGTCATTATTCAGGTGCAATCAAGCTTGACCACACTAATGGTAGGCCTCGAAATCATAAATGCTAATTGTATCATGTAATGGAAAGGGGAATGTACATTGTCACTTCCTCTTTACCCACCTAAGCAATGTTCTCCCGATTGATAATTAAATGTGAATGAAATATAGGATGCATGTTTGTCACACCCATTTCCACATTAATGGAAGGTTGTGTAATGAACCTTAATTACTGAGTATGTCTTAAATGGTTTTCATAAAAGTTGAATGAAACATGATCTTATCATACTAATGCCAGGAAATTCTTCAACCGAATGGAATAATGTGGTTATTATGACTTCAATAAAAGGTTTCATGATTTTAGACATTATAACACTAATGCAATTAAAGGCTTGATCCAAATTATATATTTCATGAATTTATAATTAAATATAATTGTCCTAACTCTATCTCCACTTAGATTATATTCATGGAATGCATTGAGAACCCAATAACTCCATTCTAATTCCGGAATATAACATTTTTAGATTGATACCCACCTAGATCTCGATCCTTGTATATTCTTATAAACCTAGTATGAAACCATACGATCCCTCACATATTTTTAATGAATTCCTTTGATACAATCTTTAGATCCAACATTGACAAGTTGGTACCATGGTTACAACCCATTGGGCCCTATCCTTATTATCTTCAAATTACATTGGATGACCACCATGGGTTCTATTGGCATTATATTTTGGAATACAATGGAATATCATCCTTGGATTATACACTTACACGTATCCACATTATAGTTATTACTATGTTGGTGACCATTGAGTTCCACATTACCTTGGTTTTTTAGTTTGAAAATTTATTTTTAAATTTCATTATAGTTTTATATGTCACAACATGGAACCATCACTATTATTAACATGTGAATCATGTATGAAATTGTAATAATAAATTAATGTACTAGTTATGTTCAGACTCTCGTTGAGGGATGTAGTAGGTACTTGGGTATTCAGTTACATTGTACTAAATTACATAATATATTCCTGGTTTCACACTATTAAATTTAAATTTTAGGGGCCAGATGATATAGACACCATTGGTGGTTACCCACTTAAATTTATGTCACTCCCTTTTATAGGGCCATAAGGTAACAATAGTAGAGTTCATGAATGAAGGTGTTGTTTAAGCTAAGAATGTGGTATAAAACACTCAATTACATGGTATTTTTAAGGATCTTGATAGTAGAGTACCGAGTTGGATCTTATGATGCATAAGATAGACTTTAATTACTTTATACTATTTTGAAACATGTTATGTTTGTTGTTTTGTATACATGCTATCTAGTTTTCTAAATACATTATATATCGTTATTAGTTATCGTATGTTATTATATTTATTTTAGATATTTTTTCTTTTGATTCTATTTCTCTCGATGTGACTTCTATTTACATGTATTTATTCCCTAATTTACCTCATTTTATATTTATCCCCTACAGTATGATTATTTATTGAGGGTATAGTCTCCCCAAGAAGACCCCTTTGGCCCTCAATACTACTCAGTAGCTTTCAGCATTCAGGGTGATGCACATGAGGTCATGTGGCCCACCGGGCATTGGAAACCTATTCAGTGGCATCCAGGTCTGGGATTTCACACGTGCACCCACCTATTGTAGTCTATATAACCATATATATGGGTGTTTTCTTGGTTGGGGAATAGTTGGACAAACTATGTTCCAACCTAGTAGAAACTATACCCCCTAGAAGAGGGGAAAATTATTACGGTTCATGGTTTGTCTAACCATGTTATTCTTCCTAGATAACTATTCATGTGGTAATTTTTCTTTTACAAATTTTATAAAATATTAATGAACCACCATTTCTTCCCCTTATCGACGCTAACACAAGATATAAATTATTCATAGGTATTAAAGGTTGTGAATCACTTTTTTTGGATCCTCCAAACACATTATTTGGTAGATCAATTTGTAGTGGATCTAATTTGATACTTCTCTTGTAATTAAATATCATCCCATTATTTATCTCCCTTTATCCATTTATTTCTTCCATATGGTTTGTTTGATCATCACATAGTTGAAGGATATAAACTCTACTAATTTTGAATCATTTTTCTTGGATGGATTTCACGATCAATATTTTTTTCATTCTTCATTTTCAAATCCTATTGAGGATTGTATGCATTGTGATTCTGTGATTCAAGGTAGGTGGTTCTGTTTTAGATTGGACATTTTGTTATACTTTTATTTCCTTGATTATTTGAAATTTATTTCTTTTTATTAGGTAAACCTTTATTTGTTTTTAATTCAAATTGTAATTTCATATGGTATATATTTTATGAAAAACACCCATTTACACTGAAAATGGAATTTGGGGAATGTTCTGAAATTGATGAAATTTCGAAAAAAATATTTCTTAAAATGACATAATTTGTGTTTATAAAATCCCATGACTGTTTATTTTTAAAATTAATGAATTAGAAACAAAATGTTTAGATTTTGAAATTTATTAAGACTAGTAAAATGAGAACTTCTGTAATGGAATTTCCAATGAGGTTTTGATTCGAAATGGGATAATGTTCTCATTATTTTCTAATAGATTGAGAACATTCTAGTGTATGTAGTTAGTGGGTTGTTTTAGTAAATAAGTCTAGGATATTAATTATTTTTCAATGAATTGATTATGGAAACTGGAAAAAACTAGTTATATATATCATATTATATATGGGACGATGATGAGTCCAAATTGAATTGATCCTGATGAATTTTTGTTAACATATTTCATGATCACTGATATGAGAGCATTTGGAAACCATAACCATGAACTATCATATATTGTGGTAGATTCTAATGGTACGTGTTGAAATTAATTTGATATATATTCCAATGATTATGAAACTTATTTGTTCATGATAGTTGATTGATGTAATCTATTTTATATTAGAATTTTATTTACACCATTTTGGATATATTTTCAATCATTTTGAAAATAAAGATAGTATTATTTTAAATATGAAACTGTAGTTCCATTCCAGTTTTAAAAAATTGAAATCATAATTTTGTTTATTATTATGTAATCTCATTACGAAACAACCAGTTATACACTACTGGGTCTTATATCACACACCCTACATTTCCCTT
The DNA here is from genome assembly GCA_963277665.1 of Viscum album. Classification (NCBI taxonomy): domain Eukaryota; kingdom Viridiplantae; phylum Streptophyta; class Magnoliopsida; order Santalales; family Viscaceae; genus Viscum; species Viscum album. The sequence continues at coordinate 1,586,982,626 of OY728141.1, read as the reverse complement.
CATGAATTTTTAGATTTCCTTCTTCTAGGTCTGTGCAAAGGGAAAGTTTCTCTTGGTGGAGGTGGTTGTTCTTAATCCATATAGATTGAAGTGAATTTTCATTTGGGACCATTAGTTTTTCTTGATTTTTTGAGTATATTACAGATGTAATATTTCGGGTCGTTGTTGTAAATGTTTGGTTTTTTGTATAACCTCCCTTTGGAGTTGGATCATATTGACGTGTATATGTTATATTTCACAGTTTATGTGTAAAATTAGTTCGCAATTTTATATTTTATTATTCTACGTGCTGGTCTCTATCCAATGGGAATCAATAATTCATATTGGGATATGTTAGTATTGGATTAGTTATTAGGGAACCATGAAATATTGGATAGTTTCTAAAAATTTATTATAAATGTGTAGCAGTGATTCTTTCTTTAATGTTTGTCTACAGATATGATTATCTTATTGGGACTTATGAGGTAGTTACGAGCTACTTCCATTCCATCTGTCATCGTAATGAGCCTTAAGTAACCCTGGGTTGTTTGGGAATGGTTTATTAAAGAATACCTTTACTTATTTATAACCTTCTCCCAACATTGATTTGGATATTTTGAAATCCAAATCCAATTATCTTATCTGATAAGATTAATTTTCGTGTGTATGTTGTTCATGTTGGTTATTTGAGTATAATTTTTATGTCTTTAATGTTGTCTTTTAATATAGTGTAATATCATGCCTCATAGAAATCATGTGAATAGGATCCGTGAGGAATTGTATGATGAACCACATTAGGAAAATCCTCATGTGGACCATAATATCATCATGATTTCTGTGTGTGCTGCCCAAGCTCTAGGATAAGAACCTTCATCTATTCTCATTCATTCACCAACTATGGAATCTCATAAGGATGAATTATGGAACCCTGATATTGGGTTACTTCACCTAAAACTACTATAATTAAAATCCACTAAATTCATTAAGAGGCTGAGGATATCTTGAGAATGAATGGGTTTTTTGAGTTCAATAATTCTCAGGATTTGATCACGGTGAAATGTCACACCTTCATGCTAAATGGAATTTGATAGACAAGATGAGACTCTATGGAGATAGAGAAGAATCATGAAGTTTTATAGTGGATATAATTTATTGATATTTTCAGTACACATATTTATCCATTTTTATTGTTTTGGATAAGGTTTTTAGTTCTTAATATTTATGAAGGTTGACAATGTCATGATATAATAATTGAATGGATTCAATGGTCGTGTGTAGTTTTATCATATGAAGGGATTGATTGACATGATGAATACCCGCTATTTCAAGATGATACATCAATATGTTAGTATTTTTTATGATTTATTACTAAGGATCTCTTATTATTTTTATGATATGTATAGTTCATTGATTGTTGAACATTTCATGGAAAGAAAGTTAGGGATGGTGGGAGTTAAATTTTTCTCTAAGAGGCCTTCCCAAGGATTACTTTAAAAGAAAGTGAAAATATAATGAGTATCATGGTGTATCATGGAAATTTGTTTCTTATAGACCTATTTTAGTTCTTGTAAGAGGCCCTTTTACTTTTATCTAGTGTGGAAAGACTAGTCATTCAAAACTGGTTTGCACTATGACACCAAATAAATGTGGTGAAACCAAAGAAATATGGTTCTAGTGGACACTTGGGTAACCTATAGAAGTTCAATTACCAATTATCTACTCAACATAGATTCATGGGATCATCAGAAAAAAAAATTTACTACATTTTATTAATATGATTTAAAAACTAATGGGTTACATTCATACGCATCCAAAATAAATCTGATTTACACATTAGAAGTCTATCCAGAGGATGCATGCACATGTCTAGAGACTATGAGAGTTACCATCACTATAGATTCATCTTTATATACAACATTATTTGATACTGGTGCATTTCATTCATTCATATAGTCTTTTATTTTAAACCTGAATAACATTATAATGAGGTTTCATATTATTTGATGGATATTACTATAACCCTCGTTACAAAGAGATAGTAGGGTCTCCATTTTTCTGCTTGTTTTTTCTCTTTATTAGAGATTGATCTAACATGGAATTTTCTGGTTATTGATATGAAACTACATGATGTAATTTTTAGGATAGATATTAATATTTTATGTAAGTGATAATTTTTTTTCTATCATTAATAGGACTCATTTTTCATCCATGATTGGGTGTGTCATAGAATTTAGAGAGGCTGGGACCCGAGGTCGAGTAGAGTCGATCTAACTTATCCAAAGATATATAAAGTAATATCTTTTTTTCATTTGATCCGAGGAAGGATTATTTGATAAATTATCTCCCTCTAGTTTTCATGATGTTTTTGGATGTTTTTTTCTACCTGTCATATTTGGTTTTGCAAAATTAAGGGAGGTAGTTAATTCTATTTATTTAGATCCTAGTACTCAATGAGTATCAAAATCCTTTTACTGTATGGAACCTACTGAATTTTTTTTTAATAACCAATTAGATGATATGTTATAAAAAGGACTCATATTCAAGGGAGTGTAACCTTGGGTAGAACCTTATCATTTTCTAATCATTATTATGGAATATTTCACCTATGAGTTTATTACTTGAATCACAACCATGTTACAGTAATGAATAATTATTTGTTACCATGGAATGATATGTTGATTGATGAGTTGAAAGGGGCCAAGTGGTTCATGAAGATTGATCATCAATCGGGATATGAATAGTTGGGAATAAAGAAATATGACATTAATAAATCAATAATTGGGAGATGGTGTGGAAATTATGAATTACATTTAATTCAATTTGATCTAAACAATTCTACCACTTTATTTATGGCTTTGGTGAACAGGATCATCCATGGGTATGTCGATATTCTTGTGGCGGTCTTTATTGATGATATTTTGGCTAACTATAAGTATAAGAAGGATAAAGTGCATTATTTGAGAGTAGTTCAAGATTTTTTGAGAAATCACCACCATTATTCCAAGCTATCATGATGTGATTTCATAATTTCTGAAGTGTAGTACGTGGAACACATGTTCATAGAAAATGGTATTTCATTTGAGAAAGTGATGGTTAAATTTTTTAATAGAAGGGAGAAATGACAAAATGTTTTTTAGAATTAGAGATTTTAGGGTTTATCTATACATTTTTCCTAGTTTATAAAGGATTTCTCAGCATTATCTTATCCGAGGAGTGTTCTCAATCAAAAGGGTGTGTTATTGGTATGAGAAATGTCAGAGATATTTTGTCGATCTGAAACATAATTCGACATCTATACTAGTATAAACCCTTCCAGATGTTGGGTAGGGATATGTGGTCTTCAATAATGCATCAATTCATTTAATTGATGTGAACTTATAAAATGTGATCATGTGGTAGCCTATATATCATAGAATCATAGGCCACATGAGAAAGAATACCATACCCATGAAATTTAACATGCTTCTATGATACATCCTCTTTAGATTTTATGGAATTATATTTCTGAAGAAATGATTATTGTGATTTACACCCCAAAAATATTTATCTAAATAATCTATAAAAAATATTTGAATCATCACCATAGGCTTTAGGGGGTGTACCTACAATGTATTTATTTCAACATCACCTATACATAGGGGAAAGGTGATGTCATTGGTGATGCTATGAGTAAGAAACATTGGACTTATATCATGAAATATTCATCATAAGAGTATAACATGATCAGTATTTTTCCATAGATTTATATAGGAAGTTGGGAAATATGGGCAGTGGTTGTATTTCCCAATGTTTAGTTTACCTCTTCTCTTCTTTATATGAAAATTGTGGAATATAATTTCGATGATGAATTCCATGGAATTAGTGACTCTCCTTATGGTGGGTAGATTGACGCTGATTGGTCGTTCTCTACAGATGGTATTCTCTGTTTTTAAAATTGGTCAATTGTGTAGTTTTATGTGAGGAAATATTCGATTGTGGGTTTCTATAACACCCAGTGGAAAGTGTACCTTGGGAAAAAATAACCTTTATGATATAAAATTTCGATTTTGGTTTCTATGTATGTGATGAGGCATCATTGATTTTGTCTCTCATTATTATTCATACCAACTGGTCAAGTCCTAGACTCATGGACCTTCACGTCTTCTTCAACCACTTATAGTGATGACTTAGATCTGTTGTGATATATTTATGGACTTCATGTTTGGGTTCACGTATAAATATATAAAAAAGAATGTGACATGTGTTTTGATTAATAGGATACCCAAATCGAATCACTTCATACCCATTCCATGTAATTTTTTTTGAGAAGTAGGGAAATATCTATGTGATTTTTTTTCATTTTCATTGAGTTCCTTATTCATTTGTCATTAATATAGATCATTGTTTAACAATTCACTCTTGGATATTCTTCTAGGAGGCACTCAAATTTCAGGTTCTTTTTAGTATGGTATACCATCCACATAGGGATGGAAAGGTAGAGAGATCAATATAGATCCTTGGGGATATACTTCCATCACACATTCCCAAATTTGGCAGATATTTTGAAGAGTATTTTTGTATTGGTAAAATTTTATTATAACAATATTAACCAATAAATTATGAGAATGGGTCCTTTGGATGCCCTGAATGGTAGGTCATGAAAATCCTTATTGTGTTGGTTGTAGATTAAAGAATATTTCTTGGTTATAATAGTAATTTTATAGGATATGATCGTAATGAATCAATAAATTCGATATATAATATTGAAAATCATGATAAAATATAAATATTTTTATTATCCTTGTTATAAACTATGGGTGTTTTCAGTCATTGAAATACAATTTCTGGAGGTTTCATCTCGTTTAGGTCATCGATGTCATGGAAGTCATGAGATGCGTGGTCCTCATTTTTTTGGGTCGTTTTAGGTTGTTGAGTGGGTGGTGAAAATGTATTACAATTTTCTAATTCTTCCATAGTTTATGTGGATACATAATGTTTTCTATGTACATCACCTATGGAAATATCATTCTGACCCTTATCATTTTCTTTTCTAGAGTGATAATAATGTTGATCATGATTTATCAATGATTGAGAATCTAATTAATAATGTTGATGCATAGAAAATTGAAATTCTTGAGAGGATGATACCTTTAGTGTGACTACTATGGCAGGACAATTTTGATATGCATGATAAATGATAGAGGTATTGACTAGTGATAGATCCTTAGTGTCAAATTTTGGATTTGGAAAATTTATTATATGCTCATTAGGGATTGAAAGTGTCTTTGGTTTGGAGTTTTTTACTTATTGTTACTAGTATTATGTTTTTCTGGACCTTTATTTTCATTATTATTTGGTTGTGTATTTTATAGGGGCAATCTAGGTGAATTTAGGAAATTTTTTGAACAGTTTTAGGTTGTGCACATTTGGCACACTGTCTCCCCAAATAATGTGTCCACCAAATGAAAACATTACAAACCTAGAGAGTGGTGGTTTTCATGGATGGAACATGTTTGAAAAAATCATGCACTGACTATGTAAAAAAACACTGAACTCTAATATAGGAGAGAACAGTTAGGGTGAATGGTTTGACTGATCATGCATCCCTACAAAAATTTTCATGTGAGGATTAATTTTTATACAGAGTTATTATTTTAAATATTACAACACACTAATTTAATCATACACATTACCCTAAATCAACCAAGAATAAATTTCTAGTTCTCAAAGGATCTCAAGAACCCTTTTTGTAGCCTCTAAACTAATTATTTTGTAGAAACAATCATGGCATAACTCATTTAATATCTCTTCCATAATTGGATCTCTTACCGTTGTTTCTCTCCCTCTCTCTATTTACTTTCACTATTGGATTTGAAATATTATAATTGGTATTATGGATATATACCCTATTGATTTGGCCCATGATTATAGGTATTAATTATTTTTCCATATAACTCCGTTGAGAAGTACTATTTTGGGTGGTGTGTATTTTGATTCCATGATTAATGGCCGGTGGTTCTATTTGAGATTTAACATTTAATTAAACACTTATTTTATTTATTATTTGAAATTAATTTTTATTTATTGGCAAAGACCTAATTTGATTAAAATTGTATTACCAATTTTTTTAGGTAATGATTTTTGGAAAACCCCCAATTCCAATGTAATTGGGAATTGGAGCATATTTTTAAATTAATGGAAGAGATAATTTTATTTGAGAATTTTTTTTAATAGATTATTAAATTGAATTGATAAAATCCTATGAATGGTTTTAATTTGAAAATAAATATAATGATTAAAACCCTATGTTTGGGTTTCGAATTAATATGGGATATTGAAATGATAAACTGTAAAATGGAATTGTAAATGATTCTTTCATATGAAAGGAGTTTAATTTCCCATTAATAATTGATTTATTGACAACATGGGATCCTAGGATGTTAGTGTTTTATTTGGTATAAGAACAATAGGATTGTAATCCAAAAATTATTAATTGAAAATGATAACTTTAAAAACCCATAGTTTAGAAGATATTATCCTGTATGGGATAGTCATGATTCATATTAAGCCTTATCTGAAGAATTATTTCAAACATATTCCATGATAAATGAAATGATAGTATAATTTTCCGATAATTAGGAACAATAATACAATAGGGAAGATTAACATGGCTCATTCTGTGACTATTTGGATGTATATCAAATTGAATATGAAACTTCTTTATTCATTAAATATGTTTGATATTAAATGTTTTATATAAATTTACAATTTAAAACATGATTTAAATGTTTCCAACCATTGGAAATAAAATATTGTTTTGTTTTAAATGTAAAACTGAATTTCCGAGACCTTATTTAAAAATTTAAAGCTCGATTTTGGTTATTATTATGAAATATATTTATGGATTAATTGGAAATACACTATTGGTCTTTATACCTAATGGCCTACATTCTCATTCATTTGTTCCTAGATTTACTATTTCCAGGTTTGAGAAAATTGATATAGACTCTTATGGGAGGTTTTTATTCTTAGTTAGTTGGGATCAAAGTGATTTTTCCCTTAAGATGTTTAGTTTATCATTTTTTAGTACATTTGTGATGTGATATTTTGGGTTGTTGATATACAAATTTGGTGTTTGTTACATCCACTATTTATAGTTTTATGGAATAATAACTTGTATCTAAAATATTCCACATTTTTTTTGAAATTTTTTTTCCCTGTTCTTTATTGTGTGATAATAGGTTCTAGTTTCCAACCCTTGGATTTTGGGAATACCCTTCAGGGTATGTCAGTTCTGGTTCAGGTTTTAGGGAATCGGGGAATCCATACTCGTTAATGACATAAATGATTATAATATAATTAAAAGTGTTAAATAAATGATAAGTTTCCATGATTTTATGCATTCAATCCAGCTGTGGATGTTTAATATTACTATTCATAAGACACCTCAAAACATGGGCGTGGAGATATATATGAAACTGGAAAATTTTTATATAATTCAATCTAATTTATTTAAATCCCCATATAATGAATTATAAAAAATAAGTTCATAATGAATCAGAAAATACTCCCTTTACTAGAATTCAATGATATTATAGGAATATTTTGGATTCCATTTTAGAAAGATAACATAAATTAATGGTCAAAGGAAATATCAATCAATAATGCAAAACGCTATCATATTCCATAAAAAACAAGGCTAAGGATGAATCTCATTTGGTTTCATCATCTTAGACATGGATATTTTTTCATTATGTGGTAATGTATCCTTCCAAAATGATTAATACTATGTAAAAAATCACCCATTATAGCCTTCCCATTATAAATGAATAGACTGATGTGTTTCCAATATAATTTACTATTCTTCCTCCTAGTAGATATGTTGTCCTATTAATTGAACTTATACAAAGGGAATTGTTAGTATCAAAGAGTCCATATAAAATAGATATTATTAAACAGAATTAGTTAAGTAGTAAGTATAGGATAATCTATAGTATTGGTTAATTTTATAAACTTCTTCACTATGGGGTTCCATATTCCTCATTGTCAATATGTGGGTGTCAATATTCATCTATAGTGATTATCATGAGATTAATAAGACCAGGATAATGGACTAGTTTTTTATACTTATGATTTCCGAATTGTTCTATTATTTACATTGTAACTAGTACTTCACTGAGGTGGACCACCAGTTGGGATATTATGAAGTAAATGTGAAGACAAAGTATACCCCCAATATAACATTGTATACATGGTAAAACAAAATGATCTAATTGTGATTCAATTGGATATCATTAAAACTCCATATATTTCCATTTACGTAATAAATATTATCTAAATGGATTACATAGAAACAATTATGGTAGTCTTTATAGATTATTTTCTAATATACTCCAAAAAAGGCAGAGAAATCAGACTATTTTAATGGTATACTAATGGTCTTATGAATATAAAAGTACTATGTCAATTATAGTAAATGTGTGCTTTAGATGGAAGAAGAAGAATTCTTGAAGAATTTAATCACAAAAATGGGATATTTTTTATTCCCTCTAAAGAGTAATAAATTTAAGGATTGACTAATCCAACATCGAACACACATATCTGATGATTCCTTTTATTAGTTGGTTATTATTGATTATTTATCAAAAAAAGTATTGTAATTTTCAATTTCACTAACATAGCTGTATCATAATGGGGTAATGTTTTTATGGATTGATGAATTAGATATGAGTTATAATTATTTTAAGAAGAGGTTAATATTGGCATTTGTTCTCAAATAAATTACCAGTACGGAATAATTTTTGATAAAAAATTATGAGTCAAAAATTTGGTTTTCTGTTATATTATAACAAAAAATTTAATAACTGAGAATACATTTATTATAATTAATCATATTGTTATAATCAAATATAATAACAAATATAACACAATATAATCTTTTTAGATGAATAATAAATGAAATAAGTGGTATTTTCCAATGTTAAGGAACCTATAACAATAGAATCGTAACATGACTATCAGAATAGAAATGTGACCATTAGAAATATTAATTATCCTAGTATAATAATAACCTCATTTATTAAAGTGTAAATATAATTTTTTTTCTTAGTAATGAAAATATTATTTATTAATTTCATGGTAATTGTAAATTACTTTTTTTAAAATGATAAATTAAGTGTTAATTTATTAGTAATTCATAAATATTTATTTTATAATTTATAATTAATATAATGAGTTAAAAAGAAATATATTTTATAGAATAGATTAAAAAATTAATATTTTTTTGTTATTATTATAATATTATTTTATCACACAATAATTAAAATTTCAATGTGTCATAAAATTAGTTATAATTTTAAAATTTGTATTTTTCGAGTAAATGATTATTTTATTTCAATATTAAATTTCTTATATTCTGAAAGTTATTTTCAAAAAATGGAATTCCTTTGTGAATTATAAATATTTGATAATAGTTAGGGTTAAATTTTTGTGTTTTTTATAAAATTTTTGAATTTTTAGTGAATGGTGAAATACTATATTTTACAATATTTAAGAAATGAAAGAATTTTTGAGTCATAGATTATGTATGGTTGATGTAAGATAGTAAAAAAAATAAAATCATTCATTAATTAATATGTTAATGGATTAGGTTCACACTCTTTATAGTCCTAAGAAACAAATAATGAATAAAAAATATAAAAACTCCCCTTTCCTCTCTTATAAATACCACCCCTCTTCACCTCTTCTCCCCACACCTTCCAGGATATTAAGGTTGTCCAAGATTAACCCAATAATCATCCAAATCCTCTTACCCAAGTCTAAGGTCCTTTATTGTTATTAAAATACCAAATCCAATATATCTAAATATGTACTCATGGAGTAGAAGTTGAAGAAGTCAAATCCTTTTCAATTTTCTTTTAATTTATTTTATATTTATTTTGTTTTATTATTCTTTCCTCACTTTTCCATGTCCATGTAGGATGATAAATATACTATATTGTAGATTATATTATTTTATTATGATAATGAAATAATCTAACATCAAACCTTATCTCCGCTCCCTTTTATTCAGAAAATGAAAGCATCATCTATGAGATGTTGATTTATCGCCTTCAAGGATGAACATTTTTCATTTTCCATTAACAAATTAAATTATAGTAATAAAAAAAATATTATGGTTGATAATGATTTGAGAATTTATTTTATATATTTTCTAATGTTTTAAAACTAACAAAACTAAATATTAATAAATAATAAATGAAAACTAGATCGTGGTGATCGAAAATCTCCAAATTAATATAAAATATTATCAATAACATTTTACCTAATTAATCATCCCAATATCTAAAAGAAAAATAATATAAAATTTTTGTATGTTCACTGATAACATATATATTAAATTATGGGGAATTATTCTCCACTAACATGAACTTTTATACTAGCATATAAGAAATATGATTATGAAAAACACTAAAAAACTATCTGAATGGTGATATTAGTATACATAACTAATCATAATAGATATAAATAAACATAATGAAATTTTTTAAAAAATAAATGTATAATATGTTCATTGTTTAATATTTTATTTAATATAATTTTATAATCTCATATATTATAGTGAAGAATGCATTATATCACAAGGTAATGGGATTCTTGAACCCGACTCATTTTCATTGGGTTATTCATAATTCATTACATATTTCATTATGTATTTTTTCTTACTATCCCAAAAAAATAATTTCATTTTTATTTCCTTTTATTTTGTATAATTTACATGGTTCCAATCAGATTTTCTAACAAATGCAATAATTTTTTCTGATAAAATGTTCTTTCCAATTAACTTGTTGACTCATAATGATATTTTTTCTTCATTACTCAAGTGTAATGATTCTGATACAAAATATTTTTTTTCCATTCTATATATGTGAAACACAATTATTATCTATGAATTTATTCTATATAAAATGATCTCAATTCCATTATAAGGTTTATTTTGTGTCTAATATTGATATAAATTATAACTTGCATGCATGATTATATAAATTATAAGATGTGATGGGTGTAACATGAATTATATAGCACTCCAACGCATTGGGAAATGTGATGTATGTCATAAGATATTGCCAAATATGATTAAAATAATGTTATATTTTGTCACAATGATGATGTTATTTTTATACAAATATGTTATGTTTGAACAAGATTATAGATTTGTCAACAACTGTGTGTGGTATATTCCCACTAAGCATGTTATTTCACTTTTATGCATTTCTATATTCCATGCCTTTATCTAATAATTCCTATCTTAATTATGATGATGATCTCATACTTATTTTATGATGATTATTGTTATCCTCACCTAGGTTGTATTGATTCTTGTTCTTATATTTCCTTTTACTATGATTTATGCTTTCCCCATTCATTTATGTATATCCTCAGCTAACTATTTATAATATGGAGTATGTGAGGTCCAATAAGTAGATAGAGAATAAATAATTAAAAGAGGATTATTTTTTATTATTTAAATATTATATTTGGTCATTATTTACCCAAAAAATTAAAACTTTAGATCCAATATTTGTAACAATAATATATTTTTCATTATTAAAATGATTTAATAGTAATTTAAGAAATAGTATGTTCAATATAGTTTGTATGAGAGAATTATATAGAAAATTTGGGAATTTGGATTAGATAAAAATACTTAAAACCCTATGTTTGAGATTATATATAATATTTTAGAGAAATTCTAAACATAGGAAATCAATAATATATTTCTCTTGTGTTAATTCCACAAATTAATTAATTATTTATTCATTACATGTTATCATATATTTTGTTCAAACCTTTTCTATTTTTGAAAGTGGTGGGATCCTAGAGAAACTAGGCCAAAGATTCATGTGAGGGAAAATGAAGTGAATGCACGAATGGCATCCCCAACTCCTTATGAGGTAGAGTTAAAAAGTTTATGGTGATGATTACCTATTAGTATCATGATATGAATAATAAACTGAATAATATGGAACATAATCCGTCACCTAAGAGGGGTAAATTTGAAATTTAGTTTTTTGGGTGGAAAATACCAGTGACATTTAGTGTATATTCCAATCAACATGTTGAGGAATAGTTGGTAAACAAAATAGAGAATATATTTTATGTTCTCTATTATTTTGAGAAGGAGAAGGTGAATCTCACCTTCTATAATTTTTATGGAGAGGCTGAAAAATTATGGGAATTGATTAAGAACAAAATTTTGAAGTTTGGAATTGAGCAGATAGAGTGGGAATACTTTAAGAAAATATTTATTAACAAGTATTTTTCTCAATATCTTCATATGTAGATGGATAGATAATTGTTAGAGTTAATGAAAAAGTAATGTGAATATTTCATAGCTTTTGAAGAATATTTCATAAGGGTTTCATGATATGCCTAAGGTTTTTTTTATAAACAATGATAGATAAATTCATACATTTATTAGTGATTTAAAGCCCCATCTTCAAAAGGATATACATTTTTAAGAATTTGGTATTTATAAAGAAGTTTTTCAATGTTATCTCAAAGTTTAGAATGGGTTTGGAAAAAGGTCCCATGGTTATGTAGATAAGAAATGAATGATTTAGTTTTAATGTGATGGAGCTAATAACAAAATCGGAATGAAAACTCAACCACACACATGTCAAAAATAAGGGAATAAGTATCATGAGAACTCCATTAAAGGGATAGAGAAATGATTCAAGTGTGGGAGATAATTCCACCAAACTCATGAATGTTGGAGAGACATGATGAATTCAGGATATATGATGGATGAAAGGAATGCATCATCCATTGTTTATCTCTTTGACTATAAGGATCAATGTAACTATACATGCCAATTCACTAAACCAATACTCCATGAGGGTAATTAGAATTATAATCCACAAAATACAAAAGATCAAGGGAAATATTATTCCATCACTACTACTGTGCTGGAGCCTAATAATGATTGGGTTAAAGGTATAATGTTTATTCATTCAATATTAGAAAATGTACTATTTGATTCTAGTTCAACATATTATTTCATATCATGCAGTTTTAGTTTAATTATTTTAACACCACCTCAAAATATAGAATATGATTTATCTTTGAGAATAGATAATGTGGGAAATATTGCATCCATTGTATTTATCACCTCCCGGACTAATGTTTGTGGACTAAAACTCAATGAAAATATTGTCTTATTTAATTTGGTGTAATTCTATGCTATATTGGGCATGAATTGAATATATTTATTTAAATCAAACATAAATATTCATGAAAGAGAGATAAATCTTAAAATCCCATGATATCCTCAAATTCTTTACATATATAAGGTGGATCATGAATATCCTTCAAATTTATATATTCAATTATTGGCATTATTACTTTATAAGAATGAATGTCTAGCTCAAATGATTGTGATACAATAGAGATTAATGCTCGAAGACATGCCCATAATGCGTTACTACATAGATGTGTTATTGAAGTATTTAATGTTCTTCCTCATAACTAAGAGGTTAAGTTATTGATTAAACATATTCTAGGATACTTAACTGTATTGAATACTCATTATAAAATAGACACCTTTGAGTTGGAAGAATTGAAGAAAAAGTTACAATAGAATCTGTACAATGGTTTTATATGCTAGAGTTCTACACCACGAGGTTTTCCAGTCTACTCTCTTAAAAATAATGATGTATCAATGTACCTATAGATTGATTATCAGAATCTCAAAAAAATCAAGATAAATAAAAGGTATCTCCGACCATGGATAGATGAATTCTTTGATAAATTATGTTAGGAAAATTATATCCCTTAGGAAGAACATCAGCTGAGATATCCCCAATTAATGGTTAAGAAGGATCATATTCCCCAGACTCCTTTGTGAATGAGTAATAGACACTATGAGTTTATAATAATGCCTTTTGGACTTTTTAATGCTCTCCAAATGTTCATTTACTTAATTAATAGAGTCTTTAGATATTTTTTGGATAAATTTGTGGTACTCTTTATTGATGTTATTTTGATATACTCCAAGAGAAAGGGGGAACATGAAGAAAATATGAATACTATGATAAAGTCATTTTAATGAGAGAATATATATTTAATGTATAGTAAGTGCGAGTTCTGGATGGAGGAAGTATCCTTCGTAGGGGATTTTATCTGCAAAAAAGCAATGTTTGTGGACCCTTACAAGGAAACGGGAATTAAAGAGTAGCTCATGCCAACATCAATAATGGAGATCCAAAGTTTTCTTTTCTACTTGGTTATTACCGACTATTTGTAAATAATTTATCATTTTTTTAAACTCACTATCCATGATGACTCGGAAGAATGTAATGTTTGTATGGACTAGTGAATGTGAATAATTCTTTAAAGAGTTGAAAAAGAAGCTTATCACTTCACCAATAATCACATTGCTGACAAGTAAGGAATAATTTTTGGTATACAGTATTTTTTTAAAGATGTTTATATGTTGTGTAATAGGGAATAATGATAATGTGGTGGCCTACACCTCCAAGAAGTTCATAATTGATGAGAAAATATATATCATGCATGATCTGGAGTTGGTAGCTGTGATCCTTTCATTGAAAATATGGAAAAATTATATCTATGGATAGAAGTATGAGTTATTTATGGATCATAAGAGCCTTGAGTATATATTTTCATAGAATGAGTCTAACATGCTCTAGTTAATATGGCAAGATGTAATGAAATATTACTACCGCTCAATCAACTACCATCCTATTAATGAAAATAAAGTGGTGGACTCTATGTATAAATTACCTTGCAATATATTAAATGATGAGAACTGAGAAAGAAATATTCTTGTTAGAATTAAAATGGTTGAATTGGTAATCCTTAAGGAAGGTACATCATAAATATATTATAAAATTATAGTTCAACCGTCCTTCATAGAGACAATATAGGATTCTAAAATAAATGATGTGAAAATTCATTAGAATACAACATATATCACAATGGATAAATCTAGAGAGTTCAATATTAATGGTAAAATAATTGTAATATATTAGTAGGGAATATGTGTACCACATAATCCAAAGATAATGAAAGAGATTCTGAGTGATGCACAGCGCTCAACCTTCTCTATTCTCCCAAGAAGCACAGAAATGCATCGATATCTTCAAATGAACTATTTTTGGAACAATATGAAGAAGGATATCATGGAATATAAATAATATTCCCCAATATGTTAGAAGTGATGGATGAAGGATAATTTTATAGGTTGATAATGCAACAATTACCCATTCCAACCTAGAAAGGGGGAAACATCACCTTGTACATTTTTACTAGACTTATAAAGACATCCATAGGAAACAATGCTATATGGATTATTTTAGGATTGTCTCACAAAGACAACTCACTTTATCTTATTATAGTAAGACTTCTCACTAGATCAACTTGAGAAGATATAAATTACAGAAGTGGTAAGGATTCATAAATACAAATTTTTATTCTATCAGATCAAGATCATAGATTAACCTCCTTGTTTTGGAAAAGTCTCCAACAAGATCTAAACTCTTAGATTTATATAATTATGACTTATCAACCTCATATTGATGACCAATCTCAGTGTACTATTCAAACTCATGAAGACATGTTGAGAGATAGTTTTTTATAGTTCAACGGAGATTGAGACAAACATCTACATCTGGCTGAGTTCTCATATAAAATCAGTTTCCACTCAGGCATCCAAATGGATCTAAATGAATCCCTATATAAGAAAATATTTTTGACACTGACATGCTAGGATAATATAGGTGAACATAAGCATCTAACACCTAAAATGTTTATTTAAAATCGTTCATCATCATGTCAAGGCATCCCAATGTTGAAAAAAGGGCTTTGTATAAAGTATTTGATGGGGACCATAGTTTATTCTTTGATATATAGTATTCCATGGAATATCTTTTTGGAAGAGGATGATGATATTTGGAATGAAATGAAAGATGGGTCCTAGGTACCCCAATCCCTTTGAGATTATTGATCATGTCAGAGTTGTTTTCTATAAACTATCGCATCAACCAATTATTTCCCATGTACACAATGTATTCCAATGTCCCTCTTGATATATTATATAGTATATCCCATGAATATAAGGAATATAGAGGGGGTACAGTTTGAAAATGATCAATATTACGATGAGCATTCAGTGAAGATATTAAACTATATATATAATATTCTATGAAACAATTCTACTTACCTGGTTAGTGAATTATAGTGGAACCGTATATTTTAAGAGGAAATATGAGAACTATATTAAGTAATTAAGGAGAAGTATCCCCAATTTTTTCCACCACAGTATATAAAATAAAATTTGAACTGTGAAATTTCATAAGGGAGGAAGAATGTAACAACATGTTATTTCATCAATGTAAATTACCTTATTATAATTACATCATATAATATAAATCAGACAGAGAAGAAAATATAATATTTATAAATGAATAATTAATTAAACAATAGGTATTTGTATAACTTAAGAAACCTATACCAATGCAATAGTAACATCACCGTTCGAATAGTAATGTGACCATTATGAATAGTAATTCATCCAATCGAATAGTAACCTCAACTATTAAAGTATAAATACATTTTTTATATAATTAATGATAATATGATATACATATTTCAATTTATATGTAAATAAATTTTATAAAATGATAAATTTAGTGTTGGTATTATTGTTGTTCATAAATATTTAATTATAATTCTATAATTAATATAATGACTTAAATTAAATTTCTTTTGCATAAAATAGATTCTATAATTAATAATTTGTTGGGATAGGATTATAAGATAATTTTAGGTCATTTTAATTAATTTTTCAATGAACCATAAAATGAGTTATAATTTTAACATTGGAAATTTTATAGCAAATGATGATTTTATATAGAATCTAAATTTATCATATTTTATAAAATATTTTCAATAAATATCTTTTCATTGATGAATTTATAAAATGAAAAAAATAATTGTGTAAATGTTTGGGAATTTCTAAAATAGTTGAAATTTTAGTGAATAGTGAAGTATTGCAATTTATGGTATATAACAAATACATGAATTATTGTGTCATAATTCATGAATAGATTATGTAATCCCATATTCAAAATATATCCTTAGTGATTTATTCTATTATTTAATAAGGATAAAACTATTGATATTCATTCCCAAAAAAATTGAATAGAATAATCAAAAAACACACATCTCCTCCATATAATTATCTCCACTCATCCCCTCTTCTCCTCAAAAATTCCAATAAATATATCTTGTCCAAATTCTATACAATCCATATACCATGGTTCTTATCTATATACAGGACGCTTTATTCTCAAAAAATCACAAATCCAATTTTTCTATGGATGTTCTCAATGAGAATAAGTTCAATATGTAAAATTCTATTTTAATTTCTTTTAATTTATTTTCAATTTATTTTTCAATTTTATTCTCTGATAAAATACCCTTATTAAAGTGACATGATAACTCTAGTATATTATATATATTATAATTTATCTTTATTAATTTAATAATCCATCATCTATCCTCTACTCCTATCCATTTGTTTCAAAAAATGTAAACATCACCCATGGGGTGTTTATTTATCACCATTGTGGGTGAAAACTTGATGTTTCCCATTAACATATTCACATATGGTCATAAAACCATTATAATGGTTGAAAAAAATTAAAAAAAACTGTGTAATATTTTTTTTTGTTCTGGAATTAACAAATGTTTGTAATATTATATAATAAAATGAAAATAGTTTGTGATGATCTAAAAACATGGAAATTAAACTAAATGATTATCATTAACATTTTTCAAAATTAATCGTACCCATATCTATAAAAAATAATATAAACTTCCATAAGCTTAATAATAGAATATAATTTCAATTTTTTAGAATTATTTTTATTTGAAATAATGTTCTATACTTGTGAACAATCAATCAAATCATGAAATCTAAGAAATGAACACACTTATAATGAAAGAATTGAACACTACAACTCATCATAATGGCCATTTATGAACATAATAAAATTATAACAAATCAAATAAAATTATGATATAGTATTTATTTATTATTTAATGAATATAATTTTATTATTTCGGTTATTAAAGTAAATAAATAATTTAGAAAAAGGGTAGGGGTAATATCGAAGCCGACTCATATTCATTGGGTTATTCCTCTTTCATTGAAAATTAAAGTTTGTTTTTACTTTTAATTTTCCTAAAACATAATTTCATTATTAATCCCTTTTATTTTTAGGATATACATGTTTCTCATCAGAATTTTGGATAAATTAAATGATTATTAAAAAGAAATCTTTTTTCTAGTTCACATTTTGACACTACATGAGATTTATTCTTCTTCACTCAAGGGTAATTATTCTTATAACAAATGTTTTTTCCCCTTTATCATTTGAGATGCTAAAATTTTATTCATTAAAATTTGATTTAAATAATAAAACACATTAAAATCCATAGTTTATTTTATTTCTAATATTAGTATATATTTTAAGTTGCATGCATGATTATGTAAATGTTATGATGTGACAGGTGCACCCGAATTATATAGCACTCCAATGCATTAAGTAATGTGATGAATCTCATGAGATAATTTGAAATATGAAACATAATTATTCTATAATTTTTTATTCGTGTTCTTATATATCCCCTTACTATGATTTTAGCTCACCCCTTGTTTTGATGTATATCCTTAGGTGAATGATTAATCTAAAGAGTATCTGAGGGCCACTAAGAATATAGAAATATAGAAATTAAATAATTTTTATAATTTTTATGTAAATGTTAGGTTTTCTTTTAATTTAACCAAGACACTAAACCTTTATATCCTTGATTTATAAAACTATTATATTTTTTTCCATTAAAATGATGTAATAGAAATGTAAGAAAAAAAGTAGGTTTGTAATATTTTGTACACATGTTTGAAGAAAAAATGATAGTATAAACACCCCCCAATTAAATATATTTGAAAATAAATATCTAAAATAATTTCAACAATTTTTCATAGTGATCATATCATTGATGACATATAATCATTATCTATATAGGGAGAATTGGGAGATATATATGGATTATAAAATCAAAAGACACATACTCCAATAGAAGGATCATAATATTCTCTAATAAATGTGGTAAGAGAAAATTAATTATTTTGAATATTCAATACATTACCATCATGATGAGGTGAAATATTTCATAGATTCACTACATATAAATGATATAATACAACTATCTGTGATGAGGATTCAAAGGGATAACATCTTCTTGAACATGAATAGGATAGAAAAGAGAATAATAAAACTATCTACCTTATACATTTATCATATTACTACACCACCATCCATTATTTATCGGATTAAGGGGAACCCAAAGTTAATAAGGTTCCTCAATTAAAGAGTAGGAATATTATAGAGATAGAAATTTCTAATAATATAGTAATATTTTTAGGATCTGCGATTTGGGTTCCATCAAAATAAGATCCAATGTAGGAAAACATGATGATTTTCATTTTTCATCATTATCTATTCATCCTAGAATCACTAAAATGTGTAAAGATATAAAGGAAAACTTCTCCTGGGAAAACATGAATATAGATTCAATGGAATTTGATTCCATATTCCAACAAGTAGATGATAAATAATATAAGTATACTAGTGTGATGCAACCATTTATCATAAAAATAATGAAATAAAAAACCCTAGATGCTGAAATAATCATAGGAATCCAAAATAAATCAAAATCAAGTAATTCCATGTGGGAGATAATCAATGAATATAAAAATTTAGTGCATTTCATTAATATTAAGTATGATTTCCCACTCGAAAAACACATTTTGATATAAAAAAGTGAAGTGGTAAGACTGAATGACGTACCAATTCATATTATATTTGTTCAAGATCAATGGTATACCTTAAGCTTCTATAAAAGCCATAAAAATGTATTGTATACAGAAGAATGCTTCATCACTACTAGTCACCCAAAATATAGTTTTTTTATAGTGAACTATTAAAGATCTACAGTATTTACAAAGATCATGTTCAATGGATTTCGAAGGTTGTTGAGATCAACAATTTTCCCAGTCAGAGTTCTCATATGTCAACTAATTGTATTGTATAAATAAAATGGAATTATATGAGCCCTTATATGGGTAGAGGTGTTGGAATCCCACATTTTGAGATAAGTTTGAGGGAAGGATCTTATGGGGCATGATCATATCAAAGAAATTAAAAATAATGTTCAATCCATTCAATATAATTTGTAATCCATAAAATATAGATATAAATGATATTCAAAAAATCCTTAAAAAAATGGATTATGATTTTTGAGATAAGGTGTTTTTTTAATATTCTAGAATATTTATTTCAAGTGGTTTGTGAAAAAGGGAATACATAATCCTTGATACATTGTCCCCTTTGTGATATTTGATCACATCAGATCTTTGACCTATCAAATATCATATCCAGCTAAAATATATCAATTAAATTATGAATCACTTGTATCCCTCCAAAGGATGTACATAGGATACCCCTCACAAGTACTAAATCCAGAGTTGATTCATTTAAATAAATGTTCCTACATATAGTGATCATGCAATCAAAATCATTGATCATAGAGAAAAGTTATATAGAAAAAGTAAACGTACTAGGTCAAAGTGATGTAGGGGTAAAAAAAATTTTACGAGGAAAAGATAGAAATAAAAGAGGTGATTAAATATAATAACCCTCATCAATTTTAGTGTAAGAATTAAAATTAAAGGGAGAAATTTTGTAATGAAGAATGATTTAATGGCTTAAAATTTTATAAATGAAATTTCATTCTTTAATGAATAAATTCATTATTATGTAATATAGAAATATAGAACAAATGCAATACTTATGTCTTTTTGGACCATTATAAATATTTCTTTACCTATTTAGAACTACATTATAAATAATAATGGTTGAAAATATAGACACAATTCAATGTTTTTATTGGGATAAAATATTTTAAGGTTTATTGTACAGTCTAATTGACACAAACAAAATAAGGGATTTACTTGAATTGTATGATTGTAAAATATGAAGGACAATTATCTTGACTTCTAAGGGAGTTTTATCACTTGGATTCACCCATGAATAATCCTAGACAAGATTTAACAACTAATGATAAATCGAAACATAATATGGATTTAGTTCACATTTATCTATATCATGGACCAAAAAATGTTTACTAAGCCACCCTAAGAAATTACCACAAGAACACTCTTTATCCTTTGGGTGTAGGCTAAATTAATAATGGGATGTGTATCTCAACCATAATAGTATGAATTTTTATGTTTTAATTGTAATAAATTTATTATAATTATTACCCCAATTCATTATTATTATATATATATATATATAGTTATATATGATTACAATAATGTTATATTTTTACATGAGGAAACCATACTGGTATTTGGGAAAATTATAAATTTTAAATTAAAAAAATAGTTTTAATAAATTCATAAATTTTGAAAAAATTATATTCCCATTTGTTATTAATTTTAAAATATATTTATTTATAAAAAATGAATATAAATTTTAATTATTCCATATAGATTCATTAAGGGGGAAAATGTTTTATGTTAAAAAAATAATTTTCCAATAAACATTGGTTTCTAAATAATAGTGTAAATTATAATATATGGAGGATAGTTTTTATAATATAATATTATTTAATCATTTCACCAAAATGATCAAATAGAGATTTTTCATAATTTTCTAATGTAGTAAATTTTTTGGTACAAATTCAATTTGGTGTAAATATTTTATTTTTTATTTTGACATAATAATGGACCAAAATTTATTTAATAAATACTAGAAAATGAAATTAAAAAAAGAAATATATATTTCTTCTTTAAGATAATGTTTTTATATTTTAACTATTTAATATTATAATCCATTAACGAATACACCAAATCCACTTTTATATTTTATGGTTTTAATATCAATACATTATAAAAAATCTAGCTTCAATATAACTAATGGTATTATTTTAAAATTTTCATTTACTTCACATATAAAATAATAGAAACAACTAATTTTTATCATAATCCATAGGGAAAAACATAACATGATAGGTGATTTTTATTATTTTGTTATATAGAGTCCAAAAGATATGATTCAAAATTAATAAAAAATTCACTTCTATTTTTATATTAATACACTCCCAACCTCCTACTCTATTTCAGTCAAACCTATTGTTCACAAAATAAATATCATTATACTACTAAAAATCTCACCAAATGTGTTTCCGTGCACTTAAGAAGCTCATTCAAATCTTTTAGAATCATCATCTTAAGTTAAAGGATTCTCAAACCTCTGTTTTCATTTTCGATATATTCCTCATACTTATAATTTATAATAACAATTTTTCTAGTTGTAATGTGTTTTTATACATATTTTATCCTTATGATCCCCCTATATTATGATATTACATTTAACTCTCACTAAACCATCCCTGATCCTTTATGTTTACCAGTTATGCTTCCTTAGTTAATTTAGGTTCTTAAATTCCAAGTGTTTTTCAATGAATACCTATCCAAATTTCCACTCAAGGGTATTCAACTAGATGTAACACTCATTCATTGATGGTGGATCCAATTTATGTAACCCAAAATCCTAAATGGTCAGATAAAATGTGATGAAATAAATATTTATATCAAATTTTCTATATAGAACACAAATTCATGAGCATGATATGACTCTCAGGAGGGCCCAGAAATTAATATCCCTCAAATGCATTGGGTAATGTTTTTTTAATGATATTTCATGTATAGTGAAATGGATGTTGTCCTTATTAAAAAAATATATGATGTATCTATTTTTGTAATTGACATTCAATTATGATGGAATGTAATATTTTGTTGACAATTTTCTATATTTCATTCATGTTATCATATTATATCATGATTTAATGTTCAAATTTTTTATTCTCACGCATTTTTCACCAATATATGACTCATGATGTACATGTATTACTTTCAAAAAAAGTATTTTTTATTATTCACTTATTGGGATTTATATATCACCCCTTTATTATGTAGGTCCACATGTTGCCTGTTCAATTAAAAAAGTGTGATGGATTTTAAAGGGTATAATAAATGATTCTTAAAAAATATCATTGTATAAAGATTTTATGTTATTGGGATGTGAAACTAATTTATAAAAGACACTATACTTTTATAATTTTTTTTATTTTATTATGTGTATCATTCTTTAATAAGTCCTGAAAAAGGGATTATAAAAGATATGGTTTTACATATTCTTCATTCAACAGCATGGTAAGTCCATAAAATCAATTAACTAGATTAAAATTACCAAATAATTGTAAATATTGGGTTTTATTTATAAATTATATTTCCCTGCTCATTTTAAATTTTGATAATTTATTTTACTTTTCATTAAAATGAAGAACCTATGGTTAAATGAACAATGCATTATATGTGGGTTTATCACATAAATAAAGAAATTATTTTAATTTTCTTCTCATTAAAGAATTATGAACATTTAATTAAAAACTGATAATGGTTTTTTATTTATTTAGTACCCTTATTGAGTAGGGTTTTGGCCCATTTATAGTAGTATAATACAAATAATGATAAACTATAAGGTTCTATTATTGGACATAAACTTGATGAAAACTATGTAACATTATATTCAGGGTATTTATATTTGATAAATACGATATTAAATTATGTTTCATGTTATAATAATAAATAATTTCATTCATAGTGAACTAATAAATCATTAATCATTTGAACTTCATGTTAAAAATAAAAATGTATCCCCCTTTTCAATGATGAATATGTAAAAAATGTAAGAACATCTCTATGTTATACTTCATATCAATATTAATGTTCTATAAACAAATGAATTAAGGTTGTAAATCAAAAGTCCATATAATACGTAATGTTGAGATAAGGTAGAAATATTAATTTATTATTAGAAAAATTTATGAATGCTTTTAAATTCATGCCTCTTCGTATTAAGATCTATATTTCAAATATGTTCATTATTACAAAATGTCTGTAATAATAATTTAACTCATTTTTTAAAAATTATAATTGATGCTAATTAAGTTTATCTATTTATGTATTTTCTGCATTTATCTAAATTTTCTCTAAATTATTATTGGTTATTCAGTGTTGGTTTCGATTTTGATAATTTCATTCACAAGGATGGTATGAAAACAAAAAATATGGTACATTTAAGTTTACAGATTAGCAATATAATTGAATGTGGGATAACATAATCTTTTTAATCATCATATATAATTTTATATTTTTTTTCAAATACAATTGGGATAATATTAAAAAGTATACAAGGAAATACTCATTAATTTACTTTTCTTATATTCTCAATGTTGATTAGTACATGTGTGAATAAAGAAAAGCATCAATAAATTTTTTGTATCTGTCAAAAAATATTCTATTTTATCTATAATAATGTTATGGATGGGTGGTGTGATATTGTTTGTGAAGGGTCATGTTTGATATGGGTGGTGAATGTGATATAATTTGTGATAGTGAAACCCATCAAAAACATACATTAATGTACTTCATGTTACTGATATTAAAAATTTCATTCCTATAATGGAGAGTCATGAATAAGAATACTAAAAACTAATTTTGTTGATGGATATTAAAAAAAATACATTAAACACATAAATAATATCCTTATAATTCATATAAAGTACACGTTCGGCTTGAAATGCATAAATATGATTGTAATCATTAGTAAATATTTAGTGTCATTTTTATATAAGTGGAAGATAATTTTGAAGAATGAAGTTAGTATAATAGAAAATATGTTGTATACTTTTTTTATTTATTTATATATTTATAAATTTATAAATTTTTTATTATAACACATTTTAAATTGGATTAAATGTTATTTAATAACTTCATTTAAATATAATACTTAAATATTTTTACATTTATAAGCCACTCTATAAAAAAATATTGTCATATTTCAAATGAAATATAGAGTAGAATAAACCTTATTATTTCTCTTCTTCTAGAAATAGTACACAATTATTATCTGATTGAATGTATTTTCAGGCTATATAGAGTGAAATAAATACATTGAATAACTATTCTACAGTACTTCATAAGGTATAGTCATAAAATGTTGTTGTTATTATTCATTAATTAATATTATGAGTCAACATTGTGAAATTTCTTTTATAGAAATTCATTTTTTAGAGGATTTTTAATTTTGTGAATTTACAATAGTGAAATACACTATTAGTATTAAAATGACATTGTTTAAATTGATAGGCTACTAATGTGTCTCCATTATTTTAATAAATTTTAATTTTATATATTAGTTCATTAAATTCTACGAAAAATTAAAGTGTTTATATGTTAAAAATATAAAAAATATTTTAAATTGTATATATATATAAACACTGATGATGTTTTAAAATTAATAAACATAAAGATACTTGTCTTAGTTGATTCATATATGGTATCCACTAAGTATGTAAAAAAATTTATAGGAACATTCCTTTATTTTTATCATATGAGGAGATGTACCTCCCCATTTTTTATTTTGGTTGGATTTACATTCCTTTTTCATGGATGAATTATTTTTTCAATACCCATGTAAATTATTTATCTGTATTATTTTTTAATGTATGATTAACATGTGTAACACTAATTTATATGTTAATAATATAAAAAAATTATGTATTTTATTTTGTAGATTTTCTTCCATTTTGATGTGACTGATAATGTAACAAATCTATGGAAATTAGAATATATTTAATAAAAGGAGTTATTTGATGTGGTTTCTATAGAATATATTGAACAAAACCTCTCTATTAGTGTTACTAGTGTATGAGATGGTTCGTCAACGAATTTATAGGGAGCAGTGGAAGTTATTATTTTTTCATCATCCTACAGAATGTCAAAATTAATTTTCATACATGTCTATAGATTAATAAAAAAATTCTATTAATCCATATATTTCATTGATATATGATTAATTTTGGATCATTGTATAAGATATATTATAAGACAAAGAGTAAAATTAATAAACCCACTATGTTATGAAATATGTTTTATTGGAAACAAATTACATGGTACTATTTAATATCTTCAAATATTGATCTATAACACTTCATGTAATTTGGATTTAGAATGTCACAGTTATTTCCATATATGATAATGATAAAATAGATAGTTTGTGACCATATAATAAATAATATTTTGTTTGATTTCAATAAACAAATAATTTTTGAAAATAATCGTAGAGAATAAATTAAGGGTAAAATTATAAATTTGAAATCTATATTATTAAATTACATAAATAATTATATTAATTCATCTTTAATATAAGTTAAATTATATCTAGGTTGAAAACCCATCTTTATTTGGTGTTTTATTCATGGAGAAAATTATTAATCATGTCTTAAGTAAATAACATTACGGTATGGTGATGTGTGTTTTTTAGGTCTTATCCATTATGATATGTTGGTATATTAAGTATATAAAATTTCATGATGGTAGCTAAAAGGTGGTTTTTTCGTTTCAGTGATATAAAATTAGGGATAAAAATCCATGCACCAATGAATAATATTAATTTTAAGGATTTGAAAATTATAACAAATAATGACTTGTTTTTTAATTTTGAGAGTGCATTCACTTATGTATTTCAATATATGGTGTGATGTATTCCCACTACAATTACTAAAAAATAGATATTTTTTAATGGTAAATTTCATAAATTCACACCTATTTTCTTGATTTTATTCATTATATTTATATTAGATTAATAATATCATTAAATATATACATGCAAGAACATAATAAATAGAGAAGTATCTAGGGAATACATATTCAAAAATCAATATAATACATATTGAATATAGTGCATGTGTGTGATACCATTACCATTAAACATCTCTATATATTAGGGATGATATAAGGATTAATAAAAAAATATTAATTATTTTTGATATAATTAATGTTTTCCACACCTTATCATTGGAAAACTATTTTATTAAAAATTTTCAATAACTTATCTCCAATAGTGCCTATTTTTTATATTTATAATAATTTGGAACAAATGAAAAATTGTGAACTCGATTTGTTGGTTCTGTGAATTATCAAATCAATTTTAAATGAATTTTCAAACACAGCATAATTTTTTATTAATTCTCAAAAGGGTTTTCCAAATGAGCCTATATAATTATACTTTTTATCTTATGGGGGTTTAATTAAATGATAATTGATTTACCAATCAGTTGAAGGGTGTTGATTCAAGTTTTTTTTTAAAAATAAAAATATTTAATAAAAAATATTATTATATATTATCATGTTTTTATATTTTAAATTAACAACTTTTCCACATTTAGAGTTTGGATTAAGTTAATTTATCATGTTCCTAGAATAAATTCAATAAATTTTTTATTAACAAAAAATTTACCATTGTATCATAATTAATTAAATATCAATTACTGTTATTGAAATATATTCATTAATAATATGAAATTAATTATTTTGCAAATTATAACTACTGGTGGGAAATGGGATGGAAGTAAACTAATAGTAAGAAATATCTACAGAGATAAAGGGAGATATATTTTTATAGATAATGTAATGTGTTTGATGATTTTTTAAAAAATTTACTGTTTATAGAACTCATTGAAATCCAAATTTTATAATTTTAATGTTAAATTTAAATGATATTTATATTGGTTTATTGTATTTTAAATATTTAAAATAATTGTTACAATATTATAATAGTTGATTGTATTTTATATATATGTTTTTATATCTTTTGTTATATTATGTTGAATGGAATAGAATGTGCGGGAGTGATGAATCATTTTTACTGAAAAATCATAGTTAGAGGTGGTTTTAATAACCACTAATTATTTATTTGTGGTTATAACACCGTAAGTAGTTCGAAGTTCCAATATATATGTCTATATTTAGTGGAAGCATTATCGTACAGAAAAAATTTATTTAGTCAGGGTTAAATCCATCATTAACTATGGTATATATGAATATAAATATATATATGAAAATTATTAGTATAATTTTTCTACCAAACCATTAAATATTTAACTTCAATACCACCATATGATGATTTAGTGGTTAATAGTGGTTTTTGATAATTCCACTAGTTAATTAAAACATTTACTAAATAATTGTTATAAAAAAATATTAAAAAAGATTCCTAAAATAATTCTAATAGTTTTAAAAATATGTTTTAAACTATAATATGTTTTAGAATTTATAAGCTATTAATAAATGAAGTAGTTGTGATTCAATATGCTTCTACTAGAAAAACATTAGGTGGGTCACATTAAATTTTTTTTCTATTTTCCATTTACTACTTCTTTTGTCGAAAAGGAATTATTATTCAAAATAATAGAAAATATAACCTAACACTATGTAATTAAAAATATCTCCCTCTTCACTATTTCCTATAAAATACAAATTTTTAAAACATTATGTTTCTATTATCCCCTCTGAATATTGTTCTTATGTCAAATTTATATCAAACACGAGTCTTGACATTTTTAAAATTCCATCATCTTCTTTATATATTAAAATTAATATATTCTTCCTTAACATTAATTTATAGTCACTAATATTAGATTAACTTATCTATCTCATGGAATTACTTAATCTCCACATTAACCATAGGACAACTCACATATATGAAATTTTGATATTAATTATCTATGTTTGTCACTAAAATTATAATTATGAAATAGTTAAAATATAAACAAATAAATTATTATAATGGATTCATTTAATATAATAACTCATATCATATCTATTATTTTTAGAATAGGGTTGAGTGAAATGTGAAATTATCTGTAATAAATATATCGAGTGGTGCATAGAGAACAAGTATAGACCAACCGAAGGAGATAGAGCATCAGTCCAATATGTTATACCACATGGAACTCCATCATTACACAGAGCCTTAGTATGAACTTCCAACATGATGAGTACTATCAGTATAAAAATCCTAAGTCTAAAACCATCTCATTAGTATATTTACTATGCTGAGAACTTCATGTTGATCATGATACCATATAAACGTGACTTCACATCCACTATACTCAATAGTATAAAAACATTCCTATAACCTTGATCCATTACTCAATCCATGGATGCAGAGCATTTGTCCATCATCCATCCAATTGTTATACCATTAATTGATAGATCATCATTCTGGAATATAACCAAATAAAGTATACAATAAGTATCTAGAGCCTCAGTTTATAACCTCATATATAGTTTACTAACCATACCTAGAGCCTTGTATCCTAAAATCACAATCACATATAATTGGAATGATTCATATGGATCAAATATCTTACTCTATTTGTCCTAATAGATCTTAGAGTTAAATTTGGTTCTATATTGTGGAAACCGATCTATTTCAAATCAACATGTGGGAATAATCCAAGTATTAACCTCAATGAACTAAAACATAGCAATATATGCCTATACATCCATCTCGCCCAGCAAAATATCATCCCCATCAACTCATATATCATCCTTGGTCCCACGGAACACCCATAACTAAACTATATAAAAAAATACACCATTATTAGGGGCATCCGATCAATTGGGATCAATACCACAAAACTGGGTTTCCGTAGTGACACCCTTTAACAACCCTAAAAAATATATAATAAAGGGGGTACTCTTATCAGTGCAGTTTTTAGTGATGATAAAGGCATACCCTTTATCGTCTCTTTTTTAGTGTTGTTAAAGGGGACCCCTTTATCAGCGCTTTTTTAGTAGCGCTGATATTAGAGGGATTTATCAGCCCTTTTTCCTAGCACTAATAAATGGTATATTTCAAAAATATCATGAAGAATAATATATTGATATAAAAGTATATTTATATTTATATAAATAAAACATTTATTTTTTAAATATGTTTTAGATATGTATAAAAAGACTATTACATTTAATATTTAAAAAATTTTGTGAAAATGGATTTAAAATATTTAAACAAATAATATTAATTAATAATTTTCTAATTATCATTGACAAATAATCATTTAATTACAATTTGAAGACAAAAAATAAAATAAAAATTGATAAAATATCTAAAATAAGTTGAAAATGTAACTCAAACATCAAACGACGATAAATTTTGATCTCGGTGACCATTTGAGCTCTACAACATATGAAATCAAACCCTACGACAAGATCTTTGCACTAATGTCCTAAGGGAACCTAATTTCACATTATTAGGGGCCAAAATACGCGCATAAGGCCTCCATAACTGAGTTTTTAGTCTTGATACAACACTTTTTTACATTTAAATAGCTATAACTTCTTATCCGGATGTCCTCTAGGACATTACCACATTTCATGTCTAATATTGTTTCATTTACATTGATTTGACTGGTTGCGGAGTTGATGTGGACTTCTGGATTAGATGTTATGGTCATTTTAACAATCTATGGATTTTCATATACTCATATATATGTACTTATTCATAAATATATGTGTGGGTTTGTGTTGGGGTCTTTGTGTGTGTGTGTTGTATATAAGTATGTGTTTATTTCTTTATAAACACACATAAAAAACCATGTTTTATCAATGTATTTAAAACCAATCTTGTAAATACATATTAACGTACAAATAAATATATGGATAAAAAATTATAACTAAAAAAATATACAAATAGATATAAACATATATTAATATATGAATATGAATATAAATATATATTTATATATCAATAAGTATATATGAATTAATATAACTAAATATATTTATGTTAATATGAATCTTTATTAATATATGAATAAATATAACTATATATATAATTATATATTTAAATAATTAAATGGAGAAAAAACTAAATGGATTACAGGTAAAGGTGCAAGCACGCAAGGGGGG
The DNA here is from genome assembly GCA_963277665.1 of Viscum album. NCBI lineage: Eukaryota > Viridiplantae > Streptophyta > Magnoliopsida > Santalales > Viscaceae > Viscum > Viscum album. The sequence continues at coordinate 1,586,951,692 of OY728141.1, read as the reverse complement.
GGGGGTCTCGGATTCGAGTTCTGGTGGCAGTAGGGGTGCGCGGGCATGTAAGTGGGGGTTGTGTGGGCTAGTGAAGTGTGCAATGAGTGGGAGGGGGATCCTCCTAGCACTAATTTGGGTGGATGGGGTTAACTACTTTTTAAATCTCCCCTCATAAATAAATTCATTTTAACAATTTTTTTTTTGAAATTTATGAGGTCTTAAAAAAAGCTCTGATAAAAGGGGGATTTTATCATTGCCTAAAAAGTGAAATTAAAGGTTGTTTTTATCATCTATTTTTTAGCACTGATAAAAGAAAATTTTTACCAGATCTATTTTTATAACTAATAATAGGGGTCTTTATCAGCACATTTCAGAGTGCAGATAAAAGGGACCCCCTATATTTTCCTTGATTAACATCATTTTTCTAGCATTGTTAATGACTATTTCGTGCAGTGAGAAAAGCCATATTTGAATTAGTGGATCTCACTTGACCCAATGGATCCACAATGAAATAGATGAATCCATCCCTAGATCATTATAACATTCCCTTAAGAGTAAAAAACCAATTCCAAATTGTGATAACAACAAAAATATTGATCAAATCATAGTCTAATGAAACATAATCAAGCTTTCCTTAATGTCCACCATCGATCATTGATCAATAGCATGCTAAATATAAAATCCCAAGTCAATACCATGTTGTATGGGAAATATCTTCAACCAACCCCAGTATACAATGATCACTTAACCAATAACAATCCCACCATGGGATCCTCAAGAGTATTTATGACTCAACTCAAAACCACACCATCACCTATCCACCACTATCATCCAACTCTGTCAACCAAAAAAAGGTTAAAACCACCCTAATACTTAATATAGTGTCAAAACATCAATATCTATATCCTTGAGCAATAGGTAATGATAAAAAAGTAAAAAATATCTCCCAAAATATACAACACAATCTAACCTTTTGGGATCCTTCCAAGGATCCTAAAACAACTATCTATGTGACACTTAGTAAGGGCTAATCCTTGGACTCATGGACCTCACCCGAAGCCACAACATCTCAATGAAATTATATTTCTAAAGGTGGTATAAATTAATTTTAAAATATGCATGCAACGCATGATAGAACAGCTTCTTAAAAAATTTCATTCTTGAGAATAAAACATGGTCTATACTTTCCCAATGGTTAGAAAAAATATTAAATAAATATTAGATTTTTTATTGAAAATAATATTTATATAATTAATTAAAATTAATCTTAAATATAAATTAAATTAAAATTTTAATATAAAAATAGTTTTTGTGAATTTTTTTTTTTAAAAACGTTTCCATAGAAATGTTATATATTTTCATTTAAAATAAATTTATTTCCAAAGAGATTATTTTTTTCTAATACAACAATCTATTTTTAAAAATTTATTTATTCATATTAAAAACCATTGATAAAATTTCTATGAGATAACTTTCACAATAAATAATAATATTTTAATAGTATATCACAGATCATTTAATCTTAGTGTCATGTGTAACAAAAGATGTAAAAAAATTATTTGATAAATATATTTCATGAAATGATTGGGTGTTACAATTAACTCATATATTATATTTAACTTTAAATGGTTACTAGATTAAAATAATTACCATATTTGTGTAATTAAGAATGTTATTTTAACATGTTTCAACTCATTTATTCTATGTGTTCCATGGAAGAGAAGTTGTGAAATGTTTTGTTAATGTTAACATGATCTAGAATCTTGATGTTTTACATTTTTTATTTATAAATTAATATAAAAAATTAAATTTAATTATATTAGAAAAAAATAGTGTAATTTTCTATCATAAAAAATTGGGGTACCCATGTATCCTCTTCAAACAAATTATTTCTCAACAGATCGTTAAATAGATGACTATTCAAATTTCAAAGTACATTATCTTTTAAATCCATTTTCTCTATAGGTTTTTTTTTCATATGATAGGTTTTGTAATAGATATAGAACTAATGTGTCTAGTAAATGTTACAAATCATGTATGTACATCCTAAAAATAGATACATGGAAGACGTCATTCACTTGAGGGATTGGAGGAGTGAGTGGTCTATAAAAATCAATGACACTAACAGAATAAAAGAACTTGAAAGCATGGTAGTATCAATGGATTAAAATTCTATTCCTTCGAAATATCATTACACATTTACATGGAGATATATAGAAAAAGATTTTATCACCATTTTCAAATTCAAGATATTATTGATGATTTATAACAAGGCACCATTCTTTACTTTTTTTTATTTTCAAATGTCATCAAATGATTTGGACTATAGTAGTTATTTCTTATAAAATATCAAGACCTATCATATTTCATTCCTAAATATCATTATACCATTTTCTAATCCATAATCATTTCTAATATAGATCCTCATATCGTTAAATGGGGATAGTAGAATTGAATTGTTTTTATTTGAGAACTATAATTGGGGAAAAAGTTCATCAAAAGGTCCCTTTAAATACATGGAACAATTTATAAATACATCATGTATATTTGGAATGGTTCTCACAGAAATAACATCTCACTATTGGTGGGAATTAGTGATCATTTTCTACTTAGTCCAGAAAACCAATTGTTTACTATTCCATATTCTCAATGCAAACCTCGAATATTGATATGATACAATAAAGATTAGAAATATATAATTTATAACCAAATATTTATTTTGTATCTTTTCAAGATTTCCTAATGATAAATATAATTTTATTGAAATAAAATGTACTGACATTGTATGGTGATCTACTACAACCCCTATAGAATTGTGACCTTAAGATATCTTGTGGATTCTAATGACAAAATCCAAGGTGATATTTTCTATTTTACAAACATGTAAGGGTAATGGTTACATCAACCCATTATTATTATATAACACTACCATATCATGTTTAAACACATAAAATGAGATATATACTCAATAATTTCCCTCTTTATATTTTTCTATAATCTTATTTTCATTAGATCCCTATTCATCTAGGTGGATCTATGATAGATATTGAAGGACGAGTTATGTGCATCATCCAAATATCCTTATTTTATTTCAAACCATTTGATTCAGTAATCCAATTATTAATCTATAAAACACATTAATTCTCATATATAAACATCAGAATATTTTCTACCTTTTTCAACTCTCCATAATTTTTATTGGCTTGTTTTATCCGCACATTATTGGAGGTTTGAAAAAAAAAGTATAAGATATATTTCTCTAATTCCCTTCTAAATTCAACAATAAACCACTGTAGATACATGATTATTGGGTCTTTTCCCCTCATGAACCTATATATGTCAACCCCAAACCAGTAACTTGAGTCAACCCACAATGTGTCCTGAGAGATGTTCTCAATCCTACCAGCTTGGAAAATAGTTTTGGGAATCAAAAAAAATTGGAAATTATTTTCCCCTTAAAAAATGATAAATAATTTAATATAAACATTAAAATAAAAATAAACACAAAGAGAAGAAATGAATAAAAATTCACATGCCTCAATGTGACCTTGTGGGTCACCCCTGACATAGAAACTGACATCGCCCGATAGATACTGAGTTTGAGCTAGGATCCACACCAAAATTTTAAATAAATATAACTATATGGATGGGTAATAAAATATAATAGTCAAGACCTAGAAATATATTGCAATTTAAATTTAATTTAAATCAAAGATACATCATTTTTAATTTTAAAATACAACATAAAAACAAATGTCTTAAACTAATTTTATCTTTATTGAAATCACAGTTCATTATCATTTTTTTCAAAACTAGTTTCTTTTCAAATAAAAATTCCATATAATTAAAAGAAATAGGAGTTAGAGTACAATGAATTATGTTTTTACTTTAAAACGGAAAAATAAATTGTAAAAAAATTTGACACATTTTTCATAAACATTAAAAAAAAATACACATTTACAATTAAGGGAGACCACACACATAAGATGTAATAGTAGTAAAAAAGGTAATTGGAAGATAACACACAAGAGTAACTTACTAAACATGTAACCTTAATAAACCACCACATACAAGTATGTTCTAAATAGTATGGGAGAATATATGAAATTAGTGGATAATCTAGAACAATCCAAAACATGATTCATCTTGAAGTTATACAATGCCCATTGAAATCAGACATCCAACATGCCCGTTCTTACCCTACCCAGACTAAATGAGGGGGAAATCCGAATGAAAAGAATGGTCCATACAAAAGGCTACTAGCCAGTGTATAATCTAATCTAGTGCAACAAATTCTCTCATAAAATAATCTTGATTTTTCATGTTATCATTTCATGTATAACGTGGCGATGACCAAAGAAATTTCAATCAAATAACTACACATACAAATGTATATCAAACACAACCATCACACAAACACACAATGATTCATTAACCCAGAGTCACTCCAAGGGATTTTCCCCCCACATTAATTTAATCAAAAAAACATGAGGGATGTCCCATCCAAGGACCTCCCACTCCAATTAGAATCAAAAAATTCAATAGGTTCATCCCGAAAAGAGTTTTCAAAGAAAGACATCTTATAAATGTACCAAATGGACCTCAAAAAAACATGTAATTCTATAATATTTCCAAAACTAAAAATCAAACACCACTTTCAAAATGAATAACCCAAAAATTAACCCATTTGAGATCCCCAAGCATAAATTTTAAATCTAAAACACATTTATGAAGTCTATAGAGGCATTTCATCCATCACATAATGTTCAAAACCCAACACATACAATTCTAACAATTAAAACCAAATGGAAATCACTTCATTCCACATCAAACATTCATTATAAATATTATAAATCACATAATAGAAATAATGAAAGGGTATAATGGTAAAAAAATAATGAATTCATAAATTTAAAGGGTAAATTATAATAGATCCTACCTCAATATAAAGAGAAACAAGTTGACACACCCCGTAACCTGATGAATTTTATGGAGATAATAAGCTACATCCCATTTTCATTTTCACACATATACACCTTCAATTATATGTAATGATGCATATCAACAAGTTACATACTTCTATATCCAAACATATATAAGTAGATCCTTACATATATTCTTATACGTGCATATAACCCATCACAAATGCACATGTATTCATTTCAATAATGAAATTTAAGCACACCTAGCACCTATATATATATTCATCCTACTATGGGTGAATATATATATATATATGGGAAAATGATTATATATATGCCTTCCTATTCATATGCCATTAAGAAACTAACAAAAGTGGCCTAAATCCACCTCAACAAGGTCTAAGATACCCTGCAACAATATTAGGAACCCAAAAATTACAAACTCTCTAATTTAAATTGGAAAATAAAATAAAATAATGGATAAAATAAACATCAAAACATAGGAGGGAAAACTAAATTGGATTTATATGCTTTTACTCTAGTGAATTATTTTGAAACACACCATAAGATTTCCAGAGATACCCATCTTATTCCCTATTGAGAAGAAAAGCATCCAAAATCAGACCACCCAAAACCCTAGGGTTTGTCCAAGAGAACTATGAGATGGGGAAGAGGAAACCCACTGGAATAATGGAGAAGGATTGGAGAGGAGATATTACCTCGAGATATCAACCAAGAAACTTGTGGAAATCTTGTAGAATTTTTTGATTAAGAGGTCTAAATAGAGGGAGGGAGGTGTGCGGATAATGAATGAAGGGAAGGGGGTTGTATGATGCATAGTGAGGTTGAAATGAAAAAAAAAGATGATAAAAAAGTTACAAAAATAAATGAAAAACAATAAGAAATAAAAAACAAAATTTTAATAGATTGGGAAACTTGAATGGTTTGAAAATGATTTACCAAACCCTACACCAATAGTGATATAACTATTGGAAATGTATGAGACATCACAGGGTTACCCCTTTGTGAGCCACATTGTGGGAAAAATTGTGCTCCAATAATGCCAAACGACACTGTAAACTCACACATCTAAACTACAAGGTTTCTGCAATTTTTAAAAAACTGTGCGCAAGCTGTTCACCACACCACTAACACACTTGATAACCCACCAAGGATCCACTTTGATACTCCAAACCATGCAGAAAAACCATTAATAGGATAAAAATACTAAAAAATTTAAAATTTGTCCCTCCATCTACCACGACTCAACAGTGAGGGTAAACAAATCAAATAATTAAAATAATTTATATTTCAACGACAGTTTTTCACAATTGTCGCCACGATTAACACTTTCTTCCCCTATAAATTCACCTAGTATAAATGATGAACATTACCAAATTAAAACTAATAAAGTAACCTCTAAAATAAATCTTCAAGACCAAAACTGAAATGAAAGTGAAACCCCAAAACTAAACCATAAACTAAAAAAACTAGCATCCAGGATGTGACCTTTCAACTCCACAAGTCACACTGAACCAAATATATAGAAATACACAATAATAAGTGACCCATGTTGTTTATTAATACTATTTAAGAAACCATAAATTGTGATAGAATCAACCCCCAACACATGTTAGACCAAATAGAATATGTTATTGTTGAACACTGTAGCATACCACAAATCAAAAGGTCCATAACACACTAGTTTCTACAAAATGATCATAACTCAAAACTGAAACCAATACACAAAGAGAACAAATTTCAGTGTTTCTCTTCCATAAGACCCTACCAGAAAACTTATATGAATATGATACCACTAATCCTTCTTACAACCAAGTAGGAACTGTAAAAAATAAAGAAGGATATAACTATTAAATGAGGAATTTACACCTTCTACAACAAAAATAAAACTTTTAATGATATATAATGTTTAATATATGAACATTAGCAGTACCCATTCCAACACTGAAGAAAATAGCTCGAACAAAGTCAATCACACCCTGAGATTCCCAGAAACATTAAAATATTTACATGGAGACCTATGGTTGGAACCATGATACCTTTTGGAATATGACTCCAAAAAATTAGGTTCTAAATATATTCAACAAAACTTCCACTTTCTATAGTGAGACATAAAAACCAATTCATATTACACAAGTGACCATGTCGAATGAATCATCTTTTCTAAATGCACTAAATAAAACACTTTCTTATTTTTTTGCTAATGAATGTGTGAACCAACCAAGAAAACTCAGGTTTGGTCCAAATTTTGCAACAGATCTGGTGCCACCACTCAATTAATAGTCTAGGTAGAGTCATCAAAGGGGATGATCAAAGTAACTTTTATACCTAATTTTCCCAAAAAAACTAACCACCTATTATTTTGTATGTTCAAAACACTGAAGGATGATCAACATTGATTCCCAAAACTGACATTTACCAAAAAAGAGAGGATAAAATCCTATGTTTGATCATTCATAGCTTATCGAGACATTATTGGAGAATACATGAAAAAAACTCAAAGCTGAATCAAAATGAATTATAAACCGTAATTCCAAACGTAAATCAAAAACAAAAAACCAAACTCAATCACCATTCTGACCTCATTTTCAACATTTCAAAACCAAGAGCCGATGAATTAGGATTACAAACACAAAAATAAAACATTAACTAATTTCTCACTTACATTTCAAAACATCAAAATCCCCGTTTTTGAAATCCTGTTTTCTATAAACAAAGATGCTTAAATAAAACCCATTATTTTTCCATGGAGTATCAGAAATATACATCATTGTGATAACATAGGTACCCATCCCCTCATAAAACCAATTATCCACTTTACACCTGCATGCATCCATATATGTTTCCATTCACATAAATAACAAGGATTAATTCAAAACATTTCTCATTTCGAATATTGTTCATTCACCCTAAATCCCAAATTCCCAAAAACTATTGATGCCTTACCTATTCAATATTATGAACACTTTCTAAATTCACTAAATGTTTTCCAAAACACCTACCACTTTTTCATTTGAAACCACACATTCTGTTAAATGAAAATCTTTTCCACAAATAATTTAGATTTCAAAAACCATTTGGAAACTCTAATGGATGTTCCCAATTGAAACCCCACTAAAAGAAACCAAAATGATGCCAAAAACACCAATCACAACAAAGCACGTGGATGAGGATCTAGTGGCCATGACAAACCGGGCTACATGGTTTTGTAGACCATGCCCCAAGAAAACACAAACCACATAGAGTGTCTCAAACCATACACTCAATCTTTAATTGGGTCTCTACTCCATGTATGTCCACCATACAACACCCTCCAACTCCCTTGATTATCCCCAAACTAGAAAAAACTAAAACATATAATCAAATCCCAAACTACCCTTGTAAAATAGATGATTGAAACAAGTAAGAGTTCATTATTCTCTTCTTGTGCCTACCACTCGATTCCCAAATGTCATATCTTTGATCCACATGACACCCCAAAAATTATGTTACAACTCTAAAAAAAATTTCAAAAATTAACCTTTGTCATCCCCAATCTAGTCACTCGATCCGACAAGTGATAAGGCATGAAATGTGTTCCCGATTCTCCTAGGCTGGCAACTACTTCCAGGCATCAAAACAAAATAATTGGGAACGATTTTTCCCATATAAAGATTAAAAGTAATTAAATTTAAATTGAAAAAAAATAAGAAACAAAACCATTATAAATGGATAAAACATCACATACCTTTATGTGACCTTGTTCAGTACCACTGAACACTAAATCAACATCACCTCATGGTGACAAAGACAGAGTTGGGAACCACACCCTATGCTAAAAAATGAGAGAACTATATGAATGAGTATTAAAACTCAATAGTAATTCATAAAAATCAATTCTCAATTTCATTTCCATTAAACTAATGACCATTAAATATCAATTTTGAAATATATCAAAAAAAATATGTTTTTGACAAATTTTCCCATTAAAGATACTCATGATCCATTTCTATTTTCATTTGAATCTGATTTCATTTCAAATAAGATGGCCTTATCTTTTAGTGAAAGAACTTGGAGAGTGGAATGAATGATTCGTTAGCCTTAAATGGAAAAAATAAAGTGTAAAAAAATTTCAAATCATTATCTATGATGATTTCAATACCAAATAACAGCTTTTTGGATGAAGTGCACCACAAACGAAATGAAGGAACGAAAATCACACAACAAGGGAAATGGAAAACAACACACACAAGACTAACTACCCAAACAGCGAATATCTGCCATAAACTACATAAAACAATGAATTAAAGCGAATTGGATGAACAAGGAGCATAGTGAATAATATACATCAATCCGAAATGTGATTCAACCTATAGACATGCCTCACCCAATGACATAAATATTCCCACATGCTCGGTCTGAACGTATATAGACTAACCAAGGGAAACAATCCCAATGTAGATTAATTTCCATACTAAGGGCATCTAGCCAATACATAATCTAAACTAGTACAAAAACATGTTCACATAAAATCCACAATATATGCCAAGTTATGATGTCATGTCTAAAGTGGGTGTTAGATAGGCAATTCCAAAAAACTGACCACACACACAAACACACACACACACACACACACACACATATATATATATATCAAAAAAATACATCACACAACCACACAACAATGTAACAACCCCAAGTCACTCGAAGTGATTTTCCCACTCTTGTCTTCAAATATCATCACATCCTGGAAGTCCTATCGACGGAACTCTCATTACAATTAGCATCCAACATGGAAATAGGTGCAACCCAAGGAGAGTTGTAAAAGTTCCCATTTTATAAAAGTATAAAATTGTTCCTTATAAAACCATTTAATGACAAATAATTTCAAAATGAACCAAAACATGACGCTTTCAAAACCATGAATCCACATAACAAACCATTTAAGAAAATGAAGCCACCATTTTAAAAACAAGACACGTTTAGAAAGGCCTATGTGGAATTTCATCAAGCACTAATTGTGGACAACCCAACACACCCATTTTAAATAATTTAAACCTATAAAATATTACCTCATTCTACATAAAACAATCATTCTAAAAATTTTACATCACTAACTAGTATTAAATAAAGCTTAAAATTGAACGAAATCATTTTATTCTTAAATTTTACAACCAAATTAAAAGGGATACTACCTCAATACAAAATGATAAAAGTTGAAACACCCCATAACTCGATGACTTTGAAAATGGAAACACAAAACATACATTTTACACATGAACCCATATGCACCATATATTATATATAAGGACACCTAGCCCCAATGTACATGTTTTTCTAGACAAATATGTACAAGGGAATCCTTGGAAATATGCTTATATGTTCATATACCTCTTTACACTTACAAAAGTATGCATGTCCATATACACATGTAATCACAACTAACACCAACATATATATTCGTCCTTACATGGATGAATATATATAAATGGTAACTTATATCTATGCATGCCTACCAATGAATAACCATATATTTATTTGAATATGATGGATCAAATCCAAAATAACGAGATCGAAGACACACTAGAACAATATTATTAACATAAAAATTAAAAACACCAAGTTTAAAATTGGGGTAAAATAAAAGGTAGTAGAAACCCCCAAAATATTGAGGGTGAACCAAAATGGTTTGATATACTTCACCTTTAGTGGAAAATTATGAAACCCATTAAAAGAAGGCTAGAGAGACCCTTCACATGACCTATTAATAATATAATCATAAAAGATTGTCCCACCTAAAATCATAGGTATCGGTTAAAAATATTTTATGATGGGGAAGGGAAAAACATTATAATGAAGATGAAGGGTGGGAGATGGGGGATTACCTCTAGACTTTGACCTTGAAACCAGAGGAAATATGGTTGAATTTTTTATTGAAGATGGACCGAGAGAGGGGTTGGCATGTATCTATGGGAGTTAGTAAAAGGGGCCACACAATGCAGATGGAGGATGAGAAGAAAAGAAAAAATAGTGGTGGAAAAATAATGTAAAAATCAAACAAAAAATAAAATAGAAAACATTTTAAAATACTCGGAAACCAACATGACTTGTGCATTGTTTATTAAACCATGCACAATTTGTACTCCACACCATTGACCCATTTATGCACTAGCCGGGGAACCGAAAAGTTAATCATAACTATGAGGGATAACTAAGAAATATATAAATACTTAAAAAATTTAAAATATATCTTTTTATCTACCATAACACAAATTCAGGGAAAAATAATATAATAATTAAAATAATTAATATTTAATAGTCGTTGTGTGATAAATATCCAAATAATTTACACTATTTTCTCATAGAAATTAAACATCTAGTATAAATGATGAATGAAAAAAAATTAAAAATAAGAAACATACCTCTATATAAAAACATCATGAAAAATAGAAAAAAACAAAGAAACCCCCAAACAGACCCATAAACTAAAGAAAACTACCAATCCTGGCATGACATTTTAGCTCCACAAGTCACACCCAAACAAAAAAAATAGAAATTCAAAATAATAATATACCCATGAATGGTCCTCCCACAATTTACATAAACCTACAATCATGATATCCCTGAACCCCAAAGAACAGGGGACCGAAGAGAATAAATTCAAGACAAGCCCCAGACCAGAATAAAAATCATAAGGTCCATAACACTCTAGAATCTACAGAATTATCACAACCTAAAACTAAAACCAATCCAAAAAGATAAAATCATTCAACTGCTTTCTATAATATCTCAAAATAATAAGACATACATGAATATGAGACCACCAATCATTATTACAACCAAATTGAAACTTTCAAAAACAATGTTGTATATAATAAGAAAACAAGGACACTATGACTAATAATACATATAAACACATATATATGATGAATCTAAAATATAAGAACCTAAAAAATACATATTCTATCAATAGATACAAAAGATGGACCAAGGTCCCCCACACCTAATGATTATTAACTATGTCGAAGGACTAACTCTAAGACCGATGGCTATAGATATGAAGACATGAAGCATCTATTTCCCCACATTCAGAACTTGATGATCTTCAACTAGAATATCCTCATTCGGTAGTGCCACTAATTGAACCCCTTCCTATGATCCAATCATCCACACTAAATGAAACATTTTTTCATAAGCCACTAAAAATTAGACATTATTATATTTTTTAACTACCAAAGGATGGGGAAAACCATAAAGAATCAGGTGTGGTCTGAAGTCCAGAATGGTTCTCGATCAACAAATCAATTCAGAGTCTGGATAGAGTAATAAATAAGAAAAATTAAAGAAAAATTTCTTTAAAATTTCCTCACACCACAACTATCTCTATTTTTAAATGTTCAATCCACCAAATGATGGCCAACACCGATTCCCAGAAAATACAATCATCTAAACATAGAGGAAGGAATCCAATGTCTGACAATTAACTCCTTAAAATGACATTTATAGGACATAATAAAAACTTGAGGTGTGAAGCTGGATCAAAATCCATAACAAAGAAAAATTCCACACATCAATCACAGACCAAAAAACAAGTTCAAATCCAAATTCTAACCTCATTTTTTTCATTCCCAACCCATGATCCCATGAAAGAGTTTTCCAAAAAAAGAAAAGAAATCACTAAAAAATTTCATAATCACATTTCAAACCATTAAAATATCCTTTTTGAAAAAAATCATTTATAAAATAAAACATCTTAAATACCCACCACTGATATTCTGTGAATTCTAACATATATACATCATTGTGGTCGCTCAAGAACCCATCGACACATACCACTAATTATCCACTTTCCACATGAATACATCTATATATGTGGTCATTCATAAAAATACCATGGGAAAATTCAACAAAATTGTCATTTCCAAAACATATCAATACACTTACATCTAGAATTACCCATCAATTTGATGTCCCCCATTTCCGATAAATAAACACATTTCTAAAATCTGAAAATGATTTCCAAAAAACAACCATTTTTTCATTGAAACCAGACATTCGGTTGAGAGAATGTCTTTTCTAAAAATCATTCTCATTAAAAAAAATCTACCCAAAATACACTTTTCTATTGAAAACCCACTCACCTAACCAAAACCAAACCAAAAAAACTACTCGCATTGAAGCTCATAAATGAGGAACTATTGGCCATCCCTAACATAGAAACACAGTTTAGCATACCATGACACATGAAATACCCAACCAATATGTGTGTCTTGAACATTACACTCAGGATCTACATGGGTTCTACACCATATAAGCCTGAGTTGTAATAGAATCCCACTCTCTTAGTCATCCCATATCCATAAAAACCAATTCCAAATACTCAAATCATCTAATCTCCCCGGAAACTTCATTAATGGAATGTGAAATAGTTCTTGAAACTCTAACAATACCATTATCTTGAGACCCAGTAGTCTTATCTATGATCTACCTGATTCCCCAAATAACAACGTCCTTCTCTAATTACATTTTTGAAAAACCAACATGGTTTAACAATAAACTAGTAAACTGAGACAACTAATGATAAGGACTGAGATTCGTTCCAAAATCTCTCAGGATGGAAACAAGTTTCAGGCATCAGAATTATATAATTGGTAATTACATAGAACATAAAAAATTAAAAATAAATTAATATAAACTAAAAATAAAAGTTATCACTAACTAGTAACAAGAATAAAACTGCACATACCACTATGTGACCCTATGATACATTACCTACCACAAAACAAACATTATCCCATGATGATAGAGTCCATGATAATAAAAACACTATAAGATAAAAACAATGATAGAAATATAGGTGTTATTATTAAAACTCACCAATAATTCTCATTCAATCTATTTCCATTTAAATTTTCTTAAATCAAAGATAAAACAATTTGAATATTTAAATACAATATACAAACATAGGGTTTCCACACATTTTCTGTTTATAGAAAAGAATATTCCATTGGACTTTGTATTTAAATCTGGTTTCTGTTCCTTAAAGAAGGCATTATAATTTAAATAAATAAGAGGGAGAGTGTAAGGAATGATTTTTTTTCATAAAAGGCTAAAAATAAAGTGTAAAAAAGTCAAAACATTCTTAATAAACATTTGAAAACAAAATATACTCTTTTTCATGGAGGAAAACCACACAATAAAGTATTAACAACAATCAAACAACAATGGAATTGGAATATAGCACCCAAGAGTAAATAAACAATCAAGGAAACTAAATCATTTTCCACATACAACTATGTTCTGAAGTGCATTTGAGAACCTGTGATCTCAAAAGTTAATCTAAAACATAATTAATATTGAATAATCTTATAGGAATACCTCACCCAATGAAATCAATACACCCAAAGGTCTGGTGTTAACCAACATGTCCTATGCAAGAGCCAAAATCCCAATAATGAGAAAGGTACAAACTAAGGGCCATGGTTTAGTTCATTATCTAAACTAGTGTGGGAAAAATCCCTTGAAAATCCTCTAGTTATGCCAGGTTCCCATGTCATGTATAAAGGGATGGTGATCTGTGAAATGACAAAAAAACCACAGATACATATGTATAACAAATATAACCAACACAATACCACACAACGATGCAAAACCCTCAATTCACCCCCATGTGTGTTCCCCATATTTCTTTCAACAATCAACATATAAGGTATGTACCTTCCAATTACCTCCCATTACATTTTGAATTAAAAAAGGAAATAGGTTCATTCTATATAGAGTTTTCAATGTAACTCATTTTATAAAAGTACAAAATGGGCCTCAAGAAACCATTTAACCCCAATCCATTTTCAAAAGAACCAACACATACCACATACAAAACCAAGTTCAATTTAAAACCCATTTAAGAAAAAGATTTTCTCCTTTTTAATAATAATGCATTTATAAATTCCAATGTGGAATTTACTAATGTGAATAGTGTGAAAAACCAAACACATCCATTTTAAACAATTAAAAATAAGATAAAACAAATTCATTAGACATCGTCAATTCATTCTAAAAACAATACATTAATATATCGAAATAAATAATTTTTCTAATGGCAGAAAATCATTATATTCATTAATTAAATGGAAAATATCAAAGGGATCTTACCTCAATGGAGAGAGAAACAAGTTGAAACACACTGAAACTAGAGAAATTTTATGATTGAAAAATGAAACCTCCCTATTCCTCTTATATGCATATGCATCATCCATAATCTGTAAGGACACATTTCCCTAATTTAAATATTTTATGGCTAAATATATACAAGGGGATCCTTACTTATATTCTTATATGTTCATATACCCCATTACACTAATACACCTATGAATTTCTATATTAACAATCAATCAAACCTATCTCCATTATTCATATTCAACCTTCCATGGGTGAATATAATTAATGAGAAACATATATATATACATTCCTACTTATGAATAAAACTATATGCCTTTGACAACGAGGGATCAAATCCACCCCCACATGGTACAAGGTTTTCTAAAACAATATTATGATCCCAAACATTACAAATACCTTGATTTAAACTGGGATAAATGAAAAGGTGGAAGAAAACCAATGTCCCAATAGCGGTGGGTGAACTGAAATGGTTTGATACGATTCACCTTCGACATCGAATGTTAGAATACATCCAATTGTGGAATGAGAGACCAATATCATGAACTATTGTGAAGAAAATATTGAAAAATATACCAAGATAAAACCCTAGGGCTAATCTAATGAAATAAAGTAATGAGGAAGTGAAAAATATCCAAAATGAGGGAGGATAAATAAAGATAAAGAGATTATGTTGAGACATCGACTAAGAGGCCATAGGATATCGAATGGAATTTAATGATGAAGATGGATCATAAGAGGGAGAGTGGACATGGATAAGGGAGGAAGTGAAGGGGTCTCATAGTATATAAGGAGGAGTAAAATAAAATAAAAAATATAGGAGAGAAAAATAAAGAAAAAATAAATGGTAAAATTAAATTAAAAAACATTTTAAAATATGGGGGAACTCACATGGTTCACACATAGTATAACAAACCTTGCACCAATCATGATATCTAAATAGAGAAATAGTGAGGCACCATACTATTACCACTAGATGATGCATATGTTTTGAAAACCCATGGACAAACCATTCAATATATCAATGTTAACTCACTGATCCAAACTACACACTTTCCTCATGGTTTAATAAATCAAGTGAAATCCATGCACCACACCACTAACCAATCATAGAAACCACACTAATACAGCACAGCTAATCCTAACCATGTGGAGTAGTCATCCATCATCTAAAATGACTCTAAAATTCTAAAATTCATCTATCCAATTTCTATAACTCAAAATATAGGCTAAAAGTAATCAAATAATTGAAATATTTAATATTTCATAGTAAGGGTGTGGCATCTTCAATGCACAAAATTGATAACATTGCATTGAAGTTTCTCCATATATCATCATCCACCATGTATTCCATTATATAGTTATTATTAATTAATAATTTATAATCATTGATTAATTATAACCATCTATTTTTGTAGATTTTTATGAACTTTTGAATGGAGTTATATTTAATTATCTTTTAATACTATATATATATATATCCATAATTTAAATACTATAAAATTTTCAATAGAAAGATCCCCATCAAATTATAAATCAGGAATCATCTAATTCTTATAATGAGTCATTAATTGGTGTGGTGTATAAGTAATTACTTTAATATTTTTCTATATGATACACCCCAATCCTTTTAATGATGTATCACAGAAAATTATAAAACCTACACCACTACAGGTTATTGATAGCATGTATAAAGTTACTAAATTTTTAATACAGTCCTTTATTATTTACCCAAAATATTCCATCCAAATGATCATTTATCATTTCCATGTAAATTTTGACACTGTTTTTCATATCCATTTTAATATTCAATTAAATCCTTTATAGTGCCCATATAATCCATGAAAACTACGGGTTTTTATAACGCCCCGACCCCAGCTACCCAGAGTCGGTGCATTACATCGTAACATTGGCATGATCACAAAAGATCAAGTCTCGAAAGACCAATTAGTTTAGTATCCTTGGAAACACTAGATACATTCGTAAACGTTATATTACATCATAAAGTGAGCAACAACAATAACAAAGTCTCCATAGTCCACACTCATATCCTCTTCTCACAATCCCTGCAGGTCATTCATAAAATACTTCTTCACATCCTGGAAAATATTAAAACATTGAAAGGGGTGAGCTCAGATGCTCAGTAAGGATAACAATATTTCGGAAGCTTTCATAAATAATCAAAAAAATTTAAGGCAATGTATAACTAAAACAAAAGCCTTTTAAACATGAACATCAACATAATATGGCAAAAGTAAAATGAGATAATGCCATTCACTTCTTCACATGGATATTCTACTTGTCGAATAATCACATGAAATATCAATAACCACTTTCATAATGTTGGAATTCATAATGCCAGACTATCATAACCACGTAGCCAAGGCCTCGTGCCAAGACCATAAATAAGATTTGGTCAAGGCCTCGTGCCAAGACACTAGTTTGTCTCATGAGACCTGCCGATGCATCGAGGAGCTATAGCGGGCTCCACCCGTCACTTATTAAGTCCAATGCATTCCTCATATGAATAGGTTTAAACATATCATAAACCATAACATAATTGTATCACATAAAACAAGAATAAAGGAAACATAACATTTCCACATTTCAATCACAAGATATCAATACAGCACATTGATATAATAAAAACGCTTTCAAAACCATTTTCAATACCAAAATAAAAGAAAGTTAAAACTTTGTATTTATTTTTCATTAAAAAAAAGATGGCTTATAGAGGAAGCCGAAACTCAAATAATGGTCACGGCGGCGGAGAAGTCGTTGTCACCGCATAAGTACGGAAAGAAAAACATTCCCTTTTGTCGTTTAGCAAAACGCTTTGTATAAAAAGATTCCTTTTGAATAACCGTAAAAGTCAAAGGGGTTTATACACTGTATAAAAGAAAATTGTGTATAAAACCAAATATGCCTCAATGAAAGGGGATTGAGACGAAGTCCTTAAAAAGATCATTTTTAAAATAAAATAGATCTATTATGTGTATTCACTATAGGTACACATGAAGAAAGTAAAAATACAAGATAGGACATAATAATATCATGACATAATTTGAAAGTAGGAGATTAACCCAAAGAATGGAAATTGGGTTAAGAAGTTCCCTTACCTTGCGTCTTGTCCTGACTCGACCGTTCTTTAACCTCATGAATAATAAACTCGAGTTAATTTATATTTACTTAAGAACATTTTTTTATGTTTATTATTCCTTTTATATCACTTATTACCATGTTATTATCATTATGTAATTATTTAAGTTAATAACGGTCGTTTTGTCGATCTTTGGTACTTGAGTCAACAGTAAACTTCTTATAATTACAAGTTGTTTATGTGGTAGAATATCCATTATATCCAGAATTATATTCATTATTTAGATTTCATATATATCATATATATCCAGTATATACATTCATTCATAATATTACGTAACATTTAGAGGTAAGAAATGAAATGCACCGTTCATGGAGACGGTAAGCCGTACGTACGCATGAACGCTACTTTCATTTCTATTTCGTATTTAATGGAATGTAATCATAATGATATAAATTTATAATATAATTCCAGTATAATATAGTATATAATACCATTTACTCCATCCTTTATAAATCCCACATATGGCATTAACGATTCAAATCACTTTGAGGGGGCGGTAGTCCGCACTTCCTAAAATGAAATTATCGCGTTTACCCATAATGGAAATCATAAAGTATGCCATAAATGAGAAATACAGAAGAATAAGTAAAACATAAACATATTATATATCATATATAAAAATAGTGACATCTTAATGGCCACCTTTGAAGGTGTTATATGAGTGTTGAACAATCATCGTTTCGTGAGGCAGAAATTCGTCACCCACAGAAACTGTATGTTCTTTAACCATTAGATGTAGGTGTGTGTAAGTGTAGCTCTAATACTTCTTATAACAAAATCCTAGTATATTGAGGATACTGGTGTTTTTACAAAAGAAATGAATAAAAAGAGTTTAGGGGGTTGGAGAAGAAAAATAAAACAAAACAACATTAGAGAAGACATTACCTCAAAATCGGGTAACTCTTTTTGATTTGAGCCAAAGGATTCCTTGGGAAGAGTTATGCTCAAAGTGAGGATTCTAGGAGTAATAGGGGGAAGTTGGGAGAGTATTTGGGCAGAGGTTGGCCGACCAAATGGCTTGAAAGAGTGAATAAGGTGGGAGCGGTGGGGGCCTTTTATAAGTGGAGAGGAAGGGCTCTTTTGGAAAGATTGAAATGATACACTATTACACAATGCTTTTCGGATTCTAAAGGTCCCACACTTATATAATTCGTGTATAAGGTGATAAGGGTTCGAAAGCTTTTCATCCAATAGGCTTTGGACAAGTGTAAGCCTTGGATTTTGCATTATCTTCTCATTTTATTTAAATTGTAAAATAATGAGGTCATCGCCGCATCATAATGATGTCATAAATAATTTAATTTATTTAATGTATAAAAATTATAAAAAAAATACTATGATGTAGGAAATATTTTTTAGCTTTCTAATGAATATTTATAATCAAAATTTAGACTTGTGTAACCCCACTTAAAAACTCTTTTAGTAAAACAACTCATGTTTGTGTCAATTTAATTTTAACATTGAATAAATATATATTAATGTCATTTTCCAACTAAAGTGGCTCCATGGGGTCCCCAAGTTGACCCATGGGTTTTCTTGGTCGGCCATGACTCATCCAATAGGAGTAGGACAAGTGTCAAGCTCATATCATATTATTAAAACATTGTTTTTACCTTAAACTACACTAATTACCTCTAATCGCGATTAAGAACTTAAAAGTTACTATTCACCAAAAAATTATTATAATCTCATTGAACCACATTTTACTTCTTAATGACAACCATGTATGTCGGAATTTTGAAAATCAAATCACAGAAGTGGTAATATTTCATTTTAACGAAAAAAATCAGTTTTTAACAACCACTTAGTGGTTTCACTATTCATCAAAAATTGAAGTTTTTCAGAAAAAGGCCAAAATTTCACCCTAAGCTATAATTGATATTACGAATTCAAAAATGATGTCTATTTTACAAAATTCCAAACATATAAGTTGAATTAATTAATTTTATAATTAATTCCCGCTGTTACAACAAATAGCGTGTTTTTAAGAAACAATTTATATCACAAGATTGGCAATTGTTTATGTCCAATTTCAATGTTAAATTAATTCTAATGACCACAATTGGACAAAATGGTAAAAATATATTCTAACTATACTTTAAAACCACTAAATAGTATAATTTATCACAATAAATTATTTTGATTAAAAAAGTTGTTTTAAGTATTTTTCACTATTCATAAAAAAAATCGGAAGTTCTCAGAAAGTTACAAAAAATTCAACTTAGGATAATTTTGATATTACGAATACAAAAATGAAGTCCTTTTTGAAATATAAAATATCTATTATTTTAAAAAGTGGTTATTACTATTCATAAAGGCTACTTTGATTATTCGCGGTGTTTTAGAACTCGAAGTTGCGTACAATGCAAGTTATTGCATTATTGAATGAGAAGCGTATCTTGGAAGCTCGGGGTGTTACATTCTCCCCTCCTTCAATAAATTGCGTCCTCGCAATTTGAAATTTTTCTTTGAAAATAAAAGGTTGAAAAGAGAAAATACCTTTGAGGATAACCCACATCGGAAATAAGGTTAATAAATATATAACATTAAAAGAAAGCAAGATAAGTACAAAGGTCACCCGATATAGCCCATTCTAGGAATCTATAAAAATATGGATATGGAGGAGAAACAAACCATCAAGGTCTGATGGAGAGTTATAGAAAACAGGATTAGGAGAAAGTTTAACCACAAGAAAATCACAAACTTGTGATTGGTTAAACGGTCATTGAATCCGCAGTTAGAAAAGTTAACTGACAACATTTTTGTTTTAAGTTACCTTTTATAATGTTGAGGAATTTATTTAGGAGATTTACTAAGAACGTAAACTAATATACATATTTGTTATGTATACTTTCATTCGTTAATAAATTTTTACCACAAACCCAACTTTTACTCCAAATGGTAACGGAACTCAAAAATATTCTATTTATCCTAATTGTATAAGGTTCCAAATGTTAACACATACCATTTAGATTAGTAAATTTTTTTTGTAATAAACAGGGACTTCCTGTAGACTTGTGGTAGGAAATAAAGGCCTGTCGCACTATGGTTGTGGGTTCGATTCTTGCAGCTTTGTCCGACGCGATGGGTTATGCCCCACCCTGCAGGTTGTCCTTTTCCTAAAACTATAGTATTATAATATTACAAAAATAATCTTCAGAAATGCTTTAAACTTAAACAATACTATCCAAAGATCAACTTAATCCACTCCAACCATTATCGTTATCCAAAATACTTCTGTCCAACTCACAGTCCAAATTTTACAAGGAAGATAAACATAATGAAGATCCTTTTTCCCATGTAATAACATGTGAACACCTTCATCATGTAATCTTTTTAAACATACTGAATTACCATGATCCTTTATTCCTTATAGAATACTAGATATACTCCTTCTATCCGAAAATGTATACAAAACATCAATCAGTTTCAAGGAAGTTAAGTATATCCAATATAATTTATCCAAATCAATCACGTCTTATTCCAAAATCACAATCTCAGTATCAAAACCATATTATGGTCTATCTTTCTCTCAACCATATATTTTCCAAAAATATAACCTATTGTGGAGTCACTTTTCTTGGTTCCACACAATCTCAAGTCCTTGATGAAATAGTACTGCAGTACAATCCTTATATACTTCATAATTATTATAACCAGTACATCATTGATACAACACTCAAATTACAAAATTATTTAATAACAACATTAGAACATTAATCATTACTCCTCATCTGTGGTAGTATCATAACTTGATTATTATCCAATAACATCATTTGGGGCATACTCTGATGATTTGGACATTGGTTTGCGTAGTGTCCCCAATCCTTGCAGAAGAAGCATTGTACATTTGAAACCATTTTCTTTCCCTTGCAGTCACGCACTTTGTGTCCTTTTTCTCTACACTTATAACAAACTCACATTCCCTTCAGGCAAGTTCCATGATGTTTCTTCCCACAATTACCGCATATTGGAAAATTCTTCTTTCCCCCCATCCCTTTATCCATCATTCTCTCTTCCATCCCTTTCGTCTCTTGCTTCGCTTCAAAGCCATAGGACTCAGATAATTCTTTACATATCTTATTGACACATGATACTATTTCTTCATATGTTGAGAACACATGGGAGACTATTTCCCTTAGAAATGTTGGCTTAATACCGTGAAAGATATGATCCTTCTTACTCTTTGGATCATATATACTGCTGGAGTTCACATTCCTTCTACTGGGCACCATTTCTATACAATGGTATAAACTAGATTAGTTTATGAATCAAAATACATAATTCCATACTTATAAAATACTTAACATAAATTGAACTATTTATGGATATAACCCATAATCATAAAAAGGTTTTCTTAGAGAAAGTATATACTCATAACTGTTCATAGTGGTTTGTAAAGAAAACGAGAATTATCCTAAGCATATACCCCAGGAGTGTCGTAACCAAGAGTGCAGCAAGGCCCGTTGTCGTGCACCAGTTCCCGTTCAAGTCTAGCTCAAAGTGGTGTTTTCGGGTTTTACCCCAAGGTACATCTGTGCCAGAGCCGCCTCTACCTGCTCGTATCCAGACAGGGATGTATTTCTCGGAAAACTCACAACATCTCTACAATACCAAAATTCTAGGAAGTTATTCTATACTAATCCTCAAAGTCTATCTTCGGGCTATGTGCTCTAATCAGAGTTTATCTAAATCTAGCTTCCAAGGTTAGTACTAAACTGCCTCTGATACCAACTATAACGCCCCGACCCCAGCTACCCAGAGTCGGTGCATTACTTCGTAACATTGGCATGATCACAAAAGATCAAGTCTCGAATGACCGATTAGTTTAGTAGCCTTGGAAACACTAGATACATTCGTAAACGTTACATTACATCATAAAGTAAAAAACAACAATAACAAAGTCTCCATAGTCCACACTCATATCCTCTTCTCACAATCCCTGCAGGTCATTCATAAAATACTTCTTCACATCCTGGAAAATATTAAAACATTGAAAGGGGTGAGCTCAGATTCTCAGTAAGGATAACAATATTTCGGAAGCTTTCATAAATAATCATAAAAATTTAAGGCAATGTATAACTAAAACAAAAGCCTTTTAAACATGAACATCAACATAATATGGCAAAAGTAAAGTGAGATAATGCCATTCACTTCTTCACATGGATATTTTACTGGTCGAATAATCACATGAAATATCAATAACCACTTTCATAATGTTGGAATGCATAATGCCAGACTATCATAACCACGTAGCCAAGGCCTCGTGCCAAGACCATAAATAAGATTTTGTCAAGGCCTCGTGCCAAGACACTAGTTTGTCTCATGAGACCTGCCGATGCATCGAGGAGCTATAGCGGGCTCCACCCGTCACTTATTAAGTCCAATGCATTCCTCATATGAATAGGTTTAAACATATCATAAACCATAACATAATTGTATCACATAAAACATGCATAAAGGAAACATAACATTTCCACATTTCAATCACACGATATCAATACAGCACATTGATATAATAAAAACGCTTTCAAAACCATTTTCAATACCAAAATAAAAGAAAGTTAAAACTTTGTATTTATTTTTCATTAAAAAAAAATATGGCTTATAGAGGAAGCCGAAACTCAAATAATGGTCACGGCGGCGGAGAAGTCGTTGTCTCCGCATAAGTACGGAAAGAAAAACAATCCCTTTTGTCGTTTAGCAAAACGCTTTGTATAAAAAGATTCCTTTTGAATAACCGTAAAAGTCAAAGGGGTTTATACACCGTATAAAAGAAAATTGTGTATAAAACCAAATATGCCTCAATGAAAGGGGATTGAGACGAAGTCCTTAAAAAGATCATTTTTAAAATAAAATAGATATATTATATGTATTCACTATAGGTACACATGAAGAAAGTAAAAATACAAGATATGACATAATAATATCATGACATAATTTGAAAGTAGGAGATTAACCCACAGAATGGAAATTGGGTTAAGAAGTTCCCTTACCTTGCGTCTTGTCCTGACTCGACCGTTCTTTAACCTCCTGAATAATAAACTAGAGTTAATTTATATTTACTTAAGAACCTTTTTTTATGTTTATTATTCCTTTTATATCACTTATTACCATGTTATTATCATTATGTAATTATTTAAGTTAATAACGGTCGTTTTGTCGATCTTTGGTACTTGAGTCAACAGTAAACTTCTTATAATTACAAGTTGTTTATGTGGTAGAATATCCATTATCTCCAGAATTATATTCATTATTTAGATTTCATATATATCATATATATCCAGTATATACATTCATTCATAATATTACGTAACATTTAGAGGTAAGAAATGAAATGCACCGTTCATGGAGACGGTAAGCCGTACGTACGCATGAACGCTACTTTCATTTCTATTTCGTATTTAATGGAATGAAATCATAATGATATAAATTTATAATATAATTCCAGTATAATATAGTATATAATACCATTTACTCCATCCTTTATAAATCCCACATATGGCATTAACGATTCAAATCACTTTGAGGGGGCGGTAGTCCGCACTTCCTAAAATGAAATTATCGCGTTTACCCATAATGGAAATCATAAAGTATGCCATAAATGAGAAATACAGAAGAATAAGTAAAACATAAACATATTATATATCATATATAAAAATAGTGACATCTTAATGGCCACCTTTGAAGGTGTTATATGAGTGTTGAACAATCATCGCTTCGTGAGGCAGAAATTCGTCACCCACAGAAACCGTATGTTCTTTAACCATTAGATGTAGGTGTGTGTAAGTGTAGCTCGAATACTTCTTATAACAACATCCTAGTATATTGAGGATACTGGTGTTGTTACAAAATAAATGAATAAAAAGAGTTTAGGGGGTTGGAGAAGAAAAATAAAACAAAACAACATTAGAGAAGACATTACCTCAAAATCGGGTAACTCTTTTTGATTTGAGCCAAAGGATTCCTTGGGAAGAGTTATGCTCAAAGTGAGGCTTCTAGGAGTAAGAGGGGGAAGTTGGGAGAGTATTTGGGCAGAGGTTGGCCGATCAAATGGCTTGAAAGAGTGAATAAGGTGGGAGAGGAAGGGCTCTTTTGGAAAGATTGAAATGTTACATTATTACAAAATGCTTTTCAGATTCTAAAGGTCCCACACTTATATAATTCGTTTATAAGGTGATAAGGGTTCGAAATCTCTTCATCCAATAAGCTTTGGACAAGTGTAAGCCTTGGATTTTGCATTATCTTCTCATTTTATTTAAATTGTTAAATAATGAGGTCATCGCCGCATCATAATGATGTCATAAATAATTTAATTTATTTAATGTCTAAAAATTATAAAAAAAATACTATGATGTAGGAAATCTTTTTTATCTTTCTAATGAATATTTATAATCAAGATTTTGACTTTTATAACCCCACTTAAAAACTCTTTTAGTAAAACAACTCATGTTTGTGTCAATTTAATTTTAACATTGAATAAATATATATTAATGTCATTTTCCAACTAAAGTGGCTCCATGGGGTCCCCAAGTTGACCCATGGGTTGTCTTGGTCGGCCATGACTCATCCAATAGGAGTAGGACAAGTTTCAAGCTCATATCATATTATTAAAACATTGTTTTTACCTTAAACTACACTAATTACCTCTAATCGCGATTAAGAACATAAAAGTTACTATTCACCAAAAAATTATTTTAATCTCATTGAACCACATTTTACTTCTTAATGACAACCATGTTTGTCGGAATTTTGAAAATCAAATCACAGAAGTGGTAATATTTCATTTTAACGAAAAAAATCAGTTTTTAACAACCACTTAGTGGTTTCACTATTCATCAAAAATTGAAGTTTTTCAGAAAAAGGCCAAAATTTCACCCTAAGCTATAATTGATATTACGAATTCAAAAATGATGTCTATTTTAAAAAATTCCAAACATATAAGTTGAATTAATTAATTTTATAATTAATTCCCGCTGTTACAACAAATAGCGTGTTTTTAAGAAACAATTTATATCAAAAGATTTGCAATTGTTTATGTCCAATTTCAATGTTAAATTAATTCTAATGACCACCATTGGACAAAATGGTAAAAATATATTCTAACTATACTTTAAAACCACTAAATAGTATAATTTATCACAATAAATTATTTTGATTAAAAAAGTTGTTTTAAGTATTTTTCACTATTCATAAAAAAAATCGGAAGTTCTCAGAAAGTTACAAAAAATTCAACTTAGGATAATTTTGATATTACAAATACAAAAATGAAGTCCTTTTTGAAATATAAAATATCTATAATTTTAAAAAGTGGTTATTACTATTCATAACGGCTACTTTGATTATTCGCGGTGTTTTAGAACTCGAAGTTGCGTACAATGAAAGTTATTGCATTATTGAATGAGAAGCGTATCTTGGAAGCTCGGGGTGTTACATTCTCCCCTCCTTCAATAAATTGCGTCCTCACAATTTGAAAATTTTCTTTGAAAATAAAAGGTTGAAAAGAGAAAATACCTTTGAGGATAACCCACATCGGAAATAAGGTTAATAAATATATAACATTAAAAGAAAGCAAGATAAGTACAAAGGTCACCCGATATAGCCCATTCTAGGAATCTATAAAAATATGGATATGGAGGAGAAAAAAACCATCAAGGTCTGATGGAGAGTTATAAAAAACAAGATTAGGAGAAAGTTTAACCACAAGAAAATCACAAACTTTTGATTGGTTAAACGGTCATTGAATCCCCAGTTAGAAAAGTTAACTGACAACATTTTTGTTTTAAGTTACCTTTTATAATGTTGAGGAATTTATTTAGGAGATTTACTAAGAACGTAAAGGAATATACATACTTGTTATGTATACTTTCATTCGTTAATAAATTTTTACCACAAACCCAACTTTTACTCCAAATGGTAACGGAACTCAAAAATATTCTATTTATCCTAATTGTATAAGGTTCCAAATGTTAACACATACCATTTAGATTAGTAATTTTTTTTGTAATAAACAGGGACTTCCTGTAGGCTAGTGGTAGGAAATAAAGGCCTGTCGCACTATGGTTGTGGGTTCGATTCTTGCAGCTTTGTCCGACGCGATGGGTTATGCCCCACCCTGCAGGTTGTCCTTTTCCTAAAACTATAGTATTATAATATTCCAAAAATAATCTTCAGAAATGCTTTAAACTTAAACAATACTATCCAAAGATCAACTTAATCCACTCCAACCTTTATAGTTATCCAAAATACTTCTGTCCAACTCACAGTCCAAATTTTACAAGGAAGATAAACATAATGAAGATCCTTTTTCCCATGTAATAACATGTGAACACATTCATCATGTATTCTTTTTAAACATACTGAATTACCATGATCCCTTATTCCTTATAGAATACTAGATATACTCCTTCTATCCGAAAATGTATACAAAACATCAATCAGTTTCAAGGAAGTTAAGTATATCCAATATAATTTATCCAAATCAATCACGTCTTATTCCAAAATCACAATCTCAGTATCAAAACCATATTATGGTCTATCTTTCTCTCAACCATATATTTTCCAAAAATATAACCTATTGTGGAGTCACTTTTCTTGGTTCCACACAATCTCAAGTCCTTGATGAAATAGTACTGCAGTACAATCCTTATATACTTCATAATTATTATAACCAGTACATCATTGATACAACACTCAAATTACAAAATTATTTAATAACAACATTAGAACATTAATCATTACTCCTCATCTGTGGTAGTATCATAACTTGATTATTATCCAATAACATCATTTGGGGCATACTCTGATGATTTGGACATTGGTTTGCGTAGTGTCCCCAATCCTTGCAGAAGAAGCATTGTACATTTGAAACCATTTTCTTTCCCTTGCAGTCACGCACTTTGTGTCCTTTTTCTCTACACTTATAACAAACTCCCATTCCCTTTACGCAAGTTCCATGATGTTTCTTCCCACAATTACCGCATATTGGAAAATTCTTCTTTCCCCCCATCCCTTTATCCATCATTCTCTCTTCCATACCTTTCGTCTCTTGCTTCGCTTCAAAGCCATAGGACTCAGAGAATTCTTTACTTATCTTATTAACACATGATACTATTTCTTCATATGTTGAGAACACATGGGAGACTATTTCCCTTCGAAATGTTTGCTTAATACCGTGAATGATATGATCCTTCTTACTCTTTGGATCATACATACTGCTGGAGTTCACATTCCTTCTACTGGGCGCCATTTCTATACAATGGTATAAACTAGATTAGTTTATGAATCAAAATAAATAATTCCATACTTATTAAATACTTAACAAAAATTGAACTATTTATGGATATAACCCATAATCATAAAAAGGTTTTCTTTGAGGAAGTATATACTCATAACTGTTCATAGTGGTTTGTAAAGAAAACGAGAATTATCCTAAGCATATACCCCAGGAGTGTCGTAACCAAGAGTGCAGCAAGGCCCGTTGTCGTGCACCAGTTCCCGTTCAAGTCTAGCTCAAAGTGGTGTTTTCGGGTTTTACCCCTAGGTACATCTGTTCCAGAGCCGCCTCTACCTGCTCGTATCCAGACAGGGATGTATTTCTCGGAAAACTCACAACATCTCTACAATACCAAAATTCTAGGAAGTTCTTCTATACTAATCCTCAAAGTCTATCTTCGGGCTATGTGCTCTAATCAGAGTTTATCTAAATCTAGCTTCCAAGGTTAGTACTAAACTGCCTCTGATACCAACTATAACGCCCCGACCCCAGCTACCCAGAGTCGGTGCATTACTTCGTAACATTGGCATGATCACAAAAGATCAAGTCTCGAAAGACCGATTAGTTTAGTAGCCTTGGAAACACTAGATACATTCGTAAACGTTACATTACATCATAAAGTAAAAAACAACAATAACAAAGTCTCCATAGTCCACACTCATATCCTCTTCTCACAATCCCTGCAGGTCATTCATAAAATACTTCTTCACATCCTGGAAAATATTAAAACATTGAAAGGGGTGAGATCAGATTCTCAGTAAGGATAACAATATTTCGGAAGCTTTCATAAATAATCATAAAAATTTAAGGCAATGTATAACTAAAACAAAAGCCTTTTAAACATGAACATCAACATAATATGGCAAAAGTAAAGTGAGATAATGCCATTCACTTCTTCACATGGATATTCTACTGGTCGAATAATCACATGAAATATCAATAACCACTTTCATAATGTTGGAATGCATAATGCCAGACTATCATAACCACGTAGCCAAGGCCTCGTTCCAAGACCATAAATAATATTTTGTCAAGGCATCGTGCCAAGACACTAGTTTGTCACATGAGACCTGCCGATGCATCGAGGAGCTATAGCGGGCTCCACCCGTCACTTATTAAGTCCAATGCATTCCTCATATGAATAGGTTTAAACATATCATAAACCATAACATAATTGTATCACATAAAACATGCATAAAGGAAACATAACATTTCCACATTTCAATCACATGATATCAATACAGCACATTGATATAATAAAAACGCTTTCAAAACCATTTTCAATACCAAAATAAAAGAAAGTTAAAACATTGTATTTATTTTTCATTAAAAAAAATATGGCTTATAGAGGAAGCCGAAACTCAAATAATGGTCACGGCGGTGGAGAAGTCGTTTTCTCCGCATAAGTACGGAAAGAAAAACAATCCCTTTTGTCGTTTAGCAAAACGCTTTGTATAAAAAGATTCCTTTTGAATAACAGTAAAAGTCAAAGGGTTTTATACACCGTATAAAAGAAAATTGTGTATAAAACCAAATATCCCTCAATGAAAGGGGATTGAGACGAAGTCCTTAAAAAGTTCATTTTTAAAATAAAATAGATCTATTATGTGTATTCACTATAGGTACACATGAAGAAAGTAAAAATACAAGATAGGACATAATAATATCATGACATAATTTGAAAGTAGGAGATTAACCCACAGAATGGAAATTGGGTTAAGAAGTTCCCTTACCTTGCGTCTTGTCCTGACTCGACCGTTCTTTAACCTCCTGAATAATAAACTAGAGTTAATTTATATTTACTTAAGAACCTTTTTTTATGTTTATTATTCCTTTTATATCACTTATTACCATGTTATTATCATTATGTAATTATTTAAGTTAATAACGGTCGTTTTGTAGATCTTTGGTACTTGAGTCAACAGTAAACTTCTTATAATTACAAGTTGTTTATGTTGTAGAATATCCATTATCTCCAGAATTATATTCATTATTTATATTTCATATATTTCATATATATCCAGTATATACATTCATTCATAATATTACGTAACATTTAGAGGTAAGAAATGAAATGCACCGTTCATGGAGACGGTAAGCCGTACGTACGCATGAACGCTACTTTCATTTCTATTTCTTATTTAATGGAATGAAATCATAATGATATAAATTTATAATATAATTCCAGTATAATATAGTGTATAATACCATTTACTCCATCCTTTATAAATCCCACATATGGCATTAACGATTCAAATCACTTTGAGGGGGCGGTAGTCCGCACTTCCTAAAATGAAATTATCGCGTTTACCCATAATGGAAATCATAAAGTATGCCATAAATGAGAAATACAGAAGAATAATTGAAACATAAAAATATTATATATCATATATAAAAATAGTGACATCTTAATGGCCACATTTGAAGGTGTTATATGAGTGTTGAACAATCATCGTTTCGTGAGGCAGAAATTCGCCACCCACAGAAACCGTATGTTCTTTAACCATTAGATGTAGGTGTGTGTAAGTGTAGCTCGAATACTTATTATAAAAACATCCTAGTATATTGAGGATACTGGTGTTGTTACAAAAGAAATGAATAAAAAGAGTTTAGGGGGTTGGAGAAGAAAAATAAAACAAAACAACATTAGACAAGACATTACCTCAAAATCGGGTAACTCTTTTTGATTTGAGGCAAAGGATTCCTTGGGAAGAGTTCTGCTCAAAGTGAGGCTTCTAGGAGTAAGAGGCGGAAGTTGGGAGAGTATTTGGGCAGAGTTTGGCCACGCCAAATGGCTTGAATGTGTGAATAAGGTGGGAGAGGTGGGGGCCTTTTATAAGTGGAGAGGAAGGGCTCTTTTGGAAAGATTGAAATGTTACATTATTACACAATGCTTTTTGGATTCTAAAGGACCCACACTTATATAATTCGTGGATAAGGTGATAAGTGTTCGAAATCTCTTCATCCAATAGGCTTTGGACAAGTGTAAGCCTTGGATTTTGCATTATCTTCTCATTTTATTTAAATTGTTAAATAATGAGGTCATCGCCGCATCATAATGATGTCATAAATAATTTAATTTATTTAATGTCTAAAAATTATAAAAAAAATACTATGATGTAGGAAATCTATTTTATCTTTCTAATTAATATTTATAATCAAAATTTTGACTTGTGTAACCCCACTTAAATACTGTTTTAGTAAAACAACTCATGTTTGTGTCAATTTAATTTTAACATTGAATAAATATATATTAATGTCATTTTCCAACTAAAGTGGCTCCATGGGGTCCCCAAGTTGACCCATGGGTTGTCTTGGTCGGCCATGACTCATCCAATAGGAGTAGGACAAGTGTCAAGCTCATATCATATTATTAAAACATTGTTTTTACCTTAAACTACACTAATTACCTCTAATCGCGATTAAGAACTTAAAAGTTACTATTCACCAAAAAATTATTTTAATCTCATTGAACCACATTTTACTTATTAATGACAACCATGTATGTCAAATTTTTGAAAATCAAATCACAGAAGTGGTAATATTTCATTTTAACGAAAAAAATCAGTTTTTAACAACCACTTAGTGGTTTCACTATTCATCAAAAATTGAAGTTTTTCAGAAAAAGGCCAAAATTTCACCCTAAGCTATAATTGATATTACGAATTCAAAAATGATGTCTATTTTAAAAAATTCAAAACATATAAGTTGAATTAATTAATTTTATAATTAATTCCCGCTGTTACAACAAATAGCGTGTTTTTAAGAAACAATTTATATCAAAAGATAGGCAATTGATTATGTCCAATTTCAATGTTAAATTAATTCTAATGACCACCATTGGACAAAATGGTAAAATTATATTCTAATTATACTTTAAAACCACTAAATAGTATAATTTATCACAATAAATTATTTTGATTAAAAAAGTTGTTTTAAGTATTTT
The DNA here is from genome assembly GCA_963277665.1 of Viscum album. Classification (NCBI taxonomy): domain Eukaryota; kingdom Viridiplantae; phylum Streptophyta; class Magnoliopsida; order Santalales; family Viscaceae; genus Viscum; species Viscum album. Next base: position 1,586,919,227 of record OY728141.1, on the reverse strand, counting down.
TCACTATTCATAAAAAAAATCGGAAGTTCTCAGAAAGTTACAAAAAATTCAACTTAGGATAATTTCGATATTACGAATACAAAAATGAAGTCCATTTTGAAATATAAAATTTCTATAATTTTAAAAAGTGGTTATTACTATTCATAACGGCTACTTTGATTATTCGCGGTGTTTTAGAACTCGAAGTTGCGTACAATGCAAGTTATTGCATTATTGAATGAGAAGAGTATCGTGGAAGCTTGGGGTGTTACAGTTTTAGCCACATTTCATGGTGTTGGTTAGTAGTTAAAAACCTCACTCTTTAAAATATATATATATATGCCCTAAATGTGATGAGATGAACCAATATTGATAATATATATAACTTGAATTGAAATTTTATATATTGGGTGTATAGTTTCTCCTTCTTCATGGTCATCATGACATTCTTGAAGAAATTTATAAGATCATTCAATATATTATAATATATAAACATATCGTCATGAATAATACCCAAAATATATCTTGAAAAAATATAATTATTATTTTTATAAAATCCTTAGAAATATGTGGATAATTGTTAAGCCAAAATAGAATTACTATAAAATCATAGAATTCATAAATTTTATAGAATGATATATTTGGAATATCATTTCTTTTTAACCTCAAATGATGATATCCATACAAAATATCAATCATTGAGAAGAATTTATTTCCAATTAGTTAATCGAATAGGTCATTATAAGATGATAATTCTTCCTATCTTGATCTTTTGAACTTTAAAAAATCAATACAAAAACACATTATTTCATCCTTGTTTTTTATAAATAGTACTACATAACCCTATAGTGAATTAATTGGGTTTATAAAACCCTTATCCAAATATCTTTTTATTGGTTATTCAATTCCACTGATTTAATTAAATGCATCCTACAATGACTCTATAAGAATAGAATTGATTTAGGGATTAGTATGATTTATAATTCATCCACACATTTTGGAGTTAGGCCAACTAGTTCATCTAGAAGTACAAAAACATGTTCATGCACAATTGTTATATTATCAATGTGGAATTTATCCTATGTTATTTGATAAAGGAACACCCTGTTTATTTATTTTAGTACCAATATTATATAATAATCTTTCAATGAATATGTATGATCATATTTCCATTGATACTTGATAATAATATGACTAGGTATATGAGAGGATATATTCCTTTCTCAAATAATTAATATGTTATTTATATAAGGAAATACTATATATACTCGTTATTATATAAAATTCATGTACTGGGAGTATAAAATGATTTTGTATAATAATATCTCGTCAACTCATGATTAAAAAATATTTTTAAACCAAATTTCAATTTTACATACCTGTATGTTTATTCATGGATATCTCTATATTAAATGTTTCATGTGGTTATTTAATATTCATAGAAAACATATAAGATATAAATTAATGTTATGAACCTAAATAAAATATGGAATTCATGATTCTAGTTTGGATAATGAGTGTAATTTTAACCAATTCATTATTTTGGTCACCTCTTTAGTAGTTTTTGTGTGTGCCCTCCCTATCTCCCATGGTTTGGGTTGCTACTACAAACTGTTACCTTTATTTACAGTAGTTTTAGGGAATTAATTTTCATAATACACACAATCCATAAATTTGAAGCAATTAATTCCATAAAAGAAATAGTTGGGTCCTACTCCCCACAATTGGGTTATTCATCCTCTTATCATTTCTTCAAAATTCATGAGATTGTTCCCTTCATTTCCATAATTGTAACACTTCCCTAATCCATTATATTAATTATCTATTTGTCTCCTCCGACATTTTTTATGTGGGTAGTAATAATTTCATCCCCCCATATAGCTATTCATATTGGATTCCATGGTTCTCTATCATTATTTTTCTTTTCTATGGAATCATATCATTATCTATCTTCTATTTCAACCTTCAGTTGACATAAAACAACTTCTTTATAAATTCCAAATTCCCTTACTACTAATTAATTTTGATTATTGGGTTTTAATACCCTACATAATTTAACAATGTTATAATCAAGTCCATAGATTGACATTGAGGTTTACCATTTGAAAATAAGGACATTTTCTTCATAATATCGAATAGAATCATCACCCATTTCTTTTAATTCAAGTAATTATCATTCAATATTAGAGTAAAGAGTTCGATGGAAATATTTTTTGAACAATAATCCTTTGAATTTATCCTACAGTGTACAATGAAATACTGATATTTTCATGGTATTGATAATTGGATTCTGCAATTGGTTAACCTCACCATCCATGAGATAGAAATCTAAAAATTCTTTCTCATTATTTATACATTTAAGGATAGAAAATATCTTTTCCATTATAGTAATCCATTTATCAATAGTCTTAAAGGTCAATTAACGGATGATATATTTTGATATGTAAATGATTAAATATAAATCATATTCCCTCTTGGGTGCTTAGGATATCCAAATTATTGTTGGAATGATTCATAACATGGGAGAGTTAAGTGGTCATTTCCATGATATTTTAACCCAAATTCCAATCTCATATAGCGAATCACAATATTTTCCACTGTATCAGCAGTTATCTCAGTTCCTTCTTATTCCATCCAAATTCGTGATAGAGCATTGTTTTTGGTGAAGAAACATAAAGTTTAAAAATTATAAAAACGAAAACATAAATCATGGAATAAAACAACTCAAAAAATGAGTAATTATTCCATAACAACTCCCTATGTATCAATTTAGGGTATACATGATTATTTCTATATTATATTTCTATTCACCATGCTCGTTAACATGACAAAAATACTTCATGGTTGTTGATAAATGAAATATGAATTAACCTACAAATATACCCATGGAGTGTTGGACTAGGATTGTAGTAAAGACTCATTAACCATATAACAAGATGACGACCAATTTATACTCCACCAGCACTTTTCAATTTAATAAACAAAATAATCATTTGTTCCAAAACAATATCCAATTTTGGTATGCATATAGGTATTTATTATTTATGGAAGAACACAATAAATTCATTAAAAAATATCAGGTAGTTATATTAATCTTATCCTTATGGTTTTCTCTTATGATAGATCATCCAAATATATGAAATATATATGAATTTATATTGATACCAACAGAAGTAACCCAATATCGACATACATAAAGAATTCATTGACACCATGGTTAAAAATATTACATCCCAAAAATTGGGTTGGAGCCCAAGGACCTATTTATTATTGTCTAATGACTTGAAACATAAAAACATTATCTACGATGATTATTTTTGATTAATCAAAATACTATTTAATCATTAAATGATACATAATAATGTTCAAATACTAATTAATTGTAATAAAAAATATGGGATGAGGTCAACTGATCTATAATGGATAACATAAAAATTTTCACAAAGGTTAAAACATAATCATATGGAAATTAATGAATAATAAAAAACTACAGGATTTAAAATAACATAAATCAATATTTTTTAACCACATGTATAGAAGATAGACATAATATCTCATTTAACAAAACATTCACCATGTTATGAGAAAATATAACCTGAATAATAAAAAAAATTTCAGGGATCATTGGATAGAAAGGGTCGCAATCATAAATAATGGTATTCTTATATTTTTGAACTAGAAATCATGATAGATTTTTCACACATAATATATGTATTAAACATAACTTCTATCACACTCAAGATTTGTGACCCAAAATACTCAATAACACATTAATATAACATTTTCATCCCATGATATATAATGAATTACCAAAATAATTATAACTAGATATAGGCCCCACTTATTTCACAACCCATACATATGTGGGCCACATGAAAGGAATAATTATATCATAAAATATTCCATCCAAATAAAATGGGATTCATGAAATTTAAAAATCAATATATATTGTACAAATTGATTCAAATTGGTTTTCAGAGAAAATATAAATGTAAATCAAAAATTTTTTCTAAAAAGAAAACATATACCAAATATGTGTTTCATAAAACATCCACATTACAATATGAATAATATCTCTTGATACTAAAATAATTGATCATGGAAAATAATATCATAGTAAATGAATAATATAGACTGAAAAATGAAATATAATTTTATTTTATCTTGGCCATTTTATGTTAATGAATATAAAATCATAAAAATATAATTTTGAAAGCATTTTTCATTCATCATTGTGAAATTAATGGTCATGAGTATCATTTCCTATAATCTCCACTATTTTTTTTTGAAAAAATGAAATAACAACCCATTATGTATTTTGATTCTTTAGAAAAATTCATATTTCCAATAAGTAAAAAACAAAACATCATTTAAAATGAAAGTTAATGAAAAGATATGATCTATGGGAAATTATATAACTAAAATATTGGAGTTTGAGTTTCCAAGTCCATTACCATTACTCTAGATTTCAATGAAATCATTGTAACCTCATATATCATAGCGATAAACATTATCTTTACCATTTTCCATATATTTTCACACACACACACACATATATATCTTTTTATACCCCTCATGTACAAAAATTCCCTTCATGTATATGATTTTTGTAATCTCTATTCAACATTAGATGTTATTGTCATCAACTAATTTCAAACGAATTATAATATACATATAGGTACCCAATTTTTAATTTTGTGTAATATAATTTAATATATTTAAATATATATATTTAAATTCATTAAAAAATATCTCATATCATTCCATAACTGTAATTAGTTACATTGTGTGCAAATGGAAGTGATGTTTCCTTATTTCAGTGATATTAGTGAATAAAGTTATTTTACAATACTAAAAATATCACATATCCCGAAGATTTAGAACCATGGTTATAGGATATACCCATGGTTCTATGAACTATGCCCTTCCAAGGCATTGATATAGAGATATACTAGTGATTTAATTGAAACCACATGTATATCCCGAGAAATTTCTATAATACCCATGCATTTAGTTAAACGAGGGTAATATATCTATACCCATGGTTTACAAAACCATGGGTATTGATTATTACATCAGACATAATTTATGGACATTTTATTAAACTGTGGGTATAAATACATATCCAAAACAAGAAATACTATCCTTCCAACAATCCTTTAACCTATAAAAAATTACAAACCACATAAAAACCATGGTATATTGTATATATCATGATTGAATGGAAGAAGTTTACATTCCAACTTGTTCAGAAATTAATTTACAAATGAACATGAGTAAAAAACAAACCCAATAAACCAATCCACTTGATATAGTCTAACCAAAACTCATTATAGACAAGTCTATTTTTTTGTTTCTTGAAGCTCTCATGTTTGACTCAATTTCCGATTTGATAACTTCCCACACTACGTTGTTATTGTGTTAAAACAATCTATAGAGCAGTCCCAACATATATAGACAAGCATAGTCATTTTATGTAATCTATCATGTTTGTCTCAATTTTCCATTGGATCGGTGTAGCCCAATCCTCTTAGATTATTTCATTTCAAATACTCGTGGCCAGGTGTATAGTACAAGCTATAAGAATTCTCCCCCACATTATCTATGTTGATCGGGCTACCCCAATCCAACAAACATAGACAACCAAAGATCACTATTATCAATAATGTTTTTATCTAATCATGTTATAAGAGACATCTTATTTATATGGAAACTAAACTTCTACCAGGATCTCGAGACAGTCTATAAAATAATATTAAAACCCAAAATTTGAAATTGAGAGCACAAGATTTAATTTGGAAAATCCTACATATATTAATGAGAAATTGGTGTCTTAATCCCATCATCAATTAAAAATAATAAATATATTCTGGTAGTCCAATTTCATGATCCAAACAAAAGTTTTTAATAATCATTGACATAAAAATAAATTGACATATCAATACACTCATATTAAACCCTGATAGAAGATGAGTAATCAATTTTAGTACACAACCCATCATAGTAGTTGTGTTTATCTCCATCACTCACTAGAAAAACCAGAATATCCACCCAGAACATTAGCATGATATTCCTTGTTGATTCATGGAATATTAGTTCTTAGAATTTATAAATGGTGATTTTATGAGAAATAATTGAAAAAAATGACAACAACCTATGGGTGGTCAACGAAGGTTTTACTGGGAATTTAAAACCAAACTATATAGTGTATGATATTTTATTTTTGCAACAAATGTATTTCTATAGTTTCATTGGGATGCAGTCTAATCATCAACTCCAATAATGTACAATATCTCATTATATGATATTAAATTATCAAATTGGTTATGATTTTGAATTCCCATATATTATTCTCATCGTATTACCATTTCACCAACTATTATTCCTATAGAATTACAAGAATCGATATATATTTCATAGTCTCCAATATCTTCTAATTCTAAATTAAATTTTCATCATTCATTATTCATGGGAATTTACATTCATTCTTTATCATTATCAATCCATCAATAGTTTTTCATTTTTCCTAGGCCCTCCCATGTTTCATACGTGGAATCTAATTTTGGAATATTAGGATGGACTAAGGTGTATGTGCTATGACAATAAGATGAAACAATTGACTGGGAATCAAGGAATCACCAGTCATGAATGATTTGACACATAAATAATTTATTGAAATAGAAGCATAAAATAAAAATGAAAATTAAAGGGAATATTTAACATAATGTAATGAAATTGAGTGAATAAGTCTTCCAAATGATTGAAATTACCAAAAATTTCAATGCTATATTTACCATAATCAAGTTGAAAGATTTGTATTGGAAATATTGGAAGTCCATAATTCTGAAAAATCCATTAATTTTCCTGTCATAAGATTGTTTAAAAGCATTGTTAACTAAATATTTTTACACTAATTCCAAAAAAATGGTGATGTATATGGAGTTCTATTAAATTTAATAGGCTGAAAAACTAGTGTTAGAATATGTTATGTTTTTTTAGTGTTGGTTATTTATCTACCTGATTTGGTATTAGACAATATTCTGATAGGTCAGTGTTTTATAAAGAGTCTTCATTTGATATTTTTGTTGGTGTTTTATTTTTATAAATCACACTCTTATGTTGAAATGGTGTCTCGATCATTAAAAATATAGGCCCATAAATATGTTATATCATGAAAAATGTAATATCCTCCATGTTTTGGATTGGTAAGGAAATCATGAGCAGTTGAAAAAAGAAGCAAGGAAAATACAATCCATCACGTAAATTGGGAATGAAAATATAATCTGAAAATGCTTCTTCATTTAAAATAAAGGATCAATCCGTTTTGTTCGAGTAGTGTGGAACATATGCCCATTGAAAGATATGTTCTTTTATTAATTGGTCTTTTTATCATTATCTTTCCTTTGTGTTTGTTTTTGTACGTTATTGGTTATGACCATGTTAATAAATATTCTTATTCCCTATCCACCCTTACCAGGGTGAGTAATGAGTATCCTTGCCTTTTAACATTGTACTCACATATTAAAAATTTCATTATTCACCAAAAATAAATGTAAACAAAGAAGTAGTGTTTCTCTTAATTAGCCGCAATATAATGCCCAATTCTCAACAACATAGATGCAAAATTATTATAAATAATGATTGAACTATATAAAAGGAAAACAAAAATAGAAATATTTATATTTGTTATTTCACACACCAATTGCTATCTCAGACAAGGGATTAATCACCATGCTCCTGGGTGTGATATTTTTGAAATTTATAATTCTTACTAAGGGAATTTAGTTTTTTTCTATAAGGATTGAAAAGACACTCCAGAGATCCCACTTACCATGAGGAATTTACAAGTACTTTTCAAGATGAGTGGGATTCCCCAGAAAAACAAAAATTTGTTGGGGGACTCTAAGAATGAAAAAAAATTATAGAAGAACTGGTGGGAAAATTCACCATGTTCTTAACATTGTATCAGAGAATGGGGGTATCTTCAAACAACCTCATGTATTTATTTTTTGTAAATTACATTATTTTGGGTTTTGTGGAACTCCACTCATTGTATGTGATATGTTAATAACATCCTTTCCCCCAATTGGGAACTTATAACAAGTTATATTTCATACCATTAGGCAATAGGGTGATTCAGTTGTCTTTGATATTTCATGTCACGCAACAACACTATCATGATCTCTTTTGGATTCCTTTTATATACAGATGGGATGCCCAGTAAAACAAATTGTGGTTCATTATATGTACATACATGTCTTTAAATCATGGTTATAATATATTTCAACTCTATGGGTGTGTTAACAAATTTTGTTATCAATTGTTTTCAATTTTGAGTATAAGGGATAATATATTAGTGTATCATTATATACTAGAACTTTTCAGAAGTTGTTTTTTTATTTTGTGAAGTTATTTGGTCAATGTATGTAATGAATGTTCATGAGGCTATTAGGTCATGAGGCCAATTTTTCATTAGGCCATTAGGTAATTAGTTTAATTAGTCCATGGCCAGTTGGACATTATGAAATGTTTCATAGGCCCTACCATAGTACAAATATAGTAATGAACAAGTTAGAATAAAATATACAATTAATATGATGAACTAAGGTGGATGGGATATGACTAAGAGAAGACACAAGTATTTTGGAATCACTGAATCACCACATGGGATCCATTCATCCCACACACAATTAATTCAAATTGATGCGAAAAATAAATAAGTTTTCCGCATTTTCCATCCATCTGCTAGACATCCACACTGAAGAAAAATCAAATAAAAAAACATTGTATAATGGAAGAAAAAAATAAAATACACGAATTAATACCTCCCCTTCCCCAATCTCCCTCCCTAACAAACAAATCCATATAGCTTCCACTCATGCCCTTCTATCCACTATGCATAATACAACATCCCTCCTTCCGTAGAAAGGAGTAAAGGGCATATATTGATGATAGATAATGAAATAAAATAAAAAGTAAACTACAACATACCTATCATATGTAACTATACGTGTCAGAACCAAACATTTACGAAAAAAAATACATACCATAGTACCAGTCCGAGAAATCTTAGATTTATTATAAGTTTTAAATTATAAAAAAGAATTTTGTTACTTTACTAATGATGGATGTTATTTTTATATTATTATAGAACATAAAATAGTTAAAATAAATGGAATAAGTTTGAAATTAAATTAACACTTGAAAATCATATTTTGACATGTATATACTAATGTGTAGAATATAATCCTTTGAAATGAAAAAATATTTTTAACTGGAGTGTTGTATTTTTTAATGAGTTTAATTATAGATATTATTATTATAAAATGGAATTGTGAACTCATTTTTCAAACCATGAAAAATATGATCTTTATTAATAGTAATAAACTACATAAAATTAGTTCCTATATTTGGGTCATCAAATGTAAATATATTGTGAAAGAAACAACAATGACTTATTATAGATTTTAATGTGCATAATTTAATATATATAGTAATATATTATATTTAGTGAGATTTTGATTAATCACATAAGACAATGACATATAATAATATGTATAGTCTGAAGATGAATTGTAGTGTTTTATGAAAATATATCATATATATAGTTCATGGATTGTAAAATTGTTATATAATTTTTTTTCAAAATTTCTTAAAGATATAAACATTAAATCTAATAAGATAAATAATATATTATTTATAAATGAATGTAATATAATAACAACCTATTAAATAATGAAACACAATAAAAATTAAATTAAATGTAATATTAAGAATATACACAATCACATTAAGTGAGTTAAGTATTAAGGATGTCTATAGGATCAGTGAAATTTGATTTTTTTTTCTATATGTTATAAATACACATATGATTATTTTCACAAGTTCCATATAATAAAAATAATTAAATCATATGATTTCATAGTTGAAAATTAACACAAATTATTTATTATTCACATGTGAAGAAAATTATAAAATAATAACCTTGTAATAATATTGAAAATAACATTAATAATAATTATTCAATGGAATTGTAGTTATATAGGAATGAAAAAAAATCTTTTAATATACTATAATAATTAAACAGACAATTGAAATTCTACAATTCACATATTTTATTTTACCATTCCAAAATTATAGATATATGTAGTTTGTTAAAATGGAAAAAATAAAATGAAATCTGCTAATAAAATATTTTTTTCAATGAATTATATGATTTTGTGGAATTTTAACATAGAATAAAAAAACATAACAAATGTTATATTAAAGTATAAAAAATACTACTAACACTATCATGACCTAAAGTAGTCTTATTTATACAATCAATACCAAATATATATTTTTCATTGTTAAATAAATCACCAAAAGTACCAAATTAAACTTGGTTAAAAAATAGAGCATGTTAAACCAACTTTAAATAGTGGTAGGGGAACGAAGATGAACCAAATAATTTTTCTCTCAAAAGTAGTTTCAAAAACACAAACAAGGAATACCCAAGAAAACCTTGATACACTCTATATCCAAGGGTTAGTGTTATAATATTATAACATCAAAAACCCTAAGGGTTTTCCAAATCAAACTGAGAAATGGGAGAGAGAAGAAACTCTACAAAATTGAAAAATTAAAGAAGATGAGTTCTTACCTCAAACTGAGGACCTAGAACCCTTGTGAAATTCGGGAGAAATTTCCATAGGAGAGGTAGTCGAGAGAGGGGAACATTGCACATGGTGTTTGGTTGTGGGGGGTCTCACGCATGACTGGAGGGGATAAAGGGGTCAAGGGATGTCACTAGAGGATAGCGATCCAAGAGATTATGGAGGATGTCACCAGAGGAGAGGGATCCGAGAGGGGAGAGGGGGGATGTCACAGATGTAGAGGGAGCCAAGAGGCGCTGGGGGTAAGGTGGAAGAGGCCGAGACAATGAGGCATATGTGGTGGTCGAGGTCAGGAAGGGGAAGATATGGTTGTGAGGAAGATGCCATGGAGGGGAGGAGAGAGTTCATGTGAGGGGGGGGGGTTCTATTTAAATAAAAAATCAAGAGGGGAAGTTAGACAAAATTGATAAATCAGGGAAATTTAAAACCATGGTTTTAACAAAACCAAGGGTATTGACCAAAATATATCACCTATACTTATGTTTTTTCGAAACCATGGGTATAGATGTTTGGGGATATACCAGTTTTCTAGTAGTGTTATTAATATAATGAATATATTATATAATATTTTCATAACCACATGTTAATTATTTTTTATTTTCTTATAATATTATAATTTTGTATGTTCCCTTAGTCATCAATAACAGGGTTTTATAAAATCATTCATGTTGTTCGTTAAACTATTGAATATATAAACATGTTTCAACTCAACTGAGGAGTATCGTTAGGGAAACAAAATCATTATAAAATTATAATAGTAAATTTTGTTTTATGTTTTTATGAAGGTAAACCTTATTTTATGATGCTTAGGTAAATAATAAAAAACATTTAAAAAAACATTATTCTCCATGGAGGTGGTAGTCCGGATACATGAATGATCGATGTTCCATTATATTTATAAGAATATGGAAATTAAAAAATAAGGGTTTTATAAAAAAAATAGAAACAACTAATTATAATAAGGAAACTCATGTAATCGTATTATTATGGGGAAAATATACTTCTGATTGAGACATGTTCTTACTTTAGAAGTCTCACTAGAATAGAATGTATTAGGATAACAATGATTGACATTGAGATTATGTTTGTGGAATAGTTATATTGGGAATGTAAAATGGAAATCTTTTATAGATTAATTAAAAGGATATTAGAGTGTTAAATAGGGGTAAATTTTACCTTTTGGTAAGTGAATATAAGGTTCTTTGGGGAAATTATTGTTGAATTTTAATAATTTAATTTCACTATTAATGGTGTAGTGACATTTAAATGAAACAATAATTCTATGGGCTAAGAATTGGTTGGTCCACACCACAAATAACCCTTTGGAAACTTTTTTTCATGCTTGGAATTCCAATTAGTATAATATTTTTTTTACCATTTTCAGTTTTTAATGGGGTAAAGAATTTTTACAGGTTGTAATTAAATTTAATTCCCAAAATTCAAAATTGACCGTATTTCCTAAACTAATAATAATAATTTTATATTTTAAAACAATTTTATCATAAAAAATTTATCCATGTATTAATAGTAATTTATAAAATAGAAATACTTAAACATGTCAACCAATTTTTTTAAAGAAAATAACATTATTATGATTTTAAATTTATGTATGATAAAGTAACTATGGTCAATAATTCTACAGAAAAAAACTAATCCAAGTATACATAATTAATTTCTCCAAGTATGCATAGTATATTTAATTTTTTTTATTTTATTATTAGTTATGAAGATTCCATGTCAATCTAAAACAATTCCTCACCATGAAAAGTTATTAATTATTTTTTAATATCAAAGATAAATTATTTTTTATATAAATGTAACCAATTTGTTTGATTAAAAATTGTTGGAATAGGATTAATATGCAAAAAAAGAATTTTCAAATTCATAATTTAATCCATAATTATATAATATATTTCTTTAATGGTTTTTAAAAATTATAGATTACTCTTATGCTATTATTAAATCGTAGAATATTGAGTTTTTGTAAATCCCTTATTTTTTAACTAAAAAACATCTTCCTTAGAAAATGATCAAAATTTAATAAAAAGTAAATTTAAATATTATTAATTATAAAAATGTGGTCTATTTTATCTAATTTGAAATAAAAAAATCAATTTTAACCTTTTTATGGAAAAATTAAAAAACCCTTTTATTGAAATTTTACTTTTTCTATATTAAACAATATTATCGATATATATTATAAAGGAAATAGTTTTTAAAATATTACCATATTATGTTCACATAATTTTTTTTCTAATATGTTCATCATTTCTACATAAATCATTATATTAATAACAATTTATAAAAAATTATGTTATTTTTAAGAAGATCTATAATATTGAGTCATTACTGTAGTAAAAGAATTGAAATGTAAAACTCATATATCATTGATCCACATAATCATCGTATACCTTTGAATGTCTCCATATAATTATTTTTTAAAAAAAGGTTGATTCTCATTCATGATTCATTTTTTGATGATCACCCTAAGTACGCCTTCCAATGGATGGTCACTTCTAGATCATTATTTTCATCAAAAGTTAGTGAAGGATGGCCACTATATGTTCAATAGGGAATCCTAGTATAAAATCACTATAGGTTTAAATATAATTATCTATATACATTCATTTCTCATAACATTTATTAAATTTTGAAACCACATGATTAAGCTTATATAAATATACGATTTAATAAATAATTATTATTCTCATGACCTTAAAAATTTGTAAATCCCTCTCAAACCACATAGTTATTATAATAATATTATAAATGTAATTATTGTTAATATTTAAATTACATGATCTAAAAAAATTGATAAAAAATTACTATTATATAGAAGGAAATAAATATTTATTCAAATAACATATACTAGGACATTTCTCATCAAGATATTAAATCATCTTGTATACTCTTAAATATTTTTCAAACCATGAATATTTACTACATAATAAAATATATAAATATCACTACATTATTTTATTTTAAAAAAATTATTTATTACATTCACTATAATATAAATAACTTTTCATCAAAATTTCAAATCACATATATATTTTCATTAATAGCTTGTGACTGGATATTTATGGTCAATCATCCCTGAATAATAATTTTTCCACATATGATTGTAATTTGGATTCGAAGTTTTAATTCATATTAAATTGTAATAAGGATATTTAAACACTTATATGAAGACACACTAGTTCCCTTTTTTAGTGGAATTATGTTATTTACAGCTAATGTACTAGGCCATCATCAAGAAACATGCCATGTCACCCATATAAAAACAAGTTAAATTTTATAGAGAACAGAAATACGTATGAAGAAAACATTTTTAAATGACATATTTACAATGATATCTATAAATAAGTAATATTTAAGTTTATGTAATCATCATATGTTATCAATGACTATTTCATTGATTTTTTTAATGTTTGCATGTTTATAAAACTCCATGACTATTAACTCAAAATGGTAGCTCCATTTCTATCAATGTATTTTGGATTTAAAATTAATATAAAATATGGAAGAAAAAATATGTTCTTACATAAATAATTAATACAATATCACTTTTGGAATAACTAACATATCCTTACACATCATGATCTTCTTTCATAATCAAATTTCACATCACATCATAGTACAAGACTCACAAAATATGTTAATATAAATCCTAATTTTAATGAACATTACACATGTACATTGAAAGGTACAACCAATGACACATATAAATGTCTATTTCAAAATAGCAAGTTATGTACTCATAACCACCTTTTATAGGATTTCCAAAGATGAATATCTTATAGTGATGTATCAATGTATTACTAGCCTCGTACCCATGATTTCATGTATAATTTATGTCTTGTAAAATTAAATCACCATTCCATTCTTATGATATCTAATAACTCTATTATAGCACTTCAAGTATTAGATCATTTCAGGTAAATATTATAAACTTTACATGCACTGAGTACCATTAGTAAATCATCTAATAAAATTTGATACAGAGGAACAGTCAAAATTTATTAATTATTATATTAATATTAAAAACCTTGAATACAAATATTCATGCAGTTTTTTAAAATTTGATTTTAGAACCCAAATCTAAGTGAATCATTATTATATAACAATGTTTAATGAAAAATGTTTTATTGGTCATTATATCATATAATAAGGAATAAAAAATACCTATGATTTATAACTATAGTGATTCTAAAAAACATTTTAGTATATATTTGATATTTTATTCTATTTATATTTCATCATTTATTTTCATTCCCATTATTAGTTATTTTTTTATTATTCGATTTAGCATTCATCTCTATTATATGATATCTCATATTCATGTATAATTACTCTGATAATCATGTTTGGTATACCATAACATAATTTATTTATAATCATAAGTTAATCTCTCATTATGTCTATACATGAACCTGATATAATGTTTCAAGTAATACATAATATATAATAATTATTTTTCGTATAAATTTGTAAGATCCATTTTTTAGATATATTTCGCTCCTATATTAGTGTTTATTTTTATTTTAGGGATGTTTTTTCTCATATTTATTAATTGGTCACCATGTTTCATCATAAAAACCGATAGTTTGAATAAATATTAAATTAGGTTTGAGTAGACATGAGAAAACTATATAGGATCCATTCACACAGCCTCTGTAGGTGAAAATGTTCTAAATAAAAAATATGCATGTTTATCCGAATTTAATGGAGTCTATGTAAATGATTCAACATTTTTCGGGGATCTTAGTATGTTCAGAAAATTTAAAGGTATTCATGTTGTTCATAAAAAAATTAGCTGAAACCCCATCTTCAGAAAATTTAAAAATTTTGTAAATGAATTAAAGGTCAAGTAATGTTTGGTTGTTTTACATATATGATCATAGGTTATGGGTTGCTCGAAGAATAAAATTAAATGTATTCACACAATATGTAACCAAATTACACACCATGTAATTCCATGACCATACATTTTAATTTATGTTATGCTGTTGAATTTTATATTAATTCACTCCAACCATCTCCTCTCGACCCTACAAAACCTTCCATAGAATTTTAGAGTGTCATCATCTTTTCCAAATGACATGATAACACCTTTTATCCCTACTAAGTATTTTTATCATGTTTTTCCCTTGTCTCTCATTTCTCCCAACCGCGGTGGTTCAATATCTTGATCTTGTGCATTTTTTGTTTAGATCTTGATTAGTTTTGACATCAGAACCCCTTTTTGACTATCTGCACCTTCCTCCTTATGGGTGTTTTCCATTGGAAGTGTTGTTGGATCATTAGTTTAATGTGGGAGTCTAAATATTAACCCTATAGTTTGATAATTTACAATTATATTAAATAATGATATTACTGCAATGTTAGGTGTTACTAAATCAATTAATTAATGAATGGTATTATTCCATGGTATCCATTGTTTTCATTTTGATTATATCCTACATTATGCTTACCCATGGGGTATGTGAATATTGAATATAATTCAATTGGATAATGGATGAATGTTTGTTTATTACGGCATGAGATCCTATGTGGATTCATTTTATATAATCCCTATGTAGTTTCATACTACATATTGGTCTTAGTGTGGATTAATTGTGATATAATTGAATGTATTAATTGAATGAAAAATGGAAATTCTCCTAATTAACCACTGAGATATGTGATGTGATATTGTGAAATCCATGATTTATTAATGGACTTGTGATCCATGTTAAAATGATTATATATGAGGCTTAACATTGGATCATACACATTATGTGATATAATGACGATATTGATTAGGATTGGACCAGTCCCACACTATAGTTCTAATGGTAAGTAGGATCTATTTAGTCCCATGGTGAAATTTTAAAAGGGCTTTCACTCAGAAGTTTTAATGCTTATGGATATTTTACATGGATTATTGTGACTATACAGTGGTTATATGGTTATTTTTTGAATGGTTGTATGACATAGTCATATATGTTTTGACATAGTGCCGATGCTAGTAACATTACCCTGTATATATGGTTGTGGTTGGAATTTTATGTAAGACATGTTCAAAGATATTCTAGAATATATATGAAGTCGATTTTTGTGGTATTTTATTAATTGTTCAATTCATTAATAAACATATATATTACTTTATTACATAAATTAATTTTCAGATTGCATTGTTTAATCATGGTTTGAGTTTAACTTCTTAGTTTTAATCATACCCTACTCAGGTCATCAGTTGTAACCCGAGAATATTTCATGGATTCATGTTTACATAGAGGAAATGGACATTTCTGTTGATTTTTGTCTTGATAAATAGGATGGAGTTTTTATGTGGGACCGATATGGTATTGGGGACTAGGGACTGATTAGTCCTTGTTTTATTATACTATTCATTTACTTGTATTGTTTATATCCTGACATTTAGTTACGTTCCAACATGTCATTGCATTATTCATATTATTATTTATTGTATTGTTCACTTTTCATTTATTATTGGTTTAAAATTTTTCAATAATATGATTGTTTTCTTTATATGGACTTCTCTCTTTAATGAAAAATCATTATAAAGGATAAATATTCTACCTATTAGACAATTCACGCCTCCTTTACTAGTTGGGATCCTCTAGTGTATGGGGTGGGGATCATGACGTCTCTTAACCAACACTTTTTTCCATGTGATAGAGATATGGCTTCTGGGACATTACAAAGTGGTGTCATAGGAGCTTGATTCATTTTTTTAACACATTATTATTTGATAAAGGTATAAAGGAGAAAAGGTTATTTTGGGACTTGGTAATGATCTTATGCATGGGAGTACCTAACTCATGTACAGGGGGAAAGCTATGTGTCTTGGTATGATATTGTTATTTTTTATATTTTATAGTTATAATTTCTACTATTTCAGCTTTTGTGATTCGCATGTTGTGTGAGGTTATTGTTTAATTATGATGTTGTTTTTTGGTATTTGAACTCATGGTGAAGTAGGGTGTGTGATAAATATAAATACATCATAATAGAAATACATGGATATATTAACATGATTAGTTTATTATATGGACATATCTATTTTTTTATGAGATATATTCTTTCCTCTTGAACATGGGTGTGAAATATCCATTTTACAGGATAAATGAAATGATTTAACATGTAATTCTCAAACACCTGTAATCCATGTCTACAGAGACTAGAGGATAGTGGTTCTCTATTGATGTCACCTTTTGAGCTTGACCTTATTTATAGTAAGTGATCTATGGTGTGAATTTGTCTTTTAGAGAAATCCCTCATCATTGTATTAAACTTCAAAATCAATAGAGTGGAAATGAACACACTCGTAACACTATCGAGCCATAGATCCTATAGTTCACGAGGATCATATGGATGTATAGATTTGAGATAACTTCTAAAGGGTCCTGAAATCCATGGAAAGGAAGACTGTTCATACAATTCCTTCAATGTATGAGCTGAGAAGAGAGTTTCAACTATAGTATCCACCTATGTTCACTATGGAAGGAGGAACCCATGATGATATGTTATGGATCTAGTCATCCTAATAAAATCATCAATCATTAAGATCCACTAGTTGATAGGAGGATAAATATTCCTTCATAGAGAAATCATGGCCTTGAATATCATTGGTTGTATGCTCTAGAGTAAGTTGGGCGGTAAGATGTGTTATCCCATAATGTCATTATGGTTAATTTCATGAGAAATTTCTTTCCTAGGATGTTGAGAGATGAAAAAGGTCACGAGTTCATGAATATGAAACATGAGGGTATGTTAGTGAGGGAATATGTATAATGTTTCACTAAACTAATTCATTTGGAAGCATATTGATTGGGTGATGATATCTCTAGGGTGAGACATTATTTGGATGGTCTTCATTATGATATCATGTTATAGATGAACGTTTTTCCCTGGAGCATTTTTTTGGACATGATGAAATAAATACTCATCAATGAAGGGAATTTGAGAGAGGGTTTGTGTAGAATCCATGCTATTTTATTAGGGAAAACTAAGTTCTATTATTTGTAATGTAATAACTACCATGATAATAGTTTCCTCTAAGTCAGTAGTGGATACAGTTGTTAGGGAAGTGGACAGTTATCTTAGGTCCATGTTTCTTTCACGTGTTATTAGTGTGGAAAGTGTTTCCACAAGCACCCATAGTGTTATTACCCTGCATTTGAGTGTATCAAATGTGGAATACTATGTCATTTTGGGCGTTTTCTATGAACACTCAATATATTACTAGTGGGCGGGGATCTGGACAGGAGCGTTAGTTGGATAAGGGCACAAAAACCCCTCAGTAGGCTATTATCTAGTGTTCTACTAAACATTCAAGCTAAGGTAGGGGACATGTTACTATTGTTTAAGTGTAGTAGTACTATGTATGGGAAATAGCTCATTGTATTTATTCTAGAGCCCAAGTCATAGGGACATGTTTGTTGTACATTATAAATTCTACTCCAACTAATATAGATGTTGGATAGTAGACATCCAAAGGTATGACTCTTATATAACCTACCTCATATTCCATTTTATTTGATACCAAAGCATCATATTATTTTCAATCAGGTTTTTTTCAATCATTTTTCTATTGGATGTGGATGTGATGACACATCATCTAGGGCCCCTACCGTGACTACCCCAATCCCACCTTCCATAGGCCAGGGGATGGAGACTAGCACTGAAAGGCGTATTCACTAAAACAGGAAGGAAATGCCTTTAAACCTGTACAAACACACAGTCCGAGAACAAAACAAGAAAAAACTGTGATGTAAACTACTATAGTAAAAGTGTACTAAAAGCAAAGGCGATGGAATACAAGCCCAACCGGAAAAGTACAAGTACAACTAAAAATTACAAAAAAAACTAAAAGGTTTAAAGCATCTATTTAATTGTCCATCGGGGTTCCTACCTGAAATGTAGGTAACGATCGCCTCCACAGTACTCCACGTCCGCCTGTTTTCTCTGTTTCAGATCATGCCGAATGATCCACCTCTAAGAACCATCTAGTCCTAGCTTCCTCAGCTTCGATCAATGGTGTATGTCATATACATAATACACAACAAGGGGTGAGAGATTCCCATGTAGGGGTGAGTATAAATATATTCAGTAGGGACCATGAGACCCTGTAGGACTCTTATAACTCCACAAATGAAAACCAAAATGCATGATCTCAATAACAAAGAACAAGGTAATAGACACAACTCAATTAGAGTCTCATCTCAAACTAGGTATACAACTAAGAGAAACCGGATTATGATGTTGACCCACACAAAATAGTTATGAATGATGATATCCAGCCACATGATTCTCTAGGGATAGAAACAAGTAACAACCCCAATCACAATGTCGAACACCTCGGTTGCGGGAGAACTCCCCCCTTATCAAGTATAGTGGGTCTGTCATGTCAGACATAGTCTCTTCCCACTAACATTAAACTATTGATGTACTTCTCCCCTTCACGTATCGTTGGTCTGTCGGGTCACACATATCCTCTGTCTCCCACCGTGTCCTACTGAGGTACTCCTCCCCACCGCCAACCACGACTGATCCACACATTTTCCGGCTAAGTTACTCCTCCCCATCACATACCGTGGCCGTCAAATCACTCTGATTCAAAAAGTCAGCAACCGTCTGGTGTAATCCAGCCCTATTGTTCCATTTGAAGAGCACTTGGAAGAACTGATCCCCAACCAATTAGTCATATTTCAAGTAGCACATAGCCTCACAAGATATAATCCGGTTATTCGTCATGTCTTAACAGTTCCAATGAAAATTAAAACGCGTCAATCGGATACCCGATCAATTTGTTATTGGATTTTCAAATGAACGTCTGGTTCTCAATGATAATTACCTTTTAGTGTTTCTGGGTGGTACTGGGTCCGGGTTTGGTCTGCCTCAATCAAACCGGCCTAACCTAGGTTGACCTAGGTCGACCTAGCCTAGTGGTCCTGGCCCGATCCGAGTGTGCCGCAGGTCAGACCGTTGGGTCTCGGGTCAGCCCACTGAGCGGCGAGTCGTTCCGCTGGACCGACCTGTTGGTGCCACCTGCGTGGCAGCGTGGGCCACTAAGGATACCCGGACGTGGAACATCCAGGTAGAGATGATGGGGTGCCATGTGGTGCCCCATGTCATCCATTACATGGATGACGGTCCGTGGTGTTACCGTCGAGTGCACCGCCAGTGCACACCCCATCCACCAACCACTGGTCGATCCAACAACCCCTTCTCCCGCCACGGCCAACATGGGATGTGGACTTGCTGTCGTGTGGGTTCACCCCACCTCCACTTCATCGGCTCTGTTGTAGACGACCGGCATTTTGGCCGACCTCTCCTCCAAATTTCGTCGCTGACCAGTCTCAGTTCTCCAGGTTCACCAGTAGTGCGTGCCAACACGCCCCTCCTTTTCGCCGGTTGACCAGTGACGACTGCTCCAATGATCGTCGCAAGTATGTGTTGTGACCTCCTCTTGCGGAGTGCATAGATTCTCTATCCACCACGTATCAAATCGGTGTTTTCATGTTGTTGGTCTTCCATGGAGGCACAAGGATGTAGACCCAAGCCTTTGTGTCGGGCTCTCCTTGGATCCTGAGGGGTATCTGATTCTAAAACATGTGTAAGGCACTAATCCTTCATGTTTCATGTACCGGTACCGCCGATTGTAACTGCTGACCAACAGTAAGTGATATAGCTGAAAAAATACTCAAAGGTATTATCTCAGGCAATGGTATATGTATTGAATAATAATCACTATGAAGACCATCATCATGGTCACTCACTAGAAAAGACTAGAAACTAAGATCACCATCTTCTCTACTCGTGTCTCAACTAGGAAGAAAAATCTATCCACCAACTCTATCCAGTCCTCAGTCACCTGTGTGTCTATCTCGCCTCAAAACCTTGGTGGCCTCTGCCGATGAAACAAGGGAAACACACTAAGTCGGCATGCACCCTCTGCTGGTTGGCAGGTCGCAATGACTGCCCAATGGGTAATGGTGTTGCTGGTGCACCACCCGAAGGTGCTAATTCCATAAGGGGGCCCTACACCGAGGCCTCATCGCTTGGTGGGTCTTCGTCGTGTACTCTCTCAAGAATTCTAGCTAGCTATCTATGTGGAGGAATCCTGATTAATAATTGGTGTGCCATGGTCATTAAGTTATACCTTGTGGGATGACTCCAATTAAATCAAAAGATTTTTTTTAAAAAAAACACATGCAATCAATGTTTTCATGCACTGAGTCGGAAATCATAACTATGGGCCCTGGTGTATGGATATGTCATCCACCACACCAACACTAGATTCCCCATACTGAAAACCACAATCATAACACATAAAACTATTGCACAAATAAAATATCAGAGTCCTAGTTCTTTGGTATAATCAAACTCTTCGAACACCACTTTGTCACGACCCGTCCCTCGGGGCCCGTTTTGTGACTACACCAAGCCCTCATTCATTAGGCCAGGGGCTGTAGACTAGCTCCCAAAGTCGTTTTCCCTAATACAGGGAAGAATTTCATTTAAAAAAGTACAAAAATGCAGTTTTAGAACACAACAAGAAGAAACTATGAAGTAAAATACTGTAGAACATGTGTACTAAAAGTAGAGGGGCCAGAATAGAATCCCAACTAGAAAAGTATAACTACAACTGAAAATTACAAGACAACTGAAAGGTGAGAAGTAGCTACTAGATCTTCCACTGCGGATTCTATCTGAGGGGAAAGAATAGATCACCTTAATAGTACTCTAATTCCACCCATCTTCTCTTCATCACGTCACGCCAAATGGTTCACCTATGAGAACTATCCCATCTGGAATCCCTCAGCCTTGATCAATGTTGTACATCATCTGCACAAGACACAACAAGGTGCAGTCAAAGCCTGTGCAGGGGTGTGTATAACGATACTCATTAGGGACCCCGAGACCCCATAGGTATCTTAGAACTCAACAAAGCATGATCTCAATAACAAAGAACAAAACAATAAACACACCACTATTAGTGTCTCATCTCAAACTGGTTATACAACTCAGAGAAACAATATTATGATGTTGACCCACACAAGATCACTATGAATGCTAATAGCCAGCCACATGATTCATTAGATATAGTAACAAGTAACTACCCCGGTCACAACATTGAACACATCATATTATAGATAACTTCTCCTCTATAGGTTACAATGGTCCTGTAGGGTCATAGAGAGCCACTTACCACTAACCTTGAACTACTGAGGTACTCCTCCCTATCGCGTACTTTGGGTCTGCGGATCACACATAGCCTCCCTCCCCCAATTTGGCCTACTTAGGTACACATTCCCACCGTGTAACATGACCTATCACCATTGTGGCCTGATTTGGTACTCATCACCATCATGTACAGTGGTCGTCATGTCACTCTGAGTCGAAAAGCCAGCAGTAGTCAAGTCTCATCCAGTCGGAGGGTTACTTACATAGTGGGCTTGGGAGAACCTCTCCCCAAGCAATCAGTTGGATTTCAACTATCATGAAATCTCAAAATATGTAACCCATTGATCTGTAATGTCATCAGTGTTCCAATTCAATAGATGGCGTGTCAATCAGACGCTCGGCCTGTGCGTTATTGGCATTTTAGTGTCAAGTTCCCGGTTGGATTTGGGTACGATCCAACCCGATCGTACTTCTTGTTTTTCAAAACTCTCATGGAGTAATTCAAAAGGACGATCTCGCTACATGGATCCCAATTCCATAGATGGTTTGTCAAATGGACGTCTAGTTCTCATGATATGGCCCTTTTAGTGTTCCTGGGTCCTGATCCGGTCCACCACAATCAGACCATCCTGACCCGGGTCGACAGGGGTCAACCTGGTCTGACTCGGGTGAACCCATAATACTAGGCCCATCCTGGCCTGGCTGGTCTGTGGGTCAG
This sequence comes from Viscum album, assembly GCA_963277665.1. Classification (NCBI taxonomy): domain Eukaryota; kingdom Viridiplantae; phylum Streptophyta; class Magnoliopsida; order Santalales; family Viscaceae; genus Viscum; species Viscum album. The sequence goes on along the minus strand of OY728141.1, from coordinate 1,586,895,680 downwards.
ACCGTTGGGTTGCAGGTCGGCCCGCTGAGCGGCGGGTCGGTCCGCTAGATAGACTCGGTGATGCCACATGCATGGCGGCGCGTCTGGGTAGGGATGATGTGGCATGAATCCACGTCATCCGGTCATCCCATGGGGCATGACCCCAACGCGGAGCCATGTGGAATCGCCGTTCTTCTCTTCCATAGCAGATGGGCCGCATGCTTTCCACCGGGCGAGCAACGGGCGCGCACCCCGTCCACCGACCGTCGGTCGATCCAGCGACCCCTGCTCCCACTGCGACCAACGCGGGCCGCGGCCTTGCTGCCATGTGGGCACGCCCCACCTCTTCTCCTCCGACTCCGTCATAGCCGGCCAACATACCAGTAAACCTCTCCTCCAGTCACAGTGGCTGAAGAACCATGGTCCTCGATGTTCCTCAGAAGCGCGTGAAGGCACACCGTGCCTCCTATGTAGTTGGCTAGTGACGGCTGCTATAACGACCAATGCATCTTTGTACCACGACCTCCCCATGCGGCGTGTGTCAATTCTCCATCCACCACATAGAGGGTCGATGTTGTCGTGATTTCAGTCTACCATGGAGGCACAAAGATGTTTCAAAGATAGTGAAGTGTTTGAGCCGGGTTCATTTGGGTTGCACCCTCCTCGTTAGCTCGTAAACATGAGGGCGTTAAGGGTTTAATAATAAATGAATTAATCAACAAGATAAAACCAACATGATAATCCATAACGACCTTGTGAAAAGACGAATGAATCGCATGTCAACCTATTAGTCAGTTGACCCACGTTCATCATATTATTCATGAATAGGAAACATGAACATTATTTAAAAATCATAAATGAAAATAACCCCTATATCAAATCATCATAGAAACATCCGTTCTTTAGGTTTATCATGTTTTATGTTCCCGAAACCGGTTCCCAAAGACGTCACTCATACGTCGCCCTTCGGTTAGTGTTTTGTTGTCGTACATCACCTCCTGCTAGGATCGGCTCCATCTTCTAAGGGCCCGGCATTGCGGTGCTGCTTCAGCACTTCGTTGCATGGAATAGTTGTTCTAGTACCTCCCCCAAGCACCATATATATATGAGAGGGGGAGGGTAAGTAAAGACCTTGGAATTTAATGGGGCTCATTAATTAGGATGCTTCTTATTTCGCCATAGACGTCATTACTTAGGGTTGGCAGGACATGTCATTTATTGACATGACACATTGCTAGCCCCACTCCCTTCACTTGTTCTTTGGAGGATATGAAATAAAATAACAAAATTATTTAATTTCATTTATTTTAAAAACTCACAAAACATAACTTTTTACGGGACCTACTACGATCAATGTGGATCTTCCTTTAATCGAATACTAGTAATGCAGATTCCACAGTGCCCTTATATTTTTAATCCGAGAAAAGGTTTGAAAGTTAGAAAATTCCGCTTCTGCGATTACTGAATGAACATGAAAAAAATTTCATAAAATTATTAACAGACACCCTCGACCTGCGCCAGTCGTGGTTAGTATTTTCGTAAGGGAAACACCCCTTAAAGAACACAACAGTACTCTAGGGTTTCAAATCCGAGTTACCGTTTAAAAGTTATGGATTTTACAATAAAATAATCTTCACTTAATTATTTTATTTACAGCCAAAAAATAACATTCAATGGTCGCTCGTGCCAGCCAATGATAGTATCTTCTTAAAGAAATCATACCCTCATGAGTTCAGTGATGGTCTTACATTTTTAATCTGAGTTACCATTTGTGAGTCATAAGAATTTGAAAAATAAAATTACTTTGTTTAAATATTTTATTAATGGTTATGCCATATTCGGGTTTTCTCACCTGAGGCCTATGCCGACAAGACTTAAGTCACGCATAGGGTAAACCCGCCACCCTAAACACAACAGTTCCCTCATATTGTTGATCTAGGAAACCATTTAATATTTATTCTACTTTTTCTAGAAAACTACTTACATGTGATAATTATATCATAAAAAACATCGATGGATCATTCTGCGAACTCTGGGCCTTTGAATCACGCTCCGTCAGATTTCGCAGTTTCGAAATAATTCCATAAAATTTAAATAAAATATACGGAAATTATAGGACTTTTCATTCTCCCCACATTAGGTATTTACATCCTCGAAATCTAAAACATAGGATAAGGAAAAAAATGGGGGTACTGGGCCCGAATATGAGCCTCCCGCTCCCATGTTCTCTCTTGGATGTTCATGGGATACCAGGGAATGCACATCGGAGGTATCAACCACCCACGAAGGACCCAATCCTATCGATCCTCAATATATATTGGAACCTTCGTAAACATAGCCCTAACGTCTTAGTCCTACTCTCCATGTTCAATGACATGAGATGATTTGTGCATGTATCTCCTTAGCTGAGATATATGGAAAACATTGTGTACCTTCTCCAACTGCGGTAGAAGTACCAAGTGTTATGCCACCTCGCCATTCCTCTGATGTATCAATTTTTTTGATAAACCTCATTGATAACTTGCCGCCTCGACCAAATCACTATAGTCCTTGTCAAGGAGATAATCGCAAGAAAACATGGTCTCCCTCCTGGTACACCATTGATCTCCATCTTCTATCATCATATGACTTATGTCTACTCTGTTCAGTCTTAATCCACTCTTGGATGGTTTTCACCTTTTATTTGTTAACCCGTACCAACTATGGACCCATAAGTGTTGACTCCCCTGGGACTGTCCAACATAGAGGTGATCTGTATGGTGGACTGTACAACGCCTCATATAGTTCCATAATGACGGTGGATTGAAAACTGTTCTTTTATGAAAAATCCAACCAGGGAAAATGATCCTCCCAATTGTGTCCAAAATATAGGACGCATGCACGTAGCATGTCCCCGAGGATCTGAATGGTCTGCTCTGTCTAACCATCCGTCTGAGGATGAAAGGTGGTGTTCAAATGTAGGTGAGTCTCGAATGCCTCTTTCAATCCCTTCCATAACCGGGATGTGAAACGTGCGTCATAATCAGAGATGATCATCGATGTAACTCCATGAAGTCGAAAAATCTCATGCACATAGAGGCATCCCAAGCCCTCTACTGATCCTTGCTCTCATATTGGTAAGAAATAGGTTGACTAGGTTAGTCGATCAATGATCACCCAAATGGAATCATTTCCCTTGGACGTACACGGAATCCCTGTTACAATGTCCATAGAGATTCCATCCCACTTCCACTCAAGAACATCTATTGGATTTTAAGACATCTAGAACCTGGTGTTCAGCCTCCACTTGTGGAAAAGTGAGGCATCGCGAAATGAACTTTGCGACAGCCTTCTTCAGACCTAGCCACCAGTGTTGAAGCCGGAGGTCCTGGTACATCTTTACCAAACCAAGATGTACTGCCAGAGCGGATGTATGGAACTCCCACAACACCTTCTCCTATAGTGCCACTGGTAACATGGTATGTCTTCTGAAGATAATGATATGCTCCCCACCTTCAGAAAATCCATCAGGTGCATGTCATGGGGATATCTGAGCACATCGAGTCTCACAGTCAGTGATCCCAAGCTGTGCCTCCCTGACTCACTGAAGGAGAGGAGGAGTGACTATCATAGACTGTAGGTATGCTTCTCCTTCTCTATCCATGAAAGATATCTGCAATGTGGCTAGTTGATCATTCCCCTCACTCAAAAACTACAGATCATACATCCTGCTAAGTGAATCTTCTACTAGGTTCCCCATTATAGGAGTACAGACTATCTCCATGTCATAGTCCTGGAGGAACTCCATCCATCATCGATGTATAAGGTTCAAGTCCTTTTGGGAGAAGATATACCTGAGATTATTTTGATCAGATTAGACTGTAAAAAATTCTCCCATCAATTAATTCTGCCACATCATCAGTGCAAAGACCAATGCTACTAACCTTAGGTCATGGGTAGCATTGTTATGCTTGTGTGGTCTCAGATTTCACGAGCCATATGTGATCAATGCTCGCTCCTTCATCAGGACACACCCAATTATAGTTCCTGATGCGTCGCAGTAAAATACATACCAAATACACCCTACTAGTAGCCTCATTATGGGGGCACTCATCAGTCTCTGCCTCAGCTCCTGGAAACTCTACTGGCATCTCTCCATCCAAACAAAGTGTTTCCCCTTCTACATCAATATTGACATGGGTGCCGAAACACTATATATAGCTGGTTCAAAACTCTGATTGTACCCAACCAAAGCAGATGTCCCTCTCCCATCATGGAGTTAAACCTGGAAACAACTTTTGATTGGATGTCCTCACACACTACCACTTTTTTTGGGAATTGAAAACTCAAAACATCTACTGCGACGACGGTAAGGCTGGCTGAATCTAGGGTCGTCGACTGCACCCTCCTTTGCATGGTTTTATCCTATGCTACTTGGGTTTCTTTTTTTCGCTAACTAAGGAAGATACCATTCGAAGGTTATAGGTAAACCATATCCTTTTTACCTAATACAGTGAATATGAATATGAATCGTTGATGTCCAATCCAAAACCAAACTATCATCATAAGGCATCGACATTAGCACCAAAAGATTCCAGACAAAACAATTGCTGCAAGGGTCCGATCATACTATCGGTGTAAGTTTGATTATTGAGTCTCCTCTCAGAGGTATCTCCATATGTGAGGGTCAAGTAAATAGTTTAACTGGAAAATCTAGTTCTTGGACAAGATTCGTGGATGGAACGAATTATTTTCACCTATGTATATTAATATGTAATATTTTAGTAGACACCGACCATACATGGAATCATTCCTTGGGCTCTTGGTTCACACTCTTTAACTACATGAAACGACTCCCTTCCCCAGTCCTCCAGCTCCCCGAGCTTGGTGGGGAAAACATACGGGGATTGTTTGTAACATGTCAAAATGTACACCACCACATTCTTCAATCCTAGCTCTTCTTCCACATTTTCAACCTTGATGATTCATCTATATCTATCACATCTTATTCCCGAAACATTTTTACATACCCATGTCTCTATGAAAAGAACAAGTTTCTTGATTTCCCACTAGTAACATTCACTGGTTGTATTTGCTCAATCAAAGAACATTCTCCCACAAAGGTTATCTCTAGCTCCAAAACATAGGTAGGAATGTATAAAGGAATAGTTCTAGATCAGATGTCCTTATACAAACCTCGCTCATAAATTTAAGCCTCGAATCACTATTCGTATCATATTCATATACTGCCAGGAATGGTCCGTACTTCACGATGAATACTCAGCTACCGACATGTCATCCTACCGAAGCTATAGAAGCTCTAGGGAACTCTTAGCCACCTCCTCATGCCAGTCATGAGCCGCCTGTGTGCCAGGATCGCCTCGGAACATGAGGGTTATCTGATACCGAAACACATGTATGGAACAAAGTCTACATGTGTCCTCTACTGGTACCGCAGGTTGTAACAGCTGACCAACAGGTAGTGATATAGCATACAATCTACGCGAAGATACTATCTCAGGAAATGGTCCACGTACTGAAGCATCATCACTATGAGGACCATCCTCATGGTCTATCACTGGAAAAGACTAGAAGCTATGATAACCTTCTTCTCTATTGGTGTCTCAACTAGGCGGAAAAATCTATCCACCACCTCCATCCAGTCCTCAGCACCCTGTGGGTCCGTCTTTCCTCGGTCAGGATGGTGGGTAAATATATACATGCCTAATATTATTTTTTATAGGAAAATGTTTTGAAATGTAACTGGTTAGAGAAAAGACAAGAAGATTCATTATCTAAAATACACATTCTTTAATTGGAAAACTGGATCAAAAAATATTTTAAAGATCATAGGATAATATTACAATATTTTTGGAAGCCCTTTATAAAACATGGTTTTTAAGGAACACAACATTCAGACCAAAGATCGTGGTAAATTTTACCTTTTATAATAAACACTTTCTTTGTAATTTTAGGTACCAAAGATTATATAATGGTACGATAATCTGGATATAACATTAAGAAACATATGGTAATAAAACTCATGAGTGTTCTTGAGGGTTGGGTCCTAAAATTTAATCAATGGAAGAATAATCATAAACAATCTCAAAAAGTGATGAGATTATTTCAATAAACTATTTCCATAATGTAACATGGAACCAAACTCCCCATGTACTAAAATTAAATTACATGAAGATTAAAATATCATTAAAACTATGAGATTAATTTTATATCATTTCAAATGTAGTATATGTAACGTAGTGAAAAATATAGGTATATAACATGGCATGTGTATCAAAGAAGGAATATTGAGACAAAATTACTTTATAAATTTGGTAACATTTGAATCATAAGCCCCATGAAATAAATATCATCAAATTAGAAATAAATGGTAATGGATGGTTAATTAATCATGTATCTCATGAAAATTAAAAGTGAAATAAAATTATATTGCTTTGTGTATTAACTCTCTCCTTATTGGTAAAAAATTATTGTATAATAAATATAATCTTATTATTGATATATCATAGAATTTTATTATTATATTTGATACCATATATGTTTGGAATGTGACTTTATATTAACCCCATGTTAACAATTCCTTGTTATGATTTCACTTTGGGTAATATCTGCTCTGTTCTTCGTATGTTTGTTAATTTATTATATCTTTGGTCATAATAATTATATCGTGATTTCAAGAATGAATAACATGATATTAATATCATATGTATTCATTATATTATTATTATTATTACAATCCATATAATATATAAGTATGAAATGGAATACATAGTTAATGGTGGAAATCGTGTGTACGTATGCATGAATGAAGTTTCTTTTTTATTGTTATATTGAAAGAATGAACATAAATGGTATATATATATATATATCATTATACTAGTATCATTATTAAATCATATAAATTTTACCAAAATTTTCCTAAATAGATTCCATGTAGAGTGCGAATGAATCACATCACTTTGAGGATGTGGTTGTCCACACGTGCACAACTGATGTTATTGTATTTTCAAAAGAGGGAAATCAAAAAGGCACGTGTTATAAAATAATTAAATTATAAAAATTACATAAAAAATATAACATATATCTCATTTATATAGTACTTCCAATATAATTCCAATCCATGAAATGTGGAAAATGAAAAAAAATAATCATTGTTTCATGAGGCAGTAGTTCACCATCAATATAAATAGTATGTTCATTTCCCAATAAATAGAAGTGTGTGCATAAGTTAAGCTATATGAATTAGTATAAAAACAACTCAAACAATATAGGATACTAGTAATTTTATAATCATGTAAAAAATAGAAATTAGGGGTCAATAAATAAAATTAAATAAAGGATCATGAGGGAGGATATTACCTCTTCTTTGTGTAACTCCTTTTGGCTTTCACCAAAGAGATTCATTGGATTTCATTATTCCCAAATAAAGTATTGAAAGTGGAATATATGGTTTTTGGGACCTATTTTGGAAGAAGATGTTCGGTCCAATTTTTCTTAATATGGGTAAGGAAATGGGAGGAGAGGTATCATTTTTATAGTGTTGGAGGAGTGGCACTTATTTAAATGTTTTAGAAAAGGAATTTCATCCATGTTTTTTCATGGAAATTAGCTACCATAGTGGACAAAATTAAGGAATATTTTATAAATGGTTAAAATATTTCCATCTAATGTATCTTAAAATAGTGTATGGATAATGTGAAAGCCGAATATTAAGGTTCATTCCATTATTATTCTTAAGTTTACCTTAATCGTTGTAATTAATTTTAATTACATTCAATAATTTTTTTGGTCAAAAAATATATAGGATCTATTAGAAATTAGAAATTATTATTATTCAAAATATGGAATCCATTTCTCGAAATATCAATCATAGATGTGGATGAAATTAATTTTCATTTAATCTCACAGACAAGATTACAATGGAGGTTTTTAAAGTAAAAATGCAAACATGTTTGCTAGTTTTTATACCTAATTTCAATGAAAAATTGTTTCTAATTACAGAAATTGGATAAATTTTTTAAAACTATTATAAATAAAAAATCTACCCATTTAAAATAATCATTTTCCTTTTAAACAAATTTTATGAAAAATTACTATTGATTTAAAAGTCAGTATATTTCATTATTCATTAAAAAATGAACCATCGTAAAAAAATACCAAATATTCACCATAAGATAAATTTTATATTTCGATACCATGAATTATGTCTATTTTTACATATATTATTTTTAAAATTTTCAAAAATTGTATTTAAAATAGGTTCTTTAATAAAAGTATGTAAATGTGCCTTAATAAAAATATAGTATTTTATGTGTAAAATGGTGTTAGTTTTTATCTTTAGTCTATAAAATATATTAAGTGAATATCAAAAAGATATTATTTAATACATAATAAAAATATATATCACGTCAATATTTCTTGATAATTATAATTATTTTAGTTTTTAGGACAAAACAGCATTGTGAGAATAAAATATTAATATTTTCCTTTATATTCAGTCAATTTTCATAACCATTTATAATTTATTTTTAACCGATGAATTCATTTTTTATTTTTATAAACCATCTATTTTAATAAATTTGTTCAACCATTTCATAACTACTAATTTAATTTATAGGTTAAATCTTATTATATTAAATAATATTTAAATAATATATCATTATTCGAAAAAACATTGTTTTTCATGTTAGATATGATATATAAGAATGTTAATCTTACATGTAATGTAATATTATCAAAGTGTTCAGTTTAGGAAAATCTATACATTATTTTTTGTGTATTTAACAATAAACATTGTGTTATGTATAATGTAATCCAAACATAGTGATATAAAATAGATTATTTTTAGTGTTTAATGATATGAAAAAAATCAAGAAGATTAAATTAATTCAAAAATCATTTCACAAAATCTTACGGTGTTACATTGTACCCACCATAAATTTAATTTCACCCTTGAAATTTATCTGGGTTATTAATGATTTAATGCTTTAAACACCCTTTCATAGAACCCAAAATCAGAAAAATAAATACAAAACATCCTTTAAAAACGGAAATCTTAAAACATGAAGGTTACCCCAGGTAACTCATAACTAGCTTCCCACAGAAGGGAACATAGCTGTGAAGTTAAAACATGAACTGAGAGGAAAGGTGTAAATATTCAAATGGAGTGATTTATACCCTCAATAAAAAATAAGTGAATCATCACTAAAAAGTTGAGGGCCTCAAAGTAATAAATCTATGATTATTTAACAATACATAGGTTGAAAAAAAGTTCATGTATTAAGACAAAAATTTTTTTCTTAATAATGTTCTTAATTCAAAAAAAAAATCATGAAAATATATTCTTTCATGATGAGATAACACATTAATCTTATCAAAATCCTATAACTTTTTTCTTAAATGTTCCATAAATGGGTAACCTTATAACCCATCTGAAATATATAACTAAAATAATTATAAAAAATATCAAAAAATTATTTTAACATTGTTATTCCATATAACACATAGTATCTTTAGGTTGTCACCTTGTAAACATGTAAATACCCTCATGTTTTATTCTCTAGGAACAAGGTAATAAACCGATTTATCATAAATTCTTTTCAAAAACATGCACACATATTTATTATAAAGATTAATGGATATATTCATTAAATATGATAACTATTAAACTTCAACTATGATGATGTAGATCAATTTTTCAAAAAATTCATAATAGGATCTATGATTATTGATACTAGCCAATTAAATTTTCAAAAAAATCATATCGTTATCTGAGATAAAAAATATATATATATCATAAAAACATTAAGGGTTACCTTACTCTAGTAAAAATTTCACCATGTAATTTAATCACTTTTCCATTCCAGATGAAATTTTTCAGAAAATATTTTCAATCCATAGTGAAAAAAATTAACTGGAAAATCCTTCTACATTTCCCTAACTATATAACATAATTCTTAAATCCAAATATAAAAAACATTTACTATTATAATTAATCCATAAGACATAATAATGATAAATTATTCTATTAATTCGTACCTTTTCCTTTCAAATTTCATTTGTAGTCTCGTAATCATCAGCAATATAACCATTACTCAAACCACCTAGATGATTTTATTTGGAAAATATCAACTTGGGACATTGATTTTCATAATGAACATTATTTATACAATTAAGACATTTAAATTTTGATGATTTTTTAGGAAGCCCATTATTCCCATCAACTTCATTAATATAAATCTTCATTTATCGTTTGTAGTATCTTTCTTTGTATCATTCTATCCCATAGTCAAAGCTCATTCTTGTTCCTCTAAGACAATTACCAATGTTATGCTGTCCAATTTCTTGAAACAAAGAAACAAAATCTTCTTTATTACATTATCTAAATTCCGTAAAATATAACTGAAATCCTTCCATATCTTCTTTGGTGAGTCAAATTTTTTTTATGGTACACATTGTAAACAATTTTCTGTCAAAACCAAATAGGAATTATCACAACATACAACCCTCCAGTGACCATCTAACATGAATACTCATCAAAAATATGTCTTTCACATTAAATGTTAATCTAATTCCTTATGGTTACCTCCACTGATAAAATTAGAAATCGTTGAGTAAGAAACCATTATCAAAATGACATACCATATAATCATAAAAATTAACTCATATAATGTATATTTTTTGAAACCATACATAATCTATGAAAAAATTGTTTCATCATATGTTATACGTATCCAATTTTTATTTAAATACTTCATGCAAGTTCATGATGTGTTAGTTAACTCCTAATTCATATCCCATGGGATTGTCAAACTATATGTACAACATGGTCTACTTTTGAGTACCAGGTTATGATGAGTCAATCCCAACACACATTGTAAGAATTTTTACTAATATGTACATTTTTTCTAAATCTGAATCCACATGTTGTATCTAGAAATTGATTTATTTCATAAAAATGATTCATTCTATCCTTTATAAAAATTAAAGGACGTTATTCTAAATGTTATCACATCTTTATTCTTATCAATATATACATACCTATACATATCCTTATAAATATAACTAGGGATCTCACTAATTTTTTCTCATTCAGGTTTCTAATTTTAAATAATCATTTTATGTGACACCAAGTATAGAAAGCCAAAATTTTAATTCAAGAAAATTTCATAACATTTTTGACAATATTAAAAAATTTCAAAAATATATGCCCAAAGACCATATTAATTTAGTTCATTTAGAATCATGGTAATAGAACAACTGGAATAAAAAAGAGAAAAATTATCACTTACTAGGTTCTTTATGACTAGCATCCCTCTTAGACACATCATACTTAACAAACATCATCATATCCATGAGAATGAAACATAAAAAGTGGTGATATCATATGCTTAGTACGGGTAAAAAATGGAGGCATGTAATCATAATCATGAGCATAAGGGTTTGAAATCAGGATCATAGCCTTAGAAGATCATAACATATATTTCAGAGATCATATACATGAATCATGTTGTAATGTCTGTATGTTAATAAGACACGAGTCTTGAAGAAAAATTTAACATAAGATAGGAAATCATAACACAGGAATATAACATGTAATTATGGAAGATAGATAAAAATATAATATTATTTCCATAGTAGTCAACACATTGCTTGTAAGGATATCTTGGCAGTATGGGTTAACATCCCATGCCATCTTTATTGTCATGGTTCACTCCCACAACCATCATTGTACTATGAGTTCACTCCTCATAACATCATGGGTGTCACGGTTTACTCCCATGACCATATTACAATTAATTTTTCTCTCCCAAGAAAATATTGTTTTATCTCAGGAGATATAAATCATTACAAAATGCATTGGAGCGAGATATAGGTCCCACACACATAACATTAAAATCATACATACATGTTCCATAAGATAAAAAAACCATATCAGGAGCCATGAAAATGAATGGTTATCATAAACATCTATTTTCATATAACATCCTATAGAAAATGATACAAATTTCATAATCATTTACTCAAAAAATAGCCCATGGATAGAATTAGATTTCAAAAGAATATAATCTGGGAAATAAGGTTTCCTATACATCATTTTAACAAATCATAAACCATTAAGATAAAGAGTAAGAATTAAAACATATAATATATTTACCAATAAGGAATTAGTGTCCCCAGTGAATTTTTTATTAGATATGAAATAATTTGGAATGACCTTTTAAAAAATTCATTTGAGTAAAATATTCTTTATTATTTTAAAAAACATTTTTTAAACATAAAACTTTTGAAAATCATTTTCATAAAAATAAAAATGAAAAACAATAAATAAATCATTCAAAACAATTTGAAAATAATTTTAAATGAAAAATTAAAAATATCACTTGAAAATTTTTTGAAATACATTTTATTTTAAAAGTAATGAAGGATGAATGAAAATGTATTGAAACATAATTCCGTGAAAATAAATTAAAAACTTATAAAGAAATACTCAAAGCATTATTAAACTAATTTTCCTTGAAAACATATAAGATAAGCATGAAAATGTTTTAAAAACCATTTCCTTGAAAATACATTGAATACTTATGAGGAATAATTAAAAATCATTATTATAATTTTTTGTAATGCACTATTTGATAACATATAAATAATGTTTAGAAAATAATTTAAAACCTTTTTTAAACATTAAAAAGTTTTGAAACGTTTTTTCATTTAATCCCAAATAAAAATAATAAATGTATAGAATATTAGGAATACATTTTCTTTGAAAAAATAACTTTTCAATTTTATAATGGAATCTTTACAGGAATGTTAGTCATAATTGAGGGTAAATCCTTACAAGCCGAACATTCCCTTTACATTATAAAAAGTTTACCAAAGCATCATGTCTGAAAAAAATAAGAATATTATTTTTTAAAACATTGTTTAAAAGGAAAGTATTAGTGAGATATTATTTTAATGAGAATAAGTTAATAGTAAAATATTTTTGGAATCCTTTTATAAAAAATTTCTTTTAAGGAAAACATATTTCAGACTGAATAGAGAGGTAAATCATACTTTTATTAAAAATGGATTCTTGGTCATATTAGAAAAAAATAGTGAAAAAATGGTACTATTACATAGATATAACATGAATTCCAATATTACAAGAAATATAATCATAGATTCTGAGAGTTAGGTCATTCTATTTCATAAATGGAATCATAATCATAAACAATCACATAAAGTGATGAGATTGTTTCTATGAACTCTTACGACATGGTAACTATGAAACATTAAACCCATAAAATAAAATAAAATAAAATGTATCATAAAATATCATGAAAATAAGGATATTATTTATATGAAATTTAAAAGGTATAATAAGGAAATCAGGTAAATCTATAGGTGCATTATATGGCTTGTGTCTCAAATGAGGAAAATCGAGATGAAATTACATTACCGATTGGGTATCATTTCACACGTAAACCCCATGAAAGAAGAATCCTAAAATGGGTATGTAAATATCCATAAATTTAATTATAATAATAATATAATAAATCAACTATTATTGTACAGACCACTAAAAAGAATGGGTGGTTAATAAAGCATGTATCTCACAGAAATGAAAGGTGAGATGAAATTCCCTTACCTTATTTCTCGACTCTCATCGTACTTGTACAAACATCATGTATAATAAATATAGATTTACTCTAAATATATAATATAATCATATTTTTAAATATAATACCATATATGGTTTTATTAAGACATTATACAACATGCTTGTTTATAATTCTATGTTAAGGTTTCTCCTCAGGTAATAGATGTTTTGTTCTTCGTATGTGTCATAATTTGTTATATGTATAGTCCATAAACTGATATAATGATTTATATAATGTAATAAAATATATTAATATCATGTATATTCTGTATATCTTTATTATAATCATCCATATAATATATAATTTTGATATATAATTCACTATTTATAGAGATGATAGGTCTTATGTATGCAATAATGTTTTCCCATTTTATTCTCATACTGATAGAAATAATGTAAATAATATATATATATAAAGTTTTTAAAGTATAATGATAAAATAATATATAGTTCCATAAAACTATACTTAATAACTTTTAGGTAGAGTGTGATCAAATCACATCCCTTTGAGGAGGTGGTAGTCCACACATCTAGAAATGATGTTATCATATTTACCCAAGATGGAATGTATAAGGGAATGTGTTATAAAATAATTAAAGAAAAATAAATACATAATAATTATCATATATATCATATATAAACAATGTTTCCATTATAATTTCCAACCAAGAATTTTGGTAATGGAAAAAACAAACAATCTTCATTCCATGAGGCGTTAGTTCGTCATGAACATAAATAGTATGTTTGTTTCTAGTTAGACAGATGTGTGTGTGTGTAAGTGTAAGTGAAAAAATTAGAATAAAAACATAAAATATGTACAATAAAATTTTTAATATAATAATGGAATAATTAGATTCCTCGTGGTGCAGAATGAAAATAAAATATTGGAGCTTGAGGGAGGATATTACTTCTTCTTTGGGTAACCCCTTTTGGTTTTCACCAAAGGGACTCCTTAAAATTATTTTTTCAAAAAGGGACGATTAAATGAGTAAGGGAAGGATGTTTTGGAGATATTTTTCATTATTTCATTCAAGCCAATGTGGATTAATATGTGTGAGGAAATGGTAGGATAGGATGATATTTTATAGTGGAGGAGGAGTGGTACTGTTGTAAATTTTGGGAACGAAAATTACACACATGTTTTTTCTAAAGAAATTGAATCCCATAATAGAAAAATTATATCCAAGGGATTATAGGGTCAAAATATTTCAGTGAATATTTTCTTGTAAAAGCGTCTATTTGATTCTATCCCTTTATGATTATGGTTTAGTCCCTTATTAAACTAAATTTTACCTCATTCATTATAATTAATTTAAATTACTTTGACTATTTTTTTGGTGAAAATCTAAATTGATATTATTATAAGTTATCAATTACGAGTATTCAATATATTAAATAATTTTTTCCTAATTCAAATCACATAAGTGGCACAATTTACCTTAATTTTATTCCCGCAGCTCGGATGACATTGCATGTTTTTAAAGTAGAAATGTCTAAAATCATGCTATGTTTCTATACCCAATTTAAAAGTGAAACGTACTTTAATGAAGGAAATTATATTTATTTATAAAAATATTATATAATTAAATTTAAAAATAAAAATAAAAATATAATTTATCCTTATAAATAATTTATATAAAAATTCAATTTTGAATGAAAATTCAGTTTTTTTCATTATTAATTAAAAATGACACTTCACAGAAAATACCAAAACATCACCCTATGATAATTTTTATGTTTATCTTTAAAATAGTATGTTTTTATTGATATGTAATATTTATTAAAGTGTCAAAATTGTATTTAAAATGGGTTAACATTTAAAAGGCAATAAAAGTTCCTTAATATAAATATATAATTTTGTGTGTAAAATTTGGGTTGATTTTATATTAATCCAATCAAATATATTGGATGAATATAAAAAATATTGGATTGAATATATATATATGTCTATATATATTAAATTAATATCACCTAATAAATTTAATTACATTAATTTATTAGGATAAAACTATTTTGTGAGCATAAAATAATAATATTTTCCTTGACATTCAATGCGTACTCATATTCATTCCTAATTAATTTTAAACCAATGAATTCATTTTATATTGGAATAAATAATAGATTTTCATAACTTGGATAAACCTTTTCATAACTACTAATGTATCAACTATGTTATATCATATTACATTAAATAATATTTTAATAATATATCCTTTTTAGTTAAAACTCGGTTTTATGTGTTGCACATTCCATTGAGGAAGTTCACTCTTGTGTGTAACATAAGTTATCCTAAATGTTCTATTTAGGGACATGTAAACATTATGTTCTAGGTAGTGCATGATTTAATTTTCTTTTTTTATAACAAAATCCAATAATAGTTCAACAAAATATACTACATTTATTGTTTCATGAAATGAAAATTATCCAAATGATTAAATTAATTAGAAAAAAATTACTAATGCTCAGGGTGTTACAACATGTTTCTAATTTGGAGGGCCTAATTCTAATAGAAAAATTATATTTTGGGGAAACATAATCATGATGGTCTCTATGTAGTATATATTATCTTATTTTTTGTGTCAGATTATGGTTTCTTATGGGCCTATCTGAGGGGCTCCTTGGGGGGAGGAGTTACAGTTCATGTAGGGTGGTCACTAAAAAGTTTTTTTCAGTGTCGGTTTATTATCACGGGTTCTAGTAAATGTTGTGAAATAAATGTGGTTAATAATAATAATGAAAATATGACAGTTTCTTCAAACCACTACTTTATATTTTTAATTATAATAATTATTTTCATTTTCTACTAAAATGTTTTGAAATGTTTTTAAAAACCCCTAATTTCATCCCCCACCCTCACTCCCTTTATTAAATCCTGAACCTAATCCCCCTATCATCCTCTTAACCCATCCCTGACATGATATGGCCATTTCACATCATCGAAGCCACCCTTCCCCCCACCCCTTTAACCTACCTCCTCCGTTCTCAATGTTGATCTCGACCCCCTGACATTCATCTCCCCAAAACCGATGAGGTCCCCCAACTAACCTCTCTATCCCTAGAATTTCCCATCCCTGGTAGTATAACAGATCCCCCCCTCCGTCCCCCCCACAACATTATAAATTTTTAAATCACTGTAAATATTTTATTCTATATTATTTGTCTGAAAAACGTGTGTGATAAAAAGAATATATAATTTTTTTATTCTTTACAAATTAATGAATATATTTAAATTTTAATTATAATCATTATCGGTTTCCCAGAATAATGCAGTTTCAATCATTTTAAGGAAGGAGAATCTCAAACATGTATGGGGGATGGGTTATGGACCTACTCTATCACTTTCCTTTTGTGTGACAGTGACACCTAATGTTTCTACACCCAGTGGTGGATCGATTAGTATCTTTTATTGGGAATGATAATGATAAATTGAGATGATGGAAAAATGCTCAAGAACAATACTCTTATAGGAAGTCCCATGATCAGTGGTGTTCGAAAAAGGAAAATGATTTAGTTTCTCTATTTAAGTAGGTTATTTTCATGATCATCGAAGAATTTTATGTCCTTAAATATCATTCAGATGAGGCAAATTCTTATTCTAAAGATCATTCAAACATTTTTAAAGAACACAACAACATATATAAATAAATCTACACTGACACATTTTTAGAGAAAAATGAATTTCTAGTTATATTGACCACATCTTGCAATGTATTGTTGTTCACTTGATTCATTCACATCAAAAATGAATTATAGATAATTATCCATATATTTTTATACAATCCAAGCATATTTCCTTTTTCTTGACACATAAACCACTTCCTAATGGTATAAAAGCCTTTTAAAAATTGTCGTGGGACCAAAAATATAAAAATGATGTCATATTTACCAAAAATTAGTCGACAATAATTGTAGATTTAATTGTGAAGTGTAAGAACCGATGGAACACCATTCCAAATGACTATATTCCCATTATGTTCTTAAAAACGTTTTTAGTATTTCAAAACACTAAAATATTCTTGGAAAAGTCAAACCTATAGAATATAATGTAATATTGATGTAAAATCATTAAAACCCACAAATGGATTATTTTTGACATGTCTGCATAGATAACATGACAATATAACATGTGGTGTGGTAAGAATTACTGAGTAACCACTACATAAATATACAAAATCTTTAAAACAGTTATAGGTGGTCATAACTAGTAAAATGATTATAGATTTCCCTAAAATCACGATAAAATGACCTTTGATTTAATTTAAAAATGTACGATCCCACGACCCGTCATTCCAAATGACTATTTTTTTGTTATAGCCATAAATGCATTTTTAATGTATTAATATAATAAAGCTTGTGTATAATAGTAACAACCATAGAAAATGACCTCATATTCGACATGAATTCATCAAAAACAGACTGATGAGTTGTTTATGTACAAGAGTAGACAACATGTCAATCTAATGAGTTGTCTGTTCAGAATGACGTAGTAACCACTTCATAAAGGTAAAAAAATATTTAAAAACAACTATATGGTTGGGGGGTTAAAACAATGAAAACAATGTTGGGTTTTCTTATAATTGTAGGGAAATGATCATATATTTAATTATGAAATATATGAATTGATGGAACGTCATTCTAAAGGGTGGTATTCTCGTTAGGGATGTAAACACCTATTTAGTGTTTCAAAACACTAAACAATGTGTGGACCAGTCAATATCAATTTAAAATACCTCATATTAAATTAAAATAATTGCAAAATCATCTATGAGTTGTTTTTGAAATGTACACAAAAACACAATATTATTCGGATAGCTGGTGTGGTCGGAATAGCATAGTAACAACTTTATAAAGGTATAAAATCCTTCAAAATCATGTATTAGAATGTTAAAATTGGGAAAATGATTTCATATTTACCAAAAATAATGGGGGGAAATACCGGATATTTAATTGTGAAATGTGGGAATGAACAACATGTTATTAGGAAGGATTCTTTAACTGTTATGGTCATAAACTCATTTTTCATGTTTCGAAAATATAAAAAATGCCTAGAATGGTCAAAAGCATAGAAAACTCCCAAATATTGATGTAAAGTCATAGTAAAACCACCTATAAGTTATTTTTGAAGGGTTTGTATAGAAAACATGTCTTTTTTATGTTCCGTGTGGTCTAAATGATTCAATAACCACTTCTTAAATGTGTAAAATCCTTTAAAAACATTTTCTGGGGGTCAAAACAAACATAAAGATGCCAAATTGCCCAAAAATCATAGGACAATTCCTGTATATTTATTTTCAAAATGTAAGAGCTAATATAAAATCATTCTGAAATATAGTTTTCCCATTATGGTTGTTAATGTGGTTTTAGTGATTTAAATAACTAAAACATTTATGGATTGTTTTAAACCATCAAAAAGAACCTTAGATTGATGTGGAATCATTATAAAACCATTAATGATATATTTTTTATTTTTACGTGTAGAAGAAATGTCAATATTATGTGGAGTGTGGTTAAAATGACTAGATAACCACTTCTTAAAGGTATAAAAACCTTTAAACACAATTTTAATGAGGTTTAAACCCTTAAAACAAAATTTAATTCACCTAAAATTTGGCAGAAATATCCATAGATTTGATTTTGAAATATATGAAGAGACAAAACATCATTTTGAATGACTATTTTCCAATTATGATTGAAATACATTTTTAGTGTTTTAAAGCACTAAAACATGTTTGCAATGGTCAAAACCCTAGAAAACGAACTCATATTATCTTGAAATTATTTAAAACCAACGTCTATGTTATTTTTTTGTGTGTACTCATGAAAAAAACGTCATTATAACATGTGGTTTGGTCGGAATGACTTTGTAACCAATTCTAAATGTTATAAAATCATTTACAAACAAGTGTAAATGGTCAAAACCAATAAAAAATATACAGCATTGCCCTAAAATCATAGGACAAGTCCATATATTTTTTTTTGAAATGTTGGAACTGACAACACGAAATTCCAAATGAAATTTTTCTTATTATGGATATAAAAATGTTTTTAGTGATTTAAAATAATAAAACCTATGTGGATTGGTTTAAACCTTAGTAAAAGACCTCATATTGTGGTGAAATCATTAGAAACCCACTGAAAGGTTATTTTTGATGTGTATGCACCGACAAAACATCAATTCGATATGTGATTTGTTCAGAATGACTCAGTAACCACTTCTTAAATGAACAAAACCCTTTAAAGTCAAGTGTAAATGGGTTCAAATCTAGGAAAACTATGTTGCATTTCCTTAAAATCACCGTACAATGAACTTATATTTAATTTTGAAATTTCATTATTGATGACACTTCGTTTAGAATGAAGATATTCCAATTAGGGTCATAAGCACGTTTTTACTATTTTAAAACACTAAAACATATCAAGAATGGTCAACCCAAATTAAACATCCTCAAGTTAATTTTTAATAATTGGAAAACCACATATGAATTATTTTTGATATGTACACATAGAAATAATGTCATTTTGACATGTGGTGTGGATGGAATGGCTCAGTAAACACTTCTTAAATGTAACAACTCCTTTAAGAACAATCATTGTGGAGTTAAAAATATCAAAACAACATCATATTTTCCGAAAAATCACTTTACAGTGAATGTTGATTTAGTTTTAAAAAGTAGTAATTGATGGTAAATCATTCCAAATTTCAATTTAACCATCATGATTGTAAACATGTTTTTAGTGTTTTGAAACATTAAAATGATCATGAAACAATAAAAACCATAGAAAAATAACTCATATTCACATAAAATCATTATAAAATTACCATTGAGTTGTTTTTAATTTATACACATAGACAACGTGTCCATCAGATGTGTGGTGAGGTTATAATGACTCAGTAACAGCTTCTTAGAGGTACAGAAACATTTAAAAACATGTTTGGGGGTGGGGGTCAAAACTAGGAAAATTATGTTGTATTTCCTTAAAATTAAATTCCAAAGACCATATATTTAGTTCTAAAATATACGAACTGAATTGAAGTCATTTTTAATGATGGTTTTTCTATTATTTCAATAAATGTGTTTTTAGACTTTTAAAACACTAAAACATGTGTGGAATGGTCAAAACTGTAGAAAACAACCTTTGATTTCC
The DNA here is from genome assembly GCA_963277665.1 of Viscum album. Classification (NCBI taxonomy): domain Eukaryota; kingdom Viridiplantae; phylum Streptophyta; class Magnoliopsida; order Santalales; family Viscaceae; genus Viscum; species Viscum album. The sequence goes on along the minus strand of OY728141.1, from coordinate 1,586,874,913 downwards.
ATGAAATCATTGGAAACCCACATATAATTTTTTTGATGTTTATGGGATAAAATGGCATTTCAACGTGTGGTGTGGTAGGAATGACTTAGTAACCTCTTCCTAACGGTATAATATCCTTTAAAAATATGTTTCTGTTGGTTAAAACTATGAAAACAACATAGGATTTCCCAAAAATAGGGGGAAATGACTATAGACTTAATTTTGAATTGTAGGAACAAATGACACACCATTCCAAATAACGGTATTATTTTTATGGTCATAAATAATATATTATTGTTTTAAAACACTAAAAATTATGTTGAATTGTCAAAACAATAGAAAAATCCTCATATGGTGGTAAAATCATTGAAAAATAACCACTATGTTATTTTTGATGTGTACAATATGATGAAACATCAATGTAACATTTGATATTGTCGAAATGAGTAAGTAAACACTTCTTACAGGTAAAAAATCATTAAAAACAAGTGTTGAGTGGTCCAAACCATGAAAATGATGTCATATTTCCCAAAAATAAGGTTACAATGATAGTAGATTTATTTTTGAAATTTATTAATCGACAACATGGAATTATAAACGATAGTTTTCCCATCATGGTCATTACTGCATTTTTAGTGTTTCAAAACACTAAAGCATGCATGGACCATTCAAAACTATACAAAATAACCTCATAATGATGTGAAATCTTTGTAAAACCACTAATTAAATGTTTTGTATGTGTACACATAGACTAAACTCCATTAAAGCATGTAGTGTGATCATAATGACTCAGTAACCACTTCATAGAGGAACATAATCCTTTAAAACACATGTTAGAAGGACAAAACATGGAAAATGATGTCAAATTGACCTAAAAATAGAGAGTAGTTACAATGGATTTAATTGTGAAAAATAGATACATATGGTACATCATTCTGAATGATAGTTTTCCTAGTATGTCCGCAAACATGTTTTTATTGTTTTAAAATACTAAAACAAGTGTTTAATGTGAAACCTTTAGAAAACGACTTCTGATTGAGGTAACATCATTATAAACCCAAAAATATGTTATTTTTAAATCTTGGACATGTTATCAATGTCTTTAAAATTTTCCTATTATGTAAATTTCCATCACACTACAAGTCACATCAAAAATAAATTTGAATGTTTACTTGTCCATTTTTAGTTTCATGAGGTGAATCTTATCTAAATTATGTATATTTATGTTTTAAATTTGTTTTTCATTATATATGTTTCATTAAATTTTAATCTATATTATATTTGTTGAAAAAATAACAAATTGTATGTGCCGCATACTGAATATATTTTGTTTCTATTATTGTTTGAATTTCTTTTCTTAAATATTCTAGTTTTTATTATAGGTGGATGATAGTTATAATGACCCATACTTTACATACATTTTTATTACTTCAAAATTGAAGTGTACTTATTACAACATATAACAAAACCATGAAAGGACCGTATAGTTATAGTGTCTTTAGAAACTGGGAAACATAAACAACTGGTTCATAAAGTGTCTACACTGTCTCCCATTTATTTCTTCATATCTATAGTCCTTTTTGGAATATCTTACTTAATATGCTTCTTCCTGACCTGGGGAATGAAAAAATACAAAATGGTGAGCTCAAATGCTCAGTAAGGGTAAACAAAAGAAATATCAATCACATAATATTCATAAGAACATAACATTTTGGAAATCATAACTTGCAAAAGAGAGAATAATTTCATGACATGGGATAAATCATAGTAGTGAAATGAAATCCCAATAATCATAACATAAAACATGAAATTTTTTGGCATACACACATATTCATTGAGAATCATTTCTTATTAGTCAAGACTCATTTCCAAGACTATCTTAGAGGACAAAGTCCATTTCTGAACCGAGTTCACTCCTCGTTTCAGTCATGTTTCACTGAACCGGTATAACCTGCCATTCCATCCATGACTATCTCATGACATATAAAATCATTACCTAATGCATTATAGGGAGATATAGGTCCCACCAATCTCATAATGATACCATTCTTATGTGTGCCACAAAATCATTTCATAAATCATGTAATAAAAATGGGATTCTTAAACAACATGACATCATAAAACAATTCATAGAAGATAAAATAATTCATAAAATTAATTCCATCACAACATAATCAAATCAATATAATAATTGGGATAGAAACAGAACCCTATATTATCTTAGATGGAAATTTTTTTTGATAAAACACTTGAACTCCATTCTTGAGGAAAATATCCTTTCTACTTCAAAAACATTTTTCCATTCTTAGCATGTCCTAAAATTCTAAACTAAAAGAATTTGATTAAAAATAAACTTGAAATCTTGTAAGGTAAGATTCCTGGAAATAATGTTTTAAAAATCCATTCATTCCATATAAGTTAAAAAAACATTTTTCTCGTACTTTTGTCAGAAAAGTCAAAAAGTACCTCGTAAGAAAAAAGACAAAAGATTCCTTTCATATCTTTTACTAAAAACTCACCGAAGGGTAAAATTGGATAAAAACTATTGTATAAGGATATAAATATTACATATTGAGGAAACATTGATGTGGATGAAAAAATACACCCCAGTAAATTCCAAAGTATAAATAATCTCGGATAAAAATGAGATTGTGATATTTCCATTACCTTAGGTCCGATTTGCTTCGTAAGTGTCTGAACCTCCTGTATAATGATTAAAATAATGTTATTGACTTATTCCTTAATCATAATTACTTTTATGATATCATATATGGTCATATTCTTATGTTTTTATTAGTAATATTTCATTACTACTTGTAATTCAGGTGTTTATTACTTTTTGTTCTTATGCGTGTTTGTCGAATAAATTCTTATTCTTCTCTTTAGGTTATAGATACCTCATTTCCAGAATGGTATTAGTGTAATATATATCATATTAATTCATTCAATTCATTTATATAATCATTATGAAATGAAGATCATGTAAAACAAATCACATCACATTGTAGAAACGGTATTCCGTACGTACGCACGAGCGATGATATCGTTCCCATGATCATGGAATTGTATTGGAGTGCATGGATATTATTTTAGAATCAATACCAATTTACAATAATCATATATATTCATTACTTTCACCCTTATACCCATCCAAGTAAGGTGGTGGTGGAAAATAGATTACACCACGTCGTGGAGACGGTATTTCGTACGTACGCACGTGCGGTGATTTCATTTTCCGTAGGATGGATAAGAGGTGAAATAGGGGTTTTTCATATTTATAATAAAATATCAGTATATTAGTGATACTTAAGTTATTAACTCATTATGAAACAACTAAAGAATATGGAGTAGAAGAAGAATGGAACTTGAAGAAAACGGTAGAAGGTATTACCTCTTTCTCGAAGTGCCTCCTTTAATCTTTCTTTTAAGGCACTAGAGTTGGTCTTTTGATTAGAACAGTACCTCAAGTAGGTTTCTAAGGAAGTGGGTAAGTGAAATGGGCAGGGGTTGGCCGAGCTTGAAGGCTCAAATTGGTGTGAGGAAGAGAGGGAGGCGGTTCCCTTTTATAAGGGAGGAGAGGGGCACCTTTGGAAATATATGAAATATTAGTTTATATTAAATCCCAAACCCACGTAGGAACATCCAAAATGACTCATATCCATATCTTAGTTGAGATATGGTTGTAGTCTCATCAACCAATAAAATTTAGACAAGTTAGGAATTTATTTTAAACATTATCAACATGATTTATCCTTATTTATCAATTTAATTTTATTTGTGGTAAAAATATTCTAAATTTTAATTTATTATAAATAATTACATATGTGTTTTGAATTTTCCATAATTTGAAATTGTATGTCATTGTTGACCATAAAAATTTTAATTTACAATTTTTAAATATTTTTGTGATTTTTAAAAAAATTTATAATATGTTATGTTTATAAAATAACAATAGTGTCAATTTTGACACTATTCATTTATTTCAATTTAAATAAAATATATACAGAAGATATGTTCAAAATAAAAGTCTTAATAGATTCATAGAATGTCATATGTATCTAGAAAATTAGTTTACCACGTTAAATAGTTCATATAATATTTATTTTAATATTTTTAAAACAATTTATTTGATATTTTAATTAATAAAATAATTTCAACATCACTATTGTGTCATAATTAATGATAATTATTTATTCCCTAAAAATTATAAATAAATTCCTATGATGTAGATAATTATATTAGCTTTCATCAGACTAATCATGTTCGATGTTTCATTAATTTTATCACCATATTAATATTATTATACTTATAAGATTTAAGAAAGTGACATGTTGTCACATTCTTTGGTTTTGATAATAATAAAATTATTTTCATGGAACAAAGTACATTAAATGAATCTAATCCGACCCTTAGGTGATATGGGTCGACCTTTAGTCATCCAATAGGATTTTCGCAGGTGTTAGGGTAATTTTATAATCTTATATTTACCCTTAATTACCCGATTTATCTTTAACTATGGTAAATAAAATTTACCGTAGTTACTATTCATAATGCACAAAAATAAAAAGTAGTCAATTAACATAATTTGGACCCTCTGATTCTGAATATGGAATCTATTTTTCAAAATTCAAAACATATAAGTTGCAGTAATTAATTTAAAATAAATCTCGTTGTTAAGAAAACGGGTTTTAGAAGTTAAAACATTGCCAAAGATTGAAATGTTTTTACCTATGAATTCAATGTGAAATTAATGCTAATGACATACATTATATTAAATGGTAAAAATATATTCTCTTTATACTTTAAAACCATTCAATATTATAATTTATCCATATAAATTATCTCAATGAAAAAGGTAGTTTTTATTTAAAAATTAGCGTATTTGTACTATTTATCAAAATATGAAAGTTATCAGAAAAATATCAAAAATTTATCCAAAGTAAATTTATATACCTTGATTCCAATGAAGAATTTTATTTTGTCAAATTGAACTTCTAAAAATGTCAAAAAAATAGATTTAATGTGGGTGCGCCATCAAAAGGCAGAAAAACTATATTTTTTGAAAAATATTTCTTTTATCCAAAAAAATGATTATTCTTTTATAAATCATTCTAGAAAATGTACAAGTTGAATTAAAATGTTATAAAATTCAAAACTCAGTTAGTACTATTCATAATGGCTAGTTTTAATAATATTTTAATAGAATATCGTTGTTTAGTGAAACTCGGTATTGCGTACGACGCAAGCTATCGAGGAAGGCCGCGGTTGCGTGTAAAGAAAACCAAGCTAGTGTTGTGTGTAGTAAAAGATTCCTTGGATTATTTATATAACATGAAAACAAAATATTTCTCATAAAAGTCTCGGGTGTTACATTCTACCCCCCTTAAAATGAATTTCGCCTTCGAAATCCGTCACTTTGTAACAAATAGATGAGGATACCTCTCTCTTATCATATCCTCAAGCTCCCATGTAGCTTCTTCTAATTGGTGGTTCCTCCATAAATCTTCCACCAAGCGAGTGGTCTTGTTTCGTAGGACATTTTTTCTACGATCCAGAATCTCTATCGGTTGTTCTTCATAAGAAAGATCTTGCTCCAGCGGTACATCTTCTGAGCTGAGTACATGTGAAAGGTCAGGTATGTACTTTCTCAGGAGAGATACATAGAACACATCGTGTACTTGAGAGAGATTCGGTGGAAGCTCCAATCGGTAAGTTACCTTCCCAACATGATCCAATTTTTCGAAAGGACCAATATATCTAGGGCTCAACTTCCCATTCTTTCCAAATCTCATGACCCTTTTCTAGAGAGATATTTGTAAGAACACTTTATCACCCACTTCAAACTCTAGGTCCTTTCTTCGGTTGTTGGCATAACTTTTCTGTCGACTCTAAGCTAGTCTTATGTGTTGTTGAATAGATCTGACCATTTCTGACATTTCATCAATGAGATCAGGTCCTAATAGCTTTCTTTCCCCAACTTCATCCCAACAAGTTAGAGTCCTGTATTTCTTTTCATATAGAGCTTCATAAAGATCCATCTGAATACTGGAGTGAAAGCTATTATTATAAGAAAATTCTACCAAAGGTAGGTGTTGATCCCAGCCACCTTTGAAATCCATAGAGCAAGCTCTCAACAAATCTTCTAGAGTTTTAATTGTTCTCTCATAATGACCGTCTGTTTTAGGTTGATAAGCAGTGCTGAAACTCAACTCTGTATCCAGAGTATGCTGAAGACTTCGATAGAACTTCAAGGTAAATCACGGATCCCGATCAGATATAATAGAAAGTGGTACTCCATGAAATCTTACCACTTCCTTTACATATATCATGGCAAGCTGATCCAGAGATAAATCCTCTCTAATAGCAATGAAGTGTGCAGACTTTGTAAAACGATCAAATATGACCTAGATAAAATTATTGCCTTTGGATGTTTTAATAAGTCCTGTGACAAAGTCCATAGTGATTTTTTCCCATTTTCATTCGGGTATGGGTATTGGTTGTAACATCCCCTTAGACTTCTGTCTCTCAGCTTTAACTTTCTGACAAACCAAGCATCGAGAGACATATTCAGCTTCATCTCTTTTCCTGCCATCCCACCAAAAGAACTCTTTCAGGTCCCTATACATCTTCGTGCTTCCAGGATAAATAGAGAATGAAGAACTGTGAGCCTCATCCAGCAGCTCCTTCTTTAATTCAGGGATGGGGAAACACAAACCTGATTCCTGAACTTTATTATCCCATCACAATCAAGGTTGAATTTAGGAACATTTCTCACCTTCTTTTGTAACTATACATCTTCATTCTATGCCTCTATAATTTTCACATGTATAGATGGTTGAACATCTATTTGAGAAAGATTCAATTTCCCCCCTTCCATTATAATTCCAAGATCCATCCTTCGTAAATCCATAAATATTGGATCTTTTGTGATCCTCATCTTGGATAAACTGGAATGGTCTTGTCAACTTAATGCATCTTCCACCTTGTTTGCATTCCCAGGGTGGTAATGAATTGAGCAGTCGTAATCCTTAATCAGCTCCAACCATCTTCTTTGACGCATATTCAGCTCATTTTGTGTGAAAATATTCTTTAAACTTTTATGATCAGTATAAATATCACACCTTTCACCATAAAGGTAATGCCTCCAAATCATTAATGAAAGGATTACCGCAGCTAACTCCAAATCATGAGTTGGTTAATATTTCTCATGGATTTTCAACTGTCGTGAGGCATAAGCTATCACCATATAATTTTTCATGAGAACACATCCTAGTCCCTTCCTGGATGCATCACTATATATCACAAACCTTTCTCCTCTACAATGAAGTGTGAGTACAGGTGCACTGGATAACCTTCTTTTCAACTCCTTGAAATTCTCTTAACATTCATCCGTCCACACGAACATAACTCCTTTTCGAGTCAACCTGGTGAGTGGATTAGATAATCGTGAAAAATATTTCACAAAACATTGATAATTTCCAGCCAAACCAAGAAAACATCAGATCTCAGTTACTATTGTTGGTCTCGACCATCTTTCGATAACCTCTGTTGTTGCTGGATCCACAGATATCCCCTCTTTTGAGATTATGTGACCCAAAAATGCAACTTTTTGAAGCCGAAATTCACACTTGGTAAATTTGGAATAAAATTTCTCCGTTCTCAGGGTCATCAATATAATTCTCAAGTGATCTTCATGTTCTTCCTTTCTCTTTGAATAGACAAGAATATCGTCTATAAAGACTACCACAAATTGGTCAAGGTAGTCTCTAAAGATTCTATTCATCAAATCCATGAAGATAGCATGGGCATTAGTAAGACCAAATGGCATCACTATAAATTCATAGTGTCCATACCTTGTACGGAAACCCATCTTTGGTATATCCTCCCATTTGACCCTTAATTGACGATACCCTGAACGAAGATCAATCTTGGAAATGTATTGAGCTCCGCATAGTTGGTCAAATAGGTCATCAATGCGTGGGGGAGGATATTTGTTCATGATAGTGATCTTGTTAAGTTTTTGATAATCAATGCAATGTCTCATTGATCCATCTTTCTTCATAACGAATAGAATAGGATCTCCCCAAGGTGACGCACTAGGGCGTATGAATCCCTTATCAAGATTCTCTTGGAGTTGCTTCTTCAATTCCAGAAACTCAATTGGGGCCATTCTATAAGGTGTCATTAAAATAGGAAAAGCACCCGGTACAAGTTCTATTGAAAACTCAACTTCACGATTTTGTGGAAGACCAGGAAATTCCTCCAGAAAGACATCATCAAACTCTCGTAAAATGGGAAAATTCTTAATTGTGAGTTTCTCACCAACCATTTGAGATAAATAACCTTCATTAAGTGGAATCGAGACCCATAAGATGGAAGAAATTTCCACTGGATGGTTATGTTCATCCTTACATCGATAAACGATCATAGATTGATCTAGAATATGAAATGTGACTTCCCTTCTTTGCCAATTGATATGAGATCCATATAATGAAAGCCAATCCATACCACGAATCACATAAAATTCCACTGTAGGAAGGATCACAAGATTTGCAGGAAGCACTTTCCCACAAACATCATTCGGGGAAGAATTATAATCATTTGATGCGACTGTTGTTCAATTAGGTGTTGTCACAGCTAACTCAACATCTAATTGTTGAAGTAAAACGGTGATACCCTTAGAAAAATCTTCAGAAATAAAAGAGTGGGTGGATCCAGAATCAAATAAAACATTTGCTACTTTATAGTGGATGGTAAGTGTACCTTTCACCACATCGTTATCGTACTCCACATCACTAATGGAAATTGCATGTGTCTTTCCTTTGTCATTAGCCTTAAGATTTTTTTGATGTCGATCATCATCAACAACCCTTAGATTAGGGCATTTATTGGCATAATTCCCCATCTACTTGCACTTGAAACATTGAAGTGTAGTAGGTTCATTCTGTGTGTCCCTTCATTTGTTTGCATCATTAGACATATTCTTCCCATCATTGAGGCATTCAAATGCCCGATGACCTTCCTTTTCACATTTGAAACATTTACTTTTCCCTTTAAGACAACTCCCTCCATGTTTCTTTCCACACTTTAGGCATAAGGAAAATATCATCTTTTTTCAGTGTGCTCTTTAGATTTTCCTTTGAATTCCATTTTCCTCTTCTTATCAAACCCATATGACTGATGTGTTACTCTAATCTCCATCTTGACATTGAGAGCACATCGAACGATTTCCTCATAGCTATTGAAGTCCCTTATGGATAAAGCCCTTCGAAGACTTGGTTTTAAGCCACTAAAGAATCGATCGATCTTACTCTCAGGCTGGATAATAATTCCAGAAGTGTACCTTGCATGTCTTGTAAAATTTTCTTCATACGTACCAACAGATTCATCATCCCTTTTCTTCAGTTCAAGAAACTCTTTCTCCATATTTATTCTGAGAATACGAGGGATGTACTTATTGAAAAATATGTTTTTTAACTCGTCCCATTCCATGGAATAAATTTCATCCCTTTGCCTCATATTCTTAATAAGATTCCACCATTGATCAGCATCTCCTTCCAAACGATAAACTGCTAGGATGAATTTATCATGTTCAGAACATTGAAGAACTGAAAATATCTTTTCAGTGGTACTAATCCATTGTTCAGCAACTAATGGATCAGTAGACCCACTGAAAGAAGGTGGACGCTGCCTCATGAAGGATTCAACAGAATGTTTCTCCTTCCCTTTCTCGTTTGGAAGCCATGCATGATTCATAGCTTCAGAATGTTGTGTGAGAATGGCTATAATATTTTTCTTTCCAGCTCCCATAACGTTTGGTTGCTCAGGGGGGGCAATCATTGCATTTCCCATCGCATTCCGCATTAACACGGTTCCGTCGGGTTCCAGCCATTGACTAAAACCAACAAGAATTGTGTGAGCAACACTAATTATAATAGTAAAACCACATAATCAAGAATAAAATTTCACACTTAAGGTCTTATCCTAGGTTATTCATGGTCATTTCTAAAACTCTAAGATTGTGTTCTATGCTTAGACTTTTCCTTAGGGTTCTTACTAAGGCTTTCACATTCTAGTTTCCAAAGGTTGACTATACCTTTTCTCTGATACCAACTATAACGACCCATACTTTACATACACTGTTATTACATCAAAATTTAAGCGTACTTATTACAACATATAACAAAACCATGAAAGTACCGTATAAGTATAGTGTCTTTAGATACTGGGAAACATAAACAACTGGTTCATAAAGCTTCTACATTGTCTCCCATTTATTTCATCATATCTATAGTCACTTTTGGAATATCTTACTTAATAAGCTTCTTCCTGACCTGGGGAATGAAAACATACAAAAGGGTGAGCTCAAATTCTCAGTAAGGGTAAACAAAAGAAATATCAATCACATCATATTCATAAGAACATAACATTTTGGAAATCTTAACCTGCAAAAGAGAATATAATTTCATGACATCGGATAAATCATAGTAGTGAAATGAAATCCGAATAATCATAACATAAAACATGAAACTTTGTGGAATACACACATAATCATTGAGAATCATTTCTTATTAGTCAAAACTCATTTCCAATACTATCTTAGTGGACAAAGTCCATTTCTGATCCGAGTTCACTCCTTGTTTCAGTCATGTTTCACTGAACCGGTATAACCTGCCGTTCCAGCCATGTCTATCTCATGAGATGTAAAATCTTTACCCAATGCATTGGAGGGATATATAGGTCCCAACCATCTCATAATGATACCATTCTAATGTGTGCCACAAAATCATTGCATAACTCATGTAATAAAAATGGGATTCTTAAACAACATGACATCATAAAACACTTCATAGAAGACAAAAGAATTAATTAAAATAATTCCATCACAACATAATCAAATAAATGTAATAATTGGGATAGAAACAGAACCCTATATTATCTTAGATGGAAAATAATTTTGATAAAACACTTGAACTCCATTCTTGAAAAAAATATTCTTTCTACTTCAAAAACATTTTTCCTTTCTTAAAATGTCATATAATTATAAACTAAAAGATGTTGATTAAAAATAAACTTGAAAACTTGTAAGGGAAGATTCTTGGAAATAATTTTTAAAAAATCCATTCATGCCGTATAAGTTAAAAAAACATTCTTCTCGTACTTTTGTCGGAAAAGTCAAAAAGTACCTCGTACGAAAAACGACAAAATATTCCTTTCATATCTTTTAATAAAAACTCACTGAAGGGTAAAATTGGATATAAACTATTGTATAAGGATATAAAAATTACATATTGAGGAATCATGGATATGGATGATAAAATACACCCCAGTAAATTCCAAAGTATAAACAATCTCGGATAAAAACGAGATTAAGATATTTCCCTTACCTTAGGTCCGATTTGCTTCGTAAGTGTCCGAAAAACCTGTATAATTATTTAAATAATGTTATTTACTTATTCCAGAATCATAATTATTGTTATGATCTCATATATGGTCATATTCTTAGCTTCGTATTAGTAATATTTCATTACTACTTGTTATTCGGGTGTTTATTACTTTTTTTATGCGTGTTTGTTGAATAAATTCTTATTCTTCTCTTTATGTTATAGATACATCATATCCAGAATGGTATTAGTGTAATATATATCATATTCATTCATTCAATTCATTTATGTAATCATTATGCAATGATGATCATGTAGAAAGAATCGCATCACATCGTGGAGACGGTATTCCGTACGTACGCACGAGCGATGATATCGTTCCCATGATCGTGGAATTGTATTGGAGTGTATGTATACTATTTGAGAATCAATACCACTTTACAATAATCATATATATTCATTACATTTACCCTTATACCCATCCAAGTAAGGTGGTGGTGGAAAATAGATTACACCACGGCGTGGAGACGGTATTCCGTACGTACGCACGCACGGTGATTTCGTTTTCCGTAGGATGGATAAGAGGTGAAATAGGGTTGTTTAATATTTATAATAACATATCACTATATTATTGATACTGATGTTATTACCTCATAATGAAACAACTAATGAAGGGGGAGTAGAAGAAGAATGTAACTTGAAGAAAATGGTAGAAGGTATTACCTCTTTCTTGAAGTGCCTCCTTTAAACTTTCTCTTAAGGCACTAGAGTTGGTCTTTTGATAAGACCAGTACCTATATTAGGTTTCTATGGAATTGGGGAAGTGAAATGGGCAGGGTTTGGCCGAGCTTGAAGTCTCAAATTGCTGTGAGGAAGAGAGGGAGGAGGTGCCCTTTTATAAGGGAGTAGAGGGGCACCTTTGGAAATATAAGAAATATTAGTTTATATTAAATCCAAAACCCACTTAAAAAATTCCAAAACGACTCATATCTGATGTGTAGATGAGATAGGGTTGTAATCGCATCGACCAATAAAATTTAGACATGTTAGTAATTTATTTTAAACATTATCAACTTGATTTATCCTTATTTATCAATTTAATTTTATTTGTGGTAATAATATTCTAAATTTTAAATTATTATAAATAATTACATATGTGTTGTTAATTTTCCATAATTTAAAACATTATAATATTTTAGACCATATAAATTTTAATTTATAATTTTTAAATATTTTTGTGATTTTTAAACAATTTTATAATATGTTATTTTTATAAAATAACAATAGTGTCAATTTTGACACTATTCAATTATTTGAATTTAAATAAAATATATAAAGAAGATATGTTCAAACTAATAGCTTTAATAGATTCATAAAATTCCATATTTATCTAGAAAAATAGTGTAGCACATTAAATAGTTCATATAATAATTATTTTATTATTTTTAAAACAATTTATTTGATATTTTAATTAATAAAATAAATTCAACATCACTATTGTGTCATAATTAATGATAATTATTTAATCCCTAAAAATTTTAAATAAATTCTTATGATGTAGATAATTGTAGTAGATTTTAGGAGACTATTCATGTTCAAAGATTCATTAAGTTTATTACCAACGTAAAATTATTATACTTATAAGATTTAAGAAAGTGACATGTTGTCACATTCTTTGGTTTTAATAATAATTAAATTATTTTCATGGAAAAAAGTGCATTAAATGAATTGCATCCGACCCTTAAGTCATATGGTTATACTTTAATCCATCCAATAAGATTTTCGCTGGTTTTAGGGTAATTTTATAATCTTATATTTACCCTTAATTACCTGATTTACCTTTAACTATGGTAAATAAAATTTACCGTAGTTACTATTCATAATGCCCAAAAATAAAAGGTAGTCTATTAACATAATTTGGACCCTCTGATTCTGAATATGGAATCCATTTTTCAAAATTCAAAACATATAAGTTGCTGTAATTAATTTAAAATAAATCCCGTTGTTAAGAAAACTGGTTTTACAAGTTAAAACATTGCCAAAGATTGAAATGTTTTTACTTATGAATTCAATGTGAAATTAATTCTAATGACATACATTATATTAAATGGTACAAATATATTCTATTTATAAATTAAAACCATTCAATAATATTATTTATCCATATAAATTATCTCAATGAAAAAGTTGTTTTTAATTAAAAATTAGCGTATTTTTACTATTCATCAAAATATTAATGTTATCAGAAAAATTTCAAAAATTGATCCAAAGTAAATTTTTATACCCTGATTCAAAATAATAATTTTATTTTTCAAATTTAACTTATAAACATGTCAAAAACTATATTTAATGTTAGTGCTCCATCAAAAGGCGGCAAAACTGTATTTTTTGAAAAATATTTCTTTTATCCAAAAAAACTGATTTTTCTTTTATACCTCATTCTAGAAAATGTATAAGTTGAATTATAATGTTATAAAATTAAAAATTCAGTTAGTACTATTCATAACAGCTAGTTTAAATAATATTTTAATAGCATATCGTTGTTTAGTGAAACGCGGTATTGCGTACGACACAAGCTATCGAGGAAGGTCGCGGTTGCGTGTAAAGAAAGCCAAGCTAGTGATGTATGTAGTGAAAGATTCCTTTGATGATTTATATAAAATAAAAACAAAATGTTTCTCATAAATGTCTCAGGTGTTACAATAGTTGTATTAGGTTGGATATTGACTATTTTGATAGAAAATATTCTTAAAAAACAATCCCTTATGGTACTTAGTTTCCATGGTATGTTAAAAATTTTATAAATTATTCTACTATAATTATGATTTTTTATGTTTATTTTTCATTTTTCATTTTTTTGTTAGAGTTGATTGGATGACGTGGTTGATCTCAATTGATGAGATTTAGTTGAGGTAGAAAGCTGTAGTGGAGGATGTGATGTAAATGTATATTGGGCAGAGGTTGTTGTTTGACATATGTTCTGTGTATGTATTGATGGATGATGTATTGGTTGAAAGGTGTATGGGAAGACTGATATTGAGGTTATGAAAACTATGGATGTTTGTATATTTTTTATGGATATATGATTTATGTATGACTGGATAATCATATATTCCTGTTTTAGTTTATTTTATATCAATTTTTATATTTTTTAATTTTTTATTAAATATTATAAAAATAATAATTAGGGGTGGTTTTTTGAAAATGATGCTAAATTCATTATATAAAATATGTTTAATAGTGATTAGGATTAACCATCGCTTAAAAAACCATCAAGGATATATACAGATTTATTTTTAAATATTTTTTAAATATTTCCTTGGGTTATATTTTTTTGTAAAAAACCGCTACTAAATAAAAATGAAACCGTTGATATCTTTTCCAAAAAACAACACTTCAAAAAAGTCATGAAATTAATGAAACTAACACTGAATGGAAAGAGAAAACTCCATATGTTGGGGTTTTTGAATCCACTTATCTACTAATCTATAGTGGTATAAAACTCTATTAATTTATAAAAAACCAACACTACTGCCCTTTTATATAGTGGGTATATCATAGATAAACAAGTATTTATCTTGATCTATGTAAAAAGTGACAATATCCACGAATAAAGGTGTAGGTATCAAGATTCATGGATAGATGCTTCAATTTTCAATACGTGAAATCCAAGAATCAGAAGATAGATAGGACTTTTCTACCTTTTCCCATTCCAATGTTGAAATGGGATGACATAACTATGGATTTTCCTATAAAATTACCCAGGAAAACCAAAAAGAATGATGTTTTATGGGTGATTGTGGATCATGTGAGGATGGCATCCCACTTCTTACCTATTAGGGAGACCTTAATAGATGATTATTTGAGAATTATTTATGTTCATGATGTGGTTTGGTTTCATGGTGTTATGAGGAGTATTGTTTTAAATAGATATCATATTTTGGCATCGCATTTTTGGTAGGGTCTTTAGGAGGCTCTTGGATGCTGGGTTCTATTGAGCCTAGCCTATCATCCTCAAGATCAAGGTCAATCTATGTTGACTATATAGGATCTGGATCATATACTATGATCCTCTATTTTTAATTTTGTTGGTTTATGGGAGAAACATATGGAAGTAATGGAGTTGGTATAAAATAATATCTTTTGGCCATCGATTCAAATGGAAACATTAGCGGCATTGTATGGAAGGACATCCCATTTTCCTCTTTGTTGGATGGTAGAAGGTGATTCATCACTTGTTGGGACTAGTATCATGCAAAATACATCTGAGAAGGTTTATAAGATTAGATAGTGGTTGGTGATCATGCTAATCATGCAGAAATCATATTTTAACTATCATAGATTACCAATTGAATTCGACGTTTTTAATTATTCATTCATTCACGTGTTCCCTAGATTTGGGAAGTTTAATATGAGGAAATTGGGAAATGTAGAATCTAGGTTTATCAGGTCATTTATGATAATTGAAAATGTGTGTCCACTAGTGTACTATTTATCCCTTCCACAGCATTATAGTTCCTTCAACAATGTGTTCCACTTATCACAGCTACATATATATCTTCCAAACACTTCAAATTTCTAATACATAGAAGACATATATCTTAATTGTATTTCTTCCTTTAAGGACTATAAAATATAGGTTGTTTATTGTAGAGAGTATATCCCTTAGGGTAGGACTATACATTTGGTTTGAATTAAGTAGAAGTATGGGTGAGTCAAATAGGAGACCTAGGAGAGAGAGTCTAATGTTATAACATAGTGGCGTGACTTATTGACAAAGACATCACTATGATTCATTGACTACCTCGGAGATGCGTTTTTATACATGAGAGGACCATTTTGGGATATGTCTAACACTGAAAGGGGGGTTAATTAGTGTTGGCATCTATTTAAACCAATTTCAAATTTTTATCCCTTTACCTCTTGACCTATTCAGATCCAGATTCTATTAATCCCTTTTCCATGTCGCATGAATTAATATAAACCATTAAAAATATGCACACAATATTTTTTCAATGTTCACCACTCAATAAGAGTAGCTACGTCCTTACCATGCATGGATATGACTAGTGCATGGATTCTCCACTATGATGTGATATGCTATTATAGTGGAGTGTCTAGGAAAACTGTCCTCTATCCAGTGTGAGACCCTACAATTTAGAGGGGGGTGGGAAACAATCCCCGTCCCTAGACTGGTAATAGCCTAGTCCCACTTGTAGCCTCTAGCTGGTTCTTTATACTTCCTATGGAGACAATATTATTTCTTCTTAATAAGGCAGGTTCTTCTCTTGATCTTCTTTAGTGCTCTTCACTTGATTACATGCAAAGTAGTAGGCATACAATTCTTCCTTCTTTCCTTCCCTTCTTTTCTAGTGCAACACCAACTACACTAAACTTCTTCTTTCTTCTTCTTAGTTCAACAAAAAATTGCACTAAAAACTATTCTCTCTTCTTAGCTAGAATCACATACACCAATGTGATTATTCAGACACTGAGGATCCACCCACGTAGCATCATCTGAATTGAACTTCCCTAAATAATTATATCCTTCAATAGGGCATACTCTATTCTTCTTATTATTCTTCTCTTTTTCTATGCCTCAAACCTGTAAGTTGAACTCTCTTATTCTTATTCTAATTCTTCAATGCCCAACTAGCTTCACTGAAACCTACTCTTCTTCATGCATTCTCTTTCAGTGAAAAACCATCTGCACCGAGCTTTTATTCTTCTTAATCTTTAGCTTGTGTGCCAATCATTACATGCATGACACCCTAATTTGGCGCCACCTACTTGCACACCACCTTCTTGTGCGCCACCTTCTTCTGTGCCACTCAGCTTGCGCACCATCTGCTTGCACGTCTCACTCCTTGCACGCCACCTTCTTGCGCGCCTACTCACTACATTTTCGCCACCATTGAGCACAACTCAAAACTTGTGCGCCACCTTTGGCATATACATAGCCCACTTATTGAAATCACTTTACTTCTTGCGTTCCACTTGAAAAATGAATGAAAAAACATTCATGACACCCTACTTGTGCGCCTTATAAATAACCCTCTACTTGTGTGCCACTTCAGCCTGTGTGCCACCCTCTAATACTTGCCCGATCAGGGAATCCTCTACTACATGCGAGATCAGAGCTCAAATTTTCTCATAAGTGATGAAATATATAAAATGAGGAGGCTATTCATCTATTTATCAGAATTTTGGTGACTTTTTCACCACATAAACTTTCATGGCGTTCCTACATGTGCGCTGCTCCATCACTTGCTCGCCGCTCCATCACTTGCGCGCCCTTCCATCACTAGCACGACACTTTCTATCCTTTGTCATATTTTGATATGATGATGTTGAATATGACTTTCCACACAACATACACTTGCGCACCACTTATACTTGCGCACCAAAATTGCAAGGTACTTATACTTGCATGCCACACTTGTGCACCACTTATACTTGCGCACCACTTTTGGACTTGCATGGCAATCCTTAACATGCACGCTATTTTATTTCATTTGTCAAATTTTGATGTGATGATCCTGAAATATCACTTGTGCGCCACATATACTTGCACTGCAATACTTGAGTGCCAATACATTCATGGAACTCTTGACATGCATTCCACTTTCATTCCTTTTCCAAAATCACTTCTTTACTCTCTGTACTCTTTATAAGGATATCATCATATGTCCTCCAAACTTATGATATATTTTAAATACAAATAAGCAAAGCATTGTCATTATTTCAATGGAAAGAACTGAAACTTCCCTATCATCTAGTAGCATCATTCCTTCCTAAAAAAATTTTATATGAATGGAATCATCATTTCTCCCCCTTTCCATCATAAGGTTTTCATCACAAGTTCTCCTGACTTATGATATTTATGAAATACAAATCAGCAAAGCATCGTCATAGATTTTTCCATTCTTTTTGGAATATGAATTGCAAAGTACTTATTCATCCTCACATAAAATCCTCAATTCCTTTTGGAGTTTTAATTCCAAATAACTTCAATCATCTCTCTTCATCCAAAAGTGGAGGCTTGAAGGTTATTCAAATACCTTCAATGTTGAAGACAATGTATCACCTTTGATACATGTATTTGGAACATTAAAAACAGTGCAACAATTATCTGATTTCATGGAAATGTGTAATTCATGACCTCCTTAGAATGTCAAGCCCTTCCACTATCTCTCTTATTCTTTATCCATCATTCTATACTTCATTAAAATCATTTGATTCTTTTCTTCATGTAAGATATTTCATGGTTCTCATGCAATCGTCTAGCATTGCATGGTCTTCTTTAAATCATCATTCTTATTCAATCAACCCTCGATGGATGACACTTAACCATTCTTCATTGTCGTAAACAATGTGTCACCTTTGAAACAAGTTCTTTGAACATATTATCAGTTCAACAATCGTCTGAATTGACTTCATGGCGAATTTCCCAAGCATGACGTTCAATGCTATGATTTCAAAAAAATTCTATTGGCATCTGCACTTCAGATGATCTCTATTAACATGGGAATACTTCTTCATCTTCTTCATAATTTTGACCAGCACTGACAACTATTGACAACAAATAAAATCTTCATACACAAAGTGGTCCCAACAATATAGTGGGAAGGTTATAAGATTATGTATTCTCAGTAATGTATCTCTATTAGTTTTTTTAATATTTATATTTGGTATGTTTTCCCTCAACATTAAATAATGGTGATCATGTTAATTATGGATTCCTGCCATTTGAAAAAATGTAGTTTTATGTTGGGATGAAACTTGATAAAAGTAGATAGGATCCACATGGAGTTCCTTTTTTTATGGGAGAACCTAAATGTGTAGATATGCGTCTTTAACCAAATTTAATGGATTTTGGATAAATGGGTAAAGTGTTTCATGTGTTTATATTATGATGATAATATTTAATGGTTTTTCAGGATGGTTATAATTAAAATGGTATAGAAACCCATATGTATAACATTTGCACGCCATGTAAATGGAATACACATCATGTAATATTCTGGAGATTTTAATAAAATAATATGAGGTGATGGATTTTTCAGTATATCCCTTTAAAATATTTACACGTTATTTAACCATGTTACATGACATGTAATTATCCTAATTTATATTTGAAGATATGGTGTGTGTTTTAGTTTTATCATAATTCTTTATTACCTTATCCTCTCAACCCTAGGGAATCTTCTATGTGATGTTGGAGTTCCAACCTCCCTTATATACATCCCGATCAAACCATTGATACATGATAAATGGTTTTGTTATAGTTTTACCTTCTCTCCCTTGTTATTTCCACCATTTTGGTGTAATAACATTGCCATGTACATTGATAATTTTTATCTTGATTAGTTTTTATCTAGAAACCTTGTTTCAATCATACACACCTTCTTCTTCAATGTTGTTTATTGTTTGACACATTTTTGGATCGTCAGCTAAATGTTGAGGCTCTAAATCATAACCCTATGGTTTAATAATTTCATTGTGTATGAAATATTGTTATTTCACCAACTTAACTTTTTCCAAAATCACATAGATAATTAATGGTATTATTCTCTATATTCCCTTTGTTTCAATAAGATTTTTACCCGACCTATTGTTACCTGTTTTCTTAAAAAACCATGAATATAATTGAATTATATAATGTCTTAAAGTGTGTTTAGAATGAAATTAGACATAGTTTATTTTGTGATGTAGAATCACTAATTTTTATCTTACTTCTTATTTTTTTTAAATTTGATTAATTGTGATATACTTGAAATAGATTATAGAAAGGCAAATGGAAATTCACATTATTTACAATTTAGATTTATGATGTGATATTTTGTTATAAAAATTGAATATTAGGACATGTCTTCCATGATGAACTTATTATACACCTGGATTGGAATTATAAAATGCACACTTATTTGTTGTAATGCTAATATTTAGTGGGAATGGCCCATCCCCATGTTGGATTGATTATATTGAGTGGGATCACCCTAGTCCCATGATGTAATTCTTAAAGGGCGTTTACATGGATGTTATAATTATTATATGGATTTGACCAAGAATATTTTGAATATACCATGGTTATATGGTTGTGGTTGGATGGTTATAATATATTCCTAGAGATATTCCTTTGTGTAAGTGAAACAAGTTATTTTACCATGGTCATAACATAAAATTTTTCATGTTTATTAGACTTGCTCAAATATATTGCATCATGGAGTTGAAGAATATTATTATTAAATTTAATTATTTTTTGAATTATTTATTACTATTATTTATCACATTATTGAGAACAGTTTTTATCATACAAATTTTCTAAGACATAGTGGAGTTGAACTGCTCTCTCATACTCACACCCTATTCGGGCCTTTGGTACCTAAGATGATTTTGTGAATGCAAGTTTTGATAAGGGAGAAGGACCTACTGTTGATTATTTTATTGCTGGATGGGATGGTGTTTAGAGATGAGATAGAAATGGGTTTCATGACCAGGTACTGTTGAGTATTATTTGAGTATTATTAAAAAAAATTACTTATATTATTTCTATTGTGATAGTTAGTCTCATTCCATCATGTAATTGCATTATTCCTATTATTATTTATTCCATTATTTAGTGTCATTTTATTATAATTTTTATCTTTTTATGCTTTTATTTATTTCATCATATGGATTGCTTTATATGACAATGACACTTCATACTAGAGGCTACAGTCTCCCATTATACATTTAACACCCTTATTGCTAGTTGGAAGCATGTGGTAATTGGGGACACAATTGTAAGGTCTCATAACCACCCCTTTTTAGAATATTTAGAGGAATCTAGATTAAGAGATGTTACAACAAGAATTTTCACATTTTGAATTGTGATGTAGTTAACTTCTATTACTAATATAAGATTTATAATAAACTTGAAAAATTAATTCCAACTC
The DNA here is from genome assembly GCA_963277665.1 of Viscum album. Classification (NCBI taxonomy): domain Eukaryota; kingdom Viridiplantae; phylum Streptophyta; class Magnoliopsida; order Santalales; family Viscaceae; genus Viscum; species Viscum album. Next base: position 1,586,853,612 of record OY728141.1, on the reverse strand, counting down.
TTATAAGCTTCCATGTTTCAGTATTTGGAGACAAAAAAAGTGGTTGAAAATTTTTATTTGATTCAAAAGAAGTGTAAATAAAAATATAATTCTTAGGATGAATATACATGAATTAAAATCATCATCATTCATTTTCTTAAATTCATTATAATTCCACATCATGTCACTATTCATTCCAAATACAATGAAAATATACCATAGTTATATGATCCCCATCCATATCTTCTGTTTCATGAAGGGATATTTTGAATGGTATGTTTGAAAAATTAGTATACTCAGATAATTCACATTTCCTTTATTTTTGATAAACAAAATCCCTGAAGATTGATATTGTTTTCATTTTTAGAAGCATTTTGAACTTAATCTAAAATATATCAAAGAAAAATATCTATAGTATTAGTTTTGTATTTTTCAATGAAACATGTTGAAGTGCCCAGATCAGTGTGAATCACTGAGAGGGGGAGGGGGTGAATCAGTGATCCTTTAAAACTTTTTACTAATTGATTCTTAATCAATTAAACCTCTATGGCTGGTTAAATCCTCGATCCACTCTTCTTATGTCTCTCAACCTTTCCCGGATAATGCAGTAATGAAAAGGCACAGGACACAAGGATTTACAAGGTTCGGCACCAAAGGCCTACATCCTTGCCATGCTCTCCCAGCATGGATTCTCCCATTATAACTTGTTAGAATTACAATGGTCGATACAGAGTCCCACTGTATCTCTCCTGAGTCCCACAGGAGGGTCTTTATACTGCGTCCCACAGTGTTACCAGAGTCCCACTGGCCTGCTCCAGAATCCCACTGAAGACTTCTTCTCCCTGAGTCCCACAGGGTCTTCTCCTGGCTCCTCGAGTCACACGAGTAGCTCTTCTTCACTTTAAGTTTCTTCAAGTATCCTCAGCAGCCTGGGATAAAGGCTGCTGGCCTTGCTCTTCTTCTGATCACTTGTGGTGAACAGGTCTTCTCGTCTTGCTCGGGCTTTATCACCTTCTTCTAAGGATGCCCCGACTTCTCTCCAATTACTGAATGCTCAGACAAATAATATCTTTATCTTCGGTCTGGTCCAGTCTCAGTTGCACACCACTGATTTAGCACTGTTCACGTGTGCACGTGCATGCATGCATGCATGCACTTCTCCTTTCCTCTTCTTGGTGCAGTAGACCCACAAAGGGTGTAATCAATTATTGCACACACCTTCTCACTTGAACTTCACACTTTGTTCAATTTTTTTACACACTTAGAGTGTGTTCTACTTTAGTGTGGATGTACTCCTTTCAACTTCTTCTATGTGTGTTCACTTTTAGTGCACACTTAGGTTCGACCTACTTCTTCTTGTTTGCACACACACACTCAAGGCATGTTCTTCAATTTTCATACACAAGGTTTCAAGCCTTGGGTTATCCTTGCACACACCAAAACCATAGGGTCTTATCTTCACTATGCACACAAGGCTTGCAAGTCTCGGCCTCCACTTGAATTGCACACACACAAATAGTTTGGTCTTCCTCCTTATGCACACACAGCCACGACCTTCACTTCTTCACTTCACACACACAAGAGGTGTGGAATCAGGTTCTCCTTGCACACACAAGGGCCACGGCCTTCCTTCTCTTCTTGCACACACACAAGGCTACGGCCAACTCTTGTTCATTTTGCACACAAAGGCACTAAGCCTTGGCCTTCCTCTTTTTGCAAACCCACTGCCCGTAGGGCCTTCTCCTCACTTTGCATACACACAAAGTGTTCTTCAATTTGGCACAGACACGAGGCAAGGCCTCGGCTCTTCTTGCTTTGCACACACAAAAAATAGTGTGTAATGCACTTCACCCGAACCCAATCTTCAATGGAGGCACACAAGTTGCTTGGGTGTAGCGGCCTCCTCCTCTTCTCAACAGCGCAAGGTACAAGACTGTGGCCAGCGCGCAGGGGTGCAAGAGCACAAGGTACAAAGGACCTCGGCCGTGGGCACGCAAGTGCAAGGGTGCACTTGGGTATTCCTGCCGCGCAAAGGGAAGGCGTGCAGGGGTCCCCCTTCTTCTTCTTTCGCGCAAGGTGTGCGCAAAAGGAACTCTCGAAGCCAAGGGTGGCTTCGGGCTGCTTCGTCGCGCAAGTGAGTTGCGCGGAGCTCCAAACTTCGTGAGGCACAGAGGCACACTCACGGGACTTCTCTCTTCAGAGGATCAGCAAACTGCACAGAGGGCTCGGCCTCATTTTTATAGGCAGAGGAACGCCTTGGATCATCCGTGTGGTTAAATCTCAAAATCCCGAGATCTTCGGATCTTTAAAAACTTTCCAAATCTTTATTTTCTTTCCTCTGTTTCAACGCGGGTTCTTTTATTATTTTCTTCCTCCTCGTGCATGCGATTTATAACGCATGCACGGCCTCTGTTTAAACCCAATCCATGCATGCAAAGCACGAACACCAACTGGCCTCGGCACCTTCGGTTTGCCTTTGGCCAAATCTCGAATTCTTCTTCTCATCGCATGAAAGTCTATTTTTGTGCATGGTTGTGTTCAGTGTGGCCAGACGAGCCGAATGGAGGTCTCGGTTTCGAAAATGGTGGCCGGGAACTCGAAATAGGTCGTCGGGAGTGCTCTGGTTCAGCGGCTGCTCGCGGGTGGCTTCGGCTCGGGCTCGAGGAAGAGGACGAATCCACGGCCGTCGGATCAGACGATGGAGATACATCGGACGGCCGCGATCTGGTTGGGCCGCGGCGGATTAGATGGGCGGCCGAGATCTGGCGCGCGATTGATCGTGCGGCCAGGATCGTTCCCGGGTGAAAATTCTGCGTCCCACATCGAAACGGGGTGCGGTTTTCACGCGGCTTATCAATATGCCGCTGCCGCTCAACTCCCAGTTGCACTTCTCCCTCCACGGTGCCGCCCCGCACCGTGTTCTCCCTGCGGGCGCGCTCTGTGCCCACTCTTGCTCCTGCGGGCGCGCTCCTAGCGCCCACCATGCTTCCTGCGGGCGCGCCACTGGCGCCCACTATGCACACTGCGCTCCTCCGGGCGTGCCCCAGCGCCTCTGTGGTGTCAGCGGGTGCGCCCCTGCCGCCCTGAGATCGCCCCACGGGTTCCCCCTTGGGCGTGGCGCCTTAGGCCCACATGAGCCTTGGGGTTGAACCCACAAGGTGCTCACGGGCTGGCCATATTTTTTGGCAAAGTATAGAATAAGACTTTGTCAAAAACAAAGTCCTCCATGAGTATAAGCCAAATGCCAAGCCACTCCAAGCCTTCTAAGCCATTCTTCCTCTTCTTTATTTCTTCTTCTTCATTAGAATTCATCATCCTTCTTCAACATATAATCATCATTTAAGAATGGAATTCTTGAAGGTTCTTCTTCATCAACTGAGCTCCTGAATCACATAAATTCTTCAACATTCTTCATTGATCCAATCAGAGATCAAGTTGGATCTTCTTCTAATTCACATGCACTAAGTGTTAGTGCATGGACTTCTTCAGCTCTCTTCATCCACTTAGTACTTGTGGATGGATCATCTTCTCATCTCCTCATGCATTGTGAAGACAATGCATGGTCTTCTAAAAGTGTTGTGACTTTGTATCCAGTTGATACAAGTTCTTGGAACTTAATGATCAGCTCAACAATCGTCATATTTTCTTAGAGAATGTTTCAACCATCATCTCCTATGTCACTTAGTGAATCTCCTAAGTGACATGCATCTGTGTACCATGGCCATTCTCCTTCATCACCACCACCATCACATCCTTTGACATTCCAAGACAACTTCATGCCTCATTGACAACAAATGCAACACAATGCACTTCAATCTCCCCATTTGTATTTGTTGTCAATACACTCCTTTAGCACATATGAATGGGTCAATATGTGTGCCCAATCTTTTCTCCCCCTTATTGGCAATCAAATGCAAAGGTGTGGTGTGGTTCAATTTCAAAAATCTCTTCCTCCCTTAGAGTAGCATCTTCTTGAAAATCACTAAGAGAGGGATGATGCCACATGTTCTTCTTTAGCAAAGAACCTTTAGTAAATAAACTCTAAGTCTACTTGGGCTAACCCGGTGTAGAAAACAAGAGTGATGTAACCAAGGAACTTAATGCTGTCCAACATTCACAATACATGTGAGACCATGCTTCAGGGGTTTGAATTTTTTCAGATATTCAATGAATTTGCTAAATCCTGCACATACTTCACCAAACACATTAGAAAGTTCAGTGCAAAGATAAAGCTCCCCCTTTCATCCATTTGTCTTCAATCAATAATCCCCCCTAATTGTCATGATGAACTCAATTAAGAAACAAGGGATTAAAGTATGATTGGAATACCTTCACTTTTCTCAAGATGGTATTAATCTAAGAATGCCATCTTCTTCAGATTGTCTCCCCCTCAAGGGGTGCACTCCATTCTTTCCAAACCATCCTCCAGTTGAGAATGATCATCATCTTCAATTCCCTGCATTGTTAGCACATGTAAATACCAATGTATAAGGGAATAAGATGGAACCTCCTTGGTTCATCAATGTGAACAACAAGGTTGAGAAGATTCTCTCAACCGAGATGTCCCATTTTCACCAGTCTTCACACTTGCACATTTGATCTTCATTGATGATTGTGCTGGTGTGGATCTCAATACATCTTCAACTCTTTGTAGTTCTCTGGCAAGTTGCAACTGATGTGGCCATATGAAAAGTAAATCATTTGGAAGAGTGGCCTCAGTTCTGGATATTCCACATGGTTCTTTTGATGCTATTAAGCTACCTTTCTTAGGCAACTTATTTTCAATCAATCCCTTCTGCTTCTTCTGGATTGATTGTCTGTTTGAGTCCTGTCTGCCTCTATTGAATTTCATGGCTTCTTTACAAAGATCCATGGTATGGCCTTTCTTTCCACAGTAGAAGCATGTTTTCTTGGTGGTCCTTCTGGATGCATCACCCTTCTTGGACTCAGACTCCAAGGACTTCTCTTCATTTCTAAAACACTTCTTGGGAGCATTTTCTACTTTCTTCTTGCTTCCCAAGGACTCTTTTTGAGCCTGGTTCTGTGATCTTTTCATCTTTTGAGCTCTGGATACAGTTGGAGATTGACATGTATCTTTTTGACCACTTTTGCAATCATCCCAGATGTTGTCAAGTAATCCAAATCTGTTAGCAGTAAACAGATGTCTCTGGACCTGTGGATGTTGCTTCTTTTCTTCTGGCTTGCTCCCCCTTGGCATGAGCTTCCTTTGTGCTTTAGCATTCAGTGGATTGTACCAACAATCCTTTGCACAATGCCCATACTTGTTACACCACCAGCATTGTCCCACGAATCTTGACCTCTTCAGTCCTTCTGATTGTAGGGTACTTTTCTTGACCTGTTGTGCTGTTTCAGGAGAGCTCTCATTCTTCACTGTCTTCATCCATACTTGTTTGGATTCATTCTTCCATCCTGTACTTTTAGTAAAAACACTATTAGAAGCATTAGTACAAGATGGGATGGATGGTACCTTCCTTTTAGAAGTTGTTGCACTTTCACTAGAGGATGTCTTTCTTTTAGAATCATCCTTCTCAAAGCATACTTGTGTAGCAACATTTCTTCTATCAGCTGACTGGGAGGATTCAGATTTAGGTGATTGCAGATTTTTCAATATCACCTCCAGTTCTAAACACTTCATGTTGAGGGAGTTCTTCTCATCCTCAACTATTCTTAGCCTTCCTTCCCATTTCTCTTCCATCTATTTCATCTGGTCTTCATGCACTTGCTTCATTTCAAGCAATGAGTTGTCAAGCTCCTTCACCCTTTTGACTTTGTCTTCTAGTTGAGAATCTCTGACAACCATTGACACTTTGTGCCTCTTTTCCAGTGCATGGAAAACATCTTTGACTAATATCATAAAGAATTCTTTCTCAGAAAGGCTTCTTTGTAATTCTTCAGTAGTGTCTTCATATATTTCATTGCAAAGAGATACGGTTTCATCTTTAGCCTTCACCAGCTTTCTGAGAGTGTTGGTTATTCCAACCCTTTTTGCCAATTGATCTTCCATTGCATTGGTTTCTTCTTCTAACTGTGATTTTTCTTCTTGAAGATCATGGATGCCTGTAGATATACACTTTGACACTTCCATGGGAACTGTCTTCTGAAGATATTTGAGTGCACTCTGAAGATCATTCATTGTTTCAACTTCATCACAGCTAGGACAGGCTTTCTTCATCTTCTTGGCCTGTTTCTTCTTTCTATTTTTCTGAGTCTTGGCAGATATCTCCATTTGAGGCTGTTCTTTCATTTCCACAAATCTGCACTCATAAAGACTCCCTTGGATCTTTTAGAGGTAACCTCGCTCTGATACCAATTGAAGTGCCCAGATCAGTGTGAATCACTGAGAGGGGGAGGGGGTGAATCAGTGATCCTTTAAAACTTTTTACTAATTGATTCTTAATCAATTAAACCTCTATGGCTGGTTAAAGCCTCGATCCACTCTTCTTATGTCTCTCAACCTTTCCCGGATAATGCAGTAATGAAAAAGCACAGGACACAAGGATTTACAAGGTTCGGCACCAAAGGCCTACATCCTTGCCATGCTCTCCCAGCATGGATTCTCCCATTATAACTTGTTAGAATTACAATGGTCGATACAGAGTCCCACTGTATCTCTCTTGAGTCCCACATGAGGGTCTTTATACTGCGTCCCACAGTGTTACCAGAGTCCCACTGGCCTGCTCCAGAATCCCACTGAAGACTTCTTCTCCCTGAGTCCCACAGGGTCTTCTCCTGGCTCCTCGAGTCACACGAGTAGCTCTTCTTCACTTTAAGTTTCTTCAAGTATCCTCAGCAGCCTGGGATAAAGGCTGCTGGCCTTGCTCTTCTTCTGATCACTTGTGGTGAACAAGTCTTCTCGTCGTGCTCGGGCTTTATCACCTTCTTCTAAGGATGCCCCGGCTTCTCTCCAATTACTGAATGCTCAGACAAATAATATCTTTATCTTCGGTCTGGTCTAGTCTCAGTTGCACACCACTGATTTAGCACTGTTCACGTGTGCACGTGCATGCATGCATGCATGCACTTCTCCTTTCCTCTTCTTAGTGCAGTAGACCCACAAAGGGTGTAATCAATTATTGCACACACCTTCTCACTTGAACTTCACACTTTGTTCAATTTTTTTACACACTTAGAGTGTGTTCTACTTTAGTGTGGATGTCCTCCTTTCAACTTCTTCTAAGTGTGTTCACTTTTAGTGCACACTTAGGTTCGGCCTACTTCTTCTTGTTTGCACACACACACTCAAGGCATGTTCTTCAATTTGCATACACAAGGTTTCAAGCCTTGGGTTATCCTTGCACACACCAAAACCATAGGGTCTTATCTTCACTATGCACACAAGGCTTGCAAGTCTCGGCCTCCACTTGAATTGCACACACACAAATAGTGTGGTCTTCCTCCTTATGCACACACAGCCACGGCCTTCACTTCTTCACTTCACACACACAAGAGGTGTGGAATCGGGTTCTCCTTGCACACACAAGGGCCACGGCCTTCCTTCTCTTCTTGCACACACACAAGGCTACGGCCAACTCTTGTTCATTTTGCACACAAAGGCACTAAGCCTTGGCCTTCCTCTTTTTGCACACCCACTGCCCGTAGGGCCTTCTCCTCACTTTGCATACACACAAAGTGTTCTTCAATTTGGCACAGACACGAGGCAAGGCCTCGGCTCTTCTTGCTTTGCACACACAACAAATAGTGTGTAATGCACTTCACCCGAACCCAATCTTCAATGGAGGCACACAAGTTGCTTGGGTGTAGCGGCCTCCTCCTCTTCTCAACCGCGCAAGGCACAAGACTGTGGCCAGCGCACAGGGGTGCAAGAGCACAAGGTACAAAGGACCTCGGCCGTGGGCGCGCAAGTGCAAGGGTGCACTTGGGTCTTCCTGCCGCGCAAAGGGAAGGCGCGCAGGGGTCCCCCTTCTTCTTCTTTCGCGCAAGGTGTGCGCAAAAGGAACTCTCGAAGCCAAGGGTGGCTTCAGGCTGCTTCGTCGCGCAAGTGAGTTGCGCGGAGCTCCAAACTTCGTGAGGCATAGAGGCACACTCACGAGACTTCTCTCTTCAGAGGATCAGCAAACTGCACAGAGGGCTCGACCTCATTTTTATAGGCAGAGGAACGCCTTGGATCATCCGCGTGGTTAAATCTCAAAATCCCGAGATCTTCGGATCTTTAAAAACTTTCCAAATCTTTATTTTCTTTCCTCTGTTTCAATGCGGGTTCTTTTATTATTTTCTTCCTCCTCGTGCATGCGATTTATAATGCATGCACGGACTCTGTTTAAACCCAATCCATGCATGCAAAGCACGAACACCAACTGGCCTCGGCACCTTCGGTTTGCCTTCGGCCAAATCTCGAATTCTTCTTCTCATCGCATGCAAGTCTATTTTTGTGCATGGTTGTGTTCAGTGTGGCCAGACGAGCCGAATGGAGGTCTCGGTTTCGAAAATGGTGGCCGGGAACTCGAAATAGGTCGTCGGGAGTGCTCTGGTTCAGCGGCTGCTCGCGGGTGGCTTCGGCTCGGGCTCGAGGAAGAGGACGAAGCCACGGCCGTCGGATCAGACGATGGAGATACATCGGACGACCGCGATCTGGTTGGGCCGCGGCGGATTAGATGGGCGGCCGAGATCTGGCGCGCGATTGATCGTGCGGCCAGGATCGTTCCCGGGTGAAAATTCCGAGTCCCACATCGAAACGGGGCGCGGTTTTCACGCGGCTTATCAATATGCCGCTGCCGCTCAACTCCCAGTTGCACTTCTCCCTCCACGGTGCCGCCCCGCACCGTGTTCTCCCTGCGGGCGCGCTCCGCGCCCACTCTTTCTCCTGCGGGCGCGCTCCTAGCGCCCACCATGCTTCCTGCGGGCGCGCCACTGGCGCCCACTATGCACACTGCGCTCCTCCGGGCGTGCCCCAGCGCCTCTGTGGTGTCTGCGGGTGCGGCCCTGCCGCCCTGAGCTCGCCCCACGGGTTCCCCCTTGGGCGTGGCGCCTTAGGCCCACATGAGCCTTGGGGTTGAACCCACAAGGTGCTCACGGGCTGGCCATATTTTTTGGCAAAGTATAGAATAATACTTTGTCAAAAACAAAGTCCTCCATGAGTATAAGCCAAATGCCAAGCCACTCCAAGCCTTCTAAACCATTCTTCCTCTTCTTTATTTCTTCTTCTTCATTAGAATTCATCATCCTTCTTCAACATATAATCATCAATTAAGAATGGAATTCTTGAAGGTTATTCTTCATTAACCGAGCTCCTGAATCACATAAATTCTTCAACATTCTTCATTGATCCAATCAGAGATCAAGTTGGATCTTCTTCTAATTCACATGCACTAAGTGTTAGTGCATGGACTTCTTCATCTCACTTCATCCACTTAGTACTTGTGGATGGATCATCTTCTCATCTCCTCATGCATTGTGAAGACAATGCATGGTCTTCTAAAAGTGTTGTGACTTTGTATCCAGTTGATACAAGTTCTTGGAACTTAATGATCAGCTCAACAATCGTCAGATTTTCTTAGAGAATGTTTCAACCATCATCTCCTATGTCAATTAGTGAATCTCCTAAGTGACATGAATCTGTGTACCATGTCCATTCTCCTTCATCACCACCACCATCACATCCTTTGACATTCCAAGACAACTTCATGCCTCATTGACAACAAATGCAACACAATGCACTTCACATGTGAATGTAGGTGACATGGATATAAGTATGATATGGATAGACATATCTACAATAAATATAAATCCTAATGCCTCAAATTATTTAACATTATTCATCCTATTTACTCTTGATGGATAGAATCCATTTTCATACCCCTTCTTACTTGTCTTATTGTATTGGAAATCTCATTTCTTCCTTTCTTTAATTTATCCTTATAAGGTTTTTAGAGATTATTCATCATCGTGTAACCATAATATCCCCCTATTTAACTCAGAACTAAATAGGAATTAATGATATCATTATGACGTAAAAAACCATATACTAGAAACATGTTTCTCCCATATGAATCACATTCAACCATAATTGGATATTGATGAGGATCATTAGGTATTGATAACTTAAAACATACAATTTCCATTTATTCGATTGAATAAGTAAAACATCTCATTTATGATATGTTAAGATGATCATTTATATAATGATCCTTCTCCATGTCAAGGGTTTTGATATGGTATAATTTGATTAAATAATACTTTCACCGATATTGAGTTTTTATGATGATTCTTATAAGAAATATAATATCTTGACTATATATTATGATAAGATAAATTTTTCATTATATCTATCAAATAATTATTTAAAATTTTGACAGTTTGAAAAATAAAATCCTTATAAGATAGAGACTATAGAAAATTTTATCCGATGATGATCTGAATCATCTAATATACTTGTAATAGAACCTATTGATATCAAAATCATTCCATGGGATTTTTTATATTGGATTTCTAAACAATTTCCTGATGAATTTATGAATATAAAGTAAGAAATATATTCTCAAAACTCATATTAAACTAGTGATATGATTTTTTTATCTTATTGTTATTGATTAAGTGATCATGCATGAATGCATTTTAATTATGAACTAATACATAATGTCGGATTACAATTTTATTATAAAATTTTATTATTTTTATTGAATATTTTTATTAATCATATTATATAAAAATATCTCTAGCCTTAGAAACTATGAATTGTATGATCATGAAGATCATTGAATCTCTAGAGATCGAATGATATTGTACCTTATGATAGGTTTATAATTGATGACCATATTGAGTTTACATGATGTTGATTTATATATCAAAGAGGTTCTTAATGATAGAGTTTTGAGTAACATATGATTCTATCATAGATATTTCGGATTGTAAGACTTTTTTTATAAAATAAACGTAGTTGAAGATTTTTGATTTATAGAACGTGGATATATTTATTTATCTTATCGAACTACCCATTTATTTTCTAAAATATTATATATATCTTATTGTTATGTATTTATTAATAGCATAATTTAAGGTTTTACAAATTTTTATTTTATACTTGGAGAACTGATTAAAAAATTTCCTTTTCTTTTTCACTTTTTTATTATTATAATAAATAATGTATTTAATCATATTTTTTAATTTATATTCAGTAGTTATAAATTATACTATGATTTTTTTGAATATTTATGTCCTGATAAATTGAAAAATTCACATGGGACCAAAATTGCATATCGATTTTAGTATACAATTTAACCTTATTCTAGCTTCCATAATATATACCCTATGTGAAAAGTTGTACAAATCCTACTCATCATTGTTTTATTTTTATAATATCATTATCATTATTTTGTTTTATGACTCACCATTTGTTCTACTTATAATATCCACATAATATAAAATATTTATTACCTGATATGTAATACAGTGAATATGATTGGGAATCTAAACCCATTTAGCCCATTTCACCTTGGAGTCATGAACAATGAATATTGTCATGATTGATTAATATTTTATAAAATAAAAATTGTTATTGATCATACACTTATGATGATGTGAAATCATTGAATTCTTAAGATTGATTTATCTATGTTTACTCATGAATAGAAATTGAATTTTCAAGAGAATTAAAAATTCATGGTAGTTTCTGGACCCTGATATTTTGGTGATATGGAAATAATGGTTGACCTATTTTTTGTAACGTGCCAAAAATATCCATAATAAACTAAATGTTATATCAATGTGACTATATTTTCTATTTTGAAATATAATAACATATATGGAAACTTATATTTTTTTATATATATTGATTCATTACTGAATATATATATATATATATATGTATATATATTATAGTGATAAATGAATGAATAATAATGCGTACACTAATGTAAAGTCTATAGGTATAAATTTTTCAATGAAGATCCCTTCTTCTATAAACGTATTAACAATAAATAGAAGAGTTTTAAAAATGTTAGAAATTTTCAAGGGTAGTGTCAAACCATTATATGTAAAGAAGTGAATTATGATGTATGATAATAGTGGAGTGTATATATACTGTGTAATAGGATACATGGACATTATGATTTGGATGTTACCTGACCATTGTTCCCTAAGACTGTTGTTCAATATAATAGTTAGGAATTATGGGAATTGGAATTAGATTACCTAGTGAGTACTTAGGTAAGATAATTGATATAGGAGGACAAATTGATTGAGAGAAGTTGAAAGTTCATTCTTATTGATACCCATCTATTAAATCATGGGGGGGGGGGGAGGTGGGTTCATTGGGGTTCACCATTGACAAAAACCATTTATAGAATCAAATGTTTAGACTCAATAGATATTGATTATGATAGAAGATAATGGTAGTGGAGATCCCCACTTGGTCAATGTTTTCAAATACTCCACATGAATATATTAAAATCAAACACCTTACCCACAGAAAATATCATTGTATAATAATTGATAATATATTTTCAAAGATATTAATATAATGATTATTTTTCGTCATTCAAACCCAATAGTGGTTTTTTCATTTCCATTTTCAATATTTTTTTTATCAAAATACACATGTGTGTAAGATGAACATAGAATATATAATTATAGAAATAAATAAAAAAATATTTATATTTTTAGAAAATATTTCATTTCAATTAAGATATTATATAAAAATTATTTTAATGAAATTGTAATATACAACATTATATATTCCAATATAAATGGTAACATTATTTTATAAGGGACCATGAAATTTTCGATGTGCAAGAAAGACAAGTGTGTCACAATAACAGTTATATTTTAATAAATGGATTTTTAATTTGAAATTTAATATTATAATGTATTCAAAATTATTTTTATAATATAAATTTCATATTTTAAATCAGAATGTTTAAATAAGTTTATTTTTAATTTTTTGAAATTTCAAAAATACATTATTTTTTGGTGAATATAAAAAAAATTGTTGTATTTATGATTTAGGACTTCATAATGTGTAATAATGATATATTTAATAAAAGAATAATTAAAAATCATTTATAATGTATTTTATTATAATATTTTATTTTCATTAAATAAATAAAATTAAATTCTATAAGTATCATTAAAATATCTAAATTATAATTTATGCTTTAAAAAATCCTATTTTTTTTAAAAATAATTCTCACATTGCACAAGAAATTTAAAACATTTTAATAATTTATAAGACTCAAATATTTCAAAATAATATAATATTATTTTCATAAAATAGAGCCAAAACCCTGGGTAATCCATCTTTTATGTATTTTCATCCACAACAAATAATTTCATTGCATAAATTTAGAAATTAATAAGCATTCCTCCCACATTTTCAATAAATACACACATAAAAAAATAAATAAGTTCCATTACATTAGGCATGCATTATACATAATTTTATCTCTCTAGTGGTATTTTGGGGATTTTCTATGGATCCAATGATCTATCCTCAATCATTAATAAATTATCATGTACGGTGAGGGATATACTTCCTCTATCTTTTAATCCAAGTAATTACTTAGTAGTTACCCATCATTGTTAAATGTAAAAATGTTCTCATGAATTTATGATGATTATATTATTTTTTAGATCATAGTTTAATAATGATATTTAACATTTTCTCTCGTTTATTCCTATTCCATAAACCATATTATATTCCCATCAAGGTGCCAAAATCATACATTGATTTTCCACACCTATATTTTAATGATATAACTACCCAATAATATTTTTAAACAATGAAATTATTATATATATTTATATGTAATTAAAACCCATTTATTAGTGATTTTCATGAATTGAACCCACATTCCTATCTCATGGATAAAAAATGATAAAAATTGCTAGTCATTAAACACCTATATACTGAATGATGTTATATGAATCTCATTATTCATTATCCACTTGTAATTGATTAAATTCATTATAATGATTTATTTTTGACAAATGAATTATGATATATGATATGTGTGCATTGATAGCACTAAAATTCATTTATATAGATAATTTAACTTTTGAAATGTCATGTTTTATAATACTTTGGTGAATAACCATTTTTTTAGGTTTTATGAAACCACAGTATTGAATGTTTTCAATGTTCTTATGATTTTATAATTTATATATTGTAGCCTTATTTCCAAGTTATGGATCATATTTTTATTATTCCAATCTCATATTATTCCTAATTTATTACCCATTATTATCATTAATGATTCTTATAATTTTTTTATCCCATATTTGTTTTTATCTTCAGCCTTTTCTTTTTAGTTGTGTCTAGAATAAATCAGTTATAGTGATGTGAAGTAATATTGATTAACAATGTATTCTTCCAAGAGGATTAATTAATTATTAATTTCTATTTCCTTTTTTTAATTTACTTTTTTTTATATAGATTCTAAATAATAAAATCTCAAATGGACTTTCAGTGTTTTTAGTGTAATATTTTTTGAGGAATTATTTTAAATATCATGTTTTAAAAATATTTTTCTCCATAGTGATAGGAATGCAGTTTGTATATTCCCAGATGAATATGAATCAATGTATGTAGTGAGAGATGATACTAAGAATAAAACTATGATTAATATAAATGAGCTTATTTGAATTATTATGTACTTTTATAATCTTTTTAAAGAGAGATGGTGAGAAGGAGAAGGAAGAAATGTGGTGTATCATTTTATTCCACTTCTGGGGATCTAACTTCATATACATTGACATCATAGTCCATGAATATTAGGACCAATAAAAATAAAAATTAATCTAAAACTATTAAAAAGGAATTAATCGAATTTGAGACTTCTTAGTTGGAAGGAAAAATAGTTGTATTGTTAGAAATTTGAATTTTTTGTGTGATTTTCAAAAGAGTAGAAAAAATAAAGACGGTATGTAGGATTACTTAAAAAAATTTGTTATAAATGTAAGAAACTTGGGAATGTTTATGATATAAGTTATCATAGTACACCTTAATTAATCATTTTTAAATAAAGATAAATTTAATTTAATTCCAAAATATCACGATTCAATGTGACATTGGCTAATTAGATACATAGAGAAATTTGATGAAACATGCATACAAAAAAATATTTAGAACACCTTTAAATTCTCCAAAATTCCACTAATCATCTAACGTTGTAAGAGATGTCCTAATGATTTATACAATATAATGAAAATATAAAAATCCCGATAATGGAAAGAAGATTAAAATCCATTACAAAAATAATACAAGTTAGTCAACATGAATGTCTTGGTGATATAAAATAGTGAGAATAAAAAACATGGAAATAAAATCATGATATAAGATTGTAACATCAAGTAATCATATCAATGTAGAAACAATATAAAATATGAAATCATAAAAAAAAGTAAAACATAACCACTAAGACACCATTATATAGTGTTCTTAGGATAAATTTTTATTCACCATACATGGAATTTCATAAGATAAAAACATTAAATAAATCACTGTTGAAGAATATAATTTCAGGAACACTCATCACATTCATATGATGTGAATAATTTATATATATATATATAGATCAATAAACATAATAAAATATTTCATAAAATTTTAACCCAAAATAAAGTATTTGTGGTTAAATATATGGATTTTACTATTAAATTTGTAAAGCCCCAGAATTTCTGTGGAAATGTTTTTCATAAATACATGGAAATCATACGAGTCATTGAAAACTAACGGTGTGTGATTCTGAGGGCCGGTGTGCCCATAATCAATTTATGAAGTTCTGTTCGGGTACGTTCAGTAATCGTACAAGTATGTTTTTATAACTTTTGAACCGGTGCTCAGAATTGAAATCGGAGGGAACCGTTGAACTCACAGTGCCAGTATTCGCTTAAAAAGACATTCTGTTCGACGGTAGTGAGTCTAGAAAAGAAAATAGTTTTTTTTGGTTTTGGTGGAATATAATAAATAATGTGAGCGTTACATTATTTAATTTGAGCCGCCATGTGAGTGTTGGGTGGTTAAAACCTCCTCATGGATGTTGGAGGTGGGGCCACCACACCTTAACCTCCCTTAAGAGGTTATGGTAGTGGGGCCCACCCAAACATATCCTCCCGCGAGAGGTTACGATGTGGGGACCACACAAGACTAAAACCCCCCAATTAATGGGAAGAGTGGAAAATATCTGAACTCCCCTAATTAATGAGGGAGAGTCCTTTGACCTCCTCTACCATTTATGGTACCACCACCTCCTGTTTAATTAATAGGGACAACACATAATCTATTATGCCTAATCCTTCACATTAATTTGTTAGGGCCATTTAATTTAATTCTTCTTTTTGAATATTGTCCCAAGGAAATAAAAAGATTTCACAATCTCTTAGTATTTTTGGGTTGGCACATCTATTAATTTTTTGGAGAAGAGCTTGGGAGAAAATAAGTTCTCCAACGTAGAACCTCCTATTACAATGAAGAACGACGAATGCATTCTTCCAATGAAGAAGGCCTTCAATGACCATCTTCAACTTCTTCCTCAGAGCATCAACCATTGTCAGACATCTTCAACGACTGAATTCTGCATCGTCGACAATGAGCCAATGCAACTTGGGTTTGGAACTGCTTGGCAGACGTTTTGAACGATGACCTTCTTCATCTACTTTCCACGACTCCTTCAAACATCGAGGACCGACAATCAAATGTAGGGGTTTATGTTTATATAAGTATGATCATTTCCCATGTTCTAAATTTTCTCAAAATTAAGAATGAGGGTTTTTGGGATTTATACTTGTGATCCTCTTGATATCACCCTAAATGCGGTGGTTACGGGCCAAACCAACATGGCCCAACCCCTCCGTCGTTCTTGTTTGAGATTATCCTCGGCAAGGCGATGAGGTGACAGAATGAAAAATGATGCAATGAAAAAGGCCGCACTACCCACGGACTCCGCGAACCGCACTACCCCTATGTCCTACCAGTGCTCCAGGCTGAACACCGCTGGCCCGAGCGGGGCCGAACTGGCCAGCCCGGCCTCTTGCCCGCCTGGCAGCGCCCTACCAGCCTGCCCGCGGCCTCCTGCGCGCCCCGCTCGCCTGCCCCCGTCCTGCCCACGCACCTTGCTGCCCTGACCGTGCCCTATTGGCATGCCCGTGCCCTTCCGACCTACCCACGGCCTACCCGACACCCTCCTGGCCGCTTGCCAGCCTTCCCAGGCTGCCTCCCATCATTCCCGGCCACCCCGCCAGCCTCTCGGGGCCGCACAACGACTCCCAGATGAACTGGCCGAGCCGCACTGGCCTTCCGAGCCAGCCTGCGGTGTCACTGGCCAAACCGGCTTGGCCTTCCTGGCCTAGTCGCTCGAGTTATGCCCCTCGTGGTGTTGGCCGAATCAGCCTTGGCCTCCGGGGCGAGCCACCTAGGCGGTGACTTCCGGGCCGAACTTCCCCCACAGTCCAGTAGATCGGGCCTAGAAGACTTGTCAAACCTAGATTTATAACCGGGTTGACCCTGAACGGGTCGGCCAAGACTGGGTTGGGCCGAGTAGGTCCGACCAGGTCAGACCAGACCTGGTCCACCTATCGACCCTTTACTTTCTTTGGCCATATCTTTGGAACTAGATGTTCGTTTGACGTACCGTCAGTGGAACTAGTATTCTTGGAACATGATGGTAACTTTGGGAATAACCCACTCAAGTTCGGGGTATATTTTGAGATATGGTCTGGATGGATCGTACACGAATCCAACTGGGTCCCTGGGACTAAAATTCTAATAACTCGCGGACCGGGCGTCCGATCGACACACCGTCTATTGCATTGATACCACTATGACATGGAAAACCTTTGGGATAATTCTTTGTGGGACATCGTGGAAGATAGTATATCATCACTTAACTTGAGGAGAAGACCCTCCCAGAATCATTCGTGCTCTAGTGGAACCCTACGACTAGATGCGCTCTGACTACTGTTCCTGGATCCTGGGTGGGTCCGACAGCACTGACAACTTTTCATGGATCCTGTGTGGGTCCGAATGTTCAAATAGCTGGTCCTGGATCTTGTGTGGGTATGACAACAATAACTATAGTTCTTGGATCTTATGTGGGTCCGACAGTTCTAACTGTTGTTCCAGGATCTTGTGTGGGTCCGACGGCACTGAATACTATTCCTAGATCACGTCTGGGTCCAAAATTCTAACCGCTAGACCTGGATCCTATGTGAGTGCGATAGTTCTAACTGTTGGTCCTGGATCCTGTGTGGGTCTGACAGTTCTTACAGCTGGTCTTGGATCCTTTGTGGGTCTGACGGCACTGACAACTATTCTTGGATGTTGGGTGGGTCTGACAGTTTTAACTACTACTATAGGATCATGTGTGTGTCCGACAACACTGTACTCTGTTCCTGGATCCTGTGTGGGTCTGACAGTTCTATATAATGGTCCTCAAACCTATGTGGGTCTGACATCTTAAATGATTTAGTGACTACATTTGATCATCTCTATCCCTCTATAAAAGTTTTATACATGTGTGAGTTGAGTCATTGACTTATGTGTTTTCCTCAAGATTGAGATGGGTTACCTGATAACATAGGTATGTGTATGAGAATATACCTATGTAATGGTTATCCGTTGATTTAATACTCTATGGTTTGTCCTTGGTGGATTTTGAGAGACCTTGGTGGTCTCTAGGTCCCTACTGATTATCTTTATACTCACCTATGCACGGGCTATGCTAGCACCTCGTTGTGTTTGATGTAGATGATAGACAGCTCTAACCGAGGCTAAGTGTACGAGGACTGGAAGGTACCCAGAGGTGGAACTCATGACAATTCGGTACCCGGAGGAGACTGATGGACGTGGAATCCTGAGGAGGCTATCTGTACCTACCCTATAGGTAAGATTCATGGTGGACGATCTAGGATCTGTATTTCACCGTTTAGCTATTTTTTTTCCTTTTCAGTTGTACTTTTACTTTAATTTGGTATTGTATTTCTAGCCCCTTTACTTTTTAGCGCTCTCTTGTTATACTATATTATATAGTTTTTTGTACACAATAGTGTATTATGTTGTGTGTGTTTTCATTTATTAAGGATATTCCTTCCTAGTTTAAGGATTTACTCCCTTGGTGCTAGTCTACATCCCTTGGCCTATGTAAGCTGGGATTGGGGTAATCATGACATGGGCCCCGGAGGATGGGTCATGACAAATTTGTATCTGAAGATACTGTTCTACCATAAAACATAGGACTCTGATACTTTCTGTGAAGCAATAGTGATAAGGGTACTGAGTGTAGGTTTCATTTCACGAAGTCCAGTGTTGGTGCGACAACTAATTTATGCATACACCAGGACCCTGAATACTGATTTCTGACTCAGTTCATGAAAACAATGATAGTGAATTTGTGTTTAAAAAAAAACTCATTAAGTCAGCTCAACCTACTCAGCTCACCAGGTATAACATTTGACCATGTCACATCTGTTCAGGATGCCTCCACGCAGACATCCAATTGGAGTTCAGAGAGAGCAATCGATGACGGCCCACCGAGCGACGAGGATCTGGTGCATGGCCCTTTTACTATATTGGATACTTCGGGTGGTGTACCGGCAGCACCACCCCCCGTAGGGGAATAGATGCCCCCAGCCTCATTGGCGGACAGTGCATGCCGACTTAGCGCGCTTCATGAGGTCTAGCGGTAGATGGCTCAAAGGATACGAGACAAGACAGATTCCCAGGTAGTAGAGGACTTGCTGGAGGTGATTTCTAGAGTTCTACGCCTATTTGACTCACCTGTAGTGAAGATATTGATCTTAGCTACTAGTGTTTTATAGTTATTGACAATGTGGTCGGTCAGCATTGTGATGAGGAATAGTTAAGTGGACCGTTTCCCAAGATTATACCTTCAGGTAGTGTGTCAGCTATAATGCTGACTATTGGTCAGTAGTTACAACTAGTGGTACATATAATGAAACATGTCGGCTTAGTTCCGTAGACGTGTTTCAGCATCAGATACCTCTCTGGTCCTAAGGCGAGCCTGACTCACAGGCGACAGAGGACTGGACTGAGGAGGTGGCTGAGAGTTCTCTAGAGCTTGTACTACATCATCAGGTTGACATGTAGGTAGCTGAGTATTCATCGAGGCATACCGATCGTTCCCGGTACTCGAAGAATAATATACGATCAGTGCTTTAGGGCACATACTACAATTGGATTTGTGTCTTAGGACATCTAAGCCAGCACCATTTCTTTATATGCTAGAGGGAACCTTTTCAGTTGAATGTTCTTTGGCTGAGCGGATATATCAAGTGAATGTTAGTAGTGAGAAAGAAGGAAATTTCCACCAATTTCAGAGACCCGGGAATGAATGAAGTTTTGGGAAGATTATGTGTCAGGGATAGATGGATCTTCAAGGTAGAAAACATGGAAGAAGTGCTAGGAGAGCAGAATGAGGTGGTGTACGTTTCGACCTGTTACAACCACCAACCATTGTAGTCTCTGCCAAGCATAGAGAGCTGGAGGGTAGAGGAACAGAGTAGCTACATGTGGTAATGGAGTGTGACCCATGGGCTCTAGGAATGATTCTATGAACGGTCTGTGTCAATTACTAGTTTCCGTATCAACAGACATAGGTACCAATTATTCTTTCCTTCCACAAATCGTGTCCCAGACCTAGAGTTTACGGTTAAAAGATTGACTTGACCCTTACGTTTGGAGATACCTTTGGGAGGAGAATCGATAATCACACTTAATTTGACGGTGTGACCTGACCATTGAGGCGACAGTTTCTGTTGGAACCTCTTGGTGGCAGTGTCGAGGCCTTACGACGTTAGTTTGGGTATGGACAGGGCAACCACAGTTTATACACATATTGACTGTATTAGGAAAAAAGGTTATGGTTTATAAAAAACATTGGGATGAGGTTTTCCTTAGTCAACGAAAAAACGAAACCCATGAAGCATAGGTTAAACTCATGCATAAGATAGTAATGCCGATCACTTTTGAGTCGTCCAACCTTACACTCACGGTAGCCAGAGTTTTGAGTTTTCAGTTCCAAATAGGAGTGACAGAACATGGGGAAATATTTTCAAAAGATGTTTTCAAGATTCCCCCCCCCCCCAAAGGAAGAAGGGGCATTTTCTTTTTCTGGATACTACCGGAGGTTCGTTCTAGACTTCTATAGAGTTGGAGAACCACTATTATCCTTGAAGAAGAAGGGGAAACCATTCGTGTGGTTAGAGAGATGCAAGAAGGGATCTTAGGAGCTGAGGTAGAGGCTGACTAGTGAAACCATCTTGAGGCTTCCATAGGAAGGAATCTGGTACGTAGTCTACTGCGATGCATTAGGGACCAGATTCGGGTGTGTCCGGATGAAAGAGTGAGCAGTGGTTGCATATGGTTCTCGACAGCTAAGACAACATGAGAAGAACTATACTACCCATGACCTGAAGTTACCAGTAAAGGACTTCTTCTTAAAGATTTGGCAACACTATTTGATGGGAGAATGTTTTACCATGTACTTTGATCACAAGAATCTTAGGTATATCATCTCATAGAAGGACCTGAACCTGACACATCAGTGATGGCTTTAGTTATTCTAGGAATATAACTTTGAGATAGTCTATACTCATGGAAAGGGGAATGTTGTAGGCGATTCACTCTGCAAGAGATCTAGTATATAGCTTCTAGGCGAGGCGATAGAGGAGCTGGATACCTTATAGATATCCTCTATGAATAGATATGGAGCATCTCTCCTTTAGACCATTAAAGTCACCCACCAACCTCTTTAGTGAGTCAGGGAGGCACGACATGGGGATGCTGATGGTGAGACACGACGTGCTCAGATATCCAAAGGGCAGGAACCTGATGGATTTTCTGAAGGTGGGGAGCATGTCATCCTCTTTAGAGGATGCACTATGGTACCAGTGTCACTTCAAGAGGAATTATTGACAGAGTTCCACAAATCCCCTCTAGAGGTACATCCAGAAGTGGCGAAGATGTATCAGGACCTCATACGATAGAACTGGTGGCCAGGTATGATGTAAGCAGTAGTCGAGTTTGTCTATCGACGCCTCACTTGTCATCAAATGAAGGCAGAGCACCAGGTACTAACATGCTTGGTCTTTCCTTTAGAGGTCATAGAGTGGAAGTGGGATGGGATATCCATGGACTTTGTGACAGGTATTCCACATACATCGAGGGGTCATTACTCGATTTGGCTGATCATCCACCAACTCACCAATTCGACCCACATTCTACTGATCAGAGAGCATGGTTCATTAGAGATCATGGGATGCCTCTACATGTAGGGGATTGTATGTTTACATGGTATACCTTTGATGATTGTCTCTGATCATGATGCATGTATTACTTACTGACCATGGAAGGGGTTACAAGAGACTTTCAGGATGCAGCTTTATCTGAGCACCTCCTTTCATCCTCAGACGGATGGTCAGACTGAGCGGACCATTCAGACTCTTGAAGACATTATTCGTGCATGTGTCCTCGACTTCAATTGCAGCTGGTAGAAACACATACCTTTGGTGGAGTTTTCCTACGACAACAACTATCACTCCACCATTGGGATGAAAGCTTTCGAGGCATTTTACAGGAGACCTTGCATATCACCCTTGTTCTGGACAGACCCATGGGAGTCATCACTAGTGGGACCATAAATGTTCTGAGCTACCATGTAGAAGGATCATATTATTAGGGAGAAGATTAGGAATGAACAGAGCAGAAAAAAGTCATATGCTGACAGGATATAGAGACCTCTGGAGTTCGAGGATAGCGACCACATCTTTCTATGGGTCTCACCTCAATGAGGTCTACTGATATTTGAACTAAATGGCAAGTTATATCCAAGATTCATCGGACCTTTTCAGGTCCTCAATAGAGTTTCAAGGTGGCATACTGCCTAGCTCTTCCACCTCAGTTGTAATGGGTGCACGACGTCTTCCCCGTATCCCAGCTGAGGAGATACGTGCAAGACCCCTCCCACATCATCAACCATAGAGAGATTATCGTCGACGATGGGGACACATTCACATAGGTTCTAGTGGAGATTGAGGATCAAAAGTAGTGAATCCTACGTGGATGGTCGATACCTCTGGTCCGCATACACTGGCATCGCGGGAACCTCCAGGAGAGCACATGGGAGAAGGAGGCTTAGATGCGTGCTCAGTACCCCCATTTGTTCTTATAGTTCGAGTTGTAGCTTATGGGGATGTAAAGATCTATGGTGGGGAGAATATAATGACCCGGAATTTCTGTGGATTTTTTTTAAAAAAATACATCGGACTTTTACGGGTCTGCGAAAACCGACGAGGCATGATTCCGAGGCCTGGTGTGCTTGATATCAATTTCAGAAGTTTTGTTCAGGTACGTTCAGTAATCATACACACGAGTTTTATATCATTTGAACTGGTGCTTGGAATTGGAATATGAGGGCATCATACAACTCACAATGCCGGTATTCTCTTAAGAAGATATTTAGTTCAATGGGAGTGAGTCAAGAATAAAAAATAGTATTTCGGTTTTCGTGGAATGTAATAAAATAAAGTGAGCTTAAATTTGTTTAATTTGAGCCACCATGTGAGTGTTGGATGGTTAAAACCTCCTCATGGATGTGGGAGGTGGGACCACCACACCCTAACCTCCCTTGAGAGGTTAGGGTGGTGGTGCCCACCCGAACATAACCTCCCGTGAGAGGTTACGACGTGGCGACCACATGAGACTAAAACCCCCCAATTAATTGGGGCAATGGAAAATACCTCAACTCCCCTCATTATTGAGGGGGGATTCCCTTTAGCTCTTCTACCATTTATGGTTCTACCACCAACTCTTTAATTAATTGGTCCAACACATAATTTATTATGCCTAATCCTTCACATTAATTAGGTGGAGCAATTTAATTATTATTATTTTTGAATATTTTTCCAATGAAATAATAAGATATCACAATCTATTATTATTTTTGGGTTGGCACATCTATCATTTTGGGAGGAGAGCTTGGGAGAAAAATTATCTAATGAAAAAAATCACATTCCAACGAAGAACAAAGAATGCATTCTTCCAACGAAGAATGCATTCTTCCAACGAAGAATGCATTCTTCCAATGAAGAATGATGACAATGACCTTATTCGCCTTCTTCCTTGGAGCTTTAACCGTAATGAGATGTCTTTGACGACCGACTTACGCATCATCATCAAAGAGCCGATGTAGCTCGGGTTTGGATGTGCATGGCGGATGCGATGAACGATGACCTTCTTCATCAAAATTCCTCGAATCCTTCAAACGTCAATGACCGAAAATCAAATGTAGGGGTTTAATTTTATCTAAGAATGATTTTCTCCCATTTTCTTCCTTTCTCTAAATTCGATGAATGAGGGTTGTTGTGCTTCATTCTTGCGAGCCTCTTCATATCACCCTAAACTTGGATGGTGCAGGCCAAACCAACATAGCCTAACCCCTCCATCAGTCTTGTTTGAGATGATCCTCAGCATGGAGATGAGGTGACGGAACAACGAAGTCAGCGAGGACAAAGGTCGCGCAACCCACGACCTCCATGAACCATGCCGCCCCTGCGACGTACAGGTGCACCCGACCGAACATCCCCAGCCCGGGCCGGCCCGGGCCCTGTCGAACTAGCCAGCCCAGCCGCCTCCCAGCTGCCGGCCCGCATGACCGCTCCCTGCCAACATAACCACGGCTTACCCGCGACCTCCCATGAACCCAGCCTGCATGCCCCTGGCCTGCCCGCGTGCCCTGCCGGCCTGCACGCGGCCTACCCGTGCCCCACCGGTCTGCCCGCACCCCACTGGCCAACCCGCGGCCTACCTGGCACCCTCCAGACCATCTGTTGGCATTCACAGGCCGCCATCCAGCCTTCGCGGACCCCTCCAGCCTACATGGGCTGCACCCAGGCTCCCGGAAAAACCATTCGAGCCGCACTGGCCTCCCGAGCTGGCCCGTGGCATCCCTCACGGAGTCGCTGGCCGAATAGGCTTGGCCATCCGTGCCGATTCACCAAAGTCGTGCTCCTCATTGAAATGGCTGAACCGGCCCTGGCCTCCATGCCGAGCCGCCTACGCGGGGACCTCTAGGCTGAACCGCTTGCTTAGTTCGCTGGGTCGGGCCCCGCAAACCGGGTCGAACCGAGCGGGCTGAGCTGCCCAACGGGCTGGGTTAGACCCAGCAGGTCTGACCGAGTCGACCCAGACTGGGTCGGCCCTGACTGGGTTGGGCCGAGTCGGTCAAACCAGGTCAGAATAGACCCAAGCCCAATACCAACCCTTTACATTCATTGGCCTTATCTTTGGCACCGGACATCCCTTTGACGAACCATCAGTAGCGCTGGTATTCTTGGAACACGACGGTACCTTTGAGAATATCCCACCAATGTTCGGGGTATATTTGAGATATGGTTAGGTTGGATCATAAATTAATCCACCCCCCCAGACTAAGAGGCTAATAACTTAGTGACCGGGGGTCCAATTGACGCGTCGCCTATTGCATTGATACCCCTATTACGTGGCAGACCATTAGGATACTTCTTCGTGGAATATCGTGGAAATTGTTTTATCGTCACTTATCTTGAGGAGAGGACCCTCCAGGAATCAAGTGTTCTCTAGTAGAACCCTACGGTTGGCTGCACTCTGACTACTATTCTAGGATCTTGTGTGGGTCCGACAACACTGACTACTATTCTTGGATCATGTGTGGGTCCGAAAGTTCTAACTACTGGTCCTGGATCCAATGTGGGTCGGACATCACTGACTACTGTTTCTGAATCATGAATGGGTACGATAGTTCTAACTACTTGTCCTGGATCCTGTGTGGGTCCAACAACACTAACTCTTGTTCCTAGTTCATGTGTGGGTTTGACAGTTCAAACTGCTGGTCCTGGATCCTGTGTGGGTCCGACAGCACTAACAGCTATTCATGGATCCTTTCTGGGTCCGATTGTTCTAACTGCTGGTCCGGGATCTTGTGTGGGTCTGAAAGGACTTACCACTGTTCTTGGATCCTATGTGGGTCCAATAGTTCTAACAGCTGGTCCTGGATCTTGTGTGGGTCCAACATCATTTACTACTGTTCTTGGATCATGTGTAGGTCTGACAGTTCTATATGCGAGTCCTAGATCATGTGTGGGTCTGACAGCATAGACGATTCAGTGACTACATCTAACCATCTCTAGCTCTCTACAAAAGTTGTGTACCTGTGTGAGCTGAGTCTGTGAATTTTCTGTTTTCCTCATGATTGAGATGGGTTATTTGATAACATAGGTATATATATGGGCATTTACGTACGTAATGGCTATTATGTGATTTCATACTCTGTGGTTTGTCCTTGGTGGATTTTGAGTGACCGTGGTGGTCTTTGGATCCTTACTGAGTATCATTATACTCAACCCTGCACAGGATATGCCTGCACCTCGTTGTGTTGGATGTAGACGACAGACAACGCTGATTGAGGCTAAGTGTACGAGGACTGGATGATACTCGGAGGTAGACCTCACGACGAGTCGGTACCCAGAGGAGAATGAAGGATGTGGAGTGCTAAGGAGGCTATCTATACCTACCCTTCGGGTAGGATCTATGGTGGATGATCCAAGAGGTGATTTTCACCATTCAGTTGTTTTTTTCCTTTTCAGTTGTACTTGTACTTTCAGTTGGGATTGTATTTCCATCCCCTTTACTTTTTCTCACTCTCTTGTTTTACAGTTTTACATAGTGTTTTGTATTTGCATGTGTACTTTGTTGTGTGTGTTTTCATTTAGTAAGGCAATGCCTTCCCAGTTTTGGGATTTATGCCTTTGGTGCTAGTCACCATCCCCTGGCCTATAGAAGGCAGGATTGGGGTAGTCATGACACAGGTCCTGGGGGACAGGTCGTGGCAAAATTAATGATATTTATATCTAGTTTAATAACATTGATTGTAAATGATTATTGTTATTCACAACACCAATGTTTGTGATGGAAAATAATAGGATAATTTGGGAAACTTAATGGGGGTATATAATGTTTACTCAAAGGTTATTATGAGAGTGACATTAGTTTCTTATTATGTGTAAATCATTTATACAGTAAAATGAACCTTTAAAAACCAAATAAATCGTGGAAAACTTGATGTCCAAGGGGATTAGTACAATTTCTTTTGCAATGAATAAAAAGAATAATAGATAGTCCCTTAACATTAGAGGGTGCTTATAAAAGCATGGGATGAGCCTAAAAAGTGAATGAGAACACCGTATAATGAATTTTAAAATGTTTATAGTGTAAATTTTTTCTCAATTGGTTTTGAGTTAAGAGAAGAAGAATGATGGGTGGGTATTTATAGTAAAAGGGGGAATTCAATATTAATTTTAAATTTTAGGTTTTGGACACTATATGGTTAAATAATCAAAAACACAAAAATTCTTAATGTTTATTTAATTGTCTCATACAAGGAGGAGTAGATTCAATATTTCATAAATCAATTAACTAAAATACTTAAAATAATACCCTTAGTGATGTATATTTGAGTAATGTTTATAAATATTTGATTCTAAATCACTAAAATATAATATAGGTTTTTTTGGATTAATTATAAATTTATTAAAATAATCCACATAAAAATAAAATATAATATTTTGAATGGGAAATGTATGATTGGTAAATTATGACCATTATATCAATTATTTCATCAGTTATGTTTCATTATGATGTAATAATTCTTAACATATACTAATTAAATTTTATTTATTTCAACAAAAAATGGATTATATAAGAAAATAATGAGAAGTTCACCATTGGATAATTTTTTCATGATTAATTCAGAAATAATATTCATTTTAATGAAATAATTTTATTAATATGGAAATGAAAATTTTTAAATAAGATAATTATTTAGGGAAGAATATTAATCTTTACATCAATTAAACTATATGACCAATATAAAAATTACATTGGCCAACAATAAATTATCTTATCATTATTATACATATGTAATGTTGTTTTCTTATAATATTCTATTATAATGATTTTTTTTAAAAAATTACCCAATTTATATTTTGTATTTATTAATGAAAACAATATATATTTAAAAAATATATAATTTTGATTTCTATGTTGGAAAACCTAAATTTCAAAAAACACATTATAAAACCATTTATAAAGTAAAAATAAAATTTGATTGGTATAATAATTATTTTATTAAATAGGGAGATTTGAAAATAACAAAAATGGTAAAATAGATACATAACCATTATTACACCAGTGTACACCCTATGAGTGAGGTGTGAAATCGACATGATTTCTTGAGGTGGTTCAGAAAACGTGGTTTATATCCTGATATTTTTCAGCCTTCACTTCTCTTATAAATAAGTTCATTAATGCTTTAGTTATTTCATTTCATCATTTTCTTGTTCAAGTAAAATAATTAGTTATTCCTTATCCCTCAAAATATCTAATAAATGGGAATTATAAGGTAAATCCTACTAGTCGAGTCCATCACTTCTTCGATCTATGAGAATAAACATTATAATATCCCCTAATATATACATATACAACGTTCTCTACATAATTACTATTGTTTGACTATTAATATTAATAATGATATTATAAAGACAAAAAGTTATATATCATACCAAAAAAATAGTTTCTTTATTATTTATAATTAGAATATATAATAATGGATTTAATAATTCTGATTAGAATTTTATTTATAAAAGTTAAAGTCATTGTGTTCACCCCCACTAATGAAATTTTTTATTATAATTTTATTTTTGTGCACTATAACAAAGGATACATATTTTGTATTATCACTTATTATTTTTACATATTTTTCCTTTAATATTTTTAATTTTACAAAATACCTTGACCGTGTTAGTTTTATTGTTTCATGAAAAATTCTAACAAAAATTTAATATCTTCACTGACTATCCCCAATAAGAAAGGTCATTATCAAAATGTTATATCTATTAATTCAATACATGTGGTGGTCTGGTGTGTACTTTCACAAGTTAGATATTTTTAATACTGCATGTTATTTAGAGATGGTAGGTTTGAGTGCTACTGGATTGGGAATAACTCCAATGAGGTCAATAATATCAAAGGGGATGATGTATGTAGAACTAATATTTAACATCTTCCCAAAACTCATGTTTTTGTTCCATGATTATATATAATGTAATTATTTATATCCAACCTCAAACTCCTGGTCTTTTCTATCATTGAATGCAAAAAATATTTTTTTATTTTTTTAGAATTCATATGGTTCTCAGAAATGTGATCCTTCTCTGACATCTCTTAGATATTATTATATACCATTATCTTCTTATCTTTTACATAATTCTAGTTGTTATATATCTGGTACAAATTCAAATATATATCCTCAAAATATTCTATTCGATTTCTAGAATAATATATATTTTTATATTGGAACTCCACTAGGGGAATGTTTTCATCCCAAAAAGCATATGAATCCATCAACTATGCTATCAATATATCCTAAAATGTTTGAATAGTACTTTTTGATTGACGATTCATCTAAGGATGATGTGAAATGCTAATAACTGATATGTTCCCATTTCATTATAAATTCTTCTACATAACCCCATAGTAAAATTCAAATCTTGACCAGATATAATATTGTGTTGTCCTCCATGATGTCTTACAACATACTAATTTATATAATAGTGAGTTGGTCAGAAGAAAGATCTTCCTTGATAATTTTTGAATCAACCCACTTTACAGGGTTCTCAAATACGAACCATATGGATTTGTTTCCTCTAGATTTCCTGGGGAGTCTTGTAATAAAATCCATGGTTATGTTTTCCAATATCCATATTGGTACATGTACTGGTGTCATCTTAACCTTAGACTCTGTCTATATAGCCATGGATTTTTGTTACACTAATAATCAAGACTCAAATTCTCCAATATCCCACTTCATATTATGATATAAGGGTATTTTCTATAGAAATATATAAATATTTTTTCATCCCTAATTCATTGACATGTTGGATACATATGATTCATCCAAAAGACCCCATTTTGTATTGGATTATAATGGAGACATATATGGTTCCAAAAATTATAAATCCATCATTAGAAAGGTTAAACTTGGAAATATTCACTAACATTCTTTTAACACCACATTTAAATGTCATGCAATAGAGATCCCACTGTCTTCTTTCTCACAATTTGATCTTATTTTTTTGAATAAATACTCAAGGATATTATGATCTAATATACAACACAATTCTCCCCATTGAGATAATTTTTATAAATATTCAATTTTAATTTCACTTCATCCAATTATAGATCGTGTTTTTGAAATTTCTTCTCTTTTATAGGTAATTGGTTGGAGGCATAGACTTTCACTTTTTCAACTTACATGAGTACACAACCCGTGACATTTTAAGAATCATAATTGTATGTCAATAATTCATTTTAACTTGTTGGAAGTGTGAGCATTGGTGTGGTGATGATCCTCTTATTTACCTCTTTCATTAAAACTTTACATTATTCCTTCCACATAAAATTATCTTCCATCGTAGTTATAATTACGTAGATGGATTGAAAATTCTAATAAGTTTCCCACAAATCGAAAAAGGTACACATTAAATCCAAGTAAACTATAGATCTACGTCATAGATATAAGTCTTATCTTCTGTTCAATTGACTACTTTTTTTATGGATTTACTTATATCTCTATTTTAATTATATAATTTCATTATAATGTTACATTATCCATTCAAACCATGCATTTATTTAACATTACATATAACTTTTCATTTAACATGGTCTTCATTACGCGATCCAAATGTTTCTCATGTTCTTCCCTTCTTTTCAAGTAGATAAAAATATCTTCTATAATGAATTGAACAACTTTAATTTGGAAATCCCAAAATACTTCATTTATTATTTCAATGAAGATATCTAGATCATTAGTTATTCCAAATAGAATCACTATAAACCCATATTTCTCATAGATTATTCAAAAAAAGAAGGCACGGTGATATCCTCCTTCATTAACATTATATAATAATATCTTAATGATAAATTTCCCATATATAATCATTTTTATACACATAGAATATTAAATAGGTAATAAATTCTTAGATACAAATATCTATTTATTATTGTGTATTATTGTGATCAAAATAATCCATATAGTGATGCAATATCCCACCCTTCTTCTTCATGACGAGGACTTGAAAACCCCATGGTGAATCAGTTTTGAATATAACCCATTTATCCTAATTATACTAGCATAATTTATTCAACTCATTATGTTATTAAATGGGTTTCCTATAGAATGTCTTATATCATGAAAATGATCAAGTTATAAGTTTTATTGAGAAAATAAACTCCCATGTTGGAGGAAAACCTGAAAATTCATTAGAGGAATCATCACCAAATTCCTATATAATATCCATTTCATCAAACATGATCATTTCAGTAGTATCAATAATATGTTCTAGATATTCTTTCTCATAGGTAAATTATCTTTATGCATGATATTATGATACCAAAGTATATTAATAATCCAAATTTCACTTGCGATGAACATGAGGCAAATACATGATATAGAGTGTAATTTTCTTCTCCACAAAAGTTTTTATTTATATATATTTGGAATATAATTCCATACATATAATTGAATTAAATTATACACATTTGAGTGTCACAAGGTTGGATGTTAAATTAATCTCACAAATATTGACAATAGGATGTGTTAGATGAATGTTATGTAATAATAGAATGATTTTCCATTTCATTAAAAACTCATATTCCATTTTCAAGGTTGTGGTAAGATTTGTTCTACAAAAAATTATGGATATTAACTAATGTCTACAACCATAGTGAAATAAGAAATTTTATGTTCATGAATGGATTATTAGTCATCCTCACACTATTTTATACTGGTTCTAGTTAGTTATATTATCCAAAATAGTAATTGTGGTGGGAATACGTAAACAATTATCCATAAAAAATTTAAAATAATAAAATTAAAGGGATAACTCATAAATGGCATACATTCTTTAACATATGAATGTATAGGTTAGAATCACTATTATGCCTGGATTATGTCCTAAAATAAAATTATATAATATTTTCTGTTCACTTCATAATTTTTGGTGATGATATTTTCAACTCAAGAATGCATATCGCCTAGGACTATCAAAATCATGTGTTCAATATGGAACATTGTCATGAACTATGTGATTATTGATTTAATACGCTGTGCAAAATTTTTATGGTTTTATCTTCTAGGTATAGATGTTCTATAAAAACATAATATTATAGTATAAATATATAGTTATATTTTTATATCACAAATTACTCTATAATTTTTCATATTTGTTTTGTTATTTTCATATGTCTAGTTTTATACATAAGTGTATTAATAATTTCTTCTAATACTAATCAAAAAAATTACATGAAATTACTCTAATATAAAATATGAAATCATGTAACTTAATATATCTTAATTAATATTTTATTACATAAAGGAAAGTTCAATACAATGAAAAGTGATCGTTAGGCCTAGTACCTTATTCTAATTTCAAATATATCTCAATAATATTGAACATTGATACAAAAACATTATTTAGAAATTATTAATATTTTCTCAAATATCATTAATTTTCTAATACTGCAGATTATTGAATGGGGACATAGATATGAATAGGTTGAGATATAAATCCTAGTAAGGGAATAATCAATGAATAACATGATGAATGTAAAAAATTTAATTCATGAGACATATAGAAATAACATAAATTGGGTGAGAATCATAAAAATGAACATGGATACACAATATAAGATGATAAGATGATGGAAAGAAAGGAATGTCAAAAGGTCATAAAAAATGACGTCATATGTAAAATTAAAGGAAATAATTAAGAAATAATAACATAATGATATTAGGATTACCTCACATGAATCATAAATTTTATCTAAATTGATAAAAAATTACATAATGCAATGGTGGACTATAAAATTTTACACCCACTGGTCACATTCACATTGTATACATTCATTTGTGTTCCACATAGATCATTAAATATAAGAACATAATTTATCTCATGAATATATATTGTGGATTATTTATGTGGATTTAATCTATCAATGAAGGTTAGGAAAATGTAGTTTAATATACTCAAAATTAAATTACAATGGGAATTCACTATATAAGTGTTTTGGATTGATAATCATACGATAATTTCAATAGTATAAATATTGTACTTAAAGATTCATTGAATTGTTTATTAAGAGTTAAAATTGGTATATAATTAAAACGAAATTATAATTATAGTATTATGGATTTGTAAAAAAGCATTACATAATGGATTATTGGATTTCAAAAGGGATTAGTACAATGAATGTACATGAAATAAAAAGAAAAGGAGAGAGTCTCTTACCTTGAGAGGGAACTGCTAAAAGCTCGGGAAGAGCATCTTATGAGATTAGGAACTTATTTTGTGGGGATTTAAAGGATTTTTTGGGATAATAAAATAGTTCCCAAATGGGTTTTTGTGAATAGAAGTGGGAGGATGGTTGGATATTTATAAAATTTGATGGAGAATTATTTATAATTTTCTAAACATGTCTTTTAGAATCTTCATGATAAAATAATATAAACCACAAACCATAACATGGTTTTTATCTATATTTTTATCAATCATATTTTTTCTTAATGTTTTTAAATTATATAAACCATTATATGTAAAATAATTCTCTTACTAACTTTCAAGTGAGACATTTAAAAAAATGAATTTTAAACCTTAAAAAATATATATGTATTTTAGAGTTCATTAAGGGTTGATAAAATTATTCATAAAACATCAAGAATAAATTATATGATTTTTAAAATCTAATACTACCAATGGAATCCATTTATATAAATTATTACACTAATTTTTCGTCATTATTATGTCGTAATTATAATAGTATATTTATTGTGTCTATAATTTTTACACACATATTTGACTGTCTTAGAAAATTATGGAAAAATATGAGTTGAATAAATTAAAAATTATAATTTAAATCATAATAATTAATTCGTCAAAATATTTTTCTAAATTTTTTATAATTTTTACTATAAATAAAAAATTATATAATAAAAAATACATGTTTTTAAAACATTGTCGATTTTATGAAAATTATAAAAATTAAATATTACCTAATTAAATTATATAAGGATTTATAGTCAAAAATTATTATGTAATTAGAATATTTTATTCAAT
Organism: Viscum album; assembly: GCA_963277665.1. NCBI lineage: Eukaryota > Viridiplantae > Streptophyta > Magnoliopsida > Santalales > Viscaceae > Viscum > Viscum album. The sequence goes on along the minus strand of OY728141.1, from coordinate 1,586,819,439 downwards.
TTTTTTAAGTTAATTATGTATTTTACCAAAAGAGTGTCCTGATTGAAATAAAATATTTCCTACAAATAAATTTTAATGTCTTCAAATAAAAATCAAATTTTTATCAAACTCATTTTATAATTATTATTAAAGTAATAATAAAAAGTGATAAAAATAATAATTGCTTTTTTAAGAAGGGTAATATAAAAATTCATACTACAAGGTTAGAGATACATGACCCCTTACTACACCAATGTATCTTTAAAGTATATGGTGTTTTATTGTAGGGTTTTTTTGGGGTGGTTTGGTGAATAAGATTTGTGTTTCTATCTCAATAATATTTAACTTCACTCATTAATATTTTTGTTCATCATTTTGATATAGAATTTTCTCATGGTTTTAATCAAGGGAAATTCCTTGTGATTCTATATCCCTCGAAATCTCTTAAAAATGGGTTACATAACATATTATCCTATTTTTGGAGGACATCACTGCCTTTATATATGAAAAAAACTTTATTATAACCCTTAATATATACTAATCATAATGGTCACAATAAAATGGATATATTATCAAACGTAGACATTCTTATTAAACTTTTAAATCTGAAAGGCTCTCTATTGGTCTAAAATAACGAATTTGGTGCATGTGTTTTCTATAACTATATTATATAAAGGGATGTTTTCATTAAAAAGTAAATTTCATTTACAGTAGTTTGGGAGGTTATAATATCTATCAAAATTATCCTAGGATGAAGCGAAAAAGTAACTATAAGAAATCATTAATGTTAAAGGAATATAATGCTTCAATAGTCAACAATGATACTTGGAGAGGTTTTGGTGATCAATCCACTAATATAATTAGCATTTCGAAAAGTGATTTTTATTGGAATATCATATTATATTATATGAATATTCCTCTAAATGATATAAGATTATTGTGAATAGTAAATCATAGATCACATGAAAAACTATATTATAATGTTAATATTTCATTTATTTTTGATGTTGGAACTTCTTCAACGACCTTAAAATATGAGTATGATATTCCATCATTAGAATTAATTAAAATATATATGGATTTCTAGGAAAATAAAATAATAAATACGGAATAAAGGCCTTAATTTAGAAACTAAATTTTTTCTTATGTATATTACAAAAATTCTATACATAACTCATAAATTTAAAATCTTACATATAGTTTTTAGGTTAAATATAAATCTATTTCCACTCATACTGATCAAAACTTTGATGATATCATAAAATCTAAAATTAATTTTCAAATGATTCTATAATGTAATATTATTCCAAGTAGGGATAAATTAGATAATAATTATGATTGTTGAAACCATATAATAAATCATTAGTAATAGGTTCAATGTATATAATGTTTCAAATGAAGTTAAATTTATTTTATCATATAAATGAAAAGAACTGTTATTTATTTCAAATAAGATTTCATTATAAAAAAATCTCTATTAAAAAAAGTTCATTCTCTCATATATCAAAAAGATTATATTTTTTTCAATTTTTGTGAAACATAAATCTATGAAATATATATGAGTCCATTTTTTTAATATCATTAACTAGACTATAAAAATAATAGTTTTAATATTTTTTCACTAACCATATTATGAATATTTTCAAACTACTATAAGTTTATTAATTAATTTTCTTGTTGTTGTTCTCGACATATAATATGAGAAATTTACTATATTAAAATAATTCAAAATGTCAAGTGTGGATGATTAACTTTTGGATACAATTTGAAAGGCTATATTTTCAGTATTAGAAAGGATTTATACATAGGAAATCATTAATTTATATTATATTTTATGTTTTTAGAAATAATAACAACTTTATTAACATTATTAAACTATGTAATGAAGGTTACTCAGTGATATTCGGGATGAAAAAATGTACCACTAAATGTATGGATAGACCACACACATTCTCATCCCATAAGAAAGAATAAGTTTAAAATATAATTATAGAAGACATGTATACTCGATATATATAAATTCTTAATGTCATAGAACATTCTTCCTGGATTTGGAATAAAATGACAGGAGAAAAAACTGAACGAAATTAGTTAAATATTCTATAGAATGGCTCATGAGGGAACTTCCAGAATTTAAATTTTACTCTATTGAACAATTAAACAATTTCAAGTATAGTATGAAGCATAAGTTAATATTTAATATTACTAATTAATTGTCAATAATTTATGATTTATATTTAATTCATAGGATACTTCAGGGATCTACAGAAACAACATGTGTTAGTGGAAAACATGATGTGTATGTTCTTGTGGATTATTACACTAGATACACACAGACTTTTATTATAGAATATAAGTTATAGGAATTCCATATTTATAAATTATATATTTCTCTTGTTTGAAATTTTGAAAATATTTCCCATAGCCACAATCCAGATTGATCGTGTTAGAGGTTTTTTAAATTATGGTATGGAATATTTTTATAGAAAAATTTTTATTACTCCAAATTTATCTACACTATGATCTATGCACTTTCATGTAGTGGATGAAAGAATATATAAACCCTTTTTGAAATTGATCTATTAGTGTTTTATGAATATTTGACAACTAATTATTTTTGAGTTGAATTTTTGAGTACAACCTATCTTTTTATTGATTTTTTTCATATTTTATTTCATAAATAACCTTTACAAAATCTAGAATGGTGGGAAAAAAACATTTTGCATTTTCTTTAAAAGAAATAAATCATTTGATATACAAATTACCATGTTAAAAAAATTGATGTAATCAAATATGAAGGAATTTTTCGTCAACACTATATTTCTCTTCCGAATTATCAGGATTAGATAATTATGATTAAACTAATAAAAAAATTAAATGAAAATTTTGATGAATGTAATGAATATTTACATTTAAAATTCCCAAAATTTACATATTCATATTATATTATTTAAAACCCTTGTGTTATTACCAAGAATTAAAGCACATTAAACAAAAACATACATAATAAAATCCTATGAAATAAAATAAGTTCTACTAATAGACACCCTAGAATAAGTTAATCATCTCGAATATATTGTAAAAAATTAACTTTTTATATGAAATAATTAAATCGTGAATAATTATCTCATTAATACTATATTTTTCTTATATATCATCTAGTTAGAACATGATGTTCCATTAGAATTGAATGTGAATATCATTCATTCTTATATCACCATTGAACTAAAATAGTGGATAATGACTAAGGAAATTAGAGTTGGAAATATGAAACAAATTAAGAGAGAGGGCTATATAATAGTTACAAATTTGTTGAATCTGAAAGTTATAGTATAAAAATATGAATTTCCTTATATTTTTTGTACAACCGGAATTATTTTCTATAATAATGGTTTATTGGTCATTGGTGATTATATCTATGAAAATAGAATATATTATGGAATGAATTGTTCACCAGTATTTATGCTCAATTCAATCGAGATACTCCAACATTTCACTGCTCATCATATGTTTTCACTTTTTCATATTGATATAAATATTTTTTTCGTTAAAAGTTACGTATAAGAAAATGTTTTGTTAGAAAAAACATTGTTTAATTTTTATTTATAGAAAAATTATTTAAACATTCTAGATAAAATTTTAAACAAAAACAGTCTCCAATACTCTATAATGATCAATTGTCCATATTCATACTGCAACGTAATTTCATAAAAGGAATGTTAGATCTAAAACTTTTTACCAATATAATATTTAAAGAAACATTCAATGATAACATATTTTTATAAAAAGTATCCTTTTATTATTTCAATAAAACCCATATTTTATTTGTCACAACATATATAGAGTGTATTTGAGATGATCATGATGGAGGAGGTTAATTATTTTCAAATGATATACATAACTAAAATATGAATAGGAACATATTTAACTCAACATAATTGTATAATATATTTAGATAGACAATTTGATTATGATAATAGATTTAGCATTGTTTAATTAGTAGGTACAACCTATTAACAAGACCATGATGAATCTTGAAAATTGGAATATAGATCATTTTTAATAGGTGTAATTAATATTTGATTTTCTAGGTGTCTAGTCAACTTGGCCTTATGTTTTATGTAATATTTTTTACGAGGTTCCACGAAAATAATAATAAATCATGCCTTAATATAGTTATGATAATATTTTATAATATTTATGGGAATCGATAACAAGGATTATTTTATTTGTATAAAATAGTGTTTTCAATCAAAATTTAATTTCATTATAAAATTTTAAGTTGTTGATTAGATCAAAAGAGTTAATCTAGAATATATCATTCTATTAGAGAATACTTAGTCACTTTCTGCAGTAAAAAAACTCACAGTTTCACATTCCCACACTAAACCTAAATATATTTTGGTTTATAGTAGCTGTGCTCTAGTGTTCTAAATTCATTACTCACTACAAAAAATTGATTTTTTTTTCAATTAATATATGAATTTTTTTATAAGACATGTTATACATACTCATAAATGGAATCATCACAACACTAATATATAAAACATGTATACATTTTACATAACTTTCCCTATAAGAACACAAAAAAGGGAGAAAATTGATTCATGTTTATTTGAACTAAAAATGATTTTATTGAAATTATCAATAAGCAATAAAATTATGATAGAATATGAAAAATTAATGATAAATAAGGCATTATTAATTAGATTTGATAAAAATTTATAAATCCATTTTTTCAATCTCTTAACAATGAATGAAACACATTAATGTGGTACTCATTATTATTTAAGAATTGAACTAAATTTTTTTCGTATATATGATAAATAATATTATAGTTATATGGAGAAGAATTATTATATGATATTTGACCATTCATGGAAAACAAAAATAAAAGTTAGTAAATGTAATAATTGACTTTAAAGAAAATTACATTCACTAGTGTATCTTTTACTATATGGTTTCACATCTAAAAGAATCACCTTATATATTATTTAACAGAATTAATATCATTCATATCGCTAGAACATCATATTTTGAAAAACATGTGTATTTTAAATAATTTTATTTCTTAAACTTATCTTTTACGATCAATTAACTATAAATTTTCTACTCAATTTTTCCCAAAATTCCCGTGATTATTTTCTAATTCACATAAGAAAGGGTAATTTTTTCTATTTAGTTTTTAACATTTATTTATTTTACATTCTTAGTAACAATTATAAAATTTAAATTAAACAATGTCTGGAACGATTTTTTCTAAAGGAAGGTCATGAATTTCTATTGGGAGATAACTTTAAGAAGGTTCACACCACCAGTCCTTATTATAAATTTTTTTGGGTCTCTTCTGATACTAAATCATTTAATCCATGATTTATTTAATTTTATTCACATTATATATTATTTTTTGGTACTACGTAACCATCAAAAAGGGGTAGATGTTTGGAAATTCTGGGGATTGAGATGTTCATATGAATGAATTGTAAGGTTTATAAAGGATTTATAATACTACATTTTTAGGAAGAGTTTTTAAATCATAATTTTGAAGGAATTTAAATTTTAAAAAAAATAATAATCTTTATTTTTAAATAATATGAATTATAAATTAAAGACTATTTTATGGGAAAATTATTATAAAATAAAGATATTTTTTAGAAGATCAGTCCTTATAATATTATAAATTATAATTGTTATTAATAAACATTTTTTTATTAAAGGTTAAATTTTATAATTTAGAGATGTTATATACATTTAATATATGTCAAACACTATAATAATTTTCTATTTATATTTATAGAAAACATATATTTTTATCCATCTCCTCTGATTTTCAAAAAGGGTAAATATTGTTAAGTAGTTATCTGGAAGTGTTTTGTAACAATTCACCTTCTCTTTGTCATTGGTATTGTCAACTCACAATACACTCCATTTATATTTTAACATAACATAATGTTTCTTATATGATTTTTTATTCTATATAGTCTTATTGTTTGATCATCTTTTAAAACTAAATAAATTTACCTTTCATCTACAAGGATATTTTATTAGAGAACCCAAAGAAATTATGAAATATTTTTTTTATTTAAATGTATTTTCTTCAACATCATATGGTACACATGTATCTGAGGCTTAGCGAAACACAATACAATATTTATATTATAATTTAACACGACTCTTATGAACTATCCTCAAAAAATTATTTTATGAATATAATTAAAAACATTTTAAAATTTTTGTATAATGAATTTAGATAAAGAAGATATATTTATAAACATTTAAATTTTTTTTACTACAGTCATTAAAAGATTTGAAAATACATTTTTGTTAAAATAAATTATGTCTACTTCTTTTTATGACTATATATAAAAATTAATTATTGAATATTTTAGATTTTTTTAAATAATTATTTTTTAAATATATAGGTAAAAATTATATGATGGACAATTTTTTAATATATTGGGATGATATTAACCTATTTCGTGAATTGTGAAAAATATTGTGTTTTATTAAAATATACCACCTTGTTTAATGAATTTACAACGTTTCGAAAAATTAATTTTTTTTAAAGAAAAATTATTTCAATTATATGTTTACTAATCCAATATTAATCATATTATACAACATAATATTTAATTGGGGTGTTAAATTTACTAATAGTTAGAGAAATTTTCACTTTGTAAAATCATTTTCTTCATAATGTCTACAAGATTAATTTTAAATTAAAATTTCTTAGTTATAGAGATTGAAGATGGGAAAATGTTTTCAATATTTCATATCATAATAATTTTTTTTATTATATAATAAGGTCAAAATAATTTTAAGCCAAAAAAATATTAAAATCCATAAAAATTAAATATTGTGTTCTAGGATAAAATTGGTTTACTCTAGTTTCAAGCTAAATGATAAGGGTTAAAATCACCGAAGAACACGTCCAATTCATATTTATGGCCTTACTTAAAACCTAATTACCCTAGTATGTATTTTTATATTATTATAGGAAAATTTTCCATGAATGTGACCAATGCGATAAATTAAATTAAATAAAAATATAAAATGTCCACCGTATGATTTTATATTTCAATTATGTGTTCCCATAGGGAAAATGAAAAATGTGAGATATTATTGATTTTCATTTTAAAAGTAATGAAATTAATATCATTTTTTAATTATTTTTTACATTAATTAATTATATAGTTACATTACATACATAATAAAGGGAAACACAATAATTATTGAATTAATAGATAAAAAAATAAATGCTCCAAAAAATATAAAAAGTAAAATATATTTATTTAATTATTATATTCCAAAAAATATCTATATAAATATATCATTAAATAAATGAGTTTAAATAATATACACTATATCAACCTTTTTATTACTGTTTTTAATGTCAAATTACATGAATAGTTTCAAAATCAACATCAATGTTATTTTATAATAATAAATATTTGAATTATTTCTTTAAAACTTCTAAAAGACCTATCATCTACCATTAAATTTTTATATGTTTAAAAATGGAAACAATAGTCCATTAATGGTTAAATGGTACTTTTATTATGATTATATTAACCAAATAGTAGAAACATCATAACCTTGGTAATGGGTAAAAACATAGTTTTGTGCGTCAGTTGTTCTTGTGTAGAAAATAAGTTTCAACACATAGGGGATTATTTTTATAAAAATATGATTTCACATTTGAGACAAATATATATATATATATAGGATTGTTTATTTAAATTCAAAATTATTATGATACCAATGTAAAAAAAAGAATAATTATTAAAGTAAAAACATTAATTGTAAATGTAATGAAATATATGAGCTAAGAAACAACAAGTTTGAAAAATGTGTTGTTTCATGATGTAGAGGGGTGTATTTAACATATAATCTCTAAACTATCTTTATTACAACTTTTATGAGGCACTTGGGGGGATATTTACTTCCCATTATGGAATTTGTTTTGGTATTTCCAAGACCAACAATCCTTCTCAATTATAACATTCCACCTCTTCCCATCAAAACATTACACATCCTAATCCATTTGGATCAACCAAACCCTTCAAGAATCCATAAATTACATCATTATAAATGTTTTATAGAATCTTTTTATCCAAAATTTCAACTCTATGATCCATAAATAACATCATTATATAGGTTTTAATAAGATCTTATTATTCATATTCCATAACATATATTCATCTCTTATTCTACCAAATGGGAAATAAGATAGTTCATCACCTGTACAATAGACTACCGCCTAGTAAAATTATGTTGTTTATTTTCCATCACCACCTCTCGTAGTTGGATATAATTATATATTTTACATATTTAATGTATATTAATGAAATAATTATGCTTATTAAATTATAATAAACCATAGTTTTTATAAATATTTATTCTCTAGAATACAATAACATCTCTCATATGCACGGAACAATACCACCATGGGATGTTATGTGGTGTGTTCTTTAGTAATTATTTTCATGGAAGGAAATAATGATAAATTTAATGAATATTTTTGATATATATCAAATCATAATTAATATGGATATATTATTTACTATTTACCTTCATTTTCATTCAGTCATGGGTAACATTTAAACAATGTTCATGTGTATGTACGAACTACTGTTTTCACAAATAGTGTGATTTATTTTTAATATCTCACATTTATGAAATAAAATAAATATCAATATAGTGAATATATATCATATATATATATCTTGTTAACCATTAAATTGATGAAAAAACTATGATAAATCTAAATTTAAAATAAATACTAAGAGAAAATAAGAGTAAAAAATGAAGTAGTTGTACCTGAAATTCGATTTTAACATGATTTAGACAATAAGTGGGTAACAAACTGTTATAAAGAAATTATATATTGAATGATAAATTTTATTATGTTTATTAAATTGATTTATAGAAAAAAATATTTATAATTCAATATTAATGAATTTATAAAAAGCGATTTGATACTTCTGGTAATAGATTTTTGTATCAAATTTTCTTCTTTGGGGTGTAGGTAATGTTTTCACATATATTATGTTATGAGATTTATAAAATACCCATATTAGATGTCATATATATCATTTATATATTATAATTACACATAATATTTCTTTTAATTTTATTCTTTAATGGGGATTTCAATTTAAAACATATCAACATAGTCATGGTTTTATGTTTCAATGTCATAGTTTATCCGGATTGTTCGTGATGAAGTTTATAATGATGAAATATTTTGATATAACTATCAAAAAACTCATGTGTTATATTCTCTTCTAGTTATCATTTGAGTATAAATGTTATCATTTAATATTTATCAACTTTTTGTTAATGATATTATAATTACAATTTTTTAAGACAAATCATCATTATTCCTCTCTTAGGTCAAAACATGTTTTCATCAATATACATGTTTTATAAAAGTTTTTTTAAAAATATATTAACATTATCTAAATGATTTATTAATATTATTTTTACCCATTTATTATTTTTAGAATGTTTTAAAATGTTGATCTTCCAGTCATCTTCCAAAGATGGCCAGTTTGGATTTTATCGAGAATGTGAAGTAAATAATTATATTAACATGTATGACATTAAAGGAAATTTACTGTTATCATTAAAATTATTTTATTTGAATACACATTTATAATTTTCAAATTTTATTTTAAAGGAAAAATATTTGAACAATATTATATTAATTTATAATTATGAAAATGTTATTTTAATAAATCGTTTATATTTCACAAGAAATGGTCCATGTTAATTTTCTATCCAAATAATTTTTCATATAAGATGGAATAATTTGATTTTACTTAAAATTTATTGGGTACCTAATCCAATGATACTATATTTTCTATTTTTTATATGGTTTTTGTTATAATAAAAATATATATATATATATATAACCCATTTGTTCTAAAGGGGTTATGCTATTATGAAATTTTTTATGAAAATCTTTTATTTTATTAGGATTTAATATATTAATTTCTTTCTTATGCCCATTTAATTTCATGGGTTCTGATATGATTCATGTCTTCTTTACCTATAGAAAATATATGTATAATTCTCATTATTTTATGGGTTGTATCTATATTACCCTCTAGTTTATTGGGACAATCATTTTATCTAATGAGAGAAAAATGGGATAAAATTATTTAGTCTTTATAGACAATGGGAAACCGGTCGATGGGATTAACCCACAATGGAAAACATGTTGATTTGATTGATCCAAAATGTAAAATATTTGATGAGGCCTGATTCAATATTTTTTAATGTTTCTATAGTTAACCATTAAAAATGAAATGTTTTTTATACTTTTTTGGTGCCATTAATTTATAACATGATCTTACTGTTGATGAATTATAATAATTTTAGTCTCTTATTTGTCATGCCTTTTGGAATTATAATGAATTTTGACATGACTCGTGTTTATGATATATGACATGTTGGATATAAACATTTTAAGTTTTGTTCATGATATCATACACTTATTCTTATCCTATTCTTTGTTATGATCATATAATGATATCTCCCATGTTTATTCATACTGAGAATATTAGCTCACCATTTATTTTGTTTCCATACTCGAAGTTATCAAGAAATTTTATAATTACGGTATTTTTACAGTGAGTAAAAAATGTTATGATCTTTCTTGGGGATGTTTAATATATTTAATTAAATAAATTTTTTGTGTACATACTCCCCAAAGAAATTATTACATTATAGTCCTTTTTCATGTGAATATATAGTGTTTTTATTACTCATATAAAATAAGTGGTATTGATGTAGGAAAAGATCTATTCATTATAGTTGGTCTTAGAGAGTGGTTTATTTAACCCTTGGAAAATCAAATGTGAGAATTGTAGTGGTAACCCTTATCATATGCATATGTATAAGATAATATCATAATGTTTTGGTAAGTAAGAGATTATGTGGTTTTTATATAAATAAATCTATATATTTACACTATAAGTGGATTTGTTTTAGGAAAAGATATACACATGAGTAATAAATCTAAAAAATGAATTTTGGTCTTGACTCATGCATTACTAAGAACGTGAAAATGCGCCTTAATGTGCACCTCATTTGAAAATCCTTGGGGATACTATTTTTATAACTCAAGTTTTTTTAATAACCATCATGAAGGATTTGAATAGATGATTACCATTAATTTCATCATTTAAATATAACCTGATATATTTTTTTGCAAATGTTTAAGATTTGGACATATTATTAATTATTTGACGTGATTATGTGGTTTAAAACTATGAATATTTATTCCCACACATTTCTTTTTTATTTCATTCAATAGTGAGAATAAGAAATAATTGGGTTAATGTTGAGTGTGATAGATTATGCATTTATGTGAAACCAAATGGGATGATTACAAGAGTGAGGAATATTGTGATTATTCCTAATTAGTTATCACAAAATAATATTAAAAAACTGACCCTTAACCAACTATCATTCTGAGTAAATAATTCATAGATATATTTCTATGTGATTTTTTGTTTTGGTGAAATGGTGAAATGAATATTCAGTTTACTATATATTAAAAATGAGGAAATAATCATTTAAGGGAAGGTCTCAAAGGAACAAGAATATGATTTATGTATATTGAATATGGGAAAAGTGTAATCCATTATTGAGGAAAAATAAAAAGGTCATCTAACATAATGAATGATAATAGTGGTTTTCCATTGGAATCTTTAATGGATAAATTATATAAGTATCGAAGGTATAGTCATTTTTCAAACCAATATCGTAGAGGGAATCTCAATAAGAAGATCAACAATATTGTATGAGTAATGGTGATTTTATTTATGACAAACATATTAAAAATGACATATCAAAGGAGGGTGTTATTTTGGAATAAGATAATTATGCTTGGTTAATGGTTTAAGAATCAACCAGAATGATTTAAATTTTTATGTATTGAAATTAAATAAATATATAATGTAAAACATGAAAATATATATAAGGGTTTACCTATAGATGTTTTTTCTTATTGATTTTCTATAATATGTTGAATGGTACCGATGGACTAGAAATGTGATTCAAATGAAATGTGATATTTTATGAAAAACATATGATTGGGTGAAGATAAACGTTAATACATTACTAATTTATCGGAAATGCTGTTCAGTTATGGATAAATATATGAATAATATGGATAATGTAATCATGATAGTGTTGATGACCTCAAAACTGATTAATGATTTATTGAAAAAGTAGTTTATACTATATTTGATAGTATTTCAGTTTTTTTTGATTTTTTTCATATATTCACTAAGAAATAGTTTTATTGAATCAATTAGGAATCAGTTAGGTTTTCATAGAGGTTTTATGACAATTCAGGTTATGACCATGTTTCATGGGATCATATTATAAAGGTACTCACATATTTGGTTTATGAAAAATAACTTCTACATTATGATATTTATGGGAATGTTATTCAATTGAATTTTAAAATTTATCATCCTTATATTTAAATTTTAATATATTAGAAGATTTTTTAGGTAAATAATTAATAAAATGGTTTAATTTTAACTATAGATGAGGTTTTATAGATTAATATATTATTTCATCATATGAAGATATATCCAATTTGGATTAATTGTAGTAACCATTTTGGATTTGAGGATAATTAAATATAAAATGTTGATATATAATTCTAATATTGACCTTGTGATATACTAGTAGCTTTGGTATAATAAATCTAATTTATTCCTCAAACTAAGATATTAATTTTAAATTGATCAATACACAACCAAGGGATGAGTTGTGTAATATGAAATGGAAATAAATAGTGTAATTGTATTTTATAGATTTGTATATCAATGTAGTAAGCATTTATTAAACATTAGTAAAATTTATATTGATACAAAAAATTATTCTTTTTAGCTTCAATTATATATATTCAATGATACTTTAACTCAAAAATATTTTTTAATTTATGTTAGTCAATTTTCCCCTAACTATGTTCTCTATCACTCTATTTTAGTCATTAATAAATAGATTTATTTTCCATGCAGAACTATTCATTTCCCCTAATGTTTGACTATTTGGTTACCTCATTATATGATGACCTTCATAATTTATTTTCTATCTATTCAAGAGGATGTTTTGTTAACCCATTTATCATGTGGAATTTCCATAAAGGAAATTTCAAATGAAAAACTGTGGATTATCAAGATCACATTCCAATTGGTTGGAGTAAATTTATTTAATTATTGTAAAAGTTAATGCACTGTGATTTTTTTTAAATAGATCTCAAATAAATGTATTTTTTATATCTTATGCTACACACAACACTGACTGACTAAAAATTAATTTTTTTAACAAAATGATAAACCCCATTTTAAGGGGTAAAAAAGAATCTAAATGACATCAATGACATAACAGACATTCAAGGACCACAGTATAATGTATAAATACAAAAAACAATCCAATTCCAAACCAAAAAGAAGAAATCCTCCTTTGTATAAAAATCACAAAATGAGCTTCATCCTTCAAAAAACTACATAGCTAACAGTCTCATGCACGAATTCACAAGCACAGTACCCATGGAAGACTCCATAACCTATCAAACATCTAATTCCGGTTAGCCATGATCTATGAAATCTACCTACTCTAAACCACTTCTAGAGTCATGCCTTGATTATATCTTAATTAAATGACCATATACCTTATACCGAAGCACCACAAAACAAATAGATTGGTAGAAAGACCAGTCCACAAATTCACAAAACATCCAAAAGAAATCCATTCAGAAATTCACAAAGCCTTCCAAAATGCTAAAAAAACCTTCACATCATAACAATCACTGCAATGAAAAAAAAACAAGAATAACATATGAAATCCAATGCATATATTCAACAACATATTGGATTAAACTCATCACTGGAAAATCCTCTCCCGAGTGATGGAGGAAACCTCATAAGAAACTGAATCAATCAAAAAACTAACCCCCTAGTGCTACCATCACACATTCTCAAAGGGACCACACAATATACCCTAATCCCTTGTTGTAGGCTTCAACTTCCATACCTTCACCGTGCAGTTAAGGAAGCAGAGCACATGAATCCTCGTTGGATCACAACTGCAAAGCTGCAAGTTGAACAAACGCAATCCCTCCTCCATAGACCTCCCACAAACACCTAGACTTGAAAGTGAAATCTAAGAAGAGAAGTTCCACCTCTAGCATGAAGAACCACCCTCGATCTTGAGAATACCACTGAATATGACACTTGAGATGACCTAGACTAAAAGCCTCCAATGTAGGCTTGCTAACGAACCAGGAATGAAAAAGGAAATTGAAGGAAGATGGTGTTCGAAAAGATCAACAGGGAAGGGATGAGATTAAATCCTCAACTACGAAGTGAGACTAAGAGGTAGGAGCACAGATCCAAACCATCATTGTCTCCATAGAACACACACCAAGCTCATAGTGAAGAAATGAAAAGGAGGAGTCGAAGCCCCTCGAGTTCGAGGAGAGGATAATGTCGATGGAAGGAACCCTTTCTTAAACATGGTGGTATGTATAAAAATAGCCTATTTTTATAATTAATTACAATTTTTTAGGATGAATATGTTTTACCTATAAAAATTTATTAATTTTTTATAGTTTTTTTCTTCAAAAATAAACTTTTTATAAAAAAGTATATTTATTTTTTTGGAAAAGTAATGATATTATTTTTTTGAGAATTTTAGAAAACAAAATTCAAAAAACTAATTTTCAAAATAAAAATGAAAATTTATCTTAGTGTAAATTTTATATTTTTTTTCGAAAATATTATTTTTTTAGTGAATAGTAATAAATACAAAGTACTATTAAAAGTTTATTTTAATTTAATGCATTTCAATAGATCCATTTTATTTAACATTTATTTTAATTTAAAATTTTTTAAAATATATATTCATTAATATAATTTATAAAATTATAATCAGATTTTTATTGAATTTTTAGATTCACTCATTAAATAATTATGGACAGTTTTAAATTGGAAAATTATATCATCATGTTGTTTGCGGGATTAATTTCAAATTAAAATTTTCCACATTAATGAATTGAAATTTGGAAAATACAATCCAGAATTTGAATCATAATAATTAATGTCATGTAAAAATTTAAGTGTAATTTTAGGTAATCATGAATAGTTAAAATAATAACAATTATCTAAAATGGTTGAGATTAAAATATGATTACAGCGTGTTAAACAAAAAATATAAGATTAAAATGACCAAAAAACATTTCAAATTCTTAGATTATGGACATATGTGGACCCTTATTAACATAGAATATATTTTTATGAGATTTTTGGAATCTTCTCTAAGAATCAGAAAACATTAATAATTTAAGTAATGAAAAAGGCCAAATTTCACCCATATTTCATTATATTTCAATTATGTATTAACATAGTGAAAAAATAAGTCATGAATTAATATTTATATTCATTTCCAGGAAAGTGAAATTAATTTCATGATGGGGATTTATATTAAATTTTTAGAAATTATATAATTACATAAAATTATTAACAAATTGCAATGTAATAATTAGTTAATTAATATAAAAATTAAAATAATGATCCTAAAAATAATATAAATTTGATGAATTATCACACTACATGAATTGTTTAGATAAATATAAATATATATACTAGTGTTAAAATAATATATTCAATTTATATCTTTGTCTTGATGTTCTTAATGTCAAAATAAATTAATTGTGTTAAAATATTTATTATGGTTATTTTATAATAAATAAAGTTTTATTGTAAAATATAAAATTAATAAAAAAATATTCATCACAATTAATAGTACATATTTAAAAATATTAGAAAAACCAATTCGGGGAACATTTTCCCTTTTATAATAATTATATTTACCACAAGAGTAAACAAATTGACACCATGGCGAAGGGTAAAATAGTGTTTTTCTAAAAAACACAGGATTGTGTAAAATTTAATATTCCCCAAAAATATGAAGATTATTAAGTGAATTAAAATAAATATTTATAACTAATATGTTGAAAATATCTAATTAGACTCATTTATTTCTAGTCTTTAATGAAAAATCATGTAGGTAAAAAACTAAATATCATAGTGAAGACTAAAATAGTAAAAGTGTGAAATTTTAGATGTTAAGGAACAACATGTTTAAAACATGGGTTTTTTCCTGCTTTGGAATCATTTATTGACAATGTAATTCCTAAAATTATTTTATTATCAATTTTTTAGGCATAAGGGGTGATATGGAATTCCAATTATTTAATAAGTTTGGGTATTTAAAAACAACCTAGTCCTCCTCAATTATAAATGGCTACAACTAATGATCACTTATGCACACATCATAATCCATTTTTCTACACAATATTTTAAATAAAATCCCTAAAAAAATTCGTATAAATGTTATAAATCATATTTTCACAACAAAATTTCAACCATTGGGTCCTTAATTAATGATCCAAATCGGGTTGTTCTATGGGAATGTAATTATCTTAACAACACACTTTCTATTTTTCCTTATTCTCTTAAAATCTACATAGATATAATCATAATTAAAATATAATAAAAGCAATATATATCATATATTCATATGTTATTATTTTGATTTCATAACCTCTACTAATCTCTTCACCCATAAAATGGGAAATAAAACAATCAATCGTCTTTATGGTAGACTACCGCCTCATAAACTGATGATATTAGTTATCCACCACCACCACTCAAGGTAAGATATAATGTTGTATTTAACATATAAATATTATATTTATAACATATTTATACTTTTAGTATTATAAAAATATATATTTCAACAATATTTCCATTACATGGGAACATAATAATTTTTCTCGTGCGTAAGGCGGGCTGTCGCCTTGCGAAGTGATATGATTTTTTCTTCAATAAAAAATTACATGAATGATAATAGAGATAAATTTAATGAATATATATGATATATATTTTAATTAATAATGGAACTATAAATTATTTATATTCATTACCTTTACTTTATTTAATTTTTTGATAAAATAGAAACATTATTCATGCATACATACGTCATACCTTCTCCATGAATGGTGTGATTAATTTTATATATCTGAATTTAATGGATTAATATTATTAAATATAATATTAATATAAATTATATTTATATCATAGATAATATTTTTTAGAAGATTTTACATTGATCAATGTAAAAGTAAAAAAATTACCAAGAAAAAACCAATATAGAAAACAAAGCAGTTATTACCCAAAATATGATATTAACAAGGAATTGTTAATAAAATGGTAATAAAATTTCATAATAAATCATATATGGAATGATATAAATGTGTATATAATATATTTTAAAGAATAATTTATTTATTAAATGGTTTTTTAATTTATATGAAGGAATTTTATAATTATGGAATAATATTTTTTTCCCTAAATACCTTTTTGGGGTGTCAGTAATGTTCTGAACATATCTTATTTTATGAGGAGTATATTCATACCCATTGACATGTTAAATATAGAATATAATTATTCTTATGATATTTAATGCTTAAATTTAATTTATTATTTAATGGGGCATAATATTCAAAAGATATCTAAGTGGTACATTTTTTCTGCTACAATATCAATGTTTAGTAGGATTGATTATGATTATGATTTTAAAAAGAAATGTTATGATGCAATGCTCATCAATCGCAAGGTTTTTTTCTCATCTAGTTATTCCGGAATATTGAATGTTTTCTATTAATTATTTTTCTCATAACAAAATAAAGATAGTAAGAGATTATTTTTTAAATGATATTTTTATTTATTAGTTTCCTCTTTCGAAAACCATATTTCATTCATATCCATGTTATCTAAAAAATTTCTCTAAAATATTTTACAATTATAAAATGAATTTATTAAATACACTTTTACCCATTTTAAAATATTACAATGTGTTTCAAAATTAAATACAATTTTCTAAACAATGCGCATTTTTATTTTTCTGATAACGGGGAAATGAATATTTATTTTAACAAGTATGGAATGAACAAAATTTACTAGTGACATGACCATTATTTTCATGGAATACGAAATTATTATCTATGAAATGTTATTTTCAATGAAATTTATTGGAACTATATTTTACAAATTTTTAATTTTCAAATAGGTTTTTTTCAAATAATGTTTAATTTACTCAAAAAATGTTCCAAGTAAATTTTCAATAAAAACCAATTTTCATATAATATAAAATACTTTTTTGTTAATTATTATTTATTGTGGATATGATCCAATAATACAATCATATTTACTTCTTTTTTTGGTTTATTTTATGATGAAAAAAAATTATGAATCACATTTATTATCTATAGATAATACTATAATGATTTGTTTTGTCAAACACATTTATTTTCAAGGGTTATGAGGTGGAAAATATATTAGGAATCCCATTTTTTCATATATTTTGATATGATGTTTTTTTATATTCTTGAGGCACACATATATATGATTTTTTTATGGGATTGGTAAGACATGTATATCCCTTCAATGAATTTGGTGAATCTTTATATATCATGAGACAAGAAAGAAAAGAATGTTGGTGAACTTAATCCACAATTGTAAATGGGCCATTGGTCTTGATCCATAATTGGGAAACTGATGATGCAATTGATCCAAAATAAAAAATAGGTGATGTGTCCTAATCCATTATTTCTTGTTGTATATGTTTAAATCCTTTACAAATGAAATGATTTATTTCCTTTGTTGGTGCCATGATTTTAAGACATGATATTATAGTTAACAAATTTTGATGATTTTGCACTCTTATAAATTTTTCTTCTTGGAATGATAGATCTTAATTTCATAACTCATGTTTAAGGTCTGTGATAGGTCGAGTGTGAGCATTGTATATTATAATCCTGATCTCATATCCTTGTGCTTATTTTATTCTTTAATATTATTGTAGAATGATATTTACCATATTTAACATTTCTTAGTATCTATTCACACCATTTTTTATATTTCATTTCCCATAGTGATGATGAAATAATTTAATTAGTGTATGTCTACCATGAGTTAAAAAAATGATGAAATATCTGGGAGATGTTTATTATCATTCATTAAATCAGAATATTATGTTACTAGTATCCAAAGACAACAAACCCATTACAATCATTTGTTGTGTATTTTTGAAATTTAATTAATATTGATCTAAAATTATGTTATTTTTCTATATTAAAATATAATGTCATTATAGTTATAGAATTATAATTTCATGAAAATTATAATCAACAAATTATTGATTCTAAAGATATATTTTTCAAATGATGAAGTGTTGCGTATGAATCTTCATCAACTATAATTGAACATTTTGAATCATAATTTAGTAATTAATAATAATTTCCATTTAAAAATTCATATAAGGGTTTTTTGGATCATAATATAATCGTATGTTGTAGAAATTTATTACATTATGGTGAATATTATTATGAAATATGATATTTCCAATTAAATGATAACACTTATGTTTTCATGAATTTGTGATAAGAAATAATTCATTTGGTGAATTACTTTATAATGATATTAGTTTTTTAGTTATATTTTTTCATTATCCATATTGTGATAACAAAGAGGTTTAATCCATGGAACCTAAAATGTTTCCAATAAAAGAGATCAATGATGTTTTAGGTATCAGAAGGAGTTTTACCTTCTAACAAGTTTATATTGGATAAAATCCTTATGAATAATTTTTAACAATCAATATATCAAAGTTGTTCTAATAGGTAGAGGTATATTTTTCCAAAGTCTCTATTATATATATTTACGGAGAGGACTCTATTATTTCATAAGAGATTCAATCGAGGATGTTCAATGTATATAACTTGGATAAATTTTTTAGCTTATCAAAACAATTACAACATTGTATTAAAAGTATTAACATCTATTAAAATGATATATTTGTTAATAATATCAGTTAGGGGTATTCAAATTTTAATTATTTACTCCTACAAAAACTTCTCTTTAATTTTCCACTTTATGGTTTTAATAAGATAATGGTTATTTTTTTAATGTACCTTTTAGAATTTATAGTTTTAATTTATACTCTAATTTTATCAGGTTGTATTTTTTTTATAAACTAATTAATTAATGAGGGAGAAAATTTTAGTTTTGTTTTTATCCTGTAATTTTTGACCCCTCACATAGATACTATATTGTTCATGCTCTGGAAATATAATGCATGTTCCACTCTTGTAAATTTTTATCGTTAAAGAAAATTTCATTTTTTTATATTTATGAAAATTATTTCATGGTATTATAGGCCATTGTTCCATAAAATAATACATAAGAAGATGTTTAACATTAATATTTTGACTGATTATAATGATATTATCAATTTATTAATATTTAATGTCTCACACTATTTTATATAAATATAAATACCACTCAAACTTTTGAATTGAATTTTTTTTCTTAAATATTATTATCAGAAGGGTCCTCAAAAACACTATTAATAGTATAGGCTATGGATAAGATACTACCTAGAGGTTTATAATATATAATATTGGTTATCCTAATTTTTTAACCTAAAACTACATCATCTATGGAGTGGATTCCCATCTCTTATAAATATGAACATGGATTAATTCAATTGTTTTCTAAAAAAATTACCATTGATCTTTATGGATAATTCCTATATTTTAATTTTAGTTATGTCTAGCTATCAGTCTTATTAGAACTTGTTAATATATGGAGACCCACTCAACTATGGTTTACTACAATCCAAAATATGGATTTTTCATAATGTAATTATTAGAATATGACAATGACATAATATTTCATGGAGGGATTTTTATCTTTTAATTTCATTGTTATTGAAATCATATTCAAGTAATCATTATTATTAATTAAAGTATCATATTTCATTATAAAATTAAGATTGAATAAATAAAAATTATTGATCTCATGTTTATCATTTTATTTATGAATTCTAGTTATATATATTCTGTGATTATGCATCGTCCCCAAATTCAAAAATATGAAAATTAAAACATGATAAAATTGAGAAATAATATATAATCTTGATCTATGTTCTTCATGTAGATATATTTGAGTAAATTATGGATAAATAGAGAATATTTATGAATTCTATGAGTCTTATAATGATCTAAATTTTAATGAACATATTACTCAGATGTATTTATCCTCTTTGGATCAATATAAATTTTCACATCAAACATCATCATAATAAATTGATTATTTTAATAACTGAATACTCACTCATAGGAGAGCGGAACTTGTTTTGTGAGAGAGTATTTATTATTATAAAATTTCGAAAGCCTTATACATATTTAACTTAGAGAGAAGATAGAATAATCACTAGAATAAATATTTAATGATAATTATTAAAATAAATTATACATTTAAAATATTAAATATAATAAAATAAAATCAAAATATACATTATTTTGGTCTCAAAAAATGTTCTATACACATTCCTTGATTAGTATAATTATTATTTAATAAGAAAAAAATTCTATTTGAGGGTATTTTTAATAAATTAATAAAAAATTTAAAAAATTCACTAAAAATATATCCTAAGGCCCTATAAAAAATTAAATAAATAATTAATAGTTGAAAATAATTGTTGTAATCATTTTTAAATAAATTTTGATTTTTGGGTCCAAAACATATTTCTCAAGGGGTAACATATCATGACCATGCCTAATCCGGCACATCCTAGGTCATGCACCACTATTTATATATAATATGACCACTCAAACACATAGTAATTTATAAAAATATTTATTTTTAAAATAATACATATAAACATCCTATGAAATAATTTAACAATTCTCAACACACCCAGTAAATGGGGTTATATCTACTATTCATTCTATGGGTTTCATTGAAAGCTAAAATATTAAAAAAACATATTTTTTACAAACATTATTTAGTTTCCCCCCTGCCCCTCATAGTGTGTAATCCAACTCTTATTTGTTATCCTTCACTCTATAGTAGATTTTTTATTTTAAAATGTCTATAAACCAACCATTAAAAATATATTTTTAATTATGTTTTATCTATTATTGGCATTGTGTCTATATTGAGGACTTTAATAAAAAAATTAAAATTAAAATTAAAATTTTTTACGGCAACTAATATTTTAATTAAAAAAACATGTGATGTAGTGGAAGTGTATTGTTGGTATATTTAAAATTTATGAATTGATTAGGTCATCAAATAATTTATTTGATATAAAGAAACCCAAAGCATAATATGTAATGTAAATAATTATTTTTCAAGTATGAAGAAAAAATAATGATGATGGATTAATTGTTTCTCTAACAATGATATGTTTTTTCTATCGTTTAAAAGTTTGAACATGAAGGAATCTAATGAGAGACATTCCAGATTATCTGCACATAAACAAAATATTATTCTTTATCATTATATATCATTCATTATTTATAATTATTAAACTAAGACCCTTATGATGAATGAATTATCACTAGAAGAAGATGGACTTAATCATAAAAATGACGGTTGGCCTATTATAACTCTACAATCTTGTTTCTATCTATTAACCTTTTAGTTATAAGTGGTTGTATTAAAACTCTTCAAAGGGAATCCACATACATTTTTGGGGATTTTTTCAAATATATTTGTAATTGTATGTTTCGAGAAATTTTATTTACATCTATATGAAAAATCAATATAAAAATTACTTCATTTAGTGATGGTTTCTTAGAAGGGGACTTTAAAATCAATTCTAAACGTCAGAATAAATTATTTAAAAAAACTATAATATAGTTGGGTTTATGAATTTTTTTTATTTTACTGTGGTTATCCATATTCGGGTTCATTAGCGCAAAAATATATTTTTAGGGAATAATTTTTAATTCTATAATTATTTGTTTTAAAAAATAAAATTATTTATATTTTTATATTTTTATGTCTATTTTTACAAAAAAAATTCATTAAAATATATTAAAATCTATAATAAATTTTATATTTACATGAATAATGATATATTTTCAATATTCCCTTATCTATTACAAAATATATATATTTTTTGGTATATTTATATTATATTTATTTATTTATTTATGTATATATGTATATATTTATATATAAATATTTTCACACTCTCTCACACACAAAAAGATATATATATATATATATATATATTGAAATAAATCACAAATATAACATCATGATGCATTTTTAAGTAATCCTCAACCATTATTTTACCCATTCTTTGGTTCGGGTTTCTCCTTGGTTATTTCTATAGGAAACCTAAATCTTTTCTATTTTTTGGCTATTTACGATTAAAATACAGTTTTATCAAACTGAGTTCCCACCTAGGGTAAAACAACAAAACCTAAATAGTGGGGGTTTGTATATTTTAGGAATGGTTTAAAAAAATGCCTTACAACCAAATAGAAACTATGCACCTCGTTATAGGTTGTAAGGATAGGGATCAATGTTTGACTAACCGTGGGGCCCTTCTTAACTAACCGTATGCATGAACATTTTTTATTTTGAAAATTAAATTACAAATTCCCTAACCCTTATATAACCACATTCTGAATAAAAACATGCGAGTAATCTAAATACTAGGTCGTTAGAGCTCCCAAAAACCTTTATTGGTCTCCCTAATCCAATTTTGATGTGGATTGAAGTATCGTGAATCTCAATTGATTCCTCTTCGATAAGAGATAATCTCACATTATTTATCACATGCAATCTATTTATTTCATACTAGTTTTTAGATAATATTGTTATGTATGCTTCTAATATAATTTAATTTAGATTTCGAATCGTTGTCTTTTTTTATATCTAATTTTTTTGTTCTTCATAATAAAATCTTTTTACAAGAATTGTGTTTCATGTTTCCATTACAAATTTAGGTGGTTTCAACTATTATTGAAAAATTTTATAACCCTTGAATTTATAGATTTATGAACATAAAATTAATATTTTTAAACACAATTTTATGAAAATTATACTTTCATTTTACTTGGTATAAAAAATTGGGGAAAACCCCACATTCTAATGGAATTGGAAATTGGGTTTTGATTAAAGACTGTTGTAATTGGTGAAAATTGATTTTCAGTAAAATCCATTAATATTTTTGGTAATAAAATATGACTGGTTTTATCATTAAAAAGTATTTAATTGATTAAATACCCATATTTTTTTTAATTGAAATTGTAATAATTTATCATGAAATGGGGAAATTTTATTTTAGACAGTTTTAATATAATTCTCAAATTTTTGATTGATTTTTAAGAAAATGAGATATTGGGTGCTTAGTGAGTTATTTAGGATAATAACAATGTGATAGTAATTCTCTAGAAATATATTGATGATTTACTACTCTAAAAACATCTTAGTAAAAAAGTATTATTCTTAGTGGGATGCCAATAATTTCTCTACGGTAAGGGCCCAAGGGATGTGTGCGCACATTTCTATAATCAAGTTATTGTGTGAGTGAGGATCTCATAACATAGAACTATCATATCTATTGGCATATTACTATGTTTCTTACAATGATTATTTTGATATATATTCCATTTTTTGTAAAGAAACATAAACATTCCTTCTAATTTAGATAAATTGTTCTTTATAAAATATTTTTTATTCCATTATTAAAAATGTTTCCATTGATTGAAATGAGGAAGCATGTTTTGTTTTAAATATTAAATTACACTTCCATTCTTATTTTATAAGAAATTTATATCATGATTTTTTATTTATTTTTACTTCTTATTATGGAAAACTTTCTGATAACCTACTAAAATTTTATCTAACTCCATGAATTTTCCTTTAGTCATTCCACGAGTTCATTCTTCCATGTGATGACCCAGACACTCTTGGTCCTTCCCTTTTCCAAAATCCGGGTTGCGTCTCGGTGGGACCGATCGGTGAGACCGATCGGCGTCAGTAGCGCTCCTCTGCGCAAATAAGGTTTTAAACCCTATTCCGACTCGTTTAAGCGTGTTTTTAAGACCCGTAATGCACATAAGAGCATTAATTAAATACTTAATCAATTCATGAGTCAGCTTAAACCACCCGACCACCTTTTTAATGATGAGTGGAGCCGCGTGGTCAACCCACGACCCCCCACACCTTACGCGGTTTCACGTTTTCACCTCAACCGTCCTCGACTCTTATAAACTAAGGGTTAGCCGTGGTTTATCCTTTCCTTGATCATGGATTTTCACAAATAGCTTCTGGTTCCTCTGGCCCGCGGCATCATTATCCGTAAAGATACGCTCCCCTGGCCTAAACGTCAATCATCTATCAACAGGTAGGGAATTTCTCCTTTGCCTCTCTCTTTTTTGTATCATGCGGGGTGGGTGTGCTTTTGATTCTGTAGAATTGGGTAAACCAAACCTATATAAGATAATGAACACATTCTATAAATAAAGAGGGGGGGCTGTGATCGTTGATGGTGTTTTATATTTTGATGTTGTTTCTTCTATGACCATCTTGCTGAGTTGTGCTGGCTTGTGCCTCCTAAAAATTGAGGACGTTGGTGGTCGTTGTTTGTGCACTAATGAACCCTGCTGATGTTTTAAATGGCTTGTTTGTGGTTGTAAACTCCTTCTATGAAAAGTGAATTGGTTAATCACATATATCTGGCTGAATAAATTGAAATCACCAGGATCAACCCCTATGTGATAACTCCCGGTTAGAACACACGGAATTTGAATCATGGAGTGTGTTAAGTCGTTTAAATCTGAAAATACCTGCAAGGCCCTGCTTGTGTTGGTGGTGGTAGTTGGTTGTTTTCCTTTCGGGCTGATTGCTTGAAATGTGGGAGGGGATAGGATCCCCTGTTCTTTTATACCCTCGGTGGTTGTGTGAAATTTGGGATGGGATCTCCTATTGGTATGGATTCGGTGGATGTGAGTTTTAAATCTGGGCGGTTACTTGTTTATATCACGAATTGGGGTGGAATCCCCTGTTGTTGAGAACTAGGTGTGAACGGTTTTCTTGATGTTTGACTGTTTACTTTCTTGGACTTATTCCTATGCCTACTAGATGCCCAGTAGTGCTTAAACATAAACATTATTAATGAACGTGAAATGAGAAAGGGGACAAATGAGTTGTTAGCGTGAGTCGTGACTCGGACTGGAGTGTTGTTGTGACCTGTAGGCTGTCTGAAGAAAAACCTAGCTTGGGTGAGTTCTTGTTACGTATATATATCTACTTGTAGCTTTGTGTTTCTTATTCGTGCCCCACCCAAGTTGAGAACTTAGTGCCGAACACCCCCATTTCATGGGGGAGGGTGTTTTTCCCAACACTATTCATAGTGGCTGGTTAATAGCTCCTTTTCTGCTCCCTTTCCCGGATATCCCAAGTATCTTTGGGAAGGCTGTGATGGCCTGAGGTCCATTATTATCCCAAGAACCTTCGGTCGGGGTAGTGTGGTGGTTGGCCAGGTGTGTGCGGAAGGTGGTTTCCCAAGCGTCTTCGGGATGAGGCCCAGGTGTCTTCGGGCGTGGCAGTGGATCCTTTAGCCTTGGTGTCTTCGGGCGCGGTGGTGGTTGTTCTGGCCTAGGTGTTTGCTGGCATGATTACATGTGACAGTTGTGGCCTAGGTGTGTACGGGCGAGATTAAGCAGTGGGACTGCGTGCGGTTGAGGCCCAGGTGTGTGCGGGCGGGATTTCGGCAATGGGACTGCGTGTGGTTGTGGCCCAGCTGTGTGCGGGCGGGTGCGGTAGTGGGACTGCGGTGAGAATGGTGGGATAGGTCCGATGCGTAGGATGTCACAATAACTATTGGGAATGTGGTGTGGGGTACCCAAACATTGATGTTCTCTTACTACATATATTACTTGACTTGCGTTATTTGGGGAGTGTGCCTTGGTGAGGCCTGAGGTGGATAGTTTACCTTGATAGGTGTTTGGTTTACTCTTTTTCTCACTGGACATTAGTACGTTTCCCCATTTTTACACGAGAGTCTTTGGTTTTCCTTACTGAGTGTACTTGTATGCTCACCCTACGTATATAAAACCGCTTTCAGGTTTCCAGGAGGACTTCGGGGATCACGCAGGACATTACTAGCTCGGACCTTTGGAGCAGTTGCAGTTGTTGTTTTTCTTTTCCTCTTTGGTACTTACCTTGTAGTCACCTTTTGTACATGTGGCTTTACTTTTGGAACATGCATGTGGGAATGGTTTATTTTTTTTGGATTTACTTTCCTTTTTCCTTGGTGTTGTTGAGTTTCATCATCTCATCTCTCGATCCTATAAAATAAAAAGGGTAATGCCTTCCATTTGTGAGAAATTTCTATAGCCTTGGTGCTAGTCGCCACTCCAGGACCTATTGAAGGCGGGTTTCGAGGGTCGTTATCTCTCCTTCAACTTAAAGAAGGAAGGGCTTGGCAGTCTGCTGACCCTTCCCTCCATTTGGTGAAGGCGGGTCATGACAGAATGGTATCAGAGGAAGGTTGGTTGAGAGATAGGATGGAGTTTGGAGTTAGGCACAGTGAGTATTGCATGGGATGGTAAGGAAACTGTGTTGGGTGACCTTGGAGCGTGAATTAGGACAGGGAAGACCGGCTAAGACACGAGATTTTAGGGCCCCCCATGATCTGATGCAAAGACTCTGGACCTACAGAATGACCAAGTGAGGCCACACTGATTTCAGGGTAGAGACCCTAGGAAAGGAACATGCATCATAATGACTTGTGTTCTTGTGTTTCTGGTATGTCTTGGGAATTAATAATAAGTTAAATTTTAAGAAGTTTTATGAACGATATTCTGCACAACTTGGGCTTAGGCATTCCTTGTTTACCTTGAAGCTATGGAACCTGGAAGACGACCACGTGTGGTATAGGCGATAGAGGCCCCAGAGACTACTTTGGCCGATCGGCAGAGAGATGATCCAGAGGAAGAGGATGACCAGTGGCAGAAGACTCTTCGAGCCTTCCAATGACAGGCCCTCTAGAAGTATGAGGGCAGCACCTCCGATATGAAGATGGAAGGCTGGCTAGAAGAGCTTGTTATAGCCTTCATCCTGATTGAGGCCCCGACCGAGTACTGGGATCCTCTGGACATTAGCCAGATGCGGGGAGCGGCACTTCAGTGGTGGATGCTTTACCTGGGAGAAAGGAGAGAGTCTGAGGTGGCTTGGGTGGATTTCGAGAAGGAGTTCCGGGAGGAATTCCTCTCCTCGACGATGAAGGCAGAAAAGAGGAAGGAACTACTCTCCCTCCAGTAGGGGAGTACGTCTGTGAGGGAGCTAGGGATCAAGTTCAAGGACCTCCTAAATTTTTCTCCGGACCTCTTTCCCGACGAGGAGTCTCGGGAAAGACGTTTGGAGGAGGCACTCCGACCCTCCCTCCAGTATGTTGTTACCCCCTTTACCCTACCGACGTACTTGGAGGTTCAGAAGAAGGCCGAAGTGGTGGAGCGGATGCAAGCTCTAGGGGGAGTGTCGCGAGAGGGGATCCAGCTGGGACCATCGAAGGGGAAGGCTGTCAGCACCAGACCTTCAGTGTCAGGACCCTCTAGGATCCGACCCGCAGGGAGTAGGCGACAACAGTTTCAGTTTCGATCCCCCGACCCTCGCCCTTTTCCTATGGGCCCGGGACCGCGGTGCTTCATCTGTGGGAGCCCTGGGCATCTTCGGAGTCAGTGCCCAGACCAGGTGCAGTACAGCAGTGGCAGTCAGCCCCAGCTCCCGCCCCAGTAGCAGCTTCTAGCCAGACCTTTCTAGCAGTAGCTGCAGGGAAAGCGAGTTCCCGCTCCTCTGAGGGCAGACGTAGGAGGAGGAGGCCGACCTCAGGGCGCTCCACAGGGACCTCGACTAGGGCGTGGTCGGGGAGGTGGCCGATAGCCGAGGGGCAGGGGAGCTGGGCGTGGACAGTTGCACGCTGCAGAGGCAACAGTTACAGTAGGGCCAGAGGTTTTTCGAGGTACGATCTGTCTATTTAGAACTCTTTCTTATGCTTTGTTAGATACCGGAGCTTCGCACTCCTTTGTTGCACAAGTATAGCCTCTGCCTTGGGTCTAGATTCCGAGAGACTTCCAGTGCCCCAAGTGTTGAGCACACCATTCGGAGGTCAGACCGACTTTTTGTTCGTTTGTTGGGGATGTAGACTGATGATAGGGCCACACCAGTCGGCTAGGGATATTCATCTACTACAGATTCAGCCATACGATGTCATCCTAGTCATCGACTGGCTATTTTCTGTGTGCGCCCTCATCGAATGTTTTCGAAGAAGGGTGGTGTTCTCAGACTTGGAAAGCCGGCGTGTTACCTTCACCGCCGAGCGGAGCAGTCCGAAGGGAAATAGGAGAGAGGAACCTCTCCTCTCCTTGTTGACCGAGCTGACAGTAGAATCAGTAGATGCTGAAATGGTGGAAGTGCCAGAGATCGTCCGCGAGTTTATGGACATCTTTCCAGAGGAGGTGAAGACTCTACCACCTCGACGTGATATCATGTTCGGGATAGACCTGCAGCCAGGCGCTCATCCAATCTCGATGGCTCCTTACCGGATGGCACCTTCGGAGCTACAGGAGTTGCGGATACAGATTGACGATATGATGAAGAGGGGTTATGTTCTTCCGAGTGCGTCTCTGTGGGGTGCTCCAGTCTTGTTTGCAAAGAAGGCAGATGGTGGTCTTAGGTTGTGCATAGACTATAGAAGGCTGAATCAGGTGACGATCAAGAATCACTACCCTCTCACAGGGATAGACGATATTTTTGACCTTCTGAAAGGGGCAGGATGGTTCTCGAAGATCGGCCTGCGTTCTGGGTACCACCAGCTGAGGGTGAAAGAGAGCGACATCCCGAAGATAGCGTTCAGGTGCAGGTATGGACACTTCGAGTTCATAGTCATGCCCTTTGGTGTTACGAACGCCCCGACTGTGTTCATGGGACTTATGAACTCCATCTTCCGGGAGTACCTAGATCGGTTCATGGTTGTGTTCATCAACGACATCCAGGTCTACTCTAGATCGGCGGAGGACCATGCAGAGCACCTAAGGACACTTTTGGAGGTCCTCCGACAGCACCAGCTCTCTCGGAAGTTGTCAAAATGCAAGTTTTGGACACGAGAAGTGCACTTCCTCAGGAACATAGTGTCTGAGCAGGGGGTAGCGGTGGACCCATCAAAAGTTGAGGCAGTTGTTTCTTGGGCAGCACCCAAGAATGTGGTAGAAGTCCGAAGTTTCCTGGGCTGGCGGGTTACTACCGGTGATTCGTGCCCAACTTCTCCCGGGTAGCAGCCGCTTTGATGGCTCTGAACAAGAAGGACCAGGCCTTCATATGGAGTGAGTAGTGCCAGTCAGCCTTCAGCTATCTCATGGAGAAGTTGGTCAGTGCCCCAGTGCTGAGATTACCCGAAGAAGGGGTGGCCAATGAGGTATTCTGTGATGCTTCAGGACAGGGCTTGGGATGCATGTTGATGCAGCGACAAGGAGTGATCTTTTATGGGTCCAGGAAGCTGCGTTCCCATGAGCGTAATTACGCCACCCACGACCTAGATCTTGCAGCGGTCGGGTTTTCACTAAAGTTATGGCGGCACTACCTCATCGGGGAATGCTTTGTGGTCTTCAAAGATCACAAAATCATGAGGTATATCTTCTACCAGTGGGACTTAAACATGCGACCTAGGAGATGGGTGGAGTTCTTCCAGGATTACGAATTCGAGATCTCTTATACTAAGGGCAAGGGCAATGTGGTGGATGATTCCTTGAGCAGGAGGATGCGGAAGGATGCGGTCCAAGGGTCAGCGAACGCATGGAAGGCAATGGAAGAGTTGCCTGCCTTACAACTGGATGCGATGATGGATAACGGAAAAGGCTGCCTATATCAGATGACAGTGCAGTCATCCCTATTTCAGCATGTGGAGGAGTCTCAGTGGGGAGACCTAGAGTGTGAAGTGATGCGTGACCAAGTTGACCAGGGAAAAGCTCCAGAAGGATGGACAGAGGATGGTCAGAACTAGATGCTTTTCCAGAAAAGGTTATTTGTCCCGGAGGCGATGCGCGGCAAGGTTCTCAGTGAGTTCCACAAATCACCCCTGGAGGTTCGTCAAGGAGTTTCCAAGATGTACCAGGGTTTGAAGAGGCAATTTTTGTGGCCCGGAGTTAAGAGAGTGGTGGCAGAGTTTGTGGCCAATTGCCTAGTGTGTCAGCTGGTGAAGGCTGAACACCGAGTTCCAGGCGGCCTACTACAGGCCCTAGATGTCCCCGAGTGGAAGTGGGATGAAATCTCAATGGATTTCGTCACATGACTACCCAAGGACCAAGGATGGTATGATGCCATCTGGGTGGTAGTGGACAGGTTGACAAAATCAGCTCACCTTCCGGCGATCAGGGAGTCGAGTGTTGTGGAAGATTTGGCACGAATGTATGTGGATGAGTTGGTGCGGTTGCATGGAGTTTTGAGGTATATAGTCTCGGATAGGGATGCACGGTTTACCTCGTGAGTCTGGAGAGGATTGCAGCATGATTTTGGCACCCAGTTATGCCTTAGCACTGCTTTCCATCCTTAGACATATGGACAAACAGAGCGCACCATCCAGACCATGGAGGATATGCTGCGAGCATGTGTTCTGGACTTAGGAGGATCGTGGGTGCAATACTTGCCTCTGGTAGAGTTTTCCTACAACAATATCTACCACTCTACCATTGGCATGGCCCCGTTTGAAGCATTCTATGGGAGGCCATGCCGTTCGCCTGTGTGTTAGACCGAAGTAGGAGAGGCAGGCATCCTTGGTCCGGAAGTGGTGCAGAACACGATGGAGAAGGTTAATATCATACGGGAAAGGATGAAGGCGGCCCAGGACCGACAGAAGTCGTATGCTGATACCAGG
This sequence comes from Viscum album, assembly GCA_963277665.1. NCBI lineage: Eukaryota > Viridiplantae > Streptophyta > Magnoliopsida > Santalales > Viscaceae > Viscum > Viscum album. Next base: position 1,586,787,633 of record OY728141.1, on the reverse strand, counting down.
AGGAGGCCCTTATAGTTTGAGGTTGGGGATCACATGTTCTTAAAGGTCTCCCCTCGGCGTGGGCAGCAGAGGTTCGAAAAAGGGAGTAAGCTTTCTCCCAGATTCATCGGACCCTTCCAAGTGTTGCGGCGGGTCGACGAAGTGGCTTACCAGCTAGCGTTGCCATCGCCGCTACTAAGGATACATGATGTCTTTCATGTGTCCCAGCTCCGTCGGTATCTGCACGACGATTCACACATCCTTGATTGGGGTGAGCTAGACATCGAGGACAACGTGACCTTTGTGGAGAGACAAGTGGTGATCGAGGAACGCAAGGAAAAGGAAATTCACGGATGAACCATTCCCTTGGTTCGAGTGTTGTGCATACATGGTGGGCTTGAGTAGAGTATGTGGGAGAGGGAAGCACAGATGTGTACCCAGTACCCAGAGTTGTTTTAAGTTTTTTTCCTCTTCGTACCTGTTGTGATAGAATGTTTTGTCTTTTGGCTATGAAATGTACTGGTTTTATTCCTCTACTTGTGTGTAAAAAGCCCCAGCTATGGGGAAAGAGAGAACCCGAACCCTAATCAAGACGCATTAAGGTGGTTGCGAATAAACCCGTGCGGGCGAGTCAGTGCCGCCCAAAGCGGATAATATCTTGACATGGGGGAGGAGACTCCCCAACCCACATGCCCGGGCGGTTTGGCATGGTATGTTGTTTGGTTCGTGACAGGAAGGTGTTCTTATTTAACGATGAGGTTCAATCATGAGAGGTATCTTTTGGGGTGGTTGTTCGTACCCGCCCTTTCCTTCTGGGTTGTTTAAATTCTCGGGGACGAGAATAGTTTGAGAGGCATCTGATGTGATGACCCAGACTCTCTTGGTCCTTCCCTTTTCCAAAATCTGGGTCGTGTCACGGTGAGACCGATCGGTGAGACCGATCAGTGGGATAGATCGGTGGGACCAATCGGTGAGACCGATCGGCGTCAGTAGCGCTCCTCTGCGCAAATAGGGTTTTAAACCCTATTCTGACTCGTTTAAGCATGTTTGTAAGACCCATAACGCACATAAGAGATTTAATTATATACTTAATCAATTCATGAGTCGGCTTAAACCACCCGACCCCCTTTTTAATGATGAGTGGAGCCGCGTGGTCAACCCACGACCCCTGCGCCTTACATGGTTTCACATTTTCACCTCAACAGTCCTCGGCTCTTATAAACTAAGGGTTAGCCGTGGTTTATCCTTTCTTCGATCGTGGATTTTCACAAACAGCTTCTGGTTCCTCAGGCCCGCGGCATCGTTATCCGTAAAGTTACGCGCCCCCGGCCTAAACGTCGATCATCTATCAACAGGTAGGTAATTTCTCCTTTTCCTCTATCTTTTGTGTATCATGGAGGGTGGGCGTGCGTTTGAATCTGTAGAATTTGGTAAACCAGACCTAAATAAGATAATGAACGAATTCTATAATGAAAGGGGGGGGGGGTTGTGATCGTTGATGGTGTTTTATATTTTGATGATGTTTCTTCTATGACCATCTTGCTGAGTTGTGCTGGCTTGTGCCTCCTGAAAATCAAGGCCATTGGTGGTCATTGTTTGTGAACTAATGAACCCTACTAATGTTTTAAATGGCTTGTTTGTGGTTGTAAACTCCTGCTATGAAAAGTGAATTGGTTAATCACAAATATCCGGATGAATAAATTGAAAGCACCAGGATCAACCCTTCTGTGATAACTCCCGGTTAGAACACACATAATTTGAATCATGTAGTGTGTTAAGTCGTTTAAATCTAAAAATACATGCGAGGCCCTGCTTGTGTTGGTGGTGGTAGTTGGTTGTTTTCCTTTTGGGACGATTGCTGGAAATGTGGGAGGGGATGGGATCCCCTGTTCTTTTATACCCACGGTGGTCGTGTGAAATTGGGGATGGGATCTCATGTTGGTATGGATTTGGTGGTTGTGAGTTTTAAATTCGGGTGTTTACTTGTTTATATCACGAATAGGGGTGGAATCCTCTGTTGTTGAGAACCGGGTGTGAGCGTTTTTGTTGATGTTTGACTGTTTACATTCATGCTCTTATTCCTATGCCTACTAGTTGCCCAGTAGTGCTTAAACATAAACATTATTACTAAATGTGAAATGAGAAAGGGGACAAATGGGTTGTTAGCGTGAGTCGTGACTCGGACTTGAGTGCTGTTGTGATCTGTAGGCTGTCTGAAGAAAAACCTTGCTTGGGTGAGTTCTTGTTACCTATATATATATATATATACTTGTATCATTGTGTTTCTTATTCGCTCCCCACCCAAGTTGAGCACTTAGTGCCGAACACCCCCATTTCATGGGGGAGGGTGTTTTTCCAAACACTATTCATAGTGGCTGGTTATTAGCTCCTTTTCTGCTCCCTTTCCTGGATATCCCAAGTATCTTCGGGCAGGCTGTGATGGTCTTTGGTCCATTATTAGCCCAAGAACCTTCAGGCGGGGTATTGTGGTGGTTGGCCAGGTGTGTGCGGCCGATGGTTTCCCAAGTGTCTTCGGGATGAGGCCCAAGTGTCTTCGGGCGTGGCAGTGGATCCTTTAGCACATGTGTCTTTGGGAGCGGTGGTGGTTGTTCTGTCCTAGGTGTTTGCAGGCATGGTTACATGTGACAGTTGTGGACCACGTGTGTGCGGGCAGGTTTCAGTAGTGGGATTGCATGCGGTTGAGGCCCAGGTGTGTGCAGGCGGGATTTCGGTAGTGGGACTGCATGTGGTTGTGGCCCAGGTGTGTTCGGGTGGGTGCGGTAGTGGGACTGCGGTGAGAATGGAGGGATTGGTACGATGCATAGGATGTCTCAATAACCAGTGGGAAAGTGTCGCGGGGTACCCAAACATCGATGTGATTTTACTACATATATTACTTGACTTGCGTTATTTGGGGAGTGTGCCTTGGTGAGGCCTGGGGTGGATAGTTTACCTTGATAGGTGTTTGGTTTACTCTTTTTATCACGGGACATTAGTGCGTTCCCCCACTTGTGCACGAGAGTCTTTGGTTTTCCCTACTGAGTGTACTTGTATGCTCACCCTACGTATATAAAACTGCTTTCATGTTTCCAGGAGGACTTCGGGGATCATGCAGGACCTTACTAGCTCGGACCTTTGGAGCAGTTGCAGTTGTTGTTTTTCTTTTCCTCTTTGGTACTTACCTTGTAGTTACGTTTTGTACTTGTGGCATTACTTTTGGAACATGCATGTGGGAATGGTTTATTTTTTTGGCTTTACTTTCCTTTTTCCTTGGTTTTGTTGAGTTTCATCATCTCATATCTCGATCCTATAAAATAAAAAGGGTAATGCCTTACATTTGTGAGAAATTTCTATACCCTTGGTGCTAGTCGCCACTCCGAGACCTATTGAAGGCGGGTTTCGGGGGCCATTATCTCTCCTTAAACATAATGTAGGAAGGGCTTGGCAATCTGCTGACCCTTCCCTCCTTTTGGTGAAGGCGGTTCGTGACATTCCAAGTTCGATAAAGGGGATATAACTACATAGAGGTGGTGGTTTGTGGGGATCTTTTAACTTGGTGTGACATTTCATTTTGGACTTGTTTTGTTTTATCTTGTTATGTTAGTACTTTAGTGATGCACTATTTGGGTTTTTTGTACCAATTTATCATTTTGTAAAATCTTCTTTGTGAGTTTTCATTAAGCATGCTGAAATGATTATTATTCTGTTATTTTTTATTTTGGAAATGCATTACCAATTTATCTTTTAAAATTATATGTTATTGTCGCCAACCTATGGGGATCGAGAATGCCCTTAGGTCTATATATCTTTTGGCTTATATGCTAGGGAATCTGGGTCTCTGGTCTAGTTCATGACTATGTGGTGTCAAAGGAACATGTTTTTCATGTTTCTTGATTTCAATATGCAATTGTAAAATAATATCATGATTTAGGAGGTGGTTAGGAGTTAGTGTCTGAGAAGCTCTCATTATAATGAGCCTTAATTCCATAGGGGTGGTTTTTTAAAGACTTATGGAGTAATTTTCATGTCTTTTCCATGATTTTTATTTGGATAGGTAGAAATCCAAATAATATTTTTTATTTGATGTGATTAATTTTCATGTAAATCTTATTTAGTTGTCAATTTTAATGTCTTTTGATCTATTTAATGTTCTATATTGGTGTTTCATAGTATCATTCCCCTGAGAAGATGAGAGAATAGGATCCATGAGAAATCTAATGATGAAACAAAATGATAAAATCATCTCATGGACCAGAATCTGGTTGAGGTTATTTTGCGTGTTGTCCAAGCTCCTAGATATGTACTTCCACCTATTACAATTTAGTTTCTAGTTGTTGAAGCATAATGGTATGTTTTCATGAATCTTTCATAGGAGTTCTCTCTCCAAAAACCACAAGAGTACCAATGTTTAAGCCAACCTCAAGGGGATGAGCACTGGTTGAGAATTATTTATCTTTTTTGAGTTCTTGGATATGGTTGATGAAATCAAGGTGAAATATTCCATCTTAATGATAGAAGGACCTAACCAGAGATTGTAAGATTCAATTTTAATAGTTATAAAGTGTGAGGAAATAGAGTGGAATGACATTACATTTATTTTCACGATCCATTTCTATCCGGACTCTATGGTGTTGGCCAAGTCGATGGATTTTTTTAAACTCAAACAGGATGATAGGTACATGAATGAACATGAAAATAAATTTGTTAATCTTGTGTAGTTCATAACTAATATTAAATTTTTTAAAAAAGATTAAGGCCATTATTTTAGAGATGTGGCTTCGATATGATATTTGTTCCATGTTTTTTATGTTAATTGTTTCCACTTGTTATGATGTACTAGGTAGAGTGTTGATGGTCAAGCCTGACCTAGATGATGGGTTAGGGTTGAAGGGATTTACATTTTCTTTTAGTGTTAGTTATATGAGTTCCTTCAATTGAAATAGAAAATCATGATGATTCTCATGGTTCTTCTCAGTAGAAAGGTTCTTTTATACCTACTAAAGTGTCAGGTAGAGGCCCTTCTATTTTCTACAAGTGTGTAAATCCTATGAACTCAAGGTGGGATTTTACTAAGTCACATGAGATATGATGTTCTTTAGGATACTATGGTCACATGTAGATGTTTTCACATGTTTTTTATGCTTAACGTAGTGGCATGGGTAAATCAATGTCAGAAATTACTATGGTGCAATCAGATGCTTGACAAACATATGGGTTTCAACTAAATCCATATGAAAGGAAGCTTCTCAAGCTAGTGGAAGAGTCTCCAAAGGTATCAGATACGAGTCCAATGACTGTAACGGTACCAACACTATGATTTATTTTTAGTGGATTCTTTATTTAATACTAGTGAATCACATTTTTTATATCAATACATATTTTTAATATTCTAAATCATCATATGATGATTTTATCTTTTATGATGGATATTACTACACACCTAAGATCAAATAGACAGAAGGGTCTCCATTATCCTTCTATTGTTTTTATGTTATTAGTGATCCATAATTATTTTGGACTCTTAGTAATCAACATGAAACCTCTTGTTGTAAAATTTTTGGATGGATTAGATAATTTTAAAAAAAATCATGAATTTATTTTTATATCTGATGAGTCTATATTATTTAGACTGATGTAGTGTGTCAATTCATTCAAGGACAATGGCACTAAAAGATGGGTAGAGTTGGGCCTTATTATCCAGATTTAGGGTAGGTAACATGAGTGTATTCTTTATTACATATCCTGAGAATCTATGACGGATTATCTCCCTATTGTTTTCATCAATTTCCATACATTTTTTCTTGTAACATTTATAGATTTACACTGATAATGGTGTTATAATTATCTATTCATTTAGATCATGGTACACCACAGGTACCTATTCCCTCATATCACATGGTAAAAAAATTAAAATTGCTAATTACTAATTTAGATGATCTTTTACATAATTGTATTATTTTCATGAGTGTGTTGCCTTCGGAAACGTCAGTTATCTTTGCTATAAAATATGATGGTTCACTTCACATTTTTTATTATTATTGAAAAATAAAATGAGTTATGATAATAAAAAAGTATATGTTCCTATGTATTAAGGACCTATTAGTCTGGTTGATTGGGGAGAAGGAGATTTTGATGACTATGGTTCGATATAGTTATCACCCATTGAGAATAATCGAATATGACATTATGAACATTGCCTTTTGGGGCATGTATAACCATTTTACATCATTATAATTCCATTTTCCTCCCAAATTATTCTTCAGTATTTATATATTTAATGAATAAAACCATCCATAGGTATCTTGATACTTTTGAAGATGAATTTCTGGAAGATATTAGGGATAAATTTATTTGTGAGGAGGATCATGTGTTTCATTAGTGAGAATTTCTATATTTGTTTTAGAAATCAATGAAATTATTACATGCTATCAAAATGTGATTTCAAGATTCATGAATTGAATTTCATGGTGCATGTGGTGTTATACACACTGTCTCAGTTGAACTTGAAAAGGTGGAATAAGTTATGAAATGGGATAGACTTCTTAATGCTTTTGATATTTATGAATTTATGGGTTTAGCTTGATATTATCACCAGTTTGAAAAGGATTTCTTGAAGTTCGCTTATATGATGTCTTCTCTTACTTGGAAGGGATTTAATTTTTTTAGGATGAGAAATTTTAAAGTTATTTTTTTGATAGCTTATGTATTTTCACAAAAACATTGGTGTTGACTCTCGCAGATTCATGGAAGGCATATAGGGTCTTCTTTGATGCATCAGGATCAGGTATGGGGTTTTTTATTATATAGGGTGATCATTTCATTACTTATGGATCATGATAGCTTGGGCTAAAATAGAATAATTTACCAACCCATGACATTGATCTCTGAGTCATGATTCACGTATTTAACATTAGGCGGTATTACGTTTTTGAAAAAAGGTTTATGGTGTATTTTAACCATAAGATCATGAGTTATATCTTCTTCAAAAACAATTTGAATCTCTATTATATGTTTTGGGTGGAGTAACTATAGTCCACTTATATTGATATTTCCATTAACCTATGGAAAAAGAATATATATAATATTATTTCAGCAGGATGCTTCTGAACCAGGCCCTGGAAGAATATACAGAAGAGTAAAACTTGAGGGATATTTTTTCACAGTTGTGCATTACAGTTTGGGAAAAAGATGAGCTACACTATTCTTGATTTTATTATTCAAAAAAATCATTTTTATAATAATTTCCATGACAATATAGACTCTATTTATAGTTGGGAGACCATTCCTAAGTGTTAGTTATCCACAGTGGGTATTCTATGTTTCCAAATTGGGTACATTAATGATTTTCTTATGAGGAATCTTCAGATTGTGGATTTCCATAATTCTTAGTTGGAGGTTCTCCAAGGAGCCACTAAGGATCTTGGGGACACGCCATATTGATTCTTGTGTTAGTAAATGATATGATACATCATTGGCATTGTTTTTCACTAATATACTTTCTAGAATGTCAAGGCTAAGAACTAGAGTCCTTTTGGTTTCTTTAGACACTTACAGTTCATTCTTAGAAGTGGGATGAGAGTTTGATGGAAATTTATACTTTTGTTTCCATGTACCCATTGACATAATAATGTGAAATGAGTCATGATCGGTAGGATTAAAAAATCATCTCCCATTAGACTCATTAGTGATAAAACCAATGTTTAGGAGTTGGGAAATATCCTTGTAAAAGTGATTTTTTCCTTAAAAATAGTTTCATATGATATAGGCTTAGAAATAGATCTTTGTTTTATATCTGGATTTTGGAGTGTCCTTCATGAGGATTACGGATCTCAAGTTCATTTGAGTATGAGAAACCATCCACGGATGTATGTCAACATAGATAGATCTATATAGACTATTATGGATACGATTTGTGATTATGTCCTTAATTTTTTTGGATCTTTGGATGACTATTTTGTACTAGTTGAGTATTAATATTAAAATAGTTACCAGTCCATGATAAAAATTTCTTTTTTTGATGCATTGTATGGCCTTCCATGAAAATCATTTTTTTGCTTATAGATCGGTGAAAAGTTAATGGATCGACCGATATTGGTTCTAAAGATGATAGAAAATATTCAATAAATTATACATAAAATATTAATAGCATATAACCTAAATAAATATGATGTTAATTATCACTATATAATGTTTTAACTTTTTGTTGTTGATCAGGTGTTCTTGAAAGTATCAAATCTTTTGGGTCATCGATGCATTGGAAGGAATGGGAAACTTTCTCTTCATATTTTCAGAACTTTTGAGGTTGTTGAGTAGGTTTGGAATATGGATAACAATTTAGTACTTCCATCACTATTAAATTCAATACATAATCTATTCCACGTATCGTATATGTGAATGTATCTTTATGATTCATCTCAAGTTATTAGCTTTAGTGATCTAGGGGTTGATCCTAGTTTATTTTCGACTGAGCATATAGTTATGATAGTTGATCCTAAAACCAAGTTACTTCATAGGAGGAGGATAAATTTGATCTGAGTGATATGGAAGCATGGTTTAATACTGATGAGACATGGAAGATATAGGTTATGAAGAGGGAGTAGTGGTATCATCATTTTGACATGGAAACTTCTTGACAGACTTGTTGGGGAAAATGGTTATATAGAAGGGAGTATAAAACATTATCCAATAGTTTTCAAGTACTCTTTCACCCTTCATTTTAACTGTGATATGGTTGAGATTTTACTTATATGCTATTTGTAGGAATCATAATTTTTTTGAGGTTTATGGCTTGTGCCTGGTTAGTGAACCATTTTCCAAAACCGTGCACCCACCTACGGTAAACCATGCTAACCCAAATAGTCAGTGTTTTCATGGTTTTCACATGGTTTGAAAAACATTGTTCACACCTAGTAGAAATATTTCACCCCGCCAAAGGGTTTTATGGTTATAGAAAAATGGTATAAAGAATTGTGTGACCGTTCATAAATAACTAAACATTGAGATTTTTCGAATTTGTATAATTAAATTAAGAATCTCAAAACCCCTTTTAACGACAATCGTATCCTTAAAAAAGAGTAATCACATTTATAGGTCTTTGGATCTATCAAGAACCCATTTTGGTACATCCAAACCTATTTTAAATCATAACAAATCACAATGAACAATTTTTTATTCCTCTCTAGTAAGAGATCTTTTATTGTTCGTTATCTCTAACTCATTATTTTAATCATCCTATGGTTTGATATATTATACTATAATAGATGGATATAATCTCCTTTGATTTAGATCCTTGTTTTTTATTTAATTTATTTTATCGTAGTTGTAATCATTCTTCATTAAAAATCCTATTGTGTGCATTTTGTTTCGTGATATCATGATAAAGGAAGAAGGTTCCATCAAACATTGGCCAACTGTATAATCCTTGAATTTATTGATTATTGAAAATGATTTCAATTAATATTATAATATTTGATTTTATGGAAATTGGAATATGATTTTACATAGTATAGAAAATTAGGGAAAATAACAAATTCTAATAGAATTGGAAATTGGGTTGTGATTTGAATTTGATGGAATTTGTTAAAAAAATTGTGAACTTATTTTTGAGAAAAATGGGTTAAATATTTTTATTGGTTATAACATTCAATAAGTTTTATCTTTAAAAGGAATTAATTGAATAAAAACTCATGTTTGGGTTTCTAAATGGTAATTTTCATATCGATGATGGATATACAGAAATTTTATTTTTAACATTTTGGATATTATTTGACCATTATTTATTGATTTATTGAGAATAAGAGAGTCTATAAAGTTAGTGAGTTATTTGGGACAAACAACCTAGGATGGTAATTCCATAGAAATACATTGACACTTTACAACTCTAACAAAAACCTAGATTTATAGATCATGTCCCTAGTGGGATTTCAATTAGCCCCCCTTGGACAGTGTTTGATGGATGTGTGTGCACATTTTCATGATCATATTTTTGAGTGTGTGATGATTTCATAACCCAGAACTATCATACCTCTTGGAAGAAGACCATTTTTCTTACTCTAATTTCATCGATATATATACCCTTGTTTTTAGGACTCATTTACACATTTATTTTTATTTATATACATTGTTTTATATTAAATTTTTCTTAAAAATTTATTTTAATTTTTTCCATTAGATTATATCAAAATCATGTTTTTTAAACAAGAAATTTTAAATCCATGCTTGGTTTATTTGAAATTGGAAGCATGAATTGGATTATTTATTTTGGAATCATATGGTGGATCACTTGGTGAGACCCTGTTGAAATTTTAACTGAAACCCTACTGTTTCCATATATAATTTTTTGAATTCCTTCTTCCATGTTGGGGAAATGGAAAAGAGAAACATGAAGGTGGTGGTGGTTTTTTATCCTTAGGCATTGAGTGACATGTTATTTGGAACATGGGTAGTTTTATCTTGTTTATTTGGTACTTTGGTGATGTATTACCTGGGTTTTATTATACATTTTTGAAATCAGGTAGAGTCTCTCTTTAGAATTATCTATTAGCATACTCACTTATTTTGGTTTTATCCACTGTTAATGTGGAATAATTTTACCCTATTTTTCATGTATATTTCTTGGCACTTCTCATCATCCTTTGGGAATCGGGAATGCCCATTATGATATGTCACCATCAGATCGGGTGTTAGGGTAACATGGTATTAGGGCAAGTTGATTGAAATCAAAGAAAATATATTGATATATTTTTTAATGTTAAATATTAATTAATAATAATAAATACAAAAATTTTATTTATGAAATTAAAAATAGTAATTTATAATTAATAAAATATTAATTAATATTAATTAAATGAAATATAATTGGCCATTTAAAATTATTAATTGTTAATTTATATTTATTAATTTATAGTTACAATTATATATATTAATATTTGTATATATATATATCATTAAATATACATATACATACTTATATATATACTGATATGTAAATATGAAAATAATTATATAAAAAAAATATTAATTTATAAACATATAATTTTTTATAAAGTATTATCCATATATATTTCATTATCAAAAAACCTTGTGTTCCTCAACGTAAGATTTCTATGTGTTATCCCCTATCTTACATTATAATTTCTTTCTTCATCATCATCATAAATATTGTAAATTGTATTTTATTAACGCATCATTATACCTACGACCAATCACACATCTTTGTTTTTGAAATTTTGCGTGGTTTTAATCATTGTTTGATTAGTTTATCAACATTTTATTACCACATGTTTCATAATTTCATAGTTTCAGGGAATAATTGTTGTAACTTATATGTTACATGGATAATATTCTATAGCATGGTTTTTTTTTCTCATTAAAATTTGTAAAAGAAGCACTTCTCATTAATTTTGGATGTCATGATGCAACTACACACAAACATCCCGGGGCAAGAAATAAATGTTAATAATTAGGATTCTAATCAATAATATGATTGAACATGGATATTTTTTATCCATCACCTCTATGAGGAATTAGAGAATTGTTACCCAATATGGAAGGATCCTGTAGTGTTAGGGGAAAACCTAAATTCAAGATATGCTAAAAATTGAATATTAATTTCAAAAAAATTATGGTATGATTGGATTCACTTTAGATTATAATCATGTAAATTAGTAAGTGAATAAAAGTATGAAACAGTAAATTCTATTTACAACTTTGTGGGGAAAGTATCACCAATTTCTATATACTATAATAATACATTTTTTACCATTAATGCATCAAATGTAATTTTAGATCAATAATATAAAGAAAACTATTTTTTAAAATATTTTTTATTACTCTCTTTCAAAATTAAAATGAAATAAAACAACAAAATTTTAATTGGGAATAAAAAATTATTATAAGGATTCTCTAGTGGGTCATTCAATGTTACTAATAATGTTTTCATTGAATACCATCCTAATATTTTATATTCCATAATTATCACCTCTATGCAGATTTAGAGAATCTACGCCTAACTTAGAAGGGTCCACAAGGGTTAAAGGAGAAAATGAGAGAGTGGAATGATATATTGTGAGTATAAATACTACCAAATTCATAGTATGATTTTATTTACTTTTCATTTAAGGATATTAAATTTAAGATCAATCAAAATAATGAAACATTTAAAAATCCATCAAATTTTAATTTTTTGGATTAAATATTATCAATTTCAATTTAATTTAAAAAAATGTTTGTCCAATGCATCACATGAAATTTTTTGACAATAATATCATGAAAAACGATTTTCAATATATTCATAATTACACTCTATCCATTTAAATAAAGAATAAAAATAATTATTTCATAATGGGGAACCAGTAATTCTAATCTAATAGAAAAAAATAATTCTCAATATAGTGTGTAAAAACATAATATTTTTATAATTTAAATAATCGAAGCACCTAATTTTGAAGCATATAATTTTTTTGAATTGGATATACACTCACTGAGAAGGGGAAAGGGTATAATAAGAAGTAGTTAAATATTGAACATCCACAACCAAATATATTGATGAATTGTTAATAGGAATTATTTTAGGGTGTATAAAGGGGTACTTTTTAGGTAAATATCTTATCTTGAATCAATTAATAGATTTTTATCAACAATAAGTCAATGGTACAGAAAAAATTTATTAATAAAACTATCTATATCATTCCATAAATTATGAATATTATATTAAGAATTTTTTTCTTTAATTATTTTGTAAAACCAAATGGTATTGAGCTAATAGATAATGTGTAAATGCTAATGATAAATATGTAATATTTTTATTTTAATACTTTTTCAATGAATTATGCATGTTTGGTTTTTTAAATATCATTTATTTATTATATGAAGGTATTATTTTTTAATAGAAATAAATTTTATGACTTTATCCATATATATTAATCTAAAAGATATATATATTTTCTTTTTTGATATTTTTAAAATGAAAAAAATTAATAAATGTGAAACATTTTTTTATCCTTTAAATGGGAAGTGAAAATTTATGTCTATTATTTAGTAGTGGAAAATTAATTCATGGATATATAAATGAAATATTCCAATTTTGTGTGCACTAATTTTAATAAAATGTGCATTGTTTCCTTTTATGTATGGATGAAATATATTAAACATTAAATACGTTCATTAAAATTGATATCATATATAAAATATAGATAAATGAGATGTTAAATATCTCAATATTATAAGAATAAATAATGAGTATAAGCTAAATCATGAGAAAATATCATAATTTAATGTAGGATTGATTTATTCCAAATATGAAAAATTGATTCAAATATTGTAAACTATATGTTTTATCAATGTGTTATATTTATTACAGGGTATGATTGTTTGTTTCCCCATTAATAATAGAAATTATAAAAAAAGTTAAATTTGAGTATAACCTTCCATTGGTTAATTAAATGTTTCTTATGCCAGTTGATTTTTTATATGATTCTTATTGTGAAGTCGTGATGATTAATAAACCATTTCAATCAAAAATTTGGATAGAATCCACTATTTGATTTAAAATAATTCACATTGATATATATATTGACCAACTCATTCAATATGTGTAAATCGTAGATATTTTTTATCTAGTTTGGTTTTTCAATTAGAGGGTCTCATGTGTGATCCTCTCAACTGATAATATTTTTCATGTGGTTTCTTAAATATCATGGTTAATGGAATAATATAGATAATTATAAATAAATAATAATCATATTGATAATGATGGAGAATATACAATTTAGACCTTTTAGTAATTATTACATGTATATTAGAATAATTTTTTGACATCCTACATCTCTAGTTTACACTGAAAATGGTCCATTTATAAAATTATTACTACATATATCTTGAACATTTTTTATAAAGACATAATTTCCTTAATTATCATAGAGGTATGTGATTTTTCTTATAGTAGTACTAATTCAAATATTACCATCATGTTACCTAAAATATTCCCATTTACAATTATATTATTTTCATAAACCAAATACATCATATTTAAGAACATTAGTTAGTGTTGTTTATATCCCAATGGAACCACAAAAAATGCGACCCTATAAAAAATTTTGGACATTCATTGGATTTTAATCTTCCTATATCATAATGTTTCTCCAAACAAGGAGGGTTATTTATATCAATGTTTTTTATTTTCATTTTGATGAAATGTTGGTTCCTATATTTAAGGGGAAATAAATTTATATTAAAATAAATATAATTGAAAATGATATCATTTTAGTATGTTGGTCCAATTGTTAACATGAATGAACTAGATGTGAAAGAGAATATAGACTTCAAAAATTTGTTAAATAAATTTCATGTTGAATTGAATGACTCAATTTGGGTAATACAATCAAATGTATCTACTATAAATTCCCTATTAACCATAGGTTTTTCAAAGGGCTATATTTTAGTGAAATCTATAATATTATTTTTCCACATCATTTTGGAGGAATACGACATGTTTTATAAGATTAATTCTCCCCAAATAAATTTATAAAAATATGTATTGGTTAAAGAAATAAATGAACTTATGGTGAATATATATTCCTATGATAATGAAATCCCTTAACAAAATATAAAAGGAGTATAAGATCGTGATATTGTGTAAATATCAATAAATTTTAATTAAACCAGAAGATTATGGAAGTGAGTGGAGACCATTTTCATTAAATTATTTTATATACAATTTGACATGGTATTATTGAAAGGGTTCTAGAACCCACATTAATTAATGAATTTTATGATAGGATAAATTGTGAAAAACTGAATTTTTTAATAAAATAAAAACTATAATCAGTTTTTAATCATGAGGATTTTTGGTAGATTATGAGATCCCAAGAGGGATTAAACTGATGAGTTATAAACTGTAATTTGTTAGAAATTGAAATAGTAATAATGAATTTTTGAGATTTAAATAATTTTTTTAAAGTGGGTTCTAGTCAATAGACCAGAACATAGAGCTTTCTTCCAAAAGAAAGAGTCACAAACAAGTTACATTAGACAGAAAGAGGGAAATTTTCTAGAGTCCTTAACAAAAAGTGGAATTAGATCTGCCGGGAGTTCATTCTTCCAGGTGATCTCATAAGGGACTCCCATGTTGGCAAGCCCATCAGCAATCATATTAGCCTCCCGATAGGTATGAGTGGCCATAAAGTTGAGTTCATTGAGTGCAACGAGGCAATCCATCCATCTGGGTGTGAGAGACCATGCCAGATGAACATCACCCTTCCAGATGGATTGTACAATAGTAGTGGAGTCGCTCTCGATCCAGATATTCTTCCAGTTGAAAAGCTTTTCATAGGAGACGACATGGATTGTAGCAAACATTTCGGCCTCTAGCGCAGAAAAATGGTATCTATATGTTATATATTTCATGTTCATTATTATGTTACATTAAATAAATTATTATATATAATAAAGTATTAAGTGTGTGTGTGGTATTACCCTAAATGTGAATATATGACTAAATAGGCATATAAAAATGATCATGATTTCAATGCATCTTCATTTAGAAAAGATTATCTATTTTATTATTTTCACTATAGATTTTGACGATTTAAAAATTATTCACACAAATTATGGTATGTCCATGTTAGTATAATCAATAATTTGAAATAAATTATTTTTGAAAGAAAAAGATATATATATGATTAAAAATCAGTGTCATGAATGTGGAATTTTTGTTTATCAATATAGATATACATGAAAATTCCAAAAGTTGTTCTATATGGAAAAATTATACCCCTTATGTAATCCAATAGTTTTATAATATCATAATCATACTAAAGATCTTATTAGACTATGTGAAGATAATATGAAGATTATTAGTCCAAAGTACTATATATGAGTACTATACAACCACTAAAATACCTTAAAAATAAAACATGCCGATATATAATAAAATGGTGTTTAAATGTTTCTTGCAAAACTCCGCTAATATTTTTAGAAATTTGATTGATATTAAATCCCAATTAAGTTACTTTTAATAGTAGTTGAATAGATATTATTTAATTATAAATTCATAGAGCCAAAATTTATTGGTTATGATAACATTGGATATTTTTTAGATCTATGAAAAAAAACTTAGATTAGGTATAATATCACATGATGTGGAATTATCATATCATTGTGTTCATTAAAAAAATATGTTTGAGATGTGATTTAACCATGCTAATTTGATTGTCATTCATGATGTAAGTAAAAAATATGTTTGGTGAGAATATGTTTTTTAATATATTATAAATAATTTTTTATTAGATATGAATTATTATACATCAAATATATTATATAAAGACAATAAAACCTGTGAAATACAATTAAAGTGTGGGTATATCAACGGTTATAGAAAAAAGCATTTCTAAAAATAATTAATTTTCACTCATTAAAGTGAAAAGAATGGTGTGACTAATATCCATCCAATAATTTAATTTGATAATCCTTAAGATTTATTAACAAAGGAAATGTTTACAATAAAATTTTATAAATTTATTTATAATGGAGGGATATAATAACAATAATTTCTTCCTTGATTTTAAGATGGGTATTTGGGAATGGTACTCTTTTTTCTATCGTCATATTTTATTATACTTCATTTTCATGATAAGTTATTTAATGAGGTAGGGTGATATTAAATTAAATTACTTTTTATTCAATTTTTTTCCATAAGTGTGTTTAAAATGAAGACAATATGAGATTACATAAAATTATGACTTCCAGGGAAGATTTCTAAGATGTATTTGATATGCTGCTATTATAATTGCTAAATCATTTGTCCCCCTATTATTTCATTCTAATTATTTTCTACCATTTTATCATTATCAATAATTTTCATCATTTCCAACCCAAATATTTGATTCCCAATTTCATAAATGTTGAACATTATCCAAGATCAATCAAAGATTTAAAATTTCAAAATTGCAAGTAGTTTAAATCAATATTCATTCAGTTTATCAATGAAAATATAAATATATATGTATTATATTATTAATATATGTATATATATATATATAAGTTCACATGTCTGTGTGTGTCTAAGTATATATCTTTGTTTTATTATATTAATATAAGACATATTATATATCTATTAATAATACCAAATTATTAAATGTAAATTTATAATATAAATTTTTACTTATAATACGTATTTTAGATTAATCAGATTTAACATTATTTTTATTTTAATATCATTATTACTATATATATAAATAATTTATTTATAAATAATTTATTAATATATATTAATGTTAATAATTATATCTAATGTAATATTAATATCAATATTAATAGTTAATTTATAAATCTATATTTATAGGAACATATATATTTTTAATTATAATTGTATAATAATGTTAGGTGATTAGTAGAGGATTAATACTAGTGAAATTTTAAATACCAATAATGCTTCATTGGAATTCATTCATCCAGAAGTATTCATAAATTACTAACGCCGGTAACTCTTTCACATTACAATTTCAAACTCATCCTCAATATTTTTGGTGTTTTTATCTCAATGACCAAGTTAAAAATTAATTATATATACAATCAAATAATATAAAAAATATCCTCTAATTATATTTCCAAACATAGTTATTTTGTTTTAATTTTATTTATTTAAGAATTTTTTTTAGTTCTATAGATTCGAAATATATGTACACACTGATTGATAAATTTTTTATAGAACAAGCTGAAAATTCCATAATAAAAACACAATAGATTTGATTTGATTAATAGGGGTTATATTATTATTTATTGGTCATATTAATTTTATATACAATTTTTTGGATGATGGTTTTTATAGATACAAGATTCTGATACCCTCAAATTTAAATTGTTTCTAGGTAAAACATCTTAAATGGTCTATGGACGTTCGCTGTAGAGACTCATCCCCTGAAGGGATAAAGTTGGTGTCTGCAATCAAATACATTTTCATGATTACAATAATGAAAATATTGAGGGACTAAGAATTTAGTAGTCTTGGAAAACCAAATACATACATGAGTCTTTCATTAAAAACTAACATATGAATTGCAACAAAATATATAAATAACATTGAGGATAAATTTATTATATCTAGTATATCTCTATATATATTTTATAGTATGCTTCCTGTATTCCTGAGGAAAGGAAACATAATAAGGTTGATCTCAGATACCATTAAGGGTAAAGTAATGTGGAATAAATAATAAATCAAGAGAAATAAATCAATAGGGAATGGTAAATAATTGAACACACATTGCCAATTAATCAATATGATTAAAAGGAAGTGGATAAGAAATAATTAAATTTAATTTAAGACACCTTCCATTCAAATAACTATATTAGGAAAAATAAATAATAAAGCTAAGATGCTAAAAGACATTCAATTTAATAAATGAAGTGAAAATTAAATGTATCTATATGCATGTCAATGAAAAATCTACTGGATAAATAATATTTGAATCAAAATGATAGAACTGATAAATTAATGGATATCATGTTTAAGGAATAATAAATACTATACCATCAAGTCCATTCAAAAGATGTTTTAATACTATGGAGAGAACCCCTTTTAATTTTTGAAACTTATTTATCTCATGAGAACCTATCAATGAATCGAGGATCTATATAAATTTCTGGCTCCATATATCATTACCATTGTAAAGAATCCCTCATATTGAATAACTAAAATAAAAAAATAGTCCTTAAGAAATATCCAGATTGAATAGAGAATTTATAATTATCGATATTTACACAAATATTCAATTAATAATCAATGTAAAATCTGTAAATAAAATGAAATATGGTTTATGAAATTGTAATATACATGATAAATGAAATTCATAATTTAGGGAAAATTCAATGTTCAATGATCACAAGTGATTGAAAATTTTAAGGGGACTAAAAAAAATCATCGATGTAAATGCGAAGACTATCTGTGGAGAAATAAATAATAATCCATCCAGATTAAGAATAATTATGTTAGTAATAAAATATATCCCAACTAGAGTAAAATAAAGGTAAACTTTCATTGATAAATAATAATAAAACGATATCTAAAAAATATTAAGCAAACACTAGTGGAAAAACGTTTATCATGTCGATGTTTTTCATGTCGGTTCTACATAACTGATGTGAAAAGTTGTAAAAAATGATTTATCTCGTCTGTTATAAAATAACTGACGCGACAAATCAATGAGAATCAACTATTTATGTCAGTTATTTTATAACTGATGTAAAAAATACTGAGATTAGATTTATCAGGTTAGTTATTTTATAACTAACGTAAAAGATCGAATCTTGGTACTTTATCACGTCATTTATAAAATAAACAATGTGATAAAGAAAATATCAGAAATTTATCACATCATTTATAAATTAACTAACATGATAAAGCGTAATTTATAACGTTGGTTATAAAATCACCTATGTGATAAATAATATCCTACATCGGTTATTAAATAACTGACGTTATAAACATTAAAAAGAAGTTTATCACGTCGGTTATTTAATAACCGATGTGATAAAGCATTTAAAAAATTTATAACACCCTATATTCAGTTATTCTATTTTCTTTGATTGGGAGACTTGCGACTCATCTCTCTCACATGGAAAACCTAGAAAGGATTCTTCGAAGTCATGCCCTCCAGCCTCGTTTTTTCAACATCATTCATCATATATATTATCACTAGATATTTCAGGTAGACTCACCACACTCAATTAAACCTCACACGGCTCCGTTTTTTTTCACGATTCCCTAATATTATGTTTTGAGATGTTATTTTTCTATATTTTTTCTTGTTATCATGGTAAGCATCATAGTGTTCTTTTATTCCATGCTGAATTATTTTCCGGTAAAATAAACCATAGAAGTGATTTCATGAACGTTTATGATTTTTGTGTGTTCTATCATTTGCTTATGCATGTACAGGGGGTGTCCAAGGCGATGGGGGTATCCAGGGTTTTAGGGTGTCCAGGGGGTGGGGGTGTCTCGGGGGTGGGGGGATGTACATGGGTGTGGGGTTTCTAGGGGTGTCCAAGGCAGTGGGGTTGGTGTCATGTGCGGTGTGGGGGGTGTCGAAGGGGGTATTGGGTGTCCAAGGGTGTGGGGTTTTCTAGGGTTTTGGTGGATATCCATAGGTTAGGGGTGTCATGGGGGTGGGGGTGTCCAGGGTTTGAGTGGCTTGTCCAGGGGGTACATTGTATCCAGGGGTGGGGGTGTCCAGAGGGTGGGGTGTCTAGAGGGGTAGGGGTAGTTTAGGGGGTGGGGTGTCTAAGTGGTAGGGGTGTCCAGGGGTGGGTGGTTTCTATGGGGTGAGTGGGCTATTCGAAGGTGTAGGGGGTGTCTAGGTTGTGGGGGATTCTAGGGGTGGGGGTTTTTCAGATGGGTTGGGGTTGTCCAGGGGTGGGAGGGTTGACCAATAGGGTGGTGGTGTCAAGGGGTGTCCAACGGGGTGGGGTCGTGTCCAGGAGGGTGAGGGGGCTTTCCAAGTGGGTAGGGGTAGGGTATAGTCAAGGGGGGTGGGGTATCTAGGGGGTGGGTGTGGTGTCTAGGCCGGTGAGTGGGCAGTCCAAGGGGGATGGGGTGTCCAAGGGGTGGGGGTGTCTAGTGGGTGGGGGATCTTCTGAGAGGTGCGGGAAATCAAAGGGGAGGGGGCTGTCCATGGGGGTGGTGGTGTCCAGGAGGTGTCCAAGGGGGTGGGGGTGGTGTCTAGGGGTGAGGTTACTTTCTAAGGGGGGTGGTGGTGGCCAGGGGGTGTCTAGGGGTGAGGGGGATATCTAGGGGTAGGGGTTTTTAGGGGGTCAAAGGGGTGCGAGTGGTGTCAATGGGGTGGGTGGGCTGTCCAAGGGGGTTGGGGTGTCCAAGGGGTGGGGTGTCATGGGGGGTGTCCATAGGGGTGGAGGGATGTCTAGGGGTAAGCGGTTGGGGGGTTGTCCAAGGGAGTGGTGGTGTCCAGGGAGTGTCTAAGGGGGTGGGGGTGTCTAGGGGGTGAGGGAGCTTTTCAAGGGGGTCGGGGTGTCCAGGGTGTGGGCGTGGTGTCCATGGGGTGAGCGACCAATCCAGGGGATGGGGGTGTCCAGGGGGTGGTGGTGTCCTGAGGGTGTTAAAGGGGGTAGGGGGTGGGGGTGGTGTCCAGGGGTTTGAGTGGGAAGTCCAAGGGGTTAGGGGGTATCCATGGGATAGGGTTGTCCTGGGGGATGGTGGTGTCCAGGTGGTGTCCAAGGTGGTGGGGGTGGTGTCCAGGGGGTGAGGGGGCTGTCCAGTGGGGTAGGGGGTTGGATATCCCCTCACCCCCTGGACACCACTCCCCCAACCCTAGATACCCCCACCCACATGGAAATCCCCCCACCCCCTAGACAACCCCAACCCCTGGACACCCCCTACACCTTGGACACCCGAGACACCCCCCTCCCCCTTGGATAGTCGCTACCCCCTTGGACAGCCCCACCAACCACCTGGGCATCCGCCTACCCCCTTGGACACCCCATGGTATATATATCCCAATGGATTCACTGAAATCATTGTCATATATTATCTTCATGCTGCCTAAACCAACGGTTCTTGTAGAATCATTACTATATAGCTATTGGAAGGACCATCATGCCAACAGTGTGTGAAACTATTGGGATATTCTATTTCAATGGTTCAATGGGATATACCAATGGTTTCAAATCACTGGGATAGGTGTAATTTTTAGTAGTGAATGTATACAAATTTTAATATTTGTACATTATATTTCTTGTTTACAGATGGGTGAATTTGGACTCAAGTTGAACTAGGATGTATTATTTTTGTACCTTAAGAAGAATGGATCCAAGATGAATTTAAAACAATTATATCTAACTATATTTTCTTTTTAAAATCATTTTATGCATATATTTTTTAAATTTGCATTGATTTGTTTAATATTTCAATATTATTTTACATTAAAATTTTGATATTTTACATATAAATATAAAATTGGATCATATTAACAGTATTTATAATTTTGATTTTTGTTATATGTAATAATGAGTTGAAGTTGGATTATGAAACATTAAATGGATAACTAATATATGGATGGTGTTGATGCATTTTTAGATTTTTCTATTCAAAATGTTCCAAGCAGTGACGTGTTTTTTTATCCATGCCTAAAATATTTGAATATGAAGATGATGAAAAGTAGAGACATCAAAGATCATCTGATTTTTCATGGTTTTAATCTAAGTTATAGCCCTAGGATTTGGTATAGAGAAACTGGACTGAATGTTATATATAATAATGATTAGGATTTTCCAGATGGTAACTCAGATGGAATTGAAGAAATGATTCGTGATATTTCAGCAGAAAAAATTGAGATAGAACCCACAGTTTCACATCAATATGATGATGTGGAAAAACAATTTTATCCTAGTTGTATGGATTTTCTAGTTTTATCATTGTTGTTAAGATGGATTAAACTGAATGATGAACATCGATGGAGTTACCCGAGTTTTACAGAGCTGTATATATTGTTGAAAGAAATTCTTCCAAAAGTCAATGAACTTCTAGATTCAAATTATAAGGCCACGAAAATTTTATGCCCGATTGGATTGGAATACAAGAAAATACATTCCTATCTGAATGACTGTATGATATATATATTGGAATATGAATTTCTGTCAGACAATCCTAAATGTGTGACATCATAGTAAAAGTTTAAAGAAAAATCATATGTTGATGAAGAGATTACAAAGATCCATTCCAAGTTATTTTGGTATCGTCATATAATTCATCTCTTGAAACGTTTATTTTCTAATTAAAATGATGGAAAAATGTTAACATTGCATGATAAAAAGTAGATGTGTGATGGAAAAATACGACATTTAGCTGATTGTCCACAAGGGAAGAAAATTGATGATCAGCATCCTACATTTTGAAATGAAATTATAAATATCAGAGTTAGGTTGTGAACAGATGGAATGAATTCATACCAAACCCTCAGTATCACACATAGTTCATGAAATATTTTATTAATAATTTATATAATCTCTGTTGATGTTTTTATGAAGCACCAATATGTCAGGTTGAGTATAATGATCCCTGGCCTAAAGCAACCCAGAAATGATATTGTTGTTTTCATGTCACCCATGGTAGATGATTTGATACTTTCATGGGAGGATGGTATTGGGGTGTTTGATTATTATAAAATGGAATATTTTCAACTACATGCAGTGCTTATGTTCACTATAATTGACTTCCCAATGTATTGAAATTTATCTGGATATAGTGTTTAGGGGCATAAAACATGTCCAATTTGAAAACAAAAAACTGCATATTTTCAATTTCATCATGGGAGGAAAACAACATAAATGGGTCATTTAATGTTTTTGAATTCAATGGATCAAAATAATTTTATATTTCTCCAAAACCTTTATCAGCTTATGTGTATTTTGAGAGGGTGAAAACCCTTGATGTTTTATTGGTAAAGACAAATAAATCTAGTAATGATAGACATATTTGGAAGTAAAGGTAATTATTTTTTGAGCTACTATATTGGAGATATCATGAAGTGAAACATAATACCAATGTCTTTTATGTGGAGAAGAATATATGTGACAGTTTGATTAGAAATTTTTTAGATATTAAAGGAAAGACTAATCATGGGTTGAATGCAAGATTAGAATTACTATCAATGGTAATATGATTTGAGTTATCTCCCATTCCTAAAGGACGGCAGACATTTCTTCCACGGATTTTCATATATTATCCAAGAAGGAGAAAATTAGCTTTTTTCATTGTATTCATGATATCAATGTGACTCAAGATTATTCTTAAAATGTAAATAATTTTGTCTGTTAGAATTATTTGAAGTTATAAGGTATGAAATCTCATGATTGTCACATCATTATGTAAAAACTTCTACCAGTTGCATTGAGTGTAATATTTCCCATCCATGTCAGAAAGACTATAATGAAGTTGTGTTATTTATTCAATTCAATTTTTAATGAGGGGATTGATGTGAATGCATTGAACATTTTAGAAAAGGATGAAATTTCTATACTTTTTCAATTGTAAATGTATTTTCGTCGATATTTTTTTATATAATGGTGAATTTAATGTTTCAACTCTTTCAGGAAATAAATATTTGTGGACCAATTTATCTTCATTGGATGTATCCTTCTGAAAGGTATATGAAAATATTGATGGGGTATGTTAAGACTCCATATCGACCTGAAGCCTCCATTATTGAAATGTATAATTTTGAGTTGGTTTCGGGGTTTTGTAAACGCTACATGGATATGGCGGAGCACATAGGTTTTCCTCTATCTATCCATGAATGAGTTAATAATGAGGGTAGGGATATTTGTGGATTGAAAGTAAAAATGTTGTCAGTAGAACAGATGAAGTTAGTAGAATTATACATCTTGAATAATATAGCTTATTCTCAACTATATATCACATTGCATGTTAATGATTGAAATAGTGTCATCCAAATAAGAAAGAAATGTGGATTTTGAATGAGCACAACAAAACATTTTTTCAATGGTTTAAAAAGACCTTGCTCTGTATATCAAATGTATTAGATACATTAATATGGTTAGTGGGTGGTCCAAGTTTAAATGTGATAACATGGCTGGGTATGACATTAATGGCTATACATTTCACAAAAAATCTCAGGACAATAGAATTGGAGTTCATAATTGTGGGGTATTGGTGTTTGTAGAAGCAATGCATTTTTCGAGTTCTAAATAAGAAAAACAAGTTTTTTTATCAAGTTCATATTATAGAGTCAATGAAAAAATATGGGAGGTTGATTAAATTAAAATTAATGTTCATGTTTTTAACTAGATATGGTTTATCGGTAACAACAATTCCAGACACGATGAATTTGGAATGAGAGTTTTTAATTTGAATAGATTGGAAGACATAACAGATTTTTTTATAATGGACGCACATGAAAAACAAATTTTCTATGTGATTGATCAATCATATATTCATTGGTCTATTTTTTTACATGAGAAAAAGCAATATGTTAGTGTGGATCAACTTGATGAAGATTATTATTTATGCGAGAGCCATACATTAATGGAAAACCTATAAGAAAATAATGATGAGCATGTTGAAGACATGGTTTGTGCCATAAAAAAATAAAATTATGAAGGAATTTGGGAAAACAATCCATTTGTACTTTCCTAATATTATAGGTAACAATGTTTATTACTATTTTATACTTATTATCTTCATAAAATGATAGATATTGTAATTTTTTTATTAAAACATGTATTAAAACAAACAAGTAGAAATATTTATTTATTGTAATTTTGTTTAGTTTATTTTATCATATTTACCATTAGTTTACTTATATATCAATTGATTTTATTGAATGACAATTGTTTTTCCATGATTATCATGTTTACTATATTTACTATAGTTTACCATTGTTTACATTTATTTAACTTATATATTTATTGATTTTTTGAATGAAAATTACACTAACATGTTTATCATGTTTACCATCTCTACCATTTTTTAACAAGATTACCAAATTTACCATGTTTACTATTATATTACATAGTTCAATTTTAAATTTATTGATTACATTAGTATTTTAATATTTTAGTTTTCATATTTGTGAAATAATTTTTTGTTTTTTGATTTGAAGGATAATGAAATATCAATCTCTTGATCAACCACATGATTCTGGACATGAGGAACATGATCAGACCTCTCGGGACGAACATTAACAAGATCTCCTTGATGTTCCCCAATCTTCGTCATGTGCTCCCATAACGACAAAGAAGAGTTCAAGTGTTGGTGAACATGACTGCACATGTTTACCAATGTTATCACTTGCCCATTTTCAGAACCAGAGAATACTGGTTAAGTTTTATGAGAATGATATTCCTAGAGGTCCAAATGCAAAATATTTTATGAGTTCTGTATCATCTCAGGGTAAAATAAAAGTAATAATTTTGTATTATGATTGTAGAAGTGTGGACAAAGCAATAATATCTCAGTTTTGGGAGACTATTTTTGTAAGATCTTTTTCTATAGTTTGAATAATCTTTAAATGTTTATAGTATAATATGTTTTACCTCTTGTTTATCAAATGACATTTGATATTCCTGACATTGGATGACTTAGGAAGAAATGTTTATCAATGGCTACTAGGAGATAGAGGGTTTTCAAATAAACCTTCACATATAATTTCATTTTTGTTCATAGGAATCATGAAAATCCATGTCATATATATCCTTTTATAGATGAATTCCCATAGAGGCAATTTTTTGAAAGTAGTAGAAATGATTAATTTTTGTTAAGGAAAATGTAAACTTTTATAATATTTCTTATAAAAATTATATTATTAATGTTTTTTAAATGATTTATTATTCATAATTTATAGAAAACAAGGACAAGTCATTAGAAGATCCAATCTAAAAATGTATACCCTTATAGTTTATCTCGGGGAGGGTATATATTATTGAAAGAACAAATAATGGCAGACAAATTACAAAAACTGAGAGCTGTGTATTCAAGCTCTGGAGAGGTTTCTACTCCATCCCCTCCATCTAGACATGAAAAATGGAAGAGAGATCAGTTGACAAAAAAGAGAGAATATATTTATGAGGAATCAAGAATCGTAGGTAATAGGATTTTAAGATATTTATTTTATTTATTTATGTTAAATATATTTCATTATATAATTTTAATCATTATAGAAACGTTAAATTAATTAATAATGGATTATCTCGAGAAGAAGAGCTCATAGGGGGAATTTACAACTGATGGGAGGAAATATATTTTATCTGCAGCATTAGAAAAGAATGAACCCCCCAGTCGTGTAGGTGGATATCTGAAAGGTGTATCAGTCAGAAAAGTGTTTCCATGTTCTTCAACGTATTCCATTGTGGGTGTATATAAAAAAAATAGAATCCTTAGAGGCTGATGCTCATAATATTAATGCGACGATGGAG
Organism: Viscum album; assembly: GCA_963277665.1. Lineage (NCBI taxonomy): Eukaryota > Viridiplantae > Streptophyta > Magnoliopsida > Santalales > Viscaceae > Viscum > Viscum album. The sequence goes on along the minus strand of OY728141.1, from coordinate 1,586,760,711 downwards.
GAAAATATTAGATCATTAGTAAAGTGTATGTTTGCAGACATGCAAAGACAATTTCATACATCATATCTACTCTTCCACCTCCCCCTGTAGACCTCATTATTTATCCTCCACCTCCTCCAGTAGATCCCACTCCCCCAACACATCATGAAGACCCCAATTTTAATCATACTCTTTCACTACAACTTGCTACTTATTGTGAGTTATATGTTGTTGATCCTCACCATCATATAGTCACATATGGGCTGTTATATTGTATAGGAGATACAGTTCATCATCAACAGTTGGAGGTAGAAAATCATAGGGTCACTGTACAATATATTATATATATATCAACTTGACTACCATTACATATAGATGAGGTTATGACAATTGGACATAGTATCAGCCACTTTTTAGTTTTTCCACCCAGACTTCTGCAACTCATTATCATAGAGTTATGTATGTTTTATATTCAATTTTTTTATTAATGTTTTACCATTTGAAAACTGATATATTTTTCTATTTATTTTTACAGGAATATTTTAAAGGAAAAGAAATAATATATAGACATCAACAAAGACAAATGGTTATGACATCAGATATATATTTTAGTTGTCTTGACAGATTGTCATGTTATTTATATTTTTTGGCAGCTCATTATGAGTTTTCAATGGAATCTCATGTTTGTGGATGTGAAATAAATTTGGGGATTATGAAAAATGATATCATGGAGCTTTTAACTAGAGATGAGTTGGTCATCAACGTCATGAATAATTTTTCCTTGAAAGTCTTAACCCCATTACATCTGTTATATTTATTAAAAATGTATACTTATGTCTATTTTTTAATTGGTATCTTTATTACATGTGTGAGAAGAATGAGATGAAATATTTATATGGATTCATAGACCGTAAATTGATTTCCCATGAAGGACATTCATTGGATTAGGAACAATGAACTTGTTATATTGATGATAGATTTGAATAGAATATAATCACGTAGATTTGGATAATTATTTTTTGTGAGGATTATGAAACATATAACTAGAAATGTTTTCATAGTATTTTAGCATAACAAACCACTAAACTTAATTTTTCTTTTATATCAGTGATCATTGGTTGTTAGGTGTTTTTTTCAAGGGAGAAAAAACGTTATTGGATATGCTCTTTCCATGGTGATGTACGAAGAAGTTGTTAGAATATATTGGAAAAGTAATTTTCAATTTATTAATAGTTGTTTATATTGTAATGAATTTTAAATATTTCCCATTCGTATTATTTTATAATAGGGGATGAGTCTAATTTTGAAAAAAAACATTGAAAAAGTGTACAAAGATCAAATATGTAAAAGTAAAGGTAAATATCCATTTATAATTTTTACATTTCAATATATTAAATAATAATGATATATTGATTTGACACTCATTCAAGGAGAATTTTAATTAACAATAAGGCACCGTCAAGTACAGATATTATATGTTATGATTTATGTATGAAATAATTACAACCGGAACACTTGTGAGTTTTGACCTAGTAAGATTTCATTATAATCTTTTCCATAATATTTCATTTGATTAATTCATTATACATGTTACATAATATAGATTTAATTTGTATCTATTTTTTGACCCTCAACCCTATAGTTCTCATGTGGTGAAACACTTACATGTGGAATGGTCAAATTATTTACAGTTTTTATTGGATTTTAGTTTGTTTATAGTGTATAATGTAATATTGTATATTGTAATTATAATTGTGTATTTGGAAAATAAATTGTCGGATTTAGGTTTTTCTTATTGTAAATTTTATGTTTTTAATGTTAGATATGTGAATGTTTAATTTTTCTCCAGTTCTTCTTGTTTTGGTATAGAAATGATGTTTTTATGGTTCAGATTCTGGTCTGGTTTTGGTTTCCTTTGGTCTGGTTTCTACTTGTTTCATAATTTGGCACTGCATAATAATAGATTCATGGAGGGTGGGGGTGTCCAGGGGGCAGTCCATGGGGTAAGGGTGTCCATGGGGTGGGGGTGTGCTAGGAGGTAGGGGATGTCTATGGGGGTGAGAGGTTGAATGGGGTGGCTTTCCAGGGGGTGGCATCTACATGGGGTTGTCCAAGGGGGTAGGGGGTGTCCATGGGGTGGGGGTATCCAGGGGTGGGGGGCTCTAAGGGTGGTGGGTGTGCTGTCTAGGTTGTGGGGGTGTCCAGGGGTGGGGGCTTTCCATGGGGGTTGGGGTGTCCAGGGGGCTGGGGCAGTCCAGTTTGTAGGATGGTGTCTAGAGGGGTGGGGTGGGTTTCAGGGGTGGGGGTGTCTAGTGGTGGGGGCTGTCCAGAGGGGTGGGAGGGTGTCTAGTGGGTGGGAGAGTTTCATCGGGGTTGGGGTTGTCCAGTGTGGTGGGGTAGTGTCCAGTGGGTGGGAGGGTGTCCCAGGGGGGGACTATCCAGTGGTGGGAGGGTGTCCAGGGGGTAGGGTTGTTCAGGGGGTGGGGTGTCTAGTGGGGTGGGGTGGTGTCCAGTGGGTGGGGGCTGTCCATGGGGTGGGACGGTGTCCAGGGGGTGGGAGCTATCTAGCGGGGTGGGGTCTGTCAAAGGGCGGAGAGGGTTTCCAGGGGTGGGGGCTGTATAGGGTGGTGTGTTGGTGTCTAGGGGGTGGGCGGGTGTCCAGGGGGTGGGTTGTCTAGGGGTGGGGGGCTATCCAGGGGGTGGGGGATGTTTAGTGGGTGGGAGGGTGACAAATGGGGAGGTGGGCTATCCAGGGGTGCGAGGGAGTCCAGGGGGTAGGGGGTGTCCAAGGGCTGGGGCTTTCTAGTGGGGTGGCGTGTTTTCCTGTGGGTGGGGGGTTGTCCAGGGGGTGGGAGGGGGGTTTTAAGGGCTGTCTAGTGTGGTGGGGTGGTGTCCATTGGGTGGGAGGGTGTCAAGGAGTGGGGGGTTGTCCAGGGGTTGGTGATGTCTAAGGGGGTAGGGGTGTCGAGGAGGTAGGGGAAACCAGTTTGTTGGAGGGTGTCTAGGGTTGGGGTGTTTCCTGAGGTGGGGGTGTCTAGGGGGTGGGGGTGTCCAGGGGTGGGCGGGTGTACATGGGGTGGGGGTCTATGGGGGTTGTCCAAGGGGGTAGGGGGTGTCTTGGGGTGGGGGTTGTCTGGGGGTGTTTTATGGGGTGGGTGGGTGTCCAGGGGGTAAGGGTGTCTACTAGTGGGGGTTGTCCAAGGGGGTATGGGCTGTCTAGGGGTGGGGACTGTCAAGTGGTTTTTTTATTGTTTTTTTCTATTTTCTACCTATTTCATGTCATATTTGGTAGCACATTATAATGGTTGATCATTTTTTTAAAAAAAATTGGAATTTATGTCATTTATTTTGTAACCAACAGAATAACTGCATGATAATGGTTTTTTATGTCGGTTATTAAGTAACTGACGTATTAGATATGATTTCACATCAGTTATGAAAATAAGAGATGTGATATCATTCTTTTTCATTTCAGTTTTCTAATAAACTACCTCAAAAAGGCTTCTTAGGGGTTACTTATTACATCGGTTATTTAATAACTGACGAAATAAAAAACATTTTACAACAATTTTATAAAAATAGACGCAATAAATCATGACACTGAACCATTTTTTATATAGGTTTTTTTGGAACCGACATGAAAATGGCTTCAGATATTTGTTATTTAGTTCGGTTTTAAAATAACCGATCTAAAAAAAAATATTTATAATGTCCCCTGCAATAATTTCGGCCGAAAAAATGCTAAAAATAAAAAATAACTGACATAAAAACATTTTTTTTCAATTGTGAAAATATTATTTATTTTGAAAGGACTTTTGAAAACCCGTTTCTTTGAAAATATAATTGGAAAAGATTTATTTAAAAAAGAATATTTTGTGAATTCAAATAAAACTACAAATAAATAATATTGGAAATTTTATTAATTTCCATATAAGATAAAACAACATTCCTTTTGCAATGTAAATACAATATAAAATTCCTTATTTTGAAAAGTGACAAGCTAATTCCCTTGAAAATAAAATTTAAAAGATAAAAATTGAAAAAAATATATACTAAATTATGTTAAAAACATTTTCCAAACCCTTTTTATAAAACCATGTTTTTAGAAGTAAATATGTTCTATGACAAATGAGATAAATTATGTTTGGTTTTATTAAAAACATTTTCTAAAACATTTGGAGTACCAATGAGTATAAAATGGTACTATTACATAAAAATGGTCATGAATAATCATATGATAAGATGAATGGAATGATTTATTGAATAATTTTCAGATGATTGACTCAAATGGAAGTACCATTGAAACATCATTAAAATAACACTTGAGGAAAATAATAATTAAACATTCTAAAATGTTAGATACCACTTTGAAGCATTTAAATCATCATCCTTATGAAGTAATAATGTTAAATTAATGTTTTTTCTAGCATGAAGGTAAAATGATTAATGATTTAATATATCAAGATAGATAGTAGGTACACCACACAAATATAAGTGGTAAATATGAAATTAATCTCACAGATTTAAAAAAAGTGAGATGAGAATCCATTACCTTGAGTTTTATATGTCTCGTGTGTATTTATATTCTTAAATAAAAAATATATGATAATTATTTAATTTTATTAAAACCCATTTCTTGAATATTAAAATTTTTTGTCACTAATTACTATGTTTATAAAACAACTTATACCATTTTTTTATGTCGGGTGTTTGACCAAAGTTAATTTATGAGTCAAAAACAACTTTGGTAGGTCAACTATGGTAAAATGGTTCATTATAGAATATATCCATAATAATAAAAATTAAATAATTAATATATTCATGTATAAATTATACTTTTAAAAACAATCATTAAATATGGTTATGAAAATTGAATCAACGATATAATCATGGAGATGGTACGTTATATATAAGCATGAGTAACCTTCCCAAAGTTCAATGATCATTATAGAATGAAGGTAAGTATCATCATATATTAAAATAATGATCATTATATAATAAATAACATGTTATTTAATTATATGAACTTATATATAGAGTCCCTTTTATGTGAAAGGAATCATATCATGTTATGTATGTGTTAGTCCACACGTCTATGACCGACATAATCACTTTTTATTTTGTGAATTGGTAATAAGGAAAATGATATATATATAAATATTTTTTTCACAAAGCTAATTATTTCATTAATATCATTTATGTGTTGTTTAGGTATCGTATGATTAATTATAATCAACTTTTATACATTGCATGCATCGTGTGATCAGATCACATTACTTTTGGAGGCAGTAGTCCACACATCCAGAAAAAGTGTTATCGTATTTACACAAATTGAAAAGTATTATGGTATGTGTTATAAAATAATAATAAAATCATATGGAAATAATAAGTATCATATATAAAATATAAAACTATTGTTTCAATCATAATTACCACCACTATATGAGATAATGGAATAAATAAATACCAATGCTTCGTGAGGTGACAGTTCACAGTTCACATAAACTATATATTTGTTACCAATCAAATGGGATTGTGTGTACGTTTAGGTATATCCATTAATGTAAAAGTGTCCTAGTATATTTATGATACTATTACTATTATATAATCATTTAATAAGAATATTTTAGGGGGAGGATAAAAGATATAAAATTAAAGAATAAAAAGATAACATATTACCCCTTAATCATGTAATTCCTTTTCAGTTGTACCAAAAGGAATACTTGTTTTGATTTAGACCTAATGGGAGGCTTCCAGGATGATAACAGGTATATACATGAGTAATTTTGTGATATCTTGGACAAAGCTAAGTGTCTTGATAGATGTGAACAAGGTATATAAGAGGATTCCATTTATATTGGAGGAGGAGTTGCACTATTGTAATATTTTTAAAATGGAATTCCATTCACATTTTTAACTGGAAAGTGTCTCCAAAAATGGAAAAGATTAGATCCAATGGATTATATCTCAGAACATGGCCATGAAATGGTTCTGGGATAGTTTCTAGGTCATTTGGGCCGTTAAGATTAAGGTTTAGTCCTTTATTAAGAATAATTTTACCTTATTCATCTTATAGAAGTTTAATTAATTTCACTAATATTTTTTGTCAAAAAATAAGTTGAAATTATTATAAGATATAAGTTATTATTATTCTAAATATTTAATCAATTTTTTCTAAATTACAATCACAAAAGTGGAAGAAATTAAATTCAATTTAATCTTGTAGACGGAGTGGCAATGTGATTTTTTAATGTAAAACTGTCTAAAAGATTGCTATGTTTTTATAGTAAATATCATAGTACAATTAATTATAATGAGAAAATTATATTAAATTATTAAACAATTATCTAATTAAAATTTTACAGTATATAATTTTACCTTATAAATAAATCAAATGAAAAATCATATTTGATCTAAATTTCAATATTTTCAATTATTTATTAAAAAAAGAACGTTCAAAAGAAAATATCAAAAACTCACCCTAACCTAAATTTTATGTTTGAATCACATGTATCAATTTTATTCATACATATAATATATATAAATGATCCAAAAATGGGATTAAAAATAGGTTTTCCTTTTAATTGAGGTAAAAGTGCGTTAATAAAAATATAGTAATATATGCGTAAAATTGGGATTGATCTTATATTATGTCTATTGGATATATTATATTAATATAAAAAATATTTGAAGGAATATATAATATAAATATTAAATGAATATCACTTACTGATTTTTTTATTTTCATTTCATTGGATAAAACAACCTTGTAATCATAACAATCTGTTTCTATTTAAATATTCTCTTTATATATAAATGGTTCTTATAATCATATATAATTAATTTTTAACTAATTAATTCATCTTATATTTTCATATGACATGTATTTTCATAAGATTATTATTACTATTAATAACATCTAGTTTGCATTTTATTATATTAAATAATAATATTTAGAAACTATTCCATTGTTCGGTAAAACAAAATATTGCATGTAACCTAAGACATTGAAGAAACTCATTGTTGTGTATGTCACATTCCAACTAAATATCACATAAATTGAAAGAAATAATATATATTTAATTTATTTGAACTGTTAAATATATTTTAATTGATATAGATATTATATTTCCTTATACTCTTGGTGTCGTGTGTCGCACACGCTATCGAATACAATGTTCTCAATTTAGATTATTGGGGTGCCAGATTCTCCCCACCTTAATTAAATAGAATCCTCACAAAATTTAAACTTGATATTGGTGATATATTGTTTGATATTTCCATTTTATATACCATATTGTGAGTATGGATTGTAATACATTATCTATAAATGATATGATGGGAAGTATTACGGTCACATGGACTTACATGTAACTTGGTCTATAAGTAAGAGAACATTAGTGGAAAGTTGATATATGTACTTGGAGAAGAAAATAGATATTTATAGTGGGTTATTGAGTTTATAAAAATAATAATTAAATTATAAATATATTATTAAGGTCATCAAAGAAATAAATATGTTGTTATTTAGAAAGCCATCAGTTCGACAAAAATTTTGGTATTAGGAAAACATTTTTGTTTGAAGATACATTTCATAATGATGAGGAATTATTTTATATCCTATGTATAATTACTTGATATATTTCTATAAATATTATATCAAAATATTGTTCTAGTTTAATCATTTTACCAATTTATTTAGAAGTTAATTTTGATGCATGATTCATAAAAATACATTTCTAAATAATCCTTAGGCCCCTAAAAAATTAAAATTATAACTATATGCCTCTAAAAATTCCACAAATTAAATATGTTAAATAAATTAATATATAAACCTAAAAATTAAGAATATTGGCTTACCATTACAATCTATTCAGAAAATATTTCAACTAAAAACAATGAAATATTAACATGGACATTATGTATGTCAGTGGTTGTTGTCAAAACCTTATCACCCTTCGGTCATGGGTTCAAGTCCTGCATCCTTTCTGGATTTGATGAGTTGTCACCTAGTATACAAGTTGTTCCTTTATTAATCCATGTTAATATAATATCCAAAATTATATATGATGTACATCCTTAAAATAAGTTTATCACTAAATATTCTTTTAAGAATTATTTTCAATAAAACCCTAATGCATAAATACTGTATCCACTTATTTTCACATAGATCCTTCCATGATATAGGGTTTATTCAAAATATCATTTACAAGATTTCTAAATCATATAAATTTATCTTTAATCAAAAAAACCGTAGTTTTACCCTAGGTTATTTTTTTCAAGATAATTAATAATGTCTTGTGTTGAAAATGTTAATTATTCTTAGCATATACCCCAAGTGTGTCAAATAAGGTGTATTTGATGGATCATTATTGTGTACCAAGATACTTCGAGTCAGTCCTGAAACACCTTGTCAAATATGTGACACTAAGGTACATTTATTCTAGAACTGTGTATAATTGTATTATCCATACATGGATGTATTGGTCGAAAACCCACAAAATATATACTTTACCAAAATTCTAAGGTGTTATTATACTATTATACTATGATTATACATTAGGATTATGTTATCTAATCTACTTTTTTCCTAAATCTAGTTCCAAAGGTTGCAACTAAACATCTTTTGTTACAAACTATAGTGACCTGACCCCTGATGGTTCAGAGATAGTTTCTTTTATCAAATACATTGGCATTATTAAATGTAATAAAATATAAATTTTTCAACAGCTTATTAGTATTTATAAACCAAATAAATACGTGAATCATAAATTAAAAATAAATAAAATAATTCAAACATAATGTTTTTATAAATAAAAAATTTCTACGATAAGGGTGATATCAAATGCTTTGTAAGGGTAATGTATAGATGAAGAAATAATGAATTAATAGGAATAAATCAATATAGAATGTTAAATCACTAAACTCACATGACAAATAATCAGTAGGCTGAAAATGAAGTGAATAAGAAATAATACATGGTAAATGAAAACACACGACATTCAAATAACTTGACAAGGAAACATAAATATGACAAGGTAAGAAGATAAAGCACATTATATTTAATTTATGAACTAAAAATGAAATTTTCCAACAGATATATAGACGTGAAATATCATGGATGAATATTAGCTGAAACTAAATGAAAAAAATGATTAATTATTGGACATTATGTATTAGGAATACGAAAACCTATACCGTCAAGATATTTCACAAAAAAGTTTGAAAATAGATATTGAAACATATTTAATTTTCAAAAATTATTTGTCTCATTATAACCTATCAATTAATTGAGGATCAATATAATATTTAGGTTACACCCGTTATTACTAGTCCCAAGCAATCCTCTCATCAAATAACCAAAAAATATTTTGACTTATCAAATATCGATATATAATAATGAATACAGAATTAAAAATACATACCAAAAAGAAATATTTAAATTAGATGTCATATATAAAATGGGATATATTTTAGGAAATATTATAATTAATGATAAATTAAATTAATAATTTGGTGGAAATTCATTGTCCAATTATCACAGGATATTGAATATTTCAAGGGGATGGAAAAATAAATGAAAGAAGTGAATGAGAATAATATCCTTATCCAAAAAAATCATAAACCATTCGTAGGATGAATAAGGACGGTATCAATAGAATATATCCCATGTTGAGTAAAATAAAGGGTATTTTTTGTTAAAAAATAGAAATAAAATAATATTTTAAAAACATTTTTGAGAAAAATATCCTTTGTATTGGAAATCCTTTTCAACGAAAATAACTATTTAAAAATTTTATTTTAAAATTTTCCATTTAAAAATTCAAATTAAACAACAATGAAATTAAGGAGTGTAAAGTTGTACTCTTCATAAAAAGGCAAAATCAATATTTCTTTTTCATGGTAAAAAATTTATAAAAATTACTCTTTTGGAATTCGACAAGAATAATCCTTTGAAAAAATTGGTAAAAATAAAATTGGTAAAAATTTATTCAAGAATTGATGTCAAATATTTTTTTAAATTCATTTTAGAACATGGAGTTTATTAGAGGAAAACCATCTCTCCGACTGAAGTGGGAAATATAGTCTATTTCCCTTGAAAACATTTTCTAAATCATTTTTAGTACTAAGAAGTGAAAAAATGTATTCTTACCATATATGGTCATAAATAAATAGAGCATAGGAAAATTTATTGGTTTTATTGAACAATAGTCATATAATTAACTTGAATGGAAATACCATGGAATGATCATCAAAATTGCAATTGAGTAAATTAATCCTTAAACATTTCAGAGTGTCACATACCACCTTCAAAAAATTTGAATCATAGGCCACAAGAAAAAATAACGTAAATAGAATTTTTTAAATAATATGAATTTAAAAGGATTAATGATATAATATATCAAAATTCGTAGTAGTTACATCAAAAAATTATATGTATGTTGTGAATATGATATTTACCTCAAAGACTTAAAAATGTGAGATGAGAATCCATTATATTGAGTCTGATTTTTATCATGCGTGTTTATAATTTAGAATAAAAAATTATGTTAGTTATTAACTTTCTTGATAATATTATTTTTGTTTTTCATAACAATTAATTAAATTATTAATGTTTTTTATACAACTAATTATTCAATTATATTTAGGACGGTTGTTTTGACCAAATTTTGTTTATGTGTGAAAAAAACATCGGTAGGTCAACTATGGTAAAATGGGGTATTATATAAAAAAGAATAATAATAATTAAATAATTACCATATATATATATATATATATAAAGTATACTTTTAAAAACATTCATTAAATATGATTATGAGACATGAAAAAATTCTACAATTATTGAGAAAGTAGGTTATATGTACACATGATTTACGTTCCCATTTTTAATGGTCATTAAGGAAAGAATATAAGTGAAACCATATCATTAAATAATTATAATTATATGATAAATACCATTTTATTTAATATTACATAATTATATATATAATTATTTTGTTTTAAAAAGATTCACATTATGTTGAGGAGGCGGCAGTACACACATGCACGACCGACATTGTCACTTTTTAGTGTGTGACGGGGTAATAACGAAAATGATATATAAATACATATATATATAATTTAAAGAAATTTAATTATGTAATTAACACCCTATATAACTTTTTATGTCCCATAATTATAATTATAATCAATTTTATACATTCAATGTATCGTGAGATCGAATCACATCCCTTTTAAGAGGTTGTATTCCACACTTCCACAAACGGTGTTATCGTATTTACAAAAAATATTAAGTATAATGGTAATTGTTAAAAAATAATTAAATATGAACAAGGACATAATAATTTTGATATATAACTAATATAATCATATTTTCCCTCATAATGTCCAATATGAGAGGTGGTAAATGATGAACGCATTATCCACGTTTCTGGAGGCCATAGTTATCTGTTCATATAAATAGTATGTTTGTTACCAATTAGATGAGAATTAGTGTAATTATAGGTTGAAACATGAACATTAATACATACAAGTATATTTAGGATATATTTTTTGTTATATAATAATGGAATAAAAATATATTAGTGGGTGGAGAATGGAAATAAAACTGAAGTGCTTTAGGAAAGATATTACGTCTTATTGAGTAACTCTTTGGGTTTATACCAAAAGGATTCCTTGGATTTATTCCACAAATAGGGTGGGATTATAGTATTAGTGGAGGGATTATTATAATCTATTTTGAAAGATCTTGGCTGAAATTATCTATATTTAATTTTGTGACAATGTGGGGGAAGATGATGCCTTTATGGAGGAGGAGGAGTGGCACTCCTGTAATATTTTGACAAAGGAATTACATACACATTTTTCACAATGAATGTACCTCCAATAAATTAATAAATTATAAAAAATGTATTATAGGGTCTAAATATTAAAAAAAACTCTTATACAACTTTCTACGTCATTTGAGCTTTTATGATTAGATTTTATTCCCCTTTTAGGTTTAATTTGACGATAACCATTGTATTTAATTTTAAGTACTTTTAATAATATGTTTGGTAAAAATATAATTTTAATTTATAATAAATTATAAATTATAAGTTTTTCAAATACATAATCCATTTTTTTAATTATAAATCTCACAAGTCACAGAAATTAATTGAAATTTAATCTCCTGGTCGAGTCAATATTGAAGGTTTTTTAAAGTAAAAACGTCAAAAATCCTTTCTTGTTTTTGTTGTCAATTTAAAAGTAAAATTGAATAAAATTATTAAAATTGAATTAATTTATAAAAATATGAAATTATTAAACTATAACAAAATATAGTTTATTTTTATAAAAAATTACATGAAAAAGTATTTGGGATCTAAAATTCAGTATTTTTTACTATTTATTAAAAACAGAAACATTTTTGAAAAACCCCAAAAATTTACCCTATCCTAATTCATATTTTTATCTATTAATGATGATTTTTTTATGTAATATTAATAAATGTTCCAAATTTTGGATTTAAAATACGTTCTCCATTAAAAGGTTGTAATAGTTTCTTAATAAAAATATAATACAATATATGTAAATATGGGTTTGTTATTATATAATGTCTATCAGATCTATTGGATGAATATAATAGTATATGATTGAGTATATAGTATATATTATAATTATATCAATCACTTATTTTAATTAATTATATTTATTATGATAAAACACTATATAGAGCCAAAAAATAGTGTTCTACAAAAATATTCTCTTTATGTTTAATTGGATCTTATATTCATTTCAAATTAATTTGTTAATAATGAATTCATCTTATATTTTTGTAAGACATAAATTTTCAGAAGTAATTTTATAATATTAAGAAAAAGTAGTTTATGTATTTTTATATAGAATACTATCATTTTAATAATATTTTATTGTTCGACAAAACTCAGTCTTTTGTGTAACATAAGCCATTGAAAAAAATCATTCCTGTGTATGTTGCATGATAACTCAGTATCTTGTGAACTGAAAGATATAAAATATATTAATTTTTTTAATTAGTAAATATGTTTTAATTAATCAAGAGACTATTTACCCTTATCCTCTTGGTGTCCTGTGTAATACACACTATCAAATACAATGTATTTACTTTCGAGAACTATATTCATCCAAATATTGAATATCAAATAATTGTTTTTTGGGCCTCTCATAATAAACTCCTTATCCACCATGATGATAATTATTAAATTACAGTCATCGATATGTATTTTTTCATACAATTAAAATTAATTATGCTACACTTCCAAGTACCCATGTATATATGACATGAATCATTATTGAAATTAACATTTCATAGCACATATATTCCACTTTCATAAAATTTAATTGAAAAACATTATGGTCAGGCTATCAATTTTGAAACCCTCCCAAAATTGTGTTTCATTCCCTAAATTGTGGTGCTACCCTGATTTATGTGATATTTACATTGATTCATCCTATTAATTTCAGCTTTCACTTTTGAAGTATTTGTAAGTAGGTCTATTGGAGTGAACAATATTTCATTCATCCCTCCATAATGTTACAAATTCTGAGTACCTTATAAAATTGGTTTATACTAAAGAACTGTCTATTGTTGTCAGTTTAGTTTTCACTCACATCATACCCTAGTTTATTTTTTAGAATATAGTCATTATAATACCACAATATTTTTTGAATTATATATTTCAAATTTATTTTTAATTTTGGATATTTTTCATTTGACCCAAGTCTGAAAATAGTAAGTTTATTTATATTAAATCGCTAATTTTGTGCTGAGTTATATTAAATTATATGTTAATCATGCACTATAAGAAAAATAAATCATATATTTATCTACAAGGAATAGTGGGGAGATTGTATGTTTCATGAAACTCCGAATTTCCTTAATGGATTTCGTAAGACAAAAGACCGAGTGTTACCGAACAATAATATATTATAAAAATATTATTATTTAGAATAATAATATATTACATAGATGCTAAATTAGGTTCAATGAATCATAATATCTATCATATAAATATATTTTGTTTTAAAAAATATAATATGAATTAATTAGTTACAAATTATATATAATTGAATTTAAGACCCAATTGATTATAAATAGAGTATTTTAATATTAAAACAATCTTCTTTTCCAAAATAATTTTTAGTGAAAATAAATAAAATTATTTAAAATTAATAATTAATTATATTTTAATATATATGTCATATATCCAACCAAATATTTTTTATATTCATCCAACAAAATTTATAGACAAAATATAATAATATTCCCAATTTAACACATAAAACCCAAAATGGTTTTAATGAAATGATTCCACCTTTTAATTGCGAACCTATTTTAAATATAAATTTTGGATCCTTTATAATTATTATATGAAAAAATTAACTTCATATTTGAAACATAATCATAAAAATAAGGACACGCATATTTTTTGGTATGTTTCTATGAAGTTTCATTTTTTATGAATAGTGAAAAATAATGAAATTTTACTCAAAAATGATTTTTTATATAATTTATTTATAAGTATAGATTATATTTTTAATTACTTTTAAAGTTCAATTAGATCAAATTTTTTTCAATTTTGGAAATTTAAATCATTTTATCCAATTTCACTTTGAAATTGATCATAAAAACCTGGAAAACATTTTAATATTTGTACTTTAAAAACCCACTTTGTTATCCAATCAACAGGATTAAATTTATATTAATTATATCAATTTATGTGATAATAAATTGGATAAATAGACGCTATAGTTAGAATAATAAAAATTCATAATTTTTAATAATGTCAAAATAGTATTTGACCAGTAATATTAGTGATAGTAATTTAAATTAATTATAACAATTAAGATTAAATTAAGCTTAACAATGGACTAAACCCTAATTTTAAGGCCCAATATTCCATAAAAACTTGTAAAAAGTCCAACTTATTGAAATATTTAAACATATCATCACTTTTATCATCATTCGAACATTATTAGATTTACTTATTTTAAAAAAAGTTGGTGGGGTTTCCCATATTCAAAATATTATAAGTGTCTCACTCCCCTCAACTATAAAAGGTCTCCCTCCTCCCACTCCATCATACCTTTCAAACCATTTTTCCTCAAAAAAATTATGCCGAATTATCTCCCAAAAATATATCCTTTCCTTATTGAAACCTCGATTTAGGAAAAAAGTATTCCAAGGAAGTCATATCATGAAATACAAAATGTATTACCCAAAGATGAAGTAACATCCTCCCTCAAGCTCATCAATAATATTTTCATTATCCATCCAATCCACTATGATTATTCAATAATTATAAAAAATCTAGAATCATAAATATACTAAACTTTTTTAATTCTAATATTTTTACCTACACATACACACACTTCAATCTAATGTGTAGCAAATATACTGTTTAGCTGTATAGTGAGCTACCACCTCACAAAATTGGGATTGCTCATTCTTCCTTTAACACCTATCGTGGTTGATATTATTATGTAAAATATATTTTGATATAATATTTAATATATTTAATGTGTATTTGGTATTTTTGAAATTTTTTACAACACATATCACTATACTTACAATATTGTGTAAATACGACAATTTTATTTGAGGAAGTGTGGACTACTTCCCCCTCAAAGCATTGTGATTCGTTCACATGATACAGAGAATGTATAAATGAAGGTTTTAAATAAAAATATGTAACATACAAAAATGAATCTGATAATAATGACATAATTACCTTTATGGAAATATAATATATACCATTTTCTTTACTACCCTTCCATACCCTTATAATGTGACAATGTCGTTCATGGACGTGTGGACTACCGCTTCCATGACACGATGTGATTCATTTGACATCACAAGAATTATATATATAGGTATAAATGATTAAATAATATTTTATTTATGATATAATTATTATTATAGAAATATTACTGTTACGTAACTTATTTCTATAATTATCTTTGATAAATTGGAATGTCACTCATTCTTACGTACGCCCTACCATCTCCATAATTGTAACATTGATCAATTTTCAAAACCATATTTAATGATTGATTTTAAAAGTATAATTAATGTATAAATATTAAAATTATATCAAAATTATTTTTTCGGATATTTTTTTATAATTATCCCTTTGACAATAGTCAACCAACCAAAGTTGTTTTTAACAACTGAAACAAATTTGGTAAAAACACATGAAATAAACTTTATTGTTTAATTAGTTATATAAAACAATGTAATAATTAAAGTAAAATAATTAATAATATAGAAAAAGGTTCTGAATCATGTTATTAATTAACATATATTTGTTATTAATTAATATATGTAAACACAAGACATGTCGATATCAATGTAAGGGAATTCCATCTAAATCATTATTTCTTTGAGATACGTGCCTTATTCAACGCTCACTTATTTTGAGTGTTCTATATACTAAATCTGAATCTATTATATTCATCTTATAATTAAATCTATTATTATTTACATAACATTTTTATGATATCTCTATCATGGGGATTACGTTTCAAAACATACCAAATTGGTAATTTAATTTTTTCTCAATTTTCCTTTTTTAAGACACATGCTATATTATGAAACTGTATTTTTATATGAGGTGGATAATATTTTTTTAACATGTCATAACTTGAATATCTTTATTTTCGTGATACTTTAATGCTCCATTTAATAACTTTTTCTACCTGGGGAGTATGATTTAATGTTACAATGTGGTATGAATTTGATGAAATAATCTCAACATTTATCAAGATTGTATATGATCATGTTTTATTTAATGAAATAATAAGATCTATATTTCAATAATACTCAATAATTTTATTATTCTTTGGTCATTATTGATTTATTCATGCATTAATACCATTATTTATACTCTTTGGTATTTAAAATAATAATTGAAATGTTCTTAATAAAATATGACCTAATCTCTTTCTTTGGTCAGAATTCTGTGTTCCTTTAAAACCATTCTTTCCAAAAATGGATTACATGAATATTATACTAATATCTAATTATCAATAAAATAAATTTTTACATTTTTTTCATTTTCTGTTTTTTTCAATGGAATCTTCTTATTGCTTTCGGAATAGGTATTTTTTTATAACCTTTTATCCTTTCAAAAGAAATGTTATTTTTACCTCATAGGGAATGTATGGATTTACTCATCATCATTTCATTGAATCTTCTGTTTCATATTTAAAAGTTAAATTTTTAAGATTTTTATTTTGAATTTGATATTAAATGTAATGGATTAAAAAAATTTCTACATTTTAGGAATCATTTTTCAAAGAATAGAGGATAATTTCTTCATGATGTGATTTAAAAGATATTTCAATACCATTTCCCATATAAAATGAAATCTATTTGTGCCAATCATCACATTAATGGAAATTTTATAAAGGATTAATTCATATTATTTATTGGATTGGTTTGTTTATTTATGAAATGGTATTTATGAAATATGACTCTTTTGTAGGTTATATGTCTACGAAATCCACTTCTTTTCATGGGCTATACATTTATTAAAGGGTTAGTAAACCTATTTACTTTTTTCATAGGTTAATATATGATTTCATGTTTATGAAACCCATTTAATTTCATAGGTTATGATATGATTGTTTATGATTTTTTCAAACATGTATGTATGGTTTCAATAGAAGGATGGTGTGACCCATATCTCCGTCCAATGCATTGAGTAATGATATATATATCACGAGAATGAATAAGATGGTCTTTGGAGTATAAAATGACAACTAAGATGAAAATAGGAAAGATTTATGACCCCCAAGATTATATGAAGAGTGAACACAAGCTACTATGATGGCCATGGGAGTGAAACATGACTACCAAATTGTATGGGGAGTGATACTATACTACTAATTTTTTCTTGGAAGTGAGGCCATGTTTATTATGGATATCATATTATATGATTTTGTGTTTTCCATAATTACATGTATTATTACAATGTTATGATTTCATGGATTATGTTCTTAAATTCTGTATGATTAATGTCTTTTTAACTACCAATATTTATGTCATGAAACTTATTTATGATATTGGATATTAAATGTATGATATTATATTTACATATTCATGTTCTCATACCCTTATTCTCATGTTTATACTAACATGTCTCTCTTATTTACCCTTACATAGATTCTGATCTCACCCCTTTAATGTTTACCTAAATAGGTTATGAAGATGTTTATTATGTATGATGTGTATAATAATGGTGTTATTCAGGAAGAACATAGTGGGAGATAATGTATGTTACATATGTACCAGTGTTTATGATTCCATATTTCCAAAGCAACTAGACTAATATGGTCTTTGGGCATCATTTTTATAATGTTTTATGTATTCTGAAAAAGTTTTTTAATTTCTATTTACAATAAGTCTCGGTCATTATAGTTGCTATTAGAGAAAATATTTACTTATCCATTGGAAGACAGACTGAGAAAACCATAGTGAAATTATAATGACACATCTATGGATAATTCTAAGGGTATGAAAAAGTATAGGAAAATGTCCTAGAATTTTGGTAATGAATTGAGTAAGTGGATTTAAAGAAAAACATCCCTATCTGTATAGTACAAGTGGATTTGGATCGAGAATAGATTTACCAAGGGGTAAAAACTATGAGAAGATTACCTAGGCCTCACTCCAGGTAATCTGGTACATGACAATGGGCCTTGCTACAAACTTGGATAAACACTCCTGGGGGATATGCTTTTCGAATTAACAAACTATTCACAAACCATCATGATGTATTTGAATATATATTAGTAATGGAGAACCTAGGATAAGAATAAGGTGTAATAGTGTAAAAATTAAGGGTCGTGATTTAGATATCATATATGTAATTTTTCATGAGTATGTGGTTTTACACTATGATATGTGTTTCCCCCCCCCCCCATGCTTTCTGGTTTTAGTTGGTAGAGGAAAAATAAAGGTACAAAATTTAAATTTAATGTTTCATATGTGGAATTTATGGGAATTACTCAAATCTATTTATCATGTATAAATATCATAATGGTAATTTGGAATTTAGTATGAGTGCTGGTTCTAATTATGAAGATAAAGTGACTTCAAACGACATGTGAAATGTATGTAATATTCTTACAGTATTTTTTTACATTAATCATTATAATAATGATTAGATTTTGGTAGAGGTACCTCAGTACATGATTTATATTTCATATTCGAGGAAATATGTATTATAGAATAAGCTAAGGAATGTAAAATAGTGGTTTAAGAATAATGATGAATGTATGGAGTACGTATGTTTAGGAATTCAAAGATTATGTTATATGAATCATGAAATATATCTGTGTTTTCATTATAATTATTCATTCAATATTTAAAAGGATACATTTAATAGTTCTTAATAATTAAAAAGAATATATTTGTGTTAAGGGAAGGTAACATTAAATGTGATCTTGATGTTGATAAAATCGTGTTTCGCTAGAATAATGAAATTACTCGTTTAAAAAAATTAAATTGGATAGCACGAATTACCCTAGAGAGGATTATTGATTTTTTGAAACAGTGGTATATGTCATCATGGATGAAGTTTATAACTTTATAGGTATGATGAATATATCCAATATCCTTTTGAATAAAGAATCACACATGTTTTCCAAAATTATTTATGGTAGTTCAGGTTATTACCACATTTAAATAGAATATATGATGTGGGTATTCACATGTTTTGACTGTGAAAACCAACAGATACATTCAAAAATAGAGGGGATCAATGTTAATATGATTTTTTTACTTTATCTTTAATGTTTTGGATTTTAAATTTTTTTAAGTGTTATATGGTTATCCTAGTATGGATAGTTTAAGATAAATATTGGAAGAAATATTTACGAAGTGATTTTGTATAAAAACAATATTTAATACTATATATAGTGAATAAGCTTATTTCAAGGATTAACATTATATTTAATTTGGAAATTAAATTAAAATTGTTTTAGAAAATAGAATTTTGTATGTTGGGATACAACTGATAGTGTCCATTAAGGTCGTGGGTATTGAACCCATGATCGAATGATGTAAAGGGTTTCACATCTTCCACTAGCCTATGAAATGTCTTGGTTAATGGGTGATTTTTTATATTAGTTTAAAAATTGATGAATATATAATTTTTTGATTGATGACTTATATCACTCTCTAATGTTTATACGTTTACTCTATGTTCATATTATCACTTCACACCTATGTTCTTATATCTAGAAGTCGAGTTATATGTTTCATTGGATACCCATCATTTTTCACTTATTTTTAAATGATGTTTAAATATACGTTTTTTTTGATGTGGGAATCTATTAAAAAAGCATTCAAGTATTAATCCTTAAATAAAAATGATGAATTTACAGGGTGAAATTAATTTTAAGGGGTGGAATATAACACATTGATATTTTATGAATTATTTTTTTCAATGTTATTTATTCTTTTTGATATTTTTCATTTTATGGAGCACTGAAAATAGTTATTTTATATATATTAAAGCAGTAACTATGATATATTTTATAAAAAATTGAATTAGTATTTCACTAAAAGAAACATAAAGGTTATATTTATCTACTAAAAACACCAAAGTGTGTTTACATTTCACACAAAGACTGAATTTACTCAATGGCTTGTGTAACACGCAACAACGAGTATTACCAGGAAATAATATATTATTAAAAATAATTTTTTTAATATAATAATGTATTACCTAGAAATTAAATTATCTATTATGAATATTATTTGGTAATTTATTAAATTATATGGTTTTCACAAAATATAAAATGAATTAATTAGATAAAAATTATTTAGAAATGAATATAAGAACCAATTGAATATAAACGGAGTGTTTGTATAGAAAACTATTTTTATGATTACAAACATGTTTTTATCGGAATAAAATAAATTATTTACCATTACTAATTATTTTTAAGGTAATATATTTTTTATATATCAAGTGAAATAGTTTTTATATTCATCCAATACATTTTTTAGACATAAGATATGAATAAATCAAATTTTACACATAAAACCCAAAATTTTATTAAGTCGATTTTAGTGACTTTTAATGAAGAACATATTTAAAATATAAATTTTATAAATTTTATAAATATTATGTTTCCAAATAAATGTCATATTTTAAATAATGTTATATAAATTAATATAGGCTGAATAAATGGTATTTTCTATAATGTTTCATTTTTAATGAATAGTAAAAAATATAGTAATTTACCTCAAAAATGATTTTCCATATAATTTTTTAATAAGAATAAATTATAATTTTCACTAATTATAAATTGTAAATAGATGAAATTTTTATAAATTTTTTCATTTAGCTCATTTTATTGAATTTTACATTGAAATTGGTCAAAAAACCTAGAAAACATTTAAACGTTTTTACATTAAAAACCTGTATTGTCATCTCGTCTACATGATTGAATTTAAATTAATTAATTTTTATTGTATGAAATGAATTTGGAAAAATTGATTTCATATATGGAATCATAATATTTTCTAATTTATAATAATATCAACATTGTTTTTTACCAATAATATTAGTGATGGAAATTTATATATATTACAACAATTACAATTAAATTAAGCATAACAAGGGACTAACCCTGACACTTAAGGCCTAACACGGCCTAGAAACTCGTCCAAAATCCAGTTTATAGACATATTTTGACCATATCCTCTCTATGATCAAATATGGACCATCATTGTATCCACTTTCAATAAAATAATGTGGGAGGGGTTTCAAAAATATTACAAGAGTGTGGCTCCTTCCCCACTCTGAAAGAACTCCTCTAATCCCACATGCTCAAACCTCTCAATCAACATTATATAAAAAAATCTATAAAAAAATCTCCCTAACATACCTCCCTTCCTCTTTGAAGCCTCACATTCAATTGAAAAAAACCCAAGAAGTCCTTTTTTGAAAAACAAATTGAGTTACCCAAAGAAGAGGATCCCCTAAAATTATTACACTATTATACAACAAAACTAGTATCCCAAATATGATGAGATGTTTTTAGTCTAATATTTATACCTACACATACACACACTTTTACTTAATGGGTAACGAACAAACCGTTTATGTGTACGAAGAACTACCGCCTCACAAAATAATGATTGTTCATTCATCATTTATTTTGTATCATATTTCAAATTATGATAGAAATTATGATTAAATTTAGTATTTATGATATTTATAATGCTTATTATCTTATTCAATAATTTAAAAACACATATAATTATAATTTTCATCTCGTGTTAATACAATAATTTGGTTTGAGAAAATGTGTACTTTTTCCCCTCAATGCGTTGTGATTTTTTCACACGATACATGGAACGTATATAATAAGGGTTCTATTAAAAATAATTGACATAATAAAAAATATATATTATATTCCGTAAATCCATATCTATTCTTAAATATTATATATACCATTTTCTTTATTACCATTTCACACACTTATAAAGTCATAATAGCGTTCATGGACATGAAGACTATCGCCTCCTCGACATGATCTGATATTGTTTACATCACAATAATTATATATATATATATATATGTTTATTTGATTAAATAATATATTATTTATGATTTAATTTCCATTCTATAATGATTAATTTTACTTACCTTCTTTCAATAATGATCATTGAGAAATGGGAATGTTACCCAATCGTACGTATGGTGTACCGTCTCCATGATTGCAACGTTGATTCATTTTCAAAACAATATTTAATTATTGGTTTTAAAAGTATAATTACTGTATTAATATGATAATTATTTCATCATTATAATTCTATATATTTTTATATAATGACCCTTTGACCCTAATCAACCAACCAAAGTCATTTTTAACACATGAACCATATTTTTTCAAGACACCCATCATAAAATCAATTGTTTACGTAGTTGTATACAACATGGTAATAAGTGAATGAAATGTAGTAATAAAATTTAGGATGGTTTTGAAGAAAGTAATTAATTAATATTAGTTTATTATTCATTAATATAAGGACACATGATACAGGTCAGACTCAAGGTAGGGGAATTCAATCATACTCTTTATTTCGTTAAGATACATGAGTTATTCACCGCTCAATTATTTTGTGTGTTTTATATACTCACCATGACTGTATTAAATGAATTTTATAATATATATATATATATTTACAAAACCATTTTATTATATTTATTTCAAGCGTTTTATGTGGTAAAAGTTACCAAATTGATAAATTAATTTTATCTCAATTTTCCTTCTCTGAGACACATTCCATGTTGTACATATATATTTTTACATGAGGTGTATAAACTGCCTTAAACAAGATATAACATGAATCTCCTTCTTTTAATTATAATTTATATATCTATGTAATTTTATTTTTCTATATGGGGGTATGATTCAATGTTACTATGTGGTAAAAGCTTATTGAAACAATTTCACCATTTATCGAGACTATTTATGATCATGTTTTCATTAATTAAATACTATGATTCAACTTTCAAGAACATATATGGCTTTTCTTATTCTATGATTAGTCTCAATTTCATCATGTATTAGTTCTATTTCTTCGACTCATTTGTACTTAAGATAATTAAGAATATTTTTTTATGAAAATATGACATTACCTATATCTTCGATATAAATATATGTGTTATTTAAAAACCATGCATTCCAAAAAGATATTACAAGAATATTCTAATAATATACTATGATCATTTAATGTATTTTTACCATATTTTTCATTTAAAAAATTTTTCAAATGAAAATTATTGCCTCTTTCAAAACAATGCTATTCTTTTAACCATTTTAATTATTAAAATGTAGAGTTCATTTTTATCTCATACGAAATGTATGAATTTACTTGTCGTTATTTCTTTGAATATTCCTTTTAATTCTTAAATTATTAATTTTATTGAAAATATTTTTAAAATATATTTTCACTGTAATGGTTTTCAAATGGTGTTATATTTTAAGAGGAATTTATCAAAGGATAATGGATAATTTCCTCATGATGTTTTTTTAAATGATATTTAAAAAGTATTTCCTATATATGATTCAATATATTTGTGTTACTCATGCCTTTCTAGGAAATTATATAAATGATCAATTTATATTCTTTTTCTTAATGTTTTATGTATTTATGGCATTATTTATATGAAACCCCTTCTTCATTTTATAGGTTATATGTTTATGAAACCTTATTCTCTTCCAAGTTTATAATTTTATGAAATGATTATAAAACCTATTTTTTTATAGGTTAATGATTAACATCATGGTTATGACACCCATTTCATTTCATGGGTTATGATATAATTTTTTTTTATTTTTTGGCATACGAATGTATGATTTCATTATGTGATGGTTGGGACCAATATCTCCCTATAGTGCATAGGGTAAAAATTAATATCTCATGAGATAGACTAATATTGCATTGGGAGTGAACCATGCCTACTAAGATGGCCATGGGAGTAAACCATGACTACCAGGATGGAATATGAAGTGAACTCGTGATACTATGATGGCCATGGGAGTGTACCATGACTACCAAGATGGTGTGGGGAGTAAACCCATAATACTGATAACGTATTGGCAGTGATTCATTAGATATTATTGAAATCACATTATATTCTTATGTGTATGACACCATTCCATGTCTTATTCATATGTTGAGCTTTCATAGATAATGTTCATCAATTTCTTATGATTCATGCCTTATGAAAATCTAACATTAATGTCAGGATTATTTTTTATGATATTTAATATGAAGGGTATGATCTCTTATTTACATGATCATGTTCTCATACCCTTATTCTCATGTTTTTTCTTATATATCTCCTTTGATTACCCTTAGCGAGCATCTATGCTCACTCCGTTTTTGTTTCCTTCCACATGGTATAATGATATGTATTATGTAAGATCATTATATAAAGGGTTCTAATCATGAAGAACCTAGTGTTAGGTAATGTATCTCACCTATGTACCAGTGTTTAGGTTTCCATGATTCCAAAGGCACTATACTAATATGGCCTTTGGGCATCAATTTTTATAGTGTTTTAAATATTATATAAAAAGGGTGAAATGTATATATATGTTATGACTTAATTATTATATTTATTCTCTAAAAAAGAATTGATGTTTTTATTTCACCTTATATGAATTCCTAAACTAAAATTTTTATTAATAATGTAAAAATTTCCACATTAATGAATTCATATACACAAGGGGCCTTAGTTTGTCCTCCATAAAGAATATATGATGCCTATATTAACACCCCCTATACAAATGATAAAGTGGATAAATATAATTTATTGTTCTCAATTATCCATGTTTCTAGAATTACTATAAAATTAGGGGTTATGTGGTGTGATTCACACTTTAAAAAAATTATTTGGTTCAAAAAATATGTAAGGGTTTACTCAATTTGATACTAATAATCGAGAAAAAAATAACGATTAAAATAAAAGAATTCTAGTCTCAACACTATGTATAGTAATAATAAGAAAGAATACCTATAAATTTCTTTATTATAGAAATTTTTTTCCTCACATTCACTATTAAATTTTTAAAAGAGATAATATTTTCATCAGCATCATCACTTATCACTATGAGAAGATCTTTGTAATTTTCTCAGAAAGATGCTATCTAGTTTTAACTATTATTTCCTTATATTTAAAAAAATTATTTTAATTTTTCAAATAGTGGTGGGACCATACACTATAAATAAATATATATTTCTTATATATTATATTAATAATTTTTTTGATCATATTAGAAAGGATTCTATGTAAGAGGTTTCAACCCATATCTATGAGGTATTTCATATTTCTTCCTCTTACACTTTTTATTTTACTAAAATCATGTTTTTTTTATTTTGTGGTGGTGAGATTTTTTATATTTATAATTATTTGGGAACTAACTATCTTTTTTTACATTAATTCCTCCTAATAAAAATTTAATAGTCTATTTAATGCTATATGGGGTTTAATGATGCAACTGGTTTTGATTTACACTATTCTTATTTAAAGTGATTATGTGGTAGCCTACGAATCCTGAATTCATAAGACACATAAGAAGAATTACCCAACCCATGACCTCTAAATATTATATGTGATTCCAGATATTCTGAGTTGGAAGCATTAGCTATTAGAATAAAAATTTTCCATGTATTTTGATAGAATTTTTTTTCAGTTTTATTTTCCCAAAAACATTTTTGATCTTTCTGTAGAATAATTCAGTGGAGTACCTATAGACTTTTTATTTCTACATTTCCTATACCCCACTGGATAGAAATAAAGTCGTTGATTCATTGAACCAGAAACATCTGACCTAGGACATGAAGAAACCGTCATAAGAGTGTAACATGATAGATCATTTTTCACAATTTCATTTATGAGTTCCAAATGAATATACAAATGATTTATTGGATAGTGTTAAATTGACCTATGTTGTAAAAAAATGATCTTTATATCATGTTTGGATCCTTTGGATTTCGTTATAATTATTTATTTGACCAATTATGGATTATTAAATAGTTTAAGATTGTTTTGGGGGTAATACGTGCTACTCAGAAACCAAGGTGGTGGAAAAAGGACTAGGCCCCATAGTTAGTAGAAACCGTGCGAGCCAATATACATTTTATTCTTAACCCTAAGAGGGAAGGACCGTGGGCATTGAAAGGCTGTATGGTCTAAGGGAACTATGCCTCTAGGGGAACATGACCGTGTGGGTAGATTTTTAGTTTTTAGTTGATGATTTTCACGCTTTTCACATTGTTATTCAAATTGTGTTCATAACACTAGGTGTGGTCACTCAATAAACCTGGGAATTCACATGGTTAGCATATGTTTTGGCCAATGATGTGACCAAATCATGAAACCCAATTATATTTTTTGTAAAATGACCTTTTTCCTTAAATGTATTTTCACATTACCCTCCCTCCCATTCCTTCCTCTAGTGGATATATTGAGCTTCATCCTCTAATATAGAGTGTCCCCTGTGGATCTAATCTATATTCTTCAATAAAGATTCCATTTGAGCTATAACTAATGAATGATTATTCTCCCTGGATTCCTCTAGATAATATCTCTATTCATCTGTTCCCGTATTCATGATTGAGTTATTTTGATACCATCTCATGTGCCCTATTTTTATGGTGTTGAAATATTAAACCAATTTCTCCTACTCCAAGCCAATCTAAGGGCTAATACTGAAAAAGGATTGTGTTATACAATATAAGTAGGTGTTCTATGAATCATTTCTCAATGTTTACCTATTTTTAAATTTCGTTATTTTTTAACATGATGGTCCAACTAGGAGTTGATTATTAAATTCAAATTTCATGATTATAATCCATTTTCTTATATTATAGCACGCTTTCTGAAATTTATCATCATGAATTTGGAGGTAAAAACATGAACATCATTCAACCCATGTATTTCTTGATCCCTATTATTCCATTAATAACTTCTTATAACTGTTTCTTCCACTATTTAATTTTTTATAACTTCATGTTTATGAGATAAGTGTTCTTATATAACTAATGGATCCTTAAATTTTAATTTTATAGTACTTTTATGGTTATCAGTTATAAATTCTAGGGTAAGTTCTCAAATTAATTGATGAAGCATTAATGTGTTGAAAGGTAATTATATTTATAGATTTCCCTTGGAGAATTAAAATATATTTTAACTGATTATGGTTGAATGTATGTATCCTTTTTTATACGTTTTTGATTGGTAAAGGAATGAACCCAATAAATTAATATTTAATTATTGTATTAAATAGATGCATATCTTATTTAGACTTTTCACTTAGTATGAAAGGAAATGTAATAAACCAATTGACTTTTTAAATGGAATGAGTATTATATGGACCATGATAAATAATTCATTATGTATCAGGTTCCTATTACATATGATCTTTTTCATCCTTATAGGGGTGGGATGACTAGATCTAGCATCAGATTCCCAAGGTAATTCCTTGGGAAATTGATAGATTTAACTCCTATTCAAGGAGATTCATTATAAAGATGATACCCACCTTGGAACCTGATCATTAACTTATATTGGATGACTAACATGAAACCATAGGATCCCTTCACTATATTCCTGATATTAGGATTCCTGGGATACACACCTTGTATACAAAATGATGTTGTCGAGCATGCGGCACTGTGGATTCACCCCATAGAGCATAGACATGCTTATAACATGTTTACCATAGACAAGATCCCTGGAATCAGTTAGAATAATCTATAGTATAATTCCATGGTATTACACTCAGACCCCATATATCAAGGCTGCATGTTATCATTGTGTTGGATCAACCAGTGAGATCAAGGATTCAATGGTTATTACCTTGGATTCCCTTTTATTATTTTCATCATTCGGTATACCTAGGTTATTAACTTGGAACCTCTGTTATTACAATCATTTCAGGATTCCTTGGTTACAACTCAGATCCTCTTTCTTTATCACTATTATATAGGAAGGAAGAAACTCATTATAACCATCACATAATAAATTGTATGAATACATGTTTAGAAACCAACTGTGGTTGAAGTAAGTATCAAGGTTGTTACATTATTGTATTGTCTCACATTCATTTCTACCTACAAAATGTTACATATTATATTAGGCGGACTAGATTTATAGATAATATTGGTGGCGTCCTACTTATATTAATCTCATGCATTAGTTGAACTGCCTATGGTTCCGTTATAGATTATATGAATGCATGTGATGAAAAGGGGAAGCATCCATCTTTTCACACCTTATTTAATTCATACATTATGATGGATCTTTATGGAAGATGATCATGTCATTCTCAGGATGCCATGATAGTTTTTGAATTCATTATTATTTATTTTTATGTCATGTCTTACATAATTACATTTATACCTATTTTTATGTTTTGTAGATATATAATATAAAATCATCATTATTATATGATTTAGTTTCCAACTTGTGAGTATTATTGTTATTAATGAATGTTTATTCATATTATCTTTTACTGATACATTTATTCACTGTTATAATGATTCTACTAATTACTTATTTTTTATTATCCATTGTACTCAGCTCTAACATGAGGGAACATTCTCCCTATAGAAACACCCTAGGCCATCACTACAATGTGAATCCTCTAAAATATTGTGAGTCAAGCCTGAGCCAATGTGGAAAACTATGCTTAGAGAAACATTGTGATGCACATGCATTTGAGACATCACAAAGTGGTATCAAATAATTATAATTTTATTTTTCCTTATAGTTTGGAAAACATTAACATGATATTAGAAACATCATTGAACATGTTTATAATCAATACCTATAAGTATCTATCATATTTTTGGGGAAAATAACATGTTTTATAATAATGGGATTTTTTTTCTATTCTCTTATTACAGTTGATATACTTTCACCGTTTGGTGATATACATGAATTGTGGTATTTGACATGCTTTACGAATACTTACCTTGGCCTTCAATAGTAAGGTTCGGTGTAACCTAAATCACTTAAGGCACCTAGGATTAACATGCCATGCATATTTCATGCCAAATAGTTTCATCTCACTACTTTCATTTTATGTGTTTGTTGGGATTGTTGAGTGGTAATGGTTCTTACATATATGTATGTGATGCTAATATCATTACATGGTAGGGAACTTAGTATTTAATGTTCAGACATTAATTTAAATAGTTTTTTCAGGTATAAGAGGATAGTATCATCTAAAATTTTCTATTTCTGGCCATGTTAGCAATGTACCTCGAGTTACACGATCTACTATTTTGTTGCAATTGAGTGCTTTCTTGTTTTAGTGCATGAGGTGTATGGGACATTGAAAATTATAATGTGTAATTTAACTAGACAATCCATCGAATACAACATGTTACAATCTGAGACCGAATGTAGGTGGGGTAAAAATAAATTTAATGGGTTTCTCTTTCAGTTAAAAAAGTTTATGGGTGTTTATTTGTAGGGAATGATAATCTATTTAATCTAATAGATATAAGAATATAAGAAAAAGAACTATAATTGTTATTATTATCTTATAAAATCAAACAGTTTCCCATAAATGAAGAGGCAATGTGTGATTGACCAATTCACAATTTTATAACCCTTATAAATCAATCATGGACACTTTCGAAAACCATATATTTCTAAGAAGGTGGTTGTGGTATTTTCTATAGTAGTGGTCCCTTATTCTTCTGAATTTCATTCATTAGTTCTCATATCTACAATCAAATCTTATTTAAAGGCAAGTTCTTGGATTTTTAGTGTCATTACATCTTGTTTACATATAGTCATTGTAGGAGACCACTCTCTAGAGGAGGTGGGCCCTGAGCCACCAGTGATCCAAATAGTATTTCTACTTGAGGCACCACCAAAAATACCTAAATTGATAACTAAAGCTATGCTTTATGAGAGTTTCTTACATCTGATGCAGTCCATATAGGGTGATACATGACCTATACCAATGATGGATTGTCAAACTGGCGATTTCCTATAGTAGCATCAGCTTATATGTTCTGGGAATGGTTGTCCACTTGCTGATGAGTAATATAATATTGCCACTCTAACTATCTTTGATCATCTGTAGATACCTCCAGACAGTTGGCTCATTCATTCCACCTACAAGTTGTGTGACTATCCAAGAGCTAGTGGGATGTGTTAATTGAGGCTAGTCTTCATTAGTCCATGGAATGGGATAACTTCTAGACTGTATTCTATGTGTACTTGTTTCCTCATACGCAAATATATTATTGATCCATGGAGTACATAAATATCATGTAGGTATTTATTTTAATTATTCAAAATCCACCATGTTTTACTGAGTCCCATTTATTTTTATTTCTTCTACCACGTGGTGATTTTTCTTGCACTAAATGCATTCAATATGGGATTTGGTATTCTATATGTACTCTGGTTAATTTATTTCAGGTACCTATATTTTCTGAGATCAAGAACCTAATCCTTTTCATTGAGTGAAACCTGAGGGTAGATGATAGTTGTGGGCATGAAGGTGTATTGATGAGGCTTGTTAGTAGTTCTTCTAGTAGTGGGAATAATTCCCATGAGTATTATTTTCAGAGTAGTGTTGGACAATCTATTTACACTAGAACCTCCATTTTATATCATTAATGTGGATGATATGGGAATATGAAGCCAACGTGTGATAGATA
The DNA here is from genome assembly GCA_963277665.1 of Viscum album. Classification (NCBI taxonomy): domain Eukaryota; kingdom Viridiplantae; phylum Streptophyta; class Magnoliopsida; order Santalales; family Viscaceae; genus Viscum; species Viscum album. Next base: position 1,586,729,492 of record OY728141.1, on the reverse strand, counting down.
CCCTATTGCATTTAATGCTTACAGCTATATGTGACATCATGAGAGAATCTGCCAGACCATTCCATCTAATTGTAGTGGAAGATAATCTATGATATGTCCACCTTTAGGGGAAGGGTATTTTATGACACATCAGGTGGGGAGTTGTATTTTCATTGACAAGAAATTAAAAGGATGTGGTAATGGTCATTTTAGCCATACATCTGATCATCATCTCAAGTATAACATAATTTTCTTGAGGAGTCCAGCTATAGCATAGTTCCATGGATCAGGCTAGTTTCATGTCTTATAGATGATACTTGAGGTCATATTGCAAGAATTTCTATAATAATAGGTATTATTCGAGTATCATCAACTATTGTATCTTCCGGGTTTGATATATATTCTTCACACTACATTATCTTCTTATACATTGTAGAAATTCTCAGGCTATAGATTCAGAACTTCCATGGTACCATAACACTAGAAAATCTATTGGGATTGAGGTATGTGGGGATATTCTATTGTAGGGATATCCCCCTTGAGGTATGTAGAAACTCATTCTTATGTGACCACTTCATTACCAAGATGAGGATCTTTGATGTAATTCTTAAAATTGTTAGGTTTGACCCCTAACACACCTATGTTGACTATTATTAGTGCAAGGTGTTGTTTACATCACCATTGGGAGGATGTTTTCTACACATGTGTGAGTGGAATATCAATGTTAGTATATATAGTCCAAATAGATGTGGGATATGTACAGCCTTACTTACATTTATAGTTATTTCATATAGGATAATGGAATCTATCGGGAAGACTTTCTGTCAATGGTAGATCAATTAGGGGATGTTTTTTCAGATGAATTCTAGGTATTACCTCCTTAGATATAGTTATATTTTTTTATTGATCTTGTTCTATAAGAAACTTGTGTGCCAATTCCATCATACATAATGGAGCCTACTATGCTTCATGATCTCAAGAGACAGTTGAAGAATATGAAGCCTAAATTCTTTATCTAACCAAGTATAACATCATGGGGTTCTATCATTCTTTTTTCCAAGAAGTTGGATAAGACCCATATTTTATTAAAGGATTAAAAATAGTTGAACCATTTTATGATTAATAACCGATATCCACTACCTCGAATAGATGATCTATTTGACATGCTCTAAAGAACTATGGTATTATCAAAGATTGACCTGAGATTAGGATACCATAATATGGGAGTCAATCCTTCATAGATTCCCTGTACAACTTTTTTGTAAAGGTATAGTGTTTTTATTATCTCATTATTCCATTCAGTCATACAAACACACCTTCCATTTTCATTCATTTGATGACTAAAGTTTTACTCCCCTATCTAGATTCCTTTTTCATGGTATGTGTGGATTGAATCTTAGTATATTATCATACATGTAGAAACAATTTTAAACACAATAAACTAATTTTGAATACATTGAGAGATAATTATATATATGTCAAACATTTATTTGTCACTTGTGGATTGAAAAAACGTTCACTTCTATGTTCATGTTATCTATAAATCAGAAGTACCAATTCATCTAGATAATGGGAGTGATATTGTGTCCTTAGAGAAGACCAAGAACCAGTATGATATAAAGAGCTTCTTGGGGGATGATTGGATAATATATTAGTTATATAATGATCTTCTCACACCTTGTGTAACCACATACCAGTATTACAATGAAGGGATTCATGTTCATTTAGTTGTAAACATGAAATAAATAGTTTCATAAGCTAAAAGGAAGGTTTGTTTTGGCACCAATTCTGACACGTGTATAGCCTAGAAGATGATATACAGTGTTCCTTGATTCCTCAATAATTGGTTTGGGTGAATTTATAATGCATTAGGATAGAGATGTTGCATACCGATATTTGATGTTAAGGACTCACGATATATATTACCCGACAAATAACCTGGAGTTATCATTAGTTCTCCTTGCCCTATATTACATGATACATTATATGATGGGTGAGCACATTGTGGTTTATGGAGACTGAAAAAGCCTAAAATATATCTTTCAACTACATGTATTAAATCATGTATAGTGGTGGTGGTTTTAACACATTCAGTCCTTAGTTTTTGAGCTTGATTGTACGCATACAATGGAAAATGTGATAATAGTCATGATGAGTCCGAAAAATTTCCATGGCCATTCCTTAATCTAGTGATGAATAGAAATTGATAACCCTATTTTCTAAGTTTTACATGGATATTCATGACATTAATGATAAATCTAACATCACAAACTTATTAGTTACATATTCACTATATGAGGGGGTAAAGAGTAGGCAATTCACAGATCCTGATGGATTTGATATCGAAGAGAGTATTTCTGATGAGGAAATGCCTCTGGTGTGTTATTTTTATAGAGATTTCATCCTATTTTCACATAGGAATATCTAGGATCCTATAGATATGAGAGACGAAGTGATGTGAGAGTCCCACACATTTGAGTGGGTAGTTCATCCAAGCATCTCCAATATTTTTATAGATATGTGTCGCCAATATTGTTGTCATATAATGTAACATATTATAACAGGATTAATCACTAGTTGTTGAACCATTCAACTTATTAAGGTGGAAAAATAGTGGCCTACTAGCTTGTTAAAACTGCTTCTAGTCATATAATGGAAATGAGAATTTGTTTCTATGTAGTTTTTAGTCCTCTTACCAAGGTCTCCATGTGTTAGAGACAAATTTCTAGTAGTCATGGACTAAATTATGAATGTAGGAAACTGCCTTCCTATTTGGGATAATTTCTTAATATATTATCTTGGAAGGCTATATTTCCCTAAGAATATATAGCTACAAGGGGTCCCTCAAATAATCATTTCTGATAGTGATTCTCTTTTAACATCAAGGTTCTTGTTGGGGTTATAGAGACCTAAGAATAAATTTGTTCTTCTTTATATATTATTTAACCATCTGAATGATGGAAAAATTTAATGGATGATTCTAATGTTAGACGAAATGCATCAAGAATGTTTCCTTGATTTCTGTGTTTCACGATAGAAGAATACCACTCTCATGAAGTTCAACTAAAAAAACCTATCAGGTAATGATTTTCATCGATCCTGATAAGGCCTTTTATAGTCATCCATTCCATTTAACCATATAGTTGTTAGAGGTAAGATATATAGGCCTACAAGGAACTCATCTCATGCATGACACATTGGAGTCGGTTTAGATGACCATGAAGTGTTCTTATACTTTCAGTCAAGAAAAAAATCATATTCCAATCACTGCTATCATCCTCATGAGTTATAGGATGGTGATTGAGTTTTCATGATGTTATCCCTCTAAATTGGGGGATTTATATTGGGACTCATGTGTCCAAACGGTTTGAAGGAGCTCCATAGTCAGATGAGCATAGAAATGGTAGTGTCTCTGTAGTATTTGCTAGAGGTTTTTTCATTGATTGACCATGGTTAGTTAATCCATACACATGAAACCATATGGGTTCCATCCTTAGAATGTGATAGGTGCTTGGTCTGTCAAATCATGAATCCAAACCATGCGACCAAGATATTTTTGAGTTAAATGACCGTATTCAGTTAAATATATATTAACACTACCCACCCTTTCATTTTTTCTTCCAATGGAATGATTGATCTTCTTCCAACCATATAGAAATCCACCCTTGGATCTAATCTAGGTACATCCATAACACTTCCATCTGAGCTCAATTTTTGGAACTATTGGTCACATTTGATTCCTCCTAGAAAGCAATTCATTCATCTTTACCCATTCATTATTTCTCTTATCCTAAATGAAGTTATTATGATGCATTATCCAATTCCCTATATTTAGGTAATTAATCCATTATTTTGTTTTCCTCTGATCTAGGAAAAACTAAGTTAAATTACTAGATGAGGACAATGTTATAGGCTTGTGGTAGGTGGTCTATGACTCATATCTCAATGTCTTTTCATTTTGAAAACTGTCAACATTGTGTGATTACAAATTTTCATAGGAATTTCACATTAAACTAATATGTCTAGATTATAATAGTTTTTCTAATGTTTTAGATCCATTTCTATATTTTATCATCATTTTGTTGGAGTTCAGAACCTCAACACCATTCACTACAAGTAGGGTGTTCTCTCAATTATTTCTTTAGAAGATTATTATAACTATTTGTTCCCCTATTTGAGTATTTTATGACTTGACCATGAAACGTTATTTGTTATCATATAATTAATGGTTCCTTAATATTTAAATTTATAGAACATGTATAGTTAAAAATTAACCATTTAATGATAATTTCCCGAATTAATTTATGAAAAATAAATGTGTCGAAGGGCAAGTATTTATAGATATTAGTTAGCCAATATAAATATATTTAATTGATTATGGTTGAATTAACTTTTCCTTATCGTTTTTTTGAATTTTATGGGAATTATCCTATTAAATTAAAATGTTATTAATTTAACAAAAGGTTGAATGTCCCATGTATCCTTGTCACTTTGAAAGAAATCAATATGAATAAACAAATTTAATTATAAAAAAAAGAATTATATATATATTGAATTAAATAATGAATTATATATAAGGTTCCCATTGAATATAAAACATTTCATCATTATAGTAGTGTTCAGACATGATCTAGCCTTCTATTCTAAAGGGGATTCTTTGAGCACCATGAAAAAACCATTCTAATTTAATGATCTATTTCGCATGGAAGATTTCCACATTTTTAAATGGTTCATTTCTACTAGTGGATTCCTGGAATGACTCCATAGTATCCCATCAATATATTTTTAATATTATGATACCTCATGTAAAATCGGTAGATCCAAATTTATGTCTTCACATAACTAGATGCACAGATTCTCACTATTGGGTCTATTGATGCTTATACCATGTTTATCGTAGAATAGATCCTTGGACTTTGTTAGATTCATTTATTGTATGATGTCTTGGGTGATGCAACTTGTATTACACTCTAGCCCCTTATAACCTAGATGCATGTCATTGTTGAGTTGGATCAACCCTTGAGGTCAAGGATTCCTTGTTTACTACAAGGAACCTATTATATTATTATCATCATTAATGAATCATTTCTTATTTTATTTGATTGTCAATTATAACTATCATTCCATGATTCCTTGGTTACAACTCATAGAGTATATAATTATTTATATTATATAGTATTGATGAGACCCATTATATAAAGGAACACAATTAATAAATGATTACATTTTCAAACACTGGTTGGGGCTAAAGCAGGTATCAGGATTTTTACATTATTATATAATCTTATATTGTTTTATATGTACAAACTATTCCAGTTTATATTTCATAAATATTTTGTTATAGATTCAATTGGTGGTGGGGAAATATGATTTATATAATACTTTATCAGGGCCACCAATGGTACTTAGGAAGATTATATGTATGTAGTTGTTGATATGGGGAAGGATCCTTCATTGGAACCATTGTTTCTTACCTACATTAGGATGGATCATGGTTGTAGATGACTGGTCCAGTGATCATGATTATTGTACTGTTTTTTGTATTCTTTTTTCTTATTTTGAAAAGTATGTATTGACATAATCCATTCTAAAATCATTTCCAATGTTGTAGTCACATGACATGATATTTTCATTTGTATTTGATTCATTTTCTATATTATATGTATTATTGATATTGATGGATTCTTATCTGTATCTTCCACTATCAGTTCATTTATTCATTGTTTAAATGCTTCCTCTATTCACCTATTATTACTTATCCACTATGGTCCACTCTGTCATGGGGGAATAGTCTCTCCATGTACAATATCTAGGACCTCACTACAAGTTAGATGCATATATCATATAAGGAGGAAAAACTAATGCCATGTAGAAAACCAAGGTTGGGGAACCTTTGAGTGGAACTCACTTTCATGATTTGACATCCGTTCTTCTTGAAATGATTATATGGGAACAATAACTTGGTGATTAATTGCACAGTATTATGAACACTCTATATGGTGGGTATACCTTTGTTGAGTGGTCATTCTCCAAAGCGGTTATTATATATTTTAAGAACCTATACATTATACCTTCTCCATAGAGGAAGGCTATGGTGGGGAATTTTCATAATTTTCAATGGGTCGTATACTATAGAATGGAAATAATATTTTATGAAATGATGGGAATTTTCTATTTTTTGTGTATCAGATAGGACATCACTAACATTATTTTACATTGTCATTATTTCCAACAGGTCATGTTACAACATTAAATACTTTCATCATTGACTCATACACTTCTATTGATGAATTTGAAGTGGGAAGAGATGTTGATGTACTTTGTTATAGGGTTTCTACATACCCCTTAGAAAAAGAACATGATATCGTCTTTCATCAATAATTTTACGAAATCAGATCACCATATACCCATTGATGTTATAAACAATTTTTTGTTGTTGGGAAATCTCTGTGTGAATGAGATTGATCATTTTTATAGTGTTTCAACTTCTATAGTTTCTAATATAGATCCAAATTTGACCACTCATTTTTTTGTGATTCCTTTAGGATGTAATGGGACATCATATTCATAGAGTATTATATACAATCTAAATATATATTGATGGATAGTGAGAGATAAACAAAATATTGAGGATACACAACATTCCTATATTTTTTTACATTGTCATAGATTGGGGTGACCATTTGGGACTTCTTGAAATTTCATATAAAAATATTTACTAGTATCCAATAATAATAGTTCCTTTAGAGGAATTTAATATAAATCCATGTAAATATCCATTATGTTGGTCGGATATTGGTGAAGCTCTATTGGTTGGATTGCGATTATTCCAAAATATAATAGTAATGATTGATTTGATTCATCGTATAATTTTTTTTAAATAAAGATAACATAAATCAAATACCTATCATCATTTTAGATCGTTGGAGTCTTCTATTCGTGACCAAGGGTATTTTAGGTTTTCACCTCGGTTAGAACAATGACATATTGGGTGGAAAGATAATCATTCTCATTGTTCACCCTTTTTAAATTTTTGAGTGGGTGGGGAATGTGTATTATAATTTATCAGTTACACTACATTTGAATACATTACACAATTTTTCTCATGTATCTCTGCTTCAAAGGTATCTTTTTATACCATCTCACAATTTGGGATGGGGTTTTCTTGATGTTGAGACTAATTTATATGTCACTAAGAATATACACAGGATAGTTGATTTTATGGAAAATTTACTTCATGGTAGAATGATACATTTTCTCTATGAGCTATGGAATCATTGTTTTTAATATCATCATGACCTGGGAGCATGAGGTAGTGATGTGATATTAGTGGTCTCACCTCTTTAATATAGAAACAACATAAAACGTTTTTTTGAATAGAAAGTTCATATGGTAGGGAGGATGTAATATCATGTTACCTTTTTAGGTAATTAATTGAAATTTATGAATCTTCTTTGGTTTGGGTCCTTCTTCAGGTAGTACTGGGTGAAATTTAGAATAATTTGGAGGCCTTTTGTGTTGTCCATAGCCAAAACAAGTTTCTCTTAAATCGTGCACCCCATCAGTTATAAGTATTCACCCCTATATAGTGGGGAATAACTAGCTGATGAATGGTTTCCAAAACCATACACCCACCACGGAGAATCCATGAAACCCATAAAATAAGTGAATAGATTTAGGGAGAACGATTTTGTAAACCATGTGACTCAATCAAGAAAATTGTGTGTTATGTTTTTTTATTCATAAAATTTATTTTAAAATCATGATCATCTGGATTTAACCCTATGTCAACCCCCACATAATTATGATCAATTTCATGGGACTTGAAGACTCTCAAGATGTTTTCTTGGCCCCTCCAAACCCATTCCATGGTGGATCTAGAATAGTAAATCCTTTTAGATCTCTATCAGGAAAGGGGATATCCTCTATAATATTATATTTTAATCTATCTTTCCTTCCTCATAATTATATGATTTGTAAATATATTTTCGATGGATCTAATATTCATTTGATTGTATCTTTATTGGATATTTTATTTCGATACATATTTATCCTTCGATCTATGTTGGAGTTCTCATTGTGTGTTTTGATTCATAATAATTGATTAAAGGTATTTGATTCCAAAAAATTTTCCATAAAATTTATACCTTATGTTACATGATGAAATTGAAATTAATTTTTAATAGATTTAAAATCATGGAATTGTGGTAATTTGAATTTTGTTTTTATAGGGGCGTGGAAATTGATTAAAATCCCAATTTCAATGGACACGAAATTGTTGGGTAGATTTATGAAAAACGATGGTTTGATTTTGAAATTTTTTTGATGAAATGATTTCATGTTTCATATTGATAAAATCTATTATATTCAAATATATTTTGAAATGGCATGAAATGATGAAAAACAATGATTTGGTTTAAAAATGAAAATCTATTTTGAAAATTGAAATAAGGAAATTATCTTATAAAGTGTTTTAAAATGATATATTGAAAATTTATTAAATGTATTATTATCTTATGTGGGAGTGGATGTAATTTTTTCTTAATTATATGTGTTGGTAATTTTTCCATAGGTGGGGGTGGATATAATATTCACTAAAGTGTTATTTGATGTTATTTTCCCAGAAGTTGTGGCAAGGGTCAGATCTAGATTTTTGGTTTCAGATTTGAGAGGTGTACATGTAGTTATTCTTCAAAATATACTATTTAAAAGCATATGGTGGAATCTCTCATGGATTATGGTCCTTCTTTGGGGGTTTTGCCTCCCTCTTGTGACTTGGATAATGGTGGATGTTCGGTGTGATTATTGTTGTTGTGGTGGTTTGACAATAATGGTTCTAGTTGGGTCAGCACAATTTTGGTTGTCAATTAATGGGTTTTTGGTTCATTTTATGGGTTCCCTAATGAAGATGTGGACCTATGCCATGATTTTCTATGGTCAATAATGCTCTGATGTTCTAGTTCACCGCTCCCTACCCATTCAGTCTTGTTTGGTGCTCTCCAAGGAGGTTTTGGGATTGTGTGTTTGAGTGGACAATGGTTTACTGGAGAGGTGATTCCCAGATGGGCCCCTATTTTTAATTTTTATTGATTTTTTGTGGATTTTGTTTTTACAGTTTGTTTGAATTTTTTATTTATGGAAAATATTCCTACTCTTCCATGGTCGTCGTTGACATTGGGGTCGTGGAGATGAGCTTCATCGAGGGCTTTGGTTGCGCATTCCTCTACACTTTCTCTAGGATTCCGCCGCAATATTTGAGGTTTATCCAAGAGGTGGTCTTCTTGGTTCCTTGGGATTTGATGTAGAGTGAATACAAAAATATTATGGTGTTTCCATCTCTATTCGTTCTAGGTAATAGCGGTCCGTCTGATTTTGAATTTTATTTTACGCCTGCTCGTTCACGGCTCTTCATGGATTGTGATAACATGATTTTTTATTGGTCATATTTTGATTATGGAATGTGAATGTATCTAAAAAATCTATAAGGAACATGTTCTAATGAGGTTTCTGAGTAGGAAGAATTCACCAGAGCATGGCCTTCTAGTTTTTGAAGAATTAGAGGTTATGGATTTTTCCATCAATACCACTCTCGTACATCCCTGCACGGGACAGCTAGTCGAGCTGTCTTTCAATGGTGGAGGCTTTACAAAATGTTGTATTCATTGGGGGAGGGGCATTTATTATAGTATATATTTGAAGTGTTATTTCTTTTAATTCGTTTTTATTGGATGATGTTGTTAGGGTAAACACTTATCCTTTAAAAGTGTCACTTCAAAATACAAAAAAATGGATTCTGGAAATATTTGTTCCATTAATTTCTGTAACAATTTTATTGATGAAAACTAATTAATGTAAACATATTTATAAAAAAAATCAATTAAGCCTACTTGAAGACTGATTGATATATCTTACTTATATTTTAATGAAATCATTTTTTTTAAATATGGTAAAGAAATTAAATTCATAGTTTTAATTAAGTTGATGAAAACATCAACATTTTTTTAACAGATTATCGAACACTTTGAGAGACCCTACTAGGATTTATATATCACAACCAACCTTTTAATCCATCTTTAAGTAGATTTTATTATTCAAGGTCATGGAAAAGGAAAATTGTGTCTTAGGGGAAGTGGATGTTCATGATACTTTTTCTTAGAGGGATGGAGTTGAATTGTAGTTATGTTATCCACTTATTTCATAGGATGTTTGAATTTTTATCATGGTTGTTGTTGGGTACATTATAATGATTTGGGTTTTGTTCATACATGTTTTGTTTTTGCTATATTTTTTAAAGTATTCTTGACCATATTGATATCTAAATTTTCATCATTGACTATTTTATTGAAAATTTATTCCCCTTTTTACATTTATAATTCTAGGTGCTTGTCAAAAAATCACAGGGATCAGGATCAACATCAGGCCTTGTCAAAGCCAACATGGTTATCAAGATACCAGGGTATATAATATGGTTCATTATAACATTTTTATTATTTTTTATACACATTTTCATGATTTCCCCCCATTAATTAAAATATGGATAATTATATTCAATTTCTTAGAGGTCTTTTGGAATTGAATCAAATAAAAAATTTGATAAAAACCCATATTTTTTGTCATGATATTGTTTGTATGGAATTTAGTTTTATACATTTAGGAATTGTAGTATACATTTAAGTAATTAAATTGGATTTTTTACAATGATAAAAGCATTGTACTATGATCAATTTTTTTTCATTTCTCCTATATTTATCATGACATTCTCAGTCCAACATGATTCTAATTTCAAATATATACGTTCAAGTATTAATTTGATTTTTTTAGATTAATTTCTTAACTCTTATGAAATCCCAAATTATAGTATTCATATTTACAAAAACAAATAAACAATGATAAAGATTGAAAAACAAGTTTGCAACCTTTTTCTGAGAGAACCCTAGGGTCTCAATTATGATATATATTTTGAAATGGAAATTATAGAATATGGAAACATGAATGATCCCTCCGTAACATTTTATCACTATTTCTTTGGGGTTTTCCTTACTTTTTTTTATATTTTTAATATATACAATTTTAACCACTAATATAGAGTCATAGAAAATAAAAAAATTGGATTTTCAATAAGACTACTATAATAACTTTGTAGAATATTAGAAATTAGATGATTCTAGAAATGAATAATTTTTAAAGTCTTAATTTAATTAAAATTTATTCCTATTCCAATAAATGTTATTTCAAAATTCCAAAAAATGTCATTATGCTACACAAAGTAATAAAAAAAAGAAGAAATTATATACATTTAATTAAAATAATTAAATGAATTAAAAGATCAAAAATATTCTCAAGAAAATGAAACTATTTTATCATTAACTATTCATATTGAATAACTATTAGTGGATTAGTACATAAATAAAATGGATCCACTTTTTAAATTTTAATTGAAAAAATGATAACTACTTTTTATATTTTTGTGAGTTTAGGAAATTAATATTATACATTAAATTATTTGATTAGTTGTGATGAAAATAAAATTATATGGGAAGAACCCTATTTATATTATAAAATTTAGATCCATTACATGAAAAATTTTATAATAAAGAATAAACATATGATCCATTACTTTTGGAATAAAATTTTTTAGAACCATATCTGTTGAATACATTCAATAGAATTTCTCTCCATTCAACAACATCAATAATAAATTATAAATCAAATATAAAAAAAATGTATTAATATTCAAGAAAATGAACAAAAAATATTAATTTTAAATTTATATAATAATGAAATATCTTGTTAAAAAGACCCTCAAGAACCTAGATTGTGATCAAAATGATTTATACAATGAATTTCCATTTAAATTTTGAAATTTACCAAATAAACCACCTATGTGTAGATTAATCATCCACTTGATCATCTTAACATTGATATGTTATCTATGTGTTTGGAGAACAAATTATGAAATTAAATTTCAATCATTAAGTCAACAAACCTTCTTTAACTTATAAATATTACCAAAATGATATTGAAGATGGGTAGTTATGGGGAGAAGTCTAAAATTTTACTACATTTTTTGAATATTTTTTTGATATACAATTTGTAGGAGTTTTTTCCAGTTAATATTTAATGGATATTTTTTTAGTATAATAGCTTCTCAGATAAAGAGGAATTGAATGTGGAAACTGAATAATGAATAATGTCTCTCATTGAAGAGTAATTTTTTTTATTAGTATAGTGGTACCAAGAAGAATTTGAATGAAAAAAACTCATCTTTCAAAATGAAATTTTAGATATACAATATCCTAGAATTAAATTTTGAAAACCAATTGACATTGTTTATGAATATAAATACATGGGAGGTTTCCTTTATATTTTCCCCATATCCATTAAATTATTTTAATTAAAAAATTATGAAGGGTAACCTAAATAAATATAGTTTTGGGATCTTCTATATGTTGAGTGAGCAAAAGAATAATGATAAAATTTAATTTTGATGGTTCTTGAGAATGAAGCCAAAACAACCTTTGGTTTGGGGATGATCAACCAGAACTACCTAACTAGAGGAATTGAATTCTAATCAAAAATATTGGGGTTCAAATTAATATTATTTTACCTTACCTTTCTTTTAATTATAATTTATTTTAATTCAACAATTTCTGATTCTTTGTTCTTTTTTTCTTAGGGGTTTCCATGTTAATAATTTTTAAGGCCAGTTGAGGTATACAACATCTCAATAAAAATATTTTTTCACTTTACTCTCCATTTTATTCATCTCATATCTTATTTATTTTCAATTCATAGTCTGAACTACTGTAAGATTAGAAAATTTCACAAAATAAGTTTTTGGGGTTGAAAAAACATACTATATATATGATATCTTGTCTTTTATTATTATCATTCTATTTTTAGTTTTCCATTAATATTTATTGAGTTTTTACAACTATAAATTCTTATAAGTAAATAACTATTTCAATTTAGGACTATATATAATGAAAAATAAATTGTTTCATTGAAATATATATAAATGTATTCTAAAATTTTTTGTATTCCGTATTAAAATTGAGGAAATCCATTAAATGACCATTGACTTGCGAGTTATATGGAATGGATGATGTACATTGTTAAATTTCACATGACCATGTGGTATCTGAACCATTTCATCAATCTTATTCATAAATCCCCCATATTGAGTGATAATATTAATGAATTTTATAACCAGAACTTTCCTATTGTCTATCAAAATATATAAGCTTTAATAAGGTTTTTTCAAAATGATTTTGTCAATTTGTCAGTGAATTAAATTCCTATCTTCAATAGAATCCTTTATATACTTCATAAATTATCCATATAACTGTTATGATCCCTTAACATCCAATAAATTATTATTTTGTAGTCTCATTAGAATTAATTTTCTATATCCTTCATGACATAGATGTATATTTCATGATTTCCATAAAGCTTCATTGTGGGGGAGATGTCTTGTGATTTTCTACATCTACGATGCTATTTTTATAGAGAAAATACAATATGTAGTTAAAATATTATTGATATTGAACGTTGTTCCTTTTTAGATCATTCCAGGAAAATAATGATACGTATTTATATATATTTGATAAAAAATAATATTTTTCTATTCTGGATATTACAAATAAAAACTTCTTGTGCCTTTATTGGGTATAAAAAATAATTCTTAAATTTAATGAAGATGTTATTGTTCCATTTCCATTATATTGTTATTTTTTGTACTGTAAATAAATTAATATTTAATTTCATTTTGGATATTATTTTATTCCATGATAAAATAAGGGAACCCCATTATTTAATGGAAACTATAATCATGAAATTTTTCATTAACAATGAGTCAATACATATCCCTCTACCTTAAAATTTTAAAAATTTGATACTAAAAAACATTCAATCCATAGAAAAAACATTTCTATTTCATCATAATAGTTCTAATTATATGACTCAATTGAGTAAGGATTTAAAAATTTACCAACACATTAGTGAACCATGCATTTATTTGGATGTGAAAAAACTTCTTGCAAAATCAAAATCATGTGATACGAGAAAAAATATGTTAGGTATATATCATTATACAATGATGAATAAAAAGATGAGAATTAAGTGAATGAATGTAATGAGGAATTTTAAATTAATGTTTTTTAGGAGGCATGGTATTTTGGTTACCTTGATTATAATCTTATTAATTTCATTGACATCTATTTTGAATTATCATTGTAAATTCATTTTGATTGGTGATTTTTTTATGATTCCTGGTTCTTTGTTTGCGATAATTCATAGAGATCGTATTTTCAAAATAATTCACAATTATTTCAATAATTTAATCCCCATCATTTTTTCCATTTATATTAAATTCCATTAACTATTGAATTTTGATAACATTTGAGCTAAATTTTTAAAAAACCCTAATTCTAGAATGTTAACTATTTTTTAACACATCAGTGTTTTCAGAATAACTTTTGGATTAATTATTATATGGTTGAAATTATTTTTAAGGAACCCTTGTATTATGGGATTTATTTCTTCTGAATGATCCATTTGGTGAATTGATTGTTTTTTGTTACTAAAAAATAACTGAGTTTGTAAAACATTTTTTCAATTAAATTTGTAACATCTTTAGTAAATAAAAAATATATGAGTCTAAATGTCTCAAAATTATGATATTTAAATTTTAATAGAAATTAGACATAGATCCTACTGTATATAATAAATAATATGATTTAATTAATTAATTATGGTCTATAATGGGTGAATTAATTTAGAGTATGTATAGAATACACCTAGAATATAAAGAGGTCACTGTAGTAATTATGGTATATCATTTTTTCCAAATGTCCAAATAGAATAAAATTTTGATGGGGGGAAATTAATACATATTAGATTTACTATAATGATTTAAGAATTAAAATATTTTTCTTATGTCTATGTTGATTTTGAGAAAATTTTAGGAAGATAAAAATAGGGAAAAAAATATATACACCATGCCGTTTTCATATAAATTCATGTCTACAGATTAATTTTAGGGGATAGATAGAAGGATGGATTATTATAAATTAGAGCGGATATGATGGAATGATATATTTATCATAATTATTATCAATCCATTGATTTCTGAACTCCAATTCATGTTGGAAATTATGATCCTAACAGAATTCCATTTTGAGTTTATTCTTTTTATTGAAACTCTTACCTTTTGAATTATCTTGGGATTTGTATACATGATTAAAATAGGCAACTATAATTATTTCATTCACATTATTTTTTTTAAATTTTTTTATCATCTATTGAATATAAATTTTTTTTCATGTCTTATCAATTTATATTAATATGGTTTCTCCATTGAGTACAAAAATAATAATTAGTTTCAATTACTTAATGGTATTTGGGAAACTAAATAACTTTCATTAGGTAATAAATACCCTTATATGATGTCAGGATAAGGTTTCATGGAAATATATTTTCATACATTGAGTTCATTGGGTGTACATAGTGTTATTAAATTGGTATTTATTTTGGTAATGATAAATCATGTGTCTAGGGATCAAATCTTGTCTATTTTTGCTGCATTTGTTTTTTCTTTTCAGTCTGACATACATCTTATTTCTAATATATTTCTTTAATTAATAGAATTAATATGATTTTTACTTGTTTTTCTATTTTAACATCTCTCCTTTTAGTATTAACTATAAAAAACATATTAACTAATGTAATATGACTGAACCATCAGAATCAACCTATAACAATTGTAAATTAGTTCTATTTTAAAAAAGTAATGAAAATTTGAGAACATACATGACTACATATAATGTATGAATAACATTTTTCCATATCACGGTTTGTATAAGTCATGAATATATAACTTTTTATGAAATACATGGTAAAAAGGTACAATTAAGAGTTGGTTATAGAGAACATCCTCTCCCAATTTTCTTCATATCACATCTATTTAATGTAATTTCAACATACATGGATTAAAAAAGCCTCCCACATTCATTAATTTAAACCTCATCCTACATTTTCAATCTACCATTCTCACACTAATATATTTTTTAGTCTAATTGAGAAATATTGTATTTGATTCACCACGTATTTCATTTTTTTTCAAACATATAATTTAAAACATATAATTTCACCAAACAAATAACCATGTGGAATAGGACATGTACTCCACCCAAATGATCCAAATATCCTTCAATGTTATCAAGTTTATACTTCTATATCTCAAACAACTATTACATATAGAATAAATATTTATCTATAATTATAGCACAACACCGATGTTATCATTCTGAGACAACATTAACCCCTTATGGAACTGTGACCACAACATCCCAAAAATAATGATTGATGCCTTATAAATGTAAACATTATTAAACAATGGGGGGATTCTTATATAACCCAACTAGAATTCCCCAAAGGAATTATTAAACCAGTAGTTCATATAACAATTTAGAAATTTATATTATTCACGAACTACACAAACTATAAATAAGTAGAATAGTGAATATACGAGGTGGATCTCATAAGAAGTATGAAACCATAGGGAATTGTTTTGACCAAATGTAAGGTCGTCTCAATGGTGTTTGAATTTTATTACCATATTAATCATTAAATACTAAAAAAATTAAAAAATGATAATAAATTAGAAGATAGTGGAATAATTTCCTTTGTAATTTTTTTTAATTTAGATTAATTTCTCTCAAATGACAAAATAATTAGATAACATAGTTACCTAATAATTTAATTTTATTCTGTGATAATTTTCGAAATTATTGTTCAAACTATTCTTGTGTTATAACCTTATTGATATAAAAGTCCATAATTACAAGAATATATTTTATTTATTGTAGTAAAGGGAATAATCCATTATATAATTAATGAATTAATTCACTCTAATTTGTTGGTGTTCATTATTTATTGAAAATATAATTTAGAAATTTAATCATATATAATAACATATTTTAATCATAGGTCAACACTTATTGAATCATTTTATTAAATGAGAGAGGGATAAAATAAATAATGTAGTAAATCCCCCATTCAAAAGATAATCTATCCCATATTAGTTTATAAAATCTTCATTTTGTGATAATGAATCATGAAAAAATACAAATAAATAGAAGATTTAATTTAAAATATTGGGATTTTATGGGACATAAATTTAGAAAATACAACCAAAAGGAAATATAAAGATAAGTTAATAAATCAAAAATAAGAATAATATATATATATATATATATATATTAAGAGAATAGGAATTTAAATAATGAAGAGGAATGAATAAAATTTGAAAATTATAATAAATATTTTATATAAAAATTTATAAAATAGAAAAACAGAAAATAGTTTACTATCTATAATGAATGATTCTTAGGTCTGAACCCTAGAGGATGATCCCCACTAATGGTTGGACAATTATTTTCTCAATTGTATGATACTATATTTATAGTCACATAAATCCCACTAATGTGCTTTTTTAAACCAACAATAAAACCTCTATAATAAAGAAAAATTTATCGTCTGTTAACTCCAGATGTGGATAATTCATGTAGTGAATAAACCAATCATGGGATGAATGTGTCGGTGGTGGAAACCCTTCTTCATAGAATAATAAAATTCATTGGATTTCACATATATATCATTATAAAGCCTTCCATATCCAATTTTTTTTAATCCTTTTTGATGGTATGATAACTTTATTTCCAACCCTAAGGAAAATTTTCACCTTTATTATGAAATTTCTTATTTAACTAAACAATATTCCCGATTTAATTGTAATATCTATTAGACCATAAAAAATTAATGTAAGTTAAATCATAGATAAATACCTTGTTAAATCAATTAATATTAGCTAAAAATTTATTGTAAAACCAAGGAAATACATTTTATAATTTGAGATATCACCAAAACAAAAAATTTAGACTCATGAAAATTGAGGTGGTTCAAAAAGATAAAAATATGTTATTCATGAGTAGTTTGAGATAATTAATGAATAATCAAATTCCATATATACTTAATATTGTATTTTTTTCTTACACAATGTATATGAGTGATTTTTATGATCCAATAAATACTATACCTCAGAAAACCCAAAAAACATCCTGATTAATACTAATAGATAATATTGTGTGAAAACATGATCATGGAATGATAATTATAGATTGATTTCATTAAAATTGATGACACCATGTACTCTATATGAAATTATATAAATAGATACGAATGTTTCATTAGAATTTAGAAAAGAAATTTTAGAAGATGATCTAATTGATTAGAATTTTAGAGGTTCTTTTAAATGTGGAGGAAGAGTGTGATAATAAGGATATAGTAGTGATTTTTAATATAGAATCAATGGGTATGATAATTACTGACAATTGGTTTAAATAATTTCACTAAAGGGTCTATAAAGGATTTCAAATAGATATTGAATGGATATCATTTACATCTATTTTACCTAGGTTTTATTTTTGTTTTTAAGTATCTGTATACATTGACTAATCTGTAATCATAAATGTTGGATTCTAATTTTACATGATTGATTTTTATTTTGGTGTTAATTATTTTTTCTTTATATTAATTTTAATTCCTGAAAAATATATCCTTTATCTAATGAAATAAGAAATAGAATATCATCATGATTGGTTGACATAAACTTATTTGATTCCAAAACCAATTTCTATGAAGAACATTATATTTAATTAATAATTTAATAATGAATTAAGATAAAAAATTAAATTTAAAAAATTTGGAATGCATTAGAGTATCAATGATCCGATACATTTATTCCACTATATGTAGAGCAGACTAAACTAGGACTTTGGAAATAAATTGGTCCCAAATATCATTATAGAGGGTTGGGAGATACAATATTACAAAACATTTGTAAGATTATTTATAAGAAAAATTATGATTATTATATAGAATCATATTCTTCCAATAATAATGAGTTGATTTAGTGAAGTCTATACCTTAGGTGTTCTTCGATCTAATTTGGAATTTGATTTTCCTAATTACCCCCTAAATGATTCATACTAATCAGGCCATGTTTATTTTACCTTATTATTTATATAAATTTAAAAAATAATATATTGTATAAAAAAATATTTCTCTCTACAGTTTAACACATCAATATTAAGATTTCTTTTTATAGAATATTTAGAACATACAAAATTTAATTCTAATGTGGATTGACATTGACTAGTGTTCATAATTTCTCACATATATTGAGGATATGATACTATTGATATAATAATTCTTTTTTTAAAAATAGAAATCCAAAATTTAATAATAATGATAATAATAATAAACATTTAAAAAATAGTAAAAAAATGAAAACTTGAAAAAAATAAAATATAAAAAATCCTCTAAGTTCAATTAATTAATGTTTATTAATTTCTATAATTAATTTAATTATGAATAATTAATTGTAGTTTACATGAATATAATCGTTTTGGGATAAAACTACTACTCCTTCGACTTATTATAATGTTTTCTTAAATAATTTCAATATTGTAATGCTTTTTTAATGGATTAAATAAGATGATCATGTTTTAGAGGATGGAATAGTGGTGATGGAAAGCAATTTTTTTTTATGATTTGCGAATTAAGGAAAAATATGACCAAAATATTTAATATGAAATTGATTACAACAAATAATGGTATTATAAATTCTAATTAATTTTGAATTGTTTTTACTGGATGATTTATATATTTTATCCTTATTTGATAAAACATCATTATTGACAAGAGAATATACCCAAGGTTTATCATCTCATTTATTGATAGTTAGTCAACATCTAGATTGTAAAAAATTATATTTTATTCATTATTAATAATTTGGTATATCCAACAAACATGAATTACTATGAATTATTCTCAATTTATAGTTTAACATAGGATAAGGGTTGTTAAAATAAATATATATCATGGTTTATTACCTTACATCACTCATTTGGGTAAATAAGATTCCATAATGGAAGTCTTGGTGGAGATGTTGTTTTTATACTAATTTTGATGTCCAATACCCTTCCTCATCCACCATTGGATCTCAAATGTTAAATTAAATTTAATTAGGGGGTTTCAATGTTTTCTCATTACACTGTGATTGGGGACATCTGGATGAACATCAGTACTTTTATTAAAAGTGATCACTTCCAGATTTCCTCAAAATCACATGATCATTATCACATATTATGTAGATATTGAGAAGCCTAAATGATATATGATTTACTAGGGAGGCCATAAGCCCCAACAGAAATTAATTTATTGTTTGGGTGAAATTCAATTTTTGGATACCAAATTTAAAAACACATAAGAGGAAAACATGATTTAGTTAAATTTCATTTAATTATATAACATTTATATATGCCTTTAGTTCAATAAAAGGAGATTAAAATAATAATAAATATAATGTTTAGTTATTTATACTTTTGGAACCCATGAAGTTAAATTATGAGAAGTAGACAACCCACTCGACCTGAAGATAAGTTACTTTGATTTATTGTAATTTCCCATTTCCAATTTTATTTCAACTAATCCTTATATGTTCAATGAAAATTAAAAATATTATATGGATACCTTTACCATAGTTAAAAAATTATTCTCATGATTCAATTTATGTATTGGGGAATTGATGGGGGGAAGGCACATATGGTTGATTTATTTTTTTACCTAGGAATCATGTTTTACATTGTATTAATATACATTATCAATATAATGATCATGTTTGAAAAAATGATAGTTAAAATGTTCAAGGATAAAATATTTTTATAAATGTATATAATATCTAAATAGAAATATATATTTTTAAATTTTTGGATTATAGATGTTATGATAAAGGTAGATCCGAAAAAACTACCGAATTTAATACGATATAAAGAAGTAATAAAAATATTATTAACATATGTATGGGTAAATCCAAATATGTGGTGGAATTGATCTATATTGAAATTTTTTTAACTAGTTTGGTTTCTTAGATGGTGATTAAGTGCTTTATTAATGGTTTGTGAGCCATTATGGTTCCATATTTACTTAAAGGGGATGTTTTTTTCCTTAATCCAAATATAATTCTTGGATATATAATTCCACTATTTCCATGCTTATTTTTACAATATCAAAATTAAATTAGTAAAAATTTCAATATAAGAGATATGATGAGTAGGATCAATCAAATCATAGGTTATTTTAGTTATTTATTATTATCTCACTTTTTCATAACTGATAAAAATAATTTATTATCAATGTTAAGATAATTTCCATTAAAATTTCCAATAAAACCCTTTTAAGAAAATATCACTTGTAGTGTAATGAGAATAAAATGAAATAAAATAAAATTTTATATCTCTAATTCATACCCTATAAGGGTGGAAATAATCATTTAATAAAGGCTCATGTATTATAAAAAAAATTCCTATGGAATATTTAGAGGATCACATCTACACATAGAGAATTATAAATCATCACATTGAGGAAGTGGTTAATTATATCCATGGATTTATCAATATTTCAAAAAATATGCATTTATTATTTAGTGGTAGGATGAAATTACTTATCATTGTTCTGACATCAATTATCAAAAACATCTTAATGGATCTAATAGTCTCTAAGGAAGTTATCATAGATAATGATATAATTTTAAAAGGATTAATATCAAATTTAAATATTAAAAAGAGAAAATTTATTGGTGTTTTAATTAATTTCACTGAAAATTTTTGATATGGGAATTGAATTGTAGAATAGTGATTAAAAATTGAACTTATTATAAATTAATATATCATGGTACTTACATTATGATATAAATATATCATGTCCAAAAATTTTCTATGTTAATATTGATATAAAGAAGAAAATTTTTATATAGTAATTTTAGTGAATACCATAAATTTTTATTCATGAATTTTTTATACTCTTCATATTAAATATATATGGTCTATTTATCGTGTTTATGTTAGCCTTCGGAAGCATAAGTAGTTAAGGAAATCATTTTATTTCATAGGTGTCAAGATCTTAAGATCTCTTTTCATAATGAAAAAAATATTTAGGATTTACAAATTTTTTCTAAGATAATGATAAAAAGAAAATTTACAACTCCATTATTCTTACAAAGTACCCTAACCATTTATATTATACAACATATATCAGGGGAACTATTAGTACTTCCATTTTTTGATAACAATGAGATATCATCAAGAGGTAGGTGATTGGGTTATCAATCTCTAGTTAAAAGAAATCCTTGAAAATTATGACTTTTTCTTTGGTACATTCATAAAAATTCAATTAACATATATGTTTATATATAATTTAATGGAATCCATATTTCCTTGAAATGGAACTATTGGGAGATCTTGAAAAATGAAGTCACATTAAATATGTTTTTTAAAGGTGATATGATGTAGTGATATTGAAGATGATTTGGGGAAACATGGGGATCAAACTAATGGGTGATCTCATGAAATTATTTATATTTAATTGTTTAAATGGGATATAAAACGTTATAATTGAATTTAAAACCTGATTTTATTTCCCATAAACTAATTTTTGGATGATCTATGATGAAATTATTGGTTTGAGTTGTTATAATAGGCGATACAAACCCTACGTCCTACAATATATGGTCGTATCACTAATTTTTTATGTAGGTACTCTAATAAAATAGAGAGAACTAGCTCCCTCTATTTCTAAAATAATTACCCAACTAGGACTCAAAAAGAACTAGTATTAATGCACATTTATTACGGGTTTGATTGACTACTCCCACTTCTTCCCTCAAAATAAATATTTATTTTTCATATAACCAAGACACTATGGGGGGAGAATAAATTATTCTATATTAATAATGGTTAGTAGTGATGTCTAGTTCATTCTAGGTGACTCGTAGATGTCTTACAACTAAACATATGGTGAGGCAATGTATACTCCACTTGTGTATTCATTGTAGTATATATAGATATAAATTAAAAAGAAATATAGCTCTTAGTCATTGTTATCTTATAGGGATTTGACTATCACAAAGGATTATTTTTTTATCAAATCAGATATTTTATGATGGTATCAATCAAAAAAATGGATTTCCCATATTAGGTGGTAGGGTAACAAGGCATCTAGAATCCTTTCATTAAAAGGAACATAAGATAATACAATTATCTTATAGCCTTTTCTTGGATCTATTCCCTCAAATATTAAACCAATCGTAAAAATGGATTTCATAGGTACATATCACTTTAAGACCTCATGAATTTTGAAGAGTTTTCATTTTTCCATTTAATAAAATATTTAATATTAATTGTTTGATGAAATTATGAGTATTTATAAGTGAAATATTTCATAATGTTATATTTAATGTTAGATAGATATACGAATTAATTTGAGTAGTTTTAGAATTTCATAAACATAATTTAATATTTTTAATAATAATCTTAAAATAATTTGTGTTACAAGTTAAATTTAATAAATAAAAAATTAGAAAATGAAAAATATTGAATAAAAGTTATTAATTACTAAATGCTAATAATAAAACATGTTTTTCACGCCATGTTAGACACATATACTCATGGAAGTTCCAATTGATGGATTATTATGTTCTATTAGATTATACTATTTTAAATTGACCCTTATATTACTCATCTAGATCTATCGTAGCGAATAAGAGTAATCCTCAATGAATAACCATATTATGAAATCATTTAGAGACTGAAACCATACATATTAATCTTTAATTGTGAATGGAATATCCTTTTATGTTTAAAAAATAAACCTAAATTGTTCCAACAACTACAAGTATGAAAGAAATAATTATTAAATGAAGAAATACGTTCTTAGGGTGTTCAATATTGAATCCAAAATAAAAACACTATCAGGAAACAATAAATGAAAGGATCCAATATATGATGCTTCTTAATATGAGAAATTATAAATTGTGAATGAACTAATGTCACTTGAAATATCACTCAATATAATACTATATATCGGAAAAACATATAATAATAGTGAAATACAACATGAATCTTCATTTGGAACCTCCTAAAAACTCTTTCCTACAATATACAAAAGTAACTATAAATCCATTTTCAGTTTCATAAGATAATATTATTCAATAAATTAATGCACATTATGATATAATAACATAATAAATCCTACACTATATGTCATCTATCATCTCACTGATATTGTTTAAACAAAAATTCATACACTAACATTGACATTATAACCTAACAATATCAAAGACATTGATGAAAATATTTCCTTACACAATAATTATTTGTCAATATTACAAGGACTATACAACAACAACAAACATTATAAAAGTTTTAAATTTCTTCAAAAACCATAGGAATGTTTATAGTTGGAAAACAACAACCATTAGAAAACATCAATATATTGGAATACCACATCCCTCTAATAACAAAATTTTAAAACATCTAAACAATGTTTGAAAAATCTCCCAATAGACTATCAACATTATATAAGACAATAAGAATATTAAATCACCATATCCTACCATACATATATTTTCTTTTCAAAGAAAAATTAAAATCATATACAAAAATATAAAACAACTTTTATTACTCTAAATTTAAACTTTAGAATCTATATTTTAATATGCACATATCCATGGTAAAACCTCATCATCTATCTACTCTCAAACCACAAAATAAAAAATGAAAACCAAAAACATAAAGCCACTTAACATACTATATATCTCAACTTCTAGTCTTGAAAATAATGTATAACATGTGTCTCATTACTAGTCAATTTTGATTAGGATCAAAATAAATAGAAAACACCCCATAGATAGTATAATATGTTTCTTATTATTATGAATTCCAATATTTTCAACCCATTTTATGTTCATAAACTCACATCAATATTTTTGTAAATTTTTCCTTGTTATATATTTAGAATTATAATTTTTTAATTCTTTATCACTCCATGTGAATGGAATTCTATATACCAAACCCATTTTTCATAAATTTAGAATATAATTTTTATATTTTTCTATGATATTTAATAATTTCTTATCACTACCTCAACCATGAAATTTAATTTAATAAAATACATAGAAAAATTTTGATGTTGAAATCACCTACCTCAATTCATCATCAAAAAAAAATATTGAGAATAAAATACCTTCATTACAAATAATAAATTTTAATAAATCTCAAATCCCAAATTAATTTCCCATTCACCCATAGAAATATAATCATCAAAACATGTCAAAGATAAAAAATGGAGAATAAATCAAGGAATATTACCTTGGTTAATGTGATTTCAACCTCATAAAAAGAATAAAATCCAAAGGTTATTGAATTAGAACACTAGGGAACATGGAAAATTTATAATATGAAAAAAAACATCTAATATGATAAGAACCTAAATGGGATGATTTTGTAACGCCCTGACCCCAGCTACCCAGAGTCGGTGCATTACTTCATAACATTGGCATGATCACAAAAGATGAAGTCTCAAAAGACCGATTAGTTTAGTAGCCTTGGAAACACTAGATACATTCATAAGTCTTTCATTACATCAAAAATTAGAAAAACTACAATAACCTGGTCTTCATAGTCCACACTCATATCCTCACTGACTATTCTTGCAAGTCAGTCATAATACACTTCTTCACATCCTGGAAAATATTAAAACATTGAAAGGGGTGAGCTCAGATGCTCAGTAAGGATAACAATATTGCGGAAGCTTTTATAAGAAAACATAAGCATTTAAGGCAATGTATAACTAAAACAAAAGCCTTATTGAACTTGAACTTCAGCATAATATGGAAAAAGTAAAATAAAATAATTCCATTACTTACTCACATGGATATCCTACTAGACGAATAATCACATGAAATATCAATAACCACATTCATAATGAGGGAATGTATAATGCCGGACATTCTGAAACATTTTTTCAAGGCCTCGGCCAAGACGTCTAAAATGATTAAGGCCTCGGCCAAAACCATAAATCAAATTGGGAAAGGGCCTCGGCCAATTCCACTTCTAGTCGTCTCATGAGACCTACCGATGCATCGAGGAGCTATAGCGGGCTCCACCCGTCACATATTAAGTCCAATACATTCCTCATATGAATAGGTTTAAACATAACATAAATATTCGTATTAAAACTATCATACGAAATGTCAAAAATTTCTCCATAAACTATGGATGGTATTAAATAACACATCCACAGTCAAATATTTCACAAAATGTTCAATGGAAGTTTTGTAACATAAATCAATTTCAATTAAACTTAAAACCCATCAAAGGATGTTGACATTGATGAAATCAAAGCTATTTGAGAGAAATATCTCTCCTTTTTGAAATCATTTAAAAGTCCCATATTTATAAAATAATACATTTACTTTGAAAATATTATTATAATCTTGTTAGGGAAGCTTCGACAAAGTTATAATGACGGAAAATAGCCGCACCCGCCGTATAAGTAAAAAAACATTCTTACCTTAAATTTGTCAAAAAGGTCAAAAAGTACATTGTTTGGAAAACGACGGTAAGATTCCTTTCAAAAACGTATAAGGGTATAAATGACTTTAACACATTTTCTATTTAATAGTAAAAATGTTTTGAAAGACATTTTTAAGAAAGATGGATGTGGATGATAACGAGGTCCCAGTAGATAATTATGTATAAACAACCTTGGATAATGAAGAGGTTGTGAAGTAAACCCTTACCTTGTACTTTTACTTGTTTGGGGTAGGTTAAACTCCTGTATAATGGTGAAATAATTGTTATTAAATTATACAAGAATCATATACATTCATATGATATCATATATGATCTTTTAACATTGCTTTTTTAACAATATCTTAGATTTATCGTTGTTTCGGGTGTTAACTTACTCGTTTTTTTTATATGTTTTGTTACATAAGTCGTGTTTTTTCATGGGTAGGTTGTATATTATTCATATCAAGAATGATATCATTTCCTTAAACATTATTTTTAAATAATAAAATGATAATTATACTTGAATGGATACGACGGAGAATGAATCTCATCGCGTTCGTGGAGACGGTAGTCTGTACGTACGCACGAGCGACAATATCATTATTTTGATATTAAAATAATATATAATTGTATAGTATATCATATATACAGAATAATTATCATGTTATATTTATTATTTACATGAATTACATATCATTATTATACCCATCTAAATAATAATATATTGAATAACAATTACACCACGACGTGGAGACGGTAAGCCGTACGTACGCACGTATGGGGACATGTCATTCAAATGATGGGTAGAATACTGAATATGGTTGTTCCATATTTATAATAACATCACAGTATATAGAAGATACTGGAGTTATAATTTTACAATTTAAATAATAAACAAAGAGGGAGTGGAAGAAGAAAGAAACTTGAAAGAGGGTGATGAAAATGTTACCTCTTCTTCGGGTTCTTCCTTTTGATTTGATCAAAAGGACTCCTTAGGATGGCTTTCTGACTAAAGTAAAGCTTCTAGGATGAAGGGAGAGAATTTGGGAGAGTATTTGGGAAGAGTTTGGCCGAACCAAAAGGCTTGGAATTTTGAATAAGGTTGTAGAGGTGGGGGCCTTTTATAAGAGGAGAGGAGGGGCTCTTTTGGAAAGATTGAAATGTTACATTATTATACAATGATTTTCGGATTCTAAAGGTCCCAAACTTATATAATTCGTTGATAAGGTGATAAGGGTTCAAAATCTCCTCATCCAATAGGCTTTGGACAAGTGTAATCCTTGTATTTTTCATTATCTTCTCATTTTATTCAAATCGTTAAATAATGAGGTCATCGCTGCATCATAATGATGTCATAAATAATTTAATTTATTGAATGTTTAAAAATTATAAATAAAAATACTATGATGTAGGAAATCTTTTTAGATTTCTAATGAATATTTATAGTCAAAATTTGGATCCGTGTAACCCCACTTAAAAACTGTTTTAGTAAAACAACTCATGTTTGTGTCAATTTAATTTTTAACATTAAATAAATATATATTAATGTCATTTTCCAACTAAAGTGGCTCCATGGGGTCCCCAAGTAGACCCATGGGTTGTCTTGGTCGGCCATGACTCATCCAATAGGAGTAGGACAAGTGTAAAGCTCATATCATGTTATTAAAACATTATTTTTACCTTAAACTACACTAATTACCTCTAATCGCGATTAAGAACTTAAAAGTTACTATTCACCAAAAAATTATTTTAATCTCATTGAACCACATTTTACTTCTTAATGACAACCAAGTATGTCGGTTTTTTGAAAATCAAATCACAGAAGTGGTAATATTTCATTTTAACGGAAAATCAATTTTTAACAACCACTTAGTGGTTTCACTATTCATCAAAAATTGAAGTTTTTCAGAATAAGGCCAAAATTTCACCCTAATCTATAATTGATATTCCGAATTCAAAAATTATGTCTATTTTACAAAATTCCAAACATATAAGTTGTATTAATTAATTTTATAATTAATTCCCGCTGTTACAACAAATAGCGTGTTTTTAAGAAACAATTTATATCAAAAGATTGGCAATTGTTTATGTCCAATTTCAATGTTAAATTAATTCTAATGACCACCATTGGATAAAATGGTAAAAATATATTCTAATTATACTTTAAAAGCACTAAATATTATAATTTATCACTATAAATTATTTTGATTAAAAAAGTTGTTTTTAAGTATTTTTCACTATTCATAAAAATTTAGAAGTTCTTAGAAAAATACCAAAAATTCAACATAGGCTAATTTCAATATTCCGAATCCAAAAATGAAGTCCATTTTGATAAATAAAATTTATAAAATTTCAAAAAGTAGGTATTACTATTCACAATGGCTAGTTTAATTTGTTGTGGTGTGTGTTAGAGCTTGAGGTTGCGTACAACACACGCTATTGCATTATTCGAAGGGAAACGTACAGTGGAAGCTTGGGGTGTTACATTCTCCCCTCCTTCAAATAATTGCGTCCTCGCAATTTCTAGGGTATTACTGCATAAAAAGACTCGGGTGGTTTTTCATCTTAAATTCCTTAGGTTCCCACGTTGCCTCTTCCATTTTATGATTTCTCCACAAAACCTTCACCAGACGAGTCGTCCAGTTTCTCAGCACCTGCTCCCGCACATCAAGAATCCTGACGGGCTCTTCACAATAGGAATGATCGGGTTCCAGTTCTAATTCCTCATAGGTGAGTACATGCGTTGGGTTAGGCATGTATTTCCTCAACAGAGATACGTGGAACACATCGTGAACTTTGGAGAGACTTGGCGGCATTGCCAATCGGTAAGCTACAGCCCCAATTCGTTCTAGAATTTCGAAAGGTCCGATGTACCTGTGACTCAATTTACCTTTCTTACGAAAACGTATTACTCCCTTCCATGGAGATACCTTCAGGAAAACATGATCACCAACTTGAAATTCCAAATCCTTCCTTCGATTATCGGCATAGCTCTTCTGCCTACTTTGAGCTGCTTTGATGTGATTTTGGATTACTTTCACCTTTTCCACCGTTTCCTCCACCAGTTCAGGGCCTACAAGTTTTCTTTCACCAACGTCATCCCAACAGGTTGGTGTACGACATCTCTTTCCGTATAACGCTTCATATGGTGCCATCTGAATACTCGAATGGAAGCTATTGTTATAGGAAAATTCTACCAGTGGTAAATATTGATCCCACATACCCTGAAAGTCAAGAGAGCATGATCTCAAAATGTCTTCTAAGGTTTGAATAGTCCGTTCTGATTGTCCATCTGTTTGAGGGTGATAGGCAGTGCTCAAACGAAGTTCAGTATCCAAGGCCTTTTGAAGACTTTTCCAGAATCTTGAAGTAAAACGAGGATCACGATCAGAAACAATCGATAGGGGTACTCCATGAAGTCTTACAACTTCATTAATATATAGTCTTGCTCGACGTTCAAGTGGTAGATCCTCCCGTATAGCCAGAAAATGTGCTGACTTAGTAAGTCGATCAACAATGACCCATATTGCATCATTCCTTCTAGGAGTCTTTGGTAGTCCCATGACAAAGTCCATCGTAATATTATCCCATTTCCACTCAGGTATGGGAAGAGGTTGCAATACTCCACCAGGATGTTGCCTTCCAGCTTTCACTTGTTGACAAACCATACACCTCGACACAAAATCAGCAATCTCCTTCTTCATATTGTCCCACCAAAAATGTTCCTTCAAATCTCTATACATTTTGGTGCTCCCATGGTGTATAGAGAAGTTGGAACTATGAGCATCATCCAGCAATTCCCTTTTTAGATAAGGTATATCGGGAACACAAAGTCTCTTCCCGAATTTCAAAATTCCATCCTTATACACAAAGTCCCTCAATCTTCCATCATTCACACCTTTAATCTTCTTCTGAAATTCTTCATCATTGGTCTGAGAACTCTTAATCCATTATAGTAATTATGGTTTGGCAACCATTTGAAAAAGCATTGATGTTTCACCTTCCCTAGTTATTCCCATGTCCATCTTCACTAGATCCATGAAAACAGAGGGTGCATTAGTCAATCCAAAAGGCATTACTGTAAACTCGTAATGCCCGTACCTTGTTCGAAATGCTGTCTTTGGAACGTCTTCCTTCTTCACACACAACTGATGGTATCCAGACCGAAGGTCAATCTTTGAAAAGTATTGAGCTCCATGCAGTTGGTCAAACAAATCATCAATGCGAGGTAGGGGATACTTATTCTTTATTGTTATAGCATTGATCTCCCTATAATCAATGCACAACCTCATAGATCCATCTTTCTTCTTAACAAAAATAACAGGGGCTCCCCAAGGAGAAACACTTGGGCGAATAAATCCTTTATTACTCAATTCCTCTAGTTGTTTCTTTAGTTCATCTAATTCCACAATGTCCATTCTATAAGGGGTCTTCGATATGGGCCTTGATCCAGGAATTAAATCAATGGAAAACTCAAATTCTCATTCTAGAGGATGTCCAGGTAAATCTTCCAGAAACACATCAACATATTCTCTCACAATAGGTACATCCTCTATTTGAATATTCCATTCCTCATCCTCAGTAATTTCCTTATCTTCCTCCCCAATAATTGAATTTAGTTGAGCTACTGGGGGTGGATCTAGATAAGAATTATGTGGCGACGATTCTGCTCTAAAGATAAGGTGTTCCTTATCATCATCATCAAGAATCTTAACCTCTTTCCTCTTACAATAAATTTTTGCATCATGGTCCGAAAGCCAATCCATACCGAGGATTATATCAAATTCAATCATGGGTATGACGATGAGATCAGCAGGTAAAGAACATTTAGTTGCTCTAATTGGAACTAATCGACAAAACTTTGTTGCAACAATACTTCCCTTAGGGGTTTTGACCGACAACTCCCTTGTTAAATCAAATTTGAAATATCTAATTTTCTTAGCAAACTTGGAAGATATGAAACAATGCGATGATCCATAATCAAATAAAGCATTTTCTAAACTTGAGGAAACCATTAAATTACCTGCCACCATGTCTTTCGGAGCTTCCACCTCAGCAGTAGTGATAGCATAAGCCTGGCCTTGATCCCTTGGCCTCTTCTGAGGTAAGTTCCCCTGACGCATAGGACATTCATTTACATAATGTCCCTTCTCTATACAATTATAACATTCCACGTTGACAGTTTCTTTCTTTCCATTTCATTCATGAGCTTGGTGGCCTTTTTCACCACACTTGTAACATACTCCTTTTCCTTTTAGACAGGAACCAGGATGCTTCCTACCACAATTATCACAGGGTGGAAATTCATTTCTACCCTTCTTCCCTGTTTCCTTATTTCCTTTCCCAGAGTTTTCAGCGGATCTCTTCTTATCTTGATTTGATTTAAAGTCATAAGACTTAGAGAATTTCTTTTTCGTCTTGATAGCGCACGAGACAATACCTTCGTATGAAGAGAAGGTTTGTGATACTAAAGATCGACGGAGAAATGGTTTCAAACCATCAAAGAAACTACCAGTCTTACTTCTTGGGTTACGTATGTAATCTGCAGCATACCTTGCTAACCATGTTAAGTTAGCCTCATACTTTGCGACATTCTCATCCTCCTTCTGCCTCAGACTCAGAAATTGCCTTTCCATATCTGATCGATGGTCTCGAGGAAAGTATTTTTCTAAGAACAGCTCTTTGAACTCCTGCCATTCCATTTTTGATAATTCATCATCTTCCTTTGTGTTTTGAATTAGTGACCACCATTGATCGGAATCTCCAGTGAGGCGGTAAACTGCCATAACAACATTCTCCCTTTCACTACTCCCCAAGGCATGGAATATTTTCTCTAAGGAATTTATCCATTGCTCAGCTACTATAGGATTTTTACTCCCATTGAAGGTTTTCAGTTGTTGCCTCATGAAACGGTCTAGCATTGATCCTCCACGTTGCGGATCATGGTGCTCCATATGAGTAAGGTTGTTATTCATAACCTGCGTGATTTGTCCCAGTACGGTGAGAAGCTGATCAGCACCAGTTGTATTACTAGCTCCTCCATAATTATCCTGAGCAGGAGGGCAATCCCTACACGGAGTGCGTGCATTGATACGGTTTCCATTCCTTCCACTAGGAGCCATTTCTAGATAATGGCATAAACTAGATTAGTTCATGAATCAAAATACATAATTCCATAATTTTAAAACACTTAACATAAATTGAACTAATTATAGATATAATCCATAATTATAAAAATGTTTTCTTTGAGGAAGTATATACTCGTAACCCTTCATAGTGGTTTGTAAAGAAAATGGGAATTATCCAAAGCATATCCCCCAGGAGTGTCGTAACCAAGAGTGCAGCAAGGCCCGTTGTCGTGCACCAGTTCCCGTTGGAGTCTAGCTCAAAGCGGTGTTTTCAGGTTTTACCCCTAGGTACATCTGTTCCAGAGCCGCCTCTACCTCCTCGTATCTAGACAGGGATGTATTGCTCGGAAAACTCACAACATCTCTACAATACCAAAATTCTAGGAAGTTCTTCTATACTAATCCTCAAAGTCTATCGTCGGGATATGTGCTCTAATCAGAGTTTATCTAAATCTAGCTTCCATGGTTAGTACTAAACTGCCTCTGATACCAACTGTAACGCCCCGACCCCAGCTACCCAGAGTCGGTGCATTACTTCGTAACATTGGCATGATCACAAAAGATCAAGTCTCGAAAGACCGATTAGTTTAGTAGCCTCGGAAACACTAGATACATTCATAAGTCTTTCATTACATCAAAAAGTAGAAAAACTACAATAACATGGTCATCATAGTCCACACTCATATCCTCACTGACTATTCTTGCAAGTCAGACATAATACACTTCTTCACATCCTGGAAAATATTAAAACATTGAAAGGGGTGAGCTCAGATGCTCAGTAAGGATAACAATATTGCGGAAGATTTTATAAGAAAACATAAGCATTTAAGGCAATGTATAACTAAAACAAAATCCATATTGAACTTCAACATCAGCATAATATGGAAAAAGTAAAATAAAATAATGCCATTACCTACTCACATGGATATCCTACTAGATGAATAATCACATGAAATATCATTAACCACTTTCATAATGAGGGAATGTATAATGCCGGACATTCTGAAACATTTTGTCAAGGCCTCAGCCAAGATGTCTAAAATGATTAAGGCCTCGGCCAAAACCATAAATCAAATTGGGAAAGGGCCTCGGCCAATTCAACTTCTAGTCGTCTCATGAGACCTACCGATGCATCGAGGAGCTATAGCGGGCTCCACCCGTCACATATTAAGTCCAATACATTCCTCATATGAATAGGTTTAAACATAACATAAATATTCGTATTAAAACTAGCATACGAAATGTCAACAATTTCTCCATAAACTATAGATGGTATAAAATAACACATCCACAGTCAAATAATTCACAAAATGTTCAATGGATGTTTTGTATCATAAATCAATTTCAATGAAACTTAAAACCCATCAAAGGATGTTGACATGCAACCTCGTGTCTAAATAAACCATAATTTAGTAAATCATTATAAAATAGTTGTAAAATTGGAATTATATAATATAAATAACTAAATTATGAAAATTATATGGTTAATAGGTGTAATAAAATTAAATAGTTATCCAGTGATAAGATAAAAATAAGAGTCATTGGAATAAAAATCAATATTTTAAGAAAAACTGAACATTTCTAAAAAATAGATTAGTCACATTTTTTGCAAATTATTTAGAATTAATTTTCAACAATTATATATAATAAATTTCATAAAATTAAACATATTTTTAAAATCATTATATCAATATTATATTAGAGTAATATTTTCAGATTTTTTTAAAATGTTTCATTTTTTGGTAAATAGTGAAAAATAATAATTTTTTATCAATATTTCATTTTTGTTCAAATTATTTACTATGTTAAATTAAAATTTATTTTTTTAAAAGTAAAAATAATTTAATTATATTCCTAAAAATATAATTTATTTCAATAGAGTCAATTTTTTATTGAATTATTATATCAAAACCTTCTTTACTTACAAAAATATCTCTTTTTTTAGAAAACCACTTTCTTGTCACATATGTGGATATAATTTTAAATTTAATTGACCAACTTCTATAGGTTTAATTTTTAAAAAAGGGTTCCATAATTTTAATATGAATAATTAATACTATATTATACGGTCAAATTATTTTTTAACATAATTAACAGTGAAGACGGTAAAGATTTATTACTGCAGTTGGGGTAAAAATGTGTTTACTGGGGGTCGGGGTAATGTATCAAGATAAGTGTTAAAAATTACCTAAAACATGTAAAATACCATTTTTATGTGCATATATAGACCTTAAGACCCTAATTTTTCATAATTACTCATTTTATAGTCTTTAAGAAAGAGAAAAACATGAGCATTATTTTATCTTTTCAAATATTTATTATTTGTTCTCCCACCCACTTATAAAAGGCCTTCAATTATCCACTATTATCCACCCTTCCAGTACCCTTTGGATTGTAATATAATTACAATTAAACATCATTTATTCTATAATATCATCTTATCGTCCATTTTTGATCAAAAATAAATCCTAGGATGGTTTTTGGTGAAAACCTTATGATGTTATCTAAAACGAGGTAACATTGTTAAACGAGAATTTTTATAATACTTATTCTCACTCCTAAATAATGTAATATTAAAATATGTTAATATAATAACACCAATATACCATATTTTATATGTTTTATTATATTAATTTAATAACCCATTTACATCTCCCTAGCATATGAAGGGGAACAGAACTGTTGATCGTGTGTACAGACGTCTACCATGTCGTGAACATATAAAATCTATTTTCCATCACCAAATTCAATGGGTGGATATAAATATGGATTTAATTTATATTAAAAATATATATGATATAATTATACTTCTGTAATTATATCATAAAAAATAACTTATTAATATCTACACTATTTAAATTAAGTAGTCATTGATCAGGTGTACCACTGACTACCTCATTTTTCACTTATCATTTTCATTGAATTTATGACGGATAAATTTAACAAATATATAAGAAATATATGAAATGAAACTAATTATATAAAATCAATGTACCACACTCCTCATTAAACTTCATTTCATAAACTGAATTATAACATTTCTCATGTGTATGTATGGCCTACCGTCTACACAATGTGATGTGATCCATTGTCCTTGATCAAATTCCATTAATGATTATTAAAATGTATATAATTAATAAAATTATATTTATAACACTAATATCCTTACTGATATTATTGAGATGCATTATATTATTAAGAAATATAACATATATGTTAGAACATCCATGAGAAAATAAAGAACATAATACCCAAAACAATTGTAATAATGGAATATTATTATCAAACAAGTGATAATATGTAAAAAAATGATAACATATGATATTTTAAATATTAATATGGTCATTTTATAAATTAATTACATTCTTAAAACAACTATATGGGATGTAAAATCATTTACAACTAAAGGGAAGTATGAGGTAAGGGACTTCATCTCAATTTCACTTCATTTTGGTACATTGTAATGTTATACACCTAATTATTTTATATGTGGTGTATAATAACAAATTTATATATAATATTATGAATAATTTATACATAATGTTATATTATTTTTTAATTTATTTTATTTTATTTTATTGTTTTTTACATGAAAACTAACAAGTGCTATATAATTTCATAACCAAATTTCTTTTCATTGGGTTATATTACTTCTTCATTTTATTTATCATTCCAATATTATTTGTTAAAATAATATTTATTAATATATATTTTATTTTCACTATATTTATGAAAATTAATATTTCATAGACATAATAAATTAATTTATTAATTACCACATGAATGGTATGATCCTTGTAAAGGTTTTTTTCATTGTCTCATTTTCATCAGGATTATTTATGTGTGAATTTTCATCGAAGGATTGAATTTTATTATAGACTTCTAAACTAATTTAATGTTCTCGTACACTAATAAATAATTATTTTTCATGAAAATTTATTTTAATTCCCTCTTTGTTAGATAAAATGATTGAGAAAATTATTTTAATAAAATCCATCTTTACTTCTATCTCTGATAGAAAATCATTTTTCTTCTATATGATTATTTTCAAGAAATTTTTTCAAAAATGTTAGTATAATTCTAAAAATTATTTAAAAACAATTACTACCCATATTTTTTTGAATTATATTTTAAGGGAATTTCAATGTCATTTTACAAAACAAATCACATTTATATGTTACAAAAAATGTAAAAAATATTATTTTAACCTGTATAGAATGTATACATTTTAATAGAATAATGACCACACAAGGTTGTATAGAATCAATTATAGATTTTAATATTTATATTCGAAGAAAATTATATTCAAAATATTTTGTGAACGTTTACTTACAAGAATCCATTCACTGTAATAGGGTTATTTTTCTGATGAAGGTTCCTAATGTCAATTTTATTGTATTTAAATTCAAACATGAAATCAACCCTTTATTGTAATTGTGATCCCCTTGGGATATTCTGTTTTGATACCATTATTATTATATACCTTGATTTTTAATGATTATTTTGACTAGTGGATGTATTGAAATTCACATTCATGAATATTTTTGGTAATAATTAAATTTTCCCTCAAATATTAACTTTCTAGTAACCATTGGACATTAAATTTCAACTATATTAATATATTATTTATCATGGAAATATTTATTATAAAAAATGTATAACATCTCTACAAGTGACACTTTTTATTGAATTTGGAAATTATTGTCAATATGTATTCATTACTCGATATGGAAATTTTTTGGTAAGGAATATTTTTTCATGAATAAAATTGATTATTTGATATATGGGGAATGATGTAGAAATATAGATATGTGTATGTATCAGTTATAGATATCCAGTCAATTTATCAGCAGTCTCATGATATTAATTTGTTAGGTAACATTAGTTAAGAGTGTTTCTTATGTATACCAACCAATCAGTTTTAAAATGTATTCTAAATGATCTTGATAGGAGAGGTAGCCCGATTTATAATAATTAAGCATTTCCTTCAATAAGAACTAATTCAATATTATCTATAAATATTTTATGATGATATTATCTCTAGATGAATATTTATCCATAGTTTATTAATTAAATGGATTATTTTTCAAATATTTTCCGTGAAATATTTATTATTACTTACCTATTAATAATAATGAATTTCATTATTAAATGGAATTTGTGTTCATTTATTTATCAGTCCATATTGTTTATCACTTGTCCAAGTATAAGAGTGAAGTTGTTACATTAATTACATGTGTGTCATAATATTTACCTTATGATATTGATTAATCCTTATTGATCATTATTTATTTACTCATGATATGTTCTATTGTATGTAACACTTACAAATAGTTTTTTTTTCTCCCTTGGTTTTTTTAAAATTCCTAGGAATCTATTACATTCCGAATTAATAATATAGAAATATATTCTATAATGAATAAAAATATTCTTCAAAATTTTATATTTTCATTTTTATGTAACATTGGAGTAATGTTTTTTTCAGTATACAATGAATCCTATACTATTTGGTCCTTCGGGATGTGACCAGGAACTGAGATGGCATGCGATTCTAAGGCTCGAAGTGCCTGGAATGATCCGTCAAAAAATGTAATGTTTTAAATATAATTTATGATTTTTTTTCTGAATAAATTCAAATAACTAATAAATGGCTTCCTAGATCCAAAATATAGGGAAACTATTGCCTTCAGAAAGGTGGTTTTACCCTAGGCCTGATGTAACATTAGTCGATACAGGCCTCCAGGGAGAAAACCTAAAAACGGAATAACCATAAATAAAATAAATAAATAAAATTATTTTATCTTCAAATCCTTATAACTAACGAACAGTGACTCGAATTGACAATATGAGAGAACCGTTGAGATTAGGAGGGTATACATTCCTTATAAAAAACATGACTTTGACCAACGTGGGTCAACAATGGAAAGTAGTTTTATTTCATAAATAAAATAATTGAATAAGGATTATTTTATTTTTTATTTCTTGTAACTCATAAACAGTAACGTGGATTTAAAATTTGAGAGTACCGTAGAGTCCATGAGGCTATGATTCCTTTAGGGGGATCCAAACATCTTTAGGTGTGGGCAGGTTTGGAATTTTGGTTTTTTGGGTTTTAACCATAAGTAAAATATTTTAAATAAAAGATATTATATTTTCAAATCCTCATAACTCAAAAACGGTAACATGGATTAAAAATATTAAACCATTGTTGTGTATGTAATGAGACATTTTCACTAAGAAGAACATAACCTCGATCGGCGTGGGTCGAGCTAAAATTTTATTTTTCAGTTTTTTTATGGAAAAATAAAATAAACAGAAAAAATTTATTTTATTGGAATTTTTTTCGATGCAACGCATCGACAAGATGACTGTTTCATTCCATAAATGGAACCTCAAAACAACACTGCAACAAAAAGTAACAGAAATGATGTTTCAAAAACTAAACAGCCTAATGGTGGTGACTCATCGTAATAGAAACATTGCGACTCATTTTCACTATTTGATGGGATAAAAGGAATTGAATATCATATTTGGATCTTACTAATCCCTCTAGGTCTCTAAAGTAAAACACTCCAAAAACGAATGTCGTTGAATTCGAAAGCAGTGATGATACCCATAAAGAGTGACTCAGAACTATAGATCGACAAATGACGACAAACAATCATCGATGAGCAATATCCTCTCCCAGGTGGGGGTTTAATTCTTTTCTCTATAAATTTCTTTTCCATGTTAATTATTTTAAATGACAAATGTGGGTTAACTCATGAAAAATTTAACACTAGGATCGATCATTCATTATAGGATGGTTAATGATGTGGGATAAAAAATGTTATAAATTTTAGTGATTATTCTACCCTATATGGTTCATCGTGATCCTGCTAACAAGAATGTATTTAGGTTTATATGAAAAATGACTCGGATCACGAGGATAGTCCATAGAGTTGTGAGGCTTCGGTATTGGGACTGTTTCCTGAGATGGAACCTTCGGGCAGTGTCCCAATGATACCACTACTCGTTGGTCAGTAGTTACTACTGGTTCTATTGGTATAGGGAACACGTAGTCTCAGTTCCTTACATGAGTTCCATTGATAGAGACCTCCCTAGTTCAGCGGAGAGAAAGATCGTGTGGTCAATGAGGATTGGCTGGAGGTGGTGGCATGAGTATTTCTCTTAGTGAGGATGCCACATGATCTGATGGTGGTTCTTGAAGCGATCATTATACAAGACATGGAGGGGATATGGTGGATTTTGAACATCCAGGTTCATGAGGAGGTAACCCTCACCTATTCTTACTCTGAGAAACAGTTCAGGGAGGAGTTATTCCTTATGACTTTGACCTCTGTGCACATATATGAGCTGCTTCACATTCAGTATGGTATCCTGTCATAGGCTAAGTACTCTGCGGGGTTCACAGACCTCTCCCATTACTCTATAGATATGGGGTGAGACACTTTGTTCATTGCCCGGACCATTGATGATGGAATATAATGGGAAATCAGGACATAAATTATTTCACCGAACATCCCCATAAAGGCAGGTTGATGTAGAGAGATCTTCTGGAGGAGAGATTTCCTGCTGAGTAGGCACAAACAATGGGAGCTACAAGTAGTTGATTATTGGTTGATACATTAGTGGCAGGTAGATGATAGTTTACGTCAAGGTCCAAGGGGGGAAAACTATCAGTAGGACAACATTAGGACTTAGGGTCGGTGGTATGGGGCCACTAGGGTAGCAAGAGTCAGTAGTAGAGCAGGGCATGCTACCCATGTGGTGGGCAAGGACATATATATCTTGACTTTCCGACCTGCCACAAAGATGATCAAAATACTGTCTAACGGGCGTGAGGAAACAACAGATGTTTAAATGAGTTGGTCTGTAGAGTGGTGAATGTGGTAGGGGAGCTGATAGAGCGGCAGCCGATGGATAAGAGTGAGGTCTGCTTCAAGTGATGGTACACAACGACCAAAGTTCCCTAGAGATGATTAGAGGTATGATATGTGTCATCTCAACTGTAGTTTCATTTTTTATATACAAAGTTCAATGTAACTCCTTCCTTGAAATTTAGCTTGCTTGATTCTCAAAGATTTTAATGGATCCATTCACTCAATACTTATGTTTAGAGACTCTTACAAAAGGGGATTTGATGATTACACACTGGTGTCGGTAGAATGATCTTACTCTAGGATACAACAGTTTTGGCTGCAATATTCTAGCAGTGGTGTTGAGGTATTACGACTCCATCTATGGTATATTATATTTATTAACAGTCTATGCTCATATCGACTATTTTAGTCACACAGTACAGTGTGCCCGCGGATATGGGAACATGTTTTCATTTTTCATTGAGAAGGAAAACAGAGTCTCACTGGATGGACTCGCACATAGGGGGTTCAGTCGATCAATCATTAGTAGTTTTGTGTTAACCTCAGTGTTTTGGATGAAACAATCCAAAGTTTCCTATAGTGGTGGATGAGTATGAGGATGTCTTTCCTGTGGATGTTCTAGGACTCCCTCCACATTGTGAGGTAGAATTCTACATTGATCTCTACCCCTAGACAACACCAATATTTACACCTGTATATCAGATGGATCATATGGAGATCTAGGAGTAGAGGGTACAGTTGGAGGACATGTAGTGGAATGGGTTCCTAAGGCCCATCATTTCACCATGGGCATCCCCAGTGTTGTTGTCCAAGATGGATGATGGAATATTGAAGATATGTGTGGACTTCCAGCACCAGAATAAGGTGACCTTGAAGAAAAAGTATCCCTTACTGAGCATTGATGATTTATTTGATCAGTTGATGGAAAAAAGATGGTTCTCAAAGATAGAACTTATATCAGGCTACCACCAGATTCGAGTGCGTGATGAGGAAATCTCAAATACGGCTTTCATTTGTCGCTACAACCACTATGAGTAATTAGTGATGACGTTTGGCACGATGCATACCCCATCATTGTTCATGGGACTCATGGAAAGTATCATCCATCCATACATAGATGGTTTTTGGTTTTCAGTAGTGATGAAATCATAGAATATTCAACATTAGAGGAGGAGCACACGATACACCTGGAAATGGTTCTTGACACACTCTAAGAGCACCAGGTTTACAGTGAGCTCTCAAAGTGTCAGTTCTGTATACAAAAGGTCTACTTCTTGGGACATTTCTTCTCATAGGATAGAGATTTAGTTGATCAAAAGAATATTGAGGTAGTTATTGCTTTGGATCCACCCAAGAGCGTTACTGAGGTGTACACATTCCTTGGGTTGGCTGGGTACTATCAGATATATGTACATGACTTCTACATGGTAGAAGAACCCATGACGACATTAAAGAATAATGGAAAACCCTTCAAGTGAACAGAAGGATACTAGTAGTGACATCATCATCTAAGGTAGATCTTGGAATGTGCTCCTATCGTGAGGATTAAATAGAAGGGTGTCAATATGTGGTGTACTATAAAGTATCACGATCTGTTCTTGTTTGTGTCCCGATTCTTGAGAAAGTGGTTATTTCTTGTGGCTCATGATATTTGAGACAACATGATCAGAACAATGCCACTCATGACATTGAGTTGGCAATGGTTTTTTTCACTTTGAAAATGTGGAAAAACAACCTTATAGACGAATGATTCATCATCTACATTGACCATAATAGTCTCAAGTATATATTTTCTCAGAAGGATTTGAATATGAGATATTAAGGTCGGCTAGAATTCCTCTAGGACTATAACTTCTAGATTGTCTATACTCTTGGGAAGTGTAACATGGTGGTAGATTCTCTCAGTAGAAGATCGAGTTCATAGCTATGGAACGAGGCCTCAGATCAATTTTCCTCAAATCAGACATCTTATATGGATAGAGATGAGGAAGCTTACCATCAGTCAATGGTAGTTTCCCCTCCACACATACAATGAGTTAGGGAGGCACGCCTTTTTTATTCAATATGCAAGACTAAACGTGCCCAGATGACTAAAGGGTATGCCCCTATATATTATTCTAATGTTGGGGACTGTGTCATCCTTTTCAAAGAACACACCATAGTACTAGTATATTTGTGGATGTAGGTTTTGAGGGAGAAACATAAATACCATTTGGTGGTACATCCATGTGTGGAGAAGATGTAACAGGACCTCCAATGTCAGTACTAGTGGTTGGATATGAAGAAGGAATTATCATAGTTTGTCTCGACAAGCCTCACTTGTCAGTAAGTGAAGGCTGAGAAGTAGGTTATATAAGGTTTGACACAACCCCTCATGGTACTGGAGTGGATGTTGGATAGAATATTTTTATGCATCGTGACAGTATCCCCACATACGTAAAGGGGGAATGATACCATAGGGGTGATTGTAGACATCCTCGCAAGGTCATCCCTGTTCCAACCCATTTGTGTGAAGGGATCAGTATGGAGAATGGGATACCTCTAAGTGCAGGAGATAGTTTGAATCCATGGAGTCCCATCTAGGATAGTATTAGATAATGATGCATGATGTACATCACAGTAGTGGAAGGGATTGCAGGAGGCTCTTGAGACTCAACTATGCTTGAGCATAACCTTTCACTCAAAAACTAATGGTAAGATGGAGTAGACAATAATTACCATGTGGGACGTGCTTTATGCCTATGTCCTTGATTTTGGTCATTGTTAGGAGAACCACCTGCCGCTAATGGAGTTTTCATACAACATCAACTACCACTCAATCATCGGTATGGCACCGTTTGAGGAACTGTACTGTTGACCATGCATGTAATTGTTATGCTGGATAGACCAAGGAGAGTTAACACTCATGGGTCGAGAGATGGTACATGATACCATTGAGAAGATTCCGGTCATCTGAGAATAGATGAAGACTACACTGAGCCAACATAAGTCATATTCTGATAGGAAATGGAGACCCATGGAGTTCATGGAGGTGGCCACGTATTCCAACTAATCTCTCATCGATGAGAGATACAAATATTTATATGGGGTGGCGTGTTATCTTGAAGGTTCATCAGACCTTTGCTGATACTAAATAGAGTTTGTGAGGTGGCATATTGTTTGAATCTGCCACCATAGTAAGAATTGCTGCAGGATGTCTTCAATGTATCTCACCTGAGGAGATAAGTGTAGGACCCTTCTCAGGTCATCGGCCTTTTAGAGATATATATTGACAATAGGCTAACATTGGTGGAGTACTCGCTGGAGATTATTGATTGATAGGAGAGGATCCTTCATTGATGGTGGATACTATTATTGTGGGTTTATTAGAAATATGGGAATATCTGGAAGAGCACGTTGGAGTTGGAGGCTCAATTCCATGCTCAGTATTCTTATTTGATTAATTATCCATTGTTTTGGCTTATGTGAACGTAAATCCCTAAAGGGGTAGTAATTTAATACCCATGAATTCCATGAATTTTTTTAAAACATAAATAAAATTATTAAGAGACTCGGCTATGAGATAGAACATAGTTCCGAGGTCTGGAGTAGCCGAAACATATTTTTGAATTATTTTTAAGGATCATTAAATAAACGTTTGAGTAAGTTTTTATAAATTTTATACTGGTTTTCGGATCAAAAATTTGAGTGCATCGTTGAACTGAAAGAATTAGGATTTACCAATAAAGAGCCAAACATTTGTCGGCACAGGACAACATTGGAAAGTAGTGTTTGAACATCAAAAATAAAAATAACAATTATTTTATTTTCAAATCCCTATAACTCATAAAAGGTAACTCAGAATGGAAATTCATGAGTACCATTGATCTCATGAGGGTGTGTTTCCCTTATGAAATTCTTAGCCTCGACCAATGTAGGTAATGGGTGAATGTTAATTTTCAAACATTTTCAAAGTAAAAATTAAATAACACAAAAAGTTATTTTAATTGTTGTTTCCCTATTGAGTAGTGGAACTTTAGCACTATGGTGGAGCGGTGAGGGGACGATGAATATCATTAATGAACCTCGTTGATGAGTTATCGTAACGATGCTCCAATGTATCATAATTGAAATGTTGATTCATGTTCATCAATTAATGATCTAATATGAAATGGAGGATTGTTGGAAAAATCCTAGAA
Organism: Viscum album; assembly: GCA_963277665.1. Classification (NCBI taxonomy): domain Eukaryota; kingdom Viridiplantae; phylum Streptophyta; class Magnoliopsida; order Santalales; family Viscaceae; genus Viscum; species Viscum album. Next base: position 1,586,684,850 of record OY728141.1, on the reverse strand, counting down.
TTTCACTAAGGTTTTGGTGGGTGATGATGATAAATGAAAAATTCACTTTATTCCACCCTTTGATGAATTGCGATAGACGATGGTCTATGGATCAGGAACAATGAATAGAGGTGTTTGATCTCGTTCTTCCTCAACCAAAAATCATATCCCAGTTATGGGGTATTATTTTAAGTGAATTATTTCTTTTTCCCATTCATTTCATCAAATAAAAAACATGGGTTCACTCATAAACAAGTTATCTAGTGAATGGATCGTTCATGTAGGGTGGTTAGTTATGTAGGTAAAAGAGTGATAATTATCTTAGTGATCATTCCACCTTATTTTTGGTTCCCTATTAACCTAATAAGAATAACGCAACTATGTCAACGTGAACAAATACATAGATCATTTTTTGGGTGTTTCTATGTGCATATCCTTCCCCTACCCTCTTATATCATCCTACCCATTATTCGTGGATCAACAACAGCGGTGTATGACCTGAGGAGGCACCAGGAGGAAGTGTTATAGCCTTTTCGGCTGCATAACTAGTGAGAGGACACGGTGTGAGGATGTGGTGGTGGTAGGAGGTCGCGGAACCTAGCATTGGTGGAAGCACCGGGCCATGACACCTCGGAAATGGAAGTAGCAGGAGCTGGCGGAACGAAGGCCAACAGCTGGCTTCTGGAGGTCGTAGCCATCAAGCCACATCGGAGGAACCACATGGTGTAAGGATATGGTCTGTTGACTGCAGTGGTGAGATGGACATCTTATAAAGTCGCAGGTAACATAGAGGTACCAGTCTGCATGAGTGGACCAGTGCTAGAGGGCAGCGGAACTCGAGCAGAACGTTAGAGGAGTCACCCACATAGAGGGGTTGTGGCATGCGGAAAGGGGTTGGGTAACATCTTCTGGTTGCATGAGGACTAAACAAGATTATTATTGGGTATCTGAGGTGGGGGAGGACCAGTCTGCCATGTGAGTCGGACTGGGGGCGATAACCAGGTAGCTGGGTGGCACGGGATGGAGAATATATGGGACTTCGATACGGGTTGGGACAACAGGACTAACCTTGCCATTGGGAGTCCTAGGTTGGGAAAGAATAGTCCCACTAGTTGCGGGCAAGGTCAGATGAAACTGGGTCACTAGGGGAACCTGTATGCTGGACCCCGGATCGAACCGGGCTGAGTCCAATAAGGACCAATGTGATTAGCCCAGTGGGTATGCCTGACCGGGCCAACCCAAATCCCATCACGTCAGTTTCGGTTAGATGAGCTAGGTTGGGTCTTTCGGGACACCCAAACTGGGTTGGTCGGGTCGGTTTGACAATGTGAGACCGGGCCCGGACACAACCGGCCCCTATTTACTAAAATACCAATATCATTCACACCAAGTGTCTAATTTATGTCCCGTTTCATAATTTTGGACCCTTGCGAATAGGGGGTCCTTTGGGCATACTCTAAGTGAGATTTTGTGGAAGTTGATATTAGAACAATGGATTGAGGTTTATATTCTATTGGAATCAAGCATGTTATGAGCAAGAATCCTATGGATGACTATGACTTGAAGGATATGATGATCAGGACATAGTTTTCTTGCTGGAAAAGAGATGAGAAAGTCATAGTTATCCAGCCGGACCAGATATGGGTGTTTATTAATGATTCAGCTGGCCAAGAGATGTGCAGGTCTAAGTGATCTAGTTGTCCTAGTGACAGGAGGATATTAGTGATCCAGTTGGCCCAAAGATGAGAGGGTATATGTGATCGAGTTGTCCTAGAGACAAGTGGGTCTATGTGATCTAGCTCGCCTATAGAGGAGCTACTCTAAGTGATCCAACGAGCCCAGAGATGTGATGGTCTATGTGATCCAGTTGACCCCAGAGACCCGTGGGTTTTAGTGATCCCACTGGCCCATGTGATGAGTGGGCCTATATGATGAATCACTCAGTAGTACAAATTTTCATCTTTACGAATGATAATATTACTTCATATACTTTGAGTTATACTATGTGTGATTTTTTTTACATTGTTATCATGATTTGTGGTTTTTCTTTGTTGTTATGCCTTTTGGTCATTCCATTGTGGATTAGGGTCCCTACTGACTATTGTGTTACTCACCCAAGTGGGGGCCTCACCCGCACGTGTAGTGTATTGTATAGATGACTAAATCCTTGTCAGGGGACTCTGTGGCCTAGGACCAAGTAGTGTTCAGTGAGACCAGGGTGGCAGGGAATACTTTTATGAATTCCCGAAGCTACTCTATACTTACCCATTAGGTGCGGTTTTCTGTAGACGACTTATCAACGACCATGTACTGCCTTTTCTTTATAGTTTCCATTTGTACGGTTTTTATTATATCCCATTAAAATTACATTTGTATTTTACTCATAGTATTAGTCTTGTGACAGTTGTGTTTTACATAGTGTTTACCTTGCCACTGTTTGTGATGTGTTTGTGTACAAGTTTAAAGAAAAATTCACTCTCTTTTAGTGATTTTTCATATTCAATGATATAATCGAGAATCCAATTAATAGATCTAACATAGAGGATTTGACGAGACGGTCATAGTTATCTATCTATAATAAATATGAGTGTATCTTAGTGATATTCTACACTAGAGATGAGGGGGTCTATGTGATCTAGCTGGCCCAAGAGACGAGCAGGTCTTAGTGATCCAGATGGCCCAGAGATGAGAGGGTCTAAGTGATCTATCTGGCCTAGAAAAGAGTGACTCTAAGTTGTATATCTAGCACACAGGATGAGTTGTTCATAGTGATTCAGCTGTCCCAGGTGATGAGCGGGCCTAGATAATGAATCCATCAGCAGTACAAATTTTTAGCTCTATGACTGAGAAATCTACTTCCTATTCTTTGAGTTATACTTGGTGTGAGATATCATTGTTGTGTCAACATTGTTGTGTTTTCTTGTTGTGTGGTCATGATTTTTTATCATTTAATCGTATTTTCGGGTCCCTAATGAGTATTGTGACACTCACCCATATACAGGCTTTTCTTACACATATCACGTCTCATGCAGGTGATCGACAGTTCAACAGATACCATGGTAGTCTGGGGCCAGGTGGTGCTCAGTGAGATGGGATGTACGAGCGTACTTCTATAGCTACATGTAGCTACCCTTCACATACCATTCAGGTGGGGTCTCGAGCAGATGTAGTGTAGTAGTTGTAAAATCAATTAAGGTTTTGGGCTTGTTTTTTGGCCCCTTTCTACATTCACTTTGGTTTGTTCTCTCATTAGTTGTCTCAGTGAAATTTTTTGTATAATTTGTGTTTAGTTTCTGCATTATGAGCATTGTGCATGTGTAAAGGTTTAAAGTCAAATACCTTCCATTTTTAGGATATGCCTACTCAGTGCAAGTCGCTAGCCCTATGGCTATTGAAGGTGGCCTTGGGTAGTCATGGAATGGGTCCTGAAGGACAGGTCATGAAAAAGTGGTATCAAAGGCTGGTGTTGTAGTGGATCTAGTGAAGATCGAGGTAGTTCATTCTTGAGAGCCACCCAATAGAATTACCAAGGTGGGGAGTTTCCTTGGGATGGATGGGTACTACCACAGTTTTGTACGCGTCTTCTCAAAATTCGAAGAACCCATGATGGAATTACAAAAGAAGGAAAGAACGTTGTTGTGGATAGAAAGAATCCAATAAATCTTTTAACAGTTAATGCCGAGTTTGTTGAGTGCTCCCATATTAAAGATTCCAGGGGAGGGCATAGACTATGTGGTGTTTAATGATGCTTTAAGAACCAATATTTTTTGTGTCCTGATGTAGGGTAATGCCTTGATTTCTTATGGCTCACAATATTTGAGACTGCGAGAGTAGAACAATGTGACTCATGATCTTGAGTTGGTAACAGTAGTCGTTGCATTGAAGATGTGGATACACTACCTTATAGGCAAATGATTCATCATCAACATTGACAAAAGGAGTCTAAATTATATATTTTCTCAGAAGGATATTAATATGTGACTACGATATTGAATATATTTCCTCAATGAAATTGACATAGAGATAGTATATACTCAGGGGAAAGGGAATATGGTGGCATATTCTCTCAGTAGGTGATTAATTTCTTATCTACTGAATGAGGCCTCAGAGTTGTTTTCCTCACTTTAGATATCCTTCAGGGATAGAGAGAAGACAACTTATCTTCAGTCGATGATAGTTTCCCCACTACTCTTATAGCTAGTTAGGAAGGTGAAACTCGGAAATTATGGAAAGGAGAATACACATGCCCATATCTCCACATGGAAATCCTATGATTGATATTTGAATGTTTGGGAGAACATCATCCTTTTTAGAGGATGAACCATAATACTAGTTTTGTTTCGAGTGGAGGTGTTGAGGGAGTTTCATATATCCTTTTTGGCTATATATACAGGGGTGGAAAAGATGTGCTTGGCCCTCTGATAATAGTATTGGTTTTCAGGGGTAAAAAAGGCAGTGATAGAGTTTGTGTCCAGATGCCTCACTTATCAGCATGTGAAGGTTGAGTACCCGGTTTTATCATGTTTGACATAAATCCACGAGGTACTAGAGTGGATGTGAAATGGGATATCGATGGACTTCCTGATGGGATTACCACATACAACCAGGGGTAACAATACCATTTTGGTGAATGTATCCTGACTCACCAATTACACCAACTTCCTACACATTCGACAGTAGGGTTCAGTAGATAGAATGGGACACCACTAAATGCAGAAGATTTTTCGACTCCACAGAATCCCATATACGATATTTTCATATACTGATGCATGATTTACATACTAGTTGTGGAAGGGATTGCAGGAGGATTTTGGGACTCAGATGCGCTTATGCATAGCCTTTCACCAATGTACTGATGGTCAGACCGAGAACACCATACAGACCATGGAGGAAATGAATCATGCTTGTATCTATGATTTGTGTCATAGTTGGGAGGACCACCAACCTGTTTTCATAAAAACAACAGATACCACTCCATTATCGGTATGGAACCATTCTATTCAATGTACATATGACTATTCATGTCACCGTTTGGATAGATAGACCCAGTGGAGTTAGGACTCTTGGAACCAGAGATGTTAAAGGCTACCACTGGGAAGGTGTAAGTAATCTGAGAGTGGATAAAGACCACATTGATCCAAGAAAAGTAATATGATGATATGTGATGGAGACCCGTGGGGTTCATGGAGGGGGACCACGTATTATTACGAGTCTCTCTATAAAAAGGGATACATAGTTTTGGTCGGAGAGGAGAGTTATCTCAAAGGATCATTGTACCATTCTTGATACTATATACAGTGGTATAGGTATCATTTTTCATGGATCAACCACCGTAGTTGGAGAGGGTTCACGATGTCTTCCATGTATCCCAACTGCAGAGATACATGCACGACCCTTCTCACGTAGTCGACCATGGAGATCTGAAGATTGAAAACAAGGTGAATTTTGAAATATTTCAAGTTGATATTGAGGATTAATAGGTGGGTACCCTTTAGGGGTAATTTATTCCTCTAGTTCATGTTTGGTGGAATCACAAGAATCTCTAAGAGATCATGTGGGAGAGGGAGGCTTAGATCCAGGCTAAGTACCCCATATTATTTGATTAATCCTTGTTTAGGATTACGAAGACATAAATATCTAATGGGGGGAGTAATGTAATACCCTGGAATTCCATTTTTTTAAATTAAATAGGATTATTTCCAGAATAGGCATGGAGACGGTGTGCAATTACAATCCTAAAGTACTCAGAATAATCTATCAAAAAATGTTATGTTTTAGATAGCATGTGTGATTGGGTTTCCTTAAAATGTGGAATAACTCATATATGGGTTCTCAAATTAGAAATATGAGGGCACCACTACATTTATAATGGTTGGATTACTCTAAGAAAGAATTATGTTTAGTTGGCGTGGGCCTCTAGTGAGAAAACCCAAAAATGGAATAACTGTAAATAAAATAATGAAATAAGATTTTTTCATCATTGAAATTATTATAACTCATGAATGGAAACTCGAATTGAAAATCAGATACCACCATTGGGCTCATGAGGGTATGATTTCCATAGGCAATGCCTAAAATTGACAGACATGTGTCGATAGTGGAATGTAGTTTTTTATCGTAAATAAAATAATTGAATAAAATTTATTTTCTTTTTACATCTATATAACTCATAAATAGTCACTTGGATGGGAAATATGAGAGTACTGTTGATTTCATGAGGGTATGCTTTCACTAGAAAGGGCTTAACATTGGTCAGCGCAGGCCGAATGTGAATGATGGTTTTTGGGATTTAACCATATATAAAATAAATTAAATAAATGTTATTTTATATTTAAATTATCATAACTCTCAAACAGTAACTTAGATTAAAATTATGTGACAACATTTGAGTTTATAATGATATTTTCTACATAAGAAAGACTTAACCTCGATCGGAATGGTTTGATGGAAATGTTTATTTTTTAGATGTTTTAAGGAAAAAAACATAAAAATATTATTTTATTTAAATTTGTTTCACTGAAACGCAGTGAAAATCCTACTATTTAATTCTATAAATGGAACCATGTAACAATGATGCACCACCAGTTAACCGAAATTATTTTTCATAAATGAAACAGTGAAACAACGATGACTCGGTGTAATAGGAATGTTGTAACTCATTTTCCTCATTTAATGGGATAACATGAATTAGGGATTAGATTTGGATCTTTCAAATCCCTCTATTTCTTTGAAGGAAAACACTCCAAAGATGAATGTAGGTGAATTAGAAAGTGGTGACAATACCCATGGAGATTGAATTGGAAATAGGGATTGGTGAATGGTGATGAACGGTCATCCTCGTGCAATAATCTTTCCAAGGAAGGGGTTTGATGCTTTTTTGTATGATATTCTTTTCCAGGTATATTCTTTTAAATGATGAAGAATGGTTAACTCACAAACAAGTTAACCCTCGGAACGATCATTCATAATGGGGTGGTTAATGATGAGGGATAAAAAGATATATATATTTTAGTGAGTATTCTTCCATGTTGGGTTCTTTATGATTCTACTAACAAGAATTATTTTGGGGCTATACGAAAAAAGACCTGGATCATTCTCTGGGTGTTATTATGTGTGAGTCTTTCACCTAACCTGTTATTGCAATCTTCCTATTATTCGCGAGGCAACAACAGTGGAACATCAGTTCATGAAATTATAGTGGGAAGGGTCGTGGCTAGGCGGGTCCTGGAACTAGAATGAGGTCACAGCGGTAGGAGGTTGCAGCACCCAGCTGCGATGGGAGGTGGTGTACTGGTAGTGTGGCACGGTAGAAACAGGGGTCGCCAGCATGGGCACCAGTTACTCGCGGTAGGTGGACGTGGCCACCCTACCGTGTCGAAGGCACCACGTGGTCCGCGAACTACAACAGTGAGCTGGACTTGTGGCAAAGCAGTAGGCTGCAATGGGGAAACTGGTCCACATGATTTGACCAATACAGGAGGGTGACACCACTAGGGTTCAATGTTGGAGGAGCAGCATGCATCGGGAGGCCAAGGTAGGTGGCTGGAATACAGTACACAATGTACCGCATGTGTAGAAGTGGAAGCCGGCCTTAGTTGGCCACCTACATCAGGAACCGGATTCCCAGCTAGCATCCTCAAAGGGGGGGAACCAGTAGCCATGTAGGCCAAGTCGTTGGCATGAACTGAGTCATAGGGCGGTCTATGCTAGAAAATTGTTTTCCCGCCGATGGGAGACAGGTTTTCAGGCATCCTAGGGTAGGAATGGACCAACCTTCCTGTTGTAGGATGGGCTGAATGAAATTGGGTCCCTAAATGTCCCGGTGGCCTGGACCCATGACCAAATTGAGTTGAGTTCATCTAGTCCCAATTGGTATGGCCCAAGTTCCAGGCTGGACCAAGCTAGCCCAGACCCCAAAGTGTCGGGTCCAAATGAATGAAAAATGTCAGGTCATGCGGGACCCCCAATCTGGGTTTTTTCGGACCCGGCGTGGACACTAGCAGTTCCTAATTACTAAAATAAAAATATATATCAGACTGGTCATACGATTGATGCGTTTTCTATGTAGTTGGGACCCTTGTGACAAGATGGTCCTTTGGGAATACTCTAAATTGGATTTAGTGGTAGTTGATATGTTACTAAAGAATTGATGAGTGGATTCTCCCAGAATCTAGTGTTCTATGAGAAGGAATCATATGGATGGCTGTGACATGAAGGATATGATGAGCAGGTCTTAGTGATCCAGTTGGACAAGAGAGAGCGAGTCTTAGTGATCCATCTGGCCCATAGAGGAGTGGGTCTTAGTGATCCCATTTTCCTAGAGAGGAGTGGCACTATGTGATTATGATGTTCCAATAGATGAGCATGTTTTAGTGATCCTTCTAGCCCATAGGTGAGAGGTTCTAAGTGATCTAGTTGGCCAAGAGACAATTGGGTCTAAGTGATCTAGCTAGCTATAGAGGCCAGAAAGTATTAGTGATCGAGCTGGCCCAGGTGTTGAACATGCCCAGATGATTAATCCCTCCGCAGTACAAATGTTCATCTTTACGAATGATAATTTTAATACTAATACTCTGAGTTATACCTGGTTTCATCTATCTTTCTAGTTTGGTATTTACCTTATGGTCTTGTTTTTAGGTCTTTCTTTGTGATATTTCATTTTTGGTTTGTGGTCCCTACTGAGTATTTTGTTACTCACCCCTACATGTGATTCACTCTCATGTGTCATATCTCATGCTTGTTATCGACACTTTGAAGGATTCCTTTGTGGTCTCCAAAAAGGCGGTGCTTAGTGAGATGGGATGAATGGGTGTAATTATACTACTACAAGAATCTACCATTCACCTACCCTATAAGTGTGGACTCAAGCATAAAAATTGTGGATGTTTTACAGTTCATTGTGGTTTTGGTATTTTATTCTTCCCCCTATGTACTTTCAATTTGTATTGTACTCTCAGTATAAGTCTTAGTGATAGTTGTGGTTTACATTTTGTTTACTTTTGGCCGTTTGAGATTTGTGTCTGTGTCCATATTTAATGGAAAATTACCTCCCTTTTGGGATATGCCTATTTAGTTCTAGTCTCCATCCCCTACCTTATGGAAGGTGGGCTTGGGGTAGTCATGACACGAGACTTGGGAGATGATTCATGAAAGAATACATCGTTTAGGGAACATAACCCTATGATACACCTTGAGGAAAAGTTAATTAGAATATCTTAATGTTTAGGTAAGAAAATTATTATATTATTTTCTTGTAAATACATCCATGTATAAATACTCCAAGTAGATTTAGTTTTAAAATATATTATCCTAGGAATAAAAACTCAGAAAGAGGAACATTTGGATTGACCTGATCATCACTTGGTGTGATAAAATGAGTCTTTCTATGAGACTATGTTGACACTCATCGGATATATGTTTTGGATAATTCATACTTTCATTATAATCCATAATAATGTACTCATATAGATGATGACAATGAATAACCTAGGACAATACTATATTTTCTATTATTGCATAACTGGATTCATGATTTAGACATCCTATAAATTATTCATCATGGTTCGTTGGTATCCCTCTATGATTATTGTTACTCACTCTATGATTTTCGGTTTTAGTCAATGGATTCAACCAAAAAGAACCATTTAAACATAAAAACATTAATAATAATGTGGTAAATATGAGAAATAAAATAGGATTCTCGTAGGAGTTAATGATATCAAAATTGTGGGTAATAATTTATCATGAAATATAATTAAAAACACGGAACATGAAATACCCTCAAATTCACCAAAAAAGAGAAGGATGGTGTTCTCTAAGAGCTCGAGTGGTGGAGCACATAAAAGAAATAATACTCAAATTTCATTAATTTAAAATGCTTGGAAGGAGACACCAATTAATGTTTGACAAAATAATGGGAAATTGTATTATGTGGGAAATTTAAGGGTTGAATGTATTTAATTTCAGTGAAAAAATGATAGTGAGATCGAACAAAATAAATTTCATCATAGGGATCCATTTATTTTTTTTCCTTCAATATAGTGAACATGGTCATTATATAATTCAATTTTATCTTCTAAATGATAAAACCTAGACTAATTAAGGACCTATATAGAAATAAATTGGATGATGTATTTATATACAAGGATTCAATAATTAAATTATAATATTATTTTTTCTGAACAATACTTTATATATATATAATTAATAATTTATGGATTGTGTTAAATATTATAAGAATATATGAATTCATTAATTTATAACTTATGGATACCATCATTGGGTTGTGATTTTATGTTTGATCATAAGATCATTTTCCTAAACAACCCTTTTAAAAATTTATATTGTAGGAATTTAACCTAATAAAATATATTTTTGAAAAAAAATAATGGGAATAAATCCCAATGGTTAATATATAAAAAATTTATTTGGAGAATAATTAATTCAATTATTATTTTTAGTTATGATTATAAATATGTGTAACCTTTTAGTTTTATCTTATCTTAGAGTTTTTAAAAAATTAATTCATCACAATTTAGAAATATAATAATAAATATAATAATATGGTTTCAGAAAAAGGTAAATATACATACTTGGTGTAACCTGTGGTATCTGGTGAAGTTTTTGGGGCATGAACATACAATTAAACTATGATAGGGGTTTAGGGAATAACATTTCCCAATATTGATTCCTAGTTATTATTTAATTTTTTTTAATTAAAAAATATTATGAATACATATTAATGATTAACCAATGTGGTTACTATTTAGGATTATGGATTAAAAATATTTGTTAACTAAACCAATTTCATAAAATTATCAGTAATTGATAGAAAAATATTTCACTCTTTTGTGGATCTTTCAACTTCTTACATATTAATTTTTGATTTTATTGAATAAAAATTTAATTTTGGAAATTAATTTTGTGGAGTAAGAGATGAATTATAAATTGATGGAATCCCCACTAAATTATGAAATTATAATTTTGAAATCGAAGGATAAAAAATTAAATATATTAATTTATTTTCATATATAGTATAATAATTGTAAAACATTAAGAAATTGTTTTTGAAGAAAAAAAAATATTATATTACCTTTATATATGATGAATCAAATGGTTTTTAGATCATCGTAGATTTGTTATTTGTAGTCCTTATGTTTCCATTGATCATTCACATACTTGTGATCAATGATCTCTATCACTCTCTATAATTATTTACAATTTTCACTATTGTCTATGTCTTCACTTAATACATGTGTTCTTATACAAGGAAACATGTTTACGTGTTATTTGAGATGAAATTTATTTTTTACATTAACTATTACCATGATTATGATTTATTATCCATTTTATGATATGTCTTTTTCACAAGTTCTATTTCCAAATGTCAAAAAATATATTACCAAGGTCTAATTGAAATTAAGGGGATGTAATTTATTGGATTTGGAGAGAATGTGTCACCCAAAAATATAAATAGAATAGAATTTGATATATTAGTGTGTATGAAATGAATAATTTAAATTATTTTATAATAAACACCTGAAGAGATTATGATATATTTCTTTTTAAATTAATATTATTTCTTTGATTGTTTACAAAATACAAAACCCTGAGTCTAAATGAATTGTAATATAGTATACTGTTATTTTATATTCATTAAATTAGAGGGAGTTAATAGTAATTAATAAGTTATGATAATCATATGGTTCAAAAAATGTAGAAACAATATCATTTTCAATTTATATATATGAATAAACTAATAATAATGTTAAATAAAAACTATTTTTTTTCAGAAAACATTATTTTTACAAAAGATCGTTTAGTCAAACTTTATAAACATAATTTAAAATTAATTTTCACTAATTTTAAAATAAATATTTGAATTTTTTTAAAAAATATTAATATATAAATTATCTTGGGATCAATTTTTTCCATTTTTCTAAAATGTTTTATTTTTGAGGAATACTAAAAAATATTGATTTTTATTGATAACTGCCTATTAATTTAAATAATTTAAAAGGAAAAATTATATTTTAAATTGGTATTAATGTGAAATTAGTCCATTTATATTTTATAAAATATACTTTAAGTCATTGGAAGCAATTTAAAAGTGAATTTGTACATTAAAACCGTTATAATTTTGGTAATTTTCTCTTTGGAAACTTGTTCCCTCATCACGTTTATGAGTATAATATTAAATATATTTATAATAAAAAGAATTTAATTTTAGAAAATGAATTATATAATTCTAAATATAAAAAATTATACTAGATATTAATTTCAATTAATTTTTTTACAATAAAAAATTCAAAAAATAGAAAAAAATATTCCAAGTCTAAGGTAAAAATGTTTTAAACTAGGGTTTAAGCTAATAAGAAAAGAATAAAATAACCTAAATCTTTTCCAAACCCATTTTATAGGACATATTTTAACATTATAACCTATAATGGTCATTAATGATTCATTTTGTAGGTTTTTTGCATTAGTAAAATGTTGGTATCACATTATATTTTAAAAAATAACATATCTCTCCTCCACACAACTTATAAAAGGTCACACCCTATCCACTACTGTCTACAAATAGAAACCCCTATTTTTCAGTAAATACCTTTCCAAATACCAATAAAATTAGTCTACTAGAATCCTTGAATATTTTTATTGATCAGAAATCAAACCTAGGATAAATTTTAGTGGAAACATAATGAGGTTCTCTAAGGAAGGGGTAATGTTCTTAAATAAGAGTTTTTTTGGTTATTCATCCAAATCATTTAAATAATACAAAATAATGATAATATAATTTGATGAGTGTACCCTATATATTAATATGTTATAATATTAATTTTATAACCCATATCCATATCCACAATAATAAAAAATAATAATTAGAACAGCCGATCAAGTATACAAAGGACTTTAGCCTCTCAAACCAATGTTATTAGTTTTCCATAACAAGAATTAAATGATAGATATAATGATTTATTTAGTGTATAATGAATATATTTTTTATGTTATTATATTTTCTGAATTATTAATTTTGATACAACTTATCAATTTCCTTTCCGTTTAAATTTTGATAAAGTCACTTGTATGTACAATGAACTAAATCCTCTTGAAGTGAGCAGATTCATTTTTCACATATTCATTACATGGAATCAAATAATTATATATTTAATTAATATATTTGATATATATAACTTTATATTTATTTATTAGAATTAATATATCTCATATTTTCTTACCCTTTCACCAGTTAAGGAAATTATAACGTCGTTAATGCGTATGTATAGCCTAACGTCTTCACAAAGGGATGTGATCCATTCTCCATGATTAAATTTATATAATAATACTAAAATTTTATATAATATATAAAAATGATATTTAAAACATTATGAATTTCTAGATATTAAATAACTATATAATTTTCTCAATAAATCAATCTTTTACATTAAAACATGCACGAGAAACCAAGGTAGTTAACACCCAAAACAATACTAACAATTAATTATTATTAACAAATAGATGAAAGATGTTATTAAATTATCATATATGATATCATAAATATTAATATTTTTTTATAAATTATTTTTATGCTTAAATCCCTATATAGTATGTTAAATCATGTTCAACCAAAATGAAGGTTGAGGTAAAGGACATCATCTCAATTTCTATTCAATGAGTAATGTTGTAATGATATGAACCTAATTTAATATTTATGTGGTTTATATTTCTCTATTTTTATTTATATCAAGAATAATTAATAAATATTTTTATTTTAAATAATAATTTGAATTATATTATTTAAGTGGATTTTAGGTGAAAATTTACAAGTCGTAAAGAATTTCATAAACCAATTTATTATTATTGTGTTATATTTGTAATGAATTTTCATTGTAATTATATGATTATGAGTGAAAATACCTTTTAATATATTATATTTTATATCCAATAATTTATGTGAATTCAAATTTGAAAAACTTGATCAATTAATTTATTAATTATAACATCTACTTTATGACCATTGAAATGGTTTATTTAACTATCACATTTTATTCAAGATTTATTTTGTGTGAATTTAGATTCAAGGAGAAATTTTAATTTTTGAATAACAAAACCATTTTTTTATTATCCTCTAGTTATTCCTAAAAATTTTTTGTAATAGTTTTATTTTCCTCCATTTGGTAGATAAAACAATTGTGAAATGTTTTAAATAAAATCATACTTCTCTTCTATCATTGGTCTAAAATAATTATCATCCACAAATTATTTTAATAATTTATTATTGAATTTTTTACCAATATATGAATTTTTCAAAATGTTTTCGAATGAATATTCAATTAATTTTCCAAACTATAACTATTTTTTTATTTAAGAAAGAATATTTATTCTTATGTTTATATGAGAAAAATAATGTCTCTCCATAATTTCTACTCCTTGTTTTATATATTCCATTATAAGTCTAAAATATTATTTTCATAGAAATTTAATTTTAATATATTTTTGAATGTTTAGTTTTAAAAAAATATATTCATTGTGAAAATGTTATTTCTGTAAATAATAGTTTTAATAACATTTTTTACTCCATTTCATTTAAAACATCATCCCTTTGTTTTAATTATGATCAACTACATATATATTTTATTGATACCATCCTTAATATTTCATTGCATGGAGTGTGATAAATTTTAGTAAGGAACTATTGAAATTAAATATTTTGATGAATTAATGTAATCATTAACATCCCCTTGAAATATTATCATTCATACCACCATTGTACAATTAATTTTCAGTAAATTTTAATAATATTTATCATGGATATATTTATTAAATAAATTGTACGTAATTTTTTATATTCTATTTTAAATTGAATGCTATATGATAGGTTGGGGAAATTATTGTTAATATGTATTCCATAATCGATATAGAAATTTACTGATAAGGAATATTCTTTATGAAATAAATAAATTATTTGATATATGAACAATTAATTTGGAAGACTGTATGGATGAGTCTTGGTTATAGATATCCTATCAATGCATCAGATGTATCATGAGATGGATCAATAGGTTGGCCTTAGTTAAATGCGATTCCAATGCATACCTACCAATCAGGTTTAAATGAACATCTGAAAGATCTTTTCAATATAGGGTTCATGATGCATAATATCATGAAATCCAATAATTTTTTATTTCCTTCATTTAAATAACATTTTTTGTTATCCATGATATTATTTCAATGATAATATCTCAAAATTCAGTTACACTCTCAGTTTAGCTATCATGAACTGGCCAAGGATGTCATCCAACCTCACACCTTACATAGCCTATGGCATGGCCCAAACACCATTCCAAATCCCTATGTCTGGGAAACAAGTCCATAGGAATCAAAAACCACATTTGGGAATGATTTTTCCCATAGAAACCAAACATAAACAACTCAAAATAATATAACATCAGATAGAAAAAATTAACCATTTCCTAAAACATATTCAACATGAGTGACACGTAATACATATTTCAAACAAAGTTCAAAATACCAAAAAGGGAGGAAACCCACAATAAAACCAAGTCTCCATGTAATAATGTGGACAACACCATCATTCCACCTCCACCAACACATTTAATAAACGAATATGGGAAACCAAATCCACTATAAACACCATAGAACCTATTTCCTTTATCTAGGTCAAAAATAAAAAGATATACGTACCCTCGAGGGAGTATAAAAGGTTTAAATACTAAAACACTTGGTTTATCTAGTGATAGGACTGTAACAATGCCCAATAAAAGAGTTTTCAAAGAATACCTATGTTAGTGCTTGAAAATGCGCTATATAATGGGGTCTTTGATGACATTTTTTAACGCTGTTATTGGGGTTTCTTTATCAGTGCTAGTAAAAATTGATGATACACTCCCCTATCCCTTTATCAGTGTTAGATAAAATGAGCTGATATATATAGTCATTTATCATAATTTGTAAAAAAGTGATGATAAAGGGGGTATTTATCAGTGCTTTTTTAGAAGTACTGATAAAGACACCCTTTATCTAGGATTTTATATATATAGTGATAAGGGGTATATTTTGGGAAAAAATTATATTTCATTAAAAATAATATATGAATAAATTAATATTGTTATAAATATAATATAAATTTTAAAATTTTGTTTTAGGTAAGGCTTAATGGTCATTTAAACATAATATATAATATATTTAGTGAAAATGTATTACAAAATAATTTAAAAAATATTTTTAATTGTCATTTTTTATATTATTATTGAGAAATAGTGATTCATTATCAATTTCAAGATAAAATATTAAAAATTTAATATATATCTAAAATAATTTGAAAACATAGCTCAAATATCAAAGGAATAGAAATTTTTATGCGAGTGTCCATTTTGGCTTTAACACATATCAATTTGAAGATTTCATTGAGATCTATGTCCTAATACCCATGGAAAACTAGGTCACAATATTTGAGCTCCAAAATGGCCAATAAGTCCACTAAAGATGTGTTATTTATTAATGTACCCCAATTTTTTAACATTCGATGTAATTTAAACCTTTTTAAGAGGGTCTTTTTCCCATTTTTTGTGGAGAAAGAATTTTTTCTTAGTTCTTACATTCATATCGATATTGTGGTTTATTTATAATTAAATATATCCATATTTTTATATATTTACATATAATAAATCACTTTTATAAATACATATATTTACATATTTATGTAAAAATGTATTCCGAAATGTAAAAATAAAAAATTATTATTCATTTTATATAAATAAAAAAATTATCCATTTTATTCACCTTATAAATGGAAAATAATATTTATATATATATCTATACAATGAATTTTTATATACAAATATGTATGTGTTTCAATAATTAACAAATTTATATGTATATGTATATTATAATATATGGAAATAAATTCATATTCTAAAAATTTATTAAAACATTATATAACCATTTTTATGTTATAAAAATTTATTTATGATGATTATATATATATATATATAGGTTTTTGTATTAATAAACAGATTTATAATTATATTATATTCTTATATTTGTAAATGAATATAATATATAATTTATTTAAATAAGTATAAGTATATAAAAATATCACACACACATAGATATATATTATAAATGTATTTAGAAAAAATTATATAAATACTGGAATAATGAAATTGTAAATATATTTAATGATAATAATAAATATTATTAATAAAAGAAAACAAAACTACATGGTTTAGTGGTAAAGGTGTTCCATAATCGAAGGAGGTGTGAAAGGTTCAAATCATGGTAGGTGCATGAGGCTGGAAATTCACAAAGCACTGGAAAAAGTGGTTTTTGGGTGAAATGTTTTGATAATGGGGGATCACTGTTTAGGCTGTCGTAGAGGTATTTATAAAGGGGGTTTGGTAACATAGATTCCCAAAATATATAATTTTACCCCCATTAATATTGATACCATTATCAGTGATATTTTTTTAAAATCCCCCATTAACAGTGCTAAAAAAACACGGTTAAATGGTTCTTTTAACCGTGTTAAAAATATCAATGTGAAAGGGGACCTCTGCTAATGTGTTTTAGCACTATTAAACAGACCCTTTAACAATGATTTTTTGTGATTGATGTTAAAGCCTATCCTTTAACATGGATTGTGTAGAAAGAACATTACATGTAGTGTTAAAAACCCATTACTAATGTTGTTAAAACCCAGTTTTTTGTTGTTTTTAATACAAATCCTAATAGGATACCACATAAATAGATTCCAAGATATAACATTATAAGAAAAATAAATGTTCTAGTTTTTATGTAAAAACTGAAACACTATAAGGATACATGATTTGAAATTTAAATGACAAGTAAAGTCCAACGTATTGAAAATGGTAAGTATATAATCACATGAACCCAAGAGGAAATACCTATGGGAGATGAGTTAGTGCGGTCCTAGGATCATCTTACCTTGCTGATATGGCTTAAAATCACAACCCACAGCTTCCTCATGCACAAGACAATAGTAGGGAACAAATAATAAGTTCTAGTGGTATTTGATAATCATAAATTATTTAGTTAGTGTTTTAGTATCGACCATGAAAGGGGAAACAGACTTCAGTTGTGCCTATCCATCTAGCATGCTAGATATATTCTACCCAACATATATACTAAGGATTCCATTTGTTCCAAATTTTATTCTATCATGTCACATGAACCACCACTTACCCATATGCATAAAATAATGGAACAAACATGAAAACCAACCATCTTTAATATGGAATATCCATTTAAAATACTTACATGCACCAAAACTATTTCTAATAATATTTCACTCCACACACACAATTTAAAGAACCCATTTAAAAATCATAGCTAGGATACTAAAATCATTCAACAATGTTAAACCATTGAACCATCAACCTCATGCTTTAAAACATTTAGAAACTGGTCGAAAACTACAGTCGCCCCACAAGGGATCCCTATAACATCAACAGAAAACACATACCATCAATATAAAACCCAAATAATCAATGTTTAATCATCATTAAGAGAACCAATCCATTGGGGAACATAGAACACCAGAGAGGATAATAAAGAGACCAAGAAGAATGAAGAAATTATAAGAGCAGTGGATTACTTAATGATTCTTTAAAATCCAATTCTAAATCCACCCAATGATTTATGTACAAGGGAGGAAAGTGGGAGGGGAGGGACCCCTTGCGATAGAGATCCCGAAGGGGGAGTTTTTTTTGTGGATTTTACATTAAAAAGGGGAAGGGTACCTTGGTAAATTCTAAATTATTAATGTTCCGGGCAGGCCATAGGGTTTTGCTTCATGGTTTCCCAAACAATGCACCTACCATGTGGTCTATATTTCCAAAGGAAATAAGTAGGCATCACTATTTACAGGGGTTGGGCTCATGCTTATGTGGTCAACCTTGAAACTTATACATATGCATTAGTTTGAGTGCATAGTTATTTTGTCACCCACGTGGTAGTCCATGTGGCCTCGAAGGTTCCATTGTTTAAGGGGCATAGTCTCTTCTGGTTTCATGCACATTTTTTTCTAGCCATGTTCAAACAGTACGCCACCTAATTTCTATTCAAAAATAGATATGTTTTCAAAATATACCTCGGAATAACAAAGAACAAATTCAAGATTAAAAATAATGCAAATAATAACTCAAAATCAAATCATGGAAATGAAAATTATCCCTACAATGAAAAAAATATACCCACAAAAAGTTATTACAAATCTAACTAAAGAACAAAATTGAGTACTTCTCCTCCACCAATGATATCCACTACCAATTTAGGTGTTTATCATTTCTATAATTACAAGGACCCAAAATAATGATATATACTTCCCCCAAGTATTTTTATCATTGTAATTAATAATCATCATTGTTTGTTCATACACATATAGGAAACATTTTATATCCATCTCCTCCCAATTCACTAAATGTGATGGGTCCATATTATACTTCTTTAGTTTTGATACAAGGATGGTTTCATGAATTAACATTAACATGGATGATAAAAAAACTAATATTTGTCCTTAAAAACTATCTAGATGGTCTCAAATGGTTATTCATACCTCATCATCAGATTCCCTTGATTACTAAAGAGATAGTGTCCCAAGAGAGGGGCCACCATCAGAAACGTATAATCACCAATGGATAATTCCAAGGCTCATTAAAAATAATAAGAATTACACAGGTGGAGGATATTCATAATATCTAATCATTGTTGGATAATGTAATCATTTTCAGATGTCTCCAGCACAATTTATGTTAACAACAAGGAATCCCCATCCACTTCTGGCCAGCACAATGGAGACATGCATGCAAGACCAAAAAGTACCTCAAACAGAGCTATTATTATTAAGGATTGGTAAATATTATAATATGAAAACACCACAAATCATAAATAGTTATCCTGTGAGCCTATGAAATCTAACACACATGCTCATATAATGTATTATAAAATTTTACTAACATGCAACATATGTCCATGTGTTTGAGGATTGTTTTGTCGTACAAAATTTGACATGGGAACCCAGTTCATTTTAAAGGACATCTCAAAACCGTGAGGTAATGTGAGGGTCCCTATCATAAATGATAGTTGAATGAATAACATTAAGCCTCAAAACCTCTTATACAAACAACTGACTTAACTCATCTAATTTGGTTGTGCCCTTTATCAAAATGAAATGGCATGATTTGGATAGATGGTCAATAAAAAAAACCACATTCATCCCATGGAGTGTATGAGCTATGCTAATAATAAATTCCATGGAAACCTCATCCCACTTCCCAGTCGATAAGAGTAATTACTAAAGAAAACCTGAGGGATTTTGGTGCTCTGTTTAACCTGATGACAAGTATAGCACCTGGATACAAAGTCACCTATATATAATCTCATACCCAACCACCAAAATTGGTGACTCGCATCATAGTACATTTTGGGGGGCCCAAGATGAGTGGCCCAATAATAATGGTGAATATCCTTCATCACTACCTTTTTCAATGATATAGAATCCACAAAAAACTGTGAAGAAAATTATTATTTTAGGATATAATGAGAACTCATTAAAAACCACCGAATCATTTATAGACTGTCTACAATTCTACAGAAACTCAACATGAGGCTCCCCATTCTAAATCATATTCATAAGGTATGATTTCTTCTGGACACTATCCAATAACACAACTTCACTATGCTCTTCCATTTCTAGATACATCAAAGAAAAACACTCCCCGAAGGACCACTCATCAATTGAATCCTTTAAATATTACACAATAACTTCCTGATCAATGTATCAACTACCACTAGGTCATCTTGAAATAATAGAAACCTCTAACTCATACATGAGGAATCACAAAAGACGACATACCCCTTTCTATATTACAGTAAATTCAAAATAGGGGATGTGGTCATCCACCGCTTAATATTCTCAAATAAAGCATGCACTCTTGACTCAATTTGAAATTAAAAACATTTCCAGAACTTTTTCTCATGGGAAAATTATGCTAAGAGAAGTCCCTGATGAACCACATGTAATACCCTTACAGGACTAGAAAAACTCAAGTTCATGAAGACTTTCCTTGAATCATCCCATGAAACAGTCACATTGATCTTCTTGGGGTCCACACAAACAAATCATTACAAAATCACATAGCCTAGAAACATGACAACCCTTATCCAAAAATGTACATTTGAAGAATATATCATAGATATGGTGATCTCAAAGAGTGCCCAACATGATCCTTATGTGTCATTATTACACCTCAATGGTCCTGGAGTATACCAGTATTCCATACAAAAATACCAATAAAAGGAATCATGTTACTGATGGAACACCGAGTTCATATGATCCATAAAGACCACTGGGGATTTTTTTTTCCTAAATTGAATGCCTATATAATCAAAATTCTCATACCTACTTCGTATGGATTTTTTAGGTACATCAACCTCTCTTAATCTGAGATGCTGATTACTGGAATAGAATTAGATCTTAGAGAACCTCTTTGCCTTCCTAAGCTAATAAAAGAGGTCATAAGTATGTGGAAATGAGAATTTTGTATTTATTGATAAATTATTCAAATTCCATTAATAAATGATAAAACTAGAGATATATATCCACCTTCTCTATAAATGGATCTATAGAGGCCCAAGGTATGTCACATTAAAGATTGAATACTTTGGATGACAAATCACCTACATTTATTTTTAAATCCTTCATCATGGTGGCGGTTATACAATATGAGGGATGTCATATCAATTGTCCTAAGCTACCACCTCATCAATTTTAAAACTCATCATACTTCCTCTTATTATCATACTAACTACCAATTCCCTAAAACACTAATGATAATACCACAAAAAACTAGACTTATGTCTTCTATTATTATACACCATAAAATCTCAATCAACCACTTTACCATAAGTATTAATCATAAATATGAAGAATTAATATCGAATATCCAATCTCATCCCCATCTCAATCTATTTAGACTTCAACTATGTATGGGAAAATACCTCATGTGTGAACCCAAAAAATTATACAAATATGTTAGAATACACCCAAAAGGTCCATTCCCACTTATGGGGATCTAAAAATTCCCAAATCTTGGTGAGGTTCAAGGTATGAGGGAAATACTATTAATTGTTGATGAAATTGATGTCCTTCCAACCCACCTTCTTATGCTTCCCTACCTAAATAACCAAGTCACACCCCCCTGACGAGGACCTTCAAACATGAATTATTCACATTTCACGTTTACAACCTCAGTTGAATGAAGAAACTCAATCATCCTTTTGATATTTTCAATCCAGTCCTCTATCACATGGGGATCTGTGCTATCCCCTAACGAAAGAGGATTATTCATGAAAAACTATTTGTGGATTTTCTTTTCTGGGATTGGTTTTAATTCCCTAGCATGAGTCGCACTACATACCCCCTAATAGAATTCTAAGCTAGGCCAAAACATAACATCTACTAGACTCTGGTCAAATGGAGAAGGGTCAATCTCTCTAGCCTCTTCCCTTTGGTTACAAATAAATCTCCAAGGAGGAATATTTATATAATAATAATAATAAAAAGATGAATAAAACAATAAACACACCATTATGAATCAAATCTGAAACAAAAACATTCAATCATCATTATAAACTATAAACAACACAATAGAAGTGAAAAAACATGTCTAACCAGTCCACCACCACTTAGTATCGATGCATAGTAGACAACCTATACGTCTCGCCTAGAAGAGTTGTCAAACCAAATCCAGAACATTCCATGACGAATTGAGTCTTGTTAAAATTTTGGTTTTTATAAACAAAACTCATAAATAGAACCTCAATCCCTAAAAATCATAATCCATGTTTATCTATACTGCCCAAAATATCCTGACCCAAATAATGGGAAAACAATGCTTTGATTCCATTTATTTACAAACAATTATAGGCTTCCATCCAACTAAACACTTGACCCTACTAGTTTTTTGGATTGAGATTAATTCCTGATCCCCATAGGCTAGAAAAAACTATCATGTAATCATACAACTCAGGTCAGAATGACTTTACACATGAAAACGAACCATAAAAACCTCTCATTAACTGAACATAACATCATAAACATTAACCATTTCCAAGAAAATATCCAATATGATTTAATCATTTTAAATATTTAAACCAAATGATAAAAATAAAAAATGGGAGGGGAACCAACTAAAAAATATGTCTACATACAATTAGAGGGCCAAAAACCACAAGCCACCTCCAGCAACACCTATAAGAGAATAACACTGGTAACCAAATTGACCATCACCATCATGAAACATATTTTCTTTACCTATGTAGAATATAAAAAGGTCTATATACACTCATGTGTGTATATATGGGGTAAGACAAAGCCCAATAGGCTACCAACAAAATATATTTCATTCTATAACATTATAATAAAAATATGAAATCTTGTTTTTAGGATAAATAACATAAGCACAATTATGAAACATTCAATGACATTTAAATGAATTATAAATTCTACTATATTCTTAACGGTAAGTATATCATGTCATTAGAACCATGGGAAATCCCTATGGAACTAGTTTGTTGGGTTATTTATATCTTTGTACCTCAGTGATTTATCATAAAAACTACAACCCATAGAATCCTCACGCATTATCCACTAGATGGGAACACATCCAAAGGTATAATAATATCCAATCATTGTCACATGTTTAGTTAGTGTTGTATCATTAATCATTATAGGGAATCAGGCCATGGTACAACTGGACCATCTACCACAATATACCTGCTCTTACCTGCCTAGTTATCAAGGATTCCCTTTTTTCTCAATTTCATTCTTCAAAATCAATTATCTCTTGTTTCCCTTAAAAAACACAATAATGAAATCACATATGAAAACCCAACATCTATAATATAGAAAACCCCCATCAAATTCTTACACACACCCAAAACATACCAAATCCTATTTTTTAGCTCACGAACAATTTATAGAACAAATTTATATATATTAAAAAGCTAAAAAATAATCCAACTAAGATAAATCATTGAACTACCTACCTCATCATTAGAAACTTTTTAAATCATGTGGAAACCCACAAACATTCCCTATAGAGACACTATAAAATAAAATTATGTACATAATAATCAATATCAAACAGAAATAATCATGGTTCAACCTACTTTATGGAACCAATCCACTGTAGAAGAAAGAATACAATAGATGAAAGCAAATAAACCAGAAGAAAGAATAAACAAGATGATAATAGGATAACATGATCATTACATGAAGATAAAAATACAAAACTACCAAAGTGTTAAGGTCCCAGTAATCTAATATATATGGGGACAAATGTCTAGGGCTGGAGGAATATAATTGGGTTGGTTTAGGTGTCTTTGTTGTTTAAAAAGAGAAAGGTTAGTATTGTAAATTAATTTTTTTTAAATATCTAAGAAGGCCATAGGAATTTGTAATATGGTTTTCCAAACAATGTGAAAACATTGAGGAACCTATGTATAATGTAAAATATAGGTCGTATCATTTTCCTAGGGTGGGAACATGGCCATGAAGTTGAGTGTACCCATTAGACGAGCCCACTAGTCAATGCACATAGTTATGTTCATTCCAATGTGTATGTTTTTGCACCCTAGATTGTACCACTAACCATGGTTCATGTTCTCATATGGATTGGCATAAGGTTTCTACTTTTATCTCACCAAACATGAAAAACCTACAGTCTATCAAAAAATACCCATATTTTTTTGGGAAAAAACACTAACTAAATACAATGAAAAAATACAAGACCAAAAATTAAAGAAATAATGCCTCAAAATGAAATCGTGGATGTAGATTTATTGAATAAATAAGACATATGTTCATATATGTACATACTCATGTTGATTATTATTTATATATTAAAAATTAACAGGTTATTGATTAAATGTCATATGTGTTCAGTTATTTTTTGGGTATGTTGATTATTCATTATCTATGTATGATCCAAGTAATTTATTTAATCGAATTCATGTTATTATATTTACCATCACATATAGTTTATTACATATTGATTAAAATTTAATTAATCATGATACCTTTTGTTGTCATTACTATTACTAAGAATTTGAGCTCACCATTATTTTTCCCCTATCCTAGTAACCCAGTAAGTGCACTATGAATGATATGAAAGGATATTTTGGAGTTAATATTAGTATTCTCAATAATTAATTATATTTAATTATATATATATATATCAATAATTTGTGAATCAATTTTTTATCAAAATTATCAAGGATACTAAACTATTTGGACCTTTGTAATATGATCTCTTATATCTTTTACCTATATAATATTGAAATACACCATCTCTTACATACTGGGGTTTCTGTTGCAACAATTCCATCATTAAAGTATGATTTCACTATGGGGAATGGTGTTTTGGAAAAATAAATTGAAATATCCCAAGTAAATAAAGAGTAAGACATTTTCATATTATTTTAGTATTTATGAATTAAATATTAATTTTACTTTTAAGGGGATCCTATGTTCGATGGTGTACCCGACACACAACAATGGGATTCCCCAAAATTTCTCGTTTCACACAATGCTGAGACATACTAAGAAATAATAATATAATATTATTTACAATGGTAGTTAACGCCTATCTGTTGAATTGGTGGGAATCAATATAACTAACTAAAATATGATTATACATGTTATTTAAATTTTTTACATTTATCTAATAAAAGTTATATACATAAAATGTGAATGAATCTGATTTTAAGCAAACACAGTCTAATATTTTTTTAAAGGTCGATTAAACGCCTTTTGATGGTGAACCCTTTTTAAATATTGTTTTTGTCACTATTATATGTTCTTTTTAATAAAATATATTTCTTCATTATAATCGAGACATCAAAATTTTCTATGGATTAAAATTTGGTACTTTTGTGAAAAAGTTAATTTTTAATGAATAGTAAAAAATACTTCAATTTAATTCAAAGCTTCTTTTTAATATAATTTATAAATATAGATATATTATTTTTTTTAAATTTTTTTATTGTGTAATTGGATTATATTTTTTTCATTTAATCCAATTATGGTCATTGGAATTAATTTCACATTGAAAGTGGACATAAACAAGTGTTAATCATTTGATAGTTATTAATTCATAAAAAAACATTTTTTGATTTTGATAACGGAAAATAAAATAAAATTAATTAATGAAGAAAATATTTTTTTAATTGGTTAAAATAGAATCCATTTTTGAATTCTCAATATCAAAATTATCTTTGGGTGATTTTTTGGGTATTTTTCTAAAAACGTTCAATTTTTTATGAATAGTGAAAAATCACTCCATAGTAGATGAAAACCGACTTTTTCATTTAAATGAAATATTACCATATCTGTGAATTAAATTTTAAAAATCCAACAAACATGTTTTTCATGATTAAATAAAATTTGGTTCCATAAGATGAAAATAATTTTTTTTGGTGAATAGTAACTTCTGGATTTTGTTACAGGTGTTAATGGTCAATAGGGTAATTCCAGGAAAAAAATATTCTAATAATATACAATTTACATACCACATATATTAACCTTATTGTATTAGTAATTTCAGACCAAAAATATCCTTGGGTTAATCTTTTGGCCTTTAAAATCCATTTTGGGTAAGATAATGACATTTATAACTTTTTATTTGAAGTATAAAATAAAAATATAATAAACATGTATTTTTTTTGGAAACAAAATTAATGTGGGTTTATATAATTGTTAACTTTGACTATAAAAAGTATTTATAAATCTAAAAATCTTTCAAAAATCATGGTATTTTATTTATAATTTTTATATATTAAATAAATAAATTTAATTATTGCACAATTGGGATGAAATAATTGCTTCATTAATAAAGGATTCAAATAAATTTTATTATAAATAATAAAATAAATTTATTTTGAACCTTTTTAGGAAAGCCAAGAATTTTATAGAATATTATGACATCTTATATCTAAATTAATTATTGTTTTTTAAATAATCACATTGTTTACTATTTTTTAAAATGTCATGATTTGAATAGTCTTAAAATTGACATAAAAGAGTTTTAAAATCAATTAATATTTTATTAAATTTTAAAATAGTTGTAAAAATATAAAATTTTGAAAAATGACATATATGATGTTAAAATTTTCATTAATTATTCATTTTGGGTCTCTTGGAATTTTATTGTAAATATATTAACCATATAATATGAATTTCAAAGAGGACATGGTAAAAGTTATATAAGTTAACAAATGGTTAAAAAAGAAAGATATAGAATAAAAAATAAACAAAACATGTCCAATTCTTATTTAATGATTTCATTTCGACTTATATGCACATTTTATTCTAATTAAATATGATTAATACCTTTTGAGACCAACAATAATTTTATAATATAATAATATTTTCAAACATTCCTAAAGAGACCCTCCAATCTCTTATTAAAGGTAATCACCTCTAACCCATTAAACACACCACTCAAGCCCCTTGGATCATCCATACTCTTCCAAAATATGTTCTCAAGGTCCCTCTCTTCCTCCTAGAAGCCTTACATTTGGTGGAAGTCGCTTCAAGGAAGCATGTGGTTCAAACCAAAGGGAGTTACTTGATTTAAAGATAACATCTTCCCTCAAGTTCTTTTCAATTATTTTACATCTTCACTCCATATGCTCTTATTATTCCTTTATTCCCTAAAGACACTGGTATCCTAAATATACTAGGATGTTTCTATGAGAATTATTCAAACTAAAATTACACACACCTCCATCTAATGGATACGAACATACTATTTAAGTGTACGGTGAACTGATACCTCACTAAATGATGGTAGTTTGATTGTCTCCTACTGCCTCTCAAGGTGGCCATTATGATGGAAATATAATAATATGTGATCTATATTATATTTATTTTGAATCTATGCTTCTGTATTTTTCATTTATAGGATACCTTTATGGGTTTCATAATGGGTAAATAAGATAATTTCATTTGAGAAAGTGCGGACTACTGCCCCCTCAAACTGATATGACTCATTTTTTCCATATGTGGAACATATAAAGAATGGTTTTAATTAAATTATATATGATATAATACTTGAATTATAGTATTCCTATTTATCCCTAAGTTTTCATTCCATTAAATATAAAATATAAAAAAAGTAGCTTTCATGCGTACGTACGACATTCCGTCTCCATGAATGGTGCATTTAATTTCTTATCTCTAATTGATATGTATTTTTAAAGTTACATATATATACTAGATATATATTATATATATGATATCTAATTCATGAATTCCATTCTAGAGATAATTTAATTTTTACCACATGCAAAAATATTAATTATAAGAAGTTCATCTTTTACTCAATTATCAAAAATCGACATAGCAACCATTATTAACTTAAATGATTATGTAATGTTTATAACGTGGAAATAAGTAATATAAAAAGAATAATTAAATTTAAAAAGGTTCTTAAGATTTTATAAACTAACTTTAGTTTTTTATTCATGAGATTAAATAACGAATGAGTCAAGTCAGATAACAGGTAAAGAATGTCATCTTAATCTCCTTTCATTGAGGCATACATTGATTTTTACACGACTTTATTATATACGGTGTATAAAACCCATTGATTTTTAATTTAATTCAAATGGAATATTTTCTCTACAAATCTTTTTACTAAAGGACATAAAGAATGTTTATTTTTAACGTATATGGTGGCAACGACCTTTCTGCCACCATAAGCATTATTTGATATTTGGCTTCCTTATAAAGTCGTAATGTTTATAAAAGGAAAATAACTACCATATAATCTGTTTACATATTTTGGTATTTAAAACGGTTTTAAGAATGGAATAATTGTGTCAATATATTGATATTTTATATTTTGATTTCAATGTAGAAATGTAATTTTTCCTTTATGAATGTTCACGTGTTACGATTATTTTATGGTTCTTATGCATTGTTTTTTGTATTCGGGTGGTTCCGTGATTAACCTAGGGAGGGATAGCCCAAGATAGCTCTCCAATGAATTGAGCAACATGATGGAGGTAAACATTAATGTTTCTCTGAAGAGATTTAGGGAATATACTGTGATGGGTATTCCAAATGTAACTCCCTATGTAGTTGTGAAAGCTGCAATATAACTATGTTATGGATACCACAAGTTACATTTATGATTTTTGATTACTATGTGTTATTCATAAATATTATGACTTAATAAGGTATGTTATATAGCTTATATTTTGTTTATAATGATGCACTAATGTATTCATTCTTTATTTTAGAACCCTTATTGAGTATTTTATGCTCATCCCATGTTTTTGAAATGTTTTTCACAGGATATAAGGCATGGTTAGAGAAAATTATAATTTAAGAAGATTTATATCATGAAAAGAATTATTATTTTCAGGTAATAGTTTTTATTTTATGAAAAAATGGATACCGAGTTGTAGTGCCCACTTTGTAATATTTGAGATGTAATGTAATTGTTATGGCCTAATTCATTAAAATTTTAAACTTGAAAACATCCTCAATGTGAATTATTAACATAGTTTAAGATTATGTAATGTTTCAGGCTAGGTCCCTATAGATGGTATCAAAGGACAGTTTAGAAAACCATAGGAGTTACGATATTGTTAAATTAATATCCATAAATTAATTTCTATTATGATTGAAATGATATAACATTTACAAATTACCATATTTTTTCACTGAAGATATTTCTATGGTTATAATTGTTTTCCCCATAGGAAACAGAAAAAATATAATGGGACGACATCAAGAGGAAAGCAATCTTCCAAATCAGCAACCTGAGATGGACAGAATTAGAACTGACCAATTTGTTAGAATGATGGACCAAATGACTTAGGCTATAAAT
Source organism: Viscum album (assembly GCA_963277665.1). Lineage (NCBI taxonomy): Eukaryota > Viridiplantae > Streptophyta > Magnoliopsida > Santalales > Viscaceae > Viscum > Viscum album. Next base: position 1,586,654,929 of record OY728141.1, on the reverse strand, counting down.
GGTGGTTGAATCAATGCACGAGATCATCCATATCAACCACAAAGGAACATTTCAATAGTGGAGCATTTTATGCGGTAGTATACCCCATCATTTAGAGGATCATTTAACCCTTTGATGGCCGAAGGGTGGACTAAATCACTAGAGAAGATTTTTTATTTCATTGGGTGTTCAAAACATCCAATGATTAGTCTTTCTATTTATCATTAATAAGGTGAAGCCAATCAGTGGTGTTCGATGTTGAAAAATATCATGGATATTGAGGAGATCGATGCTCTTAATTGGGATGAATTAAAATTTATGTTTCTTGAGAAATATTTTCCTACAACGCTTCGTCTTAGGATGAAAAAACATTCATGGAATTGAAACAGGAAGATGACTCAGTGAATACTTATGAAGAAAAATTCCCTTTACTAAAAAGGTATGCACCAAATTTCATATGTGATATTGATAGTAAAATCAACCGTTTTACTCAAGATTAAATCCAAAGTATTGAAAAGATTTAGTTTCTTGTGAGTTAAAATGTATTGAAAAACATGTTCGATGTGTGAAGAAGGTAGAAATGGAGTTTTCTGAAGATCATGTTTTCTTTGAAAAACAACACAATAAGGCATCATGTTGGCAGATGAAAGTGAATAACTTTTAAAAATAGTCTGATGGTAAGAAACATAATTTTACAGTTGGTGAAAATTGTGGTAAAATGAACGTTGGGGAATGTCTTTTGAATTCTCTTATGTGTTATCGATGTGGTAAAATATGACATAATGCTCATAATATAACTGAAAAGGATTAGGATAATGGTATATAAAAATCTAATTTACAGTCAGTAAAATATTTAAGTGCAATGAAATGTGTCATTATGAAAATCAGTGTCCAACGAAGAACTCAACTAAGGGAAAGCAGCCGGACTACAAGCAGAAAGGGGTGGTAAAATCCTTGGAAAAATACTTCATTAGATGTTGGTACATCGAGTTAAGTAGTATTAGGTTCACTATTTTTTTATTCAAATTATTCCAATGTGTTGTTTGATTCAGTTTCTACACATTCTTTCATTTCTGAGATTTTTTCTTGTAAATTGGAAATTCCATCTCAAGATATGAATTGTGAACTTATGGTAAAAACACCGGGATGAATTTTTGAGACAAAAAGAAATTATAAGAACCTTCATATCCTAGTGTCAAGAAAGAATCTACCTATAATCCTTATTGTTTTTCCTATAGTAGAGTTTGATGTTAATTTGGGTATGGATTGGCTTTCCATTTATCGTGCTATGATTGTCTTCAGATCTAAAGCGGTTTCATTTCAGAAATAATTTCAGTTTATGTACAAGAATAAACCATTAATTTTGATAACATATTAAAAAGCTATGAAACTAGTAAAATATGGGAATGAATGTTACCATGAACATGTTTTTAATAATAAACGAACTGTTAAAATTAATTATGTTCTAGTGGTAAACGAGATTATTTATTTTTTTTCTAATGAATTTGATTATATAATACATGATCATGATGTAGAATTTATTGATGACTTAGTTTATGAAGCTAATCCAATTTCCAAACCCCCTTATCGAATAGCTCAAATTGAACTTTTAGAGTTATATAATCAATTGAAAGATTTATTTGATAAATGTTTAATTCATCCTAGCATATCACCATGGGGTGATCTTGTTTTGTTTGTTGAAAATAATGATGGTTCAATGATACTTTTCATTTATTGTACATCATTGAATAAAATCACTATTAAAAAAAGTATCCTTTGCCTAGTATCGATGATTTGTTGGATCAGCTCCAGAGAGCTCAGTATTTTTCATATATTGACTTCATTTTAGGGTACCATCAGTTGAAAGAAAAGGAGGAATACTTTCCAAAGACTGAATTTCATATTAGATATGGCCATTATGAATATGTAGTTATGCCTTATTGGTTAACAAATTCACCTACTGTATTCATGGATCTTAGGAAAATATTTCTCTTTGAGTTATTGATTAAGTTTCTCATTATTTTTATTGATGATATTTTGGATTATTCTAAAAGTAAATAGGAACACCAATGTCATTTAAGAGGTGTCTTGAAAACCTTAAAATAAAAGAAACTATAGGTGAAATTCATCAAGTGTGAGTTTTGGTTACAAAAAAAATTATTTCCTTGGTCACACTGTTTAAAAAATGGCATAAATGTTGATACTACTAAAATAAAAGTTGTGGAAGAATGGAAAATGCCTACCAATATCATATAGATTTATGGTTTTTGTTGTTTAGCAGGTTATTACTGGACATTTGTTGAAATTTATCACATTTATCTGTACGAATGACTAAGTTAAATTAGAAAGGTGTTAAGTTAATTTGGAAAAAATAATGAGATGATTTTTTTCAGGAATTGAAAAGATGATTGGTGAATACAACATTCTTGGCACACCCATCCAGATATGGTTAATTTGTTATCTAAAGTGATTCTTTGTTGAATGAACATGGTTTTTTACTATTTCTTAATGATCAGGTAATTTCTTAGGCTTCATCCCAATTGAAACCTCATGTGTTAAATTACCCTACACATGATTTTATATTAGTGGATATTTTTTTCTTTATAAATTTGGATGTATCATCTCTGTGGAATAAAATGTGAAATATATACTAACCACAAATGTTTTAATTATATATTTAATCAGAAATAATTGAACATGAGGCAGAGAAGTTGGCTGGAATTAATCAAGGATTATGATTTCACAATTCATTACCATCTAGGAATAAAAAATAAAGTGGTTGATGCTTTGATTCGAAAAAGTACTGCTACATTAACCAAGTTACATTTTGAACATGATCCTTTGAATAATGATTTTTTGAAATTTCGCATAGAAGTTATTGGTGTTGGAAATTACAATATTTTGTTTTATGTGTCAGTGAAATCATCTATATTAGGTAGAATTATGAAAGCACAGATAAAAGGCAGTGAGTAGCAGAAATATGTAGAGTTGGTTCAGAAGGGTAAGTATCATGATTTTAACATTGATAATGATTGTATTTTAAGATTTGGTAAAATATTATGTGTGCCTTGTGATTCACAGTTGAAGAATGAGTTGTTATGTGAAACTCATAGTTCCCCATTTTCAGTTCCTCCTAGAAGTAGTATGATGAGAAGAGATTTTCAAGAGTATTACTGGTGGGATGGAATGAAAAGAGATATTGATGTCTTTGTTGTGAAGTGTTTTACTAGTCAAAAGGTTAAAGTAGAGATGTAGTTACTGAAAGGGATTCTTCAACCTTTACCAGTGCCATAGTAGAAAATGGGAAAATGTGTCCATGGATTCCATCATGTGATTACCAAATACTTCTAGAGGTAATAATAAAATATGGGTTATTGTTGATCGATTGACAAAATCTACTCATTAACTTCCTATTCGTGATACTCAGTCTCTAGATCATCTTTCTCAGTTGTATATTAAAGAGATAGTCAGGTTGCATGGAGTTCCCCTCCCCATTGTATCTGATCGTGATCCTAGGTTTACTTGTATCTTCAGGAAAGGCCTTTAGAAGTCATTGGGTACTGAATAATATTTTAGTACATATTTTCATCACCAATCAGATGGGAAGTCAGAATTAATAATTCATACATTGGATGATTTGCTACAACCTTGCTCATTGGAGTACCAGGGATCTTGGGAACAACATCATTCATTGGATGAATTTTCATATGATAAAAATTTTCATTCCAGTAAAAAAATCGATCCATTTGAGGAATTGAATGGAAAACGGTGTCGAACTCCATGTTTTTTGGAATGAAGTAGGTGAAAGGAAGTTAATGGGACCAGAAATGGTACAAGAGACGCCAGAAAAGGTTCAATTAATTCAGAAGCACATGAAAAAAGCTGAGAAAAGGAAAAAAATTTATGCAGATAACTAGAGAAATGATCTTTTTTTAGGTAGGTGATCATGTATTTCTCAATATTTCTCTATGGAAATGTGTGATGTGTTTTGGTAAGAAGGGAAAGTTGAGTCCGAGGTTTATTGTGCCTTATGATTTCCAGGAGAATGTTGGATCAATTTCCAACAGATTGGATTTACCTCCAAGTTTATCCCAAGTATGAAATGTTTTTCATGTTTCAATGTTGATAATGTATTTGTCGGATCCATATCATGTTTTGAGACTAGAGGTAGTTCAGTTGGAAGGAAACATTTATTATGAGGAACAACCAGTCCATAATAATGACCATAAAGAGCATGTGTTGTGGAATAATTAAATTAATCAGGTAATGGTTTTGTGGAAAACTATTCGGTTGAAAATGCAACATGGGAATCTGTAATTCTTATGAGGGATAAATAGCCCCACTTATTTTATATGTGAATAGAATTGTGGGGAAATAATTCCCAAAAGGGGGTAATGATGTAACATCCTTGGTAAATAATGTGTAAGAAATTTTCATATGTTTTTTAAATATTTGTGAATTAAATATTAATTTTACATTAAAGTTGATGCTATTTTCAATGAAGTACCTGACACACAACAATGGTGTTCTAAAAAATCTAATCTTGCACACAAGGCTGAGTCATAATGAAAAATAATAATATAATATTATTTTAAATGGTAGTTAATGACTAGCCATTATGTTAGAGGGAATGAATAGAACTAACTTAAATATGATTATCCATGTTTTTTAAATGTTTTTACTTTTATCAAATAAAATATAGAGGCTAAAAATGTGATTGAATCCAATTTTATGTAAAAACAGTCAAATTTTTTTAAAAGTTTGATTTACCGCCTTTTAAGGGTGAACCCTTTTTAAATTGAGTTTTTTCCACTTTTAAATTTTCAATTTTAAAAATTAAATTTACTCTTTAGAATTAGGACATCAAAATTTACAATGTATAAAATTTTGGTATTTTTCTGATAACATTCATTTTTAATAAATAGTAAAAAATACTGTATTTTAATTCAAAACATCCATATAATATTGTTTATTTATATAGATAGTTTGCTATTTTTATTGGTTTTAATGTTTATTTGTATTATAGTTTTACCATTTAATCAAATGATAGTCATTGTAAGTAATATCACTTTGAAATTGGACATAAACAAGTATCAATCTTCTGATAGTTATTAATTCTTAAAAACACGTTTTTTGTTTTTGACAACAGAAATTAATTATAAATTAATTATTGATTTTTTTTTAATTTGATAAAATAGACTTCAATTTTTATTTTGGAATATGAAAATTATCATTGGGTGAATTTGGGATATTTTTCTAAAAACATTCTATTTTTGATGAATAATGAAAAAACACGGCATAGTTGTTTAAACCCAACCTTTTCATTTAAATTTTTTTACCACTTATATGAATTGAATTTCAAAAATACAACATACATGGTTGTCATCAGTAAGTAAAATTTAGTTCAATAAGATGAAGATAATTTTTTGGTGAATAGTAACTCTTGATTTTTATTTAACGTGATTAATGGTAAATAGGGTAATTCAAGGTAAAAATTACATTATAATAATATAAAATTACTTTAACACTAGTATTAACCTTATTATATTAGTAATGTCTGACCTATACAATCTGTGGGTTGTACTTCTACCTTTTAAATCCATTTGGTAATGATAATGACATTAATCACTTTTTATTTAAAGTAAAAATAAAAATATCATTGAAATGTATTGTTTTTCCAAAGCAATTTCTATGTGGGGTTATAGAATCTATATCATTGACTTTAAATAGTCATTATAAATATAAAAATATTCCATCCATCATGGTATTTCATTTGTAATTTTTAGAAAAAAAAACCAAATTTAATTATGACACAATGGTGATGCAATAATTGCTTCATTAATAAAGGATTCAAATAAATGATATTATAAATATTAAAATAAATTTATTTTGAACTTTTTTATTCCATCGGAGAATTTTATTGATGTGGATGACTTGTTATATTTTAATTAATAATGTTTTTTCTAAATAATCAAGTTGGTTTGGATATTTTAAAAAAGGCATCTTATGAATAGTATTAAAATTGATAAAAAAGAGTTTCTAAATAGATGAATATTTTACAAAATGATACAATAGTCCTAAAAATCTACAATTTGGCCAAATGATATATATGATGTTAAATTTTTCATTAATGGACCATTTTGGGTTTCTTGGGATTTTATAGTAAATATATTAACCATATATTATGAATATATAAGAGGACATGGTAAAAGTTAAATAAGTTAACAAATGGTTAAATAAGAAAGATAATGATTAAAAAAATTCCAAAACCTATCCAATTCTTATTGGATGATTTTATTTTGACTTATATTCACATTATCTTAGAATTAAATAATTTTTGGGCCTTTTTAATATGAATAACATTTTATAATAAAGTAATATTTTCAAACTTCCCTAAAGTGCCCCTCTTCTCCCTTAAAAAAATCCATCACCTCTAACCCACTAAACCCACCCCTCAAGCCTCTTGGATCGTCCAAACATGTCCCAAATAATCTCCCAAGACCCCTCTCTTCCTCCTTGAATCCTTACTTTATGGAGAATGCACTTCAATAAAGACTTTTGGTTCACACCAAAAGCAGTTACATGATTTATCTTATTATTATTTGATTACATAAAAACACCAGTATACTCAATAAACTAGTTTTTTATGAGAAATATTCAAACTAAAGTTACACACACCTCCATCTAATAGAAACGAACATATTGATTCTGTGTACATAGAACTACTTCCTCACAAAATGATGATTGTTTGATTATCTCATACCACCTCTCAGGGTGGCCATTATGATGGAATTGTATTTATATGTCATATATATTATATTTATATTGACTCTATACTTCTGTATTTTTCATTTATATCATACCATTATTATTTTCATAATGGGTATGTATGACAATTTCAATTGAGGATGTGCAGACTGTCACCCCTCAAAGTGATTTGACTCGTTAATGCCATACATAGAACATATAAAGGATGGAATTAATGATATTATATATGATATTATACTATAATTATAATATACCTCTGTATAATTAATTTTTCATTCCATTAAATATGAAATAGATATTAAAGTAGCGTTCATGCAAACGTATGGATTACTGTGTCCATAAATAGTGCATTTCATTTTATATCTCCCAATTTTGTGTACTATTATTGATACATATTTATATACTGGAAATATATGATATATATGATATCTAATTCTTGAAAATAATTCTAGAGATAATGGACTTTTGACCACATGGACAGCTTTTAATTATAAGAAGTTTATTTTGGCCTCATGTACCAAATATCAACAAAGCGACCATTACTAACATAAATGATTATGTAATGGTTATAATGTGGTAATAAGTAATATAAAAGAAATAATAACCTTGGAAAAGGTTCTATAGAAATTATAAATTTTTTTTTTATTATTCAAGAGATTAAAGAATGAATGAGTCAATTCATACACGAGGTGAGGAACTTCATCTCAATCTTCTTTCATTGAGGCGTACTTTGATTTATACACAACTTTATTGTATATGGTGTATAAGCGCTTTGAATTTTAATTTCATTCAATGGTAATCTTTTCAATAAAAAGTGTTTTATAAAATGACAAACATAATGTTCCTATTTAATGTACAATGTGACAACGAACTTTCCATCGTCGTGCGGATTATTTGATATTTGGATTCCTTAACAAGTCATAATGATTTCAAAAGAAAAATAAATGCCATATAAACATTTTATGTATTTTTTTTATTGAAAATGGGTTTATGAATTGATTTTTGTTTCAATATATTATATTTTAATATTGTTATTTCAGTGTGGAAATTTTATTTTTCCTTTATACTTGTTCATGTGTTATGTTTATGTTATGCTTCGTGGGCATTGTTTTCTGTAAATGGGTGGTTCCATGATAAAACTAGGGCAGGTAAGCACATATTTCACTCCAATGAATTCGGTAACTTGACAGATGTAAATTTTAATATTTCTCCAATGATATTTAGGGAATATAATGTCATTGGTATTCCAAATGTAACTCCCTACATAGCTATGGAATCTATGACGTAAGTATGTTATGTATGCCAAAAGTAACCTTTATGATTTGTGATGACTATGTTTTATTCATAAATTATATGATTTCTTGAGGCATGATAAAGAAATTATGTTTTGTATGCAATGATGGACAATTGTTTTATTTATTTATTTTAGAACTCTTACTGAGCTTTTTATGCTCATCCAATTTTTTTGAAATCTTTTTCACATGATATAAGGAAGGTCAAGAGAAAGAAGAATTCAAGAAGATTTATATCAAGAAAATAATTCTTGTTTTATTTTATGTTTTTTTATTTTATGAAAAAATGGATACGGAGTATAAGTGTTTACTTTGTATCGTTTGAGATGGAATGTAATAGTTAGGGCCTAATTCTCTAAAACTCTAAATTTAAGAAGATTCTCAATGTGAATTATTAACATAATTCAATATTATGTATTTTTTAAAGCTAGATCCTTATATAAATAATCTAAATTTAAATTCAAATTAAAGAGATAGATTGTGTTTTTGAGGATTGTTTTTAATTTAATGTATATATTTGAATATTTTAAAACATTAAGTACTTAAGTAATAATATCAATTCATTGAATGATCTTGACTTGAATTCATCCATTGATATATATATATATAGTGTTTCGATAGCTTTACCAATTTGGTTACACTAGTTTATAATGTGGACATGGTGGAGTATTCTTAATATATATGGATTTTATAAATTAAAAATATTATGAAAAGATTCATTATTTATCCATCTATATTTATGGAATGGTTATTGTTCCCGGAATTTCAGTAACTATTCTAACATTATTTGACAAGACAAAGAGAAAAAAAGGTAATTATATTTTGAGAATATTATAATATATAATTTAAATTTTCTAATATGGAGTTTATGTGTAATACCATGAAACAACTATCCCTTCGAAAATATGATAATATATTTCTTTAGCTAAGAGATCACTAATGTAAGGATCAATATCTAACAATATCTAGAGGTTTATGACGTTCAAAAAATTAGTTTTTTTAGAGTCACAAAAATATCTATAATGAATTAGAAACTTCCATGAAGTATTGTATAGTGGATAAAGAAAAGTGTGTGTTACATGGTATGTTTTTCAAAATCCTTAATACATTGTATAGTTAGTGAGCCTTATTATTGAGTGACCAAAAATAAATCATTATCTCTTCTAAATACTGAATTGAGAGTGGAATTGGGTACATTAAAACCTCATCTTGAGTATTTTCAATGAATTTAAATCCAAGTCTCCATTTTTAATTTAATTCATATATATATTTTTCATATTTGGATGTATGAACTACTTGGAGAGATAGAATGAGTTTGTTCACTTAATCATGGATAAAATATCTGATTCTGGGTGAGGTTTATACATAGGGAATTTTTAATTTATTTAGTACCATAATTCATACATCCCTCTTAGTGTTTATTGACACTCATATCATAACCCAATAATTTATAAAAGTGGTATCGGTGCTCAATTTTCAGGATTTCATTCACATTACATCAAATCTATTTTATGATTTTTTTACATATATATTAAATTTTTATGCCCCATTTTTTAACAGTCCTTACATTGGTAGTTTGAAAAACTAGATTCTTTATTTTATATAGACTTATTGTGACAATTTCATTGAGTACATACATGTTGGTGTTTATTTGATAAATAATTCTGAAAGGGATCATGATATGGTTCCATAAATTATAATAGATAGAGTTATAGTGAATAATATATTTATGAAAACTATTCACTTTGATTCTCATTCAAATCCTGAAAATTGATATAAATTATTTGTGCAAAATTCATGAATGAAATGGAGTTTGTGATACCCACTATAAGAGAAAATTATAAATTTAGATATGATAATTATTTGTTATAAAATTCTAATGAAAACAAACATATAAACTAATTAAGAAAAATTATTTTAAAAAATTAGACCCCCCCCATGACATACAAATTAATGATGGTGTGTTTAGTTTTATTAATACATTTGACACTATCTTTCTCTTGGAAGGATTTGTTTATATTTTTATATACTAATACCCCCATGTAATTTAAAATTCATACTGATAAAAATGAAGTAGTAAAAGATTTCCTCACTCTCATTTTATATAGTACCCTTGCAAAAACTCAATACATGATTCAAATCCTATATGAAATGGTAGATCAGTTTTAGTTAATATGTAACAACCCGACCCTAGATAGCCCATAGTTGGCCTCTAATATCCATTACATTGGCATGATTATAAGGAATAAAATCCTAAAGGACTAGGTGTTTAGTATTATTGGTTAACCAGATACATACATTAGAAGATAATACACCATTTACAACCTATTTATTTCATTCAAAATAAATAACATTTTGGATAAATTTATTCTATCTAGTAAATATTTTCATGGCTTTCATAGTATATTTCATTAGATTCATAGGGAAAGGAACATAATAAGGGTGATATCAAATGCTAAATAAAAGAAATATATAGTGGAGGTAAAAATAAATCAATGAGAATAATAATTTCCAAATGGTAAATAACTGAAATCACATTCTAGATAAAAAATAAACTAAGAGGAAAGTACACAAACAATACCAAAAGATGATAACTAGAAACATAAGACATTCAAATAATTATAAAAAATAATTAATATCGAATGGTAGGATATTAAAACACATTACACTTAATCAATTAACTAAAAATTAAATGTATCATTATATATGTCGACAGAAAAACCTATGGATGAATAATAACCAGAAATAAATTGAGGGAAATTCTTTCTCAATGGATGTCATGTATAATGCACATGAAAAAACATAATATCAAGACCATTAAAAAGATATATTAAAACTATATATAAAACCCCATTTAATTTACGTAACTAATTTGTCTCATGATAACCTATCGATGCATTGAGGATCTCGATAATGTTAAGGCTCCACCTATCATTACTAGTCCAAAGCATTCCTCATCTCAAAAAATAAAAATATATAAAATTCTATATCAAATATCTATATTAAATAGAGAATACTAAATTACTAAAATTTCCCCAAATAATAAAATATGTTTCAACGTAGAAACTGTATGTAATGTGTTATATAGTTTATGAAATAGAAATATCCATGATAAATGAAATGGATAATTAGGGGAAATTCAGTGTTCAATTAACATAGGATATTGAATATTTAAAGGGTAATAAAAAATGATTCAAGGTAGAGAATGTGAATATTATTCATGGATAAATCAATTATAACCCATACATAGGAATAATAATGATGGTATCTATAAAAAAATCCTCATAAAGTAAAAAAAGAGTTATTGATGAATAAAAATACTGAAAATATCTTTTTAATGTTGTGTTGGGGAAAATATAATTTTTTTAAAACCATTTGGAACCTATTTTCATTGAAAAACACTTTTTTATAACATTTTATTTAAAAATTATCATTTTAAATATGAATAGTAATCTTCAAGAAGTGATAGTGAGTAAATTTTAACTTTTTGTATGTGGTAAAAAACATTACATTATCATGTTAAAATGTTAAAAAATGTTTTTTTTGGAAATAAACAAGAATATTACTTTTAAAACACTGGTAAAATAAAAAAGAGTAAAAATTCCTTTACTGAATCATTTTAAAATAATTTTTAAAACATTTTAATAAAACAAAATTTTTATAAGAAAACAAGTACCACGAATAAAGAGATAAATAAAGTTGGGTTTTCAAAAAAAACATTTTCTAAAACATTTTGAGTACCAAGGAGTAAGAAAACAGTTCAAATACATGAAAATGGCCATGAATTAACTATGGATATAAAAATAAATGTATTATTGAATAATATTCATATAATTTCTTGAAATTTAAATACTATTCAAATATCCTTAAATTTATTGTTGAGGAATATTATCTTTAAATGGTCCAAAGTATCCCCTACCACTTTGAAACATTTTAAGTCATAAAACTTGTGAAGGAATAATAATAAATTGAAGTTTTGAATACCATGAAGATAATATAATTCATTATATAATATGTAAAGGTGGGTTCAAGATACACTAAACAAAATATATAAGTGATTAACATGACATTTATCTCATAAAATTAAAAAATGAGATGAAAATATATTATCCTGAGTTTCCTATTGGGTGAACATCCTTTAACATCCTGTATAATAAAAATATGTTACTTTTTAAATTTCTTGAAAATTATTTTTTGTTAATATTTAGTATTATTTAACTTTTTACTATGTTTTGTCCCACTAATTAAAGAATTATGTTTAATTTGGCACATTTTTCCACATTCATCATATTTTTCAAAAATGACTTTGTGAGGTCAACTATAGTCAAATTTGTTATTATATAAAATAAAAATAATTATTATAATTATATAAGTGTAACATATATATATATATATTAATTATACTTTTAAAATCAATCATTAAATATGGAAATGAAAAATAAGTCAACATTATGATCATGGACACGGTATTTCACACGTATACATGAGTAATGTTCTCATTTTTTTAATGATCGTTATGGAAATAAGATATGTAACACCATATATTTCAAGAATTAACATTGGATCGTAAATAAAATTTCATTTAATCATATATACTTATATATATATAATTATTTTTATGTAAAACGAATCACATTGTGTCGAGAAGGCCGTAGTCCACACGTCAACGAATAACATTATCACTTTTTCATTGTATAAAAGGATAAAAATGAAAATTATATTAATAGTATATTTTCAGAAATTTAATTATGTAATTAACATAATTAATAGGTATTTTATGTCACATATTTTTATTTGAAACCATCCTTTATACTTTCAATGTATAGTGTGAACAAAACACATCGCATCGAGGGGGGGGGGGGGTATTCCACACTTCCGCAAATGATGTTATCGTATTAACGTAAAATGGAAGGTATTAATGGTATGAGTAATAATAGAATGAAATAAGATTAAATAAATAATAAATATCATATATATCATTTATAAATATATATTTCATCTTAATGGACACCATGATATGTGGTAAAAGAAAAAATGACCAATCATTGTTTTGTGAGGGAGTAATTCACCGTAAACAGAAAAATTATGTTTATAACAAATTTTATGGAGTTTTGTGTGATTTTAGGTCATAAAAATATCTTATAAACCTACTAGTATATTTAATATACTCTTATTATTTCAAAATAATATAATAAGAATGTTTAGGGGTTGGAAATTGGAAATAAAAATTGATATATTGGGAGAATATGTTACCTCTTAATCAGGTAACTTATTTAGGTTTGTACAAAAAGGATTATTTGGATTGATTTATAAAGGAAGATATTTTTCTATGATTATTGGATGGTTGTTTATGAGATATTTTAAATGATAATTTTCAATCCAAATTGGATTGAGATATGTGAGGTAGTAGAAGGAGAGGATGCCTTTTTATATTGGAGGTGGAGTGCCACTCTTGAAATATTTTGACAAATGAATTCCATGATTGTTTTCAATGTCACAACATGATCCATTAATGGTAAAATATATATACAATAGATTATATGTTATTAATAGGGTTATTAAATAAATATTTGGACTAGTTTATAGGTTTTTTGGGCCATAAAGTTACAGCATAGACCCTTGATAAGCTTATGTTAACCTTAATCATTTTAATTAATTATTATCACATTCACTAATAAATTTGGTAAATAAATTTTTTTATTATTTTAAATAATAAATTATTATGATTCAGAATATTTATTATTTTATTCCCAATTTAAATCACAGAAGTGGCAGAAAATGAATTAAATTTAATCCCATAGGTGGGACAACTGTGCAGGTTTTTAATGTAAAAACATCTAGATGATTACTATTTTATTATAATATATTTCTATGATAAATTTCTTTTAATTACATAAATATTATTAATTTATATAAATAATATCTTATTAAACATTAAAACCAATTAAAAATACAATTTATATAAATAAATATGTATGATGAAAAAACAGTTTTGAACTAATATTCTGTATTTTTCACTATTCATTAATAAATGATATGTTTCTATAAAATATAAAAAATTCACCCTGTAATAATACTTATGTTTATATTTAAATTATGAAGAATATATTTACATTTTAAATCAATTTAATTATAAAAAATCATATTTAAAATGGGTTTAATATTAAAAGGCAATAAAATTGACTTTATAAAAATATATTGTTTTATCTAAAAAATAGTGTTTGTTCTTATATTATATATATCAAACCTAATGGATGAATATAAAAAATATTTTAATGAATATAATATATATATATATATATATATTTTACATTAATATCACTCACTATATATAATTAATTTAATCTATTATCATAATAAAACTTTTTGAGCATAAGAATAGTTTTCAGTAAAAATATTAACATTATACTCAATTGCATCATATATTCATTTATAATAATTTTAAAAATAATTAATTATATATTTTTATAAATCATAATTTCTAAATTTTATTTATTACTATTCATAACTACTAATTTAACAGATATTTTATATCTCATTATAATTTAATAATATATTATTGTTTGATAAAACCCGGTCTTGCATATAGTGAAAGTCATCGTGGAAGTTATATGTTATGTGAAATGTACACTAACATCAGTTTTAATGGATTCAAACATATATAAAATTTTTTAAATAGAAAATTTTTTATGAAGTGTATGGGTATTATTTGTACATAGACATTTTGTGTTGTGTGTCATACACGCTATCAAATACAAGTTCCTTACTTTTGATTTTTGGGGAATCACATTCTCCCCACATTATTTGAATTATGTCCTAATAATTAAAACTCAATAATAGTGATAAATTTTATAATAAATCATATGTTTTAAACACCACATCATGAGAAGGATTTATAATTCATTCTCTATAAAATATAAAATAATAAGTGAAAAGGTCACATGGAATACTATGTAACTGAGTCTCTAAGAAGTAGAATATTAGTTGAAATTATAGATATAATCATAGATGAAAAGAATAAATATTAATAGGGAGATATTGAGGTAATCAATCAGAAATTATTTAATGATAAATAAAAAATATAGTGAGTCGAATGCATAAATATGTAATGAATTAGAAGACCATCGGTTCAATAGATATCATGTTATTATGACAAAATTTTATTTCTATGTAATTTTCATAATGTTGGGTAATTATTTTACAACCTAATAATATATGTAAATAGTATTAAATTTTAATTTTATATTTCATTTTAAAAATCCAACTTTTTTGTTGTGATTCAATAAAATTTTAATTCAAAACTTTACTCCTATAAGTAAATTTCAAATAATGAAATTTTTTATTTGTGAAGCACTATTTTTTTTGAAAGATAAAAAGGCATATAAAAGATCGAAAAGACAGAGTATATGTATCTATCTATTTGGAAGAACAAATATGGTTTATGAATTATTTTCCAATAAAAAAATGTGATAAAATTGGTTTATTATTAACATTTATTCATCATATTATTCAACAAAAAAATTGAAAATTAACCAGGGAATTGTATTAGTCAGTGGTCTGAATGAAACCCTTATCATCCTTTGTCCATGGGTTTTTGTCTTTCGGCCTTTCTTGATTCAATTTTTTTTCACCCAGCATATCATTTTTCATTATCTAACACCATACTATAATAATTTCAAAAATAAATATAATGGATATCATTGAAATTTAATCATTAAATAAACTATTTACAATGTTTTTCAGAACCACCATTTTTTTAATGTAGTCTCATAATAATATATGACTCTTTGTACAACTTCATTATTTCTCTCATAAATATTAAATTTTATCAAAACCATCAGAATAATGTCTATATATTTATCATGTTGTTATTTCTCAAATAGGATTTTTTTATAAAAACTTTTCTTCTAAAAAAAATTTATTTCTTAGATGCTTTATGATTTCTTATAGCCAAAATACCACTTGTAAAATAATTCTATAATTTACTTATTGAATCCAAAAAATACTTCAACACAATTTGTCCTTCAATAGTATAATTTTTATCCACAATATAATTTATAGGATTTCTAAATCAGGAAACATTATCTTAAATCTAATACCAAATAGGTTTATTAATGGTCATTAATTTTAATTGTCTAGTCAAATTATTCATAATGGTTTGTAGATAAAATGTTGGTTATCCTATGAATTTCTCCTAGTGGAGTCAAACCTGGTGCACATTAAGGCATGTTTTCATGTACTAGGTTACCATGAGTAAGGCCTGGAACACCATATCAGAGTTATTAATCATGGGTACATTTTTTCCTGAACCACATCCACTTTTAGTATCCAGAAAGATATTTATAACTATGAATACCCACATAATATATATCTTAAAAAATACTAGGTTTTTCATATATACATACCCTCAAATTCTAACTGTACGTTATGATCTCTTATAATGTTTTTTCCTAAATCTAGTAAGAAAAGTTTCTACTAAACTTCCTATGATACCAACTATAGTGACCTGACCTTAGATAGCTCAGAGCCAGTGTATGCAATCAATTACATTTTCATGATTACTAGGAATCAAATCACGAAGGACTATGATTTTAGTTGTCTTGGTAAACCTGAAATTTACATAAAAAATAATGCACCAATTAAAACTTATATATTTTTATATTTGTAAATACATAACTTCGATGATAACTTTATTCTATCTAGTAAGTCCCTACATATCATTCATTGTATTCTTCATGGATTTTTGCTGAACGTAACATAATAAGGATGATCTAAAATTCTCCATAAGTCGAAAATATATCAGAATCTATAATGAATCATTGAGAATAATAATCAATATATAGTAAATATATGAACAAAAAAACCATAAAATAAATAAACTACGAAATATATTCATAAAAAATATAGCAAGGTAATAACTAAACCACATTCCAATGAAATAACTAGGTAAGGTAAAATAAAAACAAAGAGGTAAGAAACTAAAAAACATTCCCCTAAATCAATGAACTGAAAATGAAATGTATCCATACATATATCAACGAAAAATATCATGGATGAATAGTAATGGGAACTAACATGATTGAAATGATTTCTTTAATGGACGTCATGTCTAATGACTATGAAAACCTATTATATTAAGACCTTTCACAAGAAGGTTTAAAAATACTGATAGAAACATATTTAATTTGTGAAAACAATTTGTGTATTGAGAACCTTTCGATGCATCATGGATATATATAATGTCTAGGCTCCACCCTTCATTACGAGTATAAATAATTCCTCATATCAAATAATCAAAATAAATAATATGCCTTATCAAATATTAGTTTTGAACTAAGATCAAGTAATGATCTATATTTTCAAAAATAATGAAATAACTATCAAAGTAGAAACTATATGTAAAATTGATTATTGTTTAAGAAATAGTAATGTCGACAATAAATGAAATGTGTTGTAAAGGGGGAAATTTGATTTTTAATAATCATAATATATTGAATATTGCACTGGGAATGAAATACATACAATCTCATATAAAGTAAAAAATATTGGGTTTCTGATGTTGATAAATTTAAATACTAATAATATATTTTAAATTAATTGTTGATGAAAATATACATTTATTTTGTATGTCCTTTTGATAAAAAATTGAAATTATATTTTGAAATCATTTTAATTAAAAATTAACCTTTTAAAAATGTAATGGATATTTCAAATAAATGAAAATGAGTAAATATGTACTTGCGGTACTAGGTAAAAGAACATTCATCTTCTATGGTAAAAAGTGATAAAAATACCTTGCATAGAATGTGAGAAGAAAATGACTTTGAATACATTGGAAAACGACAAAAAGGGTAATGATTTATTCACCAAATCATTTTAAAATAATTTTTTAAAACATTATATCAATACATGGTTTTTAAGAGAAAATGGGTTCTCCAAGTAAAGAGAGAAATAGTGTTGGGTTTTCTAAAAAACATTTTCTAAAACATTTATAGTATCAAAGAGTAGAAAAATGGTACTAATACTTGAAAATGATAATGAGTAAAAAGATGATATAAAATTAAGTGATTTTATATACAATTGTCATATAATTTCCTCGAATGGAAATACCATTGGAATATCATTAACATTATTGTTGATGAAAATAATAATTAAATATTCCAATGTGTCCCATAACACTTTAAAACATTTTTAATCATAAACCCCACAAAGAAATAATATCAATTAGATGTTATAAATACCAATAAGATAATTTAATTAATGATATAATAATTTAAAATATTCATAGATTAACCACACAAAATATGTAAGTGGTGAACATCAAATTTATCTCATAAAATTTAAAAGGGAGATGAAAATAAATTACCTGGAGTTTCTTTTGGGTGAATGTAATAAAATTCATATATTATAAACATATATTAATTTTATACATTAGTGATAACATTTTTCATGTTTATCAATACTTTTATTTCACTTTTTTCAATGGTTTATACAACTAATTAATCATTTATGTTTATGAAGGGTGTTTTTACCAAATTTAGTTTATGTCCCAAAAACAACATTGGTAGATGAACTATGGTAAAATATGTCACTTTGTAACATTTAAAGAGTTTTAATAATAAAATAATTAACAAATTTATACATTAATTAAACTTTTAAAATAAATCATTAAATATGGTCATGAAAAATGAATCAATGTCACGATCATGGAGATGGCAGGTCACTTGTACGCATGAGTAACGTTCCTATTGTTTGATGATAATTATGGAAAAAATTTGAGTAACACTATAACATTTCAAAATTATAATTATATCATAAATAACATGTTATTTAATAATATATAATTATTTATATAAATTTTATTATGTAAATGGAATCACATCGTGTCGAGGAGGCAGTAGTCCACATGTCCACAAATCACATTATCACTTTTTAAGTGTGCGAAAGAGTAATAAAGAAAATGATATATATTGTATCTTTACATAATGGTAATTATTAAATTATTATAATATAGGGGTTTTTGTGTAAAATATTTTTAGATTAAACCATCCTTCATATGTTCCATTTATAGTGTGACTGAATCACTTCACTTCGAGGGGGTGGTAGTCCACATTTCCTCAAACGATGTTATCGTATTAACATAAAATGGAATGTATTAATATTAAGTGTAATAAAATGATTAAATAAGTATAATGAAATAATAAATATCATATATATCATATATAATTATATTTTCTATCATAATGGCCACTATGAGAGATTCTAAAGAAAAAAATGAATAATCACTATTTCATGAGGTCGTAGTTCGACGTATTCAAAAACAATATATTTGTTACCCATTATATGTAATTGTATTTAATTTTTTTTTAAAATAATGTAATAAAAAAATTAGTATATTTAAGATACATGTTTTTATGAAATCAAACTATAATAAGGATTTAGGTGTCAGAGAAAGGAAATAAAACTAGAGAGTTTTAGAGAAGACGATATCTCTTAATAGGGTATCTTCTTTTGGATTGTAAAAATAGGATAGTTTTGATTAATTTATGAATAGGGGTTTTCATATAGGATGGTTTTAGGGATTTTGGGAATATATTTTTTAATATATTATTTGATAATGTTTTTTGAGAGGTCTGAGGAAGTGGTTTGAGAGGATACATTTTTATAGTGGAGGATGACTGACACTCTTGTAATATTTTGAAAAATAAATTTAATTTATATTTTTCAGATTGAAATATGATCTAATAATTGTCCAATATAGATCCAAGAGAATATAGGGTTGAAATATTTCCATCCAATAGGTCTTCTACAAGTTTATAGGTCATTTTGGGTCTTAATGTTAAGGGTTTTCCCCTTAATAATCTTATCTTACCCATAATAATATTAATTAAATTTAATCAAATTCATTAATATCTTTTGAATAAAAACAATGTTGGATTTATTATAATTTATAAACTATTTAAATTCCAAATATGGAATCTATTTTTCAAAATTAAAATAACATAATTGACAGAAATTTGATTAATTTTAATCTCACATGTGGGACTACAACACTGATTTTTAGGTAAAAACATCAGAATGTTTTCTATGATTTTATAATCAATTTCAATGTCAAAATAATTATATTGAAATAAATTTTATTGAATGAAAAAAATATTATCTAATTAAAAATTTGAAACCAATTAATGTTATAATTTGACATTATAGATAAATTAGATGAATAAGAAGTTTAGAACTAAAATTCAATATTTTTAACTATTCATTAAAAATGATATGTTACCAAAAAATATCGATACCTCACCCTAGCCAAATTTTTTGTTTAAATTAAAATTGATAATTTTATTTTCACATATTTATTCTATTTAATTTTCAAAATTTACATTAAAAATGGGTTTACCATTAAAAGGATGTAAAATTCCCTTCATATTTTTTTGGTTTTTATGTGTAAAATAGAGTTTATTCTTATCTCATATCTATCAGACCTAATGAATGAATATAAATTTCTTTTAAAATATATATATATATATATATATATATATTAAATTAGTATCACAAACTAATTGTAATTAATTTATTCAATTACCATAAAATAACTTTTTGAGCGTACAAACACTTTTCTATAAAAATATTCACTTTATATTCAATTTCTTCTTATATTCATTTCGAACTAATTTTTAACCAATTAATTCATTCTATATTTGTATAAACAATAACATTCATAATTATTTTTTGTATATTCATAATTAATAACATAACAATTAGGTTTCATCTCAATAAAATTTAATAATATATTATTTTTCGATAAAACTCAGTCTTCCAAATAACACAAGAGATTGTGGAAGGTCGATATCACATGTAACAAATGCTAACTCTTTGTATCATGCACTAAAATATATAGAATGTATTTTAAAAATTTAATATATTATAATGTATTGGGATATTATGTTACCTTAGTCTCTTGGTGTGGCGTTCCATACATGCCATAGAATATAAGGTTCATATTTTATATTATTGGGGTGTCCCATAATCCAAGGGGTTGATTAATTGTTTATAAATAAAAATATTATGGATAAAATTAATAAATAATGATTAGTTAGACTCTATAAGATCTATTGGAATAATTAGTGAAAGGATGAATTAGAAAAGTGGTCTATTAGGAGAGAATTCTCTAGATGTGGGGTAAAAATAGTCAAGGAGATAAAGAAAAAATGCTAATTTTTACCAACTAAACACATATATTACATAGAATAAAAAATATATAAACAAGAATTTTCAAATATGCATAAATCTTTTTTCCAACTAAAAGAGAATTATTTGAAACTAAATTATCATGAAACAAATATTAAATACTTAACGGCAAAGGGAATATTTAGTATTAATCATAGGAAAATATTATTAAATGGAGGATGTGATATTGTAAATTCAGAAGGAGTGATTCAATAAAATTTAACTACCTAATGATAATATAGTGGTATTAAAGGAAATGATGAATGGATGTTATACTATTGAATAACCATGAAACAAAACATGTCTGTTTGTATAAGTCTATGGAACTAAAAAAATGATAAATCTATTGTAACAACTCAATCAAATTAATGATACAAAATGTATAACATTATCAAGTGTTATTTTATTTAAGATATGTATGATATTTTAGAATTATATTATATGATGAGGTGATTTTAAAGTGTTCAACGTAAATAATTCATTCCTATAATAAATATAATGAAAAAAAATTTGAAATTCAATTTTATCATTAAAATATGATTGATAGAAGGATTATAATTTTAAAAATAATAAAATGTGTAATTTCAACAAGGTATATGTTTATAATGAGACAATAATAGTTAGAAAGTATTCCTAAGTGGATTATAAAAAATAAATTATCTCATGGTAATTGAAATAAAGATTAATTTTTACCGAATTCTTCATAAATTATGAATAAGTATGAAGTGGTTTTAATGTTTTTTGAAGAGGAGAAGAAATAAGAATTCCTAAGTGGTTTCAAAAATTCAACTATAAGGAAATAGGGATTTATTAGTGGAATAACCCTTATAGAGGAGGAATCATAATGAAATATGTAATATTGTATCATTATTTTCAAATATAATTCAGAAGTATGATTAGTTTTAAAATGTAGTTAATTCCCATGAAAATGAAGTATGATTGTTATAAATTAAATATTTGTAATGAAGTTCGTACTATTGGAGTTATAAAATGAAAACCCGCTGAGGACAATAAAAAATAGAAATAAGATTTTTTGAGCAAAATAAATCCATTAAATTTTTATTTTCATAATTTTCCCCTATCATCAAATATTTTTTTTTGTAAATGTTTTTTGGGTGATGTAGGCTCAATGGGGGGAGATATGATTTTGGGGAGAAATTATTAAAAAAGTTTTGAATTCATTGAATAATATGGGATTATTACATGTGTTATCAGGAGGTTATATGGATATATGATTAATATAGATGAAATTATATTAATTATTATAACAACCTAATATTTTATGATATATTCCTTTTTAAAAAATTAATTTCAATAATATATTGTGATAAATGTGACCTGGTTGATAAATGGACTATATTTTATTATACCATTATAACCTCGTCATTAAATTGGTTGTGTGAATTTGAATAACCTATTTATGAAAAAATTATTAAAAAATATGTATAATGGTTGTATATAATTAAAATATATTTATTAATAAGTACACAATTTTATGTATATTTATTATATGCTTTAAAAATACATTATTACCTTAAAACTGGTTTTATTAATTTGTATGTGAGAATATCATAAGAATATTTTCCAAGTATTTGAAAATGTATTTAACAAAATAAAAATATTTTCCGAAAAATATTTTTTAACAATTAAATTAGGGTGATTATTTTTAAATCTTTTTAATAGTTTTATTTTTTAATGAATCGTATAAAATATAGATTTTTATTGATAAGTATATTTTCATTTAATGTATTTACAAAATTACATTTCTTCAGACAAAAAAAAAATATTTATATTTAATTTATGTTATTATATTCTAATTTTGTTCATTAAAATATATATTATCTTTGGATTTGGTATGAATTATTTTTTAAATCAGAAAATTGATTATTCTAGAAAATTGTTTTTTAGAAAGTTTTGTGTGTTTAATATTAAATTAAACATTTTATCTTCTATAAATATTCGATTTAAAAATTGATTCAATGTTGGAAATCCATAGGATCAAACATGTTAAATAGGTCCCATTAATTTCTGTATATTATTAATTTTAACATGGGTAAATATTTGTCACCTTGGTATGGGTAAAATGGGTAAAATAAGGTTAAATCAATGGGATAAGCCATTCAAATTTTTAAAAAAATTATTTTTATCCAATTTTATGAGTTAATTTCATTGATTTCCATCCACGCATTGA
Source organism: Viscum album (assembly GCA_963277665.1). Lineage (NCBI taxonomy): Eukaryota > Viridiplantae > Streptophyta > Magnoliopsida > Santalales > Viscaceae > Viscum > Viscum album. The sequence continues at coordinate 1,586,631,472 of OY728141.1, read as the reverse complement.
ATATATAGACACATTGTGCCATTTTCCAATGATTATGACATTTTTATATTTATGTTGAAAGAAAAAATAGAAAATTCCACTCTCACTAATTCAATATCTCTAAGTTTTTAACATGAAAATTAAAATTGGAGACGTTATGTTATAATCATTAATTTCAAATATAAATTATTCTTTATAAAATTAATTTATTTTAAATTGTTAGTGAATGATTAAGTAGCTTAAATTCTTTCGTAATATAGACAAAGTGCTTTTCCATACCTTGGAAAAGTCATGTAAATGATTTTAAAAACTCTAAATTAATTTTTTGTTGATTTATAGTTCCCCATGAATTTTATAGATTAATATAACATATTAGGGATTATTTAATGGTGCATAGTTAAATAAAACTTCTATATTTATGTCTCTAAACTCAAATTAAATGAGTAGTTTCATAAATGAAATTAATGATATTTCATTAAATTATTATGAAAATAAAAATAACTAAAGATGAAAGGAATGGTTATAAATGTTATAAAATTTCATCCCTTGACTATTTATTATATAATTTTTTAATAATATGTTAAATCTAAACATCTTAATATTAGAAAATACATTATCACAGATATGGTTAAAATAGGCAGATCAATGTTTCATATCAAAAGAACATGTTTCAAATAACACCAAAATGAAAATAAATTTCATTACATATTTATATTTCCACCATATATTGTATTTAAATATATTAATTTCTATTTGTAAGAATTATAAATGGAAAATTTATTAATTATATTCAAAAAAAATTAGTGATTCCAATTATTTCTTTCCCCTCCCTTATAAAGAGACGCATCTTCTCTCTTTTCATTACACTAAATTGAAAAATATTTCTCAATAAACCCCTATAAAATTATTTTCTAACATTCCATATCAATGAATTATAAGTATTAATTGTAGCATCCCTGACCTGAACAGCTACCGGAGTAGTACTAATGCGATAGGTTACACAAGCCTTTGGTGCACCTCACCGAATGCCAAAGGTTGCTGACTAACAATGAGGGTGTACACTTTTATAGTGGTGATGCTATACCCTCTAAGAATAGATAATATATTGTTCTGATAATAATTATATAACATGAAGTGGAAATAAATTACTTTGTAGACTCAAACTAGACCTGCAGAGTAGAAGCGCATCCAGTATCAATAAACAGAAGAAGCGATAAATTAACAGAAACAACAGTTAAAAGTGAACAGAAGAGTGTGCCAAAGAATCACTTATAAACTCAAAAACATCCAAGAAGACATATCATATTATTTCATACAATAAAAATTCAATTTTGATTCTCAGGGAATACCACAATAGCTATATATATATATGCACGCTAAAACCAAAAATGAAACTAGAAAAAGTAAAACTCCCTCTAGGCATGACCTCAAGGTCAATGAAAATAAACATGATAAATAGTAATATGATCCATCTCATGAGGTAGATTCATTACCTATACATAAATCCATAAATTTTACATGTGTCCTAAAGGGACCATGAAGTCTTTGAGATGAATCTTATAAGGATACCACCCAATTGGGTGTACCTAGTAAAAGTGTTTAAGAAGATATGCACTTATAAGGTAAAGTAACCAGTGAGATGTAATAAATAAACACAACCTCCACTAGTGATCAACATCCACTATGGAGTACAACCTTCTTTGGACAAAGTCGGAATCTGAAAAGAAAATAGTTTCCTTGTCCTATGTCCCAATGTTCCCATATAGTCACAAAGTCCTAGTGAATGTTCAGGTTCCACCTCAAATATATAGCCGGACACCACATGCCTCCAAACACCTCACATCCCAATATATCGTTGTACTGAAGGAATGCCCAACAATAGAATCTCTATCCCATGGACCCCTACTCGAAAACTCATTTTGGTCCATGACACGAAAACTGGGGGAACAATAATGTATATCCTCAAATAAATATCCATCCTGCATCCTCAATCACATCGAGGCTCATCCCCCAACCCGGTGTCCTCATTACTATCAACTGAAGGACCATATCTTTCCATGTGGATCTATACGAAAATCACCCCAAACCATAAATACCTAAACTGCAACTGTTGGGGGCCTCTACCCACACTATTGGTCAAAACAACCACATCAGAGAGTCAACATATGTGAAAGTGACTCAATTGGTTCATTGGCCATCAAAGGTGAGCAGCAACCACCATGTAATAACATAAGCCACACCATCATTAGTACCTCATTCCCCTATGACCATGTCACTCCAATACAATAGCCATTCAATCCAAGTATCACATGCCATGGACAACCTGACAATCACAATACACCATACTGACCTCCGTGGTGCCCAATACTATAGTCAAAAAAACAATAAATCAAATTTGGTCCAAGACTAACCAGTGATCAACATCACTCAATTCCGATAGAATTTCCATCCCAACCTCATACCCATCCATTCCCACCCAACCCCTTGGGTCCCATATCATGAAAATCTTGTAATTACATATATATAATTAAATAGAAAAACTTTTAAACAATAAATTCAATTTAGACAACTGAATTTCATATCTAAACAATTATCATAATTTAACATGGACGTATTGAATTTCTCAGAAATGAATAACCACCTTGATTCAATTTAAATCAAAACAATTAAATTAAATTAAATGGTCCCTGATAAACAAACCTTGGAGTGATGAACTCTAACACAACCTCACTCACATTACAAAGGTAAAAAATGCCCAATGTCATCCCACAAGACAGATGGTTAATTCAATATGAAGCAGCATGGATCTCGATCAAAATCCATCGATGTGCTAAACAACTACAACCCCTAAAAGTCTGTGAAAACTCAAAATAAGGTATAAAACACATAAGTTTGACTCATTTACATTGGCATGTCCGATATATTAGTCCAATTATAATTAGATCAACACATATATGAGTTTTTATATTAAAACGTGAAATTGTATCAGACGGAAACATCAGTCTGTAAAGAGAAAGATCAAGGAAGAAGAAGGGTTTGCAAGGTTAGCCATACCAAGCTAATACTATAGCTTGTGATGGATCTAATAATAGAGGTCTGATTATGATATTGGATAAAAATCCATTATATAAGGATAAAAAAATCCACTTTTTTGTGTGTGACCATGAAATAGAAAAATAATGGGATGGATGATGAAAATAAGACTAAAAAGGAAAAATGATTATTTTACGAATTTTCTGGGCCTTATGGTTTACCTGCACAGTTTTCCAAACCATATGGAAACTATACAGAAGCCACTACCTATGAACCGAGGCCTGGATGGCCACCCTTAATGGGTTTCCATACCATGTGGAAACCCTCTATATAAACTACAGTGGTATTTTCATTATCATATGACCACACTTTCACAATTTCCCTAAATTGTGCACCTGAACTTGCTTTCCAAAAACTAGTCCTGTTGGCCTCCGATTCTCCCAAACCAAACGGATATACCTGAGGAACTCTCCTACCATCTAAACCAACTCAAAATAAAATTTAATTATAACAAAACTCTTGGATTTGAGTTCCGATCAACGAATAACAGTGTAGCATAGCCACTAATTGAAATATCCAATCTAAGTGGGCATTCTGGCCCTTTCAAAAATCCAGTTCGTGACATTTTTATTCTTAATAGAAGATTAAAGGGTTCATTACTGAGGTATTTCATGGAGGACAACCGATGAAGACACAATATGTCTACCAAGGAACTTTTAATTTACTTCTCTTTGTACGTCTTCTAAATATTTGGTATTCATAATGAAATTATAACATCATTTTTTCTAAAAAACAAAAATTTTATTCTGATCAATAAACCACCACTATCAACTATAATTTCTTTCAAATAGGAATTGAATGTGTTCTTATGTGTATAGGTTTTTTTACCCCCTCCACATTGTGAAAAAAAAAATTTTTCTCTTACCATTAATCATCGATGTTTGTTATTTTTTCTATAATGTTTATATATGATATTTATAATATTATAGAATTATAATATCATAACCACTTTCATCCCTTACATTCTATTGAAAGTCGATATCATCACTCATGTGAACATGTGAACTACCACCTCCCCGAACATATGTGATTCATTTTTGATTTTTGATTTACCTAGACGATAACAATGATATATTTAATAACTATATATATTATAATTATTATTCATTAAGAAGAACTTAATATTTACCATTATTTTTTCTTCTTTTGAAAAATGAAGACAGTGTCTACACGTATGTACAACCTATTGTCTCAATGAACAGTATAATTTATTATATGTACATTTTATCGCTGATTATAAAAATGTGTTTAATTAATATAAATTATATTTTGATCATAAAATACATTCTATTGATTATAGAATCATGATCAATTTACAAGAATTTAATCAACCAAAAAAAATCTTATGAAAAATGAAATAGATAACACCAAGAAACAACTATTTTAATTAATAACTATCAATACTTGTGTGTTAAAATGTCATAACTAGATCATATATTATATAATAATTATGTACAAAACCCTTTTATGGTGTTATAATAAAATAAGTTTTTTATAAAGTTTTTTATATAAGCTTCAACATATTTCAAATATGAGGTAAGGTATTTACGCTTTGGAATCATTTAAATCATGAATTTTGTTCATTTAATTTATAATGAAGAAAATTATATGACTATTTCCTATTAAATAAAATTAATATTCTTCTCCTATCATTATTTATTAAGAAAAAATAAATTCCGTTCATTTTCCTCACATTTTGTACTCATGAAACCGAGTATATTTTTTAAAGGAAAGCCTCACTATTTCTCACTTTGGGGAGAAATTGTTTCCCACCGATATACATCTTTTAAAAAAATAATATTTTTTTAATATTATTCATTAAAATTTTGTTTCATTTGTACTCATCATTGATTTTTTAAAAAAATTAATTGGAATCATTTTATTGTTTTATTAATCAGGTACGTTGATCTTTTTATAGAAAATGTGAACGTAATTTCTGTTTTAAAATAATAATAAAATAATAGAATTTCTAACTGTCATGATTCGTTAATGAAATGAATATTATTTCAAAATTTTAAAATATTCATAAAAATAATATCGTTCCTTAATATTTTTTGTATTTTTAGATTATAATATTCAACCTAAATATAAAAGAATATTTTTCCTTAAGGTATATTCTAGTTAATATATAAATGAATTTTCCATCAGTGATAACATGCTTTGACATTAATTAAAAATTACTAGGGATATGATCCAATGATACCATTTTATTATTATTTTTATGGTTTATCTTTATGAAGCTTCAAATATCGATAAAACTCTTTTTCCTTAACATGGTCTATCATATGATGAATGTATTTATAATCGAGTAGCACACATATGAATGGATTTAGGATTTTGTTTTGGATGAGCAATGAATTATATATCCCATTATTTCATGGTGTAAATATTAGTGTTATGTGATATCATTAGATAAATGGTATGTTATCGCATGAATAGGAAATAGGGTACAAATTAGGTTATCTTGTATCCCAAAGAAAGTACATGAAAGTTAATCCTATTCCCAAATAGGGTACATAGGTAGTTAGCCAAAGAATAACATGTAAAAAATGTTTTTATAGGTAGCCTTAAAACAATAATTCTACGATTTCAATGATTCCAAACTTATTTACCTTTTATATAAAATCATAATATACTAATATTATGTTTTCATACAACATGTCATTATATTACATTATGATTCTTATATTATGAATCACCATGATTTATTCCATGACTAGTGTTTATGACGTGAGAATTATTAAGTCTGATTTTTAATTGGCAATATCTTGTTATCATACCTTTTATGCCCATTTAATATTTAAATGATCATTGATATGTCCCTTTTTAACCATACTTAGCTCAGGAGATCACCCTTTCATATATTTACATTCCCCAAGTTATGAATAAATGTTTTATGAATGATACAACTAAAATGGGTGATATTCATGGGGAATTTAGTGGGGGATAATGTATATCTCTTAAGATTCATTTTTTCTGAATCAATTATTATAATGAAACTAAACCATTATTGTTATGTAATGTATTTTTAACTAATGTAATGAATATTCATCGTATAATATGTATTATTTTTGTATGAAACTACAGCTTTCTATAGCTAGTATTGGATAAATGATTCATTACCATTGGATTATAGGATGGGAAAATAGTAGTTGGAACATTGAGGATTATCCTATATATAGGATAACATCCATTTTATTGTTAAAATATTATTGTGTAATTTGAAAAAAATCACCCTTGTCTATACAGTGAAAGGGGGTGTGGTTTTGAAATAGATATATCTAGCGGTACTAACCCCAATAAGTGTTGGTTGATTATATCAATAACACTATTATTGTTCATTGCGAGTGTTCCCTTAATAAATAACTAGTTTGATACTCATGGGGGACACGAATGGGTTGATTACCATTTTCTTTAGAGATCATCATAACATATTTGAATAAGAGATGATCATGAATGACATATGTTAAACCTGTGGTGTCATAGATTATAAATAAGTTGTCATGATTTTGAAAACCTATGAATGATTTATCATTCTTACATGATTGAACACACTGATAAAAACTATTGATAATAAAAATACTATTTTGGTTTTAGTATGACATTTATGATATACTCACGAAGTTGTGTTGGTAATAGCTATGCACAAATATTGATGTACCGTATTTGAGATTAGTTATAAGAATCCATATATATTGAGAAATTTCAGAAGTAATTTTAATTAGTATCCTTATTGATTTGTTATTATGTTTTGGGTGGAAACTCTTAATGGTAAAATGGTAACATCTCAAGTCTATAAGACTTATCTTATTGAAAAATATTGAAATGTACTTTCATAAAATCTTGTAATTCTCCCATTAGTTTCCCATGACATGATTCAAGGAATATTTTTCATTTTTCGTGTGGAGTCTATATAAATTTTCAACAATGGAAACATAACTTTTATATTATAAACCAACCTATGAGAATCTATCATTATGATGAATAATATGAAATTTTGTCAAAAATTAAATTAATTTTTTAATATTTAATTCCAATTCAAAAAGGGTGTTTATCATAGATTGTTGGGTAGAACTAAACATTAATGTCATTCTTATTTTACAAGATTTTGGTTATGTCTTCCAATATGAATTTCTTTACATTCCACCAAATCATGAGGTTGTTTTTTAATTAAAATAATTCTTATTGATACACATATTCCAAACAATCCTTATAGATAATCACCAATAGAGTTAATGGAATTAGAGAAACAAAATCATGAATTTCATGAAAAGGTATTCATTCAGCTAGCTATTTCACCTTGGAGTTAACCTCTTCAAGAAATTTAGAATAAATTTGGATCACTATTACTCTAATATTAAAAAAATGAACATAAAAAATGAAAATAAATAATAATTATTCTATTACTCATATTAAAATATTGTTCCATGAATCCTGATGAGCTCAATATATTTCCATTTTTGAAACTCAATCTGGGTATTATCAGTTGATGGAAACAATTTAATATATAGGCTACAAAACCATTCTTATAAGGTATGGAAACTATGAATTGATAGTGATTCCCTTTTTTACTAATTCCTCCAATAGCTTCTTTTATTTAATTAAATAATCCTTTTGAGATTAACTTGATCAGCTTGTCATAGTCTTTATTGATGATATTATTCTATATTAAATGGGAATATATGGTAAATTATATCTTTTTAGGATTTTTCTACATACCCTAAGTGAGAATAAATTTATGAAAAATTACAAAGTAGGAATTTTTTCTATAAAAAGATTCATTTTTGGGTAAGATAAATACCAGTATGAGTATATAATTAGACATATAAAAGAGAAAATTAATTAAACATTTGACTAGACCAACCAATGTTACTAGGAACTATAGTTTTATTAGGTTTCATGGATGTTAATGACATATTTTAGAGGGGGTGAATTAGTTATATTTTTTACTTTTATGATTCCATATTTATGAAAAATTATTCATCTCTAGATAAAGAGTTTTCAACCATTCTGAAGATAAATAAACACATCTATAAGAACATAATAATTTACAAGGTTCACTACTAAACAAGTGTTGCTAAATCCGTGGAATAGTTTGGAGACAATATAATAAAACCCAATCCACTAGAATACAATCATTTTGTGTGAAATACAATAAGTAGGATATGACCATACACTATTGTAGCACTATTTTATATATAATTATGCATGTGATTGATGTAGATTGAAATGATGTAAGATGATTTTGGTAACACACATGTTACGGTAATAGTTGATCAACATTCACAGATCTGTTCATCACAAAACTATTATTCAATCTTTTACCCAGCAACATGAAAGAACATCTTCTTTACATTTTAAAGATACTTAGTATAATTTACCATTTTGATTCCCAAGTTTGATCACTCAATATGATAATATGTCTCTTTTAGAGTACCTCTAAAACAATTCATGACTTCTTCTTCCATAGTTTAAACATCTCAAAAGGATTTTCTGTGTACAATTATCCTTCTTAATACGATATTCAACTTAAATTTTTATTATCTCTTCTCCTTTAATATTTTCTATAGAAAATGGCCTCAGGTATGCATAGTTTGGAAGATTCTTCTCCCAATAAATTCAAATATTCTCTCTCTTCTTCTCAACAGTGCATCTGTGTCATAAAAGTAAAAACTACATTCTCTTTTTATAGGAAATAAAAAACAAATTGGGAAAGATTCTGAATGTTTTTTCCTCTTATTAAATTTTCAAAAAATGTCATTCTCGATTAACTTGAAGAGGATTTTATGACTTCTTAAATGATTAAAAACTATTCTATATGGTAATTAAAACTTATTAAAACTTTATATTGATTAAAATATATTAACATTCATTAGACTGATTCTGATTTTTCGTTATGAATTTTATTATTCATTCCAATTTCTTCATTATAATACATAATTATACTTATAGATATAAATAAATAGGTAGCTAATCAATATAATGTTCAGACAGTCATTCAATGAAATTATAACTGATGATATCACATTACATTTTTCCAAACCAATTGAAAGATTAGTCATCCCATTTTGATTTCCACATTATAATAAAGACCAAAGATTATTTATTATGATTCTTTGTACCAAATGTGAAAATTTTAGAATATATTTATTTCTTATTACAATGCTTTATACCAATGATTAATAAAAGAAAACCTATATTAAAACATTAATAAACCCTTGAAATTACATTTTATCCTTCTTTAATCTCTTCTAGAAAGCTTCTTCTTCTTCTTTTATTCAATAATATGATCCTTCATAAGATTATTTTATCAGTTTCACCTCTATTGTAATGGATCCTAACCCATCACACGATATTACATCATTATAATAACCTAATTATAGGGGAAAATTTTCATTCCTCTTTGAAATACATGATACAAAAAAGAGAGACAAAATAACACAACCTCATGAATGGTTTACTACATTGTTTGTCAGTCTCTATATTCCTGTTTTTGAATTATTTCCCATCAAATGTAGTTCTATTTATTTTCATTATTCCCCAAAACACACAATGAAAACATTTTTTAACTCTGATAATTATGATGGAATAACTAATATTATGGATCAATATCAGCATCTTCTACTTCAGAAACTTCTTTATTTTCTGAATATGATACCAATAAAAAAATTCTAAGAGGATTTAAATATTTTGGATTTTGTTTTGACTGAAAACCATCATCTTCAACTTCTCTCATTCCAATCAAACATCCCTTACTTCAAAAAAATTTCAGTCTGATGATATCATATCGATGGATTGAGACCCGAATTCATAAGCATCAAAAACTACATTCTTATACCAAAATCATCTTGTATCATGACTTCATTCTTGACATTGAATATGTTGAGCATCATAATATAATCATCTGAATTATAAATGTAAGAATTTTACTTTCTTAGCAGTCTAGCAATATCTTTCATTCCAACCAACTGAATATGATTTGAATCGCTCCCCTTACATTCAATAATTTTTCACAACAATTTTTTCGAAAACATATTATTTGGTGATTTAAAAAATATAAAAACATATTCCAATTCCATCAGATCTAAAAAACTCCAATACATCTTCCTATTATGATCTTTCATTCATTCTCGACCCATGGAGAGTTGGTAATCCTTTTAATCCAGAAAAAATATTATCAATCCAATGTAATTTCATAATAATTTTCAGTCCAATATTCTAAATATGGTATTCATTCTGATCACAAAAAATATTATGCGACTTCTTCTCTATAAAAAACAAATAATATTCTCTTAAAATTAACATTATTAAGTATTTTCAAAGCTTCTCCAACCAACTTGGTCCTAACAATCACTAACATTGGATTTCTTATTAGCCAAGGTACATAAATCACAAAATTTGTATCCTCAAGATATGTATTACTTTTCAAAAATTCTAAGCATATGTGAGATAACTAATTATAAGAATCATAATTCATTTTTAGAAAAACCATGGTGTTCAAAAGTAGTGACTCAGGAAACATCCTTATATTTTCTTTATAGATTTCTCCACTTCATAATCATTAATATTTTTTAATGGTTTACACAGCCACTCCAACAAATAGTTATAATTGTTCACACACTAAGATGATCGATTCATAACTTAACCACAACTCCCCATATATACTTTTTTCCTTAAAATAATTAGAAAATATTAAATGGATTGATTTACGAAACAACTCTCCCCGTCGATACTATTATAAATCCATATAATATATATGATTGTCTTTGAAATCCTTAAATAGTATTATAAATCCATATTACATACATGATAACCATAATACACTGGGAAATAAAAAATACAAACATGATACAAAATAAAATTAAATAAAATACAGCCTTGAAAGATTATTCAATTATTTATTTTTAATAAAAATGGGAAATGAAACATAATAAGGGTGAGCTCAAAATCTTAGTATGGGTATGTAACGTTGGATAAATAATAAATAAATGAGAAAAAATTAACATTGAAAGTTAAATAACTGATAAAAAATTCTATTCGAATAACTATATAAGAAAAAATCAATATGTCACGGTAAGAAACTGAAACACATTCCAATTATTCAATTAATTGAAAATGAAATGTATTCATAGATATGAAAATGAAAAATCTCATGGATGAATAATAACTTGAAAAAAAATTAAGGAAATTATTTTTTTAAAATTTCCATGATTATGTATCATGAAAACTTATACCATGAAGTCCTTTTACAAGATGGATAAAGTTAAAGAAAAAGACTATTTAATTTATTCATATTAATCGTCTCATGAGAACCTATCAATACATCAAGGGGTTATGTAAATCCTCGTCCCCACCCATCATTACCAGCCCAAATAATTATTCAAATAATTTAATCAAAATAAAGAATATTCCTTCTCAAATAATTGTATTGAATAATGAATATAGATTTATCAATTATTTCCCAGATAATCAAATGGTAGTCAAAGTGATCAGTATATGTAAAAATTATATATGGTTTAGGAAATATTAATATTCATTGTATAAAAATATGGATATTCATGAAAATTTAAATTTAAAATTGCTTAAAATAAATTTATTTTTTTAGATAATGTTAACACTCATTAAAGGATGTAAGATTGAAAAGATAATCATTTAGAACATTACATAGGATAATAATCACTAAACAGTACAAAATGTCTCATACCACTTTGAAACATTTAAATCATAACACCCATGAGGTAATAATATTAAAGGAAACATATAATATCATGAGTGTAAGGTTATTCTTGATGTAACATATTAAAAATAAGTATATACACCATAGAAAAGTAAAATGGTGCACAATTATAAATAATTTTTGCTGAAATGTAAATTGTGGTGAAATTTATTTACCTTGGAGATCCATTTGAGGTGTGGTATTAAATTCTTATATAGTGGTTTAAAATGAGTTAATAACATATTACATAACAATAATATTTTTTTAATATCATATATTAACTACTTATAATATCTTATATCCTATTTATATACAATCACTCCTGATGTTGATTATTTTTGGTGTTAATTGTCTAGTTTTATCAAGTATGTTTGGACTTACTATTTGTTGTTCATAATAATTAAATCATGGTATCTTCATATATATAATGAATCACATTATTTAATTATCATATATATAAACTACATATTTGTTTATAACTGTCTGTAATATTTGGAGATAAGAAATGAAATGCACCGTTCATCGAGATAGTAGGTTGTATATATTCATGAATGCTACATTCATTTTTTGGCATATTAAAATAATGAAAAGTAAATGATAAATATGTATATTATAATTAAAGTATCTTATATATTATTTATATGATACATATTTTTATTAAAATCATCCTAAATACACTTCATGTATGGAATGAACAAGTCATATCGGTTTGATTGGGCAGTTTCCCACACTTCCTCAAACAAAATTATCATATTTATTAAAGATAAAAAGAATAATGGTATGTTTGAAATGAAAATTAAATAAAAATACAGAAATTATTAATATAATATATATCTTATATAAATATATTTTCCATCATAATGGCCACCAGGAGAGGTGGTATTGTAAAAATGAGCAATCATCGTTTCGCGAGGTAGTAGTTCGTCGTACATATAAAAATCATGTCCATTACCCATTAGATGAAGTGTGTATAAGTTAATTTTTAACCCTTATAATAAAAAATACATGTATATTTAATATATTGGTGTTTATAGCAATTAAATGATAATAATATTTGGGGATTGGAGAATGGAAATAAAACAAAATATTTTAAGGAAAGATGTTACCACTTAATCGAGTAACATATTTTGGTTTGAACAAAAAGGATTCCTTATATGGATTTCAAACCTAAAGGTGGATTATAGGATGAGGGGATGTATTTAAAGGATATATTTTTTCAGATATTTTTTTAAACAAATGTGGCTTGATTGGTGTGAGGAAGTGGGAGTAGAGGAGGCCCTTTTACAGTGGAGGAGGAGTGCAACTCTGGTAATATTTTCATAACAGAAATCCATAGAAGATTCTCACATTGATAAAAGATCCATTAATGGACCCAAATTTAGAGAATATTGGATATGGTAGGAAGATCGCTATAAAATAGATTTCCGACAATTTTATAGGTCATTTTTGGGCCTTACTGTTCAGGTTTTGTCCCCTATTAAACATAATTTAACCTTATTTATTGTAATTAATTTTATTTAATTTCACTAATACATTTGGACAAAAACTATAACATCTTAGTTTTTAAATGTTTTATTGTTAGATATTTTACGGGTTGATTTTGATACTGGGTTCTAAGACGATATGTGATTCTAAAGAACGATGTTCCCTACATAATTATTGGAAACATATTACAATTTTAAATATCCTGGGCACACAGTTTTCTTATAAAAGAGGAATAAGTTTTAAATGGTTAATATACCATTAATATGAGGTCATCATTGAAATCATAATAGTATTTTTACCCTAGGAATGTCTCATCATTGGTTAGAATGGGTAAACTATGAAAACGTTGTCATGGTATATAACAGGGATAAAATAATTTAATCCAAATTATTTTATTCAACACATCAACACATTGTTTTTATGAATCTCGTGTCATTAATTCAGGGTTTTCACCATAACCCTATAAGTTTTTTGAGATGTTGAGAAAGTGATCTATCCAAAAATTGATGATGGCTCAGGGATCAATGATCAACATGCACCCAATTTAATGGAACCACACAGACGATGACGACACATCGATCATCCTTCATCTATGACTAATACAAATAGAGTTAGAGTAGTAGTTTATTGGTCATCATCCCCATTCTAGATTATCATGATAATAACTTTTCAATCTATGAATATATTGTTACCTGGTTTGATCATTGTTGGGAGAAGAGATATTATTAATGGGATTATCGGGAGATTTATTTTATTTCCTATTCATTAATCTTTATAATGGAAATGGATTGAGGCCGACAAGAACAAAGGCCAAGATTAATTCCCTAGGGTGTTATGTTTATTTTCTATCCCTATATATTTTTGGTCTTCACTACTACACCCTTGTGGCCACGGTTCGACTTAATGGGCGGTTCCGAATGTGATCAAAAGCCTGGATTAGAGGAAAAAACCACAGAGGATGAAATCTATGTAGATCGGGATACAAGCATCCTAGATCTATGACTGTTTCAAATTATAAACATTAGATGTGGATCAGTGGTTCATATAAGGGACCCCCGGCATGGGTCTGGTGTGGGTCTAGTGTATAAGTCTGGTGAGACGAGGCGGTGGTCCAGTGAGGTGAGGCAGTGGCAGTGCAATGATTAGAGACGGTGGTTGCAGGTTCATTTATCGGAGACATCAGCATAGATGGTTGGCCACATGACGTGGTGGGTGTTCACATGTGGAGGCAACATATATGGGGGTGTAGAGGAAGCATCGACTGCATGGGATGTGGTCGGTGACCACATAGACTAACTAGGTGACCCACGTGCCAGCGGTCCGTGCCAAGAAGATGGGTGAGGTTGGGCCCAATTAGTTATTTCATGCCCAGCAGGTCTGGACTGACCCAGTGACCCTCGACACAGCCGGCCCAGACCTGGGGATGAACAGAGTGGTACTAGGCCACGGTCGACTATGGTGGTCAACCCTAAACCATAGTCACTACAACTATCGTGTGGCGGCAGCAGTTGGGGGAACGGTCGAACACCACAATAGTGGGGGTGGACCTTTTGAGATAATGAGGTGAGTTTTTATCTTGGACTAGTATAGGATTAGATTTTTCTTCTTTGTACTTTCCTCGAGGGTATAGTATGACATTACATCCACATTACTGAATTGCAATCACTTCTTGAGGTCAAGTCCCAGATAGAGTTATTGAATCCCTTGTTCGAATTAGAGAGATCCTTTATCACCTCTAGTGGATTTTTGTGGAATCGACGTAATTTCCAATAGCAAGGAATTAGTTATCAGTATAGAGGTCCACCTCAGTATGTTTAGTTGTATTTCCCAGTATGACTGGGTAGGATCCCCTATGTTGTGAGCCACATTAGTAGGGTTAGTGGTATTCTTTGTGTAAGATACCCTACATTGTTGTTCAATCAATATTCGGTTACTGTTATTCTGTTGGAAGGATAACCTCTTGGTGTATAATAAACATTCATGACCAACTTTTTGTCATTGGGTGGGACCCAAATGATATGAACCCCTTTGTGAGTGTCTCCTATGATATCATAGCTAGAGGAGTGAGTTCTCCCAGAACATATGCGCATCAATCATAAACTTATGGTTAGTAATTGGTTGTGGATTACATATAGATTTGTTTCTTAGAATTAGTATATTTGGATATTCTTGTAATATTTCTTGTTTAAATATAATGTGTGGAGATGACAGGTATTTCCATTGTGGAATTTCCATCATGGTAATTCATTTCTAGTATTTCTTTTGTGGTTTTGGGATGTCCTACTGAGTATTGTTTTACTCACCCATGCATATTGGATGTCTCACATAGATCTTTGTGAACTAAGGGTACAATTAGTGGACATACAGATGAACGGCATCATGAGACCCAATACTTCACCCTAGGAAGCCCCAGTTTTGATTTCAAAAAAGGCAGATGGGGTCTTGAGGTTTTTTGTTGACATATGGAATCTAAACCAGGTGACTTTGAGGAATAATTATTTTCTAATAAGGATTGATGACCTCTTCGATCAATTGAAATGGGTGTGGTAGTTCTCAAATATTGACCTCAGATATGGCTATCACCGTCTATAAGTACAGAATGTGGATATACCAAAGACAACATTAATATGTTGTTATGACCACTAAAATTACGTCGTGATGCCGTTTGGTGTGACGAAAACGCCAGTAGTGCTCATTGTACTCCTAAATAAGATATTTCATCGTTACATAGACCAGTTTGGGGTGGCCTTCATTGATGACTTCCTAGTGTACTCAATGTCTGAGTAAGAGAATGAGAGACACTTGAAGATGGTCCAAGAAATACTCTGAGAGAACCAGTATTATAGTAATCCCTTAAAGTTTCAGTTATCGATTTGAGTGGTCTATTTTCAGGGATTCATCGTTTTAGATGCTTGTGTTGTAGTGGGTCTAGTGAATATTGAGGTTTTTCATTCTGTGGGGCCACCCAATAGTGTTACCAAGTTGAAATGTTTCATTGGTTTAGATGTTTACTATCAAAGGTTTGTACCTCAATTTTCCATAGTGGAAACACCCTTGACAGCTTTGACATGAAATGGAAAACTATTTGTGTGGATGAAAAAGTTTCCAAAGAGTTTTCAACAGTTGATACGGATATTTATGAGTGCTCCCACCATGAGATTAATAGAGGAGGGATACAAGTATGTAGTGTTCCATGATTCATCTAGAATCAATCTTGGTTGTATCATGATGAAGAGGAAAGTCGGGATTTCTTATGTTTCAGACTAGTTTAGACCACACCATCAAAACTATGTGACCCATTATATTGAGTTTGAAGTTCTAGTCTTTGCATTAAAGATATAGAAACCCTATCTAATCAGTGGGTGATTTATCGGTCTACTACGACCACTAGTGTATTATTTATATCATCCTTTAGAAGGATATGAACTTGAGATATTGTGAGTGTCTTGTTTTCTTCCAAGAAAATGACATTGATATTTTCTATAGTCTTGGGAAGGGGAACATGGTGGTAGATTCTCTCAGTAGGAGATCCATTTTGGAGTTACAGAATTCGGTGTCAGAGTTGTTAGCTTCATTATAGTTGTCCTTTATGGATAGAGATGTGGAATCTTATCTCCAGATGATGGTTTTCACCCCTCCACTCTTACAGTGACCCAGTTAGGCACAACATGGTGATGCCTACTAGAACACAGTACGCTCTCAGATGTCCATATGAGATGGCCCTAATGGATATTCAAAATGTGGGGATAACATATCTCTTTATAGAGGACATATTGTAGTACTAGTGGAATTGCAAGAGGATGTTTTGAGTGAAGTCCATATATCTACATTGGTGGTACATCTAGGAGAAGAAAAGATTTACTAGGACCTCTAACCTCAGTTTTTGTGTCCATGAATGATGATGGGAGTTACAATGTTCTTTTCATGATGCCTTACTTGATTGTAAGTGAAGGTTGAGAACCATGTTCCAATAGGATCGAAACAACCCCTTGAGGTGGCCGAATGGAACTGGGTTGGGATATCAATGGAATTAATAATGGTTTTGACATGTATGACCAAGGGTAATGATACGATCTAGGTAATCATCTACTGACTCACAAATTCATCCCACTCTTAGCCATCAAGGAGAAGAGTTCACTAAGGATCCTGGGACACATCTATGTACAATGTATATTTTGACTTAAATAATTTCCATCGATGATAATTTCATATCGTGATTCTCTATTTACATGCCTGTTGTGGAATATATTTCAGGAGGCATTTAGGGCTTAGTTAGGCTTGAGCACAACATTTCACCTATAGATGGATGACCAGACTGAGCAGACCATTCAGACTCTGGAGGAAATTATGCAAGTTTTCATGTGATATTATGGCCATAGTTAATTGTATCACCTACCTATAGTGGATTTGTCATACAAAACAGCTTCCATTCCACAATCGATATGGCACTGTTCATAGCATTGTACAAGAAAACATTCAGGTCACCACTTTTCTTGAATGACCCAAGAGAGTCATCACTCACGGTCCAAGAGTTGATTAAATCTACATAGAGAAGGTTCAAATCATCATGGAGTAGATAAAGACTACACAGAGCCATCATAAGTAATATGTCAACTAGAGAAATAGGCCATCTGTGTTCATGGAAGGATACCCCATGTTCCTTTGGGTCTCACCTCAACGTGTATTACACATATTCGGTAGGGACCAGAAACTATATTCGAGATTCGTCGGACCATTTTTGATACTCTATATATTTGATGAGTTTTCTTACCACTAGGATCTACCACCATAGTTATAGCTGGTACATGAAGTCTTCCATGGTTCATAGTTGAGTAGGTACATGCATGACCAATCACACAAAATTGACTAGGGTGAGATGGACATTGAGGATGCAATGACTTTTGTGGATTACATTGTGGAGATAGAGGATCGATATGAGAGGATCCTTCATGGGTGGTCTATTCCTCTAGTGTGCATTTTTATGTAGCAAGGGAATCTCTAGGAGAGAACACGAGGGTGGTAGGTTCAGATTAATGCTCAGTTCCATCATCTGTTTGAGTAACCCTTTCTTTTGGAATTTGGGGACGTAAATTTCCAAGGGGGAGAATAAAACGTCTTAGTTTTTACCGGTTTTATTTTTAGTGATTATATAATTTTATTTTGATACTAGGCACTGAGACGACGTGAAATTTTGAGGCATGGTGTTTTTAAACAATTGATTAAAAAATATTAATCTTTTTAATAGAATTCATGCATATCTTTCCTGAAAAATTTGAATAACTCATAAACATGTTCTAAAATAAGAAATAGAAGGGAACCATTGAACTTAGAATAGAATTTTTACTCTAGGTGTGATTAAAATTTATTCAGTTTCAGTTGATTATGGAATATTTTTCATGGAATGTAATGGGGATAAAATGAGAAAAAAAATATTATTTTCAACTCACCGACACTTTATTTTTATTATTTTATTTTCATGAATTCAAGGTTATCATGATAACCATTGAATTCCTCAAAGATATTAAAAAAGTTCACACTCCAAAAAATGGATATGGATCGCGGATCAATGATCAATGTGCATTTGATTTGAAAGAACCTCGTCAATAATGATGATACATCAATCATCCTTCACCAGTGACTGATCCAAATCACGGTAGAAAAGTTTTTTATTTTTCATTTTACCCGTTATTGATTTTCACGGTGAATGAAGATCAATCCATGGACAGATTATTTCGCAGATCGATCATTATTTCAATATGAGATATTATTTGTGGGATTATTGAGATAATTATTTTAATTCCACTTAATTTAGCATTCTAATTAAAATAGACTTAGACCAAAGTGAAAAATGCATGAGGTTCATTCTTGAATGTTTTTGTGTGCTATTCTATCCCTCATTATTTTCATTCTCCACTGATGGACCATTGTGGCAATAGTTTGACTTGTAGGGTTGCTACAAACGCAATCAGACCCCTAGATTGAAGGAAAACTGACAACAAAGGCTAGATATGTGCAGATCAAGACCTAACGAGCCCATATCTAAACCGGTTTTGAATTCCAGACATTAGGGATGGCTCGGAGGTCCACAGAAGGGAAAAGGCCATGGCTCTGATGTGGCAGTCTATCAAGGTAGGCTTGTGGCGGTGTAGAGGCTGAAGGTTGTGGTCGCAGAGGTGGAAGCCACAATAGATGGCTACTACGATGAAAAACCATAGGACACAGCGATGAGTTACATGTGGAGGTGACAGAGATGGGGACGCAGAGGTGGTATGATGTGGGGCTGTGGGATGTGGCATATTGCTATGGAACGTGGAAGATGTGGTGACCATGTGGGATATGGTCATGGACTATGTCGGATGCATTAAGTGACTCCATGGACCTGGCCAGGCGGCCTACACACCAACAGCCCAAGCCAAATTGATGGGATTGGCCGGGTCAAACATGGGGAGATCGTGGTAGGACCGAGACACGGTTGACCATGGAGGATGAGTGTGAACTAAAATCAGCTCGATGTCATGCAGTCGTGGATGTTTTGTGTGTCGTCGACTTCCATAGTAGCTCAAGCTACCGCAGTAGTCCACTGTGAAGGGGTCGGACCCTGCAGTCCAACCATAGGCCTAGTGAGCCCTATGAAATTTTCAAACGACCATATCATTCAAATGGCACGTCCTTCTGATGATTCGTATGCGGTGTTGGGACCCTAGTGATGAGAGAGTCCTTTTGAGATAATGTGGTGATTTTTTACCTAGGACTAGTATAGGTTGATATCATTCCCTCAGTACTTTCCTCGAAGGATCAACATGATATTACATCCAAATTTTTATATTGTAGTACCCTCTAGATTTCTTGTCCCAGATAGATTTATGGTATACCTCATTGGGGCTAGAGCGATCCTATATCACCCCTAGTGGAGTTTTTTGAAATCCATATAACCTCTGAGTGTATTGTGTTTTTCCCCCATCTAGTGGTCCACATAAGTAGGGTTAGTGTTATTCCCCATTAGGACAGGGTATGGTCCCCTACATTATCATCCACATTAGTAGGGTTAGTTGTATTCTCTAGGCAGTATCCCATACATTACGAGATAATCCATATTGGTTTAGTAGTATTCTATAAAATGGATCCTCAATTTGTGTATCGTAATCGTCCTTGACCAATGTCTTCTCTTTGGGTGGGGTGCAAATGATCTTGACATCTTCGTGACTATCTCTGATGATATCATGGCTCAAGGAGTGAGATCCCTCAGAATAATCATGCCTTAGGTAGAATCTTATGGTTTGTAATTGGTGGTGTGTTACCTTTAGTCTTTTTTCATTGATTGATTTTATCTAGATATTCATGTAATTTGTGTTTTGACATATATCATGTGAAGATTACTGGTATTTCCTTCATGTTATTTCCTTCGTGGTATTTCATTTATAGTATTTACATTGTGGTTTTGGAGTTTCCTATTGATTGTTGTTTTACTCATCATTACATAGTCTTTTCCTATAGGTTTTTCTTCTTGTGAAGATGATCGACTATCGATGGAATTATAGGTAGGCAAGCACCAAGAAGAATATTGTAAGATTAGATAGACATATGTGTGTTCTAGTGGATTTCAGATGATAGTCCCAATACCTATTTTCATATAGGTTGGACATGTGGTTATAGACTATTTATGGTTGGATATTTTTTTTCTATGTTTACTTTCTAGTACATTCATTAGTGTTCTCTAGTTTTGGGATATAGCTTTGTTCATGCATTCCTTACATTGTTTTTTTAGATTTCAGTAATTTTACCTTAGAGATGTTTTCATGTGTATAGCTACATTAGTATAATTTCTCCCATTGATGAAATATTCCTACTCGGTGCTAGTCATCAGCCCCTACCCTATTATAGGCGGGCATAGGGTAGTCACGACCTGGGCCCTTTTGGGATGGGTTATGAATATAAAAAAATTGGTATTATTAGACATTATAAATTATGATGATTCCAAATACGGAATCCATTTTTTCAAATTCCAAACATATAAGTTAAATAAAATGATTTAAATTAAATCATTTAGGTGGGATGACAATGAATGTTTTTAAAAGTTTAAATGTGTTATTGTTTGATATGTTTTTATAATTAATTTGACTGTTAATGTGATTAAAATGACATAATTTGTATTATTTTAAAGAAATTATTATCTAATTAAACTTTAGAATCAATTAAAAATATAATTTATTTTAATAATTAAATTAGATGAAAAGCAGTTTAAATTAAAATTTAGTATTTTTAACTATTCATTAAAAATGAAATGTTTCAGAAAAAATATAAAAAATCACCACTACTTAATTAATATATTTAAATCTCAAATATGGTTTTTATTTTTACATATTAAATCAATTAATGTTTCATAATTCATATTTAATATGATTTCTCCATTAAGAAGTGGTATAATTATATTTACAAAAAATATAAGTTATTGAGTGTGAAATAAGTTTTTTCCTTCCTTATGTCTATCAAACCTAATAGATGAATATGAAAAATATTTTATTTGATATAATATATATATATATATATATTTCATTAATATAATTCACTAATTGAAATTAATTTACCCTTTTAGGTTAAAATACCATTTTGAGCATAAAAATAGTTTTCAATAAAAATATCCACATTATATTCAATAGAATATTTAATTTTCTTTTAATTATTTTGCATCAAATTAATTCATTATATATTTTTATATACCATAACATTCATAAGTTATTTGTTACTATTAATAAAAACTAATTTAACTTCTATTTTGTATCTTATTATATTTTAGTAATATATTATTGTTTGATAAACTCACTCTTGCGTGCAATGTAAGCCATCATGGAAGGCCTCTCTTGAATATAACACATGATAAATAGTTACTGAATAAATTAAAATATATATAATCTATTTAAAATATTAAATATATTATAAGTTATCATAATATTATATACCTTATGGGCCTTGTGTTTCCTTCCATGAACTAGATCAAATACAAGGTTTTTACATTACATTTTTTGTGTGTCTAACTAATCCTTCTTCTTGGGAAGGATTCAAATGGTTTTAATCCATATCAAAATACATATCGTATGTTCATTCTCCCCATTCATAATATTTATTGTTGTCCCATTGGAGACTATTCCCCACCCTCTCTAGTATTATTGGTTTTAATAATCACAAATCATGTTGAATCCCATTTGTCATGTATAATCATAAAAATCGTGTTTATATAAGTTTCAAAATGATTAAATCGGATTATCTATAATCACATATAAGTTTAACACATTATGTTAACATTTATGTTGTAAGATAGTCCAAGTAGAAATACATTCTATGTATGACAAATTGACATTGATAGAAGAGATGAGACACTGAGAGTACAAACAAGTCTCTGACAGCTCAATTGACTTTTCAATGCATGGTGATATCAGTTAATAGAGATACCGATGAAATGAATAACTGATAGTGTAATCGATAGACCAAATGTCTCACTAATAGTTCAAAGGACCTACAGATTCAAGAACCTACTGATGCAAACACATGCTGACATAGGGACCTACTAAGGCAGGGACCTAACGACGTAGGGACCTACCGATGCAAGGACATACATATGCAAGGACTTATTGATTCATAGATATATCCACATAATAAGAAACTGATGGAATGAGTTATCGACAAAAGGAGATACCGACAGTGAGCTCACTGATAAAAATTATAAAATATCCTTTTTTTAAAATACATCTAATGGTCATATTTTGTGTATTTTAATGCGACTGATTATTTTAGTTCTTTTCTGCAGACATCTTAAATGATGATGGCTGAAAAACAAGGTATAGTATCTACCTAAAACATAAATATTTTTGGGATTCATGAATAAATATACAATGAAGAGCGCAATAAGGGTATAACACATAAAAAACAAAAAAGGGTACACACATACACACAATTATAGACCCACAAAAGATACATACAGAAACCATAAATATACAAAGAACTCTTTATTCCTTCCCATAATTTACAAGATAAATTTTGTTCATAAAAATTTCAACATCTCTACCACATCCTTCTAAACCTTAGGAGAAGAACATCTCACCCTCCTGGAAGACATAACACAATCCTTTACAACACTTTGTTTCAGTGTTTACTTTCAAAAGAGAACTTTAGCTTCCTCCTTTATATATCAATTAGTCCAGATCTAAAATGCATAACACACAAAGCCTTATAAACTCTACCTACTACTAATTACTCTGATATGTTTATTTTTGTTACATTTTTTAAAAGTTTTCTCATCTGTCCATATAACGCACACTGAATCCTTCATTGAATTGGAGGATATCAAATATCCTCACTCAACTGTCTTTTTTTACACATGTTTATCCCATGAATAACTTTGGAAGAGGTCATGTGTGACATGGTTGTATTTTCTTCCCACAATGAACAATGGTAGAGGTCATGTGACTTGGAATGTATGTTCACAATTGTATAAACCTCGATCCAGCATGTGGATAAAAAATTTATCTATGTATATTTCATGGTGGTGGATAATCACTAAGGTGAGAGGATTAAGTCTCTTCTTGAGACTGATCCACATGTTTTATATCCATTGTGTTTAAAAATTTAATTTTCTCTATTTTTACCTATATTTCAAATAACTAAATTATACTCAGAAATTTAGTTTTGGAATGTTTTTATAAATTTTTTGGCCTGTTATATTTTTTTCAAAAGTTGTATCAATATCTCATAATGGTACAACAGATAAATAGTCAATCTTTAGTGAAATTAGTTGAACCGTCAAAATATTGTAAATTCACTACATTAATTTACTGGATTGTGTTAATTTAAATTGGGGGAATATTTTAAATAAACTTTTTAACATAAATTTTTATAGGAAATCAAATCACCCCCTTCAAGAGTGTCCTACTCCGACCATCACTGGGTATCAAATGATTTTTTTCTTTCTACAATTTTCAAAGGTGTCGAAGCATTCAAATAGGTTCCAATTGTAGTTTTAGTTGTGTTTTAAAAATCTATGAATTTGTATTATTTGTTAATTTTTATCTCTTTAAAAATATTTTTTTTATTATGGATAATAGATTGGAAGGTGCTATTACAAACATACCTCCCTACATTAAAAAACTAACTATGCCTAGTAGAATATTAACATGAAAATACACTTATAAAGTATGATGCTTGATATTTCGATGGTAATAGAAGACAAATATGAAAAACATTGAACTCCAAGAACAACATAGATTGAAAATACAAAAAAACTAATAATAAAAATTTCAATGCTAGGAATGCTCTATTTTGTAAACTAAGGTAGGAGGAATTTAATAAAATATATTCTGGTAAATATACCTATTAAATTTGGAACACCTTAGATATCTAATATGAAGGAACTAATAATGTTAATGAAATGAGACTTAATAGTTATACTATTAAGTATGATAACTTTAATATGATGCCTCATGAGCCTATTTCTGAAACATATCTCAGGGTTAATGAAATTTTGAACACCATGACCTATTTTGGAAGAGATATTACAGGAAAGGAGAAAATAATGAGAATACTTAGAAGCTTACCTAATAAATGGATATGAACTTCTATATCTATTAGATAATCTTGTGACATTAGCAATGTTCTTGTAAAGGAGTTGATAGGAAACTTGATGATGTATGAGGAAGAAATAAAAGTAAAAAAATTAGAGCATAATGAACCGAAATGAAAATATGATGCTTTCAAATATACTGCCTCTATGTAGATGGAAAAAGTTCAAGATGAATATAAAAGTTCATGTGAAAGAAAATCATCAACATACGATGATCAAGAGATTGCTCAAATTGCCATAAGGATTAATAAATTTTATAGAAAGAAGAAATTATTCTAAAAACCAATTATAGAGGAATGTATGATCATAAAGGACATTAGAGAAAGGATTGAAAAACATGTGGTAAATTAAATTAATTTTTTTTTCTATGAATGAAAAAGAAAGGGACATGTACAAGATGAATGTCTCAAGCTAATGTACAAGAAGAAGTATGATGATAAGAAAAGAACGTATAAATGGAAATAAAGTCAATATAGAGTGATTATTAGGATATTTAAATGGACTAAAAATCCTTTCATGATGAAAATTCTAATAAGGAAAATATGTTTTTTATGACAAACACATCTAAAGTAACATTCAACACTCTTAAACATAGTGATACTATTTTGGAGATGAAAGTGATTATGAAGACATGACCACTGAGGAAATGTTTGAATATTGTAAAATGATAGAATACAATTTTAATGTAATAAAATATAAATATAAATATTTAAATAAATAATAGTTTTTTACTACCACTGTTAAATCTGAACATTCTATAGAAAAAGGAAAAAATTAACAACTGCTTAAGAAAAATAATGAGCTTAAATTTCCAAATTTGCAATTAAATTTTTTTAAGAATATTTACATATAGTATTGAGATATTGGTTCAAATTATTGGTATACAAGTAATGACTATGTATAGTACTAGAAAAATATACCAACTAAGAAAGAGAAATATGACTTAAACTCATTTTGTATCAAAATCTGGAAAATCTGGTTTTTTTCACGATTCTCAAAAAATTTCCTGCATGTTCAAGATATGAAACATATTCTACTGTTTCAAGTTTGTATAGACCAAATAAAGTCAATTTTTCAAATACTTTACATACTATTTACAGGAAATACATGAAAAAAATGTTGGTTTCCAATGATCTTATTACTAATGTTATTAGACAATAAAAAATATGGGTAGCAAAATCATTTCATGTCTAATAATATTTTATAGGAATCCTATTTGATGAGATCCTATAAATTCTTATAGTACATGGATAGTGGATGTTCAAGATATATGACTGGAGATTACTCATACTTCAAGAACATCATAAATATTGATGATGGTAATGTCACTTTTGGTGAAAATGCTAGAGGAAAAATCATCAGCTTTTCCTGATTGGTACCTCTAACTCAGTTATAATTTCTAAAGTACTTTTTGATGATAGATTAAAATAAAACATAATTAGTATATTTTATTTATTTGATGGTGGATTTAATGTAAAAATTTTAAAATTGTGCATGTCATGTTTTATATTATAAAAATAAGTTAGTATTTTATGCTTTTAGAAATTAAATGATTATACTATTGATTTAGATTCATTAATTTCTCAAAATATATCTTGTGTGAGGGATTTTCATAAGGAGTATTGAATATGGAATATGATATTAGGACATTACATTATATAATCATAGAGAAATCATACTAGAAAAGGATTATTCAACACTCTACCAATACTTGATTTTCCAAATGATAAAGTCTGTAATCATTTTCAAAAGGGTATACAACACTAATTCTATTTAAACCCAAAGAAACGAGTGTCAAATTCAGAACCTCTCGAGGTGGTTCACTTGGAATTTCATGGATCTTCAAGAATTTCATGTCTAATTGAGAGTCATTATTTCTATGTTCATGTAAATGAGTATTTAAGATAAACTTGGACCTTCTCCTGGTATCACAAAAGTGAAGCTTGTTACCATTTTACAAAGTATGCTAGAACTGTTGAAAATATTAGTGGTACTAGAATTAAAACTTTAAGATGTAACCATGGCCATGAGTTTTAGAATCAACAGTTTGAATTATTTTTCTCACAAAATGGCTATAGTCATAACATATATGTTCTTAGGACACCCTAGAAAATGGAGTTGAAGATAGATGAAATAGAACGCTGAATAAAATTTCTAGAACCATGCTAAGTGAGTGTAACATTCCTATATATTGCTGGGTAGAAGCTATCCATACAACATTCTACATAATCAATTGAGAATTGATTATACATATCCTTAATATAACTCTTTATGAGTTGTTGAAAAATATAAAACCAAAGGTTAAATAATTAAATGTTATTTGTTTCAAAGTCAATATTCGTAACACTATGGATAATCTAGAAAAACTTCTCTCTAATAGTGATGAAGGAATTATCCAAGGATATTAAAATTATAGTAAATCATATAGAGTCGTCAATAAGATAACCAAATGCGTGGAAGAATCTTTAAATTTCATGTTTGATGAAAGATATCCACATGAACCATATACCTATCTAGAGAATATTAGGAATGATCTTTCAAATATTGACAACAACACTATATCTTCCGACCATCCTGAGAAGAAAGATGTTAAAACATCCAGTCCTGGAAATTCTATAGATTCTATTCATGTCGAACCTAAACGTATTGAAGAACTTGAAGTGTCTAGATCATCTTTTTCATGACCTATTATAACTCTTAAGAACCACCCTTCAGATGTCATAATTAGAGATTTAGACAATAGAAATCAGACTAAAGATTCAATAAGAAATCATGTTTAATATCAATGGTTTTGTCACAAATTGAACATAGGAATATCTATGATGCTATCAATAATGAGTTTTGGGTGATGGATATGCATGAATAATTAAAAAAAATTTAAATAAAAAATGTATAGACTCTTGTAGATAGACACAAATACACCTTGACTATGGGAACTAAATTGGTTTGTAGGAATTACATAGATGTATGTAGTAACATAGTTAGAATCAAAGCTAGATTGGTTGTACAAGGTTCTAGAAAATAAAAAGGGATCGACTACGAGGAATCCATTTCATCCATAGCTATATTTGAGGCCATTAAAATCCAGCTTGCTTCTGCAGCACATCTAGATTTTAATCATTATCAAATGGATGTCACGAGTGCATTCTTAGATGGTTATGTAATTGAAAATTTATTTGTTAAAAAATTCTATAGTTTTATAAATCCCCACTTTCAAAATAATTTTTTTAAATTATCTATAGATTTATATGGCTTATAGAGTGCTCCAATATCTTGGTATGATAGGCTCAACAAGTTTCTTATTTCCAATGGTCTTTCAAATGGTGTTGATAATTTTACCCTTTTAATAAAACAAATTTCTAAATAAGTTATAGTAGTAAAATTTAATGTAGATGATATTATTTTTGTTTCCTCTATGAATTATAAAGGTGATGATTTTTCAAAAATTATGAAAATTATATTTGATATGAGTTTAATGGGTGAACAGAAATTCATTCTTGAATTTCAAATATTTCAAAATGAAGAAGGTATTTTTTTTGAATCAATGCGAATATGTATGGATAATTTAAAAAGATTTATATTTGAAAGAACTAAGATTAGTGACACTCCAATGATTACCACTTGTATGTTGGGAATTTATGAATATGGTAAATCTATTAATCAATCCACTTACAGAGGAATGACTAGTACTTAACTATATTTAACAACTAGTGGTCCAGCTATTATCTTTTTTGTTTGCATGTGTGAATGTTTTCATGAAAATAAAAAATATTATCATTTAAATTATATCAAAAGGGTTTTAAAACACCTAAAATATACAACCAATTTAGTACTGTTCTATCCTAGAGGAAAACCTTTTTATTTAGTGAGTTAATCAGATGCTAACATAGGGGGATGTAAGTTATAAATAAAGAGCACATATGTCACATTTTACCTTTTTTGGAATTCTATAGTTTCATGGTGTAGTAAGAAACTAAATTCTATTGAATTATATACTATAGAAATAAAATACATAGATATTGGTAGTTTTTGTGCACATAATATTTGGATGAAACACACTTTACTAGACTATGGATATCAATTCATACATGTTTCTATAAATTGGGATAAGACAACAGCTATTAATATTTCTATGAATCCTATTTCACATTCTAGGACAAAAACACATTGATGTAAGAGAAAGATTTTAGAGACACCATTATCAAAAAGTTGTTATAAATATATAATTTATTAATATTGAACATCATCTTGTTGACATTTTCACTAAGCCATTGAACTCTGAAATAATGAACTACATCATACATGAGTTAGGAATGATCAATCTATAGGAACATATGTTTTTATTACTTTGATAATTTTTTGTGATGTTGTCCTGCTGACATTGAATGTTTGAAGCTAAAAATGTCATGATAACACTGATAAATTTGTCATACTGACACCATTTTCATGCTGGTGTACTATTCATGATGATACAGTTGACATGCATACATAGATTCTATGTCATGCTAATACTCTATCATTCTGACACTGATGACTTGTAATGCCGACATTATTAATGTTATGAAAGATCTATCATTTCAACACCGATGAATCACTATTTTTATCCATTTTATTTTTTACCAAAACAACACTGTTTCATTTATTTATTTGATCCTAGTTCACGATTTCATGATTTTGTGATTTCAAAAGCCCTAAATGATATAAATTCGAGTATATCTACTCAACTTATTTACACTTACACTCACTCAATCGTTTCACTCTCTACCCTTATCCTTTCACCATCCGAAACTCAAAAAGAACTGTTGGAATGGTGTGTGTGAAGAGATCTCTTGAAGGTAGAGAGTCTTGTGCAACTAAGAAATAGAGAGGGGAATTGAAAAAAATCATCATACCTATGAATCCTACTCCGGTGATTTGTGTAGTGACTCCAGAAAAAGAGGTTGTTGTAGAATGTTTTTTTGGAAAGAAATTATTTCTAATATGGTTGTTATAGGATCAGGTATGGCTTGAGTGGTTCTCAGATAATGGAATCCCCTTCTAACCGAATCTATTTCAAGAATTTTATGTGAAGATGGAATTCTTTCTGGATAAAAAATTACATTTCTTGGATTAATTCAATAGTGAAAGGAAAGATAATATCTTTTCCATCAATTCAATGTGTTGAATTTATTAAAGTCCATCATGATGGTGGGCTTAATGATTATCAAGGTACCTTTCAATGTGAGAGTGATATTTTCTACTTTGAGACAACACTTAAGGAGATAACTGATAATAATGAGCATAGGAGACCCATTCTTATAGAGTTAGAAGGGGAGTGTAGAATTTTGTTCATGTTTATACAACATCAGATAATTCCCAAGAAAGGGGAGTTTTTATCACTATAGTATTAAAATTTGTACCTGATTTATCTACTATGAAATGGTATTATGTTAACTATATGTACATACATTATTATGAACAGAAAATAAGTGATCAATAATTATTGTAAAACCAATTCCCTATTTTATATAAGTTCAATATCATCTATGTAAAAAGATAAAGGTTGTGTTAGTGAAGGATATGATTTTGTTTCAATGTATAATGGGATCTGCCTAGGTAAAGAGATCTGTAAAAGAATGAAGATCAACTAGAACCCATGGATGAAATAATGGGTTGGGGATAAAGATAAGATTTTTGATAAGTTCAGTATAGTGGACCATCTAACTAGGTCTATGAATATGTATGATCCTTGTATGCAACAATATGTGGACGTTTTCTACTCTTCAGAAGAAGAAGAAGATCCATCCACACCTGTCAGAGATCAAGGGTCACCTATCGATGATAGGAGTGATCCCGACACAACAGAATCTCACAAAGGTTTTTCTTTTGGGCCTCTTAGTCATCTACTTGTCTTACCCTCTGATGAGCCCATACTTGATGAAAATGAAGATGAGGAGATATATGTCTCGAGATGTGTGGAATATATAAGTAGATATAGTGTCTCTGAAAAAGAATAATAACATGGAAGTGCTGAATATGAATGTGGTAGAGGTAGAGGTAGTGGTATGAATAGGATGAAGGTGAATAAAATGTGGAGAAAATGGAAGTGAAGTTCATGTATCTGAACATGATAATGATAAAGGAAGTTAATGTGATGGTGACCATCATAGGGATGATCAAGGTAGATATTTAGAGATTGTTGGATCTATTGTTCGAGAACAGTTGGAAGAACCTCCTAAAGTTGATGTTGATGAAAGAGAAAATGTTAAGTTTTATGATGAAGTGGAATTTTAAGTGAATCATGCACCTCAATTAGTATATGAAAGAAGGATACATCCTGATGAAGGTGAGAAACTAGTGATGAGAGATCAAATTGAAGAAAATCATGAAGAACGTAGTGATTAAGCTGATGGGGAGAATCAACCAAGAAGACTATGACTTGACACTCTCACTCCTGTGTATGATGATGTTATGATGGAATTGGAAAGGAATACTAGGTATGTAGTACTATGATTGGATTTTTAAGAATAAAATGATGAGGTATTTTTACCTTTTGCAACATGATCAATAGTTGAGACCCTTCTTAGTGACTCTATCACTTAAGTAGATTTCGAATGATTTAAGGATTAAATTTTTTCATTTGTAAGTATATCAGTTAAATCTCAGATGGTGCATGAAATTAAACAATCTAGAATCGAAGACACTATGTTTAGTTATGAATTATAGTCTCTTAGATCTTGAATAGTAGAAAGAAGGAAATTTGAGAATGTTTTTTCTATTCCAAGTCAAATAATGTGTTTGAGTAAGGCTGATGCGGTAAATGTTTCAATGAAAGTGATAGAGAATATTCAACCCAAATTAATCACAACTTTTGAGAAAATTGTTGAAAATGCTTCCAAGTTGGATAATAAATGACTAGGATTGCCTCTATAATAAATAATTTTACCATAGAGTAGAAAGGCATTGTGGATACTATTCTTAATGCTTTGAAGATTCATTCCTTAACTCCTACTATTATTCCCTCTACCCATAGTTAGACTTCTAAGACCATCAATATTGAGGAAGTTCAAAGTGTTGTTAATGAAGAGCTTCAAGATTTCATTGATGCTTCGGGTTTGGAAAACCTTGAAAATGTTGTCAAAAATAGTGACCATATTCTTGATATGGTCAGACTCTTTTCCAAGAGTGCTGAGACTCCAAATGCTTAGATCCCAGAAATGGTGGATTATTATTTCAAGAAGATCATTACCAAACATAAGTTGACCAGTCTTTTTGAATATTTGATAGGAAAATTTAATTGCTTCTAGTGACCAATTCCATTAATGGTCAGGTACATATGATGAAGGACTTTACTCCTCCTTTGGAAAAAATCATGGAGAATAAAGATGATTTTGATAAATCAATGAATTATGGTGGTGAAATCAATGATGATTTCATCAAGCACTTGAAGCCATACCATCATGTGCAAAGTGATGTAATTGTAGTGACTCCTACTAAACCTATTAAACCTGGTGGATCGATGCCTCCACCTCGAAATTCAATTTCTCAAACCTTGACTCAGAATTGTTCAATGATCTAATAGAAGAATCATCATCCTGTGTTATAGGTTCCCAAACCCATCCTTGTACCTAATGTTCCTGAATTAGTGATCCAAACTCCTCTAAGAATTTCATCAGACCCTCCAGCTTCTCATCCACCATCTACTGGAACCTCTATTCACCCCTATTAGAAAGGGAAGGAACCACTTAATATTGTGTAGTAGTGTGGATAATACTCATATATTGTTATTTGGTTGTCTTCTGTAGTCTTTCCCTAAATATTTCCAATACATTTTACTTCATTGATTAATAAAAAATTTTGCTCATTTATTTCATAAATTTGTGTTCACTCACATACTCTATAATATATCATATTCCATTACTTACATTTCATTAAGGATTTTATTATTTGATACCCTTTTCACTTTTTGATAATCCAAAAATGTAGATAACAGTTTAGAATTATCCTTATTTACATTACCTTTGATATTACTCTTATGTAATTTTTTCATTTTATTCCATTACAATTTATTTTACCTATTCACCTTATCTATATTTTGGGAAATTTTATTAATAATGGGGGATGATAAGTAGAATTTTTATTGTCCACATAAAATGAATGTACTTTATAATTCTATGATTTGTTATCATCAAAAGGGGGAGATTATTCGCCCATAAGAGAATGGTGGCCACAATGCCTAGTATTCATAGTTTTAAAAATCACAAATCATGTCAAATCCCATTAATCATGTCTAATAATATAAATAAATATTTTTAAGTTTCAAAATGTGTAAATATTATTTTCTATTATCACATATAATTTTAACACATTCTGTAAGTATTTATATTCTAAGATAGTCCAAGAAAAAATATTTTCTTTGTATGGTAGACTGACACTGATAGAAGTGATGAGACACCGATAGTTCAAACAAGTCACTGACAGCTCAATTGACTAACCGAAACATGGTGCTACTGATACATGGAGCTACTGATGCAAGGAATCACTGATAGTGCAATCGATACAATGACATACATACTGTCTCACTGATAGTTCAAAGGAAAAATTGATGCAAGAACCTACTGATTCAAGGACCCACTGATGTAGGGACCTACCAACGTAGGGACTTTCCAACACAATGACCTACCGATGCAAGGACTTACTGACACATAGACACACAAATTGAAGTAGAAACTGATGGAAAGTGTCACCGATACAAGGAAATACCGAAAGAGGATTCACTGATAGACTGGTTAAAATTCCATTTATTTAAAATTACTTCTAACATTTATATTTTTATTGATTTAATTTGACAAATTTATTTAATGTTTTTTTTAAGGAATCTTAAATGAGGATATCAGAACTATGAGGTATAATATCTTCCAGAAGCATGCTCATTGTTAGACTCCAAGACTGTATTTGAAATGAAAATATCAAGATAGAAATAATACACAAAAAACAAAAAAGGGTACATGCGCACACAAAGTAGCAAACCAACATAAGAAACATACAAAAAGATATACCACATGATGAACTCTTCATTACTTCTTGTTGTGTACTAGAGAACAAATATTCATCTAATTTTCAACATATCTGAAACATCCTACTAATACTATGGAGAGGAACATCTCACCCCCAAGGAAGTCATAACACAATGCTCTATGACATTCCATTTCGTTTTTTGCATCCAAAAGAAGACTCTATCTTTATCTTTGATAGATCAAAGATTATAGAGATAAATTGCATAACACAAAAATCCATCTAATCTCTATCTAATACCTATTTCACTACATTGTTACTTTTTATTACATTTTCAAAAAGTGTGTCAATCTGTATGTAAAACACACACTATCTCTTGAACTGAACTACATGATATCATATATCCTCACTTAAGTGTATTTTTACAATTGTTTATCCCACAGAGAACTATGGAAGAGGTCATGTGTGACCTGGTTGTATTTTGATCCCATGATGAATAGTGGTAGAGGTATAGTGACCTAGACAGTGTGTGGACTATTGTGTAAACCCCGATATAGGGTGTAGATAAAAACCTTTATCTATATATAATTCTTGTGTGAAAGTGATCTCCAAGTAGATAAGACTAATTCTCTACTTGAGATTGATCCTCCTGTATTATATCCACTGTGTTTTCAAATGTAGTTTTATTAGTTTTTACCTATATTTCAAACAAATAAATTTCACATTTATAGTTAGTCTTATCTTGTGTTTATAATTTTTTGCCTTATTAAATTATTTTTAAAAGTTGTATCAATATTTCATATTGTTACATCTATGAAATAATCAGTCTTTTGAAAAGTTAGTTGAACAATAAAACTATTATGAATTCAATACTTTGATTAACTGGCCTGTTTTGTATTAAATTGGATAAACTTTTAAATTAAATTTTTATCAGAAATGTTTATAGGAACTCAATTAACCCCAACATGAGTGTCTTAATCTCACAAATATTTTCTCCATGTGTCTTTTTATCTTTTTTATTTTTTTAATTATATTTATCATCAACAGAGTCAACCAAACTTCATAAATAATTATTGAAGAATATATATCCTCTACCATATGAGGAATATCTAAAAAAAATCCATCTTCACCACTCTTGTCAATCTTTCAAATGTTTTTTCATTTATTCTTTATGATGCATGGACTCCCAAAAAATCTTAAGAGTTTATAAGTTATAGTTTTTTCAATTAAACATTTCAAATGGAGTTACATCAAAAATTGGTCTATAGAAACACCAGTTTTTAATATAAATAGAAGTTCACTTGTATTTCTTCCAAATTTAATTATAAATACCTTGTTCAAGTAACATGGTTCTTCCCATTTTAATAATACATATATTACTTCTTTCATAAAAACAATTTTATTGAGGAGTGTACGGTGTACTAAACTCATTCTGAATTCCATGATTCTTAAGATAAATTTCTTATTCTGTATTTTTGTATTAACAATCATTTTTTTCTCAAAACATTCACTAAATACACAATTTCCTTCTAATCATTACTTTTTATACATTTATAATTTTTTCGATCATCTAATATATTTTTCATATAAATAATAAAATTCATGCGAGTTAATTCATCGATGAAGGTAATGATGTAGTTATCAACATGTGTTAATTTTTTTCTTATTAGCCTATAGATATCTAAAAGAATATGTTTTAGATGTCTCTTTAAATAAATTTATATTTCTTATGAACATAATCATTAATCATTCCTTTCTAACAAATTGTGCACAACCAATTTCTTCTTCTTGTCATATCAGGAAAACCGTAGATATTATCTTTCTTTGATAACTTGATCATTTTTATCTGAAACATGCATCCCAATATTTTATTCCATAACTTATTTTGTTCTATTATACCTATGTAACAATATTTTTGAGCCACAATATCTTGGAACAAATTTCTTTTAATACATTGGCCTCTTAAAAATATTTTTTCATCTTCCTAACTTACCACAACTAACCCATGTTTTCTAGGGACATTATTATTATCGTCATCACAATATTTTGAAAAACATAGCAGGTTATGTTACAGATCATCAACAATCAAATATTTTTTTGATTTCCACTTTTATTCTACAATGATCTCTGATCCAACACCCTTGATTATGAGAGATTCATCATTGTGAAATTTCAACATTACTTCTGTGAAATAGTTCACATTCATTAATAGTTTCAAATTTCATGTCATATGAGAAGAATTCATACTAAACATAATTTAAGGTCGTTCAAATTTTATAGATTTTAAAGAAATTTCAAAAAAATGAACTTTTTCTTTCTATTTACCTTTCGTAACATATGGATTTGGAGATTTTTTAACAATCTTCTGTTGTCCCAGTAAGAAAACAAGACAACATTTTTCTGGGTGTCTAGGTTTTTTACATATTTCCCAGATATTTTCCCAAGGTTGGAATCTCTTTTAAATTTTATCATCAACCTTATCAGGTTTATTCAGATTATCCTTCTCATACTTATTTATTTGAAAGTATTGAATCCCTCTCAAACATTACATTATGTAATTTTTTGAATAGTGATTATATGTTTTATTAAAACAACACATATTGTCCATGTGTCTTAATCCAACACAATACCAACAGTATCCATAGAGAGAATATTTTTCTATGAAACATCATTTTTTTTAATTTGTGAACATATTTCTCAACAACCTTCTATTATTTATTATCATAGCATTGTTGGACACAAACATTCTACATTCAATCAAAATATTCTTTTTCGTCATAGTTTTATTTTTAGCCTTATCAAAACAAGAAGTAATAGAATATTTTTTAGACACATATTTTTTAGACACTTTTGAATTATCTAATTTGTTTTTTGGACACATATATAACGCCCCCACTTTTTAATTCTCAGAAACAATTTCTGGTTTCTTCTTAACAATTTAGTGTAACTTTTTATTTTCCTCACTTCAACAGTTTCTAGATTTTTATAAAAATTTTGTGATATAATTATTGAAACATGTAACACTCTATTCATATTTAGAATGTTTTTTTTGGAAAAGTTCCATTTATTATACATTTTTTCTGCAACATTACATCCTGATATTCACAATGAATATTTTATTTCTCTATAGATTTATTCAAATCATTAATCTCTTCCAAAGTCATGATTTTCTCTCTCTAAAAGAATTCATGATTTTTCGTTGAAGATTTATCACTTTTAAACATTTGGATTTCATTTCTCATTCCTCCCATCCATTCCCATAAATTCTTTAAATTATTTGTTTAGATCAAATTTTAATTGTGTTTCTTCTTCTATGGAACTTTTACTTTCAAGACCTTCATTATTTGTTGTTGCAATTAAATTATTTTCTACATCTTTCTTAAAGGAATTGTTTTATACAACCTCACTGTCTTCTTCTTTGACATCTTAAGAAAAGAAACTTCTTCCTTTTTATTTTAATTTTTTATCTTAACCTATTGGAAAATATTTATCATTATCACCATGTTTCTTACATGATCTATTATTCCATCTATCATATTCCTCAATATAATATTTTTTATTTCGTTGAGGGTAATTAGCCAAAACGTTCCCCATGGATCTAAATTCAAAACATTACAATGGAATATTCCCTTTGTATTTACTTATACCTCTTCTCACATTTTTAGAAAAAAATGACAAAAATTCATCATGATTTTTACCTACCTCATTTTTGGAATCAAAATAACAAAATTATTCATGAGCTATATCCTTATTTGAAATTTCATTATTTTAACCCTTGAATGAAATTTCTATATCATCTTTTTTTCTAAATTTCCTAACATGTTCCGTTATCATTTAATTTCTAATTAGAGTACTATAAAAACCATTAATAGATAATGTTTTTGGATCACTATCTTCAATTAACGAAACTTTAGGGTAAAATGAATCCGAAAGAATTCTCAATATCTTTTCAACAAAATTTTATGCTTCAAAATTTTCACCAAGACATCTAATAGTGATAAAAATATCATTCAACTTAATAAAAATGTCACCAATTGATTTATACTCACCAATTTTAAAATATTCATACATCAGCCCTTATATTTGTAATATTTTTGTCTTCACTTTTATACTACTTTAATAAATATAAATCATCATATAACATACACCTTTTGTAGTGAAAACACCTTTTATTTCTAAAAATTCACATTTAAATACTGATGAAAGTAAATAATTCATAACTCTACCATAATTCTTGATATTCTTCTCATCAATAGATATAAGAGAAACCTTATCATCAATATGTAAAATTCCATATCCTACAGCTTTAAAAACATCAAATCAATAGAGATAAGATAGGGTAACTTTCTATCAATATATATTTAAATGTTATTACCTTCAAAGACTGGAATCCCTATACTGTTCACAAAATTCAAATTCCTCATCACATTTTCTCTTCAAAAAACTTTTCCAAAGATTTAACAAAGGGGACCTTCACTCTGATACAAATTGAGAATATCCAGTAGGATGAAAATATCACTAAGAGGGGGAGGGTGAATCCATGATACCTTTTACTTTTAGGTATCATTACTTATGATAAAACCTTTGGATCCTATAAAATATTTATCAACCTTTATAGATATAAAACAAACACACAACCATAGTAACACAATAATTAATAAGGTTCACTACTTAAAACATGTATCTATATAATTTATATGGATTGGAAACAGTACAACACCTCATAGTCCACTTGAGAAAAATCATTTTGTGTGGAATAAAATGAGTAGGACATCTCCTTACACTCATGTAGCATTATATTCAATTCAATAGTGCATGTTATTCAAATATCATGGAATAATGTAAGATAATTTTAAAAAAAAACATGTTACGGTGATTCTTGATATATTTTTAAAAATATGTTCTTCAAACTATGATTATTAGCTTTCTTAAATAGTTGTGAGAAAGAAATTCTTCTTGACTTATTGATAACAATAATTCTGACCACCCGGTCTAATTACTGATTTCAATTTATCAATACAATTATATTTCTCTATTAGAATACTTCTAAAACAATTATGAAATTCTTCTTCCACCATCTCTAAATCTGAATCTGATTTCCCTAGTCTAATTATCCAACCCAATAAGACAAATAGTTAGATATGATATTATCTATTATATTTTATTCTTTTTTCTAGAAAACATTTTCAGGCATGCTCATTACACAATTTTATTCTTCTAATAAATTAAGTTCTTATATCCCTTATTCTCAATATTACATCCTTGTAAAAAAAGTAAAAAGTGATTTCTCCATTTATAGAAAACCCAAAGTATATGGGCATGATTTTAATTTTTTTCCCAACTCATATAAATTTATCAAAATCTCACTTTTCCTTGAACTCCAAATGCATCTATGACTTCTTAAATTATTGTCAACTCTTCTCTAATATTCTCAAATCTTCTTCAAATATAATCTTCATTCAAATATCATAACATTATTATATCTTATTCGCATTCATTATTTATATTTCAATTATTCATTGTAATTTAATCATTATTATTCTATATGACACTTGTAAATGTCGGGAAATTGATAACTTCTCAAAAAAATGTTCATAACCTCTTTAAAAAAAATTAAAACTAAAGACATCAAATTACGATTCTCTACACCATTTGAGATAGTAATCTTACCATTTTGATTTCCCCATTTTGATGAAGACATTATATTTTTCAATACATTTCTCTATAGTAAATGTGAAAAATGTAAAAAATATGTATTCTCCTTATGATTATTAGTACTAATTGATAATCAAAATAAAACATATTCTTTGAACTTTAATCTCCCATTGATAATACTTTTGAAATTTCTTCAGTCTCTTCTAGAAAGCCTCATCATTTTTTTCTTTGGGCCGATGATCCTATATAATATCAGGTTATCAGTGTCACCTCCTATCTGATGGATTTAAACCCAAAACATTAGTTTCCTTAATTCTATTAATCCACTTATTATGTATGTTTTTCTTTCTTTCCTAATATACATGATACTAAAAAGAAAAAAAAATTATACCTAATGAAATGTTGAATACATTACTACATAGTCTCTAAATTTATTTTTGTATCATCCCCCATTAAAATTACATCTTTTAATTTTCATTGGTCCCAAAAAATTATAACAAAACAATTCTACCTATGATGTTTACAATGGAATACTGAATCTAATGGATTGTTATCAGTAGTTTTGACCCTAGTAACTTCTTTATTTTCTTAATATGAAACCAACAAAATTGGTTCTAATAGGATTTAAGTCTTTTGTATTTTGGTATGACTGAAAACTAGTGTCTTCATTATTTCTCTATTTTATCAATTATCCCAACCTTTAAAAAAATTACTCTGATGATACCATATTGATGGAATGAGATCAAAAGTCTTTGGCTTCAAAAATTACTTTCTTCATCCAACTTTATATTGTATCAACACTTACGTCATGACATTGAATATATTGAGGATATACATATCATTTTATAACTTATAATGTAAAGTATTATAACATTCTATTCATCGAGAAACATATTTCTTCTTAACAACCTAAATATGATTGGAATAACTCCCCTTTATTTCATCAAGATACCACCACAAGTTTTTAGAAAACTTATTATTTTTGGGAACTAGAAATCAAAAAATAGTTATCAAATTTACACTGGATCCAGGAAGACTCTGACAGATATTCCCATTATGATATTCCATTCATTCTAGAATAAATATGACTCTGATGATCCTTTTCTTTCAGAAGACTTATTCTCAATCTAATGGAATTTCATAAGCACTTTAATATCATAATCTAAATACGATGGGATGTTCGATATCCAACATATAAAATGTGTGGTGATTTATTTTTTTAAAACAAAATACAATTATCTTATAAAAAATCACTGAGCATATAAAAACCTTCACTATCAAAAATGATCCAAACAAACAATAAAGGGTTCCTTGTTCCTTTGGATAGATGAATGTGAGTAACATTTCAATGAAAAAAGTAAATGTTAGTAAACTCACCAATTCTTACATTACTCTATAGTGGAGATGGTTTTGATATCTATAATGTTACACCAATGAAGGGAATAGTATTCATCCCCATGAAAACTGATATGTTTATACATTGTCAATCATGAAAATATACAGTTCATGTGAAAAATTACCCTACACATTATTTGGAGTTTACTGTTGTGTATTTTTGTTAGATATATGAAGGAATTATCATTATAAAGAAAAGGTGTAATATATATAATAATTATAAACTATTAATGTATATATTTAATCAATATGATCTGAATATGTTCTAGAGAATAGAATTGGATTTGATTAAATATTCTGATCTCTCAGTACATTATATCCCTATGAAGGTAAAAAACATGGAAGATTATTTTATTTTAAGGGTCATACCATCATATCATTGTTGGGTATAAAAAAAGATCTAA
Organism: Viscum album; assembly: GCA_963277665.1. Classification (NCBI taxonomy): domain Eukaryota; kingdom Viridiplantae; phylum Streptophyta; class Magnoliopsida; order Santalales; family Viscaceae; genus Viscum; species Viscum album. The sequence continues at coordinate 1,586,590,140 of OY728141.1, read as the reverse complement.
TTTTTATATTTTTTTAATCTATTGACCTAAAAATTAAAATATATGGTGTGAAATCTAATAATTATCAAATGAAATATAATCATATAAATAAGATATCATTAAAGTCACATGGTAAGATGATGTAGATCTATAAAATAATGTGATAATTGTTCTTTAGTCCATCCTGAATTATGTTGGAATGAAGATTTCTATAACCTTGTATGTCTACCATAAATACCAAACATATAGAATGATCTCTTTGATGAATCTTATAGTTCATCAGTATATATTCATATTGTAAGTACAAAGATGTATATAGATATAAAAGATTATTCTAGGTGGGACAACACAATGAGATATATCATTGACTATGTATCCAATGCTTAGTATGTTAGAAAGATAATGGTGTGCTATAAATTTTTTGGTGGGTGTTATAACCATTACTCATACCTAAATGTAAATGTGAGAACATTGTCATGTATTATTTAATTAGACTACCAAAAACTGATTCAGTTTATAATTATTTATAGGTTATTTTTAATCACTTTATGATGTCATCACACATCATTGATATCCAAATGGATTTAAATATTCATCACCTTGAAGAACACAATGTAATGAAGATTCAAGGTTTCATGGAGTTCAATATTCTATTTTATCTTATAGTTTTATGAAGTTGTCCAATAAATAGATTCTTATGTTTTATTTCTATTAAACAATATTTTTCACTTGATCATTAATGTGGATCCTTATAAGTCTCAATATTGATGAAATATTAGAATAATTATATACTATGATGAAGTCAGATAATGAAATACTTTTTAAATGATGATATATGAGTAAGTAATAGATAATGTAGGAGTAATTAATAAGAACCTCAAGGCCACATTTAGTTGATAGAAAATTTAAGCTAATAGTTACCAGTGAAATCAAATTTTTTATGTTATTTAAAAGTTATTTATATTAATTTCCCTGTATAAGAAGTTTATGAGATTCAGGAAGAAGGGACATAAAATTCCTAGTTATAGCAGGAATGAATGTGATGTCTTCGACCTCATGTTAAATACATGAACATTACATTTATGGATTTGATACCGATGATGGTAACCCAATTTTCCCTAAATAAAATATTCAATATCAAAAAATATATTGGACAAATTATACTCCCAAAGTCCATTTATTTTTATAGTTCTATAAAAATATAGAAAACTATTACAAAAACAATACCCAATAAATCAAGAGATTTTCATTCCCACTATACATGCCTTTTCATATTTCATATTTGGTCGTCAACATCATCTACATGAATCCCTTCTAGAAATAATTAAATCAACATCATTAATGATAAAATAGGTAAAAAGAAACATAAGAATAGTGAGATCAAATTCTTTTTAAGGGTAAATGTAAACACTGCCAATTTAATGTCATTAATTAGAATAATAAGTGAATAAGGGTATGATGACATAATCAGAATGATTAACTGAATCATAAATGAAATAATTCCCATTAATAACTAAATCATCAACCATAAAACATGGATTTAATAATGTAAATACTCAAAATAATCAATAATCATGAGCCATGTGATATAAATCTTCATCTTAGGTAAAACCATAAACCCATGGAATGAATAGATAATGTGTATTGGTAACTTGGAACATTATCTTCATTGAACTCTTATAAAACCATTACAAACCCTTTAAATCCCTTTATAAATGGAAGAACCATATGATCTAATTCCATACCCAATGAATTGGAGTGCTATCTAGGTGCACTTATCATATATGATATAATTCACTCACCTAATTCTATATATGAACTCCCATTGTATTAGAAATTTACAAGAACTACAACCAGAATAAATTACATTGAAATTTAATTTTAAATAAAACTCATAAATCAATCCTTATTTCATTGATAACTGGATTGGCCCCTAGAAAATAAAAATGGTCAATGGAAATATCATTGAAATATTATTAACCCATGTAAAATAAATAGGATCAATAAAAATATATATGAACAAAATTATAATATACCCTAAGATAAGATGAGTATTGTATCATTAAAAAAATTACCCATTGGAGCATGACTAACAACAATAGTTTTTTAATTTGATGAATTTAAATACAATTAAAATATAATAAATTAAATTTTGAGAAAAATAAACTTTTCATTTTGGTGATTACTTTTACCAACAAAAAATTAAAAAAAATATATCAAAAATCCAATTATTAAAAACCAAATTTTGAAAGATATAAATGAATCTGCAAATATAAATGAAACATTCATTTTGGAAAATAATATTTCCAAATAGAAAAATAATTACTCATAAATAAATGAAATTATGAATATCCAATTATTTTAAAATAAACATGAAATATTATAAAGTATAAAAAAAATAAAGGTCATGATGTAGTGAAATTATATTCATTTAGTACATAAAAAAAATCCATTCACTATTTCTATAAAATCCCAATTGAAATGTTTTGGAAAAATCCATGATGATTCATTTAAAAAAATTATTAATATTCATAAATAGGAAATATTTTCAATAATAAATTATTTTAATATTGTTAAAAACATTTTGGAAACTAATTTTTAATACATGGTTTTGGAAGAAAAGTTATTTTGATAAATTTGAGAAAGAAAGATGAATTTAAATAATAAAATTACTTTCAAAGCATTTTTAATAATGGAGACTAAATAGAATACTATTAATAATGTAATAAAATTTCCATTTTCAACATCTAGATAAAGGGAAAATACCATGTAAAACTGAGTTAGTAAAAAACTAATTTTAATAAGAAACCATATTTGAAAAAAATTTAGAAAGAAAAAAATACCTGATGTAAAATAAGATACATGATCAATAACACTTACAAAGTACTTTATTTATATTTCTTCAATAAATAAGGGAGGAAATTTAAATTAATCCTTTTAACCACATTCTTAACCAATGTGGAATAAAATATATTTATTTTTAGTATATAATATGATATTATATACTCCAAAAAGAAACATGAATCATAAAAAATCCTGAGAGAAATTAGATTGTTACATAAAGCCTTTCCCCTATGTTACCTATTTAATTGTAAGACCCATGTAATAATATACTCCATTTATAGTTAATATATAATTGAAATAAATATTTCCACCATATAATATTCAAATTATCAATATATACCCCTTAAATATTATTATTGGTGTATATCATAGACATATGTCTCAAGGAAATAGAATTTATACAAATAATGCATACAAAAATCATAGAATTTAACATAAAATTAACTAATGAATTAATTATGCATATAAAATTTCAATCATCATTAATCATGTGGAAATAAAATATAATTAATCATAATAAATTATACACGTAATCGTATAATTTGGAATATATTGAAGAGTTAATATAACCCATTGAAAATGAATTGGGTTATGAAATTATTTACCACATATAAAATTTAATGTAAAATCCCTTTGTATTAAATAACTAAAATTGAAACATAAAATAATAAAATTTTCATGGATTCATCATATTACATGTAAAAGGGTTAGTATTTATGGCGCAAAAAATAATTATGTAGTTAATACTGAATATGTATCATATAAGTGAAAGTGATATGGGAAAGCCCCTTACCTTGAGTCCACACATTCCTTGTCTTTACATTAAATAATGAATAATAATATTTCATCTATAGATTTATTTCAGGATAAAATATTCTATGTTTAATACCTCATACATAAAAAATTTATTTTAATTCAATATTACAATATATTTGAATACATAATCATTTAAGTCCATGTTGGTTTTTTTTGTGAACGTTCGGTTTATTTTTTCAATATAGATTTTGTGTCTGAAAAGATCATTATTTCTACATATAAATAATATTAATAATAAAATAATTATTATATTTATAAATAATTTAATGTTTTAAAATCAATCATGATATATGGTTTCGAGAAATGATGTATGTTATGATCACGGAGATGGTATGTCTTATATACGCATGATTAATGTTTCAATTTTTTAATGATCTTTATAGAAATGTGTTAAGTGATATTTTATCTTTTAATAATTATAATAATATCATATATACCATATTTTATCATTAATTATAATTTTATATATCATACATTTTTTGTGGTGATGAAAATAAAGTCACATGGATTTGTGAAGGTGGTAGTCCACATGTTTTGGAATTGCATTTTCATTTTTCAATGACTGAAAATCGAATAAATAAATTGATATATTAGATTCATAGATAAATAAATATGTCATGAATATCATAATAAATTCATGTGTACCATATATATTTATTATTTTTAATCTTATTGCAATCTATGTAATGAGTTAGTTAAAAATGAATCACAACGTTTCGTGAGGCGGTAGTTTGTTGTATACACGAGTGACGTTATCTTATCCCACACTAGATGGAATGTAAATAAGTTATATAAGATATAATTACTCCATAAGTTTAATTATTTTAAAAATATAATATATAAACTTTATATCTATCATCATACTCAACTGTGAGTGGTGTTAATTAAAAAATTAATAACATCAATTCACAATGCGGAAATCCTCCAAACACACGAATGGTGATTTTGTAAACCATTTGGTGGAATTGAAGAATGATTAATGTTTCATAATTAAAAAAATAAAATATTAGTTTATATAAGATAATTAATTTATTATATATTGATGATTTAATAATAATTTAATTGTTTCTTGGAAGATATAAAATAAAAAATGCTCATTGAAGAGCATTACCTCTTCGTTGGATAACATCTTTTTATTTTGCCCAAAATAATGGTTAGGTTGACTTTATTCCAAAAATATAGATTATATGGTGATTTAGTTGAAATATGGAAGGTATATTGGAATGTATTTTTGGACACAATATACTTTTAATGTTTTAATAGGAGGGTATTGTGGGTGGCCTTTTATAAGTAAGGTGAGTGGTACAATTGTATTTTTTTGAAATAGAAAATGGATTTCCATTTTTTTCAAATCCAAATGGGTCTGTAATGGAGTATTATCGAGCCTTAAACATGATAATTTTTATGTATAGTCATTAAATATTTCTTAGAAATATTTTTTAGTAATTTTTATCCATATTGTATCATTTTAACCCCCTGTAAAACAATTTTCACCATAACTATGATAATTATTTTTTACTATTTTTAATATTAATTATGTTCAAAAATTATCATCACATTATTTGATAATATAAATTATTATTATTAAAAATATATAATCCATTATAATAAATTCAATTAACATAATCAGACAATTTTAATTTAAATCAAAACCCCCCAAATGTGACAAAAATACTGGTTTTTCATAAGTGTATGTTTTGAGAAAAAGATATTCTTTTATTCATTCTATGACTAATAATAATAATCTAATGAATACTAGTTAATATTAAATATTATATAATATATTCATTTTATTTTATTTAACTTTTATTAGGGATATTTTAATTAATAAAATTGGGGAAACATTATACACTTTTAAAAAATTCAAAAACCCTGTTTTTAAACCTAAAGACAAACTTATACAAAAATAAAATTGGAAATTTATTTAAAATATATTAATTATATTAAATATAAAAAAATACGTAAGTATCATGATATATTTTTCAAAATAAAAAGAAAATTTTAATTTAATTAATTTATTGAAAATAAATGATTTTTTTACAAAAATAAATTTTTTTCATTATTAACTAAAAATTAAATATTTTTCAAAAAAAGAAAACTTTTTTCTAAATAAAAAATTGGATATTATAATTTAGAATGATTTTAATAATATCAAATACATTTTTTAAATCAATATAAATTATTTCTAATATTTTCATGAAAAACACTTAAAAATCATTTTTGATGAAAACATATTTTTGATGAATAAATTTACATTACAAAAAATTGGCTGATTATTTAACAAAAAATTATAAATAATTAATATTGAGTATTAAATATATATATTGTAACACCCCTAGATTTTATGAGAAATATTCTTTTTAATTTCTTTGATGTCTTTTGTTTTATTCTACACCAAGATTAGCTTGCTCTATAAGCTACACCGTATTATCTTGTAGTATACGCAAACACTATTCTTGGCCTGTGTTGCACGCAAGAGCGACCTTCCTCGATAGCATGTGTTCTACGCAATACTGAGTTTCACAATAAAACGATATATTGTTATGAACTAGATGTTATGAATATTATTAACTACATTTGGAATTTTATTATATAATAATTCATCTTACACATAATCTAGAACATGTTATGTGAAAAAAATAAATTTTTTGGGTAAAATAAGTATTTTTAAAAAAATGCAGTTTTGCCACCTTTTAATGGCACACACACATTAAATCTAGTATTTGACACGTTTATTAATTCAATTAGACAAAATAAACTTATTAATTTCATTAAGGATATAAAAATGTACTTTGGATAAATTTTTAATATTTTTCTGTTAACTTTCATATTTTGATGAATAGTAATAATACGCTAAATTTTTCTCAAAAACAACTTTTTTCATCAACATAATTTATATAGTTAAATTATAAAATTTAATGGTTTTAAAGTATAATAGAATATATTTTTACCCTTTAATATAATCAAAGTCATTAGCATTAATTTTACATTGAATTCGTAAGTAGAATCATTTCAATTTTTTACAATGTTTTAACTTTTAAAACCCGTTTTCACAATAGACATATTATTTTTAAATTAAATAATGTAACTTATAAGTTTTGAATTTGGAAAAATTTATTCTATATTATGAATCATTAGGTCAAAATTATGTTAATATCCATCTTTTTATTTTTGGGCATTATGAATTGTAACTACCGAAAATTTTATTTACCACAGTTAAAGGTAAATCAGGTAATTAAGGGTAAAAATAATATTATAAAATTACACTAAACCTATATTAATATAATTTGATGATTATATTTCTCTCTAATACAAACATTGTTCGAAATAGAATCAATTTTATTTACCACATTTGTTTTATATGGATAATGTTATGAAGGGATAATGATTATGAAACCCATTTTATTCGTTGGGTTATGATGAATCATTTATGATTGTTTTGGGGAACATGTAAGAATGATTTCAATATGAGATGGTGGTACCTATATCTCCATCCAATCCATTGGGTAAATATTTTTATCTCATGAGATAGACATGGCTGGAATGAAAAGTTAATCTGGTTCAGTAATACTGGGATGGAATGGCAAGTAAACCTGATTCAGTAATGGACTTTCCACTATGATGGTCTTGGAAGAAATGCCTTGGCTACTATGGAAATCATAACATGGGATTAATGGTTTTTCACAATTATATGTTTTATTCCAATACTATTTTATCATTATTTATGTTCTTTTATGATCTATGCCTTATGTACTACCATGATTTATTTCACAACTCAATATATTGATGTTTAAACTATATGTTCATGTTTCTATATTCAAATTTATATGGTTTGTTTTATTTTATCCATGCCTACCATTACTGAGCATTTGACCTCACCCTTTATATGTTTTCTTTTCCCCTAGATATATGAAACTATTTTAGGTATGGAAACAAAATGGGAATATCTTTATGGAAGATTTTGAAGATATTTTACCATGATTAGTAGATTATATTCCGAGTTTCCAAAGACTCTAAAATATTATGGTCCTGGGATGTCTGTTTTTGTTATGTATTTTTTATTACAAAAAATTGATGTAATATCCATGTATGTCAAGATTTGGGTCTCTACAGTTGTTATTAGAGGAAATGTTTAGTTAACCTCTGGAAACTAGGATTCAAAAACATTAGTGAGATCCCAAGATATATTTCAACGGTATGTCTAAGGATGTCCATAACGTTAATTATATGTGTAGTTTATAGTCCTAGAATTATTGTAACGATCATTGAATTAAAGCTAAGATGTTAGATACCGAAGGTACTCCCCCTTTATTTTGTTGTTTTCCTGATATGATTTTTGACTCTCAAACAATTCTTTTTGGGTTTTAGATAATTGTTGGAACCTGAAGGAATCATATTAATGATCAATGCACTGGGAAATGCAATGATTTTCCTCTTGAACAACCAAATGTTATGAGAAATGGAGTTACAAATCTTATTTCTATACTTACAAAAGCAATAAATCAATCTCGGCTTCCAAATGGGCAGATAAGGGAACAATATTCTATTGATTCCTTCATGAGGCAACCTCCACCTTCTTTCAGTGGGTCTTCTAATTCACTTGTTTATGAACAATGGATTAGTACCATCGAAATGATATTTACCATACATCACTGTTCAGAGCATGAAATAGTCATTTAGGCTATTTACCATTTATAATGTGATGCAGACCAGTGGTGGAATCTAATTAAGAATACAATGCCCCACAATCAAATTGAATCCATGGAATGGGATGACTTCAAAAACATGTTTTTTAATAATTAATACCCTCTCATTCTTCAAAAAAAGATAAAAAATGAGTTCCTTGAGCTTAAGAAAAAGGATGATGAATATGTAGGTATATACAAGGAGAATTTTACAAGGCTTGAAAGGTATGAATATGAGTTTATCATCTAACCTCAAAGTAAAGATGATCAATTCTTCAGCGGCTTAAAACCAAGTTATCGAAAGGAATTAGTGATAATAGACTTCAGTAGATATGAAGAAATTGTGTGTTGTGCTATTGAGGTAGAACGGGAAGTTGATGTTACATATCAATCTCATGGTTTTGACAAGAAATAAAAGACTGAATTTGAGGAAAAATCTATAAAAAATGGTGAAAATAAGGTGAATGTTTCTTTATTCTCAATGTGTCGAAAGAAGCATGGTGGGGATTTTCTAAAAGGAACTAGAAAATGTTTCAAGTGTGGAAAAGAAGGTCATCGAGTTTCTAAGTGCCGAAGTAATGGGATTAATGTTTCTAATGACATGAATAGACAAAATACTATGGAGAATTCTCCACCAAAACATAAATGCTTCAAGTGCAAGGAAATGGGGCATTATGCTAACCAATTCCCTAATCCAAGTGTGAATGATTATCGACGTGAGAAACCTATTAAGGCAAAGCACAATGGGAAGCCACATGCGATCACAATTTGTGATGTTGAGTATGACAATGATGTTGCGGAATAATTAAGTGTTTATGTAATGGGATTTAAAAATAGTGTCATGGAATCTCATTTATAGTATTATGGAATATTGGAATATATGTGTATTGGTTAATTATGGTTTTCAATAATTATATGGTACCGGTAACCATGAAAAGTGATTGAAATAATTTTAGGAAGCAGTTGATATGCCTATAATGAATGGATAAGGAGAAAATATTATGTTTGATAGTATTATTGAGCTCATGACCGATATAAGGACAAAGTGACATCATTGTTTGAGTATATAAAAATTTTGGGATTTTGGTATGTGGAAAGAGTTAACTTTTGACAACATTCCTGTTTACACTAAGGTTCTATGGAAACTCATGTTTCAAGAGAATACATTATTAAGGTCTTCGCATGTCTGGAGTATGACCAAAAAGATATATCTTATGATATATGGATGATAAATTAAGGCAATAACATGCTTGGTAGATGACCTCTCTAGTAATCTTTTTTCTTTTTTCTATGAGTTTGGACCGAAGTATTTTGGATAAGCATAAATATTGGAATGGATTATGGTAGACATCAGATAGTATTTTTTAAGGAAAGAAATTTTTTATATTATTTTTGAAATTTTATAAAAGTATAGTTTTAGAAAAAAGGACAACACATAGGACGGGTGGAAACCCGTAAGACGAGTGATAAACCATAGAACGGGTGACAACCCGTAGGACAGGTGACAACCCGTAGGACGGGTGACAACCTGTCGCGTCAGACAAGGTTGTGGGAATCGAACCCACAACCGAAGTGTGATAGGACATTATCACCTACCACTATCCTAAAAAAAGTCCCTGGTCAGTAGAAACTAGTATTATTTTATTAAATTTTATGATAGATGAAGTATAAGTCCATTTTTGGAACCCTATACGATTAATCTCAACATTGATGGCCTTATGTATATTTAATATCTTTTTCTAACCTTATGTTTGATACAGATAGAATAACCTATCATTCTATCACATGATCTGCTAATACTTCAATAATGAAAAATTCAACTTCATTTCATTAAATAAGGGATGAAGTGGAAATTGTTCATGGAATGACCAACGATGATATTACACTGAAATCATGTATGTATTTATCCTTATACAAAAATTCATCATCTTTAGGTAGATGATCTTGAAAAAAAAATGTTGTCCTAGTACCCTCATATCTGTTGAATCAGATGGTACCATAGATCATCACAAATTTATGTCTTTGTTATTGTTGTCTTTTTCATAGCCATGTTCTCTACCACTCTTCGTCAGAACATTATTGTTATATTTCACTTCCATATCCATATTTTCTCCTATATTATCTTATGTGGAAACCCAGTGTTGAGTTAAATTGGGAGACCATTATGTTTCTAACATTCCTTTTTAAAATTATGTTTTAGTATTCCTTTTTACGATGTGGGTTTCTATGAATGAAACATTCAACTAGTAAACGATTTATAACCCCGTCGAATTTTGAGGGAGAAATTAATTTTAAGGGGGGTAGAATGTAACACTCTGAAATATTATGAGAAATATTCTTTTTAATTTCTTCGATGTCTTGTGTTGTACAATAAAAAAATATTATCTTGAACTATATGCAACACTGTATTAGCTTTTAGTATACGCAAACACTATTCTTGGCTTGTGTTGCATGCAAGAGCGACCTTCCTCGATATCGTGTGTTTTACGCAATATCGAGTTTCACTAAACAGTGGTATATTGTAATGAACTAGCTGTTATGAATAGTATTAATGACATTTTGAATTTTATTACATAATAAGTCATCTTACACATATTCTAGAACATGGTATGAGAACAAAATAAAATTTTCGGGTAAAATAAGTATTTTTCAAAAAATGCAGTTTTTCCGCCTTTTGAAGGCACACCCACTTTAATTATAGTTCATAACACATTTATAAGATTAATTAGACCAAATAAAATTATAAATTTAAATAAGGATATAAAAATTTACGTTGGATACATTTTTTATAATTTTCTGTTAACTTTAATATTTTGATGAATACTAATAATACGCAAAATTTTTCTTAAAAACAACTTTTTTCATCAACATACTTTATATGGTTAAATTAAAAAAATTTAATGGTTTTAAAGTATAAATAGAATATATTTTTACCCTTTAATATAATTTAACTCATTATAATTAATTTTACATTGAATTCGTAGATAGGAACATTTCAATCTTTTGCAATTTTTGAACTTTTAAAACTCGTTTTCTCAATAGTGGGATTAATTTTAAATGAAATACTCCAACTTCAATGTTTTGAATTTTGAAAAATTTATTCCATATTTAGAATCATTAGGTCCAAATTATGTTAATATCCTACTTTTTGATTTTTGGGCATTATGAATAGAAACTACGGTAAATTTTATTTACCATAGTTAAAGGTAAATACAGTAATTAAGGATAACAATAATATTATAAAATTACACTAACACCTGTATTAATATAATTGGATGATCATATTTCTCTATAAAAAATACTTGGGTTGGAATGGAATCTATTGGAACCCACTTGTATGTGATTAATATCATTAATTTATTTTACTTAAAGAAAGTGAAATATATCTCACTCAAACATTAATAAATAAATTATTTTTAATATAAACAAACACAAAATATAAATTCTATTATAAATACACATTTGAAATATAAAGTGTTTTTCTATATCATGGTAATTTATTTGTAATTTTTAATAAATATATAATTACATTAATAGCTTATACATTAATGAAGCAGAAATTATTTATTTAGTAAAAAATCAATAATATAGTTTTTATTAAACTAATAATACACATAAAAGGCCCTAAAAACCTGAACAAAACTTATTTTTCATCTATATATAAACAATAATCATCCAAAAGTATTATTGTTGAACATTTGGAGCATTATAAAAGCGATTATGACACTTATAAAATTTTGTTTTTAATGATGTCAATGTTGTCACCTTCATAATTTAATAAACATAACATTTTAAAAGTTGTGTATTTTAGAAGATAAATTTGACTAAAAGTATTATTATGAAATATATTAGATAAATATTTATCATAGTATTTTATTTTTTATTTTTATGAAAAAATAATTAAATTAAATAATTATACAAAAATTTTGTAGTAATTATTTTTTTAAGAGAAATATCAAATAAACCGTTTTAAAAATATTAAAATAAATATTATATGAACTAATTAACATGCACCACGAATTTTATAGATTAATATGACATGTTTGAAAAATATTAAATATTTTGGTTTGAATGTATTCTCTATGTGTATTTTATTTAAATTCAAATAAATGAATAGTGTCCAAATTTACACTATTGGTATTTTATAAAAATAACATATTATTAAATTATTTATAAGTAACAAAAATATTTAAAAAAGAGAAAAAATGAAAATTTTATTGTCTAAAGGGTTATAAAGTATCCAATTAAGTAAAATTGACAACATTTAAGTATGTATTTATAAAAATTTAAAATTTTGATTTTTATTACCATAAATAAAATTAAATAGATTAAATAAGGATAAATCAAAATGATAAGGTCTAAAATAAACATAAAACATGTTTAAATTATATTGGTTCATGATATTACAACCCTATCTCATATCATATTATAATTGAGTCATATTGGAGGTTTTTATCTGGGTTTTGAATTTATTATAAATTAATATTTCTTCGGTTTTTAAAGGTGCCCCTCTCCTCCCTTATAAAAGGGAACCTCCTCATTCTCCTCTTCACAACGTTTTGAGGCTTCACGCTCGGCCAAACCCTATCCATTTATATTCTACACTTCCCTAGAAACCTACTATATTTCCTGTCCTTCTTCAAAGACAAACTTTAGTGCCCTAAAAGGAGGTTAAGAGGAGGCACGTCGAAGAAGAGGTAAAATCCTTTACCGATTCATTCAAACTAATTTATTATCCTAAATCCTTTATATGAGTTGTTTAATTATTAAGTAATAACTCCAGTAACACCTGTATACTTATATATTATTATTTATATGAAACAACCATATTCTATCTTCAATCCATCCTATGAATAAATGAAACCACCACGCGTGTGTACGTACGGCTTACCGTCTCAACGCTGTGGTGTAATCATTTATTTCATCACTAACATAGTTGGATGGGTATAATGATGGAAGAAATAACTATACAATATTATTGTAAAGTGATATTTATTCTGAAATATGATACACCATAAACTTAAATACAATCCCACAATCAGGGAAATGATATCATTGCTCGTGCGTACGTACGACCTACCATCTCCACGGCGTGAAGCGACTTGTTCTACATGATCTTCATTGAATAATGATTATATAAATGAATAGAGTGAATAAATATGATATATATTACACTAATAACATTATGTAAATGATGTATCTATAACCTAAAAAGAGTAAGAAGAATGTTTTCGACAAAACACGCATAAGAACATAAAGCAATGAACACTCGAATAACAAGTTGCAATGAAATAATACTAATAAGAAGATAACAATATGACCATATATGATATAATGACAATAAATATGATTTTATAATAAGTCAATTACATTATTTAAATCATTATACATGAGGTTTGTATACGTACAAATCATATCAGACCTAAGGTAAGGTATAATTATTCCAATCTCTCTCTTATTTGGAATTGTTTATTCGTAAGTATTTATTGGGGTTATGTTTATCATCCATATCCATGTTTTCTAAAAAATGTTTTCATAAAATTTTTAATATTCATCCATGTGTTTTTAAGGTCAATTTTACCCTTTTTTTACATATACCACATGGTATAAAAGGATTCTTTCTTTTTTTTACCATATGAGGAACTTTTTGACTTTTTCGACAAAAATACGTAAAGGATGTTTTCGTAACTTATACGGCATGAACGGATTTTTATGGTTTTATAATGCCTTATTTTCATGAATCTTACTCTATGTTAATTCATAAATATTTATAAAAAATCCATTTATTATAAAATTTCAGGACATTTTGTGAAAAAAATTATTTTGAAGAAGAAAAGATATTTTCCTCAAGAATTCATTTCAAGTGTTTTATCAAAACTATTTTCCCTCTAAGATGAAATTATTTAGTATGTTTATATTTAATGTATAATGTCTCTATTATTTACATGGTTTCATTTTTCTTATGATGAAATTACATCTATTTGTTTTATATGGATTATGTTATGAAGGGATGATGTTTATGAAACCCATTTTATTCATTCGGTTATGGTGAATGATTAATGATTGTTTTGTGGCACATGTAAGAATGATTTCAATATGAGATGGTGGGACATATATCTCCCTCTAATTCATTGGGTAATGATTTTTATCTCATTAGATAGACATGGATGGAACAAAAAGTTAATCTGGTTCAGTAATACTGGGCTGGAACGGCAAGTAAACCCGGTTCAGTAATGGAATTAGTCCACTATGATGGTCTTGGACGCAATGCCTTGGATTCTATGGAAATAATAACATGGGATTAATAATTTTTCACAATTATATGTCTTATTCCCCTACTATTTTATCATGATTTATGTTCTTTTATGATCTATTCCTTACGTACTACCAGGATTTATTTCACAAGTCATGATTTTGATGTTTAAACTCTATGTTCTTGTTTTTATGTTCAAATGTATTTGGTTTGTTTTATTTTCTCCATGCATACCCTTACTGATAATTTGAGCTCACCCTTTACATTTTTTCTTTTCCCCAGGATATATGGAATGGTTTTAGGTAAAAAATAAAAAGGGAAATAAATTTATGGATGATGTTGATGATCTTTTACCATGATTAGAAGATTATGTTCCGAGTTTCAAAAGACACTAAATTATTATTATCCTTGGGTGTCTGTTTTTGTTATGTATTATGTATTCCACAAAAGTGATGTAATGTGAATGTCTGACAGGATTTGGGTCTCTACAGTTGGTATTAGAGAAAAGGTTTAGTTAACCTCTGAAAACTAGGATGCGAAAACTTTAGCGAGATCCCTAGATATATTTCAAAGGTATGTCTAAGCATGTCCCTAGCATTAAGTATATGTAAAGATTTTAGTCAAAGAATTATTGTAACGATCATAGAATTAAACCAAAGATTTTAGATACTGAAGGTACTCCTTCATTATTATGTTGTTTTCATGATATGATTTTTGCCTCTCAGACCATTATTTTTGGGTTTTAGATAGTAGTTGGAACCCGAAGGAACCGTATTAATGATCAATGCAATGAGAAATGAAATTATTTTCCTCATTATCAACCAATTGTTATGGGAAATGTAGTTCAAAATCTTATTTCAATACTTACACAAGCAATAAATCATACTTGTCTTCCAAATGGGAAGATAAGGGAACAATATTCTATTAAGTCCTTCATGAGGCAACGCCCACCTTCTTTCACTGATCCTTCTAATGAACTTGTTTCTAAACAATGGATCAGTACCATCGAAAAGATATTTTCCATACTTCACTGTTCAGAGCATGAAAAGGTATTTTTGGCTATTTACCATTTAGAAGGTGAACCGGACCTGTGGTGGAATCTAATTAAGGATACAAGGCCCCATGATGAAATTGAATCCATGGAATAGGATGAGTTCAAAAACATGTTTTTAATAAGTACTTACCTTGTATTCTTAAAACAATGATAGAAAAGGTGTTTTGTGTGCTTAAGCAAAAGGATGATGAATCTGTAGGTATATATGTGGTGAATTTTACAAGGGTTGAAAGGTATGAATCTGACTTTATCATCCAACCTCAAAGTAAAGTTGATCGATTCTTCAACGTCTTAAAACCATGTCTTCTAAGGGAATTAGCAAATAATATACATCAGAAGATATGAGGAAATTGTGTGTTTTTCTACTGATTTAGAACTGGAAGTTGATGTTACATATCCATCTCATGGTTTTGACAAGAAATGAAAAATTGAGTTCAAGGAAAATTTTCAAAACAGTGGTGAAAAGAAGGTGAATGTTTCTTTATGCTCAAAGTATCTAAAGAAGCATGGTAGATATTGTCTAAAAGGTACTAGAAAATGATTCAAGTGTGGAAAAAAGCTCATCTATTAGCTGAGTGCCGATGTAATGGGAAGAATGTTTCTAATGACAAGAATAGAGAAAAGACTATGGAGAACGCTCCACCAAAACATCAATGCTTCAAGTTCAAGGAAATGGGGCATTGTTCTAATAAATTCCCTAATCCAAGGGTTAATGATGATCAATGTGAGAAACCTCTTAAGGCGAAGCACAAAGGGAATCCACATGCGATCACTATTTTTGATGTTGAGCATGACAATGATGTTGTGGAATAAGTAAGTGTTTATGTAATGGGATTTCAAAATAGTATCATGCAATCTCATTTATAGAATTATGGAATATTGGAATATCTATGTATTGGTTAATTATGGTTTTCAATAATTGTATGGTACCGGTAACCATGAAAAGTGATTGAAATATTTTTAGGAAGCAGATGATATGCCTATAATGAAAGGATAAGGATAAAATAATATGTCTGATAGTATTATTGAGCTCATGACCGATATAAGGACAAAGTGAAATCATGGTTTCAGTATATAAAAATTTTGGGATTTTGGTATGTGAAAAGAGATAACTTTTGAAAACATTCATTTTTTCACCAAGGTTCTATGGTAACTCATGTTTCAATAGAATACATTATTAAGGTATTCACTTGTTTGGAATATGACCAAAAAGATATATCTTATGATATATGTATAATAAATGATGGTAATCACATGCTTGGTAGATGACCTCTCTAGTAATCGTTTTCTTTTTACTATTAGATTGGACCGAAGTATTTTGGATAAGACTAATGATTCGAATGGATTATGTTAGAAATCAAATAGTATTGTTTAAGGAAAGATATTTTTGATATTATTTTTGAAATTTTATAAAAGTCTTGTTTTAGAAAAAAAGGACCACTCGTAGGATGGGTGACAACCCATCACGTCGGACATGGTTGGGGGAATCAAACCCAAAACTAAAGTGTGCCAGGCTTTTATCACCTACCACTGGCCTACAGAATGTCCCTGGTAAGTAGAAATTAGTTTTATTTTATTAACTGTTATACTAGATGAAGTATAAGTCCATTTTTGGAACCCTATACGATTAATCTCAACACTGATGGCCTTATATATATTTAATAACTTTTTTAACCTTGTTTGAGATAGATGGAATGGCATATAATTCTACCGCATGATTTTCTAACACTTCAAGAATGTCAAATTCAACTTCATTTCTTTAAATAAGAGATGAAGTGGAAAGTTTTCATGGAATGACCAACAATGATATTACACTAAAATCAAGTAAGTATTTATCCTTATACAAAAATTCATCATCTTTAGGGAAATGATCTTGAAAACAAAAACTTTTTTCCTCGTACTCTCATATCTGATGAATCAGATGGTCCCTTAGATCATCACAAATTTATGGCTTTGTGATTGTTGGCCTTTTCATAGCCTTGTTCTCTACCACTCTTCGTCAGAACATGATGGTTATATTTCTCTTCCATATCCATATTATCACCTATATTCTCTTATGTGGAAACCCAGAGTTGTGTTACGTTGGGTGAATATTATGTTTCTAAAATTCCTTTTTAAAATTAAGTTTTAGTATTCCTTTTTACTATGTGGGTTTCTATGAAAGAAACTTTCAACTAGTAAACGATTTATAACCCCGACGAATTTCGAGTGAGAAATTCATTTTAAAGAGGGAAGAATGTAACACTCCGAGATTTTATGAGAAATATTATTTTTAATTTCCTTGATGTCTTGTGTTGTACAATTTACCAAGATTATCTTGCACTATAAGCAACCCCATATTATCTTGTAGTATATGAAAACACTATTCATAGCTTGTGTTTCACACAAGAGAGACCTTCCTCAATATCGTGTGTTGTACGCAATACCGAGTTTCACAAAATAGCGATATATCGTAATGAACTAGCTGTTATGAATAGTATTAATGAAATTTTAAATTTTATTACATAATAATTCATCTAAAACATATTCCAGAACATGGTATGAGAAAAAAATAAAATTTTCGGGTAAAATAAGTATTTTTAAAAAAATGTAGTTTTGCCGCCTTTTGATGGAACACCAACATTAATTCTAGTTCGTGACACTATTATAAGTTTAATTAGACCAAATAAACTTCTTCATTTCAATAAGTATATAATAATTTACTAAGGATAATTTCTTTATATTTATCTGTTAACTTTCATATTTTGATGAATAGTAAAAATACGTGAATTTTTTTTAAAAAACAACTTTTTTCATCAACATAATTTATATGGATAAATTATAAAATATAATTGTTTTAAAGTATAAATAGAATATATTTTTACCGTTTAATATAATTTAAGTCAATAGCATTAATTTTAAATTGAATTCGTAGGTAGAAACATTTCAATCTTTTGCAATGTTTTAACTTTTAAAACCTGTTTTCTCAACAGCGGGATCAATTTTAAATTAGATACTGCAACTTTTGTGTTTTGTTTCGTGGGTCGAAATGGAATCTATAGGAACCCAATTGGATGTGATTAAGAACATGAATTTATTTTATTTAGAGAAAGTGAAATATGTCTCACTCAAACATTAATAATTAAAGTATTCATAGTATAATGTTATATAAAATATAAATTCGATTATAAATACTCATTTAAAAGATAAATTTTTTTCTTTATCAGGGTAAATTATTTGTAATATTTAATAAATATGTAATTACTTTAATATCTTCTAAATTAATTATGCTAAAATTATTTATTTAGTGAAAAATAAAATAATATATTTTTTATTAAAAGAATAATACCCATAAAAGGCCCAAAAACATGACCTAATTTCATTGGTCAAGTACATATAAACAATAAGAATACGAAGGTATAATTTTTGACAATTTTGAGCCTTATAAAAGTGATTGTGAAACTTATATTATTTTATTTAAATGATTTCAAGGTTGTCACCATCATATTTTAATAAACATAACATTTTTAAAGTTGGTTGTATTAGAAGATAAATTCGACTAAAAGTATTATTACGAAATCTATTATATTTATATTCATCATAGTATTTTAGTATTAATTTTTATTTAACAAATAAGTATGTTAAATAATTATACAAAATTGTTGTATTAATTGTTTTATGAAGTGAAATATCAAATAAATTTTTTTAAAAATATTAAACTAAATATTTTATGAACTAGTTAACATGAACCAAGAATTTTCATGATGAATACAACATCTTATAAAACTATTAAATATTTTGGATCGAATAATTCTCTTTTTTTATTTTATTTAAATTCATATAAATGAATATTGTCAAAATTTACACTATTGGTATTTTATAAACAAACAAATTATTAAATTATTTAAAAATCTCAAAAATATTTAAAAATTTAAAAATTGAAAATTATATGTTCTAAAAGGTAATAATGTATCCAATTATAGATAATTTACAATTTATAAGTATATATTTATAATAATTTAGAATTTAGAGTTTTATTACCACAAATAAAATTAAATAGATTAAATAAGATTAAATCAAAATGATATGGTTTTAAATAAACATAAAACATTTATAAATTTTATTTATTGATGAAATTACAACCCTATAAAATCTCAGCATCGAATTGAGTCCTTTTTGGAGGTTTTTATGTGTGTTTGGAATTTATTATAAATTTATATTTCTTAGGTTTTCAAAGGTGCCCCTCTCCTCCCGTATAAAAAGGAACCTCCTACCTTTCCTCTTCACAACAATTTGAGCCTTCAAGCTCGGAAAATACCTGTCCATTCCTCTTATAAACTTCCCTAGAAACCTACTAGAGGTCCTGGTATTTTCAAAGACAATATTTAGTGCATTATGTGGAGGTTAAGAGGAGGCGCGTCGAAGAAGAGGTAATATCATTTACCGATTCATTAAAACTAATTTGTTCACCTACTTCTTTTATATGAGTTTTTTAAATATTAGGTAATAAGTCCAATATCAATTGTATACTGATATGCTATTATGAATATGAAACAACCATATTCTATCTTCTATCCATCCTATGAAAAAATTAAATCACCACGTGTTTGTACG
Source organism: Viscum album (assembly GCA_963277665.1). Lineage (NCBI taxonomy): Eukaryota > Viridiplantae > Streptophyta > Magnoliopsida > Santalales > Viscaceae > Viscum > Viscum album. Next base: position 1,586,569,916 of record OY728141.1, on the reverse strand, counting down.
TACAACTTACCATCTCCACCATATGGTGTAATCATTTATTTCTCCACTAAGTTACGTGGATGGGTATAAGAATGGAAAAATTAAATATATATGATTATTTAAAAGTGAAATTTTTTCTGAAATATTATACACCATAAACATCAATACAATTCCACATTCATGGGAATGATATCATTGCTCGTGCGTACGTACAACCTACCGTCTCCAGGATGTGAGGCGATTTGTTCTACATGATCTTCATTGAATGATGATTATATATATTAATTGAAAGAATAAATATGATATATATTACACTAATACCATTATTTGAAGGATTTATCTATAACTTAAAAATAATAATATGATTTTATTTGAAAAAATATGCAGAATAACATAAAGAAACGTACACCCGAATAACAAGTAGAATTGAAATATTACTAATAAGAAGATAAGAATATGACCATATATGATATCATAACAATGAATATGATTTTGGAATATGTCATTGACTTTATTTAAAACATTATACATGAGGTTTGGATACGTACAATGCATATCGGACTTATGTTAAGGGATAATTATTCCAATCTCGCTCTTATCCATGATTGTTTATTCGTAAGTATTTATTGGGGTTATGTTTATCATCAGAATCCATGTTTTCTAAAAAATGTTTCCATAAATTTTTTAATATTATTCCATTTATTTCAAAAGAAATTTTTATCCTTTCTTGACTTCTACCACATGGTATAAAAGGAATCATTTTTTTATCATATGAGGAACTTTTTGACTTTTCTGGAAAAGTACGAGAAGAATGGTTTTTTAACTTATACCGAATGAACAGATTTTTAAGGTTTTATAACTCCTTATTTTCATGAAGCTTACTCTACGATATTTCATGAATATTTTCCACAAAATCCCATTCTTTTATAATTACATGGCATTTTGTGATAGAAAAATGATTTTGAATAAGAAAGGATATTTTCCTCAAGAATTCATTTCTATTGTTTTATCAAAATGATTTTCAATCTAAGATGAAATTATTTAGTATGATTAATTTTCAAGTATAATGACTCTATTATTTACATGGTTTGATTTTTCTTAGGATTAAATGACATCTATTTGTTTTATAAGGATTATGTTATGAAGGGATGATGTTTACGAAATCCATTTTATTCTTTGGGTTATGATGAATGATTTATGATTGGTTTGTTGCACATGTAAGAAAGATTTCAATATGAGATGGGTGGGACCTATATCTCCCTCAAATGCATTGTTTAAGGATTTATATCTCATGAGATAGACATTGCTGGAACTACAAGTGAATCTGGTTCAGTAATACATGGCTGAAACGACCAGTAAACCCGATTCAGTAATGGACTTTGTCCACTATGATGGTCTTGGAAGCAATGTCTTGGATACTATGGAAATCATATCATGTTCATAATAGTTTTCCACAATTATATGTTTTATTCCCATTCTATTTTATCATGATTGATGCTCTTTTATGATCTATGCCTTACATACTAGCATGATTTATTTCACAACTCAAGATTTTGATGTTTAAACTCTATGACCATGTTTTTAGGTTCAAATGTATATGGTTTGTTTTATTTTCACAATGCCTACCACTTAATAAGAATTTGATCTCACCCTTTATATGTTTTCATTTCCCCAGGATATAAGTAATAATTTTAGTTATGGAAACAAAGGGGAATATTTTAATGGGAGATGTTAAAGATCTTTCGCCATAATTAGAAGATTATTTTCTGAGTTTCCAAAGACACTAAAATATTACTGTCCTTGGGTGCCTATTTTTGTTATGTATTATGTATTCTGAAAAATTAATGTAGTGTCCATGTATTTCAAGCTTTGGGTCTCTACATATATGCATATCACAAATTAGTTAAAACTATTCATAATGGGTAATTTAATTGCAAGGTTATAATGGTTATATATTATTTGGTTCATTTAAGCTTGGTGTTGCATGTTGAATATTCTATATAACATTGATTTATTTTCTAAAATTTCAGGGTGTTACAGCCAACACCCTTTTGAAAATTGATTCCTAAAAATTTAATAATTATCTCAAATATAAAAGGGTCTATGTTTGGAAATAACTTTATTTGAAACCCACATCATAAAAAGGTATAATAAAACATTCTATTAATAATAGAGAAAAAGATGTATGAATTTTATCTCAAATAACACATAATATGTTTCAAAATAAGAGAACATAGGTGGAATGATCAGATTAAGACACAAAATACAATCATAATTCCAAAATAGTTATATGGAGTGATAGAGATTATAAATCACAAGATAGTGAATAATATATAGAATGCTAACGACTTAAAAACTACAAACCAATGATGTGTAAAAATGGTATTTCATATCATCAAAACATATTGTAATAGGAAAACATTTTTTTTCAGGATCCTTTTGTTACATTTATGGAATTTAATTTCAATATTTACTAATATCATAAAAAATATAATTAACTAATGAGTATAATTTTATTCGTTTGTCTGTTTCCCCAACAATATTATATTTTTCTCCAAACGATGATTATTAGAGATGAATTCCTAATGTATAAAGCACTAAAATAAACATTTAATGTGCTAATAACCCTAAATGGGATATGAAAAAAATCATATTATATTTAGTCATTAAAAAAATCTAAATGTCATGTACATGGTAAGATTACTCCCAGAATGAATAAACCGTCATATGATACATTGAATTTCCAAATTAAATCATAAAACTCAATGTTGAAACTAAATCATTCCATAAAGAATTACCACTATATCCCAAGTAACCTCAACAAAATAAACATTGAATAGTTTTCTTAACCTCAATTTTTCTCTCATAAATTTTTTCTTAGATGCACAAAAATATGTCTATCTCATTAATCACTTAGTCACCAAACCACTTTTCAATCCCATGGTTATCAATACGATACAACATAATTTCCCATAATTATCTCAATATCCAAGATCATATAAACCCTAATGGTTATAAATATATTAAAAATAATTATATAAAATGTAAATGAATACTTGACATTAAACAAAATTTTAATATATAATTCAGTCTAATAAATCATTCTGAGAGTATCATTAATCAATTTAAGATCTTATTGATTAAAACCTCAAAGTGATGTCTATGATTTTGACCATGAGATCATTATTAAAATTATACACATATGATTCTATATATAACTCATAAGATAAAATAACATTACTATCCTAATAATGTTATATAAAACCCCCTATTATAACAACTATAATGGTATAGAATTATTTTCAGTGTACTACTATAGGTACAGATCCAGAAACTTGATGGGTGGATACACCACCTATGATTGAAACACCACCATCCCTAGGGGAATCCCATTACTCCTGACTCCCATGGGAGTAGATCCATGCATCCACTAATTCTCACACATGTGAGTTCCAAATGATCATATTACTTCTATTTAATTAGACACCAACTATAACATCACCAATCCCACACTCTTGGATTTGATGTTAAAAAATTGAAATTTTATTTATGGATTTGATATCGAGGAAGGTCATCCCATTTTTTCTATCCAAAATTCGAAATATGGAAATGAAATATTGGATCAATTACATTCACAAGGATGTTTTAGGTTTTTTTTATATAAGTTAGTGAATCTATTACAAAAAAACCCAATAATTCAAGATAGTATCATTCCCACTGTACAGATATTTTCAAATTCCATATTTGGACATCTGCTTCATTCATATTCAACTCTTATATAAATAATTAATTCAACAGCAGTCAACTAAACTTGGGGGAAATGATATATATGGATGGTGAGAACAAATAATTATTAAGAGTAAATGAAATCATTAACAATGTTATGTCATAAATGATCATAATAGGTTCATAATGATACTATGAAATAATTAGTGTTCCTGAGAAAATAAAAAAAAATAAGTTATATGCATCAATAACTTAATCATCAATCATGAAACATGGAATTAGGAGTTAACAAAAGAATATTTCATATGAAACCATAATTTTGAGCCACATGATATCAATATTGATCAATGGAAACAATATAATCCCATGAAAATGATAGATATAACTTATTGGTATCTTGGGACAGTATCTCCATAAATTCATTATAAAACCATAATATAACCCTTATAGATCCCTTAGAGATGGATTAACTATGTATTTGACTTCCATAACCAATGCATTATAGTGCTATCTAGGTGAACAATTCATATAATCTCTAACAATATCAGGCAGTGTTATATGGGTGTACCCATTGTATAAGGAATGTATATAAACTAAAACATTAATAAATTCTATAATTCTATAATTTTATCATAAAAAACATAAAAATAATTAATCCTCTGTTGGTCAAATATACCTCAAGGTATCATTGATGCCTTATTGAGGTGATTGTGTTTGTTGAAAAAGTGGGACTTCGTGTTGTGTGTGTTGACAAAACTAACCATGACATACACATTTTTTTGACAAAGGGGATTTCTATGTGTCATGTCGAGTTCAAGGGATGGTGTTACCGATCCATGATTGATTCAAGAACGTCAAAAAAGGAATGGTCAATATGGAGGAAGTTCAAAAAGTGTTTTTGGCAAAGGGACTTGCGTGCCGAGGTGTTGGAGGCTTGGAAACTTGCGCGCCTTATGTTTTTCAAGATCAGAACCTCAAAATATGGAAATAGAAAAAAGGGGCACCCAAGTTTTGGGTTTGGTCGCGCAAGTGACTAGCGTAGTAGACACTAGGGAGGGCGGACTAGGGCTGGTGGAGTTGTGCAAGAAGAAGATACTTGCGCGCCATCACTCTAGGTGTCCAAATGCCTATAAATCGAGGTCGAACCATCCTCATTCGGGGGGAGTTCAACACTTATGCAAAATCAGAGCTCCCATCGTGCAGTTGTGGTTGTCGTGTAAGTGGTATGTGGTCTTGCAAGTAAAATTTGCGCGCTAGTGGATTTTTGTGCTACAGAGTGGATTGGAAGAGAAAGGAAGGGAGTCGCACAAGTTTAGAGTTGAACAATGGAGTGTTGTGCATGTGGTTTGGTGAAACTTGCGTGCTAGGTTTTGAAGATGCGCGATAGTTTAGTGTTTCACGCCAAAATTGTTTTGGGTGTAAAATGGTGTGAGTCATGCATGTTTCGAGTTACAGAAGCTAGTGTCTCACAAGTGGTTGAGATGAACTTGCACGCTATTTTTAACTTACACATCGAGACTTGCATGCCAGCTTAGAGAAGGGCGCCAGGTATGGTTGAAGCACAACAGTGATTCAGGGCTGTGTGAAAGCTGGATGATTGATCGATACATTTGGTGCAATGTGAGATTCATCTATGGGTGAAACTTGGACATCAACAGAGCATCTAGATACAATAGAGGATGTATTCATTTATAATAATGGAGAGACCTACAGGCCTATAAACAGTGAGTGGATCCTTTCCAGAGCAGTGAGAAAAGGAAGAGGAAGAAGGTGATCCTCTCCAACAGAAGTGAGCCAGAGAGAGAGATATATGGAGTGACCCTTGGGAAAGCAGTGAGCTGACCCTAAACATTGTAATGGCAGTGATCCTGGTAATAAAAGTTATATATCCCGAACTTTGTAAATAGTATTGCACTTTTAGTGGATTTGGTAAATCGCACATCGCAGGTGTATTCTCCTTGGATGTATCCCAGTGGGGGTGAACCAAGTAAAAGTCGTTGTGTCTTGTGCATGCTTTAGTTTTTGTTTATACTTTTCAATAGGAAAGATAGAGAATATATTCTTGCTTAACAGTGAGACAAGATCAATAGGGGCAGTTTTTTTAATCTATCATGCCCTGATTCACCCCCCCCCCCTCTCAGGGTATCTAAACTAGTGGACCTAACATCCTTTCAGAACATGGAAATACTAGGGAAAATAAATGGGTTCCATGACAATATCATTGTAACATCATTAACACGTGGAAAAGAAACATGTTACATAACCATTACAATTAAAAAAATATTAATCCATATTCATAAATGAGGAAGATGGTATCATTAAATAATTTCCCAATCTGAACATAATAATCAACATTAGTTTTCAACATTGAGGAATTTTAATATTTTTATATTATCATAAGTAATTGATTCAAAGAATCTTTTCATAATTAAAATCAATTTTAATAATTAAAAACTGACATGATTATTGTGAAAAATATTTTCCTTAAAATCATCCTCGAAAACATATAAAAGAAAGATATAAAAATAATTAAAAATATTTAATGGGGAAGATACCATTTTCATTTTGGAACATAAATTTTTTAAAATTAAAAACGTTATGATAATTATTTTCTTGGAAAAAATTTCTGAAATCACCTAATGGATGCTTTAATGAAATTAATATTAATGATAGTGAGGTTTATTTCATATCGTACAATTAAAACATATAATCCTTTGACATTTTTTAATATTAAAATTATTTGAAAAACTATATGAATATTCCTTTAATAAAAATTAAAAAAAAATCAATCATGTTTAAAAATGTTTTTAATAATTTATATTGTGTTTCATAAAAAATGAATTTGTTTTAGAAAACATGGTTTTTGAAGAAATTGTTTCCTATCATTTATGAAAAAAAAAGACTATTTATAAAAAACATTCATTTAATAACATCTTGGAGAAGGGAAAAAAATTAAAATTTGGAAAACATTAATAAAATTGTTTGTAAACTTTTTTAAAAACAATGAAAACAATCATGTAAAATTGATTTATGAAAAAATATATTTTTTGAAAAAAAATTTTAAAACATATTTCAAAAAAATGGACTTGGAAGGGAAAAATACCTGATCTGAAATATTATACATGACTAGGGTCACTTAAAATAATTTATATTATTTACATTTAAAGGTATATTTGAAAGCATAATCATTTAAGTCCACTTTAACTATTTTTAGGATGTTTGGTTCATTTTTTCAAAATCGATTTGATGTGTTGACCATTGTCAAAGGGGTGATTTTTTCAAAATATAAATAACAATAATCATGAAATAATTAAAATATTTATTCATTAGGTATACTTTTGAATCCAATCATCAATTATTGTTTAGATAAATGATGTATGTTACGATCATGGAGATGGTAGATTGTATGTACGCATGAGTAACATTTCCATTATCAAAGAAAATTATAGAAAATAGGTATCTAATATGTTATCATTTAATAATTATAAAAATATAATATATACAATATTATTTCATTGAATATAATTATATAAATCATTCATTTTGTGTGGGCCCAAAAAGAAGGTCGTATCGATTCGCGAAGGCATTAGTTCACACACTCATGAATGACGTTATCATTTTTTAGTGGGAGGAATGGTAAAGACTAAAATGATATAAAATATTCTCTTAATATTAAATTTTTTACGAACATTATAATTATGTAACATATATCACATATATTTATTATCATTACCCTTTAAATCTTCCATGGAAAGAATTAGTGAAAAATGAGTCACATCACTTCGTGAGGTTGCAGTTTGTCGTACATACAACCAAAATTATCGTATCCCCTAAAAAATAGAATGTAAAAAATGTGTATATGATATAATTAATAAATAGGAATAATTTTATAGTAAATATCATATTTGTAATATATATACATAAACATAAAAAATGGTGATATTAGGTAATGGAAATGTATATGACATCAGTTTATAAGGTGGTAGTCTACTATAAACATGAATGATGATTTTGTAAAACATTTGATGAAATAGGATAAGTATTCAGGTTATTATATTAACATGGAAAAATATAAGTATATTGAATATACTACATTTTTAATAGAATCTTGTGTTAAGAATAATTGAATTTTTTGGTGGATGAAATAAATTAAAAATGATCATTGAAGAACATTGCCTTTTTATAGGCTGAATGGCCTAAAGACCTTTGTTTTTATTCATTATTTATTATCCCCCTTTTATGGGTTAAGGGGGAACCCACATAATACATGACCTTGAGGTTTTCAAAGAATTCATCCCAGACTATAACAACATTGAACGTCTCCTCCCCGATGTCAAAATAATTATGTGGACACTCCACCATCGCAAAACTATTTAGCTCGATGTCCGAGAGAGAAGCATAACCCTTATACTGATGGAAATTTCCCTTCACTCACATTCTTATAAACTTAGTTTAGCTTTACTCTAGTGAATTCATCTACTCAGAATCATCATATGAAGATTGTTCCTTTTTTGGTCTATCAGGTTTCATCGACACATCAATGCCACAAAGCCCTAATCAACACAAAAAATAAATATCAAGGGAACCATCGCAGGAAAAAAAATCAAACACACAAACTAATATGATTTCAAACAAACCTATGAGGGAAAACCAAAACCATCATAAATCCAACATTCTATTGAGAGGTAGAGGATAATAGAACCCGATCAGCCCAAAGTTCATCTCGCAGTCAAGTATAATAATTGAAACTTTCATTGTATAAGTGAATGGAAGAGTTGAAATGTGCATCATAGAGGAAACTGGAAAAACCAGAAATGTGCATCACTAAGGCCTCTGGAGTAGCATTAGATTGGAACACCTGCCAATGTCTCATCCCTGCATCAGTGGTCTTCTACCTGACTTGGAGAAAAATTGAACCCTAACCATCACAAGCTTGAATCATGATCTACATTAGTATTTTTAATAGGATCCTCAAAAAATATGTTGTCAAATTTTATGACTCAATGAAAATGTTGAACATATACGGGTTCAACCTCATCCACATGATATTCTTTATAAGTTTCATGAATATCAGAAAAGGATTCAAGAAAATTGAAATTATATGACCAAAAAAATATTGGCATGACCCTATTTGATTGAAGAAAGCCAGTATATTCTTCATATGTATCAATAGGATCTAAAATGGTGTAGGAAAATTAGAATGAAGTAACTCAAATATATACTAGATAGTCCTTATATGACCAAATCAAGTTGACCTGGACCAAACTTCCATCGATTAACCGAAGACACAAGGATATGTAATTCCACATGGAGTTGGATAAAAACCAAAACTGGCCTCTCACAGCCAAGAATGAAGCCAAAATCCCTCAGAAAGTATGGATCTGCAATGCCCCTTGAAAAATGAGCATATTTGACTCATCATCGTATCGTATTTACAACCCAAGTCGATGACCAAAGAGCTAGCAGAATGTACTACCACTATGGAGAAGGTTACACCACTCATAAAATCCAGCACCTCATGGAAAATGTGTTATAGGATCCCAGGAAAATGTGCCGCTCAAGGAACCCTAACTGAAGGCATGACCGAAGCCCCCCCCCCCCCAATTTCTACCTATTTATTGGGCAACTCCTTTCTTATTCCAGCAGAAGGATTATTAGGATATCTTGATGAACATAATTGGGAAAAGGGGATTTGATTATGTAATTATTTAATTAATTTTGGTAGGTATTTTCTAATCCAAATTTATTTGAAGGTGAAAATATGTGATAGTATTGGGTGGCCTTTTATAATTGTGGTGAGTGGAAAACATCTACACATTGAAAATAAAATGGTGTACTAATTTTTTATGACTTAACACAAGGTCCAAAAAGAAGTATTAAAGATAATTATATATTATAATGTTGAAATAAATCCATAAAATACTTTGTAGACAAGTATTTAGGTCATTTTCGCTTATCTTATTTGTTTAACCCCTCGTAAAATGGTTTTTACCATAACCACGATAATTATTTTTTAATTTTTTCATAGTTCATTAAGGTCAAAAATATTGTTAAACTTATTAGATTATTTAAATTAATCTGATAAAAAATATTTAATCCAATTTACCTATTTTGATTCATATAATAGAAAATTTTAATTTAATATGAAACCCACATACGTAAAGAAAAAAGTGGGTTTTCAGGAAGTGTATTTTTTTAGAAAAAGATGATTTTATAATAACTATATTAATAATAATAATCATTAAATGAATATAAATTTGTAATTAATTCTATACATTATATAAATATAATTTTATTCATCCATCATTAGAGTTTTTTATTTAATTAAAATTAAGACACACTATTGAATTTTAATAAGTTTTCTAAAAAATCATGCTTTTATCACATAGACATACATAAAAAAATAAAATATGAATTTATTTAAAAATATATATATTGGATTAAATACAAATAAATAATACTTATTTCACATTAAATCATATTTTAAACAAAATGGAACTATAAAATAAATAATTTATTCAAAATAATTGAATTTTTATCATAAAAATCAGTATTTTTTACCACTCTTTGAATAATAAGTATTTTTTGAAAACCCCCAAAATTTCTACAAAATTAAATAACTATATAATTATTTAAATAATGTGTTAAATATTTTAAAATTCATTTTTTTATTTTCTAAATGAATTAATTATAATATTTTCTCATAAAATAAATAAATATCATTTTTGTAGGAAGCATATTTTAAAATAATGAAATTATTTTACTAAAAACTGATTGACCATTTAATAGAAATTTATCCATAATTTATATTGAGAAAGAAAAATTAAAATATTTTAAAAATTAGTTAACATTATTCATACATGTTGATTTAATGGCTTGGTTATAATGTTTATATATTTTCCATGTATTTAAGCTTGGTGTTGCATGTCAAATGCACCGTCGGACATAGTTTCCATTTTGAAAAATATCATGGGGTTACCCTAGGTATATTGGTGCCTTTGATTTTATTGATTTAGTGAGAATATAATTTACCACTTTTTTCTTCCACTGAACCTCACTCATGTTCATAATGAATTCTTTGTATCTCTCTGATGGAAGTATATAACTGATCCATAAAACGTACTGAACGTTGTGTTTGTACCTAGGGGGAATGATCATTGATATGAAAAAAATTATAAATATAATTTCCGAAAGATGATATTGCATTAAACAATGGTAATAATCTAGTCAAATTTCTCTTATAGAATCCAAAATTCCAATAACCAACTTGGGATCCAAATTTTTTGATGAAACAAAGATATCCTAAATTAATTTAATCATATTCATTTTAAATTGGATAAATAAATTTATTTTATGTGGCGAATAATGTAAAACAATTATATTTTAAGATAAATATAGCTTTAAATTATTTTAATTTCTTTAATAGCTTGTCATTCATGCAACCCAATGTCCAAATGAACTTATATATTGTATATTGTTTTAACCTAGCCATTAAATTAGAATTTTAAATAAGAATAAAAAGTTAAAAAACAAAAAATTATATATATTTATATATATACATTTTTTATAAGATATATATATATAAGTGAACATTTTTTAGTAAAACCACCATATTCTTCAAAATTTTCATTTCCCTTCTAAAATCGTTTTTTATGAAAAAATAATTAACAAAAATTGTAATACAATTATTAAATAAAATTTTATTTCATTTTTTTTAAATCATCCTTTCCTAACATTAATAATGTTAATTTATTATATTTTTTCAAAAAGTTTTATTTTTCATTGAATAGTGAAATATATTTTTTTTTATGATTGTACTTTAATTTAAAGAATTTAAAATTTAATATTTTGTTGAAAAATGATTAAAAATAAAAATATTTTCATTTTTATTACTAATATACTATGTTTGTGTTTTGGAATTATTTTTATGTTTGATTTTGGTAAAAAAAATACTGCTTCCCAGAACATTTTCTTCTGGAAAAATTATTTTCATCGTGTTTTGTGGGAATAATTTAAAATTAAACACATAAGCATCTATATATTTAATATTGAAAAATGGAGTCAATATTTTGAAACCTTATGATCAAATTTAATTAATTAGAATAGTTTATTTTTTATCATTATTAGTAATATCATTGAAAAAACTTTGTCACCTTAGTAACGGTAAACCATGTAAAATATGGTTTAAACATTAAGATGAGGCTTTAAACTTCATCTATATATTTATTGTATACTATTGGATGACTTCTATTCACCCATTTTAACTGAATTCTAAAATATATTCCCATGTGGTGTTATATTCCTTTGATAATGAACTTTATATTATTTTACGAAAAGAGTAAATAGAAAATGTCACTCCCATGAATTTATTAACTCTAAATTTTTTACATAAATATAAAAAGAGGATATGTTTGTGAAAATTTGTTTATATGAATTTTTTATTATTTTTTTATCATTTTTTGTAAATAATTTTTTCTAATGAAACATTTAGGTTACATTTATACACAACACCGACATAGTCCTTGTGAAAGGTGTAAAAAATCATGTAAATGATTTTAGAAACACTAAATGCTAAAAAAATTTAGTTATTTATAGATTGACACAAATTTTATATCTTAATATAAAATATTAGATACCTTTTATTGTTTTATACTAAAACTAAATTACTATATTCATTTCATTAATGAAAAAATAAATGAATAGTTACAAATGACATTAGTGAAATTTTATGTAAAATAGAATGTTATTAAATTTATTAATAAATATATACATCTTAAGATTAGAAATTAGTATCATTAATAGTCAAAAACATCATCCCTTTCCCATTTATTAACTAATTTTATACCTATATATAAAATTATAACCAATTAATATTGAAAAAGTTATTACTATATTTAGTGTTAAAATCATTTAACGAAGGGGTTATACTTAATTATAATGTTTAAAATAAGACCAAAACAAATATAAATATTATTTGATTATGATATATCTATTGTAACCTAATTTAAAAATAACAATATCAATTTGGATTAATTATACATGAATAAATCAATAATTTTATTAAAATAATTTAAATAATCTTAGTTTTTTTATTTTCCACGGTTAAAAAAGGGCACATGTTATATCTTTTCATTACACCAAATTAAGAAATATAGATTATACAATACCTAAAAAATTATATTCTAAATATCCTGATCAATTAGTTATACATTATTTTCATTGAAAATACCATTCAAAGGGTCATTCTAAAGCAATCTAAAGGTGGTCTACTGAAGAATATGTAATCCTCCTACCCGACATATTTCAATTTATTTATTCTTGTAAATCCTATAAATATATTGTATTCATTAAAATAATAATAAATTTAGTGTCCTAAATAAAATTATATTTTATCATTATCATGAATATTCTATTATCTACTAACTTTACCACCATATATGAAGTATAAGTATCACTCATGCGTACATATAGACTACGACCTCTGTGTAGGGATACAATTCTATTTTCATTAACCATATTTCATTCTATACTCTTATGATAGGTTTAATGTTGATATATGATATTTATAATCTGATGATGACTCTTAATTTATAATATTATATCTGATTTTGTACAATGCCATCTGTTTGGAAAAGATAACATGGCTTTTGCATATGTGTGGAATTCCACCACCATGAAGTGATGTGATTCAATTTTCATTTTCTACTTTCATGGATTGTAAAAAAAGTATATTTAACAAATAAATATGAAATATATGGTATAATAAAGATTATTTAATGGTGATTTATTTTTTCAAATTATTTTTCTATTCAGTTATAATTTAAAACAATTTTCATGAGTACATACAACATACTGTCTCCAGTAAAGGTGTAATTCATTTTTCAATATCTATATTTTATGAATGATTCTAAATACATATATTATAAATATATATTATATATCTATATATCATAAATATAATATTTTATATTATGGAACCATTGTTAAATTATATGTATTTGAACTATAAAAAATAAATTCTAATGAAAAATGAAATAGTTAACACTTAGAAATAAAGATTATAATAGGAAATTATTAATAAGTGGGTTTTAAAATATAATAAGTGGAAACTAAATTATATTATATGCATATAAATTAATATGGTATAGAATTATATTAAATTTATATCTTTTATGCATGATCTTACAACACCTTGTAATCATATCGAGCATGTGGAAAGAGATTTTGGTTTCAACATTATTTTAATCGAGATTATCTACGCTTGAATTTTCATTGAAGGAAATTATATGACCCTACTTGATAAATCCATTTTATTTTTTCTTCCCCTAGAAATTTGTTTACAATTCATATATTTAATTAATTTTTTTCATTTTAAGTTCTCAAAAGATCGAAATATATTTTTTATGGAATAATTCCTTTAATTTTATCTTTAATCACATATTCTAATTTATTCAATAACTCTACTTTTTTTAAAATGATTGAATTTTATTATATTATTATATCATTTTTAAAATTTTATTTTACCCCTGAATTATTTTTTATTAAATTAATAAAATTATTTTTATTTTATTCTCTAAAAAATTTCATTTTAATTTTAATAGAAAATGTGAATGAAAATTTCGTATTAACATAAAAAAATTTAATAGAATTTAATGAATTTATGACTGATCAATAATTTGAATCATCCATTAAAAGTATCTGAGGTCCTTTTTGAAAAAATATGTTTCCCATATTATTCATGAAATTTTAATATTTTAATATTTGGATTAAGAATTAATAGGATGATTTTCCTCAGTGAATATTCCAGTGATATTTTAATGTAATTTTAAATATATGATAATATAATTTGATGTCATTTTAGAATTATAAGTGATACGATACAATCAAACCATTTTTTTTCTTTTCGTATATTTTTTATGAATATTATAATGAAATATTGAGGAAATATATTTTCTTTTCCCCTAGTTTTTTTATTCTTATTATCTTTATGATATTGTGGAATAAAAATGAATGGATTTATGATTATGTAATGGGTTTCCCTAGAATTATATATACCTAAAATTAATTATCTAATGAATTATTCATAATAAGATCAATTTTTATATGGAAGGTTATCCAAATCCAAAAAATAGGGTATTCGGAGGTTATCCCAAGCCTGAATGAGGGTATATGGGAGTTATAAAAATCCCAATGTTGGTTCATGGGTTCTGAGCCCAAGAGAAACATTTTTTTAATATATTTTTTTGTGTAATGAAAATAATATTTTCTGATTACGGTTTGTCCACACTTATGAAACTCTTTTATAAGATGAGATTATACCAATACTATGTTCTAATAGCTCATGTTATAAAATTCCTTTATGATTCATCTCTTATGAAAATAAATGATTTATGACATGAATCAGGTTTATGATTAATGAATTGATGTTAATATCATATAATTGTACCCCTTATTCTCATGCTATATTTAAATATTAATAGATATCTCCATTATTTACTATAATTGATCATTTGAGCTCACCCATTACAATATTTCCATTAACGACTTTATGATAAAATATTTTAGTTATAATATGTCTATAAGGGGTTTAATTTATAAATAAATCAATGTGAGATGAAAATTATCACTTATAAAATAGACACATATGTAACCATGTTTAGAAAGATACAAAAATATTACAGTTTATATGTGTATCATAATATTATGTAATGAATATTCATCAAATGTGATGTAATATTTTTGTATAAAAATGATGGTTCACTATAGATATGTAATAAAAATCTAAACAATCATGTGGTATCTTATTAAATTAAAATTTCACAATTAATATTCGGTATATATGAATTCATTTCAATTAGTAGCAGAGCCCAATGAAGGACAAGGGAACCTAGATGGAGAAATAATAATTAAGAGGAATTCAGTGGCATGTTTATTTTAATCTGAAATATAGATACATTTTTTAGATGACATTAATTATTCATATGGTGAAATAATTATCAACCATAACATATAAATCCACGTGATATATTTTTCCACTTTAGACTTTATGAATGACATCATTTTTTCTCAATTAATCCATATTTTATAATATCATTTACATTATCTTAATATTAATTACTAAGAAACTTCCAATAGACTCCTTTATTTTATATTTTTCATGAGCAAACTGAATATCATAACAATTTATAATAACCTCCATTAATATAGGATTTGGTATAACAATATTTAAAATATAGGTGAAAACATGATCTATGGTGAAATTTAGTTGAAAATTTATTATAATTTTATGAAACAAACAAAGAGAAATCTATGACCCAAAGTATATATCCATATAATTGGAATACATGGATATCAAGCATTATTCAATATTGAATGAAATATTACATAATTTTTTGAAAGACAATAAATTTTATAAAAAACTGCACCGTTAAATTACCTTAATTTTTTCTAACTTTTGAAAACATATTTTTTTTAGCTTTACATTTTATCATAAAATAATAAACAAAAAAAATTTAATAGGATATTGTAAGATATTAAATCAATAACATAAATTAACTTATTACATGTATTCCAAAATTAATAAAAAATTTACTTGGGTAACTTCACTGTGAAGTGTTATACTCTAGAATATATTATGACATTGTCTAAACCATCATGTTTTGTTGACATTTTTAGGGTACATTTCCAACAATCTCTTACATAAAATAATCCCATATAGAAAAAGTAAACATTCACATTATGTCACAACATTTGTAGAAACTTATGAATCCAAATCCAAATATCATTTAAGATTTCATTCAATCCATAGTAAAGAAAATCTCTTATTTTTTTGACCACATTATACATAATATGTAACAACTTATAAAAATCCATTGAAAAAGACTTTTATGTAACATCAAAAAAATGTTTGGCTTGGCTTTCAATATTATTCAAGCAGTTTGAAAAAAGAAATTGTTATTACAACCAACATTCCCCACTCAAATTTTTATATTTAAAGAAAATGATAAATATATAAAACCATAATTTCAACTGAATTTAATCCTCTATGAAATGTATAAATGATGCTTAAGATATAAAGGGATATAAGATAATTTATATCAAACCATGCAAAATAATATATTTTTCAACCCTTTATATCATATAAAATTATTCATAACAGTTAACACTATTTTTATAAGACATTGAGTTATCATTGGATATTATGTATTTAAATAACATATATCATACCAATACAATCTATATTACATAAGTAAATACTATCTAAAACAATGACCATATCTCAATTATTTCCACCCAAAAAATGAGAACATGTCATACCCCTTATCTAAAGAGATAATCACATCACATTTATTATATCAAGGTATTTTTATAAACTACCATTGTATATCTTAATCATTGTCCTAGATGACATACATATTGTATGAGAAAACAAATCTCATATTTGTTAATCTTAAACTAATGAGAAGATAAACAACATACCCACCCCCCCCCCCATATTACATTATCCCTGATCTAGGAATGTGTTTTTTATCAAATTATTATGAATATAAAATTATATTTATATTTATAACATTATATAAATGTATTCAATATGAATCATTTACCCCTAGCATAGCAATTATCGTGTATATAAAACATCATGTAGTAAAAATAGTAGGATATCTTGAAAAAAATATCAATTTTTATTCATACCAATATTTTAATATCTATACAAAACCGTAATCTTAGAATTTCCTCAAAATCAATAATAATATATGACAAACAATGGCCATGGTTAACTCAAATTTATATTACGAGAGGTTAGTTATCATTTTACTTCATTTTTGTATATGACCAACCTAAGAACATGATTAAGTAGAGATATAATATTTTGTATCATTATGATCTATAAATTTGTAACCCATTTTATAACTTTTTATAAAACAATACATAGGAGACAGTATTATCATATATTATAAGAACATTTTCCTAAGATTAATTACGTTTAATAACTATTTTGTTTCTGATAAACTTTTTATATCCCAATAAAATTCACTCCGCAACATTATTTGTTTATCTAATAAAACCTTCCACTAAACAATTTATGTAATTATAAACTTTATAGAAACAGTTTTTGAATATTAGTGAGAATTAGGAATCATATTCCCAATGCATAGCTCCATAAAAGAATACTCCAAATTAATTAATTTATGGTATTAAATGTGATGACGTTAATATCATATATATTCTTCTCAAAAATAGTTTTAATTAAATCATCATCATCACTGAACCTTTCAATTAAATTATTCCATTGAGATCAATTTTTTTAAAATATTAAATCTTAAAATTTTACCAATACACACTAAATAGAGTTTCTATATAAATTCACATTCACTTGGATTTTGATGGGTTTAATATTTTATTTGTATACTTTGAACATATCCAATTCCAAGTATTATCCCACTACCATCTATTAAACTATATTTTCACCTAAACATATTTTTTTAAAAGAAAATTTATATAATGAAATATCTTAATTTTCAGTATGGGGTAATAATTAATAAATAAAATATTATCACACATATCATATATGGTATTTTATTTATTTATATAAATACTATGAATATAATATTTTAATTTTTAAAATAACCCATTATTTGGTGGTTGGAAATATTCTCCTCAGATTTTACGAAATATCTTGGATAAACTACATTATCCAAGTTAAAACATTTTTTAACTTATATTCTTTTCACACCATTTTATAGAATTGAGTTACCCATAAACCATGTGCATAAAATAAATAATATTAGTTGTTAATAAAAATTATTTCATCATAATAAAATTCTTATTACATAATAATAAAATAATATATAGATACACCTACATTATTTTGATCTAAATCATAATGATCATCTTCCACCACATCAAAAAACATGATATTTCAACCTCTTGATTCATAAATGGGATTTATTATTTAAGCCCTTACCAATTATCCATCAGTATATTTTCACTCGTTTATACATTTAGAATGATTTATAATGTATAAAAGATATTATATACCTTAAAAAATAGAATAAATAACTTTAGTAACAAAAATACCATGTGTAGAATATATGTCGCTCTTCTCTTAGACTTCCACATATTTGGGGAGATTACTATTCCGGTAACCTATTTCCCTATATTAGTTTTCAATATAAATAAATATATTTATAAAAATATTTTATTTTTATGAAAGTAATTATAATCGAATAAAAATTCCTATTTCAAATAGAAATAATTAATAAACTAAACATCAAATGTTTTTTAAATATTTAATTTAAATATAAAAAATTTATACCCAAATTTAAAAGAAATAATAAACTAATACTATCACATTTATATATTTACTTATGTTAAATTTTACAAAATATCAAAAAATTATTCATTATAACTTTTATCGATGAACTCTATGAGATAGTCTTCCACTGGTTAAAATTCATTCCATAGGGAAAACCTTGACCATTATGATATAAAATACATAATGTTAAACCCACGGGTAATAACTTGTTTCAAGATATAACAATAGTCATTCTCTATAAGACTAATCCATTTTATGGAAGCATTTAATTCTATGATCACACTATAGACACAACCATTTTCAACTAGGCCTATATAATTCTATTTAATATACTTACAATAAGGCACAAATTTTCTATATCCACCCGGAAATTGGTGATCATTATTAATGAAACATATTTCCCATAACTGTAATATAGAGAATAATCAACAGTGAAATTATTAAATTTAATGTTGATTACTACTATATCTAGAAACATTTTTTTTGTATTACATAATATTTGGTTTTGTATCATGATATTGTTATAACGATGTTGTCTTTAGTATGAAATAATGTTTTGGGTATGAGTAATTCTATAAACCATAACAATATTACTCAAATCACATCATAGTTCAATAAATTTACATTTGTCAAGATTCATTATTCATTTTAAGAATTAATGAAACATATATGGATGTGGATTTGAAACAACTAGTTGGTTTTTGAAGGGAAAATAATTATCCAAACACTATAAAAGAAAACGATCCTATAAATCCAAAGGAACTTTCCATTGATATTTGAATAAATAATAAATAATTAGTGAAATATTTTTTTCTATCCAGAAGTGAATCTATTAAACAAGTTTCACACGATCTTGACAGAAATAAAATATAATGGGAGAAATGACACATTCCTTGTATGATATTCATGGGATGAATGAATATTCCAATCCATGTTAAGGTCATTATTCATTATATTGTGGGTTAGATATTGTTTCAGGAATAGAGAAAATAATACCCCAAGGGTTATTTTGTAAAATTTATTCTATGATTTTTGAAATTGAAGAATATAAAGAACTGTGAGACTCTATATGTATCCTTCCAAGTATAACCCATCAATTCTAAATGATTTGATATATTTAATGAATTGTGTCAGAAAATGATCCTATTTTAAAACATTTGAAACTCGTAACTATATATTTCGGATAAATTTTTTAATAATTTAAATATATATTTCAAATTTTGAGACACCTCATATAGTGATCAAATGATGATCAATCCATGTGTGATATCTTGTAGAAAGATAATAAGGCTGAATGAAATGACATTAAGAATCATGTATGTTATTTTTTATTACATAAAACATGGATACATTAACTAAGACATGATCTATTATATAATAAACCACAATATGGTCTATGATTCTTCATCATGGTCCTGAAATTAGTGAACATTTGAAGAGTATTTTAAATCATCTATTTTTTATTATATCAAAATAGCTTACAGATTAGGTACTCCAATGAAATTCATTCTATCAATGATGAAAAAATTAATATAGAGTACATAATAAAGATTCAATATCTATTTTCCTTATTTATTCAAAAAAAATATCTTATAAATATAGAAAAATGATAAGTATCAAATTGTATGTCCACACACATGATCCATAATTATTATTATTTTGATGACAATGTGTGATAGTGATTCGGATCAAGGGATATTCTTTATAAAATTTGATGATTTAGGTAACATGTTGAGAAATGGTAGTAGTAGATGATTGTGAATATATTAACATAAAATATACATTACTATACCTATAGTTGAACCACATAATATAACATTGTATTTTTACTACACTTTATGAAGAGGTAATTTCACATGTAGAATATATCTTATCATGAAGCTACAACTAAAAAATATGAAAGATATTTAGATGAAAAATATCATTCAAAATGGAATTAGATGGAATAATATTGTGAATATAAGCTATATAATGTTTATTAATATCTTAAAGTGACGAGATTTATAGGGTTATGTATCATCCAAAAGGCAACAAAACAATAACTTCAAAACTCAATAAAGATGAAGATATATCTATACTTTTGGAAAACAAAATAAAATTATGAAAAAATGTTTACTGTTCACAATTATGATATGGGATGTATGATATGAAAACATGAATATGAATGTGATCAATGATAATCATCCAAAGGGTTCCTCTATCGCCGGGTATGCATGGGTCATGACATTCATTCGACACTTGGGTAGAAACTCTCTTATATTCATGGATATCATCAACTATAATTTCAATGAATAGGGATAATTTAAAAAATGGAATGATAAAATCTTTAAGGAATACAAATGGGATTAATGAGGCTCACACTAGCATCCTATTTTTTGAAGATCAAACCATCTTATATAGTAATCTAATGAACATTTACAATTATCCCACATTCAAGATATGTTTCACAAACATCTCTAAATATTATAAATATTAATGACATTGATGTTGATCATAATGTAATTTATTTAATATTTAAATGTATATATTTAATGACTAAAATACTTAGAATTATTATTTTATGATTATTGGAATGTAAGTATGATAGATGAGTAAGACAATATGAATAGTCATATAGGATATCTCATATCACACAGGCAATTGTGCAAAACAGAAATGCATGGGGACATATGGAATTCTTTTTTGAATTTCAAGCTATAGAACTACGTTATCTAAACCACCACATCATGGTGATATCATAAGTCCTAAATAATAACTAAATAGGATAATTTTTTTCAAATTAAAAATAAATGGTTGTGAGTGTTAGTTATTTTGAAGGGGTGAAATGTCAAATGTGGAATTCAAACACCATATATCTAACTTTTGGTGATAAATTTGAATGTTCAAGTTTATTTTTTTTCTATATTAAATTGATTAAATAAGAATAATTTCATGATTTATATTGGGTAAGCCTTGAAGTATACTCTAAGGTGGATCTTAATCATCATAAATATTGAAGCTAATTTTTTGGGATATGTATAAGTGCTAATGTAAATATACTATCTTATTTCATTAAAACTATGGGGGAAATAATAAGAAATTTTTCTTAATGGAAACATTATATTTTATGACTATTTTGGAGAAAAATTCATTATATGGTTATGAATATAAGTAAAACCATTAAATTATATTGTTAATGGGAGATAATAAAGAAAAATTAATGGGTAAATAACTATAAGACCCTTTTTTTAAATAAAAGTGTATTTAGAGATGAAGGTGGAATGTATTATTTTTTATCATTAATTTGGGGAGTCAAAGAGATGGATTTATGGTCGAATTGATAAAAACTAAATGGGGACAATTTCTCAACCAAGAATATGTTTATTGGATTACATAAAATGATAAATTTGGTGATAATGATGGATATGTCAGTAATCAATGTTGAAGAGTTTGAAAATAAAGGATTTCTAAGATTTTTTATATACACAAGTGATGATGATCATGCTATAAATAGATAAAAAAATTAAATGGGGTAGAAATTTAGTAAATTGATGTTGTGTTTTTGGAAATCTATTAAGATATGAACATGTGGGAACTATATAGAAGATATAATTTTTGGAGGATTCATTGAATTGAGATATATAGTAAAAAATGTTATGTTGATTATTTGAAGTGGAGTAATTAATTTAGAGAATATGGTTATATGGAATCTACGGTAATGGATGATAAATGAATTCTTTGAAATTTTTAAAAATAAATTTATTTCACGGAGAAGAGTTAATAATAGTTTGTCTAGGATACATTTATTTTTTATAAGGTATTCATTATCTATTCTTCCAAATCATGGAGTTGTAATGAATTTTCAAGTATTTATAAGAATTTAAAGAATAAAATAAAATCATTAAATATTTTTAATTCAACCACATCACAATGGGGAAATTTCCAATGTAAATTTAATGGAAAATAGTGTATACATCCTATTAGAATATTATCTAGTTTATATAGTGTGAATATATACATGGATTAATCCCTATATTCCATCATATGGAGTTCCATACCATATTTTTCTAATTATTGAGATAGAAATAGGATGGGCATCATGGATATGAAAAAAATACAACTGTTATAAGACCACCAATTTTATTATTTTAAATATATTCATTTTTATTTTATTTTTGGTAAAATTATAATAAAATATAAATTAAAAATATTCCGATTAATTCTTTGAATCATGGCCTTATTGACTTAGAAATATAACATTGCATTTTGTTTCCGATGTATTTATATCCATAAAATTAAATTCATGGTTATCTAAACAAAGTATACTAATCATACATTAACTGAAATATTATCTGAACCCAAAAATTTCATAAAAGGGATTCTCACGATTTTTTATAACTAAATTTTGGTTCTTAATTATATTATTCTAAATGGGTATAATATGATAATTTATGTAATTAATATTAATCAATGTGTTAAAATTATATTTTCTTATAGAATCATTTGGTAATCAGATGTCATGTATATTTATGGTTAGTAGTATATTTTAATAACTATTTTTTCATAAAATATCTTTATAATGGATTAAAAATACTATTTTTTATTGTTAGATACATCTAATATTTAGTTTAAATTGATGTTTTTTGTTTTAAAGTGACATCTAGATTATAATTTAATACTATAATTATATAAATGATAATATTATTTAATGATGATTCCATGTAATTTATTGTTGAACCACCCCTTCTATTCCCTTATAAAAATTATACGATTATGTGAGTTGGAATCCTTTTCCCTCTCACCAGATAGGTTTTACTAGTATCTTTTCCATTAAATGATATCTTCTCTTCCTATCTATATTAAAATTTTGTCTTTTTCCACAACTTTTCACTCTCTTTATCATGTTTACTCTCATCTTTGGGATTACGGGCGATGGGTTTTCTCTCGGTTAGTGTTAATAAATGGAAACCATTTGAATTTTAATTCCATAGGATAAAGAAAACATGTATGGGTATTTTATATATAGTTTTGGGGTTCTAATTTCAATATATGACTCATCAGAGAGTTTTATAATTTCTATGTTTTTGATGAATTAAACAAATCTTGATTCATTCCTGTCTAAATTTTCATCTATAATTTTAAAATATGTTAAGGGTGGTTCGATAATCATAAAACTCAATCCAAATAGTTATGTGAACCAAAAAGATGTAAAATTTTATATGAATTACTTTATTTAATAAATCAGCATTTATTTATTAGTAAAATACATATTTTATTATTTATTAAATTTTTTTATCTTATTTATAACTATGTTGTAATAAAAATGTATTTTATTTTATGATACTTTACAATATTCAAGAATGAAACAAGGTTTTAAATATTTATTTCATGATTTCTAATAAAGATAAAACACATGGTCTTAATATAAATTATATTCATGATATTTCAATGAAATAATTTTATTTGTTTTTATATAATTGTTACATAAAAATTATAAGGATTTGGTGACACAATTTTATAAAATACATTCATGATTAAACAAGTGTTCATGTTGTTGGAAATAACTATTACATGGTTTTTTAGTCATTTGAAATTATACCCCATATTCTATTAAATTCATTGAAACGGAATTAGTTTTTATTATAAAATATATAAAATAATAATAAAACTATCTTATATACAATTACTTTTCCTATTAAAATACCATTGGGTGTGGTAGTGTATCATGGGAAATTGGGTACTTGGGTTAGAATAAATGGCAGTTATTAATGAAATATAATTATACTACAAAGGGTACATAAAGAACCCCTATTAATTAAATCATTTTTTATATCTCTCTATCATTAACCATACCATGTGGATATATTAATTCCATAGAAATATTCCACATGGACATAACACACTAAATGGGTTCTTTTGTTACCCCTTATTATAGACAATTGGTTTCTCTCCCAATTTTCTAAGATGATTTCATTCAAAAAAAATGATTCTCATTTACATGTTAATTCTTAAAATTTAATTTTTAAAATTAAACATGAATAATGTTTTTTTACAATGTTATGTTTTAAATGATCTTCCTTTTATCATTTTTTATAAATTATGAACATTGTGTTATTATAATTAAAGTTCAAACTTGAAGGTTATTGTTCATTTAATAAAAGTTATATAATGAAGATGTTGGGTATCCAATATAGGACTATTCTATCACACCTTCCATGCACACCATAGTGTGTGTTCCAATTGTTTTCATTGGACTTATATTATGGGTGAGGATAATTCCATTTTTCTGATTCCTGTGGACAGGTATATTACTTTAGTTATGGAGATATGGAGGTGGTTGCATATGATGGTGTTCATGTGTTACATGGTGTTAGTGTTGTGTCTCTCTTTAGTTTTTTTAGTTTTATATATATATTGTATTATTCATCTTAGGTTGTTCCCATATAAAAAATAATCAATTTTTAACTTGTATGTTTTATTTTTGGATATCTATTTTGTTAATTATATCATATTTATTTGGAATTGTTAGTTAAACTTATTTTTTTGTGAAATTATTCCTATCTATTTGAGTTGATAACATCTGTACTTATTTCAGACATACGATGATCATGAACACAACCTGATCATTATAAAAAATTAACTTGGGTATCATTATAGTATATTCAAATTTGATTCATTAAAATATGGACTCAAATTCGAGGTCCTTATGATGATCTATATGAGTTCATTTCACCCCAAGGGGGGAATAAAT
Organism: Viscum album; assembly: GCA_963277665.1. Lineage (NCBI taxonomy): Eukaryota > Viridiplantae > Streptophyta > Magnoliopsida > Santalales > Viscaceae > Viscum > Viscum album. The sequence goes on along the minus strand of OY728141.1, from coordinate 1,586,544,165 downwards.
CGGTGTTCCATGATGAAGGAGTGGGAAAATAAATCACCCCATTATAGGTAGGTATGGATACCTCTATTATCAAGTCGTATTTATTAGTGAAGGCTTATCCAATATCCTATAAAACCCCATGTGGAACTCTAGGATTGTAAATAGAATAATTTATTTGTGTGGGTGGTCCATTAAAGTTAGTGTTAGAGCATGTGCAGTAAATTAGATTATTAGTGAGTGGTAGTAGGATCATTGTAAATTGAGATATAGACCATAATTAGGTTCGGTCATCCTAATTATAGTAAAACATTTTGTCTCTAATAGAGACAATTATTGAGTGTATTGTTTCCCCCATTTATCAAATTAAATTATTTTTTACATTATGTAGTTATGAATATTAAAAATATGTATTATGTCCATGGTATATAATTTCTTACTGTAACACCACAAGGTTTTATAAAGAAATTTAATGCATGGAACATTGAGTCTCTACAAAACTCCACTTTTTTATAACCTATCTAGAAAACATAATTTTCCACCTATGTGATTTGAATTTTAAAAAACTAACGGACTAGGTTGTAATCACTATGATATTTATTGTCTGATCGGATCAACATACATTTTTTTGGTGAATATTAACTTACACATATGAATATTAATATGAACAATAGAGTAGTAACCTCAACTAGGGAAGTGTAACTAAATTTTTTGTTCCATCATTTTTGTTTTGAGTTTAGTTTTTTTTAATTTGATGCATTGGAAAAATTCATTTTTCAGGTTAAAATTTTACATTTTATATATATTGAAATTATTATATTAAACTACGTAATTATTAATTTTTATAATAGTGAAATATTCTTAACAAAACATTATTATTTAACTAAAAATGATAAAATAGTTTTATTTGTTTTAAGTGCTTAAAATTTTACTATGCATTTTGTATTAACTTTTATTCTTAATAAATAATTATTTTCATAGATAAAAGTTAAAATATCCATATTTAAGGAATTATTATGATAAATTAAATTCCATTTTTTAATTAGTAACATATATATTACGTTACTCTCTATTTATAATAATTTTATAAAATATATTAGTTTCTCATCAATTGTAAAAATACAGATTTGGGTTTTTAGTATGATTAATGAGATCATTAATTATGTAATCATGATTTATAATTAAGGTCGTCTCTTGAGTAATAAAATATGATATGTGGTGTCTCATGTATCCAAAACCATGGTTAAATACCATGGTAAATCCAATGGGTTTTCAAATACCACAGGCAAGCCCATGGTTTTTCAAATACCACAAATGAGGTGTCATGGGAAATTAATAAAAAAAACCTTCTCTTTTACTAAAAATACCCACCCATTCCTTCGCTTTAATTAATTCCAAATTCAACATCCTTGATGCATCTCTAGTTTAACCTCCGTAGGATTCCTCCAAAGCTGTATTCAAGTCCTCAAGGTCCCAAAAATCATGTTTTAGGACTTATTGTACAAGGTAAGGGAATCTACCACACTTTATCAAGTACCATTTCTATGTTATTATTTTTATATTTTCATTGGCTTATGTTGGGATATGAAATTAAATATCCCTCTTAAATTCCATGTTATGTATGAATGATGAGATACCCTTTTTTATCTCGTCAAAATATTTTTTAATATTATGTGAGATCGTTTGGCTGCCAAATTTACGTAAGTGATTTCTCAACATCTCTTTTTATTTTGAGTTCCTATATTTTCTTTTTTATTTCCTCTCCTCCTTTAATAAAAATTTTATGATAACTCCAGTACCATACTTGTACTATAATTCTGTTATTATAATGTAATAATTCATCATCATCTCTTATTTCCCATTCTTTTATACTATAAAAGAAAACACAATCTGAGATGTGTTAATTTATCAAATTCAAAGATGGAAGGTTTCCAATTCATAGTTCCATCATCAATTCTGGTCATGAAAGACTTTTTATTGTTGAAAAGGACTATAATATATGTATTATAACTTATTTATGGTTTTGGATTTTTTTACACATGATATTAATTTATATATCAAAATGAGTTTTTTTGTGATTGAAAATCCCATTATTTAATCAAAACAATTATCATTAAAGATTCATATAATGATTCATCTTCACTCCCATTAACCAAATCAATTTTATAACCTTGTAATACCTTATATGTATACAAAAAAAATAAACCTTCTATTTTGGACAACCATTCTCATCTTATATGTTTATCTTTACATGTATATAATAAAACTTCTCATGAATACCAAGGAAGAAAACGCTCCAAAACAACAAAATTGAACTTCTTAAACCCATCAAGAAATCCATAAATTAACATAAAAATGATACACTAAATAAATTTAATAAATAATAGGTTATAGAAAAATTAATTAATTAATTTAATTTGATTATACAAGAAAGTAAGATCTATTGAAGAACACCATTAGACTTAAGGTAAGGGTTTTACCTTCTCACTTCCATTTTGGTTAGATATTCTTCATTTCCCACTATTTCTTAGGTATGGTGAATGTATAATTCCCATTTTGTATCAAATCATGAATTTATTTATTTTAATGGTATTAAATGAATCATTTTAAGGTTATTATTTTTGTGTCATAAGATTCGATTGGTTACAAAGAGGTATGGATTTTCTACCCGAACCTCTATTTTCATTCAGGTCACACTTATTTTATACTTAGCTCTATTAAATTTTTATTTTTTCATATTTAATACTCATAAATTATGTTTTAAAGTACTAAATATGTGTACCAACTTAAATACTACCTTCATTTATAGGAATTTATATGTTTTAAAAGGATCAGTCCCATATTTTTCGTGATAAAAAATCCCATTTCAAGGGAACATCTCGAATTCTTACCTATTTTCGAGTGCACTATGTAATATATTTTAAGCCATTATTTTTTTCTAAAGCTCACATTTTATCATGAAAACCCTTATTTTTTCATTTATGGTTTCATATAATAAAATAAACCTTTCTGTTTTAAAATCTCTTTAATATTTTTCATTAAACCAAACTAAAATTGTTCATTTCTAAAGCTTCATTAAAAACTCTTTTTACACGATTTCATATGGTGGAAAACTTTTATTCCTATAATATATTTTAAATGTTCTTACAATTATTTTATATGATATACATGTTTAAAAATCTAACTTCACAAAAAATACAAATGATTTTCCAAAATAACTCTTCTTTCTAAAGTAAAAAAGTATATTTCTCATCTCACTTTAACATTTATGAGATATATGTCTTTTTCATATCATCTTCCATGCATGTAGTGTATATACTGACCTTTTATATATCATATAATGAGTATAATTATTTTCTTGATGTTCTAAGGAATTATTATTTGAATGATTCAAGGTGGTATGGGACGCTTTGGAATGATTATGTATTATTTCCTTAAATTAGCAATGGTATCATTTAAAAGTATCTTCATTTATTCCAATGAACTTGTTGAATCATGTACATAATTGAGTATTATATCTTATATTACAATATAAATTATATTGTTGAGGGGTTTTTGATTAGTTTGACTATAGATGTGATATCTTGATACAATTGACCACATTACTCCGAAGGGTTAGTGTTTATGTTTAATGATTGGGGAGGGTATATAAATTTCATATGTTAGTTTAAATATTAATGTATATGTTGAATATTTTCACACCATTCAAATGAGGAATGTATTGCACTTAATAATTGATGAGTGGGGCCTGTTATATCCCCTTGATGCATCGATACGTTTCATGAGACAAACTTTGATCTTTGAATGAGGCCTCGAAAAAATGGTTATTTATATTCTTGGGATAAGGACTTGATGGTATGGTATTGATGTACTGTAGTATTCATTCCCTCATTATGAAACTAGTAATTGAATTTTCATTTTGTTATTCGACTAATATAATTACCATGCTAGTGATTTATTATGAAATTACTTTTTCATCAATTATTCCTTCCATAATGTGTTCAAGTTTATTTTTAAAGGCATGTGGTTTCAGTTATTCACCAAGAATAATGTTATATTTATAATATATTCTTTTATATTGCTTCCCCTTACTGAGCATTTGAGCTCACCCCTTCCTTATGATTCATTTTTCCAAGACATGAAGAGGTATATTATGAATGAAATTAAAAGATAACCTAGTAGTTATGGATGTTGTCATAGGAATTTCTATATTTTATTTCATTCAAGTTACAATGTTTAACTTATGAATCTATATAGTCTTCCAGAAATAATATACTATTCATTCTATAGGGATATGACTTTCTTATAATATTTCCAATGTAATGAAATAATGCACCAACTCTGGTTAACTGGAGTCGAGGTGTTACAGTTGATATGAAAATAATTTTAGTAAAAAACATGGAAACTAGATTTTGAAAATGTAGATTAGGGAACAAAACTTTATGGTATACATTGAGGATAAACATATAAGAACATCCTATAATTTTGGTAAGAAATAGATTATGCAGATCTTTCTAGAAAATACAACCTTGTCTGGATAATACATGTGGACGTGGTTCGGGAACATATATACCTAAGAGTAACAAATCTGATAGGGAGTTTTGTTCTTGACCCAGGGTATCCTATTACATGAAAACGGGTCTTACTATACCCCCGTTTTGACACTCCGGAGGGATAGGATTAGGATAATTCATATATTTCTTACATACCATGATGACATATTTATGCTTCCTAAGTAACCAATTTAAATGGTTCTTGGATATATGATACATAAATTTATGATATGTACTATAAAATTATTAGAGTTATAGAAATTTCATATTATTATGAGCTAATATAGTCTAGGGAATTGATTAGAAATGGTGCCTAGAAAAAAGAATGAGAACTTCACCGTTGCATGTAATGAAAAGAGAAGGAAGGATCATATCTCTCATGGTGTTAAGAAATCATTTTGAAGGAATATAGTCTCATATATATCCTCATCATATTAATAAATAGTATCATGTGTTAACAAGGTATAAAATAATTATTTATGTCCTTTGGATTTGAAGGGGAGAAAAAGAATAAGAGGATGACAGAGAAAAATATGGATAAAGGGAAGAAGTAAACGAAATGTTTTCCCAAATGTGATTACTATGGAAAGAATCACCCCAGTAAATTAAATAAGGGAATGGGAGTTTATTATAAGTGTGGATTAATAGGACACCATGATCATGATTACAAGGGTAAGAAAAATATTTACAAAGTACAATACTTCAACTACAATTAGATGGGACACTTTGTGAATTAATGTCCCAAGAGTCAAAGGAATAAAATCCAAGTGATGATATTGGATAATGATCTGGTTTTAATGATAACTATGATGATGTAGAATTTTTAATATTCTTAGTCAATAATTATGTCATTTGAATATTTTTTCAACAATATACTGGTTATAATAATTATACAATATGTGAAGATTTTACTGCAATACTTTTTCACTAAATATATGAATCTATAAGTTGAATGGTAAAAGGAAAACATATTTAGTGTATTGTTAAACATTTTGTAAAATGAAAGGTTGACGAAAAGACATATCTAATTATATTCTTGATGTTAAGATAATGATGATGAAATGATTAATTTGGATAAGAACAAACTACCTTGAAACTGATTATGAACTTTTTGACAATTGGTCTATGCTATCACCATAGGAGTTCAAAACACAATTGGAATTATGGAAGAAATCCAATAAAATGTATCTTACATAATGAATATATAAGAATACATGTTTTTAATATGGTTTTATGGTATTAAATGTTATTTCCATATTTCAAGAGGAAACATGATAAAGTTATTTGCAAGTTTAGAATGTGAAAATTTAGAGAAACTTTGGGTTAATTAAGGGATAATAATGAGTTCATCTTGGAATTTCAGAGACCATAATTCTAAAGTGTCGATTCATTATATAATTTTTAACCATTTTAGATGTTTTCAAGTTGATCATTTCATGAGATTTTAGAGGTTGAAGTGTTACTTAACCACATGGCATAACCTCTTTTATGTTATGATGTATATATAGTTAAAGGTGAAACCAAAAGATAACATTATGTATATTGTACTCTTGTAGAGTGAAAAAATTCTTCAACTCTTGGAAAAGAATCAAATAAATGGTTTCATATTATAAAAAATTTTAATGATATCAATGAACTTTTTCATAAATGCCTTTTATGGTTTTGTTGTAATAAACATTCATATGATTATGGTATCTATCATGTTCCATAAAATCATTATGGTTAGATTATTCATCCAAGTCCATAATTTCACATCACACTAAAGTTATCTTCTTAAAATGTGTTTTTTTGGTATCCTATGCATTTCACTTTCTCCTAGAATTAGAAAATATTTTTGAACCCTGTTTTCGATGTGGGTTTCCAATAAGAGAATTTTCAAATATCAACCAACAACATTAAAAGATCAATTTTTAATTATGAAGATGAAATTTTGTTGAGAAGAATAATGTAACACCTCAATGTTTTATAAATAAATTTAATGCATGAAACACAAAGTCTCTAAAAATTTCCTATTATTTATATCCTAGATAGTAAACATAATTTTTCCACCTCTATGATTTGAATTTTGAAAAAATGACTTACACTATTACAATCAACAAGATATTTAGATTCTGATAGGATCAAATTTCATTTTTTGGTGAATACAAACTTAGCCTTATTAATAGTAACATACACTTAGGAATAATAACAAAACATTATTAATATTAATATGAATAATATATTGATAACATATCATAAAAATGTATAAAAAAATGTGTTCCATTATTTCTGATTTGAGTTTAGATTTTTTTTAAATATAACGAATTTCATAAATTTATTTTTCAAGTAAAAATTATACATTTCATAGATATTTGAATTATTATATCAAACTAAGGTTTTATTAATATTTATAAAAAATAAATATTCTTATCGAAACACTGTTCATTAATTACGAATGATAAAATAATTTTATTTGTTTTAAGTGTCAAAATTTATAATATGCATTTTATGTCTGCTGTTATTTTTATTAAATTATTATTTTCATTAATAAAAGTTAAAATAATTATATTTAAAGAAATATTATGATAAAATAAATTTCATTTTTAAATTCATAACATTGATATTCGGTTACCATAAATTTATATAAATTTTATAAAATATATTAGTATTTTATGAATAGAAAAAATATATGTTTTGAGTTTTCTCTATGTTTAATGAAAAAATTAATAATGTATTCATGAAGTAATAATTATTTTAGAATATTGAGTATTAAAATATGATATTAATTGTCCCAAGTGGTCAAAACTATGGGAAATACCATGGGAATGCCCATGGTTTTGAATGTCCCAATAATGTGGTGTCTTTAGAAATTAATAAAAAACTTTATCTCTTTTAATATAAATACCCACATATTCCTTCATCTTATATCGTTTCTGATTCATCATCCTCTTATATCTGGTAGTTTTACCTCCAATTTATTCCTCCCAAGGTGTCCTCAAGCATCAATGGTCAAAATCATAAGGTTGTAGGAGTTACTATATAGGGTAAGGGAATCTTTCACCCTTCTCTTCTTCAAGTACTTTTTTTATGTTATTATTATTTTTTATTTAAATTTTATTATGATGGTTTATGTAATTACATATATACATTAATATTAATGTTATTTATGAGTGATTATAAACACTTTTTTCTCTCATCAATTTATTTTATGATTTTTAAGTGACGTCATTAAGTTGCCGAAATTTCGTAAGGGATTTCTCATCATCACATTTTTTTGAGTTCATTTCTTTTTTTCTGTCCACACATCCTTTCATAAAAATGTTATGATAACTCCAGTACATTAAATTTACTAGAATGTTTTTATGATAATGGAATATTTCATCATCATCTCTCGTTTCCCCTTCATTTATACTAGAAATTAAAACACTATCTGAGATCTGTTAATTTATCAAATTCATGGATGGCAGGTTTTCAATTTCTAATAACCTCTTCAACTCTGGTCATGAAACCATATTTACGGTAAAAAGAGACTATAATATTTGTATTATCACTTATTCAAGTTTATGAAATATTTTTTACACATTATATTAATTTATAAATCAAAATTAATTATCTATGATAAAAAAACAGCCGATTTACCCAAACAATTGTTATTAATTTCGTATATAATGATTCATCATCACTCCAATTAACCAAATTAATTTTTTTAAAATGTAATAATATTTATGTTAACTAATAAAATATAACTACTATTCTATAAAACCATATTCATCATACATTTTTATCTTTACATATATAAAAGAAAACTGGTCTTGAATACAAAGAAACAAAACACTCCCAGATAATAAAATCCAGCCTCTTAAACTCATCATGAAGGCCATGACTGAACCTAAAAATTCTACACTAATATAATTAAATATTGAATAGGTTCTGGAAATATTATTTAATGAATTAAATTTTGTTATTCAAGACACTAACATAAAGGTAAGAACACCATTAGACTTAAGGTACAGGTTTGGTCAGCTCACTTCCATTTTGTGGGATATTCTTTATTCACATCTATTTATTATGTATGGTGTATGTATACATAATATTTGGTATCATATCCTAAATATATTTATTCTAATGTAATTAATATAATAATTTTATGGTTATTAATTTTGGGAATAAATTTGATTGGTTTAAAATTGGTAGGGACTTTCAACTGGAACCTCCATTTTCATTCAGGTCACTCTTATTCTATACTTACCTCAATTCAATTATTATTTAGTCATAAATACTCCACATGAAATATGTACATATTTTCTATTTATTTGTACCAACTAGAATCCTACCTTACTTAATGGGGAGTTATATGATTTAAAAGGCACTTTCAAAAATTATTCCCAAAAACCCTCATTTCAGAGGAACTTCTTGAATTCTTACATATTTTCAAGTACACTATGTAATAAATTTTAATCCATTATTATATTTTTAAATAATTATTTTTATCATGAAAACTTATAATGGTTCATTTATGGTTTTATTAAATCAAACAAATCTTCCCGTATCAAAAATACTTCAATATTTTCATTTAATGGCACTAAAATGTTGTATTTCTAAAGCTTCATTAAAAACATATTTTACATGATTTCAATTTGGTGGGAAAATAGTTATGCCCCAAATATAATTTAAATATTCTAAAATATTATTTTCTGGGATATAAATAACTACAAATATGATTTCATGACAAATATATACAATTTTCCCAAATCAGTCTTCCTTCCAAAGTAAAAAATGATTCTTCTCATCTCACATTAACATTTGGGAGATATATGCCTTATTCACCAATTATTCCATTTATGTGGTGTATATTCTAAATTTATTTATATCATATCAAGAGCCTCATTATTCTCATGATATTCTATGGGATTATTATTTGAAAGTTTCAATGTTTTATGGGACACTTTGTAATGTTTGAGGATTATTTCCTCAAGATATTTTCAATGTTACAATTTAATAGTTTCTTAATCAATGTCGGCATCCTTGTTGAATCTTATAGTTAATTGTGATCTATATCTTATCATATAATCTATAATATTTTTTTATGTGTTTCTGATTATAATTATTATGGATGTTCTATCTTGATACCATCAACCACATCAATCGAAATGGATAGTGTTTATGGTTAATGATTAGGGAAAGTGTTTACATTTCATATCTTCGTTTAAATATGAATTTATTTGTTTTTTATGTTCAATAAATTAATAATATAAATTAAATTTACTTATAAAGTGATGTTTGGGGCCCGCGATATCCCCTCGATGCTTTATTAGGTCTTATGAGACAAACTATGGTCTTGATATGACGCTTGGCCACAATGGTTATTTACAGTCTTAACACAAGGACTTCACGGTATGGTTGTGATATCTGACATTATGAATTACCTCATTATGAATCTAGTAATTTAAAGTTCATTTGGTTATTCAACTAGTAAAATACCCATGATAGTGCTTTATTATTGAATTATTTATTTCATTTTTATTCCCCCTACAATGTGTTCATGTTTATTTTTAAAGGCTTGTGTTTTTAGTTATTCACCATTCCTAATGTTTATATTTATGAAATCAACTTCTGTATTTCTTACCCTTACTGAGAATTTTAGCTCCTCACTTCCTTATGATTCATTTTCCCAAGACATGATGACTTATATTATGAATGACATATAGGTATAACCTATGATTTATGGATATTGATAAAGGAATTTCTATATTGTATTTCCTTTAATGTTGAAATGTTGAACTTATGTATGTATCTGGTTTTCAAAAACTACTAAACTATTTGTTCCTTTGGGATACGACTTTCTTATAATCATGTCAATGTAATGAAATAATAAACCACATCTGGGGAACTGGGGTCAGAGCGTTACACTTATTTTGATTCATTAGACAAATTATACATTTATTATTCTTTTTCCTATAATGAAGATATCAATCATCTATAAAATGTTTATTAAGAGTTATCTAATTTATTGAATAATTATTGATGTATTTAAATATTTTTTCATTTATTTATTTGATTATTGATTGATATATATATGGTTATAGAATGGTTTAATGAGTGAAATACTATTTTTTAGGTGTTCTATTAATAAATTTATTTCAAATTAGTGTTTTCATAAATTGTAAAATTTAAATTCTACTTTTTTCATAGGAATAAGTTTAATATTCATATAAAAAATGAATTTTAATATATTTATAATTGAATAAGGTTTTTGAATAATGTAATTTTTTTTTGTGGTTATAAAGGATTTGATTTTACGATGAACATAAACTCGAGAGAAAGAATAGAAATTTCATGTTATATTTTATTAATATTTCATATATGATAATTTAAATTTTTTGAGTTACAATTTATAAATTTGGTTTGATAAATTTGGTTTTCAAAATAAATAAATGGATTATATTTTATTTACATCAATTCATGAATCTATAGAAATGTTTCTATATATTTTTATAATAATTTTTCATTTAATTAATTATTATAATCATTTAAAGGAATTGTATTAGATTTAAATGGGTTTTATTTCTATTGTGGTTAAATTTTATAAAATATTTTTTGATTATTTATTTTCATAGGATTCTATAAAACTGAAATGAAAATTTTATCAATTTGAAAATCAATAAATTAGTTTCATAAATATTTCCAAAATAATTTTTTCTGTTGATACCTTATTAAAGATAGTTCAATTGATTATTTTCAATTAAGAGTTTTTTATTCATAATTATTTAAAATTTAATATATTTGAATATCAATTTTTAAGAATTTTATTTTCTAAATATTTAACTCGTTATTTTTTAATTTAGAGGTTACAAGGTAATTTCATTTTTTTAATTAAATTTGGATTGGTAGTAGATAATATTGATATTTTATTTAATCTAGGTTCTTATAAAGATACATTTAATGAAAATTGGCCATATTGGGTTGATCAATGAATATAAATTGATTTTATGTTCATATTGAGGGTTTATTGTTTAAAATCTAGATATATTTTGATGAAATTGGTCATTCTAATTTTTGATATTTGATAAATATTTTAATAAGATAATCGTGTTTTTATATGATGTACCCTACTATGTCTACTATTTAATTATTCTATAGATATAAAATTTTAGATATTCTATTTAATGATTCTGAGAATATGAATTCATTTTAGGTTCTTATTTTCAATTTTAAAATTTAAATTTTATCATAAAAAATATTAACAATATTTTATTGATAAAGGAATCGTATATTTAATTTTTATATTTTTCTCTCATATAATACTAAACAAGTTTTGGTATGTTAATGGGTACATGGAAATTTATTTGTTATTTTAATGTGTCATAACTTTTTGAGGGTTGATTTTTTTATTTAAATCCAAAAACATTCTTTACATATTTCTCCGTTTAAATGTTGTGAATTTTTCAATTAAATCACCAATATTTTATAAGGGAGATTGAATAAAATTATTTTTATTTGAAATTTATTAAATTATGTGGTTTTCTTCTTATGTTTCATGTATTTTTTTATTTAGAATAGTATTAAAATATTAATTTTTAAAAAATCAATCTATAATAATTTTTTTGACATTTATAATTTAAAAAATTTTATAATAAATATACTAATAATTCCTTTTAATCATTATTAATTTATATTTTATAATTCATGGACTTTGAATTGTGTCTTTAAAATTTTAAATGGAATTTTTATGCGTAATATTTGTTTCTTGTTCTTTTATAGAAAATAACTACTTTTAAATATAATATATCCCTCAATACATTGTTTAATATATTTGACTTGAAATTTCATATACTGAATAAGTGTTTTGACTTATATTTTTAATTAATTAATTTATTTAAAGGATATTAAATGTGGGAAAAGATTTCTTCTTAATTCATTGAATATATTACTATAATTAAATATGTCTAATGGTATATAAGTGCACATTTTTTATTCGTGTAATACTAATGTGAATTATGAATTTTTATAAAAAGAACACTAATTATAGAATTGTCAATTGATAGGATTTTGAGTGATAAACTTATTGATGTAAAAGGGGATAAAGGGACAAAATAATTTTTTTTCAACATAAAATTATAGTTTCATTCATGTGATTTTTTAAAAAATAAATTCATTTTATGTATTTTCAAGTAATGTTTTTGAAGGTGGTTTTGTTTTATGGAATAAAGAGATGGTTTTATGTGTATTTACTAAAATGATTTCCTATAAAATTATATTTTTTAATTATTATTATTTTTGAATAATTAATTGATTTTTGACTTATATGAATGTGTTTGGACTCCTAAAAATTTGATTAATTTTAAATATTTCTGAAAAAATATAGTATGGAGTAGGAATATTGAGTCCACATGTATGAAAATATAAATATGTAAAGAAAATAATGAAAGACAAAAAATGATTAAATAGTGAAACTAGGGTTATTATTGTGATTGTGAAATAATAAAAATGGGAGAGGGATAGAGAGTGAGAGAGAGAAATAGAGACTATCGCTTGATGAAATTTGGAAAATTTGACTCGTAAAAAATTGGTTGAAATGATTTTCTACACAACCATTATATAAAAAAATATATTTCAAAGAATATTAAAAAGGTGTCTCAAAACACCTAAATTTCATTAAGCAACCTCTAAAATACATTGAACTCTTCGAAGTGATGATTGATAAAACGAAATTTAAGAAAAAATTTATTCAATAATGGTGAAGAAGTCTTTATCATTTTCAAATTTTTGTTAATTCAGATGAATATAAATTATTATGAATTCAATATCATCACTCATTAGTAATTAAAATATCTCATATTTAACTAACATAAATAATGAAATGAAGATCACTCTATAACATTTTCATTCATACACTTACAAAAATTAAATAACATATATATAAGGTGAATTTCCATTATAATATGAATTCTCACAATAAAATTTTTTACACATGTTTATAAAAATGAAAATGGAAATATTTAAAAAAAATGTCAAAACTGAAGAAAAAAGTAAAAGATAGTGAAAAAAAATTCCATGTGAAATATTCATTCTTCTCTAAGATATATCTCCTTCAACAGCTGAGTCACAAGTGATCTCATTCCAAATCCCATCTTTCTTAAATATTTACTCTAATTCCCTTTATTTCACATTGTAAACTCATTTTATTTTTTCAAAAAATATCACTAGATTAATTTTGTAAATTCATGTTCCAGTTATCACTAGAACTATAAAGATTTCCTTTCCCCAATAAATATCAATAATTAACAATTTCTACATGATGATAAAAATTATATTATCTAGTTTCTCCAAAATATAAAAAAATCATGGAAATGTGGATTAGAAATGTGTCATTTATGTCTTATTCCCACTTTACCCTCTTAAAAAATATTCATGGTAGATTTAACATTTTCCTTGATAGAAATTTTTATTGGAATTTCCTTAATAAAAAATATGTATGTATGATCATTTTCATCCCCATAATGGTAGAGAAGTTCAAGTATCCTTCTTTTATCACCATCAATGGTGAGAAACCACTAATAACCCCAGAAGAAGTTATTAAAATGTGAAATAATAATTTTTTGAAAAACCTTCACTAGTTGCATAGAATTTTTTGCAACCATGTTCATTATCCTCAACACAAAAAAAATTTAACTAAATCAACTTCATAAGTCATATATACTTACAATTTATCATGCCCACTATTTTCATATGGCATAATGAACATCTTGTTTTGTAAATCACTACAACTTTACATCAATCACATTCAAGGTATAAAATATAAAGCACATAAATACAATGATGGGGAATGACAGTGGGCCATAATAGTTTTCATAATAAATATTTAAAGTGAAAACTATAAAAAGACATAAAAATTGAATGAAACTCTACAATATCTATTCATTTGGATTCCCATATTCAACAATTTTTCCAATTGAACTGCAAAATTAAATTCCTATCAGCGTATGAAACACTACATCTAAATTTCATAAATTGTAGTCTTACCCCATTACTATTAATTATCATAATATCAAAACTATATTTGGATGAACATATTCAATATATATCATTTGTAATTTAAATTTCAACTGAAATTAGAGCATTACTTTGATGAATCTATATAAATGGTCATTTCATGATTTTTTTTATTTAAATATGCATACACTAATTCATAATTTATACGGAATTATAGTTCATATTAGGGTGATATTTCATACATTGTGGTTATCATCAAATAATTTTCTTTATTCAATTCAGTAGGGCATGACTTTCATTATTAATAAGCCTCTAAAGATCATTAATACATAAAAAAATTGCATCTTTAGTCAGAGAAAACCATATGACCATCATCTTTTCCATTCATTCTTATCCATGGATTGAGTCCACATATTTGAAATCATTTAGCTTCCATGAGCTACTAATCTTCGATCTCAATTTTGGTTTTCAATTTGGTTTTCTGTAATTATTTTGATATTTTAGAGAACCTATTATAGTATGTCGGTGCCTCTCTAGAATAGTTTATGTGACTCTATCAAGATTTAACTACATCAATGCATCCTAAAATTCCAAATTTGGTGTAGGACCATTTTGATATGTTGGGGCGGGTAGGAATTCAAGTATGTGAGTTGGGGAAAATTTTCCTATATAGGTATTATAAAATTATGATATATAACTATGATAAATTTACATGAGAGGATGAAATTTTATTATCCTGGTTAAATAAATATGGTTATAGAGACTAATCCCCTCAAAGTTTTATCATGTCCATCACTTTTATGAAAAATTAATACCCACTAAAAAAATAATAAGTGATAATTAATATCTCAAATTATTTATAACAATTGTGTCTTTATGGGTTTTCAATGAATTATAGCTTATCAATAATTAGTCCCCTTTATAGAATTTAATGGAAATAATTTTCATCGTTTTTTTCCTTCATGGTTGAAGAACACTCCATGTTTATTAAATTCAAATTATATTCAATTCAGCAATGAACGATTCATGAATTATGGATATGAAATTAGGTTCAAATTTTTTTTTGCACATATAAAAACAATTTCATCCTTATGAAAATTTCAATTGTCTCTAATTAATATGTTTACAATAAAATGAAAATTTAATAAATGAATAATTCATTCAAATTTTAAATTAACAATACTTTTTATAAGAGAATAGAAAATAATATGCACATGAACTATTAAATCATAAGAAAATAAAAAGTAACAATAAAAAATTAGTCTTACCAAGAAATATATGATGTACAAAAAAACAACCAAGATTAATTTTTAATAATTAGAAACACTAACATGAAACAAAAAATAAAAAAATATTCATCAACATAAATATTAATTATTTAAAACAATAAAACACATGGTATGAAGATTTTTTTGTCATCTTCAATTATTTAAAGACTGAATTCTTAATTAATGAGAAATTAAACTACGAAAAAAATGTGATAAATATTAGATAGATATATAAAACATAATAATCCATGAATTTATGTTGAAGAAATGATTTATCCAGATATAATTTTCAAGGGAGTATGATGTATGTTTTTCATCTTGTGGACCCTTATAAAAGAGAATAAAATTCATAAAAATAGATATAAAAATTTCATCATTGGACAACATAGAAGGGTGTTGGGGAATCTTTAGAGCAGCAATGAAATATATTAAGATATATTTATTTATAAAAAACCAAAAAAAAATTTAAAACACTCGCTTTCCATGAATGAAATATTTGTTTAATAGCCCACAATATAACACTCCTCATAACTAAACATAGTAACTACGAGTGTGTGGTTTAATAAATAGGAACAAATACATGTGTTTTACCAATTTTTAACCTAGTAATTTATATATTGGGTAAAATTTAAATAAAGACAAAAATTAAAGAATTTTTAGTTAAACCATTCCCAAGGAAAATGTAACACCCCAATATTTCATAGTGTGTTATTTCTTCAAAATAATTCAACAAATTTCACTACACGCAACATCGAGTTCAAGCGCACCATTACTTACTAAACAAGCCGTTAAAAAGAGTTTATGAATAGTATTAAATAAATTTTAAACTATATATAATCCTTATAATTTTAGAATCCATAGTATGAGTTTCTTAGACATAATGTATGAACAAATTCATTTTCATTATTGCACTTTTACAAACTTTTAACAGTGAGCCATTTTTAAAACCAATATTTTAAACTTTTATATATTCAATTTGACTAAATAAATTTACTTTTTGGAATAGGGACATCAAGAATTTACAATGAAACATCCCAAGATTCCACGGTACGTTTTCCTTTAAATAATGCAATGGTGTGCATTGTACGCAACTTCGAGATTCTAACACACCACAACCAATCAAACTAGGCGTTATGAATAGTAACACCTAATTTTTGAATTTTTATAAATTTTATCTTTTGAAATGGACTTATTTTTTGGATTCATGATATCGAAATTAGCTTAGGGTAAAATTTTCGTACTTTTCAGATAACTTTCATATTTTGATGAATAGTGAAAATGACTAAATATTAATTAAAAACAACTTTTTAATCGGAATAATTAATAGTGATAAATTATTAAATAGAGTGGTTTTAAAGTATATTTAGAATATATTTTTACCATTTAATACAATGTTTGTCATTCTATGTAATTTCACATTTAAACCAGACATAAACAAGTGTCTATCTTTTGATTGTTATTATCTCTTAAAAACACGCTATTTGTTTTGACGTCGGGAATTAAATTTTAAATTAATTAATGAAACTAATATGTTCTAAATTTGGGAAAATATACATCATTTTTTAATTTATAATATCAAATATATCTTAGGCCTAATTTTTGGTGTTTTTCTGGAAACATTCATTTTTTGATGAATAGTGAAACCACTAAGTGGTAGTTAAAAAACTGAACTTTTCATAAAACATAATTTTACCGCTTCTGTGAGTGGAAATTTGAAAATCTGAGAGACACGGTTAATATAAAGGAGTAAATTTGGTTCAATGAGATGAAAATAATTTTTGTTGAATAGTAACTTTTTACTTTTATTTACCACGGTTAAAAGTAAATAGGATAATTATGGGTAAAAATGACATTAATATTATCCTAACACATGTACTAATTCTATTTGGCAATTTTATCACGAAAAAAAACAATATTTGGAGTAAAATATTATCATTTAGGTCCACTTGTATTATATTAGGACATTTATTATTATTTAATTCAAAGAAGAGTTAAAAGACTTAAAATCAAAGTTTATTTACTAAAACATTTTTAATATAGGGTTATACATAAGATAAATTCAATTGTAAATATTAATTAAAAAGATAAATTGATGTCCTACATAATGGTATTTTATTTATAATTTTTATATATTAAATAATTTTTTTATTTATGACATAATTGTGATGCAATAATTACCCAATTAATGAAAAATTAGAATAATTTATATTATAAATACACAAATAAATGTAATTTGAGGCTTTTTATAAATAACAATGATTTTATAGCTTAATATGACATGTTTGGATTGATGTAATTTACTTTTTATGAAGTAATAATTCTGTTATGATTTTTAAAAAAAATCAATTATTGAATAGTGTCAAAATTGACATAAAAGAGTTTTTAAAACAAATATTATATTTTTAATTGATATTAAATTCCTATAAATCTATGGTTCAGCCAATGGACTTATATCATGATAGGTATATCATTAATGGACCACTTGGTGGTATCTTGGATGTATATAGTAATATTATTAACCACATAATATAAAAATACAAAGAGACATTGTAAAAGTGAAAATAATTAACTAAGAGTTAATACTTGAAGATAAGGTTAATATAATGTCCCAAACCTGTCTAACTTAAATTGGATGAGTGGTTTTCCACCCATACCCACCTTAACATTTAAATAATCCACTTTTGAGCCATTATAAACCGAATATGAATTTATTATAAAATAATATTTTTAGCTTTTCCAAATATGCCCCTCACCCCTCTTATAAAAGGGAACTCCCCCTTCTCATTAATTCACACATTAAAATCCTTTTGGATCGTCCAAAACCTGCCCAAATACTCTCTCAACTTCCCTCACTACAACCTAGAGGCCTTAGTTTGATTATAATGTTAACCTATGGCACCCTTTTGATCAAATCAAAAGGAAAACCCCGAAGAAGAGGTAATGTTTTCACCACCCTCTTTCAAGTTCCTTTCTTCTTCAACTTCTTATTTATTTGGTATTTGTATTCTAAAATACTAAATCCAGTATATTATATATAATTTGATGTTATTATAAATATGTTACAACCATATTCAGTATTCTATCCATCCTTTGAATGGAATGTCACCATACGTGTGTACGTACGACTTACCGTCTCCACGTCGTGGTGTAATTGTTATTCAATAAATTATTATTTGGATGGGAATAATAATGATGTGTAATTAATTTAAATACAAAATATAACATGATAATGATTCTGTATTTATGATTTACCATCAAATTATATATTTTTTTAATATCAAAATAATGATATTGTCGCTCGTGCGTACATACGGACTATCTTCTCCACGAACGTGATGAGATTCATTCTCCATCGTATCCATTCAAGTATAATTATCATTTTATGATTAATAATAGTATCTAAGGACTTGCTATCATTATTGATATGATTAATATAAAACCTATCGATTACAAACATGACTTATGTAACAAAACATATAAAAGGAAATGAGTAAGTTAACACCTGAAACAACGATAATTCTAAAATATTATTATCAAAGCAATTTTAAATGATCATATATGATATCATATTAATATATATGATTCTTTTATAATTTAATAACAATTATTTAACCATTATACAGGAGTTTAACCTACCCCAACCAAGGAAAAGTACAAGGTAAGTTTTTATTTCGCAATCTCTTCATTATCTCAGGTTGTTTATACTTAATAATCTACTAGGATCTCTTTATCATCAACATCCATGTCTCTTAAAAATGTATTTCAAAACATTTTACTATTTACAAGAATATGGTTTAAAGTCATTTATACACTTTTTTGACTTTTTAAAAGTGGTTTATAAAAGAATCTTTTCGTCATTTTCCAAACAAGGTACTTTTTATCCTTTTTGACAGAATTAAGGTAAGAATGTTTTTTTAACTTCTACAGCGGGTGCAGCTATTTTCGGCCATTATAAATCCGTCGAAGCATCCCTTACATGTTAATAAGAATATTTTCAAAGAAAATGTTTTATTTTATGAAGATATGACTATTAAATTATTTCAATGTAGAAAGTGATATTTCTCTAAAAAGAGTTATGATTTCATCTATTTCAGCATCCTTTGATGGATATTACGCTTATTTGAAGTTGATTTATTATGATACAAAACTTATATATTGTATTGAATGTTTTGTGATATGTTTGAAAATGGATGTTATATTTTTATACCATTCATGGTTTATGGATGAAGTATTTTCATTTCGTATTCTAGTTCTAATACGAATTTTTATGTTATGTTTAAACCTTTTAATATGGGAATTCATCGGACTTAATATGTGACAGGTGGAGCCCTCTATAGCTCCTCGCTGAATTGGTAGGTCTCATGAGACAAACTAGTGTCTTAGCATAAGGCCTTTACAAAAACATATTTGTAGTCTTGGCACGAGGCCTTGGCTATGTGGTTATGATAGTCTGGCATTATTTATTCCATCATTATGAAAGTGGTTATTGATATTGTATGTGATTATTCGATTAATAGAATATCCTTATGAATAAGTAAATGGAATTCTTTCATTTTAATTTTTCTATACTATGTTTCTGTTCAAGTTTAAAAGACTTTCATTTTAGTTATACATTTCCTTAAATGATTATTATTATTTATGAAAGTTTATGCTATATTGTTATCCTTACTGGGCATTTGAGCTCACCCCTTTTCTATGTTTTATTTTTTCCAGGATGTGAAGAAGTAATTTATGAATGACCTGCATGGATAGTATGAGGGGATAAGAGTGTGTAATATGGAGACTATATTGTTGTAGTTTCCATTTTATGATGTAATGTAAACTTTATGAATATATCTAGTGTTTCCAAGGCTACTAAACTAATCGGTCTTTCGAGACTTGATCTTTCTTGTGATCATTCCAATGTTATGTAATAATGCACCAACTCTGGGTATCTGGGGTTGGGGCATTACAGTTGGTATCAGAGGACGTTTAGTACAAACCTTGGAAGCTAGATTAAGATAAACACTAATTAGAGCACGTAGACCAAAGATGAACTTCGAAGATTATTATAGAATATCTTCCGAGAATTTTGGTATTGTAGAGATTTTGTGAGTATTCCGAGAAATACATCCCTGTCTGGATATGAGCAGGTAGAGGCGGCTCTGGAAAAAATGTACCTAGGGGTAAAACCCGAAAACACCGTTTTGAACTAGACTCGAATGGGAACTGGTGCATGACAACGGGCCTTGCTTCACTCTTGGTTATGACACTCTAGGGGGATATGCGTAGGATAATTCTCATTTTCTTTACAAACCATTATGAAGGGTTTATGAGTATATACATCCTCAAAGGAGACATTTTTATGATTATGGATTATATCCATAAACTATTTAATTTATGTTATGTGTTTTACAAGTTTCGGATTAGGTATTGTTATTCATAAACTAATATAGTGTATGCTATTGTTTAGAAATGGCGCCCAATACAAGGAATGAGAACTCCAGTAATGCACATGATCCAAAGAGAAATAAGGATCATATCTTTCATGGTCTTAAGCCAGAATTTATAAGAGAAATAGTCTCCCATTTATTATCATAATATGAAGAAATAATATAATGTGTTGATAAGATAAGTAAAGAGTTTACTTAGTCCTATGGCTTTGAAGGGAAGCATGAGAAGAAAAGGATGGAATAGGGAAAGATGGATAAAGGGAAGCGGGAAAAGAAGAATTTTCCCATATATGATAATTTTTAGAAGAAACACCCTGGAACTTGCCTGAAAGGAATGGGAGTTTTATATAAGTGCTGAGGAAAAGGGCACAATGTACGTGACTGCAAGGGTATGAAAATGGTTTCAAATGTACAATGCATCATGTGCAAGGAGTTTGGAAACTACGCGAACCTATGTCCCAGTCATCAGACTATGCCACAAATGATGATATTGGATAATAATCAAGTTATGATTCTACCAAAGATCAAGAGGAATGATTAGAGTTCTTATGTTGATTATTTCATTTGAGTGTTGTATCAACAACGTACATGTTATAATAATTATGGAGTATATAAGGATTATATTGTAGTAATACTTCATTAAGGACTTGAGATTGTGTGGAACAACGAAAAGTGACTCAATAGCAGGTTAATTTTTTTGAAAATATATGGTTGAGAGAAAGATAAACCATAATATGGTTCTGATACCGAGGTAGTGATTTTAGAATAATACATAATTGTTTTGGATAAATTATATTGGATATTCTTGACTACCTTGAAAATGATTAATTATTTGTATATTCTATCATTGATTGGGTTTACAACAGTTTTGGATTGAAGGAGTATATATATTATTCTTTAAGAAATAAGGGATCATGAATGTAATCAATAATGTTTTATGGTAATTCAGAATGTTGCAGTGTTTTAAAAGAATACATGATGAAGGTGTTCACATGTTATTACGCAGAAAAAAGGATCTTCATTGTGTTTACCTTCCTTATAAATTTTGTACTAATGTATTTTGGATAGTTCTAGTTTGGATTATTTTGGATTGCCATAAAAGGACAACCTGGAGGTCGGGCGGCAACCCGTCGCGTCCGGCTAGGCCGCGAGACTTGAACCCACAACCAAAGGGCGACAAGGGTGTATCACCTACCACTGACCCACATGATGTCCTGGATTGAATAATGTCATTTTTCTTAATGGTTCTACTAGATGAATTATAAATTCATTTTTTAACCGTGTACGAATAGGATAAATAGAATATTATTTTTAAGTTCTATTATCTTTTATAGTGAAAGATGAGTTTGTGGTAGAACATAGTTAAAGGATGAGACTCTACTTATAAAGTATATATTTTTCTTCTTCTCTTATTCAATGAATAAATTAATTCTTATATTGTAGTGAAAGGATCATAAAGCAAAAAATGTGTTATCCTAATACCATATGTTTTACTAAACCGATGGTATTTTAAATCATTAGAGATTGATGAATTTAAGGCCCTAAATTTTACACTTGTTTGTGATTGATGACCTCAATCACTACCAATAAAAATTTACGATTTTCCTCCAATTATATTTCTCTAATTTACACTAATGTTCTCTGAATAGTTATCATAATTTGGTGGTGACCCTTTCATTTCTCTTTTCCCCTTATTAAGACTAAATTTTATTAACCCAATATCCGATGTGGCTTTTCCCACAAAGATATTTTCTATATTCAGCCTTTTATTTTCGAAAAACAATTTCAAATTGTGAGGACGCAATTTATTGATGGAGGGGAGAATGTAACACCCCAAGATATCATAGTGTGTTATTTCTTCAAAATAATTCAATAACTTGCACTACACGCAACACCGAGTTCAAGCACACCATGACTTACTAAACAAGCCGTTAAAAAGAGGTTATGAATAGTATTAACTAAATTTTAATCTTTATATAATCCTTATAATTTTAGAATCCATATTATGAGTTTCTTAGACATAATGAAAGAACAAATTCATTTTCAGTATTGCACTTTTACAAACTTTTAATAGTGAACCCTTTTTAAATCCAATATTTTAAACATTTATATATTCAATTTGACTAAATAAATTTACTTTTTGGAATGGGGACATCAAAAATTTACAATGAAACATCCCAATCTTCCACGGTATGTTTCCCTTTGAATAATGCAATGGTTTGCATTGTACGCAACTTCGAGATTCTAAGACACCACAACCAATCAAACTTGACGTTATGAATAGTAATACCTACTTTTTGAAATTATATAAATTTTATCTTTTGAAATGGACTTCATTTTTGGATTCATGATATCGAAATTATCTTAGGGTGAAATTTTGGTACTTTTCGGATAACGTTCATATTTTGATGAATAGTGAAAATTACTAAATTTTAATTAAAAACAACTTTTTAATCGAAATAATTAATATTGATAAATTATAAATTTGAGTGATTTTAAAGTATATTTAGAATATATTTTCACCATTTAATACAATGTTGGTCATTGGATGTAATTTCACATTTAAACCAGACATAAAAAAGTGTTAATCTTTTCATAATTGTTATCTCTTAAAAACACGTTATTTGTTTTGACGACAGGAATTAATTTATAAATTAATTAACGAAACTGATATGTTCTGAATTTGGTAAAATAGACATAATTTTGGAATTCATAATATCAAATATATCTTAGGCCTATATTTTTGTGTTTTTCTAGAAACTTTCATTTTTTGATGAATAGTGAAACCACTAAGTGGTAGTTAAAAAACTGAATTTTTCATAAAACATAATTTTACCACTTCTGTGAGAGAAATTTATAAATTATGAGAGACACGGTTAATATCAAGCAGTAAAATGTGGTTCAATGAGATGAAAATAATTTTTGGTGAATAGTAGCTTTTTTACTTTTATTTACCACGGTTAAAAGTAAATAGGGTAATTATGGGTAAAAATGATATTAATATTACCCTAACAAATGTCCTAATTCTATTAGACAAGTGTATCTCGACCAAAAACAATCTTAGGAGTAAAATATTATCATTTAGGTCCACTTGTATTAGATTAGGACATTTATTATTATTTATTTCAAAGAAGAGTTAAAAGAGTTAAAATCAATGTTTATTTACTAAAACATTTTTAATATAGAGTTATACGTAAGATAAATTCGTTTGTAAATATTTATTAGAAATCTAAAATGATTTCCTACATAATGTTATTTTATTTATAATTTATATACAGCAAATAATTTAATTAATTAATGACACAATGGTGATGCAGTAATTATCTAATTAATGAAAAATTAGAATAATTTATATTATAAATACCCAAATAAATGTAATTTGAGACTTTTTAGAAATACCAATAATTTTCTAGGTTAATATGACATGTGATTATTGATTTAATTTACTTTTTTTGAAGTAATAATTCTGTTATAATTTTTAGAAAAATAAATTATTGAATATTGTAAAAATTGACATAAAAGTGTTTTTAAAACAAATACTATATTATTAATTGACATTAAATTTATAAAAATCTAAGGTTCATCCAAGAGACTTATATAATGATATTTGTATCATTAATGGACTACTTGGGGGTCTCTTGGATGAATATAGTAATTTTATTAACCATATAATATAAATATACAAAGAGACATTGTAAAAGTGAAACTAATTAACTAAGAGTTAATACTTAACGATAAGGTTAATATAATGGCCAAAAACTATCTAAGTTCTATTGGTTGAGTTGTTTTTGACCCATACCCACTTTAACCTTTAAATAATACACTTTTGAGCCATTATAAACCTAATATGTATTTATTATAAAATAATATTTTTAGTTTTTCCAAAGGTACCCCTCACCCCTCTTATAAAAGGGAACTCCCCCTTCTCACTAATTCACACATTCAAAGCCTTTTGGCTCGGCAAAACCCTGCCAAAATACTCTCTAAACTTTCATCAATATAACCTAGAGGCCTTAGATTGATCAGAAAGCTAACCTAAGGAGTCATTTTGATCAAATCAATAGGAAGAACCCGAAGAAGAGGTAATGTTTTCACCACCCTCTTTCAAGTTACTTTCTTCTTCAACTTCTTCATTCATTGTTATTTATATTCTAAAATAATAACTCCAGTATCTTCTATATACTATGATGTTATTATAGATATGGTACAACCATATTTATTATTCTATCCATCCTTTGAATGGCATGTCACCATACGTGTGTACGTACGGCTTACCGTCTCCACATCATGGTGTAATTGTCATTCAATAAATTATTATTTGGATGGGTATAATAATGATTCATAATTAATGTAATTAATAAATATAACATGATAATGATTCTGTGTATATGATATACCATCCAATTATATATTATTTTAATATCGAAAGAAAGATATTGTCGCTCGTTTGTACGTACAGACTACCGTCTCCACGAACGCGATGAGATTCATTCTCCATCATATCCATTAAAGTCTAATTTTCATTTGATGATTAATAATAGTATATAAGGACTTGATATCATTCTGGATATGATTAATATACAACCTATCCATGTCAAACACGACTTATGTAACAAAAAAAATAAAAGAAAATGAGTAAGTTAAAACCCAAAACTACGATAATTCTAAAATATTATTAACAAAGAAATTCTAAAAGATCATATATGATATCATATTAATATATATGATTCTTTTATAATTTAATAACAATTATTTCACCATTATATAAGAGGTTAACCTACCCCAACCAAGGAAAATTACATGTTAAGGTTTTATTTTGCAATCTCTTCATTATCGAGGTTGTTTATACGTAATAATCTACTGGGATCTCTTTATCATCCACATCCATGTTTCTTAAAAATGTATTTCAAAACATTTTTACAATTTACAAGAATATGGGTTAAAGTAATTTATACCCTTGTTTGACTTTTTATAAGTGTTATATAAAGGAATCTTTCCACCGTTTTCCAAACAAGGTACTTTTTAACATTTTCAACAGAATTAAGGTAAGAATGTTTTTTAACTTATACGGCGGGTGTGGATATTTTCCGCCGTTATAAAATCGTCGAAGCTTCCCTTACAATCTTATAAGAATATTTTTTAAGAAAATGTTTTATTTTATGAATATATGACTCTTAAATGATTTCAAAATAGAAAGAGATATTTCTCTAAAAAGAGTTTTGATTTCATCTATGTCAACATCCAATGATGGATTTTACGCTTATTTGAAGTTGATTTATTATGATACAAAACATATATATTGTATTGAAGGTTGTGTGATATGTTTGACTGTGGATGTGTTATTTTTATACCATTCATGTTTTATGGATTATGTATTTACATTGTGTATGCTAGTTTTAATACGAATGTTAATGTTATGTTTAAACCTTTTCATATGGGAATGCATTGGACTTAATATTGATGGGTGGAGCCCGCTATAGCTCCTCGATTCATCGGTAGGTCTCATGAGACAAATTACTGTCTTGACACATGGCCTTGACAAAATCATATTTGTAGTCTTGGCATGAGGCCTTGGCTATTTGTTTATGATAGTCTGAGATTATGCATTCCATCATTATTAAAGTTGTTATTGATATTGCATGTGATTATTCGATTAGTGGAATATCCATGTGAATAAGTAAATAGCATTATTTCATTTTATTTTTTCCAAACTATGTTGAAGCTCATGTTTAAAAGGATTTTTTTAGTTATACATTGCCTTAAATGTTTATTCTTATTTATGAAAGTTTCCGCTATATTGTTATCCTTACTTGGCATTTGAGCTTACCCCTTTTCTATGTTTTATTTTTTCTAGGATGTGAAGAAGTAATTTATGAATGACCTGCAGGGATAGTATGAGGGGATAAGAGTTTGGGCTATGGAGACTAAATTATTGTAGTTTCCATTTAATGATGTAATGTAAACTTTATGAATATATCTAGTGTTTCCAAGGATAATAAACTAATTGATATTTCGAGACATGATCTTTCTTGTGATCATTCCAATTTTATGTAATAATGCACAGACTCTGGGTATCTGGGGTCGTGGCGTTACAGAAAAACACTTTAGATGTTGTGGAAATCTCACTGTTCACTTCTAGAATTATACTATAATTGAATAAAATATAAAAGTTTAGAACGGATGATAATATGAAATGTGTGTCTTGGGGTGTGAAATTTTCATCAAATAACTATTATCTACTACCAACCTCTATATTCTCAAAACAAGTTAAATCATGAGTTTTGATAAATTAATTATAGAAAATATTTTTTAATGATACCAAGAGTAGTTTTTACTACATCATTAATTAAAAAAATCCTCTAATAGTTTATTCTAATATTTAATATGATTTTCAATACCCAACATAGTTTAATTCAATAATATTGACTCATTAATTCCATATATGGATATTAATTCTTAATAGATGAATATTAATTATATTTTACTAATACACTTCTGTGGAACATAATGGTTTAGTGTCATTAGATAAAATATAAAAAATTGGTCAATCATTAAATATATTTCACATCATCCAAAAAGTTCTTTGCATGTATTTCTCTTCATATAAATTTCATACTTAAGACTTTTCTTAATAACCAATATAATGGAATTATAAGAACCGGTGAGCTTAAATTCCAAGTAATGGTAAATAAGGAAGATATCATTTATCAAAAAATAATAACATGATCATAATTGAATTAAAACATGATATTAGAATTTTAAAATATATTCTCAGTGTAGCATAAATCAAAATAATGAATTTGGGAATAAATCCTAACAATCATAAGACAAAGATCACAAATTAATCATAGAATCTGAGTCATGAGAACATAATATTGTCATAATACAACAGTTCTTGTCTTACACATAATAATATAATATAATTTTCTCTGATATAGATCATTTCCAATACTATCATACTAGAAATTATTCACTCCACATTCCATCATATCCTTAGTAATGTTTTACTCCCAAAACAATCATAGTGCACAAAGTATCTCACTAAACTAGGTTCACTCTCTATTCCAATGCTAATTATATCATGAGATATCATTATTTATCCAATGAATTGGGGGGATATATAATTTCAGTACAATCCAACGCATAATGATAATCTATTCAAACGTTTTCTATAAGATCATAAAATAGTTATCATATATCTTAACCCATTAAAAAGAAACATGTTTCATTGATGTTTTAAAAAATCCTTGAATAACCTAAGGATAATTAACAGGTTTCATATATATATCATCATTTTAATGGTAAACCATATATAGAAATACTAAGGGTGATATGATTGGATAATAACTTGAGTAAATAAGTTGTAACATTAATGGGTGATATTATATATTAAAATTACATTAAAATATCTCCTAGAATGTTTGTTGAAATAAATACCATTTTCTTTTTAGAATCAATTCGATAAAATCCATGATTTATAAAAAATAATGGAAAATATTTTTTTGGAAAATAACAAGGGAAAATTTTATATAATGATTAATAACATAGATTGGTCATTAGGAGAGAAATTCAGTTCATTTCATGTATGTTAAAATAATTATTCAATTCATATTTTAGGAAGAACTTCAAAGGTAATTTATTCAGGAAACAAGAAATGAAGATTAAATTTTTTCTATATTGTAAAAAATAAAAAACTTGTAATAAAGAATTTAAAAAATAATATAAATTTATCAAAAAATTCTTTACATTTTTATTAAATAAATCAATGATATGAAAATAAAAATATTCATGAATAAAGAATACAAAATTTTGTTTTTCTAAAAAACATTTTCTCAATCATTTTTAATTCTAGAGAGGGGAAAATGTACTATTACCTAAAAATATAATAAATAACAATAGAAGAAAAAACTAAATGACATAATTTAGAGTTATATCAATAAATTTAATTATTATAATATTAATCATAAAAATTATTATAACTAATGAGTTTATAACGTAAAAAAATTATCACTTTGGTATCAATTTAATAAAAAAATTCATGAATGAGAGAATATTAGATGGATATGTAAACCCTCGTAATATTTATGATATTTTTCATTCAATATTATCATTTATTATATATAAAACTAAAAAAAAATTGAACAAGTGGTGAATATGTCATGTGTTTCATAATGATAAATGTGATACACAAATTTGTTACCATAAGTTCATCTTGCTTTGAAAGATCTAAATCAACCCCTTATTCACTATACCTCTTTTATACACATTCTTATTAACCGATGGAATGGTTTTATAATACATTCATAATATTTAAATCATGGGTACTAATTTTTATAATTTAACGGGGAACGTTTGGGTAGATCAATCCAGATAAAGTTGATGTTAATTAGTAAAATGAGGGGTTTCCTTTTATAAGTGGGGGAGAGGACTCACTTCAAATTAATAAAACAATATAATCATATTAAATATTTTATCATGTGATAGTTTCACCATGTGATAATAATTTGAAATCTAAGTCATTATAATATTTAAAACCCTTCAACAAATAATATTTGGTTAGGTTTATGTGGTATTTTAAACAATATCATCTATTTTAACCCCATAACTAATTAATTTTAATCATAACCAAAGTGATGAATTTTCCAATCCTTAAGGGTAATATTATTACATATATGGTAAAAATTATCCCATAAATGGCCAAGTGATAAAATTATAAACAATATCTTATATTAATTATCTATTTTTATGATTTTTATTATTTTTAAAAAATTTAATAAAAACAATTTTTCAAAAAAAATCACTGATGTTATTTTTGATACTCTTTTTTTAATATGAATTTAGAAAAATTATAGAAATTTAAATCATATAAATATCCTTCATACATCCATAATATATTATATTTATCTATTAAATTATTTGTACATTATAAACCTCCCAAAAGAATATTTTTTAATGTTTTAAAAATAAATTTTATTTTCAACTCCTTGCACTAGAACTGTGTTGATCTTGCATAGACAATCAATTTTAGAATTTTATCAAAAAAATTAAAATAACCTACCATTATAATAAATATTTTATATTTTAAAATCTCATTTAGAGCCTAACAAAACCTCTTTTTATACCTATTATTTTTTTACAAATTTAAAACCAAGAGACTAAAATTTTTAATTGTAAAGACCCAGATTTTTCCATTAAATTTTCTTAAATTATAGTGAATTATTACAAGTCCTCAAAAATGGACGGCACATGATTTGAAGGCCCAGTGTTCCCAGAATGAATTACTGAACTTTTTTTTGGGTACGTTCAATAAATAGGAGACTGGCGTTTTATATCTTTTGAGCTGGTGCTCAGAATTGAAATCTGAGGACATCATTGAACGTGCAGTGTAGATATTTTCTTAAAAAGATTTTCACTTCTACCACAGTAGGTCGAGGGTGAAAGTTATTTTTCAAGATTTTCATGGGAGAGTTAATAGAATAAAAATAAATTAAGACAACAAAATTTTATTTTCCTTTGTGAAACCACCTTTTTAAATTTAATGGTGGGGACAACATGAACATGAAACTCTCATTTGAATTATGTGGTGGGGTCTATAAGACTCCTAAACTCCCTCTTTATCATGAGTTAACCCTTGGAATTCCACCAATTAAATGTGCCAACATTATTTTGTTTAATTAACATATCTTATTAATTTGGAACCTCGCATCTCGCAGGAAAAATCATTGGCCAAAGAGAGCCTTTGGAGAAACATCCTCCAAACGAAGAACCACTCCAATGAATAACGCTCTATGATTCATGAACGAAGAAGCGACTTTGGAACTTGTTACGGGTGTGACGGACGTCGGTGACTTCATCATTTTCATCTCTTTCCTCGTGTCGTCTCCAACGAGAAGCAAGGTAGTGGTTTTAATTTGAATTATGATTAAATATTTTTGTTGGTTCTTCATAATCTTGATTCAGAATGACATTGTCGAAACAAACATGGTCATCATTCCGTACTTTAACCTTGACCCTTTTTCTTTCGTTCTTCGTGTGTTCTTCAATGCTAAATAATTAATGATGCTGGAAACACAATGTTTTGTTTATTGTGACGTATGGAAACAGAGCCCTCGACCCAAGGATCTCAAATAGGCAGTCGTCATAATTTTTGGGCTTGGAAAAAAGCTGCAACGACTCGCGGAAGAGGTTGGAGGCCAGTAGCCGGCCGGCTCTGTGGAAGGAGGGTGGCGCTCGTCCGCGCCGCTGAAAGAGGAATTCGCGGCCCGTCAACTGCGGTGGAGTAGGGTGGTATCTGGCATCTGGATGGACGTTTGGTGAAGCGGTAGCGCACATCCGCACCGCCAGAGTATAAGGTTGTGACCTCTTGGCCGCAGTGGAGGATAGAGGGCTTCCGACACTCGTTCGGTCACAGGTGGATAGCAGCGCACGTTCGCGCTGCTGGAAGGAGAACTGGCCGGCAGTTTCAGTCAACCATGTCCCGCTGAGCAGGATAGCTCTAGAGGTCCTACCTGCCAACATGGTGACCGAACATCCATCAGGCCATTCGTAATACCGAGGGAGGGGGCGGCTCCCCCTGGTTGCTTCTAGGACGGACCCCACCACGACGGGCCACCCGACCGCGGGCTGACACGCGGGCCACGCCAGCGGGCTAGATCGAGCCGCTCCCTTCATGGGTCGGGCCGTACCATGGCCCAGAAAGCAGAGCCCACCGTGGCCTAGGCCAACCGGGTTGGGTCACCTCAGTCTGGGTCGGTCCAACCGGGTCCGACCGGACCAGGGCCCATCTAGACCCAGTTTCGCCTTTATGGCCATATCATGAGAACCGGGTGTCCATTTCATGAACCGTCTATGAACCTAGAATCCTTTGATCAATTAAGTCTTTTGGGAATACTCGACATAATTTTTCGATAAATTTGGAGTACGACTGGGTTGGATCGAACTCTGAATCCAACAGGACCCTTGGAGCGGAAATGCAAATCACTTACAGTCTGGGCGTCCGATTGACGCACCATCTATTGAATCGGGTCCCTTATAATGTGAAAAACCCTTGGGTTACATCTCCATGGGAATTCATGGTCGTCGAAGTATGGCTGGTAACTCGAGGGACATATTCCACGGAAATTGAGCGCACCGGGTGTGAGGAATCCATTGGCGGACAGTGAGGCGAAGGATGGAGACAGATAATACAGAGGTTAGTTACCTATCAACTCTGGGTGGGTCGGATCCTGTGTGGGTCATTTTGGGGGTTAGTACCTATTGATATTATGTGGGTCAGCACATACTGATCTTATGTGTGTCAGATCCTGTGCGGGTCAGCGCTCAGCGATCCTATGTGGGTCCGCACATACCAATCTTCTATGGGACAAATCCTCTGTGGGACAATGGTCAGTGATCTTATGTGGGTCAGCGCATATCAATCTTTTGTGGGTTATATACTATGTGGGTCATTGCGTGGGATAGTACCTATCGATCTTCTGTGGGTCAAACTACATATAATTAGCAGTAGTGCCTCAAGAAAAAATAAGATGATCTAGTTTCGTGACTAATCATATGTACTTCTATACTTCACTGAAATCCTGGTTTGAGATGAGACTTTGTTTGAACTATGACTTTTACCATTATGGTACTATCTTCATTGTGATCTATGTCTGGTACTTTTACCTTCGTGGTACTATCTCTGTAGTGTTACCTGTGTGGTACTTCTACCTTTGTGGTGTTACCTGTGCTGTACTTCTACCATTATGGTGTTACCTTTGTGGTATTCTTCCCCCTTATGTGAGATGAGTATATCTTGATAGGTTAGGTATATTAATGAGCATATAGCTATGTATGGTTGACTGTTGTTTGTTTTCTGTTTTATCCTCTGTGGATTTGAGAGGCCTTCAGGGGTCTTGGGTCCCTACTAAGTATTGTTATACTCACCCTTTCACGGGTTACAACTTCACCGTGTTGTTTCTGATGTAGAGGATGGTCAATTTTTACTGAGGACAAGGGTATTATGATAGGAGACTTCGTAGAGGTGGACCTTAGTAGAGGCGTACCGTAGATACGACCATTTGAGAGTTGTACCTACTAATTAGGTATGATTCATGGTTATTGTTCACATGATCTATTTCAGTTTTACTTGTACTTTCTAGTTCAACATGTACTTTCCAGTTGGTCATGTATTCCAGACCCTTTACTTTCTATGAACACTCTCTTTACTATATAGTTTACTTTGTGCTTCAATCTTGATATGTTCTTTGTTTGTGTGAGTTTACAATATATAAATGAAATGCATTCCCGTTTTAGGGAATACTCTTTTCGGGGCTTATCGCCAGCACCTGGCCAATGAAATTCGGGCTTGGGGTAGTCACAACACAGGCCCTGGGGAACGGGTAAGGACAAATTGGTATTAGAGGTGTTCGTTTCTACCGAAAAACTAGTACTCTAATATTTTTTGTGTGGCAATAGTGTTTAATGTGATTAGTTTGGTTTTTGGTATAAAGAATCTGGTTATGGTGTGGTGGCCGACGTATCTATACTCCAAGACCATGACCTCTGATTTCCGACTCAATGTATGAAAAAACTGATTGCATGTGTTTTGAAAAGTTTTTTTTGTGATCTCTTTGAGTCAAATCGCCATGTATAACTTAATTACCCTGGTTCACCATTTTCTTTTCAGGATGCATCCACGTAGATAGCTATCCAGGGTTCCAGTTAGTGTATGTGATGATAGCCCACCAAGCGACGAAGCTTCAGTATAGGGCCCCCTTACGGCATTTGTACCCTTAGGTGGTGTACCAATAGCACCACTACCTATTGAGAAGATGATGCCACCAGCCCCAGCAGTAGAGGGTGCACATCACTTTAGCATGTTTAATAAGTTCCAGTCCTAAAAAAACTAAGGTTCCAAGGAGAGACATATCCACACACAGCTGATGACTGGTTTGAGTCTGCGGTACAGTTTTTTGACAGGTAGGGGAACAATCTGATATCATGGTGAACCTTACTGCCAATCTTCTTCAGGAAACATCGAGAAGATGGTGGATCATGATGAATCGTGTTCATGACATGGTGACTCTCATCTGGGCGAACATCGAAAGCCATTTTATGTTATAGTTCATCCCAGCAACCATACTCTCGGTGTGTATACATGAGCTTCTCCACTTGAAGTAGGGTAGCATGATTTTGGATCAGTATTCAGCGAGGTTTACCGACCTCTCATGCTACTCCATTGATATGGTTCAGGACCCTTTCTTATGGGTCCGGACCTTCGAGCAGGGGATCATGTGAGATAATGGATCTTCAATGGTTTCTCTCATCATCTCGACAAAGGCAGGGGTGTTAGTGAGAGCACTATTAGTAGAGAGCTTCCTTGCTGAGCAAGAACTAGCATCGAGACCCACTATTAGATGACATGTAGCAGATTCATCGGGAGCTGGAAGCAGACAAATGATGCAGAGGTCTGAGAAGACCGGACCTATAGGTGGACGACCGCAAGATAAAGGGTTAGATGTGAAGGGCTCTCAAGATAGAGCAGGACTGTCGAGGAACAAGAAATGTTATTTTTGCGGCGGTTCTAGTCACATGGATTGTGACTTCCCGACCAATCGTATGGATGACCAATAAACGGTCGAAAGATCACCTAGGCAGAGGTAATGATTTGATCAAGGAGGTCCATATGTAGAAGGCAGATGTGGAAGGGGAGCAGGTCGTTCAACAGTCAGTGGGCGGCGATTCGAGGTTCTACCGCCACCACCTCCAAGTGGTCCACCCCGACCTCAGGGAGAAGGTGGACAAAGACTAGTTCGGCTCCAGGAAGCTGAGGCCTATAACCACAGCGCTACAAAGATGATATGAGGTACAATCTATGTCTACTCCACCCTAGTAGCAGTACTTATATACACAGGTTCCAATCACTATTTTATTGTCATGGATCTCTTATGGAGCTCGTTGATTCATGTGGCACTGTCAGCTCGATCATTACGGTTATAGACTCCTACGAGAGCATATTTGACAATTACACACTGGTTCTGGCAGTGTGTATAAGGCCCCAACCTTAAACCTTACTTAATCTTGAGTGATTACAAGATTACACATTGAGGATCTTTTCAGGTTTAGAGTTTTAGAGAATTAGATCATAAAACTTGCATTACATTCCACATATAAACAAAGTGGTTACATAAAGATAGTATTCTTCATTCCCATCAATGGAAACACATTTAAAATAAAACATGGATTATTTCTTGACACATCCTTGACTCTATCATCTTATCATGTACCTTTCCCTTGACCTGTGAAAAACATTTCAAAACATGGGATGGGCATAAAAACTCAGTATGGGTTATAAAAACATGGAAAGGAAACATGGGTACATACATACATAAGAGTGAAATCATACTTTACCCATAAAACGTAATCACTTTAACATACCTCATCAAATCATGAATAAATCATAGAAATCATAAGACATAAAGGTAACTTGAGGCATTCATAACATTCTTACGTAGGGAGTAACCCTCTTGGTTACGTTTGGAATACCCATCACAGTATATTCCCTAAAATCTCTTCGGAGAAACCTTAATGTTTCACTCCTTCGCGTTACCCAATGCATTGGAGAGCTATAACGGGCTCACCCGCCCTTAGTTTATCACGGAACCACCCGTCTTCATAATAATGCCCAAGAACCATAACATAATCATATCACATAAAACATGCATAGAGGAAACATAACATTTCCACATTTCAATCACAAGATATCAATACAACACAAAAACATTGTGAAAACCATTTTCCATACCAAAATAAAACATGGTATTTATTTTTCGATTTAAAAAAAAGGTATGGCTTGTAGAGGAAGCCGAAACTCAAATAACGGTCACGACGGTGGAGAAGTCGTTGTCGCCGCATACGTACGACAAAAAATTCCGTTTTGTCGTTTAGTAAATGCTTCGTATAAAAAAGATTCCTTTTGATTAAACGTAAAAGTAAAAGGGGTTTATACACTGTATAAAAGAAAGTTGTGTATAAAATAAAATATGCCTCAACGAAAGGAGATTGAGACGAAGTCCCATACCTCGGGTCCGACTTGACTCGATCGTTCTTTAACGTCCTTAATAATAAACTTGAGTTAATTTATACCTGATTAAGAACCTTTTTAAAGTTCATTATTCTTTTTATATCACTTATTTCCATGTTATAAACATTATGTAACCATTTAAGTTAATAATGTTTGTTTTGTCAATATTTGGTTCTTAAGTCGAAAGTTGACTTCTTACAATTACATGTTGTTCATGTGGTCAAAAGTTCTTTATATCCAGAATGAAATTACCGATTTGGATATAATATGTATCATATATATCCAGTATATAAATGTATTTATAATATTACATAATCATTTAGAGGTAAGAAATGAAATGCACCGTTCATGGAGACGGTAAGTCGTACGTACGCATGAACGCTACTTTCATTTCTTTGTCATATTAGTGGAATTAAAACTAAATGAGAGGTATGTATATTTTAATTCCAGAATTATATTCATCATTTAGATATATCATTAATTATATATATACATTATATACATGTAATTTTAATAGTACATTACTTTTGGGGATAAGAAATGAAATGCACCGTTCATGGAGACTGTAAGCTGTACGTACGCATGAACGCTACTTTCATTTCTATCTCATACTTTAATGGAAAAAAAATAATAATGATATAGAGGTATATTACAATTCCAGTATAATAACATATATAATATCATTAACTTTATCCTTTACACATCCCACATATGGTATTAACGAATCAAATCACTTTCAGGGGGCGGTAGTCCGCACTTCCTAAAATGAAGATATCGTGTTTACCCATAATGGAAACCATAAAGGTATGCCCAAAATGAAAAATACAGAAGCTTAAAGAAACCATAAACATATTATATATCATATATAAAAATAGTGACATCATAATGGCCACCCATGAAGGTGTTAAATGAGTATTGAACAATCATCGTTTCGGGAGGCAGAATTTCGCCATCCACGGAAACCGTATGTTCTTTAACCATTTGATGTAGTTGTGTGAGAGTGTAGCTCAAATAAATATTATAAAAACATCCTAGTATATTGAAGATAATGTTTTTGTTACAAAATAAGTAAATAAAAAGATTTTAGAGGGTTGGAGAAGCAAAATAAAACAAATGAACAAGAGAGAATGAATTACCTTTAAAAGTGTAACTCCCTTTTGATTTGAGCCTAAAGGCTTCCTTTGAAAGGATTCTGCCCAAAGGGAATCCTCTAGGATGAGGAGAGGGATGTGGATAGAATAAATGGGCAGGGGTTGGCCGAGCCAAAGGCTTGAGAAGTGTGTGAAATGAGGTAGAGGTGGGGGCCTTTTATAAGAGGAGAGGAGGGGCATTTTTGGAAAGTAAAGAAATATTACTTTATTTGAAAATGTGTTTCGGTTTAAAATGGTCCCACATTGATATAATTCGTGGATAAGGTGATAAGGGTTCGAAATACACTCATCCAATTGGTTTTGTACATGTGTAGTTCATATATTTTACATTATCTTTCCATTTTATTTAAATCGTCAAATAATGATGTCATCGCTGCATCATTATTATCTCATAAATAATTTAATTTATTTAATGTATAAAAATCATAAAAAAATACTATGATGTAGGAAATCTTTGTATCTTTCCAATGACTATTTATAATCAAAAATATGATCTTTATAACCCCATGTAAAAATTGGTTTCGTAAAACATCTCTTGTTTGTGTCATTTTTATTTTAACATTTAATAAAAATATATTAATGTCATTTTCCAACTAAAGTGGCTCCATGGGGTCCCCAAGTTGGCCCATGGATTTTCTTGGTCGACCATGACACAAAAAATAAGGTTGGGACATGTGTCTAGGTCATTTCATATTATTAAAGCATTATTTATACCTTAAACAACACTAATTACCTCTAATCGCGATTAAGAACTTAATAAGTTATTATTCACCAAAAAATTATTATAATCTCATTGAACCACATTTTACTTCTTAATGACAACCATGTATGTCGGATTTTCAAAATTCAATACACATTAGTGGTAAACTTTCATTTAACTGAAAAATCAGTTTGCTTGATTACCACTTAGTGGTTTCACTATTCATCAAAAATTGAAGTTTTTCAAAAAATTACCAAAAATTCACCCTAAGCTATATTTGATATTCCGAATTCAAAAATGAAGTCAATTTTACAAAATTCAAAACATATAAGTAAAATTAATTAATTTAATAATTAATTCCCGCTGTCATGACAAATAGCGTGTTTTTGTGAAACAATAAGTATCAAAAGATTGACACCAGTTTAAGTCCAATTTCAAAGTGAAATTGATTCCAATGACCACCATTGGATTAACTGGTAAAAATATTTTCTAATTTCACTTTAAAACCAATTAAAATAATAATCTAATCATATAAATAATTTAGATTAAAAAGTGGTTTTGAATTAAAATACAACATTTTACATTATTCATAAAAAAAATGAACTTTATCAGAATGGTACCAAAAATTTACACAGAGTAAATTTTGATGTCCCGATTCTAAAGAAGATTTATATTTGGTCCAAAATAAAGTATAATAGTGATCAAAACTATATTTAATGATGGTTCACCATTAAAAGGTGATAAGTAAACCTTTAGTGAAAATTAGAGTATATATGCCCTAAAATTGAACTCTTTCCGTATTTTAAGCCTTTATATTTTATTAGGTAAATGTATAAACATTTAAAAACATATATAATCATATTTTAGTTATTTCTATCAATTCCCACCAGTACAACGGCTACTCGTTAACTAACATTTAAAATAATATTATTTTATTACTTGTGTGCAACGTAAGTTTTCAAAGAAACTCATCATTGCGTATCGGGTACGCTATCGAACATAGAAACCCATTTAAAATAATATTAATATTTAATTCGTAAATATTAATAAATATGAAAATTCTTTATTCTTTATTTACCTGGGATGTTACAGTGTGAGATTACTCTACGAGGTGAGAGCATTAGATGGGATCTTCTAGTAGTGGTTTTGAGGTGTTACAACATCATCTTGGGTATGGTCTTGTTATCAATAGTCCATGCTCAGATTGACTGTATTCGGATCAAAGTGTAGTGTGTTCGCACGGATGGGACCAGGTTATCCTTCACCGGAGAGAAGGGAAACTTTACAAAACATGATGGAATTACCTAGAGGAGGGTACAACTGATCACACGTCAGTTGGATAGCCTTACCCATGGAGCGGTTGATATTGAGAGTCTGATCTATCCTGTATTGGTGAACATGTAGGGTGATGTTTTCCTTGGTGATGTTCTCGGTCTACCTCCTCGCATAGAGGTGGACTTCTACATCGACTTGTACCTCGAGAAGACACCGATATCTACACCAGGATACCATATGAATCTCAAAAAGCTTAAAGAGCTGCGGGTATAGCTAGAGGACTTGCAGTGCAAGGGGTTCATTAGGCCCAGTGTTTCTCCTTATGTAGCCCCGATTTTGTTCACCTAGAAGGCAGATGGGAGTTTGAGACTCTATGTAGACTATCGGTGCCTAAACTAGGTGATCGTGAAGAATAAGTACCCAATATTGAGGATTGATTATCTCCTTGACCAGCCGAGGGGGGCACGGTGGTTTTCATAGATAGACATCAGATTAGGATATCACCAGCTTAGGGTACGAGACAAGGATGTGCAGAATATGAACTTCAGATGTCGGTATAACCATAATGAGTTATTGGTTATGCCATTCGATGTTACCAACTCCCCTAAAGTGTTCATGGGACTCATGAAAATGATCTTTCGGAAATACCATGATTGCTTTGTAATAGTTTTCATCGATGACGTCCTGATATACTCAGCAACGGAGGAGGAGAATGCCTATCACCTGTAGATAGTTTTGGACACACATCGAGAGCACCAGCTTTCTAGTAAGCTCTTGATGAGCCAGTTCTAGATATGAGAGGTCCACATTTTGGGACACGTCATCTCAGAGGTTGATGTTGTTGTGGATCCAGCAAAGATTGAGGTTGTGATTTCTTTGGAGCCACCCCGGAGAGTGACGGAGGGTCAGAGTTTCCTAGGTTTGGACAAATACTGCTGAAGGTTTGCACCTGACTTTTCCAGAGTTGCAACACCCTTATCAGCATTGATGATGAAGGGGAAAGAAATCGTGTGGTCGGAGATATGCCAACGAAGTTTCCAGGAGCAGAGACACAGACTGATGAGTTCTCCCATCTTTAGGATACCAGATGTGGGAATTGGAAATGTAGTCTACTACGATGCATCAGGAAAAATACATAGATGTGTCCTGATGTAGGAGCGATCAGTGATTGCTTATGGTTCTCAACAGATGAGGCCTAAACAACATAACTGTGCAACCCATAACATAATGTTACCAGGAGTGGTCTTCGCCTTGAAAATGTGGTGACATTACTTAATGGGAGAACATTTTATAATCTATGCCGATCAAAAGAGTATTAGGTATATCTTCTCATAGAAGGACTTGGACCGGAGACAGCGGTGTTGGAATTAGTTCTTCTAGGAATATGGCTTCGAGATAGTCTATACTTCTGGAAAGGTGAACTTATTAGAAGATGAACTTGGTAGGAGATCTGGTATATAGTTTCCGAGTGAGGTGATAGGGCAGCTAGCCACATTGTAGATATCCTATGTGGATTGAGATGGATCACCTAATCTTCACTCTCTAACAGTCACTCCCCTGCTCTTTCAGCAAGTCAGGGAGGCACAGCATCGGGACACTAACTGTGAGGCTCAACATGCTCAAATATATATAAGATAGGCACCTAATGGATTTTCTTAAAGTAGGGACCACATCTTCCTCATAATGGCACTTAATATGGTTCCGATGGTGCTACGGTATGAAGTGTAAAGGGAGTTCCATACGTCCCCTCCAGCGGTACATCCAAGAGCGGTGAAGATATTCAAGGACCTTTGGTGTCAGCACTTGTGGCCGAGGATGAAGAATGTTGTGGTAGAGTTTGTCTCCCGGTGTCTCACTTTTTATCAAGTGAAGTAAGAGCATCAGGTTTCAACAGGCTTAGTTCATCCACTAAAGGTGCTAGAGTGAATGTGGGATGGAATTTCCATAGACTTCATGACATTAAATCTACGCATGACCAGGGGTCATGATTCTATCTGGGTGATCTTTGACCGACTCACAAAGTCATCCCACTTCCAACTAATTATAGAGAAGGGATCAGTAGAGAGCTTGGGATGC
The DNA here is from genome assembly GCA_963277665.1 of Viscum album. Taxonomy (NCBI): domain Eukaryota; kingdom Viridiplantae; phylum Streptophyta; class Magnoliopsida; order Santalales; family Viscaceae; genus Viscum; species Viscum album. Next base: position 1,586,502,701 of record OY728141.1, on the reverse strand, counting down.
CTTTACGTGCAGAAGACTGTACCGCTTCAAAGAGTTGCATATATGATTGTCTCCAATCATGATGCACGTTTTACTTCCCGGCTATGAAAGGGGTTGTAGGAGGTGTTCGAGTCAAAGATTCAGTTTAGAACCACCTTCCATCCTCAGACGGATGGTCAGATAGATGGGACCATTCAGACCCTTGAGGGAATCCTACGTGCTTGCGTCCTCGATATCGACCATGGCTGGGAGGATCATTTTTCCATGGTGGAGTTCGCATACAAAAACTGCTACCACTCCACCATTGGTTTGGCACCATTTGAGGCATTGTATGGGAGACCTTGTAGATCACCCCTATGCTGGACTGACCCGGGGGAGTCAGCACTCATGGGACTAGAGATGGTATGGGCTACCATAGGAAGGTGTTGATCATCCACGAGCAGATTTAGACTGCATAGAGCTGACAGAAGGCTTATGGTGACAGGAGATGGAGACCTCTAGAGTACGAGGATGGCGGCCATGTCTTTCTATGGGTCTCAACTCAATGAGGTTTGTGGAGATTTGGCGGAGGTGGAATGTTATCTCCACGATTTATCAGACCCTTTCAGCTCCTCAGCAGAGTTGGCGAGGTGGCTTACCTCATTGTTCTTCCACCTCAGTTTCACCAGTTGCACAACATTTTCCATGTATCCCAGCTGAGGAGATACATACAAGATCCTTTGCACATTATTGACTAGGGAGAGATGGATATTGATGATGGGTTGACGTTTTCAGAGGTTCGAATGGAGATTGAGGATTGACAGGAGCAGGTCCTTTGTAGGTGGTCGATACCTCTTGTGTTCGTCATTGGCAGCATGGGGACCTCCAAGAGAGAACATGGGAGCAGAAGGCTCAGATTCATGCTTAGTACCCCCACTTGTTTCCATAATGTGTGTTGTAGATTTTGGGGACGCAAAGCCCTGAGGTGGGGAGATTGTAAAGACCCATATTTTTTATGTATTTTTTTAATTATATGGAAGTATTATGTGTCCATGAAAATTAACGGCATGTGATTCTGAGTCTTGGTGTGCCCAGAATGAATTTATGACCTTTTTTCAGGTATGTTCAGTAAACACTCGAGTAATTTTTTGTAACATTTGAACCAGTACTTATAATTGAAATATGAGGGCACTGTTGAACTCGTAGTGCCGATATTCACATAAAGAAACCTTCACCTCGACCAAAATAGGTCGAGGGTGAATGTTAGTTTTCAGAATTTTCATTGGAGAGTTAAAAGAATAAAAATAACATATGATAACAACATATTATTTTTCTTTGTGAAACCACCTTTTGGAATTTAGTGGTGGGGACCACAAGAGATTGAAACCTCTGATTTGAATTCAGTTGTAGGGACCACCCAACCCTTGAACTCCCTCTTTAATGTGAGTTAACCCTTGGAGTTCCCCCAATTAAATGTGCCAACATTAATTGTTTTAATTAACATAACTTATTAATTTAGAACCTCACCACTCGCAGGAAAAAGGATTTGAAAATGAGATCCTTTGGAGAAACATCTTCCAAATGAAGAACCACTCCAATTAAGAATTTTCACCGTATCAAGATTGAGGAACCAACTTTGGATCTTGTTGAGGGAGTGACAGATGTCGGTTACATCATCATCTTCACCTCCTTCCTCGGGCGGTCTCCAATGAGCAACAAGGTAGGGGTTTTAATATTATGTGTGACTAAATCATTTTGATGATTATTCACAATCTTGATTTAGAATGGCGTTGGAAAAACAAACATGTCCATCATTCCACACTTAAACCATGACCCTTTTTCTTTCGTTATTCATGTGTTTTTCATGCGTTCATCTTCTCCAAATAATTATTGATGCTAGAAACACAAAGTTTTGTTGAGCGCGACATATGGACATGGTGCCCTCGACCCAAGGATTACGATTATGTGGTTGTTATAATTTTTGGTCTTGGAGCAAAGCAGCAAAGTCTCACAGAAGAGGGTGGCGGACGACATCCGACCAGCCGTGTGGTGAAGTGGCGGCGCATGACCGTGCCACTGTAGTAGGAGGTCGCGGCCGCTTGGCCGCGGTGGAGGTCGGAGGGCAGCTGACACCCGGACAACTGTAGGTGGACAGTGGTGCACATCCATTCTGTTGGGAGGAGAACCATCATGTCATTCCGGTCGGCCTCATCACGCAGAGTGATACTACTCTGGCGGTCCCACGTTTCAGTAGGGGGACTAAACGGCCATAGGGCCGTTCGGATTACTGGGGGGGAGGGGGGGCTGCTCCCCCCAGGTGGCAGCTAGGGCAGACCACACCACGACGGGCCAACCGACCTCAGGCTAGGGCAAGAGACTCCTTTCACGGGATGGGAAAGACCAATGCCTTGCAGACTGGGCCTTCCGTGGCCTAGGCTAACTGGGTCGGACCCAACTCAAACCCATCTGGGCCCAGTTTCGCCTTTGTGGCCATATCATGAGAACTAGGTTTCCATTTGACGAACCATTCGTGTAACTGGAATCCTTGGATCATGATGGTCCATTTTTATACTCTATATGAGTTTAGGAAAAAGAAGGTGTAAATTTACGTTGGATCTAACCCTGAATCCAACCGGGCCCTCGGATCAGAAATGCTAATAACTTACAGACCGAGCATCCGATTTACGCACTGTCTATTCTGTGGGGTCCCTTATGACGTGACAGGACTTTGGGATACGTCTATGTGGAACATCATGGTGGTCGAGGTATGACATAGTATCCTGGGGGATGGATTCTATGGAAATTGAGTGCACCGAGTGTGAGGAATCTAGTGGCTAGCAGTGTGGCAGAGGTTGGAAAATGATAATATAGAGGTCAGTTACCTATCGACTCTGGGCGGGTCAGGTCATGTGTGAAACATTGTGAGGGATAGTACGTATTGATTCTGTGTGGGTCAGTTCTCAACAATCATGTGTGGGTCAGTGCATACCGATCTTGTGTGGCTCAGTGTTGAACGATCCGGTGTGGGTCAACGCATACTAATCTTGTGTGGGTCAGATCTAGTGTTGTTTGTACGTATCGATCTTGTGTGGTTCAAATGCCATATAATCAGCAATAGTGCCTATTGATAGAGTAATATGATCTAGAATCTTGATTAATCATCTATACTTCTATACTTTACTAAAAACATGGTTTGAGCTGAGAATCTGTTTGAACTATGACTTTTTCCTTCATGGTACTATCTTCATGGAGACACATGTGTGGTACTTTTACTTTCATGGTACTATCATTGTGGTTTTACTTGGGTGGTACTCTTACCTTCGTGGTGTTGCCTGTGTGGTACTTCTACCTTTGTGGTGTTAACTTTGTGATATTCTTCCCTTCTGTTTGAGATTAGTATATCTTGAAAACTTAGGTATATATATAGGCATATACCTAAGTAGGGTTGACTGTTGTTTCCATGTTTTTTGGTTTATACTTGGTGTATTTGAGAGACCCTTGAGGGACTCAGGGTCTTTATTGAATATTTTTATACTCACCCATGCACGGGATACACCCTCACCTAGTTGTGTCTTATGCAGATGACAGACATCGATAACTGAGGAAAAGGGTACCCGGACTAGAGACTGCTCAGAGGTTCACCTTAAATGAGGCATACCACAGAGACGACCATTTGAGAGATTTACCTACCCTTCAGGTAGGATCCTTGGCATGTGTTCACAGGAACTGTTTTCAGTTTTACATGTACATTCCAGTTTTACTTGTAATTTCTAGTTGGTCATTTATTTCGGCCCTTTTACATTATGTACACACCCTATTTACTATAAAGTTCACTTTGTGCTTGTATATTTTTATGTTCTTGCTTTGTGTTAGTTTATAGTTTATAAAGGCAATGCCTTACCATTTTAAATAATACACCTTTTAGTGATTTTCGCCAGCCCCTAGCCTATGGAGGATGGGCTTGGGGTAGTCATGGAATGGGTCCCATGGAATGGGTCATGACATGAATTTCACAATACTTAAAATAATATAAAGGTAAAAATAAAATCATAAAGGAAAAAAGCTTCATATTTTATATGTTTGGTTGATTATGTATGAAATATACTCATTTAATTATATAATGTGTTCTTCTTAAATTAACATAAGGTTTTATCACATTTTCTTTAACTCTAATTATCTTTTTTTAACTTTACCATGGTAAGAAAGTTTACTACTATTAATATTAATATTTAAAAAAATATTAGTTGAACTTATGACTTATATTTTAATATTATGACTCAAAATAAGGAATCTATTTTTTCAAATTCAATTAAAAAAATTTGGAAATTTTAATTTAAAATTAAACATGCTAAATGTGACAAAAAAGAATCCCCCATTAAATAACTTATTAGTAGAAAAACGTTTTTATACCAAAATAATGTATAATGTTCATTCCATCATTATCTTTATATATTTTATCAATAAATAATAACTAATTAAATTTCATAACTAATCACATATATAATTTTATACATACTTCAAAATAAAAAACTATTTTTTATAAAATTTAGAATTTCTTATTATGCATTGATAATTTAAAATTTTAAGAAATTTCTTCAAAAATTATCCTTAGATAATTTTTAAATGATGAATTCAAAAATAACACATTTTTTTATCAATTATGTTTTTTAAAAAAATTACATAAATTAATAATATATATACATTCAGTAATGCAATATCAACTATTTAAGAAGAAAACATATTCACGATCCATTAATTATGGTTTTTTTAAATTAAATATTTGATAAGGATTAATAAATAGATTTTTGATGAGTATGAAACATATATATATATATATATATATATATTTACATATATGTATATTACAATGATTCTTCTTAAATTTGGACTGACTAATTCGATGGATAAAATATAATAATAAAATTAATATAAAAATATTTTTATAATATATCTCAATTCTCTAAATGATTAGTGTTGTGGATTAATAATGTTATCAATATCATTAATCAGTTAATCAAATTTTTTAGGGTGTTATATTCTAACCCCAACCCCCATATACAAAAATAAATTATTCTCTTGTAATTTTTTGTTAGTCATAAATGGATTAGAATTTGAAAATAACTTTATTGAATACACACATCATTCGAATGGATTATAAAACATCCTTTTAAAAGGGGAAGTGGGAAACATGGAGGTCACCTGAAATAATAAGTAATTGGGTTTTTCAGTTGACTATAAAATTTTATGTAACTAAAAATATAATCATGGGGGAGAAAAATAGCATCCAACGACTAATAGAGCGTGCCAATGAACATAGTAATTAGAAAGATAATTACAAAAAAAAATCAATTAGGTGTAAAAAGAGTGTAAATTTAACAGAAATTAAGTTAAAAGGATACTTTTTTTAATTTCAAATTCCATTTCCTAATGTAGTAAGATTATTTTAATATTAAAATATAGAACAAAAATAAGTTACACATTCAATATTTAATTCCATTTCATAAGAGAAATTGTATATATTGGTTATTGTTGTATCAATTTCTAAAATATCTATTATTCCATGAAAATTATATTGAAGATTATTTTTCTGATTCATGATGTACTTATATTAACATTTTAAATATTATAAATCTCATAATATAATTAAAATTCATTCATAAAGTATATTTATTTTTCCTAAAACCAAGATGCTAAAAACATGTTATCTGATACAAATAAATATAATAATTTATTCATCAAAATAACATCATTAACACCAAAAGTTCAACAAAGTCTACATCAAAAGAAGTTAGATATAAAAATATTCAAAAATATGTTTGAAGAAATTAGAAACCCATATAATTTGGATATTTGATATTATAATTTTTTTAAGATTGGATTTACCCCATACAATATAAGTATCTCACAATGTCATACACAAAACAAATGATTGCCTTGATCATATATTCTCAGAAGACATAATCGTAGCCTAAATCGTCATATAACCTCAATAAAAAAATAACTTCTTCAAAACATTAAATGTATCCATATTCGTTAAATAAAATCATATATTATCAAATATATTAAATAATTTAAAATATTTAAAAATATTATTCAATGATAGCCTAAATCACCTTTTCATAAAATCGTTAACCAATTTCAAGATCACTAATATTATCCCATTTACATAATTAATGAAAAAAAATCTTTATCCAAATTAAACATTAATTACTCAACATTAGTTACATTTTAAGGGTTATGTTATCCATAATCACGTGTTCTCAAAAAGTAACATCTTACCACTAAATCACATTTTTAGTTTATCAGTATTATTCAATATATGATTGAAAATCATTAAATAAAAACTAATTCAAATGAATAATTTTAATATTCGTGTTTATTATAACCATAAAATCATTTATAAACCACTTCTATAACAAAATTTATGAATCCTAATAAATCAACAATATAATAATCCCACTTCATCAATTGATATAAAAAAATATATTCCTATCTATATCAGTAAACCCTAGGATTAGGGAATTGAATCATATAATTCTGTAGTTATACTAACATGAGACATTTAATTCCAATTCAATTCATGGATTTATTCAGTTTATTTCAATATAGAAACAACACCGCCTTCCACTATGAAATTTATTTGTGTGATTCTTTTCACATTATTGACATGATGAAAGTTGAACTATATTTATTTTATCCTCATTACAGCATGAAAATTCATAAAATTTTGTCTTCCTGTTATTTTATGAATTACTAAATTCCCTATTTTTTATGTTTCTAATCATATTCTATTATAAGTGGCTAGAAAATATAATAAGGTTTAACCTTCCAGTACCAATCCCATTAGTTTCCCATGAATAAAATCATTTCATTATATAAAACATTCAATGTCAACTCGATTTCACTTAGATGCATACCATGAGTACAATAAAAAAGAAAAGTGTGAGAAATAATAATCATATTGGGAAAACAATAATATTGAAAAAAATTATACTATTTCTAATTCATGACACCTTCACTTAAATATATGAAAAAAAAATTAACCATGTTCATTCACAGTAATCATCTATTGAAATCATTTATAATGCTTCATAATGAAAAACTGAATGAATCTAGGCATATCCCCCAAGAGTTTCAAACTATTTAAAAATTAAGGTAACACTAACCATGTACATAAATTACTCTCTAGATATACATGACCAACAATTTTCATATTAATTAGTCCTATACGAATCTATTCTAAAACTAGTACGACATATAGTATCCATATAGGGATATAATATTATGATAATAACATAATCTCTACCATAAAAAATTGTAGACCATTATCCAATATTTAGAATTATACCCATGGTTTTCACCAATGTTATCTAATCTAATTATCAAATGATTTAGGACAGCATTTTTATACCAACTGTATCAACCCATACATTTCTAACATTGATATATATCTTAATAAATTAATATTCATTATATTTTAAAAATATATATATATGGATTATAAAAGATTAATGAACGTTGATAATAAACACAAAATCATATTAATTCATGAATGATATCCAAATATCAAATATTGATCTACTCATATAGTACTCTTTATATAAATACATTGTTTGATGCATATTTTCATAACCTAGGAGTTAAATAATAATAGAGGGTAATATTAGATTCTATGTAAGGGTAAATAAGGGATATATCTTTGATAACTTAATATTAACTTTAAAATAAGTATATGAGAACATGATATTATTATTTTAAATCCATATCTATTGTATCATAGATCAATAAACATGAATGTAGGAATACGTATTAGTAGTTTATAAGAGATGAATCATAATAGAGCTTACACACATGGTAAATGGGAAAAATATCATCCTAAGTAGTAAGTTAATTAAATACACGTAATTATAGAATTAATTTCCCAATTCAAGGATCAATTACCGGACGATCGGGATTAATCCACATTCTATTTTATCCATATCTAAAGTGAAATCTTATGGATATCATAGTAGATAAAGAATCTTACTAAATTGGGTGCACTCCCTATTCTAGTACTAATTATGCAATGATATATCTATACTTACCCAATAAATTGTAGGTATATATATATAATTACAGTAATACAGATAAAATAATCACAATCTATTCATATGTGAATCATAATAACATAATACATTAATCGCATGTTATAACATGGGGAAATGAAATGTGTTTTATAACCCTTGCAACAATTAATCATTGAATAACCATTGGAAAATAAACATGTTTCATAAAAATATTTTTTTCAAAATCATAAAATATACATATAAATAATAGAGAAAATATATGTGTTTTGTATTCCTAGAGAATATTATATGACAAAAAAGGATGTTATCATAAATTATGATTCTTTTAAAATATCTGTTAAAATATGTTTTGAGTAAAACTAACTTTCATTTTATAACCACATATTAAAAATCTATTAAAATTTAAAATTTTAGGGAATATAGTTTAATTTAAAATAAAAAATTTAATCCTATATAGTAATCAATAAATAATTTATGTTTCCCCAAGGTATTATGCTTTATTCATGGTATTTTTGTTAAAATTTAGATTCCATTCATGGTTTCTATGAAAAGGAATAAGTACATTGTTTAAAAATGATAAGAATATTTATTTTAAACGAGATCATAAAAATTAATCCATTAGTAAAATTGAATTTAAAAAATTAAAATAGTGATTTTAAATAAATATTTAAAATATTTTAATGAAAAAATTGACATTGATGAAATATATCTCAATCAAAGAAGAAATAGTGTTGGTTTTTAATTAAATCATACTCTCAATAATTTAAAATAAGAAAAGGGAGTAAAACTAAACTTTTACTTGAAATTATATTAGTTATTGGAGGATAAGAATATTCATGAGATTATTTAGATATTTATCATAAAATATAATCATTAAAAACAAAATCATTAACAATCTCAGTAAATAATGAGATTGTATCACTAAACAATTATCACTTTGGAATAATTTTATTCAAAACATCATGAAATAGATAACCATAAATTGATATTAAAATCCACACAATAACCATCATAGGAGACATAAAACATATTCATGGGTATTATATAAAAAATAAAAAATAAAAATGTCGTGAAATGGAATTTTCTAATAAAAATAAATGTTGAATAAAAATATATTACCTTATATTTGACTTTCAATTAAAGTGCTAAAACCTCCAATTCTTTGGGATGCATCCAATATATAAATTATTAGAGACCCATGGAATTTTATTTTATGATTAATGTCACCTATAATTCATTAATAACTAATATTTAAAAGAAAATATTTGATGGTTTTTCAAGATATTTGGCTCAAGATGATGTAAAGGACACAAATGAGGGGTGTACTTTTATATTGGAGGAGAGTATGGACAGTGAAATAATAAAAATATTTAGATATTAAAAATTCATTACCATGTTAAAGATATAAAATTTTTCTAGAACTTAAAATCAATGATATGATATAGTTTAAATTCATTCAATTAATAAATTTTCGATAGATTTATGTGGAATCTTAGACCGTATCCTTTTGTTTAACCCCTTCACCAATTTTATCCTCAATTATGGTACCGAATATATCAATATTTAACGGTTGTAGTTTTAACTATATTGTGAAAATTAGATAATAAATTTCTTATAGGTCTAATTTTCATCCCCTTTTCATCCTAATTATCCCATTTCAAGAATTTTATTATTTTTTAATTATTAAATAAATTATTTTTCCAAAAAATATCATTAATTACATTTCTAACACTAAAAATTTAATTTAAAATTAATTTTATCAAGAATGAAATGGATATAGAACATAAAAAAATCACACATATAGAACATGGTGTATTGATATTGAAAAATGTGTGACCCTATGAACCACCAAATAAATATTACATATAGTGTTTTTAAAAAAAATCATGATTTTTCAATGACTTGTACATGCAATTTGTCGGTGTTTCATATGAATTTAAGGTAACTATTTTCTCTATTAAATTTAAAAATAACTTACCATGGTAAAAAATAATTTAACTTTTAAATAAAAATTTTCATTATAATATTACCACTTTCTATCTATATGAAAACAATATAGACAAATTTAAATGTGTGAGACTGCTATTTTTTTATTTACGTAATATAATATGAAGCTAAAAAACCATGCTAAAAAAAGAAAAGTTCATATTTTAACATTTTTTGGGAATATGGATGAGATAGAACCGTACAATAAAATAAAGACATGTTTTTGGATGAATTTTTTTCATTATCACATTAGTTTTTACCCTAATTAACCCATTTTACCTTTACCATTATAATAAAAATTTACAATGTCAAATATTCACATTGACTAAAAACTAAGTTATCTTTATAATATAATATTAATTATGATGATTCCAAAAATGGAAACCAGTTTAATGAATTCAATTCATAGAACTGGAAGAATTTATTTTATAATTATTCCTCCAAAATGTGGTGGAAATCCATTTTCTCAAAAAAATCCTTTTATATATAAAAATATTTTTATAAAAAATTAAAATATATTATTTATTGTAAAAAAAATATAACAATTTATGTTTAATCAAAAGGAAAAAATGAAATCCTTTTTGTCAAATACAATTAATATGTGTTCCATAAATTAATTAAATAATTTTCTAAAAAAGGAATAAAAATCAGTTTTGAAGAAAGTAAATATTGATGCATAATATTACATTACTAAACAATTGAGTTATTATTTAAGAATAATTTGTAAATAAATTTTAATAAATAATAAAATTATATATATATATATATATTTTATTGGGGTAACTCAAATTCATACCCAAAAATTATATGGTTATGTTATAGCAATCAAAATTTAATAATAATATGTTTTATAAATATCTCAATTAACGTAATGGTTTGTCTTTTATTTTTAGAAACCAATCAAACTTTTTATTGTCTTAAAAAAATTATATATGTCTACAAAAAATATTATATATATTTAAGGTCTGAATTAAAATCATCTAGAAAAAAATCATGTCAAGGTTTTATAGAACATTTATTTTCATCCAAAAATTCATCAACTATAGAAAATATTTTAGTAGCCACGACTTATGGAAAATTATAATATCAATATTCAAAATGTGTGTATCTAATATTCCATTTATAAATTTTTTTTAAATTTCAGTCTGTATTCGAATTAAAAATCTATGGGTTTGGAATTTAAAACACAAGTAATAGAGACTAAAATTTTGTTCAATCAAAAAAAATATGAACATTATAGATTGTGGAAATTCATCCCTAATTGATAAAAATTTTGTTTAAACAGATTTTTGAATTCAAAAATACGCTCATTTAAAAAATGATCGTCCATGGATTTCACACTAAATTCCACTCCCACTTAAACATCATCAAAAACAAATTCAATATTTGATGAGATCATATCCGAAAAAACATATAAGATCACACTTAATATTAGTTTCAAAAAATTAAAAAAAAGTTATTTCTAATTTATTGCACTCATAAAAAATTTCACTTATTTTGAAATAAAATTAATTACTCAAAAAATTATGAGAAAATATATTAGTTTTTTATATTTTAAAATTCCATTTTAATTATTTTCAATAATATATTAATTTATATATCCAAAATTCCAAAATTCAACATGTTTATGTAAAACTATATTATTGGTTTTTTAATTTTATAATTCATCATTTGAGATCATTTAGATTTGTTTAGTTAGTTTTTTCTTAATATTTTCATCAAAATTGAGTTCTTGTTCAGTTTTTGTTTTTCCTTCATCACTTTATTCAATATTCACAATTTATGGTTCAAAAAATTCATTTTCATTAGTTACTAAAATTTAAAATTGTTCTTGTTATTCAACATATTGAAAAAATAGAAAAAACAAATTCTATTAATTTTTTATATGAGATTCTGCAATAATTTAATCCAACATTTAAAAAAATTATCATTTATATAAATTAATATTATTAATTTGATTTGGGTTTATAAAATTTGTAAGAATTATCATAATTAAAAAAAATTATCTTAGTTATAGACACAATTCCAAAAAGAGTTTCAATAAAGGAAAAAACAACATGATGTTGATCACAAACCCTAAAAATATTAGTTTTATAGAAGTACATAACCATGAGAAACAATTAACTTATTATAAATCACATATAATGAAATTTAGAGGTGATAACAAGGCGAAAGGCACATTAAAATATAGGAGAATCTGGAATTTTAGCATAATAATGAAAAAAAACATTTTAAAAAATATAACATATTTTTTATATTTAGTTTTCTATTTTTTTTTATATATTCAGTTCACATTATATTATGTTTTTATTTTTATTCATGCTCTATTATAAGAAACCATGCCATAAAATTTACATGAATTTTATTAAACTCATGAAATTTTTATTATTTTTAGAAACTACTAAAAAATATAATGAGGTGTGTGAGAATCAATTATACAAGAAAGAAAAAAATGTTAAAAAAATAATTAAAAACTAAAACAGTTGAAGTGTAGTTGTGATAGTGATTTTGAAACAATATAAATGAGGGAGGAAGAGAGACTGAAATTTGATAAAATTAAGGGGATTAAATGTATTATAATTGTTTACAAATTAATATTTTTTAATAGATAATGTGAACAAAACAATAGTAGAGATTTTTAAAAAATTGTTCCAAAACGCCTACATGTTTTTTTGTGACCTAAAAAATTTAGTGAACTCTCCTAAAAGATGATTAGTCAACCAAACTTCATTAAATAACTCCTCATTAATTCTGGAGAGTGTAATTATATTTTCCATGTATTTTCTCCATTGGATGATGCACAAAGGTAAAGGTTTCTCTATCATCACCCATAGGTACATACAATATAAGTTTAATAATTCTCTTCAACAAAACAATGAATATAACTGTACCAAATTTGTAATAGAAAATAATGAAATTTAAAATCTATATATAATTAATATCAATTAGTTCCAATATAATTCCCCAAATTAAATTAATTTTACACGTTTATAAAAATGAGAAAATAAATAATCAGATAATATATATATATAAATTTAGAATTTTATAATTGAATATGGAAAGGAATATTCTATGTTAATGTCTCCTTCTTCCTCAATCTTTAGCTCCTTCAACTCTCGAATCAAGAGTGTTCTCTTCTCCACTCAATTCATGATTCAACTTCCACTCTCATCCCGAATTTCTATAATTAAAAACTATTTTATATGTTACAAACTTTTCACTATGCTAATTATCTAAACTCACATGCCATATATCAATAGAATTATACACCTTTCCATTCCTCGATTAAATTCATGAATTTAAAATTTCCACATGATGGTCAGAATAATGTTCTCTAATTTCTACAAAATCGAACAAATATATTTGAGATATAGAAATAACATATTCCAACTCCATCTTCATCACTATTAAACCACTAGTAAAATTGATACTCAATAAAATTATATTTTATTTGACTTGGTATATCGTTATAAATAAATTTTCTAAACAAAAAATGTTTATTTTTTATTATATTTATATTCATGGTGTTATGGAAGGTTGAGTCCCCTCTCTTTATTAAATAAAATAGGGGAAAATATAAAGACCACAAGAAATAATTAAAAATTGAAACATACATATTTTAAACAACATTAATTTATTTCATGGACTTTATCGAATTGTTTTTTATCCACTACTTAAGATCTGCAAACATAATCACTTTGTTAGTTTATCATTTACCACATGTTCACTCGAATCCCATTTCAGTTAGGAATGTAGAAACTCCTACTTATAATGTTTAACTAATTTCATTCATATATAAATCTTTTACCCACATCCTTAATTATTTGGATGAATAGAAGAACCATCAACAGATTCTTCCTTAGTCATATAGGTAAAACCAATAAATAATATAAAAATAATTAAATTAAAACAGTTCACAATTAATTGACCATCTTCCCTCAAAAATACTTTTTTCCATTCATACACGATGCTTAAAATCTCTTCACTAGATGAATAAATTCTTCATAGTGTCATTAATAGCTGTCAAAACCTATTCCCTTTCTTCAATATAAGGTCAAAACTATCCTGTGATATATTTATTCATTAAATATAATTTGGTCTTAAATTTTCAAATGAAAATCGTGCTTTAGATCAAAGCATCTTCATCATTGGATGTGTATTGATTTTCTTCCTCTAATGATAATTCTCCAAATTATACTCGAAGAAGAATAACTATGCATAGTGAGTTAATGATTTGGACATTGTTTTCATCTTCAACCTAGTGTAATAATTTTATTCAGTGTATAATCATTATTAGTTTTTCTAAGACTCATCCCGTCATATGTTATTCTCAAAATCACATCCTTGATCAGATTAAATACTTCATCCACCTTCATATGTATTCCTTATCTTCCAAAATATTCACTCGAGCTACTAAATTCCACTTCATCATGATTTTTTGATTTCCCTTCATAAATCTTGGTTTGAGTTCCTAATTTGGTAACGTGGAATTATATGGATACATAAGAATACCCATTCAGTTATAATGGTTCCTCCCCAAATTTTTTTGCATGAATCTTTGCAGATTTATCTATTTTATTTCTAACATAATTCCCAAAGGCTGATGCATACAAGTTTGGATATGTGGAGTAGGGTAGGAATTTAGGTACCTATGTGGGGGAAATTGGATATGTATATACATAAAAAATATTCTATGTGAACTGGTATATTTTGCCCAATATTTTTTGGATATATATGTAAACAGGTATGGTTGGATGTTTAGGATGATTGGATATGTGAAAATAATATTCTTCAAACCTCTATGTATCATTTTCGAATATCTAGAATATAACGTTTTCTACATCTAAACAAAATCTAAAATCAATGAATTTAATATCCATCAAAAATATAAATAAAAAAACTCAGTGAAATTAAATTTATAATTGCTTATTAAATTTTTATTTTTAAAAATTTTACATAAAAACTAAATTCCAAGGGAAATAAAATAAATTTTTCACAAGTACTAAACTAAATAAAAATTCACAATAAAATAAGCATATCATTGAACTTTTTAATAAGGAAGCATAAAAATATTCTATAAAATGATCAAAAAACATATTGAAATTAAATAAAAAATTTATATCATTATTAAATAATATAAACATATATTTTTAAAATTATAATAAATGATTCAGGAAAAACCATATAATTATCCAAATTTTATAATATTCCAAAATCAAATAATTTTATTACAAAATTAAAACAAAATTCACAAGAATGTATGATGAAAATTTTAATGAATTGAATCAAAACTAGTGACTTATTAAAAATAATGTGTGAGGAGCTATGAATGGGATTATTTATGAGAGAAGGGTTTTGATGTGTAAAATAAATTGAGTATAAAGAATTTTTTATTTCATGTTCTGTTGAGTAACATCAAATGAATATATTAAGGATTATCATTCAATAACACCCTTGTGACATGATTTTTTTAAAAAGAAATTTTTGGCAAAACAAAATTTTATATTGAAATAATTTTATAATATATTCGCTGTATTGATTGGTTGGATTCTCATATGGTTTTAAAAGTGTTTTTTATCAAATATTATAAAATATTCCCCCAAAAAATAACCTTTGATTTAAATTTTATATATTTTTCTTATTATTTATGGAAAAAACCTATCCTATTATTTAATGCTAATGAGTCCTATCACTTTTAAAAGAAAAGGGAATTGATGAGAAATGAATATTATGTCATATATATCATTGAAATTTTCAACATTAAATAATGAATTTTTTAGTCAACATGTCTATAGAATGTTGGGTTTCACTAATATAAAAATTTAGTAGAATCTGATCTATTTTTAATGTTATAGATATGTAGAAATGGGTGATCATTCTGTAATAATAGATTCCCTATAAATGTATATAATAACTATGCATACTATTTTACGAGAAGATGAGATGGGTAGAATAATCTAGTGGTGGCATTAGTAGTGTCTTCACTCTATGGACTATTAATCCCGCTGGAATGTAATACATACCCTATAGGATTTGGGACAGTAATTTAGTTGCTTAGCTAATTGATCATAGTGTGTTGTGTCATAGAATAGTAAAAAGATCTGTAATCCATGGCCATATAACATGGATATTGATGTTCCATCATAGTAAATTCACATTTATATTAACATGAATTTTATAGGATTTTTAGACATGGAATAAAATTAATATCAATTTTTCATACCTTGTCATAAATAATGTTAAATGTGTTGTGGTCATTGTGCCTAATATAAATGAAATTTATATTTATTTATATATATGATAAATTCTAAAGTGGGAAATATTATGATAGTGGGACGTTCGAAAATGGTACACTATAGTTGCGTCAAAGAAATAGGGTAGCTTTATATACTTAGGTAATGCACTTATGGGTATATTGTTATTGCAACATGAATGCATCAAAAACCCTGTAGGATTTCGAATGAAGGCTTATAAATCTTCTGATTGATCACAGTGTGTTGCGTCAAACAAAGTGAGTACATGAAATAGAATGTTTTCCACAACATGGAATTTAATTCTGTGTATGATACCATGTTTTAGAAGCCAGAACATGAGTGTGAATGGATGCATAAGTGTGATACTGAGAGTTTGTATTCTTCAAAGGGGTTACATGCATGAAAGGAGATCATGTTATGCTTCTTTAAAAACATAACTAGTAAAGATAATGTGTATTCATGAATAGATAATTCCAATACATCTAAAATTACCTTTTTCATGAAGGGAATGAAAATTCATCATGCCAATACATGTCCATAAAATAAATCATCCCTTTGACATGAAATATCAATTCCCAAATTATCATCATTAATTTTTTTATAACCTTTTATATATAGATTGGTACTTCAGAGTAAAAATAGTATCAAATCAAGTATATTTTCTAGAAATCATGATAATGGTACAATATAATGAGAGTCTTAATAAGAATATGTTTACTATTGGTGTTTGACTATATCTATCCACATAAGGTTGTATAAAATGATCTCACTCGCATAATGGGGTTTTCATTCAACCATGACTCTCAAAAAGTATTATCACAAAACATTTCATTAATTCATGTCAAAATTAAATATATATGAGGTAAATTTTATTTTTATATTATGTACTAATTTATTTAGGTTACAGTTTCCTTGTCAAAAGACTGATGATGATTTTCTTGGGTTTATATGACATGTTTAAAATGTATAGATTTAAAAGGGGAGGGAAATAAAGTGTTTTCTCTGTAATTTTAAGAGGGAGAAAGGAAATAATGTTTTCTACTAATGGTGTCTCTATAAAGGGGTAGATTAAAAAATATAATAGAGATGGATTCATGGTGAATAAAAACATGAATATATATTTGAATATTTTAAAAAGTATGTGTACTGAGTTAGTTTAGGGAATAAGGACAGAGAAGTGTTTTAATCCGAAATTTTTCATTTAACCAAAAAAATAAAGATGATCAAGAATCATGTGGTTATAGAGTGGATGATTTTTGATTCATGTAATTCAATATAAATAAGATACAAATAATTCGTGATATTTCAACAGATAATTTTTTTAATGGGAAAATATTTATTTTAAAATATAATTATTTTCAATAAATGTAAGGGGAAATATTATTGGAATAAATAGCAGTTAAATTTTTTGTTTATTATTATAGATAAAGAAATTATAAATTGTTCTAAAATCCCAAAAATATATTAATTAATCCATGTATTTTTGTTTTATAATAATTTATGTGAATAAATGTGTTTTTTAACAATAAAGTAAAAAATATAAACTTTATTGGATGTTATATTAAATTGTGATTTTATTGTTATCATAATAAAGTTTAATGGATTGAACATTACATCAGGGTTATTTCAAAATGATATTTTAGTTAAATTCATATAAATGATTACATTATGAAGGTTTATTGTTACATTAGGATTTTTTTTTAAATCTTAAATTGGGAATGATTCATAGTGCTATATGGATTATTGGTGGAATGTTATTTTATGTGAGAGAACCAAGATTTATTAATGAAATATTTTATTGGTAAATATTTCAGGGAAATATATTAAAATTTTTATGGATATTTAAATAGGAATGGAAATATCCTATGAATAATGAAATAACTACACCACATGTTTTTTTCAAGAAATAAATTATATCGTATATATATATTTTTTATTTGATAATGAAAAAAATTAGGATTGAGTTTATTATTTCGGAATTATTTTTAGTGGTATGTGTAATATCAATACATTAAACTATTAGGGTTCATTTTATCCTATAATAATATTGATAAACATAGTTTTTTTTTAGAATTAAAAATAAATTATTTTTTAAACCTATACATGGGATAGAAATATGTCATTCAACTATATATGATGTTTTTTACTATCAAATAATGTGAATGGTATTTTTTCATGATCAAGGAGTCTATAAAATAAGAAATCATCATATAGAATTATCCTATCTTATCATGTATATAACTGAGTTATTAATATATAAAGAATATTAGATAAATGAATTTTTTTTATAGTTTTATTAGAGTACATTTATGGAAATTAAAATAATATTTAGAACTAATTGAAATGTAAACCCAATGTAGAATAGTATTGAGAATAATAATTTAATAAAAAATATAAATCTAATCACTATATCAATGGATGGGTAATTATTCATATTTATTATTTCTGAGTACAAACCTATATACAAAATTCAAAATGAGTAATTTTTTTATAAGATAACTATTTTTCTACTATGAGTGGTTATACAAAATATATGATATGAGTCCACCAAAAATAATATATAAGTATTGTACATAATTATTATTAGTGAATATAGACATCACAATTCAATAATACTAGCATGTATCCCTGTATCATTGAACTATATAAAATTTATTATTATGTGTGTCATTAGGATTTTCCTATTTGGTAGTAAAGGGGAGGTGTGTTCCTACCAAAATTTTTAACAAGGTCTTTTTAGGCTATTTTTAATTACCATAGCCTAATTCACCCTCCATCCATCTAGGAATTATCGGCATACAATACCAACATGTTTTATAATAAAAAATGGTTTAAATTTTGATGAAATATTAAATGTAATAATTTATTCCTAAATTTATTTGTTTAGTTGATTATTATAGTGCGAGGTTTTCATCCAAATGTGATATTGATTATTAATCAGAGAAATGTTTTTTAAATAAATAATTAAATTAACATCCCAGAAATTGACATGGATGTGAATACAGATATCATTAACCAAATTATAATAAATAGGTAATTTTTTGTGATTATGGATACAAATTATAATAAATTTGATATCAACTTGGATTGACTCATTGCTCTAATGAGGGAAATTATCCAACACAATTTAGAAAAAGAAAATATGTAAATCCATTGAATCAATCGTTAAAATGTTATTTAACATTTATAATGGTTATATACAAATTTTATAATAAAATTTATATTTCTTCATGATAAATATGAGTATTTAAAGGATAAGAAAAATATTTTGATTCATTATTTATGAAACTTAATGTGATCACAGAGGAAATACATGGACTAGGGAAACCACTTTATATATTAATTATTTTGAGCCATATATTAATAATATTTACACCTAAGTTCAATATAATGTTTCATGTGGTTGAGAAAAATAATCCCTTAATGACCCCATTATAAACATTACAATTTAATCCTACCACATATGATTACAAAATGAGGACAATACTATGGAAAAATAAAATTTATTTGAAGTGAAATTCTTGGTGACAAAGAAGGTATAAATTTATTATATCTCTATGGAGAATTATTTTTGTGAGGTTATATGATTAATTTCATCATATCTAAGAATCATAAATGAAAATTAATAATGAAATATTCTCCTCAAACACATTTCTTATTTATATTTTTAAAAAAATATTCTTTTAAGTGTCCCATATATTCATGGATAATGTGGAGGATGAAGTGATAATGAATAAATAACCAAAATATATGTGAATGGAAATAAAAATTTACAAAAATTTAATCAAAATAGATAATTGTTTTTCATAACATGGGGATAGATAAAAGGAAATGAAAGTGGATGATTGGGAACTAAAAAAATTTAGCTAATAATTTCTTATGGTTTTCAAGGAAAATTGAAAAATGAGGTATAATACGATGAAAATGAATAAAAATTTGTATGTATTATTAAGTATAATAACACATCTCATGAAAATATAAAATATAAATATATTTAGAGGGATACTAATAATAAGTGTAATATAGGGTTATATTAATTTGAACACTATATAAAGAAACAAAAAAATGGTGTATAATGATGAGTTGAATGTTGAGATAAAATATTTAATGTCTGAGAATCCTAATAACACATAGAAGGTATATGGGGATGATATCAAGGTATAATATAATACTGAAATAATTATTGGTTTGACTGACGTTATTAATGATAGATACAATTAGACACATGATTCTTAATCTAAGGCAAATAAAATATGAAAAAATCTTGAATATCAAGAAAGAGAACATAGACTTGAAATTTCCAAACATATACCAGTTTTTGAGAAAACCATGGGAAGTAATATAGATCCTATACATAATCCTAATGATTCAATAAACAAAAAATAATAAATAAATTTCTCATGATATCAATGGATCATGATGATAAAAAATTTCTATCATAGTTGACATATAGAAATAAGCTACCACTAAATGAAAAAATATTTACTTGGATGAGACCCAAATTTTAAATTTAGAAAAAGTCAAAAAACAGAAGAAATGTCAAAAAGGTAGGTGTTATTTTCATTAAATAATGAGTTATTCATGTAATGTACACTTATGAAATAAGTGATACTGTATTGAATAAAATAAGATGACATAGGGAAGCACATGTGACCACTATTGGTTTTATTATTTTTACTTTTTTGGTATTACTATCTTGGAATAAAATCGATGCCTCTAAAATCATAAATTTGAATGTTTTATTAATAATAATAAAATAGTATAACATATAAGAACAATTATTCTCTTAGATACAAGAAAATGTAAAAACGATTTGACTTATTTCAGATTAGGAGGATCCATTATATCAAGAGGAAGAGAAAGTATTTTAACCACCAAACGATTTAAGGAAACAACATTGGGATAAATATAATAGGTAAAAAATGATTTATCAATAGATATTTTGTAATTTAAATTAATCATGTTATATTTTGGATTAATGATAATTGATGATCATCCAATAATATGGAAAACAAATTTTTTTTGAATATGATATAGAATGAGTCTTATGTTTGGGTAACAATTATTCTATAAATATAATTCTCACAATATAATATAAATTAGAATAATATATATATGAAATATATATTCTTTATAAATATATGGTCTATGTCATAATTTCATAACGTTGTTTTAATTATTCTAAATTATATATTTTATAATTATTATTATATATTATTACTTAAGTGTAATAAATATTAGAGAAAATACAATATATTATTTATATATCAAATGAATTGATATAAGTATTATTTTATCATAGAAAATCTTGTATAATTGTGGATAAATTTTTTTCTATGTATCACATTAAAATAAATTTGTGGATATAATGAAAAATAAAATTTACATGGAATGTTTTTATAAGCACTGATTAGGTCTTATAGAACAACTGTCTCTATAAAAATAATGTTTTGGAGAAGGATAACCAAACTCATAATTTATTTTTATTCCACCATCATTCTCAAAAAAGTATATCACTAATTAAGTTGTTTATCAAGGGGTATTATATTGAAAAATAGGTTTTAGGAAAATTATGTGGCCCTCATTTATTTATTTTTATTTGGATTACATTTTCCTTATAACAACAACGAAGAATTAATATTTGGATCCATTACATCATAAGTAGAAATAATTAAATTTAAATAGGAGGAGTTGTTTTATTTAATTATTTAGTATTTAAAAAGGTATAAAACAAATATTCTTACTGTTGAAGTTGTATCTTGATGATTACATATCAATACATTACAAGGAGTTAATTTAAAGTATAGGACTATAATGTTTTACCATGAGAATAAAACATGAATATATATATATATACAGTGAATTTTTTTAACGTAAATTGAATTGAATTATTTCATACAATTTTGTAAGAGAAGTGTCTCCTTGATAAAAATTCCATTTAATCCTTATTTCTCATGATGAGCATACCTCATTTGGGATCATAGTTGATAATTTGAAAGTCAATAAATTTTAAATACAGATGATGCCTATTATTTAATAGATATATAAAGAAGGTTATTGAGACGGTAGAATTGTGGGGTTTTATACAGAAGTATGTAAATAATTATAAATGGGGAGAATCACAGAAAATTACATGTTACTATTTTTATATGGTACTTATTGATAAATTAAATTGAAAACAATTGAAAAGTGATTAAAATATCATAATAAATTATTAATTAATAGTTTCAATATTTTAAGATAATATTTTGAAGATTATTTACAGTTAGTAAAAAACCACAATATAATAAACAATGTTTTAATAAAATATAATTTTTATCAATCACGGTTGATTATGTTATCGAATAATTCACTATGTCTATTTTCTGGATAAAATTCCATTAAACACATAAAAAATTTAATTACATAAACCGTTATTATTATGTTCTTCTTTTTTATATTGATTACGTATGAATGATATATAAAACTCTATGGATTATAAGAATATAGTAACATAGTACTAAGATTATTTTCTTTATTGACTAATTATTTTAACAATATATTTTATTGGAAAACGTATTATATTGTTCGTGGTAATGCTATAGTGGAACATTGTAGACTTGGAGGAGGTATGAAATGATGATATAAATAGTTGTCTCACTATGAGATATATTCCATAAATATATTTTTAAATATATTAATACTATGAAATTTAATAATCTCATTATTTTTAGTTGATGATTTTTTAGGATATATAATTTTACCAATAAATCACCTTAATAGTTCCTATTATCCCACAATTAATTTGAGATATATAGATGTCTCAGAAGTTGAAAATCTTTAATTTAGAATGTATTGAAATATAATAGGTATATATCATTGGAACATACTAGATTTTCTTGATTATAAAATTAGGAAGAAGGATTAATATTATGATCAAGGTGGATTTAAAAAATATTAAGAGATCTTATAATCGAAATAATTAAAAGAATTAGAAAAAAGAGATATGAAGATAATAAGGAAAAAAGAGATTTACAGAATTGGATGGGTTTTCATAGAGTGAAATTAAATAAATTCATAAGAGGAATATGTATTATTGATAAACTAATAAAAATGAGAAGGTGGGGGATAAGGTTATTAAAAATATTATGATATTTATCAATTACTAAAAACTAATGGTGTAATTTTCTTGAATGATTATTTTTTGTGGTTGAACATGTGTAATATCTAGTTTCCTAAGTATATGTTATTACGAACCATAGGATAAAAGGATTCCATTATTATTATTTTAAAATGAATGAAATAAGTTTATTTTATTACATCAAAACATCATAGATATATTATACTTGGATATAACATATTATGAATGATCGAAATATAATTTCCTGAGTAATAAAATTTAATCTCTTTAATATAAGGTGGATAAAAAAAATTATTCCCTATAAACATGGAATTAAATTACTGGTGGAATAAATTTTAATTCATATACCATTATTTACCACCTCTTATGATATCAACCATAAGTAAGACCAAAAATATCCCTATAAGAAAAATTCATCCATTAAAACACAGATATATATACTTACATCCCTTTATTTATCCCATGATTTACTTAACTAACTCCCAATAATTCTTCCAAAGAATTTTTATATATCTAACAATAACTCCCAATCTATTTGAATTGTTAGATCATGAAAAATCATATCATATATCAAAATCCATATTATTGATAGATAAATATTATTCACATGTAGATATGTTCATGATAGTATATAAAATATACACCATTGATGACATGAAATGAAAAAACACTACATTAGAAAATAAATTCAATTATAACATTTTAATCATATTCAAAACCTTCTTCAATAATTTTTATATGGTGGTTTTAATATTTTAATGACATGGCCTTGAATAATTATAATACCAATAATATATTTTACCTCTAAAATATCGTTCAAGTCAATTTTATTGGATAATTTATCATTTTACAGGATTATACATTGTTCAAAAGATCCTACAATGGGAATATAATTCATTTAAAATAACACTAAAATATATAAAAAATTAAATAATTTAATATAATAAAATAAATCTTTATTTAATATCTTAAAGTCGCATATACATAATACTTCATTACTAATTTCCATTTTGGAGAATTTGTTTTCTTGAATCTATATAAACTATTGTCAAATATATAAACAAGTGATTTCATTCCTTACCAAATAAACACTTTTATTTAATATACATAGATATGATCCTCTAAATATTAATGAAGGAATTTTTTTAACATCTATGTGTTAAAATTGAAAACAATATAATGAAAATAATACTAAAAAACAATAATAATAGTCAAATTATAAAAAAAATAACATGTATTTCTATCTGTTAACAGTTGTTTTACATTTCATGTAAAAATATATTGTGATATCTTATGTTTCAGATATAGATTTTCGTGTTACACACAAAGAGCATATAAGAAAATTTTGAATGTATATCTATGAATTTGATGGTTATATATAGTTTTTAGTTCTTCGGGGAGTATTTTGGGGGGAATCTTAGTGCATTATTATTTATCATGTTTTGTTGGACATTAGATTTTATTGTTTTCTGTAATTCATAATAAAGTTCAAGGATGTATATTGTGGGTATGATTAAATTTATTTTTCTTTTTTTTAATATGAATAGAAAAAATACATATTTTATAATGATATTATATGATATTATGTTTCGACGAGAGACTTTTTAGAGTTATTTAGTTCATTCTTGACATCATATATATTAATTTTTTTATATTGGTGAGGCTATATAGAACATGGTACTAGTGGAGATATGGGTTTGAGAATGTATGTATTTTGTGAAAATAAATTTGTAAAAACATAAATATTTATGAATTTTTTGATTTAAAGAAGGTTATAATTTATGGAAACGATCAAGGATTCCTATGCTTTAGGATGAAAATGAAGGAATTTTTTTAAGGATTTATTGGATTTATTGGATTTAATGTCTCATATGATAGGGGTTACACCGAATGATTAAAACAACTACTGACACTAGGTATATAGTTGGAGGCATCAGGTACCCTATGAGTGAGATGGATGAGGGGTACCCTAGGGATTACAACGGGTAACCACTAGGTATATAATTTTTACAATATAAAAATGTTTTTGTTTTAAGCTTTATTTTTAAATAGAAAAATATCATAATTTGAAATCATGTGAGATTATGAAATAGAACTTGATTCTGTCCGGTTCCCATGTTGTGAAATTTTTTCTTTTTTTAATATAACGTGTTGTGTAGTGTTCCTAAAATGTGTAAATGATTTGAAATTTCTGAAGTCTATTATGATTATTCTAATATTTTTTCAAATTCTATTAAGTTCCCTCGATAATTTTTATATCGCATGATTAAGTTATGTCCCTTTACATTGTTTTCACTATGTATCAAAAATGAATATAGGACATTTTCACTAGGTCAATATATGGACTTATGTTGGGAAAAATATATCAAGGTGTTCTATTGATATGTTTTGACTGTGATTTTGTTTTTTGACATAGCCAGATGACCACAAATGATTATGTTTTTTTTCTGTCAAAAAACATGTGTTTAAGGTGGTGCGTTTTCCCAGTGTTTTCCAAAAAATAGATAGATTGTGTTTGTAGAAGGAATTTTTTCTTTACACAAATGAATTTTATGTAGGAAAAAATGGAAATTTGAAATGGAAGAAAAAAAACATAGCTCAAGACATGGGCCACATACTATATCTTGGAACGGTTCACAGCTGCGTACCAGGTAGTGGGAATGGTACATGAAGCGGTTTGTAGAACCAAAAATGGTTCACATTAATGGTTTGATGGAGAAGGAATGTGGTATGCATAATGATGGAGGATTTATAGTTGGATGATTGGTTTTGTAAGTGAATGGACATTTTTTAGGAAGTTATGTAGTACATGGACCCTGGTGAAAAATGGTTAGTGGGTTTCTTGCGGTTTTAAAAAGATGTGTAGTTTGTGGTGGAGGTTGTACCAAATCAACAATTTGGTAAATCTTAGATTCAAATATTTTGAGGATATATTTTCTTATATAAGGATAATTAATCACCCCAATTAGAAAGAGAGCAAATATCATTAGAGAAAATATTTTCTTTAGAGAAAATTCGTCTATGTCCGAAAGAGTTTGCAGGAAGCGTTTCTGCCAAGGGAAGTGGTTCACATGGAAGGAATTACATCGAATGTATTTTTTTGGAATTATAGGCCTAAAAGGAAGATATTATATAGATGAAGAAAGAAATTCATCGTGGGGGTACTTCCATATGCAGAAGAAAATGTATTTTGAGAATAGAGAACCATTGGAAAATTACATCTGGTCATGAAGGCAGAGGTAGTTTGCGGACCTAGAATAGTCTGCTGACAGAGGATAGTATTTAGAGACTATTTTCAGAATCAGTCTATTAAGGAAGTTCGTGGAGTCTGTACAAGGAGGTGGTATGCAATAGTGAAGTCTGAGATAGTTCGTGAGAAGATTTGGTTCACGGATTATGAAGCGGTACACAAAGGTGGCGGTCTTCCTAGAAAACTTGGTACATAGTACATTGGAAGAATGGTGGTTCCAAAAACACTCAAGGAGGTTTAAAAACATCAAATTAGGTTGAAAAAGTATTTTTCTGATGCCTGAATGTATCTGGGAAGGTGGAATTCAATTGCGGGTGAAAAAGAGACCTCAACAGAGTATCTACGTATTACTGAGGATACAAGAATTAATAGAAATGAAGGGACCTGCATGTCCATAAACTAGGTTTGACCTAAAAGTATATAAACTGTTTGTGGATTCCTTTATTAGAGTAGTGAGTGAAGGGAGAGGAAGATGGTGAACCATTCCCCTGGTATTGATTTAGAGAAAGAGGCTTTGAGAGTGACCCTTGGGAATGTAGTTAGCAGACCCTAGACCTTGTAATAGCAGTGAGCCTGGGGAAAAAATATCAATCCTCAACATTGTGATTGGTAGTGAGATTTAGTGGATTCTGTACATCATCACATCACGATTTAATGATCCTTGAACATAAACTTGTGAGGGAAACCCAAGTTAAAATAATTGTGTCCTATGCATGATTTAATATCCGTTCATATATTGCTATGGGAGAAAAGTGAAGTGTATTTTTTTAACGACAAAACAAGATCCAAAGGGGAAATAGTTTTAATCTATCATACCCTGATTCACCTCTCCCCCTCATGGTATTTAACATAGTGTACCTAAAAAAAGCACTTATTTTAAACAATTATCATGATACCTTAGCCTTCCTCACATGTCACCATGAGTTATATTTACCAAACTATTTTTTGAAAAGTACAAAAATTCCTTATTAAATCATGCATATTTAGATACATCCACGTGTTTTCAAAGTGATTCACTTATCTCCACAACCACTTGAATGAGTTCAAATTCAACGAACCATATTCAAATCTAGGTTTTGTGTTTAATTAAGTGATGATATAACATTTACCTTTAGTAAGTGGGATGAACTAACATTTAACATTAAATTTATTTTCTATTCTACACGTAGGGGTTAAAAACTACAGATATAATTTTTTAAGTAATAAAAATTGGATTGAATTAAATTATGTGATTTTTGTTTGAAAATAATAATTCAATATTTTCAATAAAATAATGGTTAATCCCATCACATCAACAATTTTTTTTGCAAACTGTTATTAATAAAAAATAATGATTTTATTTTTTGAAAACATTAGTTAATTATGTAATGGTATTGTTTTTCCTAAATAAAAGGAAATATTTGGTAATGGTTTTTATGAAACCATTAAATATCTTTGATGTATATTAAATTTTGATTTGACTTTTTTTTGGTAATTAAATGAATTTAAATAAATATAATAAATAAACAAATGATTTCTACACATTCGTTAATAAAATAAGAAAAATCAAGAGGGTTTGGATCAAATTTTAATTTTTTCAAATTTCATTTATATGATGTAATGACCTGACCCCAGTTACCTAGAGTCAGTGCATTATTTTTATACATTATCATGACTACAAAGAATCAAGTCCCGAATGACCAATCATTTTAGCAGTCTTGGAAAATATATTACATACATGATCATTACAATACACATTAAAAATAAAACCCAACATAAATTATCCTTTGAGAATTACATTAATCCCCTAAATTAACCCTACATAGAAATCATAATACACTTTTTGAATCCTGAGAAAATTAAAACATAGAAAGTGGTGAGCTCAGATGCTCAGTAAGGATAACAATATAGCAGAAACATTCATAAATAAGCATAAACATTTAAGGCATTGTATAAGACTAAAACAAAATCCTTTTAAACTTAAACTTCAACATAATATGGAAAAGATAAAATAAAATAATTCCATTTACTTATTCACATGGATATTCTATGAGTCTATTAATCACATGTAATATCAATAACAACTTTCATAATGATGGAATGCATACTTCCAGACAACATAACCACATAGTCAAGGCCCTGTTCCAAAACTACAAATAAGATTTTTTCAAGGCCTTGTGCCAAGACACTAGTTCGTCTCATGAGACCTTAAAATTCATTGAGGGGTTATTGTGGTCTCCACCCATCACTTACTAAGTCCAATGCATTCCTCATATGAAAATTTTTAAACATGACATAAAAATTATTATTAAAACTTGCATATGAAATGTCAATACTTTATCCATAAACCGTGAATGGTATAAAAATAGAAAATCCATAATCAAACATATCCCAAAAAATTCAATACAATATGGAAGTTTTGTATCATAATAAATCACCATCAATTAAACTTACAATCCATCAAAGGATCCTGACATAGATGAAATCAAAACATTTTTCGAGAAATATCTCTTTCTATCTCGAAATCATTTAAAAGTAATATAATTATAAAAGGAAACATTTATTTTGAAAATACTCTTATAATCTTGTATGGGAATCTTTGAGGATGTTATAACGGCGAAAAATAGCCACACCCGCCGTATAATTTAAAAAAAGACATTCTTACCGTAATTTTGTCCAAAATGTTATAAAGGACCTTCTTTGGAAAATGACGGAAAAATTCCATTATAAACGTCTTATAAAATGAAAAACAAGGGTATAAATGACATTAACTCATTTTCTATAAAATATTAATAATGTTTTGAAATAAATTTTTATAAAACATGGATGTGGATGATAAAGAGGTCCTAGTAGGTACTTACATGAAAACAACCTCAGATAATAAAGAGATTGTGAAATTAACCCTTACCTTGTACTATTCCTTGGTCGAGGGTAGGTTAACCTCCTGTATAAGGGTGAAATAACTGTTATTAAATTATAAAAGAATCATATAAATTATTATGATATCTTATATGATATTTTAACAATCCTTTGTTAATAATATATTAGTAATATCGTTGTTTCGAGTGTTAATATATTATTTTCCCTTTATATTATTTGTTGTCTAATTCATATTTGTTATGGATGGGATGTATCTTATTCATATTCAGAATGATATTAAGTCTTTAAATATTATTTTTAATCATCTAATGAAAATTAGTCTTGAATGGATATGATGGGGAATATATCTCATCGCGTTTGTGGAGACGGTAATCCATACGTAAACATGAGCGACAATATCATTATTTTCATATTAAAATAATATATAATTGGATGGTATATCATATATACAGAGTAATTATCATGTTATATTTATTATTTAAATAAATTACACATCCTTATTATACCTATCCAAAAAATAATGTTTTGAATAACAATTACACCACGACTTGGAGACGGTAAGTCGTACGTACGCATGTATGGTGACATGTCATTCAAAGGATGGATAGAATAATGAATATGGTTGTACCATATTTATAATAACATCACAGTATATATAAGTTACTAGAGTTATTATTTTATGAAGGAAATAATTAAGAAAGAAGAAGTGAAAGAATATAGGAACTTGAAAAAAGGTGATAAAATATGTGCCTCTTCTTCGGGTTCTTCCTTTTGATTTGATCAAAATGGCACCTTAGGTTGGCTCTATGACTAAAGTAATGACTCTAGGATAAAGGGAGGATAGTTGAGAGGGTATTTGGGCAGGGTTTGGCCGAGCCAAATGGCTTTGAATGTGTGAATTATAGAGAATTTGAAGTGCCAATTTATAAGAGGGGTGAGGGAAACCTTAGGAAAAGCTAGAAAGGTTATTTTATAATAAATTTATTTTTGGTTTCTAATGGAAAAAAAATGATTTATTTAAAGGATAAGTTGGGAATCGGTCGATAACCACTCAACCAATAGGTTTTAGATAGGTTTGGGTCACTATATAAAATTTATCTTTTAGATTTAACTCTTAGTTAAATAGTTTGACATTTATCGTGTCTCGTTGTATTTTTATATTATATAGATAATAAACGTACAATATACTTCAAAGAGAACCCAAAGTGGATAATTAATGATAAAACTATCATTATATAAGTCTATTGGACGATCCTTAGATTTTTGGGAATAGAATATCAATTAATAATATAATATTTGTTTAAAAACACTTTTATGTCAATTTTAACACTTTTTGGTATTTTGTTTTTTCTAAATTCATAGCAGCATTATTACTTCGAATAAAATTCAACCAACCAACTCTAATATGTGATATTAACCTAGAAAATTATTTTAATTAATAAAAACTTTCAAATTACATTTATTTAGATATTTATAATATCTATTATCTTAATATTTCATTAATTATGTAATTACTGTGTCATCATTGTGTCATAAATAAATTTAATTATTTAATTTCTATAAAATATAAATAAACTACCATTATGTATGAAATATTTTTATCTTTATAATTAATAATTATAGTCAAATTTATCTTATTTGTATCCCTATATTAAAAATGTATTAATTATTAAACATTGATTTAAACTCTTTTAACTCTTCCTAAAATTAAATAATAATAAATGTTCTAATCTAATCCAAGTAGAACAATGAGGTTCATATTTTATTCCTAATTTAGTTTTTGGTCGAATTATAATTATCCAATAGAATTAGGACATGTGTTAGGGTAATAATAATATCATTTGTACCCTTAATTACCCTATTTACTTTTAACTATGGTAAATAAAAATAAAAAGTTACTA
This sequence comes from Viscum album, assembly GCA_963277665.1. NCBI lineage: Eukaryota > Viridiplantae > Streptophyta > Magnoliopsida > Santalales > Viscaceae > Viscum > Viscum album. The sequence goes on along the minus strand of OY728141.1, from coordinate 1,586,471,307 downwards.
TTCACCAAAAAATATTTTCAACTTATTGAACCAAATTTTCTGTACTAATATCAATTGTGTCTCTCAAATTTTTGAAATTCAACTCAGTGAAGTGGTAAAATTTAGTTTTATGTAAATTTTCAAATTCTCCAAGGAGGTGGGTAAATGACGGTAAAAAGTTCAATAAATTTTTTATATATCGAAACTTATTATAAAATGAATCCAATGAATTAAATTGTTCTTGTATATATATTATGTATCTATTTTGACCTAAAATATATTTAAATAAAATAAATAATTTTTTAAATTAAAAGTTGGTTTTAGACAATAACTTAGTGTTTTTCACAATTCATCAAAAATTGAATGTTTTCAAAAATGCGCCAAAAATTCACCCTTATCTTTTTTTGATTTTCCAAATTTAAAAATGAAGTGTATTTTACCAAATTCAAATTATATATGTTGCATTAATTAATTTAAAATTAATTCTCATTTTCAAAACCAAAAGACATTTTTTTAGAAATAATAACTATCAAAAATTGACACTTGTTTATGTCCAATTTCAAAGTGATATTATGTACAATGACCATTATTGTATTAAATTGTAAAAATATAATCTAACTATACTTCCAAACCATTAAAATGTATAATTCAACACTATAAATTATTTTGATTAAAAAATTTGTTTTTGTTAAATTATAGTATTTTCACTATTCACCCAAATATGAAAGTTATCAGAAAAACACCAAACATTTATTGAAACTAAATTCTTATGTCTTTTTTCTGATGAAGAAGTTTATTTTTCAAATTGAATATATCAATGTTTCATATATTCATTTTAAAAGGGTTCACCATTAAAAGGCGGTAAAATTGTATTTTTTGAAAAACACTTCTTTTATCTGAAAAAATGAATTTGTTCCTATATTATGTCTAAGAAACCCATAATATGGATTGTAAAATTATAAGGATCATATAAAGTTCAAAATTCAGTTAATACTATTCGTAACCTCTTTTGAACGACTAGTTTGGTAAGTCATGGTGCGCTTGAACACAATATTGTGTTTAGTGCATGTTATTGAATTACTTTGAAGAAATAATGTACTATAAAATCCTGAGGCGTTACATTCTTCCCTCCTTCAATAAATTGCATCCTCTCAATTTGAAATTGTTCTTCTAAAATAAAAGGTTGAACGTAGAAAATACCTTTGGGGAAAACCTACATTAGATATTGGGTTAATGAAATTTAGTCTTAATAAGAGGAAATGGGGAATGAAAAATTCAACACAAAATTATGATCTCAATTAGGAGAACATTGGTGAAAATTAGAGAAACATAATTGGAGGGAAAACATAAATACTTATAATGAGTGATTAAGGTCATCAGTCATAAACAATTGTAGAATTGAGGGCCTCAAAGCCATCAATCTATGATGATTTGAATCATCATCTGTTCAACAACAAATAAGGTATTAGGATAACTCATTTTTAGTTTTAAGATCCATTACTTAAAGTTTAAGAATTAATTTTTTTATAGAATAAGAGAAGAAAAAATATATACTTGACAAGTAGAGTTCTATCCTTTAGCTAATCTCTACCACAAACTCATCTTTCACTCTAACAGATAATAGAACATAAAGAATATTCTATTTATCCTGTTCATATAGGATTCCAAAAAAAATGAATTTATAATTCATCTACCGGACCCTTTAAAAAATTGAATTATTAAATCTAGGACATCACGTAGGCCAGTGGTGGGTGATGCACCCTTTTCTCCCTTCAGTTGCAGGTCCATGTCTTGCGGCCTTGCCAGACACAACTGGTTGTTGCCCATCCTCTGGGTTGTCCTTTTTATAATAATCCAAAAATAACCTTAAGAATAGTATCAAATTTCCAACTTAATCCATTCGAACCTTTAGACTTATCCAAAATAATTCTATCAAAACTCTTAGTCCAATTTTTATAAGGAAGTTAAACACAATGAAGATCCTTTTTACCAGGTAATAACATGTGAATGCCTTCATCATGTATTCTTTTAATACACTACAACATCCTGAATTATCATAAAACCTTATTTATTACATTCATGCTCCGTTATTCCTTATAGAATACTAGATATACACCTTATATCCAAAAATGTTGTAAACTCCAATAATGGTGGAATTTACAAATCATTAATCGGTTTCAAGGTAGTCAATAATATCCAATATAATTTATCCAAATCTACCATCTCTTATTCCAAAATCACAACCTCATTATCAGGACCATATTAAGGATTACCTTTCCTTCAACGATGTATTTCCTTTAAAGTGTTGCTTACTATTAAATCACTTTTATTGGAACCATATAATCTCAGTTACCCAATAAAATATTACTGCAGTACAATCGTTATTTATCTCCATATTTCATATAACTAGTATACTATTTATAGAACACTCAAATGAAATAATTATATAATAAAAACACAAGAACACTAGTCATTCCTCTTCATCTGAGATAGTATCATAACTTGATTATTATCCAATAACATCATTTGTGGTATATTCTATGACTGGGACATTGATTTGCGTAGTGTCTCAACACCATGCAGATGAAGCATTTTACATTTGAAACTTTTTTCTTACCCTTGCAATCACGTACTTGGTGTCCTCACACTTATAAAAAACTATTATTCCCTTCAAGAATTTACCAAGGTGATTATTTCCAAATTTATCACATATGGTAAAATCTTTCTTTCCCCTCTTCCCATTATCCATATTTCTCTCTACCATCCTTTTATTCTCTTACTTCCCTTCAAATTCATAGGACTCAGATAATTATTAATTATCTTACTAACACGTGATATTAATTCTTCATATGTTGAGAATACATGGGAGACTATTTTCCATCTAAATGTTGACTTAGTACCATGAATGATATGATCCTTCTTACTCTTTATATCATATGTATTGCTGGAGTTCTCATTCTTTCTACTAGGCTCCATTTTTAAACAATGGAATACACTATGTCAGTTTATGAATCACAATTCATAATTCCAAACATGTAAAATACCTAACGTAAATTGAACAGTTTATGGATATAATCCATAATCACAAAAAAAATTCTTTGAGGAGTTATATAATCATAAACCCTTTATAGTGGTTTGTAAAGAAAACTAGAATTATCCTAAGAATATCCCTCGGGACTGTCGTAACCAAGAGTGCAGCTAGGCCCGTTTTCGTGCACGAGTTCCCATTCAAGTCTTTCCCAAAGTAGTGTTTTTAAGTATTACCCCTAGGTACATCTGCGCCAGAGCTTCCTCTACTTGTTCGTATCCATATATGGATGTATTGCTTGTAAAACTCACAAAATATCTAAATTACCAAAATTCTAGGAAGTTCTCCTATACTAATTCTCAAAGTTTATCTTGAGGAAATGTGATCTGATTAGAGTTTATCTAAATCTTGTTTCCATGGTTATTGTTAAACTTTTTCTGATACCAACTGTAATGCCCCGACCCCGTTAACCAAGAGTCGATTTATTTTTTTAATACATTGGCATGATTACAAGGAATAAAGTCCTGAATGACCGATCAGTTTTGTAGTCATGGAAAATATATTACATACATGAGTATTATATTACACATTATTAAATAAAACGCATATAAAGGATCCTTTTAGAATGACATTAATCCCCTAGCAAAACCCTTCTTATCAATCTTAATAGACTTCTTTGAATCCTGATAAAATTCAAACATAGAAAGGGGTGAGCTCATATGCTCAGTAAGGATAAAAATATAGCGTAAACATTAATAAATTAGAATAAACATTTAAGGAAGTTTATAAGACTAAAAGAAAATCATTTTAAACATAATATTCAGAATAATATCGAAAATATACTATAAAATAATTCCATTTACTTATTCACATGGATATTCTACTAGTTGAATAATCACAAGCAATATCAATAGCCACTTTCATAATGATAGAAAGCATAATGCCAGACTTCATAACCACGTAATCAAGGCCTTGTGCCAAAACTACAAATAAGATTCTGTCAAGGCCATGTGAAAAGACACTAATTTGTCTCATGAGATCTACCAATGCATCGAGTAGCTATAGCAGGCTCCACTCGTCACTTACTAATTCCAATGCATTCCTCGTAAGAAAAGGATTAAACATAACATAAACATTCATATTAAAACTAGCATACGAAATTCCAATAATTTATCCATACACCGTGAATGGTATAAAAATAGCACATCCATATTCAAACATATCACAAAATCTTCAATATAATATGGACGTTTTGTATCAAAATAAATCAACATCAAATAAGCATACAATTCATCAAAAGATGTTGACATAGATGAAATCAAAACATTTTTTAAGAAATATCTCTTTCTATTTTGAAATCATTTAAAAGTCATTTAATTATAAAAGAAAACATTTATTTTGAAAATATTATTATAATCTTGTAAGGGAACCATTGATGATATTATAACGGTGGAAAATTACCGCACCCACCGTATAAGTTAAACAAAAGACATTCATTCCTTAATTTTGTCAAAAATGTTATAAAGGACCTTGTTTGGAAAATGATGAAAGGATTCCTTTATAAACATATTATAAAAATTAAAGAAAGGGTATAAATGAATTTAACCCATAGTCTATAAAATAGTAATAATGTTTTGAAATACATTTTTAAGAAACATGGATGTGGATGATAAAGAGGTCTCAGTAGATACTTACGTCAAAACAACCTCAGATAATAAAGAGATTGTGAAATTAACACATACCATGTACTTTTACTTGGTCGAGGGTAGGTTAACCACATGTATAATCGTGAAATAATTGTTATTAATTATAAAATTATCATATACATTATTATGATTTCATATATGATCTTTTTACATTTCTTTGCTAATAATATCTTACTATTATCATTGTTTCTGGTGTTAACAGATTTTTTTCCATTATATTAATTGTTATGTGAGTCATATATTTTATGGATGCGATTTATATTATTCATATTCATAATGATATTAAGTCTTTAAATATTATTTTTATTCATATAATGAAAATTAGTCTTGAATGGATACGATGGGGAATGGTTCTCATCGCGTTCATGGAGACGATAATCCATACGTACACATGAGCGACAATATCATTTTTTTTTATGAAAATAATATATAATTGGACTATATATTATATATAAATAATCATTATCATTTTTTATTTATTATTTATATCAATTAAAAATCATTATTATACCCATCCAAATAATAATGTATTGAATAACAATTACACCACGATGTGGAGACGGTAAGTCGTACGTACGCACGTATAGTGACATGTCATTCAAAGGATGGATAAAATGATTAATATGGTTATAACATATTTATAATAACATCATAGAATATAGAATATACTGGAATTATTATTTTAGAATGTAAAAAAATGAAGTGGATGAAGAAAAGAACTTGAAAGAGGTGATGAAATATTTACCTCTTCTTCAGGTTCTTCATTTTGATTTGATAAAAAGCGCCCCTTAGGTGGGCTTTCTGACTAAAGGAAGGCCTCTAGGATGAAGGTAGGAAAATGTGGAGGGTATTTGGGAAGGGTTTGGTTAAGGAAAATGGATTTGAAGGTGTGAATTATAGAGAATAGGAAGTGCCCTTTTATAAGAGGGGTGAGGGGCACCTTAGGAAAAGCTAGAAGTATTATTTTATAATAAAATTATTTTCATTTTCTAACGGCTCCGAAATAAATTATTCAAAGGATAAGATGGGGATAGGTCGAAAACAACTCAACCAATAGGTTTTAGTCAAGTTTGGGTCACTATATTAACTTAACCTTTTAGATTTAACTCTAAGCTAAATAGTTTGACATTTACCGTGTATCTTGGTATTATTATATTCTATAGTTAAAAAAACATACTATATACTTCTAAGAGAACCCCAAGTGGTTCATTAATTATAAACCTATCATTATATAAGTCTTTTGTATGAACCTTAGATTTGTAAGAATATAATATCAATTAATAATATAATGTTTTTTAAACTCTTTTATGTCAATTTTGACACTATTTGGTATTTTATTTTTTCTAAATTCATAGCAGCATTATTACATAGAATAAAATTAATCTAACTAACTATAATATGACATATTGACCTTGAATATTATTGGAATTCATAAAATGTATCAAATTACATTTATTAGGATATTTATAATATCTATTATTTTAATATTTCATTAATTAGGTAATTACTGCAACATCATTGTGTCATAAATAAATTAAATTATTTAATTTCTATAAAATATAAATAAAATACCATTATTTATTAAATATTTTTAGATTTATAATAAATATTTATAGTCTAATTTATCTTATTTGTAACCCTATATTAAAAATGTTTTAGTTATTAAACTTTGATTTTAACTCTTTTAACTCTTCTTTGGATTAAATAATAATAAAAGTCCTAATCTAATCCAAGTGGACCAAAGAGGTTCATATTTTATTCCCAAGGTTGTTTATGGTATAATTATACTTATCTAATATAAATTGGACATTTTTTTGGGAAATAATAATATCATTTTACCCTTAATTATCCTATTTACTTTTAACTGTGGTAAATAAAAATGAAAAGTTACTATTCACAACAAAATATTTTCATCTTATTAAACCAAATTTAAATCATTGATATCAACCATGTCTCTCAGATTTTTTAAATTCAACACATAGAAGCAGTAAAATTATGTTTTATGTAAATTTTCAAATGCTTCTTAGAGGTGGGTAAAACACGGTAAAAAGTTCAATGAACTTTTAATATATCTAAAATTACTATAAAATGACTCCAATTAATTCCATTGATATTATATAGATATTATGTATCTATATTTACATAAATTAAATTTAAATAAAATAAATAAATATTTAAATAAAAAGTTGGTTTTAAACAATAACTCAGTGGTTTTCACTATTCATCAAAAATTGAATGTTTTTAAAAAAAATACAAAATACTCACCCTAAGCTAATTTTGATATTCCAAATTCAAAAATGAATTATATTTTACTAAATTCAAAACATAGAAGTTGCATTTTTTGATTTGAAATTAATTCCCATTTCAAAAACCAAATGGCGTATTTCTTTATGAAATAATAACTATAAAAAGATTGACACTTGTTTATGTCCAAATTCAATGAGAAATTAGATACAATGACCATCATTGGATTAAATGGTAAAAATATAATCTAATTATACTTCCAAACCATTAAAATTTATAATTCAACACTATAAATTATTTTGATTAAAAAAGTTATTTTTAGTTTAAATATAATATTTTTCACTATTCACCCAAATATGAAAGTTATCAGAAAAACACAAAAAATATTTTGAAACTAAATTCTTATGTCTAAATTCTAAATAAAGAGATTATTTTTTCAAATTGAATATATTAAAGTTTCAAATATTGGATATAAAAATGGTTCTCCATGAAAAGGCAGTAAAATTTCATTTTTTTAAAAATACTTCTTTTATCTGAGTAAATGAATTTGTTCTTACATTATGTCTAAGAAACACATAATATGGATTATAAAATTATAAGGATTATATAAAGTTCAAAATTCATTTAATACTATCCATAACCTCTTTTCAACGGCTATTTTGGTAAGTTATGGTGCGTTTGAACTTAGTGTTTCCTTTAGTACAAGTTACTGAATTACTTTGAAGAAATATCATACTATGAAATATTGGGGTTTTACATATGAAGTAATAATTATAGTTATTTTTTATGAATACCTTATATAAATTATTAATAATATTCTATTATAATACCTCACATGGTTTGTCAATGTTATGTCAAAATTATTTCTTATGACATGCCATTTAAACCATTTCACAGAAAATAAAATTCTTAGTAATTTTCATTTTATTCATTGGCATGTTAATTGGGACATTAATGTTTGACAACTATTTTTATTTCTAACATTATAGTATTATTATAAGGTTGTTTGTATTATAAATATACATTATTTAACTATATAGTGTATTTATTTCTTCTAATAAAGATAATGTTTATTACAGTAATATAATGTATGATTTCTAAATCAATATAACTATGATGTTCCCCTATATTTCATATGATTGTGGTTGAACATTTATTATAGATTATAGCTTGAGGCAATTTAAATGGCTACCATGGAAATATTTTTTATAGATTGAGTGTTTGTTTATTTTTATTATGGATTTTTTTGTTATAATATCATACATGATTATATAGTTTGTTTTGTTTTGATATTTTTTATTTATTAATTAATGATCCATGTGATATTGAGAGTATTGTATCCCCAAAATTGATCAGAAACTCTCACCACTAGTCAAAAATTTTAGGAATATGGGGTGGCATACTAGAGGCCCTCTGATTCTTATTATTATGTATTATATTTTGTAAGTTATACACAATATTTTGTGAATATATATAATATCCTTTTATTTTATTGTTCAATTACGTCAGGACATAGATGTCAGATATAGGAGTGTGTTAGAGACAAAGGTAGACCTTTCACTATTGAGTCGTCAATGCATGTCTGGTGGGAATTATATGTTATCAGCAATACTATATTTTTATGGATTCTATTTTGTTTTTGATATATTCTATCAAGTTTGATATGCTAGTTTATGGTAATTTTTTCCCTTCTTATTAGTCATAACATGTATGAGAAATATGCACATGATTCATACATGGAAAATATTATATACATTTCATTAATGTGTAAGTGATTAATTGAATTATTATTATTACTATGGGTTCATTTATTTAAATTTCAACAAAAAAATTTATATTTATTCCTTATATAACCTTTTCGTGAAATTATACTCCGTTTTAACATTGTTTTTATTGTGAAAGAATACATGGATATTATTGTGTAATCATGAACTCCAACAACCATGATTCAGTTTCTAGATAAATACATTGTCATAAGATTCCTAGAATATCATCTATAAATGTTGATCAGTTTATCAGTCTTTATAAACCAGATAAATACATGGTTACCATATTACATTGTAAATATAAAATATATATCATAAGAAACATTCTACCATGCTTCATATTATTCATAATATCCATGTTTATTCCCTAGGGGAGTGAAAAAAGATATGTATTGAGTTCAGATCCTCAGTTTGGGTTATGTACATTAGAAGGTATCATGAGTATATCAAGCATTCATTATATGTAAAGGTTAATAATTAGAAAAATACAATTTAATCAATAAGTTTATAATGAAAGGAAACCACGAGTATTATCAATGTAGTAATTTCATCGATAATAAAAAATGAATTTTCAATAAAATAAATAACTAACATTAAACGTCATAATCTCATACATCATGAAATATTTAACCTCAAAACCACTTCCCAATAATTTTATTCTATAGGTAGGTATACAAAAAATTAATATGGATATCCAACTAGTTTTTCTCATGAGTCATGTGGATGCATCATAGTGCTATCTATAATTGGCCATCTCCATTAACTTCATTATCAATTATTTCCTTTTATATTGAATAATCAATTTAAATAAAAATCAAAATTCCTTATCAATTAATGTATTAATTGTGTAATGAATATGTAATATAAATATTTTCCATGTTAATAAAATAAAATTGAAATTTAAACACTATATGTTAAAATAGTAGATCATTTAGGGAATATTTATGTCCATGGTAAAAATAATATAAATATTTAATATAATTTTCAATGTCTAATGATCACACAATGTTAATGAATAAGAAATTAAGTGTTAAATGATGAGCATTCATCCATCCAAAATATATTCTTCATAACAAATCCATGTCCTCTTTATAGATAAATAAAAAGAAAGAAAAATTTAAAATTAATATTCCATTGAATATTTTTATTTTTAATACAATTGGAAACATGTATAATATTCTAAATTTAATAAAATAGTTAAGGAAGCGTAAAAATTCATTAATGTTTTATACATCAAAAAAACATTCATTTTTACTTATTGTAATGAATGATAAAAATAACCCTTTTGAGAAAAATTAGTAATATTTCATTCAATAATTGTAAAAATTTAATATAAAATATTATTTTCCGGATAAATAATTTTATTAAATAATAAGTTCTTTTATAAAATATTTTTTAAAAATATAGATAGGTAAGAAATATTATCCTGATAAATAAGGAAAACAAGATCACATTTTATTTTAATTAAGCAAGTTCATGAATCAAATTCCAATGAGGGGAATGTTTAGAAGAAAAATAGTAAAATAAATAAATACCTAGGGGATACTAAAATAGACAGTGTTAATAAAATATGGTTTATAATTATCCTTCAATGAAATTTAGAGAAACTCCAAGAATGATGATATTGTAAAATAAATTCTCACATCAATCGTAACATTAAAATTATAACCCCAGGAAATCATAAAAATGAGTTGATGAATTAATAATAATGAATAAGTATGTTTCAAAAATTAATAAATCAATGATACATTATATACACCAAAAACATAAAAGGCTTCATGAAACTAAATATTTATCAATGGAGTTGAAGTTGGGAGGATGTCACTTACCTCAAGTTCAAGTTGATTCAAAACTGATCTGACATCTTATAAAATAAAATATGTTTTATTGTAATTATTTAATAGATTCATATATTTTCTTATAACATCATATATTAACCACTTATAATATTTACATTCTTATTTATTAAGAATTCCGTATTAGAAGAATCACTTTTCATAGCAACTCTTTAGTTTTTCATTGGAATTTGGTATGGTAGTTTCGATCCTTATAATATGAATACATATCATCATTTACATAATTATAATCATGATATAAATATCTCATATATTCATTATATATATATTTATAGTTTTCCATAAAAGTTAGATACTGAAAATATGAATTAAACCCATCATGGAGATGGTTGGTCATGAATAAGCGTGATCATTTTTCCATTTTCCAAGAATGGATTGAAATAAAAGATAATAAAAAATACACTTTGAATAATAATTATTATATCATATATATCAATTAATTGTATCCTTATTATTATATATTTAATGGGTAAATTATTAATGTATTACATCACTTCGTAGTGGAGGTTGTTCACATGTATGAACAAGAACATAATTATTTTCTAATGGATTTGAAGGTAAGAAGGTATAAATGATATTATAATTATATAAGAGAAATTATGTTATAAATATCATATATATTCACTATTTATATCTTTATAACCATCCATATAAAGTGGTGATGAAAAATTAATTACAGAATTATGTTCATATAGTAAGTGGTACGCATGCATGAGTGATTTTTTTTTTGCCTCCCATTGGATGGAAAATATGTGAAAATGTTTTTACAAGAATCAATGTACCATTTTAGTGTATTTATGATATTTGATTTTTTATTTTATGATGGTTATAAAATATGTATATGAAGTATAAGATGAAATAAACATGAATGATTTTATAAATACGATTACCTCTTCATTGATTGACCTCATTTATATCCCTTATTAAGGACCCATGGAATTGTGTTTTAAGATTAACATCACATATAATTAATGTATAAAAACGTTTAGATTCGAATTGGGAATTTTTTTGGATCTAGGTTTCTCAATGTTGTGTTAATAATAGATAGTATTGGTAACCTTTTATAATTATAGGGACTATAACAATTTTATTCTTTAGAATATTAAAATATAATAAATCCATATTCCATGAAAGGTTGTTTCAAAATGTAATACATTAGAAGATAAAAAATATATGTTCATAATATATTCATCCTATTTTATTTATAAAGGTTTAGATATCATTGAAATGTTTTATTTTTTGTTTACCACATTAATAAAAAAAATTAACCTTGGTCGGGGTGACAATTATTTCATTATTAAAAGAGTTATCGTTTTATATATAGGCTAAAAATTGGATTATAAATTTCCAAGTAATGAAATATCATACAATAAATTACCCCCTTATCCTAGTTCATTATTTTTATAATTTTTTAATTTTTTATTAATATTTTTTTCATGAAATTTCATTAATGTCATTTCTTACACTATTCATTTTACTTGACCTTAAAAAAGAAGAAAATATGGAATTATAATATAAAAATTTTAAACATCCCTAATAAATTATATTAAACTATAAAATAAGTGGAAAACTACGAATCACTCTAATATATGACATTTAATGTTTCTAAAATCATTTAAAATTTTTAATTACGACTTTTAGAAGCAGTATGTCAGTATTGTGTGATAATTTTATGTAATTCATTCATCACTAAAAACAAAAAATAGATTAATATGATTAAAGAATATGTATATTTTAAATAATCATATATAATATAAAAACTCATTTTCTATCATTCTCTATAACTTTTAGATATATTAATTTCTAAATAGTGACATTTTTAAATTATTACTATAAAAAAATATTAAATGTCATTATATAATGATAATGGAATAAAGATGACATATATTCAATTTTAATATGAATATAGTTGAATTAATTTCATCCAATGATATAATTAAATGTTTTTTATTAGTTTTTAATTACTTATTACATTACTTTTAACCTTAATTCCCAAATTTACTTTAAGTGATATCATAAATTTTAGGCCCATTACAATTCATAATTCTAATTAATAAAAGGGAAATATTAACTAAATGTGAACATCAATATTCAAAATATATGGTCCATTTTATAAATTTAGTTTCCATAAGTTTATATATTCGATTTAAAAATAAAACCACAAAATGTAATGATAAACATTTTTCTAGAATTATTTTTATGCATAAAAATGGACATATTTCAAAATAATTTAATTAATGATCATAATATAAATAAAATGGATATTTTATCACTTTAATACCAAATAAAAAATATACTTGGACTTTTATTTTACATTATTTAATGAAATTAAATCAATTTTTTATGAATACCTATATATTTCACTATTCACTCTAAATAAATCTTTTTATATGAATCCCAAAAATCATAATTATGCTATTATGACAAGATTATTTCAATAATGATCAATATATATAATAATAGTAAATTAATAGGTAGTGATAGTTTATTAAAACACTTTTTCTCATATAAAGTATGACATCAATGAAATTAGGTTTATTTTTATAAAAATGTATCATAAAATCACATGGTGTTGCATTCTAAGCCCTAATATGAATTTCACTGTCTGAAGTCCACTAATGTTATTCAAAAAATTGAGGATACATATTCCTCAAAATATTATTTAATTTCCATGTATCTTCCTAAAAATTTTTGTTTCCTAAAATTACTTTGATAATGGTAGTGATCTTGGTTCGTATCACTTTCTCGTTACGATATAGAATCCCCGCCACATATTCCTCTATAGACATATATTTATCTTTAAATATGATCACCGATTTTATTAAATGTGAATGATTATGGTTTTAATTATACAGGAGTGATACATGAGATAGATCATGAACTTGATATTCATTCGGTGGAAGCATCAAGTGATAAGCTTATGTCCAGATACGATCAAAAATTTCAAAAGAACTAATATATATGGTCCTAACAATTCCCATAATTACAAATCCAAGAACCTTCATACGAGGATATATTCAAAGGAATACCTTTTCACTAAATTAAAACACTATTACTTACTGATGATTTCCAGTATAATATTTTTTATCAACTTTAAGTAGATGGAATATCTTGTTGATTTAATTTAACTTTATATTAATTTACTAAACTAGATCTGGTCCCAATATCATTCTTTCTATAGCATTATCCAATCATGTTGTAGTTCATCAGTTCCATCCATTGAGTTATTCACATGGAACAATCATAATGCTTGAGTAGAATAAATTTCACTATGAAAATTCTATCAAATAAAGTGGTTGATCCCAAAAACCTCTTAAATCCATATATAGATCTCTTAATATGTATTATACTTTTTTAATGGTCCTATTTGAGTAAAAATATAAATGATAATTGTTAATAATATTTAAAATTTAAATCTATATTCATACATTATATAAGTTTTCTAAATACATTTTTGTAATCCTCAAATCCATATCATATTCAATTTGGTGAGGTACTACCTGCAATCTCAAAAAATACTTAATGTATACCAGAGTTAGCTGACTAATATATAAATATTCACTAATAGTGATAGAATGTTCTGATTTCATAAGGCACCCAATTAACACACAACTAGAATCATTCCACTCTGGATTTTTGGGGAATTAAGTGATGAAATACATAGTAATGTTTTCTTATTTGCATTATTCTATGTGTAATGGTTGTAACATACCCTTTACATATGTCTCTAAACATTACCATTCTAAGAAACTAAACATCAGGAAACATGCTATTTAATATACTTTTTCACATAATACCACTTTAATTACCCATTTTTATTTCTATACATCATTGCAGTCCCATAATGAGTATATAAAGTTTAAATATGTACATCATCCAAATTCTTATTTTTCATGTTTTATATTGATGGGATACATACTATGTTTTTTATCCTTATCATTCTATAATAATCCTAGTTAAATATAGTAACATTCATCACGTTTTTCAATAATACTGTATCTTCCTTCTATTCACACTTAAAAATATCATGGATAAATGGTTTAAAGTTCAACTTATAATGAGAATACTATTTCCATTAAAATATTATTTCAATATAGAAAATAGGAAAATCCAAAAATATTATATGAATTTAAATCCACTTTATGGAAAAACCAGAATGATCTTTCTAACTCAATGCTCCAGCCACTATGATCTCCTTCACAAGTTGGTAATGTACTGAGAAATCATAATCATTGATCAACTATAAATAAATTCTATTGTAAATATTCAACTATTTCAATTAATATGTATTATTAATTATCTTATTATCGTTATATATATCTCACCATTCTCCATTCATGTGATGACACAAACATTTATTAATGAAAATTCCTCTTGATCTAATTAAAAGTATTATTATAAAAAAGGGTTATATAAAATATGAGGATCTTTGGTTTTATGTTTTTGTATTCCAATATACCATTAAGAATTTTCACAATTACTAATATATTCATTGAACAGTGATCAATTGATTAGTATCAATATTGGCCTTTAACAAATCCAATTTACTCATATAGAGGATGTGATGTCCTCGTCCAGTAGAATTTATTCGTACGAACCCAATTTTTTATAGCTCAAAATAGAGGTGGCATCATTGGTATTTACTCTTGACCAATCTCATTCCAATATTAATCATGTTAAGATCAAATGGAATCTCCTATGGGAGACATGGAAGTTAATAGAGATTACCAATCGAGCTATGTTATCTGAGCCACCCAAAGAGTCTGTCACCATCGCACACCTTGCTAATAGGTCATATGCAGTAGTTATTAGGGGTTATGTAACATTACCCTAGCCCTATTATTATGTGCATTGTTTTTTATATAATAAATAATATACATTCATTTTATTATTGTTACTCTGTGAATAGTTTTTAATGAACAAATGTTATTTTTAGTTAATATTAAATTAAGAAATCTATTTTGATATATTAATGGATTTTTTTTGAATTAAATAATATATTAATAAAATTTTATTACTAAATTAATTTTTATTAAATATAAATGGTCTTATAATAATTATGAATACAATTTTTATTTTTATTAAGGATTGAATGTTTTTTTTGACATAACCCATGAGTTTTTGATAAATATGGGGTTTTCTTTTAAAAGTTAAAAATTCACATATTTAGAAAATTATTTAGATAAAATTAATATTTTTTTTAATCAGGATGTCGAAATTTTCCAAAGGTTACCTTTTAATAATTTTCTGAGACAATATATTTTTTGGGTAAAAATTAAATATCGTTTTAATATATAATGTGATTTATGACATTATAATGACCTAATTGTTATGTAATAAAATACAATAAATAGTATGTTAGGACAATATATGTTTCCTCATTAATATAATTTTATTTTATATTTATTTTATTAATTTTATGGTGCCTTAGTGGACCCTCTAATACATATAAAACATTTTAGCCTTTTAAATTGGTTTCCTTGAAGTATGACTCACCTCTATATAAGAAACCCTAATATTTTAATAAGTTCAGCCATTTACCTTATAAAAAAAATTTTATACTACTGTTTGGTAATAACCATGGGTTTGTTTGAGTTTTTGATACGATTAATGTGTGGTGTCCAAAACCTAAATAATACAGAATTCTTTCTCTTTTCTTATATATACCCAACCATGATCCCACTTACTCTTTAGTAAAATCATTTGGATCTCGCCCAACTGTTTCCCTCTATTACTAGAATCCTCCCAAGGCTCCCCATGATCCTAGGGAGCCTCTCTCAACCCTCTCCCATTCCATTGTGATCACACTTCCAAGTAAAGGATTAATTCCTTTCTCATTTTTTTCCAAATTTCGAATTATTGTTATACACTTTCGTTTTCAATTAAAAGTTTTCGGGTATGATTTCTCACCTATCTCATAATTCCCTAATTTTTTTTGAAATATGATATATATCATTCTCTCTCATTAACTCCTCCCATGCACACCAGTTACCATGCCACAATTCAGTAAGGAATTTCTCTCTTCTCATTTACATTCAAGAAATTCTTTAATATTATGTATCAAAATTCCATTACATACATTGGGACATGTATCTCTATTACCCCAGTACTGTCCATTTTATATACATATTATTAGATACCACTTTCGATCTCATTATCCATTTTTATAAATTCTTATGTCACTTCGTTATGCGGCCAAAATTACACCGTGGTTTTCCAAGCCAAAGTCATTGTGTAGAGAATATCATGCCCATTTTTTTATCAGGGGTATTCACCTTTATGAAAATTTAATTATTTATTATATAGTTTCATGTATTAATTCTACATTCTTTTATCGTTTATTAACTGACGATGTTTAATGAATCCATGTTGTATGATATATGTGGCACACTAATGCTTGAAATGAAATGATTAAGAAGGGTACACCCTGACAGCGCTCCAATGCATCAGGTAAATATTATAATCATTATACCTCAAGTGAAATGAGGGTTTACTCATGTTAATTCAGGTTCAATGATACTTTACTCATAATCCATGTGAAATGAGCCTTGACTCACGCTAATATCATGTTAAATGTTGATGCAACATTTCCATGTTATTATAATCATTCTATATCATGCTTATATGTTCATGTATCTCTTATGCTCTAATGATATTCTTATTTCCTAACATGTAATGTATTAATCATGTTATGCCTATTTTACACCCTTACTAGTCTTTATAGCTCACCCTTTTCTTACGCATGTTCTCAAGAGATCCCACACAATTCTAAGTATGAAGGAATGTTGTGGTCATGTAAAAGATGTTTTCAATAAAAATATTGTGTGTTATGTTCTAAGTGGTTTTTTAATGTTCCTAAACTCAAAAAACACTAGAACTATAGATGTTCTATCTTTTATCAAGTGAATATTTTATTTCATAATTTTTTTATGTGTGTAATAATGTGCAGGGTTGTTATAGTTGGTATTAGAGGTTTGGTGTAGTTATTTTTCAGATTAGGATTAGAAAGCCCATGTGAAAGCCTTAGGGATAAGGATATGTATAATAAAAACATCCCTAAATTATGGTGACTGTTGATTAAGTGTTTTATAAAGCCAATACATATCTTTATGGATACAAGAAGTTAGAGACAGCTCTGGCACAAATGTATCTAGGGGTAAAACCCAAAAAACACCACATAAATCTAGATTCGAATGGAAACTAGTTCACACCAATAGGCCTTAATGCACTCTGGGTTATGAAACTCTAGGGGGATATGATTTGGTAAATTCATAATATTATTATGAACCATTATGATGGGAATTAAAAAAATGCCCCTATGAAAATATATTGTGGAGTAGGTCACGAAAAACATTGATTAAATCCAGGGAATTCATAAGTTAAGAAAAAAAGTGTAATTTATATGTAATCCATTTTTTTCTTTGGATTACCCTTTATGTTTTTACTCCTAAAATTCCTTTTATTCTAGCCATTATACGGTAATAGGAGGTCACATGCTAAAAATCAATTCGAAGATCAATGTAACAACTATTCTAATGAGATTCAAAATCTGATGGGAGTGGGAATCACAAACTCTGTCATGATACTATCTTAGTTAACTCATATTTTGAATAGAAACATTGGTCAAGAAGAAAATTCAAAACCCCCTAATAAAGAACTAGTCACAATTGTGAGATTCATGGGAAAAAGGCCTCTTAATTTAAATGGATCATCTGATCCCTAAATTTCTGAACAGTGGATCAACTACATTGAGATGATCTTCTCCATCCTTAAATGTTATGAACAACAGAAAGAACTTTTGGATGCTTATCGAATGGAAGTTGAAGTTGATCAATGGTGGATATTGATCAAAAATATTTATCCTAATGAGGAGATGAAGGTGTTGGAATGAAACGATTTCTGTAAAATGTATTTTGAGAAATATTTTCCTCCCAGACTCCGACTCAATAAGGAAACGGACTTCCTTGACCTCAAGAAAACATTCAATGAATCCATCAGAGCGTACGAGGAAAACATCACAAGGCTTCAAAGATATGCCTAAGGCTTTGTCATTATGCCCGAATGTAAGGTTGACTGCTTCATTGGTGGGAAAAAACTATCCTAAATAATTCCCTAGTGATCTATGACATCGAGAGCTATGAGGAAATTATTTGATGTGCCCTCAAAGTTCAAATGGAGACCGATTAATATTATGGGTATCATGGGTATAATAAGAGTAAGGTGGAATTCAATTTTGGTAGTCTGATGGATAAATCCATCAGTGCTAATAAAGTCAATCACCCCACATTCCAATTGTGTGGAAAGAAGAGCCCCATAAATTTCCTGAAGGTGGAAAAGAAATTCTTTATGTGGGGAAGATAAGGGAACCTGTCCATTAACTGCTGATAAGAAAAACCAACACTTGTGACAGAGAAGAGAAACGCTATGTTCAACCCTCAATGTATTGTTCAATTCTTCAACTACAAATAACGATGGCACTTTCCAAACTAGGTCCCTAATCCATGGATTTTCAGAGAAAACCAACAACCTCTAAGGTGGAAAGGGTGAGCTTTTTCCATCACTACCACCGAAGTAATCCCTAAAAACAAAGTGGTGATAGGTATTCTAGTTATTTATTCAATAATATCAAACAAAATTTTTGATTCTGGTTCTACAAATTCTTCACTATCCAAAAAGATTATTAGAACAATCCCAACACTACTACAAATCATGGAAGTCATAATGTAGGTGAGAATGAAAAATAGGGTAATCATTACAACCCATAATTATAACTCCTCCCCGGTAATAATTTTTGGATTGATCTTCCCGAAAAACCTCATCATTCTCACTCTAGTTGAATTTGATGCAATTCATGGCATGGATTGGATTTCCTTATACAGAGCCACAATAAAATACCATGAGAGAGAAATCACTCTTCATATGGTGAATTGACCCTAGATTTTGTACATGTGTAAGGAGGATGATGAATATACTTTAGAAACATCATTTTAAGCTTGGATATTACTGCCCTATGAGCACGCGTATCTGGCTCAGATGATTGAGTCTATGTAAGAAACTATCTTTGAAGACAATCCAATTATGAGGGAATTCATTGAGGTGTTTCCCAAGAAACTTTCCTGGTCTTCCTCCTATAAGAGATGTTTAATTATCAATTGATCTTATACCTAGTGTGTCGCAGATATCCAAGACTCTGTATAGAATGAATGTTGTCGTGCTTGAGGAGCTGAAAAAAATAACTACAATATAATCTAGATTAAGGTTTTATACGCCCAAGTGCTACACCATTGGGTGCACCTATCCTCTTCGTCAAGAAGAAGGATGGGTCAATATGACTTTGAATTAATTATCATTAACTCAACAAAATCATGATAAATAACAAGTATCCTCTTCCATGAATTCATGATTTGTTCCACCAGCTACTTGGTGAACAATAAATGACCAAGGTGGATTTTTGGTTGGGATATTACCATGTGAGGTTGAAGAAGAAGGATATCCCAAAAACAATTTTTCATACAAGATACGGGATCTATGAATTCAATGTAATGCATTTCTTACTCACTAATTCTCCATAAATATTCATGGAATTGATGAATAGAGTATTTAAAGATTACCTCAACATATTTTTTGTTGTCCTTATTGAAGATATTCTAATATACTCCAAAATAAAGGAGGATCATGAGGAGAATCTAAGAACTGTACTAGAGACCTTGATAATGAAGAAGCTCTATGTAAAGTACAACAAATATGAGTTCTGGTTGAAGGAGGTCTCATTCATGGGTCATATCATCAAAAGTAATGGGATATATCTAGATCCCTCCAAGACAACTACAATTGTGGGATGGCTGAGGCCAACATCAGTAATAAATATATGTAGCTTCCTGGGGTTATCAAGATATTATCACTATTTTGTGATAAATATATCACGATTGTCCAACCCTCATACCAAGAAATCTCAAAATGGAGTAATGTTTTCTTGGAGTGATAAATGATAAGAGAGATTCAAGGTGTTATAACGGAGTCTTATCACTGCACCTGTGATCACACTACCCACAAGTGGAGAACATTTTTTGTTATTTATTAATGCTTCAAATAAAAGCATGGGTTATGTGTTGTTGAAAAATGAGAACGTAATTGCCTATGCTTCAAGGAAATTGAAATATTCTGATAAAAACTATCCATGACATGATATAGAGTTGGTTGTAGTAATATTCTATTTCAAAATTTGGCGACATTGCCTATATAGGGAGAAGTGTGAAATATATACGGATCAAAAATAATCTCAAGTATATATTCACCCAAAAAGAGTTGAACATGTGACAATGAAGATATTTACAGCTGACTAAAGACTATGACTGGTCAATCCATTACTACCTTGGGAAAGAGAAAAAGGTAGAGGATGCTCTATATAGGAAGGACCTAGTGATTCTATCATTGATTAGAACTTAAAAGGATCCAATTTTCTTAGATTTTTTGAAGTTTGACATGGGAATCATAAATAATGGAATATCATCAATCCATTCAAAAATTATTTCTCTACCATCTCTTTAGGAAACGTTAAATTATGCTCAAAAGGATGATGTGGGGATTTAGATGAAAGTGAGAACTAAAAAAATATAAATCCTTGAAGTTCAATGTTAATGAATAAGGAATTATTAAATTTGGGAAAAGAATATGTGTTCAATAAAGTCTGGAGTCAAAGAAAGATCTTTTGGATGATGCACATAGTTCGTATTTCTCTATTCACCTAGGAAACACAATGATGTATCGAGATCTCCAGGAGAAATATTGGTGGGATAACATGAAGAATGAGACTGTTGAGTACACATCAAAGAGCTTGGGATTTCAGTAAGTGAAGGCTAAGAGGAAGATGTCTAAGGGGATGATGTAATCATTACCCATACCATCACGGAAATGGGAGAACATTACTGTGGACTTTGTCACCAGACATATGAAGACATCCATAAGAAAAAATTCTATATGGGTTTTTGTGGATCGTCTTATAAAGACTCCATACATAATTTCAATTCGAGAGGATTTCTCATTGGATCAACTGGAATGGATATATATCAGAGAAGTGGTAAGGCTTCTTGGAGTACAATTATATATTGTATCCAATCAAGATCCAAGATTCACCTCTATATTCTGGAAGTGTCTACAACATGATTTAAATACTGAGTTGATATTTAGTATGACATATCATCATCAAAATAATGGCCAATATGAGAGAAATATCCAATCACATGTGGATATGTTTATATCATGCTCAATGGAATTCAAAGGTGGATGGTATCAATATATTCCTCTGGTTGATTTCTCTTACAATAACAGTTTCCACTCAAGAATATAAATGGCTCTATATGAATCCATATATGAGAAGAGGTGAAAAACATTGGCATGTTGGGATTACATTAGGGATTGAAAACTCCTAGGTCTAGAAATTGTTGGAGAAATTTTGGAGAAGGATAAGACCATCCCACAGTACATTAAATCATCTTAGAGTCTACAAAATAGATATGATGATAATTTTCAACATGACCAAGAGTTTGATATTAGAGACATGGTATTCCTCAGCATATCAAAATGGAAGAGAGTTATGAGATTTGTTAATAATGGAAAGCTTAGTCAAAGGTACATATTCTCTTTTGAGATCCTTGATCATATTGGAGTAGTAGCCTATCAACTAGCACTTCCACCGAACATATCTCAATTACATGATGTATTACATGTATCGCGCATGAGGAAGTACATACCTGACCCTTCTCATGTACTCAATCCAAAGTTGGTACTAGTGGAGAATGAATTCTCTTATGTGGAGAGGCCGATGAATATCTTAGATCATAAGTAAAAAGTTCGACCAAATAAGACAATGCCCTTTATCAAGGTGTTTTGGAGAAACCACAGGTTGGAATAGCAAATGTAGGAATTAGAGGAAGTGATAAAGCAATGTAACCTATGTATTTTTTAGTGTTGGAAAAGTGAATTTTGATAGATAAATTTCGTAAGGGGGATGATTGTAACGACCCAAACTTTTATTAATGGAAATTTATATTGATCTAATCAAATGTATTATTATGTAAAATTGTTAGAAGAAATATTCACATCCATGGATTTATGTTACTGGATTTCCAAATACCATAAAGAATTGTTACCACTGCTAATATAGCTTTTGAATAGTGATCTATTACTTAATATAAATATTGGGCATTAAAAAATCCAATTTACTCATAGAGAGGAAGTGATCGCCTCATCTAGTATAATGTATCCGTATGAAGCCCATTTTTTAGAGTCGGAAAGGAGGAGGCATCATTGGTCTTCTCTCTTTACCAATCCCATGTAGAGCTTCAATAAGTTAAGCTCCAACAGAACTGACTACATTAGATGTGGATGTTAATAAATATTACCACTCAAGCGATGTTATTCGAGCCACCCAAATAGTCTATCACCATCGCACACCTTACCGTTAGGTGTTATAAGGGGTTTTGTAACAAGACACTAGAACTATTATTATGTGCATAATTTTTATAGAATAAATAATATAAATTAATTTTATTATTGTTACTCTATAAATATTGTTTAAAGCACAAATTGTATTTTTAGTTAATATTAAAATAAGAAATATATTTTGATGAATTGATGGATTTTTTTAATTAAATAATATTATAATAGCATATTATTACTATACTAGTTTTTATTAAATATAAATGGTCATATTGTTTTTATGTATACAATTGTATTTTTTATTAAGGATAGAAAATAGTTTTTGACAAAACCCATGAATTTTTGATAAATGTGGTTGTTTATTTTTAAAGTAAAAAATTCAGTTATTTAGAAATAATTTAAAAAAATTGAATATTGTTTTTTGAATTGGGACATCAAAATTATCAATTGGTGAAATTTACATAATTTTCCGACAGTAGATTTTTTGGGTAAAAATGAAATATTATTTTAATATATAAGGTGATTTATTACATCATAATGACACAATAGTGATTTAATAAAATACTATAAGTGATATGTTCGGAAAATATGTGATATATCATTAAAATAATGGGATTTTCGACTTTTTATTAATGTTATTGTGCCTTAGTGGACCCTCTAAGACTTATAAAACATTTTATCTTTTTAAATTGGTTTCCTTGAGAGTGTGACTCACCTCTACATAAGAAAGCCTACTATTTTTAGAATTTCTACCATTGGACTTATAAAATAATTTTTCAGATCCCCTTTGGGAAAATGTTGTAAAATCCCATGGGTTGGGAAGTGTGTTTAAATAGTTTAATATGTGGTGTCCAAAACCTAAATAATAATGAATTGCCTCTCTTTTCCTATATAAACCCACCAAATATCCCACTTAGTCTTTATTTAAATACATTGGATCTCTAAAAACCACTTCCCTATTATATTTATGATCCTACCATGTTGTCCCATACACCCAAGAAGCCTCTCTCAAGCCTCTCCCAAGCCTTTGGAATCACACTGCCATGTAAGGAATTTCTTCTGTTCTCAATTTTCTCCAAATATCTTAATAATATTATACCGTTTTGTTTTTAATTATAAATGTTGGGGTATTATTAAATTCTCCCTCATACATCCCTCCTTGTGTTTGAATGATGATATAGATCTTTATCTCCCATTAATGCCTCCCATGCACACCCATTACCATTCCGAAATTCCGTAAGGAATTATTCTCTTTTCATTTACATTCAAGAAAATCTTTTATATTATGCATGTAAAATCCATTACATATGTTGAGACATGTATCTATGTAAACACCCTTACTGTCCATCTCATGTACATATTATTAGATACCCATTTGTTTTGCATCTACCATTTTTATTAATTCTTATGTCACACCACTATGCTTCCAAAATCGGACCGCAATTTTCCAAACCAAAGTCATTATGTAGTGAATACCATGGCCATTTTTCTATCAAGGGTATTCACCTATATGAAAATTTACCTATTGATTATATAGTTTCAATTATAAATTCAAAATTCATTTATCGTGTAATAAATGAGTATGTTTAATGAATCCATGTTGTATGATCTCTGTGGAACATTTATGCGTGGAATGAAATTTTTAGGAAGGGTGCGCCCTGATAGTGCTTCAATGCATTGGGTAAAGATTAGTATCATGTTAAGTCAATTTAAATGGGGGTTTAATCATGCTAATTCATTTTCAATGATGTTTTAATCATGATCCATGTTCAATGATCCTTGGGTCAGGAAAATATCAGGTTAAATATTGCAGCCAAATTTCCATGTTATAGTAATCATGTAGTATCGTGAATTTTTTTTAATGTTTCTCTTATATTCTATTGATATGACTCTTGCCTATCATGGACTGTATTCTTCATGTTATACATTGTTTACTCCCTAACTAGGATTTATAGATCACCTTTTTCTTATGCATGTCCTCAGGTTGTCCCATGAAATGCTAAGTATGAAGGACTGTTGTGGTCACGTAAAAGAAAATGTCAATAATGATGTCTTTTTTTATTTTGTATGTGGTTATTTAATCGTCATTATCCCAAAAGACACTGGACCTCTCGATCTTCTATCATGTATCATGTGAAGATTTTATGTAATAAATAATGTTTAAATGTGTAATAAAGATCAGGTTTATTATAATACATATGTGAAATCCATAAATAAATTAAACAAAATCCACTTATAACTCTAAATCATTAGTATGATAATTTATCCCCAATATTCAATTAGATAGAGTCTCAATATATCACCACATAATTTTTTATGATGAAACATCCCTACCCTTTATTGATTCTTCAATATGTATCAAAAACCATTTTATACTATTGGCTAGTGTACGAATAGGAACACTGACAAAATCCTCTCTTTAGTTCATTGATATTCACCTCATATTCATCTGTTTGAAATAATGTAACTCCATTTAGAGTTAAATTTGTTAGTGGAATACATACTCATTTCTAATCTCTCAATAAAAACATTGATAATTTTTATAAAACCAAATACAACTGTAAATATTTGTTACCATGGTTACACTAGGAAATTACACAATAACTTCTAACTTTTAAGGATACATAGATATACCTTCACATTATTTTATATGACATAAGAATGAAAATATATGAAATTAATTTCATAATTGTTATATTTTTCTTATAACTTCTGCTTCCTCTAGGTCATCAAAGAAATTTTTAAATTCGCATCATGATAATCTATTCTCATAAAATATAATAGAATATCATATTTAAATACTATCAATAACTGATCAATGTAATCTCCATAGACTGTTCTCATTTAATCCATAAAGATAGAAAGTGTATTTGTAAGTCTAAATGGAATTACAATAAATTCACAATGAACATACATCATTCATAAGTGTCTGGTCTAGATTCTCCTTCTTTAAACATAGAATATTTTATCCCAACATATCATAATTCAAGTTATAATATTTATCTCCTCGTAATAAGTCAATTTGAGCTTCTCTATATGGGTAGATGATGCATTTTTTTAATAGTTACCTCATTATGTCCCTAATAAAAAATGAAAATATGCAGTGGAATATCATTCCTCTTCAAAAAAAATTGTGCGCACCCTATAGTGAATCCCAAGTGCAAATTAATCCCTTATTTTGATTCTCTCTCGTATTATTCCTAAATTCCCTCATTTCAAGTAGGTTCATTCTATATAGAGTCTTCAAAAAATGAGTACCGCTAGGTGGGATGTCTATTTAAAACTCAACATATGGATTTGGGAAATAAATTGGAAATTATTATGGAAATACACCAACAATATCCAATAAAATAGTCATATCCTTAATGTTGAGTTTCTATGAAAACATATGGGATAAATATCCCTCTTGAATACGTTGTAAAACCCAAATGATTAATGTAATTTCAATTGGGATTTCAGGTCCATCATTACACTAATAGACTGTTGTTGGATGATTTTCAATATTGAATGTAACTTTATAAAGCAAATAATATATTTACATGGGATATAATCCATTTATCATTTAGAAATGGATAATTATTTTCATTAAATAATAGAGTATTATTTCACATTATATGATCAATAATAGGTGAGTCACATTTTTGAAAAATAGTATTCACCATACGGGCTTGGTTATTCCTTAAAACACAAGCCAACTACCCAAATTTATCCGTGATCTTATCAGTTACAACACCATCATTGTTGGATTAAAAATAAGGGAAATCCCTAAAATTTCTAGGTGTGTTGATTCACTTTATTCTATAAATATTTTTACAAAATAATTAACCACATAATGTTATCTCATCAAAATCGTGAATATTGATCCATAAATTAAAAATATACATATTGGTATAATTTCCTAAATAATAAAATGAATTATAATAATTTTTATCATAGCTATGTCTATTTAAAATATATTTCAAAATGTTTCTAACATACATTCTCTAATACTGAATAAGGAATCCCTAAATCTACTAACCCATATCCAATGGCTACATTATTACATTGGAATAAATACAATGGATCTAATCCAAAAAGACCAATCATTTTAGTAGTTTTTAAGAATTATATACATATATGGTTACCATATTACATTGGAAATATAAAATATATATCATAAGACTAATTCTCACATCCTTGATATTATTCATAATATAAAACTTCATATCTTTATGAATAGAAAATATAATGTGTGAACTCAGATACTCAATAACAGTTATGTACACTAGATTTTATAATGAGTAAATATGGAATAATAAATATTGAATGCTAAATAACTATGAAAACATTCAAATTAATCGATATCATTAAAATTAAATGCATCCATAAATAATATCAATGTAGTAGCCTCATGGATAATAATAACTAATTTCTCTATGATTGAAAAAGGATAACTATGGGAACAATATCTCAAACAGTATAATATCTTTACTATTAAGAATATGTGTTAATAACATTTAATATATCAGTATGTATACACCAAAAAACTATTTAATAAGTCTAGCCCACTATTTTGTCTCATTAAACCTATCAATGCATCTAGGAGATATCTATAATTGGTCCCCCCACCCATCAATAAATTGCCAATGAATTACTCATATATTGACTATTATATTTTATACATAAACAATATTCCTTGTCAAAAAATATATAGTGAGTACAAAATATGGAGTGTCAACATTTCACCAATAAATTAAATATATTTGAAAGAATTTTTTTTTCTATAATTGGAATAATATTTTGAAAATAATTATTACCATGATACAATGAATATGGATATTTTATTGAAATCTAATGTCTAAATATCAAAAAAAAGTGAATGTTTCAGGGTAATTTTTATTACAACCAAATAAATAACATATAAAATAAATCTATAAATTATTTAGAAACATAGGATTTGTAATAAATTATTTTCCTTTATAGCTATATATAAAATAGAGATTAAAGTTTATAATAATAATCAAATAAAGTGTTTTATTTTAAATCTATTAAAAAATATAGAATAATATAAATAGAGAATAATGGTTATAGAGGTGGGAAACTTATTTGATGCCTTATACATTCAAAATAATCAATAATTTTTTCTACTTTTAAGGATAGATGATAATGAATTTTTAATAAAATTACAAATATTTATTTCAAAACATGGAAAGAATAATTAATGAAAAAAAGGGTCCCTAATAATCAATTTTAGAAAATAAAGGTCACTTTTTTAAATTGATTTTAAAAATTATGGATATGGAATAATATTATACTTGGTCAAAAAGAGAAATAAGATAAATTTGTTTTAAATATATCTTTTACTTATTAAAGTAAAAATGAGAGGAATTTAGGAATGAAAATAATGATTTTACATAAATATCTAAAGGATAAGAACATATACTATGTTTATAAATTATATATTATAACATTATTTCAAAAAAATTTAAAATCCCAAAAAATTATATTATAAAATAAATTGAAACCTATTTGCTAACTTTTAAATTGTAAACTCGAGAAAAAGTCAACAAGATTTCAATCATTAATCATCCTGAATTAAAATATTTTTAAGTTACATAAAAAAGGTGGTAAATATACACCTCCTAAAAATAAATAGTTGTATAATACTAAATATGACTTAATGGATTGGAAATTGAGCTGAAATACATAACCTCAAGAGAAAAATTCATTTAATTCATTCATAACTAATGTATAATGTAATGAACCCAACTATAGTAACACAGAGATAGTGTCTTGTTTATGACATTTTCATAACGTACAAGGAATCACTTCCTAATGTAATTAATAGATTACTAGTATTGGTAGAATAGATATATACTAGAGTCTTATATTACAATTCAAAACCGAAATTAAAATATAATTGTTTTTTAGAATAAAATTATTCCCTCTAGGACATCCACGAATATCATTATTAGTATACTTACATGAATCCTAGGAAATGAAACAAAATGGGGATGAGCTCAAATAATCAATAAGGGTAAACATGAAAATTAATAATAAAATGTCATAAATGAATCTAAGAATTAAAATAGGGTATAAAAACATAATTAGACTAAATGAGTGTATCATAATTGAACTCATACCCATCAATAAAAAAATTCTCAAACATGAAAACATTACATAATTTTTTAATAAAGTAAATAGTCATAAGAGTTAATAATCATTATCTATGTGATCTAAATCGTTATCAAAGGATATACTATGAACCCATGGAAAGAATATAAAAAATTTATTTGTATCATGGGACATGATCTTCCTTAAAATCTTATTTAAAAATTAAAAAACCAATAAAAATATTATAACCATAAAATATACCTAAAATATAATTATAGGGAGAATATAGTCATTACCCAATGCATTAAATCTCTATTTGGTATCACCCATCTTATAAGCTACATTATCCTCATTCAGCGCTATATAACAACACCCATTGTATATGAAATAACAGGCTCGCCTGGATATATCTGGGTGCACCCACCATATATAATTTCTAGTTACCAAAACATGAATAATGTATATAGATATTTCATCATAAAACTAATAGAGAATATTATTATTCCTTTTATAACATAGTACACCCATGTAAATGAAATGGATTTCATTTAAATCTCTTTGAAACATGGTTGAACCATGGAAACAAAATGTGTTAAATAAAAATGTATTTGAAACATGTTCAACTAGTATAAATAAATTGGTTTTATAAAAATATATTTAAGACATGGATAATCCATGGAAATTAAATGGATTCAATAACAATCTCTTTTAAAAAATATTAATGTGTAGAAAGGAAATGAAGTCCATACTAACCAATTTGAAATAATATTAATAGAACCTGAAAATGATAGGGGATGGTATCAATACAATATATACCAATTGGATTAATAATAAATAATTGTTATTATTGATGAATAAAAATACAATAAAAATATCTTTAGAATCAATTTTAAGGAAAAAATCCTATTCATTTTGAAGAAAAAAATTTAAAACTAAATTTTCATAAGAAATTTGGAAAATAAATTTCATTGGAAATAATATTTGAAATTTAAAATGTATATTTTAAAACATTTGAATGTTCATGATGGATGTAATTTTTTTAATTTCATACATTTTAAAACAATGATTCTTATAAGTTTTTCAGAAAAATACAAATTGGAATTATTTTGAAAATGAAATAATGATTCCATTGAAAATATTTTTTAAAAAGGAAATGGATTATGAAAATATATTCCGTAAATCATTTTGAAATGGATAAAAACATTTTTTTAAAGAGTTATTGAAAACATTGTTTTGGTAGAAAACATATTTCTTATTGATGAGAGATATGAAGTCGGATTTTATTTACAAAACAAATTAATTTAAGTACCAAAGAGCGGTAAAATGGTTATATTACAAGAAAATATCCTCAATAATAATATGATGAGAAATTAAAATGGTTGTATTATGAAATTATTAAATAATTTCATGCAACTGAAATTCAAGAATAACAAGTCTTGATAGGTATGAGATTGTGAAATAAACCATTAAAATGATCATAACAATGAAGTGAAAATTAATAAATGAATCCATTAAGAGTATCAAATATAAATCCAAATAAAAAAGTTGTATCCAAAACATTATATAATAAAAATAATTTACACACATAATCATAGTGATTCAGGGATAATGATGGAGTAATATTACCCAATGAATGGAAACTGAGCTATGAAATTCATCACCGCATTATAACTTTTAAGTCCACACCCCCAGATGAAATGTTTAATATTGAGAAATAAAATACAATGAATTATTAACGAATCGTGATATTACATGTCAAAGGGATATTATATAAATCATATAAGATAAACGAGTATTGAATTTTCATATGTATCCTAAAAATAATAGTGATACTATAAGTCCATAATAAAGGTCAAATAATTGATTTATGGATTAATAAATTAAATGAATGTCAGTTTTAAATTTAAATACACATGAAAAACCTAAATACATTTTAATATAATAAAATTTCATTACACACGTAATATTATCATGACATAATCATTGAAGTATATGTTTAACATAATGAATTGAAATTGAGTATAAAAATCATTAACCTCATGATTCCTTTTCATAGAACATGATTTATCCTCATTTATGCTGATATTAACCATGTTATTACCATATTAAATAACTATATTAATATTTAAATATCATATATGATCATTTATAACCTGTTACAACTAATTCCTTAACAATTTTCCTTTATTTTCATTGTTTTGTGTGTTAAATTTCTTGTTCTCTCATTCATGATTTTCAGGAAACATTTGGTTCTTGTAAATATTATATAATTCCATAATAACAAGAATAATATTGATTAGATAATTATCATAAATATAAATGTAATTATTTAAAAAACAATAATGAAAGATGGTTATGAAAATTGAAGTTCAATATGATCATGGAGATGATATGTCGCAGGAATGCATGAGTAACGTTTCCATTTTTCAATGATAATTATGGAAAGGGGTAATGTAATGTTTTATCATTAATGAATTAAAATAAAATAATATATATAATATTATTTCATAAAATACCCTTATATAAATCATTCATGTAGTGTGGGGGTGAAAATAGACTCGGATCACTTCGTGAAGGCGATAACATGTACATACATGACTAATATTATCATTTTTCAGTTTAAAAAAAAGTTACATGCTATATTTTTTAGAATTAAAAAAATATGTATTTAATATCATGACCATTTCATTTATATCATTTATACTCATTAAAATTATCTTTATTACATCCCATTTTAAGCATTTGTGAAAGTCGTATCACATCCCTTCGTGAGGTGGTTGTCCACCATACACACAAGCGGAATTATTGTATCCCCTATGGAAATTAATGTAAAATTGGTACAAAAAATATAATTGATCTATATATATGTATATTTCATAAATAATATATATATATATATATACTTCATACTAATTATCATACCCAACAGTGAATGGTTGTAATGGAAAAAAGAATAACATCGGTTCATGAGGAAGTATTTCGCCCTAAAAACAAATGATAATTTTGTAACAAATTTGATGGAAGTGGATATTATTTCAGG
Organism: Viscum album; assembly: GCA_963277665.1. Classification (NCBI taxonomy): domain Eukaryota; kingdom Viridiplantae; phylum Streptophyta; class Magnoliopsida; order Santalales; family Viscaceae; genus Viscum; species Viscum album. The sequence goes on along the minus strand of OY728141.1, from coordinate 1,586,439,157 downwards.
TCATCAAATTAACATAAAAATATAAGTTTTTGGAATATAATAATTAATTATATCAAAATGTTTTAATTATAATTTATGGAAGTTTCATAAGAAATAAAATAAAAAATCACAATGAAAAATTTTACCTCTTCTCCTAGTATCTTCCTTAGGTTTGCACCAAAATTCATTCTTGGATGGATTTATAACAAAAATAAGTATTATAGAATTATTTTATTGAATTTTTTATGTTTTTTGGTAAGTAATGTATCAGAAAATTGTTTTAGATGGTGTGAAAAATATGTGAAAATTGGTGGACTTTAATTGTGAGGGGAGTGGCACACTTGTAATTTTTTAAAAAAATAATTCCAATGATGTTTTTTCTTGTCATAATGATCCAATAATGGAAAATTATCAATAATAAAAGTACATATTCTGAAATATTTTCCTCCAATAGATTTTATATAATTTTTTAGGATATTTTAACTATTGCCTTTTTAGTTTCACCATTTGTAAATCCATTTTCACCTTAGCCATGGTAATTAGTTTATATAGTGTTCACTATTCATTTTATACAAAAATTAAGTTTTCATAATTAAATATATAAATAATTATTATTCTAAAAATTGAATCCATTTCACCCTTTTAAATTCATAAAAGAAGAAATTTTTAATTTTTAATTATTCCCACAAACATGATGAGAAGGCTGGTTTTCAAAGATGAAATGTTCAAATGTTTAAAATGTTTTTATATCTATATTTAACATTAAAATGTTTAAAATTTCCTAAATATAATTAATATATATATAATTTAACTAATTTTACATTAAACTGAATTCGTAATATAATCTAAAATTATAAATAATTTTAAAAATAGGGAGATTTAAAAACACATTAATTTCACTATCCCTAAAAAATTTAATTCTTTTGCAAAAATTAAAAAAAAATATCCCTAGGATAAAATTTATATTATGGTTTAAAAAAATAAGTTTATTTTTTTGTGTAAAAGTTTTAAAAGTGGTAAAATTAATTTTAAATTATATGTGTAATGTAAGACTATACCATCTTTTAGAAAAAAAACATTTTTCAAAAAACATTTATTTTTCATTTATTTGATTATTATTTTATGTCTAACAATATATAAGAATATTTTTGATATTTTTTTAGTACTATGGATTCCCTCCAATGGAAGGTTTCTGCTATAATAATAAACTATATTTGAATATATTATGAATCAGTGATGCTTATTCTACAAATTATCGAAGATATAAAATTTATTTAAAAATAAATATATCGTATAGTCGTAGGGGTTTAAATTATCATATAATATTAGTATTTAATTTCATTTAAAATATCAAATATAATATTTTTCTTTTAAAATATATACGGTTCAAATCCTCCCATATTCTCTAAATTACATCCTCACCATTTGAATTTTATCTCATTAGTCAAAAGGATGGAAATTTTATGATTATTTTATTGTAAGTACACATCATAAAAAGTGTGAATAAAACATCCTCTTAATAATAGATAAAGTGGAGTAAAAGGGTAATCTAGAATAAGACATATATGTTTCCAAAATTGGAGAACATTAGTGGGATGTGAATCTGTGGACATGAAGAAAAGTGTAAATAATTATAGATAGTGATAGAGGTCGTTGATCAAAAGAAAGTGAATGATTAAAACAATTTTAATGGTATCAAAAAAATAAACATATTATTATTTAAAAGAACATCTTATTCATATAATATTAGTTTAATTGAATAACATGTAACACCCCGAGATTTGGGGAAATATATTTTTGAATCTATTTAATAATTTGATATTTTTATTTCACAAGATATTGAATATATCATATATTATATGAAATAGATATATTTTTCTTTCATTATACAATTTTCCAAGTTAATATTTTACTATACGCAATACAAACTTTTCTTGAGTTACACGCAACACTAAATTTCTACGAAACAAAAATTTATTATTATAATACTTAGATGGGATACTTGTAACATAAACGTTTTACATTGAAATAAGAATAAGAATAAATAATTATTAAATATAAATTAAAAATTTTTCATATATATATATCATATTTATAATAAGACATAAAATTTTTATTAAAGTCTATATATATTTGAGAATACTATTTTTTTAAAAGAACAGCTTTCTATGTCCTTCTTTGAACAATAATAAAATTAAATTTATAAAATTTCATAAATTTGACCTTAGGTAGTAAAATTAAATTTTTAATTTAAATTTTCATAACAATATTAAGGATACTTTTTTTGTTTTTATAAGAAACTTCATTTTTCGGATGAATAATGAAAAATAATAAATTTTAATTGAAATTTTTTTTTCTGTCTAATTTATGTATATAGTTAAATTATATTTTATGTTGATATTAAATTCTTAATAGATAAATTATAAATATATTATTCCAAATTAGTTCATTTTAATCATTTTTAAAATTAATTTAGATATAAATTCTTAATGAACTTCTGAACATCATCACTTTAAAAACATGCTTTCTCACCATGTCTGTGGGATTAGAATTATGCTTAATTTTCTCACTTTAGTGAAATGAATTAAAATAAAACATGAATAGTTGTAATAAGTATATTATCATAGTCTAATAATATCAAATAAATTTTGAAAAAAAAATATTAGTGAATGTGAATAAAATTAATTACATTGATTAAGGACAAATTAAGCATAACAAGGGACTAACCCTTAAACATATGGGATAAGATGGCATATCCTATTGTAAAAAACCTATTTATCAGAATATATATTTTATGAACGTTCTATTATTTATTCTTTAATGTTTTTATGACATTTTTTGGTAAAAACGTCGGTACACCTAACTTATTTTATAAAATGCCAAGTGTGTCCCCTCCCTCCCTTATAAAAGGCAACCACCCATTTCCCATATTCACAAATCTCAAACCACCTAAGATAGGGAAATATCTATCCAATTCACTTCCCCACATCCCTAACTTCCTCTTTGAATCAAATATTTGGAAAAAATCATTCCAAGGAATCTCTTCGGTACAAACCAAAAGGAGTTACCCAAAAAAGAGATAGTATCTTTCCTCAAGGTCCTTTGTTTTATTTTCATTCTCCACCCAAAAAAATATTTTTATTCCATGGTTATATAATAAAATAAGTTTCCAAAATATAATGATATGTTTTTATTACAATTTATATACCAACATGTATACACACATTTGTATAATGGGTAATGAACATATCGTTCTTGTGTACGATGAACTCCCACCTCACGAAATGGTGTTGTTCATTTTTCATTTACCACCACTCATGGTTGAGAAATAAAATGGACAGTATATTTTTTTTTTATATATATATATATTTTATATTTATGATCTCTAAATTATTTTTAAATTATTATATAAAATATAACTTCCTTCCTTACATTTTTTGTAAATAAGATAACTTCGTCTGTGGAAGTGTGAACTACCGCCTCCTCAAAGAGATATGATTCTTTCAAACTATACATAGAATTTATTAAAGATGGGTTTAGTAAAAATATATAAAATATGTGAAAAAATAATACAACTATACTTATATTATATATATACATATATTTAATTTACTTTCTGTCATTCAATACGACAAGAAAACAGAAAAAACATTCATGCGTACATACAGCCTACCATCTCTATGAACATTGTATTTCATTTAATATTTTTATGTTTTATATATCACATTAAGTATGTGTATACAGAATATATATGACATATAAATAATTTATTATATTATTTATATAAGGACCTGACCTTATAACATTAAATTATCTTGAATTCAATGAATTATTTAAGATGTGGATCTTCTCTGGTTTAGAGTTTTAGATAATTAGGAAATAACTATTAAAAATAAACTTGAAAATTACATTTAGACACTACTAATAAGTTTCAATTTTTTTCATAAAATAAAAACTCTTAAAAAGAAACATGTCTAGTTCCATGATTTAGACAGTATGAATTTTTCTTGATCTCATTCTTAACCCTATTCATCTTTAAGTCTAGTAGAAAACATTACAAAACATGAGATGAGTATAAAAAGCTCTGTTGGGTTTATAAAATAAAGAAAGGAAACATTAACCCATAAATAAATACAAAGAAATGAAACCACACTTTTCAATCATAACATACAATATGAAATCATAAGATTTATGAATACCATATATAAATCATAAATCATAAAGGTATAATGTGGCATCCATATCATACATACATTGTAGCAATGACAACTATGTATAGAGTTATGTTGGAATTCCCATCACATTATATTCCCTAAATATCATAGGAGAAACAATAACATTTACCTCTGTCACATTACCTAATGCATTGGAGAGCTATCTCAGGCTCACCCGCCATAGGTTTATAATGGAACCACCCATGTTCTTAAACAATTACCAATAACCATAACATAATCAAAACACATAACACAAAATAAAGGAAAGATAAAATATCCACATTCAAATCTCAAGATATCTATTAAATATATTGAAATAAATAATGCTTTATCAAACCATTTTCAAAAATATTTAAAACATTTAATAAAGATATTTTTGAATCAAAGTGTCTCATAACACTTTAAAGATTTTAAAATAAATAAAATTTTAAAAAATTAATATACATATAAATAAATCATTAAAACCATTTTTAAAATATGGAAATTGATGATAATGATTTAGGGGAATAAATCTTTAAAACAATATTTTAGTTAAGGTGTTCTAAACCAAATTAGAGATGCATGAATACAAATAATTGAGGAATAAAATTTAATCAAAACTTTATAACATCATGAGAATAAAGTTATTCATGATATAACATTCCAAAGGATAGTATATATGTGATATAAAATTGAATTGGTGCATAACAACAAATACGTCTCAATCGAATGTAAATTGAGATGAAATACCTTATAGAGATTGTATCCTTACATTAAGGATAAATCAATGACCTAATTATGTGTGAAAAATAAAAATACACCCTATGTAAGGGGATATTTATTGTAAAACAATCATAGTTCATTAACACATATTTATTGCACGATATAACCAAGAAGAAAATTTTAACCCAAAGAATTGAAATTGGTTTAAGAAGTTCTTTTATAGAAATTTGGTAGCATAACGGTGTCACTTTAAAATTCAGAAACTAAGTTGATGAAAGAGAAAAGGGTATCTCATTATTTGAACATAAAATTTACTAAAATAAGGATATATATGAACGTATCCCTATATTAGAAGATGTAAATTAAAAGGCATAACAAAAATAAGTTTTTTAAAAAGAGGAGGGTGAAAAATTCCCTTACCGATTTGGTAACTCAAAAAACATACACCACATGAAAGAATGATCATGAGATGAATATGTAAATACCCATAAATGAAATTATATTACAATAAAATTATAATCATGGGTAGTACATCGACCACACAAAAGAAACAATGACAAATATTTAATGAATCTCAATGGAATAAGAAGTGAGATGAAAACCACTAACCACATTGTAATCAACTGAGTCGTATGACCAAAAGTTATTAACCACAAAATGAATCATATAATACCATGAATATAAAGAGAATAATAATAATATATATCAAATCTTAGTACACAATATGCCACATGCAATAAATAAGTGTCGAACAATGGAAATCTCATAGAATTAAAAATGAGATAATAAACCCCTTAGCTCTTGTCCGACATGACTCGATCATTCATTAATCTACTAAATAATACACTATAGTTAATTGATACTCGATTAAGAACCTTTTTCAAGTTTATTATTCATTTTATATTAATTATTACCTTATTATAACAAATTTATAATTATTTTAGTTCATATCATACTTTTTGTCGATATTTGGAACTTGAGTTAAAAAAAACTTCATATAATTACAAGTTGTTCATGTGGTAAAAATTCCATTATCTCCAGAATTGTATTCATGATTTAGATATCATATATATCATATATATCCAATATATTTTTATATTTATAATATTACAGAACATTTGACGATAAGAAATGAAATTCACCGTTCATGGAGATGGTAAGCCATACGTACGCATGAACACTACTTTCATTTCTATTTCATATTTATTGGAATGTAAACATAATGATAAATTGATATATTATAATTAAATTATAATATCATATGATATATATGTTACATAATTTCATTAAATCCATCTTTTATATGTTCCATGTATGTCATGAACTAATCATATCACCTTGAGGGTCTGGTAGTCCACACATCCTCAAATGAAATTATCATATTTAAACATTTTGGAACGAATAAAGGTATTTTTGGAAATAAAAATTACCAAAACATAGAAAAAAATTAACATAATATATATCACATATAAATACACTTCCATTATAATGGCCACCATGAGTGGTGGTAGGAGAAGATTGAACAATCATTGTTTCGTGAGGCAGTAGTCCACCGTCCATAGAAATAGTATATTCATTACTCATTAGATGGAGGTTTCTGTAATTTTAGTTTAAATATATCTCATAAAACAACTTATTATATTTAGGATACTGGTTTTGTTATAAAATAATGGAATAAAAATAGTTTATGGGGTTGGAAAAGTAAAATAAAACAAAAGAACTTAAGATGAGACGTTACCTTTACATTGGGTATCTCCCTTTAGTTTGAACCAAAAGTATTACTTGAATTTTCTTTCTGCATAAGGGAAAGCCTCTAAGATGAGGATAGGAATGTAGGGATCTTAATTTGGCAGAGGTTGGATGATCCAAGAGGCTTGATTGGTGTGAGAAATGGGTTATAAGTGATGTATTTTTATAAGGGGGAGGAGGGGATCTTTAGGAAAGATTAAAAATATTATTTTATTATATATTGATTTTTAGTTTCAAAATGTCCAAAATTTATTAGAGTCAAAGATAAGATGAACAATTTTTGAAATAAAATCATCCAATAATAATAGGATAGGTTTTTTATATGTTTTTAATCTTTGTAATCTTATTTATTAAAATCATTCATTAATGAGGTAAACACAGCATCATTATTGTTTCATAAATAATTTTATTTATTTGAGGTCTAATAATTATAAAAAAAAATATCTTGATGTATGAAATATTTCTATGTTTTAATTTACTATTTATAATCAAAGATATAACTTATATAAACCCATGTAATAATTTTTTACTAAAATATATTTGTTTAAGTCATTTTTTACTTTACTTGAAATTAATTATTATAAAGTGATTATCACTCCCATGTGGCTCTTTGGGGTCCCAAAATCGACCAAAGGATGACCATGGATAGAAATGTATCAACCAATATGATTAGCACACATGTTAGGGTCATTTAATATAATTTTAATAATATTTTGATACCCTTATTTACATGATTTACCCTTTAACCATGGTAAATAAATTTTTTACTGATGTAAATATTCATAATGTCTAAAAATAAATGTTACCTATTTACAAAATCTGGACCTCCTGATTCCAAATATAGAATCCATTTTTCAAATTCGAAAATCAAAAGTGGAAAAAATTAATTTTAAATTAATTCCTGTTGTCAAAACAAAAAATGTGTTTTTAAGAAATAATAACAATCAAAAGATTGACACTTGTTTATGTCCAATTTCATAGTGAAAATACTTCCAAGGACCAACATTGGATTAAATGGTAAAAATAAAATTAATTTAAACTTTAAAAACATTTATAATTTTAATCTATGCATGTAAATAATTTGATTAAAAGGTCGTATTGAATTAAAATACATTATTTTTCACTATTCATACAAAATGAACTTTATCAGAAAAATACCAAAATTTTATCCAAAGTAAATTATGATGTCCCAGTTCTAAATAAGAAATATTATTTTGTCAAATAGAACATAATAAAGTGATCAAAACTATATTTAAATAGGTTTCTCCATCAAAAGGTGGTAAATCAACCTTTTAATGAATATTAGAGTATTTATGATTAAAATCGGATTCTTTCTTATTTTAAGCCTATAAAATTTATTTGTTAAATGTAAAAAAATTTAACAAACACATATAATCATATTTTAGTTAGTTCTTTTCATTCTCTCCAATAAAATGACTATGTGTTAACTAAAATTTAACATAATAATATTGTTGTATTATTTTTCAGTATAACTCAACATTGTCTGCAACGTAAGATTTCAAAGAAACTCGTTGTTTCATATCAGTTATGTCATTGAACAAAGTATCCCCATTAAAGTAAAATTAATATTTCATTCACTAATATTAATAAATATGAAAATTTTATTTTCTTTATTTATTGGGGATGTAATACTTTAAGTAATTAAATAATGATTAATATAAAAGGATGAAGAATAACAAGTGAAAACTTGTACGATAAACAAAGTGACTATTACCAAAAACATTACTTTATCATGAAATTGTTATTAAACCGGTAATATAAAGTCATAAGTGAGTCATATATGGTGTTTTATATAATAATATGGTTTTATTTTAAATTTATAATAACATATATTTTTTATATAGGATGATTAAATGTATAAAAATATTGTCGAGACTTAAGATAATGGAATTTCATCTCACTTTTTATTTCTATGACATAAATGTCATATTCGCAACTAGATTCTTTTTTGTGGTGTGAATATTTTACACGGATATTTTTTTCATGAATTTATATTATTTAATTATATTAAATGTTTAAATTTATGTCATTAATTCATGGGTATCACGATTTATAAGTTACTAAAATATTAAGGTTTTTCTGATATAACTTTTATTTTACTTGAGACACAATCCATATTAATCGTATATTTGTTATATGTGGTGTGTTAACATCCAATGGATATATTCATTGATTTATATACTTAAATTTTTAGTTATTTGCATACCCATTTTATTTTCTCCCTTTGATAGGGTGTGTGTTTCAAATATTACAAAATCTGTAATGTAACTTTGTCTCAAATTACCTTCTTTGAGACAAATTCCATGTTTTTCACCTATATCATTATATGATTCATATAAATATCCCTTTTAAATTTTATTTGATGAATATAATTCCTTCCATTGTTTTTAAGCTTAATTTAATTTAATATTTTTATATGGGAGTATGATTCAAATTTACCAAGTGGTAAGAGTTTATTGAAACAATCTCATTGTTTAGCGATAGTATTTATGATTATACAGCGATTGGGAAATATTACAATAAAACATAAATGAAAAATCATTAAATTAATTATTCTCTAGTTATTAAGGAAATATTCATGTATTAGTAAAATTTTTTCACTATTTGGTACATATTATGATTGATAAATTGTTTTTATAAAAGTCTGAATTTACCCCATTCTTCGGTCAGAAATCTATATTGTTTCAAAACCATGTTTTATAAAAAGATTCAAGCATTAATCATATTTTTTCAATGAATTTTAAATAACAAAGTTGTTCAAAATATCATTATGAATTACTTATTTGTTTTTAAATTATTTTCAAAGAATAATTTTTAAATCATTTTCAATCTTTCTTTATAAGTATTCAAATTATTTTTTCGGAAAATGGTTTCTCAGATGTTTTAATGATTAATTTTCTGGTATTTAGGGAATCTGGTTTTCAAAATTTTTTCAAGAATCATTTATAATTTTTCAATTGAAATAGGATTCAAAATAATTTCAATCCTCTTTTATAATTCATCAAGGTAAATGGTTTTCAAATTTTTTATAATATTCTTTTATATATTTTAAAGTATAATGGTTTTCCAAAATGTTATCAAGATTTCATTATATTTTTTTAGGGAATTCATTATGAAAATCGTTTTAAAAATTATTTATAATTTTATATTCATTTTTTCAAAGAAAAAAAATATATTTTCCGCACAAAAATTTAACTGAAATTATAATTCATTCTCTATAGGAAAAAGAATTTTTGAAATAGTTTAATAAAATAAATTGAAATAAAGACTATTTTCCTTAATAAATTTTCCATGTGTTCATGAAAAATCATTATTCATATTAGATGACATACATTGTCATAATATATGATTTACTAGTATATAATCCAAGAACACCATTTCTATTCTTTCTTGAATGGTTTATGCTTTAATGAAATGATGATTAGACACTTATTTTCTTCCTTGGGTTACTTGATTTTGATAATATCTTTTTCTCATTTATTCTGATTTGATAAAATGATCATAAGACCAATATATTTTATATATTTATGATATGATGATATATTTTTTATTATCATTTTATTTCATGGGTTATGATATGACGTTTATGAAGCCCATCTCTTTTTAAGGGTCATGATATGGTGAAATTTTATTATCATGTGGAACATGTATGAGTGATTTTATTAATTGATGGTTGAGACCTATATGTTCCTCCAATTCATTGAGTAATGATAAATGGTATATTAGCTCAAAGGGTACATGATTTGTATCCCAATCCTAAAAAAAAGAAAGTTCAGAGGTTGTAACCAATTCTTTAAAATAAGCAGGTACATGGGTTGTATCCCAAGACTGAAAGTAAGATCATTCACAGGTTGTATCCCAAGCCTGAAAGGAAGAGGGTACATGGGTTATAGCCCAATAATAAAAATAATTGGTTACGCGGGTGTTATCCCATGGCCGAATAAGGTACATGGGTGTTTATCCCAATCCTAACAGGTTAGGAAGGTCTTGTTCGGTATCCTTGATATAAGAATTTCTATGTTTATGTGTTTGCCAAAAATTCTATGTCATATATATATGATATGATTATATAGATCATGTTCTTTATTATCATATGATTAATATATTATTTACATCCAATCTTTGTTCCACGACACATGTATATGATCTTTAATATGCATGGTATGACCACCAAATGCTATGCTCTTGTTCCCATACCCTTATATTCATGTTGTGCCTACATATTCTATTTATTTACCCTCACGTAGCATTCAATAACACCCCTTTGGTTTTTTTCCTATACCCAGGTAATGAAAGAAGATTTTAATTAGGATTACTAAATGAGATGATCATTAAGAGCTATTTTTAAGATCTTTCCCCAAATAAGAAGAATGTCTTCCATGTTTCCAATGACAACAGACTATTACATTCCTCAAGAATGTACTTTTGTAATGTGCATAATATTTATCTAAAATGATTTAATATCTATGTATGATAATCACATGTCTCTATATTACATTTATGTTTCATGATCATTTTTCTAATTTAAATTTAAATTTATATACACTATGAATATATTGAAATATACTTACTTGATACGTTTCTATTTCATAATCAATATTTTATCCTTTATTATGCTTTGATCAGAACCCAACTAATCTCTCACTATATAAAATGAATATACAAAAGTTAATATTTTATTATGATGGGAATATTTTTAACATTTAATAGATCATATGATCTATAAAAGACTGAAAAGTATTTTTATCTACAAAGAAAACTTGAATTTTCAAAAGAATATCCCCTGGGTGTGTGAATCAATGTGTTAATTAAGACCCATTTTCATTCACCCTGTGATAAAAAGGTTAATCCCAATGCATACCTCAAAGTTATTACCCCTAGGTACATCTATTCCAGAACAATATACATTTTTAATACCAATAATGGGATGTATTTCCTGAAAAACCAGCATATTCTCTACCTAACAAAAATTTTAGGATTTTATTATATATATATATATATATATATATCCTTAAAGTCTATCATAGAGTCATGATTCTTAATATATGATTTCATGAATATAGTTCCCATGGTTTTTACAGAACATCCTCTTCAACCAAATGTAATGACATTGACTCTAGTAACCCAGAGCCAGTGTCTGCATTTTGATATAGGCATAAGATAAAAGGAAGTTCATCCTAAATGACATAATATTTTAGATTTCAATGTAAAATAGATAAATACTTGATTCTAACATTACAGTTGAAAAAAAATTACAAGGTAATTTATTTTCAATAAGATCATTATTCTCTCTAGAACATATTTTCATATAATTCTTAATAGAATTCATGGATTCCTAGGAAACAAAAAAATAAGGGTGTGCTCAAATGAACAGTAAGGGTAAACATAAAAATTAAAAAAATAAATTCCATCAATAAGAATATGGAGTGAATGGGTCTTTGATGACATTATCTAAGTGATCTAGAGTATCTTAAAAGAACTCATACCCATCATTACCTAAATCATCATACATGAAAATAATGAATAAGTATTTCACAAAGTAAATAGTCATAATAATTAATAGTAAGAAACTATGTTATCTCACACTTGATCAAATGAATCATTATCATCTTATGGATATAATAGATAAATCATGTCATCGTCTTAGGATATCATCATCATAGAAATATTATATCACCCATATAAGACCATTAAACATGAATAACTTTGTGGTCAACAGCAAAATTAATTTCACATAGAGCATATTCATTATCCAATGCATTGGAGTGTTATCTGGGTGCACCCATTATAAAATCTATATCAGGCTCACCTGATACTATCTTGATGAACCCATCATATAATATATAATAGGATCACCAGACACTATTTGTGTACACCCATCATATATAATTTCTAATAACCACAAAATGAATAAAAAACACATATCATCCATTATAAAACTCATATAAATGATCATTATACATTTTATAACATGATTGAAACATTTAAAAAGAAATGGGTAACATGTCAATTTTACTGAAACATAATTAAAATTCGGAAAATAAATGGGTTCCAAAATAATATTTTGGAAACATAGTTTTATATTGGAAGAGAAATAGATTACGTAGCAATCTCATTGAAACAACATAAACACGTGTAAAAAATGGTTTCCATGAAAATATAACTGAAACATGATTAACCCATGGAAAAGGAATGAGTTCAATATAAATATCATTGAAATAATCTTAATCCATCAATAAAAAAATAATGGTAGTATCAAAACAACATATACTCATTTTATTAAGGATAATGGGTTTCTGTTGATGAATAAAATATATTTAAAAATATTCCTGATGAAAATATTATTTTGAGTTTGAAAATCACTTTTAAAAACTAAAACATAAAAAAGTTGAAAATTAATTTTATTGAAAATAATATCAAATCATATAAAATATTTTTTTTAACACTTGAGTGTCCATGATATCTTGAAGATTAATGCATGTTAGAAATGGTAAAACAAATATTCCTTTCAATTTTTTTTAAATCCAAAAAGGGCATAATTTTTTAAAATGAAACAACGTTTTCTTTGAAAAAATTTCATAAATATAAAAAATTGGAAAAATTAATTAATATATCATTTGGAAATGGATAGAAATGAGTTTAAAAAATATATATTTTTTATAGAAAAATTATTCTTTTATGATGTGAGAAATGAAGTGATATTTTCCTAAGAAAAAATTTGAAATTATTTTATGTACCAAATTTTAGAGAATTGTAATAATACATTAAAATATCATTAATTAATATCAGATAATAAAATTAAATGGGTTTATTTAATAGTTATCAAATAATTTCCTTCAACAATAATTCGAGAATAAGTAATCTTAATTAGAATGAGATTGTGAAATAAACCCTTATAATGACCGTAATTTTGAAGGTAAGATTAATAAATAAATAAGTTAGGTGTATCAACTATAAACACAAATTAAAAAAATTAAATAAAACATTGCAGTGTAAAAATAAATTACAAACATAATCATATAATTTTAAAGAAAATAAAATATTAATATAACCAAATGAAACAAATTTGAGTTTTGAAATTCATTACCCCATGGAAACTTTTAATTCAATACCTACATGGATGAAATATTTAAAATTGAATCATCAAAAATAATTAGTTATCAATTAATCATGATATTAAATTTCAATGTGTATATATATACATCATATAAGAGAAACATAGGCTAAATTTTCATTATCACCAGGAAATAAATGAGCGATAAGAAATCTCATAAAAAAGTTAATATGGTCGAAGTATGGATTGATATATTAAACATTTATGAGTATCAAATCGTAATAAACAAAATTAAACTGTAAATACTATGTTATATAATAATATATAATCAGAAACATAATATTATATTCACATAATAAATGATGTACAAGTTTAAACTATTGAATGGAAATTGAGTTAAGAAATCCACAACATCATGCTTCTTTTTAGATGAACATGAATTAACCTCTTCTATAGTTGTTTTAAAAAATTTATTATCCTATTAAGGAACTATATACTATATATATAATATCATATGTAATAATTTTATAACATCTTATCACTCGTTTGTAAATAATCGTTACTTATTTTCATTATTTTATGTGATAATTGCATTGTTTTCTCATTCGTTATTTATCATGAAACATATCTTTCCTATGATTATTATATTGTTCAATTATCACTATAGTAATAATAATAAAATTATTATCATATTCATAAATAAATTATACTATTTAAACTAATCACAAAATATGGATATGATAAATGAGGTATGTTATGATCATATAAATGGCAGGTCATACGTACGCAAGAGTAACAATTACATTTTTAAATAATCATAGTAGAAAGATGGTTAGTAATGATTTATCATTACATAATGATAATTATATTATATATGTAGTATTCTTTATTTAAATATACTAATATATATCATACATGTTGTGCAGTGATTAAATATAAACACATTGTTTCATAAAAGAATATATTCCACACATACATAAATGATTTTGTCATTTTTAGTATAATAAAAGAAAATTATATATTTTATTTTCATAATAATAAATAATAAATTAATATAATAATTTTGTTATTTATATTCAATAAACATTGAAATTAACTTTATTATATTCCATGTAAATAATTACTGAAAGACGATTCACATCGCTATGCAAGGCAGTAGTTTTCTGTACACACAAGCAACATTATCATATCCACTATTGAATAGAAATTAAAAAAGGAATATATGATATAATGACACTAGATTAATTAAAATGTTAAAAATATAATATTTATATTTATATAATTTATATTCATCCTCATACCGAACCATGATAGGTTGTAATAGATAAATGAATAATATAGGTTCACGGGGAAGCAGTCCTCCATATAAACGAATAATGATTTCATAACCCATTTATTAATGTGGAAATGTTTGTAGGTCATGAAATTAACATAATAAGTATTATTATATATAATATATTGATTGTTTTATATCATAATGGTTTAATAATAATATAATTATGTTATGGAAGAAATAAAATATAAATGCTCGTTGAAAAACATTACATCTTCTTTGGTTTTCTTCAATAGGATTTCACCAAAATCCTTCAATGGGTGGATTTATCCCTTGATAATTATTTTAGGATTATAGGATATTTTTTTGAGTTTATTTGGGTTGGTATTTTCCGAAAAAAAATGCCTTTTAAGATGTGAAGAATATAATAGAGTGGATGGCCTTTTATAAGTTTGGTGAGTGTCACACTTGTAATTATTGAAAAGAATGAAATTTACCAACATTTTTTCTGGACACAAGTCTCCAAAAATGGAATATTATCAATTATATAATATATAGGGTTGAAATATTCCCATAAAAATGATTTTATACAATTTCATATGTAATTTTAATCCTTATAATTATAGTTTACCCTTTTGTAAAACTATTTTTAACTTTAGTGTGATTATTAATTTTTACATTTTTACTATTCATTTTGGTAAAAAAATCAGGTGACCTTATAAGATAATATAAATTATGAATTTTCCAAATATGAAATCCATTTTACAATATTATATTCATATTATAGGTAATAATTAATTTCAAATGAGTCCCATGGAAGTAATGAGAGTACTAGGTTTCAAAGAGAAAATATTCAAATGTTAATAATGTTTTTAGATAAAAATTGAAAATGAATATTATTATAATTACCTGAATATGATTAAAATATATACAATTGAGCTAAATTTGTAGAAAACCAAAATTTAGTATCCATGATCTATTGTCTACCATATTATATTTCCATAAGATACAAGAAATCACACCTCGAAGGACTGAATAGTTCAGTAATCTTATAAAAGTATATACATACTTTGGTATTACATTAAATTTTGAAAAAAAATTATAGAATTAATTATTTTCAAAAATAACTTTATCTACCTATCATATCATTTTATATCAATTATAATTCAATTCATGGATTCTTGATAAACAAATAAAATAACGACGATCTCAAATACTCAATAAGAGTTAAGTTCCACAAAATCTATCCAAAATCAATAAGTAAAATCAAGATATAAAAGTACAAAACTGAGAACACATGAAATTTTAATAAAATGATAACGAGTTATAATAATATAATGGTAAACAATTGATTACACATTCTATTTAAATAATTGGATAACACATAATCAATATGACAAGGTAAATAACTAAAACCACATTCTACATAATCAATAAAATTAGAATGAAATGAATACAAAGATAATATCATTTTAAAAATATTTTCAAAAGAGATAACCCAAATGATAATGTAAATTTTTTTTAATTTTTGGATGTATTTCTCAGAAAGATGATAATTATACCTTCAATTCCATTAAAAACAGGTTTTAAACATCCGGTAAAAACCATTTTAATATAATCTTGTCATGATTGTATCCTAATAAATACCCATTAATAAAAGGGATATATAATTATAGGGACCACCTTTTACTACAGGTCAAATGTATTCCACATATAACAAATAATCAATTTAATTCAAAAATAAATATTCCTTAAAATTAAATATATTCATTGAGTAAATAATACACAATTACTAATATTTCCCTCAATAAAAATATAACATTCAATGTTGAAAACCGCATGTAAAAATTATATATAGTTTAATAAATTAATATTCCCATGATAAATTATTTTTTAATATATGGAAAATTTAATGTTCTATGATCACATGAAAGTGAATATTTCAAGGGATAATTAATGACATAAAAAATGAATCAAGGAATTGAATTTCAATTTTATGATTGGTCAAAATGATCATAAACAATCCAGTGGAATAATAAGGATGTATCATTACAATTTATTCCCATGTGATTAAGAATAAAGTGTTATGTCCTTTGATGAATAGAAATACCATAAAAATATCTTTAAAACATTATTAAATAAAATAACCTTTTCATCTAGAAAATATATTTATTAAAATAAAATTATAAATATTATTTAAAAATTAGTTTTATTTAAAAATAAAAATTGGAACATATAAATAATGTTTTATAAAATCTATTGGTTACGATGGAATGAAATTTCATGCATTCTCAGTACGTTAAAGCAATGATTCCTTTCACATTTTTGGAAAATAAAAAATGGGAATTATTTTCGAAATTACATAACATTCCTTTGAAAATATTTTTATAAAGTTTAAAAATAGTTTGGAATTACATTTTAGATAATTTTGAAAATCTAAAAAACATTTTTGAAAACATTTTTACAAAACATGGTTTTAGAAGAAAATGGTTTTCCAACTAAAGGTAGAAATGATGTTGATATTTCTTATAAATATTTAATAAGTTATTTTTATGTAAAAATGTTTGAAAATGGTACTATTTATAGAAAAAATCTGGAAAAAATAGAGGATGATAAAATAAATTTTTTTTTACTATACAATGATTAAACAATTTCTTTGAATTGAAATTCCTAAATAATAAATCTCAATTAAAATGATATTGTGAAATAAACACTTAAAATCATTATAATGTTGAAGTCAGATTAAATTAATTAATCAATTAGGTGTATAAAAAATAAATCCACATAAAAAGGGGATAAGGAAAATAATATAATCAAAATTCATTATACACATAATCTTATAATATCAATGACAACTTAGAAGTAACATAACCTAATAAAACCAATTGAGTTGTGAAATTCTATACTGCATGGTAATTTTCAATTCAAATCCCATTAGATGAAATAATTAAAATTTAAACATAAAATACAATTAATAATTAATTTTTTGTTATATTACAATTCAAAGGGATATATTATACATCTTATAAAAGAAATCAGATGCATGACATTACAATATGATTCGATGAGTTGAAATTGAGGGGAAATAGCTTACTCAAGATTTTTTTTATTGAACATAATTTAACCTTTTGTATTTTGGTTTAAATCATGTAATTAACTTAAATAATAATGGTATTAATTTTTATACTATCATATATAATCCTTTTATAACATCTTATTTCTCATTCATTAATAATATTTCATTATCAAGATTGTTTCAGGTGTTAATTTCCTTGTTTTCTCATCTATGTTTCATCATGAAAGATCATGTTAAAGAACATATTATATAGTTATGTCATCTCTAAAATAATACTCAAGATATTATAAATATGTTATTACATAAATTATACTTATAAAACCGATCATAATATATTGCTATGAAAAATAAAGATTGTTACGATCCGGGAGTTGATATGTTATATGTACGCATTAATAACATTTCCATTTTTCAATTATCATTTTGAAAAAGAGGTAAGTAATATTTTATATTTTTTAATTTTCATAATAAAAAAATATACAATATTATTTTCATATATATATATAATCCATGTGGTTTGGTGATTAAAAGTGTGTCACGTTGTTTCATGAAGGTGGTAATCCACATCTACACGAATAATGTTATCATCTTTATGTGAGTGAAATAGTAAGAAACAAAATTGATATATATTATATTTATATAAAGACAAATATTTCTATAATATCACCAAAATATCATGTATATCACGTATAATCATTATTAATAACCATATTACATTCCATGTAAAGTGTTTGTGAAAGATGAATCACATCGTTTCGTGAGGCAGTAGTTCATTGTACATACAAACAATGTATTCATAACCTAATTAATCAAAATAGAATTTTTTATTAATGCCCTTATTATAACAAAGTCCCATTATATGGATGATACTGAGGTTACTATATCATAATGATTTAATATTAATTTATGCAGTTAGTGAAATAAATAATATAAAAATACTCATTAAAGAACATTAGTTCTTTTTCAGGTATCTTAATTATGGTTCCCCTAATTCTTTCATAGTATCTATTTAATCCAAAATATGTATTATAGGATGATGGTTTATAAGTTAGGATTTTATTTTATATGGTAGTGACTGATCTAATTAGGTGTGAATAATATAATAGAGGGGTACCCCATTATAAGTGGGGGAGAGGACATACCTGGTATTTTTTAAAAGTATTGAGAGCTCCCACATTTTGAATATGTCAAAAGGGTAAAAAATATTTTCATTCTCAATAATTAGAAGTTTAATGTAAGATATATTGACATAAAAATGGATTTATAGTTTTTATACTCCATGTTTACCATTATCATTTTAGTTTAACCCCTTAGTAACCAAATTTTTACCTTAATCGTGATAAATAATTTTTTCAGATTCCACTATTCATTTTTGACAAAAAATAATTAGAACTTATAAGAAATTTAAAATTATGATAATTAAAAATATATTATATATTTTTCCAATTCCATTTCACATATGTGTAAATTTCTCATTTTACATTAATCTCTCAAATGCGATATGAAATTATGTTTTAAAAGAGAAAATCTCCAAAAGATTATAAATTCATTATATCAAAATACAAAATGAATATGAATAAAATGAAAAAAAATTAGATTGTATGAAATAAATTTTAACTAGTTTTACTTTATAAAATCATTATATAATATATATTTACTAATTAATTAATAAAAAAGTCAGTTTTCAATTAAAATTTAGTATTTTCACTATTCATCAAAAAATGAATTATTTCAGTAATATCCCAAAAAATCACACTATGTTAATTTTGGTATTCTGATTAGAAAAATAAATTGTTAAAATAAGTTGTTAAAATAAATCTTCTGTATTTGTTAAGAAATAATATTAAATTTTGTGCTCAACCCATGAGTAAATGTTCGTTTATAAAAAATAATATTTTTCAAAAAACATTTCTGTAATTACCCAACCATAGTTACCTAGAGTTGGTACATTATTACATAATATTGGCATGATCACTAGGAATAAAATCCCAAAAGAAATATCCCATTAGTATCCTTGGAATTACTAGATACAAACATATGTTTTACATTACATTATGAGATTAAAAACAACAATATTGTGTCTCATTTTAACACATTCATCTCCATTAGACTATCCCTATAAGTCAGTCATAATATACTTCTTCACATCTGAGGAAAAATGAAACATAGAAATGGGTGAGATCAGGTGCTCTGTAATGATAAAAATATATAAGAAACATTCATAAATAATAATAAACATTTAATCACATGTATAATACTAAAACACAAGCGTTTTAAACATAAAAATCAGCATAATATGGAAAAGATAAATCAAGTAATTCATTTACTTATTCACTTAGATATTCTACTAGTTGAGTAATCACATGTAATATCAATAGCCAATTTCAAAATGATGGAATGCATAATTCCAGAAATCATAACAACATAGTCAAGGACTCGTACCAAGACTACAAATAAAATTTTTTCAAAGCCTTGTGCCAAGACACTAGTTTGTCTCAAGAGACCTACCAATGCACCAAAGAGCTATAGCGGGCTTCACCCATCACTTACTAAGTCCAATGCATTCCTCATATGAAAATGTTGAAACATAACATAAAAATTTTATTAAAACTAGCATAAAAAATGTTAATACATTAACCATAAAGAATTAATGGTATAAAAAATCCACAGTCAAACATATCAAAAAACCATTAATACAATACAAAATACTATTTCATAATAAATCAACTTTAAACATCTATAAAATCCATTAAAAGATGTTGACATAGATGAAATCAAAAACGTTTGAGAGAAATATCTCTTTTTGTTTTGAAATTATTTAAAAGTCATAGAATTATAAAATAAAACATTCATTTTGAAAATATTCTTATAAACTTATAATGGTATCTTTGAAGGTTTTACAATGGTGGGAAATAGTCGTAATCACCGTATAATATAGAAAGTATTCTTTCCTTAATTTTGTCATAAAGGTTTTGAAGGATATTATTTCGAAAACAATGGAATTATTCCTTTGTAAACATTTCTAAAAAATAAAATTAGGGTATAAATGAATTTAACCCATAGTTTATGATATAATAAAAATGTTTTGAAATGAATTTTTAAGAAACGCGGATGAGGATGATAATGAATTCTCAATAGATGTTTACGTATAAACATCCTCAGATAATAAAGAGATTATACAATTAACCATTATCATGTACTTCTCCTTGATAGAGGGCACATTAATCTCCTGTATAATAGTTAAACCACTATTATTAAATTATACAAGAACCAAATACATTGATATAATATTATATAAGATATTCAAATATTTCTTTGTAAATAATATTTCAGTAGTATCATTGTTTTGGGTGTTATGTAATTCGTTTTCCTTTATATTCTTGGTTACATAAGCCGTGTATGATATGGATTAGATGTATTTTATTCATATATAGAATTATATTACATTATTAAACATTATTTGTAATCAGAAAATGAAAATTCTACTTGAATGGTTATGATGGGGGATGGATTTCATCGGGTTCGTGGAGACGGTAATCTATACGTACGCATGAGAAAAAATATACTTCTATTGATGGTGAATTAATATGTAATTGGATGTTATATCATATATAATTAATACATAACATATTATATTTATTATTTACATTAGTTATACTCATTATTATACCCATCCAAATAATGAAGTGTTTGAATAACAAACTACACCACGATGTGGAGCCGGTAAGTCGTACGCACCACGTATGGTGACCTGTCATTCATATGATGAATAGAAAAATGAATATAGTTGTACCATATTTATAATAATTTCATATTATATATAAGGTACTGTATATATTATTTATGATTGGAAACAACAAAGAAATAGGAATTGGAAAATGAAAAGAACTTTGAAAGAGGTGTTGAAATTATTACCTCTTCTTCGGATGATTCCTTTTGAGTTGATCAAAAGGGCTCCTTATTTTGGCTTTATGATTAATTTAAGGAAACTAGGTAGATGATAGGGTAGTATGGAGGAGAGTTGAGCAGGTTTTGGCTGAGAAAATGTCTTTGGAGGTGTGATTTTGAGAGAATGGGAGGTACCCTTTTATAAGAGAGGTTAGGGTCACTTTAGGAAAAAATAATGAAATATTATTTTATTATAAAATAATATTTGTTTTATAATGGCTCAAAAAGTATTTATTTAGGGGATAAGGTGATGATGGGTCGAAAACCTCTCATTCAATATCTTTTCGATAGGTTTAGGTCTCCATATTAACCTTATATTTTAGATTAAACTCTTTGTTAAATAGTTCAACTTTTACAATGTCTTCTTATATTTGTATATTTAATGGTTAATAAACATACTCTAAAATTGCAAGAGAACCACAAGTAGTTAATTGATGACATTATATTATTATATAATTCCTTTTTCTAAACCTTATATTTTTAAGAATATTATATCAATTAATAATATAGTGTTTATTTAAAAAATTCATATATGCCAATTTTGACACTATTTACTATTTGATTTTTGTGAAATTCATAACAAGATTATCACTTAGAATAAATATTATTTAATCATCACTAACATATTATTTTCACCTATATAATTCTAGGAATACATCAAAATTCTCAATTTACAATTATATTAATATTTATAATATCAATTATTTCAATCATTCAATAATAAGGTAATTATTGCATCATCAATGTGTCACAAATAAATTTAATTATTTAATGTATAAAAATTATAAATAAAATAACATTTTGTAGGAAGTCATTTTATCCTTATAATTAATATTTACTGTCTAATTTATCTTATGTGTAACCCTATATTAAAAATGTTTCAGTAATTAAACATTGAATTTAACTCTTTTAACTCTTCTTTAAATAAAATAATAATAAAATTCATAATCTAATACAAATGGACCAAAAGGATAATATTTCATTACTAAGGTGGATTTTGGTCGAAATAAACTAATCCAATAGAATTGAGACATGTGTTAGGAAAATTATAATATCATGTTCACCTTTAATTGCCCTATTTACTTTTAACCGTGGTAAATAAAATTCAAACATTATTATTCACCAAAAATTATTTTCATTCTATTGAACCACATTTTAATTTCGAATGTAAACCATTTCTCTCAGATTTTTGAAATTCAATTCGAAGAAGTGGTAAAATTACGTTTTATGTAAATTTGCAAATGCGCCTAGATGGTGGATAAAAGACGTTAAAAAGATCAATAAAATTTTATATATCTAATATTATTATAAAATGACTCAAATGAATTACATTGAAAATATATATGTATTATTTATCTATTTTTAATTAAAATAAATTTAAATAAAATAAATAAATATTTAAATAAAAATTCAGGTTTAAACCATAACGCAATGTTTTTCAGTATTTATCAAAAAATTAATGTTTTCAGAAAAATAAAAAAAATTCACCCTAAGCTAATTTTGATATTCAAATCAAAAAATGAATTAATTTTTGAAAAATAAAATTTATAATATTTCAAAAAGTGGGTATTACTATTTATAATGGCTAGCTTGATTGGTCATGGTGTGTTAGAACTCGAAGTGGCGTACAACACAAGCTATTGAATTATTCAAAAAGAAGTGTACTGTGGAAGCTTGGGGTTTTACATTCTTCCCTCCTTCAAATAATTCAATCTTCAAATTTTCTAGAATATTACAACATAAAAAGATTCAGATGGTTCTTCTTCATATTTTCCTCAGGTTCCCACGTTTTCTCATCCATCTTATGGTTTCTCCATAGAACTTTCAGCAGACGAGCCGTCTGGTTTCATGGCACATGTTCTCTTGTATCAAAAATCTTAACATGCTCTTCATAATAAGACAGATCGGATTCTAGTTCTATTTATTCATAGGTGAGTACATGTGTTGGTTTAGACATGTTTTTCCTTATCAGTGATATATGGAACACATCATGAACATTGGAGAGATTTAGCGGCATTGCTAAATGATAAGCTACAACTTCAATTCGTTCTAGAATTTTGAAAGGTCTGATGTACCTGTTACATAATTTACCCTTCATTATAAAACGTATAACACCATTCCATGGAGATACCATAAATAAAAAATTATCTCCTAATTGAAATTTCAAATCCTTCCATCAGTTATTGGCATATCTCTTTTCCCTACATTGAGCTGCTTTTATGTGGGTTTGGATCATGTTCTCATTTTCCATTGATTCTTCAACAAGTTCCCGGCCTACATGTTTTCATTCACCAACATCTTCCCAACAAGTTAGTGTGTGACATCTTTTTCCATATAATGCTTCATATGGTGCCTTCTGAATACATTAGTGGAACCTTTTGTTATAGAAAAATTCTACCGTAGGTAAATATTTATCCCACAAACATTGAATGTCAATTGAGCAAGATCTTAACATTTCTTCCAATGTTTGAATAGTCTGTTATGATTGTCCATCAGTTTGAGGGTGGTAGGCAGTGCTCAAATGATGTTCCATATCTATGGCCTTGTGATGACTTTTCCAGAATCTTAATGTAAAATGTGGATCACGATCAGAAACAATTGATAGGGGTACTACATGAAGTCTTACAAATTCATTAATCTATAATATTTCTAAATGTTCAAGTTGTAAATCTTCTATTATAGCATGAAAATGTGATGACTTGCTAAGAACATAAAGAATGACCCATATTGTATCATACCTTCTAGGAGTCTTTGATAGCCCCATAAAAAAGTTCATCATAATATCATCCTATTTCCACTCAGGTTTGGGAAGAGGGTTCATGACTCCTCTAGGATGTTGTCTTATAGAAATCACATATTGACAAACCATATATCTTGACACATAATCACCAATATCCCTCTTAATCATTTCCCACCAAAAATTTTCATTCAAATATATATACATCATAGTTATACCAGGGTGTATAGAGAAATTGGAGCTATAAGAATCAACCAAAAATTCCATTTTAGACCTGGTATGTCAAGAACATAAAGAATCTTCCCAAATTTCAAATTTTCATCTTCAAATATGATGTCAATCAATCTCCCATAATTCACCACATTAATTCTCCTTTGAAAATATTCATCATCAGTTTGAGAACATTTATCATTTCCATTAATGATGTTTTGGAAAAAATTTGAAATATTATTGATGTTTCACTATCCATGATTATTCCCATATCCATCATTACTAGATCTATGAACATTGGATCCCTTTCAACTCTCATCTTGTTCAAACATCCATGACCCTTTCAGATCAAATCATATTCGACCTTATTTTCATTCGCCAGGTGGTAGTGTATAGTAAAATTATAATACTTGAGTTGTTCGATCCATCTCTTTCGCCTCATGTTGAGTTCTCTTTTGTGGGAAAATATACTTCAAACTCTTGTGATCAGTATATATCTAACATTTTCACCCCAGAGATAGTTTCACTATATCATCAAAGAAAATATTACAGCTGCTAACTCAAGATCATGAGTGGGAAATATTTTTTCATGAATTTTTAGTTTTCGTGATGCATAGGCAATAACCTTGTCATTTTTCATAAGGACACACCCCAGTCCTTTCATTGATGCATCACTACAAATTACAAACCCATCATTCCCAGATGTTAGAGTCAAGATACCATCATTGACTAATCTTCTATTCAGTTCTCCAAAACATTATTCACACTTTATTGTATAAAAAATTTAACCCTTTATGTGTAGACTTGGTTAATGGGTTTCCCAATCAGGCAAAATTTTGGACCAAACACCGATAATAACAGGTTAAACAAATAAAACTGTGTACCTCAGTTATACTCATTGGTGTTGTATATTCTTGTATTTCTCTTGTCGTAGATGGATAAAAAAATAATACATCATTATATACAATATGTAAAGAAAAGAAATTTCTTGAAGCTAGAATTCACACTTTCTAAACTTCCCATATAATTCATGTCTTCTGAGGGTATTCCGAATAGTGAACAAGTGATTTTCATGATCTTCATAGATTTTAGAGTAAACCAAGATATCATAAATAAATACAACTAAAAATTCAACAATATATTCCTTGAAAAATATATTCATTAGATCCATGAAATTAGAGGGTGCATTAGTCAGCCCAAAACACATTACTGTAAACTCGTAATGCCGATGCCTGGTACGAAATGTTGTATTCAGAATGTATTCTTTCTTCACACACAACTTATGATATCTAGATCAAAAGTTCAGTCTTTAAAAAATATTTACCTCCATGGTGTTGATCGAATAAATCATCTATGTGAGGTAGGGGATACTTGTTCTTTATTGTTATTGCATTGATCTCCATGTAGTCAATGCACAACCTCCTAGATCCATATTTACTATTAACAAAAAATAACATGGGCTTCCCATGGAGGAACATCAGGTAAATTAAATCCTTTATTACTCAGTTCGTCTAGTTTTTTCTTTAATTTTACTAATTTCATAGTGCCCATTCCATAAGGGATCATCGATATGGGCCTTGAAGTTAGAATTAAATAAATGGAAAAATCAATTTCTCATTCTGTAGGATGTCTCAGTAAATCCTATGGAAACACATCAACATATTCTTGCACAATAGGTACATACTCTATTGGATCATTATTTTTCTCAGCCATAGTTATTTCATTCTCTTCCTCCCCAATAATTAAATTTAGTAGTGCTACTCAGCGTGGATCTAGATAAGAATCAAGTGGTGATGTTTCTTCCCTTAGAATAAGGTAATGCTTATCATCATCGAAAATTGTAACCACCTTCTTCGTACAATAAATTTTTTCATCAAGGTTTGAAATCCAATCCATACTGAGGATTATATCAAATTAATTCGTTGGTATGGCGATGTGATCAGCAGATAGAGAACATTTATATGCCCTAACGGGGACTAATTCACAAAACATTGTTGCAATGATACTTCCCTTAGGATTTTTGACTGATAGCTTCCTTGTTAAATAAAATTGTAAATATCCAAATTTTTTAGAAAACTAGGAAGATATGAAATAATGCAATGATCCAGAATCAAATAACACATTGGTTAAATTTGAGCAAACCATTAAATTACCTGCCTCCAGATCATTCAGAGCTTCAACCACAATAGTAGTGATCTCATAAGCTTTTTCGTTCTCCCTTGGACTTTTCTTAGATATGATTATTTGGCACTTAGGACATTCATTTTCATAATTCCCCATTTCTATACAGTTATAGCATTCAACATTGACAGCCTCTTTTTGTCCCTTGAAATCCCGAGCTTGGTGGAATTTTCACCACACTTATAATAGACTCTCATTCCCTCCTAGGAAAGTACTGAGGTTTTTATTCCCACATTTACCGCAAGATGGAAATTAAAATTTTCCCTTCTTCCTGTTATTTTCATTTCCATAGTGTTTAGAGGATTTCTCCTTCTCATGGTTTTCATTAAAGTCGTATGACTTAGAGAATTCATTTTCTGTATCGGTAACACATGAGACAATATCATAGTATGATGAAACTGATTGTGAGACTAATGATTGAGGGAGAAATGGTTTTAACCCATCAAAGAATCAATCAATCATACTCATTCACTTATGTATATAATCTGCTACGTGCCTTTTTAACCTTGTAAATTTAGCCTCATTCTTTGCGACATTTTCATCCTCCATTTTCCTCAAAATCAGAAATTGTCTTTCAATATCCACTTGATGGTCATGTGGAGTTTATTTTTCTATGAAAAGATAATTGAACTCCATAAATTATAGATATTATACTTCTTCATCTTCCTTTGACTTTTGAAATAATGACAACCATTGATCTGCATCTCCTGTGAGGCGATAAACTGCCATGAAATCTTTTTTCTTTTCACTACTCCCCAGAGAATGAAATTCTTTCTCTAAGAAACTTATCCATTTCTCAGCTACAAATGGATTTGTATTCCCATTGAATTTTGGTGTTAGTTTACTCATGAAGCAGTCTTACATTGATCCTCCACATTGTGGATCAGGGTGCTCCATAGGGGTAAAGTTATTATTCATAACCAGAGTGAGTTGTCACGGTATGGGGATAAGATTATCAGTACCAGTTGCATCACCAGCTCCACTATAATAATCTTGAGTAGAAGGGAAATACCTACATGTATTACGTGTGTTGATATAGTTTCCATTCCTTCCACTAGTCTTCATTTCTAAACAATGGAATATATTATATTAGTTTAAAAATCAAAATACATCATTCCAAACACGTAAATCACTTAACATAAATTGAACTATTTAAGAATATAATCCATAATCATAAAAATGTTTTCTTTGAGGCGGTATATACTCATAAATCCTTCATAATGGTTTGTTAGGAATATTTTAATTATCCTAATCATACCCCCAGGGAGTGTCGTAACCAAGAGTGCAGCAAGGTCCGTTGTCGTATACCAGGATACCCCAAGTCAAGCCCAAAACTCCTTGTCAGAGTATTAACTCCAAGGTTCATCTATTCTAGAGCCTCCTCTACCTTCTCGTATCCAGACAGGGATGAATGTTTTGAAAAATAAACAATATATTTACATTACCAAAATTCTAGGATGTTCTTCTATAGTAATCCTCAAATTATATCTTAGGGTAATGTTCTCTAATTATAGTTTTTCAAAATCTATCTTCCATGGTTTGTACTAAACATCCCCGAATACCAAATTTAACACCAAACCCATAGTTACCCAGGGTTGGTGTGTTATTAAATAACATTATCCAGAGCACAAGGGATCAAATCCCAAAATACCGATCAGTTTAGTAGCCATGTAATTACTAGATACAAATATAATTGTTACATTACATTATGAAATGAAAAAAAAACATTTTTCTCATTTTAACCCATTGTCCTCTCTTATACTATCCATGTAGGTCTGTAATAAAATACTTCTTCACATACTGGGAAAAAAAAGAAAGGGGTGACCTCAGGGGCACACTAAGGATAACAATATAGCAGAAACTTTCATTAATAATCATAAACATTTAAGGCAATGTATATGACTAAAACACTAGACTTTCAAACATAAAATTCTGCAAAATATGGAAAAGCTAAATCAAGTAATTCCATTTACTTATTCACAGAGATATTCTACTAGTATAATAGTCACATGTAATATCAATAGCCGATTTCATAATACTAGAATTCATAATGCCATAAATCATAACCACATAGTCATGGAATCATTCCAAGACTACAAATAATATTTTTTCAAAGCCTTATTCCAAAACAATAGTTTTTCTCCTGAGACTTATTGATGCATTGTGGATATATTTCAGGCTCCACCCGTCATTTTTTATGTCCAATGCATTCCTCAAATGAAAATGTTGAAACATAACCTAAAAATTCGTCTTAAAACAAGAATATGAAATGTTAACACGTTAACCATAAACCATTATTGGTATAAAAATAACACATCTATAGTCAAACATATCACAAAACCTTAAATACAATATCAAATCAGAATAAATCAACTTCAAACAAATGTAAAATCCATCAATGAATATTGACAAAGATGAAATAAAAAATGTTTGAGAGAAATATCTCATTATATTTTGAATAAATTTAAAAGTAACATAACTATAAAAGAAAAAAATGATTTCAAAAATATTCTTATAATATTATAAGGGAATCCTTTAAGGTGTTATAATGTGGGAAAATATCCGCACTCACTGTATATATTAAAAAACATTCATTCCTTAACTTTGTCGAAAAGGTCATAAAGGACCTTGTTTGCAAAATGACAGAATGATTCCATTATAAAAATTTTATAAAAATTAAAAAAAGGGTATAAATGAATTTAACCCTTAGTCTAGTAAATAGTTAAAATGTTTTGAAATACATTTTTATGAAACACGAATGAGGATGATAAATAATTCCTAGTAGATGCTTACATTTAAACAACATGGGATAATAAAGAGATTGAAAATTAACACTTACCTTGAAATTTTCCTTGATTGTTGATACGTTAACCTCATGTATAATAGTTAAATAATTTATATTAAATTATAAAAGAACCATATACATAAATTTGATATTATATATGATCTTCTAATATTGCTTTGTTAATAATATCTCAGTAGTATCATTGTTTGGGGTGTTTCCTGATCTGTTTTCTTTTATATGATTGGTTACGTAAGCCATGATTGTTATGGAAAGGATGTATTTTATTCATATCCACAATTTTATTAGGTTCTTAAATATTATTTTTATTGATAAAATTAAAATTATTCCTGATTGGTTATGATGGGGAATGAATTTCATCGCGTTCATGGAGACGATAATCCGTATGTACATAGGAGCGACAATATCAATATATTGATGGTGAAATAATATGTAATTGGATGGTATATCTTATATATATAATTCTTAACACGTTATATTTATTATTTACATCAGTTATACTCATTATTATACCCATCCAAATATTGAAGCTTTTGAAGAACAAACTACACCATAATGTGGAGACGGTAAGTTGTTCGTACTCACAAATGGTGACATTCCATTCATAGGATAAATAAAAATAATTAATATGGATTTACCATATTTATAATAACATCACATTATTTATAAGGTACTGGAGTTGTTATTTTGTTATGAAGACAACAAAGAAAGACGAAGTGGAAGAAGAAATTAACATTGAAATATGTGGTGAAATTATAAACTCTTCTTCAGGTGTTTCCTTTTGAGTTAATCAAAATGGATCCATAGGTTGGATTTATGATCAAATTAAGGCCTATAGGTAGAATTAAGGGTTGTTGGGAGGATATTTGAGCAGGTTTTGGAAGCGAAAAATGGCTTTGGAGGTGTGATTTTGAGAGTAGGGGAAGTAACCTTTTATAAGAGAGGTGAGGGTCACTTTAGGAAAAGATTGAAATATTATTTTATTATAAATTAATATTCTGTTTATAATGGATAAAAAAAATTATTAGTCGATATGGTGGGGTTGGGTCAAAGACCTCTCAACCGAAAGGCTTTAGACATGTTTAGGTCACCATATTAACCTTATCTTTTAGATTTAACTCTTTGTTAAATATTTTAACTATTACAATGTCTTATTGTATTTTTATATGTCATGGTCAATAAACATACTATAATATAACAAACGAACCCCAAGTGGGTAACTAATTAATTATATATTATTCTATATGTCTATAGGCCAAATAATAGGTTTTTAGGAATATTGTATCAATTAATTATATTGTATTTTTTTAATCTCATTTATATCAATTTTGACAGTATTTAGTATTTGGTTTTTTTGAAAGTCATAAAAACTTTATCACTTCAAACAATATTTATTTAATCAACCCTAACATGTCATATTAACCTAGAAAATTCGTGGAATAAATCAAAATTCTCCATTTATAATTATATTAATATTTATAATATCAATATTTTAATCATTTTATAATAAGGTAATTAATGCATCATCATTATGTCGT
Source organism: Viscum album (assembly GCA_963277665.1). Classification (NCBI taxonomy): domain Eukaryota; kingdom Viridiplantae; phylum Streptophyta; class Magnoliopsida; order Santalales; family Viscaceae; genus Viscum; species Viscum album. Next base: position 1,586,407,672 of record OY728141.1, on the reverse strand, counting down.
AAATAAATTTAATTATTTAATTTCTAAAACTTATAAATAAAATAAAATTATGTAGGGAATATTTTTATCTTTATAATGAATATTTATTGTCGAATTTATCTTATTTATACCTCTATATTAAAAATATTTTAGTTATTACATTTTGAATTTAACACTATTAACTCATCTTTAAGTAAAACAATAATAAATGCACTATTCTAATAAAAGTGGACCAAAAGGATCATATTTTATTACTAAGGTTGATTTTGGTTTATATACACATATATAATTGAATTAGGACATGTGTTGTGGTAATTGTAATATCATGTTTACCTTTAATTAGACTATTTTACTTTTAATCGTGGTAAATAAAATTCAAAAGATACTATTCAACAAAAATTATTTTAATCCTATTGAACCACATTTTACTTACAGATGTCAATAGTGTCTCTTGTATTTTTTAAATTCAATTTATAGAAGCTGTAAAATTAAGTTTTATGCAAATAAGCAAATGCACCTAGAAGGTGGGTAAATGATCGTAAAAAGTTCAATAAAATTTTATATATGTAATATTATTAGAAAATGACATCCGAGAATTAAATTGACCATACATAGGTATTATGTAACTATTTTACATAAAATAAATTTACTTAAAATAACCAATTATTTAAATAAAAAGTCGGTTTAAAAAAATAACGGAGTGTTTTTTACTATTTATCAAAAATTGAATGTTTGTAGAAAAAACCAAAAATCCACCCTAAGTTAATTTAGATATTCAGAATCCAAAAATGAAGTGCATTTTCAAAAAATAACATTTGAAAAATTTAAAACATTGGGTATTACTATTCATAATGGCTAGTATGATTGGTCATGGTGTATTAGAACTCAAAGTTGCCTACAACGCATCCTATTGTATTATTCAAAAGGAAACATAACGTGGAAGCTTGGGGTGATACAATATATTTTTATTTTTATTATTTTGATATTTATTATAAATATATATATAACAAAAGTGTGTAATATATATAGTTTTATAATTTATTTAATCATATTCCTTCTCACTATTCAACTGTTAGGTAATGATTTTCATATTAAGTAATAATATTATTATTATATTTTTTTCAGCAAAAATGGACCTTTCTTGTACTGTAAGATTTTGAAGATACTCATTATTTCTTTTAAATAAATATGAGATTAGTGTTCTTTATATCCAATTCTATCAAATAAACTTTTTAATTTTATAATATTGCATATTTACATTCTCCCCAAAAAAATTAATTGTTTCCTAGCAATTTAAATTTGATCTTGGTAATCAAAGGATTGATATTTGGAAATACCATTGTTATAAATCCCAGTTCATAAAAATATTTAATAAAAAGTCCACATAAAAATGATAAATGGAAGTATAATGTTCTTATTTAATACCATATAATTAGGTTTATATGTAGGAGAAAAAATATGGGGAGTAAAGATATCAACATTGATGAAATGAAAAATTATTTTTAGATATTTTAGAGTTAATTGATCACAATAAATTTATTTATCACTGGAAAGTTAGGGACCACAAATCCATAAATCTGTAATGATTTTTAAGACCATTAAATCAACATTAATAAAGGTATTAGGTTATCATTGTTATATCATGATTATTTACCTACATTAGAAGAATTATTCTACTCTCCATGAATATATGGTAATACACTTACATAATATATTTCCATTTTATAAGCACAATTTCATCATTTGGTCATGCTTCAATCAATTTCTGATTCATTCCTCACTGTAAGAAATGAATTTCCAAAAATGATTTTTTTAATGCATGAATCACACTAAATAAATTTCAATAGGCTTTATGATCCATAAAAGAGTGACATGACTTTCCATCTGTCTATAATTATTTTACAAAAAAAATATGGTTAGTAAAGGATATCCAATAAAATAAGTAAATATCTAAACATCCAAAGTAACACAACCGGTTCAACAATAATATTTAATTTTAAAATAATTTTAATAAAAATGACGTATTAAACAATACATTGTATCATCCATTGGTAGGATCAAAACCTTTTTCATTATTCAGTCATGGGTTCAAACCTCGTAGCCTTTCTGGATGCATCAGTTTCTCACCTAACATGTTGTTTGTTCCTTTTTCAAAAATAATACTAATATAATTACTAAGATAATTTAAAAAATATTTTATATACATCCATAAAATATAATTTTTCATTAAATAACCATTTTAATATATTTTTCAATGAATCCTTTTTTAACAAAGTCTAATAATCTTATTTTACAATTATTATAATGTAATTAATGATAATGATAACCCTTGTTGTTACTAATAACGTTTGTATTGTGTCTATAGGATTTAAAGGCATTATTTCTCAAATAAATATTCCACTAAAACATATTCTTATTTTAAATGTCTCCCAAAAAATCCATAATCTTGGTAAACACTAATAAAACCAAAAAATCGATGTTTATGTCCCTAAACATATGATAAATAATAATATCACAATACCTTGATAGTATCCATAACACTTATGTTGATGAAAAGATATATTTATCAAAAATTTAACACAATCCTAATATGTTTTTATATTTTTATAATCAAAATACCATTATTAAAACAATTCTATAATTTAATTCAGGAATCCAAATACATAAGTATTTCATTTAATTTTTTCCACATATTTCATTCCATGGTCTTCGGTTTAACCTTTATATGTTGTCATTGACTCGTATAATGTAGAGGTTCTCCAAATTTAATATAATTAACTATAAATGGATCTCTGAGATGATATTTATTTCCTTACATTTTATGATTTATTATTCATGATAATTCAATACTTAATTCCCTTCTTTTCCATACAAAAAATATTTTGATTTTCCGATAAGACTCTATATTTTAAATCAATGACACTTTAGTTTTGTCCTAGTTAATTAATTATCATCATCTATTAAAATCATTCATAATTTTTTATAATGGAAATTTTTGATTTTCTAATCATATCCCCTATGACTATGATACTAAGTGTACAATAAAGCCCATTTTTTGAACAATTTGTGTTTATTGGGTGAATCCCAATGCACCATTTTCAGTGTTATTACCCTTATAAATATTGGTTTCAAAAAAACATTCACTTGTAGTATCATAACAGGGATGTATTCATAGGAAAAAAACATAATATCTACCTTACCAAAACATTAGGATGTCATTATATACTTATCATTAATATAGTTTAATGTTTCCTAATCTTTTTTTCCTTAAACATAGTTTCAATGATTTCTACTAAACCTATTATGATATAAATTGCAAAATAATCACTCGCACACAAGTGGGAGAATCATATAGTTTCCCCAGTGAAAATTTTAGAAACCAATAGCACCAAATAAGGAAAGCAAACCAGCCCACCCTCACCAAGGAAAACTACCCAAATAACATAAGTAAAGTAAGATAATAAAATAAGTGTTTTTAATGCTTTCGTCGGGGTGCACACATCCATTTGTTTGTGGAGGACGAGCACGCGCTGACTGTGGCCTAGCATTCCCGCTTTCCAATGGTAGGCGACATTTGTCGCTTATTCAGAGATTTTTGATCCTTGATCGAAATGGGATGATGGTATGTCGGTTCATCCTTCTGTGGATTCCTCCTCAGAAATCTTCACCTAGTCCGAGTCTCCCTTATACACTTAAGACGTTGTTCTGGAAACTCTTCCATGTGCCATAACATCATGGATACGGTTAATTACATTTCTTCTATCGAGACATTCCAAGGGGTCCATCCAGGGTAGAAACCTTTAGTCGGGGGAGTAGTCATGTTGGATATCCCTAGCGTGTCTGGTCACTATAACACTAGCGCAACTAGTTTTCTTCCCCTTATGATATGGCTTCTCGAGGGTGCAGAATCCCGAGGCATCCCACTTCGAATGTAAGGAATTATATTCCATAGGCATATCTCTGAGGTTTTCCTCATCTTACCTTGTTTAACACTGGTTATTTCATGAGTTTAATGTCTAGCGGTGACAGATCAGACTGATTGGAACACCGACTAGAGTGAATCAGATGGGTGTGACCCCTGGAGGGAATGCTGATGCTAGTAGGTGAATTGACAGGATCTCACTAGGATGTGGCGGCCTGGTTAAAAATCAAGATAGATGATGGAGAGTTGAATCAACTGAAGGGGGATGAGATGCAACCATCATGGAGGTGACGGTAGTGTTGTTCTTAAGCCTCGAAGATACTTATTACGTATCCCTGTTGTAGGGAATCAAAGTCCATGTAGTTCAGGATGGGGTATAGGGTTGGGCTCTGTGTAAACAATAGTGACCCGATGATATATTGGGGCTTTTGCGTGATTAGCAGCTTGAGATTTGTTCTGATGCAAGAGGTGAGAACCATAAATGTGGGTCACAATAGAGAGGACCACAACGACTTACCGTTGGGTTAGGGTTTGACAATGGCTTACCTTGAGAAGGAAACACAGCGGCTTACCGCTGGATGGGGAACAGTTTAGTGTCAAGCAGGAAAAAAGGGGCATACAGTTTAATGTCATGTGGGATAGGGTGGGACCGACGTGAAGTGGTTGGGACCAATGGTTGTAGGGATTGAACCTCAGGGAGGCTTCCTACATAAATTTACATTGAAATGATCAAAGTCCCCGTAGTTCGGGATGGTGTTGGTGAAACGATGCAAAGTGGTCCAGACCAATGGTTGATGGGATTTAACCTTATGGAGGCTTCCTACGTACCTTGCCTTAACAAGGATCAATGTCCACATAATTTAAGAGATGTGTTTGGTGAACCGACATGAAGGGGGTCGGGACCAACGGTTGTTGGTCTTGACCATCGGGGAGGCTTCCTACATACCTTGCATTGGAAAGGATCAAACTCCATGTTGTTCAGAATGGTATTGGTGAATCGACGTAATGGGGGCCGGGACCAATAGGTTTTTGTATTGAACCTCAGGTATGTGTTATACGTACCATGCCTTGGCATGGTTCAATGTCCACATAGGTCAGGATGGCATTTTGGGCTAATACTCTAGGCTGCTCGGAGGGGATGTCTTGGTCAATGCTTACTCTAAGCCCACATGATTCATGATCAGTGTGAGAAATAAGAGGAAATAGAGATGTGACAATCGCATCGTGAAAGGTGTTTCCATGGGAAGTGAAGTGCAGATTACACATAGTTAGCAACCCAAAATGGAAACAGAGTCTTATGCGTAGTCCGAAACCCAATGAGAAAACTGGGGCATACGTGTGGTTAGCATCCCAATTTGGAAATAGGGGATTATGCGTGGTTAGCATCCCAAGAATATAGATATTAGGACTTACTCCATGATGGAGGCCCATGTGGCAACAAAGGCCAGCGGAAGAGGGATTTGGCAATAAAGAGAGGATGGTTACGGTGCACATCCCCCCACTCTGGTTTTTGGATAGGAAGAAGATTGGAGGAGCATAAATTTTGCCTCTCTCAAGAATGGATCTAGGCTTACACTAAGGTGATTTCTCTTTCCTTGCATAAAAACTCTGCTCGAGAAAAGAGGATATCATTCCTTGTGAGGAAGATCTCACTATCATAGAGACGAGCAGGAAAATAGAATGTCTGAGATGGGGCACCCTACGTGTGATGCACGGGGTAGGGTCACAGTTTAAGGTCATGTGCTGAGGACGATAGTTCTTGACAGTTTAACGTCATGCAGCTCGGATGAGTCAGGTTCTCTCAGTACCCCTAAGACATACATAACTGATACCCACCCGCCCTCGGGGAAGGGAAGGAATCTGCAATGCCATAGTGAGTGTGGGTGATAGAGTGATCCATTGAGGTGTCCATGTTAGTGTGTCTATGAAACGAAGAAATATCCATTAGTGTGCCAATGCGAAGAAGCATGAGGTGAAGCAATGCAACGGGAAGCACCATCCAAGGGACTTGGAATTCACATCGCACGAGCCTCGAGGGCCTTATAATAAAATGGTTTGTAACGTATATGTTTCGGGTGTAGAAAGCGCCTGGATATGATGTCTATAATAGGGACATCAAAGCAAAAGAGTATGCACAAGGAGGGTGTCCTGTGTGAAAATGGAGCAGTTGCGCAGAAAAGGCAGGGTTGAGCGGACCCTGAGGTTTTTGCGCAATAGAAGATGATTTCACGCAATTGGCACGCAATTAGAACAGTTGAGCGTAAAAGGACGGGTGTGCGCACAATTGAGGATGATTTCATGCAAAAGGTGCACTGGGTTTTGTGCGCAAGTCGGAGGAGTTGCATGCAAGGAATGCCCAAATTATTTCTTGTAGGGGGTATAGATTGCGCGCAAGGGTTCTGAATTTTATGGACTTAGGTGAGGGTAAAGACAGAGTGGTCCCACACAAAGGCGGAACCCTGGGAGACATATCGTGAAAAATCCCATACCCTAATGCCATCTTTTTTGTGCGGGAATCATGGAATTTGCGTAGGGGTGATGTTTTTTATTTTTCATCCCTTGGAAAACAAGGGGGTGTCCATCTATTTATAGGCGCTCAGTGTCAGTGGGTCCGTATGGAAGTTGATTGGTGTGGAAAAATCCAGTCCCATTGTTGGAAGTGTGAATGATTATGCACCCACTGTCGGCGATGTGAAATATTCCACACCTGGTGTCGGCTATGCGCAATTTTCCATGCCCACATGAAATGATACTTCATATACCACGATTTATCGCGTCATAGAGCTATTTTTTGCGCCCCTTTTGGGGTTTTCACACGACACCTTCATTCCTCCCGAGACTGATCATTGAGTCAAAATATGTCTTTGTTTTATCCTCAAATGCCTTATTTAGGATTCAGTGTCTACAAATGCCCCCCCCCCCCTCAGAATCAAATCTTTGAGGGTACGCAAATATCAGATTCAAAGGGAAATGACGAGATGTCAAATCTTCTGAGGTCGGTGCATGAAAAACACTTCATGGGCATGTACAACCATAAATTTTTCATAAACTACTTTTCACACGCCAGGAAACCCTGCTATGTGCCTATAAAAACCCTTTGTGGGCCACCTAAACCATATATATGTTCTTGTGCGACAAGTCTTGAGCTCTCGTGCGCAAAAAAATTCACTTGCATTGTGTGAAATATGACTTCTTTTGTGCATAATTCACCGAGTTATATCGTGGTTTTACGAACAGAAATAGTTTTTTTTGCACTGATACCTTTGTTTTTTAAGCCGGTTTTTTATATTTCATGTTTGGTGTCGGTCCGTTCATGTGAGCTCATTCAAACTATTACCGAAAAAGATGACTGCTAGTCGGGCTAACTCTTAGAGGGAATCTCAATACGCTGCTCAAAGGGATGATATGGTTGCAAACCCTGAGTTTTATGGCACCGAGAAGGATGTATCCAACAAAAAACATTCTTCAACATGTTGACCACAGCCCATATGTAGTATGTGATGTCTAAAAACCAACCAATCTGAGACATTGGTATTCTAGAGGAGGTACTGATTCTGAGATTTGAAGTCAATACCCAGTGGTCATGGGTGACCCGTGAGGATGACCTCTCCTGATATAACATTAATAACAATAGACATCATGCTAGAGAAACCAGACACATGGATGTTTACATCCTAAACCCCAAGACAAATACCATCTTGGGAAATGAGCCGATTGCTGAGGATTCTCCGGCTCATTACGCAAGTAATTTCTGACAGAATATCACCGATGAGACTAAACGCTGGTGGTAGGATTGAGACATAAGGTCTAGAGGCAACTTCACAAGTGAGGGGGCCTGGGCGTATTTGGTATGCCAAAATTTGACTAGATTGGGGCTGAAATTCAGCACATTGGGTTGTTGAAGGTGGTGTTGATGTCTCAGTTTCATTTCTACCACCAGCATAAACATGGTTCAGAGCTGTTTACCCAATGGTCCAACGATACCAACACCTACCTTCCCCACCATGGGTAGGATAGTAGCATCCCATAGAACATTCATTGTGTCAGGGGAATTCCTTTAGATGTACTCTAGTATAATGAATTCCTTCCGATGAGGAACATCTGGGGAGAAAGATCACAGACTCCTATATTGACATGGAATCTGTTAGAGCTGGCCAAGGAGAGGCTGGTGGTCAAGGACATTATGAAGGACATCACCTAATAAAAGTGGTTCATCCTGTTTCTGCAAAACTACCTGAATGTAAATATGTTGGAGAGAGGAAGAAGTAGTCCAAACAAAGCATAGAGAAGAAAGGGAAGATCATACTGGGGGATCCTAGAGGCGGGAGAATATCAATCCTGGTGTTTTAGTGTAAATGAATGCAGATAAACAAACATCATGTATGCTAGATTTATTGTAACCTTTCTGGGCAGGTGGTTTCTACCAGTGAGGGACTCGAGGATGGGAGTTCGTCCAACAACATAGGTGATGGATGGTATTTTGGGGTGTAATACAATGTTTATCTTGAGGGTCCCTGTGTTGGCCCATTTTTATGCCATCCTATGGCATATTTCGAAAGGGGGTTCACCGAGGAGGATATATGGCCCTTTCCAAATCCATCATGGCTGGCTCGCGACTCATTGTGGTAGATAAACCTTTCCAAATTCCAGTCATCCCCTGGGTAATAGGTATGGGTCCCTCCTTATAGAACATTTTTGGGGTCATGTTGTTGACACTCAATGAAGAGGGGGTCAGGATCAGGATCCAAAATCACAATAATTTTACATTTACATTGTTCTTTACCCCTACTGCCTAGATAGTAGACAATGGGAAGGTCTCACTAGAGTAAAGATAATACTTCCAATGTATCATAGGTGGGGTGTTTGTGGCCCGAGTCGACGATAAGATTCTATGTGAGCCTTACGTGCCATCACGATTTTCCAAGCAGTTTGGATGCCTCCAATGGAATCCAAAGAAATTATATACAACGGTACGGGAGGAGATTCATAGCTGTGTTCATTTCCAAATGTGGTTTATGTTTACAACTTACAACTCTGTAGAATTCATTAATTATCCCCCTGCCCTAGTTTATTCAGGCCTTTCAATTAAATATGACAATCATTGGGTTGTGGAATACCTTGAAGGGGTTTTTCATAAGCGAGTCCGATTAGTCAAGGTGGCCAGTGTAGAACCTGGGCAGCGAGAGAGCAGACAAGGAGCCGTCAGGGAGGAATGGTCTGGAGAAAGCTGGGGAACTGGGCTAGGGAACACTGGGACAATATCAGTGGGAACATCACATGTTGTGGTTGTGAATTAATCGTCGTGGGGAAGAGGGGCTCATGAAAAACCTCACAGAGTAGTTAGGTAGATTCGTTGGAAGAAGCCAAGGTACCTACTTCAACTATACATTGATGCAATCTCCCCTACACTGTGGTCAGCTTGGTGAACCCTGCGATAGTTGATGGGCACCAAGGATCTTTGGAAAAAGATAGTACGAGGAAGAATCTCATAGCCAGATGTCATATTTATTCGTATTGATGGCAAGGTGAACTTAAATTGTCATCATGCATATTTGATGGCCATGGATTCATATGCACGCCAGCGAGGTCAGCATGAGGAACCACCCCTCCCGGTGAAGGTAATGCACGACCAGTAGCATGATGCAGAAATAATTTCATCTGAGGGTGATGATAGTGATGAGGATCTAGAGGGGAGTGAGTCAGAAAAGGAGGAGGGGGAAGGAGAGGGTTAAGGGGAAAGAGAGGAATTACAGGAAGCTAAAGGGAAGCTCAGAGGTGGAGGGTCTCATGGGATGGCCTACCAATGGAGTCATTAAGGGAGTGTAGAGATTATTGGCTCCGATATAATAATAATTGAGATACTTGAGGTATGAATCAATCCTTATCCACCATTTTCCTTTTTTTCATTTCTCATAATATTTATTTGGATCTTTTTTTCATCCCTATCAGGCTTATATTGGTGCTTATCAACAAGATCCATCCAAAGGGGGGGGGGGCAGAGGACACACCGAGAGAGAAAGGTGGGGATCCGACACACATTATTGATCTGACAATCACTGAAGGTTCTTCCACAGTGACATCTCCTACGGCGATGGAAATGCCGAAGGCCGATGCGCTGAGTTCACGTAAGTTTTATCACTTAATCACCTTTGTTTTCCATTAAAGAACCCAACTGATCAGGGTGTTTATTGGTTTTGAAGTAATCTGAACATTGGAAGCTCAACAAGACATTGAATCAATGTCATATTTGGATACCACGACGGTGAATGCACTAACCCACTCAGGACCCACATATCAAACCGAGCTAGCCTAGGCACTTGGTGAGAAAAGAGCTATTGATACTGGAAATATCAATACCAGAGCGGGGTCTGAATATGGTAAGGGTGAAGTTTCCTGGGCTTAGGTGATATTGGAAGGCCTCCCACATATTTAAGAGACTAATACCATGAGAACAGTACTAGAAAAGACCCTGCAACTGATCTCTTGGGACAATGAGTTATGCTCTATGACCACTGATGAAGAGAGGGTTCTTAGGGTGTAGGAATAATCCTGCAGGCCAGAGGCCATAAGGTAGAAGTTCTGGTGAAATCCATCCAAAATGCTGATCCTTAAGGGACCTATTTTGGTTAAAACCATAATGTTATCCTTATTTACTAATTCCACCTCTGAATTGGATGCATGGATGAACTGCTTTCTTTTCTATTTTATTGAACTCCAATAACAATCCTAAAATATATAGCAATCCATTCCTAAGATCACGTGGGTCATGCTCGATGTGAGAAACAAGGGATTCTAGCAGTATTACATCATTTTAATGTAGGAGTTTCAACCATACTTTAGACACCCGGGGTAGAAATGACCCATCCATGCTTCTGAAAAGAAACGGAAAGACCTGAATAAAGAATATTGTCCTTGAAAAAGTCAAACTATCACTTCCCCAATATGCTCTAGTGCACAAGAGAGGTAATTCCAGGGGCGTTAGAATCAATTCAAACATAGGGGAGTGGAATGTGAAAATCTCAATAACAAAAAATTTGAACATTATAGGGGTGGAATGAAAATATAGGATAACTATTTACCGTGTTCGAAACGCAATATCTTTTTTGTATTAGCCATAATATGGGATAATAGACAAGGGCCGACAGCTAACCATGTTCGAAACATAGGGACTGGCTTAGAATGTCATCCATTTGTCTTCTAGAATGTTTACCCAAGATAGTAGGTGATTCATAGGCTAAGAACCCTTACTATTAGGTGGTTCCTTTAGATGTGAAAGGGGATGAGGGTCTAAATATATGGCACGCAAAGCATGGAATGTGGACTGGTGGATTGTTTGAATGGAGTCCAACACTCATAAAATTACGCCACCATAGTGGAAACACATTAGGTGGATGAACCAGTCTGATCGGGGATCATTCCTACATCTAGACAGGACCTCTAGGATGAGAAAGTTGATGCATCCCATCAATTTACTGGGGAACACTGATCATGTATAAGGTAGAGCTGTAGTTACAGGGTTACCCAAATGATTTCGGGCCAAAAGGAGGAAAACGAGGCGGGAACAGGACTTATGATTCCTGGGGATGGACCTGAAGGAAAGATGCCTAGGAATTCCTATGTGTCCCATGAGGATGGGAATCAATCATTATGTAGTTCTTGAAGATGTCTTTTAGTTTAATGTCTTGTAGAGAGGACACATAATGATCTTAGTTTGTGGTCATAGAGTTTCAACCAGGGATGGAGGGAATGTGGGAGACACAAGGTGAGGTAATTATAAAACCTGATGTGAATGAGGACATGAAGTATAGATCCCCATGTGTTCCTTGGGGGTTTTAGGTCGAGAGATCGAAAACAACTATTGGTCTAGGTCCCAGCCAAAGTGTACGATCATTCCTAAGTATCCCATAATGAAGGGAATCAAGCTAAACATAGTTCTAGGGATGACGTATAAGGAGACCTCAATCAAAGGCCTTAGATATCGGACCATGAAGAAGTTGAACTCTTCCATCCAAGCCCAAACCTCGATCCGGTCTTTAAGCCCACGGGAGTCAAACTCGGTGTAGGAAACAAGGGCCGAAGGGGTCTTTTAAATGCATGGAATACATGTAAAGGGTATTTCAGTGCAGATCCCCACATGAAGCCTTATCACTGCTTTATCCTCCAAACGTGTGAATGAGTACTGAGGGATAACACCATGAGTGCTGAAATTCCACTTGGACATGATGGGGTGGAAAATGATGTGCATCATATAACCAACATTTAAGGCTTGATGGGGTTGGTGTGACGATGGAGGAGAACTATTGACCATGTTTGAAACACATCATCCAGATCTTGTGACCTGAAATGGGAACAACAAATGAGCATCAAGTGATGACCATATTCGCAATGTATGACTTGTATCCATTTGTTATTCGAAACCCTTGAGGATGTTGGCCAGTAATGGTAGGAGAGCCCTTGGGTAGAGCGTACATACAACATTGGGGTCCCTTTGGATGTGAATGATAATTAAATCCCAAATGAAGGGGAACAAGAAGCCTGGAAAATGGGGGAAATAATGTCTAGGTAGAATCCGTCACTCGAGGTTCTGAACTAGAGTACTCCTGGGCACATTGGCAAATCACTGAAGAGGGTCAAGGGACCCACCTTAAGAAAAGTCAACTCTAAAAGATGAGTTTAGTGCAAGGTAGTGAAGGGCGCTCAGGAGAGAGAGGTATGTGGCATGGTTGTTACAAACCCAATGTGAATGAGGGAAACATTCAGGACCACACCCTGTTTTCTGACCCGAGGGGAGTCTTCAGTAGTAGAGGTTGGGGAAAAAGACAAAATGTCAGGGTGTTCCTACATATCCCCTGAGTATGGGAATCAATCCATATGTAGTTCTTAAGGCCATACAGTTTAACGTCATGTGGTGAGGACGTGGGAGGATAGAAGAACGAGGGAGGGCACATGGTGCAATCATCGTAATCCTAACATGAGTGGGGCCAAATAATCCTACATGACACTATATGAGATCCTCCTAAAGAACTATACCCAGGGGATATTCAAAGTGGAAATTAGGGATGGAGTCAATATGAAGAGTCCAAGAATTCCTACCTGTCCTATGTGAATTTGAATCACAATATACATAGTTCTTGCGTTTTAACGTCTTACAGGATGACAAATAGTTGAATGTCATGCATGACGGTATACAGTTTAACATCGTGCAGGATGAAATAATGTTTACTGTCATGTGGGGATTTTTATAGTTTATGGTTAGCTAAGACCGGATTGTTTAATGTCATGTAGGACCCTAATGAAGTTTTGGGTCATAGGGATAATACAACTTCAGGTCATGCACGACCAGAAGACTCGGGTAAATTATTCCTTGAGTAACATTCCATTTGTGGGAGGAGTTATACATTCACCGTCCATGGTAAGCAGGGAGTGCATGTCATTTGTGTAAACCTTCTGAAAAAAGTAAGGTCTTTCCCATTTGGGCTCCAACTTGTGTGGTTTCTTTCTAGGTGTCATTAGTGTCCTGAGGGAGAATACCATGTTGCCTAGAAAGAAGGTTAAATGGGGAAATTTCTTGTCGAGATCTCTAGCTATCTTGTTTAGAGGCCCTTCTAGATTATATAGGGCATGAATCATATTCTTTTAATGTGCTTCCAAATCATCCGGACAAATTGTAGCTACTTCATTAGGCGCTTGCTGATCATAGATAGTTGTGCACAGTGATGGAAACTGAATATTGATGGGTAGGACGGACACCGTTCTGTACACCAAGGAATATGGGGTCACTTGGGTGGAATTACGGGTCATCATCCGAAAATCCCAGAGGGCATTGGCGAGCTTGTCCTGCCAATTTTTTTTATTTTGACGAAATTTTTAATGCATAATGTTAGAGAGGGTTTTGTTGAACGCCTAGATCTATCCATTTGCTTGTGCATGATAATGGGAGGTATGGTTGGAACATATGTTGAACTTAGCATAAAGTTTCATTACCACAGCCACCTGGAAGTTAGTGTTGTTATAGGTAAGGATGAAGTAAGGGACTCCAAATCGGCAGATGATGTTGGAGCTCACAAAGTGAACATTGGTATGGGACTTGACTTCCTTGAGTGGAACTGCCTCTACCCACTTGCAAAATAAATCTGTAGCGGTTAGGATAAACCTACACTGGTGATTTGTCATTGGTGGACATGGTCCCATGACATCAAGTCCCTATATAGAAAATGTCCAAGAATAATTGGTAGTGTGGGGAGGTTTTGGTGGCCGATGTATAAAGATGGAATAAATTTGGCATGCAAGGAACCTTTTGGAAAACTCGATTCAGTCATGGATCATGGAGGGAAAAAAATATCTCAGTCTCTGGATCTGGTGAGATTCATTCCGCTCGGTCTGATGAGCCCCACTGAAACAAACATGAACCGCCTGCATGACTTGGGAAATATCAGATACTAAAATATAACGGTGGAGAACCCTATAAATCCCACACTTGTAGAGGATCTGCTCATGACCCAGACCATCCCGGAGGGTAAATTGTAACGTGTGGCATCAAATTCGCTCGTGCTCAGCCAAATCATTTGGGAGATTACCGTATTGTAGATACTCAAAAATGTTGGTTCTCTAGTCAGGGGTCACTTCAATTACTACATTCGAGAGACCTGGGGGTCCTGACATGGAAGCTCTGGCAGTAAGATGGCTTACATGTGGGTTTCCATCGTCATATGGAGTAACGGGAGAAATGACTGTTCGGTGTGCCATGTGGATATCAGATCACCTTGTTTTGGCTCTACTTGTGATGTAACTAGGCTAGCCAGGGGGTCATCTCGATCATTCTCTGATCGAGGGACATTAGTATCTTATGGACAAGATGAGAACTGGGCCATTAGATGGAGAGTGTGTTCCAATAATGGTACAGGCTCTGGATTTCTTACAACATAGTCACCATTGATCTGCTTGATGACTAGTTCAGATTCCCCTTTCACATGAAAATGGGGCACACCAATCTCGAGGGCCAGCTCGAGGCCAGTAATCAGAGCCTGATACTCTGCCTCATTATTAGTGCATCCTTCTGACAATAGGAATGAATACAACTGAATGGATTTTGATGGGGCAATGAAGACAATACCCAGGCCTACTTTGTTGAGCCTAGGGACAATGAAACGTTTTCCCGTGGGGCTCCGTAAATCACTATAAAAGTTTATTTTTCAGTAAAAAATGTCTTGGTCTACCAAGAGGATCACTTCATCAAGGAAATCGAGATCCAAGGACTAATCCATATGAGTTGGATGGGAAGCAAGGAATTTCACCAGCACTTTCCTATTAATATCCTTTTGAGGGAAAAACCTTATGTCAAACTTCTATATAATCACTACCCACCGAGTTGGATGTCCTATCAACATGGGGAAGTTTAGGATGTAATTCAGTAGATCTACTCGGGACACCATTTGTACCTCATGATGCTGGAGGTAATGTCTCAATTTCTGTACAGCGAATACCAGTGCAAGACAACTATTCTCGATAACGGGGTATTTGGTCTCCATATAGAGGAGCATACAGATGAGGTAGTAAAGATTGGTCTCTATCCCCACATTGTTCTTTTTGGGCCAGAAGACAATTGAGAGACTGCTTCAGAGAGGTCATGTAATGGATCAGTGTCTTACCTTATACAGGTGACATTATGACCGGAGGTTGAAGCAGGTACTATTTGATTTCCTCGAAGGAATCCTGGCATTCTTCATCCCACACATAGACAGTGCCTTTCTTCATGAGCCGAAAAAAGGTCTTTCACTTTCCGGCTAGATACGCGATGAATTGTTGTATGTAGGCCATGTGGTATTGGAAACCTTGAAAATCTCAGAAATTGCTTGAGGGAGACATCGGGATAATGGCCTCTATCTTCTCCTGGTTAATCTTGATTTCCCATTATCTAAAAACAAAGATGAGATACGTTCCAGAGGTGACACCAAAGGCACACTTCAATGGGTTCATCATCAGGTGACGGGAAAGAATAATTTCGAACTCTTTCTCAAGGAATTTAAGATAGTCCTGACGTTGGTGATATTCGACCACCAAATCCTCCACGTAACATTATACTAGTGTTCTGAGGATTGGATTAAATATGTGATTCATATCCCACAGATATATGGCACCCACATTCTTTAAATAGAGAGGAATGACTTGGTAATAGAATGTGCATTACTGTTACCAGAAGGCTATAGACACATCATCCCCGAGAGCCATTCAGGTCTAGTTATACCTGGAAAACCCATCCATGATAGAGAGGGCCTGGAACCCAGTTGTGGAGTCAATTAATAACTCTATCACAAGAATGGGGAAGTCATCCTTCGAACAGTGATAGTTGAGATCCCGGGAGTCGATGCAGACTCTGATCTGTTTTTTGATTTTCCAGACTGAAACAATGTTGGCCATCCATTTGGGGTACTAAACCTCCTTAACGAAATTGGATTTGATGAGCATATAAACTTCTTCTTCAGCTTTGGTACTATGAGAAACGTGCTTCTTTCGGAGAGGCTTCTCGAACCCACGATGATTTTCCAGGAGACCGAGGCAGTGGATGACCACCTGAGGATCTAGTCTGGGAATCTTGTCATAAGTCCAGGAGAATACATCATATTGTTATTTAAATAAGTATATGTACTACTATTTCTCCTCGAGTGGCATGGAAGTACAAATCAAATTTGGTTTCAGGTCTGCCTCGCTACCGAGGTTCACATATACCAATTCATAAACCGTGGCGGAGATGCCCTCTTCAAAGGAGGGGGGAGCATCCTCTAAATCATCTTCTTCACTTATGGAGGATAGATCCTCAATGGGAGGAGTTTCCTATGAGTCTAATGATCCATATGGGATGTATGTACCCACTTGATCAGAAGTGGACACCACATCAAGGAACTCTTGTGATGCCGAAACCATAGCGATGAAGGATGTAGATATGATCCCCTATAGTCTTCAGCCCAAGGGGTCACTCTTGGTGATATCGAAGCAATAGTGGCACATTGTCTTGATCCAGTTTATGCCAGCCCAGTGAAACAAAAAAGTGTGGTGTATCATCATCACCATGGGGCGGACATCCCGATACCTTATGGGGTAGGGAGATCTCAGATTACTCGATCCATATTTGTGTAGAAGTATGATGTGATCATTCGGCATCACTTAGACTTGGGAATGTGTTCCTTCTCGTTCTAGAAACAATGAATCATTGTACCATGTATAGGTTTTTAGCCTCCGACCAGTGGATTGGAAAGATGTATGCATCATCTAGATCTGTCTACATGTCATTTGTAGCCATAGCATGCTCAACCTCATAGCCTAAATTTTCTTGTATTTTCTCTTGTAATAGTTGGCATCCAGATAGCAGGCTTCACAAGAGGAAAAGGAAGTCTTGTCACATTAGATCCATCCCACTCAACCATTAAGGGAGTACATGACGCACAAGTTATATGATGAAGGAACCATCACATCTAGGTGGAGCCATGACCTTCCCATCAACTCATTGTAGGCAGTGTCCTTGGAAACAACCATAAACTCAGTGCTGGCGACTAGGCCACCGAACTATGTCTTCAAGAGGATATTTTCGACCAATGTATATTCTATCCTATTATAACCTTGGATTACTAGGTTAGAGTGACTCAGATCATCCTCGGACAACCCCAGTTTTCAAAGTATCTTAGTCGGTATTAAGTTGATCCTGGAGCCTGTGTCCACAAGACAATGACGAACCTCCACTCCATTGTATTGGACGATGATGTACATTGGGAGAATGTTCCCCTGAATGGGATAGCCTTCATATTCTCCATAGAATGAGATGATGGCCTGGAATTCAGCATCCTCAACCACCTTAGCACGAAAGGGTTTTGTGGCTGCTACCTCCGTCTAAATCTCGAGGGAGATTCTTAAAGCCTCGGAGAGGCCCTCACGCATATCTGATGGCAGGAGAAGGGCCTAAAGGATAGAGAGATTTTTTGGAATTCTAGAAAGATGTTTATAAAATCATACTTCCATTCTAGGTGATATCTTCTTCTTACATAAGGTCACTCTATGATAGGAGGTATTGTGGGCCCTACTGACTAAACTGGCGGCTGACTATTACTAGGAATATCTCACTACTCATTAATTGAAGCCTATAGAGTGACTATCGGATGAGTAAAAAATGACCAAGACTGGTCTCTACCAAAGTGTGGCTAGTCACGACACAGTTGAGGTGGCTCTTCCCGATCCATCAACACGAATGGTGGACAAGGCGGACCCGATGACACCAAATGAGAAGGCTGCTCGTGCAGCACTCTGCACTAGGCCTACAGCTCGGTTTTAATAGCATGAACAGCTAGGCTAGAAATATATATTGATGCACTTAGACGAATAATATTTCCATGGACTCATCAATACAAACGATGTCTAGGGACGTTGGTAGGATCCACCTAGCGCTCCTCATTGTCAAGAATCATGTAGGGGTTTAGCGGTTATACGATATTCACCTAGGCATACCCTTGACCGTCACTTGAGAAGTCATCCACTACTAGATGGATTCTGCGTGGAATATCCATCTTTGGGGGCATGAAATCATCGAGAGTACGATATGACAATGACATTAGCGTGGGACTTTGTTTTCCCTTGTGTTGTTGGTTTCTTCTCTTCTTTGAAGGGGACTACTGAAACGATGATGCAGAAGTAGTATATATGACTTCTAAAGGCTCTGGTCGATTCAGGAACACAATGATAACACCATTGGAAAGGGAGACTATTTTATGATCCATCCAGTCATCATACTTCTGGGACCTACGGTTTGAAACCTGATGTCACTCGCCTTCGATGTCACTACAGCTATCTAGCCTCATGAAGAAACATGCCACTCGTGCCGGAGATGGGCCTTACCGGACTATGTTGTTATCCATAGGGTGTTGAAGCCTGTATTTAAGCACGTAGCACTGTTTTAGGGTGTTCCCTAGGATATGGTGATAGGGGAAATAATTAGGTTGATCGGTGAGGATCACCTCTTATGTCCTCCTTCACTCAGGAAACTGTAATATCCCATGCTCTAAGGCTCTGCGAATGTAACCGAGGTCTTGATCCTCATTAAAAGAGTAGGTCCAGTTACTCGTATCTGGGAAGGGGGCCCTGGGAGCTTGACCCTGATGAGGGGCTGGAGGATCCTGTCAATGAGGTGGAGCTTGGTTATATTTCCTAGGTAGTGGTGATGCATTGCGTGGGGTAACCTGCCGATTTTGAGGTGGGCGCTGCTGGACCGGAGGATGCATCTGAGGTGGAGGGCCTCTGCGAGGTTATGGAGGCGGCTCCACCGATAAAAACTCTAGTTTCTTTGGGGCCTCTATTTGGGCCATCATGGTGGGATCGACTCAGGTGTCCCTTCTCACATGGATTGTAAGTGGAAAAAGGCGTTCCTACTTAGCCTGCTGTAAGGATTCCTCTAGGCACTGGGCCTTGTGAGAGAAGTCTCAGAATCCCCCAGGGTAGTTCTAGGTTATCGAAGAGGGGACAAGTTCCATCTTGACATTCCCCACCCACATTGTCAGTAGTTTCCCCTAAGTCAGTGGCATGTCAAAAGAGTATGTGAGCCGTTTCCACCAGGTGACAAAGTCTAAAACACCCTCACCAGGTCTCTTCATGAAATTGAATAGGTTTTCGATACTCCTCTTTTGAGTGGAGGAACTGAACTGGTTGAGAAATTGCCTACGGAGGTCTTCCCAACCAGCAAATGATCTGATGGGGAGATGGATGTATCAGATGAACTTCAGCCCCTTTAATATCATTACGAAGCACTAGAGTTAGGTGGATTCCTATTTCACTAGAGTTCCTAACATGGGACCACACGTTGAAATAAAGTGGGCCAAGTGATGTGGTGGGTCTCCTAGCTTGTTGAAGGGGGGGGGGAAGTGGGATTCCTGAAACATGGGGGTGTTGGAATATCATCCACCCATGCCGGATAAGGCTTGCAATCAGTTAGGATTTATACATGTCATGTCTCCAATTCCATGAGGATGGAATGAGTGTTGTCAATGGATCATCAGGGTAGGGGTTCCTATATTGACGGGGATCCCTAACCACTATGGTTTTGGCACGTTCTTCAACAAGATAAGCAGGCTCGATGACTTGTGGAGTGGCTGGTTGAATGACTAGCGAAGTAGTTGGGGGAGCCTGAGCTATCTCCTGAGGGTTTTCACACTATTCATGAGGATTTTGAGACACATATTTCTCCCTCTTACCATATGTTCTGGCCTCAACCTTGTCTGCATGGGTAAGATGGTCAGGGTCACCTGGAGGTAGTTTGCTGAGGGGAAGTTGTGCTTACCCCTACTGCCCCGGCCAAGGATCATTGTAGTCCGGCTGTCACTTCTCAACATGTTCAGGAAAGAGTTCGTTGGCCATATTCTTGTGTTTAGTGAGTTTCTGATGCAATGAGGCTTTTTTAGGATCATCTTCCGCCTTCTGCACCAAGCTATATGGGTTGGAGGGTTTGAGGGCTCCAAGAAGTTCCTTACCGTTTTTGGGATTTCAACTGGGGACGAACACCTTGTTGGGCACGGGAAGACCAAGTAGATTCATCTATTGATGAGTAATCCTTCCCAATAGATCTAGGATATGTGAAACTCCCTCGAGTGGTAGGTCCTGTCTAAGAACCTCTAGATCATTATCACCCTTGGCAGGTCATCCATGTTAATTACAACCCTGCCTGGAGGCATATCCTCCTTGTCGCCCAAAAAATAGTGCTAGTGCCAGATGGAACTGAAATGGAGGACCACTTACTACCCCCAACCATGGATTTTCACATGGGTATAAGCGTCCTTGATAATGTTTAAAATCCCTTTAAAGCTTCATATGCATCGTTTTTGGAGAGTACTATGGCGACTTGGTGAATCAGGGCATTAGGCCATGGGGAGTGCGGCTAAATCAACTAAACGACATTGTTGGCCGATGTCTTCGAAGTGCACCTAACTCTTGGGGTAGGCCACTTTTCGATGATGAAGATGAAAATGTGTTTCCACAAGGGTCTGGTGAAAACACTCGACCTCTTCATGGGTGAGCGATTCCAGCACATTGATATTTGGTGCTACAACTATCCAAAACATCACTGGAAAGTGGTCTATTACCAGAATATACCAAAAGCTCATTAGTCCATATTTGGGGTCTAGCCCTTCATTTACCCACTCGTCAACTGGAGGGGGCTAGGGAACCAATAGCGGTACTGAGGTAGACCGCTGGGACGGTGGGCTGGATGATGGAGAATATGGTGAGTGATCTGACAACCCACTGCATCTCAAGCTATCCTATGAAGAGTGTAGTGACTTATCCACCACATCATGGTAAGATGGGCTGAAAACCTCATTTTCTAGCATAGGGACCATGGCTTCAAGTGATGGGATATGTTGATGCTCGTCTACCATTGGTCCCCAGAATAGCTCTATGTGATCTCTAGTCCAGGTAGAGAGTGCTTCTGGTGATGATGGTTTTCATTGCACGGATGGAACCTAAGGAGATTCCATATTTTTATCCTCCTGGATATACCTACGGAGGGAGGTGGGAATCAAATAGACCTCACATTCTAGAAGTATGAAGCTAATGCGCCATGTTCCTACCCCGACCCTTGACACGGAGGATCTAAGCGAGTGATCCATCTTTGAGTTGTATCCTACCTCAGAATCTGAGAACCAGACTTGTTTAATCTCAGTATGAATCTTCTCAGTATTTTTTTTATAGCGGCAACCACCCATCCCCCTGCCCTGGGATGGTTCTTTGGGATGGGTTAGACTTCCGGCTTGTATAGTAACTTCAGTTGTACTAGTGCTGGGGTGAGATGATTTCCGCATGAGTGGGCTGGGGTGCAAGGAGCACCTAGACAGATATCAAAGAAAACATGGGTAGGACCTTCATGTCCACTAGATGATGTGTGGAGGAAATGTATATGAAAAGTTATGGAGTAGGTAGGACCTCCACTGGTCCTGATAGGAGCACAGGTAGGACCTCCATATGTTTTTTCCCTGGCAGCATCAGTACGAGGAGGGTACTCGTACTAGTCAAGCCAAACACGGGTAGGACCTCCGTGCTGGGTGCCGATGAAGCGAAGATGACCTTCACTTCCCTAATTGCTTGGAAGAGGAGGACCATCACCAGTTTCTACAAGTACATGACGTCGGCCTCCATTCTAGAGATTGATTGGATGTGTAACATCTCTATAATGGTGGTTTGTGGTATGAGGGATGACCCCATACCTGATGTAATGAGTGAAGAAGAGGCTTTCGTACTGAGTATCACTGCCATGGGGGACCCTCATTCGTACCAAAGGGAACATGAGGTGGACCTCCATGCCGAGCTTGGAAGCAGGGTGGACCTGCATTCTAAATGGTGGTAGTATGGGGAGGACCTCCATACTAGGTGTCGTTGTTGCGGGTTGGTCCGCGACAACCACTACCTGCACCGACGACCAAGAGATTCGGCCCAGCCTACCTGTGGGGCGGTTCAGCCCTCGATCCAGGTTAGGTACATAAGTTCCCCTTCTCAGCATACACAAGGGGATGATGATACACATCGGTGGTGGCACAGTCCATAGTAGTTTTGACATTTACGCCCCTTGGAGGTTTTCCTCCTCGGTATGTGCCTGATGCTGGCGTCTGTTAGCCAAACTGGGACCAGTGCTGCTGGAGCAAGGCTTGCCTACTCCTCGACTTGTGGGACTAGGTAGCGGTGCTGGCGCAGCCTTGTGGGAGCCGTACTTGGGGGCCCCTGGAATGAGATCCCAACTGTGCTAGCCCAGATATCACCTAGCTCATTGGCATAGGGGAGGCAGTCATTGAGGTGTTCCGGGGTGAGGCTCTCGAACTATTTTATATTGGAGTGGGGAGAAATGGATCCTTGGCGGGCCATATCCTGAGTCGGGATAAACCCGTCCTCATTGTATTAGTGTACGATGTCATTTATGACCCTTTTTTGAATGAACTCAAATGGGGATATGGGTCATGGGCACCAAAAAACTATGGGTATAGACATTGTCGCAGAAGTGGTGGAGCCATGCGGGATTTCCATGTTGGTGCTACCCCTGCCCCTGCATTGGTGGGTGGGTGGTGATCAAATTCCTGATGTAGCTTCTTGGCTCTTGAAAAGTAAGGAGATTAAACCATTAGACTTGAAACAAGAAAATTGAAGTACAATGCCCTAGCGCCATTCTATCTTCTATGGATAGTAAGAAGGATCGAAACTGATAACATTGCAGACCAGGATGTCCAAGGTTTTAATTACCCTGACTTCAGGTGAGTTTCACTCCGGGCCCACTATTTCCTTGGCGGGACCGGGTGCTAGATAACTGGATCTGATGACACACTAATCCACTGATGTCTCGAATTCTACTAATCTCCACATTTTGAATAAGAACTTCATGTCAGGTTCACCATTTCTATTTCTGATGTGTTCGCTAGGGCGTTCGCATCCATCAATTTAAGGAGTACGAGGATGTGCTGACTGTTTCCCAACATTTACACTTTCCAAAGGTGGGCGACATCTATCACTTATT
Organism: Viscum album; assembly: GCA_963277665.1. NCBI lineage: Eukaryota > Viridiplantae > Streptophyta > Magnoliopsida > Santalales > Viscaceae > Viscum > Viscum album. The sequence continues at coordinate 1,586,384,243 of OY728141.1, read as the reverse complement.
CAGGTATGTTTTCTCCTTGATCTAAATAGGATGATGGGATTTAGGTTCTTCATTCTGTGGATTCGTCCTTGGAAATCATCACCTAGTCCGAGTCTTACTTATAGACATAAGACGGTGTTCATGGAAGACTTCCTAATGCCATAACTTCGTGGACACTAGTTAATTACACTACTTCTATTGGGACATTCCATGGGGTCTGGTCTATGAAGAAACCTTTAGTTAGGGGAGTGGTCATATTGGACATCACTGGCATGTCTGGATGCTGGAACAGTAGCCCTTTAGGATGCTGGAACACTAGCGTGTCTTGTTTTCTTACCCATATGATAGGTATTCTCAAGGGAACGGAAGCCCGAGGAATCCCACATTGAATGTGGGGATTTATATGACATAGGAATGTGTTTGAGGTTTTCCTCATCTTCCCATGTTTTTCACAGGGTATGTCGTGAGTTTAACGTGTAGCGTAGATTGATCGGACTAATAGGAACACTGACTAGATTGGATCGAATGGGTGTGACCCCTAGATGGTATGCTGATGCTAGTTGGTGAATTGACATCATCTCACTGGGATGTGGCATCCTCGGTAAGAATCATGATTGATGATGGAGAGATGAATGAAGTGAATGGGGATGAGATGGAACCATTGTGAAGGTGACGATAGTGTTGGGTTTGAGCCTTGATGAGACATCCTACGTATCCCTGTGGCAGAGAATAAAAGTCCACGTAGTTCAAGATGTGGTATAGGGTTGGGGTGTACATATAGGATAGCGAGTCGATGATATATTGGGGCATACACATGGTTAGCATCCCGAGAGTTTATCTGACACCAGATGGGAAGACGAGAAATTTGGGTCCCAATGGATGGGACTACAGTGGCTTACTACTGGGATGGGGTTCAAAACGACTTATCCCTAGAAGGGATCACAACGTATTACCCCTGGATGGGGGGTAGTGTAGTGTTATATGGGAAAAAATGGGTGTACCATTTAACATCATGCAGGGCAGGGGGGATCGATGTGGAGTGGTCGGGACCAATGGTTGTTGGGATTGAACCTCAAGGAGGCTTCCTACGTACCTCGCTTTGGTAAGCATCAAAGTCCCTGTAGTTCGAGATGGTGTTGGTGAACGGACGTGAAGTGGTTAGGACCAATGGTTGTTGTGCTCGAACCTCAGGGAGGCTTCCTATGTACCTTTACATAGCGAGGATAAATGTCGACATTTTTCGGGAGAGGTTTTTGGTGAACCGACACGAAGGATGTTGAGACCAATGGTTGTTGGGCTTGAACCTCGGGTAGGCTTCATATGTACCTTTCCTTGGAAAAGATCAAAGTCCACATATTTTAGAATGATGATGGTGAACCGACATGAAGGGGGTCGGGACCAATAAGTGTTGGGCTTGAACCTCAAGGAGGCATCCTATGTACCTTGTCATGGAAAGGATCAAAGTCAATGTAGTTCGGGGTGGCATTTGGGTATTACACTCTTGGGTTCCCGGAGAGGATGTCATGGTCAGTGCTTACTCTAATCCCACGTGATTCATGCTTAGTGTGAGAAATAAGAGGCAAAAGAGACCTGACGATCATGTCATGAAAGGTGATTCTGTGGGAAGTGGAGTGCGGCCGACATGTAGTTAATGTCCAAAAATGGAAATAGAGGGTTGTGCATGGTCCACATCCCAAAGATAATACTGGGGATTATGTGTGGTTAGCATCCCAAAGAGGAAATAGGGGCTTATGCATGGTCAACAGCCCAAGGAGATGGAGTTTGGGAGTTACTCCAGGATAGTGGTCAGGGTGGAAACAAATCCCAGTAGGAGAGGGATTTGGCACAGAAGAGATAAGGGTTTTGGTGCCCATCCCCCCCTCTCTAGTCTTTATCCAGGAAGAAGATAGGAGGAGCAGGACTATTGCATCTCGTGAGAAAGGCTAGGGACTTACACCATGGTAGTTCCCCTTCCCCGTGGACAGACGTCGCTCAAGCAAAAGGATCTCATTCTATGTGAGGGAGTGCTCACTCCCGTGGAGATGAGAATGTATATAAAATTTCCATGATGGGGAACCCTACGTGTGATGCATAGGGAAGGGTCATATTTTAACATCATGTACTGAGGATGATGGTGCTTGGCAGTTTAACTCCAGCAGCTCGGACGAGGCGGGTTCACTCCACACCCCTATGACATACATAACTGATTCCCAGCCGCCCTTAGAGAATGGAAGGAATCAGCAATGTCATGGAGAGGGGGTGTTATGGAGTGATCCATTAAGGGGTCTACGTTATCATGGTTATGTAAAGAAGAAATAGTCTTTAGCGTGCCTATGCAAAGAAGCATGAGGTGAAGAAACACAACGGGAAGCACCCCAAAGAGGATTTGAAGTTACATCGCCGGAGCCACAATAGCCTTACAAGAAAAAAGTGTGTAACGTATATATTTTGGGTGTAATAAGTACCCGAAGATGATGTCTGGAAGAGGGAATTAAAAGTAGAAGAGTAGGCACAAGGAGGGCGGCATGCGCGGAAAATGTCGGGGTGAGCAGACGCGGAGGTTTGGGTGTAATATTAGATGTTTGTATGCAATTGTCATTAAATTAGAATAGTTACGCGTAAAAAGATGGGTGTGTATGAAATTTAGGATGTTTGCATGCAAAATTTGGCCAAGGTTTTGTGGAAAGTCGGAGGAGTTGCGTGCAAGGGATGCCTGATGTTTTGCGTGCAAGGTAACAGATTGCGCCCAAGGGATTTGAATTTTATGGGAATATGAAAGGGTCAAGCCAGGGTGGTCCTGGGTGAAGGCATACCCCTAAGAGACCTTTCGTGAAAAATTTAGTACCTTAAATCTATCTTTTTTATGCGGGAAAGGTGGATTTCTCGCAGAGGAGACAGTTCATATTTTTCAGCCGTCAGAAGTTAAGGGGGAACCATTCTATTTATAGGCATTCTGCATCTCTGGGACCATGCAGAAGCTGATTGGCACAGAAAAATCTTGTCCTGGTGTTGGCAGTGTGAAAAATTCTTTGCCCAGTGTCGGTAGTGTGAATCATTCTGCACCTGGTGTCGGCTACACGCATGTTTTCTCTCCCACGCGAATAGATTTTTCAGATCCCATGGGTTTTCATGCGAAAGTGATTTTTTTTCCACCCCTTTAGTATTTTTCCTATGGAACCTCTACTTCTCCCTAGATTGATCGCTGAGTCAAAATATGTGTTCGTTTTATTCGCAAATTCCCTATTTCTGTTTCAGCATCTACAGTAAGCACATTGATGATTTGGGTGTCCCGAACCACATTACCACATGTTATCTTCTCCTCTCCAATGGATAATTCCTTTAATCTTCCACTATTCCCAAATGAAGTCACACTGCCACAACATCCTATGCTCACCTGGGCCATAAACAACACATATCCAGCCGATAGACAGGGGTCACAACAACCAAACCTCTCACCAAAAAACACCTGGGCCTCATCCCGTAGACACCTGGAAACAAACCTTCCCTACAAACACCAAGGACTCTCACCAACACCACAAACTAACTAACGGATCATGGAATATAGTAAACATCATTCCATTATAGCCTAGCCAAATATGTTGGATCAGTATGAACCCTTAGAGGTTGTGAGGATGAAAATTAGTAACCAGCCATCCATCCTCCCATTATGAATATGGGAAATACAACCTCCATCATGAAATGGGGGTGTTTATCACATAGTACTCAACATGGGCTGGGTAAGTATTGAAAATACCAAGGAACTACAAGTTTATACATAGAGGTAAACAAACACTTTGCCCACCCTATGGGTTTTCAAACAAGCAATAAGCCCACACAGACCACCTTTGCTACTACCCGTATACACACTTATCACCAAAAATGAATGTTAATTCCATAAGTGGAAGTATTACCCAAGAAAATCTATTTATCCCATTTTCATTATGTATTTATCAATTATTCATTTACTCATTCAATCCATACCTAGGAAACTAACAACTGCAACACTAGCAATAGTCATTATATAGAAAAGATCCGGATTAACTAATTTGGGTTCATACTTATTCTACAATTTCACCCATTCAAAGCATAACAAAGCACTGATCTTGAGAGCATAGGTGAATATTTATACACTTCTATATTTAAACAAGGGAATATGGACAAAGGTAAGGGATTTCCATTTTTACACCTATTCAAAAAAAACAAACTAGAAACAATATTCTTGTAGTCCCACCACACACAAACATTTCTTATATACAGTCCCATTGTAGAACCTGTTCATAAATTCCACAATTAATCAATATCTCATCCTAGTATTATATCACACCTCTGGGACCACCCCCACACAACGCTTGTAGAAAAACACCACCAAAAAGTATCGCCACTACACAAACAACACATTACCCAAACCCAATGTGATTCCCTCTATCCACCCCCTATACCCATAACAATGTTACCAACATAAACATCACACAACCAAATGAAGTACAAAACCCAACCAAACACATCACACAACCACACCATTATGCCATGAATATTCAGATTTGGAAAGAGGGGTTCTTTAATTCCACATTAAATAACATGAATGATCACATAACGAGTTTGATCTTGAGGAACCCATTTATTTAACCATGTATACAAAATTATTCAGATTTCATGTTCCATACATTTATCAAATCATCACAACAAAATACAAAACACCACTAGTGAACAAGTAAATACCACCTATGACCATGAATTTTAGAAGTCCTTACAACCCATACAATTCAAAACAAGGTTCGTGGATAACAATAAAAACAACATAAGTAAAATCATCACTTCTTGGTCATTATTTAATTGACCCTTTTATCTTTTGATCATCATATTTTCCTCCCCTCATTTTTACTTGTTAAGGAAAATTATTCAACTGTTCTTCATAAAAAAACATTACTACACCCACCCTTCCTGATAAAAAAATAAATAGAGGTAGAATAATGCCTACTTGAAACAACAAGTAACCAAAACTCCTCTTTTCACCAAAATAGGGGGGTCACACAAGGATGATGAAGGACTCTAAAAGAACCTAACACATGGATATGGAACAACACATGTGAATACAAGGGGGGATATCTAGATGAACCATGTGAAATTAGAGTAGGGTACCACCACATTAAAAAAAGTTATATCCAATATCTACAGAACGGAAAAGGCTTCAAAAGTCAATAATGTATTATTATGTTAAATATCAGGAATTTTGAATATCATAATGTCCATGGAGAATTATGATATTAATGATATACATAATATCCACTGAAAATCCCTCAAAAACACCCAAATAAGTCTTTAAAATCAGTTTTCGTCAAATAAATCATAATAGTGTAAAACTAAAAAATTGGGTGAAACTGGGAAAAACATTAAAATTTTAAAATTTTTACCCACCAATTCGGTGTGCCACCATCATGTTGCCACCAATTTGGTGTTCCACCATTTCAGTGTGTCACTATTACGTTTCCACCTTTTTTGTGTGACATAGTCACATTGCCACCATTTTGGTGAAACTGGATTTCTGGAAAACTCATGAATCAAACCATTGTGACCACAAGAACACCACAAGTACTAGATCTTCACAATGTAATGGCCCAGGGAAATCTGGTTCCTTAAATCAGATACCTCTCAAACTATTATCAACCTTAAGAATTTAAACCCAATTTCAGAAAAAGAGGGGTATTAACTACCACCCTCATAAGACACCTCTCAGGGGAAAACCACCTTGTGTTGTTCGAAAAAAAGATAGAAATCCTCAATATCCAAGAACACCTCACCGAACGCTAACTACCCAAAAAACCACCCAAACACCAAATGTAACATTTTCTAGAGATATGCATTAGGAAGATCCTTCCTCCATGTCAAGATACTATCTGCTTTTGGCAGCACTAACTCACCCTCATGTGTTTAATTGTATATGCATCAATTCATCTTGATTAGGGATCAGGTTCTCCCCTCCCCATAGTCTAGACATTTCACACACATTCATAGAATAGGTAAATAGCTCATTTCAAAGGAAATGAGGTCAATCATTACATTATAATCATTGTACAATGAAAAACACAATAGAAAAACTCAAAACAGCTACGGGTACATGGTATGAATCTGTGAATCTTTCTCCCAAGTACACTCCTCAAGGCCACCATACCTCTATAACATAAGATCCAAAATAATAGTCCATCCACGAAGCACTGTATCCTCGTGATCCTCTATTCTTACTATTTGATCCACGAACATTGTGTCATCCTCAATATCCAACTATCCCTAATCAATGATGTGGGATTCATTGTGTAGATACCAACAGAACTGAGAGACATGGAAGACGTCATGGATCCTCCTCAACCATAGTGGAAATTCGAACTGATATAACACCTTGTTAACATAACCCAACAACTCAAATGGTACATTGAACCTGGGAGAAAGCGTTCTCCCTCTACCAAACCTTCACTGCCCATGTCGAGGGGAATCCATGAAGAATGCATCGTCCCCAAACTCGAATTAAAAAGGACTCCTCCTATGGTCTATATTTTACTTCAATCAGTCTTGTGCTTACTTCATCCTCTCACAAACAATATGAATCTTCTATGTTCTACTATGAACCATGTTTGGACCAAGAATAGCTACCTCCCCAACTTCTGTCCAACATAATGTAGAATGACATGGACTCCCATACAGAGCTTCGATCATAACCATTCCAATGGAAGAGTGATATAAATTATTGTAATAAAACTCTACAAATGGAAAATTTCATACCCAATTCCCACTAAAGTATTGAACACATTCTCATAAAATACCCTCCAACATTTGGATGGTCCTATCTATCTATCCATTCATCTGAGAGTGGATAGCAGTTGTGAGGTGTAACTAAGTGCAAAGGCATGCTACAATACCCTCCAAAAATATGACATAAAATGTCTATCCTAATCCAATACAATGGATCTTGGAACTCCATGAAGTCACACTAACTCATTGATATACCTCTATGTTAAGGTATCCAATACACTCGAATCCTTTATCACAAATAAGTGAGCCGATTTTTTCATATGATCCACTAATACCCAAAGAGAATTGCATCCTCCCTCAGTCCCTGGTGACCCTTGATTAAATAAATTGAGATATCATTTCACATCCACTTTGGAATGTCTAAGGGATGCAACAGACCACCAGGAACATTGTTCTCATCCTTCACCTACTGACACACTTGGAACCTTTCCACAAACACCACACGCACATACTTCAACCTCAGCCACAAAAATTGTTAACTCCAGCATCAATACATTTTATAATCTTTTGGATACACCACCATGGGTGAGCTATAGAATTAACGGAGAACTCCCCCATGCATTGGCACTGGAAAAAATACCTTTTCATAGAATAGCATCTGATTCTGACTATCCTCCAACCACCCCTCCACATCATCACCTTGGACAACACGATCATGCATTACATCAGTCTCTAAGTCTCCCTACTGAGACTCCTCCACCTGACACACCATCGAAGACTACACTATCATCTAAAATAGTCATCCTCTTCCGCCATCCACTCCCACATCTATATGTAAAGAAACCAACTCCTCCATTTCCTTCCAAGCATCTGTGGATTCTTGAACTACATAATCATTTGAATTCCAGCTTAATGAATCATCCAACACATTCGCCATTCTGAATATTTAAGAGAACTCTAAGTCGTTTTCCTAGAGAAACTTCATCCACCTTCACTATCTCAAGTTCAAGTCTCTCTAGGAGAATATATACCTTAAATTTTGTGATCTTTGAAGATGATAAAGTGCTCCTCGAGGAGGTAATGTATCCAAACCATCATTGTGAATATGACCACTACATTCTCTAGCTCATGGATGATGAAGTTACATTAATGTAGAAGTATCTTTATAGACCCATAATATATCAGTCCCCACTGATGCATCTATACACATCCAATGCCTAGATTAGAATCGTCATAGAACACCTCGAACGTCACCCCTTCCTCTGGAAACCTAATCACTGGAGTGCTAAATAGATTCCCATTTAGGTAGCAATAAGATGCATGACACTAATCACTCCACATGATGGCCTGGTATTTTATGGTCAAAGATTTCAATGGAGCTGTAACTCTAGAGAAGTAATGTATGAACCTCTGGTGATAGCCCGCATTGCCCATGAAGTTACAAACCTCTTCCACGTTATTGTGTGCTACCTAAGAAACAACCACTTCGACCATATATGTTTCCACTAATATCCCTCAATAATACACCGCATGTCTAAGGAAGTGAACCTCCCATGTCTATAACATCCACTTGGAAAACTTCCCATAAAGATGGTGGTGTCAGAGGACCTCCAAAACTTTCATGAGGTTCTAAACGTTATCCTCCTAAAACAATGGGTAAATTATAATATCTTTATTGAACATGATGACGAACTAGTCCAGGTTCAAGCAAAAGACAGATTTCATGAGCCCTATTGACATAGCTGGTGCATTTGGAACACATTAGAGAAAGACCACGAACTCGAAGTGACCATACATGCACCTGAAAGCAGTCTTTAAGATGTCTACCCCCTTCATCCTCAACTAGTGATATCCAGACGGTAGTTCAATCTTATAGAACCAACCCTTTCCCCTTAACAAGACAAAAAGATCATCAATTCTCATGAGAGGGTTATTTTCATTTATTGTCAGCTAATTCAATCTCTGTTAGTCTATGCCCAGCCTCATGCCACCATCTTCTTTCTTAATGAAAAAAGACTAGAGAACCCCATGGTGACACACTCGATGGGATAAAACACTTTTTCATTAAGTCATTAACATTAATCCGGAACTCCTGTAACTCAGAAGGCTCTATCTGGTAGGGAACCATTGAAATAGGATGGACACTGAGTTTCAAGACAATTCTAAACTCAATGTATTGTAGAGGGGGTACTATCACAACCTCTTCGAGGAAAATATCCAGGAACACCCAGAAAACTCCTGGAACCTCCACCATCTTAACAACCTTCATCCCATTCAACAGATTAACTGACATAGAAAGAAGAGGATCCATGTGCCAGGTGCACACCTGATGACTATGATCACCAAAAAAATCTACAATTTGTTTATACATATGTTAAAACATGCCTCTCCTCTGGAACCAATCGACAATGGATGCATAGAGAGAAACTAATTGTGGATAAGGAAGACATCGTATAGATGAATCTGTAACAAAAGTAGATCCTCACTCGACTGATGTAGCCCCAACATCAGTATACATCCTCAGAAAACATCAAACAAAATTGTCTAACCTCTAACTAGAATTCTAATCCCACGATTCATGGAATGTCTCTCTACATATAGTCCCATGGAACGAGCTAGACTAGATGCGACAAAGGATTCTGAAGATCCTGAATCCAACAAAGAAAATGAAAGAGTACTAAAAAGACTAATAATACCTCGAAAAACCTCTTGCCCCACTGGAACAACTACCTCGATAGTGTGAAACTGCACATGAAAAGAACCTCTACTCTATACTATCGACCGCCTCCCCATGCACGCCCTGGTCGAGGTCATAAAGGAGTACCCTGAGGTCAGCCTACTCCAACACCTTCTACATTCAGTAGAGTGGGTTCCCACTTCCCCTACTACTCGAATGGTCGTACCTGAAACTATTGTTGCTTAGCTGCGCATTGAACCTGCCCACCCCCACCATACTGAAATCAAACTAGGCTATCCACAGATAAATCACCTCAATCCTGGCCCCCTGGGGAATGGGTGAGGACGAGGAGATCAGAACTAGAACTGCTAAGGTATACTTATCACAAGCCTAAACCTGGAAAGCCCTGATTCTAGACAACTATATTCAATTACCTTCCCTTTGATGAACTCTGATGGATCGTCTATCATGGTACACCTCCCTAAGATTCCATCCTCTCTAGTACTTCATCCTTCTACTAAACTTCTAATAATGAGAGTGGGGTAAAAGGAGTGATGGTATACTGAATAGAAGGTCGGAGTGCCTCCTCTATGAAACTCGACAATGAATACTCATCCGAATAGAGATCCGAAGAAAAGCATATAATATCCTTGAAATTGATCAACTATTCCATCACTATTATACTCCCCTACTTCAGGGAGAGCTTATCCTTCCTCTTATATGCCTTCGTCATCGGGAAAAGAAACTCTTCCAGAAACTCTTTCTCAGTGTCAGCATAAGAGACATCAGTCTCCTTCCTCTCCCCAAGGTAAATCATCCACCAATAACACACTAATCCTCGCATTTGGATCATTGTTAGAGGAACGCAATACTCCCACAGATCATAGTTCTAGGTAAAGTTGATTTTCAACTCACCATGCCGATCCTCGGTCTCTATGTCTGAAATGATGCCTTCGTACTTCCCAAGGGTCTGCCACTGGAAAGAAAGAAGGTTCTTTTTCCACAAGTCATATTCCTCCTCCCAATTGGATCTTGCTGATCAACTATGTTAGCATATTGGGCCTCAACTTCTCATAACACATGTGGGTGACATTTGGGTGATATAGATGAAATAGTAAACAAGGAATTATTAAGCCCAGGTAGTATACAATTTTATTTTAAGATTTACGTTAACTCTTTTTTTAAATTAAATTCCCAAAACATCCAAGATACACAGGAACAAAAGTCATTATGATGCATGTACCATTCCTAGGGTCTTTACGTGGAAATTAGTGTATCCTTAATTGGTCATTCAGTATGCCCAGAGTCCTTGCATCAAATCACAGGGGGATTAAAATCTAGTGTCCTAGCATGTCTTCCATAGCCTATTACACACACCATGATTTCCTAATAATGTTTCCCTATCACCCCAATAAATCCTCACTATGCATAACTCTGAAATCCATTTTATCTATCAACCATCACCTTTGATAACATTCTATTATGACCCGCCTTCTTCAAGATGTGGTTAGGGACAAAAAAGTGTCATGACCTTCATTCTATATGATAATATAGAGATAATGGCCCCTGAGTCCCGCCTTCAATAGTCCCTAGAGTTGAAACTCGAACCAAGGGTATGTAATCTCAATCAAAATAGAAGGCATTTACCTTTTAAGAAAAATAGGATCAGGATATAAGATGGAAAAAATCCCAAACAACACCAAAATTTTATATAAGGGAAACCAAAATAAAACCCATTCATGATTTATACATAAACTATTATAAAGGTACAATAAAAACTTCAAATCAAGGTAACAAAAGAAAAGGCTAAGTAACAACACAACAACTATCCAGACTCCCAAACTATAAAAGTCTAGAATGGTCTTCAAAATCCTCATAGAAACCTGAAAGTATTTTAATATCATAGTGTGGGAATATAAGAATACATAGCAGGGAAACCAAAATCACTCATGCACAAGTGGTAGAAGCATACTAATGCCCTGGTGAAAACAACAGAAACCAATAACACCTAATAAGGAAAGATAACTAGCCCAGCCTACCAAGGAACACTCCCCAAATAAAGTCGGTCAAGTAGGATAATAATATACGCACATAGATGATTTTGGTACCCCACACCACTTTCCCACTAGTTATATGTTCCTCCCTAATAGCTATCATATTGATGTTTCCTTTATTCACAAATATAGTCCCACGGCCACATCTTCCCGTAGACTAGGGCCACAAACCACACATATCCCTCTCGCAGACACCTGGGTCACAACAACCACTCCTCCCACCCGAAAACACATGGGCCACATCCTGAAGACTCTTATGGAAAAAACATGTCCCATAAACACCTAGGATTTTAACCTGCATCACCACCTAATCGAAGCATCTTGGGATACAGTGAACCTGAAGCCATTACAGCCTTCTGAGATATGCTTGAACAATATGAACTAGAAGAGGGTGTGAGGAAAAGATTTAGTAACTATACATCAATTATCCCATTGGGATCTTAGGGAATACAACCTCTCCCATGAAATGGGGGTGTTTGGAACATAGTGCTCAACATGGGGGAGGTGTGTATTCAAAATCACAAGGAACTACAAGTCTATACATATTTGTAAAAAACACTCAACCCAACCTATGGGTTTCTAAACAAGAAACCATCCCATTTAAACCCCCTTTACTGTTACCCCTACATGCAAGTATCACCATGAATGACGGTCACGTCTTCAAGTAGATGTATACACCCATCTAATCTATTTAACCAATTTTCATTCTTAATTTATCAATTATTCATTTATTCATTCCATCCAAATCTGAGAAACTAAAAACCACAACACTAAAGACCATTCTTAGAAGGTGAAGAGCCAGATTAGCTAATGCGGGTCCACACTAATTTCATGATTTCACCCATTCAAGCCACAAAAAGGAGTCAATCTCGAGAGCATGGTTGAAAATTTAGGAAGTACCAGCATTAAACAAGGGAAGAGGGACCAAGGTAGGGGATTTATATTTTAACACCCATTCTTAAAAACAAAATATAAACAACCCACTGGTTGTCCTACCACACATCAAGACTACCTAGATGAAGTCCTAGTGCATAACAAGTTCATATATTTCACAATCAATCTATCTATCAACCTGATATTCTGTCACACCTCTAGTTCCACCCTATACACAAAACCCACACCAAAACACCACCAAATAGGAACCCCACTGCACATATAGGACATCAAAAAAACACAAGGTCATCACCACTTTCCACCTGTTGTACCCATAATAAGTTTACCAATAAAAACATCACACAACCCCCACGAAGTAAAAAACGCAACCAAACATAGCACACAACCACAACATTAAGCCACGAATATTCATATTTCGAAAGAGGGGCTCTTTAAGTCCACTATAAATTGCATGGGTGATCACAGAATAAGTTTGATCTTAGAGAATCCATTTATTTAGCCAAGTATACATGATTAAGCATATTTCATGTTTTAACTATTTATCAAAGCATCAAAAAAATACAGAACACCACAAGGGCGCAAGTAGAGACCACCAACGACCATGATTTTCTTAAGTCCTTACAACCCATACAATTCAAAACATAGATCATGGATAAAAATTAAAACAACATACATAACATTATCACATAACATGCATTATTTTATTGACCTTTGTTATCTTTTGATCGTCATATTCCATTTTCCTCATTTATTATTTGTTAATAAAAAAGATTCAAACATTCTTTTTGAAGAAAAATTACTAAACCCACCCTGATTTTTACACAAATATAGAGATGAATAATAATCCCTACTTGAAACAGTAGGTGACCAAAACTCTTATTTGTGCCAAAATAGGTGGTCACAGGAGTTGTTGGAAGGACCCCAATGGAACATGATCGATGGTTATAGAAAAGAACGCAAGACTCAATGGGGATGGAGAGCTATAGAATCACCAAGAGAAAGGAGAGGAGTGGACCTACGCTTTAGAAATAGTCATATACTATATCAATGGAATGGAAATGGTTTAAAAATTCATTAACATGGGATCGTGGTCAGTATCACAAGGTTCAAATATCTCAGAGTCCCCTAAGTTTTAAGATATTTGTGATATAATTAATATCCTTTGAAATATCCTTAAAAATTCCCAAATATGAATTTCGAATCAGTTTGTGTCAAAAAAAATGTAAGAGTTGTGAAATTGGGAAAAATGATAGAAACTGGAACAAATTAAAAATTCGGAAAAGGGTGAGCCACTGTTTGGTGTGCCACTGTTTCATTGGGCCACCATCATAATGAAACTAATTCAGTGTGCCATTAGTTCATTTTTTCACCATTACAGTGCCACCATTTTGTTGTGCCTCTATTGTGGTCCCCCTATTAGGGTGACACCATTTAGGTGTGCCACCATTATGGTGAAACCACCTCGGTGTGAACTGTCATGGTGACAGCTTTTTAGTAAAACCATTTTGGTGAAACTAATTTTTTGGAAAACTCCAAAAACAAATCCTTGTGACCCTCACGAACACCATAAGAACTAGATTATTAAAAAGTAATGGCCCGGGTAAATCTGGGTCATTAAAATAGTATAATATTCTTGGTAAATTAGATTCACACAAGATTCTTATGATACAATTGAAAACATAAATTACGACATAGTAAAAAACAATTGTGAGCACAAGTGCATAGTAAACATTAAATATAGTGTATTTCATCATGAATGAGTAATAATAATCAACATGGCATGGTAAATAACTAATTTCACATGCTAATTAAATAATTCGATAGTGAATAATACATATCTAAAGGTAAATAACTATGTTTACATTGTATTTCAATAACTGGATAGGGAATAATCAATATGGAAAGATAATTAATAAAAAAAATCCATTTAATCAATAAACTAAGAATGAAATGAATCCATATATAATATCATTGTCAAATTATCTAGGATAAAAAAAATTAATTAATGAAAGGAATAATTATTGGATTTCATGTATCAGGAACATGATACCTCTACAAATGATGTCATTCACATGATGGTTATAATACATGTAAAACCCCATTTAATGTTATCTTAATAATCTTGTCTCTTGAGACCTACTGATGTAACAATGAGAAATATAATATTGGTCCCCACCAATGACTATAGGTCAAAATCATTCCTCATTTGTCAAATAATTTATTTAATTAATGAATCAATGTGCCATATATTAGATATCTATACAGAGTAAAGAAATAATTATTTATCAATATTTCCCCAGATAGAAAAATAACTTTCAATGTACAACACCATACATAAAAATGATATGTGTGTTTAGAAATTAACATGTCCATGGTAAATAATATGGATATTTATGGAAATTTTAATATCCAATTATTACATGAAAGTAAATATTTTAAGGGATAATTAATGAAAATAAAATATAATCAAGGAATAAAATATAAGTACTTTACTTAGTAAAAATGATCGTAAATAATATATGAAAAGAATTAGGATATTATCAACTCAAAATATACCCATTCAATTAACAATAAGGGGTTTTTGTCGTTGATTAATATAAATATGATCACAATATCATTACAACATCCTAGAGGAAAATATACTTTTCATTTTGTAAATATCTTCTTAAAAATCAATGTTCAGAAAACATTTTGAAATTAATATACACTAAAAATATCATATAAAACATATAATTATGTTTTAAAACAATTATTCCCCATGATAAAAGGATATTCTCTATATGTTGATTGTGTTAAAACAAAGATTCCTTTCACAATTTCCATAATACAAAGTAGGAACTATTTCAAATGTAACATTATATTCCCTTGAAAATAGTTTTTTCATGTGAAAACATTGGTCCAAAATTATTTAATAAAACATTTTTATAAGGTTAATAACATTTAAAAAATCATTCATTAAAATTAAAATAGTGTTCTGACTGAAGAGATAAATGAAATTTGTTTTTATTGACAAACTTTTCTCAATTATTTCATGTACTAAAGGGTGAATAATGTAACTATAACATTAATAACCATTGGATAAGAAAAATAATATTTTTTATTTTAAAATTATCAAATAATTCCCTTTATTATATATTTATGAATAAAAAATTCTCAAGTAGAATGAGACTCTGAAATAATCCTTTAAAATGATCAAAACAATAAAGTGATATTTAATCAATTAATGAATTATTTATATAAACTATAAATCTACATAAAAAAGTATATGTGATATAATATATTGAAAATAATTATAAACATACTCTAATAATATGAACAACATCAAATAAGTAATATGACCCAAGGATAACAAATTGGGTAATAAAATTCTATTCCACTTGGTAACTTTTAATTATAAGCCTCTTAGATTAAATAATTAGAATTGAAAAAATAAATAATATGAATTTTAAATTTTTTTTCAATAAATTACTTGAATATCGACAAAATATACACTATATAAAATAAATTAGGTGCATAACATTATAATATTTCTAAATGAAATAAAAATATGGTGAAATCCATTACCTCTAGATTCATTTGGATTCAACATTCATTAACCACTTGTATAGTGGTTTTAGAAAGATATTAACTTATATTATAACTATATTACTATATATAATAACATATAGTATCCTTGTAAAACATTTTATCACATGATAATTAACAAATTGTCTTTATTTTCATTGTTTTGGGTGTTAATTAAATTGTTTTCTCATGTGTTTTTCTTTATGAAAGATCCAATTCATGTTCATGTTATATAGTTCTATAATATAAATAAAAATATTCATGAAATTATTCTAATATTTTCACATCATCTATACTTTTAAAAATAATCCTAAAATATGGTTAATAAAAATGAAATTTGTTACAATAATGGAGAAGGCAATTCATTCAAACTCATGAGTAACGTTTCAATTTTTCAATTATTATTACAGAAATGAGGGAAAAAAATATTTTTTCTTTACAGGATTGTAATAATATCACATATACCATATTATTTCCATATATATATATCATACATGTGTCATTGTGATGAGAAGAGTGTAACATCATTTCATGAAGGGGGTAGTCCAAACATACACAAACTATGTTCTGACCTTTATGTAAATTAAAATTTAATAAAAAGTTGATATATTATCATTATTGAATAATAAAAATGTCATTAATATCATAATTATTTCATTTATATCACATATAATCATTAACATTAACCTTATTACATTTTATTTGCAGCACTGGTGAAAGATGAATCACAAAAATTCACAAGACAGTAGTTTTTCGTACACACACACTAGTGGATATTTAATCTTTACAAACGATTATAAACCATTGGTAAAGGCTGGAAAACTGTTGGTATGAACTATACCAATTTTTTTCCAAACCATTTCCTATAGAGCTGTGGAGAAATTCATATCCCAACAGTTCTTGGATAAACATTGGTATATGCCTTCTGAATGCAATATATACCAACGGTTATAAGAAACTATTGGTATAAATGTTTACCAATGATTTGAAACCATTGGAAAACATCAAAATTCATGATTATACCTATGGTTTCTGTGAGCCCATCTGTAAAGGCCATGTTAAGGATCTATACCAACATTTTCTAAACTATTGGTATATACTTTTACCAACGGTTTACATGAATCCATTGGTATATGTTTGGTTTTCACACATATGGAAACAGTGGTAAACTGTTGGCATAGGCTTTTTGCAATTCCAGCAGTAGGTATGCCTCCCCCTATGCACTTATAGAAATTAAATTCAATACAAAATAGAGAATTCGGAATACACACATACAACAAGTACCTGCAGTTCATAGAATTAACACATAATTCATACAGAATTATGAATAATTGAAATTAGGAATACAAACATACAGAATTCAGAATACCTAAAGTTCTGTATTTAATTACATGGTACACACATATTTTCATGACCCGTCCCAGTGGGGCCAGTGCCATGACTCCCCAAGCTCGCCTCCAATAGGCCAGGGAATAGTGACTAGCACCGAGTAGGCATGTCACTAACATGGGAGGCATTGCCTAAGTACCTGTACACACACACACATCTTGAAGCCCAAAAATGCTGAAATGTAAAACACTAAGGAACAAAAATTCATGCATACAACTAAACCCAACCAACAGAGTACGGCGAAAGCTAGAGTACTGTAAAAGTAAACTAGGCCAGAATACAAGCCCACCAAAAGCAAGAGTCTGAAAAACTGCAAAGTCCAACCTGTAAGCACAAAGGTATTGGGACTGCTGCTCGTAGCCATAGAAACGCCTCGGCCTGTAGGGAACTCAGAAAGCTCGGACCTGTTTGGGTCTGCCCTGGACTCTGTCAAAAGGATGCTCATCTACAAAAGACACCAGATGTGCGGGCAAAGCCCGTGCAGGGGTGAGTATAACAATACTTAGTATATGACCCTGAAAACCACAAAGCAATACAATGTAAAAGTACAGTTATCTATGCACATTATATGTTTACAAAACATATAAAACAAACCAGATATACTCAAAACCCAGACACGTGGTATAGAGACAAGTCACGCAACCGCATACCCCCGCAAGGGGTTCCATTCGAAGATTCCGTGATGCGCTCGTTCTGAGAGAACACACTCCATGAGTCTTATAGCTCTGATGACGTCTGTCCGGGAAGTGTTGTTCGTCAGGAATCGTCATGAGAGATAGTTACACTCATTATGGGAGACACACTCCTGCGTGGGAATGATTTTGATACACAGATGGGGATCACTGCCAGGGCCATGGAGGATTCCACAACTCATTCGAAATTCACCTACTAAGTAGAGGATCAACCCCCGATAAATTTGGTCACGTTGATTCCTGACTCTACCTAGGGTCTGGAATGGATAGAGGATCTCGATCTGGGACTCTCGGATGGATGCCTGACTCTATCACAGAAAATTCCTGCTGAAGGGATCATAATGCTGTGTGAGGGAATGATGCGTGACCTTTAGGGGAACAAGATGAAGGGGCACTAACCCAAACAAAATATGTTCAAGGCACGGGGAACAAAAGGACCAAGCCGTTTTCCTAAAAGTACACAGTGTGTAAAAATGATACATGCCATGTTGTCCGACCCCGGGTACTGCCAATGTACAATGGCCCGTGTCGTGAGGCTGGTCATGTAGAAAAATTATTACACGGTGTGTAGTACAGAGTACACGCTATGTCTGGTTAATTGGGGTTGGCTCCGTGTACTCTGGCCATGTGCCTCTACACGGTCACCAACCCATGTATTCCAACCCGTGCGATCCGCACACGGGGTGACCCGCGCTGTTTACCTCGCCTGGCCGGGTGATGGAGTACATGGTCGTGTACTCCATCTCGTGTCCGTGTATCCCTGGGATACATGCCGAGCTCTGTGTAGCCGCCTCTGCCAAGCTGTACACGTCGTGCCGCCTGAAGCCGTGTTGACCATCTCGTGTCCGTGTACTACCCAAAGTACACGCCGAGCTTCGAGGAAGGTCCAACACTCCATGTGACTGGGGTCACATGCCGTGTGATCCTTCTCTGACCCTGAAACCCTAGCTTCCACCATCAGAACTACACGGCGTGTTCTTCGTAAATACACACCGTGTATTCTGGAAATTTCAAGAAACGATGCTCTTCACCAGCGTGCCTCCCGTGCTGCTCCGATCATCAATCCGACTATCCGATCGCCGCAAAACATCCAGGTTCTGGTTGCCACGACCCCACGACGCCTCTTTTGTCACTTTCGGGCCTTCGATCGGCTCCAAAAACGAGATTTGATCTTCCCGTACGAAGAACGCTCGAAGAACACCCTTTACCGATCCGGTCCGATTCGTCGTCCGCCATCATCACCGCACCTCCACAAGGTCTTTGCGATGTCTAACCTTCAATTTGGGATTGTTACATCACAAAACGGATGTGAAACTATCCATTGTTCGTCGCCCCGTGAAAAAAGCGAAGAACGCGCGAGAAAGAATGGGGGAGGAAATCTAATATACAAATAAATTGAGGAACGAACCTCCACCTTCATTCTTCACGACAATGATCCGCTCCCATTAATATGTTTAAACAAATCAGAGATCGACATGAATAAAAAGCATGGATTAATTAACCAAAATCATCCCAAAGAAAACCCTCCTGCAAAAACGTATGAATCCGCAGATCAACTTGTTCGTGGTTGATCCGCGTTCATCGTTTAAACTCAAATATGGGGAGAAATAAATTAAAATAACAACCCATACCTTTAGAAAGGATTGATCGTTGACGAAGATGTTGCGCTGCCGTTGTCAAGATCCTTCAATGTCGACGCAACGATCCTCGATCTCGATCCGTCATCGTTGGTCGTCGAGAATTTGCTCCAACACGTCGTGGTTTCGGTAGAGGTTCCTCTCTCTACGTTGCCAACGACGTACAATTGCTTAACCCATTAAAAAGGGAAACATGTTGTCATTTAATTACGCGGCAGCATTAAAGACATTAACTTGACATTTTGAAGTCATTATGTCGCGTCATTAATTTAGGAAACAACTGCTTCGTTGCCGCGCTGCTGCGGATGTTTCCATAAATGAAATAAAATAAAATGGTTAATTTATTTTATTTTATTTTACTTAAAACGTCAAGAAATTTACCTTTTTTCCCTTGACATGCGCCGGTTGAGGTTAGCCTCATTCATAGGCAAAGTCGTCACCCCGGACGCAATAGTGCGCTCAGATTTTCAATCTGGGCATCCTTTTGGAAACTGCCACAACCACGCACAAGTGTCGACTCACATAACTAAAATAAGTTCAAACCACCATTCCAGGCTCACTGGACCTCAGAATGATGTGTCGTCTTCCAGCCCGGTCTCGAAATAATTCCATATAATATTTAAAAATAATAAACGGAAAATCCGAGACATTACATTCTCACCACCTTGGGGCTTTTACATCCCCGAAAAGCCAAAACAAAGGCTACTCGAAAAGATGAGGGTACTGGGCATGGATTTGGGCCTCCCTCTCCCACGCGCTCTACTGAAGATTCATGTGCTGCCACCGGACACACACTAAGGGAATCGATCGCCCACGATGGATCCTCTCTTGCCGATCCTCGATCTCCACCAGGTACTCAGCAAAGGTCACTTCATCCTTGATTACATCTCGCCCCAGTCGATGACGTGCAATGGGTCATGAATGTACCTCCTCAGCTGCGACACATGGAAGAAATAAGGTACTCGATGCAACTGTGGCGGTAGATCCAGGTGGTACGCCACCTCGCCAACTCTGCCTAGGATCTATAAAGGTCTGATGAACCTCTGAGATAGCTTGCCGCCTCATCCAAATCTACATAACACTCGTCGAGGTGAAACCTGAAGGAAGACGTGGTCTCCCTCTTCGAACTCCAGGGGTATCTGTCGCCTGTCCGCATAAGACTTCTGCTGGCTCTATGCAGTCTTCATCTACTCCTGGATGATCTTCACCTTCTCTGTAGTAGCTCGAACTAACTCTGGACCCATGAGTGCTGACTCTCCGGGGTCGGTCCAGTAAAGCGGTGACCCGTAGGGTCTCCTGTACAATGCCTCAAACGGTGCCATACCGATGGTGGAGTGGTAGTTGTTGTTGTACGTAAACTCCACTAGTGGTAGGTGGTCCTCCCAGCCGCGACCAAAGTCCATGATACAGATCCGCAACATATCTTCCAGAACCTGAATGGCCCTCTCCGTCTGACCATCTGTCTGAGGATGAAACTCTATGCTCAAGCGCAGCTGAGTCCTAAAAGCCTCCTGCAATCCCGTCCATAACCAGGATGTGAAGTGGGCGTCTCGGTCTGAGACTATAGTCAAGGGGACTACATGAATACGAACTATCTCCTGTACGTAGAGGTGTCCCACCTCTCTACGGAACTCTTCTCCTTGATAGCTGGGAAGTGGGCCGACTTGGTGAGTCGGTCAACGATCTCCCAGATGGAATCGTGCCCCTTAGACGTCTGTGGTAAGGCCATCACGAAGTACATCGATATTCCATCCCACTTCCACTCATGAACTTCCAGGGGGTGAGCTAACCCTGCTGGAACCTGGTGCTCAGCCTTCACCTGCTGGCATGTGAGGTATCGAGAAACGAACTCTGCCACTCCCTTATTCATGCCTGACCACCAGAACTGACATCGGAGGTCCTGGTACATCTTTTCCACTCTGGGATGTACCTCAAAAGGGGATGTATGGAACTCCCTCAGGACCTCCTCCTGCAACGCCACTGGTACAACAGTGCGTCCTCTAAAAAGAAGTATGTGCTCCCTACCTTGCGGATATCCATCAGGAGCATGTCATGTGGATAACTGAGCATGTAAGGTCACATAGTCAACATCCCCAAGTTGTGACTCCCTAACTCATTTTAAGTGTGGAGGGGTGACAACCATCGACTATATGTAAGTTGTATCCTCTCCATCCACGAAGGTTAACTGTAACACGACTAATTGTTGTGTCACCTCACTCAATAGTTGTGAGCTCGACCTTCTGCTAAGAGCGTCCAACACCTTGTTCCCCTTCCCAGGAGTATAGATGATCTAAAAATCATAGTCTTGGAGGAACCCTAGCCAGCTCCTCTGCCTCAGATTCAAATCCTTCTGTGAGAATATTTACTTGAGGCTCTTGTGGTCAGAGTACACAATGAACCTCTCACCCATAAGGTAGTGTCGCCACATTTTCAATGCGAAGACTACCACTGATAACTCGAGATCATGGGTCTCATAGTTCTTCTCATGCGGCCTAAGCTGGTGCAAACCATAAGCAATCACCGTGTTCCACTGCATCAGGACACAGTTGAGCCCAGTCCCTGATGCATCGTAGAAAACTATGTACTCGACACCCTCCTCCGGCAATATCAAGACTTGGGCGGTCATCAAACTCCGTCTTAGATGCTCAAAAGCCTACTGGCACTTTTCTATCCACATGAAGGGTTGCCCCTTCCTAGTGTAGGTCGTCATCGGTGCAGATATACGAGAGAAATCAGGGATGAATATCCGGTAATTTCCTGCCAACCTAAAGAAGCTTCGCACCTCTGTCACGCTCCGAGGTGGCTCTCATGCTAACATAGCATCCACCATGGCTTGGTCCACAGCTACTCCATCTTCTGAGATGACATGTCCCAGAAAGTGGACTTCCCAAATCCAGAACTGACATTTCGAGATCTTCCCATAAATCTGGTTCTCTGAAAGTATGTCCAGAACCATCTGCAGGTGTCTCGCGTGCTCCTCCTCTGACGCATAGTACATAAGGATGTCGTCGATGAAGACTACTATGAACCGGTCCAAGTACGTTTGGAAGATCTGGTTCATCAACCCCATTAACCTTGCGGGGGCGTTCTTCACGCCAAAGGGAATCACCAAGTAATCATAGTGACCATAACGACATCTCAAAGTCGTCTTCAGTATATCCTCGTCCCGCGCTCGTAGCTGGTGATAGCCTGATCGAAGGTCAACCTTCGAGAACCACTATGCCCATCTTAGATGATCGAAGAGGTCATCGATCCTTAGCAGTGGATATTTATTCCTTACCATCACCTGGTTTAGGCGCCGGTAATCCATGCACAACCTCAGACTCCCGTCTTCCTTCTTGGAAAACAAGACTGGGGCCGCCTAGGGTGAGTCGCTGGGTCTTACGAAACCCTTGATCTGAAAACCCTCCAACTGCATCCTCAGCTCGCGAAGTTCTGCGGGAGCCATCCGATAAGCTGATTAGAAAAACAGCGTCGTCCTGGGGTGTAATTCGATGCAGAAGACGATTTCCTGGCTAGGAGGTAATCCAGGAACATCTTCGGGAAAGACGTCCTCATACTCCGCCACCACGGCTAGGAATTGAGAGCTCACAACATCCACTACTCCGAGGGTAAGGCTAGCCAACTCATGAGTGATCAGCTGCACCCTCCTATGCATGATCCCATTTTATGATACCTGGGTTTCTTTTTCTCCGACAAAGGAAAACCTTGTTCCATAACGGCGGACACACCGCACCCTTCTCCTAAAACAGTCAATCTGGGCATGAACCAAAGATAACCAATCCATACTGAGAATGACATCGTAAGGCCTCGACACTACCACCGAGAGGTTCCAACCAAAACTCTAACCTCCAAGGGTAAGATCACGCTGTCTGCAAAGGTGTGTGATTGTCGAGTCTCCTCCCGTAGGTATCTCCAAGAATAAGGATCGAGTCAATGGTTTTACCGGAATCTCGAGGTTTTGTATAAGACATGTGGCTATAATGGAATGACTGACACCTGTTTCTATGATTACGGCAACTAAGGGAGAAAAGACACAGATCGTACCTCGAATCATCCCTGGAGCCACTAGGGCGTATGCCTCGACCGCATGCAGCCGTCCCCATCCATATCCCCCAACTCCCTGAGCATGGCACGAACCTCCTGTGGGTGGTGGGGGAAGTAATTCGAAGCGTCTGCCACCACCGGCAGTTCTCCCTACTAGTCTGCCACGTCCCCCACCTGGAGGATCTGCCTGATCCATTCTCTGACTCTGCCTTGGTGGTCCATCCACCACATCCCTGTCAGCAACTCGACGTGTCGAGAAATCTCTAGTGAGATGCCCCCTACCGTCGCATGCATAGCATCGATTCTCCCAAGGCTGACTGGATCCATCCTGAGAGCCCTGGAATGTCTATCCCTTGTCCTAGGTCCTCTTATGTCGTCTCCCACATCCAGATCCCTATGCCCGACATCGACTCCCTGCTGCCAGTGTCTCTACACCTGTATTCCTGCTACTGACTGCCGGTGGCTGTCTCTGCTCTGCCAGAAATCACTCGATCACCATGGCCCTCTCGTGTAATCCAGCATATGTCTAAATTCATAGAGTCACAACACTATCTCGGATGTCACACCATAGACCTCGCTCCATGGTCTGAGCTCTGACGTACTGATCCCTGACCATATGCATCGAGTACCTGGCGAGGTTGGTGAACCTCGATGAATAGACAGCCACCATCATACTACCCTGCTGGACCTGAAGAAGCTCCTGGATGTGCACAGCTCTCAACATAACTAGAGAGAACTCCTCCCTGAAGATTCTATCAAACTCTATCCACGAAAGTGTCTCCTTGTCGTGAGTCTGCTTGGTCAGACACCACCACCATCCCGCAGAACCCTGAAGAAGGCTCGCTCCTAGGGTCACCATCTGGTCTACTGGTGTCCTCACTAGACGAAAAACTCTGGTCACCGCCTCAAGCCAGCCCTCAACCTCATGAGGGTCGGGCTCGCCTCTGAACCTGAGGGGTCTCTGTCTCTGAAACTCATGTAGTGAGCTAAGCCTGCACTCCTCGCCAGTTGGTACTGCAGGTACCACTGGCTGCTCCCCTGGCGGTATAGCAGGTGCACCACCTGGTGGCAACGCCTGGGGGGTGGTCCCTGTATCGAACCCTGGTCACTGTGGGGGTCATCCTCGTGATCGTGCTGCTGAATCCTAGCAGGTATGCATCTCGGAGGCATCCTATAAAGAAACAAGATGTGTCATGGTCAATGAGTATATCTGGATAGCTGAAACCAAGGATATGGAAGACACAACCCATTTCTATATGATGCATCTACCTTTTATTTCCCTACAATCAGTGTTTTTGTGAACCGGGTCGAAAAGCAGGTTATCAGAGTCTTGGTGTATGAATACGTCAGTCGCTGCACCAACACTGGGGTCCCTGGCTTGAAAGCCGAACCCGAAACACTTAACACTATTTCCCCAAACCAAACTCACAGACTCTTGGTCCTAAGGTAGAACCAACCACCTCTGATACCACTCGGTCATGACCCGTCCAAGTGGGACCCGCGCCGTGACTCCCCAAGCCCGCCTCCAATAGGCGAGGGGCTGGTGACTAGCACCGAGTAGGAATCTCACTAACATGGGAGGCATTGCCTAAGTACCTGTACACACACATACATCTCCAATCCCACAAATATTGAAATGTAAAACACTAAGGAACAAAAATGCATGCATACAACTAAACCCAACCAACAGAGTACGACGAATGGTAGAGTACTGTAAAAGTATACTAGGCTTGAATACAATCCCACCAAAAGCAAGAGTCTGAAAAACTGCAAAGTCCGACCTGTAAGCACAAAGGTACTAGGACTACCTCTCGTAGCCGTAGGGACGCCTCAGCCTATTGCGAACTCAGAATGCTCGGTTCTATCCTAGTCCACCCAGGACTTAGTCAAAAGGCTTTTTGTATGCACATGACACCATACGTGCGGGAAAAGCCCGTGCAGGGGTGAGTATAACAATACTCAGTAGAGGACCATGAAAACCACAAATCAATACAAAGTAAAAGTACAATCAGATATGCACAGTATATGTTTACAAAACATATAAAACAAACCATCTATACTCAAAACCCAGACACATGGTCTAGGGACAATTCACACAACTGTATACCCTCGTCTGGGATTCCGTTCGAAGATTCTGTGATTACCTCATTCCGGGAGAACACATTCCACGAGTCTTATAGCTCTGATGATGTCCGTCCGGGAAGTGTTGTTCGTTGGGAACCGTCATGAGAGATAGTTACACTAATTACGGGAGACACACTCTTGAGTGGGAAAGATTTCGATACACAGATGAGGATCACTGCCTGGGCCATGGAGGATACCGTGACTAAACTAGAATTCACCTGCTAGGTAGAGAATCAACGCCTGGTAAAGTTGGTCACACCGATGCCTGACTCTACCTAGGGTCTGGAATTGATAGAGGATCTCAATCCGGGCCTCTCGGATGGATTCCTGACTCTATCACAGAAAATTCATGCTGAAGGGAACATAATCCCGTGTGAGGGAATGATGTCTGACCTTTAGGGGAACAAGAATAAGGGGCACTAACCCAAATGAAATATTTTCAAGGCACGATGAACAAAAGGACTAAGTCATTTTCCAATAAGTACACGATGTGTAAAAATGATACACACCGTGTTGTCAGACCCCAGGTACTGCCCATGTACAACGACACATGTCGTGAGGTTGGTCATGTAGAAAACCAAGTACACGACATGTAGTACGGAGTACATGCTGTGTTTGGGTAACAGGGGTTGGCTCCGTGTACTCTGGCCACGTGCCCGTACACGGTCACCAACCCGTGTACTCTAACCCTTGAGATCCACACACGGGGTGACCCGTGCTATTTACCTCTACTGGCCGAGTGATGGAGTACACGGTCGTGTACTCCATCCCGTGTCCGTGTATCCCTGGGATACACGCCGAGCTCCGCGTAGCCGCCTCTGCCGAGCTGTACACGCAGTGCCGCCTGAAGCCGTGTAGACCATCCCGTGTCCGTGTACTACCCAAAGTACACGCCGAGCTTCGGGGAAGGTCCAACACACCGTGTGACCGGGGTCACACGCCGTGTGATCCTTCTCTGACCATGAAACCCAAGCTGCCACCGTCAGAACTACACGGTGTGTTCTTCGGAAGTACACGTAGTGTATTCTTGAAATTTCCAGAAATGGTGCACTTCTCCAGCGTGCCTCCCATGCTGCTCCGATCATCAATTCGGCCGTCTGATCATTTCAAAACATTTGGGTTATGGACGCACCGACCTGACGATTCCACTTCCGTCCCTTTCGAGCATCCAATCATCTCCGAAAACGTGATTTGATCTTACCGTGAAAAGAACGCTCGAAGAATGCCCTTTCCCGATCTGGTCCTATTAGTCTTCCGCCATCATCTCCGAACCTCCACAAGGACGTTGTGGTGTCGAACCTTTGATTTGGGATCGTTGCATCGCGGAACGGATGCGCAACGATCCATTGTTCATTGCCCCACGAAGAATTTGAAGAACGCGCGAGAAAGAATGGGAGAAGAAATCCAATAAACAAATAAATTGAGGAATGAACCTCCGCCTTCATTCATCACGGCGTTGATCCGCTCCCGTTAATAGGTTTAAATGGAGAAGAGATCGACATGAATAAAACGCATGGATTAATTCCCCAAAATCATCCCAAATAAAACCCTCCCGCAAAAACGTACGATTCCATCGATCAACTTGATCGTGGTTGATCCGCGTTCGTCGTTTAAACTCAAATACGGGGAGAAATAAATTGAAATAACAAACCCTACCTTTTGAAAGGGTTGATCGTTGATGAAGGTGTCATGCAGCCGTTGTCGAGATCCTTCAACGTCGGCGCATCGATCCTCGATCTCGATCCGTCATCATTCGTCGTCGAGAATTTCCTCCAATGCACTGTGGATTCTGCAGAGGTTCCTCTCTCTACGTTGCCAACGACGTACAATTGTTTAACCCATTAAAAAGGGAAAAATGTTGTCATTTAATTACGCGGAAGCATTAATAATGTTGACTTTCCATTTTGAACTCATTAAGACATGTTATTAATTTAGCAAACAGCTGCGTCGTTGCAACGCTGCAGCGGATGTTTCCTTAAATGAAATAAAATAAACTAGTTAATTTATTTTATTTTATTTTACTCAAAACGTCAGAAAATGATCTTGTTTTCCCTCGACCCGCGCTGGTCGAGGTTAGCCTCATTCTTAGGAAAATTCTTTGTCCCAGACGCAATGGGGTGCTCAGATTTTTAATCAGGTCATCCGTTTGGAAACTACCACAACCGCGCACAAGTGCCGACTCACATAACTAAAAAAATTTCAAACCACCATTCCGGTCTCATTGGACCTCAGAATGATGTGTCGTCATCGCGCCCGGTCTCAAAATAATTCTATAAAATATTTAAAAATAATAAACAGAATATTGGAGACATTACACTTATAGAATACCTGAAATTTTGTATATAATCACTTGTTACACACATACGGAATTAACATGATGTATATTACTTCTAAGGGAACAGTCTCACAAAAACTCTATTTTTATCTCATGCCTCTAATTAGAAACCACTTTCCTTTGGGGAGGTGAGCATGAGGTTGAGTGTGACACCTGATCATGTCTAATTGTTTTGTTTAGGATGTTATAAAATGGTATTTTACAATATGTTTCACTTAATTTTTTCATCTTTCTTCCATTCTTTTTTATAGGGTGTGCTTGATATAGGAATGGTTGGACATGATATTGGGAATATTTTCAATTCCTAACTAGAGTTTTGTTGTAGATCATCATGTCTCATGACTATGTAAATTTATCTTCTTTATTTTCAAAGTTACATTTGATTTATGTTTATATTTAATTATTCACATGATATTGATATATTTATTTTAGGGATGTGGGTCTGTTCATGCATCTTGTGAGGGTTTAGGACCAATTCCATATTCTTGCAAAGTTGTGGGAGAAGAAAAATTAGTTTCCCCACATTAGGCCACATCAAGAAAAAAAATGGGTTATATTCTAAACAAATTCACATATTACAATGAATGTGGTCCATATCATGTTGATTAAAATATTTTTAGGTGAATTTGGGCCATATATTTAGGGTATATATTACTCTTATGATGTACTAATGCTCGATACAACATTATGGTTTCTAGCAGAGTGGTGAGAGAAATAATAATCACGTTTTTAAAGGTTTACCCCCATCCCTTCCCCTTATGTGGTTTACATACTAATATAGTAGAGAGAAGACAAACCAAATTAATTTTGATATATTATAGATAAAATAGGGAGGGGATATTTGAAATTAAAGTTAATAACTCATATATGAAGAATCCCCTACCCCAACCCTGATCAATAAGATAGGGTTTATTGGTTTTGATTACTCAAAGATAAATTTGATATTTTTTCAATGAATATAATCATTCAATATAATAACCTAGAATATGATTTACAATGTGATGATTATAACCCGTGTGTTCCGAGAGTATAGTGATGGGATTATCATATACTATGGGGTGAATGAATTCTATAATGTCCAGATATTTACATATAATTTGGAATTTATCAAAGTATTGGTTGATGTTTAAGAGAAGGATCTTGGTTAGGATTTTGTGAAAAACTTCATATCACTAGTGATAAGTATTGAAACAAATGGGAAGTTTGAGCTATATTTATTGATTCTATGGGGATGGATATTTACTTGTTTCATGAGAGATATCACACTCCTAATTGTCATGGGTATTTACTGCGATGAGATCCAACATGGTGTTTTCCATTTGTTAAGAATCATTTACATCATCTGTTGGGATCACATTGGGAATTTTCTATCATATTCTATGAGGATAAAATTACAAGGTTAAATTCTATCCACAATCTATAATGCACCCATTCTGATAATTCTGTATGACAATCTATTAGAGTACAACAAGGAATTCAGTATATAGCTTCTACAAATGATTATTGAATCCATTTAAAAGAGAACGATGATCCATAGGAAGAATCATAAATATTTACCATTTATCACATGGGAACACAGTCGTTATGGTAGTATGAGTTTCAAGTGTATCCAAACAAGTGAGTATGATGGAATTTGAACATCATCCATATATGTTCTATTCGATATATTACATGATTTTTTAGTGTGAATATCCAGAATAGAGAAGGGAATATTTTAAGATGGCCAGAACATGATGGGGAGTTAGTTGGTGGCGGGATATTCCCATAAGATCTCATCATTTTATTCCTTTTTTTCAATATCTAGTTCTCGATCATTCCATAACTTAGTGGGAAACTAGAAATAATTGTAAGGATGGAATGATGAAGACCTGACTTATCATTGTTATATGGTTGGAAGAAGCATCATAAATAAAATATTTTCCTAGGTTGTAAAGGGATCATACCGAATATTAAATTCTTTTATTAGTATGTACATAATTGGATAAGAATTTGATGAATTCATCATGAGTTAACCGATCTAGATCATGTGGTTATTTGGGAATATTTTCCACATATAAAATTTCTAGAATGGATCTAGATTTCACACCCACCACTAGTGCTTAATTTATATATAGGGATACCAATAATGTTAAAAATAGTGGCATGAACATTTCCTAAATTGAGAAAATGACCATTCATTATTTAAACATCATTCATTGTCTTCTTTTTTAATCATCCACTCATACATGGACTCACTCATTGTTTTGTTTTTTAGGAAATATTTATATATTCAATGACATAAGAATCAAATTATAGATTCATTTATAACATATTCAGTATAAATTGATAAATTGAACTTTTCTCAAAGTGTTCAAAGTGCCTAATTTAGATACATGAGTTCTGATTATATGAGACCATGGATATCCAACCTAGAATATCAGTATATCTAAGTAAGGATGATACAGTTATGTATCAGTTAGGGCTTGGGAATGTGTAT
This sequence comes from Viscum album, assembly GCA_963277665.1. Lineage (NCBI taxonomy): Eukaryota > Viridiplantae > Streptophyta > Magnoliopsida > Santalales > Viscaceae > Viscum > Viscum album. The sequence continues at coordinate 1,586,353,631 of OY728141.1, read as the reverse complement.
GAATTTTTTTTTTCTTTGGGATGTATGATTAATACCTCAGGTCCATTCATGACTTTATTTCCAAGTGGTATTCATTAATATTCACACAAAGAAGGTATACATGTTTGAATGGATGGAATAATTAATAGAGGACTTCTTGTACATGATACAGAATATGTTGGCATCATAGATTCTAATATTTCCTAATCATGTAGTTGGGCATATAGAGTATATCAATTCAAATGTTGTTATCTTGAGAGTAGTTTAGATTTAAGTTAAAAATGTAGTTCCTTACAGGTCTCATTATCTTTGACCCCATGAGTGGAACTTCACTACTGAAAACCTAAGGATGTTATTGGTGGTCTAGGAATTGAAATTCTGATGAAACTACCTCATTTTTGTGGGACTTTTCGTCTATATATACCAAAATATAATATGGTACATCATACCAATGTGTGTCCAAAATATTATTCATTATTATTTGGTAGAGTATATATAAATTTTCAAAATATACACCATCACACCATAATCTATCTCCAACCACAATCATCAATTCGACACATGAATGAAACAAATCAATGTATTTGATATTTTATGAATTATAATTGTTGGTTTGATGGTTTTTAGTTCAAAATAGCCAACACTACACCTTAGTATCTGTTTTTTTGTCCCAGGTGTGCTCAGGGGTAAAATCAGAAATATGGAATATAGTCATGGCCATGGAGTGGTGCTTGGGGTAGGTACCTATGGGACTCTACTTGGTAAAACATATCACACCCATTACATAGGTAATGGGAGGGTCTAATATAATTATTCAAATAGAGAAAGTGACAATAGTATTTACATGATTTAAAGAATAAAATTTATAACAAAATTGTTAAATCATTATACTGGGAGGGCCACAACTACCATACCTACTTCAGCATCTACCCATATTCGAGATAAACCAGGAAGACTAATTTAGAATATAAACCACAAAAGAGGGGAGGGGTGAATCAGTCACACATATATTCAGTCACAATAAATAATATGTTCTTGTTTTATTATTGATAGATAGAGAAATTAATATAATGTGACCTACCCAATCACACATATATTCAAGAAAAACAAACCATCAAACATAAAATGTCAGTAATATACGTAAAAAAATGTAATGGATCAATTCGTCCCTCATTGCCATCACTATCATCACCGTCATCATCTTCCTCATCTCCATCCTCATCGTCGTCTGCATAATCATCCCAACCCTCCTCCATGCCCTCCTTTTATCCTCACCCTCATACACATCATTAGCCTTGTACACTCACTCCTCCTTGCCCTCGTACTCTACCTCGACCTCCTTCTTTCCCTCCACCTCTGCCTCGGCCTCTTCCTCACCCTCCTACTCTTCCTCAGCCTCCTCCTCTCCATCGTCATCACCAGGAACAACATCATCTCAAACACCACAATAATTTCCACATTGTGCACCATATATTGAACACATCAATGACATATATTCAACACTAGCTGTGATGGTCTTCTATTGATGTTTTGGATGTAAAACATCCATCAGTTTCATAAATGTAGTGTTTTCCCAAGTAGCCTATTTTGTCTTCTCTATGGACCCTTTTCAGCTTGTTATGCACGTGTCTTAGCCTTCTGAAACATGGAAGCACTAGAACTAGTACCTAAAGTGGGCTGATACCTCATAGAGAATACACTCTTCCTAGGTTATTAGCATACTCTTCCAGGGTCATAATCTCCCAACACCTGTTGTAAGAGATCATTTGGAACAAAATTGTCAGGTTCCTATGCATAAAGGGCCTCTAAAGCAGCATTTTAAAAATATAAATTGACTATTCAGTTAAAAAAATAGAGATTAAAATTTTAAATCAACAACGTAAAACTTACAATATTCTACTGAGTCGGTTTGTTAACCGAACTTCTATCATTTTTTCTTCTACTAAAGAAAATCAGTTTTGCTCGAGGCACACATCCTTCAATATTAAATGTTTTCCTCCACAATTACATTGAATGTAGGAATATATAATTAAAAATAGGTTACTAATAATAAATTTCATTAATAAAATTATATTAAAACATTATAAATCGAATAAATTATCGAGGAAACAATAGAATATGCAAGTCATAATAACAAATTATAAACAATTGTGGTACATGCTTCCTCTAACAATATGACATCTTAGTACGTCCCAATGTGTAGAGATATTTTTAGACTCAATGTTTTTTAAATTTCTTCTAGATTATTCTTGAATAGAATTAAATAATAAATAATATAGTACTAATGGAAAACATGAAAATTTTCTTTTAAGGACATCAAATGTGATTAATACCTTAAATTGTGTAGTCATTCAATGAGTAATCATCTATTGATATTGTTCTACTGGACAATCATCCATGACAGGTAGAACCTCTAACTCTTTTCAAACTCTAGAATTATATTCAATATACAACCATTGCTTATAGGATCTCCAAATATAATCTAACCCCTTTAGACGTGCTGGTTGTGCCCCCAGACAAACGAGGAAATTAAACTGAAGCTGACACCAAAATATTAATTCATATAATTAAAAAAATAATATATTTCATTAAATAAATAAAAAAATTTACCTGTATTTGTTCTCAAGTATTATCTATGACTTTATTTGGAAACATTCTCCATGATAGTGGTCTTATGTGAATGATTTCAGAGTATTTGGAAAGCATCGCCAAAAATCATCGACACTACTGCCCTGTTTTTTCAATTATTTGATTGTCTTCATTGTAGTCCAACATCAACTACATGTTGCAGGTCGACACTGCACACATGCATGTACTCCCCCGCCCTTTCCTCTTATTATTATATGAATATATTATAGAAAAGATATATTTTATCAATACATTTTATAATTAAAATAAATAATGGCATAAAAATATGACAGGGTTTTATAAATATGCATGTAGTAGTCTGATCAATTGGCACCACTGGATCCACTGAAGGAACACCCTATACATATGGTGTGGGTTCTAGTGTACTCTACGTAGGGATATACTTTAGAAGAGTAGGAGTCAAGGAATATGGAATATAGAAACTCTGAGGGAAGGAAGTAGAAGTAAACGAAGATGGCACAAATGGTTGGCTGAATGCATGATATGGATGGGGAGTGAGATCATTGTCGGATATGGTAAATATAGGTGAGAAAACATATATGTAAAGGGTGGTGAAAATATAGGAGGCCTAAATATCCCGTGTTTACCCAATGACACACTAGGATCAGAATTTTGGGTAGCTGGTATGTTAGTGGGAGGGGTAGGGTCTAATCAGGTACACCGACTAGACAAACTATCTCTCATACCCTCCCCCCCTCATACCAATGGCATGAGTACTAGGACCAATACTAGGCTTCTCATCAAATAACTGTCACATAAGAGATGGATCCTACAAAAACATTTAAAACAAAATTATTCACATGAAATTATATATTATTTAAATATATATTTGAAATAAATTACTCACTATATGAACTAGTGGTGGAATGACCATCTCGACCATGCGATGATTGTTGTTAATCATATTTTTTCATCACTTCTCTTCGGTTGTTTTCTTTTCATTCCTTTAATAACAAATATGGAAGTAATTAGAAAAGAATACCTAATGTGTAACCTAAAAAAACAAAATATATGAGATGGGATAGGGGATTCATTGATAATTTAACTGTCCATTTTTTAGGTGAGATTTAATGGATATATAATGAATTTAATAAATCACAAAAAATGTAATAAAGAAGTTTAATTTTGAGTAGGATGGTTTTTTACTAATCAGACACCATGAAATTGTGCTTTAATACTGATTTACAAATGGTTTGCAGTGGGTTTTTATTTGATTTTCAATCTGGAGAAGTCTTTTGTAGATCCGGGTCACATAACTTTCTCTAGTTGGATATCACTGTTATATACATGTATAGAGTCATAGTGATGGTAAAGTATAAATGTTTAAATCCTCTATAATTTTTAGGTTTTGTGTGTATATTTTTTACCAGTGAATGAAAATGGAAATCAAATAAAATGCAACCAAAAAATATTGAAAATTCACATTAATTTCAAGTCGGATACAACATTTTTGTAATCGAAATTAAATAATTTTGAATAATACCAACCTTAAAAACCCAATTCAAGCTAAACCAAATTAATTGAGGACAATGATGTATAATTCTATATATTTCCCACAACAAATTCTGGTTCACAATCAACTATGAAAATTGTTCTATTGGAGTCATCATAAGTAATAAATAGATTGGTTCAAATGGAAGAAGGGATTGTGTCAATTCCATCATCAACATCATCAACAACAGGTCTTGGAATTACTTCAATAATGACATCAAATTTTGGCCAATGATGATCTATGATATAAAAAAAATGTTTCTTAATTGATGCCATATATATGGTTCATCAGTAGAAATATTGTGAGTCATGTCAATAACTCTAAATCAACAATCCTCAATAAAGGTACCCTACCTCATCATAGAATCAAACCACTGAAATTTCATCATCTTGACTCAACCATGAGAGTAATAATCCAATATTATTATTTCCTCAACAACACCATAATAAGATACATTTTAAAAATGAGGTCTAGTATCAGATGCACTAGCATAATAGTCTGTTGTGGTAGTTAGTATAACACCATCAGGTTGTGTTCTCATGTTTTTTTCTCATTCCGTGATATTAAATCTGTACTCATTAATCACAATTGATTTACATTTACGAACCATGATATTAAAACCAAACATAAAAGCTTTTTTGCCTCATATATAGGGTCTGCGGGAAAAACTGTTACCTAAGATATAAAAAATATTAAATTTAATTAAATATGGATTTTATTATGTTATTACCACAATATTTCTACCTTTAATTTCAACCAAGTACAAAACTCTTTTCTATGAAACATCTCTCTCCATCTCAATTAATAATAATGGTGCTTTATATTTATCATTTCTTTATGTTCCATTTATATAGAAATAGAAATAGTTTTACAAATATGTAAGATATACATATTCAATGTACTTACCGGGTGTAGTCATCGAACAAATTGCAGTTGAGAAAATATGTGGTATGTTCCATATGTCACTAAATAAGAATTAATGTCTTCAATGAATGTGATAAAGGAATTCCAACTATTTGAAGAAGTGATGGAAACTAGGTTCCAATTTGTCATATAGTTCTTCTTCATTTATCATTGGTTTGTTCATTCTTGTAGTATGATTAGACAAATACATAGATAATAAATCCATGCATTATTGATCCAAGTAACCATTCATGATAGAAACTTCAAGATGATTTATGTTTCAGACAAAATACTTTAATGTGTAGATATTTATTTTAGTTAGATACATCCAATGAAACTAAATAGGTCCAATGAGAATTATTTGAATTGGAATATGGACATTTAGATGAATAATGCATGTGAAAAATGATGGATTAAATATTATTTCTAACTCATACCAAATTAATGTGGTATCTGCCAAACAATTTTTCAAGATAGACATTGAAAAATTCTAATCACAAAGTCCTCTAAACAAATCAAAGAATTGAATAATATCCACCCTTACATTACTGGAAAAAATATGATGGATTTATATTGGAATAAACTCATGCAGAAGGACATGATAATCATGTGTCTTCAAATATTTTAGCATCAACTCTCTACTGTCGACCTATTTAGATATGTTGCTTGAATAGCCATCAAGAACTTTAAAATCCTTTATTACTTCCAGAATTTTTTTTTCTGTAGGTTTCATCACATTAGAAGTGCAAGGAACTTTCCATTTATTTTCACGGATAAGCACGGGAAGTAATTCTTGTCTGATGCCCCAATCCCCCATGTCACACCTAGATTATAAATCACCTTTTATTATTTCCCTTAACATTTAGTAGAATTGAAATCAACATTTCACATATATTCATTTAAATTTTAATTACATCTAAGAAATGATGTAACAAACTGGTTGACCAATAAGGGAAATCAAATAAGATACTCCACTTCTTCCAATTGAAATAGGTTTCAGTGGAAACATTCATTCTCTATATAGATTTAATTAGATCCTTACCAAATGAAAAACTGAAATCCTTAAATTCATTAATGACATAATTTCTAGACATATGTTGAGGTGGATCATCAGTCTCTATTGTATTGTGAAATGTTTGACGATTATTTCTATATGGATGATCCATTGGAATGAATCGTCGTTGTCTTATAAAACTAAAACAACAACGATTTTTTAGTATTCTAGATTGTATTATTCATACAAACAATACATGATAGTTTTCTCTTTGTGATCCATCCATACATCATTGCATAGGTAGAAAAATCATTGATCATCCACATAAACACAACACACATCTAAAATATGTCGTTCTAACATGAATTGTATGTGTGAAAACCCACATAAAAAAGTAGTTTCAACTCTTTTATTAAAGGTTTCATGTATATGTCTATATCGTTGTTGGGATCATAAGTGCCATATATGAGTATACTCATGAAAGTGAATGGTTTTTTCATAACCAACCACTGGGGGAAGGTTATAATTGCATATAAAAACTGGCCATGTTCTATGAAAATTAAACATCTTCCCAAATAGATTATATCCTTCACACGAAAGACCCAGCCTCACATTATGCACGTTAGCTTCTAAATCAAGATATCAAGTATCAAATCTCTACCATTAAAATACATCTACAGGGTGAACCAACTCATAATTAGTCTTCTTTATCTCGGTATCATTCCATTTCATTTTTATCGGTATTTCATCACACATAAAAAGATTATTGATTCTGGGGATTAATGGAATGTGCAAAATTACATTTTGTGGAACAAGAGATGGTGTTACATCAGCTTTTGGCTTCCAGTGGGATGTGACACATTTTGTACAATAATATTATTCACCTATTTCCTTCTATAATAAACCTAAATCTTTCGGGAAAGCATGAATTTTGTTTCTTGAAAATCCAAGATCATCTACTACTTCCATGCCATATAGTGGTTTAGGGAAATATCTGAATCATCTAGAAGTAAGTCCTTCAAGAAGGTAATAAAGTAATCGATGGAAGTATTCGAAATCCCATACATAGTTTTCCCATGAAAAAATCAAATTAAAAATTCCATCTTTTTTATTTTACCTGATTGTCGATATATTAGATTTGTGGCAGCATTATTCAAATTTTTCACACTGAAAACATCATCGTTTTCATTAGATGCATCATGTGTGCTTATATCAAAGTCATCATGGGTTGGAATTCATTCATTTTCACGATGATGAATAAATGGAAACTGGTCATATAACATGTTCACCAATGCAGTCCTCTCATTTAAATCATCAACATTTTGATATTTCATTTTCTCCCCATTGTGAAACCACACATAGTAGTTTTCTAGAAAACCATATTTGGTTATCTGGTATCTGAAATCTTCAGGGCTCAACCAAGCTCATCCAACAGAATTGTAACATGGGAAGTTGATGTGAAATATATATGAACCATTTTGGAATGAAAAATCTAAAAGGATCACCTTTTTTTGAAAATCGCTTGAAATCTGATCAGTTTCATACATCCAACATCTATCCATTCTGTAAAAAAATTATTTTAAGTCATTTGGTCAATTAAAATTCAATACGATTAAAGTTCAATAAAAAATATATTTAATTAAACAATAATTGTTCACTTTATATTAAACCACAACGAACACACTACTATAAATGATAATCATAATATATAAGAAAAAAATAAAATATTTATAAAAAATACTATAAATTCATATAAATTCATGATTTTGACTTTAGTTATAAACATAATACCCTAAAAATTGTGTATATTGAGAGAAATTATATAATCTATGGTAGAATTTTGAGATTCCTATACATCTTGTGTCATATAGAAGGAGAGATTTTGAATCCATGAGCCTTTGAAGGAGAAAAATTCCATTTTTTCTCAAGTATTCAATGAACTAAGTAATAACCTGATCACCTAAGTTCTGGGGAGTGTTTTGAGACTGAAAATGTTCAAGGAAGGTTTTAATGATCTTTAAATTACTACACATGATTTTACATATCATGTACACTTGTGAAGGATAATTATTCATGATTTGGAGTAAATTTTAGATCAAAGAAATTTTATATTTTAGCATATTATTTGAGTGATATTCATAATATCTATTCTGAATAAATAGAAAATATAATATGAAAATGTGTGTAAAAAGTTACTCAAGGATTGAAACATCATGGTCATACATTTGGATAATTATCCGAGAAAGATTAAATGGAACTAAGAGTAGTTTTATGGGAAAATATTATGGTTCCATGGGGACAAGATGCATGATTCCATGTACATGGAGATTTTGAATGTGTTTGAAGAAATGTATTTTTGATGATTAAAATAAGGAATCACTATATTATATGGGTGAATTTAATGAGAATGAAAAACTGAAATTCAAGGAAGAAAAAATCAAGAATATTTTTTGAAGATTTAAAATAGAAACTATTACCTACTTCCAAAGATAATAGAGAATCCATATTCTGAGAGATAAAAACATCATGTAATATCTCGAATAGATGGCCAAAACATGATGGGGAGTTAGTTAGTGGCTGGATATTCCCACAAGATCTCATCATTTTATTCCTTTTTTTCAATATCTAGTTCTCGATCATTCCATACCTTAGTGGGAAACTAGAAATAATTATAAGGATGGAATGATGAAGATCTCACTTATCATTGTAATATGGTTGGAAGAAACATCATCAATATAATATTTTCCTAGGTTGTAAAGGGATCATACTGAATATTAAATTCCTTTATAAGTATGTACATAATTGGATAAGAATTTGATGAATTCATCAGGAGTTAACTGATCTAGATCATGTGGTTATTTGGGAATATTTTCCACATATAAGATTTCTAGAATGGATCTATCTTTCACTCCCACCACTAGTGCTTAATTTATATGTAGGGATATCAATAATGATAAAAATAGTGGCATGAACATTTTATAAATTGAGAAAATGACCATTAATTATTTAAACATCATTCACTGTCTTCTTTTTTAATCTTCCACTCATACATGGACTCACTCATTATTGTGTTTTTTATGAAATATTTATATATTCAATGACATAAGAATCAAATTATAGAATCATTTATAACATATTCAGTATAAATTGATAAAGTGAACTTTTCTCAAAGTGTTCAAAGTTCCTCCTTTAGATACATGAGTTCTGATTTTATGAGACCATGGATATCCAACCTAGAATATCAGTATATCTAATTAAGGATGATACAGTTATGTATCAGTTAGGGCATGGGAATGTGTCTGAAAAAAAAAGTTTCTTTGGGATGTATGATTAATACCTCAGGTCCATTCATGACTTTATTTCCAAGTGGTATTCATTAATATTCACACAAAGAAGGTATACATGTTTTAATGGATGGAATAATTAATAGAGGACTTCTTGTACATGATAAAGAATATGTTGGCATCATAGATCCTAATATTTCCTAATCATGTATTTGGGCATATAGAGTATATCAATTCAAATGTTGTTATCTTTAGATTAGTTCAGATGTAAGTTAAAAATGTAGTTCCTTACAGGTCTCATTATCTTTGACCCCATGAGTGGAACTTCACTACTAAAAACCTAAGGATGGTATTGGTGGTCTAGGAATTGAAATTCTGATGAAACTACCTCATTTTTTTGGGACTTTTCATCTATATATACCAAAATATAATATGGTATATCATCCCAATGTGTGTCCAAAATATTATTCATTATTATTTGGTAGATTATATATAAATTCTCAAAATATACACCATCACCCATAATCTATCTCCAACCACAATCATCAATTCGACACATGAATGAAACAAATCAATGTATTTGATATTTTATGAATTATAATTGTTGGTTTGATGGTTTTAAGTTCAAAATAGCCAACACTACACCTTAGTATAAGTTTTTTGTCCCAGGTGTGCTTAGGGGATAAATAATAAATATGGAAAATAGTCATGGCCATGGAGTGGTGCTTGGGGTAGGTACCTATGGGACTCTACTTGGTAAAACTTATCACACCCATTGCATAGGTAATGGGAGGGTCTAATATAATGATTTAAATAAAGAAAGTGACAATAGTATTTACATGCTTTAAAGAATAAAATTTATAAAAAAATTGTTAAATCATTATACTGGGAGGGCCACAACTACCATACCTACTTCAAGATCTACCCATATTCGAGATAAACCAAGAAGACTAATTTAGAATATAAACCACAAAAGAGGGGAGGGGTGAATCAGTCACACATATATTCAGTCACAACAAATAATCTATTCTTGTTTTATTATTGATAGATACAAAAATTAATATAATGTGACCTACCCAATCGCACATATATTCAGGAAAAACAAATCATCAAACATAAAATGTCAGTAATATATGTAAAAAATGTAATGGATCAATTCGTCCATCATTACCATCACTATCATCACTGTCATTATCTGCCTCATCTCTATCCTTATCGTCGTCTGCATAATCATCCCAACCCTCCCCCATGCCCTCCTCTTATCCTCATCCTCATGCACATCATTAGCCTTGTACACGTCTTCCTCCTTGCCCTCGTACTCTACCTCGACCTCCTCCTTTCCCTCCACCTCTGCCTCATCCTCTTCCTCACCCTCATACTCTTCCTCGGCCTCCTCCTCGGCCTCCTCCTCTCCATCGTCATCACCAGGAACAACATTATCTCAAATACCACAATAATTTCCACATTGTGTACCATATATAGAACACATCGATGACATATATTCAACACTAGCTGTGATGGTCTCCTGTGTATGTTTTGGATGTAAAACTTCCATCAATTTCATAAATGTAGTGTTTTCCCAAGCAGACTATTTTGTCTTCTCTATGGCCCTTTTTCAGCTTGTTATGCACATGACATAGCCTTCTGAAACACGGAAGCACTACAAATAGTACCTAAAGTGGGTTGATACCTCATAGAGAATTAACTCTTCCTAGGTTATTAGCATACTCTTCCAGGGTGCTAATCTCCCAACACCTGTTGTAAGAGATCATTTGGAACAAAATTGTCAGGTTCCTATGCATAAAGGGCCTCTAAGGCAGAATTTTAAATATATAAATAGATTATTAAGTTAAAAAATAGACATTAAAATTTTAAATCAACAACATAAAACATACAATATTCTACTGAGTCTGTTTGTTAACCGAACTTCTATCTTTTTTTCTTCTACTAAAGCAAATCAGTTTTGCTCTAGGCACACATCCTTCAATATTAAATGTTTTCCTCCACAATGACATTGAATGTAGGAATATATAATTAAAAATAGGTTACTAATAATAAATTTCAGTAATAAAATTATATGAAAACATTATAAATCGAATAAATTATGGAGGAAACAATAAAATATGAAAGTCATAATGAAAAATTATAAACAATTGTGGTACCTACTTCCTCTAACAATCTAACATCATAGTACGCCCCAATGTGTAGAGATATTTTTAGACCCAATGTTTTTTAAATTTCTTCTAGATTATTCTTTAATAGAATTAAATAATAAATAATATAGTACTAATGAAAAACATGAAATTTTCTTTAAGGACATCAAATGTGATTAATACCTTAAATTGTATAGCCATTCAATGAGTAATCATCTATTGATGTTGTTCTATTGGACAATCATCCATGACAGGTAGATCCTCTAACTCTTTTCAAACTCTAGAATTCTATCCAATATACAACCATTGCTTATAGGCTCTCCGAATATCATCTATCTCCTTTAGACGTGCTGGTTGTGCCCCCAGACCAATGGGGAAATTAAACTGAAGCTGACAACCAAATATTAATTCATATAATTACAAAAAAAATATATTTCATTAAATAAAAATAAAAATAACCTGTATTTGTGCTCAAGTATTATCTATGAATTTATTTGGAAACTTTCTCCATGATAGTGGGCTGATGTGAATGATTTCAGAGTATTTGGAAAGAATCGCCAAAAATCTTCGACATTGATGCCCTGTTTTTTGAATTATTTGATTATCTTCATTGTAGTCCAACATCAACTACATGTGGCAGGTCGACACTGCACACATGCATGTACTCCCCCACCCTTGCCTCTTATTAGTATATGAATATATTATAGAAAAAATATATTTTGTCAATACATTTTATAATTAAAATAAATAATGGCATGAAAATTTGACGGGGTTTTATAAATATGCATGTAGTAGTCTGATCAATTGGCACCACTAGATCCACTGAAGGAACACCCTGTACATATGGTGTGGGTTCTAGTGTACTCTATGCAGGGATATACTGTAGAAGAGTAGGAGTCATGGAAGATGGAATATAGAAACTCTAAGGGAAGGAAGTAGAAGTAAACAAAGATGGCACAAATGGTTGGCTGAATGCATGATATGGATGGGGAGTGCGATCATTGTCGGATATGGTAAATATGGGAGAGGAGACATAGATGTAAAGGGTGGTGAAAATATGGGAGGCCTAAATATCCCGTGTGTCCCCAATGACACACTAGGATCAGAATGTTGGATAACTGGTATGTTAGTGGGAGGGGTAGGGTCTAATCGGGTACACCGACTAGACAACCTATCTCTCATACCCCCCCCCCCTCATACCAATGGCCTGAGTACTAGGACCACTACTAGGCTTCTCATCAAATAACTATCACCTAAGAGATGGATCCTACAAAAACATTTAAAACAAAATTATTCACATGAAATTATATATTATTTAAATATACATTTGAAATAAATTACTCACTATATGAACTAGTGGTGGAATGGCCATCTCAACCATGAGATGATTGTTGTTAATCATATTTTTTCATCACTTCTCTTAGGTTCTTTTCTTTTCATTCATTTAATAACAAATATGTAAGTAATTAGAAAAGAATACCTAATGTGTAACCCAAAAAACAAAATATATGAGATGGGATAGGGGATTCATTTATAATTTAACTATCCCTTTTTTTAGTTGAGATAGAATGGATATGTAATGAATTCAATAGTTCATATAAAATGTAATAAAGAAGTTTAATTTTGAGTAGTATGGTTTTTTACTAATCAGACACCATGAAATTGTGCTTTACTACTGATTTACTAATGGGTTGCAGTGGGTTTTTATTTGATTTTCAATTTGGAGAAGTCTCTAGTAGATCCGGGTCACATAACTTTATCTAGTTGGATATCATTGGTATATACATGTATAGAGTCACAGTGATGGAAAAGTCTAAATGTTTAAATCCTCTATAATTTTGAGGTTTAGTGTGTATATTTTTTACCAATGAATTAAAATGGAACTCAAATAAAATGCAACCAATAAATATTGAAAATTCACATTAATTTCAAGTCGGATACAACATTTTTGTAATCGAAATTAAATAATTTTGAATAATACCAACCTTAAAAACCCAATTCAAGATAAACCAAATTAATTGAGGACAAGGATGTATAATTCTATATATTTCCCACAACAAATTCTGGTTCACAATCAACTCTAAAATTGTGCTATTGGAGTCATCATAAGTAATAAATAGATTGGTTCAAATGGAAGAAGGGATTGTGTCAATTCCATCATCAACATCATCAACAACAGGTCTTGGAATTACTTCAATAATGACATCAAATTTAGGCCAATGATGATCTATGATATAAAAAAATGTTTCTTCATTGATGCCATATATATGGTTCATCGGTAGAAATATTTTGAGTCATGTGAATAACTGTAAATCAACAATCATCAATAAAGGTCCCCTACCACATCATGGAATCAAACCACTGACATTTCATCATATTGACTCAACCATGAGAGTAATAATCCAATATTATTATTTTCTCAATGACACCATAATAATAATCATTTTAAAAATGAGGTCTAGTATCAGATGCACTGTCATAATAGTCTGTTGTGGTAGTTAGTATAACACCATCATGTTGTGTTCTCGTGTTTTATTCTCATTCTGTGATATTAAATCTGTACCCATTAATCACAATTGATTTACATTTACGAACCATGATATTACGACCAAAAGTAAAAGATCTTCTTCCTTAAAAATAGGGTCTGCGGGAAAAATTGTTACCTAAAATATAAAAAAATATTAAATTTAATAAAATATGGATTTTATTATGTTATTACCACAATATTTCTACCTTTAATTTCAACCAAGTACAAAACCCTTTTCTATGAAACATCTCTATCCTTCTCAATTAATAATAATGATGCTTTATATTTATCATTTCTTTATGTTCCATTTATATAGAAATAGAAATAGTTTTACCAATATGTAAGATATACATATTCAATTTACTTACCTGGTGTAGTCATCGAACAAATTACAGTTGGAAAAATCTATGGGATGTTCCATATGCCACTAAACAGGACTTAATGTCTTCAATAAATGTGATCAAGGAATTCCAACTATTTGAGGAAGTGATTGAAACTAGGTTCCAATTTGTCATATAGTTCTTCTTCATTTATCATTAGTTTGTTCATTCTTGTAGTATGATTACACAAATACATAGATAATAAATCCATGCATTCTTGATCCAAGTAACCATTCATGATAGAACCTTCAGGATTATTTATGTTTCAGACATAATACATTAATGTGTACATATTTATTTTAGTTGGATACATCCAATTAAAATAAATAGGTCCTATGAGAATTATTTGAATTGGAATATGGACATTTAGATGAAGAATGCATGTGAAAAATTATGGATTAAATATTATCTCTAAATCATACAAAATTAATGTGGTATCTGCCAAACAATTCTTCAAGAAAGACATTGAAAAATTCTAATCACAAAGTCCTCTAAACAAATCAAAGAATTGAATAATATCCACCCTTACATTACTGGAAAAAATATGATGGATTTATATTGGAATAAACTCATGCAGAAGAACGTGATAATCATGTGTCTTCAAATATTTTAGCATCAACTCTCTACTGTCGACCTATTTAGATATGTTGCTTGAATAGCCATCAATAACTTTAAAGCCTCTAGTACTTCTAGAAATTTTTTTCTATAGGTTTCATCATATTCAAAGCGCAAGGAACTTTCCATTTATTTTCATTGATAAGCACGGGAAGTAATTCTGGTTTGATTCCCCAATCCCCCATGTCACACTGAGATCATAAATCATCTTTTTTATTTCCCTTAACATTTAGTAGAATTGAAATCAACATTTCACATATATTCATTTAAATTTTAATTACATATAAGAAATGATGTAACAAACTGGTTGACCAATAAGGAAAATCAAATAAGATACTCCACTTCTTCCAATTGATATAGGTTTCAGTGGAAACATTCTTTCTCTATATTGATTTAATTAGATCCTTCCCAAATGAAAAACTGAAATCCTTAAATTCATTAATCACATCATTTCTAGACATATGATGAGGTGGATCATCAGTCTCTATTGTATTGTGAAATGTTTGATGATTATTTCTATATGGATGATCCATTGGAATGAATCTTCATTGTCCTATAAAACTAAAACAACAACGATTTTTTAGTATTCTAGATTGTGTATTCTTCATACAAACAATACATGATAGTTTTCTCTTTGTGATCCATCCATACATCATTGCATAGGTAGAAAAATCATTGATCATCCACATAAACACAACACACATCTAAAATATGTCGTTCTAACATGCATTGTATGTGTGAACACCCACATAACAAAGTAGTTTCAACTCTTTTATTAAAGGTTTCATGTATATGTCTATATCATTATTGGGATCATAAGTGCCATATATGAGTATACTCTTGAAAGTGAATGGTTTTTTCATAACCAACCACTGGGGGAAGGTAATAATTGCATATAAAAACTGGCCATGTTCTATGAAAAGTAAGCATCTTCCCAAACAGATTATAACCATCACACGAAAGACCCAGCCTCACATTATGCACATTAGTTTCTAAATCAAGATATCAATTATCAATTCTCTACCATGAATATCCATCTGCAGGGTGAACCAACTCATAATTAGTCTTCTTTATCTCTGTATCATTCCATTTCATTTTTATTGGTATTTCATCACACATAAAAAGATTCTTGAGTCTGGGGATTAATGTAATGTGCAACATTACATTTTGTGGAACAAGAGATGGTGTAACATCAGCTTTTGGCATCCAGTGGGATGTGACACATTTTGTACAATCATATTATTCACCTATTTCCTTCTATAATAAACCTAAATCTTTCAGGCAAGCATGAATTTTGTTTCTTGAAAATCCAAGATCATCTACTACTTCCATGCCATATAGTGGTTTAGGGAAATATCTGAATCATCTAGAAGTACGTCCTTAAAGAAGGTAATAAAGTAATCGATGGAAGTATTCGAAATCCCATACGTAGTTTTCCCATGAAATAATCAAATTAAAAATTCCATCTTTTTTATTTTACCTGATTGTCGATATATTAGATTTGCGGCAGCATTATTCAAAATTTTCACCCTGAAAACATCATCGTTTTCATTAGAGGCGTCATGTGTGCTTATA
Organism: Viscum album; assembly: GCA_963277665.1. Taxonomy (NCBI): domain Eukaryota; kingdom Viridiplantae; phylum Streptophyta; class Magnoliopsida; order Santalales; family Viscaceae; genus Viscum; species Viscum album. The sequence continues at coordinate 1,586,337,080 of OY728141.1, read as the reverse complement.
TCAAAGTCATCATGGGTTGTAATTCATTCATTTTCACGATGATGAATAAATGGAAACTGGTCATATAACATGTTCACCAATGCAGTCCTCTCATTTAAATCATCAACATTTTGATATTTCATTTTCTCCCCATTGTGAAACCACACATAGTAGTTTTCTAGAAAAACAAATTTAGTTATGTGGTATCTGAAATCTTCAGGGCTCTACCAAGCTCATCCAACAGAATTGTAACATGGGAAGTTGATGTGAAAAATATCTGAACCATTTTGGAATGAAAAATCTAAAAGGATCACCTTTTTTTGAAATCCGCTTGAGATCTGATCAGTTTCATACATCCAACTTCTATCCATGCAGTAAAAAAATTATTTTAAGTCATTTGGTCAAATAAAATTCAATAAGATTAATGTTCAATAAAAAATATATTTAATTAAACAACAATTGTTCAATTTATATTAAACCACAACTGACACACTACTCTAAATAATAATCATAATATATAAGAAAAAAATACAATATTTATAAAAAATACTATAAATTCATATAAATTCATGATTTTGACTTCAGTTATAAACATAATACCCTAAAAATTGTGTATATTGAGAGAATGTATATAATCTATGTTATAATTTTGAGATTCCTATACATCTTGTGTCATATAGAAGGAGAGATTTTGAATCATAGAAGGAGAGATTTTGAATCTGTGAGCCTTTGAAGGATAAAAATCCCATTTATCTCAAGTATTCAATGAACTAAGTAATAACCTGATCACCTGAGTTCTAGGGAGAGTTTTGAGACTAAAAATGTTCATGTAAGGTTTTAATGATCTTTAAATAACTATACATGATTTTACATATCATCTACACTTGTGAAGGACAATTATTCATGATTTGGAGTAAATTTTAGATCAAAGAAATTTTATATTTTAGCATATTATTTGAGTGATATTCATAATATCTATTCTGAATAAATAGAAAATATAATATGAAAATGTTTGTAAAAAGTTACTCAAGGATTGAAACATCATGGTCATACATTTGGATAATTATCCGAGAAAGATTAAATGGAACTAAGAGTAGTTTTATGGGATAAGATTATGGTTCCATGGGGAAAAGATGCATGATTCCATGTACATGGAGATTTTGAATGTGTTTAAAGAAATGTATTTTTGATGATTAAAATAAGGGATCACTATATTATATGGGTGAATTTAATGAGAATGAAAAACTACGATTCAAGGAAGAAAACATAGAGAATATTTTTTGAAGATTCAAAATAGAAACTATTACTTACTTCCAAAGATAATAGAGAATCCATATTTTGAATATGTGATATTTTACACAAATGATATTTTATGTCAATTTATTATGAAAGTTGAAAAGTATGCAAGTAGTGTATTTTAAAGAACTGTCATAAACTGTATCAAAATTCTGAGAGATAAAAACATCATATATCAAAGAAAGTGACATATTTTAAAGTCAAGAGATATTTAAGGATAACAAACATGTTTTTCTAGAGTATTCATTGATTTGAGGATATACTATACAACTTGAGATATTTTATGTATAGTTTATTCAATGCAAAATTCAATATATATAGAATTTAATTTCGTATAACACATACAGAATTGAATTTAGAATTTAGAAGGTAATTAGATATGATGATTTACAAATACTCTTACAATGATTATGGGATCTATCACCTCCATCCATATCCTCTATATGATATCTATACATGGTCATTGAACTAAATACTATTTTGTATAAACCTAAATGACATGGTTGAAAATGCATCGAGCGCAACCAATCAAGTATGACTGAGTAGTGTAATAATAATATAATTCATTTAAAAGAAGATCATTTTATTGAACTATCATTTTTTGGTAGTGATTCATTGGTTCTACTCAAAACTAAGAATGAGGTTTGGGTATTGAATATTCACTTATTTCATTCATTGATAATGTGTGATGGAAGTGAATATCACTGGGGATTACATTAGAGTTATAGAATCTTGTTCCATATAATGATTATTATACTGCGGGGTCCATGATTCATTAGGAGGAATAAACTTAGGACACTATGATGTGTTTAGTTGGACAATTGCAGTGATTGTGGTATCGAATTTGGGTGACAGTGAGCTTTTGGATCATTTTATAGTGTTTATGCATGGACTCATATTATTGTGTTCCTTAGGTGAACCTCCACAGACATCAAATACTACCAACTACCAGTGACATACTAAATCATACATTGGGTATACCTTGATGTCATTATTATAACCATTAATAACAACTTATTAACAAAATCATTGTTGACAGATAATCAATGATCACTAATGATGCATAGAAAAACAACATAAAATAAATCAAAGTGTACTTATTTAGTATAATATGACACATACCACACAGACCTCTCATTTAGGACGAATAAAAATAGAAAAGTTATATGCAGAAAATTTAAACTAAGGTAGCACTTACAGATTTGAAATGTATAACTAAAAAATATCATGATTGAAGACAGATATATCAGGTGGAAGCAGTTTCGCAGCATAGGGTAAATAAAGAGCTTCAGTTTAGTGTATAAATCATGCGAATGGGGAACTGGATCTATTCATTAGTTGGTATAAATCCTTGCCAATGGTTTTAAAAAAACTATTGGGAAATATAGTATTTACTAATGGTTTCCTTAAATCGTTGGAATATATTAGAAAAAGAGGGGATTTCCTAATAGTTTAGTCAACCCATTAGGATAGGTGGTCTCTAAAAATAGTATACCAACTATTTTAACAATCTATTGTTGTAGTATTCCTATACCAACGGTTTTATAAAACTGTTGGTATAAATTTTTTGATATATCCCCTGTTTCCACTAGTGACAAGCGACGTTATCATATACTCTATGGAATGGAAGTAAAAAATGTATATATGATATAATGACTAAAGAAAAAAATATAGAATATATATAGAATATATACGATATATCCATCATCATACCCAAAACCAGATATGTGGTCACAGAAGAAGGAATGAGATCAGTTCGTGAGGCAGTACTATGTTATACACAAAATTGATGATTTCATAACATTTTTTATGGAAGTGGATATAGTTGTAGTTAATTTTCTATTTATTACTATATCCTATATTATTTAATATTATAAGGTTATTAAATAAAAATGATTAAAACATTTATCGAGGTGGTGAAATAAACAAAATAACGATGCACATTGAAGAACATTAAGTCTTATTTTGGTATCCTACTTAGTTTTTCAATAAATACATCCTAGGATAGATTAATTCAAAATAAAATTATAGAAAATTAGGGGAGGTTTTATGGAATGTTATTTGGGATTTACATTTCTAAACAAAAATGGATTGATGTTGTGAAGAAGATAAGATATGGTTGGCCTTTTATAATAGTGGGAGAGGTCACATTTGTTATTTTTTAAAAGAATTTAGTGCTCCCATATTTATAGTATTTATCCATGGTTGAAAACAAGAAATTATAAAACCATGTATATTAATGGTTGAAATATTTCTAGATTATTTTTATAAAAATTCATATACAATATTTACCCTTATCATTTTTAGTTTGATAGTGTAAACCCATTTTTACCATAACCACATAAATTAATTTGAATTGATTTCACTATTAATTCTAGTAAGAAATTATATTGAAATTATTTTACATTATTAATTATGATGATTTCATACAAGGAATCCATTTTCATAGATTAAATTCATATAAGTGGAAAACATTAATTTATAATTAATCACACGGACTTAATGATGATGTGGGCTTTTAGAGAGAAAATTTCTACAAGTTTACAAAGCTTTTATAAAAAAATGCAATATGAACATGATTCTAATAAACAAAATTGGACTAATTCGTATTAATTTTAACTAGTTTTTCTTTAAATAAAATTCAAAATATAATTTAACATTGTAAATCATTTAAATTAAAAGGCATTTTTTAATTAAAATTCATTATTTTTCAATATTCATCAAAAAAATAAACTTTTCAAAAAGTTCCAAAAAATTCAAAAAAAAAAAAAAATTTAGTATTCCAAATTCAAAAATACTTTTTATTTATAAAAATAAAATTTTAAATATTTTTAAAAATTAATTTTAAATTATATTCACAATGCACAATTAAACTACCTTTAAGAAAAAATATTTTATTTCAAATAATTTTTCATTTTCATTTCACTTTTTCTAATTTTATTTATAAAAAATAGATAACTAATAAACATTTTCACACTATATATTTTCATAAGTTTGTTAATTCTATTTTTACCAGCCATTCTAATGGGTTGGTGATAATTTTAATATTAAATAATAATATTAATAATATATTCTTGTTCGGTAAAACACAGTCTTACGTTTAATGCAATATTTCTATGAAACTCATTGTTTCCTATAACAGAAGCTAAAATCCATGTTTCTTGTCACATAAATTATCGAATAAAATGTTATTATTTTATAATTTTAAGGTGTTACGACATTTACCTCAAAATAATTTCAGAATGAAATTAAAAAATTTCAATATTTTAAATGAAAGGATGTTTTCAATTAAAATTCCTTATTTTTCTTTAAGATTCAAAAATTGATATATTTCAAAAAAACCAAAAATTTCACCCTAATGTAAAATTTATATTCTGATTTAAAATATTATGTTTATTTTTTAAAATAAATTTTGTAAAATTTAATTTCAAATTATGTTTGTAAAGTGTGACTAAAACATATTTTTGAATAACTACAATTTTTCAAAAAATATTTACTTTTCCCTTGATTGATTATTATTTTAATTCTAATAAATATATGACCATAATTTTAAATATTTATTCATTAGTACTCATACAATCAAAATTAATGGTTATGTATTAATGGTACACAATATTATTGTTCATTTCAAATTGGGGTTTCATGTTCCCCAAGCAATCAAAGAGATTAAATTTACATACAATGAAATATATTGTAATGACACTTGGAGTTACATTCTCATATAAGAATATTGTTATGTGTCGTTTATACTATGAGACATAATTTTCTTCTTTTAAAATCTATGGGTGTTATATCTAATAACATTTAATTTATTATAATTTATTCAAATATTAATTTACATAATTACAATATAATATGTGATCCACATATAATATTTCAACACCAAATTATTAATAAATATATAATAAAATCATTATTTCTAGTTTCTTACTATTTAATTTTTATGAATATTTGGTTTAGCAGTGTCAATCCATAAATGTTGATTTTTGTTCACTAATCTTCAGAAAAAAAATAATTACATAAATATAAAATATATTCAATTAATATATATAGAGGGTTATATATATATAAAGTAGAGATAGAAAAATGAATTAAAACGTTCATGAAGATGGTAGGTCACACATATGCATGATCATTGTTTTGACTTTTTGATGGATATAAGGAAAGGTAAAAAATAATTTATATTCCACAAATCATCATTATTTCGTATATATATAATATTTAATCATTATTTATATCATCATTACAATCCATTTAAATCATAAATTTAAATTGGAAAACATCACTTCATAGAGGTGTTAGTTTATATATATGAACCAGAGGAATTATCATTTTCCAATAGATTAAAAGTTAATATATAAGATAAAAAATTATAATTCTAGAAGAAAAATTATGTAATAAACATAATAAAAAATCATTAGGTTCATCTTTATAAACATAATTTTCAAGTAATTATACAAACTGAATTACACCTCTATGTTGATATTGTAAGTCATAAGTATAGACGATCAGTGTTTTCATTTTCTATATAATGTAAAATATGTGAAAAAAAAATATATCTAATATTCATAAAAACATATCAATATATTAATTACATTGGATTTTTTTTAGTATGGATACAACATATTTTTGAGGATGTATATGAATAAATAATCATGAAAGAGTGTGTGAATATGATTACCTCTTTTTCATTTGACACCCTTTAGATCCCATCTTAAGGACACATGGAATGATTTTTCATTAAGAAAATAACATATAATTTTTGTATAGGTAATTTTATAACATAATTGTTTCTTTTTTTATCAGACATGAATTCTCAAATTAGTGTAAATAACATTGGTTCGGGGTTTCATTTTTTTAATTGAGGAGAGCATCACCATTTTATGCTATCAATTTATGAAAATATAATTATAATTCTTGTAAAAGTTATTCAAAAATGAAATGTATTCTATGATATATATATTATGGTATTAATATAATCCTATAATAAAATATATATAGTTACATATATCAATTTAAACATTATATTTTTTATTCACCCATTCATTAACATTTTTTACCTTAACCATAGTAACACCTATATAAATATTAAAGGTGATAATTTGACATAGATGTTGACATATGTATCATAAATGGAAAAAGAATGAAATTTTAGATCAAATTAATCTCATTTTCCAATTTCTTTTTTTAATAATTTAACAAAATTTTATTTTCATAAAATATTATTAATAAAACTTTTTAGAATAATAATATAATTTGACTTTGATGGAATCATAAAAAAATATAATTATAATATAATATTTTTCCACATCCCTAAGATGTAATATGTATCAATAAATTTTTTTGGGAACTAAAAAACACCCAAATGTTATTACTTTTAGAGTTTTTAAAATAATTTACAAAATTTTTCTACTTCATTCTAAAACACTATGTCGACGTTCTGTAAGAATTTTATGAAATTACTTCATTAAAAAAAATAAAAAAGTTACAATGATAATTTTTTAAAATATTTACCTTAAACATCTTTAACCATTCCTATCCTCTTTATATACTTATAAAAAAATAGACAAATTAAAATCGTGAGAGTAAGATTTTGGATTATTCATTACATAAAATAATATAAATGTCATTATCAAAGAAAAATTGAATTAATATTGTATATATTCAAATTTAGGATGCATATGGTAATATTAAATTCTTCAAATGAAAAAAATTAAAGTGAGGAATAATTTTTAAATCTTTATTACATTATTTTTTACCTTACTTATTTGATTTAACCTTTACTGAGTTGATAAAGTTTACAATAGTTACTATTCGAAAGGCCTAAAAATAAAATGGTCATGTTTAAAAAAGTATACCTCATGATTCCAAATAATGTCCCCATTTTTTTACATTCAATTACTATATGTTTTAGTAATTAAATTAATTACAAACACAGAAATTAAATGAAGAAACTATTTTCCATAAATTTATGTTATTGGGGAAAAACATTCTTATATCAAAATCATGTAAAAATATGATCCTAATATAAATAAAAATGACCTTATATAATATTAATAAATATTTATAAATGTAATAAGAAATTTATATTTACTTATTTATTGAAACTAAATGACACTTTTATAAAAATCATTATTTTTTACTATTCAAATAAAATTAAATCAGTTGTGGATAAATCCCCAAAAAATATTTTATCCATAAAATACTAAACATAAAATTTCAAAAATGAAGAAACAATACCATACAAAATATTTAATTTATTTCATTACACGTTAATCTTTTGATTGCATATTATGAAAGATATCACTAAAATTGGAATTATTTGAATATGAATATATCATAATATATGAGGGAGCTTCACTTTTCATGGTACATTTACCCTAATGATCATTTCGTATAAGGATACCCATGATGTGTAGGTTCATTAATTTGATTCCTTGGGAATGGTGGTATATATGAATGAAATTCATATATTGTGATTATGAATGGATATATGTCGACATGATGAATTGAATTCCCTAGAGAGGGTTGAGAAAGTTTAATAATATTCCTTTTCTAATGTGGTGTTAAGAAAATATAGTGTTAGGGGTGATGTGGTTTTATTCAGATGGATGGATTAGTCGAATTCATATCCATATTCAATTCTAATATATTTTTAATATTATGGTGATAGGTGAACCTATATATATGAGTCTACGATCAGTAGGGTATAAATAAATACCTTCTGGTTTTAAATTTCCTCCCGAGTGGCTATAATTGTACAATTGACCTTTTAATTGGTGGTATACATTAGGTTATAATAAAACTAATCATCGTAGTTGATATTATATTATCATGATGACAATTAATTGATTAATAGATATATGATTAGACTCATGATAATAGGTTGATGTGATGAGCCCCATGGAAGTGTGATTCTGGTTGTATAATTATGTAATAGTTGAGTGTTAACCTGTTTTAGTTTTGATGAGATCAATATAGGTAGTCAGTGAGAACCAGTGAGAGGTTTCATTGATATTTCACACTACTTATGAAAACAAGAGTAATTTTTTTATGATCCCTCTAGAAAATATCCTAATGGATGGTGAAAAATACAGACTACTTGTGTGTGGTGCATCCTCTAATTTTGAATAGATTAATGGGACATGTATGTGTCTGTTTATAATTGAATGGGTTTTAGGATAATTGAATATGTTAATTGATGACAAATAGTTGTGAGTTTCTCTGTTTAAATCTTCAATAAGATGATTCATAGGTCTCTAGTGGGGTTTAGATAATTATCACTCATAATAGTGATTAGTAATGATATGTATATTCTGAAACATGGATATGGTTAATGGAATGATTAAATTCTTGGGATTCTAATTAGAATTGTATATTAGAGGTTGTATCTATGAATAGTGTGTTATTTTATGTTATTATTGAGGTAATTGTTTATACGTAATAGACCGTGAGTGGTAATGGTTTTATGTGATTCAGTTCAGGGTAAACCGTAATGTATGTCATGTGGCTGGGATCCCACCAATAACTATTTATGATTGTGACACTCATTTATAGAGAAATCTTGAAAATTACATTGATAAAATTTCTTATAATCTTTTAATTAGTTGTTAATATAATTTCTTATTAGAGTTCCTATACATCTAATCTATTAATATCTAGTCATTTTGTTCTATTAGGGATGAGATATGGAACGTTAAAATTAGGGGTTCTTGTTTAGTATAATTGATATATGGATAATCTTATAATGATAAAAATATTATAGAATTATTTTTGTATGAGGATAATATCATTAAGATCACATTATAGATAAATAGTTGGGAGGTTGGGTGAGATGTCACCAATGGAACTGATGTTTGGATACGATGACTCTATCTAATACTTGTACAACACTTGATTTTGAAATTCAACTATGGTATTTTTGTAGATTCAGATCCTTGGGAATGACTTGGGTATATTTCTATATTTTTCTAAGAGTCACTCAGACCAAGGGATATTGGTTATTCCAGAGAGAGTATAGTGGTAGTTTTTTCTAGTTTGTGAATTAATCCATGGAATTACACTAAGTTATTATATTTGAATTTGTTGAAATATTTTGGTTTTATATGAAACCATTAAGAGTATATGATTAATTATTTGGTTTAGGAGATGGTTTACCGACATATGAGGTTGGCTGATTTTAGTCAAAGTATGATAATATAAGGTGGGATGTTGTTTTTTCAAAATTATATTAGGTGGTGTGTAAATAACATTAGATGCATTATTTAGGATGAAACTACATATTTTGGTTATTATATTGGTGATTTATAATGAATATATAATTCATCTAGACTCATTGTATACGAATTTGGGTTATAAAAAATTGTATTCACTATCTTGGATGATGTGTGTTGTCAGGTTCTGATTAATGAATGTGAAGTAGGGTGGCATTGTCATGTGCTTATATAGAAATATAAGCTATATAATGGGGGGTTTATAATGACCCATATAATTAAGTGTTGGTGATTTTGATTGAAACATAATTTTTTTAACTGGATGTAGATGGAATTTTAAATTTTTTATATTATATTTGGTTCATTTATACTTATTGTAATTTCATTCTCAAATCATCTGAATAGATCCAAAAGAAGGTTTACTTTGTGAACTCAAGAAGACCACTCAATACATCAGAGGCTATCAACTCACAATTAAATTATGATCCATGTTAGGGATAATATACTCTCAATATCATACCCATATATTGAAAATAAAAAAAAACTAAACAAGAATCACAATATATAATTAGAGTACACAAATAAAATTATAGCTTGGAGTGGACTATACTAAATAACATACACTATTTTTGTATCAAATGATGACTATTGTTATCTAGTCACGCATCCAAAAATATCTCCCATAGATGTAGTCACACAAATGAAATAAATAAAATATAAACATACAATGAGGCTCTACATCAAACCATGATCCTCACCCTAACCCCAACTATAGACTATGTTATTTTGGGCATTCCCTATCCAATATTCATTTTTTCCTCATTGGGACATACTAAAAATAACATCTGCACACCCACACACCAAATCTGCCCTTATTGGGTGACAGAATTAAATATTATTATGGTGTTTCTAAATGCCCATAATATTAATTTTCATATACCTATGTATAAACTAGAAAAATAACTAAAATAAATATAAAACATATAGGTATAAAAAATGATTCAATGTGGGATAATCATTCCACCATAAATCGTACCATTCTAGTTGTGATAAACTCTAGTGAACCATGTAATTATGATGACCATTCATAGGAATCCCATAAGTGGAAAGGAAAAAATATATTCTAACTTCAGAATATATGAGTCCCACCAAGGGAATACAATTTAAGGATAGAAGATCTTGGAATGAATTGAATCTAGGGAATCCATGTATGATCCTAAAATGACAAGTAACCAACTAGTCCTATCTAGATAAATTTATTATAAACATATAATGGTGTGGGAAATAATATATATGTCCCCTTTCATGAGTTATACCAATAAAATAGGATATTTCCCCCAGAAAATCACATATATTAAAAGTGGATACTAGTTATAGAAATGACAATTCTTTCCTCATATACAAGTCAGTCAAAACATTTATAGGTTAGGTCCCATGGATAATGACACACGATAATTATGGATCATGAGGAAGAAATCAATGGAAGAAACATCTTATATTATTCAAACAAGAAAATTATATTGTTTTCCCATGGATATATCCCTGGACCATTAAAATCATACAAATAAGGAAAACATATCTAACATGGACTCACAGACTCTAGTCTTATCCATCAGCATGCAACCCATATAATTGAAAAATTCTCTTATTTAGGATCACAGATTAGTTTATATTCATGAATGACATAGTCTCACTTATCATTTTATATATCCTCATTAATGAAGCTTCAAAGACTCACCTACCCATGCTAGACCATATCACATAGTCTAGAACATGTTAAACCCATCGAAAACCAATCTTTACATTAAAGGAATTTACTAAGAAACTCATACCGAACCATGTTCTTAACCATTTATACCAACATAAATCCAACAACCCATATAGATCATAGTACTCTATGTTTCTACCAAAACATATCCTTAATATCAAGGTTCAATTCTCCTCCAATTGTTAGATTAACATCACAACCACAACACAAAGTTCCATCCCTAGACAAGCACACCAATACCCCTTCTAAATAAACTCATAGGATATTAGAAAAATTTCCATTAACCCAAACATAGGTCAACAAATACATCTCACATTGGAAACCTCAAAAACCTACATTCTATGGAAAACATTCCTCATCATTCTATTACATCACCTAATGGAACTATCATGTTCAATGTAAACTCTACAACCACTAACCATCAACAATGGTTGTGTTACCAAACATACATGAGTTGAAAAAACATCTCACCCATCACCCATATGACTAATCCCACAATACCTACCACATTAACCCTATAAAACATTACTAGGATATCAAAAATACATCTTGGACCTGATGAGATACTCTGAAGCCTCATACATAGAACTTTCTTCCTCATCTCCTAGATATGAATTCTCTGTGAAATTCTATTTCCCTCACATACAACGGAGAACTTCCTCTCAAACTAAGAGGATTATATTCCATTATAATTTTCACTTGGTGAAATATTGTTTTATTTATATATAATAAATAATCCTAAATCCATTATAGGAATGAAAAACTCATACATAAATAGTTATATGGTATATTATTTTTATTATAACATCCCACATATTAGAGTTACCCCTTATCAATGCTCCCTATGCCTTTTACATGACCACCCAAGAATCTCCATGATTTTGGTTCAATATATAATTCTGTAAATAAAAAAAATTAGTTACAATAATTTATAATAAATTAAACTATTTATATTGAATTGGTATAAACATCAAAAACACACCGAGATATCCCCCAACAATAAAAACCAAAACCAGTCAAGTACAAGAAGTCTCTATCATACTCATGCAACTTCTCAAATAATTTTATTTAATTCCATACACCATTCCATCCACCAATTATTGAAAAAAATTAAAAAAATATTATAATTAAATACATTTTAAAAAAACACATATAATTTCATGTGTTCATCATTCCACATCATGCTCTAACCACCACAAAAAAATTCCATATAAATTGGAATAAATCTATTTGGATCTGATGAATTCATCCCTCAAATCCACATTCTAATACATCAAAAAATGAATGGAAACCAATAAGATGAACAATATATGGATGATGAAGATATAATGCCCTAAAAATCAATGGAAATGTCAATAAAAATAATACTAATTAAAGTAGAAAATTGGGGGAATGGGAGGAGGATCTATAAAAATATTGGTCCCTCAAGCACACTTCCCTTACAAATATTGAGAGGGTCTAAAGTGGAAAATCTAGGCCATACCCTCTCTAATATGGCCCAATATATCATTTTTTAACTCTCTAATTACATGTCCATTAATGATGTGTCCAAAAGATCATTGATAATATAACCTCTACATTGATATTTTATTATGCTGTTACTCAAGGGGATATAGGACAAATATTCTATCTAGAATTGAATTCAAACCCCTATATCCATAATAATGGTTTGGTTCAAGTCTAAAAAACACAATTATTCTCTAATTTGAATTACCTTGGAAACCAAAGTCCGTGATCCATAACAGAACTCCCCAATGGTTGAATTTTGACACTCCAACTTGAGATACCCATAGGAGGATGCACCACATGTTATGATGTGACCTCCTTCAATAATCATTTCATACAATTCATATCCCCTTTTATGGGTCACAATAACACCTATTATCGAATGATACACTACCTACACTAAATATTCTCAACCAAACATCTCTAGACCATGATGTGGTCCACATCAACTATTTTACATGAAACCGATGCCACGCTATAATTAATACCACTACAATATTCTCTCTTGATATGTTTAAAAATTTATAAAAACTCCTATTACCATAATATAAAACTATTGATAAACATAAAAACACCAAAGAACATATAAATTTAGTTCATGGAGGTTTTCTAACTCCTATAATCCCAATCAGTTTCATTATTTAAAAAACATCCCTTCTCTAAGATTGAAACATTCATCTTAAACCAAAAATATATATCTTTTAATTAAATGGTCATCAATAACTCATCATTAGAAAACTCCTCATCCCTAATAAGAACATAAAAATATTTTACACTTTTAGTTTATTGGTCCTAATATGAAACCACAACTAATTCCAGATCCCAAAATAAATTAGGTGTGGTAAAACATCCCATGCATTAAAACTGGATATAAAATAGTTTCTATAAAAACATGAAGAATCATCATTTGAACATATAGTCACATCTTAATCAGACCTAAATTACCTAACATACCTAGAGATAAACCATTTTCACATGTTAGTATGCCATCACCTCTTCCAAATACCAAAGACATAACTATATGATCCATCATAGGATCCCATTAACACCTTCATATAATTACAACCCCATAGAATTGTGTAATTCAATAGTTGAATTCTGTACCCAGTGAATCTATAATAAAACTATCCATGTGAACTAATGAACCCCCAATTAGAGTAACTCTTAGACCAAATGAATAATTTCTACTAGATTTATCCTATTATGGATCCAACACTACTCAAAAACTACAACTAAATCCATATTTTAGTATTTTCTGAGGAAACAAAATGATTTTTCCTATATAAACATGGATACCTAATGATATATTACAACCACCAATATAATAATTTTTCAATAGTGTGATTGTATATAATAGAGGTACATTCATGAGGTTGTCAATAAAATTCCCTATACTATATGGATATACTTATTATTTTTCTTCTAAACCAACATATCTGATCTTCAGACCCAGATCTTATCAAATATTTAATTTAAATAATTAATGTAACCAAACCACCCATACATGAATGCCCATAATAAATTTCAATCATAATAAATAATTTTTTTTCAAGAAATATCATCCTAGAAATTCGATAAAATATTCCGTAATTGATAATCACATCCATTAACAACCAATGGGGTTCTCCCTACTATTTGTTTTCCACCACACTTGTTTTTGAGAATTGACCTAAATAGGTCCCAATATAACTCATGTCCCTTGGTTATAAAGATATTATCATTCCATCAAAATACCTATAACTACATATTTAGGAATCTATAAAATAAGGGTGCTTTGATCCATGACCATCTGAACACATGAATGATATGACACTCATCTGATCGGTTTCTTAGGATCTAATAAAAATTATATAATGTCTAGAAAAACAGAAAAAAGACAATTCCCATGATATTTAAGCTATGAAAATATATAATCATGTTTGGTGTAAATTTAAATCATATACCTTCCATCTATTATAGCCTCAAAAACTACATTTAATCTTTATCTTTATGAATATCCCATATAATGAACCACCAATTATCATCATCTATAGTGTATGTGCAACAAACTAAGTCACCCAAAATTTGAGAAAAACACACCATACATCCAAGATAGGATAGAATCTATTGACATAGAAGATGTAAGAGAAATAGAGCTATTTTAGAATCAATAATAATCTAGTATCACTCCGATATCTATCAAAATGGAATTGTTTACAACACATGTAACCATTGAATGATAAAACTATCCTTATCACTTTATTATATTAAAGGTGAAAATAGATGATGTAAGATGTGGATGAGTTTTAAATGTTAAATATTTATATTTAATTATTATTAAATTGTAATAATTTGACATATTAATCATATATTATGATTCCACATATTATAACATTTGAAATCTAATTATATGATATTTCCATATTTTATAACATGAGATGTCCATGAAATTGGATTCTATGTCAACATATCATAAATAAAATATTACCAAATGTATGAATATGGAATTGTGTATCATAGATATAATACAATAATATGTCACATTAATTTTCTCATTTGATACAACATAAATTATATCATATGTCTAATTGTTAAAAACCCATACACATGAATCTAATTCTAAAAAATTATATTTACATTTCAAGATTTGATAATAGAGAACATGGCTCAACAATAACAATAATAAATTATTAAAATTTAAAAAAAATATTGGATCACTTATATACATAAAGACCTTTTACGTTTATTTTTTTATAGATTTAGTAAAAATTCTTACATAACATTACCCATGTAATTAAGTGATAATTTTTTTCTATCTATTGAGATTTTATTTTTCCATAATAAGTGTCAATAATATCAATCATGAAACCACTAAATAAGTATTTCAAATATAATATTTCATTATAAATTCAGAAAAATAAACATAATAAGTGTGATATCAAATTCTCTCTAAGGTTAAAAAAATATGAATAATAATTGAATATCTTCAGTGACAATGAGATGTGCATAAGCATATTAGAATATTTTCAAAGTTAATGATCATAAAATAAGTGAATTAAAACCCATCAAACCTTTAATTTAAGAAATTATTGATTTCAAAAAAAATAACAAAATATGAGATATATATGAGTTAATAATCATGATCCATGTGAAAATTATCCTTGATCAATGGGAATATTAGACATTATTTCATGTTTAAAAAAACATTGTTGGTAAATTGTAACATCAAACAGTCATCATGTATACAACTACACTGGATTATTAAAATATTCATTTATGATTATATGAAACTAGTTAACAAAGTAATGTCTTAAAATATAATCAAATTCAACAAACCTCAACATGTATTATGATTGACTTATAATAATTACATTCATCATCTCTTAGGAGTAACATACAATATGTGACACTCTCTATTTACCCAATTATTTTAAGGACTATAACAGACCCACATATCCTTGGATTATAATTTATTGACCTTCAAGTAATCCATACATGTTTCCAAATAACATATAATTAATAAATCATTTATAATCATTCACTTTTATATATAACACACTTAAAAACAATCATCATTCATTTTTCAATTAAAAAACACATGTAAATGAAATGGGTTCAATGAAATAATATTTGCACAACAATTAGTCATCTATATAAATAATAAGGATAGTGTCATTGTATCATAACCACATATTATTATTGGAGAAAAAAAAATAAGGTATTTTGATATTTATGAAAAATACACTATATATTATCATTTAATACATTTCATTCAAAAATAGGTTCATTTCATATGACAATATTTTAAAAAAAATTATAGAATATTTATAAAGATAGTTTCATTGTTAAAAAATACGAAAACATATAAAATAATTCGTTAAGTTAAAACTTTTTATGATGTTAGGAAAAACCATACATGTCATATATGGTAAAGTATAATATTAGTTTCATTATTTCTTAAAATTTTAAAATACATGTTTAGAAAAAGTTTTTTATAGGATTACCTTTAATCATTTATAAATAAAGAAAAAGGTAATGAAAATTAAATTTTTAAAAAATAATTTATAGGTAAATAATTCTATAATATAATTTTTAGGTGCATGTACATGGGTGAAAAATATTCTTTACTGTGAAAGAAATTATATTGATTTTAAAAAAACAATTGTTTGATCATTTTTTTAGTAAAGAGAATAAAATAAAAGTAATAAATTAAACTTTTTTGAATAAAATTTTAAGAAAAAAATATATGAGTTTTAAATGATAATTAATGTATCAATCACATCAATTTATGTTTAATATAAAATATCCCAATATGAAATGGTATTGTAACACAAACCCCTTTCCACTTTGGTAGCATTCGAATCAAAATTATTTGAATGAATTAATTTAATATGGCTCTATAAATACCACTAATGACATGAAATAATAAATCAAAATTCATTCATTTTTCAATAATTACACTATAAAAAAACTTATTATGTAACATATAACATTTATCAATAAAATTAGGGTAAGGTAAGGAAACCCCTTTAAAATATCAAAACATTTTAAATTATTATTAACGATTGAAGTGATTATGTGAACATATTTAAACGCACAAAAAAAAGTGAAAATATAGTATAAAAATTTTTTATATCAATTTTAACACCCCATATTTTCTCATGAACTCTGAATATTTTAAATCATTGTTCAAAACATTATTTTATCCTTATATAAGTACCTATGAGATTAAGGGATTTTTTAGGATCCTTCAAGACTCATTTGATACCTGGATGTATTTTTTGGAAGGAAAAATATTAGGCACACAATTTGTTAAATAGTTCCCCTAATGATGTCGAGCTTGGGTAAATCGTTTGTGGTGGTCATGTTTTCAATGGAGGGGTGCACAGAATTCACCCAGTTTTTTCAAATAGTGCTCCTATCCTGCACACTTTGTTCTAGTTAGGTAGTGATCCCACAAGTTTTATGAATAGAGTATCGAAAACCATGAAGCCAAACTATGAGTCTCTTTAAATGGGTGGAAATGATGGATTTTACTCTACCCCCTCCCCCCACCCCTATTTTTTCCTCCCTTGTCCTCATATTTCATTTTTTGATCCCCCACAACCACTTTAGTATTCCCATCGAAACCCAAGATTGTATTTGAGCTTCCTTTCCTATCCAGACTCTAACTTTCTCATTGTTTCTCATGTTGGATAGCCATTGGTATGCTATTCATTTATCTCCCTTTATTTATCAGTTTGTCTCACCATGTTTGACATTATTTTTATGTGATATAATAGTACCTATTTTATAGATTTCAAATATTTTTTCATTTTCTGCCATTCAATATTTTTTATAAGGAGATAATGGATGTGGATAGTACTACACATATATGGTACGTGGTTTAAATCCTATTACCTCAAGTTTCAATGTTTATAAAATATGTCATCGTTCAATCTGAGAGACATTATGTTTGACTCCATCTAAATTTCATATTAATTAAATTAAATCATGACACCTTGTTTGGGGTAGTCCTAGAAAACAAAATTCAACATTGGGGTATTTTCCACCTTTAAATGAGCCACCCAATATGGTATATATTTCTTAAAGGCCTATGATCCTAATTACTTAAATAAAATCAAACCACCAATTATGGTGTGTTTTTTTAAGGTTGGGGCTGAATCCCCATTTTATTATTAAAGCAAAGAAAAGTTCTCTTTTAACTAGGTAAAGAGAGACCCATTACATATCCCTAATTCCTAGTGAGCATGTAGCCTATTACATAGTCCGTAGGCCCAAATTTTTGGCCCAATGACCATTTTTTTAATAGTATCCCGCCTACTACAGTATCCACACAGTACCGCCACTGCTACAGGGCCCTCCCACTACCACAGTACCCATCACTATTATAGTGCCACTCAAGTACTAATACTGTACCTCCACCCAATGGGATTTAACCCCCCCCCCCATTTTTCATATAGGATTACGAGGTTCTTACCACTAAACCAAACACTAACAACAACAATTATAGTGTGTAGATTTTTCTTTTATAAATTAAATGAAATTTGAATTGAAACATAGTTTAATGAAAAGTTTATGTATATAGAATCTTGTTTTAACTATTTATTTCCTAATTTGTCATTAAGAAATGAATTATCGAAATTGACATAAATGAATCATTTAATGTTATGTGCTAAACACTAAGCTAAACATTAACCATGACCAACACACATGTTAGGACACGGTTAATATGAGGGTGCCAATTCAGAATTAACTAGATGGTATCATTGAGTATATTAGTTAAAGAGTTTAAATAATTAATTATAACATGAATGGAGTGATACAGGTGTTCTTCAAAGAACATAATTAATGGGCCCACTGAGAATATGCCTTTATACATCCCATGAAAAATACATAGTTCTCTAATGTATTATCTTAGATAGTCTTAGAGTGAAATGTTGTTCTACCATGCCACAAGTGATACCTAGATCCGTAGTGGTATAGAATGGATATTCTCCATGGTTTATGACTTTATACATTATAGTGATAGATACTTGGGTTTTTTATATAGAATGTTTTAGATATACTCCTATGGTGATGGGTATTTATGGTAAACCTATAGTGATTTTTGGGTTCCCTTATTATGGAATTATTTAATTGGATTATGATTTAAATTAATTAAATTAATAAAAAAATCTTGCATGTCAATCAAAATTATTCGATCAGGTCTATTATTTGTATAGTTTACTTCATAGTTTTAATTCCTTATTAATAAATTATGCCCTATGATTTATTGATCTTCTTTTAATTATTCAGAGACACCCTGGGCATAAACCTCAGATCCAATATTGTGTTATGTATATGTATAAACATATATATATATATTCATAAATTTTTTTACATATATTGTTATATATTTAAAGGATGACATCTATTAAAAGATTTTCCAGCTCAGGATGAAGTAAGAATTTTAAGTTATATGTCATGTGAAGAATGAAAACTGATGATATTTATTTTATTACTATTATGCATTAATTTTACTTCTACACTGCTCATTTTATATAAATTGGGTAGAAATATCTAGAATCTGTTGGTGGTGTCCAATTGAGTATAACTCACACAAGATTTGTGCCACTGATTTGTACCAAAATAGATCAAATGAATGTTGGTGGGTAAAAAGGGAAGCATCCAACATTGGATGCCTGATTTTCTATACTAAGATAGTGTATGAGAGTGGAGGACCAAGAATATGCCCATAATGCAGTTGGATGAAGATTTTGGTATTAGAGTTATTTTGTTTTCATGTTTTATATTCCTACACATCTGTATCTATATGTTCCCTTTTTTATATAGAATATAGAACTGACACCATTTTCTTGTGAATGATAATGGTTCTTCATCAAAATGATTATTATATCTAGATGATTTAGGTTTCTATAGTTTATATATTGTATTATTTATACTATTTACTATTATTATGTACTTTTATTCTATGCTATGATCATGAGTGTATGAAACTCCCACTATACCATTATAGACCATCTCTACTTGTCTGTATAGTCTTAAAAACAAGGATTCCTTTTTGAGCCCATGTGCCCAACCATGCACGATTACTTGTGAATGAACTGGGACTGGGAATATATATAGTGGAATCAACGTCATTTTTTCTATTATTTCATATTGTGTGGGTTGTTAGAAGGAAGAATGAGTTTTTTATAAATTTGGTAATGATCTAATACCATGAATCAGATAACCAATGGTAGGTGAAATTTTGAATTTATTTTTATAGGATGTTGATGTTTTGAATTTCTCTTATTATAGTTAATCTAATTTCACTTTAGAATGACACATATTATTTGTGAAATTATTACATTAATTTTTATATAGGATTTTTTTTGACTCTCCATGTTATAGAAAAGAGGGATCATTTTAGGCATCATTTTAGGCACCTAGGATTTCAAATGTCATGTGTATTTCATTTCATTTTTATATTAATACATGCATTTACTACTATATATTATGAATTCCTTAAATTTTTTATTTAAAAATGTATTAATATTTCAATGAGGAATAAAATAATTGAATTAACTAAAATATCTACATAAATCAAAATAGTGTTTTTTATATAGCTTTATGGTGGTAAAATAATTAACCAAATATGTTATATTTTAGCTAGGGACCCTATATCAGATGATTTTGACTACATGATTAAAAATTATAATTTATGACGATTTTATAAGTATAAATTAGGAATGGTCATTCATCTAATAAAATCATTTTATACGACATGTTGTGTCATTCCACCAGATGTAATGGTTAGGTTGAAGTTACATGACATTCCAATTACAACTTATTAATATTATTCATTTATAACATGGGAATGATGACTCGTCTAACTGTATCATGACATATATATATGTGTGTCTTTTTGTGTGTGTGTAAATAATTAAATAAATTTAAATTCATAAATAAAATTGTTCTAATTAAATGGGGTTTACAATTGGAATGTAGAGGGAATTTTTCTCTATACCATACAATTGAAACCCAATATATCGAGACCTATGATACATGATGTGAGGCATTGAGCCTTTACCGACCTTAATAGTGGGATGTAGTGAGTGTATCTTATGATCCTTATGATCATCTATATCATTTAATCCATGATTTTTGAGAAGGAAGATTTTGATGAATTTTATATAGAAGGTTATGTTCTTATCTTTTTCCTATATCATGAAAAATGTTGTATTATCAATTTATATTTTGAGACTGTGTTGGGGATAATAATGATATGCCACCATGACAACCTCGAATCATGAATAATGAACATAGCGATGACCATGCTCTAGAGGTGGGGGTACCTAATCCAACAATATTACCACTTATATTTCATTCGGTGACACATTGTAAAAATCTAAATTTGGGCATTGATTCTCAGATCTAAGAGGTTTTTATGCATATAATACAACCTATATAGGGATCCCCGAAACCTATCCCTATTATGGTATAGTAGACATAATAATTCTAGTAGAAACACCCTCCTACCTTCTTGTGGTGAGTTAGTCCTCTAGATATTGAGTCAAAGAAAAAGTCCATGATATCCATCTTCCAGAATTTAAAGATTCATCTAGAGAGGATTTTCATTCTCATCACTTAAATTCTTCATGATTTATCTATGCATTGGGGACATGAATTCCCTAAAATACCATCATCAGGATAGAGTCAAGAATTTCTTTCAGATAATTATTTATGAATAAGTATTATAGAAAACACATAAATTATTCTGTCTGATGGAATATATTCATCTTCAATAAGGTATTATGTCCATGATAGAGTATTCAACTCATTTCACAATGATTAAATGCATTTAAGAAATAGTTACTGGTCATGAGTGATGATATAAAGATGGTATGTTGATGAATTGGTGCATTCCATATACTCCTAGGTGAACATTTTATAGTTTAATAATCTATCAAAAATAACAATCTAGAACATAATCAATAAAAAATCCTAAGGGAAAATGTAAGTGTGGGAAAGAGAGGTTAGTCCCCATAATAGGTAATCGATTAATCTAGCTCTAGGAAATGTAACTTTGAGTCTACTAATGGGGGCATCAGTATTCAGATGGAATGAACTGATAGTTATGTGGTGTTTCACCAATGTGGTAGGTTGGGATAGAAGAATCCATTATATACTAAGGACCCAATTGAGTGTTGATATTGGGAAAAAATGGGTCATCATCATAATTTTTTACAAACATTTCCTCCATTACAAAGGGAAATTGATCTGTTCTGACTCCAAATTAGGGAGAAGGATACAAATATCTATGTTAGTCTAGGAGATGAGATAATACCATTTGATCAGGACAGAGAGGAGGATGTGGATGTAGAAGCCTATTTTATAAGATAAAGTGATAGTATAACATTTCTTCTTAGTGTAGTCAATGATTAGCTCAGGGAAGTTAATTTGGATAGTTACATGTAGTACAATGTGTACCAAAGGAGTAGTATATTGAAAAATATATATTTAGAGGTACTATTCTAGTATCCTATATTTTAGTATTTTCCTTCTTCAATGTTGGAACTTTACATTATTTCATATCTACATCTATTATGGAACGCTTGGACCGAGTGATAGAGTATTTATATTGAACAATGACCCTAAATATGCTCTTGGGGATCAAATCTAAGAGTGTACATTGATTTAAGGAATACCCCTTGATACAAGTCATTGTATTTTTGTAAAGAATATATATTTCCTTGAGATAAAGGGCATCAAATCCATACTTGGGATAGATAGGATAGTAGCCTATTATTCTCAATTTGACTATTAAAACTAAAGGGTGGCCATTATGTTACCCAAGGGTAGAAATTATATTCACAAATTAAAATGATATTGCTGGTGAGTCGAGCTAGATCATATCATTCTCGAATAGAAAGAGTGGGAGCCCATATTTATTGTCTTTTTATGATTCATCAGGGAAGAATAAATATATATATATCCTCTATTAGATAATTTAATTGGAGTCTCCCATGAATACATTAATAAAATACTTCTTAAGTGAAAGGTAGAATTTTTAATGAACTAGTTCCATAATTAGTAATAATGTCTATTCCTCCTTACAAGATGGACACTACTAAGCTTCAAGAACTCAAGAAGAGCTATAAGACTTATATGAAAATGGTTTTATAAGACCCAATACATGACCATGGGTTTGAAATATCATTTTCTCCGTGAATATGGATAGCACCCTCAGTATTTGTGTGGATTAATGGATGTTGAATCATCTTTTAGTAAAGTTCCAGTATCCTTTTCCTTGAATAGTCGAACTATTCGACCAACTTTGGGTAGCTCAGGGTTTCTAAAAGATTTATTTGAGTTCAATATATCACTTGGTGTATTTGAGACCACCATACATACCATGAATATTATTATATATTATATATAAATTGTATGAGTATCTAGTCATGTTTTTCTATCTCATGAATGTTCTTGAAGTAAACGTGGCTTTAATAAAACCATTTATCCACCCATATCTATAATAGTTTTTTCTAGACTTCATGGATGGAAAATTGGTATATTATTTCACTTGACATGACCCTTACTTTCACATTGATATCATACAAAATAATCAAATTGATCACTAGATATATGATAAGATCTCCAAATTTAACATTGGTATTGGCATGGTTCACATCCTGGGTTATATCATCTCGATGGTTGGAGTATATTTTGACCTAGATATTGTGTGAGATATAGTTTTCTAGGAGTATCCCAAGAACTAATATGTCATATCATGTTTCTTGGGGTTGGAGGTTTATTACACGTTTTTTAATTATGTCTTTTCATGACTTGTAGCATATATTATGGGATTGACTAAAATGGGTGTTAAATTATTGTGGATTGAAACCTATGAAACAATATTTTATGCATTGAAAGGGATATTTACATTAACATTGATCCTGCTTATTATAGATCCCGGAAGAAGAAATGATGTTTTTTGAGGCCTCTGGAAAACGGATGGGATATGTTTTGTTGCAGGGAGTCCATGTTGTAGATTATAGGTATTGTTAGTTGAGGCCTTACGGGTAGAATTACCTGAAATATGATATCAATATATATATTTTTTGTTAATTCATTTCATTATTGGAGACAATACTTACTAGGAGTGTAGTTTATGGTATATAAATACCACCAAATACTCAATTACATATTCATTCATCATGACTTGACGCTCAAAAAGGGAATTTGTGTTTAATAAATACAATCCTTCATCATCAAGATTTATTGTATTAATGTATAATGTAATTTCATTTCACATGATCTATAATGAAAAATAAAAACAAAGGAATATTAGGGTTGTAGTAGTAATTGGATGTTAATGGAACTCTTCTTTGAGATGAGTGAAGAAGTCCAAGAGTTTCATGGGAAGACCATTTTATCAGTTTGGTTAGTGACATATTCTCTTTTGAAATGCAAAAAAAATGAGATTTATTTTTGATCACATGGGATTATCCCTAAGGGAGAGTGTCTCATGTGGTGACCCACCACTTCATTTGGTTATCGATGATGATGATATTCTCAATATTCATGTGTGTGACTGGGTACTTGAAGACCATGAGGAGGAATTTACGTGAGGGTATCATGCCTCTATTTAGGATTCACATCCTCATATTACTAAGATATACCATGATATACACCAACACTATTGGTGGGTATATGTGGAGAAGAAAATTGTAGGTTTTATTACAGTGTTGTCCACCATTCAGCATGTGAATGTAGAGAACTGTTAGATTTTTGGAATTTTACATCCTCAGCCTATTTAAAACTTAAAAATTGGATAGAATCATAGTAGATTTTTTGATATGTTATTTGTGATATTTTCATGGATGATATGGGGTATGGGTGATCATTGAGATTTTAAAAAAGGTCATTCATATTCTTCCTACCTAACAGACCTTTTCAATGAATGATCATAATAGAATTTACATCTTAGAGGTTATATAGGTTAATTTTGTTCTACATTAAATATTATTAGATAGGAAGACACAATTAACATCATTTTTATAGAAAGGATTACTGAAGTTACTTGGTGAAAAGATATTTCTGAGTACAACATATCACACTAGGACCAACAATGTCAAATCATGCAATATAGTTTTCAGAGTAAATATTTACATTATGCATCATTGATTTTGAACGTTCATGAGTGAAACAAATACCACTTCCTAATGTTTCATAAAATAATATCTTTAAATTTCTTATTTATATGGATACATATGAGGAATTATATGGTATGTCATCACGTTCACCTTTTTTCATGTTTGAGATAGTTGAGGAAGTGATGTTGGGACCTCATCTCATTCTGGATACCTCAATGCGTCTAAAAAATATCCAATAAAAATTAGAGAAAAATAAATTTATGCAAAATTCTTCTACCCATCACCACTATCAAAATTTTGGTACATGGTTGTACTACATGTATTTCTATGTGTTTTTTTTGGGTTAGGTCAAAGATGAATTCAGAAAAAGGGAATGATATCACGTCATTTTTTTTATCCCTTCATAGTCCTAAGGAGAGTCGGAAAGGTAGACTACCAATTAGACATACCTCATAGGTATCGGGATATACCCAAGTCTTTCATTGTATTTCATTTAATCTATTAATATTTTTACCCATATTATTCTTTTGATTTTGAGGATTTTGATATTAAGGTAGATACATAATTTAAATAGTATCATAAGGCTCTCATTGATATGAGAAAGAAGGACCTATAAGGATGGTCATTTCCTATATTTTCTTTGTTATGTAAGAATGACAGTTTACAAGATGAGACCTAATAGAGTGGATGATGTACATGATCAGTGTCTAGAATTTTTCTTATAGGATGTTTTTCCACCCTAATAAGGGAGAGTTGGAGATGACGTTTTTTATGTATTGAAGGTTATAACGTCATAGATTTCTAGAGGAGTTAGGAATAAATGAAATTTTTTATTAATCCATTAGTTTTACCTTATCAAAGTATATGAGGGATTAAGTTAGTTTTCAAGAGTGTTCAATGCTCATTCAGCACCTGATTCTCTAGGTTTTAGAGGATAATGAATAGGTGCACTATTGTTTTGAAATCATTCACATTAATCTTCCTATAATTCATAAGTAGTGTGATTTGATGAGGATGGTTTGTAGAGGGATGAATGACCCAAGATAGTTCATACAAACCATGTGACTATCCCACACATGTAGTCCCACATTGTCAGTGATCATGCATATCTTAGGAACATGGATTGGAAAACAGTTCAGAAAAAACATGAACCCCTTTAAATGTGTAGAAAATCCAGGTTTTCCCCAACCTAACATTTAGTTTATTCTACCAATTTTACTCAACATTAATGTGAATCACCTTGAAAACTTCATGATGTCCCACATTAACACCCAGAAAATTATTCGAACTCTCATCATCTACTTGACTCTGATTCACTTATTGTTTGTTGTTTTGGATATCCATCGATTAGTTATTCATTCTACACCTTAATGGCAGATTTTATCTCACAAATATTTTCTTATTTTTATTAAATACAATATAAAATATTTTTTAGGTGATCAAATATTTCATTATTTTATCCCATTCTATCCCAATATAATGGTCTATAATATATGAGTAGAGTACTACCCATATATGACTGGTTGTCTAGTTCATTTCCCATAATT
The DNA here is from genome assembly GCA_963277665.1 of Viscum album. Taxonomy (NCBI): domain Eukaryota; kingdom Viridiplantae; phylum Streptophyta; class Magnoliopsida; order Santalales; family Viscaceae; genus Viscum; species Viscum album. The sequence continues at coordinate 1,586,310,151 of OY728141.1, read as the reverse complement.
TCCCAATGATTATATTATGTTTTATTCTTCCACATTAAAAACATTACATGATACCACTCCTACCATTAAAATTAATTAATTGAAATGATAACACATAGCTTCAGGTAGTCCTAGAAACCTAAATTCATCATTGGAGGATTTTCCACATCATAATGAAGCACCCCTCAGGGTGTCCATTTCATAAAGGTCTAAGAGATTTATTCCTAGAATGAAATCAAAAAATAATTATGGTGGGTTGAGTTAGTATTTGTAAATGAAACATAATTTGAATAGAAACAGGGGTGAATGGTAGGTCCTGAAAAAAAATCCCTTGATATTTTTTTATATCTCATGTTATCATTATGAAATTAATTGTCAAAAATGACTTCAGTGAATTGTTTAATGGTATATGATAAACAATAACCATGACTGACCCTCATGTTATGACGGAGAATATACAAGGTATTTAATATAGTACTCCTTGAATAGGATTATTGAGCATAATATTTAAGAAATTTAAATAATTAATTATGACACACTATGAGTGATACACATGTTCTTCATAGTTCACCTTTGATGGGATCACTATGTTAATTAAATAAATTACCAATGAGAGATACATGGTTCCAATGTGGATTGCCATATATGGGATCGAAGTGAAATGTTATTGTACCATACTAGAACCAAAGCATGGTTCCCTAGAGTTATATGATGAATGTTATTAGAGTGTTATTCCATTATACCTTTTGTGATTTATAATTGGGTTTCTTATATAGAACACCATTGATGGACTCCTATGGGTAGGGGTATTTATGGAACACCTAGATCGATACATGGGTTCCCTTATATATAATGTGATGGATGGGATAAGGATAAAAATTAATTAAATCAACTGACATGTCTTATAACTAGAAAAACATATTTGGATATTGTATATAATTTATACACTTGACGGCCTAGTGTTACAACCTTCCAAAGAATTTATTCCATGAGATTTAAAGTCCCAATTTTGATTATGAATAGATTCCTAGAGAAGAAATTGTAAGTCCCAACCATTATTAAGTATCTATATATAAGAACATTAATAAATATATATTTATTTATACATTTTTATACAAATTTTCATATATGTATAAGCTGATACTTATTCATAGATATTCTGGCTTAGGGTGAAAGAGGTAGTATCTGTCCAGTGTCTTGTGAGGAACCCATATCAATGGGATTTGTTTTATATACTTTTATGAAATGAATATACCCACTCACTACTCATTTTATACACATTGGTTGAATGGTTCTAAACACCATATGTGCTTTCCAACTTAGTTTATCTCACAATCATTCTAGGATGCCGATTGGTACCCGTACTAATATTATTAACATAGGTAGGGGAAAAAGAAACTATCCATCTTTGGATTCATGATTTTATATATTAGGAATGAATATAGGAACAGAGTACCATGATTATTTTTATGATTCTATTAGAGATATATCTTAGTTTTTTGCTTCAATTGTATATCATGTTGCATATTCATGCTACTACACTACAATGTATTCTCTTTTGGAATATCTTATAGTCATGCCAAAAAAAAATTATATGATAATATTTCAACTTATTAATATTTATTATATCAAGATGGGTTATTCATATGTAGTTCATTTATTATACTATTTTCGTATTTTAATATTATTTTTTACCATTGTGCTATACTATGAATATGAGGTTATAGTCTCCTCACCATACCATCATATACCCTCACTGATAGTCAAATTCCTCTGACATATATAGATTCATTTCTTGAGGCTGTGTGGACAACTATGTTTTGTTTCATATGAGTGAATGGCGTCTAGGAAAATAAATAATTTCTAATGACCCATTTTTAACAAACATGAATATTAAATTACTATTTTGGAATACTAAATACATGTCACAAATAGATTCTCAAAGACTATATTAGTTTAATGCCTTTGGAAACATGGGAAACATTATTCAATTTTGTTGAAGGTTCTTAAAAATTTCCCATAATGATATTACCATTTAGTTTTCCTACCTAAAACATTTTTTATATCCTGGAGAAAAGAAAACACATGAAAAGGGTGAGCTCAAATGCTCAGTATGGGTAAAAATATATAAAACAGAACATGAACATAAGAATGTAAAAACATGAATATAACTTTTTAAAATCATACCATGTATAACATATATCCAAATATAGAGTCATGGAATAAATACTGGTAGTTTATAAGGCATAAATCATAAATGCACATGAGCCATGAGAAAATAGCATTGGAATAAAACATAGAATTTTGGTAAACACCTAATAATATAAAATATTTTTTATATTATCTTGGGCTCATTTCCAAGACCATAATAGTGGAAACAGACCTCTATAGAACTGATTCCACTCCTTTATCAAGCCATGTATTTATGAATTGGGTTTATATTATGTTACATCCTCATACTACTAAACCAAGTTTACTTTCCTTTACAGCCCTATATTACTAGACCAACATAATTTCCTATTCTATTCAGATATATCTAATGAGATATGAATCATTGCTCAAATAATTGAAGTGATATATAGGTCCAACCCATATCATATGGAAAACCATACACATGTGTTCTACAAGAACATAAATCATATCATAACCCATTGAATATAATGAGTTCTTTAAATATCATTCCATCATAAAATAGTCCATGGAAAATGAATGGATTTTATAAATATCATTCCACAATAAACATAATCCACCATATTAATATTTTTTGTAGTATACACAAATTACATACCTATTAAATAATTCCATCTTATATGGAAAAAAAAATTTATAGAAAAAATGAAATTAATTCTTGAGGAAAATATCCTTTATTCTTCAAAAAAATTTCTATTATTAAAATACCATGAAATTTTTAAAAGAAAATAATTTCTGAGAAAATAAACATGAAATCATATAAGTTAATAATCATTTAAATATTTAATTATGAAATCGCAAAAAAAATTAATCATTCCATATAAGTTATTAAAACATTCTTCTTGTACCTTTTATAGAAATGCCCTAGAGTACCTTGTTTGGAAAATGAAAGACATATTCCCTTAAAATAATGTTGTAAAATGTAAAAAATGGGTAAAAATGACTTTAAACATACATATAATAATATTAAAATATTTTATGAAATCATTTTTAGAATACATGGATATTGATGATAAATATAACCTCATAAATACTTATGAATAAAAAACCATGGATAATAATGAGATTACTAAATTATCCCCTACCTTGGGTTTGGGTTACTTCACATGAATTAGAAAATCTATTAAAATGGATTGACTAATTTTAGAAATTTATTCCAAAACAACATTTTTTATGATATCACATGGGACAATATTATAACCCGTTTAATAATATTTCAATATTACTCATCATTTGGGCATAATTTCCGGCATGTTTTGTCATTTAAATCCATGTTATTCTACATCAGTTTCATTTATATCATTTATAGAATATAATTATGTAATATATATTATATTTATTCATTCTATATATTTATATAATCATGATATAAATGAGATCATAGAAAACAAATCACATCGCATCATGGACACGGTAGGTCATACGTACACTTGAGGGATGATATTGTTATTTTAATTATGAAATGGTATGAAAGTGAGTGGTATATATATTGTTACAGAATAAATATATAGTTATAATAAAAATATATAGTTATTATTTTAGTCATTATACCCATAAATGTAATGTGGTGGTGAAAAACAGATTTCACCACCATGTGGAGATGGTACGAAATACGTAAACACGTGTCGTGATTTCATTTTTCCTAGGATGGATATAAGGTGGAATATAGTTGTTTAATTATCATAATAACATATCATAATATATGTAGTACTGGATTTACTAATACATAATGGAAAAATATTAGGATTATGATATATAATAATAAATATATTTGAATGAATCGGTAGAGTAGATTACATCTTCTTCGATGAGCTCACTCTAGTTCTCCTCTTAATGGACATATAGTTGGTATTTTGATAAGAGAAGCACCACTATACAATCACTAGGGAATAATATAATGAAAATTAGAAGGATATATTTGATCCTTAATGATCAATGTTATGTGAAAAGTGTGGTAAGAGGTTCTCATTCGTAAGTGAGGTGAGGGGCACTTTTGCAATCATTGAAAATATTAATTTATAATAAAATAAAAACAAAACTAGAAACCTAAAAAATGTCCTATTTTAGAATATGATATGATATAAGGTCTTAATATCATATACCAGTAAAATTTATACTTTTTGTTATATCAATTTAAACAATATCATTTTATTTAACCCTTAATAATTCAATTTTAATGTTTTCTGAGGTAATAAATTATTCAATATTAAAATAGTGTAATTTTTACTTATTTGAGGTCAATTAGACCATAAATGAACAATTCATATAATTTTGGACCATATCATAATTATTTTATATTTTTTACAATGTATTATGAATTTAAAATAATTTAATAAAACATTAATTTGACAAAATATCAATAGTGTCAATTTTGATACTACTCATTTTTTGGATTTTTAAAAATATCAAGATAAGTTTTTATCCTCAAACCAAATACATAATTATATTCTTAATGGGTCAATGTCCTATATAAAATTATTTTGTTATATCAATTATCCAAAATTGTATTTATTTTAATATTTTTAATAAAAATAATTAGATATTTTAATTAATAAAATAATTACTACATCAATTATTTGTAATTATTTAATATAATTATTCATTGGGTAAAAACTAAAAAATAAAATACCATTATGAAGAAAAATATTTTATATGTTATTGTAATATTTATAGTCGAATATATCATCTGAAAAATCTTATATTGAAAATGTTTTATTTATGAAAACAATAATGTGAATACTTTGACATCACATTAAATAAAATATTATAAGCATCATAATATTTTCCATGTGGCTCCAAATGGTTACTAATTCGACCCTAGGATGATTATAGTCGATATATAATTGAACAATAAGTTTTTCATGTGTTTTATTCTTTTAATGGTTATTATAATTTTAATTAAAATTAATTTATAGATTTTTTTTCAACTAAACAATTTCTAAATCACCATTATATAAGCCTTTAGTAACAAAAATTTGAGTGAGGTATATTTATGTTTTTTATAAATAAAATATATTAAATATCCTATTCTCGTCCAAGTGGAATCAAAAGGATACCATTTTAACCTATGGATGATATAGGTAAAAACACACTCATCCAATGGTATTAAGAATCATTTTATGGTAATTTAATAATATTATTTTTACCTTTAATTAGTTGATTTAACTTTTTTACCATATTAATAAACAATTACAGAATACACTATTCATAATGCCCAAAATTAAATCAAAAATATTTAAATATTTTTTACCCAATAATTCCAAATATAAAATGTATTTTTTAAAAATTTTAACACAGAAGTTGGAGTAATTAATTTAAAAATAGTCTTTTTTTAGAATGATAAAATAATTATTAAAAGTTAATACATACAAAATATTAAAAAAAATCATATCTAAATTTAGTGTAAAATTATTGTTAATGACCTAAATTATATAAAATGATAAAAATATAATATATTTATAACTTCAAACCATTTAGGTATATAAATTAAAACTATAAATAAGTTTAATGAAAATGTTGTTTTAAATTAAAATGCTTTATTTTTTACGGTTCATCAAAATGTGAAATTTATCAAAAAAATACCAAAATTTCAACCAAAGTAAAATATGATACCCCAATTTCATAGAAGGATGGTATTTTGTTAGATATGATATAAAAAGTGTCAAAAAATAAATTTTAAATTTTTGTTCCATCAAAAGACGGGAAAACTCCATTTTTTAAGCATATATCTCAGATATAAAAAAATAAATATGTTCTTATATCATGTATAGAAAACATATAAGATGAATTTTAAATAATAGATTTAATATAATACATATAAAATTAATTTTTAAAATCTAGCACTGATTATTTTATTATCTTAAAGAATAAATTATTTTTATTTAAATAGTTTTTCAGAAAAAAATTTACTTTTTTTCAAAAAGGGTTTTATTTACATTTATAATTAATTTCCCACCAAAAAATTAATTTTAATTTCATTTATAAAAAATATTTTCTTAATTAAATTTATATTTTTCATACTCACTATTATAATGTCTATGTTATAATAATATTTATTTTTTCTCATATACTCGGTTTTGCATGACCTAAAATCTATCAAAAGAACTCTATATTGTGTGTAAAAAAAGCCAAGAAAAGTGGTTCATATAATTCAATATTAGTTTATGTGATGTATAGATACGTATTATATTTTTTATCATAAAACAAAAGACATAAAATAAATTTAAAAAATATTCTCATAAAAATCTCGAGATGTTACATTCTACACACATTAAAATGAATTTCACCCTCAAAATTCATCTGGGATATAAATGGATTAATACCTCAAAGTTTATTTCATAGAACCCAAAATCATAAAAACTCATAACAAAAATTCCTTTTAAAATGTAATTTTAGAAACATAATATTTACCCAATGTAACACTTAACTGGGTTTCTATATAAGAGAACATATGGGAATATTTTGGCATGGATGAAAAATTTAAACAGTCATAGAGATTGATAAAGATCACTTATCACAAGAAGGTGGGTGATCTAGGGAATGTTAAAAATCACACAACCATAAACTAAATTAAAATTATAGGGGACATTTATATCATTAAAATGATGAATATAGGACAACCCTTTTACATCATAGTTTTTTTTTCAAATGTTAAATAATTTTCATGAGAATACACAGTTACTTAATTTCAACATAATCTCACCATTTTTCATACGATGATAAATTTTCAATTTATCACTTATTACATGAAATGAAGTTGAATTTAGAATTATGTAAATACTAACTATTAATGAAATCCATACATTTAGTGTTAAGTCATTCAATTAGTCTTTACAATAAAAAGGATTGCACAAGATATCAAATATTCAGAAATCTAGCTATAGTGAGATAATACATTAATATCACAAACAATATATGAATTTTAACAAAAAAATTCTAGAAATTTAAACCTCAATGTACTTCCAAAAGATTAAAATACAAATGTTTAGAAAGAGGTTCACTAAATCAACTTAACATTTTCCCTCATATATCATAATGTATATATTGTTGGTCACATTCCAAACAAATGAATGAATTCATCATGTATTCTTTTGAGACATGGTAATAACCTAGATTAGGATATATCCTTATTGAAAACGTGCATGTTTCCTTGTTCCAATGTTTACTGGATATATTCCTTTAGTCTATTTTTTTTAAACATTATCCGTGATAGAATATCCCAAATTTAAAAAAATCTATAATTAGTATCATCCAATTAATCATATCCAATATATATTTATCAAAGATAAACACAGATTTCTCTAAATCTTGAACACATTAAAGGTTACACTCTCGAAAACAAAATATTGTCGTTCCCTTAAATCACATTTCTAAGTCTTCATCACGGTTCAACATATCCTTTGTAGTCTTTAAGAAAATAATTATACTAAAAATACTAATATATAATCCTCCAATTCAATAACATATATATTTCAATCGTCTAACATTATTATTAGCCCATTTCTTAGGCTTCATTATTTTATTCATTCCAATAATATGATATGTGAATCATGTATTAAGGTTCTTCAACCTTAATCTATTCATACATATTATGTTTATGTTAAACAATATTGTCAGATCATCCAATGAATTTCACATGTCGTTTACAGTTTCTTTATCCTTGGTTGTATAACCAATACTCATAAAAAATTTCTAATTCTCTTAATGATATTTCTACATAGTACCAATAATTCCCATTCTTTCTACATTTGAAACATTACATATTAACAATGTTTTATCTAGTTCAAGATATTTACTATGACTTGAAAAAAAGTGTGAGAAATACTTATCATAGGTGAAAACATAATAATTAATGGGTATTACCTACAATATCCAAATCTATGTTATCATAGGTTTAATACTATTTTATTCATTTTCATTACCAAAATTCTAATATTGTAAAATATTATTAGACTTATCCTTAGGATATTTGAAGACATATCCTTACAAATATCTATTGGGATATCACTAATGTTTTCACGTCCTATTTTCGAATGGTTAAATAATCTATCACTGTGATACAAACTCTAATGACTGAATCTTAACATACATGAATATTAAATTACATTTTCAGAATTCTTAACACATTAAACAAATAAATTCCCAAAGACAATTTTAGTTTAGTGCATTTAGAAACATGGAACACATTCTTCTAATTTGATGAGATATCTTTAATATATTACATAATGAGATTTCCCTTGAGGTTCCCTACCTAAAACCATTCTTTATATCTTGGGGAAAAGAAAACATATGAAAAGGGTGATCTTAGATCCTCAGTATGGGTAAAAAAGGAAAATCTGAAACCTAACATAAACATAAGAATGTAAAAACATGAACATAACAATTTAAAACCATACCATGTATAACATATATAGAAATGTTGAGTCATGGAATAAATATTTTTTGTTCATTAGGAATAAATCATAATGGAAAATGATCCATATGAAAATAGCATTGGAATAAAAAATAGAATTGTGGAAAACACATTTTATAGAAAATATTTTCCATATTAGAAAATGCTAATTAACAGTACTATCATAGTGGAAAAATTCATTTACTGAACCAAGTTCACTCCTCATTCAAGCCCTGTATTATAGAACCTTGTTTACATTCAATTATAGCCTTGTACTATTGAATCGGGATTACATTCCATTCCATCACTATAGTACTGAACTGATGTCATTTCTTATTCTAGTCGTATATATATTATGAGATATAAATATTTTCCCAAATAATTATAGGTAGATATATGTCCCACCCATCTCATAAGGAAAACCATATTTATTTGTGTCACAAGAATTTAAATCATATTTTATTTTGTGGATTAAAATGGGTTTCTAAAACAAAATTTCATCATAAAATGATCCATGGAAAATGAATGGGTTTCATACATATCATTCCATAATATACATAAGAAACCATATAAATATTAAGGATAATATACTTGAAACAAATCCCTATTTATAAATTCAATATTTTCTAGAAAGTAATTTTAATAGAACACTTGAAGTTAATTCCTGAAAAAAATAACATTTATTCTTTGAAAATGTATTCTTTTTTAAAATACTGTGCAATTTTAAAATAGAATAAATTCATGAAAAATAAACTTGAAATCTTATTTTGGAAGATTCATATAAATAATTCATTATGATAACGAAAAAAATTTGTACATGCTGTATAAGTTAAAAAAATATTATTCTCATACTCTTGATAAAAAATTCAGAAAGTACCTCTTTTAGAAAATAAAAAAAACAATTTCCTTCAAACCATGTAGTAAAAAAGTAAAAATGGTTAAAAATGACTTTAAACATCCATTTTTAAATACTAGAACATTTTATGGAAGAATATTTAAAAACCATGGACATGGATTGTAAATATACAATAATAAATTACTTATATATAATCTATCTCAGATAATACTGAGAATGAAAAATTATCCCAGAACATAAGTGTGTGTTCCATTGTTTGTAACAAAGACTCTTATATAATAGATTAATGAGTGTTATAAATTTATTAATGAATAATATTTATATTTATGATCGGATTTGTGATCATATTATCACCTATTTAATAGTTTTCATTATTACTCTTATTTTAGGTATAATTTTCTGCATGTTTTATCATATAAATCCCAGTTATTATTCATGGGTTTATTTTATATCAATTATAAAATGATAATAATGTATTTTATGAAAAAATTATTCTATAAATTTATATAATAATTATTTAAATGAGATCATGGAGAATTAACGGCACCATGTTGTGGAGACAGTATGTTGTACTTACGCACAGGTGATAAACTTCATTCCATTAATTATGAAATGGTATGTAAGTGGATGGTTTATATATTGTTCCAGAACATATATATTTTCATAATAATCATATATAGTTATTATTTCATCATTATACACCTCCAACAGAAGCATTGGTGAAAAAAAAATTACACCACGGTGTGGAGACGATATGTTGTACATATGCACCTGTGGTGATATATTTTTTCATTGGATAAATAGAATATAGAATATTTTTTTTCTATAATAATAATAACATATAAGAATATAATAAATACTTGATTTATAACTTTATTTAAAAAAATTTGGGAAGAGTAAGTGGAAGAATAAATAAGTTTGAAATAATCAGTAGAGTAGATTACAACTTCTTTGACGATCTCCCTCTAGATATTCTATTAGTGGAAATTGTGTTAGTATTTTGAGAATACCAGAAAGCATAGAATATAACTTATGAAGTTTCTAAGGTAAATTGGTAAGGGATATCCCACCATGAAGTATCAATGTGAAGGGAATAAATGAGGTAGGAGGAGCCCATTTATAATTGAGCCGAGAGGAACTTTTAGAATCTCCAAAATTACCAATTTATAATAAACTAAAAACACATATAGAAACCTCCAAAATGTAATATTTTCAAATAAGATATTATATAAGTTTGTTATTCAATCAACCAATAAATTTCAGAAAAAAATTCCTATGAATTAGAACCTTATCTTTTTAAATAACCATTAGTTATTCTATTCTAATTTCTGCATTAGTTTTGTGTAACAATTTAAAGTACTTATTTGTTATATAAAAATTAAAAAAATACCATGGTGAATATTAATATTATATTTTTTAGTGGAATATTTATTGTCTAATATATCTTCTAGAAAATATTATATTAAAAAAATTAATTATTAAAACATGAATGTCGCAACTTTGACATTGCTATTAATAAAATATAATAAGTGTCGTAATCATTACCATGTAGCTTCAAATGGTTAATAATTAGACCCTTGGATGATTATGGTCGATATGTACTCAAAAATTAATATTTAATTAAGTTTTTTTATATTTTAAGGGTTATTATCATTTTATTTATTTATTTGTTATTTTTCTTCAATTAAATAAATTCTAAATCACCATTGTATAAGCCTTTAAGGTAATTATTTATTTCCTAAAAATAAAAAATAAAATAGCATGATAAATAAAAACATTTTATATTTAAAATTTGTATTTATAGTAAAATTTATCTTCTGTATGACCTTATATTAAAATATATATTATTATTAAAATATGAGAAAGACATATTTTACTTTTCTATAAATAAAATATATTAAATGTCCTAATGTCATCCATGTGGTTTCCAAAGGATACAATTTTTACCCAACAACGATTTAGGTTGAAAAAAATCATCCAATTATATTAGTAAAACTTTTAGGATAATTTTATATTATTATTTTTAACTATAATCTCCTAATTTACCCTTTTAATATAATAATAAAAAATTATTGAAGTTACTATACATAATGCCCAAAAAAATTATTTACATAATTTTGAACCACTAATTCCAAATATAGAATCTATTTAGAAAAATTCTATACATATTATTTATATTTATTAATTTAAAATTTATCTTTTTATCATAATGAGAAAAAGTGTTTGAAAAGATGAAACATGCTAAAGATATACATGTTTTATAATGAAAAATCATTTTACAATTAATGACAAGAATCTAAATTATATTAAATGATATAAATATAATATATTAATTATTAATAACCATGGAAATATTAAAATAAATTTGACAAAAAATAGTTTTCAATTAAATTTAATTATTTTTTACTATTTATCACAACATGAAACTTATAAGAAAAATAAAAAAATAAAAAAAATGTAAATTTTAATACTCCTTTTTCAAAGAAGAAGTTTATTTTTCCAAATATAATATATAAAAATTTCAATAATGATATTTAAAATGTTTATCCCTTCAAAAAATGGAAAATTAATTTTTGGAAACAAACTTATTTTATCGAAAAATTTGAATTTATTATTATATCATATCTAGAAATTATATAAGATTATTTTTGAATATTACATGGAATATATCTCATATATATTTAATTAATAAAATCCATCAAGAATTATTTGATTATTTTATAAACTCGCTTAATATTATTAAAATAGATTTTGCGAAAAACATTTTATTTTATTTAAAACGGGTCTTATTTTCATTTATAATTTTTTTCCCACAAAATAATTAATTATATATTCATGTGTGATGCATATTTTCATAAATTAGTTAATACTTTTCATACCCATCATTATAATTTCTAGGTTATAAAAAAATTTATTTATTCTCTTAGACTGAGTATTTCATGAAATGAAATCTATCAAAAGAACATAGAATTTTTTGTAACCCAAGTCATGCATTTTGTTCTGTATACCGAAAGCTAAGTCGATGTTGCTTGTAGAAGAATATTATATTGATGTATCATAAAACACAATAAATCAAAGAAATTAAAAAAACTTCTCTCAAAAAAATCTCAGGGTGTTATTGAATTCACACATAATCATTACATGAATATGATAATAAATAAGAGTTATAAAAAATTTATGTAAATTGATATAAGAGTCCCCTTACCTTGCATCCCAATATGCTATGTATTTAATTTAACTAAATTATAATAATTTTATATTAATTATTTAATTCATTAATTGCATTTCCAAGATTATTCCCCCATTATTAAAGCATGTATTTCATTTATTTAAATGATGTGTGTTATAACATAATCAGTTAAGTCCACACCAATAGTTTTGAGGATGTTGGATTCATAATAACAAAATGAATTTGATAGGTTGAAAATGGTATAAGGGGCCATTATTCCATCATTTAATTAATAAAAATATGGAAATAATTATCATTTCTACACATATAATATATTTTTAGAGTCATCCATGAATGTGAACATGGAAAACCAAATAAACATGCTCTTAATGTTGTAGTACACATATGCACACGCTTGATATTTTTACTTCTATTGGATAGAATATAAAGAAATAAATATAATATTATCATGTTAAAAACATAAAATAACTTCATTAAATCTATTACAATGACCTTTCATCAAAGTCTTATTAAAAAAATTAAGAACATCACTATGTGGATGTGGTAGTCCATATGAACAGAGATGTGATGACTCCATTTTTAAATGATTTGAATTGTATGATGATAGATTATTTATTATATTTTTCGAATCAAAAATATATCATCATATATATATATATATATAGCTTCAATCCAAAATTATAAACATTCATGAACGTAGGATATGAGAAACAAAATATATCAGTTTGTGAGTTGGTTGTCCTCATAGAGGAAGAGACGATAGATTCATTTTAAATTTGATGGAACAAAGAGATAAATGAGTTAATTGAATTAATATTATAAATTATAGATGTACTGAGATACTAATTTTGTTATATTTTAATGGTTTGGTTATAATTAAAAAAATTAGTAGACTAGGTAATATTTTATCACTCCGTTAAGATGATATATTCCTCTAAGAATAACTCCCTTTGGATCTCTCTTTAAGAACATTAGGGGTGTTCTTTCAAGAAGAACATAAACATGTTTTTTATAAAATGAATATAATAATACATATTATTTGTTATTTTTCAATCATAGTAGTTCACATTGTGTGAGGAAGAGAGGAGAGAGGGATTCCCATTATATGATTAGGAGGGGAACCCTTGAAATTACATAAATTATTATATAAATATAATTTATTTATTTATCAAAGTGGAATATAATTGATATATTTTTAATCTGGGATATATATAAGTCTAAATACACTCATCCAATGAAATTTAGACTGGTTTATTTTAGGTATTAACCCTTATGTGTTAGTTTTAACATCATGTTTACCATATTTAACGATTACCCTGAAAAAATATTTTAACACATTAGGGGTAAAGAAATATACTATAATGAGAAAAGTGACCCATAACTAGAAATTTTTGATATTCTAGGCCCTTGATCATTCATTTGGAAAATAATTATATTCATACGAATTTTTTGTTATTTATTAAAATTTTATTTAAATGTAGATACTAATAAAATCATTTTTGGGGTTATTCGCTTGGTTTTACATCAAAGACTTCATGATAGTAATGAAATTATAATATAAAATATTAAAATATAAATAATAAGTCACATTAACATAAAAAATTTCAATAGAATTTTAATTCATCCACGATTTATATTTTTTAATTTTTTTTAAATCAATTACTTGATTTTTCTATTATTCAAACAAGCACTTTGTCAATGTTGTTTAGGAATTTAAAGATTTTATTTAATCACTAAAAATGAAAAATAAATTAAAATAATAGAGAAAAATATTCATATTTTATATAATCATTTATATTTTTCTAAAACTTATTTCAATTATTGTAAATAATATTATAGTTATTAAAACAAGTAGAATGACATTTGGAATTTATTATTTAATTAAGATAATATTAAGGTCCTTATCAAAATAAGGTTCCAATAAATTCAAAATTTTTAAATTTTGGATAATTATGATCAATAAAATGTACTTCAAATAAACAAATTAATGTTTTTAGGCTATTTTAAATAATTGTTCTATTGTTTTCATATTGTTTACACATTTTACCCATACTTTGATGACAACATTTTTACCAAGGTTCCAATTCATAAACACCAAAAAAAATAATAAGGCATATTAAAAAAATTAAGCATAATGATTATAAATGTGGAATATTTTTTGTAATATTTATTTCATATATTTGGAAGAAATTAATTTTTAAATAGTTCCCTAAAACCCAATGAAAAATTGATTTCTCAAAAATGCATTCTATGTATACAAATGTTTTATTTAAAAATTAAGAATAATATTGACTTTAGTAACATTAATTGGATTATTATTAACTAAATAAATTTAATTAAAATTTAAAACAAATTCCAAACAATAGTTAACTTTTTAAATACTGATGAAGAAAAGGAAGTTTTATACAAAATCTATATTTTTCATTGTTTGTCAAAAAATCAGTCATTTCATAAAAATACCAAAGTTTCACCCTAAAATAATTTTGATATGAATATTTAAAATGTGATAAAATTTATTAATATAAAATTCATAAAATTTCAATAAATTATATATAAAATAAACTGTAACAAATTAACAAAAAAAATATGAAGAAAACATATTTTGGAGAATAAAATCACATTACTAGAAAATAAATGCTTAATTCCTAATCATAAATCAATAATTTTTTCTTGACTAAGACCCTTATATATATATATATCAAAATATGTTTTCAAGTATTAATATCATACTATTTAATGTGTAGTTTATCATGGTAATATTTCAATAATAATATTCCACAATTGCTAAAACTTTTAATATCGTGTATTGTACGTTATCGAGTATTCATATTTTAAAATATTTGGGTGTTTCCTTCTAACAATAAATATATTGAATCCTTAATGATTTATAATTTTCATGGTAATTCAATGGTTTAATATTTGAAAATACCTATTTGTATACCGACATTATAAAAAATTATTAATAATGTATCATTTTTAAAATAGGTAAATGGAAGTATAACGGTCACTGAGAATAACAAATAACAAGGTTTCCAAATAGAAGAATATTTTTGGTAAGAGAAAATATGTAAATAGTTTAGAATATTAATAAAAAAGTAATGATGTGGAATGATATAGAGTGTGATCATGTGAATTTTAATGACTAAAAATTTATGAATTAATAAGAGAGAAGACCATTAATTTATTAAAATTGTTTTTAAAAGATAAAATTTCTATTTGGGGGGGGATTAATTTATTGTCCTGACTGTGAACGTTGATAAATTTAATTAATTTATCTTTTCGAATAAAATAACCTAATTTTATCCTTTGGTTGCCTATTTTAACAAGTTTCCACTGTTATCTCATATCATTTTATATGTGATATGTATCTGTGAGGAATTATTCTTATGCCTAAGGAATCGAGATTTAATTAATTATATGATCTTGAAATGGATTAAAATATTTTCTAATTTTATTTAGTAAATTCAAAATTGTTAGCACATATTAAAATAATGCCAAGAATTAATAAACATTTCGATGAATAAATAATACATAAATATCCAAAATTTCAACAATAACTCCAAAATTTCAACATAGATCCTTTAATAAATAATTAAACTCTTATCCCAACCAACCTGAATAAATTAAAAATTAAAGAATGTTTCCACATGATAATATTTCTTATAAATTTAAACATTCATCCAAAAATATTCAACTTCATTCCTCTAAAATAATCCTTCGTGTTAAATATAAGGGTTACATATACCTCATCCCAAAAAACCATATCCCAAAATATCATTATTTACCATAAAATATCATCACTTTAAATCAAAAAAGTGGTGAATATGAATTCTAATTTATGATAAACCATAAAATTATAAAACCACGATGGTTTCCACTAATACTAAGATAACCTCATATTAAAATATAATAATCCCCAAAGTTATCTAATCTTATCTATGACAACCACTATAATTGTAACAACAAGAGATTTTAAGAAATATCTTCTTAAGTTAATTTAAATTACTTGATAGATTGATTTACATACAATAAAAAATATCTTTCATTATACAAAACATCACGTTTATCTTGTGGATCACGTAACATCGAGTTCATATATAACATGTATTATATAGAAGGTTAAGTGTTATAGGATAACAATATATTATTATTAATGTTATATATCATGATAGTTATCACCTAGCCATCAGAATAGTGGGAATAAAAAATATTAAACACATTATAAAAATATAGAGTATACTTTTTTATAAAATTAATTCATTGGTTACTAATTAATCATAAATTAAAATAAAAACGAATTGAATATAAAGGATTTGTTTTTATGAAAAATGGTTTTTTGACCAGAATGACATTTTATCTTAATATATTGAATTAATCATTATTTTTGAAATATATTAATAAATTAATATTTTATATTTTCAATAAAATGAATTTAATTTAATCCAATAAATTTTATAGGCTTATGATAAGAATAACTCAAATTTTTACCATAAAAGATGTATTTTTCTAAAAGGTATTTTTCCACCATTTAATGGATATATTGTTTTAAAACTAAATTTTGACACTTTTATATTTTTTATATGTAAAACCATACATCATTTTTGGACTAGTTATATCATAATTTACTTTTTTTTAATTTTTGGTATATTTGAGAGAAGTTTTATTTTCAGAGAAATATTGAAATATATTGATTTTTAATTGAAAACTGTTTTTCATATAAATTATCTATATAGATAAATTTTATTTAAATTTGTTTTGAAGTTTAATTAATTGAATTATATTTCAATAAATCAAATTTTGGAAATTTTAATTAATTTTACATTTAAATTTGATCTAAACACATATCAAATGTTTGAACATTTTAACTATAAAAATTTTGTTGTCTCATCCCGTTTATGAGACTAATTTTAAAGTAATTTATGCCACGTCTATGACTAGAGTTTATGAAAATGGATTTTAATATTTTTAATCAGAATAATTTATTATTTATATTAAGGTAAAAAAATTATTTTATGAATAATATTAGTTAAACAAATTAAAAAAAATAATATTGATTAATGTAAAAATGAGTTTACATAATGTTTAATATTTATTCATAAGGGGTCAAATGACCTATAAACGTGTCAAAAACCCATTTTATATAATTTGGTAGGAAATATACCCCCTTTTATATAATATTTTTTTATTATTTGAGACACATTATTTAAAAGATACCTCCCAATAGTATATATGTTTTTGTATTTACAATAATGCAACTCCTCTTCCACTATAAAAAGGAATTCACTATCATACATTCATAACACCTATAAAAACATTGTTATCATCAAAAAAACTAAAAAATAAACTCCAAACATCACTAGTATAATTATATAATACTCAATGTTTTTAGAAATCAAACCAAGGATGTACTTTTGTGCAAAAAAAAGTTACCCGAAAATGAGGTAACATTCTTCAACATGTATTTCTATTTATATCTTTCTCCAACCCAATAAATTTTGTTAGCACATTATTATATAATGAACTAAGTATACCCAATATACTGATATTTTTTATGATAAGGGTATGACCTACACCCACACACACTTCAATTTAATTGGATACACAATCATCATTCATGTGTACTACGGACTACAACCTCGTGAACCGATATCATTCGTTCTTCCATTAGCACCTTTCATGGTTTGTAACAATGATATAATAATGGTTATGATACATTATATATTATGATTATGATTAATTTAAAATTTTTAACTATTATATAAACATACATTCCTGATTTCAATTTTTTGGAATACGATCACATTATTTGTGGACATGTAGACTACAACCTCCTCAATGTGATTTGATTTGTTCACACTTTACATGGATTTTAATATATATGTTTTTAATAAATTTATATGATATTAATAAAATAATTATTATATTGTTTACATAATTACTTTTTCAAACATAATATATCATTTTTTTATTACCTTTTCATACAGTAAAAAAAGCGATAACGTCATTCTTAGATGGGTAGACTACCGCTTCCCTAATGTGATGTGATCCCTATTTTTCTACTACCACATCACAAAAACTATATATTTAAGTATTGATAAGTTAATTAAATTATATTTATTATATAATTATTATTCTATAATTATAAATTTTACCTACCCTTTATCCATAATGATCATTGAAAAATATGAATGTTACTTATGTGTATCTACGACCTATTGTCTCCATGATTGTAACGTTGGTTAATTTTTCATAATCATATTACATGATTAGTATAAAAGGAATAATATATGTATAAATATTAATATTACTCCATTATTATTATTCTATATATGTTTAAATAATTACCCCCTTTTACCTTAGTCAACCTATCAAGGGTTGTTTTAACGCATAAACTGGATATGGTCAAAACATCTGAATTAATCTTAATTGGTTAGGTATTTGTATATAAAATGTTAATAAGTGAAATAAAATTAAAACATAAACATGAAAATTTTTATCAAACATTTAAATAATTATCAAAAGATTATTATTCGAAAATATAAAGAAAAAGTGTAATGAATCAGACTCAAGACAATGGTTTATGTGTCAAATATCCCTTTCTTGAGAAACTAGTTATTTTACAATATCAATTTTTATAATGGTGTATACACATACCATTGAATATTTATCATCATGTATTATTTTTATTCATGATATTTTAACTTCAACATGATTCTTTTTCTCAAAATCAAGCGAGTATTATTAAGACGTATCAATAATTGTTTGGGGACTTCTAGTAACTTTTATTTTTTGGTGACTTATTCCATATTCAAAAATTATGTTTGTTTACAGGTGTATATAATGACCAAAAATTTATTTTATGAATTTTATACTTGAATTTATAGGGATTTACATATCAATTGTTTTATCTATATTTTATGGGGTGTTTGGTTTCAATGTTACCAAAGTGGTAAAGAATTTTGGTAAGAATCTTCATTATTTGATGTGATTGTCAGTTTATACAAATTTATTCTTTTATGAGGTTTACATAAACTCCATTTATATTTAATATTATGAATAAAATTATAATAATTATATTATACTTTTCATTTATTGTTATTTCTAAAATGGTATTATGATTCAAAGTTACCAAAGTGGTAAGAGTCTTTTGTTACAATCTCATCATTTATCGAGATAGTGTATGATTATGTCCCCATTATCGATATATTATAATTTAAATGGATTATATTATCCCCAATTTATTCAGGATTCATTCATGTGATAGTATCATTTTCCCACTCTTTGTTGCATATAAAAAATTATATTTTTAATGATTGATAACTTTATTTATCCCTTTGTTTGTAAATCTATTTCTTGTAAAACCAAGTTTTCTAAAAAAATGATTTACACAAAAAATGGTTATATTTTATTAGTGTTTACATTAATAAATGTAATCAATCATTATTGTTTCATATCCTCCACCGAGGATGTTTGGAATTTATATCAACCTCATTATTTTATGGATGTATTAAGATTGTTTAAAAGAGATTATTATGGAACCCATTTCTTTTCCATGGGTTTATCATGTTTCAAATATATTATTTTGAGACTCATTTAATTTAAATTATTTGATAATGTTTCAAATACATTTTTATGGAACTTGGTACTTTCTAATGGTTAGATCTTATTTCAAATTGATTATTACGGAACTTGTTTCTTTTTTATGGGTTAATCTTGATTCAAATAGATTGTTATAGAACCCATTTATTTTGCATTGTTTAACCTTGTTTCAAAGAGATTGTTATAGAACCCATTTTTTACACTATTTAATCATTTTTCAAAAATATTATTATGGAACATATTTCTTTTCCATAGGTTAACCATATTTCAAATATATTTTTATGGAAAAAATATCCTTTCCATTTATTATTCATTTTCTATAAGAAATAATGAATGTTTAAAATAGTTATGATGAAATGATTAATCTATGTTATTTATTTATTATTCAGTTATCAGAAATTATAAAAGATAGGTGTTCCTAAATTACATTGGGTGATCCTGCTATAGCTTATATGATGGTTTCACTGAGATTACCCTCCAATGAATATGTTAATGATTATATGGTGGTGCGTCGTATTTTTATTCCAATTTATAAGGGTTCTAAAAGAGTTATGTATGGTAAATTTAAGGTTTTAATGAGATGATGTTCTCAGATACAAATATGTTTTATCTATGATTTCTATGGGATTATGATATTTCATTTGACCAAGATTTATTTCACAGTGCATATGAATATTGATTCTAATGGCTCTTTCCTTTTCTATGTTTTCATGTTTGATGGTCCCGGTATTGATGTGTATGAATATTTATATGTTATACCCATTCAATTTTATTATGCCCTCATAACATTATGTTATTATTATTCTCAATGATGACATTCAATTGATAATGGTTATGCTTACCCTTACTAAGCATTTGAGCTCACCCTTTCTTAGGTTTCCTTTTCCACAAGTTTAAATAATGATGTTGAATGATTTATATCTAAAAATTATTTTACAATGATGATGATGATGATTACCTAATGTGAAATAATAAAATTTTTGTTAACTGGGATAAATGCTAATTTAATGTCATGGGAGTTCTTTATGTATGATTTTTTCCTAGTTATCTATAACTCTAAACCTAAATGGTCTTATAGAATGTAAGTGATCCATGTTTTCCATTGATGTTGTATTGTTTTGATATGGAAAATGTAGGGTCACAATTATCAATATGACAGTTGAAAATATAAATCTTATAGATTATAGTATATGATTATGGAGTGAGGGTCTTGGGTTATTATAGCTGGTATCAAAATTTGATCTAGATAATGTCGGATATTAGGATGTTTCCATGTGAGTTTATCTTAATAGTTGTGTATACATTTATAGGTATATAATTTGATGTTTGATAAAATGTTTAATGTATTAGATTCCCAATTTGGTTTTATGTTATTAGTTCTTAAAGTGATTGTGAAATTTTTGAGTCATTTTGTTGGGATGAGGTGTATGTAACCCCTAGTATCAACATTAATCATTCTGAAGTTTTATTTGACTTTCCGGATTAAATAAAAAATGAGGGATAACATGTATTCTTAGTGTCTACCTTTCACATCTGACTAGACAAGGGGGATTGAACCCATGACCGAAGGATGATAAAGGTTTCGCACCTACTACTGGCCTACGTGATGTAATAGTTTGTATAAAAAAATAACAGGTAATGATTATGTTTACTCTGAAACAAAATATGGTATTTTTTATGAGGAATAACATTTAATTTTTCTTGAAAGAATATATGATTGAATATTTTTAATATTTTGCATTCAATCACAGTCAGAATATTATTGACTAATTTTAAGGATAGTTGTTTGTGGAATGGTTTGGTTTGTACTTTGGGTATTAAATTTTATGATTATTCTGTCATATGAAGTTTCACCCACATTCGGAATTTTCATATGATGTTTTACTCATTTTGGATCTAATTAATGTATAAATATAGGTGTAATAGATTTATTAACCCATTTATGGTAATGTGTTATTTAAAAGTTTATTTTAGTGCAATAATTATTGAAAAATCATCATGAAAAAAATCGTTTGAAGAAAAAGATGATATTTTTTCCAAAATCGATTAAAGGATGAAATTATAATCTTTAAGTATGTATATTTCCATTTTTTCTCTTGGCCTAGATGGTAAGATAATTATTCCTACCTAGGAAAAGTATCTTGAAACAAAAGTATTATCCTAGTGATCGGATTTCATATAGGTATGTTAATATTTATATTTTGATTTTAATCCCTTAATGGTGGAGAATTAAATATTTATTGACTGTATAGGGAAGAACAAAGGTATTATAAGGGTTTTAGACTTATAAAAAGGGGGAATCAGGCTATCTAATGTATGTTACACTGTAACACCCTGATATTTTATGAGAAGTATTCATTTTAATTTATTTGATGTCTTTTGTTGTATGTTAAACCAAGATTATCTTTTGTTATATGCAACACCGTATTAGCTTGCAGTATACGCAACACTATTCATGGATTGTGTTACACATAATTTTAAGTCTGTTTGATAGAAGTTATTCTATGCAACATTGAGTGTATATATATTTATATATTCAATTAATAAATGAAATATGGTTGGATTATGTTATACGAAACAACAAAAGAATCTTTCACTACACGCAACCCTGACTTGGTTTTCCTTACACACAATCGCGACCTTCCTCGATAGTGTGTGTTGTATGCAATACCGAGTTTCACTAAACAACGATATGTTATTAAAATATTATATAAACAAGCCGTTATGAATATTAATACCCAATTTGTGAAATTTTATAAATTTTATCTTTCAAAATGGACTTCATTTTGGGATTCAGAATATCGAAATTACCCTAGGGTGAATTTTTGTTATTTTTTTGAAAACATTAAATTTTTTTTGAATAGGGAAAAACACTGAGTTATAATTTAAAATTGAATTTTTATTTAAATAATTATTTATTTTATTTAAATTTATTTTTGTTCAAAATTGATACGTAATACCTATATAAGTCCAATGTAATTCCTTGGAGTCAATTTATAATAATTTTAGATATATAAAAATTTTATAGAACTTTTCACAATCTTTTACCCACATCCTAGGAGAATTTTCAAATTCACATAAAACGCAATCTTACCACTTCTGTGAGTTGAGTTTCAAAAATCCGAAACATATGGTTAATATCAAGGTGTAAAATGTGGTTCAATAAGATAAAAATAATTTTTGGTGAATAGTAACGTTTTACTTTTATTTACCACGGTTAAAAGTAAATAGGGTAATTAAAGTAAAAATGATATTATTATTACCCTAACACATGTCCTAATTCTATTGGATAAGTGTAATTCGACCAAACATAACCTTTGGAAGAAAATATGAGCATTTAGGTCCACTTTGATTAGATTATGACATTTAATATTATGTAATTCAAAGAATAGTTAAAAGAATTAAAATCAAAGTTTAATAATGAAAAAAAATTTAATATAGGGTTATAAATAAGATAAATTAGACTATAAATATTCATTAGAAAGATAAAAATATTTCCTATATTATTTTATTTTATGTGTAATTTGTACATATTAAATAATTTAATTTATTTATGACAAAATAATGATGCAGTAATTACCTTATTAATGATATTTTAAAATAATTAATATCATAAATACCCAAATAAATCTAATTTGAGACGTTTTATGAATTAAAATATTTTTTTAGGTTAATATAACATATTATGGTTGGTTATATGAATTTTTTTTGAAGTAATAATGCTGTTATGGATTTAGAAAAAACAAAATACCAAATAGTGTCAAAATTGACATAAAAGAGTTTTTAAAACAAATATTAAATTATTAATTAATATTAAATTCATAAAAATATAAGGTTTGAAAAAGAGACTTATATAATAATATTTATGACATTAATTAACCAATTGGGGTTCAATTGGAAGTGTATAGTATTTATATTAACCATATAGTGTAAGAATACAAGAAGACACGGTAAAAGTTAAATTATATAACTTAGAGTTAAATCTAAATGATAAGTTTAAAATGGTAACCTGATCATGTTTAAAACCAATTAGTTTAGATTATATAGACCCATCCCCACCCTAGCCTCTAAATAATTTACTTTGGAGCCATTATAAACTGAATATTAATTTATCATATAATAATATTATAAGTTTTTCCAAAGGTGCCCCTCTCCTCCCTTATAAAAGGGCACCTCCTCCCTCTCCTCTTTACAAAATTTTGAGCCTTCATGCTCGGCCAAACCCTACCAATTTCTCTTCTCAACATATATATTTATATCATAGAGGTTCTGTTCTTTTCAATAGACCAACTCTAGTTCCTTAAGAGGATGTTTTAAAGAGGCACGTCAAAAAATATGTAATATTTTCTACCAACTGTTTCAAATTTATTTCTTCTTCTAATTCCTCTTCTTTAGTTGTTTCATTATAAATAAATAACATATTTATTAATTGTATACTGATATGTTTTTATAAATATTAAACAACCCTATTTCACCTTCTATCCATCCTACGAAAAATGAAATCATTGCGGGTGCGTACGTACGGAATACCGTCTCCACGCCGTGGTGCAATATGTTTTTCTACCATCACCTTACTTATAAGGGTATAATGGTGTAAATAATAAATATATGTGATTATTATAACATTATAATAATTATGATATATTATATCATCCACTCCATCTACATTCAATAATTATGGGAACAATATCATCGCTTGTGCGTACGTACAGACTACCATCTCCACGAACCCGATGAGATTCATTCTCCATGATTAACCATTCAAGTATGATTATAAAGTATATATAAGAAATAATAATGAAATATATGAGATAATAATGATACTGTATTTTTGTACATATATGTTTCATTTACTTAATTTCATTCAATTCAATAAGGAAATGAAAACAGCTTTCATGCGTACGTACGACATATCGTCTCCATGAACGGTGTATTTCATTCCATTTATCGATCTATTATATATATATATTATATTCTGAATATATATTATTTATAAATAATTTTTTAAATTATGGATTTAATTGAATTGTGATATAAGTAATGATATCAAAAACAACAAGTCCAAACACATACGATAAATGAAACAATTTTACCAAAAACACTACTTTAACATGGAATCGACAACTGAGTAGGTAATATAAAGTCATAAGTGAATAATATATGACATCATAAATATTATTATGGTTCCGTTACAAGTTAATAATATTTTTAAACCCACTATACTGGAGTTTCAGACACATAGAGATGAAATTGGTTATAAAGTAAAGGATTATTTCGTCTCACTTTTATTTTCGTGATACATATGCCTTAATCACCACCTACTTATTTTGTATGGTGTTTATGCTTCCCATGAATGTTTTATGATTTTTATTATGAAGAATATGATACTTACATATGCATGTAATTTTCCTTATTTTATGACACATATGATTTCAGCGATTACAAATGATAAGGGATAATTTTGCAATCTCATTTTTATCCGAGATTTCTTATAAGTAAGTATTTACTGGGGTTATATTTTTCATCCATGTCCATAAAAATGTTTTTTTATAAAGTGATTAATATTATTCCATGTATTTTTAAAGTCATGTTTACCCCTCTTTTACTTTTACTTTGTGTTATGGAAGGAATCTTTCTTTTGTTTACCATAGGTGGTACTTTTTGACTTTTCCGTTAAAATTATAAGGATAATGTTTTTTTAACTTAAACGGCATGAGCAGATTTTAACAGTTTCATAACTCCTTATTTTCATGAAGCTTACTCTACAATATTTCATGAATACTTTCAATGAAATACTTTTATTTTAAAATTTCATGGCATTTTTTGAAAAGAAAATGATTTTGAAGAAGAAAGGATATTTTTCTCAAGAACTTATTTCAAGTGTTTTATCAAAACTATTTCCCACCTATGATGACATTATTTATTATGGTTATTTTTCAAGTATAATGTCTCTATTATCTACATGGTTTGATTTTTCTTATAATGAAATGATATCCATTTGTTTTATATGGATAATGTTATGATGGGATGATGTTTATAAAACCCAGATTCTTCTTTGGGTTATGATGAATGATTTATGTTTATTTTGTGGCACACTTAAGAATGATTTCATTATGATATGGGTGCGACCTATATCTCCCTCAAATTCATTGGGTAAAGATTTATATCTCATGAGATAGACATATTTGGAATGGCAGGTTAATCCGGTTCAGTGATATAGGACTAGAAAGAGGAGTGAACTTGATTCAGTAAGGGACTTTGTCCACTATGATGGTCTTGGCAGCAATGCCTTGGATACTATGGAAATCATACCATGTGCTTATTGGTTTTACCCAATTCCATGTTTATTTCCCATGTTATTTATCATGATTAATGTTCCTTTATGATCTATGACTTATGCATTGTCAAGATTTATGTCATTACTCATGATTTTTATGTTTTATGTTCATGTTTTTACGTTTAAATGTTTAGAGATAGTTTTATGTTTCAATGTTTACCCTTACTGAGAATTTGATATCACCCTTTCTATTTTTTCATATCCCTAGGATATAAATAAATGTTTTAGGTAAGAAAACTAAAGGGGGAGATCTTTATGGGAGATGTTGATTATCTTTCACCATGATTAGAAGATTATGTTCCGAGTTTCCAAATACACTAAACTAGTACGGTCTTTGGGAGTGTGTTTTTGTCATGTATTTAGTTTTCTACAAAAGTAATGTAATTTCTATGTACTTTAAGTATGGTTATCTATAGTTGGTATCAGTTTAAAGGAGGTAGGAATGAATCCAATCCTTGGGAACTCTCACGTGTGAGCGTTGGACGAAGCATGGCTCTTCGCCCATGGGCTTCCTGAGGAAATGGATACCACTGGGGATGGTGGTGTGTCCCTCCCAAGGGTTGTAGACACCCATGGAGTGCTCTGATAGGTATCAATTCTAGTCCACTAGAAATAATTCTAGACTGCTACAATTGGTATCAGACGAAAGGTTTAGTCATCCTTTTGAAATTAGGTTGCAAAAACATTAGTGAGATCCCTAGAGATATTTCTAAGGCATGTATTCGTATGTCCTAAGGATAAGTATAATTATAGGTTAAAGTCCTAGAATTATTCTAATGATCATAGAATTAAACCGAAGATCATAGATATTGAAGGCACACCCCCTTTATTAGGTTTTTTCCTAGAATGATTTTTTCCTCTTACACTATTCTTTTTGGGTTTTAGACGATGGTAGGAACCCGAAGGAAATGTGTTGATCAATGTAATGGGAAGTGCAATGATTGTCCTCCTGAACAAACCAATTTTATGGGAGATGGATTTAAAAATCGTATTGTTATACTTACACAAGAAATGAATCATTCTGGACTGCTGAATTAGCAGATAAGGGAAAAATATTCTATTAAGCCCTTCATGAGGCAAAGTCCACCTTCTATCAGTGGGTCTTCTGATCCACTTGTTGCTAAACAATGGATCAGTACCATTGAAAGGATATTTTCCATACTTCGATGTTCGGAATATGAAAAAATCATTCTGTCTATTTACCATTTAGAAGGTAAAGCAGACCAGTGGTGGACTCTAATTAAGAATACAAGCCCCCAAGGTGAAATTGAGTCCATGTAATGAGACGAGTTCAAGAACTTATTTTTCAATAAGTACTTCCCTTTTATTTTTCAAAAAAAGATAGAAAAGGAGTTCCTTGAACATAAGAAAAAGGATGATGAATCTATTGATATATATGAGGAGAATTTTACAGGGCTTTCAAGGTATGCATCTGACATTATCATCCAACCTGGAAGTAAAGTTGATTGATTCTCCAATGTCTTAAAGCCAAGTCTTCAAAGGGTATTAGCTATAAGAGACATTAGTAGCTATGATGAAATTGTGTGTTGTGCTATCAAGGTAGAACTGGATGTTGGTGTTACATATCCATATCATGGTTTTGACAAGAAACGAAAGATGGAGTTCAAGGAAAAATATAAAAACAATAGTGAAAAGAAGAAGAATGTTTCTTTATTCTCAATGTTTGGAAAGAAGCATAGTGGAGATTGTCTTAAAGGGACTAGAAAATGGTTTAAGTGTGGAATAGACGGTCATCGAGAATATGAGTTTCTATATAATGGAAAACTATATCTAATGATGTAAATAGAGAAAATTCTACGAAGAACACCCCACCAACACTTCAATGATTCAAGTGCAAGGAAATGTGGCATTATTCTAATCAATTCCCTAATCCAAGGGTTAATGATGATCGACGTGAGCAACCTATTAAGGAAAAGGACAAAGGGCTGTCGCATGTGATTACTATTGGCGATGTGGAATATGAAAACGATGATGTGGAATGATTAAGTGTTTATGTAAGAGGATTCCAAAATAATTTTGTATATTGTGTCGTGGATATTGGAATATTTATGTATTGGTCTATTGTGGTTTTCAATAATTTCATGGTACTGGTAACCATGAAAAGTGACGGAAATATTTTTGGAAATCAGATGACATGCGCATAATGAAGGGATAAGGAGAAAATGAAATGTTTGATAGTATTCATGAGCTCGTGACTAATATAAGGAAAAAGTGATATCATGGTTTGAGTATATAGAAATTTTGGGATTTTGGTATGTGGAAAGGGTTAAATTTTGGTAGAATTCATGTTTTCACTATGGTTCTATGGTAATGAATGTTTCAAAAGAATACGTGATTAAGGTATTCACATCTTTGGAATGTAACCAAGAAGATATATCTTATGATATATGGGAATGATGGTATTCACATGCATGGTTGATGACATTTCTAGTAACCGTTGTCTTTATACTACGAGCTTGGATAGAAGTATTTTGGATAAGCCTAAATATTTAAAATGGATTATGTTGGACATTAAAAAAATATTGTATATGGATAAGAACCGTTTTTTCGATATTATTTATGGAATGTTAAAATAGTGTAGTTTTAAAAAAAATGAAAACCTGCAGGATGGGTGACAACACGTCGCATCAGACAAGGTTGCGGGAATAGAACCAACCACCGAAGTGTGACATGCCTTTATCACCTTCCTCTAGCCTACATGAAGTCCCTGGTTAGTAGAAACTGGTTTTATTTTATTAAGCGGTTTTTGGAATCATTTACGATTAACCTCACCATAGATGGACTTATGTATATTTGATAACTTTTGCTAACCTTTTGTTTGAGACAAATGGAATGACCCATCATTCTATCGCATGACCTGCTAACACTTCACGAATGAAAAATTCAACTTTATTTTATTAAGAGATGAAGTAAAAAAAATTCAAGGCACGAACAACGTGAGATTGTACCAAAATCAAGTAAGTATTTCTTTTAATTCAGAAATTATTCAACATTTGGGAAATGATCATCAAAACTGAAAATGTTGTCCTAGTGCCCTTATATTTGATTAATCAGATGGTACCTTAGATCATCACAAATTTATGGCTTTGTGATTATTGGCTTTTTCATATCCATGTTCACTACAACTCTATATCCAAACTTGATGGTCTTATTTCTTTTCTATATCCATATTTTCACATATATTCATCTATGTGGAAACCCAGTGATGAGTTACTTTGGGTATCCATTATGTTTCTAACGATACATTTTAAAATGATGTTTTAGTATTCCTTTTTATGATGTGGGTTTCAATGAATGAAACTTTCAAGTAGAAAACTATTTATAGCCCCAACGAATTTCGATGGAGAAATTAATTTTAAGGGGGGTAGAATGTAACACCCTGAGATTTTTTGAGAAGTATTCGTTTTAATTTATATGATGTCTTGTGTTCTATGCTACACCATGATTATCTTTCATTATATGCAACATCGTATTAGCTTTCATTATATGCAACACTATTCTTGGATCTTGTTACACATAATTTTAAGTTCATTGGATAGAAGTTATTCTACGCAACATTGAGTGTATATATATATATATCTATATTCAATGTATAAATGAAATATGGTTGGACTCTATTATATGCAACAAAAACAGAATCGTGCACTACACGCAACCCAGACATGAATTGTATTACACGCAATCACGACCTTCCTCAATATCGTGTGTTGTACGCAATACTGAGTTTCACTAAACAACGATATGTTGTTAAAATATTATATAAACTAGCCGTTATGAATATTAATACCCAATTTTTGAAATTTTATAAATTATATTTTTCAAAATGAACTTAATTTTTGGATTTATAATATCGAAATTAGCCTAGGGTAAATTTTTGGTATTTTTCTGAAAACATTCAATTTTTGATGAATAGTGAATAACACTGAGTTATAATTTAAAACATAATTTTTGTTTAAATAATTATTTAGTTTATTTAAAATTTTTAGGTCAAAATTGATACATAATACCTATATAAGTTAAATGTAATTCATTGGTTTCAAATTATAATAATTTTAGATATATGAAAATTTTATAGAACTTTTCACCGGCTTTTACCCACCTCCTAGGAGAATTTGCAAATTCACATAAAACATAGTTTTACCGCTTCTGTGATTTGAATTTCAAAAATTTGAGAAGCACGGTTAATATCAAGGAGTAAAATGTTGTTCAATAAGATAAAAATGTTTTTTTGGTGAATAGTAACATTTTACTTTTATTTACAACGTTTAAAAGTAAATAGGGTAATTAAGGGTAAAAATGATATTATTATTACCCAAACACATGTTAAAATTCTATTAGATAAGTTTAATTCGACCAAAAAAACCTTAGGAATAAAATATGAAAATTTTGGTCCACTTGGATTAGATTAGGACATTTATTATTATTTAATTCAAGGAAGAGTTAAAAGAATTAAAATCAAAGTTTAAGAAGTAAAAAAATTTAATATAGGGTTATACATAAGCTAAATTATACTATAAATATTCATTAGAAAAATAAAAAGATTTCCTACATAATAGTATTTTAATTATAATTTTTAGACAATAAATAATTTAATTTATTTATGACACAATGATGATGTAGTAATTATATTTTTAATGAAATATTAACATAATTGATATTATAAATACCAAATAAATGTAATTTAAAACTTTTTATGAATTAAACTAATTTTATAGGTTAATATAACATATTAGGATAGTTTAGATGAATTTTTTTCAAAGTAAGAATCCTGTTATAAATTTAGAAAAAACAAAATACCAAATAGTGTCAAAATTGACATAAAAGAATTTTTAAAACAAATATTAATTTGTTATTTGATATTATATTCCTAAATATATAAGGTCAGTACAAAAGACTTATATAATAATATATGTGACATTAATGAACCAATTGGGGTTCGATTGATAGTTTATAGAATGTTTATTAACCATATAGTGTAAGAATACAAAAAGACACGGTAAAAGTTAAATTATATAACATATAATTAAATCTAAATGATAAGGTTAAAATGGTAACCTAAACTTTTCTAAAACCTATTGTTTGAGAGGATTGCGACATATACCCACCCTATCTTGGAAATAAGTCACTTTGGATCCATTATAAACTGAATATTAATTTATTATAAAATATTATTTTAAGTTTTTTCAAAGGTGCCCCTCTCCTCCCTTATAAAAGGGAACCTCCTCCCTCTCCTCTTTATACAATTTTGAGCCTTCAATCTCGGAAGACCCCTATAAATTTCTCTTCTCAACCTCTCTAGTTATATCATAGAGGTTCTGGGATTCTCAAAATACCAACTCGTGTTCCCTAAGAGGAAGTTTAAAAGAGGCACGTTGAAGAAGAGGTAATCTTTTCTACCGATTCTTTCAAGTTTCATTCTTCTTCTACTTCATATTCTTTTGTTGTTTCATTATAAAGAAATAACATCAGTATTAAATATATACTAATATGTTATTATAATTATGAAACAACCCTATTTCACGTTCTATCTATCCTATGAAAAAGGAAATCACTGTGCGCGCGTGCGTACAGTATACCGTCCCCACGCCGTGGTGTAATATGTTTTTCTACCACCACCTTACTTGGATGGCTATAATGGTGTAAATAATAACTATATAGGATTATTATAACATGATACTAATTCTGAGATATTATATCATCCACTCTATTTCCATTCAATAATTATGGGAATGATATCATCGCTCGTGCATACGTACGGACTACCGTCTCCACGAATGTGATGAGATTCATTCTCCATGATTAACCATTAAAGTATCATTATAAAGTATATTTAATAAATAATCATGATTTATATGACATAATAATGAGACTGGATTTATTTACATATATGTTTCATTTACTTAATTCCATTCAATTCAATAAGGAAATGAAAACAGCGTTCATGCGTACGTACGGCCTACCGTCTCCATTAACGGTGTATTTCATTCCATTTATCGATTTATTATATATATTATATTTTGAATATTTATTATTTAAAAATCTTGTTTTAAATTATGGATGTAATTAAATCATGATATAAGTAATGATAACACGAAAAAAATTCCAAACACACATGATAAATGAATCATCTTTACCCAAAACACTGCTTTAATATGGAATTGCCAAATGAGAAGGTAATATATAGTCATAATTGAGTCGTATATGATATCATAAATATTATTATGGTTCTGTTACAAGTTAATAATATGTTTAAACCGAATATATAGGAGTCTCAGACACATACGAAAAAAATTGGACATAAGGTAAGGGATTATTTTGTCACACTTTTATTTCTATGAGACATATGCTTTAATCACCACCTATTATTTTGTATGGTGTTTATGCTCCCCATGAATGTTTTATGATTTTAATTATGAAGGATATGATACTTAAAAATTCATTTAATTTTCCTTATTTTATGACACATATGATTTCAGCGATTATAAATGGTAAGGGATAATTTTTCAATTTCATTTTTATCTGAGATTTCTTATACGTAAGTATTTACTGGGGTTAAATTTTTCATCCATGTCCAAAAAAAATTATTTTTTATAAATTCTTTAATATTCTTCCATGTATGATTAAAATCATGTTTACCCTTCTTTGAATTTTACTATGTGTTATGGAAGGAATCTTTCTTTTTTTTACAATAACTGGTACTATTTGTATTTTCAGTTAAAAGTACTAGGAGAATGTTTTTTTAACTTATACGGCATGAACATATTTTTACGGTTTCATAATGCCTTATTTTCATGAAAATTACTCTACAAAATTTCATTACAATTTTCAAAATAATCCTTTTCTTTTAAAATTTCATGACATTTGGTGAATAGAAATTGACTTTGAAGAAGAAAGGATATTTTCCTCAAGAACTCATTTCAGGTGTTTTACCATTACTATTTCCCATCTAAGATGACATTATTTAGTATATGTTTCAAGTATAATGTATCAATTATCTACATGGTTTGATTTTTCTTATGATGAAATTATATCCATTTGTTTTATATGGATAATGTTATGATGGGATGATGTCGATGAAACCCGTATTCTTCATTGGGTTATGATGAATGATATATGTTTATTTTGTGGAACACTTAAGAACGATTTCATTATGTGATGGGTAGGACATATATATCCCTTCAATGCATAGGGTAATGATTTATATCTCATGAGATAGACATGGATGGAATGGAAGGTTAATCTGGTTCAATGATACAGGACTAGAACGAGGAGTGAACTCGATTTAGTAAGTGACTTTGTCCACAATGATAGTCTTGGCAGCAATGCCTTCGCTACTATGGAAATCATATCATGTGCTTCATGGTTTTCCACAATTCCATGTTTTTTCCCATGTTATTTATCATGATTAATGTTCCTTTATGATCTATGCCTTATGAATTGTCAAGATTTATGTCATTACTCGTGATTTTTATGTTTTATTTTCATGTTCTTACGTTCAAATGTTTAGGTATTGTTTTATGCTTCCATGATTACCCTTATTGAGCATTCGAGCTCACCATTTTTTTGTTTTCTGTTCCCCAGGATATAAATAAATGTTTTTGGTAAGAAAAACAAAGGGGAAGATCTTTATGGGAGATGTTGAAGATATTTCACCAGGATTGGAATATTATGTTCCGGGTTTCTAAAGACACTAAACTAATACGGTCTTTGGGCATCTGTTTCTTTCATGTATTTAGTATTCTTCAAAAGTAATGTAATTTCTATGTATGTCAAGTATGGGTCTCTACATACATGGTTGGTTCATGTTTATAGTAAACCGGGCATGGGGGAAATCAAAATTGTGCGCCCATGGACAAAGGCATTTCACAGGGTTGGTGTATAGTTTTTCAATCCATGAGGGAATATTAGGTAACTATGTGACATAGAATCATCTTGGATATATAAAGGAACATGGTTAGTGCATGGTTTGGTAAATCGGGTGTTCAAACCGTGCACCCCCTTAAAAAATTGAGGAATTACCATTTTCCCCATAATATTTTAAGTATCCAACATGATTTCAATTCCATTTCTTCTCAAATAGTCTTAGTGATGATCCAAATCTCACAAATATTATCTAGGGTATATATCCTTTGATTCTAGGTCATTTGCAGTGACATTGGTTGCAGATGAAATTTCATTGTAATTCTAACACTCCTCCTGCTTCTCTTTTTGGGATTAGGTCTTGTAGTTTCCTTCTTCTCCTTAAGAATCCCTAAAAACAACTTTTTCTTAGAGGATCTTAGGTTGTGGATTGAAATAGTTCTTTAATCTGGTTCTCCATCTGATGTTAAGTATTAATTCATCTTCAAATTCTAGGTAGGTGGTTTATTAGTTATATCACATGGTCTCAATGTTGATTTGTGC
The DNA here is from genome assembly GCA_963277665.1 of Viscum album. NCBI lineage: Eukaryota > Viridiplantae > Streptophyta > Magnoliopsida > Santalales > Viscaceae > Viscum > Viscum album. Next base: position 1,586,275,185 of record OY728141.1, on the reverse strand, counting down.
ATTTATGGTTGAGTTATTGGTTTTATCTTATTATGTATTCGATGCCTTTAGTATGATTTGAAAAAATGGTTTTCTAAAAGAGGATTTAGACCCCTCATTACCCACTAGGTGTGTATTGAGATTTATTAGACTTTTAGGGCCACCCATGGGATGTACCGGTATTCTCAAACATGGAAAAATAATAATGTTATGCCTAATGATCACTTGTATTGAAATAGAGCTGTTAATAAATGTGTTTACATGTCGGTTGAAATTATAAATAGACACTATTGGATGATTTGTCTACTGTTTGTCGGGGGAATAAGGGTTTTTTGGTGAAATGTGAAAAAGGGTTAAATGGGATAAGGTGAATATATCAAATGCCTTTTGGGTTTGTAATTGAATTTCATAAATGTGATAATTCATGTGAATTGATGAATTATTATAAATGGGTTAATGTATAGTAATTGTTGAATATGTTAAACGGGCTAAGGTATGAAATTGGAAATTTATTAAATGGGATATACAATGTAAATGGACAATGTAATAATGGGTTAAGGCTTGATGTTGATTCGTGTGTTGAATTAAATATGAATTGTATATGTTATGTGGATTGTTTGAGCATGGTTTATGATATGGTATATATATTTAATGTATAAACAAGAATGTGAACATAGCTTGGTGGTATTTGGGTATTGGACTTTAGAATCTCTGCCCATGGGTAGGGTGAGACTGAGGCTCTAAACACTAACCATATAATGCACATGTTAGGGAAGGGGACTGAGGCTCTATACCTATAACAGTTTCATTCTATGAGACTACTTGGACAGAGTCACCAAGGTATGTGTGATGTATTATTTGTATCTGAAAATTTTACCCAAAGTGTGATAGGGATGTCGAATTATCCCTTTGTGTATGTTAATTGACGTATATAGGCAATTGTGTAAAATATGTAAATACCTAACCCATGGAACAAGTACTGAAAATGGTTTTGGGGATTAAAATGTGTCAAATTGAATATTTTTTAACTAATGGAACCCAAGATGGTTAATATAATAATGGGTTAAGGCTTGATGTTGATTGATATGTTGAATTAAATATGAATTCTATTTTTTCGATTATTATTTATTTATTTCTTTCATGCACTATATTTTTAGGATGGATATTCTGTAGATAATATTTGTGGTGTCTTGTAAATTTTTACTCACACCCTTCTTAGGTCGTCTTTAGGAACCCGATAAGATTTCATAGTTGTAGGTCATAAAAAGTATTAAGTCCTTGTACTAGAGAGTTTAGTTCAACATGGGATGGGCAAGGATGAGGATATGGACTTGGAATCAGGACCCAATTTGGGTTTCATTTGTTGGCCTTTATTTTGGTATTTTCCTTCACAATTGGTACATTAAGCACGACATGGAATACTTATTTTTTGATTGTGGTTTTACCTAATTTGGAAATCAGTTAGTAATAAATGTTTCCAGTTTTTATGATTATTATTCCATTATTTTTATATGTTATATTTCTTGAATTAATATTTAAATGAGGGTATAGTCACCCCATGTGAACTATTAGACCCTCACTACTAGTATGAAACCTCAAGTGCGTTGGGAGGAATGCTTGAGGTCATGTGGTGACCTAGATCAGGGAACTGGTTTAGTGTCTTACGCGACAAGGACGTTACAAAGTGGTATAAAAGGCTTGTTCTTTTATGTGGTTTTAAAATTTGGGGATGGTAGATGATATATTAGGATGTCTTCAGTCATGGAAATGATCTCATGCTTAATATTATCTAACTCATGTATGAGGTAAAACCCATGTACTCAAGGTGGGAATTATTGTTCATGATATGTTTTGTTACCACTAAATAATACTTCAGCTTTTGGTCATGCACATATTGTGTGATGTGACTGTTTTTTGATATTTTTATCCTAGTCATAATGGAATGAGGTTTTTCATTCATGCATCATTATAGGATCCTAAGGATACATGTTTCATGCATCATGATAGGAACACATTGGATGGGTGTGTGGAACATGAAGGGTATGATGAATTTTAACTTATTGAAAATTAGAAGAAATAGTGTCTAATAAATATTATATAAGGGGTTAAATGGAAATATTGTGAAAGAATGGTTAATGATTTATGTTTAATGAAAAGATAAAACTGACTTAAAGTGTTGGTTATCATATATTGCAAATTGGGAAATGTTCCGAGGAAGAAATATTTACACAATGAGTGTGGAAATGGTTTTGAAAAGGTGTCCAAACAATGACTTGTGACTATGTATTTCAGTTTACCCTTAGGTTGGACATGACCTTTAATAGGGATAGTCGAGGGTAGTGTTATAGATGTGACAATATTATTTGTGATAGTGTATGAGAAATGTGTTGTTTATTGCTATTTTAGAGCCTAACTTATTTAAATTGTTGAAGCTTTATGATATGTTTTATAAGGATCATATTTTGAAATGTAAATAATTTCACCATGATGACATGTTATGGTTGGGAAACAAGATTATATATCTGAGAATGACCCTCCAGTAGTGGATTGATAGAATATATTGGTCCAATATAACCTAGGATAGGATTAGTTCCATGAGTACATTTGTCATTTTATTCAGTTGATTGAACAAGACCCGTGGTGGGTCATGTAGAGTATTATTATTCTTACTAGAGAGTTTGAATTACAGCACCCTCCAAAATTTATTAGAGAGGGTGAAACAAGGGAAGAATAGTATTGGATAGAGTCATTCTAGATAATTCTTTATCACCTAGATACACTAGTGTAAAAGGGAGTGAAGTTGGTAGTATACATGTTGTAGGGACTAGAAAAGCGCTGGTGGGATATCTTGGTTCATACTCTGTAGATTGATAGTTTGTTATTAAATTAATTACATGAATATTTTCTAGAACACATATATATGGAGACATTGAGATATGAGAAATATATGGATTTTATGAGGATGACTCAGGAGACCATGTAAGTTATGGATTACGTTGTTCATTTGACGTATTTTCAATGCTTTTTCCATCATTGGTAGGGGATGAGGCTGTTATGGTGAGGTGCTTTTAGGATGGAATTAGACTAGATTTCAAGTCCTAGGTAAATATATTTCTTTTAAATAGATTTTTAGAAGTTTTGGATTATTACCTTACTTCAAAAGGGAAATTAAAAGAGGATTTAGGTAGTAGGATTGTGGTTCCAATTGGATGGAGTGGTGGGGAATATTTTTAAGGTAGGAAGAATAATTTCAAGAATATTTATCATGGTGGAAGTGTGTAGGGATGTCAAAAGAGAGAGTAATCCTATCAAGGAGGTGACAAGGTGTTTTTCTATCAGTGTAGCTAGCCAGGACACATATGGGGCCAATTCCCCCAACAACTAGTTCAGTGTCGAGCATGTGGTATAATGGGAAATGTGAAAAGGTTTTTTAGGAGCCTTAGATATATGGGCATTGAAGGAGGATCAAGTTTGATGATGAGTATAGGAATGGGATTGGTTACCCCATACCAGGAAGGTAGTTGGAGATCATCCAGTCATACCAATAGAGTTGGCGGGTGTTTTACTCCAAGGTGGGTTTGTCCTTATCAGTAGGGTAGTACAATAATTAGGATTCATACTAAGGCCTAGGGTAAGTGGTAGGTCAGCTTCATGTGGTTAAGTCTACACCTAGAGGTGGTGAGGTCGGACCATCAACCATTTGTGGTATGATCCTTGAAGATTATACATTTCTAATGATTTATTTTATATAGGTTCCCTATAATCTATTTTTTCTTCTTATTATTTAGTAGTGTTGGGTATAGATGTGGAATGTTTGTGTGGGGTTATATTAATTGATGCACCATTATGGGGGAGAGTATAAAATATCATGCAATGTAAGGGGTGTGAACTCATGGTTGGTGTGTACCATTTTTTATTGGACTTTTTATGCTTGGGATATCAACTTTGGTCTAATTTTGGTTATGGATGAGAGAGTTTTGTACTGATCCCATGATTAATGTTACTAAAATAGGGTAATGTTTGCGTCTCTTGAGGGAGACACTAATGTCCATCGACGTGAATTAGATGTCAGAGAAGTCTGAGAAGGTTCATTTTTTTGTAGCTAGGTGAACTCACAGCCTATTTTTCTTGCCTTTTTATTTATGATGGGGGAGTAGATCAACATGAATTTCCTCCAGTGGTGGATTGATTTTAGGATGTGTTTCATGAGGACTTCTCTGGTTTTCTTCCTAAGAGAGATTTTGATATCCCGAATGAGTTACTGATTGGAGAAGAACTAGTTCCCATTATTCCATATAAAATGGTACCAAGAGAACTCGAGGATATTAAAGTTTAGTTGGAGCAATTAGATAATAAAGGTATTATTCATATAATTACATCACCTTGGGGGTTTTAAGTTCTTTTTGACAATACTGTTGATGGATCATTTCAGTTTTGTGTCGATTATAGGAATCTAAATTATATTATGGTTAAAATATGACAACCTTTTCCTTTAATGGATGATATTTTTTACTAGATGAGATGTGATTCAGTATTCTCAAAGATTGATTTATGATCAGGGTATCATTTTATGAGGGTGAAACTTTCGGATGTATTGTGAACTGCCTTCAGAAGTAGGTGATGGTTGGATAAGTTTTTTTTGGACAATTTTTTGGGTTGACCATTGTTTTATCATTGATTATAGACCTAATGAACCAAATCTTTCACTCTTATATGGATAGTTTCTATTTGTTTTTTTTATTGCAACTTGATGTACTCTTAGACTCATGGAGACTATTCCAAACATTTGAACGTCAACTTGATTACACTAAGAGAGAATAGTTCATATTCCAATATATAAAATTTATAATTTTGGGATTGATAGGATTCCTTTCTTGGGTCACTTCATCTCAGAGTAAGGCTTGTCAGGAGACCAAGAGAAAGTGTAGGTAGTAGTGTCTTGGGAGTATCCCAATAATGGTTTTGATGTTCAGCATTTTTTGGGTCAAGCAGACTATTACCATAGGTTTATTAAATCATTTAATCATTTAGAAACATAAAATTTAATCAAAAACAATAAGAGAATCTAGTTTTAATGGTCAGGGTAATGTGATAATTATTTATAAGAGTTAGAGAATCAGTTCACTACCATAGTGATTCATATCTTACCCGTTCCAGGTTAGGTGTATACCTTGTTTTTTGATGTATCCGGTATTGGCCTTGAGGCTGTGTTGATGCAATATGATCAGGTTGTGTGGTATGGTTCATGATAGTTTAGGCCTCTCAAAATAAATTAACCTATTAATGATCTCAATCTTGTCATATTTTTTATGCATTAAAGTGTTGGTGGAATTACTTGTTGGGGGAATCGTTTACCATGTACACATATCATTAAATCCTCAAGTACATTTTTTCAAATCTTGGTTTGAATCTTAGATAGTGAATATGGGTTTATTACATGTAGTATTCCAACTTCAAGTTGGTTTTCACACTGGTTAAGGAAAGTAGTGTTGCAGATTCCTTCTTCTGGAAAACTAAAAATCTGGCAGTTTTAGAATCCAACTCTGAGTATAGAATTATGTCATTGTTTGTTAACATGCATATGGAGGTGCATAATTTCCAAGGTAAGATGACCCTTACTTAAATCCATGTATGTTGATTCCATGCTTACAAGATGGATTGAGGTGATACAATATGATAACTAGATTTTTTGGATCAGAATAAAAGTTTTAATGGTGAAGATTCACCTTATGGTTGGATAGTTGATGATGGGATGATTTGTGTTTGTGGTCTTTTTTTGCCAACGTGCATGATAGAAGATATTATTTGTGAGTTTCATGCATCGAATTGAACAATGCATGTTGTTTTGACCAAAATGTATTCTGATCATTGTAGGAAGTATTGGTGTCCGTGGATGAAGAATGAGGTTGTATGTTTTGTGTTGTTATGGATTACATGTGAGTCGGTGATGGGCATCAACAACCATGGGGTTTGTTGTAGCCACTACCAATTATGGAATGGAAATGGGATGAAGTAATGATGGATTTCATGATGGGTCTTTTAAGGAAACCTTAGAGTAATGATGTGATCAAGGTAGTTCTGGATTGGTTAACTAAGGTCTCTCATTTCATTCCAATTCAAGAGACTTTAACTGTGGATTAGTTGGGTGAGTTATATATTCCAAAGGATGTGTAGTGTCATAGGGTTTTACGAACTGTTGTTTTGGATTATGATTTCTGTTTCACTTTTTGCTTCTAGTAGGGATTACAGAAGGGGCTTGGTGCCCATGTTTTTTTAGTACAATATTCCACCCATAGAAGGATGGGAAGTCAAAGCATACTATAAATATACTATAAGGCATTTTGAGGGCGTGTGTCCTAGATTTTGGGGGATCAGGATAAAATCATTTATAACAGCTTCAGTTTTTCTAAAACAATTGTTACCATTATAAAATTCATATGGAACCATTGGAAGTGATATATGGTAGACCTTGTCAATAACCTTTTCACTAGATGGAGGCTAGGGAATTAGATTTTTTGGGACCGAGTCTCATATAGGATTCATTGGAATAGATTTAGATTATTCATAAATGTATGGAAATGGGTCAAAGTATGCAGGATTCATTTGTGGATCAGGGTCATAGATCTCTTGAATTTTTTGTGGGTGATCATGTGTTTCTTAGGGTTTTCCAATGTTGGTTCACCATAATATTCCAAAATAGGGTAACTTAGCACGTAGTTATGTGGGTTCATTTTATATTGTTGATAGAATTGGACTAGTAGAATACTGATTGGATATTCCATAGTGTTACAGTGGTATACATGATATTATTCATGTGTCAAAACATCAGAAGTATTACCCTAACCCATCTCATGTGATTGATGGTGAGGACATTGAGCTTGAGGCTGATGCGTCCTTTGAGGAGATTGTGGTTTGTATTTTTGATTTTAGTGAGAATGTCTTATGAGAAAATATTGTGCCTTTAGTTCAATTGTTATGGAAGCATGGTATTGTTTAGGAATACACTTAGGAGATGGAGGAAAATATGAGAGTTCATTGGCCTAATATTTTTACCATTTAAACATTGTGAAGCATGGGGAGGGTTTCTCGAGGATGAACCATTATTACATGTGGAGGTTGTATGATCCTGGACTTCTTTTAGTTATATTATGGTTGAAATTTTGGTTTGAATCCCTTAAATTTAGTTAATTAAATTTTTACCGGCTCTATGAGGAAGCTCAGGGGTGTGTCAAGTGTTCAATGCATAAAATAACGGGGAATCGGGACATCCAATGCATGTTTCATAGCAGGCACATGATTAGAATATACCACGAAATTGGGAAAGCTAAACCATGTAACCTTAAATATAATAATTTTGCATGGTTGGTGCATGGTTTTTTAAATCATGCAAGATTCCCAAGAAACCATGTGTCATGAGACCCTCTTTGATAATGGAAAGTGCACAGTTTGGAAAATCATGTATCCAAACCATGTTCCCCATTAAAAATGTGGAATTACCATTTCCCCCTCAATATATTAAGTATCTATCCGATTTATTCCCTAATTTCATCTATAGTAGCTTTAGTGATGAACAAAACCTCCCAAGTATTCCCAAGGATCAATTCCTTATATTCTAGGTCGTTTGGAGTGTATTTGGTTGCATATCAAAGCTCTGAGTAAGTCTGTTATTCCTCTAGCTTAACTTTTCTTTATAAGGGATTCTGGTTATATGATCCTCATCTAAATCCCTAAAATCCCATTTTTCTAGAATATAATTTTTTGGGGATTGAAAGGGTTCTTGAATACGAACCTATGGTTAATTTTAAGTGTGTTTTCATATTCAGATTTGAGGTAGGTGTCCTATAAGTTATATACCAAGGTCTCGTTTGTGATTTTTGCAATTGTGGTTAAGTCATTAGTTCTCTCTTGTTTTTCATTTTATTCATTTAGTAAGATTTGTTAAAATGGTTGGATAAATAAGGATTTAGACCCCTATTGATCCTTATGTGATACGTTGATATTTATTACACTATTTAGGGCTTCCCATGGGGAGTTCCAAAATTACTAAACATGGGAAAATGTAATGTTAAACCCAAGGTTCACTTGTATTAAAATAGATACCATGATAAATGGGTGGACAAGTTGGTTCAAATTCAAAATAGACACTAATGGTTTTTGTGTCTAGTTGTTGGAAAGGTTATAATGATTTTTTGTAAAAATTTGAAAAGGGGTTAAATGAAATAACGTGAATTTGTCAAATGACTTATGAGTTTATAATTTACTTTCATAAATGGGATAATGCATGTGACTTGGTAGTTGGGGTTTGTCTTAGTGGTAAGCACCATATATTCCTACATGAAAAATGGGGGTTCAAAACCCATTGGGCACAGGTACTGTAGCAGTACTGTAGCAGCACTGTATCAGCAGTGGTACTGTGCAGGTACTGTAGCAGTCGGGTTACTATTCACAGAATGGAAACTGGGCAAAAAAATTGGGCCTATGGGCTATGTAATGGGCTATAAGCCCACTAGGCCTTCGGGCTATGTAATGGGTCTCCCTCTACACAGATAGGAGAGGTCTTTGAGTTTCTGTGATAATAAAATGAGGCTTCGGCCCCAACCTTTTTAAAAAAAAATTAATGCATGTGAATTTATGAATTATGGGAAAAGGAATAATGTGTGGTAATTATTGAATATGTTAAATAGGAGAAGTTATTAAATTGGAAATGGGTTAAATGTGATATATGATATAAATGGTTAATGTATTAATGGGTTATGTTTTGATGATTATTTATGTGTTGAATTAAATGTGAATTGAAAATGTTTTGTGTATTTTTTGAGAATGGTTTGGGACATGGTATATGTAATTAATGGATAAATAAGATTTTTCACATGGATTTGTAGTTGTGGGGAATTTTACATGAGGGTATATGCCCATGGGTTGGGTTAGACTGTGGATCTAAACCCCATCCTAATAATGTATGGGTTTGGAAAGGGGACTGAGGCTCTATACCTCTAAAAATTTCATTTTATGAAACTACGTAGGCCAAGGTTCCAAGGTAAGTGTGATATATATTTTTATGAAATGTTATCCCCTAATGAGATAAGGAACATTACATTTCCCCTTTTTTATGGTAATTTACCAACATAGTACAGTGTGAATATTATGTCAATGCATAACCATGGAACAATTAATAAAAATGAATTTAATAATAAAAAAGTTTAAAGAAAATATTTTAAACTAATAGCACCTGATATGTATTTTTTCCTTATAATATATTTTGTACTTGAATTCACTATCTATTTAGAAAATATATTTTGTTGAAACCCTTGGTGGTGGCCTACTGAGTTTCACTCACACCCTACTCAGGCCGTCATTGGGTACATGAGTAGATGATATAGATTCTGGCCAGTCCAATGGTAAAGGCCCAATGCTAGAGAGTTGAGTTTGGTGTTGGATGTGCATTGTTGAGGATCTTAATGTGGAATCATGTCCCACATGGGGTTTCAGTTATCATACATTATTTTGGTATTTTCCTTCACTTTTGGTACTGTTAACATGACATGGCATACTTACTATTTAACTGTGGTGGTACGATGTTTAGGAATTGGTTTGTAATAAATGTTTCTGGTATATTTCTTATTTTTCCATTATTTTTATATGTTAACTATTGTGGATTACTCTAGTAAATATGGTATAGTCTCCAAACATGATCTATTACACCCTCACTACTAGTCAGAAACCTTGGGTGTATGAGGAGGTGCAGTTTAGTTCATGGGGTAACCTGGCTCAGGGTTCTAGTTTAGTAAATTCTGAATTGAGGGTATCACATATCCCCTTAAATTCTGATTAATTAACTGTATTTCCCTTCATTATAGATTTATTATTTTTGAGTTCTTAAATGTTTCATTTATCATTCAATTTTTTCTTTCAATGACCTCAATGAATTTTTATAATTAATTATGCTTTTCCTCCATTCTCATCTATGTTATCCCAATGTGGATTCCAAGTTATGAATAACATCTACTATCCTTTATTCTTTACACATTAACATTTTATAAGGATGTTTTCTTATACCTTTGTTTAATGTGGGTTTAAATAAATTAATTCTAACAATGTTAATCCTTTGAAAACCAAGATGATTTTTAAGGGTGAAATTCATTTTAAATAGGGTAGAATATAATATCGTAATATTTATTATATTATATTATTTTAAATTAATTTAAATTATTTGATATATTGAGTTACATAAAATGAAAATTTTATCTATTATTATAAGAAACACCACGTTTTTCTTCCATTTCATGTAACATCACGTTCTTTAATAACTTGGGTTACACAGAGGGCCAACTCTTATCGAATATCCATATACTATTAATATTTTTATTTAACCTCATATTTATCACCTAGACATTAGATTGATGAAAATGAATGATATTAACTAAATTAATAAAATATAGTTTACACATGTATATAAAATTAATTCATTGGTTACAAGTTCATTATAAATGCAAATGAAACCAAATAGAATATAAATGATGTGTTGTTATGAAGTACTTTTTTTATTACCAGAATCGAGTTTTCTCTTAATAAATTTAATTAATAAATAATATTTAAATATATTAATAAAATATATATTTTAAAAATTCAATAGAATTTTCTAAATTTTATCTAATAATATTTATTGGATTAATATAAGAATAAATCTAATTTTAAGCATAAAAATATGTATTTTTCTAAAAAAGAAGTTTTTATAACATTTAATGGAACACTTATTTAAAGTAAAATTTGAAGCTATATAATATTGATATCAAGAAATATTTATTTTTGATATATTTATATCAAATTTTACTTTTTGTGAATTTTTGGAATTTTTCTGAGAAGTTTCATTTTTTGATGAATAGTAAAAAATACTGAATTTCAATTGAAAACCTCATTTATCTGTAATTTATTTGCTTATTAAAATTAAATATTTAATTTGTTTTAAAATATAATTATATAAATTCTAAATTAATAAATCAAATTTAGGTCATTGGAATCAATATCACATTTAAATTTGATCAAAAAAATTTAACCTTATCATCCTTTTCCCTTTAAAAAACATGTTGTCTCATCTTATATGTGGGATTAATTTAAAATTAATTTTAAAAAATTATATGATTTTAATATTTATAATATAATTCCTTGTTTTAAATGAAAATAATTTATAATTTATAGTATGATAAACTATGTTGTTTACTATAAATACAACTCAACGCAATTAAAATTAATAATATTGGGTAAGGTGAAAATGACTTTACTTGGTGGTTAAACATTGATCTTAATCGAGAAAATTACCTAAAAACATGTCAAAATAAAATTTTATTGACACTATTAGACTATATTCTTTATTCTATATAATTTGGATCATTATATTAAGAACATGAGTCAAGGGACAACTTCTAATATTGTTTTCATTTTTGTATTTACAAGAATGTCACTCCTTCGCCATAATAAAAAACCATTCACTATCCCCCATTATACAAACCTTTTGGTTCATCTAAAAAATATAAAAATAAACATCCAACATCCATCAAATCATACTATAATAATTGATTTGAGTACAAATCCATTCAAATGTGTCCTTTTATGCAAACAAAATAGAGTTACCTGAAAATGAGGTATCATTCATCAACGAGTAATACTATTTTATTTGTTTTTGCACCTCATAAAGTCCTATTATTAAAATATTTTTTAATAAACATAGTATAATAAATATATTGGGATTATATTATTTTAATTTTACACCCTAAACCCACACACACTTCCATGAAATGGGATACACAATCATTGTTCGTTTGTATAACGAACTATAACCTCATGAACTGACAACATTCGTTCTCCATTACAATAGTTCAAGGTTGAAAATAATGATGGAAATACAACTCTTATAATATATTTTTATTATTTATTATTTATTTATGCTTTTATAACTTTTATATAACACATACCTTCACGCCTTCGACTTTCTAGGAATGTGATAACATCGTTCGTGGACGTGTGGACTACTAACACCTCAAAGTGATGTGATTCATTCACACATTATATTGAACGAATTAATGATTATTTTAATAAATATATATTATAAAAAATGAAATAATTAATATATTAATTAAATAATTAACATTTTTTATAAATAATATATCATTTTATTTATTACAATTTCATACACTAATAAAAGTGATGACATCCTTCTTGGATGTGTGGACTCCAACCCCCTCAAAGTGATGTGATTCCTCATTTTTCACTTCCACATCAAGAGAATGACATATATAAGTGTATATAAATAAATTAAATTTTATTTTTTAAATAATGAAAATTATGGACATATAAAATTTACTTACCTTCTTTTCATAATGATTGTTGAAAAAAGGTAACACTACTCAGGTGTACATACGCCCTATCATCTCCATGATTACAAAGTGGGTCCATTTTTTATAACCTTAATACATAATTGGAATTTAAGAAATAATTTACTTATAAATATGATTATTATTTAATTATTATTATTTAGTATATGTTTAAATAAAAACACACTTTGACAATATCCAATCGACCGAGGCCAATTTTGACGCATAAACCAAATATGGTCAAAACACCCGATTTAAACATAATTGATTAAGAAATTGTGTATGCATTTTTATAAGGTGAAATTAAAGTAATAGAAAAAACTAAAAAATTATAAAACAATTAAATATTTTTTATATGGTTACTATTTAGTAATATAAATAACAAGTTTGATGAATCATACTCAAGGTAACGATTTTGGCCTTAAAATATCCTTTTCTGAGACACTTGTTATTTAATACACCTATTTTATTTTTAATGGTGTATATATTGAAAATTAAATATTTATCGTCAATTATTATTATTATTCATGTTATTTTAACTTCATTTTAAATCTTTTTCTCAATTTATAGTTGTTTTTATTAATATGTATCTTGAATTGTATGCATATTTCAAGTCTCACTTTTATGTCTACTAGTCTTATGACATGTTCACAAATTTCTTTTATTATGTGGTGAATATGCTACCAATGAATGTATTTTATTATTAATATATTTTATTTTTTTTATTTACGTATAAATTTTAATATCACTCTTTTAGGGGGTTTTGACTACAATGATTCCAATGCAACAATGGATTTTTGTCACAATTTAACTTATTTGAGGCACTTTTCATGTTATATGCATATATTACTTTAGAAAGTGTATATACTACTCCTTTTTCATCTTATATCATTAATTTCATTATTCACATGTTATTTAAATTTCCATGTAATGTTTTTTCTTCATTGGTATAATGATTTAATGTTACCAAAGTGGTATGAGTCTTTTGATACAATCTCATCATTTGTCGAGATTATGTACAATTATGTCTCTATTGTTGACATCTTATAATTTTCATGAATTATATTATACTATAGTTATTAATGATATTTTCATGTAATTGTTCCATTTTCCAACTCCTTGGTTCATAGAATAATTAAGAAAATATTTTTAAGGAAATATGACTTTATTTCTCTCTTCAGTCAAAAATCTGTTTTCTTCCAAAAACATATTTTCTAAAAATTGTTTTCAAATTTTTAATTATATTTTAATGGTATTTACATTATTAAATTTAGAAAATACCTATTTATATTTATCCTTTATTTGGATATTTTTTATGGATATAAACCTCATCCTTTTCTAGATAGATTAAGATTATTTCAATGATATTTTTATGGAAACCATTTATTTTCCATGGGTTAATCATGGTTCAAATTGATTATTATGAAACCCCTTTATTTTCCATGAGTGAATAATTTTTGAAAGATATTTTTTTAACTATTTTCTATTAAACATATTAATTTGGTTTGAAATATAATTTTTGGGAACTAGTCTATTCTAAATGTGTAAATTTTGTTTCAAATAGATTTTTATTGAACCCATTTCTTTTCCACAGGTTAATTATGTTATGATGATAGTTTTATTCCCTGGGTTAATAATGCACTAATTGTAAGCCTAGCATTCCCAACACTTCTATACCAACGGTTCAAAAGAACCATTGGTACAAATTTCATTTACCAACGGTTTTAATAAATCATTGGTAGAGGTGTGGTTAGAGAGGGATTTCCCAATGGTTTAAAGAAACTACTGGGAAATCTATGCTTTTCCCAATGGTTTTCAATAACCATTGGGAAACCCCCCCCCCCAAATTCACTCAAACGGAACCCCCCGACTCCCAGAAGCACCCGCCCAGGTGAACCTCTTCCATCCGATTAGGTGAAACTCCCCCATTCAGGTCCTTCAACCTCTTCTCATATTAGATAAGGATATCATTATATTCACAAAATTTCTCCCTTTATTTTACTATTTATAAAGATGATGTCATTATTTCCTATTTATAGGGATTTTGGAAAAATTTATGATTTAATACTCCCTTCATGAAGTGTGTACTCAAATCACTACATCAATGTACACATTTTCCAATTAATCTTTTTATTACACATATACATTTATAAGGGCATCGTATCTTTCTTGTGTTATATTTTTAAAGATTCATTGTTCATTTTTTAATCTCAATGCTCCAAATATTATAACATCATGTATATGAACTCATAAGATATTATTTGTAATATTTATTCATAGTATTTTGTGAAAATCACTCCTTTTATTAAGATCATATCAAATATGAAGATCTTATGCATCTTCATTTTTGTACACTATGTGTGTTACATAACAACTATGTATCATGTTTCGATAGAAATATTTATATATATATGTATAATGAAAAACTATTCACTTATCCTTTTCACAATAGAACATATGGAGTATTTTCTTCAACTTTGCAAAATAGTATGTGGTCCCTAATTATTTTTCGTAGAATAAATAAGAAATACTTAACCATACAATCCAATGTTCATTATGAATACAATATCTACAAAGAGAACTCTCAGTGGGACCTCTCCTTCTCCCATGTAGTACTTATTCCTTATTCATGAAACTAATTCACACAAACCCTTTTAGATTTTTTCTCTAGAACCATAGAAAACCCTTTAAACTTTTTCGTTGTTGCCTTAATTTAACATATCAGTATATTAAAATGTTATATAAATAGACTAGATAGTTATAGACCTCTCAGTGATCACATACATGAATTGTATCTCACACATTATTCAGGATTCTATTGGGTACCTAGATAAACTTCATGATTATATGTTTAGATAAGGGGGGTCACCATTTTATAGATGCAGGACTACTCATATGACATAGGATAGAGCATGTAGTAGAAGATTGGGTTGTAGCTCAAGAAGCTAGATCGAATATTAGAATTTATTGAGCATCTTGCATAGTACTACTTCTTAATGGTTGTAACTATTTTTTCTTCTTGATACATGACATAAATTACCATCATTCGATTCATGATTCTTCTATTAGTTAGTATTACTGATTCAGTTATTTTCATCCATTTCCAATATTTTCCTATTGTTATCTTTGTTCTACTTTCTAACTGATAATATTAAAATTGTGCAACATAGGTAATGATGGAATAATCTCCCCCAGACATATAGAAGGTTCTCACTATTAGCCAATAACATTTGGAATTTTGGTAGATGTGCTTGAGGCCATGTGGCCATCTGGGTTCCGGTCACTAATGAGTGACATCCTTGTTTGGGATGTCAAAATTCATGGATATCCTTTTTATATTTGTTTCTAATCAAATCCATACTGATAACTATTGATGGTCCCTCTCCAAAATCAATTGAGACATAATTCAATGAATATACCCTACCAACCTATTATCGATGGCCCCAAACCTAAAACCCATTATTCCATGGTTAAGGTGAAACTTGATGAGTCCATAACTAATTACTTCCATATTGGTTTTCATTGTAAGAAATGACACCCATTGAAGAGAGGAGGTGGAAAAAGATGATAGAAAATAATCTTCGTATTTCACATATGGGTGTTCCTCCACTCATCCCTGTTGCGAGTATTTTATTTCAAATAAATATCTTTCAATAACTTATAATATCATGTTTTTACTTTTGTGTTAGTTTTTTTTCAGGATCCACCCCCTAGATGAGAGATATCCGACGAAGAGCCTGATATTTCTCCCAGTATAGAGGCTGGTGAAAGGAGGGGGTGGTTTCAGTGTTAGATGATCATCTAGGGGTCCCGGTACTAAGTCTGGGGGTACGAGGGCTTGTGGTGCGAGAGTTAGATGATCCAATAGTCATACCTGATTGGACTATTCCCCTACCATAGAAGTATCTTCTATTCCCCATTATGATCCTAATGTGTCATAAGAGACACATAGGATATTTAGGCCTCCGATTAGGCCTCCGATGTTTACACTACCAGTTGGCCAGACGTCTGTGCCATTATCTTTTGCTTCTGGCTCATTATCTCAGAGCAATTATACTCCACCTTCTTTGACTCCTGCTCCGACAGAGTATGTGGCTATGGAGCGTACACTGAGGGACACTCCACATGTACATGATATTCCTTCAGCCTCTCCACATCCAGTGATTCCCATTTATCTGACTACCACAACTATATTTATATAACTATAACAAATTTTTATACGAAAATTTATTTTTATTATAACTGTTACTGATATTTTTTCTTTAATAACAGATTAATATACTGATAGGAGGCAGGGGAGGGGACATACTCTCTTGCGTGTAGTATGGAACCGCCAAACACAGTTTATGGTTGAATAAAATGATGATGGACAGATGATTAATAAATATGGGCAGAAATGTCGGGGGTTTTTGGCGATGCTAGCCAAATACACCAACATCATTCTGGTTAGCCCTCTCTCTTGGAGACATGTTCCACACGAAGTCCAGGATAATGCGTGGGCACAAATATGGGTAAAAATTTATTGGATTTAATGTAGTATTTTTTTTGTATTTATATGAATTAATCTATTAGGTTTCAGCTTCGATTTAACTTCCCTGATGGTGAATGTGCACGACCAGCGCGTTTAAAAGAGCTAAGAGAGCTTTGGAGAGCTTATAACGTTGAGCTGTATGTTGGATGGTGTGATAGAGTGGGCACGGAGTTGGATACATTACCTATCATGGATGACTGTCTGATAGAGCAATATTACCAAAAGATTACCCATTGGTCGACTGCCAAATTTAAGGTATTAATCCCATTTGAGGTATTTAGATTATAGTTTTCATATTTTCCATTAATATTATATTAGTTATTATTAAAAATTATTTAATAATATTCTGATAAAAACAAAAAAACATTAATTCATAGAAATACCTCCACACTTTGGGGCACACTACAATGTTAGATCATGAGAGGCAGCTTGTAAGATATAGTCTTGATGAGGTATTGGTCCTATCCAGGTATCCATTCTAGTACCACAGAGTTAGAACATGTTAAGGAGCCTGAAATACAGTCAGATAAAAGGGTCATAGAGTTGGAATATCATTTTCAAACGAGGGAGAAAGAATTTATGAAACTGATCAAAGCTTTATCTTCGTCACTTCCACCAGAGGCCAGCGCGGCTTGTAATACATATATATTGTCGATTAGTGTATTATACAATGAATTAGGTGGCAGTTCTAGTGGTGGTCGAGATGATGACATTCCTTGTTATGATGGGTATGATGAAGAGGATGAGGGTGAGGATGAGGATGAGGACGAGGGTGTGGTTGGGGCAGAGGGCGAGGATGGGGACAAGGGAGAGGATGGGGACGAGGATGAGCATGGGGACGATGACGATGATTAAGATGATGACATAAATGGTGGTGAGGATGAGGTTGATGATGGAAGTGGTGATGGTGATGGTGATCAAGGGAAGATTGATCCATTAAATTTTTTAATTATCTATATCTCTTTATTTTTGAACCTGGTTTTTCACTCTAGTATGGATATTTTTGAATTTAGTATAACTCTTTATTTTCGACCAAAAATGGAAGCTGGATGATGTTAAAATGGTTATGGGGATTCTAGGACTTTTTTGGAGATCAGAACCCCAGTCGGCGTAGAAAAATACTATGACTCATGATTAGAAAAACATTATTCCTCACGGTTAGAAAATAACATGTTGGTTCCTTATTGAAGCCCCTAGAATAGGTCTCGTAGAACACTGGAAACTTGTTTACTCCCTTTTATAACTGAAATATGAACTTTGAATAATTATTTCATTCACTAAATCTCCTATCAAGTCTATCCTTCTAAATATGAATTCTTTAGCACAATAAACATTATCTAATACCTCTAGGAAGGATGGAAGGCTAAAAATAACTAGCATCAACCAAACATCATACCTTAGTCCCATCTCAAACCTAAAAGATTTTATGTAATCATATTTAAAAATATCTAGTGAAAGATTCACGAACTCAGCAAGTAGTTGGAGAACTCTTGAAAAGTGTGCTTCTCTTTCTCCATCTTCAGAAACTCCAAAGTATTTTACATGTGTAAAGTTTCATGATATACAGCTGGTTCAATATCTTATTGAATGAAAACCAAGTACGAACATTGTGAAACTTATCCTACATTATATAATCCCAACTTATTCCTTCTGGTCCCTCTAGAATACACATCGAAAGACCCACATGATAATACTTAGGGCTCTTCAAAAAATATGAAGACCCTCTCAATCAATTCAAGCCACACCATAGAATCATGTTGTCCACTATCAATACAGAATACACGTGGATTCTACCTGTAAAATTCCAATCCATGATCCACTTTCCATCCTAGGATTATTGGGAAAATGACCCTAGAGTCTGAATGATATGGATCTTTACCACATCCAAAGATGGGTCTATTTGAGGTTCTTCCTACGGAACATACATTGTGGTTAACCATCTTATATTTCAAAGATCTCATCATGTAGGAATTTTATTCTAAACACAAGAATGAAACCAATCATCTACGAGATAATTCCAAAACAATCAAACTCAAAAATAATTCTAAACAATTATTTAAAACCAAAAGAATATACAGTATTTATGAATTCTACAATTAAAGATAAATACCCATTAATTGTAAGTAGACCATCTAAATAAACTCCCCACTAAGTTTATTCAACTGACCTTACACAAACCAAGTCCTAAGACATTCTAGATAGGTTAATTAAATTAATCCCCCCATTTAATTTATTCAAAATATCCTAAAAACACAATCTTGGAATCTGTAATCATTTTTGCAGTCATCTTTTGCAACTCTAATTCAATAATGGGAGTGAGTTGTTCAAGCCCCTCTTCTGCACCTACTATCCAAATTCCAATGATCCTAATACTATCTAACCAAGACATAAAAACAACATAGGAATTTTTGACACACTTATAGTTGAGTAAGGACTATGATAACAAATTTAAATAGACGAACCAAGTCCATCAAGACCTATTACATGAGCTATCCCATTATAGGTGGAATTAAACAATGAAAAAAACAACTGACATACAGAAAACTGATCAAACGCATTCGGATTTAGTTTATACTTCAGAAAAATGATACATTGGCCATTTTTTATGGGAATGAGTCAAATCCTCCTCAATACAAGACATAGTGTGTCCAGTATAATTCAAAGTGTATCACTTTGATTTGAAATGGACAACATTTTAAGTGAAAACAACAACTGTCATACGAAAAATAGACCAAACATATTTGGATTGTGTTGATACTTTAGGAAAATGATCCAATGGTAATTTGAGACGTGTACAAGACAACCCTGGTTCAATCCAGGGCATGGTGTGTCTGGTATCACTCTAAATGTCTCTCTTCTGTTTAAAATGAACATAGATTTAAGTAAAAACAACTAGCATGTGGAAAACCGACCAAATGTATTCATATTTTCTTGATAAATTAACACAATGATCCATGGGGAATTCATGATGTGTACAAGGAGACGACACATCATTCGGATGTGGGGTTTGTGTGGCACATCTGAATATGTGTTTTTTAGGTGTTTGGCATGCTTGAAAAGCGTGTGTGAGGTGGTCAAAACCGGCCGAACGACCTTGGAATGCCATGAAATCGGACAAAAATAAAGGGTGGGTGAATTGTGAAATGGTCCGATAGATGTCACCTCAACCAGAGGTGTATTGTGACCGCGGTGGCCGAAAATGCACTCCACATGTCATAAATGGCCAAGACATCTGTTTAACGGTCAAATTCATGCCGAACGACATCAGAATGACTTGAAATCACAAAAAAACACCCAAATTTTTATTATTGAGGTGTATGAGGAGACGATACATCATTCGGACACACAGTTTGCGCGACACAACTAAATATGTGTCTTTTAGGTGTTCGGCGTGTTTGAAAAGCATGTGTGGGGTGGTCAAAACCAGCCAAATGACCTCGGAATTCAATGAAATTAGACGACAACAAAGGGTGGGTGAATTGTGAAAGGGATGGTCAGACGACACATCAATCGGAGGTGTCATGTGACCGTGGTGGCCAAAAACGCACTCTACATGTCGTAAATGGCCAAAACATGTGTTTTATGGTCAAATACATACTCAACAACATCGGAATGACTTGAAAACATACAAAAACACCATAATTATTATACTTGAGGTGTATGAAAAGACGAAACGTCATTCGGACATGCGGTTTGCACAGAACGACTAAATATGTGTTTTTTAGGTATTTGGCGTGCTTGAAAAGCATGTGTGGGTTGGCCAAAACCAGCCAAACGACCTCATAATGCCATGAATTCAAACTAAAACAAAGGGTGGGTTAACTTTGAAATGGTTGGCCAGACAACATGTTAATCAGAGGTTTCATGTGACCGCAGAGGTCAAAAATGCACTATGTGTGTCGTAAGTGGCCAAAACATGCGTATAACGGTCAAATGCATACTGAACAACATCATAATGACATGAAATCACACAAAAACAAACTAATTTTTATTCTTGAGGTTTATTTGTAGAAGACACATCATTCAGACGCGCAGTTTGTGCGGCCCGACTGAATATGTGTTTTTAGGTGTTTTGCGCGCTAGAAAAGCATGTGTGGAGTGGTCATAACCGGCCAAACGACCTAAAAATGGCATGAAATCAAACGACAAGAAAGGGTGCATGAATTTTGAAATATTTGGCTATACATCACATCAGCTAGAGGTGTCGTGTGACCGCAGTGGCTGAAAACGCACTCCACGTGTCGTAAATGGCCAAAACATGGGATTAATGGTCAAATGCATACCGAACTTCATCAGAATTACTTGAAATAAAAAAACACCCTAATTATTATTCGTGAGGTGTATGAGGAGACAAAATTTCATTCGGATGCGCGTTTTGCGCAAAACGGCTGAATATGTGTTTTTTATGTGTTTGGTGTGTTTGAAAAGTGTGCGTCGGGTGGTCAAAAATAGCCGAACGACCTAAGAATTCCATGAAATCAGAAGAAAACAAAGGGTGGGTGAATTGTGAAATGGTTGGTCATACAGAAGATCAATCGAAGGTGTTGTGTGACCGTGGTGGCCTAAAACACACTCCGCGTGTCGTAAATGACAAAAACATGCATTTTACGGTCAAATACACACCGAACGATATCAGAATGACATGAAATCACATGAAAACACCCTAATTATTATTTTTGACGTGTATGAAAAGACTAAACTTCATTCGGATGTGCGGTTTGTGTGGAATGGTTGAATATGTGTTTTTTAGGTGTTTGGCACGCTTGAAAAGCGTGCGTGGGGTGGTCAAAACTGGGCGAACGACCTCAGAATACCATGAAATCGGACGACAAAAAAGAGTGGGTTAATTGTGAAATTGTTGGCCAGACGACATGTCAATCTGATGTATCGTGTGACCGCGGTGGCCGAAAATGCACTCCGGACACACCCCCCCTCCCCCCAGACATCCCCTCACCCAACGGACAGCCCCCCCCCCCCTCCGCCCATCGGACAACACCCCCCTCACCCTAGACGTCCCCACCCCCCTGACAGCCCCCCCAACAACCCCTTGGATATCCCCCTTACCTCGAACGACCCCCCCCCCCCCCCCTCGGACAGCCCCCCACCCTCCAGACAACCCCCCACTCACCCCGGACAGCCCCCCGCACCACCAGAACATCCCTCTCACCCCCAGACATCCCCACACACCACCCAGACAGCGCCCCCCCCCCCCCCCCGACAGCCTCCCACTCAATTATTTAGTTCTAATATGTATTTCCTACTGTTATTCAACTATTTTTTTATTTTCTGCTTTGATTTGGTCTAAAATAGATCCCTCTCTCTTTACCCAGGCTGGGAACTACTTCCTCCCTATAGATCCATCTGAATTCATCCAATTATTTAGTTCTACACTCAAAATCGGTAAGTCTTATCTTAGTTTTAATATTTTTCATATATTAGGAATGAGTCTTGACATCCCATCATGAATATGCACCAAAACTCATGTTCTAATTCTCAATCATGGGTCGTTCATTCTATACAATAACAAACAACAAATAAGTATCATATAGTGATTTGATATGAAACCTATGAACACTCAAGCACACCAAATAACAAATTGGTCAACAAGGCTACACATATATTCTTTAAAAATAAGTTTCAAAGTCTAATAAAAATACTCCAATGGTGAGGAATACAAATGGTGACACCGTAGCCCCATGGATCACCTCAATCCCATCCTCAAACAGTGGGTTCTAGTACCAAACCAATGTCCCTTTGGGAACCCAATACCAAAGACTTAATTTAATATTCTTACCCCCTACCCAATATGGGGATTCATTTCACATCACACCATGGAGAGAAAATTATAATTAGCCACTTACCGCCTTATTCTAATTAAAAATTCTATGAAAAACATGTAGGCTATTCCAGTAACCCATCTCATATGTCAAGATTGGAAAATGGTTCGCACAAACTCATCAGGAACCATTTATACATGGACACATAATCATTAAATGAATATAAACATCCCATGTGCTTCCTATAACTCATCCTATGTCTATGAACATGACCACTACCATTTTCTATATTATGGGTATCATCATCCTTGTCCACTCTACCCAAGTTTTTCTATTGGTTTTATGATACTCAACCTAAGACCATGACTAAACATCCCATCTTCTTCCTATAACAAGTAGCTTTTTTCTCTTGTGTGTATTGGTGTTTTGGTTTAAGTGAGGAATGAATTCTAAATTTCAAATACTCTTATGTTTGGAGGTTTGTGGTTTGAGTGAGTAATGAATTATAAATTTCGAATACTCTTATGGGTTTTATTGCATTTCCTATAACATATAGACATTTTCTCTTATGGTTGTTATTTAATTTCAGTTTCCAAATTTCTAAATTCCTAAATTCTGGAATGAATTCTAAATTTTGAATTATTTTGATGGTGATCTTGTATTAGTGTGGTTGCAGGTCTGGAGAGGGGGAGGTGTGTTGATATATTGCTGTGGAGCCGTGTTGTTGCAGGTCTGTAGAGGGGAGAGGGGCATGCTGTTTCTATAGAGTTGAAAATATGTATACCAACGGTTTTAAATCATTGGTATAGATGCTATAATATAACTATATCAATGATTTTTTATAACCATTGGTATAGGTTTATACCAATGGTTATAACAAAACCATTTGTATAGCCTTATGGCTTTCCATATCCACTCTATACCAACGGTTGTAACCGTTGATATAATCATAACACACATATACCAACGGTTACACAAACCGTTGGTATATGTTATACTTTAACACACATATGCCAACAGTTTGTAGAAACCATTGGTATACATTCTATTTTGACACCTATACCAACGGTTTTTGCAGAACCATTGGTATAGGCCTATTGTCATGGATTACTTAGCCATGGTTGAGGGAACTATTGGTATACTATATACCAACAGTTTAGAGGCCTTTACCAATGGTTTTGAACCGTGGGTAAAGTATAAAATTCCAGTAGTTATGGTTCAAATAAAATGTTATATAAACCATTTAATTTTAGTTGGTTAACCATGTTTAAAATATCTTGTAATGGAGCCCATTTCATACCCACTGGATAATCCTGTTCTAAAAGGAGTAAACATTGTTTCAATTAGTTTTGATGAAATAATTTTTCTATTTTATTTATTGATTATTTGGTTATTGGAAATTATAAATTATGGTTCTTCCCATATATCATTGGTTGAGACCATTATATCTTATATGATTGGTGTGTCTTGATATTACACCAATGAATTCTGTAGTGATTATCTTGGATGTTATCTGTATAGTTATTCCAATTTTTAATGGTTCTAAAACGTTTCTATAAGGTTTATATAAGGGTTTAATGAGTTGATTTTCAATGATGCCAATATTTTTTCTCAGCTTTTTATGGGTTTATGATGTATCATTAGATAAATATTTATATAACATGGAACATGATTATTGATTTTAATGACTCCCATTTTCCATGTTTTAATGTGTGATGATCTAGGTAATGATTTTTATGATATTAATATGTTATACCCATGCACTTTGACTGTATTACCATAATATTATTCTATTTTTATTCTCATTTATGACATTTAGTTGTTAATTCTTATTTTTACCATTATTAAGAATATCAGTTCATCCTTTATTATGTTTTTTCCTTAATATTAGAGAATGATGTTAAAATATTTATGTTCACAAAGTATTTCACTAGGAGTGTGTTGGTGAACTAATGATATAGAAAAAAATATTGGTCAAATGGGAGAAATTTTCATTTATTGTCATGGGATTTGTTTATGTAGGAGTTTTTCTGAATTCTCTAAAACACTAAACCTAAATGGCCCTCCAAAATATAAGTGATCAATGTTTTCCTTTGTTTTTGTATGGGTTTGATGAGAATAAAATTAGGTAAAAATTGTTGGAATCATTTCCAGATAATTAGAGTTATGTATTTCATCACTAGATTAGATAGTGTGGGTCATGGTCTATTATTATAATAGCCTAAAATGTGTTCACCTAGATTTGGATCCAAAAACATAATATTTATATTTATGGATTTGATACCAATTAATTTTACCACAAACTATATTTATAAATATATTAAAACTTAAAAAAATAATATTCAATAAATTACATACAGAATGTTCTTTTAGGATAGGGGATTTAGATAATTATAATTGACACTTACAAATCATTTCCCATGCATTTATGTGATAATTTTGTTATGCTATACCCAGCCTTTCTTTCTCTATTTTAATTCACAAACATCTCACACATGAAATAGTTCTATAAATATCTTAAAATACAAATTTCATTTTTACATGGGAAAAATAAACATAATAATAGTGATATAAAATGATAAATAAGGTTAAATATAGGAATTAAAATTCTAATAACATTAATGAGAAAAATATGAGTATAATGGTATAATAATATTATAAAATAGAATGAAGAAAAAATCAAATAATTAGAATCCCTAAAAATAATTTATGTAAATAATAATACATGGGAAAATGCATTGAAAAAATTGAAATCAAAATTTATCATGAACCATGATCTGTCTGAAACTAATGATTGACCAAATGAAATATTCAAACTTATTATAATTATAAAGAAACTATGTTTATAATATGGAACCTCAAAATTTCATCATATAACTGCCTAATAATCACTATACTATAATTAACATAATAGTGACATAAAATAGTTAATTTTATATTTTCTTATGATCTAATCATATCCCAAAAACATTTTTTACACTTTAGAGTAATTAATAATAGTTATATTTGGCTTCACTTGTAAGTAACTTCTAACAATTAACTATTTCATGTTGCACAATGCATTGGAGTCTCTAACATACCCACCCATCCATGTATTATAATGGTACCACACATCCATAATCTCTAACTAATTTCAAGTATAGTATAATGTAAAAAACATTCTGAGTCATTCCATTTTCAACACAAACACCCTTGAAAATAATTTCAATTCCTTTTTAGATTGATTAACCCTTTGAAAAGAAAACTGTTCGATGAATATATTATTAAAATATGATACTCCATACTTAGAATTAATATTAATAGTATCTTTGGAACCTAACCCCATTGTATTATTGGATAAAATAAAGTATTTTTTCACATATGAAAATTCCTATAAAAGAAAATTTAAGACATATATTTTAATATTAGGTAAAATATCCTATTGTTTTTATTATTTTTTATAAAAAATTTAAATTTATTAGGAAAAAAATTTATTTCAGAATTACCGTTGAAACCTATAAATTAATTTTCAAACAATATAATGAAAAATTTGGAGGGAGAATCCATTCATACTATATATTAAACCATTGAATATTATTTTCAAACATGTGAAAAAATTAAAAGATGAACTATATGGAAAATTATTGTTTAAAATTATTCCAATTAAATAATTTTAAATAAAGTAAAATATATTGAATAATTGTATTTTTAAAAAATATCTATTATAAATGAAAACTTACATAAAATAATATTAGGGAACATGAGCATGAAAGTAAATTTTCTTTGACCAAAGAGAAAATAACATAGGTTTTCCTTATAATCAATTTCTTGATAATTTTAAGTAAAAAATAGTAGTAAAAAGGTAATAATAAATACATATTATAGGAATAAGTATAAGATAATAAAATTCAAGTGTTATATTTTATAAATATCTTATAATTTACATCAATGATCTTTTAAAATAAACCTAGAATATAGATAAGAATATAGCATAAACCCATTACCACATTGGTAATGTTTGAATAAATAGTCACTATAAATAATTAATGTGTTATGGTTCTATAAAAAAATTTAATTAAAATTATAAATATTTCTATAATAATTAATATGGTAGTAATTACACGAAAAAAATAACTTAATGAGCGTGACATGAAACATGTCACAATAAAATGAGATTGAGACCAGGAATACCCTTGGAAGGATAACAACATTTTAAGTGCTAAATAATACATTAATTGATATAATATCATCTGAAATCCACAAAAAAAGTATTAATATAATTTAAATAAATTTATATATCAATTCATACATAATAATGGAATAAAATTGTGAACAAAAAAGTTTTATTACCGAGTGAATGAAAATTGAGTTATGAAACCCCTTACCTTGAGTACAAACTTAATATTTATTTCCTCTAACTACTATATATTCTTAATAAAATAATAATTTATATGTTTAATAACATTTTACATGTTTA
The DNA here is from genome assembly GCA_963277665.1 of Viscum album. Lineage (NCBI taxonomy): Eukaryota > Viridiplantae > Streptophyta > Magnoliopsida > Santalales > Viscaceae > Viscum > Viscum album. The sequence continues at coordinate 1,586,248,074 of OY728141.1, read as the reverse complement.
ATAATTTTCCATTTAACCATTAATTTTATTTATTTTAGTAAAATATCTAATTACTTAATTGGTTAAGTCCATTTCCAGTGTTTTGAGGATGTTTAGTTCATAATATAAAATAAATTTTGGTATTGTGGCCATGTAAAATGTGGTCAATAATAAATCATATAAATAATAATAATAATTAATAAATTATCACACTTATACATATAATAAAATTTTAGTGCTATCCCTGGTAATCAATCATGAAATTAATACATCATATTGCGAGGGGGTCATCCACGCATACACACGAGCATGGTTTTTTACATACCATTGTATGAAAAATAAATAAATAGAACATAATAATATATTTAATTAATCATAATTGTTTTTCATATTTATTATCATTTATTAAATCAATCCTCATGATCATCCATGAGAGCTGGTATTGAAAAAAGATGTACATCTCTACATAAATATAGTAATATTTGCATACACAAGTGTGATGACTCTATTTTTTAACTATCAAAATGGTATAAAGATAGATGATATCTTAAATTAATAGAATATTTATTATGTCATGAGTATAATAAAATTTTACCTTAGATCTATCATAATAACCATCCACGATATAAAGGATGAGAAAAAAAATTGGTTCATGAGCCAGTAATCCATATGTATGTACAAAAGATGGTTTTGATTCTCATTTGATAGAAAAGAAGATTAATAAGGTTTTTACATGGACATAATAAAATCCAATTATATTTTATATACTTAAGTTAATATATTGTAATGGTTATTATATAATTTAAAGAGGTATTGTTGGATCGAATATGTAGATATGTATGTCTATTAGATGGTACAATACAAGAGGGGGGTGAATTGTTGGTTTAAAATCCTTTGAGTTTTAGCAACTAAGAGATTAGTTTAAAAGATCTTAAACTAATAAAAATACAAGCACCCACAATTGTATTGAATATAAAAGAGTATGATGTATTGCAATACTAATGTAATGTAAAACAATTGTATTCAAGATGAACACAATAATCAGAGTAATACAAAGATGAATGATTATACCTTAAAGAGTATAGAATCAATCAATACAATATGTAATAGAATGATTGTAATTGAAACAATTACAATTGAATATGTAAAGAAGAAAGGAAACAATACAAATTCCTTTCTAATACAAGTAACAGCAGAAATGTAAAAGAATTACAATTCTTTTAACCCAAATAGAAGGGTTATCCTTTCACCTAGGATAAAAGGTCTCTCTCACCAACACCTTGGTGAGCCCTCGATACGATGATCGGTTCGTCTGTCTGCCTATCCCCGGTAGCCCTCGATATGATGATCGACACGTCTGTCTGCCTATCCCTGGTAGCCCTCGATATGATGATCGGCACGTCTGTCTGCCTATCCACGGCATCCCTCGATTTTGTAGGTAATCGGCACCTCTGTCTTTCAATTGCTTGAAAGCCCTCGATACGATGATCGGACGCACAAGGCACAAAGCATGAGAGCAGTCACAACATCTCTCTCTAGATCTTGATTGAAGCAAAGTATCACAGTTGTTCCACAAGGTCTCATTCATTTTTTTCTTAGCCTCAAGTGTCCTCCTATTTATAGGCCTCAGTTTCTAACGGTCATGTTGCCTCCAACGGTCATATTTCTCCGAAAAACTCGGAGGGACTTGGACACCTGGAATCATAACAGTCATATTGAAACAGAAAGCACGACATCGTTTTGATTAGTTTGTATCTAACTTAACGACATCGTATTGGTTAAAACATGATATATATTGATGATATGAAATGGTACGATTCATATGAAACAAGTGTTTTTGTCTAAGTACCAAAACAAGTAATAAACATATGAAAACCAGAGTCGGTGCAATACATTTGATAGAGTCAGTACGATACGATTGAAATAGTCAGTATGATACGATTGACAGAGTCAGTACGGTACGATTGACAGAGTCAGTACGGTATGATTGACAGAGTCAGTACGGTACGATTGACAGAGTCAGTACCGTACGATTGACAGAGTCAGAACGGTACGATTGACAGAGTCAGTACGGTACGATTGAGAGAGTCAGTACGGTAGGATTGACAGAGTCAGTACGGTACGATTCACAGAGTCAGTACAATACGATTAAAAAGGCAATTGTGATTTCCAAAACAAAATATAGAAGTCAAAAGATAACATTTGACTCAACAGGTATAAGAAGAATAAAAATTAAAATGATTTGTTAAGATGATTGCCTCTTCTTTTATGAAGCCCCACTAGATCTCCCATTAAGGACCATAGGGTTGTTTTTATTGAAAAAATAAATATATTGAATAAATCTACGAAAAATAATATTATTTTTGGATTGGTTTTTATCTAATTGGATTTATATGTGTGGTAATGAGAGGATAGGTGACATCCCTTTATATGTGGGGGCAGTGGCACAATTGTAATTACATAATATATTATATTAATAAAATTTATCTTCATGTTCATGTAGAAAATATTTAAAATATTTAGAAAAAAAGGTGTATATAATTATAAACCCCTTAAACCATAAAATTTAGAAAAGTTTAATTGATTTTTTAACCATTGTATCATAATATTAACCCTATTTGATTGTATTTAGCAATTACTCTAATAATAAGATATCTTTAAATTCTGGGTTAGGAGAGTAAATAAAAAAGTAAAAGTGGCCATATGTGGAAATTTTCTGATATTATCAATTATCCATAACCCATTAACATCTCCAATGATAAAATTTAAAAAAAAATTTAATCACATTATAAAATATTACATAACATAACATATAGTAAAATACATTTTTAGGACTATTCAAGTATTTTATTTTTAAATACCTAAAAATAGTAATGGAATTAAAATATAAAATATTAGCATACTGATAAGATGTTATATTTATATTAAAAAATCATAAAAACCAATAATTCGTCAAAACTGTTACATTTTAGTTTTTTTAAATCATATGATTGATTTTATATTAACTAAAAAATACACAATGTCAATGTTGGGTAAGTATTTAATCCATCCATAAAATGAAAAATAAAAGAAAATGAAAAAAAATTAATTAATATTTCAAATTAATATTTATAACTGAATATGACTACTTTTTGTTACACAAATAAAATATTATAATTATTAAAACAAAGAAAATTACATTTTGTATTTATCCTTTACTTAAAATAATATTAATGTAATTATCAAAAGAAATATTCAAGAAAAATAATTATTATTATTTTTGGATGATTAAAGATGAAAAATAATAAAAAAATTAAATAATGTTAATTTCTATGGGGATTTTATATTCTTATCCCATATTTTTAATATTTTTTACCCATTTTAACATTATTATGCTGACAACATTTTTTCCGAGGTTATTATTCATAATAATAAAAAATTAAAGGGTCCCATTTTAAATATCTAAACACCATAATTAAAAAATAGAATAAATTTGATTTTATTAAATTCCAATAATTGAAATAAATTAATATTAATATAAATCCAAATAACGTAATGTGAAACAATTTTCTAGAAAAATAATTTTAATGATATAAATGTTTTCAAATACAAACTAAGCATAATATTAATTTAAATTAAATTATTTATATTATTATTAATATTACTCAGTTAATAATGTTTTAAAAATTTTTAAAACAAAATGTGTTTTTGTAAATACTTGGAAAGAGAAAATAGTTTTCTATAAAATTATAATGTTTCACTATTAATTGAAAAATCAATATTTTCAAAAAAAATCTCAAAATATCACTATAATTGTAATGCCCCATAATCAGAATCCTAGGGATGGTGCATAAAGTATTAAATTTAAATGATTACAAGGGATTAAATCCCAATGTAATGATCAATTTTGTAGTTTTAATGAAACTGGATACATACATGTAACTCATATTACATTGGGAAAGGTAAAAAAATACAATATATAACAAAAACTAATAAATTGCATCCATGAGAACTCAATAAATTGTCTCATATTCATGACCTACAGAAGGTAGATACATGAAATGGGTTAGAAAAAATTCTATGTAAGGGTTTAAAATAGAAGAATCTGGAATCATCAATAATATAATCATAATCAAATTGGCACTGTCAATGTGGCATGGAAAATAAATGAAAAACACACACTATTAATTATCTATGAAAGAAACGACATCCATAAATGATGGAATAGTTAAAACCTCATGGATAATAGTTAATAAAATTTAATAAAGATATTTCTTATTAGTTTTATTTCATTTATCTTACACATGATACCACCATACTGTCGAAACAGTTTAATTCTATGGGTAGATACCCATCTGATTCTTTTTTAGAAACAAACTCGAAGGGTTTATCGCCAATTGATTTGTCTCACGAGACCTTTTGATGCATCACATGGATATACTAGGACCCAATCATCACCTCATGTACAAATAATTCTTTTATACATAGATTTAATTCATGTACAATATTCTTTCTGAATATCTATATAGAGTAAAGGATACCAATTCATCAACATTTCCATAGTTAAACCAACATTCCAAATAAACACTATATGTAAAAGGGTATACATATTTAGAAAATAATCATATCCTTGAAACCAAAATATTTATATATAATATATTTATGATTTCAAATGAAAAAATAAACCCAAAGGGTCAGTAGGTACCCCATGTAAGTATTATTAGGTGCACAATACCAAGTAAATCACAGTGAAATGGAAACTGAAAAAAAGTCCCTTACCACATTATAATCAATAGAATTAATAACCATCAATTGAATAACTAAATACCATGAATATAAATATAATCAATATATTATATATCAAATGGTAGTAAACGTACTCCACAAACAAGAAATAAGTGGCATACAATAGAAATATCACGAAAATAAAGCAAAGATGAGAAAACCCTTACCTTAAACTCGAATGTGTTCCTCATTTGATCTTAATGATCTTAATAATAATATTTATCTTCATTAATGAATAATTAAATAAACTATTCTACTTTTAATTGATTTATTTTAACCTTATTAGGTTCATTCATGGCTTTTTTAATGGGTTTAAGAGGTTCAATGTTATTGTTTTGGAAGAATTTTCTTCCTTCGGTTTCATAATCGGTTTACTTGTATTCTTGAATGGAAGATTCTTTCAAATGTCCTTAAACATAAAAAAATTGTTCATATATATTATTATTTACATTAAATTTATATAAATGATCTTATAATTTTTTTTTATTCCATGAGGATGACTCATTAGATAAAGGTTAATGATAAACACTTGAATTAAAGTGGTGGTTTTGTGCATAATAAATATTTTTTGTAATATTATTATATATTTTAAGTGAGTAAGGATTATAGATCATAGAATAAGATAAAATAAATATATTATGATCTATTTCAACCATTAAAAAGGTTTCATGACCAGTCTGTATGATTGTAATAGAAAATGAAAAATTGTCGTCCTTGAATATGATAAATTAACAAATCTCAGATGGTATGTTCATTATTAATATAAGAGGAGTGGAAATTAGAGATTATGATGAAATATTAAATTAGAAAAATAAAATTCTAGATCATGTAAGTTACTGAAGTTATCATATAATTTGGATGAGTGGAGGTGAGAATAGAGTAAGAAAATAATGGAACTTGTAAAAGAAGTTGAAAGAAAAAGGAAGAGAGGTTCACCTCCTGAGTACTCCTCCTTGAGAATACCCCTAAGGCCTTTGTTTTTTTCTTTTGGTGAGTCCATAAGGTCTTAGACATGAGGGTAGATCTTGGGAAGTGTATTTTGAAGAAATTAGGCAATGTTAATAGCTTTAGTGATGCAGAAGGAAGATGTGGTGAGTGGTGGTTTATATAGTGGATGGGAGGGGGGTTTTCTTAGTATTTTAAACATTAGTTTATTATTTTACCCTAATACAAGAAATTATCATGATTACTTGCCAAAAAATAGTAATGTCTTCCTATTAGATCGAACCAAATGTGATTTCTTCAGCAGGAAGTCATCCATTACTCAATAAATCTGGTATATAGCATTTATCATATTTTATCATATTTTACTATTCAACCAAAATTCAAGTGTTTCAAAAAAATACCAAAAATTCACTGTAACCATTTTTTGGCATATTTAATACAAAAATTAACTCAATTTTACAAAAAAAATTATAATTATTAGAAATTTAATTTTTAATTGAAATCATCATTTAATTGAAAAATACCAACACTTAAAATATTCATCTTCGTTTTTAAGGGGCCTAAATATTACTTACACTTTTATGGGTAAGGTGACCATTAATAAGAGTGGTATTACTATTAATAAGGCTATGTTACTATTCATAAGGCTATTTAACTATTCACAAGGGTAAGTTATTATTCACTAAAAATTAACTTAATTCTATCTGACACCAAATATCACCCTGATCACAACCGTGTATGTCTGTTTTTTGAAATTCAAAATGAAAAAGTGGAAAATTTATGTTTAATGGCTATGTTATTAATATATTATATAAATAACCATGTTTTTTATAGATACTCAGTGATTCATGAAATACATGTTAGCTAATAAATTTAAAGTATTTAAGAGAAACCTGCCATAAAATTCTTGGGGTGTTATATTCTTCCCACCATCAGAAATTTCATCCTCTAAAATTTTCATGTATAAAGACCTCTAAAAATATGTGGGTTGTTCTTTTTCGGAACATCCTCTGTTTCCCATGTTGCTTCCTCAATTTTATGGTTTCTCTAAAGAACCATTACCAGATGAGTCATCCAATTTCTCAATACTTTCTCTCTAGTGTCAAGAATCTCTATAGGCTATTCCCAATAAGACAAATCAGGTTTTAGATATATTTATTCATAGTTGAATACATGCATTTTGTATGGCATGTATTTCTTTAACAGTGACACATGAAACACATCATGATCTTTGGAGGGACTTGGTGGAATTTCTAAAGAGTAATCTACAACTCCAATCCTTTCTTGATTTTCAAATTGTCCAAGGTACCTGGGGCTTAGTTTCACTTTATTAACAAACCCTAACACACCCTTATACATAGATACTTTTAGAAATACATGATCTCTTACATAAAATTCCAAATCCATTCTCTAGTTTTTGGCATAACTCTTTTTCCAGCTTTGGGATGCTTTAATATGGGCTATAATTTTCTTTACCTTTTTAGTTTTCTCTTAGATAATTTCTAGGCCTATAATTTTCAACTCACCAACTTCATCCCAACATGTTGGAGTTCGACACCTCTTTCTATATAATACTTCATATGGAACAATTTGAATAATATAATGGAAAAATATTACGGTAGAAAAACTTCATCAAAGTCATGTATCGATCCCACAAACCTTGAATGTCATGAGAGCATGATTTCAATATGTCTTCCAATATTTGAATAGTCCTTTCAGACTATCATTCTGTTTGAGGTGATAAGAATTACTCATATGAAACATATTATCTGAATCCTTCTAAAGAATTTTCCAGAATTTTGATGTAAAGATAGTATCTCAATCAGACAAAATTTATATAGGTTCACCATGATGTCATACAACAACATTAATATAAAATATTTCTTGGTGCTCAAGTGGTAAATCCTCTCTTGTAGCAACGAAATGTGTTGATTTTTTGAGATGATCAACAAATACCCATAATGCATCATTACTTCTAGATTTCCTTTGTAGTCCTATGAAAAAATTCTTCATAATTTCATCCCAATTTCACATAATAATAGTTAGTGGTTGCATGGACCCTCTAGAATGTTGTCTCTCAGCCTTCACTTGTTGACAAACTAGACACCTTGACACATAGTCATCAATTTATTGCTTTATGTTATCCCACCAAAAATGTTCCTTCATATCTCTATACATATTAGTGCTACGAGGGTGTATATATAAATTTGAGCTATGAGCATAATTTAATAGGTCCCTTTTTAGCTCAGGTACTAATGGAATGCATAGCCTCTTCCCAAATTTCATAACTCCATCCTAATACACGAAGTCTTTCAATATTCCATCCTTAATAGCTTTAACTTTCTTTTATATATTTTCATCATTAAATTGAGTGCTTTTTATCTTCTCTAGTAAATATGTTTGAGCAATAATTTGAAAGATGGAAGATGTTTCCCATTCTTTAATAATTGTAAAATCCATTGTTATTAGATCCATGAATATAGGATCTCACTAAATCCTCACTTGGGTCAGAATTCCATGATCTTTCCTTCATAATGCATCTTCCACCTTATTTTTCTTTCCTGTTTGGTAGTGTATTGAACAATCATAATCATTGAGTAACTTGAGCCATCTAATTTTCCTTATGGTGAGTTCATTCTATGTAAAATTGTATTTCAAACTATTGTGATCTATATATATCTCACATCTTTCACCATAGAGATAATGTCTCCATATTTTCGTAGAAAAAGATTACGACTGCTAACTCAAGATCATGAGTTGGGTAATTTTTCTCAAGAGTCTTCAACTTCCTTGATGAATAAGAAATAAATTTAACATTTTACATAAGGATGCAACCCAGTCCATTCTTTGATGCAACACTTTATATCATGAATCCATCATTTCTGGATGAAAGAGTTAATATCTGAGAATTAAGAAATCTTTTTTTAAATTATTCAATGATTTATTTACATTCTTTCATCCATACAAACTTAATCCCTTTACATGTGAGCTTGGTTAGTGGGTCAGCCAATTGGAAATATTCTGAACGAAATTCCAATAGTAACATGATAATCCAATAAAAAAATGTACCTCGGTTATGTTCATTGGCATGGGCCATTCTAGGATTTAATTTATCTTCATAGGATCAACTATGATTCCATTCTTAGAGAAAATATGGCCACGAAAAGAAGCATATTGAAACCAAAATTCTCACATTCTAAACATCCCATTTAATTCATTTCTTCTAAGAGATTTCATAATAATCTGCAAGTGATTCTCATGGTCTTCGTAGATTTTGTAGTATACCATGATATCATCAATAAGTACCAGAAAAAATTCATCATGATATTCCTTGAAAACTCTATTCATTTGATCCATGAATATAGATGGTTCATTAGACAGTCCAAAAGGCATAACTGTAAACTCGTAATCCCTATACCTAGTTCAAAATACTATATTTGGAATATATTCCTTCCTCACACATTGTTAATGATATTTAAATTAAAGGCCAATCATCGAAAATGACGGGGCTCCAAGAATTTGATCAAATAAATCATCAATTCATGGTAGAAGATACTTGATCATTATTGTAATAGCATTTATTTCCCTATAATCATTGCATAGACTCATGGAACTATATTTCTTCCTAATAAATAGGATATTGCCTCCCTATGGGGAAACATTAGATCGAATAAATTATTTTTCACTCAATTCCTCTAGTTGTTTCATTAGCTCCACTAATTCTATAGTGGCCATTCAATAGGGAGTCATTGATATAGGTCATTCACAAGGAAATAAATCTATAGAGAACACAAATTCCCTCTCTAAAGGATTTCCTGGTAAATACTTTGGAAATACCTCAATGTATTCCTGTACAAAAGGTAAATCTTCGATTTGAATATTTCTTTCCCCAAACATAGATATTGTGTTCTCTTACTCTGCAGGAGTTTCATTCAGTAAAGCTACTTGAGTGGATATAGATAAGAATCATATGGTGAGGTTTATTATCTAATTATAAGAGATTCGACACCATTCTCAAAAATGTTAACTTCATTATTTGTGAAATAAATCTTCAACTCATAGTTTGACATCCTTTTTATACTGAAAATTATATCAAAGTAAATCATTGTTATGATGTTAATTTTACCGACTAAAAAAAAATTTAGGTGTCCTAAGGGTGACTGATCAGCATTTCTTTGTTGCAATGATACATCCCCTTGGATTTTTTATAGAAAACTCCTTTATTAAATCAAATTGAACATGTATAATTTTCATGGAAAACATGGATGATATAAATTAATGCGATTATCCAATTTAATTAAATCATTGGATAATTTTGAGTAAAACAATTACGTACTTGCCACCATATCATTAGGAAAATCAACCTCTGTGGTTGTAATCACGTAAGCTCTTTTTTTCTCTCATGGAGTTTTTGAAGGAATGTTTCCTCGGGGATTAAGACACCCATTTTGAGAGTGTCCCATCTCTCTAAAACTGTAGCATTGAACATCATTGATTTGTCTCTTCCCTTTTCATTCACTAAATCGATGACCCATTTCTCTAAACTTATAGAAAACACCCAAGCCTTCCAAGCATTTACTAAGATGATTATTTCCACATTTCACGCCTAACGCAAATTACATAATTCCATTATTTTTTTTTCACATCATATTTTACATGGTTATTATATTTCCTCTTCTTATCGTTATTTCCCTTAAAAAATTTAATCTAGAAAACTCCGACTCTATTTTGATAGAACTTAATACCTTTCATCATATGATGAAAATGACTGAGAATACAGTGCCTTCGAAGACTTGTCTTAATTCCTTCAAATAAATGATCAATATTGTTTTCAAAATCAAGTATGTAATATTTAGAATATCTGGGTAATCTTGTCAAGGTAGCCTCATACTCCACAACACTGACTTTTTCCCTATGATTTTGGATAAGGAATCTATTCCTAACTTTAGTTCTTTGTTCATGAAAGAAATATTTGTTGATGAGTATCTCCTTAAATGTTATTCATTCCATATCTTCTATTTCTTCTTCCTCTATGGTATTATGGATCAAGGACCACAATTTATCAACATCACCCTTGTGGAAATATATTTACACTACTACCATTTCATTCTCATTTAATCTCTCTGCCAGAAATAGCTTTTCAAGGGACTTGATCCACAACTCAGCTACAACTGGATCAGTAGTCCAACTAAATGAAACGGGCTTCTACAACATGAAATGATCCAATACAGGTGCAACATGGTTATTCGATACAGCCTATGTATGTTTTCTCAATATGGTCATGATCTGATCTAATCTAACACTGACTAAGTTGACATTAGTTTTTGGGAAATATTTACATTTAACACGGGAATGGATTCCCCTTCTTCCATTAGGTGTCATCACAAAACAATGGAATACACTAAATTATTTCATAGTTCAAAACACCTAACTAGAAAACACTTAAGATAATTTGAAACTTTATTTATAACTAATATCATAATCATAAACACTATTTATATTTACTTTTAAATCCTTTATAATGGTTAGTTAATAAAATGTAAATTATCTTATGCATAAACCCCGAGAGTGTCAAACTAGGTTATCTTTAAGAATCGTTGTTGTGTACTAGGATAGCCTAGGATAAGCCCGAAACTCTTTGTCATAGTTTTTACTAGTATGTACATCTGTTCCAAAACAGGGTCCACATGTAGTATATAGAAAGAGATGTATTTTCTAGGAAGACAAACATAATATATACTTTATGAAACTTCTAGGATGTTATTCTACAATTATCCTCAATTTTTGTATTAGGGTAAGGTCCCCTAAACTTTGTTTCCCAAATCTATTTTCCAAGTCTTCTATTAAACATCCTTTGATAACAACTATAATGCCCCGTCCCCATAAGCCCGAAGCTAGTGTATTAATTATTACATTGGCATGATTACAAGTGATGAAATCCTGATGAAATGATCAGTTTAGTATTCTTCTAAAAACATGATACATAAATGAAACCCATATTACATTGGTAAATGTATCAAATTACAACACAAAACAAAAACAAATAAATTTCATCCACGAGAACTCAATAAATGGTATCCTCTTCATATCATTTTAAAGGTAGATAAATAAATGGTTTGAGATCAATTCTCAGTAAGGATTAAAAATAGTGGAAACATTAATAAAAAATATTTGAATCATTATAAAATTGGCATAGTCAATATTCCATGGTGAATAAATGAAAAACACACGCCATTAATAAATTGAGAATGAAACTGCATCCATAGATTTTTCCATTTTGAAAAAATCATGTATAGTAATAACTAAAAATGGATAAAAATAATTCTTGTTAATTGGAAGTCATGTATCAATCAAATGAAACCACTATACCGTCAAAATAGTTTCATTCTGTGGGTAGATACCCATCTAATTCTGTTTTGGAATCAAACTCGAATTTTTTGTCACCAACTAATTTGTCTCATGAAACCTATCGATACATCGAGAGGTTATCATGGGCCCTAAAAATTAATTAAATTTCAAATAATTCTTTATATATAAATTTAATAGAAGTAAAATATTTTTTCTTAATATTCATATAGAGTAGAGGATACCGATTCATCAACATTTCCATAGTTAAAACAACATTCTTTGTAAAAACCCTATGTAAAAGGGTATGTGGATTATAACAATAAACATATAAATGAAACCATTATATAGATATATATTATATTTACAATTTAAAATGAAAAATGATCCCAAAGTGGTCGTAGTTACACCAAATAATAATGACTAGGTGTATATTACTAGGTAAATCACAAGGAAATGGAAACCGAAACAAAGTCCCTTATAATGTTGTAATCAATCGAGTTAATAATAATTAACTGAATCACTAAATATCATGAATATAAATCGAATCATGGCATTATATACCAAATGGATTTAAACATACACCATAGTCATGAAAATAATTGGTGAAAAATGGAAATCTCATGGAAATAAAAGTGAGATGAGAAAACCCTTACCTTAAGCCTGAATGTGTTTTATGTTTGATCTTAATGACCTGAGTAATCAAATTTAGATTCATTAATTAATAATTCCAGAACCTAATATACATAAAATTTATTTAGTTTAACCATATTAGGTTCATTAATTTCATTTTTTGAGTAGTTTAGTAGGTTCAATTTTATTTTTTTAGATGCATTTTCATCCTTGATTTTCATGATCGGTTTACTTGTATTCATGAATTAAAGTTCATTTTAAATGTCGTTAAACATCCAGAATTGTTAATATATATTATTAGTGAAATTACATACATATAAATGATCTTATAATAATTTTTTTATATACCATGATGATGAAATATTCTGTAAAAGGTAATGATAAATTCTTAGATTAACTTGGTGGTTTTGTGCATAATAAATTTGTTTTTGTATTATTATTTTATTTTATAATTGTATAAGGATTATAGAAAATTTCATAAGATAAAATACCTATATTATGATCTGTTTGAACCATTAAAATGGTTTTATGGCCTTTCTTGAATATATTAATAGAAATTGAAAACTGTTAGTCTTTTAATATGATAAATTTACATATCTTGGACGATACTTTTATTTTTAGTTTTAATGGAGGGGGGAAAGAGAGACAATGATGAAATATTTCATTAGAATAATAAATCTCTATTTCATGTCAGTTACATGAATTATCATAGAATTTGAATGTGGGTAGGTTAGGAGAGAGAGTCAAAATAATGGAAGTTGTAAAATAATTTTAAAGAAAAATGATGTGAGGTTCACCTCTTGAGTACTCCTCCTTGAGAATCTCTTTATGGACATTGTTTTTGGCCTTTGGGTTATTCCAGAAAGTTGTGGATGTGGTGTGAGATATTAGGAGGTATATTTTATATAACATAATCAAGGATCAAATCTTGAGTGGTATGGGAGTAAGAGGGTGAGGGGTGGATTATATAGTAGAGGGGGGAGGGTTTTCTTAATATTTTATTCATTAGTTTATTATTTTACCCTAAGATTGGAAATGGTGATGATTACATGATGAAAAGTAGTAATGAGCACATGTGAGTTCGAACCAAATGTTCTTACCTTAGAAGGACATCATCTATGACTCAATAAATCATATATTTTTCATTTATCATAATTTATCATAATTTATTATTCACCAAAAATTCAAGTATTCTAGGAAAATCCCAAAAATCCACTATAACCATTTTTCATCATGTATAATCCAAAAATGAACTCAATTTTTCAAAAATAATTTTCTAAATATGATAAAATTAAATTTTAATTAAAACCATCATTTAAATTAAAAATGCCAACACTTATAATATTCATCGTCATTTTTAAGGTGCCTAAATTTTATTTATAACATCATGGATAAGTTTACCATTTATAAAAGTCTTATTAATAATCGTAAAGTAATGTGGTTATTCAAAAGGTTATGTTACTATTCATAAGGGTAAGTTACTATTCATTGAAAATTAACTTGATTCAATCAGACTCCCAATATCACCCTGATCACAATCGTGCATGTCCATTTTTCGAAATTCTAAACATAAAAGTGGAAAATTTATGTTTAATGGATAGGTTATGACTATATCCAATAAATAACCAACTTTTGTCTCATAGTGACTCAATACTTCTTGAAATATAGGCTATTTATTGATTTGAAAGTATTTAATAGAAGCATTCCATTAAATGTTTAGTGTCTTATATTAATATATTTTTGTTATGATTATTTATAAAATTATATATTTTTTCAATATAATTTCTAAAATTGGTAGAAAATAGTTATAGTATTCTCTATAAATAAATAAATAAAATCCATTTTTGATGAAAATATTTTTTTGAAGCATAAAATGACTTGACTAAAAATTAACTACTTAAATTCTAAGAATAAATCAAAAAAAATTATATTCATTAATGCCTTTATGAATATATATATATATATATATATCACAATTCCATTACTCATATATGACCATTCAATTTGACATATAGTTTATAAGAAATATATTGAAATATTATTATTTTTTCATCATTAATTGTCAATGTTATGTATAATGAATGTTATAGAAAACAATATTATTTTAAAATATATGAGTTTCACGGTTTGTGTAATGGATTTGATGTATATATCCATAAAGATTAACCTTTTAGTAAATCCAAATAGATTTTGTTTCATTTCATGTTATATTATAGAATATAAAATAACTTCTTAAACTGTATCCCAAACTCCATTTGAATATTTTTCGAAGTACTTTTGGAAACATATCTTCAACTTCATCATGTATTAGAAAATATATAATACATTTTAAATATCCCTCCAAATCTACATTTTGATAAATTATTAAAAACATCAATAGGAAATAAATATGTTTTTAAAAATTAAATCAATCTCAGTCAACCATAATTTGTGACCCAATAGTCCTTTGACGCATTTACAAAAAAAATTGAATTTATAAATTTAAGAAAATTGAATCCTCAAAAACAAATAGTTTTACTCAATATATTATGGGATCATGTGTGACCCCCATCAAATAAGTGTATGTCCGTACAACTTTCAACAAGCTATATCATTTATAATTATTCAGAATCTTATAATAATTTATTAAACTCATTAAGTGACCATAAAACATGGAGTTGATAATCTCATATAGACTACACAATTATTCTCGGTTATATAATAATATATGAGGAATTCATATTAATACATAAAATTCCATTCATCATATTGGATTTATCTATCACATTTTCTAATTCAACAATTATAATCACTAAACAAGTACGTTTTTATGTATGTATAAGCACTTCTTCCATCTATCAAAATAAAGGGACCATATTTTAAATTTATATATGATATGAAAAATACCATCATTTATTAGACTAAAATAAATAACATTACCAATAAACTACATAACCAACTCATAATTAGCTAATCCCCATGCCCTATAAAAGATATATATCGATGTATGAATATTTTCATTCTAGGTATCATTCCAACACAATATATAAGGATTTAATACAAATAAACTCACCCCTAGAATACTAAATACAGAGTATATAAAACTCTATGTGTAACACACAGTGGTTCTTCCAATACATAAAAATAATTTCATATATCATATGGAAATTTTATATCCTTATACGAAATCTTACTCAAGATAATATTAATTTTTTTTAATAACACTTAGTTCTCCATAAATAATTTTAGTTAGGGATATCTCAAATTCATACTTTTACGGGTTAATATTCATTTCAAATCATGTAGTATGTGAAGCTAATGTGAAATAATGAAAATGTGGGGATTTTATTTTATATAACATGATACATTTAAAATTCTCCAAATCCATTAAGAATACTTAACAGATTCATATGTATTCACATGTATAATAAATTTTCATATGACAGACCACATGATATGTCTTATGTTCATTGAACATTTAGGGTTTTGTTTAAATCATTACATATATTTGTAACTCTTACCACATATCTATGTGGAAATATGATAAAACCATTCCACTAAAATATTTAATGGGAATCATCTATGAAGTAAGATGGTTAGAATGATGGTGGGATTTAGGAATCATATTCCTATTATTCAATTGTTTTTATATAGAATAAAGAGCTAATTTTACTTCAAAATATTCAATGATACTAAGTTAATAACTTTTTAATCTATATATAACTCTTTGTAAGTTAATCATCGTCATCAATCGTAAAATTATTCCATTAATTTTTTAAACTAATTTTTTTATGTAACTAACTGTATCTATTAACATTAATTCTTTACCAACACATCCTAAACTCATTTGGGACGTAATGTGACAATCAAATTGTATTCTTAATGGAATAATATTAAACATGTCACAATTGAACATATCTAAGACAAAATATATTCCCACTACCTCTTAGAAAATATATTCATTCCTAAATTTGATGTTATGATACAACAACTGCACTGTGTCAAGAAATAAAACTTTTTAAAATTTGTGGTCATAGTCATAATTAAACTACTAAATATATATTTATGTTATATTGTATTCTATGTTGTTGGATAACTATTCTAAATAGAAGTAATTATTCTTTAAAATATGTCACTAATTGTTTGTCGAATTATATCCCTCATATTATAATAAAAATCATGGTAAACACTTTTATCATTGATAAAACTCTTTTTCCTATAAATTCCCTTAAATCATGTTATAGTTTTTGATGAATGATAAAGCATGGGTATCAAATCATGTATACATAACAAGTATTTTTTAACAAATAACATATATTATCAAATTAGTGAGATGGTATTAAAATAACGCCATTTATTTTGATCCAAATAAGATTTAACTAATCCTTTATATACAAATCATTATTTGAATAAATATTTGCTTCATCATTAGAAATAAAAATACAAGATTTATCAATCCTTTCTATGAATTTGAAATCATGTATATCAACAAATTTTAAAACAAGAATTTTGTATCATAAACCATTATAAAAATCATAGATTTTTTGTAACAATAATACTTTACATGGAATATCAAAAGATTTACTCAAAAAATTTAGTTTATCTAAGAAAATTCCATCGTATAGAAACTTTTTCCAACATTCCTAATACAACCTTTTGTTTTTAATGACCATGGATAACAATAATTTAAATCCAATATTCTCAGTCTAGCTCAAAACAATACCATGTTATTCTTTCAAGGTAGAATTGTTGACTAGACATACCATTCCATGCTCATGTATCCTAAAAATAAATTTTGAGTAATAATTTATTGAAATCATTCACATTCTAGGGATAAATCTAATGACATTTACATAATTAATTTAATAAATAAAACATTCCTTATAGGATATAATATGTATCATAAATTCATTAGGATACTCAATCATGTTTAATATTTGATTGGAAAAGAGAGTTCTAGAATTCATCATGCATAAAATATTTCAATTTATTCCTTATGTTAATTAATATATGCTTTTTAATATACATTTTCATTCACTTATTGAAAAAATTATATATTTAGTTACTCAGGATTTTATTTCACTAAAACATATAATGTTTTTTCCTATGAACAATACATATGTTTTTCAACTTTTTGAAGAAATTTAAAACATTAGGCTTCTTATTTATCTAGGTTTGGTATCCATGTTAAAATTGATGAAGGATATGATATCATTATATTAACAAAAAATTATTTTATTAGATAACTATCATATTTTTAATTTATTTAGTGTGAATTTTTATTAAATTTCAACCTATAAAAATGATTGATAATTTATTAATCACATAGAGTAGTGGGAGAAGATCCTTATTCTACATTTTTTGGGTACCTTTAGTAATTCTATAATCACATAGATTTTTTTGATGACCATGTTAACCATATTAGATATGAATCTTGGATTTGTGAGTGGATAAATATTTTCATTATCCATTTTTTGTTAAACTAAACTATTTTCCTCTAGTATCCTAATTCTATTAGGGTTTTATATCTATGTTTAACAAATATAAAAACTCAAAAAATGGTAACATACTCATTCTATGGTTACAAATTATTTTACTTCCTTAAAAAAGATAATCTAGTGGAACAAATCATTGTTATTAAAAACAGAGTATGAAAGTCTATGTGAGGACATGTTTTCACATTCCAATAAAATAAAAAAATATTTTAATGGTGATATATTCTCATTATATTACAGTATTTATACTCTTTACATGTATTCATTATTTTATTAGAGTTTTATGGAATCATATTCATTACCTTGAATAAAAACAATCAAATCAAATAGAAGTTCAAATCATTACACAACTCATGAATTGGATATAGTTAAGATAGATGAAAACTAAATGCATCATTATACCTAGAATATAACAATTTAAATGAACCTATGATAATTTTATAGAGGTATTTTGACTCATTAAAAGAGAGATTACATTTATTACAAAAATAAAAATATTATATCTATTAATAAATTATGGATGATATTAAATTAATATGTTATTTATATAATTAAATATGAGGTAAATATTTAGGATAAATATATTAATAAAAAAATTATAAAAACTATGTAATTTACGTGCAATATGATCTCCTTCGTGTGATGATTTATATGGGATTTAACATAAATATGTGATATAATGATATATAAAAATTTTATATATAAATTATTCATATAAATTGTGTAAAAATTACAAATAATAAAGAAAATTATTTAAGCACTCTGAATATAAATTATGAAGACTCTATTTGAGTTGGATTAAATAATTCCTCGAACAATTAATTTGAATTTGAAATTTTTTTATTAATAATTATGACTTAATCAAATTTTTAAATATAAAATCCTATATATTTTTCCTCATTTTTTAATTTATAAGAACATTGTAAATTGCCTATATAATATATATATATATAATTTATATAGAATTTATAAGTCATGCCATATAAATTCAAAGTTATTTAATATTAAAACATAAATATTAGAGATTTTCATTTATTAAAGGGTTCAAGTATTAATTAAAAAAATTATAAAAAAAAATTTATTAATAAAAATTTTAACAAGTTATAATATTAATAAATATCCAAAATAATCTTTTCCAAAATTTATAAATATTATATAAATTATATAATTAAATTCGTAATTGAAAA
This sequence comes from Viscum album, assembly GCA_963277665.1. NCBI lineage: Eukaryota > Viridiplantae > Streptophyta > Magnoliopsida > Santalales > Viscaceae > Viscum > Viscum album. Next base: position 1,586,228,747 of record OY728141.1, on the reverse strand, counting down.
TTAGAAAAACATAAATTTTCTTGGATATATTATATAATGAAATCCATATGTTATAACCCATGATTTAGATTTGCCTATATCATTTTCAATGAATGGTGGCAATCTACACAAAATTTCACTTTGTGACACTATATATGTTATATAAAAAAGATAATTTATGGCATGTGATATACCTTAGGTGTAACATCCCCTACCCAGAAGCCACTAAACCGGTGCTCTGAGATGGGTGGTTACATGACCTTATGCGCCTCCCCGTACAGCAAAGGTTGCCGACTAGATGAGGGGGTCCAAATAGTCAATTGGGGAGAATATACCACCTATTTATCAGAGTAATCCACAAAATAAGATAAATAAAATGGTAGAATAATAACTAAAAATACTATAGCATGCATAAACAACCATTCCCCAAACAGGGTACAACCATGTTCAACAGTAAATATTCCATGCCATGCTAAAAGTACAAAAGTTAACAAAACCCGAAATGTATACAACTGGGAAATCCACAAAATGGTACTGACACCAAGTCTAGGTCCTCCTCCATGTACACCCATGCAATACTAATTACCTAACAAGGGCCTTTTCCCTTCTCCTGATCAACAAACATGAAGTCTGCTCAGGTACCCAACATCTGCCTGAGCAGGATGTGAGTACAACTCAGTAGTCCACCACTAACGTTATCTACAGAATATTCAGTATAATCAATTATGCATGAAAAAGGTAAATGAATAATAAATTGAAATTAAAATATTATGTGCCCTTAGCCTGTTTATGTCAATTACTAAAATTTATTACCATTTCTATATCTTACCATTTCATCCCATTTCCCATTACTTACCATTGCCAACACATTTAACATGGGTTCATCAAACACAACAAGTTACACAGGTTCAAAGTAAACAATCACATGCATGAGAAAAAACACACAGTTATCCTATATCATTGGGACTTTCTTCCTAATGACCACCATATCCTCACATCGAAGCCTTAGTCAGGGTGGATGTAACCATTAGTAAAATAGATCCTCAATCCTCTTCTCTATTCCATTAATTAGGGGTTCAGTTTAGAGCCTCATTTTAACTCAGCCTGTGGGCATATAACCTCAAGTCAATTCCCCACTCTACTATGCCATGTGCACATTCTATATATATATATGTATCCATTAACCATTCAAACAAAATCACAACCTTTTCCCAAGGAACAAATAAATCTTAAAAAAACATAAGAGTTAATTCCAAAACATAACCCATTAACACATTTACCACATTTGAAATCATTTATCTACTTACCACGATTACCCTTTTATTATGCTTATCTCGCTAAGAATTCATTCATTGTGCCTATATCACTAGGCTTTGTTCATTATGCCTAACTCACTAGGCTTCATTATCAGGATTATAATCTATTTAATTATGGTATTTAATCCTGTCAATGTTAAGACAATATCCCTTAGGTTATTATTAAGCCTTGGTGCATCATCTAGCTTCTACATCAACATAATCAAACACATCACCATGTTTATCAAAGCCCTACATAACTAAATAAAATCTCACTTGTTCTTTACTAATCCTTTGGTATGGGAGAGTCAGCACACCCCATGGGTGGCCCTATATTAGTCTTATCACTCTCGACGCATCCCATGGGGATCGTGAGGGTTTACACTTACATTCTTAATAACCATTTTACATAAAAATTCCAAGGGCGATCAAAACATACCAAGAGACACCCCAGAACAAAACCACACATACACAAATCCAGAAATAAACCATGGGATATAACATGTAGACCACCTACCTCAATTCCATGGGTGAATGCACGTTTAATCATGCCCTTATATTCAACTTCAACCAACAATTGAAGCTTCAACCTAGTTCTCACCAAAAGAGTAGGGTTTTAGAGCTTCAGAAATATAGGAGAGGAAGATACAAACCCTAAACTCTAAAGAGAATCAAGGATGAGATTATCCTTACCCAAATATTCGATCTGAAACCAATGACACCAAAGACACCTTAGAAATGAGGGAGATCGATCTCATGGAGCTCTTGTGATATTTTGTATTATCCTATGGTGAATAGGGGAGAATGGAGAGGAAATAATGAGTTGGGGTTTAAAATCCCAGAGTTGAAATATTATAATTTTTTAAATTTCCTGGTCTGCACGGTTTACCTGCATGGTTTTGCAAACCCTGCGCAAACCGTGTGGAGGCCACTGTCCAAAAACCCACCTCCTGCATAGTTTCTGAGGGTGTTTTCACGTTTAGCACTAACCATGTGCTGACTATGCGAACTACCCAGAAAACCCCTTTTCTCCATTTTTCGTGTCCCAAACCTTTCTAACACCACTGATTCTTTTTAAGGACATGGGTAAGAAGATAATTTACTAAAACATGGGATTCAAACAAAAACATAAATGAGAATGTACCTATCTTTGATATGGGATCTTACAACCTCCCCACCTTATAATGGCTCATCCTCGAGTTTATCCCCCAAGATTTATTTTACTTCCAAAGAAAAGAGATCAAGAAATTGAACCCGCATATCTAGTTCCTACTCCCGTGTTTCTTCCTGAACATTCCCATGCAGCCATAGTACTCTCACTAATGGAACAACCTTTCCCACAAGACGTGATCTCTATGATCCACCACATAAACCATATGCTCCTCAAAGGACACATCAGCCTCATGCTCAACATCAGCAACATCTAAAACATGAGATGTGTCAGGTTGATATTGTCACATCTATGAAACATGAAACAGATAATTCATCCCTCTATACCACTATGGATGAGCCAATCAGTATGCCACTTTCATGATCCACTCCACATGACTGAAAGTGAATTTCTCCAAATTCCAGAGGCTGCCAACTAGTAGTGAGAGCCACTATATGAAAATGGGGAAACAATGCCCTCATAGGCAGATTATACATTGAAGAATGTAAATATTAAAAAATAGTGAAAGAAGTAATACCATACAACAAAAGTAAAAAATGGATGTCTGAAAGTAATATAACTACAGAATATGAAAATGATTCATTTCACATGTTTCTCGGAAAGAATAGAAACAAGTCACACTGATAGAAATACAATAATAAAACCAATGTAGAAAAAATTAGTAAACTCCAAAAGCATCACAAGCCTCATCTTGGTCACATTCTCTCCAACTCCAACAGATATAATGTACCTGATGATGAAGGGTGTTTTCCCTTATCTATACCTACAATCATATAATCTATTTGGGTCCAAAATCATGAACCAAATAGGGTGTGAGATGAATCCTAGTAGGAAACCACCAAATGATCTACGCCTAACTATCAGTGAATATATATAGGAGGTAATATATATAAGGAAGAAACAAACTAGGATGTAATAAAAAAAGTAAACAATTATACTATTTAGATTAAATTCATTTACTTTTATTATACAATGTGTCAAATAATTTAAACCATGGGATCTATCCAGTACTCTCAATCCTCTATGTAATAGTAATAACAGACGCCTTATAAGGCCATCTAAAAAACATGTATGATAGATTCATAGCTTGTGATTTGGCTTGGAAGACTCACCCTAATCATTTAACAATTCAATAATGACCCTATGGGAATGTAATCATAATCTAATCCCCCTGGTCCAACATAACAACAAATTATTTAAATAGTGAACCTCTGGGTATCTCTCACGGTCAAACCCCTTTGGCATATATTAGCACTAAACATTTACAAATGACCACCTGGGAATCTCACACGGTCAATACCCCTTGGTCAACATAACATCAATTAAGTTATAAACTATCACCTGTCCATCTCACACAATTAGTAACCCTTCGTCAAAATAGAATTAGTTCATTTAATAACGACCCTATGGGTAGCTCTCATGGTCTAAACACTTTAGTATATGACCACCTAGAAGCTCTCATCGTCATTATCTCTGGGTCAACATGAAAAGAAATCATACATAAATGACCCTAGCTCGGGAGTCTCTCACAGTTAAATTCCCCTTTGGACAAACTTTTACAATGTGAATCACAAGCATCTCATATAATCATTAACTCCATCTTAACAACATGAGTCATGGAAAAGATGGAAATTCTAATAGGTATCCTAGACCAAACAAACATAATCAATCAAATAATGGAGAGATACCCATAATCAATGAATAAAACGTTATGCATAAGCAATTATCCTTTTTTTAATCTACCAAACCATAACTGGTAATAAATTTGGTCTAATTCAAAAAAAGGAAAACCCAAAATGTGGTTATACATAAATTTTAGCATATATAAACCAAACACCATCAACGAAAGGCATAAACCACCAAACATGATGTCGTACGATCAACACTCTTGAACATCGACCCTTGAATCATCATAGAATAGTGTCGATCTAGAAATAGTTGAAAACTTTCAACATTCAAATACTCACGAGAGAGGAGGAATTAAGAAGAGATGCTCTAGGGGAATAGATAACTCGCTGATGGGATTCTAGCCAAATGAAGATGTCTTACTCGGAGCTTAGATAGAGAAATGTTTTTTCGATCTTTGTTCATAATTCTTGAGCACTCTTATATGAATCTTTGGAAGAAGAAGTGGTTTCTCAATATGATACATGACCCCACTCAGTTATATTAAATAGAAATAAAACTAGACGACATGTTCATTAATGGTACACATCATGTAGTACCCTTAAACAGTCCTTACCTTTAGCTATCTTCTAGGTAACCTACACATCCATGTGCTCGGTCGTTACATGGCTAGTATGCAGCTGTAGGCGGTACCTAGGTACACAGAGTGTACTCAAGAGTACACGATGTGTACATAGAAAAATTCTCAATTCTTCCTTTTTCCTAAACAATAACCCAAAATAAATATCCTTACCTGAAATGAAGATATGGCTTCTTACAAACATCCCCCTTAATGAAATCCATCCCTAAATTTCCCTTCCCAGGGTGGGGAAGAAAAAACATAAAACAACTCTGGATACTGTGATTATACGTCGGCCTCCATTTTCCTTGTCTTGTCCTATACTCACATGTGGTGCACTAGCACCTGTACTAGAGGAATAGGCTGGCCACAGAGAACCATCATGTTGTGATCCGCAAAATTAATAGTGTGCTCCTAGAAGGATGAATCCACCTACAACTCAACATCCACAGGTTGAAAAACATGATATGGGTCTGAAAATTAATGGCATTGCTGAGAAACATGAAAGTTTTCATGCATATCTCAATACCTCTAAGGTAACTACAACCTATATGAAACTAGTACGACTTTATCCAAAACCTCAAATGACCCGATGTATCTTAGTGAAAGCTTCCCCTATCTCTTAATTCTCTTGTGTCCCAACCTCAGTGTGACACATAAGAAACCCAAATCTCAAAACTCAAACTCCAGATGTCATCTCCATCGATCATCATAATATTTTTTGGTGATACTGTGTGGCGGACATCCTCTTTTGAATCAACTACACATGCTTAGTGGTCTCCTGGACAAGACGAGGTCACAACATAGCTACATATCCTACCTCCATCCAACATAGGGGTGATCAGCATGGACTACCAAACAAAGCCTCATATGGTTTCATCTAAATCATTGCCTAAAAATTTCTAATGGAAGAAAACTCCACTATGGGTATGTGTATCTCTCAAGACCCCCTGAAACCCTGGTTGAATTCTCAGAATAGGTCCCCCAAAACCTAAATTGTGCGCTAAGACTGGCCATTTTTCAGGGGATGGTTAGTTGTACTCAGAAGTATATGTGTATCGATAGCCCTATGTATTTTATTCCAGACACGAGAAATAAACCAGTCATCCCAGTATGAAATGACAGAGTGTGGAACCCCATGAAAACATAAAATATCTCGGATAAAAAACCTTTCAATCTCATCAACACTGAAGGTTTTCTTTGATCAGCAGGAAATGTGCAACCTTCATTAGCTTGTCGATAACAACACAACCCACATCATTCCCTCAAGGCAAACTCAGTAAACCCATAATTAAATTCACTACAACATCATTACAATTCTACTGATGAATGGGTAACTGTTGAAAAAGCATAGTCGGTTAATGATGCTGCACATTTATCTACTGATAGGTGGAACATCTTATAACAAAACTAGCTATATCCCTCTCTATACCGAGCCACCAATATTGACATTGTAGATCTCGATACATCTTGGTGACACCACGATGAATTTCCCAACATTGAAATGAAAATATCGCATCAAATCATCACGTATTTTTTTTGACACCCATATGTGTCCATGAAATTGAATGACCTCATTGTTTACAATAGTCTACCTAGGTGTTGGGTCCTCTCCTGAAACACCCTCTTATAGGACTATTCCTTAGGGATCAGATAGTTTCCTCATTCTCACCTGATTCAGTAGAGTAGAGGTAACAACTATATAAGAAATAAAAATCTTTCCCTATCTATCGTGCACCTCCTAATGCATCTCAGAGAATAGGGACATAAGATACCACACACTATTGGCCTCCAGAGCTGCCTATATCTATGTCCTTCTGTTTAATGCATCAGCCGCTCTATTACCTTTCCCAAGCTAGTAGGCTAGCTTAAAGTCAAAAGACCGATGGTACTCAACCCACCTTTGTTGTCTCAAATTAATATGTCGCTGAGTAAAGATATATTGGAGACTTTTTTGGTTAGTGTATTCCATAAAATGATCTCCAAATATGTAATGTCTCCAATAGCGTAAAGCATGCATAACTACAGAAAACTGGAGATCATGTGTTGGGTAATTATTCTCATGTGGCCTCAACTGCCGAGACCCGTTCTCAATTACTCATTCTCCATCCATAAGAACTTCTCCCAGCCCATTACCTGATTCATTATAGTAAATGGTGTATCTATTTCATAGTTCTAGAAAAATTAGTATCGGTGTGGAATTAAATCATTCTTTTAGCTCTTGAAGGGATGAATCACATGAATTTTTCCACAAGAACATTGCACCCTTCTTTTATTAGACAAATTAGTGGCACTGATGAGCATCAAAAGTCCTGAATAAAGCTCTTGTTGTATCTAGATAGCACCAGAAAACATTTGACCTCAAAGATGTTCTTCCGCTTCTCCCAAGAAACCACTACTCTCACTTTCTCTTGGTCTAATGACACTATTTTCCCTAAGATGACATGACCCAAGAAGTGAATATGGTCAATCCAAAAGTAGAATTTGGAAATCATATCATATAGATGACACTATCTCAGTGTACTCAATACAATATCATGATGGGTGGCATGGTCATGTTGAGTGTGAGAGTATACCAAGATATCTACCATGAAGAGAACTAACAACCAAAGAATCCATGTAAGGATGGAACACTCAGTTCATTAATGCCATGATAACTTTTGGCGCGTCATTGTGACCGAACAGCATATCCAAATACTCATAGATACAATACCTACTCTAAAAGGCTGTAATAGGTATATCAAATGGTCTAATGCACAATTGATGATAAACATATCTCATGTCCGTCTTCGAGAGCACCTTGGCTCCTCAAAGCTAAACAGAGTGATCATCAATCCTCAGTAAGCAATATCATTTCTTGACCATCAACTTGTTCATCTTCCAATAATCCACAAAATATACGACGGTACTTCTATTTGTCTTCACAAAAAGGATAGGTGAACCCCAAGGAGAAGTACTGAGTCAGATAAAACAATTTACCAACAACTCTAACTATTTCTTGAGCTCATGTAACTCTGGTGTAGCCATCCTATAAGGAGGAATGTAAATCAGTTTCACTCCTAGTATAATCTCAATAACGAAATATACCACTCACTCCAAAGTTAAACCTGAAAAGTCTTCTGGAAAGACATCTCTGGAATAATCCACCACTAGAAGAAAGTCGATCTGTGATGTTCCCTAGTCATCCATATATAAACTAGGTATCTAGACTGTAATTCCACCCAACTCAAGATACTTGTGTCCATCTCTTCTCTCTTGGACATAACATTCACCCTTCAATAGAAAAGACCCACCCTCTGGTGACATGAAACTCACCCATCAATGATAACAGTCAATAAAGGCCTAGAAGGAGACCAACCAATTCATTCTATGAATGACATCGAAACCTATCATCTCCAAGACATAAAGTTTCCACAAGAAGTTAGACCCACCAAACTCAAGAGGGAACTCCTTTCATTAACTTACACTATCCATACTAATTCCTAATAGATTTTCTAGTATCATAGCATCATCATATGTAATGATTCATAGGCTAAAGATCTCCACAATGGAAACAGATATAAAAATATGGGAAACTGCTGTATCAAAAAGAGAAGTAGCTAAAACTGAGAAAACTAGAATCGTACCCCTAACTAAAGTGAGTCCCAAATCCTATTTCTGTAGGGTATTATCCAATGTAAAAGTTTGACTTAACCATGGACCTGTAACCCTGCATGACTACCCTGAGTTGACCCACCTTGTTGTCACTAAAAACACACTACTTGACTACCATGACCACAACAACCTCCTCAACCTGAACAGCCTGACGAGCTCTAGTTTTATGAATGGTGAGTAAATTTTGGTCTTACTCCTAAACATGGAATCATATCAGATCTCCTCTCACTCTATGTTGGTAGAAAATATTTTCAAAACACTTAATGTGGACCATCTTGCTGCAATATCAGAACTCGACTGGGTCTTACAAGCAATGTGGTGTTATATTCTCACTCTTCATGCACTAGTAGCATACCACCTGCCTACCTAAAGAAAAATCATGTGAAATCCCCCTACAACACTTCCTACTATTTGTAGAAGTAGCACCATCCCTGGATGCTGAACCACCCTGGCTCACATCTCCCAACACCCTTAGATTGTGCATGGTAATCAACACCTGATTCACTGTCGCAGCCACCGATGTCAGCCTAAAAACATTCACCGGTGGTCAGATCACATATGTGAGACCATCCTCAAATATCATAGCCATTTATAACCCATCTCCTCCCAAAACTAGTGTAAATCACTGATTATCTATAAAATAATAAGAGTAATCCATTACTGAAAGAGCGCCCTGCTCAAATCTCTTGAACTCTTGGGCTTGATCGGCCCTAAACGTATCGTGGTAGAAATAATCATAAATGGTCCTATGAAACTCTTCCCAGGACATATCTCGATGACACCCCACATATGAGATAACGTCCCACCATCTCTTGGAGAAATCATATTGCATGTACATTTCAAGCATCACCCTCCTATCTGGAGGCATCTCCAAATGCTCAATGATAGAAAGCATGACCTCCAAACATGACTCTATAGCATGTGGTCCTGCATCCCTTGAATAAGTGAATGGATTCCACTACTGAAACACCCTCGTTAACTCATCCATAGTCAGAGTAGGTTGTGGTGATCCCTGATATAATACCTGCTATTTTTTAAATGGTATTGGTATATGTAATGTTTCATTTGGATGGAAACCAAGCTTTGGTCGCCAAGGTGTTATGGGGAATCATGTATTGGAATTTGGCTGATCATGTTTGAACTTTAAATGAAAAGTTTCAATTTATGATGTGAATAATGATGCCAAACTTTGATTCACGGAGAATATGAGCTCCCATGGGTTGGAATTTGTCATACCTTTGACGAAATTTATGTCTTCAAGGGATCTAGAGAAGTTTCAAAGTCTTAATATCCAGTAACCCAGACAGAACAGTGTGTGATATTATGAAAACATTCCATGTGTTCTTCTATTATGGAGGAAACAACTTTTCTTATGTATATGTCATGTGCCATATATACACTCCATGTAGTATTTGACCATTTGACTGACTATGTGTGGAGATACACGGGGTTGATAAATGTTTTGTATAACATGTCATGTGATATATGTATACATCATGCTATAGAGACCATGATTACGACAATGTGAATAAAGAAACTGGTGGTTGAAATTTGGATGGTACAGATTGTGTCTAGTTTTTACACATCGTGTGGTGATCAACATTATATCTAGTTGTGTGACTAAAGACATGGGTGGATGGACCAAAAGTAGTACATGTTGTGTCAAGGGAGAACATGTCGTGTAGTGTTACCCAGGAGAGAACAGTGCAGTTCATCCATGTCGAAGAACCTATACAAGAGGGAAAATTCAAGTACACAATGTCTGTCAGGATGAACACGTTGTGTGTGTGGGGTGTTATAAAAATAGGTTATCAGAGGTACACACCCATGTTATGGAATAAGGTAACATGTCAGGTATTGGTTCTACATGCCGTGTAACCCTCTTTTGTAAAACATGAATTATTTCATCCCATGTTACTTTCTTGCACATTTATGTTTTTTTCCTTGATAATCTTAAACTCAGGTGTGCGCTTGAACTTTCAGAGTTATGTCACTGAGCCATCCTCTGGTTGTACACTAGGTACAGGGCGATGATCAGACACTAGAAATGGTAGATTAGGGACTACCAGCAGATCCTCCCATTGTGGCCATCTTAGTAGCAGCTGTTATACCGGGCGCAGGTGCTGATTCACAATTCCATGAAGACTTTATGAGGATGATGCATACCTTTCAGGGAGCACCAAACCCTACACCGACTATGGATGAGTTTATGAGGGTGTTCTATTAGAAGAATCCTACCACTGTTTTATGGGATGGATGACCGTAGGTTGAAGAGTCATGGTTGGGGGTCATGCTTTCTATCATTGAGCATCTGGAGACACCTTTGGAGAGGAGGTTAAATCGTTGAAGTACATGCTACAAGATTCCTCCAAGATATGGTGGGATTTTTTCTCAATGGTGATGCATCATTGAGATATGTCTTGGGAAGAGTTTCAAAGGACCTTCTATTATTACTTCTACCCTAAGAGGTTGAGGGCCGATTGAGCCTGAGAGTTCATGCAATTGGAGTGTGGAGACCTTTCAGATATGGATTACTATTCTTATTTTATAGAGCTTCAGCGCTTCACACCTATTTTGGGAGGTGACGAGTTATCTTTGGCTATGATATTTATGGATGGTCGCAGATATGGAATCTGATTGAAGGTGAATTTTTTCGGCTGAATTTGTGGAATACATTAGTGAATCAGGTGCTGATTACTTAGTGAAATCTAAGGGAGTTGGGATCTGTGAGACAAGGTCATTTAGCTTCTAGGGTTGGTGATCTTTCGATAGATTAGAGGAAACAATGTAGGCATATTTTACATGATATTTCATTAATTATCCAGGGGCTATGCTATGTGTGTGGGAAGAGTGGGCATATGAGACCACCTTACCTGAAGGACCCGGTCGAGTGTTGATCTTTTTGAATGATGGGAAAAATTTAGAATTTTTTTAGATTTTCTCACTAGCAGTGAGTGAGATGGGATCTGTTATGAATCCACATTCATATGAAGGACCACCATTTTTTCATCAGTCTGGGAATTGGATTTTTTCAGGCCTTTTAGACTGAGGAGGTGGTTTTGGCCATGGTAGTTAGGCTGCAAGTTTTTAGTGACATTAGGCTGGATCATCTTTGGGTATTATGGCCGGGTCACAGGGACACGGTACATGTTATACTATTATAGTGGAGTAGACCCATCTGTAGTAGGATCCCATACCCTCTACAGTTAGTGTTAAAATTCTAGTTACCTCAATTTTAGCTTCTTCTCTTTTTGATACAAGTGCTTCCAATAGTTTAATATTTGTTTCTATTTTGTATATCATTGGTCTATATATATTTACATTTGATGATGTTATGATACTATACACTATTTTGGGGATTAGGACAACTACTATACATCAATGAAAGGAGTAACCCCTTGAGGTTGGTGTGTGTCACTGCTTATGGGACAACCATGTATTAGAGAAGATAGGCTTCGATTTCATTCTTAGAATGGACTAGTTGGTCACTTTCCAAGCCTTTGTTAACTTCTATCATCACAGGCTGTGTTTCACATCACCAGATGGTGGGTCTTATCTACAAAAGGTGGATGGGATGTCCAGGTGGGAAGAGATGGACCAGTCCATCATGGGTTGTGAAGAATTGTATTCCATATTTCTCGTTTATATCTAGAAGAACAAGGGATTTCACAGATGGACTTTCCTACAATATTAGATCATTTCAGACATGTATTTCCAAATGTCTTTTTTGGTTTACATTTGTAGAGTGATGTATATTTCTCTATTGATCTTGTACTAGGAGAAAAACTGGTGTCCATTACTCTTTATAAGATGGCTACACCAAAGTTATAGGAGCTGAAGAAGTAGTTAGATGAGTTGGAAGCAAAGGTTTTCATCCGACCAAATACTTCTCCTTGGGGTTCACCTGTTCTTTTTGGGAAGAAGGAAGACAATACCCTCAATCATTGTGTGGATTATCAAAGGCTGAACCGGTTGATGATTAAGAGCTGATATCATTTTATGAGGATTGATGATATCTTTGATCATCTTCGAGGACACCAAGGGTTCTCGAAGATTGACTTGAGATCCAGTTGTCATCACCTTCACATTAAACCATCAGATATACCTCTTACAGAAATTATTATTAGGTATGTCAGGTATGAGTATTTGGTTATGTCGTTCAGTCTCAAAAACGCGTTAGAAGTTTTCATGGGATTGATGAACCCGATGTTCCGTTTTTACTAGGATTATTTTGTGGTAGTCTTCGTGGATGATGTCTTGGTGTACACTCACACTCTACACGACCATTCCACCAAAATTGAGAATATATTGAGTACACTGAGAGAGAATCATATATATGTTAAGATTTTAAAATGAAACATTTGGATAGATTATATTCACCTCTTGATTCATGTCATCTCAGAGATAAGAGATTCAGTAGACCTAAAGAAAGTGATAGTTGTAGTTTCCTTAGAGAAGATGAAGAACGTCTATGTGGTACAGAGTTTTCTATGGCTAGGTAGATACTATAGCAGCTTTATTCTAGAATTTTCACAGTTAGTAGTGCCACATACATTCCTGACTAAGAAAGGTGTGAAGTACTTTTGGAAAGATTAATTCATTTCAGACTTTCTGGAGATGGAATATAGATTGACTTCAACACCGATACTTATTTTTACAGATCCAGGAAACAATTTCACTGTTTACTGCGATGCATTAGGTATAGGGATAGTAGTAGTTCTTTTTCAGGGGGAATGATTCATTGCATACAATTATCATTTGTTGAGGCAACATGAGAGGAATTACCCAATGCATGATCTTGAATTAGTTGTAGTTGTTCATGATTTACCCATTTGGAGACATTATATTTTGGGTGAGTATTTTGTAGTATACACTGAATAAAAAGTCTCAAGTATATTTTTACTCAGTGAGATTCTAATTTGAGATAGCGATGGTGGGTTGAGTAACTTCAATATTTTGACTCGGAGCTTGCCTACATGCTTGGAAAAGGCAACGTAGTGGATGATGCGTTAAGCGGTAAGACTCATATACATACGATTCAAGAGTCCAGAAATGATTGGTAGCTTATGGTTCTATTCTCTGAGATGCATTTGGGGGTTCACGATAGACAAGGGTAGATTTTTTCTTCTTCTATAGATATTACCTCTACTCTACTAGATCAAGTGAGAATGAGGTAGCTGTCAGATTTCGAATGCATAGTCCTATAGGAGAGTGTGTTAGGTGAGGACACTACTCCTGGGTGGACCGTATTTGACGATGAGGTATTGAATTTTCATGGATGTGTATGGGTGTCAGCAGACATACGTGAGGTGTTAATGTGTAATTTTCATTCCCCAGTTTGGGAAGTTTATCCTGGTGTCACTAAGATGTATTGAGATCTACACCGTCACTATTGGTGTCTAGGTATGAAGAGGGATGAGGCTAGTTTTTTCATGAGACGTTCCACCTATCAATAGGTGAAGGTGGAACATCAGCAACCAGTAGCGCTTTTACAGTAGTTACCCATTCCTAAGTGGGAGTGGAATGATGTCGTAATGGATTGTGTGATAGGTTTACTGAGGTCAACTCGAGGGAATGATCACATTTGGGTTTTTATTGACATGATCATGAAAGATGCACACTTCATGCTAATTAAGTAAACCTTAAGTGTTGATGATCTTAGAAGGTTGTACATCCGATAGTTTTCATGTTTTCATGGGGTTCTTCACTATATCATTTCAGACAGGGACACCCGGTTTACTTCTCATGTCTAGCAGGGACTATAGAGGACTTTGGTTACACAGGTACTTCTGAGTACAACATACCATCCCAAAATAGATGGCCAATCCGAGAGCACGATTCAGGGTTTGGAGGACATGCATCGTCTTTGCATCTTGGATTTTGGGGGATCTTGGGAGAGACACATACCCCTAGTGGAGTTTGCACACAATAAATGTTTTAGACAATGATTCAGATGGCACCATATGAGGCTTGGTATGGTAGGCCTTGTCGATCACCCCTATGTTGGCTAGAGGTAAGAGAGGCAGTTAGGCTAGGATCTCGTCTTGTCTAGGAGACCACTAAGAAGGTAGAGTTGATTCGGAAGAGTATGGTTATTGAACAATATCACCAAAAATCTTATGGTGATCGATGGAGACGAACTCTAGGGTTTGAGTTTGGAGATCAGGTTTTCTTACATGTCACACCATGGTTGGGACATCGTAGGATTAGGAGACAGGAAAAGCTTTTATCGAGATACGTCAAGCTGTTTGAGGTTTGAGATTAGGTTTTCTTACTTGTAGCACCATGGTTGGGACATAGTAGGACTAAGAGACATGAGAAGCTTTTACCGAGATACGTCGAGTTGTTTGAGGTTTTGGAGAGAGTCTGGCCAGTTGCATATCAATTGCAGTTACCTAAGAGGTAAGAGGATATGAATGACGTCTTTCATATTTCATTGCTATGACATTACATTTCATACCTTTCACATGGTTTTTAACCTGAGGAGGCTGACGTATGATCACAATGGAAAACGTTAGTTGAATTTTCATCTTCACCACCCTTTGAAGGGAAATTTTGGGATGAATTGATTTTTCGGGGGATGTTTGTAAGAAACCAGATCTTTATTTTAGGTATAGATATTTATTTCGGGTTTTTTTTAGGAAAAATGAAGAATTGGGAATTTTTATAAGTACATGTCGTGTACTCATGATTACATGTCGTGTACCTGGGTACCCCATATAGCCACGTAATGGTTATGTAAAGGCTGAGTACATGGCTGTGTAGGTGACCTAGCAGACTAATTATGGTAGGGCCCAATTAAGGGTACTCCATGGTGTATACCTTTACTGAAAATGTCATGTAGTTTTAATTTTATTTGATATAACGAAGCCAGGCTGGGTCTCATATCCAGAAACCACTTCTTCTTATCGTGTTTCATACAGGAGCACTTTGTAACAACACACAATGATCGAGTCCCTGTTTCTCCAATTGATCTCCAATTGGACGTCGTCTATTGGGTTGGAATCCCACTGGTGAGATCTCAATTCCACTAGATCCTCTACTCCTGATTCATCCTCTCTCATGAGTATTTCAAGGGTGAACATTTTTCACCTTTTTGAAGATCTGTGTCATTCTAGGTTGATTCAAGGGTCAAATTTTAATAGTGATGATCGTATGACATCATGGTAGGTAGTTTGTGCCTTGTGTTGACTATCTATGTATTATATATACTATAAGTGTTGTATACCCATGTTTGCGGTTTTTCATGTTTGGAATTAGACCTTGTTTATTACCTTTTATGGTTTGGTAAATCGATAAAAGGTTAATTCATTATGCATAACGTTTTTTACATTGATTATGGGTGTGTTTCCATTGATTTATTGATTATGGACATTTGGTCTAGAATTATTGTTAGGATTTATTTGTTTTCTATGCCTCGTGTTGTCAGGATATAGTTACTAATTATATAAGAATCATGTGATACACATTGTGGTATTTGAGCAAGGGGAATTTGATTGTGAGAGATTCCCTAGGTAGGGTCATTTATGTATAAATTGTTGTTATGTTGACCAAGAGGTATTGATTGTGAGATCTGATAGGTGGTCATAGACAAGAGGGGTTAGACTGCGAGAGCTACCCAGAGGGTCGTTATTAAATGTATTGATGTTATGTTCACCAAGGGGTATTGATCGTTTGACCTTCCTAGGTGGTCGTTTGTAAATTATTAGTGCAATGTTAGACTATAGGGGTTAGACCGTGAGAATTACCTATACGGTCATTACTAAATGAATTGGTGTTTTGTTAGACCGTGGGGGTTATACTGTGAGAACTTTCTCAATGGGTCATTATTGAATAATTGAAAAAAATGTGATGAGTCCTTCCAAACAAAGAAGATCCTTTGACTCTATCATACTTGATTGTTTAAATGGTCTTATGAGACGTCTGTTTTTTTCTATTACATAGGGGATACATATATTAGGCTAGATCTTAAGGTTTACATGATTCAATGGATTGATTAAAAAATGTAAATGAATGTAATTGAAAATAGTCAGATTTTTTACTTTTGAGTACTTCCTAGTTTATTACATAATTTCTGCATATTACTTACTATATATATATATTAACTAACAGTTACGCACAGATATTTGGTATTCATCTCACACCCTGTTTCGGTCATTTTTTTGTACCCAAACTGATTTTATGGTTGCTAGTGAAGATAAGGGAAGGTACCCTTCTTCATCATGTGCTTTATTGCTGTCGGAGATGGAGAGCATGTGACCAAGATGAGGCTTGTGATGCTATTAGAGTTTAATTTTTTTTTACTCTCATTTTTGTATTATATTTCTATATTTGTGACTTTTATGGATTCTTTCCAAGACACATGTGAAATGCATCATTTTTATATGCTCCAGTTGTTATATTACTATCAGGATTCTACTGTTTACTTTTATTGTATGGTATTACTTCTTCCGCTATTGTTTATTATTTTCTTTTTACTGTGTATACTCTGCCAATGTGGGAATAGTTTCCCCATTTTCATATTGTTTCCCTCACTGCTAGTCGGTAGACTATGGTGTTTGGGGAAATGTGAATGAGTTCATGTGATGAAACAAGTTCGGGGCACCTTTGAGAATCACCTAGCACAGGGATGTTACAAAGTTTGTAATATCCCAGTTCTGAGTGTCACCCAAAGGTGACCTGAACATGGTTTGTCACATGATCTCAAACACATTTCCTAAAAAGCTAGAGGTTGTCGACTAGAAATAATGGAAATGGTATGAAATTGGGGAAACTACTCCCTCATTAGTAAATTATACACAACCAAATTAAAATAGTAAATAATAGCTGAAGGTTTAATACCATACAACAAAAGTAAACAAAATAATATTAATAGTAATATAACAACTAGAGCATATAAATTTTTTCTTGTCACATGTTTCTAGGAATGCATCCCAATAAGTCAAAATTCTGGAAATACAATAATAAAACAAAATTATAGAAAAACAGTAAACTCCAATTGCATCGTAAGCCTCATCTTGGTCTCATGCACTTTAGCTCCAACAAAAATCAGGTATCCAATAAAGAGGGGTTCTTGCCCATATCTACACCTTCAACCATATAATATATTTGGGTCCAAAAAAATTACCCACATAGGGTGTGAGTCGAATATAGTTGGAAACCACCAACGATATGTAGCTAACTATCAGTGAATATATATAGTATTTACTATGCATAAATGAAGTAATAAACTATGAAATACTCAAAAGTAAACTCTCTTACAATTTTCAATTGAATTCATTTAAATTTGTTATTAAATCTTTTCAATCAAGAAAACGTTGTATTCTAGCCTCTGATTTGCATCCCCTATGTAATAAAAACAAATAGACATCTTCAAAGACCATGTAAACAATCAAGTAAGTCAGAGTCCAAGATTGTGCTTTTTCTTGGAGGACACATCATAATCATTCAATTACTCAATAACAACCCTTTGGGAAACATCTCACAGTCTAATCCCCCTGGTCTAACATAACAACTGTTCATTTAGTAACGACCCTCTAGGTACCTATCTTGGCCTAACCCCTCTGATCTAACATAACACAAATCATTTACAAACGACCACTTAGGCATCACACATGGTCAATAACCCTTGCTAAAAATAGAATCAATACATTTAATAACAACCCTCTGGGTTTCTCTCATGGTCTAACCCCTATGGTCTATGACCACTTGGAAGCTCTCATATCCAATACCTCTGGGTCAACATAAAAACAATTCATACATAAATGAAACTACCTTGGGAAGTTCTAACTAGAAGTCCCCATCCTTAAACAATACAAAATCTTGAGTTAATTCTTGAATTAACATTGAGGATCTTTTCAGGTTTACATTTTTGTAGAATTAGACCATAACTATTACAATACATCTCAAATATTATATGGTAGACCCTTCAACTCTAACCAATTTTTTCAAAATAATAAAACTTATTAAAAAATAATTATTTTCCTGATAAAAAACTTCTTGAAATATTCCTTTCACTTACCCTTCCATAAACCCTGTAAAAAACAATTCAAAAACATGGGATGAGCATAAAAATATCACTATGAGATATACAATAAGGAAATAAAACATTAGTCCATCGATACATAAAAATCAACAAAACCAAACTTTTCAATCATAAAACTTATGTTCTTTAACATACATTATGAAATCATAAGATTTATGAATAATACGTAGAAATAATAAATCCTAAATGGGACTTGTGACATCCACAACATACATACATTGTAGCTTTCACAGCTACATAGGGACTTTCATTTGGAATACCCATCATAGTATATTCTATAAATCTCTTAATAGAAACAATAATTATTACCTCCATCACATTATCCATTGCATTGGGGAGAAATATCGGGCTCACCCACCCTAGGTTTATCATGGAACCACCCAAATTTGGTTTATTACGTAACCACCTATCAAATTTCCATGTACCATTACATAATAATAAAACAAAAAATATTGAATTTTTCTATATTTCCCTCATCAATCAGAATAAATAAATTTTGGATATTGAAATATTCAATCCATTTCCAAAACCATTTAAAACATTTAATAAATATATATTTGAATCAATGTGTCCCACGCCACATTGATGATTTAAAAAAAATTAACATTTTAAAACCTCAATTTACATATAAATAAATTTGTAAAACCATTTTTCAAACATGAAAATTAATGAGAATGTTTTATAAGAATAAATTATCAAAATATTTGAAACGATGTTTTAGGTAAAGAGTACCTTTCCACCTGAGAAAATAATTGAATAAAAATAATTAAATAATAACATCAAAAGAAACATTAAATATAATAAGAATATATAATTTCATGATATAAAATGTTAAAAGGGTCTTATATACACCTTATAATATATTAAAGTTTCACAATATCAAGATATCCCTCAGTGAAAGGAGATTGATACATAGTCCCTGACAAATATCATTTTGTAAATAAAATAGATATACATTGTGTATTCACTATATGTACACATAAAGAAATTATAAATACATGCTAGGATATAAAAATATATTTATCACATAATCATATCATGACATAATCAACTAGTATAAGTTTAACCCAATGAATGGAAATTAGGTTAAGAAATTCCATTACGAAAATTTGGCAGCCTAATTAATTCATTTAAAATTACAAGGATGAGTTAATGAGAGAGAAAAGGGTCTCTCATCACATGGACATAAAATTTAAATCAATAAGGATATATAAGAACATATCCCAATATAAGAAATTTTAAATTCAAATACATAACATAAAAGCAGTCTTTGACTAAAAGAAGAGGGTGAAATCTTCCCTTATCATGAGTCTGACTTGTCTCGTTCATTATTTATATTCCTGAATAATAAAAATAAGAAACATTATACTATATTCAAAAAAACATTTCAATTTTATTATTAATTTTATGTTACTTATCATCATGTTATAAAAATAACATAATTATTTAAGTTCAGATCTCTCATTTGGTCGATATTCGGTACTATAGTCAAAAATAAACTTGATATAATTACAAATTGTCAATGTGTTCAAAATTTAATTTTCTATAGAATAATATTTATGATATAAATATCATATATATCCATTATATATATTTATTTATAATATTCCACAAAATTTGTATATAATAGAGGAAATACACCGTTCATGGAGATGGTAAGCCGTACTTACGCATGAACTCTAGTTTCATTTTGTTTCATATTTAATGGAATTAAAAATAAATGATACATAGGTATATTATAATTACATTATAATATCTTGTTTTATATATGTTACATAATTTTATTAATTCCATGTTTTATACATTCCATGTATGTCATGAACGGTTCATTTCCCTTTGAAGAGGTGGTAGTCCGCCCTTCCTTAAATGAAATTATCAGATTTACACATTATGGAAATCATAAAGGTATGATTTAAATAAAAATATAATGATAGAGATTATTTAAATATAATATATATCATATATAAATCTAGTTCCATCAATATGGACGCCATGAGAGGTGGTAGGGGAAACCAAACAATCATCATTTTGTGAGGTAGTAGTTCGCTGTACACAGAAACAATATGTTTATATCCATTAGATAGAGGTGTGTGTAAGTGTAGTTGTAATACCTCTCATAAAGACAAACTAGTATATTTGGGATACTTTTTTTGTTATGTAATTAATTAATATTAATATAATAGAGTGTTAAGAAGTAAAATAATGGAATGACACTTTAGAGAAGACGCTACCTTTTAAAATGTGTAACTCCATTATTTGAGCGAAAATGATATCATCATTTGTATTATGCCAATGGTAAGGATTCTTGGAGGATGAAAGGGATATTGTGAGATTATTTGGGAAGATTTTGGATAATCAATGGGGCTTTATAGGTTTGACTAAATGGGTAGGGGTGATACCTTTTATAAGTGGGTGGAGGGGCACTTTTGGATAGTTTTGAAGTATTATTTTATTATAAAATTATTTTCCGATTAAAATGGCCCCAAAGTCATTTATTTAAAATATAATATTACTTTCTGTATAAATATTTTCAATAAATAGGTTTTAGACAAGTCTAGGTCCCAAATTTAACCTTATCTTTTAGCTTTAACCCTTGGTTAACTAATTTAACTCTTACCATGTCTTCTTGTATATTCATACTATATGGCTAATACAGTAACAAAAAAATGACAATAAAACATAAATAGGTTAATTAATTACTTTTTCACCTTTATATAATGTATTTGAATGAATATTAGATTTTTCAAACGATTATATCATTTCATAAAATAGTATTTTTTTTTAAAAAACTCATTTATGTTATTTTGTATACTATTGATATCATAACTTTTAAAAAATCCATAACAACTTGATTCATTAAAAAACATCTTTAATTATAATCTAACAATTAATAATCATCCATAAAATTCTTTTATAGATTAAAATGTTTTAAAATAAATTTATTTTAATAATTATAATCTCATTTATTTAAATCATTCATTAATAAGGTAATCACTACATCATCAATGTGTCATAAATATGTTTAATTATTTGATGTATAAAAATTATAAATAAAATAAAATGATATAGGAAATAATTTTATATTTATAATGAATATTTATAGTAAAATAGATCAATTATATAACCCCATATAAAATTTTTTTAATAAAAAGGACATGATTTTGTAATAATTTTCCTTTAAATTAATTCTTATAAAATGTTATTTTCACCTCAAAGAGGCTATATGAGGTCCCCAAATATACCCAAGGATGACCATGTTCTGACATATATCATAAAATATTATAATGAAATGTTTTAGTGTAGTTTAATATTATAATAATATTATTTTTCTTACCCTTATTTACAAGATTTACCCTTTAACCATGGTAAAAAAAATAATTACTGAAGTTACTGTTCATAATGTATAAAAATAAAATATACATATTTAAAAAATTTGGACCTATAGATTTAAAATATGCAATCCATTTTTTCCAAATTAAAAACACCTAAGTAGAAGTAATTAATTTAAAATTAATTCTCGTTATCAAAACCAAAAAGTGAGTTTTTAAGAAATAATAACTATCAAAATATTGACATGTGTTTATGTCCAATTAAAATGTAAAATTACTTAAAAGGACCATAATTTTATTAAATGATAAAAATATAATCCAATTATACTTTAAAACCAATGAAAATAAATATCTAACTATATAAATTAATTAGATAAAAATGCAGTTTTGAATTCAAATGCTTTATTTTTCACTATTCATTAAAAATAACTTTATCAGAAAAATACTAAAATTTCATCCCAAGTAAATTTTGAGGTCCCTATTCTAAATAAGAACTTTAATTTTCGAAATATAAGATATAAATGTGACAAAACTATATTTAAAAAGGGTTTTACAAGGAAAGATGGTAAAACGACCTTTTACAAATATTTGAGTATTTTATGCTTAAAATTTAATTCATTCTTATTTTAAGCCTCTAAAATTTATTGGATAAATCTAATGAAATTTCATAATCATAATTTAGTAATTTTGATTCATTCCCTCCAACACAACTTCTAGGCATTAACTAATATTTAAAATAATAATAATATTGTATTAATTTTTTGGTATAAAACAAAGATGTGTGCAACGTAAGATTTCAAGGAAACCTATTGTTGCATGTTGAGTATGCTATCATACAATGTGTCCTCATTAACATAAAATAAATAACTTACTTGGAAAAATTAATATATATTAAAATTTATTATTTTATTAATATATGGGTCATTACATCCTTCCCCCTTTTGTAAATTGCTTCCTTGTTATTTTAAAATTGGGCTCGGAAATTTCATTGAAAGTCCCACATCGGAAAAAGAGTCAATAAAACTATCATTTTAAAATAAATAAGTAGAATTAAAATAGTCCCTTGAGATAACCCATACTAGGATTCCATGTTGAAAACATTGATATAAAAGAGAAAAAAACCATCAAATTATGATGTAGAGTGATATAAAACATGATCAGGAGAAGTTTAATAATAAGAAAACAAAAAACTTGTGATGGGTTAAACGGTCTTTGATTTCCTAGTATGAAAAGTAAATGGAAAAAAATTTGTGGTTATTTTCATAAAATTGAGGAATTTATTAATGAGATTTACTAAGAACATAAGGAAATATACTTAATTTTCATGTAGAGTATCATCCTTTAATAAATTTCAACCAAAAACTCATCATTTCTCCAAACATTGATTATTCAAGATGAATTGGTCACATCTGAAGTGATGGAATCAACTTCTAGAGAATCACATAATCCACAAAAGATAAACTATATATTTCCCTTGCATTTAGAAATTAACCAAAACCCAAATGTTTAGTACAAGATTAGATAATCCCCAAAAGATAATTCTTTATAAGAGAAATACTATTCTTAATCTCGAAAATTCAACAAAAAATACCCAATATTCAATAAATACAATTAAATACACAATGTTCCTAAAAATTATTCAAAGTAATCAAACTATTATTGAAACCCAAAACACGTAAGGATTTAATCACATATTCTTCCACAGTAAATCTTAACATTTATCTCTAAATAAAATTGACTACTCTTAAATTATCATACTGAAAACTAATTAAACTAATCACATATTCCCTTTGATAAGTTAATCATTTCCATAAATAACCCAAATCACCCTATGTCATAAATAAAAACATAAATTCTTCAAAAATAAAATTTCAACCATTACATCAGAAATGAAATACCATAGAATTCTATTTTCCATTGGCATAAAGTTTTCCCAAAAGAGATAACTTCTTCAAAAATAACATTAATCATGTAATAACCAATTCATTTTCATATACTAAGGACATTCTTTTGATAAATCCTAAGTTCCTAAAATCAAATTATTCTTAATCCATAAAATAAATTAACTAAAAATAATAATTCATACTAACCAAGGACTTAAAGTAGGCCAATATTAGGCCATGCGCCCTTGTCGCCCTTTGTTTGTGGGTTTTATTTAGATGGACTTGTCAGACGCATTGAGTTATTGCCCATCCTGTGGGATATCTTTTTTCTAAAACCATATCATTCTTATAACATTCTCAAAAATAATATTATTTCCTCAAAAAATAACAATAGATTATTGTATCCTCAAATGTAATCTAATACCTTTCATTTTGCATCCCAATATGTAATAAACATTTATCACCTCAAAAACAAAAGATCATATGACCCCTAAGGTAATCCATTATACCCACACAAGAAAAGACAATTATTTCTTGAATCAAATTTTCACATATCAAAATTTGGGGTTACACATACTATAAAATGTTTTCCAATGTAATCCCATAATAATAAGATCATCCATACCATTAAGCATTTCATAATCCTATAATATACCATAACTCTTGAATCCCTTATATGTAGAATTGTTACTCATTAAACATTCTTAATTATCCATTAACTATGCATTTCCACCTCTTTTCTTAATAAATAATTCATGCAGATCAAAAATCCACATTATTTATACATATAAATTCAAATAAGCTTCATTCCTTATGGATAAGAAAAAAACATACCTTGAATTCAGATATCATGATCTTCAGGATGTTCCCTTTTTTTGGAATGTTTTCATACTTTCAAAAATTAAACATTTTCTCCACTTTTGTAATTTCACTTTTTGATATACTTGGAAATGATGAGAACTTGAAATCATATAAAAAGGATACCATGACCCATAAAATTATTTTATCAATGAGTACGTGTTGGATAACTGAAACAATTTATTGCAGGTGATTTGAATACTCAAGAAGCTTCCAAAATAATTTGAATATTCTTTTTTCATAATAGTGATGATCAAATCTTTTAGGAGGGATAAGAGGGTTGTGAAAGATCTCTTTACATAAATATTTAAAAATGATCCTTAAACATCTAAAAATAATCAACACTTAATCCTGAAACTGATTATTATTAAAAAAAGAATCCTCTAAAGGGTAAGGATAACATAAAAACTTTTTTATTACTCTAATATATCAGCCTCGTTATATCTTCACTGTTCAGGTTTTTATCCAATCAACCTATTTTACCATAACCCTAAAAATGTTTCCATATGATAATAACACTCTTAGATATATTAGATCCTTTAACGACACCCAGATAAAACCCTAACCTTCAAAGTTATCTAAACAGACCTCTGATACCAAATATAAGGCCCCACCCTTAAAAATTAAATAATCTTGAGTTAATTAAATAATTCACATTGAGTATATTTTCAGTTTTATAGTTTTAGAGAATTACGCCATAACTATTACATTACATCTCAAATAATACAAATTAGGAACTTCTACTCTAACCAATTTTTTCACAACAATAAGACACATTAAATGAAAAACTATTCTTTTATTGATAAAAATATTCTTAAATTCATCATTTCTCTTACCATACTTATACCCTATGAGAAACATTTCAAAAACATGGTATGAGAATAAAACGCTCAGTATGGGATATAAAATAAGGAAATAAAATATTATCCCATCAATACAATAAAATCAATGAAACCATTCTTTTCAATCATAAAACATATGTTCTTTAACATAACTTGTGAAATCAAAAGATTAATGGATAACACATAGAAATCATAAATCAAAAAGGTGACATGTGGCATCCATAACATACTTACATTGTAGCATTCACAAATACATAGGGAGTTACATTTGGAATATCCATCATAGTATATTCCCTAATTAATTTAGGATAAACATTAACTTTTACCTATATCATGTTACCCAATACATTAGAGAGATATCTCAGGCTCACCTACCCAAGGTTTATCATATAACTGCCCATATTTGATTTATCATGTAACCACCCATCAAATGTTAAAGAACTATTACATAATCATAACACATAAAAGATTTAATTTATCAATATTTCACCCATCAATCATAATAAATCAATTCAATATATTGAAATATTAAATCAATTACTAAAATCATTTTAAAAAAATTAATAAAGATATTTTTTAATAAATGTGTCCCATAAAAATTTGAAAATTTGAAAATAATTAACATTTTAAAACATTATCATTCAAATAAATAAATCCTAAAAACATTTTTAATACATGGAAATTAATGATAAGTATTTATAAAAATAAATAATCAAAATATTTAAATCAATGTTTAAGGTTAAGAGTACCTTACCACTTGAGAAAATACTTGAATAAAAATAATTAAAGAGTAACATAAAAAAACATTACATATCATAATAATATAGAAATTAATGATATGAAATGTAAAATGGGTTGTATATACACTTTATAATATATTAAATATTCACAATATCATGATATGCCTCAATAAAAGGAGATTGAGACGTAGTCCCTTACAAAGATCTTTTTGTAAATAATATTGAAAGATTATGTGTATTCACTATAAGTGCATATAAATATATTATAAATACAATATATTATATCAAAATTTATTTCTCACATAACCATATCACTATATAATCATGAAGTATAAGTTTCACCCAAATAATGGAAATTGGGTTAATAAATTCCCTTATGAAAATTCGCTAACCTAATGAAGTCACTTAAAAATTCAGATAATGAGCTGATGAGAGAGAAAAGTGCCTATCATCACTTGAAATAAAATTTAATTAAATAAGGATATAGAATAACATATCCCAACATAACAAAATTTAAATTAAAATAATTAACAAAAAATATGTCTTTGACTAAAAGATGAGGGTGAAATGTTCCCTTACCATGACTCTGACTTGTCTCAATCTTTATTTTTATTATGAATACTAAACGTAGTTTAAATTATAATTTATTCAATACATTTTTCAATTTTATTAATAATTTTATATTACTTATCACCATGTTATAAAAATTACATACTTATTTAAGTTCATATCGGTCGTTTTATTGATATTTTGTACTAGCGTAGAAAATGAAATTTATATAATTACAAATTGTCCATGTGGTCAAAATTCAATTATCTATGGAATTGTATTAATGATTTAAATATCATATATATCTAGTATATATATGTATTTACAATATTCCATAACATTTGAAGATAATAAATGAAATGCACCATTCACAGAGATGGTAATCCATAGGTACTCATGAATGCTACTTTCATTTCTTTTTCATATTTAAAGGAATGAAAACTAAATGATACATAGGTGTATTATAATTCAAGTATAATATCATATTTAATATATGTTACATATTTTTATTAACCCTATCTTTTATACGTTCCATGTATGGCCTGAATGAGTCATATCACATTGAGCGGGAGGTAGTTCACACTTCCTCATATGAAATTATCGTATTTACACATTATGGAAAGCATAAAGGTATTATTTATATAAATAAAAATTAGAATAGAGACAAAATAAATATAATATATATAATATATAAATATAGTTCTATCATAATGGCCCCCATGAGAGGTGGTAAGGTAAAATCCAACAATCATCGTTTCATGAGGCAGCAGTTCGCCCTACACAGAAACATTATGTTTGTATCCATTAGATGGAGGTGTTTGTAAGTGTAGTTATAATAATTCTCATAAAAACATACTAGTATAGTTAGGATACTGGTTTTTTTATATTATAATTTAATAATAATATTATAGAGAGTGAGGAAGTAAAATAATGGAAAGGAACTTTAGAAAAGACGCTACCTATTAAAATGTGTAACTCCCTTGATTTGAGACAAAAGGAATTTGTGCATTACCTTATGCCTAAGGTAAGATTTCGAGGAGGAATATAGGGATTTTTTATGATTATTTGGGAAGATTTTTTATGATCCAAGGTGCTTGAGATGTGTGATTAAATTGGTATGGATGATGCCTTTTTATAAGGGGAGGAGGAGCACTTTATGAATGTTTTGAAGTATTATATTATTTAAAAATGATTTTCGGTTTCAAATGGACCCAAAGTCATTTAATTAAAATATAACATTCTTCTCAGACGAAAACATCTCATCCAGTAGTATTTAGACAAGTCTAGAAAACAAATTTAACCTTATATTTTATCTTTAATCCCTAGTTAACTAATTTTACTCTTACAATGTCTTCTTTTATATTCATACTATATCGATAATATAATTACTATAAAAGGACAATAGAACCTAATGTGGTTCATTAATGAAATTTTAAACATTATATGTTTCATTTGGATGAATCTTATATTTTTAAGACTATTATATCATTTAATAAAATAGTATTTGTTTTAAAAACACATTTATATCAATGTTTTTTTATTCATATCAGGACTTTTTAAAAATCCATAACAACATGATTATTTATATAAAACATAATTAATTCAAATATAACAATTCATAATAATCCATAAAATTCTTGTATGGATTATAAAAGTTTTAAAATAAATTTATTTTAATATTTAAAGACTCATTTATTTAAATCATTCCATAATAAGGTAATCATTACTTCATTATTGTGTAATAAATATAATTTATATTTATGATGTCTAAAAATTATAAATAAAATACCATGATGTTGGAAATATTATTATCTTTATAATTAATATTTATAGTTGAAGATATCACATATATAACCCCATATAAAAATTATTTTAGTAAAAATAATTGGTTTATGTTATATGTTTCTTTACTTTAAATTAATTCTTATAAAATGTCATTTTCACAACGAAGTGGCTCTATGGGGTCTCAAAATGGACATAAGGATTACAATAGTTGGAAATATCTCATTAAATAGTATTTGGACATTTTTTAGGGTTGTTTAATATTATTATATTATTATTTTATTATGGTTATTTTCCAGATTTACCCTTTTACCATGGTAAATAAAACAATTACTCAAGTTACTATTCAAAATGTCTTAAAAATGTAAATATTAACACAATTCAGACCTCCTGATTCCAAATATGGAATCCATTTTTTCAAATTCAAAACATATATGTTTCAGTAATTAATTTAAAATTAATACCCGTTGTCAAAACCAAAAGGAGGGTTTTTAAGAAATAATAACTATCAAAATATTCGCATGTGTTTATATCCAATTAAAATATAATATTACGTAGAATGAAAAAAATTTCCTTAAATGATAAAATTATAATACAATTATAATTTAAAACCAATTAAAATGTCAATCTAACTATATAAATAAATTAGATGAAAATGAAGTTTTGAATTAAAATGCAGTATTTTTCACTATTCATTAAAAAAAAGATCTTTATCAAAAAAATAACAAACATTCATCCAAAGTAAATTTTTATGTTCTCTTTCTAAATAAGAACATTATTTTTTAAAATAGAACATATAAATGTGACAAAAACGTTATTTAAAAATGGATCACCATCAAAATGTGGTAAAACAACCTTTTAAAAATATTAGAGTATTTCACGACTAAAATCATATTCATTATTTTTTTAATCCTCTAAAATTTATTGGATAAATGAAATAAAATTTTATAATTATATTGTATTTGGTTATATTCATTCCTTCCAATACAAAGGCTAGGCGTTAACAACCATTTAAAATAATAATATTATTATATTATTTTTTTGGTATAACTCAAAGTTCTGTGCAACGTATGATTTCAAGGAACCCATTGTTGTGTGTTGAGTACAATATCAGAAAAAGTGGTCTATTTGTCATAAAATTATTATCTTATTCATAAATATTAAAATATATTAAAATGTACTATTATATTAATATCTGGGTCATTTTCCTCCCAGTAAAATTCCCCATGGTCAACTTCTACAATGTGTATCACATGCATATCATATAATCAATTACTCTATCCTAACAACATGAGGCTTGGAAAACAAAGCAACACTAATAGGAATTGTGGACAAAATTCCCATAAGTAGTCAAATAAGATAAAAACTCCCATAATGATGGTATAAAACATTATGAATAATCAATTACCCTTTTATCAATCATCCAAACCATAATAGGTAATAAACATGGTCTAATTACAATCATGCAAAACCCGAAATGTGGGTACATGACACTTTTAGCATATATAATCCAAAGACAATCAACAATAGGCACAAACCACCTACCTTGATGTCATACGATCAACACTCATTAACATCGAACCGTGAATTGGTCTAGAACGATATACATATACAAAAAGGGTAAAAATGTTCAACCTTGAAATACTCACTAGAGATGAGGAATCAGGAGTAGAGGTTCTATGAGAATTGATAAGTCTTTGGTGGGATTCCAATTCAACCGATGAAGAATCAATCAGATCTCGGACAGAGAAACAAGGGCTTGATATTTGTTTGAATTTCCCATGCCCTCCTACATGAAACACTGAAATAAGAAGTTATTTCTTGATATGAGACATGACCCCTCTATATTATATAAAATAAAAAGAAAAACACACGGTGTGTTCATTAAAGGTACATGTCACGTAGTACCCTTAATTATCCCCAGCCTTACGAGGTCATCCTGGTCACCTACACAGCCATGTACTTATCCATTACATGACCTGTATCTGGATGTATGCAGTACCCGGGTACACAGCATGTACATAAAAAAATTTACAATTCTTCATTTTTCCTTAAAAACAGCCCGAAATTAATTTCCATACTTGAAATGAAGATCCAGGTTCTAACAAACATCCCCCCTTAAATAAATTTAGCCCTAAATTTCCCTTCCAGGGGTAACTCATCACCATCCAGAACAGGTGTGAAGCAATGAATCTCTAGAAAATAGGAAGAGTAATCAATTACTGAAAGATTTCCTACTCCAGGTTCATAAACTCGCAGGCTCAATTGACCCTCAATGTATTAGGGTAGAAGTAATCATAGAAGGTCCTCTAAAACAATTCCCAAGCCATATCCTGATGATTTCCTGCCTATGAGAAAACATCCAACCATCTCATGGAGAAATCACGTTGCATATATATCGCAAGATTCACCATCCTCCCTAAAGGTGTCTTTACATGATCAAAGATAGCAAACATGACCTCAACCTATGACTCTACCATCTGTGGTCCTCCATCCGCTAAACAAGTGGGAGGATGCAGCTTCTGGAACACCCAAATGAACTCTCCCATAGTCGGGGCACGGTGTGGTGCTCCCTAAAAGGTCAGTATCATCCTCATAAAGCCTTCACATAATTGTGAATCAGCACCTAGATCTGGTATAATAGAGGTTTCTAAGACGGTCACAACAAGAGGATCTACTGGTAGTCCCTGATCTTCCATTTCCAGTGTTTGATCATCTTCATTTAGCTAGTGTACAAGGAAAATAACATAAAAGTTAAATAAAGTAACAGGAGAAGAATGAATTCATGTTTTACAAAAGAGAGTTACACAGCCTGTAGAACCACTACACGGCGTGTTACCTTAATCCATAACATGGGCTTGTAACTCTTCCAACACGGTCGTAAAAACCCCACACACATAATGTGTTCATCCTGAGACATGGCATGTACTTGAATTTTCCCTCCATCCCAGGTTCTTCTACATGGCTAGAACTATATAGTTCTCTCCTAGGTAACACTACACGTCATGTTCACCCTATTAACAGTGTTTACTACTTATGTTCCATCCATTTGTTTCGTTAGTCACACGTCCTAATACACGGTCGATCACTACATGGAATATACCATCTAAATTTCATCCACTTGTGTCATTAGTCACACAAAATGATATATGGTCTCTACAGCACATCATGTAATTATAGAACACAACATATTCTACAAAACATTTATCAACACTATGTATCTACTCACACAGTTAGTCACAAGGTCAAAGACTACATGGTTTGTACATATGGTACATGGCATGTACTTAAGAGAATTTGTTTCCATTAGAATAGAATAACACATGGCATGTGTTCATACCCTCAAATGCCATGTTTTCTGGAATTCTAGACAGCATGCCTATGAAGCTTCTATAGAAAACTTAAAAACATAAATGTTTTTCCATGGAATGAAAAATTCTGACCCGTGGGAGGCCATACTCCCCATGAATAAAAGTTTGGAATCCTTTTTCACAAAATAACTTGACAAAAATTGATTACTGTTCAAACATGATCCACTAAATTCCAATCCAAGAGGGTCCATAACAAATCTGGGACCAAATATTGGCATCCATCAAAATGAAACATTACATATACCAATACCCTATGAAACATAATAGGTATTCTATCATGACATCTATCATAACAGCATGCATATCTAGCACAACATCTCTCGCAACATCATGAAATCGGTAATGTATCCTAAGTGGCACGATAAGAATGAATGACATGGGATATCTAGAAAGTGATTTTATGATGCATGATATGGCATGACCTCATCTCATCGGGTTGGAACAAAAATAGAACCACAATGTTATAAATCATAACAGAACAAAACAAGTGAATCACACAATGGTGAAATCAAATCAACTATAACAATCCAAAAACTAGAAAAAAAAATTGCAGTATTCAAGGTAACATGGCTTATCCCTATAGACAGGTTTGCTACTCCCAGGCACAAGTTATTTCCAACTACCTATTCCATATTATCCCGATCTATAGGCTCCAAATAGTAAGGTAAAGAAGAAAATAAAACTCCTTCGATACCACTTTGTAATGTATTAGTTCTTGGTCCCACCCAAAGGTTCCCCAAACCCAGTTTGTCACATAACCTCAAGCACATTTCCCCAAATGATAGAGGCTTCCAACTAGCAGCGAGGGCCATGGTATAAAAATGTGGAAACTCTGCCCACATTGGCAGAGTATACAAAGAAGATAGAAAATAGTAAACAATAGCAGAAGCAGTAATACAATTAAACAAAGGTAAATTTTGGTGATCGTAATATAACAACTGGAGAATATAAAAATGAGGCATGTCACATGTGTCTAATAAAGCCTCCAAAAAAGTCACAATGCTGGAAATTCAATACTATAGCCAAAGTATAGAAAACTAGTGAACTTTAACAGCATCGCAAGCCTCACCTTGGTCTCAGGCTCTCTAGCTCCAATATCAATCAAGTACCTAATGAGGAAATAAACTTTCCATTAACTATACCTACAATCATATAATCTATTTGGGTCAAAAAGCATGACCCAAACAGGGTGTGAGATGAATCCTAGTAATAATCCACCAGAAGAAATGTGCATAACTGTCAATGAATATATATATTAGGTAATATACATAATGAAGCAATAAACTAGTAAGTACACAAAAAGTATACAGTCATGCAGTTTTCAATTACATTAATTTAATTCTATTATTCAATATGTTGAATCATGTTAACCTTGGGATATAGGCTATGATCTCTATACCCTATGTAATAGTAAAACAAACATCTTAGTAGACTATATAAACAAACAAGTAAGACTGAGTCCAAGCTTGTGCATTATCTTGGCAGACTAGCCCGAATCATTAAATTGTTCAATAATGACCCTATGGGAAATTTCTCTAAGACTAATCCCTCTGGTCCAATATAACAAAAATTCATTTAAACAATGACCCTATGGGTATCTCTCACGGTCCAACCCCTTTGGTCAAAATTAGCACAAATAATTTACAATCAACCACTAGGGTTGTTCACATGGTCAAATACACTTTTAAACATATGATCAATTATATTATAAATGACCACCTGGGATTCTCACACAGTCAATACCCCTTGGTCAGCATAGCATCATTTCATTTAATAATGACCCTCTAGGTAGCTCTCATAGTCTAACCACTATGATCTTTTACCACCTGAAATCTCTCATAGTCAATACCTCTGGGTCAACATAACAATAATTCATACATAATTGACCCAACATCAGGCAGCTCTCAGAGTCAAATTCCCATTTGTTCAAACGTTCTCAATGTGAATCACATGTATCTAATATAATTAGTAACTCCATCCTAAAACATGAGGTAGGGAAAATATGTAAAGCCTAACATGCATCCTAGACCAAATGATCATAATCAATCAAAAAATTGAAACACACCCATAATGAAGGTATAAAACCTTATACATAATGAATTACCCTTTCTATCAATCTCTTAATGCATAATAGGTAATAAATAGGGTCTAATTCCAAACACACAAAAGCACAAAGTGTGGGAATATGACACTTTTAAAATATATAATCCAAATACAATCAATAAAAGGCACAAAACACCTACCATGATGTCGTACAATCAATGCTCTTGAATGTAGACCCTTGAATTGGCCCGGAACATCAAATATCTACAAAAATCTGAAAACATTCAACCTTCAAATACTCAGAAAAAGAGGAATCAGTAAGATAGGATCTGTGGTAATTGAGAACTCACTAGTGGGATTCCAACGCAACTAACAGCGTCTCAATTAGAGCTCAGATGGAGAAACAGGCCCTCGACCTTTGTTCATCGTTCTCGAGAACTCCTGTACAAAACACATGAAGAAGACGTGGTTTTTGGATATGATATTTGACCCCACTATATTATATCAAATTAAAATAAAAATAAATGCAGTTTTCATTAAAGGTACACATTATGTAGTTCCCTTAACTGGCCCCCTCCTTAAGTAGTCTGCCAGGTCACCTTACGACCATGTACTTGGCCGTTACATGGCCAGTACATGGCTGAATATGGTACCCAGGTACACGGTGTGTACTCATGAGTACACGGGATGTAATTATAAAAATTACAAATTATTTATTTTTCCTAAAAACAACCCGTAATAAAAATCCATACCTAAGATGAATATCTGAGTTCTTACACTAAGGAGTCCTGCCACTGAGAACCACCTTTTCCAATCCTACGATGATCCATATACATTTTCTTTTTTACTAGTTTTCCACTAAACCTTCTACTAGGTGGAAGATAAAAGGAATAATATCCAACCTTGCTTGATATATTTATTTCACCCATCATATACGCATCCTCTAACTTTTTTTTGGGTGAAATGTTCAACAAAAATACAAGTGTTCTGATATCTGATCGTAAACCCTGTAGATACTTATAATACTTTAGCTAGTCATTTATCAAAACCTCTAGTGAAAAATTAACCAACTCAAAAAACTAAATGGAGTTTGAAAATATCGCATGATCTCCTTGTTGTAAAGAGAGTAACTCCATATAATTTTTCATCATCAGTGACACCAGACAAAACTATTGGAATAAGAGATTCTCAAAACCCTTCTAGTCTAAGCCAGCATGCTTATTAGTCTGTACCATAGAATCCCACCAAATCATTATAAGACCCTCAAACCAGAACCCTACACACTTTACCTTCATACTTTAGGGTGTATATAAGAATTAAAAGATCTAATATATCTTTTACATCCAATCCTCAGCCCCATGAGGTTCATTAATACCGTTAAAGGATGGTGTCTTCTCATGCAAGAAATCTGATGATCGATCTGCATCTCCTCCAACTCCTATTTGTACCCCATCCGCTATGTTCTGAACCTACGATATATTCTTCTCAACAAAAATAACATTCTGGACAATAGTCCCAACTATTTTATTATCCATCATAGGAATCCCTTAAGGGGAATTAGTTACACCCCCATGAGGAATTTATAAAACATGTCTCGGAGGAATAACGCTCAAAACGAAAGAGGATTAACTATTAGAAGACTAAACAATCTCAAATAAACATAGAACCTATAATAAAAAATATATATTACCATTAAAACTCAAAAATAGGATACACATCCCATGGTATCTTGATTCTTATCACAATAAGAGATTGTCAGGCACTAACGGAAATATACCAATTAATTTTAAATTATTCTATCACCAGTCTACCAGACATCCCAAGATAAGGAGTCTTGAGGAAAGACCAACTCTTATGAAAAACCATGATTTACCAACCTTAATACACTCTCAACCTAGTACCCAACCCAACATGACAAAGACCCAAAGGGAATTCTGGATCCTTATGGGATGGTGACTAGAAATCATGCATCGAACAACAACTAAACAGAATTATATCACAAAATAGAAGATGCCACATGGAAAATATATAGGTAAAATATAGAACATAAGAAGATGTATATACTAATTAACAAAAAAACCATAAATTAAAATCCACTCAAAATAGATATAGTATCCAAGTAAAAAATCCAACCATAGAGGACATCCAAAAAATGAAAAAATAACTGCTCCAAGTGATAGCATGGGAAAACACCCACCATATCACCCACAACTACCCATTATCAGCTGACTAACCCCCCCCCCCAACCCCGCTGTAGAACCTTTCTTTTCCCTTCATCAAATTACTTAAAAAGTTTTACACACAACTGAGGAATTTTATAGGGTGTGAGCTTATAGTCTCATTAGGGTCCCACCCAGGTCTTTAATATTAATACATTGTATAAACAATTAAAGTATGCCCATTTCAATTAAATAATGTCATGAATAGAATTAAATCAGTTCTATCAAAAGCATGGTAAACATTTTACCTTTTTATAACAATTCAAAAACAATGACATGTATATCATTTTCAATCATAATTTCCATAATCACTTGTCAAAATCCAATGAATTCAAATCACATCCAAAATAGTAAAGATACGACCACTGGTAAATCACACCAAGGAACTTAATAGTTCAGGCCAGTAGACTACATATACCATAACAAATTAATATTTCGCAACAAGTCCCTAGAATACCAGCCTTAGGAGAAGAGAAATGCCCCTTGAGTGAACCTCTCAACAATTTTAAAGAAGTCCCTATAATTACATGCCTAAGGAGTATATAAAATAGGCTTGAGAAAATCACCCAACTGTAACATCGATGATAGAACAAAGATAAACAATAAACCTACATACCCAACACCATCAATGTGCTGCATTTCATAAATAATTTCAATTCATTGAAAATACCCTATTTTCCATTTTACTAAAAATAATGAGAAACCCACCTTTTATCAAAAATCTGTTTACTCAAACACAAAAATCTCAACAATTAATTTATAATACTATTTAATAAAAATATGATCAATACAGTTCATCCAACACATCCTATATATGGAACCAAATTCTTCAATCCTCAGGTCCACATACGCTCCCAAAGGATCAACCAACAATAATATCACAACTACAACGGAGTCCGTCTAACTAATAAAAAAAATATTTCATTGATCTAATTTAACAAAAAAAATTATGTATAAGAAAAGGAAACAATACATACCTCAATAACACACTCCCAACGCCCCACAAAAAATAAACGAAACATCCCTCAGAATACAATCACTCCATGAAACTAGAAAAGAAACAAAGAAAACATCACCGTACATTAAGAAATCTAACAACACAACACAATGGTGTTATTGTGATAAATAAAATGTATTAGTAGAAAGTCCTACTCTCTCAAAGAGACAATAACCAACCGTAATAATGATCTAGAATGTAAAAACCTATCACCTTTTTAAATAAAACCAAACTTTTATGGTTATATGTCATGTAACCATTACACAACATCTAATACTTTCATGTTGTAAACATCATTAATAACTTGTGTATGGAGGACATATACACATTGTGTAACCCCTTTACACATCATGTAATCACGTAGTGTATAACAAAAAACTCCAAAACAAACTCAGACATCCTTTGAACTCATAGATAACCACAAAAATCCATTAACACATTTATAACTTGACTCCATTAATTCATAGAAACATATGTCCCTCAACAATAAGAAATATTACCCAAAAAAATTGCTCTCCATCCTCAGGAGACCCAGGACACACAATACTAAATATTAAACCAAGTAAAGTTGAGGTAATTACCTGAAAGTGGATAATGGGATGTTACAAAAATCTTGTTTAATGTAAATGAAAAAAATGTAGACTGTACCCATGATAGTGTCATTCACTTTCCCCCATCATATACTTGGTGATGATCCATTGAAAGCATCAATCTTTCCCCTTCATCTAATTTGTATCCCTAAGCTGACTGAGTAAACCAATGTTTTTGCAAGAGCCTCTTTTCATCCATGATATAATAGTATATCTCATGTAAATTAAAGATGGAGGATGACATCTACTAGATAATCGATAAGATTATAGGGCCACTTTCATATCCATCTCAATAGATACTTATTAATTTTACATAATCATTTGTAAGGATCCTTATCCCTTCATTCATTTACTCAAAAATTATACAATGTAAATATTAATGACTTCAATTAAAACCATTGTATCATAGAGTAAATACAACTCTCTGCAACGTTTCATCACATGAAATGCCAAAAAAAGTTATAACCAATATGGGTGATTCCCAAAAATAAACTGTTCACATTTATATTATGTTCGTATCATATGTCAACATTACATAATATGATTTAACTTGGGTTGGGGAAATGATAAATATATACCATAACTAACGATTTACCTAAGGAAAAAATATTCTTTTTTTATCATGGATGTCATATAGTACAACATCCCTAATATGATATCATATGATATAGCCTAAAATAAATAATATATATAAATACTTTTAGAAATATCTCCATTATCATCTTAGAATCCTTTTTAGTTAAACTGTTAACCAATGGATTCAACCTCCACCAAGAAATCTCATGCTTCCACACATGGAAGGAATTATCTTGTTCAATAATATTTAAATAACCTTTGTAACAATAAATATACATATATATATATATATATTTAATAATTGATTTTATATATTATATGAAATCTAAACATGGTATTTTTATTATTTTAAAATATTAAATTTGATTTTTTATATTTATTCTAGATAATTGTTATTATTTATTAGTTTAATTATTGAAAAAAAATTATTTTAAATATAATTATAGACAAGGGTTATTGATATTATTATATTATATTGATATAAGTTTTTGAAATAATTGATATAGTTTTTTGTACTAGTAATAAGAATTATTTTTTGTTAGTTTTTTTTATTTTTAATTTCAGTAATATGTGATTTCAACATTAATATTATTTTACTCTATGAAATTTTAATTAGAGAATGTATTATTTCATTATATATTATTAATGAATGTACTAATATTATTTGGTAAATATTATTAAAATAATTTATTAATTATTGATAAATAATATTAGTAATATGATATTGACAGGGATAATTATTAATATAAAATTAATATATTCTAATTAATAGCTCCATAATATAGAAACTATTCATATTGGAAAAAAGTAATATTCAACTACTTGTATGAAGAGCTCCTCTCAATGTAAAGAGTCCTTTAATAGTTTCATAACAAACATTACTGTATTTTTGATACTTAATTATTCATCAATAGGTAGATCCATCATAAATAACTAATTCTATGAACGTCATTAAATTTGTTATCATATATGAGAACATCGATTAAAATATTTTAAATAAGATCTTATAAATATTTTTTTTAATAATTGACAATGGATAAAGAAGGTAACATATCACTTGAATTACTATGATGTTAATTCTTACATGAATGTTCTTAAGGATCAAATTTTTGAATATGTTAATGATATATTAAATAAATCATCAATGGTGAATATTAGTTGTATGATTAATGTTATTAAAATGTTATAAGATAAACATTATTACAAAATGTGACATAAACATCAAAATCAATTACGTACTTGTATTTTCTTACCCCCCCCCCAATTTCCCCTAGATCGAATAGGATTTCAAAACTATTATTTAGTACATTTGGGTGGATGGGATCAAGGACTTGTTTTAACCAAATCTCATCAAATTTAGGAATCGTATTCTTTTCAATGGTATAAAATCATATATAAGGGTCCCATTTTATATTGTTGAATATTCTAATTCTCTTCACATGTATGTACTCAAATCATGTTTAAATGTTTTGAAAATAGTATTTTATTATTTATTGAAATATTTTCTATGATAATAAAGTAGATTTTTTTGTTCTGTAGATTGGTTAAGGATCATTCGAATACAAAATAAAAAGGTATAATTATACTAAATAAAGTTATTTATAACGTTGATATTTTTTATAAGTTTTATTTCAGAAAATAGTTTGATACTTTCGATTCATAATTCATGTTTGAAGTTATAATAATAGTTGGGTTTAAGGATGCATTCCCTTATTGTATAATGATTTTAAATAGCTCTATTAAGATATTTATTTTAATAAATTGAAAAATGGAGGAGTTTTTATAAATAAATTTTGGTGTCATATAGTGAGATCCACTATTTTTCATCTTCCATAGTATCAAATATGAAAACCTCAATTGAGTTATTCTTGACTTAGTGAACAATGTCTCATCAGTCCCATTAAAGTTGAAAAGGGATTTAAATCCCCTTTACATATATTATAAATTGATGATCTTATTTTCTTTTTTAAGGTAACATTGGTAAATCCAACAAATGTATGATTTTTTCACCCCTGTAGTGATGTCTCGGGTAAGTTCAATGGCTATACTAAATCCTATATTTTATTTTGTAATGGTTTCTTGATTGAAATAAATAGAATTATATACATAAATCAAAATATAGAATAGGGAATTATCCTTTTCAAATGTTTTGAAATTCTTATTTTCTAGTTTAATATTATAGTTTCTCACATTGATAATATTGTTTTTATAATTCAAGATCATCTATATTCCTAGAAGGTAAAGTCTATATCCATAACTTGTAGACTATCTTTAATAAATTTAATTTCTATTACCAAGAAAAAATTATTATTTTATGGTATAGTTATAAAATCATTACTTAATTGAGATAATGAACTTACTTCTATGTTATTTCATGTGGAGTGGCAGTATCTATGAAAATAAGATATTCTTTGTTTTAGGAATCACCTCTCATAGACCAATTTAGGATGGCGATGACACGATTAAATAAATCACAAGTTCTTCCATGATTCCCAACAAGACCATAGTATTTGAACATTAATATCTGATCATACTGATGAAAAATAAATTCCTTACATTAAGCTTTTTAAGAAGACATAAATTGAATCTGATTCATTTTCATATTATATTATCTTTGGTTTTTTCAAAAACAAGTTAAATGTTTTATTATGAATAATCATAATTTCCTACATGCATGAACTCTTAGATATATTTTTCGGATAAAAATTCATAAGGAATGACACTATATTACTATGTTAAAGAGGGGGTTATAAATGACCATTCTAAAATTATGAAAAATATAACACTCCACTGGATGGTTGTTCATATTCAGTTAAGGACGTGATCTATTGGTGGAAATTTTACCCTAATAAAAATGCGATAATTTGGGAGAATATTATACCAGATCCACTTACCATTAGAATATACTATCAATATATTTTAAATTTTATTACTAATTATTAAAATGGTGATAACATTTTTATAACCCTGATATTACATATAAAAAATTCCCCATGATCTGTATAATTTCATATAGTATGCTAACAACAGACCACCTACATTGGAATGGCGGCTTTAGCATTTCCTATGTGTGAATTTTTTGTAAATCTTATGAGGAAACTCTAAATATATTATTCAATAACTTTGTTATTCCAATATCAAATTGGCCTTTTAACCTCAATTATTTGTAAAATATTCATTATCATGATGAAAATATTATATAATGACTCTTGGGATATTATAATCTTGATATAGATGAACAAATTTTTAATCACATAAAATTTATTAAAATGGAATGCATCAACCTGTCCTAGTGGTAAATAAATTAGATGAGACACTTATAATGGTGCTGTTATTTTATAGATGTCTATTTATGGAATATTTATATATGTGAGGAGTTCAAACTCCCTATAAACTAGTCAGCAAATAAATTATCCAAAACAACATTTTTCTTGATTGGGTTTTCTTACATATAATTTTCAACTATTATAATTCTTAGATAACTATAATTTCAAATCCATTGATTGTATGGTGGATCAAAACAAACATATATAGAGCTTACTAAGGATGTTTCATCCTACTAGGAAGCATATGTATCTTCAGCAACCTCAAAGGGGATTCATTGGAATACTTTTTAAAATACTGAGGGCTAGTAACTTCATATGAGGATGAGATGGAATATTTGATCCAATTAATTAATATTATCATAATCATGGAATTAATAATGCATTAGATAAATGTGTAAACCACATGAATTTTCAATAAAATGGAGGAAAAATTAGCGGCACACCCTAATATATTGGCTACTTCTTGGCTGGATTTCCTATATTACTATTAGGAAATAATTTTTTTTAAAACTTTGGTATTTTTAGAGGGTAATAATATTTATAATTACCCATAAAATTTGGGATTAGAAGAATTTTTTTCTATATTTATAGATTATATGCTTATTTGAATTAATTAAACAGTGTTCCTAGATAAAAAAGAAAAATCATCCTTTCTTTATTTTTTATAATTTTTAGACCACAATGATTTTCCTAATAGGCATATTATTATTATTATTATTTTGTCATTTTTTATTTTATGAAGTAAAAAAAATATACCCACCAAAAATTGGGGTGGATCATGCATGGTACTCACCCAATAGGGGAGGTGTTTGTCTCTGCTCCTCCCCCTTCCATCATCTTTTACCATGATGAATTTATTTATAAATTGGAAAGATTTATTTTCATTATCCTATTTCCTTCCTTCATTCCACTCCTATATATCCCTCATATTTTTGTTTCTAATTTTTTTATGATATCAAATTTTAGCATAACCCCATGGAAATTATGGGTCTTTTTTATAGGGATTTGGGGTTTTAAATTAAATATTTTGCACCTCAATGGAAGAATATTATCCACTTTCTAGATTCCTGGTTTTTTTGTGATATTTTCATCTTATACACTTTATGAGCATGTATATTTTAGGATTAATAAATTTTAAACATATTTATATATTTATTTATATATGATTTTTAATCTAAATTTCTTGTGTGCGAAATAAAAAATACGAGGCAAGTGGTTGGACACTTATATAAATTAATTAACGATTTAATTTATTATAATTTAAATTACATTTAGTATGTCATAATAATTATTATTAATATTGGTTTGTTTTAAATAATGTTATCGCATTGTTAAAAAAATTTACAGTGGTTTGATGATCTAAAAATAATAATTTTTTTATTTAAAAAATTACCTATAATTTTTTTAAAATTCTAAGCCCGGTATTGAAATGAATTAGGTGAAATATTTTCAAGAGAATGATTTTACAATATTTATAAATAATTATTAAATTTTTTTATATGAAATAATAATGATTAAAGGAACATAAGGCATTCATAAAATAGTTTATGGAAAGAGTCACATTTTTTTAATCTTATTTTGCATTTATTTTTTATAAAGTTGTCATTAATTTATTTATTATAAATTATTAATATATTTTTAATGAGTGGATGATGTACATGATTTAAAATTTAATGAATACCATGTTTATATTAATACTATGTAAACCTATTGTTCTAATGATGGAATTCAGAACAACTATTATACAGGTAATGATTTCACCGTACCTTGTTTCTCCTAGCCCAACTTATTCTTTCTCACCAATTAGTATATACTAGTTTAATACTTTTCTCAAACTAGATCCATCATATAAATAACCACTAGTTTAGGATTCATGTAACACCACGAGATTTTATGAAAAATATTATTTTTAATTTCATTGATGTCTTTTGTTTTATGCTACACCAAGATTATATTGCGCTATATG
Organism: Viscum album; assembly: GCA_963277665.1. NCBI lineage: Eukaryota > Viridiplantae > Streptophyta > Magnoliopsida > Santalales > Viscaceae > Viscum > Viscum album. The sequence continues at coordinate 1,586,185,287 of OY728141.1, read as the reverse complement.
CAACACCGTATTAGCTTGCAGTATACGCAACCCTGACTTGGCTTGAATTACACGCAATCGCCAACTTCCTCGATAGCGGCTGTTGTACGCAATACTGGGCTTCAATAAACAAAAATATATGGTTATAATGATATTATGAACTAGAAGTTATGAATATTATTAACTAAATTTTGAATTTTATAACATTATTATTCATCTTACACATTTTCTAGAACATGGTATAAGAACAAAATAATTTTTTCGGGTAAAATAAGTATTTTTCAAAAAATACAGTTTTGCCGCATTTTTGATGGCACACCCACATTAAATATAGTTTTTGACATGTTTATAAGTTCAATTTGACAAAATAAAATTCTTCCTTGGAATCAGGAAATAAAAATTTACTTTGGATAAATTTTTCATATTATTCTGGTAACTTTCATATTTTAATAGTAAAAACACGCTATATTTTAATTAAAAACAACTTTTTTCATCACAATAATTTATTTGGATAGATAATCGTTTTAATTGGTTTTAAAGTGAAATTTGAATATATTTTTACAATTTAATCCAATTTTGGTCATTGAAATTAATTTCACTTTGAAATTATACATAAAGAAGTATCAATCTTTTGATAGTTATTGTCTCTTAAAAACACGATATTTGTTTTGATAACAGGAATTAATTTAAAAATTAATTAATTCCACTTATATGTTTTGAATTTGGAAAAATAGAAATTAATTTTGAATTTCGAATATCAAATAATTCTTAGGCTGAATTTTTGGTATTTTTCTGAAAAACTTGAATTTTCGATGAATAGTGAAACCACTTAGTGGTAGTTAAAAAACTGACTTTTTTTAATTTAAATTAAATTTTACTACTTCTATGAATTTAATTTCAAAAATCCAAGAGTCAAATTAATATCAAGGACTAAAATGTGGTTCAATGAGATGAAAATAATTTTTGGTGAATAGTATCTTTTTACTTTTATTTACCACGGTTAAAAGTAAATATGATAATTAAGGGTAAAAATGATATTATTATTACCCTAAAAATGTCCTAATTTTATTGGATAAGTTTAATTCGACCATTAACATCCATAGGAATACAATATGACCATTTAGGCCCACTTAGATTAAATTAGGACATTTAATATTAATTTATTTAAAGAAGGGTTAAAATAGTTAAATTAATGTTTAATAAGTAAATAATTTTTAATATAGGGTTATACATAAGATAAATTCGACTATAAATATTAATTATAAATCTAAAAATATTTCCTACATAATGGTATTTTGTTTATAATTTTTAGACATTAAATAATTTTATTTATTTATGACACAAAGATGATGCAGTAATTATCATATTAATGAAATATTTCCATAATTGATGTTATAAATACCCAAATAATTGTAATTTAAGACTTTTTATAAATTTAACTAATTTTATAGGTTAACATGACATGTTAGTTGTGATTTAATTAACCTTTTTAGAACTAATCATTCTGTTATGAGTTTCACAAAAATCAATTACCAAATAGTGTCAAAATTGACATAAATAGTTTTAAAAATAAATATTATATTATTAATTGTTATGTTATTCCTAAAAATCTAATTTTCGGCCAAATGACTTAGATAAGGTTATATATATTAATAATAAACAACTTGGGGTTCTTTTGGCTTGTCATACTATGTTTATTAACCTTGTAGTGTAAGAAAACAATAAGACACGGTAAAAGTAAAATTATTTAACTTAAGGTTAAATATAAATGATAAGGTTAAAATAGAAACCTAAACAAGTCTAAATTATATTGTATGAGAGGCTTTCGACCCATCCCCACATTATCTTAGAAATAAATCAATTTGGAGCTATTAAAAACCGAATATGACTTTATATTAAAATAATATTTTTAGTTTTTTCAAAGGTGCCCCTCTCCTCTCTTATTAAAGGGAACCTCCTCCCTCTCTTCCTCACACCGATTTGAGCCTTAAAGCTCAGAAAAACCCTGAAAAATTCTCTTATTCACGTCCATATAAACATCCTAGAGGTTTTGGTCTTCTTAAAATAACAATATTAGTGCCCTAAGTGGAGGTCTCAAAGAGGTGCTTCAAAGAAGAGGTAATGTCTGTTACCGATTTTTTCAACATTATTTCTTCTTCCACTTATTCTTCTTTTGTTGTTTTATTATGAAGTAATAACATCATTATGAATCATATTCTGATATTTTATTATATGTATGAAACAAACCTATTTCACCATCTATCCGTCCTACAGAAAATGAAATCACCACGCGTGCGTACGTACGGAATATCGTCTCCACGCCATGGTGAAATATGTTTTTCCACCAACACCTTACATGGATGGGTATAATGGTGTAAAGAATAACTATATATGGTTATTATATCATCCTACTGATTATTATATATTATACCATCCACTCCAATTCTATTCATTAATTATGGGACCGATATCATCGCTCGTGCGTACATACGGACTACCGTCTCCACGGCGCGATGAGATTCATTCTCCATGTTAACCACACATGAATGATCATAAAGTTTATATAATGAAAAATAATGAAATATATGAAATAATAATTCTACTATATTTGTGTATATATATATGTATTTCATCTATTTAGTTTCATTCAATTCAATAAGGAAACGAAAACAGCATTCATGCGTACGTACGGCCTACCGTCTCCATGAATAGTGTATTCCATTCCTTTTATCGATCTATAATAAGTATATATTTATATGATGAAAATATTTTATATATAAATCATTTTTTACATTCTTGAATTATGTAAATCAGGATATAAGTAATAATATCAAGAACAACAAGTTGAAACACATACGATAAATGAAATGATTTTACCCAAAATGCTGCTTTAACATGGAATTTACAAAAGAACGTGTAATATAAAGTCATAAGTGAAACATATATGATTTAATAACAATTAATATGATTATTTAATAAGTAAATGACATTATTTAAATCATTATACAGGAGGTTCGGATACGTACGAAGCATATCGGACCAAAGGTAAGGGATAATTTTGCAAATCTCATTTTTATCCAAGATTGCTTATTCAATGGGGTTATTGCTACCATCCATGTCCAGGTTTTATAAAAGTGTATTCATGTATGTTTAAAGTCCTTTTTGTCCATTTTGACTTTTACCCCATGGTATGGAAGAAATCTTTCTTTTATTTACCCTACAAGGTACTTTTTGACTTTTCTGAAAAAAGTACGAGAAGAATGTTTTTTTAACTATACGGCATGAAAGGATTTTTATGGTTTTATAAAGCCTTATTTTCATGAAGATTCCTCCAAAATATTTCATAACTATTTTCAACAAAATACTTTTCTTTAAAAAATGCATGACATTTTGTGAAAAGAAAATGATTTTGAAGAAAAAAGGATACTTTCCTCAAGAATTCATTCCAAGAGTTTTATCAAAACCATTTTCATCTAAGATGACATTATTTCACATGTGTATGTTTCAAGTATCACGTATCTTCGATTTACATGGTTTCAATTTTCTAATGATGAAATGATATCAGATTTTTTTGTATGGATTACGTTATGATGGAATGATGTTTATGAAACCCATTTTATTCTTGGGTTATGATAAATGATTTATGTTTATATTGTGGCACATGAAAGAATGATTTAAATATGGGGTGGGTGGGACATATATCTACCTCCAATGAATTGGGTAAAGATTTATATCTCATGAGATATACATGGATGGAATGGAATGTTAAACTGGTTCAGTAATACCAGACTGGAATGAGGAGTGAACTCGATTCAGAAAGGGACTTTGTCCATTAAGATGGTCTTGGAAGCAATGTCTTGGCTACTATGGAAATCATATCATGTTCTTAATGGTGGCCACAATTACATGATTTATTCCCATGCTAATTTATCATGATTAATGTTTCTTCATGATCTATGCCTTACGTACTGCCATGTTTTATGTCATTGCTCAAGATTTTGATGTTTATATTTTATGCTCATGTTTTTTTTACATTGAAATGTCTAAGGATTGTTTTATGTTCTCTATGCTTACCCTTACTGAGCATTTGAGCTCACCCATTTTATGTTTTCTTTTCCCCAAGATATAAAGAAAGGTTTTAGGTAAGAAAAAAAGGAAGATATTTATGGGAGATGTTGAAGATCTTTCACCACGATTAGAATATTATATTCCGAGTTTCCAAAGACACTAAACTATTATGGTCCTTGTGTGTATATTTTTGTTATGTATTAATTATTCTTCAAAAGTAATGTAATTTCCATGTATATCAATCTTTGGGTCTCTACAGTTGGTATCAGATGAATGGTTTAGTCAACCTTTGGAAATTAGGATGCGAGAACTTTAGTGAGATCCCTAGAGATATTTCTAAGGTATGTCTAGGGATGTCCCTAAGGTTAAGTATAAGTATAGGTTATAGTCCTAGAATTATGGTAATGATCTTATAATTAAACCTAAGATGTTAGATATTGAAGGTACTCCCCCTTTATTATGTTGTTTACTCTAGCATGATTTTTTCCTCTCACATTATTCTTTTTGGGTTTAGACGATGGATGGAACCCGAAGGAATCGTGTTGATCAATGCAATGGACAATGAAATGATTGTCCTCCTGAACAAACAAATGTTATTGGAGATGGAGTGTAAAATCTTATTGCTATACTTACACAATCTATGAATCATTCTGGACTTCCCAATGAGCAGAGAACGGAACAATATTCTATTTAGTCCTTCATGAGGACACGTCTACCTTCTTTAAGTGGGTATTTTGATCCACTTGTTGCTGAACAATGGATCAGTACCACTGAAAAGATATTTTCAGTTCTTCAATGTTTTGAACATGATAAAGTCATCTTAGCAGTATATCGTTTGGAAGGTGAAGCTGATCAATGGTGGAATCTTATCAAGAATACGAGTCCAAGAGATGAAATTGAGTCCATGGAATGGGACGAGTTCAATAACTTATTTTTAAATAAGTAATTCCCCTGTATTCTTCGAACAAAGTTGGAGAAGGAGTTTCTTGAACTAATGAAAAAGGATGATGAATCTGTTGGTGTATACGAAGCGAATTTTACAAGGCTTGCAAGGTATGAATCTGGCTTTATCATCCAACCTGAAAGTAAAGTTGATCGATTCTTCAGTGGCTTAAAACCAAATCTTTGAATGTTATTAGCAGTAAGAGACTTCAATAGCTATGAAGAAATTTTCTGTTGCGCTATCAAGGATGAAATGGAAGTTGGTGTTACTTATCCATCTCAGGGTTTTGACACGAAATGAAAGATGTAGTTCAAGGAGAATTCTCAAAATAATGGTGAGAAGAAGATGAATGTTTCCTTATGCTCAAAGTGTGGAAAGAAGCATAGTGGAGATTGTCCTAAAGGGACTAGAAAATGTTTTAAGTTTGGAAAATAAGGTCATCAAGTAGCTGAGTGTCGAAGTAATGGAAAAAGGGTTGCTAATGATGTGAATAAAGAAAAGACTGTAGAGAACGCAGCACCAACACTTAAATTATTCAAGTGCAAGGAAATGGGGAATTATACTAATAAATTCCCTAATCAAAGGGTTAGTGATGATCGACATGAGCAACCAATTAAGGCAAAGGACAAAGGTAAGTCACATGCAATCACTATTGGCGATGATGAATATGACAATGATATGGCGGAATGATTAAGTGTTTATGTAGTGAGATTACAAAATAATGTTGTATATAGTATCATGGAATATTGGAATATTTATGTATTGGTCTATTGTGGTATTCAATAATTTTATGGTATCGGTAACCACAGAAAGTGATTGAGATATTTTTAGAAAAAAGATGATATGCGCATAATGAAGGGATAAAGAGAAAATGAAATGTTTGATAGTATTAATGAGCTCATGACTGATATAAGGAAATATTTATATCATGGATTGAGTATATAGAATTTTGGGGTTTTGGTATGTGGAAAGAGTTAACTTTTGACAGCACTCATGTTTTCGCTAAGATTCGATGGGTATTCATTTTTCAAGAGAATACACGATTAAGGTATTCACGTGTTTGGAATGTGACCAACAAGATATATCTTATATGGTGGATAAATGATGGTATTCACGTACTTGTTATGTGACCTCTCAAGTAATCATTTTCTTTACAACATGAGATTGGACAGAAGTATTTTTGATAAGCTTAAAGGTTGGAATGAATTAAGTTGGACATCAGATATAATTGTTTAAGGCTATAATTTTTCGATATTATGGATTGTTATAATAATGTAGTTTTATAAAAAGGACAACCTACAGGTCAGGCGAGAACCCATCGCGTCGAACAAGGCTGTGGGAATCGAACCCACAACTGAAGTGCGACTGGCCTTTATCGCCTACCACTGGCCTACAAGAAGTCCATATTTAGTAGAAACTGGTTTTATTATATTAAGAAGTATGATATATGATGTATAAGTCCATTTTAGGAACCATATATGATTAATCTCACAATAGATATACTTATGTATAACTTTTATAACCTTTTGTTTGAGACAGATGGAATGACCCATCATTCTATCACATGATCTGCTAACACTTCACGAATGACAAATTCAACTTCATTTCTTTAAGAGATGAAGTGGAAATTGTCCAAAGAATGACCAATGGTGAGACTATACCAAAATCACGATAGTATTTCTTCTAATTCCAATTTCATCAACTTTAGTGAAATGATCTTGAAAAACAAAAATGTTGTCCTAGTGCCCTTTTATCCGATGAATTAGATGGTACCATAGATCATCAAAAATCTATGGCTTTGTGATTGATGGTTTTTTCATAGCCATGTTCTCTACCACTCTCTATCAGAACATGACGGTTAGATTTCTCTTCCATATCCATATTTTCACTTATGTTCTCCTACGTGGAAACCCAGTTATTAGTTAATTTGGGTAACCGTTACATTTCATACTTTTGTTTTTAAAGATTGGTTTTGGTATTCCTTTTTGCAATGCGGGTTTCTATTAAAGAAACTTTCAAGTAGTAAACCATTTACAACCCCGATGAATTTCGAGGGCGAAATTCATTTTAAGGGGGGAAGATTGTAACACCCCGATATTTTATGAAAAATATTCCTTTTAATTTCATTGATGTCTTCTGTTTTATGCTACCCCAATATTATCTTTCTCTATATGCAACACCGTATTAGCTTTCAGTATACGTAACCTCGACTTGGCTTGCATTACACGCAATCGCGACCTTCCTCGATAGCGTGTGTTGTACGCAATACCAGGTTTCACTAAACAACAATATATGGTTATAATATTATTATGAACTAGACGTTATGAATATTATTAACTAAATTTTGATTTTTATGACATTATTATTCATCTTACACATTTTCTAGAACATGGTATAAGAAAAAAATAAAATTTTCGGGTAAAATAAGTATTTTTAAAAAAATACAGTTTTTCCGCCTTTTGATGTTGCACCCTCTTTAAATAATTTTTTTGACATGTTTATAAGTTCAATTTGATAAAATAAAATTCTTCTCTGGAATCAGGAAATAAAAATTTACTTTGGATAAATTTTTCATATTATTCTGGTAACTTTCATATTTTAATAGAAAAAACACGCATTATTTTAATTAAAAACAACTTTTTTTCATCGCAATAATTTATTTGGATAGATTATCATTTTAATTGGTTTTATAGTTTAATTAGAATATATTTTTACCATTTAATCCAATGTTGGTCATTGGAATTAATTTCACATTGAAATTGGACATAAAGAAGTATCAATCTTTTGATAGTTATTGTTTCTTAAAAAGACGCTATTTGTTTTGATAACAGAAATTAATTTTAAAATTAATTAATGCCAATTATATGTTTTTAATTTGGAAAAATAGACATCAATTTTGAATTTGGAATATCAAATAATGCTTAGGCTGAATTTTTGGTATTATTCAGAAAAACATCAATTTTCGATGAATAGTGAAACCACTTAGTGGTAGTTAAAAAACTGACTTTTTTTAATTTAAATTAAATTTTACCACTTCTGTGAATTGAATTTCAAAAATCTGAGAAACACGGTTAATATCAAGGACTAAATTTCGGTTCAATGAGATGAAAATAATTTTTGGTGAATAGTAACTTTTTACTTTTATTTACCACGGTTAAAAGTAAATAGGATAATTAAGGGAAAAATGATATTATTATTACCCTAACACATGTCCTAATTCTATTGGATAAGTGTAATTCGATAAAAAAACAACCTTAGGAATAACATATGACCATTTAGGCCCATTTGGATTAGATTATGACATTTAATATTAATTTATTTAAAGAAGGGTTAAAATATTTAAAATCAAAGTTTAATAAGTAAATAATTTTTAATATACGGTTATACATAAGATAAATTCAACTATAAATATTAATTATAAAGATAAAAAGATTTCCTACATAATTATATTTTATTTATAATTTTTAGACATTAAATAATTTAATTTATTTATGACACAAAGATGATGCAGTAATTATCTTATTAATGAAATATTAACATAATTGATGTTATAAATACCCATATAAATGTAATTTGAGACTTTTTATGGATTTCAATAATTTTATAAGTTAATAGGACATGTTATTTTTGATTTAATTAAATTTTTTCTAACTAATCATTCTGTTATGATTTTCACAAAAATCAATTACCAAATAGTGTCAAAATTTACATAAAATAGTTTTTAAAACAAATATTATACTATTAATTGTTATATTATTCATAAAAATCTAAGGTTCGTCAAAATGACTTATATAAGGTCATATATGTTAATAATAAACAACTTGGGGTTCTTTTGTCTTGTTATAGCAAGTTTATTAACCTTATTGTGTAAGAAAACAATAAGACACGGTAAAAGTAAAATTATTTAACTTAAGGTTAAATCTAAATGATAAGGTTAAAATAGAAACCTAAACATCTCTAAATTCTATTGGATGAGATTATTTCGACCCACTCCCACATTATCTTCTAAATAAATAAATTTTGAGCAATTAAAAACCAAATATGACTTTATAATAAAATAATATTTTTTGTCTTTCCAAAGGTGTCCCTCTCCTCCCTTATAAAAGGGCACCTCCTCCCTCCCTTCCTCACACCACTTTGAGCCTTCATGCTCGGCCACACCCTTCCAAATTCTCTTCTTCACTTCCATAGAAATATCCTAGAGGTTCTGTTCTTCTTCAAAGACCAATTTTAGTGCCCTAAGAGGAGGTCTCAAAGAGGTGCTTCAAAGAATAGGTAATGTCTGTTACCAATTCTTTCAACATTATTTATTCGTCCACTTCTACATCATCAGTTGTTTCATTATGAAGTAATAACATCAGTATAACTCATATAATGATATGTTATTATATGTATTAAACAACCATATTTCACCATCAATCCATCCTACGGAAAACGAAATCACCACGCGTGCGTACATACGGAATACCGTCTCCATGCCGTGGTGAAATCTGTTTTTCCACCAACACCTTACATGGATGGGTATAATGGTGTAAAGAATAACAATATATGGTTATTATAACATCATACTGATTATGATATATTATACCATCCACTCCATTTCTATTCAATAATTATGGGAACGATATCATCGCTCGTGCGTACTTACGGACAACCGTCTCCACGACGCGATGAGATTCATTCTCCATGTTAACCATAAATGAATGATCATAAAGTTTATATATTGAATAATAATGAAATATATGAAATAATAATTCTACTGGATTTATGTATATATATATTTATGTAATCTTTTTAGTTTCATTCAATTCAATAAGGAAACGAAAACTTCGTTCATGCGTACGTACGACCTACCGTCTCCATGAATGTTGTATTTCATTCCTTTTATCGATCTATAATATATATATATATATATATATGTATATGATGAAAATATATTACATATAAATCATGTTTTACATTATTAAATTATTTAAATCAGGATATATGTAATAATATCAGGAACGACAAGTCGAAACACATACGATAAATGAAATGAATTTACCCAAAACGCTGCTTTAACATGGAATTTACAAAAGAACAGGTAATATAAAGTCATAAGTGAAACAAATATGATATCATAACAATGAATATGATTCTATAATAAGTAAATTACATTATTTAATTCATTATACAGGAGGTTCGGATACGTACGAAGCATATCGGACCTAAGTTAAGGGATAATTTTGCAAATCTCATTTTTATCTGTGATTTCTTATTCACTGGGGTTATTGCTATAATCCATGTCCATGTTTTATAAAAGTTTATTCATGTATGTTTAAAGTCATTTTTACCCATTTTGACTTTTACCCCATGGTATGGAAGGAATCTTTCTTTTATTTACCCTACAAGGTACTTTTTGACTTTTCTGACAAAAGTACGAGAAGAATGTTTTTTAACGTACACGGCATTAAAGGATTTTTACAGTTTTATAAAGCCTTATTTTCATGAATATTCCCCCAATATATTTCATGACTATTTTCAACAAAATCCATTTCATTTAAAATTACATGAAATTTTGTGAAAGGAAAATTATTTTGATGAAAAAAGGATACTTTCCTCAAGAATTCATTATAAGTTTTTTATCAAAACCATTTTCATATATGATGACATTATTTCACATTTGTATGTTTCAAGTATAATGTCTCTATGATTTACATGGTTTCAATTTTCTAATGATGAAATGATATCCAATTTGTTAGTATGGATTTCGTTATAATGGAATGATGTTTATGAAACCCATTTTATTCTTGGGTTATGATAAATGATTTATGTTTATATTGTGGCACACGAAAGAATGATTTCAATATGAGATGGGTGGGACATATATCTCCCTCCAATGCATTAGGTAAATATTTATATCTCATGAGATAGACATGGCTAGAATGGCAAGTTATACCGGTTCAGTAATACAGGACTGGAACAATGAGTGAACTCAATTCAGAAAGGGACTTTTTCCACTAAGATGGTCTTGGAAGCAATGTCTTGGCTACTATGGAAATCATATCATGTTCTTAATGGATTCCACAATTACATGTTTTATTCTATACTAATTTATCATGATTAATGTTTCTTCATGATCTATTCCTTACGTACTGCCATGTTCTATGTCATTGCTCATGATTTTTATGTTTAGATTTTGTGCTCATGTTTTTTTACATTGAAATGTATAAGGTTTGTTTTATGTTTTCTATGCTTACCCTTACTGAGCATTTGAGCTCACCCATTTTATGTTTTCTTTTCCCCAGGATATAAATAAAGGTTTTAGGTAAGAAAAAAATGGAAGATCTTTATGGGAGATGTTGAAGATCTTTCACCACGATTAGAAGATTATATTCTGAGTTTCCAAAGACACTAAACTATTACGGTCCTTGTGTGTCTATTTTTGTTAAGTATTAATTATTCCGCCAAAGATATGTAATGTCCATGTACATTAAGATTTTGGTCTCTACAATTCATCTATGGATTCTAGTATACACATATATAGTGATGTATGTATATTGATAATGGACTTTTTTTGTATAAGGACCCTAAGTTCCCTTTCCTTAGTCATATAGATATTTTTCTCATCATACCTTTGCATGACATAAAACATATTCTTTAATTCATTTGAAATATTATTTTTTTAAATGTAATTTCCTAATATGAATTTATATTTCATGTAATTTTTCAATGTACCATATAAATACGATCAACACTTGTTATTTGTTTTAATGAAAATAGAATCCATATATTTATTAATTTATTTTTGAAAATGACAAGTTATGTTCGTCATTTAATGGAACTATTATACTCATATATACATATTCATTTTGTTTGATATAGATATATAACATTTTATTCTTATTTTAGGTTGATATTATGGGGCCATTCATGAATTTGGACATTAGAGGGAAACAATTTCTGTTTGGATCAGGGAGATGGGTGGACTCTAATCTAGAGAGGGTCACAATAATTATTTCCATTAGTAGATTCTTATTGATTGTTTCATTATACTAGATTTTGTAATATTTATACATTTTTTGTTGTATGATATTTAACACTACCAAGAAATCATATATTATTAACTTTTTAATTCAATTTTATATTGAAATGAAAATCATTGTTTGCTTTTGTTTGAGGGATAATGCCCCCTGTAGTATAATTTCATCCATGGAAACTTTTTAGAAGCCTCTAGTGATTATGAGTGATGTTCATTGGGTTAGTGTTAATATGTATCCATTTTAGGATATATCAAATTTGGTTCATTACAAATATTACAAAATCATGATTGGTTTTTAGTTTATTAATAGGCATAAAGAAATATGTTTCATAACATTATGGTAAGAATTACCAAATATATTTTTCCACAATCATTTTTAATAAGCCTCAAGTTATTAAGAGTCATCCAAATGATATTGTTATTGTGGTAGCATTGAAATTCTGGAATATTTTATTTATTTATTATAACCCTTGGTGTTGAGTATTGACATAAAAAAGGAAAAATATGGTCCTTCAATGTATTATTCATTATATAGGTGTATAGAGAACATATTTTATGTTTATTTATGGTTTTTATTTTCTATTATTATGCATTATGTCATCTAGTTTAGAATTTTTTTTTTAAAAAATGATGTGATTTGTTTTATTTTAAATATGTTTTGTAATTTTTTACAATTCCATAAATCGAAATGGGTATTAAACTAAATTAATAGTCATTAAATAACAACATAACACGGAATCAATGGTTTTTTCTAATAGATACAAAAATGGACTGGTGTTTATGGTCGAAAATTCTCATTGTTTTCTATATGGGAAGGGTATACATTGTGAAGGAATTCTTATATGGGTTTTTAAATTTTATTTTCACAATTCTGACCCATTTTTGTTTTCATTATAAATTATAAATAACCCTTTTTAATGTTAAATGTTCATTAATTTTGTATTAGTTATACTTTGTATGATTATTTTTTTACATAATATTTCATTAAGGTACTTGATTTTTAATGGTAAAACTAGATTAATATTTTTTTTAAATATTTCAAGATTAATGGTTTCTAACCGTTATGTTGAAATTTTCTTAAAATGGTTTTCAGTGGCCCCATGTCATTGTATACATGTGTTATTTTAATTTAAATGGATTTTTTCAATTATTTTAATTTTATTTATGAGATTTAAACAAATCCATTCATGTAGAATCACTATAAACTCTAGTAAAAATTTTGTTTAATTATTTTTTTTATTAAAAAAATAAGTTTATTAAAAAAATAATGTATTTTTTTAAATGTACATGGGTGGAAATAAATCATTATTTGAATATTATTTGGAGGCTATATCCATGTTTAAAATATTTTAAGGATATGTTTTGACAAGAAAATAATTTGTTTAAGAAACTATTGAGTGTTCTTTATTAATAAATATATAAAATTATTTTTATTTGTGCATCCCGTTTTGATGTATAAAAATGTTAAAATAGGATTATTAGATAAATTATATCTTAAATGAACTTATTTGGATAATATTTGATATAATGTATGATGAAAAATGAATTGTTTTAGGTGAAAATAATTTGAAAATGTATTTAATATTTACTTTAATGTGAGTCATTCCCATAGGCATTGTGTGGTTTCAGGACAAAGTAATATTTTTGAAATGATATGAACACGATTCAATTAATGTTTTTATATTGTGGTAACTTATTTAAAAAATAATATGAACCATTTCAAATAATAAAATGTGTTTTTAATTTAATGGTTAGTGGTCATAATTTAGTGTTATTTGTTTTAATTTATATTTTATAGTAATTTAGGTTATGTGATGTAGGTTTTACTGGTTTTTTCGAAAAAGAAAAATTATTTGGTTTTATAAAGTTAACTTTGTGTTGGTAAAATATATTATATGTGTTTATGGTTGTGGTAATATATGTGATTTTTTTGAAGATATGGTTAATAAATTAAAAAAATCTGAATTTTCATAAAATGATTTTTTATAGTTTTTTATACTTATTTAATCTAAATATAATGTAATTATTATAATATTTGGCATGTTTTCTCTAAAAAGGTGGTTTTGGATTTAGTTATTTAATTTCATGGTTGATTAGTCTTTGGAGTAATAGTCTATTTATTAAATTGTGATATTCAGGTTTGTCAGTGTCAGATAAAAATTTATTTCAACCATGGGTTGAGTCAGAATGGGTTTAATGTTTTTTTGTGTGGTGTTAGCAAGAGATTTTCAAATAGAACTGAATATTTTTATAGACATCACATTTTTTAAAAGTGATTGTATATAGTTTTATAAATTTATTTTCATAGGGCCCTAGGACCATGAAAACGTTGGTTTTAAAAATTCGTATAAATTATTAGTTATAGTAATAATTTTGGATTTTATAAATTAAAAATATGAATGAAGTAACTCAATGATTTATGAAGTTCTTAGTAATTGGGATTTACCTTTAGTGCTTATATGTCATAATATTGAAGGATACATGGAACTTAATCAAGTTTTAAGGATATTATCAATCCTCATTTTAATTATATCAATTTTTTTTAAGATTTATTTTTGGTTTAATTGAATATTAAGTATTGTTAATTTAGGTTTTATAAGTAGTTATGTATTATTTTGTTGATAAAAATTTACTTACTGTAGTTTCTGTTATGTTAAGAGGTTTTGTGTCACAACCCGTCCCACAGGGTCCGTTCCGTGACTACCCCAAGCCCGCCTTCCACAGGCTTGGGGCTGGCGAATAGCATCAATGGTGTATTCTCTAAAACTAGGAAGGAATTTCTTTTATAACCAGTTAGCACACGCAACCAAGCACATAGAAAGATATGAACTCAAGTAAACTAAACAGTGACCAGAGTGAGTGTAGTAAGTAAAAGGGGATAGAAGACAAGCCCAACTGGAAAGTACAAGTACAAATAATATTCAATACAACTGAAGAAAGTTAAAGACAGCTACTCAGTTTTCATCTGAGGTTTCTACATTAAGGGTAGGTAAAGATCACCTCCTCAACACTCCATGTCCTCCCATCTCCTTTGTGTACTGACACACCCTATGGTCCACCTCTGAGAACCGTCGAGTCCTAGTACTCTCAGCCTCGATTAGCTCTATCTATCGTCTACACAAAAAAGAAAGAGGTGTGGGAATATCCCGTGTAGGGGTGAGTATAATGATACTCAGTAGGGACCCCGAGACCCTCAAGGTCTTAGAAATCCACAAATGATAAACCACAAGCATGAAATCCACTGTCAACCCCACTTTGGTATATGCCCATACATATACCTAAGTTATCAAGTAAACCCATATCAATCATGGGGAAAACATAGAGTCAAAATCCAAATCTCCATGATCAAATGTTCCATGATTGAAAGAATACCATATAGGCAAGTACCACATAGGCACACCACACTGAATAATACCACCAAGGTATTACCATGAAGAAAAGTACCACATAAGTATGGACTCAACTCACAGTAGGTATATCTTAGGTACAGTAGTAGAGATGATTATATGTAACTATTGAATCATTTCACTATTTTAAGAGGCATACCCACGAAGGATCGCAAATCATCATCATACCCACATAGGATCTGTAGGTGATGACCCACATAGGATCACTCGGAGCTGACCCACACAGGATCGCTTGGTGATGGACCACACAAGATCTCTATATGCTGACGCACACAGGATCGCTAGTTGGTGACCCACATAGGATCCCTAAGTGTTGACCCACACAGGATCACTCAGGTACTCTCGCATGGAATCCGAGAGTGGTTCTATGTTGGACCCTAAATCTCATACCCACAAAGGATCACTTCTTTTAGTCACATCCAGATACAGGGTTCTCATGCTAAGCTCACTCGTCTCCTAGAGGGTCCAATCCACAAGCCAATGGTTGATACTCCAACTTCCATGAAGTACCATGAATAAGTATCTCAATGTACCACCATGTCATAGGGTTCTCAACGCAATAGACGGTGCGTCAATCAGTTGTTCGGTCTAAGAGTTATGAGCCTCTTAGTCCCGAGGGTCCGGTTAGATTCATGCTCGTTCCAGCCTGACCATTCTCCAAAATTATCCAAAACTCTAGTGGGGTATACCAATGGGTACGTCTCACTCCAAGGTTTCCAACTCCACTGAAGGTTTGTCAAACGGACGTTCAGTGCCAAAGTAATGGCCAAAAGAGTGTAAACGAGTCGTTGTGGGTCGGGGTCCGGTTCGACCTAGTCGGACCGACCCGGCCCGACCCAGCCCGACACTCTGGGTCCGGCCTAGACCTCTGGGTGGTCTGACAAGATTCAAGGTATGTGAGGGGACACAAAGCAGTTCGGCCGCGGATGGCGCGATGCCGCAGGGCGGCTCGGCTGTGGGGGTGAAGCGAGGGCACGGGGTGGCTTGTCTGCCGGTGGCGCGGGGCCACGGGGTGGCTCGGCTGTGGAGGTTTCCACGAGGGCGGATCGGTCGTGAGGGTGCCATGAGGGTGTGGTGCAGCTTAGCCATGGGACTGCTGCGAGGGTGAGGGGTGGCTCGACCGCGGACGACATGAGGCCGCGGGGTGGCTCAAAGGGCAGCGGGGCGGCGTGGCGTTGCCGCGGCGAGGCGCGACAGGCCGCGGGGCGGTGTGGCATTGCCGTGGGGTGGGGCGGTGTGGGAGGCTACGGGCAGCGGAGGCCGCGGGTCAGTGTCGTTGCCTTCATCACCTTTTTCGCTGTTGATAGCAGTCCTCCTCCATCGCGAAGAACACTCGAATAATCATAAGAAATTCGAAGAGGATGGTCCATGTTTGTTTAGCCCGCACTCTTTGCATTAGAGTTGGAGCAACCAGCTATAATACTTTAATCACAAGAATATCATTAACTGGTAAGAGAAATAATTCAAACACCCTCCTTACCTCGTTTGATTTGTTGATGGAGTTTTCAAGGAAGGAGACGACGTTCTTGGGGATATACAGATGTCAGTGACATCAGCGTTCCCTCGATCGTCAGTTTGTTGATGTTGAAGACGTTCGTCGTCAAAGATTTTCCTGAGGAAGACATCAAATTCGAAGTCGGTTTTCTTCATTGGTGTTCTTCATTGGAGAGATTCCTCCCAATTCTCCAAGTTTTTTCTTTTTTGCAAGATTTTCCCCCAATACCACCAAAAATGAATTAGCCAACATTATAGAATATGTTGGCATAATTTAAAATTTGAATAATAAATTAATTAAGATGGTTTATTAATTAAAGGGGGTGTCATAATTAATAAAGGGGAAGTTCAAGAGACTTTCCCTCATTTAAGTGGGAGGTTCAAAGGGGTTTAATCTCATGTGGTCCCCACCACCATAACCTCTCATGGGAGGTTTTAGGTTCGGTGGTCCCCACCTCCATAACCTCTTAGGGAGGTTTAATTATGGTGGTCCCCACCTCTCAGAATTCACAAGGAGTTTTAAAATAAAATAAAATAACGATATTAGACAATTATATTTTATTTTATTCTCTCACAAAAAAGTGAAAAACAGAATTCTACCCTCAACCTACTACGGTCGAGGTGATAGACTACTTAAGTGAATATCGGTGCTGCAAGTTCAACGATGTCCTCGGATTTCAATTCCAAGCACCGGTTCAAAAGTTAAAAAAACCTCGTCACACGTTTATTGAACGTATTAGAAAAAAAGTTCAAAAATTAATTCCAGGAACTCCGGGCCTCAGAATCATGTATCATGAATTTATATAGACTTTTCAAATTCCCATTCAATTAAAAAAATTACATGGAAATTCTAGGTCATTACATTCTCCAAACCTCATAACTTTATGTCCCCTTAAGCCACAACTCAAACTAGGGGAACATGTGGGGGTACTGAGCATGCATCTGAGCCTCTCGAACCCAAGTTCTCTCCTAGAGGTTCCCGTACTGCCAGCGAAGTCACACTATAGGTATCGACCGTCCACGAAGAACCTGCTCCTGTCGATCCTCAATATCTACTAGAACCTCTGTAATCTTTTCACCATCATCGGTGTCTAGATCTCCATGGTCGATGATGTGAGAAGGGTCGTACAGGTATCTCCTCAATTGGGATACGTGGAAGAAATCATGAACCCAGTGAAACTGAGGTGGAAGAGCTAAGCAGTAAGCCACCTCGACAACTCTGCTGAGAAACTGAAAAGGTCTGATGAACCTCGGAGATAACTTGCCTTGGCCAAATCACTGCAAACCTCATCGAGGTGAGACCCGTAGAAAGATCTGGTCACCATCATCGAACTCTAGAGGTCTTTGTATTCTATTGGCATAAGACTTTTTCCTACAATGTGTAGTCATCATCCTCTCCTAGATGATCTGCACTTTCTATGTGGTAGCTCTGACCATCTCTGGTCCCACTAGTGCTGACTCCCCAGGGTCATTCCAGCACAATGGTGATCTGTAAGGTCGCCCATAAAATGCCTTAAAAGGTTCCATCCCAATGGTGGAGTGATATCTGTTGTTGTATGAAAACTCTACCAAAGGTAAGTGATCCTCCCAATTGTGACTGAAGAAGAGGACGCATGCTCGCAGAATGTCCTCAAGGGTCTGAATGGTCCGCTCAGTCTGACCATCCATCTGAGGATGGAAGGTGGTGCTCAAACAAATCTGTGTCCCGAAAGCCTCCTACAATCCCTTCCATATCCGGGAAGTAAAACATGCATCACCATCGGAGACAATCATCGAGGGAACTCCATCTAGCCGCACAAGCTCCAACACATAGAGGCATCTCATGCTCTCTACTGAACCCTGCTCTCTGATTGGTAGGAAGTGGGCCGACTTGGTGAGTCAGTCGATAATCACCCAAATTGATTCATGTCCCCTGGATGTACGTGGAAGTCCCGTCACAATGTACATGGATATCCCACCCCACTTCCACCCTATGACCTCTAAAGGTAGAAACAAGCCTGGTGGTACCTGGTGCTTTGTCTTTACTTGCTAACAAGTGAGGCATCAAGAGACAAACTCTGCTACTAATTTTTTCATTCTCAAAACCCAGTGCTATCGTCAGAGATCCGGGTACATCTTCACCACTACTAGATGTACCTCTAGAGGGGATGTGTGGAACTCCCTCAACACTTCCTCCCGAAGCGACACTGGTACCATGGTACGTCCTCTGAAGAGGATGATGTACTCCCCAACTTCAAAAAATCTATCAGGTGGATGTCTTGTAGATATCTGATCATGTCGTGTGTCGTAGTCAGCGTCCCCACGCTGCGCCTCCCTGAATCGCTAATGATGTGGGGGAGTGACTGTAAGAGACTGAAGAAAATCTGATCCATCTCTATCCACAATGGATATCTGTAAAGTGGCTAGCTGCTCTGTTGCCTCACATAGCAGATGTATACCAGACCTCCTACTGAGTGCATCTGCTATCATTATCCCCTTCCCAGGATTATAGACTATCTCAAAGACAAAGACCTAAAGGAACACAAGCCAATGTCATTGTCTCGGGTTCAGGTTTTTCTGAGAGAAAAAATACCTGAGACAATTGTGATCAGAGTACACTGTAAAATTCTCACCCATCAAGTAGTGTTTCCACCTCTTCAAGGAAAAGACCAATGCTGATAACTCCAGGTCATGGGTAGTATAGTTCTTCTCATGTTGTCTCTTCTGTCGAGAACCATATGTGATAACTGCTCGCTCATACATCAGGACACATCTGAGTCTGGTCTCGGATGTTTCATAGTGGACTACATACTCTACGCCCTCCTCTGGTAGCCACAATATTGGGGCACTAGTCAGCCTCTGTCTCAGCTTCTGAAAACTCTGCTGGCATCTCTCTGACCACATAAAGGGTTTCCCCTTCTCCGTAAAAATTGATAGAGGTTCCACAACTCTGGAGAAATCTAGAAAAAACCTCCGGTTGTATCCAGCCAAACCGAGGAAACTCTATACCTCCATAACACTCTTGGGTGGCTCCCAAGTATGTATCGCCTCAATCTTCACTTGATCCATTGCAACTCTAGCCTCTGATATGACATGTCCCTGAAAATGAACCACTTCGATCCAAAACTGGCACTTTAAGATCTTAAGATAAAGCTGTTGTTATCAGAGTGTGTCTAATACTACCTATAAATTATAGGCATGCTCCACCTCAATAGATGAGTAGATTAGAATGACGTCTATGGAGACTGCTACAAAGTGATCAAGGTATGGTTGAAAGATCATGTTCATGAGTCCCATGAACACTGCTATAGCATTGGTTACACCGAATGGCATAACCTAGAACACATAATCACCTTACCGACATCTGAAATTCATCTTCTACACATCCTCGTCTCGTACTCCAAGCCGGTGATAGCTTGATCTGAGATCTATCTTCGAGAACCACCATGCTCCCTTAAGCTGATCAAATAGGTTGTTAACCTTGGAAGTGGGTACTTGTTCTTCACGTACACCTGATTCAGGAACCGATAGTCAACACAAAGCCTCAAGCTCCCATCTGCCTTCATGGTGAACAAAATAGAAGCTGGCATAGATGAAACATTTTTCCGAATAAATCCTTTACCCTGTAAGTCCTCCAGCAGTACCTGCAGCTCATCAAGCTCCGCGGGATCTATCCGATATGATGGTGTAGATATCGGTGTTGTCCTAGGGTACATGTCAATGTAAAATTACACCTCTCTACGAGGAGGTAGACCCGAAACATCATCAGGGAAGACATAAGTGTGTTGGTCTACCACTACAGGATAGCCTGAACTCTCTACATCAGCCACTCCGAGGGTAAGGCTAGCTAAATAATGAGTAATTGGCTACACCCTCCTCTGGGTAAGTCCATCTTATTCTACAAAGGATCCCTTCTCACTAGTGAAGGTAAACCTTGTCCTATCCATGTGGACACAGTGCAATTTGTGCCTAATACAGTCTATCTAAGCATGGACTATAGATAACCAATCCATACCCAATATGACGTCGTAAGGCCTCTACATTGCTGCTATAAGATCCCAGCTAAAGATCTTGCCTGCTAGAGATAGCTCTCACTGCCGGCACTAGTGTGTAATCATCATTCCTTTCCCGTAGGAGTCTATATCCATAAGGATCGAGCCAACGAATCTATCAGAATATACGAGTTCCGAATGAGGGTGTTGGCAATAAAAGAATGACTGGCACCTGTGACTATAAGTACTATAGCTAAGGTGGAGTAGACACAGATCGTACCTCATATCATCTCTGGAGCACCGTGATCATTGGCCTCAGCTGCCTGGAGATGGGCTCTCCATTTTCCACCTGCTCCCTGTAGTCAGGGTAGACCTCTTGGTGGTGGTGGCAGTAACATCTCAAATCATTTCCCACCACTAGCTGCACGACCAGATCCTCTTCCACATCCACCTACTCCCTACAGACCTCCTCGGTTGAACCACTATCTCTACCTGGGTGGTCCTTCGACCGTCTTTTAATCATCCGTAAAGCAGGTTGAACAGTCACGATCCATGTGACCTTGCCCGCCGCATGTGTAACACTACCCCCTCATGGCTTGACTGGACCTACCTCGTGTGCCCTGCACAAACGACCCTAAATCCTACAGTTGTCCACCTATAGGTCTATTCCTCTTGGTCCTTTGTGTCATATGGCTGCTTCTAGCAGCTTAAGACTCAGCTACATGATGACTAGTAGTGGGTCATGGTGCTGGTGACTGCTCAGCATGGAAACTCTCTTCTAGGAGAGCTCTCTCTAACACCCCCTCCTATGTCAGGATGTTGAGTGAGATCATCGAAGCCCTGATCTCCTATATGATTCCCTACTCGAAGCTTTGGGCCCGGAAGAATGTGTCCCTCACCATATCTGTGGAGTATCATGAGAGTTCAGTGAACTTTATTGAGTCCTGAGCCACAGTCATGTTACCCTGCTGTAGATGAAGTAGCTCCTATATGCGCACTGTGCGAAGAGTCGCTGGGACAAACTCTGCCCGAAACAGGCTCATGAATTCTGCCCAGAGAAGTGTCACCTCATCGTGAGCCTAGAGTATCAAGCTCCACTATCTGCCTGCTGCTGCCTATAGAAGGCTGGCGGAAAGGATCACCATGAGATCGGCTGGTGTCCGTACTAGTCGGAATACTCTCACCACAGCCTCAAGCCAATCCTTAGCCGCCTATGGGTCCATCTCTCCACTGAACCTGGGTGGCCTCTGGTACTAGAACTCATGCAACGTGCTCAAGCTACGTACACCATCTGCTATTGGGGCCAGTGGCATCGGGGGCCCAACAGGTAATGGTATCGTTGGTGCCTTCGCTGGTGCCTCTACTGGAAGAGGGCCCTACACCGAGGCCTCTTCGCTCGGTGGGCTATCAGGGCATACAACTCTTGAAACCCTATCTGGCTATCTTCATGGAGGCATCCTAAAAAGAAACAGGTGTTCTATGGTTAAAATGTTATACCTAGTGAGATAAATCAAGAGATCACAAAGAAAACTCTTGGAAACACACATGCAATCAGTGTTTTCGTATACTGAGTCAGAAATCAGAATTCAAGGTCCTCGTGTATGGATACGTCGGCCAGCACACCAAAACTAGATTCCCTAAACTAATAACCACACTCACAACACTTAACACTATTTCCATTTAAAAGATCAGATTCATATGGTCTAGGGTAGAATTGAATCCTCTGATACCAATTTTTCACGACCCGTCCCCCAGGGCCCGAGTCGTGACTACCCCAAGCCAGCCTTCCTTAGGCTTGGGGCCGACGACTAGCACCAAAGGTGTATTCCCTAAAACTAGGAAGACATTTACTTTATAACCTATAAGAACATGCAACCAAGCACACAGTATGATATGAACTCAAGTAAACTAAATAGTAAAAAAAGTGAGTGTATTATGTAAAAGTGGCCAGAATACAAGCCCAAATGGAAAGTACAAGTACAACTGAAATACAATAAAACTGAAGAAAGATAAAGACAACTATTGGTTCATCCTCCATGATTCCTATGTGAAGGGTATGTATATATTACCTCCTCGGCACTCCACGTCCACCCGTCTCCTCTGTGTATCGACACGTCGTATGGTCCACCTCCGAGCACCGTCCAGTCCTGGTACTCTCAACCTCGATCAGCGATGTCTGTCGTCTTCACCAAACACAATGAGGTTCAGGCATGTCCCATGTAGGGGTGAATATAATGATACTCAATAGGGACCCCAAGACTGTAACACCCCGAGATTTTATGAAAAATATTCTTTTTATTTTCATTAATGTCTTGTGTTGTACGCTACACCAAAAGAAGCTTTCACAACACGCATCCTTGACTTTCCTTCCATTACACACAATTGCGACCTTCCACGATAGCGTGTGTTGTACGCAACACCAAGTTTCACTAAACAACGATATGCTATTAAAATATTATTATAACTAGCCATTATGAATAGTAATAACCACCTTTTAAAATTATAGAAATTTTAGCCCTCAAAATGGACTTCATTTTTGGATTCGGAGTATCAAATTTAGCCTAAGGTGAAATTTTGGTACTTTTCGGATAACTTTCATATTCTGATGAATAGTGAAAATTACTAAATTATAATTAAAAACAACTTTTTAATCAAAATAATTAATAGTGATAAATTATAAATTTGAGTGGTTTTAAAGTATATTTAGAATATATTTTTACAATTTAATACAATTTTGGTCATTGGATGTAATTTCACATTTAAACCAGACATAAACAAGTGTCAATCTTTTGATAGATATTGTTTCTTAAAAACATGCTATTTGTTTTAACAGCGGGATTTAATTATAAAATTAATTAATGCAACTTTGATGTTATGAATTTGGTAAAATAGACTTCATTTTTGAATTCGGAATATGAAATATAGCTTAGGATGAAATTTTGGCATTGTTCTGAAAAAACATCAATTTTTGATGAATAGTGAAACTACTAAGTGGTAGTTAAAAAACTGAATTTTTCATAAAACTTAATTTTACCGCTTCTGTGAATGGAATTTCAAAAATCCGAGAGACACGGTTGATGTCAGTAAGTAAAATGTGGTTCAATGAGATGAAAATAATTTTTGGTGAATAGTAACTTTTTACTTTTATTTACCACGATTAAAAGTAAATAGGGTAATTAAGGGTAAGAATGATATTAATATTACCCTAACACATGTCCTAATTCTATTGGACAAGTGTATCTCGACCAAAAACAACCTTAAGTATAAAATATTATCATTTAGGCCCACTTGGATTAGATTAGGACATTTATTATTATTTAATTCAAAGAACAGTTAAAAGAGTTAAAATCAAAGTATATTTACTAAAACATTTTTAATATAGGGTGATACAAAAGATAAATTCGATTGTAAATATTCATTAGAAAGCTAAAAATATTTCCTACATTATGGTAGTTTATTTGTAATTTTTAGACATAAAATAATTTAATTTATTTATGACACAAACATGATGCAGTAATTATCTTATTAATGAAATATTGACATTATTGATATTATAAATACCAAAATAAATGTAATTTAAGACTTTTAATGAATTCCACTAATTTTCTAGGTTACTATGATATTTTAGTGTTGATTTAATCAACTTGGTTCGAACATATAATTCTGTTATGACTTTCAAAAAATTCATATATCAAATAGTGTCAAAATTGACACAAAATAGTTTTTAAATCAAATTTTATATTATTAATTGTTATTTTATTCCTAAAAATCTAAGGTTCGGCCAAATGACTTAGATAAGGATATATATATTAATAATAAACAATTTGGGGTTCGTTTGTCATGTTATAGTAAGTGTATTAACCATATAGTGAAAGAAAACAAAAAGACACGGTAAAAGTTAAATTATTTAACTTAGAGTTAAAATCTAATTGATAAGGTTAAAATAATACCCTAAACTTGTATAAATCCTATTGGTTGATAGGATTTCGACCCATACCCACTTTATCTTCGAAATAAGACCCTTTGGAACCATTATAAACCGATTTTGACTTTAATATAAAATAATATTTTGAGATATTCCTAAGGTGCCCCTCTCCTCCCTTATAAAAAGGCACCTCCTCCCCCTCCTCCTCACGCCAATTTGAGCACTCAAACTCTGCCAAACCCTACCAAAATCCCTTATCCACTTCCCTAGAATAATCCTAGAGGTTCTGGTCTTCTTCAAAGACCAATCTTAGTTCCCTATCTGAAGGATTCAAAGAGGTGTTTCAAAGAAGAGGTAATATCCATTACCGATCTTTTCAATTTCTTTCTTCTTCAAATTCTTCTTCTTTTGTTGTTTCATGATAATGTAATAACATCAGTATTTCTTATATACTGATATGTTATTATAAATATGAAACAACTCTAATTAACCTTCTATCCATCCTACGGAAAAAGGAAATCACCGCGCGTGCGTACGTACGGAATACCGTCTCCACGCCGTGGTGTAATCTATTTTCCACCACCACCTTAATTGGATGGGTATAAAGGTTTAATGAGTAACTATATATGATTATTGTAAAGTGATATTGATACTGAAATAGTATAAATACACTTCAACACAATTCCATGACCATGGGAATGATATCATCGCTCGTCCGTACGTATGGACTACCGTCTCCACGACGCGATGAGATTCATTATCAATGATTAACCATTCATGAATGATTATAAAGTATATATAATAAGTACTAATGAAATATATGACCTAATAATGATACTGGAATTATTTATATTTATATGTATGTCATCTACTTAATTCCATTCAATTCAATAAGGAAACGAAAACAGCGTTCATGCGTACGTACGGACTACCATCTCCATGAACGGTGTATTTCTTTCCATTTACTGATTTATTATATATATGTATATCCTGAATATATATATATAAATCATGTTTTATATTCTGGAATTAAGTAATCATGATCTAAGTAATCATATGAATAATTACAAGTTAAAAACACGAACGACAAATGAGGCGATTTTACCCAAAATGCTACTTTAACAAGAATTTACAAAAGAACGGGTAATATAAAGTCATAAGTGGACCATATATTATATAATAACAATGAATATGATTCTGGAATAAGTCAATAACATGATTTAAATCATTATACAGGAGGTTCGGACACTTACAAAGCAAGTTGGACCTAAGGTAAGGGGAAATATCACAATCTCATTTTTATCCGAGATTGTTTATACTTTGAAATTTACTGGGGTGTATTTTATCATCAACATCCATGTTTCCTCAATATGCAATGTTATTTGAATTCACCTAAAAATTTTTAAAACCTATTTTACCCTTTTGTGAGTTTTTAGTAAAAGATATGAAAGGAATCTTTTGTTGTTTTTCGTGCGAGGTACTTTTTTTGACTTTCTGACAAAAGTACGAAGAATGTTTTTTTTAACTTATACGGCATGAATGGATTTTTAAAACATTATTTCCAAGAAACATCCTTTACAAGTTTTCAAGTTTATTTTTAATCAAATTCTTTTATGTTAAAGTCGTATGACATGTTATGAAAGGAAAAATGTTTTTGAAGTAGAAAGGATATTTTCCTCAAGAATGGAGTTCAAGTATTTTATCAAAATTATTTTCCATCTAAGATAATAAAAGGGTTCTGTTTTTATCCCTATTATTACATTGGTTTGATTATGTTGTGATGGAAATATTTTTATGAATTCCTTTATCTTATATGAATTGTTTTATGATGTCATGTTGTTTAAGAATCCCATTTTTATTACATGGGTTACGCTATGATGTATGGTTTATGATTATGTGGCACACATAAGAAAGGATTCATTATAAGAATGGATGGGACCTATATCTCCCTCCAATACATTGGGTAAAGATTTTATATCTCATGAGATAGACATGGCTGGAACGGTAGGTTATACCGGTTCAGTGAAACAGGACTGAAACGAGGGTTACTCGATTCAGAAAGGGACTTTGTCCACTAAGATAGTCTTGGCAATGAGTCTTGACTAACAAGAAATGATTCTCTATGATTATGTGTGAATGACACAAAGTTTCATGTTTTAAGTTATGATTATTGTGATTACATTTCACTGCCATGATTTACCCCATGTTATGAAATTATGATCTCTTTTGCAGGTTAAGATTTCCCAAAGTTATTTGCTTATGTAAATGATGTGATTGATATTTCTTTTGTTTACCCTTACTGAGCATTTGAGCTCACCGTTTTATGTTTTCTTTTCCCCAGGATATAAAGAAAGGTTTTAGGTATAAAAAAAAGGAAGATCATTATGGGAGATTTTGAAGATCTTTCACCACGATTAGAAGATTTCGTTCCGAGTTTCCAAAGACACTAAACTATTACGATCCTTGTGTGTATGTTTTTGTTATGTACTAAGTATTCCACAAATGTAATGTAATTTCCATGTACGTCAAGCTATGGGTCTCTACAGTTGGTATCAGAGGAAAGGTTTAGTCAACCTTTGGAAACTAGGATGCGAAAACGTTAGTGAGATCCCTAGAGATATTTCTACGGTATGTCTAGGGATGTCCCTAGGGTTAAGTATACGTATAGGTTATAGTTCTAGAACTACGCTAACGATCATAGAATTAAACCTAATATGTTAGATATTGAAGGTACTCCCCCATTATTATGTTGTTTTCCCTAGCATGATTTTTGCCTCTCACACTATTCTTTTTGGGTTTTAGACGATGGCTGAAACCCGAAGGAACCGTGTTGATCAATGCAATGGACAATGCAATGATTGTCCTCCTGAACAAGCAAATGTTATGGGAGATGGAGTGCAAAATCTTATTGCTATACTTACACAAGCTATGAATCATTCTGGACTTCCAAATGAGCAGAGAAGGGAACAATATTCTATTGAGTCCTTCATGAGGCAACGTCCACCTTCTTTCAGTGGTTCTTCTGATCCACTTGTTGCTGAACAATGGATCAGTACCACTGAAAAGATATTTTCAGTTCTTCAATGTTCTGAACATGATAAAGTCATCTTAGCAGTATATCGTTTGGAAGGTGAAGCTGATCAATGGTGGAATCTTATCAAGAATACAAGGCAAAGAGATGAAATTGAGTCCATGGAATGGGACGAGTTCAAGAACTTATTTTTCAATAAGTACTTCCCTCGTATTCTTCGAACAAAGATGGAGAAGGAGTTTCTTGAACTAAATCAAAAGGATGATGAATCTGTTGGTATATACGAAGCGAATTTTACAAGACTTTCAAGGTATGCATCTGGCATTATCATCCAACCTGAAAGTAAAGTTGATCGATTTTTCAGTGGCTTAAAACCAAGTCTTCGAAGGGCATTAGCTATAAGAGACTTCAGTAGCTATGAAAAAATTGTGCGTTGTGCTATCAAG
The DNA here is from genome assembly GCA_963277665.1 of Viscum album. Taxonomy (NCBI): domain Eukaryota; kingdom Viridiplantae; phylum Streptophyta; class Magnoliopsida; order Santalales; family Viscaceae; genus Viscum; species Viscum album. The sequence goes on along the minus strand of OY728141.1, from coordinate 1,586,157,002 downwards.
GTAGAAATGGAAGTTGGTGTTACATATCCATCTCATGGTTTTGACCAGAAACGAAAGATGGAGTTCAAGGAGAAATCTTAGAATAATGGTGAAAAGAAGATGAATGTTTCCTTATGCACAAAGTGTGGAATGAAGCATGGTGGAGATTGTCTTAAAGGGACTAGAAAATGTTTTAAGTGTGGAAAAGAAGTTCATCGAGTAGCTGAGTGTCTAAGTAATGGAAAAAGAGTTTCTAATGATGTGAATAAAGAAAACACTGCAGAGAACGCACCACCAACACTTCAATGCTTCAAGTGCAAGGAAATGGGGCATTATGCTAATAAATTCCCTAATCCAAGGGTTAGTGATGATCAACATGAGCAACCACTGAAGGCAAAGGACAAAGGGAAGTCACATGCGATCACTATTGGCAATGTTGAATATGACAACGATGTGGTGGAATGATTAAGTGTTTATGTAATGGGATTCCAAAATAATGTTGTATCATTGAGTATTGCAATATTTATTGATGTGGTATTCAAAGTGATTGAGATATTTTTTTTGAAATAAGATGCTATGCGCATAATGAAGGGAAAACGAGAAAATGAAATGTTTAATAGTATTCATGAGCTCATGATTGATATAAGGACTAAGTGATATCATGGTTTTGAGTATATAGAATTTTGAGGATTTTGGTATGTGGAAAGTGTTAACTTTAAACTGCATTCATGTTTTCACTAAGGTATTCAAGAGAATACATGATTAAGGACTTTCAATGTTTGGAATGTGACCAACAAAACATATCTAATGATATATGGGGATCAACGATGGCATTAAATCTATGGTAATCGTTTTCACTATGTTATAAGAGTGGACTGCAGTATTATGGATAAGCCTAAAGATTGAAATGGATTATGTTGGACATAAGTGAGTATTGTTTAAGGATAGAAGTTTTTTTCGATATTATTGATGGGATGTTATAGTAATGTAGTTTTAGAAAAAGGACAACCTGCAGGACGGGCGACAACCCATCGCATCGGACAAGGCTGTGGGAATCGAACCCACAACCGAAGTGCGACTGGCCTTTATCGCCTACCACTGGCCTACAAGAAGTCCCTGTTTAGTAGAAACTAGTTTTTTTATATTAAGCAGTATGATATATGAAGTATAAGTCCATTTTAGGAACCATATGTGATTAATCTCACTATAGATTGACTTATAACCTTTTGTTTGAGACAGATGGAATGACCCGTCATTCTATCACATGATCTGCTAACACTTCACAAATAACAAATTCAACTTCATTTATTTGAGAGATGAAGTGGAAATTTTTCAAGTCATGAACAACAGTGAGATTGTACCAAAATAAAGAAAGTATTTATTCTAATTCAAATTTTCAACTTTAGGGAAATGATCTTGAAAACCAAAAATGTTGTCCTAGTGATCTTATACCTGATGAATCGGATGGTACCTTAGATCATCACAAATTTATGGATTTGTGATTGTTGGCTTTTTTATAGCCATGTTCTCTACCACTCTCCATCAGAACATGATGGTTAGATTTTTCTTCAATATCCATATTTTCACCTATGTGGAAACCCAGTGATTAGTTTATTTGGGTAACCGTTAGGTTTCATACTTTTGGTTTAAAATATTCGTTTTGGTATTCCTTTTTACGATGTGGGTTTCTATCAAAGAAACTTTCAAATAGTAAACCATTTATAACCCCGACGAATTTTGAGGGCGAAGTTCATTTTAAGGGGGGTAGAATGTAACACCCCGAGATTTTATGAAAAATATTATTTTTAATTTCATTAATGTCTTGTGTTGTACGCTACACCAAAATAAGCTTTCACAAAACGCATCCTTGACTTTCCTTCCATTACACGCAATCGCGACCTTCCACGATAGCGTCTGTTGTACGCAACACCAAGTTTCACTAAACAACGATATGCTATTAAAATGTTATTATAACTAGCCGTTATGAATAGTAATAACCACCTTTTAAAATTTTAGAAATTTTATCCCCCAAAATGGACTTCATTTTTGGATTCAGAGTATTGAATTTAGCCTAAGGTGAAATTTTGGTACTTTTCGGATAACTTTCATATTCTGATGAATAGTGAAAATTACTAAATTATAATTAAAAACTTTTTTAATCATAATAATTAATAGTGATAAATTATTAATTTGAGTGGTTTTAAAGTATATTTAGAATATATTTTTACAATTTAATACAATTTTGGTCATTGGATGTAATTTCACATTTAAACCAGACATAAACAAGTGTCAATCTTTTGATAGATATTGTTTCTTAAAAACACGCTATTTGTTTTAACAGCGGGATTTAATTATAAAATTAATTAATGCAACTTATATGTTATGAATTTGGTAAAATAGACTTCATTTTTGAATTCGGAATATGAAATATAGCTTAGGATGAAATTTTGGCATTGTTCTGAAAAACATCAATTTTTGATGAATAGTGAAACTACTAAGTGGTAGTTAAAAAACTGAATTTTTCATAAAACTTAATTTTACCGCTTCTGTGAATGGAATTTCAAAAATCCGAGAGACACGGTTGATGTCAGTAAGTAAAATGAGGTTCAATGAGATGAAAATAATTTTTGGTGAATAGTAACTTTTTACTTTTATTTACCACGGTTAAAAGTAAATAGGGTAATTAAGGGTAAGAATTATATTAATATTACCCTAACACATGTCCTAATTCTATTGGACAAGTGTATCTCGACCAAAAACAACCTTAAGTGTAAAATATTATCATTTAGGCCCACTTGGATTAGATTAGGACATTTATTATTATTTAATTCAAAGAAGAGTTAAAAGAGTTAAAATCAAAGTATACTTACTAAAAAAATTTAATATAGGGTTCTACATAAGATAAATTCGATTTTAAATATTCATTAGAAAGCTAAAAAGATTTCCTACATGATGGTAGTTTATTTGTAATTTTTATACATCATATAATTTAATTTATTTATGACACAAAGATGATGCATTAATTATCTTATTAATGAAATATTGACATTATTGATATTATAAATACCAAAATAAATGTAATTTAAGACTTTTTATGAATTCCACTAATTTTATAGGTTACTATGATATTTTAGTGTTGATTTAATCAACTTGTTTCGAACATATAATTCTTTTATTACTTTCAAAAAAATCATATATCAAATAGTGTCAAAATTGACACAAAATAGTTTTTAAATCAAATTTTATATTATTAATTGTTATTTTATTCCTAAAAATCTAAGTCTAGGCATAATGACTTAGATAAGGATATATATATTAATAATAAACAATTTGGGGTTCGTTTGTCATGTTATAGTAAGTGTATTAACCATATAGTGAAAGAAAACAAAAAGACACGGTAAAAGTTAAATTATTTAACTTAGAGTTAAAATCTAATTTATAAGGTTAAAATAATACCCCAAACTTGTCTAAATCCTATTGGTTGATAGGAGTTCGACCCATCCCCACTTTATCTTCTAAAGAAGACCCTTTGGAACCATTATAAACCGATTTTGACTTTAATATAAAATAATATTTTGAGATATTCATAAGGTGCCCCTCTCCTCCCTTATAAAAGGGCACCTCCTCCCCCTCCTCCTCACACCAATTTGAGCACTCAAGCTCTGCCAAACCCTACCAAAATCCCTTCTCCACTTCCATAGAATAATCCTAGAGGTTCTGGTATTCTTCAAAGACCAATATTACTTCCCTAAGTGAAGGATTCAAAGAGGCGTTTCAAAGAAGAGGTAATATCCATTACCGATCTTTTCAATTTCTTTCTTCTTCAACTTCTTCTTCTTTTGTTGTTTCATGATAAAGTAATAACATAAGTATTTCTTATATACTGATATGTTATTATAAATATCAAACAACTCTAATTAACCTTCTATCCATCCTACGGAAAAAGGAAATCACCGCGCGTGCGTACGTACGGAATACCGTCTCCACGCCGTGGTGTAATCTATTTTCCACCACCACCTTAATTGGATGGGTATAAAGGTGTAATGAATAACTATATATGATTATTTTAAAGTGATATTGATACTGAAATAGTATACATACACTTCAACACAATTCCACGACCATGGGAATGATATCATCGCTCGTGCGTACGTACGGACTACCGTCTCCACGACGCGATGAGATTCATTCTCAATGATTAACCATTCATGAATGATTATAAAGTATATATAATAAGTACTAATGAAATATATGACCTAATAATGATACTGGAATTATTTATATTTATATGTATGTCATCTACTTAATTCCATTCAATTCAATAAGGAAACAAAAACAGCGTTCATACGTACGTACGGACTACCGTCTCCATGAACGGTGTATTTCTTTCCATTTACTGATTTATTATATATATGTATATCCTGAATATATATATATAAATCGTGTTATATATTCTATAATTAAGTAATCATGATCTAGGTAATCATATGAATAATTACAAGTTAAATACACGAACGACAAATGAGGCGATTTTACCCAAAATGCTACTTTAACATGAATTTACAAAAGAACAGGTAATATAAAGTCATAAGTGGACCATATATGATATAATAACAATGAATATGATTCTGGAATATGTCAATAACATGATTTAAATCATTATACAGGAGGTTCGGACACTTACAAAGCAAGTCGGACATAAGGTAAGGGGAAATATCACAATCTCATTTTTATCCGAGATTGTTTATACTTTGAAATTTACTGGGGTGTATTTTATCATCAACATCCATGTTTCCTCAATATGCAATGTTATTTCCATTCACCTAAAATTTTTTAAAACCTATTTTACCCTTCGGTGAGTTTTTAGTAAATGATATGAAAGGAATCTTTTGTTGTTTTTCGTGCGAGGTGCTTTTTTTGACTTTTCTGACAAAAGTACGAAGAATGTTTTTTTTAACTTATACAGCATTAATGGATTTTTAAAACATTATTTCCAAGAAACTTCCTTTACAAGTTTTCAAGTTTATTTTTAATCAACTTCATTTATTTTAAAGTCGTATGACATTTTATGAAAGGAAAAATGTTTTTGAAGTAGAAAGGATATTTTCCTCAAGAATGGAGTTCAAGTATTTTATCAAATTTTTTTCCATCTATGATAATAAAAGGGTTCTGTTTTTATCCCTATTATTACATTGGTTTGATTATGTTGTGATGGAAATATTTTTATGAATTCCTTTATCTTATATGAATTGTTTTATGATGTCATGTTGTTTAAGAATCCCATTTTTATTACATGGGTTACGCTATGATGTATGGTTTATGATTATGTGGCACACATAAGAAAGGATTCATTATAAGAATGGATGGGACCTATATCTCCCTCCAATGAATTGGGTAAAGATTTTATATCTCATGAGATAGACAGGGCTGGAACGGTAGGTTATACCGGTTCAGTGAAACAGGACTGAAACGAGGGTTACTCGATTCAGAAAGGGACTTTGTCCACTAAGATAGTCTTGGAAATGAGTCTTGACTAACAAGAAATGATTCTCTATGATTATGTGTGAATGCCACAAAGTTTCATGTTTTAAGTTATGATTATTGTGATTACATTTCACTGCCATGATTTATCCCATGTTATGAAATTATGATCTCTTTTGCAGGTTATGATTTCCAAAAGTTATGTGCTTATGTATATGATGTGATTGATATTTCTTTTGTTTACCCTTACTGAGCATTTGAGCTCACCCTTTTATGTTTTCTTTTCCCCAGGATATAAAGAAAGGTTTTAGGTAAAAAAAGGAAGATCTTTATGGGAGATTTTGAAGATCTTTCACCACGATTAGAAGATTAGGTTCCGAGTTTCCAAAGACACTAAACTATTACGATCCTTGTGTGTGTGTTTTTGTTATGTACTAAGTATTCCGCAAATGTAATGTAATGTCCATTTACGTCAAGATACGGGTCTCTACAAAGACTCTCAAGGTCTCGCCAATCCATAAAAGATAAACAACAAGCATGAAATCAACTGTCAGCCTCACTTAGGTATATACCCATACATATACCTATGTTATCAAGTAAACCCATCTCAATCATGAGGAAAACACAGAATCCAACTCCAATGCCCCAATATCAATTGTTCCTCAAAATAAACAATACCACATAGGAAAGTACTACATAGTCACACCACACTGATGAATACCAACTAGGTATTACCATGAAGAAAAGTACCACATAGGTACGGACTCAGCTCACACAAGGTATAACATAGGTATAGTAGTAGAGATGATTAGATGTAACTACTGAATCATCTTACTCTATTAAGAGGTAGACCCAAGAAGGATTGATAATCATCATCAGACTCACATAGGATCTCTAGGTGCTGACCCACATAGGATCACTATGTGCTAACCCACACAAGATCGCTCGGTGCTGACCCACACATGATCGCTAGGTGCTGACCTATACAGAATCGCTAGGTGCTGACCCACATAGGATCACTAGGTGCTAACCAAAACAAAATCACTCAGGTTTTCCCGCATGTAATCCAAGAGCGGTTCCATGTGGGGCCCTCAATCTCATACCCATGAAGGATCTCTTCCTTAAGTTACATCCAGCTATAGGGTTCACGCGCTAAGCTCACTCATCTTCAAGAGGGTCCGCTACACAAGCCACTAGTTGATACTCCCACTATCACGAAGTCCCATGAAGAATTATATCAAAGAACCTCCATGTCATAGGGGTCTCAACTCAATATAAAATGCGTCAATCAGACGTCCGGCCTGAGAGTTATTAATCTTTTAGTCCCAAGGGCCCGGTTAGATTTGTGCTCGATCCATCCCAACTATTCCACAACATTATCAAAAACACTAGTGAAGCATACCAAAGGGATCGTGTTGGTCCAAGGTTTCCAGTCCCCCTGACGTTTCATCAAACGGACATCCAGTAAGACAGTTATGGCCAAAAGAGCATAAATGAGTTGTAGTGGGTCTGGGTCTGGTCCGACCTGGTCAGATCGACCCGGTCTGGGTCAACCTGACCCAACCAGCTAGGTATATCCCAACCCATTGGGATCGGCACGGCCCGCGGGGTGGTCCGACCCGCACGGTCCAGCCTAGCCCATGCTGGGCGGCCGGCACTCTGGGCAGTTAGGCAGGCCACGAGGGTCGTGAAGGGCCATAGAGCGGTTCGGCCATGGATGGTGTGATGACGCGGGGCGTCTTGGCCGTTGGGGTGCTGTGAGGGTGCGAGAAGGCTCGACCGCAGGCGGTGCGAGGCAGTGGAGTGGCTGATCTGCGGAGAGTGTCGTGAGGGCGGCTCGACCGCGAGGGTTCCTCTAGGGTGAGGGACGGCTTGGGTGCGGGCGGCGTGAGGGCGCGGGGCGGCTTGGCCGCGGGCGGTGCGAGGGCGCGGGGGGGGGGGGGAGCTCGGTCGTGGGCGACACAAGGCCATGGGGCTACTTGACCGGGGGTGCGCTGCTAGGGGGCGGGGCGGCTCAACCGCAGACAGTGCGAGGATATGGGGTGGCTCAGAGGTCCATGGGTGGCGCAACTTGGTCACAGGTGTCGCGACTAGGTCGTGAGGTGGCACAGCTGCCCATGGGGTAGCGCGGCTAGGCCGCCGAGAGGCATGACGATGCAGCGGGGCAGCGTTGTTGCCTTCGTCACAGTTGATAGTCGTCTTCCTCCATCACGAAGAACACACGAATTATCTCATGAAATTCGGAGAGTACGGGCCATGTTTGTTTGGCCAACACTCTCCGCATTAGTGTGGTAGAAAGAGGCTATAATACTTTAATCACAAGAATATCAATAACTGGGAAGGGAAAAAATTCAAACACCCTCCCAACTTCATTTGATTCGTCGATGGAGGTTGCAGGGAAGGAGATGACGTTGTTAGGGATAGACAGATGTCAGTGACGTCGGTGTTCCCTCGATCATCGGTTCGTTGACATTAATGATGTTCCTCTTCAACAATTGTCTCGAGGAAGAAGTCGAAGTTGAAGTTGACATTCTTCGTTGGAATTCTCCTTGGAGAGCTTCCTCCCAATTCTCAAAGTTTCTCCCTTTTGCCAATATTTTCCCCCAATTCCACCAAAAATGAATTAGCCAACATTATAGAATATGATCGCATAATTTTAAATTGGAATAATCAATTAATTGAGTTGGTCTCTTAATTAAAGAAAAGACGACATAATTAATCAAGTTTAATTTCAAGATACTTTCCAAAATTTAAGTGGGAGGTTCAAAGGGGTTTAATTCTAGTTGGTCCACACCACCATAACCGCTAATGGGAGGTTTTAGGTTCGGTGGTCTCCAACTCCATAACCTCTAGGGGAGGTTTAATTCTGGTTGTCCCCACCCATCAATATCCACAACGAGTTCCAAAATAAAATAAAAACAAGATGTTACACACTTTTATTTTATTTTATTCTCTCATGAAAAAGTGAAAAAATAACATCAACCCTCGACCTACTGCAGTCGAGGTGAAGGTCTCCTTAAGAAAATACCGGTGCTGTGAGTTCAAGGGTGTCCTCAGCATTCAATTCCGATCACCTGTTCAAAAGTTAAAAAAACACGCTCGCACCTTTACTGAATGTACCCAAAAAAAAGTTCAATAATTCATTCAGGGCAATCCAGGCCTCAGAATCACACACTGTCAATTTTCATAGACTCGTAAAATTCCTATTTAATTAAACAAAATTACATGGAAATTCTGGGTCTTTACCTTTTGTGTATGTATCTCCCTATTTAAATTAAACTGATGTTGTTTTAAATTTTTTTCCACTTCAATTTAGTTACTATTTTAAAAATGATACCAAACAGCATTTAAAATAGCTTATGTGTTAAATATCACAATTAAAATCACGTTGTGCAATTTTTAAAAGGTAGATGTGCAAAAAATTGATTATTTTTTTCATTTTAGTGATATACTTGGAGTTCCATATAGTTTATGGGGGATTTTTTTACCTTTGGAATTAGTAAATTTACTTTTTTGTTATTAAATAATTAAAACACATTTTATTAGTCTTAAACAAAAGGTTTGAGTTAGAAAATCTATTTTTAAAAATATTTTTTCATAAACAAAATCTGGTATCAGGTTATCATTTCCATGTTTTCAAAGGTAATTTCATTAATTGTTAAGTATGTAAGTTTTCCATAAAACAAGAATTAAACTTCTTGATGACAGGATGGTTCTTTATTTTGTTTCAAAATTGTCATTCAATTTAATTTTTTTAGTTTTTGAATTTATGATTCATACTAAAAATGAATTTATAGGTTGTTTTTGGTTTTGAAGACATCATTTATTTCAAATAAAATTACTATGTGGTGATTGGTTTCATTAAATAGAAAATTTTTATTTTGGATAAATATGTAATTAATTTATCTATAATTTTTATATATAGTGTAGTGGTATTTTTTATGGTTTATATTATTTCATATTTTCTAATAACTTTTTTATATCATTAAAATCTCTTTAAGTTGGAGTTCCTTGCATTATATTTGGTTGGGATCTATTTTGATTCTTAATAGACCACATATGTTCCTTATTCAATATAGTATAAAATAAAAAATCTATAATGATTAACAAGTTTAATTTTATATTGGTATGATAGTTGTTTATAAAGCAATTTTGATGTATTCCAAATAATTAATGGTTTTTAGGTGGGTTTTAGAATATAAAAATTGTTTTTATAAATTTTTAAAAACAATTGGAGGAAATTAATTATGGTTTCAATAAGAATTAATTAATAAAATTAATTTAATTTCTAGTGATGAAAATCTTTTAGTGAGAGTATAATTCTAAAAACCATCCTATATACACATATATTATTGAATTTTTTTATTTTCAAAATAACTGAGTGAATTAAAAATAAGGTATTTAAGCTAGTGTTTTCTATCATATTAAAATTTGAAATATGATTTTTTTTATTCAATAGACATGTTATTTTTATATTAATTAATTATTGTTAAAAGAAATATCATATATGTTTGAAATATTATTTTAGAATATTGTTATTGTTATTATTATATGATATTTCTTGGATTATTTTGTAACACCCCATGCTTCCACGGTATGATTCTCTTTGAATAATGCAGTAGCTTGTGTTGTACGCAACATGGAGTTTTATCACACCAGGACCAATCGAGCTATCCATTATGAATAATAATACCAACGTTTTTAAATTTTATAAATTTTATTTTTTACAATTGAATTCATTTTGGATTCAGAATATCAAAATTAGCTTAGGGTGAATTTTTGGTATTTTTCTGAAAACATTTAATTTTTGATGAATATTGAAAACACTGCGTCATTGTTTAAAACTGATTTTTTATTTAATTAATTATTTATTTTATTTCAATTTATTTTCATTAAAAATATATACATAATACCTATATATGTTCGAAGTAATTAATTTCAGTCATTTTATAATAATTTTAGATATATTAAATTTTATTGAACTCTTTACCGTCTTTTACCCACCTTTTAGGAGCATTTGCAAATTTGCAAAAAACATAATTTTATCACTTCTGTGAGTTGAATTTCAAAAATCTTAGAGACATGGTTGAAATTATTAAGTAAAATTTGGTTCAATAAGATGAAAATAATTTTATGTGAATAGTAACATTGCCTTTTATTTACCACGGTTAAAAGTAAATAGGGTAATTGAGGGTAAAATGATATTATAATTACCCTTACAGATGTCCTAATTCTATTATATAAGTGGAATTCGACAAAAAAAACCTTAGGAATAAAATATGACCACCTTTGGTCCACTTGGATTAGATTAGGACATTTATTATTATTTTATTTAAAGAAGAGTTAAAGAGTTAAATTCAAAGTTTAATAAATAAACCATTTTTAATATAGGGTTACAAACAATATAAACTCAACTATAAATATTCATTATAAATATAAAAAGATTTAATACATAATGGTATCTTATTTATAATTTTTGGACATTAAGTAATTTAATTTATTTATGACACAATGATGATGCAGTAATTACATTATTAATGAAATATTAAAATAATTGATATTATTAATATCTAAATAATGTAAATTGAGACTTTTCATTAATTCCAATAATTTTATAGTGTAATATGACATGATAGTGTTGATTAAATAAATTTTATTCGAAGTGATAAAGTTTTTATGGCTTTCAAAAAAATCAAATGCTAAATAGTGTCAAAATTGACATAATTGAGTTTTTTAATAAAACAATACTATATTATTAATTGAAATAATATTATTAAAAATATATGGTTCCAAAAAAGGACTGAGATAAAGTTATATATATCAATAATTAACCAGTTGGGGTTCCCTTGGTAGTTCATATTATGTTTATTTACCATATAATATAAAAATACAAAGAGACATGGTAAATGTCAAACAATTTAACTAAGAGTTAAATCTAAAGAATAAGGTTAATATGATGACATATACCTATCTAAAACCTATTTGTTGAGATTTTTTTCGACCCATCCCCACCTTATCCTAGAAATAAATCATTTTTCATCCATTAGAAACCGAAGATGATTTTATTATACAAATATATTTCAAGATTTTCCTAAAGTGACCCTCCCCTCTCTTATAAAAGCTGACATACCATTCTCTTAATTTCACACCTCCAAATCCATTTGTCTCGGCCAAACCCTTCCCAAATATCCTCCCAAGTTCCCTCAATATTACCTAGAGTCCTTAATTTGACCAGAAATCCAACATAAATATCCCTTTTAATCAACTCAAAAGGAAACACCTGAAGAATAGGTAATAATTTCCCGACAATATTTCAAGTTCTTTTCTTCTTCCACTTCCTCTTTCATTGTTGTTTCCATTCAAAAATAATAAATCCAGTACCTTCTACAAAATTTTATGTTATTATAAATATGGTACAATTATATTTGTTATTTTATTCATCCTATAAATGAAAACGTCACCATATGTGCGTACGCACGGCTTACCGTCTCCACGTCGTGGTGTAGTTTGTTATTCAAACACTTCATTATTTGGATGGGTATAATAATGCGTATAACTGATGTAAATAATAAATATAACATGTTAATTATTCTGTATATATAATATACCATCCAATTACATTCAATTTCACCATCAATAAAATGTTATTGTTTCTCGTGCGTACGTACAGAATACCGTCTCCACGAATACGATGAGATTCATTCCCCATCGTAATCATTCAAGAATAATTTTCATTTTATGATTAAAAATAATGTTTATGAACATAATATCATTATTTATATTATTTAAATACATCCTATCTATAAAAATCATGGCTTAAAAAACCCATCATATAAAGGAAAATGAATCAGTTAACACCCGAAATGATGATACTACTGAAATATTATTAACAAAGCAATATTAGAGAATCATATATGTTATAATATTTATGTATATAGTTATGGTATAATTTAATAACAATGTTTTAACTATTATACATTATTTTAACATACCATCGTCTAAGGAAAAGTACATGGTAAGGGTTAATTCTACAATCTCTTCATTATCCGAGGTTGTTTTTACGTGAGTATTTACTGGGACCTCTTTGTCATCCACATCTCTGTTTCTTAAAGTTTATTTGAAAACATTTTTACTATTTTTTAGAATATGGGTTAATGTCATTTAAAACATTATTTAATTTTTATAAAATGTTTATAAAGTAATATTTCTTTCATTTTCCAAACGAGGACCTTTGCGACCTTTTCAAAAAAATTAAGGAAAGAATGTTTTTTAACATATATGGAGAGTGCAGATATTTTTCTCCATTATAACACCTTTGAAGCTTCCCTTACAATATTATAAGAATAGAAATGTTTTATTTTATAATTACATGACTTCTAAATGATTTCAAAATAAAAAAAATATCTCTGTCAAAAAGTTTTGATTTCATTTATGTCAACATATTTTGATGGATTTTAAACTTGTTTGAAGTTAATTTATTATGATAAAAATCATCCAAATTGTATTGAAGGTTCTGTGACATATTTGTCTGTGGATGTGTTATTTTGATACCATTCATGGTTTATGTTTAAACTATTTATATTTAGTATGCTAGTTTTAATACGAATGTTTATTTTATATTTCAACCTCTTCATATGAGGAATGTATTGGACTAAGTAAGTGATTGGTGGAGCCCTCTATATCTCCTCAATGCATCGGTTGGTCTCAGGAGACAGTTAGAGGTGGAATTAGCCAAGGAATTTTCCAATTTTGATATATGGTTTTGGCTGAGGCCTTAATCATATTTAGACGTCTTGGTCAAGGTATTGAAAAAATGTTTCAGAATGTCTTGCATTATACACTCCCTCATTGTGATAATATTATTGACGGTTCATGTTGTTATTTGACTAGTAGAATACCCATGACTATGTTTTATTATGGAATTATTTACTCATCTCATATTCCTGCCATAAAGTTTTCATGTTTATTATTTGTAAAAGCATGTGTTTTAAATTATTTTCCATGACTAATTTTAATGTTATCATCCACTGTACTACTTACCCTTACTGAGGGTCTGAGCTCACCCATTTATTATCTTTAATTTTCCCAATATTTGAAGAAGTTAGTTTGGAGTAACTTTTGGGCATAATCTTGGAGTCTTGGATATTTATAATGGAATAAATTAGTGTTTAATTTTTTTTCAAGTGATAATGTTGAACTTATGTAGGTATCTTGCTTCCAATAATACTAAATTGATCAGTCTATCATGACATTATTCCTTTTATCATACCAATGTCATGTAATAAAGCACCGACTCTTGGTTACTGGGGTTGGGACGTTGTCGTTGGTATCCGAGGAAGTTTAGTACAAACTATGGAAACTATATTTAGATAAACTCTGATTAGATAACATTTACCTAAGACAGACATTGAGGATTAGTATTGAAGAACTTCTTAAAATTTTGGTATTGTATAGATTTTGTGTATTCTCCAAAAAATACATCAACATCTAGATACAATTTGGTAGAGGCAGCTCTGGAACAGATGTACCTCGTAGTGGAAACTCCGACAAGGAGTTTCAAGCTTAACCTGGGGTATCTTGGTACATGACAACGGGCCTTGCTGCACTCCTGGTTACAACACTCCCTGGGGATATGCTTAGGATAATTCACATTTTATTTACAACCCATTATTAAAGATTAATGAGTATATACCTCCTCAAAAAACATTTTTATGATTATAGATGATATCCAAAAACATTTCAATTTATGTTAAGTGTTTTACAAGTTTGGAATTATGTATTGTGAATTATAAACTAATCTATTGTATGTCATTGTTTAGAAATGGTGTATAATAGAAGGAATTGAAACCATATCAATGCACATAATCCATGTAGGGACTGCCCTCCTACTCAATATAATTATAGTGGAGCTGGTGATGCAATTGGGGTTCATCAGCTTATCACCATATTCGTACAACTCACTCAGGTTATGAATAATAAAATTACCCACACGAAGCACACTGATCCACAACATGGAAGACCAATGTTAGACCTATTCATGCGAAAACATCCACCAACATTCAATGGGACTAAAAATCCACTTCTTAGCTGAGAAATGGATAATTTCCATAGAGAAAACATTTCTTTCTTTTGGAAGTAGCGAAACGGAAAACTTATTCATGACAGTTTATTGCCTCATGAGAGATACAAATCAATGGTAGTCTTTTATCCAAAACACAAAGGATGATAAAGAGGTATCATGTACGAAATAGACGGAGTTCAAAGAGATTTACTAAGATAAATACTTTCCTAATGACCACCGAGCATATGTGGAAAGGAAATTTCCGAGTCTAGGGAAAAAGGAGGATGAGAATGTTGCAAAGTATGTGGCTAACATTACCAGGATATAAAGGCATGCCATGATTATATACGTAACACAATGAGTAATATTGATCAATTCTTTGATGGGTTAAAACCATTTCTCCATCACCCATTAGTCTCATAATCCTTCTAATCGTACGAAGATATTGTCTCATGTGCTATCAAGATAGAAAAAGAATTATCTATGTCTTATGACTGAAAAGAAAAGTAAGAGAAGAAGAGATCTGTTGAACACTACGGGAAAGGAAATAAGGAAACAGGGAAGAAGGAAAGTGTTGAATTTCCACCCTGTGATAATTGGGGATGTAAGAACCTTGGTGCCTATCTAAAAGGAAAAGAAGTATGATACAAATGTGGACAGAAAGGCCATCTTGCGAGTGATTATACGGGGAACAAAGAAGACACCAATGTTTAATGCTACAATTGTAGGGATATGGGACATTATGCACATGAATTTCCTAAGAGCCAAGAAAACATACCTCAAAAAAGGACAAGGTAGAAAGGCTAAGCTTATGTGATCACTACTGTTGAGTTTGAACCTCTAAATGATGTGGTGGCAGATAATTTAATGGTTTCCTCAAGTTTAGTCAATGCTTTATTTGATTTTGGATCATCACATTGCTTCATATCTTCAAACTTTTCTTTGAAAATTAGATATTTCTAATTTTATTTAACAAATCATTTGTCATCCAAAACACTTAAGGGGAGTATCATTGCAACAATGTTTTGTGAATTAGTTCCCATTAGAGCATATAAATGTTCTTTATCCGCTAATATCATTATCATTCCCATGATGGAATTTTATATACTCCATTGTATGGATTGGATTTTGGACCATGATGTGAAAATTTATTGTATGAAGTAGGAGGTTACAATTTTTCAGGATGATAAAGAGTACCTTATATTTAGAGTAGAAAGGTCACCATCTGATTATTATCTAGATCCACCCACAATTGATCTACTAAATTAAATTATTAGAGAGGAAGAGAATGAAATAAATATGGGTGAGGAATGCAAATCCCAAATATATGATATACCTATTGTGCAAGAATATGTTGATGTGTTTCCAGAGGATTTAATTGGACATCCTCCAGAATTAGAAATTGAGTTTTCCATTGACTTAATTCTTGGTCCAAGGCCCATATTGAATACCCCTTATAGATTAGACACTATGAAATTAGTGGAACTAAAGAAACAACTATTGGAATTGAGTAATAAGGGATTTATTCTCCCTAGTGTTTCTCCACGAGGATCCTCTGTCCTTTTTGTTAAGAATAATGATGTATCTATGAGGTTTCACATCGACTACAGGGAGATAATTTTTATAACAAGAAAGAACAAGTATCCCCTACCTCACATTGATGATTTATTCGATCAACTTCATGGAGATCAATATTTTTCAAATATTGAACTTTGATCTGGATATCATCCGTTTTGTGTGAAGATGTAAGACATTCGGAAAACTGCATTTCGAACTAGGTACGGGCATTTTGAGTTTACAGTAATGCCTTTTGGACTGTCTAATGAACCCACTGTTTTCATGGATCTAATGAATATAGTTTTCAAGGAATAACTTGATGAATATTTAGTAGTATTTAAAGAGGATATCTTGGTTTACTCAAAAAACTACGAAGATCATGAAAATCACTTGCACACTATTCTGAAAACCCTCAAGATAAATGAATTATATGTAAATTTTTGCAAGTGTGAATTCTAGTTTCAAGAGATTTATTTTCATATCCATATTATCTCTAAAGATAGAATCTCTATTGATTCTTCAAAGACCAAGGAAATCTAAGAATGGCCTACACCGATGAGTATAATTGAGGTACATAGTTTTATTAGTTTATCAGGTTATTATCGATGTTTCGTCTAGAATTTTTCCCAGTTGGCTAACCCATTAACCAAGATCACATGTAAAGGGATTAATTATTTTCTGAAAAAAGAGTGTGAATAATGTTTTGAAAAACAAAAGATAAGATTAGTCGATACTTCTATCATGACTTGACCATCAGGGAACGATGAGTTTGTTATTTATAGTGATGTTTTAAATAAAGGACTTGGTTGTGTCCTTATGAAAAATGATAGTGTTATTTCTTAGGCATCACGACAGCTAAAAATTCATGATCAAAACTATCCCACTCATTATCTTGAGTTAGCAGCTGTAATCGTTTCTATGAAGATATGGAGATACTATCTCTACTGTGAAAAATGTGAGATTTATACTGATCAAAAGAGTTTAAAATATATTTTCTCACAAAAGGAACTCAACATGAGGAAAAGATGATGGCTTGAACTACTCAAGAAATATGATTGCACTATTAACTTCCACATGGGGAAGGAAATTAATGTGGCAGATGATTTCAGTAGAAAAGATCAGGGAGTTTTGGACAAGATGATAGTTTAAAGGGATCCTATTTTCATTGATCTAGTAAAGTTGGATATGGGAATAACCATGGAAGGTGATACATCAATACTCTTTCAAATGGTTTCCAAACTAACTTTACTGGAATGGATAAATCGTTCTCAGACTGATGATGAGGAGTTTCAAAAGAAGATTAAAGCTGTGAATGATGGGAGATTGAGTAACTTCTTATATGAAGATGGAATTTTAAAATTTGGGAAGAGACATTGAGTTCTTGATATACCTGATCTAAAAAGGTAATTTTTGGATGATGCTCATATCTCCAATTTCTCTATACACCATGCGAGAACCAATATGTATAGATATTTGAAGGAATATTTTTGGTGGGACAACATGGAGAGAGAGATTAGTGATTTTGCGTCAAGATGTCAAGTTTGTCAAAAAGTGAAAGCTGGAAGAGAATATCCAAGAGAATTCATGCAACCTATTCCCTTACATGAGTGGAAATGGGATGATATTACGATGGACTTTTTCATGGGACTACCAAAGACTCCTAGAAGGAATGATGAAATATGGGTCATTGCTGATCATTTTACCATGTCAGTACATTTTCTTGCTATAAGAGAAGATTTACCATATGAATGTCTAGAAGGACTATATATTTATGAACTTGTAAGACTTCATGGAGTAACCCTAATTATTGTTTCTAATTGTGATCCCCATTTTACATTAAGATTCTGGAAAAGTCTTTAGAAGGCCTTGGATACTGAACTTCGTTTGAGCACTGCCTACCACCCTCAAACCGATGGACAATCCAAACGGACTATACAAACCATTGAAGGCATGTTGAGATCTTTCTCACTTGACATTCAAGGAATGGGGGATCAGTATTTTCCTCTGGTATAATTTTCCTATAATAATAGCTTCCATTAAAGTATTCATATGGCCCCATATAAAGAGTTATATAGAAAGAGATGTCACACACCAACTTGTTGGGATGATGTTGGTGAAAGAAAACACATAGGCCCAGAACTGGTTGAGGAAACAATGGAAAATGTGTAGAATATCCAAACCCACGTCAAATAATCCCAAAGTAGAAAAATTGATATATCGATAACTGGAAAAAGGATTTTGAATTTGAAGTAGGATATATTGTTATCATGAACGTATCTCCAGGAAGGGTGTTATATGTTTTAGTAAGAAGGGTAAATTGAGCCCTAGGTGCATCAGACCTTTCAAAATTCTAGAACAAATTGGAGTTGTAGCTTATCATTTGGCAATGCCTCCACGTCTCTCCAAAGTTCATGATGTGTTCCTCGTATCACTATTGAGAAAACACATGCCTTTCCCAATTCATGTAATCACCCATGAATAATTATAAATAGAACCAAATATGTCTTATTATGAAAATCATAACAGAATTCATGATTCCAGGGAACAAGTGTTGAGAAACTAGACGACTCGTCTGGTGAATGTTCAATGGAGAAATCATAAGATGTAAAAGGAAAAAAGGGAACCCAATGAACTTATGATGATGAACCACCCGAATCTTTTTATTTAGTAATATTATAGTAATTTCACGGAAGAAATTATTTTATGGAGGGGAGAATGTGACACCCCAAGCTTCCACAATATCTTTCCCTTTGAATAATGTTGTAGCTTGCGTTGTACGCAACATGGAGTTTTAACACACAGCAACCAATTGAACTAGCCATTATGAATAGTAATACCCACTTTTTGAATTTTTATAATTTTGTTTTCAAAATGCTCTTCATTTTTGGATTCTTAAAATCGAAATTATCTTAGGTGGAATTTTTTTTATTTTTCTGAAAACATTAAATTTGTTATGAATAGTGAAAAACACTACATTATTGTTTAAAATCGAATTTTTTTTTATGTTATAAGTTATTTTAGTTTATATTTTTAGGTCAAAATAGATACACAATACCTATATATGTTCAATGTAATTCATTAGAGTCATTTTATAATAAGTTTAGATATATAAAATTTTATTTTACTTTTTACCATCTATTACCCTTCTATTAGAAGCATTTGCAAATTCGTATAAAACATAATTTTTCCACTTCTGAGAGTTTAATTTCAGAAATCTAAGATACACATTTTAAATCAACAAGTAAAAAGTCGTTCAGTGAGATGAAAATAATTTTTTATGAATAGTAACTTTTGACTTTTATTCATCAGGGTTAAAATTAAATTGGATAATTAAGGGGGAAAATGGTATTATAATTACCATAACACATGTCCTAATTAAATTGGATAAGTGTAATTCTACCAGAAAAAACCATAGGAATAATATATGACCCACTTTCGTCCACTTGGATTAGATTAGGACATTTATTATTATTTTATTTAATGAAGAGTTAAAAGATTTAAATTCAATGTTTAATAACTAAAAAAAATTTATATAGGGTTACACACAATATAAATTCGACATTAAATAATAATTAGAAATATAAAAATATTTCATACTTGATGGTATTTTATTTTTAATTTTTAGACATTATATTATATATTTTATTTAGGACACAACGATGAATTAGTAATTACATTAATAATGAAATATTAAAACAATTGATATTATAAATATCCTAATAAATTTAAATTGAGACTTCTAGTAAATTAAAATAATTTTATAGGTTAATATGAAATGTTAGGGTTGATTAAAGATATTTTATTCGATGTGATAAAGTTTTTATTGCTTTCAAAAAAATCAGATACAAAATAGTGTCAAAATTGACATTATTGAGTTTTTAAAACAAATACTATATTATTAATTGGTGTAATATTCATAAAATCTAAGGTTTAGACAACTAACATAGATAAGGTTATATATATTAATAATGATCCACTTGGAGTTCTGTTGGTAGTTTATTGTAATTTTATTAACCATATAATATAAAAACACAAAGAGACATGGTAAATGTATTACTATTTAACTAAGAGTTAAATCTAAAGGATAAGGTTAATATAGTGACCTAAACCTGTCTAAAACCTATTGGTTGAGAGATTTTTGATCCATACCCACTTTTTACTCTAATTAAATCATTTTGGAGCCATTAAAAACCGAAAATAATTTTATTATAAAATAATATTTTAATCTTTTCCTAAAGTGACCCTCATCTCTCTCAAAAAGGGTACTTCCCCTTCTCTTAATTTCACACCTCCAAAGGAA
Organism: Viscum album; assembly: GCA_963277665.1. Lineage (NCBI taxonomy): Eukaryota > Viridiplantae > Streptophyta > Magnoliopsida > Santalales > Viscaceae > Viscum > Viscum album. The sequence goes on along the minus strand of OY728141.1, from coordinate 1,586,136,624 downwards.
TTTTTCATGGACAAACCCTACCCAAATATCCTCCCAACTTCCCTCACTTTAACCTAGAGTCATTACTTTGATCATAAAACCAGCCTAAGGAGCCCTTTTTATCTACTCAAATGGAAACACACGAAGAAGAGGTAATAATTTCACCACCCTCTTTTATGTTCTTTTCTTCTTCCACTTCCTCTTTCTTTGTTGTTTCCATACCAAAATAATAACTAAAATACCTTCTACATACTATAAAATTATTATAAATATGGTAAAACCATATTCATTATTATATCCATCCTATAAATGACAAAGTCACCATACGTGTGTACACACAGTTTACCGTCTCCATGTTGTGGGGTAGTTTGTTATTCAAACACTTCATTATTTGGATGGGTATAATAATGAGTATAACTATTTTAAAAAATAAATAATGCTTTTTAATAATTATTTATATATATTTTACCATCCAATTACATATTATTTCACCATCAATATAATGATATTGTCACTCGTGCGTACATACGGATTACCATCTCCACGAACACGATGAGATTCATTCCCCATCGTAATCATTCAAGAATAATTTTAATTTTATGATAAAAAATAATGTATATGAACAAAATATCTTTCTATATATGAATCAAATATTTCCTATCCATAACAAACATGGCTTATGTAACCAAGCATATAAAGTAAAATGAATCAGTTAACACTTGAAACGATAATACTACTGATATATTATTAACAAGGAAATATTAAAGGATCATATATGATATCATATTTATGTATATAGTTCATGTATAATTTAATAAAAAAATTTAACTATTAAACATGAGTTTAACATACCATCGACTAAGGAAAAGTACCAAGTAAGGGTTTATTCTACAATCACTTCATTCTCCGATGTTGTTTTTACGTGAGTATCTACTGGGACCTCTTTATCATCCAAAGATGTGTTTCTTAAAAATATATTTCTAATCATTTTCAATATTTCCTTGATTATGGGTGAAATTCATTTATACCCTTGTTTGACTTTTTATAAAAAATTTATAAAGTAATCTTTCAATCATTCCCCAAACAAGGTCCTTTATGTCCTTTTCGACAAAATTAAGGAAAGAATGTTTTTTTAACTTATACGATAGGGGAAACTATTTACCTCCATTATAACACCTTAGAATATTTCCTTAACAGATTATAAGAATATAAATTCTTTCTTTTATAATTACATTACTTCTAAATGATTTCAAAATAGAAAGAGATAACTCTCTCAAAATGTTTTGATTTCATCTATTTCGTCATCTTTTGATAGATTTTAAAATTGTTTGACGTTTATTTATTATGATACAAATATTCTATATTGTATTGAAGGTTTTGTGATATATTTGACTGCAGATTTTTTATTTTTATACGATTCATGGTTTATGGTTAAATAATTGACATTTTTTATGCTAGTTTTAATACGAATGTTTATGTTATGTTTCAACCATTTCATATGAGGAATGTATTTGTCTTAGTAAGTGATGGGTGGATTTTTATATATCTCCTTGATGCATCGGTAGGTCTCAGGGGAAAATTAGACGTGGAATTGGTGGAGGCCTTTCCCAATTTTGATATATGGTTTTGGCTAAGGCCTTAATCATTTTTAGACATATTGTCTGAGGCCTTGACAAAATGTTTCACAATGTCCCGCATTACACATTCCCTCATTATGATAATATTATTGATTGTTCATGTATTTATTCTACTAGTATAATACCCATCATTATGTTTTATTATGAAATTATTTACTAAGCTCATATTCCTACCATAAAGTGTTCATGTTAATTATTTGTAAATGTATGTGTTTTCAATTATTCACCTTTCCTAATGTTTATGTTATCTTCCATTGTATTGCTTACCCTTACTGATTATTTGACCTCACCCATTTCTTATGTTTCATTTTCCTATGATATGAAGAAGTTAGTTATGTGTGAATTGCAGGCATAATCTAGGAGGCTTCGATGTTTCTAATCGAATAAATTCGTGTTGTATTTATTTTGAAGTTGAATGTTGAACTTATGTATGTATATTGTTTTCAATAATACTAAACTGGTCGGTCTTTTGGGACATGATTTCGTATATCATGCCAATGTTATGTAATAAAGCACCAACTCTGGGTAACTGGTGTTGGGGCGTTACATATTTGGACAAATAGATAGAATGTTTTCTTTTAGTAATACACATTATTAGTAATTATTTTTTTATTATTATATATAATTTTATTAGTGTATGTTTTTTATAATAATGTTATTTTAATAAATAAAATTAAAATTAATAAATACATTATTATCATAATATAACATAATTAGTGTGAAAAATAATTTTGGAAATTTATTATCATTTTAATATTTTTTTAGTTATTGATAAATTGTATTATAAAAATGAGATCTATGGACATAATTATTAATATTAAGTTTATATATTTATTTATTATTCATTGTTTTAATAATTTCGTCGATGATTTACTGATATTATTATTATGTTTGTTATTAATATTATTATTTACATATCATTTATGAAGGGGTGGATTAGGTTTGGGAGGAATGGGAAGTGTCATCAAGTCATTTCCCCAAGTGTACTTATTTTTTTTTGTATTTACATGGACATATAAGAGCCTTAAATTAATGATATTGTTATTTTTATAATTATGATTATTTTTAGGTCCACTATGCGAGATACCCTGAGAGGGTGGGTGAATTAGGGCATGGAAGATTAAAACAACTACCCCTTTTTATCCTGTTTTTCTATTAGACAAAACTCTCTTCTCTCTCCTTCCCGATGCAGAGTATGAATAAACCTTAAAGCATGCACCAGACATAGTGATTTTTACTTGGTTCACCCTCACTGGGATACGTCCATGGATCATACACCGGTAGTATGCCTATGTACCAATTTCACTATAATCACACTGTTGTTTACAAGTTTGGAGTGGACTCACTGACCCTCCTAGTTTACAACCACTGACAATATGAAAGCTCACTTTTCTCTCAAATAGAGTGCGCTTACTACTTCTTCAGAAGATCCACTCATATTTTATAGACATGTAGGTCTCTTCATTATCTCTAATGAAATATTCATCCTTAACTGTTGATAGATGCTCTGTTGACGTCCAACTTTAACCCGCAGATGAATTTTACTTTGCACCTGATTTACCGGGAAACCCCGATTTTTATACGCAATTCTTACGGCACCTTTCCTGTACTTCCCTTTCTTTATGTGAAATAAAATTTTCACACAACACATCTTTTACATGCCACCACCTAATTTTATGCGTAGCCTTTACACTTCCTTGCGCATAATTTTCTTCTTTTGCGTAAAATCCACTTTTCGTGCAACACCAGACATTACACGGAAACATGATATTTACGCACAACTCCCATGCTAACTTTAATTTCATGCGCCTATGCTCTGATATCCTCTAATTCATGAGATATTTTGAATGGAGGGGGTCACTTCATATTTATAGGAAAAATTTTCCCTGCACAAAAAACCCTCCTTGAACGCATAATTCATTTTGAGCAAGAAAAACACATCTTCCGTGCAACATCGTTTTTCGCGCACTGTTCCAATTTTTCTCGCACCTCATGCCTTTTCCAATTTTATAGCTTCTGATGTCGAAACACATTATTCGAGAAAAATAAAAATCCCATATTTCATGCAACATGCTGATATTTCACGCACCAATTTTTTTCGCACACTGCGCTAATATTTCGCGCACCACATTCCCTTTGCGCGCACTGCGCACATATTTCACGCAACACTTAATTTTTCCGTGCACCGCACTGATATTTCAAGCACCACGCTAATTTTTTGCACGATACTATATTTTTTGTGCACCACACTGATTTTTCCGTGCACCTCCCTTTGCCAAAAACACATCTCTCCATTTTCCGATTTTCAGGCCCAAAAATTTCGCAAACACTGCAAAATGATGCCACATTGTTTCTTTTCTTTTTGTACCACCTCTAGATCATCCATTCCTTTTTCGAGGTTCATCAATCAATCATGGATTGGTGAAAATATCCCTTGAACCCGAAAAATCCCCATGTAAAACCCCTTTTGTCAACACACTCATACATCATGGTCTGCTTTGTCAACAAACACAACATGCAGGCCCACTTTGTCAACAAACACAACCACCCCAAAAATTATTCAATGATGCCTTGAGGTATTTTTTCCAACAATTATTATTAGTATTATATGTGTTAATTTAAGGTAAAATGATATCTTTCTATAAATAGGGGTGTTTATTGTTTGGTGGAGAACCAATAGGGGAGGCATCGGCCCCTACCTCCTCCCTTCCTCTTCCACTAATATGAATTGAAGCATTTATTGGTGAGATTGATTATATTTCTCCTCAATAAAAACCCCAAATATAGTAACCCAGATATAGTTGCTACTTTATTACATTTTATTAAGATACAAGGGATTACTTCTCGAAGGATCAATCTCTTTATTAGTAATGAATAAATTAATACATATATGATTCCAATATTATATTGGAGTTAAAACATAAAACATAAAGTAACAAATATTCAACATCCATTAAACTCATTCATAGATTCCCTCTTGATATTTTAGGGATAGAAATCAAAATAATGGGGAATTAAAATACCTAGTAACTATTAAATATAGTGGAATATATTATGAGTAAATATATCATAATTAATTTTGAAAGAAAAATAACTAAAAGCACATACAATTTAATCAGTAACTTCATCAATAATTTCTTCCTTAAATAATATCAAAGTAAAAATATCATGGATAATAATAAATAAAATATCAATAATGGAAATACAAAATTTTGGGCTACAAGATATAAAACATCATAATTTTTTTATATTTAACACCGTGCACCATGATTGTTTAAAGGATAGGAATTTATAAAGAAAAACCCCATTTAATAAGGATATATAAATGGTTTTTATCATAATACATGTCAATGTATTGACGAGATGGGTAATTATATGCCCCACCCATCAATGCATATCAAATTCATTCATAATATATTGAGTGATCAATTTCATTTATAAACAATAATTTTTATCAACAAATATCTATATTGTATAAAGAATATGGAATATCAAAATTTCTCTAATGAATAAAATAACTATCATATAAAAAATCCATTTGTAGAAATTGTATACTGTTTAGGCAATAATCATATCCATTATATAAGGAATATCAATACTCCTTCTAAAATATGATCACAATAAATTGAATGTTTCAATTGAATTATAATGACAAAAAAATAAACTAAGATATAATATATGACCATAAATTCATTAGAAAAGATTATTCTATAGTAAAATAAATATTGTTGGAGAATAGATTAAAATGTAATAAAAAATTACAAATAATTATATAACTTCCTTTTTCGAAAATATATATACTTATAGAATAATCTAAATAGTATAAAATAATTATTTTTGAAGGAATATCTATGAAATTTGTATTAGTTAAAAAAAAATAGGTTTTAGTATTAATTAATTTCAAATATGTCCCTTTTAGAAAAAATTAAGAATATTCATTTAAAAAAATTAAAAAGACATTTATATTACAAAAAAAATCATTAATAAATGATTTTATTAATCAAATGACTTCTTAAAATCAAATTTGATTATATATGCACATGGATGAATAATATACCTGGTCAAAAATAGAAATATGATAAACTTATCATTTAGTTATTTTTTCTTGATTTAATAAGTAATGAGATATATTGTTGGAATAATTCCTGGATAATCCTTAAAAATCCCACATAAAAAAATATATTATGTGAAAGAAATATTATAAATTTCTTCAATGAAAAATATAATAAACCCCACAAAAATGAGATGGTAAAATAAATGTTTACCTTTTAGTGACTTTTAAATTATATCAAGTTGAATTATTAAAAATTAATAAATTGATATTGATGTTAAATACATCAAATAAGTTATATATACACCATATAAAATAAAATAAGTTCATAATACCAAATATGTATCTATAGAGTGTAAAGTTATATGAAATATGTTATAAAGATCGTATCATTGAAATTTTATAATTATTCAATGAAGTGAATATTTGTAAAAACTATAAATAAAAAAAATGAGAAAACATCATAATAAAACTAGAGGTCAGTTCACACATGTTTTTTGAATAACTAATTTAATTAAGTTGATGTATAACCTAGTGAGTGGAAATTGAGTTAAGAAATACCCTACTTAATGTTTTTATTCATATGAATTTGATTTAACCACAAATATAATATTTTAAAAAATTTTATTAATTCATTAAAAATAATATTAATTTTTATAATGTCATATTTCTTCCAATTATTACATCTTATCACCCATTATCTAGAAATCATTCATTATTATCATCATTTGAGTTGTTCACTTTTTAGTTTTCTCAAGAATATTTCGTTAGAGAGTTTATGGTTATTGATAATGGTTCCATTTAATCATCTTTATAATTAAATTAATGTTATAAATATTATAAATATTTATTTATTTATTTATTTATGTTCCAACGAACCTGTACCCTAGTGGTTCAGGCTTTTTCTTGGCATCTAAAAGCCCCAGGATCAAATTAGGGTATGGGAGAATTCCCGAGTACTGTAGCCGGCTACTGTAGCATGTCATTGTAGCAGTATTGTAGCAGTGGCAGTCTGTAGCAGCGGTAGCACTGTAGCGGCGGAGGGACTGTAGCAGGGTACTGTTGCGGTGGCGGTACTGTAGTAGGTATTATAGCTGCATGGGTACTGTAGCATTACTGTTCACCGAGGGGTCCTTTGGGCCAAAAAATGGGCTTTCTGGCCTTGTATACAGGCCACTTGGCCTTGGGCCTTCAGGGTATGTAATGGGTCACCCTCTACCCAGTCTAAAGAGGTCTTTTCTTTAATAATAAATTGAGGCTTCAGCCCCAACCTTTTAAAAATATATATATTTATTTATGTATTCAGTATAAAATTATTTATAATCATCCATGAAAAACAGACATAAAAAATGAAACCCATCTCTTCGTGGCAGTTGTAGTTTACACATAAACACAATGGATGGTATCATTTTTTAATGGTTGGGAGGATAATAAATTAGATGATATATTATATTTGGGTAATAAAAATTATTTCATAAATATAATATATATTCATTAATTCTATTATTTTTTAAAATCCATGTGAGGTGGTGGTGTAAAACAAATTACATCGGTTAGCGATGTGGTAGTCCACCGTACAAACAAGTAATGGTACTGTTACCAATTTTATCGAGAATCCAATTTATAAATATTATTTTATAAATATAATAAAATATATTTGTATGTCATATAATGGTTATATTATTTATTAATTTATAAGACATAATCGAATTTGGTAAAATAATAAGTAAAAGGAAAATAGCCTAGTTAGGAAGAGACATTCACTAAGAAAAACATCATTTAGGTCACCTCTTAAGAACCCTAGGTATGGTCATTTTAGAAGGCTATATTCCCAATAATTATTCTAGGGATGTTGTGAGTGTATTTTAGTTTGGTTAAGCTGGGATAAGTGGCCCATGAAGTGTGAGGAAGAGAGGAATGTTTTTATCCTTTTATAAGTGTGGGGAGAGGATCTTTTGGAAAAACATTAACTTTTTATAATATAATATGTATCCATATCTTGTTAATCGGTATGAAAATGATATATATTTTAAACATAAGAAGTCTATAATCTTAATATAATAATAAAATTAAATATATACAAGTTTATATATATATTTAGACCTTAACTTTTTTATTAACACCTTCATTAAAAACATTTAACATTTATTATAGTAACAAATGATTCTATATTCAAATGTTATAAATTTACATCTTAGATAAAAATTGGAAAAAATTATCAATGGATTGTATTTTAGACAACATTACCTACCAATAGTACTCTTGAATTATTTTTATTATTTTTAAATAATTTAATCAAATATTTTTTTCAAAAAATATAACTATTGTTGTCTTTTAAACTATTAATTTAATTTGAAAAATACATTTGATTATTAAAATTTAATTATAATTAAATTTTTACAAAATATCTTATGTTTATCAAAATAATTCATGGAATATGAAAAAATCAAAATTACATTACTTTTAGTATTTTCTATATCATTTACATGATTTTTCAACAGCTTATAAAAACACATTTCTGGTGTTTCATAAGTATTTAAGGTAATAATTATTAAATAAGAATTTAAAATAATTTATCTTCCTAAAACTAATTCATTCATATATAAAATAAAAAATTTAGAGGAAATGAAATTATATTTTCCATGTCACAACATACTAAACATGTTAAATTAATGAAATAGATATTTTATATTTAGTCTTTACAAAAAAGAATAAAAAAGTCATAATCAAAGTAGTATTGATTAAAAAGATCATAATTTTCAGTTATTTTGATTACTATGTATTAAATATACTCATAAACAAATAATGGTGTGTTTTAAAATGTATTTATAGATTTATCATATTATTTTTCACCATGATTATCCCATTTCACTTTTATAAGGGTAACAACGATTTACTATTATCATTATTCATAATGATAAAAAAGAAAAGGGAAATATTTAAGAATTTTGAACCTTAATGATTGAATTGTGGAATTAATTTTATCTAAGAAAATTCTTACATTTTTCATAAATTTATTTGAAAATAATCTCGCAAAATGTGATGAAGAACAATTTTCTTAAATAATTAATTTTTATGTTTAAAAATATTATATAAAAATTAAGAATAATTTTAATTATATGAAATTACTTAGATTTTGTTTTATCAAATTTTACTAATTAAATTTCAAGAAAATAAAAACCAAATTATACTATATATGTACTTGAAAATAAAAGATAATTTTCAATAGAATTGGTATTTTCCACTATTCACAAAAAAAATTCATTGCTTTCAGAAAAATCCCAAAACCTCATTCTATGATAATTTTGATATGATAATTTCAAAAATGATATTAATTTTAAAATATTCTAGTTATAAAATCAATATATAATAATTATAACATCCATTTATAAAATGAAATGAATTTGGTTTGCGTAAAATTACCTTTAACGTATAAAATTGCATTATTATTATTAAATTTCTAGTAAAATAAATTTTAAATGTTAAATTTATTGGTTGAGTTATTTATTGGTAACAAAAATAATCATTTTTACATTTATTTCATTATAAATTTATTTATATTCACACTTTTAAACCTAATGACTATGATAAATAGTTATATTTAACTAATATTATTACATAGTTCATTAAAACTGAGGTTTATGTGTAACTTATGCCATCGAACATTGTATGTTTATTAAATAAAGACAAAATAATGGGGTTTTATATTCTCTCATCCTAATATAAATCTCATCTTCACTATATAAATCCATCTTTCCCAAAATAAACATATTATATAATGATTTTATCCTGAACATAAATTTCCTAATTCATTTCATCAAAACGAATTATTCATTTATCTCTAAAAGACTCATACTTTAGAAATAGTTTCTAATGATTTTTCTTGGAAGTTAATTATTTTCTCCCCACATAATATAAAATATATCTATTTTTATTTTTTGAAATTTTATTATCATAATTATAAAAAATAATATAAAACTTATATAAAATATTTATTCCAATTATATGAGCATGATTTCATTCTTTAATATGCATCATCATGATCATGATGAATTTGTCCTCCCGAAGGAACTAAAAACAACATTTGATACCTGAGGACCTCAAAATCATGATATGTTATCCCTCATGAATAAAATAAATGATAATATAAATTTAAGATAATAATTATTGTTAGAAACAATTTATCTAATAGAGTAACACATTGGTTATCAAAACATCAACAAATACACACGAAGATCAACTAAAATAATTACATAAATAAAAAATATCTAAAACATGTCAACCAAATTATGACTCAAAATTGTGAATAATTTCATTAAACATATTTATCTTTAAACCCTAGTAAACATAAGATACCCCATAATCTCATATGTAATTGTTAATATAACCCTAGTCATACACTCTCCAAAATAAGAAAATCATTTTATCAATATCCTTAATCATCAACTCGTAAAACTAAAACAAAATCATATATATTATTCCAAAAATTTAATTAGTCCTTATTCCTACATAATTTTTTACAATTTATATGTGAAATATTATTTGTTACGGGACATCACTCAGTACAGTGGTATGTGATTCACTCATGTTGCCTTTTGGTCATAGGTTTGAGCCCAACAACCATTCTGAATGTGATAGGTTTTCACCTGGTCCACAATATTCCTTTTTTACTAAAACAAATTAAATGAAAAATTATTATGCCTGAAAAATATATTACGAGAAAATTTATATGATCATAACAAACATTTATCCTAAAATTATTCAAAAATATATAATTAAAATCTTCAAAAATAACAATCATCTTCAAAATAATTTTCCTCATCAAATGTTATCTACTTATCATAACATATTTTTTCAAAAATAAAAAAACGTTATATTTCAACTTAATTACCTCAACATTAAATGGGGTACTAACACTAGAGGATGTATATAAATATCACCATGTATTCCCATAATTCACATCTAAATAATTTATTTCATTAAATAATAGTAAAATAATCCCTGGATGTTAAAATACCATCAATATATACCAATAATAATTTTCAAAAATCATATACATAAACTTTTAACATGGATATATCACCGTATTTCATAAAATATCCTTCCTACAATTAGAAGCATATCCAAAAATCATCAATCCAATTCTAATAATTCTTATTTTAAGTATAATTGATAAAATAGTTTATACCTCTTAATTATTCTCCATCCTTAGTATATACATAATTATCTAAGAACATTATGAATTTTAATTCAAATTATATAACACTATATCCAGTTTAACACATACCATAAATTGAAAATTTATGCATAGATAATCTTATAATCATAATCTCTGTTTCGTTTTGTATATCCTCAAACCATAGAAATATTTTCAAATCATTCATATGGTTCATAATGAGCATGTGATTTAACCGAAGAATATAACCTTAGAATTTCTATCTTGATTTGAATTATTATGTGTACTCATCATGCACTTGTGAAAATTGAGTTAACACATAATCCTTCCCATTCAGATTTGTTACCCCCTTTTGCATTCATGTCACAATTATATCTAATCACTAGTATCCAAAAAAGAAATATTTTCATCATAAAACTATAAAATCTCTACTTTACAAAATATTAAGGATATTACTATATTCATATAATTATTACTATAATTCATAATATGGTTATGTTTTCTAATTTATACTCTTCTGAAACCAGTTCCTAAAAATTCTACTAAAATTTATCAAATACCATCAATGAAATCCCCTAATACTATAACCAAAATTTGATGTTTCAATTCTTACATTGTAATAAAATAAAAGTGATTACATAACAAAGGGACAATAGTTTTAGTATACTTAATAGACCACGCACATACATTATTCCTATTTTTCATTGAAAATAAAATTTAAGTCATAACAAAATAAAACATTCTATATCCTTGAAACTGTTTAATTAGTTTTTTTTCATCGCATCCTAGGGAAATAAAAAAGAAATCATGAGATAAATTTATTAGTATGGGCTATATATAGTTAAAGATATCATGATTAAATAATTCATAATTATTATAGTGAGATAACTAACTAAAAAACATGTCATTTAATCAATAACCTGACAAACAAATGCATCCACATATAATATCAAAGTAATATTCTCAGGGAAAATAATAATAATAATAATAAATGAATTAAATTAATAATGTTAGACATCATAAACTAATAAACCATAATATATTTACATTGGATCCCTCATTATAATATAATTTAAATTGTTATCATGTAAAAACCAAATCCCCATTTAATAATTCTATCCAACGTTTTTCTATCATGAGACATGTCAATGAATCTAGGTGTTATGTATTTATAGGCCCAACCCATTCCTACATATTCAATGCATTTATTATATATTTAATAGTCAATTTATTTATTAAATAATAATTCTTATTAATAAATATATGTATTAATAAAGAATAATGTATATCATGTTTTCCTTGATCCATTAAATAACATTCCTATAAAAAACCATACGTAGAAGTTTTATTTGTTATAGGAAATATGAATATCTAATATAAAAATATTATAGAAATTTATAATGAAATATATTCACAATAAACTGAATACATCAAGGGAATTTTGATGACCACATAATAAACCAGCTGATGAGATATGACCACAAATTCATTAGAAAATATGATTTTATTGTAAAAGTGTGTATCTTAGAGAATTTAATAAATTGAATAAAAAAATAAAAAAAATTATTTACATAATTTTCCTTATAAATCCATTTAAAACATATATATAAATATAAAGATCATACAATGGTTATAGCAGCTGGAAAATCGACTAACAATGCATACGTTAATAAGAAAAATTGTTTTTGACTTAAAAATAATGTCAAATATGTGCCTTTTGAAAAAAATCATTAAAATAGTTTTATAAATTCAAGGAAAACAAAAAATTTAATTAATAAATTGTTTTAGTAAATATAAAATAATTGATTAATATAATTTTGATAAAATGTGGACATGGAAGGTAAATATACCTAATTAAAAGAATAATATGATCATCTTTTATTATAATTTTTTTTCGTTATTGATTCAAGTGAAACATATATGAATAATTGGTGGAATAAATGAAAACATATTAAATTTATAGATTAAAATAAAATAGAAGTATTTTATATGGTATATAATATAATATTACTTCAATTAAAAATATAGGTAATCCTAATAATCAGACTGTAATATAAATTTATAACTTTATTTTATCTTTTTGATGTCATCCAATTGAAGGGGGGAAATTAATTATATTAATAGTCACCATAATAAATATATATTCATGGTAAATATGTAAAATTCTAATTATATACACCTCATAAAATAAATAATATACATAATGTTGTATATGTCTTAATAGAGTAAAAATTGAGATGAAATCATAAACAAATATTATAACATTGAAATTGTAATTACTCAATGAAGAGATTATGTGTAAAAATATAAAAAACATAATAAAAAAGTAGAAATGAAATATAATACCATAATAGTTCATTTCCCATATAATCTTGGAATAATATTTTTAATAAATAATAATTATAACACAATGAATGGATATTGAGTTAAGAAACCCCTTACATCAAAAATCCATATAGTTAAAAATGATTTAACCTCATTTATAATGGTTTTAAAAATTGTATTAATTAATTAAATTTTAATATTATTATTTTTTATATCATATATTATCATCTTATAACACATTATCACTTATCCGTTAACAATCGTTCATTATTGTAGTTATTTGGGGTGTTAACAGTTTAATTTTCTCAAGAATATTTCATTACAGAAGTTCTTGTTCTTATTGATATATTATAGTATAATACTCAAAAAATGATATTTATTATAAAAATAATATATATATATATGTATATATATATTCATATATTCATATTTAAAATCAACCAGGAAAATATAAATGAAAATGGACTCACATCGCTTTGTGAATGTTTTAGGACACACATAGGCATGAATGAGGTTATCATTTTTTATCAGTGGAAGGGTAAGGATGTATATGGTATATTGTATTTATTAAATCATAATTAATTCAAAAATAATATATATATATATATATATATTTATTGGTTCCATAATTATGTACATCTATGGGAGGTGGGGATTGAAAATCAACTACAATGGTTCATTAGGTGGTAGTATGGAATACACACATGCTATAGTTTTGTTTCATATTTGATAGAGAAGTAGATGGATAGTTATTAAGATATAAACATGATAAAAAATAATTATATTTCATATAGTATTTTTATAATATTTAAATGGTTATGACATAATTTATGGTGCTAAAATTAGTAGTAAAAAAAGAATGAGCTTAGTTATGATGATTAGCTTCCATTTGCGATTCCTAATTTGTATCACCCCCTAAGGACCCTATGGATGGTATTTTTAAATTAAAAAAACTAAATAATGATGATATAGATGTTTATAAATTATGTTTCCTTATAGTTTTTTATTTATGTGGCTCATGATGTACGAGGAAGAGACGAAGTTTATTGTTCTTTTATAAGTGAGGAGACGAGTATTGTTTGAAAAACAGGAACTATTATAAAATATTTTTGTGTATATATCAAGTAAAATAGTCCTTAACTAGAATATATTTGAATATTTATAGTATATTGTTGTAATATAATCACTTTAAAATTTATAAATTTTTAGATATCTTTTGGAACAATATCTTTTTGATCAAATCCTTCGTTAACTATTTTTAACCTAAACCTTCCAAACAACTTCTACAATATTAAGGGGTTATAAATAAAATTATAATGTAAAAATTGGATAAATAATTATATTATTATTATATTTTATACCAATTATCATTTAAATTTTTCTATTTAATTTTTTTTTTATTTTTAAATAATTTAATGAAATATTGTTTATCATAAAATATAATTAATTTGATTTTTTAACTATTAATTTAATTTGATATTAATGATATAAATATAAATTTAAAAAACTAATATAATATTTTAAAACTTTTTAATTTCAAATATTTATCTGAAAATTTCATGTAACTTGATAATTCATGAAAATTATATAACATTTAATATTTTTTAAATTATTTACATGATTTATCTATTACTTGTACAACCACTTTTTTAGTGTTTCATTGGTATTTAAGGTAATTATTTAGTAACTAAAAATTAAAAAATTATCATTATAAAAATAAATATTTAATATTTAATATAACCATTTAGGGATAAAAAGAACCCCTCTTTATCCCAAACACAACATATTAGACAAATTAAAGCATTGAAAGTTATATTTTATATGGATTATTTAATTAAAATAATTTAATGGTCATAATAAAAATTAATGGTAGAAAATTAATATGTTATACGTTTAGATGATTATAGATGAAATAGAAAGATCCCAAAAAATCAATTATTTTGATGAATATTAAGTCGTATCTCATTACTTCTAATATTAATAACCCAATTTACATTTACCATGGTAATAAGTTTTTTCTATGTTTACTATTCACAATCAAAAAAAAGGGCCCTACATACCAATGTTAAACCTCTAAATTTTAAATATTGAATCCATTTTACCAATTTTAAATCCTATTAGATTCATAAATTATTTTAAAAATAAACCGACAAAATGTGATGAAAAATAGTTGTCCATAAAAATGTATTTTTAGGTTTAAAATGTTTTTATACTAAAATTATCCAATATTACTTTTAAAATGAAACTAATTTGACTATATTTAATATAAAATAACCTATTAAATTTTAAAACAAATTAAAAAATGTAGATTTGAAACTACATAAATACATAACATAGATTTCAGTAATATCTAGTTTGTTCACCCATTACTGAAAAATAAATCTAGTTAGAAAAATTATATAATTTCTAAAAAGATATTTTTTATAAGTTGATTTCAATAATGATAATCATTTTTTGAATAATATTTTTAAATTTTTTATAAATTTATTAAAAAATTCAAGAAATAAATGCAATAAAAACATTTTTTTTGAAGAAAAGTAACATTAAATCCCAAAAATAATTTATACTTATTCTTTGACAAGTAACAAAGATTATGTGAATATTAAATTTATTTATTGAATCCATTATTTATATTAACTAATTACTTTATAAAAATATTTAATCATTCAATCATTCATATTCTTACATTAAAACCCAATGTATATATTATAAAATTTATATTTAAGTAATATTTGACATTTCAATTATGCTCCAGGTTGTGTGTGGTATAGGGAATGGAAAATAGTTTTTTAATTAAATGAAACTAAAATATTTTGGTATTATATAATCCTACCACCTTTCTTAATTCCAATATCATGTCTCCCTCTCCATCTTCTTTTATTTTTGAAAATATATTTTTATTCAGATGTCATGTTCTAGAGATTTAGAAGTTGGGGTTTAAATGGAACATAATGAAGCCCTCCAAAATTACAGGGGAAAGTTAGGGGGTTTCTGGGGTAAAGATATTGGTCCATCACACCTTAATAAATAAATAATGAACACTTTTTAGATATTTTTAATGGATTTTTTTAGATTTCGTTTTTCTGCACATTAAATAAGTTTATATTTTTAAGCATATGACGTGAATATATTTAAATTTGAATTTAGGAATGATTTTGTGATGTTTATTTAGTTTTTTAGAATATAAATACTAGGTAGGTAATTCAAGAAATATATAAATTCATATATCATTTATGGTTCGTTTATTAAAAATTGGATTTACCATGTGATAAATTTTATATGTAATAACTATGCCAAGTTTTTGGTTGTTTTGGTGATTATTTTCTAATTTATGATAAATTACATTATAGTTGAATCTAATAAAATTTATAAATTCTATTTTATTTAAATAATTCCCAAAATGTTGTTTGTTTAAATTCCAAGAATTCTTTTGAAGTAAATTCACTTAAGTTTTTTTCCGTGGATTTTTTTGGTATGATTCATAAATAATTATTATGAATCATTTTATATAACATTTTCATTAATAGAGGAATGATTGGATTTGTTAAAATATATTACCACATGATTTGTTATATTTAATCTTATTTCCCTTTAATTTATGTGTGAAGTAAAAATACATAGAGTTGTTATAATATAAAAATATATAACAAATGTGTTGATGTTTAAATGTTCTTAATTAAAAATTACATAAATAACTTATTGATTTTAATATTATTGGATGACCTAGGTTGTTATGATTGAATTTAGGACTATTAAATTATGGGGAATAATTCTACTCTACCAACTTTCTCCTATATTATATTAGTATTTCACCTAGTCTAGAGTGGAAAAGTTTAGTATTCCTCTCTTTCTAATCATATTTTGGGTATCAGCACATGATTAGAATTCCACTCGGGCATGTGGTCTATATATTGATGGAGGTGTAAATGGATTTTAATTCCATGGACCCAAATACCCATACTTTTGTCTAAAAAACACATTACAATATGGATTTGATAAAAAATAAATTAACCCAAACATAAACATAAATAATTTCCAGATTGATTACTAACACAAAGTCACTTATATAACCCAGACCATTTAATGTTATTTGTTCTGGAAATTTATAGGAAGTAGTTATATAACATGACCCAATTCCTCTTATTTAGTTTTTCCTCTATACCAAGAATCGCATATTTTAATAACATCATATTCATATCCAATAAAATTCTCCACACACAATAACCATTTATACATTAATTAATTAACACATTCATAACAACCTAAATAAATATACATACAAATATAGTGAGTTGAAATGATCAGTAAGGGTAGGCATAGTCGTTAAACATCAAATATCATATGTGAGAATAATATGAGAATTATGGTATGAGAATATAATCAATGAGAATGGACATGAAAGAAGATAATTCATACACATAATAACGTTGATTATAAAGAAGTAGTAATTGAATAAATCTTTAACTTATGAAAAGTGTCATGTGATTCAAAAATCATGATCTATGTATCAGTCTTTAATATTTGTAACTATTTGGATTCTTATAAAACCTAAAACCACATTTCCGTATCCTGGTATATTATATTCATAACCCATTCAGTCATTTTTAACCAAAAATGGAATAACATATAATTAGTTAAATACTTTCATTATTTATCTAGAGAATATATCATTACCCAATTCATTAGGGAGGTATATCCCAGAGTCACCAGTAATCATCTATAATTTATAAGAACTATAAAATGAGAAAATCACATATATATATATATATATATATTCATCATAAAAATCATAAATATTATCAACATTCCTTCATATCAAAATTTTCCCATGCATGATAATTGGGTGTCCTTACAATTTTATTCATACAACATTATGAAACATCTAAATAAATAAGGTGGATAATATCATTTCAACATATACAATGTGATAATACGAAACCATAAATAATGTTTACATATATGAAAAATAAATCTATTAAATAATTAGAAATTTGGATTTAAAAATAATAAGAAATGTCATTTTATATTTTTATTCTTAAAAAATAAACAATTTACTAAAAAAATAGAAGATTATTTTCAGTGAAAAAATAGGGAAACAGGGAAATTAATAATTAAACTATGAATGAACAAGATGTTCGGAAATTTTTTTCGTGTCGAAAGAATTAAAAAAGTATTAATTTCACAATTTTGAAACAATTGTAAACAAGAACCCATAATAAATTAAATTTTTAATTTTTAAAAACATCTAAATAAATTAAACGATAATAAAAAATAAATTTAAGAAATAATTTAGGTACATGGAATTAAAATTTAGAAATAATATTATGAATATGGGTACAGTTCTAAAAGTGTTAAAAGACATCAAATTTATTAATGTAATTTTTTAAACAAAACCCTTTATTAATTATTAAAATCTACATCCATCCATAGAAAGAAAATGAAAAGGGATGATAAATATGTTCTTGTATAGAGAAAAATGATTACACTTTTTAAATTTGAATTATATCTTCCATATAAATGAATATAAGTTCATATTATAACACAAGTTTAAAAAAAATTAGAGACAGTAAACAAATAAATATTTTGTAAAGCATGAAAAAAAAACCATTAACTGAATGAAAATGATTTTATTCTATAAAACCAATGATTTTAATGTAATAGTTTTTCATGAAACATTCTTGGGGTAGAAATTTCACTATATAAAATAATATATAGTTTAGAACATGAATCATGGCTTATGGAATTGATGTTTTGAAAAAAAAACCCTATAAAGATCATAAAATTTGATGTAAGAATCCGAAAATGAACCTATTATATGGGAATAAAAATATAAATACACATATATAATGTATAAATACAATATAAAGAAAACATAGGAAATAACGCACATAATATTTTTATAACATATTAAATAAATAAGTGATATAAACCATTTAAAGTAAATTTAATTAAGAACATCCTTGCCTAGAACTTCTTTTAGTTTCCACACACATTAACATACACTATAATAAATATATATTTATTATTAATATATATCAAAAAAATATGTATATTTTTATTTCTAGATATAATTCACTTATAATTTCATAATATCTTTCTTTTAGTTATTTTTTGTTAAATATTAATATTTATGTGTTAACTATCCCATTTACCATGCATATTTTGATTCATCAATTTCGCTCTTTATATCTTGATCATAGGTATATTTTATCTTAAATGGTCAAGATTATGCTATATTTGAGTTGTATATGATTCTAGAGTTCGAAAAATAATTCATGGAATATAGGTTGTCAATTTACATGGAACTCTTAAAAATTCAATTTTTATATGTTTTCCTTTTATAAATAGAATAAATTTTGTTATAAAACATTATTATAAATTTGTATATTATAGTACCCATAAATAATTTTTAAAAATTAATTAATTATATATTATTACATGTAAATAAAATTTCTTAATGATTGAAGACATAAATATTATAGCAATGTATATGTATTTGGATAAGAAGATCTAAACAACAACATGTGATCATGATTGGATTAGTAAATAAAGTTATTCTATAATTAAAATAACACTATGGAAGAAGCTTAATTAATTTATATATATCATATTTATAAATTTTAAATACTTATATATTATTTAATGTAAGGTGGTTTTGAAAAATGACACATTTTATTCATGGAGGGGGTAGTCTTCACATATGTGTGTTTAAAGTTTCCATTTTTTGAAGTATTAAAAGAAAGAAAATAGATAATTATTTATCCCTGAAGAAGGATAATTAATACCTTAATATTTTATATATTCATTAAGTACATCTAAATTACTATCCATATGTTTTTTGATGAAAATGAATTATATTGAGTCATAGATGTAGTAGTTTTAATGTATTAATGAGCAATGGTTTCATTCTCTATTACATTGAATGGAGATAAAAAATGGTTTTAAAATTCACATTATATCATTTAATTGTTGTAATTATATTGATTATATTAATTTTTTATATTTATAGATGATTCGGATAAGGGTTAATAAGATTTCATCGTCAAATGGATTGGTAAAAATATATACCTATACCATGGATAGTCTCCCTTGAAAAACATCATTAGGAAAAATTAATTGATTTTTCGAAAAACTTGAACAAATAGTTCATGGTAAAAATATTTTATGAGGATTTTGAATCTATTTTAAAAGAGTAAATAAAAATTAAATAAACCACCTCAATTAATATAAATATATTGATTTCAAATATAAAATCTATTTTTGAAGATAAATTTATTTATTTGGTAAAATTTATTATTAATATAAGTATGAAGACCCAATGAAAAGAAATTTTTTTAGAGAACTTTCATTTTATGAATAAAAATGATTGAACTGAAAAAAATTCATCAAAACTGATCCCAATGAAATATATTAGTTTATTAACAAAAAAGTGCTATTATGTAAATTTTAGAAAAATATCAAACCTAATTTTAACTTTGAAATAATAAAATAGTTTAATGGTTAAAAAAGTTATTTTATTAGAGTCAATAATAACATAGGTTTTATAATGAAAAACATGGGTTTCAAAATTCAAATTGACATTTTTAAAATATTTTATTTTAACAACTAAACTCATATATTGAAAGTAAAATGGTTTACCAAAAAATTATTTCTTGTTTATAACATAAAAATGGAAAAAAAACAAAATGTAATTGTAAAACCAATATTTTCATTACTTAGCAAAAAATCAACCATTTTAGAAAAATCACAAAATTTTATTTGAAGAGAAATTTGAAATGAAGAAAATAAATTTTTTGTTGATTTTATTAATCATAAACTGTAAAATTTATCAATTTTTTATTTTAATATATATATATATATATAATGTAATTAAAAAAATATTTTGTTGAAAAAATTTACCATTTTATACATTAAGTATTCTTAACATTATTTCATTCAAATTAAAATTATGTGTTAATTTATTTGTTTTAAAATTTTATATTCATTTTTTATTGAATATTAATATTACTTTTTTAAAATTATTAATCCCAATTATTTTTTCATTCTGTGTAACATACGATATCAAATATTGTATTATTTTAAAAGATAGTTTCATATTGAATTCTGGGAAGGTCACATTCTCCACCTAACTAAATTTATTCCTTAAAATTTATAATATTTGACTTAGAGAGGGAAATATTATATATATATATATATATATATTAAATACTGATCTTCATTAATTATAATACCAACTAAAAATTCTAATACACAATGATAAAGTAGGTTAACTCGATGCATTTTTATAATTCTTCAAAACCATTCTATGTTCTTATGTCCCTTATATCCCTGTATAATAGTTACATCATGATCAAAATTAATGTATATAGAAAATAAAATTGTTAAATAAACCTATATTATGAAAGTAGATTTTTTTAATCATACTATCAAACTTTTTTGTAACACCACAATATTTTAGGAAATATTTTCATCAAATAAATTTAATTACTTCGGTAACTTTTGTTTCTAAAAACAAAGAGTCATAACAAACAATAATATATTATTATTATTATTATTTAATTATGAAAAATATATCTTATCCATTAAAAATACATATATAAATAGTAATTAATACATTTAAAATATAATTTATAGAGGTTTTATATAAAGATGACATATTTTATTAAAAAGTATTTAATTTTTCTAATCTTCATTAAATTTTTAAAAAATACGATTATTTTTTAAAAAAAATATTACTTCTTTTTGTGAAAAAAATAATAATCTATCTTTTATCACTTTTTGAATTTATTTTTATGAAAAAAAAATTATTTTTGAAATATACATTTCAAAATTATCTTGGATTTAATATTTTATATTTTCTAAAAATCATTAATTTTTAGTAAATAGTGGAAAATACTGGTTTTTATTTAAAATTTCCTATGAATTTATATATTTTAAATAAATTAAAATTGTTTTAATATTTTTTTAAATGTAAAATTATATTAATTATATATGTTTATCTAATTTATTTTATTAGACTAATTTTAATACATAATTTTTATAAAAAAACTTTTGAAACATTTGAACATTTTCTCTTTGGAAATTTTTTTTTGGTTTATGCCTATGGGTAATGTGTTAAATTAAAACATCCCAGTTTTTTGAGACAGATTAAAAAAAATTATTCCATATTTTTAATTATAATAATATATATTTCATAATAATTTAAACATAATTTTTTACAATAATGATTAGTAAAAATTGAAAAAAATTATCATGGTTAAAGTCAAAATAGGTTCTTTAGTATGTTAAAATAAAAGGATAAGCTTTAAAAGTGACCAAACATTTTTCCAAAACCCATGGGATAGATATATTTAGACCTTATAATTTATAATTCTTGACAAGTTTCCATTTTTCCCTTCTGTATTATGAATACATTTGGTACACCAATTTCTTTTCATAAAATTAAAATTGTGTCACTCACCACACATATAAAAGGAAAGCCCTCATCCTTTTCTCTTCAAAATTTCAAAACCCTTTGGTTCCAAAAATACCTTCCAAAATATGTTACTTAAATAAATCCCCAAATCATAGATTGATTTTTGAGATCATAAATCCAATCTAGAAAGGATTTATGTTAAATCAAAAACTGTTCTGGTGGAAGAAGAGGTAATGTTTTTAATATTTTGCTTTTATTTTACATATACTTGTAACTACCAAAATATTGATAACTTATTTTGAAATAATTAAAAAATTATCTTCCATAAAATTATATGTAATTATGTTCATTTAATAACCTATAACCATCTCTACCTATATCAATTGGGAAATGAAACTGTCAATTGGGTGTATGATGGACTACCACCTCACAAACTGATGTAATTTGTTTAACATCACCACCTCCCACGAATCGATATAATGATTAATTAAATATTTTTATATTAAATATATAATATTATTATACTATAATAATTATTATATCACATATTAATTTTTATATTTAATTCCATTGGAAAATTATGACATCACTCATGCGTACGGATGACCACAACCTTGCGAAGCAATGTGATTCATTCATTACATTCATAATTGGTAATAAAGATTATTTTAATGAAAATATTTTATATATATGAAACAAAAATTATTATATAATGGTAATATATTATTTACCTTTCATTATTTCAACCCTTCGATAACATGTAAAAAGAATTCTTGAATGCGTTAGTGTGACTGTTTCCATGAATGGTGTATTTTATTTTCTATCTCTAAATTATATGGATGACTACAATTACATTATACTGAATATATATGATTTTTATATCATAGTGAAATGTATTTAAATTTTTTACAATGATAAATGAAAAAGGTCAGAAATTAAAAAATCAAATTATATATGAAAAACAAAGAAGTTATTACTTGAAACGTGATTTGAACAAGGAATTGTTAGTAAATAGGTAACAAAAGATCATAAGTAAATAATATCTTGTATGATATATATAAATATAATTCATTAAATTATTTATAATAAAAAAATATTTAATATACATGCATTTTGAATTTTTACATATAAATTGGATATATAAGAAAAGTGATTTATAGTCTCACTTCTAATTTTGGGAGACTTATGCCACATTCACCACTTGTTAATTTTGTTTAGTGTATATACTTACCCATTTACATATAATATCCTAAATATCTTTCTTTTTATGATATAAAATTTTTCATTTTCTATTATTATTTATTTGTGATTATGATTCAAAATATTTCCAAAGTGGTCAGGGTTTTTTGTCTCAATTTTCTTTCTTTGAGACAAATGTTATGTTATGGACCAATATTATTTTATAAGGTGTATATATACACCCTTTTAAATTAAAAATAATCAAATTATTTATAGCCTATCATTATAATATTCATTTAATTTTATTATCTCATGGTTATAAGGTTTCAATTTTACCAAATATGTAATTTTTGTATGTTACAATTTCATCGTTTATTGTGATTATTCATGATTATGTTTCAAATTATAAAATATTATTATATATATTTCAATAAGATCATTCATTTCACTCAAAATTATTATATCAAGATAATACATGATTCCCATTAATTTATTCTCTCTATTTGAATTATAATGTTAAAATTATTATGTTTAAGAAAAATCATCTTTATATCTCTCTTCGGTCAAAACCATGTTTTTCGTCAAAAAACATGTTTTTAGATAATGCTTCCCCAAATGTTATTCATAGGACCAAAATGATTTTTTAGAGAAAATATTACCTTTTTACCTTTTAAAAAACTTTTTTAAAATCAATATTCATATTGTTTTATAAATAAGGCTCATTTGGCTTTTAGTAACAATGTTAAAGAAACAATGTTTTAACATGTGTGAGATGATTCACATTTAGAGACGATATGACCATTATTTTATTTTAATATTTAATTATAGGAATTAATAGTTATTTTAAAATAAAGTAATTTTACGATATTTTATGAATTTTCAATATTAAAAAATATTTTCAATAAATTTATTTTTTCCACAAGAAAAAATCCAAGTGATATTTCCTTCAAAATCATTTTCCATCTAATATGAAATCCTTTAATTTTACTTATTCTTTACGGGTTATTATTTACCAAAATGGACTATTTATTTGATGATAATAATTTTATAACACACATATCTCTTCCATTAGTTATATTATGGAAAACTTATAATAGATCCCACTTTCTTTTACACAGGTTATGCTTTGATGAAATAATGAAATGATAATGAAACAAATTTACATTCCACATGTTATGTTATTATGAAATTTTTATAAAACCCATTTTTTCGTGGGTTCTCATGTGAGGAATGTTTTATGATCTTTTGGTATACATTTGTATGATTTTAATTATTTAATGGGTGGTTCATATTTCTCCCTCCAATTAATTTGGTAAAGATATATATATCATAAGATAAATAGAAATAGAATGTTGGGTGTACCCCATTTAGTATGTGACTCTGTTCACATTTATAGTTTTGGGAGTGAAATTTTACCACTATAATGGTTTATGGAGTAAATCCATTCCACTATGATGATATTGGAAATGAGATATTAACTACTAAGAAAATTATTTACTAGGATTATATGTATGAAAAAACTATATGTCTCATGCCAATGTTATGATCTCATGAATTATATACATTGATCCCATTATGATTCATGTTTTATGAACTCCCATTAATTATTACATGACTCATTTTTATGATATATGATATGAAGGGTATGGTTTTCAAATATTATTCCCAAATTCTCATACACTTATGCTCATGATATATTGATATCTCCCGGGTATACCCTTACTGATCATCATAGATCAACCCTTCTTGTGTTTCTTTTCTATAGGTTATAATGTAAGGTATTATTTATGATATGTCTAAGGATGGTTCTAGTGATGAAAAATAGAGTGGGGGTAACGTAGATCAAATATAGACCATATTTTATGTTTCAAAGTTTCCAAACGAACTAGATCTAAAAAATATTTTCATGGGTATTTATGTTATGTAATGAATATTCATCTGTTAAGATTTAATATTTATGTATGAGAAGATTGGGTCATTACATTTGGTATCAAATCATGATGTCTTTAACCTTTGGAAACTAGGACGGGAAAACATTATCAAGATACTAATGGATATGTGTAAGGATATATATAAGGATGTGTCAAAGTATAAGAAATTTTCTATAAATTTTGCTAAATGAAAGAAAGTGAGGTTTCCAAGAAATAACATCCCTTCAAGGATACTACAATTGACGTGGATATATAAAATAGGTTCCTAGGGGTAATAACTCTTAGATGGTAGCATTGATTTAGACACAATTTTCACCTGGTTCACAATAATTCTCCTTGCAACAAACCTAGTGTGACACTCTCATGGGACATGCTTTGGAAATTAAAAAACCTATTTACAAACCATCAAAAAGTTTTAAATAGATGATTAAAATGAATGAACATAGATACAACATAGGTTTACTAAATTAAAAATAAGCTTTTATAAATGATTTTTCTAGTTTATGTGGTTCCCTATTATGAATATTATTCCTTACAAAATGATTTTTTTAGTCAACTGCATGATCCTAAATGAACTATGTTAATTCTGATTGTGAAAGACAATGGAATGATTTTCCTCTTTTAGTTTCCAAATGTTATGGGATATAGAATAAAAAATATCATTGCTACGATCACATAACTTTCTCAGAATATGAATCATTCTTAACTTATAAAGGAGGAAAGGAGTGAACAATGTTCTATTTAGTCCTTGTAGAGTAAAATTCTACCACATTTTAGTAGTCCCACCAATCCTCTAGTTGGTGAGAAAAGGATTTGTACCACTGATAACATACTTTTCATTCTATAGTGTTCGAAACATGAAAATGTACTATTTTATATCTATTATTTAGAAGGAGAAATAGGTCAATGTTAAATTATCAATAAAAACTGAAGGGAACAAGAATAAATTCACTCCATAGGGTTGTCCTAGATTAAAAAAATTATTTTTCATTAGGAACATCCATAGTATTATTCATAAAAAAATAGATAAAGAATTAATTTAGATAAAGTGGAGGGATGATGAATAATTTGGTACCTATGAGCCAAATATTATAATACATGTGAGTTATACTTCTGGAAATATATTTCAACCAGAATGTAATGTTGATTGATTCATTAGTATACTAAAAACATGTCTCTGAAGGGAGTTATCTTATATGGGCCACTGGTAAAAATAAAGAAATTGTTTGATGTTGTATCATGGTGGAGATGGATATCATAGATACCCATTAACCTCATAGATTTAACTTAAAAAGGAAGATAAAATTCTTACGAAATACTAAAAACCAAGAATATATGAAAATAAGATTTCATTCATGCTTGTAGTGTGGAAGGAATCATAGTAAAAATTGTCTTAAGGGGAATAGTAAATGTTTTAGTCTATAACGTAAGGTGATCATGAAATAGAATATCGAAGTGACGAGAATAAGTTAATTAATGGTTCATATAGAGAAAAATTCACATAGAATACACCACCCACACTAAAGTGTTTAAAATTAAAGGAGTTAAGTTTTTATGATAACCAGCTCCCAAATATGATGGTTAATAATGATTATCGATGATGGATTCCTCTTAAATTAAGATATAGTGGAAAATATCATGTGATCGATGTATGTAAAAAGTGGTGTGATAATAAAATGGTAAAAGGTACACATACCATCCACTAACTACTAGAAAAATAATCTAGATACACATACCTATAGGCATTATTTTATAGGTATGGGAATATATCATACAATATATCCAAAATTTAATAAAAAAATATGGCTATATTTTGTTTAAATCCACATGATTATTTTCTTATGGAAATAGTCTTCCCCAAATTTTCAAACCTCAGCACCATGATCTTCTGTTACTGACAACACTCCTCTTCTTCTCCTGACACTCAAAAACCTTTCCTCAATTCATTATCCCAGTTGAGGATCTCTCAACTAATCCCTGATCCATTTTTACTTCTCTATTTTGTCTCTCTAACCCTCTTGTGATTCATCACATCCACTTCATCATTCATTCCTCTCCTACACCATCCCCTTTACCACATGTTGTTTCTTCCTTGGGTGGGTCATTCGAACATTATTCCTACTATCAGTGGACCATGCATGAGTGTTGTTTCTTAGTTATCATCCTTTTGGTGTGTTTTATAATCAATTTTCCTTCTTCCAGTGAACTATATATGAGTGTTTCATCTAACACCTTCAATTATAGTTACCTACATGGGATGAACCCTACCTTTTCTATACACAGTACTCCTCCTGAACCTCATTGTATGTCCTTATTCTTCATCTTGGTGATTTTTTGTTGTTTCTTAATTTTTGTTGAAGGGTCCTTTGATTAACCATTATTTATATTTAATTTTTTAGTGTTATTGTTTTTTTATTTCCCCTTTTAATGATCCAATTGTTTTTTACAGATTAACATTTAATTATTTCATTATTTTAAAATTAAATTAAATCTCTAACCCTTTATATTTTTCTTCTAAACTAGGGATCTACAGCACTCATTCCCCTTGTCCTATATTCCTTATCTTTAATATGGTTCATTATTAATTTTTTTCATTGATACACTAGTTATTATATTCTAATAGTTACAATTTTATCCTTATTCTCTATTTTTTTTCTTATTCTCATATATAGTCTTCAAATATCATCTCATTAAAATCCTTAATGTTGATGGTCTCATAATTAATTATTTCAGACATTTGATGTTGAACCAACATAGGATGTTATACAAGTATAGTCCTCTTAAGATATAGAATTATTTCCCTTAAAACATCCCTTGATTTATATATTTTTATATGAGAGAAGAAGGTATAGGAAATTTGGATATATATGGATGAAAAATTTTCAATTATATCTTTGAGTATTCATGTATAGTTATGTGATCTATCTAATGAAACTGAATGAATTATCATTTTTATTGAGTCTTATTTTGTGTTTTTCACACTATTGCATTATAAAATTATGGTGTCCTATATATGGAGTGTAATCTCTAGAAGTAATTTTTCCCTAATTTGGATCTGGTATGTCTTCATGAGATCTGATGGAATGGAATTAAAAAATTCCATAGAATATGGTGTGTTCCCTTAGGATATGATGTTATGATAGATTACATGATATAATTAATGTGTGATTTATAAATTATAAACCATATTCCTCAATTAATATTTAATGGATAAAAAATAATTTTTTTTGTGTAAACCCTTGAATAGAAACCCATGAAATGTATGTTAGATTATTATACAAGAATTTTTTTCAACTTTTAAATTAAGTATAATAAAATAAAATATAATTATGAGATTACCAATTTATACTAGTAAAATATTAATACTCTTAAAAATTATGAAATTAAATGGAAAGTAACTAAAATATTTTTGTGGTTAGATTAAATTATTTAATACAAAAATATTATATATTTAAAATGATGTTTTAATGAAATATAAAAAATAATTACCAATCTGCATACCTAACTCTCAATGAACTCAAGCATGTTCCATATAATTCCAATGTCTGGTTACTAAAACCATGGTTTTACACACATTTTTTTGAATAAATGTGAAATGGGTGGGGAGTGGTGATGTGGGCCAAGCACACATGATGTTGAACCCTAATGGTATTTTAAATAAAATTCCACATTCAATGATGAAAAAAATCAATCTCAACCCACACCGAAAAAACCCACAGGTATCCCACTATCTTTCTTGAATGATTTTTTTCAGAAAAAATGTTTTTAATGAAAGTCATTTAAATATTAAAAATATTCTTATTCCTGACAAGATATGTAGGGAAGACCACTAACATACTGCATTTTACATTTTTACTCATTGGTGGTCGTTACCCTAGTTAGGAATGATTTTGGATAAGCTATAGTTAATTCAAAGAAATATTTTAAATTAAAGAATATGGTATTTGTTTTTATTAATATACAAAAAAAATTGATGTACCTAATTTTTTATATAATTAGTTTTGGTAGGACAAGTTGTGTGGGACTATAGAATCTTTGGAGATCTCATGCATCATACACAATATAGTTTTTTTGTGTATTGTGGGTAAAATGAGGGAATTTTAATATACAACCTAGTTATAATATATAGAAATTAAAAATATGGGATCATGGGCATCGAGACACACTTCATGTAACACATGGGCATTAAGGCTTGTATATGATTCATGAATGTGTACAGGTTTTCATTGATCAACCTGTATACATGTTGAGTGGGGGAATCATGTGGGATTCTTACACACCAGGGATATGGTTGCTCGATGAGGAGTCCTAGATAATGGATTTTGACACAAGTAATATTTTTAAAAGGGAAGGTCACACATGAGGTGGATGGTGATGGTACAATGATGTAATGTCTTGAACATGAGGGGTCGGTACATCAGGGGTTGGTGTGTCAAGTGCTCGGTGCGACCAATAGGTTTGTGCAGTGATCATTGTGGCATGTGTTCAATGGAAATAAAAATGAAGCTTAAGATACCCATATATAATGAAAAAAAGATAAGGATAATAATTACATTACAACACATGACAACCATAAGTTGGATTCATGAATCCAAGAGGGGATGTGTCACACATATTTTCAATTTTCAAGGACAACATGTGTGGTCTTACAATGGAATTAATATATAATCACAAATTGTTGATTTTTTTTAAAAAAATGAATCACATGTTGATTCTTCTTTTGATAGGGGAAAACCAAATCAATAACCACACTATCATAATTACGTTGGCTCCTTAAGAAAATTCAGATTGAATCAGTGGTAATTTATGTCATTTCAAATAAACAAATTAATTTTATTTGGGATAATTACTAAGCTAAAAATATATCTGGTCATTTATTTTACAAAAAAATTTCCTCTTCATCCAACCAACACTCAAGTTTTCTTCCCCACCTAATGTCACACCCACACGGGCTTAGCTCACATAGGAGTGCACTATAAAAAATAAAATAAAAATTGTCTCACCTCACCCCGTATCCACTCCATATCCATAAATACCATGGCCCATGATACTTTTTTCATTTCTAAATATTGGATATAATTTTTCTACAAAAATTCAAATTCTCTAAATGATAGGTTGTAACATACCAGGTAAATAAAGAGTATGGCATTTTCATATTTTTTAATATTTGTAAATTAATTATTAATTTTAATTTAAATGGGATGCTATGTTCAATGGAGTACCTAATACACAGTAGTGGGGTTCATAGAAATCTTACGTTTAACACAACGTTGAGTTATACTAAAAAATAATAATATAATATTATTTTAAATGGTAGTTAACGCATAATTATTGTATTGGAAGGAATGGAATGAAATAAATACAATGTGAATATACATGTTTGTTAAATGTTTTACATTTATCCAATAAATGTTAGAGGTTAAAATAAAAAAGAATCCAATTTTAAGCATGAATACTTTAATATTCACTAAAAGGTCGATTTACTGTCTTTTGATGGAAAATGGGAATTAAATCTATTTTTGGTCACATTTATTTGTTTTATTTGAGAAAATAAAATTCTTCTTTAGAATCAGAAAATTAAAATTTACTTTCGGTAAAATTTTGGTATTTTTCTAATAAAATTCATTTTTTATGAATAGTGAAAAATACAGTATTTTAATTCAAAACTGCCTTTTCATACAATTTATTTATATGGATAAATTATCTATTTAATTGGTATTAAAGTGTAATTAGATTATATTTTTACCATTTTATCCAATGGTGTTCATTTTAATTAATTTCACTTTTAAATTGGACATAAACAAGTGTCAATCTTTTGACAGATATTGTTTCCTAGAAACACGCTATTTGTTTTGTCAACAAGAATTAATTTTAAATTAATTAATGAAACTTCTATATTTTTTATTTTGAAAAATATAAATCATTTTTGAATTCTTAATATCAAATATAGCTTATCGTAAAATTTTGGTAATTCATTAAAAACATCAATTTTTGATGTATAGTGAAACCATTAAGTAGTAGTTAAAAAACCGAATTTTTCATTTCAATGAAATTTTACTGATTTTGTGAATTTAATTTTGAAAATACGACATACATGTTTGTTATTAGTAAGTAAAATTTCATTCAAGGAGATGAAATTTTTTTTGCGGAATAGTAACTTTTGATTTTTATTTACCGTCGTTATAGGTAAATAAGGTAATTCAAAGTATGAAGAATATTATAATAATAACAAATTATCTTAACACTTGTAATATACTTATTTAATGAGTCATGAACGACCTTGGGAATCCTTGTGTTGATTTTGGGACCCCATGGAGCCACTTGGGAGTGATAATGACACTTTAGATTATTTAATTTAAAGTAAAGACAAAAATGACATAAACAAATAACTTTTAGTAAATTAATTTTTACATAGGTTTATATAAGTTATATTTTTTACTATAAATATTAATTGGAAAGATAAAAAAAATTTATACTGTCATGACCCGTCCTCGGGGCCCGTTCCGTAACTAACCCAAGCCCGCCTTCCATAGGCCAGGGGCTGGCGACTAGCACCAAAGGCATAAATCCCGATAACTGGGAAGGCATTGCCTTAATAAAAGTAAACAAACATGACAGAGTATAAGCGGAAGTAAACACTAAGTACAAAGGGAAGTTCTGAAAGGGAAAATGGGCCAGAATACAAACCCAAAAGAATTTACAACTACAACTGAACAAAGTACAACAGCTGGTGGGACGGAAGCGGCTCTTGGGTCGTCCTCCTCGGATCCTACCTGAAGGGTAGGTACATTTGGCGCAGCTCCTAGATCGTCCACCACAGATCCTACCTGAAGGCTAGGTACAGATAGCCTCCACAACGCTCTCGCCCGCCAACCACCTCTGAGTGTCGTCTCACCGTGAAGTCCACCTCCGGATACTGACTCGTCGTGTAGTCCACCTCCGGGTACCGTCCAGTCCTCGAACACTCGGCCTCCGTCAGCACTGCCCGTCGTCTGCAACCAAAACAACGAGGTGCGGGCATAGCCCATGTAGGGGTGAGTATAACGATACTCAGTAGGGACCCTGAGACCCTCACGGTCTCACTAAAACCAACAAGGATAACCACAAGGAGATCTCAACAGATAACCTCTACTTAGGTATATGCCCATACATATACCTATGTTATCAAGTAACCCATCCCAATCATGAGGAAACACAAGGATCATGAAATCAACGGATAACCACTACCCAGGTATATTCCCATACATATACCTAAGTTATCAAGTGACCCATCTCAATCATGCAGTAAACACAAAGGTCAAAAGTCTCAGCTCAAACCAGGATTTTCATTATCGAAACCATAACTGTTGAAGAGCTCCGTCTCTGGAGTGTACAGTGGTCCTGTCACGACTTTGAGGCACTGCTCACTAACCTAATATTGCTGAAGTACTCCTCCTGTCGAGTACCGCGGGTCATCCACCCAGACACAGTAGTGCTTCCCGCCGAGGTATGTCACCCAAACACAGTAGTGCACACCCCCTAGTAGCCTGCTGAGGTACTCTCCGGACGAGTACTGCGGGTCTGCACTGTCACACAGGTAGTGCTCCGTCCACCATGGGTCTGCACCTCAGAAATTAGCGCTCCGTCCACTGGGCTAGTCGACTCACTCCACGTCGATTCGGTCATGCAGTCGTCAGGTCTTAGCCAGTTACACGGTCTCCATACTCCGCACGCTCGTCATTGGGAGGGTCCGTCCCACGAGCTACAGGTCGATACTCCAAGTATCTCAATGCCCAACGAAGAAGTATCTCAATGGACCGCCAGTTCATAGGGGTCTCAACGCAACAGACGGTGCATCAATCGGACGCCCGGTCTGTGAGTTATTAGCCTTTTCATCCCAGGGGCCCGGTTGGTTTCGTGAGCGAACCAAACCCGGTCGTATCTCAACTGTACCTCGAACACCCATAGGGTATACTCATAGGGACCGTTTCTCAACGAGATCACCAACGCCACTGACGGTTCGTCAAACGGTCGTTCTGTCAGAAAGATATCAGCTTTTCCGTTCCAGGGGCCCGGTTGGATTTCGGTGCGATCCAACCCAGTCACTATCCATCTGCATCCAAAACTCGGGCGGAGGATGCCAAAAGTTCCGTATCGTCAACAGGAACTCAACGCAACAGACGGCGCGTCAATCGGACGACCGGTCTGAGAGTTATTGGCTTTTTTGTTCCAGGGGCCCGGTAGGTTTTTAAGGCAAAACCAACCCGATCGTACTCCACCTACGTCCAAACCTCGGGCGAAGTATGCCAAAAGATTTGTCTCATCAAGAGGAATTCAACGAAACAGACGACGCGTAAATCGGACGCTCGGTCTGTTAGTTATTGGCCTTTCCGTCTCACACCCACCCTGGAAAACTTTCCAGGAGGTCACCCATCTTGATCACTACTCTAGGCCAAGCAAACTTAACTATGGAGTTTTAACCACGTAGGCTCACGAAAATGAATATGTACCTTGAGTATAGTATAACGAAACGAACGTCTCGATCCAAGGATCGCGTTGCCGCTAACGGCGAGTCGTTTGGAGGCTCGTAGCCCAAGATACGGGCATTTGACCAAACGTGGTCCGAAACTGGGGGTCTGGGCCCGGGCCGACCCGGCCCGACCCCCCCTGGGTCGGCAGAACCGGGTCGACCCGCCCCGGGCGGTGACCCGGCCCGACGACCCGACCCGGCTCGGAAAACCCAGCACGGCAGGCGGCGCGGGCCGGTGCGGCGGTGCGGTCCGGCGCGGGGGCGCGGTCCGGGGCGGTGGCGAGGACCGGCGCGGCGGCGCGGACCGGCACGGCGGCGCGGCCTGGGCGCCGTTCGGGTGCCGCGCGTGGGGGGCAGAGCCCCCCCCCCCTTTGAGAACCGCGACCCCTTAATTGGGGCCGCTTTTGAGACCCGGCCGGGGGAAATTAATTTCCCCGGTCTCCACTGCCCGGCCGGCCCGCACGGGCCGGCCGGTTTCGCCAGCAAGGACCGGTGACAGCCGGTCCTTCAATCGCCGACACCGGCAGCCCGGTGCCGGCTGCCGGTCATCTTGCTCCGCCGCGGCCCGGAACCGGCCGCGGCCTATGCCGTTCGGCGCGATGCGACGACATCGCTTCCCTCCGCCGCGGCCCCGCTCCGGCCGCGACGCCTTTGACTTTCTTCGACGCGACGCGACGGTGCCGCGTTCTTGGATTTCTTTCCATGGCGCGGCGTGATAGCGCCACGCGTATCTTCCGCAATAAAACGCGTGGTGCGATAGCACGACATTTTCTCATATCATCCTTAATTAACCATCACGAAAAACAAAGGAGGAGGGTTGGCCATGTTTGTGCGGTCCGACCCCCTCACGTTATTCGATAACAAAAAGGGTTTTAATCCACGATCATCACCAAGTTTGTATTCACGAACAATTAAATAAATAAAAACCCTCAATCATCAACCGCTTGATCGGACGATCCACGGATCAACCCGGTATTGGATGGTCTGCGCTCGTTGTTTTTTCTCAAAAGATAAGAGAATTCCAAAATAAATTCCCCTACCTCGGCTTCAAGAACGGAGTTCTTCAACGACCCGTGGAAGACAAGCGTCGCGGAGGTCGGGCGTCGTTCCGTCTAGGTTGGTGGGAAAAGAGCTCGGTGAAGTCGAGCCAAGACGTCACCCTCTGCATACTTTGTAGGCGGCGGTGCTTCCCTTCCTTACTCCAGTTGAAGATGGTCGGAGCTGTTGCTTCACGTTCTTCGGAAACGTGGAACGTTCTTCCTCGAGAGGTTGGTGATCTTCCAAGAGTTCTTCTCCTCTCCTTAGTTCTTCCCACAAGGTTTATGCCAACCCAAAAAGAAGAATATAATCTCTCTTTTTAATGTTGGCAAAATGAATTCAAAAGAATTCAAACACTCAAAATAATTAATTAAGTCGGTTTAATTAATTAATTGCAAAGTGTTGGCAAGAATTTCAAAATATTGAAATTAAAATAAACCATACTTAACTCACCTCATTAATTAATCAAGTTGTCAAATATTAAAGAATGTGAGTTAATGGGGAGTTGGAATGTGAGGGGTTAAGAGGGTTAGGGAGTTTAAGTAATTTGAAAAGGTGGGGGGTTCGTGTGGGCCCCACCCTTTCAAATATCCACACATGGGAAGTTGGATGGATGTGGGCCCACCACCAACTTCCCATGGGAGAAGTTAACCACTTAACATTGTTAAAATTTGATTTAACAATTTTATTCACTTTTTTTAATTAAACCCCAAAAAGTAACTTCCCCTCCCGCACAAACGCAACTACGGTAATGGTTCTCTTAAGCGATTACCGGCGTTACGATTTCATCGGTGCAATCAGATTTCAATTCCCAGCACCGGTTCAAAAGATAGAAATTCCCGCTCGCTCGTTCACTGAACGTACCCGATCCAAACTTCGGAAATTAATTCCGGGCACACCGGGCCTCGGAATCACGCGCCGTCAGAAACTGCATTCTAGTAAAATTTCAAAGAAAATTAAGAAAAAATTTTCCTTGAAATTTCCAGGTCTTTAAATCTACATTATGGTATTTTTTAAAAAAATTTAGACATAAAATAAATAAAATTATTTATGACACGAAAATGATACAGTATTTACCTCATTAATAAATGATTTAAATAAATAAGATTATAAATATTAAAATAACATCCAAAACCTGTCCAATTCTTATTTAATGAATTTATTTCGACCATGAGTATTCTTATATTATAACTTAATGGGTTTGGACCTTTATAAACCGAAAATCATTATATAATAAAATAAAATTTTCACACTATCCTAAAGAACCCCTCCTCCACCTTATAAAACGCCCTCACTTCTATCATGTTACTCACGTATCTCAATAACATTGGCGTATCCAACCCCTACAAAAAATAATCTCTCAAGATCTATATATTCATACTATAATCCTAACCTTATGCAGAAGGAACTTGAAGAAGTCCTTCTGGTTCAAACTAGAGAAAGATACCTGAATTAAAGGTAACGATTTCTCTTAAATTCTTTTGTTTTATTTTGTTTTATATTACTTATCCAACCCCCGAAACGCTTTTTATTACTTTATTTAATAATAAAACAAGTATCATAAATATACTAGGTTGTTTTTCTTATAATTATTCGAACTAAACTTACACACACCTTCATCTAATGGGTAAAGAACATATTGTTGCTGTGGATGGAAAACTAACACCTCACGAAATGATGATTGTTAAATTTTCTCTTACCACATCTTATGGTGTCCATTGTGACGAAACTATATTAATATATGATATATATAATATTTTTATGTTTTCTTTATTCTTATATATTTTTAATTTAGAGCATGCCTTTATGGTTTCTATTATGAGTAAACGCGATAATTCAATTTTAGGAAGTGTGGACTACCGCCCCCTCAAAGTGATTTGACTCATTATTACCATATGTGGGACATATAAAAGATGGATTTATTGATATTATATATTATATTATACTAGAATATAATAAATCTATGTATAATTATGTTTTCATTTAATTAAAAATATGAAATAGAAATAAAAGTAGCATTCATGCGTACATACGGTTTACCATCTCAATGAACAGTGCATTTCGTTTATTATCTCCAAATGTTATATACTTTTATAAATAAATATATATAATTGATATATATATTTGATATATATGATATCTAAATCATTAATATAATTTTTTATATAATGTTCTCTTGACCACATAGACAACTTGTAATTATAAGGTGTTCATTATTGACCCACATACCAAATATTGAAAAACCGCCATTATTAACTTAAATGATAAAATATTGTTTATAACACTAAAATAAGTGGTATAAAAGGAATAATAATATTTAAAAGGGTTTATTAATCATGTATATATTAACTTCAGTATATTATTCAGAAAGATCAAGGAACACACAAGTCAAGCCGGAGACGAGGTTAGGGATTTTTTATCTCGCTTTTAATTCCATGAGATTTCCATTGTTCCCCACTAATTTATTATATGTGGTGTATTTTGTACTGAAATTTGATTTATATTATCATGATCCTATTTATATTCATGTTATTATACTAATCATTTGGTGTTTATTAACTTTTGGTCATATAACATGATTGATTACAACTTGGTAAGGGATTTTCATCCCACTTTTTATTCCCGTGTGATTCATGTTATATTTTCCACCATTTCCTTTTGTGTAGTGTGTGTATAGCCCAAGATTGTATTCATTGTTTAATATACTTAAATATATGGGTATTTAAATATTCATTTTATAATCCTTCTTTCATGGGTTTTATATTTTGTAAATTACCAAATAGTTAAGGGACCATTTTAACCCAATTTCAATTCCTTGGGTTAATCATCTGATTATTAATTATGTCATTCAATGATTATGTGTACAATCACTATTTATTTATGTATGTTGTAGTTTCCACTCACCTTTTTGTAGATATACTTTTGATTCACATAATAACTCCATTGATAAACTCTCATGTCATCGATATAAATGTGAAAAGAGTAGTTTTAACTCAATTTCCATTCATTGAGTTAAACATCCAAGCCATTGGTTTTGTCTTAAAAAGAATATGTGTGAATGTTATATGATTTATTTACACTTAATATCCAATCGTATTGAGTGTATTTATATTTTTCACAAATAATTACATAATTGATTTATCCTTAATATATGGATACAGTTTTTATAATGGATTTCGTCTCAATTTACATTTCATTGAGACTTTATTGCTGTTATGCACCAATTAACTCTCATATGGTGTGTATATTGTACTTTGGAATATTATACCATGAATACTTTTATTTTCATGATATTATAGAGTTTTGATTCAATATTATTCTTTAATAATTTGTATTGAATAGTCTCTCATTTTGTTAAAAACACTTTAACTAAAATATTGTTTTAAATGTTTTTAATATTTATTCTTCTAGATCATTATAATTAATATCCATGTTTTAAAAATTATTTTAAGAATTTATTTATGTGTAAAATAATTTTTTCAAATGATAATTTATTTAAAAGTTTCAATGTGGTATGGGATACTTTGATTCAAAATTCTATTTATTAAATGTTTTAAATGGTTTTGAAAATGGATTGATAAAGCATTGATTATGCTTATATCTTGAAATGATATGTTGTGATTGCAATGCGGAAATGTTATATATCGTTTATTCTTGTTTTAATTGTTATGAATATGTTATGGTTCTTCGGAATTGTTTATGTATATGGGTGGTTCTATGATAATCCTAGGGCAGGTGTGCCAGAGATATCTCTCCAATGCATTGGGTAACATGACTGAGGTAAACGTTAATGATTCTCCATAGATTTTTAGAGAATATACTATGATGGGTAGTCCAAATTTGACTCCCTATGTAGATGTGATAGCTACAATGTAAGTATGTTGTGAATTCCATAAGTTACCTTTGTGATTTATTATTTGTGGGTGTTATTCATACATCTTATGATTTCGTAAGGTATGTTATGATTGAAAAGTGTGGCTTCATTGATTTGTCATTAATGATGGGATAATGTTTTCCTTCCTTATTTTATAACCCTTACAGAGCTTTTTATTCTTATCCCATGTTTTTTAAATATTTTTTCACAGGGTATAAGGAAGGGTAAGAGAAAGGAAGTATTCAAGAAGATTTATGTCAAGAAAAGTGCCCTAGTTTTTTAAGGATTTTTATTTTTGTAAAACATTGAATAGAGTAGAAGTGTCTACTTTGTAATTTTTGAATTGTAATGTAAAAGTTATGGCCTAATTTTATAAATCTCTAAACCTGAAAAGATCCTAAATGTGAATTCTTGACTTAAATCAAGATTATGTAATGCTTAAGGTTGGGTCCTTAAGTTGGTATCAGAGGTCGGTTTAGATAACTTTAGAGGTTAGGGAATTATTTAAGCATAAGTGGCATAACCATAATGGTTAAGATTTTGGAAAGAGTCATAATTTTTTTAATAAAGCGAATGAGTTTAAGATAACATGAATAAGTATATCTTGGTATTTACCCACCTCATAAGATATTATATGATGATTTTTCTGATATAGTCACACTTACCTTTTTGGTTTTAGTAAATGGATGGATCTAGCAGGCACCAAAGTAATAGTGGATGTGAAGAAAACTGTGAAGGTTTTCTAAATGATCAACTGAATGAAATGGGAGCTACAATGAGAACTCTTGTGGTTATTCTCATTCAACTATCTAGAGTCATGATTGACCACCTAAACCGTGTTGATTTTTATAAGGCATCATATGTGTGAGAAACAAATATTCACGGATTTTCAGGTAATAATCATAATGTTAATTATATTAAAAACCTATGTGTCAATGATGTGGAAAGAAACAAATAGTAAAATGTTTCAAAGGGGCGAAAAGATGCTATAGATGTGGAAGTAAATTTTATAAATCAAGAACGTACCATGGAAAAAGGAAGAATCCAGTTGAATCTAGGAAAGGGAAAGAAGTTATGTCTAATGGATCAATTGAATGTTTTAAATGTGGTGTGAATGGTCATTATATAAACAGATGTCCTAAGAATAAGTTTCAGGAATGGGAGAACCAGGATCGTACAAATTTCTGTTAACCAATACATAATTCCATTTTGATTGAGGTTGAAGAAGCTGACAATAACCAATGAAAGGTATGTATTATTTCTTAACATATGTTTTTATATTATGGAGTCTTAGGATTTGATTCATGATTTTGTTTGTAGGAAATAAGTATTTCAGAATAAGTTTGTAAAGAATGGTTAATGGATCCTGAAGAACATTGAATGATTAAGAAGTCAACATGTATGGGATTCAAGAGTTATGGTAGATTTTAAAATGATGAAATGCTTTTAAGTATTAAGGAACTTTTGATTATGGGATTACATTGGAAGAAATTTTATATTATGTGTAACCTTAAAGTTTGATATATTGAAATTTTATTCAAGGAATAATTATCTTTTCTTCTCATGAGTAATGGTGGAATTTTATTTTTCAAGATTCCATGCTTTTATTATGGACATATGGTGATTTGGGTTATTTATAGAAATGATTAACCTATCATAGATAATATGTGATTATGTTAATTACACTTTAGAATTAGACTTTAAGAGTAGCCGATGTTTTTACAGATAAATATTAAATTTAATTGTGGAAGACTATGTGATAAAATCATTTTGGGTTTTGGGTTTCAATCTTATATTGGATTATTTTGAACAATTTTTAGGACAAATTTATATTGAATGGTCTTTCTTAAACTTTGGGTACTTTTGGTTAAATTTTAGAGATTATGTGTAGTAGTTCTTTTCATAAAGGATTGTCCTTTTGGGTATTATCTGATCACGTACTAACCAATTTTTTTTGGTTAATGTATAAAGATTGGGGAAATCTATGGTTCATATTTTGTGGATCATGTTATTCTCTAGAAGTTTACTATAGCACTTTCAATGTTAACAAGTCATCTTGAATACTTACAGTTTGGAGAAAAGATGATTTTGTGGTAGAATTTTATTATAGTATAACACTCTACAAGCTCAGTAAGTATATTTCCTTACTATATTAGTCTAGTTATTAATAAAATTATTCAACTCTATGAAAAGGATCTTGAATTAAAAATGTTATAAGCTCTATTTTATCATCAGACTTTACCCATCCACAAATTTATGGTATTGTGGTGGTAAGCTTTCAGTGATAAAGTTCTCTATCACTCTTTATTAATCTATGAGAGTTAGTTTCTCTTCTATATCTATGTTTTCATGGAATCCTAGTATGTATTATCTCAGGTAACCTTGGTAATTCAATTCTTTAATTGCAAAGTGATAGTTTTATTGACTCTTTTTACGATGTGGGACTTTCAATGATGTTTCTAAGACCAATTTTATAATTG
Organism: Viscum album; assembly: GCA_963277665.1. NCBI lineage: Eukaryota > Viridiplantae > Streptophyta > Magnoliopsida > Santalales > Viscaceae > Viscum > Viscum album. Next base: position 1,586,095,030 of record OY728141.1, on the reverse strand, counting down.
CAAGGATACAATTCCCAAAAGGGTGGAAGGATGTAACATACTAGGTAAATAAATAATATGGTATTTTCATATTTTTTAATATTTATAATTTAATTATTAATATTACTTTAATGGGGATTTTTTGTTCAATGGATTACCCGATATATAAAAACGGGTTTCATTGAAATCTTACGTTGCACACAACGTTGAGTTATTCTAAAAAATTATAATATAACATTATTTTAAAAGGTAGTTAACACCTAGCTATTATAATGGAAATAATGGACCAAATAAACTAAAATATGAATATAAATGTTTGTTAAAAGTTTTTACAATTATACAATAAATTTTAGGGGCTTAAAATAATAATGAATTCGATTTTAAGCATGAATACTATAATTTTCACTAAAAAGCCGATTTACAGCCTTTAGATAGCGAACCCTCATTAAATATAGTTTTGGTCACTTTTATATATTATATTTGAAAAAATAAAATTATTCTTTAGAATCAGGACATCAAAACTTACTTTGGGAAAAATTTTGGTATTTTTCTGATAAAATTCATTTTATGATGAATTGTGAAAAATACTGTATTTTAATTCAAAACTGCCTTTTAATATAATTTATTTATATGGCTAGATTATCTTATTAACTGGTTATAAATTGTAATTATATTATATTTTTACCATTTAATCCAATTTTGGTAATTTTAATTAATTTCACATTGAAATTGGTCATAAAAAAGTTTCAATATTTTGACTAATATTGTTTTTTAAAAACAGGCTATTTGTTTTAACAAATAGATTAGTTTTAAATTAATTACTGTAAATTATATGTTTTGAATTTTTTAAAATAGAAATATTTTTTGAATTCGAAATATCAAATATATATTAGCCTGAATTTTTGATATTTTTCTGAAAAACATCAATTTTTAATGTATAGTGAAACCCCTAAGTAGTAGTTAAAAAACTAACTTTTCATTTAAATTAAATTTTACTGATTTTGTGAATTGAATTTTAACAACTGTACATACATGGTTGTTATTAATAAGTAAAATTTGGTTCAATATGATGTAAATAATTTTTTGGTAATAGTAACTTTTGACTTTTATTTATCGCGGTTAAAAGTATATAGGGTAATTCATGATATGGAGAATATTATAATAATACAAAATTACATTTAAAATTGTCTTATCCTTATTGGATGCATCATGTCTGACCTTGGGCAACGTTGGGTCGATTTTGGGACCCCATAGAGCCACTTGGGAGTGATAATGACACTTTTGATTAATTATTTTAAATTAAAGACAATAATTACATAAAAAATATCTTTTAATAAATTAATTTTTACATAGGTTTATATAAGATATCTTTTAGACTATAAATATTAATTGGAAATATAAAATGATTTCCTACATCATGATAGTTGTTTTAGAATATTTATTCATTAAATAAATAAAATTATTTGTGACACAATAATGATATAGTATTTGCCTCATTAATATATGATTTAAATAAATAAGATTATAAATATTAATTTAACATCCAAAACTTGTCCTATTATTATTGGATAAATTTATTTAGACCATGAGTAATCTTATTTTTTATCTTAATGTGTTTTGGACCTTTAGAAACCAAAAATAATTATATAATAAAATAATATTTTCACACTTTCCCAAAGAACCTCTCATCCCCCTTATAAAATTCCCTCACTTCTAACCCATTCCTCACACCTCTCAAGCCCCTTGGCTCGTCCAAAACCTACCAAAATAATATCTAATGATCCATATATTACACCTAGGAGACTTAAATTAGTCATAAGTCTCTTCATGAAGTCTTTTTTGTTCAAATTAAAGGGAGTTACCTGAATTAAAGGTAACAGTTTCTCTTAAATTCTTTTGTTTTATTTTGTTTTATTTTACATTTCCAACCCCATAAACTCTTTTTATTCCTTTATATTTAACAAAATCAGTATCCTCAATGTAATATTTTTTTTATTATTAGAATTATTCGAACCACACTTACACACACCTCCATCAAATTGGTAAATAACATACTGTTTCTATGGATGGAAAACTAACACCTCGCGAAATGATGATTTTTCGATTATCTCCGACCACCACATATAGTGGAAATTATGATGACACTTTATTAATATATGATATATATTATTATTATGTTTTCTTTTTGTTTTTTTATTTTTAATTTATATCATACCTTTATGGTTTCCATTAGGAGTAAACAGGATAATTTTATTTGAGGAAGTGTGGACTACCTCCCCCTCAAAGTGATAGGACTCGTTCTTAATATACGTGGGACATATAAAGGATAGAGTTATTTAAATTATATATGATATTATACTGGAATTATAATATAAATGTGTATAATTATGATTTTATTCAATTAAAAATAAGAAATAGAAATGAAAGTAGTGTTCATGCGTACGTACGACTTACCATCTCCATGAACGGTGCATTTCATTTATTCTCTCCAAATGTTATGTAATTTTATAAATACATATATATAATGGATATATATTATATAGATGATATCTAAATAATTAATATAATTATGGATATAATGGTCTCTTGAGCATAGGGATAACTTGTAATTATAAGGTGTTCATTTTTGACTCACGTACCAAATATTGACCAAACGACCATTATTAACTTAAATGATTACATATTGTTTATAACATGGTAATAAGTGATATAAAAGTAATAATAAACATTAAAAAGGGTTCTAAATCAAGTATAAATTAACATAAGTATATTATTCATGAAAACAAGGAACACGCAAGTCAAGTCGGACACGTGGTAAGGGATTTCTTATCTAACTTTAAATTCCATGAGTTTTCCTTTGTTCACCTCTAATTTATTTCATGTGGTGTATTGTATACTTCCATTTGATATATATTATCATTATCCTATTTATATTAATTTTATTATATGAATGATCTTGTGGTTGATAACTTTTGGTCATTCAACTTGATTGACTACTACGTGGTAAGGGATTTTCATCTCACTTTTTATTTTTGTGAGATTCGTGCTATATTTGTCACTATTTCCTTTTGTGTGGTGTATGTACTGCCCATGATTATATTAATTGTGTAATATACTTAAATTTATGGTTATTTAAATCTTCATTTTATGATATTTCTTTCATGGGTTTTATGTTTTGTGAATTACCAAATCGGTAAGGGAACCTTTTAACCACATTTCCATTCCTTGGGTTAATCTTCTAATTCTTAATTATGTCATGATATTATTATGTGTGGAATAAATATTTATTTATTAATGTTTTAATTTAAACTCCACTTTTTGTGGAAAAACTTTTGATACACATAATAACTCCATTGATAAATTCCCATGTCATCGATATGAACTTGATAAGAGTAATTTTAACTCAATTTCTATTAATTGAGTTAAACATCCATGTAAATGGTTTTGTATTAAAAAGAATATATGTGAATGTTATATGATTGATTTAAACTGAATATCCAATCATATTTACTCTATTTATATTTTTCACACATTATTATGTAATTTATTTATCCTTAATCTATGGATACAGTTTTTATAACAGATTTTGTCTCAATATAAATTTCAATGAGACTTCATTGGTGTAATACACCAATTCACTCTTATATGGTGTATATATTTTCCTTTGGCATATTATATCATGAATCCCTTTATTCTCATCATATTATAAATTTCTAATTAAATATTATTCCTCAATTATGTTTATTCAATAGTCTCTCATTTTGTTAAAAACAAATTAACTAAAATATTGTTTTAAAGGTTTTAAAGATTTATTCTTTTAAATAATTATCATTAATGTCCATGTTTTAAAAATATTTTTATGTATTTATTGATATGGAAATTACTTATTTCAAATGATAATTTATTTAAAATTTTCAAAGTGTTATGGAAAACTTTGATTCAAAAATCTCTTTATTAAATGTTTTAAATGGTTTTGAAAATGGATTGATGATGCATTGATTATGCTTATATGTTGAAATGATATATTGTGATTGAAATGTGGAAATGTTATATTTCCTTTATTCTTGTTTTAAGTGTTATGACTATGTTATGGTTCTTGAGAATTATTTTTTGTATATGGGTGGTTCAGTGATAAACCTAGGGCGGGTGAGCCCGATATAGCTCTTCAATGCACTGGGTAATGTGACGGAGGTAATAATTAATGTTTTTCCTACGTGATGTAGGGAATATACTATGATGGGTATACCAAATGTGACTAACTATGTATCTATTATAGCTACAATGTAAGTATTCTATGAATTCCATAAGTTAAATTTATGATTTATGATTTGTGGGTGATATTCATAAATCATATGATTTTTTAAGGTATGTTATGATTGAAAAGTATGGTTTCACTAATTTTTCTTTAATTAAGTGATAATGTTTTCCTTACTTATTTTATAACCCTTGCTGATATTTTTATGCTCATCCCATGTTTTTGATTTTTTTTTCACCGAGTATAAGGAGGGTTAAGAGAAAGGAAGTATTCCAGAATATTTATATAATCAAAAGTAATCTTCTTTTATTTTAGGAGTTTTATTTTTGTGAAACATTGGATCGATTAGAAGTGTATAATTTTTAATTTTTGAGATGTAATGTAAAATTTATGGCCTAATTCTCTTAAATTATAAACCTGAAATGATCCTTAATGTGAATTATTGACTTAACTAAAGATTTTGTAATGTTTAAGGTCGGGTCCTTATATAGAAACCAACTAAAAATGGCTTAGTCATCAATACATAGAATAATCACAAAAAAAATTAAATGAGAAATAAAATATTTGTAAGATCTTAGCCTTCTTGAATGTATTCCATTGTTTATGTTTTGAATTAATTTCTGAATTTTGGTAAATTAATTTTTTTTATATGTATGGGGAGGTTCATGAGTGTTCTGGGGGTTTGAGACATGAAATAAATGGAACTCAGTCCATTATATGCAAGTCGTATGGCTTACGCATGGTTAGGGAAAACCATGTGAGGGGGGAATGAAACTGTGTTTTTTGAAGGAATGGAATTCTTCCTGGTTAGTGTTTTTTTCAAACTTTGTGGGCCTTCCTAGGTAACAATGTGACTCACCCCTTCTTTTAAAGTGGGAGACACATGGTTTTTTTTATAGTTTTGAAAACCATGCGGCCAAACCGTGCATTGCATTAAAAGGTGTAAAATTATGAAACTTCCCCCTTTGGGGATTTTAATTTCTCACACAATTTTCCTCCCATTTCTCCTCCTCCAAACCCTAGTGATTAAGAAAACTCTTTAATGATTCCATGGGATCATTACCCATTTCTTCTGGCTGTTTGGAGAAACATTGGTTGCAGATCAAAGCACTGTGCATGTATAATCCCCCCTTTCTTCGCTTTTTTGGATTAGGGATTATAGATTTTCTCATCTTCTTCAAAATCCCAAAAACACTCTATTTTCTGTGGTTCATGGATTAGGGCTTCATGGGGTACTTAAATTTATAACTAAGGATATGGTTAAGGGTGTATTTATCATCGTATTCGAGGTAGAAAGTCTACAAGTTATAACCTAGGTTTTTGTTATAGACTGATGCATATATGGTTGTGTTCTTTGTTTTCCTATTGTTTTGTTTTGTTCCATTGATATAATTTGGTAAAATAGTTGATTAAATGAATAAATGGAAGCCTCATGATTCCCATAGGTTTTTTTAAGGATGATCTTACCAGTTTAGGTCCACGCATGGGGTGCACCAACATTCCTGAACCTATATCATGGTTGTGTTAAGCACAAAATTGATTCTTTTGAAATAGATCCATGATAGAAATGTTGACATCTGAGTTTGGATTTTGATTGGAACCAATATTGGTTGTTCCTAGAAGTTAATATTGGCATAAGGTATTGTTTGTCTTACCATGAATTGAGTGGCACATAATAAAGAAATTATGATAAGTGACTTATGAAATGTACATGAAATGCATAAGTGGTTTAATGCATAAGAAATGGGGAATATGTTAAACAGGAAAATTCTTGTCAGTTGATAAATATTTTTAATGTGATAACTTGAGATTATTGTTGAACATGTTAAGGGTATAATGTATAGGGATTGTTGAAAATTCCAAATGGGTAAATGTATTTAAATTTTTAAGCATTCCAACATAGTTTATGTGTGGAAATTGTTAAACATGACAAATTTTTTAATGTGTGAAATTTTTTTAATATGTGAAATAATTTAACATATGTAAAGTGTTAAATTTTATAAATGGGATAAGGTGTGATAAGGTAAATGGGTTAAATGAGTTATGATATGTAAGTGGTAAATGTGTTTATTTTTTAATTTACAAGGATTGTTTAGGTATTTAAAGGAATGTGAGATGTTTATGTTATGAGTATTTATTTTTAATGGATTTTAATATAATATATATGGTAAATGGATAAATATGATTGTGCACATGGATTGGTTGTCTTAGGGTATTTCACTTGAGCATATATTCCCATGAGTAGAGTAAGACTAAGGCTCTAAACCCCACCCCATAATTTAGGGGTTATAGGAGGGTACTGAGGCTATATACCTATAACAGAGGCATTTAATGAAACTACAAGGACCAAGGCTCCAAAGTATGTGTGAAGTGAATGTTATGAAATTTTTATCCCAATAATGATGGGTAACATGTTTTATTCCCTTATTCTTAGTAAATGATTACATTATGATATTATGAAATTAATATAAATTCTTAACCCATAGAACATATAATGGAAATGAATTAATTGATAAAGATGAACTAAATGATAATCATGGAACTAATATGGTAAATGGGTAAAGAAGACATGTTTATCTAATGTCACAGACTTTTTATTGCTTAATTATATATTTATTTAGTCCTTTATTGAACTATTTTTTTACACTATATATTTTTTTGAGGCACAATTTGTGGTGGCCTACTAAGTTGTACTCACACCCTTTTTAGGGTGTTGTTGGTAACCTGAGCAGATTTCATGATTGCGGGTCAGGATAAGGGAAAATGACATATGACAGGTTGTTTAGTTGGGATTGGGGAGTACATGGATGAGGATCTGGACATAGAGTCAGGACCTATTTTTGGGATTTAAATATGGATCTTTATTTGGGATTTTCCTTCACCTTTATAACTTTTAGCACGAAATGACATATTGACTATTTTGTCTTGATTTTTACCCTATTTGGAAACTAGTAGGAAGGCATGTTTTGGGATTTTGGATTATTCTTTCTTTATTATATATGTTATCTATTTTGGATTAATCTATTAAAGACGATGTTGACACTCCATATAACATATCAGCCCTCTTTTCGAGTTGGAAACCTCTGTCTTATGGAGAGGCATTCTTGAGATAATAAGTCTAGTCGACTTGGAGGATCAGTTTAGTGAATTTTGGGTCAGAAATTTTACAAAGTAGTATCAGAGAGGTTATTTTCTATGGTATTATTATTTGGGATGTTAGATAGGAGGTTAGAATGTGTCGAGCCTTGGAAATGTTCTTATGATTGGGAGTATCTAACCCATCTAAGAGTTGGTGTCCTAGAACTAACTGTTCTAATTTGATTACATGGATATTAAACGTATTATTAAATATTGTTCATTGTTCTGCATGATTATGATGTAATAATTTCCTAGAGTTTTTTTTCATTGATAAGGTCATGGAAGTTCCCCGCTATGATGAGAACCTTGAAAAGCTATAACAATATTCTTAAATATAGTTCTATAGTTGAATGACATGCTATGATGGGACACATAACATGTAGACCGTCAGGTGTGAGTACTCGTAAGCAGATGAGACTTCCCCTCATGAATTTTCCACTTGGTAATCTCCAAGAGAGGAGATTATGAGAACAGAACCACTCGTCGGAATTATATATGTTTTTGTGTCATCAGATATTTCTAACTGTGAGTGTGTGTAATTATCCTTATACTTTAATATTATCATTAACACATGTCACGACTTACACACTTTGATTTACTGATGAAAATCGCCACACATACTATTGGAATGAAGTATGGTATGTTGGGTGTGTCACGAGTGGCATCCTATTAATGGATAAGTCGAGGAAGAATTTTTCCCTTCCATTTATGGAAATTGATCTCTTGGCCCTCTTATTGAAATAGAACTGTCATGTGAAATTCCATGGCCATGGTGTAATGACATGTTTATTTCAAGTAGTCAAATAATGACGTATCAAGCATAAAAGTTGATGACACGGTAATGAAACCTTCTTGATGGGATATTGTGACAAATAGATTATATTACATAGTGAGCACTCGTATGTAGATGTCATTATTTTTACTTTATGTTCTTTCCCATGGGTGACTTGACCCATTCCTAGACAATAATCTTGGACTTTAGGGTAGCCGACCTAATGCCAACGACAAAGAATCCTAGAGGGTCACACAGTAAGTGTTTTTGGTGGAATCAGTTAAATTCTATTTGAATTTAATTAATGAAATAAATATTATTCTCAAAACTATGGAATAATTTTATTCAAGTTAAAATGATCTCATAAATTAAATAAAATATATTTATTTATTTTATTGGACATTTAATAAATATGTATTTACTAGTTTGAAGATGAAATATTTATTAAAGATAATAAATTATATATTTATTCATTCAGGTGATCAATAAATTGAAGTGGATTTCGAGCAGACCAAGGTCGGTTGGGTAGTAAAATATTTATTTACAAGACATTAAATAATTATTTAACTAGTTGGATCAAATTAAAATAATGTAGCTACAATTTTGTGATGTGGAATTTTATTTATAATTTGGTTTTGTGTAAGTTGGCGCACCATAAATAATGACGCGATATTATTATTAAATGCATGGGTTTTCTCTATGTTCAAGAATGTATTTAATTGTTGCTATAAAATTAATTTTTGTAACTGGAATTCCATGTATATAAATTGGAAAGTACGCCTATTGTGCCATACACCACACCACACGCATGGTGAATTGAGAATTGTTGAGCCAAAAAATTTCTTTCTCAAATCCTCTTCTCTATCCCTTGAGAATGAGAGACATTCATCAAGGCCGAAGAACAGGTGATCAAGAATGACCGAAACAAGACACTCAATTCACCACGCTTGCACCCGAAGAACGAGCAGTGTTGATTAGAGACCATCAGAGCACGTGTGGATCACTGCTAGAGCGATTCTTATTTGTATCCTTACAAGCACAAAGAGATAATCCAGAAGGGTCATTCCATATGATCAACATAATCAATGAAAAAAAAACCAAAGAACCAAGTAATATTTTTTTCATTATAAAAACAAATAAATTATTTATAAACATGATGTACAAGATCCTCTCTAAAGTTTTCAGGCCTCTTTCTTATTTATCTAAATCATTGATTATATTCCAGGGAGACTGGTGTTCATCATTGTATTGATCCTAGAAACATCAATGATAATGGTAAAAATAAAAATTATGTGTCGTCCAAACCACGCTTCCGCAGCACCCAGAACCTTCAAGTGGTATCAGAGTGGTTATGTCAGAGTATATAATTATTTAAATATTTCGTTGACAACTTAAAATTTTAATAATTTAGTTGTTTCAATTCATGTTAATCATTCTTCAAATCTTAATCTTCATATCTATTCCTCCTCTTTAGTTTATCATTCACCTTACATAAGTGGTCTTTTCTTTTAAATTTGACTGAAATAAAATAGAGGATCTCATCCAGAGATTCCAAGGAATCTTGGTCATACAACACTAGAATACAAAATGTGTATTTGGTATTACATGCCTTTTAGTCAAGATTTGATGCATCAGATTGGTTCCCCAAACAAAGATGTGTGTTGGAGTCTTTTTAAGTCTTAAATGACTCAGTGTGTTGACCAGGAATAGGTGGCACGCAGTTTCTGGATTACACTCTATGTGGCACAATGGACACAGTGTGTAGTATCTTCGGGTTAGGTTCGGACTGTGTACCCCGTACATTGCTTTCCCAGTTGGAGAGTGTGTAACTAGGAACTACACAACGTGTGGCCCACTAGACGTGCTGTGTACTCTAAAGATTTATGAATTATACTCACACACCATTTCCTCGGGTGTGAACTTTGGATAGATGGTAAAAAATAGTACATGTCATGTAGTTGGAACTACACGTCGTGTACTAATCCAAATTACGTAGGTTTATTAAATTTTATTATTATATTATACAAACCCTTGAGACGTGTACCGTTTTGCAGGCGTAAATATGAGGCACAACACGTGATAGGTTTTTTATATATGTTTATTTAATTTAACATCTATGTAATGTTAATTTCTACTCATTAGGTATTTATGAATAGAAATTCATTGGGTTTCCGTAAAGGTACAAGTTGTGTACAATGATAATTTTAAATGAATTTATTTTTTTCAAATTATGATGGATGAGAATCTCGAGGAAATTTAGAAAAGGTTTTAAGATAAAATGATTGATTAATTAAAGAGGATAACTAATTGATTTAAGCGTGATTTATCTTAAATAAGAATGATTTAAGAATTTATTTCTAGATTTATTTATGCGTAAATATCGTTGCATGTATGGATGATCATGATTTAGACCAATACCTTTATATGTGGATGGTTTCTTTTAATTTATTTATTTGAATTAAAATGGTTGTGTTGTGAGCCTTATCCTCATTAATATATAGGGTCTGCATGCCAAATGTTTCTTTTATATAAAAATCTGTTTTAACCATCAACTACATATGAGTTAAAAAGGGAATATGTAATGGATGGAACCCCCAAGATAGTGGAGGTGGTTCAAGATGGAGCCGAGATGAAACCAATCCCAGGGATACAGAGGTGGATGGTTGGAAGCTGTAAACGTAAACCCAAAAGGTTCAAGGTGTTTCTCCCCTAGGTTAGGTATATTTTATCAACTACTATATAAAATAACCATTAGAAATTCTAATGATCATTCCATTTACTTTATTTTATTTTTGTCAGTTGCATGGTTTATCATTATGGATGTGCTGTCACCATCTCATAATTAATTAATTAAAAAATCATGCAAGATGGAACTAAAATAAACCAAACTTACAAGTAAATATTATCAAGACATTGTTAATCACTTAATTATATTCCATTTAATATTAACAAGCATGTGATAGTGATAATAAGTAACTCACGCTTAAGAAATAACAATCCCACAAATAAAATATTAAGTCATAACAATCCGTCTGTTACTTGATTAATGGAAAAACTTAATAAAACTATGTGTTTAACCAACCCTTTTGGGACACTTAATTTTATATAGGAATCCCATAGGAAAGGTTTCGGGTTGACTTAACCATATTACATCAAGGGGAGTAGCCCTTTCTAGACGTGGTGTAATATTGGAGGCAGGTGTTGAGGAAATCCAAATTCATGATTTCAGGATTGGGGAGTCCACTCAACATATCAAGGAGCAGTAAGCCCATAGTTGGAAAATACATGCCTACCTAAATACCTACTAATACCTTGACCAATGCTTTTGGGGGTTATGTGAAGGGGAATATGGATCCTTAACACTATAATGTCATGGAAACTGAACATTCTGAGTTCAATGGTGACGGATATCGGGACTTGATAAAATAGTGGGAGACTTAATAAAATTTATTATTTCTTATAAAATGTAATCTAGAAAGTATTAATGATCTTCTCTTCTAATTGTAGAATAAAAATGAAAAACACATCAATCAAACTATACCTACGATCAATTATGGATAAAGACAGCATCCTCACTGGTAGTAACTTCCAGGAATGGTTTAGATGTCTTCAGGTTATCCTAAGACATTAACGGAATTCTTACATATTAGAGCCACCATCACCTTATCTTCTTGCCAAATAGGTGAGTGATGAGTATTTTTTGGTCTATGAGAAACATATGAATGATGTGGTCGATATTCAATTTTTGATGTTATCACTAATGTCTAGTGAAGTCATGAAGTCTCACGAAAACATGAATTCTTATAGCATTCTCAAGAACCTTATTGGTATTTACCAGGAGAGGGAAAGACAAGAAAGGTTTGAGATCTATAAGGTACTCTTTCAGAGTTTTCTTGGAGAAGGTGACCCAGCTAGGCCTCATGTAGTCATGATCATTGGCTACATTGAGCTCCTCGAGGTACTAGGGTTTAAACTCTCCGACGAACTGGGCACCGATCTCATTCTCACATCACTCCTTCATAGATTCTCTAAATTTGTTGTCAATTTCAATATGAAGAACATTGAGAAGTCTCTATCTGATCATTTTATCCACATTCTCCAAGTGGACATTGATATGATGCGCGAAAAGCCTTCTATCCTTATAGTGAATAAGAGGAAAGGTAAGGTGAAGAGCTCTAAGACCAACTCTAATTCATGGCCTTCAAAGAAAAGGAATATTAAAGTAGAGGAAAGGGAAGAAGAGGTTGTTTGTTTCACATGTGGCAAGAAGGGACACTAGAAGAATAACTGCACCCAGACGAAGAAGCTAGGGGAATCTTCAGGTGCGTTTGTTATTAAATTCAATCTATATGATTCTAAAAATTTGGAATTAGATACAACTTTTGGTGATCGCGTATATATCCAAATACATTAACCAAGTAGATTCAAGAAGACTGATCTAGGATTGGTATATCTACGAGCATCCAACAGAGCCAGACTTGCTGCTGTAGCTGTTGGGGACTACCACCTCATGTTGCCAATTGGGATGATCTTGGTGTTAATAGGTTGTTTTTATGTGCCTTTTTTAACTAGAAAAATAATTTCTATATCCATAATAGGTATAGATGGATTTATTTTCATGTTTGGAAATGAATTTTTCTTCTTTTATAAAGATATCATTTGTTTTGGTTGGGAACATTTATACAATGGTCTTTATGTGTTGGATTACACAATCCAGGTAATGGAAATCGATGAAAAATATACTTTACATGAATCATACCACACCCAACTTTGGCATCACCTGCTAGGTCACGTAAGTGAGAAACACTTGAAAAAGTTACATCAAGATGGATATTTAGATTATTTTGAACTAAAACCACTTGGATTATGCCATTTATGTTTACAAGGAAAAATAACCAATGCCCCATTTGGTGGGAAAGGTGAAAGGGTTAAATAACTTCTTGAATTGGTTCATACCGATGTGTATGGACTATTTCCAGTTGAAGCAAGGGGAGGGTACTCAAACTTTATAAAATTTACTGATTATTTTAGTAGATATGGATATATCTACTTAATGAGGTATAAATCGGATTCTTTTGATAAGTTAAAATAATACAAGAATGAAGTTGAGAACCAACATGGTAAGAAGATTAAGAAACTCCGTTCAGACCATGGTGGAGAATATATTAATCAATAATTCATTGATTAATTACAAGAGTTTGGGATCCTATCCCAACTCACTCCTCCCGACATGTCCCAGTGGAATGGTGTGAGTGAAAGGAGGAACCACACCCTATTGGACATAGTGAGATCAATGATGAGTCATATAAATCTTCTATTATCCTTTTGGGGATATGAACTATAAACAGTGGCACACATACTAAACCAAGTACCAACTAAATCGATAAATGGTATTCCATACTAGTTCTGGAGTATAAGAAAAGCCATGTTATCGAATTTATATGTGTGGAGTAGCGAAGAATTTGTTAAGGACTCTTCAGGTCACAAACTCACACCCCGAGGCACAAAGTGTACCTTTATAAGATACCCCAAGGAAACAAGGGGATGTTAGCTGTTAATATACTTAGACAAAAAGGTAATAGTGGAAAGACATTCTGTATTCCATGAGAGGGAGAACATCTCCAAAAGATATAGTGGGAGCGAGATAGACTTCGATGAAGTCTAGGCTCAAGGTACAAAAGACTTGGTAAAAGAACAGATTCCACAAAGCCCCATAGAAGAAGAATCTATTCCAGAGACCCAAGTACTATGTAGGAGTACAAGATAGGTTAGATAATGGGAATGGTATGGTTTTCTTGTTACCGAGGATGATGACTCATTATTAGTTGATAATAATGATCATCTAACCTATAAGGAAGCTGTAAGTGGCACAAACATTTCCATGTGACAAGAAGTCATGGATTCTAAAATGGATTCCATGTACCAAAACCAAGTCTGGATTTTGGTAGAACATCCAGTTCATATAAAGCCTATTGGTTGAAAATGGGTATTCAAGAAGAAACTAGACATGGAAGTACAAGTCATTACCTATAAGGAACGAATGGTTGAAAAAAAATTTAAACGGCGTCAAGGAATTAACTATGACTAAACCATCTCAGCATTTGCAATGCTGAAATCCATCAGAATGCTACTTGCCATTGTGGCTTACCATGACTATGAGATTTGGAATATGGATGTCAAAACAACATTCCTTTATGGGAACCTTTTGGAAGATGTCCACATGACACAACATGAAGGGTTTGTGACTCAAAAGGATGCCAATAAGGTATGCATATTGCAGAAGTCCATTTATGGATTAATGTAACCATTCAGGTCATGGAACATTATTTTTGATGAATCCATAAAAGAATTTGGTTTTATCAAGAATGAGTGCGAGCCTTGTGTATACAAACGGTTTAGTGGGAGTGCATTCGTTTTCCAAATAGTATATGTTGATGACGTAGTACTTATTGGAAATGAAAAACTATTCTTACATTCTTTTAATCATGGATGAATAAATGCTTCACCATGAAAGATTTGGGTGAGGTAGTGTATATTCTTGGGATCAAGATACATCATGATTGATCAAAGTGATTTCTGGGCCTAAGTCAAAGTACATACATTGATATGAAACTGAAGAGATTCACTATGGAACAATCCAAGAGGGGATTGTTGACAGCGTCACATGGCATTTATCTTTCCATGAAAATGTGTCCTCAGACACATGAGGAAGAAATGATAATGGAAAAGACTCCATAAGCATCTGTTATTGGTTCAGTAATGTATTACATGCTATGATCTAGGATAGATGTCGCCTACGCATTGAGTGTGGTAGGCAGATATCAAGCTAACATAGGTGACCGCCATTGTATGGAAATCAAGATTATCTTAAATTATATGAGGCATACTAAGGATATATTCCTTGTTTATGGAGGAGATGAGCAACTAGCCATCAGAGGATATAAAGATGCTAGTTTTTAGACTGATCAAGATGACATGTAGTTGCAAACGGGATACACCTTCACTTTGAATGGAGGTGTAGTGAGCTGGAAGAGATCAAAGAAGAGTGTGGTCAAAGATTCTACAGTAGAGTTTGTGTATATCACAACTTCTGAGGTAGCTAAAGAATAAGTTTGGATGTATTGCTTTTTCCAAGAGCTAGATGTGATACCTAGTAGTAAATATCCCATCACATTGTACTATGATAAAACTTAAGTGGTGGCTCTCACAAAAGATCCATGGTCACATTAGCAGACGAAGAACATACTTCGGACGTATCATATCTTGAGGAATTTTTCTCAGAGAGGTGATGTTTTAGTGATCAGTATTTCCATAGAAGACAATGTGTCAGACCCCTTGAATGAAGCCTTGACTCAGCAGAACCATGATCATCATGTGAGATCTAGTAGACTGAAAGTCGTAGGCAGTTGGCTCTCGTATAAGTGAGAGTTTGTAAGAGTTGGTTTCCTAGAACCAACTAGTTTTACTTAGATTACATGGATATTTAATTTATTATTACATATTATTCATTTTTCTACATTGTTATGATGTAATAATGTCCTAGAGTAATTTTATTGCATTGATAAGGTCTTGGTAGTTCCCCGCTCTGATGAGAACCATGAAATACAATAATAATATTCTTAAATATAGTTTTCATGTTGGATGACATACTATTATGGGACACATAGCATGAATACCGTTAGGTGTGAGTACTCAAAAGCAGATGAGACTTCTTCTCATGAAGTTCACACTTGGTAATCTCCACGATAGAAGATTATGAGAACCGACCCGCTAGTAAGAATTCCACATGTTTTGGTTTCATTGTATTTTTCTATCTGCGAGAGTGTGTAATGATCTTTAGATATTAATATTGTCATTAATATGTGTCACGACTTATGCGCTTTGATTTACTGACGAAAACTGTCACACATACAGTTGGTAGGAGGTAGGGTACGTTGGGTGCATCACGAGTGGAATGTTATTAATGGATATATTGAGGAAGGATTTTTCATTTCCATTTATGGAAGTTGTATCTTGTCCCTTTGAATGAAATAGAACAGTCGCAAAAAATTCCATGGACATGGTGTAACGACGAGTCTATTTTAGGTAGTCAAAAAACGATGTATCAAGCATAAAGGATGATGACACAGTCATGGAACCTTCTTGATGAGATATTGTGACAAAGGGATTATATTGCACAGTGAGCATTCATATGTGGATGTCATTGTTGAGATTTTATGTTCTTTATCTTGGGTGCCTTGACCCATTTCTAGACAGTACTCTTTGACATTAGGCAAGCCCGCCTAATGCCAAAGGGAAAGAATCCTAGAGGGTCACATACTAAGTGTTTTTTGTCTCGGTTAAATTATATTTTATTTCAGTTAATGAAATAAATATTATTCTCGTGACCATGGAATAATTTTATTCATGTAAAAATGATAGCATAAATTTAATAAATTTTATATATTTATATTACTTAACATTTAATAAATATTTATTTACTAGTTTGTAAATAAAATATTTATTTAAGAGAATAAATTATTTATTTATTTATTAGGGTGCTCAATAAATTGGAGTGGAGTTCGAGCAAACCATGGTCAGTCTGGAAGTAAAATAATTATTTTCAAGAAAGTAAATAATTATTTAACTAGTTGCCATAAATTAAAATAACGCTCCTGTTATTTTGTGACGTGGAATTTTATTTATAATTCTATTTTTTACAACTTGGTCTAAAAAAAATAATGACACGATATTATTATAAAATGCATGGTTTTCTCTATTTTCATTACTGTATTTAATTTTTTCTAAGCAATTAAATATTGTAACTGATATTCCATGCATATAAATAGGAAAGTATGCCTATTTTCCCATTCAAAGCACCACACTTTTGGTGAATTGAAAATTATTGATCCAAAAAAATTCTCTCTCGAATCCTCTCCTCTCCTCTATCAAGAACAAGAGATGTTATTCAAGTCCAATGAATAGGAGATCAAGAACGACTGACACAAGACACTTGATTCGCCGCACTAGCACCCAGTGAACGAGCGATGCCAAATCGGGGGCCATCAGAGCACATGTAGATCACTACTAGAGGGATTCTAGTTTGGATCCTTAAAGCATAAAGAGATAATCCAGAAGGCTCATTCCAGATGATCAACATCATTAATGAAGAAAACTACCAAAGATCCATGAATTATTTTTATTTATGAAAATAAATTAATTAATTATAAACATGATGTGAAATATCCTTTTTAAAGGTTTGAGGCCTCTTTATTCTTTATCTAAATCTTTTATTATATTCCGTGGAGACTAGAATTCATCGTCTTATTGATCCTAGAATAATCATTGATCATGGTAAAAATTTATATTGGGTGTTTTACAAACCACGCTCACGTTTCACCTAAAACCTTCAAGATAGGAGGATAGAATGTGTCGGGATTTGGAAATGTTCTTATGATTGGGAGTATCTAACCCATGTATGAGGGAAAACCTAAGTCACTCTGGATGGGATTGTTGTTCATGGTGTGTTATTTATTGATTGAATGAAATTTCAACATTTGGTGATGAAAATGTCATGGGATGTGATTTTTTATGATATTTTTCTCATGTACAGAATATCATGAGGTTGTATATTCATGCATCATTGTAGGAACATAGGGATATAGGTGGAATGAATCATGATAAGAACATATGGGATTGGTGTGTGGAAAATGATGGGTAGGATGCATTTTACTTTCTTAGATGTGTGAAAAAAATTATGTATACTAAAGATGATTAAATGAGTGAAAGGCAAGAGTGTTAATGAATGGTTAGAGGAATGTATTTAACGATGGGTTGTAAATGAATTAAAATTTTGGTTATAATAATTTTTGAATATGTTAAACAATTAGTTATAATGATCATTAAATATAGAAATGTTCTTAAAGGATAATTTTTTCCATTTTAAGTGAGGGAATGTATTTAAAATGGTGTCTAATGAAGGAATTGTGTCTATGTATGTTGGTTTACCCTTGTTAGCTATAACTCGTGGTATATATGATAGAGTCTAATGTTGTAGGTGTGATGATGTTTGTTGGAATAATGTGTGTGGGGTGAGTTGTTATGGATAATACAGAGCCTAATTTTATGAAAATTATTGAAACCTTATATGTTCTAGGACTCATGCTTAGAATTGTTTGAATATACAATACTACAAAATTGGTGTTTAACTGTACTAGTATTTAACTACGGTATAAAAAATCACTGATAAATGGTATATTTATAAGTTATAAAGAAAGCAATGATAAATTTATCCCTTTATCAGTGTTTTATTTTTAGCAATAAAAAATGAAACACTTTATAAGGACTATTGTTATATCTCTCATAAAGGATTCCTTTATGAGCCCTTTTTTAGCCCTGATAAAGGTCCGAATAAAAATTTAAATTATTAAATAAAAAATTAATACTGAGTATTAAAAAAATACAACAAATTTTAATAATTAAATAATTATTGATAAAAATGAATAAATTGAGTATACTATATATCAATTATATTTAATGAAATTTTTTCTGAATTATATATATAGATATTGAAATAAAAATGAAACAAATTAAATTTAAAAATAAGTAAATTGGGTGAAATATTAAATATTTTATTAATTAGATGATTAGAGATAACATTATTAAATAATATATATTAAATATTTAGATATATATTTCTGTACCTAAATATGATTTATATATTACAAAATATTTATGTGCTTTACATTAAAGCATCTTATAATAAATAAAAGTATATAATTAAAACATAATATGAATTAAAAATGCTAAAAAATTTCATAGAGTAATGGACATATAATTGAATGTTGTTTGATTTTTCAATTTAACACAAATCAAATGTATGTTATATTGATTTCACATATATATAATTAATGTATTTTTATTTATAATTCACACACAAAAAACTTATCCATTTTTTCAATATTAGTAATGTGTACTTATTTTTAATTTATTCAATTTCACTCATTTTTAACATGCATTCCCATAAAATTACATATTCATTAATAAGGAAAACATCTTTTAAAAAATATTGATAAATGAATATAATTAAATATGTACATACTATATTAAGAAAATTATATATTTATATTTATAAATAATTATTAAATATATAATAATTTTACATAGTTAATATATATATTTAATATATTTATATTTATATATATATATTAAATATATATATATAATTATATAAATATATATAATGATATAAAAATTATTTTCTGAAAATATTTATATAATTATAAATATATATATATATATATATATATTTAAATAATTATCAAATTATAATAAATATATTTATTGGTCGGAGTGGATACTCAAGAGGGGGGTGAATTGAGTTCCAATTAAAATTTCTGTTAAAATATTGTGTATCTTAAATCCCCAATTTATAAAACATGTTAAACTATAGTGAATTTATATAGATTTTAAATGTTCACTTAGCTTCTCAAAGATTTGATTAGGTCTCAGTTAATTTAACCACAAGATTAAACAAACTTTTGAAACTAACCTACTTATTTACAATAAGTTTAAACACTTTCTAATTTAACTATCAAAGTAGGTTTAAAATAGTTTTGTATTTCAATGTAACAAAAGAGGAATAAATAAAATAGATATAGTAAACTTTGAACTTAAACTAAAGATTTACAACAGATATAACAAGAGGTCGAGTCTCAAGCCGAGACGAAGTCCTCTCAAATTTAAATAAATTTGATCCACACGCTGGATCGAGGTTAACAACAGTTTACAAAACTATCCAGGCTGCGCAGGGACCTCTAAAACTGTTCTTCGTGGGAAACAAATAGACCAAGCCACACAAGGACCTCTTCCACAGTTGACGTGGGTAAACAAGAGTAACCAATTGTGGTTTGAGGATTTTGATATCCTCCAATTTAGTGCTGGAGACAGTGTGTGTATAAGAAATAAAGAGTACACCACACTGCTCGAAAGTTAATAAATAAATCACTTAGGGAGAACAGATAAGAGTTTAAAAAGATCTAGTGATTATCAATGTAGCTCTGGACTCGTTGGATTCATCAGGAATAATTCCGAGTCCTTCTCTGGTATTTCTGTTGAAAAACAGAGTATCGTAGTTCATCTCGTCTTCTACAGGAGTGAGAATGATCTCTTGATTCATCATGTGTTCTTCAAAGGTGTTGTATTGCATTCATGAGAGTTCTTTGAAAGTCTAGAAATCTCTTTATTTATCATGTTTTATCTTCTTGTTCAGCACAGTTCTCTCGGGTGTATGTAAGTTCTTCTCATTGTTTATTCCCACTTTTCTTTGCTTCACCGCTTTTTCTGTATTGTATATTTGTGTACTGCATCTTACTCTTCCTTATATTCCACGAGTTCTGGCAGTAGGAATGATTCCCATTTCATAGTTACGAGATACGGTTTCCTGACATGCCAACAACTATCATTAAATAACATTAATTGCATTAAAAACATCAAATATGGTCGTTAGCATTATTTAAATAATATTGACAAAAAGTTAAGAAATAGTGTCATAGTGATTAAGTAAACGGTGTCTTCATCATGGTATGAGCTTCACGGTATGGGCTTCACGGTATGAGCATCACGGTTTGAGCTTCACGGTTTGTCCTTCACGGTGTCTGGGTCACGGTGAGTCCTTCACGGTGTCTAAGTCATGGTTTTTGGGTCACGGTGTCTGGGTCACGGTGTCTGGGTCACGGTGTCTGGGTCACGGTGTCTCGGTCACGGTGAGTCCTTCACGGTGAGTCCATACTTAAGCAAATATATGTATTTTGAATTAGAGAGAATATGCAGAATATGGATTAAGTTTAATCGTTAGAGAGTAAGAGAACTTGAATCATAAACATAAAGGATTGATAATATATGTGAGATTTGTGATCATTCATAAGACTTGTAAAAAATAAAGAGAGTAATTAAAATCCATAAGATTTGTTGTCATTAAATCATGATGTGTTGTTATTATTGATATTGAAGACCATTAGCAAGATGTGCAATGAAGATTGAGATTGTTTAATAGTAAAAGGATTTGTGATCATTAAAACATTATTAACACATGAGGAGTCCAACAATCTCCCCCTTTTTGAAGATCAAAAATCAGATATAGGCAGAATATAAATGACATGTAGCATTAAAGATACTAGAATAGTAAAAAACATTATAGAACTCACACTTGTAGTTTTTCTCCCCCATTTATACTTGTAGAGATTTCTCCCCCTTTTGGGATTATCATAAAGTAGAGAAAATGAAATGAAACTCGGCAGTTTTCATTAAACAAAGGGTTCATAATATGATATATAGGAGAAGTACAAACAGTAAACAAGAAATGACATCCCATCAAAAAGAAAACAGCCACTAGACTCTTCAGGGATCCATCTTTTCCTTGCCTTTATCAGCAGCAGGAGCTGGTGCTGAAGTAGAACAAGGAATAGATGCAGTAGATAAAGAGGGTAAGGGTAGACCTTCAAAAACAGATGGATCCAAAGTATGAGCAGTAGAAGATCTAGCCTAAGGTTGGTCAAGAATGACTGGCCGGATCTGAGAAAGATCTTGGCTGACTGACATGGCAGTTGAGGCTAAGGCAGGTAGAGCAGGTCGAAGGGGTGCAGCAGCTGGAGCAACTATATTAGTACTCTGCACATGAAGATACGACTTCAAAAGATTGATGAAATCAGTAATGATTTCACCACCGTATTGCATAGTCTTTTCAAAATCATCCTTATTCTCTATAAACTTTTCCAACAATCTGGTGAAATCTATAAGTTTCTGAACTTGAGTTTTAAAATCATGACTCACTAGAGGGATTCTCAAATTTTCAACAATATATCTAAAGCGATCTGTCATATCACTTTTAGAGAAAATCTGGGAGAGATAAAGATCTATTTTCTTGGTGATCTCTTGTTGAGCATCATTGGATATTTTAGAATGATTCCTAACCAAGTCCAATGCTCTATCACTATTCTTAACCACTTCTGACAAAGAAGATAGATCCAAGCCACTGAAGGAACTCTGAATTTCTTCCTTGATTATGGATCTCAGCATAGAATCATCCAAAGAAGATGTTGAGGTTTGACCAGAAGTAGGTGAAGCCTTGACAGCTTCGGTTATAACTTTGAGTTGTTTCAACACTTTTGCAAGCATCCAGTGTATTCATCTGTATGCTTATTCAGATTTTCCACAAGCTCTCTCATGCATTCCAGCATCTTGGTGTGTCTTTTTCCAATCTTTTCATCAAATGAAAGGGGGTATTGATGAACATCAGGCACAATTTCCCTAGAAAGGAAGGAATCAGATGGCTCAGGAGAAGTAGCAACCAGTGCAGGAGCAGAAACAGGAGCAGGTTCTGATCTCAAGGATAACTCATTCTGCAAACTTGCTATCATATTTTTCAGATTTGCAACATCAACACTCAGAAGCTTATTCTCAACTCAGACTTCTTGAATTTATCGGATCATCCTTGGTTGAATATGAAAGATAATATTTTCCAAAATAATTTATGCATCCTCTTGACATAACTGAGTTACTGGACGAGGTTGAGTGGAGACAATTTTCTCAACTCCAACTAACAAAGTTTCTCCAAAAACTTTCAGATCCTCTTTAGTCAAAATGGAGTGATGATCGGGTAAGGGTGCAGGTAAAGGTAGTGGTTCAGATTCTGGTTGAGATTCAGAGTCATCTTCAGACTCAGATTCTAATTCAGATTGAGATTGGGGATCTGGTTCTAGTTCTGGATGAGCTACAGACTTCAGTTGAAACAGAGGAGAAAGATCCATTCTAGTTGTAGTCACTTTCTCCGACTCATTCACATCATGAAATCTTGGGGAAAAAAATCCGGTGTGCACAGAGTATGAGACAGAATGTTGAGAGGCTTCAACAGATCCGGCATCTACAATCTCAAGGTTTTGAGGTTCCTCTCCCTAAAATTGTGCTTCCCTTTAATATTCTTGAGGCTCAGGAACATGAAAAAGATTCACATGATCATCCCTGATCTCTTTAGAAAACTCTTGCCTTGCCAGCTGGAAGGCAATTTCCATCCTCTCTTCAGCAGAGGGAATTATCTCAGGAATCGATTGTTCCACTGTTTGAACTTCCAGACTTGCATCTTTCTCAACAGAAAGATCCTCTTCAATAGGATCAGCCTCTATGGTTACTTGATGTTTTGAATCAGGAAAAACCAACTTCCTTGCAGCATTAGGATGAGCTTCTGGATTTACATCCGCACTAGAAACCGGAGCTTCCTCTTCTATCAAACTAGCACCAACTTCCTCTTCTTGAGGTATTTCAGCAGGAACAACAACAGGGACAATAGTCTATTCTTTTTCAACAGGATTTTTTTTCATTTGTGGTATTTCAACCTCTTCCCTTAGAGATACTTCAGCAGTTACTTCCTCCTCTTCTTCTTATGAAAACTCAGCCATTTCATCTGGTTCCAAACTAGGATCAGATAGACTTTTAGGCCTTTTTGGATAGTCAACCGGATTAAACTTTTTATACACATGATCATTATCCTCAAACAACTTCTTCTTCCAGGTTTTCCAGCTAATCTTTATCCTTTTGATGATAGGAATGGATAGGCAGAAATCAAGGTCCTCTAACTTTTCTTCATTCGGTCCAACCAACCCTTTGGCAACTAACATAGCTGAAATCATCCTTGAGTAAAACAGGGAGGTGGATTTAGAAGTGACTTTGATAAGCTCACAGATATGATTGATAACATACTTTCATAGGCTGATCTTATGGCCATTATTCAACAGATGGATTGGGAACACATCCTAATACTTCATCACAGCAAAATTTCCATTTCTTGGAGTAATCAAATTTTGAACAAATTTGAACAGAAGTCTAGTCTCCCCATCTATTTCAGCCACTATGGCAACTTTCTTGGTGCCATTTGCAGTCAATTTTTCCAAAGCATTCTCCAGGTGAAAGATTTCGGTTGTTGGAGGAGGGTCTCTCTGGTAATCCTCACAAACTCCTTCATGGGGAATCCCTAGGCATACAGCCTATAGCCTCGAAGAGAAAGAGAACTTTTGACCATTTATCTATTTTTTCAATATTAATAAATTTTACGTATTTTTAATTTATTCAATTTCACTCATTTTTAACATGCATGCCCATAAAATTACATATTCATTAATAAGGAAAAAACTTTTAAAAAATATTTATAAATGAATATAATTAAATATGTACATACTATATTTAGAAAATTATTTATTTATAATTATAATTAATTATTAAATATATAATAATTTTTCATAGTTAATATATATATTGACTATATTTATATTTATATATATTTATTAAATATATATATATATAATTATATAAATATATATAAATATATAAATATTATTTTCTGAAAATATTTATATAATTATAAATAATTATATATATATATATATTTAAATAATTATAAAATTATAATAAATATATTTGTTGGTCGGAGTGGATACTCAAGAGGGGGGTGAATTGAGTTCCAATTAAAATTTTTGTTAAAATATTGTCTATTTAAAATCTCCCAATTTATAAAACATGTTAAACTGTAGTGAATTTACACAGATTGTAAATTTTCACTTAGCTTCTCAAAGATTGATTTGGTCTCAGTTAATTTCACCACAAGATTAAACTATGTTTTGAAACTAACCTATTGATTTACAATAGGTGTAAACACTTGCTAATTTAACTATCAAAGTAGGTTTAAAATAGGTTTGTATTTCAAAGTAACAACAGCGAAATAAATAACATATATGTAGTAAACTTTGAACTTAAACAAAATATGCACAACAGATATAACAAGAGGTTCAGTCTCAAGCTGAGACGAAGTCCTCTCAAATTTATATAAATTTGATCCACACCCTGGATCGGGGTTAAAAACAGTTCACAAAACTGTCCAGGCCATGCAGGGACCTCTACCACTGTTCTTCATGGGAAAAAATAGACCAGGCCACACAAGGACCTCTTCCATAGTTGACGTGGTTAAACAAGAGTAAACAATTGTGGTTTGAGGATTTTGATATCCTCCAATTCAGTTCATTAGAGAGTGTGTGTATAAGAAATAAAGTGTACACCACACTGCTTGAAAGTTAATAAATAAATAACTTTGGGAGAACAGATAAGAGTTTAGAAATCTCTAGTGATTATCAATGCAGCTCTGGACTCGTTGGATTCGTCAGGATTTCTTTTGAGTCTTTTTCTAGTATTTATGTTGAAAAATAGAGTGTCGTAGTTCATCTCATCTTCTATAGTAGTGAGAATGATCTCTTGATTCATCATTTGTTCTTCAGAGGTGTTGGATTGCATTCATGAGAGTTCTTTGAATATCTGGAAATCTCTTTCTTACTCAAGATTTATCTTCTTGTTCAGCACAGTTCTCTTGGGTGTATGTAAGTTCTTCTCATTGTATATTCCCACTTTTCTTTGCTTCACCGCTTTTTCTGTATTGTATATTTGTGTACTGCATCTTACTCTTCGTTATATTCCACGAGTTCTGGCAGTAGGAATGATTCCCTTTTTATAGGTACAAGATACAGTTTCCTGACATGCCAAGAACAATCATTAAATAACATTAATTTCATTAAAAACATCAAATATAGTCGTTAGCATTATTTGAATAATATTGACAAAAGTTAAGAAATGGTGTCGCAGTGATTAAGTAAACAATGTCTTATTCATGGTATGAGCTTCACGGTATGAGCTTCACAGTATGGGCTTCACGGTATGAGCATCACGGTTTGAGCATCATGGTTTGTCCTTCACGGTGTCTGGGTCATGGTGAGTCCTTCACGGTGTCCGAGTCACGGTGTCTAGGTCACGGTGTCTGGGTCACCTTGTCTGGGTCACGGTGTCTAGGTCACGGTGTCTGGGTCACAGTGTCTGGGTCACGGTGTCTGGGTCACGGTGTCTGTGTCACGGTGAGTCCTTCATGGTGAGTCCATACGTAGACAAATATCTGTATTTTGAAATAGACAGATTATGGAGAATATGGATTAAGTTTAATCGTTAGAGAGTAAGAGAACTTGAATCATAAACATAAAGTCTTGATAATATATGTGAGATTTGTGATCATGCATAAGACTTGTAAAAAATAAAGAGAGTAATTAACATCCATAATATTTGTTATCCTTAAATCATGATGTGTAGTTATTATTGAGATTGAAGACCATTAGCAAGATGTGCAATGAAGATTGAGATTAATTAACAGTAAAAGGATTTGTGATCAATAAAACATGATTAACACATGAGGAGTCCAACAATATCCCCCTTTTTGACGAACACAAATCAGATATAGGCAGAATATAAATGACATGTATCATTAAAGATACTAGCATAGTAAAAAAAACATTATAGAACTGACAGTTGTTGTTTTTCTCCCCCGTTTATACTTGTAGATATTTCTCCCCCTTTTGGGAATTATCAAAAAGTAGAGAAAATGAAATGAAACACGGCATTTTTCATTAAACAAAGGGTTCAGTATAAAACATACAGGAGAAGTACAAATAGTATACAAGAAATGACATCCCATCAAAAAGAAAACCGTCACTAGACTCTTCAGGGATCCATCTTTTCCTTTCTTTTATCAGCATTAAGAGCTGGTGCTGAAGTATAAGAAGGAATAGATGCAGTAGATAAAGAGGGTCAGGGTAGACCTTCAAAAACAGATGGAGCCAAATTAGGAGCAGTAGAAGATCTAGGCTGAGGTAGGTCAATAAGGATGGCCGGATCTGAGAAAGAGCTTGGCTGATTGACATGGCAGTTGAGGCTAAGGCAGGTAGATGAGGTCGAAGGGGTGCAGCAGCTGGAGCAACTATAGCAGTACTCTGCACATGAAGATATAGCTTCAAAAGATTGATGAAATCAGTAATGATTTCACCACTATATTGCATATCCTTTTCAAAATCATCCTTATTCTCCATAAACTTGTCCAACAATCTGGTGAACTCTGTATGTTTCTGAACTTGAGTTTTAAAAGCATGACTCACCGGAGGGATTCTCAAATTTTCAACAAGATATCTAAAGTGATCTGTCATATCACTTTTAGAGAAAATCCGGGAGAGATAAAGATCTATTTTCTTGGTGATCTCTTATTAAGAATCATTGGCTATTTTAGAATGAATCCTAACCAAGCCCAATGCTCTATCACTGTTCTTAACCACTTCTAACAAAGAAGATAGATCCAAGCCACTGAAGGCACTCTGAATTTATTCCTTGATTATGGATCTCAGCATAGAATCATCCAAAGAAGATGTGGAGGTCTGACCAGAAGCAGGTGAAGCCTTGACATCTTCGGTTATAACTTTGAGCTATTTCAACACTTTTGCAGGCATCCAGTGTATTCATCTGTAAGCTTATTCAGATTTTCCACAAGCTCTCTCATGCGTTCCAGCATATTGGCGTGTCTTTTTTCAATCTTTTCATCACAAGAAAGGAGGTATCGATGAACATTAGACACAATTTCCCTAGAAAGGAGGGAATCAGATGGCTCAGGAGAAGTAGCAACCGGTGAAGGAGCAGAAACAAGAGCAGGTTCTAATCTCATGGATAACTCATTCTGCAAACTTGCTATCCTATTTTTCAGATTTGCAACATCAACACTCAGAATCTTATTCTCAACTCGGACTTCATGAATTTCTTGGAGCATCCTTGGTTGAATATGCAACATAATATTTTCCAAAATAATTGATGCATCTTCTTGACTTAACTGAGTTACTGGACGAGGTTGAGTGGAGACAATTTTATCAACTCCAACTAATAAATTTTCTCCAAAAACATTAAGATCCCCTTTAGTAAAAAAGGAGTGATGATCGGGTAAGGGTATAGGTAACGGTTGTGGTTCAGATTCTGGTTGAGGTTTAGAGTCATCTTTAGACTCAGATTCTGATTCGGATTGAGGTTGGGGCTCTGGTTCTGGTTCTGGATGAGCTACAGACTTCAGTTGAAACAAAGAAGAAAGATCCATTCCAGTTGTAGACACTTGCTCTGACTCATTCACATCATGAAAGCTTGGGGAAAAAATCGGGTGTGCACAGAGTATGATACAGAAGGTTGAGAGGCCTCAGCAGATCCACCATCTGCAATCTCAAGTTTTTGAGGTTCCTCCCCATAAAATTGTACTTCCCTTTCATATTCTTGAGGCTCAGGAACATGAAAAAGATTCACAAAATCATCCCTGATCTCTTCAGAAAACTCTTGCCTTGCCAGCTGGAAGGAAATTTCCATCCTCTCTTCAGCAGAGGGAATTATCTCAGAAACCGATTGTTCCACTGGTTGAACTTCTAGACTTGCTTCATTGTCAACAGAAAGATCCTCCTCAATAGGAACAGCCTCTATTGTTACTTGATGTTCTTAATCAGTAAAAACCAACTTCCCTACAGCATTAGGATGAGCTTCCGGATTTACATCCGCACTAGAAACTGGAGCTTCCTCTTCTCTCAAACTAGCACCAACTTCTTCTTCTTGAGGTATTTCAGCTGGAACAACAATAGGGACAATAGTATATTCTATTTCAACAGGATTTGCTTCCATTTGTGGTATTTCAACCTCTTCTCTTGGAGATACTTCAGCAGTTACTTCCTCTTCTTCTTTTTATGAAAACTCAGCCACTTCATCTGGTTTCAAACTAGGATCAGATAGACATTTAGGCCTCTTTGGATAGTCAACAAGATTAAACTTTTTATACACTTGATCATTATCCTCAAACCACTACTTCTTCCAGGTTTTCCATCTAATCTTCATCCTTTTGATGATAGGCATGGATAGGCAGAAATCAAGGTCCTCTAACTTTTCTTCATTCGGTCCAACCAACACTTTGGCAACTAACATAGCTGAAATCAACCTTGAGAAAAACAGAGAGGTGGATTTGGAAGTGACTCTGATCAGCTCATAGATATGATTGATAACATACTTTCATAGGTTGATCTTATGGCCATTCTTCAATAGATGAATCAGGAACACATCCTGATATTTCATCATATCAAAATTTCCATTTCTTGGACTAATCAAATTTTGAACAAATTTTAACAGAAGTCTAGTCTCCCCATCTAATTAAGACACTATGGAAATTTTCTTGGTGCCATTTCTAGTCAGGTTTTCCAAATCATTCTCCAGGTCCAAGATTTCGGTTCTTGAAGGAGGGTCTCTTTGGTAATCCTCACAAACTCCTTCATGGGGAATCCCTAGGCATATAGCCAATAGCCTCGAAGAGAAAGAGCACTTTTGACCATTTATCCAGCTTGTCACCATAAAGGTTTTTCAAAACTCAAAAGAAAACATTAGATTCTGATAAAATTGAGATACCAATCTTGGGTAGATCAGTCTATTCTGTCCAGTGAACCATCCAAGCCATCCTTGTTCTCTTAAAACGTTCAAAACTAATGATCTTCTAGACAGCAACCACTCTGGACAAACCTCTTTTTCAGGCACAACTGTATGGCTTAACAGGTTTGGGTTTAGATGTCCTTCAGGAGCTATCCTCGGTATCCACTTCTGTTTCATAGAGTGGCGCTTCTCAAACGTGGGTGAAGATGGACGCTTCATCTTTGGCATCCACCGAAGGTTTGGGTGAGAGCGAAGAGAAGGTTCTGGAGAGAGTTCAGGCAAGGAATCGAATGAAAACCTTAATTTTTTCATTTGGGAATGTCAAACGTTATAAAAACAAAAACACGGGAAACAAATATCAGTAAAATAAAAATTACGCGATATGGGTTAAAATAAGAATATAAATAATCTCCACAGTGGGACCGTGAGTAGGCATTACGGTGTGATAAAAACAAGTCATCGCGGTGAGACAGTTAGCAGTCGTCACGGTGAGACAGTGAGCATTCTGTGCAGTTATGGTGAGACATTAGGTTGACAGACCGTGAGCATAAAGTCTTGACGATGAGACCATGAACATAAAACAGTAACTTAGAAAAAGTGACCATGAAACCGTAAAGTAAAATACAATAAGGTATTAAACATTAAGATCAGTAGGATTTTTACATATGATTAATCATACCAAGACCATGTATGATATAGTCTAATCTTTCATAATTTAATGGTTTAGTGAATATATCATCAAGTTGCTATTCAGTACCATTGAATTCCAATGTGATATCACCTTTTTAATAATGATCCCTCAAAAAGTGATGTATTACATCAATATGTTTTGTCCTATAGTTAGAAACAGGATTCTTAGAAATGTTAATAGCACTTGTGTTGTCAAAATTTATTGGGACATCCCTGAATTGATATCCATAGTCTATTAATGTGTGTTTCATCCACAAAATTTGTTCACAACAACTGCCAGCAGCTATGTATTCAGCTTCTGCAATAGATAATGCAACAGAATTTTGTTTCTTACAACACCATGATACTAGTGACTTGCCTAAAAGGAGACATGTTCCAGAGGTGTTTTTTCTATCTATCTTACATCCATCAAAATCAGCATCATAATAACTAACTAATTTAAATGATTATTCTTTGGGATAGAACAGTCCTAAATTGGGAGTATGCTTGAGGTATTGGAAAATTCTCTTTACATCATTTAAATGTGACTCTTTAGGGTCTGCTTGAAAACAAGCACACATACACACACTAAACATAATATCAGGACGACTAGCAGTTAGGTACAGTAGAATTCCAATCATTCCTCTATAATTGGTTTGATCAACTGATTTACTATTTTCATAGAGATCCATCTTACAGGTGGTACTCATGGGAGTGTCACTAATTTTTGTGTTATCCAATCCAAAAAAAATTAAAATATCTCTAGTATATTTACATTGATTTAAAATAATTCCATCACCGTTTTGAAAGATTTGAAATCCATGAATGAATTTAATTTCACCCATTAAACTCATTTCAAATTCATTTTGCATCATTTTAGAAAAATTAGTACATAATTTAGTTTTTGAAGATCCAAAAATAATATCATCTACATAAATTTTTACAACTAAAACATCTTTAGAAATTCTTTTTATAAACAGAGTAGGATCAACTATTCCTTTTGTAAAACCTTTAGAATTAGAAAAGTACTTAATCTATCATACCAAGCTCGTCGATCTTTCTTTAAACCATATAAAGCTTTTGATAATTTGAAAAAATGATTTGGAAAATGAGGGTTTGAAAATCCAGGTGGTTGTTCAACAAAAACATCCTCATCAATATATCCATTCAAGAATTCACTCTTTACATCCATTTCATATAGTTTTAAATTTAGATGAGGAGCATAAGCAAGTAAAATCCTAATAGATTCTAATCTGGAAACTGGAGAAAAAGTCTCCTCATTGTCAATACCTTCTTCTGGACTATTGCCTTGTGCAACTATCCTAGCTTTATTTCTAACTATGTTTCTAGATTCATCTACTTTATTTATAAACACCCGTTTAGTGCCTATTGTGAAAGTTTCCTTAGGCCTTTCAACAAGATTCCAAACATTATTTATTTCAAATTGATTGAGTTCTTCTTGCATAGAAATTGACCAAAATTCATCATTAATTGGATCATCAAGGTTTTTAGGTTCAAGCTGTGATAAGAAGGCTTGATGTTCAACCTAATTTTTAAGAGAAGCTCTATTATGTATCCCTCTATCAAGATTTCCTACAACAGCATCTAAAGGATGATTCTTTATAATTTTAGTTGGTATAGTAATGTTAGGACTAGAGATTTCATGTTCTTCTCTAGGTTCAGGTTCATTAGTAGCATATTCTAGAATAAGTCCAGAACTGTTTTTCTTTATAGCAGGTTCATTATATTTTTCATTAAGGTCCAGAACAGATAAGTCTTTTTCAAGATTTTAAAGAGAGATTTGAGGCTCATGTGGATAAGTTTCATCAAATTTGATGTGAACAGATTCTTCCACACATTTGGTTCTCTTATTAAAAACTCTATAGTCTTTGCTGGTTGAGGAATATCCTAAAAATATTCATTCATCACTCTTAGAAGCAAACTTATCAAGATTATCTTTTGTATTAAGAATAAAAACTTTACATCCAAAGAATATAAAGTATCTAACTTTAGGTTTTATATTGTTCCACAACTCATATGGGGTCTTCTTAAGAACATGTCTAATTAAGACCCTATTAATGATATAACAAGCTGTATTGACAGCTTCAGCCCAAAAGTAAATAGGCAGGTCATATTAATTAAGCAATAGTTCTTGCAATTTCTTTCAGGGTTCTATTTTTTCTTTCTACCGCACAATTCTGCTGAGGTGTCCTAGGGGCAGATAAATTGTGACTATAGCCATTGTGTGAGCAGTAGGATTAAAACTCATGATTCTCAAACTCACGGCCATGATCACTTCTTATGGTTTTAATCTTAAGTCTACTAAGGTTTTCTATAGATTCGGAGTATTTAACAAAGTCAGAACAAGCTTCATTTTTGTGAGATAATAAGTATACCCAAGTATATCTAGAAAAGTCATCTACTAGGACATAGACACAGTGATTCCCATTTAAGCTAGAAAATCTAGATGGTCCAAAAAAATCCATGTGAACCAACTCGAGAGGTTGAGAAGTTGAAACTTATTTCTTTTATTTGAAAGAATCTATATGTTGCTTTCCCTTTTCACAGGGATTACATGCTTTGTCATTTGAAAAAAAACTCAAGTTTAGGTAGGTCTCTAACTAAGTTCTTCCTAGTATGTTTTCTAATAGAATCGGTGTTGCAGTGTCCTAATCTTCTATGACATAACCAGGACTCTTTTAAAAAAAAGCCTTTAAACAGGTAACATTTTGCTTAACTAAGGAATTTAAATCAATAGCATAAATATTTTAATTTATTATAGAAGAAAAGACTAAAACGTTTTTATAATTAAAAACATTACAAGAATCATTCTCAAATTTGACATTAAAACCATCATCAAATAATTTAGAAATACTTAACAGATTATATTTCAGTCCATCAATAAATAAAACATTGGAAATTAAAACTGAATCAGTGTTACCAATTTGGCCTAGGCCGATGATCTTTACTTTAGAATTATCACCAAAGGTGACATGACCTCCATCAACCTTTATTAAACATTTGAAACACGAGTAATCCTCAGTGATATTTCTTGATCATCCACTGTCCAGATACCATGTCTTCTTGTGGGAACTCTTGATGCAGGTTTCCTACAAAACAGATTAAATAGGAAATGATTTTGGTACCCAGATCTTCTTAAGTCCAGACAGGTTAGCCAATAAAACATTAGGTACCCAAATTTGTCTTATGGGTCTCATACAGTTTGCAGAATCAAGATATTTTGAAAGATAAACTCTATTAGATTTATAACTAAGTGAATAACTAGTTGAAGCATATAAATGTCCAGATCTAGAACTCACAGTATTCTGTCCAGATTTAGGAATAAACCTATTCTTGGTAATTTGTCTTTGTCCAGGTTGGTATCCTATACTAGTAGTATATCTAGGTTCAATCTGCTTACCTAGAATTTGAGTAAGAGTATCTTTTGCATTTGTGAACCTTTCTAAATCCTTCCTAAGATTCTCATTTGATAATTTCAGTTCAGTGTTTTCATTAAGAAACCAAGCATTCTTTTCCATTTCTATGTCAAGATCAGATTTATGTCTAACAGTTAAAGCATACTGTTTCTTTAAACCATTATATTTTTATTTCATCTCATTACAGGATTCTTCCAACATATCACAGTATTCAAACAGTTCAGATTTTGAGATATTTTCAGAATCAGAATCATCTTCATAATAAAAATAATTTAAAGCAGAAGTTTTAGATGTTACCTCCTAAGTGTTTGTCATAAAACACATGTTTTCCTTATTTATTTTTTCAGTCTCAGAAGCTTTAGATTCACTAGAGATATCCTCATAAGAACTCCACATAGCCTTCATGGCTTTCTTATACTTATTATCCTTATACTCATATTTTTCTTATATTTCAGCTTTGGACAGTCTGCTTTTATATGTCCTTTTCATTTGTATTCATAGCATAAAACTTCATCAGATTTGTCAGATTTCTTCTAGTCCTCTTTCTAGTGTCCCTTGTTATCATACATACCTTTGTTATTTGGTTTTCTGAAAAACTTATTCTTCCTATAAAACTACTTAAATCTTCTAGATATGTGAGCCATTAATACATCACTGTCAGATGCACTTTCACTTTCTTCACAGCTTGATCTATCACTTACATGAAGCTTCTTTTTATCTTTATTCTTTGAAGTAGTAGTCTTGAAAGCCACTGACTTCTTTTTTGGTTCATCTTCTTCATCTTTGTTTACCTTAAGCTATTCTTCATACATCATTAACATACCAAAATGTTCCTTGACTGGCAGTTTACCAATATCACAAGATTCTCTAATTGAAACAGAAGTGCCCCTCCATAGGTCTGGTAGACATATCAGGATTTTCATAATTTGTTCCTTTGCTGGAATAGCTTTACCAAGTGAATTCATTGTATTGAATATCTCATTGAACCTGAGATACATATCATAAATAGGTTCATCAGTCTTCGACTTAAAATTATCATATTTAATAGTATAAGTATTTAATCTCATTTATTTAACATTGGTTCTTCCTTCATTTGAAACACCTATAGTATCCCAAATTTCAAAAGCAGTTTTCCAAGTAGAAATTCTACTAAACTCCTCATCTCCTAGAGCATGGTACATGGCATTCATAGCATTACAATTATTATTGTAGGCAGTCTTTGTAGGTTCATCCCAAGTTACTCTTTCAGTTTCTGGAATATTATATTGTGACTCTATAACATTCTAGATATCAAAACCCATGCTTTCTAATGGAATTTTCATTTTAAGTTTCCACTGAGCATAGTTTGTAGCATTGAATAAAGGTGGCTTGTTAATAGAAGCACCCTCTAGTCTATTGTCCATAGCTAGATTTTAGAAAGTTAATTTAATGAGCTAAAATTTAGAACTAACAGAAATTTAAGATCTTTAAAGATGCAACTAAAATCACCGTTGAAAAATACAGTATTTCAAAAATCCTTAAACAAAAACAACACCTTTGATACCAAATTTTGGTCAGAGTGGATACTCAAGAGGGGGGGTGAATTGAGTTCCAATCACTACTGGAAATGCTGTTTTTCCCAACGGGAGTTTACCAACGGTTTGCTAAAACCGTTGGGTTTGAAGGATTAAGAAAGCCTTTCCCAACGGTTCATTGAAACCGTTGGGAAAAGCCACCCCTTTGCCAACGGTTTGAAGAAACCGTTGGTAAAGGGGTGTGTTATTCACCTTTTGCCAACGGTTCAAAAGAACCGTTGGGAAAGGGTCACCCCTTTGCCAACGGTTTCCTCAAACCGTTGGTAAAGGGGTCCTTAGCATCTCTTTCCCAACGGTTCTTTAAAACCGTTGGGAATTATTTCCCCCAAATCCAGCTCTCCCCCATTCGCACAGAACCTAATTTCATCCGCTCCACTGCTCTCATCTCGCGAAATCCCCTATCCGAAGAGGTGAAAACCATCTGAAATCAGGTATCTTTTCATTTATACACATATAATTCCTTATTTTTATTGTTATTGCTTTAGTATTTTAGTTTTAAGTTATCAATCCACCACCAGCTCTCTGCTGCTCTCCAAATCCCCCATCCGAATAGGTGAAAACCCATTTGAATCATCTCAAATCAAGTAATTTTTTCTTTATACACATATGGTACCTTGTTTTTATTGTTATTGATCTAATATTTTAGTTTTAAGTTTGGATTTTGATGTGATTTCACCGTGTAAAATAGGGAAATGAATAAATATTTTGTTAATTAATTAGTTTCCCCTAGAATATCAGTTGTGTTATAATGTCCATGCTAAATAAAGGGGTAATGTAATAAAAGACCTTGAATAAATAATTTGTGGAAGTTGGGGTATGTTGCCTCTATGAGAGGTTTTTTGTTGTGTTTCATTGTATGTTGTAGGCTGTTTTATGGGGATTGAGGTGACCAGTTGGGCTTTGTGATATGTGGGGTTGTAATGTGATGGTTAGTGGGCATGGATGTGTCATATGAAGTTGTATGATAGTGATGATGTGTGGTGGTGTTGTGTCGTGTGGAGGTGTTGTGTGATGAAGTTGTGGTGTATAATGTGGTGAGGTGGTTTTGGTTGTGCGGTGGTTTGTGATGTGCAATATTTTTATTGTGATATGTGGTTGTTTTGGTGAGATGGTTGGTCGATGTAACATGGTGTCGATGGTTATTGTGAGATGGTGAGTTGTTGTGTGGTGGGGTTGTCCAGGGGGTGTGGGCTGTCCTGGGGGTCTGGGTGGGGTGTCCTGGTGGGGGAGGGGTGTGTGGGGTGTCCAGGGGGGTTGGTATGTTTAGGTGGTGGTGGTGGGGTTGCAGGGGAGGGGGGTGTGGGCTGTTTGGGAGGGTGGGCGGGGCTATCCCGGGGGGGGGGGGGGGTACGGGGTGTCCAGGGGGGTACGGGGGTGGGCGGGCTGTCCACAAGGGTGGACGGGCTGTCCACGGGGGTGGTCGGGCTCTCAAGGAGGGGTGGGCGGGCTGTCCAGGGGGGGTGGGTGGGCTGGCCACAGGGGGTAGGGGTGTCCAGGGGGGTGGGCGGGCTATCCAAGGAGGTGGGGGGCTGTCCATAGGGAGAAGGGGTGTCGAGGGGGGTGGGTGGGCTGTCCACGGGGGTGGTTGGGTTGTCTAGGGGGTAGGGGTGTCCATAGGGGTGGGTGGGTTGTCCATGGGGGTGGGCGGGGCTGTCCTTGGAAGGTGGAGAGAGCTTCTGCCCAGGAGCCACCGGCTGGCCGGTGGGAAGGCCACCGGCTGGCCGGTGGTGAGACAGTAGGTCTCACTATTCCAAAGAGTTCCACCGGCTGGCCGGTGAGGAGGCCACCGGCTGGCCGGTGGTCTGGACAAAAGACATCCCATTCTGTCTGGGCCCACCGGTTGGCCGGTGGC
The DNA here is from genome assembly GCA_963277665.1 of Viscum album. NCBI lineage: Eukaryota > Viridiplantae > Streptophyta > Magnoliopsida > Santalales > Viscaceae > Viscum > Viscum album. The sequence goes on along the minus strand of OY728141.1, from coordinate 1,586,058,027 downwards.
CAGACACCGGCTGACCGGTGGCACCTGGCAGAGGGCAAGCCCTTCTGCCTTGTCCACCGGCTGGCCGATGGGCTGGATCCGGCTGGCCGGTGCCCTTACCGGCTGGCCGGTGGTCCTACACCGGCTGGCCGGTGGACTTGAAAAAAGTCCACTTTTCCTTTTTTTTGCCACTTCTTGCTCCTGAAATCATGCCTATTAACAAGAACACTTGAAACAACATTAGATCACTATGAGAGTGATTGTGATCATTAAAATCCAAGAGAGTGGGGTACAACATTCCCTACTCTTTCTTCAAAAGTGATTGACCATGTGTTTTTAGGCAAGATGCGATGTGATTGTCCATGTGTCTTCAGGTGAGATGTACTATGATTTCCCTAGTGTTTTTCGATGAGGTGTGATGTGATAAGGCTATAATAAGATGTGGCATGTGGTTGGGGTCATGTAGGGTAGGAGGATGGCACAAGGTTGATGTTATTCATGTTCATGATACCCTACTAATATGGTTATGGGATGAGTCATGCTGTTATGTGATATAACACATTAAGTTCTTGTTGGTTTTACATTTTTTCAATAACACATTTGTATGTTTTTTTGACATGTGTAGTTGATACCTTGATTATTTTCTTCCTTTATCGTTTACTTAAATGTATATTCTATTATAGTTAATGCCTATTGAATTGTTTATGACAAAATGACTTATATAAATTCTTTTTACAGAATGGACAGAAGTTGGATGTATGAAACCGATCGGATCTCAGATGATTTTCAAAACAATTTGGAGAGCTTTATAGATTTTGCATTTGACAATGCTTCAGATAGTGGTCGCATACACTGCCCATGTTCCAATTGTGTTGGTAGACCTTGGTTGAGCCGTGAAGAAGTCAGCTACCACATAACCAAAAATGGGTTTCAAGCAAACTACTTTCTGTGGTATCACAATGGGGAGAAAACGAAATCTCAAATTGGTGATGATCGAAATGAAAAGACTGGAATGGAGAATTTGTTAGATGATCGGTTTCCGTTTATTCGTCATCATGAAAAAGAAAGGATTTCGACTCAAGAAGACTTCGATATGAGGACAGCTGATGCATCTAGTGAAAATGATGATATTGATAGGGTGAAAAAATTGAATGATGCTGCCACGACTCCAGTATATCGGCAATGCGATAAAATGAAAAAGCTGGAATTTTTAATCCGATTATTTCATGGGAAAACTATGTATGGGATTTCTAATACAGCAATCGATTACATTCTTACCCTCTTGAAGGATTTACTTCCAGATGATGCAGATATTCCCTCAAACCACTATATGGCATGGAAGTTAGTTGAGGAACTTGGATTTTCAAGAAACAAAATTCATGCTTGCCCGAAAGATTGCAGTTTATTCTGGGAGGAAACCGCTGAACGAAATGATTGTATAAAATGTGGCACATCCCGCTGGAAGTCAAAATCTGATGGAACACCATCCCGCGTTCCACAGAAAGTAATGTGGCACTTTCCATTGATTCCCAGACTCCAGAATCTTTTTATGTCTGATGACATATCAATAAAAATGAGATGGCATGATACCGAGAGAAAGAAGACTGATGATGAGTTGGTTCATCCTGCAGATGGATTTGCATGGAAGAGATTTGATGCTCGACATCCTGATTTTGCAGCTGACGTGCGTAATGTGAGGCTGGGTCTTTCATGCGACGGTTTTAATCCGTTTGGGCAGATGCTTACTTCGCACAGCACATGGCCAGTTTTTATACACATTTATAATCTTCCCCCATGGTTGTGTATGAAAAAACCTTTCACTTTCATGAGTATACTCATATCTGGTCCTTCTGATCCTGGCATTGATATTGATGTATACATGCAACCTTTAATAAAAGAGTTGAAGCTTCTTTGGGATGTGGGTGTGCGCACATACGATGCATGTTCGAAAGACATATTTCAGATGCGCGCTGCGCTTATGTGGACAATCAATGATTTTCCGGCTTATGCAATGATGTCTGGATGGAGCACGAAGGGGAAACTGTCATGTCCAGTTTGTATGAAGAATACACGATCCAGAAGACTGAAACATCGTTGTAGTTTCAGTTTTATGGGACATCGACGATTTTTGCCAAAGGATCATCCATATAGAATGAATCGTCGAAGATTTGATAATACTATAGAGACCGATGATCCACCTCAGCGTATGTCTGGAACTGATGTGCTTAATGAATTGAAAGATTTCAGTTTTTCGTTCGGGAAGGGTCAAATGAAATCTGGAAAGAGAAAGAATGTTTCCACAGAAACCTGTTACAATTGGAGGAAGAGGAGTATCTTTTTTGATTTGCCTTATTGGTCAACCAATTTGCTACGTCATTGCTTAGACGTAATGCATATTGAAAAGAATATATGTGAAATGTTGCTTTCAGTTCTTCTAAATGTCAAGGGGAAGACAAAAGATGATTTACGATCTCGACGTGACTTGGTGGATTGGGGCATCAGACCAGAATTGCATCCTGTGCGTATCAATGAAAATAAATGGCAACTTCCATGTGCTTCTTATGTGATGACACCTACTGAAAAAAAACAATTTTTGGAAGTATTAGAGACTATTAGAGTTCCTGATGGCTATTCAAGCAACATATCTAAACGGGTCAACAGAAGAGAGTTGAAGCTAAAATCTTTGAAGACTCATGATTATCACGTTCTACTGCATGAGTTGCTTCCAATAGCAATCCGTCATCTTTTGTCCAATAATGTAAGGGTGGGTGTTATTCGGTTGTGCCATTTGTTTAGAGATCTTTGTGCTAAGAAGTTGTCGAAGTCTTTCTTGCAAAAAATGTTGACAGATGCCCCATTAATTTTGTGTGAGTTGGAGAAAATATTTCCCCCATCATTTTTCACATGCATGCTGCATCTGACTGTCCATATTCCAACTGAAATACTTCTCGGAGGACCTGTTTCTTTTCGTTGGATGTATCCAACTGAAAGAAATATGTTCACATTAAAGTCTTATGTTCGAAACAAGAATCATCCCGAAGGTTCTATCGTGAACGGTTACTTAGCTCAAGAATGTATGGATTTCTGTTCAATGTATTTGTCTGATCTTACTACAAGAATGAGCAGACCAATGAGAAATGAAGAAGAACAATATGAGCAAATTGAACCCAGTTTTCCATCACTTCCTCAAACAGGAGGAATTCCTGGATCATATACATTGAAGACATTAAGCAATGAAGAGCGGGAGATGGCACATCGCACAGTTTTGTTCAACTGTGATTTGTTCGATGACTATATCAGGTAACAAAATTGAATATGTATATCTTACATATATATCTGTTAAACTATTCATATTTTTTTATCTACAGGGAACATAAAACAATGATAAATAGGAAGCATCGTTCTTTATCTTTGAGAAGGAGAGAGACTTTGCATAGCAAAGAGTTTTCTGCTTGGTTAAAATTGAAGGTAAAAATATTACTGTTTAAATTAATTATTTCAATATTTACTTAAGTTTAGCTGTCATTTATATTGCAGGTATTGAGTTTGTCTGCTGACTCTGTCTCTGAGGAAATAAGAGCTTTGGCTTTTGGTCCTAATACCGTGGTTCGTGACTGTAAATCAATTGTTATCAATGGGTACAGATTTATTGTCACTGAACGAGCCAAAAACATGAGAACACAACATGATGGTATTATGGTTACTGCCACAACAGATTGTTATGCCAGCGCATCAGATAGTAGACCGCGACTTGAAAATGTGGGTTATTATGGAGTCGTTGAGAAAATAATAATATTGGATTATTACTCTCATGGACGAGTCACAATGATGAAATGCCATTGGTTTGATTCGATGACGAGACATGGCACATTTATTGATGATTGTGGATTTCGAGTAATTAATATGACCCGCACTCTTGCAACCGAAGAACCATATGTGTTGGCATCAATGGCTAAACAAGTTTTTTATGTCAAAGATCAACTTCAACCTGAATTTGGTGTCGTAGTTGAAGTAATTCCAAGACATATTTTTGATGATGCTGATGATGGAATTGACACTGTCCCTATTGCCATTGGAACCAATCCATTTATTTCTTTTGATGACTCCAATAGCTCAATTGTCAGAGTTGATTGTGAACCTGAAGTTGTGGTTGGAAATATATAGAATCATTCATCCATGTTCTCAATTCTTTTGGTTTACCTCGAGTTGGGTTGTTAAGGTTGGTAATATTCATATTTATTTAGTATTGATCACAAATATGTTTTAGCTGACTTGACCGTTATGTGAATTTTCAATGTTTATTGGTTGCTGTTTTATTTGAATTGCATTTTCTAATTTGGAATTGAACTGTATTCAAACCAAATCAAACAATATTTCAAACTTGGTGAACATTACAACTTGTATGTTTTATTAAATTTATTCAAGCTCTTCTAAAACAATTGATAGGTAAATTACCAATGAATCCCCTCATTCCCTCATATATTTAGTTTTTTGGTTTACACATTAATTTTCTTTTTCTAATTAATTACATATTTGTTTTCCAATGCAGGAAATGAAGCCAATTGAAGAGAGACGAAGAAAAAAAATGGCGGAGAACAATCGTCGGATGGAGGAGCTGGGCATTCCACCATTAGTGCCTACAGTGAGTACTTTATTTCAAATATATATATATATATTTACAGAATATATAATGTCATGTGATTAATTTTTTTTGTAAACTTTTTTGTAGGATCCACCATTACGTCGACAGTTATTCGACGAGGAGCCTAGTACTGGTCCGAGTACTCAGGCCGGTGGTACGAGGAGGGTTCGTACCAGAGGTGGACGTAGAGCTGCGCGTGCCCGACTAGACCCTGCCCCTCCCACTGACATTTCAGCCTTCCCACATTCTGATCCCGGTGTGTCGTTAGGGACACACGGGATATTTAGACCTCCCATGTTTTCGCTACCTTCTGCATCTTCTGCCCCATCATTTTCACATCCCATGATGATTCCCACTCCCCAGTCAGCATCAGGTCATACAGTTGTTCCATCTTCTTTTCCTTCTACTTCTGTCTCTCCGAGCTTTTATATTCCATCGTCTTCGACTCCCGTTCCACCAGAGGGTGTTCCATCAGGTTCTGTGGATCCGGCGCCACTCATTGATCAGACTAGCACAGGTATATTTATAAAACCCTATCAAATTTTTATAGTAATATTTATTTTCATTATAACATGTTTTGATAAAATATTTGTTTTTCTTTCATGACAGATACATCTACTGAAAGGAGGCGGGGGCGGGGCCGTACACGCATGCGTTCGGTGTGGAACCGTCGCACACAGGTTATGGTGGAATATAATGAAGACAATCAGATGGTTGAGAAAACAGGGCAGCAATGTCGGAGTTTTATGGCGACGCTTGCCAAATACTCCGACATCATTCCCGTCAGCCCGCTGTCGTGGAGACATTTGCCACATGAGGTCAAAGATAGAGCTTGGTCAGAGATATGGGTAAAAAAATCTGTTGTATTTAATGCCATGAATTTTTTTTGTATTTATATAAATTAATATTTTCATTTCAGCTTCGATTTAATTTTCCTGATGGTGAGGGTGCACGAATGGAACGTCTAAAGGATTTAGGCGAGCTTTGGAGAGCCTACAAGCATGAGCTGTATATTGGCTGGCGTGCTAGAGTTGGCACTGAGTTAGAGGCGGTACCAGTCGTGGATGATTGTCCTATAGAGCAGTATCGTCAGATGATTACTCATTGGACGAGTACCCAGTTTAAGGTATGAATTACATTTGAGGTATTTAAATAATAACTTTCAAGTTTTGCATTAATATTATCCTTTGTATTATCGAATTTTATTTAGGAATCATCTGGTAAAAATAAAAAAAACATTGATGCAAAAAAATACCTCCATACACTAGGACGCACGACGATGCCGGATCATGAGAGGCAGCAGGTATGACAATTGTTTATAAGTTTTCTTTACGACTTACATTTTCTTTTTTTTCCTCAATTATTTAATTATTTGCTGAAGTCTTTATATAAATTTTGTTTTCAATGTCATTGTAGAGGAAAGTACAAAATATTGAAGGACGTGTGCCTCGAGCAAAACTGTTTTGCTCGAGTAGACGAAAAAAGGATGGACGTGCTGTCAACGAAGCGACTCAGCAGCAGATTGTAAGTTTTAATCTGTTGATTTTATATTTTAATATCTATTTCGTAACTTAACAATATATTTATATTTGTAACAGGATGCTTTAGAGGCCCTCGATGCCCAAGAAGCAGACAATTTTGGGCCATCTGATCACTTACATCAGGTGTTGGGAGATGATCATTCTGGCAGAGTACGCTGCCGACCTAGGATAGCCCCGACGAGGTATTGGCCTGCCTCAGGTACGAGTTGTAGTGCCACCGAGCTGCAGCAAGTTAGGGCACAAGCAGAACAGGCTGAGAAAAGGGCCACAGAGACGGCAGAACAGTCTGCAAGGGCAAACAGTGCATTTATGAAATTTATTGAAGTTCTACGTCCAACACTTCCAGCAGAGGCCAGCCCAGCGATTGATGAATACATGTCGTCGATACATTCTATATATGGTGCACCAGGTGGCAGTTCCAGTGGTGGTCAGGCCGATGTCGAGCTTGAAGATGATGATGGCGAGCAGTCTGATTCGGAAGAGGATGGAGATGAGGAGGGCGAGGAGGAGGGCGAAGGCGAGGAGGAAGGCGTTGAGGAGGGTGATGACGATGAGGAGGACGATGACGAGGGCGATGATGATGATGATGATGGAGATGGTGATGCTGATGTGGGACATATTGATCCGTTACATTTTTGACTTGACATGTGATGTTTAATCAGTCGCCCGTATTTGTCGTCTGATTTCAGGCCATTCCGACATCGTTCGGCCCGTTTGGACCCCCCTCACGCGCGTTTACGAAGCGCGCGCATCACTTAAAACACGAATATTGAGCCGTACCGCGCAAACCGCACGTCCGATTGAGGTGCCGTCTGCGCGTACACGTCACGAATAATAATTAAAATGTTCCACGGTGGTTTCAGATCAATCTGAGGCCGTCCGCTATGAATTTGACCGTTGGACGCCCGTTCTGGCCGTTTATGACACCATAACTGCGTTGTCGGTCACCGCGGGCACACGACAAGTCCGATTGACGTGCCGTCTGCTCGACCACTTCAGAAATCACTCACCCGTATTTGTCGTCTGATTTCAGGCCATTCCGACATCGTTCGGCCCGTTTGGACCCCCCTCACGCGCGTTTACGAAGCGCGCGCATCACTTAAAACACTAATATTGAGCCGTACCGCGCAAACCGCACGTCCGATTGACGTGCCGTCTGCGCGTACACGTCACGAATAATAATTAGAATGTTTCACGGTGGTTTCAGCTCAATCCGGAGACGCGGTGTGGCCGACACCACTCAAAGTGTCCGTCTTTTGTTTCAAAAGGACGTCATTTTAAGTGAAAAGAATCAACTGGCTTACGGAAAACCGACCAAACGCATTCCGAATCTGTTGATAATTTATCCCAACAATCCATGGGTCATATGTGACGTGTACGAGCCAACCCGGGATGAATCCGAGTCGCGGTGTTGCCGGGATAAGTTTAAGTGGCTCTCTTTTGTTTAAAATGAACACCATTTTAAGTACATACGGAAAAACGACCAAACGGATTCGGTTTCCGTTGAAACTTTAGGAGAACGATCCATGGGTCATATGTGACGTGTACGAATCAACCCCGCCACAATCGGAGACGCGGTGTGGCCGACACCACTCAAAAAGTGTCGGTCTTTTGTTTCAAAAAGACGTCATTTTAAGTCCACCGGCCAGCCGGTGTGAGACCACCGGCCAGCCGGTAAGGTCACCGGCCAGCCGGATCCAGCCCATCGGCCAGCCGGTGGACAAGGCAGAAGGCCTTGCCCTCTGCCAAGTGCCACCGGTCAGCCGGTGTATGGCCACCGGCCAACCGGTGGGCCCAGACAGAATGGAATACCTTCTGTCCAGACCACCGGCCAGCCGGTGCCTGACCACCGGCCAGCCGGTGGAACCCAGACAGAATAGCATGCTTCTGTCCAGACCACCGGCCAGCCGGTGGCTCAGCACCGGTCAGCCGGTGGAGCCAGAGAAATCCCTTGCCTCTACATCAACTACACTCACCTCCGACCCAACATCCATCAGTCATATGTGACATGTACGAGCCCACTCGGGCTCAATCCGAGTCGCGGTGTGGCCGGGATCAGTCTAAGTGGCTCTCTTTTGTTTAAAATGGACATCATTTTAAGTACATACGGAAAACCGACCAAACGCATTCGGTTTCCATTGAAACTTTAGGAGAACGATTCATGGGTCATATGTGAGGTGTACGAATCATCCCCGCCACAATCCGAGGCGCGGTGTGGTCAACACTGCTCTAACTGTGTCTGTTTTGTTTAAAATGGGTAGGATTATAAGTGAAAAGAACTGACATACGCAAAACCGACCAAACGCATTCGGTTTCCATTGAAACTTTAGGAGAACGATCCATGGGTCATATGTGACGTGTACCAATCATCCCCGTCTCAATCCGAGACGCGGTGTGGCCGACACCGCTCTAACTATGTCTCTTCTGTTTAAAATGGGCATGATTATAAGTGAAAAAGAACAACTGGCATACGCAAAACCGACCAAACGCATTCCGAATCTTTTGATAATTTATCACAACGATCCATGGGTCATATGTGACGTGTACGAGCCAACCCGGGTCAATCCGAGTCGCGGTGTGACCGGGATCAGTCTAAATGGCTCTCTTTTGTTTAAAATGTACACCATTTTAAGTACATACGGAAAACCGACCAAACGCATTCGGTTTCCATTGTAACTTTAGGAGAACGATTCATGGGTCCTATGTGACGTGTACGAATCATCCCGCCTCAATCCGACATGCGGTGCGGCTGACACCACTCAAAGTGTCCGTCTTTTGTTTCAAAAGGACGTCATTATAAGTGAAAAACATCAACTGACATACGGAAGACCGACCAAACGCATTCGGATTCTATCGATACTTTAGCACAACGATCCATGGGTCATATGTGACGTGTACAAGTCAACCCCGTCTTAATCTGAGATGTGGTGTGGCCGACACCGCTCTAACTATGTCTCTTTTGTTTAAAATGGACATGATTATAAATGAAAAGAACAACTGGCATACGCAAAACCGACCAAACGCATTCAGAATCTTTTTATAATTTATCACAATGATCCATGGGTCATATGTGACATGTACGAGCCAACCCGGGATGAATCTCAGTCGCGGTGTGGTCGGGATGAGTCTAAGTGTCACTCTTTTGTTTAAAATGTACAACATTTTAGGTACATACGGAAAACCGACCAAACGCATTCGGTTTCCATTTAAACTTTAGGAGAACGATCCATGAGTCATATGTGACGTGTACGAATCAACCCCGCCTCAATTGGAGACGCGGTGTGGTCGGCACCACTCATAGTGTCCGTCTTTTGTTTCAAAAGGACGCCATTTTAAGTGAAAAACATCAACTGGCATACGGAAAACCGACCAAACGTATTAGGATTCTGTCGATACTTTAGCACAACGATCCATGAGTCAAATGTGACGTGTACGAGTTAACCCCGCCTCAATCTGAGGTGCGGTGTGGCCGGTATCACTTCAGGTGTATGTATTTTGTTTAAAATGGACATCATTTGAGGTAAAAATATATGGTATAGAAAAAACCGATCATATTATGAATTGAATTTCAGATTCCACGTATAATTGTCATCTAAATTTTAAATTGAATTCTATATGAATTATGTATGTTTATGAATTGTAATTTAATTATGGATTTGTATAGTTTCAGGATCCATTATATGTTAAATGTGTATGAATTTGTTCGTAATTGAATATGTATGTTTTATTTTATTACTGGTACAATAGTTGGATCGAAAATGAGGTGAAAATGAGGTAAAAATGAGGTGAAAATGAGGCCTGATGACCGGTGGTGATAGACAGGGGTTGTGCAAATTGCAGGGTGCTGCAATTTGCAGCATAGGGTATGCCAACGGTTTCAAACCGTTGGCATATAAGTTTCTAGCATGTCTTTTCCCAACGGTTCTAAACCGTTGGGAAAGACTTCACCAATTCCCAACGGTTTAAAACCGTTGGGAAATTGTTCCACATGGTATATCCCAACGGTTTGGAACCGTTGGGAAAATGTGTGGCATTTGAGTTTTCCCAACGGTTTGTGAGAACCGTTGGGAAAAACTAAATTTCTATGGGCCTATTGCAACGGTTTCAAGTAAACCGTTGGGAAAACCTTTTCCCAACGGCTTACTTCCCAACGGTTCTCATAACCGTTGGGAAAACCTTTCCCAACGGTTTGAGGGGCTTTCCCAACGGTTCAGAACCGTTGGGATATAGTATATTTCCAGTAGTGAATTAAAATTTCTGTTAAAATATTGTCTATTTAAAATCCCCCAATTTATAAAACAAGTTAAACTGTAGTGAATTTATACAGATTTTAAATGTTCACTTAGCTTCTTAAAGATTGATTAAGTCTCAGTCAATTTATCCACAAGATTAAACTCACTTTTGAAACTAACCTACTGATTTAAAATAAGTTTAAACACTTGATAATTTAACTATCAAAGTATCTTTAAAATAGTTTTGTATTTCAAAGTAACAGCAGCGGAATAAATAAAATATATGTAGGAAAATTTGAACTTAAAATATAGATACACAACAAATATAACAAGAGGTTCAGTCTCAAGACGAGACATAGTCCTCTAAAATTTATATAAATTTGATCCACACCCTGGATCGGGGTTAACAACAGTTTACAAAACTATCCAGGCCGCATAGGGACCTCTACCACTGTTCTTCGTGGGAAAAAAATATACCATGACACACAATGAACTCTTCCACAGTTGACGTGGGTAAACAAGAGTAAAAAATTGTAGCTTGAGGATTTTGATATCCTCCAGTTCAGTGAAGGAGCCAGTGTGTGTATAAGAAATGAATATTACACCACACTGCTAGAAATTTAATAAATAAATCACATATAAAGAAAAGATAAGATTTTTGAAATCTCTAGTGATTATCAATGCAGCTCTGGACTCATTGGATTCAGCAGTAATGCTTCTGAGTCCTTATCTGGTTTTTCTGTTGAAAAACAGAGTGTCGTAGTTCAGCTCGTCTTCTACAAGAGTGATAATGATCTCTTGATTCGTCGTGTGTTATTCAAAGGTGTTGGATTGCATTCATGAGGGTTCTTTGAAAGTCTGGCAATATATTTCTTGCTCCGGATTGATCTTCTTGTTCAGCATAGTGCTCTCGGCTGTATGTAAGTTCTTCTCGTATATTCACACTTTTCATTTCTTCACCACTTTTTTGTATCATATATTTGTGTACTGCATCTTACTCTTCCTTATATTCCACGTGTTCTGGTGGTTGGAATGATTCCTTTTTCATAGGTACGAGATACGGTTTTATGACATGCCAACAACTATCATTAAATAACATTAATTGCATTAAAAACACAAAATATGACAGTTAGGATTATTTAAATAATATTGACAAAAAGTTAAGAAACGGTGTCACGGTGATTAAGTAAACATTGTCTTCTTCACGGTATGAGCTTCACGGTATGGGCTTCATAGAATGGGCTTCACATTATGAGCTTCACCATTTGAGCTTCACGGTTTTTCATTCACGGTGTCTGGGTCACGGTGAGTCCTTCACGGTGTCTGAGTCACGGTGTCTGGGTCACGGTGTCTGGGTCACGGTGTCTGGGTTACGGTGTCTGGGTCACGGTGTCTGGGTCACGGTGTCTGGGTCACGGTGTCTGGGTCACAGTGTCTGGGTTATGGTTTCTGGGTCACGGTGTCTGGGTCACGGTGAGTCCTTCACGGTGAGTCCATACTTAGACAAATATTTGTATTTGGACTTTGACAGAATATGCAGAATATGGATTAAGTTTAATCGTTAGCGAGTAAGAGAACATGAATCATAAACATAAAGGCTTTATAATATATGTGAGATTTGTGATCATGCATAAGACTTGTAAATAAAAAAGAGAGTAATTAAAATCCATAAGATTTGTTATCATTAAATCATGATGTGTAGTTATTATTGAGATTGAAGACCATTAGCAAGATATGCAATGAAGATTTAGATTAATTAACAGTAAATGGATTTGTGATCATTAAAACATTATTAACACATAAGGAGTCCAACAATATTTAAATAAGGAATATATTTAATATATTTAATATATATATTTATATATATTTATATATATTTATTATGTGTCTGTGTATATCGATATTTAAAAATATTTTATTTAAAATTATAATTATAAATCATTTATCAATACTTAAGTAATAAGCATTGATAAAAGAAATTTTATCAGCTCCTTTTTTGTGATGATAAAGTTGTGTCTTTATCAGCTCTAAAAAATCCTTGAAAAATGTCATATTTATCTTCATTAAATCTTTAGCACTAAAAAATACTGATTTTATCAGCGTGTTTTATCACTCATAACATCATATCTTTATCAGTTCAAAAAATCAGTCATATAATTTTCCCAATCTAATTAAAAAAACCTGACCTAGTGTGAACTCATCACAATATCAAGAATAATTTTTCTGAAGCCACTAACTGTCAATGATCCTCCTCAGTGAGTAAAAGCTTGAATCACACAAACCCACATGAATCACACAAACCCGCTGCCTCTAGTTGCGCGAACATCATCCAGTATCCGGTGTTTGCTTTCAATTAGTGTTTTGGAAGAAAAAATATGAGATATAGATCGGAGGGTCTTAGAATTTATTCAACCTTGCAAGGTGGGCCTGCTTTTTCCTTTTTAGTTTCTGATTTTTTATTCTATTTGTCATTTCGAGATTTGGATTTATGGGTTTCGGATTTTAAATTTTCGATTTTAATTTTCATTGTATATTTATGTTTCTGTTGTTGTATATTGTTTTTATTTTGTTTATGATCCATTCTTTTCCTGACTACTGTATTTGATATCCTGTTTTGGTCTTTTAAAATTGTTTTTCCGAATCAATAGTCTTCTCTATATACATATATAACCCTTATTTCTCTACAAATATAATTTTTTCACTATTTTTAAATCATAGTAAATTTCCTCATGTCCATAGATAAACCAATTATATAAATATTTATTCCACTATATAAACAATAACGGTTTTGTTTATTAAAACCTTAAGAGAATGATAAAATTGATTTAGAAAACCAATTCATAGTATGATGATGGTGAAAAGTAACAAAAAAATCTAATTTTATGCAATTCATTTAAGGAAATTTATTTATTTAAATTTTGTTTTAATATTATGGTGTAAGAGTATTTCCTGAAAAAATTACATTCTTAGAATTGATGTGTTTTATTTTAAGGGAAATCATAGTAAGGGTGATACCATATTTATTTATTTTCAATGGCTATCTAATTTCATAATTAGTATGGGGTTTTATTTATTTTACTAAGTTGTGATTTTTTACTATAAGGGTTACATATATTGCTTAGAATTATGTTGTTTTATTTATTTATGCCAACTTATTTATGGACCTCCCTAAAATATTAAGGATGGGCCAATGTGTGTTAGATGGATTCCCTATAATCATTTGGATATTAAAAATTTTGTTCCAAAAAATGGAATATATTTCATCAAATTCTATATATAAGAAATTATTTTTTGGTATTCATCATTTTAGGTCTATATATACACTTTAGGTCTATATATACATTAAAAACAGAAATATAATTTATAATTCAATAACTAATAAAATATTGTAAACTCATGTTACATTAAAAATAATAAAATTAGGTAACTATATATACTTTTTTTGAAAAAATTAAACTTTCCGAAATTTAAATAATAATATTTTATACACAATTACATAGAATAATCATTATTTATAATTAATATAAATTAACGATTATTATTAATAAAATATATTTAGTTTAATTAGAAGAAATAGTATTATATATATATCGAATAATTTATTGTATATTTAAGTAAATTTAAATATGATAAATAATATATATATTTATATAATTATATTTGAATAAAGTTACTAATATAATAAATATATTCATATATGACATAACTATTATATTTAGGTAGATTCAATTTATTTATCTATGTATCGAATGAGGAGTGACCTCTATTTTATAATTTTTTATGGTGGACGGTGTGGACCCCATTCATATATATTGCTTATTGAGGTAAGTGTGAAGGAAGTACATGCCTCCATTGACCTGTTTTTTCGGTCATATAAAATCCTATAATTTGTTAATAATATAAAACCTATTAAATAACCAAGTATTTTTTATATGATCATTTTAAAAAAATCCTCAACCAATTATTTTATTGAAATGTTTATTTGGATCCTTGTGGATAAATTTTTGGATAAAAAATAAATTAATCCATTATTAACTCTACCTCCACATAAAATCAAATATATTAATTTTGATAACATACACTCATCAAATGAAATTATACAATAGCAACCCAAGACCACCGGGTTGCATAGAACTGCATTTTCGTTTTCTAATTCTTCTATCTCCACCCACTCTATTTCTCTCTCACCCTTCATTCTATCAATTCTCTAGTTTTGTAGAGCTTCACTCTGGAAGGATTTTTTTTCAAATGGAGTCATCAATTTAATAGCTAATGCCAATGGTTTAATTATCAAAAATGGGAGGCATTAACCCTTTTAGAGAACATAATGAAGTACAATTGTCATCCTCATCACCTTCATCTCTCGAATAGTTATTATTTCATTTTGTTTCCCTTAGACACATCCCCCGTATATTTAATCTTTCATGTTCTACATTGATCATTAGTCATACAATGGATGACTACTGCTTAGGGTATTTCAAGTAACATAGGTGCATGTCCACATGAGATAAATGATGTGTACCAAACAATAAAATATAATGATGAATTTTTAGGATATGAGTTGATGAAGATTATAGTTGTCTATAATATTCACCTTTGAATGAATTCATAGTATAACACAAAACATTATGGATAAATTTTCCTCATATTCCTCACTCATTGATTGATTATTTGATGAGAGTTATTTGTTTTTTATCATCATTATTACTTTATTATCAGAATATCCAAGTGATCAATAACGTTTTCACAGTAAAATCATTATCTATAGAATTAAATTATTGTTTAATATTTATGTTTAATTTCTTTCTTTCCAATATTACTCATATAATAATTTTTTTATTGTTTAATTGGATTCTTTTGTTCAAGCTTGCAGCTGAGATAATCCCAACGTGGACATGCTTCAGGAATGCATATATCTATCAGAAAAATTTCAATTCCTACTACATATTTAATTAATTTTTTTCATATTTTTTTCTAATATTTTAAAGTTAATTTACCTATAATTTTTATCTAATAATTATTTAGGTTAATTTCAAATATCTTTTTGGAATTCATGTTTTTCTTTCAACTATCAGCAATAAGCCAAAAAAATATAAAATGATTCTTTCTGCCAATGTTTCCACATTCTATATTTTCATTGAATTTTTTTGAACATCCAACAATGCATATTGATTCAATATTATGATCCGAGAAACCATCTTCATTGTTGAAAGACTTTACTCTTCATAATTTCAACAATGAGAATGTTTTTTTAGCAAAGAACATCAAATCAATATGAATTAATGGTAGTTCAATATATAAATATAGTGGAATCATTGTAAAATTGGATGTTATGTTTTTCAAGACTTTGAAACGTGTTTGAATCATACACACCATAATATGACACAAGGTTTGACCATTATGACTCTAAGTGTATTTTTTTAAATTGACATTAATTTTGTCAAAATGTACAACTAATATACACAAAACTAAGAAAACATATTTTGATTATTTTTATACATAGTGAATTGATCCTTAAGTAATTTGGGATGTGTAGAAATTAGATTAACCTCAATTCAATGTATTGTGTGACTGTTATGGATCAATCTGTCCTTTATCCGTTAAAAATTGATAGTTTAGTTCAAAAATGTCACTCACTAAAAAAACAAGCTCAAAGTTTATTGATAATTTTGGAAATTGATTCATAAGTCTTTTTTGATGTGTAGGAATCGTTCTCATGTCTAAATGATACACAATTTGATCAATATAGGTCACAAATAATGTTACTAATTTAAAATTATATTTTAGTTGAAAAAACTAGTGACATACTCATAATAGGGAAAACACATTCTGATTATTTTGATACTTCATTAAAATGATCCATAAGACATTTGAGACATGCAGGAATTAATTATACCTCAATTTGACACATGACATGAGCATTATGACTCCAAGTGTGTCTTTTTATTTAAAAAAGACATCAATTTTAATAAAAAATACAACTAACCAACTCAAAACCACGAAATATCAATCATATTATTTTGAAAATTCTGGAAAATGATCCTTAAGTCGTTTTTGATGGTTAGGATTCATCATCACCTCAATCTGATGCATGGTGTGCCTGGTATGAATCAATGTGTTTTTTATCAGTTTAAAATTGATAATTTATTTCAAAAATGTCACTCACTAAAAATCAAGAAAATGTGCTCTTATTTTCATGATAATTTTGTATATTGATTCATATGTCATTTTTGATCTGTAAGAATCAGTCTCACATCAAACTAATACACGATGTCATTGGTATGATTTAGAGTGTTTGTTTCCAGTTTAAAATGAAATTCTATTTAAAAAGAAAAGTGATGTACTCAAAACTAAGCGCATTCAAATTGGTTTGATACATTATGAAAATGATCTATAGTCCATTTGGAACATTTAAGAATTATCCTCACATCAACTCGGAACACTGTGTGACTGATATGACTCAATGTAAATCTTTTTAATTAAAATTGACATCATGTTTAGTAAAAAGGACAACTCACCTACTCAAAACCAAAAAATGCATTAGGATTGTTTTTATAATTTAGCAAAATGATTTATAAGTCCTTTTTGATGTGTATAAAAAATCCACACCTCAATACAATACATGATTTGTCTAGTATGACTCAATGTGACTGTTATCAATTTAAAATCAACATATTAGTTCAATAACTGTCACTCACTTAAACATGATAAAACATGCTCAGATTGTATTTTGAATTTAGGAAAAAATTAGTAAGTAATTTTTTATGTGTGGAAATTTATATCACAACAAACCAACACACTATAGGACTGGTATGAGACAAATTTCATGTTTCGAGTTTTAAAAATAAATTTTAGTTAAAAAAAGAGTAGTGATGTACTTAAAACTGAGGAAACACATTCATATTTTTTGGATATTTTAAGAAAAAAATCCATAAGTCAGTTGAGATGTGGAAGAATAATTCTCACCTCAATCTGATGCATCGTGTGACCAGTATGTCTCCACATATGTTTTTTCTATATAAAAGTATCATTATAGTTTAAAACACGCATCACATTTCCAAAACCATGAAAACGAGCCTAGATTGTTTTCTCTTCATTTAAATTCTTTATTAATAGTTTATTTTTCTGATTTCATGGGTTTTTGGTATTTTGTTGTGATTATATAGAACACTACACTTGTGGGGTTTTTGGTTGTTGTAGCACACTACAGTAATCCCCTTCATCAGTTCTTTTTCAGTGCTGATAAAAGACTTGGGTTTTTAATCTCACTTTAGTAGTCAGTGCTTCTCTAGCGCTGATAAAGGCCATTTTTAGTGCTGATACAAGCCTATTTTGTAGTAGTGATTCCACCACATCGACGCATATTGGTTGGGAAACAAGAGAATGTACCTAATTATTCTTCTCCAGAAGTGGGGTATGAAGTTTCAGTCATTCATGGTAACTGAGAAGAGGAGAAGTTGTGGGATTCATTTTCTCATTTTATGTAGATGATAGAATGTGCCCTAGGGAAACTCATGTTGATCATGTTTGATATATCCATTGAATTTTAGTTGAAACACCCATCAAAATTTGCTGGATAGGGTGGACCTGAGGTTATGGATATCTGGACAGAGTCTATACAGATGATTTTAGACCACTTCAAGGCTACAACTGATTAGAGATTTATGCTGTCAGAGTACATTATGTGGAAGCTAGTGAATTTCTAGTGGGATATCTTGGTTGATAACTATAAGAAATATGGTATTCTATAGAGGTAATTCTATTAAAAGTTTCTCAAACACCTCTATTTGGATACTTTGAGAGAGGATCAGGATACAGAGTTCAATAGGTTGAGCCAATGAATGATTTCAGTTATAGATTTTGTAGTTTGTTTAATGAAATTGATACACTTTATTCTTTTGTTTTTAGGAGACAAGTTCAGGATGGAAATACATTTCTAGGATGGTCTTAGACATGAGATTAAGTCTCAAGTAAACATATTTTATTTAAAGAGATTTTAATAAGTAGAAGATGAGGCCGTTATTTCATAGGGCAATTTAAAGTATGATTCTGAAAGTGGGTTTGTGGTTCCAGATTCAAAGACCTTTGGTGTGACTTCATTAGGAGAGAAGTGTCGTTTCAGAATTAATCACTAGAATGGAAGTGTATAGAGTGGTCCGAATATAGGATGATCCTCTTAGAGTGGTGGCTAAGATTTTTAATATCAATGTGGAAGGACAAGGAACGTCCATGGTTAGTGTCCCCAACCACCAGTTGAGTATTCACCATTCGAATGGATGGTAGCATGTGTAGAGGGTCTATAAGAACCCTCAACATCTGAGCACATGTAGATGATCGAGACTAGTTCTGAGTGAAGGTAGGGGTTCATTCACCCCTTTCCAGGATTTAAGTTAGAGTTTGACTGGTTGTACCGATAGGGGTGGTTGACATGGAACTCTAGGGTGAGCACATCTATAATAGCATGACAATGTAGTGCCAAGACATAAACCAGGTCCCAGTGAAGAGGGTTAGGTCAACTTCATGTAGTTTAGTCTATATTTGGAGGTGGTGAGTCTAGAAAATCGATAGTTCTAGGTTTGATCCATATAGATTCCTCACAAGCTAGTGATTTATTTGACATTGGTGCTTCGCATTATTTTATTTGTACTCATTTTTCTGGTTTGTTTGTTATAGTGGTGGAATTTATGTGTGGGTCAAATCGATTGATGCACTATTAGGGGTGGGAGTAGAAAATATCATTCAGTGTAAGGGGTGTACGCTCGAGGTTTGTGGGTACCATTTTTTGTGGAACTTGTTCATGCTTGGGATATTGAGTCTTGGTCTGATTTTTCTTATGGAATAGATAGTGTAATACCATGACCATATAGTTTGTTACTTACATAAGTTAATATTCACATATCTTTATGGAGACACGTATATCCATCTGGGTGAATTGGATGTTTGAGCGGGCACTACAGGGTTAGTTTTTCAGCAGCTGGGTGAACTCATAGCCCACGTGTCATGTATTATGATTAATGATGGGGAAGAAGAGTAGTTTTCTTTCGTCTTATGTTATATTAGTTCTAGGATGTGTTTCCTATGTATTTTTCTAGGCTACCACCTAATAAGGATGTTGAGTTCATGATAGAGTTATTGTCATGAGAGGAATCAGTTTCCATTCCACTATACAGAATGGAACTGATAGAACTCCATGACATTAAGGCTCAATTGGAGGAACCTAAGAATAAGGTTTTTATTTTCCCTAGTATGTCACATTGGGTATCTACAATGTTTTTTCCAATAATGTAACATCCCAGAACCACGTTCCACTAAGTCACTTCCCCGAGTCGGGTCATCACATGGACCCAAGCACGCCTCCCCATATGACAGAGGTTACCGTCTAGTAACGATGGTCTAATATGTCACATGGAAAGACTATACCCTCTCTAAAAAAGAAATCCACATCAGAACACAATATAAATTGCCAAAAATTGGAAACAACCAATAACATGAATATTCTAAAATTTCCCGAATGGGATACAAACCACAAGAAATAGTAAATATATCATGTCATGCTATAGTTCCAATTGAACAAAACCAAAATAGAATTTCAAATAGAGGAATCCCCGAAATGGTCCTGCATCCAAGTCATGGACCTCATCCATCAACATATTAAACCCAACTCACATCTCAAGCATAAGTCTCGTACCTCTTTCCCGATCTATAACCATGAAATCTACTTGGGTACCCAATGGTATCCCGGGTATGGTGTGAGTACAACTAAATAGGCCACCACCAAAGGTGTCTAAAAAATATATAGTCAAAGTAAATAGTTAATGAAAGTGATAAATAATGGAAATTATATGAAAACAGTTCAACAATACATTCTTGATTATGTTTAATTAAGTTATTCTACCCTTAAAACCAGGTTCACAACTTAAGCATATCATGGTTTAGTTCACCCTTTTTTGTGTGTTCAATGGATTAGGCATGATAACTGTTCTTACGGAATTTAGAAATAAATATAGTCCTATATCACTAGGAATCACATCACAATAACGACATTATCCTCACCTTGAAAGCTCAATCACAGTGGAATGCATCCATTAGTGGAATAGAACTCAATCTCCTCCCCTAACCCTTGAATTTAGAGGGTGGATCTCAGAACCTCAGTCAAACTCCACTCGTTGGTGTAGAACCTCATGTCTATACCCCACTCTACGAAGCCATGTAAACATTCTTATTTATCAATCTCCATAACCAACCACATTATAACCAATAATATCCAATATCATTAGAAACATCACAACAATATCAATATATGAGAATTTAACATTATTCCACAATATTTTAAAACATTCATCATTTATAACCCATAATCAGTTATCCCCATTTCCCATTTTCCCATGCCTATCTCAATAAGAATATTCAAGTATTAGCATAATCCCTTAACATATTCTCACTAATCCTGTTTAACTCATTAACAAGCCCTGAAAACAATCCCTTATCCCTTAACCACATTATACACAACTATCTAAAACCCATCAATCTCATTACATAACCAAATTAACATATCCTTTAAGGCTCTACAGCTTCATGGGTAAAATTCATACCTTATATTACCATTAGCCTCTAGGAAGGGTCGGCACACCACATGGGTGGTCCTAAAAATATTCATGGCATCCTCTATGAATCCCACATGGATCATGAGGGGTTTATTTGGTTATATAGACACTCAATATACCACATATTACCAAAAACATTGTGAACGCATCAATATTATGACAAGAATAAAACCCTACATGCACAAATCTAAATATGAACTATGGGATATAACTTGTACACCACCTAACATGAATTAATCTGGAAAAGCACTCCTAATCGATGCCTTAGATTCCAATTCATCCTCCCATTGATTCCTCAAACAATATCTCACTGAAAAAAATAAGGTTTTAGAGCTTTGGAAGGAGATAAGGAATAAATGGAAACCCTGAACCTAAAAGAGAATCAATGAGAAGATTATACATAGTCCGATCTTCAATCTAAAACTAAGGACACTCCCAATGACCTTGGATTGAATGGTAATAACCTCTTGGATGATCTTGGAAGCTTGAATCATATTTAGGGTTCAAGGGAGGATAAATGGAGGAAATCTACAGTGTAATATATAAATACCATAATGGAATTTTTTAAAATTTATTAACTTTTATGGGCCACACAGTTTTCCAAACCATGTGCAAATTGTGCAGATGCTACTATTAGAAAACACCCCCACCCCCACATGGTTATCTAGGATTTCCACACGGTTTTCACTAACCATGTATAAATAGTGAAACAGTCCCAAAAACTCATTTTTCCACCTCTTTCATGCCACAAACCCGTACAACACCCCCGAGCCTCCACATGATCATAGGAAAACACCAATCTGACCAAAAGAACGGTCATAAAGTGAAACATAAAAAACATACCTTAAGAAAAAAACAGATCATATAACCTCCCCACCTTAGGATGGATTGTCTTCGATCCTTTCTTCCTGGGCATCATTGAGCTTCTGAAGAAAAGAGATTGGGCCACTAGCCTCGTTTATCCAATCTTCTCCCCCATGTTTTTTCTTAAACATTTCCACCATGTCATATAACATGAAGGAAATGTATAACCATTCCCCTAAAAACCTTCTCACTATGATCCACAATACGAATCATATGCACCTCAAAGGATGTTTCAGGATCAAGCTCAACATCATCAACGTTAAAAACATGGTATGGATCAGGATGATAAAGCCGATGTTTTGAAACTTGAAAAACATCATGCATCCCACTATGATATTGTGAAAGATCTAATCAATAATACATTGGTCCGATACTTTCCCAAATATCAAATTCCCCCCCATACCTAGTTTTTAGTTTTCCCTCTTTCAGGATTTGTTGGTGACCCATCCTTGGTGACACCTGAAGAAACACACTATCACCCACACTGAACTCGAGGGGTCTATGACGTTGATATACATATTAATTCTATCAACTCTGGTCCATTTTCATATGATTATGAACCAAAAAATTTATATAACATCTCCATCATGAGACTCAGTCCCAACAGCTTAGTTTCCACAACATCTTGCCAACACAGTGGATATCAATACAGTCTCCTGTAGAGATCCTCAAAAGGATCCTTCATAATTGTATCTTAAAAACTTCTTTTGTTAAAAAACTCAATTAGTGACAGGTCCCTTTCCAAAGATCCACAGAAAATCGGAAACACAAGTTCTCAACATCTCTTTTAATACCTGAATCATACGTTCTGACTTCCCATCAGTCTGCAGGTGATAAACCGTACTAAAAAACACATGGGTACTAAGAATATTTTGAAATACCCAGCAAAAGTGTGAGGTGAAATGTGGATCACGATCAGAAACTATGGTTCTTATCACACCATGAAACCACCTTATCTCTCAAACACATAAATCACCCAAGTGGTCCACTGTATAAGTTTCTTGATTCTGCAACAAATGAGCTACTTTCATCAACCAGTCCACAACCACCCATATCGCATCATGCTTCCAAGGTATCCTCAGAATATTAACTATGAAGTTCATCGTTACATCATTCCAATTCCACTCCAGAATATGTAATGACTATAAGAACCCACATGGATGCTGAGGTTTTTCCTTAACCTACTGATAGGTAATGCATCATGCTACACAACCTGGAACATCTTTCATCATTCCCAGCCACCAATACTGCCTAAAATTTCTTGGTACATAGTAGTCAACCCATGATGCACTAACCACATCGATTCATGGAACTCATGCATAAACTCCTCATGTACACATATTGGAACCACAACATGTCTATGAACATAAGCCACTCCATCAGTATTAAAAACCCAACTAGAAGGTGACTCCCCACCATTTAGACTTTCCTTCATATCCAAACACTCAGAATACACTGGATGACTCCCCTTGACATAGTTCCAAAGCACAGATTCAACTATTATGGATACAAGAGTCATCCACACATGTCCATCCAATACCTTCAAACGTATCTCAAAAAATAACGTTTTCATATTCCACTCTAAACCAGATTCCTGAACCACCTGATTCAATGTCTTTCAGATCAGAGAATCATACATAATATTTTCGTTCCCTAGTGTCTAGAATATCTCAAAATGGAAGGATTTTAGGTACTCAAAACACCTTCACTGTCAAAGATTCGAATTGTGATAAGAGAATATGTACATGGGACTTTTATGGTCATTAAACACCATGAAGGGTTCTCCCAACAAGTAATGCCTCCAACACATCAAGGCATGAACCACATCATCTTTCTCAATGTCCTGTGTATGATAATTTTTTTCATGTGGTGTCAACTATCTTGACCCATAATCTACAACCTGATCTTCATGTGTCAACACCACCCAAAGTCCAACACCAGACACATCACAGAACAAAGTTTACGTCTTTCCTGGTTTGGGTAAGATCAAAATTGGTGTGGTATTCAACTACTCCTTCATATCTTGAAAAGAATTATCACAAGCCTCTGACCATTCAAAAATAATCCCCTTATTAGTTAAGCTTAATCATGACACTTCCAAATGAGATAAATCTCTGATGAACCTCTGATAATAACCAGCCAAACCCAGAAAACTCTGAACATCAGAAATGTTCTTTGGATGCTCCCAATACACCACAACATGCACCTTCTCTAGATCCACTAAAACACATGACTGGTAAATGATGTGTCCCAATAAGTTCACCTTATCAATCCAAAACTGAAATTTTGATATATTGGCATAATGTCTATGCTCCCTTTGTGTACTCAAGATGATGTTAGTGTTTTTGGCATGATCTTCAGGAGTTTTGGAGTACACCAAGATGTCATCGACAAAGGCCACCAAAAACTGATATAGATACGAGTGAAATATCGTGTTCATCAAATCCATGAGCGCAACCGGTGTATTGGTCAACACAAACAACATCACAAAAAATTCATAAAATCCATAACTACTTTGGAAAGCTGTCTGGGGTATATCCAATGGTATCACACTAAAATTATGGTGTCCCAATCTCAAATAGATCTTAGAAAACACTAAGGTACCTCTAATCTGATCGAACAGGTCATTAATTCTTGGAAGAGTGTATCAGTACTTCACGTTCTTATGGTTTAACTTCCTATAACCAACACATAACCTTAGTGATCTATCAACCCCGTTAGTAAACAGCACCGAAGACCCCCATGGTGACGTACACAGATGAATAAACCAATTATACTCCAACTCCTCCAATTGAATATTTACTAATTGGAGATCTAATGGGGGAATTCTATATAGAGGAATGGAAAGTGGTTCTGCTCCCAGTAACAACTCAATCATAAACTCGACATCTCTCTTAGGTGATAATCTTGATAAATACTCAGGAATCACATCCTGAAACTGATTCACAATATGAAGGAAGATCAACTTCTCTTTCTCCCCATCATCTAACATAAGGTATGATACTTGGGATGTGAGTTCTCCCAACTATGGTTATAGCAGCCCTTCATGGAACACTTGAGTATCCCACTCACCACAGAGGAAATATGTTTCCCCATATATAGATGTGAATGTTACCCGACATCGGTAATAGATGGTATGGGCTTGATAAAACACCAACCAATCCATACCCAAGATTAAGTCAAAACTTGACATCTCTATGACAAACATATCCCACATAAAACAATATCCACCAACCTCCAATGCACAACCCTTATACATCCTAATGTTCTCGACTCTTACCCCCAATGGAGTATCATGTGACAGTACCCCACATGCACTCTCCATGATTAATCCCAACAACACTATGAACTTAGTTTTAATAAAATAATGTGTAGCACCTATATCAAATAAAGAACTAATGAACATGGTAGCTATAAGAACCATTCCTTGAACAATAGATAGTCTGGCCTCACCACCTTCAGGCATAATCTAAACTACATAGAGATGACCAGCTTCTCAACCCTAAACTCTATTACGAATACCCTGCACTACACAGCCCTATTGGTGTGGGTGATCTTTCCTGGAATTCCACATCAACTACATCTACCAGTACGCACATAGATCTACAACTACCAACCAAATACGTGGTAACTCACCCCTACCTTCACATAGCATCTACCTCTGACTTCCCTCATTTCCTGACTACTATGGATTTCTATAGAACCTTTGTATATTTCCTAGCCTTCTCCATACTCGTCACTCAACTGGTGGTTGGAGACACTGGCCATACATGAGCCTCAGCCTACCAAACTGATAATAGAATATCTAGTCACCACTCTGAAAGGCTGGCCACAATTATATCTGTTGGGTGACCTTTTTTCCAGTTGGAAGTTTCCTAAATGGTGATTCCTACTCTCAGAAGTCACACCACATGCTCGCCTAGCTGGCACCACATGTTCACTACCCAAATCTCCCTTTAAGTTCTATTCTAAAATTAGGGCTTGATCCGCAACTCTAGAAAACCTTTTCAGATTGAAAATATTCTCTTGACATCTGATCTTCTGTCTTATCCCTTCCTATAAATGTTTCGCCACATATCCCTCGTCTCCTATCAATGTTGTAAAGAAGGGTCACAAATCAGTGAAATGATTATCATAGTCTATTATTAACATTTTCCCTTAGGTCAAGCTCATAAAGTCCATATCATTCTCCTTCCTCAACATTTCTATGTAAAAGTGTTCAAGAAAATTTTCCTAAAAATCCTTTCACATCATTCTTTCTTCCTACTTGGTTTGAACCATGATGTCCCACCAACGCATTTCTTGGCCTCTCAGCATATATGCCTCTAACTTGACTCACTTCTCTAGAGGTGTCTCTAAGTGGCCAATAATAGTCTATATTGACTCTATACAGAACTCTACTATATATAGAACACACTCTCTGGTAATGGTTGGAGGGTTCTTCAGCTGAAAATCACTGTTCAACTCAAACATATTTAGTGAATCTTTCCTAGGGTCTAGTTCCATATTATACCTAAAACGAGAGAAGTTCTCATGGAACTACTCTTCCCTATCATCTTGAACTACTGGTTCACCTTGATCCACTACAGGGGGATAATTCTTGACAACATCCTCCAATTCCCAAACCAGCACACGTCTTCATGGTGGAATCTCTCTACAATTCAAAACATGAGATTTAGAACATAGTTCATAATTATTTCATGAAAATATAAGGGAAGGTTCATCACTAGCCATAAAAAATCATTTCTCACACACCACCCAAATGATCCCAGTCACAACTGGAACACTGCCCTTGGACACCCCACCAAGTTCAAGGATAATTTGATAACAAACTCATGTGGTTAAAAACTATACATTCCACATTATTCAAACAATTTTATTAGAACCAATTTTTATCATTAAAAATAAATCAAATACATCATATTCTTCATTCCCCACGTGCACATCCCATATGTGTGCTTAATATGATGCCTGTCACTTATTTACATAGGTAACTACAATGATGCATGAATGTATAACCTCATGCCATTTTGACCATGAGTAAAATATCATAAAACTATCACATCATACCACATGTGCATATCCCAATAGTGAACTATATTCTAATGTAATAAAACACAACAGGACAACAATCCCCACCCTGGGCGACATGGGTTTTCCCTATACTTTGGTTAGGTACTCCCAGGAACGAGCTCTTTACGAAGGTCTGACATTGTGCTAATATCTAGTCTACCATCCTCAAATAGTAATAAGAGAAAAGAACTCATCTGATACAACTTTGTAATGTCTATGACCCAAGTTCCACTAAATCACTACCACAAGTTGGGTCATCACGTGACCTTAAGTTCCCCTCCTCGTATGCCACATGGGAAGACTATAACCTCTTTAATAGTGTAATCCATTGTAAAACACAACATAATTAGAGTAAACAATAGGAAACAACAAATAACATTCATAGTCAAACATTCCCCAAATGGGATATAAACCATAAGAAACAGTAAATATGTCATGTTTTTCTACATTGATAAGTGAATAAAACACAAAAATAAAAACAAGTAGTGGAATCCTAAAAATGGTCCAAGCTCTATGACCTAAGCCTTATATGTGCACATACTGACCATGACTCACTTCTCAAAAATAAATCCCTTTCCTCATTCCTAACCTACAACCATGAAATATGCTCGAGTACCCAGCGGCGACCCGAGAAGGGTGTGAGTACAACTCAGTAGGCAACCACCAATGGTGTCTACAAAATATAGAGTCGAAGTAGTTATTTAATTCAAGTGATAAATAACGGAAAGTAATAGAAAATAGTTCAATAATTCATTCTAGATTATGTTGTTTTATGTTATTCTACGCTTAGATCTAGCTTCAATATTTAATCATATCATGGTTTAGTTCACCCTTTTTCATGTGTTCAATGAATTAGGCATGATCAATGTTATTAAGGGATGTGGAAATAAATCTAGTCATATCTCACTAGGCATTTCATCACAATAACAACACTATCATCACCTCAAAGCCTCAATCCAAGTGCAATGAAACCGTTAGGGGAATAGAACTTTGTCCCCTTCCCAAACCAATGAATTTAGAAGCTAGAGCTTAGAACCTTAGTTAAACTCAACCCATGGGCATAGAACCTCATGTCTATACCCCACTCTACCATGCCATGCACACATGATTATTTATCAATCTCCACAACCAACCACATTACAACCAAGAATAGACAATATTAGTGGAAACATAAAAAGAATATAAATAAATGGGAATTTAACATTATTCGACAATCCATTAACAAATTAATCATTTATAACACATAATAATGTATCCCCATTTCCAATTTTCTCATGGCTGTATCACTAATCATATTCAAGTATTAACATAATCTCTTAACAAATTTTTATTAATCCCATTTAACCCTTTTACATGCCAACCAAACAATCTCTTAGCCCTTAACCACATTAGAAACAACTATCCACCACCCTTCTAACTCATTACATTACCCAATTAACACAACTGCTAAGGCTCTTCAACATAATGGGTCAAATTCATAGCTTACGTTTCTGTTAGGCATTTTGGACGGTCAGCGCACACCATGGGGGGACCTAAAAATACTCATGGAATCCTCCATGCATCCCATGGGGATCATGAGGGGTTCATTTGGTTATTTAGACACTCAATATACCACATCTTACCAACAACACCTTGAAGACACCAATATGATAACAATAATAAAACCCCACATACACAAATATAAATATAAACTACGGGATATAAAATCTAGACCACCTACCTTGAATCTATTGGCTAATCCACTCCTAATTGATGCCTTAGATTCTCATTCAACCACTCCTTGACACCACAAATTGGATCTCAACGAAAAAAGAGGGTTTTATAGTTTCATAAGGTGATATTGAAGAAATGGAAACACAAAACCAAAAAGGGAAACAAGGAGGAGATTAGACTTACCCAGGTCTTCAATCCTTAACTAAAGGCACTCCAAATGTCCTATGATTGATGTAAAATCACCTCTTAGAATATCATGGAATCTGGGATCATTTCTATGGTTCAAGGGAGGAGAAATTGAAGAAATCCTAATGGGAATATAAAAATCCAATAATGGTATTTTTATAAATTTCTAACTTTTATTGGAAGCATGGTTTACCCACACAGTTTTCCTAACTGTGTCTATTATACTATCCAAAAACACCCACTCACACAGTTACCTAGGATTTTCTCACCATTTTCACTAACCATGCACAAATCGTGTAACATTCCTCGAAACTCCTTTTTCCTCTTCTTTCATTCCCTGAACCCCCCGAACTCCTCCAAGATGCCTAATGATCTTGGGGAAATACTTATCTTACAAAAATAAGGGACTTAAACTGAAACATGAACCAACACATAACTTAAGAAAACCTCAGATCTTATAAATAAAGCTTGTAACACCCCGAGATTTTATGAAAAATATTCTTTTTAATTTCATTAATGTCTTGTGCTGTACACTACACCAAAAGGAGCATAAAAAACACGCATCCTTGACTTGACTTGCATTACACGCAATCATGACCTTCCTCGATAGCATGTGTAGTATGCAATACCGAGTTTCACTAAACAACGATATGCTATTAAAATATTATTAAAACTAGCCGTTATGAATAGTAATAACCACCTTTTCAAATTTTAGAAATTTTATCTCTCAAAATGGACTTCATTTTTGGATTCAGAATATCAAAATTAGCTTTGGGTAAAATTTTGGTACTTTTCGAATAACTTTCATATTCTAATGAATAGTGAAAATTACTAAATTTTAATTAAAAACAACTTTTTTAATTGAAATAATTAATAGTGATAAATTATTAATTTGAGTGGTTTTAATGTATATTTGGAATATATTTTTACAATTTAATACAATGTTTTTCATTGGATGTAATTTCACATTTAAACCAGTTATAAACAAGTGTCAATCTTTTGATAGTTATTATCTCTTAAAAACATGCTATTTGTTTTGACGACAGGAATTAATTTTTAAATTAGTTAATGCAACTGATATGTTTTGAATTTGGTAAAATAGACATCATTTTTGAGTTCATAATATCAAATATATCTTAATCCTAATTTTTGGTATTTTTACGGAAACTTTCATTTTTTTGATGAATAGTGAAACCACTAAGTGGTAGTAAAAAAATGAATTTTTCATAAAAGTTAACTTTACCGCTTCTGTGAGTGGAATTTAAAAAATCCGAGAGACACGGTTAATGTCAGTAAGTAAAATGTGGTTCAATGAGATGAAAATAATTTTTGATGAATAGTAACTTTTCACTTTTTTTACCACGGTTAAAAGTAAATAGGGTAATTAAGGGTAAAAATGATATTATTATTACCCTAACACATTTCATAATTCCATTGTATAAGTTTAATTCGACCACAAACAACCTTAGGAATAAAATATGACCATTTAGTCCCACTTGGATTAGATTAGGACATTTATTATTATTTAATTCAAAGAAGAGTTAAAAGAGTTAAAATCAATGTTTATTTACTAAAACATTTTTAATATAAGGATATACATTAGATAAATTCGATTGTAAATATTCATTATAAATATAATAAGATTTCCTACATAATGATATTTTATTTATAATTTTTAGACATTAAATAAATTAATTTATTTATGACACAATGATGATGCAGTAATTACCAGAATAATGAAAAATTATAATAATTGATATTATAAATACCCAAATAAATATAACTTTAGACTTTTTATGAATTCCACTAATTTTCTAGGCTAATATGACATGTTAGTATTGATTTAATTAACTGTTTTGAACTAATAATTCTTTTCTAATTTTCACAAAATTCAATTACTAAATAGTGTCAAAATTGACATAAAATAGTTTTTAAAACAAATATTATATTATTAATTGTTATTTTATTCCTAAAAATCTAAGGTTCAGCCAAATGACTTAGATAAGGTTATATATATTAATAATAAACAACTTGGGGTTCATTTGGCTTGATATAGTATGTTTATTAACCTTATAGTGTAAGAAAACAAGAAGACATGGTAAAAGTAAAATTATCTAACATAAAGTTAAATATAAATGATAAGGTTAAAATAGGAACCTAAACTTGTATAAATTCTATTAGATGAGATTATTTCGACCCATCACCACCTTAGCATCGAAATAAATCAATTTGGAGCTATTTAAAACCGAATTTGGCTTTATAATAAAATAATATTTTTAGTTATTCCAAAGGTGCCCCTCTCCTCCCTTATAAAAGGGCACCTCCTCCCTCTCTTCCTCACACCACTTTGAGCCTTCAAGCTCAGAAAAACCATGCCAATTTATTCTCTCCACTTCCCTAGAGACATCCTAGAGGTCTTGGTCTTCTTCAAAGACCAATTTTAGTGCCCTAAAAGGAGGTCTCAAAGAAGCGCTTCAAAGAAGAGGTAATGCCCGTTACCGATTCTTTCATCTTTATTTATTCTTCCACTTCTTCTTATTTAGCTGTTTCATCATGAAGTAATAACATAAGTATCACTAATATACTGATATGTTATTATAAGTATGAAACAACCCTATTTTACCATATATCCATCCAACGGAAAATGAAATCACCGTGAGTGCGTACGTACAGAATACCGTCTCCACGCCGTGGTGTAATCTATTTTCCACCACCACCTTACTTGGATGGGTATAATGGTGTCAATAATAACTATATATGATTATTGTAAAGTGATATTATTTCTGATATAGTATACATACACTCCAATACAATTCCACGATCATGAAACGATATCATCACTCGTGCGTACGTATGGACTACCGTCTCCACAACGCGATGAGATTCATTCTCCACGTTAACCATTCATGAATGATTATAAAGTATATATAATAAGTAATCATGAAATATATGACATAATAATGATACTGGATTTACGTGTATATATATGTATGTCATCTACTTAATTCCATTCAACTCAATAAGGAAACGAAAACAGCGTTCATGCGTACGTACGGCCTACCGTCTCCATGAACGGTGTATTTCTTTCCATTTACTGATCTATTATATATATGTATATTCTGAATATATATTAAATATAAATCATGTTTTAGATTCTGGAATTAAGTAATCATGATCTAAGTAATCATATGAATAATTACCAGTCAAAACACGGACGACAAATGAAACGATTTTACCCAAAACGCTCTTTAACATGGAATTTACAAAAGAACGGGTAATATAAAGTCATAAGGGAACCATATATGATATCATAACAATGAGTATGATTCTGGAATAATTCAATGACATTATTTAAATCATTATACAGGAGGCTCGGACACTTGCGAAGCAAATCGGACCTAAGGTAAGGGAAAATATCACAATCTCATTTTTTTATCCGAGATTGTTTATACTTTGGTATTTACTGGGGTGTATTTTATCATCCAAATCTGTGTTCCCTCAATATGTAATATTGTTTCCATCTACCTAAAATTTTTTAAATCCAATTTTACCCTTCGGTGAGTTTTTAGTAAAATATATGAAATAAATCTTTTGTCGTTTTTCGTACGAGGTACTTTTTGACTTTTCCGACAAAAGTACGAGAAGAATGTTTTTTTAACTTATACGACATGAATGGATTTTTAAAACATTATCTCCAATAAGCTTCCTTTACATGTTTTCAAGTTTATTATTAATCAACTTCTTTTAGTTTATAATTGTATGACATGTTAGGAAAGGAAAAGTTTTTTTCATGTAGAAATGATATTTTCCTCAAGAATGGAGTTCAAATGTTTTATCAAAATTATTTTCCCTCTAAGATAATCTAGGGTTCTATTTCTATCCCTATTATTACATTGATTTGATTATGTTGTGATGGAAATAATTTTATGAATTCCTTTATCTTATATGAATTGTTTTATGATGTCATGATGTTTAAGATTCCCATTTTTATTACATGGGTTATGCTATGATGTATGGTTTATGATTTTGTGGAACACATAAAAATGGTACACTATGAGATGGGTGGGACCTATATCTCCCTCCAATGCATTGGGTAAAGATTTTATATCTCATGAGATAGACATGGATGGAACGGCAGGTTATATCGGTTCAGTGAAACAGGACTGAAACGAGGAGTGAAATCGGTTCAGAAATGGACTTTGTCCACTAAGATAGTCTTGGAAATGAGTCTTGACTAATAAGAAATGATTCTCTATGATTATGTGAGTATGAAACAAAGTTTCATGTTTTAAGGTATGATTATTGGGATTACATTTCACTACTATGATTTATCCCATGTTATGATATTATGATCTGTGTTGCAGGTTAAGATTTCCAAAATGTTATGTTCTTATGAATATGATGTGATTGATATTTCTTTTGTTTACCCTTACTGAGAATTTGAGCTCACCAATTTATGTTTTCTTTTCCCCAGGATATAAAGAATGGTTTTAGGTAAGAAAAAAAGGGAAGATCTTTATTAGAGATGTTGAAGATCTTTCACCACGATTAGAAGATTATATTTCGAGTTTCCAAATACACTAAACTATTACAGTCCTTGTGTGTGTGTTTTTGTAATGTACTATGTATTCCGCAAAAGTAATGTAATGTCTATGTACGTCAAGCTTCGGGTGTCTACAGTTGGTATCAGAGGAAAGGATTAATCAACTTTTGGAAACTAGGATGCGAAAACGTTAGTGAGATCACTAGAGATATTTCTAAGGTATGTCTAAGGATGTACCTAAGGATAAGAATACGTATAGGATATAGTCCTAGAACTACGTTAACGATCATAGAATTTAACATAAGATGTTAGATATTGAGGGTGCTCCCCCTTTACTATGTTGTTTTCCCTAGCATGATTTTTTCCTCTCACACTATTCTTTTTGGGTTTTAGAAAATGGCTGGAAACAGGAAGATTCATGATAATGGAGGATATGACGGACAATGGAATGATTTTCATCATGAGAAACCAAATGAAATGGGATCTGGAAGTCCATACATCGTTATTATGTCTAATCAGCAATCTCATAATATGATCAATAATCTCAACTTTGGTAAGTTTACCGACTCAGATAATAAGAGAAAGATGGAGTTTCATGATGATTATAGAGGAAAGAAATTTCAATTTCCCTCATGTAAATCATGTGGGAAGAGGCATCAGGGAGATTGTTTCAAAGGAACTGGAAGATGCTTTGGGTGCGGAAAGGAAGGACACAAAGCCAGTAAGTGAAAAGGAAAAGGTTCAGTTAACACCATGGATAAGGATAATGGTATTGCTACGACATCAACAATGATTAGCAGTTTTAAATGTGGAATGTACGGGCATTATTCAAACCAATGCCCTAATGGAAAATCTCATGAAGAGAATCAGCATGGTCATATGGGTAGTATTTATGTGGATTATGATGAGGAGACTACAAATGATATATGAGCTGAAAGAAGTGTGGAAGCTCAGTCAGATGTTTTAGAAGGTAGTGGAATGATTGTATGTTTATCGAGAGTTATATTGTATAGTTAATGGTACTATGGAATAAAGAATCATCTAAGGATTGTTACACTATTGTTTTTCCTAAAAGTATTTGAAAGTATATGTTGAATGGTACCAGTAACCATGGAATGTTATTCAGATATTTTTGTAAAGTAGATGATGAAGGAATAAGAAGATAATGAGATGTTTGATTGTAATAATGAGCTCATGATTGATATAAGGACTAAGTGATATAATGGTTTGAGTATATATAATTTTGAGGATTTTGGTATATGGAAAGTGTTAACTTTTAACTACATTCATGTTTTCACTAAGGTTAAATGGGTATTCATTTTTTAAGAGAATACATGATTAAGGCCTTCGAACGTTTGTAATGTGACCAACAAGACATGTCTTATGATATATGGGGATCAACGATGGTATTAACGTGCTTGTTATATGAAATCTCTGGTAATCGTTTTCGCTATAATATGACAATGGACTGCAATATTATGGATAAGAATAAAGATTGGAATGGATTATGTTGGACATAAGTTAGTATTGTTTAAGGATAGAACCTTTTTTCGATATTATTGATTGGATGATATAGTAATGTAGTTTTAGAAAAAGGACAACCTGCAAGATGGGCGACAGTCCATCGCGTCGGACAAGGCTGTGGGAATCGAAGCCACAACCGAAGTGCGACTGGCCTTTATCACCTACCACTGGCCTACATGAAGTCCCTGTTTAGTAGAAACTAGTTCTATTATATTAAGCAGTATGATATATGAAGTATAAGTCCATTTTAGGAACCATATATGATTAATCACACTATAAATGGACTTATGTATTTTTTGATAACTTTTCAAACCTTTTGTTTGAGACAGATGGAATGAACCATCATTCTATCACATGATCTGCTAACACATCACGAATGACAAATTCAACTTTATTTCTTTAAGATATGAAGTGGAAATTGTCCAAAGAACGACCAACGGTGAGACTATACCGAAATCACGAAAGTATTTCTTCTAATTCCAATTTCATCAACTTTAGGGAAACGATCTTGAAAACCAAAAATGTTGTCCTAGTGCTCTTATATATGATGAATCAGATGATACCTTAGATCAACACAAATTTATGGCTTCGCGATTGATGGATTTTCCATAGCCATGTTCTCTACCACTCTTCATCAGAACATGATGATTAGATTTTTCTTCCATATCCATATTTTCACCTATGTGGAAATCCAGTGATTAGTTTATTTGGGTAACCATTACGTTTTATAATTTTGTTTTTAAAGATTGGTTTTTTTATTCCTTTTTAAGATGTGGGTTTCTATTAAAGAAACTTGTGAATAGTAATCCATTTATAACCCCAACGAATTTCGAGGGAGAAATTCATTTTAAGGGGGGTAGAATGTAACACCTCGAGAATTTATGAAAAATATTCTTTTTAATTTCATTAATGTCTTGTGTTTTACGCCACACCAAAAGTAGCTTTCACAACACACATCCTTGAATTGCCTTGCATTACACGCAATTGTGACCTTCCTCGATAGCGTGTGTAGTACGCAATACCGAGTTTCACTAAACAACGATATGTTATTAAAATATTATTAAAACTAGCCGTTATGAATAGTAATAACCACCTTTTAAAATTTTAGAAATTTTATCTCTCAAAATGGAATTCATTTTTGGATTCGGAATATCGAAATTAGCTTAGGGTGAAATTTTGGAACTTTTCGAATAACTTTCATATTCTGATGAATAGTGAAAATTACTAAATTTTTATTAAAAAACAACTTTTTTAATTGAAATAATTAATAGTGATAAATTATTAATTTTAGTGGTTTAAAATTATATTTAGAATATATTTTTACAATTTAATACAATGTTGGTCATTGGATATAATTTCACATTTAAACCAGTTATAAACAAGTGTCAATCTTTTGATAGTTATTATCTCTTAAAAACACGCTATTTGTTTTGACGACGAGAATTAATTTTTAAATTAGTTAATGCAACTGATATTTTTTGAATTTGGTAAAATAGACATCATTTTTGAGTTCATAATATCAAATATAGCTTAGGCCTAATTTTTGGTATTTTTCTGGAAACATTCATTTTTTTGATGAATAGTGAAACCACTAAGTGGTAGTAAAAAAATGAATTTTTCATAAAACATAATTTTACCGCTTCTGTGATTGGAATTTAAAAAATCCGAGAGACGCGGTTGATGTCAGTAAGTAAAATGTGGTTCAATGAGATGAAAATAATTTTTGGTGAATAGTAACATTTTACTTTTTTTACCACAGTTAAAAGTAAATAGGGTAATTAAGGGTAAAAATGATATTATTATTACCCTAACACATGTCATAATTCTATTGGATAAGTGTAATTCGACCAAAAACAACCTTAGAAATAAAATATGACCATTTAGGCCCACTTGGATTAGATTAGGACATTTAATATTATTTAATTCAAAGAAGAGTTAACAGAGATAAAATCAAAGATTATTTTCTAAAACATTTTTAATATAGGGATATACATAAGATAAATTCGATTGTAAATATTCAATAGGAATTTAATAAGATTTCCTACATAATGATATTTTATTTATAATTTTTAGACATTATATAAATTAATTTATTTTTGACACAATGATGATGCAGTAATTACCATAATAATGAAAAACTATAATAATTGATATTATAAATACCCAAATAAATATAATTTTAGACTTTTTATGAATTCCACTAATTTTCTAGGCTAATATGACATGTTAGTATTGATTTAATTACCTGTTTTTGAACTAATCATTCTTTTATGATTTTTACAAAAATCAATTACTAAATAGTGTCAAAATTGACATAAAATAGTTTTTAAAACAAATATTATATTATTAATTGTTATTTTGTTCCTAAAAATCTAAGGTTCGGCCAAATGACTTATATAAGGTTATATATATTAATAATAAACATCTTGGGGTTAGTTTGGCTTGATATAGTATGTTTATTAACCTTATACTGTAAGACAACAAGAAGACACGGTAAAAGTAAGATTAACTAACTTAAAGTTAAATATAAATGATAAGGTTAAAATAGGAACCTAAACTTGTCTAAATTCTATTGGATGAGAGGATTTCGACCCATACCCACCTTAGATTCAAAATAAATCAATTTTGAGCTATTTAAAACCGAATTTGGTTTATAATAAAATAATATTTTTAGTTATTCCAAAGGTGCCCCTATCCTCCCTTATAAAAGGGAACCTCCTTTCTCTTTTACTCACACCACTTTGAGCCTTCAAGATCGGCAAAACCCTGCCAATTTCTTCTCTCCACTTCACTAGAGACATCCTATAGGTCTTGGTATTCTTCAAAGACCAATTTTAGTGCCCTAGAAGGAGGTCTCAAAGAAGCGCTTCAAAGAAGAGGTAATGCCCGTTACCGATTCTTTCATCTTTATTTCATCTTCCACTTCTTCTTCTTTAGTTGTTTCATCATGAAGTAATAACATCAGTATCACTAATATACTGATATGTTATTATAAGTATGAAACAACCCTATTTCACCATATAACCATCCAATGGAAAACGAAATCACCACGCGTGCGTACGTACGGAATACCGTCTCCACGTCGTGGTGTAATCTATTTTCCACCACCACCTTACTTGGATGGGTATAATGGTGTCAATAATAACTATATATGATTATTGTAAAGTGATATTAATTCTAAAATAGTATACATACACTCCAATACAATTCCACGATCATGAGAATGATATCACCACTCGTGCGTACGTACGGACTACCGTCTCCACAACGCGATGAGATTCATTCTCCACGTTAACCATTCATGAATGGTTATAAAGTATATATAATAAGTAATCATGAAATATATGACATAATAATGATACTGTATTTATGTTTATATATATGTATGTCATCTACTAAATTCCATTCAACTCAATACGGAAACGAAAACTGCGTTCATGCGTACGTACGGCCTACCGTCTCCATGAACGGTGTATTTCTTTCCATTTACTGATCTATTATATATATGTATATTATGAATATATATTAAATATAAATCATGTTTTAGATTCTGTAATTAAGTAATCATGATCTAAGTAATCATATGAATAATTACAAGTCA
Organism: Viscum album; assembly: GCA_963277665.1. Lineage (NCBI taxonomy): Eukaryota > Viridiplantae > Streptophyta > Magnoliopsida > Santalales > Viscaceae > Viscum > Viscum album. The sequence continues at coordinate 1,586,019,525 of OY728141.1, read as the reverse complement.
AAACACGGACGACAAATGAAACGATTTTACCCAAAACGCTCTTTAACATGGAATTTACAAAAGAACGGGTAATATAAAGTCATAAGTGAACCATATATGATATCATAACAATGAGTATGATTCTGGAATAATTCAATAACATTATTTAAATCATTATACAGGAGGTTCGGACACTTGCGAAGCAAATCGGACCTAAGGTAAGGGAAAATATCACAATCTCATTTTTTATCCGAGATTGTTTATACTTTGGTATTTACTGCGATGTATTTTATCATCCACATACGTGTTCCCTCAATATGTATTATTGTTTCCATCTACCTACAATTGTTTAAATCCAATTTTACCCTTCGGTGAGTTTTTAGTAAAAGATATGAAAGGAATATTTTGTCGTTTTTCATACGAGGTACTTTTTGACTTTTCCGAGAAAAGTACGAGAAGAATGTTTTTTAACTTATACGACATGAATGGATTTTTAAAACATTATCTCCAATAAGCTTCCTTTAAAATTTTTCAAGTTTATTATTAATCAACTTATTTTAGTTTCGAATTGTATGACATGTTAGGAAAGGAAAAGTTTTTTTGAAGTAGAAAGGATATTTTCCTCAAGAATGGAGTTCAAATGTTTTATCAAAATTATTTTCCATATAAGATAATATAGGGTTCTGTTTCTATCCCTATTATTACATTGATTTGATTATGTTGTGATGGAAATATTTTTATCAATTCCTTTATCTCATATGAATTGTTTTATGATGTCATGATGATTAAGATTCCCATTTTTATTACATGGGTTATGCTATGATGTATGGTTTATGATTTTGTGGCACACATAAGAATGGTATAATTATGAGATGGGTGGGACCTATATCTCCCTCCACTGCATTGGGTAAAGATTTTATATCTCATGAGATAGACATGACAATAACAACAGGTTATACCGGTTCAGTGAAACAGGACTGAAATGAGGAGTGAACTCGGTTCAGAAATGGACTTTGTCCACTCAGATAGTCTTGGAAATGAGTCTTGACTAATAAGAAATGATTTTCTATGATTATGTGTGTATGACACAAAGTTTCATGTTTTAAGTTATGATTATTGGGATTACATTTCACTACTATGATTTATCCCATGTTATGATATTATGATCTGTTTTGCAGGTTAAGATTTACAAAATGTTATGTTCTTATGAATAAGATGTGATTGATATTTCTTTTGTTTACCCTTACTAAGCATTTGAGCTCACCCTTTTATGTTTTCTTTTCCCCAGGATATAAAGAAAGGTTTTAGGTAAGAAAAAAAGGGAAGATCTTTATGGGAGATGTTGAAGATCTTTCACCACGATTAGAAGATTATATTCTGAGTTTCCAAAGACACTAAACTATTACGGTCCTTGTGTGTGTGTTTTTTTAATGTACTAATTATTCCGCAAAAGTAATGTAATGTCCATGTACGTCAAGATTCTGGTCTCTACAAAGCTGATGAGTCATTACGGTTGGGTGTCAATTACAGGAAGATGAATTAGATAACCGTTAATAATCGATACCCTCTTCCTCAAATTAAAGATATGTTTGACCAAATTATAGGTGATTCAATGATCTCTAATAAGGATGTATGATTGGGAAATTATCATCTAAGGTTGAGACATTTTTATATACAACGAAAAACCTTTAGAAGCTGGTACATGTTTTATTAGTGTGTGGTGATGTAATTCGGGTTGACCAATGTGTCATAAGTGTTCATGTATCTAATGAACTGATTATTTTATCTTTATCTACACAAGTTTGTGGTTCTCTTTTTGTTGATGAAATTTGGGTGTACTCTAAAACACATGATAATCATGCCAAACATCCTAATATCATATTGTGAACACAAAAAGAGAATAGGATATATTCCAAGATATAAAAATTTCATTTCGGGATTGACAAGGTTCATTTCATAGGGTGCATCATCTTGGAGGAAGGTTTATTTGTTGGTATGTAGAAGGTACATGCAGTGGTGTCTTGGGAGCATCCCAAGAATGTTTCTTGATGTCCAAATCTCACTATATTTTTTTCAGTTATTATGTAAGGTTCATTAAATTATTTTTCTATTTGGAAGCACCAATTTCAGGTTTGACCAAAATGGGTATCATGATTGAGTGGCCTGAGGATTTTGAGAATTATTTTCAGGAACTGAAGAGTTGGTTGAAAATAGTAATGATTCTGATCTTACCTAATCCAAGTAAGAAGTATACCTTGTTCTTTTATGTGGATGGTGTTGGTATTAGATTAGTGATGATGTAGGATGATTGGGTTGTGTAATATGGGTCATGGAAGTTGAGGACTCATGAAATAAATTAACATATGCGTGATCTTGAGTTGGTTGTATTAGTTCATGCCTTGAAATATTGGCGGAATTACTTGCTGTGAAAATGGTTTATGGTTTATACTGATAATAAAATACTTAAATACAACTTCTCTAAATGTAATGTGAATATTATTTAGTGAATAGTGGTTTAATATATTAAAAACATTGAATTTGAGTTGGTTTACACACTAGGAAAGGGAAATAGTGTTGTAGATTCCTTGAGTTGGAAGACTTGTAATTAGGTTCTACAAGAATAAAATTCACAGTGGAAGATGATGGAATCAGTCTCTTAGATACATATGGAGGTTCATGATGACCAAGAAAAGAAGGACCTTGAATCCTTGGTAGTTATGACAATACTTTTGAGTTAAATAAAGGAGAAAAAAATGGGGATTCATAGTTTATGTCTTTGGAATAAAATCTTAAAAGGTGGGGAACCACCTTATGGTTGGAACATTGGTGATGATGGTATATTTTATGTTCATGGTCATGTTGTTGTGAAAACATGTATGTGAGAATGATTGATTCACTAGTTTCATGCATCGAAGTGGGTTGTGCATCCTGTTCTGACCAAAATGTATTAGGCCCTTTTTAGGTAGTATTGGTGGCCATGGATGAAGAAAGAGATTGTGGGTTTCATGCTGTGATGTCTTACCTGTCAGTAGGCTAAGGCTGAGCATCAGTGATTCTGTGGTTTTTTGCAACCATTTCCTTTTCTAGAATGGAAATGTGATGATGTAACTATTTATTTTTTTGTCTTCCAAGGAATATTTGCAAGAATGATTTGATCTGGGTAGTCATTGATCAGTTGAATAAAGTGGTTCAATTCTTATCGATTTGAGAGAATTTCGTTGTGGACCAGTTGGTTGAGTTGTCTATTAATGAAATAATATGGATGCATGGGCTACCACTAATGATTTTTTCACATCGAGATTCATGTATTATATTGGTCATATGGAAGGTATTATAGAGAGAGATTGATAATCAAGTGGTTTTTAGTATTGATTTCCACTCGTAGATGGACGAGAAGTTAGAACATACACTACTACAAAAACGGGCAAGGGAAGTGATACCCTATTATCAGCGCTAAAAAAATCGCTGCTAAAGGGGACCCCTTTATCAGCGCTTTTTTTAGGAGTGCTGATAAAGAGGGGATTTATCAGTGTTTTTTCCTACTGGTGAAAAATTTTATGTTTAAAAAAAAATCATGAAAAATATATTATTGTTATATATATATATTTATATTGATATAAATATAATATATATTTTTTAAATATGTTTTAGATACTTATAAATAGACTATTTAATTTAATATATAAGAAATTTAGTGAAAATGGATTTAAAATATTTTAAAAAAATTTATTATTTAATAATTTTCTAATTATTATCAATTAAAAATCATTTAATGACAATTTGAAGTCACAAAAAATCAAAAAACAAATTAAAAAAAAGATATAAAATAAGTTAAAAATGCAACTGTCTCCATTTGAGCTCCACATCATATCAAATCGAATCCTGTGACGAGCTTTACGTGATAGTGACCGAATCAAAGCTTTATTCATATTTTTTGAGACCAAAAATGGACCATAAGGCCTCCAAAACTGAGTTTTTAGTCAGGATACACCGATTATTTAACATTAAAACAAGTATACCTCTTGATTCGGATGTGTGTTATCCATGTACAACATATCATATCGAATATTGTTTCATTTTCTTCAATTTGACTAGTTGTCGAGTTAAAATGGGCTTTTGTATTATAAGTTATGATCGTTTCAACATTTTATGGCTTTTCAAATGCACATATATATGTATTTATCCATAAATATATGTGTCTTTGTGTGTGTGTTAGTGTGTGTGTGTGTTGTATATTTGTATGTATGTATTTATTTATTTATTTATAAACACACATAAAATTTTTTTTTTCATAAATGTATTTAAAACTAATCTTATAAGTATATATTAATATAAAAATGAATATGCGGATAAAAAATTATAACTAAATATATATATATATATATATATACATAAATATAAATATATATTAATATACGAATGAATATATATATACAAATATATGAATAAATATATTTATATTAATATGAATATAAATCAATATATGAATAAATATAACTATATATATATATATAAATAAATAGATCTATCATTAAATAGAGAAAAAACAAAATAGCTTAGTGTTAAAGGTGCAGCCACGAAAGGGGGAGTTTGCGGGTTCAATTTCGGGTGGAAGCAAAGGGGTGCGCGGGTGTGAGGATGCGCATGAAGTTATGTATGCGGGAGACCTCCTAGTATTGATAAAGGGGGGGTCAAGTGCTGTTAAAAAGCACTCCCCGCATTATTTAATCCTTTTTTTTTAATTTTATCAGTTTTTTAAAAGCGCTGATAAAAGGGACCCCCTATATTAGTGTTGAGATTTACAAAACTTTTTTATAATTGTTAATTCCCATTTTGAGTGAAAATATAGGCCGTTTTGTAGTAGTGATACCATTCATGTACTATAAGACAAGTTGACAGCATGTGTCCAATATTTTGGTGGATAATGGGAAAATCATCTTGTACTTTTTGAGTATTCCAAAAACAATAGTTACTAAGATATGATCCATATAGAACTGTTTCAGGCACTCTATGGAAGGCCATGTAGATCATTTTTGTGTTGGGTGGAAGCTGGATAATCATAATTTCTTGGACCAAGTCTCATGTAAGAGACATCAGAACAAGTTCATTTGATTCAAAAACGTATAGAAATGAACCATATCATCAAAAACTACATGTTGATAGGCTTCATTAACCACTTGAATTTTTTCTGGGTGGCCATTTTTTCTTTGGGAATTGTCAAGGTTTGATCACTGCCAAATTCGAAAACAATGAAAGTTGGCACCCAGGTACATGGGGCTATTTGAGATCGTGGATATGATCAGACCAGTGGAATACTGATTGGATCTTACACAGTGGAATATTGGTATGCATGATGTTTTCTATGTTTCTAAACTTCCACAGTATCACCCTAAAACATATATTGTTACTGATGTTAAATATGTTGAACTTGAGGTTGATGTGTCCTTTAAGGAGAATATGGTTCATATTGTAAATCGTATTGAAAATTTTATGGGGAAAGATCATACCCTTGTTTTGATTTTTGTGGCAGTATGGTAATTTTATAGAAGAAACATTGGAATGTGATTTAGATATGTGGGCTCAGTGTCCCAATCTCTTATTTTCGGAAGCTTAGTGATTCTTTGGATGAGAGTATCAAAGAAGATCTATTATAAGATGCAGAGGCTATAAGATACCAAACATATTGAACGTATGTACTTGTTTAATTTTTAGTTTGAATTTATTTATTTTGGTTAATGAAATGTTTACCGGATGTATGATAAGGTTTGGGAGGTTTCTGGGGGTTTGTTACATGAAAGAATGGGGAATTGGTCCATTTGTTCAAGTTTCATGGTTTGCGAAAGGTTAGTGAAAACTCTGGGTGGGGGGAGAAACACTGTGTGGTTTGAGATGGTGGAATTTCGAATGATTGGAAAATATTTTTTCATACCTTGTGGAACTTCCTTGATACCATTTCACTTATACCCTTATTGGATAGTTTCATAAGCACAATTCTCACATAGTTTTGAAAATCATGCATCCATACCATATGCCCCATCAAAAAGTGAAAAATCAAGATATTTCACAATGGTATTTTAATTTTCTCACCTAGTTTTCCTCCTATTTATTTTCCTCTCAACCGTAGTGATGAACCAAACTCTCCCAAGAATCAAATGGAGAATTCTCCATCAATTATATGCTGTTTGGAGAACCTTTGTTTGTGCGTAAAATCTCTAGGTATGTCTAATCGCCCTCTGGTTTCTGTTATCCATATTAGGTCATGTAGATTTTCTCATATTTTTTCAAATCCCATAATGAACTCTCATTTGGTAGATCATAAATTGGTTCTTCAAGGGGTGCTTAAATATGGATCTAAGGAAAAGGTTAAGGGTTTGTTAATAATTTGATTCTAGGTTGGTGGTCAAGTCATTATATCTCAGGGTTTTGGTATAGATTTTTCATGTATGGTTGTGTCCTTGGTTTTCCTCTTATTGTGTTTTTTGAAAAATTTGATGAGATTTGGTAAAATGGTTGGTTAATGAATAAATGGAGCCCTCATGATAGATGTGGGATGTGTTGAGGATGATTTTACCAGTTTAGGTCCACCTAGGAGGTGCGCCAACATTTTCGAACCTAGATCATATTAGTGTTAGGAACAAAATTGAATTATTTTGAAATAGATCTATGATATAAATGTTTACATGTTTGTTTGAATTATGATTGGCACCAATATAAGCTGTGTCTTTTTGTTTATATTGGCATAAGGGATTGTTTTGCTTAACATTAATTGGGTGGGACATAATAAAAAATTTGTTCTAAGTCATTTAGGAAATGTACATGAAATGCATAAGTGGGTTAATCTATGAGAAATGCTGAATGTGATAAATTGGTAAATTTTTTGGTGTTAATAAATGTTTTTAGTGGGATAATATGAGATAATTGATGAATATGTTAAGGGGATAATGTATAGAGGCAATTGAAAATTTCAAATGGGTGACTTTATGGAAATTGTTAAACATTCCAAATTAGTTAATGTGTGGGAATTGTTAAGAATTAAAAATGGGTTGATTTATAGAAATTGTTGAATATTTGAAATGAGTTAACATATATAATTTTTTTAATATTATAAATGGGTTAATTCATGAACAGGAAATTGGGTTAAATGAGTTATACTATGTAATTTTTAAATGTGTTATTGGGTTAAATAATAAGGAAGATTTATGTTCTAAATGGTAGGTGAAATATTAATGTTATGTGTATTTATTATGCATGTTTTTTTAAATGGTATATGGGGTAAATGGACAAATATTAATGTTTGTATGAATTGGTTGTTGTTGGTTATTGGAATTGTGGATCTACTCCCAGGGGTTGGGTCAGATTGTGGCCTTAAACCCACCCCATAATTCCTGGGTTAGAGAAGGGGACTGAGGCTCTATACCTCTAAAGATCATGAAGTGTATATTATGAAATGATCTATAAGTGGGGTTGAAATTAATCTTCTATCAATAAATACCTATATATTTTAATGGTATGAATTAATCTAAAGTTTCACCAAAAATCATTTATTCTTCCATTATTTGGTTATTGATAGTGTTTGAAGGGGACCAGAGGTTGGTTTTATAGATTTTTCCTTGATTTCAGGGTAAAAATATTACACAAGGTGAAGGCCATGTTATAATCAATATATTTATTTATTGGTGAGGGATGTATAATATTTTGTTTTATAGTTTGTGGTTGGTAACACAGTAACCACAGAGTTGAATTGTGATTATTTTCCTTGAGGCTTGAATTCATTGTTGGGTGATGAAATGTATTCGATGAATTTGTAGACAATGGGGGTTTCTTTACACTATTATGGGAATAATTACATAGTATCATGACATAGGATGAGGTGATCATTATTGTTAGTTCTTTGATGGAATGGTTTATTGAATTTTATTTTATATGAAGACACCATAATATGACCCGAGGAATGATTGTTATAGCATCTCGCCTTTTTAATACATATATTTTTATTACATTTTACATACATAGGATCTTTAATGTCTAGTGTATTGAAAATCAAGAATATAAAACATGAGAACAACATAAAGAATTCTTCTAAACACTTGAAAGGCTTCTTCATTGTTCATCCTATGTTCATTAAAGAATCTCATAACCTGGGAGCATACATCAAAGGAATGGTGATCAGAAGGCCCAGTAAGGAAAACAAGAGAAAACTTTTACATGTGAACTTCAGATACATCAATAATGTCAGGATAAATAACATTAAGGCATGAGAAAGAGATCATGAGGCATATAATAATAAAAATAATTTATTTCATAACATGAATATGTGGCAACAACATTTAACCTAGACAAGCATTTCTATATCTCCAAGATCCATCCCCAATGTGTCATTAAAAATTACCAGGGTTATTCACCAATGTATTGTTAAAATGGTCATCTTTAGAGATTAAGTCTTTACCCAATTCATTAGAGTGCTATCAGGGAGCACCCTTAATTTTCCTTTATTATCATTTGATCCACATATATCATCATCAATTGTTTCATAAATAACCCATATAGCATAAAATAAATGGGTTTCATTTCATAGTAATAATATTTTAAAAACTGCATTAAACACGTGATCTTTATGTCACTTTAAACCCATAGAAAAGGAAAGCCGGTATCATTTATGTAAATCCCAGAATTTAAAATAGAAAAATTTGATATATATGTGAATACCCCTGTAGAATATAGAGTTTTGAGTATTCTCTTAATAAAATAAAATAATTTGAGAAAAAGAGAGAGACATTTTGAGATGAAAATTCGGCAGCATAACGACTATGTTGCAGGGTTTTAGAAAACATTAAAAAGAGAGGGGACATGGGTCACCAACTCATAAATGATCCATAAAATTGTATAGGGAAAGAATATAATGGATATAAGAACATGGTAAAGAAATTTTATGGAGATACCATGTTAAATGTAAAACATGAAAGGAAGATAAAAATAAGATTTCTCTTATAAAAATTCGGCAGCCTAACAGCATCACTTAAAACCTAAAAAATGAATTGATGAGATAGAAAAGGGTATCTCATCACATGAACATAAATATGACATTATTATGGATATATATATCATACCCCAGCATAATAAAAAGTAACTTCAAATACTTGACATAAAAATAGAACATTGAAAATGAGAAGGGTGAAAGAATCCCTTATGAAAATTCGACAGCCTAACGACGCCACTTAATCATTCTTAAAATGAATTGATGAGAGTAAGAGGGGGTCTCTAATCATATGAAATAGAAAATTACATTAGTATTAATATAAAATAACAACCCCAACATAATAACATAGATCTTAAAATAAATTACATAAAAGAGAATACATAAAAAGAAAGAGAGAGGTAGGATCACTTACAAGAATTCGGCAGCCTAACGACACTACTAAAACAATCTTAAAATGAGTTGATGAGAGAAATAGGGGGTCTATAATCATATGAAAATTAAAAATACAGTAGGATGAATATAAAATAACACCCCCAATATAAGAAAATTGAGCTTAAAATAAATGACATAATGGAGAATACATGAAAAGAAAGAGAGAGGTTGGATCCCTTACAAACATTCGGCAGCCTAACGGCACCACTTAAACATTCATAAAATGAATTGATGAGAGAAAGAGGGGGTCTCTCATAATAATAAAATGAAAAGGAAATTAGGATGAATATAAAATAACATCATCAACATAAGAACATGGAGCTTAAAATAAATGACATAAAGGAGAATACAAGAAAAGAAAGAGAGAGGTAGGATCCCTTACCTTGAAGAGTAACTTCGAAAGCATGAAGTTTAGGACCTTAGGATGCTTGAGGGAACCTTGGGAGGATCCTTTGGAGTTAAAGAGACCAGAACATCGTTGGGGAGGATTTGGAAATGAAATGAATGTGGGAAAGGGTTGGTATTTATTGGAGAAGTGAGGGGACAAAGCATTAATTACCAAGGGACACCTCATCGGTGGTATTGGAAAAATCATGGGCTTTCCCATGGTATTTTCCAATGGTATTGGCCACTTGGGAAAACTCATACCTTATCTTACTATTCATAAGTCTAACAGAATTATTACATAATTATTACATCCTTAATGTTGTCAATAAACACTTCAAACTCAAAAACTGTATTTTCACTATTCACCGAAAATTCAACTTTCTTAGAAAAATCCTAAAAATTCACCTTAACCAAATATCGAAGATATGATTTAAAAAATTAACACCATTTTATAAAAATATTTTTCTAAATATTTTTAATTTAATTTTTAATTAAAAACATTATTCACTAAAAATTCAACTGTTTAGAAAAATCCCAAATATTCACCTTAACCAAATATCGATGCTCTGATTTCAAAATGAACTCCATTTTATGAAAATAATTTTCTAAATATTTTTAATTTAAATTTTAAATAAAAATACTATTCAACCGAAATAAATAATACTTAACCAATAATTAATGAAATAGTTATTTACTTATTTTTATTGAATCACATTATTGATCAAGGTGCCTAAATTATATTAATACTTTCTTATGTGTAGTTTCTTAATCCATTTGGTCACATTAATGGTCATAATCATAAAATCACAATTCATAATATATTATTCATCAAAAAATTAAGTTGATCTTATTAGACTCTAAATTTCATACTGAACACAAGTGTAGAAGAAAATTTTATTGAAAATCATTACACAATATTAATTATTTACAGTTTACATTAATATTTTTAAATATCATTTTTTCAAGAATTCATCAATAATATGAATACTATATTTATCCAGAAATTTAAAAATTTATGGACTTCACCATAAGAATGCATCACCATTTTTATTTAAATCAAAGGATTACACAAGTCAGTTACGGTCTCATTACATAGCCCCTTATAACACCAGCATAGGACCTAAGTGTAAGGTGTGCTAGGGTGATAGAATCTTGGGGCGGCTCGGCCAACATTTCCCAAGTTGTGATTTCTATCTACTTGAACTTCTCACGAAGGTGATTCTATTCCTGCTTCACACGAAGAAGTTCATCTTGGGTTTGGTCCAGAGCAAAGCCCAAAGGTGCTACCTCCTTCATGAGTTCCATCAAATGGGTATCGATTGGCCCGATACTACTGGACGAGGCCATCGAATCTTCTTTCTATATTAATTAATCAAGATCACTTTTATTTATAGACGATAATCACAAAATTTAGTTTCCAATGGTCATATTGACCAACAGTCATATAACAGTCGAAACCCAATGATCTTATTTTAATTATACTAATTTTTTTTAAATGAAATAGTTTTTTTGAGTATAAAATAAAATAACACACAAGCTTAGGAAACAAAATTTATTCAAAATTTTGGGTGGTTACAATCTTCCCCCCCTAAGAAATTATTTCCTCGTAATTTTAAAAATGGTCTTGGAAATTTCGTCGAAAGTCCCACATCAGAAAAAGAGTTAGTAAAATTATTCCTTTTAAAGAAATAAAGGTATGCACAAAGGTCACCCGAGTTAACCCATACTAGGATTCCATGTAGGAAAACATGGATATGGAAGAGAAAACAAAGGGTAAAGTTCTGATGGAGAGTGATAGAAAACATGATTAGGAGAAAATTAACCACAAGAAGATCACAAACTTAAGATGTGTTAAACTGTCTTTGATTACCTGGTAGGAAACGTAAACCATTGACATTTTTGTTTTACGTTCCTTTTCATAATTTTGAGGAATTCATTTACTAAATAGAATAAAAACATAAGGAAATATACTTACCTAAAAGTAGAGTTTCATCCCTTAATAAGTTTCCACCAAGACTAATCTTTTCTCCAAACAATGAGCATTCAAAAAGACTTTGTCTCATCATCAGCACAATAATAACCTTCTCTTGAATCACATAATCCACAAAAGAATAACAATATTTTTCCCTTGTCTTTAGTCATTAGCTAAAACTAAAATGGTTAGTACGAGATCATATAATCCCCAAAAAAGATTAACATTTACAAAAATAAAAATGACTATTAATCTCAAAAATTCAACAAAAGTACCCAAAGTTGTAGAAAGACCATTCAACACACAATCATCCGTAAAATTCTTCAGAATAATCTAAACTAAGATTGGAACCCAAAACTCAGAAAAATTTAATCACATAGTCTTCCCCAAAAAATCTTAACATTTTTCTCCTAATAACATCGACTATTATTAATGTCTCACACTAAATTTTAATTAAACTATTCACATATTCTCAATAATAGGTTCATCATTTTCCAGAAATAACCCAAATCACCATATGTCCACAATAAATACAAAAATTCTTACAAGAAAAATTCAACCATTCCTCCTTAATTAAAATCATATATTATTTTATTTCCCTTAGGCATATAGTACTCCAAAAGAGAAAACATTGTCCAATATAACCATTATCATTTAATCACCAAACTATTTTCCTATACAAAGGATATCCATTTGATAAAACATGACTTTACAAAATCAACTTATTCTTGATCCATAAAAATAGCAGGCGCATTAGTTAGTCTGAAGGTCATAACAACAAACTCATAATGACCATATCTTTATTAGAAGGTAGTTTTTGTATTATCACCATTCTTCACCCTCAATTGATGATAACCAGAACAAAGATCAATCTTAGAGGAGAATGGAGCCCCACGAAGTTGATCAAATAAGTCATCAATTAATTTAAGAGAGTATTTGTTATTCATTGTGATCTCATTCAATTCTCTATAATCAATGCATAGCTGAATCAATCCATCCTTCTTCTTTACAAAGAGAACTGGTGCTCCCCAAGGAGACACACTAGGTCTAATAAACCCATTCTCCAAAAGATCTTGTAGTTGTTTCTTTAATTCCACTAGATCCGAATTTTCCATCCTATAGAAAGTCTTTGACATCAGATGAGATCCAGGTATGAGTTCAATGGATAACTCTACCTCTCTTTCTGGGGAAGGTCCAGGTAACTCCTCATGAAATACGTCAACGTATTCATAGACAATGGGGACATTTTCTAAAAGATGAAATACTTCATGAGAAACTTATTTCATTTAAGAATATTTTAACTAAAAAGGATTTTTTGTCCTAAAACATCATGCTTAGAAAATTAAATTTTTCTTTAATTCCTTCATAATGATTCATAAGAATCTTGCGATTAACCAAACATATCCCCCGATAGTGTCATAACCAAGAGTGCAGAAAGGCCCATTTTTGTGTACCAGTTCTCATTTGAGTCTAGCTCAAAGCGGTGTTCTCGGGTTTTACCCCTATGTACATTTTTGTCAGAGCCACCTATACCTGCTCTTATCTAGACAGGGATGTATTTTCTTGATAAACCACTTACTCAATACTCACCAAAATACGAGTAATATTTCCTATATTTAGTCTTTTCTATAGGGTTCTTCCTAATGTTTTCATATCCTAATTTATAGAAATAACTAAACTATCCTTTGATACCAACTATAGCATCCCGCCTTTTTAATACATAACTTTTTATTACATTTTACATACAAAGGATCATTAAAATCTAGTGTCTTGAAAATCAGGAACATAAAACATGAGAACAATATTAAAAATTCTTCTAAACACTTGAAAGCCTTCTTCATTGTTCATACTAAGTTAATTACAAAATCTCATAACAGGGGACCATACATCAAAGGAAAGGGTGAGAATAAGGGCTAGTAAGGGAAACAAGAGAAACATTTTACATGTGAACTTGAGATACATCAATAAAGTCATGATAAATAACTTTAAGGCATGAGAAAGAGATCTTGAGGCATATCATAATAAAAATAATTTGTTTCATAAAATGAGGATGTGGCTACAACATTTAAATTAGACAATTATTTCCTTATCACCAAGTTCCATCTTCAAGGTTTCATTAAAAAATTACCAATGTTATTCACCAAGGTATCATTAAAATGGTCATCTCTAGAGATTAAGTCCATACCCAATGTATTGGAGCGCTATCAGGGTGAACCCTTCATTTGTATTTCTTATAATGTGAGACACATATATCATCATCAATCATTTCATAAATAACCCATATATCATGAAATAAATGGGTTTCAGTTCATAGTCATAACATTTTAAAAACTGCTTTAAAGACGTGATCTGTATGTCACATTAAACCCACGGAAAAGGAAAGAGGGTCTCAGGTACGTAAATCCCAGAATTTAAAATAGAAAAATTTTATATATATGTGAATACCCCTATATAATAAAGAGGTTTAATTATTCACTTAATAAAATAAAATAATTTTAGAAAAAGAGAGAGACATTTTGAGACGAAAATTCGGTAGCATAACGGCTATGTTGCAGGGTTTTAGAAAACATTGAAAAGAGAGGGGACATGGGTCACCCATTCATAAATAACCCATAGAATAGTATAGGGACAGAATATAAAAGATATAAGAACATGGTAATGAAATTTTAAGGACATACCATATGAAATGTAAAACTTTAAAGGAAGATAAAAATAAGATTTCTCTTATGCAAATTTGGCAACATAATGGTGTCAATTAAAACTTCAAAAAAATGAATTGATGAGATCGAATAGGGTATCTCATTACATGAACATAAATATGACATTATGATTGATATAGTTATCATACCACATCATAAGAAAAAGTAACTTGAAATACTTGACATAAAAATAGAACATTGAAAATGAGAAGGGTGAAAGAATCCCTTATGAAAATTCGCCAGCATAACGGTGCCACTTAAACATTCTTAAAATGAATTGATGAGAGAAAGAGTGGGTCTCTCATCATATTAACATGAAAAGGAAATTAGTATGAATATAAAAGAACATCCCCAACATAATAACATGGAGCATAAAATAAATTACATAAATAAGAATACATGAAAAAAAGAGAGGTAGGATCCCTCACAAAAATTCGGCAGTCTAACGATGCCACATAAACATTATTAAAATGAATTGATGAGAGAAAGAGGGGGCCTCTAATCATATTAAAATGAAAAGGAAAGTAGTATGGATATAAAATAACATATCCAACATAAGAACATGGACTTAAAATAAATAACATAAAGGAGAATACATGAAAATAAAGAGAGAGGTAGGATCCCTTACAAAAATTTGGTAGCCTAACGGTTCCACTTAAAAATTCTTAAAATGAATTGATGTGGGAAAGAAGGGGTATATAATAATATGAAAATGAAAAGGACAGTATGATTAATATAAAATAACACCCCCAACATAAGAACATGGAGCTTAAAATAAATAACATAAAGGAAAACACATGAAAATAAAGAGAGAGGTGGGATCCTTTACCTTGAAGAGTAACTTCGAAAGCATGATGTTCGGGATCTTGGGAGGCTTGAGAGTGAATTGGGTGGACTCCTATAAAGGAAAAGAGACCATAAATTCTTTGGGGAGGATTTGGAAATGAAATGAATGAGGTAAAGTCTTGGTATTTATTGGAGAAGTTAGTGGACAAAGCATTAATTGCCATGAGACACCTCATCGGCGGTATTGGAAAAATCATGGGCTTGCCCATGGTATTTGCCCATGGTATTGGACACTTGGGACAACTCATACCTTATCTTAATATTCATAAGTCTTACAGAATAATTTCATAATTATTACATCCTTAATGATGTCATTAAACACCCGAAACTCAAAAACTGTATTTTCACTATTCACCGAAAATTCTACTTTCTTAGAAAAATCCTAAAATTACACCTTAACCAAATATCAATGCTCTGATTTAAAAAATTAACTCCATTTTATGAAAATAATTTTCTAAATAATTTTAATTTAATTTTTAAATAAAAAAACTATTCACTAAAAATTCAGCTGTTTCAGAAAAATCCCAAAAAATCACTTTAACCAAATATCGATGCTCTGATTTCAAAAATGAACTCCATTTTATGAAAATAATTTTATTAATATTTTTAATTTAAATTTTAAATAAAAAAACACTATTCACATGAAAAAACTAATACTTAACTAATAATTTCGGAAACAGTTATTTACCTATTTTTATTGAATCACTTTACTTGATCAAGGTTCCTAAATTATATTAATACTTTCTTAAGTGAAGTTTATTAATCCATTTGGTCACATTACTAGTCATAAGCATAAAATCACTATTCATATTTTACTATTAATCAAAAAATTAAGTTGATCTTATTAGACTCTACATTTCATACTGAACACAACTGTAGAAGACCATTTTTTTAAATAATTACACATTATTAATTAGTTAAGGTTTACATAAATATTTTAAAACAGCCTTTTTCTAGAATTCATCAATAATATATATACTATATTTATCTAGAAATTTGAGAATTCAAAAACTTCACCATAAGACGGCATCACAATTTTTATTTAAATCAACGGATTAAACAAGGCAGTTATGGTCTCGTTACATAGCCCCTTATAACACCAGCATAGGACCTCAGAGTAAGGTGTGCTAGGGTGATAGAATCTTTGGGCGGCTCGGCCTACATTCCCCGAGTAGTGATTTCTATCTTCTTGAACTTATCACAAAGGCGATTCTATTCCAACATCACATGATGATGTTCGTCTTGGGTTTGGTCCAGAGTAAAGCCCAAAGGTGCTACCTCCTTCCCGAGTTCCGTCAGATGGGCTTTGATCAGCCCGAGACAATTGTACGGGGCCATCAAATATTCTTTCTATATTAATTAATCAATATCACTTGTATTTATAGAAAATAATCGCAACATTTATTTTCCAACGGTCATATAACAGTCAAAACCCAATGATTTTATTTTAATTATACTCATTTTATTAAATGAAATAGATTTGTTCAGTATTAAATAAAATAACACACAACGTTAGGAAACAAAATTTATTCAAAATTTTGGGTCGTTAGATTCTTCCCCCCTTAAGAAATTGCATCCTCGAAATTTTACTGTTGGGCTTTGAAATTTCGTTGAAAGTCCCACATCATAAAAAGGGTCAGTAAAACTATTACTTTAAAAGAATGAAATGGATGTACAAAGGTTACCCGAGTTAAACCATACTAGGATTCCATGTAGTAAAACATGGATATGGAATAGAAAACAAAGGGTCAAGTTCTAATGGAGAGTGATAGAAAACAATATTAGGATAAAATTAACTGTAAGAAGATCGCAAACATAATGTGTGTTAAACTGTCTTTCATTACCCAGTAAGAAACGTAAACCAATGACACTTTTGTTTTATGTTCCTTGTCATAATTTTGAGGAATTCATTTACTACATAGAATAAAAACATAATAAAATATACTTACCTTCAAGTAGAGTTCCGTCCCTTCATAAGTTTCCACCAAGACTAATCTTTTCTCAAAACATTGAGCATTCAAAAAGTCATTGTCTCATCAAAAGCACAAGAATCATCTTCTGGAGAATCACATAATTCAAAAAATAATAACTATATTTTTCCCTTGTCTTCAGTCATCAACTAAAACTAAAAAGGTTAGTACGAGATCATATGATCCCCAAAAAGGATAATCATTTATAAAAAGAAAAATGACTATTAATCTCCAAAATTTAACAAAAGTACCCAAATTTTCAGAAAGACCATTCAATAAAAAATCATCCTTAAAATTCTTCAGAATAATATAAACTAAGATTGGAACCCATAACTCATAAGGATTTAATCACATAGTCTTCCCCAAAAAATCTTAACATGTATCTCCAAATAACATCGACTACTATTAAAGTCTCATACTAAAGTGTAATTAAAATATTCACATATTCTCAATACTAGGTTCATCATATTCCAGAAATAACACAAATCACAATATGTCCACAATAAATACATAAATTCTAAAAAAAATCAACCATTCTCCTCAATTTGAATCCTATAGTAATTTATTTCCATTAGTCATATAATACTCCAAAAGAGAAAACATCATCCAAAATAACCTTTATCATTTAATCACCAAATCATTTTCCTATGAAAAGGATATGCCTTCGATAAAACATAAGTTTCCAAAATCAACTTATTTTTGGTCCATAAAAATAGCAGGTGCATTAGTCAGTCGGAAGGTCATACCAAAAAACTCATAATGCCAATATCTTTTTTGGAAGGCAGTTTTTGGAATATCACTATTCTTCACCCTCAATTGATAAAAACTGGAAAAAAGATCAATCTTAGAGTTGAATTGATCCAAACGAATTTTATCAAATAAGTCATCAATTTTTTGAAGAGAGTATATGTTCTTCACTGTGATCCCATTTAGTTATCTATAATCATTGGATAGATGCATAGATCCATCGTTCTTCTTCACAAAGAGAACTGGTTCTCCCTAAAAAGACACACTAGGTCGGATAACCCCATTATACAAAATATCTTGGAGTTTTTTCTTTAATTCCTCTAGCTCAACATTTTCCATCCTATAGGGGGTTTTTGACATCGGATGAGATCTAGGTATGTGTTCAATGGAGAACTCTACCTCTCTTTCTGGGGAAGGTCTAGGTAACTCCTCAAGAAATACGTCAACATATTCCTAGATGATGAGGAAATTTTATAAAAGAATAAATCCTTCATGAGAAACTTATTTCATTTATGAATCTTTTAACTAAAAATAATTTTATGTCTTAAAACCTCAGGCTTAGACAGTTACATTTTTCTATATTTAAACTTTTCTATAGGGTTCTTCCTAAAGTTTTCATATCATAATTTTCATAAAAAACTAAACTATCCTTTGAAACCTACTATAGCTTCCCGCCTTTTTAATACATAACTTTTCATTACATTTTACATATGGAGGATCTTTAAAGTCTAGTATCTTGTAAATCAGGAACATAAAATATGAGAACAATGTAAAAAATTCTTCTAAACACTTTAAAGGCTTCTTCATTGTTCATCCCAAGTTCATTACATCATCTCATAACCTGGGATCATACATCAATGGAATGGGTGAGTAGAAGGCCCAGTAAGTGAAACAAGAGAAACATTTTACATGTGAACTTGAGATACATCAATAAAGTCATGATAAATAACTTTAAGGAATGAGAAAGAGATCATGAGGCATATCATAATAAAAGTAATTTGTTTCATAACTTGAAGATGTGGCTACAAAATTTAACTCAGACAATCATTTCTGTATCACCGAGGTCCATCCCCAAGGTGTCATTAAAAATTTACCATGGTTATTCACCAAGGTATCGTTAAAATGATCATCACTACAAATTAATTCATTACCCAATTCATTGGAGCGCTATCAAGGATCACCCTTAATTTGTCTTTATTATCATTTGATCCATATATTTCATCATCAATAATTTCATAAATAACCCATATATCATAAAATAAAGGGGTTTCATTTCATAGTCATAACATTTTAAAAGTTGCTTTAAGGACATGATATTTATATCACTTTAAACCCATAGAAAAGGAAAGTGGGTCTCATGTATGTAAATACTAGAATTTAAATTAGAACAATTTTATATATATGTGAATACCCCTGTAGAATAAAGAGTTTTTATTATTCACTTAATAAAATAAATGAATTTGAGAAAAAGAGAGAGACATTTTGAGACGAAAATTCGGCAGCATAACGGCTATGTTGCAGGGTTTTAGAAAACATTGAAAAGAGAGGGGAAATGGGTCACCCACAAATAAATAATCCATAAAATAGTATAGGGACATAATATAAAGGTTATAAGAACATGTTAATGAAATTTTAAGTACATACCATACTAAATGTAAAACTTGAAAGGAAGAAAAAAAACATGATTTCACTTATGCAAATTCGGCAGCCTAACAGCGTCACTTAAAAATTCAAATAAATGAATTGATGAGATCGAATAGGGTATCTCATAATATTAACATAAAAAGGATAGTATTATGGATATATATCATACCCCAACATAAAAAAAGTAACTTAAAATACTTGACATAAAAAAAGAACATTGAAAATGAGAAGGGTGAAAGAATCCCTTATGAAAATTCTTCAGCCTAACGACGCCACTTAAACATTCTTAAAATGAATTGATGAGATCAAGAGGGGGTATATCATTATATGAAAATGAAAATTACAGTAGTATTAATATAAACTAACATACCCAAAATAATAACTTGGAGCTTAAAATAAATTACATAAAGGAGTATTCATGAAAAGAAAGAGAGAGGTAGGACCCCTTACAAAAATTCGGCAGCCTAACGACGCCACATTAACATTATTAAAATGAATTGATGAGTGAAAGAGGGGGTCTCTAATCATATGAACATGAAAAGGACAGTAGGATTAATATATAAGAACATCCCCAACATAATAACATGGATCTTAAAATAAATGACATAAAGGAGAATACCGGAAAAGAAAGAGAGAGTTATGATCCCATACATAAATTCGGCAGCCTAACGGTGCCACTTAACCATTCCTTAAATGAATTGATGAGAGAAAGAGGGGGTATCTCATCATATGAACATGAAAAGGGATGTAGTATAAATATAAAATAACATCCCCAACATAATAACATGGGGCATAAAATAAATGACATAAAGGAGAATACATGAAAAGAAAGAGAGAGGTAGGATCCCATACCTTGAAAAGTAGCTTCGAAAGCATTAATGTTGGGACCATGTGAGGATTGAGGGAACCTTGGGAGAACTCCTTTGGAGGTATAGATACCTGAAATTCGTTGGGGAGGATTTTTAAATGAAATTAATGTGGGAAAGGCTTGGTATTTATAGGAGAAGTGAGGGGACAAAGCATTAATTGCCAAGGGACACCTCATCAGTGGTATTGGAAAAAGCATTTCGTTCCCATGGTATTTTCCCATGATATTGGCCACTTGGGACACCTCATACCTTATATTACTATTAATAAGTCGAACAGAATTATTTCATAATTATTGCATCCTTAATGATGTCATTAAACACCCGAAACTCAAAAACTGTATTTTCATTACTCACCGAAAATTCAACTTTCTCAGAAAAATCCTAAAATTTCACCTTAACCAAATATCGATGCTCTTATTTCAAAAATGAACCCCATTTTATGAAAATAATTTTCTTAATATTTTTAAATTAGTTTTAAATAAAAACACTATTCCCAGAAATTTCAAATGTTTCAGACAAATCCCAAAAAATCACCTTAACCAAATATCGATACTCTGATGTCAAAAATAAACTTCATTTTATAAACATAATTTTCTAAATATTTTTAATTTAAATTTTATATAAAAAACACTATTCACCTGAAAAAACTAATACTTAACCAATAATTTTCGAAACAGTTGTTTACCTATTTTTATTGAATCACATTACTTGATCAAGGTGCCTAAATTATATTAATACTTTCTTAAGTGAAGTTGCTTAATACATTTGGTCACATTACTAGTCATAAGTCTAAAACCACTATTCATAATTTACTATTCATCAAAAAATAATGTTGATCTTATTAGACTCTAAATTTCATACTGAACACCCATGTAGAAGACCATTTTTTTGAAAATCATTACACATTATAACCATTTAAGGTTTACAAACATATTTTAAAATATCCTTTTTCTAGATTTCATGAATAATTTGCATACTATATTTATCCGGACATTTGAAAATTCAAAAACTTCACCATAATAAGTAATCAAAATTTTTATTTAAATCAAAGGATTACACAAGGCAGTTATGGTCTCGTTAGATAGCCCCTTATAACATCAGCGTAGGACATAAGATTAAGGCGTGCTAGGGTGATAGAATCTTGGGGCGGCAAGGCCAACATTGCCCGAGTAGTTATTTCTATTTGATTGAACTTCTCGCGATGTTGATTCTATTCCTGCTTCACTCGATGAAGTTCAGCTTGGGTTTGGTACAGAGCAAAGCCCAAAGGTGCTACCTCTTTCCCGAGTTCCATCAGATGGGCTTCGATCGGCCCGAGACTACTGGATGTGGCCATTGAATCTTCTTTCTATATTAACTAATCAAGATCACTTGTATTTATAGACAACAATCACAACATTTAGTTTTCAACTGTCATATAATAGCCGAAAACCAACTATATTATTTTAATTATACTCATTTTATTAAATGAATTAGTTTTTTTGAGTATAAAATAAAATAACACACAAAGTTAGGAAACAAAATTTATTCAAAATTTTGGGTCGTTACAATATTTCATCTCAATTCATCTGATCACACTAAAAACCACCCCATGTAATATTTTTATTTATTTTCATGAAAATTTCCTAATAATAATAAAAAAAATTACTCTCCTCTTAATCTAGTAGTCATAGAAATGAATATTTTGTCCTTGGTGTCTTCATTCTATTCATTATATTGCATAAAAATTTGTTCTAGGATTTAACAATTATCTATCCTAGTAAATATCACGAAGTAAGGGTAACACTTATCATTTAACATTTATATAATTGATTCCAGATTATTTCATTTTCTGATGGATACACTATAATTTAAGGTTTTTGTAGATTCTATGAAATCCATTTGTTGGTTATATTTATTTGAATTTTTTCAATGAGAGAGATTCTATGGTTTCAATTTAGGTGGCCTTTTTTCCAATTTTTTTATATATGTGACATATGTTATGTGAGATTAAGAAATTTATTATGGTACACATACCCCAAAAAATTATTCAAATTTTTTCCTTTCTTATTATGGTGGTAATAAAATCCTTGAGTATCTTGATTAGTCCTATGATAATTTTTCAATGACACCAAGGCCACCGTTGACCAATCCAAATGTGTAAAGTAATAAGGAACTAAATCTTGACTTCATTAATGTTCTCTAGTACATCATAATTCAACTACCATCAGTAATACTATCATATATAAAATATTAGACTCTATGTGGGTCAGAAAAATTTTTATAGTATTACAAATTTCACTTATTACAATTATGAATAATTAATAAAAATGAGTTATTATATGTAATGGTTCGATATTTGGTGCTATATATGAAATCACACCAAAATGATATATATGGAACCACGTTTTTCTAAAGATTCTACAAAAAATGATTAGGTAAATAACATTAAAAAATAATTTATTATGTCTAATGATAAATGGGATTTAGTTTTTCAATATTGGAAACTGAATTGTTTGTGACAACAGGGCACAATAGTGTAGTAAAAGCCATTTAAAATGTAAATGTTCTCTATATCACTCAAAAATAATCCATAATAAATCAGGAAAATGAGAAAAAAATACTATGTAAAAACATATTTAAAACAAATGATACCACTTGTTTTCACTAATAAAGTAATACTTCTTGAAACATGTATCATATAAAACATACCAACTCCAAAATATATTGTTTTCATCATTAAAAAGTGGTATAAAATACTTGTAAGGCTACCTAAAATTAACTTATATGCATTATAATTATCATATCTATATTTGGAAATTTTTCCAATGAAAATATTCTTTTATGAAAAGTAAATTTCATTATTCCAATAATAGAAATATATATTTCTTAATTTTTTCTTCTAGGAGATTTTTTTAACTAAAAAACATGATTTGACATAATGATATATATTTCATCACCAATCTATTAAAAATGAACTCACTTTGGTTTTTATCATTTCAATGGGACTGATATCACTAGTATCATCCAAAACTAGCCTTTATACCCACTAGATTTTCATTGGTTCTGCATGCACACATAGACTCCAAGATTAATTATTAAGTGATAGATTTAACAACACTACTACATTTATTTCATATTTGTCACTAGTTTTATATTTCTTTTTCTACAACCATTTTTAATTTTTTATATTTTAAACAAGGTTCTCAAGGATTGTGTACATCCTTATTTCATTATGAGTATATAGATTCCAACATATATGGTTAATTATATTTTTCAAAATAGATTATATTTAATAATTTATCAATAGATTCCAACTTGAGTTCCACAATTTCATCCCAAATATACTTTTTGAATCCAAGAAAAATTATATATTCTTCTCATCCAAGGATTCCAAACCATATGAATAATTATTCATTCACTGATCAGGTGAGCTTTTTCCATAATAATTATATATACCTCCAAATTTGTATCATCAATTCATTTGTTTGGACATAACCATTTTTCATGATTTATATTTTCTTCTCAAACCATCAAGAATATGTTTGGATGAATAATAATATTATTATTTTCATACAATGGTATGGAATGATTTAATATTATATTTATTTAACAATTTGATAAAATGTCAATAAAATATTTACATTTTTATATAGTTTAAATTCATCATCATTCATTCAGTTTTGTATTTTATATCCATTTCATTTTTTATTTTATAATTTAAATTTTTTTGTTTATATTTTTTCATGGTTTTTATATTAAAACATATTTTATTAAGATCAATTTGTTTCATTTTAAAATGGTTTTTTTTAAATTAATCACTATTAATATTTTCTTATTTATTTGTTTTTCCTCGAAATTAGAATTGAATATTAATGTTTATGTTATTCACTCAACTTTTCATTATACAAATAGATTAAAGATAGATTGTACTATGGTAAATAGCAACACCCATGAGATAAATGTAAGTATATATTAGCTTCTTTTATTTTATTTTATTTAATTATTTAAATTATTTTATCATTTTAATTTATGTTATATATTATTTAATAGATTGCTTTGGAGGAATTAATAGTAAAAGTCCCCAAAATTTTGGGTCCTATTGATCATATGTATCATGTATTTGGATATAAACAACATGAAAGAGTGTTTTTTGAACATGGGAAGAATATTTCTCCAACCAAATACTGGTTTTTGGAAATATTATCTTTTAGAATTGATTCTAGTATGGTTATAGTGGAAAAAATGAATGCGGAAATTTAAAAACTAACTCTAAAAGTAGAATAATATATATAGTGTCATAAAATGATAACTGAATAACTGATGAAATATACTTTTTCCCTTTCATATACACTTCCACTATATTTTTTAGTTTTGGTTGTTGTTTTTTAATGATGATTTTCTATATTTATATGTATTTCTATACTCATGATGATGTTGATGCCAATGTCAATGTTGGTCCTACTTCCAGTGTTGTTATGAATACATATATCAATGACGATGATGGTTGTGTGAGAAGTTGTGATGGTGATTCTGTAAGAGGGTTGGATGAAGTTATTTATGGTTCTTATGACGCTGAAATTGAGACCAGATATATGTAAATTTTAATATTGGTTTATTTATATGTTTCGTTTTATTATTTTTGTAATTTTTATTATAGTTATAATGATTTTGTATTATTGAATTTTATTCTCGTGTGATGTTTTTATCAGTTATAAGTAAGGTGTAATTTTTTATGGGTGGTGTAGAATTCTATTTCCATGGTTTCAAACCATTGAAATAGATAGGTATCTATGGTTTTTACTTTGGAAATACACATATACTAGAATTTAAAACCATGGATTTACACTTTCATTATAGAAGAAATATCCATGTTTTGTAATCGTGGCTATAGGTGTATTTAAATGATGAAATTGATGGATACTACACTATTTATATTTTTTCAAACTGTGGAAATATATTTTGTAGGAATTTATATAAACATGGTTTAAAATTTTGGCCATTGTGGCGTTTCCATGGTGGAAACCAGGGCTATAGGCCTATTTCAATTCTAATTGGATTTCTCTATATAAATAACAAAATAATTTCTAAGGAATTGATGTCATATTTGAAATTATACACCAAACTATGGTAATCTATTAGTGCAATGATTAAAATGAACCTCTGATGGTAATAACATCATTTTTATGTTTTTTTCCTCTTATTTAATAGTGGAATTTATCTAAGATGGTTATGGATAATCTGAACATCGATGATATTCTAATTGTGATAGTTTTTTATCTAATTATAGAAATGCTTCTTATCCTACTACAAAAATGTGAATTTGAGTTCTTTTTATAACTCATACAATTTTTCAATCATATTCTAATGACCCCTATAGAATATCCCCAACTGAGTTATAGGAATTAAAACAATATCTTCAAGAGAACCTTGAAAACAGATTCATTCTTCCAAGTGTGTCACCTTGGGGTTCAGTTATTCTCTTTGTTAAAATTAAATATGGATCTAAATTACTTCTACATTGATTATTAGGATATAAACAATATCATGATCAAGAACAAGTATCACATAATCCATATTAATGAAATATTTTATCAAATTTATATATATCAAAAAAAATTAAGATTTAACTTTAATATGGATATCATCAATTGAGTTTCAAGAAGGGGGATATACACAAGACAACATTCTATGAAATTTTTAGTCACTATGAATATATATTTATTCTATTTGTTCTTATTAATTCCCCCACTATCTTTATGGATTTAATGAATATGTTCTTTAGAGATTATCTTGACCAATTTTTTATAGCCTTTTTGGATGACAATATTTACTATTCACTAATAAAATAATCACATTAGTATCAATTTTGAGTTGTAATAAATACCCAAAGAAAGTATAATATATAATAAAAATTAAAAAAGTTTAAATTTTGGCTACAAAATATTTCATTTTTTGGTTAACATAATCTCAATAGATAGTATATCATTAGATCCATCAGGTACAAGGACTATTGATTATTGGTCCAAATCAACCATGGTGGATGAGATCCATCTTTTTCCTCATGCATAATTTATCGCAAATATATAATACACTCATCGTGTCAAATCTTAAGGGATCCAGGTTCTTATAGATAGATTAATGTGATTGAAATTTTAGGGAACAAAAGAGAACATTAGTTAGCATACCTATGTAGACATTACTACATATTGGAGAATGGTTTTTAATAACTATTGATGCATTAAATAAATGATTTTTTAGTATTTATTATATATAATGGAATTGTTATAGATTAGTTCTCATGAAAATTGAATGTTCATGAAAACAATTAATCAACTCAAGATTTGGAGTCGGCAATGATAATTATTTCATTAAGGATATGAAGTGATTGACTATAGAGAGAAATGTATGATATATATGTTGATAATAGAATATTAATGTATATATTCACATAGTAGGATATGAATATATTATAGAAAATATGGTTAGATATTATTTAAGATTAGGGTGATTACATTTCCACCTTGGGAAATCAAACAAGGAGGATGATTCTTTAAGTCGAAAGGATCATGCAATCTTATCCCTGATGAGGATCACTTATGATTCAATATTTATTTATATAATGAAGTTGGATATGTAATTACTAAAGTAATGGGAAAAATCATATCTTTATTAGACTAATTTTCAACCATCAAACCATGTGAATGTTAAATATGTGCAGAAGAAAAATGTAATGCTGTAAAAGGTGGCTATAAATGATGATGATTTTATCATTAAACATGATGGATAGATAAGAATATTTGACAATGTTTTTGATCCATCCATACTAGATTTAAAAAATGATATGTTAGTTAAATCTCTATTTTTTTCATTCTCAATTCATCATAGATGTACGAAGATGTATAGGTATTTGAAAGAGTATTTCTGGTGGGATGAAATAAAGAGAGATATCACATACTTTTTATCTTATTGAAAGGTATGTACTAATATTAATATTGAGAGACAAATTTTTAATGGGATGTTACATCTATTAACTATACCATAATGGAAATGTGAAAATATCACAACGAATTTTGTTATCGAAATCCGCAAAACATATAATGGGTATAGTGATATATTAGTTATAGTCTATCACATTAAAATGTAAGTACACATCATATCAATCAAAGAATATTTCACTCTGGATTATATTTCTAGGATGTATATTAAATAAGTTTTAAGTTTTCATGGATCACTATTTTCAAATGTATCTAATTGGGATCTGATGTTCACATCAATGTTATGGGTAAATATCCAACAAGATCATGATACATAGTTGAATTTTGGAACTATGTATCATCCTGAAATATATTTTCTTTTTGATAAAATAATTCAAACACTATTTAATATATTGAAATATTTTTCTCTATATTTTAAAGATTTTTAGGATCAAATCCTTTCTATAGTTTATTTTTATATAGAAATAACATTCACTCGAGTATTCAAATGGCACATTTTGTATCCCTCTATAGAAGAAAGGGTAAATTTTAATCATAATAGGATTAAGTTGAAGAAAGAAATCTATTGGGACTTGATATATCTGATGAAATGGGATAGAAGGTTCAAGATATTCAATATCATATAAGGGTGGCACAAAGATGGTAGAATGGTTCTGCTGACAATCGCCGACATGATTTGAAATTTGATGATGGTGACATGGTGTTTCTAAGGATTTATCCATGAAATAAAGAAATTATATTTGTAAAAAAGGTAAAAATAATACATTGGTATATCAAATCTTTTTAAATTATTTATCATATCCGGATGGTGTCTTGTTGGTTAGTGCTTCAACCAAACATCTCTCATGGTCATGATGCATTCCATATATCTATCCTAATTAAGTACATACATAACCCTTTACATTTTCTAAAATAAGAGGTCATACAATTGTTGAATGATAATTATTATGAAGAATAACCATTCTACTCTTAATCAAATATATAAATATATTCAAAATAAGGCCACACACCAGGTCCATGATTTCTGGTGAAACCACCATTTTGAAGAATCTCTGTGGCGACCTAAAGTTATGATGAGGTAGAAGTATCCTCACACGATGGAATTGGGGTGAATAATTCCACAAGTTCAATTAATTTTAATGGGGGTATAATGTAACACCATTATATTTTATGAAATATTTTTTTCCATCAAATTTAATTTCTTCGATAGCTTGCATTACACGCAACACGATAGTCTTAACAAACTATGATATATTATTAATATTTTCATTTAAATCTGGCCCTTCTAACCTAGAAGATAATCTTAAATATATTTATAGTGAAAAAATATTTTTGAATATTGATTATAATGGTTTTTTATAAATTAAATATATTGATTAAAATTAGTTAATTTTTAGAATAGCCATTATATTTAAAGAAATATGATTTTTCCAAAACAAATGTTTTTATTGAATTTTATTGACTAATAATAAAATTAATTTTTTCCACTTTTTGAAAATTTATTTTAGAAAATAAACAGATTTTTTTAATCTATATGTCAAAATTATCTTAATTTCATTAACATTTTCTTAAAATATAAATTTTCAATGGATTGTTAATAGTACTTGTTTTTATTAGGAATTTTTAATTCAATTTTAACTTTTAATGATTTTTTTCAATATAGTTTAAAATGTAACATTAGTTAAATTAAATAAATATTAATCAATTTTTTCCATTGTAATAATTTTCATATAATATATATATATATATATATATATCAATTTGAATCTTTTTAACAATTTCCATTTCCAAAATTATTTTATCGTCGTTAATATGGGTTTAAATTAAATTAAAACTTACAAATTCGTTGACATTGATTTTGATAAATTTATTCCATTTTTGTAATAAGTATAGTTTATATTATATAATAATTTAAAATTAGTTTTTACCATAATTAATTAGAAAAATTAAAAAAATTAAATAAAAATATATGGTTTTGTTAAAGATATGATTTCTATGGGGTTAAGCTAGAATGATATGGGTTAAAAATAAAAAACTAATATATCCAACACTAATTTATTGGAAATATTTAGACCGTATCATGTTTAAGTATCTAAATTTATCCCATTTAGAACCTTTTATCATGTGTAATATGTTGATACACATATTTCTTTACAAAATATTAAAAGTGTCCCACTCACCTCACTAATAAAAGGCCACTCATTATACTATCCTATTAACACATCCAAAACTCATTGGATTAAATAATTACTACCCAAATGTGTTTCTTACATACCTGACCACGTCCTAGAGGCCTTAGTGATATCATAAAGCATATCTAGGAATGCATTTGTTTAATCCTAAATATGTTTTTTTGATGAAGATGTAATATTTTTAAATACGTGTTTTTGTTTTACTTATTTTTATAAATCATTCAAATAATATTCCATTGTGAGGATATAATAAAGAAAATTATCACACATATAATTATATTTTTTTGTTAATGAAATAACCTCTTTTCAGCTCGACCTCAATCAAATGGGAAACAAAATCACCGATCATGTGTAAAGTGGACTATCGATTCATGCAATGATATAATTCATTTTTCATCATGACCTCTCACAGATGGATATAATAATTTATTAAATTTTTTAATATGATAAATTAATGATATTATTATACATATGAAATAATTATAACATATATACTTTCTTACTTTACATTTTTTGGAATATTATATTATAGTTTGTGTGTACGAAGGACTGCCTCCTTGTGAAGCAATGTGATTCATTCATGATATGCATTCCAGGTAATAAGGATGGTTTTAATGAGAATAAGTGATATATATAAAAGAAAAAATATTCTTTAATGGTATAATATTATTACCTTATCGTTTTTCAATTTTTTCATGAAAATGGAAATAGTGATCATGTGTATGTAGGGCCTACCATCTCTATGAATTTTGTATTTTATTTTATATATCCATAATTTATGGATTGCTCCAAATAAATAAATACTAAATATGTATGATAATTATATTATTTTTAAAATTATATATATTATGGAACCATGATCAGTGTAATAGGATCAAAATAACAAATCAAAACATACAAGATAAACAATGTTGTTATTACTTGAAATGTGACTTTAAAAATAGTTTGTTAATAAATGGATAATAAAAGGACATACTTAAATCATAAATTCTATAATATATATATGTATTTATTGTTTTCTAAATATTTATAATAATATTAAATTTATTATACAAGATTTTCTAACATGTATGAATAAATTTAAGAATTGTGATAATGGATTTATAGTCTCACATCTATTTATAAGAGACTTATCACAAATTCACCACTTGTTTTTTCATTTGGTTTATATATAACCCTTTTAAAATGTTATTTAAGGAATATAATTAATTTTTTGATATTTTAATTATTATTTTATGTTATTATTTATTTGGGCCTTTGATTTATATTATTTCTAAAGGGATAAGTAATTTTTGTCCAATATTCCTTCTTTGAGGGATATGTTATTTTATGTACCTATTCTCTTTTATGAGGTGTATATACAACCCCTTTGACATGTAATATAGTGAATATTTTTATTCTCACTATATTATAAGATTAATTTATTATTTTTATTTCAAGGGGCTTATTTTTAAATGTTACCAAAGTGGTAAGAGTTTTATGTTACAATCTCATCATTTATTAGGATTTTTTATAATTTTACTTCCAATGATAAACTATTATGATATAACTCTAAATAAAATAATTTATTTTCTTATCCAATGTTATTTTATGAGAAAAACTATTTCACCATCATTTTCATCTCTTTATATACTTAAGATATTGAAAAAATGAATAAAATTATTCTTTATTACTCTCTTTGGTCGATCCTCCATTTTTCATCCAAAACCATGATTTCTAAAATCGATTTGAAAAATATTTTTAATGTGTTACATGTCATGACCTGTACCACAGGGCTTGTGCCGTTACTACCCTAATCCCGCCTCCCATAGGCCAGGGGCTGGCGACTAGTGCCGAGTAGGCATATTCTAAACAAATGGGAGGCATTTTCTTGAGTACCTATACACACGCACACAACTCCAAGACACAATAGATGGAAGGTGAATTCACTAAGTAAACCAAAACAAGGTACGACAATAGAAATTTAAATGGAAATGGGGCCATAATACAGGCCCAAATGAAATAGAAAAGTAAAAGTAAAATTTTTGGAACTCCTCCGCAGAAACCCTACCTGAATGGAAAGTATAGAAATAGTTGTCTAAAGCCACAGAAGCACATCTCGTCTATCAGGTCACTCTAATCACCAACTGGCCCCAGTCCACCAAAGACTCTATCAAAGCATTGATCATATTCACAAGACATGACACTTATGGGTGAAGCATGTGTAGGGGTGAGTAAAACAATACTCAGTAGGGACCCCAAAACACAAAGGTATACTACAAAGCAATACAGAAAATAGAATACTAAAGAGGTACACGAAGTGTACCCTTTAAGAAGTAAATTCAATAGAATCACTAGATCCATCTCACATAGGTATAAATATAATGTATTAAAATCATTACAATTATTCGTAAACACGGAATACCCAATATTATCGATACACTCATTCCCTATGAGTCACTTTGGCCTACTGGGGAACCTAGACCCGCTCGTCACTTAGGTCTGTTGGGGAACCTAGACCCACTTTTCACCTAGGCCTGTTGGGGAACCAAGACTTGATCGTCGCTTAGGATTGATAGGGAATCTAGACCTACTCATCACTTAGTCATGTTGGGGCACATAGACTCCCTCGTCACTTAGACCTAGTGTAGAACAAAGATCCAATTTTCACTTAGGATGGACATATGATTCCAACCCCAAGCGTGCATGATTCTAGAAAAATATATTCCAAAAGCCATAGGTTATAACTCAACATCCATGAAAACCCATTTATTGTATATCGAATGGAAACCCTTATCATGAGGTTCCCAACACCACAAATGCATCGTCAATCGAATGTGTGGTTTTGAAGATATGGGTGTTTTAGAAAAAGGTGGTTGGTTGGGTTCAGTCTCGGTTCGACCCAACCCAGTCTGTAAAGGCCCATTAGGAATGATGGACATAGACCATTGGGACATGGTTCCAGCCTAGCATCTCGATCCTCCTCAGGTCAGGCATGTTCTTGCGGGCTAGTTCTTCTAGCCCAGTCCGGCCACCCAGTAACCTGGTCCCCCCATCAGCTCAACCCACTATGGATGGCTAGTTTTATCCAATCATGAAATGGTGCTCGCCGCATTGGTTTGAGCCCAGTGGACCTCCATATAACCACCCCACGAATTTGTCACGGGGTCCCTGATGCGGTCTTCCGTCACAGGACACAGCTCCCATCCATGTTCAGCATCCCCGATCCACCACCCATGGGGGCTACCGCGGTTTCCACCGCTGTCGGCCTTAATATAAGTGACCCTTGCTACCACTAGGGCCTGCCAAAATATGGCCCCTAGACTACCTCCATCCTTCTATTTCGGTTGTCATTCACCTGGCACCATCGCCTCCCCAGACAACCTGCTCTGGTTGATCCACTTTTGCAGTCCTACCTTGTTCGTAGTTGATGTCACGTCAAGAAGAATATAAAAGATTTCCAGAGTAGAAGAACACATAAAGGAAACAAAATTATAGAATACAACATTTCATTCATGTTGGCAAGATTCATCCTTTTTAGGATGTTTAACAAAGGATAATTAAAACATGAATCCAACTTTCCTTAATTCCACGTATGAAAATTTCCATTTCCCACAAAGACAACCGTTCTGCGAGTCAATTTGTTAGTGGATTGAATCACATTCATTTTTTAGAAAGAAGAAAGGGGGAAGGGAGACCAAATAGAAATAAAAAACCCTTACCTAGGTTTGGATTAATTTTGGATGAAGAATGAATACTGCGTTCATTATTTTTTAATCCACCGATGTTTTATCTGAATCAGTTTTTTGACCCATCATCGTTCTCCAACAAATTCCCTACAATGATTTAGAGAAAACTCTAAGATCCTACCATACTCTCATATCTCTGTTAATCAACATAATAGATGAAATGTTTTTTAGATTTTTTGTTATGCAGATTCGCAATGTCATTATGTTGTTTCATTAATGAAATAAAAAAGTGTTTCTGTTATGCTTCACTTGTATCATCATTACGCTATTTCACTTATGAAATGAAATAGCTAGCTCAAACTTTCATTTCAGAAAAAAAAATTTGAATAAAATAACAATTATTATGTTTATTTAATTTTTCTTTAAAATTCCCAAAAATTAACATTTACCCCAGACCTATGTTAGTCGAAGTTAGGCCCTACCTAAGGAAAGAACACCCTTATAAGCTCGATGGTACTCTCAGATTTTCAATTTGATTTATCACTTATAAGTTATAGTATTTGAATAAAAAACAATATTTATTTAATTATTTTATTTATGGTCACATCCCTACATTCCACATTTGGCTTCTGTTGGCCATTGTTTGGCTCCGCCTAAAGAAAGAACACCCTCATGAGCTTAACGGTGGCCCCTGGTTTTCAATTAGAGTCCACACTAATTAGTAATAAGGGCTTGGAAAATAAATAATAAAAATTTTATTAATTTATTTATGGTTATTCAATTTTTGGGTTTTCTCACTAGAGTCTCATGTAAACTAAATTTAAGTCATGTCTAGGGTAAATCCACCATCTTGAACACAACAGTTCCCTCAGATTTATGATCTGGTTAACCTTTTAGGAGTAATTCCACTTTTTTAAGAAAAACCGTTCATGAATGCTATTTAAAAACATATAATATTTATATCGACCATTCCAGGAACATAAGGACTTGGAATCACACGTCATTTCAATTCCTAGACTCTGAATTTTCCTAGAAAGTTTAGAAAAATAAAACTGCGATAATACATGTCATTACATTCTCTCCACTTTATGGGTTTACATCCTTGAAGGCTAAACCAAGAGATTCCCAAAAATATGAGGGTACAAGAATGAAAATGAGACTCCCACTCCCATTTGCTCTCCTGATGATTCTTGTGCTGCCACGGAACAGGAACTAGAGGAATCAATTGCCCACAGAGGGTCCTCTCTTATATATCCATGATTTCCACCAAAAACATCGTAAAAGTCTCCTCTTCGTCACTATCCAGCTCCACCAGTCAATGACATGTGATGGGTCTTGTAAGTATCTCATCAGTTGGGATATGTGGAAGGGGTTGTGCACCCTCTCAAACTACATAGGTTGAGCCAAGTGGTATTCCACCTCCCCCACTCAACACATTATTAAAAAAGGTCTGATAAACCTCGGAGACAACTTGTCACCCTGAACAAATATTTGTATACGATATTGATGAGAGACCCAAAGAAACACATGGTCTCCCTACATGAACTCCCAGAATCTTTGTCGCCTATCAGCATAAGATTTATGATGGCTCTATGTAGTCTTCATCTACTCTAGGATGACCTTCACCATCTCTAAAATATCCTTCACCAACTACGAGCCCATGAGAACTGACTCTATAGGGTCAGTCTAGCGAAGTGGGGATCGACATGGTCGCTCGTACAAGTCCTCAAATGGATTCATATTGATGCTAGAGTGGTAGCTATTGTTGTATGAAAATTTTACCAAAGGTAGGTTATCCTCACAACTATAGCCAAAATCGAGGATGTATGCACATAGAAAGTCCTCTAGGACCTGAATGGTCCACTCCATCAGGTCATCTGTATATAGTTGGAAAGATGTGCTCGAGCACATATTAGTCCCTAACACCTCCAAAAATGTCTTCCACAACCAGGATGCAAAGCGTGCACCTTGACCCGAGACTATCATTGAATGGACTCTGTGGTGTCGAACTATCTCCTTTACGTAGAGGCATCCCATGCTCTCTACGAGGCTCTGTTCCCGAAAATCTATTATGTGACTGACATAGTGAGTTGTCCAATGATCACCCAGATGGTACCGTATCCCCTAGACATACATGATAAAATCTCCATGAACTCCATCAATATCATTTCTCAATCCCTTCTTGGAACCCCAATGAAAAAAAGTGAAGCCCCTTCCAAGAAAAGGGGCTCAATATATTTTGTTGAAATACCAAGAAACTAATTAAATAAGATCTCATCTTTTAAATCAAAATGTAAGCAAATATTAAACATATTTTTTCAACCCCAGTTTCCACCTTGACACCCATATGAATATCCTAATGTATCTCATCACTCTAGGTTTCCATTGCTACTACCGTATGTCCTATGAATGGAACGACGTGCTCCCCACCTTTCAAATTTCCATCAAGGGTATTCCCTATAGACAAATGAGTACTCCATGACTCATAGTCGGTATCATCGAGTTCTACCTCCCTGACTCTCTAAAGAGTGGAGTGGTAACAACCATCTATTGGAGGTATGTTGCATCATCTCTATCCATAAAGGATAACTATAAAGAGACAAACTTCTTAGTTTCCACATTCAAAAACTACGAACTAGGTATCCTACCGAGATCATCCACTACCATGTTTCCCTTACGAAGAGTATAGACTATTTAGAAGTCTTAGTCCTAGAAGAACTCCATCCATCATCTCTATATCAATTTAAAATCCTTCTAAGGGAAGATATACTTGAGAATCTTGTGTTTAGATTAGAAGAAACACCATTTGACCATAAGGTAGTGCCTCCACATCATCAATGAGAAGAATACTACTATCAACTCAAGGTTGTGGGTTGAATATTTCTTCTCATGTGGTCACAAATGATGAGAACCACATCGCTCCCTTTATCTGATCAAAGAGATCATTGATCCTCGATAGTGGATACTTATACTTCATGGTCACCTAATTCATGCATTAAAATTTCACACATTACCTCAAACCCCCATTTACCTTCTTGGAAAATGATAATGGGGATACCCACAGTGAAATACAGGGTCTCATGAAGCCCTTCCTTTTCAAGTCCACCAACAGTACCCTCATTTCACTAAGATCTTTAGGATCCATCCAATATTCTAGTGTAGATATTGGTGTACTCTCGGGGTACATGTTAATGCAGTAGTCTACCTATCTATGAGGAGGTAGTCCCAAATCATTTTCCAAAAGATGTCCTCATACTCATCCACCACTCCATGAAACTAAGGACTCATCCTATCCAATACACCAAGCATCATGCTATCCAAGTGAAGTGTGATTAGTTGTGCCCTTCTACGCATGATTCTATCCCGTGATTCATGGGTTTTCTTTTTCAGTGACCAAGGAAAACACAATTCCATCACTGTGGACATACCGAACCCTTTTCCCTACAATATTCAATCTGAGTCTGAACTATAGATGAGTAGTCCATACCAGAAATAACGTTTCAAGACCTTGACACTTCCACCAAGAGGTTCCAACAGAAACTCTAACCTCAAGGGTCAGATCACATCATCAGCATAACAGTTATTATCGAGTATCCTACCATATTTATCTCCAAACATAAAGGTGAAGTCAGCAGTTTAACTAGAAACTCTAGGTATTGAACAGTATTTGTGACCAGAAGGAATTATTAGCACCTATGTCTATTAATATGACATATATGAGTAGACACATACTATACTTCGAATCATACCAATAGCCCTTCAGTCATATTCCATGACCGCATACAACTCCCACTTCCCCTATCCTCCATCTCCCTGATCCTGGTGTGGATCACATGGGAGTAGTGGTGGTAACATGTAAAAATGTATACCACCTTCTACTGCTCTATCAACTCCTCTACCACATCTTTCACCCCACATATTCATTTTTTCCTATTGTTACCTCTACCTCGGTGGCCCATCCACTATTTTTCTATAAGGATGGTGGGCTGGAAAATCTCTAGCATGATGTACCCTTCCATATTTTGAAAATCATTACCTCTTTCTAGGCCGACTGGACTCACCCTATTAGCCCTGATCATTAGATCCCCTATCTTGGGACCTCCTCCCAGAATGTCTCACACATCCAAGTCATTAAGTTTAACATTGACTTCTTACTCCCAAGGTCTCTACTCTTGGTTTCCACTACTAGCATCTAATGGATGTATCTGATCATACAAGGTACATTTAACCAAAAAGTTTCTCCCTAGCACCCCAACATAAGTAGGAATGCACAGTGGAATAGTGCTATCATGGATATCCCAAAACACACATTGTTCAAAGGTTTGATCCCAGAAGCACTAGTCGTATATTATTAATAGAGTACCTAGAAATGTATGTATGAATCGATGAATACTCAGTTATTGGCATGTTATCTTTCTGAAGATATAGAAGCTCTTGGGGATGCAAATCTCTTAGATTTTATGGAAATATACGCTTCTCTAATAAAGGTTCTCAATCTTTGTCCATAGAAGAGTCACCTCATCATAAGATCGGGTAATCTAAACCTCGCCATCGCCCAACTAATACACATAGAAGGCCCACTACTAGGAACGCCATATAATCTAATGGTGTCTTGAGTAGACAGAAAACTAAGTCACCACCTCAATCCAATCCTTAACCACCTGTGAGTACAACTCACCTTGGAACTTGAGGAGTCTATGTCACTAAAACTTATGAAGTGTGCTCAGCACTTGCATCTCATCTTCTAGTACTACGAGTACCATGTGCTACTCCACAAGTGGTGGTATATCTGGTACACCACCTTGAGGTATTGTCACTTATACAAACCCCTTTACCCATCTCATCGCCCCGGAGATAATTCTTATGATCACGCAGTGGAATATTTGATGGCTGCCTACATGGAAACATCTCGAAACAAAACAAGATGTTCTATGATCAATAGTGTATACTTGGTGAGATGACTCAAGAAGTACATGGAAAATTCAACCCATTCCTATACGATGCATATACTACCCTTTTTCTTGAAACTAGTGTTTTCATGTACTGAGTTGAAAAGAAGAATCCAGGGTCTTGGTGTATGGATATGTCGAATGCCGCACCAACACTTGATTTCTTTTCCTAAAATCCAAACTCGAAAAACATAACACTCTTTCCCAAAACCCATCTCATAGAATCTATGTTATTAAGGTCGAACCGAACGCCTCTGATACTACTCTATCATGACCCATCCCCTGGGTCTTGTGTCGTGAAAACCCCAATCCCACCTCTAATAGGCTAGGTGCTGGAGACTAGCGTCGAGTAGGAATAACAAAAAAAATGGGAGGAATATCTCTATGTACCTTTACACACACACACAAATCCAAGACATAGCTGCTAGAAGGTGAATAAACAAAGTAAACAAACACAAGGTACGAAAGTAGAAAACTGAAGCTAAATGGGGCTAAAATACATGCCCGACTGAAATAGAAAAGTAAAATTACATGTCACTGGAACTCCTCCATAGAAAATCCTACCTAAAGGGTAGGTACAGAAAAAGTTGTCTGAAGGTGCAGAAGAATATCTCATCTTTCAGGTCACTATAATCACCACCTAGCCCCAATCCAACAAGGACTTCATCACAGCGTCAATCGTCTACACAAGATAGGACATCTACGGGCGAAACCCATGTAGGGATGAGTAAAACAATACTCAGTAGGGACCCCAAACCATAATGTATACCACAAAGAAAAATAAAAAAACACAAAATATGTACACTAAGTGTATCCTCTAAGAAGTATAGTCAAGAGAGTCACTAGAGAAAAATCACACAAGTATAAATATAAATTATGAAAATCAATTCTATCAGCCATAAACGTTGAACACCTTTTACTCTTGAGACACTCATCCTCGATGAGTCACATAGGCTGACTGGGGAACCTAGACCAACTCCTCTCTTAGGCTTATTGGGGAACCTATACCCTCTTGTCACATAGGTATGTTGTGGAACCTAGACACTCTTCTCAATAAGGCTTACTTTAGACCATCTCGTTACTTAGGCTTGTAATAGAACCTAGACCCGCTCATCAGTTAGTCATGTCACATGATTCCCACTCATAGTGCACTTCATTATGAGATAATATACTCCTCAAGACATCGGTCATAACTCAACTTCCACAAAAACCCAATTAGAGTATATTAAAAGGACCACCTCATCCTGAGGGTCCCAACACCAAAAATGGATCGTCAATCAAACAAGTGGTTTGTATGTTATTGGTGTTTTAGAAAAAGGGGCGGGTTGAGTGAGTGCCAGACCCATTGGACTCATTGAGACATAGGTCCAGCCCATCAAACTACCCCCAGCCCCATCCTCCTCTAACCTAGACCGCACTGACAGGCTGGTTCTTCTTCTCTAAGAGGGCTACCAATTGTCTCGGTCCCCCACCCCCACCCTCAGCCCGACTCGTCTGGCCATGACCCCGCCCCCACCACTAGCCTTCTATGTCAGTGTTCATTCACCTGGTACAATTGTCTCCCTTGTCCACCTACCCGGGTTGTTCTTCTACTGCAGTCTAGCCTGGGCCATGGTTGTTTTCACATCACGAAGAATGTAAAGTATTGGTCGAATTATAATAATACACGAATAACACACAAAGGATGGACGATGGACTTTTTTTCATTTCGGCGTGATTTGATATTGTATAGAGGTTTGATGAATGATAATTAAAATTTGAATCCAGCTTCCCTTAATTCCCTGCATATAAATTCTTATTTCCAACAAATACACCTAATTTGTGGATCAATTTTTTAGTGTATTTTCCCATGTTCATCTTTTATAATGATTAACAGGGGAAGGGAGACAACACAGAAATCTAAACCCATACCTAGGATCAGATCGATCGCTGATGAAGGGTGAATCATGTGATTGTTCTACGTTAATACACCGACATATGATCTGAATCTATTCATTGATCTATCTTCATTCACCAAAAAATTTCCTATAAGTATTCATAGAAAACTCAAAGATCCTCCCATGATCCCATATCTATTTTAATCAACTTACGGGAGGAAATGAATTTCTGTATTTTGGTTACGTAGAGTTTTCGTGTTGTTACATCGTTTCATTTATAAAATGAAAAAATAAATTCTGTTATACTCATGTTACAACATCATTACATTGTTTCATTTATTAAATGAAACTATTGTCTCAGCATTTCATTTTAGTGAAACATTTTTGAATAAAATAAACTATCATATGTATATTTTATTTTTCTTTAAAATGCTCAAAAATTAACCTTTACCCTCAACCTATATCGGTCGAGGTTAGCCCCCACCTATGGAAAGCAAACGATCATGAGCTCTATGGTACTATTGTATTTAAAATCTGAGTTTCCATTTTTGTGTTATAGGATTTGAAAATAAAAAATTATTTATTTAACTATTTTATTTACATTCATGTCCTAAAAACTACTTTCCACAGTTGGATCGCGCCGGCCAATGTTAGGCTTTTTATGAGGAAATCACAACCTCAAGATATCAATGGTGGTCTCAGATATTCAATATTAGTAACTTTTCTTGAGTTATAAGGACTTGTAAAATAAAATAAAATAATTTAATTATTTTATTTACGGTTATTCAATTTTTGGGTTTTCTCACCGGAGGCCCGTTATGACTAATGTAAAGTCTTTATTAGGTTAAACCCACCATCGTGAACGCAATGGTGCCCTCAGATTTCTGATCTGGGCACCCATTTAATACTTATTCTACTTTTTTAGGAAACTTTCTAACACACACAATTTTAAAACATAACATTTTTTAACAGATCATTCCGAGCACACCGGGCTTCAGAATCGCATGTCATCTCAGCGCTTGGCATCCGAATTTCTCTCTAAATTTTATAAAAATAAAACCAAGAAAATACAAGTCATTACATTATAAAGGATTTATTCAAAATAAATTTTTACCCTTATTGGAATATTTTAAAAAAATGAATGAAATCTTCAGTTCCTCTTCCAAACTAGAGTTGTTTGTCTTTTACCGAAAATGTGAAAGTAATCTCCTTTTTAACATGTATAAAAAGAAAATAATTTCCAGATACCATGAAGATTATTTTCATTTAAAAATAATTTTTATTATTTGAGGTTATTTTAAATGAAATTCACTTCAACAATATTCTATATTTTTTACATTTTATAAAATATTCTTTCAAATAAAGGATATTTTCCTGAAGAAACATTCCATGTGATTTTTTTAAAAAAGTCATTTTCCATGTAAGATAAAATACTTTGATGTTTCTTATGATTTATATATGATATGATCCAATGGTTCAATTATTATTCATTTTCTAAATGGTTTATGTTTATTATTATAATATTTTTATGAAACCTATTTCTCTTCCATAAGTTACGCTCTGATAAAATGCTTATTAAACTTCATTATTTTTCTATGGGTTATGTTTTGATAA
Source organism: Viscum album (assembly GCA_963277665.1). NCBI lineage: Eukaryota > Viridiplantae > Streptophyta > Magnoliopsida > Santalales > Viscaceae > Viscum > Viscum album. The sequence goes on along the minus strand of OY728141.1, from coordinate 1,585,977,726 downwards.
AAATAATTAATGATTATGAAAATTATTTATTTCCCACATTTTATGTAATGATAACATATTTTTGAAAATCATTACTTTTAATGGTTTTTGATATAATTAATTATTTGTGATCTTGTGGCACACATATATATGATTTTCATTATCGGATAAGTTGTACCTAAATCTCTCTCTAATGAATTTAGTAATGATTAAAATCTCATGATATAAAGAAGACTATAATGGGGAGTGAACCCAGTTCAATTAGGAGTTTTTGAAATTATGATGTTCTTGGTATTGAATCTTGACTCTTATGATGTATTGGGGGTGAACAAATTCTACTATGATAGTCTGGTAAATGATCTATGAAATACTAAGGAAATAATTAACAATGCTTAAGTGTATTAAGAAAATCTATATCTTATGTAAATTTTGTTGTCTCAATTATTATGGACTTTTATTACATTATGATTCATGTGTTAGGAACTACCATGATGTATTCCATGGCTCATTTTATGATTTATGATATGCATGGTGTAGTTTTCAAATATTATTCTCATTTTCTTCTAACCTTTTGATCATGATATGTTAATATATCACTTGTTTATGCTTACTGGGTATCTAATATCACCCTTTATTATGTTTCATTTCCATAGATTATGATGAAATGTTTTATGTATGGTATTTCCATGAAGGGTTTTAGTTATGAAAAACATATTGGGAGATGACATTGCTCATATATGTACATGTTGTTTATGTGTCCATGTATTTAATGGAACTATACCAAAATGATTTTAGCATGGATCATTATGTTATATATTGAATATTTTTCATTAAGATATAATATTTATGTATGCAATTTATGGGTCGTTATTTTTTTCCCATAATAACATAGGAGGAGGTATGAATTGACTTCTTTGAAGAAGTGTTTTGGTTTATGATAGTCACAAAATTATGATTATAGAATAAAGACATAAAACCCATAAAAAATACCTTCATTTTAGCTGAATAGATGAATGGAATCCCTTTTATGAATTATAAATTATATAAAAAAATGATTATGTACCCAATATAGTTTTTAAAATTCAGTAAGATGTGATTGTTGTTTTTTCAAAAGGTGGTTAAATGTATCCTAAGGTCCATCATGATATCAATATATAGAATAAGATTGGGATATATTATGAACTATTATTTATGTTAGTTGAATATTTGGGAAGGATTCAAAATCATATGTGCTATATTTTTTAAATATTATTTCATTTAAATACTCTGGAAATAAAAGTAGGGTTGTTCTCATATTTTTCTGATCAATACTATGGTAAAACATTCAACTTGATGAAGAAAATTATTTTCTATGAAATCAATTGATATTCCATTTTAAATTTATTTCTTTATATAAATTTGAAAACAAATGATATGTCTCATTAATGTAATGTATATCAACACATTATAATAGAAATGTTTCTATGTTTTCCATGTTCATTTTATTTCCATATTTTTTTTCAAATTAATTATTATGTAGTCAAATTTCATAAAAAAAATCAAATCCTTCAGAACTGTGTTTAAGGATCATGGGAAACATCTAAATCATATCATATGGTAGTGTCAAATTATGTGTGCACAAAGTCCCAATTGTTATACATTGAGTGATGATTGAGTTAATACCTAACCAAACATCTCCTAGGATTATTACCTTTAGGTGAATCTTTCTAGATTATTCTCCCACTGATTTGTATCCGTAGAGGGATGTTATTGCTAGTATACCCAATAGTGACTACTTAACAATTTTTTTTATATCTTCCTATACAAAGTTTTATACCTTTTAATTTCACTAATGGTTTCTCATCTAAATTTCCAATAATAATCAATATCATTTTTTTATGTTCCTAAAATCATGAAATTTATACCACATAAATTAATCAATTCCTCAATTACGTATCAATTAACTTATACCTTAATAATATATAGTCTAATAAGATACAAATCATTTTACAAAATTACTTAAATTAAAATGAAATTTAATTACTTTTTAATCCATGGGTTTGTCAATGCAACTCAACTTATATTATAAAAATCAAATAACTATTTATCCCATTTATAAACCCATTTTTCACAAACCACCCTAAATCAACTGCCTAATATGTTCCCATGTATACCCACACATAACCCAAATAGAATTATTAATCCCCACATTCTAGTATTATGTTCCTGGAAAACAATATTAGTAATGAGGGAATGATTTCACAAAAAGAGTTACCAAAAAGTATCAGATAAGAATGAATACAACTATCAGTATGATAAACACTCAAAGGGTTTAAAATTTCAATAAAACCTTAAAACACATCTAAAAAATCAAACATTATAGAATAAGTGGATTACAAACTCCATTATGTATTTCCAAATGTCCCCAACTAAGTTACACCATGTACCATCCAATGGTTCCTTCCCTTTTCTATCACCTGATATAATAAATTTTATACATCCCTGAAGTAAATGTTTGGTAGTGAGATACAAGCCTCTTAGGATTTCACTAAACATTTATTTTGTGATAATTATCAAATAAATCATCTATTCTTAAATAAAGAAACATCTAATGGAAATTATTTCAATGTTCATATCAAAACATATTTGCAGAAACACATAAATTGATAATATTAAAATAAGTAGATAGAAATTTTCCATCAAAGCATGCATCATGATAAAATTAATATTAAAATAGATAAGATATAAATTTATATCCAAATTGGTATGAAAACAATATTTCATAACATTGTAATTTAATGTCATTTAAAAATTATAGCACCACAGTAAGGAGACTAAAAAGTATGTTAAATATGTATTCCCACACATATTGATGATGTATATATTCTGGTGTTCACAATGAACATCCATAAGGATGAAAAAGATAATATCTATAAGGATTAATCTTTTTTATGCTCATGTAGTTATTTTTTCAGGATTAAAACATTTTTAGGTAGATCTATTACATGACTACCATGAATTATTTCCACCTAACTACCCAGAATCACATGTGATTAAGCATACGTCATACAATTTAAGGGGAAATCATTCATTTAATCATTCATAAATAATATCATTCATCATTTCATTGGGAATAGATTTCACATTTCGAAATTAAATTTTAATTTAATAAAAAACATCAATAGTTTTTTATAAAAAAAATAATGATATACATTTCATAAACCAACACCAATGGTTTTTACCAAAAACTCATGTCTTTTATTTCAAAAACCGATTATAATTTTTTTCATAAAAATTCATCAAATCATCACATCTCAAATCATAAAATTTTACAATAATTTTTATGTGTTAAAATATTGTTAATATGATCTATTTCAATTCAATAGAATCTTTTTTTAAAATAATACCCATCAACCACTATCAAAAAATTTCATCACAGACACAATTCCATTTCAAAGATACTTTCTAAATAAAAAAGTACATAATTAAAAAAAATTATAAATCCTTTTAAATTTATAAATAAAAAAGTGTTTAATATAAAAAAAATTATTTCAAAACCACTTAACATGAATAAAAAATCAAAACCCCTTAATGAGTGTATTTTATAAAGGAACGGCATAAATTTCACACCCCACCAAAAAATAAAAATAAAAAACCCCATTATGTAGATCTCCAGAAGATGGAATACATAAATACCACTAAAGAGGGTAAAAAATGACTTCAAATTGGTTTGGTAATTTTTATGAATATTTCCTGAACTTTGTTTCACATATAGAAATCCCTTAATTAAATTAATATTTTCTTCCCTATTTTGAAATGAATCTTGAATGTGGAGGGTTTTAAATATTTTAAAATATTAGTTTTAATATTTAGTAAATAAAATTATTTAAATTACATGGTTTTTTCCACCTTTAGAATCAACAAAAATATTGTTACTAGTATTTTGGAAAAATAAGAAGATGTGAAATCAATTTTTTTAGAAAATATTTTTCTTTAAAAGGATGTTGCATAAGGGTTACAAGGTTTACCCTTACACGAAACATGGATGTTGATTTAGGGTAAGAGGATTTCCCTTAAACAAGTTATTCAAATATACTACCCATACACAACTCTTAAATTGCCCATATTAATACTTTAGTAATCACGGGGTTCCCATATGCAAGACCCTTACATAGCCACACTACCCTTACACATTGTAGGTTTAACCTAACAGAACACCCATACGTGGGTTAAAACCCCTAAACAATACCCTTAAATTTCTCTTTTACTATAATCAAAAGCAGTTTACCCTTATAAAATACCTTTACCCAAATCATCTTAACCTTATATATCCAATCCCACCCACACCAAATGAAGATTCTACGCTTATGGAGAATATAGTATATCCACCATACGCTTATATAGTTTTGTTTTACCCTTTAGTATCCCCTTAAAATTATGGGTTGCCATTACATAACACCACTAATATATGGATAGACTGTCTTTAACCTTACACATACTTCATAACCTATGTAAGGTTTAAAAAAAATTTGATTTAAATAAAATTTCATTTAGAAGACCTAATAAAATAAGATAAAAGGGTTTATAAATATAAAAAAATCCCTAAAAACATATGAAAACAAACAAAAACATCAAAAACCAAATAATGTACCTATAAAAAAATATAATAATGTTATAATTCCATATACCATAAATATTTTCTTCCTCATAAATTCTATCTAGAATACTCCATATCAATGTGATAGGGCTGCTATTATCTTAGGAGTTCCTCATATTCCAAGCTCTCATGTGAATCAAAACTATGCTACCAAAATATTCAAATCAAGGTTATGGATTTTCAATATAAACCCTTTTATGAGAATTAATAATTTGAACCAGCCACACAGTCATAGATAAATCAGGTTCTATATTAGGATCCTCCCATATTAAGACATAAGAAGGTTAAGAGTAATACTTTTTAATGTTAAAAACATGGGACACATTGTGGATAAATTTAATATATGGTAGAAAGTAAAAATAGTAAGACTCCTTACATATTTTCTCAATAACCAAAAATATTCCCATGTATCTTGGTGCTAACTTTCCATGTTTCTTGACCTATCTGTTATCTTACCATGGTTATACTCTCAGAAACACAACGTCGCCAATATAAAAACCTGACCCCACCAAGCCTGAAGTTGTTGTTACGATACCATTCCATTTGAATAAGATTCAAGTAAATCTAATACAAAAGGACAAAACAGTTTAGTAGTCTTAGTAAACCAAATTCATAGATGAGTCTTGTTTAACAAATTAATACACTAATTACAACATAATTATTTTTCTTTGGAGTATTATAACATTATTCTATCTAGTGTATACATACATATATTTATTAGTACACATAAGTGGACTAGGGAAAACAAAATATAATAATGTTGACCTTATATGGTCATTAAGGTTAAGTACAATAGAATAAATAATGAATATATTATCACCTTCAATGTGGATAGGTAATAATTGAATACACAGTATATATAATAAGTAAACTAATAAGGAAGTGTGTAAATAATATTGAAAGTTAATAAACTAAAACTACATGCCATTTATTCAGTAAATTGATAATGAAATTTATACATAGGATTCATCATAGTAAAAATAATATAGATAAAAATACAAAATCAAAATAAAGGAAATGCTTAATTTTTGGACATCATGTCTGAGGAACATAAATAAATATATCATCAAGAACTTTCAAAAGATGGTTTAAAATTATTGGTTTAAAATAATTTAATTTTCACAACTTATTTCTCTCATGAGAACATATTGATGTATAAAGGGGCTATATAAACTCTAGGACCCACCTGTAACTACCTTTCCAAAGCATTCCTCGTATCTAATAATCAATTCAATTAATAAAAAATATTATATATCAAATAACTATATTTAATAAAGGATATATATTTATCAATATTTCCCCAAAAAATCAAATAAATTTCAATGTAAACACTATATGTAAAAATTATATATTTTTTGGAAACTAACAAACCCATTATAAATGATATGGATAATTATTGGAAATTAAGTGTCCAATGATAATTGGAAATGAATATTTCAAGGGGACAAACAAAGTAATCAAGGAAGTGAATGTCAATAATATAATTGTTTAAATATATAATAAAATATCTAGAGGAATAATAAATATGTTATCAATATATCATATCCTAATTGAAGTAAAATAAATGGGTTTTTCATTAAGGGATAGAAATACAATAAAAAATATATTTTAAAAACATTATTGAGAAAAATTTCTTTTAATTTTGTGAAAAAACTGAAAACAATTTTCAATGGAAATAAATTTTTAAAATAATTTTATTTAAAAATTATCCTTTTAAAAATAAAAAGGAATCATCAATGAAAAAATTGAGGGTGATTCTATATATTTCATACAAGGTAAAAGGAGAATTCATTTTATAAGGTAAAACAGTTAAAAAAGATCCACATTCGTAAAAATATAAGAAGGTTATTTGAAAAAAAATTAATAAATAAAAAGGTAAAAATTTATTTAATGAATCATTTTGAAAATGTTAAAAACATTATTTAATTTTTTTTTCAATTAAAATAGTATTTTTTTAGAAAATGGGTTCTTCGACTAAAGAGGAAATTGTTTTTGGGTCTTCATAAAAATATTTTAAAAAATATTTGGAGTACCAAAGACTATAAAATTATACTATTACTTGAAAAATGTCATTAACAACCAAAAAATAATAAAATAAATTATTTTATTAAACACTGATCAAAAAAATTCCTCCAATGTAAATTCAAGTGTCAACAATCCCAAATAAAATGGTATTGTAAAGTAAACCCTTTAAAAGACCATAACATTGTAGTAAGAATCAATCAACGAATATATTATGTGTATAAACAATAAATAAATATAACATTATTTTAAATACGTCAATATATATTAAATTAATTATACACATAATCATATAATATTAATGACTATTAAGAAGTAAGATAATCCCATGAAAAATAATTGAGTTATGAAATATATTAACCACTTGGTAATAATAATTTCAAATCCCATTATATAAAATAATTCAAATTTAAACTAAAAATACCTTTAATAATAAAGTATTGATGATATTATATTTCATATTACCAGTATGTATACCATTTATAATAAAATAAGTGCACAACAATAAAGTATGCCTCAAAGAATGGAAATTGAGACAAAGTCCCCTACTACTTAGTAACTTTTTACTCATAAGCCTCATGAAAGACATAACATAATATGAAACATTAAATATTATGAAGAAAAAATAATTATTCTAATAATATATCAAAATAGAAATTACATACACCACACAAAATATTTAATTTCTGAAAATGGTGTATGCCTCAGGGAAAAAAAGTGAGACAAGAATCCCTTACCTTGCATTTCCTTTTGGTAGAACATCCTTTAAAAACATGTATAATGGTTTTAATCAGGTAAATAACTTATAAAAAACAATAATAATATTTATTTTATCTAATATTATCTTCTTATAATATATTATTAATATTTTGTTGAAAATATTTTATTATATTTAATATTTTGGGTTTTAATAGGCTAGTTTTTCGAGTACGTTTGGACTTGTTATTTTTGTTATTCTTATATATATCATTATTTAATCATTTTTAGAATATAAAACTTTATTTAATTATAATATATATTTATTATTTATTCATTTATAATAATCCATAATATTTTGAGATAAGAAATGAAATGCACACTTCCTGGAGAGGGTAGGTTGTACATAGGCATTAACACAAATTCCATTTCTTTTTTATATTTCAATGAATGAAATTAAATGATATATATGTATATTATAATTAGGGAATAATATTTATGACATATTTTTAATATATTTTTATTAAAACCATCCTTTATATATTCCACACATAGTGTGAAAGAATCACAATGCTTTGATGAGGTGGTAGTCCACACGTCCACAAACAATGTAATCATATTACCATAAAATGGAAAGCATTAAGGTTTGAGTTAAATATTAATTATTGAAAAATTAAAAAATTATAAATATCATATATATCATATATGAAATAGAAATCCATCATTATATCCACCATTTAAAGGTGGTAAATGGAATAATGAGTGACATCAGTTCGTGGGGTGGTAGTCTGTCGTACACACATACGATGATTGGGTATCTCATTTTGATGGATGTGTGCGAATGTGTAGGTATAAATCTTAGAATAATAACCTAATGGTATAATTAAAATTCTTATTTAACTATTTTATCATGTAATACAAATAATTTAATGGTTTTATAAATAAATAAAGTGAATTTAATCATTGAAGAATGTTACCTCATTCTCGGGTAACTCCGTTTTCTTTATACCAAAATATCTCCTTTTTGGATTTATTCCCAAGGTGTGGCTACTAAGATGAGGTTAGGGGGTTTTATAGATTACTTGGGCAGAATTTGGGTGACCGAAATGGCTTGATAGGTGTTAATAATTGGGAGGGATGAGTGCCTTTTATAGTGGATGAGGACTGACATTATTGTAAATTTTTAAAAAGGGAATCCTACCTTAATTTTTCCCATGCCAAGTGTCTCAAATAATACTCAATATCAGATAAAATTGGTTATATGGTATAAATATGATCAAATAATTGATTTTAGATAATTTTTTAGATTATATTCAGCCTTAGGTTTGAGGATTAATGCTTTGTTAAGCTAATTTTTCTCTTAATCATTGTAATTAATTGTTTTTACGATCACAAATATTTTAAAAATAATAATTTAAAATTATTCGACAATATAAATTATTCGGATTTAGAATAAGAATCAAATTTCTCCAAATTCTGAAAAACTAATTTGTAGAAATTAATTTAAAATTAATTTTGTAGACGTAATGATAATGAAGGTTTTTAACATAAAAATGTTCAAAAGTTTTCTCTGTTTTTATATTTAGTTTCAAAGTGAAATTGGTTACAATGAAGTAAATTGGTTAAATAGATTTATAATATGTATAATTTTACTTTATTAATAACATATAATATAATTAATCATTATAAATAAATTATAATAAAGAAGTAGGTTTAAAATTTATAAATTTTCAATATTCATCAAAAAATAAATATTTCAGAAAATTACAATGATTCACCCCAACATAATTTTGCAATACTTATTTCAAAAAAAAATTATTTTCACATATAAAATATATAAAAGTTCCAAAATTTATATTTAAAATAGGTTCTCCAATAATAGTTTTTAAAAGTGACTTCACAAAAATATAGCATTTTATGTGTAATATTGGGATTATTATTATCATATGACTATAAATCATATTGAACGAATATAAAAAATATTTAATTGAATAATATATATATATATATGTATATATATCATTAATATCATTCACTAAAAGTAATTAATTTAATTTATTATGATAAAACACCTTTGGTGCATAATAATAGTTTTTTTATAAAAACATATCCTTTATATTCAATTGGTTGTTATATTCATTTATAATTTATTAGTAACCAATTAATTAAATCTCATATATTCATATATTAGTTGATCAAATTCATAAATTCATATTTTATGGCTATATTTTATCTTATTATAATAAATAATAATATTTTAATAATAATATTTTTCTCGGTAAAACTTGGTGTTATGTGCAACGAAAACTATCGAAGGGAGTCTTGGTTGCGTGTGACAAAAGTTAAATCATTATTTCATGAATTGAATGCTTTATAATATATAAAATTTATTTAAAATATTAAATATACCATAAATTCTTTAGAGGTTATATTGCTTTTTATGTTTGGTGTTGTGTGTTATATACTCTATCGAATAAAAGTTAATCTTTTAGAATTTCTTGGTGTTCAATTCTCCCCTACCTTAAAAAAATTACATCCTAGTAGTTTAAACATGATAATGGTAATAAATTTTATGATATTTCGTATGTTCAAATCCCACATCATTATAAGTGTTCATAAAACATCCAATAGAAAAGAGAGAATGGGAAGTAAAAAAGTTCACATGGACTATCATAAAAATAGGTCTATAAGTAAGAGAACATTAGTGGAAAGTGAAAATATGGACATTGAGGATAATAATAAATATTTATAAAGAGTGATTTAGGTTATCAATCACAAAAAAGTTAATGGTAAATGTAAATTTTTTGTGCCTCATATTCATAAATATTTGATGAATTGGAAGAATATCGATTCAACATAAATTAAGGTATTATGATAACATTTTTTTATCATTATAAAAATGTTGTTGAATTATTTTATTGACCAAGAATAAATGGAAATATTTTTTATTGATATATTTATATTGTATAAAAATTATTTTCATCCTTTGTTTGTTCATAGATCAATTTCAAAATCATCCATTAATTCAAGAAATGTATATCCTAATATTAACTTTGATTCTCAAATAAGTAAAATACACTTTTAACGGATCATAATGCACCTAAAAAAATTAATTATACATATATATAAAGATTTTACCAAACCAGTATAATTAGTACATAAATATATAATCCTAAAAAAGCAACACTACTATTTCATCATTTATATTTATTCATGAAATTTCTTTACTAAAAGTAATTACACATTAACTAGGACATCATGTATGCTAGTGGTAGGTGTGAAACACTTATCCTACTTTGTAAATGGGTTCAATCACCCCCAAAATTTCTAGAAGTGGTGGGTTATCTCCCAAGAAATATTTTTTCCTTTTCTAAATCAAAACTTATATAATTTCAAAAAAAATAAGATGGATATCTTTGAAATTTAAGAAATAAAGATACTTTTAACTTACGTTTTCAATACAACCATAATACATAAATAAATCATCTATTTATTTTCCCATAGGTCGTTACGTTGTATAAATTTCATCATTTAGAAGTGGTACTTTCCTAAAACCAAAAATTATAATGTGGGAGTCAATTATAATATTGGAAAAATCATATAATCATTTTTAGGATGTTTAAATATTCACACATTACTTTCAATATAAGACACCACATGTTTAACCTAGGTCATTCAGTGTCATTATCTATTAAAATATTTCATAATGGATTGTAAATAGAATTTTAGTTATCCTAGAATATCCCCCAAGAGTGTCAAACTAGGTGTAATGTAAGGATTGTTTTCATGTATTTGGTTATGCTAAAGTTAGGCCCGACACACCTTTTCAGAGTTATTACCCCTAGGTACATCTGTGCCAAAACCACATCCACTTTTAGTATCCATAAAGGGATTTATTGATAGGAAAACCATGTAATCACTTTATAACTGAAAATTTTGGATTTTCTTTTATACATATCCTCAAACTTTACCTTTGTGTTATGGTCTCTAATCTATGTTTTCCTTCAACTAGTTTCCAAGGTTGTTACCAAACATTCTCTGATACCAACTGCAGTGACCCGACCCCTATAAGCATGGATTTAGTGTCTTGATACCATTATATTGGAATAATATACAAGTAAATAGTTTCCCAAAAATATTTAAGAGTTTATTATTCTTTAAACACCAATTATACACATGAGTATTTCTATAAAATTGAATACACTAATTACAACAACAACAAAAAAATTGAGGATAATAACTTTATTCCATATTTCATATCCTTTCATATCATTCTTTGTACACTTTAGGGAATCCTAGGGAATTAAAACATAATAAGGGTGATATCAAATTCTAATTAAGTATATGTAAAATGGAAGCACTAATAAATAAATTATCATAGTCAATATAGAAAGGTAATATTTGAACACACATACCATATAATCCATAAACTGAGAAAGGAGTGAGTAAAAAATATGGAATGGTAAGAAACTAAAAAACCATTCCATTAATCAATCAACATAGAATTATATAAATCTATATACTTTTTCATAAATAAAAACTCAATGATAATAAATATTGAATCAAAATGAAGTCAATGCGTGATTTTTGGAGGTCATATTTGAGGCACATGAAAACCTATATCATCAAGACCTTCTGTAGAATGATTTAAAAATATAGTTATAAACCTGTTTACTTTATGAAAATTATTTTTCTCATGAGAACCTATCAATGCATCAAGGGGCTATATAAAGTTTGGTCTCCACCCATCACATTATGTCCAAATCATCCCTCATATCGAATAATCTATTCAATTAATAAACAATATGCCATATCCAGTATTCATATTGAATAAAGGATACATATTTATCAATATTTCCCTTGAAAATTAAATAAATTTCGTAGTAAACATCATATGTAAAAATGATATACGACTTTAGAAATAAACATATCCATGATAAATGATATAGATAATTAGAGGAAATTCAGTGTCTTATGACTATATTAAATTAAATATTTCAAGGGGACTAACAAAAAAATAAAGGGAGTTTATTTCAATACTTTCCATGGAAAAATCAATCATAAACCATCAATAATAAGAACGAGGATTATATCAATACAAAAAATCCCATGTGTTCTAAAATAAATGTTTTTTCTTTTTATGAATTGAAATACTATATAGAGATATTCTCAAAACATTATTAAAGAAAATACTATTTTAATATTGAAAATCATTTTCTTTGTAAATAAATTTTTCAAAAAAGTATCCTTTTAAACTTTCAAACTATGCATCAATGAAATAATGGCTGGTAATTCCATACATGTCATACAAGGTAAAAAGAGAATTCCTCTTATAAGATAAAAGGACTAGAAAAGTTCCATATTAGTAAAATGATTGTAAGATACCTTTTAACACACTTTTAATAGATAAAAAGGGTAATTTTTTATGAAATAAATGTTTAATGGTTAATACCAATTTTAAAAACCGTTTAAAAAATTAGGGGTTTTGAAGAAGATAGTTTCTTTAAATAAAGAGGAAAATGATGTTGGTTTTCTAAAACATTTTGACTACAAAATAGTGTAAAATGGTACTATTAATTGAAAAATTTAATTAAATTCCATATGAGAATATAATGAAATATTTTATTAAACAATGATAAAAAAATCCCAATAAGGTAAATTCATGTGTAAACAATCCCAAATAAAATGGTATTGTGAAGTAAACCCTTGAAAAGACCATAACATTGAAGTGAGAAGCAATCATTGAATATGTTATGTGTATCAAATGTAAATAATTATAATAAAAGTTTAAAAAAATAAATATATTGTAAAATTAATTATACACATAATAATAAAATATTAACGATAGTTAAAAAGTAAGATAACCCAAAGAAAATGAATTGAGTTATGAAATTTTTTAGCCACTTAGAAATTTTATGTTCAAATACATTTTGAGAAAATAATTAAAATAGAAACTAAAAAACATTAATAATTAATTATTCATGATATTATATGTAAAATTGGCATTATTTACACTATATATATGAAATTAGATGCGCAAAAATTAAGTATGCTTCAAAGAATGGAAATTGAGAATAAGTCCCTTAATAATTAGTAATTTTCAATAATAATCCCCATTAAAGAGACAAAATAAAATGAAAAATTTTATTCCATGAATATATAATAATTAATTTTATAATATATCAAAATAGTATGTATATACACAAGACAAAATAAGTATGTTGTGAAAATGGTGTATGCCCCACAACAAGGAAAGTGAGACAAGAATCCCTTACCTTGCATTTCATTTTGGGTGAACATAATTTAAACTCATTTTTGATGGTATAAATCATGTTCATCACTCTTAACAAAACCATAATAATGTTTATAAAATCATATATTATCTTAATATCTTATATCATTACCTGGTTTTAACAATCATTCATTATTTTCTCTTTTTTGGTGTTATATGCCTAGTTTTTTAGTATATTTTGATTTGTTGTTTTTTTATTCATAGGTAGACCACGATTTCATCAACTCTGTAATGTAAAATATGATTTAATTATCATATATATTTATTATATATATATTTATAATGATCTGTAATATTTTTAGATAGGAAATTAAATGAAACGTTCATAGAGGTGGTAGGTCGTACGTATGCAAGAACCATACATCCACTTCTTTTTCCTATTTAAAATAATGAAAATTATATGATATATATTTATATTAGAATTATAGAATTTTTTTTATGTAATATAATTCACATTGTTTTATTAGAACCATATTTTATATGTTCCTTGTACAATGTGAACAAATCACATCACTTTGAGGAGGCAGAAGTCCACACGTCCACAAATGATGTTCTCGTTTTACCATAAAATGAAAATCCTGAAGTAATGATTTATAAAGTAATTAAATTTGGAATTATAAAATTTTAAATATCATATATATCATATATAAACTGTAAATCCATCATTTTTTTAACATTTAAAGATGGTAAATGGAAGAACGATCGAAATCCGTTTGAGAGGCGATAATCAGTCATATACACGAATGATGATTATGTATCCCATTAGGATAGAACTGTGTGAAAGTGTAGATTTAACTATTATCATAAAAATAACTCACTATATTTAATAAACTTAGGTTATTATATAATCATTTAATAATAGTAGTTTAATTCTTTTAGAAATAAATAAAAATGAAAGTGATTGTTGAAGAATGGTACCTTTTTCTTGGGTAACTCCTTTTGATTTATACCTAATGATTTTTTTGGATAGATTTATGTATAATTTTAGGCCTCCCGTATGATTATATGGGTTTTGGGATATTATGTTGGATTTGTTTTTTTGAGATAGTGTTCTTGAGAGGTGTGAATAAGTGGGAGGGGTGAGTGCCTTTTTATTGTGGAGGAGGATAGCATTCTAGTGAATTTTTTATAATGGAACTCCACACTCATTTTTTCATGTCTTTTTTATCCAATAATGAATTTAGTTATATAAAAGTGATGATAGGGTCAATATATAAACATACAATGTATTTTGGACATGTTTCTGGGTCATTTTGGGCCTTACGTTTATGGTTTAGTCTTTTGTTAAGCTAATTTTTCTCTTAATAGATGTAATTAATATTCATTACATTCACTAATATTTTTGGTAAAAAAAGAATTTGAACTTATTATAAATTATAATTTTTGTTATTCCAAATATGGAATCAATTTGGAAAAATTACAATTCAAAAAGTGGTAGAAATTAATTTAAAATTAATCTTGTAGATGAAATGATAATGTGGGGTTTTAATGTAAAAATGTGCAAAAGTTTACTAAATTTCTTATATTCAATTTCAAATTCAATGTGATTACAACAAACAAAATTGAGTTCATTAATATATAATTTATATAATGAGACTTTAAAACCTTTTTAAAATATAATTTATAAATATAAATAAATTAGTCAAAGAAGCAGGTTTCAATTAAAATTCATTAGTTTTCAATATTCATCAAGGAATGAAATATTTTAGAAATATAACAAAAATTAAACCTAACCTAATTTTGAAATTTAAAATTTTAAAATAAATTTTATTTTTACTTATAAAATATAAAAATATTTGAAAATTTATATTTATAATATTCATTCCATAAAAAGGTAGTAAAAATTCCTTTAAAAAATATTCATTTTATATATAATTTTGGGTTTGTTCTTATCTTATTCCGGTCAAAACTATTAGATGAATATAAAAAATATTTTATTGAATATATATTTTATATATTTCATTAATATAATTCAGTATTAGAAATTGATTAAATTTATTAAGATAACACACATTTGGTGCATAATAATAGTTTTTATAAAAACATCCCCAATATATAAAATTGGTTCTTATATTCATTTAAAATTTATTGGTAACTAACTAATTCGATCATATATATTCATAGGTTAGTAAATCATATTCATAAATAATAACTCTACATGTAGGTTATATCTTATTATATTAAATAATAATATATTAATAATACATTATTGCTCGGTAATACTCTGTCTTACGTGCAATGCAAGCTATCAAAGAATGACTTGATTATGTGAGATGAAAGATAAATCCGTATTGTGTGCATCATAATATTTAAAATATTTTAAATTTATTTAAAATATTAAATACAACATAATTTCTTGATAGGCTATATTACTTTATATATTTAGGGTTTCATGTCATACATGTTATTTAATAAAAGTTACTCTTTTAGAATTTTCTAGGTGCTACAGCAAACTCCAAATATAACGGGAATAAATGATAATCATTATTTGATTTGAAATTATTTTGTTTCATTTCTAATATCTCATGAATCAGTTAGGAAATTTTCATCCTCTGTTGAACCAAACATTTTCATTACAGGGAGGATTCACCATCGTCTTCAAAGAAAGAATATATTTTCATTTACTTCCATACAATGTCTTGAATTGTTCTATATTTATGGAATACTGGTAGGCTGGGAAAAAATCCATCAAGGTTTCATTGAAGTATTTTGAGGTGATTGTGTTTGTTGACAAAGTGGACATCTGAGTGGTGATTGTTGACAAAGAAAAACAATGACATACAAATTTTTTGACAAAGATGATTTCATGATGGAATGTCGAGTTCAAGAGCTGAGGTCAACAATCCATGTTTTACTCAAGAATGTTGACAAAAGGAATGGATGATCTGGAGGTGGTACAAAAAAATAGATACAAGGTGGCGCCATTTTCCAGTGTTTGCCAAATTTTTGGGCCTGAAAATTGTCAAATGAAGAAAAGTGGTTTTTGGCAATGGGAATTGTGCATCGTGTACTTGAAGGCTTGGAAACTTGAGCGCCATATGTTTTTCAAGATCAGATCATCAAAATATGGAAAAGGGACATGTGTTGCGCAAGTATTGGTGGTGTCACGCAAGTGACTTGTGCGTCGTGACATAGACTTGTGCGTCGATGCCTTAGAATCTTGAGAACTTGTGCGCATGTGGTTTTTCAAGATCATAAGATCAAAATATGGCAAAGGAAAGAGGTTCTCACAAGTTTGGAATTAGGCTGTGCAAGTGACTTGTAAGAGAACAGACCTGCGCGCCGAGGCTTGCGCGCCGAGGAGAGACTTGCGTGCCGTCACGCAGGGGTGACCAAATGCTAATAAATACTTGACCACCCCTCTTCATTCTGAACCATAGTTCAACACTTTGAGAAATTAGAGCTCCCGTCGCACAGGTGTGGTGGTCGCTCAAGTGGTGGTGTGTCGCGCAAGTTAGACTTGTGCGCCAGATTTGAAGAAGGGCGATTGTTGGAATTTGCGTGCCAATATTGGATTGGGCATAAAAGAACTTGTGTCGCGCATGTTTGGAGTTGAATAATCTTGTGTCGCACAAGTTTGTGAGGTGGACTTGCACGCCAGTTATGACTAGCGTGCCGATAATTGCGAGCTGAGATTGACTTGCGCACTAAGTAAGGTTTATTTACAACAGTGATTTTTGGGCTGTGTGGAAGCTGGAAGTTTTCCCGATACCTTCGGTGCAAAGAGAGATTCATCTACGGGTGAAGGTTGAAATTCAACGGAGCATCTTCATATAGAGGAAGATGCATTCCTTCACACAAATGAAGAGACCTACAAGTCTATAAACTGTTAGTGGATCCTTTTCAACGCATTGAGCAAAGGAAGATAAAAAAGGTGATCCTCTCCACCGGCAGTGGTCTAGAGAGAGAGAAACAGGGAGTGACCCTTGGTAAAGCAGTGAGCTGAATCTAAATCTTGAAAAGGAAGTGAGCCTGGGACAGAGTGATTGTACCCGAACCTTGTAATCCACAGCTAGTGAAGTTTAGTGTAATTTGGTACGACTGACAACTTGTCGGCGTATTTTCATTGGACGTTGCCCAGTGCGGGTGAACCATGTAAAAATCGTTGTGTCTTGTGCATACTTTACTTTCTATTTACGTTGTGCAACAGAAAAGAGAGAGAAGAGTGTTTTTATTAATAGAAAAACAAGATCAGAACGAGAATTAATTTTAAATTAGTCATACCCTGATTCACCCCCCCCCCCTCTCAGGGTATTCAGCCTTGTGGACCTAACATGGTATATATTTTTATATAAAAACTAAACCATACTCAAATTACATTACAAGGATCCTCCAATTTCAAGAACAAAATCATGTAGTGGATCCTCAAGAATATGTATTTCACATTCTATCATTCCATATGTTTAAGGATGGTATAGCATACGCATTTTTAACTAGGATACCATTGACTCTACAAGGCCCATTGAAAAATAAGAATTAAATTGGAGATCCTTATCTAAAATGATATCAAAATATAATTCCACTTAATATTTATATTTTCTAGTAATATAGATTTCTCATGTCCTCAACTTCTTTGGGGTCATGAATTGGAAGAATGTTATCTGATTTGGTCAATTGGGAAATTACTACCAATACCATATTCATTACTAGAGGGGTACCTAGAAATCCTACCCTAAAGTCAATAGTTATCTCATCCCACAACTATGTCTACACTAGAAGGGGATAACGCAAACCATAATTCTTCTGATTCACATCCATAAACTATTTTCAGGCATAATAATGGGCTACAGAATTAGTAATATCTCATTTTAGGCATGGTCACCAAAAAATAACCACATATCATAAAACATCATTGTGGTGAAAATTTGTAAGTCCCACTTGGATTTACAGCAATCCCCTATCACATACATCCTCAATGGTATAGAAATGAAATACTAGATCTATAATCATAGTATACCTTCTAAAGAAATATACATACTCTCAATATTCTATCAACCATATATAGAATACATAATGTCCAAGAATATATCATTGAGAAAATATTCTTGAGTAATAATATTGATAATTAAGGATGTAAACTAAAGACTTTCCAAAGTAATCCCAAACACATCCTTCTGGTTTAAAATTTTAATATAAGAGAAGAGGGCCACCAACTTCCAATCCTCAAAATATTATTTCATGGAATAGAATAGGAATTTTAAATTAATGCTTCAACAATGAAACTCGACATACCATGAGTTTATGTAATATCTAAATATAAATATTTTTGATTATGTAAATATAACATGCCTTAATGGTAAAGATCATGTCTAGGATAGTTGTTTTCAAGAGGTCAAAGATAAGCAGAACCATATTAAAACACATGATCACGTTGCAGAAGAACATATCCCAAACCTGAACCTAATGCATACAAAAATATAATATATCCTTTACCTATTTCAAAAGTGTCCAAATAAAAAATGGTGTCAACTGATTCTTCAAATCATCAATCGATGCCTAATATTTTGAATCTCCAAAAAATTACTCTCTTCAGAGTAAGATAGTTAATTAAAGAATCCAACATAGATAAATTTTTCACAAAATAGGGATAATATCCCATGAACCTCATGAAGATCTGTGTATCAATGAAATTATTTGGTTTCCCATAGGTCATAACATCTTTATCCTTCTCCATTTTGACAAAAAACCTAGGTTTGGATACCATGTGTTGTAAGAATATTACTTCTTGAATAAAGAATTTCATTTTGAATGGATGGATTAAAATTTTCAATTTATCAGGATATCTAGTAACTATCTTAGATTATGTACATATTCCTCCTAATATTAAGATAAATTCAATATGTATTGCACAAATACCACCAAAATTTAATAAAATTACTCTTGGAAAATCATTTTCATCAATTACATGAACATTATAGGAGCATTTGTTAGATAAAATGGAATAATAAGGTATTAATAATGGTTATAATGGAATTTAACATCATTATAGGGAATTCAATACACCTTGATCTTATGGTGATGATTACCAAACCAAAGACCATTATTTGAGATCCACGTATCCCCTTTCAATATGTCAAACAAATTGATATTATGGTACGAGAGAAATAGGCTGGGTACCCAGTAATAGGTCAATAGAACATTATACCACCCTTAAAATTAGAAAACCATAAAATTCAAATGGTAGAATGCTTGGAAACTCAATAACCACTTAGTGAAGTTCACCATTTCAAGGATCATGCTCTAGTTTGAAGGAAAACAAAAATTTAACTGTACCTAACTATGGAAGAGGATGTCCATATTCACTTGACCTCAGGTCCCATCCTTATTGAAGTAAATGCATTACTCCATCATTAACATTAAGGTAAATCCATAAAATATAATAGTAAATATATTCATTATGAGGGATCATTTTATCCATCCGAAAAATTAATTCTAGATATTTTAAACTACAACAAACAATTCCCATCAATTCTCAACATCAGACAAAGAGAGTGTCTACGATGGACTTATAGGAACCTATTATCTTAATGGATTATAGGGTATAAAAAACTCTACAAGATAAGTCCTGAGCACCAAAATATGACTTAACAATTCAATGATATAGATAGGTAAGAAATAATTAGATGCACCCATATCAAATAAAGAAGTTACTAAAGGTGAAAAATTGTAATGGAACATTTCACTATCAGAGTATCAACATAGTATTTTGTTGTAGACTCATATAATAGGTGAAAAATCTTCATTCCTAATGCCTATAATTGGAATCCATTTTCTCTTGAAGCAACCAAATGCACTATAGAACCTCTTGGTACTGAGAAACTCATAACACAATATCAATTGTTAAATGAAAAAAGCATTATACAAGTCCTGAAAATCCACAATAGATATACTTATTAGGTTCCTCCAAGAATATACAATTCATGTTCACATACTTTCCACATTGAATTCTAGAAAAATGGGACATTTCATGATTGTATAGATGATTTAGAGGATGTATATTGTTGAGATTCACCTCCATGTTTTATTCCATGAGACCCATATTATTACTCTTCCCTTTAAGGGGACCACTAAAACAACACCTAGGATATTGAAGAAATCTTGATAGACCTAAATTCCCAACCAAGTCTAGTTCCACCATCGAATATCTATCTAGAACATCATCAAAATATGTAAGATTTAGTAGAAAGACCTAATATTTAATATCTGGTGTAATAATTATACCAACTCCCTATAAATTCATCTTCTTATTCAATACCACCTCATATGAGAAGTAAAAATATTAACAAAGTGGTTGGAAAATTGAGTTATTCGTAAATTACTTTGATCATGTTTAAGGAACTCAATTGATTTATCCAAAACCATTGACTAAAAATATGTCTACTATATAAAAAATATTTCACGTCTTTCCTCTTAAAATCCAAAATTTTCAGTCTCAAATATTGAGTCACATAACGAAAATAGATGTCATTTAATCTTGAAAGTATCACATTTAACCATAACAAACTCATCTATCTTTATGAACTCAAACAACTAGTCAAAATTCCTCAACCTGTCCTCCACCTCTCCAGGATCAATACATCCTTGGATGGATAGTTTTTTCAGATGAAGATAATTGTTAAAATGATCAGGAATATCATTCTCATGCGGTATCGCCTATGTATACCATGTAAGAACATGTGACACTACCCATCCTATATCATGTTCGCCCACTTAATAACCTCAACAAGGTTCTGATCAATGGGAGGGTTTTGTTTTTGTGTTTTATCAGTATCTCCATCTTGAGGTCCTTTCAAACACTTTCTTGGGAGAATGGTACTACAAAACATCAACATATATCAAAAAAAATTGAGTAAGGAAACATAATAACATCAACTATATTTAGAAAATATCAATAGAGATAGGACAAACTTGAACAATAACCAGAAATATTATATAATAAAAACACTGAATTCCCTCAAAGACACCCCTCCCATGGAAACATAAGTACTTTTACAATGACAGTTATTAATGATCTCACTCGTATCATACCCCTAATGTATTATATGAAAAATATGCATCAATTATATGCTTAACCCCTTGCGATGACATTTGTTTCATAAACCATCCTGTATAACTTCCCTAAATAGTACATGCATGGACAATGACATGACCTAAAGGGAATTTTCAATCCACATGATCTAGGATCAAGTTCCATGGCATTAACAGTAGTATGAGGGAAAATATTTCACAACATGAGATAAAAGATAAATCCAAGACATAGATAATAATAAATCAGGTAATATGTATAGAAAAAACTCTCTAGGTTTATGGCTCTACAAAATGTGGATATAAACCTCAAAAAATCAATTCAGACTTCCCGAAAAATGTGGATCACCAAAATTATCATTTCCTTCAAAATTCCAAAGCTCACACAACTAACTTACACCTTTTGTCTTTAGTTGGTGTCTTCCCTTTCCCTGGAACTAGTGTAATAAATTATACAAACATCTGAAGGTAAAGGTAGGGTGTAATCTACAATCCCTGTAGTATTTCACCAAACATTTCATAAGAAGTACACATTAAATAATACATTAATTATTAAATGAAAATATAAAAAGGTATGGTAATATTATATTTGTTAAATCAAAAAAAAGTTAAGAAACAATTAAAAGAATAATAATAACAAAATAGGTACAAATATATCTTCCATCAAAGATGTAATGAATAAAAAATCAAAAGAGTCGTGGTAAAAAATTTTATCCAAATTAACATGAATAAACAATTCCATAAAAAAATCTCACATATGGAAGGAATTACCCTCATTAATAATATATTATCAAGAGATATAATGTATAACTATAATGATAATCTAACACATGATATATAATTATACCAAAACCATCCTAGAATTTTCGACCAATGTCATAAAATATACTTTAATGTCTCCATGTACATATGAAAATATAACACAAATGGTAGAGAAATTAATGTAATGATGGAAACCAATATAATAATTCCCATATTGGTGCTTGAAATCCTCTAAGAATCCAAATAACTGTTTATATATATGTAGGATGAGTGTGTCATGTTTAGATATTAGGATAATACCCATGGACTCTTGTGATCATTTGAATTGGAATCACTACTAAACCAGTAAATAAAAATAAGAACATACATTAACCTAAAAAATTCAATAATCCAATCCCATCCTAGTGATGTCATGATCATAAAATAATACATTTAACATAGTAACATAATATAAATGAATTTAAATAAAATTCACCTCAAAATAGCTTTCCCATGATATGATGCTCTCACAGGACAATGTCAAATTTTTTGTTATCTCATCTATTCCATACACATCTCATAACATATTCATACATATATTATGTGAACTAGGATACATCCAGAGCTATCCCAAATTCCCATATGGTTTATCATCTAGTGATGGAATCAGTCATCATCACATCATAACCCCATACGTATATAAAAGGTAATAATGTACCATTTACATCTAGGAAATTTACCTTGTGACTCCCTTTTACCAAAAAAGATCTCCACTATATATTACATCCTCATAATCATTAAAAAATATCCAAAACTAACACATATCTTCATTAGTTGATCACTAAAACCAACTCGTATCAACACTAGATGATCTAAAACACTAAAAAATATCATCACTACTGCTGATGTGAGAGTTGGTAAGAGGGGTAGCTATCTATATGATTCACCATCAACCTATATTTTAAGGAAAACTCCTAGAATAAAAAATATTTGGGTTGTTACTGTTATCCAACTCAGGTGGGGTATGTATATAAATAGCATAAAATGAAACATATAGAGATAATAGATAATACCAAGCCAAATGTGTTATCATAAACTAAACTAGAATACCCCAAATTGCCACCACTTTACCAACCAACATCATTAAACCCCACTTCAACCCTTAAATTAACCAACCCACACAACCAACACACCTATCCAAAAAAATACACCATCGATTAAACATTCCATTATTAACATAAATAATTATTTCCACTTACTATAATTTACTAAGCCATTTCATTTCACATTAACACAAACAATTAATTACTCATTCAAATCATTTAATCCATTTATCTCTCATCCAATTTATCTAATTCATATATTTTATTCCAACCAATTTCATTTCAATTGAAATTTTTAAAGTTCGGTCTATGGCTAACCAGCCTAGAAAAATAATCACACAACACAACATATCATCCACCCCCCATCAACCATGACCACAAAAATAAATTCAACCCAACTCACCCAAACCAAAACACATCAAAACCACTTCACATCCTCTTATAAAACCCCTATTCCATCAAACTATTGCTTCACTAAACAACACCTAGCATAGCCAAGATAGAAACGACCATCAATATACAAGTTCCAATAATATCAAATTATCTACTAAGTATTCTTAAACATTACATAAACACACAAAAATATATTCTAGATTTCATATAACCACATTAAATATACAATAATGGTCTTTCATTACCTTGCTTTTTCACATAGCATGGGTATTGTCACAAAAGTACAACATTACTAGGTGCAATTTGTTTTAACCATATATAAGTTATTATCCATCCCATTACAAGTGGATTCTAATAATATTGAAAAAAATGGTTTCAAAGTTATTAAAACTATGATATATTCCTATCTTCCAATTGTATTTGTTTTCAGAAATTGAAACAAGAATGTGTAATCACCTAGAAAATATCACAAAACATGAAAAAAATGAAATTCATAACCAATATCATTAATTTAAAATTTAGTTAATTAATTATTTCCTTAAAATGACACTTACTATCTACCCAAATGAAGATATAAGAATACAATCCCCACATATGCACATAAATAGTGAGATAACATGTATCCCCTCTCATGAACCAACCTCAGTAAACCCCAAACTGGTTACCCAAGCTATCCGACAATAAGGCTAGAGAGGCATTCCTGGTCCTCCCAGGATGGAAACTAGTGTTAGGCATGAAGATCAAACCATTGGGAATGATTTATCCCACAAACAAAATAAATATAAAAGAATATAAATTGAATAATAAAATAATCATTATTAGTTGAAAGAAATAAAACAACACATGCCTCCATGTGACCCTACGGGTCACCACCAACCAACAAACCCAAGTCACCCCATTGTGACTAAGTTTGAGTTAGAAGAAGAACTAGAAGATAAAAAAACAATGTTATAGGCGTGAGTATTAAAACTCTGTAGGACTTCCTGAAAAAAAAATTCCGTATACCTTTCCTTTTAAAAACTAACCAATTCATGCCATTTTTAAGATAAATCATATAAAAATAGAGCTTCACCATTATTTTCAAAAACAACTAATATGATTTAATTTTTATGAAAAAACCCTATGCCATTACATTTCCAAAAATAGTTTCCAAAGAATGGAAAGTAATTTAAATTAATTATTTTAAAAGAAAAATAGTGTATGAATTGGAATTTTAATATGAAAATAAAAACTATGGTGTCACTTTATAAAGATACTATAAAATAGATAAATATGTTGTACAAGAAGAATAGACATAATGGGATGTCAATTGTTGTTTCAAACGGCCTAGGAAAAATCTCGCAATACAACCCCACAATCAATCTCTACCAGTACAAGTTATCCAAAAACACTTCCCTAACACTCGGTGACACCAGCACTGGAACAACTTAGGGGCACATCCCATGACTAGTCATTTTACCTACTCTGGGCCACTAGATAGTGTGTGATCTCAACTAGTTAAGAAAGTGTACCTAAGCCTCCCACCTAACTACCCAAGGATTCCCATGACAATTAAATGGATGTGTGTTTTTCTCAAATATTTGATATGTATATGTCATAAAACTTTCGTAATAAGATACCATTCACTTTCTCTCCTCTGACCTCCCTCCTAAAGCACATCCCCTTTACAATACACATAAACAAGGCACTAGCCCATCACTGGGAACACATCTCATACCACACATTTAATATAAACACATCACATCTCCATTTTAAGGGGAATACCTTAAAGGGGGGATTTTTCATTACCATAAAACTATTAATGGTTCCAACCGAGACTTAACACTTTTAAGGAATCATTGTTTTAGAAACTAGTTTAACATTAAAAATTCATTACATTATCCAAAACAAGGTTCATATATTAGTTTAACATTAAAAACCCATTTCCTAGAAGCACAAACAAGTTTTCCTAACATATATATACCTACTAAATAAAATAACATTCTCTTAAAATGATCATGAAATCAAGGAATTAAAATTAATGACTCTGGCATTGGTAACTTCTCTCAAAAGTGAGATAACCCAGCTAAAACACCTTGACACTTGACCCCTTCATCGGCAACCACTTCAATATTCATTTGTCTTCATTTATGCATATGCGCGTTCACATTTATATAATCACACATAGATATTATGTACATATTTTATGGTAAAATAAGAATAAGGGGATCCATCCATATATTCTTATGCTTTTATATACCCCTTTACACATACACACATACGCATATTCCATATATATATATATATAATCACACTTATCCCAAATATATATTTTTACACAGCCACGAGTGAATAAATATAAAGGACGAACATACAAATATATATAATCCTACCTATGGAAACATGTGTAAGTCACCTTTGAATATGGCATCTTGAAAAAAATTTAAGGAAGACCATGATAAGCAATAAAATACTAGGAACCCAAAAATTACTAAAAGATCGCAAGAAAAATTGAAATAATAAATAGGGTTGAAGAAAGCAACCTCTAACGATGGTGAGCCAACCTAAATAGTACATCATTTGAATAATATCCTAAAACACGCACAAATAAGTCTCAAGAGACCCATCACATGACCGGAAAATGTAACAAAACAAAAATACCCATGTTAACACTTAACCAATGATTCAAATGAATTTTGTGGGGCGATATGGAGAGGAAAAACACCAAACTAAGGAAAGAGTAGGGTATAGTATGGATTACCTTAGATAATAAACTAATAACCCTCGATAAATTAGAGGGAATGGATAAGGAGGAGAGGGAGTTGAGAGGTGGTTGTTGGGAATTCATGTGGGATCCCCTGGTGGTTGGGTCAAGAAAAATGGGTTAGTGAGGGAGGAAAAAGTCTTTTATGGGATTAATAATAATGATTATAATAATTCAAAGACTAATAATAATAATGATAATGATAAAACCAATAATAATAAAAATATTATAATAATTATTAATAAAACATTTTTTTATTACATTTTTATTTATTTATTTATATTATATATATAGAGAGATATCAAGACCTGGTAGGCCCCACAGTTTGGTCACATGGTCTTCCAAACCGTAATCCAACCATGTGGTCACCTCTATCTGGGGAAACATGCATATCCATATTCCTAACTAGGTAGTATAAAAGAAAGAAACTATCTTGGATGCAATGTTTTTTTAATGGAACAAGATTTCTCGTGACCATGCGTCAACCATGCACCTGAGAAAGAAATAAAAAAATTCAATTTTAAAACTCGTCTCATCCTAAAACTCAACAAAAATACTAAAAATAATTAATTTATTAAATAAAATTAATATTTGAGGGTCAGGTGTGACAATGCATCCCATTATTAACACATTATTCCCCTAGAAAGTCACCCATTAAAATGTGGAACAAAATTAGGAGTAAAATATAATCATGACCAAATAAAACTATAAAACCTGGTTTGACCTTTAAACTTTAGAAGTCACACCCAACCAACTCCAAATAAAATGAAAAGGATATAAATGAAAGAAAAAGAGAGGGTTCTCACCACTATTCAGGTGATAACTAGCACATCGGTAGAACTATGAGGATTGCCTAATGAAACCACCCACCAACATGACTAGGGTTCAACCACAGAGACTCAAATAGGGAAATTGGCAAGTCCACAATTTATAAATTCACTTTACAGATCCATCTCTATATGAGTGCCAACTGAAAACTATAATTGTTCCAAATTAATACTAACTATTCAATAGTCCACATTATCAATTCACAACCCTGAAAAGTTTAAGTGAGAGGTTAGTAGGGTCATCAAAAAATAATGTTCCCAAGGACATAAAACCACAACGTGGGAAAACTTTAGGGTCACCTCTCCAACATCATATGAAAAAATGTTAGACGCACATCCCCCACACAAGGAAATTTCAATATTTTGTGAAAAGATTCACAATAGGACCAATGTTTAGAGGCCTTATATCTTAAATCATCTACTGAACCATAGTCAAAAACTATATACCTTTGAATGAGGATCCATCTTATGGAAAAATAGATTACAAAACATTTCCATAGCCACAACATCAATAATCCTTTATATGTTTATGGAAATATGGCTTCCAGTTAACAATCTAAACACACTAGAAGAAAATAAGTGAGTGGTATAATGAATGAATGGAATGATTTTACAAGGAGAATTGTCTAGAATAGGTGGTTTTAGTTCACACTCCTTGCGGATTTGGGGAACCTCCATGAGCACCAAAAGAAACCAAACTATCAACAGCCACGGGCTTCCCTATGAGACTTGACTAACTAAAAGAATTTGATCCTTTATCTTCTTATGGAGACCCCATATTAATAAAGGATATCTTAACTAATCACTTAACACTATATCTGAAGATAATGAAAATAGTTCATTGAAATGGTTATCTTTTCCCATCACCATCATTTGACCTAGATAAAAGTTCATGAGCCCTGGAACTTTCCATGCCTTCATTCCTCAAGAATAAAATACTGGATGAAATTGGACTTGAAGTTCTCTTGATACAATTTAACATAAAATTGGGATGGAATGATCACCTTTCACTGGTCCAGTCTTCATCCTTTAGACATACCCAAGACAACTCACACTCTCACGATATCGAGAGTTCTTAAAAACATGAATACACTCTCAAATTCTTCAAGAAAATCCAGAACCTCTAACTGACCTCAATAAATATGGATTAGAAGAAATTATTTAGAAGGTATTTACTTAACCTTTCCAATTAGATTATTGGAAGGGATAATGACTGGAAGAGACTACTTAGAGACCCTTTTTTTTCTTTTGGATGGCATACTATAACCAGCATAAAACACAAAACCAAATCAAAATCAAACCAGAACTCAACCAATTAACATATTAAACCAAGAACCAATCTCAAAAACCAAAAAATCTTAAAACCAAATAAAAACAAAATAAAATATCTAGTGAAACAAAACCACAAAATCATAAAAAAGCTAAGAACATTCTTTTAAAAATAACCATTTTCATTAGAAAATTGAAACCCATTTTCCCACTTCGAAAACTATTTCATCACATCCAATTTAAAATTCCCAAAAAAATGTCTCCATTCCCTTATATCCACAAATATTGTTAGAAATTAAGCCCCATTTTAATGAAAAACATTTTCATTTAAATAAAAAAAAATTATCAAACTAAGTAAGATTTATATTTTTAATACTCACCCATGATATCCTATGAACTGTGACATATATGTGCATCTCAATTCTACTTATATAATCCATGCATATGTACCAAAAATAACATTCCACATAAAAACACACTAATATATGTGAACATTAATTGGAAATAACAAAAGTCACACATAGAATTTTTCATCAAAATAGATCATTTCCATTTTTTATTTCATTTCACAATTTGAAAACCCTTTAAAATTCGAAATAATTTCCTTTCAATTTTCAAAACAACCCATGATTGTTTTTAATTTATATAAGTCCAACTTTAGAAAATATAAGAGATTTTTTAACTCAAATAATGAATCCCAAAACCAATTTAAACTCAAACCAACCAAAATAGTACCAAATAATTACCCATACCAAAATAAATGTAATAGGGAACTAGAGGTCATGTATACTCTAGCTACATGGTTTATTAGTCCATGTAATGATCCCAAAATGACCATTGGAAGTATATTGAACAATTTAATCGGTCTCCACATGGTTCACTACACCATGTAAGCTCACTATGTATAACCATCTCACTTACATGGTCATCCCCCAACATATACAATCTCATCAAATAATCAAATTTTGAAATCATAAACCAAAATAAAAAATAGAGACTCCAAACCCCTACTACCCCTAGTGGCTTATGTCTCATCATGTGTTGTGGTGATTAAGAACTGACCCATGACCTACCCTCTGAGCCTTGAAAATCCAATCCTTTATATATATGACACTCCAAATAAGAATTACCTACACTAATAACATTTTTTCACGAACCAACCTGGGTCAGCCTTGAACCGGTCTCCTGAGCCAGCCCATGACGTCGCTCGATAGGCATTACCAATCCTCCTGGGATGACAACTAGTGTCAAGAATCAATAAAATACCATTGGGAATGATTTATCCCTTAAAAAATTATACAAATAAAAGATTATAAAGTGAATAATAAAAACACTGGGAGTGGAAACAAATAAAATAACATATACCTCTATGTGACCCAATGGGAAACCACTAACCACTAAACCAATGTCACTCTATGGAATCAAATTCCGGTCTAGATGCAGTACTGGAAGCTAAAAACAATATATATATATATATGCATGATTTTTAAAACCTAGTTGGCATGCCCGAATAAACTATACCATATTCCATTCCATTAAAAAGATAACCATGTAATTATAGATTGAAAATAATTTATATAAAAAATATAGTTTTACCATTCTTTTCATAAATTAGTAATAAGATTCCATTTTAAAGAAAACCCCATTTTCCTTACATTTCCAAAATAGTTTCCAAACATGAAAATTGATTTCAATAAATCCATTTAAAATAAAAATTGATATAGAACACATATTTTAATATGAAATTCATTTCTAGGGTGTCACATTATAAAGACACTTTAAAATAGAGGAATGTAGCGAACTAGAAACACATGCATAATGGGATCTTAGGTGTTGGACGAGATGGCCTTGGAAAATGTTTCCAATAAAATCCCAAAA
The DNA here is from genome assembly GCA_963277665.1 of Viscum album. Classification (NCBI taxonomy): domain Eukaryota; kingdom Viridiplantae; phylum Streptophyta; class Magnoliopsida; order Santalales; family Viscaceae; genus Viscum; species Viscum album. Next base: position 1,585,947,122 of record OY728141.1, on the reverse strand, counting down.
TAAATCTCTACTTGTACCGATTATCCACAAACACCACTTTAACACTCGGAGACACCCTCAATGGCTCGATTGAGGAGAAAATCCCATGGGAAGTCATGTTATCAACTCAGGTCCACTAGAAAGTGCATAATCTCAACTAGTGTAGCGAGTGTACCTAAGGCTCCTTCTTAACTTCCCAAGGCTTCTCGTGAAAATTAAATAGAGGTAATTTTTTTCTCAAATATATTATTTGTACATATCATAAAAATTTCACAATAATATACCATTACTTTTTTCACCTATGACTTCCCTCCTCAAGAACAACCCCTTTCTAATACACATAAACAAGGCACTAGCCCATCACTGGTAACACATCTCATTCCATGCATTTAATTTACACCCATCACATTTCCATTTCATGGGGAATGCCTTAAATGGGGGTTTCTATTTCCATAAAACTTTTAATTGTGCCAAATATTCCTTTACGCTTTTAAAGAAACATCATTTTAGAAACCAATTGAACATTAAAAATATATAAAATTTTAAAAAACAAGGTTAAGAACATTATTTAACATAAAAACACCATTTTCAGGAAGCACAACCAATTTTTATAAACAGATATATACCACATAAATAAATTGGAATACTTTTAAAATGGTTAATGAATCATGGAATTCAAATTAAAGGCATGGGAATAGGAAACAATCCTCAAAATAGAGAGAACCAAGACAAAACACCTTGGAACATGATGCCTTCATTGGATACTACTCAAATATTCCCTTTTACTCTTTCATGAATAAGCATGTTAACATATATATGAGGACACCTCATCCCTATGTACATATTCTCATGGAAAAAATGTACAATGGGGCCATTACATATATTCATTTGCATTCATATACCCATTTACACTTACACACATATACATAATTCATATATATATATATATAATCACACCTACTACCAATGTATATATTCGCACTACAACGAGTGAATATATATAAAGGGGAACTTACACACACACACAGATATATATATATATATATATATATATATACATATATATATATATATATATGTGTGTGTGTAATTTATATATATGTATATATATGTATATATATATATATTACTACTTGTGCATGCATCTATAGGTCATCTTTGACTCAGTCATCTTGAATCCATTTCATGGAAGACCATGAAATGCTAAAAAATACGAGGAACCCAAAAATCACAAAAACTATCCCAAATAAAATTGAAATAATAAATTGGGTGGATGAAACCAACTTCAAAAGATAGTGGGTGAACCAAAATGCTTCACCATTGGAGACGGATGCTGAAACACTCACAAATACGTCCCAAGATACCCATTATACACCCTAACAAGAGAAGAAAACCAAAAGAACCTAGTTAACCCTTGAACTAGGGTTCTACCAAATTTTATGGGGCAGTAGGGGGAGGAAAAAAACAAACCAAGGAAGGAGAGGGAATAGAAAGCCTTACCTCAAAGAATCAACCAAAACCCTCAATAAATCATATGGAATTGATAAAAAGGATAGGGTTTCAAGAGGGTGTGGTTGAGCATAAGTGATGGATCCCCATGGGGGATAAGTTGAGAAAAATGGGAGGGTGAGGAAAGAACACCCCTTTTAGGGTTTTAATAATAATGATTATAATTAATATAAATCTAATATCAATCATCATCATCATAATCATAATCATAATCATAATAAAACCAATAATTATTTTATTAATGTTATTGTCATTATCAGAAAAAATATTGTTCTCTTATATTTATTTATTTTTACTATATATTTTTTTCATGACATGAAAGGTTGTATGGTTTGGTCACACGGTCTATCAAACCATTCACCAACCATGTGTTCACCTCTGTCTGGGGTCACATGGCTCTTAGGGGATGGCATATGGCCAGGTGCCTAACCATGCTGCCTAAATGATACCGCTGTCTTGGTTTCACAGTTTTCCCTATGTTGTCATGCCATTTTCCTTAATTGTGCATCAATAGTGCACCGAGGCATAAACCCCCAAAATTTTAATTTCAAAAACTGACTTGTCCTAAAACTCAAGAACATGAAGAAATATAATTAAATTATTAAATAAAATAAATATGTCACTGATGGGTTGTGACATCCTTTACCTCTAACAATTTGTTTTAAATTATTGTGGAAGGCATAAACATGAGAAATACGCCCACAACTCTCCTAAATGTCATGAAAGCACCTTGATCAACCTTGAACAGAATACCCCTATCAATCAACCTATATAACACTGCCCAAACCATTAATATCCTCATGAAAAACCATAACCAGAATAATTATAGGAGAAATTGAGAAGGAAAAGCATTGAATAATAATTAAATTTCCAACAACTGATCTATAAAGTCTAAGGATCAAATCCCATAATGATATAGTGAATGGATTCCTAAAATATCGTAGGATTTTCCTATAGATGTTGATAAAAACACTAAAAGAATATGAAGTTTTAATAGGGTTCTAAAATTATTGGCAACCAAGAAATTTAGAGTACCACAATACAAAACTCCTCACTACAGTGGAAAGGTACAGGCATAGGATGATCCAATAGTGTAAAGGAAGGGACAAGAATATAGTAGGGTAAGAAAAATAACATTAAAGAAACATGATTAGGTATATAACACATATTTGATAAACTAGGATGGGGACAACTGGTTGATTTCAATCCACCATCACACTGAATTCAACATCTAAGAATAAGGTCACACCATAGCTATAACACCATGAGTTTTTATTGACCTTTTTTTGAATAAATTAATTTTTTATTTATATATTGAAATGAACTATGTTGTACATTCATTTTACATGGAATGGAATTCGTGCACATAACACAAAACATGAAATTGCTGTATGTTACATGGAACATCAAATTGGAGAATGTTACATACAACACAAATGTTCCTAATAAACATCATTTTATTTTTATATTTATTTAAATGAGATAATTATAACGTAGCCATTAAACATAGTAATATAACAGTAATAAATAATTTAAAAATATTTTTTATAATGGTTTTATATAAATAAAACATGTTTATAATGAAATATATAATTTTTGGTAAAGTCTTTATCTGTTCAAAAATAATATTTTCTAAATGAAGTTAATTTTTATGTCCTTCTACAAACAGTAGTAAAATTAATTTTTAACAGTAATATAAATTGATTTTAATAAAATAAAATTCATTTTTTAATTTATAATGTTTAAATTGCCTTTTAAATTATTTTTGGGATTTTTCTGGGAAACTTCATTGTTGGATTAACAGTGAAAAATACCAAATTTTATTTTAAAATTATTTTTTTAACAAATTTATTTATAAGGTTAAATTATATTTTAATTTTCTTTAAAAGATTATTTATATTATATTTTTATCAATTAATCTAGTGTGGTTAATTGGAAAAAATTTCACATTGATATTGGATATAAAAACATAGAAAACATTTGTTCATATTTATTTAAAAAACCCGCATTGTCGGCCCTACTACGAGATTAATTTTAAATTAATTTTTACTACCTATGTGATTTGAATTTTCAATGATTTATTTTATATTTTTAATCTGAATAATTTAATTTTTCCAATAATTTCAACTTATTTTTTTACCAAAAATATTAGTGAAAGTGATTAAAATTAATTGCATTAATTAAGGTTAAATTTCTTTTAATAAGGGACTAAACCATAAACTTAAGGCCCAAAAAGGCCTATAAAATTTTATAAAATCCATTTTATGGCCATAATTATACCTTATACTCACTTTAATAAAATTCTTATAATTACTAGATACACTTTAAATATGAAAAACAGGGGTGGAATTCTCTCTTCAAATATTAACAAGAGTGCCACTCCTCCCCTAAAAACCACCATCTCTCCCTCTTCATCACATCAATCAAAACACATAGGTTCAGAAAATATCTTACAATAATCTTTCAAAAATATATCCATTAATCCTTGAAGAATATATTTATAAAGATATTATTTCAAGGAATCATTATTTGAAAAACTAAAAGGAGTTACCCAATAAAGAGATAACACCTTCTCTCAAGACCCTTTCTTTTATTTTTCTTATCCACCCCATAAACTCTATTTATTACATGATTTTATAAAAAAATTGTCATAAATATAATTTTATGTTTCTATTCTTAGGTTTCTACTTACAGTTACACACACCTCCATCTAATGGGTAACAGACATACTAATTTTGTGGACGACAAACTTCCACCTCACAAAACAATGATTGTTCAATTTTCAGTACTACCTATCATGGTAAACATTATGATGGGGACTATATTTATATATATTATATATTATACATATTATATCTTGGGTCTTATTTATTCTTTTCACAAAACATGTCTTTTTTACTTTCCATTTGTTGTAAATAAAATAATTTCATTTGCGGAAGTGTGGACTACCACCCACTAAAAGTAATATGATTCATTCACAAACTACATGGAATATATTTAGGATGGGTTTAGTGAACTCATATGGTATATATAAAATTATAATTAAACTTTAATGATATTATATAGATATAGTTAATTTTCATTATTTCTTTCAATATGCTAATAAAAACGGAAACAACATTCATGCATATGTACGACTTACTGTCTCCATTAACAGTGTATTACATTTTGTAATTATATATTATATATATTATTATAATAAAATATACTAGATTATAATCTTATTTATATAATTTTTACTTTATTGAATCATGATATAATTATAAGGACCAACAATATAACAAAATAAGACATATGTGAAGAACAAAGCATATATTATCAGAAGTTAAACCTTAACATATGATGGTTAACAAGAGGGTTATATAATATCATAATAAAGAAATATATGGTATTAAATATAATAATATGTTTCATTAAAATATTTATAATAATTTTATATTTATTATACAAGTGGTTTTAACATGTATGTTGAGATTCAAGACACAATGTAAGGGGATTTCATCTCGCTTTTTATTTCGGTGAGATACATGAATTGTTAGACACTCTTTAATTTTGTGTGGTGTATGTAATATCTATAGTTTTATTCTATTTAACTTATAATTAATTTTATGGGTATTCACATATCCATTTTATGATATTTCATTCATGGTGTTTCAGTATAAAATGTTTCCAAATCGGTAAAATTGTTTTGTCTCAATTTACCTTCTTTGAGACTCATGTTTTTTATGAACCTAAATTATTTTTGAGGTTTATATACTTCAATTTTACTTGTTTTAACTTGAATATACTTATTTTCATGATATTTTATGATTCATGTACTTTATAATTCTGACATGGAGTGTATAATCCCAAGTAACTAAGTGGTATGAGTTTATTGAAACAATCTCATCATTTTTGTGAGATTTTTAATGATTGAGATTATTTGTTAAAATATAATGATACATCTCTCAAGAATAATCATTAATTTTGTTATTAAAGATATCAGGATTTATTAGTACCATGTTTCCACTTGTTGGTACTTAAGATAATATTTTTATGCATAATATGATAGCCACTCTCTTCAGTCATAAATCTATTGTATTCAAAAACTATTTTTTCAAAAATGTTTTCAAAAATGTTTTCAAAAGATCATTGAAGACCATTTTCAAGGAAAAATTATTTTTTAAAACTTTTTATGATTTCCAACACTCCCTTTATAAGTTTTCAAAGTTATTTTCAAAGAAATTTTTTTTTCAAAAATGATTTATGTTTCAAAAATAGTTTTCGATGCAGAAAGGATATTTTACTCTAGAAATGTTTTTAAAACATATTTCAAAATTATTTCCCATAAACAATAACATATGTTTGTGTTACTCATGCCTTTGTAGGGAAATTAATCAATGTTTCCATTCATATTCTTTCTTAGAATGGATAATATTATTATGGAATTATTTTTATGAAACTCAATTATCTTGATGGGTTATATGATTTTAAAACCTACTTCTTTTCCTAGGTTATGTTTATGATAAAATGATTATGAAACCTGTATTTTCTATAGGTTATGGTATGATTACATATTTATAATACCCATTTTAATTCATTGGTTAAAATGTGATTATTTATGATCTTGTGGAACTTGTATGTATGATTTCCTAATGAGATTGGTGGGACCTATATATTCCTCCAATGTATTGGGTAATGATTTATATCTCATGACATAGAATAAGATAGTCTTGGGAATGAACCCTGAGTACTAAAATGGCCATTGGAGTGAATAATGACTGCCAATATGGTATGATGAGTGAAATCATGCTACCAAGATGGCCATGGGAGTGAACCATGACTACCATGATAGCATCGGGAGTAAAACCATACTACCAAGATAGTCATGGATGTATTGCGATGGATAATATGGAAATTATATTATATGCTTATGTGTCTACCACAATTCCATGTTTTATTCCAATGTTTTACTTTCATGGATTATTTTCTTCATTTCCTTATGATTCGTGTATTATGAACTTCCATGATTTATTCCATTATTCATTTTTATGATTATTGATATGTAGGTAATGATATTATACTTTCAAGATCTTTTTCTCATACAATTATTCTCATGACTATGCTTGCATATCTCCATTTTTTATTCTAACTGATAATTTGAGCTCAACCATTTTAATGTTTCCTTACCTAGGTTATGAATATATGTATTATGTTTGATGTGTCTAAGAAGGGTGATAGTTAAGAAGAATCTAGTGGGAGATAATATAGCTCACTTATTTGTCAGGTTTTATGTTTCCATGTTTCCATGTTTCCAAAGGAACTAGAATTGTAGGGTCTTTGGGCATATGTTTTTAAAAAGATTCAAGTATCCTGCAAAAGTTATATAATGTTAATATATGAAAAGAGAGGGTATATATAGTTGGTATTGGATTAAAGGTTTTTTACCCTTTCGAATGTAGGGTGATAAATGCTTATTGATAACCCTAAGGAAATGACTATTAGGATTAAGAAAAATTATATTAAAAAGTCCTATAATTTTGGAAAATGATAGAGTGAGTGGTTTCCCAGTAATAAATCATTGTATAGATACTGCAACCGGATGTGGATTTGGAACTAATATACCTAGGGGGAACAAATCTAAAATTATGTTTTGGGCCTAACTCGAGATATTATGGTACGTGATAATGGGCCTTGTTGCACACATAGTTTGACACTCCAATGGGATATGCTTTGGAAATTAACAAACTCTTCAAAAACCATCATAGAAGATTTTCATAGATTTTAGATATTAATAACTTAGGATAAAAAAAATTCTTATATTAATTTATGTGTCATAAAATAGAAATCTTATAAGTTACTTTTCATGATTATGTAAATACTCCTTGTGATAACTATTTCTTACTCTATGTTTTTTGGTTTTGGTCAATATCCAGAACCCGAAGGAACTACATTAATGGCGATTGCGACAGATAATGCAACTATTTTCCTACTGATAAACAAAATTCTCTGCGATCTAGAATGAAAATTTTCAATTCTATTATCACACATATTATTTAAGATAAGAATCATCGTGGAAATATAAATTTGAAAATGAGTGAACAAAATTATGTTGAGTGTTTCATTATAAAATTTCCACCTTCTTTCAGAAAGCCTTTTGATTCACATGTTGATGAACAATGGATCAGTACTATTGAAAAGATATTATTCATTCGTTAGTGTATAAAGCTTGAGAAAGTCATTATGGTTATTTATCAGTTTGAAGGTGAAGCAGATCAGTGGCAAACTCTAATTAAGAATATGATATTGCAATATGAGATCAAATACATGGATTGAGATGGGTTCAAGAACGTATTTTTTAATAAGAAATTTCCACAGACTCTCCATACCAAGATGGATAAATAGTTCCCTTATTCGAAGAAAATGTTTTATGAATCTATTGGTTCATAAAATGATAATTTCATGATACATTTGAGGGATTATTTAGGAATTATCATCCAACATGAAAATAAATTTGATATGATATTTAGTAGCTTAAATCCATGTCTCAGAAGGTATTTTTCCATAAGAGACTTTGGTATCTATGAAGATATTATGACTTCTTTAATCAAGGTTGAAATAGAGTGTGGAGTTGCATATAAATCTCATCGTATTGAAAAGAAGAGGAATATGGAGTTTATATTAAAATCTAAAAACCATGAAGAGAAGAATATTAGCTTTATTTTTTTCTCTATGTGTGGGAAAAAGCATAGAAAAAATTTCCTTGACGGTATAATAAATGTTTTAAGGGTGGAAGGGAATGAAATCATGTATTTTATTTCTAAAGTGATGTGAGGACGGTAGTAGATGCTATGAATGGGGAAATAGGCATATAATGCCCCCCACATGATTTTAGCAATACAAGTGTAAGGATAATAGGAATTATACTAACCACATCCCAAATCCAAGGGTTGGTGATGATGATCGACATCAACAAACTGTTAATGAAAGGGATAAGGGAAAATATCATGAAATTCCTATTTCTAATGAGGGGTTCAATAAAAACATGATTAAAGGTACACTTACCATCCACTCTAAAACTAATGATGTCATATTTGGTTTTGGATCTTCCCACTCTTTTATATCTAAAGAACATTATAAGGGTTTTAGGATCCCACAAAAATAATCAGATGTGGAATTAATAGTGAAAATACCTATTGGTATTACGATTCCATATCAATTATATGATTTATCTCTGGTGGAAGTTTTTGGAGATGCGCTTCATGAAAATCTTCTATTTCTTCCTTTGGTTGAATTTGATGTCATCTTATTCATGGATTGGATTTGTCTACATAATGAACACATCAATTTTCAAAGAATATAAGTTACTTTTGATAATTCAAACCCTCCTATGATCATCCATACATGTGATGATAATTATTAACTTTATATAGATATTACATCCAGTGTATGGATCATAATCCCCTTTAAAAGGGTTTTTTTCTCAAATTTATGGGGAGAGAATCTACCTCTATGATATGCCTATTGGTTAGGATTTTTTGGATGACTTTCTGGAAGAGTTTCCCATCCTTCCACCAAAAAATTAAGTTGAGTTGTCAATATAACTCATACTTAGTTCCAAACTAATTTCAAATACTCCTAATATAATGGATCTGATTGAGTTTCAAGAATTGAAGAAGAAACTCCAATAAAACCTTGATATGGGATTAATTGGGCCATGTGTGTCACCTTGGGGTTCACAGATTCTTTTTTTGAAAAAGAAATATGTATCAATTTTACAAAGTATTGATTATCAAGAGTCTAATAAGATCACAATAAAGAACACATATCCACTTCCCCGTATTGATGACTAGCTTGATCAACTGCATGGATCTCAATACTTTTTCAAGATTGACCTTTATTTTGGATATCATCAATTAAGGATCAAGAATGAGGATATACCTAACACATTATTCCATACATTTTATGGGAACTATGAATATATATTGTTTCTTTTTTTTATTACTAATTCACCTACATTCATTAAGTATTTAATTAATTGGGTCATTATAGATTTCTTTGATCAGTTTTTGGTAGTCTTTATAGATGATATTCTTATCCATTCAAAGAGAAAGTAAGAGAACTAATATCACATGATAATTTTACTAAAGACCCTATATAAGGATAAACTATATGAAATAATTTTAATGTGTTAATTTTAGTTGAAAAAGGATTCATTTTTTGGTCAAATAATCTCAATAGATAATATACAAGTACATTCATAAAAGACGGAGGCTATTTAATACTGGCATAAACATACCATGCTGACTGAGTCCATAGATTTATTTGTTTAACTAGATATTTTCAAAAATTTGTGGATAATTTCTCAGGAATATCTAATCCTATGACCAGGTTAACTCAAAAGGGAATCAGGTTCCTCTAGAAAGATGAATATGAGGAAAATATCAAGGGACTGAAGAGAAGATTAGTCAGTGCACCTATGCTTACATTACCCTATAGCGGAGAAGGGTTTTTAATTTATAGATATGTATCAGATAAGGGATTGGGTTGTGTTCTTTTGAAGAATAACATGGTTATAGAATATGACCCATGATTATTTAATATTCATGAGAAAAATTACCCTACTCTTTTTTTAGAGTGAGCAGTAGTAAATTTTTCATTAAAGATGTTGAGGCATTATATTTGTGGAGAAAAGTTTGATATATATACTGATCATAAAAGTATGAAATATACATTCTCATAGATGGAGTTGAACATGTGACGGGTAATGTGGTTAGATTTGATAAGGGATTACGACTTCTCAATACAATACCACCCTTGGGAAGAGAATAAGGTGGTTGATGCTATGGGTGGGAACGATAATGCTACCCTATCCATGATGTGGATCACAAAAGATCCAATATTAATGTATTTACAAAGGATGAATATACAAATCCCAGAGGAAGGATAAAATATTATCATTCTCAAATGAATGTTCAACCCTCTATCCATGTTATGATTAATGAGGTATAGAAGGAATATGTAGAGCTACAAAAGAAATTCAAAAATGTTTATGAGTTTAACAATGATCAGGATGGAATAATAAGGTTAGGGAACATTGTATGTGTTCCTTCCAAACCATATTTGAAAAAGTATTTACTAAAAAAAGATCATATTTCTTCATTATCTATTTGTCTTAGAAGTACTAAGATGTATAAGGAATTGAAATAATACTTCTGGTTGGATGAAATAAAGAGGGATATCAAGGAGTTTGTATCTCAGTGCATGGTATGAAAACAACTAAAATATGAAATACAAAAGTCAAAGGGAATGCTTCATCCATTACCCATACCATAATAGAAATGGGAGAACATCACTATGGATTTTTTCATTAGAATATATAAATCATATAAATGGCTTAATTCTATATGGGTGGTAGTTGATTTCCTTAATTATTCAGCACACATCATCACTATCAGAGAAGACTTCTCTCATGATCATCTTTCCAAGATATATATTAAGAAAGGGGTAATGTTTCATGGAGTACCACATATGGTCAGTCTAAAAGAACAATTCAAACCCTATAGGATATATTCAGATTGTGTTCTCTATATTTCAAAGGTAGTTGGGATCAACACCTTACCCTAGTTGAGTTTTCATTCAATATTAGATTTCAATAAATAATTCATATGGAACATTATAAATACCTTTATGGTAAGTAATGTAGAGTTCCAACATGTTTTGATGAATTTGGAGAAAGAAAGCGATTGGGACCTACGATTGCTGAACAAATGGTCGAGAATGTTAGAACCATTCTACAGCATATCAAGGCAACTCAAAGTTGGCAAAAACGTTAAGAAGATAACCATCTAAAATAATTGGAATTTGACATTGTTGAAAAGTTTTTTCTGTTTATCTCACCCTAAAATATGTTGATGAGATTCAATAAAAAATAGAAACTAATCCCCATGTATATCAATCCTTTTGAGATTCTTGATCGTATCGTGACGGTAGCCAATCTCTTGGCACATACTCAACATCTATCTCAATAACATGATGTTTCACTTTTATATAACCTAAGGAAGTGCATACCTAACCCTTCACATGTACTAAATTGAATGGTCATACCACTAGAGCAGTAACTTTCTTACGAGGAGAAATCAGTTGAAATTATGGATCATACAGACAAACTTCTACGAAACTAGACCAGTCACATTGTCAATGTTTTATGGGGAGAAATCACAAGTTATAGAAATATACATGGGCACTTTATGATATGCTTAAGAATAATTATCCTCATTTTTTTTACTTGAGTGATAAATTTTGATGGAAATTTCATTTTAAGGGGGTAGAATGTAACACCCCTAGTTTTTATGGACCTTTTTTCAAATAAATTAATTTTCCATTTATTTCTTGGAATGAACTAATTAAAACATTACTTTAATATTGAATTTCCTTGGTTTACATAACAACAAACACAAATATGGCATACTTTACATGGAACATTGATATTACATATGTTACACGCAACAACAATGTTTCTAGGAAACATTATTTTATTGTTATAATTATTAAAATGATATAATTATAACCTATACATTAAACATATTAATATGAACTATGATAAATACTTTTGGAATATTATTTCTAATGGTTTTATATAAATAAAACCTTTTTATAATGAAGGATATAATTTTTGTTAAAGCCTTTATATGTTTTAAAATAAAATTTTATTTAAGAAACTTTTTTTTATGTCCTTCTATGAACAATAGTAAAATTAATTTTAGACACTAATAGAAACTTAATTTTATGAAATAAACTTCATTTTTTAATTTATAGTTTTGAAATATATTATGGTGCATTTTTATTATTTTTCTATAAAATTTCATTTTTAGATGAATTGTGAAAATACTAGATATTAATTCAAAACTACTTTTTTATAAAATTTATTTATAAGATGAAATTATATTATAATTTTTTTTATAATTTTAATTAAATTATATTTTTATAAATAAATACAATTTGGGTAGTTGGAGAAAATTTCACATTTAAATTGGATATAAAAATATAGAAATTTTTTGATCATTTTTACATTAAAACCATGCATTGTCGACCAAACTATGGGATTAATTTCAAATTATATTATGCTACTTATTTGATTGGAATTTTGGAAAAGGGATTCAATATTTGTAACAATCATAATTTATAATGTCTAATAAGGTCAATTTTGTTTTTTACTAAAAATATTTGTGAAGGTAATTAAAATTAATTAGATAGATTAAGTTTAAATTAATCTTAATTAGGGACTAAACCATAACCTTAAGGCCCAAAATGACCTTTACAATTATAAAAATATTTTATGCGTGTAATTTATTTTTATCCCAATAAGATAAATTTATCAATTTTAGTGAATAATTTGGATAATATATATATATATATATATATATTTAATCACATGTTCTAAAAAATAAAATATTTTTAAATTGCAACGAATAAAAAATTTTGATTTATGCATAAAAATGTTGTTTTACAACAATAAAATTATATCGCATTTTTCAAAAACAAATTAATATATGGAACTTATAGTAATTTAATTTGAAAATATCAATTCCATATTTTTAATCCTGATTTTCGAATATAGTAAATATACCCTTTTTATTTTATAAAGGGGAAAAGAAAATATAACCATGCTATATTTTATCCCCTCAGTAAACGGAAAATCTGGTTAATCTAGATTAAAAGTAATTGAAAAGGATACAATTGTTCATCTAAATTCCCATTATATTAAATTAGTTAAACCCTTATCACTATATGATTAAACATTATTTCTATAAAGGTAACTTTACCCAAAAATGACCTATAAAATTTTTAAATTAATATATGTTTCTAAATTACAATCACATAGTTCTAATAATATCTTATGTGTCTACATAAGGATAAACATGTTATTAACGAAACTATGTGTCTACTATGAAAAGAATGAAAAAATCATATAAATATATATTTCTAATATTTAGTTAAAATATAATGTCTATCAATGCTTTTTCAGCACAGATTCGATATTTCACTACCGATTTAAAAAATATAATAAATTATTTTAATAAAAATAAAGGTAATATAATTTGATTTGTAACAACCTTGACCCAAGTAGCTCAGAGATGACACCATACTTTATTATATTAGCATAGATACAATAATCAAATTCCAAAGTATCTATCAGTTTAGTTGTTTTAGAGAACTATATAGATACAAGATGCCTATTTTATATTGGGAAAAGAAAATAAAGTACTACAAAAGTAAAAGCTCAGTATCATCGAAACTCATTCTATGAATTTATCTCCATAAAATAGGGAAAGGAAAAAAAATAATTGCGAGCTCAAATACTCAAAAAGGGTTAAGTAGAGTAGAAGAAAACATAATTAAAAAGAACTAATCAATATGGTAAGGTAAATAACTAAACAAACATTCCATTTAAATAAGATGATGACATGAATAGATAAGTCATAATCAATATGAAAAGGTAAATAACTGAAAACACAATCCATTTAATCAATAAGTGATAATGAAATGAATCCATGTATAATATCATATAAAAAATATATTGGTTAGTAATAATTTAATACTAAATGAAGGAAATTCTACTTTATCATATGTCATGTTTCTCAGTCACTTGATATATTTTCACAAAATATCAATCCTCGAGATAATTTAAAATGTATTGTGTAGAAACCCATTTGATTTGGGCAACTAATTCATCTCACAAGACTACTGATACCTAAAGGGGCATACATTAACTAGTGCCTAACCTATGTATTCCCTATCTAGAGCATTCCTCATATATCTAATAATCTATTTAATTCATATAAAATGTTACTTTTCATTAAATATATGTATTGAATATAGGATAAAAATTTATAAATATTTTCCATATCAATCAAATAACATTAAAATTAAATCTCATATGTCAAAATGTTATACAGTTTAAGAAATAATAATATACATTTAAAAATAATATGGATATCCAAAATAAAGTTAATTTATAATGAAAAATTATTATAATAAAGTGATATTTTCAAGAGAATGTTAACAATCACAAAAGAAAGTAAGATTTCATCATAACTTTTACCATTTGTTAATATTCATTTAAAATGACATTGGATGAAATACATCAAATTGGAACTTTATTTACCATAAATAATGAGTTATTTAGGATATTACATATCATTTTGGAAGAATACACACCATATAAAGATGATTGTTTTCATAATAACAAATATGTATCAATAGAATGTAAATTGAGGCAAAATACCTTACCTCACATTTGCTTTTGGTTGAACATGTTTTAACCTCATATATAGAGGTTTTAATAATTTTATTAAAATTTAGTAGAACCATATAAATTTTCTAATATCTTATATGATCCTTTCATAACATCTTATCACCATTTCATTAGTAATTATTTGTTATTTTCATTGAGTTTGTTATTAATTGCCTTGTTTTCTTATACTTGTTTTCTCATAAAAAGATCTGGTTCCTAAACACGTTATTGATTTTGATCATCTCAAAAATAATAATCATGAAATAATTATTATCCTTATAAATAAATTGTAATTTTAAAACTATTCATGAATAATATTTAGGAAAAATTAAATACGTTACAATCATGGTGATGGTAGGCCTTACGTACACATGAGTAATTAATGTCTTTAATTTTTCAAAGATAATTTTAGAAAGGATGTAAGTAATATATTACCTTTCCATAATGATCATGATATAATAAATAACATATTATATACTTATATAGTTCATCCATATTGTTTGGTGATTAAAAGAGGTTCGCATCACTTCATGAAGACGGTAGTCCACACCTACACAAATGATGTTATCATCTTTGCGTGAGTGAAAAGGAAAGACATAAAATGATATATATATATATATATATATTATCTTATCATAATGATAAATAGGTTATGCATATGATAATTATTTGATTTATATCATATATAATGATGAAATTTATCTTTATCACCTTCCATATGAAGTGTTAGTGAATGATGAATCGCATCGCTTTCCAAGGCTGTTGTCTGCTATACACATGAGTGAAGTTATCGTATATTATACATAATGGAAGGTAAATATATATGTGTGTGTTTATGTGTTTATATGTGTTATAATATCTCTAAAGGTATTAATATTTTTATAAATTTCATATATATTCTTTATATCCATCACGATACCCAACCTTGAGAGGTGGAAATAGAAAAATGAACGACATCGATTCTGGAGGAGATAGTTCGCCGTACACATGAATGATGATTTTCTAACCTATTTTATGGAAGGGAATTTTGTTTTAAGTCATTAAATTATTATAAAAACATATAATTATATTAAATATACTGAAGATATTATATCATCATGATTTAATAAAAAAATAATGTGGTAGAGAAAATGTAAAATAAAGACGCTCATTTAAGCGCATTACCTCTTCTTTGTGTATCCTCATTAGATATACACTAAATCCTTCCAATGACTAATTTATTCCCAAAATGAGGCTTATAAGATTAGAGTATTTATTTTTTTTAATTTATTTGAGTTGATTTTTTCCAAAACAATTTATTTTTATTATGTGTCATGGAGAGGATATGGGGAGGTCTTTTATAAGTGGTGTGAGTGGAACACTTTTAATTTTTTGAAAAATTGAATTCCACCAACATTTTATTCTTTTCATAAGGCCCCAATAATGATCCATTTTTATTAATATAAGGAATACGGTTTATATATAGATATAAATTTTGTTTATTCAGGTTTATTATCATTCTTGCACTATATATTTTATGTTTAACAATTATATAATCTGATTTTTACCTCAATCACTGTATTTAATTTTATATTTTTTCACTAATATTTTTGGTAAAAAATTAAGTTGAAATTACTGGATAATATAAATTATTTTTATTCCAAATATGGAATTAATTCTATTAAATTCAACAAATATAATTGGTTTATTTTAATTTAAAATTAATCCAATAGATGTGATGAGAAAGTGATTTTTTAGAGTGAAAATAAAAAAAAATTAAATGATTTTTTATTTAAATTCCTTTAAAAAATTATTCCAATGGAAAAAATAGGATTAAGATATGTAAAATTGAACTAATTTTATATATTAAAAATAATTCAAAATATGATATATAATTATAAATTACATAAACTAAAAGGAATTTTTCTATTAAAATTCAGTAGTTTTCACTATTTATCAAAAATTGAATTTTTTCAAAATTTATACTTAATATTATTTTGATCAACATATTTCCAAAATTAATTTTTTTTAAATAAATTTTGAAAGGTGTGAAAATTTATTCATAGGTTATGTGTGCAAAGTGTGACTAAAAGGTGTTTAATTTACTCCTAGTTTTCATCCTTATCTATCGTGAAAATTCAATTTATTCTAAAAGAAATATATTGTAGCATTTTATTGTGTTACATTCTTCTCTACTAAGAAATAGTCTTCCAAATTTCATAGATATTACCATCTAAACAGATGGGGGTAGTTCTTATTCCTAATATCCTCTTGTTCCCATATTGCTTCCTCCGTTTTTTAATTTCTCCATTGTTCCTTTATCAGATGAGTCTAATTCATTTATAATTGGTCTCTATTATTAATAATATGTATGTGTTATTTATAGTAAGATATATCAGGTAAAAATTATATTTCATCATATTTGATCACATTCATTGGTTCTGGAATGTACTTCTTTAACAAGGATACATGAAAAATGTCATGTAATTATAAGAGACGTGGACACATTTCCAATTAATAAGAAACAAGTCCAATTAATTCAATAATATAAAAGGGAAAGATGTACCTGAGGCTTGGATTTACTTTCTTACTAAACCTCATAACACCTTTCCATAGAGATACTTTCATGAAAACTTTATCTACCACTTAGAATTCCAGATCATTCTTATGATCATCAACATAAATAGTTTTATTCATGGTACTGATTTAATGTGATCCTGAGTAGACATTACCATTATTGTTGTATCTTCAATAGGTTCTGGGACAATGAATTTCCATTCACCAACTTCATTATAACAAGTTGGATTACAAAACCACTTTCCATTTAATTCTTCATATGGTTCTATTTGAATACATTAATGGAGACTATTGTTATATGAAAACTCTACCACAGGTAAATATTAATCACACATAACATGAAATTTGATTGAGCATGACCTCAAAATGTTTTCCAATGTTTGAATAATTCATTAGTGTGCTCCATCAGTTTTAGTATGGTATTCAGTTCTCAAATGAAGTTCGGTATCAAGATCCTTCTGAAGTATCTTTTAAATTTTCAATGTAAAATTGGGATCACGACTAGACACAATTCATATAGGTGTTTCAATAAGTCTTATAAAATTTATAATATAGAAATTTGTTAGGTATTAAAGAGTTTAGTCTTCTCTTATAACAAGGAAATGTGAATACATGGTCAAGTGATAGATAATAACCTATATTTCATAATTATTTCATGGAGTATTTGGTACTCCTATGACATTGTCTATATAAAGTTCATAACATTTACACATAATAATAGGAATAAGTTTCATGAATTATCTAGGATGGTGCCTCAAAGCATTAAAATGTTGAAAAATCAAACATACGGACACATAATCATCAATTTCCCACAACATGTTATCCCACAAAAAATGTTCCTTTAAATCCTTGTAGATTTTTGTTCTTCCATGATGTACAGTGAAATTTTAGCTAGGAGTGTCATCAAAAAAATAACATTTTATCTAAGGTATAGATGTAAGAAAATATATATTTCCATGTTTCAAAGAACCATCTTCACAAACAATTTTCTCTCCTTACCAATCAGTCACAAGTTTAATTTTTTTTCTAAAAGTAATCATCATTTTATTGATAATCTTTTATCCTCTATAAAAAAGATAGTTTTGAAATAATTTTAAATATTATTGATGTTCCCCTTATTTAGTAACTCCCATACCCATATTTACTAGATCCATCAACATAGAAAACCTCTCAATACTTATTTGTGTCAAAACTCCATGATCCTTCATACTCAATGCATAAACTATATTATTTTAATTCTTGAGGTAGCATTGTGTTAAGATGTCATAATTATTGAGTATCTCGAGCCATTGTCTTTAACTCATATTGAGTTATTTCTATGAAATAATATATTTTATACTTTTATGATCTATTTATATCTCATATCTTTCACCATATAGGTAGTCTCTCCATACCTCCAATGCAATGATTTCCAATGATAACCCAAGATCTTGGGTTGGATACTTATATTCATGAGTATTTAATTTCCATGATACATATTAATTAACTTTATCATTTTTCATTAGCACACAACCATGTCCCTTATTTTATAACTCATTATATATAACAAAACCATTATTTCTAGACGGTAGAGTAAAAATAAAATCATTTACCAAAATCTTCTTTATTTAATCCAATCATTATTCAAATTACTTTGTCCAAAAAATTATACCTCATTACATGTATGTTTTGTTAGTGGGTAATACGATAATAAAAAATTCTTATAGAATTTTTGATAGTAACATCAAAAAATAATGAAACTACATACCTCATATATTTCATTTTTATAATCCATTATCTTACCACCTTTTTCATTGCATGATCAATTAAGATTCCATCGATGGAGATAATATGGCCAATAAAATAAACATTATAAATCCAAAAATCACACTTACTAAATTACTGATATAAATCTATCTTTTTAAGAGAATCCAAAATTATCCATAAGTTATTCCCATGGTCCTCGTAGAGTTTATAATACACAAGAATATAATCAATGAATACAAAAACAAAATCATCAATATATTAATTTAATACTCTATTCATTATATCCGTAAAAACAAATGGTGCATATTCAATCTAAATATAATTAATATAAACTCTTAATGTTTATACCTCATTCAAAATGCAGTATTTGGAATTTATTATTTATTTATGTGCAATTAGTGATACGTAGAATGAATATAAATCATTAAAAATTTAGTAATTGTGATGTTGATCAAATAAGTCATCAATGTGAGGAAAAGGATATGTTTTTTTATCGTAATAGAATAGATGTCCATAAAATCAATGAATAACCACATGGATCCATATTTCTTATTTTTGAAGAGAATAGAGGATACCCGTGGTGAAACACTGGGGAGAATTAATTCATTAACACCCATCTCCTCTTTTTTCTTATACTCCACTAATTCCACAATGGCTATTATATAGGTAGTTTTTAATATTATTCTTGAATAATGGATTAAATAAATAGGAAACCTAACCATACACTATTGTGGATGTCTAGGAAATTCCTCAAGAAATAGATCAATGTATTCATGTACAATATATACATCATCAATTTTAAGATTACATTATTCATCCAAATATATTTCTCCTTCATCCCCAAGAATATTTTTCAGTAGATTTACTTGTCATGGTTCTATATATGACTCAGATGAAGCAGTCAATTCTCTAAAGATGAAGAATTCCACATCTTCCTCATAAATTGTAATTTCTATCTTCTTATAGTAAATTTGTGCATTATATTTTGAAAACCAGTCTGTATTAAGGATTATATTGAATTCAACCATAGGTATGATAATAATTTATGAAATTTAATCATGTTTATGTGTCATAATGGGGACATTCTGACATATCTTCGTTGCAATGCGACTTCACTTTGTAAGATAAACTTAAAGCTACCTTATTAAATCAAAATAGAAATGTTTAATTTTTATAGAAAACTTTTTAGATATAAATAGTTCAAGGATACATAATAAAATAAAGAATTTTATAAATTTTAAGATAGTATTAACGTACCTTCCCCCACATCATTGTGTACTTATACCTTGGTAGTAGTGGTCAAATAAGATTGAATTCCCCCCTTGACATCTTTTGTGGTATATTTCTATGATTCTTGGTGCATTTTTTTTGAATTGTACCCCATATCCCAACAGTTTAAACACTAAATAGCGTTATTTTCCTTCTTCCCCTTTCATTATTTAACATCATGAACCATTTCTACACAACTGTAACTAACCCCCATTACTTTATGGATTTTCCTCATGTGATTATTTCCACAGTTCTCACATGATGGAAATTTTTTTATTGTTATTTGAAATATTTTTTTTCTATTGGTGCACATTTGACCTTTTCTTATCTTAATTAACCTTGAATATTTTGATTCTAGAAAATTCCTTCTCTATTTTTATGGAACATAAAAATATTTCATCATATGGAAAAATAATTAGAGACCATATCCCTTTAGATACTTGGATGATTCTCTTTAATATAGTGGTCAATATGTCACTCCATGTTATATATGAAATTTATATCATAACTAGATAACCATGTAATGGTATCTTTATAATCTTAAACACTTTCATCAACCTTTTTCTTTAACCTATGTAAGTTTCTATTCATCTAATTTTTTTTATCACGAGGGGGATATTTATCATATCATTTGACATTAAAATTTTTCCATTCTATTATTTCCATTTCCTCTTCCTCTCTATTATTTTGGATCAATGAGTAACATTGATCAACATATAATTTGAGACAATGTACTATATGTTTAACTTTCTATTTTCACCACATCCAAGGGCCATAAATATCTTCTCTAAAGACTTAATCCATTTCTCAACTATAATAGGATGAATAGTCTCACAAAACAATGTGGGATTATATCGCAATATCGATCTGACATAAGAGAATATTATTGTAGAATATGTTTCTCTATCATATAAAGTTTATTTTTCAAAATATGATTAATATACTCTAATATAGACATAATTTGATCCATTTTAATACCATCAGTGTTGGTTCCTTTAGTAGGTAAATATCTACATTATCCATGAATATTGATAACATTATTCTTTCTAGGTTCCATGTCTAAATGAATTCATAAACTATATTCGCTCATGAAATTATGAATTTTAAATCATAATTTATAATTCCAAATATTGTGTAATTATTATCTTAAATTAAAATTTTAGGGATTATTAATCTTAGAATAATAAAAATTAGTTTATTTTTGGGATATCATTAATTTTAATTCATTCATAATGGTTTGTAAAAAAATGTAAATTACCTTAAGTATATTCCCTGGGAGTGTGAAACTAAGTGCATAGTAAGGCCCATTTTTGGGTAGAAGGTAACACTCGAGTCAATCCTGGTGTTACTTTTTTAGATTTAATGCCCTTATGTGTCAAGATTATAGAACAACATTCACTTATAGTATCTATAAAGGGATTTATTTCTGGGAAGACCCAAATAATATCATCCTTACCAAAGAATAATGATGTTATTCTATAAATATACTCAAATTATATCATAGGTATATGCTCTCAAATCTATGTTTTCTTGAATATAGTTCCCAAGGATTATGTTAAACTTCATTTGATTCCAATTGTAACAATCCCAGCCCCATTAGACTGTAGTTTATGTCTTTATTACATTAGCATAGATTTAAGAATCAAATCATAAAGGTCTAATCATTTTAGTAGTTTTCGAGAACCAGATACATCCATTTTTTCCTTTTTAAATTGGGAAATAAAAATAAATCATAACAAAAGTAAAATCGTAGTATACTAGTAACTCTTTCCAACAATTCATATTCAAATCATGGGAAAAGGAAAAAAATAAGGATGACATAAAATGCTCAGTATGGGTTAAGTATAGAGGACTATATCATGAATCAAAAAACATAATCAATATGAAAAGGTAAACAATTGAACACACATGCTATTTAAATAACATTAATTATTAAATATATAAGTCATAATTAATATGTACAGTTAAGTAACTAAAAACACATAACATATAATCAATAAATCGTAATTATATAGATCCATAGATAATGGAATAGTTAAAATATACTGGATTGTAATAACTGGATATTATTGAAGGCAATTATATTTATCATATGTCATGTTTCCTAGGAACATGATACCTTTATTGTCAAGATCTATCCTTGATATAGTTTCAAATTTATTGGGTAAAAATACATCTAATTTTGGCCAATTGATTCATCTCTTGAGACTACCAATACATCAATAGGATTATATTAACAATTCCCCAAACAATGTATTGAATGTATAAATAATTCATCATAAATTACATAATCATTTTAATTAAAAAACAATTTTCCTTGTCATCAAATATCTGTATTGAGTCAAGGATAAAAATTTATCAAAATTCCTCAGTTAATCAAATCACATTAAAATTAAAGACCACATGTAAAAAATGGAATATCATTTAAAAAGAATCATATACATAGAATAATAATATAGTTATCTAAGATGAATTTTATTTAAAATGAAAAATGATTATAAAAATTTGTTATTTCAATATAAATTAAAAAAATTAAAGAATTTTAGATTTCACAATAACATTTACCATTTGCTAATTTTCAAATCAGATACCCTTGTATGAAATAATACAAATTGATACTAAAAATACCATGAATAATGAAGTATTCAATATATTAATTGTAAAAGATGAATTATATACACCATATAATGTTATGTTGGTTCATAATAACAAATTAGTATAAATGGAATATAAATTGAGATGAAATCCCTTACTTCATGATTCATTTTGGTTCGACATGATTTAACTTATTATATATTGGTTTTAAATATGTATTTAACTTATGCAAAAATCATATAAATATTTTTTTATATAATGTGTGATCCTTATATAAAGTCTTATCAATTTTTCATTAATAATCATTCAATTTTATTATTTTTTAGGTGTTAATATCCTTTCATTATTATTCATGTTTTCCCATTAAAGATCGGGTTCTTGACCATATTATAGAGTTCCATATTATATACAATAATAATGATATAATAATAATTTTTATACAAAATTATACATTTAAACCCAGTCATGAATAATGGTTATGAAAAATTAAGTATGTTATGATCATTGAGATGGTATGTTGTATGTACGGATGAGTAACACTACCATTTTTCAATGATCATTATAGGAAGGAGGTAAGTAATATATTACATTTACATGATCATAATTATATCATAAATAATATATTTTATACTTATATATTTCATCCATGGGGTGTGGTCATGAAAATAGAGTTTCATCCCTTCGTGAAGGCGATACTCCACACATAAATGAACAATGTTATCAAGTTTATGTGAGTTAAAAGGAAAGATGTAAAATGATATATATTAGCTTCTTAAAATGAAACATATTTCATTTATATCATAATTATTTCATGTATATAATATATATTATTAAATTTATCTTTATCTCCTTCCACATGATGTGTTAATGAAAGAAGAATCACATCACTTCATGAGGTGGTAGTATGTCATACACACGAGTAAAATTGTTTCATATCCTACAGAATTAAAGATAAATATATATATATTTATGATATAATTACTAAATAATTATAAATATTTTATAAATATCATATATGTCATTTATATCCATCATAATACCCGACCTTGAGAGGTTAAAATTAGATAACGAAGGACATCTGTTGGTGAGTCGGTAGTCTATTGTACACATGAATGATGATTTCATAACCCAATTGATGAAAGTGTAGATAGATTTTAGATAATTAAATTATTATAAAAATATCCCATTATATGGAATACACTAAAGATATTACATCATCATTTATTAATCAAAACTATAGGAGGTTGAAAAGAAGTAAAATAAATATGCTCATTGAAGAACATTACCTCTTCTTCGGGCATCCTATTTAGGTTTTCACTATTGTTTTAATAGATTGTATTTATAAACATGGAATTTATTCTATGATAAGGTTATGGAATTTTGGAATTTTGGAATTTATTTACTTAGGTTTTGTCTAATAAAAATTGGTTTTAATTTGTGAAGTATTAAGGAGTGGGGGAGGCCTTTTATAAGTGGGATGGGCAAAACACTTGTAATTTTTTGAAAGAGTTAATTCAACCCACATTTTTTCATGTCAATAAGAACCAATAATGAAAAATTATATTTAATAGGAGAAATAAATTCAAAATATTTCCACATAATATTATTTGGAAAATTTTTTAGTCATTCATACAAATTATATTCTATGATTAACTGCTAATTAAACTCGTTTTTACCTTAATCAATATAATTAATTTTAAATATTTTCATGAATAATTATTTTAAAAAAATATGTTTAACTTATTATAGAATATATATTATGAGTATTCTAAATATTTAATAAATTTTATCAAATTCAACTGACATATGAGGCTTAATTTAATTTAAAATTAATACAATAGGATTGACATTAAAGCGGGATTTTAAAGTGAAAATGTTAAAAAGATTGTAATGTTTTCATATTTAAATTCAATGTGAAAATTATACCTGTAAACTAAAATTTGTTAATATATTTCAAATTTATGAAATTTTCCTTTAAATCCAATTAATAATATAATTTAGCATTATAAATTATTTAAATTAAAACGCTGTTTTCAATTACAATTCATTATTTTTTCACTATTGATCATGAATAAACCCCTTCTGAAAAATCCCAAAAATCACCGTAAGATAATGTTGATATCTTGACATCAAAAATTTATTTTATATTTTAATATAATTTTTTTAAGTTATAAATTTTAATTTTATGTGTTATAATCACGACTAAACAATTTTTTAAGCCTAATGTGCATTGCAAGCTATCAAGGATATTAAATTTATTCTAAAAGAAATATTTTGTAATGTTTTGGGGCATTACATAGGTGATATAATGTTTTCTAAGAATTTTTTATATGAATTTTTTTTTGATATGTTAAGGAATTATATACTAAATAAAACTTCTTATTTATTTTTTAAGTAAATTTAGTTGAATAGTGTCTAAAATAGAATTAATTATATTTTTTGAAAATAATATTATATTAAATTACATAAAAATATGAAAAATATTAAAATTGAACAAAGTGGATAATATAGGGTTGAATATTTCATCTATTCCTCCTTAATATTTAATTATGAACAATTTTTATTGACAATGACATTATTATATTTTAATCATTTATAAAATTCCAAGAGTTCCCCTCCCCTCAATTATAAAAGGGAACTCTTTATTTATCTAGTTAAAACCAAAATTATACTTATATATTGGCCAATATCCTCTATATAAAATAATACACATCTGTATATACGTTATAGAGGTTTTGGTCCCCCCAAAAGACCATATCTATAGCCATTAAGAGGGGATCAGAAGGGGTTTTTTCAACGAAGAGGTAATTTCTTTAATCGGTCACTTTTTTTAGTTCTTCTATTAACTACCCTCAGTGTATTATAATATTAATAAAATAATAAATTTATTGTAATAAATATACATTTTTGTTATTATGGTTATTAAACCACCTTTATTCATCCTCTATCAATCAAATGGGAAGAAAAGTATCTCTCGTGTGTACGTATAGCTTTCCATATCTATATAGCGATACAATTCATTTTCCATAACCATTTTTCATGGATGGTTTTTATAAATTATTTAATGATTATATTTCATATTTATGAAATATTTATTCTATGGGAATGATAATATCATACATTCCTTCCAACCTTATAAATTTTTGGAAAATGATAATGTTGTTCGTGAGTATGTGTGTACCACCACCTCCATAAACCGATATGATTTGTTTCCATTTATATTTCACATGGATGGAAATAATAAAATATTTAATTATTATATGTTATATATATATGATATAATAATTATTATTTTAATGTGATTTATTCTCTAAATCTCTTTTTTCCATCCATTAAAAAGATTAATACAGCATAAATGTGTATATATGGTCAACCATCTCTATGAATACTGCAATTCATATTTCAATATCTAATTTTACGAATGAATAAAAACATGTATATAATGAATATATATTAAAATTATATAATGACTAAAATTTTAGATATTATGGAATAATGATCAATATACAAGGTCCAAAACAAATAAACCAAAACATTCATAAAAATATATCAATTATCACCTAAAAAGTGATTTTAAAAATTTATTCTTATCTAAATTTTGTTAAAATATTATAATTAACTTATTTATGGTATTATATATAGGATTATGTTTTTGTAATATAATTATAATAAATCTATATTTATTATACTGGAGGTTCCGTCATGTATTAATAATGTTAGGTCTAAGGTAAGAGATTTTCTTCAAACTTTTATTTTCATGGGCACATGAAAAATTCACCACTTGATTATATTTTGTGGTGTATATAGTACCCATGAAATTAATTTTTGGTTATTTTTATTTATTTTATCAAGATTTACATATGCATATTTTTTTCATTCTTTCATTGAACTTATTATTCAAATGATACCAAAGTGTTAAAGGTTTTATGTTACAATCTTATTGTTTGTCATTATTTTTTTATGATGATAAAATAATATGATCTATATCTTATGAAACTAATAAGTTTTAATATCTTCTAATTAACTTATTATAACACATATTTACCTTTAATTTTCCTCACTGTGATTACGCTAGATTCAGAAAATATATTTCAATAAAAATTGACATTTTTATCACTTTGCTGAAAAAACAATATTCTTATATATCCATGTTTTCTAAAAATGATTTTAAATGGTTATTAATATACATAAATTTTTGTGAAATTATATTTTTGTCTAAATTTTTATATTTAAAAAATAGTTTAATGGAATAATTTTTCATTTTCTAAATGAGATACTTTTTCACTTTTTACCAAAATTGTGAAAGGAATGTTTTCATTTAACATACATGACTTGAATGGAATTTCACTCTATCATGAAAACTCAATGTTTTGGACATTTCATTACAATTTTCCAATTTTATTTTTGAGGAAAAATTTTTAAATAATATTTCGATAATATTTCTATTTTAAAATTTATTTTTAAAATGGAAAGCTTATTTTCCTCAATAAATGATTTCAGTGATATTTTAAATTAATATTAATATATAATAACATCCTATGATGTCAATTATTCTAAAATAAGGATACAATAAAATGTTACCATCATTATTTTTTATCTAGTTGGTTTATTTTTATATGGATTTGATATTCATAGAACCCATTTATTTTCCCTAGGTTATGTTATAATGAATTCGTGAAATGTTGATAAAACCCATTTACAATGCATGAGTTACGATATGATGATATGAAGAATGTTTTATAATCCCATGGAACACATATGAATAGAATTAATTATATTATGGTGGTTATGTAATAACTAATGATGAATGCTATTTTATAACCAAGGATGATGGTTACCTTGTAACCAAGGACTGTGGTCACATTTTAACGATAACCTCCTGAACCTGGATCCACTAAATGGTTCCCTGAGCTATTTGGTCACATAGAATCATGTGTGCCTCCCTGTACACTAGGGTCTGATGACTAACAACGAGGGTATAAGGTGGTATAGTGGGGAGAATATACCATGATAATAATTATGTATCGCAGTAGTATAATCATAAGTGAATAATTAAGAGGAAATAAAACATAAATCAATAAAAAAAATAAAACACCCAAAAAATTAGTAATAAACAAGGCCAAATGAAATATCATGAAAAAATTATTGTTATGTCTTGTTTTTATATAAAAAGTTTTTAAATATATGAAAAAATGTATCTAGTAAAATAAATGTGTCAAAAATACAAAAATAACAAAAAGTAACAATTTTTACATAGCCTCATGAGCATAGATTAATCTTGTGCTCCCCTAATCATACGCTCATTAAATCAAGAAAATTAAAGTGGGAGCCTATCCAGGTCCCTACATGCATCCATTTAGTCTATATAGTTACCCAAAGGTAGCCCGATCATAGTGTAATATAACATTCAGTTGGACACAACTAATGATATCTATAATAAGGATAGGTTGGGTATATAAGCTAAAAACTATGAAATATATAATAGAAATATAAATGAATATGTACATGTGATACTTTCCATTCGACAAGGTTCACTGTAAATAAGAAATCATAACACAAGCTAATTGTAAATCATGATAAAGGAGTGATATTGTCCACTCTAACAGCTATAATTATCATCCCATAATAAGGGACAACTATAAAACCTGATAAAACATCCATAATGGTATATTTTGAGTAATCTAGTGTAAAACCAAAAAGTCAGATCTATGAATAAGTAATGTCCAAGAAATCCCATGGAATCTAGACCCATAGAGTCTAAATTTCCATGGAATCCAATATAATCTTGAATCCATATAGTTGAAAAGTGCATGGAATTAAATGTAGATATGAATCCATGGAGTAGAAATATCATTTGAATTAAATATAATTCGGAATCCATGGAGTATTAATGTCTATGGAATTCAATGTAACCATAAAAATTTCATTCATCATTTCATAACCCATTCATAAAAATTTAGAGTCCATGAGTTCATCCATATAATTCAACATTTTACATTTAATACATTTAACTATTTCAATAACATCTGAACACATAAAATAGTGGAATAATACCTCTCCTAATAAGTCATTTAATTCATTACTACACTCAATAAGATATAGAGCTAACATAGAGACTCAAAGAAGTGGTTTATCAAGGAGAATTTATGTAAACACACCTAATAGGTGGTCCAGGTTGAGGTTGAAAACCTCCAACCACATCATAGTAATAAGTGGGAAGCCTATTAAAGTTCTAATAATTTAATCAAGGTATTTAATTAATTAATGAGAAACACATGGAAGACCTAGAATGCAATGAAATGGTAATAAGGTAAAAATATTTATACATTATGGGAAAATTTATTGACCATCTACATTATACCTATTATAGAACACTAATCAAGTATCATCTCCTAACCCATCCTATATTGGAAGAAAAACAGAAGGATAGATGAACTCTAAAAAAATTGGGCATAAGTGGTTTCACCAAATTAACTCTATAAAAGGGAAGAGAAACAATTAAAGGTGAAAATTGAATTAAGAACTCACCAGAATGGATCTAATGAGACAAATGGTTCTCAAATTATATATTGTATGGAGGTATCAGATAAAATCCTAGGTTACGGTTGAAGATGTCCTCTAATGATAGAAGAATGAAAATCCACTAGAAGAAATTAAGAAAATAGTAGTAGGGAAAAATCATTTAAAAAATGCCATTTCCTTCAAAATAATGGGACGCATGGTTTGGCTACATGGTTGGCCAAACCGGGATCCAACTTTATACCCTTCTTTATCTAAGAACAACCTCACATAGTTCATGCATATAGTTTGGGAAACCATGTGAAAATAGTGTAATTTCCAATTATCAAAAGTATTGTAATTTTTGTACTGGAATTCATTATGGGCCAAATGATTAGGGAAAATTGTATTCCCTCTACAATGCACTAAAAATACCTACAAGATTTACTCAAACTATAGCACCTGGGATGCATGGTATCAAAAAACCATGTGTATGAGCTAGTTTCTTTAAAACTGAGGCTCCGAGTTTCGAATAAGCCCCAGAAGCCCCCATTTCCTCAAATGCCTCAATGGATTTAATATTAGTTCAGAAACATGGAGATAAACATACATTTAGAATATTCATACCTATAAAAAAACTTGTGATGTTGAAATCTCCCCCTCTTAAGACCAATCAACCCGTAATTCCTTCTATAAGGGTGGTAAAGCATCTAAAAAGAGTTCTAGCCACTAAAATTGCATATTTTCCTCTCTCTCATACATATCATCTTACACATAGTAATACTTCTAAATCACCCAGACTAAAGGAACTGACCTACAACAGACATATTTCAAACTCGGATCAATGATACAAAAGGATTATCCCTAAAGGATACATTAACATATAACTCAACCACATCTGTCTAAACAGTGTGTGATGGTTATGATTGATAACATCACAACTTAGATACATGGATGACAACATGAATGGCTCGTTACCTTTGAGGAAACTATAACTGATAGATTATTAGCTTGAATCTCTCCATAATCTTGGTAGGCCCGAGATATTAAAGTGAAAGCTTTCCCTATATTACAATCTATCTTTTCCTAAGCCTCATTGAGATATTTAATAAGACATAATCCCTAACATAGAAATCTAGAGGTCATATTTTTTTTATCAATGTAGGATTTATTTCTAGATTTTATAGTATCCATCTTTTTCTAGTCAATTGAACTTGTTCAGAAGTCTCCTAGAGGAGATGTGGCCATAGCCATACTACGTCTCCAGCCTCTAACCATCAGAGAGGTGATCTGTATAGAATACCGTATAATGTAAAATGTCTCATAAGTTTCCATATATAAAGTCACCGGATAGATATTATAGTAGGATAATTCAAACATGCGTATATGACTCTCCCATGAGCCCTCAAAATTGACAACTCATTCTCTAAGCATGTACTCCATAACTTGTACTATGTGGTAGTTATGGAAATCATTCTAAGGGTGTTATTTATTGATCAAAAGAACCTATATACCCAACACCATCTTTATTCTTTTCCAAATCCAATATGTATACTAGTTATCCCTATGCAATACAATAGTATGATGAACCCCATGAAGGTGAAAAATCTAACAGATATAAATTATCCCAAGCTCAAATACTAAGAATTTATACTCGATAAAAATGAAATGAATGGACATCATCATCCTACACACAATGACCCATATGGGACCACTACCTCATGGTGACTTCAGAAACCTGGTCATGAAATTCATTGGAACATCATCCCTTTTACACTCAAGAATGAGTAACTATTATATGATCACAACTGGTAATTAGTATTCCACCTCCACCGGCTAAAAGGTGTAGAACCTAGTGGTAATTCCAACTACCTCCAATTTTATTGTAGGCCATAAATACTGGCAACATATGTATTAATAAAACTTGGGGACATTAGGATGTATTTCTTAGGTCGAGGCATAAAATTCCTACATCAACACCTCCCATATGTCTATTAGAACCTAGAAACACACAAGCATATGTGGAATTTATTCCTCCCCAAAGGTCCAACCTAAAGGTGGGACATCACCTTCCATTCTCTCCCTTAGGACTAATCCCACATAATTTTATCACTATATCAACTACAATCAATCCATAATAGTAGAATTCACTATTGAGGATGACAGAAAAGTATGTCCATTGCTATCATACACCACCATGTCCATCTAAGAGAACCTGACCATCAACATCTATTCCTTATTGGCCTCATCCACTGCATGTGTCTTAGTTTTACATATCAGAGAAACAGATTCAACACATCCATTACAAATTGTATAGGATAGATCAAAATAGAAAAACTAAAGATATTCATCCCCCATTACGTATCAAATGTTCATGTCAAGCTACATAAATATGTATTTGAGTGTTTTATGGTCTTTGAATACCAAACAATTCTCTACTAGAAAACATTTCCTCCAATAATGAATGGCATGAACAACTATAACTAACATGATATCATGTGTCGGGTAACTTCATTCTTAGGAACTCAATTGGCGAGACCCGTACACCACAACATGATCCCCCTACTTTAGGATAGCTTATAGCCAGATACTTGATGCATCATAGTAAACCATATAAGTTCTACTATGCTTTGGAGGAATCAATATAGGAACTTAATTCAATATTCCCTTTATCTAATAAAATTGTTTTTTACATGTTTCAAACCAAACATAATTCACCCCCTTCTTAGTAAATCTTGTAAGAGGAATTTCTAGACTTGAGAATTCTTAGATGAAGCTTCTATAATAGTTGTTTAGTCCCAAAAATATGTGAATATAAAATACATTATTATCCTACTACCATGAAACCATGTCAATCTACTTTCTTGGGTCTATAGACACTCTTGTCTCTCAAATGTTTGGACTCATGAAGTGATCTTTATCTATCCATAGATGACAGTTTTTTATCTTGGCATACAACATAGGCTCTCTCAGTGTATCAAGAATTATTTCAATGTGTTTGGAATTATCTTTTAATGATTTATAATCCACCCATATTTATTTCATAGAAAACCACCATGAAAGAGTAAAACTATAGGTGAAAAAAACTGATTCATCAAATCCATAAAGACTACTAACAAATTTGTGTGGCTGAAAAGAAAAACCAGATACTCATAAAGATGATACCTTCTATGAAACACTATATAAGGTATATCTATTTCCCATAAATGTATTTGGTGATAACATTTCCTCAAAAAAATTATTTAGAAAACACAATCTCTCCAGAAATTGTTAAAGAGGTCATTGATATGTGGTGAAAGATACATATTATACCCCGTTAAGTGGTTTAATTTTTGGTAATCCACACATAGACTGATGTTTTTTTCCACATATATGGTGAATAGGACCAGAAAACCCCACAAAAAATTTATTAGGTTGTATAAACCCATTTAATTTTCAAGTCTTATAGTTATATCTCAGGCTCCTGTAGTTCTGTAGTTTCCATCTAGTGTGGAGTAATGGATAGTAGTGAATCTCTTAGAACCAACTTAATTGAAAATTACACCTCTCAGTTTAGTGGTAAATCAGAAAATCTATCTTAGAATAAATCCATGAAATGATCTACTATTAAAGGTAATTCATCATATCTTATCCCATGATCGTCCAGATAAAGGATAGAAATATGGTTCATCTTTCCACAAATCCTATGATGCTATGGTCCTTCTCTACATGTATGAACATCACAGATTACCTTGTGGATATACCTACCACTATCTGTCGATGTGAAGGATATTATTTGATGATAGAAATAGACACGGTCTTGATAAATAATCAACCAAAACATTCTATGTATGACATCAATGTATTTCATCTTGAGAATAAATTGATTCCATAAGAAGTGATACCTACCTCTCTCCAATGGAATTCCTTGAATTTACCTATATTGTCCAATTGAAACCATATCAATGTATCGAGTGTCGTAATACCATCAGAAAACTACACATCGAGCTTGATCCTCCCCACAATGGGTAGAGATATGAATGAATGTGAAGAACCTGTATCAAAAATGGAATATTCTATATTATAATCTACTAAGACGGTATCCCTCATTGTAGATGTCTTGACACTATCTTCCTCAAGTATAGAATGTACTAAATATATTTTTCTAGAATTATTACCCTAGGAAACAACATGACTACCCTTGAGTAGGATCGCTCTTCTGTCAAGGTGAAACTAAAATCTACATCCCTCATCCATGACCACCTTCTCATCCTAAATGAATGGTAGTGCACTATCTCCTAGCCTAAAACAAAGCTGTGAATCCCTCTCTTGAACATAGTGTTGAAGTAGATCCCCAATCACTTACCATCAGAAGAAGGGTCCCCAAAAACTATATAGATAGACCATCCCGTTTTGGGATCAATGCCTAATTGGGTCTCTAACACACTAACTCCTCATGTGTCTCTACCATCCAAACTAATTATCGTTGAAATAACTACTATCACTCACAATTTATATGGTCTTCCACTAACAAAAAGTCTCTAAATTAAACTTCTTGATAACTATCCCTAAATTAATCAGACTAGAAATTAAGATACCCAACTGTGTTCTCCCAACTTCTCTAGTGTTTCATTTAGTAATTAGTGCCTAATTGATTGTCTTAGTTATATAAATAAACTAAAAATCATTCACCTTTGACCAAATGATATGCTTGAGACCTTCCTCAAAGCGTATCACCCTAGATGGCTCATCAACAAGATAAACTTTCACAAAATGAAAAATTCTATAAATCAGTTTGAGTAATCTATAATGGTCATATCACCCTAATACAAAAACATAAAATCACTTTCTCAATCATCTCTAAAATTATCAAAAAAGAATTAGTTATAAAAACAAGTTTCTAAATTACACTCAATCATACCCCAAAGCATATCAGCTTGGATGAAAACATCCCACCACTAATTAGCATCCCCTCAAAACATATATGTTGTGATATTGACTATCTAATATGGAGGAGTCTCCATGTTCTTCAATATAAATAAAACAGTCTGAAGCTATAGCTTAGAAACTTATGGACCACTGTCCCCTAAAAATGTCGATGTATGCTACTACTAGAACACAAGTGTAGTCTTTTCCATATTTGAGGTAGGCTATAAGGATCCCTAAATGTTCTATGTAAAGAAGAAGAAAAACTCATAAAATATGAAATCATCTCCCATATTAGAATAAATTAGTGGTGCCACATGTTAAACTACTTTAGGTTCAATTCGTAGCTTAGGGACCACCACCTACTGTGAATGGTCATCACCACCCTCCTGGTTGAAAAAAGGAGGTCTTAGTGTTGTAATACCTCTAAAAAAATTCAAGAACAAACCCCAAAAATTATTCATTAATATCAATATCCTAGATAATAGAATATGATAGGTTGAATACTTCTAATATACAAGCCACACCCCTTTTTCGTCTCTTCAATTTAGGACAATTTAATCTTAAATATCATAAGATAACAAATTAGATAATTTCCATAGACTAATATTATGTTAATGTCTAGGTTAAGCTTTCTATTTCATTTCACATGTCTCGATATGCGGACTGTCAATTTCAATTTATAGGGGAACCGCCCTTTATGTGGAAATTTGAAAATCTTTTTAATGGAGAATATTTCATTTCAGAATTAAATTTATATTATGTTCATTCTCATTTATATAACAATTACCATGAATTATTGAATTATATATATCACCATCCCCAATTTATAAGGTCCTGTACACCTTATAAATTGAATTATTGCATACATTTAATTCCAACCATAACACGTTCTATCCCATGTGACCAATGGTCCATGGATCAACATGCCATAACCGGATACTTAAAGTTTATTTAGTATCCTATATAGTAAAATATTGATATTTTTTGGAATAAAGTTAGGTAAACAATTGTTTTTCTCAATCTTATACATCAAACAGTAGTCAATAACAATTATATAACAAAAATCACACATAATAAATGCCATGAAATCAAGAAATGCATCCTATATGGTGTGGAATTGTGCATGAAATATCATTCTTGTAAGGTTATTAAATGATGCATGATCAATGCTTCCTTTCCATATCAAGACATGGATAAAATGAAATTTCTCAATCATATCCATAATAACTTTACATATCATGTGCATCCCCCAACGGTCCAATAAAATAAACTATAATAAAAAAATATATAACATTAATTTCTCATTCCATGTAACATGGTAATTACCATGAACATGGGTTAGCTAATCTAAATAATGGATTATAACCAAGTTTAAATAACTTCCAAATGTTTTATCTATTGTCACAAGATAGTAATTCATGAAAATATAAAATCTCTAATACCACATTGTCATGTCCCGACCTAGGATCCACTAAACAGTATCCTGAGTGTTGGGATTAAGTTGGAAAGAATATTTTTTAAGATTGAAGTGGTTTTTGTTGTATTTTTTTCATAGAAGATGATGAATACAATAAATAAATTCACTTTTTAAAATCTAACAGTCTTACTAACCATCATATTCATAATATCAGACTCACAATGTTTAAGAAATTCCATCAAATTGGGATGCTTTTTTATGGAATAAAAGCTTCATCAGACTCACCTCAGGTCTAGAATGAAGTGTGGATCATAATTAGGAAGATTAATAGAGTCTTCATGACTATGTTAAGATTTTAGAGATTCTTTTCTATTTTTTAATTCAAAAAAATCATGTGTTAGAAAAAACTATGATGAAATATTTATGAAAGAAAGGGGGATTGCTTCCAATCATGTTGAGAATTAAATTAGAATGAAATCTATTATTGGAAGGTATGGGAAGTTAGAATACATTCCATTATAAGTCATATGATGTTGAATCTAATATTAACTATATTCAAATTCATGATGATGTCATGATACAAGTAGATGTTTGTGAAAGAATAAGTGTGATAAAGCCAAAAAATTCTGGTATCAGTTCATCATTGTGAGAACACCAATCATAGAGATGTTTGTTGATCGAAATGTAATGTTTTGAATATTATGGTTTTTAGTAAAAACAATAATAAATAGGGAAAAAATCCTTAGAAAAATAATTTTTTGAGGTTTTTTATAAAAAAAGGAGATAATTATCTAAAGAAAAAAACATTAGGAACTGATCTATCTAACACCATGTGCCACTTATCCATCATAATGTATTATTACACTAATTATTATTATTTTTCTTTTTTTTATATTAGTTATAGAGTTTTATCAATGTTATAATTGTCTTGTGGATAATTTTTCGGAACTAATAAATTCAAATAAGAATATAATTTTTGGAGGCCAATATAAAGATAAAAATCAGAAATCAACCAACAATGTAGTCAACCATTTCCACCAAGATGAAATACTTATTGTTTTTCAAGTTGAAACACTATTTTACTTAAAAAGTAATAAAATAGAAAGTAAATTCTATGATTCATTATCAATTGGGTCAGAAGATAAATAAGAACAATATTTTTTCCTTGTAAATATTAGGGCCAAGATCCATCATACTTACAATGAAACCAAACTATCATAGTGACGAAGAGACGAATCCATCTGACATAGGTTTACATTGATAATAATCATCGGGAATAGGATCACCGGTTTTAAGAAATAAATAAAAGAATAATTTCTTAAATCTCATCAAATTTTTATCAAGGGTATCATAAATATTTTTGAAGAAGTTTGATTAATGTCTTTATTATGGTTCATTTGGTGGAGAGTAATGTAATGAAGAATATGGTGTCTCCACAGAAATTAAGAAATCAAAATGAGAAGTTGGTTCTGAGGACCATTAAAATAATACATTTTATTCTAATATGTATTTCACTTGGTTTAGAGAAACCAGGTTAAATATCATCAGTTTTGATTTATTTTTAGGTGGGTCAAGAAAATCAGAGTGACCAAATAATTTAATCATAATAGAAAAATAGGATTGGGGATTCTGAATCAGATTGATGTTTTTGAAGAATTTCTATAGTGATATGCAGTTGTGAGAAGATATAATAAGATTTGAGAAGATATAGGAAGCATTTAATAAGTTATTATGTATCATGAATTCAAGGACAGTTTATTTTTTGGGAAAATTTGGTTGAGTAGGAAACATTTTTAGAATTCCACGCAAAACTCTTTTGGGTCACCTATAAAAGGAGGATATACTTTGAACTTTTTTATATTAAAGTACTATTAAATAGAGAAGGTAGAGAGCTTAATAATTCATGATAGAATGAGTTTATGGAGAATTATTATCTGAGGAAGTTAAATGGACAAAATAATAAAGGAGACGAGGGGAGATAATATTAATGGGTTTTCGAAATCAGACCAAGTAATCAGACTGGGATTTCCAAACATAGATAAATGAAGATCAGTATTTTTTTCAATGGTATTATTACAGATTTATATTTATGTATTTAGAAATAATATTGGTGAATCAGAAATAGTATCATTAAAAAGTCTAGAATAAGTTATTTTCTACTCCTAGGTATGAAAGTAAAGAATTTTTAAAAAAAAATATTATGTAAAGTTAATTAAGAAGTACAGTATCATGTTTCTTAGAATGTTACAAAAAAAATTATATTACATCATTTATGATGGAAACAAAATGCATGTTGTTTTATTTAACATAGTTATACACAAGTTTAAGGTCATATCTAACTCATTTTATTCTACAAAAAATGATTGTTTTATAGTGAATTGGGTTGTATTGGTTGTTTCTAAATCATACTAAGGATGTAGCTTCTCTTGTTTAGTAGTGAACCTTGTAAATTCATGTGTTCCTGTGGAAGTGTGATTTTTTTTTCATAAAAATTTTAATCTCAATAACAGGAGGTGAAGGTTGGTTCAAAAGGAGAAAACATAAATGAAAAATATATAACGAATTCAGCCCTTCCCCTCTTAGTGATACTTGATCTTGACTGGGCACTTACTATTGGTATTAGAGTTGAAGGTTCCCGTTATTTACTCTTTAATAAAGTTGTAAAGAATATGTTGTGATAGTGAATATCAATTTTGTGAATAGTAATGAGGTTTTGATCTTTGATGGTAATAATCATAATATCTAGAAAGAAATAATGTTTCCTTACCTTATATGTAATGGGTATGATATTCTTAAGGTTATAACATATGGATTTCCTCTTGTTGATGATAAATTTCTTCTTACATTTATAGAAAAAAAATTAGAATGATGGAAGGGACAATAATGTTTTACTCTCATCACTTTTTTAATGTGTGTTTTTATGATTGAAGGGTGTTTCCATTACGAAAGTTATCTAAGATAAGCAGAAAAAATTAATGATGACAATAAAAAAGTAAAGAAGGAAAATTTAAAATTTTGGAGGCTAAAGTATGATGATATCGAGATTTGTGAATATAAATCTATTGGTGACTTCATTACCAGGGTGAATGACATTATCAACAACGTCATATTCCTTGATGAAAAGTTATAAGATTATACTATTGTTAAAAAGATCTTGATAATTATTCCTAATAATATTAATGCTAAATATCCTCATTGGAAGATAGAGATTCAGAAACATTATCTCTATATTATTTTCATAGAACAATCATTATTTATGAAATGATAATGGAATATTTTATGAAAGAAAAAAAAATTAAGAAATGTCTTTAAAGAATTTCACAAAGGAAAAGTCAAATAATATTATTTTTAAAGAAGAAGGATGTGGTTCTAATTCAAAAAAAGTGGTAAGTAAAAAATTGATGAATATTTATCCTTGTTTTCTAAAAAACAAAAAATAAGAACATTTAAATACAAATGGAAAATTCTATTGAAATATTTTGAATCTGGAGACGTTGGAAACATTACGGACAATTTTACTTGGAAAAATAAAGAGAAGGATAGTGATAAAAATGATATAAGGTAGATAAGATCATGGAAGAAACAAGGTGATAAGGTTAAATAATATTACAAAAGAAAGGATAGAAATTTTTCTAATTCCAAAATGATATGTTTATTATCTAAAGATAAAGAAGAAGAAGATAGTGAAACTGAATAAAAAAATCTTTTGAAAATTATAGAGAACATACTTTTATTATAACAGTGAACAATGAACATTTTGTAAGAAGCAGATCTAAAGATGAAGAAACTTGGTTAAAATTTCATCTGAAGGAAGTATTGAATTCTTATCAGATAAAGATTGGGAGGATATAGAAAGAAACAATGAATCTAAAAAGTGAAGACTCGTCAACAAATATTCAATTAGGATTTTTAATGAGAAAGTTAAGTAGCTGAAAGAGATTTATTATTTGAAGAAATCTTTTGAGAATGAAAATAATAATAATAAACATATGGATGTAAATTTTAAGGAAAAATAATAAGATTTTCATCTTTTCAAAAAAAACATTCTAAAGCTGAACAGAGGGTAAAATTTTTAAATGATTCTATCTCTGGAGTTGGATAAAGATTTCTAAATGGTAAAATTTAAAATGATTGAAAATTAACACCAAAGGTCGAGAAGAAATTTGAAATTGTTTCTCCTAATAAGTAAACATGGAAGGTTATGTATGTGGCCAAAAACAACCATGTATGGAAGTTAGAAGTATCTAAAAATTACGAATCCAAAAAAATTTCTATTAATTTTGGTTCTAATAAGGATTAAAAGAAAACCAATCTAAAGAATAATATTTTTGCTTATAACAAAAAGGTTGGTGGTCAAAAAAATTATGATAATAAGGTTGTTGGGAAACATGCTCACCACATTGGATAGTATGGAGGTTTTAGACGTAAATATTCTTTTTATGAATACTTCTAGTATTGTGGTGGATTTGTAACATAGAGAAATATGTGTTGGTTTAATAAAGAACATTACCAATTTTCTAAAAAGTATTAAAGGTGAAGTTTGAGGGAGAGTTAATCCTTTCAAAGGAAGAATTCTCGTAAGGATGTTTTGAAGAATCCTGAGAAGTTTGTTGTGAAAACTAAAAATAGGATCCAAGCATTGGAAACTATTTGTGAAAGATATGAACAAAATGGAAACCATTCAAAAGGAAGTCATGTTTTGTTACTGGCACTACAAAATCTTGTTAACAATTCTCAGAAGCTGAAATATAAGTAGGATAAGGGGAAATAAAAATAACTTGTTATAGAAAAATCCCTTAAAGAAACAAAAGGATAAGTTATTTTGATTTTGGATAGTGGGTTTTCTTATCATATGATATGAAATGTGAATTTATTGACAAATATGAAATATTTTAAAGATGGAACGGTGACATTTGGAAATAATGAATCCCTTAAAATCAAAGTTGTTGGGTCATCCATCTTTTTGGAAGAAAATTTGAAATCTAAAAAAGAATTGTTTGTTGGTGGTATGAAACACAACTTTCTAAGTGTTTCAAATCTTTTGGATGAAGGTAAAAAAGTTATTTTCAAAAAAGATGTGTTTTTTGTGAAAACATGGGAATAT
Source organism: Viscum album (assembly GCA_963277665.1). NCBI lineage: Eukaryota > Viridiplantae > Streptophyta > Magnoliopsida > Santalales > Viscaceae > Viscum > Viscum album. The sequence continues at coordinate 1,585,906,265 of OY728141.1, read as the reverse complement.
GGAATGATATTTACAAGATTATAATGTATAAAAGTAAATGTATTCCATGTTGGTGAGGATCTAAACTCTTGTTAATTGATTTTGGTATAAGAGACTATGTTCTTTCATTAAAGTGTGAAGAACATGTGTTAAAAAAACAAGAGAAAGTTATCAAAGAGATACAGTGTCTAGGGTATTCTTTATATATCAAGAATAAGATATAGGTGTTGAAGATTCTTCAGAATGGAATGATAACAAGATATTTCAATAAGAAAGATGACATTTGTTCAGAACAACCCCAAAAAATTCTTCATTCTGATATATGCGGTCCAATGAGAAAAAAATAAACTCATTAAGATAAGTAATCCATTATGTTCGTTTATTACTTTAATAGCATTAATTGTGTTACGTATATGAAACATAAGTCAGATTCTCTAATATATTTAAAAGTTTCATTAGGAATGATGAGAAAGAAATTTAGTATTGTATTAAGAAGTTTAGAATTGACAATGGTAGTGAATAAAAAAATGAATAATTTGAATGTTATCTTGAGAATCATGGAAATTGGAATGCGTTTAGTACATCTTACGCTCTTAAAAATGGGTTTTTATGAAAAGTATAATACAAGTAGGGTTGAAATGGGAAGAATTATATTACTTGAAGATTTTATATCCCATTACATTTGGATGCAATCCATAATCACTTATATTTATATTCAAAACTGATGTTTCTACATTCCAAATATATATATGAATTCATATGAAATATTTTATCACAATACTCCATGTATGAAACAATTAATAATTTTTTGGAGTCCATGAATCATAAATTACAAAGTTTTAAATATTGTGATGTTTGAGCAGATAGATAAAGATGGAATTTTTCTGGGATATTCTCTAGATGGAAAAGGTTATAGATCTTTCAACAATGATTCGAGATGATTAGTTAACTCTTTTGGTGTGAATGATTCTGAAAAAGATGAGAAAGATAAACAGACTCTTAAAGATTAGTAAGATGAACAAAGTGAAAAAAATTCTAATAAGGATGAAGACAATGGTAATCCTACTAAAGAAGATGACTCAGACTCAGATGTTTCTGGTAATGAGGACGAATCTCTAACATATCATCCTAGATTGAGGAAGAGAGTGGAAGCTAAAGAAATTATTGGGGATAAACATCAAAGGGTTCAAACAGGAAGAACAATTTCACAAACATTTTTTTATTCAAAAGTTGAGTCAAAATATTTGAATGAATCTTTTGAGAATCTGGAATGGTTTTATTCAATGAATCAAGATCTTGATCGGGTTAAAAATAATGATACATGGGAACTCATGCCTAAACCAAATGAAAACAATATTATTTGTAAAAAGTGGTGTTTCTGAATAAAGTTGAATGAAAACGGGGAAGTGATAAGGAACAAAGCAACATTAGTGTGAAAAGGTCACTCACAAATTGAAGACCTTGATTTTGATGATACTTTTTCTCCAGTGGCAAGGTTAGAAACTATCAAAACCATTCATGTTATTGATGTACAATGAAGTTAAAAAAATCATATGGATGTTAAATAATAATTTTTGAAAGGTGATCTTGATGATTAATTTTATATTAAAGAAATATGTTTATTTATTATTGGGAAAGGCAATGTTATGTGTGAAATTTAAATAAATACTTATATGATATGAAACAAGCACTGAGGGCATGGTATTCCAAATTATGTACCTTCTTAAAAAATATGAGTTTTATGAAAGTAAAGGTTGATATAAATAATTAAATCAAATTAAATTAGAAGTTTTTTTATTATTGTAATTTTTTATGTTGATGATATTATCTTTCTTGGGAATGATGAAAGAACTTGTGAAAGATTTTTTGAAGAGTTGAAAAAGTTGTTTGTGATGTCTATAATGGGATAAATGAAATATTTATTGGGTTACAAATTTTAAAAAATAAGAAACAAATTTTTCATTCTCAAGAAAAGTGTGCAAAGTAACTTCTTTTTCAGTTCAACATCAAGAATTTGAAACCAGTTTCCACACCGATTTTAGAGGGATTCAAGTTGACTAAAGATGGAGAAGGTAATGAAGATTATTTGAAATATTTTTGGAATTTGATATATATTTTTTCTTAGTTTACCCCCACAATGCCCGACATTTTTTATATTTTTACCTTATGTGAAATATTTTAGAGTGCTAGAAAATAATCACATTTTTTTATGGAAAAGGAATATTCAGATATATCAAAGTAACATCAAATTCTGAAATCATGTATGATAGCTCAGAACGTATTGACTTGTTGGGGTATTCAGAAGTTGATTAGGTAAGAAATGATCAAGATTGAAGATCCACATCTGGTGGAGTTTTATTTCTAGGTAAAAAAATTTTTTGTTGGTATAAAATAAAAAGAATTCTGTAACTCTTACAATCGATGAAGTTGAGTATGTTTCTTCCACTCAGGTTTATACCCATCTTTGGTTGATAAAGAATCAGTTTGAAGATTTACTTCTAGAAGTGAGGTTACCCATTATCTTTGTACCTGATATCAAATTCTAATCAACCTTAATAGAAACCCACTAAAACATTCTCATTCAAAATGTATTCGTGGAAAATATCATTTCATCAAAGAGGGTGTAGAGTAGAATAAATTGAATCTGGATTATGTTCCTAAATAGAAACATGTTGCGGACATTTTACCAAAATCATTACTAAAGGTTAATTTTTCTAAACTGTTGTTGAACATGGGAGTCCAAACTCTATATCATGATGGTTGAGGTATGTTTATGTGTCCCATATCTCATCTTTTATTTGGTTAATGTTTTCATAGGGTGGTAATGTTTCTTAAATCTATCCCTTGCTATGTGCTAAAACTATTAATGAATTAGGTAAAAATGGGGCGTTGTGGATAATATATGAATCTAGAATTTTAAATTTGTGAACTATACTAATTTTTTTTCGATTGGTTGTAGGAAACTTTTTTATATATGAAATTGGAAAGAGAAAACGAAAATGGTGAAAAATATGTGAAGAATAGATGAGGATAATTTCATTAATCACTACTTTTGGATAGCATGGCCCTGAAGTCAATAATTCTTTTTTCCTAAAATTATTTTGATCACATAGGATCATTATTTTTGATAAGTGATCCATTTCTTGTGGGTATAATGTTTAGTGTTTTATAAAGATTGGTTGAAAAAAAAATTAACGTGTGGATTATTGGAACCAAGTTTCCAAGAAGTTATTTTTGAAGATGGAAGATTTTTTTGTTGTCTTTTATTTTCAATGAAGATAAATGAAAAAAATTAATTCAGTTAGTACAAGATAACAATTTTATTTTCCATAATATTTAGAATATCATACTCATAATTCTTAAGAAAGTTCATCATATTTGGAATATTTTTTCTGGAAGAAAAGTTTCATCGGACTCACCACGGGTATAGAATGAACTGATGGTCATAATGAGGAAGAGGATCAAAGTATTTATGATTATGATAAAAATATGATAATGATTTAAAGTTTTTTGATTCAGAAAAATCATAAGGGATTGAAAAAAGAGTGATTAAATATTAATGAAATAAAGGGGAGTGCTTCTAATTTTGGTGACAATCAGATTAGAAGGAAATAATTTGATGGAATGAATGGGATGTTACAATACATTCCTTTATAAGTCATATTATTTAGAATCATATATTAACTATATTAAAATTCATGAGGAACTCACGATAAATAAATAAGTTTTTTATAGAATAAATTTGATGAAGCCGAATATTTACGGTCTTAGTTCATTGGTGTGAGATAACTAGACATAGAAATGTTTTTAAATTGTAACATGATGTTATGAAGATTTTGGTTTTCAGAAAGACAATAAGTCATGTGAAAAAATGTTTGAAAAATATGTTGATGTGGTTCATAATCAAAAAAGGGGAGGAGTTGTTGAAGTCGAATTTAATGGATTCGGTCCATCGTGCATGGTGTGCCACTAATCCATCATACTGGACTCTAAAACCAATTCATATTATTGGTTTATTTTGTATATCAGATGAAGAGTTTTATTTGAGAAAGAATTTTTTTGTGGGGAATTTGTTATAACCAATAAATACCGAGAATAAATATGTTTTTGGTGACCTATATGAACATAAAAATAAGATATCAATTAGCAAAGTTGTCAACCATTTCCACCAAGATGAATTGTTGATTTTTTTTAAGTTGAAACATTTTTACCTTATCAATTGAGTCAAAAAAATAAATGATCTAATTATTTACCAATTGGGTAAATAGAGAAATAATAACTATATTTTTTGTTATAAACATTTATGTCAATATCCATCAAACTAGAAATGACACCAAAATATTAGATTAAAGCAAATATTGATCAATTTGATTTCGGCGAACACCAATAAACATCATCATATATAAGATCATATATATGAATAAATGGATAAAAAATAATTGATTGAAACTTTTCAAAGTGTTATCATGGGGGTCATATAATCTGTTTAAGAAGTTTAAATAATGAATTTATTATGTTTAAATTGGTGAAGAGAAATGTAATGAAGAATATGATGTCTACATTGAAGTGAATAAATTGTAATGAGCAATTGGTTCTAGGGATCATTATGAGATTACATATTATTATCATATTTTTTTCAAGTTATGTGGAGAAATTTAATGAAATATATTTAGCTCTAATTTATTCACAAGTGGGTCAATAAAATTAGAGTGACCAAATTATTTCCTTGTAATGGAAAATTCAGAATGGGGAATCAAAATTAGATTGATGTCTGTAAAGAAATTCTATAGTGAGATGAAGTCGTAAGAAGATTAAAGAAGTTTTGAGAAGTGTTTAGAAGTGTTTAAGATGTCAAGATGCACCTTAAATTAAAAGAGAATTTATGTTTTGGGAAAATTTCATTGACCGGGAAGTATTTTTAAAATCCCACATGAACCCCTTTTGGGTCACCTCTAAAAGGATAAAGTATTTTTTACTTTCTGATATCGAAGTACTTTTTAAGAGAGAATGTGGGGTGCTAAATAATTATAGATAGAAGTAGTTTCCATATAATTATTACCTAAAGAAGTTAAATGAATAGAAGAATAAAGGAAAATAAAGAATATCATATTTAGTGGTTTCCAGAATCAGACCGAGCAATCAGATTGGGATTTCTAGACCCAGACATAAGAAGTTCAGTATTTTTTCATAGGTATTCTTGTAGAGTTTTATTTTTTGTATTGATTAATTAGACTAGAGAATCGGACTAAGAAATCAGACTGAGTATCATTATGAAGACTAGAAGAGGTAATTTCTTGATGTTGGGTATGAAAGTGAAGAATTGTTTTTGAAAAAAATATTGGTGAAAGTTGATAAGGCAACATAGTAACATGTTTCCTAACTTGTGAGAAAATATTTTTATTACATCATTTGTGATAAAAATAGAATGTGCACTGTTGTATTGAACATATTTCTACATGAGTGTATGGTCATATCCAACTTGTTTTATTCCATACAAAAGGATTGTTTTCTAGTGGATTGGGTGGTATTGGATTATTTCCAAACCATACCAAGGACGTAGCTACTCTTGTTGAGTAGTGAACCTGGTGAATTCTTGTATTCCAATGGATGTGTGATTGTTTTTCTTTCAGTGAAATTTATAACTCTTTAACACATGATGAAGGTTGTTTCAATATATGGAAACATAAAATAAAAATATATAATTGATTCATCCCCTCCCCCCCCCCCTTAGGGATACCTGATCCTGATGGGGCACTTACACTAAGCCAGTGGGTCATGTAGCCTTAAGTATGCCTCCCCAAATGCAATAGTCTATAAACTAGTAGCATGAGACTAAGGTGGTTCAGTGGGGATATTATACACTCCAAATTATTTGGTAGCATTGTGGTGTAATAATAAGTTAAAAATAAGAGGAAACATAATATCAACCAGTGAGAGAAGACAAAACACCTAGAAAGCATTAGTAGTAAACAATTCCCAAGTAAATATCATATAAAATGATGAAAATGTCATGTCTCTTTAAAAAGGAAGAAAAATCATTTAAATAGACATCTATTACAATATATATGTGAAAATTACAAAAAAAGAAAAAAAGGAACTATATCCTGATAAAATTACAAGAATAGAACGGTCATGTGATGTCCTTCTCCTATGAACATTCAATATAGAATTGTAATGTGGGTAATTTCCCCAATATCTACATGCATCTATAGAGTCTTTTCGGGTACCCAATGGTGGCCCAAATAGTGTATGAGATAACACTCAATAGGCCACAACCAATGGTGTCTATGACATGTTCATTATATGTATATAATATGAGAAGTGTGAAATATATAAAAGTTAAAAACTAAATAAATAGGAGTGATACTATTCAACCAACAAGGCTCGCTATAAAAAAGAAACGATATCAATGGATAACTGTAAAGCATGATAATGAAGGAGTTATATTGTTCAATCTAAAAATTTTAATCAAGAACCCATAATAATGGATAACTATAAAATATGGTCAAACATCCATTGTTGGAAAATATGAGTAATCCAATGTCAGAACCAATAGCCAGATCCAAGGAGTAATAATGTATAAGGAATCCCGTGTAACTTAGATCCATGTCATGTAACTTTACAGGGAATATAATATAATTTTGAATCTATGGAGTAGAAAATACAATGGAAATAAATGTAATTCTGAATCTATAGAGTGGAAATGTCCATTTAATTCAATATAATTCTAAATACATGGAGGATACATTTTCGTTGAATTCAATGTAATTATAACCAATTCTTTAATCATTTCATAACCTATTCAAAATCATATATAAGCCATCATTTGTTCAAACTTGTCACATGTTTACTGTTTAATCCATTTAACCACTTAAAATACATGTGAGCACATGGAAATGTGTCAAACCCCCTCTTCTAATATCTCATTTAATTAATTACAACACACACTAATATGGAAACCTCACACACATGCCTAGTATTGTGGTATCTCAAGGGGAATATACATAAACGCACCTCACTGGTAGTCCATGTTGAGGTTGAAAATGTCCAACCATATCATAATACTATGTGGAAAAATTATCAAGGTTCCACAAATTTAATCAAGGAATTTGATTAATTTAGGATATATTTTTGTAAGGTAATGAGTGTGAAACAATAGAAATAGATTATAAATAATGAAACTCTATGGAAATAGGTATATAATGCCTACCTTATCAATGTGGTAGAAAACTCATCTAGTATGAGGTCATAACTCAACCTAGATTAGAAAAAAATGGAAGAACGGGTGAACTCCATGAAAATAGGGAAATACAGACTAAAATAATAATAACGCCATTGAGGAGAAGGTAACCAATGGTATATGAAATTTTAATTAAGATATCATTGGTTCATATCTAATAGTACCAAAATTTCTTGAATTATACATCGAAAAGAGGAATCAGCTCATTAACAATCATGTACCCTTTTCTATCTAAGAACCCCCCCTACATTGGTTATGTGCATATTTTGGGAAACCATGAGAAAACCAAATTATATACCTCTATAAAAAAACTCTATAATTTTTCATATCCATGTGCCTTGGGTCACATGGATATGGAAAACAATGAACCCTCTATTGTTCCTTGGAAATCCCTCCACAATTTACTCAAACCATTGGCCTAGTTTAAACAGCTATAACTAACTATGTTTCCTGATAGTTTTTCCAAAAATATATAATTAAATCAAGAACTTTACATCCTTTTTTACCCTATATACACACTAGGAATTTTACATTAGGTTGAAACTATTGATTTAAATTGAAATTTATAATAACTTTACCTCTAGTAAAAACCTACGATTTTAAAATAACCAAGGATGGGTTGGTATAGAATTATAAATCCCTCCAATACATTAGGTAATGATTTATATCTCATGAGTTAAATTAGACTATAATGGGACTTAGTCCAATTCAGTACGAGGCTTGAACAACTTTGATATTCTTTTGAATGAATATTGAATTCTTAGATTGTATGGGGAGTGAACACATTCCATTGTGGTAGACATGTCTATAACCCTTCACTAAAATGGAAGTAATTTTATATACTTATGTCTATTCCAAAAATTATGTATCTTATTCTAATGTTATGATCTCATTGACCATGTTTACAGATTCATTCATAACTCTTATATAATAAACTATCATTATTTTTTCCATGAATCAAGAGTATGATCTTTGATATGTAGGGTATTCTTTTCAAATTTTATTATCAAGTTCTAATAACCTTATGCTCATATAATGTTTATATGATCATTTATATCTCTCTTAGTTAACCTTACTAAACATTAAAGATCAACCCTTCTTATGTTTTCTCTCCTCAGGATATAAACAATGTTTTTTGGAAATATAAGTCTAAAAATGGTTCACTTTATGAAGAACATAATGGGAGACACTAATGAAACAATTTTTAATGCTTCTATGTTTCTTAAAGAACATGAACTATATGATTATTATAGGGATAGTTATGTTTTATAATGAATTTTTATCTTTTAAAATGTAATATCTATTTATTCAATATAAGGGTTTCTATAGTTGGTATTATAGAAAGGTTTAGATACCCTTTAGAAACTAGGATGATAAATCATTAGTGAGATCTCTGGGGATAATTATTAGTGTGCGACAAAATCCTAATGATCATGGATGGCCAAAGATAAACATATGTTTTCATATATTAAAAAGAATGTCTCTCAATTTAGACATCTTATAAGTGATTTTTAAGGATTATGTTGTTTTCAAATATGATTATTGTTTCTCGCAATATCATTTTTGGTTTTAGTCAACGAATGAAACATGAATGATTCATGTTAATGATTAATATTATGTAAAATGAAATGACTATCCTATTGAGAAACCAAATATTATGGGATATGTAATGAAATGTTTTGTTTTTTTACTAACACAAATTTCTCTAGATCTGGAAAATGTTGAGATTCAATATGATCAAAGAAAGATACATCACATTACTAAGTCCTTAATGAGGCAAAAACAACCTTATTTTAGTAATATTTATGATCTAATATAATCTTATAAATTGATCTTTGCCATTGAGGATATATTTTTTGTTCTACAAGGCACAAAACCTGAAAATAATTTCATAGCCATCAATCATTTATTCAAGGCAAATAGATCAATTGTTGAATCTTATTATGAAATAGATATATGAGTAAATAATTGACTCATTGAGTGGGATGAGTTTAAAAATATTTTCCACCCAATAATGGAAACAGTGTTTCTTAATCTCAACGATAAATATAGTGAATAAATATTTTTCTAGGATGCTAATTTTATAATACAAGAAGGTAATGATTCTACTTTGGTCACCATTCTTGAAAGAAAAATTGACTGATTCCTTGGTGGAATAAAACTAACTATATATAATGAATTTAATATAGGATAATTTAGTTTATATGAAGAATTTTTTTTCATGCACTCAAGGATAAAATGTAAAATATAAATTTCTACCATTCTGAGGGTTTGATAAGAAAATGATTATTGATACTCATTATAACTTGAATAAATCACATAGTGGAACGAAATTTTAATCACATTCATTCATGAAATATTTGAAGAAACATCAAGGAAATTTCTTATGTGGAACTGGGATGATTTTTCAATGTGGGGGGGATACTAATAGATCCAATTAATATTAAAAGGTGGTGAATGGAAAATTGGATGCAATTGAGGAAATAAATTTGCAAATTAATGAACCACCCACACTCCAATGAATCAAATTAAAAGAGTATTGGAATTATTCTACACAGTTCATGAAACAAACATGATTTTGTGATACACATGAACAAACTTATATGCCCAAAAAACAAAGAGAAATGTCATGATATCACAACTATCCTTATGGGTAATGAGAATATTGTGGTGAATGGTAAACTAATAATCAACACCGAAAATTGAAATGTATTATTTGATTCTAGATCTAGCTACTCACTAATATCTATGTAATTTTAAAATGGTGTTAAATTATGTGATTGGTGGTTATATATTTAGTTAATAGTGAAATATCCTAATGATAAAATGGTTTCATCTCAACTTTATAGTTCATCTCTAATTAATTTTTTGTAGAAAGTGATTCCTAAAAATCATTGGATTGTCTCATTGGTATAATTTGATTTGATTCTGCTTATGGATTAGATTTTATTACATGGTTACCAAATAATTCATTGAGGAAGAGAATTTATATTTTTTATTCAAAATGAACCCATGCTCGTTTATCAGTGTAATGACAAATTTGAACATCCTATCGAAATCACATTAACTAAATGGGAATTGAATCCTATTTAGAAATAGTTTTTATCACATATGGTTAAGTAGAAAATCAACATAAAATATACTCGCATTGCGGTATTATTTTTTATTACCTTCTAAATGATTTTCCTAGTCTTTCAATGAACCAAGAAGCAGAGTTCTCAATAGAACTCATGCATGGCTCTACACTTATTTAAAATACTATATATTGAATGGCCATGATTGTGTTGTTATAAGTGAAGAAATAACCCCATGGGAATATTGAGAAGGTATATTTTATCCAAGTTTGACTCAATGGGGTGCACCATCTTCTTTCTCTAAATGCAATGATGGATCAGTTCTACTCTATATTGATTATCGATAACTTTACAAGATCACTATCATTATCAAGTACCCTCTACCACGTATTGTTGACCAGTTTTCTCAACTATGTTGATATCAATTATTTTCTATGATTCAACTTCAGTATAGATATCATCAATTGAGGGTGAAGAAGGAAGATAAACCCAATGCAACATTCCCTACAAGGTATCGACACTATGAATTTATTGTGATTCCATTTGGTTTTAAAAATGGTCCTACTAACTACATGGATTTCATGAATAATGTCTTTAGAGATTCACATCACCATTTTTTATAGTATTTATTCAATATATTCTTATATATTCAATGAGAATGATATGTTGTTAATATCAATTGAGGATTGTGCTAAAGACCCATAGGAAGGAGAAGCATTACGCAAAATTTTCCATGATTGAATTTTAGCATCATATTGTTTCATTCTTAGGTCAGATAATCTTATGTGAGGGTAAATCGTTATACCCTTAAAATAAATATGTTTTTAAAAAAATTTATAGACCAACCACTGTGTATAGTGACACACGCTTTTCATACTTATACATTACATCATTTTTTTTAGGAATCCTTAATACATTACACAAACAGACACCTAAATACCGTATTAGTTTGATGAATTTGGAAACATGGAATCATACAAACTGGTATATAAGTGATCTGCATCATCTCTCAGTAGGTTATTTGTGACTATCACCCTTCTTTGAAACATCATTCATAATACATATCTTCATAACCTAGGGAAATGAAATATAATAAGGGATGAGTTCAAATGCTTAGTAAGGGTATACAAAGGATATATGTAAGAATAATCATGAGAATGATTGTATAAGAACATGATCATAAAATTATATGATAATACCCTACATTTCAAATATCATAATAAAAATTCATGATATAAATGTTGGCAGTTCATAAGGCATGAATCATTAGGGAAGCAAGGGCACAAGACATGAATTCATAACATAGGAATAATACATTTAATTATATAAACACATAAATATATAAAATGATTTCTATAGTAGTCAATCCATCAGTTCCTAGTGTATCTTAGTGGAATGGGTTCACTCTACAAACCATATTTGTGGTCAAGGATCACTCTCAATACCATCATAGAGTACATATTCCTTTACTAAACTGAGTTCACTCACTTTTCCTTCCATGTCTATCTCATGAGATATTAATCTTTACCGAATGGATTTGAGGGAGATATCAATCTCACCCATCTGATAATGAATTCATACATATATGTGCCACTATATCATAAAAATTACTCAAATCAAAACCTTTGAATTATAAAGGGTATCATAAACATGTCATCATATAATAACCTATGGAGAAGAGATTGGTTTCACAATAATTTCATCAAATCATAACTAGTGAAAAGAATCGGGTTTCATTAGCATATAATATGTGGAAGAGAAATAGGTTTCATAAAAAACATGTAATCAAAAGTATAAACATTTCATTGAAAGAATAAGAAGGTTTTCTTGGATCAGAACCCTAGTAAAGAAAATTTAGCATCAATGGATTTCATCTTAAATGTAAAATATTTTTGAAATATCATTTAAAAAATTTCTTAAGGAAAATATCCATTCTGTTTGAAAAACAATTTTTAAAACATATTACATTTTTGAAAATATTTTCATTTGAAAATTACATTAAAAACATATAAAGGAAGATTTGAAAACCATTTTAAACAACTTTTAAAACATAATAAAATTTTAAAATTATTTTCCTTGAAAAAAAATATATAACATTTTTAGAAAACATACTTCTAAAATAAAATAGATTTCTGACCGAAGAGAGAAATAATGTCGGGCTTTTGGGAAAACAATTTCTTAATTATCTTTTTTACAAAAGAGTGGGAAAAATATATAATTACTTGGAGATATCATTGATATCAAGATTATAATTAAATTCATGAGTGTTCTTGAGATATGGATCATAACATTTCATCAATGGAAGCATAATCCTAAACAATCTTGAAAAACAATAAGATTATAAAAATAAATTTTTACCACTTTGGTAACATTGAATTATGGTACCCATGAAATAATAAAATTACATGAAGACTAAAAAAAATGGAAAGAATTATATTATTAATTAAACATTTTAAATTGTAGTATATAAACCTTATAAAACAATATAAGTTCATAACATAACATGTTTCTCAATGAAGGAAAGTTAAGACAACATTACCTTATCGATTTTCTAATTTTGAAACATAAAACCCATGAAATATAGATCATAAAATGGATATATAAATATCAAAAAATTAAGAATAATATTAATATAACAAATTCATGTGTAAAGACCTGGAAGTTTCAAGGAAAATGTTTTCTTAAATGCTTTGGAATTTTATGAGTCTGTGGTTTCTAACGGCACTTGATTCTGAGGCCCGGTGTGCCCAGAAACAATTTCTGAAGTTTTTTTTGGGTACGTTCAGTAAAAATACATGCGGGGTTTTCTATCCTTTGAACCAGTGCTCAGAATTGAAATCTCAGGACACCGATGAACTCGCAGTGCAGGTATTCGCTTAAGGGGACCTTTACCGTAGTTGCGTTTAATGCGGGTTGAAAGTTAATTTTTGGGGTTTAATCTTAAATTAAATAAAATTGTGTGGTACACAATTTTATTTTGAGAGTTGTTTATTTCCTCCCATGGGGAATTCATTGGTGGGGCCCACACCCAAATAACTTTTAATGTGTGAATATTTGTGAGGTGGGGCCCACATGAACCTGCACCCTTCCACCTCCCCTCAACTCCCCATTAATTTCCTGCTGCTTATCTTGATAACTCCTCATATTTATTATGGTGGAACTTCTCCACCTCTCACCCATTAAATGTGCCAACCTATCCAATTAATATCAGCGTTAATTATTTGACACTTCTTTTGAATTAATATAAATTGAATGGAAATTCTATTAATTTTAGAGACTTATTTCTTTTTGCGTTGGAAAGTCACTTTTGGGGAAAGGCTTTGGAGAATCAAAAGAGAGGTTATCCTTCTTCAATGAATAACATCGTTCTTCAACGAAGAACATCCCTGACGAAGAATGCAAAGGTCTTCTTCTAACGACACTTTTTCCTCAGATGCACCTCGACGTCAAGGAGTCTACGTCGCCTACGACAACGAATCTTCCGCCATCGTTGATGAAAAGACACCGATCTACCATGATGCTCGTATTCCGCGTATCGATATCGTGTGACGTCTTTTGCGGGGTAGGGGTTTTGTATATTCTTTGAGTGAATAATTTGTACTCCTTTCTTTGTTAATTTTTTGAATTGACATTTCCCGATTGTGACCACCTAACACAGAGGGTGTGGGCCGAACAAACACGGCTCGATGATCCTCCTTCGTTTCTTGTTTTATTTGCAATCGGGAAGCGGTGATGATCGAAGGCAGCGGATGCGCGCCGGCCACGTGCGGAGGAACTGCGACCTGCAACCACGGGCCGCTCAGCCAAAGGAGAACCGGCCAGCTAAAGCCAGTCGGGCTGAAGGAGGACCACATCGCCACAAGGGGAACCATGCTGCGGAAGACCACGGAGCATGTTCCGTGGGCCGTTCGGCGGGAAAACTGACCGACAGGTGACCGGTCGGCCTGAGAAGAACCGGGGCGCCAGGGGGGCGCTGCGCTAGAGGAACCGCGGCCCACCTGAGCAGGCGGCTTATGCTGGGAAGGCCGGCCGGCTTCGTTTGGCCAGTTTGTGAGGGCGGCGTAGCTTGGTGCCGCCAGTTCGGGAAAGTGGGGGGTCACACCCCCCTCCTCGGACCACTCGGCCCCCTCGTGCCGAGCCGCGGCCAGCCGGGCCGGGGCATTCCGCGCCGCGCTTGGCCGCACCGCAATGGGCCGGGTCGCACTCCGTCGTGCCGGGCCGCACCCCGTCGGGCAGCACAATTCATCAGTCTGGTCCGACCCTCTGTCGGGTCAGACCCCCCAAGAACGGGTTGAGCCGACCCGTCGGCCCACTGTGCTTAAAGAATCGGGCCTGTTTCCACCTTAAGGGGAATATATTGAAGACCGCGTGTCAGATCGACATGCTGTCTATGGAACTGGGACCCTCGTGATGTGGCAGTCCTTTTGCGATACTCAATGTGAGTTTTGGATGACTTTGGAAAATGTCCGGGTTTGGAACGAGCGTAATTCCAACTGGGCCCCGAGAAAGGAAAAGCCAATAACTCTCAGACCGGGCGTCCGAATGACGCTCCGTCTATCGCTTTGGGTTTCTTTTGAAGAGACAGAACTTTGGGATACATCAACTCTGGTCTTTGTGACAGTTGATGTATCGAACCCCCTTTCTCAAGGAGCAGACACTCTCAGAATCAAGCCTGCTGTGTGTAGGAACCCTAGAGTTGGTTGCGACTATGTTGACTACCGTACTAGGATCCTCCGTGTGTTTGATGAAGATGTCTACCGTACTAGTATCCTCCGTGGGTTCGACGATGGTGACTTCCATACTAGGATACTATATGGTTTCGATGGTGATGACTTATGTACTATAATCCTCCATGGGTTCAACAGCGATGACTATTGTTCTTTTATCCTACGTGGGTCCGGTAGTTTGACCTCTGTACTTGTATCCTGAGTGGGTCCGACAGAGTAGCTGGTCTTGTATCCTCTGTGGGTCCGACAACTTAGCTGTTCTTGTATCCTATGTGGGTCTGACAGCTTAGATGAATCAGTGACTACATATGATCATCCCTATCACTCTACAAAGTTCTATACCTGTGTGAGCTGAGTCCTTCTTTTCAATTATTATCATTGATTTTATTGAATTCTTTCTTGTGTGGACTGGTTTGTACATGGGCTCAAGAGTTGGAGCCAAACTGGGATTGATAACATAGGTATATGTATGGTCATATACCTAAGTTGAGTTGGTTGATACTTCATGATTGTATCTTTTCTTTGTGGATTATCCTTCGTTCATTCTGGGAGAAATTCGTGGTCTCGGGGTCCCTACAGAGTATCGTTATACTCACCCCTGCATGGAAAATGCCCTCACTACATTATGTTGGATGCAGATGACGGACAGAACTGATCGAGATAGAGACTAGTACAGTTGGACGGTACCTAGAGGTGGACCACTTGGTGAGATGTACACGGAGTAGACAGACAGACCTGAGGTGCTGAGGAGGCCATCTGTACCCACCCCTCAGGTGGGATTCCCGGAGGATGACTCAGTGGTTTTTGTTTTCCTTCCCTTCAGTTGTGTTAGGATTCAGTTGTATTGTACTTTCAGTTTGGTTTGTATACTGGCCCATTTACTTTACAGTACTTACTTTTGTACATAGTTTACTTAGTGCTTACTTTATTTGTATACTATGTTATGTTATTTACTTTATAAAGGTAATTCCTTCCCTTTTTATCAGGATTTATGCCTTTTCTGGTAGTCTCTAGTCCCCGGCCTATGGAAGGCGGGCTAGGGGTAGTCACTGCACGGGCCCCGAGGATGGGTTGTGAAAAATTGGTATCAAAGGGGTCGGTTCTACCTCAGGACTCTAATCATTCCTTTTTGTGAAGCAATAACTTTAAGAGTATTGAGTGCTATTTTCAGTCCAGGGAGTCCAGTGTAGGTGCGGCAGCCGACATATTAATACACCAGGACGCTGACCACTGATTTCTGACTCAGTCCATGAAAACACGGATTGCCTATGTGTTTCAAAAGTTTTCTTTGTGATTACTTTGTGTCAGCTTACCAGGTATACTGTTTTGACAGTGGCGCACCTGTTTCTTTTCAGTATGGCCCCACGAAGGCAGCCAGCTAGGGTTCCGAGTCGCGTATGAGATGGAAGCCCACCGAGCGACGAGGCCTCAGTGCAGGGCCCCATCACAGCGGAGGCACCAGCGGTACCACTACCCGTTGAGCCACCTATACTACCATCCCCAGAAATAGAGAGTGCACGCCGCCTGAGTGTGTTCCATGAGTTTGAGTAATAGAGGCTTCCCAGTTTCCGCGGAGATATGGACCCACATGCAGCCGAGGATTGGATTGAGGCTGTCGTCAGAGTCTTCAGATTGGTAAGGACACTATCCGACATTATGGTGATCCTTTTCGTGAGTCTCCTACACATAGTAGTAGGTAGATGGTAGAGTTGTATTCTCCAGGTGAATGACGGGGAATCTTTACTTTGAAAAGACTTAGAGAGTCTCTTCCGCTCGGAGTTTTTTCCTGCAACCCTTCGTGCGGTACGGATTGAGGAGTTACTTCACCTGTGGCAAGGTAACATGACAGTAGATCAGTACACAGGGAGGTTTACTGACCTCTCATGCTACTCCACAGATATGGTACGAGACCCGTTCTTCAGGGCCCATACCTTCGAGCAGGGACTGAGGCACGAGATCAGGGCTTCAATGATTCCCCTCAGTATCCCGACGCAGGAAGGTGTGCTGGAGAGAGCCCTTCAAGTAGAGATCTTTCTTGCTGAGCAGTCAGCAGCGGCAAGACCCACCGTAGAGTGACACATAGAAGAGTCTTCTTCATCCAGCAATAGAAGGATTTTTCAAGTGTCCAAGCGGACTAGTCCATTAAGAGAGCGACCTCAGGATACAGGTTCGGTTGTGCGGGGCACCCGAAACAGAGCCAGCCTTACGAGGAGAAGGCATTGCTATGCATGCAGTGGGTAGGGCCACATGGCTCGTGATAGCCCGACCCTCCATGCAGTAAAGCAGCAGACAACAAAGGGACCTCCCAAGAAGAGGCAGAGGTTTGACCGTGGTTGTCCGCCGGGAGAGGGAAGACGAGGTAGGGGAGCTCGCCGAGTAGCAGGTGGTGAACGACGTTTCGAGGCACTACCACCACCACCACCAGGAGGTCCACCCCGACCATAGGAAGCTGGAGGACAGAGGTGGGCACAACTCCAGTCAGTCAAGCCCTATGACCACGGAACACCTGAGATGATTTGAGGTACTATCTGGGTCTACTACACCCTTTCGGTAGTTCTTATAGACACATGTGCAAGTCATTCTTTTATTTCTGATACCCTTTCTTGGAGCTCGGAGATTCCAATGGATCCGTTGGCTCAATACTTATGTCTAGAGACTCCTACGAGAGCAGACTCAATGATTACGCACTGGTACCAGTAGTGTGAGATTACTCTAGGAGGCGAGAGCTTCGGGTAGGATCTTCTTGTAGCGGCGTCGAGGCCTTACGAAATCATCTTAGGTATGGACGTGTTATCTAAACTCTATGCTCAGATCGACTGTATTAGGTGCAAGGTGTGGTGTGCCCACACGAATGGGAGCAGGTTCACCTTCACCAGCGAGAATGGAGCCTTTGTAGTGTAGGATGGACTTTTGCAGAGGAGAGGGCAGCCGATCACACATCAGTTGGCTAGTCTCATCCTTGGAACAGTTGATGTGCGGAGTCCGAGTTTTCCTGTTGTGGTGGATCAGTATGCAGACGTTTTTCTTGATGATGTTCCAGTACTACCTCCTCACAGAGAGGTAGACTTCTACATAGATCTGTACCTCAGGATAGCACCGATATCTACCCCACCATATCGGATGGCTCCCGCCGAGCTTCGTGAGCTGCGGGTACAGCTGGAGGACTTGCAGAGAAAGGGATTCATCCAACCCAGTGTTTCACCCTGGGATTCTCCGATTTTGTTTGCCAAGAAGGTGGATGGGAGCTTGTGACTATGTGTCGACTACCGTCGCCTGAATGAGGTGACCTTAAGGAAAAAATACCCACTTCCGAGGATTGAAAACCTCTTCGATCAGCTCAAGGGAGCACGATGGTTCTCGAAGATAGACCTCAGGTCAGCCTATCACCAGCTCAGAGTTCGAGATGAGGATGTGCAGAATACGGCCTTCAGGTGTCGATATGGCCACTATGAGTTCTTCGTTATGCCCTTCGGCATGACCAACGCTCCAGAAGTGTTCATGAGTCTCATGAACCGGATCTTCCGACCCTACCACGATATTTTTTTTATAGTGTTCATCGATGACATACTAATTTACTTGACTACTAAGGAGGATCACGCCTACCACTTACGAGTTGTACTGGATACACTCTGAGAGCACCAGCTTTATGGTAAGCTCTCAAAGTGCTAGTTTTGGATTCGAGAGGTTCACTTCATGGGAAACATCATCTCGAAGGTGGAAGTTGTCATGGATCCAGCGAAGATCGAGGCAGTGCTTTATTGGGAGCCACCTAGGAGTGTGATGTAGGTACGACGCTTCCTGGGTCTGGCTGGATACTATCGAATTTTTGTTCCAGATTTCTACAGAGTTGCAGCACTGCTTTCAGCTTTGACAATGAAGGGGAAACCCTTTGTGTGGTCAGATATATGTCATCAGAGATTTCAGGAGCTAAGGCAGAGATTGTCCAGTGTTCCCATCTTGAGGCTACCGGAGGAGGGCGTTGGGTACATAGTATACTATGATGCATCAGGGACCAGACTCAGGTGTGTCCTGATGCAGGAGCGACCAGTGATCGCCTATGGTTCACGGCAGTTGAGTAATCACAATCAAAACTATGCTACCCATGACCTGGAGTTAGCAGTAGTGGTCTTTGCCTTGAATATGTGGCGTCACTATCTGATGGGTGATAGCTTTGCAGTCTACTCTTACCGCCAGAGTCCCAGGTATATCTTTTCGTAGTAGGACCTGAACCTAAGACAGCAGCGATGGCTTGAGTTCCTCCAGGAATATAACTTTGAGATAGTCTATACTCTTGTGAAAGGGAACGTTGTAGCTGATTCTCTTAGCAAGAGATCAGGCTTTCATCTACTAGGAGAGGAAACATAGCAGCTAGATGCGTTGCAGATATCCTTTATGGATAGAGATGGAGTAGCCTTCTTAAAGTCACTCACAGTCACTCCTCCACTCCTTCAGTAGGTCAGAGAGGCACAACATTGGGACATTGACTGTGAGAGACGGTGTTCTCATATATCCATAGGGCAGGCACCTGATGGATTTTCTGAAGGAGGATAGCACGACTTCCTCTTCAGGGGACGTACCATGGAACTAGTTGCACTGTAGGTGGAGGTGATGAGGGAGTTCCACACTTCCCCTCTAGTGGTACATCCTGGAGTGGCTAAGATGTATCAGGACCTTAGACGACAACACTGGTGGCTGGGTATGAAGAAGGTTGTAGCAGAGTTCGTTTCACAATGCATCACTCGTCAGCAAGTGAAGGCGGAGCGCTAGGTACTAGCAGGCTTGGTACAGACCTTAGAGGTCCCGGTGTGGAAGTGGGATGGGATCTCCATGAATTTCGTGACGGGGCTTCCACGTACATCCAAAGGACATGACTCTATCTGGGTGATCATAGACTGACTCACCATGTCGGTCGATTTACTACCGATCAGAGAGCAGGGATCAGTAGAGAGCTTGGTACACCTCTACGTACAGAATATCGTACGGCTTCACGGTGTCCCATCTACGATCATCTCCGATCGAGACACATGCTTTACTTCCTGGATTTGGAAGAGGTTGTAGTAGGAATTTGGGATGCAGCTACGCCTGAGCACCACCTTCCATCCTCAGACAGATGTCCAGAATGAGAGGACCATTCAAACTCTTAAGGACATGCTCCGTGGATGTTTCCTTGACTTTCGTCACAGTTGGGAGGATCACCAACCCTTGGTGGAGTTTTCGTACAACAACATCTACCACTCCACTAATGAGATGTCACCATACGAGGCACTATACGACTGACCATGAAGATCAACTCTATGTTGGACTGACCCTGGGGAGTCAGCACCCTTAGGTCCAAAGACGGTTCATGCTACAACGGATAAGGTGCAGATCATCCAGGAGTGGATGAATACTGCACAGAGCAGACATAAGTCTTATGCTGACAGGAGGCGGAGACCGCTGGAGTTCGAGGATGGCGACCACGTCTTCTTACAGGTCTCACCACAATGGGGTGTGTGAAGATTTGGTTGGGGTGGAAAGTTATATCTACGTTTCATCGGACCATTATAGGTCCTCAGCAGAGTATTCAAGGTGGATTACCGCCTGGCCTTTCCACCTCAGTTGCACCGGGTGCATGACGTCTTCCACGTATCACAACTGAGGAGATACGTGCACGACCCGACCCACATCATCGATCACGGGGAGATGGAAATCGATGATGGGGCGATGTTTGCGGAGGTCTCAGTGGAGATCAAGGATCAACAATATCGGGTCCTATATGGATGGTCGATTCCTCTTGTGCGCATTCGCTGGCTGCATGGGAACCTCCAGGAGAGCACTTGGGAGCGGGAGGCTTAGATGTGAGCTCAGTACCCCATTTTTTTTCTAGTGTGTGTTGTATCTTAATAGGTACATAAATCCCTATGTTTAGAGTAATGTAAATACATGGAAATTTCATGGAAAATGTTTTCTTAAATGCTTTGGAATTTTATGAGTTTGCGGTTTCTGATGGAATTTGGTTCCGAGGCCCGGTGTGCCAGGAATCAATTTCTGAATTTCTATTCGGGTATGTTTAGTAAACGTATGTGTGGGTTTTCCTATCTTTTGAACTGCTGCTCAGAATTGAAATCTGAGGACACTGATGAACTCACAGTGCCGGTATTCGCTTAAGGGGACCTTTACCGTAGTTGTGTTTCATGTGGGATGAAAGTTAATTTTCACTACTGGAAAACTAACCTTTACCAACGGTTTGGAACCGTTGGTATAGGCCTCCAAACCGTTGGTATAGCCTATACCAACGGTTTGGAGAACCGTAGCCAAGTAAGCCGTTGGGATAGGTCTATACCAACGGTTTTCCAAAAACCGTTAGTATAGACCTATATCAACGGTTTTGGAACCCGTTGGTATAGGTAATACGAAATCTATACCAACGGTAATGGAACCGTTGGTATATAAAATCCAAAAATAAAACATCCGCTGGGATTTGATCCCACGACCCCTCGTTTATAATCGAACGACTTAACCACTAAGCTAACATCACTTTGTAAACATAATTTCATAAATATATATATGTATTATCATAATTATTTAAAATTTTGATTCATATAATGTTCTCGGTTAGTAGATCTGGAAAAAAATTAAAGAACCTATCCCAACGGTTTTTAAAACCGTTGGAATAGACCTTTCCCAACGGTTTTTAAAACCGTTGGGAAAGGTTTGGGTGGGATAACCCTTTCCCAACGGTTTTTAAAACCGTTGGGATAGGTTTGGGTGGCTTGAAATCTTTGTGGACCGAAGGTTGAATTATCCCCTTCCTTTCCCAACGGTTTTGGTGAACCGTTGGGAAAGGGGACTCTTTCCCAACGGTTTTGATGAACCGTTGGGAAAGAGGAGGAAAATAAGACCCTTTCCCAACGGTTCACCAAAACCGTTGGGAAAGGGGACTCTTTCCCAACGGTTTTGATGAACCGTTGGGAAAGAGGAGGGAAATAAGACCCTTTCCCAACGGTTCACCAAAACCGTTGGGAAAGAGTCCCCTTTCCCAACGGTTTTGGTGAACCGTTGGGAAAGGGGAGGGAAATAAGACCCTTTCCCAACGGTTTTGGTGAACCGTTGGGAAAGGGTAGCTATACCAACGGTTTTTACAAACCGTTGGTATAGAAGTGTTGGGAAAGATCATCTTTCCAGTAGTGTTTGGGGGTTTTATATTAAATTAAATAAAATTGTGTGGTACACAATTTTATTTTGAGAGTTGGATATTTCTTCCCATGGGAAAGTTATTAGTGGGGCCCAAACCCAAATAACTTCCCATGTGTGGATATTTGGGAGGTGGGGCCCACACGAACCTACACCATTCCACCTCCCCTAAACTCCCCATTAATTCCTTATTGTTTATCATGACAACTCCTCATATTTATTATTGCGGAGCCTCTCCACCTCCCGCCCATTTAATGTGCCAACCTATCTAATTAATATCAGCGTTAATTATTTGACAACTTTTTTGAATTAATATGAATTGCATAGAAATTCTATTAATTTGAGAGCCTTATTTCTTTTTGCATTGGAAAATCACTTTTGGGGAAAGGCTCTGGGGAATTAAAAGAGAGGTGATCCTTCTTCGACGAAGAACATCGTTCTTTAAAGAAGAACATCCCTGATGAAAAACTCGAAGGACTTATTCCAATGACGCTTCTTCCTCAGACTCACCTCGACGTCAAGGAGTCGACATCATATAAGACAACGACTCTTCCACCGTCGTTGATTGGATGACACCGATCTACCGCGACGCTCGTATTCCGTGGATCAATGACGTGCGGCGTCTTTTGCGAGGTAGGGGTTTTGTATATTCTTCGAGTGAATAAGTTGTACTCCTTTATTTGTTAATTTTATGAATTGACATTGGATGATTTTTACCACCTAATGAGGAGGGTGCGGGCCAAACAAACACGTCATGATGACCCTCTGTCGTTTCTTGTTTTTTTGAAATCGGGAAGCGGCGACGATCGATGGCAGTGGCCGCGTGTGGAGGAACCGCGGCCCGCAACCACGGTTCGCTCGGCTGAAGGAGAACTGGCTGCCTAAAGTCGTCCGGGATGAAGGAGGACTGTGGGGACACAAGGGGCGCCGCGCTGTGGAAGACCGCGACCCACGTTCCGCAGGCCGCTTGACGGGCGAACCGGCCAGCAGGCAGCCGGCCGGGCTGAGAAGAACCGTGGCGCCAGGAGGGCACTGCGTTGGGGGAACTGCGGCTTGCCCGAGCAAGCCGCTTGCTCTGGGAAGGCCGATCGGCTTCAGCCGGCCTGTTTGGGAGGGCGGCGCCGCTGGTTCGGGAAAGCAGGGGGTTGTGCCCCCTCCTCGGACCACTCATCCCCCTCAGGTCGTGCCGCGCCACACAGAGCCAGGCCGCACGATTCATCGGGTCGGTCCGACCCTCTTCCAGGTCAGACCCACCAAGACCGGGTTGACATGATCTGTCGGCCCACTAGGCTTAACGGGTCGGGCCCGTTTCCACCTTAAGGTGAATATCTTGAAGACCGCATGTCTAATCGACGCGACGTCTGTGGAACTAGGACCCTAGTAACGGGGAGGTCCTTTTGAGATACTCTAACTGAGTTTTGTATGACTTTGTAAAATTGTCGGGTTTGGGATGAGCATAATTCCAACCGGGCCCCTAGAACGGAAAATCCAATAACTCTCAGATCGGGCGTCCGATTAACGCGCTGTCTGTCACGTTGGGTTTCTTTCGATGAGACGGAACTTTGGGATACATCAACTCTGCACTTCATGACCGTTGATGTATCGACCCCCCTTTTCTCGAAGAGCGGACCCTCCCGGAATCGAGCGTGCTGTGTGCGGTAACCCTAGAGCTGGCTAAGACTGCGTCGACTACCGTACTGGGATCCTCTCTGGGTTTGACGACGACGTCTACCATACTAGGGTCCTCTGTGGGTTCGATGATGATGAATTTTGTACTAGAATGCTCTGTGGGTTCGATGGTGATGACATCTATACTGGGATCCTCCGTGGGATCGACAGTGATGACTATTGTTCTTGTATCCTATGTGGGTCCCGCATTTTGACCTCTGTAATTGTATCCTGAGTGTGTCCGACAGAGTATATGGTCTTGTATCCTATGTGGGTCTGATAGGTTAGATGAATTAGTGACTATATATAATCATCCCTATCACTCTACAAAGTTGTACACCTCTGTGAGCTGAGCCTTGTTTTTTACCAATATCATCGATGTGATTGACTTCTTTCCTGTGTGGACTGGGTTGTACTTGGGCTCTAGAGTTGGAGCCGAACATGGATTGATAACTTAGGTATATGTATGGGCATATACCTAGGTAGAGTTGGTTGATACTTCATGATTTTATTATTTCTTTTTGGATTATATTTCATGGATTCTAGGAGACCTTCGGGGTCTTGGGGTCCCTACTGAGTATCGTTATACTCACCCCTGCACAGGCAATGCCCGCACTACGTTGTGTTGGATACAGAAGAAGGAAAAAACTGATAGATTTAGAGACTAGTAGAGCTGGAATGTACCTGGAGGTTGACCACTTGGTGAGACATACACGTAGCGGACAGACAGACCTAAGGTGCTGAGGAGTCCATATGTACCCACCCCTCGAGTGGGATTCTTGGAGGACGACTCAGTGGTTGATGTTTTCCTTTGGTGTAGTTGTGTTAGATTTCAGTTGTACTGTACTTTCACTTGGGTTTGTATACTGGCCCATTTACATTTCAGCACTTACGTTTGTACTCAGTTTACTTAGTGCTTACTTAAGTTGTGTACTCTGTTATGTTGTTTACTTTATAAAGGCATTGCCTTCCCTTTTTATCGGAATTTACGCCTTTGATGCTAGTCGCCAGCCCCTGGCCTATGGAAGGCAGGCTTGGGGTAGTCACGCCACAGGCCCCGAGGATGGTTCGTGACATCATGGGTAGTATATAAACCACACAAAATAAATTAGTGTTGAATATGGCATATGTCTCATAGAAATAAAAGTGAGACTAGAAATATCTTTACATTTTATCTTGACTCTCACTATACTCACTCAAACCTCATGTAGAATAAATATAATTCTATTATAAATATATTAAATAAACATATTCAATTATTCCACACCATATATTAATTTATTATGACCTTTTATTACCCTTTTATTAACATTTCCATGTTAAAGCTACGATTTGGGTAATAACCTCTTCATTTTTCGAATGTTTTTTGATTTGTTGTATTTTTCATCCTCTTACATATTTAAAAATTTCATCATATATAAAGTTATAACCATATAAATACCATATATAATCAATATATTTGTATTTATAATAATATATAAAATATAGTAATATAAAAATGGAATACACCGTTCATGGAGACGGTAGGTTGTACATACTCATGAATTTTTTTTTCTTGTTGTATTGAAAGAATTAAAGTAAATGAAATATATGTATATATATAAATAATAAAATTATAGTATAATTATTATTTCATATATATAATATATTTTTACTCAAACAATCCTTAATACATTCCATATAATTTGTGAATGAATCAATCAATTTGAGGAGGCAGTAGTCAACACGTCCACATAAGATGTTATTGTATTCTAACAAAATAGAGAACATGAAGTTATGTATTATATAATATTTATAGAAGCAGAAATACATCATAAATATCATATATATCCCATAATAATATTATTTTTATCATGATTACCAACCTTTAAATGTGGTAATTCAAAAACAAACGACATCAGTTCGTGAGGCGGTAGTCTATTGTACACATGAATGATGAGTGCTTATCCAATTTGATGGTTGTGTGTGTGAGTGTAGGTTAAAAAATTAACTAAAAACTCTTATAATTTTTATGATAATTAGTCAATTATTTATTAATATAATAATAATAATAATTTATATGGTGGAGAAACAAATAAAACAAAATTTCTTGTTAAATTGTGTTACCTCTTCTTTGGGTAACTCCTGTTGGTTTGCACGAACGGTATTTCATGGATGGATTTGTGCCAAAATTGAGTACTCTAGGATTAAGTCTCGGAATTTTGGAGGATATTTGGATAGTTTTTTCCTGATCCAAATGTCTTTATAGGTGCAATGAAGTGAGGGGTGAGTTCCCTTTTTATAGTGGAGGAGGAGTGGCATTCATGTAAAAATAAAAAGGTAAACACTATTGAGAGGTCTCTCCTACATCATGTGGATCCAATAATTATCTATTTTCGATAAAATATGATACTTGGTATAAAAGTTTCTATAAAATGGTTTTTGACAAAAAATTTAGGTCATTTGGTCCCATAATATTAAATTTTAACCATTAAGTAAACTCATTTTTATCGTAATTACTACAATTAATTTCCATTACATTCCATAATATTTTTGGTAAAAAATTTAAGTTTATAGTATTATAAATTATAAATCATGTTGATTCCAAATATGGAATCCATTTTTATAAATTCTAATCAAATAATTTTTAGAAATTAAATTAAAATTAATCTCACAGACCTATCATAAATGTTGGTTTATAAAGTTTAAAAGTTTGAAATGCTTTTTATATCTAATTTCGGTGTGAATTATTTTAAAATGATATAAATTTGATTAATTAATGTATAATTGATATAATTATTCTTTAAAAACCAACTAAAATATAGTTTAACTAGATGAATAAATAATATAAAAAAGCTGTTTTCAATTAAAATTTATTATTTTTCACTATTCACTAAAAATGATGTTTTTCAGAAAAATATCAAAACTTCTCCCTAATATAAATTTTGCATTACAAAATAAAAAAATTAATATTATTTTATAAGAATCATTTTTTGAAATGTTTTTAAAAATAATTATTTTATTTTTCATAGAAGTATAATAAATTAGTTCTTTTGAGAAAATAATGTTTTTCTAAACATATAGAATTTAATCAAAATTATATATTTCATTATCAATATGTTTTCCTATATAGAAACATTATAAATAATATTTAAAAATTTTATATTACACTTCATATTACTTATCTTAACAGCTATTTTCAAACTGTCTTGTTTAAAATAATTATAATAATAAAATGTTTGTTCATAGAAACTCCATATTACATGTAACGCAAGCTCAGTCAATTATGCGTGTAGTGAAATATTAACTCGGTGTAGAATATAGTAAAAAAATTAACTTGGGGTGTTATTCCATGAAATCCATCAAATAAATTTAATTAAATTAAAGAAATTTTCATGAAAACAAGGGGTGTTACATTCTACCCCCCTTAAAATAAATTTCTCTCTATAAATACATTATTAGGATACAAAAAATGAGGATAATTCTACCTCATCATATTCTCAAGTTCCCACATAGCTTCCTATAATTAGTTGTTTCTAAAAAAACAGGTTAGTGGTATTGTTTCTTTGAACCTTCTATGTACAATCAATAATTTCAACTGGTTGTTCCTCATAAGAAATATCATGCTCTAACACTATGACCTCTAAGTTAAATACATGTTAAGGGTTTGGTATATACTTTCTCATGGGGGATACATGGAACAAATCATGGAATTGATATATAGTTAGTGGAAATTCCAAGAGATAGGTTACCATCCTAATATGATCAATAATATCAATGGGACTGATATACTTAGGGCTTAGTTTCCCTTTATTCCCAAATCTCATATCCTTATTCCATGGAGATATTTTTAGAAACACAATCTCACCAAATTCCAGATTCAGATCACATCGATAATTATAAACATAACTTTTATTCCAAATCATATCTTCCTTGATATTATACTGAATGGTTATAACTTTCTCTTCCATTTCTTCAGTGATCATATGTCATAATATCTTTCTTTCTCCTTCTTCATTCCAACATGTTAAATTTTATATTTCATTCTATAGAAGGATTCATAATAATTCATCTCAATGCGAGAGTGAAAGTTATTGTTGTAAAAAAATCAACTAGATGAAGGTTTTTACACTAATCACCGTTGAAATCCACAGAGTAAGATCTCAAAATATCCTCTAGAGTTTGAAATGTTCTTTCAAACTGACCATCCATTTGATGATGATAAGCAGTGATGAAACTAAATTCCATATTAAGGGATTTCTAAATACTTTTACAAAACATTTAGGTAAACCTTGGATCCTAATCAGATATAATGGAATGTAGTACTCCATGAAACCTTACCACTTACTTATTGTATATCCTCGAAAGCTGATATGGAGTGAAGTCTTATCTGATAAGAATGAAGTGTGTTGAATTAGCAAGGAATCGACTACTACCAAAATAGAATAATTACCTTTATAGTTTTTTGGGATTCCAATAACAAAATCCACAGTTATTTTCTCCCATTTCAATATTGTTATGTGTAATAGATGTAATATCCCCTTAGACATTTGTCTTTCATTCATAACTTGATAGTATACCGAGCACTGAGATACAAACTCTATGATATCTATAGTTATTTCATCCCACAAGAAGTATTCTTTAATATATATATATATATATACTTCTATTATGAATAGACTATGTATATCATTGAAATTCCTCTAATATATCCTTCTTCAAACATGGTTTGGAAGGAACACATACACCATTCCTAAACCTTGTCAATCCTTCCAGATCATGGTTAAACTTAGAAACATTTTTAACCTTATTTTATAGATCTATATCTCCTTTTTTGCCTATTTAATCCTCAAATGGTTTGAGGGTTGAACATTCAATTGAAAAAGATTATGTTTTCCCCTTTCCTTCAAGATTTCTAGGTCCATTTTTTGAAAATTCAAAAAAATTGCCTCTTTTGTGATCCTCATCATAGAAAATCAACAATTATTTTTTTGAATCAAATCATCGACAACCTTTTTCACTTACCCATAGTGGTAATGTATTGAGAGATAATAATCCTTTATTAGATCAAACCATATTCTATAGATCATGTACAAATCCTTCAATTTGAATATATATTTAGAACATTCATAATCAGTATTTATGTCACTCTTTTCCCCATAAATATAATTCATCCCTATAATTAGTGAATAAATTACCACACCTAAATCCAAATCTTGAGTTGGGTAATTTTTCTCATGAATCTTCAATTATAATGAGTTATAGGATATAAAAATGTTATTTTTTATAATAACACATCCAAGTCTCTTCTTATATTAATTACTATAGATTAAAAACCCTTCTCCACTATAGGGTGATGTATGAACTGGTGTGTTGACTAACCTTCTCTTAAGTTCCTTGAAATTTTTCTCACATTCATCTATCCAAAGGAACATTCCACCATCTTGGGCTAACTTCATCATATGATTAGATAGTCATGAGATATTGTCCACAACCCATTGATAATATCCATCTAATCCAAGAAAACTATAAATCTATGCCACCATGGTTGGTCTAGGTCGACATTCAATAACATCTAACGTAAATGGATCTACTACTATACCCTCTCTAGAGATTATATGACCAAAAATGGAATCCTTTTATAGTCAAAATTCACAATTTTTAAATTTTTGAAATATTTTATCCTTACTTAGGGGCTTTGGTACAACTATAAAGTGGTATTAATTGTTTTCATACCTTATAAGAAATGAAATCTTTGGTATATCCTCTTTCTTGATGCTCAATTGGTGATATCCAAAATAAAGGTCATTCTTGGAAAATTATTCTGCACCAAAATGTTGATCAAAAAATTAATCAATATAGGGAATAAGATACTTTTTCTTGATTGTGATCTTGTTCAACTCCTAATAATAAATTAAGAGCCACATTGATCAATATGTATTTTTTACATTATGTTCAGGTGCACCCCAAGGTGACTCACTTGACTGAATAAATCCATTATCAATGTTTTCTTTTAGTTTCTCCTTCAACTCATGCAACTCTTCGGGGGTCATTCTATAGGAAGTCTTTAAAATTGGTGTGAAATCAGGTTTGATTTATATAGAGAAACTCATCTTTACATTTCTCTGGAAGGATATGAAAATGTTCTAGAAATAAATCCATAAATTTTCAAACAATATGAATATCATTAATGTCTAGTTTCTCCCAAACCATTTAAAAATTACAGGTCTTTTGGATGGGAATTAATATGCATATAATGGATGGAATCTCCATAGGATGTTCATACTTATCATCACATTACTATAAAACCATAGTTTGGTTTGAAATATCAAACATAACATCTCTTCAGAAAAAATTGATGTTGTATTTATATAGAGAAAGCCAATACATGCCTAAGATGGCATCAAATTCAACCAAATAATGAATGAAAATACATTATACAATCAAATTTCCACAAACTCTAACCATAGAGTAATCATATACGTGGGATGCAATAATTGTACCATTAAGGGTTTAGACTACTGATTCCACATTGAATCATTTGGGTGAGATCTTAACACCATTAGAAAATTCTCGTGATAGGAAAGAGTGGGTATATCAAAAATAAAATAAGACATTTGTAGTTCTAGAGTGGTTAGTAAGTGTACCTTTCACCACATTTTTATCGTACCCCTCGTCAAAAACAATAATCACATGAGATTTACTATTTTAACTATGAATAATAAGTTGATGAAATAAATCACCATCATTAACCGTTAGGTTTGGGCACTAGTTAACATAATTCACATTCTCCTTAAACTTGTATAACTGAAGAGGGGGAGGTGAATTTTGTGCATATTTCTCTCCATTCACATTGTTATCTAAATCATTCCCATTAATTTGGTAATAAAATTCCCAAAGGAATTCCCTTATACACTTAAAACATTTATTATACCCCTTAATAAAATTTTCTCCATGCTCTTTCTCACACTTAGAGCGTAAAGGAAAACTCATATTCTTCTATCCATGGTTTTTAGATTTTCCTTTCAACTCCATCAAATTTTTTTTTTGAAAACCATGAGATTGATACATAACTACAAACTCTATTTCAACATTGATTGGTCAACACACAAAATCTTCATAGCTACCAAAGTATCTTATAGGTAATTCCCTTTTGAGATTGGCTTTAAGACACTGAAGCATCAATAAAATTTACTTTTAGGTTGGTTGATAATTTGAGAAGCATACACTGAAAATCATGTAAAATTGGCTTCATAGGTAACAATAGATTCATCATCCCTTTTCTTCAACTTGAGAAACTCATTATACATTTTCATATGTATAATACAAGGAATGTAATTATTAATGAATAAGTTCTTGAACTTGTCCCAATCCCCTAAGTCATTTTTTTTCTTGTTTCCTTGTATTCTTGATAAGAGTACACCACTAGTTCACTTCACCTTCTAAATGATAAACATTCAGAATGAATTTCTCATCTTATAAACCACTGTGAAAATGGAATATCTTTTAATTGGTATCGATTAATTGTTTAGAAACAAGTGGATTATAATACCCATTGAAATGAGTTTGACATTTCCTTATTAAGAACTCAATAAAAAATTTTCCCCTCCATTTCTCTTTTGGAAGTCCATCATGATTCCTAACTTAAGAATACTGTGTGAGAATATAAATGATATTTTCATTTCATATCTCATAGCATTCATATTCTTAGGAGAAAAATTATTTCATTTCATACCACACGCATCATTGATGAGGTTCTTTTGGGTTCAAACCCTTGACTAAAACTAAAAAACAGAGAGTAATAAACAATTATCATAGTAGGGAACCATATAATCATGGAATTAATTATAAGATGTCTAAATTATGACACCTAAGGTTTATCCTAGGTTATTTATGGAAGACATATATTTAAATCCTTTATGATAGTTTGTGAAGAGTTTGTAAATTTTTAATCATATCCAACTGGAGTGTAAACTGAGGTATACATTAAGGCCCATTGTTGTTCACCAACTCTCAATCGAGTCAAGATAAAGACAGTATTTTCAGGATTCTTACCCCTATGTACATCTATACTAGAGCCACATCCACTTTTAGCATCTAGATAAGGATTTATATCTTCTAAATCACTCACTCTATAATTTAACAAAATTCTAGGACATTTTCATATACTTTAACACATCTTTAGAATTATTTTTAAATACATGTCCTTAGGTATATCACTAAGGTTTTTCACATCCTAATTTTTAAAGGTTAACAAACATTTTTATCTCATATCAGCTATAACAAACCTTTATTCTCACATATATAAATTACGTCATTTTTTTGGAATACTTATAATATTACACAAATAGATTTCCAAATATCATATTATTTTAGTTCCTATATGTACGGAAAAAAACATTGGTACATAAAGAAACTATATAATCTCCCACTAGGTTCTCCATTACTATAAACCTTCTCATAAACATCATAAATAATACATATCTTCATAACTTGGGGAAAGGAAACATAAAAAGGGGTGAGAACAGATGCACATTAATGGTAAAAAAGGGAGATATGTAATAATAATCATGAGCATAAGGGTATAAGAACATGATCATAACATTAGAATATTATAACCCACATATCAAGGTCATAATCAAGAGACATGTCATAAATAATGGCAGTTCATAAGACATAAATAATTAAGGAAACAATAGAATAATCCATGAAATCATAACATAGAAATAATAAATGGAATTATGGTAGATAGATAAATATATAAAATGATTTCCATAATAGTAAAGGCATTGCTTCCAAGACCATATTAGTAGAATGAGTTCACTCCCCATACTTTATTAGGTCTCAAGGTTCACTTTGAAGACCATATTAGCATACATGGTCCTTTACTAAAATGATTCTACTCCCCATTCCATATATGTCTATCACATGAGATATAAATTCTTAAAAAATTGCATTATTGTGAGATATAGGTCACACTCATCTCATAATGAAATCATACATTTGTGTTCCACTAGATCATAAAAAATCATTATATCATAACCCATAAATGGAATGGGTATCATAAAAATGTCATAATATCATAACCTGTGGAAAATAAAAAATTTCATAATCATTCTATCAAAGCATAACTCATTAAATGAACTGTGTTTAAAGACAATACAACCAGTGGAAGAGAAACAAGTTTTGTGAACAACATGTGATAATAAGTATAAACAATTCAGAGAAACAATAAGAATTATATCCTTGTATCATAGCCCTGGTATGGAAGAGGTAACATAAACAGATGTCATATTCAATGGAAAATAATTTTGAAGTATCATTTAAAACTTTTATTTAGGAAAATATCATTTTTTTTATATGAGTTTTAAATCATAAAACATTTATAAAAACATTTTTCTATGAAAATAAAATTTAAAACATATAAATGAATCTTTAGAGCCCATTTTAAACACCTTTTAAAGAATCAATAAATTTTAAAATCCCTTTACTTGATTTTTTTATGATTTTTTTATAAAATGTTATTTTTCAATAAAATAGATTCCCATTCAAAGAGAGAAATGAGTTCGAGCTTCCATGAAAAACATTCTTAACTGTCATAAGTAAAAAGGAGTGGAAAATTTTCACTATTACTTGCATATATCATGAATATCCATAGTATAATAAAATTAATGAGATTTATTGAGATATATATCATAATATTTCATCAATGGAAGCATAATAAGAAAAAATCTTGAAAAATAATGATATTGAAAAAATAAATTATTACCACTTTAGTAACATTGAATTTTGATCTCCATGAAATAATAAAATTACATTAATCTAAAAATAACATGAAAATATGGTTATTCATGATAAAACATGTCAAAGGGTAGTATATACACCTTGTAAAATAATATATATTCATAACATAACATGTTCCTCAAAGAAGGAAAATTGAGACAAAATTACCTTGTTGATTTTGGTAACTTTTGAACCATGATCCCCATGAAAATGATTTCATAAAATGGATAGGTAAATACCTATAAAAGTATTAATAATATTCATATATAAAATTATGGGTTTGTATATACACCACACAAAAGGAATGGGTGCTGAATACGGCCTAAGTCTCTCAAAAATAAAAGTGAGACTACAAATCCCATTCCCTTTTGTCTTGAATCTCATCATATTCATTAAAACCTCCTTTATAAAAAATATAGGATATATATATCCTAAATATACATATTCAATTATACACTACCAGATTATATTTTCTTATGACATTTTAATACTAGTTTATTAACAATTACATGTTAATGTTATGATTTAGATAATAACAGCTGTGTTTTCACATGTGTTTTGATTTGTCATATTTTTTGTCCACATAATAATATCATGATTTTTTCATATAAATAATGAGAAAAACGAAATAAATACCATAAATATTTAGTATATATTTATTTATAATAATCTATAAAATATAGGAATATGAAATGGAATACAATATTTATGTAGATGGTAGGTCGTACATACGCATGAACACTATTTTTGTTTTCTTGTCGTATTCAAAAAAAATTAATTGATATATATATAATATAATTCCCGTATAATTGATATTTCATATATATTAAATATGTTTAATAAAATTTTTCTTAAAATATTCCATGTAAACAGTGAATGAATGCCTTTTTAGGGGCAGTAGTCCACACGTTCACAAACGATGTTATCGTATTCTCACAAAATGGAAAGCATGAAGTTTTGTGTTATATAAAAATTATAGAAGAATAAATACATCATAAATATCATATATATATATATAATATAAAAATAGTATTTATATCATTATTTACAACCTTTAATGGTAGTAATGGATGAATAAACGATATCGATTTGCGACACGGTAGTCCGCTGTCCACCCGAATAATGATTACATATCCCATTTTTTGGATGTGTGTGTTTTTAGGTAAAACTTTTAACATAAAAATATATAATTATATTTATGGTAATTATTTTTTATATATAATCATTGAATAAGATTAATTTTTAGGATGTTGAAATAAATAAATAAAAATCATGTTGAAGGATGTTACCTCTTCTTTAGGTAACTATTTTTGGTTTGCACCAAAGGGATTCCTTGGATAGATTTATGGTCAACGTGACTCATATTTAATGAATACATAGAAGTTTGGATGATATTTGGATAGGTTTTATATGAGAAAAATCTCTTGATAAGTGTGAATAAGTGAGGGGTGTGATTTCCATTTTTATAGTGGAGGAGTAGCAGTGTTATAAATATAGAAGGTAAACATTATTGAAGGTCTCTCTTACATCATGTGACTCCAATAATTGAAACTTTAATATAAAAGAGGATAATGGTTTTAAATATTTCCATAAAATGACTTTTTTAAAATTTTATAAGTCATTTTTCAAGTTAAGAATAATGTTTAACTGTTAAGTAAACTCATTTTTACCCTGATCGCTGTAATTAATTTTAATACAATTCAATAATCTTTTTGGTCAAAAATTAAATTGGCCTTATTAAAAATTATTAATTGTACTAATTAAAAATATAGATTATATTTTTGAAAATTCAAATCACATAAATGGAATAAATTAAATTAAAAATAATCCCACATACGTGACATGAAAATGGGTTTTTAAAAGCAAAAATGATTAAAAGTTTGAAATGATTTTATATCATCTTTCGATGTGAAATTGGATCTAATAAAATAAATTGGATTAAAATATTTAAAATTCATCTAATTATACTTTAAAAAAATTAATATATAATTTAACTATCTAAATAAATTATATAGAAAAGAAATTTTCAATTAAAATAAAATATTTTTCACTATTCATACAAAAATAATGCTTTTTAGAAAAATACCAAAAAATCGCCACAAGATAATTTTGATATAGAGAATTAAAAAATTATGCTTATTTTTTAAAATGAAATTTATAAATGTTTCAAAAATTTATTTAATTATTGTTCATTGAAGGAAAAAAGAAGTAGTTCGTTTGAGAAAATAGTATTTTCAATACATATAGACTTTACCAAAAAATTATATATTTCATTATAAATATGTTTTATTTATATAAAACCATTATAAATTATATTTAAAAATTATTTATTATGATTCGTATTACTATGTTTAATTTCTATGTAATAATAGTGTTGTTTAAAATAATTATGATAATAATATATAGTTTCGTAGAAACTTTGTGTTGCTTGTAATGTATGCGAAGTCGTTGTCGCATGTTGTGCAAGCTTAACATGATGTATCATATAATGAAAGAATAATTTTTTGTATAATGTGATTCAATCCATTTAAAAATTTTAATTTAATAAAAAAAAGGTTCATAAAAACTCAAGTTATTACGCTATGACTATAACACCCATAGATTTTGTGAAATATTTTTTTTCTTTGAATTAATTTAATTTTATTCATATTTTTTCCTCCACACAACAATGAATATATTTTTTAAGAATTATTTATTTTATGAATTGAACACAACACCAAGTTAACCATACAATATAAGAAACATTTGTGTTCTCTTTTGGTACAAGCAACACTATGTTTTTCTTGTATTCACACAATATCAATTCCCTTTGATAGATTGAGTTAGATGCAAGGTTGAGTTTTTAGTGAACTATAATATATTATTAATATGATAATTAAAATATTAATATAGCTACCACCTATCCATTGGAATGGATGTTGTGAATAATATTAACTAAATTGTGAAAATATGACCTACATATATATATAATAAAACTTTGGTTTTCAATTAATTAGAAATAAAAATAAAAGATATTTTAGAATGAATTTTCATTTTTAGAAAAATATTTTTCAATGTAAAAACACAATTTTATATAATTTAATTAAACCAAATAGTTTTATTTATTTTTTAAATTAAATTTATATATTATATATTTAATCAAAAAATTTGATACTTATCCAATAGATTTTATAGTTATAAGATAAGAATAAATCCAATTTTATTAATAAATAGATTTATTTTTCTGAAAGATATTTTTACCACCTTTTAATAGAGCACAATTATAAATCTGATTTTTACCCTTTTATAAAAATTATTTTCCAAAATATAATTCATTTTTGGGAAGAGAATTTTTTTACCGACCCAGCCCCAGAAAGCTCAAAGAGTGTGTCATTCTACCATTACATTAGCATATGATATAGCTAAATTGTGTCCCAAATAACTAAACAGTTTAATAGTCATGGTAAACTAGATACATACACGAGTCATACATTAAAAATGAACATACTAATTAGAACAAAAAAATTCATTGTTTTGAGGATAATAACATTATTTCATCTAGTATATCTTTTCATATCATTATTAGTAAACTTCATATAATTTTATGGAAATTAAAAAACATGGTTGAGCTCAAATGCTCACTAAGGGTGAAGTTAAATGGAAGCAACAATGATTCAATGATAATAGTCAATATAGATAGGTAATAATTGAATACACATTCCATGTAATCAATAAACTGATAAGGAATTAGATAAACAATATGGAAAGGTAAATAATAGAAAACACATGCAATTTAAAATTATTGGATAGGGAATAATTAATATGGAAAGGTGATAAATGGAAAACACATGCCATTTAATTAGTAAACTAAAAATGAAATTCATATATAGATATATTAATGAAGAATATCATGGACAAATAATATTGAGTCTGAATTAGGGAAATTCTTAATTATTGGACCAATTTTTTTCTAGGTACATGGTACCTTTACTGTGAATACCTTTCACACGGAGGTTTACTATATTGGGTAAAAACCCATCTAATTCTAGACAACTAACTCATTCCATGAAACTAATGATTCATTGTGGGTTGATCTATAACTAGGTACCACCCGTACTAAACATTTCCAAATCATTCCTCATATATGGAATAATATATTTAATTAATTAATAGTGTGATTTATCAAATCTCTGTATTGAATAAAAATGCAAATTTATCAATATTTAACCAGATAATCCTATAACTATAAAAGTATAAACCATATGTAAAATGATATAATATTTAGGAAATATTCATATACATGATATCTGATATGAATATTTGGGGAAATTGAAATTTCAATGATCCTAGAAAATTGAAAATTTCAAGGGGGTAAAAGGAATTAAGGTAGTGAATGTAAATACTATCCTTTGTTGAAGAAATCATATTCCATCTAGAGGAATAATAAGGATATTATCAATACAGCATATCCCTGATGAATTAAAATAATGGGTTGTTGTCATTGATCAATGAAAATAGTATAATATATCTTTTTAAAACATTCTTAAATAAAATGTCCATTTCTTTCTCAAAAACATTTTTTAAAATCCTTTTCTTTGAAAATAAATTAAAAAAAATTATTTAAAAAGAAACCTTTTAAATGTGAAAAGGAATATTCATGTAAATTAAGGAAGGTAAATTTGTACCTATCGTACAAGGTAAAAAGATCATTTCTTTTACATGGTAAAAAGGTTAGAAAAATTCCTTGTTCCGAAAGAGAAAAGAATAATTATTTGAAAAAAAATATCTAAAAGAAAAGATGTAAAATTTTAATTAATAAATAATTTATTAAATGGTAAAAATATTTTTAATAACCTTTTTAAAAAACTATGTCTTTAGAAGAAAATAGTTTCTTTGACCAAAGAGAGAAATGATGTGGGTTTTTCTTAAAAATATTTTCTAAACCATTTTAATTACCAAATAGTGGAAAATTTGAAATATTACATGAAAAGGTTCATAAATAACCATATTAGAGTAAAATTAAATGATTTATTGTACAATGATAAAATAATGTCCTATTATGAAAATTCAAATGTAAACAATCATAAACAAAAAATGATTCTGAAGTAAACCCTTGAAAAGACCAAAACATTGGTGTGAGAATAAATAAATGAATATAGTATGTGTGTTAAATTTAAATACACATAAAAAAATTGAAATAAAACAATATATAGTAAAAAATTATTCAACACATAATCATATAATATTAATGATAATGAGAATGTAATATAACCTACTGAAAAGGGATGGGGTTATAAAATTCTTTATCACTTTGTAACTTTTAAATCAAACCCCCTTAGAAGAAACAATTAAAATAGAAACTCAAAATAGAAGGAAGATAAAATAATTATATATGTAATAAATAAAAATGTGTTGTAGATACATCACAAAAAATAAATATGTAGTGATAATTGCATATGCCTCATGAAAAGAAAAGTGAGACAAGAATCCCTTACCTTGTGTTTACTTTTAGGTGAGCATCATTATACTTATATATAATCATTTTAATCAGGTAAATAACTTATACCAAAACCATAAAGATATTTATAATATCATATATTAACTTCTTATAATATCTTATTACCCATTGGTTAATAATATTTCATTATATTCACTATTTCGGGTGTTAATTGTTTAAGTTTTTCAATTATGTTTTAACTTGTTACTTTTTGTTATTATTAATTAGACCGTGATTTAATAATATAAAGAATTTTAACCATGATTTAAATATCATATATATAAAGTATGTATGTATTTATAATATTCCCTAAAATTTGGATAGAGGAAATGAAATGCACTATTCCAAGAGACGGTAGGTCATACGTACGCATGAACGCTATTTTTAATTTTTTACCATATTTAAAAGAATGAAAATTAATATATATATATATATATTAATTAAATTATAATATCTATGTGATATTTGTTACGTAGTTTTATTAAAATCATCCTTGAAACATTTCATGTAAAGTGTGAACGTATCATATCACTTTGAAGAGGAGGTAGTCCACACGTCCACAAACGATGTTATCGTATTTACACAAAATGGAAAGCATAAAGGTATGTGTAATAAAATAATTAAATAATAATACATAATTTATAAATATCATATCTATAATATATAAAATGTTTTCCGATCATAATTCCCAACCATGAAAGGTGGTAAAGTAAAAAAAAACCACATCATTATGTGAGGCGGTAGTTCTCCGTACACATAAATGGTAAGTTCGTTACCCATTAGATGTAATTGTTTATATATTTAGGTTGAACCCGTCACATAAAAAAACTTAGTATATTTAGGATAGTTATTTTAATATATAATCAGGTAATAAAAAATAGTGTTAATGGGTGGATATGGAAAATAAAATAAAGGATCTTGTGAAAGGATGTTACCTATTTTTTAGGTAACTTCTTTTGGTTTATACCAAAAGAATTCCTTGGTCTACTTTATGCAAAATTTTAGGATTATTGGATGAAGGAAGGTATGTTTGTAGCTTATTTGGGTATATTTGTTGTGATAAAAATGGATTTATAGGTGTGAATAAGTGGTTGGGTGAGTTCCTTTTTATAGTGGAGGAGGAGTTGCATTCTTGTAAATTTTTGAAAAGGGAATTCCACCCACATCATTTCTATGAAAAGTGGAACCAATAATGAAAAAAAATTAAAAAATAGATTACAGGGTCTAAATATGCCCAATTAATATATTTTGGACAAGTTTATAGGTCATTTTGGATGTTAAGTTTAAGGTTCAGTCACTTTTTAAGCTAATTTTTCTATTAATCACTATACTTAATTTTAATCACATTCAATGATCTTTTTTATAAAAAAACAAATTTGGCCTTATTAGACGACAAAAAATATTATTGTTCTAAATATGAATTAAATTTTTTCAAAATCCAATCAAAAAAATAACAAAAATTAATTTAAAATCAATCCTATAGATGGGAACACAATATGGGTTTTTAAAGTAAAAACATTCAATGGTTTGTTAAGTTTTTATATCCAATTTCATTGGTAAATTGATTCCAATATCCTAAATTGGATTAATATATGTAAAATAGATATAATTCAACATAAAATCAATCAAAAATTTAATTTCACCTTCTAAAAAAATTATATGAAAAAACAGTTTTGAATTAAAATTCAATATTTTTCACTATTCATCAAAAAAATGAAACTTCTCAAAAAAATACAAAAAAATTATCATAACCTAATTTTTTAGTTTCAATTTTAAAAATGAACATTATTTTTACTTATAAAATATATAAAATTTTCAAAATTCATATTTAATTAAAGTTCACTATTAAAAGGTTGTAAAACAATCTTTAGAAAAATATATGTTTTATGGGTAATAATGGGTTTGTTCTTATGTTATTCTTATATAATATATTGGATAAATATCAAAAATATTTGATTGGATATGATATGTATATATATTCTCATAATTTAGTTAATAATAATAATAATTTTAAGTTTAGCGTCTATATTATATCATATTGTATTAAATAATAATATTTTAATAATATGTTATTGTTCGGTAAGACGTGGTATTACATGTATCGCAAGTCATATAAGAAAATCATTATTGGGTGAAATGAATGCTAACTCAGTATATTGTTCATTGTAGGATACATCATATATTTATTTTATTAAGAATAGTAAATATATTATTAATTTTGGAGATATTATATTCCCTTAGGCGTTTAGTGTTGTGTTTTATACACACTATCAAATACAATGCTATTACTTTATAATTTTGGGGTGTTACATTCTCCATTCATTAATTAAATTACATCCTCACAATTTAAACTCAACCTTGTTTTATATTTCCTTTGTTTAAATCACACATCTTGAGAAGGGTTCATAAAATATCCTCTAAAAAAGAGAGAATGAGAAGCAAAAAGGTCAAATGGACTAACATATTACTAGGTTTCAAAGATAGAGAACATTATTGTAAATTGGATATAAATACATAGAGGAAAATAATAAATATTTATAGGGAGTGATTGAGGTCATACATAACAAATAATTGAATGATTGATGGATATTTTTGGGCCTTAAGGTCATAAATTTGTGATGATTTAAAAAACCACCATTTCAACAAAAATTAAGGTATTAGGAAAACATTTTTTGATTATTTTTCTATTTTCAAGTAATTATTTTACTACCCGTTATCATAATGAAATATACTTACTTCACATATTTCTATTTCATAAAAAATTTATCCAGTATTTGAACTTTTATCAATTTCTAATTCATCCTTTACTTTATGAAATGGATATCAAAAATGAACATTGATGCCTGAAGTATTAAAATTTAATTTTTACAGATTGAAAGGTCTATAAAACAATTATTCCTATTTCACTCAAAATATTTTCCAAAACTAATATTGGTAATATATTAATCTCTAAACCCAAAATTTAATACTATTAGTTTATCATTAATATATATTCATCAAATTTTTTAAGCAAAAACAATTACATATTAACCAGGGAATTGTATAAGTTAGTTGTTAGTGTTAAACCCTTATCATCCTTTATTCATGGGTTCAATTCTCATGGCCTAGATAGACTTGATGATTTATCACTTTTCATTTGGGTTTTCCTTTTATAAAACCATATTAATATATTTTCCAAATTAAACATGATTGACATCCTTGAAATTTAATCATTAAATATCCTTTTAACTAAGGTTTTGAAGACAACCTCAATATATAAATACTTCATCCATTTATTTCCACATATTTCCTTCCACTGTCTTGAATTTATACTTTAGAAGAGGGAATTTTCTAAAACCAAAAACCATAGTTTTAGAATCAATTATTATATTGGAAAAAACATATAATACTTTTTAGGATGTCTAAATATTGACACGTCATTTTTAATATAAGACACATCAGTTTTAACCATCCTCATTCATTGTAATTAGCTATTCAAATTCCTCATAATGGTTTTAAATAAAATTTGAATTATCCTATGTGTATCCCTGATGATTGTAAAACCATGTGCGCAATAAGGCTCATTTTTATGTACCAAGTTATCCTTGAGTTAAGCCCGACACACCTTGTCAGATTTGTTAACCCTAGGAGCATCTATTCCAGAACGAAATCCCCTTATATTATGTATACATGGATATATTTCTATGAATACCCATATAATCTCAACCTTACAAAAATTCT
Source organism: Viscum album (assembly GCA_963277665.1). Classification (NCBI taxonomy): domain Eukaryota; kingdom Viridiplantae; phylum Streptophyta; class Magnoliopsida; order Santalales; family Viscaceae; genus Viscum; species Viscum album. The sequence goes on along the minus strand of OY728141.1, from coordinate 1,585,863,446 downwards.
ACAATGTGATTCTAAACAAATCCTAAAATTCAATCTAATTATTATGTTCCCACATATATTTTTTTCTTAAATATACTTCTGATGGTTGATTCTAAACATTTTCGGATAGCAAAAGTGGCAACCTGATCCCAGAAACCTCATAGTTGATGTCATGTTCCATTACCTTGGAATAAGATACAATTAAAGCACATCCCAAAGGACTGAACAATTTATATGGCTTGATAAACTAAACACATAAATGAGTATTACATCAAAACTGAATAAACTAATTACAATATAATTTCATTCTTTCATTTTAGGATAATAACAATATTCCATCTTGTATATCTTTTCATATAATTCTTATTACACTTCATGGAATACTGGGTAAAGGAAACAAGGGTGAGCTCAAATGCTCATTAAGGGTAAATTATAGAAGAATAAAAAATTAATCAATGACAATTTTCAATTTGGAATGGTAATAACATAATACACATTCTACATAATCAATAAACAAATAAGGAAGTGGATAAAAAATATGTAAAGGTAAATAACTAAAAACACATTCCATTTAAAATAACTAGATAATGCATGATCAATATTGAAAGGTGAGAAACTAAAAACATCTACCATTTAATCAATAAACTAAAAATGAAATTTATTTATAGATATGTTGGAGAAAAATATGATGGATAAATAGTACTATGTCTTAATGAGGGAAATTATTAATTATTGGACTCCATGTTTCCTAGGTACATGGTACCTTTACTATGAAAACATTTCACAAGACAGTTTAGCATATTGGGTAGAAACCCAACTAAGGACAGCTAAATAACATGTCCCATGAGACTACTGATACATCAAGGAGCTATATATGGCTAGGACCCACCCCTATATTACATATATGATGGATTCCTCATATATAGAATAATGGATTTAATTATTGAATAATGTGCTTTATCAAATATCTACATTGTGTAAAAGATACGGATTTATCAATATTTCCCTAGATACTGAAATAAATTTCATTGTATGCATTTTATGTAAAAATGGTATATGTTTTTGGAAATAATCATTTCCATGATAGTTGGTATAGATAATTGGGGAAATTAAATGTTTAATAATCATAGTAAATTTAATATTTCAAGGGGACTAAAATAAATCAAGGTTGTGAATGTAAATATTATCCTTAGTCAAAGGAATCATAAACCATATGGAGGAAGGATAAGGATGGTATAAATACAACATATCCCAAGTGTATTAAAATAAATGGTTTTTTTAAATGATTAATAATGATACTACAAAAAGATATTTTAAAAAACTCTTGAGAAAAATATCCTTTTCATTTTGAAAATCATTTTTGAAAATTATTTTATCTGAAAATCAGTTTTAAAAAAATCTTTGAAAAGTAACCTTTTGAACATTAAAATGAAGCATCAAATAAATTATAGTAGGTAAATATCTACATGGAATACTAGGTAAATAGAACATACCTTTTGTACAGTAAAAATGTTAGAAAAATGACATGTTCAGAAATCAACAAGAAGACTCTGTTGAAAATATTTATAAAGTAAAAAATGGAAAAAATTATATAATAAATCATTTTTGAAAGGTAAAAAATATTTTTGAATACCTTTTTAAATAATAGGGTTTTTAAAAGAAAAAAAGTTCTTAGAAAAAAGAGATAAATAAAGCTGAGTTTTTTAAAAAACATTTTATAATACATTTAAAGTACCAAAGAGTGGGATAATGGTACTATTACTTGAAATGGTTCACTAATAACTAGAGGATAATAAAATGAAATGGTTTATTATATGATGATCAGATAATTTCCATTGATGGGAATTCAATTGTAAACAATATCGAACTAAATGAGATTGTGAAGTAAACCGTTGAAAAAACTGTGACATTGATTTGAGAATCAATCAATGAATATATTATGTGTGTCAAATGTAAATACACATAATACAAGTTGATATAAAACATTATATAGTAAAAATTTATTACACATATAATAATAGAATATTAATGACAATTATAAATTAATATTACCCAATTAAAAGAAATCAGGTCATGAAATTCATTACCACTTTATAAATTTAACTCAAATCCCCATATAAGAAATAATACAAATTTAATCTCAAAATAAAATTAACGTAAAATAATTAATGATATAATATATCAAAAGGGTAATCAGATACACCACACAAGAGTAAATAAGTTGTGATAATGGTGTATGCCTCAGAGAAAGAAAAGTGAGACAAGAATCCCTTACCATATGTTTCCTTTCAGGTTAACATAATTAAACTTCTTATATAATGGTTTTAATCATGTTACCAACTTATAAAAAACCGTAATCATATTTATAATATCATATATTAACTTCTTATAATGTCTTATTACCCATTTCTTAATATTATTTCATTATTTACACTATTTAAGGTGTTAGTTTCCAAGCCTATCAAATATGTATTAAGTTATCACTTATATTTATTATTAATTAGATCATGATTTAATCATCTCCTGATTGTGAACCATGATGTAAATGTCATATATATCAAGTATATATTTATTTATAACAATCCATAACATCTGGGGAGAGGAAATGAAATTCACTATTCATAGAGACAGTATGTTATATGTATGAATGAAGAAATCTTAATTTAAACCCATCCTTTATAACTTCTAGGTGACATGTGAATGTATATCATCTCTTTTAGGAGGCAGTAGTTCACACATCCACAAATGATGTTATCATATTTAGAAAATAAATTAAAATCATAGATCTATGTGTTATAAAAGAATTCTAGAAGAATAAATACATTAAAATATCTTATATATAATATATAAATTGTGTTTCATAATAATTTCCAACCCTAAAATGAGGTAATGGAAATCCAAAAAAACATTGTTTCATGAGACAGTAGTTCACTGTACACATAATCAGTAAGTTCGTGAACCATTATATGGACGTGTGTGTAAGTGTAGGTAAAACCCTTAACATATAAAATTATTAGTATAATGAGGATACTGATTTTATTATATATTCATGGAATAAAAAATTTAATAGGTGAAGAAGGAAATTAAATGAAAGGAGCATGTGGAATGATGTCACCCCTTTTTTGAGTAACGCCTTTTGGTTTACATCAAAATACTTTCATTATTTACATTATGTCCAAGGTGAGTACTCTAGAATTATGCGAGGGTTTTTGGGATATTATTTAGGTAGATTTTTTTAAATCCAAAGTGCATGAGGTGTGTGAATATGTAGGAGGGGTGAGTGCCCTTTTATAGTGGAAGAGGATTGGCATTCTTTTAATATTATGAAAAGGGAATTCCACCGACATTGTTTATATGAAATTTGGATCCAATAATAGACAAAATTTGAAAAAAAGATTATATTATTGAAATATGGACATCCAATGGATTTTGTAATAGTTTCTATTCCATTTGGACCTTTAGTTTAAAGTTTATTTCATTGTTAAGATTATTTTTCTCTTAATTGCAGTAATTAATTTTTAAAACATTCACTAATATTTTTATACAAAATATAACATGAATGTATTATAAATTATAAGTTATTCTGATTTAAAATATAGAATCCATTTTTTCAAATTCCTATCATAAAATTTGTGGAAATTAATTTAAAATTAATCCTAAATACCAGACAAAAATGTGGGTTTTTAAAGTAAACAATTTTCAACTGTTTCTATGTCTCTATATTCAATTTCAATATGAAATTAATTCTAATAACCTAAATTATATTAATAGATGTAAAATTTATCTAATTTTAATTTAAAATCAATAAAAAAAATATAATTTAAACTAATAAATAAATTAGATTCAAAATCATTTTTGAATTAAAATGCTAAGTTTTTTACTATTCATCAAAAATGAAACTTCTCAGAAAAATAAAAAACATATCCTAAAATAATTTTGACATTTTTATTTAAAAATTAAGTTTATTTTGGAATATAAAAAATATATAAAGTTCCAAAATTTAAATCTAAATTTTTTTCTTCTAAAATGCGGTAAAACTATCATTAGATAAATATAGGTTTTTATGTGTAATATTGTGTTTGTTCTTATCTTATGTCTATCAAATATATTTGATGATTATCAAAAATACTAAATCGGATATATATATATATATATATTATCCTAAGTTATTTAATACTTTTGATAACTATTAATTTAATGGCTATGTTATATCTTATTATATTAAATAATAATATTTTTTAGTATATTGTTATTCAGTAAAACACAGTCTTGCATGTATCAAAATTCATCGAAGATACTTTTTGTTGCATGAAATTAATGATAACTCAGTTTCTCATGAATTTCAATATATATAAATGATTCATTTTATTTAAAATATTAAATATATTGTAAATTCATGGAATATTATATTCCCTTGCATGTTTCATGGTGATGTCATACATAGTACCGAATACAATGATCTTACGTTAGAATTTTGTTTCGCTAAATCCCCCTCCCACCCCTTAATGAAATTTAATACTTCAAATTTTAACATGACCATGTTTTATATTTCCTATATTGAAATTCCACATCATGAAAAGGGTTCGTAAAACATCCTCTAGAAATGATAGAAGGGGAAGTATAAAGGTCAAATGGACTAACATCTATCTAGGTTTCTAAGTAGAATAAAATTTGTGGAAAGTAGGAATACATACATTAAGAAAAAGAATAAACATTTATAGGGAGTTTTTATGTCATAAAAAACAACAAAGTGAGTTATTAATATAGATTTTAGGGTCTCAAGGTTATAAATCCGAGATGATTTAGAAGACCATCGGTTAAAAAAATTATGGTATTTGGAAAACATTTTTTTGATCATTTTTATAATGTCTATTAATTATTTTAAAACCTAAAAACATATGTAAATATACTTACTTGACATATTTCTATTTTATAAATCTAATTTTCATCCTTCGTTTCTTCTTTTATCAATTTCTAATTCATCTATTACTTCAAAAAATGGATATCCAAAATTGAACTTTGATGCCTGAAGAAGTAAAATTTAATTTTTTATGGATCATAAGTTCCATAAAACAGGTCTTTATGTTTGTCTCTAACTATTTTCCAAAACTAATATGGTTAATACATTAATCTATAAACACAAAATGTAATACTACTGGTTTATCATTATTATTTATTCGTCAAATTGTTTAACTAAAATGTAACACCCGAGACTTTTATGAGAAATATTTTGTTTTTATGTTATATAAATCATCCAAGGAATATTTCACTACACACAACAGTAGCTTGGCTTTCTTTACACGCAACCGCATCCTTCCTCAATAGCTTGCGTCGTACGTAGTACCGAGTTTCACTAAACAACGATATGCTATTAAAATATTATTAAAACTAGCCGTTATGAATAGTAATAACCACTTTTTGAAATTTTGAAAATTTTATTTTTCAAAATGGAATTCATTTTTGGATTTGGAATATCGAAATTAGCTTAGGGTGAAATTTTGGTACTTTTCGGATAACTTTCATATTCTGATGAATAGTGAAAATTATTAAATTTTAATTAAAAACAACTTTTTTAATCAAAATAATTAATAGTGATAAATTATTAATTTGAGTGGTTTTAAAGTATATTTAGAATATATTTTTACAATTTAATACAATGTTGTTCATTGGATGTAATTTCACATTTAAACCAGACATTAACAAGTGTCAATCTTTTGATAGTTATTATCTCTTAAAAACACGCTATTTGTCTTGACGAAAGGAATTAATTTTTAAATTAGTTAATGTAAATGATATGTTTTGAATTTGGTAAAATAAACATCATCTTTGAATTCATAATATCAAATATATCTTAGGCCTATTTTTTAGTATTTTTCTGGAAACTTTCATTTTTTGATGAATAGTGAAACCACTAAGTGGTAGTTAAAAAAGTGAATTTTTTCATAAAACTTAATTTTACCGCTTCCGTGAGTCGAATTTCAAAACTCCGAGAGACACGGTTAATATCAAGGACTAAAATGTAGTTCAATGAGATGAAAATAATTTTTGGTGAATAGTATCTTTTTACTTTTTTTTACCACGGTTAAAAGTAAATAGGGTAGTTAAGGGTAAAAATGATATTATTATTACCCTAACACATGTACTAATTCTATTGGATATGTGTAATCCGACCAAAAACAACATTAGGAATAAAATATGACCATTTAGGCCCACTTGGATTAGATTAGGACATTTATTATCAATTTATTTAAAGAAGGGTTAAAATAGTTAAAATCAATGTCTAATAACTAAATCATTTTTAATATAGGGTTATACATAAGATAAATTATACTATAAATATTCATTAGAAAGATAAAAATATTTCATACATAATGGTATTTTATTTGTAATTTTTCGACTTAAAATAATTTAATTTATTTATGACACAATGATGATGCAGTAATCATCTTATTAATGAAGTATTGAAATAATTGATGTTATAAATACCCAAATAAATGTAATTTGAGCCTTTTTATGAATTCCAATAATTTTATATGTTAATATTCCATGTTATTATTGATTTAATTAAATTTGTTCGAACTAATCATTCTGTTATGATTTTCACAAAAATCAATTACCAAATAGTGTCCAAATTGACATAAAATAGTTTTTAAAACAAATAATATATTATTAATTGTTATTTTATTCCGAAAAATCTAATTTTCGGCCACATTACTTATATAAGGTTATATATATTAATAATAAACAACTTGGGGTTCGGTTGGCTTGATATAGTAAGTTTATTAACCTTATAGTGTAAGAAAACAAGAAGACACGGTAAAAGTTAAATTATCTAACTTAAAGTTAAATCTAAATGATAAGGTTAAAATTGATACCTAAACTTGTCTAAATAATATTGTATTATATGATTTAGACCCATACCCACCTTATCTTATAAATATATCAATTTGGAGCTATTAAAAACCTAATTTGACTTTATAATAAAATAATATTTTTAGTTATTCCAAAGGTTCCCCTCTCCTCCCTTATAAAAGTGAACCTCCTCCCTATCTTCCTCACACAACTTTGAGCCTTAAAGATCTGCCAAACCCTACCAATATCTCCTCTCCACTTCTCTAGAAACATCCTTGAGGTCCTGGTATTCTTCAAAGACCAATTTTAGTGCCCTAAGAGGAGGTCTCAAAGAGGCGCTTCAAAGAAGAGGTAATGCATGTTACTGATTCTTTAATCTTTATTTCTTCTTCCACTTACTCTTCTTTAGTTGTTTCATTATGAAGTAATAACATAAGAATCACTCATATATTGATATGTTATTATAATTATGAAACAACCCTATTTCACCATCTATCCATCCTGCGGAAAATGAAATCACCACGCGTGCGTACGTACGGAATACCGTCTCGATACCGTGGTGTAATCTATTTTCCACCACCACCTTACTCGGATGGGTATAATGGTCTAAATAATAACTATATATGATTATTTTAAATTTATATTGATTGTGAAATAGTATAAATACACTCCAATACAATTCCACGATCATGGGAACGATATCATCGCTCATGCGTACGTACGGAATACCGTCTCCACGATGTGATGCGACCCGTTATACATGATATTCATGGAATAATGATTATATAAATGCATTGAGTGAATTAATATGATATATATTAAACTAATAACATTCTGGAAAAGAGGTATCTATAACCTATAAAGAAAAATAATAATGTACTCGACAAAACGCGCATAAGAACAAAAAGTAATAAACACCCGAATAACAAGAAGTAATTAAATATTACTAATAAGAAGCTAATAATATGACCATATATGATATCATAAAAATATGTATGATTATAGAATAAGTCCATAACATTATTTAAATCATTATACAGGAGGTTCGGACACATAGGAAGCAAATCGGACCTAAGGTAAGGGAAAATATCACAATCTCATTTTATCCGAGATTGTTTATACTTTGGTATTTACTGGGGTGTATTTTATCATCCACATCCATGTTTCCTCAATATGTAATATTGTTTCCATCCACCTAAAATTGTTTAAATCCAATTTTACCCTTCGGTGAATTTTTAGTAAAAGATATAAAAGGAATCTTTTGTCGTTTTCCGTACGAGGTACTTTTTGACTTTTCCGAAAAAAGTACGGGAAAAATGTTTTTTTAACATATACGACATGAATGGATATTTAAAACATTATTTAAAAGAAGCTTAATTTACAAGTTTTCAAGTTTATTTTTAATAAACTTCTTTTAGTTTAAAATTGTATGACATGTTAAGAAAGAAAATTGTTTTTGAAGTAGAAAGGATATTTTCCTCAAGAATGGAGTTCAAGTGTTTTATCAAAATTATTTTCCATCTATGATAATATAGGGTTCTGTTTATATCCATATTATTACATTGATTTGATTATGTTGTGATGTAATTATTTTTATGAATTACTTTATCTTATATGAATTGTTTTATGATGTCATGTTGTTTAAGAATCCCATTTTTATTACATGGGTTATGAAATGATGTATGATTTATGATTTTGTGGCTCACATATGAATGGTATCATTATGAGAAGGGTGGGACCTATATTTCCCTCCAATGCATTGGGTAAAGATTTTATATCTCATGAGATAGACATTGATGGAATGGCAGGTTAAACCAGTTCAGTGAAGCAAGACTGAAACGGGGACTGAACTCGGTTCAGAAATGGACTTTGTCCACTAAGATAGTGTTGGCAATGAGTCTTGACTAATAAGAAATTATTTTCTATGATTATGTGTGTATGACACAAAGTTTCATGTTTTAAGTTATGATTATTGGGATTTCATTTCACTACTATGATTTATCCCATGTTATGAAATTATGCTCTCTCATTTCAGGTTAAGATTTCCAAAATGTTATGTTCTTATGAATATGATGTGATTGATATTTATTTTGTTTACCCTTACTGAGAATTTTGAGCTCACCCTTTTGTATGTTTTCTTTCCCCAGGCCAGGAAGAAGGTTATTAAGTAAGATATGCCAAAAGGGACTATATATATGATGAAATAAATGGGAGACAGTATAGACACTTTATGAACCAGTTGTTTATGTTTCCCAGTTTCTAAAGACACTATACCTATACGGTCGTTTCATTATTTTGTTATATGTTGTAATAATTATGATTTAATTTTGAAGTAATAACAATGTACGTCAAACTTCGGGTCTCTATAGTTGGTATAAGAGGAAAGGTATAGTCAACCTTTGGAAACGTGGATATGAAAGCCTTAGTAAGAACCCTAAGGATAATTCTATGCATAGAACACAATATTAGTGTTTTATAAATGACCATGAATAACCTAGGATAAGACCTTAACTGTGAAATTTAATTCTTGATTATGTGTTTTTCCTATTATAATTATTGTTGCTCGCACTATTCTTCTTGGTTTTAGTCAATGGTTGGAACCCGAAGGAACCGTGTTAATGCGGAATGCGATGGGTTAATGAAATGATTGTCCCCTTGAGAAACCAAACGATATCGGAGCTGGAATGCAAAATCTTGTAGCCATGCTCACACAACTTTCTCAAGCTATGAATCATGTAGGACTTCCAAACGAGCAAAGGAAGGAGCAACATTCTGTTGAATCCTTCATGAGGCTGCTTCCACCTTCTTTCAGCGGGTCTACTGATCCATTAGTTTTTGAACAATAGATTAGTACTACTGAAAAGATATTTTCAGTTATTTAATGTTCTTAACATGATAAATTCATCCTAGCAGTGTATCTTTTGGAAGGAGATGCTGATCAATGGTGGAATCTTATTAAGAATATGAGGCAAATGGATGAAATTGAGTCTATGGAATGGGATGAGTTCAAGAACTTATTTTTCAATAAGTACTTCCCTCGTATTCTCCGAACAAAGATAGAGAAAGAGTTTCTTGAACTGAAGCAAAAGGATGATGAATCTATTGGTACCTATGAAGAAAATTTTACAAGACTTGCAAGGTACGCTTCCGGTATTATTATCCAACCTAAGAGTAAGATCAATCGATTCTTTAGTGGCTTAAAACCAAGTCTTCGAAGGGCCTTAGCCATAAGGGACATCAATAGCTATGAGGAAATCGTTCGATGTGCTCTAAATGTTGAGATGTAGATTGGAGTAACCCATCAGTCATATGGGTTTGATAAGAAGAGGAAAATGGAATTCAAAGGAAAATATAAAGAGCACACTGAAAAGAAGATGAGCTTTCCCTTATTCTCAAAGTGTGGAAAGAAACATGGAGATAGTAGTCTTAAAGGGACATGTAAATGTTTCAAATGTGGAAAGGAAGGTCATCGGGCATTTGAATGCTGCAATGATGGGAGGAAGATATCTAATGATGCAAACAAAGGAAGGGAAACACAGAATGAACCTACTACACTTCAATGTTTCAAGTGCAAGGAGATGGGGCATTATGCCAATAAATTCCCTAATCCAATGGTTTTTGATGATGATCGACATCAAAAAAATCTTAAGGCTAAAGACAAAGGAAAGTCACATGCAATTTCTATCATCGATGTGGAGTACGATAAAGATGTGGTGAAAGGTACACTTACCATCCACTCTAAAGTAGAAAATGTTTTATTTGATTTTGTATCCACCCACTCTTTTATTTCTGATGATTTTTCTAAAGGTATCACCGTATTACCTCAATAATTAGATGTTGAGTTAGCTGTGACAAAACCTAATGGCACAACCGTTGCATCAAAAGTTTATAATTTTTCCCCGATTGAAGTTTGTGGGAAAGTACTTCCGGCAAATCCTGTGATCCTTCCTATAGTGGAATTTGATGTGATTCTTGGAATGGATTGGATTTCATTATATGGAGCTCATATCAATTTCCAATGAAGGGAAGTCACATTTTATATTCCAGATCAATCTATGATCGTCTATCGATGCAAGGATGAACATAACCTTCCTGTGGAAATTTCTTCCATCTTATGGGTCCTGATTCCACTGAATGAAGGTTATTTATCTCAAATGGTTGGTGAGAAACTCACAATTAAGAATATTCCCATTGTACGAGAGTTTGATGATGCCTTTCCAGAGGAATTTTCGGGTCTTCCACCAAATCGTGAATTTGAGTTTTCAATAGAACTCGTACTGGGTGCTTTGCCTATTTCAAAGACACCTTATAGAATGGCCCCAATTGAGTTGCAGGAATTGAAGAAGCAAATCTAAGAGAATCTTGATAAGGGATTCATATGCCCTAGTGCGTGACCTTAGGGAGCACCTGTTCTATTTTTTAAGAAGAAATATGGATCAATGAGACTTAACATTGATTATCGAGAACTTAACAAGATCACTATCAAGAAAAAATATCATCTCCCACACATTGATGACTTATTTTACCAACTATGCGGAGCTCAATACTTTTCCAAGATTGATCATCGTTCAGGGTATCATCAATTATGGGTCAAAAGGGAGGATATAGCAAAGACGGCTTTCCGTACAAGGTGTGGACACTATGAATTTATAGTGATGCCATTTGGTCTTACTAATGCCCCTTCTATCTTCATGGATCTGATGAATAGAATCTTTAGAGACTATCTTGATCAATGTGTGGTAGTCTTTATAGATGATATTCTTGTCTATTCAAAGAGAAAGGAATAACATGAAGATCACTTGAGAATTATATTGAAGACCATGAGAAAGGAGAAGTTTTATCCCAAATTTACCAAGTGTGAATTTTGGCTTCAAAAAGTTGCATTTTTGGGTCACATAATCTCAAAAGAGGGGATATCTGTGGATCCAGCAAAAACAGAGGTTATCGAAAGATGGTCAAGACCAACAACAGTTACTGAGATCCAAAGATTTCTTGGTTTGGCTGGATATTATCGACGTTTTGTGAAATATTTTTCACGATTAACTAATCCACTCGCCAGGTTGACTCGGAAAGGAGTTAAGTTTGTTTGGACGAAGGAATGTGATGATAATTTCAAGTAGTTGAAAAGATGGTTATCCAGTGCACATGTTCTCACACTACCTTGTAGTGGAGAAAGGTTTGTGATATACAGTGATGCAGCCAAGAACGTGTGGGGGTGTGTTCTTATGAAAAATGATATGATGATAGCTTATGCCTCACGATAGTTGAAAATCCATGAGAAAAATTACCCAACACATGATTTGGAGATAGCTACGGTAATCTTTGCATTAAAGATTTGGAGGCATTATCCTTATGGAGAAAGGTGTGATATTTTTACTAATCATAAATGTTTAAATAATATTTTCACACAAAATGAGCTGAATATGCGCCAAAGAAGATGGTTGGAACTGATTAAGGATTACGACTGCTCAATTCATTACCACCCTGGGAAAGAAAACAAGGTGGCATATGCATTAAGTCGACAAGACCATGCTAGATTATCCATGATGAGGATCACAAAAGATCCAATATTTATGGATTTACAAAGGATGGATCTTGGAATTTTAATGGAAGGGGAAAAATTGTATCCTTCTCAAATGAATGTTCAACCATCTATACATGTGATGATTAAAGAGGCACAGAAAGAAGATGTAGAGTTACAAAACAAGGTGAGAAATATTCCTGAATTCAACCTTGATTGTGATGGGATAATAATGTTCAGGAATCAAGTTTGTGTTCCTCCCATCCCAGAATTAAAGAAGGAGCTGTTGGATGAGGCTCATAGTTCTTCATTCTCTATTCATCCTGGAAGCACGAAGATGTATAGGGACCTGAAAGAGTACTTCTAGTGGGATGGCATGAAAAGAGTTGTTGCTAAATATGTCTCTCGATGCTTGGTTTGTCAGAAAGTTAAAACTGAGAGATAGAAGTCTAAGGGGATGTTACAACCATTACCCATACCCGAATGGAAATGGGAAAATATCACTATGGACTTTGTCACAGGACTTCCTAAAACATCCAAAGGCAATAATGCTATCTGGGTCATAGTTGATCGTCTTACAAAGTCTGTACACTTCATTTCTATTAGAGAGGATTTCTCTCTGGATTAGCTTTCTAGGATATATGTAAAAGAAGTGGTAAGATTTCATGGAGTACCACTTTCTATTATATCTTATCGGGATCCGAGATTTACCTCGAAGTTCTGGAAAAGTCTTCAGCATACTCTGGATACAAAGTTGAGTTTCAACACTGCTTATCATCCTCAGACAGACGGTCAGTCTGAGAGAACAATTCAAACTCTAGAAGATATGTTGAGAGATTTCTCTATGGATTTTAAAGGTGGTTGGGATCAACACCTAACTTTGGTGGAATTTTCTTATAATAATAGCTTTCAGTCCAGTATTTAGATGGCTCCTTATGAAGCATTCTATGGAAAGAAATGCAGGACTCCAACTTGATGGGATGAAGTTGGGGAAAGAAAGCTATTAGGACCTGACCTTGTTGATGAGATGAAAGAAGAGTTCCGATCTATTCAACAACACATAAGAGCAGCTCAGAGTCGACAAAGAAGTTATGCCGACAACCGAAGAAAAGACCTAGAGTTTGAAGTGATTGATAAAGTGTTCTTACAAATATCTCCCTGGATGAGGGTCATGAGATTTGGAAAGAAGGGGAAGTTGAGCCCTAGATATATCGGTCCTTTCGAAATATTGGATCGTCTTGGAAAGGTAGCTTACCGATTAGCGCTTCCACCGAATCTCTCTCAGGTTCATGATGTGTTCCATGTATCTCTCCTGAGAAAGTACATACCTGATCCTTCAAATGTGCTCAGCTCAGAAGTTGTACCGCTGGAACAAGATCTTTCTTATGAAGAATAGCTGATAGAGATTCTAGATCGTAGTGAAAAAGTCCTACGGAACAAGACCAGTCGCTTGGTGAGAGTTTTATGGAGGAACCACCAATTAGAAGAAGCTACATGGGAGCTTGAGGATATGATGAGGGAGAGGTTTCCTCATCTTTTTGTTACAAAGTGACGAATTTCGAGGGTGAAATTCAATTTAAGGGGGGTAGAATGTAACACCCGAGACTTTTATGAGAAATATTTTGTATTTATGTTATATAAATCATCAAAGTAATATTTCACTACACACAACAATAGCTTGTCTTGCTTTACACGCAACCACGGCCTTTCTCGATATCTTGCATCGTACGCAATACCAAGTTTCACTAAACAATGATATGCTATTAAAATATTATTAAAACTAGCCGTTATGAATAGTAATAACCACTTTTTGAAATTTTGTAAATTTTATTTTTCAAAATGGACTTCATTTTTGGATTCAAAATATCGAAATTAGATTAGGGTGAAATTTTGGTACTTTTCGGATAACTTTCATATTCTGATGAATAGTGAAAATTATTAAATTTTAATTAAAAACAACTTTTTTAATCGAAATAATTAATAGTGATACATTATTAATTTGAGTGGTTTTAAAGTATATTTTGAATATATTTTTACAATTTAATACAATGTTGTTCATTGGATGTAATTTCACATTTAAACCAGACATAAACAAGTGTCAATCTTTTGATAGTTATTATCTCTTAAAAACACGCTATTTGTCTTGACGACGGGAATTAATTTATAAATCAGTTAATGTAACTGATATGTTTTGAATTTTGAAAAATAAAAATAATTTTTGAATTCATAATTTCAAATATAGCTTAGGCCTAATTTTTTTTATTTTTCTGGAAACTTTCATTTTTTGATGAATAGTGAAACCACTAAGTGGTGGTTAAGAAACTGAATTTTTTAATAAAACGTAATTTTACTGCTTCTGTGAGTGGAATTTCGAAAATCCGATAGACACGGTTAATATCAAGGTCAAAAATGTGGTTTAATGAGATGAAAATATTTTTTGGTCAATAGTAACTTTTTACTTTTTTTACCACGGTTAAAAGTAAATAGGGTAGTTAAGGGTAAAAATGATATTATTATTACCCTAACACATGTCCTAATTCTATTGGATAAGTGTAATTCGACCAAAAACAACCTTAGGAAAAAAAATATGACCATTTAGGCCCACTTGGATTAGATTAGGACATTTATTATCAATTTATTTAAAGAAGGGTTAAAATAGTTAAAATCAAAGTTTAATAACTAAATCATTTTTAATATAGGGTTATCAATAAGATAAATTCGACTATAAATATTCATTAGAAATATAAAACGCTTTCCTACATAATGGTATTTTATTTTTAATTTTTAGACTTAAAATAATTTAATTTATTTATGACATAATGATGATGCAGTAATTATCTTATTAATGCAATATTGAAATAATTGATGTTATAAATACCCAAATAAATGTAATTTGAGACTTTTTATGAATTCCAATGATTTTATATGTTAATATGAGATGTTAGTATTTATTTAATTAAATATTTTCAAACTAATCATTCTGTTATGATTTTAACAAAAATCAATTACCAAATAGTGTCAAAATTGACATAAAATAGTTTTTAAAACAAATACTATATTATTAATTGTTATTTTATTCCTAAAAATCTAAGGTTCGGCCAAATGACTTAGATAAGGTTATATACACTAATAATAAACAACTTGGGGTTCGTTTGGCTTGATATAGTAAGTTTATTAACCTTATAGTGTAAGAAAACAAGAAGACACGGTAAAAGTTAAATTATCTAACTTAATGTTAAATCTAAATGATAAGGTTAAAATTGATACCTAAACATGTCTAAATTATATTGGATGAGAGGATTTCGAACCATCCCCACCTTAGCTTCGAAATATATAAATTTGGAGCTATTAAAAACCTAATTTGACTTTATAATAAAATAATATTTTTAGTTATTCCAAAGGGGCCCCTCTCCTCCCTTATAAGTATGAAAGAACCCAATTTCACCATCTAGAAATCCTACGGAAAATGAAATCACCACGCGTGCGTATGTACGGAATACTGTCTCCACACCATGGTGTAATCTATTTTCCACCACCACCTTACTCAGATGTGTATAATGGTGTAAATAATAACTATATATGATTATTGTAAAGTGATATTGATTCTGAAGTAGTAGACATACACTTTAATACAATTCCACGATCATGGGAACGATATCATCGCTCGTGCGTACGTACGGAATACCGTCTCCACGATGTGATGTGACTCATTATACATGATCTTCATTGAATAATGATTATATAAATGAATTTATTCAATTAATATGATATATATTATATTAATACCATTCTGGAAATGAGGTATCTATATCCTAAGAAGAAAAATAAGAATTTATTCGACAAAATGCGCATAAGAACAAAAAGTAATAAACACCCGAATAACATGTAGTAATGAAATATTACTAATAAGAAGCTAAGAATATGACCATATATGATGTCATAAAAATAATTATGATTCTGGAATAAGTCAATAACATTATTTAAATCATTATACAGGAGGTTCGGACACTTACGCAGCAAATCGGACCTAAGGTAAGGGAAAATATCACAATCTTATTTTATCCGAGATTGTTTATACTTTGGTATTTAATGGGGTGTATTTTATCATCCACATCCATGTTTCCTCAATATTTAATATTTTTTCCATCCACCTAAAATTGTTTAAATCCAATTTTACCCTTCGGTGAGTTTTTAGTAAAAGATATAAATGAAATATTTTGTCGTTTTTCGTATGAGGTACTTTTTGACTTTTTCAACAAAAGTATGGGAAGAATGTTTTTTTAACTTATACGGCATGACTGGATTTTTAAAACATTATTTCCAAGAAGCTTACATTACAAGTTTTCAAGTTTATTTTTAATCAACTTCTTTTAGTTTAAAATTGTATGACATGTTAAAAAAGGAAAATGTTTTTGAAGTAGAAAGGATGTTTCCTCAAGAATGGAGTTCAAGTGTTTTATCAAAATTATTTTCCATCTAAGATAATATAGGGTTCTGTTTCTATCCCTATTATTACAATGATTTGATTATGTTGTGATGGAATTATTTTTATGAATTCATTTATCTTATATGAATTGTTTTATGATGTCATGTTGTCTAAGAATCCCATTTTTATTACATGGGTTATGCAATGATATAGGATTTATGATTTTGTGGCACACATATGAATGGTATCATTATGAGATGGGTGGGACCTATATCTCCCTCCAATAAATTGGTTAAAGATTTTATATCTCATGAGATAGACATGGCTGGAACGGCAGGTTAAACCGGTTCAGTGAAACAGGACTGAAACAAGGAGTGAACTCGGATCAGAAATGGACTTTGTCCACTAAGATAGACTTGGAAATGAGTCTTGACTAATAAGAAATGATTCTATATGATTACGTGTGTATTCCACAAAGTTTCATGTTTTAAGTTATGATTATTGGGATTTCATTTCACTACTATGATTTATCCCATGTTATGAAATTATGCTCTCTTTTGCAGGTTAAGATTTCCAAAATGTTATGTTCTTATGAATATGATGTGATTGATATTTATTTTGTTTACCCTTACTGAGCATTTTGAGCTCACCATTTTGTATGTTTTCTTTCCCCAGGTCAGGAAGAAGGTTATTAAGTAAAATATTCAAAAAGGGACTATAGATATGATGAAATAAATGGGAGACAGTGTAGACGCTTTATGAACCAGTTGTTTATGTTTCCCAGTTTCTAAAGACACTATACCTATACGGTCCTTTCATGGTTTTGTTATATGTTGTAATAAGTATGATTCAATTTTGAAATAATAACAATGTATGTAAAGTATGGGTTGTTATATAAAAACAATGACATATTAATGAGGGAATTGGATAGGTTAGTGGTTGTCATTAAACCCTTATCGTTATTCAGTTATGGGTTTAAGTCCCATGAAATTTCTAGACATTATGGGATTAAACTCATCATATAGGTTTTCCTTTTCTAAAACAATATTAATATATTTTTCAAAATAAATATGACTGACATCTATAAAATATAATAATTAAATATACTTCAACTAAGGATTTAAATACAACATAAATACATAAATATTTTATCCATTTATTTACACATAGTTCCTTATTTTCTCTATATTTTATCATTTATAAAATTTTATTTCCTAAAACCAAAAAACATAGTGTGATCATCAATTGTCATATTAAAAAAACATATAATAATTTTTAGGATGTTAAAATATTGCAACATCATTTTCAATATAAGGCACCTAATTTTTAACCTAGATCATTCATTTTCATTATCTATTCAAATCCCATCTAATGGTTTGTAAATAAAATTTGAATTATTCTAAGAGTATCCCATGGGATGGTAAAATCAAGTGATCAATAAGGCCCATTATCGTGTACCGAGTTTTTCTCTAGTCAAGCCTCACACACCATGTCAGAGTTTTTACCCTAGGTAAATTTGTGTTAGAACAACATTCACTTGTTGTATCTAGATAATGGAATAATTTTATGATGAACCATATAATCTCTATTATACCAAAATTCTATGATTTTAATTGATTTTTATCGTCAAATTATATCGTATGTTTGTGTTCTCTAATTTATTTTATCCTAAATCTAGTTCTCAAGGTTGCTTCTAAACTTTCTCAAATGCTAAATGTAGTGACCTGGATCCAGAAATCCTAGATTCAGTGTCATGCTACTCGTGACATGGAAAAAGATACAAGTCACGTCTTAAAGGAATGAAAAGTTTAGTAATATTATAAAACTAGATACATACATGAGTCTTACATTAAAAATGAATACACTAATTATAGTATAATTTTTTAATTTCTTTTAGAGATAATAACTTTATTCCATCTATTATATATTTTAATATCTTTCTTAGTACACTTCCTTGAATCCCAGGGAATGGAAAAAAAATACGGGTGAGCTAAAATGATCAGTAAGGGTAAAGTAAAGCATAATCAATAATGAATCAGTGATAATAGTAAATGTGGAATCGTAATAATTGAAGACACATTCCATGTAATTAATAAACTAAAAATGATGCCAATAGACAATAAGGTAAGGTAAGTGACTGAAAACACATTCCATTTCAAATAATTGGATAAGGCATAATCAATATGGAAATGAGCGAAACTAAAAAACACATGCTATTTAATCAATAACCAAAAATTAAATGAATCCATAGACATATCAAAGAATAATCCCATTGATAAATAGTAATGAGTCTAAATGTGGAAAAGTATTGATTATTGGACACCATGTGTTCAATGTACATCGAACAATTACTATCAAGACCTTTGGTAAGAAATTTTAGCTTATTTGGTAAAACCCATCAAAGAATAGCCAAATTACTCATCCCATGAGACTATCAGTTCATTGAGGGGATATCTATAACTAGGTCCCAACTGTGTCATACCTATCCAAATCATTCCTCATATATCAAATAATTGATTTAATTAATGAACAATGTGTCATATCAAATATTTACATTGAGTAAAAGATATGGATTTATGAATATATCCGCAGATAATCAAAGTACTGTCAAATTATACACCATATGTAAGAATGGTATAAGTTTTAGGCGTTAATCATATCCCTGGTAGTTAATATGGATATTTGGGGGAATTAGATATTCAATGATCCTATGAAATTGAATATTTAAAAGGGATAAATGGAATTATGGTAGTAACTGTGAATACTATCCTTGGTCAAACGAATCATAAACCGTCTGGAGGAATACTAAAAAGGTATCAATTCAACATATCCCAAGTGGATTAAAATAATTTTTTTTGTCATTGATGAATGAAAATAATATAAAATGTTATTTTAAAAACATTCTTGAGGAAAATATCCTTTTAATTTTAATTTTTTTAAAATAATTTTCTTTAAAAATATATTTTAAACAAATTTTATTTAAAACTTAACCATTTAAAAATGTAAAGTAATTTTTAATGAAATGAAACTAGGTAAATCTATACATTTCAAATAAGGTAAAAAAGAACATTTCTCTTGCACAGTAAAAAGGTTCTAAAATTTCCTTGTTCGGAAAGCGATAAGAAGATTACTTTGAAAACATTTGTAAAATAAACAAAGGGTAAAAATGGTTTTAATAAATCATTTTTAAAGGGTAAAAACATTTTCGAAAACCTTTTTAGAAGAATGGGTTTTTATAAGAAAATAGTTCCTCTGACCAAAGAGAGAAATGATGTCGGGTTTTCTTAAAAACAATTTATGAAACATTTTAATTACCAAAGAGTGGGAAAATGATTCTATTACTTGAAAATAGCCATGAATAATCATAGAAGGATAAAAAAGGTTTTACTATACAATGGTCAAATAATTTCCTATGATTTAAAATCAAGTGTAAATAATCCTAAAAAATGATACTATGAAGTAAACACTTGAAAAGACCAAAACATTGATGTGAGAATAAATCAATGAATATATTATATTTTTCAAATTTAAAACCACTTAGAAGAAATGAAAATACAACAATATATAGTAAAAATTTATTACACACATTATTTTATAATATTAATGAAAATTAGAAAGTAATATTACCTTATGAAAAGAAATGGGGTTATGAAATTCATTACCTCTTAGAATCTTTTAACAAAAATAACCTTAGAATAAATAATTCAAACTGAAACACAAAACAAAATGAATAGAAAATAATCCTTGATATAAAATATAAAAATGTGTAGTATATATACCACAATATATAATTAAGTGGTGATAATGGTGTATACCTCATAGAAATAAAAGTGAGATAGATTCTTTATCATGTGTTTCCTTTCAAGTGAACATCATTTATCCTTATGTATATTGCTTTCAAGTATGAAAATAACTTATACTAGAAAAATACTCATATTTATAATATCATATATTAACTTCTTATAATATCTTATTACCCATTTGTAAATAATCTCTCATTATTTTCACTATTTAAAGTGTTAATTTCCTTGTTTGTCAAGTAAGTTTTAAATTGTTAAAAAAATTTCCTATTAATTAGATCAGGATTTAATCATCTCCATAATATAAACCATGATGTAAATATCCTATATATCTATTTTATATGTATGTATTACAATATATAAATTTTTTACATAGGAAATGAAGTCAAACATTTATGGAGATGTTGGGTAATATGTACGTATAAACACTAATTTCATTTTAAACCATCCTAAACACATTCTAAACAAAGTGTTTACAAATCACATCACCTTGATGGTGTGGTGTCCATATTTCCACAATTTATGTTATCGTATTTACACAAAATGGAAAGCATAGAGGTATATGTTATAAAAGAATTATAGAAGCATAATTACATTATAAATATCATATATATCATTTATAAATAGTGTTTTCATAATAATTCATATCAATTAAATGTAATAAAGGAAAAAATGAATGATATTTTTTCATGCAGGAGTAGTTCACTGTACACATAAATAGTAAGTTCGTTACCCATTAGATGGAAAATTGTGTAAGTGTAGGTAATAACTTTAAATTAAAAACATATTAGTATATTTAGGATACTTATGTTGTTATATAATCATGTAATAAGAATATTTTAATGGTTGGAGAAGAAAAATAAAACAATGGAGTGTGTAGAAGAATGTAACCTAATTTTCGGGTAACTCCTTTTGGTTTATACCATAAGTCATTCTTAGACTGATTTATTAACAAGGTGAGACTTCTAGGATGAAGGTATGGATGTTGGTAAGTTATTTGGTAAGAGTTTGGGAAAGAAAAATGGGTTTATATGTGTGAATATATGGGAGGGTGAGTGCCTTATTAATGCGGAGGAGGAGTGGTATTATTGTAATATTTTTAAAAGGGAATTCCACCCATGTTTTTTATGAAAAGTGGCTCCAATAATACAATAAATTAACTAAAGGAGATAATAGGCTCAAAATATTCACATATAATGTTTTTTTAAAAAATTTCAAGGTCATTTTGGCTCTTAAACTTAAGTTTTTTTCCCTTATTAAGCTAATTTTTCTTTTAATTGTTTTAATTAATTCTAGTCACTTCCACTAATATTATTTATAATATCATAATATGATGTTATTATAAATCATTAATTATACTAATTAATGATATATAATCCGTTTTTCTAAATACCAATCACAAAAGTGACAGAAATTACTTGAAAACTAATCCCACATATGGGACAAGAATGTGGGTTTTTTAAGTAAAAAATGTTCAAAAGGTTGCACAGTTTTTATATGCAATTTCAATGTGAAATTGATTCTAACAACTTAAATTGGTTTAACAGATATAAAATTTATCTATTATTACTTTAAAATAAATCAAAACATGCAATTTATCCTCATAAATAAATTTGATTAAAACTTAATTTTGAATTCAAATTCAATATTTTTAACTATTCATCAAAAAATGGAACTCCTTCGAAAAATAAAAAAAAATTACCCTAACCTAATTTAGAAATTTCACTTTCAAAAATGAATTTTATTTTTATATATAAAATATATAATATTTTCAAGATTTATATTTAAACTAAGATTTCCATTAAATTATGGTAAAACTGGGTTTAGAAAAATATAGGTTTTTATGCTTAATGTTGGGTTTGTTCTTATCTTATCCTAATAAAATATATTGGATGTATATAAAAATATTTTTCTTGATATATATTATATATATTTTCGTAATTTATGTAATACTTTTCATAAAATTAAATTTAACAGTTATTTTATATATTAGTATATTAAATAATAATATTTTAATAATATATTGTTGTTCAATGAAACTCGGTCTTGCATATATCACATGTTATTGAAGAAACTAATTGTTGTGTGTGGCGCATGATAACTTAGTATCTCATGTATTGGAAGCTATATAATTGATTTATTTTATTTAAAATAGTAAATATTTTGTAAAGTATCAGAATATTATATTCCCTTATGTGTTTGGTGTTCCGTGTTATACATGATATCGAATACAATGTTATTACATTAGAATTTTTGGGCATTAAATTCTCCCAACATTAATTAAATTTCATCCTCACAATTTAAACTTTAACTTTTATTAAATTGAATATATTTAAATCCCACATCGTGATAAGGGTTTATAAAAAATCCTCTAGAAAATAGAGAATGGAAAGTAAAAAAGGTCACATGGACTAACATATTACTAGGTTTCTAAGTAGGATGACATTATTGGTTATTGGAGATACATATGTGGAGGAAAAGTGTAAATATTTTTATGGAGTGATTAAGGTCATCGATAACAAACATGTGAATGATTAATGGAAATTTCAGGGTCCTAATATCATAAATATGTGAATATTTATAATACCATCGGTTCAAAATAATTATTAGGATAAAATTGTTTCAATTTGTTTTCCTAATTTTGAGTAATTATTTCAATTCTTAATAATATAAGTAAATATACTTATTTGACATATTTCTATTTCATAAACACAATTTACATCTTTTTATTGCATTTATGAGTTTCAAATTTATCCATTAATTCAAGAAATTGATATCCAAACATGAACTTTGATGCTAAAAGCACTAAAATTTACTTTTTATAGATCAAAAGGTCTATAAAACAAGTTTTAAATTTGTCTCTAACTATTTTCCTAAACTAATACTATTAATACATTCATCACTACACTAAAAAATTTACATTTTTGGATCATCATTAATATTTATTTGTCATGTTGTTTAACTAAAACAATGACATATAAACTAGGGCCTTATATAAGTCAGTGATTAAATTTAAACCCTTATCACCCTTCAGTCATGGATTTAAGTCTCATAGACTTGATGGAATTTATGGGTTTTCACCCGTCATAAAGGTAATCCTTTTCTAAAACCATATTAATATATTTTCTAAAATGCATTTAATGGATATCCTTGAAATTTAATCATTAAATAGATTTAAACTAAGGATTTTAATACTACATCAATATATAAATACGTCATCCATTTATTTACACATGGTCTTTCCTTTGTCTATATTTTTTTAACTAGAAGTGAGCATTTCATAAAACCAAAAAACATAGTATGATCATCAATTATCATATTAGAAAAACAATATAATCATTTTTATGAAGTCTAAATATTAACATGCCATTTTCAATCTAAGACACCATAGGTTTAACCTAGGCCATTCATTTTCATTATATATAATAATATATCATTATGGTTTTTAAATAAAATGTGAATTATATTAAGTGTATCCCTCGAAAGTTTCAAAAAAGTTGTGCGGTAAGGCTTGTTGTTGGGTAACAAGTTACGGTCAAGTCAAGCTCAACACACATTTTCGGAGTTGTTACCCCTAAGCACATCTATTCCATAATAATTTCCACTTGTAGTATCCAGATAAAAACGTATTCTTAGTAAGACCCACCTAATCTATTCCTTACAAAAATTTTAGGATGTTATTATATAATTATTCTCAAAGTATATCTTAGGTTTATGTTCCCTATACTATATTTTCCAAAATCTAGTTCCTGAAATTGCTTTTAAACTTCTTCTGATACAAACTATAGAGACCTGGTCCCAAAATGATCAGAGCTGGGGTTATTCTACCATTACTTTTGAATAATATACAAGTAAATTTCATCCCAAAGGACTGAACGATTTTGTAGTCATGGTACACTAGATACATACATGTTTCTTACATTAAAACTGAATACACTAATTACAACATAATTATTTTCTTTCATTCAAAGATAATAGATTTATTCCTTCTAGTATATCTTTTCATATATTTGTTAGTACACTTCATGGAATCCTAGAGAAAGGAAAAAAGGGGTGATCTCAAATGGTCAGTAAGGGTTAAGTATAGTGGAAGTAATAATGAATCAATGAGAATATTCAATATGGAAGGGTAATAACTAATGACATGTTTCATGTAATCCATAAACTAATAAGGAAGTGGATAAATAATATAGAAATTTAAATGACTGAAAACACATGCTATTTAAAATAATTGGATAAGGAATAATCAATATTGAAAGGTAAGAAACTAAAATCACTTCTCATTGAATCAATAAACTGAAAATTGAATTCATCCATAAATATGTTGAATAAAATTCTCATGTATAAATATTTATATGTATGAATGAAATAAAGGCATAAATATTAGATTCTATGTTGACTAGGTATATGGTACCCTTTACTGCCAATACCTTTCACAAGACGGATATTCATATCGGGTAAAAACTCATCTAAGGATATCCAACATACTCATCCCATGAGACTACAGATGAATCAAGGGGATATCTATAACTAGGCGCCACCTCTGTCATACATATCCAAATCATTCCTCACATATCGAATAATCGATTTAGTTATTAAACAATGTACTTTATCAAATATCTATATAGATTAAAATATACAAATTTATCAATATTCCCTCAAATGATCGACTAACTATCAATGTATACTCCATATGTAAAAATGATATGCAGTTTAGGAAATAATCATATCTAGAATATATGATATGGATATCTGGGGAAATTCTATGTTCAATGACAATAAGAAATTTAATATTTCAAGGGGAATAAAAGGAATCAAGGTAGTTAATTTCAATACCATCTATTGTTAATGGAATCATAAACCATATGTTGTAATTAAATGGATGGTATAAATACATCATATCCCAAGTGGATCAAAATAAATTATTTTTGTCATTTATTAATTAAAATAGGATAAAATATATATTTTAAAGATATTCATGAGGAAAATATCTTTTTCATTTTGGAAAAACAAATTGAAAATAAATTTCATTGAAATTTGATTTTAAAAACATTTTCTTTAAAAACTAACCATTTAAACATGAAAATATGTTTCAAATAAATGATGTTAAGTAAATCTGTATAAGTTTCATATGCTAAAAATAACATTCCTTTTTCACTATAAAAAGGTTAGAAATATTATTTGTTTGAAAAGGTAAAATAAGATTCCATTAAAAAAATTAAAATATAAAAAGGTTAAAAATATCTTTAATAAAACATTTTTAAATGGTAAGAATAATTTTTAAAATATTTTTAGAAAACTAGGTTTTTAAACAAAAAAGGTTCTCTGACCAAATAGAAAAATGAAGACTGGTTTTCTTAAAAACATTTTCAAAAAGATTTTAAGTACCAAAAAGTGATAAAATAGAACTATTAAATTAAAAAGTTCATTAATAACCAGTATATATGTATTTATAATAATTCATAAAATTAGTATATTGGAAATGAAATGCACCATTAATGGAGATGATAGTTCGTACATACACATGAAAGCTATTTTTTTAATTTATATATTTAAAACAATAACATGTAAATGATATATATGTATATATATTATAATTATATTATCATATATATTTTATATGTATTAAATATTTTTATTAAAATCATATTTATTATGTTTAATGTAATGTGTGAATGTATCACATCACATTTATGGGGTGGTAGTCTACATGTCCACAAATAATGTTATTGTATATAAAAAAAATAGGAAGCATAAAGTTAGGTGTTATAAAATAATTCCACAAGCATAAAGATATTATAAATATCATATATATCATATATTAATATTGTTTCAAAAATAATTCCCAACCATGAATGGTGTTAAAAGAGAAAATGAAGGACATCATTTCGTGAGGTGGTAGTTCTCCCTACACATAAAAGGTATGTTCGTTACACATTAGATGCAAGTGTGTGTACGTGTACGTGAAAACCCCAATATAAAAACATATTAGTATGTTATGGATATTTATCTTACTATATAATCTTGGAATAAGAATATTTTAATGTGTGGAGAAGGAAAATAAGATAAAGGATATTATTGAAGGAAGTTTCCTCTTTTTCGGGTAACATCTCTTAGTTTATAACAAAATACTTAATTGGTTTTCTGTCATCCAAAAGTGAGTATTATAAAATGAGTATGGGTGTTTTGGGATATTATTTGGACATAGATTTGGAGATACAAAGGTATTTAGATGTTTGAATATGTGGTAGGGGCGAGTGGCTTTTAATAGTGGAGGAGGAGTGACATTCTTATAAATTTTTGAAATGGGAATTCCCCACACGTTTCATTATTGAAAAGTGGAACAAATAATCGAAAACAATATACCCAAGATATTATAAGGTCTATATATGGCCAGAATATTTCTTTTTAACAGGTTTTTAGGTCATTTTTTCAATTATGCTTAAGGTTTAGTCCCCCATTAAGCTAATTGTTCTCCTAATCACTATAATTAATTTTAATCACATTCACAAATATTTTTCAAAAAACTAAGTTGAAATTATTAAAACTTATAAATTATTATCCTTATATATTTGGAATCAATTTTTTTAAATTATAATCATATAATTTGTATAAATTAATTTAAAATCAATCCCGCATATAGGACGACAATGTGTGTTTTTAAAAGTAAAAATATTCAAAAGTTTGAAATGTTTTTATATCTAATTTCATGGTGAAATTTATTATAATGGCCTAAATTGGAACAATATATTTAATATTTATATAATTTGACTTTAAAATAAAATAAATATTTAATTTATCCTTATAAATAAATTAGATAAAAACAGTTAGGAATTTAAATTCAGAATTTATCACTATTCATCAAAAAAAGAAACTTCTCAGAAAAATACCAAAATAATTGCCATAAAATAATTTTCAAATTTAACATTAAAAATTTAAGTTTATTTTTATTTATAAAATATATTAAATTTCCAAAATTTGGACTTAAGTTATGTTATTCATTAAAAGGTGGTAAAACTATCTTCATAAAAATATAGATTTTTATGTCGAATATTGGGTTTTTTCTTATCTTATGTATTTCAAATATATTGGATCAATAGGATAAATATATTATTTGATAATATATAAATATATATATTATCATAATTCATATAATATTATTCACAACTGCCAATTTAATAGCTATGTTATATCTTATTGTGTTAAATTATGATATTTTAAATATATATTGTTGTTCAGTAAAACTCGGTCTTTTGTTTATCAAAATTCATTGAAGAAACTCTTAGTTGTGTGTGATTCCTTCTTACTCATTATATCATGCATTGTAATATATATCAGAGATTTTTATTTATTTAAAATAGTAAATATATTATAAAGTCTTTGGATATTATATTTTCTTATGTGTTTGATGTTGCGTGTCATAGATGTTATCAAATAAAATGTTCTTAGTTTTTAATTTTGGGGCATTAAAATATAAAAATTTAATTTTGGGTAATTTTTGGTATATTTTTTATAGGTTTTGTTTCTTGATTAATAATGAAAAATCCTGAATTTTAATTCAAACATTCTTTTTTCATCTAATTTATTTATATAGTTGAATTAAATTTTTGTTTGGTTTTAAAGTTTAATTATATAATTTTTATATAAATTAATCAAATATTGTTAATTAGAATCAACGTAAAAAAATTGATATAAAAACATTGAAAATTTTTGAACATTTTAACATTAAAAACAGGTTTTGTCCTCCCATCTGAAGGATTAAATTTAAATTAATTTTTGACACTTTTGTGATTATAATACAGAAAAATTGATTCCATATTTGGAATATACATAGTTTTTAATTTCTTATAAGGTTAAAATTGTTTTTTACGAAAAATATTAGTGGAAGTGATTTAAATTAATCACAACAATTGAGATAAAAATTAGCTAAACAAGGTACTAAACCTTAATATTTTGGGCCAAAATGACCTAGACACTTGTCAAAACCCCCATTAACTTGCCATATTTTGGCCTTATACTCTCATGGATAGAATTTTAAAATTATTGGACCCAATTAACAAAGTAAAAATGTTGGTGTAATTCCATTTTCAAAAATTTGCAAGAATGTCTCTCCCCCTCCACAATAAAATGGCACTCACCCCTCCCACTTATTCACACATCTCAATCCCTTTGGCTCATCGAAACTATGATACAATAAGCTTCCAACATCCCAAACTTCATCCTACAATCCTCCCTCTAATAATAAATCCAACCAATTAATCCCTTTGCTAAAAACCAATATGATTTTCCCAAATAAGAGAATGTTTGAACATGTATGAATAAAGTCAAAACTTAAGGTAGGGGAATTTCATCTCACTTTTTATTTCTATGAGATGCATTAAATATTCACCACTTGATTATTTTGTGTGGTGTATAGAATTACCTATGAAATTAATACCATTAATTTCTTTTATTTAACAATATTCAGTTATTTAATTAATGTTATTCTTTCCTTGGGATCATGATTCTAATGTTACTCAAGTAGTAAGGGTTTTCTCACCTAACATTTTATATATGAGAGATACATGACATATTTACCCCTCTTCTATCTTTTTATGGTGTATATACTAACTATGAATGTATTATATTATAATTATACTTAAATCTATTAGTATTTACATATCCATTTTATTATCTTTATTTCATGGGGTTTGTGTTTAAAAAATTAACAAATTGCTAATATAGTTTTTCAGTAATGTGCCTTCTTTAGGACACATGATTTACTATAGACCTGTATTCTTTTACGAGGCGTACATATTGTCCCATTTACATGTTATATAATTAATCTTATTCATTTCATTATATTATTAGCTTCTTCTAATTTTATTCTCTCATGGGTAGTATGATTTAAAGTTACCGAATTGGTAATAGTTTATTTCTACAATCTCATCTTGTATCGAGGTTATTTATGATTATGCTTCCATTGATGAAATATTATAAGAAATATATTAATAAATTTCATTAAATTTATTATCTTATTGTTAATCATGTTATATCTAATTAATGTTACCATTATTACACACTTTAGTACGTAATATAATTAATAAAATGTTTTTATGAAAATACTATTTTATTTCTCCTTTCGGTCCGAAATATATATATTTTTCAATATATTTTTTCTAAAAATGTTTTCAATTTTTTTCAATATTATATTATTATGTTTAAAGAAAATTCTTACCCATGTTTTACCATTTTAAAAAATAATATTCATGTTGTTTTATGATCGAGGAACATTTCTTATCTTTTATGACACAAAAAGGAATGTTCGGCATGTATGGATTTATCCACCATCATGTCCATTATTACTTTGATTTTTTGAAAAGAAATTACAAGATTAATTTTTATATGAAAATATTTTCCTAATATTCTAGAAATTAAATTTTTTAAAACTTGATTTTAATGAAAATGATTTTCAAAAATGGTTTATAACTCAAGAAGAGTTTTAAATGATTTTCAGGGATCCCTTTAAATTTTTTCACATCTATTTTCAAATAAATGGTTTTCAAAGATGTTTTAAATTTAAAACAACAATTAAATGTTTTCAATCTTATCTTATAATTTTTCAAGGAAAAAGGTTTTCAAATGTTATATAGCTTCCTTTATAGGTTTTCAAGAAAATATTTTTCAAAAGGTGTTATGATTTGAAAAAAAATCAATGAAGAAACGTTATTTTTCTCAAGAAATGTTTTTATTGAAATGTTAAAGATTTATTTATAAGAAAAGGGTTTTTGAAATGGTTTTATGAAAATCATTTTCAAATAAAGGCTATTTTTCTGAAGAAATATTCCATGTGATCTTTGAAAATCATTCTCCATATAAGATGATGAACTTTGTTATAGTTTATACCTTACTTGGGATAAGATCCAATAATATTATTCATATTATTTCTTTAATTAATGGTTTATTTTTTGTTGGAAACATGTTTATGACACACTCTTATCTTGCACTAGTTAAATACTTTTTAAAGATATTTCTTCTCAAGAGTAATGCTTTAATTAAATTATTATGAAACCTATATTTTCTCTATAGTTAAAGATATGATAAAATTTTTATGATACCCATTTCATTTCATGGGTTATTATATGATATTTATCAATTCCATCTATTTTTATTGGTCAATATATGATTCAATGTTTTTTATGTTGTGGAACATGTATGTATGATTTTAATTTATGATGGGTGGGACCTATATCTCCCTCAAATTCATTGGTTAATTACTTATATATCCTAATATAATTCTGGGAATCAAGTTGAAAGGTTTGATCTACTATTAAAGATGGGGAATATCGATCCACTATGGGTAGATGGGGCAACTCGATCCATTATAAGGAAATGACTATGACTAGGGATGGTGGTGTGACCCGCCCAATAGAAGTAGTCCCCATGAAGTTCCCTATTATGTTTTGTTAATGTGCCTTAACTTATAGGGAATGGTGCTACATTTTTATGTGTCTTCCACAAATTATATGTCTTATGTATTTGATATGCTCACAAGGTTCATGTTCTTGATTTTATTATAATTTAATGTCTTATATGGTAAAAAAATTTATTCCATGTCTCAAGATTGTGATCTTTTTATATAGGGTGTGATATTAAAATGATATTTTGGCGTTCTCATACCCTTATGGTCATGTTATTCTTACTTATTTCCTTTATTTATCCTTATATAGCATTCGAACACACCCATTTCTTAGGTTTCCCTTACCCAAGTTATGAATAATGGTTTTAAGTTGGAGTAATATAGGGGAATATATTTAAATAAGATATTGAAGATCTTTCAAAAGATTATAAGAATGTGTTCCATGTTTTACAAGACACGAAACTATTATGGTCCATTGGATTATATTTGTTTAATGTGATGAATATTAATCTAAAATGATTTAATATACATGTATGATAATACCGAGCCTTTATATTTGGTATCAAAGTAAACGTTTCATCACCCTTTGGAAACTAGGATGAGAAAAATTTAGGGAGATCGCTCTGGGTATTTCTAAGGATATGTCTATGGATGTCTCTAAAGATAATTCTAATGATGAGTTAAAGTATATGAAAATTCCTTGAAATTTGGTAGTGGATAGAGCGAATGGTTTCCTAGAAATACCCCACCTTCTAGATAATATAATTGGATGTGTCTCTATAATAGATTTTCATAGGGGTAATTACCCTGAAATCACTGTATTGATCTTGACTTGATTGGGAACTGGTGGATGATAATGGGTCTTGTTGCATACACTAGGTTTGACACTTCCATGGGATATGATTTGAGAATGCACAAACTCTTTATGAACCATCACGATGTATTTAAATATAATATGGCTAAGAATATCCTAGGATAAACATAAGGTGACGTATATTAAAGAATTAGGGATCATTATTTATCCATTATATACTAAATTTTTCATGATTATGTTGTTTTATGTTATGATAAGTGTTTCTCACCCTATTGTTTCTGGTCTCAGTCATTAGTAGGTATTTATACGGAACTAGGTTAAAATTGAATGTTTAATATCTGAAAAGTATGGTCATGATTAAAATAGATTTCTTAAGTTGAAATATCATGAATAGAATTAGTAAGGTCCATGAGTATTGGTTATAGTGCTGAAGGTAAAGAGACCACAAACAACATGTGAAAGGTATGAGGTGTTATTCCTGTATTATTTAGATTAAATATAAGAAACATGATTAGATTGTGTTTGAGGAACCTTAATCCATGACTCATATTTCATATTCTAGGAAAGGGGTATTAAGGGATAAGATTATTATGCCTGAGTAATGGTTTAAGAATAAAGTTGGATGATTAATGTTTATATATATAGGAATTCATGAATTATGTTATATGAATCATGAAGTATATTTTTTCTATTAATTATTTGTACAAAAAAATATATAATGGAGCTCATGAACTATATAAGGGATTTAAAGGAAAGGTTATATTTTGATTAAGTAAAGGTAACCCTTAATGTGTCCCTAATGTTGAGAAAATTGTGTTTATCTTTAACAAATTGATGATGGATATGGATAAAGTAAATTTGATAATAATGATTAACATATAAATGGTTATTAATTTGTTGGAAAGTGGTCTATGTAATAAAGATTTAAGTTTTAAACTTCTTGGATTTAAGGAATATATCCAATAATGCTTTTAATAAGTAATCACACATGTTTTACATAAGGATTTAGGGTAATTCAGGTTATTACCATGTTTTAAGAAAATATACGATGAGGGTATTCACATATTTGGAATGTTATAACCAAGAGATACATTGTGATATATGGGGGTTCAATTTTAATCTGATTTCTTGACCTTCATTCTAAATTATTGAATTTTCATCTCTTATAAGGGTTATAAGGCTATCCATTTATGGAATGTTTAAGTTCAACATTACCTAAAATTTCTGAGATTGAAGTATTATCTCACCAGATGATAATTTATAAATATTGGATAACATATTCTAACCACTTTATATTGATGGTAACCAAATAAAAATGGATTATTTATAATGGATATCATGATCTATTAGTGCTTTTGGAATGAAAAACTCATCTTCCTTTTTTGATAAACTGGTAAAGTGGAAATTGGTCAAGACACGACCAAAGGGTGAAATTTTACTTATGAAAAATAATGATATCAAGTAAATATATGTTATTGTGAAAAAAATATTCAAATTTAGTAAAAGGGTTTTGAAATATAATTTTGTCTTATTATCATCATTTTTTGATGATATTAATGACCTCTTTCATGCTTCTTCACTTTATGATTTTGTGATTGTTAACTTTCTCTGAATTACCCACTTTCTTGTGATCAGTGATGTTTATCAGTGACTATGATTATTTATTATTTTCTTTCATGTCCATTTTTTCACTTTCTTACTATGTTCTCTTATATGGAAACATAGTTATGTGTTACTTTGTGTAACCATTATGTTCCCAACTTTCCCTTTTTAAAGGATGTTTTAGTATTTATTTTTATGATGTGGGTTTCTAAAAAATAACGTTCAAGTATTAAACCATTAATAAAACATAAAAACTCTCAGGGAAAAATTCAATTTAATGGGGATAGAATTTAACACCATGATATTTTTTTGAAATATTTTTTTCATTGAATTAATTTAATCTTTTTTATATTTTTAATTTCACGTAAAACTGAATATTGATTTTTAAATCATTATTTTTCTGGTGTTATACTCAACACCAAGTTAGTCAGTACTTACACAAAACACATATATTATCTTTTGGTACATGAAACACTAATTTTTCTTTTCTTGAACACAATAATGATTCCCTTAAATAGATTCTCTTACATGAAAATATGATAATTTATCGAACTACAACATACTATTAATATGATTATTAAAATATTATTATAAATAACACATCCATATTATAATTAATGTTATGAATAAGATTAAATATATTTTAAAAATATTATCTACACATGTATATAAAATTAATCCCGTATTTTTTAATTATTTATAAATGAATGTAAGATCTATTTGAGAATGAAGATATTCCTATTCTAAGAAAACTATTTTTTATGCAAAAACACAGTTGTATCTCAATAAATTAAAAAAAATTTATTATTTTTTCAATAAAATTAATATAATATATATTAAATAAATATTTTTTATACTCATCCAATATATTTTATAGGTACAATATAAGAATAAATTCAATTTTATGAATAAAATGATATATGTTTTTAATGGTTAGTTTTACCACCTATTAATGGCGAACCCATATTAAATATCATTTTTGACACATTTTTAATATTTATTTGAAAACAAATATTCTTTTTTGTAATTATAATATCAAAATTTACTTTGACGGATTTTTGGTATTTCTTTGATAAGTTTCATTTTTTGATGAATAGGGAAAAAACGCTAAATTTTAATTAAAAACTTCTTTTTCATCTAATTTATTTATATAGCTAAATTGAATTTTTGTTTGGTTTTAAAATTTAATTAGATAATTTTTATATCAAATTAATTCAATTTAAGGTCATTGTAATAAATTTCAAATATAAATTGAATATAAAAACATTTCAATCTTTTGAACTTTTTTACTTTAAAACCCCACCTTTTCATCATGTCTCCAGGGTGAAATTTAAATTAATTATTTCCACTTCTGTGATTAGAAATTATAAAAATGGATTCCATATTTATAATCATCATAATTTATATTATCTAAAAAGTTAAACTTGTTTTTACCAAAAATATTAGTAAAAGTGGTTAAAATTAATTACAATGATTAAAAAAATTAGCTTAACAAAGGACTAATCCTTAAACATGAGGGATAAAATGACCTAGACACTTTCCAAATTCCATTATATGGAAATATTTTGAACTTATAATCCCTTGGTCATAATTTGGACTCATATTCGGTAAAATTTACATGGTAGAAATATGGGTATAATTCCCATTTCAAAAATTTACAAGAATACCACTCCTCCTCCACTATAAAAAGAAACTCACCCTTCCCACTTATTCAAACTTCTCAAGACCTTTAAATCTCCCAATATCTTCTCAAATAATCTTCCAAAATCCCTCCATTAATCCAATAAGCCTTTTTTGGGAATAAATCCAATCAAGGAATCCCTTTTGTCCAAACCAATAGCAGTTAGTGAATGAATATGAGGTTTGAACATGTACGAAGAATGTTAGGACTTAAGGTGAGGGAATTTCATATCACTTTTTATTTCCATGTGATACATGTTATATTCACCACCCGATTATTTTTTTTGGGTTAATATAATTCCATATGAAATTTTATACCATTAATTTTCTTTATTTAATGATATTCAATTCATTAATTTATGTAATTATTTCATGGAGATCATGATTCAAAAGTTACTCAAGTAGTAAGGGTTTTCTCATCTCAAATTTTATATCTATGAGATACATTCCATGTTCACCACTCATTTTTTATATACTTCTCATGAATTTATTCCTATGTTAATTATACATAAATTTTTCATTATTTACATATCAATTTTATGAAGTCTTTTTAATGGGGTTTACATTTCAAAAGTTACCAAATCGGTAATGTAGTTTTGTCTCAATTTTCCTGCTTTGAGACAAATGTTTTACCATACACCTATATTCTTTTACAAGGTATATATACTATACCACTGAAATATTATATCACAAATCATATTATTTTCATGATATTATAATATTCATGTAATTTTATTCTCTCATGGTTATTTTGAATTAAAGATTCCAAAGTGGTAAGAATCTATTACTACAGTCTCATTATTTATTGGGATTGTTTACAATTAGGCTTCCATTGATGAAATATTATATTCCATATATTAATAACTCTCATGAATTTTATTCTCCTATGGTTAATCATGTAATATTCAAGTAGTAATTCCAATTTTCCACTTTTTGGTATTTATGATATTAAAGAAAATGTTTTCTGAAAAAATAGACTTTATTTGTCCTTTCCATCAGAAATATATGTTCATTAAAAACCATGTTTTCTAAAAAAAATTAAAAAATGTTTTACTATTATCCTATGATGTTTAAATATAATTTTTACCCATGTTTAACCATTTTTAAAAATGATTTTAAAAAGTAATATTCTTATCATTTTAAGATCGAGGAACTTTTATAATATTTTACACCGAAAATGGAATGTTTGTCATATACAGATTTATCATTCATCATGAGAACCATTAATTTTATTCTTTCTTTTAAATTTTAAAATATTTTTTTATGAAATATTATATACCTAAAATTATGGACATTTGTTGTTTTTAAAGTGGTTTCCACAGAAAATGGTTTTCAAATAAATTATGGTTTAAGAAGTGATTTAAATGAATTTCAAATATTCTTATAAATGTTTTCTTATACATTTTAAAATAAAAGGATTTAAAATATGTTTTACATTTTAAAAATTGTTTTAAACTTTTTCAAGATTATCTTATAATTTTTCTAGGAAAAAGGTTTTTAAATTTTTCTAGATTCCTTTATAAGTTTTCAAGAAATTTTTTTTAAAAGGTTTTAGGATTTAAAAATAATTTTTCAAGGAATAAACTATATTTTCCTCAATAAAGTTTTTTAAATAAAATTGTAAATTTTCTGAATAATTAATTTATTTTGGAAATTTTTTTATGAAAATTATTTTCAAAGAAATTCTATTTTCCTTAAGAAATGCTCCATGTGGTCTTCCAAAATCCTTCTCCATCTAGGATGGCACACTTTTTATAGTTTATGACTTATTGGGGATACGATCAAAAAATAACATTCATATTATTTATTGAATGGTTTGTTTTTTTAGGGATTGATTTTATGACACATGTTTCTCTTCCACAGGTTATAAGTTTTGGAAACCTGTTTATTTTCACGGGTTAAGATTTTATGAAATGATTCTGAAATGTATCTCTTTTCTATAGGTAATTATACGATAAAATGTTTATGATAACCATTTCATTTATGGGTTATGGTATGATGTTTTTGAAACCCATATATTTTTATTGGTCATGATATAATGCAAGTTTTATTATCTTACAGAACATGTATTTATGATTTTAATATGTGATTGGTGGGACCTATATCTCCCTCCAATGCATTGGGTAATGATTTATATCTCATGGGATAGTGATGGAAGAAAATTGACTATATTTATCCATTATTGAATATAGTGTAACTCGATCCACTATGGAAAAATGGGAAAACCTGGTCCAATATAGGAAGAATGAAAAACCCAATCCACTATGGGAATATGGTAAAACATGATACACTATGGGATGAATGGAAAACGTAATCACTTATATGGAAAATAATATGAATGGGGATTGTGGTGTGTCTCGTCTAGTAGGTCTAATCCCGATGAAGTGCCTCGTTATTTTTTGGCACTATTATAACACCCCGAGATTTTATGATATATATTATTTTTAATTTCTTTGATCTACTATTATAAAGTACATCAAGGTTATGTTGTACTATACACAACACCGCATTAACTTGCAGTATATGCATCACCATTCTTGGCTTGCATTACATGTAATCTCGACCTACCAAGATAGCGTGTGTAGTACGCAATATCGGGTTTCACTAAACAACGATATATTGTTTTAATATTATTATGGACTATCCATTATGAATATTATTAACTAAATTTTGAATTTTATAACATTATTATTCATCTTACACATTTTCTAGAATATGGTATGAGAACAAAATAAATTTTTCGTGTAAAATATGTATTTTTCAAAAATTGTAGTTTTCTCGCCTTTTGATGGCGCAACCACCTTAAATCTTTTTTTGACATGTCTATAAGTTTAATTTGACAAAATAAAATTCTTCTTTCGAATCAGGATATAAAAATTTACTTTGGATAAAATTTTCATATTATTCTGATAACTTTCAGATTTTAATGAATAGTAAAAACATGCTATATTTTAATTAAAAACAACTTTTTTCATCGCAATAATTTATATGGTTATATTATCTTATTAATTGTTTTAAAAGTTTAATTAGAATATATTTTTACCATTTAATCCAATGTTGTTCATTGGAATTAATTTCACCATAAAATTGGATATAAACAAGTATCAATCTTTTGATTGTTTTTATTTCATAAAAACATGCTATTTGTTTTGATAACGGGAATTAATTTTAAAATTAACTAATGACACTTATATGTTTTGAATTTGGAAAAATAGACATCAATTTTGAATTTATAATATTAAATAATTCTTAGGCTGAATTTTTGGTATTTTTTTGAAAAACATCAATTTTCGATGAATAGTGAAACCACTTAGTGGTCGTTAAAAACTGACTTTTTCATTTAAATGAAATTTTACCACTTCTTTGAATTGAATTTCCAAAATCCGAAAGACATAGTTAATATCAAGGACTAAAATTTGGTTCAATGAGATGAAAATAATTTTTGGTGAATAGTAACTTTTTACTTTTATTTACCTAGGTTAAAAGTAAATAGGGTAATTAATGGTAAAAATGTTATTAATATTGCCCTAAAACATGTCCTATTTCTATTGGATAAGTATAATTAGACCAAAAACAACCTTAGGAATAAAATATGACCATTTAGGTCCACTTGGATTAGATTAGAACATTTATTATTAATTTGTTTAAAGAAGGGTTAAAATAGTTAAAATCAAAGTTTAATAAATTATTAATTTTTAATATAAGGTTATACATAAGATAAATTCGACTATAAATATTAATTAGAAAGCTGAAACGATTTCCTACCAAATGGTATTTTATTTATAATTTTTAGACATTAAATAAGTTATGTTATTTATGACACAATGGTGATACAGTAATTACCTAAATAATGAAATATCAAAATAATTTATATTATAAATACACAAATAAAAGTAATATGAGGCTTTTTATGAATTAAACCAATTTTCTAGGTTAATATGACATCTTATTAGTGATTTAATTAACTTTATTTTAACTAATCATTCTGTTATGATTTTCACAAAAATAAATTAACAAATAGTGTCAAAATTGACATAAAATAGTTTTTAAAAAAAATATTATATTATTAATTGTTATTTTATTCTTAAAAATATAAGGTTCAGCCAAGTGACTTAGATAAGGTTATATATATTAATAATAAACAACTTGTGGTTATTTTGTCTTGTTATAGTAATCTTATTAAATTTATAGTGTAAGAAAACAAGAAGACACGGTAAAAGTAAAATTATATAACTTATAGTTAATTCCAAATGATAAGGTTAAAATATAAACCTAAACTTGTCTAAATTATATTGTATTATAGGATTTAGACCCATCCCCACCTTTTATTCGAAATAAATCAATCTTGAGCTATTAAAATATGAATATGACTTTATAATAAAATAATATTTTTTGTTTTTCCAAAGGTGACCCTCTCCTCCCTTATAAAAAGGGAACCCCTTTCTTATTCTCTTCACACCATTTTGAGCCTTGAAGCTCGTCCAACCCCTGCCCATTTCTCTTCTCCTCTTCCCTAGAAACATTCTGGAGGTTCTGGTCTTCTCAAAAGACCAACTCTACTTCCTTAAGAGAAGGCTTAAAGGAGGTTCGTCAAAGAAGAGGTAATCTCTTCTTTCGATTCTCTCAAGTTTCTTTCTTCTTCAACTTCTTCTTATTTAGTTGTTTCATTATAAAGTAATAACATCAGTATCACTCATATACTTATATGTTATTATCAATATGAAACAACCCTATTTCACCTTCTATCCATCCTACGGAAAACGAAATCACCACGCGTGCGTACGTACGGAATATCGTCTCCACGCCGTGGTGTAATCAGTTTTTCCACCACCACCTTACTTGGATGGGTATAATGGTGTAAATAAATAACTATATATGGTTATTTTAAATCTATATTTATTATTTAATATTATACATACACTTCAATATAATTTCATGATCATGAGAATGATATCATCACTCGTGCTTACGTACGGACTACCATCTCCACGAACGCGATCAGATTCATTTTCCATGATTAACCATTAAAGAATGATTAGAATGAATATATAATGAATAATAATGAAATGTATTACATAATGATGCTTATGGATTTATGTATACATATATATGTGTGTGTGTGTGTGTCATCTACTTACTTCGATTGAAGTCAAAAAAGAAAGGAAACCAGTGATCATGCGTACGTACGACCTACCGTCTCGATGAACGGTGTGTTTCATTTCATTTATCTATCTATTATATATATATATATACTGAATACATATGATATATAAATCATGTTTTACATTCTTGAAGTAAGTAAATCATGATATAAGCAATAATAATATCAAGAACAACACGTCCAAACATGTACGATAAAAGAAACAGTTTTACCCGAAACACTACTTTAACATGGAATTGACAAATGAACGGGTAATATAAATACCTAAGTGAACCATACATGATATAAAACAATGAATATGATTATGTAATAATTCAGTGACATTATTTAAATCATTATACAGGAGTTTCAGATACATACGAAGCATATCAGACATAAGGTAAGGGATAATTATTCCAATCTCATTCGTATTCGAGATTGTTTATTCGTAAGTATTTGTTGGGGTTATTGTTATCATCCATGTCCATGTTTTTTAAAGTTTTTTATGAATGTTTAATGTTATTTTTACCCATTTTGACTTTTACTACATGGTATTTAAGGAATCTTTAATTTGTTTATGTTACGAGGTACTTTTTGACTTTTCCGACAAAAGTACGAGGAGAATGTTTTTTTAACTTATACGGCATGAAAGGATTACTAGAGTTTTATAAATCCTTATTTTCACGAAGCTTCCTCAAAAATATTTCATGAATATTTTAAACAAAATCTTTTTTTAAAAAAATTGATGATGTTTTGTGAAAAGAAATTGATTTTGAAGAAGAAAGGATATTTTCCTCAAGAATTCATTTCAAGTGTTTTATCAAAATTATTTTCCATCTAGGGTAATATAGGGTCATCTTTCTATCCCTATTATTACATTGATTTGATTATGTTGTGAATGAATTATTTTTATGAATTCCTTTATCTTATATGAATTGTTTTATGATGTCACGATGTTTAAGAATCCCATTTTTATTACATGGGTTATTCTATGATGTATGATTTATGATTTTCTGGCACAAGTAAGAATGATTTCATTATGAGATCGGTGGGACCTATATCTCCCTACAATGAATTGGGTAAATATTTATATCTCATGATATATACATGGCTATAATGGTAAGTTAATCCAGTTAAGTGTTACAGGACTGAAACGAGGAGTGAGCTCGATTCATAAAGGGACTTTTTCCACTAAGATGGTCTTGGCAGAAATGCCTTGGCTTCTATAGAAATAATATCATGTGCTTAATGTTTTTCCACAATTACAAGTTTTATTTCCAAGATATTTTATCATTATTGATGTTCCTTTATGATATATTCCTTATGTACTTCAAATATTTATGTCTTTACTCAAGGTTTTGATGTTTAGATTTTATGTTCAAGTTCTTGAATTCAAATTTTTATGGATTGTTTTATGTTATATATATTTACCCTTACTGAGCAATTGAGCTCACCCTTTTTATGTTTTCTTTTCCCCAGGATATAAATAAAGGTTTTGGGTAAGAAAACCAAAATGGGAAGATCTTTATGGGAGATGTTGAAGATCTTTCACCATGATTAGAAGATTTTGTTCTGAGATTCCAAAGACACTACACTAATACTGTCTTTGGGCATCTGTTTTTGTCATGTATTAAGTATTTCACAAAAGTAATGTAATGTCCATGTACGTCAAGCTTTGGGTCTCTATTTTTGGTATCAGAGCAAAGGTTTAGTTAACCTTTGGAAACTAGGATGAGAAAAATCTAGTGAAATCCCTAGAGATATTTCTATGGTATGTCTTGGGATGCCCCTATGGTTAAGTATACATATAGGTTATAGCCCTAGAATTGCGCTAAATATCTTAAAATTAAACCTAACGTGTTAGATATTGAAGGCAATCCACCTTTATTATGTTGTTTTCCTAGCAGGATTTTTTCCTCTCACATTATTCATTTTGGGTTTTAGAAAATGGCTGGAAACAGGAATATTCACGATAATAGAGGATGTGATGGACAGTGGAATGATATTCTTTATGAGAAACCAAATGAAATTAGATCTGGAGGTCCACACATCATTATTATGCCTAATCATAAATCTCATAATATGATCAATAATCTCAACTTTGGTAAGTTTCCTGACTCAGCTAATAAGAGAAAGATGGAGTTTCATGATGATCATAGAGGAAAGAAAGTTCGATTCCCCTCATGTAAATCATGTGGGAAGAGGCATCAGGGAGAATGTTTCAAGGGAACTGGAAGATTCTTTGGGTGTGGAAAAGAAAGACACAAAGCCAGTAATTGCAAAATAAAAGGTTTAGTTAACACCATGGTCAAAGATAATGGTATTTCTAGGACATCAACAACGGTTAAATGTTTTTAATGTGGAATGTACGGGCATTATGCAAACCAATGACCTAAGGGAAAATCTCATGAAGAGAATCAGCATGGTCATATGGGTAGTATTTATGTGGATGATGATGAGGAGACTACAAATGATATATGAGATTAAATAAGTGTTAAAGCTCAGTCAGTTGTTTAATAAGGTAGTGGAATGATTGTATGTTTATCAATAGTTATGTTGTATAGTTAATGGTACTATGGAATAAATAATCATCTAAGGATTGTTACACTATTGCTTTTCCTAAAGTATTTGAAAGTATATGTTGAATAGTACTGGTAACCATGAAAGGTTATTCAGATATTTTTGGAAAGTAGATGATATGCGCATAATGAAGGGATAAGAAGATAATGAGATGTTTGATTGTATTCATGAGATCATGACTGATATAAGGACTAAGTGATATTATGTTTTGAGTATATAGAATTTTTGGGAGTTTCGTATGTGGAAAGTGATAAAATTTACCAAAATTTATGTTTTCACTTAGGTTCAATGGTTATTATTCTTCCAGAGAATACATGATTAAGGTATTCACATATTTGTAATTTTACCAACAAGATATATCTTATGATATATGGGGGATAAATGATGGCATTCACGTGATTGTTATGTGACATTTCAAGTAATAATTTTCTTTATACTATGAACCTGGACCAATGTATTTTAGATAAGCCTAAAGATTGGAATGTATTATTTTGGACATAAGTTATTATTTTTTAAGGATGGAACTTTTTTCGATATTATTGATGGGATGTTATAGTAATGTAGTTTTAGAAAAATGACAACCTGCAGGACGGGTGACAGCCCATCGCGTCAGACAAGGCTGTGGGAATCGAACCCACAGCCAAAGTGCAACTGGCCTTTATCACCTACCACTGGCCTACAGGAAGTCCCTGGTTAGTAGAAACTAGTTTTATCTTATTAAGTTGTATGATATATGATGTATAAGTTCATTTTTGGAATCGTATATGATTAACCTCACCATATATGGACTTATGTATATTTGATAACTTTTTCTAACCTTTTGTTTGAAAAATATGGAATGACCCATCATTCTATCACATGATCTGTTAACACTTCACAAATAACAAATTCAACATCATTTCTTTATGAGATGAAGTGGAAATTGTTCAAAGAACGAACAACAGTGATATTGTACCAAAATCATGAAAGTATTTCTTCTAATTCAAAATATTCAACTTTAGGGAAATGATATTGAAAACCAAAAATGTTGTCCTAGTGCTCTTATATCCGATAAATCAGATGGTACCTTAGATCATAACAAATTTATGGCTTTGTGATTGATGGATTTTTCATAACCATGTCCTCTACCACTCTCCATCAGAACTTGATGGTTAGATTTTTCTTCCATATCCATATTTTCACATATGGAAACCCATTGATGAGTTACTTTGGGTAATCGTTACATTTCATACTTTAGTTTTTTAAATTAAGTTTTAGTATTCCTTTTTACGATGTGGGTTTCTATGAATAGTAAACGATTTATAACCCCGACGGATTTCTAGGACGAAATTCATTTTAAGGGGGGTAGAATGTAACACCCCGAGATTTTATGAGATATATTATTTTTAATTTCTTTGATCTTATATTATAAATAACTCCAAGATTAGCTTTTATTATATGCAACACCACGTTATCTTGCAATATACGCAACACTATTCTTGGCTTGAATTACACGCAATCGCGACCTACCTAGATAGCGCGTGTAGTACGCAATACCGGGTTTCCATAAACAACGATATATTGTTATAATATTATTATGGACTAGCCGTTATGAATAGTATTAACTAAAATTTTAATTTTATAACATTATTATTCATCTTACACATTTTCTAGAATATAGTATGAGAACAAAAGAAATTTTTAGTGTAAAATATGTATTTTTCAAAAATTGTAGTTTTCTCGCCTTTTGATGGCCCACCCACCTTAAATCTTGTTTTTTACATGTCTATAAGTTCAATTTGACAAAATAAAATTCTTCTTCGGAATCAGGATATTGAAATTTACTTTGAATACAATTTTCATATTATTCTGATAACTTTCATATTTTAATGAATAGTAAAAACACGCTGTATTTTAATTAAAAACAACTTTTTTCATCGTAATAATTTATATGGTTATATTATCTTTTTAATTGTTTTTAACATGTAATTAGAATATATTTTTACCATTTAATCCAATGTTGTTCATTGGAATTAATTTCACTTTGAAATTGGATATAAACAAGTATCAATCTTTTGATTGTTTTTATTTCATAAAA
Organism: Viscum album; assembly: GCA_963277665.1. Taxonomy (NCBI): domain Eukaryota; kingdom Viridiplantae; phylum Streptophyta; class Magnoliopsida; order Santalales; family Viscaceae; genus Viscum; species Viscum album. The sequence goes on along the minus strand of OY728141.1, from coordinate 1,585,818,576 downwards.
ACACGCTATTTGTTTTGATAATGGGAATTAATTTTAAAATTAATTAATGCCACTTATATGTTTTTAATTTGGAAAAATAAACATCAATTTTGAATTCGGAATATCAAATAATGCTTAGGCTGAATTTTTGGTATTTTTCTGAAAAACTTCAATTTTCGATGAATAGTGAAACCACTTAGTGGTAGTTAAAAAACTGACTCTTTCATTTAAATGAAATTTTACCACTTCTGTGAATTGAATTTTGAAAATCCAAGAGACATGGTTAATATAAAGGACTAAAATGTGGTTCAATGAGATTAAATAATTTTTTGTAAATAGTATCTTTTTACTTTTATTTACCAGGGTTAAAAGTAAATAGGGTAATTAATGGTACAAATGATATTAATATTGCCCTAAAAGATGCCGTAATTCTATTGGATAAGTATAATTCGACCCAAAAAAAACATTATGAATACAATATGACTATTTAGGTCCACTTGGATTAGATTAGGACATTTATTATTAATTTGTTTAAAGAAGGGTTAAAATAGTTAAAATCAATGTTTAATAACTAATTAATTTTTAATATAGGGTCATACATAAAATAAATTAGACTATAAATATTAATTGGAAATATATAAAGATTTCCTACCTAATGGTATTTTATTTATAATTTTTTTACATTATATAATTTATGTTATTTGTGACACAATGGTGATGTAGTAATTACCTAAATAATGAAATATTAAAATAATTGATATTATAAATACCCTAATAAATGTAATATGAGACTTTTTATTAATTAAACTAATTTTCTTGGTTAATATGACATCTTATTATCGATTTAATTAACTTTATTAGAACTAATCATTCTTCTATGATTTTCACAAAAATCAATTAACAAATAGTGTCAAAATTGACATAAAATAGGTTTTAAAACAAATATTATATTATTAATTGTTATTTTACTCTTAAAAATCTATGGTTTGTCACAATGACTTAGATAAGGGTATATATTTTAATAATAAACAACTTGGGGTTCGTTTTACTTGTCATAGTAAGTTTATTAACATTATAGTGTAAGAAAACAAGAAGACACGGTAAAAGTAAAATTATATAACTTAAAGTTAAATCTAAATGATAAGGTTAAAATAGAAACCTAAACTTGTATAAATTCTATTTGATGAGAGTATTTCTACACATACCCACCTATTCTTTGAAATAAATCAATTTGGAGCTATTAAAAACTGAATATGACTTTATAATAAAATAATATTTTTAGTTTTTCCCAAGGTGCCCCTCTCCTCCCTTATAAAAAGGGCACCCCTTCCCTCTTCTCTTCACACCCTTTTGAGCCTTGAAGATCGTCCAAACCCTACCTATTTCTATTCTCCACTCCCCTAGCAACATTCTGTAGGTTTTGGCCTTCTCAAAAGACCAAATCTACTTCCTTAAGAGAAGGCTTAAAGGAGGTGCGTCGAAGAAGAGGTAATCTCTTCTTTCGATTCTCTCAAGTTTCTTTTTTCTTCAACCTCTTCCTATTTAGTTGTTTCATTATAAAGTAATAAAATTAGTATCACTGATATACTGATATGTTATTATTAATATGAAACAACCCCATTTCACCTTCTATCCATCCTACGGAAAACGAAATCACCACGCGTGCGTACCTACGAAATACCGTCTCCACGCCGTGGTGTTATCAGTTTTTCCGCCACCACCTTACTTGGATGGGTATAATGGTGTAAATAAATAACAATATATGGTTATTGTAAATCTATTTTTATTATTTAATATTATACATACACTTAAATACAATTCCACGATCATTGGAATGATATCATCGCTCGTGCGTACGTACGGACTACCGTCTCCACGAACGCGATGAGATTCATTTTCCATGATTAACCATTCAAGAATGATTATAAAGTATATATAATGAATAATAAAGAAATATATGACATAATTAAGCTACTGGATTTATTTATATATATATATATATATATATTTCATCTACTTACTTCCATTCAAGTCAAAAAGGAAAGGAAAACAGCGTTCATGCGTATGTACGGCCTACCGTCTCGATAAACGGTGTGTTTCATTTCATTTATCTATCTATTATATATATATATATATAATGAATATATATGATATATAAATCATGTTTTACATTCTGGAAGTAAGTAAATAATGATATATGTAATAATAATATCAAGAACAACAAGTCCAAACACGTACGATAAAAGAAACAGTTTTACCCAAAACACTACTTTAACATGGAATTGACAAATGAACGGGTAATATAAATACCTAAGTGAACCATATATGATATAAAACAATGAATATGATTCTATAATAATTCAATGAAATTATTTAAATCATTATACAGGAGGTTCGGAAACATATGAAGCATATCAGATATAAGGTAAGGGATAATTATTCCAATCTCATTCTTATCTGAGATTGTCTATTCGTAAGTATTTGCTGGGGTTATTGTTATCATCCATTTTCATGTTTTTTAAAGTTTTTTTATGTATGTTTAATGTCCTTTTTTCCCATTTTTACTTTTACTACATGGTATGTAAGGAATCTTTCTTTTGTTTACGTTATGAGGTACTTTTTGACTTTTCCGAAAAAAGTACGAAGAGAATGTTTTTTTAATTATACGGCATGAAAGGATTTCTATGGTTTTATAGAGCCTTATTTCCATGAATCTTCATCCAAAATATTTCATGACTATTTTAAAACAAATATTTTTCTTTTAAAATTTCATGACGTTTTGTGAAAAGAAACTGATTCTGAAGAAGAAACGATATTTTACTCAAGAATTCATTTCAGGTGTTTTATCAAAATTATTTTCCATCTAAGATAATATAGGGTTATGTTTCTATACCTATTATTACATTGATTAGATTATGTTGTGATGGAATTATTTTTATTAATTACTTTATCTTATATTAATTGTTTTATGATGTCACGATGGTTAAGAATCCCATTTTTATTACATGGGTTATGCTATGATGTATGATTTATGATTTTGTGGCACATGTAAGAATGATTTCATTATGAGATGGGTGGGACCTATATCTCCCTCCAATGCATTGGTTAAAGATTTATATCTCATGAGATATACATGGTTGGAATGGTACGTTAATCTGGTTCAGTGTTACAGGACTGAAACGAGGAGTGAACTCGATTCAGAAAGGGACTTTGTCCACTAAGATGGTCTTGGCAGTAATTCCTTGGCTACTATGGAAATCATATCATGTGCTTAATGTTTTCCAATAATTACACGTTTTATTTCCAAGCTATTTTATCATTATTGATGTTCCTTTATGATATATTCCTTATGTACTTCCAAGATTTATGTCTTTACTCAAGATTTTGATGTTTAGATTTTATGTTCAAGTTCTTGCATTCAAATGTTTATGGATTGTTTTTTGTTCTCTATGTTTACCCTTACTGAGAAATTGAGCTCTCCCTTTTTATTTTTTCTTTTCCCCATGATATAAATTATGATTTTAGGTACGAAAACCAAAAGGGAAAGATCTTAATGGGAGATTTTGAAGATCTTTCACCATGATTAGAAGATTTCGTTCCGAGTTTCCAAAGACACTAAACTAATACGGTCTTTGGGCATCTATTTTTGTCATGTATTAAGTATTCTGCAAAATTAATGTAATGTACATGTACATCAATCTTTGCGTCTCTACAAATACACATTGATGTATACGGAATTATGTTACATGTTTATATGTCGGCAACAATTTCTATGTATTATTCATTTGATACGATCACATAGTTCATGTTATTGATTTCATTATAATTTAATTTCTTATAAACTATAATCTATAATCCATGTCTTATAGATATGATATTTTCATGAATGTAATGGTATTTTAATGTTATTCTCATGTTCTCATACCCTTATGTTCATGTTATGCTTATGTATTTTCTTCATTTAACCTTATTGATCATTCGATATCACCCCTTTCTTATCTTTCCTTTCCTTGGGTTATGAATAAAGGTTTTAATTAGGCGTACTAAAGGGGAATATATTTAATTAATATTGGTAAGATCATTTACTAAAATGGAAGAATGTTTTCCATGTTTCCAAAGATGATAAACTATTACAGTCCTTGGGCATGTATTTTTTAAATATGTTAAATATTCATCCAAAAGGATGTAATATTCATTTATGTGAATCATGGGTCACTATAATTACTGATATTCATAGTTTTATTGTTTTTATGGATATTATTGGAACTTTCTCATGAATTTTCATAGATATTGAATTTACTCACCAAATTAACTTGGAAGGGAGACAAGATCCTTTAAACTTTTGAATATGAGTAATGATTCAAGGAATTCAAGAGAAGACTATCCAGAGCTTCTGTATTTATACTACTATAAAGTTCAGAATGGTTTTTAATATATAATTATGAATCAAATAAAGGATTAGGATGTTTACTCATTCCAAATAATATATATTTATAGGTTATGCATCATGAAAACTAAATTTATAGATTAAAATTACCCAAATCATGATTTTTAGTTAGCTATGATAATTTTAGCACTAAATATATCAAGGATTTATCTTTATATATAATGTTTTGCAATATATATTGATGATAAAATACTAAAGTATATATTCACATATAAATATTTTTATATGCACCAGAGAATATAGTTGGAGTTAATTAAATACTATGATTGCTCAATACATGAGAACCCTCGGAAAAAAATTAGATGGTAGATGAAATGAGTCAAAAGAATATTTCATTCTTATCAATGATTAGGATCATGAAGCATATGATATTTCCCTATATTCATTGGATAGATATGGAAATATTTAGGGAAGTGGAGAAATATTATTTTTTAAAATTAGTTTTCAATATTCTATCCAAGTGAATATTACATGGGAAAAAAAGAAAGATGTTGATAAATAAAAAATGGTTAGAAATTTTCATGAGTTAATTATTTATAATAAAGTAATAATATGGTTTTGTAATAATATATTTTTCCCATTCCTAGTAAATTTATAGAAGGAGATACTGGATTAATATCATATTTCTTAATTCTCTATTAATCATGGAAGCATTAAGATGAATAGTGATTTAAAAGAGTTTTTTTGTGGGACAACATGAAGGGATATATTGTAGAGTATGTTTATCTATGATTGGTGTGTCAAAAAGTTATGTTTAAGAGACATAAGTTTAAGGGGATGTTACAAATATTACCTATTCTGTGATGGAAATGTAAAAATGTCACCACTGATTTGTTCATCAGAAACCCTAAAATATCTATGTTCACAATGCTATATGGATTTTATTTAATCACCTTATGAAGTCAGAAAACTTAATTTCCATTATAGAAGATCATTATTTAGATAATATTCCTGGGATTTTCATTAAGGGAGTGGTATGGTTTCATGGATTACAACATTTTGTTGTATATGTCCGGGATCTAAGGTTTACCTGAATGTTTTGGAGAATTCTTTAATATGATCTGTATACAGAGTTATGTTTCAAAAATACTTATCATTCATAGACATTTATTCTGTAGGATAGAACTATTCAAACTATAGGTGAAATTTTGGCATCTTTCTTTTTGTATTTCAAAGGTTTTTGGGATTAACACCATCCTCTAATCGATTTTACTTATAAAAATAGCTTTTACTCTAGAATTTGGATGGACCTATATGAATACTTATATAGAAGAAACCCTATAACTCTTATGATCAAGAAACAATTTAGATAAATAACTATATTAAAACCTGATTTGGATGAGAAAATGTAAAATAAGGTTAATGCCATTCAACAAAACATAAGGGCGACATAGCGTCAAATAAATGTTATGTTGGCAATCATCAAAAAGATATAAAAGTTGAATTTGGGGACATGGTGTTCCTATGAATTTCTCTCTAGAATATTTTAATGATAATTAGAAATAATGGAATGAAAATACCTTGATATATTGTTCCATTTTAAATTCTTGATCATGTAGGGATGGTTTCTTATCGGTTGGTGATTCCACAGAATCTCTCAAAATTTCATGATATATTCCATGTATGTCTCTTGAGGAAGTATATACCTAATCAATAACATATAATAAACTCATATTTCATACTATAGGAGTAATATTTGTCTTATTTTGAACAAATGGTACATATATTGGATTCTAGAGATAAAGTGATACAAAATAAGACCATTAACATGGTCAATGTTTTGTGGGGAAATAATAAACCTGAGGAAACAACGTGGGAACCAAATGATATATTTAAATAAAGATATTATCATTTTTTATTAGAGTGATTAATTTCATGAGAGAAATTTATTTTAAGGGTGGAATAATTTAAAACCCTTATATTTTAGAAAAAAAATTCACTTTAAATAATTTCTTTAACAGCATGAGTTACACCCAACAATAAGTTTTAATAAATTATGTCATCGTATTAGAATATTATGTTATTTTTATCACTAATACATTGGATTGGTAGGTATGAATAAAATTAATTAAAATATATATATTTATAGTCTACACATGTATAAAATGAATGCATTTTTTACCAATGGATTGGATATGGAAATTAATATTATTTAATAATAATGGATATGTTATTCTAGAAATATAGTTTTATGAACTAATGTATTTTAATCCTAATAAATTAAATTTATCACTATTGGTGATTTATTTTATTTATATTTAAATACTATATATTAAGTAAATTATTTTAACATTCATCTAATATTATTATTATTCATGGAATAATAATAAATCTCCCATTATGATCAGAAATTTATTTTTTGAAAAAAGAGGTTTTCATCATGTTTTCTGAAATAGTATTAAAATTAATTACATCCCAATATATACATATATATATATGCATATAATTTAATTAAAAAAATTCAAAATTTATAATTAGGTGGTTTAAATTCGGAAAATACACCACTTCTATTTTTTTCGTCAAAATGAATATAAACTATGGAAAACATTATCACTACAGTAAAGCCTAATTCGTGTTAATATAGATTAAAACTAAGTGATAATGACATAATTTTTTATAATAATTCTTATTTAATTAATATAGTTTGACCAATGTCACCTTAGACTCAGATATCATTTATTAAATGGTCACTTATCTTTGAAAATGTCCAATATAATATTTAAATCAATGAAAGATACAAAATTTCAGTCTCTTAGTTATAAATATCTCTTATATGTCCACATGGGTACAAAATAAAGTTATGATAAAATATACATGTCTATTGTGAGATAAATGAAGTTATTTTACTCATATAAATTTATTTATAATTTTTATTAAACATATAATTGCCTTAAATTCTTTTGTAACGTTGAAAAGGTATTTCCAAAATTGATAAAAAATATTATTAATGATTATAAAAATATTAAATATAATATATATTTAGTGATTTATTGTGAGTATAGAATTTTATAGATGAATATTATATATTAGTGTTATTTAAAATTATTTTATTTGTAATAAAACTTTTTATTTATGTATTTTATGTCAACTTAAATGAATACAATCTAAATTGGAAATGATGATATATTATGAAAAAAAATATTTCATTAAGTTACATAAAATTTTAAAAAAATATTGGAAAATGATGAAAACATATTGCCTAAAATGGAATCACTATCCATTTAATATCCCATTTCTAATTATTTGACTTGATAAAATAATTAATATATTTTAATCTATTTGAAAATTCCAAAAGTGCCCCTCTACTAAATTAAAAACGGGCACTCATCCTTTCTCTTTTTCACAAAAATTGAGATTTCTATATCAACCAAAATATAGCAATATATTTTTTACACTTATCAATACACAAGTTATAGGCTCTTCTCTTCCCAAAAGACCAACCCTATATCCCTTAAGAGGAGATCTAAAGGGAGTAATTTCAAAAAAGTGGTAATCACCTTACCAGGTAAGATTATTTTTAATTTTTCTCTTACCTTATAAACATTTACTATATTATTCATATAATGATAAAATTAGTATAAAAAATATACATAAATTCTATTATTATTATTAAAACACGTTTATTCACCCACTTTCCAATAATGGAATGTGAATGTATCACTCATGCGTACATATGACTTACATTCTCCACATAGCCATTCAATTCATTTTACATCACCATCATTCATTGACGGTTATTATGAGAATTTTAATTTTTATATTTGATATTTCTGAAATAATTTTTATTATTTAATTATAATATCGTATATACAATCTTAACTTCCAAATTTTTTGAAAAAGATAACGTCATTTTTGCATATGTGTGGACTACTACATTTATGAAAAGATGTGATTTTTTCATTTTGATTAAATAGATGGTGATTATAATGGATTTGATGGATGAAATTTATATATATATATATATATATATGATAGTATAATTATTCATTAAATATGAGTTTTTTACCTTTCTTTCATTTCATACATTGATAAAATGATAACAGTGTCCATGTGTAGGTATGTCCTACCGTCTCCATGAACGGTATAATTAATTTTTTCATATTTACATTTATGAAAGGATGTTATCATGTATATAATTAATATATATTATATTTATATCATATTTAAAATTATATATATTATTTAACAATGACAAATTTATAAGGACCAGACTATAGAACCAGGTCATATATAAAAAACAAAGAAGATATAACCCAATACATTGATTTTCATAACAAATTTTTATCAAAATAGTGGCAAAAGGTTATAAATAATTTATTTATGGTATGACATGAATTATTTTTTATCTAATATATTAATAATAAATCCCTATTTATTTTATATTAGTTTATAATACGTATAATGGAATTCAGATCTATGGTAAGTGATTTTCATCTCACATTTATTTCTATGGGACACGTGTCATTTTCACAACTTGTTTATTTTATGTGGTGTATGTACTGCCCATGAATTTTGTTTATGATTCTTATAATAACTTTTATGGGGATATAATTATCAATATAATATTATTTCTTTCAGGGGTCTTATTATTCAAAAGGAACTAATGTGCTGATGGTTTTATGTTACAATAACATTATTTAGCATGATTGTTTTTAATTAAATTTATATTAATGAAATCATATGATCTATATCTCATGAAACATATTAATTTTATTATATTATAGTTATTACTTTATAATACATTTGTTTCATTAAATTACACCTTCTTATGTACTATTGATACTGAAAATATGTTTTTAAGTAAAATCAACATTATTTCTCTCTTCAGTCAAAAAGGATTTTTATTAGACATCAATGTTTTTAAAAAATGATTTAAATAAGGTTTTTACCATTTCGAAATTATTTTTTAATTTCATATTTAATCAATTTTATCTTTTATAAAAATGGTTTAAAGGAATTTTATTTTCATTTTCTAAGTGAGGTACTTTTCTTTTTTTTACCAAAAATAGAAAAGGAATGTTCTATTTTAACTTATATGACCCGAAATGAATTCACTACCATCATTACCACTCAATTATTTGAATATTACTTTACATTTTTTCAATAATAATTACAAATAAAATGGATTCAATAATATTTTTAAAATATTTTTATTTTAAATCTTATTTTATAAATGGAAATGTAACATTCCTCAAATAAATATTATAGTTATATATTAACTTAATTTTCTTACATGGTAACATACATTGATTTTAATTATGATTTACTAGGGATATGATCCAATGATATAATTATTATTATTTCCATGTATTTATTATGTTTATTATGATAATATGTTTATGAAACCCATTTATTTTCTATGGTTTGTTATCTTTTGAATGGACTAATTGTTTATGAAACGCATTTTCTATGTACTAGTTATGATGATATGATAGGATTAATATTTTTTGGTCTTATGGCACACAAATGTATGGTTTTAATTATGTGAAAGTGTTTTAGTTATAAATAAATATAATGGTAACATTATAACTTATGATGATTGTTAAATTATAACCATGTATGGTAGCCACATTATAACTAAGTATGGGTGTGTCCAAAAGTAAAAAAACTCCCCAAATAATTGGTTAATGATTCATATCTCACGAGATAAATTGGAGTAGAATGGGAGTGAAACCAGTTTAGTAAGGGAATATATCCATTATTATAGAATTGGTAGTAATCCTTAATTACTTCGATAGTATTGGAAGTGAACCAATTCCAATATAATATACATGGCTATAATCCTTGACTGCTATGGAAATAATTTTTTATGATTATGTGTATGCAATGATTCAATGTCTTATACCAATGTTATGCTCTCAAAGATCATCTTCTTTGATTACTTTATAATTCATATCTTATGAACTTCAATGATTTATTATAGTAACCAAGATTATGAACTTTGATATAAAGGGTATGTTTTTCAAGTGTTATTCGCATGTTCTCATGACCTTATGTTCATGTTATGTTTTAGTGGTCATTGATATCTTCTCTATTTACCCTTACCAAGAATCTACACCGACCCTTTATTATGTTTCCTTTCCCTAGTTTATGAAGAATTATTTTAGGAATGATATGTTTAAGAAGGGTTCTAGTTATGAATAACAAAATTGGGGACAATTATGAGCCAGCTTTTTATATTTACATGTTTCCCAAGGCACTAGGAAAACTTATTCTTGTCATGGATCACTATGTTTTTTAATTAATATTCATAATTTAACATGTATTATCTATGTATTGAAATATGGACTACTATAAAATACATGAAGAAATACTCACTTGAACCATGAGGTAAAATAAGGATACTGATCATAGGTGATAGTCCACAATACCCCATGAATCCTGAACACATAATCCCCACACATTCTTTCTAAAACATAGATATAATCTATTGATAGATCACCAGAAAGTGCATCAAATTAAATAGTTGGTCCACTATCACTCGAAATACATCACATCATCCCTATTCCTATGGTAACCCAATGATTGATTCGGTAGAATTTTCCTCCTATTTTCATTAGAGTAAATCCAAATTCTATCACTGTGCTCTATAAACTCAGTGATCAACCTTCACCTACTAACAAACCAAACATTGCACCACTAACTCTGCAATCTTCTACTTAATTCCACAACACTATAGATATAGCATCATGTCATGATACGCCTTATACACAACCACATATACCCATAATAGGGAGCTATGAAATTCAATGATAACTCCCTCATAAGTTTATAATTGAAAAAAACCTTTCCCAAAACAAAATTTGGTTCTAACTATCCTTTAAAATCCCTATAGGGAATCACGATGTATAACATAGACATGAATCATCTCCTCCATTGATTCCCCTATATATAATGACTGAAAATTAATTTTTTATTTGATTTTCATAATCTGTTTACAGGATGAGTATTAATGTACATTCCGGTAGGAACAGAATCAAAATATCCCCATTACAAATTTCAAAATTCAAAACTATCCACAAAACCTGATGAGATGCAGATTTGAGAATCACCTACATCATCATCATGAGACCACTTTTTTCATCACCAATCATCATCGTTCTGAGTACCAATACTAATATTTCTATTCTTTAGCACGTCATCATCATCTTCTTACCACCACACCAGAGACCAGACACCAGAGAACATTGGATACCACTGGCATCAATGTAAACATATCATAAAAACCAAAAATAAGAAAAAAGACTTCATCGAAAAGAATAATCCTTTAGAAAACCATTGTTGAGAAAAAAACAATCAAAACATCATTGGGAAAGTGGGGAATAAAACCAAAAAAACATAAAACTAGATTCAAAGATATGCGTCTGAAATGATTGTGGCTGCCAAACCACAACTCCCAAAACATGATTGTTACCACCGCTCTGGATTTGACAAGGAGGGGAGAATATAAGCATGAAGTCAGATTAGTGGTTTATGAACAAGAGCATCTTCATTAGAGAAAAAGTGATAAAATGAACAAAATAGAAAACCAACTGTGTACAATCCGTCATGGTAATATAGGTGGAAGAAACCAAGGATAGTCGCATCAACTTGAGGGAGGGCCATCGTCGAAGGAGGAGAAACCCTAGAAGAGGCTGAGGGAGACACAAGAGAACTTAAGACCTAGAGAGAAAGGGATAACCATCTACATAGGAGGATAAACCCTATAATAGGGACATGAGAGTATAAAGGATGTCGGAGAACTAACACCAAATGAGTAGAAACCCTAATAGGGGTAGGGATATGTCAGAGTGCCGAAGAACAGGGGAGAATTGAGCTATCATTAGCATGTATCACTTGTTGAAATCTCATCTTATGATACTAATCCACCTATTAAATTAATGATTGTTTCAGCATTATATGGTAAATAAAACCCTTTTCACTTCCTTTTGAAATATCTAGATGCATCATTGCGAGCTTCTTTATCCCTCTATAAACATCGTTGGGCACCCAAACCACATCACATCAGGACTTCAAACTCATATTATTGGAAATAAAATTCCCATCTCTCAGGTTTTTGGATACTTAATAATAATGATAATATAGAAACTTCAACCACCGATACTAGTGTAAATTGAAATCACACTCATAGAAAACATATTCCATAGTCATTTTGTCCTTGAAAACAACAAACTTCCCATAGATGTGGTAATTCAGTAAAAAATTTGTGTAAACTCAACTACCACTAACTTTATATCATGGGTGAAAAATTTATAGTCATGTGTATGTAAATAACTAGACCCACATTAAATACACAACGTATTATACATCAAGCTTCATCCCATACTCATAATGTTGGTATCAAACATCTCCTCAAAATTCACACCCTCCTCAGGACACTAAGGCACTAGGGAACTAACCAGTCTCTACATCAAGTAGTAGAACTCTAGCTGGAACTAATCATTACACATGAATTCCTAGAACTTACTTTTCAAATAGGTTATAGGGGATTTAATATATGATAATTCATAAAAAACCTCCAGCAATGGCCTATATGACCAAGGAAACTACTACGATCTACCACTTTCGTGGGTGATACCCTAGAAATAAATGTTGGAGTTGGTTCTCTAAGACAAACTCTTGGGTACATTGTTATAACTTGTATTCATAGTTTTGAATATTAATAAACTTCTTATTACATATTCATAATTCTTAGGCATAATATAGTATGTTATAATGTCCTAAGAGTAGTTGTCACACTAAAAGGTCATAGTAGTTCCCCACTATGATGAGAACCCAAAAGTGTTATGAAACTATTATTAAATATATGTTATATAGTCAGATGATATCATTTTAGGTACACAAATGATACAGACTGTCCTAGGTGGAGACTCATAGCACATTAAGGAAACTTCTCATGGTGTACACCCTTATTAATATCTAGTGTATGATATTAGGATAACGAGACCCGCTAGTAGGAAGTCCATATTTATATGTTTCATTGGATGTTCCTATATGTGAATGTGTGTATTGATCCTTATATTTTAAGATTATTAATAATGAGTATTATGAGTCACATACTTTGAAGTATTAATGAAAACCATGCCAACCGATTTTCACGGTGAGGTAGGATATGTTGGGTGTGTCACGAGTAATATTGCATTAATGAATAATACAAGAAATTCTCTTTTCCTTATGTTCTTTAATAAAAGTTAATATCTCAAGCCATTTGATAGAAATTATATAGTCTAAATAAATCAATGGTCATGGTTTTCTATATGAATGTTCAATTTCCAGGAAGTTAAATAAAGATACATTGATCATATAGTTTTATGGTCCCAACATAAAACTTACATGATTAGAGAAATCATGATAAGGGGATAATATTACACTGTAAATTTCTATATGAGGTATTAAGTGATTTTAGTATTAACTTCTCTCTTTATTGGTGACTTGTCATGTTGCTAGATTATTTCCTTGTACTTTCACCTTCTTCACCTAATTCCACTAAGAAAGAGGTCTAGAGGGTCACATACTAAGTGTATCTATAATCTCAGTTAAATAATATTATTATTATTTATTATTTAATAAGTAGAATAAATATTATATCCACATGTGGTATAATAATTATTCATGTTCTCTTGATTGTGTCTATTCCACTGCTAGTTATTCGATTGAATATAATGTGATCAGTATATTTAATAAATATTTATTTGTTATTTAGTGAATATAATATTTATTTATTTATTGGTGAATAATACAATGATATTTATTTAATAAATAAATATTCATTAGTCAAAGCTCGATAAATATTATGGAGGAATAGAGAAAAAAATTTAATAGTATGGTGGGAAATAATACATATTTGATATTATTTGATTAAATAAAATTTAATTTAATTAACTAGTTAAGTGTAGGTTGAGAAATAATAATAATAATATTATAATTATTATTATTTTACATGGTTTTATATAGATATTAAACAAATAATAACTGGATCTTATGAAATTATTTTATTTTTACCCTACCAGTATATAAACCCAGTTATATTATTTTTTAATTGAGCCAATTCATTTTTTGGTTGTGCACGAAAGATTTAGAGAATCCTCTCAAGCCTTGGAGAGATCCCTTCTCCAAGAACACTCTTAATAATGAAAAGAGAACTTCCTCAACCTCCCACAATCAAGTCAAAAGAGATCATGGATAATGCATTGGAAGCGGTTCTTGATGCTATAAAAGGCTGATGACACAAGCGATATGACCTATTATGTTATCACCCATAGATTCATATGGTGACATTATGAGATTTTTTTAACACTTGTAGATCATTTCTAGAAGTAATCTTCTCTTGATTCCTACAATTCAATGATGGTACAATAAAAATCTCTTGTTAGATCCATCAATGAAAAAATAATTCCAATAAGGTATTTCATTAATAAATTAAATTGATTATAAATAATATTTGATGGCCCTCTCTCTGGTTCCCACATTCTATTCCTTTTCTATATTCTTTGATTTAATTCGGTAGATCATGATGATTATTATTATATAAATATCAGATAGATCATCGATCATGGAAAAAAGAAAAGTTGAGCATGAACCATAGTATACTTTCATTGTTCCTAGAACCTACAAGTAGTATTAGAGGGGTCACATGATTATTTATAATTATTTATAGATTATTGTTTTATTTATTCATATTTGTGATTAAGTTTTCAATTTAATATTTTTCATTATTTTAATCTGAATTGTGAGATATGGTTCTTTATCATTCTTTTCTCATAGATCTAATCAATACGATTAATTATATGAATGAAATAAAATTTAAGAACTCATTCGTGTGTGATAAGAATTCTAGTTAGATAATAGAGGATTACACACCGTTTAATCAGAGTTACACGTCTGGTACTTTTGTTCAATGCATCTGTAATTAATTCATAAATTAATTCAAACTGTGTGAATTGATGACACACGGTGTATTTGTTTCTTACACCACATGTTGACTAGGGCAAGGTGGTGCATGGTCAACCAGAGTACATACCATGTAGCCCACATACACAGCATGTAGTCTGTTTGATTTACAGATATCCTATGTATTACCATAAATGTCCTACCTGACTATTGAGCATGTAACAAGGAGACCACACACCATGTAGTTGATTATACACATCATGTGCTCTAATTTTCCAAGGAATAGTTTACACTTTATGTCCCTAGGTGTGTGCCTTGAATATAGAGTGATTGATGTATATGTTTTGTATCATTGTTGGACATAGCGTGTACTTATACAAAATTACATAGATTTAAAATTTATTTATAGTATTATTTAAACCTTATCGGCATGTGTTTGTGAGTGGTCATTAATTTGATCAGACACGCCATGTGATAGGTTTTAATATATATATATATATATATATATATATCTGTGTGTGTGTGTGTTTAATAAATTTCTGTATAATTTTTATATCTACATATCATGTATGAGTCATATTAATAGTTCTTACTCTATGTGAATTGAAGCATAACACATGACTGAAAAATCATGTAATTCATGTGATCATTAAGTTGATAATACATGACATGAAAGTACGTGATAAGTCATGTATTCCATATGTCACAAGAGTAAATTGTGTATGAGTATAATATATGATGGGTATATTCAGATGGGTATTCATCATGTTATCTCCAAGGTACATTTATGTACATAGTTAATTTTAAATAAATTTATTTTATTTGTATAAAATTAAAATGGGTGATAATCTAAAGAAAATTTGGATGAGAATTAAGATAAAATAATTGATTATTTAAATATGATAATTAATTGATTCAATAAATATTTATCTTAAATAATAATTATTAAGAATAAAATGGTAGTTTTATTAAATACATAATTCATTTCATGCTTTTATATGATCATGTGAATAAACCAGACCTTTGTATGTGATTGGTTTCATTTAATTTATTATTAAAATAAATTATTGAAATGTGTTCTTTCTCTATTATTATATAAGGGAATGGGTGCTAATGGTTTCTTTTATATAAATAATTTTCCCCTCACCTTATTGTGATTAAAATAATATTTAATGGATGAAGCTCTTAGGCTAGTGGAGGTGTTTCAGGTATGGAGCTCAAGAAAAACTAATCCAAGAGAGATACAAAGGTGGATAGGTGGAAAGCTGTAACATAAACCATAATTTTTTCATAGTGTTTTTTCATTGGTCAATGTATAGTTTATCAACTTCTAGATAAACTAACCATTCATAAAATCTCATGATCATACAACTTTATTATTTTATTTCTATCAAGTTCTATGGATATTTCATTATAGATATTGTTTTGATCACATGAATTAATGAAATTAATGGGCATACAAGATGAAAATAAAATAAATATGATTATGCATTAATATCGTCTATGACATGGTTAATAACTTAAGTAAATCCACTAAATATTAACAATAATTCAATAAACATGATAATTATAAACTTGGTTATAAAATATAAAATTCCTCAATTATATATATTAAGTTTGTATAGCCTTCCACTAATTTAGCTAAAATCTAATGATAGTTAACATATCTTGACCAACCAAAGTTGGGGTGATTTCAATTATTGGAGAATTATAACTTTATTTTTTGGGCTGAATTAACTTAGTTCACATCATGGGTTGATTTCCAAAGCAGGACTTGGTATAACTAAGAGGCATGTTTTGAGGAAATCCAATTTAAGGATTTCGGGATTGGGGAGTCCACTCAACAAATTACATAACTATGTGTTAATGCAGTTGTAATTTAGAATTTTTTCCTAAAACCATTACAGTTACTTGTCCAACCAAATTGGGGATAATGAGAAGGGTAATATGGATCCTTTTCGCTAGAATTTCCAAGAAATATGATATTCTGAATCTAATAGTGAGGGGTATTGGGTTCTGATAAAATAGTGGGTGACTAATAAATTTAGTATTTATTTTTTTGTCGAAATTTTATCTTTTAAAGTACTAAATTTATTCTTGTCTTATTTTTAGAAACAACATTAAAATTTCTTCAATCATATCACTATAATCAATACATGAGAGGGATGACATTATCACTGGCATAAATTTCCAAGAATAAAAAATCTACTTATGTGTTATCCTTTTCAATGAAAGGAAATTGTTTGTGCTAGAAGGACATATTCATAATGCATCTGGTTATGAGGCATGTGATGAAGAGTTATCACTCTATGAGAAACATTTGAACAATTCCATATATTTTAAATGTTTCAGGCTATTATCCATATCCAATGATCTTTTAAAGAAATATAAGGACATTGATGTGTATAACATGATGTCTCACATTTGAGATCTCTATCAAGAGAAGGTGAGACAAGATAGTTAATATATCTCCAATGATTATTTTACATCTAAGATTAGAGATTTTTTATCATTTATCCTTCATGTAGTCAAGATTATTGAATACATTGAAATCTTAGACATCTTAGGGATTTAATTCTCAGATGAGTTGCGTATAGATCACATAATTTCATCACATCCCAATACCTTATCCAGTATTAATATTAATTACAATATGAAAAATATTGAGAAGAGTCTTTCAAAACTTCTTACTTTGATTATCTAAGAGGATAAGTACATGGAGAATGATAAAACAACTGTCCTTATGGTGAGTAATAAAAATAATAAAAAGGAAAAGGGGACTAAGACTCATAACAAATATAAATCTCCTGAGCACCATACTTCTAAAAAGGGGATGATCTAGATTCATGGAAAGGAAAATGAGGTGGTATCTTTTTCATGTGGCAATCTAGGCCACTTGAAGAGGAAATGTACCAAAAAGTAAGGGTAATCTAAAGGATCGTTTGTTATCAAGTGTAATCTTTCAATTTCTATACATTATATATTAGATATATCTTGTAGTGATCATATCTATATCTAGAGTTATGAATAGATTGGATTTCAAAATATTTCTATAGGAGTGGTGGATCACAGAGATTCTAACGGGGGAGGATAGCTACCCTAGCCATTGGTGACTACCACTTTTCATTACCAAAGGGAATGATTTCTTTTAAAATATTGTTATTATGTACCTATGGTTACTAAAAACATAATTTCTATATCATTCCAAGATTGAAATGGATTTATTTTCAATTTTGGAAATAAATTTGGTTTCTTTTATAGATTAAACATTTTTATAGTATGGAGAATTTAAATAGTGGCCATTATTTATTAAATTATGAGAACCAAGTATTAGAAACTGATAAAGAATCATGTTCACACAACTCATATAACACCCATCTATGACATCTCTATTTTGGTCATGTAAATGAGATGTGTTTTAAAAAGATATTTCAAGATGGTTATTTAGACTCTTTTGAGCTAAAACCACTTGAAATATTTAATTCTTGTTTATAAGGAAAAATTAACAAATCACCATTTAGTGGACAGGGTGAAAGGGACTCAATGATTCTTGGATTGGTACACACTGATGTGTGTATACCATTTCCAGTAGAATCTTGAGGTCGATATCCTTACTTCATAACTTTTATAGATGACTTGAGTAGATATGAATATGTCTACATGATGAGGTATAAGTCCAATTACTTCAATAAATTAATGGAATTAACGAATGATGTATAGAATCAAATTGTATATGAGTTAAAGAATCTTCGATTGAATTGACATGGGTAATACCTTAACCAATATTTTATAAACATTCTATGGGAGTTTGGGATTCTATATCAAACCACTCCACCTTACACACCAAGGTGGAATGGTGTTAGTGATATGAGGAACCGTAATTTATTAGAAATGGTATGGCTGGTAATGAGTCATGAAGATCATTCATTATCCTTTTGAGGATATGTATTAAAAACTACAACATGCATATTAAATTAAGTACCAATTAAATTGGAAAATGGGATTTCCTTCGAGCAATGGAGTATAGAGGAACCCATTTTGTCTCACACATGTGTATGGTGTTTTGATCTGTTTGTTAATGACTTCTCAGGAAATAAATTATCACTATGGGTCACAAACTGTATCATTATAGCGTATCCCATGGAAATAAATGGAAATTACCTATACAACCCCTCACACAAGAATGTGATGGTTGCTAGACAAACTTTTTTTTGAGAGGAATAAAATCCTCAAAAATGATAATGGGAGAAAGATTGACTTAGATTAAGTTGATGCTCATGATACTCAAGAGTTGCTACAAGAACAGATTCAATAGTTCCTCATGGAAGAAGTAGTTACAAAAACATAAGTATTGTATATGAGAGTAAGAGAGGTAAGAGAACCAAATAGATATGGTTTTCTAGTCACTAAATATGGTAACACATTGATGGATAAAAATGATGAACATCTCTCCTATAATGAGGCAGTATAGATCTCAAAAGCTACAAGATGGAAAGAAGCCATGAATTTCAAAATAGATACCATGTATCAAAACTATGTTTGGGTTTCGGTTGATGTGCCAGTTGATGTAAATCCCACTGGATTCAAATGATTATTCAAGAGAAAAATGTACATGGAAGGAAAAAAATGGGGGAAGAGCAGGGAGGGAGCCTTCGACAGAGGAAGGAAAAAAAATGGGGGAAGAGGCGGGGCTCGACCGCCTGGGCAGGAAGGTACCGAAGGGAAGGAAAAATAAGGCAACCCTAAACAAGAAAGTAAGAGAAAAGATAAACTAAAAAAACTAAAAAATAATAAAATAAGTAAAATAATAATAATAATAATAATAATGATAATAATAATAATAATAATAATAACAATAATAATAAACAAGAATATGAATAATGAGGATAAAAATAATAAGACTCATTTTATAACACTAAAATAAAATAAATAATTATATCAATTAATATAATAATAACAATAATAATAAAATTAACAAAACAATAATAATCGTAATAAACTAAAATAGAAATAATAAAAATAATAATAATAATAATAATAATCTCAAATTACATTATTATGATTATTATTATTAAAACAATTGCTAATTCAATTTATTTCATTAATTAAACATCGGCAAGGTCTGCGGTGAACCGGGAGGGGCCGCGCGACGACCCAAGCGAGGCCGCGCAGCTTCGACCGCGTTGCGCTGGACGCAAACAAGACCAAAACCCAAAGAACTCGAAATCTTATGTCAGGTTTCGACCCGAGCTACCCGACACAAAGTAAATTAATAAAATAAATAAATTAGAAACGACTGGTGTGACAACTCTCCCCACCATAAAGCTTTCCGTCCCCAGAAACCCACAACTAGAACCAAACCCCACAGCAGAAAACCACACTCTCTTAAGGTTCAAAGGGGATTCCCACAAACACCAAGAAAAGAGAGGCAAAATTATTGTTCTCAGAGAAAGTGACTCAAAGACAACTTCAAGAAACTCCTATCAAGACTTTTTGATATGGTTCGCCGGCCCCAAAGAGCTAGAACTCCTCCAATTGAGTGATCAAGGAAAGGGGACACTCGCACCCACGAAAACCAACTTCACAAGTTGAAACATCTCAGGCACAATTAAACGAAAACCACAACATTTGGATAGAATGAACAAATAATGTCAACCCACGCCCAAGGAACACTCTTATCACTTATCACATACCATATTTAAAAACCTGGAGAAAAATATCAACATAGGGAGGCCTGAGGGGCTCCCCACCATTTGGAACTCACTGACACTTGAGACAAGACTGGAAAACCGACATGGGGTGGTTCAAGTGGACTCCCCACCATTAATGAAAATTCTAGCACCGATTCATTCTAGAGACATTCGTGCGAGACCCAATGTGGGTCTCCCCACAATCAAGAACCTACCAACACCCAAGACGAGACTAGAAAACCAACATGGGGAGGTCTGGGTGGACTCCCCACCATTAATGAAATGCCAACACTGATTTATTCCAGAGACCTTTTTGCGAGACCCATCGAGGGTCTCGCCGCCATTAGAACTAACCGAGGATACAGAACCTTGAAAAATTCCCAATGGTGACCAAACACCCCACCACAAGGGGCGGGGAGGGAGGGGCCCGACTACCGGGGTGTCCAAAGAATGGCCCAAGACAAACCAGCATTTCCATATTCCTGGATGAGAATTATTCAAATTTGAGACAAATTTACTCAACAGACTCCCATAAGGACCACTAAAGCGATTTCATCCAATGGGATGCAACCCCCAAGACATTAAGGCAATGAGACGAACACGCCTCCACATGGTCGTGAAAACCTTATGCATCCAGACAGCTCATTCGGAGTGGAACAACCATAGAAACAATTTAAACTACCTATACTTTTAATACAGATGACAGAAATAAAGTTGGGCTCCTATACACTCTCTGGGATCTTGACCACACACCAGCTTCACTCCGAGGCCTATGGCTGGAGCCCTGATGTTTGAAGCGGCTCCTGCCTCACAGTCAGGCATGGAAGACTCCTGGATGGAGCTTCTCTATTTTGGTTTCAAATGCAACCACACTGCAACCAAGGCAGCACCCGAAAATACAACACATTACGACATCCAACTGATCATACACAGATTATTCACCAACACAAGAGCTGAAATGGTGAATGCGCATCACCCTTTGTCACACTGGATGAGAACACGACACCACAAATCGTCTCCTGAACATGACCATTGTTGTAGAGAGAAACATTGCGCTGAGAAAGAATTTAAACCGCGTCTTGAACAACACGTGATTTCTACAGATGACCATAACAGCCTCATACGACTAGGTCTGCTAAACTAGTAGCCTAACACGAACATTTTCTTAAACAAAACAAACCAAAGACCAGAGGTCATTTAGAAAAATAGACTGCACCAACATCTTCGGGTTGCTTCCATCGTTTCCCCAGTGGTGTCTCCTTTACCACTTCCAAACAACCGTTGACTATCAAAGGGACCTCAAGCTACAAGACGTCACCAAACCTGACCCTTGCGGCCGATGAAAGCACTACAGGCCTTTCAAGACATTGGTCAGTGCCGATAACTTTGAACCGCCTTCAACCTTCCTTGCTGGAATTATTTTCACCGCTTCCAGGGGATCCTTTAGACGCAAAAGTGTCAAACCTCATATTCGATGACTCAGACGACTCAAAGAGACCAAAACTCCCTTAAAATCCCCCCGCGTTTTCATCCCACTGCGAGAGGATCCACTCACCGAAAAGAAAAAAAGAGTGACATAGAACTATCACCAAAAAGAGATAGTCTTTACTTTAATCAACTAGAGTGTTGTCCAACGACGAATTACCCTTAGCCACATTTCAATCACATGTCAACGCATTATGGGGGGGCATACACTAGTCAAGAAAAGAAAACCATGGACCCAACCAAACTGGTCCAACGGTCAAGACATACCACAAGCAAACACAAAACATGCAGGGGGAACCACTACAAGGGCTCTATGATGTACTCTTCAAAAGAATTTACTAACCACATGCTTGCATACCAACTTACAAATAAGAATTCAAAATCCGGACACAAAAGCCAAAAATGATTCTCGGCTCGAAATGCCTCCCAACCAACCTTTCAAAAATACTTGGACACACCACAAAATCACTATTTAGTAAAGCACCAAAAAAAAATTAACAAAGAATTTTGAAAATAATCCAAGCTAGTGGGTCGAACAATCACCAATGGTGTCCCATGAACCGTGCACATGCATGTTCTCATGCCGCACTAGCATCCACCTCATATCCATCCAATAATTCACCTGCTCATGCCATTGACCAGTTCTCTTTCCCATATACATTCATGCATGTGGTTTCCCATGAGAACACCAAGAATAAAAACCAAACATTTCCATTTCTTTCAAAACCAAAACATCTAACCCACACTTTTCAAACCTTACACGCCATTTCATTTTTGTTAAGCCCTTCATTTGAAAACAATTTTCAAGACCAAAACATTTTTACTTAATAACCAAATTTCCATGAATCCAAAACAAGGAGATGAGAAACAATGAAGGAGGAAACTAGTGTCAGCGGGTGATTAAAGCATATGGTTGGCGGCCATACACCAATCACACCACTGGACACGGAGAGTATTTTAGGACAGTGTCCCCGGCTCCACAAGTCTTTCCAGACCCTGCGAGCTCACTAAGACCACTAACCCTACTCCCTTTTCATTTCCCTTAGAAAAGATTAGCCGCAAGAACCAAAGACTCAGACAAACCTCAACTTATGTTGGTAACTCGATTCCCGCCACGAGGTGTGTTGGCCAGGCACTTTGCTCGTAGCTATAATGTCAAGTTCCAACAACCTTAATTTTGTTCTACTCTGACTCTATCTCAAAATAAAACGACCCAAGAGAGAAAACTTTTCCCTCTGATACCATTTTGTCACGAACCAGGCCGGGTCGCCATCGGAGCCGGTGCCCGACCTGGTTTGCGGCATGGCCCAAAGGGCATTCCTGATCCCCACAGGCTAGTAAAAGTGCCTGGGTATCATAAGTAACAAGTGGGAACGGTTTACCCATAATAAAGTATAGAAAGACAACTAACAATATAAACCAACTGAAACTGGAAACAAACAACTAAACATGCCCTTAAACTAGAAATAAACTCTAAGGTCTATAACTCAAACTAATAACTAAAAAAATACAACAGCGGAAACTAAAACTCTGACTCAACTCCCCTGGAAAAAGAGAGGCCACATCAACACCACTATGCATGTGAAGACCAACTGCAACCTGCATGAGGAGACCGACAACAATCTGAACCACCATCACCGAGAACAATGTCAAAACCTGGAATACACAAGAGACAAGGTCTACATACACCCAAAGGTGTATGCAGGGTGTGATCAAAAGTCTCAGTAGGAAGACACCCAATAAAAAGGTTCCATGCCACAACATCAAAAAGATAATTTAATGTTCTTATTCAAAATTATACTTTCAAACATCTTTTAAAGAAAACATTTACACTCTATATGCTAAAAGAGAACACTAAAAACAACTCATTTCACAAACACGATTTTAAAGAGGAAGAGAAGAAAATTCATTGTGGGTGCACACACACATACTCTCTCTCACACACACACACATACACACAGGCGGTCCTCCATATGCCGACGGAAGGCACCACGTCATGGTTGGTAGAGAAATATGGGTAAATCCCCTAAGGTTCATCTAGCTCGAGTGGGACCCTAGAACCTCGTGTCTCGGTGAAACGTAGCTTAGAAGACCATGACCGTCAAAAAACGTGTCTTAGAAGGCCACGGACCTCAGTCATCATATGTTTAGTTATTGTTGCAATCGTCAATCCAGCTAAGTGAAACAGGGACGATACCCATCCGGATCACTAGTGCACTAGTTCCGATCCGCCCACCTAGATACCCAGGTTTTTCCCTTGTGCTCAATCAAGTTTCACGTTCACATAATGTATATAACTTTCACATATATAGAAACAAACAAGACATTACACATAAAAGTCGCCACTTGAATACCCAAACACCATTTAAGAAAAACACACGCACACCAAAACCATTTTATAACATAGTTCGGATCACCTACATGACTTGATAAACTATTTAAACAATTTGAAGAACATTTATAAATAGCTCAATAAGAGTTTTCACATGAGACATGCCCAGTTTTACATGTAAGAATCCCTTTAAAATTTTAACGTACACGTAATTCTGTCAAACACAACTCCCACACTCCACTTATAATTTAATAGGTGCAATTAACAATTTATAAAACACTTAAGATTAGAAAGAAAAGTTTTACATGAGAAATACGAACTCAATTTCATAAATAAGGTCTCCTTAAAACCAAAATTAAAGCATATACAATCCAAAACATGTTTTCCCATTGTTCAAAAAAAATTCAATTTAATTCCAAAAGTACGCAACATGGAAAACACACCAAAAGTAATATATATATATATATTAAAAAATGTCTATTTAAACACACAAACACCTAAATAGACTTGAAAACACCTTTTTTACCCACCAAACAACCCTCAACAACTTTCCAACCATGTTTCGCACTCAAAACACCACTTAAATAAACAATTCCTAAATTTATAAAACATATTGCATGCAAAAGAAACCATGAAAAAATCAATTTCACAAATCAACCCTTCTAAAACCTCATTGGAACTCTATACACAATTATTAAACACTTCTGAAATTTACCACAATAGGATCGAAAGGAAAAACATGACAATTTCTAAAAACAAGTGCAATTCTCATCACGCACGCATGTCACACCATTTTTAAAACGCATTTCTCAAAACCTCTACAGCACTACCAAAACATTATAAACATAATTCGCATCATGAAACTAAACCATAGAACATATTAAGTTAAACTAAACAAACAAATTAAATTATCTAAATGATATAAAGGCATGGAACCACCTACCTTGACGTCGAACCCCGATAATTGATGTGAAACCTTCAAATTCGAGCGTGAAACATCAATCGTGCACCGTTTTCACCGCAAGGATCCTCGCGCGAACTCAAAGTCATGAATTCGGATCAAAAACATCATGTTAGAACCCTAGAATATGAACTCATACCTTCTGGAAAAATGAAAATAAAATAAAACTCAAAAACTAGGGGGAAGACACTTATCTGAAGGGGGACCAGGGGAGGTCCAGTTGTTGGACCCAGGTGTGGTGCTACTGGTTGTCATCCAGGAACGGCCAGGGTGCCATGGGGGGTGCGAGGTGGTCGGCCGGGGGTTTTGAAGTCACTGAAAAGGTCGGCCGTGGGTTTCCCATAGGAGAAACCGGAGGGGGCGGCAGGTCACAGCACTGGAAGAGGGAGGCGGGGAAGAGAGGTCGGGATGGGGGGCTTGGCACGACGGCGGGACAGTGTGGAGGAGGGGAATGGGAGGTGCGGGGCGCTAGAGGGGGTGCGGATCTGGTGGACGACATGAGCAAGGAGGAGAGTGGGGAGGGAGTCATCGACAAAGGAAGGAAAAAACTGGGAGAAGAGGGGTGGCTCGACCGCCTGGGCCGGAAGGCGCCGAATTGAAGGAAAAAAGGCAACCCTAAACAAGAAATGAAGTGAAAAGATAAACTAAAAACTAAAAAAACAAAACTAATAAAATAAGTAAAATAATAATAATAATGATGATAATAATAATAATAATAATAAACTAGCATATGAATAATGTGGATAAAAATAATAAGACTCATTTGATAACACTAAAATAAAATAAAGAATTATATTAGTTAAGATTATAATAACAATAATAATAAAATTAACAAAACAATAATAATAATAATAAACTAAAATAATAATAATAATAATAATAATAATCTCAAATGACATTATTTTGATTATTGTTATTAAAAAAATTGTTAATTCAATTTATTTCATTAATTAAACATCGGCAAGGTGTGTGGTGAACCAGGCGGGGCTGCGCGGCGACCCAGGAGAGGCCACGCAACTTCGACCGCGTTGCACTGGACACAAAAAAGACCAAAACAAAAAGAACTCTAAATCTTATGTCAGGTTTTGATCCAAACTACCCGACGCAAAGTAAATTAATAAAATAAATAAATTAGAAATGACGGGTGTGACAATGTGACAATGTCCTAAGAGTTGTTGTCACTCTAAAAGGTCGTAGGAGGTCTCTACTATGATTAGAACTTGAAAGTGCTATGACAGTATTCTTAAATATATGTTCTATAGATGGATGAAATCATCTAAGGGACACAAATGATGCATTATATCATGGGTGGATACTCATAGGACTTTGAGGCACCTTATTATGGTGTACTCCCTTGGTAATTTCCAGTGTAGGATATTATAAGAATGAGGCTCTCTGATAATAAATCCACATTTATGCAATTCATTGGATGTTCCTATTTTTTCATATTTGTATTGATCATTATATTCTAATATTATTATTCATGAGTATTATGAGTCACGTACTTTTATGTATTGATAAAAACCATGATGATAGATGTTCTCGGTGATGTAGGATATGATTCGTGTTTCATGAGTAATATTGCATTAATGAATACTGAGAGAAAGGATTTTTTTTCCTTTTATTATTTAATGGAAGTAAATATCTCAATCTCTTTGATGGAAATAATATAGCCTAAATAAATCCATGGCCAATGTGTTCTATCATAAAGATCAATTTTTGGGATGTAAAATAAAGAGACATCAATCATATAGGTTGATTGCACCATCATGCAACCTTCTTGATTATAGATATCATGATAAAAAATTATATTACATAGTAATCATCTGTATGAGGTATTATTTCATTTAAAAATTAACTTCTTTGTCTATGGGTGCCTTAGAAAGTTTCTAGATACTAACCTTTTACTTTAGGTTTCTTCACTTAATGCCACAAATAAAGAGGCCTAAAGGGTCACACACTAAGTGTATCCAGAATCACAGTTAAATATTATTATTATTATTATTTATTTAACAAGTTGAATAAATATTATTCTCATATGTAGTTTAATAATAATTCATATTTTATTGACCCCATTTATACCATCGCTTGTAATTCGAGATAATATAATTTGAGTGGAATATTCAATACATATTTATTTTTTATTTAGTAAATATAATAATTATTTATTTATTGGAAAATCACATAGTGATAGTTATTTAATAAATAAATAGTTCTTTTTCATTGTTTGATTAATATTTTGGAGGGATTGTGGATTGAGTTTAATGTTCTGGTGAGAAATAATAAATATTTAATATTATTTGATCGAAAAATATTTATATTAATTATCATGTTAAGAACATGTTAATAAATAATAATATTATTAATATCTGAGATAGGGTTCTTTAGGGATTAAATAAATAATAAAGGGGACTTTTGTAGTTATTTTATTTTAACCCTAGCAGTATATAATCCCAATTATATTATTTTCTAATTGATCCAATTCATTTGTTTGGTTGTGCACAACAGATTTAGAGAATCCTATCAATCCCTATAGAGATCCACTCTCTAATAACACACCCAATAACTAAGAGCTATCTTCCTTTGCCTCCCACTCTCAAGTCAATATTGATCAAGGAGAATTCTTCAGAATCAGTTCTTGAGGTGATCAATGGAATATAATACAAGCGATAAGATTTGTCATTATAGCACCAATAGATTCCTATGACGATGTTAGGAGATTTGTGGAACACATTTGGATCGCCACTAGAGGGAATATTCTCTAGATTCCTATAACAAAATGATGGTATAATGTAAATATACAATCATATCAAACAATGAAGAAATAATTCCAAAAATGTAATTATTTAATTCATTAAATTAACTATAAATAATATGTGATGATCCTCTCACTGTTTCCATTGTTCAATCCCTTTTTTATATTATTTTATTCAATTCTATAGATCACAACATTTATCATTGTGTAAATATCAAATTGATCATCGATCATCAAAAAAAAAATTTAGGTCACAACCCATTATACAATTCTATTGTGCATGAAGCCTACAAAAAAGAACTCAATAATTTATGTGTCAATTATCATGCTATGTTGATATTCTATGTTCATAATGAAATACAAATCCTCTGTAAAAAAATTACTTGGAAAATGTTCCACAATTAATTTTTTGTCGATGACCCGTTAAGACAGCTTAGATATGGTCAGTATGCTCCTCATATGACATTAAGTGGATCAAGATGTCATTAATGAATATGGTTGTGAGCTATTCCATGAACACATAGCATATAGAGTTCACAAGATCCATGAACACATAAATATTATTAATGAAACTAAATGGAGTGAGCATGAATTCAACTTTCCCATACATATATGTGATGACAGAATTCAAGATATCCACATCATTCACCCTCATCTAGTGATATCCTAACCAAAAAATGATCATTCACAACCAACTGTCTCCCTTCAGCTGTTATAAAAGATCATAGATCTTTGGTAGGTGTTAAGAGTTCTTGATCATCAGCTGATTCAATCACTAGTAGTCCATTCACTAATTCATATGATTATTTTTATTATTCGTAAACAAACTAGATCTCTCCAAGGAGATACGTTGTGTAGGATGATTCCATTATAATTTAGATCTTAAACCTACAACATCAACTTCTGCAATTCTATAGGGTCTATTTGATAAATATCCATCCAAATCATAGATGTTATCGTTTAAAAATATTTCCAAAAAATGATGTCATGTTGAGGGGGTAGTTTCACAACCTCATCTGGGGTGACATTAACAAACTCCCTACAACCATGGGAAAATCCCCTATTTAATATTCCATTGATATCTCTACCAACTAAGATAATCGGGGCTCCATTTTCCTATTACCAAACTAATGAACCCACAAGCCAATGATCACTAGTCCCATGCCCTCAGTAGTAGAAGAAAAAAATGTCCTTTAAAATTAATATATTTTTTCATACATGTAATACAACCAATCCATTCTTAGGTTTTCATCTTATATCTTTATATGTGTTAAAAAATAAATCCCCCATTAAGTTGAGTTTCCACATAACCTATCTACATCCCCAAAAAATATCAAACAAGGAATCCATATATCCCATTAGAATTGATAATATAATGGGAATGTAATGTATCTCCACATCTATCCCCAAATAATTGGCCAAAGTATGAAAAATAAAGGAGTATGAGTCTTTTGAATCAAATAATGTATCAAATATGGTATATGATAAACTTTTCAAACATTAAAAATCTATTTTCCCTACTAGACCTACACCCTCTAATGCATTCATCTTCCCATACCTATATCCACTACCTATCTACTGATGTCCTCCACAATTGGGCTCTGGACTAGGTCCCTATGGATGGAGAATATTGTAAGGATACCCGTACCAACTCTAACTTATCTCAATTATTGAAAAAAAACATTTTCAGTTCTTTGAGTTGATACAGTGTCTGATGAAACTATTTATACAGCTACAATGGTACCTAATAGCCAGTATGATATTATCCTCCTATAGCGATGAGAACTAATCCTAGTGGTGGATAGGACCCCCACTAATTATTCATAAAAATAGGATTCCCTAAATTGATTGTATTTAGCAACAATCCCCAGAATGATTTGAAAATGCATATTGAGGTAGGATCCCCTCAAGTTAGAACCTCAATTATTGAGACAATTATGGCCCACGTATTAAATCCCTACTTTTAAATATCCTATAATGGACATACTATAGTGGATCATCTTTTGTAGAATGAATCTATTTGATAATCTCCACCTTTCTCTACACAACTAAATATATTGGAAGAGTACCTTGGGTGACTTCAAAACTGTATTTTTGGCACAACGCTTCTACTAGAAGATGTTCTTAGACTCCTCATATATAATGACAACATGGTAACAATATAATAGTTCTTAAAAAATATCCCAAATTACCACACCCTCTAGCTTCCCTTCCAAAAATAAATTAGCTTCCTACACTTTTATTCCTCCATCATTGATGAAATAAATCCATATGAAACTCCATCTGAAATATATTATATAAGAAATATACCTCCATTCATTCACCATGATATATATTCCAATATAAATGCACTACTCCCCATGTCTGGAAAATTGTAAACATCACCCAAAACTCATATTGAGATCCAACCAGACTAAAATTGATCTAATTCTCCACCAACATGTCCTCTTGATCTATATCAGAGATTCTCCCCTAATACATCCCCTAGCCATGTTCTTGATAGGCATGAAAGGTCATATACCATTCCTTATCTTTTTATATTGGATAAATCCTCCTATTATCAACTAATTCAACTTGTTGAACCTCTACATCCTGAGCTACACATAGATGCTTTCCTAAATATATTCATTTGAAATAAGAAGAATCTTGAATCCTAGTATCATGGAATTTTGTCAAAAAAATTAAAATAATTTTTATTTAATTATATAAATATACCCCAATTCAGATAAGAATACAAATACATTTGATAAATGATCATACCATATGTATTAGACCTAAGAGAGAAACCACCTCACTTGGTTGTTTTTTAATATCATGGACCTTGCATCAGATAATGGGAGGTTCTAAAATCTTATATCCTAGATAGTCTTTGTTGTCTATACGATAAACTAAGTTCAAATGAAATTCTTCTCTACTATCCACCAAAATACTGATAGTGATAAACACTAAAGTCAATCATGTATCTTTAAAAAACCATTTATACAACTCTTTCATGAATCCCTCATTCGAAAGGTACACCTCCACTACCAAAAATAATGGAAGGGAGATGATGACCAACTAAGTCCCTCCTCTTATAAGTCCTTGGCTGGTGACTACCACTGATGGTATATAATATCTAACATATATAAGGAATTAAAATCACTAATAATATAAAATTAGAAATTAAAATGAATAAAAATAAGAAATTATAATAAAAATATAAAATGAAAACCAAAACCACCCCAAAATGCATAAGAGATGTAAATAAATATAGATAAAAGTGTCCAAGTAAATACTAAAAGACATGTCCCACAACAGTGAATCAAAAGAAGCTCTGATATCTAAGATATTAAAACATATTTCTATCTCTGAAATCATCCTAGAAACATGAAAAAAATTAAATATATGTAGTTTTATCAAAAAAAAGTGTACTCATGAGGATAATAACAATGTACTTTCATGCACATGGGAAGAAGAATACTAGTTCACCAAGGAATAAATATTATAACCAACTTGCACCAAAATAGGTCAACTGACCAATCCCATTATAAACATGTCACACTAACCAAATTAATCATCCAACATAATAACATGAAATCAAAGAATATATGGGAAAAAAATTTATAACATCTTTGTAACGTCCCCAAATCGAATTCCATTGAAAGGGGATAAAAGGCCGATTGGCCAGATAGCCTCAAGCGAATATACCCAAATTCTAGAGGCTTAAAACTAACAGTAAGGGCCTATTGTGTTTCCCTGGGGAGACTATTCCCTAAACACCAAAGTGTAGCACAATAGATAATAAATAATAGATATGTATCGAAATCTGTGAAACAATCATACAATAGATAAACAGGAGGAATAAATAATTAATTCAAAAACTAATCTCATATAAAAGTAATGATAATACATATCATGTCTCTAAAAAGTATCCAAAACAAATATACATAGAAGGTAAACAATACATGTCACAAAATACCAAAAAGTCAAAAAAAACTATCATAGTTAGAATCACAAGACTCATCTCGATCCTATTCTCCCCTACTCCTAAGAAGTAATAAGAAACATGTATATGAGATCTTTCCCTTTTCCATACCTACAATCATATAGTCTATGTAGGTACCCATCAGTGGCCTAAATTGGGTTTGAGATACAATCACAGTAGGAAACCCCCCATAAGACTAATTCCATTTAATCGGTGAATATATAATAACGACAGTGTACAGGAAATAATAGAATATTTAAATAAATAATGCCTGTAAACAACCCATATAGGATCAGTTTGTAATGGAGACTCATCCTCTTCTACCTACATTGGATATAGCTCAAAGCCTTTAAACAAATATTTGAACCTGTATCATTTTATAATCATGTTTCATTTAACAATTTAGTCTCATTTTAATAAAATTATTAGGATCTATCCTATAGCCCAGCATCCCCCATAATGATGTGATCAAGAGTTTCCTATCCATGAAATCATTATATTATAATTATCTAACTAAATCCATGTTTTTTATTTGTCTTGGAAGACACATAATATAAATAATTTCATTAATTATTCTATTAATAACCTGATCAAATCCTTTTATTTTCTTAATTTGAATCCTGGTATCGGTCCCAGCATAACATGAACCAAGAACCTTACAAGATCATCCCTGGCGATCATCATCAGAACTCAGGTGTCACTCTAGGTGTGGTATAACATCATCACTCATTGAGTCCATCCTTAGTGGTCTACTAATGGATCCCATGTTTCGCCCATGGAATATATTATCAACATCCCATTTGATATATCCCTTTTCAATCCATAAGGAGAATATGTATCACTCAAGCATATAATAGTCGGCCCACAAGAGTCCATCCTTGGAAGTCCACTAGGTAGTCAAAAAGTCACTCGGGAATAAGAAAGATTGAATCCAAGTGATCTCATTCATGGAATTTATATAAGAACCCATGTATCAGCCAGTGAATATATAAAACATGAATTCAGTATCATTTAATTATATCAAGTGTCATCACCATGATAAATTCATTTAAATATCGCCTCAGAAGGTGGCTCAAGAAATGGCTAAGATTATAAGGCATGCCTCTTAATTAATCACATGGGAATTTAATTTAAAAATAAGTATATTGTGCTTAAATAATCAGTGGAATGGAAAGAGCATATGTTCATGGTCATTCCATTCCCTTTCTTAATCAATTAAATTTACAATTCATATTAAAATTGAATTTACTATTCATATTACAATTCATTTAATCAATTGACATCCCATGGAAAGATTAAAAGGGACGCCTCAAGGGGGGCCCAATACATACGCCACCCATGTTGGTCTATTTAGTTATATAACACACCCAAAGGGGTGGTTCCCATTCATGGCCCATAACCTTTATAAATTATAAACGGGTCTCACCGATTACATAGGTCACCAAATCAATTTAAATCATGGATTAAACTCTATTTCAAGGTCTTTGCTCTGATAAATGGGTGTGAGGCTCAATGTAATATATATAGACACCTAAAATTTGAAGTAAAATAATGAGACTGCCTACCATAGGTTCATAGTGGAGTGTTCATCCAGTATCAGCTTCCAGTTCATCTCAGATAAAAAGAAAATCAAAGAACATATGAAGAACCTAAAAATTCGGGTATATTATCTTGTATCTAAATTTCATATTTGATACCAAAACAAATGAGGAATATAAAAAAATTAATTGAGATCTTATAAAGATGTATCTGATGATTCTGATGTATCTTGACTCTGATCTCGTAAGAAGAATATCATTTGATTCTTAGTTTAGGCGTCAAAATGATATCTCAAAGCTCATGGATGTGCAACTGGAAGAGAATAGAAATTTGGGTTGAAATAAAGGACTAAATGAGGGGAAATGTTAAAGTCACCAAAATATTTTGGTAGCTCGGTTTGGATGTATGATTGGAAAAATCCTGCACCAATCGTGTGCCCACTATAGTAGTTTGGAGAAACTCACATGGTTAATGCACATGGTTTGACTAACCAACTACAAACCATGAAAAACTCCCATATCAAAATTATGTAGTTTTTCTGATGAATGTGAAAACCAAATCACATGGTTTACCAAACCATGTGGTCTTTAGCTTCCCAATTTCCATCCTCTCATGGTTATATGTAATGGTGTGGCCTACCCTATACGGTTTCTACTAACTATGCCAGCAGCCTGTTTCACCCAAAACGTTAGGTTTCGGGCTCCAAACCTGGCCTAGACACCTCTATTACCTCCATCAACTCAATGGGAATTCACATTATCCCATAAATAAGAATTTAAAATCCAAATTTATGAAAATTAATATATTTCATACCTCAATAAAGAATCGGGTTCGTACAAACATCCCCCCTTAAAGAAATTCAGCCTCAAATTTCCCTACCAAATGTGGGGAACCTTCATCTATGAAAAAATATGGAAATTATGCTCTTAAATTGTCCTCCCACTCTCAAGTATCATCATTTACATGGTCATGCAACTAAAGCACCCATACTAGAAGAATTGTCTGGCCTTGGAAAACCATCATGCTATAATCTAGAATACAAATCGGATGCTCCTCAAAAGACACATCTACATGTAACTCAACCTCCTTAGGCTCAAAATATTGAGATGGGTGTGAATGATAGTGGAACAACTGAAATATGTGGAAGACTTCATGCATGTCCCAGTACTTTTGAGGTAACTGAAACCAACAGGCTACTAGACCGGCTCTCTCTAGAAAAATTGAATGGATCGAAGTATTGTGATGAAAGTTTACTAGGTCTACTAATCTTATTGTGTCCCAACCTTGGTGAGACACGCAAAAAGACTTGATCCCCAACCTTAAACTATAGAGGCCAAATGCGATGATCAACATATTATTTTTTTAAGACTACATAGTATCCATATGCTTCTGAATCAACTTAACTTATTATGGGGTCTCTTGGACAAGATCGGCTCCATGATGAGATGTCTCTCCGGCCTCCAACCAGTATAAGGGTGATCAATATGGATGAACATAAAAAGCCTCATAAGGCATCATTTGAATTATATATTAAATGATATTGTTTTAGGATAATTCAAATAGTGATATATGTCTCTCCCAAGAGATCCCAAAATCAAGGACACATGCTCGTAGCATATCCTCAATCATTTTTATTATGCGCTCTGACTGGACATCTGTTTAGGGGTGGTACGATGTATTCAAAATATCCTGTGTACCTAAGTAACTATATAAACCTTTTCAGAACCATGAATTAAACTATGAATACCTATATGAAATGATAGTATGTGGGACCCAGTGAAGTCATACTATCTCAGGGATATAAAACCTCCCAAGATCACATACTAAAAAGGTTTCCTTTTTAATTTTTTTAATTTTTTTAATTTTTTATTTTTTATTTTTTATTTATTTTAGTATTTTATTTTTTACTGAAAGGTCTCTTTGATAGGTAGGAAATGAGAAGACTTTGTGAGACTATCAAAACAATATA
The DNA here is from genome assembly GCA_963277665.1 of Viscum album. Lineage (NCBI taxonomy): Eukaryota > Viridiplantae > Streptophyta > Magnoliopsida > Santalales > Viscaceae > Viscum > Viscum album. Next base: position 1,585,782,565 of record OY728141.1, on the reverse strand, counting down.
TAGAATCATTACCTTGAGGTGAACTTGGTAACCCGGTCACAGAATCCATTGCAACATCATTCTATTTCCACTCGGGGATGGGAAGCTACTCTAAAAATCTATCCTATCAATAGTGTTCTATTGTAACACCCCGAGATTTTATGAGAATTATTTTTTTTAATTTCTTTGATGTCTTGTGTTGTACGCTACACCAAGATTATCTTGCGCTATATGCAACACCACATTATCTTGTAGAATATGCAACACTATTCTTGGCTTGCATTACATGCAAAAGCAACCTTCCTCGATAGCTTGCGTTGTACGCAATACTGAGTTTATCTAAACAATGACATGTTATTAAAATATTATATAAACTAGCCATTATGAATAGTAATACCCACTTTTTTAATTTTCATAAATTTTATCATTCAAAATGGACTTCATTTTTGGATTCAGAATATCGAAATTAGCCTAGGGTGAATTTTTTATATTTTTCTGAAAACTTTCAATTTTTGATTAATAGTGAAAACACTAAGCTATTGGTTAAAACTGACATTTTATTTAAATAATAATTTATTTTATTTAAATTTATTTTAGGTAAAAATAGATACATAATACCTATATAGGTTCAATGTAATTCATTGGAGTCATTTTAAAATTATTTTAGATATATAAAAATTTTATAGAACTTTTTACCGTCTTTTACCCACCTCCTAGGAGCATTTGCAAATTTACATAAAACTTAATTTTACCTATTCTGTGAGTTGAATTTCAATAATCCGAGAGACGCGGTTAATATCAAGGAGTAATGTGTGGTTCAACAAGACAAAAATAATTTTTGGTGAATAGTAACTTTTTACTTTTATTTACCACAGTTAAAAGTGAATAGGGTAATTAAGGGTTAAAATGATATTATTATTACCCTAACACATGACCTAATTCTATTGGATAAGTATAATTCGACCAAAAATAACCTTAGTAATAAAATATGAACCTCTTTGTTCCACTTGGATTCGATTAGGACACTTATTATTATTTTATTTAAAGAAGAGTTAAACTAGTTAAAATCAAAGTTTAATAAAAAAAGATTTTTAATATAGGGTTATACATAAGATATATTCAACTATAAATATTAATTTGGAAGATATAGATATTTCTACATAATGGTAATTTATTTATATTTTTAATACGTTAAATAATGTAATTTATTTATGACACAATCTTGATGAAGTAATTGCCTTATTAATGAAATATTAACATAATTGATATTATAAATACACAAATAAATGTAATTTGAGACTTTTTATGAATTAAACTAATTTAATAGATTAATATAACATATTAGGTTTGTTTAGATGATTTTTTTAGAAGTAATAATGCTGTTATGATTTTAAAGAAAACAAAATACTAAATAGTGTCAAAATTGACATAAAAGAGTTTTAAAAACAAATATTATATTATTAATTGATATAATGGACCTAAAAATCTAATTCCCGGAAAAAAGACTTATATAATAATATATATGACATTAATGAACCAATTTTTGTTTTATTGATAGTTTATAGTAAGTTTATTAACCATATAGTGTAAGAATACAAGAAGACACGGTAAAAGTTAAATTATTTAACTTAGAGTTACATCTAAATGATAAGGTTAAAATGGTAACCTAAACTTGTCTAAAACATATTTTTTGAGATTATTTAGACCCATACCCACCCTATCCTTGAAATAAGTCACTTTCTAGCCATTATAAACCGAATATATATTTATTATAAAATAATATTTTTAGTTCTTCCAAAGGTTCCCCTCTCCTCCCTTATAAAAGGGCACCTCCTCCCTCTCCATTTTACACAATTTTGAGCCTTCAAGCTCATAAATACCCTGCCAATTTCTCTTCTAAAACACTATAGTTATATCATAGAGGTTATGGTCTTCTCAAAAGACCAACTCTAGTTCCCTAAGAGAATGTTTAAAAGAGGCACGTTGAAGAAGATGTAATCTTTTCTACTGATTATTTCAAGTTTCTTTCTTATTCTACATCCTCTTCTTTAGTTTTTTCATTATAAAGAAATAAAAAAAGTAGTACTTATATACTTTTATTTTATTATAAATATGAAACAACTCTACTTCACCTTCTATCCATCCTACGAAAAACGAAATCACCGCGCGTACGTACGTACGGAATATCATCTCCACGCCGTGGTGTAATATGTTTTTATAACACCACCTTACTTGGATGGGTATAATGGTGTAAATAATAACTATATATTATTATAATAACATGATACTAATTCTGATATATTATATCATCCACTCCATTTCCATTCAATAATTATGGGAATGATATCATCGCTTGTGCGTGCGTACGGACTACCGTCTCCACGAACGCGATGAGATTCATTCTCCATGATTAACCATTCAAGTATGATTATAAAGTATATATAATAAATAATCATGAAATATATGACATAATAATGATACTGTATTTATTTACATATATTTTTCATTTACACAGTTCCATTCAATTCAATAAGGAAATGAAAACAGTGGTAATGCGTACGTACGGCCTACTGTCTCCATGAACGGTGTATTTCATTCCATTTATTGATCTATTATATATATTATATTATGAATATATATTATTTATAAATCATGTTTTAAATTATGTATGTAAGTAAATCATGATATAAGTAATGATATCAAGAAAAAAATTCCAAACACGTACGATAAATGAAACAATTTTACCCAAAACACTGCATTAACATGGAATTGACAAATGAGAAGGTAATATAAAGTCATTAGTGAATCACATATGATATCATAAATATAATTATGGTTCTGTTACAAGTTAATAATATTTTTAAACCCACTATACAGGATTCTCGGACACATACAGAAGAAATTGGACATAAGGTAAGGGATTATTTCATCTCACCTTTTTTTGTGAGGCATATGCCTTAATCACCACCTATTCCTTTTGTATGGTGTTTATGCTTCCCATGAATGTTTTATGATTTTTATTATAAATGATATGATACATACATATTCAAATAATTTACCTTATTTTATTAAACTTATGATTTCAGTGATTATAAATGGAAAGGGATAATTTTGCAATCTCATTTTTATCCGAGATTGATTATATGTAAGTATTTACTGGGGTTATATTTTTCATCCATGTCCATAAATATGTTTTTTTATAAAGTGATTAATATGCATCAATGTATGTTTAAAGTCATTTTTACCCCTATTTAACTTTTACTTTGTGTTATGGAAGGAATATTTCTTTTGTTTTCCATATGTGGTACTTTTTGACTTTTCTATTAAAAGTACGAGGAGAATGTTTTTTAACTTATACGGCATGAGCAGATTTTTTTTGATTTCATAACGCCTTATTTTCGTGAAGCTTACTCTAAAATATTTCATGAATATTTTCAAAAAAATACTTTTCTTTTAAAATTTCTAGGCATTTTTTGAAAAGAAAATTATTTTGAAGAAGAAAAGATATTTTCTTCAAGAACTCATTTCAAGTCTTTTATCAAAACTATTTCCCATCTAAGATGACATTATTTAGTATGTTTATATTTCAAGTATAATGTATCTATTATCTAGATGGTTTTATTTTTATTATGATGAAATGATATCCATTTGTTTTATATGGATAATGTTATGATGGGATGATGTTTATGAAACCCATATTATTCTTTGGGTTATGATGAATGATTTGTGTTTATTTTGTGGCACACTTAAGAATTATTTCATTATGGGATGGGTGGGACCTATATCTCCATCCAATGCATTAGATAAATATTTATATCTCATGAGATAGACATGGCTGGAACGACGGGTTAATCCGGTTCAGTGATATAGGACTATAACGAGGAGTGAACTCGATTCAGTAAGGGACATTGTCCATTATGATGGTCTTGGCAGCAATGACTTTGATACTATGGAAATCATATCATGTGCTTAATGGGCTTCCAAAATTCCATGTTTTGTTCCCATGTTATTTATCATGATTAATGTTCCTATATGATCTATGCCTTATGCATTGTAAAGATTTATGTCATTACTCGTGATTTTTATGTATTATGTTCATGTTCTAACATTCAAATGTTTAGGGATTATTTTATGTTTCCATGTTTACCCTTACTAAGAATTTGAGCTCACCCTTTTTATGTTTTATTTTCCCCTGGATATAAAGAAATGTTTTAGTTAAGAAAACAAAAGGGGAAGATATTTATGGGAAATGTTGAAGATCTTTCTCCATGATTAGAAGATTATGTTCTGAGTTTCCAAAGACAATAAACTAATATGGTCTTTCGGCGTCTATTTTTGTCATGTATTTAGTATTCTGCAAAATTAATGTAATGTCTATGTACGTCATGTATGGGTATCAATAATTGGTATCAGAGCAAAGGTTTAGTTATACTTTGTAAAATACGATGTGAAAACTTTAGTGAAATCACTAGAGATATTTCTAAGGGATGTCTAGGGATGTCTCTATGGTTAAGAATACGTATAGGTTATAGTCCTATAATTTCAGTAACAATAATAAAATTAAACCTAAGATGTAGATATTGAAGGTAATCCCCCTTTATTATGTTTTTTTTCTAGCAAGATTTTTTCCTCTCACACAATTCTTTTTGGGTTTTAGAAAATGGCTGGAAATAAGAAGATTCACGATAATGGAGGATATGATGGACAATGGAATGATATTATTTATGAGAAAGCAAATGAAATGGGATTTTGAAGTACAAATATTTTTATTATTCCTAATCAGCAATCTCATAATATGATCAATAATCTCAACTTTGGTAAGTATCCTGACTCATCTAATAAGAGAAAGGTGGAGTTTCGTGATGATCATACAAGAAAGAAAGTTCAATTCCCCTCATGTAAATCATGTGGGAAGAGGCATCAGGTAGAATGTTTCAAAGGAACTTGGAGATGCTTTGGGTGTGGAAAATAAGGACACAAATCCAGTAATTGAAAAGGAAAAGGTTCAGTTAACACAATGGACAAGGATAGCGGTATTTCTAAGACATCAACAATGGTTAAATATTTTAAATGTGGAATGTATGGGCATTATGGAAACCAATTCCCTAAGGGAATGTCTCGTGAAGAGAATCAGCATGGTCGTATGGGTAGTATTTATGGTGATGATGATGAAGAGACTACAAATGATATATGAGATGAAATATGTTTTGAAGATCAGTCAATGGTTTATGAAGGTACTGGAATGATTGCATGTTTATCAAGAATAATGTATGGTACTATGAAATAATGAAACATCTATGGATTGTTACAATATTGTTTTTCCTAAAGTATTTGAAAGTATATATTGAATGGTACCAGTAACCATGAAAGGTTATTTAGAAATTTTTGGAAAGTAGATGATATGCGCATAATGAAGGGATAAATAGATAATGATTTGTTTGATAGTATTAATGAGCTCATGACTCATATAAGTAAAATTTGATACCAAGGTTTGAGTATATAAAATTTTGGGATTTTGGTATGTGGAAAGAGTTAACTTTTGACAGAATTCATGTTTTCACTATGGTTTTATGGTAATTCATGTTTCAAAAGAATACATGATTAAGGTATTAAAATGTTTGGAATGTCACCAACAAGATATATCTTATGATATATGGGGGATAAATGATGGTATTCACATGATTGGTTGATGACATTTCTAGTAATAATTGTCTTTATACTATGAGCTTGGATAGAAGTATTTTCGATTAGACTAAAGATTTGAAATGAATTATGTTGGACATAAGATAATATTGTTTAAGGATAGAACATTTTTTTGATATTATTTCTGGAATGCTATGGTTTTAGAAAAAGGACAACCTGTAGGATGGGCGACAACCCGTCGCGTCAGACAAGGTTGCGGGAATCGAACCCACAACCGAAGTGCGACAGGCCTTTATCGCCTACCTCTGGCCTACAGGAAGTCCATAGTTAGTAGAAACTAGTTTTATTTTATTAAGCAATTTTTGGAATGATATACGATTAACCTCATCATAGATGGACTTATGTATATTTGATAACTTTTGCTAACCTTTTGTTTGAGACAGATGGAATGACCCATCATTCTATCACATTATCTGATAACACTTCACGAATGACAAATTCAACGTCATTTATTTATGAGATGAAGTGGAAACTGTTCAAGTCACGAACAACGGTGAGATTGTACCAAAATCAAGTAAGTATTTCTTTTAATTCAAAAATTCTTCAACATTAGGGAAATGATCTTCAAAACCAAGAATGTTGTCCTAGTGCCCCTATATCTGATGAATCAGATGGTACTTTAGATCATCACAAATTTATGGCTTTGTGATTGTTGTCTTTTTCATAACCATGTTCTCTACCACTCTCCTCAGAACTTGATGGTTAAATTTCTCTTCTATATCCATATTTTCAACTATATTCTCCAATGTGGAAACCCAATGATGAGTTATTATGCGTATATGTTATGTTTCTAACGTTCCTTTTTCAAATGATGTTTCAGTATTCCTTTTTACGATGTGGGTTTCTATGAAATAAACTTTTAATTTGTAAACCATTTATAACCCTGACGAGTTTCGAGGGGGAAATTCATTTTCAGGGGGTAGAATATAACACCTCGATATTTTATGAGAATTATTCTTTTTTAATTTCTTTGATGTCTTGTTTTGTACGCTACACCAAGAGTATCTTGCGCTATACGCAACACCATATTATCTTGTAGAATATGAAATACTATTATTTGCTTATGTTACACGCAAGAGCAACCTTCCTCGATAACTTGCGTTGTACGCAATACCAAGTTTCACTAAACAACAATATGTTATTAAAATATTATATAAACTATCCGTTATGAATAGTAATAACCACTTTTTTAAATTTTATAAATTTTATCTCTCAAAATGGACTTCATTTTTTGATTCAGAATCTCAAAATTATCCTAGGGTGAATTTTTGGTATTTTTCTGAAAACTTTCAATTCGTGATGAATAGTGAAAACACTGAGCTATTGGTTAAAACTGACTTTTTATTTAAATAATCATTTATTTTATTTACATTTATTTTAGGTCAAAATAGATACATAACACCTATATAGGTTCAATGTAATTATTTTAAAATCATTTTATAATAATTTTAGATATATAAAAATTTTATAGAACTTTTTACCGTCTTTTACCCACCACATAGGAGAATTTGCAAATTTGCATAAACATAATTTTACCACTTATGTGAGTTGAATTTAAAAAATCCAAGAGACATGGTTAATATCAAGTAGTAAAATTTGGTTCAATAAGATAAGAATAATTTTTTTTTGAATAGTAACTTCTTACTTTTATTTACCACTTTTAAAAGTAGATAGGGTAATTAAGGGTAAAATGATTTTATTATTACCCTAAAACGTGTCCTAATTCTATTGGATAAGTATAATTAGACCAAAAACAACCTTAGGAGAAAAATATGAACCTCTTTGATCAACTGGGGTTAGATTAGGACACTTATTATTATTTTATTTAAAGAAGAGTTAAAATAGTTAAAATCAATGTTTAATAACTAAAACATTTTTAATATAGGGTTATACATAAGATAAACTAGACTATAAATATTCATCAGAAATCTGTAATTATTTCCTACATAAGGGTATTTTATTTATATTTTTTATACATTAAATAATTTAATATATTTATGACACAATGATGATGCAGTAATTACATTATTAATGAAATATTAACATAATTGATATTATAAATACCCAAATAAAGGTAATTTCAGTCTTTTTATGAATTAAAATAATTTCCTAGGTTAATATAACATATTATGGTTTGTTATATGAATTGTTTTCGAAGTAATAATGCTGTTAAAAATTTAGAGAAAACAAAATACCAAATAGTGTTGAAATTGACATAAAAGATTTTTTAAAACAAATATTTTATTATTAATTGATATAATGGACCTAAAAATATAAGTTTCGGAAACAATACTTATATAATAATATATATGACATTAATGAACCAATTGGGGTTCTATTGGCAGTTTATAGTAATTTGTTTAACCATATAGTGTAAAAATACAAGAAGACACAGTAAAAGTTAAATTATTTAACTTAGAGTTAAATCTAAATGATAAGGTTAAAATGGTAAACTAAACTTGTCTAAAACACATTGGTTGAGCGTATTTCGACCCATACCCACCCTATCCTCAAAATTAGTCACTTTTTAGCCATTATAAACCGAATATGAATTTATTATAAAATAATATTTTATGTTTTTCCAAAGATGCCCCTCTCCTCCCTTATAAAAGGAAACCTCTTCCCTCTCGTATTTAAACAATTTTGAGCATTCAAGCATGGCCAAACCCTGCCAATTTATCTTCTAAACCTATCTAGTTATATCATATAGGTTCTGGTCTTCTCGAAAGACCAACTCTAGTAACCTAAGAGGAAGTTTAAAAGAGGCACGTCGAAGAAGAGGTAATCTTTTCTACCAATTCTTTCAAGTTTATTTCTTTTTTCTACTTCCTCTTATTTAGTTGTTTAATTATAAAGAAATAACATAAGTATTACTTATATAATGATATGTTATTATAAATATGAAACAAAACTATTTCACCTTTTATCCATCCTACGAAAAACAAAATCACCGCGCGTGTGTACGTAAGGAATATCGTCTCCACGCGGTGGTGTAATATGTTTTTCTACTACCACCTTACTTGGATGGGTATAATGGTGTAAAGAATACATATATATTATTATTATAACATGATAATAATTCTGAGAAATTATATCATCCACTCTATTTCCATTCAATAATTATGGGAACGATATCATCACTCGTGCGTACGTATGGACTACCGTCTCCACGAACGCGATGACATTCATTCTCCATGATTAACCATTCAAGTATGATTATAAAGTATATATAATAAATAATAATTAAATATATGACATAATAATGATATTGTATTTATGTACATATATTTTTCATTTACTTAATTCCATTCAATTCAATAAGGAAATGAAAACAGCGTTCATGCGTACGTACGACCTACCGTCTCCATGAACGGTGTATTTCATTCCATTTATCGATCTATTATATAAATTATATTCTGAATATATATTATTTATAAATCATGTTTCAAATTATAGATTTATGTAAATCATGATATATGTAATGATATAAATAACAACAATTCCAAACACGTACGATAAATGATACAATTTTACCCAAAACACTGCTTTAACATGCAATTAGAAAATGAGCAGGTAATATAAAGTCAAAAGTGAATAATATATGATATCATAAAAATTATTATAGTTATTTTACAAGTTAATAATCTGTTAAACCCACTATACAAGTGTCTCGGACACATACAGAAGAAATTGGACATAAGGTAAGGGATTATTTTGTCTCACTTTTATTTCTGTGAGACATATGCCTTAATCACCACCTATTTCATTTGTATGGGGTTTATGCTTCCCATGAATGTTTTATGATTTTCATTTTAAAGGATATGATACTTACATATACATGTAATTTTCCTTATTTTATGACACGTATGATTTCAGTGATTATAAATGGTAAGGGATAATTTTACAATCTCATTTTTATCAGATATTACTTATACGTAAGTTTTTACTGGGGTTATATTTTTCATCCATGTCCATAAAAATGTTTTTTTATAAAGTGTTTAATATTCTTCTATGTATGTTTAAATTCTTGTTTACCCCTCTTTGACTTTTACTTTGTGTTATGGAAGGAATCTTTCTTGTGTTTACCATACGTGGTACTTTTTGACTTTTCTTTTAAAAGTACGAGGAGAATGTTTTTGTAACTTATACGGCATGAACGAATTTTTACGTTTTTATAACGCATTATTTTCATGAAGCTTACTCTACAATATTTCATGACTATTTTCAAAAAAAATCATTTTCTTTTAAAATTTCCTGACATTTTGTGAAAAAAAATGATTTTTAAGAAGAAAAGATATTTTCCTCAAGAACTCATTTCAAGTGTTTTATCAAAACTATTTCCCATATAAGATGAAATTATTTAGTATGATTATGTTTCAAGTATAATGTCTCTATTAAATACATGGTTTGATTTTTCTTATGATTAAATGATATCCATTTGTTTTATACGGATAATGTTATGATGGGTTGATGTTTATGAAACCCATATTATTCTTTGGGTTATGATGAATGATTTCTGTTTGTTTTGTGGCACACTTAAAAATTATTTCATTATGAGATGGGTGGGACCTATATCTCCCTCAAATGCATTGGGTAATGATTTATATCTCATGAGATAGACATGGATGGAATAGAAGGTTAATCCGGTTTAGTGATACAGGACCGAAATGAGGAGTGAACTCGATTCAGCAAGGGACATTGTCCACTATGATGGTCTTGGCAGCAATGCCTTGGCTACTATGGAAATCATATCATGTGCGTAATGGTTTTTCACAATTCCATGTTTTGTTCCCATATTATTTATCATGATTAATGTTCCGTTCTGATCTGATCTATTCCTAAATAATTGTCAAGATTTATGTCATTACTCATGATTTTTATGTTTTATGTTCATGTTCTTAAGTTCAAATGTTTAGGGATTGTTTTATGTTTCCATGTTTTACCTTACTGAGCATTTCAGCTCACCCTTTTTATGTTTTATTTTCCCTAGGATATAAAGAAATGTTTTATGTAAGAAACCCAAAGGGGAAGATCTTTATGGGAGATGTTGAAGATCTTTCACCATGATTAGAAGATTATGTTCCGAGTTTCTAAAGACACTAAACTAATACAGTCTTTGGGCGTCTATTTGTTTCATGTATTTAGTATTCCGAAAAAGTAATGTAATGTCTATGTACGTCAAGTATGGGTCTCTACATCTGCCTTCAAATGCTGATAGGTGTAATATCTTAGTAAAAAATAATCTACATCTATTTTCATACATGGACACTAATATTGAAGTTGTAAATATATCTTCGTGAGTCTATTATGAACTACCCAAGATGAATAATGAAATTCTCAAATCATCTCTATGTGCATGTTATCTAAAACCCATATGCAACCATGTACTCACAAATGTTTTTCCATTCCTATAGTAAAACCAAGAGGAAGGTCATCACCTTCCAAGCTCTACCATAGGACCATCCCCTTAGAATTTGACAGGTACCTCATCCTCACTCTATCATAAAGGGTAGAGGTAACATATAAGGATGATAGAAAAATTTTCCCCTTACTATCTTGAATCTCCAAGTTCATCTCATAGAACAAATCCATAAGCTGCCTCTCACTACTAGCCTGCTAAACTTCAAATATCTGATTCATCTTGATCATTGCATTGACCACTAAATTACACTTACTAGGGATATAGCCAATCTCAAATTTAAAATAATGTAGCTATTCAACCAGCCTTCACAACCATGGATTCAGATCATGAAGTGTAAATATATATTTAAGGATTTTGTGGTCCTTATTCACCACAAAATTTTGTCCAAGTAAGTAATGCCTCCAAAATAATTATTCATGAACATTTGCTGCTAACTCAAGATCGTGTGCTGAGTAATTCCTCTCGTGCGGCCTCAAATTAAGAGACTAATATACCAAGAATCTCTCTCCCTGCATAAGAATTTATTCTATCTCGATACATGATTCATCATAGTACATAGTGTAACTCTTCTTTGGTTGTGAAAAAATTAGTATATCTTCTACATTAAATATCCATTTCCACTTCTAAAAGGCTTAATCACATTCATATGACTAAAAAACTTCACAATATTCTTAGCTAAGATCATAATTAGTGCTTTTAAGTCTGGGAAGTCTTATATGAAATTCATGTAACAACTAGCTACCCTAAAAAAACCTTAGACCTTAAAGATATTCTTGGAATAATCTAAAGAAACTATAACTCTCACCTTACCTACGTTAGCTAAGTCTATTTTCTCAGAAATAATGTGACCCAGGAAGTGAATGTGATCTATCTAGAAGTGGAACTTTGTGAGATTATCATATAAATTATGCTCTATTAGTTTATTCAATATGATATAATGATGTTTTACATGGTCTTTTTGACTGAGATAATACACCAAGATACCATCCATGAATACCAAAAAAATGAATCCAGATAAGAATGGAAGTATTGGGTCATCAGTTGCCTGAAAACTACTGGTATATTTGTAAGACTAAACGACAAAACCAAATACTCATGTAGACTATACCAAATACAAATTTTTTTTAAGGGATTACTGATTGTATAACACACCTAATGATAACTCTATCTCAAATAAATCTTTGAGAACAAATAATATTCTTATAAATGGCCAATGAGATCATCTATCCATGGTTGAGCATATCAATTCTTAATTGTACGTTTGTTATATTTTTGGGAATCTAGGCATAGCCTAAGAATTTTGTCTTCATTTCTCAAAAAAATGACTGGTGAACCCCAGGGATAAGTACTGGTTCACATAAACCCCATTTACCTATAAATGCTCTTCCTACCTCTTGAGATCCTTCATTATAGTCATAGCCATCCTGTTAGGAGAAATGAATATAGGTGCATCTCATGATACTATCTTGATAGAGAACTCTACCTCTCTCATGGGAGTAAATCCTAAAAATTAATCTTGGAAAACATCCTTGAAATGATCAACCAATGGATAGAAATATACCTGATGTGTTCCCTAATAATCAAGATATAAACTTGCAATTTGGTTTATCATCCCGCCTAGCCCATGATGCTTGGGTCCAGCTCAACCTACCTGGACATCCCATTCACCCTTTTGAATAAACTCTCATATCTACTGTGATATAAAAGTCACCCTTTGGTGATAGAAATAAATGAAATCATGAAAGTGTTTCAACTGGTCCATCATGAAAATGATGTCAAAACCTATAATCTTGAGGACAAGGAGGTCCAATAAAAAGTGACACCCACCAATCTCAATGGGTAACTCATTGCACTAATGTATATCCTCCGCTCTAATCCCCAAAATATTTTTAAGCATCATAACACCATCATAACACTAAACAATGATCTCAATCTCTACACAATGATCACATATATAAAGTTATGTGAATCCCTTATATCGAATAGGGAAGATGTTAAAGTTGAGGCTACAAGAATAGTACCTCTCACAGTAGAATGTATGTGATTCTACTCCTCAGGTGTTGGTTACACTGTCTATATATTGTTTGATCTGTGGCCCGGTGATATAGCCAAGCTAACTATAGTAAATATGCTCAGTTGTCACTATAAATCTGGGATATGACTACCATTTTTAGGACCACCATCGCAGCCTGATCAGCCAGTTGAACCCCATCTCTTTTCATGATGAGAATATATTGACCCTACATTTATATGTGGTGTCGGTGAAGACCCAATCTTATTGGATATCAGAGGAAATGTTCTGCAAAAGAGCTATAGATTTCCCATCTTGCCGCAATATTGGCACTCGTCTAAGTCCGTCATATAGTAGTGTCTCATATGTCCTGGTCTACCACACTAGTGGGACCTCACCTGGCTACCTGATTATGTGGTATGGATAATAATATCACTGCGTGAAAGCTTCAAAGAATGCTTCCTACTACAGATATTTGTAGTGCCATATCATAGTACTGAACCAACCTAGATTTCCCCAATGGCCTCTCTCAGGTAATGTTTTAGGATAAGCACCTGATTCAATATTCCAGAAATTGTAGTCATCCAGAATAAATTCACCTATAATCAGAAGTCTTACCTAAGACCATCCTCAATTTTTCTATATTTATATAACTTGTCACCCATTATAATAGGTTTGAATCCCTAGATCTCTGTAAAACGGGTTGAATAATCCATAACTAATAACATTCCATGCTCCAAGTGCATGAACTCACATGATCTATCAGGCCTCAATGTATTTGGATAGAAGTACTAATAGAAGGCCATAGGAAAATCCCTTTAGACATCTTCTGATGATGATCCATTTGAGTAAGGACATCCCACCATCTATTGGTGGAATTATGTAGAATATATATAGAGAGATATTTACCCTCCTCTTAGGAGGAATCTCATGATGCTCATAGATATATAACATGGCCTCTATCCATGAATCTGCAGCCTGTGGTCCTCCATCCCCCGAAAACATGGGCAGATGCTACTATTAGAACTCAAGCATCAACTGTACCATATTTAGGGTAATTCATGGTTATCCCTGAATAGTCTTCAAGAAATTCATAAATCCTTCATGGAACATTACCTCAATTCCTATTTCTAGTTTAACTATTGGTGCTACATATGGCACTAAATGAGGATACACCTATAGCCCATGGCCCACCGACTCCAAAGTGTGGTTGTCTCGACCTTCCTGTCATATGATTGGAGGTCATAGTGGTGGCATTACTCTACAATTATAAATACACAGCTCTGATAATATCATTATCAATGTTCATAGTTAAAATCAAAGATACTAAAATAGGATAGGTACGATACTTCTTATATGGGAAACACATCCCTATTTATTCTCCTTGAGTTAAGTTTGGGAGTTGTAAAGATCGCATAAAAATACAATATACTGCCTACTTTTTACTACTATGGTCAGTTCTGGGGTAAGTTCTCTATTATAAACAATTTTCAATTTCTATCTTATTCTCATATTCAATTCCATTATATCAAATCTAAATTTAAATGGTTAAACAAAATGGTTCAATAAATTCCTACCCATAAGGTCCCATACAAATCATGAACCAAAATATGGTGTCCACCTAATTCACACCATAATATGTTCTAGTCCATACAAATCATTTTCTATGACTCAACATGCCAAAAAATTTCTACTCAGGGAGTCTTCTATAGCCTAGTCATGAAAACACAACTTAGGTTATGGAATACACTCTAAGTACCAACCACGTTGTGCAATTCCCTACATAAAATATATATCAATCATGGAACATATCCTAATAAAATGAAAATAGGCAATGCATCCTATATGGCATGGAATAATGCATGTCATGTAATTAATAACGAGTGCCTAAAAAGATGTATGAGATTGAAAACCATATATCATTGAGTTTCAACAAAATAAAACCGAAAATAATTTTAATATTATCTTCACAGTTCAAGAGCATCACTCAATGGTGTAATCAAATCTATTGCAATCGGTAAAATATATAAAATAGCAACTTCATTCAGGGAAATTTGGATTTTTCATGTACATGGGTTAGCTACTCCAATGCATAGCTCGTTACCAAATTCAATTTCATTCTTATCACCATATATTGTATCAAAATAGAAAATAAACCTAGAAAATGAAATCAATCTGATACAACTTTGTAACATCCAAGACCTGGATGCCACTGAAAGGTGCTCTGAGCTCAGTTGGCAACATGGCCTGAAGTATGTATCCCATTATTTTAGAGGCTACTAACTAGTAGTGAGGTCCTATAGTGTCTTCATTAGGGATATTATTCTCTCATCACCTAAGTTAAGCACAATAGATATGTAACCACTGATAAGTAGAAAAATTATTAAAATAATCCGACAATAGACTAACTAATATAATAAATAAATAAATTCAGAAGTAATCTCATATAAATGTTGAGATGATATATTTCATCTCACTAAAAATAAAAAAAATAAGTATGCATAGTAGTTGTATAATACAAGTAAAAAAAATACAAAAATTGGCCAAAAACTATCTTAGCTAGTATCATGAGGCTCATTTCAATCATTTGATACCCTACTCTTAAGCAAAAATGAAAATCCTATATTGGGAACCTTCTCTTTTCTATACCTTAAATCATATAATCTATTTGGGTACCCATCAACGGCCCGCATGAGGTGTGAGATAAAAGCCTAGTAAAAAAGCACCCAAAGGTCTAAATCCATCTAGTCATTGAATATATAATAATAATATTGTCCAGAAAATAATAGAATATGTATATAAATGTTTCATGTAAACAA
Organism: Viscum album; assembly: GCA_963277665.1. Classification (NCBI taxonomy): domain Eukaryota; kingdom Viridiplantae; phylum Streptophyta; class Magnoliopsida; order Santalales; family Viscaceae; genus Viscum; species Viscum album. The sequence goes on along the minus strand of OY728141.1, from coordinate 1,585,766,631 downwards.
CCCATAAAGGTTTGGGTTCCCATGGAAACTCATATTATACTACCTACTTCATCCATAGCTAGAAGTATTTGAATAATCAGTTAGTCCAGTATCATTTTATAATCATGTTCCATTTAACATTTAGTCTCATTTTAATAAAATTCTCAGGACCTGACGTGTAGAAAAATATCCCCATAGATATGTGATCCATAGTTTCCTAATCAGACCATCCTTATAGTATAAGTATCTGATAGAATACAATATTTTTATTTGTCTTGGATGATTCATCATATAAATAATTTCATTATTTATTCAATTAAGAACCTAAGATCATACTTGGAATTCCTTATTTAAAATACATGTATCACTCTTGGCATATCATGAACCAAGAACCTTACAATCCCATGCATTGAAATCCTCATCATACCGTAGGTATCACTCGAGGTGTGGTATAATAACATCTCTTACTGATTCCATCCTTGGAGGTTTACCAAGGGAACCCAAGTATCACTCATGGTGTATTTGATAAACTTACCCTTTTAGTCCATTTTTGTAAATCCATAAGGTGTCCATGTATCACTCCTATGTATAACATTCTTTCCCCATGAGTTTTTCTTTGTCAATCCACTTGGGATTACAAGTGTCACTTAGGCGTAAGCAAGGTAGAAGCCAAATGAGTCCATCCATGGTGTTTTTATAAGAACTCATGTTTCACCTAAGGCATATATAAAACACGCATTCAATTTCATTAAATTATATCAAGGGTCATCACTATGATAAATTCATTTTAATATCACATTAGAAGGTGGATCATGGAATGAATAAGCTTATAAGGCTTTCCTATTAATTAAATCACAAGGGAATTTCCATTATAAGGAATAAGATCATTCTTAAACAAGAAATTCAATTTCAAGATCGTGGGGTCATGGTCATTCTATTACCTTTCATAATTAATTCAATTTGAAATTCATATTACAATTTAATTTACAATTCAAATTACAATTCAATTCATCAATTGACCTACCATAGGGAGGGTAAATGGCACACCTCAAGAGTGACCCAATACATATTTTACCCATGGTGGTCCATTTAGTTATATATAACAACCAAATGGGTGGTTCCAATTCAAGTTCCATAACCTTTATCAATTATAAACGGGTATCACCAATTACGTAGGTCATACCTATCAATTTAAACCAAGTATTAAACACCATTTCAAGGGTTTATCTATGATAAATGGGTTTTCGACAGAAACAAATTTATATAAACACCATGAATTTGAGATAAAATCATGATACTACATGTCGTAGGTTCTTATTTGAGTGATCATCCAATATCATCTCCTAATTCGACTCAGATCGAGAGAAAATTAAAGAACGGATGAAGAACCTAAAATTGGGGCACATTATCTTGCACCTAAATAGAAAATCCAATACCAAACCAAATGAGTAATTGTGAAAAAATAATTGAGATATTACCTATATGGATTCGATTCATCTGATGGATCATAGTTCCGAGCTCTTATGGAGAACATCCTTCGATTACAAGTTTAGATGTCAAACTGAGCTCTCAATGCTCATGGTTATGAAATGGGAGAAGAATATAAATTAATGTTTAATTAATGGATTAAATGATGGAAAATGGAAAATTCACCAAAAACCCTAGATCTCATGGTTATACAAACTGTGTGCCAACCGTGAACCCACTTCTGTAGTAAGGGCAACCTTGCATGGTTAATGTGCACAGTTTTATTAACCGTACACAAATCATGAAAAAAACCTTTCTAAAAATTATACAATTTTTCACATGACTGTCTTACACAAATTACATGGTTTATATAATCGTGTGACATGTATATTCCCACTGTCTAGCCTCACAGTGTTATAGGTAACTGTGCGGCTTGCCCCACATGATTTCTACTAACTGTGTGCTAGGCTTATTTCATCCCAAAAGATGGGTTTCGGGCTTCTAACCAACCCTGAACACCCCTATAACCTCCAAGACCTCAAATGGAACTCACATTATTCCATAAATAATCATTTAAACTAAAACTTTATGAAAATAAATTAATTTTTACCTCAAAAAGATTGGGGTTCCTACACGCTTCACTTATAAAGACCCTAACTCTAATAGCCTAGAGCTGATGGTAACTTTATTACATTGTCACTATATACACGTGATCAAATCCCAAAAGGCCAAATATTTTATTATTTTTTGAGATATAGATACATACTTAAATCCCATATTATATTTGGAAACAAGAAATATAGCATGGTGAACGTAAAAATTCTACATCCATTAACACAGTCAAATATTCCATATTTAAATCATAGTGAAAGGAATCAAAATTATGGTGAGTTCAAATGCTCAGTAAGGTTTTGGTGTATAGATCATACATTGCCTTGGTTGTGGGTAATGGCGACACCTTGGAGGCTATATGGTGTTGCTGATCTCAGGTGCCGGTGCAGCGCTGATTTTATGTTGTTTTCCATTTGTAGGATTGAAGGGTCACCGATGTTTTGGACTGCAGTGGTCGGGTCTGTTTCTGAGATGGATGTTCCTTTGTTATATGTTCTGGTGGTTATGGAGAAGCTTTTTGTGGAAGGGATGTTCATGGTTCTTTGGCTATTTATGTTTGTAGCTGAGCAATGTTTTTCTTCTAGATTTGCATTGCATTGGACAGTTTCTTGGGACTTCTTATTTGATGGGGTACATATGTCAGGGTGAGTTCTGGTTATTTGTCGTGTTTCATTCGGATGGAAATTCTATTCATTGTAGGTATTATTATGTGGGTGGCCTCAAAAAAGGGTTGGGTGTGGTGACACCAATAATTCGTCCATATACCATTATTTTTTATGGATAGATGGGTATGCGGTCATTGATATGAATAGTGGTTTGATTCTTATATTGTGACACATCAAGTTGGTAGTAAAGCGAGTGTCTCACATGCACTGTTGGGTAGGAGGCTCAAAACAATGGTGGGTGTGTTGGCACCCACCATCCGGTCCTTCTCTCATATGTCGGTATGGGTTAGAGGAGTTCTCTGCCATGTTGTTTTAACATCACAACTCAATTTTTGTAGGGGTGATGGTTCATCTTTGACTGGATTCATTGTTGTATTCTCTGACTTGGGGGGGGGGGCGATGATACTTTTGACTAGAACTTTTCATGATGTATGTTTCCTATTGATAATTTAGAACCATTTAAAGGCCTTTTTCTAGGTTTCTTTTAATATTTTTTCATCTGGATCATGTTATGTGTTCTCCCCTTTTCCTCATTTCAAAAGGGTTATCTCTCTATATTTATATTCAATAAAGGGGGCTTGACCCTCAAAATTTTTGTAAAAAAAATAATTGGAAACAAATTTCATTTATTCAATAACATGACAATCATAATTGAATAAGATATAATAAATGTTTAATTGTAAATAATTGAACACTCATTCTACTTAATCAATAACATATGTACAAAATTCATCTATATATAATGTAGAGACCCGAATCTTGACGTACATGGAAATTACATTACTTTTGAGTAATACTTAATACATAATAAAAATAGGCACACAAGGACCGTAATAGTTTAGTGTCTTTGGAAACTCGAAACGTAATCTTCTAATTATGGTGAAAGATCATCAACATCTCCCATAAAGATCTTCCCCTTTTGGTTTTCTTACCTAAAACCTTTATTTCAATCTTGGGGAAAAGAAAACATATAAAGGTTGAGCTCAAATGCTCAGTAAGGGTAAGCATGGATAAAAATAAAACAAATCATATACATTTGAACTTAAAAACATGAACATAATGTTTAAACATCAAAATCATGCGCAATGACATAAAACATGGCAGTACATAAGGCATAGATCATAAAGATACATTAATCATGATAAAATATCATGGGAATAAAACATGTGATTGTGTAAACCATTAAGCACATGATATGATTTCCATAGTAGCCAAGACATTGCTTCTAATACCATCTTAGCGGACAAAGTCCCTTTCTGAATCGAGTTCACTCCTCCTTCTAGTCCTGTATTACTAAACCGGATTAACTTACCATTCAAGACATTGCTATCTCATGAGATATAAATCTTTACCCAATGCATTTGAGGGAGATATAGGTCCCACCCATCTCATAATGAAATCATTCTTACTTGTGCCACAAAATAAACATAAATCATTGATAATAACCCAAAGAATAAAATGGGTTTCATAAACGTCATCCCATCATAACATAATCCATATAAAACAAATGGATATCATTTCATCATAAGAAAATTGAAACCATATAATCATAGATACATTATACTTAAAACATACACATATTAAATAATTTCATCTTAGATGGAAAATGGTTTTGATAAATTACATGAAATGAATTCTTGAGGAAAATATCCATTCTTTTTCAAAATCATTTTATTTTCAAAAAATGCCATGAAATTTTAAAATAAAAGGATTTTGTTGAAAATAAACACTAAATCTTGTAGATTAATCTTCATGAAAATTAGGAGTTATGAAACCGTAAAAATCCATTCATGCCATATAAGCTAAAAAACATTCTTCTCATACTTTTGTCAGAAAAGTCAAAAAGTTCCTCGTATGGTAAACAAAAGAAAGATTCCTTACATACCATGTAGTAAAAGTAAAAAATGGGTAAAAAAGAATTTAAACATACATGAAACCATTTTTTGAAAATAGGGACATGGATGATAAATATAACCCCAGTAAATACTTACGAATAAACAATCTCAAATAAAAAACGAGATCGGAAAAGTTATCCCTTAATCTTACATCTGATTTGCTTAATATGTATCTGAACCTCCTGTATAATGATTTAAATAATTTCATTAACTTATTATAGAATAATATTAATTGTTATGATATCATATATGGTACACTTATGACTTTATATTACCCGTTCTTTTGTAAATTCCATGTTAAAGTAGAATTTTGGGTAAAATTGTTTCATTTATCATACGTGTTTTGACTTTTTGTTCTTGATATTATTAATTATATACTGATTTACATAATTCCAGAATGTAAAACAAGAGTTATATATAATATATATTCGTCATATACATATATATATGATAGATCGATAAATGGAATGAAATACATCGTTCATAGAGACGGTAGGCCGTACGGATGCATGAACGCTATTTTCGTTTCCTTAATTAATTGAATGGAATTATGTATATGACATAAATATATATATACATAAATATAGTATCATTATTATGTCATATATTTCATTATTATTCATTATATTTACTTTATAATCATTCATGAATGGTTAACATGGAGAATGAATCTCATCGCATCGTGGAGACTGTAGTCCGTACATACGCACGAGCGATGATATCATTCCCATGATCGTGGAATTGTATTGAAGTGTATGTATAATATTTCAGAATAAATATCACTTTACAATAATCATATATTGTTATTTATTTACACCATTATACCCATCCAAGTAAGGTGGTGGTCGAAAACAGGTTACACCACAGCGTGGAGACGGTATTACATACGTACGCACGCGCGGTGATTTCGTTTTCCGTAGGATGGATAGAAGGTGAAATAGGGTTGTTTCATATTTATAATAACATATCAATATATAAGTAATACTGATTTCATTACATTATAATGAGACAAATAAATATGAAGAAGTAGTATAAGAAAGAAACATGAGAAAATCGGAAGAAGAGATTACCTCTTCTTCGACGCACCTCCTTTAAGCTTCCTCTTAAGGAAGTAGAGTTGGTATTTTGAGAAAAACATAACCTCCAGAATGTTTCTAGGGTAGTGGAGAAGAGAAATGGGAATGGTTTGGCCAAGCTTCAAGGCTCAAAATGGTGTGATGAGAAGAGGGAATGGGTTCTCTTTTTATAAGGGAGGAGAGGGGCACCTTTCGAAAAACATAAAATATTATTTTATAATAAAGTAATATTCGGTTTTTAATAGCTCAAAATTGCTTTATTTAAAATATAAGGTGGGGATGGGTCGAAATACTCTCAACCAATAGATTTTAGATAGGTATGGGTCATTATATTAACCGTATCTTTTAGTTTTAACTCTTAGTTAATTAGATTGACATTTACCATGTCACTTTGTATTTTTATATTATATAGTTAATAAACATACCATATACATCCAAGAGACCCCCAAGTGGTCCATTAATGATACAGATATTACGATATAAGTATCATGTCTGAACATTAGATTTTTATGAATATAATAACAATTAATATTATAATATATTTTTTTAAACTATTTTATGTCAATTTTGACACTATTTGGTAATTGATTATTGTGAAAATCATAAAAGCATGATTAGTTATAATAAAGTTAATTAAATCAATAATAACATGTTATAGTGACCTATAAAATTACTGTAATTCAAAAAAGGGCTAAAATTACATTTATTTTGGTATTTATAACATCAATTGTGTTAATATTTCATTAATAGGATAATTAATGCATCATCATTGTGTCATAAATAAATTAAGTTATTTAATGTATAATAATTATAAATAAAATACAATTATGTAGGAAATATTTTAATCTTTCTAATTAATATTTATAGTCGAATTTATATTTTTTATAACCCTATAATAAAAATGATTAATTATTAAACTTTGAATTTAACTATTTTAACCCTTCTTTAAATAAATTAATAATAAATGTCCTAATCTAATCCAAGTGGACCTAAATGGTCATATTTTATTCCTAAGGTTGTTTTTGGTCGAATTTCACTTATTCAATTGAATTAGAACATGTGTTAGGGTAATAATAATATCATGTTTACCCTTAATTACTCTATTTACATTTAATCGTGGTAAATAAAAGTAAAAAGTTACTATTTACCAAAAATTATTTTCATCTCATTGAACCACATTTTAGTCCTTGATATTAATCGTTTCTCTAGGATTTTTGAATTTCCACCCACAGAAGCGGTAAAATTTCGTTTTATGTGAATTTCCAAATTATCCTAGGAGGTGGGTAAAAGACGGTGAAAAATTCAATAAAATTTTTATATATCTAAAATTATTATAAAATGACTCCACTAAATTAAATTGAACTTATATAGATATTATGTATCAATTCTGACCTAAAATAAATTTAAATAAAATAATTAATTATTTAAATATAAAGTTTGGTTTTAAATAGTAACCGAGTGTTTTCACTATTCATCAGAAATTGAAAGTTTTCAGAAAAATACCAAAAATTCACCCTAGGCTAATTTCAATATTCTGAATCCAAAAATTAAGTCCATTTTGAAAGATAAAATTTATAAAATATCAAAAAGTGGGTATCACTATTCATAACGACTAGTTTATATAATATTTTAATAACATATTGTTGTTTAGTGAAACTCGATATTGCGTATGACACACGCTATCGTGGAAGGTTGAGATTGAGTGAAAATCAAGACAAGTCAAGGATGCATGTAGTGCAAGCTCTTTTTGGTGTAGAGTACAACACAAGACATCAATGAAATTAAAAATAATATTTTTCATAAAATTTCGGGGTGTTACATATAATATACATTTGAATAGTCCCATGGATAGTAACAATTGAATTCAAAATAAATGAAATTAATAACATTGGATATCATGATCTCATACAACATGATATATATTCCATAAATAAATTTTAATAATATATTTGAATTGATGGTTAGTTATACACCAGAAACCCCTCTAAATAGAGATAGAAAACTAATTCGAATCATTACACTACTAATGCATTGAAGGCTTATCTATAACTCAGACCTACCATCCACTACACATCCAAATCATTCCCTATATATTTAATGATCAATGTAATTCATTAATCAATATATCGTGTTGATAAATATCAATATTTATAGAATAATATAGATTTTCAATATTTCCCAAATCAATCAAATAGAATTCAAAATAAGATACCATATGTATAAATGATATAATTTTTAAGAAACAAAAAATTATATGACAAGAATATTGATATTTAAGTTAAATTTAATGTCTAATGATAATATTAAAGTTAATGATTCAAGGAGAGTTACTTACTAGAAATTAATCAAGAATGTGATGGTCAATACATTCCCTCGTCAAACTGATCAAAAATAATGCTGAGAAAAAATAAGTGTTGAATAAATATAATATATCCCCAATAGATTATAACTAATATATATGGTTTTTTAAGAATAAAAATACTATAAAAATATCATTAAAAACATTATTGGTGGAAATACTTTTTTTACATTCAAAATATATTTTAAAAACTAAAATTTCCCAAAATATTAGGTAAAAGATTTTATTTGAAAAAAACCCTTGTATAGTTTTCGAGGATTATTGAATGTAATGAGTGGTAATGATAGAAAATAAATTTCTTCCATATTAAGAACTTTAAAAATAAATATTTCTTTCACATTTTCCTTATAAAAGTCAAAAACACATTTTTTTTAAATGGTTGGTAGATTCCTTTTTTAAACAAATAAAAAATATGAGAACAATGATTATAATAAGAGAAAATTATATGAGGAAAATATATATAAATGGATCTATAATATGAGAAAATGATTATAATAGAGGCAAAATAATTTTAGGAGAAATAATTAGTAAAAAATGTTTTCACACAATGAAATCAATTTATAAATGGGGAGACCTTTAGGAAAAAGTTATAATTCACCAACCTCATGGATATATCACACTCCTCATAGAGTTTTCTCTCTTAGTTAGGCTAGGATCAGAAGAAAATGGAAGAATGGATGAACAAATCTAAAATAGAGCATAATAGCCTACAACAAAATGGAATCTTTCAGCGGAAGAAAATAATGAAAAGATCTTAATCATTAAAGATCTTCCATAGAGGAATCCACTGAGATGGACAAAAATAATTCTGAGTTGAGATCACAAATGAACCGACAAACCTAGTTTAGAAGTTCTCCTTGAGAGAAAATGGTAGATTGGTGTTTGCATATAAGAAAATAAGAATAAAGGGAAATCTTATTATAATTTTTAGGGTGAAAAATAATTTTACCCATATTTTCAAGGGGTCCACGGTTTGGCCTCACTGTTGTCCAAACTGTGTGAAAATCATGCATCACACACTAACCATAGAGGGGTCTCACATGGTTTGGCCACACGATTGGGAAAATCATGCGCCAACCATGCTTATCTCATTTCCTAATGAGGGATACCACATGGTTTGGCCAAACTGTGTGAGAAACTATATACCAAACATTCCATTTGGATATACTAAAAATTGTAGGTATTGGGAATGGGTGTGTGGACCTGGGTGCATGGTTAGGAGAAACTATATACCGTTATTTTCCCTATGAAAATTCCCCCACATGGTTAGGAGAAACCATGTGGATTGGGCTACATGGTTTCTACCAATTGTGTAACATAGTTTTTTCTTCCCCCATCAAAGGATCCGAGCTTTAAATATGTATAGGACACCCCAAGAAGAATATGTAACCTCATTAGGCATCTATAATTGTTTCAAGATAATGAACTTGACTAAAATTTATGGATCTATACCTCATTGAAAAACTGAGTACTTACATTCTTCCCCCGTCAAATGAACTCATCCCTGAGTTATCTTCTAAGGGAAGAAAAACATCATCTAAGAATAACTATAGCCACTGAGCACATACATTGGATTATCACTCTTATGTATCATCCTATACACGGTCATGCTTACATATCACCCATACCAAAGGGACAGAACAACTTCAGAGATCCATCATGCTCTGGTCAACGATGTGTATATGATACTCCTAAAACAAATCATCATCATCTAACCCATACTCCTCGGGATCAAAATTATGAGATGGTTCAGCATGATAATAGAATAGCTATGGTACGTGGAATATATTATGCATAGAAGGGTACCTATAAGGTAATATAAACATATAGGCTACCAGCTCGACTCTATCTAAATTCTCAAAATGGCCACACATAATGAGGCAACGGCTTCGCTTTCTAATGTATCTATCTGTGCTAATGTCTATGTGTTACACAGAACAAAACATGATCCCCAAAAGTGAACTATAGAGGTCATCGATGATGATCAGCATAATATTTCTTTCTAGAATGACTGGTACACATATCATTTCAAATCAGCAGAACATAAGATGGGGACCTAGTAGCATTTCATATCCTGCCTCTAACCATCACTAGAGTGATTGACATGGACTACCATACAGGGAATCATAATTATCCATATAAATATTCTCATGAAATATATTATTATAATAGAACATGGTGAGAGAGAGATGCTTCTCCAAAGAATTGATGAAATCCAGGATGTATGAATATAGAATTTCCTCAAACACATGTATCATCCTTTCTGACTAGCCATAGATCTGAGGGTGAAAATTTCTACTCAGAAGCACCTATGTACACAAATATTTCTATAACCCATTCTAGAACTATGATGTGAAATAGTTATCCCTATTTGAAACAATAATACAAGGGACTCTATATAGTCATACAATCTAACAATCACACAGTCTTCCATACTCATAAAAAAATAAATCCTTCCAGATAAGAAGAATTTGGGCTAATTTTGTCAGTAAATCATTTACTACCCAACCTATTTCTCTACCTCAAGGCGACCTGGGTAAATCGACTAAAAAATTCATTGAAACATTCCAAATTCTATTCTAGGACCATTAATTTCTATAAAAATCATGAAGTTCATTGGTTCTCTACCCTCGCTTTATGACAAGTGGAACACCTAGTGATAAAATTTGCAATCTGTAATTTCATCCAAGTCCACAAATGCTGGCGACACATATCAAGATACATCACAGAGATACCTGGATAAACTACCCACTGAGAAGCATGAAACTATCAATTCATCTCATATCTCATATTTTTAGGAACCTAGATACTCCCATGTATACATATGATGTTATCTCCATCAAGAGATCAATCTATAGGTGGGTCCTCACCGAAAATACTCTCTTAGTGAACTAGGCCTTCAAGATCTGAAAAATGCATGCTCTTCACCCAATCAAGGAGTGAAGAGGTAACCAAAAAGGTTGTAATAAAATAATTATATTTACCCTCATGAAACTCTTGATACAGCTTATAAATAAGGGCAATCAATTACTATTCATTACTTACTCCATGTAAGTCATGTTCTTCAGTTTTATGGCTCGATATGTCTGCTACTAAATTTCCCTTTCTAGCAATATAAGTAATTTAAAATTCAAATAAAATGAATTAATTATACCCTTATTTGATATCTAAGATTCACTTCATGATGATAAAAGATATATTTTAGGATTTAATGGTGTTTATACAACAAAAGTTCTCACCCACTAGAGGTTTCATCCAACAATGCAAGGCATGAATCCCTTATATAAGATTGAGGTCATGTTTTTAGTAATTACACCCATGATGTATCAACTAGTTAGAACCATACATACAGACTTTATCCTCCTACATCATAACTACACCCAACCCAATACATGATACATAAAAAAGAATTGTATATCATCTTCCAAGCTCTTGCATAATCAGAATTCATTCTGAAGTAATCCTTTATTTCCTCTCCATAAAGGCCCTATCACATGATTTTGAAAATAATAACTTCACACCATCATATGTAAGAGAATTATGAGGTTTATCAAGGCATGATAATTACTATATGAAATTCCTATAATATCCCACCAACTCTTTGAAAATCTATATATCAAACATGTTCTTGGATATACTAGGAAACCACAACACTCACCTTCTTGGGGTCAGTTGATACACCTGATTGTGGGATAATATGACCAAATAAGTTATCTTTATTTATCCAGAATTAAAAGATAGTGACCTAACATATATATGATTCTCTATAAGTGTATTCAAATTGATCTAATAATTTATTTTATGGGCATTATGTGTATGAAAATACACCAATATATCATCCACAAAAACCATAAAAAAGGCATCTAGATAGGGGTGAAAAAACATGTTCATGAATTCCACAAAAATGTTGGGTGCATTCGTAATACAGAACTGTATCACAAGATACTCACATGAACCATACCGACTACAAAAATTTGTATGTTGCAAATCTAAATGCCTGAGTCACACCTGATGATAGCCCAAAATCAGTTTGATCTTTGAGAATACCATATCTCCTTGGATTTGGTCAAATAGATCATATATCTAAGTTAATAGAAACTGGTTCATAACTATAAACTAGTTCAACCATCAATAATCCATAAATAAGTGATGGGTCCCATCTTATTTATTGTAAAAAAACATGGGTGGCCACCAAGATGAAGTACTAGGTTAGATAAACCCCTTTGATTCTAAACCCTCTAACGATCACTTGAGATCCAAGAGCTCAGTGGGTACAATCCTGTATAGCAGAATAGAAACTGGCTACAAGAAAAAACTCAATTGTAAACTATACCTCTCTCTCAAGAGGTGAGCTATAAAATCATTAATAATAACTTCTCTAAAACTATCTGCCATGGGACGAAATATTCAATATGTATTCTTTGCTCCTCTATGAAAATATTAGCAATATAAGAGGACTCTCCACCTAGACCACGATTCTACTGTCTAGCTATATTGTCTTGGAAATTTCACTCACCCTTGTAAATATAACTGTTTCCCTTTGGGTATTCAAATAATACCCTATGGTGATATAATTCCACATAGGCATGATATAAAACCAAACAATCCATTCCAATAATGAAAACGAGGCATGTCATCTCGAGTATGAGGTTGTCCCATAAAGAGTAACTGCCTACCTCAAGGGTGCAGTCCCTATATTAGCATATTCCATCATATCCCACAAGTAACAGAGTGTTTAGGGTCATCACCCCCACTAAAATACAAAATTTTCATCCTAATACTTTCCTTGATAAATACAGAGATAAAGGATTGAGATGAAACTATATAAATAAAATAGATATAGTAGTGGAGGATGATATAATAGTGCCTCATACAATAAATTTTTCTACACTCTGATCCTCAAGTATCTACTGTAAGGCATGCAACTGGCTAGATCTGGAGCCCTTTGTTATATCTAAACTACCCTGAGCAGGTCCTCTATACTAGCATTGATGATCACAAATATGGATTCCATGACTATGACATCCTCCTCTGTCTATCCTACTGGTGCTACTCCAACTCCCCACCTAACGTGGGGCTACTAATCCTACCACTAAATGTGGAGAGTGTATAGATCCTCATCCACTAGAAGAATGTAGAATTATCTAATAGAATCTTTGAAGATGTCCCATATGACTGTAAGCATGGAACTCAAGAGGGTTTCTATCACACTGAGGCTTCATATTCCACTTTTATCCACACATACAACATATAATGTACCTTCCTATGACGATACTCTATCCACCACTAATCTAATTAGAAACCTCAAGGATACACTTAATTCTAACAGAAGAACTATCTCCTTATCTCAACACTAAACATTTGTACATGTTACTATAAAATTCTCTTAGGTTGTGCTCAGTGATAAGATCATGATTAACAGTCATCAAGAAGGTAGTTAGGTGAAATAAATTCACCTCCGAGTGGATGGTATACTTGAGCCCATCCTAGAAAAGCCATGATATCGATAGCTCAGCACCATCTAGAGGCGGTTAAAATCCTTAAAACTTAGTAAAACAAACTGAAAAGTCTATGATAGACATAACATAATTCACTGTGTGTGTGAACTCTCTAGATTGGACAAATCTCCACATCTAAGGTAAAAATTAATCGTATAAGTTGTTTTATAAGTCCTCCAAGACCACGACATGATGATGAGCATCCTGATTAATCAAATTCCATCATGATTTGGCTCAATAATGAATCATTTAGGTGGAAGGATTTACCCTCCCCTCTATAGGGATCTTAAATGCTCGATGATAGATAAGATGGCCTATATCCAAGACTCAACAGTTTGAGGATCGCCATCCCCTATGAAGAAGGGAAGATATGGTTGCTACAAATCATGAGTCATATCTTCCATTATAGGTTTATGTCATAGATATCCTTATAAAGATTCTATCAGAGTCATAAAACTCTCTTGAAGATGAGCATCAATGCCTAGTTCAGGGATAGTATGTGGTTCCTTAAGTGGAAATATTAGAGGTATCACGGGTGGCTCAAGGCCAACCACCTATGGAGTATGGTCATTGCCACCCTCATGGCGCATGAAAAGAGGGTATTCTAGAAGAATCTCTTTAAAATTTCTGAGAACATTACTTAGAACATGATTTTAGAGTACATAATTACACAAGTATAATAAAATTATAAGAATGAGTGATCACTATTAAAGGTACTGCACTAACTACCCACTTAGAAGGACAGGGTTTTGGTAAGTGTTCAAAATTTGATTTACAAAGGTTCTTGTATATGAAGGTTCAATTTAACTTTTCCTATTCGTTTACTAGATACTATTTGATTTTAAAATTCATGATTTACATTTAATTTTTATTTTCATATATGCATATTTATGTTTCAATTAAATTGATCTTCATTCCATGCTAATAAAGGCCCATACAATTTATAACTGAATATAAATCCCATTTAATTTCATATTAGTTATCTTACAATCAGTTTTACAATGTTATAGGTAAATGTACGGTTTCTCAACATACTAAATTATCCATTCCAATTCATGAGGGCCCATACACTTTATAAATTGAAACTAACCATATGCACATTACTATCATGGGTAGAAATTTGTTATTTAAGATGTCACCATCAACTTATATTAGAAAACACTATTTAGATAGATACTAACACATTAAATAAAAACATCATTTCCCTTTAGAATATGTTAGTAGCATGGTAATATATAACAAACATGGTTCACTCAATAATCAAAAGAAACACAATCAATGAAAGCATTACAATATACCTATACGACTTGGAATATTCATGGCATGTGAATTATACATTCCTATAATAATTCATGTTTCAATTATCCTTTTAGTATCAAGAAAAGTTAAATATACATAAAACATATTAAATATTATAATTCATGTGTATCACCCAATGGTGGAAGTACATCAACTATAATAGGAAAAATATAGAACAATAGTTTTCCATTCCCATGGAACTTGGAATTTACCCTGAACACAAGTTTCCTACACATAGGAATATCTTATAACAAAGTTCCAACATTTTATTAATATCCTGTCTATATTGCCTAATCAATAATAAAAAATAAAATAAAATGAGGCTCTGATACTACTTTTTTATGTCCGATCCTAGAGGTCATTAAACAGTTTCCTGGCCCGGTGGGCCAAATAGCCTCAAATGAGCCTCCCCATTATCTAGAGGCTATAGAACAGAATCAAGGTCATAGGGTGTGTCCATGGGGATACAATAAACTCATGTTAGAGTGGATCTTAGATAATATATAATAACAATTTGATAATAATAGTGGAACAAATAAAATAAATATGGAAGTGGAAGTGATAATAATCATCCATAAATAAAAATAAACTCAAAATATTAATAGTAACATATAAAAAAGATGATGATGTAATTTCATGTCTCTAAAAAATAGGAAAAATTTTATACAATGTTTAAGCGAGAAATTACAATACATTTTGTACAAAAGAACAAAAAAACCAAAAACTATCCAATAATCCAAAGCATTGTATCGGTTATATTCTTCCATGATCCATCTTAAATAAGAAATCAAGTCAAGTTTCCAATGGAAGATGCTTCCCCTTGTCCATACATTCAATCATGTAATCTACTCATGTACCAATTTCTGCCCAAATTAGTTATGAGATAAATCTTAGTAGGCCACCACCGATGGTGTCTATACAAATTTATTTTGTGAATATAAACTGAACAGTGTGCTGGTACATATAAATGTAAATAAATGAAAAATATAAACTCATAAAAGCATCAAAATCAACTGGAAATGTCTCTAAATATGAGATCATTTACTAATTTAATTTATATATTTTTATATAGATAAATTATGTGAAAGTCTCAACAAAACCGAAATAGATCATAATAATAATAAAGGAGGATCCAATGTGAAACAAAGGCATACTTGACCCCAGGGGTTAGCCAACATATAGTAATAACTCATTCTATCTTTCAATAAAGGTGTCTAAGTGTAATATATGGGGATTTCCCAAGTAATTCCACTATAATAGAGTCAAACTGAGTTCATGGAACTCATCCATAATAATCACAGGCTAAGCATGACTAGGCACAATGGGGTGAATCCATGGATCCACATGTCTAAAGACATCAATATATTTCCAAGGAGTGTATCTAAAGCGTCCTAATATTTGAAAATATAGTGAAAGGATCCTACGACATCATGTTGGGATTTCTCTAGTTTACAATGACCATGTTCCAATGTGGGTATCTCATTTGGTACCCAGATCCTTGAATAATAATGGCCTCTTCTAAGTGATCAAGTAATTCTCTTGGGAATCCAAGCCTGTATCAAGTATAACCACTCTTATAAGGATAAAAAGAAACATACTAAATATTTACCTTATACATATATCATTATTTAATTTAGGTCATATAATTCTCATTCTTTTTTATAATTCATTAGGTTCATTCCATCACCTTTCATTAATGTGACAAGGTTTATCAGGGAAATCAAACCATTTAATACATTAATTACATAATCATTTATAGTATCATTTTTCACCCTTTAAATAATCATGATAAGGTGAATATATATATGAAATAACGGAATTTGGTTACATTTTAACTAGGACAACTGATATCTATAAATACACTATTGATTTAGTCATTTTCATATTTCTTTATTGAACTAAATCACTTACATTAAAAGTTTATGTGATAATTACATAAACTATACATATTCTAGATATTATAAATTCATAAATTATATTAATTAAATTGAATTACCATTAGTAGGTCCCAGCCAATACACATGAACAGTGTCTCAATTAATTAAAATAATGGTCAAAAGGGAAAACATGGAAAGAATCCTTTTTGATATAGATAGAGATTATTTCACAACCACCAATGAAATGAATAACATGTATATAAAAGGATCTAAAATAAATAGACAATTATTATAATATATTATATGAATTTTAGGGACAACTGGTGAAATTAGTGTTCTCACAATGATGAAAATTTATAAATGATGATGCTTTTAGGGAAAAATCATAATCCACCTACCTAGATCCTACAACACTCTCTTATTCTAGTATAAACCCTTATTTTATCCTATATAAGATTAAAATGGTAGAATATTTGAATGAACTAAAATTAGGTAATACCATCTTGTATCATAATAGAATCATTGAGTGGAAGAAAAAAGACAAACGAATCCTGAGGATTGAAGAGCTTACCTAGATGTATATGACAAGATGAACGAATCATATTTCTGAGTTTTGACAGTGAATAAATCCACTTATCTAGTTTAGAATATATCCTCAGGATTAAATGGGTTCTTTTGTGTGAATAGGAGAAAATAGGAAGAAAGGGTGAGTATATAAGAATTTTAAGGGGAAAACGTAACTTTACCCAAATACTAAGGGGACACATGGTTTGGAATCATGGTTTCTAAAAAATTCCTCAACCATGATCCATGACCTAACCATAGTGGGGCCTCACATAGTTCAGTTACATGGTTTCCCAACCATGCACTAACTGTTCTTAGCTTACTACCTCCGGAGGGACCCCACAAGTTTTGGTTGCACAGTCTAAGAAGTTGTATTCCAACCATGCCATCTGGATCTGCTAAAAATTTAATGCATATTTCATGTGTATGTGGCCATGGGTGTATGTTTATGGTAAAACATGAACCCCTATTTTCCCTCTGAAAATGAACCACGTGGTTTGGAGGAACCATACAGGTTTTGTGGCATGGTTTCTACTAACCGTGCGGACTAGTGTTTTCTTCCACTAGTTGGGGATCCAACCTCCAAAAAAGCCTCAGACACCTCTAAAAATTCTATGACCTCTTTAAGATTCTATAATATGTTAAATATAAATAAATAGATTAAAATTTAAAGTATTCATGCCTCATAATAAAACCGGGTTCTTACACATTCTTCATTTATGGATTGTTAAGAGTCTCTTAGTGACTATTGACAATTTTAATTCTTTCTGGTTGTTTTTGTAGGTGGTATCAACCATTGAAGTGGTTTTTAGGATATTACTATGAAAATAATAAAATTTTATCTCTATTCATATTAATATATTATGACTTGTATTTTTATACTGTATGAATGGATAATTTTTGAATAATATATTCACATAGTGTGTTACGAATTCTAAATGGGATTTCTTGTGATATTATGAAATAGTTTTTGATTAATTATTATTTCCTTAATGTGAAAATATATAGTTCATGAACATAATGTATGGTCTGGTTTTCTTCAAAAGATTCCATTCTTTTAAATTATCAATTTTTATGCTGAAAATTTTGATCAATTTATAAATTGTATCAAGATCCATAAATTAATTATTTTTCAATTGTTTGGGTTATATCCATTTAATTTATTTTTAAAAAGTATCATATATGTTCATAAGACTTATAAAAATTATCATTAAAGGGTAAAAACACATGTTTTATACTTATGCAATGATACCATAAAATCAATCATGTAATATTGAATTATATATGCAAAACAAAAACATGAAAATTACTAACATTCCCTAGTTATTCATTATCATTTAAAAACATACACATGTTTGAAAAATAATTCACTCCATTCCACTATAACCTAAATGAGTTATATGTGAAGGAAAAAAATTTATAACTTAGTTAAGTGTTTGGTTTAGTGGTGAGATAATGGATGGGTTAAGTAAGTTAGAAGAAATGAAATTTTTTCTCAAATTTAATTCATTTACTAACAAAACTAAAAAGTTATATACTATTAATATACTTACATTCATAAATGACTAAATATGGGATGGATTTAATGTATTCAATTTTAGATATTAAATCAAAATGATTTATTTTATAAAAAAAATCAGGTGTAATACAATGTCCTTTATATTTTGTTTTATAAAATCATACATTATTTTCAATAATTTTTTTTATATGTATTGTTTTTGTTTTAACTTTATAAAATAATATATTTGGAAGTGGGTTTAAGAAATCCTTGAATATATTTGATAAAAATATTGATTTATTTCATTATGTTCATGGTAACCAGTTGATATTAAATCATCCTAATAGTTGAATAATTTTTTTCTAAACATGAATAAATGAAATAAGGGAAATAAAAAGTTTTTGGATCATACTATATCTATTTTTAAGTAAATAATATAAATTAAAAACTTTTATTCAATGGTTTTTACTACTTTGATTTCATTTTAATGGTATTTCATGATAAAATCTTGGCTATCTTATTGGTGATATGTATAGAAGAATTCTAATTCTATTATGAGATATGTTGTACCAAAGAGATAAATTAATAGTTCTAAAATGATTAACTGTTTTTTTTATTAATATCATGTAATTTAAATGATAATGTTAGGTAAATTGAGCATGTATATTATTTTTTTGTATAGAGAGTGTTTCTTTTAAGATGAAGAAAATGTATATTTCTTTAATATAGAGAATTTATTTTGTATCAATATTCTTTGTTTTGTTATCTATTTCATATACTGGTGATCAAACCTTTTTCTAAAAGTTTCATTTGAATCCTTTTGTGATAGATACACATGGAGATGCACAAAAACACACAAATATATATATATATATATATATATATATATAACTCCTCCCTCTAAAGATATGTGTGGCCATCTTAGTGAAGATGTTATATATACAGATCCTCTATATGAGGTAATAAGTGACCTCCCAAAGAGGGTGTTTATAGGCACATACCCAAATTTATATATACATATTTATATATGTTTGTCAATATAAGTTTGGTATATGGCCTCCTATATAAGATGAAACCAGTATTAAGTCCTAGGTTCTAGGTTAATATTGATATAGGTAAAGTAGATATAGACCCTTCGAGTAAAAAACTATTTTTTATATAGAAATTAGCAGACATATTCATGGATACACAAGTCTATCCGATATTGAGATGAGACCCAATTGTTGGTTCCCTATCTAATATTTATGATGGCACCCCGCATAGACACCTCAGTGAACTTGAAACATCAATTTCTATATATCACATAAGATAAGGTGTTTGATAGTCATTGTATGTTCATGGTGAAACTAGTATCTAATGTTTTAGTATAAATAGAGAATGGAGGTTATATTTGGGTTGATATTTTGTACGGTCACGTTGCTTATCCCTTTTCAATTTTGTTACATCTACCTTATTATATATTAGCATGATGGGGTGTTAACATATGATATTATTATATGTCATATTGTGATGTAATTAATACTCTTATTTTGTTACCCAGTATATTAGGGTTCCTACACTAACTATCTTGTAAACATTAATCATATTTATGTATCACAACAGACTCAAAAAAGATTTTGTTTATAACATACTATATTAACCAGTGAGGGTAAATCATTCCAGAATATTAATCCATAAACTATGACACAATTCACTAAACCCTAATGATCAGGGATCTATCATGGGGTACTAGATTCCTAGATTAAGAACCATTAATATACCCAATTTAGACCCACTACTGTCATTATTTTCTTTATATCGTTTTTCATGTAATATGTTATATTTTTTCACTCTCTATGAAATCACCATAGCACCTTCTGTGATTTTCTAAGATCCTTTGGTTAATGTGTCACAATATCCTTTTTCATCAAATTGTCTAATAGAAATTAGATTCCTTAAATGTAAAATAATTCACCTATAATATTTTAATATATAAATGTTTCCATTTTGGGTTTTTACCTATATGAAATGTTTCTTAAAAATATCAAATTTTTATCCTCAAAATGATGTTCCTTCATAAAATTTCCTCTCTCATAATTCCATAGAGATTTTGTATCTATGGTTAAATGGGAAGAGTAACCAAAGATCAATATCCAAGACTCTATAAGTTTGTAAACACTTAACATGAGTGTATCAAAAAAATCTTTATGATGTATTATTTAAAGATTCACTACAAGATGTTTTTTTATTTATAAGGTAATATTTTTTAGAAATTTAATTTGTGAAATATATCCTAAATAAAGATAATAAAATGATAAAAGTTTCTTATTCATTAATATAATGAATTATAGATTTACCTAAATCAATATTTAGTATGAATAATTTATGGATAAAAACATGGTTTATTGTAAAGGGATTTATATTCATGCTTAATAAATCCATCATTATACTCATTATTCCCTCTTATCACTTAATATTGAACACATCAATTTTTACTAAAGTTAGATTTGATATACCAAGATATTTCTGATCTAGAAATGCAAAATCATCATCTAACGTTAATTTCAAATTATTCCCCAGGAGTTGATACTTAATTGAATCAAATTTCAAATTACCATATTTTTCCATTATTTAGAAAAAAAGTTTTCATCCTAAAACCATAAAATTATTTGTTTCCAATTTTTAAATAAATTTGGAAAAAAATAAATGATAAATATATGATAAATCAAATATTGGTATTTTACATGGTTCAAGAAATGTATCCAATATCCACAATGTAGAAAAAAAATTGACTATTTTTTAAGGGAAATTATAATATTTTATACCACACAACCACTAATGAGTCTAATCCCAAAATTAATATAAATGTTGTACAATTATATGTGTAAAATATTTTTACAAAATTAGAAATTTATGTCAAACAAAGGTATTCATTAATTTAACATTTTCAAAAAACTTCACATAAACAATATTTATTTAGTTATTCATCATGGACCCAATTTGTATTTTATTTTTTAAATTATTTTATATAAAATAATTTTCATCGCCATTAAGGTGTTATTGTATAGGGTAAGATAGATAACATAAGGATCCACACACATCTCAATAAGTTAAATAGAGAATATTTTGTTAATAATAACAAATATATATTTTAATTAATATAATATATTTATTTGAATAATATATATATATATATATATATTATACATGGTCTCTATCATCATGAGGAAAAGGAAAATTGGGTGCATTTTACATTTTATGGTTTTACCACTCCTGTTTTACAAAACCCCAACCCCTAATTAAAATTTTCTCTCTCCCTAGATTCATCTTGGTCCTCCACCCCATTATATGTTTTTATATACGATATTATTGATTCTATTATAGTTAACATAATAAATGATGATTAATTATATCAAGAGAATTTATATAGTCGAATTAAATATATAAATATATATTAAATAATTAATTAAAAATTATGTAGTTCTTGTTTTTAATCTAAAAATATATATTATAATTAAATATTGGTTACTTTGTTGATAATTAAATTTATTTGTTTCATTTAATATATTATATTATTCTTAATACTAAAAAATATATGTTACATTTTCTCGAAATAATTTTGGGACCTATGGTAAAATATGAACATTTTCTTCTATCACATTTTCCACACCTCTTCCACCTGCCAATTTCCTCAGTATAAATTTTCCCTCCCACCAACAAGACCATGTTATCCCAACTTATAATATATTCTTAGTTATGAGTATATAGTTATTGGAATAAATGAATTCATTATTATTTGGTTACCCAACACACACCCCAACATATAATAAGTAAAAATAAAAATAAAAAATTATAGAATGGGTGAAAATATATTTCTCCAACTAGATTTTTAAATATTAAATATAAATAGAAAAAGAATTAGTACAATAGAATCGAAAAAATAAAAAACTAAAGGTGATTCTATGGATTCATACATCTACTAATAATCCCCCACCATATAATCATCAAATCCATGAAACACTAAATAGATTTCAAGAATGATCAAGTAAATCCAGCTTTAATAAATATTACACATGTTACCCATATATACATAGGGATTAAACCTTATAAATAATCCTAAAATTATTGGAACCATTATGAATGAATATATCACCCTTATGGATGAGTCTAGTGAAATATATGAAAGGCCCTTTCCAATACATTTACATGTCATCCAAACATCTACCCTTATGCATGGGTCTAATGAAATTTTCCAAACACCCTTGACTATAACTTTATATAGCCTTAATGTAGGCACCTTTACAAATAGGTCCAACGACCTTTATGAAACATCCATTTATGTACCCTTAAGATTCCTCCATTATACATATGCATGGGACCATAGTCTATTATGTATCATCCCTGGTAGTACTATTATGTACCCTTCATGAATGCTACCCTAATGCATGGGCACATAGAACATTATAGAGTATACATTCTAGTACCCCTATATAGCCTCCATTAAAATTATGCAAGTTTCCAACAAATGAAGATTTATTATCCAAATAATATATATGGTTAAATCAAAATTTAATACAATTAAATATGATTAAATTTTTAACTGAATATTAATTATTTATATTTTTTAATTAAATTATATTTTTTGAAATTAAATATTTGGTATTTAATTAATAATAATTATTATATTATTTAATAAATATATTATATTAGCTTAAATACTAATTTCATCATGAGGTCAAGGGTAAAATTCATACATTCCCATTGTTGTATTTTTTTACCCCTCTTTCATGCAACCCTCACCACTATTTGAAATTATCAATCCCACCAGCACCATCATGTTCCAAGTCACCATTATATTATCCATGTTATTAGAGAATTAATATTTTAAAAGTGAACATTACATTTGAGGATTAATCATTCAAATGGTTTCCATATAGTATAATCAAATATTCAGATAATTAATTGTGAATTAATATTTAAATAAAAATTCAATAATTGATTTATATAAATAAATGATATTTTTCTTAATTAATATAGAAATTTTAATTAATAATAATGGGTTTATGGTTTAATGAAAATATTGTAATAATTTAAATCATAAAAATATGTGTGATAAATGGTCTTGATTATCATGGAGTATAGGGTAAAACATTTACATGTACATTTATAATGTTCTCCCATCCCTCTTTTATGAACTTCATACCCTATTTGAAATCAAATATCTCCTCATATTTGTCATGTTCCCTCACATTGAAATATCTTTTGAGTTTCACTTTTATTGTTATTGTTAGAAATGATTTTTAAAATTAATATTTATTATCTAATTATTTTTCATTCAGTCAAATCAAATGTTAGCTTAACTTATTAGGATCAAATATTTAATTGATTATTAAATATTAGAATTGTTTAATTAAATAGTATCTATCATTATTAAATTGAGGATAAACTATAATTAAAAATAATTATATTATTCAATTAATAAATTTTATTATTTTAAATCATAATAAACTTATTTTATATGTGGTATCTATCATTGTGAGTCTATAGGTAAAATGCATACACTTTCCCATTTTACATCTTCCTAACACCATTCAATAAAACCTTCATCCCGAGTTAAAATTTTAAAAATTAATTTTTAATAATTATTTAAAAATAATATTTTAATGGTAATGTTTTGAAATATTGTTATGATTTAAAAAATTTATTCTGGTGTGTTGAAACCTAAAAATATGTATTGAATGATAATTTTAAATTATTTTTTGAATGTATAGTTGTTATTTTCTATAAATTATTTAGTTTTATCAATTTATTATATTAAATGTATTATAAAAATAACTAACTAAAATGTGTTTTTATGATATTTTTAATATTTAAGATCATTGTTGTAAGAAGTCTTCAGATTATCATCTTTATTGTCATCATCATCAAAACCATTATTAAGAGGGTGGAAATCCTTACTTCTCCCAACCATTCTTTTATTTAATTAGATAAGGAGGAGAGGTTATCCCTCTCCTCTTATTAAATATATTCCTTCAATAATATTATTTTATCCACCAAGGGGGTAGAGTCTAGGTGTGTTCTCCTTCCATTTCTCTCTCTCTCTATTTCTCCTCTTCTTATTCACCTTTTTGTAGCGTAATAAATAATTTATGTATTTTATGGGATTTTATTTTTGGATTTCACCATGCAATGGTAAAACCCTAATTTTTAGAAGTGGATTTTATCCTTGCATGGAAGAGGGGAAATTTAGATCCCTATGAACCATATTTGAAGAAAATGTGTCATTGATCAGGTTCTGGATTAGTATATCAACACTCATACCCATGAATAACATTGTTTTTCATTTTAATAAATTGTGATTTTTTCAATGGGATTTTATAAGTCTATGAATAGTTTAATGATTTATTTTATTCTTGATTTTTGAGTTTATAATGGTATCAAGATGTAGTGGTTCTATTTCTATTATATTATTAACAGAACCACCTATATAAAAAACTCTTTCAAAAATGAAATTAATATTTTTTTTAATAACCTAATTCAATACCAAGATAAACAAAAGACTTAAAGGGGGTCATATTTTAGTAAAACATGGAATCATTTAAAGTAATATAAACTTTAAATAATGGTTATGATAATGGAAAAATTTGATGTCGCTGTATATGTTAATGTAGGACATTTCTTTTTATTTTTTAAAGAATATCAAGCATTCAATTTAAATATTAATTTTCGGAAAACTTTTGAAATATAGGGAAAAATGTATTTTATAATAATTTAATATTGTTACAATTATATTCATAAAATCATCTTCAAAACATGGAAATGTAAGAAAATGATTTGGAACTAAAACATTAAAAGATGATTTTTAAATGAAAACTTCTTACCTTGAGTCCCAATCATTAGGTATATTCTTTATCTTCAAGAATAAAAAAATTAATCAAAAATATAAATTCTTAAATATACTTTATTCAATACTATTATTAATTTTATTTTATTTCTTAATATGATATATGCAATTACTTAATAATTTTAGTACACTTTGGATGTTTTTATGGTAGTTGGTTTATTTGTCAAATATGACATTGTTATGTTAACTATGGTCAAAGAGGTGATTATTTCATCCTCACCCAAATAATAATCATGAAATATTTATCAAGTTTGTGAATAAATTATACTTTTAAAATAAATCATGAATTATGGTTATGAAAACTGAACTACATTATAATAATGGAGATAGTAAGTTTTATATACGCATGAATATCATTTCCATTTTTGAACAACTAATATGGAAAGAAGGTAACTGTTATTTAATAATAAAATAATGATTGTAATATAACAAAAAACATATTTTTTCTTCAATTATACTTATATATATCATCCAAGTGATGCGTTGATGAAAAAAACACAATGCTTCATAGAGGTGGTTGTCCACCCGTACAAACGAACGATGTTATCATTTTATAGTAAGTGAAATGGTGTGATATAAAAGGATATATCATATTTTCGTAAAGATAAATATGTCATGAAAATAATAAATAAAAATTAACTCCATAATTATAACCTAATGTGATAGGTGATCATGAAAAATGAATTACATCAGTTCGTGAGGTAGTAGTCTGGTGTGTATATGAATGATGATTTTGTTTCCCATTTGGCAGAAGAGGATGTTATAGTAGGTTTTGAAATTAAAATAATAAAATATAATTTTAAGGGAGGTAAATGTTTTATTATATCATTGTGGTTGAAGAATATTTTAATAATTTGGAAGAAGAAACAAAACAAAACACTTAATTAAGAATGATACCTCTTCTTTAGACAACCTCTTTAGGATTACACCTAAATCCTTCCTATATAGGATTTATAATAAAACAAGCCCTATAGTATTTTTAGAGAGATATAAGAAATTTATTTTTTTAGGTCTTTTCTTATCCAAAATACTTAAAATGTGTTAATAGAAGATTACGGGGGGTTTTAAATGGGGATAGGACACACTTTGAAATTTTCAAAATAAAACTAATACCCACATTTTTCTCATCCAAAAGGGATCCAAAATAGACCATTATTGAGCATTGGGTAATATAATTTTTAAATATGGTGAGTCAATAGATTTTATATTTTTAGTTCATTTAAACCCTTATATTATTAGTTGAACCCCCCTATAAAATCATTTTCACCTTAACTGTGGAAAAATATTTTTACTATTTTCACTATTAATTATAATTAAAATTTGGTTAAACTTATTATATATTATATATTATTCTAAATCCAGATGTGATATCCAGCTCTCCAAATTCAAATTATATTATTTAGAAATTAAACTTTTCAAGAAAACCTTATAATAAAATAATTTAATTAAAACCCTTTTATTTTTTATTTAAAAAAAACTTAATATTTTTATAATGAATATAACTATGTAATTATTAAATAATAATAAAAATAAAAATGATTTTTTATATCATTACCTATGTTGTTTAATATCTACCTATATATATTTTTATGAAACATTGAATTACCCTGATTAATTATTATTGGGCATGGTACTCACGTCATTACATATTATGGGACTTTCCACTCCTTTCATTACTTGTTATGGGAAATGACACTACAATAGAAACTGGTTTATGGGGCGCAATTCTCCATTTTTAGTAGTTTATTGGGATTACATGGGGATTTCACAGGATCCTATTTATGTAATTATTATAACATCATAATGAAACTTGGAATCTAAATCCATAATCCTGTGGTACCTCCCCGTGATGATTTGGTTTATAATACCTTTTTTAATTGGGTGTTCAATCTACTTAAATGAATATTTCTACATTGTTTAATTTATAAAACCTATATTTTATGAAGAAATTTTTTTTATTTTATTCAATAAAATATTCATTTAATACTTTTATATGTTTCTTTAAAACTAGCATGATCATTATATTTTCTCTGTGTAATATTTATTGACTATTAGGTAAGATTTATAACCTATGTGAATATACTAATCCCTATGTATTCTAACCAGTGTGTATAAAAATTTATTTTTCATTCTTTTTAGGTAATGCATCAACATGTTCCATAGTACATCTTATTGATAGGAAGTGTTCCGACATGGACCTTGTAGGTGGGTAAAAAGTGGTTTATGGTGGATCCCAACAACTTAGGCTATGTGTTTTATTTTTGTTTAATACTTGATTATGGTTACTCATATTGAATTAATATGATATTTTTGTTTGAAATTTAACATTATCATATTGATAGATAATTTTGTTGTTTTATTTTTTTCCCTATATAAATATAATATATGGATTATTTAAATTTCAATAAAATCAATCCCCACACAGTTAGATGATGCACAACTATTACGGAGTGTGGAAAAGGGTATTTAGTTTCTCTTAGGGGTAGTATGTAAGATCCTAACCTTTTTGTTTATTTCTCAAGCTAATATGTGGATACTCTTTTTACTTATTTTGATTATATTTTATTCTTTTTATCTTGGTTGTGTTTGGGTGAAAATTGGAATTTTTTGAGGTGTTTGGGCCCCTGTTCACAGTTGGCATATGATTTACTCAAACCATGCACCATGCCTCAAAAAACCGTTCAACCCCAAATAAAGAGGAATTTCAAGGTTGGTGCATGGTTTTTAAATCCATGAACCCTCTTAGGAGTAACCGTGCCCCCCCCCAGAATAAGATCATGATTTAGGTGTACTATTTGGAAAATCATTCACCCATACCCAAGAAATCGTGCACATATGTTTAATTAATATTAAAATTGGTTTTAAAAGTATAAAACCCCATGTACTTCACCCTAATTCAACTCAAGTCGACCCTAAATATTTTCACTTGTTTTTTGAGGCCCCCATACAAATTCAAAGTCCTTTCAAACTCTATTCTTCACGAATTGAAGACCAAATTAAAGATTTGAACCTCTTCTAATAAGAGATTCCATTCCTGTGTGATTTTCTTTATTTCCATTCTCCATTTTAGGATAAAATGGGGATGGTTTTACTCCATTGGTAATGGATATAGATCTTGGTTTTGATAGAATTAATACATTTTATCTTATATCTAGATTCTGCATCATGATCTTGTTCGTGGTTATGATCATAGTTATTTTGCTTCAATTGGGGATTTACATTGGCAATCATTTTTCAATTATTTTGAAGTAGGTGGTATAAATTCAACTATCATAGGCTTGAATTCCAATTGTGTGTATTTTTTTTAAAATTTCATTTGGCATGTTTGGAAATTGAATCTCTAATTGAATAAATTTATTTATTAATAAATTTATAATATATTTATATTAGTTAATTGATTTTACATGTGAATATGAAATGACATAATCTTGGGAAAATTGAATTGGTAACTTCAATTATGAAATTGGTGAATAATTGGATATTAAATTGATTGATGAATGAGGTTATGATAATTTCTCAATTGATGAAATTGGTGGAATTGGATTAATTAATTGGTTAATTAATTATGGAATATTATGATATCGGAATTGATGGGATATTCGGATTGTGTGGTTGGTAAATTAATTTTATTGTGAATTAATTAACATTAATAATTATGAGATGTTTGGTTTAACATTAATGGGTTAATAGGTTTATGATTTAAATAATGTAATATGGTTTAATGGGGAATCATTCATATTATTCCATGTTATTAAATTGGGGAACCATGTTTATTGTGATAAATTTTAATGGTATACAATGATGTGAAGTGAGGATAAAAAGGGTCACTTTTAATTTACCTTAAATGTGTGATGATTTTGTGCGGGACAGGAACTAAGGATCCAAATACCCGTGTTTGATAATTGTGTGTGGGATTGTGTTTGAGGCTCAAAATACCCATGTTTGATAAATGTGTGTGGGATAAGGATTGAGGATCCAAATAATCATGTGTGATAATTGTGTGTGGGATAAACACTGGGGTTAAAAATACCCTTATGAGATAGAGAGTATAGGATAGGGAATGAGGATCTAAATACACAAGTATCATTGAGGTGTGGGATAAGGACTGAGGCTCTAAATACCCAAGTGGTACGGAAATGATGATTTCCTCCCATGAGTTTCGAATTGGACTATGGTTCCAATTAGATATGATATGATTTTAAATGAAATGATAAATGGTAAAAATGGTATTCTGATAATCCATATGTGATATGGTTCAGGCTCCGACATGGTCCGAAGCAGGTATTAAGGGTTTGGGTGTCCTCGAAAACCCTAGGGTGTCATGTTGTTAATTAAAGAATAATTAATTGAGATAACTATTTACTTAATGAATTGTAATTTATTATTTATAAAAATTAATAAACTATTATTGATTATATATTTTTTAGTCATTATTGGTTGTGGCCTACTTAGTTGTAATCACACCCTACTCAGGCTACCTGATGGGTACCCAAATAGAATTCATGTTTTCAGGATAGGATAATGTCAATATCCCTATGTTAGATGGATGATTCTGGATGGAGGATGGATAAAGAAAACCAAACTCGGTGTTGGTACCCTCATTTAGTTGTCAGGGTGTCTTTATTTTGGTTTTTTATTAGACACTTGGGACATATTTTAACTTGACATAGCTACAGTTTTAGTTCATACATTGTACTCCTATTTTAGTCATCATGTGTTATTAGGATTGTTTGGTTATTGGTTATATAATTTGGTTATATTGTTCTATTATTGTTGATGTTCTATTTTGATAAAGATGGTATAGTCTCTCCATGATCAAAATTATACCCTCTCTGCAAGTCTACAGCTTGTGGCATACAAGAAGGGCCGTCTGAGGTCATGTGGCTAACCAGCTTAGGGAAGCATTGTGTGGAACCTAGGTCGGGAAGTCACATACAAGTAGTAGTAATAACCAAGTTAATCTCTAATTAAGAGTGATTTAATCTTATTTTCACTATGAAAATGTTTTACATGGATCAACATTATTCAAAATATTTATAAAAGGACTAAAAAATTTGAAATTTCATGATGACAGACAAGTGATTTGAGTATTAGTTAACTTTCCTTTTTTATTATTAATATATTCTATTATATATAATTCTATTAACATTGTTAATTTATTAAATGGGAGGAATCACAATATCTTATCCTTATTCACCCTTGATTATGTTTGATGATGATGAAAATACTCCTCTCAATTTCTTTTCATGGACTATTCTCCTTCCATTGTGTAAAATTAACATCATTCTACTTTGAATTACCTAGGAAATATCTAATTAGATATTGAAACTCTTAAGTATCCAAGGCAGTTCACTAATTCTTCCTCATATGTTTATTATTCACTAAAAACTATCCTCTTAGACCTATACCAATCAATAAATGTGATCCAAAACCAATTAAGGGGGAAGAAAATATTTCATAACTAAGGAAATAGTTAATACTCACAATCAAATAGAAACAAAATAATATTCATATTAAAAATATGAAATTAAGAATTGAAACACATTTTTCAATGAAAATAGACAAAAAAATCAATTGAAACTCCTGATTCAAGTCTTTCAATCTGGTCACCTTTCCTTAACCCAACTATTTAGGGATTCTACCAATCCATAAAAGAATAAATCATGGTATTATGTAGGTTATAAATCATTATGAAATAAAAATGGAGGGAGAATATTGTAAAGGCAAATCAATAAGTACATGAGGCAGACCGGCATCCTTCCTTTTGTCCATTAGTCTCCCATATGTGTTATAAAATCCAAATGTCTCAACAATGTACAATAACCTCTTCCATTTATAATAAAAATAAAATCCATCACCTTTCTCTATATCTCTCTTGAAAAAACTCATTTTAGTAAAATATATATTTCTATTTCATTTAAAATTCAAAGAGGTTAGGAAAGTATACATATTTTTAGATTTTAATTGAACTCTTTATTTAAGGATGAGACTCCTAATTTTTTCTCAAACCATCCTAGATACTTTGGTTGATTATGGAAATAAACTAAAGATATGAAGCCTTTAATATTATCGTTATTAAGTGTTCTAGAGCATGTAATGAGCAGTTAAGGCATGGCCACATTATTTTTGTTCATGGCATGCATGTATATAGAGAAACCATTTATTTCATGGGGTAGTTCCATCTTCTCCATATTTTTTGAAAAAGTTTTCAATTCTAAAATGAGCATCATCAAGGCACAAATCCTCCTCTATAGTGTATTTGGGTTATTGTTCTTCATGACTGTAGTTTAGGCATGATTCTATAGTCATAGATCATCTCCTTTCACTAATACATTCTAATACCTATTCTAAGTCATCCATGGTGTAATGATAACACCATTAAATTGAACTTATTAGCCTTATTCCTCACTAAAAATTGGGATACTACCAAATTCATCATTTCCACGGTGCAACTCAACTCCTACACCGATATTCTACATAGACATGGAGAGTCATTGAAACCATATAGGTGCAACAACCTAGGGTACTACCTTCCTATATTCAACCTTAAAAAGTGTCTGGATATCACTCTCATTAGAATACAATGTGTCGTTATCTTTTGAAATGGAATTTAACTAATTCATTTTCAGATCTTATGGTCATCCATGGTTTATCTTGGCCTAAATAGTTTTCATAAGCTTGATCTTGAGATTTTCCAAAATCCCCCATGGTAGTTCCTGATATTTAGGCATGGTTGTCTGGTGATGCGAGGTGACATATGAAACATCGCACAGTGGAGTCCTTGTGGATGATCATGGAGGATTATAAGTGAGGGACTAGGAATTGATTTTAGTGTATAGGAATAATATCTACATATTGTGAGCCATGTATAGAAAATTCAGTTAGTTGGTTTCTTACATATAATACATTCCATGGAAACATTTTCCTAGAATACAAATCCTAGGATGGCCTCCCACAAACACAAATCACACCGAAAAATAGGTCATACATACATGTATGTCCTGTATAAAAAATGGTCCAATCTCTATATAGGATACACTCTTCAAATCTTACTCTCCTCCTTACCACTCGATAGGCCTTCCCTTTGGGACTTTTTTTTACATTTTTTCCTTAATTTGAATGATAAGTGTAATGAACCAACCTAGTACATCCATCCACTAGATTTTCAATATGGTAGGCCATAAACCCAAGGAACGTCCCTAATCAACCAATAACTAACAAAAAGTGTCATGTGTATCATATATAACTGTTGGGGATGGTTTCACCATCAAAATAAAAAATAAAACAACTAAACATGAAATAAAAAAAAGTGACAATATATATGATAGTAAAAATATCATATAAAAACCAATTAGAGTTAAAAAACTACATAAAATATAAAAAAAGCACTTAAGAATCTAATACAAATCTCAATCCAATCGGATCTAAGGAATTGAATGTCTGATCACCAACTCCAGCTGACTCTCTGGTCACCACCATCACTCGTACAACACCTCCTACCTAGTAGACATTAGTCACAATCCAACCTGAATATACATACAAAAGACATGATTACTACATACCCCCAAATGTGAGTATTTGGGGTGTGAGCCAAATCTAGTAGGATACCACTATGAGTGAATTTCATTTCTATTACATAATAAACCAATTATGCTATTTTGAAAAAATGGAATGGAAAAAAGGTTTTCATTACATTTATGAAAACATTTAATAAACTAAACATGATGTGTAACACCCCAATATTTCCTCGTAAGTCATTTTTTTAAATTAATTCAATAGCTTCTGATACACGCAACACCGAGTTCGAGCGCACCATGACTTAACAAACTAGCCGTTAAAAACTTGTTTATGAATAGTATTAACTAGATTTTGAATTTTTTATACTCCATATAATTTTATCATCCATAATATGTGTTTCTTAGACATAATATAAGAACAAATTCAAATTTTTAGATAAAAGAAGTATTTTTCAAAAAATGCAATTTTAATACCTTATAATAGAGAACCCTTTTTAAATCCAATATTTGACACATTTATATAATAAATTTGAACAAATAAACTTATTATTTGGAAGTGGGACATAAAAATTTATTTTCGATAAATGTTTTGTGCTTTTCTGATAACTTTCATATTTTTGATGAATAGTGAAAAATACTAAATTTTAATTGAAAACAACTTTTTTAATAAAAATAATTTATAGTGTTACATTATACATTTGAATGGTTTTGAAGTATAATTATATTATATTTTTATTATTTAATCCAATTTTGGTCATTGAAATTTATTTTACATTTAAATTGGACATAAACACAAATCAATCGTTCGATAGTTTTTACTTCTCAAAACCACGCTTTTTGGTTTTGACAATGGAAATATTTTTTTATTAAATATTACGACTTATATGTTTTTAATTTAGAAAAATAAAAATAATTTTTTAGTTTAGAACATCAAAATTATCATTGGTAGAATTTTTTGTATTTTTCTAAAAACATTATATTTTTGATGAATAGTAAAAAACACTATGTTATTGTATAAAGACGACTTTTATTTAAATAATAATTATTTTTATTTAAATTTATTTTAAATTGAAAATAGATTCATAATACATATATTACTCCATTCTAATTCATTTGAGTCATTTATAATAAGATTAGATGTATAAAATTTTATTGAACTTTTTAACATCTTTAACCCACCTTCTAGGCACATTTGCAAATTTGCATAAAACGTAATTTTAACATTCTATGAATTGAATTTCAAAAATTATAGAGACATAGTTGACATCAGTAAGTAAAATTTGGTTCAATAGGATGAAAATAATTGTTGGTTAATAGTAACTTTTGAATTCTATTTACCATAGTTAAAAGTAAATAGGGTAATTAAAGGTAAAATTGATATTATAATTACTCTAACACATGTCCTAATTAAATTGGAAAAGTGTATTTAGACCTAAATAAACCTTAGGAATAAAATGTGATCCTTTTTTATACACTTGGATTAGATTATAACATTTATTATATTTTATTTAAAGAAGAGTTAAAAGTGTTAAATTCAAATATTAATAACGAAAACATTTTTAATATAGGGTTATACATCAGATAAATTCAACTATAAATATTCATTAGAAATATAAACATATTTCCTACATAAATTTATTTTATTTATAATTTTTAGACATTAAATAATTAAATTTACTAATGACACAATGATGATTCAGTAATTACCTTATTAATGAATGATTAAAATAATTTATATTATAAATATAAAAAATGTAAATTGAGACTTTTGATGTATTCCACTAATTTTATAGATTAATATGACATGTTATAGTTGATTTAATGTGTTTTTTTTGAAGTAATCAAGTTGTTTTGACTTTCACAAAAACCAAATACTAAATAGTGCCAAAATTGACATAAATGTGTTTTTAAAACAAATGCTATAATATTAGATGATATGATAATATAAAAAATATAGGGTTATTCCAAAGGACTTATATAATGATATATATGTCTTTAATGAACCACCTGAGGTTCTCTTGGTATTTTATAGTAATTTTATTAACCATGTAATATAAAAATACAATAAGACATGGTAAAAGTTAAACTATTTAATTATGAATTAAATCTATAAGATATGGTTAATATGGTGACTTAAACTTGTTTAAAACCGTTTTTTTATAATATTTAGATAAATACCCACCATATACTCTAACTAAACTCATCTTGAGCCATTATAAACCGAAAAGTATTTTATAATAAAATAATATTTCAAGTTTTTTCTAAAGTGGCCCTCATAACTCTTATAAAAGGGTACTTCCCCTTCTCTAAAATTCACACAACTAAATCGATTTGGATCGGCCAAAACCGGCTCAAATATTCACCAAAATACACTCAAGTCAACTTATTGGCCTTAATTTTGTCATAAATCTAACCTAAGGATCCATTTTGATCAAATCAAAAGGAAGCACCCGAAGAAGATGTAATAATTTCACCACCTCTTTCAAAGTTCTTTTCTTCTTCCAATTCATTTTTAGTTGTTGTTTCTATACCAAAACAATAACTCTAGTACCTTATACATAAATTTATGTTATTATAAATATGGTACAATGATATTCATTATTTAATCCATCAAGTGAATGATAAAGTCACCATACATGTGTACATACGGATTACCCTCTTGACATCGTGGTGTAGTTTGTTATTCAATACTTCATTATTTTTATGTGTATAATAATGATTATAATTGATTTAAATAATAAATATAACTTGTTAATAATTCTTTATATATGATATACCATCCAATTACATATGATTTCACCATCAATATAATGATATTGTTTCTTGTGCGCACGAAGGGATTACCGTCTCCACGAACCTGATGAGATTCATTTCCCATCGTAACCATTCAAGAATAATTTTCATTTTATGATTTTAAAAACAATTGAACTTAATATCATTTGGGATATGGATCAAATAAATCCTATCCATAACAAACATGTCTTACATAACAAAACATATAAAGGAAAACGAATCAGTAAACACCTGAAACAATGATACTACTGAAATATTATTAACAAAGAAATATTAAAAGATCATATATGTTATCATATCTATGTATGTGGTTCTTTTATAATTTAATAACAATTATTTAGCTATTATACATGAGGTTAATGTACCCTTGACTATGGAAAAGTACAAGGTAAGGGGTTTTCATCCCACTTCTTATTCCCGTGAGATTCATGTTATATTGCCACTATTTACTTTTGTGTGGTGTATGTACTACCCATGATTGTATCTTTTGTGTAATATAATTTAATTTATGGGTATTTACCTCTTCTATGTATGATCTTTATTTCATGGGGTGTGTGTTTTTATGTTGCCAAATCGGTAAAGGAATTTCAATTTTCAATTTCCACTCATTGGGTTTTACGCATACATCATTGATTATTTTACTCCAAGATTATGTGTGGAATCACTATTTATTTACATAGTTAGTAATTTCCAATCCATTTGTGTGGATATACTTTTTATTCACATTATCACTACATTTATAAATTCTCAATTCATTGATATGAACTTGATAAGGGTAATCTTAACTCAATTTCCATTCATTGAGTTAAACATCTTAGTCATTGTTTTTTTTACAAGAATATGTGTGAATGTCCTCTGATTGATTAACAATTATTATAAAATAAAGTTTATTGTATTTATATTTGTCACACATAATTATTTCATTTATTTTTCCTTAATCCAAGGATACGTATTTTATAAGGGATTTCGTCTCAATTTACATTCCACTAAGACTTCATTGTTGTTATACGCCAATTCACATTTATAGGGTTTATATACTTTCCTTTGACATATTATATCATTAATCCCTTTATTATCATGATATTATAATTTTTTGATTAATTTCATTCCTCAAATTATTTGTATTCAAGTGTCTCTCATTTAGTTAGGAACTCTTTAACTAAAATATAGTTTTAGAGATTTATTCTTCTAAATATTTCTCATTAATTTCCATGTTTTAAAAATGGTTTTAAAGATTTATTTATTTGGACATGAATGTTTTAAAATTAAAATTACTTTTAAAAGTTTCAAATTGGTATGGTAAACTTTGATTTAAAAATATACTTTAAATAGATTCTTGATATATAGTTATACATTTAAATGTTTTCAAGAAAAAGGGGATATTTCTCTCAAATAGTTTAACTGATTATTTTCATATATGGAAATATCCTTCATTATTTTTGATTGAAGTTGATTTATTATAATACAATCTTCAATATTATATTGAAGGAGTTATGTTTGACTGTGGATGTGCTATTTTTATACCATTCCTGGTTTGTGGTTAAAATATTGACATTTCATTTTCTAGTTTTAATTCTAATGTTTAGATTATGTTTCAACCTTTTAATATAATGAATGCATTGGACTTAGTAAGTGATGAGTGGAGCCCGCTATAGCTCCTCGATGCATCGGTAGTTCTCATGAGATAAACTAGCGTCTTTGAACAAGGCCTTGACAAAATCTTATTTGTAGTCTTGGCACAAGGCCATGACTATGTGCTTATGATGTCTGTCATTATGCATTTCATCATTATGAAATTTTCTATTTATATTAAATGTGATTATTCTACTAGTAGAATATCCATGTGAATAAATAAATGGAATTATTTGATTTATCTTTTCCATATTATGCTGAAGTATATGTTTAAAAGGCTTGTGTTTAAGTCTTATAATTGCCTTATATGTTTATGTTTTCTTATGATAGAATCTGTTATAGTTTTATCCTTACTGAGTATCTAATATCACCCCTTTCTTATGTTTTATTTTTCCTAGGATGTGAAGATGTATATTATGATTGACCTATAGGAAGAGGATATGGGATACAAGTGTGTTCAAAGGAGACATAATGTTTTATTTTTTTTTCTATTTCATAATGTAATGTAAAATGTATGTATGTATCTAGTACCTCCAAAGCTACAAAACTAATCAGTCTTTCGAGACTTTATCTCTTGTGATCATGCCAATGTTATGTAATAATGCACCGACTCTATGTAACTAGGGTTGGGGCGTTGCAGTTGGTATCAGAGGAATCTTAGTACCAACCTTGGAAACTATATTTAGAAAAACTCTGATTATAGAACATTACCCTTAGATAGACTTTGAAAATTATTATAGAAGAACTTCCTATAATTTTGGTAATGTAGATATTTTGTGAATTTTCCAAGAAATACATCCCTTTCGGGATACGAGCAGGTAGAGGAGGCTCTAGCATATATGTATCTAGAGGTAAAACTAGAAAACACTGTATGGAGCTAAACTCAAACGAGAACTGGTGCACGACAACGGGCCTTGCTACACTCTTGGTTATGACACTTCTGGGGGTATGCTTAGTATAATTAACATTTTCTTTACAAATTGGTTTCAAGGATTTTAATATAAGATGAGAATAAATAACCTTAGTTAATCCTAAGGTGTTTTAGATTGAAAATAAAGTGTCATGGAATTCTCTAAATGATATCATGATTATTTTTTCTCACACTATACTTTTTGGTTTTAGGAAATGGTTGTATTCCAAAGAAGTCATAGTATCATTTAACATGACGTACATGGTGGGAATAATGGTGGAAATGAGAAACTAAACGAAATGCTGATAGGCGTAAAAGGTATTTTGTTCATGCCGAAGTAGGTTTCCGAAAATATGATCCACAACATATACATTAACCAACTCCCAAAATAAACAAAGAAGAGAAATTTGGAAAATTATAAGAGCTATAACAGTGGAGACCAAAGATAAAAGAAAGATAAATTTCCATCATATAGTAAATGTGGAAGGAGACACCCAAGAAAGTGTCTTAATGGAATAATAAAATGGTTTACGTGTGGGAAAGAAGGACATAAAGAAAATAATTGCTAAGGAAAAATGAAGAGTACTATAGAAGAAAATAAGAATGATCATAAGAATCCATTTATAGTCATCTTTAGTAAATTTAGGGGACTTGGGCATTACACGGGTCAATGCTTTATACTACAGGATAACCACTAGTTCAATGACGAACCTATGTGGAAATAAATAGATGGAGAGATGCTTAAAATTATTAATGCTCTTTGTTGATGGGATTAATTTGGAATAATTTTCTCTTGTATATGCAACCCTGATGTTTGTTAGATGAAAATTCTATTTGAGTAAAAATTATCTTTTCTTTTTTGAATATAGTTATAAAGAACCATTTGGGTTTATATGATCCTTGAATTTGAGGCAATTACAAGTTATTAATTTTTTGGATGAAAATGAGAGGTATGAGATAACATTTGTGGTTAAATTATGTTATGGTTATTTTGACTAATTTATCTCATTTTGGGAATATTATAAAATATTGTTTTGAAAAAAGGGAAACACATAGATTGTGTGACAATCCATCACGTCAGACAAATCTGCGGGAATTGAACCCACAACCAAAGTGCGACAGGGATTTATTGCATACCACTGCACTACGTGAAGTCTCTAGTTAGTGTGACTAATTCTGTTTAGTTAATTATTATATTTATCAATAATATGTTGATTGGGGATCTTTTTTTTATCAAATGGATATCATTAGTATAGGAAAATGATTTGGTTATTAAGTGATAAATGTTATTTTGGAAGATGTTAGCTATATTGGAAACACTATATGCCTCAGGAAAATAGAATACTATGGGATTTATTTTGAGGAGAAATGGTGGATTTTTATTTTGGAAATTTTTTTTAGAGATTCATTTTATTAATGGAAATGATTAACCTATTATAGGGAATATGTGATTTGGTTAATTACACTTCAGTGTGAGACATTAAGAGTAGTTGATATTATTTGGAGATAAATGTTAAGATTTACTATGGAAGACTATGTTATTAAATTATTCT
This sequence comes from Viscum album, assembly GCA_963277665.1. Taxonomy (NCBI): domain Eukaryota; kingdom Viridiplantae; phylum Streptophyta; class Magnoliopsida; order Santalales; family Viscaceae; genus Viscum; species Viscum album. The sequence goes on along the minus strand of OY728141.1, from coordinate 1,585,726,554 downwards.
GAGTTTTGGGTATCAATATTAGTTTTTATTATAATGAAGGATTTTAGGGACAATAGTTTATTGAATGGTCTTTATTGAATATTGGTTATTATTTGTCTAATTTTGAAAATTAAGATTAGTATTTATTTCTATAAAGGATTATCCATTTTTGGGGATCATCTGATCTTGTACTAACCATTTTTTTGGTTAATCTCTAAATGAAAGGGAAATATATAGTTCAACCTTTGTGGATTATGTGATCCTCTATAAGTTGATTCTAGCGCTTCAGGTGTGACCAAGTCATATTGAATACTCAACGTTTAGAGAAAAGATGAGTTAGTGATAGAAATTTCTTAATGGATGAGACTCAACTTAAAACGTAAGTATATCTCTTTATGTTCTTAATCAATATCATAAATAAAATCCTCAACTTTATGAAATGTAACTTAAAAGAAAAAATTTTATCTGTTTACTTTTCCTACTGGGAAACTAATGACCGTTTAACCCATCACAAGTTTTTGGTTTTCTTATTGTTAAATTTATGATGATCATGTTTTATATCACTCTCCATAAAAACATGACACTTCATTTATCTTCCATATACATGTTTCTCTACATGGAATCCTAGTATGGGTTATCTCGTGTAACCTTTGTACTTCTCTTTCTTTCTTTTAAAGTGTTAGATTTATTGACTTTTTTTCTGATGTGGGGATTTCAATGAAGTTCCCAAGACCCATTTTAAATTGTGAGGATGGAGTTTCTAAAAGGTGGAAGTATGTAACACCCCAAGTTTTCATAGTAAGTTATTTTCTTTAAAGTAATTCAATATCTTGCGCTACACGAATCACCGAGTTCGAGTGTACCACGACTTAACAAACTAACCATTCAAAAAGCGGTTATGAATAGTATTAATTGAATTTTGAATCTTATATACTATATATAATTTTATCATCCATATTATGTGTTTCTTATACATAATATAATAACAAATTTAATTTTTCATATTAAAGAACTATTTTTCAAAAAAAAGGCACTATTATCACCTTTTAATGGTGATCCCTTTTTAAATCAAATATTAGACACTTTTATATATTCAGTTTGACCAAATAAACTTATTACTTATAATTGGGATATAAAAAATTAGTTTGGATAAAATTTAGGTGATTTTCTGTTAACTTTCATAATATGGATGAAGAGTAAAAAATACTAAATTTTAATTGAAAACAACTTTTTTAATAAAAAACAAATTCTAGTGTTAAATTATACATTTGAATGGTTTTGAATTATAATTAGATTATATTTTTATCATTTAATCTAATTATGGTCATTGGTAGTAAATTTACATTTAAATTGGACATAAACACATATCAATCTTTTGATAGTTTTTACTTCTCAAAAACCCACTTTCTGGTTTTGACAAAGGGAATTTTTTTATTAATGAATACAAATTCTATGTTTTGAATTTGGTAAAATATAAATCATTTTTAATTTGTAATATCAAAATTATCATTGGGTAAATTTTTTGTGTTTTTCTAAAAACATTCAATTTTTTATTAATAGTGAAAAACAATGTGTTATTATTTAAAGCCAAATTTTATTTCAATAATTATTATTATTATTTATATTTATTTCAAAGTAAAAACAGATACATAATACCTATATTAGTTCAATTTAATTTACTTGAGTCATTTTAAAATAATATTAGATATATAAACTTTTATTGAACTTTTTAACATCTTTTACACACCTTCTAGGAACATTTAAAAATTTGCATAAAACGTAATTTTACAACTTTTGTGAATTGAATTTTAAAAATCTGAGAGACTCGGTTGACATCAGTAAGTAAAATGTGTTTCAATAGGATTAAAATAATTTTTGGTGAATAGTAACTTTTGAATTTTATTTACCACCATTAAAAGTAAATATGGTAATTAAAGATAAAAATGATATTATAATTACCCTAACACATGTCCTAATTATACCGGATAAGTTTATTTCAACCTAAATCATCTTTGGGAATAAAATATGATCCTTTTTTATCCACATGTATTAGATTATGACATTTATTATATTTTATTTAAAGAAGAGTTAGAAGTGTTAAATTTTAATTTTAATAACTAAATAATTTTTAATATAGGGTTATACATAAGATAAATTTGACTATAAATATTCATTATAAATATAAAAAAATTTCTATATAATGGTATTTTATTTAAAAAATTTATACATTAAATAATTAAATGTATTTAGGACACAATGATGATACAATAATTACCTTATTAATGAATGATTAAAACAATTCATATTATAAATATAAATATAAATGTAAATTTAGAATTTTGATATATTCCACTAATTTTATAGGTTAATATGAAATGTTAGGGTTTATTTAATGTATTTTTTTCGAATTAATCAGGTATTTTTGACTTTTACAAAATCCAAATACTAAATAGTGTCAAAATTGACATAAATGAGTTCTTAAAAAATACTATATTATTAAATGAAATAATATTCCTAAAAATATAAGGATCGGTCAAAGGGCTTATATAATGATATATATGTCATTAATTAACCACTTGATGTTCTCTTGTCATTTTATAGTAAGTATATTAACCATGTAATATAAAAATACAAGAAGACATCGTAAAAGTTAAACTATTTAACTAAGAATTAAATCTAAAAGATATGGTTAATATGGTGACCTAAACTTGTATAAAACCTATTTGTTGAGAATATTTCGACCTATACCCACCTTATCCTCTAAATAAACCCATTTTGAGCCATTATAAGCCAAAAATTATTTTATAATAAAATAATATTTCAAGCTTTTCCTAAAGTGACCATTACCTCTCCTATAAAAGGGTACTTCTCCTTCTCTAAAATTCACACATCCAAAGATATTTGGATCAGCCAACCCCTGCACAAATATACTCCATTAAAACCCTCACTTCAACCTATATACCTTAATTTGATCATAAATCCTACCTAATGATCCCTTTTTATCAAATCAAAAGGAAGCACCTGAAGAAGAGGTAATAATTTCCCCACCTCTTTCAAAGTTCTTTTCTTCTTCAATTCCATATTTCTTTGTTGTTTCCATACCAAAATAATAACTCCAGTGGCTTCTACATACTATGATTTATTATAAATATGGTACAATCATATTCATTATTCTATCCATCCTATGAATGACAAAGTCACCATACGTGCGTACGTACAGATTACCGTATCCGCATCATGTGGTAGTTTTTTATTCAACACTTAATTATTTGGATGTGTATAATAATGAGTATAATTATTGTAAATAATTAATATAACATTTTAATTAGTATCTATATATGATATACCATCCAATTACATACAATTTCACCATTAATATAATGATATTGTCGCTCGTGCGTACATACAGATTACCGTCTCGATGAATACGATCAGATTCATTTTCCATCGTAACCATTCAATAATAATTTTCATTTTATGATTTAAAATAATTTTTTAGAACATAATTTCATTTATTTATATGAATCAAATACATAATATCTATAACAAAAATGAATTTTGTAACAAATCATATAAAGGAAGACGAATCAGTTAACACCCAAAACAATGATACTACTGAAATATTATTAACAAAGCAATATTAGAAGATCATATATGATATCATATTTATATATATAGTTCTTGTATAATTTAAAAATTAATAGTTAACTATTATATGGGAGTTTAACGTACCCTCGTCTAAGGAAAAGTACAAGGTTAGGGGTTTTCATCTCACTTCTTATTCTCGTGGGATTCATGTTATATTTCCACTATTTCCTTTTGTGTGGTGTATGTATTGCCCATGATGGTATTCTTTGGGTAATATAATTTAATTTATGGGTATTTATCACTTCATTGTATGATCTATATTTCATGGGGTATATTTTTCGTAAGTTACCAAATTGGTAAGGGAATTTCAAATTTTAATTTCCATTCATTGGGTTTTACACATACTTCATTGATTATTTTAATCCAAGATTATGTGTGGAATAACAATTTATTTATTTATGTAGTAATTTAAACTCCTCTTTGTGTGGATATACTTTTTATACTCATAATAAATCCATTTATAAATTCTCAAATTATTGATATGACCTTGATAAGGGTTATCTTAACTCAATTTTCATTCATTGAGTTAAACATTCAATTTATTGGTTTTGTTTTTACAATAATATGTGTGAATGTACTCTGATTTATTTACACTAAATATCCAATCATGTTTAGTGTATTTATATTTTTCACACATAATTATTTCATTGATTTATCCTTAATCTATGGATACGGTCTTTATAAGGTATTTCGTCTCAATTTACATTCCATTGAGACTTTTTTGTTATTAAGCACCAATGCACTTTTATAATGTGTATATAATTTTATTTGACATATTATATCATGAATCCCTTTATTCTCATTATATTATAATGTTTTGATTAATTTTATTCTTCAATTATTTGTATTCAAGTGTCTCTCATTTGGTTAGGAACTCTTTAACTAAAATATAGTTTTAAATATTTATTCATCTAAATATTTCTCATTAATGTCCATGTTTTAAAAATGGATTTAAGGATTTATTTATATGGACATGAATGTTTTAAAATGTAAATTTCTTTAAAAAGATTCAAATTGGTATGGGACACTTTGATTCAAAATTCTATTTTAAATGGATTCTTGATAAATAGTGAGACTTTTAAATGTTTTCAAGAAAAAGGGGATATTTCTCTCTAATAGTTTTACTGATTATTTTCATCTATGTCAATATCATTCATTATTCATGATTTAGGTTGATTTATTATAATACAACCTTCAATATTGTATAGAATGTGTTATTCTTGACTGTGGATGTTCTATTTTTATAACAATATTGGTTTGTGGTAAACATACTTACATTTTTATGCTATTTTTAATACCAATGTGTAGATTATGTCTCAACCTTTTCATATGAGAAATGAATTGGACATAGTAAGTGACGGATGGAGCCTACTATAGCTCCTCGATGCATCTGTAAGTCTCATGAGACAATCTAGTGTCTTGACACAGGGCCTTGACAAAATCTTATTTGTAGTATTGGAACAAGGCATTGACTATGTGGTTATGATGTCCGGAATTATGCATTCCATCATTATGAAATTACCTATTGATATTACATGCGATTATTTGATTAGTAGAATATCCATGTGAATAAGTTAGTATAATTATTTGATTTATCTTTTCCATATTATGCTGAATTTTATGTTTAAAAGGATTGTGTTTTAGTCTTATAAATTTCCTTAAATGTGTATGTTTTCTTATGATAGTTTATGCTATATTTTTTTCCTTACTGAGCATGTGATATCACCCCTTTATAATGTTTTATTTTTTCTAGAATTTAAAAAGTATATTTTGATTAACCTACAAGAATAGTATAAGGTATATGAGTGAGTTAAAAAGATACAAAATGTTGTAGTTTTTTATTTCATAATGTAATGTAAAACTTATGTATGTATCTAGTACCTCCAAGGCTACTAAACTAATTGTACTTTCGATACTTGATCTCTTGTGATCATGCCAATGTTATGTAATAATTCACCACTCTGGGTAACTAGAATCAAGGCATTACATTGGGAATACACTGTATTAATGTGGTCAATTTTGTAAAACCATTTCACAAATTTGGTTTTTTTCTAAAAAATAAAAATTTTAAGGATACCCAAACATTTTCCATTAAACATCGCACTTTTGAAATTAAACCCATATATCTTTTAAAACATTTCAGAGGCATGCCAACAGGTATTAAACATTAAAACATCTTTCCCCAATTTCCATTATAATCTTACACACACCCAACTAATGCTGATTAAGGAAATAAAGGGAAAATAATGATAACATGACCAAAATAATAATAAGGAATGCCGATATATGGATATAATAAGAATAGTCAAAAATATGCCTAATCCATAAAAATATCAACAAATCAAGAAATTTTATCCATTAAATAAACAGAACACATGACAATATATATATAAAAAAAGGTATAATATAGGATACATATCATGAGTTAACACAATATTTTCAATTAGGATAGAATAGTAAAACATAGAAATGAGGACCAAACTGCCGACATTTAATATAGTCACACTCAACCATCGATTGAGTTTCTCTCATCTAGCCTAATTAGTGACAATCCACTATACAATGCATGACTCTAAACAAGGTGAAACTAGCTAGTGTGTAATATGAGCTAGCTGTATCAAAATCCCTTTAATTCCCACCTAGTAAGCTCAATCTCCTCATGTAATAATAAAAAAATGTGGTCCACAGACAAAATTTTTTATCACATGATAATAACAACCCCTATGGCTAACAACACAACCATGTCCATTTGCCTCCAACACTACCATTTAAAAGATCCCTAACACATCACAATCATGGATCACATCATAAATAATACATCACATTAATATGAACAACATTATTAGCAGCATAAGGGGGGTTAGAAAGGGCACAAATCATATCACATCACAATGTGCCAACCAGTCCTTTACTTATACAATTTACATTTGGAAATCCATTTTTGAAAACTATTTGTCATTAAAATACTATTCCATGATAAATCATGATTATCAGAAATAAAAACCAATAATCCAAGTAAACTCTATTTACACTAAATAATCTTTTTAAACATGAAATTACAACCATTTTCCATATGAAAAATAAATGTTTAAGAAAAAAATTAACAAAACAAACCTAGATCACCCACACCATCCTTATCTAGGGTAGAAATGAATTTAATCATAAAGAATCAATAGAAATATTAAATAAAATCAATTAAAATGGAAACAACTACTTTAATTTGTGGATCCGTTTCACCTACTATGAAATCCCTTAAAAATAAAATTATAATATGTCTCACAACCATCTCAAACTAAAATCCACAATTTAGCATAACTCTAGGCATGAAAATAAAAAATATAGCCAATAGGATTATAGGATAAGAAAAAAATGGAATAAAATCCATGAAAAAGGGCAAGGAAGCAATAAATTATCAAACTTGGTGAATAATCACTAAGAAACCCCTTAAAATCACCTCAGATGATCTTGGGAGATAAAGAGAAATCCATGGGAGGCGTCTAGGTCAGGGGAACAAGAGTGTGTGTCTATGGGATGAAAATGCACATAAAAAACAAAAAAAAAAGAAAAAATAACCTTTTTCATGTGGTTTTCATGATTTAATCACATGGTTAAACAAATTATCTAGTAACTCTATGGATCACCTTCATCAAGATCTCTATGGGTTAAACACTTGGGATACACTATTAAATTAACTATGAACCATAACCATGTAACCTGGAAATATTGTCCAAAAAATATCATTTTAATCCCATGAAACCTCAAACTCAAGGGGCTAAACCATCAATTGAATAACCCCTAATAAATGTGACAATATATATTTCACAAAATCCCCCCCCCCATGAAACTCTTTGTCCTTGAATGTTCTGAATCAAGACAGAAGTAAAAAAAGAACAAGACACAACCCACCCTCTATGAAGCGAGGTGAGTTAGATGAAGAACAAATATAGAGATACCTAGGAAAAAACTCTAGAGAAACTATGATTCCTCTGAACTGAACCACTAAATCCACAAGGGTGCTAAATGTCTCAATTAATAACAAAACCACACCCTCATTGTAACACCCCAAAATTTTAAAGTAAGAACTTTGTATTTGATAGTGTGTATGACACACAACACCAAGCATAGAAAAGAATATAAAATCTCAATAATTTACAACATATTTACTAATTTAAATAAATCTATATCTTTAAATTCACACAATACTGAGTTATCTTGCATTACATGCAATAATGACTCTCTTACATGGCTTATGTTACACTCAAGAACAAATTTTACAGAACAATAATATATTATTACAATATTATTATTTAATATAATAAGACATATCCTAGCCATTAAATTAGTGGTTATAAATAGTATTAACTAACTTATTCAAATATATGGTTGAATTCATTGGTTTGAAATTAATTATAAATGAATATAAGAACCAATTGGATATAAAGTGAATTATTTTATAAAAAAATATTTTCATGCTCAAAAAGGCATTTTATCTTAATAAAATAAATTATTTCCTATTAGTGAATGATATTAATTAAATTTATATATTATATATTCAATAAAAAAATTATATTCATTTAATATATTTGATCGTAATAATATAAGAACAAAACCAATTTTATATACAAAAAGCTATATTTTTTTAAAGGTGGTTTTGTCGCCTTTTAATGGAACACCTATTTTAAAAATAAATTTTAGAAATATTAAAAAATTTAAATTATTAAATAAACTTCTTTTTTTGAATTAGAATAGGGTAAATTTTTGGTATTTTTATGAGAAGTTTCATTTTTTGATGAATAGTGAAAATTAATGAATTTTGATTGAAAACTAGATTTTCATCTAAATTATTTATACAGTTAAATTATATTTTAAATCTATTTTGAAGTATAATTGGTTAATTTATAGATCAATTATCTAATTTTTGTAATTGGAAAACGATTCACATTGAAATTTTATATAAAATCATTTCAAACCTTTGAACATTTTTACTTTTAAAACCCGCTTTCTCATCCTATATGTGGGATTAATATTAAAATAATTTATTCCACTTATGTGATTATAATTTGTAAAAATAGATTCCATATTTGGAATCATAATAATTTCTAATTTATAATAATATCAACATAATTATTTACTATAAATATTATTGAATTAAATTAAAATTAATTACAATGATTAAGAGAAAAACAAGTTTAACAAGGGATTAAACCTTAAACAAAAGGGCCAAAATGACATATACACATGTCCAAAACATATTATATGTAATGTTTTAGACCATATAATCTATTTTATCAAAAAATAATTATTTTAGGAACATTATTTAAGCTATACCTATCAATAGTGTTTACCTTTTTATATTTACGAGAATGTCACTCATCCACTATAAATAGACACTCACACCTTCCACTTATTCACACATATCAAGACTTTTTTATAATATAAAACCTCACAAAATATCACTCAAAAATACTTCCACTCATCTTATAATCATAAACTTTATCATAAATCAATCCAAGGAAATATTTTCTTATAAACCAAAAGAAGTTACCCGAATAAGAGGTAATGTTCTTCAACGAGCACCTTTGTTTTATTTAATCCTTAAACCCCTTCATTTTTTATTCTATAATTATTATATAATAACCTAAGTATCATAAATATACTTATATTTTGTTATTATAATGTTATTATGTATACTTTAACACACTTCCATCAAATGGGATACACAATTATCATTCATGTGTACGGAGGACTACCGCCTAACGAACTGATGTTGGTTATTCTTCCATTACAACCATTCATGGTTGGAAATAATGAAGTATTTATAAATTATATTATATATATATATGATATTTATAATTTATTTATTCTTATTTAGTTATTATATAACACATAAATTGAAACTTTTTATTTTGGGGTATACGATAACATCATTTGTGGATGTGTGGACTACCACCTCCTCAAAGCGAAGTGATTCATTCATGATTTAAATAGAATATATTAAGGATTGTTTTAATTAACATATGTTATAAATATGATATTAATATTATAATTTTATTATAATATACATATATATCATTTTTATTTATTTATTTTATTATGATAAGAAAATGGAAACATCATTCAGGCGTATGTACAACCTACCATCTCCATGAACGGTGTATTTCATTTTTTATCTATAAATTTTATGTATTACTAAAAATGAGTATATGATTAATATATATCAAATTTAAATCATTATTTACATTATTTATATTATGATATGATGATTCACATAGGTGGACTAAAAAATAACAAGTCAAAACATACTCAAAAAACTAGGCAATTAACACATGAAACAGTGAAAATAATGAAAGATTATTAACAAATGGGTAATAAAATATTTTAAGAAGATAAAATATGATATTATAAATATTATTATGGTTATTATATAAGTTAATAACATTATTAATACCAGTATACATTAGGTTAAATCATGTTCAACCAAAAGTATGTTTAAGGTAAGGGGATTACTAGTATCGCTTTTATTTCTATGAGACATATGTCATATTCACCACTAGATTATTTTGTGTGATGTATATAATGCACTGTTACATGTTGCATCATGATTTTAATTTATTTCATGTTATTAAATGTTTCAATTTATTTTTATTATTTCATGGATCTCATGATTAAAAAGTTACTCAAGTAGTAAGGGATTTCCCCTCAATTTTCATTCCATTGAGACATAGATGTTATTATGAACCAATTCAGTTTTATGTGGTGTATATAATTCCCATATGACATTTAATACCATTAATAATTTATTCCTTATGTAGCTATATGTTTCAATTTGAATTATATCTCCCAAGGGGGTTTTATTTTAATGTTACTATGTGATATAAGTTATTATGAAATCTAACTTTATTTTGTGATTGTTAACTTTCTCTTGAAAATAATCACTTTATTGTATCATTTTTAATGGAAGATTTCTCCTAAATATCCATATCATTATCATGATTATTTTATTTTCCTAAACCATATACCATTTTTACATATTGTATTTACATTGATAGTTATTTTATTATCTGGGGAAATATTGATAAATTATTATTCATTACTAAATACAAATATTTGATCAAGAAAATTATTAATTAATTAAATCAATTATTCAATATATAAAGAATTATTTGGAAATGAAGTGATGGGTGGGGCCTGGAATTTATATATCCCCTCAATGCATTTAAGGGTTCTCATGAGACAAATCAGTTTTCCATATTAAACAGGTTTCTACATGCAGTTTTAAACTGTCTGGAAAATATATCTTGATAGTAGATGTTTTAATGTGCTTGAGACATGATGTAAGATAATTAATAATTTCCTTAATTTCAGTTATAATTTTTCATCCATGGTATTTTCACTATGATAAAATCTTTGGATTCACTTCATTATTAGTTTATTGGTTAAATGAAAAGTGTTTTCAGTTATTTACCTTTCCATATTGATTATTCCATATCTAGTTATTTGAGTGGCATGCATTTATAATTATTTACCAATCCATATTTATCATGTTAATTGATTCATTATTCCTCCCATTTTACTTAATCTTTACGGAGTATTTTAGCTCACCCTTATTTTGTTTCCTTTCTCCAGGATATGAATATGAATTCTTGGAATGAGTTTCAAGGATGCTGGTATTTTATTTTTTTTTGTTCTTTATTTTATTTTACTAATGTAAAATTGGTATCTTATATGTAATATTGTTTTCTAAGACTGCTAAATTGGTTGATTCTTCGAGATTTGATTCCTAGTAATCTTTCCAATGTAATAAATTAATGTACTATCTCAAGACTTCTAGGGTCAGGGCATTATAGTTGGTATTATAGTAAGATTAGTAGAAACCTTGGAAAATATATTTATAAAAACATATATTAGAGAACATAAACCAATGATATATTTTGAGGATAATTATAGAAGAATGTCCCAAAAAACCATTTTTATGTTTATGATATTAGAAACACATAATTTTTTCTATTTATGTTAATTATTTCACCAGTTTTGAGAATATACATTATTTTCCATAATGATATGACCTAATATAGTGTACGTCATTACTTAGAAACGGAACCTAGTAGAAGTAATGGTAACCTCACCAATGAAAGTGATCTAAAGAGTAATAAGGATCATAAGTTTTATGGTATTATGCTAATATTTATAAGGAAAATTATCTCCAAAAAATTCTCATCATATGATGACAGAGTATCATATACTAATGAGATAGAGAAAGAATTATCTATGTATTATAGTTTTGAAGGGAAAACGAGAACAATAGGATAACTTGGAAAAAGAAAAATAAAGGGAAAGAAGGATTTTCCGACATGTGATAAATATGGAATGAAACATCATGGTACTTCTTTGAAGGGATTAAAAGTTTGTTATAAGTGTGGATATAAGGGTCACTAGGAAATATAATACAAAGGGAGAGATAAAAAGGCAATTATTCAATGTTACATACTCAAGGAGATGGGGAACTAGACAAATGAATGCCCCAAGAATCAAGAGAATATACCTCATAAGAAGATAATTGATCAACGTCAAGCTTATGATACTAATATACCTGAAGTGTAAGGATTAATTTTCTCCTATATTTGGATCCTATAATAATGTTGTTAGTGTATTCTAACAATGATATCCAAGTTTTATATATTATTCAATGTAAAATGATTCTATTACAGTAATTTTTCATCAAGCATTTAATAGTGTGTGTTGATCGGTATTTATGACCAAGAAAAAATGATTCAATGAAAATTTTAACTTCATGGAAAACATATGATTGATGGAAATATAATCCTTAATATGTTCTTGATAATGATTTTTGGATAAAGTGATAATTAATATGAATAGAGTAAATTAGATATTATTGACTACCGTAGAACTTATTAATGGTTTGATGAAAATGTGGTTTATTATATCATTGATGGAGTCTAAAATATTTTTGTATTTAAGGAACATATACAATAACCTATGTTTTATTTAAGTAGTATGGAATAATTCATGTTTTAAATAAGGTTTTAGGGTAATTTAAGTTATTACCATATTTCAAGATAATACATAATGAAGGTATTCACATGTTTGGAATGTGATAATTGAGAGATTATCATATTGTTAAAATATTAATGATAAGTTCAATTTTTATATTCATTGACCTTCCTTCTAAATTTTGGGATCATAATATTTTATAAAAGATAGAAATTTATTAAATGGTTTAATTTGATCATTGAAATGAGGTTTTAGAGGTTAATGTATTACTTCACCATATGATGCAAACTATTTTATGAAATGAAGTATAAATTTTTCTGGGAAAAACAAAAGGATAGTATTTTTATTTTGAAATAGAAATTTATATTTACTTGTATTCATAGAGAGTAAAATAATTCTTCAAATCTGGGAAAATAATCATGAAATAAAAATATTATCCTTTTATGTTCATGTCAGATAAATAAAATGGTCATTTAGATCATCACATACTTATTTTTTTATTTCTGTAACCTTCTAGTGATCAATTTATTTCTTTTGATCAATGAATATAGTTATTTATTATTTTCTCCTATGTCCATGTTTTCATTTCCCACTCATGTTCTCCTGTCTGAAAACCTACATATGTGAATATTCCAGATAACTTTTATACTTTCCTTTCTATATTATTAAGGGATTTTTTATTGAACCATTTTATGAAGTGGGATTTTAACAATAGTATTTCTAAATATCAAACCCTTTTTGACTGAGTTCAATACTAGATTGTGAGGATTCAAATTAATTAAGGTGGGGAGAATGTAACACCCCAAACTTTTATAGTAAGAATATTGTATTTGATTGCATGTATTACACGCAACAAAAAGAATAGAAAGGAATATAATTTTAGTATAATTTAAAACATATTTACTATTTTAAATAAATCTATATATTTCAATGCCCAAAATATTTTGTTATCTTGTGTTACATGAAACAATTCCTTTCCTTCGGGTCTTGGGTTACAAGTAAGACCGATTTTTACCGAACCACATTATATTATTAAGATATTAATATTTAATATAATAAGATATAACCTAGTCTCTATATTGGTGATTATGAATATTATTAAATATATTAGGAAAATATATGTTTGAATTCATTGGTTTCAAATTAATTAGAAATTAACAAAATAACTAATTAAATATAAGGGGTTTTTTTATAAAAAACTATTTTTATACGCACAAAGATGTTTTACCCTAATAAAATAAATTAATTACAATTATTGAATGATATTAATGAAATTTAAATATTATATATTAAATAAAATACTTTTGACACTCATCTAATATATTTGATATATATAAGATAAGTACACATCCAATTTTATGCATAAAAGGCTATATTTTCCTATGGTAGTTTTGCCACATTTAATGGAATGTCTATTTTTAAACTATCTTTTGGAACTTTTATAAATTTTATAATAAAAAATAAACTAATATTTACAAGATTAAATTTAAAATTATCTTATGGTGAACATTTTTTATTTTTCTAAGAAGTTTCCTTTTTTGAGGATTAGTAAAAAATACTAAATTTTAATTGAAAACTGCATTTTCATCTAAATTATTTATATAGTTAGATTATATTTTCAATTAGTTTTAAAGTATAATTAGTTTAATAATACACAAATTAAACCAATTTATTTCATTTTAAACAATTTCAAATTGTAATTGGATACAAAAGCATTTCAAAAATTTGAGTATTTTTACTTTAAAACCACGCTCTCTCATCCCGTCTATAGGATTAATTTTAACTTAATTTCTACCACTTATATGATTGGAATATAAATAAATAGAATAATTATTTATAATAATATTAATTTCTAATTTATAATAATTAAAAATTAATTTTTTACCAAAAATATTAGTGAAATCAATTAAAATTAATTACAGTGATTAAGAGAAAAACAAGCTTAACAAGGGACTGAATCTTAAACTTAAGAGCCAAAATGACCTATAAACATGTAAAAACCCTATTGTATGGACATTTTTAAGCCATATCCTAACTTTTATATAATTTGGATCATTTTTGAAGGAATATGATGTAAGGGACATCTCCCAATAGTGTTTACCTTTTTATATTTACAAGAATGCCACTCCTCCACTATAAATAGGCACTCACCCCACCAACTTCATCACACCTATATAGACCTTTATATCATAAGAAACTATCCAAATTTCTCCCCAAAATTCCTCCCCTATTACTATAATCCTCACTTTGGGAATAAATATAACTAATGAATATTTTGTTTAAAACCAAAGGAAGTTTCCTGGAGAAGAGGTAACGTTCTTCAACGAGCACCTTTGTTTTATTTAGTCCTTAAACCCATTCATTTATTATTATATAACAATTATAATATAACATCGGTATATTAAATATAATTATATTTTACATTTTAATTGTATGATATAAACTTTCACCCTCTTCCATCAAATGGGATATGCAATCATTATTCATATGTACGACGAACTACCGCTTCACGAACAGATGTCATTCATTCTTCCATTTCCACCTTTAAAGGTTTGTAATAGTGATGGATTTATAGTTTATATATGACATATATTATATTTATAATGTATTTATTCTTATTTAATAATTATATAACACAAATCTTAATGCGTTTCATTTTTTGCAATATGATAACATCATTTATAGACATGTGGACTACCGCCTCCTCAAAACGATGTGATTTGTTAATGCTTTACATGGAATGTATTAAGGGTGGATTTAATTAAAATATTTGATAAATATGAAATTAATATTAAACTTTATTTATAATATACATATGTATCATTTACTTTTATTTCTTTTATTATGATAAGAAAATGTAAACAGTGTTCATGTGCATGTACATTCTATCTTCTCCATGAACGGTGTGTTTCATTTCCTTTCTCAAAATATTAAGAATTTCATAAAATACATCTTCAATGAATATATATGGTATTTAAATAATTATTTAACTTATTTATATGATTAAATCATGATCAAAATAATAGTAATAAAAAATAATGTGTCAAAACATACTCGAAAAACTAGTCAATTAACACATGAAACAGTGAAAATGATGAAAGATTACTAACAACTGGGTAATATAATATTATAGGGAGATAATATATGATATTATAAATATTATTATGGTTATTTTATAAGTTAATAACATTATTAAAACCATTATACAAGATTTTAAATCACATTCATCCAAAATAAAGTGTAAGGTAAGGGGATTTCTAGTCTAACTTGTACTTATCTAAGACTAATGCCATATTCACCATTTATTTCTTTTTTGTGTTGTATATACTACCATATTAAATGTTATATCATGAATTTTATTTATTTAATGGTATTAAAAGTTTCAAAAAAAATTATTCTTTCTTGTATTGCATGATTCAAAAGTTATTTAAGTATTAAGGGATTTCGTATCAATTTGCATTCCATTGAGACTTATGTGATGTTATGCACAAATTAACATTTCTGTGGTGTATATAAATCTTCTTTGACATGTAATATCATGAATAATTTATTCCTCATGGTGTTTTAAGTCTTAATTTTAATTTTATGGTCTAAGGGTATTTGATTGGAAAATTACCAACTGATATATGTTATTGCAAAATATCACCGTCTTTTGTTATTTTTAACATTATATTGAAACAATCACTTTATTTTAATCATTTTTATTGTAACTTTAATCCTAAATATCCATATAATTATCATAAATATTTTAATTTCTTAAACCACACACAATTTTTACATATGGTATTTACTTTGACAGTTATATAATTATCTAGGGAAATATTGAACAATTCATATTCTTTACTCAATACAGATATTTGATAAGGGGGGTTATTCATTAATTAAATAGATAATTTGATATATGGTGAATTATTTGGGCTAGAAGTGAATTTTTTGTCCTAGAGATTATATATCACCATGATGCATTGACAGGTTCTCATGAGCCAAATCAGTTGGTCAAATTAAACAGGTTTCTACCTATAGTATTAAACTGTATATAAGATATATCCTAACAGTAGAGGTTTTGATGTGCCTGAGACATGACTTATGATAATTAAAAATTACCTTCATTTCACTAATCATTTTTTGATGCATGATATTTTGACTATCATAAAATCTATTAATACACTTCATTCTCAGTTTTCTGGTTAAATAGAATGTATTTTTGGTTATTTACCACCCATATTGATTATGCCTTATCTAATTATTTAAGTTTTACTTTTTCTTAATTATTTACCTTTACATGTTTATTATTCTTATTAATTCATTATTTATTACATTTTACTTAACCCTTAATGAGAATTTTATCTCACCCTTATTTTGTATCCTTTCCCCATGATATGAAGGTGAATTCTTATAATGAGTTTCAAGGATGCTGAGCTATTATTTTAGTTGTGATTTATTTTATTTCCCAATGCAAGATGGGTATAATTTATGTAATCTAGTTTTCCAAAACATACTAAACTAATCAATTTTTTATGGTTTTTTTCTTACAATCTTTCCATTTTAATAATCTAAGTCACCATCTTTTGACTTCTAGGGTCAGGTCGTTACACTAATATAAGACCCAAAAACAAAATGGAGACTATAATGGGTCTCACCACCATTTATAAATCCCCTTCATGGTGTATCAAAAGATAACACCACAAATGAAAACCTATACTATAGGAAAAAATCTCTAAAATTGTCCAAATAAAAATTGGAAACAAAATATCACTTTTTCAAGGAAACCCAACCTAAAAAACTCTCAATACACACATGGTTGACCCAACAAAAAATATTAACACTCATATTAATAAGGAATAACCACAAGGAATGCCACAAAAAGTGGCTAGATGGGTTCTTGACCCTAGTCATCATAATCTATGGGTAAACTAAGACCTTAACTCAAAACACCTACCCAGAGAAAACCCAACAAAGGTAACACCATCAAGTGCTCAAAATCCTAAAGAATTTTTTTTTTAAGTTAACCATGTACTTTCCCAAAGGTCACTTATGGCCACTTCAATGAGAAAAATTCCTCAAATTAGGTTATTTCATAAGATAACCCCATAGGATTAAAAATTAAATAACCAAAATAATGAGTCATGCACCTGTGCTCAAAATCTTAGATGACACACAATCTATAATGGTGGGCACACAAACCACCAAAATTCAAAAGAAAAAACACACATATGCATTTAAAAAATGATCTCATTAAATTTAAATAAACTTTTTCTTAAAAATAAACTTTCTAGGACACACCCATTTAGAATACACTAAAATATAACCATTTCCCAAATTCAAAAATGTAAAATACAAATACTAATTTTATCCTTTTTCAAAAAAATCCTATAAATAATTCAAAGAACAATACCTTTTTTCAAAATCACTATTAATATAATTTAAAACAATCAAATTTTAAAGTGGATTAAAACACCACTAACCCATTCCACTTAGTAAAATTCCAAAAGTTCCACTTTTCAGTGGATGAATTCCTGCGAGAATCTATCCTTTCAAAACCAAGCTCTTGAAACCTATTCTGAAAAGAATATTCTAAATTATTTTTCAAAAACACCAAGAAGAACATTTTCAAACACCACTAAATTTTCAATTATTACCCACAATGTGATTAAAAATTCCCTTTAAAATTTTACAACAAGAACCAATTGGGTTCAAAATATTTTAAATTATCAAATTTCCTATAAAATGATTTTCTTTAAATTTCACAAAAAATGTGGAACTTTAAATCACCCATTGTATCAACCAAGAAATGTTTTTCTGATAGAAACAACAACTCAAATTTCATTCCATGACCCAAACAAGGTCAGAATCCACTTTAAAATCAATATCCAAATTTTAATCCACCTTAAAATATTAATAATACTTATCTTTCCAATTATCACAATAAATTCCATGTGAAACCCATAATTGAAGAAAAAATCACTTTGAACGCATCTAAAAAATCCTAACCTCCAAAACACAAGGTTTAAACCTCAACACTGTGAAACTTTAAAACAATTAAGAAATCAAGGCACATCATCTAGAATAGAAGAGGTAAAATATCTAGGAACAAAACACCCTAAAGATAACCCCTATGAACAACACTCTCTCTTCCGTAAATACTCTTTTATGTATTAATTTTATAAACAATTCCAAACATGAGTCCAAACACCCATTCTCATCAAAAAAACTTTTCCCTATGATCAACATAACTAAACAAATCAATATTTGAAAACATACATTGAAAATAACTTCAAACAATTTTGAAAACATCATTTTAATGATCAACCATTTTTTCAGAACTCTTTTATCAAACTAAAACCCATTACATAGACCCGTTGGTATCAAAAATAATTTAAAACAAGGATGAGAATCCTTATCTTTAAAATTAATCACATGAATTACCATAAAAAAGAAATCTCACAATCCTTTCTAAAAACATTCGAAACTAAACTTTGTAATAAACCATCTAAAAGAAAAACAAACTTTCATAAACCAATCCATAAAACATCCGCAGTAAGAAATAAAATATTCTAAAAAAAATCACTTTTTCAAAAAAAAAATACTTTTTCACACAAAACATATTCTTTAGATTAATTTAAATATAAAATGCACTTGTTTTTCAAATCACCATAAAAAAATTCAAAAAAATTCAACCGTCTTTCATTTTGTAAACAAAAATTATATTTCGCAAAACAAAGTCCCCAGGGGAAAAAACCAAGTCACCAAAAAATATCTCATATCAAACCACATTAAAATGAATCAATTTTCATAAAAAACTAATAAAAATTACACTATATGATATAATACCAATGTATTACTTCAGTGAAGTCAATCCAGGAATAATGGGAGGAAAATTTTATGGGGGAGAAATTTCACTATTCACATTTTGGACACATGGGATTGAAGACCATGCACCATCCATGGAATATGAACTACCATGGTCACATATCCATGTTGTACAGTCACCACACAGTTTACTAGAACGTGCATTCTAACCATATGAATCTGATCTTCTCAACATTTTTACCTCTGAAATGTCATCCAACCCTGATAATCATTAGTACACTCAACGGGGATTAAATAATCATATCAATATATCAAAAATCCATCATGGAATCCTAATATGAACATATTATCAACACTTAAGCTTTATACACCTATGGATTGTTGAGTATCAATGAGATAAAGATCTATACAAGCCCTTTCCCACATCCTCCACCTGAGTCCCGATGGCAATATTTTTCTCCCAACTATAAAGACATGACCAAAATAAAAATAATGTGAGTCTCAAGAACCAAGACCCTATTTTCAAGAAAACTAGGGTCCAATGATGCCAATTTTTTTAACCAAAATGGGACATCCTTCCATCGGATTCCCAAAACGGCTCGCCACATACCTAAGGAGCTTCCCCAATCCCGCTCTAGATGACATTAACTATCATGAGTATTAAAAATAACCATTGGGGGTGGTTCACCCTAAAAATATTATTTAAAAAATATATCCATGTCATAAAAATAAGGATACATGATACATTCCAAGAGACGTATAGCATAAATAAATAACCAATCATAGTTAAAAAATGTGATAGAATATAAAAAAGGCCAAAGAAGCTGATATTAACCTCTAGCCAACCTGTTCTATGGAACTAATGTTCTTATAACTAACTCCACATGAACTTCCAGTAACTGCCATCATTAGAATAACATCTTTTACCTAACTAAGAGCGGTCAAAAGCCAACCTGAATATAACAACACAAGACATAAAGACTACATACCCACCAATTTGAGTTTGTAGGGTGTTAGATTTCTCTAGTAGGATACCATCATGATCCCATTTCATTTATTTTATAAAATAAACCATGAATTCTAATTTTAAAGTAAGGAAAGGAAAAAACATGTTTTCAATCCCTTTCTCAAAATGTGGAATTTACCAAACATGAAACAAACACTTTATCAAAGTGTTCAATTTTGTAATACCATTTCAAAAAGATGGTTCCTTTCTAAAGAAATTCCAATTTCAAAGAAAACCATTCATTTTCCTTTAAACATCCCACATTTTACATTAAACCCAATGATCAAAAATGTTTCAAATACATGCCAACAAGAAAGCCACTTTGAATCTAGTTTCCCCTTTGTCCATTAAAAGCATACACACACCCAACTAAAGGTGAAAAAGAAATTAAGGGAAACAATAATGATAACATAACCAAAATTTCATATGTAATTAAATTAAATGAATTAAATAAAACTAGTCAACAACAAGGATGTGCCATAAAAATTTCAACACATCATGCAAGTCCATACAAGAAATAAACAACACGCATACCAATATATATAGAAAAATATTATATCATAGGATACATATCATGAGGAAATATTGTAGGTAATATCGGGATATGATAATACATGGAATAAATTTTTAAATATCTTCCTTTAAGTAAAATAGTTGCACACATCCGTAAAACAAGTCACTCTTATCTAGCCTCGTCGATGACAACCCACTAGCTAGTGAGTTATTCTTAAATAGGGGTATCTAGAGAGTGTGTAATATTGACTACCCATATCAATATCCCACTATTTTCAAAATATTAACCTTGATCTCTTCATGGAATAAAAAATATATATTGGCCATGAACAAATAATGTCATCACATGACAATAACAATCCTTTTGGCTAACATAGTAATCATGTCCATCCCACCTCCTACACTATCCTTTAAAATAATCCCAACACATAACACAAAATAAGTCACATCTTAAATAATCCATCATAGAGATAAGAAAAAAATCATTAAACACTCAATGGGTCTCAAAAAGATCACAAATAATATAACATAACAAAGTGCCAACTAGGTCTTCAATTATACCAAATTCATTTAGAAATATCTTTTTAAACCATTTGGGATAAAAATTAAATTATAAAATAAATAAATATTATCAAAAATCACAACCAAAAATCCACAGGAAACTATATTTATTATATTAAATAACCCTAACCATTTTCAAAATGAAGAAAAACCCTTAAACACAAAAGGGGAACCCACTTTGCAAGACACATTATTATTCAAACATAATAAACATTTTTTTCCACGAAACCCATCTACATAATTTTATTAGACATTTAAAATAAATAAACTACACATTTACACAAAAGAATTCAATTTAAACAATTAATAACAACTATATTCAATATTAAAATAAATATTGCTAAAAAATTTAACATACCAAACCTAGATAACAAAAACTATATTTATCTTGGTCAAAAATGAATTTAATCATCTTGAATCAAGGTAAATCATAAGGAAAATTAATTTAAATAGAAACACTATCCTCAAGTTTTTAGACCATGTCTCCTTTGATGAAATACATTATAAAGATACTACTACAATGTATCACAACCATGTAACGACAAAATCCTCAATTTAGAATAATCCTTGACATGAAAATCATCCAAACATAGCCAATAGAATTATAGGAGAATGGGAAAATAGAAAAAAAACCCAAAAAGAAGGAGAAGGAATCTATAACCTTTAAAACTGATTGAATACTCACTAAGAAACCTCTTAAAACCATATAGAGTTTCTTTAGAGAGGAATAGAATCCCATGGGTGGTGTCCAAGTTAGGGGAAAATGAGTGGGGTGTCCAAGGGAAAAATCATACATAAAAATAACCTAAGTAGAAAAAAATAACCCTCTTATGGTTTGTTTCACTATTTACTCACATGGTTAAACCAAATGTGAGCTAACCATGCATTTCCCATCTTTCAGGAGCTTCATGAGATACACACTTAGGTGTTATGGTTAAACTAACCATTCACCCTAGACTTTTGAAATGTATGAAATTCAGCATACATTCTACTTTTCATTGAAAAACACCTCTAAATTGATGGTCTAAACCATTAATTAAGTACAAACACATAAAAGTGACACAATTTGATACACATTAAGATTATTACAACCTATTTTGGATGAGGGATATGTAGTTAGCCTATTTTTTACATTAAAATATAAAATATCTTCTTAAAATTAAATCCATAAATTCAAGTGAAATTTCCCATTTCCAAATTCAATATTTTTATCCTTTTTCATTCATCAAAACTCCTCAATTATAATTTCCCTAATTTTAATAATATGTTGAAAAAAATGGTAATATTCATTAAAAATCATTCAAAATCAGTAATAAATTTTTAAATGTTTTCATGATAAAATGATTACAACAAATAGACTTACACTTGAACTTTGCTTGTCCATAATCATTTAATATCAACATTGAATAAAATATTGAACCAACATTACAAATATCTATATCTCAAACCAATAAAATTAAATTATTATCAATGTTAAAGAAATTTTTCATGTACCACATAATAAAAAATATTAATTTCACATTTTTCAAAGAAACAATCATACCAATTATTTTACATTATCTCTTTTTAAAATGGTGAAACATATCCTTTCATTAAATAAATCTTTCCATTTAATTATCAATAAACATTCAATGTCATGATCCACCTCAAATTTAAATTATTTTCACTCATCAATCATGATAAAAATTCAAGTATATTTATGTTCATGTCAAAAGTACATGATCCTTTTCTATATACTAATAAAGTAACTACTTTCTCATATTTTTAAAAAAAAATCACATAAACTCATGAGTTATTTTCGTATATGTCTCTAACGAATCTAAGGCTTGAGTATAATAGGTATTGATATGAAAAACATGAATGCTCATAATAATTTATTTACCTCTTAAATCATCATGAATGATATTGAAAGAAAATAGTAATGAAATTATCTCATTCAAAGTAATCAATCTATCTTATGAAGCTCAATGTAAGGTCATGATTAATGTTAACATAATGAATGAATTACCCCTTAATGATTTTTTTTCTATTTTTTTACCCTATTTTTCTTTTTCAAGATACTTATTTAGATTTTTTAACATTTTTGATGTAAATTCTTGGAATAAATATCACATACACAGCATAACCATATATGATAAAAATCATCGGTCCTATAAAGGTAATTTTTTCTTTTACAAGTAATGGCACTTTTTTAATTTTTTTCAATAAGGGGAAAAATAATTTACAATAGATGAATCACAAACCTTTATCAATTTCTATATTAATATCCCCAAACTTTTTACTAATAATGTAGTGAATTCCTATACAATGAATTCCATTACCCACACACATAAACACTAAATTATCATCAAAAACCCCAAAAGTGGGTAAGAGTGGATATAAATGGCATGAAATGTGGCAAATTCCAAACAAATTCATTCATGGTATCTAAGGGAAAAATAAATATTGATATAAAATTTGTTCTCAATGATAAGATATTATAAAAAAATTCTTCAATAATATTAAACGTATTATTTTCAATCATATATTTGACAAGTTTCAATGTAATTTCTAGAAGGTTACATGCCCCAATATCACTCAAGAAATGTTCTCATAGTAATATAGAAAATATTAAGTCTTTAAATCCTATCAGTAATGAATCATATAATTTTAAAAAATCAATCATCTAATGGATAATAATAAAAAATAAATCCACATGAATTTCAAAAATTAAAATTGTTTAGAATATTATAGAAATTTAATTTACATGAAATATCCAATTGCCTCAAATTATGATTCATCAAATTAAGAAATTTTCTTCACTCAAATAATTCAATTATCTATATTATTCATTCAATATAATTATTATTAAAATTAAAAACATTGAATAATGGGTTCCAAATAAAATCGTGTCAATTTTATAAGTCATGTAAAACATAAAATCACGTATGGAATGAAAATTTTTTATTAACAAAGTTGCTGGAAATTTTAGTTCAAAAATGGATTTTAGGAAAGTTTGAGGGAGTTAAAAAATATCAATGGTAAGAATAAAATGATCTTCCTTCAAGTTGTTTTTCTATTTACTTCCCATTGTTTTTTGATATATTATGACTTTACTTCATG
Organism: Viscum album; assembly: GCA_963277665.1. Taxonomy (NCBI): domain Eukaryota; kingdom Viridiplantae; phylum Streptophyta; class Magnoliopsida; order Santalales; family Viscaceae; genus Viscum; species Viscum album. Next base: position 1,585,701,923 of record OY728141.1, on the reverse strand, counting down.
ATGGTACTATTGAAATAACACAACTCTTACGATTGTAAGAACCATTCCATTATGGTTTAATGATGTAAAGGGGATAGGAAACTATATCCCAAACTCCTAAATACTAAGAAAACATTAACACTTATGTATCCTCCTCTAATCACCTTTAGTTAATATTATTGTATTCACCAAACCTTATGATAAGAAAAAATAATATGGGATGAAGAATATTGAGATCTTGTAGCAGTTCTTGTGGTAGATTCCAATAAAACTTTTTCATTATTTTCCTATTGATAATTAATAGGTTTACTTATTCATTATTGATCGAAATAAAACTATAAGGAAATACATGAGTATCAATAATATTTCCCTCCCAACTATAATGAAACTTACCTGAAATTATATTCAATATGGAATTATAGAGAAAATATTGATCTCTAAGAAGAATGATCTTTAGAAGAATTAGTCTATCGTGTGAAAAATAGATTCTCTCTTTATAAATTCTATAATTTTTAAAAGCCTCTCATCAGATTTCATCCATATCTTATAATATAATTTTATGCTCTTTTTTAGTACTATGTATATTAAAAATCATCTTATTTATTTCCCAATAAGAATGGAATTCCAATTCTACCATTAGATAAAAACATTTTTTAAAAATCTACTATTAGGGGATCATAACTATAGGCATCTTGTAAACATTTTGTTATTCCCATAATGTGTCTTTAATCCTTTGGATCTAATCGTTTTGGTTGGGTATGACTTTTTTCTCTAAAAAACGTTAAATCTTCCAGTTAGAAACTTCATCTTTACCATTTATTTGGGGATAGTAAGTTGTATAAGTATTCTATTCCACCCCAAACTTTTTAGTATATCCTCCATTCTTCTATTGAAAAAATGATTCCCTTTTTCACTGTTGATGGCATTTATCACTAAAATTCTAAAAAAGTTATTGGTCTTAAAAGAACATTGTCATCATCAGTCTTGGTGGAAATTCCATCCACCCATTTTATAGTATAATCAATATCAAGTAAAAAGTAAGAATTTACAGAATACATGGAAAATAGTCCCGTGAAATCAGTTCCATGTTCTTTAAATATTTCACAAAAAGTGATGGGTTTTGAGAAATATCATTAATTTTCAAAATATTTCATGAAAATTTAAAATTCTTAAAATTATTTTAATAATTATAAGCATCATTAAAAATGTTTTAAAATAAAATATGCATTTTAATTTTTTCGAGATGTTCTTTGAGGTAAAAAATTCCCTCTAAAAGAATTTGTATGAAAAAAAATTCAAATATAGATTCTATTTCACTTGATTTTAAGGATCATATTATGACAAGATCATTAAAAATAATCTAAATTAGTAGATCCTACAAAATATAGAATAATGATTCATCATTGATATTTTGATTTTGATGAGTGTTTCGGTGAGATATTACCTAATATGGTGAAAATTAAAATCCTATGTTGGTATAAAATAGTAATTAAACTTCCATTATATATATTTTCTCTCAAGTTATGTGATAATTGAGTAGGTACAATTCTATAATTTCTTTCTCAATGGTGTCTGGTAGTCCACTAAGGTGATGTGTCACCTCAAGGTTAAACTCTTTCAATAGTAGTATCCATTAAACTAAACCATGTATTGAAATTATCCTTCTTCATTATGTACATAAGGTATGTAGGATCATAAATTACATCAAATTTATTTCTGAGTAAATAACATCTTGATTTTTCCAATGAAAATACAAAATAAAGGAACAAATTTTTAGTGTTTCTCTAATTGAGCTGATTAAAATCCAATGTTCTTGAGGAATATCTTATAATTTTTGTATTCCATTGATCCTCTAGGTAAATTATTCTCATATATCTTGGTTTCATGTATCTCAAAGATTCTCAAATGGGTTTTCCCAATATAGTTATTGAAATATCAGTGGTGTAATCACATTTTTATTTCTCTCATAAATTTATTTCTTAAAATAAATATTAAAATAAAAATTAGTATCTTTTAAAAGTAATCTTGAAAGAGTAAGATAATCCTAAATAAAATCAACCATTAATCTTTTATATAATCCCACAAGGCCCTATAATAATATAATATGTCCTATATAAGATGAATATGTCAACATATTGATCACATCAACCTTAGATTTATCTAACTCAATGCATTTTTATAAAATTATATAACCTAGAATTAGTACATTATCAACCATAAAGTGACCTTTCTCTAAGATCAAAATATGATTTTTCGCAATGCATGTTATCTATACCTTTTATATATTTCACAAGAAATGATCAATGGAACTTTTAGAAATATTAAATTTTTTGAGAAATACCTCTACAAATTCCTCTATATGATCTGAGAATATCCTTAAGATACACCTTTATAATGTATCATGGGTGTTTTATAACCCTAAATTCATCCTCTAGTAAGAAGTGATTCCAACGGAATAGGTTAATGGTTTCTTTTCACAATGTTCTAGGGAAGCTGGTATATAAAAATGTTGGGAAAATCCATCCAATAAATAATAATTATTCCCTTATACTAACATCTCTAACATTCAGTCAATTAATGGGACGAATAAGTTGTCTTTTTTGGTCACCTAATTTATCTTTATATAGTAAATTCATACTCTAAAACTATTATGAACCCTTGTGGGAATTAATTCATCATTCTCATTTTCCAAAATGGTCATAAACATTTTCTTTTGTACAATGCCGATGGGGAATACCCATTATAATCTAAAAAGTTGTTAAATAATATCATATTAGAGAAAATTATCTATTTATTTTTTTACTACTATAATAATGGTGAGGTTTATCCTCCTTTGGGACTACCTAAATGGTTAGGAATCCTCCTCTATAAATATTCTATAAGATAATCCTTTATGGTTAATACCAGGGATGACTTTTTAGCTACACCCAATAGCTAAGATGTTTCTTTTCAATAGGTCAAAAACGTTTTCTCTTTATATTTGGATGAGTTTTTAGCTACGATTATTATTAATATTTATCATTACATAATATATATATATATATATTAACTCTCATGGTAGTGTTTTTAATTCTATATTTGTTGGTTTATCTACATATGAGGTTGAATTTCAATTCCTCGCTTCAAAAGACTCACATTTCTATGTAATGGAAATAATTTCAGTTTCTTCAAATAATTTATCCCAGAAATCAGATGTTATTTCTTCTTGAAATTTCCTATCAAAATTTTAATTTTTCTATTATTCACAATTCCATTATTTTTTCAATATAAAATTGATATACTAAGGTTAATAATTCTTAAATCTTGTTTTACTCTTAAATATGTCAATACCTTTTTCATGTTAAATTAAAAAGAGTGAATAATTTTCTCAAGGGTTATTCTTGGAGTCAAGAACATCTAAGTACATCTTGATATCTCCAAACTTCATGTTGAGGATACCTTTATGAAAATTGAGTATTTTATTTATTTTAATTATGATTGGTCTGTCAAATATGGTGGGTGAATTTCTAGGCGATTTGTCTTCCTCTATGGTGAGTAAAAAAGTCTATTTGAAAAATTGGTCCTTCAACTCCCACTAGCACATCCACTAAAAATCCTATTGGAAAATTAGTGGATTTATTTTCTAGTTTGAAAAACAATATTTGGGTATTAATTTGATTATTTATAAAAAATAAAAAATAAAATGATATATTGATATTTTTACAACCAATATCACACAATGAATATAGAAAATCATAAATAATAAATAATTCATGGAAAATAATACATCATATTATCTTGAAATTTTTTAGGAAATGGTGGTTTGATCAGGGTTAAGAAACTTCTCCATAATTTTATTATATCATTCTCTTTAATAATATTTCCTTTTTTAAAGATATCCTTATGAAATTTAGTGTATTTAATAATTTTTTGGATGGATTCCAAGTGAGTTATGTTATTTTAGACCTTTTGAAATATAGCTTTAATCACTCTTTGATATTTTTATTCCTATAACTTCTTTGATATGATTAAATTACAAGTAAATGGTAGAGAAATATCCTTTTTCAAAATTTATTTCCTTTTAAAATTATTTTTAGGTATTTTCTTTTCGAATCATGTTTCTGCATCCTCTTCATTATTTTATTCATCTTTTGGATTATATTATATTCCTGTAAGAGTCTATCTAGAATTTCCTAACATACTTCCATCAGGTTCAACATGAATTTTCTTAAGTTTTAGTGGATTAATATTATTTCCACTAATTGTGATGATAAAAAATATTCTCTCCTAATATTTTGGTAATGTTTGGGGTGGGTGTTTTCCTAGGTTTTTTGACAACATGTACCTGAGATTTTCAAACTTACTCAAAAAATCATTCATTATATTTTTCATCTCCACAATCCCTGATCCTTATTATTATACGACTAAGGGTGCACTGGTCGAGGAATTCCATAATGTCTTATTTGAAAGGGTTGGTTGATAAGCATATTTTTTCTAGGGTTTATAGTTAAATTTTTGGAGAGCATGTATATTTTGGTACTAATAATAGATAAGAGTGTAGTTTGGGTATTAAAAGGAAAATGGGGTCTATCATGGTTTTGTTGACTTCCATATCCTATTTTTTATTTTGAAATTTCTCTCCATTATTGATTTTATTGAAATTTTCTTAATTAGAATATGTATACACAACTCTCCATACCCTATACCTCAACACATTGATCAGTAAAGTGTTTGTGTTATAAACAAAAACCACATACCCAAGGTGTGGTAGGTAGTTACCTAACTTTATTTACATCCATTTGTCTTAATTAACATATTAATTCATCAATATTGTTTTCAAGTAAATGTTATCTATTAGAATTTATTGCATCATGAATACATCACATACATGTGCCTTTTTTCTGAAATATTTTAAATTTCATTTTTTCTTTTCAATGACGCTCCTAGAATCCATGGGTGAATTATCAATCAAAACTCCCCCAAAATATTGATCTAATAGGATCCTCTCATATTCCAACATTCCAAGGTATAAAAATTATATAAAGATATTATCTTCCACTATTTGATGAGGGAATCTTATGAAAATATTATCAAAACATTCCCATTACTCATAAGGTATTTCTCATATTTATAATCTGATCTTATAGATCTCATTTCATATTATTGTGATCTTGGAGGTTAGGAGAAAACATTCCCTTAATATTATTTAGATATCATCCAATTCATGTATCTCTATATGTTTTAGGCTATACAACCAGTCCTTGTAATCTCCCTCAAGTGAATATATTAATTTCCTCTTCTTGACTTGGCCCTCAGCTACTCATCTCTACTTGAATCTTTAATATAAAAATCCAAATTCATGAATTTTTCAGTTAGGATATTAACCTGTGAGTCCATAGAAAGTAGTAAATACCATTATAATTTTCACATTAAATTCAAAATAATTTTTTTAGGAGGCATGGCTAACTCATTTTTTTATTTGAAAATTGTGGGGAAAAAATGTCCCTTTAACTTTTTTATGGATTTATTACCATATTTCGGGGCTTATATTGAATTCGTAATGTTTCACTCAAGTCATCAAGATTTATTTATTCAATTTTATTCAATAGATTATGATTCTTAATCCTAAATAAAAATTTCCTCTATTTCTTAGGATCAAAAGTAAATAATTCATAATTGTAGGTCCTAGTAATGAAATGTTTTCAGTATAAATAGAACTAACTTCCCAATAGTGGAACCATGTTTTAATACAGACCTATTGTTTGGTGTGAAAATTTATATTTAATTACACATAGGGGTGTAGTATTAGAAGTACCCAAATAAATATCCAAGGATACGTTCATTAATCTAGTAGTCAAGGTGAAAAAGTATTACGTGGATCAAGATTACTAAGAATATTACAAAAATGAGAAAAGACTTTTAAAATTCAATATGAGCGAAAAATAATTGGGGTTTTGGTTATATTGCATTTTGTAAGGATATAATATATTTTTATATAAATCTCTCCAATTTTTCAAATTGATTAAATGGGAAGATTCAAACTCTCTTTTTCCTATTCACCCATGATTTTGTTTGATAGTGATGAAAATAATACTCATGATTTGTTTACATTGACTATTATACATTATTTTTGTGAAAGACACAATGATTATCCTTTAAATAATGTGAGTATTAGGCATAGAAAACATGTTGAAATAAAAATTTAGGGAGATAAATATTGTATGAAAATAAATAATTACAGCAGGAGGATCCTCCTCCTTCCTTCTATACAATAGTCGCCTATGTGTGTTGTCGACTCCCAATGTATCCATCAATGCACAAAAACCTATTACATTTAAAATTAACAGAAAATTCCTCAAACATATAATATTTCTCTTAATATAATCTCATATTCTAAATATATATATTTATATTTTGTTTAATATTAAAATATTTTATCCAATTATCTATATGTTTTGGAGTTTTTTTATTTAATTAATCAATGAAAAGACCAATTTTTATTGTTTTCAAATCATCCCCATGACCTAGGGTTTATCTCAAAATAAATGTAAAATATTGGGCCTTAAAAACTCTTCTACATGAGTGTAGTATGGTAAGGAATGATAAATTTTGTTGTTATCACATTCTTTATGTTCATGGAATTCATGGATGATGGGAAACCATTTCTTCCATGGTGTAGTCCCATATTCTCAATATTTTCTTCAAATTGTTTCCACTTTCAATATAAACACTCCCATAGAACACCTCCCCATTCACAGTGTAGTTGTTTTATTTATCTTCATGTATTATGTAGGCATGAATATATGGTCGCATCTCACCACCTCAATCGAATAAATACTATTTCCCATTTGGGGTCATCCAAGGTGCAATGATAGAACCAAGAAACAACTCCCGATAGAAATATTCCTCACTCAAAACCAAGATACTGCTTAATATAGAATTGTTATGGTGTATCTAAACTCTTATACCACATATATATACTTGGGCATTACAATCCTATGGTATAGAAAAGGTGAAATAGTGAAGGGTGACTCCTTCCTCAATCTGGCCATAAAAATGGTCATATAGAACTCCCATTGGCATGAAAGGTGTCATTATCCTCCCAAATATCCTTAACCTAAGTCATATAAAACTCTTAAGGCCATCCATATTGAAAAGTTCCTTCATAAGTGGTTATAATATAAAGATCGATCTTTCCCAGCATCACCCAAAGTGGTTTCTGATGTCTAGGAATACTGGTATGGTAATGAAGAATGGTAGTGGAAGCATCGAGTGGTAGAGACAATTTGTCGAATCATTTATTAATTGAAGTGATCCATGGTGGAACCATTTTGGTTAGTAATAAATTCACCCACATTTTGTGAATCCTATATTGAATATTTAGTAATTTAGCCTATTTCATATAATACATTATATGGTTACAATAGCTTAAAATACTTTTATAGGGATGATATCCCACAACACCACTCACGCACTGAAAAGGTGAGGCCTATATGCATGGACCACATGTACATTTTACACTATATGGGATCTTACCTATGTGGTATTTTATCCTCTCTTCTGTTCCATGGGCCTTTTATTTATGATTGGTTGGCCGGTTGGGAATTTATAGCTATCTAAGAGGATTTCAGAAACTTTTTGGTTGAGGGATAGCTAGTTGGCTTATGTTTTACCAAAAAATATCAAATCACATAGTAAAACTAAACACATAAATTAATGTGAACTTCCAAATGTCTAAATTCAACATTTTTATCCACTTTTATTTATATTAATTACTTAATTATAGTTTCTCACATTTTAATAATTGAATGAATTAAATGGAAATATTAATTAAAACCCATTAAATTCATTAATAAATGCTCAAATTTTTTATGACAAAGTGAGTGCATAATTAGTTCATCCCTCAATACTTATCAACACACTACTAAGATTAAGGTTAATGATTTTGAGGATAGTGAGAAACAACCTTTGGTTCTAGGTAAATCTAGGTTAGATTGTAATAAATGGTATTAGATCTAAGTTTGGGTTGTTGAATCAGTGGTATGCATATATATTATAGCATTAAGACTCGAATGGTATATTACATGACTTGTATAACCAATATCTTTGGTTATGAGCCTCGATTTACAAGAGGATATCTTAGTGAGAGTGTTTTAAGGACACCTTTGAATGGTTTTTCTTATATATATTACTTTTTCAACACATAGTGATTTTTCTTGACCTGCAATTGGGCAGATATGAACATATTTTTTATTATGCATCATTTAAGAATTTAAGGATCATTCCCATGAATAAGTATGTTTATAATTTTTTTTTATAATGATTTTACATTATACCTAAAGAATTATGTTTGTTTTTAAATGATGTGATGAGTGTTCTTGTTATGATCTATTATGTTCACAATTTCGATTTCATAAAAATGGATGGGTCTTTAGCTAATTTTATAGTCATTAAACAATTTTATAACATAGATTAAGTGGTTCTTCCTAATGGTGACAAAATTGAATGGTGTTATGTGGTCTGATGTTTGGGTAGTGAGATTATTTTTCTATTTATTTCCATTAAAAATAATTATCTATTTGGATGTGAATGTGTTTTTTCAAAATAAAAAATAATATTAATTAATTTATATAAAAACCGACTCTTTTGAAAAATGTTTCTTTAATTTTTAAACATGGTTAGGTTTGATGTAGGAATGTTATTAAATAAAGTTTGGGTAAGATTTTATATTAGCTATTAAAAATCATTTTTAATCATTAAAATTTTTAAAAAAATATAACAAGTGTTCTAGAATGGTTTAAAAAATGGGTTTTCAATGAAAATAAGTAATTACATATATGAGATATCTTAATAAAAAATAATTCACATCTTATTTTCAAAAAAATATGACGTTTGAAAGCATTTTTAATTTTTTTATTGAATAACATATTAAAGAAAATATTTTTTTCGTGGTTATATGGGATCAATTTAAAATTTATTAGTCTCATGATTGATATAATGTATGTTTGTGAATGAATTTTTTTTAAGTTATAAAAGATTTTTAAAATTTATTTTTTAGTTTCCAATATGTTGATACCATGAAAAATTTATACAAGGATCTAAAAATATGTAATTTTGAAAATGTATATCCATGTATCTATTTAGGTAATATATAAGGTAAAATGTTCTTTTTTAGTTTCAATTGAAGTATATAATGTTTAGTAATTATAAATAATATGTTTTAAACATGTAAAATGTAAATTTTTAAATTTATTTTCCTATAATAGTCCTTATATGTGTATTTTTTAGGTTATAAAATGTTTTTTGGACTTTTGGTTTTGATTGGAATTGATTTTCTTAAAAAAATTGGTTGTGAAACTCAATTATATTGTTTATGATTCATTTGGTTTAATAAAATTTTATTTATGAATAGAAGTGTAGGGATTATAATATTTTTTTCAATTTGATAATTTTATTATCGAGTAATTTTAGATTTTGAATCTTCATTTTATATGGAATACGATTATTTTTATTTAAAATAATTTTGTTCATCCAATTTTAAAAATATTATGTTTTTAACTAAATATGGGTACATTATAAATATTATAAATTTTAATTTATCTATATTTAATGGCATTATTTTATTAAAAAGTAGAGGTATTTATATGTATGTTCCTTTTAAAAAGTAAATATTTATTTTAATTCATTGTTTCTTTTTTGTTTTAGTGTTTTTTTATTGATATGAAGTGATTTATTTTATTTTAGACATATTTGGTATAAATTATATTTTTAAAATTGTTTTTATGTATTACGTCTTTTACATTTTGTTTTTTTATCTAATTTGAATTCAATTACTCTCAGTTTTGATTCTAATAGCTTTCTTAGGGCTTGTTTTGATGGCTCTTAAAGGGAATCTTTGGTCACGTCTGATGATGGGTTTATAATTTCATGGGTTGAATGTGTAATATTTTGATTGTATTTGAAGCATTGTAAATTGATGGAATTTATGGAATCGGATATAATCTATATTGATTTCTATTATTGTTCCCTAATTTTGTTTATTTTTGGGATCTATGGGTTAATATGGATAAGTGAGTTAGTTTCATTGATTTATGGTTTTTTTAAAGATCATTTAGATTTAATAGTGGTAATTTAGGTTTAAAAATGTATTATTAACCATGATAGGTTGATTGGGATATTTTTTGGTTTTTATTAGGTGTTAATTATAGTTTTGGGAATTGTGGTTGTCATGTTTCATTGTCATTTTAAATTATTTTTGAGATTTTGAGTTGGAAATATTAAAAACCTCATATGGTATGATTTTAAGTGATTTAAACACATTATTTTTATCATAAATTTATATTTAAAGGTTAAATTTAAAATTTCAAGGTTTCAAAGAGAAAATGTTGCAAAAATGTTTTTTTCCACATGCATAGTTACCTAGAAAAAAGAACGAGCATGGTGATTAAGTATTATTCACATTCATGGGTAGTTGGTAAAAAATAGAGTTTGGGAGTTTCATGTGAGACATGCACACCCATTAATGTTTTAAAATATTTCTATCTCAAGGGTAGGTTTTCATACAGGTAAAGAGCACAGTTTTGGGACCTTGCACAATATGAATGAAATGTGGAAAATTTTTGGAAAACCTATTTTGACCATATTTTAATAATAATAATATTCTCAATGATTTTTTATGGTCTTAGGACATTTGAAATATACTATGAGAAGTATTAAATAGAGTTACAGCTTCAAATATACCTAAGATTTGATTTAGATGATAGTTTGAGCAATGTGTGCTATTAAATAAACTCTTTTGTTAAGCTCTACGACATTTAATGTCATGACCCGACCCTACCCGGGCTTGAGACGCAACTACCCCAAGCGTGCCTCCATAGGCGAGGGGCTGGCGACCAGCGCCGAAGGCACAACAACTCGGGGAGGCCTTTTCCTATGTACCTATACACACACCCACGCAGCACACTCAATGCAAAAGTGCAGAGTAAAAGAAAAAGTAAAGTACCAACTACTATATATAAACCACGAAAGTGCATCTTCCTCTAACAGTACAAAGAAAGTGCTGAAAGAAAAGGAAAAAACACGCGACCAACCAGAAAAGTGCCACAACCCGAAAACAAGTAAACAAAAGAAAAACAGCTGGAAGGGTCCCCCACCTGGAACACGACTCCAACCACCATACGCGGTCTATGCTCCAGATCTCCTAAGATCTGCTAAAGCCATGACCAACCTTTCTATTGTCTGAAATGGCACACTAAGGGTGGGCAAAGCCCAAGAATGGGTGAGTATAAAAATACTTAGTAAGATACCCCGAAGGCTCGAGGGAGCAAAAAAGGAGGTACAGAAGGGTGAGCAGTAGATCGAACAGGGGAAAGTAAAGGAGTACAATAAGGAGTATAGTAGAGTAATAGTACAGAGTCTAACTCAACCTAACAAGAGAAATGAGGTAGACTCATCCAGACACAAGGAGCAGGAAATGGTGAGAAGATGAACTTCTCGTTGATTCTTCTCTACCTATAACAGGAGAGTAGACTCATCCAACACGGAGAAGCTAGACACGGAAAGCACGTGGCATACCCCATGCGTCTTCGTCTCTCCTGGAAGGAGAGTAGCCAAAACCCAAGGAGTGGGTACTGGAACAGGGAATATACATATCCATATACTCAAAAAAGAAGCTCGAACAAGATCGTAAGGGGATCTCCATCCTGTATCTCATCCCAAGAAAGTGAGTATCCAACAGCCCGCAGAAGTAAACATCATCGATGCCCAGCATCCTGCACGTCTGCCCCGAACTGCAAGTCAAGGGGCTCAAATCACCACACCTTGACACTATCCTCTTTGGGAGGAACTAACTCGCCCGCACGGTTTTAGGCCGTGTCGCAAGGACGTGTCTCGTTGGGTAAAGCACCACTTATACTTGAGAGTTCTGGGGGAACGTCAAGCCATACCTCGTCATTTCCCCACAGTCCAGAGGTCTCCTCAAAGTCGACAGGTGACCCCCTGCCTGGCCCCGCTGGAGGGTAATACTTGGAAGTATACGGCTTCCCACTGGAGGGAGACCTGGAAACAGTCAATGGGTGCCACACTTCCCAGTCCTGTAAAGGGTAATTCACTGGAGGGAGACTTGGATAATGTCGTTGACGAGTCCCAATGCCCAGTCTCGTAAAAGAGTACTCCACTGGAGGGAGGCTCGGAACCATCCTCGTGGACCACTTCCCAACCCAGATTAAGGTAAACCCGGCAACAGGGACTACTTCTCACCCCATTTGAAGGTAAACCCAGCATCGAGGACCACTTCCCATCCCAACTGGAGGTAAACCCTGCATTGGGGACCACTTCCCAGCCCCGCTGGAGGTAAACCCAGAACCACTCTGGCCATCCCTGTTGGATGGTACTGCTGAGTGAACACCGCTGTACGGGCCACCCCTGCTGGATGGTAACCCACTAGACATCCCTATTAGAAAAAACCTCCTCGGTTGAGGATCGGTGCCCGTATAATGTGTTGGTAACACTGAATCCACAAGAAATCCACCAGGGAACACAAAGGGATGAGAGAAACTCCTCGGGCCCCTTAGGGCGATCACTCTCCAATCCACTGATTCAGTGTCGAAGCGGACCGAGACAACTCGTCCCATAAAGTGGGAAAACACCCATGCTGTACGAGAACACATAGTCGTAAATGGTGACGAAATCTGGTGAAAGGTGAACGGTCTTGAAACCCCTCACAGCTGAAGGAACAGAGGAACCAAACCATCTCTGCCGACTAAACCATCGAGAACAGAACCAGGGGAAAACTCAAACCTACTAGTCAATAGTCGAGAATAGAGATAGGAGAATACTCAACCCTGCTGGTCAACAAACGAGAATAGAATCAGGGGAAAACTCAACCATGTTGGTCAACAAACGAGAACAGAACCAGGGGGAAACTCAACCCTGCTTGTCAACAAACGAGAAAAAAACCAAGGGGAAACTCAACCATGTTGGTCAACAAACGAGAACAGAGGGACCCTCTACGTCGCGAGAGGTCAAAGGTACGTAAATCAGAACATGGTACGCACATGGGGCCCACACAATGTGTGGCCCCACGTTAACCCCAACCAATCACACAACCGTTATCAGGTACAAACAACCACATGTTCCTCCAAACGTTCCCGTATACACCTAGAGTATACCACGTTTCCAGTCCAAAGGCTATCATGCACACGACACCCAACGTCAACACGAAGGCATAATTGTAACAATTTCAACTTGCCACCCCATCGGCCCAGACACAACCAACTAAAACTCTACAAGAATTACTTCACTCACATGGGAGTGCATGCGATCACATGCCAAGGGTCCGCTAGAAACACAGTAGAAGATCCTCCATCGGATAACCTTTTATATTTCCACATTTAAATGAGGTCTCAAAAGATACTCCGTGCATCCAAACAGATTTCATCATTGTAATCCTCGCAGAAAAACATGTGAGATCGACTAATTACTCGCCTCCAACGGATATCTGACATAAAAGTCTTTCAACACCGCTTCACGCCCGAACGACATCCCGTGGTCCTGAGCCTCGCACCCGAAAACAGTCGGGCGCATCTCACCATTGCGAACTTCTTGGAAAGACACGTTAAAAGGACTACTAACTTGAGTGGAACAGATATCCGGAGAAAAAGATGCATTTCATTGTACCGCACACGAGTGGTGCTTCTTGGGACTCGCATCCCATTCCCAAAGCACTGCCAACGGATCGCACCGTTGCGATCCTCTCAGAAAAGCACAAAATATGGACTATTCACTTCTCCAAAACGGACACCCGGTGATAAATTTGGAAATCACCACCAACTCCTAAAATGGCCCTCATGGGGCCCGCACAATCGTGCAGTATTAAAGTGGGAAGACTGCGCCAATGAAATTCCCTCGAAAAAACACACAAAATTGACTGCTCGCACGCCCCGAACGGACGTCTGATGAAAAAGTTGTAAAGCACTGCATGCAGCTCGAAAGACTGGCCATGGGGCCCATTCCTCAACTCTGGATTCAATGCTCAAAACCACATTGGTAAACTTCGCCTCGGCACCAGGGTCCCGATGCCACTGACGGCGCTCAAATCGGACGTCGGATGAGTCGGTGCCGTCCAAAACAAGAACCCCCTAGAAAAACATCAAACTACTTAATGGTGTGTCGCCTCTCCAAGGCCCCTCATTTCGGGAATTAAAAATTCTTGAGACCATCCCAAAATTATCTTCTTGATTCCAGGAAGGCACTTCCGCAGACGGCACACAAAACGGACGCCGGTAGTGGAAATTACGGGCGTCTGAGTTGAGGGGGCAAAGCCCCTTGGGCTGGACCGGCCTGGGTCGGCCCGCGGTTCGGCTGCGCGGACCGGCCGCGGACCCGTGGTCCACGCGCAGACCGGCGCTCGTGGCCAGTCTTCCCTGCCGCGTGAGGACCCACGGGACGTGGGTCTTTGTTCCCCGCGGTGACCTCATGGCCGCGCGCCCCAGCGGCTCGGCCTCGCCGCCTGGAGTCGCCTCCTCACCCAACCTCCCTGATCACGCCGACGCCCTCTGCCCTGGATAGCACCGCCTCGCCCGGTCGCATCACACTGCCTACCGCCTAAATCACGGCCGACAACCTCCAAGAGCACCGGAGTGTCACCGCGCCAGCTCACCGGACCGTCGCGCTAGACCGCCGGAAAACCCTGGAAAAGGCTGGAAATCTTCCTGGAGCCACTACGGACGCCCCGAGACTTGGATTTTTTTTCCGAAAAGGGAAATGGAAACATCAAAACGATCTCTAACAAAAAATGGCCTTCTCCAAACAATTAGATAGTAATTCTACATAGGATAATAAATTTAAAACAAAAATGGAAAACAAAACTAAGAACAAATCCTCCTACCTCATTGGGCGTAGCCCGAAGCGTCATCGACGGTCCGCCGGAGTTTCCGCACCTTGCCAGAGTGGTGGAGGATAGGGGAGGAGCTCCTCCTTCTTTGTTGGGAGGGTTTTCTCCAGGGGGAAACCAAACAAAGGGGGTCAAAAGTGTTTAAAAAGACAACACTTAAACCCCCGCCCCTAGGTCTCATACCAGAACCCTCAGTAGGGTCGAGGTTAATCCTCCCCTAGGGTAAACACCTCCTCTCAAGCACAATGGCGGTCTTGGAATTTTAATCTGAGGAACCATTCAAAAGTTATTAAACTCAACGCCTGAGGTCCCCAAATTATGAAAACGCCCCTGGGGCCATTTTTCATAGAAGACCCGCCCCCGCGAAAGTTACATCCCTCCTAGGGTAAACGACACGCTCCGAACTCAACGGTTCCCTCATTTTTCCAATTCGAGCCACTGTTTAAGAGATAATTGAGTTTATCCATTAAACTAATAAATTAATTTATTTATTTATCCATTTAATGTTCTGTTAATGGGTGAGGGGTCAAAACGTCCCGCGCTGACATGCTTTATGTCGTTCCTAGGGTAAACACCCCATTTTGGACTCATCCATACACTCTTGTCCCTAATACAGATCACCATTTAGGATTTATCTCATTTATTTGGCGTTCCTAGTGTGAACGCACTGAAAATTTAATTCCGGCCACACCTGGGCTCGGAATCAAATGTCGTCTGAAGGCGCTGCTCTAGAATAACATCAAGAATATTCCAAAGTCTTTTAAAGAAAAAACCGGGTTCTTACATCATTCCATCCTTCAAGCTTTTCATCCCCGAAATGAAAAACCAGGGAACAAGTCAGGGTACTAAGCCCACACCCGGATCCTCTGTACCCAGAAGAATTCATTCACAGTCCTGTGTCACCGCACCCAGACCAAAGGATTTGATCTGTTCATGCGAGGTCTGCTCTTGTCGATGACGTGCATAAGAGTACACACACAACTACTTGGGTAAGTCATGCGGGAGACAACGTGCACCCACTCCAGACCTTGGGGTTAGGGAAAGGAGGTAGGGAACCTCATCATCCCTTCGCACGGTCTTGAACGGCCTGAAGGCCCTTGGGGTAGCTCACCTCCCCGACCAAACCCCTACGTCGCATGCCACGACTGGAATCACCGCTTGGACCTGAGACAAAGCCTGGTGATTCTCTCCTTAAGAATATCCATATGGTGAAACACCCTAGGATATCTGGTCATGCAAGGTTTCATAGTCGATGTCTCGAAACCAAGACTCTCTGACATGCTCCGAGAGAAAAATAGTCAACCCCATCAACTAAAGAAAAACGCCCCATGCCTTTTACCTTACCAATACAGGGTTACACTGAATCCCCGCACCACCCTGGTAACAAATCAAACAAGGATCAGGGAGAAAATAATTTCACATATAGAGTCTAACAATTCTACTGAAAAAAGTAGAAGAGTTGTAGAGCATACCTCTTATCACCTCATGCTCTATAGGATCATGGACATTTAAAGCTCGCGGCTGTCTGCGGTCCCAACTGTCAACTCCCAGAGCAAGACGTGGACCACCTAGTGGTGATGGGAAGACCTAGTAAAGCCGCCTCCCACTACCAGATCCTCCCGCTCCACTGTTAGCACCACCTCTCAGGGCTCTACTCCGATCACGGTGCTGCATCTGCTCTGGTGGTGCACCTGATGCCTGCCCGATATTCTCAGTGTGCCTGGTCGATCAGTATCGTGCCAAGCGACCTTGCTCGTCACAAGCATAGCACCGACTCTATCCGGGCTTCACTGGTTCCCTTCGGCACCACTGTGGTGTAAGACTACGCCCCTAAGTCCGGTTATCGGAAAGCCACCTGCATCGAGGTTCTGCTTGCCGATGCCCGCTAGTTGCGGCAAACATCTCGGCTCGGTCGAGCCTGCTGCCACCACCAACTGTAGAATGTTATAGGAAGCTCTCTGTCACCAGCACCTGCTCTAAGACCCTGACATATTTGGGGATTCCCAAGGGTACTCTGACATCACAAATCTCTCGGTGGAGACCCTAATCAAACTTCCACGCTTAGAAGTTGCCGTCATGGACCAAGTCCAGGTAAAAGCGTGCACGGTCTGCGAAACTAGCAGTGTACTCGGCCACCGTCATCCCTCCCTACTAAAACTGTAGGAGCTCCTGAATCCGAACAGAGCATAAGCAGGAGGGGAAAACTCCTCATGAAAAAACAACTGAAAGTTGCTCCAAGAAGGTGACGACTCATCAAGAAATTGAGTCACCAGACTCCACCAAGGCCAAGCTGCTCTGCGGAAAATATTGGCGGCCAAAACCACCATAAGACTTGTCAGCGTCAGCACGAACCTGAAAAGGCGAACCACTGTCTCCAGCCAAACCTCGGCTGCCTGAGAGTATGACTCACCACCGAACCTCAGTGGTCTCTGACGCTGAAACTCACGGAGTGCGCTCAACCTGCGCTCAAGCTCAGTCTGCTCTGCTGAAGCTGTCTGCTGCTCAACAGGTGGGGGTGCTACTACCGGACCTCCCATAGAAAGGGGATCACATTATGGGTCCTGGACTGAGGCCTCGTAGCTCACAGGGTCATTGTCATGAACCAAAGCTGGTATCCTGACTGGTTGTCTTCGCGGAGACATCCTGAATATTATCAAGGAGTGCTGCAATCAGATGAGCATATATGTATATCACACCAACAACAATGGGGAGCTGACTCAAGAAGGACAGTCAAAGAATCAATCCTATGTGATGCACAAACCAATTTTCCCAGTAACAAGTGTCTCAGCATGCCGATTTGACAAGCGGTTTATCATTGTCCTGGTGAATGGATACGTCAGTCGCTGCACCATCACTGGACTCCCTGGCCTGAGAGCCGCTCTTGAGACACGTTAACACTGTTACCCTAAATCCCAACCAATTCCTTTTTAGGGATGTCCGAACAACATCCCAAAGAACAAACCACCTCTGATACCACTTTTTCATGACCTGGCCCTACCCAGGCTCAAGCCGCAACTACCCCAAGCCTGCCTCCATAGGCCAGGGGCTGGCGACCAGCGCCGAAGGCACAACAACATGGGGAGGCCTTTTCCTATGTACCTGTACACACACAGGCAGCACACTCAATGAAAAAGTGCATAGTAAAAGAAAAATTAAAGTACCAACTACTATATATAAACCACAAAAGTGAATCGACCTCTAATAGTACAAAAAAAGTGCTGAAAGAAAATGGAAAAAACACGAGCCCAACCAGAAAAGTGTTACAACCCGGCAACAGGTAAAGAAAGGAAAAACAGCTGGAAGGGTCCCCCACCTGGAACCTGACTCCGACCACCGTACGTGGTCCAAGCTCCTGATCTCCTAAGCTTTGCTGAAGCCACGACCAACCTGTTTGTCATCTACAAGGGAACACCAAGTGCGGGAAAAGCCCAAGCAGGGGTGAGTATAAAAATACTCATTAAGATACCTCGAAGGCTTGAGGGAGAAAAAAAGGAGGTACCAAAGGGTGAGCAGTATATTGAACATGGTAAAGTAAAGCAGTACAATAAGGAGTGCAGTAGAGTAACAGTAGAGAGTCCAGCTCAACCCAACAAGAGAAATGCGGTAGACTCGTCCAGACACAAGGAGCTGGAAACGGTGAGACGATGAACTTCTCGTCGAGTTTTCACTACCTATAGCAGGAGATTAGACTCATCCAACCACGAGAAGCTAGACACAGAAATCACGTGGCATACCCCACGCGTCTTCGCCTCTCCTGGAAGGAGAGTAGCCAAAACCCAAGGAGTGGGTACTGGAATAGGGTATATACATATCCATATGCTCAACCAAGAAGCTCGTACAAGATCGTAAGATGATCTCCACCCCGTATCTCAGCCCAAGAAAGCGAGTATCCAACAATCCCAGAAGTAAACACCATTTATACCCAGCATCTCGCACGTCTGCCCCGAACTGAAAGTCAAGGGGCTCAAATCACCACACCTTGACACTATCCGCTTTGGGTGGAACTGACTCGCCCGCACAGTATTAGGTCGCGTCGCAAGGACGCGTCTCAGTGGGGAAAGTGCCGCGCGTACTTGAGATTTCTGGGGGAACGTCAAGCCACACCTCATCACTGCCCCGTAGTCGAGAGGTCTCCTCAAAGTTGATAGGCGACCCTCTGCCTGGCCCCGCTGGAGGGTAATCCCTGGAAGTCGACATGTTCCCACTCGAGGGAGACCCGACAAGAGTCGACGGGTGCCACACTGCCCAGTCCCGTAAAAGGGTAATTCGTTGAAGGGATACCCGGCTAAATTCATCGAGGATTCCCAATGCCCAGTCCCTTAAAAGGGTACTCCACTGGAGGGAGGCTCGGAACCGTCAACGGGGACCACTTCCCAGCCCAGCTAGAGGTAAACCCATCATCAGGGACCACTTACCAGCCCAGCTGGAGGTAAACCCCGCATTGGGGACCACTTCCCAGCCTAGCTGGAGGTAAAACCGACATCTGGGACCACTTACGTGCCCATCTAGAGGTAAACCCGGCATCGGGGACCACTTCCCAGCCCTACTGGAGGTAAACCCAGAACTGCTCTGGCCATCCCTGCTGGACGGTACTGCTCAGTGAACACCGTTGTACTTATCACCCCTGCTGGATGGTAACCCACTGCCCATCCCTGCTAGAAAAAACCTCCTCAGTATAGGATCAGTGCCTGTTTAATGTTTTGGTCACACCAAATCCACAAGAACTCTACTAGGGAACACGAAGGGATGAAAGAAACTCCCTGGGTCCCTCAGGGCGATCACTATCCAATCCGCTGAGTCACTGTCGAAGAGGACCGAGAAAAATCATCCCAAAAAGTGGGAAACCACTCACGCTGTACAGACAACTCATCCCAGAAAGTTAGAAAACACCCACGTTGTATGAGCACACGTAGTCGTAAACGGTGATGCAGTCCGGTGAAAGGGGCAGAGTACTGAAACCCCTCACCGCTGAAGGACCAGAGGAACCAAACCATCTCTGACGCCCAAACCATCGAGAACAGAACCAGGGGAAAACTCAACCCTAATAGTCAAAAATTGAGAACAGAACCAGGGGAAAACTCAACCCTGCTGGTCAACAAATGAGAACAGAACCAGGGGAAAACTAAACCCTACTCATCAACAAACGAGAACAGAACCAGGGGGAAACTCAACCCTACATGTCAACAAACGAGAACAGAACCAAGGGGAAACTCAACCCTGTTGGTCAACAAACGAGAATAGAGGGACCCTCTATGTCGTCCGAGGTCAAAGGTACGTAAATCAGAACACAACACGCACATGGCCCCATACGACGTGTGGCCCCACGTCAACCCCAACCAAGAGCACAACTGTTCTCAGGTACAAACAACCACATGTACCTCTAAAATTTCACATATACTCCTATTGTATACCATGTTTCTAGCCCAAAGGCTATCGTACACACGGCACCCAACGTCAACGTGAAGGCGTAAATGTAATAATTCTATCTTTCCGACACATCGGCCTAGGCACGGCCAACTAAACTCTTTAATCATTACTTCACTCACAAGGGAGTGCATGCACCGAGTGGTGCCAACACCGCTTTACGCCTGAACGACATCCCATGGTCCCGAGCCTCGGCCCCAAAAACAGTCGGGCGCATCGCACCATTTCTATCTCCTCGGAAAGACAGGTCAAAAGGACTTCTCACTTGAGTGGAATGGATATCTGGAGAAAAAGATGCATTTCATAATACCACACATGAGAGGTGCTTCATGGGACCCACATCTTGGTCCCAAAGTGCTGCCAACGGATCACACTGTTGCGATCCTCTTGGAAAATCACACAAGATGGACTATTCACTTGTCAAAAACGGACACCTGGTGATAAAGCTGGAAATCACCACCAACTCCCAAAACGACCCTCGTGGGGCCTGCACCATCATTCGGAACTAAAGTGGTCAGACTGCGCCAATGCAATTCCCTCGGAAAAACACCCAAAATCGACTACTCACACGCCCCGAACAGACATCAGATGAAAAAGTTGTAAAGCACTGCACGCAGCTTGATAGACGGGCCGTGGGGCCCATGCCTCAACTCCAGCATCAATGCCCAAAACCACATTGGTAAACTTCGCCTCAGCACCAGGGTCCCAATGCCGCTGACGGCGCTCAAATCGGACATCGGATGTGTCTGTGCCGTCCAAAATAAAACCCCCAAGAAAAATGTCAAACTACTTAAAGGTGTGTCACGCCTCCAAGGCCCCTCGTTTCAGGAATTAAAAATGTCTGAGACCATCCAAAAATTCTCATCTCGACACCAGGAAGGAACTTCCCCAGATGGAACACAAAACGGAGGCCCGTAACGGAATTTACGGGCATCCGAGTCGAGGGGGAAAAGCCCCTTGGGCTGGACTGGCCGGAGTCGGCGACTCGCGGTTCAGCCGCACGGGCTGGCTGCGGACCCGCAGTCCACTTGCAGATCGGACCTCATGCCCGGTCTTCCCTACCACGTAAATACCCACAGGACGCGGGTCCTTGTTCCCCGCGGCGACCCCGCGGTCGCGTGCCCCGGAGGCTCGACCTCACCGCCTGGAGTCGCCGCCTCGCCTTCCCTCCCCAATCACGTCGACGCACTCTGCCCCGGCCAGCACCGCCTCGCCCGGCCGCATTGCACCCCCTGCCACCTGAAGCCCGGCCGACAACCGCCTGGAGCACTGTTGTGCCACCGCGCTAGCTCGCCGGACCGCCGCCCTAGACCGCCAGAAAGCCCTGGAAAAGTACTGAAATCTTCCTGGGGCCACCACGGACGCCCCGTGACTCGGATTTTTGATCCGAATGGGGAAATGGAAACCTCAAAACAAGATCTAACCAAAAATGGCCTTCTCCCAACAATTCGACAGTAATTTGACATAGGAGAATAAATTTAAAGACAAAAATGGAAAACATAACGAAGAACAAATCCTCCTACCTCATTAGGCGTAGCCCGAAGCTTCACCGACGGTCCGCCGGAGTGGCCACACCCCGCCGGAGTGGTGGAGGAGAGGGGAGAGGCTCCTCCTTCTTCATTGGGAGGGTTTCGCCATGGGGAAACAGAACAAAGGGGGGAGTGTTTAAATAGAAAACACTTAAACCCCCGCACGTAGGTCCCATACCCGAACCCTCAGCAGGGTCGAGGTTATGCCTCCCCTAGGGTAAAAACCTCCTCCCGAGAACAATAAAGGTCTGGGAATTTTAATCCAAGGCCTCGTTCAAATGTTATTAAACTCAACGCCTGAGGTCACCAAATTACAAAAATTCCCCTGGGGCCATCTTTCACAGAAGACCCACGCCCACGAAAGTTACACCTCTCCTAGGGTAAACGGCACTCTCCAAACTCAACAGTGCCCTTGGTTTTCCAATACGAGCCACTTTTTAAGAGATACTTGAGTTTATCCATTAAATGAATAAATTAATTTATTTATTTATCTGTTTAATGTTCCGTTAACAGGAGAGGGGTCCAAACATCTCGCACCGACATGCTTTATGTCGTTCCTAGGGTAAACACCCCATTTTGGACCCATCTGTACACTCAGATCCTTGATCCAGATCACCGTTTAGCAGTTATATCATTTATTTGGCGTGCCAAGTGTGAACGCACTGAAAATTTAATTCCGGCCACATCGGGCCTCAAAATCGCATGCCGTCTGAAGGTGCTTCTCTGGAATAACATCAAGAATATTCAAAAGTCTTTTATATCAAAAACAGGGTTGTTATATTTAGAATTTTGATAACCATATACCATTATTTTATTTTATAATAGAGGCCCAAAAGGCCTCTAAAATTTCTTTTTTAGTTAGGATGGCCAATTTTTTTGCCTTTTTTGAATGTTTTAATTTTGATAATGTAGGTTTTGTTATCCTCTTGTAGTAAAATTATGATATGTTTTTTAAGATTACATTTATATTAATATGATAGTATATGTTCATTAGTTAATTTCATAAGAGAATATATTGGTTTGAGGATTTAATCATGATCTCAAGTGGTGATGGTGCGATGTATGAATTTGGGTTGTCTATAGTGTTGTAATCTCAGAGTGTATAGTATAGAGATTAACAAGGTGTGTGATTTTAGGGTCTTTATATTTTGGGATTATGTCATATGACTTATGTATTGAGGGATATCCTTTTTTAATTTAGTTTTTTTTTTCCTTAGTCTATTGATTATAGTGTTCTTTTCTTATTGTTAGTTTATTTATGATGTTCTTCACATGATGGGGTAAAACTTTAACAATGTTAAAAGATATTAAGGGATTTTTTTTCTTTTATATGTAGATTCAGAATTTTTTTACATGATATTAACATTTGATAATTTTTTCTATAAATTATCAATTTCTTGAATTTCATTATAATTATTTTAAATTATTCCACTCTATTGCCTATTGATGCATTCATATAGGAATGTCCAGTGTCAAAATAGTGGAAATTCATAGTTAATCCCATGTGGTCCTGGGAATCCCTTATGGTTGGAATTTAGATTTTAGAGTTTTGTGAGTCCATAAAAAATGTTTTCAAAGTGGATGGGGTGTTTTATGGGGTCTTAATGGTTTTTTTCATATTTTTTTCATTTTTTTATTTTTAATATATGAGATTATATCATTTTATTTAATGGATTTTAAAATGTGGTTTTAAGGCAGAATGATGTTTGATGAAGGTTTTATATCATTTTATTTCAAAATATAGTATTTTATTTTCACATATAAATTGATAAAATAGGTTTCCTACAAGTTTTGAAATGTCTTTATTGGGGTGGAGTGTTTTTATGGATTGGTTAATTTCCAAACCTACTTTTTTAATAATGATTTATAATTTTAAATTTACTATAATTTCAGTAATAATGGGTTAGATTTCAATTTTTTACTCAATAGGTTAAAACATGTAAATATATTTTAAATGATGATATTAAAATTTATTTGTAATGGAAGGTTACTATCCATAGTAATCTAATTATTTTTCTTAATAAATTATAAAAAATGTTTTAAAAATATATCTCATTAATAATAGTTTTTTGGTTATAGCTAATGATATATCTCTATAAGTCTGATATTGATTGTAATGTTTAATCATGTATATAGGACAATCAATTATATAAACTCTCTCTTGTTGAATTCGGTTGGTATGGGTATTTTAACACTATGCTATAACTATTTTATTATTATTATTATTATTATTATTATTATTACTATTTTTATCAAATGGGTGAAAATAAAATCCTTCTTTTTTTAATTTTGGACATCAAACAATCCAAGGAAAGCAAAGCCTCTCCCTTTACTCTCCTCCATCCACATAATTCAACTTATTCCTTATTCTTATTATTATTGGGGTTTTAGGAATGTTCACTTTCTTTTTCTTTATCTCTATCAATTTCTCCACATCTCCCCCACCTATGTGTACCCTAATGATGATTTTCAATATTTTATAGATTTCATTTTTGGGATTCACAATGGGATTGTAACACCCTCAAATTTAAAATATGAATTTTTAATGGCATAGAAGAAGGGGTCGAAGCTAACCTTGTACACAAGATTTGAATTCAAGACATCACTAGTGTATTCTACAGTGGGTATGTCAACAAAAAAGTCCTTGAAGATCCATTTTTTTCCTTAGAATAAATTATAATTTCAGTTTGGTATGGTATATTTGGTGTTATTTATTATTTTTATATTTCATTTCCTTGATTATGAAATTTTTTTCTTTTGGTTCCCAATGTTTGGAGGTTCTATACCACTTCTATTATAGATTCAATCATTCATTCTTTCATGTTTTAAATTTATTGTCCAATGAGACCCATTTTATTACAAATAACAATGATATAGGGATTGTAATTCCTTGTTTTGTTTGATTTTTTTAAACTCTTTCAATAATAAAGCCTTAGTTTCCAAGCTTAAAAATAAATTTTATACCCATTATTTCCAAAAAAGTCAAGGGTGATTTAAAAAACTATAAAATAGAATGGGTTAAATAAAATAAACTGATATGATTTATAATGAATAGAGGTAATGAATATCCGTGGAATAAAAATAATTCTTAGTTTAAATTTGGTATCATATAGGTAAACTTCTCTAGTTTTATTTCCCATATAATTGATGTGAATCAATTTCCTTTTAAGTCATTAAAAAAGTTGATTAAATTATAGAAAATGGCTTAATATACATATAATTTCAAATTTAGCTAAACCCATGAGAATATATTTATATAATGTGAATAATTTGGTGTCATTGTGGAATACAAGGGTGTTTATAAATATTTAATAATGGTAATAGTTATGGGACATTGAAATCCATTCATTACTTATTATGGGACATAGTTCCCCATCCATCACTCAACATGGGACATGATAGTCCATGAACACTGGTGCATAGGACATGTTTCTCCCCTTCCAATTAGTTCACCATGTTGACATCATGCTATCTCAAAAACCTATTTATAGAAATATGATGATGGAATAAAGACATTATAAATCCCAAGAAACATTACCTAGGTACCACACCATGATAAATTACTATATAATAACTGTATTTTCATTGGTTTTGCTTCTATAATTCATTCGTATACACTATTTTATTTATGAAACCTAATAATTTTAATATATATTTGTTATTTGTATCCCTAAAACTATAATTTAATAATTTTACATGTTTATTTAAAACTATATTATTCAGTTAATGTTTTATGTGAATTATTATGGAACACTTAGGGGAAATTCTTATCAGGCACGTGTGTTCTCACCCCTTTATATGCACTACAGTGCATATATATATGTGTGTGTGTGTGTGTGTGTGTGTGTTATTTGATTCAGGTAATGCATAATCATGGTTCATGTTCTTGGTCATTGATGGTAAATAATTCTCATCGGGAGCTCATAGGTTGTTTTATGGTGTTCTATGGAGGTTCCTAACCACTAAGGTCATGTGTTTCTTTTTGGTTATAGCGTAACATTTAACATTATCATTTAGACAAATTTTTTTATTTTTTATTTTACTTTACTATTAAAATATAGTATATATATTGGTTTTATATAAGGTAAATCTATCCCCCATGGTGTCATGTCACTCCTTACCGATGGTCGGTAGCCTATAGCTATTAGGAGGAACATGCCTGAAGGTATTAGCAGGCTAACTCGGGTTCAAGGTAAACCGAGAATGGTTGGTGCCAAAAATTGTCTCTCTCACAAGAAAATACATATTCCCCAACCCTACTATGTCATCTAATCCTTGGTAATATTATCATTTTTAGAGTGAAAATTACAATTAATGTTTAATTTTGTGAAAATTGTTAATGAAAATTCTCGTAATATATTTTTTTATTCATTTCCAATAAAAACACCTTCAAGAGGGGTGGTAACCCAAACAAGCATAACATTGAACAAAAACGGGTAATGTTGTTCCATTCCAGTAAAACAATATATATTTATTATAATATTAAATAGTTTAATTATTTTAATAAATAATATATGTCATAATTAAATATAGTGTATTAAATTAATTGTTATATAGATGTATTTTAATTACAATATTATAAAAATTTAAATAATAAAAATAAAAAATATACAAGGTCCCTCATGAGTATTGTCATACTAACTCAAAATTATATTTCTTTTTCAATCATGATTACACTGACATTATTAAAGTAAGAATCACAAATGATGGAAAATTTTCAAAATTATTTTCATAATATCCAACTATATGTTAACTAAATTAATTGAGATTAAATATTTAATTAAATGATCATTTGTAACAACTAATATAATTATATAATAATATTAAACTCATTTATAAATTTTTTTTAAATTTATTCAACATATTTGATAGGCATAATATAAGAAAAAATCATGTTTTATGCTTAAAAATATATATTTTTATAAAGAACAATTTTACCGCCTTTTGATGGAGCACTAGTTTTAAATCTATTTTTTCACTTTTATAAATTATAATTGAAAAAATAAACTTATTATTTGGAATATTAATATCAAAATTTACTCTATTTGAAATTTATATATTTTTAGGATAAGTTTCATGTTTTATTGAATAGTAAAAAAATATAACATTTTTAATTGAAAAAAACATTTTCATCTAAATAATTTATTGTGTTAAATTATATTTTTGAATGGTTTTAATGTATAATTAGAATTATTTTATATCATTTAATCCAATTTTAGTCATTACAGTCAATTTCACATTCAAATTGGATATAAAAACTTTGTGAACTTTTGAGCACTTTTTCATTCCGTCAACAACATTAATTTTTATTTAATTTCTACAATATCTATGTTTAGAATTTCGAAAAATTGATTCCATATTTGAAATAATAAGATCAAGATTTAGTAAATTGTTCCTTTTTATTTTTGGACATTATGAATAGTAACTTTAATAACGTTTTTATTAACACGGTTAAACATAAATCAAGAAATTAAGGATAAAAATAATATTTAAAATATTATAAATTGCCGTAACACTTATCCTAATTTTATTGGATGAGTTTTTTTAACAAAAATTATCCTTAGGATGAAATTATAACCTATCAAAACCACTTGGATGATAGTAAAATTTATAATATAATATTCAAAGAAAAGTCAATTTTGGCACACTTTTGTTTTTAACAAATTAATTATTTTTAATATGAAGTTATATAGGCGATATGTTTGACTATAAATATTATTTTGGAAGATAAAATGTTTGTATATATCATGATAATTTATTTCTAATATTTATAAAAGAAATAATGAAATTATAGGCTAGCAAAATGATTATGCACTAATTGTTTAATTAAAGGAAATATCAAATAAATAATATTAAAAATACTAAAAAATTATAATTTCAGATTATTAATATCATACAAAAATTATATGGCTTCTACATTTTAGTGATATCTTATAATTATTGGTTAGAATTTATCTTTTTCTTATGGTATTTCTAAATTTCAAGTAATGTATAGTGTCAAAATTGACAATTAGGATATTTTAAAATAAATAATATTTTAATAACTGATATAAAATTTATAAAAATATAAATTTAATATAAATTATTTTATTAAGTATTAATATTTCATTAAAGACTCATTTATTGATCTTTTTTTATTTTATAGTAATTATACTGACCCTCAAAGTTTAAATAACATGATATTATAGTAAAAGTTAAAAGGGTTAAACAAAAAGATAAGGATTAAAAAATAATAAAAACTAGTCTAATTTTTATTGGATGAATGAATATAGACCCATTATCGTCCAATATTCTAAATTAGTCACTTTTTCTCCATTTGTAATATAATATTAATTTATATTACTTTAATATTTTGAAGAATCCCAAGTGTACCCCTCTTTTTTCCAATAAAAGGGAACTCATTATTTTCATTTAAATAAACATCAAAAACCTATTTGGGTCAGAAAATATCTACCAAAATCCCTTTATATAATCCCTCCCAAAATTCATTAGGCCTTATTTTAGGTATAACACTCACCTTATAGGTGTTAAGTTGTTAATCAAAGGAGACCGTCTACAGAAGATGTATCATCATAATTAAGTCTTTCTATTTTATTTCTTATTACAGTTTATTCAAATACTCTTAAAACATGATGAAATAATAATTCTAGTATCCTCAATAAACTTATATGTTATTATTTTAATATCATTAACTAAATCCATCTCCAATTTCATCAAATGGGAAATGAATTATATGTTCCTGTATATGGCAGACTACCACCTCGCGAACCAATATAATTCATTTTTCATAACCATCTTTCAATAATGGTTATAATGATGGAATTAATGTTTATATATGATATTCATGATATATTTATAATTATTAAATAATAATATATCATTTATGTTCTTACATTTTCAGGGATATAAAAATGAAAGTGTCATTCGTGTGTACGTGTGGTCTATCACCTCCATAGAGCAATGTTATTCGTTTTTTATCACCATATCACATGGATGATGTATATATATAAGTATATTTAAATTATTAATATTATATTGATGATATTATGATCATTATAGAAAGATAAATTAATACTGGACTTCTTTCCGAAATGATCATTGCAAAATATAAATGTTACTCATGTGTACGTACGACCTACCGTCTCCATAATTATAACTTATTTTCATTTTTCATAATCATAATTAATGGATTGACTTAAAAGTATAATTGATGTATAAAATTATAATAATGTCATGAATATTATTCCAGAAATGATGGAATTATGGCCACTTTCAAAATTGACATCATATCAAATTCATTTTCAACTCAAGTACGGAATATCAACAAAACGTCCAACATGAACTTAAATAATTAATTTACTGTTATAACATTATAATAAGTAATATAAAAGGAATAATAAAATATTAAAAAGTTCTAAATAAAGTAAATAATTAATTTATGTTTATTATTATAGAAGATAAAGATTGTACGTGACCAGTTAGATTTAAGGTAGGAGACTTTCTTTTAGAAACCTATTTTTTAGGATACTTTTTAAATTTTTTAAAAAAATTAAAAAGTAATGTTTTATTAACATATATGGTATGAAATAATTTCTCAGATTCATGTTGATTTAATGTTTTGATGCTTCCTTTATAGGTCTAAAATTTTATTTTCAAACAAACTGTTTTCATTTATGAGTGTGCGGCTTTGAAAAAATGAAGAGTGATTTCAAAGTGGAAATGTTATTATTCTTTTATGTATGATTTATGTGTTGTGCTTATGTTTTGACTCTTGAGAATTGTTTATCAAAACATGTGGTTCCATGATAAATCAAGGGAGGGTGATCCCGTTATATTTCCCCAATACGTTGGGTAGTGATATGGAGTTAATCAGTAGGGTTTCTCCTAACAGATTAAGGGAATATATTGTGGTGGTTATTCCAAATGTAACCGTAAAGGATACTCCATATGTAGGTATGATGGATAAAGAAAATGTAAGAGTGATATGGAATTGAAGTAACATATTACCATTTTGGTTTATAGTTTCTATTATGTTTTATAGGAATCATAGGATTTCATGAGGAATGATAATGAGTTTATGTTTTATTGGTGAAAGTATAACATTGTGAAAATATTTTTATTACTTTAAAGTATTAATGGACTAATGGTTTCATTCATTATTTTCTATCTCTTATTGATATTTTTTTACCTCATCACACGTTTTAAAAAGTTTTTCATAGGGTATAAGGATGGGTAAGATAAATGAGGAAGTCGATATACATGTTATGAATAATTTTCATAAAAAAGAAATCATGTTTTATTTTAAAAGTTTTTTATTTTAGAAGAAATGGGTAATGTTTTATTTTATCAACTTTGTATGAATGTGAAATGTTATGTATGAATTATGACCTAATTATCTAAAATTAAAAACATGAAAAGATCCACAATGTGGATGAAATTATATTCTTTACTAAAACTCACCATCATGTAATTTTTAAGGATTGGGTCTTATAGTTGGTATCATAGGTCAGTTTAGATAACTACAGGGGTTAAGATATTTCTAATAGAATATCCATAAATTATTTTTACTTTATGGTTAAGTTTAAATGGTATAACTTTTGAATATTACCATGTTGATTCATCTAAGATATGTCTGTTTAGAATGGTTTTCCACATAGGAAATGGGGAAAGGTGTGGTGGGAATGAATCGAGAGGAAAACATCCTTCCAAATCAGCATCTTGAGATGATCATAATTAGAACTAAACAGTTTGTTGTTGTGATGTCTCAATTAACACAAGGTATAAATAGATGTGACATCCATGTATGAGACCACCCATAAAAACCACAATATGTCAGTAATTAATCATTTTATAAGGAAACATACTATAGTTTTTAGTTGATCTTATGACCCAATGGTAGCAGAATGGTGCATTAAATACTGAGAAATGATTTTTGATCTAATGGGATGTTCATACAATCAAAAGGATAGTCCTGTTATTTATTTCTTTGAATTTGAAGTTGACCAGTGGTGGTTGATGGTTAAGAATATCAAGGACAGTGAGGAGATTAATTATTTGGAATAATATGAATTGAAAAATATTTTTCTTGAGAAATATTTTTCTAATGAAATTTGACTTAGGATGGAAAAACAATTCTTAAAATTGAGTCAGGAGGAGGATTCAGTGGCTTTTTATGAAGATAAAATCACTATATTAGAAATTTATGCTCTGAAATTTGTCTAGAATCTTGATAGTGAAATAAATCACTTTTACTCAGGATTAAAGAAAAAATATCAAAGGAAATTGGCTTCTCATTAATTCAAATGTTACAAAAAAAATATGTTTGATTTTCAAAGAAGGTGGAAAGGTATTTTTATAATGATCATGTGTCCTTGAAAACAAATAGAAAAAGAGTTCAAGATGGTAGTTGAAAGGGAATAATTCATAAAATAATTCTAATGGAAAGAAAATTAAGTTTATAGTTTGTGAGAATTTTAGTAAAACCACACGGTGGAATGCCTTTTGATTTCTGGTAATTACTTCTAATGTGGTAAAATAGGGCATAAGGATCATAACTATACTGAAAAATATCATCGTTGTGGTAAGAAAAAAAATATAAAATACAGTTATTAAAATGTTTTAAATTCAATGAGATGAGTCATTATAAAAATGAGTATTTGAATAGGAACTTAAATGATGGGAAGAACCTGGCCTATAAGCAAAAAGGTGTGGTGAAATCCTTTCCAACTACTTCAATAGATGTTGGGTCATCAAATAAAGTGGTATCAGGTATATTATTTATTCATATTATATCAATGTGTTGTTTGATTTGGGGTCTACACATTATTTTATTTCTCATAAATTCTCTTGAAAATTGGAAATTACACCTTAAGAAATGAATCCAGAACATATGGTGAAAAAAACTGGGGGATATTAAAGAAAAAATGATTTATAATAATCTTCCTATCACTGTCTATGGAAATAATTTACCTACAAACCTTGTCGTTTTCCTCTAGTAGAGTTTGATATTATTCTTGGTAGGTATTGGATTTCTATTTTCCCTGATATGACAGACTCTAGAGGTAAAGATGTTTCATTTCAAAAAGATTTTTGGTTTTTGTACAAGAATGAACACATACCATTAATAAAATTTCAAAAATACAAGAAAATTTTAATTTATGTAAATGAATATCATCTTCAACATATTGTTGAAAAAAAAGAATCTATTCGTATTAATGTTGTGTTGGTGGTAAATGGGTATCTTGATATTTTACCTGATGAGTTTTTTGGTATTATACATGATCAGGAAGTTAAATTTATGGTTAACCTAGTTTCTGTTACTAATTCAATTTGAAAACTCATTTATTTAATGGATCAAGTGAAACTTCTATAGTTGAAAAAGAAATTATAGGAGTTATTAGATAAAGGTTTTATCATACCTAACACTTCACCATGGGGTGATTCTGTATTTTTTTTAAAAATAAAGATGGTTCAATAAGACTTTAAATTTATTATAGAGCATTTAATAACATCACTATTAAGAAATAGTATCATTTTCCTCATATCAATGATTTTTTTATCAGTTCCATGGAGCAAAATATTTTTCAAATCTTGATCTGAGGTCAGGGTACCATCAGTTGAAATTAATGGATACATACATTCTGAATACCATGTTTCGGACTATATATGTAAATTATAAATTTGTAGTTATGTTGTTTTGGTTAACTAATTCACCTACTGTATTCATGGATCATATGAATATAATATTTCATGATCTCTTGGATTAGCTTGTAATTGTTTTTATTGATAACATTTTAATATACTCCAAAACTAAAGAGTGTCATGAAAGACATCTAATATTTTTTTATCAAACCATAAAATAAAACAAACTATATTGTAAATTTAGAAACTGTGGATTTAGGTTGCGACAAATTTCATTCATCAGTTAAATGTTTTCTAAAGATGGCATAACTGTTGATATTTCTAAAATTAATGTTATTAAAGAATGGACAAGATCAACAAATATAACCAATATTCATAGTTTTTATGGTTTAGTACGCTATTACAGGATGATTTTTGAAAACATTTCACGGTTATCTATATCATTAACTTAGTTAACTAAAAAAAGAGTTAAGTTTAGCTGAACAAAAGAATTTGAAAATTGTTATCATGAATTAAAAAGAAGATTGGTGAATTTTCTAGTTCTGGACCTACCTTTTAGAAATGGTGAATTTTTCATCTATAGTGATTTTTTGTTGAAATCAATCAGTTATGTCCTAATGTAGAACGATTAGGTAATTTCTTATGATTCACGTCAAAAGAAACCTTGTGGGTTAAATTACCCTAAACATGATTTGGAATTAACTACTATTATTTTTTCATTAAAAATTTGGAGGCATCATTTGTATGGAGTAAAATGTAAAATATATATTGATCATAAAAGTTTTAAGTATATATTCACTCAGAATGAATTGAACATGAGATACAGAATATGGCTTAAACTAATGAAGGACTATGATTGCATGATTCCTTACCATCTGGGAAAATTAATTAAAGTGATCAATGATTTAAGTTAGA
Source organism: Viscum album (assembly GCA_963277665.1). Lineage (NCBI taxonomy): Eukaryota > Viridiplantae > Streptophyta > Magnoliopsida > Santalales > Viscaceae > Viscum > Viscum album. The sequence goes on along the minus strand of OY728141.1, from coordinate 1,585,668,563 downwards.
AAAATGATTTTATATTAACCATGTTACATATGAAACATGACATCTTGATTAATAATTTAATGATTTTGGATTGAAAGTTGTTGGGGCTAGAAATACCTCTATTTTATTTCAGGTGTCGGTGCAATCATCTCTATCAGACAGAATTAAGAAAGCATGGAAGGAATACTGTGAGTTACAGAAAAAATGTATTATTGGATAAAAGGGTAATTTTCCAGAATTTATCATTGATAATGATTGTGTCTTGATATTTTAGAAGAGATTATATGTGTCTTTTGATTCACAGTTGAAGAAAGAGTTGTTATGTGAAGCTCATGGTTCTCTCTTTTCTGTTCATCCGAGTAGCACTAAGATATATAGAGACCTTTGAGAGTATTATTGGTGGGATAGAATAAAAATAGATATTATTGACTTTACCCTGAATATTTTACTTATAAATAGTTTAAAATATAATATAAGTTTCTAAAAGAGGATGCATCATCCTTTTCCAATTCCAGAGTGGAAATTGAAAAATATATCTATGGACATCATAGGAGGATTATCGAAGACTTCTCTAGGTAACAATGAAATCTGGGTTATTTTTTATCAATTTATTAAATCTGCTCATTTCCATCCTATTCGAGACACTCTATCTCTAGATCAAAATTCTTGGTTGTATCTTAAAGATATATTTCGGTTACATGGATTTCTTATCTCCATTATATCTGATCTTGATCTCATATTCACTTCTAACTTTTATAAAGTCCTTCAAAATTTTTGGGTACTGAATTAAATTTCAGTACATCTTTTCATCATCAATCATATGGGCTGTCAGAATGAACAATTCAGACCTTAGAGGATATGTTACATTCTTGTTCAATGGACTACTAAGGATATTAGGATAAAAATATTTTATTTTTTTAGTTTTCTTATAATAAAAATTTTTATTCCAATATATATATGACGCCATTTGAGGCATTATATGGAAAGCGATGTCAAAATCCAGCATTTTGGGATAAATTAGGTGAAAGGAAGTTGATAAGACTAAAATTGGTAGAGAAAATGGTAGAGAAAATTAAGTTGATTCAACAACACATGAGGACATCTCAGAGTAGGTATAAATGTTATGTAGATAACTGGAAGAAAGATCTTCCTTTCGAGGTAGGTGATCATGTCTTTCTCAAAGTTTCTCTATGGAATAGTGCGATGTGTTTTTGTGGGAAAGAAAAGTTGATTCCACGATTCATTGAACCCTATGAAATCATAGATAAATTTGGTTTGGTTTCCTACTGAGTGGATTTACCTCCAAATTTATCCTAGGTACATAATGTTTTTCATGTTTCAATGTTAAGAAAGTATATGTCAGATCCATCTCATGTTTTGATTCCAGAAGTAATTCAATTGGAAGAAAGTAATTCATAAGAGGAATAAATAGTTCAGGTTCTTGACTATAAAGAGAAGGTGTTGGGGAATAAGGTGATTCATTAGGTTAAGTATTTTTGGAAAACCCATATGGTTGAATATGCAACATGGAAATCTTATAATGCTATGATGGAAAGATATCCCCATTATTCTAATAAGTAAATATGAATTGTGAAGATGCAATTTACAAAAGGGGGGAAGAATGTAAAAACCCAAGTAATGATATAATAATCTTATAGTCTTTTATAAATTTTTTTTATATTCATCCAATATATTTGATAGGCATAATATAAGAAAAAATCTAGTTTTATGCTTAAAAATATATTTTTCTAAAAAACAGTTCTACCGCCTTTTGATGGCACAATTATTTTAAATATAGTTTTTTGTCAATTTTATAAATTATATTTGAAAAAATAAGCTTCATCTTTGGAATAATAATATCAAAATTTCCTTTGGTTGAATTTTTTATATTTTTCTGATAAGTTTCATGTTTTGATGAATAGTTAAAAAATAATACATTTTTAATTAAAAACAAGATTTTCATCAAAATAGTCTATAATGTCAAATTATATTTATGAATGATTTTAAAGTTTAATTAAATCTATTTTATATCAGTTAATCTAATTTAGGTCATTGAAATTTTTTTCACATTGAAATTGGATATAAAAACTTTGTGAACTTTTGAACGTTTTTTCATTCCGTCGACAGGATAAATTTTTAAATAATTTCAAAAATATTTCTGTTTGAAATTTTAAAAATGGATTCTATATTAGGTATCAAAATGTTAAATTTTAGTAAATATGTCCCTTTTATTTTTAAGCATTATAAATATTAACTTTAGTTAAAAAATAACACTATTACAGGAAAATCTGGTAATTAGGAGAAAAAATAAAATTATAAATATTATTAAATTACCCTGAAATTTGTCCTAATTTTATTGGATGAGTGTGTGTCGACCAAAATCATCATTAGAACAAAATTATAACCTTTTTAAGCCACTAGAATGGGAGTATTTCATTTATAATATAATATTCAATGAAAAGCCAATTTTGTCACACATTTTTTAACAAGTGAAATATTTTTAATATGTGGTTATATAGTGGATTTTTTCAACTATAAATTGTATTTGGAAATATAAAATTTTTATATTTATCATGATAATATATTTTTAATTTTTATAGAAAAAATATTTAAATTAAAGGCTTGCACAATGATTATGCAATAATTTTCATATTTAAAGGAAGTATAAAATAACTGATATTAAAAATACTCAAGTAAATATAATTTGAGATGATTAATTTCATCCAAGTATTTTTTAGATTACATTGACATGTTAGTGATGTCTGAGATGTATTGGTTATAATTTATCTTGTTGATATTATATTTTTAGAAATTCAAGTAATGTATAGTGTCAAAATTGACATCGTTGATATTTTAAAATAAATAATATTTTAATAAATGATGTTAAATTTCTAAAAATCTAAATTTAGGTCAACTGATTGGAATAAGTCCAAAAATGTATAAATGACTCATTTTTTGGTTTTATTGAATTTTATTGTAATTATATTAACCCTCGATGTTTGGTAAGAGTTAAAAGGGTTAAAACAAAAAGATAAGAATTTTAAAAAACATATCTAATTTTCATTGGATGTATGTATTTCAAACCCATTCTCATAATTTCTTCAAAATAAATCACTTTGGACCCATTTTTAAAATAATATTAATTTATATTAATTTTATATTTTGAATAATCTCAAGAGTTCCCTTCTTCTTTCCTATAAAAGTTCACTCATTCTTCACTTTTTTTTAATTAGTTGAGGTTAATTACCTCTTTATTAAAAATAAAAATAAGAGAACCTCTTTTGAAAATTGGGGTAAGAGAGAACACATTACAATCACAAAGGTAAAAGGCCAAAAAAGCCAAATCTGGAGGAAGAATTGGTCCGAGTGTCCAATGAGATGTACATATCAAGATGAATGTAGGAAAATATTTCTTCACCCCCCCCCCCCCCTAAAGATAATGCATCTGTGAAATTGGAAAAAGAAAATAATTGACCCCATTCCACGAAAATGTACCATATTGGAAGAACAAAGAGGCATAGCACCCTTCCAACACAAAATAATGAAGGAAGGACAGGACGATAGATGTTAGCCCGCCTATCTCTCTTTCGAGTCTCCCACCGGACTAAGCTTGTGATTGAGTTATAGAAATTCAACCAAATGCAATGCAGATCAAGACCAAAAACATTATATAGAATCCCATTATAGTACACATCCATCCATTAAAAGAAAAAATGGTAGATTATGGGTGTCATCACACTCATCCCTCTTTCGAGGTTACCCACCCACTCGAACATACAGTAAGTTGTGTCAAAACCAAATGAAATGAAACCAAATCTAGAGCCTATAAAGAGACCTACACCCTCATCAAACAACCAGAACTAAATAGAGCATATTCCAACTGAACAATGCCTAAATGAAGCACCAACAACACTATCTCGCACATAGAAACAATATGTGATTCCCTGTCATTGTCGCCAATCACACCGTTGGACGCTTCACACGACTCCCAGACATCACCTAAGGTCTTCCCACCAAACATTTTCATCTAAATAGAACCCACTGGATTCACGAACATTGCTTCCCAAGAGAGACATATGCCTCCAAATCACTCCCGCATGAAGATCCATAAACCATGGATCTACATGAACACCAATCATGTCGGTATGGTCAGTTCTAAATCCAGATGTAGACTGGAGGGAGGTTGTCACAGGAAAAAGAAGACTAGAAATGATGATGAATTAAATCCCACCGCCAATGAATGGATAAAAACATCCAAGAACCGAAACCACATTAACCTGAGCCTCTGCTGAAAATGTAAAGGTCGGCACAAACATATTAGCTATCATCTGAAATCGATCTAATGTATGGTCACCATTATCACCAACCGAAGGCAGCTAGACCACTACCTAAGATAAACCAATCTAGGAAATCCTAGATCTGAAGAAGATCTAGGTATGAGTGTGATCATAGAAGGTGAATGGAAAGAGAGAACACAATGATTCCAATAAATGACAAAGAGAAGAAAAGGAATGGATGAAGTCTTCAGATAAGATTAGAGAATGTGGTTGTCTCCAGTTCCATCGAGATAATACTAGAGACTGAATCTGTGGTCACCAAATCATTCATCAACAAAGGTGCAACATCACAATGGATATCGATAAATCCTATAGGGGTTCACCTCTCTAGGGGAGTATGAATCCATCCATTCTTCTCATTTAAATACACATCAAAAACCTATTTGGTTTTGTCAAGATCTACACAAATATTTTCTTATAACCCCTCGTTGCATTCTATATGTATTAGTTTAGGCATAACACTCACCTTAGAGGTTTTAAGATGTTAATCAACGGAGATAATCCAAATAAGAGGTATCATTTTAATTAAGTGTTTCTATTTTATTATTTATTTCACTTCCTTAAAATATTCTTCAACCATGATGAAATAATAACTCCAGTATCCTCAATATAATTAGATGTTATTTTGTTAATATCATCACCTAAATCAATCTTCAATTTCATCAAATGGGAAATGAATTATTCGATCGTGTGTACGGCAGGCTACCACATAACGAACCAATACAATTCATTTGTCATCACCATCTCTCAAGATAGGTTATAATGATTTAATTATTGTTTATATATGATATTCATGATATATTTATAATTATTAAAGAATAATATATCATTTATGTTCTTATCTTTTCAAGCACATAAAAAAATAATGTTGTTCTTACGTACTGGTAAACTATCACCACCACGAATTGATGTGACTCATTTTTCATCACCACATCACATGAATGATATGAATTAGTACATTTAAATAATTAATATGATATTTATAATATTATTATAATTCTGGAAACATAAAATAATAATTACCTTCTTTCCATAATGATCATTGAAAAATGGAAATGTTACTCATGCGCACGTACTACATACCATCTCCATGATTACAATGTAGTTCATATTTCATAACCAGGCTTAATGGTTTGATTTAAAAGTATAATTGATGTAAAAATTTATAATCATGTCATGAATATTATTTTTGAGATGATCGAATAATGACCACTATGACTGTTGACAATATATCAAATCCATTTTGGACTCAAGTTCTGAAAAACGACAAAACGTCTGACATGAAAATAAATAATTAAGTAATTTTTGTAACATGATAATAAGTAATATATAAGGAATAATAAAATTTTAAAAGTTTATCAAGATATTAAATAATTAATATAAGTTTATTATTCATAAATATAATGATTTTGTGTGACGATTTGGACTCAAGGTAAGGGACTTTCTTTTAAAAATCATTTTAAAATATATATTTTCAACTATTTTTAAAAAATCAAAAAAGAATGTCTTTTAAGATATACGACATGAACATAATTTCTCTCTTTCATGTCACTTTCATGTTTTGATAATTCCTTTACACATTTACAATTTTATTTTAAAATAATGTGTTTTAATTTATGAGTACACAGGTTTTTAAAAATAAAAAGTGATTTCAAAGTGGAAATGTTATTTTTCTATTGTGCATGATTTTTGAGTTGTTGTAACAGTGGGTTCCCTAGACTCAACTATTCTGTGATTTTGATTACCATATCATGTGTACAGTTAGATATACATGATTATAACTTACCATTATAGTGTAGGTATTTTCTCATCTACTATTTAATGGTTATCTCCATAGATTAATTTTCATATCAAAAGGTTATAGAAGATCTCAGGCTATAATGAGATCCTCGAGATACTATGACAATAATTTTAAACAAAGTTCATATGGTCTAGATGTATCTTACTAAAAGGATAGAGTAGATATTTGAATATCAAGTTATAGGGGATCATAAGCATTGAGACTTCCTCCCATGAAGTTTGAATTTTTTGATCTCTAGTAGTGAGATCATGAGGACAAACTCGCCAATAGGAACACCACATGATTTCGGTGTCATTGGATGTTTCTATATACAAACATATTTACTGATCTCCTAAATTCAAACCATTGCTAATGTGTATCATTTGATCATGAACCCTGATGCAAGACAAGAACCATGATAATGAAATTGTGGTGAGGAAGTTTGTGTTGGATGTGTCATTGGTGGTATGGAATTAGATGAATGGTCAAGAAAGGATTTGTTGCTTCCAGGTTAATTAATTTATATATTTCAGGCCATGTTGATCATGATGGTAGTACCTTGATAAATCCATGGCCATTTCTTCCCAGGTAAATTCGTCTTTTTAAATCAACCATTAATAATGTAATAAAAGTATGATGACATAGTTGTGCATCCTACATTATGATATATTAAAGACAAAGATATTATATTACACAGTGGTTGTTTACAGGTTGGTTTTTGTTTCTGTGAAAATATTTATCTCTTTAGGGGACATGATGAGTTACTAGATATCGCTCCTGGTCTGTGAATATTATTCACTACAATTAAGATAAGGGCCTAGAGGGTCACACACAATGGTGTATTCAAGAATCTACCATATTCGGTTGAATATGTATATTAAACATGGTGGGACCTACCACTAGGGCTCGGGGTTTCTCCAAGGAGATAAGGTCTCCAATGAAATAAATAAATTCATGTTATTCAAGTTATGAATAATGAGCATTGAACTTATTTATTAAATATATTTACAAGATTTAATGTAAATACATGAAAAATATTATTTGAAGAAATAGTAGTTTAAAATATTCAAGAGTCATTAAATATCTACAGAAGTACAATCCGAGTTAACGACTCAATTATTATAACGTAATATATTAATTATATTATAGTTAAATGATAATAATAATAAGAAATGATATTTTTGGCTCGGTTTAGTAATCAAAATATTATTTATATAGTGTGTCAATCTTTTCGGGGGGTTGGGATGTCATTTCTATGTAATTATTTTTAACACTATAAATAGAGGAGTAGAGAGATTTGATAAAGACTGTTCATAGTATCTCTCTCTCTCTCTCTCTAATTATCCCTCCTACATTTTAGATAGAGAGTCTTTGGATCTAGGATCTCAGAACGAGCTCTCTCTCAGGCATTGCAAAAAAAGTCGATGTGGTGATCATCGGAGCATTCAAGGCGTCGTCTGAACTCCATGCTAGCACCCTGATTTCATCGATCAGCACTCCCACAAGATTTTTTAAGAATGTGTGGATGATCTAGAGGAATTCGAATTTTGATTCTTTGAGTAGTGATCAGCAATGAAGAGCAGATGTCGTGTGCGGCTTTGGATCTAAACCAAGTTTTTTATGGTTTTAATTTTGTGCTTAAAACTCATCACACAAGATCCTCACCTTAAATTGGGAAACAATTCATTGTTGTTGAAGAGATCATTTCGTTCGTTAGTGAAAATTTTAAAATTCCACCATTTAGGGCTTCCGCTACAGGCCTGGTACCCTCAAGTGGTATCAGAGTGACGCGTGATATTTTTAAGCCAATGGAAAAAAAATTAAATTTTTATTAAACCTAAAATAGGGCGTTGTTATGGTTCTATTACCATAGATGGTTTTTAAATCCGATTTAGGATGGCCATTCTATGGCCATCTGATGTTTTAAAATAGGATAAACTAGGTTTTCGGGTGAAATTATCATCAGTCTGAATATTTTTTTGGTAAAACAATAATTCCATCCGTCTTTGTTCACTAATCATGTTATCAATTAATTTTATTAATTAAATTCATTTTTTGATTAATAAATTTTATAATTATCCTATGTAAAATGTTTTAGAAATTTTTTAAAATTGTTCAGTCTTGATGGGAGGCAGGAAAAACACACTCCTTTTATCATATGGGTGAAATAAATAGACAAATTAAGTCCAGTAGCTTGACCATGTGAAAAGAAAAAAAATGGGTCTAACTAAGGGGTCCCATCTTCTCTTTTCTATGGATTGAAATAGTGGCTCCATCAACACCTGCCCATTGGACAGCCTCCATTTATGTGTGTCACAACTGCCTGGATCGACTAGTAGCCCGCCGTTGGGTTCCTCCCGCAGCCAGCTCCTCCTCCACTAGTTCACCCCACCACAGCCACCCCTTAGTAGTAGCATAGCTCGTGGCCAAGGCACCTCTCGCCACCCCACAGAAGTCGCATCGCTGCCCAGATTGGGCAGTGGACCTCCTTCTCCTAGCCTAGATTACACCACCATGCAACCACCTGCCCTAGACTGAACCCCCAGCCTCTTCGGTCCATCTCATCTAACTGGCCTCCTCTGTCGGCTTTCGCATCGGGTAGCGGTGTGCACCCCCTCCGCGTAGGCTCCCTCCTCCGTCTAGAATTTGACACCCTCCTAAGGTTGTTCTACCTGGTTTCCACCACTTTTTGCAGTAGGACCTGCTTCCACTAGAGAGGTAACCTTCTGCACAGACCCGGTATACCCCAAGTCGGGCCCGAGCGGGTCTTCCTAGTCACGAATGGGCTCTGGCAGACCTTTCAGGGTCAATAATTCCTCTACACATGGTCTTCATAGCTAGGAATGGGACTATGTGGGTTCATCCAAACCCGCACTACCCTTGTTTGAGGTTTTTGGGGCCTGATTAATTTAAATTTAGTCAAAAATTAATTAATTTAATTTTGGTTGTAAATTAGATTAATTAATATTAATTTTTGGTTTAAAAATTATTTCAGATTAAATTAATTTAATTTCGATGTCAAATTAATTTATTAATTTAGTTTTTGGTTTTAAAATTAAATTAATTAAGCGGACCAAACAATGAATAGTATAGAATTAAAATCAGAGTGATATTTAAATTAAATAAAAATGCCTTCATAAATTAATTAATTAAAGTTTAATTTTAATTTTTCATATATTTTTAAGTACATGATTTAATGTGTATTGACTAATCATGATCCTCATACCGTCTAATGTCTGTTTGGTGTGTTTTCATTTATTTATTTTTTTTATTGCATGATTTGTAATAAGTAGTTAAATAAAAGGTGATATGTGTGTCGTCTCAGTGTTATTATATGTATAAGGGAACGTGTGTCCAATTCAGTGTAGTATTTTACACTCTCACTTCCCCTCACATGTGAGGGAGTATTATTGTATAATCATAAGATGATGAGTGATGCACTTCATTCCATGTTATGGAAACACACCAGACATTAGCATGATGCATTGGATGGGCGGATGCTGCAATTCAAGTTACAAGTGATGTGACTCAAGGTATATCCCCTAGGTTCTAGGTTTATCCAATATTAACTTAATGGATCAGCCATTAGGATCGTCTCCTGATTAGGTCTTCATTTTATTTTTTCATGGTTCTTTATTTTTGTTAATATGTAGTTTATGTGTGATCACATAAGAATAACAAAAAACATGTACAAATAAAATGAACATGTGAAGCGATGCATTTTTTATTTATAAGCATGGTTAGTTGTGAGTGCAATTGCATAGTGCGTGCTAATAATATAGAAAATTATTTCTTTCATCACATTAATAACACATAACCCTCAAAAAAATATTAAGTCTAAACCACCATCCATCATTCAAATTTGTACAAAACGTGGTGTTTTGGTGGGGTTCATGCCATAGATGGGGGTTCCTCTTACTACTAGGGAGTTCTTATGAGAGTGCTGTGTTGACTTAACTAAATTGGTAGTTAAGATTATCCATAGCTAACTAGCTATCATTTTGGAGGCAAACATTGAATAAATCAAGTAATAATTTAAGAATCTATGACTTCACTCAATAGATCAAGGAATCATGAGTTCATGCGGTTGTCCAGCTAAAAACCTACCTATAACCCTCCAAGTAATGGCGAATCCAAATCTTATAGACTATAATGGGAAATTCAAGGATTCTTGCCACTATAATACTCAAGCGACATAGTATTTTGATTCTAGCATAGAGGGTTCTTAGAATTCAATAAAATATTAGGAGATATTTAATGATTTAATTAATTAATCAAAAATTCTAAAGTGGTAATCGAGATCAAAGTACTAATCTACAATAATTTATTATTGTAGAAAAATTGAAAGTTATAACAGAATATATATATATATATATACTGTGATAAATAATGGACAAAATAAATGTCCACACTAGAATAAATATCTAATAGTAGTACATGATCTTGCACAAAAGACTATAGTTTTGGTAATCTGTGGTGTATGTGTCGTCAATATTTGTTAAACTACCTCAGGAAGCAAGGGTGAAATTACTTACCAAAGACTAATGTATATAGAATATAATGGTTATATCATAATTCTATCATCAACATCTATTGTTAGTTGCGGTCACACCATCATGTGTAAACTAAAAATGGATCATGATCTTTCAATGGATCCCTTACTCATATCATTTTACCCATTTACTCAAATATGGTTTTAGGTTACAAAACAGACTTTAATTGAGTAAATGCTTCATTACCTATTTGGGTAATGATTTCCAAGTAAATAAGAATAAAAAATACATGTTTATATTAAGTTATTACGAAGATAAAATTGAAAGACAAGGAAAAAAATCCCAAAGAAAGTAATTCCAATAGAACATTTGCAACGTCCTTCAAGAAAGAGGTATCAAAAAGATGTTATTTTCATCGCATGTCATGAAATGGAACAATGGATGTTTAAATGCAATGAATTTATTTTAAGAAGCAATTTATCACTTCTCATTCAAGTATATTAATCACATAAAATTAATGTTTCAAACTTAATTTGTGGGTATTAAATACTATATTCCACTAACGTATGTGTATTTAAATATTGTGACCAAGAAAGTATAGAAATGCTACTAGAATTCTGGTGTATTCTCTAAGTGGCTGAGAAAGGGTGATACCTAGGCCAGTGGTGAGAAGTATGTGACATATTTATTTCCATGTGAAAGATTCATACACAACTATTATTGATTATAACCAAAACATTAATCTCGTGTATCCTTAGACACATGGAGAAATTATTCTAGTTTCAAGAATTAAAGTATTTTTTGGTATTTGAAACTCAACTAATAGTTTAGTAATACTTGAATTGTTGGAAATACCTAATAAATATAAAATTTAGGACATTTATACCTAGTTGTGGAAATATAATTATTTTCAAGTAAAACTAAAAATGGATGTCAAGGATATACCTAGTTTGGTATTTATGCTCAGTAAATATATACACCTTTGGTATTATTGACATCTTTAGTTTGGAAAAATAAACCTTTAGAAATAATGGTATTCCACAAGGCTTTTGGAGTTAGTTCAACAAGTGATCATGAACTATTCCAAGAATAAGATAGAGGTATATATATAATTCATAAGATTCCATTAAGTAATTAATGAATGATAAACTGAAATATATTCATGGTCAGAAGATATGATTTTCCTTGAGCCAGTATGCCGATGAATATATTGACTATGCAATCATTAATCATGATAATGTAGAGTGGAGTAATTCCTAAACACACATCACCTTATCTACATCATGATATTGATGTTAATATAGAGGATCGATGAAGAAGTTTTACATGTTAACATTGATCAACAAAATGTAGCGTGGATAATTTCCTAAATGCGCATTTTATACATTAGTGTTTTAATGTAATTAGAATCAATGTTGAAACTTACTGAAAATTCCATTATATTTTATGGAGATCTTCGAAAATAATGGCATTATCCCATAATCTAATGGAAACTAAAATGAAAAGGCTATATCCTATGAGTCATAGTATGATGGAAATCTATTATATCATAAGACATATGTGTATATGCAAAGAGTTTATTATGACATAAAAAAACTTGCATCGAGTATAAAAACATAGTGCATCTATTGTAATCATCCTAATGGTTTCTTAGGAAATTAAATAAATCCCAAAGATAAAAAATTGTAGTCAAGAGATAGACTACATTTCTAAAAAAGGGTGAACTTATCATTTGAGATAGTGGGAGACCGATTGAATTGGGATTATTAAATTCTAGAGATGAACATGTAGTTGGCATAGGAACTAGTTCCACAAGAACATGTGGAACAGAGTATGTTCCATAGACATAATGCATAGGAAGAATAAAACCATGTTGATGGTTTTTTTATTCACCGTGGTTGGTGATCTATTATTCATTTTGTATAATACTTCCTACAAGTAAGAAGTGTAGAGAAATTTACTGAGATTGATAAGACCAGTTAAAATTCAATAATGGATTTCAGGTATCAAAGTAAAAAGTGGCTTCTTATTTTGAATACAGTGTTGGGTGTTCAAGTGAATTGATACATGAAAGGTACAAGTGTAGTCCCAATAAGGGTTTATTGGTAATAATATGTCATTAGGCCTAAATCCATTATAATTTTACTTATAATTACAAATTTATATGATCATATTATCAGGAATTTGATTTCATGACCATAAATCATGGAACGTGTCAATATGATGGAACCAGAAGAAGATGGTCACATCACAGAATGGTAATAATGGTTGCAAGTTACTGAAGTGAAGATTAGGATTGAAGTAAGAAAAAGGATCATAGAATATTCATATGGAATGATTTTTTTCCATGTGTCTACTAGAGGTTATTGGGATCTCTAAAATATATTTGGAAACATATTCAAAATAGATTGGTCTTATAGTTAAGATGGGGATCAAATTTATTCTGCATTGATTGACTTAAAGTAGTAACATATGTTCTAGGGAAGAAGATTTACTGAGGTGGATATAATGTTTTCTTGGACCTAGCCAATTGTGTATATAGTGACATGGTATTTAAAAATAAATTATAGAACAATTCAAGAGAGGAATTTTTTCCAATGTTACGTGGCATAATCTCTCCAGGTTGACATGTATGGGACATGGAAGGAGAGTAATGTGGTAAGTTGAAATCCATATTCATAAGTAATGGATTAATCATACATGCCATGATATGTACAAAAACTGATATTTCTATGATATAATTTATAGTAGGCAGATTTCAATTATAACCCAGAGCACTGAAAGGTAAGTAGTCAGAACTATCTGATTGTAATTCAGAAAGTACAAAAGATATATACCTGGTAAGAGGAGAAGAAATGATCCTAGGTTTCAGGGGAAACAAACTAGTCTTCCATAGATCAATGTGATCTAATATCACATGTAGGATAATTTTATGAGTGAATAAAGTTCATATAAGTCAATGGTAGCCATACCTACAAGTACCAAGTACATTGGAGCTTCTGAGGAAACTATGAAACAGTTAAATGAAACGATTTTTTCTAGTTATTAGAATGGATCCTGACAAGGAAAGTATTATCATAATGAAAATTATGATATTACTACGAGCCAAAATGTCATGTTTTGATAGTGGACACTACTAAAAACCTGTGTTTAACAGCACTGGTATTTATTAGTGCTAGGAAAAAACGTTGATAAATGGCGTATTTATCAACCCTAAGGAAAGCGGTGATAAATTTAACCTTTTTTCAGCGCTGGTAAATTTAACCTTCTATCAGTGCTGATAAAGGGAACCTTTATCATCACTTTATTTTTAGTGCTGAAAAAGGGTAAAATTTATCAACTCTTTATTTTTAGCACTGATAAAAGGTACCCTTTATCAGCGCTTTATTTTTAGCGCTGATAAATATTTATTTCAATAGTTCTTTATTAGCACTGATAAAGGTCTGAATAAATAAAATGAAATACTAGAATAAATTAAAATTAAAAATTGAGTTTATTAAAAAAAATACAAATTTTATTAATTAAATAATTATTTATAAAAATGAATAAATTGATTATACATTATTAAATATTACAAAAATTATTCATTAGATAAATTTGTTAATTAATGTTATTAAATTGTATATATTAAATATATATTTACATATATATATATATATTAATGTATATAAATATGATTTATATGTTACAAAATATTTATGCACTTTACATTAAATAGTCGTATATTTATTGAATAATGGTTTATAATTAAAAATTAATATGAATTAAAAATATGGCCTAATTGCGTAGTACTCTACATATTATTGAATGTCATTTTATTTTTCAATTCAACAAAGATCAAATTTTTGTTATATTGATTTCATATATACATAATTAATGCAGTTTTATATAAAATACACAAAATAACTGGCTTTGGGTATGCCCTAGAAAATAGGAACTCCTAAGTAGGTAAAGGGAATCAGACCCTCTTTAATACCCAAATAATTGGTAATACTATTTTTCATGCCGACAGGAAAATTCTTACCAAAGAAAATGAAAGATTTATTCCAAGAGATCACTTGACCAGAGACCTCCTCATAATGAGCAATGGCTTCCATAAGAGACTGTATATTCTTCTGGTCCCCTTTTAGAAACAGGATAATGTCATCAGTATATAGAAGGTGAGTGGTGGCGTTAAGATTTCTAGAAACCTGTATAGGTTTAAGCATACTTTGATCAACCAAACTGCTGAGGAGTCTACTAAGATAATCCTCAGCAATGACAAAAAGGATAGCAGAAAGACGGTTACCCTATCTAACACCTTTTGAAAAGTTAAAAAACCCTCAAGGAGTTCCATTAATAAGGATAGAAATGTAAGCTGAAAGAAATAAGATCTTAATTCTTTCAATGAAAAGATCTTGAAATCCAAATCTTTTTAGCACTTTAAAGATAAAATTCCAATCAACAGTATCAAAAGCTTTTTTAATATCCAGTTTGATAGCCACACATCCTCCTCTATTACTTTTATTTAAACTGTTAAAGCATTCATAGGCAAGGCAAATACAATCTTGAATAGATCTACCTTTGATAAAGCCAAACTGGTTCCAAGAAACAATTTTATTGCAAATGGGAGCAAGTCTATTTGCAATGATTTTGGTTATGATTTTGAAAATCGTGTTAATGAGAGCAATCGATCTCTTAAAAGGGAATATTAATTTCATTAATTCTTCCATCTGGCCATCTATCAGGGACTCTTATCATAAGATCATGGAGAAATCTAGATGGATGGTTTGTGTTAATTCTTCTATTAACTTTTGGTGTGGTAAATGGTATGATAACCCCTTGATATCTTTGTTACCTCATAGTCACATTCTTGGGGACACTAATCAAACTATAAAAGATGTTCTTCAATCTCATCATCATGATCTCCCAGATAAAATTATGGAAATCATTGATAATCATTCTTTTTCTCCTGATGGTGATTTCTTGGTTTGGGAACCTGCCCCTAATGGTGTTCTAGACTCCAAAAGCTTTTATAAGAAGAATTTTTCTCACTTTGAATCTAGTTATATTTGGGTGATTCAGTTTAATAAACCTTGGATTAAACCCTCCAGGCTCACCCTCATATGGCATATTTCCCATAATATATTGCCTACTAATACTATTCTCTAAAATTTTGGTATCTAACTATGTTCTAAATGCCGCCTATGTAACCAAAATAGGGAGGATGCCGATCACCTTTTCCTGTATTGTGCGACAGCCTCTACATTATGGAGTTTTGTTTTTGATATCTTCAATTACAGATGCTCTTTTACTAATTCTATATCTGTGTTTCTTAAAAATAGCACTAGATCTGATATTTCTTTGCAGATCAACAACATCTGGCTGGTGGCAGTGGCAGAGATCATTCACGAGATCTGGTACATTAGAAATGACCTTACTCATAATAATCATTCTTTTAACCTTAATGTAGGGAAATCTCGGATCCTGGTGGCGATCCAGGAAGCTTCTTCTATTCAAAGAGATTGTTGTAACAACTCAGTTGGGGACTTTGAGATCCTTCGTCGTCTCCGAGTTCCTTGCAATTATCCAAATCCAAAACGCACCTTTGAGGTTTTCTGGCAGGCGCCAATGCAGGGATGGATAAAAGTTAATGTTGATGGTGCTTTAAAAGGAAATCCAGGTCCTGCCAGTTGCGGTGCTATTTTCAGAGACTCTGCTGGCCAGTGTCAGGGTTGTTTCTTCGTTGGATGTGGCCACTCGACATCGCTGGAGGCGGAACTGTTGGGTGTCATCCATGTTGTTGATTTTTCTCTTCAAAGAGGCTGGAGGAAACTATGGATTGAGAGTGATTCTTCCACCATCATTCATTCCATCTGGAATGGCAGCACTCATCTGGCCTGGAAGCATACTGCTCGTTGGATGAACTGCCTTAACTCGCTCCACAGATTTGATTATATCGCCACCCACACCTATCGTGAAGCTAACTCCGTCGCTGATGCTCTTGCCAACAAAGGAGTCCACCAGCGAATGACTTGGATGGACTCCCTGCCTGCTGATTTATTTAAGCTCTTTGATAGAGACTGTAAAAAAATCCCCTATTTCAGACTCTTGTAACTTTCTTGATTTTTTTTAATAATGATTTGTGCTTTGGTCTTTGACAAAATCATTACCTTTAGAAAAATATATATACAATACACAAACGTAAATATTTTTCATTTTTTCAATATTGTTAATGTATACTTATTCTTAGTTTATTCAATTTCACTCATTTTTAACATATATGCATGCATATAAAATTAGATAATCATTACTAATTTTAAAACTATAATTGTAAAAAATATTTATAAATAAATATATTTATAAATGAACATTTACTATATTTATAAAATTATATATTTATAATTATAAAGAAATAAACATTTTTTAAAAGTATTTATATAATTATAAATAAATAATTATATATATTTAAATAATTATTAAATTTGTAATTAATTTAATTAAAAAATTAATATATTTACTATATTTATATATATTTATTAAATATATATATGTATAATAAGATAAATATATATAATGATAGAAATATTATTTTTTAAAAGTATTTCTATAATTATAAGTAAATAATTATAAAATTATAATTAATATATTTAAAAATTAATATATTTACTATATTTATATTTATATATATTTATTAGGTATATATAAATATTTACAATTTTTATTTTTAATTAGAATTATAAATCTTTTATCGATGTTTAAGTAATAAGGGCTGATAAAAGCATCTAATCAGCGCTTTTTCATGTTAATAAAGATGATGTTTTATCAGCACTAAGAAAAACACTGATAAAATTAATATTTATCAGTGTTAAAACATTATTTCAAATAAATATTGATTTTAGAAACTTTTTTTAGCACGGATAAAGACTTACCTTTATCAGTGCTTATTTGTAAGCACTAATAAAAGTGTCCTAGTCTATTTAAAAAACCCTAACCATTTTTGAACCCATTACAATATTAGAAGATTTCTGAAGAATCCACCCACTTTTGGTGATCCTCCTCGGTGAATCTAAGATCTAATTTCACCGCTCGATTACCTCTAGTTTCTTGAACATCTAGTTCGATGTCTAGTGATCGATTGTAGTTAGGGTTTGCCAATTGGGTCTTGAATTTTATTCAACCTAGCTAGGTAGGCCATCCGATTTTCTTTTTTTATTTTTATTTCATTTTTGATTTCTTCATCGATGATATTTTTATTTGTAGTCAGTTTATTTTATACTATTTTGATTTTAGATTATGAAAATAATGATTTATTTATGATCCATTGTTTGTTTACTACAGATGTATGGACCCTCTCAATATGTGGAGTTATTTGTTATATGTGACACTGAACCTTGGATTTATTCATTTTGTTTTACTATTATGTATTATATCTTATTACTAAATATTTTTTTCATATATTTATATAAATGTGTAGAAATTTTCCTCTGTATTCTTGTTTATTGACTTCTGAATTGAGGCACATTGGTGGTTCCCTAGTGATTATATATATGTTAACACCTTTCATGGACACCTCAGTGGACATGCATCTTCAGATGCTATTTTTTAGGAACCAAGTTAGTGGAGTGATATATGTTCCTCTATTGGTTATTTGTATCATATAATCTAGTTCCTCTTAGAATTCACTATGGTCCTTGGTTTTCTTATGGAGCAGATTCAAAGGGGTCATCGCCAGTTAAGCACATGATGTTTTATCACATCAAGCCTTATATTTTTGAATCATTATGGTGTATTTAGTTCACATTATCTTTCAATATCATTTTTTATCTATTTGATATTTCTTATAGACTATAAGTGAGTTTTTGTACTGGTGTGAAATGTATGTGTGTCAATATAGTTATTGCATCATTTATTTTTATATTTGTTTGTCTACCAGGTATGCCTATATCCGGTAATTATGTTTTTGGGTATGCATAACCATTGACCCCAAGGTTCATGATATAATTTTGTTTGACCTCTGGTACTAATTGTTTCTATTTAGGGGGGGGGACCTCCCATTTATGGTTTTTTATGCCTAAATTTTAAACCATCGTTTATTGACTTTGAGGTGTGTTATTGATCATAAGATTAATATCTTATGTGTATTTATTTATATATTTTATAAAATTAATCTTTTATGAACCCAATAGGATTCATATGAACCAAAAATGGATGTACGCTAATTGTTTTACAAATGAATATGAAGATATAGTTAAAGAGTTCATCAAGTTTACAAGAGAGCACGCAGACGACCCTTCTAAAATACTATGTCTGTGTTTACATTATTGTTATTCAAGAAAATTTAGTACAGAAGAGTTAGAATAATATTGATATCTATTTGGATCCATTGATCAATGGAACCGATTCAAGGATGGGTTGTGCATCACTCACAAATCTAATAACAAAACTAAGGATTCTCTGTGCACTTCACTACTGTTGTTTAACTACCGCTAAACATAGCATCTGACCAGAACATCCTACCCAGCGTCCCCGTGATTCTCTAATCCCACACATAGATAGAAAAAAACTAATTAAATTCATGAACACAGATAGAAAAATTTAGAGAATAAGATAATTCATTGGGTAAAGGTTTTGTGGAAAACACATATTATTGAAGAAAAAACATGAGAATCAGAAAATGATATAACGGAAAAATACTCCCAGTTGTTTAAATAATGGATAAAATTGAGAGGAAAGGAAGGAAAAGTTAATATTGAATGGTGATATGATAGAGATGGAAGAGAGATTTTGTGGGATGAGGGCATCTTGGGGACGTCGGGCAAGAAGTTCAGGTCAGACGCTATGTTAAGCGGTAGTTAACAAACAATAGTGAAGTGCACAGAGAATCCTTAGTTTTGTTATTAACTTTATGACGAATTCACAAACAACCCTAGTTTTGGATCCATTGATCAATGGATCCAAATAGACATCAATATCATTAATTGTCTCTTAGTTTCCTAACATATATATAGTCTTCTAAACTATAATTAAGTGCATAGAGAATCCTTAGTTTCATTATTAGCTTATATTTGGACCAAAGAAACCATTTGAAAAGATGTAAAGGTAATGTTACAATATACTTTCTCTATTTTACTGAAAAATTATATAATTAAATGTTGATTTAATTTCCCCTATTCCTTGAAGAGTTCATTTATTTTAGAAGATATATGTCCATATATCATGTCTTTGTGGGAAGAGAAATGATGTTGTCTCTACTCAATCATAGAGGTAATATTGATTTTTTCATTGTAAAATCAGTGTCCATCGAATTAATATATTGTTTCATATTTATAATTAATTTATTTATTTTTAATATTACTCACATAATAATTATTTCATATAAATTTTGATTCTTTTATTCAAGTTGGGGTGCTCTGCCCATCTTTCATGTTTTTCTGCACCAAATAATTTACAGACTTCTTCTCCCTCAAAACCTGTTCACCTTTATAGTGTCGCATTTAGCACTTTATTTCATGTTCTTTCCACTGCCTTTGCAGGAGCAGAAACGACACTTCCTCTACTCAAATACAAGGGTAATCTTGATATTTTCATAGTAAAATTATTCTTTATATAATAAATGTAGTGTTACATATTTATGTTTGAATTATTTGTTTTTAAGTATTACTAACATAATAATTGTTTTCTTATACTTGTGGATTCTTGCATTCGATTTGGGGTGATCTATCCAACTTTCATGCTTCTTCTCCCTCAAAACCTTTTCACCCCTGTAGCATTGAATTTATCACTTTCTTCCAAGTTCTCTCCACTACCTTTGTAGGAAGAGAAACACTGCTGCCTATGATTAATTACAGAGTCATTTTCAATGGAATTAATGCATTGTTTCATATTTATGATTAATTTTTTTTTAGTATACTGGTGGATTATTTTGTTCGAGTTAGTGTGCTTTGTCCATTTATTATACCTTTTTACACCAAAACATCCACAAAACGATTCTCCCTAAAAACCGTTCACCCCTGTAGTGTTTACATTTAACACCTTCCTTCATGTTCTCTCTACTACTCAATCAAAAAGGTAATCTTAATATTTTCCCATTAAAATCATTTTCAATATAATTAATGCATTATTTCATATTTATATTTAATTTTTTTTTAGTTTTACTCAAAATAATTTTTTTCTTGTATAGTTGGATTCTTTTTTTTAGTTGATGCGATTTTTTTATGCTTCTCATGCAGTGTACGTAGTTCAACAAAAAAGTCAATGGAAATCATGGAAACATTGGAAATTAGGATTGTTTTGAGACTTTGGTACTTGTAAGAATCAGTTTCACCACTATATGACACACAATGTGACTGGTATGAATCTAATTAATTATTTCTATTTTAAATTGATATTAATTTTAGTAAAAACAAAACTGACTCAATGTGTCTTTTATTAGTTTAAAATCAACATTTGACATTAAAAAGTTTCACTCAAAAAAACCGAGAAATGTACTAAGATTTTCATGATAATTTAGGGAATCGATTCATAAATAATATGTGATGTGTAGGAATCGGTCTCTTGTCAAGTCGATGAATGATGTGATCTTTATGAGCCAAAGTATATGTTTCAAGTTTAAAATTACATTTTAGTAAAAAAGATAAGTGAGGTACTCAAAACTGAGAAAACAAGTTCATATTGATTTCATACTTTAGGAAAATGATATGTATGTCATTTGAGATATGAATAAATCAACTGCAACTTAATCTGATGCACAGTGTGACTGGTATGACTCCATGTGAATGTTTTTATTTAAAATTTACATTAAATTTAGTAAAAAATACAACTGAACTTCTCAAAACTAAGAAAACTCATTCAAATTGTTTAAATACTTTCAGTAAACAATCCATAAGTCATTTTTTATTTGTAGGAATCAACCGCACCTCAATCCAATACACAATTTGATCGGTATGAGTCAAGTTAATGTTTCAATATTAAAATGAAATTTTAGTTAAAAAAAGATAAGTTAAATACTCAAACCCAAGAAAACAAATTCAAATTATTTTGAAACATTAAAAAATCCATAATTCATTTATGACATGTAGGAATTATCCACACCTCAAGCCGATGCACAGTGTGACTGGTATGACTCAAAATGTATATATTTATTTAAATTTATCATTAATTTTAGAAAAATGAATATTTTTCCTACTCAAAACTGAGAAAAAATATTCTAATTGTTTTCATACTCTACGAAAACGAACTGTAATTCATTTAGGATGTGAAGGAATCATCTTCACCACAATGTGATACATGATATGCCCGGTATGACTCAAACTGATTGTTATCATTTTAAAATCAACATTTTAATTCAAAAAGTATTACTCAATAAAAACCAATCAAACACACTAATATTTTCTTTATAATTTATTAGAATTATTCATAATTCATTTTTGATGTGTAGTAATTAGTTTCATGTCAAACCGATACACGATGTGATCAGAATGAGCCAGAAGTACTTCTTTCTAATTTAAAATGACATTTTAGTAAAAAAAATAACTGACATACTCAAAAGAGAGAAAACACATTTATATTTTTTTGATACATTAGGAAAAAAATCCATAAGCGATTTGTAATGTGTAGTAATCATCCTCACCTCAATTTGATGCACGGTGTGATCGGTGTGACTCTAAGTCCATCTTTATTTGAATTTGAAATCAATTTTAGTAAAAAAACAAACTGATCTACTCAAAACCAAGAAAAACACATTCATATTTTTTTGATACTTTATTAAAACAATATATAAGTTATTTTAGATTTTCATGATTCGTATGAACCTAAATCTGATGCAAAAAAGTGTTCGTTATCAGTTTAAAATCGACTTTTTGGTCCAAAAAGTTTCACTCACTGAAAACTAATCAAACGTTCTTGGATTTTCTTGATAATTTTTTAAAATGATTCAAAATTAATTTGGGACATGTAGGAATCCATTTCACATCAAACCTATACATGGTGTGATCATAAGGAGTCAAAAGTTCATGTTTTTAGTTTAAAATGGCATTTTAGTAAAAAAGGAAACTAACAAACTCAAAACCGAGAAAATGCATTCATATTGTTTTAATAATTTAAGACCATGATTCACAAGTCATTTGAGATGTTTTTGAATCATCTGTACTTCAATATGATGCATGGTGTGACCAGTATGACTCCAAGTTCATATTTTTATTTAAAATTCATATGAATTTTAATAAAATTAAAACTTTCAATTAATTTATTTCATTATATTATTACAAACATAAGATGTTTTTTATTATATAGGTGTGTTCTCTTTCTCAAGAATGGGTGGTTTCTCTAGAAATAGCATGAGTCGGGTTACGATTAAAAGATAAAGGAACATAGTTGTTTTTGAATGTATTTAATAATTTTTATTTATGTAATTGTATGAACCAATGTTTGAAATGTCTATAATATAGTGTTCTTTTCTTGTGTTTGTGTTCTCAATTTCATCTCTTTCCAATCCTATATTGGGAATTTTTGTAGTGATATCTGGTGTGTTTCTAGTGTTGTAGTGTACTATAACAACACACTACAGGGGAGCTACAATGTGTTGTTGCATCACAATATAGTGTGGACCTTTATCAATGCTTTTAAAAGCACTGATAAAGTTATACTTTATCAGTGGTCATAAAACCACTAAAAAAAGGTCTCATTTACCATTTTTTTTAAAGTACTGATAAATGACCCTTTTATCAGTGCTTTTTCAGTGTTGATAAATGATCAGGGATTTTGACCTCGCTCGTGTAGTCAGTGCTTTTCTAGCGCTGATAAAGGCCACTTCTAGAGTAGTTAAAGGACGGTTTTGTAGTAGTGGAAAAAATTGAGATACTTAGGGACACCATATTTTGAGATGTTTTACTCAAGTAGGTAAGGTTTCTTAAAGTAGAGTTACCACACAGAGGAATTATGGTAGGCTCTGTAATTAATGTTGACTCTGCAGAAACTTGATCTTAATCATGTGAGAGCTAACATGTTTGGTTAGAAATTTGGCTCTTTTGCAAGTGAGGGTGTCGAAGTAGTGGGTACCCTATACCCAACGATTTCATGCTTTTGATTACCATATCATTTGTACAAATAGATATACATGATGATAACTTACCATTATAGTGTAGGTATTTATTTTTCCACTATTAAATGGTAATGTCCATATATTAATTGTCGTATCAAAAGGTTATAGCAAATCAAAGGCTATAGTGAGAATCTTGAGATACTATAACAATAATCTTAAACAAAGGTCTTATATTCAAGATGTATCTTACTAACGGGACATAGTATATTTTGACTATCAGTTGTTGGGGGCTCATAAGGGTTGAGACTTATTCTCATGAAGTTTTTACTTGGTGATCTCTAGTAGTGAGATCATGGGGACAGACTCGCCAATAAGAACATTTCATGTTTTGGGTGTCATTATATGTTCCTATCTATAGACATATGTAATGCTCTCTTAAC
Organism: Viscum album; assembly: GCA_963277665.1. NCBI lineage: Eukaryota > Viridiplantae > Streptophyta > Magnoliopsida > Santalales > Viscaceae > Viscum > Viscum album. Next base: position 1,585,644,513 of record OY728141.1, on the reverse strand, counting down.
TTGAGACCATTTTCAATGTGTTTCATTTGATCATGTACTTTGATGCAAGATTAAAACTATGATAATGAAATTTTGGTGAGTTAGTTTATGTTGGGTGCGTCATTGGTGTCATGAAATTGGTTGAATAGTTAATAAATGATTTGATTCTTCTATGTTAAGGAAGTTTTACATCTCAGGCCATGTTGATCGGGATGATAGTGCCTTGATAAATCTATGTTCAAGGTCATACAAGGTAAATCCATCAAGTTAGATCAACAAATAATAAAGAAATAAAAGGGCGATGACACAACTATGCATCCTTCTTTATGAGATATTAATGAAAAAAAGATTATATTACACAGTGCTTATTCATAGGTTGTTTGTCGCAACTATGGAAATCCTTATATATTTAGTGGTAATGATGGTTGCTAGATACCTCTCTTGATCTATGAATAATATTCATTTCTATCGAGATAGGGTACTAGAGGGTCACACACAATAGTGTATTAAAGAATATGCCATATTCAGTTGAATAGGTATATTGGACATGGTGGGACCCACCATTGGGGTCTGATATTTGTCCAAGGAGATACTATCACCAATAAAATAAATAAATTAATATTATTCAAGTTATGAAAAATGAGTATTGAATTTATTTATTAATTGTATTTAAATTTTTTAATGTAAATACATGAAAATATTATTTGATAAAATATTAGTTTAAAATAACTAAGGTTCATTTAATATTTATGGGAAGTAAAATCCAATTTAATGGCATTGTTATTATATTTTGATATTTTTATTATATTATAGGTAAGAGATAATAATAATAAATGATATTTATGTCTCAGTTAAGTAGTCCAAAAGAATTTCATATATTGTGTTAATTTTTTGGGTGGTTAGGATGGCATTTTTGGGTAATGCCTTTTCACACTATAAATAGAGGAGTACAGTGATTTTATAATGAATTTTCATGGACTATATCTCTCTACTTATCTCTCCCATATTCTATAGATAGAGGCTCTGGATCCATGATCTCAGATCGAGCTCTCAATATCCGGCATCTCAAGCAAAGCGATATGGTGATAATCGGAGCATCGAGGACATCATCAGAACATTGTGCTAACACACGGATTTAGATGATAGAAAATATTGTATATTTTTGAATCACATGTGGATGATATATAAGAATTTAGATTCGGATTCTTCGAGCAGTGATCACCAACGATGAGAAGACATCATGCACAGCTTCGGTTCTAAAATAGGTATTTTATGGTTTTATTTTTTTGCTTAAAACTCTTCATGTGAGATCCTCTGCTTAAACTGGGTAGTGATTCACCGATGTCAAAGAGATCGTGTTGTTTTCTTATCAAAAATTTAATATCCCACATTTTGGGGCTTTTGATGTGTGTCTGGTACCTACATTTGTTGTTCTTATGTTATGGTTCTTGGACATTTTTTATGACTATAGGTGGTTTCGTGATAAATCAAAGGCAGGTGAGCCCGTTATATCTCTCCAATGCATTGGGTAATGAGAGAGAGTTAATCAATAGGGTTTCTCCTAAGAGATTAAGGGAATATACTATGTTGGGTATTCAAAATGTAATAATGAATTTTACTCCCTATGTAGTCATGATAACTATAGTAAATGTAGGTGTGATATGTAATTTATTCCAAAAGTTACCTTTATGATTTATGTATGATATGGAGTTTTACAAAAAACATATGATTTCATGTTCTAAGATAAGGAGCTTCTGTTTTATGGGTGGAAAGTGTATATTTGTGAAAATGTTTTCATGGGTTTAAAGTATTCATGGACTAATGGTTTATTACCTTCTTTTATGCCTCTTACTAATATTTTGGGGTTCATCCCAAGTTTTAAATTTCTTTCTCTGGGCATAAGTGTGTAAGAGAAAGTAGTATGTCAAGATGAATGTTATGAATATTTTTTATGAAAAATAAATCATTTTTTTATTTTAAAATAATTATATTTTGGAATAAATGGATACTATTTTAATTATATCCACTTTATATGAGTGTGAAAGGTTATGTATGAATTATTACCTTATTCTCTAAACCTCTAAACCTGTAAACCTGAAAATATCTTCAATATGGAAGAAAGTAAATTCATGACTAAAACTCAAGATCATGTAATGTTTAAGGATTGGTATAGTAATTTTTAAGTCTGGGGCCTTATATCATTAGTAAAATTATATAATTAAATAATATTTATCATAATTTAATATATCATATTTTGTTATATCTCAGACCTAGTTCACTTATATGTAACCAAACCTTATTTCCGACATTTCCTCATGGAAACCTCCTCATAATATAGAGGCTTATGACTAAAAGTGAGGGTAAACAATGGTATGATGGGAAAAAAATACCCTCTATATCAATGTGTAGAATAAAAATGATATCTAATAAATATATATAAATCATAAGAAATAATAATAATAAGGAAAACATAAAATTTATCCATCTAGAAAAATAATTTAAATCATAACCAATAATCAGTGTTTGATACAAAAGATGATTTCATTATACATTAAAAAGGGTGATAAGGGAAAAATGGTTGCATACATACACAAAATAGTTTTATGACCATCCATGAATCCAGTAATGGAAATTGAGAACACTTCGTCCACAATTTCGGTAATTCGACACATCATGGGCGGTGATTTTATTTTTAGAATAAAAGAGAGAATAGAAAAGGTATGATGATGAATTTTTCCATAAACATGATAACATTAAATTATATATAATATATTGGATTTTTCATGCCTCTTGTATAAGGTTAGGTTAAGAGAGTATAATAAAAGAAAAATAATTGAAAATAAAATAAAATGAAATGAAAGGATTTTTACCTCTTGAATTATCCTCCTTGAGAACCTCAATAAGGACTTTGGTTTTGACCTTTTGGTGAGACCAAAAGTTTTTGGAAATGGGGAAGATGATTTGGAATATTATTGGGAAAAATTTGGACAATTATAAAGCCTTGAGAGGTGTGACCAGAAGAGGGGGTGAGGGGTGATACTTATAGTGGAGGAGAGGATGGGTTTTTGATTATTTTATTTATTAGTTTATTAATTTGGCTCAAGACTAAGAATAATTTGAGAATTTTAATCCAATATATTTAACTAATGAATGGAATTTTGAGATTATGATTCTTACATCATTCATGATGTTGGTAATAGTGTATTTAACTTGTAATGTATATATAGTGAAAGTTAATGCATTTCACTGCTCACAAAAATTCAAGTATTTTAGGAAAATCCCAAAACTTCACCCCAACCATTTTTCAACATATAGAATCAAAAAATGTTCTCCATTTTATATAAATAAATTTATAAATATTATAAATATAATTTTTAAATAAAATCTCAATTTATATGAAAAAAACAAATTTAAAACTATAACTGATTTTATAGCACCTCAAAAAATTAATTAAGGTCTCATAAAATATTATTTTAAACATAAGACTAAAATGTTAATTTATGAATCTATTTTATGAAAATAAAAATTATTTAAAATCATTAAATTGATTATAAAATGATAAATAAACATTTATGTTTCACAAAAAATACCAATAATTAATTTATCATTTTCAAAATATTTATTAGCTTGTTCCATGATATAAATATATCATGATTACAATTATAAGATAAAAACATTATTTATACTCTCATAGGTGAGGTCAATATTCTATTGTCCAAATCATTATTCCTAATGGTTATGTTACTACTCTGAAGGTCAAGTTAATATTCTATCAGTATAAATTCATTAATTTATATAAATATTAATTATTTCATTATAAATTTATAAGGAGTTTAAATATTTAATTTTAGAATTAAAACAAATAATTTAATAATACCTGGTTTGTTAGATTCTCCCCACCTTCTAGAAATTACATCTTCACAATTTTTATTTACTTATTATTCAAGTGTAGGTACCTTTCCCTCATAGTATTTTCAGATTCTCATGTAGCTTCCTCAACCATGTGGTTTCTCCACCAAACCGTAACCTAGTGGATTACCTTATTCCATAATACTTTATCTCTAAAATCAAGAATCTAAATAGTTTTCTCTTTATATGAAATTTTCTCTTCTAGTTGAACTACTTTTGGGCACAAAACATGAGATGAATCTGGAAAATTCTTTCTCAACATCAAAACATGAAAAACATTGTGCACTAGAGATAAACCTGAGGGCAAATCTACTAGGCAAGAGACTGATCCAACTTTCTCTAGGATTTCGTAAGGTCCAATGAACCATGGACTTAGCTTTCCATTCATAACAAAACACTTAACACTTTTCTAAGTATATATTTTAAGGAAAACATGATCACCTACATCGAAAGAAAATTTTATCCTCCTGTTATCTGTATAACTTTTCTGTCTACTCTGATCTTTCCTCGTGTGTTGTTGGACCATATTCACTTTCTCAGCCACATACTCTACTAACTCTAGTCCCATAAACTTCTTTTCCCTGACTTCATCCCAAAAATCTAGAGTTTGACACTTCTTTTCATATAATGTCTCAATAGGTTCCTTCTGTATACTTGAATAAAAATGTTATTATAAGAGAACTCGACTAAAGAAATATATTGATCCGAAATTCCTAGGGAATCCATTGAAAAAGATTGAAGCATGTCTTCTAATGTATGAATCCTTCACTCGGTGTGTCCATTGGATTGAGGATGAAATGTCTTGATGAAATTTAATTATGTGACCAACGACTTCAGAAGGCATTTCTATAAGTTAGAAGTGAAACTGAGATCACAGTCAGATACAATTGAAAGACGAAATCCATATAACCTAAAAGTATCTTTTCAGTACATTAAATAAATCTAATCAAAAGACAAAATATCTAAAATAGGAAGGAAATATGGTGATTTAGTAATTCGATCAATAATAACCCATATCACATTGTTACCTCAAGAATTCTTTTATAGTCCCACCACAAAGTCCATAGATATATTATCCCATTTCCACTCTGGCCCTGACAATGGATGAATCATCCCCTTTGGTAGTTGTATCTCTACTTTAACCTACTGAAATGTCAAACATTTCATTATAAAATCATGAATATCTCTTTTCATTCCAACCCACTAGTAATACTCTTAGAGGTCTATGTACTTCTTAGTACTGTCAGGATGAACTGAAAATGGAGAACAATGAGCTTCACACAATAATTATTTCTTCATAGGGGGGTCAAAAGGCACACATAATACCTTTAAAAATCATAAAACACAATTTATATCAATGTTAAATTTTAGAAAATTTCCCTTTTTCACCAATTATACCTTTTGCTGTGACATTCCATATTTCTTCTATGCTTTCTTAATTTTTTCTAACAGAGACAATTGCACTGACGCCTGAAAGAAAATAGGGGAATTTTCGGTGCCAACAACTCCCAATCTAAAATTAATCAAATCATTAATCAAGGGGACATGTTCTAAATATAACATGGTTAATGTAGCATGATGTTTTCAGCTCAGGGAATCTTCTGCATTTTTTTCTTTTCTAGAATGGTAATTCATTGTGCAATCATAATCCTTTATAAGTTCAAGAAATCTTTTCTACCTCATGTTTAAATCCTTCTGAGTAAATATATACTTAAGACTTTTATTTTTACTATATGTTTCACATTTGGATCGGTAAAAATGATTCCTCTAAATTTTCAAATAAAAACCCCTAGCTACTAATTCAAAATCATGTATGGGAGAATTTAACTCAAGAGGTTTCAGTTGTCTTAAAGCATTAGAAATTACATGATCATTCTATGTCAGAACACAACCAAGACCCTTCAATGAATCATCATTGTAGATGACAAAATCACCATTTCTGAAAGGTAGGGCCAAAACTGTAGCATTCGCCATTTACATATTCAGTTCTTAATAAAACATCACATTCTTCGTTATAAATAAATTTTACCCCCTTTCATGTTAACTTAGTTTGAGAGATAGATAACTGTGAAATAGTTTTAACAAACTATCAGTAATAACTTTCTAATTCAAGAAAACTATGAATCAATGTAACATTTGTAGGTTTTTTTATTCATCAACCACTTTTGTTTTGGCAGTACGAACTATTATTCTATACTTATTTACAATATTCCCTAGAAAAGAAATTTGTTGCAGCCAAAAATAAAATTTTCTAAATTTTTCATATAACTTATTTTATTTGAATGTTTTCAATATAATCCTTAAACATTTTTCATGATCTTTATAACTTTTTGAACAGTCCAAAATATAATCAATAAAAACAACAACAAACTTATCCAAATATTAAAGAAATATTCTATTCATAAGATCCATGAATATAGTAGAGGAATCTCTAAAACCAAAGGGAATAATAACAAACTCATATAGTCCATATATAGTATGAAATACTCTTTTTAGGATGTCATCCTCCTTCACCTTCAACTTATGTTACCCGGGTCTCAAGTCAATCTTGAAAAAATAATGAGCTCCCTGGAGTTGATCAAACAATTCATCAATATAAGGAAATGAATACTTATTCTTAACAGAAATGTTATTCAAAGCTCAATAATCAATGCAAAGTCTCATGGAACCATATTTATTTTCAATGAAAAAAATAAGAGCACCACATGGTGAAGTTCTAGGATGAATAAAGACTTTATTGAGTAACTCATATAACTGATTTTTCATTTCAAGAAGTTCTAATTAATCGATTAGATGAGGGGGTTTTGAAATTTTCTAGGCATTAGGAACAAAGTTAATAGTAAATTAAACTTCTCAACTAGGTATAACACTAGAAATATCATCAAGAAAAAACATTCAGGTATTCATTTACAACTGGTATATCATCAAACTGAATGGTTCCCTTGTTTTCAATAATATGAAAAATATAACATTCATTTCCATATTTTAACAATTTCTCAACTTCCTGATATATTATCAATTGTATAGGTTGATTCTTGTATACAAAATGAAAAACTTTTATGAAAACATCTTATTTATCTCTATAATCAATCTTAACATGATAAACAGAAATCCAATCCATACCTAGAATAAAATTAAACTCTACTAAGGGGAACACAACATGGTTTTTAGGTAATGTATTTCCACAGACAACAACAATAATATTCTTATTATTCCTTTGTTCTATAATATTTTTCCCCCAGTGTTTTAACCATAAGTTCTGATGTCATTTCATGAGGTGAAATTTTCAATTTACCAGAAAAATTCTCATAAATAATGGAATGTGTAGACCCCATATCAAGCAAGACATTAGAAAAATCTGAGTAAACAAACAAATTACTTGATACCACTTAATTGGATGTACTGACATCTGTTGACGTAGTCTCAAATGATCTCACTTATCCTTTCTTCATATAATATGTTTTTTTCATCATTTTTATCATTCTTTGGGCAGGTATTTTTATAATGACCCATCCCACCACATTTGAAACACTTTACAGTTTTCTTATCGGTATTGATTATAAGTTCATTTTCATTACAATCGTTGGCCATATGTCCAAACATACCACATTTAAAACACTTTTTATTTTTTTTAAATCATTACCATGTTGATTTTTACCATACTTTTCACAAACCAAAAATTTTACTTTATTACCTTCAGATTTCATTGATTGATTCTTACAGATCACTTTCCATCTTGACATATTCTTATTATTATTTTAAAAGTACACATGATCTTTTTTAAACTCCATTTATATCCTCTCAACACATTAGACATGTTTCTCATAACTTTTGAATTATCTGGAGTCTAATTTCCTTCAGTACCTTAGCTTCAATCCTAAGTAGAAATTGTTGATTTTACTATCAATATCCCGAATAAGATTTGGAGAATACATTTCCAGTTGGGAGAAGTTTTCCTCATACATGGCCACTAAATCTTACCCCATTTTATTTAATTCAAGGAATTGTTTTTATATCCTTATTCGAACAACCTTAAAAAAATATTTTTCAAGGAAAATATTTTTAAATTCATACCATCTAAAGGCATAAATCTCATCACTACCCAAGATAATGTTGATGATTGACCACCACTGGTCATCTTCACCTTCAAAATGATAAATGAGAAGACTAAACTTATGATTTTCTAAACACCTTACGACATAAAAATATCTTTACAAGGGATTCAATCCACCCTTCATCCACCACTGGGTCAGAATATCCACTGAAAACATCAGGGTGTTGCCTCGTAAAATGTTCCACTATTATCATGTTCCTTTGCGGTAAGTCTGATTTTTACCATGAATAGATGAAACTAACATTAATTATCTATTTAAACTAAGCCATTAATTTCATAAACTATTTGATTTTGATCCCTACCTTTCTAGGTTACAGATTTGGAAAGATATCAACCTATAGATTCCTTCCAACTTCATATTCCCTATTTTTCTGAGAAAAACCATTCTGAACTGACATAACATAGATTAAGAAACATGGTAATATTTAAATTAGATATCATTTAAAATTAAACAAAATTTAATAATAATTTATTGTATTCTATTAATATCATCTGAACCCCCAAAGTTATCAAAATTGTGTTATTATACTGACTATAATGACCTGACCTTAAACTTTATATTATATAGTAAATTCCTTTAGAATTCAATTATTTAAATTACCAAATATCTTTTTAGTTTAATTTTTTAGAGATTTAGGACATAATTCATACATATCAACCCACAAGAATACAAATTGGGTACAACTTAAAACAATATTCATTTATTTATAATATAAAATTTTATAAAAAACATGAAATATTTTTATAAAAAGTCTTCACAACATTCCTCTTGGATACCCCTTTTATTTTACCCATCCATAAACCCTGTGAAAAATATTGTAAAACTTGGTATGAGACAAAAAGTCATAGTAAGGTATATTAGAAGAAGGAGAGAAACTATTAGTCCATGAATACATATAAACTTGTGAAATCATTATCACAAAGACATATTTCTCACCAATAAAGTATAATGTAATTGCTTTATGAAACAAGATATTTCTATAAAACATGGAATAATATAAATATACCATATAGGTTACTTGAAAAATTACTTAATCAATATTGTAAACCTCGTAAATACCTTATTATTTGTAATCTTCATGACTACCTTACAATGTAACCCTCACAGCTACCTTACGGTGTAACCATCACAATTACACTTGGAGTAACTATACAGACAAACTCCAAATTAAACATAACTAATGCATTAGAAATATATATTTTTACCACCCTTCATCATAAACAATTACCAAGAAACATAACATAATCATAAAACATAAACACTTTCATAAAATAATTCCATTTGATATTTGAAATTATAGAAATTTAAAAACGTATTTTAAAGAGGAGTCCCTTACATATACCATATCATTAAAGCGAGAATTAATCAAATGAAAAGAATATGTATGCTAACTATAAATCCACATAATAAAATATAATATATTATACATTCATATCACAAATAATTTTATCGTGAATAAATGAACAAAGTATAAAGTTAACCCAAAGAATGGGAATTGGGTTAAGAATTCCCTTACCTCAAGTTTGTATTACTTAAAATGTGTTTAAACCTCTTGTATAATGGTTAAAAGAGTGTTATTAATATTTTATAGAAACAAATTAATTTTTATGACTCATTATATGATCATTTTATAACATAATTCCACACATTTATTAATAATACTTTTCTATTTCCATTATATTGGGTGCGCTCTTTACATGGTTTCTATGGTCAGTTCGTAAAGGATTTTCTTATCAAATGGAGGTGAAACTCCAAAAGTGGAATGAAATGGTAATAAATTTCAAGAATATTAAATGGTACCATAAATATTTTTTTCAGATATGTTGATAAATCATTTGATAAAATATTAATGATATTTGTTTAGATCACTTTTTTGGTTCTTCGATAATCACAAACTAGTTCCATTATATAATTTAATAATATGTATATATGTCAATTATTAAAAAAAAGAGGTTATATAATAAAATTTAAAATCTATTTCAACGATTAAAATTCTTTTATAATCATCCATGATGGTGATAATTGAAATTGAAAACACATCGTCCATGATGACGGTAATTCGACACATCACATTCAATGATTTAATTTTTAGATTAAAAGGGAGGGGATAAAAGGTATAATGATTAATTTTTCCATAAACATGATAAATTCACAGTATATATAAGATAATGTTTTTCTCAAACCTCTTGGATATGAGGAGGTGAATATATTTTAAGAAAATAAAAATAAATGAAAACAGAATAAAAGAAAATAAAAGGGGATTTTTACCTTTTGAATTATCCTCCTTGAGAACCTCCATAAGGCCTTTGGTTTTGACCTTTTTGTAAGACTATAAGGTTTTGGACGTTAGCAAGAGGATTTTAAGAGAATTTAGTATAATTTCAACAATTCTAAAATCTTGAGAGGTGTGAGTAGAAGAGGGGGCGAGGGGTGGTATTTATAGTGGAAGAGAGGAGAGGTTTTTGATTATTTTATTAATTAGATTATTAATTTAGACCAAGAATATGAATAGATTTAGTATTATCATAAAATATATTAAAATAATAAAGGTGAGTTCTATATTTTTGTGATAACATCATTCATGAGGTTAGGAATTGTGTATTTAACAAATAAGGTATAAATACTATAAATTATTGCATTTCACCATTCACAAAATTCATGTATTTCAAAAAAATCCCAAAAATTTCACCCCAACAATTTTTTTATGTATATAATTCCAAAACGAACTCCATTTTATCAAAAATAATTTTGTAAATCTGATAAATTTTATTTTTACATAAAATCATAATTTATTTGAAAAATTTAATTTTTAAAACTATAACTAATTTTATAACACCTTGAAAAATTAATATAGGTCTCATGAAATTATCTTATAGACATAAGATAATGAAATATTAATTTATGAATATATTTTATAAAATAAAAATTCTTTCAAATCAATAAATTAATTATAAACTTATAAATAAACATTTATGTTTCACAAAAAGACCAATAATTAATTTATCATTTTCTAAATATTTATTAACTTGTTCCATGATATAAATATACCATGGATACACTAAGAGGATAAAAAAATTATTTACACTGTCAAAGGTGAGGTTACTATTCTATTAGGCAAATTACTATTCCTAATGGTCATGTTACTATTCCTAAGGTCAAGTTACTATTCCATTATTATAATTTCATTAATTTCAATAAATATCAATTATTTCATTATAAAGTTGTAATGAAATGAAATGTTTACTACCAGAATGAAAAAAAAATTTATAAGTACCTAGGTTGTTATAGGTAAAATGTTTAAAATTGTTAATGGTACAATAAAACTAATCCTACATACCCCCTCTTAGTGACGGGGACATCCCTTGTGATCCTATCAATTGTCATAATAATGAGGGAAAACATGTTCATTTTCTATTGTCATATTTTCCCTCCCTTATTCCATTCATCCCTTGATAGTGTTGAAATTTACTCTCTTAGTAGTGTCCATCTTTTCCTTTAAGAGACTATATCTTCTCATTCAAGATTTTATTATTGTATTGTATGAAATTCTTGAGTTAGAATTCTGGAACCCAAGACTAAATCTTATATGACATAAGGCCTTTAGAACATCCACTGAGTTCCTAAGGATAGAAACCAATACAATTGGATAGAAAATATTTTTTAGGGAGTGATTTTTATTCAAAATAAAAGAATCATTAAAATTAAATTTAAATTAAATTTTAATTTAATATCCAAAATATATATATATAAATTAGAAGGATATGAAAAAGTAAAGTCTAGGGGAAACATGGGAAACATTTCTAACCTTACATAATCACCTAATAAAGACAATTTTTATCTACAATGGATAATAAAGATTATCCAATAATGAAAAACCAAACACCACATTATATACCATGAACATGGATCCTTAGATATATCTCTAGGTAATATAAAATATCATCTCATTCCTATATCACTGAAAAATACATCATTATTTGTAATAAGATGTGTGGGAAAGGGTGAGTACATGAATAAGTTCTTGGATTTCCCTAAATAAAGCCAGTGAATTATCATGAATGATCTATACACAAAAATGGAATTAATTTCATGGAAAACATTTCATCACATTTCAAAGAAAAATATTTTATCATGAAAATCAAAATAAATCTAAGTAAACATGTCATATTAATTCACACAAACAATTTTCCAAACCAGAGTAACCTATCCTGATTCAGACTAAATATCAATGTTATTTTTAGATATAAAAACTCTATGATACATACTAAATTTGAAATATATACCACAAATACATATCTAATATCATAGTATACTCCCATTTTGGATTTTCATCCACCCAGGTGTTCCCTAAAACAACAGTCCTCCCAATTCAAATCATATACAATGAAACATTCTATATAATTAAATTATTCAAACCTTCCATATAATCTCAAATAATCCACGTCATTTATCATTATCAAATTTATTTAATTAAAAAACTATTTCTCATTTCGAAAATATTTTACAAGAAAATTTCATTCACAACCCCCATATTAAATTCATATCAAAAAGATATATATATATATATATATATATGATAAATGTTTCTTTGAATTTTTTTGTTTGAAAAAATACTATAGTGTTAATAAAATCCAAAAAATTATCTTTTACTATATTTATAATACTTTTATTATTATTAAGTCAATAATAAAAAATTACTCAAAAAAATAAAACCATATAAAATTAGTTTAAATTCAGATCAATAAGACAATAAAGAATCATAATCTAAAATAAACCTTATATATGAATTGAAAAATCATGATCCATTTGTGAAAACCTATTATTGATTTTAAAAAATTATCATTATTTAATTTACGATTTGATATCAACATTTCCATCACTCAATATATAATATTAAATTATAGATTTATATATAAATAGTGAAAGAGATTGATTTAAGAACTTATGAGATCTCATATATATAACCTTTCCTTTAATTACAATCTAATAAATTCTAGAATGAATCACAATATTTATTGGTGAATATGGTCCAAAAATAACTACCATAGAACACATGATCCTCTATAAATATTAACATTGGTCAATGAAGGTCACAAGAAAAAAATTAGGGTATTTAAATGTCAAAAAATATAACCTGAATTGTAATATGGGGTCTAGTTGCTTATTACCCAGGATTGTGTCATCAATGTTTCAACATCCTATTCCCAAGAACCGTATAATGCATGGTTCTTTGTTTGGTATCTGGGATTATAAACTCAATAATTTAATCATTTTCTATCAAAATATTACATTCGCAATTGTTCTTTATATTCAAGGAGACCATGAACCCAATTGTGCATCCTTCTCTACCATTCATTGACATACCTCTATAAACGATAATGATTAAATAGAAAACCATAAAAACCAAAAGGATATTATATACCTCATTTTGAGTGCCCCAATCCTTACCACAATAAATTTTCATCCTTGAGGAATCACAATGATATTTTCTCTATGAAACAATCAAAACACTGTTATCCCATTTAATTTTTTCTCACCCATGCATCTTCTTGAATCATTGTAAATTAGACAATACTCACACTGAAGGGATAATTTTCTATTTGAAAACCTCATTTTTTCTCTCAAGAACTCATATTGAAATTTTGTTAATGGTTTCATATACTTACTTATATTTTAAATCATTGATAATAAAATGAGTTTTATCTTTCAGGTGATTATTTAGTATAGAAATGTCAAATACTTCATGCATTGTATTATATATTAGTGTAAATCATAAATTATAAGACATGTTTCCAATATAATCAGTCATCCTTAATTTACCCACATAATATGGTATCATCATCATTTGTTTAAGATGTAATAAATGTCTTGAAACTATAGAATATTGAAAAAAGGAATGATCACCAACTATAATATTCAATTGTTAATTTAAATGGGCAGTATAAGACTCTTACTGAGTATGATCTATTATAAATATCTTCTTGATAATATACACTTATTCCATTATCTATTATATCTAACTAGGTTCTAATAGAGGTGTTTATCTTAAATAATCCAAACAAAGGATTATCAAAATAATTTTTCATATATCTCTTTGAATAGAGACAGCTGAATCAATTTTTAACATAAATTATTGTAAAAAAACTCCAACAAAGGGACATTATCTCCCCATTATTTTCAAAAATTAATTATATAAGGTTTAATACTGTCCACTAAGGTTTTTATTATTAATTATGTTGTTTTTATATATATGGATGATATTTTATATATATATATATATCTAGGTTGGTTTCCCATTTCCTTCTATAATTCTATAAAAATCATGAAGTAATTTATGGATCTATGTCCCAAATAATAGATAAACAAAATCTATAATGCCTTAAAAAAAATTTGTGTACATATTACCTAGTCCATATACCAAGAACATATCTATAATAGGTATTCAAGTGAAGAAACATTATGATCCAGTATATAATCACCTATATAGGTTTTTCATTTTATAGAGATCTAGTTAAATGAATGAGAAAATCCAACGTGATAGCCTCCTAAATCCATGGTAACACAATCATGATTAGTATAGTATATGGTAGTTTTTTATGTTATAATGTATCCTATTGAAAACTATAGATCATGAGGCATATAGTAATATCAAACTTAATTCCAACCCATCAAAATTATAGTCTTCTTTCATTATACATCTTCATTTCTCCAAGATAAACTTCCCAGCATGAGTTAAGAATGGAATTCCTAACTTATTACTTCATTCTCAAGGGAACTAAAACACTGTAATAGAAATAAAACATCGATTCAATTTATATAGGAAACCAATAAACTACCTCCCCTCAATTTATGGTGTTAATAATCATTTTATATTCACCATTAGACATTGAATCCTCCATTACATGAACCATGTTCATATAAGTAACATCAATATGATGTATCACCATAATACCTACCTCATCATGAGACTATAGATGATAATAATCCATTCATCTCATTAGAAATCATTGGATCACTGGTTTATTAATTTCATAAGTTTTTCTAATAAAGGAATTAGTTATAACATTACCCTCAAAATCTATATAAGATAATGTAAATTCAAAATTCATAAGATACTCCACCCATATTCAATTACTCTATTTTAAATCCTAATAATTTAAGATATATCTTAATAATTTATTATGAATATACATTGAGAAAATGTTATGTAAAAAATTATCTATATATTTAAGGAACGAATAACCACCACTAGTTTCAAATCCATAGAGAGATATTTTTCCATGTTTTTATAATATTATTGATTTGTATGGAACTATATTTTATCCTCACATAAGTACACACCATGATATATAAAAAATATATCATAATAAATGGAATACCCATCATCGGATTCGGGTAAGGTTAATATAGGTTTATAATTCATCTAACTCTATAGCTAATCAAACACCCACTTTCACTTCTCTTACCACTCAAATTTTAATATGTTCTAAGACAGCATCATCGTTGAAAGTTTTAACATAACAAATTCTCAAATGTTTTCTTTTTTGTATCCCACTAATGCAAGAATACATTGAATCTTGAAAATATTCATAGGTTTCTCTTCAGACAACATTATATCAATTTTATCATGATCAATTATACCACACTTCTCTATGATAACATATCCCATGAACTTCACCTATTAAATCCAAAATTGACACATATATAGGTTCACATATAACTTTTTCATCCAATGAATCTTCAGTAAAATCCTAAAGATCCTTCCATGATCATCATCTAATTATATATAAAAAATAATATCATTAATGACATGTAAATATTGTCACAGCATTTAAAGAAGATATGAATCATTAAAAAATATAACAATATAATTAGAAAACTAAAATAGCATTACTAAAAACGTATGATGTTTACACCTTCACTATAAACTTCTCTTCAAAATTTACATTTGACTCACCGCTAGCTGTTGGTATCCTAAACTTAAGTCCATCATTGGAAACCATATATGTATCAACAAATAAAATAGATCATACATTCAATGTAAAGAAATTTTTTCTTTATTATCACTTGATTCATCTTTGGGTAATAAATGAGTAATCACAAGATACCATCAACCTTCTTAGAAAACAACCTATACTTCCAAAAGAAAATCACTTCATTAAATAAATAATTTCTTCTCTAAATAGTATAACAGGATCCTCATATCTTTTATCTCTATAGTTTTTATATGATACAAAGGAAATGATATTAAATTCATTCCTTGAGAAAAGTCAATGGATTTTTCAATGTATCTCTCTAATATATTTCTATAAATGTATTTAGGAAACACATACATGAAATTTTTAACCACTACAAGAAAATTAAATAAATTTTATGATTCTAATGATCTATCATTTACTCATTGAAACTAGTATGTTATAGCTCCAAGTCATTTCCCAAATAATATAACTTGACTCATATGATTAACTCAGTCTCTTTTATATGTATGAACAATTTCTTCAAGTGAATTAAATAAAACTCTACATATATAGTAGTTAATATGAGACTTAAATTAACAATAAAATATATTATAATTATAAGGCCATATTTATTCATTTTGGAATGGTGAAGTCAATTCATATTCTAATTTAGTTGGCCATAAAGATGAAATTCATAAGATAGTCTCCTCCTAATCATACAAAATTTGTGCAATTTAGTTGAGGTAGGAGGTTTATATTATACACACTGAAACTGGGTTTCCATAATTTCATGTTTTAGATGATGTTAATGGGTTTCCTCTTCATAAGAAAATAAAATTTTATGTTATTTCAACAATTACATTGAGAAAATCATTGATTATGTTTATGTGTAATTACTTTTGTATTTTTCGAAAATGAAGCATATATAGGATTCATTTGAGGAATATAGGAAAAAATTTCATTTTTCACTAAAAATAGTAATTAGAAGTGAATTTTTATGGTCAATTGGAGATTACCTTGATAAATGGAGGGAAAGTTGTGAATATTATAAGTCAGTGTTATCAGTTAACAATATGGACCTAGCCAAAATGTTCTGGTGGGACCATTTAACATGTTTGTTTATGTGTTTTTATAATTAGTAATCTACTTCAAGGATTAGTGAATTTGATTGTAAGATATTGTTATTTTAATTAAATTAATGGGAACAAATATGTTCTCCCTAGGATATATGACTTAATGTTCAAACCAAATAGTCCATGCAAAAATTTCCTTATATTATGTATTAATGTGTTAATTTTAGTGATTTTATATTGATTTCATGTTTGGTTTGATTTATTATAGTTATTTTTTTGTCTTCCCATGTTCTAGAACATCAAGTTAGGGTGACAATTCCAATTTGTAAAGATTTCATATCTTTATTCCACCACTCTAATAGTTTCAAATGTTGTATCTTGAAAAAAAATAAGTGGAAGAGATCCTAAGAAGTGGAATCTATTCTTGGATTTGGCATCATGAATGAACACATAGCAACATACTATAGTAATATTAAATCATGTATTTAAGTTATTTTTACTTGTTGGTAGTTTAATTTTATCATAAAGTTTTACTGATGGGTTTTGGGGGATAATCATATAATCTTTAACAACAAAATATATGTCCAAACAGAGGTGATATATCATTATAGAATCAAAAACAACAATGTAATAATGAACAAAGAACACATGTATTGTGTATTATGTAGCCTCCATTTTCTTCTTCAATGTATTAATCTTGATGATGATCATTAAAGCATGAAATGAAATTTGTCTACCTCCACAGGTAATCGACCATCCTTTCAATCTAGGTTCTATCAGTAGGATATTTGTACACTAATAGGGGTGTTAGTAGATTTTCTATTCCAGATGAATGATACAATGGTATGGAATAGATATTTAATAGACATTACATGAAACAAGTTCTTCTCAATATGAGGGATATCATACCTTTATATACCTATTTATATTCACTTTATTTAATAAAGAGTATATACTATCTTGAAAACAACGGGTTCTATATTATGTTAACTGATCATTACTTCCCATTAGAGAATTAATTTAATTTCATCAATGAGTGTACAAATAATGATTACTCTATTTATAATTAATTATAAATAAAAATGATACGAGATTGATATGTTATAGTGAGCATGACTCTCATGCATGAAAAATAGTATGGTCAAGTCTAACAACCATGACATTCAAACACAATACATATAGTTGGGTCCATTTTAGGGGATATCATGAAAACTAAAATATGAAATAAAGTACAATATGAACTTTAGGAAAATATATAAAACTATTTTTGAATCTATAGAAAACTATTTATCAATACATTTTATCAAACTCTCTCTATTTTGGAATGTTTTCATTATCAAACATGTAATCCTCATCTAGTTAACTAACTATGTGATCATTTGAAATGTAGCCTCTCTAAAAACAAATAAAAAATAATTATTTTATTTATGTAATAAAAGATATGATTCTAGAAAACTATCTTTGCTACTCAAGATACTAAAGGGTACGGTGTTGTCTCTATCAAATATAACCATATCTCTATGAGAAAATTTACATCAATAGATGTATCGTATACATCATATATATAGAAATATAATACATTTTTTCATGACCTTGAGTGACCATTAGGAAAAAAACATTTAAATATCAAAGTGATCATATCATATTTATTTAACTCACTAAAAAAGACTAGTCATGTTAATGAATAAATCATATTTCATTCACCTTATAGATAAGTACATAACATGACCTTCATCCATGTACCTAAACACATGTTATGTGACTCAACTAACCATTTCCATGGATTTCCCTAGTCTAATTCAGTAATGGTTTGTATGTAATTAATAATCATATAAGGGGACAAATCCCATATTGGTTGTGATCAAACTAAATAAATGATCAGTTGAATTCCCAACCATTTCCTAATTAGTTATTTCATAATGATTTCCTTACTAAAGGCATTAAAGTATGACATTTCTCATGATAGGTATCACTTAAATCACTAGAAAAAATAATTTATCATAAGAATACACCCTAAAGATTATTTATTTATTTATTAAATTTAATGGAATATAGAATGTGACATAGTAAACCTAATAATTCTCCTCTTATTATCTCATTAGTCTATTACTCATTAAAATCAAGACATGTCATCACCACCCATACTACTATGTGATGATCATCAATAATGGATAAATTAGAGTAATACTTCGAGGTATATATATATTTAAAAAATTCATGAAAAATAAATTTCATCACATGAATGAATAAAAAATAGATAATGATATTATTATAAATTAATGATAAATTATTCAACCATAACATAAATCTATCAAGTATCATATATGTAAATAATCTACATGTAATATCTTGATATATTTTGAAATATATTATTTAAAATTAATATAAATTATTTAATATATTTTTTTACACAAAATTCATAGTTTGGATTGAGTTATACACAACACCATGTTTATCATTTGTTGCATTTAATATTGATTTTCTTCGATAACCTATGTTACATGCAAGAAAAATTCTTATCAGAAAAAAATATACTATTAATATTATTATTCAACATGATAGTTATCACCTAATAGTTTGAATGGAGGGAATAAATATTATTAAATAAACAAATAAAATATGGTTTTGAAAATTTATATATAATAAATTCATTATTTACTAATTAATTGTAATTTAATATAAAAACCAATTGAAAATAAAGGATTTATATTTATAAAAAACTATTCTTATGACTAGAATAAGATTTTATTATAAAAAATTTATTTAATAATTATTATTAATGATATTAATGAAATTTATATTTTATGTATTCAATAAAATTTTCTAAAATTCTTACTATAAATTATAGGCTCGAGATAAGAATAAATTCAACTTTATGCATAAAAAGATGAATTTTTCTAAAACCTGGTTTTATCACCTTTTAATAGAGCCCTTGTTTTAAAATTGAATTTTGAAAAGTTTAAAAAAATATCTGATAAAATAAAATTATTTTTTAAAATAAGGATTTCAAAATTATCTTCATTTGAATTTTTGGCTTTATTCTGAGAAGTTTCATTATTGTATGAATAGTTAAAAATACAAAATTTTATTTGAAAAATTGATTTTTTTCTAATTTATTTATATAGTTAAATTATATTTTAAATTTGTTTAAAATAATAATTAATTCAATTATATATCAATAAATCCAATTTTTTCAATTTCACATGTAAATGGGATATAAAAACATTTCAACCTTTTGAATATTTTCTCTTTAAAAAACAGTTGTCTCATCCCGTCTACAGGATTAATTTTAGATTAATTTACGAATCTTATGTAATTGGAAATTAGTAAAATGGATTAAATATTTATAATATGAATAATTTATCATCTATATTATGTTAAACTTATTGTTTTACCAAAAAGATGAGTGAAAATTTTAAAATTCATTATAGAGATTTAGATAAAAACAAGTTTACTTATTGGTTAAACTTTAATCACGAGAAGATAAATGACATTGAAACTTGTCCATGAAAAAGCCTATGGAAATATTTCGACCATATAAAATACTTTATCAAATTTTTATCATTATAAAAGGCATGATATGTAAGGTAGACCTCCCAATAGTGTTTACCTTTTTGTATTTATAAGAATGCCACTCTTCTTCCACTATAAAAATACACTCACTCTCTCCATATCTTAACAACTCTCAATCCTTTTGGATCATTCAAACATCAAAGAAAAAACTCCCAAAATAAATTATATAATCCTTTTAGGCTTAATTTTTTCAAAAATAAAATCAAGTAAGTCCTTTGGTGAAAACCAAAAGGATTCACCAGAAGAAAAGGCAACATTCTTCAATAAGTACATTTATATTATTTCATTCTCCATCCCTTCATTTATATTTATATATTTATTAAATAATAAAATCATTATATTAAATATACTAATATATTTTTATGTTAATGTTATTACCTAAAAATTAACACACTTCCATAAAATGGGATGTGCAATCATCATTCGTGTGTACGTCAGACTACCGCCTCACGAACTGATGTCATTCATTCTTCCATTAAAACCATTCAATGTTGTGAATAATGAATGATTTATTGTTTATAGTTTTTATATATGGTATTTATAATGCATTAATGCTTTTTTAATTATTATACAACACATATCTTTGTGATTTATATTTTTTGGGAATATGATAACACCATTTGTGGATGTGTGGTCTACTGCCATCTCGGAGCGATCTGATTTGATGACGCTTTACAAGGAATGTATTAAGAATGAGTTCAATAAGAATATGTGATATAAATGATATATATATGGGATATTAATGAAATAATTATATTTCTAAAAATATAAAATATCACTTTTATTCTTACCTTTTCACACACACTTAAAAAGTGACAACATCGTTTGTGGACGTATGGACGACCACATCCTCAAAGTGATGTCATTATTCTTTTTTCCCCACCATATCACAATAATATATATATATATAAGTATTTATAATTATGAAACATGGTTTTTACTATATAATTTTCATTCTGTTATGATAAATTTAACTTACCTTATTTTCATAATGATCATTGAAAAATGGGAATGTTACTTATTCATACATACGACCCACCATCTCCATGATTGTAACATTTGTTCATTTTTCATAACCATATTACATGATTAGTTTTGAAAGAATAATTTATGTATAAATATGATTATTATTTTTTATTATTATTCTTTATAGGTTTAATGATCTCATTGAACCTCATCGACCTACCAATGTTAGTTTTGACACATAAGCCTAATATGGTCAAAACATCTGACTAAAACATAATTGATTATTTAATTATATAAAACATGTTTATATGAGAAATAAAAATTAATAATAAACCTTTAAAATATTCCTAATACAGTAAATAATTAACATAATTTTATTATTCTTGTATATAAATAACTTGCACGATGAATCAGACTAACGGTAAGGGTTTTCATCTCAAAACATTCTTCTTTGAGACACATGTTATTTAATTCCCCTAATTTCTTTTGAATTATTTATATACTAAAAATTATGTAATTATCATAATTTTTTACCCTAACTCATGTAATTTTAACTTCAACATCAAAATCGATCTCTCTTTCAAGTGATTTTTTAAGATGTTTCTTGAATTATAATGGATTTCTAGCCTCACTTTTATTTCTACGAGACATACTGCATGTTAAAAATTTATTTCTTTTACGTGGTGTATATATTTTCCATGAATGTATTTTATAAACCATATACTTGAATTTATTGTAAATTACATATCTATTTTATGATATATATTTCATAGGGTTTATGACATCAAATTTACTATAACAGTAATGGATTTTTGTCACAATTTTTCTTCTATGAGACATCGGTTATGTTTTAAACCTATTTTATTTTATGAGGTTTATATACTAATAAATTGATATTTTATGTCATTAATATCCTAATTCTAATTATATTATAAGTATAATTTAATTTTATTCCTTCATGGTGTTTATGATTCAAATGTTTCAAGGTGGCATGAGATACTTTCGAATTTTTAAAAATTATTTTCCTTATGAATGTTTTTAACGATATTTTAATGGAATTTACATTAATTTACATCAACAAACAGTTTTTTACTTATACTTCACAGGTAATATTTTTTATTCATACCATCCCCATTATTTATTTTAGATTTATTATGATTGTTTCAATGATATTTTTATGAAACCCATTTATTTTCCATTAGAAAATATTATTTAAAGGATATTATTATAGAATCCGTTTATTTTATATGGGTTAATCATGTTTCAGTTGTATTTTTATGGACCATTTTTATTTTAAAGAGGATAATCATGATACAAATATATTTTTATGGAATCAATTTCTTTTCTATGGACTAACCGTGTTTCAAATATATTTTTATGGAACCCATTTAATTTCTATGGGTTAATAATGCTCTAAAATTAATAAAGGATTTCTCAATTGATTTATTTTGAAATTATTTCTCCATAATTTTTATTCATTATTCTGTTCATGGACATTATAAATGATGGGTTCACCCAGATAGCATCAATTGATCTTGATGTAGCTTATACGAAGGGTGAACCCCGTTATAGATCTCCATTTCATTGGGTAACAGTTATGTTCTCTAGAGAATTATATTGGAAGTATGTTGTATGGTTATTCCAATTTGTAGGTGTCCTATAAGAGTTAAATGAGATGTTGTTCCTTGATACCAATATGTATTATCTATTCTTGCTATAAGATAATAATGATTGTCATGATCATAATAGATATCACATGGATCGTGATTATTGATTCTAATGACTCTTTCCTTCACTATATTTTAAAATTTGATGATCGAGATATTGATGGGTAGGATTTATTTTATGATTATCACATGAAATATGATTTTATTGTTATAACCCTATACACTCTTATTCTCAATGATGAAATTAAATTTTTAATACTTATGTTTAACCTTAATGGGCATCTATGAACACCCTTATTATGTTTCCTTTTCCATATTTTTTAAATAATCATGTTGAAAATGTTATGGATAGAATAGATTTCATATAGATGATGATAATGTATTAATGTGAAAACCAAATCTGGGTTAAGTTGGATAAATTCTCATTTGATGTCGTGTGATTTGTTTATGTAGATTTTTTTCTGAATTGTCTAAAACTCTAATCCCAAATGGTCCTCCAAAATGTATGTGACAAAAATTTTCCTTTTTGATGTTGTAAGGATTAGATAAAAATTTTGGGTCATAATTATCGATATCAATGCAGGGAATGTAATTTTATGGATTTCTACACAAGATCCAATAGTGAGGGTTCTAAGCTGTTATACTATATGACCCCATGCTTTTATTTTTATAGATCTATCATTAATATATCCACTACATTATCCTATATAGCCACCCAAAAGGTCCTAACATCACCTCTATCAATTATCTATCATATGATATGGTATTTTACAATAATATTTTTGTCCTTTGGTGATATTGGGGTTCTTTTACTTGAGAAACAACTCCATTATTATAACATTAAATCTCTTATGATGCTAGGAACAAGTAAAAGTTTAGTAATGAACTTCTTGATCTAAACAACTTCCTCCCCATTATCTAATACAATGATGTACTCTTCCTCTATTTTTTATTCCAATATAGTGTATAGTTTGGAACACTTCCAAATGATAGATCAACTATTTATGCAAAAGATGAAACTAGATTTATATCTTATATACTCATTTTTGGATTTGAAACTAGCATATATGTAACCCTTTACAAAAAAATTATCCATTCACCCAATGATTGAGAATATATCCTCGGTCTTTATAAAGTACTTAAGAATGTTCTATATAATAACATAGTTGTTTTCACTATAATTAGATTATTATCTACTAGTTATGCATAGATCATCAAGGAAATCAAGTCAGGTACACAACATATCACACATGATATGACCTATGGTATATATAAGGCCCCGGCCTTAAACCTTACTTAATATTGAATTAAATTAATAATTCACATTGATGATCTTTTCAGGTTTAGAGTTTTAGAGAATTAGGACATAACTATTACATCTCAAAAGATTACAAAGTAGACAGTTCTACTAAGTTTCCATAAAATAAAAACTCTTAAAAAGAAACATGTTTAGTTCCATGTTTTAGATAGCATGACTTTCCCTTGATCCCATCCTTGACCCTATTCCACATTAAGTCCCATGAAAAACATTTCAAAAAACTTGGGGTGAGCATAAAAAGATCAGTATGGGATACACAAACAATGAAAACTGTTAGTTTTTCAAAACAACAAGTAAACCATGTATACTTTATCAAAGTAATAATTTTCACCTTTTTGAAGAAGTAAAAAATCTTCACTGAAAAAAAGATCATTACTTACCATTTTGTAACCAAAAGATTACGATAAAACCCATATAAAGATCACATAACATATAAAGGTAACTTGGGACATAAACATACTTAAATGGAATAACCATACGGTTGACTTCCACACATATCACTTAATGGAATAGCCATACGGCCGACTTCCATACCCAATGCATTGGAGGTTATAACGTAACCACCCATCCTGGTATTCATGCCCCCCCCCCCATCATATGGTTTATCACGTAACCACCCATCAAATGTCCAAGTACCATTATAAAATCATAATACATACAACAAATATAATGGAATGAAAACATTTCCACACTTTTATCACAATATAACACTAAAATATATTGACATAACAAATACATTATAAAAACCATTTTCAATGCCAAAATACATAAAAGAGTATATGGTATTTATTTCATTTTAAAAAACATCACGGCTCGTTGAGGAAACCAAAGAACAAATAATACTCACGGTGGCGGAAAAGGTCGTTGTCACCGCGTACGTTAAAAGAAACATTCATTTTTGTCATTTAGTAAAACGCTTCGTATAAAAAGATTCATTTTGAATAAAATTAAAATTAAAAGGGGTTTATACACCATATAAAATAAAGTTGTGTATAAAACAAAATATACCTCAATTAAATGGGATTGAGACGATGTCCCTTACCTCAGGTCCGACTTGACTCGAACGTTCTTTAACGTACTGAATAGTAAACTGGAGTTAATTTCTACTTGATTAAGAACCGTTTTCAAGTTAATTATTACTTTTATATCACTTATTACCATGTTATAAACATTATGTAATCATTTAAGTTAATAATGTTTGTTTTGTCGATATTTGGTTCTTAAGTCGAAAGTGGACTTCTTACAATTACATGTTGTTCATGTGGTCAAAGGTTCTTTATATCCAGAATGATATTCATGAATTGGATATCATATATATCATATATATCCAGAATATACATATATTTATAATATTACATATTCATTTAATGTAAGAAATTAAATGCACCGTTCATGGAGACGGTAAGTCGTACGTACGCATGAACGCTACTTTCATTTCTATGTCATATTAATGGAATTAAAACTAAATGAAAGGTATGTATATTTTAATTCCATAATTATATTCATCATTTATATGTAACATAAATAATATATAATAACTTTAAATCCATCATTTATACTTCCCACATATGACATTAATGAATCAAATCACTTTGAGGGGGCGGTAGTCTGCACTTCCTAAAATGAAATTACCGTGTTTACCCACAATGGAAACCATAAAGGTATGCCAAAAATGAAAAATACAGAAGCTTAAGTAAAACATAAACATATCATATATCATATATAAATATAGTGTCATCTTAATGGCCACCTTTGAAGGTGTTATATGAGTGTTGAACAATCATCGTTTCGTGAGGCAGAAATTCGTCATCCACAGAAACAGTATGTTCTTTAACCATTAGATGATGGTGTGTGTAAGTGTAGCTCGAATCCTTCTTATAAAAAGATCCTAGTATATTTAGGATACTTTTTTTGTTACAAAAGAAATGAATAAAAAGAGTTTATGGGGGTGGAGAAGCAAAATAAAAAAAAAGAACGCAAGAGAAAATACTACCTTTAAAACGGGTAACTCTTTTTGATTTGAGATCAAAGGTTTCCTTGGGAATACTTCTGACCAAATTAAGGCTTCTAGGAGTAATAGAGGGATGTGTAGAGACAAAATGGGCAGGGGTTGGCTGAGAAAAGGCTTTATAGTTGTGGGTAAGGAGGTAGAGGTGGGGGCCTTTTATAAGAGGAGAGGAGGGGCACTCTTGGAAAGTTAAGAAACGATACTTTATTATAAAATGAGTTTCGGTTTTTAAAGGTCCCAAAATTATATATTTAGAGGGTAAGGTGATAATAGTTCTAAATCCACCCATTAAATAGGTTTTTTACATGTGTAGGTCTTAGATGTTACATTATATTTTCATTTTATTTAAATCGTTAAATAATGAGGTAATCGCTGCATCATAATGGTGCCACAACAAATTCAATTTATTTAATGTCTAAAAATTATAAAAAAATATCATGATGTTGGAAAACGTTTTAGATTTCTAATGAATTATTATAGTAAAAAATATGACTTGTATAACCCTTTTTAAAAAATTGTTTTAGCAAAATAACTCATGTTTGTGACATTTTTATTTTAACTTTAAATAAAAAGTTATTAATGTCATTTTCCTACCACAGTGGCTCCATGGGGTCCCAAAGTTGACCCATGGATTGTCTTGGTTGTCCATGACACATATAGTGAGGGTAGTACATTTTTCAAGTTCATTTCATATTATTAAAACATTATTTTTACCTTAAACTACACAAATTACCTCTAATCGCGATTAAAAACTTAAAAGTTACTATTCACCAAAAATTTATTTTAATCCCGTTGAACCACATTTTTCTTCTTAATGAAAACCATGTATGTCGGATTTTTGAAATTCAAAACACAGAGGTGGTAAAATTTCATTTAAACGAAAAATCAGTTTTTTAAGTACCACTTAGTGGTTTCACTATTCATCAAAAATTGAAGTTTTTCAGAAAAATACCAAAAATTCACCCAAAGCTATATTTGATATTCCGAATTCAAAAATGATGTCAATTTTAAAAAATTCATAACATATAAGTTACATTAATTAATTTAATAATTAATTCCCGCTGTCAGAGCAAACCGCGTGTTTTTATGGAACAATAAGCATCAAAAGATTGACACTAGTTTAAGTCCGATTTCATAGTGAAATTAATTCCAACGACCATAATTGGATTAAATGGTAAAAATATATTCTAACTTCACTTTAAAACCAATTCAAAAGATAATCTAATCACATAAATAAATTATATTAAAAGATTTTTTGAATTAAAATACAACATTTTTCACTATTCATTAAAAAATGAAATTTATCGGAAAAATACCAAAAATATACACAAAGTAAATTTTGATGTCCCGATTCTAAAGGAGTGTTTTATTTGGTCCAATAGAAAGTATAAGAGTGACCAAAACTATATTTAAATAAGGTTCTCCATGAAAAGGCGATAAGTCGACCTTTAGTGAAATTAGAGTATATATGCCTAAAATTGAATTCTTTTCATATTTTAAGCCTTTATCTTTTATTGGATAAATGTAGAAACATTTAAAAAAACATATATAATCATATTTTAGTTATTTATATTCATTCCCGCCAATATAACGGCCATGTGTTAACTACCATAATATTATTTTATTACTAGTGTGCAATGTAAGATTTCAAAGAAACTCTTTGTTGCGTATTGGGTACGCTATCGAACATAGCAACCCCTTTAAAGTAAAATTAATATTTAATTCGTAAATATTAATAAATATGAAAATGTTTTATTCATTATTTACCTGGTATGTTACATCCTTTTCCCCTTTTGGGAATTGCATCCTCGCAATTTTATTCACTTATCAAAATAAGCGGGGGTGTTTAGCCCTCATAGCATTTTGAGATTCTCATGTTGCCTCTTCAACCATACGGTTTTTCCACAAAACCTTTACCTGGTGAATTACCTTATTTCGCAACACTTGCTCTCTTCGGTCAAGAATCTGGATGGGTTGTTCTTCATAAGAGAGATTCTCTTCTAAATGAACTACCTCTGGGCTCAAAACTTGAGATGGATCTGGCATATACTTCCTTAACATCAAAACATGAAAAACATTGTGTACCTGAGATAAACTCGAAGGTAAAGCCACTAGATAAGCAACTGATCCAACTCTCTCCAGAATTTCATATGGTCCAATGAACCTTGGACTCAGTTTTCCTTTCTTACCAAATCGCATCACACTTTTCCACGGTGAAACTTTGAGAAAAACATGATCATCTACCTCGAAAGATAGATCCTTCCTCCGGTTATCCACATAACTCTTTTGCCTACTCTGAGCTATTCTCATGTGTTTCTGAATCAACTAAACTTTTTCTGCCGTCTCTTCTACCAATTCTGGTCCCATCAGCTTCCTTTCACCCACTTCATCCCAGAAAGATGTAGTTTGACACCGCTTCCCATATAACACCTCAAATGGTGCCATTTTTATACTTGAATGAAAACTATTATTATAAGAAAACTCAACCAAAGAAAGATGGTGTTCCCAACTTCCCTGATAATTCATCAAACAAGCACGTAGCATATCCTCCAAAGTCTGAATTGTTTGTTCTGACTGCCCATTTGATTGAGGATGAAAAGCTGTACTAAAATTTAATTCAGTACTCAACGACTTCTGAAGGCCTTTCCAAATGTTAGAAGTAAACTTGGGATCACGATCAGATACAATAGAGAGGGGAAATCCATGAAACCAGACTATCTATTTAAGATACAACTGAGCAAGTTGATCTAGATACAAAGTATCTTGAATAGGAAGTAAATGAGCAGATTTAGTCAATCGATCAACAATAACCCAGATTGCATTATTACTTCTAGATGTCTTCGGTAATCCCACCACAAAGTCCATGGATATATTTTCCCATTTCCACTCTAGCACTGGTAATGGCTGAAACATCCCTTTCGGTAACTGCCGCTCTACTTTAACCTGCTGAAAAGTAAAACACTTCACAGTAAAATCAGCAGTATCTTTTTTTATTCTGTCCCACCAGTAATACTCCCAAAGATCTCTATACATCTTGGTACTTCCTGGATGAACTGAAAACAGATAACTATGAGCTTCACATAACAACTCTCTCTTCAACATTGAATCACAAGGCATGCATAATCTCTTCCAAAATCTCAAAACACAATCATTATCAATGTTGAATTCAGGCAACTTACCCTTCTGAATCAGCTCTACCTTTTTCTACAACTCATTGTCTTACTTCTGTGCTTGCTTGGTTCTGTCTGATAGAGAAGATTTAACTGATACCTGACACAAAACAGAAGGACATACTGCACCAACAACTTCGTTGCCAAAGTTCATCAAATCCTTAACCAAAGGATCACATTCCAAACCCAACATTGTTAATGAAGCATTACTTTTTCAACTCAAATCATCAACCACTTTATTTTATTTTCCCGGATGGTAATGAATTGTACAATCATAATCCTTGATTAATTCCAGCCATCTCCTATGTCGCATGTTCAATTATTTCTGAGTAAATATATACTTTAAACTTTTATGATTGGTATATATTTTACACTTTACTCCATATAAATGATGCCTCAAAATTTTTAAAGCGAAAACAATAGAAGCTAACTCCAAATCATGTGTAGGGTAATTTACCTCATGAGTTTTCAACTAATGTGAAGCATAAGCAATTACCTGATCATTCTGCATTAGGACGCAACCAATTCCTTTCAGTGAAGCATCACTCTAGATAACAAACTCCCCATTCCTGGAAGGTAGTGCCATAACTGGAGCAATCACCAATCTTCTTTTCAGTTCCTGAAAACAATCATCACATTCTTTTGTCCAGATAAACTTAATGCCCTTCCGAGTTATCTTAGTCATTGGACTAGATAATCATGAAAAAATTTCAACAAACCTTCGGTAGTAACCTGCCAAACCAAGAAAACTACGGATCTCGGTTACATTTGTGGGTCTTTTCCATTCTTCAACAACTTTTGTTTTAGCAGGATCAACAGTTATTCCATCTTTAGAAACAATATGACCAAGGAAAGATATTTGTTGCAACCAAAACTCACACTTGCTGAATTTCCCATACAATTTCTTTTGTTTTAAGGTTTGCAAAATAACCCTTAAATGAATTTCATGCTCCTCTTTACTTTTAGAAAACACCAAAATATCATCAATAAAAACAACCAACATTTTTCACCTGAGTCAACTGAGCCACCACTGCAACAAACTGTTTAGTTCTGATTCTGACCATCTTAGGATACTGATTTGATAGGTAATTTCCCTCTGTATGCCTTCCCAGAAAATTTGTTCTGTTTCCTCTATGAAAAAACATTCTTAACATAGAAATATCTTAAGCAAAGAAAGATGGTAATCATTAAATGCTATATCATTTCAATAAAACCATAAATTAATTTATAATTTAACAATTTTCTAACTCCTAAGTTGCCTAAACCAACCTATGATACCAACTATAAGGCCCCGTCCTTAAACCTTACTTAATATTGAATTAAATTAATAATTCACATTGAGGATCTTTTCAGGTTTAGAGTTTTAGAGAATTATTACATAACTATTACATCTCAAAAGATTACAAAGTAGGAACTTCTACTAAGTTTCCATAAAATAAAAACTCTTAAAAAGAAACATGTTTAGTTCCATGTTTTGGATAGCATGACTTTCCATTGATCCCATCCTTGACCCTATTCCACATTAAGTCCCGTGAAAAACATTTCAAAAAACTTGGGGTGAGCATAAAAATCTCAGTAAGGGATACACAAAGAATGAAAACTGATAGTTTTTCAAAACAACAAGTAAACCATGTATACTTTATCAAAATAATAATTTTCACCTTTATGAAGAAGAAAAAAATCTTCACTGAAAAAAAACATCATTACTTACCGTTTTGTAACCAAAATATTACCATAAAACCCATATAAAGATCACATAACATATAAAGGTAAATTGGGACATAAACATACTTAAATGGAATAACCATACGGTCGACTTCCACACATATCACTTAATGGAATAGCCATACGGCCGACTTCCATACCCAATGCATTGGAGGTTATAACGTAACCACCCATCCTGGTATTCACGGCACCACCCGTCATATGGTTTATCACGTAACCACCCGTCAAATGTCCAAGTACCATTATAAAATCATCAGACATACAACAAATATAATGGAAAGAAAACATTTCCACACTTTGATCACAATATAACACTTAAATATATTGACAAAGAAAATCCATTATAAAAACCATTTTGAATACCAAAATACAAAAAAATAGTATATGGTATTTATTTCATTTTAAAAAACATCACGGCTTGTTGAGGAAGCCAAAGACCAAATAATACTCGCGGCGGCGGAAAAGCTTGTTGTCACCGCGTACGTTAAAAGAAACATTCCTTTTTGTCGTTTAGTAAAACGCTTCGTATAAAAAGATTCCTTTTGAATAAAATTAAAATTAAAAGTGTTTTATACACCGTATAAAATAATGTTGTGTATAAAACAAAATATGCCTCAATGAAATGATATTGAGATGATGTCTCTTACCTCAGGTCCGACTTGACTCCATCGTTCTTTAACGTCCTGAATAATAAACTTGAGTTAATTTCTACATGCTTAAGAACCTTTTTCAAGTTCATTATTACTTTTATATCACTTATTACCATGTTATAAACATTATTTAATCATTTATTTTAATAATTATTGTTTTGTTGATATTTGGTTCTTAAGTCGAAAGTGGACTTCTTACAATTACATGTTGTTCATGTGGTCAAAGGTTCTTTATATCCAAAATGATATTCATGATTTGGATATCATATATATCATATATATCCATCATATACATGTATTTATAATATTACATAATCATTTAGAGGTAAGAAAATTAAATGTACCATTCATGGAGACGGTAAGCCGTACGTACGCATGAATGCTACTTTCATTTCAATGTCATATTAATGGAATTAAAACAAAATGAGAGGTATGTATATATTAATTCCAGCATTATATTCATCATTTATATGTAACATACATCATTTATAATAACATTAAATCCATCCTTTATACGTCCCAGATATGGCATTAACGAATCAAATCACTTTGAGGGGGTGCTAGTCCGCACTTCCTAAAATGAAAATATCGTGTTTACCCACAATGGAAACCATAAAGGTATGCCAAAAATGAAAAATACAGAAGCTTAAGTAAAATATAAACATATTATATATCATATATAAATATAGTTTCATCTTAATGGCCACCTTTGAAAGTGTTATATGAGTGTTGAACAATCATCGTTTCGTGAGGCAGAAATTCGTCATCCACAGAAACAGTATATTCTTTAACCATTAGATGATGGTGTGTGTAAGTGTAGCTCGAATCCTTCTTATAACAACATCCTAGTACATTGAGGATACTGTTGTTGTTACAAAAAAAATTAATAAAAAGATTTTAGGGGGTTGGAGAAGCAAAATAAAACAAAAGAACACAAGAGAAAACACAACCTTTAAAACGGGTAACTCTTTTTGATTTGAGCTCAAAGGTTCTCTTGGGAATAATTCTGCCCAAACTGTGGCTTCTAGGAGTAAGATAGGGATGTGTAGAGACAAAATGAGCATGGGTGTCCGAGCCAAAGTCTTTAGAGGTGTGGGTAAGGAGGTAGAGGTGGGGCCTTTTATAAGAGGAGAGGAGGGGCACTCTTGGAAAGTTAAGAAAAGATACTTTATTATAAAATGAGTTTCTCTTTTTAAAGGTCCCAAAATTATATATTTAAAGGATAAGGTGATAAGAGTTCGAAATCCACCCATCCAATAGGTTTTTTACATGTTTAGGTCTTAGATTTTACATTATCTTTTCATTTTATTTAAATCGTTAAATAATGAGGTAATCGCTGCATCATCATGGTGCCATAACTAATTTAATTTATTTAAAATCTAAAGATTATAAACAAATATCATGATTTAGGAAAACTTTTTATATTTCTAATGAATATTTATATTCAAAATTATTACTTGTATAACCTCATTTAAAAAATTGTTTTAGCAAAATAACTCATGTTTGTGACATTTTTATTTTAACTTTAAATAAAAAGTTATTAATGTAATTTTCCTACCAAAGTGGATCCATGGGGTCCCCAAGATGACCCAAGCATTCTCTTGGTCGGCCATGACACATCCAATGAGGGTAGGACATGTGTCAAGTTCATTTAATATTATAAAAATATTATTTTTACCTTAAACTAAACTAATTACCTCTAATCGCGATTAAAAACTTAAAAGTTACTATTCACCAAAAAATAATTTTAATCCCATTGAACCGGATTTTACTTATTAATTACAACCATGTATGTCAGATTTTTTAAATTCAAAACACAGAGGTGGTAAAATTTCATTTAAACGAAAAATCAGTTTTTTAAGTACCACTTAGTGGTTTCTCTGTTCATCAAAAATTGAAGTTTTTCAGAAAAATTCCAAAAATTCACCCTAAGCTATATTTGATATTAAAAATTCAAAATTGATTTATATTTTACAAAATTCATAACATATAAGTGACATTAATTAATTTAATAATTAGTTCCCGCTGTCAGAGCAAACAACGTGTTTTTATGAAACAATAAGCATCAAAAGATTAATACTAGTTTAAGTCCGATTTTAAAAGTGAAATTAATTCCAATGACCACAATTGGATTAAATGGTAAAAATATATTATAATTTCTCTTTAAACCCAATTCAAAATATAATCTAATCATATAAATAAATTATATTAAAAAGAGGTTTTGAATTAAAATACAACATTTTTCACTACTCATTAAAAAAATTAACTTTATCGGAAAAATACCAAAAATCTACACAAAGTAAATTTTGATGTCCTGATTTTAAAGGAGTGTTTTATTTGGTCCAATAGAAAGTATAAGAGTGACCAAAACTATATTTAAAGAAGGTTCTCCATGAAAAGGCGATAAGTCGACCTTTAGTGAAAAATTGAGTATATATGCCTAAAATTGAATTCTTTTCTTATTTTAAGCCTTTATCTTTTATTGGATAAATGTTGAAACATTTAAAAAAACATATATAATCATATTGTAGTTATTTCTATTCATTCCTTCCAATATAACGGCCACGTTTTAACTGCCATAATATTATTTTATTACTAGTGTGCAACGTAAGATTTCAAAGAAAATCTTTTTTGCGTATCGGGTACGCTATCGAACATAGCAACCCCTTAAAGTAAAATTAATATTTAATTCGTAAATCTTAATAAATATGAAAATTTTTTATTCATTATTTACCTGGGATGTTACAGTATATGCATAAGAAGTTTTATCAATCCTTTATAACTAATTATAATCATCCAGGATCCTCCTAATATTTATGTTATATAATACTGGTAATGACCCCTTCTTGGACTCCTCCATGATAAAATAGTATAACACTTTACGAATATAAGTTCCCTGACCTTATCTAAGAAGCCAAATATATCTATCTCTACTGATCCTTATACCTAGGATGTAGATAACCCCACCTATGTCTTTCAGTGAGAATTATTTTCCCAACCACATATTTATACCGTGAAGATACAAGGTATCATTTCTAATCAGAAGAATGTAATCTATATATAATCTCATAAATGAAACTATTATCCCACTAATCCACTAATTTTCATATGAATCAAAAAAATTAAAATAAAATAATCTCTTTTATTGTATTATTAAATAATATATTATATATTTTATTTTTTTTAAGTCCATAAATGTATCATTGAAACTTAAATACCATAAAACTTTATTTGGCACTTCAAATCCACTGGTTGTTCCCTATATACATCCTCAACAAAATTCCTATTATGAATAGAAGTTTTGACATCAATTTAAAATATATTATAAACAAAATAAGCTTTTATAGAACGAAATATCTGAATGGACTTTAACATTGCTATAGGTGAATAGGTTTCATTATGGTCACTACCATGAATTTTCTTATAACATTTTCTACCAAGTAAAAATAATATCTATGCAGTCTACCATCCATGTTAATTTTATTTAAAAAACCCACTTACACCATTTTGTAGTTAAGTCTTCATGTGCATCCATAAATTTCCAATCTTATTTAGAATATAGGGATTCTATTTTTGATTACATGGATTTTAACCATTTCTCAAAATCAAAACTCTCAATGGATTTTCATTGGATAGTAATATAATCATTTTTACATTAATTCATAATTATTATCCACTAGAAATACATATCTTTCATGTTTTCTATTAATCCTGCAATAAGTTCATGGTTATTTTGTAACATAAGTTTGTTCTATATCCACAAATAATTATAGAAATAATTATACTTATATCTTAGGATAACTTACTTTTTATTGGTATTAAACATCTATAATTTTAATTTTACTCCTATTAACTCCATGATAGATAAATTACTTCTCATGGATCATAGAAAATTCAGACATAAAATTTTTTCCCTTGGATGTATTATAGAAATAATTTCCCTTAGTTTCCTTTGGGTGGCCAACACAAATACATTTTTCTGATTTAGAGTGAATATTATTAGAATCCCATCATCATTCGAATAATTTACATCCCCAAATCCTTATATAAGACAAATTGTGATGTTTCCCATACCATATCACAAATGGTTTATTTAAAACAAAGTTAAACAAAATGAGAATTAACAAAAATATATTAATATCTATAAAATAAAAATTTGGTGAAAAAAGGTCAAATAGAATCATCATTCATTGAACTATGTCAAAAAAATGTATGATTTATCTTTCTAGAGAGATCATTATATTATGTTATTCTAGGAGGAGTGAGTTGTGTAAAATTATACAATCTCTATATAGTGACCCAAAATTTACAAACTTAAATATCAAATATTAATATATAAATAATAATAAAATAAAATTATGATTTAGTTAGTAACCATGAAGTTTTAGTTTCATTAGAATCATGGATACATAATCAAATGGTACATAAAATATATATATCATTTCCCATTTATTAATTCAAAACTAGAACCCTTTATAGACATATAATACGTAAATACTTTATTCATAACCTAGGAAATGGAAATATAATAAAGTGTGAGCTCAAATTCATAACAAATGTAAAAATAAGAGATATCGACCAATTATCATGATTGATCATAAGATAAGCATAGTGGTTTGAGTAAATGATAAAAAAATATTATAATCATACCCAATTATTTAAAGGATGTTAATCATGAATCATTCCATAATATTCTTTCAATCAAAATACATATTAAATTGTAGTGCAGAATGTTCAATAATCAATCATGATCTAAGAAAACATATCATAAGCATAAGGCATAGTTTTATGGCAATCACATAATCACAGAAAATTAATTTCTTTGTCAAGGTTCACTCCCAAGTCTACCGTTATGGAAAAAGTATCATAATGTATATTCTTACCTCATCATTACCAATATTATCTTAGGAGTGACTTATATCCAGTTAACCATGTCACCGCTTACAAATTTATTATCCCATTCACCTCTTATGAGTTTATAAACTTTGTCATCATTATCAAATTAATTGCAGGGCTATAATAGACCCATCCATATTTGGTATATAACATTACCACTCATCCTTGGTATATAATATATCTACCCATCCTTAGATTATAATTGAACCACCTATCACATATTCATAATACACTTAAATGTCTTCCACTAGATTAGGAAAACATTTACCATTTCATCATCACATAACCCGTTGAAAGAAAACATGTCTCATTAATATATCATTTCATAATATTAATCCATACAAAAAATGAATAAATATGG
This sequence comes from Viscum album, assembly GCA_963277665.1. Classification (NCBI taxonomy): domain Eukaryota; kingdom Viridiplantae; phylum Streptophyta; class Magnoliopsida; order Santalales; family Viscaceae; genus Viscum; species Viscum album. The sequence continues at coordinate 1,585,607,145 of OY728141.1, read as the reverse complement.
AAACATTATATAATATTGAAATTAAATCATAAGAAACATCAAAGGATGTTCTTATACATGAAAATTCTTTATAAATAACTAGAACATTTCACATGGAAAATAAAATTTTCATTTTGAAATAGAATATTAAAAATATAAAAATATATAAAATATAATGGAAAAAATTTCCATTAAAAATGACCGTATATAATAGTAAATACCTTCTTGAAATATATTTTAAATAAAAATGGGTGTGGGTGAAAATATTCCAAGATGAAGGGGAAAAAAATGCCGGTTTACCATAAAAATGGTCTTTTATACATTCAAGTACATAGTGAATGTAAAATGATAGGACTATCTGAAAATTCTCTTTTTTGTGTTTTCAAATAATTTTTTTTATGGTTGACTGGTAACCAAAATGTAGTGCATAGGATACATGTTCAAAATAGTAAAAACAAAGTTCAAAATTCAAAAAAAAAATCACATCATTCGAGGAAACCTCAAGCCATGTGTACCCACAACTTCCAAAGTTACGTCCTATCACCTTCCATCATCATCGGAAGGCCCACCGTTATCACTATCCCACACCATTCACTAGAGAATATCACTAATATAAAATACCAGAACAACTTCAATGGCCACTATAAACCACCATAATCCACTGTTGTCGACAATGAGAACCATCATCATTGACACAAAAACACACAACATGAAGTAAATAACTAGGAATAAATCAACCTTTCCACATTTACAATGCCACTGTTAGTCAAACTTGCCCCGAAACATCACTAAATAAGCATAAAAAATTAAAACCCCATGCTAGAGTGCCTCCTAAAATCCCCTCAACCAGTTGAAAAAAAACCTCTCAAAGATCCATCAAAACCAACCCACCATTCCCACTCAAAAAGTAGAGTTGAATTTTGAATACAGGTTAGAGTTGAGTGAAAGAATGGATTAATAGAGAGACACATTTTACAGGGAGATCAAATCGAAAATCATAACATCTGACACTAAAATAACCAAAAATCATAAAATGCCATAGTGAAGGTGCAAAAACACTATCACCAATTAGATCCATTGTCTCAAGGATGAAAAACGTCAAAATACAGAGAAATTAATATAAGCAGGCAAAATAATGGAAGAACCAGTCAAGACATAGCAGAAAATCATGACTGAAACCCCCAGATCATCCCAATACACCGTGAAGAATATAATTCTCCAACATTAGTTATCCAGATTTAGTGCATTAATACATAACATTGGCATGATCACAAGAGATCAAGTCCTGAAGGACCGATCAGTTTAGCAGTCTTGGAAAATAGATTACATATATGAAGGTCACATTACACATTAAAATATAAAATACAACATAAATAATCCTTTGATAATGCCTTTATTCCCCTAGCTTAACCCTGTATATCAATCATAATACACTTCTTGAAATCATTGGAAAAAAAACATAATAAAGGGGTGAGCTTAGACGCTCAGTAAGGGTAAATAATATAGTAGAAGTAGTAAACTTTAAAGGAAAGATGTGTAATAAAAATAACAGCCTTTTAATCATAAACATGAACATGATATGGAAAAATAGATCAAAATTTACCATATAAACATGAACATGGATATTCTACTAGTCGAATAATCACATGTAATAAATAATTTCATAATGATGGAATGCATATTGTCGGACATCATAACCACATAGTCAAGGGATCGTGCCAAGAATACAAATAAAAATTTTGTCAAGGCCTCGTCCCAACAAACTAATTTTTCTCATGAGACCTACCATTGCATCGAGGGGCTATAGTGGGACCTTCCCGTCACTTACTAAGTCCAATACATTTCTCATATGAAAAAAGGTGAAACATAACATAAAGATTCATACTAAAACTAGGATACAAAATGTAAATACTTTAACCATAAACAAAGAATGGTATAAAAATAGAACATCTGCATTCAAACATATCATAACTCTTTCAATTAAATATGGAAGATTGTATTTTAATAAATCAAACTCAATCAAGAATAATATCCAGAAAAGTATTTTGACAAAGTTTAAAATTATCAGTAAAACCCCTTTGAGAGAAATATCCCTTTTTCATGAATTCATTTAAAAGTTACATAATTTATAAAGGAATTCATTTAAAATAGATTTCTGAATAAAAGTTTCCTATACCACTTTGAAACTTTTGAAACAAATTAACATTTTAAAACAATCATGTCCATATAAATAAATCCTTAAAATCATTTTGAAAACATGGACATTAATTAAATAGATTTTGAAAAATAATATTTAAAACATTTAAAGTGATGATATAGTTAAAGGGTACCTTCCATAAAACCATAAAATTTTCCTTTCGAAAACATTTTTATGAAACATGTACATGGATGATAAATATTTCCCAGTATATACTTACAGATAAACAATCTCAGATAATAATGACAATGGGGAAATAACCCTTACCTTGTACTTTCTGTTGGTGGAGGGTATGTTTAACCTCATCTATAATTACCATAGTAAGTTATTAAATTATACCATAACCATATTAATATTTTTTATATCATACATTATTCATTTATGACTTTATACTACCCATTTAATAATAATTTCCATGTTAAAGAAACATTTAAGGTAATAATAATCACTTTCTTTAGAGTATGTGTTTTAACTTGTCATTCATGATCGTATCACATAGATAATGATTTATATACTTCTAGAAAATAAAACATGATTTATATATCATATATATTCAGAATAATGATATTTATAATAGATATATATCTGAAATGGAAACATTGTTCATGGAGATGGTAGTCTTTACGTACGCATGAACGATGTTTCTGTTTTCTTATCGTATAGTATGAAAGTAAGTAAACAACATATATTTATATACATAAATATATATTATTCAAGTATAAATATTATTTCATATATCTCATAATTAATCAATATATATATATATTTATTTATAAAAATTCATGAATGGTGATCGTTGAAGATGAATCTCATCGCATCGTGGAGACGGTAAGTCGTACGTATGCACGAGAGACAATATCATTCAATCGATGGTAAAATAGTTTTAAATTGGATGGTATAATAGATATAAATAATAATTAACTTTTTTATTTATTATTTAAATTATTTATATTCATTATTATACCCGTTCAAATAATTTAGTGTTGAATAACAAACTACACCACGATGGGGAGACGGTAAGTCGTAAGTACGCACGTATGGTGACTCTGTCATTCATAGGATGGATAGGATAATGAATATGGTTTTACCATATTTATAATAACATATCAATATGTATAAGGTATTTTATTTATCATTTTACTTTGTAAATAACAAAGAGATGGGAAGTGGAAGAAGAAAAAAATTTAAAAGTGGTGATGAAGTAATTACCTCTTCTTTGGGTGCTTCCTTTTAATTTGATCGAAAGGGATCCTTAGGTTGGATTTAGGATCAAAGAAATTTCTCTAGGATTAAGTTAGGGTAGTTGGAAGGATATCGGAGTAGGGGTTGGCCGATCCAAATGGCATTGGACGTGTGAAGTTAAGAGAAGGGGAAGTACCCTTTTATAAAAGAGGAGAGGGGCACTTTAGGAAAATCTTAAAATATTAATTTATTATAAAAACATTTTAGGTTTGTAATAGCTCCAAATTAATTTATTTTGAGGATAATGTGGATATGGGTTGAACACTTCTCAACAAATAGTTTTTATAAAAGTTTAGGTCACCATATTGACCTTATCTTTTAGATTTAACTCCTAGTTAAATAGTTTAACTTTTACCATGTCTTCGTGAATTCTTACAATACATGGTTAATAAACTTTCTATAAAATTCCCAGAGAACCTCAAGTTGTTCATTAATGACATATATATCATTATATAATTACTTTTGCTGAATCTTATATTTTTATGAATATTATATCATTTAATAAAATTGTATTTTTTTTAACTCATTTATATAAATTTTGATACTATTTAGTATTTGGTTTTTGTGAAAGTCAGAACCATCTGATTTCTCTAAAAAAATACATTGAATTAATCCTAAAATGTCATATTCAGCTATAAAATTCGTCTATTTCACCAAAAGTTTCAATTTACATTTATTTTAATATTTATAATATAAATTATTTTAATATTTCATTAATAAGGTAATTACTGCATCATCATTGTGTCATAAATAAATTTAATTATTTAATGTATAAAATTTATAAATAAAATATTATGATGTATGAAATATTTTTAGATTTATAATGAATATTTATAGTTGAATTTATCTTATGCATTTTTCTATATTAAATATATATTAGTTATTAAAATTTGAATTTAACACTTTAAACTCTTCTTTAACTAAAATATATTAAATGTCCTAATCTAATCCAAGTGGATCAAAAAGGATCATATTTTTGTCCTAAGGTTTATTTTGGTCGAAATAGACTTATCCAATAGAATTAGTTCATGTTTTAGGGTAATTATAATATCATATTTACCTTTAATTACCCTACTTACTTTTAACCGTGGTAAATAAAATTCAAAAGTTACTATTCACCAAAAATTATTTTAATCTTATTGAACCAAATTTTACTTACTGATGTCAACCATTTCCCTATGATTTTTGAAATTTAATTCATAGGAGCGGTAAAACTATGTTTTATGAAAATTTGCAAATGTACCTAGAAGGTGGGTAAAAGGCGTTAAAAAGGTTCAATAAAAATTTATATGTCTAATATTATTATAAAATGACACTAATGAATTAATTTGTACTAATATATTTATTATGTATCTATTTTTTACTTTAAGATAAGTTATTAATTTAAATAATTATTCAAATGAAAAAGTTGGTTTTTATCAACAACATAGTGTTTTTCACTATTCATTAAAAAATGAATGTTTTCAGAAAAATACCAAAAATTCAGCCAAATATAATTTTGATACTAAAAATTAAAAAATGAAATCAATTTTACAAAATTAAAAACATATAATAATCATTAATTAATTTTAAATTAATTCCGGTTGTCAAAACAAAAAAGCGGGTTTTTAATTTGCAAAAACTATCAAAAGATTGACATGTGTTTATGTAAAAATTAAATGTGAAATTACATAAAATGAAATATAATATATGAAATTATAAAAATATAATCTATTGATACTTTAAAAACAAAAAAATATATAATTTAACACTATAAATTATTTTGATTAAAAAAAAATTTAATTAAAATTAAGTATTTTTCATTATTCATAAAAATATAAAAGTTATCAGAAAAGTAAAAAACATTTATCCAAACAAAATTTTAATTTCCTGATTTTAAATAAGAATTTAGTTTCATTAAATCGAATATATTAAAGTGTCAAATATTGAATTTAAAAAGGGTTCCCCATTAAAAGGGGGGAAAACTGCATTTTTTGAAAAATACTTGTTTTATCTGAAAAATTGAATTTTTCATTATATTATATCTAAGAAACAAAAAATATTAATGTTAAAATTATATAGTATATGTATAAAATTCAAATTTTGGTTAATATTATTCATTAAAGCTTTTTAAATGACTAGTTTGATAGGTCGTGATGTGCTTGAACACGGTTTTGCGAGTAGTGAAAGCTATTGAATTACATTAAAGAGATAATGTACTATGAAATCTTGGGGTGGTACATTCTACCCTACTTCAATAGATTTAATCCATGCAATTTGAAATTTTTCTTCAAAAATAAATGGTAAAAAATAGAAAATACCTTTGTGGAAAACCCACACCGGAAATAGGGTTAATAAAATTTAGTCTTAAAAGAGGGAAAGGGAAATGAAAAGGCACCCACCAAATTAGGATTTCGAATAAGGGAACATTTGTGGAAATTAGAGACACATAATTTTAGGAAAATTTAAATATTGATAGGAACTTATTGATGTCATCAATCAAAAACAAGTGAAAAATAAATGTAAAATTGAGGGCCTTCAAGCCGTCAATCTATGATGATTTAAAGTATCATCGGTTCAACAAAACATATGATATTACGATAACACTTTTTTTAGATACTTTATTTTATTTTTTGAAGAGGAGGGATTAATTTACTATAAATATAAGAACTAAAGAAAACATACTTGATTTCATTACCTGTCATAATCATATTCTCATTATTTGGTTATCCTTTGATCTATTTTCACTTCATCCCTTACATTAGGAAATGAATGTTCAAAAATGATTTCTTTTACAACTAAACAACATTTGATAAATCATAAGGTCCAAAAGTATTCCCTTAATCCTCTAAATGTTTACTGAAAACCAAAAGGTTAGGTCAAATTATTCAATAAATCATACTTTAACCAAAAACAGAATATCAAGTGTTCAACTTACTCAATTAAAACCTTTAGACTTATCCAAAATACATTTGTCCAAACTCATAGTCACAAAATTTATAAGGAAGGTCAACATAACATAATGAAGATATATTTTATCACATAAAAATATGTGAATACCTTCATCATGTATTCTATTAAAACATGGTAACAACCTAAATTACAATAAAAACTTATTTAAATAGGTATGTACTTCCTTATTCCTTCTGTAACACATAAAATACTGGATATACTCCTTAAATCAAAAAATGTTGTAATATCCAACAATGATGGAATAAATAAAACATTAATTAGTTCTAAATTGGTCAATAATATCAAACATAATTTATCCAAATCAATGATCTCTTATTCCAAAATCACTACCATCGTAGCAGGACCATATTAAGGTTTATCTTTCTCTTAACCATATATTTTCCAAAAAAGCTTAAGCAGCTATTGAATCACTTTTCATGGTACCACACAACCTCAAATCCTTAATGAAATAGTTTTATAGTATAATTCATATATACTCTCTAATTCTTACAACTTGTACATCATTAATACAATACTCAAATGATTCAATTCCATAATAACAACTTAAGAACACTAGTCATTACTCTTCATCTGCGGTAGTGTCATAACAAGATTATTATCCAATAGCACCATTTGGGGTATACTATGATTATTGGTAGATTGATTTGTGCAGTGTCCCAACTCCTTTCACTGGAATCATTTTAAAATTAAAACCTTTTTATTACCATTGAAATCATGAACCTGGTGTCCTTTTTCTCGACACTTATAACAAAATCACATTCCTTTCAAACATTTACCAAGGTCATTCTTTCAAATTTTATCATATATGGGAAAACCCCTTATTTCCTTTCTTTCCTTTATCCTTCATTTTTTTTTGACATCCTATTATTCTCTTTCTTCCCTTCAAATCCATAGGACTTAGAGAATTCATTACTTATCTTTTTAACACATGATACTATTTCTTCATATGATGATAATATGTGGGAGACTATTTCTCTTCTAAATGTTGGATTAAGACCATAAAAGGTATGATCCTTATTACTCGTTGTATCAAGCTTATTTCTTGAGTTCTCATTCCTTCTATTGGGCACCATTTCTAAATGACGAAAAACAGTAGGTTAGATCATATCATAAGGTAAAATCCAAAAACTAGAAAAATTATCAACATTAATTGAATATTTTCACTCATCTAGTATCATAATCATAAAAATGTTTTCTTTTCCAATATATTTATTAATTAATCCTTTATAATGGTTTTTAAAGAAATCGTGAAGTATCCTAATCATATCCCCCAAGAGTTTCAAACCAGGTGCACAGTAAGGCCCGTTGTCATGTACCAGAATACCATAGGTCAATCCCAAAACACCTTGTCGGATTTTTCACTCCTAGGTACATCTGCGCCAGAACCACATACACTTGTAGTATCCCAACAGGGATTTATTTCTTGGAAAACCCACATAATATATACATAACCAATTTTTTGGATGTTCTCCTATACTAATCCTCAAATTCTATCTTAGGGTAATGTCTCCTAATCGTAGTTTATCTAAATCTAGTTTTAAAGGTTATTGGTAAACTTACTATGATACCAACTATAATGCTCTAACCCTAGTTACCTAGAGTCAGTACATTATTACATAACATTGTCATGGCCACAAGAGATCATGTCCCGAAGGGCCAATTAGTTTAGTAGTATTGAAAAATAGATTACATACACGAACATCACATTACGCATTAGAACATAAAACACAACATAAATAATTCTTTGAGAATTCCATTATTCCCCTAGATTAACCCTGTATATCAAGAATAATACACTTCTTGGAATCCTAGTAAAACAAAACATAAGAAATGGGTGAGCTCAAATGCTCAGTAAGGGTAAATAATTTAGCGAAAGCTATAAACTTTTAAGGCAATATGTGTAATAAAAAACATCCTTTTAAACATAAACATGAATATAACATGGAAAAAATAAATCAAAAATTACCATATAAACATGCACATGGATATTCTACTAGTCAAATAATCACATGTAATAACTAATTTCATAACGAGGAAACACATAATGTCGGACAACATAACCACATAGTCAAGGCCTCGTGTTGAGACTACAAATAAAAATTTTGCCAGCGCCTTGTGCCAAGACACTAATTTGTCTCATGAGACCTACTGATGCATCGAGGGGCTATAGTGGGCCATGCCTATCACATACTAATTCCAATTCATTCCTCTTATGAAAAAAGGTGAAACATAACATAAACATTCATAATAAAAATAGAATATGAAACGTCAATACTTTAACCATAAACAATGAATGGTATAAAAATAGAACATCCACATTCAAACATATCATAACTCATTCAATACAATATGAAATATTTTATTTTAATAATTCCACATTAATCAATAATAATATTCAGTAAAGGATGTTGACATAGTTGAAAATGATCAGTAAAACCATTTGAGAGAAATATACCTTTTTTATGAAATCATTTAAAAGTTATATAATTTATAAAGGAATTAATTTAAAATAAATTTTAGAATCAAAGTGTCCTATAAAAATTTGAAACTTTTAAACGTAATTAAAATTTTAAAACAATCATGTCTATATAAATAAATCCTTAAAATCATTTTTAAAACATGGACATTAATTAATTAGATTTAGAAAAATAAATCTTAAAAACATTTAAAATGATGATCTAGTTAAAGGGTACCTTCCATACAAACTTAAAATATTCCTTTTGAAAAAAGTTTTATAAAACATCGACATGGATGATAAATATGTCCCATTTTATACTTATATATAAACAATCTCGGATAACAATGAGATTGAGGAAATAACATATACCTTGTACTTTCCTTTGGTAGAGGGTATGTTTAACCTTCTGTATAATTACCATAGTATGTTATTAAATTATATCATAACCATATTCATATTTATGATATCATACTTTATTCATTTATGACTTTATACTACCCATTTAATAATAATTTCCATGTTAATGTAACATTTCGGGAAATAATCACTTTTTTTATCATATGAGTTTTTCCTTGTTATTATTGATAGTATCACTTAGATCATGATTTACATAATTCCATAATATAAAAAATTATTTATATATCATATGTATTTATAATATAAATATTTATAAAAGATAGATATATGAAATGGAAACACTGTTCATGAAGACAGTAGTCCGTACGTACGCATGAACGTTGTTTCTGTTTTCTAATCTTATGTTATAGAAGTAAGTAAACGACATATATTTATCTACATAAATATATATTATTAAAGAATAAATATTTTTTCATATATCTCATACATAATCAATATATATTTTTATAAAAATTCATGAATGGTGATTGTTGAAGATGAATCTCATCGTGTCGTAGAGACAATAAGCCGTACGTACGCACGAGCGACAATATCATTCTATCGATGGTAAAAATATGTTTAATTGGATTTTATTTTATATATAAATAATAATTTACATATTATATTAATTATTTATATTAATTATACTCATTATTATACTCATCCAAATAATGTAGTGTTGAATAACAAACTACACCACGACGTGGAGACGGTAAGTTGTATGTGTGCACGTATGGTGAATTTGTCATTCATAGGATGGAGAGAATGATTAATATGGTTTTAAATTTTTTAAAATAATACCTAATTATATATAAGTTACAAGATTTATTATTTTATTATGCAAATAACAAAGAAATAGGATGTGGAAGAAGAAAAGAACATTAAAAGAGGTGATTGATAATTACCTCTTCTTCGGGTGATTCCTTTTAATTTGAATAGAAGGTCTCCATAGGTTTGATTTCTGATCAAATTAATTATTATAGGGTGATGTTAGGGTAGTTTGTCAAATATTTTATCAGGGTTTGGCTGATCAAAATGGCTTTGTAGGTGTTATGCTCAGAGAAGGGGAAGTACCCTTTTATAAGAGAGGTGTGGGGCACTTTTGGAAAAGCTTTTAATATTAAATTATTATAAAATCATTTTAGGTTTCTAATATCTCAAAATTAATTTATTTAGAGGAGAAGGTGGGTATGGGTCGAAAACCTCTCAACCAACAGGTTTTCGAAAAGTTTAGGTCACCATATTAACCTTATCTTTTAGATGTAACTCTTAGTTAAATAGTTTAAGTTTTACAATATCTTTTTGTATTATAACACTACATGGTTAATAAACTTAATATAAAATTCCAAGAGAACCTAAAGTTATTAATTAATTACATATATATCATTATATAAGTCCTTTTTTTAAACCTTATATTTTTATGAATATTATATCATTTAATAAAATAGTATTTGTTTTAAAACCCCATTTATGTCAATTTTGACACTATTTAGTATTTAGTTTTTGTGAAAGTCATAACAATATGATTTCTTTGAAAATAAAAATACACTTAATTAATCCTAAAATTTCATATTCCCATATAAAATTCTTGGATGGCATGAAAAGTTTCAATTTACATTTATTTTAATATTTATAATATCAATTATTTTAATCCCTAATTAATAAGGTAATTACTACATCATTATTGTGTCATAAGTGAATTTAATTATTTAAAGTCATAAAATTATAAATAAAATACTATGATTTAGGAAATATTTTTATCTTTCTAATAAATATTTATAGTAAAATTTATCTTATGTAATACCCTATATTAAAAATGCATTAGTTATTAAAATTTAAATTTAACACTTTTAACTATTATTTAAATAAAATATAATAAATGTCCTAATCTAATCCATGTGGATAAATAAGGATCATATTTCTTCCTACGGTTTATTTTGATCAAAATACACTTATCCAATAGAATTATGACATGTGTTAGTGTAATTATAATATCATTTTAACATTTAATTTACCTATTTACTTTTAACCGTGGTAAATAAAATTCAAAAGTTACTACTCACCAAAAAATATTTTCATCTTATTGAACCAAATTTTAATTGATGATTTCAACCATGTCTCTTGGATTTTTGAAATTAAATTCAAAGGATTGGTAAAATTAAATTTTATGAAAATTTGTAAATGTGTCTAGAAGGTGGGTAAAAGGCGTTAAAAAGGATCATCAAAATTTTATATGTTTAATCTTATTATAAAATAACTCCAATAAATTAAATTGGAATAATATATTTATTATTTATCTATTTTTTCAATAAGATAAATTTTTATTTAAAATAATTATTTAAATGAAGAAGTCGGTTTTTATCTACAACGCAGTGTTTTTCACTATTCATCAAAAATCGAATGTTTTCAGAAAAATACCCAAAATTCACCGAAAGATAATTTTGATATTAAAAATTCAAAAATTATTTCCATTTTACCAAATTCAAAACATATAAGTTTATTTAATTATTTTAAAATTAATTCTCGTTGTCAAACCCAAAAAGCGGGTATCAAAAGATTGACATGTGTTTATGTACAATTTAAATGTAAAATTACATCCAATGACATAAATTATATTAAATGATAAAAATATAATCTAATGATACTTTAAAACTACTCAAATATATTATTTATCACTATAAATTATTTCGACTAAAAAAGTTTTTTTTAATTAAAATTTAGTATTTTTCACTATTCAGCAAAAAATGAATGTTATCAGAAAAGTACCAAACATTTATCCAAACTAAATTTTTATGTCCCACTTTTAAAGAAAAGTTTAATTTTATTAAATTGAATATATAAAAGTGTAAAATATTGGATTTAAGAAGGGTTCTCCATTAAAAGGAGGAAAAACTGCATTTTTTGAAAAATACTTCTTTTATCTAAAAAATTGAATTTGTCATTATATTATGTCTATGAAACAAAAAATATGAATGTTAAAATTATATAGGATATATATAAAATTCAAAATGTGGTTAATACTATTCATAAACTCTTTTTGAATGGCTAGTTTCATAGTTCGTGATGCGCTTAAACTCAGGTTTGCGTGTAACGCAAGCTATTGAATTACTTTAAAGAGGTAACGTACTATGAAATCTTGGGGTGTTACAAAGAATTATGAGAAGGAAAAAAATGGAGTCCAGTATGGCAGGTCTGGTCGGTAGAGACACTGTGATTTGCAGTCAAGGAAGCGCATTAGAAATATAGATCACCGAAGTAGATAAATAAACCCGAAAAGAAGAGCCCGGGGAAGAACTGAATGGAGAAGAAGTAGTGAATATAAATAAGAAGAAAATGGAGGGCAAAAGAAATCTCTCCATCGTGAGGGGGGAAGAAAACCTATGGTTTGGAGTAAAGCACTTGAGGGAGATCTCTGAGCGATAACAAAGCAATCTAATGATAAGAAATAATTTTATATCTTTAAATTAGTATAGTATAATATGCTACATAATATTTTATAAATATGGATAATATAATTTCAACAACAAAAATTAATCCTAAATAATCCCGGTGAATATGATAATGTAATGTAAAACTTTTAGCTCAATTTTCTTTTTCTTAGTTTGGACTCTAACCACCTGTATAATAAATTTAAATTTATTATACACATATATAAAAATAATATTAAAAACTATAATTCCATACATTTTTTACTTAAAACATCTTATTACCCATTAATTAACAATCTTTCATTATCATCATCATTCTGGGTGGTAACTACTTCATTCTCCATGTATGTTTTGGTTTGAAAATTATAATTCTAGAACATTGTTCAAGGTTCCATAACACCATAATTTCAATAATGATATAAATATTTTATATATCAACTATATATATATATTTATAACCATTCATATACAACATTTATGATAAATGAATTACATCACTTCAGGGAGACGGTAATCGATACATAGACACAAATGAAAATTACACTATTTAATTGATAGAGTGAAGGAATGGTTACAGATAATTCACCTTTCCATAATCATTATTATATCACTAATACCATATATTTTTATTAAATCATTCCTTGTTACTATCCATGAAAAATGGAAATGATAAGAAAGTTACATCACTTCATGGAGGTTCAAATCCCCTTATACAGAAAGGTGATGTTATTAGTTACCAATGGATAGAAAGGTAGAATTGTATACAAGATATTATAATTAAAAAAAATATCATAAATATCTTATCTAAATATTTAACCCATAATTACATAAATCCATGGAATATGGGGATGGAAAATTAATTATATCGCTACATAGGGACGGTATTCCAAACCTATGCACGATCAATACATTCATCTCCCATTTGATTTTGAAAAGGTGGTAAATGGGTGTCAACTCATCATAATAAAAACTCATTATATTTTGGATAATATATTAATCATTTTTATGTATAAACTTTTCTATATTATGTATAATAATAAATAAAATTGAAATTGATTTTTTAAGAGTTTTACCTCTTTTTTGAGAGACCTTATTGAACTTACAAATGAATCATTGAAGGGTTGGTCTTAAGAGAAAACACTAATCTCTTGGATTATTGAATGTTTTCTAAAAAAAATTTGGAGTATTTATTATCTGATATAGAATGTTCAAATGATACTAATAATGGTGGATAAGAGGTCCCCATATATGTGATGGGATGGATTCACATGGAATTTGTTAAAAAATTTCAATGATATAATGTAACTTCTAAGAGGATGTGACTCTAAATGGACCAATATTTAAATGTATTGTAATATTATATATAAATTAATTCATTAAATTATAATCATATTGATTTGTTTGGAAATCATACCCCTTTCACTTGGTATAACACTCGGTAAACCTATTTTAACTATAACCATGGTATCAAAATTCTTCTATTTTTCAAAATTCACTGTAAACTGAAATTAGTTTGACCCTAAAGAATTATATTAATTATGATGATTACAAAAGTATAATATATTTTTCCATATTCAATTTCTCTATATGGGATAATATAAGTTTGTATAAGCACTCAAACCACAGTGAAAACTCGATTTAGAAATATGAATCTTTAAGGATAAAACATAATGTTTTTACATTCCCTTCCTTTTAAAAACCATAAAATGAATTTTAAAATAACATATTTAATATATAATATAAAAATTTTATTTAAATCATAAATTAGTATAGTTTATTTAAGTTATTACGATCAAAATAATTGTTTACAAGATATTAATTTTTATAAATTTTTTTATTTATTCTAAAAAATGAACTTATATGAAAATGAAGTAATAATAATGATTATTTTATTATAAAATAGATAATTTTTAATTAAATGATTCTTATGTTACATTAATACCAAATTTAAATCATAATTTAAAAATTACATTAAATGAGATACCAATTTTTTTAAAAAAAATACATTTTCATTATTCAATGAAAAATAAGTATTTTTAGAATAATATTAGGAATTTACCTTTAGAAAAAATTGAAATGATGGATTCGAAAAATTTTATTTTGTAAAACAATTAAAGAAAATTTATAATTTAATTATAATTTTCTCATGAAAAAATTGTTAATAACAATTTTTTATTAAAACATTTTTTTGAAGCATGAATTGACTTTACTGATATTTGAATAGTTATTTATTATGAATTAATCAATGAATTTTCACTATTTAAAACCATTATACATATGTTTTATAATGTGTTTATTACTATTCATAGCTACAGGTTTAACCACAATGTTATAATAGTTTACTATATCAAGGTTTATATATACTCGAGGTTTAATATACGAAAAGATATCAAATAACTCATTTTTATATCAAAGGAAATACATATAAAATCTTAAGGTGTTACATTATGCCCCCTAAAAATGAATTTTGGACTTGAAATTTCATCACATTCATATAAAATATATTGATATATTTGGTTCAAAAAATTATCTTGTTCACGTGTAAAATCCTTGATTTTTTTATTTCTTCAAAGAGCATTAATATGGTGAGTAGTCATGTTCCATCGAACTTTATATCATCGATAAAAGATTTATATTGCTTGTTATTAACATAAAGGATCATGATCCAATAAAAAATCATAGAATTTAGTACCTATACTGAATCATTTATTTACTTCTCCAAGAGAGATACATGGAATAAATCACGTAGTTGTGAGAGATTCGATGGGATTTCCATGTGATAAAATACAATCCCAATACAAGAAAGTATATCAAAATGAAAAATATAAAAATGAACAATCATTCTATTATTTAAAAATATCATAAACCTATTCCATTGAGAAATTCATAGGAAAGCCTTCTCACAAAATTTCAATTCTTTATCTCATTGATGATTGTGAATATATCTCTTCTATCTAATCTAAGTAACCTTGATGTACTGCTAAATGGATCTAACCTTCACTACCATTTCCAAAGATCAATCTTATTCTAATAGATTTTTTTCTCCAAATTCACCCTTGTATATTAGTTTTCTATATATATTTTCATATAGGTCATCAAAAGGAGGCATATAAATTCTTGATTGAAATCTATTGTTGTATGAAACCTCAACTACAGGAAGATAGTGATCAAAGACACCTTTGAAATATTGGGAAAAGGTTCTCATTATATCTTATATTTTTGTAATTTTTCTTATTTATAGACCATATATATGAGGATTATAACTAGTAATGAAACAATACTTTGTATCAAATTATTTTTGAATACTTCTCCATAAATTCAAGCTAAACTTATGATCGTGATGCGAAATAATAGAATGTTATACACCCTAAAAATATACCACATATACAATAAATATTATAGAAATCTAATCAAGAGAGAAATATTCTATGATAGATATAATGTATGTTGAATTTTTAAGGTGATTGACTACAACAAAAAACACATTTATGTCATTTGACATTTTTTGGAGTCTGATGATGAAATCCATGGTGATGTTCTACCATTTTCATTATATTATGGGTAGTGGTTATAAAATATCCTTATAATTATATCTATCATCCTCAGAATTATGAGATACCATGTACCATTATATATACTTCACAATATCTCTATTCTTGTTATCCCAATAGAAACACTCTTTTAGATCTTTATACATATTTATACTTCAAGGATGAATTGATAATTATGATCTATGAGCTTCTTTCAATTTATCTTTTTTCAAGTTAGGTACTTATGATACACATAAATTGTTCTTGAAACATGTAATTTCTTCATAATCAAGGTTGATCTCAAGAACATTTCTCACCTTCCTTTATAGCTTCTCATCCTCCATTTTTCTTAATTAACATTTACATTTATAGATAGTTTGGAAAATCTTTTGAGAATGATAATATTTTTCTTCTTATATTAATATTTCAAGGTAAAATAATTGAAAATCTATAAACATTGTATCTTTATGAATCCTCATCATATATAATCTTGAAATATCCTTTTATCTCCAAGCATCATCCACCTTGATCACTTTCCTAGAGTGGTAGTGTAATGATAATTCTTAATCATTAATAAAATCCTACCATCATATATGGTTCATATTGAAAAATTTCAAGTTTAATATATAATTTAACCATTTATGAGTATTATATAAGTCACACCATAATCCTTATCCATAATTCCTCTATATCTATAATGAAATTATTTCTCCTACTAAATAAAAATTATGATTTGGATAATGTTTCTCATGATTCATCAGTTGGTGTAAGGCATAAGATATCACCATATCATTATGCATGATAACACATTCCAACCTAGTATTTGATACATCATTATAAATCAAAATACCTTATCAAATAGTGGGTATTTTTTATACATGGGCATTGACCAGCCTCCCCTAAGTTCCATGAAATTTTCTCCACACTCATCTGTCTAAAGGAATGGATATTTTTTCTGAGTTAACATTATGAGTGGATTTTAAATACATGAGAAGTAATTTACAAAGCGTAGATAAAATCTAACCTATACATGAAAACTATGGATCTCAGTCATATTGGATAGTCTGGGATAATTTCATATAACTTCGATCATTCATAGATCAACTGATATACCCTATCTTGAGATTATATGAACCAAAAACGAATCCCTATGTAGAAAAAATTCTTATTTTGTAAATATTACTTACAAATTTTTCATTATAAGGCTCTTAAGTACAATCCTCAACTGGTCTAAATTATCTTCCATAATCATTGAATATATAATGATATCATCTATAAAGACAATTATAAATAGTTTGAGGTAATCTATAAATATTATATTCATTAAATCCTTGATGAAAGAAAGGGGATTACAAAGACAAAATGGACTAACTATAAAATCATATTGGTCATAACTTTATAGGATGGATTTCATAGATATGTATTCACATTTTACCATCAACTGACTTTATCCAGTTTGATAATCAATCATGGAAAAATATTGATCTCCTCGTAATTGGACAAACAAATCAGAGATTTAGGGTATAGGATATTTATCATGGATCATAGACTTTTTCATTTTCTAATAATCAATTCCTATTCTCATTGATATATATTTATTTTTAACAAAAATATAGGTTCCACCAATTGTGAACCACCTATAAAAATGAACCCCTTATCAAAATTATCTCATAGTTTCTTCATTAATTATAGATACTCAATTGGGGCCATTTTATATAGGGTCTACGAGATTGTTCTTGAATTGGGAATGAGTTCTATTAAAAACATAACTTCATGATTCAAAATAATACTATGAAAATATTCCAAAAAAATATTAACAAAATCACATAAAATTGGAATATCATTGTTTCTCAGTTTCAACCCAACCATTTGAGAAAATTACCCATTTTGAATAGAAATCAAGCCCTATTCAAGGGATGCAATTTACAATGTAAGTTCATACTTCTCCTCTCCCTAATATAAAATCAAAGGTTTTATTGGAATATAAAATTTTATTTCCTTTAATCTAATATTAGTAAGGGATATTTATAATGAAAATCATTACATTCATAAAATCATGTAAAATTCATCTAGGTGATGAATAAAATGTTTTTTACATTTTTCATTCTGACAAAAATCAATTTGGGTAAGAATCATATAATTGAGATGCTATCATCATAACATTATGAGTTTTTAATACAATTTAAATGTCAAATTATTTAGGTGGTAATTTGATACCTTTGCAAAATTCCTCAAATATCAATATGTGGTTATAAACATAATCAAATAATACATTAGAAATTCTAGATTGAATTATAATTTTACCATTTATCACTTTTTTATCATACCGGAAATTCACAATAGTGATAACATGATATTTTTATTTTTCTATAGTCTTAATAGGTTTCTAAAATCAGTCATCATCGTAAACCTATAAATTCAAGCATCGGTTATCATAATGACCATACACCTTTCATTTTACACATTGGACAATGTGTTGTGCATTATATTTACATTTTTCATCATTACTTTCATTGAATAACCTATTAAAATTTCTTTAACACTCCTTTACTTGATGGAATTACATTCCACACATAAATATTTTATTATTTCTCTTAATAAAATTTTTTCCATGTTTTTTTTCACACGTATGGCATAATGTAAGTAACATCTTTTTTCCTCTATGGTTATTGTTACTATAATTTCCTTTGAATTCAAAATTTATTTTCAAGTCAAATATATATATATATATTAATGAGAGAGTCAAATATACATATTTATAGAATTATATCTTCCATTTATTCAAAAAATAAATCTAGTATTAGTCTACTACTGAGCATCAATGTTTCCTTGGAATCAAGGATCACTAACTCTAAGGATTAATTTCACTCAACAAATATGAGGGGGTGTATGAAAAATTATGCACGAAAATGTTTAGTTAAGGCTCAGATATCTATTGATTAATATCTAAATATTATGGGAAGGGGTGATGTTATAGTTATGATGTGGAATTGAATTTACCTTGAAATGGAGATTATTCAATATAGACTAGGTATATGGTAGAATTAAACATCTATTGGTCAGTTGTATAGTGTATGATTTAGAAACAAATTTAAAATTTTCGTATAGAATATTTTATATGGATTCACAGTCATGGATATAGGGGTAGAGAAAAAAATGTTGTATCTAATTGGAATGTTACATGGGTCATAAAATATTGGAATATCAACTTCTAAAAGAGTGAATCTGTGTAATTTTCATCTTGAGAACCTCTGTGATAAGAACATTAATATTTTAGTGGAAAGGGGTATACTGAAGAATGATCACATAGGTTTTATAAGTAATGATATTTTTTTTATTTGGAATAATAGAAATGTGTTGTTCAAGTTTACTGAAAGAAAACATAGATCTTTTATGTTAGAGATTGTTCACATTGATTTTTGGGGGACCACCCTAACTCATCACTAAGGAAACTTTTACTTAATATCTTTTATTTTTAAATCAATAAAGAATGTGAGGGGATAAATAATCATATAAAAAATTATTTGTTTAGTTTTTTTGTCTAATAAAAGTACATAGAAGAATGTGAGGATGGAGAAAAATATAAAATAATTAAGATACGATAATGGTGTTAAATACAATAGGATGGATTTCTAGAAAAAAGTTTGAGTTAAGGGTATAAAGATGGAAAATATTATTCCTATGACACTATAGTTGAATGGTGTGGTAGAGTGAGAAAATTGGATATTTATGGAGAAGGTAATAAACATGATCCTGAATTGTAGAGTGTCCAAGGTAATTTAGTAGGAGGAATCCCATAAAAAACTACGTTGTTATCATGATTTCACAAATTCCAATGGGGAAGGAGATTTCAAAATATATATGGTCAAAAAATCCAAAAGAACTTAACCAAATAAATGATTTTATATGTTTTTCCTTTGTTCATATGGATTCTATGTAAATGAGAAAAACAAAGGAAAGTTCCATTCGTGTTTCTTAATTGGATAAAATAATGACGGATTTATATTTTAGTAATGAGATAATAAAAATTTATAATACATCAAAAAATATATATTTTTAAATTATAAGTACTTATAGAAATATCGGGTCTTGGTTGAAAGGAAGATGTGGAAAATTAATCAACTAATATAATCCATTTTTATGTGAATGATTTTTCTCGAAAACACGGGTTTGTAAAGGTTGAGGCATCCTATAAATATGGAAATTAATTCCATTAAAACATGTTCCTATATTATATATAAATATTAAGATATTAAAAAATTCTTGAAAGATTATTTTTATAAGTTTCAATTCTAAAAAAATAAAATTTTTATGCTAGATATACTAGATTCATATGACTGATACATATGTTTGGATCAAATTTCAACTAACTACTTTTAACGAAAAGAGAATTTCCCATGATTCTGGAAGAAGTTGATTATATCAATGATTCTAAAAAATAAGAGTTATTTATGATGGATGAATGGGATTTATTGAGTGTGAATGAAAACTATGAGATAATATTTTATCATAAATAAATAAATCACTAGATAAAAATGGTCTTATGTTTGAAATAAGAGTATTCTGAGATGAAAATTTACTAGGAATGGTTGGTAGTGAAATTATTCAGTAGAAATATAGGGAAGGCCTCACTAAAAAAACTCACTATTAGTTAAAGAAAGTACCATTTAGATAGTATTGAGTCTCATTTATTTCGATAGATACTATCTAAGGAAGATTGATGTAAAAAAACCATTCCATCATCATTATTTCGAAGAAAAAGTATACATAATGAAACCATATTGTTTGAGGATAATTGAAATAAGGAAATGGTTTGTATGATATATAGGAGTCTCTATTTCTGGAGTCAATCACAAATAAAATGAAACTGGATGTTTGAAATTTTATGTATGGGACATGCTTCATGTTGAGTAATTAAAATAACTATTTCTACTATAAGGAATTTAATGATGGATGTTGTATCATTGTGATTTTATATATTGATGGAATTATCTGAAAGGTTTAGAAATTATGATGATTTAAAAGTTAAATAATTATTCTTCTATATTATTAAATTTTAATGATCCTAGGGAGGCCAAGAAAATATTATAATTGGGGATTGAGAGAGATATAAAGAATGGAAACGTGGTTTTGACAATATGTGGCCATAGAAATTTGAAATGGTAATTCGGGTCAAACTTTTAGTCTAACATGTCATTCTAGAAAACATTGAGATGATATGGGATTAATTATTATTATACTGTATTTTTCATACTATTTCAAAAGTGTTCAATTGACATCCCTTAAACTGTAAAATCAATTTTGGGAATTTTTTAATTTGTGAGCTTAAGCTGTAATTTTAAAAATTAGGAAACTGTTAAAGAAAAATTCTATTACATATCGTAGGGGGATAAAAAATTGAACATATTAATTTAAAATTCCCACACATAGTAAAAAATTTATTTTTAAGGTATGTATAACGATTTTATTTTCATATGTGGCATTTTTTGGCTCGATACATGAGTTTTTGTTCATATATGTGGGGTTGTATGGATATTTTTTGTTTTAATATGATGCGTAGTGATTTTTGAGAAATATGGATAAGATCAAAAATATTTCATATCACTTAAAAATTAAAACATGATATACATGGTGTGATAACTTGGATTTCCCCAGGCCCTCCTTTTGTGAAAAAACTAGTGTTTAGGGTGTTCTCGGAGGAAATGGTGGCTCGTTTCAAGAGTTTTCTAAATTTACAGTTTTCCATCAGTAACTTAGTGAGTCGACATGTAATTTTTCTGACATGTCAATGCATCATCGTGTTAGTGAGTCATCATGTTAGTGAGTCAGTGAGTTAGAGGTGTCACCATTGGTGATTCAGGAGCATTAGTGTATGTGAGTTAGGGCGTTGGTAGGTCGAGGCATCGGTAGGTCGAGGTGTTAGTAGGTCCTTGTCTTGGAATCTCAACATCGATGGCATAGTGTTGGTAGGTCGTGTCGGTAGCTCTCCCATCAGTGGCTCTACGTTGGTGAATCACCCATTAGTGACTCATTTTCACTTTTTGCAGTTTTTTCCAGTTTTTCAGTTTTTCCCATCTTACATCTTATTTGACATAAACCGGTTTTAAAACCTTCATCATGTGTTTTTAAGGAAATTTCAAAGGGTATTAATTATATATTTAAATATCCTAAAATCCTAGGGAATATGAGAAACCCAAACCGAATGATCTTGACCCCGATCACATGTCAATGTCTTTTAAAATAGTTCTTCCTTTAAAATAGGATCTGACTCTTCAAATTCGGGATGTTCCGTTCCTTGTGTGTTTTTTCCCCTTATTTTTCCTAGAGAATT
The DNA here is from genome assembly GCA_963277665.1 of Viscum album. Taxonomy (NCBI): domain Eukaryota; kingdom Viridiplantae; phylum Streptophyta; class Magnoliopsida; order Santalales; family Viscaceae; genus Viscum; species Viscum album. The sequence goes on along the minus strand of OY728141.1, from coordinate 1,585,584,632 downwards.
ACTACCTAGAATAGTTTTTCTCCTGTTCTCAAGCTCTCATGCTCAATCTCCTTGAAGTTCTTCCCTACTACTCGCGCGATCCCCAGTTCTTGGCATAACGAGGAACTTCAAACCTTTGATCATCCAAGTAAGATTCCTTCTATATCTCATTAATTTTGCATCATGTGGGGTGGGTGTAATAATTATTCCTTGTGAATAAGGGGTAAATACTTTTTTAAAGTAATAAATAAATAATAAGGGGATATGATCAAATGATAATGGGGTAATGAAATAAAATATTGAGAGTGGATTAATATTTTATCACCTGTTTTAGTTTTTTTATCTTTGTTACTCTACGGTTTGATTGTGGTTGTATGCCTTCTAAAAATCATGGTTTCTAGTGTTATTTTCTTGCGCACTGGTGTTGTCCCATTTTTTTGTAATGATGTTTGATAATCATCCATAACATGAAAACTTCTTAAACACGTACACTTGGTTAATTGAAATGGATTCCCCTAGATTAAAACCCTTGTATGATCACCTTTATTTATCAAGTGGACTAAATAATGGTGTTTACCAAATCAAAATATATATATATATATATACACACATCATGTTGATAGGTGTGGCGGATTGTTGTGTTTTGTTGAGTTTTGTAGCTTGTGTGAGTTGTGTGGTGCTGCTTCAAGGAGCATGGTTATGGGTACAAGGTTGGACAGAGGAGTTGGTTCTGTGAGAAGGGTGTGGTATGTGTGTAAAGAAAGGATATGAGTTAATAGTAGTTTTTTTGGGATTTTTGTGTGGTGTAGTACAGGGGTGTGTGTTAGTATCATAGTTTTAGAGACTAATTGATTATGGAATGGATGTACTTGTAGGAAGTTGAACTACCTTTATTTGTGTCATGGTAGTCGAATGATGTTGGGAAATTGGATTGTGGTGTGTTTATGAACTTGTATGTAGTGAGACTGAATCAAGGAATTGTTGGGAAGTGGGGCTACAGGTATGGGTTGTGAGAGAAGGATTGTGTGGTATAATTTTTACGAATAATTGTTGGCAATATCTAAACGGGTGTCTAAAATATTTGGGGTTTGGGTAGTGGACAGCAAATCTAGATTTTTGTTGTGGTGTAATGGGACTTCATTTGGGTTTTCTTATTGTTTTGGTGTGCTTTTGGTTGGTAGTTTCTTGGAAGTGCTGGGATAAATTACAATGAATCCCTTAAATAAATAAATGTCTTGTGGTTAAATGAAAAATGGGTTGGGTTTGTGTGGTTGTGCATATAGGGGTAGCAGCAAAAGTGATTCTTAATAGACTTTTTGTTTGTTTAAAAACCCATAGGTTAGGCTAATTGTTTACTTATATATATGTATAAATTTTAGTTCCTTGTGATTTATATATGCACTACGCCCTTAATGGGCACCATGTGCCGAAAACTACAATTTCATGGGGGAGGGTGTATTTCCCAACATCTCAGTGGGAGGATGGATGGCAGTTTATTGACTTTCTCCATCACACCCTATTTGGGGTTCTTACCACTCAAGCATATCCTAAAAATCTATAATGGATTGAGGCTTACCATAGTCCCAGATGATTTGGGAATTTTTGTTGTGGATGAGAGTCCTAGGTGTTTACGGGTCGGGATTGTTTTCCCAAGTGTCTTCGGGATGAGCCCTAGGTGTCTTCAGGCGAGAGGCATGGTTATTATGGCCCAGGTGTTTGTGGGTGGGGTTGTGTGTGGTTTGAGTCCCCGGTGTGTGAGAGAAGGTTGTGGTAGTCGGACGACGTATGGGAATAGTGGTAGCATAAAGATTTTATACGTTAGGGATGAGCATTTTATAAGTGGGAAAGTGGTGTGGGGTACCCAAATATCGTTGTCCTTATAATACTACTTTATTTGAATTTTGTTATTTGGTGAGTTTTCTTTGGTGAGGTTGGGTTGGTTATTATTCCATGGTATATGCTTTTAGGTTCTATTGTTTCCTCAGAAGGATGTTAGTATGTACCCTCACATGTGCATGGGTGTCTTTAGTTTTCCTATTAGGTGTACTTTTATACTCACCCTAAGTATATAAAAATGTTTTTAGGTTTCCAGGAGGACATTGAGGACCGTACTGGAATTTACTAGCTTGTGCGTTGGGATTAGTTTCTATTGATTCTTAGTCTCTTTTGTTTTGGTATTTTACCTTTTAAGAATTTTTTTACATTGTATCAGCTATACTTTTGAACATGCCTGTGAGAATGGTTTTTGACTTTACTTTTACATTTGATATTTGGAGTTTCTTAGGATTTACCATCTTATATCCCGATTGAGTTCTATAAAAAGGGTAATTCCTTCCATATTATATTATATTCTATACCCTTGGTGATAGTCACTGCTCTTGGGCCTATTGAAGGCGGGACTTGGGGGTCATTATCCTTCCTTCATCATGAAGAGGGAAGGTCATGAAAAATTGGTATCAAATGAAGGTTTTGAAAATTTAAGAGGTATGATGGGGTTGTAGTTAGGAAGAGTAAGGATTGCATGGGATAGTAAGGAAATGGTGTTAGGAAATATTGGTTCTTGTGATAGGACATGGAAGACTAGCTAGGACATGGGATTTTAGAAGGCCTAGTGATCTGATGCAAGAACTCTAGACCTACAAAATGACCAAGTGAGGCTACAACGATTATAGGGTAGAGACCCTAATAAAGGTACATGAATCATAATGACTTGTGTAATTGTATGTCTTCGGTGTTTTGTAAATTTAAAATAAATGAATATTTAAAACAAATTTAAAGTAAATTTTATACACTACTCAGTCTTAGGATTTCCTTTTTTTAATTTTTTAGCTATGGCACCCGAACGTCACCCCCATGTGGTATGAGAAGTTGAGGACCGATAGGTTGACCTGGTTGATTAGGGGAGGGTCAATCGAGATGAGGAAGATGACCAGTGGTAGAAGACGCTTTGTGACTTTCAGCGGCAGCCTCTGGTAAAGTAAGAGGGAAGCGTCTTGGTTATGGATATGGAGAGTTGGATCGAGGAGATGGTGACCACATTCAACTTGATCTGGCTCTAATATAGTACTGGGTTTTTCTGGTAGTGAGCCAGATATAAGGGGAAGCACGTCAGTGGTGGAAGATTTACCTTAGGGAGAGGAAGGAAACTAAGGTTCTGTGGGATGACTTTGAGAAGGAGTTTTGGGAGGAATTCATTTCTTCCCTGATGAAGGATGATAAGAGGTAGGAGCTACTCTTCCTCTAGTGGGGGAGTATGTTAGTAAGGTAAATAGGGATTAATTTTAATGATCTCCTGCACTTCGCACTAGATCTCTTCCTGGATGAGGAGTCCCAAGAGATATTTTTAGAGTAGGAACTCCAACCTTCCCTTCAGTATGATGTTACTCCATTAACTCCACTGACATACACAAAGGTTCAGAAGAAGGAAGACAGAGTGGAAAGGATTCACTCACTAGGATGAGTTTCGTGAGAGGGGATCCATCCAAGTTTGTTAAAGGGGAAAGATTTCAGTAGTAGGTCTATAGCATTTGGGCCTTATAGGTTTCAGCTAGTGAAGCTGGCCCCAGCAGTTCCAATTTTGATATCCTGGTCCTCTCCCTTTCCCCATTGGTTTGGGATTGTGGTGCTTTTTCTATGGAGCCCGTGGACATCTTTAGAGCCAATTCCTAGTCTAAGAACCATAAATTGGGGATGGGAAGGTTTAACATCTACCTCAGTAGAAAAGGTTGTTGCTCAGGACCTTCCAGTAGTAGGGGTAGCAAGATCCCGCTCCACCGAGGGTAGACGGTGCCAAAGGAGGCTGACTGTTGAGACCACCATGAGTATAAATATTGTATTTTTTATCAACAGTTGTCAATACAGGTCAAAATGAAGAATTATTTTAATAATAATTCCATATTTTGTTGATGGAGAATGTAATTCAGAAGATTTTTGAACTGATCCTAAGTTCAAAGAATTTGTGCCAAAGGTGGCACATTGTTTACAAAAATGAATAATGGATAAGTGTCAACCATTTGAGGATGATTAGAGAATAATGGTGAAGTATCATATATCTAAATATGATTAAATAATAATTATGAATTGAAGAATAATGATGGTTAACGAAGAAGAGATAGTGTGGAAGGTCTAGGCATTCTAATATGAACATGCATTACACATTGCCTTGAAATTAGATGATTGTTGCACTATTCTTAAAGTTCCAAATACATGTATCAAAGGTGATACATTGTTTGAAACATTGAAGGTATTTGAAGAAGCATCAAGCCTCCACTTTTGGATGAAGATAGGTGATTGGAGTTGTTTGGAATTAACACTCCAAAAGGAATTGAGGATTTGAAGTGAGGGTGAAGAATTACTTTGGAATTCATATTCCAAAGAATATAAGAATAAATAAGGATGATTGTTGAAGATAAAGAGAAGACAGAAAGTAGTGCATGGGATTGGGACTATGAGAATGGCCAAAACTATGAAGATGCTTTTCATATTTGTATTTCACAAATATCATAAGATTGGAGAACTTGTAATGAAATCCTTATGAAGGATAGGGGGAGTAAAGAAGGGTTTTTTTCAAAGAAAAGAAGGTGGTGCCAAGTAAAAAAGTTTTGTGCAAGTGTGGAATGCAATTATATCTAGTGTGTAAGTGTATGTTTCCCGAAATTCATATTTCAAGATCAACACATCAAAATATGACAAAGGAAAGAAAGTGGAGCGCATGTTAAAGATTGGCGTGAAAGTATGGCCTGCAAGAATAAATTGGTCACAACTGTATGTTGCACGCAATTCTTATTTCAACATCAGCTTATAAAAATATGACAAAGGAGAGAATGTGGAGCACTAGTGATGGAGAGTCGCGCAAGTGATAGAGCTGCACTCAAGTGATGGAGTGGCGTGCAAGTGATGGAGCGATGTGCAAATAGGAATGGCGTTCAAGTGTATGTGGTGCACAAGTCACCAAAACTCCTATAAATAGATGGCTACCCTCCTCATTTTTTAAAGCTCCAAACTTAAGAGAAAATTTGACCTCTGGTCGCACAAGTTGTAGAAAGTGGCAGGAAAGCTGAAGTGTCACACAAGTCAGGAGTTATTTATAAGGTGTGCAAGTAGGGAGGCGTAGAAGCAGAGTGGAACGCAAGCAGAGTGGTGCACAAGAAGAAGTGGCACGCAAGTTGTAAGAGGAATGAAAGAAGAGATTTTTGTTCAACAAGTGTGTTGTGTCTAATCCTGAATTCGTGCACAAGTTGTGAGTTGTGCACAAATGTGGTGCGCAAGTAGTTGATGGCGCGCAAGTAAGGAGACGCACAAGCAGGGTGGCATGCAAGTCGGGATTGGCGTGCAAAGTGTGAGTTTTTCTAGAATTTCTTACCAGCTTTTGGTCAACTGTGATGATGCTAAGTTGAGATGAACTTCATTAATTTAACAATCACAAAGAGAACTTGTTATTCTAGCAAGAAAAAGAAGAAGAGTTCAGTGTAGTTCGTTTTACACAAAAAAAGAATATGTGAAGAAGAGTAGGTTTTAGTGTAGCTGGTTTTTCATTGAAGAAGAAAAACAAGAAGACTATGAAGCTTATCGGTTTTCTACAGAGAAATAATAGGTTGGTTACTTTCATGCTTATAAGTAAGTAACAAGGAGAATAAAAATGTTGTGGAAGGACAAAGTAGCACTATAACATCCAACAAGTCTCAACAGGTGGAAGATTATGTTGGTGTTTCAAACTCTTTTAACAAAGAGAATATTTTCTTCAGAGGCAGTATAAAGAACCAGATAGAGGTTGCAAGAGACTATCTACACTAGAGGTATAAAGAACCACTGAGTGTAAGGGTATATCCTACTCGTTTCAAGTTGGAAGAGGATCATTTCCCTTCCCCCCTATGAGTGTAGTGAGAAACACTAGGAAGAGATTATTTCCTTCCCTCTTCCAAGTTTAGGGAGCCACACTTATGAGCACATCATTTTCCTAGTCAACCACTTTAATTGTTACTACATTATAGTGGAGAATATGTGCACTAGTCATTACCATACTCATCAAGGACGTAGATTCTCTTATTGAGTGGTGAACCATGTAAAAATATTTTGTGCATACTTTTACTACTTTCATATTATTGCATGTGATAGGGAAAAGATAATAAGAGAATCAAGATCCTAAGAGGTCAAGAGGTACAAGTATAAAAAGAATAAATTGGTTTAAAAAGTCCCTTTTACTGATTCACCCCCCTCTCAGTGTTAGGCATATCACAAACTAGTCCTCTCTATTGGTATCAAAGGGAAAATTTCACCTCAATTGGATTCTCTACATTGAAGATATTCACTTTTAAAGACTTGAGATTCTTTCCTGAGTCAAAAATGATGTGTTATTTTCATGAATATTTAGTTATCTCTGAGCAGGATTCTATATCTACCAAAACCACGATGAACTGGAAAAATAAGTTGAAGAGAAAGCTGAATAAGAAGTCCCTCTAATCTAATGAGGAGTAAGTATTTGTATCTCTATGCCCTACTGACAATGAGGATATATCAGACATGGAAAGTAATGAGATGGTGTCTCGTGTTTTCACCAATAATATGGACAACCATCCTACCTCTAGTGATCAAGAGATATGTGTTAGTAAATTTCAAAACTACTCTAATGATTAAAATTCTAGTACAAGAGGTGATGATCAATCTACAACCTTTCAAGAATTATCATTTGACAGATTAAGAGCTATTCTGCATGATATACCTGAAGGAAGTGCATCCCTTGTTTGTGTATTATTTCAATGTATGCAGGAAGATTTCACCCAGTTGGAAGAATATAATGATGTTTTGGAGAAGGGCTTGCAAGAAAAAATTATTGAATTTCTAAATCTCTCCAGATAGGTTGGAATGTTTGAAGCAACAAAGGGGAATTTGAAATATGTTCCTCAAGAAGAAGGCTCAGCAATCTAATACAGAAGATATCGAGAATTCAATATTTGTGGGTCAATGCTGGTGCTGCAACAGATTTGGGAATTATGCACTAGATTATTGGTACAATCCCTCAAATTTAGCGGAATAGATAAATCCTATCTCAAGGGGGAGAAAGATAGAAAATAAGAAGCAACATCCATAGATCCCGAAGCATATGCATACTGATAACAGATTCAGAATGGTGGAAAACATTTGTGATGTATGATTGGGAGTGGTCACAAGAATTATGCATGCTTATTTCATAATTTATTCAAATATAATAAGAAAATATGACCACATAAGGTGGCGAAGAATGATGAAGAAATCTTGGGAAGTAATCAGAAGTATGTTGCAAAAGAAAATACTCCCTAGAAGATTAAAAGGAAGAAAAATGAAAAGTTCTTGGATTATAAATCCAAGAAGTTGACGGGTAGTGCATCCAAAAGAAAAATCAAGAAGGATGACACTCTAAAGAATCCATGTGGAAGTTAAAAACATGCCTCCACATTTCTTAAAGACATATGGGTTATCTGGCCTAAATATTTTGAATGAATGATAAAGGAGGAATATGCACGGGCTAAGTCTAGTACAAAAAGTAATAAGAAGATTCCACATGATGAAGAAAAGGTGAATAAGAGGTTAAAAACAAAAGGGAACTCTCATGTTTAGGAAGTTATGTGTGTGAGGTGCAACAATGATGGTCATACTGTTAGAAATTTCATTGCAATTATTCTATCCCAAGAATAATTCCTTAAAAAGATGAAGGTTGCATCAGGAGATTATAGTTCTTTGAAAACTTATGAAGAAAGAATATTCACACACAAAGAAATGGAAGAAGTGATAAGATCCACATAGGCGCAATTAGAATTGAATATCAAATGTGCAACTGTGAAGACTGGAGTAAATGGAGAATCTTCATTGAGAAAACCATCTTAACCTTGTTGTTCACATTGATGAAGCAAGGAGGATCCACCTTATTCCCTAAAATCTTTTGTGTATTGTATTTGTGTTTCTAATACAGGTAATTCATGGTGAAGTAATATCTCAAGGGGAGAACCTGAGAAGCATTGATTGCTATCAACTCATGATATCAAAGATGAAGAAGTTTTCATCCATGAAAGATTCATCAATTGATATTCAAATATTAATAAAACTATGTATCACCATTGATGAAGATTATAAGGAGTGTTCCCTTGAGGGGAGACATATGAAGAAGCTTCCAGATTTATTATTTCAATCGATGTCAATATCAGTAGGCATCAAATGCAATTACTCTGGAAATTGCTTGAATAGCATTTCATTGGAAAAGGTATGTCATTTCTTAATCACTCATCCTTGGATACTCAAAATAATTATATTTTTACAAAGGGTTAGTAACTAAGTCAATCAATAACATAAAAATAATGAATGTTCTCCAAGGCCCCTTATCATGTCAATTGCACTTGAATGTTTTTTATCCTTTTTTTGAAGAGAGTGCATGAATATCAGGATTGATTATTTCCAGTCACATTCAATATCTTCATCCTTAAATGAATGTGGAAAACCCTTGAATACAAGTTTAGGAGATCTCATCTCATTAGGTATAATGGTAGTGGATAATGGACAACTTTGTTGTCTAAATAAAATCATCTTGTTTTCTACATCGTGCTTTGATCAAGTAGACTTAGAGTGAAATGATTTATGGGACACTTCTTAAGTAAGGACTGATGCCCTCCATACCAAGAACATTGTATTTCTTGTCAATAAGGGGGAGAGAAAGTGAAATGAAAGTTTGAAAAGTAAGGGGAATAGAAATAAGTAAAGGGGAGAGAAAAAGATTATTATTTTGACATTGACACTTTTATTTGAGGAGAAATTTAAGGTATTGACAACAAAATACAAAGGGGAAGATTCTTGGGACCAATTTTTGTATGAAGATTGTATTTCTTGTCAACAGTTGTCAATACATGTCAAAATGAATAAAGAGACGAGGAAGAAATCCATAGTTAGTTGATGGAGAATATAATTTAGACAATTGTAGAACTGATCCTAAGTTCAAATAACTTGTGTCAAACGTGACACATTATTTACAACAATTAATAATGGAGAAGTATCATCCATTTAAGGATTATTAGAGCATAATGGTTAAGTATCATCTATTTGAAGATGATTGAAGAAGAATGATGAATTGAAAAAGAATGATGGTTGAAGAAGAAGAGATAGTGTGGAAGGGCTTGGCATTCTAATATGGACATTCATTACACATTTCCTTGAAATCAGACGATTACTTCATCGTTCATAAAGTTCCAAATACATGTATCAATGGTGATACATTGTTTGAAACATTAAATGTATTTGAAGAAGACTCAAGCCTCCACTTTTGGATGAAGAGAGGCGATTGTAGTTCTTTGGAATTAACACTCCAAAAGTAATTGAGGATTTGAAGTGAGGATGAAGAAGTACTTTGGAATTCATATTCCAATGAGTATAAGAAGAAAGAATGAAGACTTCTGAAGATGAAGAGAATACATGAAGTAGTGCATGGGCTTCACACTATGAGATTAGCCAAAACTATGAAAATGCTTTACTGATTTGTATTTCACAAATATCATAAGTTTGGAGAACTTGTGATGCAAGCCTTATGAAGGATAAGGGGAGTAAATAAGTGTTTTTGGAAAAGCAAATAAGGTGGCGTGCAAGTCAAAAAGTAGCGTGCAAGTGTGGTGTGCAAGTCAAAAGTGGCGTAGAAGTATATCTGGCACGCAAGTGTATATCGTGCGCAAGTCATATTTTAAGATCAAAACATCAAAATATGACAAAGGAAAGAAAGTGGCATGCATGTTAATGATTGGAATGCAAGTATAAATAGCCTGCAAGTGTGTGTTGCGCACAAGTCATATTTCAACATCATCTTATTGAAATATTTCAAAGGAATGAATGTGGGGAACTAGTGATAGAGTGTCACGCAAGTGATAGAGCAGCGCAAAAGTGATGGAGCGGCGTGTAAGTGATGGAGTGGTGAGTAAGTAGGAATGGAACGCAAGTGTATGTGGCACACAATTCACCAAAATAACTATAAATATATGGACATCCTCTTCATTTTCCAAGGCTCAACACTTGAGAGAAAATTTGATCTCTGATCATGAAAGTAGTTGAAATTTTTGCGCAAGTTGAAGTGGCGTGCAATCCATGATTTATTTATATGGAATGCAAGTAGGGAGGTGGGCAAGCAGAGTGGTGCGCAAGTAGAAGTGTCTTGCATGTTGTAAGAGGCACGCAAGTAGGGAGTTGTGTGCAACAAGTGTGTTGTGTCTAATCTTGAAGTGGTGTGTAAGTTGTGAGTTTTGCACAATTGGGGCGCATAAGTAGTTGGTGGCGCACAAGAAGAGAGGCGAGAAAGAAGGGTGGTGTGAAAGTAGGGATTGGAAGGAAAGTTGTGAGTTGTTCTAGAAGTTATTACTAGCTTTTAGTGAACTAGGATGATTCTAAGTTGAGGTAAACTTCATTAATATAACAATCATAAAGAGAAATTTTGATTCTATCAATAAGAAGAAGATGAGTTCAGTGTAGTTGGTTTTTCACTAAAATAGAAAGTGTGAAGAATGGTAGGTTTCAGTGCAGTTAGTTTTTCATTGAAGATGAAAAAGAAGAAGACTATGCAGCTTATAGGTTTTCTGCAGAGAAAGAAGAGGTTGGTTACTTTCATGATTCTAAGTAAGTAACAAGGAGAAGAACAAGGTTGAATAAGTAAAAATTATCATTGTAGCATCCAAAAAGTCTCAATAGGTGGAAGATTCTTTTGGTGTTGCAAACTCTTTTAACAGAGAGAAGACTGTCTTTAGAGGCAATATAAAGAACCAGCTAGAGGTTGCAAGAGACTATCTACACTATCAGTATAAATAACCATCAAGTGTAAGGGTATATACTACTCATTGCATGTTGTAAGAGGATCGTTTCCCTTCCCCCCACTAATTATAGGGAGAAACACTGGGAAGTGATTATTTCCTTCTGTCCTCCAAGTGTAGGGAGACACACTGACTAGCGGATTGCTTTCCTAGTCAACCGCTATAACTGTTACTAAATTATAGTGTAGAATCTATGCACTAGTCATTACCATACACGAAAAGGGCGTAGCTACTCTTACTGAGTGGGGAAACATGTAGAGATATCATGTGTATATTTTTACTACTTTCATATTATTTCATGCGACAGGGAAAAGATAATACGAGATTCAATATCCTAATAGGTCAACAGGTACATGGATAAAAAGAAAAAATTGGTTTAAAAAGTCCCCTACACTGATTCACCCCCTATTGGTATTAGGAATATCCCAAAATGGTCCTCTCACCAACCCTATGGTTCTCCTTAGGGACCTCTACTAGGGCATGGTTGGGGATGCGGTTGATAGATGAGGGGTAGAGGAGATGGGAATGGGAAGTTTCACATTTCAGATGTAGCGGTTCTAGTAGGGATAGAGGTTGTTCGAGGTAGGATAAGTCTTTTTAGTACTCTTGTGTGTGATTTTTTTGATTCTGGAGCTATGTACTCCTTTATTTCACCCAGTCTATCCCATGCTCTATGACTAGACGTAGAGAGACTTCTGATTCCCCTAGTGTTGAGTTCGTCAGTTGGAGGTTAGATCAGTATATTTGATGTTTTTCAAGGATGTAGACTAATGTTGGGGCATCATCAGTCCAGCGGGGATCTTCTTCTACTATATATTCATCAATACGATTTCATCCTAAACATCGAATGGTTGTTTTATTTGTGTTCTATTATCTACTACTTTCAGAGATGGGTTGTTTTCTCGGAATTGGGCAGCCAATGCATAGCATTTGTTGGTGAGCAGAGTTGTTAGGAGGGCAGTCATTATGTGAAGCCTCTTCTTTATTTTTTAGCTGAGCTGTTAGCATAATATGTAGATACAACGATGGTGCAAGTATTGGGGGTTGTCATTGAGTTCCTAGATGTCTTCCCCAAAGAGGTTGGGAATCTACCCCCTTGATGTGATGTTGAGTTCGGGATAGACTTGCAACTGAATGCTCGTCCAATTTCAATGACTCCCTATTTGATGGTTCCTTCTGAGTTGCGAGAGTCACATATTCATTTTGATGACCTGTTGAATAAGGTTTTTATCCAAGCAAGTGTGTTGTCCTGAGGTGTTCTGGTCTTGTTCGAAAATAAGGTAGAAGGTGTTCTAAGACTATGAATACACTACTGAATACTGATTCAAGTGATGGTCAAGAACCATTACCCCCTTCTTAGTATCTATGATCTTTTCAACTAGTTAAAGGGGGGAGGTTGGTTCTTTAATATTGACCTGCAATTGGGATATCACCAGTTAAGGGTAAAGGAGGGTGACATCCCCAAGAATTCTTTCAGGTGTAGGTATGGGAACTTTGATTTTGTGGTCATGCTCTTCAGAGTCATGAATTCACTGTTATTGTTCATGTGGCTCATCAACTCTATTTTACGTGAGTTCCTTGACCGGTTCATCATCATGCTCATTAACAACATCCAGTTCTACTCAAGGTCAAAAGAGGAGCATGCCAGGAATCTGAGGATTATCTTGGAAGTCCTCAAACACCACCAACTCTATAGAAAATTGTCCAAGTGAAAGTTTTGGACATGATAAGTGAACTTACTTGGACACATGGTGTCTCATAAAGGGATATTAGTTGACCCGTCGAAGGTGGAAGTGTTTGTTTCTTGGGCCACACCCAAGAATTCGTTAGAGGATCACAGTTTCCTGGGCCTAGCTGGCTATTATTTGAGGTTTCTACCTGACTTATTTAGAGTTGAAACTCCATTGATATATTTTACCAGATAATACTTGGCCTTCATGTGGAGTGATTAGTGTCAGGAAGCTTTCAGCTATCTGAAGGGGAAGCTGGTTAGTAACCCAGTGCTTAGGTTTCCAGAGGAAGGGGTGATGTTCGAGGTGCTCTGTGAAACTTCTGAAATAGTATTAGGATGTGTGATGATGCAGCAGTGAAGATTAATCACTTATGGGTCTATGAATTTACGTCCTCATGAATTTAATTACTCCACCCATGATCTAGTGCTTGTAATAGTCGTGTTTACGCTGAAGATATGGCAGCATTACCTCATCGGGAGCACTTTGTGGTCTTCATGGATCACAAGAGTTTGAGGTATATTTTTCCCCAACAAGACCTGAAATTACGGTAATAAATTTGGATTTAGTTCCTCTATTATTATGAATTTGAAAGATCTTACACCCTAGGTAAGGGGAATGTGATGGTTGATGCCTTGATCAGGAAGTTACAGAAGGAGGTTGTTCGGGAATCCATGAATGCTTGGAAGGAAATGGATGATTTGGACACTTTGTGCCGGTATGCTGGGTATGATAGTGGAAGAGGATATCAATTTTCGATGAAAGTTTAGTCTTCCTTGTTTCAATAGGTAGAGAAGTCTTAGTGGGGAGACTCATATGCGGTATTAATTCATGATCACATTGCCTAGGGTGATGCTCCGGAAGGATGGTTGGAGGATATCCAGAATTGGATGTTGTTCTATGGGATGTTATTTGTCCCAGTGGAAATTGATGAGGGAGTTCTCTTTTATTTCCATATCTCACCTCTGGAAGTGCATCTAGGAGTCTCTAATATGTAACTAGGCATGACTGAATAGTTTTTGTGTCCTGGGGTGAAGCGGGAAGTGGAGGAGATTTTGGAAAGATGCCTAGTGTGTTAGTAGGTGAAGGACAAGAATTATGTTCCCATAAGTCTGTTGCAGCCTTGGATGTTCATGAGTGGAAGTGGGATGATATCTCAATGGATTTATTCAAATGATTGCCCATGGATCAGGTAGGATGCAATGCTCTTTGGGTATTGGGGGACAGATTGATGAAGTCAGCTCACTTCATGGAAATCAATGAGTTGAGTGTAGTGGGTGACTTAGCATGGATGTATGTGGATGAGGTGGTACAACTTCATGAAGTTCCAAGATCCATTTTCTCGGATCGGGATACATGTTTTAAATCATGATCCTAGAGGGTATTTCATCATGCCTTTGGCACCCAGTTATGCCTTAGCATTACTTTCCACCCTCAAACAGATGGGAAAACACAGAGGACCATCCAGAAATTAGAGGATATGCTACAAGTCTGTGTTCTGGACTTCATAGGATTGTGGGTACGACAATTTCCTCTGGAAGAGTTTTCCTACAACAACAGATATCACTCTACCATTGGAATTGAATTGTTCAAAGCCTTTTATGTAAGACAGTTTCACTCACCCATATACTAGACATAGGTAGGGTAAGAAATCCTTCTTGGACCAGAGGTAGTGCATAGCATAACAAAGAAGGTTCATCTTGTGAATGGGAGGATGAAGGTGGATCCAGACTGGCATAAGTCGTATTATTATCGTAGGAGTAGGACCTTGGATTTCAAGGTTGGGGACCATGTGATCTTAAAGGAATCCCCTTGGAATAGACAATGGAGTATTGGAAGAGGTTGAAAGCTTTCTATCATGTTCATCGGACCTTTTGAGGATTTGGGACATGTTGGCAAGGTAGCATATCAGCTTGCGTTGGCCCCGTGATTTGAGATAATCTATAACATCTGTCATGTCTCTCAACTCCATCGGTATCTACATGATGACTCCCACATCCTAGACTGGGGAGAGTTAGATGTCGGGGATGACGTGATGTTCATGGATTGACTGGTAAGAATCGAGGATCATGAGGAGAAGGTGTTGTGTGGATGGGCCATTCCTTTGGTTTACGTGTTATGGAGGCATGGTGGCCTCAAGGAGAGTACATGGAAGTGAAAAGCACATATATGTTCCCAGTACTCTGAGCTATTTTGAGTTTTCTCCTATGTATTTCTTTATACCTTGATTAAGATAAATGTTTGACCTCTCTTGTTGTATGATAAGTTATTTCCCTATTATCTAATTTTTTGTGAATAGTCCTTACTTTGGGGAGGGGAGAACCTAATCCTTAATCAAGATGCATCAATGTGGATTTGATTAAACCCATTTGGGAGAGACAGTGCCACCCAAAGAGGATAATATCTTAACACGGAGGAAGGATCACACTAATCCATATGACTAGATGGTGTGACCTTTGGTGTTTGCGTGGTTGTTTGGGGTAGTGTGGGGCCTTGGTGTTTGCATAGTTGTTCAGGAGATAGATGACAAGGATTTTTTTTGGGATGTTGTGGTTCCACACCAGCTTTAGAATAACACAATTTGGGTTTCTCCTAATAGGTATCTTAAGGAGTGGTTTTTCAGACCCTCTCTCTTCTGATTTAGTTTTGAATTATCAAGGATGAAAATAGTTCCAGAGGTATCTGATGTGATGACACGGATTTCCCCGGACCCTCCCTTCGTGAAAAACCAGTGTTTAGGGTGTTTTGGGAGGCAATGGTGGATCATTTCAAGAGTTTTTCAAATTTATAGTTTTCCATTAGCAGCTCAGTGCATCAACATGTTAGTGTGTCAGTATGTCAGTGCATCAGGATGTTAGTGCGTCAGCATGTTAGTGCATCGGTGAGTTGAGGCATCGGTATCGAGGTGTCAGGAGCATCAGTGTCAGTGAGTCAGGGCATCGATAGGTCGAGGCATCGGTAGGTAGAAGAATTTTTAGGTCGTTGCATCGGTATCTCAACATTGGTGTCACAAATTCGTTAGCTCGCCCATTGGTGGCTTAGTGTCGGTGACTCATCCATTATTGACTCATTTACAGTTTTCCAAGATTTTCTCAGTTTTCTAGTTTCGCCCCTCTTACATCTTATTTGACGTAAACCAAGTCTAAATCCTTCTTATGTAATTTTTAAGGGTGTTTCAAAGGGTATTAAATATATCTTTAAATATCCTAACATCCCATGTGATTTGAGATACCCAAACTGTGTGATCTTGACCAAGATCCCACGTTAATGTATTTTAAAACTAGTATTCCTCTAAAATTAGATCTAACTCTTCAAATCCAGGATCATCTCTTGTGTGTTTTTTGTTTCCCCTTGGTACACCTAGATCCTTCCTCCATAGATGATTTTTTCACCTATTCTAGATCTCTCCTGCTCAGTCTCCTTGGAGTTCTTCCTTGCTTCTCACACGATCCCATGTTCATGGCACAAGAAGGAAGTTCGATCCTTTGATCATCCAAGTATGATTCTTTATATATCTCTTTAATTATGCATTATGTGGGGTGGGTTTACTAATAATTCCTTATGAATAATGGGTGAATAATTTCTTAAAGGAAGAAATAAATATGAAGTGTATAAGATCAAAAGATAATGGGGTAATGAAATAATGGGAAAAGAGTGGATTGATGTTTGATCGCCTATTTTATCTTTGTTATATTTGTTTCTTTATGGTTTGCTTTTGGTTGTATGACTTATAAAATTCATGTTCATTGGTGGTATTTTCTTTCATAATTGTGCTTTGCTATTTTTTTGTTATGATGTTTGAAAATCGACCATAACATGAAAACCACTTAAACAAACACACTTGGTTAATTGAAATGGATGCACCCGGATGAAAACCCTTGTATGATCACCAATATTTATCAGGTGGAATAAATAATGGTGTTTACTAAATCTGAATATATATATATATACATCATGTTGATAAGTATTTCTGATTGTTTTGTTCTATTGAGTTATGTAACTTGTGTGAGTTTTGTGGTGTTGCTGCTGGGAGCATGATTATGGGTACAAGGTTGGGCAGAGGAGTTGGTTCCATGGGAAGGGTGTGGTATGTGTGTATAGTGGGGTTGTGGGTTAATAGTAGTTGTTGTGGGATTTGTGTGTGGGGAATTACATGGGGTGTGTGTTGTTATCCCAGTTTTATAGACTTATTTATTTCATAATAAATGGACTTTTAGGCAGCTGAACTACCTTTGTTTGTGTCGTGGTCATCAAACGATGTTGGGAAGGGCGACTCTGGTGTGGTTATGAACATGTATGCAGTGGCACTACATCTAGGAATTGTTGGGAAGCGAGGCTATGTGGATGGGTTGTGAGAGAAGGATTTTACAATATAATTTTGAATAATGGTTATTGGCAATGTATAAATAGGTGTCTAGGAAGATTGGGGGTTTGTGCAGTGGACTGTAAATCTCGTTTTGTGTTGTCGTGCAGTGGGAATACAGTTTGGTTTTACTTATTGTTTTGGTGTGGTTGTGTTTGGTAGTTTATTGATAGTGCAAGAATAAATTACAGTGAACCCCTTAAATACATAAATGGTATGTGGTTAAATGAAAAAGGTATTGGGTTTGTGTGGTTGTGCATATAAGGGTAGTAGCAAAATTGGTTATGTGTGGACTGGTTTTTTGTTCGAAAACCCATAGGTTAGGCTGATTTTTTTCTTATATATATACATAAATTTTAGTTTCTTGTGATTTCTATACACACCCCACCCTTATTGAGAACCATGTTCCAAACAAACCCAATTCTTATGGGAGGGTGTCTTTTCCAATATTCCTGGTGGGAGGATGGATGGCTAGTTACTGTCTTTCTCCCTCACACCCTCTTTCATGTTCTTACTGCTCAAGCGTATCTGAGCAGGCTGTAATGGCTTGAGGCTTACCATAGTCCCAAATTATTTGGGGCGGCTTTGTTGTGGATGAGAGGCCAAGGTGTTTGTGTGCCAGGATTATTTCCCAAGTGTCTTATGGATGATTCCCAGGCGTCTTTAGGAAAAATGCATGATTATTGTGGCCCAGGTGTCTACGGGCGGGATTGTGTGTGGTTTGGGTCCCAGGTGTGTGCGTTCAGTTTGTGGAAGTGGGACTATGTATGGGAAGAGTTGTATCATCAATACGTTATCCGTTAGGGATGATCATTTTACCAGTGGGAAAGTGGTGCAGGGTACCCAAAAAACGAAGTGATTATACTACTACTTTATTTGACTTGAATTATTTGGTGAGTGTTCCTCGGTTAGCTTAGGCTAGTTTGTATTACTTGGTAGGTTCTTTGAGGTTCAAAAATTTCCTCATAGGGACGTTAGTATGTTCCCTCACTTGTGAATGAGTGTCTTTAGTTTTCCTATTGGGTATACTGGTATACACTCCCTACGTATATAAAACTGTTTTCAGGTTTCCAGGGGGACTTTGAGGATTGTACTAGACTTTACTACCATGCTTTGGAACATGCATGTGGGAATGTATTTTTTCTTTACTTTTACTTTTGGTGTTTAGAGTTTCTTGAGATTTACCATATTATCTCCTGATCTTGTTCTATAAAAAGTGTCATGTCATCCATATTATATTAGATTCTATTCCCTTCGTGCTAGTCGCTACTTCAGGGACTATTTAAGGTAGGGCTCATGGGTTATTATCCTTACTTCTTCTTGAAGAAGGAGGGTCGTGACACAAGGAAAATATAACTATTTGGTATTTGTTATATATCAATGGGGAGAATGAAAAAATATTACACATGTTTTTTATCCTAATTAATAAACCTTATTTTAGGTAAGAAATATATTATATATTGGAAAAAAAATATTATTCCAGGAGAAAATATGTTATTCATTATATTTTTGGATATCTACATAATCCTACCAATCAATATATATTATTTATGATAAATATTATCTTAAATATGTCGTTTTTCTAAAGGAATAATATTAAAAATGAAGTATTCCCCAAGTAAAATATGTTACACATGATAAATATATTATATGTTAGTGTATTAGGTTAAGTATATAATTTTTTAAAGGGAAATATATAATTTATTGAATGAATATGTTACATATCGATGGAAATGTTACATATTGGGATTCATGTTGTTTTTCAATGTGATACATAGTTTTTTTATAAAAACATTATTATATTTCTCTATGTGATGATGCATATGATTTTTCAAGAATTATAGAGGTTTTAAAATTTTTCATAAAATGATATTTTTTCAAAATTAGCCAAAAATTAAAAAATGATTATTTAAGAATAAAATTGACTATAAAAGAAGAAAGTATGGTTTCATTGATTAGAACACATGGTAAAGGCCACTCTTATTCTACTCTTCTTTTCTGAGGTACATTACAGAACATTTTTATTAAAATATCATTTGGTCAAATGTATGTGGTAGTTATGGGTAAGTCTAATTGTTCATATGTGACTATTATATATATTTCCCATTGTTTTTTTTCTTCACTAAAGTTCCTAATTTTAGTGATTTTATCATATTTTATTGATACTTCTGAATTAAGAGAAATTTACTGAAAGTTCATGGCCTGTGGATTCCATCATACTTCAAGTAGGTGGTTCCTAAATAATTCTTCTAGTATAAATTTGTGATGAATGTGTAATAGGTAGGCATGGGTAGGGGTTTCTATATGATACCTAAAACAAAAATACTTTAATTTCCATAATTTAGGATATATAATGAGGGGCAGTTTTACATAAAAAGTATTGAATATGATCTGTTATGGAATTATTACCTGATATTGTGACTATAGTTCAAGATGGAATTGATGTCTCATATTGCAATATGATGATTCTGGAGTTCTATTGCTTGATGTTGTTCTATGAGATCATACTGGGTATAATATGAGTTACTATTGGAGATAATTATCAATAAATATTGGTGAAAATATTAGAAGAATTATATGGATGGTTGTTTCCAATATTATGGGAGGTGGAATAGGTTTTCCTATGGTGTCTCCTAAGTTGTTGGTGATTATACTCACCATTTTTTGATCAGGATATTGGTATCATGTGTCTACAGGACATGCCCCATGAGTTGGTTTATATTATGGGTCATGGATGGTGGCCATCGTAGATTAAGAGGCATTGGTGGATAAAATTTAAAATCATTATGGAGGAGGTTCACACATTAGGAGGCTACCATTGGTGGTAGTTGAGACAAACGATTAGGGGTTTGAGGCTCACTACATATGTTAATGTTGATGGGATGAGATTATAAAGGTACATGTATCATTGTTCCTTATGTTATCTTTGGTTATTTTTAAAATAATGGTAAAATATGTAGAATCACTTTGTAATTATTCAATTTGGGAATAATTATTGCGGGGGATAAGGGTATGTAATTATTCCTTTATGATGCTTCAATGTGGTAAACCTCAAAACCCCCAAATTTTTTTAGAACAAAATATTAATAAAAATAATATTAAGATTTTATCTATATTGATAGGAAAATCTTTTTCGGGTTTGGAAAATAACAATTGAATGTCTCTTTCATAATAGAAAACTAGAATTACTATTTTTTGGTATTCCATTCATTCTGATGTTTATATAATTGAGTGATTGTTGAGTGAAGTGGTACACTATTTTTATGGAAAAACTATTTGAAAACAAAGAAAGGAAGTGTGGTAAGTTATATTTTTAGAGAAATATAATTAATCCATGAAGAAATATGATGTCTAAACGAGACCATAATAACATAGAATTGGTGAAATAGAATACCTTAGGGAGAAAACTCTTAGGATAATAATACAATACATTCAAAAATGGTGTAAAATGGTAAGTTGGGATACTATAATGAATATCTAGGATATAGGAACTCAGTGTGTTATGTATTTAAATAAACCCCACATTCAATAAGTTATTTTCACAATGATATATAAAAATTAATAGATGGGTGAAATGAATTAAACTACCTTTATCAAAAATTAGTTTTTTATGGTGAGGGGAATATTAACCCAAATGAAGAAGGGGAAATTTGTTTATAATAATTTAATATTAGTTGTATCAATAGTGTGGAAATTAGAATATTAGTTTGAGGAACCTGGGAGAGAGTGAAAACTTGAAGCACTTATTATTATAAATTCAATTCCTCTTAAATCTCATTGTTCTGCACTCATAGAACTACAACATGAATTATAATTGAAGTAGTAAAATGGGATATTTCACATAGGAGGAATGAAAATTTAAATAGTGAATGAATCTGTTTTTTCATGGCTTCTAGTATGTATTTGAATTTAAGTAGCACTTGTTTTGAGTATATATTTAAAAATCTAAACCAACTCAAAATTTTCTTTCTCTAAAAATAAATTTTTCAACATTAATCATTTTATAAAATTAGTAAATATTTTTTTCTACATAAAAATATATTTAATGTATTGATTTAGGACAAGAAAAATAAATTGTGTGGCAGAAATTTGATGTGACGTTATTATCAGACATCCTACAGTATCTATTTTTTTATTTAATTTTGGTTTTAATGTGAGAGTGTGATTAAAATGAGATTATTTGAATATGTTATCATGTTGTAGTGAATTTTATATTATTTTAATATATTATTAATTTTTTGGCTAAATAATTGATAAAAAATTCGTCAATATTATTTTTAAATTTTTTTATGAGAAATAATATTCTCATTCACACTATAACAACATTTCACAAAATATTTTGATCATTTTTATGGGTATTAATAAAATAAATTCATTCGTAAAATTTAAAGCTTTTATTTTTAACTATTTTCCATGGAGTAATTTGTTTAATATTTTCTACAAATAAATTTTTACAATTTATTGATTAATTTTTTATTTAACAAATTTTTTTATTATAATGTCACTCAATATTAAAAATGTCTATTTTTTGTATACTACTAGTGTATGTACTGTTGTAGCCATTGGATATTTATTCTTTAGTTAGCCCCTTCTAGAATTTCTATGATTTATTACCTATCAAAAAAATCTTCCATTATTGTACTTCTTCTACAACTATTATATATTTTTCTTCCATTAAGGATGGCTACTAATGATTAGTGAACCTACTGTCATCATGCACCGAATTTGATATTGTCACCTTCTACTACTACTACTCATCATCCTTCTACCTCTACCATTTAGTTTCAAGTACCACTCTTACTCACCTTCCACAATACTACTTCTCTAATATCACTAACCTAGATCCATGAATATTATAGTAAAATAGGATGGGTGAATCTATGAATTACAGTCCAATGAATATGAACTAGGTGATGGAATTTGATGATAACTTTAAGATACCATTTAATGACTACCAAACCAAATAAATCCCTATTTTTCAATTAACCAAACCATATCCGTTGAATAAGCGTTATGATTCCCAATCATTCCATATGATATGCACTAAATAGAATTTGAATTATTACATTATTGATGAATTCATAGAACATGTTTGATGGAAATGACATGATCTTTTAAAAACAAAATCTACTTGATAGAGAAATCATTGTTAAAGATGAGTATTAATACTGATGATGTACCAACCATGTCAATCCAAATACTTTAACATGCCGAATTGGGATTAATTGAAAGAACCATAATTTTACACTATCATTTGGATGATATCAATATAAGTATGTAACATTTATAATGAATGTGATGAAAAAATAAATACATATAAATTTTGAATACTAGTATTATGTTGTTTATAGAATGATGAAATAAAGATGAAGGGGGATTTTGGAAATCCAAATTCTATGATCATTGATCAAGAAGTGGTCATATATGGTGTTCTCAAGAAAATTCTAAATTGATGATCCACCCTACATGAAGATCTAAAACTACCTATTGAGGACACTTTTGAACCATACTAGAGGAATACACCATCAAAAAATGATGATCTTTTCATATATAGATAAATTAATTCTAAATTGAGAGGTTGATAATAGATTAACTAAATAAAAAAATAGGCATCCAATAATCCTACCAATTTTATTTTTTGATGATGTCTATCATGTTTCCAAATACATGTGGTCATTGGATTTGAAAACTAACCAAGGTTTCGATTAGGAAGATTATGTTATTGATGTTGTGAATTAAGAATGGGGGTTTGGGAACTTATGTTTACTAGTGGTTTTCTATACAAATGTTCAACTAAATATGAAACCTTGGGAAAATGGGTATTTACAAAAATTTTATGAAGATTTAGTTGAGTACATTTATGGTATCACATTTTGTGGTTTGAACACATTGAAGAGAAAGCATCAAATGGGCCATGGTATGCACTGAAATGGACTAGAAAATAGATTATTTTGTGTTGATAAAGGCATTAAACTGGGATAGAGAATGGTACTTTGAATAGTTCTAAATCTAAGATAAAATTAATTTCATTTTATTAGGACACTAAAACTCAGAAATGATAAAAAGTTTCCTTAAAGAGAAAGTGGTGAAAGAAGTTATCTTCAGAAATCAAGAATGCTCATGTCAATTTCAACATTACATTTATTTCTATTTATTTTCCTAAAATAGTAAAATAACAGTCCTAATCAAAGTTTTATCTTTGGAAAAGAATATTAAAGAAAACAAAACTCTTAAAAATTCCATGTAGAGAATGTCTTAGTGTGTGATCATTGCACTATATTTACTAAGAATATTCAAGGATAAGAACCCATAATTATAGGAGGATGTATCCTTTCTCTAGGAGTTCATAGGTTTTTGGAAATGGGAACATGAGAGCATGCCATGTGTATTTAAATTCCTATAATATTATCATGTCAACACTTTGCTATTTTAATTTTTGAATTAGAGGGTCACTCACAACATTGTTGTTATAATTCCAAGAGATGGGAGAGACCCATGAAATTTACCAACATGGGAGGAAACATAGATTCTCTATTTTAAAGACCAAACATGTATTCCCTTTATTAAATTATCTTTCCTTCTAGTGTAAACCTATGTTTAGTTTTTAAAAAAATTTGTTTCATTATTCCTATTATATGTGGGTTGTGATCTTCAACCTTAATAGATAAATTTAAACACCATGAGTAAAAAGTTGGTGAGTGAATCCCTATTACTTATTGAATATCAAATCATTATGTTGAATGTTTTTGTTTTCTTATACTTGGTAGATAGTGACAATGTATGTGGTGATGCGGGAGAACAACCACCCAATGAAAGTCATCATCACTTGTTCCCATTAATATTTATCACATTATTCATTGTATCACATGAGAGAGTATCTTGGAGGGGTTGTGTCATTAATGATCTCATGAATATCACTTCGAACATGAAGAAATTATTTTCTAGAGTTATTCAATTAGGTGGTAATATCACTTTAGGATAGTATTTACTAACTGGAAGATATTATGTGAATATGTGTTCATTAACATGTGTGATAGTTCTTTGTGAATATAGAGATAAATAATATAATAATTGAGTTTGATAAATGATCTAATACATATATATATCAATGATAGATAGTTGATGAGTTGATTGACCTAGATATAGGTATTTTAGTGACTTCATTATCAATTTCTCATATTTTTGTCTCTTTTTCTAATTCATTAACATTGATTATATTCCACTCACTCATTCCATTATTTTTATCACTAATTAATTGTGTTTTAAATCTTTTCAAAATATATAAAACAATAAAATAGTTTTGGTATAATCAATTAGGAATTTGACACTGCTTTTTTGAGTGAGACCCTGAGGTTAAAGGTTATCTTATATTTAGTGAGATTATATATATATATATTTGATAGTTAAAAAGGCAAGTCTATTAGTAAAATTTTTGGATCACTCAATGGTAATAAATATAGATTACCACAATTTGGTTTCGTTATTAGATTTTTGGTGAGTTAGAGAACAATGGATTTTTTTGAAGATGGGATTAATGTAATGTTGTGTGTCTGGAAAATACCTTCAGGAGAGAAAGTCTATGTTACTATGGAAAATGTTCTTATTTTTTCATTATTGAGGTCAAATCTTATTTATTTAGGTTAGATAAAACTATTTTGGTATAATTAATTTTTGTTTCAGACTCTAGGAATTGAGCTGTAAGAGGGATTTATCTTATATCATATAGGGAACAAAGGGCTCTCATGGAATATGTTTGTTTCTTATTATTTTTGATTTGTACTTAAAATATAAAGGAAGGGTTTAGTAATTTAAATTTCTACCAGCAAGTGGATAATTTTTTTATTGCATGTTCTCATAGTATAATTATACTTTACTAACCCAGGAAGGGTAGAGGTTTTGGAAATGAAATATTATTAGATATTTTATAAGTGATAAACACCTTATACTATGATTTACCATATATATTCTTAGTTGAATCCTACCCAACCATCCAATGAATTGAATCTTGGTTTTATAATTATATAGATGTTATGTTTTTATGATGTATGTGGTTTATTCCCCTAATATTGGTGGGAGGGGGATTTATGGTCGTAAAATACATAACTTGGTTATGGTAGGAAATAATAAGGCATACTGATTCATGAATCATGTTAAATAATTCCTTATCAATGATTTATGGATTTCTGTATCTATATTCAGAATGGGTTTTATGTAATGAATCAAATTCATAAAGGTTTTATGTATTTTCTTGATGAGTTTAGTGGTGGTAAAGTGGTCACCTCAATCAAAACTAAGTATGATTTATCCTGAGTGTGAATTTGGGAGCTCAATGGGCCAAGACATGTATGTCATACTTGACATGCATGTAATTTCACTTATTAGGGGGAGATAATTCAGTAATGGATGAGATTACATAACAATAACCATTATACTATTGAACTAAAGTTAAACAACATTAGGTTGAACTCATTCGCAAAGGAAGTAATCACAGACATTATAGTTGAGTGGAACCTTATGTATAGGACTGCACCGAGCTGGATGGTTAGTTTAGTTGAGATAGGTTGTAGATCAATGGGTATTCAAAAGTGGGTATGTGATGAGAATTAAATAGGTAGTTACATTAGAGTCTTGATGATTACACCATCATGTGGAAAATGTGTTTTCTCTATATTCAAGTAGGATATGTTCATAGATTATGTTACCAGTCACTAAAAGAGTGTTGAAATTGATTCTTATTAGGGAATTAAGATATTTTTTTATCTAAGGACCTCATAGAAACTTTGAAAACATGAACTAGGTTATGATCAATGATCTATGGTCGAATCATTTGTTGGACTAGAAATGGGTAGTCATGATTCATCTACATTCATAGGATGTGGTAGTGGGTGAGATACCCAATGATGGGGACAATGGTTGGTAGGGAGTAAAACTCCCCTAGGAGGATAATCACAGGGTTTTAAATCATTAATTCATATACATTTGATGAATCCAACATCAATGAAACCTTCCATAGGTCTATCTATAGTTAATAGTACACTTATTCATATAAAAGTTGTTTTATATGATTGATACTAGTGTGAATGGTTCTTATGAGGAAAGTGAAGAAACTATGTGTTGGTTAATATATTATCATAAAGTGTAATGGATGATGAATAAATGATATATTGGAATTAAGGCTAAAAGAAGGAATTGGGTATTATAAATGATGAAATTCCACATCTAGTATGATGTTGGATGTATGTGGGAATCATTTTTTATATGCAATTAAAGTAGGAATCAATTATGATTCCAAATAGAACTTGGAATTGGGTATGATAATGGATAAGAATAGGTTTCAAGTATGATACATGATAAATTTAAGAATTGGGTATAATTTCGGATATAAGTGGACATCAGTTATGATGTGGGATAAAAGTGCACATCAGGTATAATGGGGGATGGATGTGGTCATAGGGTTAAATTCTGAATAATAGTGACTATGGAATATTATGTGGTATGAATGTGGGATTTGAGTATGATGCGTAATAAAAGTGAGAATTAGTGGTGTTTCAGGATGATAATTGACATCAATAACATGTGGGAACATAATAACTTATGGATGGTGGATACATGTAGAAAATAATAATGTATAGAATACTCATCTATTACATCTTTCATTGCATCAAGTAAATTAGACATTATGAGGTATGGTAGGTGATTTCTATAGTGGTGAGTACCCATGAAAGGGATTGGGTTATTATGTTAGGTAATTTCGGTGACTAAAGAATAGATATATGTATTAGATTATATCTCAGTGTTTTAAGTTTGAGGTGAGTGAAACAAAATAGTTTTGGTAATTGTATGAGACTTTTTGGTCAAGATACCTTTGGGATAAGATATCATATTATGGAGAGGTTGTATGTCAAGGGGTATTTATTGTGGTAATTTGGTTTAGAACTTGGGTTAACCTTGTGAGTTTAAAACCATTTTAGTTGGAAGAGTTTTTATTTTTATTAAAATCTATTGTTAGTGTTGTTTTAAATGGGGTCTACATTTTGTGGTGGTTTTCAAGTGAATTTAGATTTTATTTAAATTCTGCAATCAATTATATCAATTTTAGATTTTCTGATTTTAAGTATGATTTTTTAAATTTGGATAGGTGTAAAATAATTATTATATTACATTTCATCATGGGATTAAAATAATGTAATATATGGTTTTAAAAAATTTACTCAAGTGAAAAACATTCAATGTATAAGATTTGTATGTAATTTATTTTCATACGTGATATATTTTTGGGTGGATTCTTGTGATTTTCTTCAAACCTATGGTTTTTTTGTGGATACATGTATTTTATTTTTATATGTGAGGTTTTAATTTGATTAGTATGGAATTTTTAGATACATGGATAGGTCCATAATATTAAATATCACTAGGGAAGGAAAATATGTGACACGTGGAAAACGTTGTTAAGTCTTATTTGAAACATATCTCATGGAGATGGAAAAAATATTATGTATAGTTTTTATCCTATTTATTAAAAATATATTTATGGAAAAATATATTGTATATAGGATAAAAATATTACCAATTGATGAAATATATCATGTATTTGATTTTGGGATATTTGATGAATCTTAGGTATCAGAATATATTATGAAATAGAGGAATATGTTAGGTATTAAGGTTTTGTAAAGGGAAATTATTACATATAAGATATTTCCTTAAGGGAAATATATTATTAAGGATAAATATATGTTGTATCAGGGTAATATATTACATATGGAATTTATTAAAATAAAATATGTTACGCACTGAAAAAATATATTGCATATTGAAGGAAATTTTATGAATTGAAGGAAATATTACGTATTGAAGGAAATTTTATTTAATGGAATGAATATTCATTTTCTTGGTGATAGATATTATTTTATTAAAATGTTATATAGGTCCCCATATAGTGAAATACGCATTGTTTCTCAAGAATTCTACTGTTATTCAAATTTTCAATAAAATGAGGGTTTTCATGAAATTTATAAAAACATAAAAAATAATTATTTATCATTGAAATAAACAAAAAAAAATGGGGGGGGTAAGAGGGTTTCATGGATAGTACCTCACTTATAACACCATTATCATCCTTATATTCATCATCAAGGACGTTTCTTATCAATTCTTGTTTGAATCTGATATAGTTTGAAATATACAGGATCCTAGGGTAAGTATAATAGTTCTTGTGTGACTCTAATCCTTGTATCTAAATTCTACTCCATAATTTACTAAAACCCCATTATTCCAACTATTTTGTCAAAATTTTTTGATTCTAATTACTAAAGTTAAGTCAGATGATGGTTTATAGAAAATTTATTCTTGTATACTCCATTTATATGGTGCCTAACCAATTTTCTTGTTTTACATGTGTGATGTGTATGTAATAAATAGTAATGTGTGGGGATGTCTATGTGTGACCAGGAACAGACACAGATTAGGTTATTATAGATAACGATAAATACCTAGGGGTAGTCTTGAGTGGGAAACATTAAATATGATCAAGTATGGAATGCTTTCTTGGTGTTGTGACTTCAGGTTATGATAGTCTTGATATTTTATATTGTAATTTAATGATTTTTTCATTAATATTTTTTATGTGGGGACATGGGAAGGTGTTGGGTATAATACAAGTAACTATGGGTGATGTTGAACATTAGATATGGGGTGATGATTTCATTAATATGGTACATATGGATTTAACCATTTCTATAGGTGGTGACATATGTTTATTGATGTTGTTTCATATGTTTTTGGTGATTTATCTCACTATGTGGGTTGAGGTCATTTGGGGATATATTCACATATGTTGATGTTGATGATGTGGTTTAGTCAACTAATTTTAGGTATTGGTCTTTTTAGATTAAGTGAAATAACGGGATGGTGTTGACCGTTAGTATAGAGAAGTTAAATTTCATAAAAATTACATAATTTGTTTTATTTTAAAACAAAAAATGTGTATTTAAGGCTCACCATTTATTTTTTGTTAGATGGGGTGATATTAAGTATGTATTGGAATCATCATACCTTGGGTTCTATCTAGATATTGAGCCACAAGTAATAATGAATGTGGAAGACCACATGACTTCTAATATAACACTTGTAGTTTTTTTTGGGATCCTATGATTATTATTAAATATTGATTTCATGAGGCATAAAATTGTTTATATAATTGAGGTAAATTTCAGTATACGAAGTTTTGGTTATATTTTTCCACTTTATAAATTTTTAACCTAGGTAAAAGTTCACTTGTGGAAGTTTTAGAATGAGTGTAATTGGTTATGAAATCTATTTGGTTGCTATTATTCATGAATACAAAGATATATGATATGGAAATTTGTTTGGGGAACCATTGGTGGTGTCATTTTGAGTTAATACTCACACCATACATGGGCCCTCTGGGATGTGTGATGACTTTATTGTTCTTGGAATAAGTAATGGTAAATTTTTGATGTCTATAACCAATTTCATATATGAGATAAAGTAGTGAATAGGATGGATATAATGCATTTTATATAAGCTTATTTGTTTTTTAGTATTAGTATGGTGGTTATTTTGATTATTTTTTTACAAGTATATGTGTGACTAGTCAATCGGTAGCTAGTTAGGATACTAAATAACAATCATGACATGGTAGAGAGTCGTTAATTTGGTCATGTGTATACCATGTATTTTTTATGAGTGATATTTAAAATGATTTTTTTTTTTTTGATAATATTATTATTACTTATAGAGGGTTTAGTGTCCCCATTGTCACCCAACTGGCCATGACTATTAGTTAGTTTATCATACAAGGAGGTATTCCTAAGGTGAAATGATACTTTGTTCTTGAAATTGATTAGTGTTCTTGGACTGGGATGTTACGATATCAAATTGAATACATCTATAAATGAATAAAATTATTTTAGATGTCCAGTCATAATTTGGTGTCATATATATTTGTCTAACACATAAAACATTCCAAGGGGAAATCACTAAAAATAAGAGATAAGGTGATGTATATAGATTTTTTTGTATATCAATGATAGGTTTTTTGATACATTCCATGTTTTTTATAGACCATGAAATTTCATTTATAGTGGGATTTATCAATCATTTCATGTCAAATAATAGTAAGAACATATGGATGCATTTTAATAGATCATCCTATATTTTAACATATTAGAAGTAGCATCAATATGATTTATCACTAAAGATCCTCTCTACGGTTATGGGGATAACGATTTTGGGGGATATTTGAATACCCATATCATTTAAATAGGGTTTTTGTTCACATTTAGAGGAATATAAGTTACATGTATGTTAATATTTTATCTTATGGTTACACTATCTAAAAACATTAGTGGAATATGTTTACATAATGAAAGTTGGGAAAAATTTATATAGTAGAGGCATTAGTTAGAGGATCTTGAAATGGTATATGATGGTGGATTACTATTATATGATAGTTTTACTATAATAACTTTATCCAATAATCAATTATTTCACACATGGATGAAAGACATCAACCTAAAATATCATTTTATGTGTAATATTCTAGAGGATTAGGAGTTAGAGTTATACAAGGGAACAAAATGAAAAAAATGTATTGAAAAGTTAAACATGGTTTAAGTCCATGAATGTATAAGAAAACAATTTTCCGTAGTGGTAATAGTGTAATCAAGAAGAAATAGAGACACTAAAACTATTTCTAGGGATGGATGTACTTTTTTCTATAATTATATAGGTTCTCATGATTTTTCCTTAAATAATTATCCATGTGATATTTTTGTAGGAATTAAGAATTCTATTAATGTTATAATAAAATTGAGCGAAAGGATAAAATATAGAATATAGTCTTCGGTTGATATGATAATGGATGTTAAATTTGGTGATGAAAAGTGGTCTAAATGATACAATCTAGAACTGTGGGTATGAAAGATCATTTTTTGGATGATTTTTACTGGAGGTCGGTTCATCAGATGATGTGGGTAGAATTTATGATAGATATTATGTTTGGAATACATATAATTATTGTTAGGTGTCATTTTTCATGGTTTTAAAGTAATGGGAGAATATATAAAATTCATTGGTAAATTCTAAGATCAAATTTCATTATTCATCAGAAGGCAACATTTGGATGTTAATTTCAATAGGAAATTGAAGGTTACAATGATTAATGGAGTGAATTACATGAATATTGGAAGATGGTGAAACTATTTGAATATATGTAACCCACTATAAAGTTTGGATGCAACTATTTTACATGTGGACTTACTTAGTCATGTGATTAGTGATTGACATGGTTAATTACTCAATCTAATTGTAATCTCTTGTTAATTCTTGTAACGCTTCAACCCCTGTTACCCAGAGTTGGTGAATTATTATGTATCATTGGCATGATCACAAAAGATCAAGTCTCGAAAGACCGATTAGTTTAGTAGCCTTGGAATCACTAGATACATTCATAAGGTTTACATCACATCATAAAGTGAAATACTACAACAAAATCTTGTCTCCATAGACCACACGCATATCCTCATACTATCCTTGCAGGTCATTCATAAAATACTTCTTTACATCCTCGGAAAAATAAGACATAGAAAGGGGTGATCTCAGATGCATAGTAAGGATAACAATATAGTGTAAACTTTCAAAGATAAACATAAACATTTAAGGCAATGTATAACTAAAACAAAAGCCTTTTAAACATGAACTTCAGCATAATATGGATAATATAAAATGAAATAATGTCATTTACTTATTCACATGGATATTCTACTAGTAGAATAATCACATGAAATATCAATAACCACTTTCATAATAATGGAATGCATAATGCCAGACTATCATAACCACATAGTCAAGGCCTTGAGCCAAGACTACAAATAAGATTTTATCAAAGCCTTGTGCCAAGACACTAATTTTTTTCATGAGACCTACTGATGAATCGAGGAGCTATAGTGGGTTCCACCCGTCACTTACTAAGTCCAATGCATTCCTCATATGAAAAGTTTGAAACATAACATAAACATTCGTATTATAACTAGCATACGAAATGTTAGTACTTTAACAACAAACCATGAATGGTATAAAAATTTCACATCCACAGTCAAACATAACTCATTCGATACAATATGGAAGATTTTATTATATCAGATTAACCTCAATCGATAATACTGAAGTATATTGACATAGATGAAAATAATCATCAAAACTATTATAGAGAAATATCCCCCCTTTTTTGAAATCATTTAAAAGTCACACTATTTGTCAAGAATCCATTTAAAATAGATTTTTGAATCAAAGTGTCCCATACCACTTTGAAACTTTTAAAAGTAATTTTAGTTTTAAAACTTTAATGTTCATATAAATAAATTCATAAAACCATTTTTAAAACATGGACATTAATTAGAAATAATTATAATAATAAATCTTTAAAACATTTTAAAATGATATTTTAGTTAGAGTTCCTAACCAAAAGAGAGACACTTGACTAAAAATAATTGAGGTAATAAAAACTTTTTAATATCATTGGAATAAAGGGATTCATGATATACTCTTTCAATGTAAATTATATACACCATATAAAAGTGATTTGGTGTATACCAACAAAGGAGTTTCAATGGAATGTAAATTGAGATGAAATATCTCATCAAGACCGTATCCTTAGCTTAAGGATAAATAGACGACATAATTATGTGTGAAAAATATAAATACACTCAATATGATTGGATATTTAGTGTAAAATAATCAAAGTACATTCACAAATATTCTTGTAAAAACAACACCAATGATTTAGATGTTTAACTCAATAAATGGAGATTGAGTTAAAATTACTCTTATCAAGTTCATATCGATGACCTGAGAATTTATCAATAGATTTATTATGTGTGTCAAAAGTATATCCACATAAAGGGGAGTGGAAATTATGACATAAGAAAATGAATAGTGATTCCACACATAATCTTAGATAAAAATAATCAATGAAGTATGCGTGAAGCTGAATAGGTGGAAATTGAGATTTCAAATTCCCTTATCGATTTGGTAACGTACGAAACATACATCCATGAAAGAAGGACCATTCAATGATGATGTAGATATCCATAAATTAAATTATATTACACAATGAATAAAATCATGGGCAGTACACACACCACATGCAATAAATAAGTGGTGAACAATGGAAATCTCACGGAATTAAAAGTGAGATAAGAAACCCCTTAATTTGTAATTTTTCCTTGGTAGAGGTTTGTTAACCTCATTTATAATGGTGAAATAATTGTTATTTAATTATAAAAGAATCATATACATTAATATGATATCATATATGATCTTTTAACATTGACTTGTTGATAATATCTTAGTATTATCGTCGTTTCGGGTGTTAACAGATTCATTTTCCTTTATATTATTTGTTATGTGAGCCATATTTTTTATGGATGAGATGTATATTATTCATATAAATAATGATATCATATCTCTAAACATTATTTTTAATCATAAAATGAAATTTAGTCTAGAATGGATATGACGGGGAATGAATCTCATCGCGTTCGTGGAGACGGTAATCTGTACGTACGCACGAGCAACAATATCATTATTTTGATATTAAAATAATACATAATTGGATGTTATATAATATATAAATAATTATTATCATGTTATATTTATTATTTACATGAATTAAACATCATTATTATACCCATAAAAAATAATATATTGAATAACAATTACACCACGACGTGGAGATGGTAGGTCGTACGTACGCATGTATGGTGACATGCCATTCAAAGTATGGGCTTCTTATGTTGGATTTCTGACCAAAGGAGGGCCTCTATGTTTAATTTAGGGATGTTTAGAGGATATTTGGACAGGTGTTGGCCGATAAAAATGGCTTTGAAGGTGTGAAATTGAGAGAAGGGTGAGTGACCTTTTATAATAGGGGTGAGGGGCACCTTAGGAAAAACTAGAAATATTATTTTATAATAAATTCATATTCACTTTCTTAATGGCTTCAAAGTGTATTATTTAAATTTTGATGTGGGTATAGGTAGAAAACCACTCAACCAATAGGTTTTAGATAGGTTTGGGTCACTATATTAACCTTAACTTTTAGATTTAACTCTTGGTTAAATAGTTTGACATTTACCATGTCTCTTTGTATTTTTATATTATATAGTTAATAAAATTACTATATACTTACAAGAGACCCCCAAGTGGTCTACTAATAATACAAATATCATTATATAAGTCCTTTGGATGAACCTTAGATTTTTAGAAATAGAATATCAATTAATAATATAATATTTGTTTTTAAAAACTTCTTTATGTCAATTTTGACACTATTTAATAATTGATTTTTTTAAGTCATAAAAACTTTATTAATTAGAACCAAATTCATTTATGAAATCCAGAAATGTCATATTAACCAATAAAATTTTTTTATGTCATCCAAACTTTAAAATTATATTTATTTTAACATTTATAATAATAATTATTTCATCCTTTCATTAAAAAAGAAAATACTGCATCATTATTGTGTCAAAAATAAATTTAATTATTAAATGAATAAAGATTATAAATAAAATAAAATTATGTATGAAATATTTTTAGATTTCTAATTAATATTTATAGTTGAAAATATAACAAATATAACCCTATGTAAAAATTGTTTTTCTAAAAGAGATATGCCTATGTCATTTTTGTATTTACTTTAACTTAATTAATATAAAGTGTCATTATCACTTAAAAGTGGATCCATGGGGTCCAAAAATCTACCCAAAGATTCAAATGGTCGGACATTTATCAAACAATAGGTTTGGGACATGTTTTAGTGTAATTTATTGTTATTATAATATTATTTGTTTACCCTTATTTACCGGATTTACCCTTTAACCATGGTAAATAAAATATTTACCAAAGTAATTATTCAAAATGTCTAAAAATAAAAGTTACTTATTTACAAAATTTGGAACTCATGATTCTAAATATGGAATCCATTTTTCTAAATTCAAAACATAGAAGTGGCATAAATTAATTTAAAATTAATTCCCGTTGTCAAAAAAAAAGCGTGTTTTTAAGAAATGATAACTATCAAAAGATTGACACTTTTTTATATCCGGTTTAACTGTGAAATTACGTCTAATGTCCAAAATTGTATTAAATGGTAAAAATATATTCTAAATATACTTTAAAACTACTCAAATTCATAATTTATATCTATTAATTATTTCGATTAAAAAAGTTGTTTTTAATTAAAATTTAGAAATTTTCACTATTCATCAAAATATGAAAGTTATCAGAAATGTACCAAAAATTCACCCTAAGATAATTTCAATATTCATAATCCAAAAATGAAGTCCATTTTGAAAGATAAAATGTATAAAATTTAAAAAAGTGGGTATTACTATTCATAACGGCTAGTTTGATTGGTTGTCGTTTGTGTTAGAACTCAAAGTTACATACAACACACGCTACTGTATTATTCAAAGATAAGTGTACCATGGATTCTTGGGGTGTTACATTCTCCCCTCCTTAAATAAATTGCATCCTCACAATTTTTAAAATTGGGCTTGGGAATATAATGGATATTCCCACATCGGAAAAAGAGTCAATAAAAATATCACTTTAAAATAAAGAAAGAGCAGTACAATGGTCACCCAAGATAACCTATACTATGATTCCATGTAGAAAAACATTGATATGCATGATAAAATAAGTGTAAAGTTCTGATGGAGAGGGATAGAAAACATGATCAGGAGAAAGTTAACAATAAGAAAACCACAAACATGTAATGGGACAAACGGTCATTAGTTTCCCAGTAGGAAAAGTAAACGGAGAACATTTTTTTAAGTTAAATTACATAAAGATAATGAATTAATTTCTAAGATTGAATAAGAACATAAATAGATATACATACTTTTTAGGTAAAGTTTCATTCTTTAATAAATTTCTACTACTAACTCATTTTTAAACTATGAGTATTCCAGAAGACTTGGTCACACTAGAAGAGCTAGAATAAACTTCTAGAGAATCACATGATCCACAAAGGATAAACTATATATTTACCTTACCATTAGAGATTAATCAAAACCAAAACGGTTAGTACAAGATCTGATGATCCCTCAAAAGGATATTCCTTTAGAGAAAGAAACACAAATCTTAATTTCTAAAATTAAACCAACAATACCCCAATGTTAAATGAATACCATTCAATAAACAATTTTCCTTAAAATCCTTCAATATAATCCAATCTAATATTTAAACCCAAAACTTAGAAGAATTTGGTTATGTAGTCTTCCACGTTGAATTGTATCTCCAAATGACATCAACTACTCTTAAAGTCACATACATAAATGTAATTAACCTAATCACATATTCTCTATTATAGGTCAATCATTTCCATAAATAACCCAAATCACTATAAATCCACAATAAAAACATAGATAAAAATCTATCATTACTCCTAAAATTAAATCCCATAGTATTCTAATTTCCATGGGCATATAGTGTTCCCAACAAAGCGAACGTCTTCCAAAATAAAATTTATCACTTAATCACCAAATCATTTTACTATACTAAGGGTATTCATTTGATAATACATAAGATCCCAAATCAACTTATTATTGATCAATAAAATCATTTAACTAAAAATAATTAGTCACACTTACTAGGGACTTCACGTAGTCCAGTTGTAGGTGATAAATCCCAATCGTACATTGGTTGTGGGTTCGATTACCACAGCTTTGTCCGATGTGACGGGTTGTCACACAGTCTACATGTTATCCTTTTTCATAAACTATATTTTATAAAATTAACAAAATGAGATAAATTCTTCAAAATAACAATAACATAATTTAACCACAAATGTTATCCCATACCTTGCATTTTCATCCCAAAATATAATAACTTATAATTTCCTCAAACCCAAAGATCATATAAAACCAAATGGTTATTTATAACTATATCCACAAGAGAAAATATAAGTATTCCTCAAATATCATTCTCATATGGAAAACTGTAGGGTTACAAATACAAGAGAAAATTATTCCAAAGTAATACCATCAACAAGGATCACTAATACTTTTAAACATTTCTCAAACCATTTATTTCCACATAGATTCTTCTTTGAACAAGAAAATATTCTATAGAATAGGGCATTCACTCGATTAATGGCCAGGTCCCATAAATTTATGGAAATGACTGTAAATGGATTCTTGGGACCATTTTTATCTTCTTCCATAGTACTCTTCATTTTTCCTCATCAATTCTTCTCTTTATGTCTTTCTTTCCAGCACGTAAAGCATTTCTTTGTTCCATTGAGACACTTTTTTGGGTGTCTCCTTCTACATTTCCTACATGATGGAAATTGAGGATTCTTTTCTCCATGGTCTCCACTTCTGGAGATCTTATCATTCATCACCTTTCTCTTTTCTATTGAGTCCGGGAGTCGGTTAATATATATGTTGTTGATCATATTTTTGGAAAATGTATTTGTCATGAACACGATATCTTTTATTCCAATCAACATTCCATTTTTTTTTCTCATTTCCAACATCGTTCCTACCTTGTACATCATTCTCAAAGTTACTATGACTTACTTGGAATCCATCCATTGACTAAAACCAGAAATCATTGTGTGAGTAATAGTAGTCATAAAATCATTTAGAGAATATCATGACACCATATTTTCTATTTGAAACACCTTAGGATTAACCAAGGCCATTTATTCTCATCTTATATTAAAATACTTTAAATCATTTTGTAAAGAAAATATAATTATCCTAATCATATCCCCCGGGAGTGTCGTAACCAAGAGTGCAGCAAGGCCCATTGTCGTGCACCAGTTCCTGTTCGAGTCTAGCTCAAAGCGGTGTTTTCGATTTTTACCCTTAGGTACATCTGTGTCAGAGCCGCCTCTACCTTCTTGTATCCAGACAGGGATGTATTTCTTGGAAAACTCACAAAATCTATACAATACCAAAATTCTAGTATGTTCTTCTATACAAATTCTCAAATTCTATCTTAGGACTATGTGTTATAATCAGAGTTTATCTAAATCTAGTTTATAAGGTTTGTACTAAACTTCCTTTGATACCAACTGTAATGCCCCGACCCCATTTACCCAGAGTCGGTGCATTGTTACGTATCATTGGCATGATCACAAAAGATGAAGTCTCGAAAGACCGATTAGTTATTAGCCTTGGAATCACTAGATACATTCATAAGGTTTACATCACAACATAAAGTGAAAAACTACAACAACATCTTCTCTCCATAGACCACACTCATATCCTCATACTATCCCGGCAGGTCATTTATAAAATACTTCTTCACATCCTGGGAAAAATAAAACATAGAAAGGGGTGAGCTCAGATGATCAGTAAGGATAACAATATAGCGGAAAGTTTCAAAAATAAGCATAAACATTTAAGGCAATGTATAACTAAAACAAAATCCTTTTAAACTTGAACTTCAGCATAATATGGAAAAGATAAAATAAAATAATGTCATTTACTTATTCACATGAATATTCTAATAGTCGAATAATCACATGCAATATAATGAACCAATTTCATAATAATGGAATGCGTAATACCAGACTATCATAACCACATATTCAAGGCCTTGTGCCAAGACTACAAATAATATTTTGTCAAGGCCCTATGCCAAGACACTATTTTGTCACATGAGACCTACCGATTCCTCGAGGAGCTATAGTAGGCTCCACCCATTACATACTAAGTCCAATGCATTCCTCATATAAAAAGTTTGAAACATAACGTAAAAATTCGTATTATAACTAGCATATGAAATGTTAGTACTTTAACCACAAACCATGAATGGTATAAAAATTGCACATCCACAGTCAAACATAACTCATTCAATACAATATGGAAGATTTTATTGTATCAGATTAACCTCAATCGAGATTAATGAAGGATATTGACATAGATGAAAATAATCATCAAAACTGTTAGAGAGAAATATTCCCCTTTTTCTTGAAATCATTTAAAAGACACACTATTGGTCAAGAAGCCATTTAAAATGAATTTTTGAATCAAAGTGTCTCATACCACTTTGAAACTTTTAAAAGGAATTTTAAATTTAAAACATTAATGTCCATATAAATAAATTCTTAAAACCATTTTTAAATCATGGACATTAATGAAAAATATTTAGAATAATAAATCTTTAAATCATTTTAAAATGATATTTTAGTTAGAGTTTGTAACACCCCGAGATTTTATGAAAAATATTCTTTTTAATTTCATTAATGTCTTGTGTTGTACACTACATCAAAAGGAGATTTCACAACACGAATCCCTGACCTTCCTTACATTACACGCAATCGCGACCTTCCTCGATAGTGTGTGTAGTACGCAATACCAAGTTTCACTAAACGAGATATTATTATAATATTATTATGAACCAACTGTTATGAATAGTAATACCCACTTTTTGAAATTTTCTAAATTTTATCTTTCAAAATGGACTTCATTTTTGTATTTGGAATATCGAAATTAGATTATGGTGAAATTTTGGTAATTTTCGGATAACTTTCATATTCTGATGAATAGTGAAAATTACTAAATTTTAATTAAAAACAACTTTTTTAATAAAAATAATTAATAGTGATAAATTATTAATTTGAGTCGTTTAAAATTATATTTAGAATATATTTTTACAATTTAATAAAATTTTGTTCATTAGATGTAATTTCACATTTAAACCATACATAAACAAATGTCAATCTTTTGATAGTTATTATCTCTTAAAAACACGCTATTTGTTTGGACGACGGGAATTAATTTTTAAATTAGTTAACGTAACTGATATGTTTTGAATTTTCTAAAATAGACATAATTTTTGAATTAATAATATCAAATATAGCTTAGGCCTAATTTTTTGTATTTTTTTGGAAACTTTCATTTTTTGATGAATAGTGAAACAACTAAGTGGTAGTTAAAAAACTGAATTTTTCATAAAACTTAATTTTACCGCTTCTGTGAGTGGAATTTCAAAAATCCAAGAGACATGGTTAATATCAAGGACTAAAATGTGGTTCAATGAGATGAAAATAATTTTTGGTGAATAGTAACTTTTTACTTTTTTTACCATGTTTAAAAGTAAATAAGGTAATTAAGGGTAAATGTGTTATTGCTATTACCTTAACACATGTCCTAATTCTATTGGATAAGTTTAATTAGACCAAAAACAACCTTAGTAATAAAATATGACCATTTAGGCCCACTTGGATTAGATTGGGACATTTATTATTAATTTATTTAAAGAAGGGTTAAAATAGTTAAAATCAAAGTTTAATAACTAAATAATTTTTAATATAGTGTTATACATAAGATAAATTCGACTATAAATATTCATTAGAAAGATAAAATGGATTCCTACATAATGGAATTTTATTTTTATTTTTTGGACTTAAAATAATTTAATTTATTTATGACACAATGATGATGCAGTAATTATCTTATTAATGCAATCTTGAAATAATTGATGTTATAAATACCCAAATAAATGTAATTTGAGAATTTTTATGAATTACAATAATTTAATATGTTAATATGACATGTTAGTATTGATTCAATTAGCTTTTTTAGAGATAATCATTCTGTTATGATTTTCACAAAAATCAATTACCAAATAGTGTCAAAATTGACATAAAATAGTTTTTAAAACAAATATTATATTATTAATTGTTATTATATTCCTAAAAATCTATGGTTCGGCCAAGATATTTATATCATGATAGGTGTATCATTAATGGACCACTTGGGAGTCTCTTGGATGTATATGGTAAGTTTATTAACTATATAATATAAAAATACAAAGTGACATGGTAAATGTCAATCTAATTAACTAAGAGTTAACACTAAAAGTTAAGGTTAATATAATGACCTAAACTTCTCTAAATTCTATTGGATGAGAGGCTTTCGACCTATCCCCACCTTAGCTACTAAATAAATCAATTTGGATCTATTAAAAACAGAATATGACTTTATAATAAAATAATATTTTTAGTTATTCCAAAGGTGCCCCTCTCCTCCCTTATAAAAGGGCACCTCCTCCCTCTCTTCCTCACACCACTTTGAGCCTTCAAGCTCCGCCAACCCCTGCCAAATTCTCTTCTCCAGTTCCCTAGAAACATCCTAGAGGTCCTTGTCTTCTTCGAAGACCAATTTTAGTGCCCTAAGAGGAGGTCTCAAAGAGGCGCTTCAAAGAAGAGGTAATGTCTGTTACCGATTCTTTCACCATTATTTATTCTTCCACTTCTTCTTCTTAGGTTGTTTAATTATGAAGTAATAACATCAGTATCACTCATATACTGATATTATATTATTTGTATGAAACAACCATATTTCTCCATCTATCCAGCCTACGGAAAACGAAATCACCGCGTGTGCGTACATACGGAATACCGTCTCCACGCAGGGGTGTAACCTATTTTCCACCACCACCTTACTTGGATGGGTATAATGGTGTAAATAATAACTATATATGATTATTTTAAAGTGATATTGATTCTATAATAGTATACATACACTCCAATAAAATTCCACGATCATGGGAATGATATCATCGCTCGTGCGTACATACGGAATACTGTCTCCACGACGCGATGAGATTCATTCTCAATGATTAACCATTCATAAATGATTATTGTAGCGGTCTAGAATTACATTCAGTGGACTATAATTGATACCTATCAGGGCACTCCATGGGTGGCTACACCCCCTGGGCGGGACACACCACCATCCCCAGTGGCAGCCATTTCCTCATGAAGCCCTTGGGCGGAGAGCCATGCTTCGTCCAACGCTCACATGTGAGAGTTCCCAAGGATCGGATACATTCCTACATCCTTTGCCTCTGATACCAACTGTAGATACCTGAAGCTTGACGTACATGGACATTACATTACTTTTTTGGAATACTTAGTACATTACAAAAACACACACACAAGGACCGTAATAGTTTAGTGTATTTAGAAACTCGGAATATAATCTTCTAATCGTGGTGAAAAATCTTCAACATCTCCCATAAAGATCATCCATTTTTTTATTACCTAAAACCTTTATTTATATCCTGGGGAAAAGAAAATATAAAAGGTTGAGCTCAAATGCTCAGTAAGGGTAAACAAAATAAATATCAATCACATCATATTCATAAGAACATAACATCTTGGAAATCTTAACCTGCAAAACAGATCATAATATCATAACATGGGATAATTCATAGTAGTGAAATGTAATCCCAATATTCATAACGTAAAACATGAAACTTTTTGTCATACACACATAATCATAGATAATCATTTCTTATTAGTCAAGACTCATTGCCAAGACTATCTTAGTGGACGAAGACTATTTCTGAACCGAGTTCACTCCTCGTTTCAGTCCTGTTTCACTGAACTGGTATAACCTTCCGTTCCATCCATGTCTATCTCATGAGATATAAAATCTTTACACAATGCATTGGAGGGAGATATAGGTCCCACCCATCTCATAATGATACCATTCTTATGTGTTCCACAAAATCATAAACCATACATCATAGCATAACCCATGTAATAAAAATGGGAATCTTAAACATCATGACATCATAAAACAATTTATATAAGATAAAGGAATTCATAAAAATATTTCCATAACAACATAATCAAATCAATGTAATAATAGGGATAGAAACAGAACCCTATATTATCTTAGATGGAAAATAATTTTGATAATACATTTGAACTCCATACTTGAGGAAAATATCCTTTCTACTTCAAAAAAACTTTTCATTTCCTAACATGTCATACAATTCTAAACTAAAAAAAGTTGATTAAAAATAAACTTGAAAACATGTAAAGGAAGCTTATTGGAGATAATGTTTTAAAAATCCATTCATGTCGTATAAGTTAAAAAACATTCTTCTCGTACTTTTGTCAGAAAAGTCAAAAAGTACCTCGTATAAAAAATGACAAAAGATTCCTTTCATATATTTTACTAAAAACTCACCGAAGGGTAAAATTGGATTTAAACAATTGTAGGTATATGGAAACAATATTAAATATTGAGGGAACATGGATGTGGATGATAAAATACACCCCAGTAAATACCAAAGTATAAACAATCACGGATAAAAAATGAGATTGTGATATTTTCCCTTACCTTAGGTCCGATTTACTTCGCAAGTGTACGAACCTCCTGTATAATGATTTAAATAATGTCATTGACTTATTCCAGAATCATACTCATTGTTATGATATCATATATGGTTCACTAATGACTTTATATTACCCGTTCTTTTCTAAATTCCATGTTAAAGAGCTTTTTGGGTAAAATCGTTTCATTTGTCGTCTGTGTTTTGACTTGTAATTATTTATATGATTACTTAGATCATGATTACTTAATTCCAGAATATAAAACATGATTTATATATAATATATATTCATAATATACATATATATAATAGATCAGTAAATCTAAAGAAATACACCGTTCATGGAGACGGTAGGCCGTACGTACGCATGAACGCTGTTTTCGTTTCCTTATTGAGTTGAATGGAATTAAGTAGATGACATACATATATATAAACATAAATCCAGTATCATTATTATGTAATATATTTCATTATTACTTATTATATATACTTTATAATCATTCATTAGTGGTTAACGTGGAGAATGAATCTCATCGCGTCGTGGAGACGGTAGTCCGTACGTACGCACGAGCGATTATATCATTCTCATGATCCTGGAATTGTATTGGAGTGTATGTATACTATTTCAGAATTAATATCACTTTAAAATAATCATATATAGTTATTATTTACACCATTATACCCATCCAAGTATGGTGGTGGTGGAAAATAGATTACACCACGGCATGGAGACGGTATTCCATACGTACGCACGTGCGGTGATTTCGTTTTCCGTAGGATGGATAGATGGTGAAATTGGGTTGTTTCATACTTATAATAACATATCAGTATATTATTGATACTGATGTTATTACTTCATGATGAAACAACTAAAGAAGAAGAAGTGTAAGAAGAAATAAAGATGAAAGAATCGGTAACGTGCATTACCTCTTCTTTGAAGCGCTTCTTTAAGACCTCCTTTTAGGGCACTAAAATTGGTCTTTGAAGAAGACCAGGACCTCTAGGATGTCTCTAGGGAAGTGGAGAGAAGAAATTCTCCGGGTTTGGCCGATCTTGAAGGCTCAAAGTGTTGTGAGGAATAGATGTAGGAGGTGCCCTTTTATAAGGGAGGAGAGGGGCACCTTTGGAATAACTAAAAATATTATTTTATTATAAAGCCAAATTCGGTTTTAAATAGCTCCAAATTAATTTATTTCTAAGATATGGTTGGGATGGGTCTAAATCCTCTCATCCAATAGAATTTAGACAAGTTTAGGTTCCTATTTTAACTTTATCATTTATATTTAACTTTAAGTTAGATAATTTTACTTTTACCGTGTCTTCTTGTTTTCTTACACTATAAGGTTAATAAACTTACTATATCAATCCAAACGAACCCCAAGTTGTTTATTATTAATATATATAACCTTATCTAAGTAATTTGGCCTAGCCTTATATTTTTAGGAATAAAATAACAATTAATAATATAATATTTGTTTTAAAAACTATTTTATGTCAATTTGGACACTATTTAGTAATTGATTTTTGTGAAACTCATAACAGAATGATTAGTTAGAAAACAGTTAATTAAATCAATACTAACATGTCATATTAGTCTATAAAATTATTGGAATTCATAAAAAGGGTTAAATTATATTTATTTTGGTATTTATAATATCAATTATTATAATGTTTCATTATTATGGTAATTACTGCATCATCATTGTGTCATAAATAAATTAATTTATTCAATGTCTAAAAATTATAAATAAAATATCATTATGTAGGAAATCTTA
This sequence comes from Viscum album, assembly GCA_963277665.1. Taxonomy (NCBI): domain Eukaryota; kingdom Viridiplantae; phylum Streptophyta; class Magnoliopsida; order Santalales; family Viscaceae; genus Viscum; species Viscum album. Next base: position 1,585,539,805 of record OY728141.1, on the reverse strand, counting down.
TTATCTTTCTAATGAATATTTAAAATCGAATTTATCTTATGTATAACCCTATATTAAAAATGTTTTAGTAAATAAACTTTGATTTTAACTCTTTTAACTCTTCTTTGAATTAAATAATAATAAATGTCCTAATCTAATCCAAGTGGGCCTAAAGGGTCATATTTTATTTCTAAGGTTGTTTTTGGTCGAATTACACTTATCCAATAGAATTAGGACATGTGTTAGGGTAATAAAAATATCATCTTTACCCTTAATTACCCTATTTACTTTTAATCGTGGTAAAAAAAAGTAAAAAGTTACTATTCACCAAAAATTATTTTCATCTCATTGAACCACATTTTACTTACTGACATCAAACGTGTCTCTCGGATTTTTGAAATTCCACTCACAGAAGCGGTAAAATTAAGTTTTATTGAAAATTCATTTTTTTTACTACCACTTAGTGGTTTCACTATTCATCAAAAAAATGAAAGTTTCCAGAAAAATACCAAAAATTAGGCCTAAGATAGATTTGATATTATGAACTCAAAAATGATGTCTATTTTACCAAATTCAAAACATATCAGTTGCATTGACTAATTTAAAAATTAATTCCCGTCGTCAAAAAAATAGCATGTTTTTAAGAGATAATAACTATCAAAAGATTGACACTTGTTTATAACTGGTTTAAATGTGAAATTACATCCAATGACCAACATTGTATTAAATTGTAAAAATATATTCTAAATATACTTTAAAACCACTCAAATTAATAATTTATCACTATTAATTATTTCAATTAAAAAAGTTGTTTTTAATTAAAATTTAGTAATTTTCACTATTCATCAAAATATGAAAGTTATTCGAAAAGTACCAAAATTTCACCCTAAGATAATTTTGATATTCCGAATCCAAAAATGAAATCCATTTTAAGAGATGAAATTTCTAAAATTTTAAAAGGTGGTTATTACTATTCATAACGGCTAGTTTTAATAATATTTTAATAACATATCGTTGTTTAGTGAAACTCGGTATTGCGTACTACACACGCTATCAAGGAAGGTCTTGATTGCGTGTAATGCAAGGCAAGTCAAGGATGTTTGTTGTACAAGATCCTTTTGGTGTAGCGTACAACACAAGACATTAATGAAATTAAAAAGAATATTTTTCATAAAATCTCAGGGTGTTACATTCTACCCCCCTTAAAATGAATTTCGCCCACGAAATTCGTCGGGGTTATAAATGGGTTACTATTCAAAAGTTTCTTTAATATAAACCCACATCGTAAAAAAGAATACCAAAACCAATCTTTAAAAACAAAAGTATGAAACGTAACGGTTACCCAAATAAACTAATCACTGGGTTTCCACATAGGTGAAAATATGGATATGGAAGAGAAATCTAATCATCATGTTTTGAAGGAGAGTGGTAGAGAACATGGCTATGGAAAATGCATCAATCACAAAGCTATAAATTTGTGACGATCTAAGGTACCATCTGATTCATCAGATATAAGAGCACTAGGACAAAATTTTTGGTTTTCAATATCATTTCCCTAAAGTTGATGAAACTGGAATTAGAAGAAATACTTTCATGATTTCGGTATAGTCTCACTGTTGGCCGTTCTTTGGACAATTTCCACTTTATCTCTTAAATAAATGAAGTTGAATTTGTCATTCGTGATGTGTTAGCAGATCATGTGATAGAATGATGGGTCATTCCATCTGTCTCAAACAAAAGGTTAGAAAAGTTATCAAAAAATACATAAGTCCATCTATAGTGAGATTAATCATATATGGTTCCTAAAATGGACTTATACTTCATATATAATACTTCTTAATATAATAAAACTAGTTTCTACTAAACAGGGACTTCTTGTAGGCCAGTGGTAGGTGATAAAGGCCAATCACACTTCGGTTGTGGGTTCGATTCCCACAGCCTTGTCCGACGCGATGGGTTGCCGCCCGTCCTGCAGGTTGTCCTTTTCTAAAACTATATTACTATAACATCCCATCAATAATATCGAAAAAACTTCTATCCTTAAACAATACTAACTTATGTCTAAAATAATACATTCCAATCTTTAGGCTTATCCATAATACTGCAGTCCACTCTCATAATATAGTGAAAACGATTACCAGAGATTTAATACCATCATTGATCCCCATATATCATAAGATATGTCTTGTTGGTCACATTCCAAACATTTAAAGGCATTAATCATGTATTCTCTTGAATACCCATTAAACCTTAGTGAAAACATGAATGTAGTTAAAATTTAACACCTTCCACATACCAAAATCCTCAAAATTCTATATACTCAAACCATGATATCACTTAGTCCTTGTATCAATCATGAGCTCATGAATACTGTCAAACATTTCATTCTTTCCTTATCCCTTCATTATGCGCATATCATCTTTTTTCCAAAAATATCTCAATAACTTTCCATGGTTACCGGTACCATAAAATTATTGAAAACCACAATAGACAAATACATAAATATTCCAATATTCCATGATACTATATACAACATTATTTTGGAATCCCATTAAAAAAACACTTAATCATTCCACCACATCGTTTTCATATTCAACATCGCCAATGATGATCGCATGTGACTTCCCTTTGTCCTTTGCCTTAATTGGTTGCTCATGTTGATCATCACTAACCCTTGGATTAGGGCATTTATTAGCATAATTCCCCATTTCCTTGCACTTGAAGCATTGAAGTGTAGTAGGTTCATTCTGTGTATCCCTTCCTTTGTTTGCATCATTAGACATCTTCTTCCCATCATTGAGGCATTCAAATTCCCTATGACATTCATTTCCACATTTGAAACATTTACTTGTCCCTTTAAGACAATCTCCACCATGCTTCTTTCCACACTTTGAGCATAAGGAAACATTCATCTTCTTTTCACCATTATTCTGAGATTTCTCCTTCAACTACAGCTTTTGTTTCTTGTCAAAACTATGAGGTGGATAAGTAACACCAACTTCTATTTCTACCTTGATAGCACAACGCACAATTTCTTCATAGCTACTGAAGTCTCTTATAGCTAATGCCCTTCGAAGATTTGGTTTTAAGCCACTGAAGAATCGATAAACTTTACTTTCAGGTTGGATGATAAATCCAGATGCATACCTTCCAAGCCTTGTAAAATTCGATTCATATATACCAACAGATTCATCATCCTTTTGCTTTAGTTCAAGAAACTCCTTCTCCATCTTTGTTTGAAGAATACGAGGGAAGTACTTATTGAAAAATAAGTTCTTGAACTCGTCCCATTCCATAGACTCAATTTCATCTCTTTGCCTCGTATTCTTGATAAGATTCCACCATTGATCAGCTTCACCTTCCAAACGATATACTGCTAATATGACTTTATCATGTTCAAAACATTGAAGAACTGAAAATATCTTTTCAGTGGTACTGATCCATTGTTCAGCAACAAGTGGATCAGAAGACCCACTGAAAGAAGGTGGACGTTGCCTCATGAAGGACTCAATAGAATATTGTTCCCTTCTCTGCTCATTTGGAAGTCCAGAATGATTCATAGCTTGTGTAAGTATAGAAATAAGATTTTTCACTCCATATCTCATAACATTTGTTTGTTCAGGAGGACAATCATTGCATTGTCCATTGCATTGATCAACACAGTTCCTTCAGGTTCCAGCCATCATCTAAAACCCAAAAAGAATAGTGTGAGAGGCAAAAATCATGCTAGGGAAAACAACATAGTAAAGGGGGAGTACCCTCAATATCTAATATCTTAGGTTAAATTCTAAGATCGTTAGCGCAATTATAGGACTATAACCTATACGTATACTTAACCTTAGAGACATTCCTAGACATTCCTTAGAACTATCTCTAGGGATATTTCTAAAGTTCTCGCATCCTAGTTTCCAAAGGTTGACTAAACCTTTCCTCTGATACCAACTGTAGGGGTATGGAATTACTTCCAGTGGACTATAATTGATATCTATCAGGTCACTCCATGGGCGGTTACACCCCCTGGGTGAGACACACCACCATCCCCAGTGGCAGCCATTTCCTCATGAAGCCCTTGGGCGGAGATCCATGCTTCATCCAACGCTCACATGTAAGAGTTCCCAAGGATCGGATACATTCCTACCTCCTTTGCCCTTGATACCAACTGTAGAGACCCGAAGCTTGACGTACATGGACATTACATTACTTTTGTGGAATACTTAGTACATTACAAAAACACACACACAAGGACCTTAATATTTTAGTGTCTTTGGAAACTCGGAATATAATCTTCTAATCGTGGTGAAAGATCTTCAACATCTCCCATAAATATCTTCCCTTTTTTTCTTACCTAAAACCTTTATTTATATCCTCGGGAAAAGAATACATAAAAGGGTGAGCTCAAATTCCATGTAAGGGTAAACAAAAGAAATATCAATCACATCATATTCATAAGAACATAACATTTTGGAAATCTTAACCTGCAAAATAGATCATAATATCATAATATCATAACATGGGATAAATCATAGTAGTGAAATGTAATCCCAATAATCATAACTTAAAACATGAAAATTTGTGGCATACACACATAATCATATAGAATCATTTCTTATTAGTAAAGACTCATTTCCAAGACTATCTTAGTGGACAAAGTCCATTTCTGAACCGAGTTCACTCCTCGTTTCAGTCCTGTTTCACTGAACCGGCATAACCTGTCGTTCCATCCATGTCTATCTCATGAGATATAAAATCTTTACCCAATGCATTGGAGGGAGATATAGGTCCCACCCATCTCATAATGATACCATTCTTATGTGTGCCACAAAATCATAAACCATACATCATAGCATAACCCATGTAATAAAAATGGGAATCTTAAACATCATGACATCATAAAACAATTCATATAAGATAAAGGAATTCATAAAAATATTTCCATCACAACATAATCAAATCAATTTAATAATAGGGATAGAAATAGAACCCTATATTATCTTAGATGGAAAATAATTTTGATAAAACATTTGAACTCCATTCTTGAGGAAAATATCTTTTCTACATCAAATAAACTTTTCCTTTCCTAACATGTCATACAATTATAAACTAAAAGAAGTTGATTAAAAATAAACTTTAAAACTTGTAAAGGAATTTTATTGGAGATAATGTTTTAAAAATCCATTCATGTCGAATAAGTTAAAAAAACATTCTTCTCGTACTTTTGTCGGAAAAGTCCAAAAGTACCTCGTACGAAAAACAACAAAAGATTCCTTTCATATCTTTTACTAAAAACTCAACGAAGGGTAAAATTGGATTTAACCAATTGTAGATAGATGGAAACAATATTACATATTGAGTAAACATGGATTTGGATGATAAAATACACCCCAGTAAATACCAAATTATAAACAATCTCGGATAAAAAATGAGATTGTGATATTTTCCCTTACCTTAGGTCTGATTTTCTTCGCAAGTGTCTGAAACTCCTGTATAATGATTTAAATAATGTCATTGACTTATTCAATAATCATACTCATTGTTATGATATCATATATGTTTCACTTATGACTTTATATTACTCGTTCTTTTGTAAATTCCAGGTTAAAGAGCGTTTTGGGTAAAATCGTTTCATTTGTCGTCTGTGTTTTGACTTGTAATTATTCATATGATTACTTAGATCATGATTACATAATTCCAGAATCTAAAACATGATTTATATATAATATATATTCAGAATATACATATATATAATAGATCAATAAATGGAAAGAAATACACCGTTCATGGAGACGGTAGGTCGTACGTACGCATGAATGCTGTTTTCGTTTCCTTATTGAGTTGAATGGAATTAAGTGGATGACATACATATATATACATATAAATCCAGTATAATTATTATTTCATATATTTCATGATTACTTATTATATATACTTTATAATCATTCATGAATGGTTAACGTGGAGAATGAATCTCATCGCGTCGTGGAGACGGTAGTCCGTACGTACGCATGAGCGATGATATCATTATCATGATCGTGGAATTGTATTGAAGTGTATGTATACTATTTCAGAATTAATATCACTTTAAAATAATCATATATAGTTATTATTTACACCATTATACCCATCCAAGTAAGGTGGTGGTGGAAAATAGATTACACCACGGCGTGGAGACAGTATTCCGTACGTACGCACGCGCGGTGATTTTGTTTTCCGTAGGATGGATAGATGGTGAAATAGGGTTGTTTCATACTTATAATAACATATCAGCATATTAGTGATACTGATGTTATTACTTCATGATGAAACAACTAAAGAAGAAGAAGTGGAAGAAGAAATAAAGATGAACGAATCGGTAACTGGCATTACCTCTTCTTTGAAGCACTTCTTTGAGACCTCCTTTTAGGGCACTATAATTGGTCTTTGAAGAAGACCAGGACCTCTAGGATGTCTCTAGGGAAGTGGAGATAATAAATTGGCAGGGTTTGGCCAAGCTTGAAGGCTCAAAGTGGTGTGAGGAAGAGAGGGAGGAGGTGCCCTTTTATAAGGGAGGAGAGGGGCACCTTTGGAATAACTAAAAATATTATTTTATTATAAAGCCAAATTCGGTTTCAAATAGATCCAAATTAATTTATTTAGAATCTAAGGTGGATATGGGTCGAAATCCTCTAATCAAATATAATTTAGACAAGTTTAGGTTCCTATTTTAACCTTATCATTTATATTTAACTTTATGTTGGATAATTTTACTTTTACCGTGTCTTCTTGTTTTCTTACACTATAAGGTTAATAAACTTACTATATCAAGCCAAACGAACACCAAGTTGTTTATTATTAATATATATAACCTTATCTAAGTTATTTGGCAGAACCTTATGTTTTTAGGAATAAAATAACAACTAATAATATAATATTTTTTTTAAAAACTATTTTATGTCAATTTTGACACTATTTAGTAATTGATTTTTGTGAAACTCATAACAGAATGATTAGTTAGAAAACAGTTAATTAAATCAATACTAACATGTCATATTAGTCTATAAAATTATTGGAATTCATAAAAAGGGTTAAATTATATTTATTTTGGTATTTATAATATCAATTATTATAATGTTTCATTATTATGGTAATTACTGCATCATCATTGTGTCATAAATAAATTAATTTATTCAATGTCTAAAAATTATAAATAAAATATCATTATGTAGGAAATCTTATTATCTTTCTAATGAATATTTAAAATCGAATTTATCTTATGTATAACCCTATATTAAAAATGTTTTAGTAAATAAACTTTGATTTTAACTCTTTTAACTCTTCTTTGAATTAAATAATAATAAATGTCCTAATCTAATCTAAGTGGTCCTAAATGGTCATATTTTATTCCTAAGGTTGTTTTTGGTCGAATTACACTTATCAAATAGAATAATGACATGTGTTAGGGTAATAATAATATCATTTTTACCATTAATTACCCTATTTACTTTTAACCGTGGTAAAAAAAGTAAAAAGTTACTATTCACCAAAAATTATCTTCATCTCATTGAACCACATTTTACTTACTGACATCAACCGTGTCTCTCAGATTTTTGAAATTCCTCTCACAGAAGCAGTAAAATTAAGTTTTATGAAAAAATCATTTTTTTTTACTACCACTTAGTGGTTTCACTATTCATCAAAAAAATGAAAGTTTCCAGAAAAATACAAAAAATTAGGCTGAAGCTATATTTGATATTATGAACTCAAAAATGATGTCTATTTTACCATATTCAAAACATATCAGTTGCATTAACTAATTTAAAAATTAATTCCCGTCGTCAAAACAAATAGCGTGTTTTTAAGAGATAATAACTATCAAAAGATTGACACTTGTTTATAACTAGTTTAAATGTGAAATTACATCCAATGACCAACATTGTATTAAATTGTAAAAATAAATTCTAAATATACTTTAAAACTACTCAAATTAATAATTTATCACTATTAATTATTTCAATTAAAAAAGTTGTTTTTAATTAAAATTTAGTAATTTTCACTATTCATCAGAATATGAGAGTTATTCGAAAAGTACCAAAATTTCACCCTAAGCTAATTTCGATATTCCGAATCTAAAAATGAAGTCCATTTTGAGAGATAAAGTTTCTAAAATTTTAAAAGGTGGTTATTACTATTCATAACGTCTAGTTTTAATAATATTTTAATAGCATATCGTTGTTTAGTGAAACTAGGTATTGCGTACTACACACGCTATCGAGGAAGGTCTTGATTGTGTGTAATGCAAGGCAAGTCAAGGATGCGTGTTGTGCAAGCTCCTTTTGGTGTAGCGTACGACACAAGACATTAATGAAATTAAAAAGAATATTTTTCATAAAATCTCGGGGTGTTACAATTATAAAGTATATATAATAAGTAATCATGAAATATATGACATAATAATGATACTGTATTTATGTATATATATATGTATGTCATCTAATTAATTCCATTCAATTCAATGAGGAAACGAAAACAACGTTCATGCGTACGTACGGCCTACCGTCTCCATGAACGGTGTATTTCTTTCCATTTATCGATCTATTATATATATGTATATTCTGAATATATATTATATATAAATCATGTTTTATATTCTGTAATTAAGTAGTCATGATCTAATTAATCATATGAATAATTACAAGTCAAAACACGGACGACAAATGAGACGATTTTACCCAAAACGCTCTTTAACATGGAATTTACAAAAGAACGGGTAATATAAAGTCATAAGTGAACCATATATGATATCATAACAATGAATATGATTCTGTAATAAGTCAATGACATTATTTAAATCATTATACAGGAGGTTCGGATACATACGAAGCATATCGAACCTAAGGTAAGGGATAATTTTTCAAATCTCATTTTTATCCGAGATTGATAATTCGTAAGTATTTACTGGGGTTATTTCTATCATCCATGTCCATGTTTTATAAAAGTATTTTCATGTATATTTAAAGTCCTTTTTACCCATTCTTGACTTTTACTACATGGTATGTAAGGAATCTTTATTTTTTTTACGTTATGAGGTACTTTTTGACTTTTCCGGCAAAAGTACGAGAAGAATGTTTTTTTAACTTATACAACACGAACAGATTTTTACGTTTTTATAAAGAATTATTTTAATGAAGATTCCTCCAAAAGATTTCATGGCTATTTCCAAAAAAATATCTTTCTTTCAAAATTGCATGGCGTTTTTTGAAAAGAAATTGATTTTGAAGAAGAAAGGATATTTTCCTCAAGAATTCATTTCAAGTGTTTTATCAAACCCGTTTTTCCATCTAAGATAACATTATTTCATATGTGTATGTTTCAAGTATAATGTCTCTATGATTTACATGGTTTCACTTTTCTTATTATGAAATGATATCAATTTCTTTTATATGGATTATGTGATGATGGAATGATGTTTATGAAACCCATTTTATTCTTTGGGTTATGATGAATGATTTATGTTTATGTTGTGGCACAAGTAAGAATGATTTCATTATGAGATGGGTGGGACCTATATATCCCTCCAATTCATTGGGTAAAGATTTATATCTCATGAGATAGACATGGCTGGAACGATAAGTTAATCTGGTTTAGTGTTACAGTACTGAAACGAGGAGTGAACTCGATTCAGAAAGGGACTTTGTCCACTAAGATGGTCTTGGAAGCAATGCCTTGGCTAATATGGAAATCATTACATGTGCTTAATGGATGCCACAATTACATGTTTTATTCCCATGCTATGTTATCATTATTTATGTTCCATTATGATCTATGCCTTATGTACTTCCATGTTTTAAGTCGTTGCTCAAGATTTTGATGTTTAAACATTATGATCATGTTTTTAGGTTCAAATGTGTATGGTATGTTTTATTTTATCCATGCTTACCCTTACTGAGAATTTGAGCTCACCCTTTTTATGTTTTATTTTTCCCCAGGATTAAAAGAAAGGTTTTAGGTAAGGAAACAAAAAGTGGAAGATCTTTATGGGAGATGTTGAAGATCTTTCACCACGATTAGAAGATTACGATCCAAGTTTCCAAAGACACTAAACTATTACGGTCCTTGTGTGTCTGTTTTTGTTATGTATTATGTATTCTGCAAAAGTAATGTAATATCTATGTACGTCAAGCTTCAAGTCTCTACAGTTGGTATCATAGGAATGGTTTAGTCAACCTTTGGAAACTAGGATGCAAAAACGTTAGTGAGATCCCTATAGATATTTCTAAGGTATGTCTAGGGATGTCCCTAAGGATAAGTATACGTATAGGATATAGTCCTAGAACTACGGTAACGATATTATAGTTTAACCTAAGATGTTAGATATTGAGGGAACTCCCCCTTTACTATGTTGTTTTCCCTATCATTATTTTTGCCTCTCATACTATTCTTTTTGGGTTTTAGAAAATGGCTGGAAACAGGAAGATTCACGATAATGGAGGATATGACAGACAATGGAATGATATTCTTCATGAGAAACCAAATGAAATGGGATATGGAAGTCCAAACATCGTTATTATGCCTAATCAGCAATCTCATAATATGATCAATAATCTCAAATTTGGTAAGTTTCCTGACTCAGATAATAATAGAAAGATGGAGTTTCATGATGATCATAGAGGAAAGAAAGTTCAATTTCCCTCATGTAAATCATGTGGGAAGAGGCATCAGGGAGATTGTTTCAAAGGAACTACAAGATGCTTTGGGTGAGGAAAAGAAGGACACAAAGCCAGTAAGTGAAAAGGAAAAGGTTCAGTTATCACCATGGACAAGGATAGAGGTATTGCTATGACATCAACAATGATTAGATGTTTTAAATGTGGAATGTACGGGCATTATGAAAACCAATGCCCTAAGGGAAAGTCTCATGAAGAGAATCAGTATGGTCGTATGGGTAGTATCTATGTTGATAATGATGAAGAGACTACAAATGATATGTGAGATGAAAGAATTGTTGAAGCTCGGTCAATGGTATAATAAGGTAGTGGAATGATTACATGTTTATCAAGTGTAATGTTGTATAAGTAATCTCATGGTACTATGGAATAAAGAGACATCTAAGGATCATTACACTGTTGTCTTTCCTTACGTTTTGAAAGTGTATGATTAATGGTACCAGTAACCATGAAAGGTTATTCAGATATTTTCAGAAAGTTGATGATATGCGCATAATTAAGGGATAAGGAGAAAATTAAATGTTTGATAGTATTCATGAGCTCATGACTAATATAAGGAGAAGGTTATATCATGGTTTGAGTATATAGAATTTTTGGATTTTGGTATGTGGAAAGAGTTAACTTTTGACAGCATTCTTGTTTTCACTAAGGTTTAATAGGTATTCATTTTTCAAGAGAATACATGATTAAGGTATTCACATGATTGGAATGTGACCAGCAAGATATATGGGGGATAAATGATGGTATTCACATGCTTGGTTGATGACCTTTCAAGTAATCATTTTCTTTATACTGTGAGATTGGACATATGTATTTTGGATAAGCCTAAAGATTGTAATGAATTATATTGGACATAAGTTAGTATTGTTTAAGGCTAGAATTTTTTTATAATGTAGTTTTAGAAAAAGGACAACCTGCAGGATGGGCGACAGCCCATCGCGTCGGACAAGGCTGTGGGAATTGAACCCACAACCGAAGTGTGACTGGCCTTTATCGCCTACCACTGGCCTACAGGAAGTCCCTGTTTAGTAGAAACTAGTTTTATTATATTAAGCAGTATGATATATGAAGTATAAGTCCATTTTGGGAACCGTATATGATTAATCTCACTATAGATGGACTTATGTATTTTTTGATAACTTTTCTAACCTTTTGTTTGAGACAGATGGAATGACTCATCATTCTATCACATGATATGCTAACACATCACGAATGACAAATTCAACTTCATTTATTTAAGATATGAAGTGTAAATTTTCCAAAGAATGACCAACGGTGAGACTTTACCAAAATCACGAAAGTATTTCTTCTAATCCCAATTTCATCAACTTTAGGGAAATGATCATGAAAACCAAAAATGTTGTCCTAGTGCTCTTATATCTGATGAATCAGATGGTACCTTAGAACGTCACAAATTTATGGCTTTGTTATTATTGGATTTTACATAGCCATGTTCTCTACCACTCTCCATCAGAACTTGATGGTTAGATTTTTCTTCCATATCCATATTTTCACCTATGTTCTCCTTCATGGAAACCCAGTGATGAGTTAATTTGGGTAACCGTTACGTTTCATACTTTAGTTTTTAAATCCATGTTTTGGTATTTCTTATTACGATGTGGGTTTCTATTAATGAAACTTTCGAGTAGTAAACCATTTATAACCCCGACGAATTTCGAGGGAGAAATTCATTTTAAGGGGGGTAGAATGTAACACCCCGATATTTTATGAAAAATATTCTTTTTAATTTCATTAATGTCTTGTGTTGTATGCTACAACAAAAGGAGCTTTCATAACACGCATCCCTGACTTTCCTTGCATTACACGCAATCGAGACCTTCCTCGATAGTGTGTGTAGTACGCAATACCGAGTTTCACTAAACGAGATATTATTATAATATTATTATGAACTAGCCGTTATGAATAGTAATACCCACTTATTGAATTTTTATAAATTTTATCTTTCAAAATGGACTTCTTTTCTGGATTCTGAATATCGAAATTATCTTAGGATGAAATTTTGGTACTTTTCGGATAAATTTCATATTCTGTTGAATAGTGAAAATTACTAAATTTTAATTAAAAACAAATTTTTTATTAAAAATAATTAATAGTGATAAATTATTAATTTGAGTGGTTTTAAAGTATATTTAGAATATATTTTTACAATTTAAAACAATGTTGATCATTGGATGTAATTTCACATTTAAACCAGACATAAACAAGTGTCAATCTTTTGATAGTTATTATCTCTTAAAAACACGCTATTTGTTTTGACGACGGGAATTAATTTTTAAATTAGTTAATGTAACTGATATGTTTTTAATTTGTTAAAATAGATATAATTTTTGAATTCATAATATCAAATATAGCTTAGGCCTAATTTTTGGTATTTTTCTGGAAACTTTCATTTTTTGATGAATAGTGAAACCACTAAGTGGTAGTTAAAAAACTGAATTTTTCATAAAACTTAATTTTACTGCTTCTGTGAGTGGGATTTCAAAAATCAGAGAGACACGGTTAATATCAAGGACTAAAATGTGGTTCAATGAGATGAAATTTTTTTTTGGTGAATAGTACCTTTTTACTTTTTTACCACTATTAAAAGTAAATAGGGTAATTAAGGGTAAAAGTGTTATTATTATTACCTTAAAACATGTCCTAATTCTATTTGATAAGTTTAATTCGACCAAAAACAACCTTAGGAATAAGATATGACCATTTAGGCCCACTTGGATTAGATTAGGACATTTATTATTAATTTATTTAATGAAGGGTTAAAATAGTTAAAATCAATGTTTAAAAACTAAATCATTTTTAATATAGGTTTATACATAAGATAAATTAGACTATATATATTCATTAGAAATATAAAAATATTTACTACATAATTGTATTTTATTTGTAATTTTTAGACTTAAAATAATATAATTTATTTATAACACAATGATGATGCAGTAATTATCATATTAATGCAATATTGAAATAATTGATGTTATAAATACCCAAATAAATGTAATTTGAGACTTTTTATGAATTACAATAATTTTATATGTTAATATGACATGTTGGTATTGATTTAATTAGCTTCATTCGAACTAATCATTCTGTTATGATTTTCACAAAAATCAATTACCAAATAGTGTCAAAATTGATATAAAATAGTTTTTTAAAAAAAATATTATATTATTAACTGTTATTATATTCCTAAAAAACTAAGGTTCTGCCAAGATACTTATATTATGATAAGTGTATCATTAATGGACCACTTGGGGGTCTCTTGGATGTATATGGTAATTTTATTAACTATATAATATAAAAATACAAAGTGACATGGTAAATGTCAATATAATTAACTAAGAGTTAAAACTAAAATTTAAGGTTAATATAATGACCTAAACTTGTCTAAATTCTATTGGATAAAATTATTTCGACCTATCCCCACCTTATCTTCGAAATAAATCAATTTGGAGCTATTAAAAACAGAATATGACTTTACAATAAAATAATATTTTTGGTTATTCCAAAGGTGCCCCTCTCCTCCCTTATAAAAGGGCACCTCCTCCCTCTCTTCCTCACGCCACTTTGATCCTTCAAGCTCGGTCAAACCCTGCCAAATTCTCTTCTCCACTTCCGTAGAAACATTCTAGAGGTCCTGGTTGTCTTCAAAGACCAATTTTAGTGCCCTAAGAGGAGGTCTCAAAGAGGCGCTTCAAAGAAGAGGTAATGTCTGTTACCGATTCTTTAACCTTTATTTCTTCTTCCACATCTTCTTCTTAGGTTGTATCATTATGAAGTAATAACATCAGTATAAATCATATAATTATATTCTATTATAAGTATGAAACAACCCTATTTCACTATCTATCCATCCTACGGAAAACGAAATCACCGCGCGTTTGTACGTACGGAATATCGTCTCCACACCGTGGTGTAATCTATTTTCCACCAACACCTTACTTTGATCGGTATAATGGTGTAAATAATAACTATATATGATTATTGTAAAGTTATATTAATTCTGTAATAGTATACATACACTCCCATAAAATTCCACGATCATGGGAACGATATCATCGCTCGTGCGTACGTACGGAATACCGTCTCCATGACGCGATGAGATTCATTCTCAATGATTAACCATTCATAAATGATTATAAAGTATATATAATAAGTAATCATGAAATATATGACATAATAATGATATTTTATTTATGTATATATATATATATATGTATGTCATCCAATTAATTACATTCAATTCAATGAGGAAACGAAAACAACGTTCATGTGTACGTACGACCTACCGTCTCCATGAACGGTGTATTTATTTCCCTTTATCGATCTATTATATATATGTATATTCTGAATATATATTATATATAAATCATGTTTTATATTCTTGAATTAAGTAATCATGATCGAAGTAATCATATGAATAATTACAAGTCAAAACACGGATGACAAATGAAACGATTTTACCCAAAACGCTCTTTAACATGGAATTTACAAAAGAACGGGTAATATAAAGTCATAAGTGAACCATATATGATATCATAACAATGAATATGATTCCTTAATAAGTCAATTACATTATTTAAATCATTATATAGGAGTTTCGGATACGTACAAAGCATATCGGACCTAAGGTAAGGGATAAATTTTCAAATCTCATTTTTATCCGAGATTGCTTATTCGTAAGTATTTACTGGGGTTATTTCTATCATTTATGTCAATGTTTTATAAAAGTATTTTCATGTATGTTTAAATTCCTTTTTACCCATTCTTGACTTTTAGTACATGGTATGTAAGTAATCTTTCTTTTGTTTACATTACAAGGTACTTTTTGACTTTTCCGGCAAAAGTACGAGAAGAATGTTTTTATAACTTATATGACACGAACGGATTTGTACGGTTTTATGAAGCCTTATTTTCATGAAGCTTCCTCCAAAATATTTCATGGCTATTTCCAACGAAATATCTTTCTTTCAAAATTGCATGACGTTTTTGTGAAAAGAAATTGATTTTGAAGAAGAAAGGATATTTTCCTCAAGAATTCAATTCAAGTGTTTTATCAAAACCATTTTTTCATCTAAGATGACATTATTTCATATGTGTATGTTTCAAGTATAATGTCTCTATGATTTACATGGTTTCACTTTTCTTATTATGAAATGATATCCATTTCTTTTATATGGATTATGTGATGATGGAATGATGTTTATGAAACCCATTTTATTCTTTGGGTTATGATGAATGATTTATGTTTATGTTGTGGAAAAAGTAATAATTATTTCATTATGAGATGGGTGGGACCCATATATCCCTCCAATTCATTGGGTAAAGATTTATATCTCATGATATAGACATGGCTGGAACGGTAAGTTAATCTAGTTCAGTGTTACAGGACTGAAACGAGGAGTGAACTCAATTCAGAAAGAGACTTTGTCCACTAAGATGGTCTTGGCAGCAATGCCTTGGATACTATATAAATCATTACATGTGCTTAATGGATTCCACAATTACATGTTTTATTCCCATGCTATGTTATAATTATTTATGTTCCATTATGATCTATTCCTTATGTACTTCCATGTTTTAAGTAGTTGCTCAAGATTTTGATGTTTAAACATTATGTTCATGTTTTTAGGTTCAAATGTGTATGGTATGTTTTATTTTATCCATGCTTACCCTTACTAAGCATTTGAGCTCACCCTTTTTATGTTTTATTTTCCCCCAGGATTAAAAGAAAGGTTTTAGGTAAGGAAACAAAAAGTGGAAGATCTTTATGGGAGATGTTGAAGATCTTTCACCACGATTAGAAGATTACGTTCCAAGATTCCAAAGACACTAAACTATTATGGTCCTTGTGTGTCTATTTTTGTTATATATTATGTATTCTGCAAAAGTAATGTAATATCTATATACATCAAGCTTCGGGTCTCTACAGAGTTCCTAACCAAAAGAGAGACACTTGAATACAAATAATTTAGGTAATAAAAACATTGTAATATCATGATAATAAAGGTATGCATGATATACTAGGTCAAAGTACATTATATACACTATATAAAATTGATTTGGTGTATAACAACAAAGGAGTCTCAATGGAATGTATATTGAGATGAAATGTCTCATGAAGACCGTATCCTTAGGTTTAGGATAAATCAACAATATAATTATGTGTGAAAAATATAAATACACTCAATATGATTGGATATTCAGTGTAAAACAATCAAAGGACATTCACACATATTCTTGTAAAAACAACACCAATGAATTAGATGTTTAACTCAATAAATGGAGATTGAGTTAAAATTACTCGTATCAAGTTCATATCGATGACTTGAGAATTTATCAATGGAGTGATTATGTGTATCAAAATTATATACATAGAAAGAGGAGTGGAAATTATGACATAAGCAAATGAATAGTGATTCCACACATAATCTTGGAGTAAAATAATCAATGAAGTATGTGCAAAGCTGAATAGGTGGAAATTGAGATTTCAAATTCCCTTATCGATTAGGTAACTTATGAAACATACACCCATTAAAGAATTATAGTAAAATGATGATTTAGATATCCATAAATTAAAGTATATTACACAATTAATACAATCATGGGAATTACACACACCACATGCAATAAATAAGTGGTGAACAATGGAAATCTCACAGAATTTAAAGTGAGATAAGAAACCCCTTAATTTGTACTTTTTCCTTGGTAGAGGGTAGGTTAACCTCCTGTATAATGGGTAAATAATTTTTATTGAATTATAAAATAATAATATACATTAATATGGTATCATATATGATCTTTTAACATTGATTTGTTGATAATATCTTAGTATTATCGTCGTTTCGGGTGTTAACAGATTCATTTTCCTTTATATTCATTGTTATGTGAGCCATGTTTGTTATGGATGAGATTTATATTATTCATATACATAATTATATCATGTCTCTAAACATTATTTTTAATCATAAAATAAAATTTAGTCTTGAATGGATATGACGGGGAATGAATCTCATCGCGTTCGTGGAGACGGTAATCTGTACGTACGCACAAGTAAAAATATCATTCTTTTGATATTAAAATAATATATAATTGGATATTATATCATATATACAGAATCATTATCATGTTATATTTATTATTTACATGAATTACACATCATTATTATACCCATCCAAATAATAATATATTGAATAACAATTACGCCATGAAGTCGAGATGGTAGGTCGTACGTACGCACGTATGGTGACATGTCATTCAAAGGATGGATAGAATACTAAATATGGTTGTACCATATTTATAATAACATCACATTATTTAGAATATACTGTATTTATTATTTTATAATGGAAATAGCAAATAAAAAAGAAGTGGAATAATAAAGGAACTTGAAAGAGGGTGGTGAAATCATTACCTCTTCTTCAGGTTCTTCCTTTTGATTTGATCAAAAGGGATCCTTATGTTAGATTTCTGACCAAAGGAGGGCCTATAGGATGAATTTGGGTAAGTTTAGAGGATATTTGGGCAGGTTTTGGCCGATCCAAATGGCTTTTAAGGTGTGAAATTTAGATAAGGGGGAGTGCCCTTTTATAAGAGGGGTGAGGGGAACCGTAGGAAAAGCTAGAAATACTATTTTTATAATAAATTGATATTCGGTTTCTAATGGCTCCAAAGTGGATTATTTAAAGTATAATGTGGGTATCGGTCTAAAAACACTCAACAAATAGGTTTTAGACAGGTTTGGGTCACTATATTAACCTTAACTTTTAGATTAAAATCTTAGTTAAATAGTTTGACATTTACCGTGTCTCTTTGTATTTTTATATTATATAGTAAATAAAAATACTATAAACTTCCAAGAGACCCCAAAGTGGTCCATTAATAATAAAAATATAATTATATAAGTCCTTTTTCCGAACCTTAGATTTTTAGGAATATAATATCAATTAATAATATAATATTTGTTTTAAAAACTCCTTTATGTCGATTTTGACACTATTTAATAATTGATTTTTTTAAAGCCATAAAAACTTTATTAATTCGAAAAAAAATTCATTTAAGAAATAATAACATGTCATATTAACCAATAAATTTTTTTATTTCATCAAAACATTCAAATTATATTTATTTTTACATTTGTAATACTAATTATTTGATTCTTTCATTAATAAGAAAAATATTGCATCATTATTGGGTCATAAATAAATTTACTTATTCAATTACTAGAAATTATAAATAAAATACCATTATGTAGGAAATAATTTCAGATTTATAATGAATATTTATAGTCTAAAATATAACATATATAACCCTATGTAAAAATTGTTTTTCTAAAATATATATGCTTGTGTCATTTTTGTATTTACTTTAACTTAATTAATATAAAGTGTCATTATCACTTACAAGTGGATCCATGGGGTCCCAAAATCGACCCAAGGATACCCATGGTTGGACAAGTTTCAACCAATAGGGTTAGGACACGTTTTAGGGTAATTTATTATTATTATAATATTATTTTTGTACCCTTATTTACAAAATTTACCCTTTAACCATGGTAAATACAATATTTACCGAAGTAATTATTCAAAATGTATAAAAAAAAGTTACCTATTTACACAATTTGGACCTAATTATTCTAAATATGGAATATATTTTTCTAAATTCAAAACATAGAAGTGGCAGGAATTAATTTAAAACTAATTCCCGCTGTCAAAACAAAAAACGTGTTTTTAAGAAATAATAACTATCAAAATATTGACACTTGTTTATGTCTGGTTTAAATGTGAAATTACGTCCAATGACCAAAATTGTATTAAATGGTAAAAATATATTCTAAATATACTTTAAACCCACTCAAATTCATAATTTATCAAAACTAATTATTTCGATTAAAAAGTTGTTTTTAATTAAAATTTAGTAATTTTCACTATTCATCAAAATATGAAAGATATCAGAAATGTACCAAAAATTCACCCTAAGATAATTTCGATATTCCAAATCCAAAAATGAAGTCCATTTTGAAAGATAAAATGTATACAATTTCAAAAAGTGTGTATTAATATTCATTACTGCAAGTTTGATTGGTTGTGTTTTGTGTTAGAACTCGAAGTTGCATACAACACACGCTATTGTATTATTCAAAGAGAAGGGTACCGTGGAAGCTTGGGATGTTACAATTCTAGTAAGTGAAAAAGTGTTGTTGTGTTCTCCCATAGTGGAAGTAATTAATTTAAGAACCATATAATCCTATTTCCCTTTAATTTTATTTATGCCCACATGTTTTAATATTTGTGTGCCTCTCTTGGGGGTGTGTAAGGTTTACTTGTTAGGATGATTTATGGGGAGTTGTACTCTTATGTTCCAAACCATTGAGTTTGAGGCTTCATTACTATTGATTAAAATGATGGATATTTTATCCACTGTGCTTCAAATTTTAGAGGTTTCATCTTTAAATAGATTTTTATGGGATATCAATATATTAATATCCAAAAATAATATCCCCCATGGGATATTAACATTATTAGTCGCAATATAATTTTAAGGAAACATGAAAACATGTTCTATCCTTTCTCCAAGAGGTGTTATGATTATCATGGAATAATAAATCAACTCTACATGTAAAGTTATCTAGTTTACCAATTTAAAAAAAATAAATTAATGAGATAAAACCATATCAAAATTATATATAACAACATTAAAATAAATAAAAGAAGCATCTTTCACAGTTTCAAGTCCTTAATTAAATTCCTCTAACTCATACTCCACAATAAAACATCCATCCTTAATTATTTTAAACTTAACCTTGTCAGAGTATACTACCATTACACATAAGAAATTTAGTTATAATGTGCATCAAATTTACCATAGGTATCCATTATCAATGAGTCAATATAAGACCTATACTTTGATACCATCTGGATAAAAAAATTACAACTCTTTAATATGTTAAATCTTCATAAACTTATGATACATTGTATATTCATTAGGATTATCCCACTTTATTTATATAACACTACCACACAGGTCACACCCAAGCTATCTCCACCCTTTAGATAAACATGATCTCATTAATTTCAATCCACTGCCTCTATACTATTTTTTTCTGAATGGACCGAAGGCCTTCTTTTTTATTGATTTTTTGATAACCTCACTTTCAAGGGATGAGGAGGAACCCTTAAAAGGAATATAGTATTATAGATTACATTTCCCATACGCTTGGAGACATTATAGGACCTGTAGGTCTTAAAGAAATCATACAGATTATGTATACTTAAAACCACCCCTCCCCAGCATCTGCATCATGGTCATTTCTCCACCTTTTCATGGTTGTTCGACTAGCTATCCTGTGCAGAGATGCATAGGCCTTGTACCGATGGTAATGTAATACCCTCACATTATTCCAAATCCATTAACCCTACTCTGGTAAATGCTTCCTACTCTTGAATCCTCCTTTGGAGTTGGTTCCTTGTAGAATCTTTCTATGCATATTTATATATGGTGGCCCTGAAGGACTTGATGTGGCCTAAAGGCCTTGAGGAGGCCCAAAATACTTACTAGCTCTAAGGCCTAGGTGGCCTTATGTCCTTATGGACTCCAAGCCCAAACTGATGGCTTAAGGTGAATAGTTCTGTCTACTACAGTACCGAATAGTACCTGCTAAAATAACTGCTACAATACCCACATAGTACTACTACACTGATGCTAAAGTTCCCTAACATTATGTCTCCACTTGCTTTGAACCTGGGTCTTGTGGATTCACTTAGATAATCCTCACCAATTGGGCTGAGTCAGACCATTTTATGTCATTTCACCCAAAAAAATGATTTACACTCTAATTTTTTAGTATGAAATAAATCAATACTTTATAACCATTCAGATATGATTCTTCTATCGCTTACTTATTTCCCAAAAATGTATAGGGGTAAATCGAGAGTGCTCACCTATGAAAAAAATAACATTTCAACCCATTATATCAATCCTTCATTGCATTATATTTTTATTGGTGATCATATCTAGGGAATATATAGAAACTATGAAAAAGAAACTAGCATACATTAGCATTGTAATGTTTCTTAAATTTAGCTCTATAGACTCTTAATACTTTCTGAATTTTAGTGTTTTTAAATAAAATAACTATATAAAAACTACTAAAATCCATCCAATAGAATACCCTTATAAAATATTGACTCCACCATACTCTCCCACCACTTATAGGATTCTCCCATAAACATGTATATACTAAAGTTCATCTTAAATTTCATTATAGTATAAAGAAACTAGAATATTTAGCTGAACCTCAACAAAAAATCCTTAGAATACGATACTCCTCCACTTCCCATATTAATAGGAGGATTCATTGTTTTAAATTTCATGACTCTATCCACTTTCTTTCTTTACTCTTGATGTGTTCCCATCTAATAAAATACATCACATTTTCAATGATCTCAAGAGTTCATAAACAAATTTGTTTTCTTATATCATCCAATATGAACAAGAAATCTACATGGAGTCAATTTAAAATTCCATAAAAATTAAAATTAAATGAAACACTGCACATAAATTCCTTATTCCAAGACCCAAAGGTTATAAATATAAAAATTAGGATTTTTATTCTTTATATATGTGGATCTATTCACCTTCTGGTGATTTATTCCTTCTAAAATTATATTTATTCAAGAAATCACAACAGATTTTAAACAAATTTTTTCCATATAAAAACAATTTATAATAATTTAAAATAAATTTCATAACAAATCCTACATAATGAAACCATTTTTGGTAATCCAATACCTATATATTTTATCTATATACATTCCTACCATGATTCATGATCACACCATCCATATCAGCTCATCATTGGTGTAAACATATACGAGGGTCAACCAGCCCACATCCTATAAAGGATCCTCCTATCACATGTCTTACATCAACTCCATAGAAATTAAAATATTGTAATAAAATGTTTAGTTAGATTTGTATGGGTACTCTTGGAGTTATTACTATATTAATATACTTATATACCATCATTCCCATGAAATAACATTAAAACTGTTATTTGATAAGATTTTATAATGAAATTGAACAAGGAGGAAAAATACTAGGACCTGGGTTAAGAATACAACAGGCCTCAAGTGTATTCCCTAATTTTTAGAGTCTAGAATCTATTTTTATGCGATAAAACATAATCGTTTGGAAATGATTTTTACAGATAAAAAGATAAAATTTGGAACTAAATTTTTCATAGGTTTTCATTATTTTTTAAATGGGAGAAGAATGGAAAAATATTGTTTGAATTTTTTTAGGTTTTAAGTTTAATATTTGAAATAAAAAAGGATTTGGATATAGTTTAAAAATATATGGCAGATCTCATAGGATGATCCTTATTTTTTTCTAAAGGGAGTTAATCATAAAAAATGGCATACATCATACTGCAATGGTCTATGCATAAGAACTAACCAATATCACATAAAAAAATCTTATGTTATATAATATTAATCATGGAGAGGTCATTCCACATGAGTATATTCCACATGATAAGGATGGATATGGATGAATAAAATAATTTTGAGCTGGAAGAGTATTGAGTTATGATCTATGTAACCACACTACAACCTATCATGTATAATAGAAAACAGAGATTATTTTGGTGTGACATCATGGGTTCCCTATTTTAATATGTATAATCATTAATCTATGTCAGTTTTCTATGAAGTGGTTTTCAGATCATCAAGCTAGTTTTTTGAAAAGAGCACAATCACATAGAAATGATATATATTAAACCATCAAGAGTATTTATATACCATAGTAATGTCCCTTTGAAAAATTAATGCAGTTCTAAAATGTGATGGTTGATTAGGTTAGGATGAAATCAAGGTGCATGCAACATAGAGGGAGTTTTTTTGGAGTAATCTCCCAAATCTTAGGAAAATGGAAATATGATATCCCACTGCTACCTAATTCTCACATTTCAACGTGTTATAATTTATACAATTTTAGTGATATCAGGAAAATATATTTTAGAGGACTAAATTTAAGATTATACGAAGATTTTATGGATTTAGTTTTTTCATAAATATAATGATACAATAGGGTACACAAACTATAACCTATAATTATTTAATGGGAATAAAGATAAAATAAAGGTGTTCATTCCATGAAGTTGTTAAAACTTGTAATTTTCCAAAATTCTAATACGCCTTATATTTCAAAGTATTATGCTCAGATTTTCTAATCTTAGTTGGAAATTAATTGAATTTTTGATTACCCAGTTTAGGGGTGACATGTGTAAAATTTTTGGGATATTATTTGGCATAAGTAATCCTTGATATTAGAGGATTCAATGATGTGTAAATAAAAATAATATAATTGAAAAATATGGTATAATTGATAGATTATTTAACTATAATGAATTTAAATGAAGATCAACTATTTACAAGATGAATATAATCAAATTGAAATATTCCACCCTATTTTACAATTTATTCTTTGTGAATATTTCATTGAATTGATCATAAATTCATGAAATCCTTGTATCTATTCTTTGAAGAAGATAATGGATAGGGAGAAATTGTAAGTGATCATTGGCTCAATAGTAAATCATTCCTAAACCTTAAAATTATATACAGTGATAAGTGATATCCCCTAGTACATAAATACGCCTTTAGAATATACTCTTTTGAGTATCCCTTTTTGGTGAACTTTGTAAAATCTCATTACAATTAATGAAAAGAACCACTAGGGTCCGCTTGAATGGTGGAAGGAAAATCCACTACAACCTGAAGCCTACTACTAATGGGACAAGGGATGGTGAAAAGAACTAAGAAGGAATAACATAAAGTGGGAGGCCATTTAACTATGTACATATGTGAACACGCCCATCCATCTCAAAGAACTAGTGCAGAGAAATAATAAAATGATGATAACATATGGGGTAAACCATGCAAGAAATAATCTCTAGAGAATGCATCAGAGTATGACAGTATAAAACATTAATTTAAAGGTTAAAAATGCATTCCCACCCATAATCTAAGTCCTAAACTGAAAACAATTGGAAATAATGAAATCTAAGAGATCCCAACTCCTGATCTCCAAGTTTAACCACCATGCATGGTTAATACGCCCATGAATCACTATGCTCCACTATAATCACTACTGATATATCTGCCATCTTTATAAGAGATGAAACAAGAGGGAAACTCCCATATAAGGGTGATTATATAAATAAAGATTTGGTCATAGAAAAATAGAAATGGGTAGATGTAGAGATACCATAATAGTTAGTTGAACCCAAAGTAAGAGGGAAATGAAACTCAATACATATACATGCTCATAAAGAACCCCATAAGAGAGGGAAATTGGAAATCCATATCACAGCCCAACTGAAGTTGATGAGTATGCATGTAACTCCAAAATTTTATCAATGATTCCAAAAATCAAACAAAAAATCACCATAATATGCGTGAAGGGGCTTTCTTATCACCATTATTCTCTATAGTTGAGGGAGAAATGCTCCATGGAAGGCATTCACCATGTCGGAGCTCGAAAATGGTAGAGTACCCCTATGTAGATAGAGGAAACATTATCTAAATAAGAGAGTACCATATTTACATGTATAAATATTACGGGGGATCCAAACCTTTGTATGATGGGTGAGTACCATCCCCATGTATAGAGGATCCACGCCCTACATAGGGGAGTTTTATCTCTACCTGGAAACTCTTCAATGATACCACTATATTACATCCATCATTGAGTGTCTCCTGATTAAGAATCCAACATATAACATATCAAAATATATCTCAAAAAACAAAATTAATTATACTATTTAATTCTATTCAAAAAAACACTCAGGATAGATTATACACAGGCCCAAATCTAAGTCAATATAAAAAATACATGAGATTTATAAGATTCTATAAGGGGTGCACGATGTGTATGAGTAGTCAAATGACCAGTATCCTATCACCATATTATGTACATTTCCTTACAAGGAACAACATAGGAATCCATGTCTATTTACCTAATGTTCCCTCAAAGGTACCTGGAATGTATTACCACCCAGTGTTAAGGCCGTGCATCTTAGCCCGTGCATGTGTATTCATGCATGTGCATGTGCAATTGGGTGCATGGTGAATTCTTCCACATTAGGCTATATGGGTGTGTTCTGGAACATAGAATGGAATCCTGTGTAGGGTCACATAGAATATGGACCCACCTATACATTGTGTGATATGTAACTCTTCCAGAAATCATAGCGCTGCATCCAAGGGATTACATGGTGTGTGTTCTTCTAGAATAGATTCCTTATAGTCAGGATATTTTAACAGAAATTGAATAAGGAACCATGAACCTTGGATGAACCTATATATAAAAATATCACCATTTGACCACCTAAAATCAGTGGGGTTCACTAGCGTCGATCAATTTATGGCCATTGATGGCTAGAAATCAAAAATCCATAACCTGTTGAAGGTATGATCACACCTCCCATCATAATTTGGGGTGTCTAAACCAACATATATAACCCAAATACTATGATACTATATCAATTCATCCCCAAGGTTACATACTCTTTATCTTCTACTTCACATCCATGCATCCATGTGTTAAATTATGATTAAATCCAAATCCAAAAGTAGATTTGTGACCATTTGGTCCAACAATGAAGAACACAAAGAAATATTGGGGTAAATCACAATTAAAAAAGGTGCATATTATTATATTAATGACCTTATCCAACAATCACATAGTGTGGGATCAATCAATTAACATGGTATATCATAATATAACATTATTTATTAAATTTAATTTAAATAAGGGACTTGTGAAAAGATCAAGATTATGTTTATTGAGATGCATATATCAAATTAATCCATGATTTTGAAAAAGAAATAAAGGGAGATAATCCATAAAATAACATGACCTATGACTTTTTTGGATTCATCTTTGGTAAATAACATGTTCTAAAAAAATGTGAGGATCCGGCTGTGTTTGCTTCCTACTGATTCACCTCGATTTGATCTCTTGCTATCCTTTAATTTGATCTGCCAATGCAGAATGAAGAATATCCTCATCTGAGATATCCAAGGTCTAGGTGGCTAACACTAGTGAAATTATTTAACAATGTTTATATTGTGGGAATTATGTTTATTGGTAATTTCAAATAAAATGAAATATTCGATTAATTTATATCATTGAAACTCACTGTCACCCTCTGACTTAAACAAAAACCCAACGCCGACCTACCTTAGGATATGTCTATGATAAAATCTAGATTTGGGATTCAACTGTAGTCACATTTTTTCAATCAAAGACTCTATTCATGAGAAATTACATTATTAATTAAAACTACTTTCACATTATCTTAATATATTTAATATTTTATAATATCAGTTCATAAATCACCGAGCCACCTAATATCATGTTGTCTCAATGAATGGCTCTGAAAATATTCATTAATATATTTCAATGTATTACAAGGGAAAAATAGTGCCACTAAATTTTCCCATCATTCATGTATTTTCACCTAGAAAATCAAAATTTATAATAAAAATGAGAGGATAATGTGTCTTCATATGATCCTTTATATCCTAGGAACTCTCCTATACACATATGTGTTTCCAAAAAATAAGAACCAAGGGAATTTTTTATCCTTATAGGATCCTCTCCCACCGACCCTCGATCTCTACTGGGTACTCTACAAAGGTGGGACATCCTCTATTTCTAGTTCATTCCATTCAATAAATTGCATAGGATCATACATATATCTTATTAGCCTTGAAACATTGAAGAATTCATACATCCTGTCCAATTAATATGGTAGGTATAAGTGATAACAAACCTCACCAACCCTCCATGGGATCTTAAATAGCATAATAAACCATGATGATAGCTTGATTACCCATCCAAATCACTACAATTCTCATTGTGGGGAGACTATATGTAATAAATGGTCTCTATGATTCAACTCCATTGATTATCCACTAAATGAGGCAAATATTCATTGTTAATATATATAATATTCACTTAATTTATTATTCATAAAAACCATTTTAGTTCATTTTACACTTTTAACATCATTTCACATTATCATTGTAATTCTTTCTTAAAATGCACTATTATGTGGTACATTTTTTAACATCATTTGATGTACTCAATGATTCATCTTATTTTAAGGAATGTAATTATACATATTTTAATTTTATATTTTTGTAAATTTATCTACACTTCAATATGAACATGTTCAATACAGGGATCAATGGAGAATTCATGAAAGAATATGGGGAAATTTTGTGATGAAAGGAAACAATTCTGGAGAAGTCAGATTGGACACTATCCCACTGATGAGACTATGGGGCCCAACATATAGGAAAAATTAATCCTAAATTTCGTGGGATGATAGAAAAAATATAGAGGAACAAATAATTATTCAATATCCAATGCTATTTCGGCCTCAATTGTGGTCATTTATGTGGCCCAAGTTAGAGATAAAATTCTAGGCTAGATTCTGTAGCCCAGACAAACAGTCCACCAATCTAATCATATCTCCGAAACCAAAACTCTAAGTGGGCCCAAATTATACAGGCGGGTACGAATCCTCTGGGGATATATTTTATTTTTCTATGGCCCACTCTGATTATGCCATATAAAAGGTCTTCCAAGCGCGTTTATTCGGTGGAAGCAAGCTGGATGCCACCTCGGGTCAAGGGTGGAAAAGTCTCCTCTCCCTTACTTTCCACCATCCTAGGCCTACCATACTCAAGTGGGATCTTTTGTACTATTTGAGGCTCGACCCAAGGCTCCGAAAATGCCTATTTAAGGAAGTTGTGGTGAATAAGTTTATCATATTTGATCTTTGTTTTCATCTTAATGTTATGCTGCCAATTTCTCTTTGTAACGTTCTTCCTTCACATGTAAGTTGTTTTAATTCATCTTAGTTT
Source organism: Viscum album (assembly GCA_963277665.1). Taxonomy (NCBI): domain Eukaryota; kingdom Viridiplantae; phylum Streptophyta; class Magnoliopsida; order Santalales; family Viscaceae; genus Viscum; species Viscum album. The sequence goes on along the minus strand of OY728141.1, from coordinate 1,585,511,169 downwards.
CTTAATAAAATTTATTCTTCTACTCTTATTATTTTGTTCTACATATCACATTGATACTATTGGTTCAAGGTGTGAATTTTTTCACACCATACTTTGTGATACTTATTCACACAACGGTGGAGTGATCATTTTATTTTTATTGTTTTCTTTACTTCTCCATTTCCTCCGTCATGATTCTACTTTCCGCTTCTATTGAAACCTTAGAATCAATGGAGGGCTAACCAACTTATGGGTTGATCCAAGGGAGTATCAAGGGTCTGTATTGGATGTTATTTATCACCCCATTAATTTATAATCACTTATTTAATTGAGATTTTTATTTGATGATTTTTAAACTCCATCGTCCTTGTTGAATTTAAGATCACACACTTCATGTGCTAATACGAATCTTTACCTTGAAGTGCTCAAAACTTTGATCCTTAAAGTGTATAGGTGATTAGTATTAAAGGGTGTAAGAATTAAACTAGTAATTTATGATGTTGTTTTATCTTCTTAAATGAACCCATCTCAAATATAAGAAATTGGAATTATTGAAAAGGAAATACGTCCAATCCACCCCGAGCGATAACCTAGGATCAACTCATTATTTTAAATTGAATTTACTTAAATATATTATTTATACTTTAAACCCATATAAAATCAAACCAATTTGGCCACTTCATAGCAAAAAATATTCCATATAATGTACGTATCTATAGGCTTATTCTAAGGTCTCTGAGGATTCGATAACCCAAGCTAAACTACAACGACCGTTCTACCTTCATTTCTTGGGTAAATTTGAGTGAGAATCAAATTTTGGTGTCGTTTCTGGGGACCTAAGTAAGTTATCTTAGACATTATCATCCTTTTTTTCATCACTCTTCTATTTTCTCACCCCCTCACTCCTATGGAATTCAATTTTGAACAAGTCCAAACATGGGGAACCTCTCCCTACATTGATCACCCCACACAAAGTGTGATGTAAAATGATCATCCTAGTTTCTAGTGGTGGGATAACCAACAACCAATTGAGACACAATGTTTTATCTACTATTCTATACAAAACATTCCAAAATATAATTAGTTTCAATCCCCATAAAGCCAATCTAAACACCCTCCTGTGCAATTCCAACAACTTAATTATCCACCTGGAATTGACCATTTGGATCAACCCCTTATCCATCCTGATCCACATCCATTACTTTAAAAACTAAGTCAACAAAGGGAGATAATGAATTTTGAGGTTTCATCATTGATATTAGAACTAAAAAACTTTGAGACGGTTATGGAACTCATTCCCACTCATGCTATCCCTTACTCATCATTGATAGAAGACTCTTTTCTCCCAAAAACCTCTCATGAATTTATTGAAGAACCAACCTTTTGATTTGGGATACATGGAGAAGATTATGGAATTATTTAAGGGTCTTTAAATCAAGAAGAAATTGATTTTTTTGATTCAAAGGAGGAGAATTTGACATCATGGATTGAGGGTCCTGAATACCACTCCATTGATTCTTCAGAACAAAAAATTACTGAACCATTGGGAGAAGTCACAATAATTGAGTCCATACCCATTCCTAAAATTGATCTTTACAATTTTGTGGTTGATTATTCTATTCAAAAGGAACCAATTCTTTTGAGAAATTTTGAAAATTAAATTGAGTTTGATTCAATGTCCCAACCTATGTCTGAAAGTGTTAGCCTACCCAAACTTGAACGAAAGGACTTTCCATCCACCCTCAAGTTTCCATTCATTGGGGATAACCAAAAACATCCAATTTTCACAATTTCTTATCTTGACACCAATAAAGTGGTGATTATTATTAATGTATTTGGAAAGACTAAAAAAGAAAATGGATCAACCATTTCTGATATTCCATGGATTTTACCACTCATTATAGAACATAGGTTTGCACACAACAAAAATTATAAACAAATAATCAGTCTAAATCTAGTGGACATGGAGAAATATTGGGTCCTTAAAATGTTGAAAATTGGTATTGGGTAAGTTAGGGGGTCCATGTCAGGTTAACGACGTTAAACAAAGCGTTGCATGGGAGGCAACCCATGGTTTTCAAGTTTCCAATCATTTTGTTGTTTTAATCAACATTATATTTTAAATAGGATTCATGAATAATTTTTATATTTAAAAATAAAAAAATAGACTATTGACCTGTTCTTCTATTATGAGTATGGATGGGTATGAAAGGGGATCACCATATTCATCCGTGTCATGTGGTGTGATCCTTGAGTAATGCCTTACCCAGAAATATAAAAAGAAGACAATGTATCATCGGTTTGTTTTATTTTAATGTTTTTGTAGGTTAAAATAAAAATACAAAAAGATAAATAAAAATATAATAATAATAATAAGGGACACATCGTGGGTCGTGGGGCAAACCCCGTCACAACCGGCGAAGCCGCGGGGAATCAAACTCGGGACCGAAGGGAGATAGGGGCGCACGCTTACCACTAACCTACACCTTTTTGTGCTTCCTTACTCTATAATTTTTATATATATACTTATATTTTACTTTCTTTATTATATAAATATATATATATATATTGTTTTGTTTGGTTTTTTTTGTTTGGTTTTTCTTTTTTTTACTAGGGAACTCTGCAAGTGACATGGATATCAAAGGATTAAAAGGGAGTAGCAATAATTTCAACTTCAACCACCAGGTGACTTCATTCCATGATCCTAATTTTCAATTTCCTTTTTGAACTTTCATTATCTACCTCTACCCCATTCTAAATTTTCTTTTCTTTAAACATTGGGGATAGTGTTATTTTAACTTGGGGGGGAGATAAAATAAAAAATGCTTTCGTGTCAAAATAAAATTTGAATGATTTAAAAAAAAAATTAAATGGAAGGAAAAATTCCTTTAACTTTGAACATGGTAATAAAAATTTCACACTTTGAAACTGAATATAAAATAATTTAGCATTACCTGATTCTGATTTTAATCCTTGTATAATTTCATGAGCATAGATTTTGGAAAGTGTGGTTGTCCAATGTGATATTTCATTATTTATATTTTCATCCAAATAAAAAAAGATCACAATGCACGTCCATTGGATAGTGGGGTATTAGTTTGAGTTCATGGGGTCCCCTATATAAATATCATAGGTTTGGTGATCATTTTAATTTAATATGAGTATTCAAAAAACAATTGTGTGTAGAGGAATGAAATGACCTAATTCATGTCTTTCGGAACTTGGGGATCATGACTCCATAGTTTTCTGGCCCATAGTTAGTAATTTTATCACTATTTTTTGTAATTTGAATTTTTTTTGACTGATTTAACTCGAGATTATGCCTGAGTATGTGAGATTCACTTGGTGCCCTAAGGTCCTTGAGCTTGGAAGTCATCGGCAAAGTCTCGCTACAGGGGTTGACTCTTTTGGGTGCAATTTCAATTACCATGGAAAAATTGAAAAAAAAGAAACAAGAAAAATAATATAATATAATAAAAAAATTAATACTCATATTAATATTGAAATGTGATTCCACCTAGCACTTCCATCACTTCCCCCTTGAATAAAGATGAACCCCCATATCTATTGAGATACATAACACATTCTCATACTTAATTGATATTGGATGAAATACGGAAATGAATTTGAACAAAGGAATGGGATTGGGATTGAGATCTACTTATGAAACTATCTTGTATTGAAATATTTTGATGGGTTTCATGATTTTTTGGTATAAGAGTTTTTGGTGATCATTGTGTATTAAAATGTTTTTGGAAAAGGGAATTTGAATTTCATATTGTTGAAATATATTTTGCTCAGGACTAGCAAAACTCAAGTTGGGGGTGTGATTATCCACTAAATGAGGCTAATATTCATTGTTAATATATATAATATTCATGTGATTTATTATTCATAAATACAATTTTAGTGCATTTTACACTTTGAACATCATTTCACATTATGATTGTAATTATTTCTTAAAATGCACTAATATGTGGTACATTTTTGAACATCATTTGAAGTAACCAATGATTCATCTCATTTTAAGTAATGTAATTATACATATTTTAATTTGATATTTTTGTAAATTGATATAAACTTCAATATTAACATGTTTGATTCAGGGATCAATGGATAATTCATGGAAGAAGATGGGGATATTTTGTGATGAAAGGAAACAATTCTGGAGAAGTCAGATTGGACACCATCACAATAATGAGACTTTGGGGCCCAACATACATGAACAATGAATCCCAACTTTCATGGGATTCTAGACACCATATATAGGAATAAATAATTATTCAGGAGCCAGTGCTAATTCGGCCTCCATTGTGGTCATTTATGCGGCCCATGTTAGAGATAAAATTCTGGGCCAGATTCTGCAGCCCAGAAAAACAGTCCACCAATATAATCATATCTCTGAAACCACAACTCCAAATGGGCCCCAATTTTACAGGAGGTTAGGAAAAATCCTGCAATCCATATTATTATTCTATGTCCCACTCTGATTCGGACATTTAGAAGGTCTTCCAAGCGCGTCTGTTCGGTGGAAGCAAGCTGGATTCCACCTCGAGTCAAGGGTGGAAAAGTTTCCTCTCCCTTACTTTCCACCACCCTAGGCCTACCATACTCAAGTGGGATCTTTTTTACTGTTGTAGGCTCTACCCAAGGCTCCCAAAATGCCTATTTAAGGCAGTGGTGGTGAAGGAGTTTATCATATTTGAGCTTTGTTTTCATCTTAATGTCATGTTGCCAATTTCTCTTTGTAACTTTCTTCGTTCACATGTAAGTTGTTTTAATTCATCTTAGTTTCTTAATAAAATTTCTTCTTATACTCTTATTCTGTTGTTCTACATATTGCATTGATACTATTGGTTCAAGGTGTGAATTTATTCACACCATACTTTGTTATATTTATTCACACAACGGTGGAGTGATCATTTTATTTTTATTGTTTTCTTTACTTCTCCATTTCCTCCCTCATGAGTCTACTTTCTGCTTCCATTGAAACCTTATAATCAATGGAGGGATAACCCAATTATGGGTTGATCCAAGGGAGTAGAAAGGGGCTGGATTGTATGTTATTTATCACTCCATTAATGTATAATAACTTCTTTAATTGATATTTGTATTTGATGATTTTTAAACTCCATCGTCCTTGTTGAATAAAAGGCCACACACTTCATGTGCTAATACGAACCTTTACCTTGAAGTGCTCAAAAATTTGATCCTTCAAGTGTATAGGTGATTAGTATTAAAGGGTGTAGGAAATAAACCAGTAAGTGATGATTTTGTTTTATCTTCTTAAATGAACCCATCTCAAATATAATAAATTGAAATCATTGAAAAGGAAATACGTCCAATCCACCCCGAGCGATAACCTAGGATCAACTCATTATTTTAAATTGAATTCACTTAAATCTGTTAGTTATCCTTTAAACCCATATAAAATCAAACGAAGTTGGCCACTTCATATCCAAAAACATTCCATAGAATGTATGTGTCTATAGGATTCTTCTTAGGTCTCTGAGGATTCGATAACCCAAGCTAAACTACAAAGATCGGTCTACCTTCATCTCTTGGGTAAATTTGAGCGAGAATCATCCATGGTCCAAAAACATCGATCAAAACAATATTTATATTGGATCTATACAAAACTCATATGCTCAAAGATCACTTGAACTTTCTCCTTTGTTACTAGAACCATCTCTGGACCAACTAGATTTTTCTCACCAATTTTAGTACAACGTAGTAGTGATTTGTATGGTATTCATTATAGTTCCCTGAAAGGTCCCTTGATGATCATAGGCTAATAGGTCTTATTATGAGATAACTATACCAATGGAAAGTGATCCTCCTACCTCCGAATAAATTCTAACACAAAATCCCTCAAAATATCCCTCAACACATGAATAGTGTACTCAGTCTTCCCATCCTTCTAGGGGTGGAATGCCATACTCACCCACAACTAAGTTCCAAATTACTCCTAAAGGCCTCTCCACAATAGTGACATGAACTACACATCACTATCAAGAGACAATTTTTTAAGCTAACCCGTGATGTTAGATGATATCCCACACATATAACTATCCTAGACTCTCCACTGAACACTCATTCCTAATGAAAAGAAAGTTTGATGACTTAGCAAGTCATTAAATTATCACCCAAATAGAATCATGGCCCCTCATTATCCATGGAACCCCCTTAAAAATTCCCTAGATATGTTGTCCCATTTCCTCTCAAGGATATCAAGAGGATATAATGAACCTGCTAGATCCTAGTGGTAAGCATTCACCTGCTATAATGTGAGATATTGAGAGATGAAATTAGCTATGATATGCCTTATTCCGTCCCACCAACACCATTACCATGAAAAGTATGTATTTATCCCCTTCATCATGCTATCCATCTGGTAAATCTATTAAGGATATTTGGTCACAAAGAACCTCACAAACATTGTATCTCAACTAATCCTCTCTAACATGATAAAGGATAGGCGTAAACTCCAATGACTGATGAAAATATACACCCATGTCATCCACAAAGGTCAGCTACAAATAAGACAACTTCTCATATTCTTCTTCTATAAGGCATGAATGAGACATCCTACTAAGGGAATCTACCACCACATTTACCATCCAATGAGTATAAATTATCTTATTTTCATAATAATGTAGGAACTCTAACTAGTGTCTCTATATCCTTTTATGATCCCTATGAGTGAATATTTATCTAATAAATCAATTATTTGGGTAAACAAACAAAGTTCCCTCCCTTAAGATAGTGCCTCCACATCTTCGAAGTCGATACTACTACTACCAACTCTAGAATGTCATTTTTATAGTTCTACTCATGGGGTCTCAACATCCTGATCCCATATGAAATCACTACCTACCTATACATCAATAAGAAATCGACTCAATCTCCAAAGGCATCACAAAACACTTTTTACTCCATGTCCTCTTCTAGAAGTATCAATATAGGATCTCTAGTCAACAATAACCTCAAGTACTTAATGTATGCAAAAGACTTCTTGGTATAGATAAATGGATTACATTTTAATGTCAGGGTGGTAAAATGGGTTGAATCTCTAAAAATTTTTATTACAAATATCTTGTAGTACAATAAAAATCCTTGTAATCTCCCGACCTCTTACACACTCATGGGTGGTTGTCATGAAAGTACTTCATCAATATTCATCGGGTCTATATCTAATCCATTCTTAGATATAAAAATCCATACAAAGAAAACCTTACAGGTCTAAAACATTCACTTGAGATTACCAAGAAGATGGTGATCCCATAGTAAATCTAAGACTATCCTCATATGATATACATTTTCCTCCTATTAGAGGAGTAAATGAGTTCATCAAAGATAAAGAAAACAAAAATAACTATCCATGTATTGATAGATGATATGATTCATCAAATCCATAAGAATAATGGGGGGATTCTCTATAATAAATAGAAAAACCAGGAACTCATAGTGTCATTAGAGACATTTCAATACTATATTCAAAAAATAATCTTCTAGAAACCTCAAACGGTTGTATCCATACCTAAGATTTCTCTTTGAGAACCAACTCACACCTCATAATTAATCATTTAATTCACCAATCCTTAGAAAGGGATTCTTTTTCATTATGGTTACCTAGTTCATGTGATGATAATATAAAAAAAGTCTCAAAATTGCATATTCAATTTAAGGAAAAGAACCAGAGATTCCCAAAGGGACACACTAGGCCTAATAAACCACTTCTCTCAAAGTTCCTCCAACTATAACAACATATTTTCAATAATGATAGGGATATCCAATATTTAAATAATTGTATTAGTGTGGTATTGGGTTTCAATTCAAAAAATAACTCTATATCCTATCATAGAGGTACTATTAGAACATCCTCAATGAATATTTCCATATATTCATCTACTACTGATGGAATCCAGATGTCGGAAAATCCCACTATGCCATTAACCAAACTCATCAACTAGCGGTTGATATCTTATGTCTTCCTGCCAATCAGACCCACTCATCACACTATGTGGTCTCTCTATCTCTCTATATATCTTTCTCCAGCAATGGAGAACATAGTCCCATCCATTTGAAGGCATGTAAATTGTCTATGATGATAGTGAATCGGGGATAATATCTGAAAAACTATTACAGAACCATGATGACGACATAAGGTCTCATATTGATGACCAGGAGGTCCCACAAAAATCTCTCTCTACCATAAGAAATCTCAAACTTCTAGTAGATATGAAATATCCAATAATCACCCCTATAGAAAACTCAAGTTGATGCTTCTAAGATAAATTCTCAACTGGAAGCTCCAACTCTTACACAATGTATTGGGATATGAAGTAATTACTATCACTTTTGCCTATAAATGTTGATGTAAGAGTAGAATAAATAAAAAAATTGTTTGATCATCTCATGCACAACATGGTCAAAACCACCCATGGCCTGAAACTTCCCACAAACCTAACCACTAGCTCCCTAAGTCTTACATGATTAACCTGGTGGTGGTGGTGCTAGAAGTAGATCCTAGTGTTTTCCTCCTATAACTGATCATCCATCCCAAGCTTCTCTTGGTCCTCTACTAGCACTGTCTCCCTGAGGGCCATCATGGACTCATCTAAGAGATCCCAGATCATGGGGTTGCCTCTGCTGTAGAGGTATATCCATCCACTACCTATCCTAATCCATTATATGGGTTGGGTAATCTTGATACAATTTTCCTCACCCATCACATGTATAACATTTCCTATAGAAGGTATGATTATACCCTCCATTCTATCCTTGATTCATAGACCCATGTGTCTGATTTCAAGAGGGGATATGTCTCGTATACTATAACCTTGACATATGTCTCCTGATATCCACTATAGACTACTCGAGCTCATGATGTACACTAACAAAATCCTCTACCCATCATCCCCATGATAATATGATTTCCCTAACTAGATAAAACTCTTTAAATCCTACATAAGTAGGGATACATAAGGAAACCACGCTGTTTAAGATGTCCCTATAGAGTCCATCCGTAAATCTCCATTCCCAAAAAATCGTTCTCATACCATGTTGAGGGAGTATCATGTAAGGTCAGTAAACCTCACAGAGTACACTGTAACTTTAATATCTCCATACTACTGCTCAAGTTTCTCTTGGATCCAAACTAATTGAATTGAAAATGGTAAATACTCATAAAAAACTCTATTAGAAATCTGTCCCTGAGAGTGTCATTTTTTCATGGGTCTACGTAACCAAAATCTACAACTTCACATATTCTCCATGGAAAGGGATGATACTGATAGAACCATATGATCATTAGGGGTCTAAAATGTTTAAAATACTTGAACCATTAACTAAAACTAATCCTCTAATATGTGGGGATCTTGTTCACCCCTAAACCTCAATGGCCTCTGGCAATGAAACTCACATATCACTCTCATCCTTTATGTATCTCCATCCTACCCTACTATTACTAATTATTTCACAATTGGTGGGGGTGATACTACCTTCCCATCCAGAGGAAACACTTTATGGGATGGACTTGTAAATGAGCCCCCTTTCTCATCATATTATTACCATGATATGGAATGGGTAACATGGATGGTTTTCTACACAAAGTCAACCTAAATTAATCAATATTTACCATGGTCATATGGACATATATATAAAAAATGACTAAATAAGAAGTATTAAAGGACTCAATCCTATATTATTCACATACCATTATTCCCTACAATTAAAGCCTTGGTATGTTGAGTGGACAAGTAGGTAGTAAGAATCTTGGTGTATGGATATGTTAGCTGCCGCACAAACATCAGGTCCCCTGACCTAAAAGTTACACTTGAGGAACTCTAAAAATATTTCTAAAATTTACAACCAATCCTTGTAAAGGGAAAAATATAAACACCATCCCATGGAATGATCCCCCCCCCCCCCTCTGATACCACTATTTAACTACTTGACACATTAGTGACCGCTTGGCTGGTGGAATATTGAGTAATTAAAACCCTAACACAACCTCCATTAGGAGCACTGAGAGGTAATAATATTCAATGGGGGCCTTCTTTTAACATACCTTTATACACACACACACACCCAAATACCTCCATGAAATAGTACAAGGGAATAATAAAATGGCAGTAACATCTAGAGTAAACCAAGTATGTACTAACTCCTAGGAAGTACATCAGTGTACGATAGTATAAAAATGGAATTTAAATTGAGAAAATACACACCCATAAATAAATGACATACTTACATGAAAATGATTGGAAATAAATAAATCTGAGGAATATAGGATCCTGATATTCAAGATCTACCACCATACATATGTTCAAATAGTGTGTGCCCTAGACCTATGTTGTACTTTGGATTACCATATCATGTGTACAGTTAGTTATACATGATGTCATATTACCATTATAGTGTAGAATTTTATGCATCCACTATTATAATGGTAATGTAAAAAGATTAATTTTCATATCGAGAGGGTATAACAGATCCTAGGCTATAATGAGAACCTCAAGATACAATGAAATTAATCTTAAATATATGTTCTATGGTCTAGAAAAATTTTACTGACTAGACACAGTATATGTTTGACTATCAGCTGCTAGGGTATCATAAGTGTTGATACTTCTTCTCATGAAGTTTGCACTTGATGATCTCTAGTAATGAGATCTTGAGGACAGATCTGCCAATAGGAACACCACATTTTTTGGGTGTCATTGGTCATTCCTATCTACAGACATGTGTATTGGTCTCCTGACTTGAGACCATTACCAATGTGTATCATTTTATTGCGTACTTTGATGTGAGGAAAAAATCATGGTATTGAAATCATGGTGAGATATCTTGTTTTGGGTGCCTTTTTGGTGGTATGACATTGGTTGAATGGTCAAGAAATGATTTTTCATTTCTAAGTTTAGGAAGTTATATATTTCAAGCCTGGTTGATCAGGATGGTACTGCATTCATAAGACTTTGGCCAAAGTAGTAAAAAAGAAATTCCATCTGGATAGATCAAAAAATAATAAATCAATAAAAGGGAGATGACACAAGTGTGTGCCCTGATTTATGATATATTTAATGACAAAGAGATTATAGTACACAGTCAGTGTTCGTATCATGGTTGTCGTTGCTATAAAAATTATTATCTCTTTAGGTGCCATGGTGGGTTTCTAGACTCTTCTCTTGGTCTGTGGATTTTATTCACTACTATTGAGATAAGGGCCTAGTGGGTCACACACAATAGCTTATTCAAGAATCTACCCTATTTAGTTGAATAGGTATATGGACATGTTGGGCCCTGCCATAGGGTCCGTGTGTTGTCCAAGTTTTAGATCACCAAAATAATTAAATATATTCATTAATATTCATGTTATGAATATTTGGGATTAAATTTATTTAATGTATTCACAAGTTTTGTAAATATGAGGAAATATTAATCGAACAAATTTTATTGTAATATTCATGGTTTTTTTAAAATTAAGCGGTACAATGAATCGAGTTAAATGGATCAGTTTTTATCATGTAATATATTTTATACGTATTACAACTTTTTGATAAGACAATAAATAATATTGGCATAGTTTAGTTTGTCAAAATTATTTATTTAGTGGACGTTGAAATAAACGGGGGCCAGGGAACCCTACTGGTTATTTATCAACTCCACTATAAAAAAGGAGGCTCTCTCTCATGGGTTGCTATTCACTATTCATTCACCTTCATGGAATGAAAATTGAGAGCCTCTCTATCCTCTTACTTCCTAGAGAGATAATCTCTTGATCCATGCGTTTAGATTAAGATCTACCTAAAGTATCGAAGGTATCTCGATGCGGTGATCGTCAGGACGTCGAAAGCATCATTAGATCAACACGCAAATACCCAGAATTCTACAATCGACGTTCCAGTGGATTTTTGAAGTGTGTGTTGATGATCTAGAGGGTTCCTACTATAGATATTTTGAGAAATGATCACCATCAATGAGATGCAGTTCACTATGACTTCAGATTTGAAACATGTGTGTTTTCATTTTAATTTTTGTGCTCTTTAAAATTTACGTGAGATCCGCAAACCTTTTCGGGGCTCAGATCATCGGCATCGACAAGTTCCGTCGATCTTCCAGAAAAAATTTTAAAATATCTGGCCACCGGCTTCAGTTGTGGGCCCCAAAACCTTTCAATGGTATAAGAGATATCACATAAATTTTTGTACCAAGAAAATTAAATTTGAATTACAATTAAGTAGGGGGTTTAAAAATTGTCCTATTGGTTCTAATCATGCATCGATCTGATGTCGAATGACTGTGTTATAATCAGTTTAATTTTTCATACTAAATAAAATATGTGGTTTTATCTAGGGTATTAAATTTTTTCATCCCAAAGAACTAATCAAGTTTCATTTGAATTGTTTTTAGTTCATCGAAGAAAAATAAAATTATGTGAAAATTATAATTTTACAATTTTTCCTAATTTTCATAATAATTTTATTATTATAATATTTTTCATTTTATTATTATAATAGTATAAAAATTCTAAATTATTATTTTATTATAATAATTTTATTATTATTAAATTAAAAGGCTATTATTTAGCATTTATAATTTTTTTGGGTGTGGACAAAAAATTCAGAGATCAAGACTTCAAGAGAAGACCTAGATTTTAAATATAAATAAAAATAAAATAGAGGTGAACATTACCTTATAAAATAGGGGTGGAAGAATACTTCAAAAGAAGTCACAAAAAACCCACAAAATGGGTGGGGGAAAACTTTGTGTAAAAAAAAGAAAAAAAGGATCTTGGAAGCCGTGTGGCCCCCTGGTTTGGCTTCCTCCCCATGCTCAAAAAGTTGCCACCCGAAACCAGGTGCTCCTCAGATCCTGCCACCCCACCTCCTTTCCAACTCGCCCCGAGGCTGCTCTACCTCCTTCTCGACTTGGTCACCAGACCGTCATCCCCCCAACCTACCGGCTATCGCGCGATCATGTCTCTAGAAGCATCGTTTCCCTCTAATCCGAGCTGCTTCGGCCCTAGTCTCCATCCCCAAAATTATCTCCTCATCCTCCCAATCCACATGGTGCACCCACTAGAGAACGCTATCCAGACATCTCACCCCTCCCCGATCCGGCAGTGGGGATCCCTCGCTGCCGTCTTGCATCGCACCTCGGCATCCGCCTCCCATGTAAAGCCCCAACTCCAGAAGCCCGGAGCCAGTGCATTATTTTAATACATTGATATGAATACAATGAATCAAGTCCTGAAAGACCGATAAGTTTAGTAGTCTTGGAAAATTGATTACATGCATGAACATTACATTACACATTCACACACAACATTAAAAAAGTCCTTTGATAATTCCATTTTTCTTCTATCTTAAACTTTCATATAAATCATAATATTCTTCTTGTCATCCTTGGAAAATAAAACATAAGAAAGGGGTGAGTTCAGATGCTCAATAAGCATAAATAATTTAGCGGAAGCAATTAACTTTTAAGGAAAGATGTGTAATAAAAATGAAATCCTTTTTAAACATAATATTTAACATAATATGAAAAAAATAAATCTAACGTTATCATATAAACATGCACATGGATATTTTTCTAGTAGAATAATCACATTTAATAACTAATTTCATAATGAGGTAATGCATAATGTCGGACATCATAACCACATAGTCAATGCCTTATGCCAAGACTAAAAATAATATTTTTCAAGGCCTTGTACCAAGACACTAGTTTGTCTCATGAGACCTACTGATGCATCGAGGAGCTATATTTGGCTCCACCCATCACTTACTAAGTCAAATTCATTCCTTATATAAAAATTTTGAAACATAACATAAACATTCATATTAAAATTAGAATACAAAATGTCAATACTTTATCCATAAATCATGAATGGTATAAAAATAGCACATTTACGGCCAGACATACCATAACTCATTCAATTAAATATTAAAGATTGTATTTATAATAAATTGACCATAATCAAGAATATTATCCAAAAAGGATGTTGACATAGTTTAAAATAATCATTAAAACCCTTTGAGAGAAATATCTTTTTTTATGAAATCATTTAGAAGTCTCACAATTTATAATGGAAGTCATTTAAAAGATATTTTTGAATCAAAGTTTCCGATACGACTTTGAAACTTTTGAAATAAATTAACATTTTAAAACAATTATGTCCATATAAATAAATCCTTAAAAATCATTTTGAAAACATGGACATTAATTAAATAGATTTAGAAAAACAAATCTTTAAAACATTTAAAATAATGATCTAGTTAAAGAGTATCTTCCATAAAACCATAAAATATTCCTTTTGAAAATATTTTTATGAAACATGGACATGGATGATAAATATGTCCCAGTAAATATATACATATAAACAATCTCGGATAATGAAAGATTGAGGAATTAACCCTTACCTTGTACTTTCCATTAGTCGAGGGTATGTTTAACCTCCTGTATAATGGCCATAGTATGTTATTAAATTATAATAGAACCATATTAATATTTATGATATCATACATGATTAATTTATGACTTTATATTACCCATTTAATAATAATTTTCATGTTAAAATAACATTTTGGGTAATAATCATTTTCTTTATCGTATGTGTTTTAACTTGTTATTCTTGATTGTATCACATATATCATGATTTAAATACTTCTAGAATATAAAACATTGTTTATATATCATATATATTTAGAATATAAATATTTATAATAGATATATATATATATATGAAATTGAAAACACTGTTTATGGAGAAGGTAGGTCGTACGTATGCATAAACGTTGTTTCTGTTTTCAAATCGTATTAAACGGATGTAAGTGAATAGGATATATGTAAATACACACACACACACACACACACACACACACATATATATATATATATATATATTTCTATTAGAATTATTATGTAATATATCACATACGTATTAATAATATATATTTTATAATCATCATTGAATGGTGAATATGGAAATGAATCTCATCGCGTCATTAGGATGGTAGTCTGTACGTACGCACAAGTGACAATATCATTATATTGATGGTGAAATAGTATATAATTGAATGGTATATTATATATAAATAATAATTAACATGTTATATTTATTATTAATATCAATTATACTCATTATTATACCCATCCAAACAATGATGTGTTGAATAACAAACTACACCACAACGTGGAGATGGTAAGTCGTCCGTACGCACGTGTGTTGACTTTGTCATTCATAGGATGGATAGAATAATGAATATTGTTGTACCATATTTATAATAACATAAATTTAAGTATAAGTTACTAGATTTTTTACTTTGGTATGGAAACAACAAAGAAAGAGGAAGTGGAATAAGAAAACAACTTTGAAAGAGGTGATGAAATAATTACCTCTTCTTCAGGTGAATCCTTTTGATTTTATCAAAAGGGCACCTTATGTTGGATTTATGATCAACGTAAGTCTTATAGGTTGATGTTAGGGTAGTTGGGAGGATATTTGAGCAGGGTTTGTCTGATAAAAATGTCTTTGGAGGTGTGATTTTTAGAGAAAGGGAAGTACCATTTTATAAGAGATGTGATGGTCACTTTAGGAAAAGCATGAAATATTATTTTATTATAAAATAATTTTCGGTTTATAATGGCACAAAATGGATTTATTTAGAGATTAAGGTAGGTATGGGTAGAAATAATCTCAAAAAATAGGTTTTAGACAGGTTTAGGTCACCTTATTAACTTTATCTTTTAGATTTAACTCTTAGTTAAATAGTTTAACTTTTACCATGTATTCTTGTATTTTTATATTACATGGTTAATAATATTCATATAAAATTCCAAAGGAACCTAAATTGGTTCATTAATGACATATCAATCATTATATATGTCTTTTTCTTAAACCATATATTTTTAGTATTATTATATCATTTAATAATATAGTATTTTTTTTAAAACTCATTTATGTCAATTTTGACACTATTTAATATTTGGTTTTTGTGAAAGTCAAAAAAACTTTATTAATTCAAAAACACACATTACATAAACCCTAACATGTCATATTAACCTATAAAATTAGTGTAATGAATCAAAAGTCTCAATTTACCTTTATTTCGATATTTATAATATCAATTATTTTAATCTTTCATTAATAAGGTAATTACTACATCATCATTGTGTCATAAATAAATTTAATTATATAATGTCTAAAAATTATAAATAAAATAAAATCATGTAGGAAATATTTTTATCTTTCTAAAAAATATTTATAGTCTAAATTATCTTATGTATTTCCCTATATTAAAAATTTTTTATTTATTAAAATTTGAATTTAACACTTTTAATTATTCTTTAAATAAAATAATAATAAATGTCCAAATCTAATCCAAGTGGATAAAAAAGACAATATTTTATTCCGAAGGTTTATTTTGTTCGAAATAAACTTATCCAGTATAATTAGGAAATGTGTTAGGGTAATTATAATATCATTTTAACCATTAATCACCCTATTTATTTTTAACCGTGGTAAATAAAATTCAATTGTTACTATTCACCAAAAATTATTTTCATCCTATTGAACCAAATTGTACTTACTGATGTCAACCATGTCTCTCATATTTTTTAAATTCAATTCACATAAGCAATAAAATTAAATTTATGCAAATTTTCAAATGTTCCTAGAATGTGGGTAAAAGACTTTAAAAAATTCAATAAAATTTTATACATCTAATATTATTATAAAATGACTCCAGTGTATTATATTGAACTAATATAAGTATTATTTATCTATTTTTACTTTAAAATAAATTTAAATAAAAATAATTATTATTAAATAAAAGTCATTTTTGAACAATAATGTAGTGTTTTTCAATATTCATCAAAAATTGAAAGTTTTCAAAAAAATATCAAAAATTCGCCATAAGATAATTTTGATATTCCCAATACAAAAAGTATGTCTATTTAACCAAATTAAAAACATTGATTTTTCATTAACTAATTTAAAATTAATTCCCGTTGTCAAAACCAATAAGCGAGTTTTTGAAAAGTAAAACCTATCAAAACATTGACATGTGTATATGTACAATTTAAGTGTGAAATTTCTTATAATGACCTATATTATATTAAATGATAAAACTTTAATCTAATTATACTTTAAATTCATTCAAATTCATAATTTAACTGTATAAATAATTTTGATTAAAAAAATTTCAATTAAAATTTTGTATTTTTCACTATTTATCAAAATATGAAAGTTATTTGTAAAGTATCAAAAATTTATCCAAAATAATTTTTTATGTCCCAACTCTAAATAATAATTTAATTTCACTAAATTAAATATATAAAAGTGCCAAATATTGGATTTAAAAATGGTTCTCCATTAAAAGGTGGAAACTGCATTTTTAAAAAAATACTTCTTTTATCTGAAACATTGAATTTGTCCTTATATTATGTCTAATAATCAAAAAATTTGAATGTTAAAATTATATTGGATATATATAAAATTCAAAATTTGGTTAATACTATTCATAACCTCTTTTTAAATGGCTAGTTTGGTAAGTCGTGGTGTGCTCAAACTTGGTGTTGCATGTAACGCAAGCTATTGAATTACTTTAAAGAGATAATTTACTATAAAATATTGAGGTGTTACATTCTCCCATCCTAAAATAAATTGATTCCTCACAATTGAAAATTTTTCTTCAAAAATAAAAGGTTTAAAATATAAAATACCTCTATGGAAAACCCAAATCAGAAATAGGTTTAATAAAATTTAGTCTTAATAAGAGGGAAAGAGAAATGAAAATGCCACCACCAAATTAGGGTTTTGAATATGAGAACATTTGTGGAAATTATAAACACATAATTGGAGGGATAATGTAAATATTTATAGGGAGTTATTGAGGTTATCAATCACAAACAAATGAACAATAAATGGAAAATTGAGGGCTTCAAAGCCATAAATTTATGATGAGTTAAAATATCATCGGTTCAACAAAACATAAGGTATTAGGATAACACATTTTTGGTTTTTAGTTCCTTTACCTAATGTTTAAGAATTAATATTTTCATAAAATAAGAAAAAAATACTTGACAAGTAGAGTTCCATCCTTTAACTAATTTCTCCAACAAACTCATCTTTTACTCCAAAAGATTATAAAAGTCATAAATATTATATTGATCCTAATAATATAGGGTTCCAAAAAATGGAATTTATAATTCATCTATTAGACATTAAAAAAACTACATTATACAATCCAGGACATCACGTAGCCCAGTGGTAGGTGATGCACCATTGTCTCCCTTCGGTTGCGGGTTCAAGTCTCGCAGCCTTACTGGATGTGATGGGTTGTCGCCTGATCTCTGAGTTGTCCTTTTTATAAAAATCCAAAAATAATCTTAATAAATTTTTTATCCTTAGACAATAGTATCCAATGTCCAACTTAATCCATTCCAACCTTTAGACTTACCTAAAATACTTTTATCCAAACTCACATTCCAAAATTTATAAGGAATGTAAACATATTGAAGATCTCTTTTTCCATGTAATAACATGTGAATACATTCATCATGTATTCTCTTAAAAAATGGTAACACCCTTAATTACCATAAAACCTTATTGATTACGTTAATGTTCCATTATTCCTTATATAATATTGTATATACTCCTTATATACAAAAATGTTGTAAACTCCAACAATAATGGAATAAACAAACAATTAATTGGTTCCAAGGTAATTAATAATATCCAATCTAATTTATCCAAATCAATCATGTATTATTCCAAAATCAATACCTTAGTATCAATACAAAATTAAGGTTTATATTTCCTTCAACCATGTATTTTCCAAAAGGTTTAACTTTTTATTAAGTTACTTTTCTTAGTACCACAGAATCTCAAATCCTTAATGAAATAGTATTGTATTAAAATCCTTATATACTCCATAATTCTTATAACCAGTACATCATTGATACAACAATAAAATTACATAATTCTTTAATATCAACATAAGAACACTAGTCATTCCTCTTCATCTACGGTAGTATCATAACTTGATTATTATCCAACAGCATCATGTGCGGTATACTCTGATGATTGGGAGATTGATTCGCGTAGTGTCCCAACTCCTAGAAGATGAAGCATCGTACATTTGAAAAAAAATTCTTACCCTTGAAATCACGTAATTTGTTTCCTTTTTCTACACACTTATAACAAACTCTCATTCCCTTCAAGCATTTACCAAGGTGATTCTTTCCACAGTTGTCACATATGGGAAAATCCTTCTTTCCCTTCTTCCATTTATCCATCCTTCTCTCTATCATTATTTTCTTCTCTAGCTTCCCTCCAAATCCATAGGACTTAGAGAATTCTTTACTTATCTTATTAACATATGATACTATTTCTTCATATGATGAGAATATGTGGGAGACTATTTTCCTTCTAAATGTTGTCTTAAGACCATGAAAGATATTATCCTTCTTACTCTTTGGATCATGCGTATTGCTGGAGTTCTCATTCCTTCTAATGGGCACCATTTCTAAACAATGACATACACTTGGTTAGTTTATAAATTTCAGTGCATAATTCCAAACTTTTAAAATACCTAACATAAATTTAACAGGTTATGCATATAATCCATAATCATAAAAAAATGTTTTCTTTGAGGAGGTATTTACTCATAAGTCCTTCATAATGGTTTATAAAAAATGTTAATTATCCTAAGCATATCCTCTGGGAGTGTCATAACCAAGAGTGCAGAAAGGCCCATTTTTGTGGACCAGTTCCCATTCGAGTCTAGCTCAAATCACTGTTTTCGGGTTTTAACCCTAGATACATCTATTTCAGAGTTGCCTCTACCTGATCGTATCTAGATAGGGATGTTTTTTTTAAAGGTTGGGGTTGAAGCCTCAATTTATTATTTGAAAGCAAAGACCTCTTGAGATTGGGTATAGGGAGACCCATTACATAGCTCTAAGGCCCAAGGCCAAGTGGCTGGAATACAAGGCTTGAAAGCCCATTTGTTTGGCCCAAAGAACCCCTCGGTGAACAGTACTGCTACAGTACCCGCGCTGCTACATTCCCTGCTACAGTACTGCCACTGCTATAGTGTCTCCTACAATCCCTCCACCGCTATAGTGTTGACGCTGCAATAGTTCCTGCTATAGTACTGCTACAGTACCTGGGAAATTTTCCCCTGCCCAGATTTGATCCTATGTCTTTTGGATGCCAAGCAAGATCCTGTACCACTAGGGTACAGGCTCGTTGGCGTCCATATAGGGATATATTTCTTAGAAAATTCATAAAATCTCTACATTACCAAAATTCTAGGAAGTTCTTCTATACTAATCCTCAAAGTCTATCTTAGGGTAATGTTTCAGAATCTGAGTTTTTCAAAATATATTTCCAAGGTTGGTTCTAAACATCCACTGATACAAACCGTAAAAGTACGACCCCAGAAGCCTAGAGCTGGTGCATTATTTTAATAAATTTTCATGATTACAAGGAATCAAGTCTCGAAGGACCAATCAGTTTAGTAGTCTTGGAAAATAGATTACATACATGAACGTTACATTACACATTCACACACAACATGAAAAATACTTTTAGAGTTCCATTATTATTCTATATTAGACCTTAATATAAATCATAATACTCATGTAGGAATCATAGGAAAATAAAACATAAGAAAGGGGTGAGCTCAGATGCCTAGTAAGGGTAAATAATTTAGCTGAATCTATAAACTTTTAAGGAAAAATGTGTAATAAAAAAATCCTTTTTAAACATAATATTAAACATAATATGGAAAACATAAATCTAACATTACCATATAAACATGCACATGGATATTCTACTAGTATAATAATCACATGTAATAACTAATTTGATAATGAGGGAATTCATAATGTCAAACATCATAATCACATAGTCAATGCCTCATTCCAAGACTACAAATAAGATTTCTTCATGGCCTTGTTCCAAGACTCTAGT
The DNA here is from genome assembly GCA_963277665.1 of Viscum album. NCBI lineage: Eukaryota > Viridiplantae > Streptophyta > Magnoliopsida > Santalales > Viscaceae > Viscum > Viscum album. The sequence continues at coordinate 1,585,490,204 of OY728141.1, read as the reverse complement.
TTGTCTCATCAGACCTAATAATGCATTGAGGAGCTATTTCGGGCTCCATCCATCACATACTAAGTCCAATGCATTTATCATATAAAAATTTTGAAACATAACATAAACATTCGTATTAAAACTAGCATATGAAATGTCAATACTTCATCTATAAATCATGAATGGTATAAAAATAGAACATTCACAGTCTAACATTCCATAACTCATTAAATACAATATTGAATATTGTATTTATAATAAATCAACCTCAATCAATAATAATATCCAAAAAGGATGTTAACATAGTTTAAAATAATCAGCAAACCCCTTTGAGAGAAATATCCTTTTTTATGAAATCATTTAGAATTATCACAATTTATAAAGAAAGTAATTAAAAAGTGATTTTAGAATCAAATGTTCTCTTACAACTTTGAAACATTTTAAAGGAATTAACATTTTAAAATAATTATGTCCATATGAATAAATCCTTAAAAATCAATTTGAAACATGGATATTAATTAAATAGATTTAGAAAAATAAATCCTTAAAACATTTAAAATGATGATCTTGTTAAAGAGTCTCATACATAAAACCATAAAATATTCATTTTGAAAACATTTTTATGAAACATGGACATGGATGATAAATATTTCACAGTAAAAACATATATATAAACAATCTCGGATAACAATGAGATTGGGGAATTAACCCTTACCTTGTACTTTCCTTTAGTCGAGGGTATGTTTAACCTCCTTTATAATGACCATATTATGTTATTAAATTATAAAATAAACATATTAATATTTATGATGTCATACAAGATTCATTTATGACTTTAAATTACCCATTTAATAATAATTTTCATGTTAAAATAACATTTCCGGTAATAATCACTTTCTTTATCATACGTGTTTTAACTTGTTATTATTGATTGTATCACTTAGACAATGATTTATATACTTACAAGATATAAAAATGATTTATATATAATATTTATAGAATATAAATATTTATAATAAATAGATATATTAAATGAAAAACACCATTTATGGATACGGTAGGTCGTACGTACGCATAAACGTTGTTTCTCTTTTCATATCGTATTGAATGGAAGTAAGTAAATAAGATATATGTAAATAAACACACACAAATATATATATATATATATATATTTACATTAAAATTATTATGTCATATATCACATACTTATTAATAATATATATTTTTATAATCATCGTTGAATGGTGAATGTCGAAATGAATCTCATCGCGTCGTGGAGGTGGCAATCCGTACATACGCACAAGCGACAATATCGTTCTATTAATGGTAAAATTGTATGTAATTGGATGTTATATTATATATACATAATAATTAACATGTTATATTTTTTATTACCATCAATTATACTCATTATTATAACCATCCAGACAATGAAGTGTTGAATAAAAAACTACACCACGATGTGGAGACGGTAAGCCTGACGTACGCAAGTATAGTTACTTTGTCATTTATAGGATGGACAGAATATTTTATATGGTTGTACCATATTTATAATAACATCAAAGTATGTATAAAGTATTGGATTTTTATTTTGGTATAGAAACAACAAAGAAATATGAAGTTGGAGAACAAAAGAACTTTGAAAGAGGTGATCAAATAATTACCTCTTCTTCAGGTGATTCCTTTTGATTTGATCAAAATGGATCCTTAGGTTGGATTTCTGATCAAAGTATGGACACTAGGTTGAAGTGAGGGTAGTTTGGAGGATATTTTATCAGGGTTTGTCCGACCCAAATGGCTTTGGAGGTGTGATTTTGAGATAAGGGGAAGTACCCTTTTATAAGAGAGGTTAGGGTCACTTTAGGAAAAGCTTGAAATATTATTTAATTATAAAATAATTTTCGGTTTCTAATGGCTCAAAATGGATTTATTTCGAGGATAAGGTAGATATTAGGCTAATTAATCTCATATAATAAGTTTTAGACAAGTTTAGGTCACCTTATTAACCTTATCTTTTAGATTTAACTCTTAGTTAAATAGTTTAACTTTTACCTTGTCTTCTTGTATTTTTATATTATATGGTTATTAAACTCACTATAAAATGACAAGATAACCTCAAGTGGTTAATTGATGAAATATCTATCATTATATAAGTCCTTATATTATTAGGATTATTGTATCGTTTAATAATGTGGTGTTTGTTTTAAAAACTCATTTATGTCAATTTTGACACTATTTTGTATTTGGTTTTTTTGAAAGTCAAAAAAACTTGATTAATTCTTAAAAAAATGAATTAAATAAATTATAACATATAATATTAACGTATAAAATTCATGTAATGCATCAAAAGTCTCAATTTACATTTATTTTGATATTTATAATATCAATTATTTTATTCTTTCATTAATATGGTAATTACTGCATCATCATTGTGTCATTAATAAATTTAATTATATAATGTCTAAAAATTATAAATAAAATACCATCATGTAGGAAATCTCTTTATATTTCTAAAAAATATTTATAGTCGAAATTATCTTATGTATTACCCTATATTAAAAATGTTTTAGTTATTAAAATTTTAATTTAACACTTTTAACTCTTCCTTAAATAAAATTATAATAAATGTCCTAATATATTCCATTGGATCAAAAAGGATCATATTTTATTCCTAAGGTTTAATTTTGTCTAAATAAACTTATCCAATGGAATTAGTACATGTGTTAGGGTAATTATAATATCATTTTAACCTTTAATTACCCTATTTACTTTTAATCATGGTAAATAAAATTCAAAAGTTACTATTCACCAAAAATTATTTTCATCCTATTGAACTACATTTACTCACTAAAATCAACTGTGTCTCTCAGATTTTTTAAATTCAATTCACATAAGAAGTAAAATTATGTGTTATGAAAATTTTCAAATGTGTCTTCAAGGTGGGTAAAAAACGTTAAAAAATTCAATAAAATTTTATACATATAATCTTATTATAAAATGACTCCAATGAACTAAGTCGAACTAATATAGGTATTATGTATCTATTTTGACTTTAAAATAAATTTAAATAATTATTCATTATTATTTAAATAAAAGTCGGTTATAAACAATAACGTAGTGTTTTTCACTATTCATCAAAAATTGAACGTTTTCAGAAAAATACCAAGAAATCACCCTTAGATAATTCTGATATTCTGAATCAAAAAATTATGTTTATTTTACCAAATTAAAAACATAGAATTTGAATTAATTAATTTAAAATTAATTCCCATTATCAAATCCAAAAGGTGGGGTTTTAAAAAATAACAACTATCAAAAGATTGGCATGTGTTTATGTCCAATTTATATGTGAAATTTCTTGTAATGACCCAAATTATATTAAATGATAAAAATATAATCTAATTATAATTTAAAACCAATCAAATTAATAATTTAACACTATAAAATTTTTTGATTAAAAAAGTTGTTTTCAATTAAAATTTAGTATTTTTCTTTATTCATCAAAATATGAAAGTTGTCAGAAAAGCACCAAAAATTTATCCAAACTATATCTTTATGTCCCAATTTTAAAGAAGAATTTAATTTCACTAAATTAAATATTTAAAAGTTTCAAATATTGCATTTAAAAAGGGTTCGCCATTAAAAGGTGGAAAACTGCATTTTTTTAAAAATACTTCTTTTATTTGAAAAATTGAATTTTTTATCATATTATGTCTAAGAAACAAAAAACATAGAATGTTAAAAATTTATAGGATATATGTAAAATTAAAAATGTGGTTAATACAATTCATAACCACTTTTTTAATGGCTAGTTTGTTAAGTCGTGGTGCACTCGAACTTGGTGTTGCGTGTAGCGCAAGCTATTGAATTACTTTAAAGATATAACGTACTATGAAATCTTGGGGTGTTACATCACGTCGCACCCACTGTAGGTCGTGACCAAAACCAGGCGGCACCACCCGCACTAGCCTCTATGCTGGCATTATTCCCCAGATCCACCACCCTCCTCCAGCGACCCCATCGCCAAGTCCCTCTTTCCCGGATGCCACGTATGACCCACCACCCACCGGTGCATCGCCCCGCCGCTAGGCACCATTCCCATTCCGACCACTGATTATACCTTCTAGACTGAGATAGCCTTGTGGGCTAAGACATGGTCAATCTTGACCAGGACGTACACCCCAACCTAAATCACCCCAAGTAGGGTTCGAGCAGGTCTGCCCAACCAGTTTTTTGTTTGGGCGGACCTACTGGACTCAGCTAGCCCAGTACGGGACTTTCTAAGCCCATTACGGGTCTTCTCAAGTTTGGTCAAACCCGCAATGGGCCATATCGGGTATAACCGGACGAAATTTAATTTCAATTAATATAATTAATTAATTCAATTACAGAATTAAATTAAATAAATATATTATTAATTGTGGTTTATATAAATAAATTTTAGTACCCGGGAAAAATTAAATCAATTTTATTATTAAATTTAATTAAGTTAAATTAATTTAATTTTGATATTAAAAATTAAATTAATTAGTGGACCGAAGAATAATTAAATTATTTGAATTTATTAATTCATTTAATTTAATTTTTAACCCTTGTACTTATTTAATGAATTTTAATTTTATCGCGTATTGATTCTACAATTATTTTGGTCTTGAGCACCAACCCTTGAATGTCTGCATTTAATTTTTTTATTTAATTAATTATTTAACTGTGTGAAATTATTGTAATTAATTAAATAAATGTTATGTTCATCATATTTATTTTCAGTTAAAATGTATAAGGTCATGTGTGACCAATTTTTACATGATGTACATTTATACCTAAGTCTTCCTCGCATGCGCATGAGTAATTTTGTACCTCTGATGAAGATGATGCAAGACAAGGTATTACTCTAAGTTAACACATGAAACCTGTAAAGTTGAAGCGGACTCCAACACGTAATGTGGACCCTTCCAAGATGAGGCGATACTCTAGAAGAGAAGCAAACATACAAGATGGGGGAAGCTACATCAAGAGTCAAGCATTCGACTCAGGTATGATTCCCTTAGGTCATTTATATGCTCGAGACCAGTCGGGTAGTAGATTTACCTTTATACAATTATTTATTATTTTAGGCATTTATAAATAGTGGGATAAATATATAAAATAATAGATAATGAAATGCATAAAGAAGTGGCGTATGTTTTTCTATTAATGTTCAGTTGTGAGCGCGGCAACATATATGAACAAGATTAATATAAATGGATTGAATTTTTTGAGATAAAAACAAAGAAAACACTCAAATTAATAATAAGTCAAAATAGCCTTTCATCATTCAAGTTTAAACAAAATCGGGTGTTTGGTTGTCGGTAATGCCATAGGTGAGGGTACCTATTTCTACCGTGGAGTTCTTATTAGGGTGGTGGGTTGACTTAACTAAAATTGCAGCAAAGAAATATCCATATCTTGATTTTTTTAATTTTAGAGGAAAGCGTTGAGTAAATCATCAAATGGTTTTTGAAGCAGGACTTCAGTCAACAGATCAAATAACTGTAAGTTAATTCAGTTGGCTAACCAAAAGCTTACCTTGGACCGTCTGATTAGTGTTATATCCATAGCTTGTAGACTATAAGGGGGGTTCAGGGATCCTTTCCACTAGAATACTCAAATGATAGAGTATTCCAATTCTAGTACAGAGGGTTCTTAGAATTCAAAAAATTATTGGGATACATTTGATGATTAAATTAATTGATAATGTCACGTCTGGTAATCAATATAAAGTTACTAATCTAATAATGTTTAATTTGTATAAATGGAAATCAATAACATAATAAAACTGTGATAAATATTAGATTAAGTTAATTTCTAAACTAACATGAATTTTTAAAATGTAGTATAGGTTCTTACACATAGTATTACTATAATAGAAATTCAAGGTGCTTGTGTTCCAACCTGTTAATCCACCTTATGAAGTGTTGGTGTAAATTCTTATAGAACACTCATTAATCAAGAATATGATGGTTCTGTCATAATGCTATCATCAATGTCTTATTCTAGTTTCGGTTGATACGTCATGAATGTGAGGATGATTACATGCAGTCTCATCTCCAAGAAGTTTCCAAGGACAAAGCTAAGAAAGATTTGAATATGATGATTCCACTCGGTTTGTGTGAAGTGAAAGACAGTTCATGATTGTTCATGTCATCCCATTCTTATACCTTTTACATATAATTAAACTAGTTTCATTTAAGGATACAAATTAATGGTATGGAGTAATTGCTTCATTACCTTTAAGGTAACATTCGCCGAGTAATAAAATTATTAAATATAGAACCATATTTATGGAGAATATATTGAATGAAAGGGTGAAATGTCCTATGGAAAGTTACACCAAAGGAACCTTCTTCATGTCCTTTATAGAAAAAGGTTTGTTATTTAACATAAGTTTATTTTCATCACATATTGAAATAAATTTATGGAAGTTTGAAAATGCAATGAACTGAAATACAAGAAGCAAGTGCCTGATTCTCGTTCAGTTTATATTCATCAAATAAAAGTATTTTTTTCTCACATACTTCAAGGTTATTAAATACAATATGCTATAACATATGTGTATTTAAATACAGTAACCAATTAAGTATAGAAACATTACATGAAGTAAGGTGTCTTCTCGAAGCAGCTGAGAACGGGTGATTCCTATATGAGTAGTGAGAAATACGTAACTTCTAATTGGAAAGTGGTTGATTCAAATTGAACAATTTTTTGATTATAACCAACACATTTATCTCATGTTCCCATTTGGTTATAATGAGACATTATTCTATGTTTTTGGAATGAAAGTCGTTTGTGGTAACATATTCAATAAATAGTTCCATGGTACTTGAATTAAAGTAAATACATGATGAATATAAAATGTAAGACTTATCCAGTTGTGGAAAGATGATTCTTTGTCAAGTAAAATTAAAAGTGGACGTTAAGAATATACCCAGTATGGTATTTAGGCATGACATAGCTAAACACCTGTGGAATTACTGACATCTTTAGTTTAGACAAAGAAACCTTTAGAAATAAAGGTATGCCACAAAATATTTTGGGGTTAGTTCAACAAGAGAGTGTGAACTATTCCATAGTAAAGCTAGAGGTAAAGATACTTCTTAAGATTCCTTTAAGTTATTGAGGAATTTACTGGTGATGTATATGTTTGGTTAGAAGATATGAGTTTCTTTGGATCGGTATGACAAATAATATCTTGACCAAACATTCATCTATCATCATAATGTAGTGTGGAGTAATTCCTAAATGCATGTTACCTTATCTACATCAAGATATTTATGTTCATAAGGAAGATTGATGATGAGTCTTACATATTAACATTGAGCAACAGAATGTAGCATATAGTAATTCCTAAACACATGTTACCTTATCTACATCATGATATTGTTGTTCATAAGGAGTATCGATAATGATTCTTACATATTTTCATCGATCAAAAAAATGTAGTGTGAAGAAATTCATAAACACACATTTTATACATCAAATTCATGATGTATGAAGTATCAATGTTACAACCTACAAAAAATATCCATTATATTTCATGATGTGGTTTTCAAATATCAGCATAAACCCATAACCAATATTCCAACTAAAATGAAAAATGGATATCATACGATCCATAGTATGTTGAAAATCCATTATGTCATAGGACATGTGTTTAGGATGAAATTTTTTTTAAGGAAAAAAACAAACATGCATCCAGATAAACACATGGTGCATCTAAATAAATATTCAAAAAGTTTCTTAGGATATTATGAAAATCCCTAAGATTGAAAAAAATGTGATCAAATGTTAGACTACATTTCTATATAAGCGTACACATATCTATTAGAGATAGTGGGATCAGAATTGACTTGGACTTATTCAATGCTCGAGATGCACAAATGGTTTGAATAGAAACAAGTTCCATAAGTACATGTGGAATAGGAATGTTCCAGTGACACATACTACATATGAAGAATGAAACCAAGGTGATGGTTTAATATTCCCTGCGACCAGTGATAAATTATTCATTAAGAATAATATATCCTACAAGTAAGTAGTATATGGAAATTAGCTAAGATTGAAAAAATCAATTGAAATTAAATAATGGATTCCATGTATCAAATTGGAAAGGGGATTATAAATTGAATACTAACATGGGTATTCATATGATATGATACATGGATGGAAAAATCTTGGTACCAATATGGATCGATTGGTTATACCAAGTCGGTATACCTAAATCCAATATAATTTTACTTATAATAGCTAAACTTATAATATCGTCATATTGGTCATTGGATGTCAAGATAATATTTCATGGAAGGTGTCTATATGACAAAAATAGAAAGGGATGATGACTCCATTTAATTCCAATGAAGGTTACAAGTTACTGAAATCTAGTTCTGAATTAAAGTAAGCAATATGATCTTAGAGTATTAATTTCAAATGAATGTTTTCCTTGTTTCTACCAATGGTTTGTGGGAGCGCCAAAGTTTTCCAATATAAATATGTTCGGAAACATATGGAAAACGGATATTGGTCTTACAGTTAGCTAAGACCATGATAAAATATGTTCTTCAGTGATTAACTTAATGTATCAACCAATGTTCTGGGGAACAGGATTCATCTAAGTAGATCTAATGGTTTCTTGGTCCTAGTTAATTATACTTAAAGTGACTTGATATTGAAAAATTCAGGTTGGAACAATTCAAGTTCAGAATTATTACCAATGTCACATGGCTTAATCACTCCAGGTTGACATGTTCAGAGCATGGGAAGAGATTAAAGTTATGACTTGAGTTCCATACTCCCCAGCGATGGATAAATCACATATTCTATAGTATGTACAAGAATTGATACTTTCATGATCTACTTTATAGTGGGAAGATATCAATTATATCCATGAGCACTATAAGTTTAGCAGTTAGAACTATCATCTTGTACTTCGGTGAGTACAAATGATATATACCTAGTATATCGAGAAGAATGTATACTAGTTTTTGTGGGACACAAACTAGTAATACTTAGATCAATTTGTTCAAGTATTTTATTTAGGAAAATATGATAAGAAAGTCAAGCTCATAAAAGCCAGTGGTATTCATATTTATAAATACTGAGTATCTTGGAGATTCTAAGGTATCTAAGAAGTAGTTATCAACCGCAATGATTTGTTCCAGTTCTTGGAATCACACCTAATAAGAAAAGTATTATCATAATGTAAATTATGATATTATTACTAGCCACGTTGTCAAGTTATCACAATAGAAAAAAATGATATACTCAGGGACAACTTATCTTGAGAAGTTTTACTCAAGGAAATAAGGTTCGTTTAATATACAGTAGATATGCCACATGGAGAAAAAGTGGTAGGCCCAGCAGTTAGATCTATTACTCAGCAGAAGTAAGATCTTTATCATGTGAGTAGCTAACAAGATTGGTTAGCAAGTTGGATCTAGTTCAAGTGGGAGTGTTGAAAAAGTGGGTTACCTAAGCCCAACTATGTTGTAATTTTGATTCCCATATCATTTGTACAGTTTATTATACATGATTCCATCTTACCATTATAGTGTAGAATTTTCTAAATCCACTATTATAATGGTAATCTCTAAAGATTAATTGTCATATTGAGAGGTTATAGCAGATCATAGGCTATAATAAGAACCTTGAGATACAACGACATTAATATTAAATATATTTTTTATGGTATAGATACATCTTAATGTCTGGACATAGTAGATTTTTGACTATCAGGTGCGGGGGGATCATAATCATTGATACTTCATCTCATGAAGATCTTACTTAGTGATCTCTTATAGTGAGATTGTGAGGATAGACCCGCCAGTAGGAACACCACATGTCTTGGGTGTCACTGGTCACTCCTATATACAGACATCTGTATTGTTCTCCTAACTTGAGACCATTACCGATTTGTATCATTTTATTGCATACTTTGATGCAAGGAAAAAACCATAGTATTGAAATCATGGCGAGGTAGCTTGTGTTGGGTGCGTCGTTGGTGGAATGAAATTGGTAGAATGGTCAAGAAAGGATTTTTCGCTTCCATGTTTAGGAAGTTTTATATCTCAAGATTGGTTGATCAGGATGGTGCTACATTAATAAGTATTTCGCCACAGCAGACAAATAGAAAATCCATCTAGATAGATCAAAAAATAATAAAGAATGAAAAGGGAGATGACACAAGTGTGTTTCCATCTTTATGATATATTTAATGAGAAAGAGATTAGAGTACACAGTCAGTGTTTGTAGGATGGTTGTCATTGCTATGACAGTCCTTATCTCTTTAGGGGTCATGATGGGTTTCTAGATTTCGCTCTTGGTCTATGGATTTTATTCACTGCTATTGAGATAAGGTCTTATAGGGTCACACACAATAGTGTATTCAAGAATCCGCCCAATTTAGTTGAGTAGGTATATGAACATGGTGGGCCCCGCCACAGGGTCTGAGTTTTGTCCCAGTTTTCGATCGCTAAAAGAATTAACTAAATTAATTAATATTCAAGTTATGAATATATTGAGATTGAATTTATTTAATGTATTTAAAAGTTTAGTCAATACGAGAAAATTTTAATTGAACGAATATTATTTTAATATTAAAGGTTCATTTAATATTAAGTAGGACATCGAGTTGAGTTAAATTTCTCAGTTTTTATCACGTAATATATTTTATATATATTAAAAGTATGTAATAAAATAATAAATAATATAGGTGCATTTTAGTTTGTTAAAATTATTTATTTAGTGGATGTTGAAATAAATAAGGTTTGGGGAACCCTACTGGGTATTTATCAACTCCACTATAAATAAAGGAGAAGGCTCCCTCTCATGGGTGGTTATTCGCAATTCATTCACTTTCATGGAATGAAAATTGAGATCCTCTCTCTCCTCCCACTTTATAGAGAGAGAAACTCTTGATCCATGAGTTCATATCAAGATATCATTAATCATTGAAGGCTTATCGATGTGGTGACCATTGGGACGTCAAAAGCATCATCGGATCGCCACGCTAGCACCCGAAATTCATCGATCAACGTTTCAACGGATTTTTGAACTGCATATGGATGATCTAGAGGATTCCTACTGTGGATCCTTCATGAAATTATTTCCATCAATGAGATTTAGATGACCATGGATTCATATTTGAAACACGCATGTTTTCCATTTAAGCTTTTTGCTCTTTACAATTTACATGAGATCTTCGTACCTTTCCGGGGCTCGGATTGTCGGCGTCGACAAGTTCTGGTGATCTAATGATAAATTTTTTAAAATCCTTGGACCATCGGCTTCCACTGTGGGCCCTAAAATCATTCAACATGTTCAATGCACACATGTATTACATTTATCCATCATAATCACTATTGATCTGTCTGTCATCTGCTTATGACATATCTTGTGTGGGCAAATCCCATGCATTTGTGAGTATATGTGTCCCTAGAAGAATGCCTAAAAACCAAAATATAGCAATATAGAGATATGGAAACAGTTATCTAGACCAAAATTAAGGGGGAAACGAAACTCAATACATATACATGATCATTAAGAACCCTATAAGTGAGAGAAATGTAATCTCTATCTCACAACCAATCCAATGTTGATGAGTACGCCTGAAGCTCTAAAATTCCATCACTAATTTCCAACATCAATTGAAACCTCACCAATATCTATGTGGAGGGGCCCTCTACTCACTATTGTTCTCCACATCTAAGGATCAATGCTCCATAGAGAACTTGTACCCCATCAGAGTTTAATGATTGTGGGGTACCCATCTATAAATAAACGGCCCACCCCCTAAATATGGGAGTATGATCTCTACCTATATAATGAGTATAGGTAATCATGACCTGACATGATATGGGAGTACCTTCTACATGGATAGAAGAATTCCACCCAATATATGGGAATACTATCTCAACCTACCATCTCTCTTTCGATCCTGCTCGATCACTTCAATCGTTGAGTGTCGCCTGAGAAAGTGTCTTACTTAGAACATCCCACATTTTATCTTAGAAGCCAACATAAAGGACACCATCACGTTTTATATAGGAAAACACTTATTAAAGGCTACATGAGGGACAAAATCCATGTCCAAATAAAGAATATTGGAGAGGATAAAGATTATAAAAGAAGTACAGGGCACTTATGAGGGGTCACGCTACATGTGACCTCACCCCATCTCTTGTTTGTGTCCTCCCTAGACATAGATTAAGAACCCATGTATTTATACACAATGTTACCTTTGGGGTAAATGGTGTGAATGATGAACCGGGTTCCTATACATGCAATTCATTCCATTCCTATTTATTATTTCTTGTTTCTATGTACTTGGTTACATGGTGTTTCCATCCACATAATCACCTGGGCATGCGTATCTAGCACACAACATGGGAACCTGGGTAGGGTCACATGGTGTGGAGACCCGCACACATACATTGTGATAATTAAATTTTCTAGAAATACTAGTGTTGAAGCCCTGGGGATACTTGGAGTGCGTTTTTATTGTCTAAAATCCAGGTAGTTGGGGTTTTCATAGAAATTGAAAAAGGCCTCATACCTCAATGTTGGTCCTCTGAAACCAAAGAATCCATCATTTTCCACCAGAAATCAGTGGGGTCACTAGAAAACATTGATCTCTGGCCTCTAATGGATGTAAATTAGAAATCCATTAACTGTAGAAGGTCCCATTGAACCTCTCGTAGTAGTTATATGTCCATAAACCCATCATCATCACCCTCATACCATGATCCCATATCAATTTTTCACCAAGGTTCCAAACTATCATTCGTTTTTATTGATTCCATGCATCCTAGGGTTCAATGTCAGATGAATCTAACCGAGAAACCCAAATTGTGGCCATATGAGCTAGTAGTGAAGAACATGAAGAAAAAATTGGGGAAAGGAATAAGAAATAATGGTGTATTTCATTAGTTTATGTGACCCCACCTAATCATCACATAGTGCGATATCATGTAATTATCATGGCATATCACAATATAAACTGATTTAATCAATTTAATTCAAAAATAGGTCTTGTTTAAATAATTTGATTATGATGATAGATATAAAGATATCAAATAAAGTATTTTCTAAAAAATAAAGGTAAATAATACATTAAATAACACAGTCTACCTCATTTTTTAGATCGATCATTGGTGATGAATGCATTCACCATAGATTTGGGGAACATATTATGTTTTCTTTCTTCTAATCCACCTCGATCTGATCTCTCACCATCCTCCAATGTGATATAACAATGAATAATGGATAATATCCTCCTATGAGTGATCAGATGGTTATATAACTTACCCTAGTGATACACTTTAATAGTGTATAAATATAAGGAATTTTTTTTTGTAATTTTAAATAAAATAATATATTTCTTTCTTTTTAATGCACCACAAACAACCACCTTAAATAAAAACCAAATGTTGATGATTCTTAGGTCATTACTAAGGTAAAATATGAATTTAAAATTCAGTTATGGTATTATATTTACAATATGATACTCTATTCAGGGGAAGTTATATTAATCATGAAAAAATGAACAAGTGTGATATTTCTATATTTAGTATTTTATAAGATCAATTCTGGGATCACTGAGCCTTGGAATCTCACACCATCTCTACTCCTAGATCCAAAAATATTCATTAATAAATGTAAAATTATTAATTTTTTTAATATATATAAAATTCTTTAAATTCAAAAAAGGGTTACTACAATGCCACTTATTTTGGGTTTTGTTTTCAATGAGTTCGGTCAAACCCACGATGTTCAATATTTCAGAATCATTCAATTTATAATTTCATATGTGTTTAATGATGTCAATTGAATAGATTTTATTTTATTTTATGTATTTAAATTAAAAAAATATGAAATAATTGAATGAGAACTCATTGATAATCTGTTTAACTCAATGTCTAACCATAGTGGTTCATGGTGTTCTCATTAGTAATGTTACGTTGTTGTGAATGACTAGATCCATTAATCAATTATTCAATATTTATAAGAATGTAAAAAATTCCATATCAGTATAATTGACATGCAAAATATATATTAATTTGTTTAATTGTACATCAATGGATACAATTTCATATTTAGAAAATATATAAAAAGGTGACACCTATTTGGAAGAGGAAAATCTACAAGTAATGCATAAAAATCTGTTGATTTCAAGATAATATGAAAGGAGAAAATTGTTTATTTCTTCAATTGTCTCATTTATGTTATGGTATGTATCCATAGAAAAATATATTTAATTAATTTTTTGGTTTTTTGAAGAAACTTTTCATAATAATACCACTTTGGTAAAATGTAATTTTGTCAAAATGTAATAAATGTAATATTATTGACTATCTATTGATGATACTCCCAACAAGATTAGGATATATAAAATAAAATTGAAACCATAGTACATTGTCAATTATATTTTAAAAATAATTACATTTAATGTTGTGAATATTCTTGATATACATGATAGTATAAATAAATAAGATGCCAATGATTAATTTTTATCCCTAGAAAAAAGAATTATCAAGTGAGTAAATGGTGGGTAAGATGTAAATATACAAATGGAATGGTTAGAATATGGAAATTTTTCACATAATTCTAAGATATTTTTAATGAAGAATTATAGAAATATGAATAATAGTACATAAAAATATAGTGGAGAAACTTTCATCCAAAAACAAACTTGAAATATATAAATTCAATTGAATATAGATTAAATGTATAAGATTAATGAGAGAATAATAAGAGTATGATTAGGAATAATTTAAATATTATTGGAGTGAAATTATCTTAGATACTATGTATTTGATGATGGAAATTATTACAAACAAATAGTTTTAAATTAATGAAGAAGAATAATAAAGATTCATTATGGAGTTAAATGTAGAACATGAATATGATCTTGATGAGATTTAATTACAAAATAATAAAATTAGTTGACTTCTAAAGGATTCATTAAAGTATGTTGACCAACTCAAAGCCCAAATAACCCAACTAGAGAATATAGTAAAATGATGTGGGGTATCTAAAACTATATCTGGATATGTTTAGGATTTAAAGGTTAATATTGAAGTAAAATAAATTATTTTTTATGAACTCAATGCCTAAATCAATTATAGGAAACAAATGATTGTATTTATTAAAGAAAAAGTTTTTAGTATATAAAAGAAACATCACATTTAAGAAAAAGTAAGTGGTGAAAAAAATATGTTTCAATTATAATGTTATTTTATAAAAAATTAATAAGAATATAAGTAAAATGTATAAGTAGTGTCGAGAAAATTCTATGTGAGAAAAGAACTAAACATAAAGGAAAATGTGGACTTAGATAAAAAGGTGAAACATCCAAAACTAGTGAAATTATTATGATTTATAAAGGGAAAAATATTATTGATACCTCTTAAACATCTAAAACCACAAAATAAATCTAAGGATGTCGATATGCAGAGAGATATCAAGAATATAATTCCATTTACAAAGTGTTAATTAGTTGTATATCTTGGAAATATAACGACTTATTTCATGGTGATGAGAACATACTTGAAACGATATTCACCTCGTAAGAAAAATGGATGATAATAATGTATCCTACACCATATCAATTGATTATATTTTATTTAAATTGTGGTCATTTTTATAAGTTTTTTCACAAGTCTGTGGATTATCATAAATAATAAAGATAAAAAATACTCTTCTAAATATCAAAGTTTAATCGATGAAATGCAACTAAATATGGTTCCTTTATAGATCAATATTTTTCCATTATAGAAATAAAATTAATCCTTTGTTGAATAAATAGAGGAGAGGAAAGACCATGTACTAACCTAACAAGTAATCTATTAGAAGGAAAAATAAGAATAATGAGAAGTAAATATAAGAAAAAATTACTCTTAATTTAATGATGAATTGAAAAAACTATATATTTTTATAGTGGTTGTTCATCCAAAATTATAAGAAACAAGAAGCTATTGAAAAATTTGAAGAGATGTGTTGATGGAATGGTTTGTTTTTTGGATTATATAGAATTAAAAATCTAAGGAAATGTAAAGATAATTTTAATTAGTGATGAATTTATGATTATGAATATTCTCTATATATAGAATTTATGGTACAATATTTTTAGTGTAAGATGTATTTTTGATCCAATGCATGAATTCACATTCCATATAAAGGTATAATTTATTGATGGAAATAATATAAATTTTTTAGAGAATCATTAGATAAAAATAACAACTTATATTAATTAGAAATTAATAAAATCACTAATCTCTTTATAGTTAATGAAGATAGCATCATTTTCCATCAAAGGATCAAACATATCTAATAAAAAGAATGGAGAAATTATAAAAAGTTAAGGATATATTTGAAATTATAAATATGATACATAATACATATAGGAATTTTTATTCATGTGCAAGGTATAAATCTAAGAGAAATATCTACTGCGAAATGAGAAAAATTAATTCAAAGTTGTTGGACTGAATTCACACTATTGTGTGTGGTCCATGAATTTTCCCAAAATGCATGGTGATATTTAATTAAATATATTTTATGGTTATTATTTTATAATGGGTTTTATTATGTTCATGCATGAAATATGTATTTAGTTTGTTTCATCAAATAGGTATGAAGGGGAGCTAACAATTAAACTAGAAGAATAATCGAAGTTTTCTTATCGAAAAATGTAAAAGAGTACACCTCCAATGTCATGGAATATTATGTAAAAACGTATGGTATCAAACATTATACATCAATTGTAAGAACACCATAAGCAAATAGTTTTATGGAATTGTAGAACTATATAGTGATCAATATGGAAAAATTAATTCTCATTGAGAGTTTCATGACTCAATACTATTTGAATGAAGTGATATAATTTATAGTGTAGACAAAAAATCTGGTCATACTGAGCCTCATAGGGAAGAATATGTAATAATAATTATATCATAGGAGTAATCTATCATAAAGAAAATTTAAATTTTTTGGAATAAATTTATATATCTAAAAATAGGGAAATAAAGGATAATATGATGATAAAATAGAGAAATGGATATCCTTGGGCTACAAATTCAATAATAAATATTATATATTCATTAACAATAGGTTTAATAATATTGTGGAAATAAATAATGAAATCATTTTTATGAAAAATCTCACAATAAATATACAATTCTATATTTTATTGACTGTTATGAATATGAGAATGAGATTGAAAAAATCATATAGCGCATGAAATTTGGTGTGTGATGGTATAATGAGATTTAATTTGTGAATGGAAGTTACTGAAGATAATCAACTAGTGAAACAATGGAAGAATATATGTTCCAAGGTAAATGAATAAAATATTATTATAAATAAATATCATCCAACAAAAACATGGATGACTAGGAATATAGATAATAAAACTCTATTTTCTTAGGTGGAGTTGTTATAATTTAAGGACAAAACAATTTCTATGTCAGGGATGAAGCATATAAACAAGGAGTTATATTAAATACATAAGAATTAGGACTGATAAATTGTGAATAAACCAATGGTTTACAACATCATTAGTATGAATTTGGAATTTAAAAATAAATATGATGATCATTGTTTGGTGATATGAAATGATGGAAGGTTGGGATCACAAGGCTATTAACATGTTAATGGTGTTAATATGGAAGAAAAAATCACACCAGTGGTGAGACTCAAATCAATAGAACTCTTTCATGCCATAATAATTCAATGAAATTTCAGAATTTTTCAAATGTATTATAGGGTAAAATAATTCATAATTTATTTATTGATGTGGATATATATATATATAACAACCAATGGGTTTTCAAATTGGTGTTGATGAATCCATAATGTATATGGTGAGAGAAGTATTTATATGGCTTAAAAAAAGAATGTAGATCTTTGTATGATCAATTAAATGCCTTCTTAATAAATATTTAATTTAGATGAAGTGGTTTAGATCATACTCTATATGTGAAAACAAATAATGAATATTAGTTCATTATGGATGTCTATATTAAAGACAATATTTTTTTTAATAAAGTGGAAAATAGTGGAATATATTTCATAGTTAATGATTTCATGGTTTGAAATATATATGATTAGATACCTTACATAATTTATCAGGCATCAGGTAAATGAAAACTAAGTATACCTTTCTGTTTCCCAGGATAAATATGATAAAAACTATTAAGTATGATCTGAAGGCACGATAGGAATATGTTTTCACCACACATTGTAGTAGGAACGAATCCTAGGAAGCATGAAGATAGAAAAATAGTCAACTAAAAAATATATCAGAAGATAATTAGGAGTATATTTTATCTCTGAGTGATAAGCCTATATATATTATATTCTTGGATCCTTGTTTTTGAAGTTGTCTTAATGAAGAAAATGTAATAGTGGTGAAACAAAATTCCAGGTATATTTAAAGAACAATTAATCATTGATTGGTGTGTTTTTTAGGAAATGATAAAAAATTATATTGATATCCTAATTATAATTGGTCTAGAGAAGTTGTAGATTGAAAATACCCAACCGTATGAGTGTTAATTAATGAGATAATGGGAATTGGTCTTCTTAGTTAGAATCCTAATGTTTCCTCTCTTATCATGGTTGAGGTGGAATACATATTATCTATAAATTCATTTCTAAAAATACTATGGATGAATAAACAACTAGATTATCTCTATAAATATGTGTATTTTTACATGATAGTATTTTGTGAAAAATAGAGTGAAATTGATTCGATGAAACAATATTATACGATATTATCATATAAAACATATGGATATTGGTATCATTTTATTAAATAATAATATAGAGAAAGAGAATCTTTAAGATGTATTATGTTGGAACATGTCAAAAAGTGGAAAATATATTCACAAAACCATTAGTTGCACTAGTATTTTACATGCATCGGTTGAAATTTATATTACATCTCCTAATATAAAAAGGTTTAAAAAATCCAATCCCCTCCTATACATCTTATTTATAATAGGGATGTTTGTGTTATACAAGAAATTATCATATGGGTTTGTTATCAAAGGAGTAGAAATGGTGTATAAGTGAAATTATATTTCAATTCAAAAGTTGATTCATCATCTGAAGTTGGGATTACAATTTAGGGGGAGTATTTAGAATGAAGATAAATGGAGAAACAATGCATAGGTAAAGATAATATAAAACATTAATCACTTGAAAAAGAGTGTGTTTTATGGGTTTTTTTCTATTTATTAATTTATTATCATGTGGTATGATCATAGGATGAGCTAAATTTCACATTTAAACATGGAATTCCTTAGTGGTATCTTTTTTTCTATATAATGTATCAATCACGTAGGGTTAATGTAGTAGATGATTAATTATATTTATTTATTGGTTCTAGAGTGTAATTTTACAGGGGAGACTTTGTGTTGACAATAATCCCAAAGAGGTGAAATTTTGAACCAAGGTTATCATTGGTTATGTTTGTTGTATAAATGAAATAATTAAGGAACCATGGAGTTGAGATATTTATAAGTATATTGTTTGATATTAGGCATCTAATATGATTTAAAGATATATAGAAAATACATAATATAGTTTAAAATATTTTTTAGAGTTTTTTATACCTAAAGGAGGTCAATCACGGTGTAATTATTTACATCATACTATAATAATCTATGAATAAGAATGAACTAGTATCATGTAACAATATTCATATTATATATAATATTAATCTTATAGAGAACACACTACAATAAAATATATTTTTCCACATTATTTTCTATGTATAAATAAATAAATCGTGATTTAGATCTGTATTTTCCCATGATGAAGGTGGACACATCATATATGTGATTCATAAAAGTGTACTCATAGTAAGTAAGAGTAACTTATTTAATTTCATTCCACAACATATATCATCATGAATAAATACTATTTGTGTATAAATAATAGGTGTTTTTATATTTATAAATGGTTTTATAAAATAATCAAATTCAGTATCTAGTGATATAGATTGCATAGTACATATAAATATTGTTCTATAGTAGAGATTCATTAAATAATTGGTCTACTTCATTAATTTTAATGTTGATTGGATCACACCTTAATCAAGGTAGATGTAATGTTACAGATGAATTTTTGGAAAAATCGCATGAATCTCTAGAATACATAGAAATATAATATCACACCAAAACCTGATTCCCACACAAAAATAGATCCAATGTTTAATGAAAATTTAAATAATAATAGTATAATATGAAATAGGTTTTGATAATATATTATTCCTTCATTTATGGGATCAATTTTTGGACTTAGTTTCAAACCATAGTAGAGTAAATCATTCTAAAACCTTAAAATATTTAAATATCCTCATTATGTAATAATTTTATTATTGAATTAAGTTGTTAAATCCATAATTTTTCTAAAACTAGAATTGATATAAGATTTTTTTGGATCAATATTGACACTGTAAAACATAATTCTGTAATAATGGGTGGTTTTAAGGTTGTGTAAAAGGGTTACATGTTGATAATTAATGGGACATGATTTGGAATATTGAATACCTGATATAAGAAGAATTAAGGAAGATGGATTGAGAAGAACATTATTGATTTATCTTATAGAATAGAGAGATTAGTGATGAATTTCATTTAATATATGGATTTGATTATAATAATAAAAGCACAAAAATAACACCCATAATGGTTTGGAATTTACTCAATCTGAAGAATACTTGTGAGAGTTCATCAAGTCACATAATTCTTATAACAGTCCTTTGAAATAGTGACTGGATCAATAAAATTAGGAAGTGACAATTAGATAGATAGTGTTTCTTTCCTAAACCATGTAATAATCTAATGTGAATAGTTATGTCCCTTGGTACATCAAAAAACTAATAGAATATTCTCCATCGATTATACCTTAGTGTAGAACCAATTAACCTGTCTACATTGTTTACATTCATTTTAATATATTTGATGTTTCACGTGCCTAACATTGATAGTATCAAAGTGTTCTCACTTGTAGGAGAATAAGATTTATTTGAAAATGGTGAAATATAAACACCCTAATTAACCCCCTATAAGGGTGAATTAGGACCTATGGATGCAATACACACCAATTACATGAAATGAATAATGTATTTCCCATTTAAATCAATAATCAAATATTTAAAATAATTATTTTTTTGTTAATATATGACTAAATATAGTATAGAATAAATAATTGAAAAATTCACTGGACAACACAATCACTAAATGTAAACAACACCTCTCCTCCATGAATATTCCAATTTATCAAATAATTTATGGTCAAACACATTAGTTTAATCCTTGAAAACATCTCCTAGAATAAATTACTGACGAGTTTTAAAGACTTTTATTTCCATATATTATGAAAAATACATCTACACACATTTCAAAAGGTTTGGATAAAGGTGAGTAAGTGAAAACCTAGTATGATTACCTCCTATGAAACCCATGAATTACTATGAAAGATATATTCCCAACTATGGTATTGATTTTATTAAAAATAGTTCATTAATTTTCAATAAAAAATATTTATCACTCAAATATAGATAAAATCATGTCAACACATGAAAAAAATCATCTTAGTGTTTTCTATATCCATAGTAACCCTCACTAATTAACCATAAATAAAAATCCATTTTAGTCATAACAAGTTTTTAATTTTTTTTAAATATGAGATATAAATATATTAAATTCCTTCCAGTTATCATATAATACTCCTATTGTGAATTTTCACCCACTTGGGTGTTTACCAAAACTATGACCCTTCTTATCCACATCACATACAAAACAATTACCCATACAAGATAATTATTTAGACCTTATGTTAATTATTGAAACATTTTCTTTAAATTCAAATAAATACAATAAATAAAACAATCATTTCAAAAAAATCAAATTTCTACTAAATCTTATGATCTTAGTAAAATCCCAAAATCCATAAAATTATTTTTTATAGGAAAATAATTTAAAAAATTATATGGTAAAAACATACCATACCTAAAAAGTATTAAACAACATCTACTACATAATAAGGTATCTGAATCTAGGATAAATGAATAGATTTTTACACCATATATGAAATATATAATAATTTCCATGAAACTATAGATCTAAAGTAAAAAAATAATTATATGTTTAGTCAAAAACAAATATCAAGAACGCTATATTATTATTATTCAATCAATAATAAAAATATAAAATTGCATTGATCCATATCTAATATACTATGATAGATCAACTTAATGATATATAAATAGAAATATAGTGAAATAAAATGATTCATGAACCAATGAAATCTTAGACACCTAACCTTTCATTTTTTTAATAAATCATAAATGAAATCATATAGTTTATCAATGAAGAAACATCATACTCACTCCTATGGATCCCTATATCTGAATATAGTTACAATAATGTTACAATGAGATTTATGAAAAGATAATAAGGCTTTTAAAATTATTAAACACATAGCTAGTGTTTGACAAAATAGTCCCCAAAACTATACACTAAAAAACACAGGCTCCTCTACTAATGAAATCTAGAATTCATTAGATTTTTTAGGGTCTCCTAGACTACAAATCAGAATGGGTATTCATTTTTACATAAAATGATTCATTACAATATCATTCTATATGGTATGGGATATTATGCACTGGACTATTCATTCTTTTATACCTAAAAAGGTTTCGAGAATTCTGGTCCTGATTGGTATGAAAGCCCCTGCACAAAACTTTGTATTATTCCATATCCTTCTAAAATCATCGGATTTAATTGAAGAGTTCATTGAAACTGAAATGGTACATAAATTTTTTCTTTGTGTTGTCACATTATTTGAATAAATATTAATAATTTAGATAAATTTTCCAATGGTTTTTTATATAGTCAAATCAAGTGTTGAGTCATTTAATTAGTATTAAATAATTAATTTGATATTTATTAGTTCAATTAATTAATTAATTAATATTTATTTTAATAAAACATGTGATTTATAATTATTAATAATAGTGATATTTGTTAATTAATATATTTATTAATTATACCATAATAAAAATATGTTATATTCTATCTATTTAATCATGATGTTGAGGGTAATTTTAATATATTTTCTTCTATTTGTTTTTTCATCTCCTTCTACACACCCCTTTTCCTACTATAAATTATCAATCTAAACAGTGTGGTTGTGTTCCCCCACCATGATATATTTTATCATTATTATATTTCTATAGTTTTTAGTAATCATTAAAAATGAATATTAATAGTGAACAAATTATTGAACCAAATGCCAAATAAATTAATTTCAATAGTATATTTAACAGGGAATTCTAAAATTCAATTATTAAATTAAAAAAATTATAGAATATATAAATAAATGATATTTAATTAATAATAATAGAGTTATGTTTTAATCAATATATTTTCTCCATTTAAATAATTCTGAATATATGTTATATATGATCTCTATAATCATATGGATGGGGGTAAAACATGTACATTTTCCTTTGATTTTTCCTTACCCCTCTTCCACATACCCCACACCCTTAATTGACATTGTCTATTTCAAGAACATCATTTTATTCCCCCACTCCACTATATATTCCCATTCACAAGATTATCTTTTTGTTTTAGTGAACATTATAAATTAAAATTATTTATCTAATGAGTTCCCATATAGTTGTTGAATCACTTAATTGGGTTTAAGTATTAAATTTAATATTCAATAGTTTAATTATATAATTAAAGTATATAAATCATAAGTAAATATGGGATATTTAATTAATAAAAATATACACAGAATTTATTGAATTTATTATATTAAATAAAATCATATTAAATATAGGTTATATATATGTGGACTCCATAAACTTGAGGTTCTGGGTAAAACATGTACATTTTTGTTTATATTGTTTTTCCATCCCCTTCCATGAATACCACACTCTCTTTTTATGTTATCACCATGTCTATTGTCAATATATTCCCTACCTGATTATATTTTCTTATCCACAAGTGAATTATTATTTTTAGAGTTATATTTACATATAATGATTAATTATCTAAGGTGTTTTGGAATTAGATAATCAAATATTGAAAAAAATAATAGAGATTAAATATTCAGTTGAATATTCAATAGTTAAATTATTTAATTAAATAAATTTTTTATATTTAAATATATAACATTTAATTAATAATAATATAGATATGATTTAATTAATTATTTTAATTTTATTTTATATGTAGAGGGTAAAACTTGAATCATATCTTTATCACGGTTTACACCTTAATTACATGCAATTTTTACCCCTATTTGATATTCTATGAATAACTATGTTTACCCCCAACCAATTTTATATTCTCAATCAGGAATTTATTATTATAATTATTTCTGAATTGGTGGGAGATATCCTCAGGAAAATTCTCTCTCACTTAAAGAAACATTTTTCCCCACCTGGATATATTCTTTCAATAATTATTATTATTATATTTGTTTTATTATATGGGTTTCAATAAATAAAATACCCACACATACCCAAATTGATTAGTGGATTGGGTCACTCTACTACTCTAAAAACATTAATTGACCCAAAAATACCCAATAAATATAAATTTATAGATATTCCCCTCCAAATAAGTACACTCGCTCGTACCTTCTTCACCCATGAAATCATTGATTCCCATATCCACTGATACCCTAGTGCCCAATAATCACCCATGAAACCACCATGGATGTGAAACAAATTTATAAAAATTAAGGATAACTAAAATAAGGATCTATATTTGATATATGGCCCCCATATATAATCATTCCATGTTATGTTGACTTAGTTGCGACCATATAGATATTTTTTGAGTAAAAAGTAAAAATTAATATAATTTTTCAAATGAGTTTTCATATAGTCAAATCAAATTTTGAATCAATTGATTATAATTAAGACATTAATTGAATATTATAAAGTTATATTATTTAATTAAATAATATTTATCAGAATTAAAGTAGGATATTTAATTAATAATAATAATTAATGATTCAATTAATCTATATTAATTATTTTATTTATAAATTAATTTGTTATATATGATCATCTTCATTATGTGGTCATGGTTAAAACATATACATTTACCTTTATCACTTTTCCCCACCCATCCTCTATGCACCATTTTCCCTTAGTCAAAATTTTATGTATCCATGGTTTCATCATTTCCACCCACCATATTATACCTTCTAATTCATTTTTCGTGATTATAGTGAAAATAAAATTAAATAATAATTTTTCATAAAGTTTTTTTATGTTCTAAAAATATTTTTGCTCAATTATTTGGGGTAAAATATTTAGTTAAAAATTTAATAGTCTAATTATTTAACTAAATAAAAATTTCCATAATTAAAAATAGAATAATTCATTATTAATAATATAAAAAATATTTAATTCATATATTATAACAATTAAAATTAGAAATAATATATTCTATATGTAGTCTCTTCTACAAAGTCCTAATAATTTTTCATTATGGATTAGTTATTTTTTTTAGGTAATTTTAGTCATTTTTATTCAATGAGTAAAATAATCATTTCAAATTATGAAATAATTCTATAATAATTTTTATGACAACTTCATTGATCTTGGGATAGGGTGTTTACTCTATGGAATAAGTTTGATAAGAATAATAGAAAAATATTAGGTTAAATATTTTATATTTATTTATTTATATAAATTATAATATATTTTAATTATTTTAATATATGATGAATTGTTATTATATTATCTTATTTGTGGTTAATAATGGAAATAGAAGATGGTTTTAATGTAATCTTCTTATGATAAAATTTATGATTTCTAATCTAGTTTGGGTGGTAAGTGATATTGTTAGGGATGTAGATTATTTTAATTATGGAATAATTATTTGAGGTGTTTCATATCTTGAATGTTCAGTTTTGTATGATATATTTTGGATGTATATTGATAATTTTTCATCTCTATAGAGGGTATGGTCACCAGAGTTCTCATAAATAAACATTTTCATATCTTCCAGTATTAATTAAATCTATTAATCACTTCATTATGTAATGATCAAAGGGTGGGGAAATTATAATGATTAGTGAAGATCATATACAAGAAATGGTCGAACTCTGAAGATTTTATGTTTTGTAATTTTATCCCTTCATTTTCCTTTCTGAATAAATCATTATTTATCATAATTTTTATCATTAATAAATGAATGTTTAAGGATGATCATTGATATATTTTTTATTATTTTGGTGGGGAAAACCATTATCCAAATGTATGTCTATATACCATAAGGTTGAACAGGTCACTTAAATTTAATATACATAAATTAATAAAATTACTTTTTAATTATTCATTCCTTTAGTCATTCTTCACTCATGACTGATGAAAATAACTGATATGAGATATTATCCAACCAATAATGGTAATAAATGTTTTGTATGAATATCTAAAAACATGGGATATATTCTCTCTTCTACATGGTCTATAAGTAACTTAGTTAAAGAAAATGAGTGAATATGATCTTTGGATCAAGGATTTTTATATCGTGAGTTTTAAAATTTTAAATCACAATATCTACCTCAAAAAATAGTAATCAAGGAATATCCATATAGTATTTATATCATTGACCATTAGAAATATTATTATAATTTCATTATTCCATAAATTAATACATTTAACTATAAAACAATGTTATAAGAACTCTATAACATTAATTTTTATAAATATTGAAACATTCAATTCATAAAAATTCTATTAAAATTCATTAAACATTATAAAAGTATGTTTTCCAATGATCACATTATATTGTTTTCGATGATAATCTAATAGGTGATCTTATTTATCATATAATGCATGTAATTCTATGGACATACTAATGACACAGTGACATTCACTAAAATGTGATGTTCAATAACAAAAACCTTAAATATTATAATACCACCATTCCAATGTTTTACCTTAATATATGTTTTTGTAACAACATGAGATATTTTAATATTTGTTTTAAATGAATTTAATCTACTTTAAATCTTGTGATACACATAACCATGGGCCCATGTGAAACATACTATAGTATAAAAATATAACAGAGACAATAAATTGGAGCCTAAGAATATGGATAAATAAATTATGAAAATTATATTGTTTACACATGTATATAATAAATTAATTGGTTATCAATTTATTAGAAATAAAAATAAAAAACATTTGAGACTAAAAGAAATGTTGTTTTCTGAAAAACTCTTTCTATATGCATAATATGTTTTCTTGATAAATTAAATTAATCACTATTTTTTGAATGATTTTAATGAAATTTTCATATTATATATTCAATAATTTTTTTTCATTCATATAATATTATTCATTATAATCAAATAAGAATACATCATATTTAATTCTTAAAAACTCTACTTTTCTAAAAATATGTTTCATCTTGTTTTTGGAAATTATGTTTAAATAAAATTTTACTAATATGAGAAAATTTATTTTAAAAAATAAGATTAATTTTTCTAGTATTTATTTAAAAGTTATTTTAGACTGATGCTTTTATAATTTTATGACATGATTAATTTTATTATGAATAGAAAAAAAATATGTATTTTTTTAAAAAATAATACTTCCATTTAAAGAAATTACCAAGTTCCTTTTTATTATAAAATGTTTTTAAAATTAAAATTATAAAAATTATATTATTATTAGTAATCCAATTTATATCATTGTAATCAATTTTAAGTTGTGTTTTGATATAAAAACTTTTTATACTTAAGGAAACATTTTCTTTAAAAAACCACTTTTCGATGCGTTTGCATGTTTAATATTAAATGTAAATTTTCTAGTACTATGAATCGAATTTGATTAAATCTATTACATATTTTGAATCATAAGAAATATTTATAGGTAAAAATGTAATCTATTTTTTTATTACTAAAAAGCAAAAAACCGAAAAATTAATTACCATGATCAAGGTTAAAAAGAGGTTTTG
Organism: Viscum album; assembly: GCA_963277665.1. Taxonomy (NCBI): domain Eukaryota; kingdom Viridiplantae; phylum Streptophyta; class Magnoliopsida; order Santalales; family Viscaceae; genus Viscum; species Viscum album. The sequence goes on along the minus strand of OY728141.1, from coordinate 1,585,462,185 downwards.
TGCGTTACATGAACATGTGTCAAAAATAATTTTCCAAAAAAATTGTATTTCTATATGATAAATTGGATTTAATATTTTAAACAAGTGATTAAAAATTAACTAATAAGTCTCATTTTACTTTCCTACTTTAAGGATATATTTTCTAGGAAAAAAATATATTTACCATGGTGAGAACTAAAATGGAAAAAGTAAGTAATCTTAGAATTAAAGGGAATAAAATTTTTGAAACATGTTTCTTTTTTAATGATAGAGGTTTAGATCAACTGTTTTTTAAATATAATACATTATTTATCATTTTTTGAGGATATTTTTTTTGATATTTAATTCCCATTATTGAATTGTTTTCCATATTTAATAAAATCAAACTCCTTCCCACTTATAAAAGGATTTAATATATCCTCTCCTATCTAAAAATAAATTGAATATTGAATAAGTTAATCCCTAAAATATAACTTCTCTAAATCCCTCCTGGTTACTTAGATTCATTGGTTTGGTCAAAAAATCTTAACAAGGTTTTAGGATTAAACCTATATAGGTTTTCCCAAGGAAAAGTATACTTTTTAACCATGCATTTTCATGTTATTTCTTTTTCTATATCGGAAAAATATCCTTCACCTATGATAAAATAATAAAACTAATATATACCATATAATGGTATATTATTATCCTGATAGAATAACTTTTATCAACACCATCTTCCATCTAATGTAAAATGAAACTGTCGATCATGTGTATGAAGAAATACAGCCTCACGAACTGATGAAATACTTCCTCACGAATCGATGAAATACTTATTCTATCAATATATCTCACAACTAAATATAATGATGGATTTAAAGAATATATATATATATATATATGATATTTATTTAATAATTATACTTATAGAATTATAATATCACATACAACTCATTACCTTCCAATAATTTGTAAAACATTAACGTCACTTATGCATACATGCGGACTACCACCTCCACGAAGTGACGTTATTTGTTTTTAATATTATTTGGCCATAGATAGTAATAAGAGTAGATTTAATGAATATTTATGGAATATAAACCAAAATAAAATAAAATACTAGAATAATGTTTGATATAATGTTTGAAATGAAACACCAATACTAGAATAGAGTATAAAACCCTAAGACTTTATGATATATTTATTTAAATTCAATCACTTCGATAACTTGTGAAGTGCATAATGTCAGGTTTAAACGAAAAGTGATACTCTAAAAAATAATATTATTATGACCTATCCATTAATATGGGAGGTATGAATTATAATAACTAAATTATTTGAATTATATGTTTTACTAATTTATAGAAAATATTCAATAGTTATGAAATGACTAGAAATAAAATAAGAATAATTTGAATGAGTGAGAACTGTTTTTGAAAAAACAATATATTTTTATAAAAGGCATATTTTCAGTGCATTGAGAACATAATTTAAAATTAATTTTTACCAATTTTATAAAATTTATTTGAAAAAATAATATACATATTTTAAATATTCGTGTCAAAATTATCTTTTGGTGACCTTTTTTATGATTTTTCTAAAAAGTTTCATTTTTTATGAATAATGAAAAATAATGATTTTTATTGGAAACTGCCTGTTTGTTTAATTTATTTAAAAAGATAAATTATATTTTTTTAGAATAATTTTTTTTAATTATAATAAATTTTAACAAATTTATTTCATTATAATCAATTTCATGTTAAATTTTGATATTATAAAAAACTATACTTATGAAAATAAATTCCCTTTGCAAAACCACTTTTTATCATGTATAAGGTTTAATATTAAATAGAATTCTTCTAATCAAGGGAATTGAATTAGGAAAAATGGATTCCCTATTTAGAATTATAATATTTTATATTATTTAATAAGGTCAACTTAACTTTTTACCATAATTAATAGTGAAAAAATACTTAGTGTGGCTGAGGGAAAATTGGTTTTACGGGGGATAAACTTAGTTTATAATTGTTGAAAATGACATACAACTTGTTATAAACCCATTTTGTGGCCATATTGTGATTTTATCACCTCAATGGTTTTCTAATGTCTCATTTCATAGGATTATGGCATGATAAAAAAGTGGGAATCACTTTATATTTTCAAATATTTCAAGTGTGTCATCTCCTCCACTTATAAAAGGCCCCCCACTCTCCTCCCTACTTCACACTTCCATAACCATTTGGTTTGGCCAAAAAATGATTAAATACCTTCCTTAATTCCATACCTACAACCTAGGTTCCTTATTTAAATTATGAGTCTCTCCTAAGATGGATTTAGGTACAATCCTAAAGAGGCTCTCCGACGAAGTGGAAAAAGCCTAAAACACTCGTATTTGTTTTCTTTCTTCTTTCACATCTTTAAAACATTATTCAATTGTGATAATATAATAAAAAAATTATATCATATATACTTATATTTTATTATGTTAATTCTATAAACTATATCCTTATCCTCTTCTATCATATGGAAAATGAAACTGTCGAGCATGTGTTCAATGAACTATAGCCTTATGAACTGATGTATTTCATTTTCTCTCTCCACAATTAAAGGACAAATATAATGATAGATTAAAAACATTCATAAAATATTTTTTCATTTTTAAACTTTTATAATTATTATATCACATATATCATCTTACATTCTATTATACAGAGGATCAGATAATGTCGCTCATGTGTACGGAGGACTACATCCTCATAAAGTATGTGATTCCTTTTTTTCTTAGTATTTACATAGAAGTTATTAAGGTCAAAATTAATCAATATATATATTATATTTATTAAATTACCATACTTATAAAAATATAACATGATATAAAACTTCTTACCTCCTAATCCATTGTAAAAAAATAACATCGCTCGTGCATACGTGTGGACTACCGCTTCCATGTAGCAATGTGAAATGTTCTTCATTTTATTTTTATATGGATGATTATAATGATGTATTTGATTAATATAAATTCAATGTGTAAAATAATAATTATTCTATAAAGATTAATTATTATATATTTTCTTTTTATTCCATACTATGAAGAAATGGAAACAATGTTCATGCGTACATATGACTTACTATCTCCATGAATTGTGTACTCCATTTTATATCACTAATTTTAATAGATTAACATAATTAGTATACATGAATAATTATCCATTAATATATACATATAATATTCCATGTAGACACCCAAAAATAATCTCTTCCCTCTTCATTTCACAATAATCACCTCGACCTCTTCTCAGATAATCTTTATTGATATAATAACATATCATTTATTCTTCTATAAATTCATAAAAACTTTTTCCATAGGATATAAATTGTTATTTATATTCATAGAATATTTTATAAATATCATTTAATTATTTTATATAGATCTTAATGAATCTAATTGGAATGTAATTAATCATTCAAAGGACATAATCCATGAGTCAAAAAATTATTCTATATCTCAACGAATGTTCAGCTGATATATCAGATCTTTCCTTGGAATGATATATGAATTACCTTACTATTTTCTTAATTCAAATTATTTTTGAAATCCATGACTTTTAGTTTTCATGATTTCAACACAGGCTTAGAGATGAGGAATCTAATTATATGAAATTGATCTTAGCTGAACCCATCAATTCTCTCCCACAGTTGGAAATCATTTAATTTTAGAAAGAAACATAATCACGTGTTTAATCATGATGTTTGATCCACAAAGAACATAAATCTTGCATCATCTGTGTCATTTGTTATTTTTTCATTGAATATAAATTTTATATTCTTGAAAATTTTCTCTGTATGATCCTCACAAATTCACAAATTTTTTAAACCATTAGGTCAGTACAAATACTTATGTTAGTTAAAATGAATATTCTCCAAAGTAAAATAATACTCTGAGTAAAAGGATTACACTATTGCCTATATGAGTTCATAATATCTTAGAAAAAGTATTTATAATAACACAATTATTTATTTTGGAGCATTAAATTTAGGTTTAGATACTTATTTCTTGGTGGAAAAGTCTTAAGTTCATATAATTTTCCATTTTTCCATATTTAGCTACATGTTAGAGATATTCTTTAAATAAATTTGGCGCTTCTTAAAAGTGAATATAGGACTTAAAAATCACATAAAAACATCATATATTGATTAATTAATAATCTATTTAGTCTTTATATACCAATTAAGTATTCTTCATTACTTATTCTCATCCATCTTCCACTTGGTCTAGCTTTCAACATCTTAACTAAATTTTATCATATGGTGCATTCAAATTTTATCATGAAGAAGTTTTAAATTTAATAATGTGGTAGGTTGTGTTTCCATATTATTCTCAATTTATTTTACTTATTTATTTTCTTTTAGAGTCTTTTTTAAATTTCATCATGTTATAGATTGAGTTTTATTATTAACGCCAGTTGATCTTCTTTCATGAAATCAGTTCCAACCATTTCAAAATTTCATTATGCGATGGGTTAAATTTTCTTCTTGTTGTCAGATTATTTTTATTCAAAAAATTATTTCTATAATTTTTAAATTTTCATAATATAGTTGCTTATATATTATTCTTTTGGTTAGTTTATTTGATGTCTTGCGGGGAGTTCCATGCATTTTAAATTTTCAATCATGTTTCTAATATGTACAAATCAACTACACATCAATCTCTTTCCAAACTATTATAGACAGTACTTCAAGACCTCCAATATTTTTTTGATTTTCATGGTTATCACTACATAAATAATTATACTTAATATGTATTGACCACAAATACAACACCATCCTTAGGATATATCAATAATCTCTCCATTTGGTTTTTTTCAATACCTAAATACTTCTCTCCCCATTATTGATAATAAAACCAAATAAAGTAGTGGTTAATATATTATTACAATTTATTAAACAAAAAATGATCTAGAATCTATAATCTCAAAGTATATGTGAGAATGATATTTATATAAAATAATATTTAGTGAATAAGTCATCAATTTTTTTCTATAATATAGACTAGATAAACCATGTAAGATCTCTAAGAAAATTTAACAACATCCATCATTAAAATAACTACTTGATACTATCATGAACCACTCAATACACATATATATTAAATTAATGATAGGAAAATGAAATGAATTTCCAACCTACAAAAAACATCAACACAATAATTTAAATAAAAAATGATAGAGGATTCATATCTAATAATTATATACTTTAAATAGATGCAATGGGATACACTCTTATTTATAGCCTTGGAATCTCAAATGGAACACTTGTGAGATGTTTCTTCAATATATCAGCAATATATTCTTTGTGGGGAATAAATTCCATTATTTAAATATTGTCTTTAACATTATCCTTTAGGAAATGGTACTTTGTCTCATTATTCTTTAAATTGGAGTGATTCACTTGATTTTTGGATAGTTTTATAACAGGTTGATTATCACATCTAAATATTATAGCATAATTTTATTCAATAATAAATTCAAACAATGGTGTCTTTTTTCATATCAACTATATAGATACATATGATGACACCACACACTTAGGATTATTGGTTATAAGTTCTGTTGATATATTCTTCCTTGAATTCAAATACACACAACTAATTCTAATAAAAATTCTCCCCAAGATGTGGACTTTTAGTCAGAAACTACTCATTCTTAGTCTTTATTAATAAAACTCTTCAATTATAGATATTATTGCTTTTTTATACATCTAACCATAATTTATGGAGTTTTAGATGTATGTAAATATCATGTTTTCTGTCAAAATAAGTTTTTCCTTTAGATTGGATTCATATCAGACACCAAGGGTGATAGCATAAACAATTTCAGGTGTTTAGGTTAATATGTCCACAATATTTCAATAAGAATTTTGAAATATTTCTCTTTAATAGATTTACCTTTAATATCCATTCTTAGTTTAATTCCAATCTCAATGGTGTGGAAACTCCTCTATCCTCCTCTATGCTAAAATTCATCAAAACCCTTATTACATATTTTTATTAAGAGACAAAAATATAACCTGTTGTTTTCAAAAAAAATTAGCCTCAAGAATAATCATGTGTCTCTAATCATTGAGATTTAAAACATTTCATTCATTTTCTTAAATAATTCATCACATAATATTTCTTCATTACTAAAACAATTGATCTCATTAACATAAACAATTACAAAGAGTGATGTGTTTTTGGCCTTTTTCATATATAGACTGTTTCACCATTCACTTTATCAAGCATAATTCGTTTTAGGTACTCATAAAACATAAAATACCTATATCATAGAGGCTGCTTCAAAAAATATAGGGTTTTTTTAATGTATCAAATTTTCTACATATTATTTTTTAATATTATATGGATTAGTTTTTTAGGCTAAGAACTGAGATGACATGTGATTCTGAGGCCCGATGTGCCCAAAATAAATGTATGAAGTATATTAAATATACTAAATAGAATGCATGCATATTTTTCTTGAAGAAGATTAATAAATACTAAACAGGTTCCTATATCAAAAATATGAGGGAAGCGTTGAGTTCAGAATAGTGGTTTTACGCAAGGTGAGACCTATCATTGGTCGGAGCAGGCCGTTTTTTAAAAATTTATCATGGACATAAAATGAAGAAAATAATTTAATAAAATAATTTTAATCCATTGTGTTGTTGAATCATCTTAATTATTTTTTAAATTTATCCTTGTTTTGGAATTATAGGGTTATCCACATAACCCTGGAACTTCTTGAGGATGGAGATAGAGAGCTCTGAAGAATCCTTTCCAATTAACGATGATGAAATCACAAATCGAAGATCGATGCACACGGATTTTAAAGTATCTATCTAATGATCACAATATAGATTTTTTCTTCACTAGTGATCAATCCAAATCTAGATAGGGTATGTGATTGTGGTTTTATTTTCCCTGTTATTTAATTCTAAGATGAATGTGGATCAATAAAAAATAGATTGATCTGCGGTTTAATCGTATTTACAGAATGGGTTATTTTTTGTGGGGTTTTGATGGGAGATTAATCTTTATGATTATTTTTTTATTATATTTTCCTTATAACAGAGATAGATCGAGATCAACATAAACATTGATAGAGGTTCATTACTCTTTTTGGATCTTCTGCTTTTATCCCCCCATTCATCATTTGTCATGGGCATTCTTCTATTTTTCTATAACTCAACACATCCCGATCGATTAAATATTGACCACTCGATTCCTGGAACAAAAAAACTGATATCGTAGATCTAGGAGCATCACAATATGATAAAGTTTCTATAATAGAGATAGATAAATTCTTATGAAAGTGGACCCCCCAATTCACGTTCTTCATTATTCTACAGTGCAGAATGAAGAACGTTGATTTTATTTGTTTTGTGGATAGATTTGAAGACAAAACATGTTGATTTAGAAATGGAATGAGTCTAATACTATGGATCTTGAGTTTCAAGGAAAACCAACCACTATAATAGAATCCATAAGATCGACCAGCATGAGCGGGAGGAAGAAAATGGGTTTTGGAAAAACCCGATACACACGACATGTAACCCCCCTTGAACGACTTATCATGTACCTGAAAATGTACATAGACATGGGGTGGAGTAAACAGGTTTCTTACATGACATGTACTCCCCCACATAGCATGTAATAGACCATGTACATGGGCTACCCTATGTACTAATACATAGTCATAGATACACAAGATGCCTCCATGTATCGTCACATAGTTGGAGTACACGAGTGGACCCTAGATACGGAGACATGATGTGTCACTCCTTCACACACCATGTACTATTCTATAGGACACAGGTTGAATGACACATTCCATTTTACATTGGAAATACCTAGGGTCAAGGGACACAATGTGTACCCTTACTATATGTCATTCAACCCTTTCTACATGGTTTGAATATCTTTTCCTCTATATCATGAACAATTTTTTTAGGGTTCTTTTCCCTTATCCATTCCCTAAAGGTAGGTATGAATTTATTCCTACTTCTAGGACTATGATCCCTTCAGTGGTACTTCCTGGATAGAGTTGTTGGAATCCCTCCGAGAGGCCTAGAGTGATATCATCTATTCATCTTCATTCCTTAGGTGGAGTTCTTGGTATTGATGTGACCAACACTACGCAGGCTTCGATCCTCTACTTAACGGTTTAATCCAAATTAAGTGTTTTGTTACCACACCATGTCCTTGGAAGTGTTCCTTATCTATGTGTCACATTTCTCTTCGAACTATTAGCATATCTTTTACAGGGAAAGACCACATGAGTAGTAACTCTCAAACAAAAATCATCATTTCTATCGAAATTAGGAGCATGTTCTCCCAGATGAGTTTTTGGAATTGTCATGATGAAATCCTAGGGCTATTATACTATGGTTGTGTCTTACCTCTGGACTATGTGCCTTGGATTGAGTGTATATGCATTTAGTTTTATATGTGTTTTCGACATATACTTGTGTATAGATGACTTTACTTTCCTTTGTTATGTTTCTTTTTGGTTTTGGGGTGTCCTGATGAGTATTGTTATACTCACCCCTAAAAAGGCTTTGCCCACATGTTTTATGTCTTGTGAAGATGATCGCACTTTTGAAGGATTCCTAGGTGGACCAGGACAAAATAGTGCTATGTGAGACTATACATGCCAAGTTGTGTTCGTAAAACTTTTAGATAGTAATCCCAGTACCTTTAATTATAGGTTGAACTTGTGTTTATAGACTCCTTGTGTTGGGCTTGCATTTGGACCTATTTTAAATTACTTTACTTCATGTCATACTCTGATTGTGTGATATAGATGTATACATGCATTGGTTTCTTATTGGTTTTTATATTTTAACATTTTTTGGTTTTGGAGATGTGTTCATGTGTACAAGTACATAAGAAATTCCTCCCATGTTAGTGATATTCCTAATCGGTGCTAGTCATTAGCCCCTGGCATATTGAAGGTGGTCTTGTGGAGTTGCAACATGAACTCCACTAGGAAGGGTCATGATATAGTCGTATTAGAGGAGGTCAGTTCTACTTTAGGACAAAGAGTCTATGATATTGGTTTGAGGAAACAATGTTAAGTGTTTAATGTTAGGCTTTTAGGCGAAGGAATCTTGTGTTGGTGTGATGACCAATGTATCGATGCATCAGGACTCTGATAACCTACATTTCGACTCAGTTCATGAGAAAATTAGTTACAAGTAAAATAATGTCACATGAATCATATAGGAATAAGTTGTGGTTTTTGTGTCCTTGAGACAACTCTCCAGATATACTCATTGATTTTGGTACATCTTGTTTACTTTCAGGATTTAACCACGATGTATTCCAACTAGGATTTAGCGGATTGATCATGAGGATAACCCCCTCAATGGTGGGGCTTCAATACAGGAATCAGTTCCTGTGATGTTACCTCCAAGTGGTGCACCAGCCATACCACCACCTATAGAGTAGCATGTGGTACCCATAGTGCTAGAGTAAGAGGTGCACTGAATGAGAGTTCTTAATGATTTTCAGTAGAAGAGACCCCTTAGGTTTTGATTTGATCATGACCCATAGGCGTCTGAGGATTAGCTTTAGTTGGTGACCTGAGTTTTCAGTCTAGTCAGGACACCAGTATATTAGATAGTGATCCTGGCAGGGAACCATATTCATGGATCAATAGGAATATGGTGGAGTTTGGTTACCCAAACATATGATGAGGTGTCACTTTCATGGAAAGAGTTCAAGAACCTATTTAGAGAGTATTTTTCACTAGTTATGCTAAGGTTTTTTCATATCCAAGTGATTCTTCAGCTCTAGTAGGGAAGCATGTCAGTCGATGATTATTTACCGAGGTACACTAAGCATTCTAGGTACTTGATGGATATGGATCGTGATTGTTACTTTAGATATCAGTCCTTTTATCGAGGTTTTCGTATATATATCTAAGAAAATTTTACCCCTCTTTGAATTACTACTTATTTTGGGGTTCTTGAATGGTATTTGGTGGTTAAAAGCTTCTTGGCTAAGTAGATACAACCGGTGATAGTTAGTAGTGAGAAATCAGAAGTAGGGACCTTTAAAATAGGGAGTTGACGTTAGTATTAGGGACCTAGATGTGATAAAAAATTTAGTAGGAGGTCCCATGATATGGGATCTACAGTTTAGGGCTCACAGGGTGTGTCTAATCATCCTAGAGAGTGGTGGTTCTACTTATGTGATAGTAGATGACATCTTGCTCGTGATTGTCCGAACTGTTGTACGGCTGACACAGGGACTGTGGATGGACCACCAAGGTAGATATAGTGGAAGGAGTGGGAATATGCATAGGGTAGAAGATATAGTAGAGGAGTTGGGAGTGTAGTAGATGGTGGTCAACATTTCTACATGTTACCACCGGTACCCCTAGGTGGTCCATGCTAGGCTTAGGGAGCTGGAGGATAGAGGCAGGGACAGCTGTAGGCAGCCGTGGCTTATAACCCAGGGGATCCATGAATGATTCGAGGTAAGATCTATTGTCTTTTCTACTTTATATATAGTACTTATAAACATAAGATCTATCCATTCCTTTCCTTCCACATACCTTGTGTGAGACTTAGAGATTCTAGTTGAACCATTGACTCGACCCTTATGCTTGGATACTCATACTAGAGAAGACTCAGAGATCACGCACTTATGAAAACAATGTGACCTGACCCTTGGAGGAAAGATTTTCCTTTAGAATCTCTTGGTAGCATCATCGAGTCCTTACAATGTTATTATTGGAATGGATTGGTTATCTATGGTTCATTCCTAGATTGACTATTTTAGGCGAAGGGTGTGGTGTGTCCGTAGTGACAGAACTTGGTTTTACTTTTTCAATGAAAAGGAAACCCAGGTAACACATGATAGACTCATGAATTGGAGGGTTCATCCAATTACTCATCAATTCTCTAGCCTAACCATTGGTGTATTGGATGTTGTGAGTACCATTTTTCCTACAGTGGGGGAGGAGTATGAGGATGTATTTCCAAAATATGTTCCAGGATTATATCCTGGTTGAGAGATAGACTTGTGAATTTCTCTACACCCTAGGATGAAACTGATATCTACGTCAGCATATCGGATGGCTCCCATAGAGATTTGAAAGTTGAGGGGCAGTTGGAGGACTTTCACAGGAAGGGGTTTGGGAGACCTAGTTTTTCACCTGAGGAAGCCCTAGTTTTATTTTCCAATATGTAAAATGGGATCTTGAGAATGTGTGTGGACTAAATGTGCTTGAACTAGGTGACCATGAATAACAAGTATCTGCTACAAAGGATAGATGACCTCTTTTATCAGTTGAGAGAGGCACGCTGGTTCTTGAATATCGACCTTAGATTAGGTTACCACTAGTTGTGAGTACAGGATGAGGATATATTGAAGAAAACATTCTAATGTTGATATTATCACTATGATTACTTGGTGATGCCCTTTGGCAGGAAAAAAACTCCAGTAGTGTTCATGGGTGTCAGGAATTGGATATTTCAGCCTTACATATACCAGTTCGTGGTATTATTCATTGATGATATCCTTGTGTACTCGGTGTCCGAGGAGGATAACACAAGACACATGTGGATAGTTCTAGACATACTCTAAGGGATCCATCTTTATAAAAACCTCTTGAAGTGGTAGTTCTAGATTTAGGTGGTCCACTTTCAAGGACATGTTATCTCAGTGGATGGAGTGGTAGTGGGCCTAGCCATGGTTGAGGTACTGTTATCATGGGAGCCACCTAAGAGCATGATGGAGGTGCAGAGCTTCCTTGGGTTGGAAGGATATTACAAGATATTTATAAATGATTTATCTAGTATATCAGCACCCATGATTGGTTTTACTCAAAATTGTCATCATTTTGTGTGGAAATAAAGGTTCTAGTTTTCTTTTTAGTAGTTGAGGCATATTATGACGAGCGCTCCCATCTTGAGATTTCCAGAGGAAGGTTTCAAGTATGTAGTGTTTTGTGATGCATCATTAACTGGGTTTGGTTGTGTTTTAAATCAGATGAAAGTGGTGATTACCTACGATTCACACCAGTTGAGACCACATGAGCAGGAACTATGTGCCCCATAATCTTGAGTTAGTAGTGTTAGTATTATCTTTGAATATTTGGTGACACTAATTGATGGGAAAGTAGTTTATCATGTACTATGACCACAAGAGTCTCAAGTATATATTCTCTTAGAAATATTTTAACTTGAGACAAAGGAGATAGCTAGAGTTCCCCCAAAACTATGGATTTGACATTTTATATACTTCTAGGATGGGGAACATGGTTGAAGATGCTCCCACTAGGAGATCTAGTTCACAATTTCTGAATAAGGTATCAAAGCATTTAGCCTCATTATATTTATCCTTTATGGATGGAGATGGAGAATATCACCTAAATTCGATGGTTTTCCCCCTACACTCTTATAATTGGTTAGGGAGGAACGTCTTGGGGATACCAATTGTGAGTCTCTATGTGCTTTGATATCCATAATTCATGCTCCTTATTGATTTTTAAAAGGTGGGTAGAATGACGTTCTTTTCAGAGGATGAATGATGGTACCAATGGCATGGCGGGAGGACATTCTAAGGGAGTTTCAAATGGCCCCTTTGTAAGTACATACAATTGTTATAAATATGAACCAGTACCTATGACATCAGTTTTGTTGGTCAAGGATGAAGAAAGGAGTTGTAGAGTTTGTCCCTTGATGCCTTAGTTTTCAGCACATGAAGGTAGAACACCAAGTTCCAACGAGTTTACCTCAACCCCTTGAGGTGCCATAATGGAAGTGGGATGAGATATCTATGGAATTAGTTATGGGATTACGATGTATATTTATGGTAAATGATTTAATATTTGTGATAATTGACTAACTCACCAAGTCATCCCACTTCCGAGCTATTCGAGAGAAGAGATCAGTAAAGATCTTAGGCTTCCTCTACGTTTAGGATATATTTAGACTCTATGAAGTTCTATCGAATTTTTTTTTCTGATTATGAATCTATTTTTACATCTTTGTTGTGTAAGGGATTTTAGGAGTAATTTGGGACATAATTAATCTTAAGAATATCATTTCACCCACAAAATGATGGCCTGACTGAGCAAACCATTCTGGTTCTTGAGAAAATGTCGTGAGGTTTCATGTTAGACTCCAGTCATAATTGGGAGGATGACCTACAAATCGTGCATTTTTCATATGAAAACAACTACCATTCCACCATTTTTTTGGAACTGTTTGAGGCTTTGTATGGGAGACCATGTAGGTCACCACATTGCTGGAATGACCCAGGAGAGTAAGCACTCATGGGCCCAAAGTTGGTGCAGGCTACTACAGAGAAGGTGAAGATCATCTAGGATTGGATGAATGCTACACAAATATATCATAAGTCATATGATGATAGTAAATAGAGGCATTTGGAGTTTGATGAAGGAGACCATGTGTTCTTATAGGTTTCACCTCAATATAGATTACATAGATTTGGCTGAGATGACAAGTTATCTTTGAGGTTCATCATCCCTTTTTATATACTGCATAGAGTTGGTGAGGTGGAGTAACTTTTTAGATCTACCTCCATATTTATACCAGGTATATGATTTTTTCCATGTGTCACATCTAAGGAGGTAAATGTATGACCCATCGCATGTTATTGACTGGGGAGAGATCAACATTGACGATGGAGAGACTTTTGTGGAGTACCAAGTTGATATTGAGGATCGGTAGGAGATGATCCTTTATGGGTGATAGATTCCTTTACTATGTGTTTAGTGGTAGTACGAGAATCTAAAAGAGATAACATGGGAGTGAGAGGCTCATATTCATGCTCAGTACCATCCACATTTTATAGACCTTATTATTTATTTTTGGGACATAAATCCCCAAGGTGGGGAGAATTTAATGTATCATATTTTACATGTATTATTTTGAAATATTATATAGATTAATTTTGAGACCAGGCACTGAGACAGTGTGTGATTTCGAAGCCCGGTGTTCCTAGAATAAATTTTTAAAATATATTAAACATATAAAATATCACGTGCACACGATTTTCCTATAATAGTGGAATAACTCTTAAATGGGTGCCCAGATAAAAAAACAAGGACACTATTGATTTCAGAATGGAGGGTTTAACCTAGGTTCAACCTAGCATTGGTTGACACTGGCCGTTTGTGAAAAAGTAATCACAGGTGTAAAATGAATAAAATTATTTAATAAAATTATTTTAATTTGTTGTGTTGACACGGTGAATTAAATATTTTTTAAATGTATCCTAGTTTCAGAATTATAGGGTTACTTGTATAACACTAAAACTTCTGGGGGATTGAGAGAGAGAGCTTTAGATAATCATTTTCAATGAATGATGATGTAATCATCAATTGACAATCGATACACAGTGATTTTGAAGAATCTCGCCAATAAATTTAATGCAGATTATCTATTCACCAAAAATCATTCCAAATCAAGGTAGGGTGTGTGATTTTGATTTTATTTTCTCCATAATTGAATTCCATGATGAATTCAGGCCAATATATTAAAATATTGATCCACGGTTCGATCGTATTTGCGAAATGAGTTATTTTGTGTGGGTTTTGAATGGAAATTAATATTTGTGATTATTTTTTTATTATATTTTCATTCTAATGGAGAAGGATCGTTATTGAAATAAAAATTAATCAAGGTTCATTATTCTCTTTTGTTCTTGTTATTTTATCCCCCCATTCATCGTTCTTCGTGGCTGTTCTTCACTAGGCTTGTGACTTGACACATCCTGATCAATCAAATATTGGACACCCGATTCTTGGTGAAAATATATAATATCATAGATTTGGTATCAGTATGGCATGATGGAGGTGTGATGATAGAGATGGAGTGGTTCAGACAATGGTGGGTCCGTGAATTTTCCTTCTTCAGGATGGAATGAATAATGATGATTTAATCCATTTTATGGATATATATAAAGATGAAAAACATTGATTTAGTGATTTCATGAATCAAAGACCTTCAATATAGAGTTTTGGTTTAAACCAACCATTGGAACTAAATTCGTAAGATATATTAGAGTTAGCAGGAGGAATAATATGGGTTCTATAAAACCCGGATACACATGACATGTAGTGCTTGACTACATGATGTGAATCCACATTGAATGACTCAGCATGTACTTGAAAAAGTACAAAAACATGGGGTAGAATACACAGGTTGCCTACAGGCATGTACTCTCCAACCATACATGGCCTGGACCATGTACACAGGCTACACTATGTACCGGTACATGGGCACAGATACACAGGATGGCATCATGTAACATCACATGTCTAGAGTACATGGGTGGACCCCAGATGTAGATACACAGTGTGTAACTCCTTCACATGTTGCATACTCTTCTACATGACATGGGTTGAATGAAATATTCCATTTTACACAGGCAGTACCCGAGGTTAAGGTACATGGTGTGTACCCTTACTACATGTCGTGTACCCCTTTCTATATGGATTGAATCTCTTTTCCTCTGTATCTTGGAAAATTTTATTAGGGTTTGTTCTCCTTATCCATTCCCTAAAGTTTGGTATGAGTCATTTCCTACTCATAGGACTATGATTCCTTTAGTGGTAATTCATGAATAGAGTCCTTGGAATACCTCAAAGAGTCCTTGAGTGAGACCCTCTAGTCATCTTTGGTCTCTAGGTGGAGTAATTGGTATTGACATTTCCAACACTATACGGTCATCGATCCTATACTTATAAGGTTAATCCAGATTGAGTTTGTTGGTATCACCCCATGTCCTTGGTAGTGATCCTCATCTATGTATCATATCTCTCTTCAAACAATCATCATATCTTTCTCATGGGGAGACCTGATGAGAATTACATCTTGGACAGACGCCATTAGTGCTATTGGACTCAGGAGTGTTTTCTCTCAGATGAGTGCATCATGGAATCTTCGTGCTAACATACTAGGGTTGTTATACTATATTTTTGGATTACATCTAGACTATGTATCTTTTATTTAGTATATCTATACATTCTTATTATATGTTTTATATACATATAACTTTATAGAGCTGATTGTACTACCCTTTTTTATGTTGTTTTGTGGATTCGAGGTGTCCAAATGAGTATTGTTATACTCACCCCTACATGATATTTTCTTACACATGTCATGTCTTTTGAAGACAATATCCCTTTAGATAGAGTCCTAGGTGGACTAGGACCAGATGATTATTTGTGATATCGAACAGACCGGGGTGTGTTCCTACAACTTTCAGACAGTAGTCCCAGAACCTTTTCATATAGGTTGGACTTGTGTTTATAGACTCTTTATGGTGGGATTGTATTTGGACCTATTTTACTTTACTTTACTTACTTTCGTACTCTAGTTGTGGTATATAGATGTATGGATGCATTAGTTTCTTAGTGGTTTTTACATTTCATCATTTTGTAGTCTTGGAGATGTGTGTGTGTGTACAGGTACATAGGCAATGCCTCCCATGTTAGTGATATGTGTACTCAGTGCTAGTCACCATCCCCTAGCCTATTGGAGGTGGGCTTGTGGAGTCACATTATGGGGCCCACTAGGATGGTTCATGATAGTTTTCATCAACTTACATACTTCTATACCATCATACTAAAGCCAAAATCCATCATGTTATTCCATATATACCCTGATGACCTAATATTTTTTATCTAATAAATTGATATTATCTTCAATATCATGTATCACATGAAACACCAAACAAAATAAAAAGTTAATAAAATAACATCACATATTAAAATTACATGAAGAATATAATCATTAGTAAATAAAATTATAATAACTAATTAAAATAATTTCATATTAATATTTTTTCTATGATTAATAAATATTAATAAATATTGATTCCTTTTGACGAATCATTTTAAAAAAGGGGTATTGTATATAACCTTAAAAAAATAAATAGATCATTTTTTATTAATATTTATAATAGGTAATATTTTGATTTATAAAGTATTATTTCATTAATCAATTGTTTTTAAATATGTATGGAAAAATGATAATGACACTTCTAGTTTAAAAAGTCAATTTTAATTTAAAAAATATTTTCTTTGTATTGTCATTTTCATAACTAAATATATAAATTTTATAGTTTTAATTTGATAGAAATAATATAAATTTTTAATTTATTTTTTCAAAAATTATCTCATTTTGATTTTTTTATATTTTTTGAAACAATTAGTTTTCAAATGAATAGTTAAAAATAATAATTTAACTAAAATTGTAGAGTTTATGACTATATAAAAAATTAATTATAGGAAAAAAATTATAATAATTTTTTCATTATCAAAAAGTGTATTTAATGGTTAAAACTAAACATTTAAAAATATCATTATGAATTTAGAAAACTAATGTCCAAAAAATTAAGCAATATTTTCCAATAAAACTGTTATTGCTATTTTCTATTAATCAAATATTTTTTTGATAAAAATAGGTTTCATGTTGATTTGAAATGTAAATAACATATATATTTTTAATAATAATAAAAATTTATATTATGAAAATCAATGTCATTGATAATTTACCATATAAAAAATTTAAGATTAAAATTACATTTTTTCTATAAAAAGGGATTTTACTCATTACATGCAATAATGTTAATATTTAGTTTTTTTACACATATAGATTTTATTTGATAAATTGGATTTCATATCGATAATAATTAATCACTAATATTTTAATGAGAGATATTTTATTTTTATGTATTAAAATTAAATTACTCAGGTAAAAATTAGTTACTATAGTAAAACCACTAATGGTTAAAATCGAAACCTATGAGATATGTGATCTCTTTATATTAACTTGAAATATTCACGAAAATTTCATTCTTTTCACTTATAAATAGGGCCTCTCTCCACCCCTTCAAGACTACTCCAAAAATTTTGTTTCCACATGTAATTATGCACATTTTTCTTTCATCTATTACCCTATTCCTTTACCTTGAGCATCTTTTCACATGATATTGGATTAATACTACCATTTATAAGGAAATACTAAAAGAAAAACGCAAAGTTTTCAATATGAGTACTCATTGTTTTTCCAAATGTCATTTCATTTGAATATTACATTCCTAAATATAATTTTATAATTACTGTTTAATGAAATCAATAATGAATGTATAATTAATTTTATTATTATAATGGAATAAATAATAACCACATTTCACATTTTTTATTAAGAGAAACAATCTTTCATTGATGTACTGTGTGGACTTCTACTTCTACCAAACACTGAATTCTATTTTTTACCTATGGCTCTATTAACTGATTATAAAAATAAATTATTAATTATTAAGTCATATAAAATAAAATTATTTTTATGAGGATGAAAATTATAATAAACCTTTCTTTCCTCACATTTTTGACGAAATGAAAACTTTTACTATGAGTTTTAAGGACAACCACCTCCAAAAAATAACATATCACATTTTTTATCTAGTTTCTCAATTATTTATCAATATTTCTTAAATTATAACTCACCACCTTAAAATAATTAATATAATATCATTATTAATCAATTAACATGATATTAAACCAAAATAAACCACTATTAATCATAATCGTAAATTAATTATCGTGCGATCATGTTGGAGTTGAACTTACCACCTACTTAAACTGTGCGATAAAATAATACCATGGATGACTATGAAAACATAATTGCTAATAAAATATGATATAAATAATAAAATAATTATTATTTTTTAGTACCATAATGGTAACATTAATATTATACTCATTTAATAAGATACCACCATTTTTTTTGTAAAAATCATTAAAACACGCTTGTTTCATATTTCATCTACATGAAACATAATAAAAATGAAATGAAATTATAAAATTTTAAATAATTATAATACATTTAACCATGTATATTTCATTATTTGTTAATAATTTTATTTTTTAGATTAATGTAAAACAACACAACAATTATGAAACCAGTTCAAAATGATCAAGATTACACATAGATGATATTCAAAATAGATAATAAATAACAAATATAATCTACAGAACAAATATAAATTAATCTTATAAATGGTTATAGATAAGAATAAGGTTTAAAAGTAGATGATAAAGACGGTTATTGTTTTATACATTAGATTTATGTGCATTTTTGGATGCTATAAATTAAGTTAAGGGTTTCATATCATCAATTTTCAATCACTTGAGACATACTTCTTCTTATACACCAGGATTTATTTTTAATGGTGTATATATGTCCCTTTAATATTTTTTTAATGATTCAATTATATATCATGATTTTCATTCTTTTATTCCATATTATTTCTCTCCAATATTTTTGAATTAAAATTTATAATTGTTGTAAGGTATTTTTTGTCCAAAATTTTACTTCTTGAGAGGTCATTATTGTTATTAACAATGATATATTTAATACGGTGTAATTATTTCATAATGAAATAATTTTATATTATTTATGAGATTTTAAATTGAAATATTATTTTATTTTTTATATTCAGTTTCATCCAAATGATAATATTATTGAATGTGGTTTTGATTAAAATGCTACTAAAAACCTAAGTGTTTCTTATCTCAAATTTTCACCCCTTGAGACATATTTCATATTATACACCATGTTTTATTTATAATGTTTTGTCTACTACCCATTTATTATTTTTTATCATGATCTGTTAATTATATAAGGTATTAAATGTTTCATTTGAAATTATATCCTTAAAGTGGTTTTAAATCGAATCTTTTTGAAGTTGTAAGGGTTTATTTGACACATTTTAAAATCCACGAGACATGTTTGATTTTTCATATAATAATTTATTTTATATGTTCCATTGAATACCATATTACTATCAATAATAATGAATATATTATATATCATGATATTTTCATGTCTATTTAATGGTAACTCTCTCATTTTATTTTGATTCTTACGTTACCATTACTATAAGGGTTTTAAAATCAACACCCTTCCTTGATTTAAAATAATTTTTCATGAAATTATTTCTCCCATGATTGGTTTTCTATACCTTATTATTTTATTTTATTCTATAATTTAAGATCCTTGTTTTTATCTCATCTATGGATCCTTTAATTTTTGGTCTCATACTTTATTGTGGAAAAAATATGGATTACCTTTGAGGTTAGAAAGGTTTATGGGGTTTATGGGACTTGTTCAGAGATCGGAACCCTAGCCAATGGAGAAAAAAATTATGCTGTATGGTTAATAGAAAATATGTAACCCAGCTGACATGGTATCTCCTAACTGTGTGGGTCTAGATTATGGGGTAGAGTAGGGCGGACAGTTTTCCCTAATCATTCTCTAGGGGTCACACGTCCATGAAAAATGTCTAAAAATTTTACCATAGGTTATTCAAATGGTCAGCACATAGTTTCCCTAACAATGAAACCTAACCATGTGGATTCCCTCCTTAAATAGTAGGAAGTTCATGGTTAGTGCACTGCTTGACCAATCATGTGGCCAAACATTACACCAATAAAATTTTAAGTGAATTTACCAAATTTCACTTAATGAAGTATAAGCTTATCCTCCCTCTCTTTTTTTAATTTCCAACAAGAAATGGGATCTTCTCCCATTTTGATATATCCTCTGCCTTAAGAAAGTAATGGAAATTACACTTTTATCTGATGTCCTATTCGATCCTAATTTATTTCATTGGATGCACATCAGTAAGTTCTTGATTCATCTTGTGTTGTTTGTCCTTCTTTTTCTCAAAGTAATTATCATGTTGTATACTAATATGCCCTATTTTCTGTGTATTAACTCATACAACATATTCCATCCAATCAGGGCCAAAATAATGGCTAATAATAGATGACAAAGGATGTACAAGTAAAATGTAGGTGGTCTATGGCACATCCCTCAAGTCTTGTCATTTTATAAATTTCTTTTTTTCTGAAAAAGCCTATTTCATCTGGTTTTTTTATTAAATTTTCTTTCCTTTCTTATAGTAAATATGGTCATGTTCTATATCTTATTGCGTAAATGTTATTCATGTAATTGTAGGTTGTAACCTCAACTCTATCCATCCCATGCATGGTGTTTCCATATTTATTCCTTCAGTGGTTTGACATGTTTGGCTACGCCAACATTCAAGTTGGATGTGGATTAAACCTATTATTGGTAATCCCTTATTTAATATAATTATTTATGAATATTAATGGTTACCCTTGTATATGATAATGTAAAATTACCCTTCTAAGGTAAGTTTTTTATTATAATTAGTGAATTGTCAGTATGAATGGAAAGCATACTATGTATACGACCTATCATAAATAAATGTAATTAAATGGTTTGGTTTCACATCTATAGAAAACCTTTCTATGATTATTGTAAGGAAGCAAAGGTAACCTAAATAATTTATTAAGTAACTTAAAAACTAAAAGGTTTCATTCCTAGTTTTGAATTTTCACACTAATGAAATGCAACCACTTAAACCAAATGACTTATAAAGAGTCATGAGTATTACATGGCCTGATTAATTAATGAATCAAGTATAAGGTGACTATTTCATATTGACCATGAAATATATACAGGATTGGTCAAAATTGAGCTAGACATGGATTCCCAAATTAATTACTTGATCATTGTGGATGCCATTCCGATTTGGGGATGCCGGTTGCCAAGGGTGATACCCCCCTTGGAACAAGATCGTTGACTACTAGTTCATGCTTGAAAAGACGCCATAGGGTCCCTATATTATCATTATAGGATTCCTTATATACAGTCCTTAGATCCATCATGTTTTCTATGAACATGTGGATCCATGGTTACAACCATCAGACCCGGTCATTGTTGATCATTTTTACCTTGGATGAGATCGTTAGACTCAATTAGAATTACATTATTGTAGAATTCCTTTGGCGATGACCCTTGGATTAAACTCATACCCCTTATATCCAAGATGCATATTATTACTAATTTGTATCAACCCTTGAGGTCAATGTGGATTGATTATCAACTTGGATCCTCTTCATTGTTACTATCATTATAGTATGCCTTGTTTATACCTTAGATCCTTTAATATTACTATCACATCATGAGGTCAGGTATGGTTATACCTCATTTGAATTATTTTATAAAATAAATTTAAAGGAATAAATGAAATTATGTCATGTTTAGAGACATTACCATATGAGGCTAAGGTAGGTACTGGGGTATTTACATTCTTGTGCTACTTTAATTTTATATATATATGCCTACACACTGTTAGTTTATATTTATCATACTAGATTGTATAATCACTATTGGTGGTGGCCTACTAAGATTTATCTCACACCCCATCTAGACTAACATTGGTACCCAAACATATTTCATATATTTGGGTGTTGACAAAGATAATCATCCCTCTTTGGAAACCTGATATTGTTTTCTTACATTAGGATGGACCTTGGCAGTAGATGACCAGGCTAGGGCTCAGAATTCTTGATAGTTTTTTTGTTTATTTTTTCAAATTTTGTATAGTAATATTACCTTATACTTTGTATCCATGTTTCTTATTCATACATACATGAAATATATCACCATCATTTTTTGTATATTATTATCAATTTCTCCGTTATTTATTATTCCTGTATTTTTCTCTATTCCATCATCTTATTATACTGATTCCATTATTTACCTAATGTTATATTTATTAGATGTGATCCACTCGAGTAATGAGGGAATATATTCCCCTTAAACACACCCTAGTCCCTCTTTGCAAGTCATCAAACTCTGGCATTTGAGGAGATGCGCTTGAGGCAATGTGGTCAATCGGTATCGAGGCACCTTTGAGTGGAACCCAGGTTCGGGATGTCACAAAGTGGTATCAGAGGGGTTTTTTTATTGCTTTACTATTTAGTTACAATATAATAAATATTAGTATGGATTTGGAACTTGGTTATAAGTTGTGCCTGGGTGTAGTTAACCCATGTTTGGGATAAAGTTCGAGTTTCCTAAAATGAGAATTAGTGTTCTGTATTTTTCTTATTACAATTGATATCATTTCATAGTTAGTTGATACACTTGAATTGTGATGTTAATATTTAAATGATTGATACTTTTATTATCCTAGTCCTGATGAGATGAGGGTAAGGATCATTGTTATATACAACATTATAGGAACCTATAACTCACATTCCATGCCATATAGGTGCATTTCACCTCTTTCATTTTCCCGTATTTCTTATGATTGTTGAGTGAGCCATGTTTATACATATATATACACACACGTGATTATATTTGGATGTGATTGAGTTATTTTTTGTTTCAATTCATGTGGTATATGGACCCTCATGTGTTGGAATGGGTAGTTTACCAAGTCAAGACATCGTATATAACCTGTTACATTCTCCGACCAAATGTTTACTGGGTTAATTAGAAATTAAATGGGTATAGATTTTAGTGATAAGATGTATGGACCCTAATTTACTAGGAATAAATATCTATTTTAATCAGTCTTTGATGTATTTTTATAAGAAAATGAAACTTAACAATGTGAAACATGACAAAAAATGGATTCTAGTTAATGAAGAGGAAAGTTATAGTAGACCTTTAACCTACTAGAACCCCTATAAATTAAACAAGAACACATACCAATAATTTTACTTCTAAGAGGGTAATTAGGGTAGTATACCATGGTTAGTAATAAATTTCTTTTCATTCAACATCCGATATTTTTATCTATCTACTTCAAATATATTTATGAGGTGTGTTCTTGGTATTTGTAGAGCTATTCCACCACGGAATCCTCGTATCGTGCACCAGGAGGGTGGAAATGACCATGCACCAGAGATGGTGGTCCCTGAGCTACCATTATTACTGCTAAGAGTTCCACTTGAGGCACTACCTATTATAATCAATCTGGGAACTAACATTTAGCTTCATGAGAGTTTTCTACATCTGATGCAGTCCATACATGGTGATCTGTGACCCACACCTGTGATGGATGATCTGACATGTGAGTTCCAATAGCAGCAACCTCCCACCTTCTCAGGGGATGATCGTCCAGAGGATGTAGATTCTTGGTTAAAGGCCACTCACTCTATATTTGTGTATCAAGAAATTCCTCCAGATAAGAGGGTGAATCTTACTACCTATATTTTGTTTGATTCATCCAAGCACAGGTGGGATATGATTACCTAGGTTGGTTATCATTAGGGAATGGTCTAGGATGATTTTCAGACTACCTTCTATGATCTCTTATTTCCACAAAATCTAAGGGATGACCAATTCATAGAGTTCATTAATCTATATAAGGGTGTTATGGAATTCATGAACTATTCATTGAATTTATTTTAGTTGCAGTGCTTCACCCCAATTCTAGATAGTGATGAGATATCATGTGCTAGTTGTTTTGAGGATATGTTTCATTATGCCATCCATACTCAGATGAATGTGTTGAGCCTAACTAACTTTTTAAAAATAGTTAATCAGACTCTTATCCCTGAGCCAAGATGAAGGATGGTGATAGTACCAGGAAAAGGGGATCATTTTTTAGGAATGATAGTATTTCTTTTTGTAGCCGAAAACATTCCCCCGATGTTTCTTGTCAGGAAAGTGGCATCCATAGTACCTATACTGGTAGCTCTATGGTATTCCCCTAGTGTAGACGACAGGGGTATATGAGGACTCAGTGTGATAGAGACTCTATGGAGTTCTGGTCCTACAGCAATATGAGGAATCTTTATAGAATCTGTCAGACATTTCCTTAGCTTCTAGCGGAAGAGGTTCGGTGCTAGATCAACCTTCAAGAGTAGGAACTTTTACTCCGTGTCAGGTGGGGAGTTAGAGTATCACAGGTATTACTAGATAAGGAGGAGGTCCTTTCAAGATTACCTAGACTTTAGATTATCAGTAAATCTAATAGAGAGGTCATGATTGGGGTAGTCTAGTTATAGAATAGGGTCGTGGACCAAGATAGTTGCATGCCTATAGCCAATACTCACGGATCAGAGTACAGAACCATTAATATTATGGGGTATAATTCTAATATCCTCCACTATTTTATCTTCTTTATTAAATATAGGTGATTCTCACTCATTTATTTCTATATCCACTATGGAGAGTCCTAGGTTGGATGTTCAATATTACACTTGTGTAATTAACAATGATACATCATCGAGAGTATGGTCAAAGGGAATACGGCAATGCAGGAACTACCCCTTTAAGGTAGGTAGTTATCCCTTCTTATGGGACCTATTTTATCATAAGATTATGGGATTCAATGTCATTCTCAGGATGGATTGGTTGGTTCTATACCACGCCTTCATGGATGCTATCACCACAGGGTGTCATTTACATCACTGGAGGGCGGCAGTTATCTACATAAGGGTGATTTGGATGTATATACTAGTAAATCTAGTACAAAGAACCATGGGATACTTGGAGTGACCAACCATATTGATAGTATCATTATAGAGCATTAAAGTTGGCCTCATATTTATTTTCCTCCCATAGTAGATTATTTTAGGGGTGTTTTTCCTGATTATTTTTCTAGCCTACCTCATGAGAGAGAGCTAGTGTTTATGATTGATCTTGTCTAAGGATAAGATCTGTTTTCCATTCCTCTGTATAGGGTGCAACTTACTGAGATCTAGGACATTAGGAGACTATTTTAGGATATGGAATCTAAAGGCTTTCTCTAACCCATTACTTCTTCCTGGGGTACACCTATGATTTTCAACAAGAAGTAGGATGGTACCCTTTATTTATATGTGGATTAAAGATGGTTGGACTAGCTTATTGTTAATAAATAATATCCATCACCATGGTTAAATGATCTTTTTTACTAGCTCTAAGGAGATATGGTATTCTCTAATACTGATCTGAGATCGAGCTATCATCAAGTGTGATCCAGACCTTTAGATATACCACATACAACATTCCATAGTGGTTTTAGTCTGTATGAGTATATAATTATTCCATTTAGTCTTATGAATGTGACTTAAATTTTCATTTCATTGATGAATAGTTTTTTTCACCCCTATCTAGGTTCCTTTTTCATGGTCTTTCTAGATGAAATCTTGATGTATTGTTACACTCATAGAAACCATTATAAAAACCTTGAGAAATTTTGAATACACTGAGAGAGCATCATTTTTATTCCAATATTGCTAATTAACACTTCTGGATTGAAAATGTTTACTTCTTAGGTCATATTATCTTGGAATCCAGAGTATTTGTTAACCTAGAGAAGGTGAGTACGGTGATTTCCAAGGAGAATGCTAATAATGTGTTTGATATATGGAGTTTCATGGGGATAGAAGGATATTATAGGCATTTCATACAAGACATATCATGCCTTGCTTTATCTATTACTAGTATTACAAAGGTGGTGGTTATGTTCTTATTTTCATAAGCATTTGGGAAATACTTTTAGGAGTTAAAAGGAAGGATTATTTTAGCACCTAATTTGATTCTTCTAGAGCTTAGAAGAGGATATATAGTGTTCTATGATTCATCAGGAATCAGAATAGGATAATCCATATTGTAGGATCCCAGAATTGTTGTATATGGATCATGGAAGTTAAGGCCTCCTAAGAGAAACTACCCAAATCAAGACTTCGAGCTGGTGGAATTTTCACATTCCCTATGTTGTTGAAGACACTGTCTGATAGGTGATCACTCTATGGTGTATATGAACCATAAGAGCCTCAAATATATATTTTGAAAATGTAAATTGAATCTAAAAAATTAGATATGGGTCAAATATCTTTAGTCCATTGAATTAAACCTTGCCAATATGACTTAAAAGGGTAATGTAATTTTCGATGTGCTAATTCAGAAAACTCAGGCACATGCTGTATAGGAGGCTAGAGATGAATGTAAATTGATGACCACATTTTCTTATCTACATTTGGAGTTTCATGACAGTCATGAATAGTCCTATCTCTTAGCATTGATAGTTACCTATTCTCTCTTTAATAGGGTGAATAGTACACAATTTTCTCATCCTAAAGGCTTGGTTCTTTGGGAGAGTATTTTTGGTGGGGAACCACCTCTGGATTTGTATATGGATAGAGATGACTTTCAGTGTATACATGGGTGTGTTTAGATTACTAGGTATATGAGATAAGAACTACTGAAAGAGTCCAATGATTCTTAGTGGGCAGTTCATCCAGGAATATACAAGATGTATAAAGATATATAACAATAGTATTGGTGTCTAGGGATAAACTATCGGATAACAAGCTTTATCACTAGGTGTTCCACCTATCTTCAAGTGAAGGTGGAGCAACAGCAGCCTTTATTCTTGTTATAGTCGTTTCCTATCATGAAATTGAAATGGAATGATATTTATTCAGAATTTTTCTCAGATTATCGATGTCTCCTTGAGGTAGAGACACAATTTGGGTTTTCATTGATAGACTATTGAAAGTTTCCCCCTTCCTTCTTATCTGGGAGACTTTCTCAGTTGATGAGTTGGGAAGACTAATGTTATTGAGATCATATAACTACATGAGTTCCCTCATACTATAGTTTAAAACATGGATTCTCATTTCACATTATAGTTATAATAGGGTTTACATAGAGAGATGGGTACATAAATGATTTTTAGAATAGCCTTCCACCCTTAGATCGGTGGTCGGTTAGAATGGATGATTATAAGGTGTTAGAAAAAATGATCCAAGAATTATTCCTTGATTTATATGGTTATTTGGAGAAGGAAATCCCACAAATCATGTTCACCTATAATAATATAATTCAGGTGATGATTCAGATGGATACTTATGAGGCCTTGTATGGTAGGTTCTGTCGTTCACCCCTATGATAGTTAGAGACAGGAGAGGCAACCCTACTAGGTCCTCGCCTCATGCAGGAGAATTTGGAGAAGGTTCAAAAGATCTATGAATTGTATATTTACTAATCAATCTGGAGAGATATATTATGTTTATCACCACCAAATACCTCAAGAGTTCGAGGTCAGGGATTATGTTTTCTTACAGGTATCAACTAGACTTGGTCATATACTGATACAAAGGAAAAGGAATTCATCACCTCGTTATGTAAGGTCATTTGAGATTATAGATAGAGTCACACCAATAGCCTATCAGTTTTTATTCTCTCATAGTTACCATTATATTAACGACGTCTTCCATTTTTCACAGCTTCATCATTATCATGCTGACCTGTCTCAAACTTTTTATCTGAAGGAAGTGGAGTTAGATGCCAATGATTTTTTTTGAAGAGTATTATATACACATCATTTACCATAGCACGAAGGATCTTTGTGAATGGTATATCCCTTTAGTAAAGATTATATGGTAGCATCACCTTGTACATGTTGAGATTTTCATTGGGAGACCAATGTATGTGCCCAGTGGACAGAGTCATTCTCATACATTATTTCACTGCCCTCAGAAGGAGAACTCAAGGATGAGTTACTTTACGGAGAAACACTATAAGAACCCGATTTTTAAATCAAGTGTGGATCCTTTACATTTTATTGTAATTCATTATTATGTATTTAATATGTATTTCCATTGATGTTTGAAAGGTTTTGGGGGTTTTCAGGGATTTTTTGGAGCTCAAAACCCCATTTTGTGGAGAAAACCACAGTTTCCCATGGTTAGTAGAAATTGTGTGACCCATACCACATGGTCTCTTTTAATCCTCAGGGGATGGAAATTTGGGTGGAGAATGGAACATTGTTTTCCCTAATCATACACCAGAGGCTAAACACCCATGTGAAATGTCTACAGTTTTTAGCAAAGTAGATTCACACAGTTGGCGTACGATTCCCTAATAGTGTGACATAACTATATGGGTTCCCTTCTTAAGCATTAGAAGGAGCATAGTTGGCATAAATTTTGTCTAACCATGCATCCAAACAATGTGCCCCTAAATGTTTTGGTGAATTTCCCAAATTTCCATTAATAAAGTATAAGATTACCCATCCCTCTCTTTTCTTCTATTTCCAGCGTGTTGTGGCATTTTCTCCAATTTTGAGCTCTCCTCCACCTTAATCTAGGATTGGTGATAACTCTTTGATCCAAATTATGATTTGATCACCATTCATCACTTGGATGAGAATTGGTAAGTACTCAATTCATCTTGATCCATTTTTCATTCTTCTTTTTTTCTCTATAAAGTTATCGAGGTGCAAGATCATATGATCTATTTTCATGGAATTGATTCATTATTTATATTTCATCCAATCCAGGACAAACTAAAGGCTAGTACTAGATGAGGAGTGTTGTATGAGTATGAGGTTGGTGTTATATGACCCATCCTTCAAGTATCTCCATTTTATAAATTGTTGTTGTTGTACACACACCAATTTCACTAGGAGTTGTTTATTAAATTAAATTCTCACTCATATAGTAAATGTTATCATGTTTTAGATCATGTTACATAAATTTTATTCATTTTACTGAACGTTACAACCTCAACTCTATCCATCCCATGAAGGGTGTTTTCATATTTATGCCTTTAGTGGTTTGACATGTTTATTTGTGCCATCGTTCGGGTGTGGTATGACTTCACCATGTTAATTGCAGTCCCTTATTTAATAAAATTGTTTATACATTCCAATGTTTAGACTTTTATATGATAATATCACTTGACCCTTATAAGGTATGTGTTTTAAAATAATTAATGAATCTCAAATATGAATGGAAAGTTAAATAGGTAAATGACTTGGCCTAAATGAATGTAATTAAATGTATTGGTTGAATATCCATAGAAAACCTTTCCATGCTTAATGGAAGGTAGTGGAGTGAAACTAATTAACTGATAATATAACTTAAGAAATAAAACGTTGAATGACTATTTAACCCTTATCACACTAATGAAAGGAAACGACTTGAAATAAATGACTTATAAATAGACATGAGTTTTACATGGACTAATTAATAAATGAATCAATTATATAGTGCATATTATATTAAGACATTAACATCTTTATAGGAGTAGTCAGAATCAAGCTCGACTTTTATTTATGAGGGAATTCCTTGAGAACTCTAGGATGCCATTCTGATTCAGGGATTTCAATTTCTAAGGGTGATACCCACCTTGGAACCTAATATTTTTCTACTAGTGAATGGAAAATATGATGTCATAGGATCCCTCTATTTTCTTCATAATATTACTTGAATACACTTCATGGATATAGCATAATGTCTATGGAAATGTGGTGATGTGGTTACATCGATTGAGCCCAGTCATTTCTTACCTGTTTAACAATGGATGAGATCCTTAGACTAATTTAAATTATATTATTGTGGAATTACTTTGGTGGTTCCCCTTATATTACAGTCTTTACCCTTATATCCAAGATACAGTTTATTACTAAGGCTTTGAGGCTTGAATTTTCTCCCCCTTATTAGTTTTATGCACCATTTCCCCCTTTTTTCCAATTTTACAAACTATAGTGATGAATTATTTTAAAAAGGGTTAATTTTATACTTATTTTCTTGAATAATTATTTCAATATTATTTTTTCTAAGTAGACCCTTCCATTTGTTCCATAATTCATTTTCTACTAGTTTTTTCAAGAAATAACCTTATTTGTCTTCACACATTAGAAAAAAATGTTTTGGGGTCATCAAACCCCTTGTAAAAAATTAAAAATCTAATTATTTTGATAATGAATACATTTTTTCTAATGATTACCTTAGTTACAACAACACGTAGTTGTGATATACTCAAGAATTTGTGATTTATTCCATACACAAATAACACAATACATAAACTGGTTTTACATTTACCAATGATTGTTGTCCCAATACCTTCAATATTAATGGAGCTATTATAAACAAATATTTAATCTCCTTATTCATATTTCTCAAAAAAATTCAGAATATTCAAATCACATATCATATGAGACGACCACTAACTATCCATGATCAAATGTTATTTATAATTTCAAGCATTAAATAAAACTTCAATTATTTTAGAAAATTTCCTAATACTAATTTAATTGAGATTATTTTCAAACATCTAACATATATTCAAATAAGAAAGAATGAATGAAATATTAACATTTGAATAATGTTTTTCTTGATCACACATTACACATAGACTTAAAAATCAAATAAAACTATTTCTCACTTCAAACCTCTTATCAAAATTTTAATGTCTTGTCTACATTCTCAGATTTATTTATTGAATCACTTTGATTCTTGCTCTCATCATAATCCCAAAAGAGGAATATTTTACAATAATTTATAACACTTATGGAAAAAAATTCAATAGAACCACTAGTACTCATGAAATCTTCATTGAAAAAAATTATAGGATAATAATTTTTTGTCATTATCTATTTTTTACCATTTGATTACTAGATATATCATGTTCATTTTGTGGATTTATTCCTTAAATACTTGTGAAAACTGGAGGCCCTTTTTCTAAATTTATTTATTCATAGATTTGAGAATAATTAAATCATTATATAGGGTATTTATACATTATATATTATAATCAATAAAAAGATTCATTAGTATGGTAAATAACATTTTTTATGATAACATCTATAGAATTGCATTTTTATATCTTGTATCTTGCTTGGAGTATCTATTTATAGTATTATTAGAATATTTTCATATTTAATCAGTAAAATTATTCTTGTTTCATTTGATCTTAAAATTCTTATTATTGATTTCATCATAATGTCTCTTGAGATTATCAATTTCAATATATCATGGGGTATTGGTTGAGGTTATATCTTCAATTATTTTTTCCTTTATTTCATTATTATGGTTCAACATCTATATTTTTATTAAAATAATTTCATTTTTTTCTATAAGATAACTTTTATTTTCTAACTGTTTCTTCAATTGAGTATTATATTTACTCATCTTATCAATTTCTTTTAGACACATCTATATATCCTTTATCACATTATATTCTTTGGAAATATTTACTTATTTAGTTTAATACTCACCATTTTATTATGTTTCATCTTCATTTTGGTTAACGTATTTATATTTTTGGGCTATGGGGATATTTTCTTAAGAAAACTCAATAAACTTTCCCATCCCTACATTTTTCACTATTAGACACAACTTTTTTATTGATATAAATTTCGTTCTGAAGGAACTTGGATAAATCTTCTAATTTCCATTTGATTGAGGAATTGAGTGATCTTAATTAATAATTTTTGAAGAAGATACCTTATTTTCATTTTCACTTTTAAATATTATATGTTATTTAGAATTGAATTGACCAAGTATTCCATACTTAAAAAATTTAATTGAATGTTTACCACTATATATACCACTTCCATGTATTCTAAAATTTATTAACATGATATAAATATTCACAAAATAATATTCCATGATTTATTATTTATTTGACCTGCCTTTATTATATTCAATATTAACACCATTAAAGGTATTAATGGTAATTTATATTTCATTATTAAATTTCTCATATGATAAGTTCCTCTTATCATTTCCTAATTAATGATAGTTTTTTAAATTTCATTAATGGTAAAGCCATCAAGATCTCTATCTTGAAGAGATGAGATATTAAAATAAAATTTAACTAAAATGATTTTAATCAAATTTTAAGAAAAATGAAAATTTGTAATAGTTTCTATAAACCCTCTAATTTTTATCAAAAATAAAATTTACCCTGTTGAAGAATTCATCTATAGTTTCACCTCATCCATTCTGATATCTTAAAACTATTTTCCACTGATCTAATTATTTAGTTCTTTCACATTTTTATTTACTTTATAAATTCTATGAATATTCTTCCAAATAAAATTAGCAGTTTTTCCCCCTAAAATTTCTCATTTCCATTTATTATAAAGATTATGAAATGGAATTATTGGATTTCCCATCATTTTCAATGTTTATTTTAACTCTCAAAGACCATGGTGAGTTTTCATATGGAAATTTGAATCCATATTCAATAAAATAAATAACATCAAGTCCAATTGAATTAATGTAAGGTGATATTCTCTCATTACATTATTGTAGACCTTTTACATCAACTTCTAGATAGAACTTGTTACAAATATAATTATGTTGATCTATACTAGGAACCTAAGGAAAAAAGAGTCAACATGTTCTTTGATACAATTTTTTGGATCACAAAAATATTGAAACACACAGAATTGGGTGAATCAATGTGTGCACCATATTCAAATCCATTCAACTATCATTCTTCCTCAACATAAATCTCTCCCTATCCCAAATTTCAATTGATGCACTAAATAAAGACAAAATATATTTTTTAATGATGTTTTCCTCTGTATGGGTAACTCTAAAACTTGTGTGCCATAGTTATAAATACCAGGAACACTGTAAACTTATTTTTTTCATAAGGAACTAGATAAAGTGTATTCCATTGACCTATAAAATCATAGACACCATCCTATTACACACTCACATCAATAGAATTATGATCCATGTAGAATGATCCCTTGATATGTATATGAGCCTCAAAATAGACACATAATGATGATATCTATTCTTTTCCTTTCATAACAATCACATCAAGTAGTTTTCATATCTTATTATTAGATACACCAATATATCTATTCTTCTTCTTGGAATTATTAAAAACATTTTTTCTCAACGATATAAATTGTTATTTATATTCACTAAATATTTCATAAATTTTGTTTCCATAAATATTGTGGAAATATCATTGAATCGTGATGGAATGGAATGACTATTTCAAATCTTACAAACCATGATTCAATGAATCTTCCATGATCTTATGGAAATTTCAATAGAAGACTCAGTTAATTCCTAGACATGATATTTAAATTATTATGGTATTTATATAAATTAAAATTATACTTAAAATCTATGCCATTATTTTTTTCATGATGTTTACACATAGTCATATTAATTGGGCACCTCATTATTTATCATTAAACTTAGATGATAACCAAAACTCTCTCCTATATCTAACACTCCATTGATTTATGTGAGAAGCATGATCTTGGGTTTAATCTTGGAGTTTGATCATTGAATAAAATTAATCATGCACAATCTATATTAATTCTTATTTTTTCAAGAGAATTTAAATTTTTGAATCATTAATTTTCAATAAGTAGGATCCAAAAAAAATAACTAAGTGTTGAAGCCTTAAAATCTACACATACTATTACATTTAGTATAAAGGTATATACTCTAGAATATTGTGTTCAGAGTCAATAATTTAATCTCATGCCTTATTCAATTTTTCTAATCTCAATTAAAAGCCTTAAAATAACTCAAATATTTATTATAAATAAATTTTTCAATCCCTGAGTATTATACTCACCTATAATAGTCTTCCATTTAGAATCATTTCCTTTTTCCCAAATTCAAATGCAAGTTGAAGGTATTATTCAAATGACTTTTGGCCTTCTCTAAAGTGACTCCATCCATTATTAATATATTCAAACATCATCCAATTTATCCTTAATTTTCTATTGAATATCAACATACCTTGTATGAAATATTCATTATTTATATCATCCATCTTCCATTATGAATAGATTTCAATATCATAACTAAATTTCAACATGTGATAGTTCTAAATTCTATCATGTGGTTGGTTAAAAAAAATTCATGCTACATTTTTTTATTTATTCTTGGGATTAATTGATTTTAATTCATTCATTAAGTACAAAAAATTTCTAAATTTCATCATGTGTTAGGTTGACTTTTCTTTATGTGGTCAATTGATTATCCTTATTTTGGTCAAATATAGGATTTTTTTAATTCCATCATGTGGTATGTTAAATTTTTATCTTCTGGTCAGTTAATTTTTTCTTCCAATTTTCTATAGAATTTTAAAATTTTGATAAAATAGTTTGAGGTTTCATCTTTAAATTATTTTATGCTTCATCCAATAGTCAATTCTATACTTTTTCATTTTTTCACTCATGGTGAGATGCTATACACAATAGTTAAAAAAAACTATTTCCAAAATATTATATAAAGAGATTTCAAATATCTATCACTTTTCATATGATCATGATGCTAATAATATATATTGTCACACTAAACAAGTATGGATGAAAAATAGAAAACCATCGTCAAGTGAGATTAACTTCTTCATGGTAGTGCATTGCATTTTCCAAACCATGTAGATCATAGTAGAAATTGTACTAGGACTTTAGGGTGTAAAGGAAATGGGGTAAAACATGCACATGGTAAGGTAAATATTGTAA
Source organism: Viscum album (assembly GCA_963277665.1). NCBI lineage: Eukaryota > Viridiplantae > Streptophyta > Magnoliopsida > Santalales > Viscaceae > Viscum > Viscum album. The sequence continues at coordinate 1,585,427,090 of OY728141.1, read as the reverse complement.
AGTGAGTCTTAAATTTTATATTTATATTTATAATTGTTAGTGCATGTCTAGTCAAACTATGAAAGGTCTCTAGGACAATCATCAGAGGTCTTATTTCATTGGGAGTTCCTCTTGCCTAGTTGGTGAATGGTTTGTAAAACCATGAAGACTATAAAAATATCATTAAAATATTGAAATTCCATTTTACCCACTGAAATTTATTTCTTTCCCCCCATTTTCCCCATTTAACCGCACATTAAGTGTGCATGGTGGATTCTACCTCCCATCTAATTTGTTGTCGCACTCTTTCTTCCATGGATTTCATTCTAGTAAGCCCAATATTCTTATGTTTTACACTTCTTATCTTCACCCTTTATCTTATATCCTAGTTTTCCTCAAATATATGAACCCTAGACACTTTTATATTTAAAATTATAGTTCATTATATGTATAATAATTAGGAATTGGGTGGTTTTATATTGGGATGATCTCTCTTGGATTAGTTTTGTAGTAGCTATTAAATGCGATGAGTTTATGTTTTCATTATATATGAATAAGGCAGTTGTTTGTCTTGATTTCCATTTTAATACACGATATAAATTTCTCTAGTGGTTTTAAATTCTGTTTAATGAATTTAAAATAATTTTTTATTACTGTAGTAGAATTTATGTGGTTTTAAATGGATTTTTCATTTATCATGGACTTGTTTCATGAAAACTGTTTGTATAAATACTTCACTGGTTTTTTTAAATTACTTCATCTATTTGGAGATGTTTTCATATGAATTTATGTATGTATGGAACACATTTTTTTGATTTTTAAAGGATTTAAAATGGTTTAAAGACTTATTATGACCATGTTTCACATAAAAAGGGTCTATTAAAATTAAAATTTGGATTTATTAAAGGGTTTTGAATGTTATAAAAGTTCATATGTTGTATGTTTTAGTTTATCCAAGTAGTGTGTGATTTATAAATGAATGTTTTTAAAACAAATGCAATTAACCTTTATTCCCTAAAAATTATTCTGAGATAGTTGGTTTTAAATATGGAATAAAATTTTAAAAATTGAATTAAATCTTTATGGAAGGTTGTTTATCACATATTTAATTCTAAAAGAAAGGTGTTTTTTATTTTAAAAAGAAATATATATAAATGGTTGGGTTTTTAAAATGGATTCCATGTGTAGTATGATGAATTATTTTTAAAATACATTTGATATAAGGTTTTTAAAATGATTTATAATGGATTTGATTCTCAATAAAATTTTGGAAAGCTTGGTTGAAACATTGAGGGATGTTATTTTATAAATTCATGAGATCCTCAATTGAGACATGTGTGTTTATCATGTCAATTGTGGATTATTACCATTATGTATTTTGAATACATTTGATAATTTTATATTATTTTGTGGTATGATTTGTAATTATTATGCATGAATATGAAAGGGGGTGATTATTGTGAGGGCATAAGAGATGATGTGAGGTTAAAATTTAAAATCCTTAAATCTTCATTATGTGTGGATGTATTATTCCATTGGATGCTCACCCATATTTTTTGAAATGACATGGGAGTCTTATGATACTGTTAGTTATCCAAATAAGTAAAATACATAGTGCTGAGTGTGCTGCCTATGGTGGACCAATATAAACATATTGAGCTAATAGGATGTTTCCATAGCCTCGAGTCATATAATAAGGGCCTATAGATATTTTTTCACCCCTAACCATACTGGATCCTGGGTAGTTTAGTTGGAATACTTAGAAATTATAGATTTAGTAATTTTGGTGAAGGTTCCACACCTCAAATTCATGATCTAGATACATGAGTCCAAGGATATTTCCTATGGATGTTAGTTCATTATCAAGACATATTTTGATATTCCTTTTTTGGTATTTTTTATTTCCCCTAGTTTTTCTAATTACTAGAAACCATTATTTGGCTATTTTTTATATTATTTTGCTTGATTCCATGGTTCCTTTACCTAATTTGTGTATCATCATGAGCATGTTTGGGTTTAATTTTAAATGGGTTTCATTAAAATGTTTTAGGAGTGTGATTTAAAAGTGAAAATAATTTGGTTATTCTTTAAATATATTTTATGAAATGAATTTTCATTTAGGATATTAATGAAAAAGTTATCATTATGAAATGATTGTAAAAAGGGATAAATGGAAATTTTGATTTTTTCTGTATTTTTAAAGTCACTCATTCCTTGGTTTAAGTTAATTTATTTTTAATATATTAAACTAATTGATTTAATTTCTAAAAATGTGGTTGTTTGTAAATGTAAAATTAGAATGTTATTTCAATTATATTATAAAGCATGTGAAAATCCAATTTTGTATTTTCTATTAAAACTATATTTTTATTAACTGTATTATGAAAGAATTTCCGTATTATCAGTGGTTAAGGATCAAATACATTATTTAGATCATTCATATATAGATATTATATATGTTTTTAGTTCCCATATCTATCTTATTTATTTGGTTTGGGATATTCCATTATAGAATTGTGGGATGTGATAAGTTTTGGAGGGTTACTAATGGTATTATTGAAGCAGTTCAGAATTTTTTCATTTTATTTTATTTTGGGATATTGTATCAACCTTTTGGAATGGGGTGTTTATATATAAAAACCTCATATTTTTGTTAATATTAATTAATTGTTTATCACTAAATAAATGTTTTATTATTCCATGTTCAATTGGTTTATTTAGAATATTATTTTTCATGCAAAAAATATATTATCAATGAGGGTGATATTGTTCCCAAATTTCATTTCATGACACCCAGGTACTAGTTTCTATCCTATGGGGATCACAAATTCTCTTCAATCCAGTGGAAACCTAGATTGAGTGTTAGTTCAAATAGAATCCCCATGTTAGTTAGTTAAAAATGAAATCAAATTTTATGAATCATATAAGCTACATAGGTTCTTATGATGTCTATCTTGATATATGAAGTGTTTTGAAAAGATTTATTTTGGATTGTCATCAGGACTCGTGAGGTTATTCATGATTCGATGCTTGATCAACCCCCTTCACAATTACACTCAAGTTACCATGGGTAGTGGGGTTTGAACTTTGAATTTGGAATTTCATTAAAATTACCATTCATGGTGCCTAAACTTGATGGCATGTGTGATTCACCGTTTTTATTATCTTAGGGTTTTCTGGTGGGAACAGAAAGTTGAATAATGTTATGAGGTTGGTATAAATGGCATGATAAACCTGGATTTTACCAAACACTAAATCATGTTAATATTATAAGAATATATTATGACTAGACCATGTCCCACTAAAAAATGTGGTTGAGTCAATAATACCTCTACATCACATTTGGATTTTTGGTTCAACTGATCTAGTTAAATTTCTAGTAGTTTGAAATTAATCAAGTCTATTTATAGATATGTTCACGATAGATTATCATTATTTTGGTTTCTTGGGGTTCTATATTTTAGCAATATTATTGTGAAAATTTATTTTTTTTGAAAATATATATTATTCATGGAATGATTTTTTTTAAAGGTAACCTAAGGTTTGAATATGAAACCAGTTTTTATTATTATGAGAATATATTTATTTGAAAATGAAGCCTTAAATATTATTTGTAGAATGGAATTTCTTTTTTTGAAATTATTTGGTTATATTTTTTTATAAATTGGTTGATCTTTTTATGAAATTTAGAAATAGATTTTGGTTTTAAAACTAGTTGATTGTTCAATTAGAAAGAAATTGGTAACCACCTGTGGTGAGTTTCAAAAAAAATCCCTTTAATTAAAATTAATTAGTGAGTGATTTTAAAATATTTTAAAAAATGTATTGATGTGTTTTGGAATGTTTTAAATAATTATATTTGAAAATCTTGAGTGGGTTAATTTTTTGAAAAATTAAATGATGGTTTCTGAAGTTGAGTGTAATATTTCAATATTCCCTTTGGAAATTGGGTATTTTAAATGAAAATGATTTTTTTTAAATGATAAGTTTCTTTCAAGGGAGAATGTATTTTTAGAAAAATAGGTTTTGATTCCTTTGGTAATGTGGTGGTATTTAATAGAACATGATTTTAGTATGTGTTTCTCCTTGAATGAGTTCTGTTTTTGGATTTCATCCATATATATTGGAAGATAGTATTTGAATTTATTTTGGAGGAAATATTAGATTATGTCTATGTTTTGTTTTACATGCATTATTCCTCCTAAAAATGTTTCAAGTAAACATAAAGTTTCTTCAAATAGGGGTTGTTCTTTTCTTATCCTTTGAACATGTAGATACTCTATAGGAGTTGTATGATTCATTTACCTTCTTGACATTGTGGTAGCGGTGTGTCAAATAAAATGGTTAGTGCCTTCCTGGTCTATTACACTTCCATTTTTTGTTGTTGGGTGTTTGTTAGAGGATGTGAAAAGGGATTATGGGGAATTTAGGTTTCTAAAGTCTTGATGTAGGTAGATTACATGTAGTATAAGTGGATTAAATGATATAATAGTCAGTTTCAAAACTTTTGTAGAGGGTCTCTCGATGTGTACACATTTTAAATGTTGTGAAATAGTATTTCACAACATGTAATATTTAGGTGGTTAAAAATAAATAATAAAATGAATAGGTGATGCATTTTTCATCAGAAACTAAACCCCAGATATTACACAATGTGAAAGGGTATTACACATCATGTAATACCCCAATCTAGTGCAGTTTTAAAATTATTTTCTGGTTAAACCCTCATTCATTCATCTATGATTTCTTCTTCATCTCATCTTGGATAATTCTAGGTTACTTGAGGTGTTGTTCAATACCTATTCCTCCCTCTTTCACCTATTGATCCTAGTGATTGTTTTTTGGTGATATGTGTTCAATCTGTGGTGAGTTCTCTTCTCTTTATCCCCTATTTTTCCATTTGTCTCCTAGTGATCTAATATGGTGGTGTTTCTTTGTTTTATGATAAATTTGGGTTGATTTTTACCACCCTTGGTGTAGTGTAGGTTGATTTATGATTCCTCATAGTGAAGTTGTGGTTTCTAGGAAGTTTTTTCTTTGCCCTGTGGTGCGAAGCTAGTTGGAAAACTTCTTTTAGGTAGGGATTTCCTCGTTTCTCTTTATTTTTTTATCATGTGGGTGGGGTTTTTTTATCTATGTATTATAGGTTTTTCAGCTTAATCAAAGATAAATAATTAGTTAGTTGAATCTAAAGGGTAAATGGGGTTTGATTTACATGCTTGTACTACTTTGATATTATTTTTTATGTTGTGATTGTTTGGGATTGATGAACCACTAAACATTGTTCCCATTGGGGGCTTTGTTTGTGATGGATATATCTGATGTGAATTCTAGTTTGGTTGTGATTGTTGTGATATCACCCTAAATGGAAATTATTTAGTTACATAGATTTGGATAATAAAATGGTTTCCCTGTGATTTTGGTTTTTGTGATAACATCCCACATACTTAAAGTGGAATGTGATAAAATCCCCTTTTTAAATCTATAAAATGGTCTTGAAGTGATGTTATGTGTTTGGTTGGGGATTATGGGAATAATGGTTTGTTTTTTCATGCTTGTGGGGTGGCGAGGGTGTGGTTTGATTGTCCATGCTTGTATGGAAATGATGTGATGGTTGTTTGGCCATGATTTTGGGGAAGTAAGGTGGTGCTGTGTTTTTCTAGTTGTGAAATGTGGTTGTGTTGTTCTAGATGATCGAGTAGTGATGAAATAAATAAATGATTGTTTAATAATGTTTTAATGGATTAGGTTGGTTGGTTAATGAGATGAAAGTGGTTAATGAAATATAATGATGGGTTGTGTGATCAAAGGTATTTGATGCTAAATAATGAAATGATTGGGTGTTAAATGTAAAGGAAATGTGAATCCACTTTTCAATGTTCTTTAACTTCTAAAATGACTATTTTAGATGCTAATAAATTCATTTAAAGGTAGCAACAAAAGTGACAGTGATGTGAGTTGGTTAGTTGGTTGAAAACCCATATGTTGGGATTGTATGATTTTCCCTATATATGTATATAATATACATTCTTGTAATTCCTACATGAAACCCTCCCACATTGATCACTATATGTTGAACACTTGCATAGTCACTTGGGGTGTTTTTCCCAATATCTGGTGAGGAGTAGTAATCGCAGGTACCTTCTCTTTTCCTCTCTCTCCCTTCCAGGAGACATAGGTATTTCAATTTCTATGATGGCTGGAATTTTTTAGTGCATTAGATGGCGTTTTTTTTTATCCTATGTGTCTTCAGGATGTGTTGTGATGTTGTTTCCCAAGTGTCTTCGGGATGAGTTGTGATGTGTTATGCCAGGTGTCTTCAAGATGAGTTGTGATGTTCTTTCTCGGGTGTATTCGGTATGAGATTGATGAGATGGGATATAGTGTGATTTGTTGTGAGGTTCAGGTGTGTGCGGGTGGGATGTGATGTGAGGCCTATGTGTCTGCGGGTGGGATGTGTTGTGAGGCCTAGGTGTGTGTCGGTGGGATGTGTTGTGAGGCCTAGGTGTGTGTGGGTGGGATGTGTTGTGATGCCTAGGTGTGTGCAGGTGAAAATTTTTGTGAGGCCCATATGTGTGTGGTAGGGATGTATTATGATTTCTAGGTGTGTGTGGGTGGGATGTGATGTGGTATACATAAGGTATGAGAGCACTGAGACATGTGATGTTGGGATAAAGCAGTGTTTGAAGTTGTGCGGGTGGGAAATTGGGAAAAAGTAGTATAACTTGTCCATCTTGAACCTCCTCTTCAGATGGAACCTCTTACAAACACCCCTCCATGTAGAATAAGGGATGATGAAATTTAGAATGAGGATTTCTCTTATCATCTATTGAAATAACAACATGTTCAGTCACCTCTTTTGGAGAAATGTATGCAAGTTAGATTTTTAAATAGTGTATTTGGCTCTTGTCAAGGAAAACATAAAGGCTATCTCAGAAAGGATGTATATGGTCATAAAATCACTTATTGTGATACTTACACTCCCCATAGGAGAGAAACCATGGAGACATGATTATTTAGTCTATAGGGTTTCTCAAATTTTGGGATCTTTATATTAGAGGTGAATTTGAATTAGTTATGGGCACTTATACTATTTTTTCCCTCAGATAAACTATGTAAATGTACTTGGAGTTTTGGGTCCCTGTATCTTAGGCTTGGTAACCTCGAATTTTATTAATGGATTCTAGAATTTAATTTTCCATACATTAGGAGTTTCTATATGTAGTTATGGATTAGGATTTATGGGAACAATTGGATCCATTAGCACCTCACGATCCTACATGACATTGCCCTAAATATTAGAGTTCCAATTAGAATCTATAGAGAGACTAAGATTGTAATATTTATTTATTTTTAAAGAATGATGGGGAAGGTGGATATTAGTTCCACCCTCATTAATAAGGTAATTCTTTCTACCCCTAATGATGACATCTACATATGAGTGGAGTTTTAAAAACATCCCCATTATTTTGTGGAGTGAAATTAAGTTGGTCATGATAAATATACTTCTCTTTAGAATTTAATTTGTGGTGATTTTAATATGAAAGTTTAGTTTTCCAAAGACTGTAGACACAAAGATATTAGAACGAGTTTTATAGAGTGTGACTCACAAAAGAATTCAGAACATGGCATTTTTTGGAAGGTTCAAGGGATGTAACAGAGCCCCCTGCCCCCTTTGAGGATGTTATTATTATAAAAGGACCATCAAAGGTTTCTATCAAGGATGGACCATACTTATAACATGTAGTTGGGATCCTAAATAACCCTAAATCTAATAATTTTCTCATTCATCCAGGGAATTCTACCATGAATGGGGATGAGGGAGGTCTTGGGCATTCTCCTTTGATAACTCTTTTGGGTCATGATACTACCTTGAATATGAAATGGATACCTCTAATGTTGATGATATTAGGGATAGACTTGGTGAGGATGAAAGTGGAAAGAATGATTGTGATATTGAATAAAAATAAGGTGATGACCTCTAATTATAGAAGGACCACAAATTGGTTTCATAGTGGAAGTGAAAGTGTAAATTGAATATAGACTCAGTAATTCCACAAAATATTCCCAAGTAAATGTCATGTATTGTTTCTCAGCTACATGAGTATGGTAGTATTATCTCCATGAATTATACAACATAAAAGAGTATGAATCCTTTCATATATTCTTAAGGTTCAACAATGGGGTAGAAATATGGATCTTCAAGATTTTCTACTATCTAGTTGATGACTGAGCCATCTAATGGAATTAATATTTCCAAACCTAATAACTTGAAGCAAACTAATATATATAAGTAATATTTTTTAGTAAACATATATCTAAGTATGGCCCACTGATTCAAAGAATCCCCAAAAGTAAGACTATAGGGATTGTGTTGGATTCTGCTTTCCTTGGTGTTATGACTCCCAATAAGGGAGTATCTTTTAGTTTATATCCCGATAAAGATGGAATATTCCCCACCCTATGGGTAAACCTACTTCATCTAATATATGTTATGTAGGAGAGGGTTTTGGGGCTATAAACTATCCCACAGTAGTGGATAAAGGTTATCTGGTGGTCACATGCTAGGAGACACTTATAGATGCTTTTACTAATTCTAAGATGGATGGGACCTTGGTTGTCCTATGAGATAAATGTTCTTATGAATTTTAAAGGGTTCAGGATAAACATATACCCAATTTTGTTACAATTCCCTCTAAAAATTTTTATATTCAAGTCATAAATAAGGTTCTCAAACACAATCCCTTTGAGATTCTTGCCTACGAAAGTAGTGAGGAGGATGTTAAAAGATGTGTTCATGCTTCTAAAGAAGATAAAATGAAGGTTATTTTTAAAGATGATTATGTTTATGATAGAGTGGGGCCATGGTAGTGGGCTAATTCATGTATAAGGGGAAATATCAACATAGTCAGAGAGGAATAGTTTCTTATCATAGCATAAGAACTCACTCTCGTGCATTATAAATGGTTTTCGCATTTGTGGAACCAGTTCCTTTCCCAAGACATGGTTTTTTTTGTGTGTTTCTGTTAATACTTTTGGTCTGTGACATTTTTTTTACTTTTTTGTATCTTTCTTTCCTAATGAGGGAAGGTTATCTATATGACCCTATCATTTCATGTCACTATTTTCATATTCTTTACTAAAGGTGCTTTGGTCTCTGCCTATTATTAATTATATAATAATTATATTATTTATTATTAGTTAGTAATTGTTAATTAGTACATTATAAAATTAATTATCAATTTTAGTTAACTATATTAATTATATTATTTATATTATTTATTGTATTATTAATTAATATATATATATATAAGATATTGGGGGTAAAATTAAAATGAAGCACACACGCACACACCTCACACCTACAAACCAAAAGGGAAGGTCATAACCCCCCAAGGGGTAATCCACTTATCAAGACATTTTATTTATTTTTATATAAAGACACGTAGAACATATTATATGGAGGTCCAAAGACCCTTAATACATGACCCTTAGGCCCTCATTTTTTTACTTGAAGGCCCATGGCCAATTGGCCCGCACCACGTGCATGACCATGTATGTGCATACACTCTACTTCAATGTAGTATTACCTTCCTCCCTATTCCACCATCAGATGTCTCTTTTCTAGGCCCACATGTCATATCCTCTATGGGTTCTTGTATCATTAGAGGCCACTAAGCCCACATGATGTTACCCCCTTCTCCACCGTCGGTTTTGGTTACACTAGGCCCGCACACCCCCCATAGGAATTCATCTCATCAGAGGCTGCTAGAACCACATGTCAGTCATAACTATTATAAATTTATAATACTATCATTAATTATTAATTATTATTTTTCATAATAATTATTAATTATATTAATCAAATTATTTACTTTTTTTGTATTATATTATTTATTATTTATATTAATGATAATTTATTTTCATTAGTTGCAATTTTAATTATATGTTGTTATTTATTTATTATAATTAATATATTATTGTTAGGGTGCAAGAATGGTGAAACTGAACCCCACTTAGAAAATCCATTAGGGATGTCAAGGTCCCCTTACATATAAAAGGGTGTCCAAAGTGGAGGTTTTAGTTATATTTTGTAATTACTTTAATGTTAATAATTCTGAAAAAAATCATTATTTTAAATTTTTATTCTTGTTTTATTTTGTTATATAAATATATATATGTATATATATATTTAATAGGTTGGGGATGATGAAATATTTTTATTAAGAAATAAATACCTTTTTAAAACTTGGTTGAAAGGTAACCCATATACGACCTAAATGACCAACAACTTGAAGGCCAATACATGGCTCTAAGGCCCTCAATGAGTAGTATACATAGTTCCATTTCACTAATCAAAGGTCATGCGTCCCCATTGGAAGTACTTATATCACAATGATAATAGTATAAACGTTGCATTTCACCCCATGGAATGAATCATTTCATCATGAAATACTGACACATCATGGAAAGGGACCCATCCATCCATGGTGTGAGATAAGGATTAGATGATAGATGCCATTATGCCTATATCTCTTTTGATCCACCCAACTATTAATGGATTTTTGTTGTCCACACTTGCATCACCTACCTGGTTCTATGAATCCTAAAACTAGTACCACATTTAGATAGTCACATAGCAAGGCAGCCCTCTATCCACATTATGTAGGTGGAGATTTCATACTAGATGAGTACTTCTAGGACTAACACATAATCCCTTATAGGATTCCATCCTAAAACTCATGGGTAATATGAGGAATTTTCTATCCAAGATTATATGTGAGCTACCATCCTCTACAAAATCTAATGTGGGACCGGGTTTAGACCCAACAATCCTCCTCTCAAACCAAAGATGAAACAAAAGACATTTCCCTTCAACGATAATCCATGCGAACCAAATCAACTTTCACTTTCATTGTATCTTCTCTCCCCAATGGGACATGTCACCTTCCCACTACTATTTGGAATAATTTTGATATAAGGCACAACCATAGATTCACATGATACAACCCAAGCCATCATTCCTATTCTCAATCTGGTTTGGGACCATCCACATCACACTTGGGTTACACCATGTCTCCGATAACACTTGTTGGGCGGGGAGATTCCTTACTAGACTGTTTCTTCCAATCCCAACACATAATCCCTTTTAAGATTCCATCATAAAACCCATGGGTGATCAGAGGAATTTATTATCCAAACATATATTTGAGCCACCATACATTATGAAATCTTATGTAGGATTATATTTTCACCCAACACCTTGATGTTATAAGGGGAATGAGGATGGATGATAAGTTTTAATATTACTATCTATAAAAATGAGGTTGCATACCTAGTAGTTCTTATGTTCACTACCTTTTTGATGGGTTTATCCATTCACCTGGATTTTTTATCATTCCATATGTTGTTAATAGGTGATGAACTGGAGGTCCTATGGCCTCACCCTACGCTCACTAGTTGCACCACTAGAGGTCGTCAAAAATCAGATTCTCCCCCTTCCACCATAATTTTAGTAGCACTGGCATCACACTCCTACACTTTTTATGTCCTCTAGAAGTCAAACTGGTCTGTTTTCCACTCACATGCCACCTGCCCATCCATTCAAAATAGATAGTGAATCCTATAAATAGAGGCGGTAGGGAAATGATCCCATGACATATAAAATTTAACAATTCATAATTTACCACAAGACTAAGAACCCAGATTCAAAAAATCAATGTTGGTTACATTCTAATAGGTTACACTCTATGGTCAATTTCACTCCTCCATCCCCAGGTAGGCAATGACTTTGAATTACCTTATTCATAATACACACAATATCTAAGTATAGAGAGACTAAATCCTGGGCAAGTTACCATGGATAGATAGGGGTAAAACTCATGGGTACCACTTAACTAACACCCATGGGTGAAAGGAGTGTAGGTTACAAACCAATTGGTTACACAGCAAGGTCAGTTATTCCCCTCCTTGCCACATGGATAACCAACTATCAATTCATTTGATGCTCAACCATCCTATATCCCAAAAAATTGATAAAATTAATATTATTTTAAAACTCATATTTTTTTCCTTCCTGGTCCCTAACCTTGTTATGAATTTTTATTGAAAGCATTTTTTTTGTTATTGTTAGAGTGATCATTACAAATAGAGATTATTTTTCCTAAAAAAATTTATATGGTTCAATAAAATGTTGAATTAATTAATTGATATTAAACATTCAAATAAATTTTTGATACTTGAGTTCTTTAATAAAATAGTATTTTTCATGATTAATTTGTAAATAGTAAATTTTTAATAATAGATATTTGATTTCATTAATATATTTTATTAATTTAAATCATAACATTTGTTTGTTATATATTGTTTATTCCGTCATGAATCTAAGAAAAAATTGCATAAAATTTCCTTTTTTTTCATTCTCCCACTTCTATATATTCCACGCACCTCTAACCCCTTGTTTAAAATGATTTCACGCCTAGTTATTTGTGAGAGGATTTGTGTTGTTGGATGAGTTTGTCAAATATTTTTGTCCAAAAAATTTACAAATAGTGAACTGAAATATTGAATAAATTAATTTATATTAAACATTTAATAGAATATTAAATATATATATTAAATAAGATTATTCATAATTAAATATAGGATTAATAAAAATTATATATTCTTTAATTAACACATCAAATTAATTTAAATCATAATAATTATATGTTATTTAAAGCTTCTATCATCAGGATACTAGGGATGAAATTCATCTATTTTCTTTTATCACATTTATAAAACTTTCTTCCATGAATTTCCACCCTTATGAAGGTTTCAGGTTCAACATAAGCACCTTTGGTGGGCGTAATATTAAAATTTTATTTTAATAAATAGTTTCATGAAACCCTAATAGAGGATCTTTCATGTTAAATTTATAATTAATTTATTAATATTAGAAGAGATAATTACCTTGACTTAGGATCCCATAATCATTGAATATATTGATCTTAAAAAATACCTTTCGTATTACCTTTATTTTTCTATGAGGATCCAAGGATAGATTCCCACTCGTGGTGACCCACCCATTCTCCTTTTATCTCTAAGAAACACCCATCAATTTCTTCGTGCTGACATGGTGAATCGATTTTATTGCATTGTATGCATTGATCACTCATCCTTTGGCATTAAAGTAGTCTCTCTTGTGTTTCTCATTATTTAAAGGGTGGTAAAAGTAGAATCTAAGAGATAATTTAATTGTGCGAAAGGATTCTCTATTTTAGTACCAACTACACAATAAACATACCTATCTATTTATAGAGATAGGGTTTAGGTTAAGAAATATTATTTAACTACATGCCAACCCTTAAAATAAAATTATATTCTTCAAAATCCCATCACATATAATAATAATTATAATATTATTATTTTTGTTACGTATTCCAGTCTTTGAAACAAGAAATAATATTTAAAATATTGTAAAAATAGTTACCAATAGATACAGTCTTGGTATATTCATCATCCTCGTCATTTTTTGAATACCTTAATAAATATTTAATTTAAATATTTCATCCATCAATAAATATTTGGGATCAATCAAATTATTCCTTAGCCTTGAGAATAAAATTTGTTATATTAAAAATAAAAATAGTATTTAATTGAAATCAATGGAAATACTTAGTGTGTGACCGTCTAATATTCTTTCTCATTGGAATTAGGTAGGCTTTCTTAAAGTCTATGACTAATTTACATAAATGGGTTAAGGCCCCCAATAAAAAAAATAATGTCACAATGATGCCATCCACATACGAACACTCACTATGTAATATAATCCCTTTATCACAACATCTCATCAAGAAGGTTGCATATTCATGCCACCAACCTATATAAACTATACATATTTCTTTTATTATCTAAAATAAATGTGTTGTTAAAACATGTCAATGGAATTAAATGTTATGGTTTTATTCCAATAAAATTACCAAGATATCTAATTCTATAAAGATTGAAGGGAAAAATTCTTCCTCAACTTAATAACATGCCATTCATGACGTACCTAGCATACCATACTTCCCACCAATATGTGGTGTGATGTTTTTTTCAGTAAATATAGGTGCATGAGTCATGATTACATTAATGATAATCTAAATTTCTAAAGGCCATTCTATATTCTTGTTGATAAGAACATACAATGATAGAAAAACATGAACAATTCCTACTAGAGGGTCCGTTCTCATAATATCTAGTATTTGAGATTGATATGTGAAAACTTCATTTAAAGAAGACTAATTTGCTTACAAATATTCACACCTGAAATTCTATATAATCTATGTCCCTTAATAGTATGTTATCCAACCACAGAACTATATTTAAGAATATCATAATAGCACTTCAAGGTTCTCATCATAGCGGGGAACTTTTATGACCCTACCAATAAGATGAATATTATATTACATTATTACATCAAATACATGAAATAAATGGAAAATATATAATGATGTATTTTATTAATATTAAAATAATCAAATATACATGTAATGAAAGTACAACCAGTTGGTACTAGGACACCAAATCCCACAAATTCCCACTTAGACTAGAGTGAACTGCTTACAACTTTTAGTCCTCTAGACCTCATATGATAATCATGATTCTATTGAGTTAAGGATTTAACCAAGGGTTCCTCCACATTGTCTTCCATTAATGTAATAATCACACTCTCTAAGAAAAATCCCTTAAGAGATGAAACTTTTGAAGTATGTCCTTCATCTGCAGATGAGACCTTGGCTCTTTTTCAAGATCCATCACTGTAGTATTTTTATAATAGAGTGTGATATGATCTTTATTTTTAGGTATAAAATTAATCTCTTAGAAAAAGTTGGGCATCCAAACTACTTCTTTAGATGCTTTAGAATTCGTAATATAGTCATACTATATTATAGAATCTATAACCACAGCCTTCTTTAAGATTTTCCAGCTCACGTTATCTCCATAAAAAGTAAATATGTATCCCATTTTTAATTTCATATCATCTTGATATGTTTGGATACTAGTATATGCATATCATCTGATGACTAGTTCTTCATCTCCTCCATAAACTAGATACATATCCTTATTATGCCTCATGTACTTAAATATAGTCTTGACTATCATCCAATGCCTTTCAACTAGGTTTTCTTGATATTTTCCTACTATACATAATACATAATCGACATGAATCCTAGTATATAAAATAACATACATTAAAAACCCAATCAATGATGTGTATATAATCCTTTCCATTATTTTTTTTCCTCTTCTATCTAAAGAAACATTTTCCTAGAAATATGAATTCCATTTGACACTAGAAACAATCTCTTCTTGGATTTTTCTATACTAAACCTATTTATTATCTTGTCAATATTTGTAATTTGACTTAAGTTGAGCAGTCTCTTGGATTTATCATGATGGATATTGATCCTAAGAATATATTCAGTGTTTCCTAGTCCTTTATAGAGAATAATTTATTCCACCACGCCTTAATAGACTATAAGACCAGTGTCTCATTTCCAATAATTAATATTCCATCGACATATACTATTATGAAAATGACCAAACTCCCACAAAACCATTAATAAACCCAATTATAGCAATCATTCTTTATGAAACATGATTCTAATATGAATTCTTTATATACAATTCTCCATAACCTAGTTCTTCTATTAATCAATAAATTTATTTTTATATTTTTCATATCTCATTGGAATCCTTTTGAGTCCAAAACCCTTCAAGTTGTTCCATATATACATCTTCCATAAGTTTACTATAAAGGAAGGTTATTTTGACGTAAATTTTCCAAATCCCATAGACATGTAATGGAAAAAAGAAAAGTATAATTCTAACATATTTTTAAACTATTCTTGTGAAAATATTTCATCGTAGTCAATGCCTCGATATTGTTTAAATAATTTTACAACTCGTCATTACTTATAGTTATTGAATTGTAATTACATGTCCATTTTATTCTTGAATACCCATTTAAAACCTATGTGTTTTATATCCACTAGAGTATATACCAAAATATATACTTGGTTTTGGTACATGGAATCCATTTTAGTATTCATGTATTCTTACCACATGGAAATATCTATTCCACGTATTTCTTCTTTATAGCTTAGATTTTTATTATTATCAACTAATAATGATTCACCATCCCTGGTGACTAGAAAAAAAACATTATAGTTTTATAACCTCGCTTATAATACTATATAGTACTAGTGTCTTTGAAATAACTTTTTCTTCCATAGGTATTTTTAGAATATATTCCTATGCAAACTATTGTTTACTTTGAGCCTCAACTTCATTGAATTATATCTCACTCCCACTATCTAATTTAGTGATGTTCCCCCTATAATGATATATGGACTTTCATTAAACTATTACCTTTTTTTATAAGGTTTCATATTGGTATTATCCCCTTATTTCCTTATGACATCCTATAAAGTCACAGTTTGTGCCTCGAAGTGAATGTTAGTTAACTGAAGAGGTCTTAAAATCCTTCACTACCCCAAACATGTATGTTATAAAACATGGTTTTTCTTCAACTCTAATGTTCATGTGGAATACCATTTATTTATTTAGTTGGTACTTGTTTTAGTTTGTGTGCATCTATTTGTAACATATAGCCCAAAAAGGATAATGGAAGACTCACATGGCTCATCATTGATCTCACCATGTCTAGAAAGGTGTGATTCCTCTTTTCAATTGTACAATTCCATTGAGGTGTATAATGAGGATTGAGTTGGTATAGGATCCTAAACTCCCATAAGTAATAAAAAATTCTTAATTAAGATATTCTCTAGAACAGTATGATCAAAGTTTCTTAATCTTCTTAACAAGATGGTTCTCAACTTTATTATTATATTCCTTGAATTTATCAAAAGAATCTAACTTATACCTCATAAAGTATAAATATCCATATATACTAAAATAATCACTAAATGTATGAAATATGAGTACCCACCCCTTTCTGAAAAAATAAATAGTCAGCACACATTGGTATGAACTAATTTAAGAATCTCTTTTGAACATTCAACTTTTCCACTAGATAGGGATTCAGTCATTTTTCATTCTAGCCACACAAGACATATACCAAGTGTTTTTAGTTAAAAAGAATATAAATATCCATATTGATAGAATTTATTCAAGAATTTTTCTATTAAATAACCAAGATGGTGATGCCAAAGTTGGGTGTGGTATTAGTTATGTGAAGTATTCTTGTTATTGATTACTAATAAATGGTTCATGTAATCCAACACATTAATATGATTATTTAAATGTGTCTTACTGTAACAAACAATATCACTATAAAAGAAGATAAAATTACTTCCAAACATAAAAAATTCAATATTTATCATGTCTTGATATAGATATAATGTTTTTGGTAAGGGATGATAAATAATAAAAATATTTAAAACCAAGATCAATCCATTTAGTAGCATGAGGTGGTAGAAACTAATAGCTAAAATTGAAAATTTATCTCTATTGGATACATGTAGATATACCTCCCCTCATAAAATATTTTAGAATCTACTTGGTTCCTATATTTTAATACATATGTGTGAACCATAAGTTATATCAAATACACAATTTTTAGAAACAAATAAATTACACTCATTTACAAACACATTTGAATCATCCCATTACTTTTTTGTATTGGTGAATTTTTTCTTCTAGTGGCTCTTTCCACATGTGAAACAAATATAATCCCACTTCTTATGTTTCCCTTGATCTCCCTCTTCTTCTAAGGGAATTATTAAGAAACCATGGACTTGGGGATCCTCACTTGTCCTTTTTATTTGTTCACTATAAGAACTGAAGTATTTTTTCAATTTGTCTCCTTTATAACATGGATAAGAAGAGTAAGTATATCTGGGAGAGAATTATTGATGTTGTACATATTAATATTTATAAAAAAACAAGAGAATAAATGAAGAAATGATGCAAATAATGAGATTATTTCCCAGTTCTTTAGTGAGTTTAAACCCTAGAACCTCTAGGCGTTCAATGTTTCCAATGAGATTTAATACATGTGACCATACTGGGGAACCCTCTTCATGAATACTTTAAAAAATATCCTTGGAGATATAAAACTTCTATTTTCAAGATGTCCCCTAATATTGTCCATGAAGATTCTCAACCAAGCTATAAGAATCCATGTTTTCATGAGACATCATGAGTTCACTAGCCAAAGGTGATAGCTACAATCATTGAATGTAGATTCTCAGTTTTTGCCTAATAATACTTTGAAATATTTTTAAATATTATTCTAGATTTAGGTGTTAAGACGGCATGCGATTCCAAGGCCAGGTGTGCCCGAAATTAATTTTATAAAATATATTTTATATTACCCACATACAATTAATTAAAGAAAATAGGATAACTCTTATATGGTTGGTCAGATAAGTAGGAGATCATGGTTTGGTATGGAATGAAATGTTTCCCCTAGGTGAGATATAAAATAATTCTTCATGGGACATTTAGACCCCTCACTCATTGTCGGTATGTCTAAGTAATTTAATGAATTTATTTATTTAATTACTTAAAATACCTTTAACATAATAATTGGATATAAGTATGTATTTAAAATAAATTTGGTCACACAATATTGGTTTTTTTCTACCAATGATGACCTCTCCTCTCCTCTTCTATTCATTGAAGAAGTGACAGACAAAGATCGAATGATGAGAAAACCTTAGATCTAGATGGATTAAGATACAACATATCCTCTTCCCTCATCCACAAACACGTTATTTGTCAATAGAGATTGATCCAATCTAGTTATGAATAATATTTATCACTTTTTAAAACCTTGGGGTAAATTTTTTAGTATGTTGAAACTAAATTCTTCAACTTTGACCTTTGAATCTGAACCTTGCATGTGCCTAAGTACCGATTTTCAATTATTTTTCAGTTGTTCTAACCCAAAATGCACAATTACGGTCGGCTGGCCAGGAACTCTTGGACAACGATCCAAACCCCTATTTTGGTGCCATTTCCCCCTCAATTGTTCATGTTCTTCACTATGTAATTCCTTTGAATCCTGATTCAATGATTGTTGGGAGACCTGAGCTTGATTGGGTTCCTAAAACAAGACAAAATCGTGGAACGAAAACTGATTTTCAGGCGAGGCACAAATCTTGAAATGGAGTGATGAAGGGTTGAAGAATCTAAATGTTTCATTAAAATATAAAGATTAATGAATCCGCGATAGTGTTTGGAAGATTTAGAAAACCATAATTTTCAAATGAGGCTGATTCACAATGAACATCGAAGCAATCCCGTGTTTAATGGCCAGATCTGATGTTTTTAGAGAATATTCGGGTGACTTTGACCATAGTTAGAGAAGATTCAAAGCGATAATAGATATTTGAAATAAGTATAGAGTTTCTGGTGAAATAATAACTACACTCCGTGTTCATTGATGAACACACAACATGTATCCCCCTTCAGTAGTGGCGCTAGGGTTTGGAAAAGATAAGGATGGCATGACGTGTACTCCCCTTGACACACTGTGTACTTCGTTTCAATGTGAGGTGATATGTGTGAAGGAACACACATATTAGAACACTCCATGTTCTGAGCACATAGACATGGGTTGGCCATACTGGCAGCATCCCATGTTGATCAACATGACATGTACAGAAGTACACGGACACGACCTCAGTCCCCAGATAAAAGGAACATGTCGTGTAGTCTACATACATGGAATTGACTACTAAATTGAATGGGAACCATGTCTGTCCAAATACATGTCTGGATAGTGAATAGGTGCCACACATCGTGTGGGCCCCCTCACATGTTGTGTATTATTTGATCTCCCATGATCAATCTTCAATCCTTCGTATCTCCTTCGTTTAAACTCGGATTTCAGCCTGTGAGATGCCTATCTTGAGTGTTTTTTACATAGAAAACAATAGTTCCCTCAAAAGGATATTTCTTGATACTATGTAGATTTTATGGGTTTGTTACATGCATAGACGATAATCGATGATGACAATGATCAGACAGGCTTACCAGGACGACCTTCCAGGCTGAACCTCCAACTAGGTTGGGTAGTGTAGGCCCCAAAAACCTTCCTAGATGACCCTCTAGTAGGTATGGGTCATGTAGTACTTGATGACATTTTTGGATGACCCTGTAGTAGGGTTGAGCAGTGTATTCCCCGATGATGATTTTGGGCTGACCCTCCAGCTAGGTTGGGCAGTGCAGTCCCTGCTGACCTTTTTGGATAACCCTCCAGCTAGGTTGGGAAGTGTAGTCCCCGAAGACCTTCTGAGATGACCCTCCAATTGGGATGGGAAGTGTAGTCCCCAACAACCATTCAGGATGACCCTCCAGCTAGGCTGGGTATTGTAGTCACCAAAGACCTTCTTGAGAAGACCCTCAACTATGTGTAATAGTGGCGAGGTGTAATACGACTTACCTAAGGACTCAAGAGAAAGAGGGGGAACATTACCCACCTATACATGTTCTTGTGATGCGATCTAAAACCATGAAGGTGAGTCATTACTGCAAAAAGTGGATAGTATCGAGGTGAGGTGATTTGATCCCCTTTGACTTGTGACTTCTGGGAAAACACTTAAGGTTTTGGGCATCACAGATGAATCTACCTTAGAGTTTTTGGATACTCATCTTCTTTTGATGAGTTGTGAGATGGATATCCCCTTACTCTCTCACTTTGGATTCTTTGACTGAGCATATATATATATATATATATATATATATATATATATATCCCACTACAGTATGCCCCCTTGAGTCTTGGTTACTCTCCTTATAAGAGAGGTGAAGATGTGTGGGGTATGCCATGTGCTTTTCATGCCTAGATTCTCATAGTTGGAAAGGTATATTCTCTGGATTTAAGTAGCGAAGACTTGATAGGGAGTTTAACTCCTCACTGTTTTGATCAAATTATGTTTAGATGATCCAACTTTCATACTTTTTATGGGTTGATCTATACTCTTTTTGTTTACTTTTACTATACCTAGCTCCATTTACTGCTTCTCTTTGGTGGTATCTATTACTTCTCCCCCTTCCTTTTTTTGGGTAGTTCTAATAGGTATGAATATACTCACCCCTGTATGGAATTTATCCAACACATGTCATGTCTTTTGTAGATGGTGGATAGTTCAATCGTGACTATAGAAGAGTGTAGGGATACGGGCTGCGTGGACCATGTATGGTGGTCATAGTTGGGATATTGGTGTTGGTATATCTCAGTGGATGCTTGTTTCAAGTTTTCTTCAAGTTGGGACCAAACTCTAGTTTGGGAATGTTTTTCCCCTTTACATTTTAGTATTCACTATCATAATCTTGTATCGTCTAGAGGTTCAGTCATGTTCAGGTTACTTCATAGCAGTTTACACTTTTTCAACTTTTTCATCTGCACTTTTGCATTGAGTTGGCTACACGCATGTGTACAGGTTCTTAGGTAAAGGCCTCCCAATATTTTTCATTCCTTCAATGATTCTCTCCAACCCCTTGCCTATGAAGGTGGGCTTGGGTAGTTGTGGCTCGCACCCTAGCTTGGGTCAGGTCATGACATAGTGGTATCAGAGGTGGTTTGTTCCTTGGAATTTTTTCCAGACGTTCCCTAAATAATAATTGGTTGTGATTTAGGGTAACAATATAGAAGTGTCTCAAGAGTGTCTCTCAGGTCAGGGAGTCTAGTGATGGTACGGGTGGCTGAAGTATCCATTCACTAGGACCCTGATTACCCACTTGTCGAATTGGCACCCTGAGACATTTGTTGTAAGGAACAATGGTACATGCATCATATAGGATTGAGTATTTAATTATACTTATTGAATTAAATACCCATTGATTGTTGATATATATATATGTGTGTGTGTGTGATCATCTAATTGCGGTACTCCTTGACAATCTTAATGATGCCTCCACGATGAAAGTCATCCAGGATATTATCACCAGTTTGTGATGACAACCCTATGAGCGATGAGGCATCAGTTTAGGGTCCATCATGAGATCCCCTTTCTCCAGGTGGACCAGTAGTAGTGCCTCCACCCATTCAGAAGCAGATTGTCCAAGCATTTTTGGTAGAGGATGTGTGAAGGCTGAGAAAACTCTGTGAGTTCTGGAATCAATGACTGTTGAGGTTCCATTGTGAGCTAGATCCTCAGGAAAAAAATGATTGGATGGAGTCAGTGGTCCATGTTTTCATACTTGTTTGGACCCCAATATATTATATGGTGGCTTTTGTAGATATTATTTTCCATGTAGTAATGGGAATTGGTTAAGATTAGTTACCCAGATGCATGATGAGTCGATGCTCTTGTTGGGAGACTTCTAGAAGCTATTTTGTGAGGAGTACTACCCCTCCTATTACACTCCATTCTAATTCAGGAACTTCTTGAGCATCAGTAGGGAGAGATTATGGTGGAAGAGTACACAGAGAGGTTCACCAACCTTATGTGCTACTCTTTTTACATGATCAGATATGGTTACTTTTGAAAATGGAAGTTAGAGCATGGATTTCATAGAGAGATACGGACCAACATAGTGACATTGTGCATCCTCAACTATGCCAAGGTGCTGGAGAAAGCACTTGTGATGGAGAGATTCTTGGTAGAGGGAAAATATATAACTAGATATAGAAATATGCACAATAGGGATTATTCATCTTTAGTAGACGTAAGGCTTCAGAGGTATCCGAATAGGATACCCTTCCGTGAGTGGAGTCAGGGGCATGGTTGCCCAGTTCAGGGACAGCGCAGAGTACCTGGGAAACCTGGAGAGGGTTGTTGTTACACTTGTGACGGGTGAGGGAACATGGATCGAGACTACCCGACCAGGTGTACTAAGCATCCCAGGCATGCAGTAGATTAACCACAATGATAGAGTCAATGTGGTGATCTAGGATCTCCTTAGCAGGGATAGGGTGGTCCCTAGGGAGGTGGAGCTGGAAGAGGAGTAGGAGGAGCTACAGATGGGGGATGGTGGTATGAGGTTGTCCCACCACCACCATAAGGAAGCCCACATCAGGCTAAGGGAGTTGGCGATTAGGGACATGGATATCTGTAGGCTATAGATGTCTACTACCTAGTGGTACACGAGATGATTTAAGGTATGATATATGATTACTCTACTCTTGCCTTAGTTTTAGTAGACATAGGTGCTAGAAATTATTTTATCTCTTTATT
The DNA here is from genome assembly GCA_963277665.1 of Viscum album. Taxonomy (NCBI): domain Eukaryota; kingdom Viridiplantae; phylum Streptophyta; class Magnoliopsida; order Santalales; family Viscaceae; genus Viscum; species Viscum album. The sequence goes on along the minus strand of OY728141.1, from coordinate 1,585,403,934 downwards.
ATTTGTTTGGTAGATGGATATCTCAGTAGAGACAGTAGCACAATAGCTATGCCTTGAGGTTCCTACAGGGAATGCTTCTTCTGTATTTTTCATCTGTCAGAAGTGCGAGTTGTCGCATGGAGAAGAGAGGCTCATATGGGACCAGTTGTTCATCATGATAGAACCCTATGACGTCATCATGGGCATGTATTGTCCTATCCATGGTTCGATCCTATATTGAATATCATCATAGATTATTCATATGCCTACATGCTGATGGGACACGATTCTCCTTTTTTGGAGAGAGATACCTTGTTACAGGATGAGTTGGTGCTGTGAGAAAGTGGCTACAACTCATTACCGATCAGCTAGTGAGTATGACCCTTGGTGTAGAAAACTCTTTATTCATCTAGATCTCTTAAATTTTGGAGTATTATAAGGACGTATCTCCCAAAGATGTTTCTAGACTACCTATGAGGCGGGAGTAGGATTTTTTCATTGACTTGTAGTTAGGGACTGCCCCCAATATCTTTTGCAGTAAATTGGATGGCACACACTAAGATCCAAGAGATGAGGTTGCAACTAAGGACCTTTGTGAGAAAGGTTTCATCAGACCTAGTGTGTCCCCCTAGGTGGTTTTATTCTTGTTTGTAAAGAAGGTAGATGGGAGCTTACGAACTTTGTGTGGATTATCGTCACCCGAACCAGTCCATGATTTAGAACAAGTACCAATTTACAATGATTTAAAACTACTTTGATCTATTCCAAGGTGTGAGATGGTTCTCTAAGATTAATATCAGGTATGTATACCACTAGTTGTGGGTTCATGAGGCAGATATTCTAAATTTGTACTTTCAATGTTGCTATGGACACTACAAGTTCCTAGTGATTCTATTTGGTGTGACAAATGTCCTTTCAGTTTTTATGGATTTGATGAACAAAATATTCCAACCATACTTGGACCATTTTTTGTTGTATTAATTGAATTCATATTTGTTTACTCTACGATAGAGTAGGAGGATGAATAGCAATTGATGAGGATCCTTGATCTACTTCGAGAGAACTGGCTTTATAGAAAGATATAAAAATTCCATTTCTAGATACAATAGGTTCACTTTCTAGGGAATTTCATTTCTGAGTAGGATTTATATGTGGATACAGTGAAGTTTGTAGTAGTGATTTCTTGGGAGACACCCAAGAATGTGTCTGAGGTGCATAGATCTCTTAGCTTGGAGGGGTACTACCAAATATTTGTGCTAGACTTCTCCAAGATTTCAGCCCCTTTGACCGCTCTAACATGGAAGGAATAGTTGTTTACCTGGTATGAGCAGTGCCAGAAGGCCTTAGAGGAGTTGAGGAAGAGGCTAATGAGCACTCCAATTTTGAGGCTACTAGAGGTAGGAGTTGAGATCATGGTATATTGCGACGCCTCAAGATATGGGATCAGTTGCGTACTGATTCAATGATAGGGGTAATCACATATGGGTCAAGGAAATTGAGACCCCATGAGAAGAACTAAGCGACTCATGATCTGGAGTTAGTAGTGGTAGTCTTCGCATTGAGGATGTGGAGGCACTACCTTTTGGGAGAGTGATTTGTGGTTTACTCAGACCACCAGAGTCTCAGGTAAGTCTTTACTCAGAGAGACCTAAACCTGAGGTAGTGACACTAGTTGGAGTTCCTAAAGTAAAACAACTTCGAGATAGTCTATACTCCAGGAAAGTTCAATGTTATAAAATATTCTATTAATAGAAAGTCACATGCTTTCCTAGTGTGGGAAGCTTTAGAGTGGTTATCTTCCATGCATCTGACCCTGATGGAGCAAGAGGGTAACATTTTCCTACCATTGATGGTGTAGACTCCTATACTACTTGAGCGTGTGAAGGAGTACTAGTTGGGAGACATTAACTATGAGACTCTGCGTGATCAGATATCCATAAGAAATGCAGTAGATTAATATTCTAAAGTATTGAATCATGAGATCTTATTCTAAGGGAGAATAGTGGTTCTAGTGGAAATGTAGGAGGAAATGATATGGGAGTTCCACACTTCTCCCTTAGCGATACATATCGATGTGGGGAAGATGTACAGTGATCTTAAATGGTAGTTTTGGTGGTATGGTATGAGACAAATTGTAGCTAATTTCATATCATGATGCCTTAAAAATCATAAAGTGATTGTTGAGCATCGGGTTTTGGCTGGTTTTTTGCGGCTTCTTGATATCCCATAGTAGAAATGGGATGACATATCGATGGACTACATCATAGGGCTTCCACGCACAATGAAGAGACACAACACCATTTGGGTGATAGTGGATCAACTCATGATGTTGTCACAATACCTTACTATCAGGGAGTAGAGTTCAGTAGAGAGTTTTGGGAAGCTATACATATGAGATATTGTCCGACATCATGGGGTACTCTCGAATATTGTCTCTGATTGTGAGGCTCGATTTATTTCATGACTGTGTAGAGGCCTACAAGAGGTTTTTGTGACCCATCTATGGATGAGTACAACCATTCACCCCAAGACCGACAGGAATACCGACCGTACCATCCAGGTGCTAGAGGATATGTTGAGAGCTTGTGTATTAGCTTTTTACCAAAGCTGGGAGGATCATCTTTCTTTGGTGGGGTTTGTTTACAAAAAAAGCTACCACTCCACCATTGGAATGACAACTTTTTAGGCCCTATAATGTAGATCATACAATTCACCCTTGTTCTATATTGATATTAGAGAGTCGTATCTTATGGGCCCAGAGTTGGTGCATGCGATAATAGAGAAGGTGAAGGGTATCTATGAATGGATGGAGATGACCTAGAGTACATAGAAGTCCTATGTGGATCTCTGTCATAAGCTCTTGGAGTTCGAACAGGGAGACCACATCTTCCTGAGATTCCCCCAATGATGTGGAATGACGAGGTTTGTTTATGGAAGAAAGTTTTCCCTGAGTTGATCCACTATCACCCAAATGGTGTTGTGTCTCTTCATTGTGCGTGGAAACCCTGTGATGTAGATCATACAACATCATGAGTTGATCCACTATCACCCAAATGGTTTTTATGCCTTGGGTTAAATGTTTGAGCATGTTGAAACTAAATTATTCAAACTACACCTTTAAATTCAAACCTTGCATGAGCCCGAGTACCAGTTTTCAATTCTTTTTCGGTTGTTCTAACCCAAACTTCACCATTACAATTGGATGGCCAAGAATGTTTGTCCAACAATCCAAACCCTTGTTTTGGTTCCTTTCCCCCTCGATTCTTCATGTTCATCACTATGTAATTCCTTTGAATCTCGGCTGGATGATTGTTGGGCATCCTGATCTCGATTGAGTGCCCGGAAACAAGATAGAATCACGGGCCGACAACAAATTTTTGGGTGAGACATAGATATTGAAACTACATGATGTGGGTCTTCTCTCAGCAGATACTCTTTTCCAGTATTCTTCGGGTTGGGAAAGAAATCTAGTTTGGTTGTCTATTTTTCCCCTTTACATTTTAGTATTCATTATTATACTCTTGTACCATATAGAGGTTCATACATGTTCACTTTAATTCATAGCAGTTTTCCCTTTTTCTAATTTTCCTATGCACCTTTACATTGAGTTGGATGTATGCATGTGTACAGGTTTTTAGGAAAAGTCATCCCTGAGTTTTTTTTGCCTTTAGAACTTTTCGCTAACCCCTGGCCTATGGAGGCATGCTTGGGGTTGTTGTGGCTCGAGTCCCAGATTTGTTCCGAGTCATGAAATTGAAATTTTTCCACATCGCTAAAATGTTTGTTGAAGATAAGTAACTCTTCATCACTCAGAACATTTTCAGGAAGATCAGGTATTTATGATTCTAGCATGTAAGATTTATGTTCATGGTGCAACATAACCAAAGGAATTTGAACCACTCATGGAAGTTACTTCTAGTGAGGAGGTTGTTTTAGTCAATTATAAATCATATGGATAGTGTGTATGATGATATTTCCTTTTATTCTATAATCTAAAATATAATATTACTAGTGCATTTCATTATTACAAATTAGGTGATAAATAATAATTAATTTTTTTAATACATTCACTGTTTTATCAAGTCCCAATATCACTCACCATTGAACATGTAATGTCTAGTTTATAAGACATTATAGTGATAAGGATCCATATTCTTCATTGCATAACCTTAACAGGGGTTGGTAAAGATAATTGAAGTTATTTAGGTAAGTAGTTCTCTATCAATTACCGGCTTGTAACTCCTTGAACTGTTGAGTAGATTCCCCAATCTTGAAATTCTGACATGTATTTCATCAGCACTTGCCCCAAAATTACACTAAGTCTATAATGAACTACTCCTTTTGGAATAAAATTGTTAAGCCAACCCAAAAACTTCATAAGAAATAACCTTATAAAAGCATGTGTCTCAAAAATGGTTAGTCATACACTTAGTTTTATTGGTTTTATTATTTATCAAGTAATGGAAGGCCAAGTCTGACTTAATATATATTTTTGGTATTTTAATTTATGATTCACAAATTTTATCTTGTTTTATCCTTTATATGTCAGATTAATATTAAATTTATGTTACTTAATTAATCAAACTTTTTGGTATAAAACATTTATTCATAATAAATTTAATTAAATTCCATATTTTCACATTAATTCATTTATTTATGTTATTGAGGTCTTGCATTTTTAAAATAATTAATGCATAAGATAGAAATAAAAATAATAACAAACGTCTCATTCATGATCTTATCTAATTATTTATTTATTAAGTGGACAATAAATAAACCTATGAAATAGGAGAAATTAATCATATTCCAAGTCTTGGAATGAATTATAGTAGTCCACTTGTCCACATGTGTATCACATGGGTTGATATTATTTTGGTTCCGTTTTGAACCGTCTCCACATGCCTTGGAAAAACATATTAATTACAAGTATTTATAACTCACAAATAGGTGAGGGAACCAAAGGATTAGTTAAAGGGGAATTACATCAACAACATTGGACATATAGATCCTACATAATAATGGAGGGAGGGATGACTCATAGGCCATCAAATTTAGTTTTATATTAAATAATTGAAAATCCATACAATAAATTAGATTGAAATAGCCAACACATAAACAGATCATGGTCAATATCATGAATGGTCACACATGAAACATATACACAAATGTAAATGAATTACATTAATTTATTATTCATTATTTTTTATTAAGATGAACACACTTGAGTTAATTAATTGATAAATTAATTAATTCCATTTTATCTTTAATTACCATTATAATTCTTCAAGAGATACACATCATTAATGGAATTCATGTCAAAAAAATATTATAACCAATAGTTACTTATTTATTATAATAAATTAATAGAGGTTTTAAAATACGTTAAAATCATTATTTAATATTCATACAGAATAGGTGTAATAAATAAAATAAGGTTATAATAATGAAATTGTTAATTTAATGTAATTTAATTCTATCATTAATCTACACGACATGTACTAGCCAACTAAAAGTTTTTTACCTCATTTTTCATGTATCTAGGGTATATGCCTAGGTATTTGGTGTGTAACTCAACTAGACTATATGGCATGTATATTCCAAATACATGATGTGAATCCACATAATGTTTTCCCAAGTAACTCGATGAAGGACTCAACGTGTTCTTAGATGAGAGACTACATGATGTGTATAATATAACTATATTTTTTCTATCTCTTATGACTTGTGTCTTTATTTTTACCTAATAGATTGGCATGTATTTCAAACACGGCCAATGAAGAACTGCATATCATGTACACCAGATATGAAAAATGTGTATCATTAATGCTCAATATTTCAGTCCCAAATGTTTTGACCATGTATAATGACAACACAAATTCATCAAATTTTTTCCCTAACCCATATTGATTACACAACGTGTATGCCAGCAACATTCCCTCTAATCCAAAATTCCATGTACAAGGCCCTACCAGTCAACACATGCTGTGAATTTAATACAATTTTTATAATTAACTGTAATGTGTGTCACATATCCCATGACATGGCGAGGTGTATTTCACTTGGGAACATGAAATTTACCCCTTCTACACATTGAAGAGTCCCATGCTATCAGGCCAAATTGCTCAACACTTCCCAATGACATCACCAATCAATATTTAACTGTTCTTATCCCTTTATGAAAATTAAACACTGAACAAACATGATTAATATGTCGATAACATATTAATTCAAATAAAATTAATGAATTAATAATATGAAATTAAAATATATGTGTTATTGCACAAAGATAAAAAATAAAATAATTAATTATAAATTTGAAACATGACCACTCTGATATAATTTGTAGTTTTTGGGTGTAGTGGAAGAAAATTTGGTGGGTGTAATATTAAAAATTTCTTTTATTAAGAGTATCTTGAAACCCCAAGTGAGGATATTTAATCATCAATTTATAATTAATTTTTCAAGATTGGATGAAATTATTTTCTTGCCTTAGGATAATTTCTTTATTGGAAATGTTGGTATTCTGAAAACACTTTCAGAATGCCTTCATTTCACAATGAGGATCTATGTGTAAAATCTATCTAGCGGTGATTTTCAGAGAATAATTTTGTCTTCAAGTGATGATAATTGATTTCTGATTGCTAGCATGGTGAATTGATTATCATGCATTGTTTAGGTTGATAGCTCGTCCTTTAGTCTTGAAGGAATATCTCTTGTGTTTCTCATTCTTTAGAGGGGGATAGAGGGATTCGAGAGAGAATTTCATTGTGTGTAATGATTCTATTTTTCTATGACAACTGAAAATTAAACATAATTGTCTATTTATAGAGCTAGGTTCTAGGTTAATAAATATTATTTAATTTTATTGCAGACCTTAAAATAGTATTATATTCTTAAAAAATATTATTCTATATAATAATATTATTATTATTTTGTAACGCAATCCAACGTGAACAATGATAAATAATATTTATCATCTTATAAATAAATATTTATCAATGGACATGGTCTTGGTCCATTCATCCTCTCGGAATTTATATAATACTCAAAAAAATATTTAATTTAAATATTTCATTCATCAATAAATATTTTCAATTGATAAAATATCAATAACATAATTGCTCAGTATTGAGAATAATATTTATTCTATTAAATTCAAAATTTAATTTATTTAATATCAATAGAAACAATTAGCATCTGACCCTCTATGATTTTTTCTAAATTGCATAATGAGTTCTTTCCAAAAGTCCAAGATTACTATATAGCAATGAGTCAAGGTCTATAAGATAAATAACTTAATATTTCAATGAAAAAAACCACATATGAATTCTCATTGTGTAATATAATTCCTTTATTACAATATGTCTTCAAGGTGGTTTTACATCCATGTCACCAACCTATATGCTCGATACATCTTTCTATGACTATCTAAAATAAACATGTCTTTAGACCAAAAACATGGAATTTAATTATATGGTTATATTATAATCAATGGGCCAAGATATCAACTTCTATAAATATGGAAGGGATAAATCCTTACTCGACTTATCCATTAATAACATTACATTTGAAACACACCCAATGTACCTTGCTTCCCACCAACATACGGAGTGATGGTTTTCATTAGAAAATATAATTGTTCAAGTAGGGACAAGAATTAATGATACTATTAAAGTCTAAGGACCATTACACATTCTTACATATAGTAATATCTGATGACACCAAAACATAAAAAGTTCCTACTGGAGGGTATGTTCCCAAAATTTACAATCTTGGATATTACCAAGTGCGAACTTCATGAGAATAATCTTTGTCTGATTATGAGAACTCACCCTTGAAATTATATATACTATGTTTCCATTTATAGAATGTTATCTGATTACATAATTATATTTAATAATATCATCATACCACTTCAAGGGTCTCATCATAGTGGAGAACTACTATGACCATATCAATGAAACAAATACTCTAGGACATTATTTAAGAATATTACCATATTAATTCATGGTTCTCATCCACTTGTAAGTACTAATAATTGATAGTATATATAATTTGTGCTACCATATTATATAAATCCCCACCGTTATATATCTCCCTATAGTAATCATGTCATGTCATTAATTTTTGAGTACGTTTTGTGCTGGTGTAAACCTAAATCCAACATCAATTTCTGCAAGGAGAATAACTAACATATAATCTAGGATGACCCACTCCACCTATCACTAGGAGTTCTTAATGGCTATCAACCCTATGGTCTAGTTCCATTAACCCATATTCATGGAATAACATAGACTTGAAAAATATATACCACATTTTAAATGGGCTTAAAATGACTATGGAAAAAAACTTGTGGACTTATGTGAACTGGCCTCAAAATATACGAGTTAGCCCGCTGGGGAAAAAATAAATATAAATATTTTTTATTTTAATGTTCATTCAATTTTAGGTATAAATATTTAATGAAAAATGTATATATATTTTATTTATTTGGTGAATATATATATAAATTTACTGTTATGTTATATCTACAATGTGTTTAATATTTAATATTTCTTAATATTAAGTATTTTTTTAAATTGTTTAATCATGATTACATATGTGGGTCAGCATGTGGATCATTATAATTAAAAAATCTATCAGAACATACTAAATGTTTTGGAAATTTTATTAATTTTTTCCTTAAAAAGAATGCACATTTTTAGGCACGGTCTATGTGATCTTGGCCCGCATCACTCCAGTCAAACCTATTAAACACCTATACCTATTAGTAATTTGTTTTAGGATGGGGCCCCTAAAGATGTTATGTTTTCTAGATGGAAGGTATAGTATAGGGATAAATGATCTTTACATGTGCTATTAAAGTCATGATTTAACCCAGCTATGATGCGAGGGAATGATTCTCCAACTAGTTTGACAATGATAATGGTGGCTCAGTTGACACATATGGAACCATGGTGGTGTAATGTGACAAAAATATTCCTGATAACACCGATTAGATGGAATTTCTTGGTGATCATAAATAACAATGCAAGTTTATTGGATTAGATGAATTATCATTAAATGGGAGGCCTTTATGTGTAGTCTTTGGTTTAAGGGAAGGATTTTTGTGGGCAACCCCGAACCCCACATTGGTTCTCGCATGGAGTGGTGATTGAAATATAAGATTGGATGTGCTACTCCTCCTATGAAAAATTGATTTTTGGATGTAACTCCATAAATAATTATGTTTTGGTCCTAGAAGACCTAGTATTGGGAGAATCCTCACATGTTTTACCTTAAAAAGAAATATTAATAGAAAACATGGAATATACTACAATAAATGTCAACCCCATTATTTAGAATTAAATATTTAATTGAATTGAATATTTAATAGTGGAATTATATAACTAAATAATAATGTTCATAAATAAATATATTATATTTAATTAATAATAATATATATGATTAAATTAATATATTATGTTAATTTTAATCATAACACACATATCTTACTATAAAGGAAAACCATCAATTTTCATTTTCTCACCCTCAATCCATGCACCACTTACCCCAATTGAAATTATATCCCCCAATATGTTCCCCCACCTTGATTTATCTCCTTAGTAGGGAGGTTATTTATATTTTTACAAAAAGTGATATCCTTATGATGGTTGATTCTTTGCAGAACTCCATTATCGAGAAGACACTATAGCATATATGGGTTTTAACAACGCTAGAAATAGCCTTCATCAGTGCTAAAAAAGCAATGAAATATTAATAATATTTAAAAAGGAGAAGATTTTTATTAGTGATAAAAGTAGTACTGATAAAAAGGGGGATTTTATTGGTTCTATTTTAGCATTGATAAAGTCACATTTAATATGTGTTATTCCTAGTGTTGATAAAAGCAATATTGTAGTAGATATACTGCAAAATTATAGCACATTGTAGAAAAAAAATTAATTTCAACTAAATTTACATCACAAATGAATAAAAAACACTATATTGTAGACATTTAATTTTTTGACAATTTCATTGGTGCATAATATTTATCAAAAAAATTAACAAATTCAAAAATATTAATGTTCCATTGTCTTTTTTCCCCAACCCCCTATCAAAAGTACCTAATCATACAAGAAGTTACTAAAAAACCACCCCATCTCAAAAAAAAGAGTGTACCTATATAAAAAACAATCATTAGCTTAGTAATACTATAAATAAAGGAATTAATCATAAATATGAAATAATAAATTAATAAAATGTGACTTTTAAACTAAAAACATACACTTCGAGTCAAATTGAGAATATCATGTGTCAAATTAATGTGTGGTTACTTTATCCACATCAAAAATGATTTATAGATAATTTTTCTAAAGTATCAAGATGATCAGAGTGAATTTTATATGTTTTTAGTATGTGACTTCTGTTTTAAACAAAATTGTCAATTTTAAACTAAAAACATAAACTCAAAGTCATACTAGGCACATCATTTGTTATGATAATGTGTGGATAATTCTTACATGTAAAAAATATTTATGGATCATTTTAATACAGTATCGTTACATTTTGAGTCCATTTGTTTAGTTTTAGGTATGTAATGTGTGTTTTAAACTAAAATTATAATTAAAGAAAAATGCACTTTGAGTTATACCGATCATAAACTGTACCAGATTCATGTGCATTTTATCCGTAAACATAAAAAATGACATAAGGATCATTATCCTAAATTATCAAGATAGTATGAGTGTGTTTTCTAGATTTTCAGTTAGTTACACGAATGTTTAACTAAAATATCAATTTTTAAACTGAAAACATTCACTTTGAGTCATACTAGTCACACCATGTTTCATATTGATGTATAAATGATCCCTACACATCAAAAATGACTTATGAATCATTATACTAAATTATAAAAACTATATGAGCATGTTGTCTTAGTTTTTAGTGTGTTTCATATGTTTTTAACTAAAATGACATTTTTAAACTAAAAATGCACATTTCGAGACATACCAGTCACACCATATATCAAAATGAGGTATGACTAATTACTAAATGTAAAAAACTACTTATGAATCATTTTAGTAAAATGTCAAACAATCTGAATGTGTTATCTCAATTTTGAGTTTGTCACATGTTTTAACTAAAATGTCATTTTTAAACTAAAAACACATTGTTTGAGTTATATCGAGAACACCATGAATCGGATTGAGGTATAGATGATTCCTTCATAGAAAAATATTACTTATGGATCTTTTTGTTAAAGTATCATAGTAATTTAGATATATTTTTTTGGTTTGGAGTGTGTCATGTGTGTTTTGATCTAAAATTTCAATTTGAAATAAAAACACACAATTTGAGTCATACAAGTCATAATATGAATCATATTGACATGAAGTTTATTAATGCACATCAAAAATGATATAAGGATAATTTTATTAAAGTATCATCATAATCTATGTATCTTCTAGGTTTTAAATTAGTGACACATTTTTTACTAAAATTTCATTTTCAAAATAAAAACATGTACTTCAAGTCATATTAGTCACACCATGTGTCATATTGGTGTGTGAATAACTCATACATAGTAAAAATTAATTATGGATTATTTTTTACAAAGTATCAAGACAATATTAGCATGTTTTCTCATTTTTCAATGAGTAACACTTGTTTTTTACAAAAATATAATTTAAAACTGAAACCATACATTTTGAGCCATATCAGTCACACCATGTATCGGATTGAGGTAAAACTAATTCCTACATGTCAAAAATGAATTATAAATCATTTTCCTAACGTATCAAAACAATTTGATCATGTTTTCCTTATTTTTAGTATGTGATTTTTGTTTTGAAAAAAAATAAATTATAAATAAAAACAAACACGTTTAGTCATAAAAATCATATTGTGAATCATATTGACATGAACGTAATTCTAATACATCAAAAATGACTCAAGGATCTTCATACCTAAATTATCATGACAATACGAGCATGTTTGGTGTCTTTTTAGTGAGTGACATAGTTTTTTAACTAAATTGTAATTCTCAAACTAAAAATACACACTTTGAGTCATATCATTCACACCATATATCATATTTATGTGACGATAACTATTACACATCAAAAATAACTTTATATCATTTACATATATTATTAAGACAATCTGATTGTGTTTTATCAATTTTCAGTGAGTGACACCATTTTTTAACTAAATTTATTATTTTTTTATGAAACCACGCATTTTAAGCCATTCCAGCCCCACCATGTATCATATTTAGGGATAAATGATTCCTAAATGTAGAAAATGACTTATGGTTTATTTTCTTAGAGTATCAAAAAAATATGAATGCATTTTTTTTTATTTTATTCACATCACGCACATTTTTAACTAAAATGCTAATTGTAAATAAAATCAAAATTTCTGAGTCATATCGGTCACACCATGTTCCATATTAAAGTTTTATTGATTCATACATATAAAAAAAACTTTTGGATTGTTGTCTTAAAATATAAAAAAAAATCATAATATTTTTTCCTAATTTTTAATATATCACATATCTTTTTAACTAAAATGTAATTTATATTGAAAACATGAACATTGAGCCATATCATTCATACCAAGTTTCGTATTTATGTGAAGCTGAATCCTATACATAAAAAATAACTTTTGGGTCGTTTTTTTAAAGTATGAAGACAATCTGAGCATGTTTTCTTATTTTTCAATGAGTGACACCTGTTTTTAACTAAAATTCTATTTTTAAAATGAATACACTCATTTCGAGTCATACTAGTCACACCATGTATCATATTGAGTTATTATTGATTTCTAAGACTCAAAAAGGAAATATGTGCCATTTTCATAATGTATCAAAACTATATAAATGTGTTTTCTTGGTTTTGAGTATGTCATACATATTTTTCACTGAAATGCCAATTTAAACTAAAAACATGTACTTTGAGTCATTTATAAACTGAAAACACACACTAATAGACATAAAAATATCAAATAAATCTATAAAGAGAATAAATATTAGTTAAGTGCATAATATTTGTTAAAAAATTGGGTTTTCTCTGATAAATTTGTGATCTTAATAGAGAAAGAAAGTCATATAAAAAAATTCTCGATGAACTCACTTATTCATGATCTCTATGAAAATTAACTAAATAGGTAATAGATAAAAATTAAATATCAATTAACTAGAAATTAGATAAAATTATTATAAAACTAACTAAATAAGTATTAGAAATTTACCTCTTCATGATATCATCATACATTTTGACACCATATATTCTTCCCATTTTTTCTAATAAAATATTTTTCCTCTTTTGAATATGTGGATTGTTGAAAATCCAAGTACTACTTCAAAAATATAAATAAAAAAGTATTGATTCATATTTTAAATGAAATTGTAATTATATTTGGAAATACCTCATTGGGGATGAAATTTTGTTGATGTAATATAATATCTTTTATAGAATTTCAAATGTAATAACCATAATATTTTCAATTAGTTTATTTTGGAACATTATAAATACATTGATAAAAATAATTAATTTTTATTTTTATATGTTTTTATAGTTAAATGTTATTATATATACCCTACTAATTGTCCACTTGTAGAATTATATTGGCTTATTATGCTCATGGATTGTCCTCATTCTATGAATTTGATGATATTTAAAAAACTTCCTATCATAATTCTTTTTCATTAATACATAATATAAAATGTATAAAATAAATATTATTAATAAAATGTTTCATATATTATATTGTGAATTGATAAATTTCAACATGTCTGGTATTTATTTTCAATATCCAAGCATTGAATCCAAAAAATAAATTTTGTGGTATCCAAATTGATTACAATGAGAAACTAATGTAATGGGTACATACTGATAGAATATCTCCTTAGATATTATAAACTATACACTCACAATTAAGTGATGGGTGGGTACTAATAGATATAAATCATAATGATTTCCACTAACAATGGTATTGATGGATGCCTGATTCACATTTCAGATAAACAGTTATGAAAAAATCTATTACCTATGGTAAGATAGAACATTGAGGAGAATGTATCACCTCAAATATTGGGTGGGGTCTTTATATAGGTTTTACTATTTTGTTTTTCTTCTCTTTGATTCCTTCCTATAACATTATATAACTAATCAGGCTACCAATTATGTTTTTCTTCTAGAGAAGATATTTGTGTCTACATCTCCTCAATTTTCTTATCGTTATCCCATTATGAATTTCTTTTCTCAAAATAAGTTTAGGGTGACACTACAAAACCTACACTTTGTAGGTTTCCATATTATTCTAGATGTTTTAAGGTCCCTAAAAGTAGTCATTATTTAGGTATAACTGATAATGATTCTTTTGTCAGAACTTGATAAAAAATATAGGAAATTAACTAATGACTATTATGTAATAACGATTTAAAGAAGAACAAATTTTTATTTTTCATACATTCAAATGCTTCCCATTCTTTTTTTTTGTTTTCAACTATTAGTATATTATCTTTATTTACATGAGAATCCTTACATAACACATGATGTAGGATGGAAGTGGCTAGGTATTTTGATTTATCAATCTATATATAAATAAAGAAACATGATTATGTTATTATTTTATTCCACATAAAAATATTACTATAGATTTAAAATAAATACCATTTTTTCAAGTGAATCATACCCTATACTTGCTTTATGGTAGAAATTCTTTTTTTTATGCATGATTCCTATTTTCATAAAATAATTATAGCTTCATAAATTAACAATTCCTAGTCAAAGTTATTAATACACGTATTATCAAGTAATGTATCACCAAGAAAAATATACATGAAAATATAAATCCTCATAAAGACTAATAAACCCATTCCACATTTATTAGTTTATCATGTTTCATACATCTATGGTTGAAGTGGGTTTAATTTCCCTTAATCATCCTTTAGATGATGCTTCATAAGAATTTTTCAAAATACTCTATGAGTCTTTAGACAAACCATTAATACAAAATTCATTCAACATTCATCTAGTAAAAATTAACTATGCTAGGAATAATGAAGAGTAAATCAACATTTCATTATTTTTTATAAAAATAAAGAAAGTAAATTATAATTTTTCCATAATTTCTTCCTAAATTAGTTTCTTAACTATGGTCACAACATTGTTACATGTATATATAATAATATGAACATAAATTAGAGTGGTGATCCCAATGTAACTAATTAAAATATACTTATTGGGGTTAATAGGCTGGGTGTGTGCATTTCATCTAACCTAGAATTTGATGTATCTTTTCGTCGCCTTACTAATTTTTGTTAACACCATCACACTATAGAAATCCTATTTTTTCAAGGACATTGGTTGTTCACATTCTTCCATTTTCTCATCTTCAAAATCATCAATGTGTTTTCATTTTGGAATGGTAGAATCAATATATAAAAAATCTTTCTGTTCCTATGAATTGGTAGCATCTACATTTTGATAACCCTATTTTTCCTCAATACTAGGAGCATAGACATGTGCATAAGCCATTATCTATAGAATCATTGAAAATTTAGTTTATATTACATAAATTTTGTACTGAACAAATAATAATATGTGGTAATATGGTATATATTACAAATAATATAACTTTATTATTGAACTCTATTTTATTTATTTAAATGTTTAAGGTATTTGACCCCTTTATTGTGTATCCAAATCCTCTGATTTTGTTCTCTTATAACATAAAATACCCCCTCTGCATGGGGACCACAATTAAATGATTAATACAAGACAATGAATGGGTAATCCATAGTTGAATTAACATATGACACTTTAGTGGTTTTTATTAATAACAGAACAATTGACCAATTTCTATTTGCAAGACCCGAGATATAAAATATTTATGCTACCTATGATTGAATTATGAATAGTTTTTCCTTGTACCCTTCATTCCTAAAATACACTTTCATGAATCCCAATTCATAAATTTGAAACACTCATGTTATCAATCCACTTGCATTGAAAAATAAGCACTTGGAATGTTATATATTCCAACTCCCATATTTGTTCAATGATTCTAAAGTATGAAATATTCTCATATATTGTATTTCTATCCTTGGTACTAGATACATGAATCACTTAACCTACAAGTGTAAATCCACTATTTTTCATGGTACTTCATTCACCGTATTTCATTATATATAATGTATAACCATTAATTATATAACCATTTTAAGATAACAAATTCACAATTGGTCCTCTGGCTAGCCATCATTGTTTTTATGAAATTAAATTTGGATTTTCAGTTGACTCATTAAAAATATAGTCTCTAATCCATCTTTCAAAATATTTATTTTGTGTATTTGTTATCCAACTATCATCCCTTGATTAATTAAAATACCTAAGAATTACTTTGTGGGTTTCAAAATATAGTGAAACATCTAAACTATTCTATAAAATGTAAAGGTGGTCTATCTTCCTCCCTTTGATAGTAATTTTGAAAACATCTATTCTAAAAATTATTTCTCCCATAATTCACTCGGTGTGATGGGATTTTGGTAGACCAATGATGTCCGCAAAAGATAGGTAGTTGGTACATAATTCAATAGATTTCTAAATAATATATCACTATACAATAAAAACATATGGATTACTTTTATTTTTTACATACCCTAAGAAAATATTCATATACTGTTAAATGCGTACATCCATCAGTAATATATAGAACCAAATAGACAGATCTCTCTAACTAATTGAACTGTGAATTGAACCATCTTATCAAAGAATGATGGTGGGAAAAATCTCCAATTTACATAATATTAAAATAATTTACTTTTCTATATTTGAAAATTTAATTGGTTATATATCTTATTGACATATATATTTGAAAAATAAATAAATCTTGGTTAATGTATGAGATACATTTTTATGAAAAATTAAGCATGACGCTAAGTCATTAGATCATGCATCAAAACATGACAATAATATGATTTCAAGAACTTAACCATTAAATCAGTTATTTACATGATATTTTGGATATTTTATTAATACACATATGGAACATTTATATTATTCAAGAAGTTTCAAAACTAATATATCTCATTCTTGGAAAGAGTGTAAGTAGCTGGAGGAAGAAAAGTTCATCTTTCTCCTTTTACTCGCACTAATCCTTCCAATATCCGCATGTTAATTATGTCCAACCTAAAATTAATTCCATACTATTTTTTTCATGTGAATTTAGTAATGTTCCAATGAAACTATCACATACAATTTCTTCCACACGAATAGCATAAAAATAATTCTTATGTACAAACAATTTAGCAGGTAATGAAAAAAATAGATATATTTTTTCAACTAGTTTTCATAAGGTTTTTCAAAAAAAAGTTTACCAAAAGTGGTGGGAATATCCTTTACTTTCTCAAATAGTTGAAAACCTATTAGTGGATATGGTGTTGTTCCTTTTTATTAATTATCATTGAGTGATTTTGTCCATGATTAGTATTTATGTCATCATGGTATAAATTTTCGATTTCCTAGAAAAATAGTCTTAATGCCTTTTTCAACCTAACTAAGTGTGTTTCTATTTTACAAATGGGATGCCCCTGAGTTACTTTAATGCTATATCTTGATAAATTTCAATAATAAGTAAATTCATTTATCATCCCATATAACATGGATCTCAGTGTTAAATATTCATTTCTATAAGTATCATGAAATGTAACACCCGAATCCCACATTAATTTCAAATCATTGATCAATGGATCCAAATAAACATCAATATAATTACCCAATTATTTTAGTTTTGATATAATAGGGAAAAAATAATGTATTTTATCTTCATGAATATTCACATTGGAATATTAAAATTTAACTACATAACCAGACACATACCATGAGTGATACTTTATAAACCAAAAGGAGTCACTCTATCTGTAGATTGTGAAACATGAAGGTTTCTCAACTCATTTCTAGATTTAGGATACGGTTGATCAATTTTTTTCCGTTAAAGAGATTTTTATTGGTGATGAAGTATCCTATATTTATTTTATGTATCTTCATTCCAAGTCAATTATGTTACAATACTTACACTTCCATGTAGGTTTCTATACCTTATAATGATTCGAAAATACCAGACAACTTTCAATGAACCTGATTCATATCTCTTCTATTGAGACACACAATACTTTGGACACTTCTTGTGGAATTCATTTTCCTTTTGAAACTATATACATTAATTTAAATAAGATGAATTAATTTACAGATCATACCCATTGAATGTATCATTTGTTTAGTGTCATATGTTCAGAAATGAAGCTCATAATATTCTAGTAGCATATCATTAAAGAGATAAATTGGTTTAGTAAAGTTGGTGAAATTCTATCCATTTCCATATTTTACATAATATAGCTTCATTTTGGCTTCCAATATTGTATATTTAGTAAAATTAGAATATAATAATTTCTTTTCACAACTATTTAACTTTTAAAATGGTTTTGGACAATCACAAAATTCATCTTCACCTTATATTGTTATTTCTTCAATATAATATTAATCATTGTTCACACCTTTAATCATATCCTTGATACAGTATTAATCATTGTTTAAACTTATAATCATATGGGATGATCCATAAAATGCAGTGTTATCCTAGTCAATAGCTACATTCAGTTTTTTCCTATTTTTAGCCCAACCTTCATATCTTTGAACTATTTTGTGACAGATCAAGTGTTCTTCCAACTCTTATTGACTAATTAGTCATGAATAACAACAATATAAATGGAGACAAGTAATTTTAGAAGGTTCGTACGTATGTTATTTTGTAAACATGTTTAACTATTTCACCTTTTCCTCATACTATTTTGACATTTAATTAGAATCCATCCATTTTCGATTTATATCCATCCTATTTGATTTAGTAATATTCATCTTTAACAAAATAAATAAATACATAGAATGTGTGATCTTAGAATCTTAAAATGATATTCTTTATATATACACACACATATAGTCATCATATTTGATATAAAATATTATTACACCAAAAAAAATTGGAAGATATAAAAACCAAAAATTATATGAATTTAATGAATTATAAAAATAATTTTTTGTTATAAGAAGTTACATATCATAATTAATTATTTTTCGGAAATGGATTCGTCAAGGGAAATAATTCTCTCCCTACCAATATCAATTTTCACAAGAAACCTATGGACTTTTATATATAGATAAGTATTAGTGTATATATAAATTGATTTCACTATCAAAACATATATCAAAACCAATTACTTATTGATGTACATGTTATATTAATATTAATTCAAGGAAGGTGATGGTATAAAATAAGAAATCACATCATTTCAAAAATAATAAGTTTTTCAATGTCGCAAACAAGACATGATTGATGTCTTGAGAATTGAAGTTTAATTATTAAAGTATAAAGGTTGAAGAAATTCTACATATGTTGCATATTAAGAAGAATATAAGAGAATGATAATGGATGAAGAGATAGATTCAAAGGATACCATTGCAATAATGAATAAGTAAGAAAATGAAAAATGTGATATAATCAAATAATATTTTCATGAGATGGATTTAGGAATGGAAATGGAAAACTCTATGGAGCCTCAATGTCTATCTTAAAATAGTAATGTATGGAATGGGTAAATATTGAACACTAAAAATAATTCTCTCCTAGAGAATTTATATGGTCAATTGAAGGTGAAGGTTTCAAGGATCGATAAGGTTGAGGGATATATTCATATTTTGAAGTATAAATATGATTCTAAATATTCTCACATAGAGACATCATTCTGTTGTAATACTTACAAATATATGGATTTAGGGAAAACAAAGAGTTGTAATGTTAAAACCAATAGAAATAGATCTTAAAGGAAGGTGGAATTAATAAGATATTTTTTTACAAGATTAGGAAACCCTGTGAATTTGTGCATGAAAACTAGAAAGGTCAATAAAAGAGAAATAATTGAAGAAAACACATCTCAACTGGAAAAATATTTTAAAAGGTATTATTTCATCAAGAGGTGATATATGAAACTTTCCATTATCATATGGAAAGATATAACAACAACAACCAAAGGAATTGAGGGAAGCATGTTGATGAACACTAAAATATTGTTTATCCTTATCTAAGAATGAAGTTGACCAGTGAATATAAAATGTAAATGAATATCAATATGTATCTAAAGAGCACTAGCCAAAACATGATTGCTAATATGTCACCCACCCACACTATTTACACATACATGCTACAAGGCACCCCATTTCCCTGGACCCATATTAAATATGCTCTCCTGAGATCATCTCTAGGGTGAAATATCAAATGAAATTCTATAAAAACATGTTTGGAATATAATACATTCAGTTTTGAGGTTTGATTTTTCAAAACAATCAACTTTGGTTGTAGTAGACCTCTGGTTTCTCTAGAGCTTGAGTGTGGTGTGAGGAAAACGTGATGCTAAAGTTCTTTTATAAGTAGGGTGAATGGTTTTATCATCTCTTACAAAAATACACTGATAAAAGTGTATTTTATCAGCACTAAAAACATAAGTTATGATAAATACTACTTTTTCCATCACTTTTTTAGCACTAATAAAGTTATGATTCATTAGTGCTAAGAAAGAACTGAAAAAAAGTAATATTTGTTAGTGCTTATGTTTTAGCACTGATAAAATACACTTTTATGAGTGATTAAAAAAAGCACTGGAAAAAGTCTAAAAAAGTGAATAAATAAATAACAGTAATCATATAAATTATAAAAAAAATATTTAAAATGAAATATATTAACTATTTAAATTAGAAAAAATATTAAAAATGCATTTAAATGAATGAATTATATAAATTACAATCATTTTCTATATATTAAAACATAATAAATAAAAATGTATAAATAAATATTTAAAAATGAATAAATTTTTAAAATACTAAAAATTAATAAATATTAACAATTAATAAATAATATTCAATGAATGAATATTAAAAAAGAATAAACAAATTTGAATAAACTTCAAAAATACTAAAAAAGTGAATTCATAACATTAATTACATAACTTAGAAAAACATAAAAATGAATAAAAAGAATATATAAATCATATTAGTCATATAAATAACAAAATTATAAAAACAATTAATATTAACTATCTAAATTACAAAATTATTGAAAATGGATTAAAATAAATTAAATATAAAATTTTTAAACATATTAAAAGGTTAAAAACTTAATAAAAAAATGAATATATATTATTCACATAAATTACAAACATATTGAAAATATTAAAACGAAGTACATAAATAAGTATAAATATATATTAGATTATGATTATACTTCAGAAAACTATAAAAAACTAAATATAAAAAATGAATGTATAATATTCAATGAAATAATAGTAAAACTGAAAAAAATAATAGATAAAAAACTATTAAAAAAATAATTCATACGATTAATTATATGAATTGTAAATACTTAGAAAAACAAATAAAATAATTAAAAATGCATTTAAATAAATTAATTATATAAATTTAAAATATTTAAAAATTCTTACAACTTAATAAATAAAACTAAATAAATATTAATCATATAAATTTAAATCATATTGAAAATACTAAAACTCAGAAAATAATGTATAAAAAAATATTTAAAAATTAATAAATTCCAAAAATATATAAAAATGATAAATATTAAAAATGATAATATAATATTAAATGAAAGAATATAAAAATGAATAAAATTCAATAAATCACAACAATAATTTAAAAGGTAAATTCTTTACATTTATTACATGAATTATAGACACATAAAAATGAATAAAAAAGAATAAAAAGATCATATTTATTATATAAATAAAAAATTATTAAACGTAAATTATATCGACTACACAAAAATATTAAAATTAAAGTGAATTTATATGAATCAATTATATAATTTTAAAACATATTAAAAATATTAAAACATAATAAATAAAAATGAACAAACATTAATTATATTAATTATAATCATATTGAAAACATTAAAACATAGTAAATATATAAATATAAATTTTAAAAAATGAATCAATTCCAAAAATATTAAGAATTAATAAATAGAAAAAATGAAAAAATAATATTTAGTGAAATCATTTTAAAAATGAATAAATAAAATTAAATAAATTATAATAATGTTTTTAAAAAATTTAATTCATACCATTGATTCGATGAATTGCAAACACATAATAAATTATTAAAAATGAATAAATAAATAATAATATAATTGCTAATTTTCGATGTATGCATTGTATTGATTACATATAAAAATTTTATTAAAATGTTAAAATCTTGATTTTTTAATAATAATTAAAAAAATTATTATTTATTAAATGTATAAATATTTAAAAATGTATAACTGACTATCAAAATTGAATATATTACAAAAATAAGAAATGAAAATATATTAAAAATGAAGAAATATTAAAAATGATTAAATTACAGAAAAAAAATAAAAATGCATAAATAATAAAAATGAATAAATGATATTAAATCAAAAAATAGTCATACGCATACACACATACATATGAATAGACATATATGTACAGATAAATACACACACACACACATGCACACACACACACACAAACATACACACATACACATACAAATATACACATACACATACACATACACATGCACATGCACATACACATACACATACACATACACATACACATACACATACACATACACATACACATACACATACACATATACATACACATATACGTGCATATGAAAATGCATGTAGATACACATAAACATACATGCAATTACTTACACGTGCATTCACATACAAACACATACACATGCATACATTCGCATACTACATAAACATACATATACATACACATACACTCATATATACACATAGACATATATATACACATAAATACAAATACAAACACACATATTTACATATACATGCACATGTATGTACACGTACACATGCACATAAATACACACACACATTTAAATACACACATAAATATGCATAAACATGCATTTGTACACATAGACACATACATATACACATATATACATACACCTACATATACAAATATGCACATACACATACACATACACATTCATATGAATATACATACATGTACACGTATGTATACACCTACACATACATAAAATTATATACATGTGTATTCACAAACATACACATACATATTCGTACATACACACACTACGTAAACATTTTTTTGAATATACACGCTACCTAACCCCCCCCCCCCCCCAAACACACACACACACACACACACACACACACACAGAGAGAGAGAGAGAGAGAGAGAGAGAGAGAGAGAGATGTACACATATATACACATACACACACATACATATAAAAATACAGTTACAGATACAGATACAGATACAGATACAGATATAGATACTGATACTGATACTGATACAGATACATATAAAGATACATATACATATACATATACATATACATATACATATACATATACATATACATATACATATACATATACACATACACATACACATACATATACAAATACACATACACATACACATACACATACACATACAGATCGACATACAGATACACATACATAGACACATACACATACACATGCACATGCACATACACATACACATACACATCCACATCCACATACACATACACATAAAAATACACATACAAATACATATACACATACACATACACATACACATACACATACATATACACATACACAGACACATACACAGACACAGACACATACACAGACACACACACACACACACACACCCGCACACACACAGACACATACGCATACGCATACGCATACGCATACACATACACATACACATACACATACACATACTCATACACATACACATACATATACACATACACATACACATAGGCATACACATACACATACACATACACATACACATACGCATACACATACACATACACATACACATATGCATATGCGTACACATACACATACATATACATACATATGAATGTACATCCACACACGCACACAAACACACACAAACATATGCACATATACACATGTGCACATAAATACATACTTATACACACATAAACATACACATACACAAAACACACACACACACAACACAACACATACATACATGCACATACATACATACACATACATCCATATACATACAGATGCATACATATACATATTGATTCAGTTATGTATATTTTAAATTATTTAATATAAATAAAAATTTGAATTTGAATCACATATTTAAATAAATATATCCATTTATATATTTACTTAATTATTTAAATAAAATATTAATATATCATATTTATATTAATTATATATGAATTTTGTAATAAATGTATAAAAATATAATCAAGAAGGATTGGTCATGGATTTGGAGACCCAAATACATGACCTGAAAATTTATCAATAAAAGAAAATGTACAAGGAAAAAAATGGAGAGATTAAATATGATATAAGTACCCTAGGATAGACACAACCAATGTATATAAAAAATAGCTACATATAATCAACTCAGAGTCCATGATCATAAGAATTTCAAAGATTATACTCACCTCAATGACATGATAATAAAACATAAAGGCCCATAAAGGTCTAATAATATTGGGCCTAAGACCCATAATTCCTTGATGTTTCCTCTTTCACAAAGATTGAAGGACCAACCTGCCTCACTTGGAATATCTATGAGTACCCACCCCTTAATGTGCCACCTACACTATGAAGCCTAACCCCCCCCCCCTTGGTGTCTTATATTCTCTAAGTCTATTCACATGCCCTAGTATATCAGTAGTAATCAAACCATATCTTGGTCATGAGGTCCTCACCAGCCTGTGTCACTAGACTCCACCCCAATTTATGTGGTCATTACTGTCTCTCGTGTCATGAGGTCATCACCATCATGATTTTGTGGTCATCACTAGCCTTCTCCCCTAGCACAAGTTCATCATTGACCTACTCATGTTCTCCATCCTCGCCTTTGGATGGGGCTCCCAATTACCAATCCATATTTTTGTGTGGTTATCACTAGCCTTCTCCCCTAGCACATGTTCATAATTGACCTACTCATGTTCTCCATCCTCGCCTTTGGATGGGGCTCCCAATTACCAATCCATATTTTTGTGTGGCCATCACCCGTCTCCACCCCTAATACCTCCATTTCCTGACTTGTAACACCCAGAGATTTTGAAATAGGAACATCAAACATAACAAAAATATTAGAATATAATTCAACACCCTAAGACCATATGATATATATATATATATATTAAATAAATTTAATCTCTTCGATAGATTTCAGAACACTCAACACCGAATCTAAATGAATTGTAATATAACATACTATTATAACATACCTGTTAATTTGGGGGTTATAAATAGGTATAAATAAATTATGGAAATAATATATCTTACAAATGTATAAAATAAATTAAAATATTATCTATTTAGGGTAAAAAAAATAAGAAAATTTGAAATAAAAAAATGTATACTAAAAAGCTGTATTTTTTTAGAAAGTGGTTTTGTTGTGCTTTGCCCAAATATTTTTAAAATTAATTTTTTACACTTTCAGAAAAATTATTTTAGAAAATGATATTTATTTTTAAAATTATCATATCAAAATTATATTAGGTTAAATTTTTTAGAGATTTTTCTAAAAAGTTTCATTTTATGATGAATAGTGAAAAATATTGATTTTTATTAAAAACATCTTTTTTGTTTAATGAATTTAAAAGCCCCATATTATTTTAATGAAATTTTAAAAGTAAATTTTGTTAAAATATTTATTTATTAATCCAAATTAGGTTATTGGAATCAATTTCATATTAAATTTTTATAGAAATATTTTTTAAACTTTGGAATGTTTTTTTTGGAAAACCATTTTTTCCACATGTCTACTGGTTTAATTTTAAATTAAATTATACCAAATATATGAATTAAATTTAGAAAACTAGATTCAATATTTATATTAATCATAATTTATGTTAATTAATAATATAAACTTGATATTTTACCATAATAAACAGTGAAAATAGTAAAAATTATTTATTGCGGTTATGGTAAGCACAGGTTTATCAAGGGTTAAACTAAAATGATAAGTGTTAAAAAATAAAACAAAACTTTTCTAATTAATATTTTATGATCATAGTTAGACCTTATCTATTTTATTTTCCAAAAATGGTTGATTTTTTATCCTTTTTTCAAGAGTAAAACATGGGTGGGATTCTTTATTTTCAAATATTTCAAATCTGTCCTCTCCCCCACTTATAAAAGGCCACCATTCTCATCTTTTTTACACTATTAAAGAACCAATTGTTTTATCCAATAACCTAAAAAATAAATTCCTTAATTCCATAAACCTATCTTATAATAATTTTGTATTATAAATCCAACCTAGTAAGGATTTTGGTGAAAACCTAAAGAATTTTTTCAAAAAAGAGGCAATGTTCTTAACCGAGAATTTTATTTTATTTATTCTTCCACCTCATAAAAATATTGTTAATATATTATAATAAAATAAAATCATTATATACTAAGATGTTTTTATTTTATTTTCATTACCTAAAACCATCTCCTTCTCTCTCAGTTGGGAAACAAAACCATTGATCGTGTGTACGACAAACTACCGCATCACGAACTGACATTATTCATTTTCCATGAACACTTCTTAAAATTGGATATGATTATGTATATAATATTTATATATGATATTTATGATATAATTTTAATTATTTAATTATAATATCACATACACCTTCATACTTTACATTTCATAAGGAATATGATAACGTCGCTAGTGTGCACGATGGATTACATCATTGCGAAGCGATTTGATTCATTTTTCACTTATGATTTTCATGGAAGGTAATAAAGATAATTTTTTTTAAATATGATATTAATTAAATATTAAAAATTATTTAAAATAAATCTATCATATAATTTCTTGCCTTACCATCCATTGAAAAAATGATATTGTTGTTCGTCTGTACGATGGACTATAGCCTCGCAAAGCTATGCGATTCGTTTTTATTACAACATAATATGGATGGTATGTCTAGGGGTATTTAAATAATAAATATGAAATTTATAATATAATTATAATCTTATAATTATTAAATAACACTGAACATCATTCTATCATGATGTTAAAAAATGGAAATGTTACTCACACATATGTACGATCTACCATCTCTATGATTGTAACATAATTATTTTTCATAAAAATATTTCATGTTTGGTTTAAAAGTATAATTTATGTATAAAATATTAATTATATCTTGATTATCAATTTTTATAAGATTAAATAATAATATATTTAACCTTATTCAACTTACCGATGATATTTTCAACATATGATCCATTTATCATTAAACCGTTCGACATGAAATTAATTTGGTAAGTAATTTAATATGACATGGAAAAAAAGTAAAAGGAATAATAAACTTAAAAAATGTTCTTAATAAATTAAATAATTAACAAAATTTTATTATTTTAGAATATAAGGAATGCAAATGATGATTTGGGCATGAGGAAAGGGTTTTGTCTCAAACATCCTTCTTTAAGACACATGTTATTTTACACACCTAATTAATTATAAATTGTGTATATACTTTCCATTTAAGTATTATATCACGAATAATTCCCAATTAATTATATTTTAAGTTACAATTAATATAATTCATTCATGGGATGTTATGATTTAAAATTTACCAAAGTGTCAAGGGTTTAGGTTCTATTCTCATTTTAATTGTGATTGATTATTCTTTAATTTCCATTGAATGGAATTATTTGATCATTAACTTATAAAAAAATTCATTTTATTCTCCACTAGTTATTAATGTAGTTTTCAAGTAATAATAACATTTCCACCCATTTTTACTTAAAATGACTGAGAAAACATTTTTAATAAAATCCAACTTAATTTCTCTCTTATATCGAAAATCCATTTTTCTACAAATCCATGTTTTATAAAAATAAAATATGTTTTACTATGATTAGTTAAAGAAATGTTTAACAATAATTGTATTTTTGAAAAATATTTTAGATGTAATCTTCCTTTAATTTTCCAAACAAGGTTTTTTTTACTTATCTTATAAAAATGGGAAAGTAATCTTTGTTTTTAATGTTTTATTCATGAAAAGAAAATTTTCTAACATCATGACAACTAAGTGTTTTAATGAATCCTTTTTAATTTTCAAATGTTATTTTAAAAAATTGTTTCTTAATTTTTGAGAATGTTTTAGATTTTAAATATATTTTTTCAAAATGTAAAGGGTTTTTTCTTTAATAAATGTTCAAAGTGGTATTTTAAAATCATTTTCCATATTATATGACATCCTTTAATGTTACTTAAGGTTAAAATGTTATTTTCCTCAATAATATTTTTAATGTTTTTAAAACTATTTTTATCAATAAAAACAAAATTTGATATTATGTATTGATTATAAATTACATATATATGTCTCTCGCATATATACAGAGTTTATTATCCATTACATTCATGGGGTAATATATACCTTATTATTATTTTTCAAATTCCTTCATTATCAAATTTCCTCTGATTATTATATGAAGAAAGATTATATAACCCATTTTTTATACGTAATTCCTATGATATAACTTATGATTTAATTCCTTTATGTGGCATACATAGATCATAAACATGTTATTATAAGTACACCCAAATAGTTTCAATATATTGGATAAATATTTATTCTCATGAGGCATAATGTACGGGATTATAGAGTAAACATAATCTATTTTGAGACTTTTTCCACCATGTGATATTGTCTAGGAAGTTATCCTTGACTCATGTTTATGTCATGTTATATTTTATTTCCAAATTTAATACAATTATATGATCTTATTTTACCATGTAATTTATGTAATTATTCAATGTGATTACTTATGAGTCTTCTATTGTATGACATCATGTTATACCATTGACTCAAATTTTATGTTTCCTTGTCATGTTTATTCTCTTACTGGGGTTTATAGCTCACCCCATTATTCTATGTATTCCCCATGTTATGTTATGCAGTTTTAGGAGCTTAAATGGATTTTAGATATCACTAAGGTAAAAAATTATTCCATGTTTTGTTTCCTTTGATGTATTATGATCCTAGTTTTTTTAAATAAAATAGGCCACATGATCATTAGGTTGATTTTTACGGTAAAAAATCATGTAAAAATATTTTTAAAAGGCTTGGGTCACTATATTTGGTATCAGAGAAATGGTTTAGTTAACCTTTGGAGGTATGATGAAAAAAATTTAGTGAGTTCCACAGGGATAAGTCTAAGGATAAGAATGAGAATAGAAAAATATCCTGGAATATTGGTGAACTATAGAGAAAGTGGTTTTCATGAAATTACACCCCTTTATTTATACAAAAAGTTGACATGGTTTTGGAATATAAGTATTAAGGGGTAATAAATTTGAAAAAATCCCATCAATATTGACTCGAGTGTAAACTGGAACATTAAAATAGGCCTTACTGTGTAGCTGGTTTGAAACTCTAGGCAGATATGCAATAGAAATTCACAAAATATCTATGAACCATCATGAAGGATTGTAATAGATAGTGATCATGGATGAGCTAGGTTTTAACCTAAGGCTATATTGAAATGAATGTGTCATGATTTGGATATATTATAAATAATTTGTCATGATAATGTTGTTTTCCCATTATGATTATTACTTCTCACACTATTATTTATGGTTTTAGTCAATATAGGGAACCATGAGGAATTTGGTTAATGTTTAATTTGATATACAACATGTTGATTAGAAATAAATGTGATAATGAATGGAGTAAAGGATAATGTGATTATTCCTAATCAATTATAACAATATATGATTTTCAACTTGCACCTCAACCAACTCTTAGGATCAAAAAAATGAGAAGGATAGAATTCTCTATGACATTGAGTGGTGGATACCATGGTGAAGAGAATATTTAGTTTCTTATATATCAAGAATGTGTGAAGAAGCACTCAAGGTAATGTATCAAAAGAATGAGAAGATGTTTTATATGTGGAGGAGAAGGTAACCAATTATGTAATTACTAGGGAAAAATAAAAGTTTAGTTAATGTATTTAATGATAAAAACAGTTTCCCTAAGGAATCATCAATGAATAAATGTTTTAAATGTGGAAATTATGGGAATTATGTAAATCGATGTCATAGGGGGGAAAGATTAAGAATAATATCAACAAGGTTCTATGAGTAATGGTTTTTCTATTAATGATGAAGAGATAATAAATGAAATATTAAAGTAAGGAGGTATTAAGGTACAAAATGATTAATAATAGTTAATGTATTAAGAAAAAAGTTAAATTATTGTAAAGTGTAGGTACTGTAATTCAAGAATTATGTGAATCATAATATATATATATAAATATTTTTCTATAGAATTTTTTTATTAAGGTTTTTCAGGAATATATTGAGTGGCAATAATGACATATAAAGGTGATTTAATGGTAAGGTAATACTCGATGGAAAAACACATAATTGAGGAAAAGTTAATCATAGATATGTTCTTGATGTTGAGTTAATTAATTTATTTTATGGGAAAGAATGAGTTGTATAGAAAATCATAGTGGTTATAAAAAGGTGATTTGATTTATCATGTATTCATGAAGATGATCATTATATTCATGAGAATGGTTTAGGATCATGGAGAACAATGATTATTAATATCACATAATTGTTTTCCGTATTTTTAGAAAAAGGAAGACCTACAATTTGGGTGACAACCCATCTCATCTGGTAATTCCACATGGCTTGAATCCACAAGAAAATGGTTATGAGGATGATTCTCCTACTACTGGACTATATGATATAATGGTTAGTGAAAAAAAATTACTTAAACAATTTGAAGAATAAATATTAAGATGTTAAAATCTTTTCAATGTGATTAATGATGTTTTGGGAGATATTTTATTTTTTAAAAGTATATATAACCTTTATATTTAATGTAAAGTATTATTTGGTAAGAATTATATTATGTTATTAGATATTTAAGATTAAAGATTTTAAGGATAGAAACTTATGTATTGGATTAAGTTGAGAAATGGGAGTTTCTATTTTGTTATAAGATAATAAAGTATAGGAAAATCATTCTAACCATTTTGGTTTTAGTAATGATTGGGGGTATATATTATTTTTCTATTGTGAAATATATGATCTTTTAGGAGTTTATTATAGTTCTATAAGAAAGAAAAATTAATATTCAAAACACATCATTTATAAAAAAATATTATATTGTAGTGTAAATTGGTTAAAGAGTGAAATTATACTTATTATGTAAGTATAATTACTTTTTTCTTTAGTCCAGATAGAAAAATAATCCCTCAAATCTAGGAAATGGATCTTGAAACACAAATGTTATAATATTAAATTCATATCCAATGAATAAATGATCTTCTAACTAATCAAATATTTATGGTTTTTAGGTTCTTAAAATTCCCTTGATCATTCAATTTATCATGATCAATTATCTCTACCACTCTTTATAATTATTTATGCTTTTCTTACATGTCCATATCATCACTTTCCACCAATGTTCTCCTAGGTGGAAAGCTAGTTATGTGATGAAATTAATATTTCCCTTTACCTTTTTTAAGATTTGTTTTATTGAACATTTTTTATGATGTGAGTTTTTTCATAAAGAAATTTTCAAATGTCAAACCCTTGATTTTTGGGATCAAGATTAAATTGCGAGGATATAATTTATTTAAGGGGGTAAAATGTAACACCTCAAGATTTAAAAATAGTAACATAATGTTTGATATTATATATTACACACACTAAAACATTATAATATAATTTAACACCACATGAATTTATGATATATATTTTTTAAATAAATTTAATCTCTTCAATAACTAATGGAACACGCAACCCTGAATCTAAATGATCCATAATATAGTATATAGTTATAACTTAGATGGTAATTTATTTTGTATGAATAGGACTAAATAAATTATAAAAATTATATGATTTAAACATGTATAAAATAAATTAAATGATTAAATATTTATTGGAAAAAATTAATAATTTTTTGAATGAAAAATAAATGTTTTTGGAAAAGTTGTATTTTTCTAAAAAGTGGTTTCATCGCGCTTTGCATTCATGTTTTATAAAATTAATTTTTACCACATCTAGATAATTTATTTTACAAAATTAAATTAATTTTTAAATAATAATATCAAAATTATCTTGGCGTGTCTTCTTTATATTTTTCTAAAAAGCTTCATTTTTTGATGAATAGTGAAAATTATGATTTTCATTAAAAACTACTTTTCAGTTAAATGAATTCACAAGTCCAATTTTATTTTAATATTATTTTAAAATTAAAATTATTGAAATTATATATTTATTAAAATAAATTATTTTATTAGAATAAATGTCATTTTATATTTTTATATAAAAACTTTTTAAACATTTGAATGTTTTTATTTTGGAAAACTATTTTTTTGACACATATGGAGGTTTCATTTTAAATTAAATTCTACCAATTTTGCAAGTTAATTTGGAAAAATATATTTAATATTTTGAACCATTATAATTTATTTTATCTAATAATTTTAACTTAATTGTTTACCATAATGAATAATGAAATAGTAAAAATTATTTACTATGTTTAAGGTAAAAACTGGTATATTGAGGGGTTAAACTAAAAATATAAGGGTTAAAAATGACCCAAAACATGTATAATTCCTATTTTATGGTAATAATTAGAACTGATATCTTCTAATATTAGAAAATGGTCCATTTTCAATCCTTCTTGAATGATAAAAAATGGGTAGAATTCTTTCTTTTCATAAATTTCAAATGTGTCCTCTCCCCCACTTATAAAAGGCCACATCTCTCATATCCTTTACACAATTAAAAAAAAATTCTTGAAACATAACCACCAAAATAACTCTATTCAATCCCTCTCGTTTTTCTATAACCATTGGTTTTACTATAAATCCATTCTATGAAGGATTTTGATGAAAACCAAAATAAGTTGTCCGGAGAAAAGGTAATGTCCTTAACCAAGCATTTTTTTATTTTGTCTTCCACCTCCATTAAATATTTTTAAACCATGAAAATATAATAAAATAATTATATTAAATAAAATATTTTTTATGTTATTGGAATGACCTTAAATCATATCCTCCTCTCTCAAATTAGAAATAAAACTATTGATCATGTGTGTGATGGTCTACCGCTTCGCAAACCGACATAATTAATTTTCCATACCAACTCATTAAGAATGAATATAATGATATATATAATTTTTATATATGATATTTATGATATAATTATACTTATATAATTTTAATATCAAATACACCTTCTTAATTTCTATTCTATAGGGAATACAATAACGTCGCACGCGTGTACAAAAAACTACTACCTCAAGAAGATATGTGATTCATTTTTCACTTAAGATTTACATGGAAGGTAATAAAGATTAAATTTATGTTTATATATTAAATTATTTACATATCAATTATTATTTAAATATAATATATCATATAAATTCCAACCTTACCATCCATTGAATAAATTATATCATCATTCGTGAGTACAACGAACTATCGTCTCGTGAAGTGATGTGAGTTGTTTTGATTAATTCATTACATGGATGGTATGTATAGGGTTATTTAAATAATTATTATAATATTTATGATATAATCATAACCCTATAAATATAAAATAACACTTACCATCTTTCCATCATGGTCTTCAAAAATGGAAACGTTACTCATGTGTATGTACGACCAACCATCTTCATGATTGTAATGTAGTTCATTTAAAAAAATCATAATTGTTTTAAAAATTATAATTTATGTATAAAAATTAAAAATATTTCATTATTTAAATTCTTTATATTGTTAAATAATAATTTCTCCGACCTTAGTCAACTTTTAAAAGTGATTTTTCACATATGACTGTTTATCTTTAAATTGTTCAGCTTGAAATGTATTGGTTATATATTGAACATGACATGATAAAAAATAAAATAAAATGAATAATTAAAATAAAAATGTTATTAAGTAATTAAATAACTAACATAATTTTATTTTTTAGGATGATTTGGAATGCATATGATGATTCAGTCTCATGGTAAGGGTTTTATCTCAAACTTCTTTCTTTGAGGCATATGTTCTTTTATAAACCTAATTACTTTTAAATGGTGTATATAATTACTCTTTACTTACAATATAATGAATAATACATAATTAATAATATTTTAATTTACATTTAATATATTTATTTATGGTATGTTATAATTTAAAAGTTAACAAATTGGTAAGGTTTTATGATTCAATCCCATTTTAATCAGGATTTCTTATGCTTGAATTTTAATTGAAGAAAATTATTTGATCCTTGTACAATGTACCCTTTTAATTTTATTATCCTATAGTTATTTATGAAGTATCCTTAAGATTAATGTTCCTTACATCAATTAGGGAGAACCATATGAGAGACTACAATACCTCTAAAATAGAAGTACCTCTTGGTTCAATCAAGATGTATCAAGACTTCAGGTGTGAGTTATAATATCCAGATATAAAGAGGTCCATTGTCATATTCATCTCTCAATGGCATACCATTCATAGGGTAAAATATGAGATCCAATGACTTGATGTTTCTATTCACTCCATATTCCCATGTGGAAGTGGGATAAAGTAATGATGGACTTTATGGCTGGGTTACCCAAGACCCCGATGAGTTGTTTTTTAGTCCAGGTGATTGTCGACTGGCTAACAAAGTTTGCCAAATTCTTACTAATTAGAGAGATACACCCAATGGATGAGTTGGGAATGATATATGTTTATTAGATCATTCACTTACACAGAGTTACCTTGGACATTTTTAAAAAAAATAGATGCATTTCTTACATCACGACTTTTTTTGGGCTTATAGAAGGATCTAATGACTTAGTTGAGGTAGAGTAGAGAATTCCATCTTCATATAGATGGAAAATCTAAGAATACAATAGGAATATTTGACTCTATTCTTATATCTTGTGTTCTTTACTTTATTGGATCATGGGATTATCATCTACCATTGTTTGAGTCTTCATAAAACAAAATTTACCAAGATTCAACTCATATTTCCCAGGTGATCATGTCATTCATAGCTTTGTTGTCATGAGGAGGGTGAGGTAGCAATTTTTAGGCCTAGTTTGGTTTAAGAGATAAAAAAGAGATATTAAAACTAAATTAGAAGGGTTTTATAAATTCTTAGAGTAGGAAGAGATCATATTCTAACTATAGGATGAGAACTTTGGAGTTTTTTGTCGGTGACAGGGTTTTCTAAAGAGTTAATCCTCAGTTAGGTCATTGGTGTCTGAGTAAGCAAGGAAAGTTAGCACCACATATTGTTACACCCTTCATAATCCCCTAATGTTTTAT
Source organism: Viscum album (assembly GCA_963277665.1). Classification (NCBI taxonomy): domain Eukaryota; kingdom Viridiplantae; phylum Streptophyta; class Magnoliopsida; order Santalales; family Viscaceae; genus Viscum; species Viscum album. The sequence continues at coordinate 1,585,368,500 of OY728141.1, read as the reverse complement.
GAAACTGGAATAGCTTCTCAATAATCCTTCTTTCTAAGATAGTATCCAAGATGATTTTCATGTTTCATAACTCCAGAGGTACATGGATGATCCTATGAATTTCATTGACTACGTGGGTATCGAGTTGAAGCCTGTTTCATCTTAAAAGGAGTGTTTGGTGCGGATTATAGACTATAATTATAATGTTCTATAATGTAAGGTTGTGATACTTATTTGGATTTAGTGGTATCATATATGGATCCAAGAGGATATGTGACCCTAAGAGTCTGATATTCAAGATTAGTGTCTGGAGTGGTTCAATCATGACCATTAGAGTTAATTATCAGTTTTTAGAAGTTATTAAAGGGGTAGAATTTTAATATCCTAACTTTTTTAATGATAATAAAAAACCTCTTTGTTAATAAATTAAAATTATTTCTATATAAAAATGTATTTTTTAATAAAAATCATGGGATAAATAATTTAAAGGAATTATGTTTCAGTAAAAGACTAGTAAAAACCTTCAAATATTCTAATGGGTTTTTTTGGATTTAAGCAATGGGTTAGAGTGAGATTTCATGGCACATAGAGGCCCAATATTGATATAATTAATATATTAAATATATTATATCATTCACACATGATGTTTCTAAAATAATGTAATATCACCCAAATGTGTTTCAAAAGGAAATTCTGAGACTATGATTATGTCCAAAATTTGTGGTTTTCTTAATGCATAATATAACATTTCTATACATCTAGTATTTGGATAAATCATGTATGAGGATAAATTATTTAATATTTAATTACATTACTTATTATAATAATTATTATTATCTCTTTTTTCCCTCTACCCATGTAGTATTTTATACCACCATTTTTCATATGGGTCACAATCCAAAAGCTTGTATTTCAATAATTTTTTACCGTTTAAATTCACCATAGGTTTAATGGGTTGAATTTAAGGACTCTCACATCAATATTTAATTTAAATTTAGGGTTAAATCATTGTTTTAATTTTTTCTAAAGGTTTATGGGTTTTGGGGTTTTTTTTAAAGAACCAGTAGGTATTTCCTTGTTAGTTATTCCATCGAGTCTGATAGACCTCAAATCATCCATGCACACATTCAGTTAAGCCCATCGATCCATCCCCTGGGTTCCAGTTTTAAGATTCCATTATGAAACTCCCTCTTTGTTTCTTCTTATGAATTTTTCCTGAGAAGAAGAAGGTATTAGGTTTTTTAAATTTATTTTATTTTTCATTCAATTTTGCTTCTTCCTTTTCATTATCTAAGAAAATTTTTTAATTACGGAATTATAAATCCAAGATTATCTAGGGGCACTTCAAAAAAATTTCATATGATAATTACATGAGTAAATGATGAAAATTTCAAGAAATTATTAAATGATAAGTATGTGAACTATCAAAATATAGGTAATGAATTATCAAAAGATAATGACATCTATATATTAGGGATAATTTATAAATATTATCAAAATAAAATCACTACAAAATTAAAAGGTATACTTATAAATAATTATAATACAATAATAAAACCTATATATTAAATGATAATATATTAAAAATATTATAAAAATATTTTTATGGAGAAATATTCAAATGATAATTACCATAAATCATCCGAAAATGATTACAATAGATTATAATTTGATAATTTACAAGTATTATCAAGGTATGGTTACATTGAATTATCAATGTATAATTTATAAAAAAATTACCAATGTATAATTTAATTTTAGTCATCTATAATTATATGATTTTATTAAAGAAAAATTATAATGAATACAACATGTGTTCAAAAATTAATTCAGAGATATAAATTTTTAAATGTGGTTTTATAATTATTCTTTAAGAGAAGACCAATGCATGTGCCAATCTAAAATATATTTGTAAAATATCCAGGAGTGAAAAATTATCATCACATGTGATATTTTATATATTTTTAAAATAAAATATATTGTTTTTGATCTAAGAAGCATTGAAAAACCTAAATCATTGACATTTCAATGACTTTTATAATAAGACATAGGATCGTGTATTTTTTATGGTTGTGGTTTCCAACCCATCTTTAAAACCAAAAAAAGTGTCATATCCTTTCTATTGTCATTGAATAATTTTATATAGTAAGTTCCTTACATCTTAGGCTCTTATTTACACATGTTTACATATCATGATTTAGGTGTTTGTGTATTTGATATCGTGATTGACTATGGTTGCATGTGGGAGTGTGTGTATCCCATGAGACCCTTTTTATGTTTGTTTCCAAAAGTAATATTAGATCATCTTATTTCCATGTTTGTTTAAGATTACATGTTGCTATGTGTTGGTATTTTATTTATCAGGTTTATATGATCACCCTGTATACTCTATATTATATATGTGTGTGTGTGTGTGTCACCTTTGTTGGAGGTATCATTCTTCATTCTATGAAGAGTTAGACAATCATGACATGTTCATCCCTTAGTGGGGCAGTATTCTTGAGTAGTGATGATGGAGATGAAATAACTTACCATGGGGTAGAGATACGATGATACCATGGAATATCATGTGTTAGGAACTCCTATGATTTTCATTCCATATATTAGTCACTCCTTCAATTTTCATGTCGTATGGCAAGAACTTTGGTCTCTATTCCATATATTAGGAACTTCATCAACATGAATACTTCTTATTAGGTACTCCTATGTGTTTCATTCCATTTATTGAGAAATCTTGTGAGTTACATGTCGTACACTTGGAATGATTCCATGTGGTTTTTGAGCGATAGTCACACTATCCTAGTAGCTATATTGGTTACTACTAATATATTCCCATTATCGTTCTGGCATGAAACCGAAGAAGGTATGGCTAGGTGTTTGTTGCATATTTGTTAGTACATGACCAATCAGTTTTGGATTATTTGATTAATCCATTAAAAATTTATTACCATTATGGAATACACTAGTTACAGTTTACCATTATATGTAAAAATTCATTGGTGGTGTCCTACTACATCTTCCAGTCAGACCCTACTTAGGTATTTCAGTATGCTTTTAGATTTCAATATAGACCTATGAAAGGGAAAGTTACCTATAGTGGACAGTTGAGCAGGGGACCATGGAGTATGTGGCGGACTTGGATGGACTCAATATTACCCTCACTATTCGATTTTCTTTATTTATTTATATCCTAATTATTACACTAGATAGGATTTTCAGATTTATAGAAAATATTATTTATATTAAATATACTCCATTTATTATTTTTTACATGTTTACCCATATTATTTATTATATTTTTTATAGTTTATTATTGAAACTATGATATTATACTAAGCATGCAGTCTCCCCAGTGACAGTCTCAGACCTTCATAGCAATTCGGTAGCCTCTTCCATATGGGGAGGCATGCATGAGGTCATGTGGAACTCTGACTGGAGGTTTGGGTTAGCGTATTATAAAATGTCTCCAGGTCACTTTTTATAGTTTTTAGGATTTTTTTTTTAAGTACTGAATTATTGAAAAAGATAGTTTATAAAACTACAATTTTTTTTGACAAAGAGGGCTGAAAATTGGATTTGTAAACACTTGAAGGTCCTTTAAAATTGTGTAAAAATGGAAAATGAAGGAAGTCCATGAATAATGGTTTTATCATGAAGGAAAAAATTCACATAGAATTTATGTGACCATGTAGAAGGTAAATAGTTCTTTATTCTCATAGTAAGAATGGTATTATAAATTAATCATGTGGAGTAGTTTTTTTTACAATAATGTAGTGGAGACAGCTTGGAAACCGTGGTGGTGGTCTTTAGATGAGGGCTTGAAGGTCATTGGTGAAGGAAAATTTTCAATGGAAAAAGTTTCATATATGAGTTATGTCATGCCACAAAGGGGTAATAAGGAAATGTATCATAGTAATACTCCAAATGTATGCAAAGTTACTACACATAATATAAGGACCCAACCTTAAACATTACTTAATCTTGAGTTAATACAAGATTACACATTGAGGATATTTTCAGGTTTAGAGTTTTAGAGAATTAGATCATAAACTTTCATTACATTCCACATTTAAACAAAGTGGTTACATAAAAGATAGTATTCGTTTTTCCCATCAATAGAAACATATTTAAAATAAAACATGGATTCTTTCTTGAAAATTCCTTGACACTATCATCATATCATGTACCTTTCCCTTGACCTGTGAAAAACATTTCAAAAACATGGGATGAGCATAAAAAGCTCAGTAAGGGATATAAAAATATATGGAAAGGAAACATGAGTACATGTACACATAAGAATCAATGAAATCATACGTTACTCATAAAACATAAGCACTTTAACATACCTCATCAAATCATGAATAAATCATAGAAATCATAAGACATAAAGGTAACTTGAGGCATTCATAACATTACTACGTAGGCATTAACCCTCTTGGTTATGTTTGGAATACCCACCACAGTATATTCCCTAAATCTCTTCGTAGAAACCTTAACGTTTCACTCCTTCGCGTTACCCAATGCATTGGAGAGCTATATCGGGCTCACCCGCCCTTAGTTTATCATGGAACCACCCATTTTCATAACAATTCCCAAGAACCATAACATAAAAGTATCACATAAAACATTCATAAAGGAAACATAACATTTCCACATTTCAATCACAATATAACATTTTAGGATATTTAAATAATGAATCTATTCAAAAAACCATTTTCAAAACCATTTAAAACATTTAATAAAGAGATTTTTGAATCAAAGTGTCCCATAAAAACTTAAAGCTTTTAACATTTTAAACCATTAATATCCATATAATAAATCATTAAAACCATTTTGAAAACATGGATATTAATAAGAACAAATCATTAAAACATTTAAAGCGATATTTTGTTTAGAAGGGTTTTTACCAAAATTAGAGACACTTGAATACAATAATTGAGGAATAACATTTAATGAGAATAAATGGATTCATGATATAATATTCCAAAGGACAGTATATACACCATATAAGAGTGAATTGGTGCATAACAACAATGAAGTCTCAATAGAAATGTAAAATGTGATGAAATCCCTTATAAAGAAGGTATCCTTAAATTAAGGATAAATCAATCTCAAAATTATGTGTGACAAATATAAATACACCCAATATAAGTGGATATTAAGTGTAAAACAATAAAATATCATTCACACATATTAAAAGGATGACATATTCAATAACTACATGTTGAACCCAAAGAAATCGAAATTGGGTTAAAAAGTTCCCTTGGTAAAATTCGACAGCCTAACGGTGTCACTTTAAAATTCAAGAAATGAGTTGATGAGAGATAAAAAGGGTATCTCATCACTTGGACATAAAATTTACATCAATAAGGATATATAAGAACATATCCCAACATAATATTATGTGAATTAAAAGACATAACAAAAGAAGTCTTTTAAAAAGAGGAGGGTGAAAGGTTCCCTTACCGACATGGGTATCTTTCGAGACATGCACACCGTGAAAGAAGGGAAATAGAAAATTGATGTAAATACTCATAAATGAAAGTATATTACACAATGAGTAAAATAATGGGCAGTAAATACACTACTCAAAGGAAATTGTGGAAAATGTAGCATAAATCTGACGGGAATAAAAGTGAGATGAAAAATCCCTTACGAAAATTCGGCAGTCTAACGGAGCCACTTAAAACTTCCAAAATGGACTGATGAGAGAAAATAGGGTCTCTCATCATATTAACATAAAGTTTACAGAAAGAGGAATATAAAATAACATCCCCCAACATAACAAAGAGGATCTTAAAATAAGTGACATAAAGGAGAGTACTTAAAAAGAAAGAGAGAGGTTAAATCTCTTACGAAAATTCGGCAGCCTAACGGCGCCACTCAAAACTTCCAAAATGGATTGATGAGAGAGAATAGGGTCTATCATCGTATTAACATACAAATTACAGTAATATTAATATAAAATAACATCCCAATAACAAGAAATATGATATTTAAAAGGAATGACATAAAAGAGTGTACTTAAAAAGAAAGAGAGAGGTTGGATCCCTTACCTCAAGTCCAACTGGTCTTGTTCGTTTCTGTATATTCCTGAATAATAAACTTTGTTCAATTTATAATTGCTTACTGACCTCATATAAAGATTATTATTCATTTCATATCACATATTTTAATGTTATAATAATTGGTTAATAATATGAGTTCATATAAGACGTTTTTGTCGATGTTTGGTACATGAGTCAAAAATGAACTTGTTTGAAAAATGAGTGTCCATGTAGTTATAATTAAATAATTTCCAGAATATTATTAATGATTAAAATATCATATATATCCAGTACATATTAATTTTATACTATTCCATATCATTTGGATATAAAAAACGAAAAGCATCGTTCATGGAGACGGTAGGCCATACGTACGCATGAACGCTACTTTCATTTTTTCTTTGTCATATTAATGGAATTAAAAATAAATGATATATATATATATATATATATATTATAATTCCAGTATAATATATATGTTATATATTTCACATATGTTCATTAATTTCATTCTTTATACATTCCATGTATTGCATGTACGAGTCACATCACTTGAGGGGGTGGTAGTCCACACTTCCTCGTATGAAATTATCGCATTTACACAAGATGAAAAGAATAAAGGTATGGTTTAAATATAAAATACAGAAGAATATAGTAAACATAAATAATATATATATCATATATAAAATACAGTTATATCATAATGGCCACCTTTAAAGGTGTTAAAAGAAGATTGAACAATCATCGTTTTGTGAGGCAGAAAATCGCCAACCACAGAAACAGTATGTTCTTTAACCATTAGACGAAGGTGTGTGTAAGTGTAGTTAGAATACTTATTATAAAAAAATCCTAGTATATTTAAGATACTGTATTTGTTACAAAATAAATGAATAAAAAGAGTTTAGGGGGGTGGAGAAGTAGAATAAAACAAAAGGACACAAGTGAAGACATTATCTTAAAATCGGGTAACTCCATTTGGTTTGAGATCAAATGATTCCTTGGGAAGACTTATTCCCAACATGAGGATTCAAGGAGTTATAGAGGGATGTGTAGAGACAAAATGGTCAGGGTTTTTCCGAGCCAAAGGCTTTGGAAATGTGGGTAAAGAGGTAGAGGTGGGGGCCTTTTATAAGAGGACAGGAGGGGCACTCTTGGAAAGTAAAGAAATGTTACTTTATTTTAGAATGCATTTCGGATTTTAATGGTCCTACATTGATTTGTTTCGAGGATAAGGTGATAAGGGTTCTAAATCCACACATCCAATAGGTTTTATACATGTGTAGGTCTTATATTTTACATTATCTTTCCATTTTATTTAAATCGTTAAATAATGAGGTCATCGCTGCATCATCATGATGTCATAAATAATTTAATTTATTTAATGTTTAAAAATTATAAAAAAACTACTATGATGTAGGAAATATTTTTATCTTTCCAATGACTATTTATAGTCAAAAATCTGACTTTTATAACCCCATGTAAAAATTGTTTTAGTAAAACATCTCATGTTTGTGTCATTTTTACTTTAACATTAAATAAAAAGGTATTTATTTCATTTTCCAACCAAAGTGGCTCCATGCGGTCCCCAAGTTGACCCATGGATTGTCTTGGTAGGCTATGACGCATCCAATGAGGGTAGGACATGTGTATAGGTCATTTCATATTATTAAACATTATTTTTACCTTAAACTACATTAATTACCTCTAATCGCGATTAAAAACTTAAGAAGTTACTATTCACCAAAAAATTATTTTAATCCCATTGAACCACATTTTAATTCTTAATGAAAACCATGTATGTCAGATTTTTAAAATTCAAAACAAAAAGGTGGAAAAATTTCATTTAAATGGAAAATCAGTTTTTATAAGTACCACTTAGTGGTTTCACTATTCATCAAAAATTGAAGTTTTTCAGAAAATTACCAAAAATTCACCCTAAGCTATATTTGATATTCCGAATTCAAAAATTATGTCTATTTTAAAAAATTCATAACATATAAGTTACATTAATTTATTTAATAATTAATTACCACTGTCAAAACAAATAGTGTGTTTTTATGAAACAAAATGTATCAAAAGATTGACACTAGTTTAAGTCTGATTTCAAAGTGAAATTAATTCCAACGACCACTATTGGATTAAATGGTAAAAATATAGTCTAATTTCACTTTAAAACCAATTCAAAAGATAATCTAATCATATAAATCAATTAGATTAAAAAGAGGTTTTGAATTAAAATACAACATTTTTCACTATTCATTAAAAATTGAACTTTTTTGGAAAAATACCAAAAATTTACACAAAGTAAATTTTGATGTCCCGATTCTAAAGAAGAATTTTATTTTGTCAAATATAACACATAAAATTTTCAAAAAGTGGATTTAAAAGAGGTTCTCCATCAAAAGGCGGTTAATCGACCTTTTAAAGAATATTAGAATGTTTATGCTTAAAATTAGATTCAATCGCATTTTTAATCCTCTAAAATTTATTGTAAAAAAGTAAAAATATTTGAAAAACATATATAATAATTTTTTAGTTAGTTCTGTTCATTCCCTCCATTACAACAGCTAGGCGTTAACTACTATTTAAAATAATATTATTTTATTATTAGAGTGCAATGTAAGATTCCCAAGAAACTCGTTGTTGCATGTTGGGTACTTTATCGAGCATAGTGTCCCCTTTAAAGTCATATTAATATTTTATTCCCAAATATGGATAAATGTGAAAATGTCATACTCTTTATTTACCTGGGGTGTTACACATAAACATCAAAATTTCAAAAAAAATAAAGGATATTTTCATATTCTATGAAGGGAAAATCATATTTAATTTCATTTCATGAAAGAATCATCTGTGTGAAGGGGTTTATGTGAATGTATAACTAGTAATATTATTAATAAATTACTTTTTTATAAATCATGAAATACATAATAATCCTCAATTATTTCATTAAATCATGGATTTATAATTAGATAGTGATAGATTGAATTTAATATCAAGTCTCTCTAAGTTAATTTCACAATCCAATTTTATAGAATTCCATTCACAAAGGAGAAGAACTCATGAAGAAAAATATTTTATGAAACCAGGTAGTATATAAGGTGAATATGTGAAGGTAGTTCAAAAATAAAATATTCCATGAAGATTTTATATGGAGGTGATTCATGAAAGTGTTAGTTCATAGAGGAAATTATGTAGATGTATTCTATAGGGGGCTTATGCATAGAACATTTCACAAATGAGCTATTTGAAAATCAGTAGTGCATGATTAGAAGTTCTAAAAGGAGTAGTTCCTAAAGTTTTTCTCACAAATGGAAGTATTTTAAGGAATTGTCCATGAATAAGATATTATTTAGTAATAAGTACTTCATATAATTGATGAAAATGAGATTATTTTCACTCTTATGTTAGTGTGAATTTAGAACATCTAGATTTTACTCCTGAAGGATAGTGATTTTATATCAATTAAGTGATTTGTGAGTTTTCATAAATATTAATGGTTACAATAATGTGTTAATGTGGTTATATTATGAACATTATAACATTAATTCCACTTATATATTCAAGTATATTAGCAAAATTTTAATTAATTTTTTTTATATTAGCTTGATTTTTTGGAACCATTTAAAATTATTATATCTCTTTAATGATTTTTATTTCATCACAATTTTTAACAAGATAAATATGGTTGTATGTTTCATTTTTACGATGAAACAAGATCATACTGAAATATTATTTGAATCAATCATACCCTAATTTAACCCCTCTCTCAAGGTATTAAACCTATTGGAGAAAACAAAGATGAATGATGGGTGATGAAACTAAAAGATGGATGTTTTATGAATCAAGGACAATGAACCAGAGGCAACCAATTTCAAGTGAGATAATCTGAAAATTATGGTTACTTGTGTATGATGTTGTAAAATTAATTTCCTCATTAAATTATTGGTCATATTGGATAGAAGAGCATAAACAACTTATGTTAAGGAGATAGAGTTTTTGATGTTTCATTGTTGAATAGTGTGATAAAGTGATTTTTCAAAGAGAATGGATGTGAGTTATTTATAAAAATGCATGGAGACTCAAACAACAAATACCATAGAACTTTTCTATTCAAAAAATCGTGGACCGACAAAGAAAAATAAAATTAATGGGGATAAAATTTTTGTCTCATTTATTAATGGTTTACTCAGATCATGTGTATAATCTTTATGAAGTATTGATTCAATTAATTTACATGGTTTAAATTTTATATAGAAGTTATAAAAATAAATGTGGCCATTCCTTAATTAGTTTTTTTGGATTATAGTATTCATTTTAGTGGTGAAAATCATAAAGTATATTTATAGAATCATGTAAATTGATATGTGTATAGTGTACCATTTACCCCTATAAGAAAATTATAGAGCTAATAAAAAAATAAAAGTTCAATTGATATGGATTGAACCAAATTAGTGGAATATGAAACTTATCAGTTATTTTAAAAACAATTTATTTGGATAATAGGCCTCATTCAAAACCATTTTTTATATCACTCATAAAATGGTATGTCTCTTTATGAAATATAATATATGAATATTCAAATATTTAAGTATATGAGGGTTTTTATAATCCCATATATCATCAATGTGTAAGGTAAAAATATGAGTATGTTTGAGAAAATAGGTTTTAAAAAAATTCCTTTAGATGTATACTAAATAGAATGAGGTATCATTTATACAGAATTAAATCAAGGAAGAGTATTGATACTGATGATTTAATGGTGTGGGAATACACTATTTCATATGTGAAAAAAATAACACTATCAGAAGTTAATGAAAAAGATAGAAAATATTTTGGACAAAATATTTGAATTTTAGGAAATATAGATTATTTGACTTATGGACTTAAAGAATATGGGGATTCAATAATTTTTTGTGATTAATAAAAAATAAATTCAACCCATATAAGGATAAGGAAGTGTGTGGAAGTTCAAAACATAATTGGTTATCATGTAAAATATTTTTAAACAATGAGAAAAATCTTAGAAACATAATATGATTGATTAATTTCTCATGTTATACTGAGTAGTGTAGAAAATTAATAATGTATCTAAAGTTGATTCATTCCATGAATGATGAATTTGATTAAATTAATTATAATAACACTTGGGAGTTAGTTAAAAAATCAACAAATCATAATCTTATTAGAATAAAATATGAGTTTAGTAAGAAGTTGAATAAGAATGGTGAAGTTAATTAGAATAAATAATGTATTATTTTTAAATGGAAATGTAAATGTGAATTCATTGAATTTTATAATAAATTTTCAGTAGTTTCAAGGATTTAAAACTTAAGGATGTTTTCTTACCACACAAGGAATAAATAAAATTTTCCAAATAAGTTTCATGATAGCATTACTCAATGATGAACTTAAATAAGTTTACGTTTAGAAACATGATTTTTTAACTTATAGATGAAGAAATATGTGTTTTATGTTAAATAAATAAAAATATGGGTAAAAATAATCTCCAAGGTCATTGTATTGAAAGCATGTATTGTATTTAATTTCAAAAAAAAATAGAAAAAAAATATTGTACTTTAATATATACATAAAAGAAATTAAGAAAGTATCTATCACTATTAACATCTATATTGATGATATTAACTTTATTTAGAAGGAATAATGTGTTTTGAAAGATTTTTTAATTCATATGTAGTATTGTTTTTGAAAATTCGACATTGTAAAAGTTTAATTAAAACTTACGACTTTAAATTTATCAAGATAAATATCACCAGTAATTACTGATGAATTATGGAATAGAGGATGTGAAGTGAATTTCTACACTAATTTTCGTGGGAACTAAAAAATCATATGATAGATATGGAAAATAATTTGATCAAATGGAGTTTATAAATTTTATTTTGAGTTTTCTCTACTTGAAAGACTTGAGATAAAATATTGTCTATATTATTAAATTTCATTTAAGATATCAAGGTGTGCCTAAGGAGTATCATTTAAATGTCATGAATATAATTTTAAGTAATATAAATGGATATTTATATTATATTTTGATACAAATAGTAAAGGAAATATCGATCTATTTGTACAAACTAATAATAATAGAGTTGAATGTTTTGATGATTGAAATATGTGTCTAGTAAAGCATTTTTTATGGGATAAAGGTGTGTTAAAAAACTAGAATGAAAAAATAGATTACATTGAGTATAGTGGAAGTGGAATATATCACTACTACTCAAAAAATAAATCAATTTATATGGATAAAGACATAACTTAAATATATTAAGTTGGAAATGAAATCACCCTTATTGATGGGTTGTTCTAATCAATGTTTCATCAATAATTTAAGAAATCCATATCAAAATATTCAATCAAAAAACATTGATATAAATTACCATTTTATCATGGAAAATATTAATGAAAGATTCCCATATATATAGTACTATACTATATAGGAAAATTTGGAATATTGGGTTACCAAATAATCACATCATGTTATATTTTAGAAACTAAATTTGATGATGGGAGTTAAACATAAATCACCTCAAGGTTAAGGTATGGTGTGTTTTTTCCTATCTTGATTATTATATTTTTTTTAAATGGGTATAATGATAAAAAATGTATAAAATGGTATTTATTTTCTAATGGGATAAAAATATCTTATTAAAGGGATATATTCTTTTAATGATAAGATAATACCTTGCCCAGAAAAGAAAGGCTCTTTTATTAAGAAAAAAATTAAGCTTACCTGAGTCTAAAAATAGGTTACTTATCTTGATCCCTATCTAGAAGGAGAAAGAGTTAATTAGGTATTTGGTCATGCCATAAAGAATCAACACCATTGGCACATTTGTTAGCAAGGCCATTTTCCACTGAATTAGATTCCCTGTACGTATTCATGATAATATGCTCTATGGAAAAAAGATAACCCATACATTTTATCAGTCTGTTGGTGAGATTCCAAGATAGATGAGATACTCCCATGCAGATAGCATAAAAAATAATTGTAGATTCACTTTCAAGCCATATCTTGTTCCACCTATAATTCTTGGCTTTCTCCACTTCCACGATAATACCAATCATATTTGTCTCAATTGAAGAAGAAATGCCACAAGAGACATGGAAGCAACCAAGGATGAAGACCCGATGATTCTTGAAGACAGATTCATACCCATAATACCCCATATTTCCCATCGATTCACCATTTGAGTTAGCTTTAATCTAGACTTTAAGATGGACCTACCAAAAAACCTCAAATGTACCATGAGGAGTCTAAAAATTCCCTTTAATTCCCACCCAGCTAATAACATTCAGGTCATTAATTGAATTATTGAAAAAAATGATTCTTTGGAATTTGAAAATCTTATACAACAATAAGAATAACTGATAAAGAATCACCAATTTTGAAAGAATAACCCTTATGGCCTACTTTGTTTCTAGCATACTAGATGAAATGAAGTATCACCACTATAGCCACATAAAACAGATGCATCATCTATGGTGAAAGCCCCAAGTAATGCCAGCCTTCAAAAAAGCTGATAATGGAGTCTGTTTAAGGTAAAGAGACATCAAAGATATCGAAAATATCCCTCCACATAGCTGATATAGCAACACATGATAGTAAAAAATGTTTTGCATCTTCCCTATGTTTATGGAAAAGCAGACACAAGGAAAAAAGATAAATACCATGTTGTTCAAGGTACATATCCATTGTAAGTTTCCCGTGAACAATCCTCTAAGAAAGTATAGACTGGGATGGGCTAATGAAACTCTTGTGCATTTTTTTCAGCCACTATTGGTTCATGTTACATTGTAAAACATGCTTGTAAAACAATTTAGTGGTCAAAACCCCATTAGAAGTGGGTTCCCACACTCAAAAATCTACTTGGTTGGAGAAATAGTAGTTGTTCACAATTTAAAGGATATGAGATGGAAGACCCTCCATATTCCCAAGTTGTTCATCAATAGTATCATCCAAGTCTAGATTACTATGCTCATCCAAAACATCATTAAAAAGTGGAATTTCAGTCCAGTTGGACTTCCAAAAAGGGAGAAGTGACTCCTTCAAGACCAACCATCTGGAATGTAAATCAATAGAAGCATAAATGAGTTTGAAATCATGCCATACCAAAGAATCAATGTGACTGCAGGATCCATTCTTAAGTCAATGCATGAATTTATCCCAAAGAAAATTGAGTGCCTATGAGTTTATATTGATAAGTATCCACAAAAAAGAAGCCTGTAATGAGTCATTGAAGGACCCAAGCCTCTTAATGCCTAACTATCCTGTTTCATAAGGTTTGACGCAGGTATTTCATGATACTATAGATAACTTTCTCTCAATGATGTTTCCACTCCAGATAAAATTATTAATAGAAACATGTATGCTCTTAATGATAGATACATGACATTTATACCCAAAAAAATATTTTATTAAAGGGGATTATATATTAAGGTAGAGTTTTTAAAAAGGTTGATTTATGATTTCATCATTCACATGTGGTGTGTGTGTGATTTAAGCTATTATTTCATCATGTGTGTGTTTTTGTTGATGATTGAGAACATTAATAATTTGTTTTTTCAGTATATGTGTAGGAAAATAAAATTACCACATATAGAAGGATAAATTTGAGGACAATAGTTGATAAGAAAATATATGAAAATATATTTTTTAGGGAAATTTTGGAGTTAGATGTTATTTACTCTTAAAGAAAATTTTAAAATCTTATTCATTATTCAGGTTTCCGACCTTTATTTTACTCAGATAGGCTTAGAATTATTGAGTAATGATTAATTTAAATGTTTCAAGTTGATTTATGTTCATTTTGAGGACAATAAAATTCAATATGGTCATATATAAGAATATATTTTGAGTGATTGTTGTTCCCTATGTTAAGTTTTATGTAAAGAGGGAACTATTATTTGATGAATAAACAGTTACTATAACTAAATGGGTTATTTTAATTTTTTGTTAAAAAAATAATGTTCCATCATCGATGAATAAAATTTATTCAAAGTTTCTAAATATTTCTTCAATGTTTATCAAGTTATTATTAAAGTGGTGGAAGTCAATTGGAGTGATGTTAGAAGATGGAATCTATTTAAAATGAATTAAGAGAAAAAGAATATTGGTTTTCAGTGAACAATCTTATGATTTTCATATTTTGAAAATTTATTATGAAGGTTTAAAAAAATTGTTGGAATTTTGATAATGTTTTTTGAAGAATTGATGATAATTTTGTTTTTATCATGGGGAATCAAATCACACTATTATTTTGTTTAATTAGTCATTTTAGGTGAATAAAATGATTTTTTTTAAATAAAAAACACTATAATAATGTTCCATATAGATAAAAAATGATGCTTCACCCTTATTCCATGATGAATACAAAAAAATTAATTCAATATGCTATGTTTTTTTTCTCAATTTTGAAGTTATTTCTTATATATTTCATTATTTTTAAACCATATGATCATCGAGATCATGATTCACATGTAAAAATAAAAATTATGATGAAAACTTCTTAGTTCATCTTTTTTTATATTTTTTCAATTATAAGTATTTATTTTAAATAATTTGGTTGTATTGAAATAATAAAAATCTTGGTTAACCTCACCAGTCCTTGGATTGACATGAAATAAAAAAATGGTTTTGATGACTTGGATTTATGTGTGCCTAATGGACTACCCAATATTTTCCATAAATGTCTCATTAAAAAATGGTAATTTGAAGGTATTATGAGTTTTGAAGTTTGATAATTTTGTGAGAAATAATCCAAATTGAAGATGGAAGTTAATTTTTTTAATTTTAATTCAGACATTAAAAATTTAGAGAAGAATCATTTTACTGATGAATTTTTTCCCATAGATTGGATATAATTCTTCGTAACTTAAAAAATCCATAATTAAATGATTTATTACAAGGGTTTCACAATATTACATTTGGAAAATATTTATAGTTTATATTTTTAGATAATTAGGAAAAATTATTATATATAAAACCCTTACAAAATAAAGTGGACACTACCACTCAATGTCCATTTTTTCACAAAAAAATATCATTCCTAAATTTTAATTAGGTTTTATTAAAAACATATGTACTTTTTTTATAAGGGATATTCAAATAGGAAAGACAAACATTTCTATAGTTACTACTTATCCTTAATCCCTATGATTTTTGTTTTTTGAAAAAATGGGATGAGAATAAAAAGCTCAGTAATGGATATAAAAAAAAGGAAACCCATTAATCCAATTGAAATTAAGAAAAACCCAAAAGGGTTTTTTCATTTTTTTTAAATATGTATTGAATTTGGAATAATAAATTTCTAAAAAAATATAACTTTTTCACAATGTTTTTAATCAAAAAATTCATAAGAACACTAAAATGAAAAATCATAATTCATGACGGTTTATTTAAAAAAAATTATATTCCATTAGAAAAGTCATTTACCCGTATGAGATCCTAAACAATCTTCAAAATACACGTTCATTTTCTTATCATATAAAATCAGAAGATTACCATAAAAAACAACAACAAGATCATGAAATATATCTATGGATAAAATATTGAAATAATCATAAGGAAAAAATTAACTGATTTTATAATGATAGAATTTATAATACTAAATATCATTGTCATAACTTATAGGCCTTGTTTTAAGGCATCAAAATATATAATTAAGGCCACATGAAAAGAAATCAAAAATAATAAGGTACGTATTCAAAAAATCTATATGATACATTGAATCATAAGGAATACTGATGCATAGAGGGGATATTATGGGCCATGAACATCACTTAATAAGTTCAATTCATTCATCATATGAATAAATAACAATACAATTCATAATCAACATAAACATTTATATTAAAAAACAATAATATAAAATGGAAATATTATCCCCAGTAAATAAATAGAAAAAATGATCATAATCCATCCATAGAAATAAGTTAGATGTTATCATTGGATTATATCCCCAATAAATCATAATAATAATCAAAATAAATTAAAGAGTATGGAAATACCTTTAAAATAACAATCTAACCATTCTTTAAATACATGAGAAAAATAAAATTCTTTTGAAAACTTTTAAAAAATAATCAATATTGAGAAAAAACCTTTATTTTAGAATAAACATGGAAACATTTAAAGGAATCATTAATTCACAGAAAATTCATGATGGTAGGAAAAGACACTATTTCGTAAAATATTAAAACAATGAATCCCTTCACACTTGTGGTAAAAATATATGAAGTTCATTGTTTGGAAAATGATAAGAAGACTCATTTCATATTATAGTAAACAATATCAAAAGTATTTTAAAATAAACATTAACAATCATTGTAATATATATAATAAAATTCATGAAACATTTATTTGTCATCTATATGGAGGATAAATATTTTGTAAAGAAAACTTTAAAATAATGGTTTAATAGAAAAATTCCCTACGCCATATCCCATATCATTTTCTATGTTCTATAAAACGTGAATAATAATATTATATTATAGTTATACCTTTTAAATTTTTTTCTATTTTATTCCATTATCATTATTCATTATATTTCATTTATTACCGTGACATATTTATTTACAAAAACCTGTAAAATTTATGTCAGATGTTTTGAGGACATTCGATTAATAATTCTAAAGAACATTGGTAGGATCACCTTGGTAAAAGGGGTTATGTTCAAATAATATAAAAAATATTAATAATTAAATAATTATTATGTTTTTAAATTAAAAATAATTTTATAATCTTCCATAAAATGTGTATATGAAAAACAAACAACATCGCCTCGTAAAGGAGGTAGTCTACATGTATACAAGAGAGATTTTAAAATTTTCCAATGGGAGGAAGGGTAATATGGTAAGTAATATGTAATCCTTCTAGAATAATAATTATTCCCTGAATATAATACTTATTCATTAAATATTTTATAATAACTATCCTTGTGTGGTGGTGATGTAAAACGAAACACATCGGTTTGTGGAGTTGGTAGTCCACGCAAATGAACGAGCAATGTTTTAATTTACAATAGGATGGAGAACGATTTGAATAAGTATTATTACATAATAATAATAGAATTTAATTTTATGGAATATTATAGTACTATTATATCAAAATAGTTATGATATAATTGAATGAGTTATAAGAATAAATAAAAATAAATAACTCAGTTGAGAGTTATACTTGTTCATTGGAAATCCCCCTTTAGCATACACCTTAAGACTTATTAAGATGTCCTTAATGGAAGAAAATACAATATAGTAAGAGGATTATTAATCTAGGAAAGTTTTTGGGTGGTTATTTTCTAGAATAACCAGATCATAATGTGTGGTTAAGAGAGGAGATTTTATTCCCTTTTATAAGTGAGGTTAGTAGAAAACTAGTAAATACTTTAAATATTAATATATAATTTGTGTCTAAATTATTTAAAATATAAAAAACTATTATATAATAAAATTAAAGGAGGTTAATATTTAAATATAATAAACCAATAAATTTTATATAGGTTTAGGTGTAATTGAAATTCATATCATATTGTTTAACCGCCTGTTAACTCTTTTTAACATTGACTGTTGTAACACATTTTTAACACTTTACCAGTCATAAAATTAATTTTAATTATCAAAAGTGGAAAAAAATGAAACATGAATGATATTATTGATAATTTACAATCTAATAGAGTCGATATACTATTTTTATAAATTAATAATGACTTAAAAACAATTTCTAAACATTAAATACAACTTAAGGTCATTTTCATGACTATTCACATATCATGAATTTAAAATAATAGATATGTAATACAATTATAATATAATATATTTATCTAACACCTATGAATTATTATTAACCACTAAATTCATCAGATATCGTAATTCATCCAAAATATATTACTATTAAATTTTTTATATCATTTATTTGAATTTTCTACTGCTTCCACAAGCATTGTGTCAGTGTTGTGTAAGCGTTCATGGTAATTAAACTAAATATAAAAAATAAAAATATATTAATATAATAAAAATAATTAATTAAAATTTAAAATATATATTTTTAATATTTTATATCTCCTTTCTATCTATATTACAACATATTAATGATGTTAAAGGAGAGATAATCACATTTATTTAATTTTTAAAAATGAAAACTGATATAAATGTAATAATCAATTTCAAGTGGTGAAAAAATGAGGAATTTCAGAATTTCAGATTTTAATGGTAGAATTAAATCAATAAAATTAAATAAATTTTGTTTTTTGTTTAATTTGATACATTATCTCACAGTTTTACACATAATTAGCCTATTTTAAACATTATCGTAGTGATAAACTTTTACCAAGGTTATAATTCATTATGGGAAATAATTAAATTGAAATATTTACTAAATTAAAAAAAATTGATTAAAAATATTAAATATATTTTTAATGATTAAGTTTTTATAATTTGGAAAAAAAATTAATTTTTAATCTAACTTCCCAAAATGCAACAAATAATAGTTTTTAGAAAATTGTGTTTTTAAGCATAAAAATGTTTTTATTAAAAACAAAGAATACTTCTAATTACTATGGAGTTAATTGGGATATATTTATTCAATGGGATATTATGTTATTTTAAAACCAAATACAAAACATAGTGGGATATTTAAATTAATTTATTAATGATGGTAAATGAAAGTTTTACAATAATCTGTATTTTTACTATTCACTCAAAAATTAATATTTTCATAAAAATACAAAAAAATCATCCTAATAATATTATGAAATGGTGATTTCAAAATTATATCCATTTTTGAAATAAAATTGATAAATTTAGTTGAAATTAATTATAACATCCACTCATATAATGCAATTAAAACAATTTTTGAATAAAATTTATTTTAATGAATAAAATGATTTTATCCTCATTCCATTCTTAATAAAATAAAATTAATGATTATTAATTATATTAATTTGATATATAATCTAATAATTTTATTAGATCTATTTATAAATAATGATTAATATTCTAGCATCCAAAATGGGGATCTAATAATAGGTATCCCGACCCGGTTGGCCACATGGCCTGAAGTGCACCTCCTTGTATGCCAGAGGTTTTTGACTAGAAGTGAGGGCCTAGGGAGTGTCAATGGGGAGATTATTCCCTCTAGTCAGAGTATAATATAATTGTATAAAATAATATTTAAACAACAAAAACAATTATAATGTATTAATGAAAGATACATATTTATATAATATAGAAAGACATAATAAATAACCCAATTCATATAAAAATGATTATAATGTCAAGGTACTCTATAAAATGGAAATGCATAGGATTAGAAGCATAAATCATAAAAATATTGATATAAGAAATAAAAAAAGTCTCAAGATGAATCTAATAGGATCACAAGAAAAATATTGTTCCTTTTCTCTCGTAATCTATCCTAGGCAGACAGTGAAATATCCATTTTTTTGAACCTTTCCATTGACCCTAAATATGATCAAGAGGTGTATTTTGGTACCAATAAGTGACTTAAATAGGGTGTGAGGTATAATCATTAGGACACCACTAACTACATATTGAAATATCCATCCCATCTATATAAAATGGAAGTCTGTATATAAGGACCTAACCTTAAAACATTACATAATCTTGAGTTTAGTCATGAATTTTACATTCTTTCACATTGAATATATTTTTAGGTTTGTATTTTTAGAGAATTAGGGCATAACTCATACATTAAAAATCATAAAATAAAAAATGGAAACTTTCAATTAATATCCATTTTTTCTACCATATAAAACTTTTAAGATTAAACAATGATCTCTTTTATGAAAAATCTTCATAACTGTCAACATGAATTATCATAATCCTTTAATCATTCTTAATTCTTGTGAAAAACATTAAAAACGTGGGATAATCATAAAAAATCAGTAAGGTATATAAAAATAAGTAAATCATTAGTCTATACCAGAACATTAAAACCCATGAAATCTTTATCATAAAGTAATACTTTTCACCCTTAATAAGTAGTTAATACATCACATTAAAAATAATCTTATTTATTACCAATTTTGTAATCAAAATATTACCATAAAACCCATGTAATTCATAGATAAAACATATTGGTATATTAGTACATCATTATACTTGTCACTATTATAAATGGGATAACTATATGGTCAACTTCAATACATGTCACTATTAAAAATGCAATACCCATATGACTTACTTCTATACCCAATGCATTTTAGGGATATCATGGACCCACCCATTATTGGGTTATCATATAACCACCCATAATTGGTTCATCATGTAATCACCTATCAAATGTCTAAGTTCCATTATATAATAATAACATAAAAACAATGTAATTTTCAACATGTCACTCATAATATTTCATTTTCACTCTAAGAAAACATTTCAAGTTATTGAATTAATTAATATGTTTTAAAAAACCATTTTCAATATAAAAAAATACGAAAAAATTAAAAGAATTATTTTCATTTTAAAAAACAAGTAATATTTTGAAGTAATCTAGAAATAAAATAATATTCAAAGTGGAAGAAAAGTTGTTGTCATCGCGTATGTTAAGAATAAAACATTCCTTCCATCATTTAACAAAACATTCCATATAAAACACGTAAAAATATTCCTTTTAAAAATAATGAAATGAAATTAAAAAATGACATAAATTTCATTTATCATCTTTTTATATCTATATAAATAAATATGTAAAATAATATCAAGAATATTGACATAGAGAAAATATTTTTAAATTAAATCCTTAAACATTCAAAGTGTTCCATACCAATTTTAACATTTAAATCATAATCCCCATGAAAAACTAAAATTTTTAAAAATATTAAATAATAGGCTGATAGATAAAATATGGATATATAATATCAAAAGGGTTTTATATATTAGTTATAAAATAATAAATGTGCATATCATCAAGAAATATCTCAATGAAATTAGATTGAGATGAAATCCCTTAACTTGAGTCTGACTTGTCACATATGCATTTATCTTTCCGAATAACGAACTAATGTTAATTATTTACTTGATTCAGAAATTTTTTCAAGTTTATTATTAATTTCATTTCACTTATTACAATATTTTAATCAACTACATAAATAGTTAAGTTTATGCCAGGTGTTTTGACCACATTCAGCTTATGTGTCAAAAAAAACTTTGGTAGGTGAACTTTGGTCAAAGTGATCATTATATAATCATATTATAAATAATAATCATGAAATAATTATCATATTTATAAATAAATTAAACTTTTCAAACCAATCATGAAATTTTATTATGAAAAATGAACCATCGTTGCAATCATGGAGACGATAGGTCATACGTACGCATGAGTAATGTTTGATTTTTCAATGATTGTTATAGAAAGAAGTTAAGTGAAATTTTTCATTACAGAATGATAATTATATAATAAATAAAATTTAATTTAATAATATACACACATATATAGAATTATTTTTATGTAAAAGGAATCACGTAGTGTCGAGGAGGCGGTAGTCCACACTTCCATGAATGACGTTATCACTTTTCTAATGTGTGAAAGGGTAATAAAGAAAATAATATAGTATGTTTCCAAAATTTTAATTATGTCATGAATATCATATAAATTTTATTTATTTCACATATTTTTAATTAAAAACATTCTTAATATATTCCATGAATTTTGTGAGCATACCACGTCGCTTTTTGGTGGTAGTAGTCCACACGTCCACAAACGATGTTATCATAATTACACAAAATGGAAATCATGAAGGTATGTGTATATATTAATTAAATAATTATTAATACATAATAAATATTATATATATATATATATATATCATATAAAAACATTGTGTCTATCATAATTCAAAACCTTGAGTGGTGGTAAATGAAAAATGAACCACGTCATTATGTTTAGTGGTAGTTTGTCATACATGAATAGTAATTTTATTACCCATTATATGGATGTTTAGATAATTTTAGTTATGACTGATAGAATAAAAGCATATTAGTATATTTATTATAAATATTTTATCATGTAATCATGTGATAAGAATAATTTTTGGGGTTGGAGACTGAAAATAAAATAAAAGATCATGCGGAAGGATGTTACCTCCTTTTCGGGTAACTCCTTTTGGTTTACACCAAAGGGATTCCTTGGTTGGATTTCTACCCAAGGTGATGCTTATAAGTTTAGGGTAGGGATTTTGGGAGCTTATTTGATTATATTTTGGGTAATAAAATTGATTTATATTTTTGAAGACATGGGAAGGGTGAGTGCCTTTTTATAAAGGAGTAGTGGCATTCTTATAAATTTTTGATAACGGAATTCCACCCACGTTTTTCTCATGTAAAGTGGCACCAATAAAGGTAATAATTAAATAAAATTGAGTATAGGTTCTAAAAATGGATTTAAAATAGGTTTTATACATGTTTTTAGGTCATTTTGGGGATTAATTTTAAGGTTTAGTCCCTTGTTAAGCTAGTTTTCCTCTTAATCGTTGTAATTAATTTTAATTGTTTTCACTAATATATTAGGTTAAAAACTAATTTGATCAAATAAGACATTATAAATTATGATTATTCCAAATATGGAATACATTTTTATAAATTAAAATCATATAAGTGGTAGAAATTAATTTAAATTTAATCCTGTAAACGAGGCGACAAAGTAGATTTTTAACGTAAAAATGTTCAGAAGTTTTTTAATTTTCAATATCTAAATTCAATGTGAAATTGTTTCTAATGAACTAAATTGGTTTAAATGATATAAAATTTATAGAATTATAATTTAAAACTAAAAATAAATTAATTTAACGATATAAATAAATTAGACAAAAAAGCAGTTTTGAACGAGAATTCAGTATTATTCACTATTCATCAAAATGTAAAAGTTCTCAGAAAAATAGCAAAACTTCACCCAAAGTAAATTTTTATATTTTCCATTCAAAAATGAAGTTTATTTTTTCATATAAAATTTATAAAAGTGTCAAAATTATAATTAAAATGGGTTCTTCGTTAAAAAGAGGTAAAACTACCTTTTTAAAAATATAAAGATTTTTATGCTTACAATTGGATTCATTCATATTTTAAGCCTATAAAATTTATTGGATGAATGGAAAAAAATTATAAAAATTTGTAAACCTAATATAGTTATTACTATTCATTATCACTAATAAAATGGTTAGGCGATAACAATCACTTAAAATAATAATATTAATAGTTTATTATTGTTCGGTATAACTCAGTCTAGAAAGCAAAGCAAGATTTCAAAAAAACATTTTTGCATGTCAGGTATGATATTGGACATTGCATCACTTTTATGGTTAAATTAATATATAATTCATGAATATTAATAAATATTAAAAATAATTATTCTATCAATACTTGGGATGTTACATCCTTCCTCCCTTTTAGAAATTTCATCCTCATAATTTTATTCACTTATCAAATAAGTGGGGATATTTTTCCCTTATAGAATTTTCTTATTCCCATGTTTCTCTTCAACCATGTAGCTTTTTCATAAAACATTAACTTGATTAATTACCTTATACCACAACAATTTCTCTCTACATTCAATAACCTAAACTAGTTATTCCTCATAATAAATATTCTCTTCCAGTTAAACTACTTCAGAGTCCAAAACATAAGAAGAATCTGGTACATACTTCCTTAACATTGAAACATAAAATATTTTGGGTACCTAGGATAAGATTAGGGGTAAATCCACTTGGTAGGAAACTATCCCAAATTTATCTAGGGATTTCATATGGTCTAATGAACCATATACTTAGCATCCCTTTATTATTAAAACACATCACACTTTTCCATGGAGAAACTATTAAAAATATATGATCACCCACCTCAAAAAAGGTCTTTTCTCTAGTTATCCACATAAATATTCTACCTAATTTGAGATTTCCTCATGTGACACTGAAGTAACTGAAAATTATCTTTTATTTCCATAACCAACTCTATTCCCATTAACTTCCTTTCTCCTACATCATCCCAAAAACACAGTTTCTGACACTACTTTCTATATAATTCTTTGAAAGGTTCCATTTGTACACTAGAATGAAAACTATTATTATAATAAATTTTAACCAAAGAAAGATTTCGATCAAAACTGCCTTTTTAATTCATTTATTAAGAATTAATAATATCCTATAGTGTATGAATCATCCTCTCGGGATGTCCATCATATTCAGAATGAAAAGATATACTAAAATGTAATTTAGTACCCAACGAATTCTGAAGTCCTTTCCAAAAGTTAGACGTGAACCTAAGATCATAGTCTAATATAATGTAAATAGGAACTCCCTAAAACTAATAATATATTTTATATATAGTCTATAGAGATGATATAAATACATTGGGTCTCAAATTGGAATCAAATGTGTAGATTTTTTTAATTGATCAACAATAACCCAATCACATTATTACCTTGGGAAGTATTTGGAAACCCTACCAAGAAATCCATTGTTATATTTTAACACTTATACTCTAGTACTGAAAAAGTTTAAAGCATACCCTTTAATAATTGTCTCTCTACTTTAACATGTTGATAAGTCAAACACTTCATAATGAAGTCACCAATGTCTATTTTTATTCCATATCAAAAGTAATACTCCTCAATGTCTCTGTACATCTTAGTGTTTTCTGGATGAATGGAAAATGGAGAAATATAAGATTTATTCATCAAATCCTTCTTTAACTATGAATCATAAGGGACACATAATCATTTTCAAAATTATAAAACACATTCTTCATCAATATTAAAATTATTCAACTTACCATTATTAATGTATTATTCCTTTTCATAAAATTATTGATCCACCTTCTAAGACATCTTAATTATTTCTTATAATGTTTACTACATTGAAACATGTAAAAAATAGAGGAATTTCCTTTATCCATAACTTCTAGTTCAAAATTCATCAAATTATTAACCAAAGTTTCACATTCCAAACATAAATTGGTTAATATAGCATTACTTTTTTGACTCAAATCATTGGCCCCCTTGTTTTCTATTCCAAGATGATAACGAATCGAGAAATAATAATCCTCGATTAGTTCCATCTATCTTCTATATCTCACATTAAATTCTTTCTAAGTGAATATGTACTTCAAAATTTTTTGATCAGTATATATTTTATACTTCACTCCATACAAATGATTCATATAAAATTTTAAAGAAAAAACAATAGCAGCTAACTCAAATCATTTCTAGGGTAATTTAAATCATGAGTTTTCAAATGATGTGAAACATAAGCAATTATATTTTCATTATATATCAGGACACAACCAATTACTTTTATCTAAGAATCACTATAGATGAATATTTCACCATTTCCCGAAATAAGGGATAAAACTGGGGCATTCACCAATCTTCCTTTTAGTTCCAAAAAATAAACATTACATTCTTTTTTCTAGATAAACCTAAATCCCTTTCATGTTAACTTAGTTAGTGGGATATTTCAACAAACCTTTGGTAATAACCCACTAATACAAGAAAAAAATTAATATATGGGACATTGTTAGGTCTTGGACAGTCTTCAGTAACTTTGGTTTCAGTAGGGTCCATAGTTATGCCATATTTATAAAAAATATGTCCAAGGAATGAAATTTTATGCAACCAAAATACAATCTTACTAAACTTTCCATATATTTTCATTTATTTTTTGGTTTTCAAAACAATACTTCTACTTCTTTCATGTTACTCATTGATTTTGAAATATACTAAAATATCATCAATAAACACAACCACAAACTAATCCAAAAACTGATGGAATACTCTCTTCATAAGATTCATAAATATAGAAGGTGGATTAGATAACCCAAAGGGAATAACTACAAACTCATAATTCTTATATCTTGTCCAAAATTCTATATTTGGAATTTCATCATCCTTCACCTTCAGCTGATGGTACCTGAACCTCATATCAATCTTCAAAAAATAATGGTCTCCTTGGAGATGATCAAATAAATCATTGATTTGTGTAAAAGGTTACTGGTTATTAATATGATGTTATTTAAGGGTCTATAATCAATGAAAATTATTAGGGAACAATATTTATTTTTCAAAAATAAAATAGGATCACCCCATGGTGATTTGATTGGTTGTTTGAATCCATTATCAAGTAATTATTGTAATTGGTTTTTCAATTCCAAAAGTTCTACTTGATCTATTTAATAAGGGGGTTTATAAATAAAATTAGAATTAGTCACTAAATCCATAGTAAATTCAACTTTCCATTCAGGAACAACACTAATTAATTCATCAAGAAAAACATCCATACATTTATTCATTACTCTTATGTCACTAATCAGAACTATTTCTTTCTTTTCAAAAACATGAGCTAGATAACTTTCAATACCATATTTAACCAATTTCTTAAATTCTCGATATGTTATCAAACATATAAAATCATTGAATAACACTCTCTAGTATTTTCAATCTATTTTATCATGATAAACTAAAAGGAAATCCATACCCAAAATGATATCAAACTTCACAATGTGAGGTTCATAAATATTTATAAGAAATAAAAACCCAATAATGTTAATATTAAGATCCCTATAAATCTTGGTTTCACTAATATTCCCACCTTAAGTTTTTACCAAAATCTATATCTTACATTCATGAGGTTACATTCCCAATTTTCTAGAAAATTTATCTAAATCGAAAGAATGCAAAGATCCAGAATTAAAAAGACTATTTACATAATTTGAATGAGCCAGTAACATACTTGTCACCACTTCATTTGATTAACCAAAATAAACTATAGTTGTATAAAAATATTTTACAACTCCCTTTTTATTTCAATCTAGCTAGTTTCCACCTTGGGTAATCAAGTTTGGAAAAATATTGGAAACAATTCCTAACTCATTGTAACTAAAACATATTATTATTGGATTTTCATTGATTGTATAATCATCTTCCTTGAAGTAACTATCCATATAAGAAAAATTACCACAATTAAATCACTTTCTATACTTTGAAATAAATTATCCAAGATGATTTTTACCACACTTCTCACAAGATGGTAATTTGGTTTCCTTACCTCCAAACTTCTTTGATGAACGATTCCACATTTCCTACAAACTGGACAAATTATTTTTCTTGTTATCTTGGGATATATGGTCACTTAAAAAATCCATTTATACATTATAATAACATAAAATAAGTTTATCATAGATCTTGAACTCATTATAATCCAATTCCCATTGACATATTGGATTTAATCCTAAGTAAAACTAATTTATCTTAATATAAATATCTTGGATAAAATATGGGGCATGCCTTGCCAATCGAGTGAATTTTTTTTAGTATGTATCCACTTAATCTTCCTCATTTTTCCTCAATTCCAAGAATTTTTTTCATCCTAAGTATAACTTCCTTAGGAAAATATTTCTCAAGGAAAATATTCATAAATTCATCCCATTAAAATGCATCAATCTCTTCAACTTCCCTGATATTCTTAACTATTGAAAACCAATCGATGGATTCACCTTTAAAAAGATAAATTGAAAGAGTTACCTTTTTTGATCTAAGTAACCCATGGCATTGAATATATTTTCTAGGGATTTAATCCATCCTTCATCT
This sequence comes from Viscum album, assembly GCA_963277665.1. Taxonomy (NCBI): domain Eukaryota; kingdom Viridiplantae; phylum Streptophyta; class Magnoliopsida; order Santalales; family Viscaceae; genus Viscum; species Viscum album. Next base: position 1,585,339,865 of record OY728141.1, on the reverse strand, counting down.
ATCATAGGTTTAGATGATCCTCTGGATGATGGGGGATTTTTTTCGCATAAAATGATCCACTATCATCATATTCCTCTATGGTAGATCTCATTTCCCTATTTCATGGACACCACCACTATTTATATCATGTTTCAACTAATCCATCATTTTAAAAAAATAGATCAGTTCCAATTCCAACCATATCAGTATGTTGATTCCGAAGCATATTTTCGCCTTGGTGCCTTCCCCCCATATCTTCCTTATTTCCTCTTCCAAAAAACCATTCTAAACAAACATAATTTATATTAACCAACATTGTAATATTCAAATTATATAACATTTTTACTTGACCACAGGGTAAAATATTTCAAGTTAAAGTTATTTATATTACCCTAACCTCTAAAGTTATCTTAACCAACCTCTGATACCAACTATAAGGACCTGATCTTAAAAAATTACATAATCTTGAGTTAAGTAAAGAATTTTAATTTATTTAACATTAATAATCTTTTCAGGTCTATATTTTTAGTGAATTAGTTCATAACTCATACATAAAAAAACATAAAAATACAAAAGTGAACACTTCTTATTAGTATCCATTTTTTCCACCATATAAAACTTATAAAAATAAAAATGATATTTTTTATGAAAATTATTCACCACTATCAAAATGAATTCTCATAATCACTTAATAATAATTAAGTCCTATGAAACACATTAAAAAATTTGGGATGAACATAAAAACTCATTAAGGGATATAAAAATAAGGAAACTATTATTTTATTGAAAAACATCAAAACCCATGAAAATATTATCATAAAGTAATACTTTTTACCCTTAATAATTAGTTAATACTTTACTTTGACAATAAACTCATTTCTTACCCATTTTTTAATAAAAATATTTCCATAAAACCCATGTAAAATATAGATAAAACATATTGGTATCTTGGTAATCATTATATTTTTCATTCTTATAAATGGAATAACTATATGGTCAACTTCTATACATGTCACTCTTACAAATAGAATGGTCATATAGTCAACTTCCATACCCAATGCATTAGAGGGATATCATAGACCCACCCATCCTTAGTTTATCATTGAACCACCCATCATTGGTTTATCACATAACCACCCATCAAACTTCCAAGTACTATTATATAATCATAACAAATAAAATAATGCAATTTTCAACATGTCACTCATAATATTTCATTTTCAATCCTAAGAAAACATTTCAAGTTATTGAAATATTAAATATTTTTTCAAGACACATTTTTTATAAAAATATACCCAAAATAAAAATAATTTTTTCATTTAATAAAACATGTAATCTTGTAAAAGAATCTAGAAATAAAATAATTGTCATAGTGGCGTAAAATTTGTTATCATCACATATGTTAAGAATAGAACATTCCTTTTGTCCTTTAAAAACATTCCAAATTAAAGACGTAAAAGATTCCTTTTAAAAATATCAAAATGAAATTTAAAATAGAAGTTAATTTCCTTTATAATCATTTTATATCCATATAAATAAATATATAAAATAATATCAAGAATATCTATATGAAAAAAATATTTTTAAATTAAATCCTTAAATATTCATAGTGTCCCATACCACTTTGAACATTTAAATAATAATCTCCATAAAAGAATAAAATTTGAAAAAAACATTAAATAACATGATAATAGATAAAATGTGTAAATATAATGTCAAATGGTCTGCATATACAGTTTATAAAAGAATAAGGGTGCATATCATCAATAAATGCCTCAATGAAAGGAGATTGAGATGAAATCTCTTACCTTGATTCCGACTTGTAACGTGTTCCTTTATCTTCATGAATAATGAACTAATGTTAATTATTTACTTTCTTTAGAAACCTTTTCAAGTTTATCATTAATTTTATTTTACTTATTATAATCTTTTGATCAACTAAATAAATAATTAAGTTTACATTGGGTGTTTTGACCATATTCGGTTTATGTGTCAAAAACGACTTTGGTAGGTCAACTATGATCAAAGGGTAATAATATAAATATAAAAATAATATTTATAATATTTATAAAATAATTATACTTTAAAATAAATCTTAAAATATGGTTATCAAAAATTAATGATTGTTACAATCATAGAGATGGTGGGTCGTAGTACGCTTGAGTAACGTTCCCATTTTTTAATGATTGTTATTAAAATAAGGTAAGTGATGTTTATCTTTCAAAAATGATAATTATATAATAAATAACATGTTATTTTAAAATATATAATCATATATATAATTATTTTTAGGTAAAATTAATCACATTTGATTGAGGAGGTGGTAGTCCACACATCCACAAACAACGTTATTACTTTTTCATTGTGTGAATGGGTAATAAAGAAAATGATATATTATATTTACAGAAAAATAATTTTTCATTAAAATAATATGTGTGTTATTTATTTCACATATTTTTAATTAAAATCATCCTTAGTACATTCTATGATTTTTTTGAATGTATCACATCATTTTGAGGTGTTGGTAGTCCACACGTCCACAAATGATGTTATCGTATTTACACAAAATCAAAATCATAATGGAATGTGAATATAGAAATTATAAAAGTATTAATACATAATAAATATAATATATATATATATATAATATAAAAAAATTGTGTTAATGATAATTTCCAACCATGAGAGGTGGTACAGAAAAAACATACGACAACGTTACGTGAGGCAGTAGTTCTCCGTACACAAACGTTAATTTTGTTACCCATTAGATGGAAGTGTATGTAATTGTAGGTATAAAACTTATAATAACAACATATAGGTATGTTTAGGATATTATTTTATAATATAATCATGTAATAAAAATAATTTAGGTGGTGGGTAATGAAAATAAAACAAAAGATCTTGTGGAAAGATGTTGCCTCTTTTTAGAGTAACTCCTTTTGGTTTGCACCAAAGGGATTCATTGGTGGATTTATACCCAATTTGATGATTATAGGTTTAGGGTATGGATGTTGGGAGGTTATTTTATCATATTTGGGTCGAGAAAAATTTCTTGAGATGTGTGAAGAAATGGGAAGGGTGAGTGCCTTATTATAGTGGAGGCGGAGTGACATTTTTGTAAATTTTTGAAAAGGGAATTCCCCCCACATTTTTCTCATGTCAAGTGGGTCCAATAAATTTAAATATTATATAAAATGGATTATATGATCTAAATAAATCCATAAAATATGCTTTTTACATGTTTATATGTCATTTTGGGCATTAAGTTTAAGGTTTTGTCCCTTTTTAAGTTAATTTTCCTCTTAATCGATGTAATTAATTTTAATCACTTTCACTTGTATTTTTAATAAAAAACTAAGTAGAACTTATTAGAAATTATAACCTATTCTGATTACAAATATGGAATTCATTTTTTCAATTTCTAATCATATACATGGCATATATTGATTTAAATTTAATCTCGTAGACAAGATAACAAAGCGGGGTTTTAAAGTAAAAATATTCAAAAGTTTGATAAGTTTTTATATCTAAATTCAATGTGAAATTGTTTCCAATAACCTAAATTGGTTTAATTTTTTAAAAATTTATATAATAATAATTTAAAACCAAATAAAACATAATTTAACTATATAAAGAAATTTTATGGAAAAGCAATTTTGAATTAAAATTCAATATTATTCATAATTCATCAAAATAAAAAAGTTCTCAAACAAATTATAAAAATTCACCAAAAGTAAATTTTTATATTAATCATTCAAAAATGAAGTTTATTTTCCATATAAAAATTATAAAATTTTAAAAAAATATATTTAAAATGGGTTCTCCATTAAAAGGTGGTAAAACTACTTTTTAAAAAATATAGATATTTTTATGCTTAAAATTGGATTTATTATTATTTTAATCCTATAAAATTTATTAGTTGAATGTAAAAAATATATAAATATGTGTAAACATAATATATTTATTCATATTTATTCCCACCGATAAAATGGCTTGGCAAAAATTATCACTTTAAATAATAATATTAAATTGTATATTATTGTTCGGTATAACTTAGTCTTGTGTGCAACGTAAGATTTCAGAAAAACTCATTATTGGGTGTTGAGTAGGCTATTGTACATAGCATAAATTTTGAGTTAAAATTATTATCTAATTCATAAATATTAATAAATATGAAAAATACTTATTTTACCATTACATGGGATGTTATAGTGTATATGTGATAAATGTAAAGTAGTAATGTAAACTATAATCTGGTCAGATCTGGTAAATAAAGGACACCAGACTGACACTACATTCTTCAGCCTAATATGGAATATATCTAAACAAATTCACCATATAAATATATATATATAATTATATATATATATATGGATAACTTATTTATATATATAAACTATATATGTTGTGACATATATAGCCATAGATATATATACTAATATTATCCAAGACCTATAGCATAACTAAATCATCCATGCATAGTGATAAATGTATCATGTTGTAAATAGGGTACTCACCCAATCATTCGATCATGGATATCTATGTCATCTTTACTGTTAATATAATGATCGAAGTAAAACTTCACGCCCAAAAATATCCAGAGGAACATGAAACATCATGACCAATCTTCAAAAATGATGTTAGATATCATGAACAACATCACACATCAAGGATGTATGAAGCATCATGTCTAAAACTAGCCTCAACTATGTCTCAAAACCCATTATAAATGGCCATGTATAATAATAATGACAATAATAACAATCACGTATCTAATACTTTTTCATATTCCAAGTAATGGTTCCCAACCATTGAACATTCAATTATCCAAATGCATAAAAAATAATTTATATATGGGGAATGTGACATTATCATACCATTAACATTCATCTAATTTAAACAAGGCATTCTAATTTATTTTTCAATCCAACCCGACTAAGAATATGGATTGGTCAGGATAGAGCAAATATTTTCAATTAAATTTACATTTAATTTAATTTTTTTAAACCCACAAAAGTTTTACTCTAAGATGAATTTATTCATTTTTATGATATTGGTGTTATTTTGAGCTGAACATTAAAAATGGCCCATTTCAGATTTTTAACTGTTTTAAATTATTTCTATAGTTCAACCATAACATATTCTAAACTAATCCAAATTGAAAAATTATTTTTTACAGATTCTACACATCTAGGGATTCATTTACTAATTTTGAACCAAAAGCTGAATCGACCATATGGAATCTCAAAAGAAGCTCACAAGTTGTCCCATGAAAACTGTTTACAGTTCTGCCTATTTTTGGTGTGGGGTCCATAAATAATTATTGGTGAACCCAATTGTTGTGATATTCAATGTATGGGCGCAAAAGTAGTTTTAGAACATCTTTCATGAAGGTAATTCCATGTCATTTTTCCTTTTTAAGGGTCATTAAAGTATCCTAATCCGGAGTTTTGCGATTTGGCGTGTCTGACTTGACAGAATAAATTGTGAGAGTAAAACGAGCATAACGCTTGGATTACTTGTCCAAATACGATGAGATTTTGAGGGTAAACGGCCAAGTGAATTATGAACAACATTGAAGAAGGTCTCAATGCGTGACGATTTCATTATTGGGGATACAGTGCGTCAACATTCGGGGGACAAATTCTGGCTATAAAAGGAGGAGAGATCCACCCTCTCAAAGCATCTCTCATTCCATCCCATTCCTTCTGGGACACCAAAGAGGAGAACTTTTTGGATTTATATTTTATTTCTATTCTTTTTCATAGTTTTGTAATGCCTTATTCTTCCTCATTCATCTTGATTACCCTTACCATGGTGGGGTAAACAATTGGAGTGATTGGGGAAGGGTTGGTTTTCTATTTTTTAATGCTTGAGTTCTTGGACGCAATTGAATGAAATTTATTTCTTCTTCAAAGTTGTTTTCAATTTAATATAGCATATCTTATTATCAAATGCAATATTTCTTGAATTTTAAATATGTTATTGATTTTTTCCTTTGTAAAATAATCATTATCTCTCTCCACTAATTTCTGGTTTATATACGATGGAATAAACCAGGGATTAGTGGTGAAGTACTTGACGATCGTCAGTACGTGTTAAAGGTGTAGTGAATTTTTTGATTGTTTGGGATAAATAAGACCCGATCGGGTATTTCCCATGTCAATTAATTATATTCAATACAAATATTTTACACATGGAAGTAGAGTTGACCAAACTGAGATCTTGGTAATTTTTTCTCTCACAATCATAATTTCACTAAGGAAGTGAGAGGAAACAATTGGGGAAACTCACTTTAATCAACTAATAAAAGGAGGTTTTAATTAAATTGAACAAGGATATAATTACAATTAGGAAACCGACCCTGACTTAATCACCCTTGTTAATATCATAGTTTTTCAATCATTTGAATTTCAAATTTCCTTTCAAAAACACAATATTTTTACCCTCGTTTAAAAGTGACAAACTGATTTTGTGTGCACTCCTCTTCAGGAGACTTCCTAGGGTCAATCACTAGAATACACTTAGGAAATTTAAAAAAACAATCCATGCCCTACGACAGGCATGCGTAAAACTTGGTGTCGTTGCCGGGGAGGTAGTGCCACAATTTATTTGTATATATTTGAATTTTTCAAATTTAAAAAAGAAATTAAAAGAAATTGTTTACCATGTTGTTTTAAAATGATTATTTTTTTTATTCATGGAACAATTACCCAAAAGTTCAAGAACCAATTATTTAATCCCCTTAGACTATAGAGTATAATGTTTCTTTCTTGGATAAACAAATTCAGAGAGCTCGAATCCAAATCATCACGGAGGATGAATTTAAGGATCTCATTAAAAACCTTAAAGAGAACCTCAAATACCCTATGTTGGAGGGTTTGGGAAAAGAATTTATTGAAATTCAGGAGTATTTTCTGGAATTTTATCAAGAAATGATCAAAGTGAAACACCAAGAAGAAGAACTTCATAGGGATATTTAAGCCCAATTTGAATGAATTAGTCAAACAGTTCAAAACCTAGAGACCTCAATATAGTGGATAGCAGCACAAGTACATGTATACCAGGATAAACAAATGGAGCTATAACAAGAACCAAAACCAGAAAAATTGATGGAAGAAGTAGCCCCACAAATCCATCAAGTTGAAGAACCCATGGAGGCCTTGATGAAATTAAAAGAAGATACATTGAGCCCAGCTCAATCAATGTTGGATGAGATTAATGAAGAATATTTAGCAATTGAAATACATAAGGGAGATCAAAAAGATCTGGATAACTTCTAGAATGAGTGTGAGGAACCTCTTGATCCAACTATTCCTCATAATGTAGAAGATTCAGAAAAATTGAAGGATGAAACCACCCTAGTAGTGGAATTTGAAGAGAAGAGAGAGGAGCCTGACTACCTACCTCTATTTAGGGAAATTCAACTATAAGTGGAACCTCCCATTGAAGAAACAATTGAAGGCAAACAAACTCAGAGAGATAATATTTTCATAAACTCATTATCATTTGATTTTTTTTAAACTGAATTAAGTATTACCACCCCTTATTTTAATTTTTCAGATTTATCCAACACTTTTATTTCCTTAGAGGGAGAATATGCATCTGAAGAGGAACATCTGGAAGTCCCCAAACCCATTGAACATTTATTGGAGGGAGTACCAGAGAAGATCGAAGTGGATTTTCTAGAGAAAAATGAGTCACAATATACTTACTTTGAAAGGGAAGAATTTGATATTGATTCTTAAAGCTTAAATTTTTTTCAAATAGAATTAAACTCTGACATTACCTTTTATTTTTTCACTAATGTATCATAACTTTAGCAACCACTGGATAATAAAGAAGATGGTGTTCAAGAAAAACCCAAGAAAGAGGACTCATTCATTATTCTAACCCCACCATGCATGTTGTATCTCATTACAATGTGGGTGGACTTGGTGTATTTTATCGATGGAGTCCTCAAGAAAAAAGAAGAATTTCATCCTAGAAAAAAAAAGTTTTTGTTGGTTCATGAGCAAGAAACTTCACCCACAACTAGATTGGGGATAACCAATTAGAACTTCCCCTCTAGTGGTAGTCAAAACCAAGGTCCCACTTGGGGGATTAAACCAAGATTTATCCTTCTTTTCTCATTCAAATTCTATTTTCATTTCTTTTAATAAAATTTTTATGTTTTCTTTTTTCATTTCTTTAGGTTTTCATAGAGCAACACTTAGGATATTAACTCAATGTTGCACTGTGAATAAGTTAGTTTGTACCACTCCTTTTTACTTACTTGTTTTTTGTGAATCAATAAAAAATATTCTTACATGTTAAATCCACTTGAATTCATTGAGGACACTACATAATTTAATTATGGGGGATGTAACCTTTTTATATTAGGATTTTCATTTGTTGTGTATTTTTAAAAAAAAGCGTTTTCAAATTTTTGTGTGTTTGTTTTTCAATTTTTGGTGTCTTTTTTTAAACTTTTGAGCTGACATGATTATCATTACCATTTGTGAAACTCATTTCAATGAGTGAACCAATCTATTCCATGAAACTGAGATTAAATGAATGATGAAATTACTTTGTTTAAAGTTCAAATATTTTTGAATTTCATGAAAAGTACACTGATTTTTGAAACCCATGCCATATTTCACTGTCTATATCATTGAAATCACTTTATTGTGAGGCTTTTGAACCATTTTTGACATATTATTTTCATTCACCTAATTTCTTGAGAGAAAAAACCATGCTTTCTTTAACAAAAATTTGATTTATTCCTTTCAAAACTTGAGGGTTTGGGGTACGTGTGTTTTATATGATTAAGGCATTTATTTGGTTTGAAGACCACTTTTCAAAATAATCCTTTTCATTATGGCCTCCCTAATACGTTAATCATTGTAGCCCTAATAGCCATGAATAGCGTGTTAGGTTAGCCACATTACAAGCCAATTTTCCCTATCCAACCTTCTCTTAAATTGAAATTTCATGATCTAGTTGAAGTTGAGTGTGGGGGAAGACGCCTTGTGGTGTACTAACTCATTTGGTGATACTTTTGGTGGAATATAAAATGTTAAAGAGCTTATGTTTCTACTGAATATTTAATTTTGTTAAAAGTTGTTCGTTTTCTAGAGCTTTCATGATAAGAGAAGTTGTGCCTTTCTAGAGCTTCTGATATAAAAAGAAAGTTATACCTATCTAGAGCTTTCAAAAAAATAATGTTTGAAAAGATTGAAATTTTTTCTGCTGAAATTCTGAGCTGATTGAATGATGATGAAGCCTATTTTCTACAAAGAGGAAGATAAGGAGACCATATTTGAGTGAAAATTAGAATCTTTCAATTTTGCTTCAAAAAGAGCAAAGCCCTCTTTTTTCGGCCTCGGAATTTTTAACATCTAAATCCTACCAACCAGAAGCCACAAAACAACCTTGAAAAGTCCTCATGAGAAACACATGTCCTTGACTAACATCGGGTGGAGAAGTAGGAATTTATCAATCCTATGGTGACTCTTGTGTGAGTTTGGATGATAAAAGCTTTGTTCAGCATTTACATTTGTGAGATAAGAGAAAAATCATGTGAGGTAGGTGTTTTGTGTGCATGGGATAAGAAATAAAGTGGAAATATATTAAAATCTAAAAAGGAAAACTTGAAATAATTGTTTTTTATGAGGCATGATATCTGTCAAGACCCGTCCAAGTGTGGCCAGAGCCGTAACTCCCCAAACCTGCCTCTAATAGGATAGGGGCTGGTGACTAGCACTGAGTAGGCATATCACTAACATGGGAGGTATTGCCTATAAACCTGTACACACTCACACACATCTTCAAGACCACAAAGCTGAAAAGTGAAAACTAATAAAAGTGGAAATGCATGCATACATGAAAAACCCAACCAACAGACTATGACATGAAAGTAAAGTACAATAATGTAAAACCCTGGGCCAAAAGTACAAACCCACCAAAAAAAGTCTGTAACAAAGTCCAACCTATATAGTAATGTACTGGGACTACAATCTGTAGTCGTAGGAACACACCTCGGCCTATCTGATATCACTGAGCACCGTTCGGTCTTGGTCCACCTAGAATCCTGTCAAAGGCTCGCTCATCTGCACAAGACACGACATGTGTGGGAAAATCCCATACAGGGGTGAGTATAAAAATACCCAGTAGGAAACCCCTAAACCACAAAGGAATAAAACAAAGTAAAATACCACAAAGGAAAGATACAGTCATCTCTACATAGTATATGTTTACAGAACATATAAAAAGAATATCCAGATATACTCATACACAATCGACCATCGCGAAACCCCAACTAAGATCCAGCTCGAAGATTCCACTAAGTACGTAACAGGGAGAACACACTCCTACGTCTGAAGAGAGAGATAAGAAGTACTCATTCTGGGAGTACACACTCCACAAGTACTTGAGAATATGGTGCTTAGATGAGGATCACAACCAATAGCCATGGGGTGATTCCAACAACTCAGTCTGAACTAATCTGTTAAGCATAGGATTGGCGCCCGGGTAAAGTTGCTCACGTCGATACCAAGAAATCTACCTAGGGTACCAGGAAAGAATAGAGAATCCAACTCCAAGACTCGCAGAGGGGATTCCAACAACTCTATTCAGGAAGTCCTGCTGAAGGGATCATACTCTTTTATATAAGAAAATGATATCAGAAACCTTCAGGAGAAAGACCAAGGGGACGAAACCTAAGGAAACTAGTCCAAATAACAGAAGGCAACTAGCTCAAGCCATGTAAAACATGTTACAAAGCGTGTAGTATGGTTACACGTTTTGTTCCTTGACTCCGGGTACTGCCCGTGTAAACGGCCCGTGTCATCCATCCCAACTATGTAAAACCCAACTACATGGCGTGTAGAAGGACCACACGTCGTGTTCCCTGACTCCGGGTACTGCCCGTGTAAACGGCCCGTGTCTGGAATCGAAGTCATGTAGGAAAGCATATACATGGAATGTAAGTTGAAGCACACACCATGTCCTGTCAACTGGGAAACACCCGTGTACCCTGGTTGTATGCCCGTACACGGTGTCTGTCCGTGTCGCCTGCCCGTGTACCAGTACACGAGGTGTCTCGCGTATCTGGTCGTGTTTGGCCGGGGAAGGGTATACACGTCGTGTCCTTGGTTGTGTACCCAACTCGATTTCATGAACTCCCGAAGTACACGCCAGGTGATCCCCAATGAACACACACCGTGTAGCCCATAATACATGTTGTGTAGTCGGGAAATTTCCAGAACTTCGTCTTCTTCCTTCGTGCCTTAGCTGATCTTCCGGTTTCCGATTCTGCTATCTGTTTGCTGCGAAACTCAAGACGTTGGGTCTCCTCATCATCGTGATGCTTAATCCATGGGTTTCAGGGCTTCGATTGGCTCTGAAATCTGATTTCTTCCATCCGTGCAGAAGTCATTAAAAGAACGATATCTTCCAATCCACTTCGATTCGTCCGCCGAAACCATCATTGCACCTCTACAAGATCACTTCAGTGTCGATTCTTAAATTTGTGATCATTACATCGCAGAACGGACGCGCAATGATCCGTTGTTCATCGCCCTGCGAAGAACGTGAAGAATGTGCGAAATAAAACGGGAAGAAAATACAATGAAACAAATTTTAGGAATGAACCTCCTTCGTCGTTCGTCACGGTCTTGATCCGCTCCCATTAATAGGATTAAATGGAGCAGAAATCAACAATAATAAATCAACATGGATCAATTTCCTAAAAAAATCCCCACAAAATCCCATCTTGTAATTATAATCGATCCACGGGCTAATCTATTCATGGATTAGTCCGCGTTCGTCATAGGAATCAAGAATGGTGAAAAGAAATCACAAAGAGATCAAATGCTCTACCTAGATTCGCGGTGTTCGTTGGCGAAGATTTGGTCACCACGTCGTCGTCTCCGGTGAAATTCGTCAAGAACGTCATCGCCGCGTTGGGAGGTTTTCTCCAGAGCTTTTCCAGAGCCTCCAGGGGAAATTCAGAGTTATGAGATTTGTAACCCTGATCCCCTGTGAAACCTCTATTAAAAAAAAGTTAAAAGATTTAATTGTAGCAAGGATTTAATAAAATATTTTTATTAAATATTTATTACAGTTACGTCCAAAAACTAGATTTCACCACCTCCCTGCGTCGGCCGATGTTAGGCCTTGCCTAAGGTAAAATCGTTGTTCTGAACGCAATGGTTCCCTCGAATTTCGGATCCGAGCACCCGTTCACTTTCTCAGGAAAACCCCATGTGCGCGTAAATTAAATTATTTAATTTAATTCAACCATTTGTTTCGGACTCACCGGGCCTCGGAACTACATTTCGTCTTGAATCCTGGCCTCGAAATAATTCCCACATAATATTAAAATAAATCATGGAAAAATCTGAGGCATTAAATCACACCCACCTTAGGGCTTTTACGTCCCTGAAAATCCAAAACAAAGGCTACTCAAAAAGATGTGGGTACTACACACAAATTTGAGCCTTCTGCTCCCACGTGATCTCCTAGAGATTCTCGTGATGCCACCGGAAACACACCAAGGGAATAGATCGCCCACGAAAGATCTTCTCCTGCCGATCCTCGATCTCCACTGGGTACTTAGCAAAGGTCACTCCATCATCGATGTTCAGCTCTCCCCAGTCGATAACATGCAATGAATCATGCACAAACCTCCGCAGTTGCGACACATGGAAGATGATGTGTACCCGGTTCATCTGAGGAGGTAGAGCCAAGCGGTACGCTACCTCACCAACTCTACTCGAAATCTGAAAAGGGTAAATAAACCTCGGATATATCTTGTTGCCTCAGCCAAATCTCCATAGTCCCCGTCGAGGTGAGACCCGAAGGAACACATGGTCTCCCTCCTCGAACTCCAAGGGCCTCTGTCTCCTGTCGGCATAAGACTTTTGCCGACTCTATGCAGTCTTCATCCACTCTTTGATGACCTTTACCTTCTCTGTAGTAGCTCACACCATCTCTGGGCCCATGAGTGTTGACTCTCCTGGGTCAGTCTAGCAAAGTGGTGACCTACAAGGTCGCCTGTACAAAGCCTCGAATGGTGCCTGTCGCACCCGGACTTCACGTAAGTTATAATTTTAATTTTAATTTTAATTGTATAAGTTCATTTTCCCTTTTTATATTTATTTAGTTAGAAAGAACGTCGATCCTGACGCGTGGTGCGCTTCTTGCACTGTTTAGATAACCTTTGCTTGTAAATGCTCGACGTGTGGGCAGGGCATGAGCGAAGCCGCGCAGCCCACCCGGCGTGCGAGCGGACCTATTTAATTATACCGTTTAAATCCAGTTTTTATTTATTTATTTGAATTTAGTTATTTTATTTTATTTTAGCTTGTTTTATTATTTTCTCTTCCTCATTTCTTCCCTCATTTCTCTCTATTTTATTTTATTTTGTTTTGTTTTGTTTTATTTTTCTTTATTTTCTATTCTATTTTATTTTATCTCTCTTTTATTTTTATTTTATCTTTCTCACCCTTTTTTTCACTCCCCCTCCTAATCCTTACCCTAGCCGTAACCCCCTCTTATTTCTATTTTTTTCTCTCCTTCTCTTCCTCTCTCCCTTCTCTTCCTCCCGCACACCTCCCCTTCTCCTCCTCTCCTCCCCGCTCGGCCATCCCTCTCCCTTCCCATCCTCTCCTTCCAGCTCAGCCTCCCCTTCTCCTCTCCCTCATCCATCGTGCCCCCTTCCTTCTCCTCCTCCCTTCATCTGTCGTGCCCCACTTCTCCTTCCCCTCACATCTGTGGCTCCCTTTCCCCTGCTACCTCCCACTCACCCAGGTGGCCCTCCTTCATCCCGCGCCTCATCTCCCCATCGCCCTTCCCCTCTCCCAGTCGGCCACCATCCCTCCTTCATCCTTTCGCCGGACCGACCAACCGGCTCCCCCTTTCTCCACCGTTCACCGGCCAACCTCCATCCCGGACCCCTCCGCACCACTCCTCCCTTCCCCTCTCCCAGCCAGACCGGACAGTAGCGCCCCTCCTTCCTATCGCCGGACAACAGTGTCGTAAACCCCCCTCTGCTCACCGGATAGCAGTTCCGCAACCCCTTCTACTCGCCATACAGTCGCCGCAACCCCCTCCGCTCGCCGGACAGCAGATCTGCAACCACCTCCACTCTCCGAACAGCCACTGCGCCGCCCCTCGGTTATCATTCCGACAATTTCCGTGGTCGGGGGTTTGTTTTTAATTTATTTAATTATTTTGATTTTTTTTAATTGTTAATTAATTGAGTAAATTTGTTTTAGTTGTTAATCAGTTTATTTAATTGATTTTGTTTAAGTGTTAATTAATTAATTTAATTATTATTGAATTTGTTTATTTGTTAATTAATTAATTAATTTTCTTTAGTTAATAAAATTATTTAATTGTTTTTGTTTAATTGTTGATTAAATTATTTAATTATTATTTAACTTGTTTAACGGTTAATAAAGTTATTTAATTGATGATGTTTATTTTTATGGACCGCTGATGTTTTACTGGGTTGGCATTGAGGTTGTTTGGTCTATTTTTTTAGGACCTTTTTGACGGATCCGTATGGTGCGACCATTGCGCAGCGGGAGTGTTGCGCTATATCATTGTTTCATACCAACCTTGAGGTAGGTGTTTTCACATGCTTAGGTTATCTGATCAATTAGTCTGTTGGTTTAATTAAATTTATGTGTCTTTTATTTACCTGCTGTTGTGATTTGTTGGTTTTGGTTGGTGGGACTTAGTGTTTTATTTTTATTAGCATCATGTTTAGGTTGTCTTGTTTTAATATATTGTGCCATTGGTCTTTGGACAAATGATATAGTTGAAATTTGATTCCTGTTATAATCCTATTGTGCGTTCGAGTGAGTTTTGGTACTGATGATTGTGTTGTTTTATTTTCTTTAAAACTACAAGACCAAATGTTTTCAGATGCCTGTTAAATTTTAGTTTGATTCTTGGATTGTTGTAGTTTATTTGACTGTGTAGTTCTTGCATGTTGTGTTTTGGTTTCTGAGGATCTCTGTCATGTGTAATACCTTTAATGGTTGTTTGTTTATCCATTTATATTGAATGTGTAATTTTTATGGTGTTTGACTTAGTTAACATCCAGGTGTGTTGTGTCTTGACCTTGATGAGTAGGGTGAACTTTGAATGTAGAGCAAAAAAGGGGAAGCCTGAGTACAAGGTGGGCAGACTAGACTAGCGTTCTAGTGATACGGGAGTAGCTCCGGCCCAGTTTCACTTAGCTGGATTGATGCTTACAACACTAACTAAACATTGGATGATGACTGGAGACCACTAGGTTATGGAGGTGTTTCCCTACTAGTGGCTCATGCACAGGAATGTATGATATGGATTCTTTGGTACACCGAGACGTGAGGTTCTAGGGTCCCACACAGCTTTAGTCCCTTAGGGCCTCTCCCAATTTTGTTGCTCCTGTGAAATTATATACTCATCACTGGTTGATTATGTGATTTCTGTGGGGTATAAAGGTAATAATTTTTTCATTTTCTTTTAGTACCAAAAACCACGTTCCCTATTTAAAATATTCCTTCTATAAAAACTATTTTCATTAAAGTTGTTAGTGCATTGTTTATTTTATATAATTCAAGCCTACAAACTGTTTTTTTCACCTAACATTTATGTGCGGAATCTTTTCTCTGGTGCCAACCTATTGAGCGATTGCTCACACCCTACCTACACCCTTGGGTGTAAGTAGATCTGGTTATGTCTGATGCAGGGAAAGGCAAATGTTTTGAGAGCAGTAGTCCGAGTTATTAGCTTCTTCTTCTGACTTGGTGTTGGTGTTGAAGGTCGAACAGTGGTATCCCTCCATCAGGTGACGGTTGCTGACTTGGTTTTTGGTAACCCCTTTTTGGAGTTAGTTGTGGTTGGGTTGTAGTTGTTTTTGAGACTCACTTTTGATGTTTAAAGACTTGTGGTTGCAACGCTATTTTTGAGTTCATTTTACTTGTGGTTATTCCTGGTTGTTCATATGGGTAAATTGTTCCCAAAGTTTCAATTTGACACCCGGGCACTTGTGTCAGCCCGTGGGGATCGGGAACGCCCTTCGGGCCTTACCGCGGGCTGGGTCGAGCATCGGGTTGATGGCGACCCAACTTGGTTCGTGACAGTTCCATACCAATAGTGGAATGATAACTATTGTTATAAGAGAATTCCATCAGTGGTAGGTTATCCTCCCAGCTATGATCAAAGTCAAGTATGCAAGCTCGTATAATATCCTCCAGAACCTAGATGGTCTGCTCCGTCTGACCATAAGTCTGAGGATGAAACGTTGTGCTCAAGCGTAATTGAGTCTCAAAAGCTTCCTGCAATCCCTTACACAAACAGGATGTGAAACGAGCATCACGGTCTAAGAAGATCATTGATGGCACTCCATGAATTCTAAATATCTCCTGCAAATAGTGGCGTCCCAAGATCTCTACTGAACTATGCTCCCATATGGCTAGAAAGCGGGCCGACTTGGTGAGTCGGTAAACGATCACCCAGATGGCATTGTGTCCCTTGGACGTACGTGGTAAACCTGTCACAAATTCCATTGATATCCTATCCCACTTCCACTCTATAACCTCAAGGGGATGAGTCAAACCTGCTGGCACCCGGTGCTCAGCCTTTTCTTGCTGACAAGTAAGGCACCGAGAAACAAACTCTGCCACACTCTTCTTCATTCCTGGCCACTAGAACTGACATCGGAGGTCCCGGTACATCTTCGCCACGTCTGGATGTACCGCCAAAGGAGATGTATGGAACTCACTCAGAACATCTTCCCGCAACATTTCTGGTACTATTGTGCATCCTCTGAAAAGAACAACGTGCTCCCTACCTTTTGAATATCCATCGGCAACATCACCTACGGATACCTGAGCACGTAGGTTCTCACAGCTAGCATCCTCGAGCTGTGTTTCCCTGACTCGCTGTAAGAGTGGAGGGGTAACAACCATCGACTTAAGGTAAGCTCCCTCATCTCTATCCACGAAGGATAATTTTAAAGAGGCCAACTGCCTTATCGCCTCATCCAGCAACTACGAACTGAATTTCCTACTGAGAGCATCTGCCACAACATTCCCCATACTAGGAGTATAAACAATCTCAATGTCATAATCCTATAGGAACTGAAGTCATCACCTCTGTCTCAAATTCGGATCCTTCTAAGAAAAGATATATCTGAGACTCTTGTGATCAGAGTAGACGGTAAACCGCTCACCCATCAGGTAGTGCTGCCACGTCTTCAATGCGAAGACTATTGCTGCCAACTAAAGATCATGCGTCATGTAGTTCTGCTCGTGTGGCCTCAAATGACGTGAGCCATAGGAAATCACCACTTGCCTCTGCATTAGGACGCAACCAAGCCCGGTTCCTGATGCATCGTGGAATACTATGTACTTGATACCCTCCTCCGGTAATCTCAATATCTGGGCGCTCGTCAGACTCTATCTCAACTGCTGAAAATCATGATGGCATATCTCAGTCCACACGAAAGGCTTCCCCTTTAGGGTCAAAGCTGTCATGGGTGCTAAAATCTTAGAGAAATCATGAATTAATCTCTGATAGTAGCCTTCCAACCCAAGGAAACTTTGCACCTCCGTCATGCTCCGGGGTGGCTTCCATGCTAACACCACCTCTACCTTGGCTGGGTCCACTGCTACACCATCTTCTGAGATAATGTGTTTCAAAAGGTGGACCTCCTGTATCCAGAATTGACACTTCGAGAGTTTTCTGTAAAATTGGTGCTCTCGGAGCGTCTCCAGAACCATCCTTAGGTGCCTTGCGTGCTCCTCCTTAGACGTAGAGTACACAAGGATATCATAAATGAAGACCACCACGAACCGATATAGATAGGGCTGAAAGATCTGGTTCATGAGTCCCATAAACACTATTGGGGCATTCGTCATGCCGAAGGGCATCACCAAGTACTCATAGTGACCGTAGCAACATCTGAATGCCATTTTCGGTATATCTTCATCACTTACCCATAACTGGTGATAGCCTGCTCGTAGATCAACCTTTGAGAACCATCGCCCCCCTTTCAACTGGTCGAAGAGGTCATCGATCCTCGGTAGTGGATACCGGTTCTTCCCGGTCACCTGATTCAAACGCCGGTAATCCACACATAGTCTCAATATCTCGTCTGCCTTCTTGGAAAACAACACTGGGGCCGCCCAGGGTGAAACAATGGGTCTCACGAAGCCCTTCTTCTGCAAGTCTTCCAGCTGCACCCTTAGCTCACGAATCTCTGTAGGAGCCATCTGATATGTTGATGCTGATATTAGTGTCATCCCGAGTTGCAACTCAATGAAGAAATCTATCTCTCGATGGGGAGGTAGCCTGGGGACATCCTCTGGAAAGACGTCCTTGTACTCAGCCACTACTGATGGACACTAGAAACTCGTAACATCTGTTACGCCAAGGTCTAGGCTATCCAACTAATGTGAAATTGGTTGTACCTTCCTACGCACGAGTCCATCCTGCGCTGTCTGGGTCTCCTTTTCACCGACGAAGGAGAACCTCATCCCATCACTGCGGACACACCACACCCTTCGCCTAAAACAGTCAATCTGGGCATGAACTATGGATAGCCAATCCATACCAAGAATGACATTGTAAGGCCTCGACGCTACCACCAAGAGGTTCCAACTGAAACTCTCGCCTCCAAGGGTCAGGTCACACTGTCTAAAAAGGTGTGTGATCTCTAAATCTTCTCCATTCGGTGTTTCTAAGCGTAAGGGTCGAGTCAACAGCTCAATAGGAATCTCAAGGTCTCGAACAAGATAAGCAGTCAGAAAAGAATGACTAGAACCTGTGTCTATCAGTACGGAATCCAAAGTAGAAAAGACACAGATTGTACCTCTAATCATTCCGGGAGTACCTGGTTCATAAGCCTCTGCGGCCTGCTGCTATCCCTGCCTCTGTCCACTAGCTCCCTGAGCCTAGGTTGACCTTTTGGGGGTGGTGGTAGCAAAAGGTCAAAATGCCAACCACCTCCATCTGCTCTCCCAGCTCCTCCACCACATCCGCAGCCCCGCGGATCTGTCTTCTCCACATGTTGACTTTGCCTCGGTGGTCCATCCACTTCTCATGTGTCAGTAGTACGGCGGGTCAGACATTCTCGAGTAAGATGTCCCCTGCCATCGTATGAGTAACATCTCCTCTCTTGAGGCTGGCTGGATGCACCCTGTGAACCATGTACAGCTGATCCTCTATCCTGGGATCTCTTCTGAAAACATCTCCCATGCCTGGGTCCCTGAAGTCGGCTCTCTGCTGCCGAGGTCTCTGCTCCAGCTCACTCACTACTGACAATTGTCGGTTGTCTCTGCTCAGCCAAGAAGCTCTTGACCACCAAAGCCCACTCGAGCACCCCAGCATAAGTAGGAATGCTCATAGGGATGATGATAGCTCGGATATCTCTATTCAATCCCTTCTCAAAAGTCTAAGCTCTAAAATACTGATCCCTAACCATATCTATCGAGTACCGAGAGAGGTCGGTAAACCTTGATGAATAGTCATCCACCGTCATGGTTCCCTGCTGGAGCTGAATAAGATCCTGTATATGTACCGCTCTCAAGGTAACTCGTGAAAACTCCTCTATGAAGAGACACTCAAACACTGACCATGAAAGAGTCATCTCTTCATGGGTCTGGATAACCAAACTCCACCATCGTCCCGCCGAGCCCTTCAGAAGGCTCGCTGCCAGGATCACCATCTGGTCTGCTGGTGTCCTGACCAAACAAAAGACTCTGGACACTGCCTAAAGCCAGTCCTCTACTACCTGAGGTTCAGGCTCACCTCGAAACCTGATGGGTCTCTATCTTTGAAACTCATGGAGTGCACTCAGCCTGCGCTCCTCCTCTACTGGTACAGTAGGCACTAAACATTGCTCCACAGGTGGTGGAATAATTGGCACACCACCTGAAGGTAAAACTGGGGGATCTGGTCCCTGTATCGAAGCTTCATCACTGAGGGGGTCATCCTCATGATCGAGCTACTAGATCCTAGCGGGTGCGCGTCACAGAGGCATCCTGTAAAGAAACAAGATATATCTCAGTCAATGAGTATATCTAAAGAGATAACTCAAGAAGGTCATGGAAACCAAAACTTATTATTATATGATGCATGTACCGTTATTTTCCCCTGCAACTAGTGTTCTCATGTACCGAGTCGAAAAGAAAGTTATCAAAGTCCTGTTGTATGGATACATCGGCCGCCCGCACCAACACTGGGATCCCTGGCCTGAAATCCAAACTCAAAACACTTAACATTGTTTCCCCAAACCAACTGACAAACTCTCGGTCCTAAGGTAGAACCGACCACCTCTCATACCACTCTGTCACGACTCGTCCCAGTGGGGCCCGAGCCGCAACTCCCCAAGCCCGCCTCTAATAGGACAGGGGCTGGTGACTAGCACTGAGTATGCATATCACTAACATGGGAGGCATTGCCTATAAACCTGTACACGCACACACACATCTCCAAGCCCAAAAAGCTGAAAAGTGAAAACTACTAAAAGTGGAAATGCATGCATACACGAAAAACCCAACCAACAGTGTATGACAGGAAAGTAAAGTACAATAATGTAAAACCCTGGGCCAAAAGTACAAACCCACTAAAATAAATTCTGTAACAAAGTCCAACCTGGAAATTAAGGTACTGGGACTACAATCTGTAGCCTTAGGAATACACCTCATCCTATCTGATCTCACTGAGCACCGTCTGGTCCTAGTCCACCTAGAATCCTATCAAAGGCTCGCTCATCTGCACAAGACACGACATGTGCGGGCAAAGCTCGTGCAGGGGTGAGTATAACAATACCCAGTAGGACACCCTGAAACCACAAAGGAATGAAACAAAGGAAAATACCATAAAGGAAAGATACATTCATCTCTACACATTATGTGTTTACAGAACATATAACAAGAATGTCCAGATATACTCATACACAATCGACCATCGTGAAACCACCCCTAAGATCCAGCTCGAAGATTCCACTAAGCACGTAATAGGGAGAACACACTTCTAGGTCTGAAGAGAGAGATATGAAGTACTCGTTCTGAGAGAGCACACTCCACAAGTACTTGAGAATATGGTTCTCAAATGAGGATCACAACCAATATCCATGGGGTGATTCCAACAACTCAGTCTGAACTAATCCGCTAAACAGAGGATCGGCGCCCGGGTAAAGTTGGTCACGTCGATACCAAGAACTCTACCTAGGGTACCAGGAAGGAATAGAGGATCCAGATCCATGACTCACAGAGGGGATTCCAACAACTCTATTTAGGATTTCCTGCTGAAGGGATCGTACTCATGT
The DNA here is from genome assembly GCA_963277665.1 of Viscum album. NCBI lineage: Eukaryota > Viridiplantae > Streptophyta > Magnoliopsida > Santalales > Viscaceae > Viscum > Viscum album. The sequence continues at coordinate 1,585,318,573 of OY728141.1, read as the reverse complement.
ATGTAGGAAATGATACCGGAAACCTTCAGGAGAAAGACCAAGGGGCGAACCCCAAGGAAACTAGTCCAAGTCACAGAAGGCAACCGGCTCAAGCCATGTAAAACAGGTTACACGGCATATATTATGGTTACACGTTGTGTTCCTTGAATCTGGGTACTGCCCATGTAAACGACCTGTGTCATCCGTCCCAGCTGTGTAAAACCCAACTACACGACATGTAGAAGGATCACACGCCGTGTTCCCTGACTCCAGGTACTGCCCGTGTAAACGGCCCATGTCTGGAATCAAAGTCATGTAGGAAAGCATATACATGGCGTGTAAGTCAAAACACACGTTGTGTCCTGTCAACTGGGAAACGCCCATGTACCCTGGACGTATGCTCATACACGGTGTCCATCTATGTTGCCAGCCCGTGTACCAGTACACGGGGTGTCTCGAGTATCTGGTTGTGTCTGGCTGGGGAAGGGTATACAAGTCGTGTCCTTGGTCGTGTACCCAACCCGTGTTCGTGTACTCCCGGAGTACACGCTAGGTGATCCCCGATGAACACACACCGTATATCCCACATTACACGCCGTGTAGTCGGGAAATTTCCAGAATGTCGTCTTCTTCCTCCACACCTCGGCCAATCTTCCGGTTTCCGATTTTGTTGTCTGTTTGCCGCAAAACTCAAGATATTGGGTCGTCTCATCATCATGATGCCAAATCTGTGGGTTTTGGGCATTCGATTGGCTCTGAAATCTGATTCCAACCATCCGTGTGGAAATCGTTCAAAGAACGATATCTTCCGATCTGCTTCGATCTGTCTGCCAAAACCGTCTTCGCACCTCTACAAGATCATTGCGGTGTCGATTATTAAATTTGGGATCTTTGCAGCACATAATAGATGTGCAACGATCCTTTGTTCATCGCCCCATGAAGAACGTGAAGAACGCGAAAAAGAAAAAGGGGAAAAAATCCAATAAAGCAAATTTGAGGAATGAAACTCCACCGTTGTTCGTCACGGTGTTGATCTGCTCTCATTAATAGGGTTAAACGGTGCAAAAATCAACAATAATAAATCAACATAGATCAATTTCCCAAAAAAATCCCTGCAAAATCTCATCCCACAATTACGATCGATCCACGGGATAATATTTTCCTGGATTAGTCCGTGTTCATCATAGGAATCAAGAATGGGGAAAAGAAATCACAAAGAGATCAAACGCCCTACTTGGATTCGCGGCGTTCGTTGGCAAAAATCTGGTCGCCGCATCGTCGTCGCCGGCGAAATTCATCAAGAACGTCGTCGCCGCGTTGGGAGGTTTTCTCCAGAGCTTTCCCAGAGCCTCCAAGGGAAATTTAGGGTAATGATATTTGTAACCCTGATCCCCTACGAAACCTCTATTAAAAAAAAGTTAAAATATTTTGCTGTAGCAAGGATTTAATAAAATATTTTTATTAAATATTTATTACAGTTACGTCCAAAAACTATATTTCACCACCGCCCTGCGTCGGTCGATGTTAGGCATTGAATAAGGTAAATTCGATGTTCTGAATGCAATGGTACCCTCATATTTCTGATCTGAGCACCCATTCAAGAGTTATTCCTCTTTCTCAGAAAAACCCCACGTGCGCATAAATTAAATTATTTAATTTAATTCAACCATTTGTTTCGGGCTCACCAAGCCTCGGAAATTCATACCGTCTTGAAGCCTAGTATCGAAATAATTCCCACATAATATTAAAATAAAAAGTGGAAAAATCTGAGACATTATAATATATTTTTGTTTCTTAGTATGGATTTGGTAGATCTCATTGGTATGTGTTTTGGATTTGATTTGATTTGATTTTTACTTGTCCAGGAGTCCAAGTGCTAAGTGTGCGGAAATTGATAGAGAAAATATTTTAAATTAAATTTACATTTAATTTAATTATTTTAAACCTAAAAAAGTTTTAATCTAAGATTAATTGCTTCATTTTTATGATATTGGTGTTATTTTGAGTTGAACATTAAAAATGGCCCATTTCGAATTTTTAACTATTTTAAATTATTTCTGTAGTTCAGCCATAATATATTAAACACTAATACAAATTGCCAAATTCTATCTTTTCCAGATTCTACACATCCAGGTCTTCATTTATTATTTTTGGACCAAAAGCTTAATCGACCATATGGAAGCTCAAAAGAATCTCACAAGTTGTCTCGTGAAAATTTTTTATAGTTCTGCCTATTTTTGGTGTGGGGTCCATAAATAATTCTTGATGGGCCCAATTGTTGTGATATTTGGTGGGGGGATCACAAGGAGTTTTATAAAATCTTTCATGAAGGTAAGACTAAGATAATTGGTCATTTTAATGATCATTAAATTATCCTAATCTGGAGGTTTTCGATTTGGCATGCCTGAATGGATAGAATATATTGTGATAGTAAAATGGGTATAACTCTCGGATTACTTGTCCAAATCCACTGAGATTTTGAAGTTAAACTCCCAATAGAATTATGAACAACATTAAAGAAGGGATAAATGCGTGACGATGTCATTTATTAGGCTAAAACACGTCAACATTTGGGGGGGAAATTCTAGATATAAAAGGAGGAGAGCTCCACCCTCTCAAAGCATCTCTCATTCCATCTCATTCCTTCTGGGACACCAAAGTGGAGAAATTTTCATCTTTCTCTTTTATTTATTTTCTTTTTCATTTTTTTTAATGCCTTACTCTTCCCCATTCATCTCAATTACCCTTACCATGGTGGGGTAAACATTTTGAGTGATTGGGGAAGGGTTGGTTTTCTATTTTGTAAAGCTTGAGTTCTTGGACATAATTGAATGAAATTTATTTCTTCTGAAAAGTTATTTTCAATTTAATATAGCGGATTTTATTATCAAGTGTGATCATTCTTGAATTTTAATTCTGTTATTGATTTTTTCCTTGGTAAAATATTAATTATCTCCCTCCACTAATTTCTGGTTTATATATGATGAAATAAACCAGGGATTAGTGGTGAAGTACTCGATGATCGTCAGTACATGTTAAAGGTGTAGTGAATGTTCTTGATTTTTTGGGATAAACAAGAACCGATTGGGTATTTCCCATGTCAATTAAGGATATTCAATACAAATATTTTTCACATGGAAGGAGAGTTTACCAAACTGAGATCTTAGTAAGGTTTTCTCTCACAATCATAATTTCACCAAGGAAGTGAGAGAAAACGATTGTGGAAACTCACTTTAATCAACTAAGAAAAATAGGTTTGTATTAAATTGAACAAGGATAGAATTACAATTAGGAAATCAAACCCAACCTAATAATCCTTTTTAATATCATATTTTTTCAATCATTTGAATTTTAAATTTCCTTTCAAAAACACAAAATTTTTACCCTCGTTTAAAAGTAACAAACTGATTTTGTGTGCACTCCTATTCAGGAGACTTCCTAGGGTTAATAACTAGACTAAACTTATGAAATTCAAAAAAAAATTGTCATGCCCTATGACAGGTGTGCGTCAAGTCACAATAGAATTTACAAGGTCTAGAAATTCTGTAGGTACAGCTCAAAGGTGCCAGTTGTCGAAGGTTTTTCCTTGAAAAATAATAATGTTATAATGGTGAATTTATAACATTACCAATAATATCACAAATATTAATTCATGTTTTTAATATTGTGAATAGATTGTCCTGCATTACAACATCATGGGTAATTTTATAAAGTAGCAAGACTTTTGGGATAAACACTAGACCACTAGTAACACCATAAATTTTTATGAATTATTTTTTCAAGTAATATAAATTTATTTGAAAGCTTTCATTACACACAACACTATGTTTGGGTTGTGTTACACACAACATCGAGTTAAAATGAAACATGAAATTCTATTAACATGATAGTTATAACCTAGCCATTGGAATGGAGGGTGTGACTAGGATAAACTGAATTATGAAAATATATGTTTTACACATGTATATATGATGAATTAATTTGGATAAATTAATTAGAAATGAAAATAAAAACCCTTTGAAAATAAAGGAATTAATTTAAAAAAACTATTTTTATGCACTTGAACACGTCTTACCTAAATAAATTAAACGAGTCAATTTTGGTGAATTATTTAAATGAAATTTATATATTATATATTTAATTGAATGTATAAAATTAATCTTATTTTTTCAATACAATAGATATGAATAAATCAAATTTTAAGCTTAAAACTATATTTTCTATAAAAAATCACATTTAGAGAATTTATTTTAATTTTTTTTAATTTAAAAAATTTATTTGGAAAAATAAAATACATTTTTTTAATCAGAATATGACAATTATATTAGGGTAACTTTTAGGATTATTTCTTAAAAAGTTTCATTTTTTGATTAATACTAAAAAATAATTAATTTTAATTGGAATATAACTTTTAATTTAATTAATTTATAAAGTTAAATTATATTTTAAAGTAAAATTAGTTCAATTGTAAATAAATTCATCCATTTTAGGTCATTGGAATCAATTTAATATTGAACTTTGATATATAAACTTTGAAAACTTTTGAACATTTTCTTTTTAAAAAAACTCATTTTCTCATCGTGCATGCGGGATTAATTTTAAATTAAAAATTTCAAATTATTTTAATAGAATTTGGAAAAATTGATTCAAAATTTGGATTCAGAATAATTTATACTATCTAATAAGTTAAAATTGATTTTTGAAACAAGTGAATAGTGAAAATGGTAAAAATTAATTATTGTGGTTAAGGTAAAAATAGGTTTACCAGGCCTAAACTAAAAAGATAAAGGTTAAAAATATATTAACACTTTTACAACACCCATTTTCTGGCCATATTTATAGATTATATATTCTAGTATTGATAATACTCCATTTTTTAGCATTATGAAATTAAAAAATGTGGTTGAAACCCTTTCCTTCAAAAAATATTACAGGTGTGCCACTCACCACACTTATAAATGATCACCCCTTCTATCCTATGAATACCTTCAAAACCTTTTGATTCATCATATAACTAAAAACATTACTTAAAAAATATCTCCTATCCTCCTTTAAGCATAAGTTTGAACATAACTCTAACCTAGGAAGGCTTTTGGATCAATTCTAAGGAAGATGCCCAAAGAAGAGGTAACGTTAATCAAAGAGTGATTTTATATTATTTCTTCATACACATACTTAAATTATTGTTATAACATTATGATATAATAACCCTAATATCTTCCATATACTAATATGTTTTCATGTTATGGGAATGACCTATAACTATCTCCACTTCCATCAAATGGGTTAGAAAATCATAGTTTGTGTGTACAGAGGATTACCGCCTCGTAAACTAATCTCATTCGTTTTTCCATTACCACCTCTCACAGTTTTTCATGAGGAAAGATTTAAGGTATATATATTATATTTCTAATATTACTACACCTATTTATCCATTTTACCATATATACTTTTTTTTAATTTCCATTCCATAATAGAAATAATAATGTCATTCGTCTGTAAGGTGCACTACCTTATCGCGAAGCGATGTGATTTTTTTTCATTAACACTTTACATGGTAGATTATAAGGATAAATATATACGATATACATGGAATAATTATGATATTAAGTCTATATTTATCATTTTAAGGGACAATATATCATTTTTTTCTTGCCTTTACACTCATTGAAAGATGGTAACATCGTTCGTGTACGTATGGACTATCGCCTTAATGAAGCGATGTGACTCTCTCTTTTCATCACCAACCCACATAGATGATATGTGTAAGTATATAATATGTTGTTTATTATATAATTATAATTTTTTAAATAAAATATATTACTTACCATTTTTCTATAATGATCGTTAAAAAATCTAAACATTACTCATGTGTATGTACGTCCTATCATCTCAATGATCCTAACGTACTTCATTTCTCAAAACCATATTTCCTGAGTGGTATTAAAAGTATAATTTATGTATAAATATGAAAATTATTTCATGATTATTATTCTTGATATGATAGACCCATGATCAAATTAATAGGGCTGAAAACAACAAATTAAGACATAAAATAAAAACAAAGCGGTTATTACCCGACACGTTACTTGAAAATGGAATAGTTAATAAATGGGTAGTAAGAGGACATAATTAATTCATATATAGTATGATATAAATAATTATACTTGTTTAATATATTAATAATAAACTTATATTTATTATATAGGATATTTTAATGACTGAGAAGGAATTCAAGACACACAAGATGGGATTTCCATCTTACTTTTTACATCCATGAGACACAAGCCTTGTACACCACCTATTTATTTTATGTGGTGTGTATACCTACCATTAATTTATTTTATTATTCTTATACTAATAATTATTTGAATTTATATATCCATTTTAGGAACTCTCTTTCATGAGGTTTGCAGTCACTACTGGAAATCCAGCATTTCCCAACGGTTTAGAACCGTTGGGAAAGGCTGTAGAACCGTTGGTATATGTTATACCAACGGTTCTGTAAACCGTGGGGAAGTAAGCCGCTGGGAAAGGCTTTTCCCAATGGTTTACAGAGAACCGTTGGGGTAGGTTAGAAAAAATCAACCTATCCCAACGGTTCTGCCAAACCATTGGGAAAGGCCTTTCCCAACGGTTTGGCCCGTTGGGAAATCAACAGAGAATTTTCTTTCCCAACGGTTTACAAACCGTTGGGAAAGGTTTTTACCAACGGTTCTATGAACCGTTGGTAAAAACAACCATTCAACAGGATATCCCAACGGTTTCAAACTGTTGGGATAGGGTTTTTTTACCAACGGTTCCTTGAACCGTTGGTAAAAAAATCTACATAGAGCCTATGCCAACGGTTTTCAAACAATTGGCATAGGCTTTGCTGTGTAAATTGCACAGCAGCCTGCAATTTGCACAGCAGGTCTGGTTTTTGGGCATTCACCCTCGGTTTCAATTCAATTTTCAATCCAATTATGCCCTCGTTTTCAATTCATTTTTCAATCCAATTATTGTACCTATAACACATATAATGCATACATATAGAGAACAAACCAACACATACAAATAATGCAAACCAACCAACCAACACATATAATGCATCCTGAAAAAATACACATCCATAATTAAAGTAGAATTCATAACATAATTATAAACATACATAATTCTTTTAGAATTAATTTTAAAATTTAGATGACAATCATATGTGGAATCCGGAATTCAATTCATAATTTGATTGGTTTCTCATATACCATATATTTTTAATAGAAATGATATCCATTTTAAACAAAATACATACATCTGGAATGATACCGGTCACATCGTTCCTCGGATTGAGGCGAGGTTAACTCGTACACGTCACAAATGACTCATTGATTGTTGTCCTAAAGTATCAACGTATTCCGAAATCGTTTGGTCGGTTTTTCGTATGTCAGTTGTTGTTTTCACTTAAAATGAAGTGTTTTTTAAATAAAAGAGAGACACTTTGAATGGTGTCGGCCACACCGCGCCTCGTATTGAGGCGGGGTTAATTCGTACACATCACAAATGACCCATGGATTGTTGTGCTAAAATATAAACACAATCAGAATGCTTTTGGTTGGTTTTCCATATGAATTTAAATTGTAGTCCATTTTAAAGAAAAGAGATACACTTAGAGTGGTATCGGCCAAACCGCGACTCGGATTGAGGCGTGGTTGACTCGTACACGTAACATATGACCCATGAATCGTTGTCCTAAATTTTCAACAGATTCCGAATGCGTTTGGTTAGTTTTTCATATGTCAGTTGTTTATTTCAATTATAATCTTGTCCATTTTAAACAAAAGCGACACAGTCAGAGTGGTACCGGCCACACCGCGTCTCGGATTTAGACGAGGTTGACTCTTACACGTCTCAAATGACCCATGGATCATTTTCCTAAAGTATCAACACAATCCGAATGCGTTTGGCCGGTTTTCCGTATGTCAGTTGATGTTTTTCACTTAAAATGATGTCCTTTTGAAACAAAAGACATACACTTTGAGTTGTTCCGGCCACACCACGCCTCGGATTGAGGTGGCGTTGACTCATACACATCACATATAACCCATGGATCGTTCTCCTAAAGTTTAAATGGAAACCGAATGCGTTTGGTCAGTTTTCCGTATGTACTTAAAATGTTGTCCATTTTAAACAACAGAAAGTCACTTAGAGTGGTCCCGACCACACTTAGATGACAATTAAATTAGAATTCATAATGTAATTATAAACGTACATAATTCATATAAAATTCAATTTAAAATTTAGATGACAATTATATGTGGAATCTGAAATTCAATTCATAATTTGATCGGTTTTTTCTATACCATATATTTTTACCTCAAATGATGTCCATTTTAAACAAAATACATACACCTGAAGTGCTACCGGCCACACCGCACCTCATATTGAGGCGGGGTTGACTCATACATGTCACATTTGATCCATGGATCGTTGTGCTAAAGTATCGACACAATCTGAATGCATTTGGTTGGTTTTCCGTATGCGAGTTGATGTTTTTCACTTAAAATGACATCCTTTTGAAACAAAAGACGAACACTATGAGTGGTGCCGACCACACCGCATCTCTAATTGAGGCGGGGTTGATTCGTACATGTCACATATGACCCATGGATCTTTCTCCTAAAGTTTAAATGGAAACAAAATGCGTTTGGTCGGTTTTCCGTATGTACTTAAAATGTTGTCCATTTTAAACAAAAGAGTGACACTTAGACTAATCCTGACCACACCGCGACTCAGATTCATCCCGGGTTGCCTCGTACAAGTCACATATGACCCATGGATCGTTGTGATAAATTATCAAAAGATTACGAATGCGTTTGGTCGGTTTTGCGTATGCCAGTTGTTCTTTTCATTTATAATCATGTCCATTTTAAACAAAAGAGACAGAGTTAGAGCGGTGTCGGCCACACCGCGTCTCGGATTAAGACTAGGTTGACTTGTACACGTCACATATGACTCATGGATCGTTGTGCTAAAGTATCGATAGAATCCGAATGTGTTTGGTCGTTATTCCGTATGTCAGTTGATGCCTTTCACTTAAAATGACGTCCTTTTGAAACAAAAGACGGACACTTTGAGTGGTGTTAGCCGCACTGCATGTCAGATTGAGGCGGGGATGATTCTTACACGTCACATATGACCCATGGATCGTTATCCTAGAGTTTCAACGGAAACCGAATCCGTTTGGTCGTTTTTCCGTATGTACTTAAAATGGTGTCCATTTTAAACAAAAGAGAGTCACTTAGACTTATCCTGGCCACACTGCGACTCAGATTCATCCCGGGTTGGCTCGTACACATCACATATGACCCATGGATTTTTGGGATAAATTATCAACAGATTCGGAATGCATTTGGTCGGTTTTCCGTATGTCAGTTGATGCTTTTCACATAAAATGACGTCCTTTTGAAACAAAAGACGGACACTTTGAGTGGTTCCGGCCACACCACGTCTCCAGATTGAGCTTAAACCACCGTGAAACATTCTAATTATTATTCGCGATGTGTAAGCGCAGACGGTACGTCAATCGGACGTGCGGTTTGCGCGGTACGACTCAATATTCGTGTTTTAAGTGATGCGCGCGCTTCGTAAAGGCGCGAGAGGGGGTCCAAATGGGCCGAACGAAGTCGGAATGGCCTGAAATCAGACGACAAATACGGGAGAGTGATTTATGAAGTGGTCGAGCAGACGGTACGTCAATCGGACGTGACGTGTGCCCGCGGTGACCGACAACGCAGTTCTGGTGTCATAAACGGCCAAAACGGGCATCCAATGGTCAAATTCATAGCGGACGACCTCAGATTGAGCTGAAACCACCATTCAACATTCTAATTATTATTCGTGACATGTACGCACAGACGGCACGTCAATCGGACGTGCGGTTTCTGCGGTACGGCTCAATATTCGTATTTTAAGTGATGTGTGCTCTTCATAAACGCGCGTGAGGGGGGTCCAAATGGGCCGAACGAAGTCGGAATGGCCTGAAATCAGACGACAAATACGAGTGAGTGATTTCTGAAGTGGTCGAGTAGACGGCACGTCAATTGGACGTGCCATGTGCCCGCGGTGACCGACAACGCAGGTCTGGTGTCATAAACGGCCAAAACGGGCGTCAAACGGTCAAATTCATAGCGGACAACCTCGGATTGAGCTGAAACCACCGTGAAACATTATAATTATTATTCTTGACGTGTACGCGTAGACGGCACATCAATCGGACGTGCGGTTTGCGCGGTACGGCTGAATATTCGTGTTTTAAGTGATGCGTGCGCTTCGTAAACGCGCGTGAAGGTGGTCCAAATGGGCCGAACGATTTCTTAATGGCCTGAAATCAGACGAAAAATACGGGTGAGTGATTTATGAAGTGGTCGAGCAGACGGCACGTCAATCGGACGTGCCGTGTGCCTGCGGTGACCGACAATGCAGTTCTGGTGTCATAAACGGCCAAAACGGGCGTCCAACGGTCAAATTCAGAGCGGACGACCTCGGATTGACCTGAAACCACCGTGAAACATTCTAATTATTATTCGTGACATGTACGCGTAGACGGCACGTCAATCGGACGTGCGGTTTGCGCGGTACAGCTCAATATTCGTGTTTTAAGTGATGCGCGCGATTCGTAAACGCGCGTGACGGTGGTCCAAACGGGCCGAACGATTTCGGAATGGCCTGAAATCAGACGAAAAATACGGTTGAGTGATTTATGAAGTGGTCGAGCAGACGGCACGTCAATCGGACGTTCCGTGTGCCCGCGGTGACCGACAACGCAGTTCTGGTGTCATAAACGGCCAAAACGGGCGTCAAATGGTCAAATTCATAGCGGACGACCTCGGATTGACCTGAAACCACCGTGCAACATTCTAATTATTATTCGTGACGTGTACGCGTAGACGGAACGTCAATAGGACATGCAGTTTGCGCGGTACGGCTCAATATTTGTGTTTTAAGTGATGTGCGCGCTTCGTAAACGCGCGTGAGGGTGGTCCAAACGGGCCGAACGATTTCGGAATGGCCTGAAATCAGACGACAAATACGGGTGAGTGATTTATGAAGTGTTCGAGCAGACAGCACATCAATCAGACGTGCCGTGTGCCCGCGGTGACCGACAACGCAGTTCTGGTGTCATAAACGGCCAAAACGGGCGTCAAACGTTCAAATTCATAGCGTACGACCTCGGATTGACCTGAAACCACCGTGAAACATTCTAATTATTATTCGTGATGTGTACGTGCAGACGGCACGTCAATCGGACGTGCGGTTTGCGCGGTACGGCTCAATATTCGTGTTTTAAGTGATGCGCGCGCTTCGTAAACGCGCGTGAGGGTGGTCCAAACGGGCCGAACGATTTCGGAATGGCCTGAAATCAGACGAAAAATATGGTTGAGTGATTTATGAATTGGTCGAGCAGACGGCACGTCAATCGGACATGCCGTGTGCCCTCGGTGACCGACAACGCAGTTCTGGTGTCATAAACGGCCAAAACGGGTGTCAAACGGTCAAATTCATAGAGGACGACCTCGGATTGAGCTGAAACCACCCTGTAACATTCTAATTATTATTCGTGATGTGTACGCACAGACGGCACATCAATCGGACGTGCGGTTTGCGCGGTACGGCTCAATATTTGTGTTTTAAGTGATGTGCGCGCTTCGTAAACGCGCGTGAGGGGGGTCCAAATGGGCCAAACGAAGTCGGAATGGCCTGAAATCGGACGAAAAATACGAGACAGTGATTTCTGAAGTGGTCGAGCAGACGGCACGTCAATCGGACGTGCCGTGTGCCCGCGGTGACCGACAACGCAGTTCTGGTGTCATAAACGGCCAAAACGGGTGTCCAACGGTCAAATTCATAGCGGACGACCTCATATTGAGCTGAAACCACCGTGAAACATTCTAATTATTATTCATGACGTGTACGCGTAGACGGCACGTCAATCAGACGTGCGGTTTGCGCGGTACAGCTCAATATTCGTATTTTAAGTGATGCATGCGCTTCGTAAACGCGCGTGAGGGGGGTCCAAACGGGCCGAACGAAGTCGGAATGACCTGAAACTAGACGGAAAATACGGGTGAGTGAGGTCTGAAGTGGTCGAGCAGACGGCATGTCAATTGGACGTGCCATGTGCCCGCGGTGACCGACAACTCAGTTCTGGTGTCATAAACGGCCAAAACGGACGTCCAACGGTCAAATTCATAGCGGGCGACCTCAGATTGAGCTAAAACCACCGTGAAACATTTTAATTATTATTCGTGACGTGTACGCGCAGACGGCACATCAATCGGACGTGCGGTTTGCGCGGTACGGCTCAATATTCGTATTTTAAGTGATGCACGCGCTTCGTAAACGCGCGTGAGGGGGGTCCAAACGGGCCGAACGAAGTCGGAATGACTTGAAATCAGACGAAAAATACGGGTGAGTAATTTATGAATTGGTCGAGCAGACGGCACATCAATCGGACGTGCCGTGTGCCCGCGGTGACCGACAACGCAGTTCTGGTGTCATAAACGGCCAAAACGGGCGTCAAACGGTCAAATTCATAGCGGACGACCTCGGATTGACCTGAAACCACCGTGAAATATTCAAATTATTATTCATGATGTGTACGCGTAGACGGCACGTCAATCGGACGTGCGGTTTGCGCGGTACGGCTCAATATTCGTGTTTTAAGTGATGCGTGCGCTTCGTAAACGCGCGTGAGGGTGGTCCAAACGGGTCGAACGTTTTCGGAATGGCCTGAAATCAGACGAAAAATACGGGTGAGTTATTTATGAAGTGGTCGAGCAAACGGCACGTCAATCAGACATGTCGTGTGCCCGCGGTGACCGACAACGCAGTTCTGGTGTCATAAACGGCCAAAACGGGCGTCAAACGGTCAAATTCATAGCGGACAACCTTGGATTGAGCTGAAACCACCGTGCAACATTCTAATTATTATTCGTGACGTGTATGCACATACGGAACGTCAATCGGACTTGCGGTTTGCGCGGTACGGCTCAATATTCGTGTTTTAAGTGATGCGCGCGCTTCGTAAACGCGCGTGAGGGGGGTCCAACCGGGCCGAACGAAGTCGGAATGGCCTAAAATCAGACGACAAATACGGGTGACTGATTTCTGAAGTGTTCGAGTAGACGGCACATCAATCGGACATGCCATGTGCCCGCGGTGACCGACAACGCAGTTCTGGTGTCATAAACGGCCAAAACGGGCGTCAAACGGTCAAATTCATAGCGGACGACCTCAGATTGAGCTGAAACCACCGTGAAACATTCTAATTATTATTCGTGATGTGTACGCGCAGACGGCACATCAATCGGACGTGCGCTTTGCGCGGTACGGCTCAATATTCGTATTTTAAGTGATGTGCGCGCTTCGTAAACGCGCGTGAGGGGGGTCCAAACGGGCCGAATGAAGTCGGAATGGTCTGAAATCAGACGACAAATACGGGTCAGTGATTTATGAAGTGGTCGAGTAGACGGCACGTCAATCGGACGTGCCCTGTGCCCGCGGTGACCGACAACGCAGTTCTGGTGTCAAAAACGGCCAAAACGGGCGTCGAACGGTTAAATTCATAGCGGACGACCTCGGATTGAGCTGAAACCACCGTGAAACATTCTAATTTTTATTCGTGACGTGTACGCGCAGACGTCACGTCAATCGGACGTGCGGTGTGCGCGGTACGGCTCAATATTCTTCTTTTAAGTGATGCACGCGCTTCGTAAACGCGCGTGAGGGGGGTCCAAATGGGCCGAACGAAGTTGGAATGGCCTGAAATCAGATGAAAAATACGGGAGAGTGATTTCTGAAGTGTTCGAGCAGACGGCACGTCAATCGAACATGCTGTGTGCCCGCGGTGACCGACAACGCAGTTCTGGTGTCATAAACGGCCAAAACGGGCGTCCAACGGTCAAATTCATAGCGGGTGACCTCAGATTGAGCTGAAACCACCGTCCAACATTCTAATTATTATTCGTGACGTGTACGCGCAGACGACACGTCAATCGGATGTGCGGTTTGCGCGGTACGGCTCAATATTCGTATTTTAAGTGATGCGCGCGCTTCGTAAACGCGCGTGAGGGGGGTCCAAACGGGCCGAACAAAGTCGGAATGGCCTGAAATCAGACGAAAAAATACGGGTGAGTGATTTATGAAGTGTTCGAGTATACGGCACGTCAATCGGACGTGCCGTGTGCCCGCGGTGACCGACAACGCAGTTCTGGTGTCATAAACGGCCAAAACGGGCGTCAAACGGTCAAATTCATAGCGGACGACCTCAGATTGAGCTGAAACCACCATGCAACATTCTAATTATTATTTGTGATGTGTACACATAGACGGCACGTCAATCGGACGTGCGGTTTGCACGGTACGGCTCAATATTTATGTTTTAAGTGATGTGCGCGCTTCGTAAACGCGCGTGAGGGGGGTCCAAACGGGCCGAACGATGCTTCCTATTTATCATTGTTTTATGTTCCCTGTAGATAAAAAAATATGAATAGTTTAACAGATATATATGTAAGATATACATATTCAATTTTGTTACCTGATATAGTCATCGAACAAATCACAGTTGAACAAAACTGTGCGTTGTGCCATCTCCCGCTCTTCATGGCTTAATGTCTTCAATGTATATGATCCAGGAATTCCTCCTGTTTGAGGAAGTGATGGAAAATTGGGTTCAATTTTCTCATATTGTTCTTCTTCATTTCTCATTGGTCTGCTCATTCTTGTAGTAAGATCAGACAAATACATCGAAAAGAAATCCATACATTCTTGAGCTAAGTAACCGTTCACGATAGAACCTTCGGGATGATTCTTGTTTCGAACATAAGACTTTAATGTGAACATATTTCTTTCAGTTGGCTACATCCAATGAAAATAAACAGGTCCTCCAAGAAGTATTTCAGTTGGAATATGGACAGTCAGATGTTGCATGCATGTGAAAAATGATGGGGAAAATATTTTCTCCAACTCACACAAAATTAATGGGGCATCTGTCAACATTTTTTGCAAGAAAGACTTTGACAACTTCTTAGCACAGTGATCTATAAACAAATGGTACAACCGAATAACACCCACCCTTACATTATTGGACAAAAGATGACGGATTGCTATTGGAAGCAACTCATGCAGTAGAATGTGATAATCATGAGTCTTCATAGATTTTAGCTTCAACTCTCTTCTGTTGACCCGTTTAGATATGTTGCTTGAATAGCCATCAGGAACTCTAATAGTCTCTAATACTTCCAGAAATTGTTTTTTTTAGTAGGTGTCATCACATAAGAAGAACATGGAATTTTCCATTTATTTTCACTGATACGCACAGGATGCAATTCTGGTCTGATGCCCCAATCCACCAAGTCACGTCGAGATCGTAAATCATCTTTTGTCTTCCCCTTGACATTTAGAAGAACGGAAAGCAACATTTCACATATATTCTTTTCAATATGCATTACGTCTAAGCAATGACGTAGCAAATTGGTTGACCAATAAGGCAAATCAAAAAAGATACTCCTCTTCCTCCAATTGTAACAGGTTTCTGTGGAAACATTCTTTCTCTTTCCAGATTTCATTTGACCATTCCCGAACGAAAAACTGAAGTCTTTCAATTCATTAAGCACATCAGTTCCAGACATACGCTGAGGTGGATCATCGGTCTCTATAATATTATCAAATCTTCGACGATTCATTCTATATGGATGATCCTTTGGAAAAAATCGTCGATTTCCCATAAAACTGAAACTACAACGATGTTTCAGTCTTCTGGATCGTGTATTCTTCATACAAACTGGACATGACAGTTTTCTCTTCATGCTCCATCCAGACATCATTGCATAAGCCGGAAAATCATTGATCGTCCACATAAGCGCAGCACGCATCTGAAATATGTCTTTCGAACATGCATCGTATGTGCGCACACCCACATCCCAAAGAAGTTTCAACTCTTTTATTAAAGGTTTCATGTATACATCAATATCAATGCCGGGATCAGAAGGACCAGATATGAGTATACTCATGAAAGTGAAAGATTTTTTCATACACAACCATGGGGGAAGATTATAAATGTGTATAAAAACTGGCCATGTGCTGTGCGAAGTAAGCATCTGCCCAAACGGATTAAAACCGTCGCATGAAAGACACAGCCTCACATTACGCACGTCAGCTGCAAAATCAGGATGTTGAGCATCAAATCTCTGCCATGCAAATCCATCTGTAGGATGAACCAACTCATCATTAGTCTTCTTTCTCTCGGTATCATGCCATCTCATTTTTATTGATATGTCATTAGACATAAAAAGATTCTGGAGTCTGGGGATCAATGGAAAGTGCCACATTACTTTCTGTGGAACGCGGGATGGTGCTCCATCAGATTTTGACTTCCAGTGGGATGTGCCACATTTTATACATTCATTTCGTTCAGCAGTTTCTTCCCATAATAAACTACAATCTTTCGGGCAAGCATGAATTTTGTTTCTGGAAAATCCAAGTTCTTCAACTAACTTCCATGCCATATAGTGGTTTGAGGGAATATCTGCATCATCTGGAAGTAAATCCTTCAATAGGGTAAGAATGTAATCGATTTCTGTATTAGAAATCTCATACATAGTATTTCCATGAAACAATCGGATTAAAAATTCTAGCTTTTTCATTTTATCGCATTGTCGATATACTGGAGTCGTGGCAGCATCATTCAATTTTTTCACCCTATCAATATCATCATTTTCACTAGATGCATCAGTTGTCCTCATATCGACGTCTTCTTGAGTCGAAATCCTTTCTTTTTCATGATGACGAATAAACGGAAACTGATCATCTAACAAATTCTCCATTCCAGTCCTTTCATTTCGATCATCACCAATTTGAGATTTCATTTTCTCCCCATTGTGATATCACACAAAGTAGTTTGCTTGAAAACCATTTTTGGTTATGTGGTAGCTGACTTCTTCATGACTCAACCAAGGTCTACCAACACAATTGGAACATGGGCAGTGTATGCGACCACTATCTGAAGCATTGTGAAATGAAAAATCTATAAAGCTCTCCAAATTGTTTTGAAAATCGCTTGAGATACGATCGGTTTCATACATCCAACTTATGTCCATTCTGTAAAAAGAATTCATATAAGTCATTTTGTCATAAACAATTCAATAGGATTGAACTTTAATAGAAAATACATTTAAGTAAATGATAAAGGAAGAAAATAATCATGGTATCAACTACACATGTGAAAAAAACATACTAATGTGTTATTGAAAAAATGTAAAACCAATAAGAACTTAATGTGTTATCACATCAGAGCATGCCTCATCCCATAACCATATTAGTAGGGTATCCTCATATGCGATTTACCTTTTTAAATTAATATGCACTTCCTCACCAGGTACCTGAGTAGATTTCATATATATAATCATCTCACATCCTGTAAGGCTTCCATTATGTATGATCTGCAGAATAATTTGAGTGATCATGAATCATGCATGGGATCTTCCCATGATCACTATAGATTATGAGAAGGAATTATGATAGGTCACGTGAAGAACATCAAACACATATTTTAGATAATTTGAGACATAATATAATAAAATAATGTATAAATATATGGAATTTGGGATAAAAGGTGGGTTGTCCACGGGGGTCGATGATGTTCGGACGGGGGGTTCGCGAGAGCACGGCCACCCCCTGTGGCCAGCCCACCCACCCCCTGGACAGCCCGCCCACCCCTCCTTGATAGCCCGACCACCCCCGTGGACAGCCCGTCCACCCTTGTGGACAGCCCGCCCACCCCCGTACCCCCCTGGACACCCCGTACCCCCCTGGGATAGCCCCGCCCACCCTCCCAAACATCCCACACCCCCTCCCCTGCAACCCCACCACCACCACCTAGACATACCAACCCCCCTGGACACCCCACACACCCCTCCCCCACCAGGACACCCCACCCAGACCCCCAGGATAGCCCACACCCCCTGGACAGCCCCGCCCACCCCCGTGGACAGCCTTTCCCACCCTCGTGGACAGCCCCGCCCACCCCCATGGACAACCCACCCCCGTGGACACCCCCTACCCCCTAGACAGCCCAACCACCCCCGTGGACAGCCCACCCACCCCCCTCGACACCCCTTCTCCCTATGGACAGCCCCCCACCCCCTTGGATAGCCCGACCACCCCCCTGGACACCCCTACCCCCTGTGGCCAGCCCACCCACCCCCCCTGGACAGCCCGCCCACCCCTCCTTGACAGCCCGGCCACCCCCGTGGACAGCCCGTCCACCCTTGTGGATAGCCCGCCCACCCCCGTACCCCCCTGGAGACCCCGTACCCCCCCCCCCGGGATAGCCCCGCCCACCCTCCCAAACAACCCACACCCCCTCCCCTGCAACCCCACCACCACCACCTAGACATACCAACCCCCCTGGACACCCCACACACCCCTCCCCCACCAGGACACCCCACCCAGACCCCCAGGACAGCCCACACCCCATGGACAGCCCCTCCCACCCCCGTGGACAGCCTTTCCCACCCCCGTGGACAGCCCCACCCACCCCCGTGGACAACCCACCCACCCCCTTGGACGCCCCCTACCCCCTAGACAGCCCAACCACCCCCGTGGACAGCCCACCCACCCCCCTCGACACCCCTTCTCCCTATGGACATCCCCCCACCCCCTTGGATAGCCTGCCCACCCCCCTGGACACCCCTACCCCCTGTGGCCAGCCCACCCACCCCCCTGGATAGCCCGCCCACGCCTCCTTGACAGCCCGGCCACCCCCGTGGACAGCCCGTCCACCCTTGTGGACAGCCCGCCCACCCTCGTACCCCCCTGGATAGCCCCGCCCACCCTCCGAAACAGCCCACACCCCCTTCCCTACAACCCCACCACCACCACCTAGACATACCACCCCACCTGGACACCCCACACACCCCTCCCCCACCAGGACACCCCACCCAGACCCCCAAGACAGCCCACACCCCCTGGACAGCCCCGCCCACCCCCGTGGACACCCCCTACCCCCTAGACAGCCCAACCACCCCCGTGGACAGCCCACCCACCCCCCTCGACACCCCTTCTCCCTATGGACAGCCCCCCACCCCCTTGGATAGCCCGCCCACCCCCCTAGACACCCATACCCCCCGTGGCCAGCCCACCCACCCCCCCTGGACAGCCCGCCCACCCCTCCTTGATAGCCCGACCACCCCCGTGGACAGCCCGTCCACCCTTGTGGACAACCCGCCCACCCACGTACCCCCCTGGACACCCCGTACCCCCCTGGATAGCCCTACCCACCCTCCCAAACAGCCCACACCCCCCTCCCCTGCAACCCCACCACCACCACCTAGACATACCACACCCCTGGACACCCCACACACCCCTCCCCCACCAGGACACCCCACCCAGACCCCCAGGACAGCCCACACCCCCTAGACAGCACCGCCCACCCCGTGGCAGCCTTTCCCACCCCCGTGGACACCCCCTCCCACCCCCGTGGACAACCCACCCACCCCCGTGGACACCCCCTACCCCCACAATCCATTATCCAAAACATATCAAATTGGTTTGAACACAATCCATATTTCCCACAATCCATTATCCAAAACATGTAAACGTTCACGATAGCCTCCCCCAACTCTGATTTACATGTTTTGAACACTCTCCTTCCAAACATAGAATACAAAAACATTAAAGAAGTCTTCACAAACACAAACAATATCCTATTTAGATATTAATTTCAATAATCAATTAAACCACCAACACCTGGAAAAAATCTATTCATTAAAACAACTACAACAATATGGTTGAGATCAAATTTTACCTATTCGTATGGGGGTGTACCTGTTGGGATGGGGGGTGCTGGTGTTCAGATTCGCGAGAGCATTGGAGTCGGATGGGGTTCGCGAGAGCACCGGAGTGAATAGATTAGGGCTCTGTCCGAATGGGGAGAGGAGATTGCGATCTGGAATTTGGGGGAAACCTTTGCCAACGGTTTATAAAAACCGTTGGCAAAGGCACCCCTTTCCCAACGGTTCCAGTGAACCGTTGGGAAAGGTGTGAGTTTTTTCCAACAGTTCCACTGAACCGTTGGGAAATGTGTGATTTTAGCACCCTTTCCCAACGGTTCTAGTGAATCGTTGGGAAAGGGTCCACCGAAATTCTCTTTGCCAACGGTTTTGTTAAACCATTGGCAAAGGCTCACTATACCAACGGTTTAAGTAAACCGTTGGTATACTACCGTTGGGAAAAGACTAAATTCCAGTAGTGAGTTAAAATGTTACCAAAGCGATAATGTATTTTTATCCCAATTTTCCATCTTTGAGATGTATGTTATGTTACGCACCTATCTTATTTTATGAGGTGTATATACATTCCCTTTGACATATAATATCATGAATTTTTTTATCTTCACAAAATTTTAATTTTCATTTAATGTTATTATTTCACGGTGCTTACGATTCAATGTTACCAAAGGGGTGAATATTTTACATTACAAACTCATAGTTTATTAGGATTGTTTATGATTATGTCTAAAATGATAAAATATTATGATCCATATATTAATAAAATCCTAAAATTAATTATTATGTGGTTATAAATGATATTTTCAAGTAAGAGTGTCATTTTCCCACTTCATTGTACTAAACATAATTGAGAAAACATTTTTAAGAAAATTATACTTTATTTCTCTCTTCGTTCAGAAATATGTATTCTTAAAAAACCATGTTTTCTAAATATGTTTTCAAAATATATTTTACTATTATCATATGAATTTTAAATGACATTTTTACCCATTTTTACTTTATTTTAAAGAAAATATTTAAAATGAACCTTCATGGCAATTTTAAAAACAATGCTTATTTGGATTTTATCAAAAATTTGAATGGAATATTTGTTTTAACATGTACGACATGAATGAAACTCTTCATCATCATGAGAATTATTTAATTTTAATAATCCTTTATTGGTTTTAAAGGTTATTTTCATGTAAAATTATTTTTAAGAAAAAATTCGTATAAACGTGTTTTTGAAATTCAAAATGATATTTTTATCAAAAATGATTTATATGATATTTCAAAATTATTTTCCATATAACATGAAATATACTGACATTAGCTATTATTTTATATTATATTATCCAAGATTACAAATCTTATTATTTATTTCAATAGTTTATGATGATAATATGTTTATGAAACCCATTTCTCTTTCATGGGTTATATCATGATAAAATTATTATGAAACCCATTTCTTTCCCTATGGTTTATGTTATGATGAAATGATGATATGATTATGAAGAATATCTATTTTCCACAGGTTTTTATATGATTAAATTTCTATAAACCCATTTCATTTCATGTGTTTGGATATGATGAATTTTGTATGGTCTTGTAGAAGACATATGTATGATTTTCATTATGTGATGAGTGAGACCAATTTGACCCTAAAATGCATTGGGTAAATATGGATAAATAATGAGTAAATATGTTTTGTGTGAACCTGGTGAAATTTTCAAAAATTTATTCATTAACATGAATACATTTTTATAATTTTATGTGTAAACCTAATTACATGTTCATAGTGTTATGCACCGACCTGACTTTCATGTCTAGAATATTATGCATGGACCTATATTTCATGTACATAATGCTATGAATGGACCTATATTTCATGTACATAATGTTATGTGTGGACCTGTTTGTATTCTCATGAGTTTATGTGATGGCCTAATTTCATGTCCTCAACATAATGAGTAAACATTTCTCTATTTATACATGTTCACAATGTAATAATATAATGTGTATCCAACAAATCTATGTTGTGTGCCAATGTTATGCTCTCATAGATCGTGTTCTTTGATTTCCTTATGATTAATTTTTATAAAATGACAATATTTTTCCATGAATCAATATTATGATCTTTGATATGTAGTATATGGTTTTAAAATGTTATTCACATGTTATCATACCCCTATACTCATGTTATACTTACATATTTTCATTTCTTACCCTTACTGTGCATATGAGATAACCCTTTATTATGTTTCAATTCCTTTAGTTATGAATAAAGGTTTTTAATTATGAGTTTTAAAAGTTAATATCTTTATGGGAGACATTGAAGATATTTTATGAATTAAGAAAATTATGTTTAAAGATTCCAAATGCACTGAACTATTATGGTCCTCAGGTGTGAGTTTTTCTAATGTATTGAATATTAATCTAAAATGATTTAATATCTATGTATTGTAGTCCCATATATCTATATATGGAATCAAAGAATAGGTTTACTTAACTATTATAAATTAGGATAAGAAAATTCTAATGAGATCCCTAGCGATATTTATAAGGATCTATCTTGGGATGTCTCTAAGGATAAGTCTAAAGATGATTCAAAGTACAAGAAAATGTCCTAGAATTTTAATAAAGGATAAATTGAGTCGTTTCTATGAAATTATATCCCTATCTACATACTAAAAGTGGATGTGGACCTCACATAGAGGTAACTAGGGGTAATAACTTTTAAAATAACGCATTGAGTAGGACTCGATCCGAACATGGTGTATTATAATGAGCCTTGTTGCACACCTGGTTTTTCACTCTAGGGGGATATTATTTGTAAATTCACAAACTCTTTACAAATAATCATGAAGTATTTAAATATATGATGACTATTTTAACACCCCAAGCATCCACGGTATGCTTCCTTTATAAATAATTTAATAGTGTGTGATGTACGCAACACCGAGTTCAAGCGCACCACGACCTATCAAACAAGATGTTTAAAAAGAGGTTATGAATAGTATTAACCCAAATTTTAATTTTATATATATCCCATATAATTTTAAATTTTGAATTTTTTTCTTATACATAATATAAGGACAAATTCAATTTTTCATATAAAAGAAGTAATTTTCAAAAAATGCAGTTTTTCTGCCTTTTAATGGTGAACCCTTTTTAAATCCAATATTTGACATTTTTATATATTCAATTTAATGAAATTAAATTCTTATTTAGAATCGGGACATAAAATTTAGCTTGAATACATTTTTTGTACTCTTCTGATAACTTTCATATTTTGATGATTAATGAAAAATATTAAATTTTAATTGAAAACAACTTTTTTAATTGAAATAATTTATAGTGTTAAATTATACATTTGAGTGGGTTTAAAGTATAATTAGATTATATTTTTACCATTTAATCAAATGTTGGTCATTGGAAGTAATTTCACTTTTTAATTAGACATAAACACATGTCAATCTTTTGGTAGTTTTTACTTATTAAAAACACGCTTTTTGGTTTCAACAACAGAAATTAATTTTAAATTAATTTCTGCCAATTCTATATTTTGAATTTGGAAATATGGATTACATATTTGTAATTATGAGGTCAAAATTTTATAAATAAGTAACTTTTATTTTTATACATTATGAATAGTAACTTCAGTAAATATTTTATTTACCATGGTTAAAAGGTAAAAATGGAAAATAAGGGTAAAAAATAATATTATAATAATATTAAATTACCCTAACACATGTACTAACCCTATTGGATGAAATAGTTCTGAACATGGGTATCATTGGGTCGATTTTAGGACCCCATGGAGCAACTTGTGTTTGAAAATGACATATAATTACTTTTAATTTAAAGTTAAGGAAAATATAACCTAATCATGTATCTTTTACTAAAAAATATATATAGGGTCATATAAGTGATATATTTGACTATAAATAGTCATTATAAATCTAAAAATATTTCTTAAATTATTTTATTTTATTTATAATTTTTAGACATAAAATAAATAAATTTATTTATGACACAATGGTGATGTAGTGATTACCTTATTAATGAAATATTTAAATAAATGACATTATAAATATTAAAATAAATTTATTTTGAAATTTTTTATGCCATACACTAATTTCATGGAAGATTATTACTTTTTATATTTATATTAATGAAGTTTTTTTGAATTAATCAAGTTTTTATGGATTTTTAAAAAGTCATGATATAAATAGTATAAAAATTGACAAAAATGTGTTTTTAAATCAATTAATATTTTATTAAATGAAATAAAAATCCTAAAAATACAAATCTCGGCCAAAAAAAATTATAGTGATAAAAATGTCTTAAAGTATACACTATAGGTTCTATTGTAATTTTATAGTAATGATATTAACCATGTAGTATAAAAAATACAAGAAGACATGGTAAGAGTTAAACTGTTTAACTATGGGTTAATCCCAAAACATAATGATAACTTTATGACCTAAAAATATCTAAAACCTATTGGATGAGAGAATTTCGACCAATCCTAATCTTATCCTCTAAATAAATCCATTTGTAGATATTATAAACCGAAAATGAATTTATAATAAATTAATATTTCAAGATTTTCCTAAAGTGCCCCTCACCTTTCTTATAAAAGGGTACTTGCCCTTCTCTTAAATTCACACCTCCAAATCCATTTATCTTGGGAAACCCCTACTCAAATATCTTCCCAACTACCTTCAATTCAACCTATAGGCATTACTTTGATCATAAAGCCAACCTAATGATCCCTTTTGTTCAAATAAAAAGGAATCACCCGAAGAAGAGGTAATTATTTCATCACCTCTTTCAAAGTTATTTTCTTCTTCTACTTCCTATTTATTTGTTTTTTCCATACTAAAATAATAACTCTATTACCTTATACATTATTATATGTTATTATAAATATGTTACAACAATATTCTTAATTCAATCCATCCTATGAATGACAAAGTCACCATGTGTGCGTACGTACGTCTTACCGTCTCCACACCGTGGTGTAATTTTTTTATTCAAAACTAAGTTATATTGATGGATATAATGATGATTATTATGTATATAAGTAATGAAAATAACATGATAATTTTTATGAATTATTAATATACCATCCAATTCCACACGTTTTAGTCATTATGAAATGATGTCTTCGCTCATGCGTATGTACAGCTTACTGTCTTAACGACGTGATGAGATTCATTTCCACGTTCACTATTCAAGGATGATTATAAAAATATATATTATTAATAAGTATTTAATATATGAAATAATAATTCTACTGGGAAATATATATATGTATTTACATATATTTCATTCACTTACTTACATTCAATATGATATGAAAATGGAAACAGCATTCATGTGTACGTACGACCTACCGTCTCTATGAACGATGTATTCCATTTTATATATCTATCTATTATGTATATTTATATTATGAATATATATAATATATATATATCATATTATAAATTCTGTAAGTAAGTAAATCATGATCTAAGCAATATGATCTAAGGGTTAATTCCTCAATCTCATTATTATTCAAGATTGTTGATGTGTGAGTATCTACTCGGACATCTTTATCATCCATGTCCATGTTTTATAAAAATGTTTTCAAAAGTAATATTATAAGTTTTTATGTAAGGGGATCTTTAACTATATCATTGTTTTAAATGTTTTAAAGATTCATTTTTCTAAATCTATTTAATTAATGTCCATGTTTTCAAAATGATTTTAAGGATTTATTTATATGGACATAATTGTTTTAAAATGCTAATTCCTTTTAAAAGTTTCAAAGCGGTATGGGAAAATTTGATTAAAAAATCTATTTTAAATTACTTCATTTATAAATTGTGTTACTTTTCAATTATTTCATAAAAAAATCTATATTTCTCTCAAATATTTTTACTGATTTTGTTTAGCTATGTCAACATCCTTTACTGGATATTATTCTTGATTGATGTTGATTTATTATAATACAATATACCATATTATATTTAATGAGTTATGATATGTTTGACTATGGATGTGCTATTTTTATACCATTCATGGTTTATGTTTAAAGTACTTATATTTCATATTCTAGTTTTAATATGAATGTTTGTGTTATGTTCACCCTTTTCATAGGAGGAATGCATTGGACTTAGTAAGTGAGGGACGGAGCCCACTATAGCCCCTTGATACATCGGTAGGTCTCATGAGACAAACTAGTGTCTTAGAATAAGGCCTTGAAAGAATATTTTTGAATGGTATTGGAACAAGGCCTTGACTTAGTAGTTATTATGTATGGCATTATGCATTCCCTCATTATGAAATTAGTTATTACATGTGATTATTCAACTTGGAGAATATCCATCTGCATGTATATATGATAATGATTTATTTATTTTTGTCATATCATGTTCAAGTTTATGTTTAAAAGGCTGATGTTTTTATTATACATCTTGCCTTAAAATTTTATAGCTTCCATTGAATTATTTACCCTTACTGAACTTTTGAGCTCAGCCATTTCTTATGTTTTATTTTCCCAGGAATGCCAAGAAGTGTATTATGATTGATATGAAAGGTTAAGCTAGTGAAGTAATGGCGTTCACAAAGGATTATCTATGTTGTTTTTTATGTTATAAATTGTAATGTTAAGTTCTTGTATATAATATATTTTCCAAGACTGCTAAAATGATTGTTCTTTCGAGACATGATTACTTGTAATCATGCCAATGTATTAAAATAATGCACTAACTCTAGGTAACTGGGGTTAGGGAGTAATATTTGGTATCAGAGGAAGTTTAGTGACAACCTTTGAAATAGATTTAAAAAACTAAGATTAGGGATCATAAACCTAAGATAGAATTTGAGGATAAGTAATGAAGAGAATATTATAATTTTAAAATAGATATTATGTGGGTATTCCTAGAAAATACATCTATTTCTAGACACTACAAGTGTATGTAGTTCTGGTACAGATGTACCGTGTGGTGAAAACTCTGAGAAGGTGTTTCAGACTTAACTTGGGGTAACCTGGTACACAATAATGGGCCTTACTACACACCTGGTTTGACACTCCTGGGGGATATGCTTAGGATAATTCATATTTTCTTTAAAACCCATTATGAATGATTTATGAGTAAATATTCCCTCAAAGGAACCATATTTATGATTATGGATTAGATATGCATAATTTTTTTAATTTATGTTAAGTATTTTACAAGTTTAGAATTATGCATTATGATTCATAACCTAATCTAGTGTATTCCATTGTTTTGAAATGGAGCCTAGTGGAAGAAATAGAAATCATATAAATATATGTAATTCATGTAGGGATTTCCATCTTATGCAAGATAATGATAGTGTAGTTGGTGACACAACTAGTACTAAATAGCTTATAACCATACTAGGGTAGCTGACATAGGTTATGAATAATAACCTTACCCATATGGAGCATCCCGATCCATAATGTGGAGGATCAATGTTATACCACTTCATGAGAAAACATCCTATAACATTCAATGGGACTAAAAATCCTTTTGTAGCTGAGTAGTGGATAATTTCCTTAGAGAAAATATTTCTTTCAATGGGAAGTAACGAAATGGAAAATGTTGTTATCGTAGTCTATCACCTCTTAGGAGATAAAGATCAATGGTGGTCATTGATTTAAAACAAAAATAAGTACGAAGAAGTAGGAAATATGCATTGGAGGTAATTTATAGAAATTTTCCTAGAGAAATACTTTCTAATGAACAACGAACTGATATGGAAATGCAATTTATAAGTCTGAGACAAAAAGAGGATCAGAATGTTACAAAGTATGAGGATAAATTCACAAGTTTAGTAAGTCTCATTGCAGACTACATACATAACCCAAGATTTGAGATTGATCGATTCATTAATGGGTTAAAACCATTCCTCTGATAGGAATTTGTATCACAATATTTTTCATTGTACGAAGATACAGTCTCGTGTCCTATCAAAACAGAAAAGGAATTCTCTAAGTCTTATGAAATTAAAATAAAGCAATAGAATAAGATAACGGTGTATCAAGAGACAAATAAATAGAAAAAGGGAAAGAAGGATTTTCTCTTATGTGATAATTTTGGGAAGAAACACCCTGGTACTTGCCTAAATAGAATGAGAGTTTGTTACAAATGTGTAGAAAAAGGTCATCAGGATCATGATTGTAAGGGAAATAAAGAATATATGAAAAGTTATAATTGTAAAGATATGTGACATTATGAAAATTATTGTCCAAATCATCAAGGAAATATAGATCAGAAAAAGAAAATAGATCAAGGTCAAGCTTATGTTGTTACTACAGTTGAAGTGGAATAATTAATGTATTTGTGTTTTTTATTCCAGAATTATATTCCGGTTATAAGAATAATGTGATATATATATATATGGATTGTACTACAATACTTTTTGTTTTCATTGTGGTTTTAATATGATGAAGGTAATCATGTTTTCAGTATGTGACAATAAGAGCAACATTACATTGTTTGGGGAATCTCATGATACAACTGATTTTGGAAATTTAGATACCTTTTAGACCAAGATTGGACAGAAGTATTTTGGATAACTCTAAATGATGTAATGGATTAAGTTAAATATTTAATTGTATTGTCTAAGGTTAAAAAATTTCTTAAGATTATTTTTGGAATGTTATAATACTATAGTTTTAGAAAAAAGGAAAATCTACAGGACGGGCGATAACCCATCATGTTGAACAAAGCTACGGGAATAAAACCAACAACTGAAGTGTGACAAGGATTTATCACCTAGAAATGTCCTAAAATAAGTCCCTGGTTATTATAAAATAGTTTTCTACATTTAAATGGTAAATGTTTATATTTGTAACCTTATACGATTGAGATAAATTGAATATTTTTTAGTTTTATCTTTTGAAGAGAAAGATAAGTTTGTTGTAGAGGATGAAACTCTACATATGCTTCCTTGTGTTCTTAGTCTATGAATTAAATTAATTTTACAACACTAGGAAAAGGATCATAAAACCAAAAATGTTTTCTTAGTACCTTCTTTTGTGATGAATCAAATGGTCCCTTAGATCATCGTGGATTTATAGCTTTCTAGTGGTTAACATTATCCTAATAATATTCTCTATCACTCTCCATCAGAACTTGGTGGTTTTTTTTCTCTTAAATATCCATTTTTCCTAAATAGAACCCTAGTATGTGTTATTTCTAGTAACCATCATACCTACCCATC
The DNA here is from genome assembly GCA_963277665.1 of Viscum album. Taxonomy (NCBI): domain Eukaryota; kingdom Viridiplantae; phylum Streptophyta; class Magnoliopsida; order Santalales; family Viscaceae; genus Viscum; species Viscum album. Next base: position 1,585,289,549 of record OY728141.1, on the reverse strand, counting down.
TTTATTTTAAAATAGAGGCCTCATTAATCCATTTTTTGATGTGGGATTTCAACCAAGATATTTTGAAATGTCAAACCCCTTGTTTTTAATCCTGAGATTAAATTGGGAGGACACAATTTATTGAATCAGGGGATAATGTAACACCCCAATATTCCATGTTACACTTCCTTTATAAATAATTCAATAGCGTGCGGTGTACGCAACACCGAGTTCAAGCGCACCACGACCAATGAAACAAGTCGTTTAAAAAAATAGTTATGAATAGTTTTAACCAAATTTTAAATTTCATATATATCCCATGTAATTTTAACATTCATCTTTTGTGTTTATTAGACATAATATAAGGACAGATTCAATTTTTCAGATAAAAGAAGTATTTTTCAAAAAATGCAGTTTTTCTGCCTTTTAATAGCGAACCATTTTTAAATACAATATTTGAAACTTTTATATATTACATTTAATGAACTTAAATTATTCTTTAGAAGAAAGACATAAAAATTTAGTTTGGATGGTTTTTTCGTACTTTGTCTGATAACTTTCATATTTTGACGAATAATGAAAAATATTAAATTTTAATTGAAAACAACTTTTTAATCAAAATAATTATAGTGTTAAATTATATATTTGAGTGGTTTTAATGTATAATTAGATTATATTTTTACCATTTCATACAATTTTGTTCATTTTAAGTAATTTCACTTTTTAATTAGACATAAACACATGTCAATCTTTTGGTAGTTTTTACTTTTTAAAAACACGCTTTTTGGTTTTGACAACGGGAATTAATTTTAAATTAATTTATGCCAATTATTTTTTTTGAATTTTGAAATATGGATTCCATATTTAGAATAATAAGGTCCAAGTAGTATAAATAATTAACTTTTATTTTTTGACATTATGAATAGTAACTTCGGTAAATATTTTATTTACAATGGTTAAAGGGTAAATCTGGTAAATAAGGGTAAAAAAATATTATAATAATGTTAAATTACCATAACACATGCCATAACCCTATTGGATGAGATATTTATTACCATGGGCATCCTTGGGTCTATTTTATGAACCCATGGAGCCAATTTTGTTTGAAAATGACATAAAATTTCTTTTAATTTAATGTTAAGGAAAATATAACCTAAGCATGTATCTTTTAATAAAACGATTTTTATATGAGGTTATATAAGTAATATATTAGACTATAAATAGTCTTTATAAATATAAAAATATTTCCTACATCATGGTATTTTATTTATAATTTTTAGACATAAAATAAATAAATTTATTTATAACACAATGGTGACGTAGTGATTACCTTATTAATGAATGATTTAAATAAATGGGATTATAAATATTAAAATAAATTTACTTTGAAACTTATTATTCCATAAAAAAAATTTATGGAATATTATGACATGTTATATTTTAATTAATTAAGTTTTTTTGAATTAATCAAGTTGTTATGGATTTTTAAAAATTCATGATATGAATAGGACAAAAATTGACATAAATGAGTTTTTAAATCAATTAATATTTTATTAAATGATATAAAAATCCTAAAAATATAAATTTTAGACAAAAAAATTGATAAAAATTTCATAAATGATCCACTTTAGGTTATCTTGTAATTTTATAGTAATTATATTAACCATGTAGTATAAAAATACAAGAAGACATGGTAAGAGTTAAACCATTTAACTAAGGGTTAATCCCAAAAGATAAGGATAAATTTATGACCTAAACATGTCTAAAACCTATTGTTTTATAATATTTATACCGATAATTATATAATAATCTAAATAAATCCATTTGGAGCTATTAGAAACCGAAAATGATTTTATAATAAATTTATATTTCAATCTTTTTTTAAAGTTCCCCTCACCTATCTTGTTAAAGGGTACTTCTCTTTATCTTAAATTCACACCTACAATGCCATTTGTCTTGACCAAAAATAGATAAAATATCCTCCAAACTACCCTAAATTCAACTTAGATTCATTACTTTGATCATAAAGCCATTCTAAGGACCCCTTTTGTTCAAATAAAAAGGAAGTACCTGAAAAAGAGGTAATTATTTCATCACCTCTTTCAAAGTTATTTTCTTCTTATACTTCCTATTTATTTATTTATTCCATATTAAAATAATTACTCCAGTACCTTATTCATTTTGATATGTTATTATAAATATTTTAAAACCATATTCTTTATTCTATCCATCCTATAAATGAAAAAGTCACTATGTGTGTGTACGTACGGATTACTGTCTCCACGCTGTGGTTTAATTTTTTATTCAACACAATGTTATTTGGATGGATATAATGATGATTATTTTGTATATAAGTAATAAAAATAACATGATAATGTTTTTGTATAATTAATATACCATGAATTCCATACATTTTAATCATTATTAAATGATATCATCTCTCGTGCGTACGTATGTCTTACCGTCTCCACGACGCGATGAGATTCATTTCCACATTCACCATTAAAATATGATTATAAAAATATATATTATTAATAAGTATGTAATATATGACAAAATAATTCTACTGGAAAATATATGTGTGTATTTACGTATATTTCATTCACTTACTTCCATTCAAAACGATATGAAAACGGAAACAGCGTTCATGCGTACGTACGGCCTACCGTCTCCTTGAATGGTTTATTCCATTTTATATATGTATCTATTATATATATTTATATTATGAATATATATGATATATAAATCATATTATAAATTTTTTAAGCAATTAAATCATGATCTAAGCAATATGATCAGGAACAAAAAGTCAAAACACGTATGATAAACAAAGCAATATTACTCGAAATGTTACATTAACTTGGAATTGTTAATAAATGGGTAATATAAAGTCATAAAATAATCATATATGATATCATAAATATTATTATGATTCTGATATAAGTTAATAATATGTTTAAAAATATTATATAGGATTTTTAGACACATACGAAGAGTATCGGACCTAAGGTAAGGGTTAATTCCTCAATCTCATTATTATCTGAGATTTTTGATGTGTAAGTATCTACTAGGACATATTTATCATCCATGTCCATATTTTATAAAAAAAATTCAAAAGGAATATTTTATGTTTTTATGGAATGGGAACTTTAACTATATCGTCATTTTAAATGTTTTAATGACTTACTTTTATAAATCTATTTAATTAATGTCCATGTTTTCAAAATGATTTTAAGTATTTATTTATATGAACATAACTATTTTAAAATGTTAATTCCTTTAAAAATTTTCAAAGTGGAATGGGAAACTTTGATTAAAAAATCAATTTTAAATGACTTCCTTTATAAATTTTGTGACTTTTAAATGATTTCATGAAAAAGGGATATTTCTCTCAAAGAGTTTTACTGGTTATTTTAAACTATGTAAACATAATTTAATGGATATTATTCTTGATTGAGGTTGATTTATTATAATAAAATCTTCCATACTATATTGAATGAGTTATGATATGTTTGACTGTGGTTGTGCTTTTTTTATACCATTCATGGTTTATGTTTAATGTACAAACATTTCCTATTCTAGTTTGAACATGAATATTTATGTTATGTTTCACCTTTTTCATATGAGGAATGCATAGGACTTAGTAAGTGATGGGCGGGGCCCTCTATATCCCCTCGATGCATCAGTAGGTCGCATGAGACAAACTAATGTATTTTCATAAGGCCTTGACATAATATTTGTGAATGGTCTTGGCACAAGGCCTTGATGTAGTAGTTATTATGTCCAGCATTATGCATTCCCTCATTATGAAATTAGTTATTACATGTTATTATTCGACTAGTAGAATATCCATGTGCATGTTTATATGGAAATTTTTGATTAATTTTTTCCATATAATGTTCAATTTTATGTTTAAATGGATTATATTTTTATTATACATCTTTCCTTAAAATTTTATAGCTTCCGCTAAATTATTTACCCTTACTGAGCATTTGAACTCACCCCTTTATTATGTTTTATTTTACCAAGAATTCCAAGAAGTGTATTATGATTGATATACAGAGTTAATCTAGGGGAATAATGGTGTTCTCAAAGGATTATCTATGTTGTGTTTTATGTTAGAAATTTTAATGTTAAGTTCTTGTATGTAATCTATTTTCTGATACTTCTAAACTAGTCGGTCTTTTGGGACTTGATTCTTTGTAATCATGCCAATGTATTAAAATAATGCACCGACTCTAGGTAAATAGGCTTGGGGTGTGACAACTATGAATGAACTAGGATAAACCTAAGGTGTAATATATTAAAAATAATTTTTCATGATTTATTTACCCTATAATTGATTCATCATGATTATGTGGTTCCCTACTAGGATTATTGTAGCTTATACTATTCTTTTTTGTTATATTCAATGGATGGAACCCAAAAGAATTTCGTGAATATTGAATGCAATGGAAAATGAAAATATTTTAATCCTAATAAAACTAATGTTATGGGATATAAAATTAAATCCACTTTTATATACTAACATAAATTCGTCATGCTATGACTCATTATGGACTTCCGAAAGAGAAATGGAGGGAACAACATTCTATTCAGTCATTCATATGGAAACAACCACCCTCTTTCAGTGGTTCTACATATCCCTTGGGTGATGAGAAATGGTTCAATACCACATAAAATATATTTTCCATTATCTAGTGTTCATATCTTGAAAAGTTCATTTTAGTTGTCTTCTATTTGAAAGGATAGGCATATCAAAGGTGAAATATTAATAAATATACAAGGTAATGAGAATAAATTGACTCTACAATGTAGGATTAGTTTAAAGGAATATTTTTTAATAATTACATTCCTTGTATTCTTTATACAAAAATGGAGGAGGAATTCCTTGAGCTTAAGTAGAAGGATAATAAATCTTTTGGTACCTAGGAAGAAAATTTGACAAGACTTGTGAGAAACTTTTCGGGTGTTATCATTCATCCTGAAGGTAAGGTTGACATATTATTTAGTGGATTAAAACCAAATATCTATGGTGATTTAGCCATAAGGGAATATTTATTCTATGAAGAAATTTTTCAGTGTGCACTAATAGAGGAATTGGAAGCTAGAAACCATCTTTGTTATGGTGATAAGAAATTAAAAATGGGCTTCTATAGAAAATCCAATGATATGTAACTTAGAGTGAATATTATATTTCAAACTCCTACTTTCCAAAACATTGAGAAGGATCACATAGGTGAGTTCCTAAAAGAAACAAGAAGGTGTTTTATGTGTGCGATGCTTGAACATCGAGAAAAATAATGTATAAGTGATGTGAAGAGGCAAGAAAATGAAATAAATAGAGAGATTAATAAAATGAACCACCCACACTTCAGTGTTTAAAGTTCAAGGAGTTTGGGAATTATGAAAATAAATCCCCCAATATAATGGATAATGTGGATTATAATCCATAAAAACCTCTAAAGACAATGGATAATGAAAAATATAATGCAATCACAATGGATGAAATTAATCATGATAATTACGATACACTTATTCTACCCTGTATTTTTGGGAATTTAATGTTTGATTTTGTATGAATAAGCCCTATGAAAATATTATTGTTTATCCTTTAGTGAAATTTCATGTGATTATCGCCCTCTATGTGGATTCTAGAATAAAAAAAATAACATTTAGTATTCTATAAGTACAAGGATGAACCCAAGCTTCTAGTGAATTTTTTTATATAAAATAAGATCTTATATAACAAATAAAGGTCTAATTAACATTTTTAAGTGTATATGTATCCATGTAAGAACAACTTAAAATTTATGGATACTATAATGGGTTTATGAGTTAAATGTTGATCATAATTTCAAAGTTATTGACATTCCCTTTTGAGGTTTTATGGGATGGTATTTTATCAATATTGAGAAAATTTTAATAGAAATTTATTTTAATACAACCCATTATTTTGGTATATGTTTTAGTGAAAAATCATTTAATGTGTAATTACATTTTATGGACATATTATTAAAGGTATTGGTAACCTTTATGGTTTATCTTATCTTTGTTGTTGAGTTAATTATGTGTTGTAGTTGATCACCTTATGAAGTCGGCACACTTCATTGCTACTGGAGAATATTTCTATTTGGATCATATTTCTAGAATATATATTAAAGAAGGGTTATGTTTCATGAAATACCACATTCAATTGTATCTAATCTCGATCTGATATTTACCTCAAAGTATTGGAGATGGCTTCAGAAATCTCTCGATATAGTGTTGATTTTAGATGTGGGAATAATTCAAACCCTAAAGGATATGATAATATCTTGTTCAATGTATTTCAAAGCTGTTTGGGATCACACCTTCCTCTGGTAGAATTTCCTTATAACAACAGCTTTCACTTGAGAATTTAGATAGATCATTGTTAATCCCTTTATACATACTGGTCATAAGTTACAAAAATAATGTTAGTGAGACCCAATCTAGATAATGTAATAATAGTGAAGGTTAGATCCATTCAGTAAAATATAAGTACTATAAAAAGTTGATAGAAATTTTATGTGGATAATCATCAACAGGATCTAGAATTTGAGGTTTGTAGATGGTATTTCTTGTAATTTCTTCATGGAAGAATGAAGGGAAAACTAATCCCTAGATATATCAATCCCATTTATTTACATGATCATATTAGGACAATATCTTATCATTTGGATCTTTTACTGAACCTTTCTTAGGTCATGATGTGTTCCATGATCACTCTTGATGAAGGAAAGTACTAAAATCAAAGTTCATACTACTCAAGAAAGATATTTCTTATGAGGAATGACTGGTAGAGATTCTAGATCAAATAGATAAACTTCTACAAAACAAGACCACTCACCTGGTCTTTTTTTTCTGAAACTATCATCTTAATAAAGCTACATGGGAATAAGTGGATGTAATGAGGTAGATGTATCCTCAGTTTTTGTTACCAAAGTGATGAATTTAGAGAGAGGAATTCATTTGGGGGGGGGGGATAATGTAACACCCATAATTTTTTAAGAATTTTTTTTCGAATAAATAAAATTTCATTGATAGCTTCCGTTACATGCAACACCAAGTTTGAATTTTGTTACAAATAACACCGATTTTAAATGAAATATGACATACTCTTAACATGATAATTGTCACCTAGCCATTAGAATGGAAGATATGAATATTATTAAATAAATTATAAATATATATGTTTTATAATGTATATATAATAAATTAATTGGTTATTAATTAATTATAAATGAAAATAAAAACCTTTTGAATATAAAGGGAATCATTTTATGAAAAACTATTTTTTTACATAAATTCATTTTTCCTCAATAAATTAAATGAATCAGTTTTTGTGAATCGTTTTCATGAAATTTAAATATTATATATTCAACCAAATGTTTCAAAATCATCTTTTTTGTTTTCTATACAAGAGATAAGAATAAATAAAATTTTATGCTTAAAGATATATTTTCTAAAAAAAATAGTTGTATCACCTTTATGGAACTTATTTTATAATTAATTTTTACCACATTTAGAAAATTTATTTGAAAAAGTTACCGCATTTTTTAAATCATAATATAAAAATTATTTTAGGTTTAACTTTTGGGATTTTTCAGAAAAGTTTTATTTTTTATGAATAGTAAAAATACCATATTTTAATTAATAACTGCCTATTCATTTAACTCATTTATCAAGTTGTGTTATATTTTTTAGAGACACATATTTTTCCTTGTAATGCTTTTAAATATTTATATATATATTTATAGGTAGGAACTAAGATGTCATGTGATTACGAGGCCAGGTGTTCTCAGAATTAATTTTATTAAAATATTAAATATATTTTTTACTACGCGCATGCAGATTCTTAAAAAAATGAGATAATTCTTAAATATAATCTTGGATCCGAATTTTAAGACCATGGTTGAGTTTGGAACATGAATTTTACCCTAGGCGTGACCTAAATTCGGTCAGTATTGGGTGTTCAGATATCTCACCCATTGGAGGTATGTTAAGTTGGTAATTTAATTAAATTAATTTAATTAATTGATTATTTTAACCTAAATGAAATTTTTATATATTCACTATAATGGAGAATCCTCTAGTATTATTTTTATAAAACCTAGGAGGATTTAAAATCATTTTTCCTCCTTCTGTTATCGAATCGACACCCGATGATGATTAATCCCTGGATCAGAGGAGATCAGGATGCAACAAATGCAACAACTTCCTTCAATCGTTGGTGAGTGCATTCTTCAATGATGAATTATTAAATTTCAAATTAAGACTCTTCAATTCATGGTTTAGGACTTTTTATTTAAATTTATTGATTTGTATCATCCCATTTATGGTCTGCACCAATTTTATTCTTTTCATGCATTCGTGTATTGTAATTTAAATTGGTTATTCTTATTTTCAAACCTGGACATCCCTATTCTTGATAATTGGAAAAGAACGATTGGATAATGTTGGTTAAACATTTGTTCTTATGCCTTCCTCCCATAATTACTTCATGTTTCATCATCGATTGGACCCCATGGTCCCGGTTCAACACCATTGAGAGGTATCGAGCCTGATTGGACCCCTGGAATCGCGATGAATTAGCATGTGAGGAACGGATCAACCAATGATGGATTTTTTTGAATATATTATAGGTTTTCAGTGATCACTTTTATGATCATCATACAAATCATAAATGGTGGAAGAAATCAAGGCATGTGTTGCATACGAAATAACCCCCATGGGTCGAAGGAATAGATTTTAGGCCACCAGATGGATGGAAACAATGAATTGAGACTATATCCACCATTTTTGGTAGAAGAAAAGGTTGAAATAAAAGGTGTAAAGATAAAATAAGTTGTGTGGAGTGTGGATACACAATTATATGAAAAAATACTATACATCATCTACTATGATGAACACACAGTGTGTAGCCCCTATGTTTCAGTGGCTAGGGTTTTAGATATCTATAAGGATGGCATGACAAGTATCCCTCCTACATGCCATGTATTGCTTCACTAAGTGGAATATATATGTTCTATAACACGTGGGAAGGAACCCATGTGGGAAGACATAACCAGAGGCTTTCTGTAAATTAGAGTACACGTACACAATTTGAGTACATGTACATAGGATGGAGTACACAGACATGGACAAGCACACAAGAGAGGCCCCGAGTGGCATGGGAATTCCATGTTGATCCCCCACACATATTGTATCCCTACACAATTTGTGATATGTATACCTCTATGAACATGACCAGGTGATGGAGTAGGACCACACGCCATGTGGGTCTCCTCACACATCGTGTAACCCTTGGTTCGTTTTGAGAAAACTTCAAACTCTAGTATCTTCTTTGTTTGGAATCAGATTTGGACCGCAAGTAGCCTATCCTGAGTGTTTATTCATGTAGAACATGATGGATCACTCAATTTTGAATTTTTAGGTATGATGTGATATTTTCTGAGAATAGTTCTTATTTATGTGAGTCTCAATGATGGTAGTGATCACGCAGGATCACCAGAGGCATCCTGAGTGTAACCATCCTGTTGGGCAGGGCATGGTTCCTCAAAGAATTTTAGAGTGGAACCCTCCAGCTGATCTGGGAATGGGTCCTCTAAATAATTATAGATTGTAACCCTCCAGTTGGGCTAGTCATGGTTTCTCTACATACTCCTAAGAGTGTATCCCTCCTATCGAGTCAGGGCATGAGTCCTATAGCAACAGAGAGTGGAAACCACATTTGTAGTCAGGGAATGGTTCCTCTAGTATTAGAGAGAGTAACCCTCCTATGGAGTTAGATCATGGGTCCTCTAGTATTAAAGAGTGGATCCCTAATACTAGGCAGGGCATGGGTCCTCTATCACCTATCAGAGAGTGGAAACTTCCTACTGGGAAGGGAATGGTTTATCTATCAACTATTATAGTGGAACCCTCTTGTTGGAACATGGTGTGGGTCCTCTATCTATATCCACTGAGTGGAACCCTCCTGCTGGGCAGGGCATGGGTCCTCTATCAACTATTAGAGTTTAAACCACTTATTGGAATAGGGTATGGATCCTCTATCTATCAACTAAGTGAAAAAATCATTTTGTATCAGGTAATTTATCCTCTAACTATATATTATTTCCCCTCAACTGTGCAACACAATGATGAGGTATGGATTGACTTGGGAATTTTATAATTGGAAGACGCACAAGATATTGGGCATCATTGTAAGACTTTTGGAACTATTAGAGACTCTTTTCCTGGGCAAGGTTGTGCAATAGAGATCTCCTTCCTCTCTTGTTTGAGATTATTTTCTGATAATATATATATATATATATATATTTGTATCCATACCTTTTTATTTGGTTTCTCTCTTTACATGGGATTCGAAGACGAGTGGGTTATTCCACATGCTTTCTATTTTTAGCTTCTTATGGATGGATGAGGTTACTTTCCTACTATAGATGTAAAATACTCTATGTGTAGTCCATCTACAGACCATGTTGAGACCATTGCATTTAGACAAAGATTATCTCTTTATCATTCTTTGGGTTTATGTGTATCCTATTTAATATCTACTATATTTATTTTCCTATTGTATCCCTTACCCCCTAGTTATGAAGGCATCATACTAGGTATGTATATACTCACCCCTGTATGGGTTTTTCCCGCACTAATCATGTCTTATGAAGATGATGGATATGTCAGCTGTGATTAAAGAAAAGCTTATGGATACATGGTACTTTGTATCACATGTGGTGGTTGCATCTTAGAGATCATAAGATAGACCCTCTCAACATTTTACTTTCCAATTTTGTAAGGTTGGGAAATATTTCTAGCTGGGTGTGTATTTTTTCCCTTTACTTGTCAATTATTAATATCGTACTCTTGTACATCATAGATGTTTTTCATGCTTGGTTTACTTTTTATAGGTTTTTCATCTTTTAATATTATTACTCGGTAATTTTTCATCAAGATGGATATATGTGTGTGTGTACAAGTACTTATTAAAATGCCCTCCTATGTTAGTTATTCCTTTTTTACTAGTCTCCAACCCCTGGCCTATGGTGGAGATCTTAGGGTAGTTATAGCTCAAGCATTAGTTTTGGTCGGGTCATGACAGATTAGTGTCAAATGTGGTCTGATCCTTGGGATAGTGTTTAGAGCAGTGCCCTTATGAGGATTTGGTTAGGATATTTGGAAATAGTGTAAAAGTATCTCGAGTGTGGCTCTTGATCCAGGGAACCCAGTGTTGGTATGGGCAGCTAATGTATCCATTCACCAGGGCATTGACTACCTTCTTGCCGACTCGGTATATCAAGACATATGATGCAGGGATTAGTGGTACATGAATCATATAGGATTTAGTATTTGAATATACTTCTTGAGCCATATCCCCATTATTTTATATATATCTATATGATCATTTGACCATGGTGTGTCTTGATTTAAATTTTAAGATGCCTCTGCAATGAAATCCATCCGGGATATTAATTCTGGATTTTGATGAAGATCCAATGAGAGACAAGGCCTTAGTTTAGGGTCCTTCCCATAAGCATATTCCTCTAGGTGGGTAGGTAGAAGCATAACCACCTGTCAAGTACAATATCATCCTAGTAGTGTAGGCTTATGATACATATATTCTTATCATACTTCATGAGTTCTAGTGCCAGATGCTCCTAAGGTTCCACAATGATCCATATCCCTAGGAAATGGAGGATAAGATAGATTTGGGGGGGGTCCATGCCTTTATAATCACCCAAAAAATAATGGTTTAGGTGTTTGTTCTAACCTATATCCTTTTCCATAGATAATTTTGGCACTTGTGGAGTCATGTTACCTATATGCATGATGAGTTTACACTCTCATGTACTAACTTCTAGTAGTTATTTTGTGAGGAGCGATACCCCTCCTACTTGAATTCAATTCAGATTCATGAGATTCTAGATATATATTAGGGAGGAATAATAGTGGTTGATTACACTATGAGGTTCAAAGAAATTACATGGTACTCCCTAGACATGATTTGAGATGGCTAGTTCTAAGAATGGAAGTTTGGGTAGGGACTCCACTGAGAGATATGTTCTAGCATGGTACCCTTGTGAATCCCCACATATTTCGAGGTGTTGGATAGGGAACTAGTGATAGATAGCTTCGTGTAATAGGGACTCCAAGAAGCTAGAGCTAGCGGTGGGAATCACAGAGCTGATTCATCCACAAGAGCTATCAGGCACATGTCGGAAGGATCTCAGCACAAGAGATCTTATCATGATTAGAGTCAGACACATGGTCATATGGCACAAGGAGTGCCTAGAATAATAGGGAATCCTGGAGAGGGTGGTGTTTTTCTTATTATGAGTGAGGTCAAATATCACAAGACTACCTGACCATAAGTATTATGGAGCACAAAAAGATATTTGATGGACCACCATGGTAGAGGCAACATCATGATCAGTGATCTCCTAGGAGAGGGTAGGGAGGCCCCCCAGGGGGCGGATCTAGAAGAGGAGTAGGAGGATCTATGGTTGATGGATGATGTTATGATATCCTTCCACCACCACTAACAGGTGGCCCACATTAGGATTAGGGTTTTGGCTATTAGGGATGCAGGAAGATGTAGACTTTGTACCCTTATTACCTAGCGACACATGGTATGATTATATGTATGATAAGTGTTTATTATACTATTAATTTAGTATTATTATACACAGGTTTCATTCATTACTTCATCACTATACTTATAGTGAGAGAGATGGAGCTCCCATTATAGCCTTTATCCTAGTATCTTTATCTTGAGGTTCCTATAGATAATGCTTCTTTTGTATCTTTTATCTAGAATCATTGAAAGATCTCTTTTGGTGGATAGAGTTTTACATGGTACCTTTTGGTCATCATGATGGAAACATATTATTTCATCTTGGGTGTGTATTGGTTTTATATGGTCGATAACCATATTGACTATCATTGTATATGAGTTTGATGTCTACGCACTGATGGGACAAGATTATCCTTTGTGGGTGAGAGAGATATCATGCTAGAGAAAATTGGTTTTGTGACTGGGAGGTTAAATCCCATCACCCATAATTTGGTGTGTGTATCCCTTAGTGCAACAGGATCTTCAAGAATCTGGATTCCTTAAGTCATGGAGGATCTCATGCAAGCCTTCTCTGAGGACATTCCAAGAATATATCTAAGGTGGGAGATGGGGGTTTTATTTACATGAATCTCTGGACCACTCCAATATCTTATGCAGCATATTTGATAGTCCCTTATGAGATCTAGGAGCTTCATTTGTAGTTGGATAACCTTTGAGAGAAGGGTTTCATCAGGCCTGGTGTGTCTCCTTTGGAAGATCCAGTTTTGTTCTTAAAATATGAGAAAAGGATCTTGCATCTTTATGATGATTATCATCTCTAAGATCAGGCTATGATAAATAACAAGTACCCCTTATCAATGATTGAATAAATCATATACTAGTTGTAAGGTGTGATATGGTTCTCAAAGATCGGTCGTAGGTCTAGCTACCACCAGTTGCGGGTTGTGAGGATGATATTCCAAATATTTCATTCTGATATTAGTATAGGCACTATGTGTTCCTCATGTTTCCATTTGGTGTAAAAAATCCCCACACCATGTTTATTTATTGATGAACTAGATCTTCCATCCATACTTGGACTAGTTTGTGGTTTTCTTCATCGAAGACATACTCAACTACTCTACATTATAAGAGGATCATGTAGAGTAATTTAGGTTGGTTCTATATTTTATTCTATATCATTAGATTCATGGGAAGCTCTTGAAGTTTTAGTTTTGGATTCATGAGGTTCACTTTATAGGACATGTCATTCTGAGTATGGTTTATCCATGGACCTAGTGAATATCGATGCAGTTCTTCCTTGGGATCCACCCAAGATAATTTCATAGGTGTGGATTTTTCTTGGATTGGTAGGGTACTACAGGAGGTTTATAGAATAATTCTATAGATTACATCCCCTTTGAATACCCCAACATGGAAAGGGTGGTCTTTTACCTGGACTAAGCAGTTCCAGTGGCCCTTCGTGGGGATGAGGTTAAGGGTAATGAGTGATCCTAATTTGAGACTACTGGCTGAGGGTGTAGAGTACGTAGTGTATTTAGATGCCTCAAGAGTTGGCATTGATTATATGATGATGCAACAGAAGGAAGTTATCACATATGGGTTGAGGAATTTGAATTCCAATATTATAACTACACAAATCATGACCTGGAGCTGGCAGTGGTAGTCTTCTCCCTAAGGATGTGGAGGCACTATCTTCTGGGAGAGAACTTTTTGGTTTACTTAGACCATCAGAGTCTTAGGCACATCTTCACGCAGATATACTTGATCCTAAGATAGTGGTGATGGTTGGAGTTCCTAGAGGACTATGACTTTGAGATTGCCTCTACTCTAGGGAAAGTCAACATAGTAGCTAATTATATTAGTAGGAAGTCTAAGGCTCACTTGGTGTAGGAGGATTTGGAGAAATTGGATTACTTGTAGCTGACCCTGGTGGAGCAGGAGGGTGCACCTTTTCCTCAATCAATGGTGTTGACTACTTCACTTCTCAAGCATGTGAGAGGGTCCTAGTTGGCAGAAATAGACCACAAGTTATTTCATGACTAGATATCCATAGAAGATTCATCAGATGTATATTCTTAAGGATGGAATCACATCATCCTTTCCCAGGGGCAAATGGTGGTCCTAGCCACGATGTGGGATGAGGTGATGTAGGTGTTCCTCACTTCTCTCCTAGTTGTGCAAACCGGTATAGGGAAGATGTAAGGAGTATTTTAGTATCAGTTTTGGTGGTCCTACATGATATAGAGTATAGCTGAGTTCATATCTTAGTGCCTAACCTGTCAGCAAGTGAAGTCTGAGAACCAGGTTCCTACAGGTTTGTTGTAGCCCCTTCATATCCCAAAGTGTAAGTGGGATGGAATATCCATAGACTTTGTAATAGGAATTTTTCACATAGTTAAGGGCTATGATTCCATCTCGGTGATAGTTGAACGACTAAAAAATTAAGCACACATTCTTTCTATTATGGAGAAGAGTTTAGTGGAGAGTTTGGGGAAGTTGTACGCATTGGAGATTGTTTTCCTTCATGTGTTTCCCTCAAATATTTTCTATAATCATGATATGAAATTTACATCATGATTGTAGAGAGGCCTGTAAGAGGCATTTGAGACCCATATGAGGATGAATACATAATTTCACCCCCAAATATATTGGAAGACCAAGTGCACTATCCAGGTGTTGGAGAGACATCTCTTGTGTATATATAGTTAGTACAAGAAATGATAGAGAAGGTACAGATTATCTGTGAGAAGATTAGGACAGCCCATATAAGTAAAAAATATTATACAGATCGTCATCGTAAGCCCATGGAGTTCAAATAGGGAGACCACATTTTCCTAAGAGTCTCCCCATGATGAGGACTACAAAGGTTCATTTGGGGAGGCAAGCTATCCTCAATGTTTATTAGTTTTTTCAAGATCATGTAGAGGTTTGTAAAGGTTTCTTAGTACCTCACCCTACACCCAAGATGGAGTGGGTTTAGGATGTCTTCCATGTGGCGCAGCTGGGGAGATACGTGCATGACCCTAAACACATCATCAACTAGGGAGAGATAGAAATTGAGGATGGGGGCACCATTGTAGATCACTATGTGGAGAGAAATGATTAAAAGGATAGGAAACTACATAGATAGATCATACCCTTGTTTCGTATGTTTTGGAAGCACTAAAACATATTGGAGAGCTCCTAGGAATAGGAGCGCCAGATAGGGGATCAATATCCCTAGTTTTTTATTTAGTTTTTCTTTTTAAGGATGAAAACTATAAAGGAGGTAATGATGTAGAGACCTGGTTTTTTTCATTAAATATTTTAAAATATTTCTGCATATATATTTAGAGATAGGCGCTGAGACAACATGGGATTCTAAGGCTCGGTGTTTCTAGAATTAATTTTATAAAATTATTAAATATATTTTATATTATTCACACATAGTTTCTTACAAAATGGGATGAATCTTAAATGAAATCTTGGATTAAAAATCCAAGACCATATTTGAGTCTAAAACGTGGTGTTTACCCTAGGTATGACCTAAAATAGGTGTGTGTAGGGCGTTCGAATATATATCCCATTGGTGTTACATTCATTTGGTTAATTAATTAAATTAAATTAATTAATTTATTAATTTAACCTAACAAAAATGTTTATAAATTCACCACTTTACCTAATTCTTAGGGGTTAGCCACATTAACCCTGAGAGGATTATAGAGAATTCTTACTCCCTCTATTGATGAATCGACAACTGACGATGATGAATCCATGGATCGTAGGAGATCATGATGAAACGAATGAAACTACATCCTTCATTCAT
The DNA here is from genome assembly GCA_963277665.1 of Viscum album. NCBI lineage: Eukaryota > Viridiplantae > Streptophyta > Magnoliopsida > Santalales > Viscaceae > Viscum > Viscum album. Next base: position 1,585,273,167 of record OY728141.1, on the reverse strand, counting down.
TTTCAAGCATGTTCTTCACTAAAGAATGATCCAATATTCAATTAAGACTCTTCAATTCATTGTTTAATCCCTTGTTGATTAAATTTATTGATCAAGATCATCCTTTTTATGATATACACCAATTATGGCCCTTTCATGCACCCGTATATTGAAATTTCAATTGATTATTATTTTTTCTAACTCAGATATCCCTATTCTAGATCATTGGGAAAGAAATATTGTCCAACTATGGTTAAAATTATATTCTTCTACCTTCCTCTCACAATTCCTTCATGTTTCTTTACTGATTAAACCCCACAATCCCGGTTCAACATTTTCAAACGGTACTGAGCCCGATCAGACCCTCAAAATCATTATAAATCCACATGCGAGGAACAGATTCACAAATCAAGGATGTTTTATGATATATTTCAGGTTGTGTGTGATATTTTTTATGATCATAATCCAAATATTCAATGGTGGAAGAACCCAAGGTGTGTGGTTCATACTGTGTAATCCCCAAAAGTCGACGTAACTCATTTCTAGCCACCATATGACCGTAAATGATGAATCGATACTAGATCCACTATTTTTAGAATAATAAGATTCTAGAATTAAAGGGTAAAAGGTCATATTTGGCATGCAGAGTGTGGATCCAAAGTTCTGTAAAAAAAATGACTACATTCCATGTACCATAATAAACACATGTTGTGTATCCCTTATGTTGCATCAACTAGGATTTTTGATATTTATAAGGATGGCATGGTGTGTATCCATCCAACACACTATGTATCACTTTCCTGAGTGGATGATCTGTGTGGAAGAACACATGGGTAAGACCCTGTGTGGGAAGACACAACCAAATTCATGGTGTGTATTGAAGTACATGGACATGTAATGTAGTACACATACATGGCCAAGCACATGGGAAGGACCCCAAGTAGTAGGGGCATGCCATGTCAATCCCCCCACACACCATGAATCACTACATATTTGGTGAGATGTGTAACTCCAGGGTCATGTCCAGGTAATTGAGTGGGACCAAAGGTTGTGTGGATCCCCTCACACACTATGTATACCTTGGTTCCTTTTTAGTAAACTTCAAACTCTCGCATCTCCTTAGTTTGGACTTGGATTTGGCTCAATAGTAGCCTATCATGAGTTTTTTTTCATGTAAAACATGATGGTTCCATCCATTGTTTATTTTAAGTTACGATGTGAGATTTTATGGTCATGGTGATTGTTTAGGTGATGCTCTATGATGGAATTTATCATGCATGATCACCAAAGGAATCCCAAGTGGAACCCGCCAGCTGGGCTAGGCATGGGTCCTCGAAGACTTTTTGAGTGGAACCCTCTAGATGGGATGGGAATGGGTCCTCTATAGGCTTTTAGAGTTAAGCCATTCATTTTGGATGGTCATGGGCCCTCTATAGACTCATGAGAGTGGAACCCTATTATGTAATTAAGACATGGGTTCTATATCATCAGACAATGGAACCCACCTGCAAATTTAGGGAATGGGTCCTCTAATATTAGGGAGTGGAACCCTCCTACATAGTCAAGGCATGGGTCATCTAGTATCATAGAGTGGGACCCTCCTGATGGTAAGGGAATGGGTCTTCTATTAATTGTTAGAGTGGAACCCTCCTATGGGAACATGGTACGAGTCCACTATTTATCCATTGATTGTAACCCTCCCATTGGGTGGGGAAAGGGATCTCTGTCGACTATTAGTGTAGAACCCTCCTTTTGGAATAGGGTGTGATTCATCTATCTATCCATTGAGTGGAACCCTCTTATTGTACCAAGACATTGTTCCTCTACCTAGATATTGTTTCCTCTCTAATGTACGACAAATTAACGAGTGTGGATTGACTTGGATGTTTTCTCTTGGGCATACACACGAGATGTTAGGCATCATTTTTTAACTTTTGGAACTACGGGAGACACTTTTCCTGGGCTAGGATATGAGATGGAGATCCCATTCTAATCTCATTTGGGCTTCTTTGCTGAGAATATATATATATATATATATATATATATCCAAACCATTGAATTTGGTTACTCTCTTTCCATGGGATGAGAAGATGTGCGGTGTATTCCATATGCTTTCTGTGTTTAGCTTCTTGAGATTAGATAAGGTTACTCTCCTTCTATATGTGGTAAAGACTCGATGTGTAGTACATCTACACATCGTGTTGATCCCCTTGGTTTTGGATGAGGTTACACTCACTTTATATTAATTTGGGTTGAGATTAATATTATTTACTATATATTGTATTCCTTTTACTTTTTTACCTCTTAAAGCTCCCCCTTTGGCTTTCATGGTGTCTTACCAGGTTTGTATATACTCACCCCTACATGGGTTTTTTCAGCATATTTCATGTATTATGAAGAATATGGACAGATCGATGATGACTACAAAGGATCTTAGGGATACCTGGTACATTGGACCATGTACGATGGCCAAAACTTGGAGATTTGGACCCAATATCTCTCAACATTTTACTTTCCAATTTTGTTAGATAGGGACATCATTCTTTTTGGGAGTGTATTTTTTCCTTTACTTTTCAATTTGTAATGTCTTATTCTTGTAAACCCTAGATGTATTACATGATTGGATTATATTTTTTAGATTTTAAATATTTTAGTAATATTCCTATGCACTTCATTATTTTTATAGTTGTGTGTATGCATATAAGTACTTACGAAAATGCCCCCTATGTTAGTTATGCCTTCGGCACTGGTCACCATCCCCTGGCCTATAGAGGCAGTCTTGGGGTAGTTATGGATCAAGCCCTGGTTAAGGTTAGGTTGTGACATATTTTAAGTTGTTTTGAAATTAAAATTATTATAACTATACATCCATAAATCCAATTTAGGTAGTTGGAATTAATTTTATATCGAACTTTGATATAAAAAATTTGTAATATATTGAACATTTTCTTTTTTTAACTCAATTTCTCGTTGCTTCCAAAGGATTGATTTTAAATTAATTTTTGAAAAATATGTGAATGGAATTTTTAAAAATGGATTTTATATCTATAATCAGCATAAATTTATATTATCTAATAAGGATAATGTAATTTTTGACAAAAAAATAATATTGAAAACTATAAATATTTCTTACCATGGTTAAGGTAAAAATGAGTTTATCAGGGATTAATCTAAAAAGATGGGGGTTAAAAATATCCCCAAACTATTCCAATAGAAATTTATGGAAATATTTAGACCTTATCTATTCTATTATTCAGAATACTCCTTTTTCTACCCTTGTGACATGAAAAAATCTTGGATGGAATTCATTATTACAAAAAAATTACATGTGTGCCACTCACCTCACTTTTAAAAGGCCACCCCTTCTCCTCTCCTATTTAAACCTTAAAACCCTTTTGGTTTTGTAATTACCTACCCTAATCACTTCCCCAAAACTCTATACCCATTATAGAAGAATTATTTTTGATATAAATAAAACCTAGTAAGGATTTTGGTGTAATTCTAAGGAAGATACCCAAAGAAGAGGCAGCGTTCATCAACGGGTGTTTTTTATTTTGTATCTTCATCCACCTAATGAAATTATTGTTATACCATTTTGATATAATAAAATCATTTTCTTACATATATTTATATTATTTTTATTTTATGTTAATTACATACAACCATCTCCACTTCCATCAAATGGGTTACAAAATCAATGTTCATGTGTATGGTGGGTTATCGCCTCACGAACTAATGGCATTAATTTTACAATTACCACCACCAAAGATTGGGTATTATAATGTATATAAAGGATATATATACTATATTTATAATTTTTTTATATATATGGATTCATTTTATAATATATTTTTTATTTCCATTCCATTAGGGATACGATAACGTCATTCGTGTGTCCGGTGGACTACCACATTGTGATGCGATGTGATTCATTTTCATTAACTTTTTACAAGAAAGATTATAATGATAAATATATGTGATATAAATTTTATAATTATGATATTAATGAAATATTTATCATTTTTAAAGGATAATTTATCATAATTTATTTCTTACATTTTCACTCATTGAATGATAATAACATCGTTCTTATATGTGTGGACTACCACCTTCATGAATTGATGTGACTCTATCTATTCATCACCACACCACATGGATGAAATTTACAAGTATAATATGGTATTTATAATTTTATGATAATTTTTTAAATATAATATATTACTTACCTCTTTATATAATGATCATTGAAAAATGTAAACATTAATCATGCATATGTACGACCTATCGTCTCCATGATCATAATGTACTTAATGTATCAAAATCATATTTCATTATTGGTATTAAAAGTATAATTGATATATAAATATGATAATTATGTCATGATTATTATTCTGGATATTATGTAACCATGATAAATGTAAGAGGTCCCAAAATTACAAATCGAGACATGTAAGAAAAACAAGTCAGTTATTACCCAAAACGTGAATTTAACATGTAATTTTTAATAAATAGGTAATAAAAATAAATAAGTGAATTATATATAGTATGATATATATAATTATGTTTCTGTAATATATTTATAATAAACTTATATTTATTATAAAGAAGGTTTAATGAGTTTGAAGGAATTGAAGACTTATGGTAAGGGATTTCTATCTCACTTTTTACATCTGTGAGACACATGCCATATTCACAACCTATTTGTATTATGTGGTGTGAATAATGACCATGAAGTTATTTTATGATTCATATAATGATAATTATTTGGATTTACATATCTATTTTAAGCTCACTATTTCATGGTTTTTTCTGTTAAAATGTTACCAAAGCAGTAATGGATTTTTGTTTCAATTTTCCTTCCTTGAGACATATGTTATGTTATGCACCAATATTCTTTTATGAGTTGTATATATAGTTCATTTGATATTTAATATCATGAATTTACTTATAATCATGATATTTTAAGTTTCATTTAATGTTATTCTTTCATGGGTCTTATGATTTAAAGTTACAAAAGTGATACCGATTTTAAGTTATAATCTCATCGTTTATGGATATTTTTTATGATTATGTTTATGATGATAAGATAATATTATATACCTCTCAATAAACTCATTAATTTTATTCTAATATAGTAAAACATGATATTTTCAGGTAAAATTACCATTTTATACTCTTTTGTACTTCAAATAATTAATAAAATGTTTTTAAGAAATTATGACTTTGTTTCTCTCATCAGTCAGAAATTTGTTTTATTTCAAAACCATTTTTTTCAGGAAATGTTTCAAAAAATGTTATAATATTATAATATTATTTTTATAAGAAATTTTTACCCATTTTTTAATTTCTTTAACAAATTTCTTAGAAAGTAATATTCATTTCATTTTCAAAAATAATTTTCATTTGGATTTTACTGCAAATGTGAATGAAGTATTTACTTTAACATGTACGAAATGAATGAAACATCCCATTATCATGACCATTATTTTTTTTAAGTCTTTCCATATAAGTTTTCATGGTTATTTTCAATTAAAATGGTTTTCAAAATTATTTATTTAAATTTTTTTTCAAATTAGAAATGTTATTTTGGTGTAGAAATGTTCTATTCGATCTTTCAAAATTATTTCCCAACCAAGATGGCATCTTTTGATGTGACCTGTGATTTACTAGGATATGATACAAGGATACCATCATTATTATTTAATTTAATGTTTTATTATTAAAATATTTTTATGCAACCCTTTTATCTTCCATAGGTTATACCATGATGAAATTTTCATCAAACCCACTAATTTTTCCATGGTTTATACTGTGATAAAATGATGAAACTATTATTAAACTGGTCTATTTTCTAAAGTCTATGATATAATGAAATATTTATAAAACCAATTTTATTTCATGGGATAGGATATGATGAATGTTTTATAATCTTTTTGAACACATATGTATTATTTTAATTATGGGATAGGTGGGACCTATATCTCCCTCCAATGAATTAGGTAAAGATGGAAAAATCTTGAGTAATTTTGTTATTTATGAAACTAATTACATTTTCATCATGTTATGTGTAAACCAGATTACATGTAAAAAATTTATTCATGTACCTTTATTTCATGTCCATAATGATATGAATGGACCTAGTTATATGTTTATATGTTTATGAGGGGGAAATATTTCTTGTCCTTAACTTAATGAGTGAACCTTTCACTATTTATACATGTTCACAATGTTATAAGCATATGTGTATTCCACAAATCTATGAATTATTCCATTTTTATTATCTTATTGATCACTTTATTTTATTTCCTTATGATTCATGTTTTATGAACTGAAAATATTTATTCCCTAACTCAAGATTATGATATTTCATATGCATGGTATAGATTTCAAATGTTATGCTCATGTTCCTATATACCTATCCTCTAGTTATTATTACGTATTTCCCTTGTTTACACTTATTGAGAATCCTTTATCACAATTTCTTATGTTTTTCCCATGTTATGAAGAAATGTTTTTAAGTAGGACTATTTAAGGGGAATATCATGATGTGGGGAATTAAAGATCATTCATGAATTAAGAAGATTATGTTCAAAGTTTCCAATGGAAATACACTATTATGGCTCCCTAGAATTTGATTGCAAAATGTATTGAATATTCATCTAAAAAGATTTATTATCCATGTATGATAATCCTGGGTCACTACACCACCTATCTTATGATAACATATAACTCCTCATCCAGTGTCATCCTCTAATCCATGATATAATGGAAGAAACTTAAAAAAAATAGACAAATTCTCTAAAATAAGGAATATTAGCTTGCATTGATATAACGCCAAAGATGGTGAGATAAAAAAAATAAATGAAGGAATAGAATTGAAGATATTACATGTATGAATCCAATGATACAAAGAGAGAAGGAATCGTAGTTTGGATGAAGATGAATGCTCAAAGCCTAAGGTATTGGAAAGTAGGATCTCCTCAAGTGGCTAGCTGCTAGAGAAATAGAAAGGGAGAAGATGTATTTTTAATTTTTTAAGGAAAAAATGTATAAATGGTCATTTTACCAAAAATTTAATGTGGTTCATGGTTTGGATACATGATTTTCCAAAATATTCACCTAAAGTGAACCTATAAGGTTAATTGGCACTAAGGGTGTGGGTTTCACCCATGGTTTTGGAAAAACTTATGACCTGGTTTGGTTCACTAGAGTACCCCATAGGGTCATGAATCTTTAGGAGTACAATTTAAAAAAAACATTATGCCTATTTTAAGTTAACTTCATCACCATTCAGGATTGATTCACATAATTAATATTAACCATGTGCTAATTATGGATCTCAACCTAGCTTTTTGAAATCTAGAGCTCTGAGCTATGAACGATCCTTAGATGCTCCTGAAATATTCCTTAAACTATTAGTCACATTAATAATGATTGAAAGGAATTATTAGACTGAAAATTAATGGATAATCACCTCATAATAAATGTTAGTATGTTAAAACCTTACCTCCTTAAAATAAATCATCCTCAAGTTTCCCTTTTGAGGGTGGAAAACATCATCTGAGAAAAATTTTGGACACTTAGAATGTACATCGGCCTCCTACTCTCAAGTATCATCATATAATAATTAATTATTCTATTGAACCCACATTTTAGGAAATAAAATATATTTTATATCCTTCCTACTTTGGTGTAACATCCCCATCTTGGAATCCAATAAATCATTTCCCTGGGCTAGGTTGCTACATGACATTAGGCGCACCTCCCCATACACCAGAGGATACCAAATAGCAGAAAGGGTATAAAAGAAAGTGTGGGAAGACTATACCCTCTTTATTAGAGTAAAAAACATATAACAATGAGAAATGAGGGAAACAATATAATATAACCAACAAACATGAATTAACAACCATTTCCCAAAACTGGGGAAAATCCCACAACCAAACAATAAATATGCTATGTCATTCCATACAGTGTCAAGTGATAGAAAATCCAAAATGAAAATAAATATATGAATCCCAAAAATGGTTCCTAATTCCAATTATGGATCCCTCATCCATGAACATCCCATTCCCAATCAAACCACTAGAGTAGGGCCCCTTCCCTGTCCTAACCTTCAACCATAAGGTCTTCTCGGGTACCCAATGGAAGCCCGAGCAGGGTGTGAGTACAACTCAGTAGGCCACCACCAATAGTGTCTAAAAAATATCAAGTCTAAATTGATAGTTCATGCAAGTACTAAATAAATAACTAGGTAAACAAAATAAAACTTGGGTGACATTAGTTTACAATATTCACTTTAACAATTTTAATCACTTAATATGTTTTCATCACTTGTTCCATGGGTTAGGAATTTACATCATTTGAAAATCGACCCAATATAGTCAGTTACTATGCATAAGAAAATAAGTCAAGTTTCTTATCTGACTAGGTATAAACATTTCACAAAAAAATAGTATACTTACTTTAGAGTCTAAATCCAGGAAGTCTCATCAAATGCAATTATTAGGGGCATAGAGCCTTAGTCCCCTTCCATAACCCATGCATTATGGGGCGGGGTTTAGAGCCTTAGTCTAACCTGACCTGTGGGTGTCGAACCTCAAGTCCAATACCCCAAAACTACCAAGCCATGTGCATATAATTATTTACCCATTTACCACATATATCATAACACAAACCATACATAATCAATAAATATAACATTCATGTTTCATAATTATTAAATATATAAATAAACATCAAGACTTAAATTGTTATCACATTTACCATTTATGTTGCATATCCCATTTAACCCATTTCCCTTTCTCATGCCTTAACCCATTAAGCATATTCAAAAATTCCCATAAATTGGACCATTTAAAATATTCCTCATCTCACATTATTTAACCCATTTGTACATTTAAATTACAAACTCATAAGACATTTGGAATAACCACTTAATTCTATTTAACCCTTTCACATTATTCTAAACAACCCCTTGTCATTTCCAACAACTAGACACCACTACTATTAGTTCTTATTTATAATTTAAACCAACATTTCAACATATTAATCATGGGATCTATTTCAACATAAATCAACTCTAATGCTATAATTTTCCATGTCTGATAATATTGGCACACTCCATGGGTGGCCCTAAATAGGTGTAATAAATATCAATTCATCCAAAGGGGTCATGAGAGGTTCAATTAATCATTTATCCAACCCTTTTAACAAATCTCACTGATGACATCAATTTCAAAATAATAGAGATGAATAACACAACAACACATGCATAAATCAACTTCAGGACTATGGGATATAACTTATAGACCACCTAACTTTAATCTTTAGATGAAATATCTTGTAATATTATCCTTAGATACGGATTCAAGTACCCTTTAAATCTACAACCCAAGATCCATTGTAAAAGATGGTTTCAGGGATTCTGAAGAAGAAGAACAGAACCACACTCCCTAATCTAGAAAATAGTATAAAGAGAAGAGTTAGACTTACCTAGAGCTCCAATCCACACCCAACAACACTCCAAAAGGCTTAGGATCAAAGGCGATTGACCCTTGGGAGGATTTTGGTGATTAGGTTCATCACTAGGGTTGTTTGGTTAATAATGGAGAAGAAAATTGGGTGAAACACTTAAAATCCCAAGGGGAGATAGTAATTTTTCAATTTTTAATGGGACACACAATTTGGCTTCATGGTTTTCCAAACTGTGCACCAACTGGTTACCAACCTCTATCCAAGAGGGTAAAAGTTTCACGTTTACCTGGGGAGCCCCACACGGTTCAAAAAACTGTGCACCAACCATGTAGAATGGCTCTGTCTAAGACTATATAGTTTGTCCTCCCCGTTGCATGGTTTACTTAACCATGTTCCCTTTTCCCCTGGATATCATGGTTTGGGCACACGGTTACCCGAGACCATGCACCAACCGTGAAACATGAACTAGATGGACATTTTTCTTTTTCTTCCATGTCCCAAACCCTTGAAACACCCCAGATCCTCCTCATACACCTGATAAAAATTCCATTAACAAAATTTAAGATATTTAAACCAAAACTTAAATAGGTACATACCTCCCTGAAGTCCAAAATCCTATAACCTCCCCACCTTATAATGGATCATCCTTGAGCCGCACTTCTAAGAATCACTGAGATTATGAAGAAAATATATTGGTACACTAGTCTAGCATATCCATCTCCCTCTCCCATGTTTCTTCCTAAATATTACCATGTTTCAATAAAACTCAAACCAAGGGAATAATATTTCCCCATAAGACATTCTCACTACGATCCACTATATGAATCACATGCTCCTTAAAGTACGCATCAGCCTCAAGCTCAACATCCTCAACATCAATCACATGAGATGGGTCAGGGTGATACTACCAAAGATATGACATCATAAAAACATTTTTCATACCACTATATGACTGTGGAAAATCCAATTAGTTCCAACTTACCCTATTTCTGAATCCAATGGTGAACCAGCCTTGGAGACACCTAAAGAAACACATTATCAACCATGATGAACTCAAAAGGTCTAAGACGTCGATCCTCATATGACTTCTTCCTACACTAGGTCATTTCCATATGTTTACAAATTAAATGAACCTGCTACGATATCTCCTGTATGAGACTTAGAACCAACAACTCTGACTCCCCAACCTCCTTCCAATATAACAGTAACCTACACAACCTCTCGTAGAGTGACTCATATGGTTCCATTTTAATTTTCACCTGATAAATATTTTTATAGGTGAACTCAATAAGCTCCAGGTGTTTCTCCCATGATCTATAGAAATCTAGGACACAAGCTCCCAACATGTCCTATAGTACCTGAATAGCATGCTCTGAATTCCCATCTGTCTGCGGGTGGAAATTCATACACAAAAACACCTTAGTACCAAGTTCCTTCTGCAAACCCTTCCATAAAAATAAATTAAAACATTGATCATGATCTGAAACTATCATTCACATCACCCCATGCACTGAAATATCTCCCAAACATACAACTCACCCAACTAATCAATGGTTAAGGTCCCTAAAATTGGTAGGAAATGTGCTACCTTGGTCAAATAAACCATAACTACCCAAATCACATCATTATTCTATGGATTAATCATAAGAAATAGAAAAAAAATTGATTCTTATTTCATCCCAATTCAATTCTAGAATGGGAAAAGGCGGTAACAAACCACATAGTTGTTGATGCTTGGCCTTCACCAACTGATAGGTATAGTATCGCATCATGAAACCTTCAATATTTTCTTCATTACTGGCCACCAATATTGTCTATGAAGATTACGATACATTTTGTTCAAACCAAGATACATTTCCCACTTAGAGGCATGTAACTCATGCATCATCTCTTCTTGCATACGTGTTGGCATAAAGACACCTCCATGAACATATACTATATCTTATTCACTAATCATCCAATCAGAAGGTGGATCCCCACCTTCAATACTTTCCCTCAAATCCAAACACTCTGGATCCTCATACTATCTCTCTTTTATCCAACTCATAAGGGTGGACCCAACTACCAAGGATACAAGGGCCATATTTCCTTTCCCATCCTGAACCTTTAGATGCATTTCCAAAACAATTTCATCATCCTCCACTCATATCTAGATTCCTGAACCTCTTGGTTTTGAGTCTTCTATCTCAAATAATCAGCAACATTGTTCCCCTTTCATGGCATGTATACCCACTCAAAATCAAAGGACTGTATATACTCAACCCATATTCACTACTAAATATTAAAGTCACACTAGGAGAATATATACTTAAGGATTTTATGATCAATATACATATTAAACCATTCTCCCAGCAAGTAATGTTTCCAACACTTTAAGTCATAAACCACCGTGATAAATTCAAGATCATGTGTAGGGTGATTTTGTTAATGAGGCCTCAGCTATTGAGACACATACACCACAACCCAATCCTTCTTCATTAACACTTCCCAAATACCAACACTGTATGAATCAAAAAACAAGATATACTCTATACCCAACTTAGGTAGAATTAAAACTATTTTAGTAGTCATCCGATTATTTAATTCCTAGAAGGCATTCTCATATGCCTCAGACCATTCAAACCTGATTCCCTTTCTGGTTAATCCTAAAATTAATAGAACCAAATGGGATAAGTATTTGATAAAAATTTGGTAATATCCATCTAAACCCATAAATATTTAGATATAAAAAACATTCTTTTGTTACTCCCAATATACTACACTTTCACTTTTTTAGGGTTTACTAACACACCAACCTACGATATGATGTGACCCATGAAATGTACCTTGTCGATCCAGAAATGAAAATTGAATAGATTGGCGTATAGGTTATGATATATTAGTGTAATCAAGATGATTTAAATATGTTTTTCATGATCTTAACAAGTCTTAGAGTAAACTGATATTTCATCAACAAAGACAACTACGAACTGATCCAAATAAGATTGAATGATTCAGTTCATTAGGGACAAGAACATTGTTGGCACATTTTTCAATATGAAAGACATCACAAAAAACTCATACAACCCATACCTACTCTTGAAGAAAGTATATGATATATCATAATACCTCCCCTTTAGATGATGTTACCCAGATCTTATATAAGTATTGGAGAACACTGAAGAACCTCTCATCTAATCAAAAAGATCTTCAATTTGAGTAAGATGGTATCGGTTCTTAATTTTCATATGGTTCAGATTCCTATAATCGATACAAAACTGCAAGGACCCATTAGACTTCTTGGGAAAAAAATCATAGATCACCAAGGTGATGTAATATATCAAATAAAACCCTTGTTCTCTAGTTCCTCCAACTAATCTTTAAGTTCTTGGAGTTATACTGGTGTCATTCTATATGGTGGGATAAAAACTGGTTCTACCCCTGAAAACAAATATATCATGAATTCAACCTCTCTCTTAGGTGGAAACCCTATGAATTCCTTAGGAAAAACATATTGAAACTGATCCACCATAATATGGAAGACATGATTCTCTATGTCCCCATTATCAAAAATAAGACAATCCACTTGGGCTATGAGTTCACCCAACTACATATTGACTGGCCCTGTATAGCCTGCTCAGATATCCCATCCCCCATGGTGTACATAGGTGTTCTCCTCCAGGGATGTGAACGTTACCCTATGGTGGTAATAGTCAATATGGGACTAGTATTACACTAACAAATCCATTCCCAAAATCAGATCAAATACTGTCATCTTTAGCACAAACAAGCCCCAAAGAAAATGGTACCCACCAAACCTAAGGGCACACCCCTTAAATTTACAAATATTTTCTACTCTCACCCCTAATGGTGTGTCAACCAACATAATCATAGATATATGATCCACTTCTAGGCCCAAAACACTTAAAAAATTAGAAGATATAAAATAATGTGAGGAACTTATATCAAATAAAGAACTAGAATGTGTATAAGCTACAAGAAATATACCTAGAACAATCGATGATCCAGCCTCGTCGCCTCCATGTGCTGGATAAACTGTGTGAAGTTGACCTGCCCCTATACCATGGGCTCTAGTATGAGTTCATGTTGTTGTACTACCCTACTGATATGGGTACTCTCACCCCAGAGTAGCACGCCCACCTCCCTAATTAGTATGGCTGGTAAAACTCCATTTTCCTACCTGATATGGGGTGACCAACCCTCTTCTTACACTCTACATCAGACTCAATCCTCCATTAGTTCCTAGAATCAAGGGTTTCAACATAACCTATGCATGTGACCCATCCTACCACCTTCTTGTCACTCAAACAATGGTCAGGGGAACTAACTGTGCATGTTCCCTAGCCTACCACACTGATAAAAAAACACCTGGTCACCACACTGTGAGACTAGTCCTCTTCTATGACTACCTTGCACACCACTGCCCTGGTGAGGACTCTCAAATAGATGGTTCCTACCCTCATAAGTCACACCACTAGATCATACAACTGGGACCACATGGACACCACCATAGGCCTCCCTCCGATTCCCCTATGAAATAATGGCTTGATCCAACACCTCAGAAAACCTATTTTGACAAAATATATTCACCCTGAGACTTGATTTCATCTCAAATTCCATCCCAAAAGTTTTTATCTATAGCAGAATCATCCCCTTCCAATACTAGGACAAAACATCACAAGTCTATGAAGAGGCCAACATGATCCATCATTGATATATTCCCCTGGGTCAACCTCATAAACTCTTTAGTGTTCTCTTATCTCAAGGTATTTGGATAGAAGTGTTCTATAAACTTATCATGAAATTCCTTACATAGCATACCATCGGACTATTGTGTCTGAACCAGAATATCCCACCAGTGCTTCACTAGTCCCTGCAAATATAAGATTCCAACTTAACTCTTTTCTTATGAGGAGTATCCAAGTGATCAAAAATAATCTAGATGGACTATATCTAGAAATATGAAGCCTATTATCCAACATATCTATGAAATGTTGGAGGGTGCTACAACTGAAACTCTCTGGTTAGATCAAACATACTCAACACACCCTCCCTGGGTCAAATTCCATCGTCTTCATAAAATGATAAAATTTCTCACTAAAATTATCCTCTCCTATCTTACCCTAAACCACTGGAATTTCTTTCCCCACCTCCAGAGGATCATTCTCGGTGATATCCTCTTATCACCCAAACAACACCTTTCATCATGATGGAATTTTTTTCCTACAATTCCAAACACACATATCATAACACTTAATATAACTCATCCATTTTTTTGTGAAATAAGGATCTCTATTATCCATAAACAACTCATACATCATAAACTATTCCAACAAATGTTATTGTATCCATATCACTACCTCTATCCATCCCTATCGTGGGTCATGGTCAATGTGGGGTAAACTAACCCGAAAACCCACAATCATTTTCATTAAACACCCATTTTAACATTTTCACTCTCCCAACATAAATATCCATCTTTTAGACACCACTCTATCTTTCTGTATCATCAAAAAAATATTTAAAACCATTCATTAATATTCATTAAGCACTGTTTCTTTAACCATCCATTTACATTTCCTTCCATTTACCCATTTGAATCATCTTTATAATACACCACTTCCCTAAAACTTCCAAAGAAAATGAAATGCATTTTACACTTCTTGGCCCACACACCCTTCCTATGTGTGCCTATCGTGATACATTACACCTATATCTCTAGCTTCCTATAATTATTAATGAATTCACAACCTAATTCCATTATATCCATGATAAAAATATCATAAAATATTCACATCACACAATGAATGCATTACCCAATGGTTAAATATCATTAAACCATAAAAACACAGACCAAAAACAATAATCCCACCCTGGGAACTTGTGTTTTCCTCCATAAATGGGTTAGCAACTCCCAAGAACGATCTCATAGACAAGAGTTGACACACTATAATGTCCCATATACCATCCCCAAATAATAAGACCCTAGAAAAGAGTCTACTATGATATAACTTTGTAACATCCCCAACCCAGAAGCCACTAAACTAGTGCCCCCAGCCAGGTCACTACATAACCTCAAGCGCACCTCCCCATACACCAGAGGCTTCTAAATAGCAATGAGGGTAATAAAGAAAACATGGGGGGGCTATACCCTCTTTATTAGAGTAAATCAAGGAAGATAATAATGATAAATGATGGACACAATAAACAATTACCAGAAAACATTAATTAACAACCATTTACCAAAACTAGGGACAATACCACAACGAAAAAGTAAATATTATATGTCATGTCTTAAAGTGTCAAGTGATAGAATACCCAAAATTAAAATAAACTGAAGAATACCCAAAATGGGTCCAGACACCGAGTCCAAATCCCTCATCCATGCATATCCCATTCCCAATCAACCCACTAGCGTAGATCCCCTCCCTTATCTAAACCTACAACCATAAAATCTTATAGGGTAGCTAATGGTTTCTTGAATAGGGGGTGAGTACAACTCAGTAGGCCACCACCAATAGTTTCTAAAAAATATCCCATCTAAACTGATAGTTCTTGTAAGTTATAAATAAATTACAAGGTAACCAAAAGATAACTCAGGTGCCATTAGTTAACAATATTCACTTTAACCATTTTAATCACTTAATCTATTTTCATCACTTATTCCATGGGTTAAGAATTTACATCATTTACACATCAGCCCAATCTAGTCAATTACTATGCATAAGGAAATAATTCAAGTTCCCTATATCATTAGGTACAAACATTTAACAAACAAATTCAATGAACTTACCTTGGAGCCTAAATCCAAGTAGTCTCATTGAATGAAACTGTTATGGGAATAGAGAATCAGTTGCCTTCCCTAACCCATGTATTATGGGGTGGGGTTTAGAGCCTCAGTCTTACCCGGACTGTAGAAATAGATCCTAAATTACAATACCCCACAACTACCAATCCATTTGCATATTCTCATTTATCCATTTATCACATATACCATAACCTAAACCATACACAATCAATATATATAACATTGATGTTTCATAATTATTCAACATATAAATCAACATCAATCCCTAACCAATTAGCACATTTATCATTTATGATACATTTCCCATTTAATTTGTTTCCCTTTCTCATGCATTAACCCATTAAGTATATTCAACAATTCACATACATTATCCCACTTAACATATTCCTCATATCACATTATTTATCCCATTTATGCATTTCAATTACAAAATCATAATCCATTTGACATAGTCACTTAATTCTATTTAACCCTTCCACATTATTCCAAACAATCCCTTATGTCATTTCCAACAACTAGAAACCACTACTATTAGTGCTTATTTATAATTCAATCCAACATGTCAACATATTTATCCTGGGTTCTATTTCCACATAAATCAACTCTATGCTTAACACTATCATTTTCTAGGCTTGGGAATATTTTCACACCCCATGGGTGGCCCTAAACCGGTCTAATCAATCTCAATTCATCCCATGGGGATCATAAGAGGTTCAATTTATCATTTATCCAACCCTTTTACCAAATATCACTAATGGAATCAATTACACAACAAGACAGAAGAAATAACACAACAACACATTCATAAATCAACTTCAAGACTATGAGATATAACTTTTAGACCACCTACCTCTAATCTATAGATGAACGCTCACTTAACCTTGCCTTTAGATCTGTATTCAAGCACCCTTTGAATCGCTAACCAAAGATCCATTAGAAAAAGTGAGTTTTAGGGATTCAGAATAATAAGAACAAAATCACAAACCCCAATCTATAAAATAGAGAAAAGAGAAGCGTTAGACTTTCCCTAGATTAGATCCACCCCCAAAAGCACTCTAAATAGCTTAGAATCGAACTAGATCGACCCTTGGGAATATTTGGGTGCTTGGGTTATTCACTAGGGATTTTGGGAGAATAACGGAGAAGAAAATAAAGTGAAACACTTAAAATATCGAGGGGGAAATGGTAATTTTTTACTTTTAATGGGGTGTATGGTTTGGATGCATGATTTTCTAAACTGTTCACTTACCATGAACCATCATCTTTCCAATAGAGGAGAAGTTTTATAGTTACCTGGGGATCCCCAGACTGTTTAACAAACTTTGTGCCAATCGTGTGAAATGGCTCTGTCCATGAGCACACAATTTGGACTCACCCTTGCATGGTTTACTTAAATATTGACCCTTTTTCCCTAGCTAGAATGTTTTGGGTTCACAGTTACCCCTAACCATGTGTGAACTATGCAACATGAACTAGATGGCCATTTTTCTCTTTCTTTCATGACTCGAATTCACATAACACCCCCAATCCTACTCATACACCAAGTAAGCATTCCATTAACCAAATTTAATAGATTTAAAACCAAAATTTAAATAGGGAAATGCCTCCATGAATTCTATGATTTTACATTTGGTCAATGATTCATATTTAATTATCCTCAAATGATGCATATTCCTCCAACTTAATATCATTAGGATTAAAACAATGAGATCGGTTGGAATAATTATGGTGAAGTTGTGATACATGGAAGATATTGTGCATGTCCCAATACCTCTAAGTTAAATCTAACTGATAGGCTACTAACATGACTCTCTCTAAGATCTTGAGAGTGTTGATATAATGAGGTGATAGATTTCCTTATTTCTGAATAATTCTATGAACCAGTCTAGGAGAAACTCATAGAATGACCCGATGTCCTACCTTGAACTCATGATGTTAGTACTAATGGAGAGTATAAGACTTATTCCTAAAAAAATATATAATAATTTACTATTAGATAAAATTTACCTATTATGAAGTATCTTTAACAATATTAAGTTTCAGTAGAACTACCTGACATGACTCTAATGAGCACAAGGGTGAACGGTATGACCTTTAATATAGGTTCTCAAAGGAAGCCATATTAATAGTTTTATAAAATCAATTATTGTAATAAACATCATTAAGAGATATTTATTTCTCCCAAGAACCTCAAAAATCAACAACATGACCAGATTATGTACTCTAACACTTATATAATATGTATAAACTAACTGTCAGTTTGAAGGTGGTATTTTGTACTTTGAAGCACCTATTAACCTAGTGCCTTTTACAACCCCTTCCCGAAAAGCAATGTGAATTGGGTGTATATATCTGATACGATAGAATAGGGAACACAATTATGGTGTATAATAACCCTAATGTAAATCCATATAATCTATTATACTAAAAATGCCTCTCTCAATAGTAGAAATTGTGTAACCTTGATCAACCTTTCATCAATCACCCTTAACGCATCACAGCCTTGAGGGTACCTTGAAAATACTTTCAAAAAATATATGCTGATGTCATCCCATTTTCATTATAGAATAGAGATATGGTGTAGGATTATAGAAATACACTGGTGCTCCACCTTCACCTACTGATAAGTGGAACAAGATGTGATAAAGCCTGCAATCTACCTCTTCACACAATGAAAACAATACTATCAATGTACATCCTTGTACATCTTGGTAATCCCTATATGCACTTCTCAAAAAAGTCATGATATTACCAAATTAATTATTATTGTATGTTTGTAGGCACCCAAACTCATATATGTATGTACAATATCTCATCCTCATTAATAACCCAACCACATGGTGGTTCATAACCTATGACACTTTCCCTTAGTACTAGTACCTTGAAATCAGAAAGATTTGTCATCTTTACTCACTTCTTAAGAGAGGATTTCACTGCAAAAAAATGTGAGTAAAAGTTTCACCTAATGGTCCTGAACCTCCAAGAGTATCTTACAAAACAAAGCCATCAGCAGCCAATCACTACTGGCCTCCTGGATGGGCTATGTCTAAGTCTTCTAGATTAGTGTGTAAGCTAATGCATTTCCCTTCCGAGAAATGTAATTGAGATTTAATTTGAAAAAATTAAGTTATTTTATCTATCTATTCTTCCTGATGTTCAATTCATGATTTTGCATGTAAACAACCAACTATTCTCCCAAAAGATAATTCTTATAATAAAATAAGTAATGAACCATAGATACCAGTTCAAGGTTATAGTTTGGGTATTGACATACATCAGGTATCCACTAGCGATACTTGTATGCCATGACTCGATCTACCTACATCATAACATATCCTAGTAGTATTCCTGATGCTTTTCAATATAACATATAGCTCCTTCCTAGCTCTGGAAAAAATTTGATTGGTTCTAAAGGTAGTCTCTTCTTTATCAGCTTAACGACAATCTTGTATGCTTAAAACCATGTAAACATCATACACTTTTTATTCAATCATGTGATACACACTTTTAGAAATGAAATTTCCTAGATAAAGTACCCATAATATCCATATTTTCCTAATACACTGCTTATATCAAGAAAATTCATAGGCTTCTCCTAAGATACCACTTCTCTCACCACCTCTAGATCTATAGATACTTCTGCCTCTAAGATGATGTGACCTAGGAAGTGATCTTTATTGATCTAAAAATATTATTTGTTGATATTATCATACAAATTGTTCTCTCTAAAAATATTCATAATGATATCAATATTTCTAGCATGGTTGTGTTGAGTATGATAATGCACCAAGATTTCTTCCATGAAGACCACTGCATATTGATCTAGATATGGGTGAATGAACCAATTTATCAGGGCCATGAAAACTTAGGCACATTATTAAGGATGTATGACATAAAAAAATACTTATAGAAGACATATCTACTTCAAAAAAATCATATGTATTATGTGTAATTCCATGACACACACCTGATGGTAGCCCAACCTCAAATTGATCATAGAGAAAACCCTAAAAAATATCAATGAGGGAATTTTACCTCTCTCATAGGAGGTATTCTAGAGAATTCATTAGGTAAAATCCTAAAACACTCAACTAATATAGTGAAATATATCATACACATTACCTAATCATCTAGATGGACACTTGAAATTTGGTTTGTGACTCCAAGTAACCCACAATTCTCAAGTCTATATCAAATATCCTAAATTCCCCATTCTCCTTAATAAATATAGGTATCACGCTTGGGTGATGTGAAAGACACCCTACAGTGATAGAAATCAATGTGATATGGAAAGGGTGATAACCAGTCCATCTTAATTTTGATGTTGAAACTAGTCATCTCTAGGATGAATAGGTTCCATAAAAAAATATTCCTAACTTGATAAGATAATCCTTTCATCATTGTATACTCTCTGATCACATTCTCAACGAGTTATCTAGAATCATTACCCCACGAAAGTAGTCAATTTCAAGACCCATAAATTCTATAATAGTAGTAGAGATAAAACATTGTGATTAACCTAAGTCAAATAAAGTATAAACTAATATAGAGGTTTCTGTAATAGTACCTCTAACTATTGAAGGCTCGGTGCTTTGTTACTTTGGTGAAGGTAGTACTGCATAGAGATGACCAGTACCATAACCCTAATTTGTATCATGGATATCAAGATAATTCCCTCTGTACAAGTGAAGCATTGTAAATGATTGGTTCCCATGGCCATGTCCACCTCATTATCCAGATCGGCTATTAGTATCCCAGCATACTATTTGACGCAAAGTTATTGATCCCAATCCCGAATGAAAAGTCAGTGAAGACCCCTTCTCACTTTTTATTGTGAGATAAGTTATAAAAAACATTGAATATGGGCTATCTTGATTCAATATTTTAATTCGTCTATATATTTGTTGCATAAGGGATTTGTAATACTTGTCTTTTGATACATATGTAATATCATGTAAATATCAGTATGTTCCACCTAACTAGCACTGCCCCCATGAGTACACTCAATGAACCTTTTCTAACTAATTAATGAGTTGTTACCCTATCTCGGTGATGAACCACTTTGGGACCACAACATCATCTTCCCTCGTGTTCCGCACATTCTTGAGGGCTTGGTTTTTAATCTCTAAAATAATAGTCAGTTGTAACATAATAACTTGATATTGTATGGTGTATAAAATCCCATCCTCAAACCATCTCACTATCTTTATATAATCCTCAGTGAGAGTAGGCACAAAACATTGGAGCTCTATGAAATGATAATAATACCACATCATAGGAATATCTACCTAGTTAACCTACATAAATTCCCTACCCCATTCAGTTCTTAGTGTTTATAGGTTGAAGTAATCATAGAAGGCCATCGGGAAATCCTTTTAGGCCATATCCTGTTGTGGGCTAGATCAGGTGAAAATGTTACAACATCTCTTGGAATAATCACAGAGTATGTAGGCTAATATATTTACCCTCCATTCTAGAGGTATGTCCAAGTGCTAAAATATAGAAAGCACGTCATCCATTAATGACTCAGTAGCCTAGGCGCCACCATCCCCTAATAATTTTTATTTTCTTTGTATGTGGGTTATCTACTCCCCGAAATAGGTTCATTACTAAATTACAAAACTTACTAATCTCTCATCTAACCATTCTAAAATATTAATACAAAAGTAAAATAAGTGGAAATTATAATGCATTATATCATCCTAACTAAGGTTCCACTAATAGGTGACCAGGAATAGTAAGTCACATAGCCTCAAGAGTGCCTCTATATATTCTAGAGGCTACCGACTAGCAGCAAGGGCATGTGGTGTGTTAGTGAGGATATTATAACATCGGGTTGGAGTGGAACATTGTAGTATAAAATAATATGTAAATAGTAGAAACAGATATGTGGTAGTAATGAAATAAATACATCCATTTACAAATGAAAGATATAATAAATATCCCAAGTCATATACAAAATGATGATCATGTCATGATACTCTATAGAAAGATAAATCCATAGGATATAGAACCACATTAATATAAAAAATTATATAAAAAATGATAGCAAAAGTCTCTAGAAAACTAAAATAGCATCACAAGCATAATATATATCCTCTTATCTTATACTCCGTCCTATATAGATATTCAAACATCCATTTATAGACCCTTTCCTTTCTCCTTACCTAAAATGAAGAACTCTATTTTGGTATCAATTAGTGGCTCGAGTATGGTGTGAGATATACACAGCTGGGCACCACCAATGGAATTTATAAATATCCAGATCATGCATATAAAATGGTAGTGTTCTTGTATGATAAATTTAAATCAGTAATGTAAACTGTAATTAGGTTGAATCTAGTTCTTAAAGGACACTAGTCTGACACTACCTACTTTAGCCTAATCCAGAATATCTCTAAACGGATGTCATGGTATACATATATGTAAGTATATATATATATATGGATAATGTATGTATATATTTGGAAAATATATGTAATGAAATATATATCCATCTGTGTATAATAATAATATCCAGGGTCCTAGGCGTAACTCAAGTGTCCATGCATAGTTATAAAAGTCACATGTTGTAAATAGGGTGCTCGCTCAAGCATTCAATCATGGATATATATTTAATCATATCCATTAACCCAATGAGTGAATTGAAATTTCATGTCTAACAATATCCATATAAACATAAAACATCATTTATACCATTCATTAACAATGTCAGACGTCATGTCCAACATCACACATCAATGGATTATGAAGCATTATGTACAACAGTAGCCTTAATCGTGTCTCTGAAATCAATATAATTGGACAAATATAATAATAATGATAATAATAACCATCATGTATGTAATGATTTATCATAATTCAAGGAATTCTTCCCAACCATTTAATATTAAATTAACCAAGGGTTTAATCCCTACTTTTTATAAGGGATTAGTGGCAGGTTCATACCATTAAATTTCATTTAATTTAATTAAGGAATCTTAATTTATTTGTCCATCCAACCCCACATAGAAGGTGGGTTAGTCAGACTAGTGTTTAAAAGGTTGATTCATTCAATAGGAACACCTAAAGGGGTGTCACTAGTCAAAGGTATGTCCTCCAATGATAAAAGAGTGAAATGGGTAATTTATAACATGGAAAAAAAGATAACTAACATTAATTCATGTTTCTAATTCAACACATGGAAGGTTGGGAATTTCTGTATCATGGAACATGTTATAAAGAGACTATAATTTCAAGATAAACACAAAACCACCTACCTTATGATGGTAGATGACTCCTCATATAGTTTCGGCCTCTAATACAATCTAGAATGGATAGAATCATAAAAATAGACAAATTCCCTAAAAATAGGGCATATTATCTAGCATAGATATTTCACCAAAGATGGAAAGATAAACTGAGACATAAAGTAATAAGTTTGGATCACTTATCGGTATGATTAAAATGAGACAAATGGTGATGGAATTAGTGATTGAATAAAGATGTTGTGTAAAAGCATAAGGAGTGGGAAAGAAGGACCTTCTCATACGGCCGGCTGCTGGAGTAAAACAAAGGGATAAGAAGTTTTTTATGTTTTTAAGGAAAAAATGGAAAAATGGTCATTTCACCCAACTTTTAATGGGGCCCATATTTTTTCATGATTTTCTATACCGTGTGCCTAATTGTGCAACTATACTAGTTAAGTGAAACTAAGGGTGTGGTTTGGGCATGTAGTTCAGAAAAACCATGTGACCCCCTTATATTAATTAGTGCAACCCACATTATCATGCATATAGAGGGGAAAATTTAAAAAAATTGTGTGCCTATCTATAGTTCACTACATCACCATGCATGGTTGAGTATCATAGTTTATAGTAACCATGTGCTAATTTTTAAAGGATTTTACCAATATATTATAATGTTTAATTATCTTTTAATAATTTTATATGATCGTTATATTGTCATGGAGAGATTAATAGAAGGCTACTCTTGATGACAGGGAGATTTAGGCTGCATCGATCAACTGGTGTAGGGAACCCACAAGCTAATTCCATATGGAAAAAAGATCCAAACACTAGAAATTCCACCTAATGGTCTCTAGAAAATTTATCTCACTGAAAGAGAATTTCCAAATATTTTGTGATACATTTGAGACCCAGCCATTTTTTAGGTGTACTTGGTAGCAGGTGGTGTCGATACAGGGTATCCGAGGATGAATTTATTATTAGTCAAATGATATAATTTATCTCTTCTATATCATCAATGATTCTGATGAATTAGACAACTTTATAACTATTTTATTGGTAATAAAAGGGGGTCATTTGGGGCATGAATACTAATGGTGTAATAGAATAATTTTTTTTATCAAAATCAATTTCCTCATGCCAAATCTTTAGAAATATCAAAGAATGTCTTCAAATATAAGAATCTGACTGTAGATATGGATCAATATATACACCTTTATCTTCCATAATATTCTATAAATCTATCATAAAATATTATATAAATCTTTTTAGAGATTAGGGAGAAAATTTTTAATAGGTTTTCCCCAAGAAAACCTTCTTCTTCTCATCTCTTTCTACAATGGTTTCTCACAACCAAATAACAGAAAAATGGGTTCCTTGGCTACTAGTGAAGTTTAAGATGGTTATCAAAACAATAATAACAAGGTAATATTTTCTTGATCACCACCAAGATCAAGTAAGTAATAACATCAACCTATAAACCTAAGGGTAGGAGATGTATGGGTATCACACCTATCTATTTCTAAAAAAATTATTAAACTATTTTTTCTCTCCCTTTTAATTTATGCATTGCATCATTCAATATTGATATTTATAATTGAATAAATTTGATATATTCATTTTTCACTATTATTACTCACTTTATTTATATTGAAATTAAATTTTTAATATATATCAGGTTTATCAACTTATCACATTATCAAATTCATTTTGTTACCAATTTATCATTGACAAATCATTTAATTTTGAATTTAACTTTTCTATTTGTTTAGTTTTTTTATGTTCAATTAACCCCCCTGCTATTCTACTTTGATCAACAATTGTTATCAGATGTATCATTGTGATTTAGTAAAAATCATTTTTTAAATATAGGGTTTTGATGTTGTGTTTATATCTTATTTGAAAAAATGAAATCTTAATCAATTCCAATGTTTAATATTTTTATGATGGCATCAAAATATTATTTTCCTTCTCTTATTTTTAATGGAATATATTATTCTAATAGGAAAATAATATGTTTAATTTTCATATTATCATTAGTTACCCTATATAGAAAATTATTATTCATGAATATAATCTTTCTAAAGAACATAAAGATAAGTGGAAACCCAATGATATTAAATCCATTTATATTAATAGAAAATAAATTATTCTCTATATTTTGGTCTCATCCAAACCAAATTTAATAGTGTTTCTATATGTCAAATTACCCATGAAATAATGAAATTACTAGAAGTCACTCATGAAAGAACAAAAAATGATAAAGATACTATATTATACATATACATGAATGATTTAGGAAGATTTTATATACATCAAAATGGATCAATTACCATTACTATTATGTGGATTACTAACATTTCAAATGGTTGAAAGTCTTTTGGTGAGGATATTTGAACATAAACCCTAGTGAGAAAAGATACTCTTGGTTATATCGAGCTACTGAAAACCCAAAATCACAACCATATAATAAGATAAATTTGTAAAGAAATTGGAAATTAATGAAATTATCAGATCCCTAATAATGTAAAAAATAATTATGAAGTTATAATATGAAAATTAGGCCAATCAAGAAAAAGATGAAAAGAAATCAACCAATTTCAAAGATACCAATGTTGATTTATCTAGAGGTGAATTTCATGATTTTTATCAACTATCCTTGAAAAATAATCTTTATAAAAAATATATTTTCAATTAAACCAGAAAATAAAAATTGAAAATTAGAACCATACGTGACATACTACAAATACTAAAAAAATGTAACACTATGATATAATTTCCCATCTATAAAAATAAAGATATATAGGAAACAAGATAATAATAACTATTTATTAATACTTTGAGTGAAATCTATGACTCAATGATCATGAATTCCATAACTTCATCAAGTGACTTCAAGCCCTAAGTGCCTTATAGAATATGTTGATGAAGGCATCAATTTTAGTATCCCTCTTCCCATTTCCTCCTCTTCCTTTTATTCTTATAATTTTTTCCTTATTCTTATTCTTCTTTATCCTCAAGTAAACATACTTATGAAGCCATAAAATATGATCATAATCAATAATAGAATGGTTTTCATGAACTTTGTTCATTTTACAATAATGTTTATAATACATAAAAGCAACTGATTAACGAAAAAATTAAAAGTGAAGGAAAAAATTTTAAAGAAAAAGGAATAATTATCCATGAAAATTAATAGTAAAATGGATATCAATAAGTTCCATTCTAATATCAAATATCTTAATATACCTCTTTCAAATTTGACTCAATTTGAAGATACTCTAAATAAAATTGGGGTCAATATAATTTATATAAAATAATTAGATGACCATGATTTCTCAAATCATTAATGTACCTCTAAAAATCAATTAAAAACACATTTACTATAGGATAATATAAAATAAGTTTTTCAATTATTATAAAATAATTGAAAATTTAATTTATGAATTTTATTGTAATAATGCATGATATAGGAGGCCAAAATCAATTAATCTTTCATCATTTATTTCCTAAAGAAAATATCATAATAAACAAATCAATATTCCTAAATTGTTATTGGATAAAATTAATAGGCCCAAGTTTGTTTGGGTTCAAAAAAATTGTCATTTTATTTTATATGAAAAGTGACTTTCAAGGAAACCCAAAAATCATTATCGTACTCAGATAGAGGTTACTTAGGACAGATGTGTGGTGACCTCTCTAAATTCAATTTAATAATCAAAAATTAATGAGGTTTTGTCACCTTCAATGATAACTCTAAGGATATGATATTCAGTGAAGGTATTATCAGTTTTACAAACAAAAATATTATTAAAAATGTTTTTTTTTCAAATTCAGGATATATAATTTTCTAACAAAGTATCAATTTGGTGGTATATGTTTTAAAATATCTCCAAAAAATAATTTTGAAAAGTTTTTAACTAAAACAGAAATCTATTAATTAATGTGTATCATTGTAAAAATGATTATATAATCAATTTAAGATCACTCTCTATCCATAATATCAAATTATTTATTGCACGAGTTAGTAATTCATGGATCTAGAATATACCCCTTGGTCATTATAGCACGCACTCTCTTGTCAAACTAAACTATTATAACTAGTACAATATTTTTCAATAGTGTATTTCAAATGTGTCATGGTTTGTGAAGCTTAAAAACATGGTAAGAAACAAAAATACTCATTTAAAACTATAAAATGATCTTCTTATTCTAATTATATTGAATTAATTCATATTTATTTATTCAAAGCTTCTCAAATTGATTGTCTAAGAGGTATATCATATAATATTTTTTATTATTTATGACTTTACAAAATTCACTTGGGCTTTCATAATATCCAATAACTTAAGATTATTTAAATTATTGATTAATTTTTATACAAAATTTCAAAATGAAAAAGGTTTTAATATTATTGATATTCAATGTGATCATGGTAAAGAATTTTATAGTAAGGAATTTTCTAATTTTTTCTTTTCTCAAGGATATAATAATTATTTTTTAACTTCTCAAAAATATCATCAAAATGAGGTAATAGAGATTTGAAGTCAAATTATCCCTAAAATTACATGGAATATTTAATTTTAATTTATGTTATCTCTATATTTTTTTCTTGAGGCCATAAATACTGAATTTATAATCCTTGAACGTGTTCTCATACATCCTTTTCTTAAAAATACCCCTTATAAACTTTGAAATACAAAAAATAAAAAGAAAACTTTTAAAATTTTTTGGTTAAAAATATTATATTCTCAAAAAAAACTTAAAATCTTAGAAAATTTAATTCAAAATTTTATGAATTTATCTTCTTGGGTAATCCAAATAAGTCCTGGAATGTTGAGAATTTAATAAAAGGACTAAAACATTATAAGAATAAATCTATGACTTTTATGAAAAAAAAATTAAAATCAATTTTGCAAAAAGTAATTAAAAATTATGTATTAAATAAACCTGTTAAATATAATTAAGATAAATTTTAATAAGAATAAATTTCAAATTCTTTACCTATAAATTTTAAAAATATCTAAAAACTATCCCCTTGAAAATTTCATTGGATATTTGAAAGTGGAAACTCGTACTAGAAGATTTTTCGAAAATGAGGTTGAAATATTTCCTTCATTTATCACTTAGAACCCCAAAATATCAGTGATTCCATTAAAAATTAAAATTGGACTTTTCCCATAAAAAATGAACTAAACTGATTCACTAAAAATGATGTATTTACTCTTATTAAATGACCTAATGATCATCCCATCAAATACTCTAAATGGTTTTTTTAGAAATAACATAAATGATCTTGGAAATATCACTTGAAATATAGAATATTTAGTTATTAAAATTAATAAATCAAAAAAAATGAATCAACTATGGTAAAACCATTTTATCTACATTCTATTTAGAACCAATTAAAATCTTATTATAATTCACTACTCACCTTAATTTTAATCACTTTCAAAGGAATGTAAATTAAAAAAAATTAAATGGTTTTATTAATGAAAATATTTTTGTGGAAAACCACCTAGTTTTGAGGATTCTATTTTTCCAAATCATTCTTTCAAATTAACTAAAGATATTTATAGTTTAAAAAAATCCTTTGTCTTTGGTATGAATGTTTATATAGTTTTATTTTTACAAATGGTTTCTAAATTGAAAAATGGGATTTGAATCTTTTTCTAAAACATAACTCGAATGATCTTTTACTTTTCTAAATTTATATTGATGATGTGATTTTAGGCTCAACCAATTAATCTCTTTGTTTTGAATTTTATAAGTTAATGAAAATGGAATTTTAAATGCACTTTATGTGTAGTCTACAATTCATTCCCTGTTTTAAAATTTATCAAAATAATGATGGTATTTTTATAAAATGAGTAAAATATAATATAGAACATTTAAAATGATTCAGCATGTATCATGCTAAATAAATTATTTCACACTTGTGTAAAAATGTATGATAATGTTGAATAAATATGGTAAGCAGGTTGGAAAAAACATTATAGAAGTATGATTGGTAGTCAGATATATCTTATTATGACCCAGCATGACATCATGTTCAATGTTTATCATTCTTCTCATTTTAAATCAAATTAAGGGGAATATCATCTTAAATGTATTAAAATGATTTTTTTAATTATAATGAACTAAAAATATTGGTTTATTTTATACGAAAGGAACTTATTTTCAATTAACTAAATTTTCCAACTCTAATTTTTGTGAATTCCAACAAGATAGGAAAATTACATGAGAGACTTTCCACCTAATTGGAAAATATATCATATCATGGAGTAATAAGATGCATAACTCTATATCTATTTATATAGCCAAAGTAAAATACATAGTAGTATGGAGTTTGTATTCCAAGATAATATGAATGAGCCACACTCTCTAGGACTTTGATATTATATATGACCATATCTCAATTAATTGTGATAACACTAGTGCTATTAATATTTCCAAAAAACCAATCCATTACTCTCTCACTAAACTAATTTACCTTTGGAACCATTTCTTAAGAAATAACTTATAAAATGGTGATAGATTATTGTAATTTTTTAGGATGAAAAATAAACTTATTAATATTTTCACTAAATATCTATTAGTTAATCATTTTTATATTATTTAATGTGAATTATAAATGGATCACTTATGAAGTTCTACAAGATCTTGATAATATTTAAATATTTTTTCACATTCTTTTCAAAATCTTGAATTTATTGATTTTATTTTTTATTCATTGTCTTTTTTTTATCTTATATATATTATCCCAATAGATCACTTGTGCATTAATTTTAGGGGGATCATTATCTCATTAATACTAAAGTTTTTCTAAAGAGAAAATTTTTCATTCAAATTAATTTTTTTTAAGATAGCTTTATCTTATTCTAAAAACATCAAGTGCATCTTATAAAATAAGTAGTTTCTCATCATAGTTTTACTATTTTCATTTTTTTTTTTGAAATTTTTAATACATATAGTGTATTTTATTCATTTCAATTTATTTTAAAGTTTTCTTTAAAAAAACTTATATGAGTAATAAAATACATATTTATATATTTTATCAATAATTTTTTAATGTTTATTTTACCTCTATATGGATGTTTAATTATGAGTAAAAATTTATATATATATATATATACATCATTAAAAATGTCTTTAATTTTTATTTCATAAAATCCAATTTTGGATGATACCTTTAAGGAATGTTTTCACATTCCATAAAACTCCTTTTATCTTTATAAATGAATGAATCAATAAATGGTGGAAAATACACTCTTTAATGAAATGTGTGTCTTGGAAAAGGTATATATATATATTATTTTATTTTCACTCTTTCTTTTTTCTCTTTCAATTTTATTTCTCTCATTCACTTTATTTTATCTCTTTAATTTTCCTTTCCTCTCTCTCTCAATATAATGCTCATATTAAATGTAGATATTATAAAGAAAGAGGTGTTTCAATTTTATTATGTCCTTTGATCATTATTCCCTTTTAAAATATATTATGTGTTTTTATTTTAAAAAAACGAAGTGATTTTATATTGAAATATATTTTCAATCTCTATTTTCAATGTTCAAAATCATTTTAAATATATCTATTTATGTTTTTCATAAAATATTTACTTTTATTCTTCTCTTTCCTCTCCTTGTTTATATTTTTAATAATCATAAAGTTTGAGAAGATTCATAAAATTTGTGGGGACAATTTATATTTATCACAAAGGGAGTTTATTTAGCACTAATAGGGGATTATTTATTGAAAAAGGGGAGATATTTTATAGAGTAATTTATTTTCATTTTTATATTTTTCATCAATTATTTATTTCATAAAGGGGTAGTTAAATGTTTTACTTCTTAAGAATATTGAATATCATTTATCTCTTGAGAATATTTAAGATAATTTAATTTTTTTTCATATTGAGTATATTTTCTGAATATCCTATTTAAATATCATTTATGAAAATAATTTATAAATTAACATCTTGAATTACATTGAATATACCTTTAAATATTGATTTAAACTTTATAATTGTTTATATTAAGTGTTAATGATCATCAAAAAGGAGGAGATTATTTTAAATCTATCTTGCTTGTGTTTTCATGATCACAATCACTCGTATATATATATATATATATATATAATGTTTTCATTTTAGGAAATTTTAGTCTTACCTATTATCCATTAATTGATTTCATTGATAGACGTAATAATAAAGTTAAATTATATATAAAATCCTCTTGATGATCTTTATAAAGTCATAAACTAGTATCTTATCATAATTAATGATCATATAATGATGTTATTAGATCATTATAACGTCATGAAAGGATGATTGAAAGCCAGTTATTGAAGATAGAGAGATTAAAGATGCACTATAAAGCTAGTGTAGGGAACCACCCTACTGGTTCCATAGGGAAAAAAGCTCTTATCTCAAGCAAGTCCATCGGCCAGCTGTTGGAGGAGTATCGGCCATAATTTGTTAGTTCTAGAGGTATATAATTATTCTACAAGACCCCTATCCAAACATTATCTAGTAAAAACTATATGGTGGGAAATTTAAAGATCCATTTTTCTATAGGTTACTCACCATCTAGTTGATGATGTACATTAGGTAGCTAGTATTATTGAGAAAGAGCATGTGGGGGTGTATTTAATGTTGGCCAAAATTCCGTAATTACAGCCCTCTTCCGATTCAATGATCCTAAATAATTCTAGAGAATCACCATTTATTTTAGAGGATATAAAATATATCTATAGAGTCTTGAATACTAATAGTGTAATTTAATAACACTTTCAATCAAAATCAACATCATCCTCATGCCATATTTTGACCAATCCTAAATCCTTGTTTAAAAGAGCCAAATCAAACTCCAATTATCCATTAATATCAAAGAATTTACATTCAAACAACCTATACTAGTATCTCATATATCCTAATCTATATACATACTTTAAATAGATTATTAATAGTAATTGTAATAGGTTTTCTACTATAAATCCTTTTTAATATCATCTCATTTAAAAATAGTTTCTCGTCACCAAAAAATTGAGGGACGGGTTACTTGGATACAAGTGAAGCTAAAGAGAGTGATCACAACCATAGTCATGAGGGAAATATATTTTATCATGGGAAACATCAAGATATTAAAAAAACCTCTAAAATCATGTGGAGTAGATGTAAGGTCTCACACAGAACTATTACCAAACTCCTTTTTCAAACTTTCTTCACTCTATCATTGAATTTTTACATTGCATCATTAAAAATTGATACACACAACTATATAAATTCCTTAAATTCATTTTATTTTATTCTTACTCAATTTATTAATATTGAAATTAACATTATAATTCATATCAAATTTATCAATATATAAATTCTCAAATTTACCATTTTATCACATTATCATTCCAAAATTGTTTAATTTCAAATTTACATTTTTCATTTGATTTAATCTTTAAATGGTAAATTAACCCCCCCCCCCCCCACCCAAATTATACTCCAACCAATAAATGTATAACTATTTATTTATTTTATAAGGAAAAAATTATACATATATTTTATAATATGGTTATTTGATTTCATATCTACCAAACCAATGGATAGTTTATAATTTTAAAATAAAAAATAGTAATAATTTTTTCATATATTGTGTTTTTTTTAAGTGTGGTGTTCTATACACAACATGTTATAAAATATATTACATAAAGAAAATAAATTCTAAAAATATGGGTTGTTACATTGTGATAGAAAAAAAGAGGATAAGATAGTGAAGATGATATTATAATTGTATAACAAATAGGTGAAGAAGACTAGTTCATATCAACATAATTCTTAAAGAAATAATCCTTAGGATTTGAATATTAAAAATTGAAATTGAAAATAAAGATAGATTATTTTGGTTATAAAATTCAATATTGATATTTTTTTATTTAATTTCATAACACTAATCTCCACATAAATACATCCTTATTGATGAGGAAATATGGTGTTTTATGATCATAGAAATTTTTTTTCTCATTGAATTTTTAATAGATAGTGATCAATGAAGATAAGAGAACCTGAATTTTTTTATATGGGTTTTAATACTTTCAATGGCATTTGGATATTTAATATTGTTTCATCTCTTAAATAGATATCATATATTATTACAGGGGAACAATTAGTTTATCACGAGGCATTTTTATTCACATTAGTTCAATGAAAAAACCTAATTTTATAATCATTGAATGATACTAAAGGATAATATGGAAATGGATGATACCATTTCATTCTATGAAGATACACATTTTAATGTGAATCATACCGAATTTAATTCATCAAGGTGTTTTAAAGGATTTAATTTTGTGAATTAAAGTGGTTAAAACATTATATTTTTTTGATATGGTTAAGAGATATATCATTAATAGTTATTTTATAATTATTAAATAAATCATTTATAGATTTAATACGAGTTATTGAATGTAAAAATAATAAATTGGAGTGTTTTTTGGAGGAAAAATCAACGGGAGAAGCTATTAGATGCCACAAAACACTCAATAATGAACCAATAAGAGTCTAATGAGATGAAAAATGATTGAAACCACACTGAAATACCACTATAAGCCTAGTTACCTTCTTCATAACATTTATAAGGGTTCTATATTATTGTTATTGGGCCACTAAGAATCCAGCGGACCCTTGGTTAATTTTTTTTAAATAATGGGGACTTGTTTGCATTTTTTTTCTTCCCTCTTTTTAACCCCAAAAATGATTCTCACATCCCATATTCATCCTAGGATGACCACTCCATGGTAGAGAAATTTAGTTTCACTAATATTTATCTTCCTTAATTTTCACTTCAATTAAGGCACTGAAGAGAATATTAATCCACCATCTCAAGGTATTACCTTAATTTTATTTCTCTCCTTCCTTTCAACCTATTTTCCTAATGATTTTATTTATATATATAGGGATTTGATATTTCATTTCTCCGAGTAATGTTGAAATATAAATGAACTATTAGGGTTTTTTATATATTTATTTATGGAATCTTGAGAATTTTATTTCTCTTTCTTTGATGGTTGTTACAATTTAGGTATCTTTATTAATGGATTTTTTGGATTTATTGAAATTAGGTTTGAATTTTAGGTTTTAAATATATATAAATTATGGCATTGGTTTTTTTATCTATCACATTTTATTTTTTATATGCCTTTACCTTAATTAATTAATTTCATTACTTTTTGATATTATTTATTTAGGTTGATTTTCTTATAGAAAACTTGTTTAATTTGGTTATGTTTTTCTTTGACATTTTTTGGGCTTGGAAGAGCTTGTTCTGTGATTATTATGAATGTAAGTATCAACTCCCCATGTTTTAATTCAGGTTATATTAGTTACATGATATCCACATTATTTTTTAATTATTATTAAATTTTAAATGTTATTTTTGAAATTATTATTTTTAATTTTTAATAAGTATTATAGTATATTAATAAAAATAATTTTGAGTCTCTCATGGTAAATGAAATTTTTTTATACTTGGTTAATTATTTTCCATCCTTGAATAATGATAAATGTTAATGGAATTTTAATTCTTTAATAAAAATGGTTTCTTATGATAACATTTATAATTACTATTGATTTTACTCCTTGTTTACTTTTCTTTGAATGAATAAGTGATAAATATATTCTTGATTATAATTTCATCTAAATAACCATCTAAATTATGATTCATTGTAAACTAATGTTTCTTGATTGATATGGATCCCCTATCATTATAAATAATTTTCATGAATATGTTATCATGGGAAATAAAGTAATTCATTTTTTATTATACCTAACCTAAATGAATTATAATTTAATGAAATACACTTAACCCTAGTATAAGAGTTTTCATCTGTTTTTAGGAGATGGATGGGTTTTATAGATTCAAAATGGATGACTTATTCTCCTGATGTTTAAAATATTTCTATTAAAAAATTAATTATTTAAAAGGAAATGGTTTGACATGATAAATCACTCACTTATTAGTGTAAGGATTATATGAGCCATTAGTTGTGTACTAACACTTGTCATAATAGGTTTTTTTTCTCTATCTCCTCAATTATTTGGTTGATATATCTTCTCTTAGAGTAAAAATTATTATTCTCTTATATTTTGTTGGTTTCTCTTTAAGTGAAATAGTTGGGTTATTTTTCTCTTCATTTTTTCTCCTATAATCACTCGAGTTATTCAAAATATATTTGGGTCTTATTAAATATATTTTTTTCTCCTTTTTTATGAGCTTTAAAAAATTTATATATATTTCCCATGTATTTATATTAGTTTAGTTTGACTCTTCAAATAACCAAATAGATTTCTTCATGGTTTCTCATGTAAAGGCATTAATTCAAGTATCAGTTGTAGGATTGTCTAGGATTTCTATTAGCATCATTTTTAGTTTCATTATGAGTTTATAGAATTTCTTAATTTTCTTCCTTATGATATTTTTTATAGGGACATTAATATGGGAATCATATGTAAGGATATTTGGGTAGGTGGACTATTAATCCCAAATTTTGTATATTGGGAGAATGAAAATATATTCCAATAAAATCTCATTGAGAGAATGGGTTTATCAAGTTTATATATTTATATAATACTTTATTTATATTAATGGGTATTTTATATTTTCATAATGGTAAGGTTTTAAAGGCTCAATAAATAAATTTTATTTGTTTATCTTCCAAGATATTATAACTAAATATAGTTTATCATTTAAAAACAAAAGCTTGGTGAAACCATTGACCTATTCTATAATAGTGATAAATTTTATTTCAAGATGATTCTTTATTTGACTATGATATTATTGATAATGTTATAAAATTATTATGTCTTACATGATTTGGAAACATGATTATAATCATTATATTTGTGATTACCTAATTATACATACATTACATTAGAATGTAAAAGATAATGGTGACATATCCATATTCTAGTGTGTAACATAATTATTGTTCATATATGTTTATTATAAGGACTTGGTCATTGAAAATGAGACCTGTGCATTATTATTTTATTTCATATTTTATTGTATTTTTATTATATAGACAACTCTATATCCTTTAGTCTTTGATGATAATTCTTATAGAGTATTTTAAATGTATGCATCGACACCCAATTATTCTTCCATAATTATTAAAATGATAGGAGTAATTTAGAACTCAATAATTCTTTCCCCTATAGTGAGCATAATTGGGGTGCTTTTCCACTTGAACAATCTTACTAACATAGTGAGGGTGATGGGGGTTCATTGACACTTGAGAAATATTAACTCCTTAGTTAGAATCATAGAGGTGCCATAATACTTGATTATGTTTGTAGATTTCCTATTAGTGATCATGTTTTAACAAGAGTTTAGGATCCTTGAGTTTTAGATTTTGATTACAATCAAATATAGTTTTGTATCCTACATATTTTGTAGGATTTACACATTGATATTACTTGATAACCATTTTGTTTAATTTCTATTATACTATATTTTTTGTTTGCATAACTGTTTACATATACATATATACATGTTATAGGCACGTTATATTTCATGTATACTTTGGTGGACATGTAGTTTCACTTATTATATTTTAGGCATGTGCTGGTAAATTTTTATAGAGGTTATTTTTTTTAGGAATTATTGATGACACATTTCCAAACATTATATTATTCATTTCATATAATTGGTCTTATTTATATCTATGGGAATTGTCTTATATAAGTATGGATTTTCATTTATTTTTTCATATCATAAAAATAGAGAGATTTATTTTATATTAGTATAAATTAATACCATGTATCAATGGTGTACATGTTACTCCTCTTAAGTAACAAGTTGTAAGTTTATTTTTAGATACATATGAGTCATGTTAATGTTTTAGCAGAATATGAAAAGGAAATATTTTACTAATTAAAGTGGGTAAATCATAATGTAATGATAAATTCAGACCATTTCTGCTAGTCTCTATTTCTTGGAGATTGGGGAATTATCTTGTGGTTATGACTAGGTTTAGGTACTATTTGGAAATATGAGTTATAGTCATTGTAATTGGTACTAGAGGAGTGTTTTATTTTTTCTACAATTTAATATTACATACTAGAAATAAGATATCAAAAATATAGGGGAACACCATGGACATATCTAAAAAATATTTCTTCATTGTAAACCTATGTTACTAGTGATTTCCACACGTTTATTTGAGGCATTATAGGTATGTGTGAGTTCTTAATTTATTTATCCAATGTTTAAAAATATGGAATTTTAGAAAATGAATGGGGTTTGGCCGAGTACTAGTTCATGTATTTGTTTGTGAATAATCATGTTAAAGAAACATTAGGAAATGTGAATTCAATTTATTTCAATTATTATATGAAAATTATTTTAATTATTTATAATAAATTAATAAATTAATCAGTATTTTACTAAATACCTTATTACAGGTGAAAAAATTAATTAAATCTACTCACATATGTATTTATATAAATATTAATATTTTTTATCTATTTAGTGATGTATTTTTAAAGTTATTTTATAATTTTTATTCTTAGAAATACTACTTATTATTCCCTTTTTATAATTATATTATATCTATTTCATCATTAATGAGAAAATATGTAATATTTTTTAGTAATTTGAAAAGTGATTAAAAAAATTTATAGCCTTTTTTGAAAAGAAAATATAAGTTTATAACATAAAATTAATTTTATAATTTTTTTATAAGAAATAAATTTAAAAGTTTTTATTTTATTTTAAAATATAATATTTTTAAAATTTAAATCAACTATGACTTATAAAGATTCAATTAATTTATATAATTGTTAAACATAAAATTGAGTGGTAGGATAAGTATTGGTTAAACCTATGTGATTCTTATGATGGAAAGTAGAATGAAAATGAGTTAATTTGGTTTGTTAATATTCTATATATTGTAGGTATGTTAGTATAACACATTGGTATTAGAATTTTGGGAATTTAGTGGTTTTTTTTGTTTTTGAAGTTTTATATAGGAAGTGTGGAAAGCATTTTAAGAAATGATTTAAGGTGTTGTTTGAAAATTATAGGTATTTATATATATAGTATTTTTTGTGAGACTACTTTAAATTTTCATGCATGAAATATTTTATTTTAAGGGGTTTTTTAGTGAATTATACCTTATTTAGTTAATAAAGGTGTTTTAGAAGATTTAGTTTTGGTCATCAAAGTGATGAATATATAGTCTTGTTATAATATTTTTATTTAACTAAGAGAGTGATCATTCAAGGTGTTTTCAGTATTCTTTAAGTAATAATTTGGATATAGTAAGAGATTTAGTAAATAAAATAATGTGAAATTGGGGTGTTTTTTGGATGAAAATCATGAGAGGTGAAGTATGTGGCCATCAAAATATCAATGGAGGGCCATAAAGAATATAGAGATACAACTAGTGATGGAATCATAACTATACTTATACTAGAAGTCAGGTTAGATTCCACCATGATTTAAAGAGTCTATAATATTTCTAATAGAAGGCTACTGAAAATTAAGTGGAACATACAATAAATGTTTAAAAAAGGATTGAAATTTTTCATTTTATCATCCCTATTTTTAACCTCCAAATAGGTTAACTTGTCCCCTATTAATCACAATAAATCCTCTCAAAGAAATAGGTATTATTTTTCTCCTCTCATCTTCTCTCTTCATT
This sequence comes from Viscum album, assembly GCA_963277665.1. NCBI lineage: Eukaryota > Viridiplantae > Streptophyta > Magnoliopsida > Santalales > Viscaceae > Viscum > Viscum album. The sequence goes on along the minus strand of OY728141.1, from coordinate 1,585,233,984 downwards.
CCCACTAATATCAATGCATCCAAGGGGAGTTTGATCCACATACTCAATATATTCCCTCCTTTCAATTTCTCTTATTTATCCATCCTCCATTTCCCTATTATTTATTTCTGTTTATTTATGGATTATAGATTGGATATAATTATGGTATGGTGAAATCCATATTTCATTATACAATTTTATATTTTATCTATTTAATGAATGATACTATGATTTTTCTCTTTTTTTGATGGTTGTATCAAAATAGGGTTGTGGTTTAATTTTTTTAAAATTTATTTAAATTGGTTTGGAATTTAAAGTTGTGAATATTATATGAATTTGGGTCTTGGTTTAATTTGGTGTAATGAACCACTATTGATGTATCTTTCATAATTTACCCTAATTACTAAGTATATTTATTTTTTAACATTATTTCTTTATGTTTAATTTGTTATGGAAAATTGATTTAATATTTTTAGGTTTTTCTTTAAGGGTTTTTGGACAAGGAGAAGAATTAAACAGGATTATTATGGTAGGCAGTCTTAGCCCTCTATTTTTTTATTAAGGTTATGCCATTTATGTGGCTACCACTTGATATCCAAATTATTAATATGGTTTAAAATTTATTTTTAAAATTATGAATTAGAAGATTTAATAATATTTGTCTATGTTAAGCATAATAATTTTTCACTATAAAGGTAAATGAAATTTTGAGTTATTCTTGATTTATTCATTTTCTTTATTGAATAGTAATATATATCAATGTAATTTAAATTATTTAATAAATATCAATGATTATTAATATGTTTGGAATTACAAGGGAAATTATAACTTGTTTACATTATTATGGAATAATTTTTATCTAAGAATGTTATTTATTATAATGTTATTTAAATTTGAATGTGAATTATTATTTTCTTTGAAGAAAGGTTTCTTGATTATTATGAATACCCTCCTTGTTATACATGTTTTTATTTAATTATTTATCATAGGAAAGAAACTAAGCCATTAATTTTTATTACTTACCATTCATGAATTGAATTACAATGAGAAACACATAACCCTCGATTAAGAGGTTGTACCATAGATAAGACAATACTTGGGTATTCACATATTAAAAGTGGATGATTTATTATCTTGAATTTTATATGTTTTATTTTAAAATTATTAATGGCTTAAAAGAAAATGGTTTGATATTTCAACTCTCTCTCCCCTCCTTAGGGTAAGGGTTATGGAAATCATTACAAATTTATTTTAACATGTCATAAGAGGTTTATTTTTCCTATCTTCATAAGTAATTTTTCTATATTCTATATCTTAGATTATTATTTTATATTCTCTTATATTACATTGAGTTCACTTTTACTAAATGTGTTGGGCTAGTTTCCTCTTTATTTATTCTTATTCATGCATAGGTCCTTAATTTTTAATAATATTTTTGTGACTTCTTCAGAGTAATTATAGTTTTCTTTGGTTAATATTTTTAAAAACAATTGGATTTTATTCATGTTAATACTTTTTTTCTTGGTTCCATGCTTAAATAGTTTGATTCCTTTATATTTTCTCATGTAAAATAATTGATTTTATTGTCATTATGAGGAGTTTTTGTAATTTATTTCCTCTATATTATTATGTTTCAACATCTATTTTTAGGTTTTTTATTGATTTCCCTGTGAAATTTTATGATTGGGATATCCAGGTTGGTGCCTAGTAACTTTTTTTAAATTATACTATAAAGTTGTGTGTTGTGAAAAAAAGAAATTATGGATAATACCTCTTTGAGAAATTGGGTTTTCTAAGTGTATATATTTAAATAATACTTTGTTAAAATTAGTGGGTATTTCATTCTGTCGCTGTGGGGATACTATGAATGTTGAATTGATAAATTTCAAGATGGTTTGATTGAAAGATATTTTGAATAAATAGAACTTTCCATTTAATAAAGTGAGATTCTTTAAATCAATGATTTATTCTTTCAAAGTGATGAATATTGTATCAATATGATTATTGATTTCTCATTGATATTGATGATATTTAATTAAATTATTTATTTATTATCAAACCTAGAAATTTTATCAATTTATATTTGATGTGATGTCCTAATTACACATGAATTACATTATCATATTAAAAATATTTAGTTAATATTAATATTCTTATGTGTAATGATAGTATTGTTCAATGTTGTTTATTGATGATACATAGAAATTGAAATTTATCCCTATGTATAGTTTTATAATTTATTTTGGGTTATGTTATATGTTATGTATACATAGTTATAAAATTTTACATATGTAAAGAATAGGATCCATCAGTTTTCAATAATGCTACCTATAAAGTATTATATGAGGGATTCGTTGAAACTCAATTATTCTTACATATATAGTGAGGAAAAGGTGGGTTGCTTCATTAATAAATAAATTTTCCCATTATAGTGAGGTGTATGGGGTCCATTAATACTCAATAATTAATCCCTCGTTCGTGAGGATAATGATGGGCCACCATTGCTCGATCATTCTTCTCTCCTTAGTTAGAATTGTGGGGTTCCTTTAACACATGATAAGTTTTAAAAGTATCCTATTAGGATATATATTTCTCTTGGTGGTCAGGTTCCTTATGTTATATATTTTGGTTATGGTTTGATGAAGTCTTGGATCCTCTTGATGGTGTAGGAGTTACTCATTGATATGGAATTATATCTATTTTGGAAAACTTTTGACTAGACTGGTTGTTTTTATTTTCTATTGTTTAAAAGTAAATATGTGACTATTACAGAAATATTTCCTATATTCACCAATTAATTTAATTTTTGAGTTGATATCTTCATGGTGGGCCACCGAGTCTTTGTACTCATACTCAGCATGTACACTTCATTTGACATGCAATTTTACTTGCTGAATTTTAGGCACTTGTAGGTACTTAGTGAACTGTTTATTTAAATTATAGATTTCTAGTAATTGATATCTTAAGAGAAGGATCAGTATTAAATACAGTGTTATATAACTAAAGGCCATGTTTTCAAAAAACAATATGCATACATCACCAAAGTATTAGATAATAGGTTTTGAGTTATTGGTCCTCATTTACGTCCATGAGAACAGTTTTATGTAAATATGGATTATGATTTCTTTTTGTGTAATATACAAGTAGAAATAGATAATTTATATTATTATATAATTAAACCATGTATCATATGAAAAAATGATACTCACTTTAGTTAATATGGTATAATTTTATTTTTAGAACAATTTGATGAGGGTTTTGATTGATTTTTATTATAATTTAAACAAGATTTGTTTTATTAATTAGAGATGTTAAATACTTTCCCAATTATAAAATGAGTCCCTCAAAACCCATCGCTAGACTCTAAATATGATTGAATGATCCTAGAGTTAGTGATAAACTATTTTGGGTACAGTTCATTTATTTTAATCAAGATTGTTACACATTCATCTTAAATAGTAAACCTTTTACATTGATGTGTTCACTTTGGTTGTGTGGATGTGATAAAGAAATCACATAATGGGATTAATAAATTTATAATTTTGGTTTCAAAAGATAAATGTGATAGAATGTTTTTATTTTTATTAATCATAAGGGATTGTGATTTATTTATTTCGAATGAAATCATTAAAAAATCTATTTACTAATTCATTTCCACCTTGTGAATATGTGTGGTACTTCTCTACACCTATATTTGATTTTTAGTCTTATTTTTTCCCATAATTACCAAAAAAAGTAATAAATTAATCCACTTCTATATTAAAACAAAATAGAATATATATTCTCTATTAAGGGGGCACTTTTCCTTCTTCCCCATAATCCTGTATTTAGAATTTGTTCCCCCACATTTTGATCTTCCAATATACCTTCCTTAAACTCCCACTAACTATTATCAAAGGAAACTTTCTTTCATCATTTATAGTTAATATAATATTAAATAATTCCCTTGTTTTTTGTACCACTGCCTGTATAGAATTATATTTACTAATTAATCTTGAAAAAATATTCATTTCCAATGCATATTAATCCTTACATGAGAATGATTCTTTTTACTTTTATTATAAATTGAAAACTGTTTTCACTGAATATTTATTTCATTTATTTTCATTGAAAATTAATATATGATTACTTATTATAAAAAATTATCTATACGACTAGAATTTCATCGATGTCACCCTTCTGGGTAGCCTCTATTAATTCAGAAAAACAACTAGGAATCTAATATTTGGTTTCTTTTTCCTGACCATGGTCTTTTTGGTTTAAGTTTGATATGCTTCAAACATGCACTCTCAAATCAGATGCTAAAAACACATATAGTACATTCCATCTATGGTACTAATTGAGATGACTCATGCTAAACATACATATATTTTCATATTTTAAACATTACATGTCATAAAAACTCACACAATCCTAAAACCATAAAAAAATCCTTTAGAGATTATATACATACAAATATTATTTCACATGTTTTTTATTATTTCTAAAAAATGATATGACATTGAATTTCATTCTCAATATTTAATCAGTTAAACTAATAGTTGTAGCCTATAATATGTAAAACATAAAAAGGAGTGATATAAATAGCTATGTTTTAGAAAAACTCATCAAAATATCATTAAGGGTTAGATCCTAAACATTTGAGAAATATGATAGTGGTAAAAATATCTTATTAAATTTAAAATGGAATAATAATAGTTATAAAAAATTCCTGATAGTCATACATGTAATTTCAAATGATTAAATATATATCATGGCATAAGTGAGTGAGATAATAAGCATGATTCATTTCATAAAATCATAGTAATATCAAATAGAAATGTGTCATGTCATGGAATAGTAGAATAATAAGGAATTATGGAACAAACCTAATCTTAGGAAAACATTACATAGTGGTTTAGGCATAAATATTCTGCGAACTGTTATATAGTGTCCTAGTAATTACATCTTATCCCCCATTAGTGACTCAAGCATCAACCCTCGTGACTCATTTTTATCTTATTATATATAAAACATATCCAATACATTGTAGGGAGATATAGTACCCCAAACATCAAAATACATACATATGTGTTACATAATAATTTAATCACTCATTATTCCATAAGAACCCATAGAAAGATAATTATTTTTATATCATTTCTAAATGTTATCACATTATGTTATATCAAAATTAAATAAACTACTAAAAAAAATTCAATCACACAAAATTATTATTCTATAATGGAATGTAGAAGGTGATTAATAAAAAATATCTCTATATGAGTAAGATATTTTATAGATAATGATTAAATAGGAAGAAAAATCATAGAAATATATTTCATTAAACATTTTTATCCTTGTTGTAAAAAATAGATGTTATGATTCTACTTCAATAATTTTATAGAATGAAAATTTTAATTTTTTTTAAATAAAAAATTAAAATATAATACCATAAACGTATTCATGAAAAAAAAATCTTATTTCAATGTAAATTTTGAGTGAAAGATAAAACATATGATTATAGAAAGAAAAATCATTTCAAAAATAAAAATTTCATTATTGAAAACCACATCGTAAAAAAAGAGATAAATAAACAATTTTTAAAGAGGTAACGAGAAATTTGAATATTGAAATAAATAATACATATTTGGATTTAAATATAAGAAGTTAAAAAATGGCAGGAATAGTTAAATTGGATATGAATGGGTAAGAGCTAATTTTAGGTGGATTGGAATTATTCTTTACATCAAAAAATTTTATGAAGAAATAAATTCATAAAAGCTGATGTATTTTATAGTGAATGTGTAAGTAAAAAAATAGAATAATAAATGAAATATAATATAATAATATAATATAATAAATTGATATTTAAAACCATAGTTAAAATATGAATAATTATGACTCAATAAAGGAAGTTAAGTTAAGAAAACCTCTTATAGTGGATTTCTTCTTGGTCTGATTCATTCTACTATCTGGTATAAAAATGTAAGAAAATTAATCATATATTATAGAAACTCATTCATATATTTTACCATTTATAATAAAATTTTATGATCATTTATTATATAATTTTTACTTCTTTTTAGTTAATATTAATTATTGGTAATTTTTTATTTTAACCATTCCATTTTTATTTTAGTATAAAAAATTTTATTTTCACTCCATGTCTATATATTATTTATCTCCAAAATTTTAATGTTACTGAATATTTAAGTTCCAAAATTATTAATTTAGTTCTATTTTTATCACATGTAACATAGAGGTATGATATGTAAATAAAAAATCTAAAATGTATTTTCTTCGGTAACCTTCAACGTAAAAATTATTATTTATTAATATTGAGTTCAAATCATAATATTAAAATTATAGGAATATATATATATATATATATATTATTAATTTCATATCTCACTAGTAATTAATTTTCCATAACCATTCATGATTAAAATTTATAGCATCATTCATGTATGTGATTAAACCAACCAAAACAAGATAATGCTAAAATTAATTAGCTATATATGATTATGGAATGAATTTATTGTAGTATCATCATTACAGAATTATGAGAACCTAAAAAATTCATAAATATTATATAATAATATAATTATTTAAAAATTCATAATCATTTTATGATATAATCATTTTAACTCCATTTTCATAGGTGGTGAAGCCAACGTAAACATGAGTGTATTATAATGACTAAATGAATAAGAATGATCCATTTAATAATAGTAATATTAAATTTAAAGAATACTTATGATTTATAAAATTATAATAATATAGTGATAAAGAAGTTTTAATAAGAAGAAATATAAGAATGATAAGAGTGGATAAAATACTTACATAGAATAATTTAATCTTCTCTCGATAACCTTATTTATTAAGGTGGGATTTGGGAACTCTATATGGAAAAAAAGATAAAAAATCATGGGATAAAATTATTTTGGAAGTAAATGAGTCATTTTATATGTGAAAAATTTTATTTTTAGAGTGTCATTGAAGGGGAACTCGAAGGATCCTTTTATAAGTGAGGGGAGTGCAACTGTTATAATAATGTGTAACTTTAAAATAATATAAAGTCATTTTAAAGATAAAGTGGAAAAAAAATAGGGCCAAGTTATAAGAAAAGATAATGGAGTGTTTTTAAAAACTAAATAAATCAAATCATGGATTTTTTTAGATAAAATTTTTTCTTTATTTTTAGGTTAACCATAGATTTTTTACTCTTTTAACCCTAACTATGGTGATAAAATTTAACTAGTGTAACTTATTTCTATGAAAAATAATAATTTATTTTATTATCTAGAATATATTTATTTGATTAAAAATATTCAATATCTTTTACAATATTCTACTTCTATATGTGGTAAATATTTATTTTAATATAAGTCTGAAAAAGGCAATGAAATATAGTTTTTTAAATGTTTTTTAAGTAAAAAAATATTTTACATAATAATAATTTATATAATTTATTATAATAAACCTTATTTGTTTATAAAGAAACAAAGGATATATAAATTACATTAAAACTAAAATGAAACTTAATTTAACCTTTAATTGATTATTTAAAGAAATGTAAAAAATAATACTTTTAATAGAATAAAATAATGATTATGTTCCAAAGTATTAAACATGTATTTATAAATCCAATAATATATTTTTAAACACTATATTTAATTCAATTGAATAAATATATTTTCAATAAAAAAATTATAAACTTTTTATTCATTCTTATATCATTATTATGTCTTAAAAGTGACATTATTTTTAAAAATGTATTCTCACAATTCACCTAAAAATAATCTTTTTTATAAAAATCAAAAACAATCACCATAAGCTAATTTTGATATTATGAATTAAAAAATTAAGTTAAATTTGTATGATTAAGATCCTAAATTTATTAATTTATATTTAAATTAGAACATAAAATATATTAAAAACTATTTTTATAGGAAAATTAAATTCTTCAAATGTTAACTACTTTTACTCTTACATCCTACCAATTACTAATTAAAGTAGTGTTGATATGTTATACATATTAGAATTAAATTTTATCATCAAATACCAATAACGTTTTTATATTCTTAAAATTAAATTTCATTGTGCATAAAATGGAGTTTTTTTGGGAAAATACATTTTTAAGAATAAAATGATATTATTAGTTGTTTTTTATAATAATTGAATTTCATCAATAAATTAGTATTAAATGTAAACTTTATTTTTATTTATACATATATTTCATAACTCATATACCTATAAATTTAAAAAATAAAAATTATGGTCATATTTAATAGTTATAATTTTAACTCAATGTATCGTAGTTTGTATTAGTTCAGAATTTAATGCAGAGAAATACATTAATAAAAAATATATACTAAAATATAGGGGTATTACATTCTTCCACATTAAATTAATTATGTCCTTAAAATGTTAATTTCATTCAATGATGAAAATATATGATGGTATTATGAATATATTTATGACTCAATATATAATTTATAATGAAATATCAACCTCACTAACATGGTTAAGTCTATAAACCCAATTCATGATTGAGTATTAGGGCCCATAAAATAGAAGTAATATCAATAATGAGTTTATAATTATACTTGCACTAATATATGGTCGTTGGTTTATTTTGGATATTAAATGTGACTTCTTTATTCAGAAAATTGATATGGGGTCTATATTAAGAGAGAACTATCACATTATATTCCATTAATAGGTGAATAATATGGTTTTTAGGAGTCTCATACAAACCTCTCTCAAAGAAGATTATAGATATGGGATAAAACCATGATACTACTCTGAATTTTCAATGATTATCCAATATATAATAATTTAATTTCCTATAAAACGTTCTAGGAACATGGTAGTGAGTAGAAAAAGAATCAAATATGAAATTTGATGTTATTGAGTGGATGATGAGTGTAGCTTTCAATCATCATTTTAATGACCTAGTTCACCAATATATAGTTTTATGTATCTTTCTTATTCTCTTAGTCTTGGAGCTTTATCATGAATATTATCTTAATTCACCCTTACATTGTGGAATTGATTTTACTATTTCCCTAACTCCTTTCATTTAAAGCATTTGAGTGTGGGTGATGCATTAACCAACCTTTTTTCCCTGAAAATTTTTTTTGTGTATACTGGAATACTCTACCATAGGAAAAACACCTTCCCAATTAATTGAGGAAATTTCTTTCTTTCTTCCTCCCTAACTTTTTAAAAGTAGGCTTTTGTAATTTATTTCACTATGTAATTTATCATCTGAGTTTCCATGAATATCAATTTTTCTTTTCTTAACTAGGAAATAAAGAGAGTCTTCATTTTTCATTTCCTACTTATATACACATCGAACAATTTCATCACATCTACCAATGTCTCTTATAGATAATTTATTTTTAAGACTTGGTTTTAGGCCACTAAATAATCATTTGTTCTAACTCTCAAGGTCAATAGTAAAATTGGATGTGTACCTTTTAAGTATCAAGAATTTATCCTCATAAGTGCTAATGGATTTAAACTCCTTTTATTTATTCTCTAAGAATTCTCACTCCAATTTCATTTGAAGATTCTGTGGAAAATATTTTATGAAGAATATTTTTATGAACTCTTCACATTCCATATAGTCAACATTTTCAATTGGTATTTTATCCTTAATTAGGGTACACCATTGGTCAGTCTCACCTTATGGATGATACATAGTTAAGAAACCTTTCTCATGTTCCTAACACTATAAAAAAATATATTCCCTCTATCATTGATCTATTTCTTGGAAATTAGTTGATTTGAATACCCACTAAATAAGGATGGAAGTTATTACATAAAGGACTTGATGGAAAGTTTATCCATCTTTCATATGTTTAGGATCTCAATATTTTTTGGTTTATTATTCAGGGTCTGGGTTAGTGTAATTGAATGTACCTCTGTGGTCCATTACATTGTCAAAATCTAGTATTTGGAATGTTCTGAGAGGTAACAATATCTTATTTCAAGAGTTTTCTAAATTTCTAATTTTTCCATTGGTTGGTCGAGGAATCAGTAGATCGAGGAGTCGGTAGGTCGACGCATTAGTGAGTCAGGGCGTCGGTGAGTTAGGGTGTCGGTGAGTCAGGGTGTCGGTGAGTCAGGGCATTGGTGAGTTAGGGAATCGGTGAGTCAGGGTGTCGGTGAGTTAGGGCGCCATTGATTCATGGCATTAGTGATTCAGGCATTTGTAGGTCACATTGGTGGCTCAGCGTCGATATCTCAGTATTGGTAGCTCAGCATTGGTGACTCACCCATCAGTGAATCACTGTCTATATTAGTGGCTTGTTGTTTATGAATCACCCATCAGTGACTCACTTCTGGTATCAATGGATTGATGTCAGTGAATCACCCATTAGTGAATTTTTTCGGTGTTGGGGGCTTGTTTTTGGTTACTCACCCATCAGTGACTCATTTCTAATTTTTCCCAATTCTTTCAGTTTCTCCCCTCTTACATTTTAATTGACTTAAATTGAGTCTAAAGCCTTGTTTGGGAGTTTCTAAGGATGTTTCAAAGGATATTAATTTTATCTTTAATATACTAATGCTCAAGGGATTTTGAGATATTCAAATGGCATGGTCTTGGCCATGATTTGACTTTAATGGCCTTGGAACTGTTTCCTTTTGTTGATATAGGATCTAGAATTTTCTAAAGTTGAGGTCTTATCTTCTCTTTTATCTTGGTGCATGGTGAAATTCTCTTCCTAGATGAGTCATACACCTATGTTGTTTCCCCTCCTATTTTGTTTTCCTTGGAGTCTCCTGCTCTTACAACCCCCCTGTTTTAGCGCAAATATGAGTTTTTTTCACCTGTTGTTCCAAGTATGGATTCTACTAGCTCTCTTTAATTGTCTATCATGTGGAATGGTCGTAGTAAGGTTATTTTGTGAAAAATTGTTGAATCCAACTTTTAACAAGGATAAATGAAAATGATGAAATACAAACTTGATAATGGGCTAGGAGTGTATTGATTTTGATTGCTTATTTTATTGTTATCTTTTTTTATGATGTGATCTATTATGGTCATGTCGCCTCTGAAAATCATGGACATTGGTGGTCCTTACTTGCGCATGGATGATGATTCATACCAGTTGTTTTTTCCCTGAGGATAATTGCTATAAATATCAATCTGATTAATCATGTACACTTGGTTAAACAAATGGATTCCCCAGGATGAAAACCCTTATGTGATCACCCCTTCTTATCAAAGTGGAATTAAAGAACCTTTTTCAGCTAAATCCAAATACACTCAGCTTTTTTTGGTGTGGTTGTGTTCTTTGTGGGTCTTGTTGGGTTATGTTATTTATGAGGGTTATATGGTGGTGTAGTTGGTAGCATGGTTGTGGGAACATGGGTGGGTAGAGGAGTTGGTTCTATGAGAAGGGTGTGGTATGTGTGTGCAGTAAGGTTGTGATTTAGTGGTGGTTGTTGTTGGATTTGTGTATAAGGTGGTGTAGGAGGTGTGATGGAATCTCAGGTTGAGAGATTGATTGACTATGGAATGGATGGAATTTTTATGCAATGGTATTGGATCTGGGCATTGGTTGGTCAATGGGTCTACAGGAATGGGTTGTTTCGTGATTTCATGTTTTGAGTGTTAGAATGGGTTCCCTTACCATTAGCCCTTGTTTCTTTATTTTTATTGGGCAGTAGTTGGTATGGTTACTTCGCCTTGTAATGTTTGAAATGTTTGGCAGTTTCCTAGGTAGGGATAGAAATAAATTAATTAATTAATTAATTAATAATGAAGAATGATAATTGGTTAAATGAATTGGCAGGGGGTATGTTTTGAGTTGGGACTTATAGTAAAGCGACGTTCAAGTGGCCATTGTTAGTAGTGGTACATGCATGTAGGGGTAGCAGCAAAGGTGGTTTTGAGTGGGCTAGTTGTATGTTTTGAATTCCATAGGATTTGATGAGTGTTTTCTACCTATATATATATATATATATATATACTTGTAGTTCCTTATGTTTTATATATGCACCCCACCCGTGTTGAGCACTATGTGCCAAACAACCTCATTGTTATGGGGGATGGTGTATTTCCCAACATCTCAGTGGGAGGATGGATGGATGGTTACTAAATTTTATTGGCTCCCTATTATAGGCATTGATCACCCAAGACTCTTTAGGTAGGTTGTAATGGCTTGAGGTTTAATACTAGAAGTATGGTATTGGCTATGTGACAGGTGGTTTGTTTCCCATGTGTCTTCAAGAAGAGGCCTAGATATTTCTGGGTAGGGTGTGGTATATGTGAGGCCCAAGTTCCTGTGGGTAGGAACATGGTGTGTTTTTTATCCTAGGTGTGTATGGTAAAGTTGTGACAGTGGGGATTATGGAAGAGTTCGGTAGCATCAGGATGTTTTCCATTAGGGATGAGTAGTTAACTAGTGGAAGTGGTTTGGGGTACCCAAATATCGATGTACTTATTATATTAAATTACTTGATTTTCGTTACTTAGGGAGTGTTACTTGGTGATGTTGGGTGGTTAGTGTTCCTTGATAAGTGTTTTTGGTTTATTTTTTGTTATCACAGGGTAATTAGTATGCTTATACCACTTGTGCATGGGTGACTTTGGTTTTTCCCTACTGAGTATACTTGTATGCTCAACCTACTTATATAAAATTGTTTTTAGGTTTCCAGGGAGATTACACAGAACATGTGGGACCTTACTAGCTCAGATGTTGGAGACAGTTGTTTTGTCACTACTTAGTTCTATTTTGGTACTTACTTTGGAGTTTTCCTTGTATTTATAGCAGTTTTACTTTAACATGTATGTGGGATGGATTTTGTTTTCTTATTATTTATCTGTCTTGGGGTTGTTTGAGGTTGATATATCTTATCTTACAATATTGATTACTATGAAAAGTGTAATTCCTCCTATTTTTTGTGAGATTTTTATGCCCTTGGTGTGGGTCGCCACCCTGAGGCCTATTGGAGGTGGGACTTGGGGGTCATTATCTCTCCCTCATCTTGAGGAAGGAAGGTCTTGGAATCTTTCTATCCCTTCCCTCATCTTGAAGAAAGAGGGTCATAAAATAATGGTATCATAGGATGATGGTTGAGAGATAGGATAGAGTGTAGAGTTAGACAGGGTTAGGATTGCATGGGTTTGTAGGGAAACAGTGTTAGGTGTCCTTGGTTCATGACATGGGCCAGGGAATACCGGCTAAGACATGGGATTTTTTGGCCCCCCATGATCCGATGCAAAGACACTGAGCTTACCGAATAACCAAGTGATGATATACCATTTGTGGGGTAGAGACCCTAGGAAAGGTACAAGAATCATGATGACTTGTGTTCTTGTTTGTTTTGGTCATTTTTGGGAAATTAAAATAAACAATGAGTTAAAATGGATCCTAGATAAATTTCATCTATTCGGGCTTAGGAGTTCATTCTTTTCCTTTTATTTTTGGCTCTCGGACGTTTCCCGTATGTGGTATGAGTATTGGAGGGTTAGTAGGCTGACCTAATTGACTAAAGGATGGTCAATCTAGTGGAGGAGGATGATCAATAGTATAAGGTTCTTCATAATTTCTATCGGTAGACTCTGGGAAAGTACAAGGGTAGTGTATCAGACATTGAGATGGAGAGTTGTATTGAGGAGATAGGGATCACTTTCAGCTTGATCTGGGCTCTAAAAGAGTACTGGTTTCCCCTGTTAGTGATCCAAATGAGGGGAGTAGTGCATCAGTGGTGGAAGCTTTACCTCAGGGAGAGGAAGGAGATCAATGTTTCATGGGATGACTTTGAGAAGGAGTTCCGGGCGAAATTCCTCTCTTCCACGATGAAATTGAAGATGAGGTAAAAGATACTCTCCCTACAGTAGGGGAGTATGTCGGTAAGGGAATTGGGGATCATGTTCAAGGATCTCGTACATTTTTCTTTGTATCTCTTTCCAGATGAGGAGTCTCGGGTGAGGTTCTTAGATGAGGCACTTCATCCTTCTCTTCAGTACACGGTTACTTCCTTCACCCTACCAACATACTTAGAGGTTTAGAAGAAGGATGAGGTAGTAGAAAGGATGCATTAATGAGGAGTTCTATCAAAAGAGGTAAGTTTTCCGAGTTCCTCAAATGGGAATGCCTTCAGTAACAAGTCTTTGGTGTTAGGGCCTTCCTGGTTTTGGCCAGTGGGGATCTGACCCCAGTAGTTTCCGTTTTGACCCTCTGGTCCTCGCCCTTTTACCACAGTCTTGGGGCTGAGTTGTTTTACTTATGTAGGCTCTGAGAACCATCAGATTCAGTGCCCAATTTGAGCTCAGTATAGTGTAGGTGGGTAGGTTCATCACCTGCCTCAGCAATAGTTTCCAGCTAAGCCTTTCCATTAGTAGGGACAGCAGGCCCCTACTCCACCAAGGGTGGACAGTGTAGGAGGAGGCTAACCTCAAGGTGCTCTTGATTAGCCACTAAATGAGGCTAATATTCATTTTTAATATATATTTTATTCATGTGATTTATTATTCATAAACGCCATTTTAGTTCATTTTATACTTTGAACATTAATTCACATTATGATTGTAATTCCCTCTTAAAATACACTATTACATGGTACTTTTTTGAACACCTCCTAAAATAAAAAATTGTATTGATTTTATTTTCTTATTTTATTTTTAGGTCCCCTGTTCTATAAGGAACAATTCATGATTTTGTATCACTTGAAGATTCACATTATAAGGCCACCAAAGTTGGCCTTGAATCAACCATATTTTGGGGAAAGTAAACTAGAAAACAGCCCAATAAGGAGACTTTAGAGGCCACGACCCAAGCCCAATCATTATGAATATTGAACTAAATATAGGGTAAATCAATGGGAAAATCATCCAATAGTGAAAAGAGGTAATTATGAGTTTTAAATGGAGTTCAATGCGGCCTAATTTGGAGATAAAATTATGGTCCAAATTCAGCAGCCCAGAAAAATAGCCCACATATTTAATCATATCTCAAAAACCATAAAATATTTTGAGCAGAAATTTTATAGGATATCAAGGCACATCCGTATATTCAGTTTTTTATTCTATGGAACACCAAAATTCTACCATATAAATGCTCATTTGAACACATCTATCAAGTCATGCAAGTTGGCTCGGATTGCTTGTCAAGGGTGGAAAAATCAACTCTCCCTCAACTTTCCACCCACTTATGTCTTACCACAATTAATTGAGGAGAATTTTAATATTTGAGGCTCAAACCAAGGCTTTAAAAATTTCTATTTAAGTCATTTGTGGTGTAGGAGTTGGGAATCTTTTTTTCTTGGTTTCATTGTAGTGTTATGTTGTCGCTTTGTGTTTGTAATCTAATTTCTTTCTCGTGTAAGTTGTTCAATTCACCCTAGTTTCTAAATAAAAGTTATTCCTTTACTCTTATTCTATTATTATTTATATCACTTTGATACCATTTCCTCATGGTGTGAATTTATTCACACCATACCTTGTGAAATTTATCACACAACGGTGGAGTGATCATTATGTTTTTGTTTTTACTTCTTCAATTTCACCCTCATAAGTCTGCTTTCTCCTTCCATTGAGAACATGTCATCAATGGAGGGATAAACCTTTTATTGGTTTATCCAAGGGAGTACAAAGGGTCTGGATTGAATTTTATTTATCACTCCATTAATTTATAATCACTTCTTTTAATTAAGATTTTTATTTTAAGATTTTAGAACTTCTTCATCCTTGTTGAATTTTAAGGCCACACACTTCATGTACTAATATGAATCTTTACCTTGGATTGCTCAAAAATATGATCCTCTGAGTGTATAGGTGATTAGTATTAGAGTGTTTTGGTATGAACCAGTAATTGATGAAGTTGTTTGATCTCTTTGAATGAACTCATCTCAAATATAAGAAATTTAAATCGTTAAAGAGGAAGTTCATCCAATCCACCACTTGTAATAACATAGTATCAACCCTTATCATAATTTGAATTCACTTAAGTTGAGTAGTGTTCTCTTAAACCTATATAAAATCAACCCAAAGTTGGCCACTTAATATCCAAAATAATTCCATAGAATGTGCATGTCTATAGGTTTCTTCTTAGGTCTCTAAGGAATCGACAACCCAAGTTACTCTAAATTTGACTACTTAACCCTAAAAACTTGGGTAAATTTGGGTGAGACCAAATTTTGGCACCATTAACAGGGACCCAAATAATTCATCTCAACACCCATTCTATTCTCCCCCATTTCTTCTATTCTCATCCAAATTCTATTATCTTTTCCCTTTTTTGTTTTTTTTATTTTGGCGCATGTCCGCCAACACTCGTGACCAATCAAACCATCTAGTTAGTTTGGATAGTCCTAGGGTTGGGGATTCAAATACACTGAGGTAACTCTTTCCATTATATCATAATCTTCCTAATACTCTAGAGTCAAAAATTGATCCCATTTCAATGGAAGGTCTTAAAATAAACCAACTCATAAACCCAGGTGGGGACCAAAATAGAAATCCAAATGAGGCAGCCTCAAACTTGGGGAATGCAGTCGATCAAACCATGAATGACTACCTCACACATGACTAGACCAATTCCCCCTCATGCATTAGACACAATTCCCTAGAAGATTCCAACTACATATTTAAACCCCATGTCATAAACCACCTTCCCACATTCCATGGAATGGAGTCTGAGATGCCCTACCTTCACGTTAAGGAGTTCAATGACATTGTATAAACCATGTGTCCCCCACATCAACTAGAATTAGCTAAGATGATGATATTTCATTTTTCTTTAAAGTATCAATATAAAAATTGGATAAACAATTTGAGACCATCATCCATCAACTATTGGGACCAATTACAAAGAGAACTCTACAAAAAATACTTCCCCCACCACAAAACAATTGCACTTAAAAAGAGAATCCAAATCATTTTTGAAAAAGAGGGAGAGTCATTCTATGAAACATGGGAGAGGTTCAAAGAAACCCTAAACATGGTTCCACGCCATGGTTTTTATATTCCTAAAAAAGTGATAATTTTCTATGAAGGGTTGGGACTAGGGAACAAACAATTCATTGACATGATGTGTAATGGAACCTTCAAGAACAAATCCCCAAATGATGCTTATGAGTATCTAGAAGGATTGGCCGAACAAAACCAAACATGGGGAACATCACCTTACTATGAGAAGCCACCCAAATCTAGTAAAATTCACACACATAGTGAGGAGGAAAGCCTTAGGTTGAAACTTGTTTCACTCACTAGGAAGGTCGAGGAGATCGATCTTAGGAAGGTCTATGAAATTCAAAATATTGACCCTATTTTCACAATTTGTGACAAACATGACCACAAGACCGACAACTGCCCAATTATCCCTTCCATTAAAGATTATCTTCTAGGAGGACCACTAGTAAAGGTCAATTATCTAAACTTTAATAATCCATAGTACCTAAACACTTTTAATCCAAAGTTCAATGACCATCTAGGATTCCATTGGAAATATAACCAACAACCCAACCAACAACTTAGTTATCCACAAGGACCAAACCCCTACCCTCCACAAAATTTTCAAAACCATAACCAGTTCCAACCAAAACCAGTCCAATACCAACACCCTCCTATAAAATACCAATAACCCATATAGAAACCCATGAAACAACCAATCCAATACCAAAGTATCCTCCTGGGATAAACCAACCAACACAAGCCCCTTCCCAATCAGTCCCTCTACCAATCTTTGAATAGTTGTGTAAACAAATGGAGAAAATGAACTCAGGATTATAATACCTTAAACATGAACTAAAAACCATAAAAATTGGGAAGGTACCCATGCCTACTCAGGTGGTACCATCCTCAACTTTAAGGGGAGAGTCAAGTTTCACTCAAACCACTCATGAACAACTAAAGGTTGTGATAGTTTTAATAAGTGGTAAATCAATTGAGAAACTTGAAAAAATAATTCAAAACCCATTTGAAGATTCATAATCTAATGAAAATTCAAATTAAACACATCATAAAACTGAAAAACTGATAACAATTTGAAAGAAACAACTCTTCAATAAACAATCCCACAACATGTACCATTTCCTCAACGTGTGAGGGGTAAAACCAATCCTGAATTGAGTGAAACATTGAGGGAAATATTCTCACAAGTCAAGTTGAGCATTTAACTCCTCGATTCCATTAAAAACATTCTTGCATAATTATAGGAGACTCAATAAAAATCTTATGGATGTGGTAAGGAAATAAATTCTTAAGTTGTTGAAAGTGGGTATCATCTACCCCACTGTTGAGAGTGAGTGGGTAAGCCCAATTAAAGTTGTCCCAAAGAAAGATGGAATCACTGTGATCACCAATGAGGATGGTTAACTTCTCCCCAAAAGGTTCAGTGGTGGTTGGAGAGTATGTATTGACTATAGTAAGCTCAACTATTGTACCAATAAAGACCATTTCCCCTTACCATTTATTGATTAAGTCCTCAAGCAAGTGGCGGGTCATCAATTCAATTGCTTACTAGATGGATTCTCAGGGTATAATCAAATCGAGGTCTCCTTAGAGGATCAAGGAAAAACAACCTTCACTTGTCCATTTGGAACTTTTTCCTTCAAGCGCATTCCCTTTGGGTTATGTAATGCCTCTAGTACCTTCCAGCGGTGCATGATGGGAATATTCTCGGACATGGTGGGGGACTATTTAGTGGTCTTTGTGGATGAATTCTCCATATTTGGGGATAATTTTTAGGGATTAATTTTGAATGTTGAAAGGTTTTGGTCAATATGTGAGGATAAGAACCTCATCCTAAATTGGTAAAAATGCTATTTTATTGTAAAGGACTTGTTCTAGGCCATATGGTCTCTGGTAGAGGGATTGAAGTTGATAAATATATGGTCAAAATCATTCTTCACCTTCCCTATCCTAAAAAAATTTAAGGAAATTAGGTCCTTTTTAGGAAATTTTGGTTTCTATAGAAGGTTTATTAGTAATTTTTGATCTATTTCTCAACCACTTTGTGCTCTATTGGTGAAAGTTGATCCATTTTTATGGACAAAAAGCTATGATGAATCATTCTCTACACTCAATTCATCTCTAATCTCTCCAACTATCATGAAATATCGAAATTAGAAACTTATTTTTGAGATCATGTGTGATGCTAGTGACTTCGTTGTAGGAGCAGTATTAGGAAAACGGTGTGATAAAACTCCATGTGTCATTTATTATGCAAGAAAATCTTTAAATGATGCACAAATAAACTACACCACCACTGAGAAAGAGTTTCTTTCTATTGTCTTTGCCTTATAGAAATTCAGGTCCTATCTCTTAGGATCACCCATCATTGTATTTATCGACCATTCAGCCCTAAAATACCTTTTCCAAAAACAAGATGCCAAGGCTAGATTGATTAGGTGGGTCCTTCTTCTTAAAGAGTTTGATTTAATAATCAAGGACAAGAAGGGTGCTGAAAATGTCGTAGCTGATCATCTCTTTGGGATAGAATTTAATGACAAATTATCTCACCTTTGTGTGTTTGATTCATTCCCTGATGAACACCTATACTCTGTGAGTGACTGCCCATGGTACACTGACATAACCAACTTCTTAGTTATCGGGGTCATTCCAAAATTCTTAGGGTCTCAATCTAGAAGGAAATTCTTCTCTAAGGTTAGGCACTATGTGATTGATGATCCATACCTCTTAAGTTCTACCCTGAAAAAGTCATTAAGAGGTGTGTCCCAGAATCTGAACAATATTCCATCCTTAAATTTTATCATAGTGAGGCGTGTGGAGGTCACTTTTCCTCTAAAAAAACTTCTTCTAAGGTTCTTCAGTGTAGTCTCTTCTGGCCCACCCTCTCAAGGGACTCCTACACATTTTTTCAAAGTTTTCCTAGGTTTCAACTAGTAGGTTCCATCACCAAAAGGAATCAAATTACACTCACTCTTGTCTTAGTGATTGAAATATTTGACTATTGGGGAATTGATTTCATGGCCCCCTTCCCAAACTCTAGGGGATATATGTACATCCTTTTAGTTATTGATTATGTCTTTAAATTGGTCGATTCCATTCCTAAAAAATCCAATGATCATCAAATTGTGATTAGATTTCTCAAATAAAAAATCCTTTATAGATTTGTAATTACTAGGGAAATAATTAGTGATTGTGGAACTCATTTTTGCAATTGTCCATTCTCAACACTCATGGACAAGTATGGAATTTCTCACAAATTTTCCACTACTTATCGCCCATAGACCAATGGTCAAGATGAGTTATCCAATTGAGAAATCAAAAAAATTCTTGAGAAAACTGTTAATCCATCTAGGAAATATTGGTCAATAAAACTCTTAGATTCTCTTTGGGCCTATCGAACCGCATATAAAAACATTTTAGGAATGTCCCTATATAGGTTGGTTTATGTAAAAGAATTCCATTTACCAGTTGAAATTGAACATAAGGATTTTTGGGGAAATTAATAAAATTAATTATGACCTCTCATTGGCCGGAGAAAAAAGGAAATTAGATCTCAATGAACTTGAGGAACTTAGGATGGAGACTTATGAAAATTCAAGGATAAATAAAGATAGAGTTCAAGCCTACCAATCTCAAAATCTTAAAACCAAAAACATTGTACCGGGTAAACCTATTCTTTTTTATAGCTCTAAACTTCATTTACACCCCGGAAAGTTGAGGTCCAGATGGTCGAGTCTATACATAGTTCATAAGGTGTACCCCCATGGGGCTGTATAAATTCAATATCCCACCAATGGTCAAACCTTTAATGTTAATGGTCATAGAGTCAAACCATTCATTGAACCATTCCAAAAACAGGAAGTTGATGAATATTTTTTGAGCCATCCTTTGATGAGGAAAATACTTAAACAATTTAGTATCCATGTCAGGCTAACGACGTTAAATAAAAGCACTGAACGGGCGGTAACCCGTAGTTTTCATGTTTCTAATATCTGTGACTTGTCATTTTTTTAAAATAGGATTAATGAATCATTTTTATTTTTTTTTATGATAGTACCTTAGACTGTTGGCATGTTATTATATTATGAGTATAGATGGGTATGAAAGGGGAGTTCCATATTCATTTGTGTCACATGGTGTGATCCTTGAGTAATACATTACCCAAAAATTTAAAAATAAGATAATATATCATTAGTTTATTTTTTTTATCTGTTTGAAGGTTAAAATAAAAATACAAAAAATTAAAAAAATTAAAAGGACACGTCATAGGTCATGGGGAAAACCCCGTCAGAATAGGAGAAGCCGCAGGGACTCGAACCTGAGACCGAAGGGAGACAGGGGCACGCGCTTACCACTGACCTATGGCTTATAGTTCTTCCTTATTCTATAATTTTTGTATATATACTTATATTTTACTTTTTATTATATATATATATATATTGTTTTGTTTTGTTTTTATGTTTGTTTTTCCTTTTTCCACAAGGGAACTCTGCAAGTGACATGGATATCAAAGGACTAAATTGGAGCAGCAGGAACTTCAACTTCAACCACCAGGTGACTTCATTCCACGATACTCATTTTCAATTTCCTTTTTGAACTCCCCTTCTATGCTTTTACCCCCTTCTAAATTTTATTTTGTTCAAACACTGGGGACAGTGTTTTTTTAAGTAGGGGGATATGAAATTAAAAAAAGCTTTTGTGTAAAAAAAATCTTTTGTGTGAAAAAAATGATTTGAAAAAAAAATCATGCCTTAATGGAAGGAAAAGTTCCTTTAACCTTGAACATTATAATACACATTTCACACTTTGAAATTTAATATCAAATAATTTAGCATGCCCTCATTTTGATTTTAATCCATGTATAATTTCATGTACATAGATTTTTGGAAAGTGTGGCTATCTAATGTGATCATTCATCGTTTATATTTTCATCCAAATAAAAAATTCACAATGCATATACTTTGGATAGTGGGGTATTAGTTTGATTTCATGGGATCCCAAAAATAAATAGCATATTTTTGGTGATCATTTTAGTTTTATTATGAGTATTCAATAAAAAAATAAAAAAAACAATAAATTTGTGCGTAGAGCAATGAAATGACCTAATGCATGGCTTTCAGCACTTGGGGATCGTGACTCTATAGTTGTCTAGCCCGAAGTTAGTAATTTTATATCTATTAGTTTTAATTTGACTTTTTTTTATTGTGTTAACTTGAGATGATGCTCAAGTATGTGGGCTTCACTTGGTGCCCTAAGGTCTTTGAGTTTGGGAGTCATCAGAAAAGTCTCGCTACATGGGTTGAATCTATTGAGTGCAATTTCAATTACCATGGAAAATTTTCAAAAAAAAACAATAAAAATATACAATAAAAAAATTATTACTCATATTAATATAGAAATGTGATTCCACATACCATTTTCATCATTTCTCCCTTGAATAAAGATGAACCCCCATGTCTATTGTGATACACAACACATCATCATGCTTAATTGATATTGGATGAAGTATGACGATGAATTTGAAAAAAGTAATGGGAATGGGATTGGGATTTTCTTATGAAACTATCTTTTATTAAATTATTTTGATGTGTTTCATGGTTTTTTGGTATAAGGGTTCTTGGTGATCATTGTGTATTGAAAAGTTTTGGAAAAGGGAATTTTAATTTCATGTTTTTGAAATACATTTTTGCTCGGGACTAGAAAAACACAAGTTGGGGGTGTGATTATCCACTGAATTAGGATAATATTCATTAATAATATATATTCTATTCATGTGATTTATTATTCATAAACACCATTTTAGTGAATTTTATACTTTAAACATTAATTCACATTATGATTGTAATTCCTTCTTAAAATGCACTATTACATGGTACTTTTTTGAACGCCTCCTAAAATAAAAAATGGTCTTAATTTTATTTTCATATTTTATTTTCAGGTCCCCCATGATATAAGTAACAATTAATGATTTTTGAGCACTTGATGATTCAAATTATAATACCACCAAATTTGGGCTCAAATCAACAACATTCTGGGAAAAGTAAACTGGACAACATCCCAATAAAGAGACTTTAGAGGCCATGATCGAAGCCCAATAATTATGAAAATTGAACTAAAGATAGGGGAAATCAAGTGGAACATTTCATCCAATATTTACAAGAGATAATTCAAAGTTTTAAATGGAGTTTCATGTGTCCCAATTTGGAGATAAAATTCTGGTCCAGATTCTGCAGCCCAAAAAAAACATCCCACATATTTAATCATATATCGCAAAGAATAAACTATTTTGGGCTGAAATTATACAGGATATCAGGGGAAATCAGTATCTTTATTTTTTTTATTCTATTTCCCACCAAAATTAGGCCATCTATATGCTCGTTTGAACACATCTGTCGAGTCATGCAAGTTGGATCGGATTTCTTGTCAAGGGTGGAAAAATCAACTCTCCCTCAACTTCCCACCCACTTATGGCCTACCAAAATTAATTGAGGAGACTTGGACTATTTGAGTATTTACCCAAGGCTTAAAAAATTCCTATTTAAGGCAGTGGTGGTGGATTAGTTGGGCATCTTTAGTGCTTTGTTTCATTGTAGTGTTATGCTGTCGCTTTTTGTTTATAATCGCATTTCTTTCTCATGTAAGTTGTTCAATTCACCTTAGTTTATTAATAAAAGTTCTTTCTTTCCTATTATTCTTTTCTTCTCCATATCATTTTGATACCATTTCCTCAAGTTTTGAATTTATTCACACCATACCTTGTGATATTTATCACACAACGGTGGAGTGATCATTATTTTTTTGTTTTTACTTCTTCAATTCCACCCTCGTAGGTCTAATTTCCGCTTTCATTGAGAACATTTCATTAATGAAGGGATAACCCTTTTATAGTTTTATATAAGGTAGTAGAAAGGGTCTGAATTGGATGTTATTTATCACTCTATTAATTTCTAATCACTTCTTTTAATTGATATTTTTATTTGACGATTTTAAAACTTCTTCATCCTTGTTGAATTTTAAGGCCACACACTTCAAGTGCTAATACGAATCTTTACCTTGGAGTTCTAATAAATATGATCCTCTAAGTGTATAGGTGATTAGTATTAGAGTGTTTTGGTATGAACCAGTAAGTGATGAAGTTGTTTGATCTCCTTGAATGAACTCATCTCAAATATAAGAAATTGAAATCCCTAAAGAGGAATTTCATCCAATCCACCCCTTGTAATAACCTAGGATCAAACTTTATCATAATTTTAATTAACTTAAGTCATGTAGTGTTCTCTAAAACCTATATAAAATCAACCCAAAGTTTTCCACTTAATATCCAAAATTAGTCCATAGAATGTGCGTGTCTATAGGTTTCTTCTTAGGTCTATGAGGAATCGACAACCCAAGCTACTCTATATTTGACCACTTAACCATAAAAACTTGGGTAAATTTGGGTGAGACTAGCTCCTCAGGGAAATCAACCAGGGCATGATCAGGGAGGAACCCAATAGCTGAGTGGTAGAGTAGCTAGGCATGGGTAGTTGCACGCCGTAGAGGCAGTAGTTCCAGTAGGGTCGGAGATCGTTCGAGGTACGATCAGTTTGTTTTGTATACTTTCTTGTGTCTTGTTTGATTTAGGATATCCACACTCCTTTGTTGTACCTAGTCTATCCCATGCTCTAGGATTGAACATAGAGAGACTTCATGTTCCCTTGGTGTTTATTACACCAATCGGAAGTCAGACCATCTTTTTTGTTGTTTGTTGAGGATGTTGATTGATGTTGGGTTTGCATCAGTCCAGTGGGGATCCCTATCTACTAAAGATGTATCCAAACAGTGTTATCCTTGGCATCGAATGGTTGTACTATGTGTGTACTATTATCGACTGCTTCTAAAGAATAGTCATATTTTCAGATGTAAAAGGTATGTGTGTAGCTTTTGTTGGAGAGCGGAGCTATCAGGTGGGCAGCCGGCACATGGAGACTCTTCTTTACTTGTTAGCTAAGTTGTCAGTGGGGTCGATGGATGCTGAGGAGGTGGGGGTTCCAAGAGTTGTTGGAGAGTTTCTGGATATTTTCCCCAATGAGGTTGTGACTCTACCCTCTCAACATAATGTTGAGTTCGGAATAGACTCACAACCCGAGGCTAGTCTGATTTTGATGGATCCTTATTGGATGATGCCTTTTATGTTAAGGGATTTGTGGATTCAAATTGAAAATCTGATGAAGAAGGGTTTTATCAGACCTAGTGTGTCGTCGTGGGGTGATCTGGTCTTGTTTTTGAATAAGGAAGATGGTGTTATGAGGCTCTTCATAGACTACCAGAGACTGAATCATGTAACAGTCAAGAACTATTACTCTCTACCGAGAATAGAAGATATTTTCGACCAGCTGAGGGGAGAATGTTGGTTCTATAAGATCAATTTGTATTCTATGTATCACCAGTTAAGTTTTAAGGAGGGTGACATCCTAAAGACTACTTTTAGGTGCAGGTATGGGCACTTTGAGTTTGTGGTTATGTCGTTAGGTGTTATGAATTCATCAATCGTGTTCATGAGGATTATAAACTCTGCCTTTCATGAGTTACTAGACCAGTTTGTCATCATATTCATCGATGACATCCTAATATACTCAAAGTCCTAGGAGGAACATACTTAGCATCTTAAGGTAGTCCTGGAGGTCCTTCGGCACCACCAGCTCTATGGAAAGATGTCCAAGTGAAATTTTTGGACATGAAAGGTCTACTTACTTTGACATGTGGTGTCTCATAAGGGTGTAGAAGTGGTTCCATCGAAGGTTGAGGCAGTCATTTCTTGGGCATCACCCGAGAATGTGGTAGAGGTTCTCAGTTTTCTAGTTCTAGAAGGCTACTACCAGAGATTCATACCTGGTTTATATTGGGAGAAGCTTCGTTAATATCTCTGACTAGAAAATTCCAAGCTTTTGTGTGGGGTGAGCAGTACTAGGAAGTGTTCAGAAATATGAAGGGGAAGTTGTTCAGTGCTCCAGTGCTCATGCTTCCATAGGAAGGGGTGATGTTCGAGGTATTTTATGATGCTTCCTGTCTAGGATTGTGGTGTGTACTGATGCATTAATGGGGAGTGATCTTCTATGGATCTAGGAAGTTACGTCTCCATTAATGTAACTATTCCACCCATGATCTGGAACTAGTAGCGGTCATGTTCGCACTGAAGTTGTGGCAACATTACCTCATTGGGGAACGTTTTATAGTCTTCACAGAACACAAAATCTTGAGGCATAACTTTTCCCAGCAATATATGAACTTATGGAAAAAAAGTTGATGGAGTTTCTCTAGGATTAAGACTTTTAAATATCTTACACCTCAAGGAAGGGAAATTTTGTGGCTGATGCTTTGAGAAGAAAGTCATAGAATGAGGTAGCTCTGGAATCTATGGATTCTTGGAGAGCAATGTGGGAGTTTCTCACCTTGCACTTGGGTGCAGGAATGGATGGCGGTAGAGGCTACCTATTTCAGATGACAATGTATTCTTCTATGATGTGGTAGGTGGAGGAGTCTTAGTGGGAAGACTCAGAGTCGGTGGTGATGCATGATCGCATTGACCAGGGTGACGCTCCGTAGGGATGGTCTGAGGATGGTCATAATCAGATGTTATTTCATGAGAAGTTGTTTGTTCTAGTGGAAATGCATGAGTATGTTCTTTGATAGCTTCATAGATCACCCCTAGTGGAACACATAGGAGTTTCCAATATGTAGTGGGGATTAAGGGAATAATTCTGGTAGCTCAGGATGAAACGGGTAGTGGAAGAGTTTGTGGCAAAGTGGTTAGTGTTCCAGCAAGTGAAGTATGAGCATCGTGTTCTCGATGGTTTGTTGCATCCCCTAGATGTCCTCGAGTGGAAGTGGGATGACATCTCAATGGATTTCTTCACAGAATTACCTAGGGCTCAGGGGGGATGCGATGGTATTTGGGTAGTAGTGGATTAGCTGATGAAATCGGCTCTATTATTAGTGATTAAGGAGTCGAGCGCAGTGGATGCCTTAGCGAGAATATATGTGGATGAGTTGGTGCAACTACATGGAGTTTTGAGATCCATAAACTCAGATCAGGATACATGTTTTACGTCATGAGTCTGGAGGGGATTGAAACATGCCTTTTTCACTTAGTTACGACTCAGCACTGCTTTCCACCCTCATATGGATGGATTGATAGATAGGACCATCTAGACATTGGAGGACATGTTACGGGCATGTTTTCTGGACTTTAGTGGGTTTTGGTTGTGACATTTTCCATTGTTAGAATTTTATTACAACGATATCTATCACTCTTCCATCGGTATGGATCTATTTTAAGCTCTATATAGGAGGTCATGTCATTCACCCTTATGCTAGATGGAAGTTGGGGAGGCAAATATTCTTGGTATGGATGTGGTGTAGAGTACGATAGAGAATTTTTAGCTTATCCGTAGAGGATGAAGATAGTACAGGACTAGAAGAAGTTGTATGTCAATCGTAAAAGAATTCCTTTAGAGTTCGAGGTTGGGGGCCACGTATTCTTGAAGGTTTCCCCTTGATGTGGGTAGTGAAGGTTCGGCAAAGGGAGTAAGCTCTCTCCCAGGTTCATCAGACCTTTTGAGGTGTTGGGATGAGTATGTGAGGTGGCATACCAGTTGGAGTTTCCACCATAGTTGGGGAGGGCCCACGATGTCTTTCATGTCTCCCATCTTCATCAGTGTCTTCATGATGACTCCCATGTCATTGATTGGAGAGATTTGGATATCAAGGAAGACACAATGTTCATGGAGTGACTAGTAGAGATCTAGGATCATTGGGATATGGTGTTGTGTGGAAGGACCATTCCCTTGGTTCGCAAGTTGTGGAGGCATGGTAGCCTAGAAAAGAGTACTTGGGAGCGAGAGATGTAGATGTGTTCCCAGTACCCAGACTTGTTTTGAGTTTTACTCGTGTGTTTTTATTTGAGATTTAATGATTGAAACTTGTTTTCTATGAGATGAGTAGTTTCGTTATTATGTGATGTATGATAAAGTCCTAGTGTATGAGGAAGGGTGGACCAAATCCGTAATCAAGAAGCATTAATGCAGATGTGATTAATTCGTGCGGGTGAGTCAGTTCGGCACAACGTGGATAGTATCTTGAAATGGGGGAGATAATTCTATGATTCATATGTTTGGAAATATTGTATCTATTGTGGTTGTTGTGTTGGAAAATCTCAGAGTATGTGTTCTTAGATGTTGAGGTTTCAATCCAATGAGGTGTTTTACCCTTGAGAGGTATCTTACAAGGTGGTTGTTCAGGCCCCTCTTTCTTCTAGGTTTGGTTTTGAATTCTTGAGGGAAAGAATAGTTTGAGAGGTATCTAATGTAATGTCATGGACCTCTGTGGTTCATTACTTTGTCAAGATCTAGTGTTTGGGGTGTTTTTAGAGGCAACGATAGCTCATTTCAAGAGTTTTGAAAATTTCTAGTTTTTTTATCGGTAGGTCGAGGTGTCATTAGGTCGATTCATCAGTGAGTCAAGGGATCAATGAGTTAGGGTGTTGGTGAGTTAGTTCATTGGTGATTTAGGTATTGATAGGTCACATCGGTGGCTCAACATCAGTAGCACAACGTCGCTGACTTCCCCATCGGTGACTTGTTGTTGGTGTTGGTGGCTTTTTGTCGGTGACACACCCATCAGTGACTCACTATTGGTATCAGTGGATTTTTGTTAGTGACTCTCCCATTGGAGACTCATTTTTGGTTTCGGTTGCTTACTTTTGATGACTCACCCATCAGTGACTCATTTCTAATTTTTCCCAATTTTTTCAGTTTTGCCCCTTTTACATTTTATTTGGTGTAAATCAAGTTTATAGCCTTGTTTGGGAATTTATAAGGGTATTTCAAAGGATATTAATTATATATTTAATATCCTAATTCTCAGGGGACTTTGAGATAGTCAAACCGTGTGGTATTGCCCACGATCTGAATTTAATGGCCTTGGAATTGTTTCCTTCCATTGATATAGGATCTGGCTTTTTATAAAGATGAGGTCCTCTATTCTCTTTTATATTGGTGTGTGGGGAACTTTTCTTCCAAGACAAGCCTTACACCTATGTTGTATCCCCCCTGTTCAGTTTTCTTTGGAGTCTCCTTCTTGTGCAACCCCCCTGTTTTGGCACAAAGAGTAGTTTTGCTCGCCTGTTATTCCAATTAGGTATTCTACTATCTATCTTTAATTTTGTATCATACGGGATGGGTGTAGTAAGGTTCTTTTGTGAAAAACTGCCAAATCCAACTTTTAACAAGGATAAATGCAAATGATGAAATACGGACTTAATAACAGGTTAGGAGTGGATTGATGTTGATTTCTTTTTTATTGTTATGTTTATTTATGATGTGATCTATTATGGTTGTGTGGACTCTAAAAATCAGGTTCATTGGTGGTCCTTGCCTATTCATGGGTGATGTTTTATAACGGTTATTTTTTCCCTGAGGATAATTGTTGTAAATATCAATATGATTAGTTGCATACACTTGGTTAAACAAATGGATGCCCCAGGATGAAAACCCTCTTGTTATCACCCCTGTTTAGCAAAGTGGAATTAAAGAACCTTTTTCAGTTAAATACAAATACACTCATCTTGTTTTGGTGTGGTTGTGTGATGTGTGGGTCTTGTTGGGTTTTGTGCTTTATGAGGGTTATATGGTGGTGTAGTTGGTATCATTGTTGTGGGAATAGGGGTGGGTAAATAAGTTGGTTCTGTGATAAGGGTGTGGTATGTGTGTGCAGTGGGGCTATGATTTAGTGGCGGTTGTTGTGGGATTTATGTATGAGGTGATGCAGGAGGTGTGATGGAATCTCAAGTTAAGAGATTGATTGATTGATGTAGTGGGACTACATTTGGGTATTGGTTGGGAAGTGGGGATGTAGGACTGGGTTGTGTCATGATTTTATGTTGTGAGTGTTAGAATGGGTTCCCTTACCTTTATCCCTTCTTTCCTTTTTCGGATTGGGCAGTAGTTGGTATGGTTTTTCCTCCTTGTAATGTTTGTAGTGTTTGGTATTTTCCCAGTTAGGGATGGAAATAAATAAATAAATAAATTATTTGGTAATGTATAATGAAAGTTGGTTAAATGAATTGGCAGGGGGTATGTTCTGAGTTGGTACTTGTAGGGAAGCGGCGTTCAAGTCATCATAGTTCATGGTGGTACATACCTGTAGGGTTAGGAGAAAAGGTAGTTTTGATTGGGTAGGTTGTATGTTTGGAATCCCATAGGATGGGATGATTGTTTTTTACCTATATATATATATATGTAATTTTAGTTCCTTATGTTTTCTATATGAACCCCACTCATGTTGAGAAATATATGCTAAACACCCCCATTGTTATTGGGGAGGGTGTCTTTCCCAATATCTTGGTGGGAGGATGGATGAATGGTTACTCAATTTACCCTTCTCCCTCTTCTAGGCATTGATCACCCAAGAATCTTTAGGAAAACTGTAATGGCTTGAGGTTTAATACCAGACTTATGGTATTGGCTGTGTGAGAGGTGGTTTGTTTCCCATGTGTCTTCGGGATGAGTCCCAAGTCTTTTTTGGTAGGGTTTGGTATGTGGTAGTCCTAGGTTTTTGTGTTCAATATCATGGTGTGGTTTGTGGTCAAGGTGTGTTTGGGAAGGTTGTGGAAGTGGGGCTTGTGGAAGAGTGTGGTAGTTTCAGGATGTTCATCATTAGGGATGAACAGTTAACCAGTGGTAAGTGGTGTGGGGTACCCAAATAACAATGTGCTTATTATATTACATTACTTGATTTATGTTACTTGGTGAGTGTGCCTTTGTGAGGTTGGGTGGTTAGTGTTCCTTGATAAGTGTTTTTGGTTTCTACTATTTTATCACAGGGCTATTAGTATGCTTCTTCCACATATGCATGAGTGACTTTGGTTTTTCCCTACTGAGTATACTTTTATGCTCACCCTACGTATATAAAACTATTTTCAGGTTTCCATGGAGATTACGTGGATCTTTATAGACATTACTAGATCGGATTTTGGGGATGATTGTTATGTTGCTTCTTTGTTCTATTTTGGTACTTACTTTGGAGTTTTCCTTGTATTTCCAGCAGTTTTACTTTAACATACATATGGGATAAATTTTGGTTTCTTATTATTTATTTATCTTGGAGTTGTTTGAGGATGATACATTTTATCTCCTGATCTTAAAAACTATAAAAAAGGTAATGCCATTTTTTGAGAGATTTCTATGCCATTGGTGTTGGTCTCTACCCTAGGGCCTATAAGAGGTGGGACTTGGGTTCAGTATCTCTCCTTTATCTTGAGGAAGAAAGGTATCAACACCTTGTTATCACTTCCATCATCTTTAAGAAGGTGGGTCACGACAGTTGTCTAAGTGATAATTTCGACAATATTTTTTACTCCATCTCCCGTCTCATTTGGTTTCTCATTGGGACAATCATTGGATTTCTCATCGCACCCATTTTTAACTCAGTTTCTTTTTACTCCATCCATTACATGGATAAAGGAAATATAAAGATAAGTATTTTATAATATTATAATAAGTAAAACTATTTTATTAAATTAAATAAATCACAAATAAAATATATACCCTCATATATAAATTTATATGGTTCAATATAGGTTATTAATTTTCTATTTCCTTCTAGGTTCTCTAACCATACAATAAAAATTTCCTAAAATCCTTCATAATCATTCATAAATAAAATATTAATTAACTAAATAATATTCCACTAGGAGTATCAATCTAGGTGTGTATTTTGAACTCTTATTATAAAACCTAGTGAAGATTGTTTTAATACCCAAAAAGACTTTTTAGAGTTATTACTCCTGGGAACATCTGTACTAGATCTTTCATCTAATTATTTGTATCCAGACATGGATGTAATTTTTAAGAAACCACACAATACCTACATTACCAAAACATTAGGATGTTATCCTATACCTAGACTTATCCTTCAGTTTTCCAATAAAGTTCAATTATCCTTATAAATAAGAATAGTTACATTAAACCAAAAAAAAATCTAGATCCTACTATGATACCAATTGAGATGCCCCAAATGTGCATTCTTGAATCCAATGATAAAACCATATACTTTGTAATAAATCTTTGATTCCATGTGTGATCCTGAAATCTAAGCTTAGATATATATTCATAATTTATATATTATATCTCTCAAATACTAATAAAATCCCATAACCATAAAGGTTTAGTGTCTTTGGAAATTACCTAAATAAAAATCTTATTTCGCATATTTCTAATTGTTTCTCCATAATCACTACAACATCCCATTACCAATAAAAAATGTACATATTTAACCATGTCATGGTGTTTTATTTTAGTTGACTGGGTATGGTTGAGAATGAATTGGGGGGATAACTATAATGCTGAAGTAAAAGATTTTTCAGACTATCAACTTTAACTGGGTGTTTCTACATGATGTAAGAGGGTTACACACCATGTAACTAGGTTACACATTATGTAATAGTTTCTGGGTGCGTACCATGAAGGGTTCACACCGTTAAAGGTTGCATGATTTTATGAGCCTTTACCCATCATCTTTTATTTAAAGAATTGTTTTTAATTCAAAGTGATGTGTTTTTCAAAGGTTTTAGAAATTAACCATTTCATGACGTGTAATGGGGTTACACGTCGTGTAATACCCCAATTGCAGTTTTTAAAAAGGAATCACAATTGGTATACCACTTTTTTCTCCTTTCCAGTTTCTTTTCTATTGACCTAAGGCCTTCTCCCAAGCAATCTTGAAGCCCTACAACCCTTTCAGGTCCCTTCGTTTAGTATTTGATCATCATTGCATTGGCAGTGTGATTCTTGGGTAATCTTTCTCCATCATTATTCATATTTCTCTCTTTATCCTCCTTTTTGATTTTAGTAGATCATCCTAAAATTGATGGATCTATTCTTTGTTATGGTGGATCTCATTTCTAGGTTGAGTTTATAGGTCCTTTGTTCCTTCGTTCTCATTGGCGGGTTTCATTGCGAGTGTTGAGTTTCGAGAAAAAGGTAGGTGGTTTTGTCCCGTTTGGCCAAATTAATTAACATTGAATTGCATGATTTTTTTCAATTATTGATTTAAATTTAATTGATCAAACTTTCTTTCAATTTATTTAATAAAACTCAATTCCATTGAATTGAGAGATATGAAATGATTTTGGAATGAAAATTAAGAAAATACCCAATTCTATTGAATTGGGGTGTGTTTATCGAAATTGATTGATATAATTGGTTAATTTAATTTTTAGATTTTATGGAGACTATTTAGATTAAATTTTCAAATTTAATTGTGGAAATGAATTTTGAAATTTATGGAACTATTTTGAATTTATTTAAAACCTATGAAAATGTCTTATAAAGTTTTGATAGAAACTGAGTGGTTTTATCTTGTTGGGAAGGCACATTTTTTATTAAAAAATGTTTTGTTTTTAATTGGAAAATTGGAATTTGAAATAAGGAAATGGGATTTATTTTCATTTTAAGAATTATTAAAATAAATTTCCCATCATTTATTGTGTAATATAACATGAAATCCTTAGGCAGATTGTGAGTTATTTGGACACACTCTACGATTATACAACATTCTAAAACATAAATGCAATAGGTCACATACCTGATGAGATGGTGATGAGTCACATTTTTCTAGTCTCATAGAGATGTGTGTATACACATATTGATGTTATAACTTAGAGAGTGTGGATTCCTATATCCTAGAAATTTTATACCTTTTTGGTAGATGACCATTCTTCTCACTTATTTTAGATTTGAGATATAAATGTATATTAACGTTTTTAGACTCATTTACGTGACTTTTGAATTTATATAAAATTTATCATATAAAATGTTTTATTTAATCCATTATTTATAAATATCCATAACTTGTAAAGCCTTGGATTAAAGTTTTTTCCATCATTTGAACTGTATAACATGATTTGTTTAAATATGCTTCAAAATTCAAAACCTATTTATTTTAAAATTTAAAGTGTTCCTTTGGTTAATCTATTATTGGAATCTATTATAGAATCCTTGGTGAGACCCTACTATGATTTTTATCTCACACCCTACTTGTACCTTCAGGTGTTTGTAGATTATCTCCTTCAAGGTTCGAGAAAAGGGAAAGGATATCTTAGAGGTGGATCCATATGTTGAACCTTGGACTTGGTGAGTTGTATCTTTAGTGACTTGGGATATTTTCCTCTATTTTGGTACTTGGGTTGTAGTATTGTGGGATTTAATGAATTTTTTACTACTATTACATTACTCTCAGTGGAGTTTTTTTATTCATATTGACTTTCTTGTCTTGATTCTGCTATGTTTTGTATAAAATTCATTCCCACTTTCATGTTTTATGATTCCAGGTTCTAGTCTCTAACCCATGGGGATCGGGAACAACCTTTAGTCTGTGTTAGGGCTGGCTCAGTTATCGGGTTACCAGGGTACCCTAACTGGTTCGTGATAAAGTGGTATCAGAGGTAGGTTATTGAACTCCTTGTCTTGAAGTCGGTATGCATTGTGAAATCTTATCGAGACTTAGGAGGTAGTTTTGATTCAGTGTGTGGAAAACACTCACTAAAATCAACCTTAATTTTCCAAGGGTGGTTAGGGAATGTTGTATTGTGGATTAGTTCAAGTCCTTTCCCTATTCTGATTTTTATAGATTGAAATCTAAATCATGTTTGTTCTATTGGAAATGATTTTATTCCCCTCATTTATTTGTTTGATCATTATCTAATGTATTACTTGTTTTCTGCTGAGGTTTTGTAGAATCATTCCTCTGAGAATACGTGCGAATCAAATCTAGGAATAGGTTGTTGTTGAACCTCAATGAGCGGACCCTCTAGTGTACCTAAATCTAGTTGAGGTGATTGTATGCACTGTCCAAGCTCTAGGATAGGCACCACCTTCAGTTACCATTGAGGCTTCAGCTATAGAACCTCAAAAGGATGTTCTAAAATTTAGTTCTCAATAGTTATTTCTCTAGAAGACACCAATTTTTAAGTTATCTACTAATCCCCAGCATGATGAGGAATGGTTGGGCAAGATATAATGTTTGTTTGAGTTCTTGGAGACACTAGATGTGATCAAGGTGAAGTGTTCCACCTTCATTCTGGAGGGACCGAGTAGGAGATAGTGGGACATAATGGTGATGAAAAATAAACATGAGGTATTAGAGTGGAAAGACTTAAAGTTTATTTTCACTGATTAGTTCAATCCAGATTCAATATTGTTGGCTAAGGTCATGGAGTTTTTCAAGCTTGAGAAGGCCGACATAAATCTGACTGAGTATTCAAATTTCTTTTCTGAACTCATGCAATTTGTGGCTGAGATTTTATCTAATGAGAGGATTAAGTATCATTGGTTCAATTTGGTACTTTGATCAAATATCCATTCTTAGGTTTTCTTTCTAAAGATACACACTTATGTTGATGTTCTAGATAGTTTTATGATGGTTGAGATGGACCTGGCTAGAAATTCAGGGTTAATAGGAGTTCCTTTTTCTCTCAGTGGCATCATGAGTTCCATTAGGGTAAAGTTAAAGAATGATAATTTTGGCATCAATTCTCAACAATAGGGTCATTTCTGACTGCTTATAGAACCAAGAGGAAGTCCTTTGACTTTCCATTAGTGTGGAAATCTAGGACACTCTAAGAGGGTTTTCACTGATTCACCCAATAACTTTAGCTCCTACGGACGTTAATAACACTTATATAAATTCATCCATATATTTTCTACTCTATGTAGTATAACAAGATCATATAGACCTCCTAAAACTATGGGTTAATCATATTCTACACATATAAAAGGGTTCCAGCCACCGACATCCAGAACAAAGATACTTAACATAGTGGAAAAGTCTCTAGAGTAAGTGAATATGGGTCCATCGACTGTAAGAGGTACCATTACTATAGTTTCTTCATTAGTGACTACTCAATTTGATACTGGTGCATCTCATTCATTTATTTCAACCTGTACTATAAATCTGCTAAATCTTTCTATGGATATTTTATCTTGTGCAGTGGATATTACTACACCCCTTGGTATAAAGAAAGAGTAAGGTCTTCATAGTTCTGCTTGTGTCTTCTCTCGATTAGATTTTGAGTTGGCTTGGAGTTTTTTAGTCCTCTATATGAAACCTCTTGATGTCATCTTTAGGATGGATTTGATCATTTCCAATAAATCTTGGATTGATTGTTATCTTTGATGGGTCTACCTTAATACACCCAGTGGTGTGTCTCTCTTCTTTCAAGGAGAATGAGACCCAAGTTTGATTAGGAATGGACCTTCTTATTTGGAGTTAGGGAGGTAATTTCATTGTTTTATTTTGACATATATTAGTAATCTTTGAGCGGTGATCTCCCTCCAATTTTCATCGAGTTTCGCTACAATTTTCCTTTTGATTTCTTTGGTTTTCCACTGATAAGGGAGATTGAATTTTCTATTGACTTAATACCTGGTACACAACTAGTTTCAATTCCCTCTTACCACATGTAACCAGCTGAACTGAAAGAGATAAAGTCCCAATTGGACTACCTTCCTAATAAGGGCTTTATATTCCCTAGTGTGTCACCTTAGG
The DNA here is from genome assembly GCA_963277665.1 of Viscum album. Taxonomy (NCBI): domain Eukaryota; kingdom Viridiplantae; phylum Streptophyta; class Magnoliopsida; order Santalales; family Viscaceae; genus Viscum; species Viscum album. Next base: position 1,585,197,506 of record OY728141.1, on the reverse strand, counting down.
CAGTGTTGGTTCTCTTTGATAAGAAAGTTGATGATTCTATTCACTTATGTGTTGATTACCTAAAGCTCAAATGAGTTATAGAGAATAAAAAGTATCTATTTTCACATATTGGTGATCTATTTGATCATTTTAAAGGGTAAATGTCATTTTCAAAGATTGAACATCGATATGGTTACCATTAGTTAAGGATAAAAGAATATAACATTCAAAAACCCACCTTTAGGAGTAGGTATGACCATTATGAGTACCTTTTTATTCCCTTTGGTCTAAAAAATTATCCTACTGTTTTCATGGATTTTATAAACATGATTTTATATTAGTATCTAGAAACCTTCGGGGTAGTCTCTGTGGAATACATCCTCATTTACTCCAAATCCAAGTAGGATCATGTACCTCATCTGAGAACAGTTTTGTTTTTGCTGAGAAATCACCAACATTATGCCAAGATTTCAAAATGTGATTTAAGGATTTGGGAAGTGAAATTCTTAGGAAACATGGTGTCAAAATAAGGGATATTATTTGGTACTAAGAAGTTGAAGGATATTATGACCTAGTAGAAACCAAAAAATGTCTTTTAGATTTAGAGATTCTTGGGCTTAGCTAGATATTATCATCAGTTCATAAAGTACTTCTCAAAGTTGGAACTCTGATTATTTCTCTAACTCGGAAGGGAGTGAAGTTTTCTTGGAATGATAATTTTCAGAGTTATTTTGTGGATATGAAATGTATTTTGACTATTGCATTGGTGTTGACTCTTCCAGAGGATGGGAAGGGCTATGTGTTCTTTTTTTATGCATCAGGTTCAGTCTTGGGCTGCATTCTTATACAGGGAGATCATGTAGTTTCTTATAGATCTCATCAACTTAGGCCACACAAGAAGAATTATCCTACCCATAACCTTGAACTTTCAGTTTTTATTCATGCGCTTAAGAGTTAGCGACATTACCTTTATAAATAAAGTTTCACAATGTATTTAGACCACAAGATATTGAGTTATATATTCTCTCAAAAAGATTTAAACCTCCACCAGAGGCATTGGGTGGAATACATACAATATTTCAACTTTGATAGTGCCTACACCCTAGAGAAAGGTAATTTCATTGTAGATGAGTTGAGACGGAAACTTCAAACCCATACAGTGAAAGAATCTTTAGAAGAGTGGAATTTGATAGATCTGTTTTCACAATTGCATATTGGATTCTAAGAATCAAGTGATGATATTAACTTATATATAATTCATTTATAATCCTCTCTTATTGAGATGATTATTTAGGATCAATAGCTTGATGATTAATGATGTAGCATTGGAGACTCTATTTATGGTGGGGAGACAGTTTCCCAGTGGTAGTTCTCTAAAGAGGGTGTTCTATTTTATTAGAATCACTTCGTTGTACTGTTAGTGGCAAGGAAGGATATGATGGTGGATTGTCATAATTCCCAGTGGGTTGTGCACCCAAGAACCACTAAGATGTTCTAGGATATGAGGTGGAAATTTTGGTGGCCATGTATGAGATAGGGCATTGCTGGGTTTGTTTCCAGCTGTTATACGTTCCAATAGGTTAAATTTGAGCACCAGAAACCTCTAGGTTTGCTTCATCCACTTCCAGTACCTACTTGGAAGTGGGATGAGATCTCTATGGACATTGTGGTTTAGTTTCCACTTACCTGGATAAGGAATAATGAAATATTGGTTGTGATCAATAGGCCAACCAAGTCGACTCACTTCATATCCATTCTTGATATATCCAAAGGTGAGGATTTATAAATCTCTACATGAAAGAGATTGTTCAATTTCATGGATTTCAATCTGGTATAGTATCTGATAGGGATCCTCATTTCACTTATCACTTTTGGATATTCCTTTAGGAGGCACTAGGATCTCAAGTCCACTTGAGAACAGCCTACCATTAGTAGTCAAATGGCCAGATAGAGAGAGCTATACAGATTCATGAGGATATTCTTCGTGCTTTTGTTCTCAACTTTGGTGGAGTATGGAATGGCCATTTGTGGTTGGTTAAGTTTACTTATATCAATAGTTACCTGTCTATGAATAGAATGGGTATTTTTGAGGTCGTGTATGTCCTTAGTTATAAATATCCATTGTGTTGGTTGGAGATTGGTGAGAGTTCCTTGATTGGACCATTTTTGGTGTAAGAGATGACAACAAAGATTAAGTTAATTATTCAGATAATGTTAATGGGTCAAAGCTATTATAAGTCTTATGTATATTTCCATTGTATTCCTTTGGATTTCTCTGTTGGTTAACAGGTGTTCTTGAAAGTGTCACCCTGATTGGGTCATCGACAGCTTGGGAGGCAAGGAAAGCTTGTTCCTCATTTTGTGGGACCTTTTGAGGTTGTTGAGTAGGTGGGAAAAGAGTTGCATACCATTTAGCACTTCCACCGCAGCTGAAATTGATACATGATGTGTTCCATATATCACAGTTGAGAAAGTATCTCTATGATCCATCTCACATTTTGAGATAAAGTGATCTTGAGATTGACCTAATTTATCTTTGACCGAGCAGCTAGTAAGGATAGTTGATTCTGAGACCAAGGTACTTTGTGGTAGGATGATACATTTGGTTCTTGTTCTATGGTAGAAAGGTTCTAATAAAAATGATATTTGGGAATGTGAGGCACTGATGAGAGAGCAGTGGCCTTATATTTTTTGCATGGAATCTTCTCCATAGGCTTTCCAGGGATAGAATTTTTTTATAGTGGGGAGTTTATAACATCTCGTTACCAATATGGCTGGTATATCTTCAACCTTTTCATGGTTTTTCCTCTTTTTTTACTGGGTAGGGTTGATAATGAAATGGAAGGATACCTATAATGGTTAATTCAAATATTTTTTCGACTCTCATCTTTAATTGGGTGTGTCTATAGGCTACAGGAGGGTTATATGTTGTGTAACTAGGTTACATGTTGTGTAACTAGGTTACACATCATGTAATGGTTACTGGATGTGTACCATGAAGTGTTCACACCGTAAAAGGTTACATGACTTGAAAATACATTACATGTCATGATTTATTTAATTAATGGTTTTTAATTCGAAGAGACATTTTTTTCAGCGGTTTCATAAATTAACTATTTTATGATGTGTAATGGGGTTACATGTCGTGTAATACATTGACTACGGTTTTTAAAGAGACAACACAACTGATCTCCCTCTTTTGGTTCCTTTCCAGTTTATTTTCTCTTGACCTAAGGTCTTCCCCAATAGATCTTGGATCCCTCCAACCCTTACAGGTCCCTTCATTTAGCATTTGATCACCATTGCATTAGCGGTGTGATTCTTGGGTAAGATTTGTCCCTCATTATTCATACTTATCTATTTCTCTTTCTTTAGGATTTTAATAGACCATCCTTAAATTAATAGATCTATGTTCCATGATGGTGGATCTCATTTATAGGTTTATTTCTGATGTCTTCTACACCTTCTTTCTCGTTGTCGGGTTTTGTTGCGATTCTTGAGTTTCAAGAAAAAGGTAGGTGTTTCTGTCCCATTTGGCCAAATTGATTAACCTTGAATTGCTTTATTTGTTTCAATTATTGATTTAAATTCAATTTCTCAAAATTTATTTCTATTTATTTAATAAAACCCAATTCCATTGAATATTAATATTTGAAATGGTTTTGGCATGAAAATTGGTGAAACCCCCAGTTCTATTGAATTGGGGTGTGTTTATGGAAACTTTTTTATTTAAATTATTTAATTTAAATTATATATTTGATGGAAAATATTTCTATTAAATTTTTGAATTTAATTATGGAAATTAATTGTGAAATTGTTGAAATTTGTTTTGAATTGATTTCAAACTTGTGAAAATGGATTAAAAAGTTTTGATAAAAACTCATTGGTTTTATCTTGTGGGAAAGGAATGTTTTTATTGAAAAATGTTTTGGTTTTAAATGGAAAATTTGAATTTGAAATGGGGAAATGGAATTTGATTTTATTTTAAGAAATATTAAAATATATTACCCATAATTGATTGTGTAAGCTCATATTCAAACCTTAAGTAGATTGTGAGTTATTTGGACACACTCTACGATTATACAATATTCTACTACATAAATACAGCAGGACACATTTCATATGGGATGGTAATGAGTTGTAAAGACCCGTAAAATTCAAGGGAAATTTTTTCTTAATTTTATTTGGAATTTTACAAGAGTGCGGTTTCTGACGGCATCTGATTCCGAGGCCCGGTGTGCCCGGAATCAATTTCTGAAGTTTGGCTCGGGTACGTTCAGTGAATGAATGAGCGGAAATTTCTAACTTTTGAACCGGTGCCCGGAATCGAATTCTGAGGGCACCGATGAACTCGCAGCGCCGATTTTCACTTAAGGAGACCTTTTCTGAGGTTGCGTTTTATGCGGGTTGAGAGTTAGTTTTGGGGAAAGTTGGATGTAGTTAAATAAATTGTGTAACACAATTTATTTTAAACCATGTTGGTTATATCCTCCCAAAGGGAGTTAGAGGTGGGACCCACATCCACTTAACCTCCTTTGAGAGGATTAAGTGTGGTGGGGCCCACACGAACCCTAACTCTTCAACTCCCCTTTAAACTCCCAATAACTCCTCTTCTTTTTAATTTTGACAACTTGAGTTATTAATTGAGATGAGTTATTTAATTTCAAACTTTTGAAATTCAAAGAGGTTAAGTTTTGTAAATAAAATAAGGCTTAGACTTATTTTATCTTGGTTGGTTTTCTTTTACCACCTTGAGAGGTTTGGGGAAAGCTTCTTCATCATCTTCTTCTTCTTCAACCTCGACGAAGAACGTGAAGAACACCATTCTTCAACGAAGAACTTCTCCGCCGAAGAACACGGTTCTTCCGCGACGCCATATCTGCGACGCGACATTCTCCTTCCGCGTCATCTCTTCCGCAACGGTTTTCCGCGACGAAATCTCCATCAACGACTTCGAATCCTCGCTTCACGACGTCGACGTTCTCCTGCGACGCCCGACCTCCGCGACGCTCATCTTTCGCGGCTCGTTGACGTGCTCCGATCTTGGAACCGAGGTAGGGGTTGTTTTCAATTATTTCTTTATTTGTTCGAGAATTTCCGACTTGATGATCATCGTGGTTTAAAACCATTTGTTATCGAATTTGAACTTTGTGGTTTAAAATCAAGTGATAACGAATAACGTGAGGGGGGCCAGACTGCACAAACACAGCCGACCCTCCTCCTTTTTTTTTGTTGGTTCTTTGTGGTTCGATGCGGGAGACAAGGTGCCGATGCACCATGCGGAACCTTGCGACAAGAAAATGTGTGGAGCCGTCGCGCTACTCCATGAAATGAAGAATAAGAACACGCCGCCATCGCGCCGCGTCGGAGATACCCGGAAAATACCGCGTCCAGTGCGGGGCCGCGGCAGAGGGGCGCGGTGTCGTCGCACCACATCGGGCGACAAGGGCCGCGGCTGGTTCCAGGCTGCAGCGGAGCAGGGTGACCGGCGGCCGGCATCGGGCCGCCGGCGTCGGTGCAGGAAGGGGGACCGGCCGTCACCGGTCCCATGGTGCAGGAACCGGTCGGCCATGGCGGGCCGGCCGGATGTGGAGAACCGGGGGAATTAAATTCCCCCGGCTGGCAGCTGCAAGCGGCCCCATGAAGGGGCCACGGTTTCGAACGAACCGAGGGGGAAGCACCCCCCCCCCCCCCCCGTGCGCGGGCCCCCATGGAGTTTCTTTTGTATGCATATTGACTTTCTTTTCTTGTTTCTACTATGTTTTGTGGAAAATTTGTTCCCACTTGTATGTGGTATGATGCCAGGTTCTAGTCATCGACCTATGGGGATTATGAACACCCTTTGGGATATGTCATGGATGGATCAGTTATCAGGTTACCAGGGTACCTGGGATAGTTCATGATAATCACTCTTTTATATATCCCTTTATAGGCATATCCAAGGTTATACACGAATTCATAAACAAAGGAATAGAAAACCTAACAAAGGGTTGTTCTTAAATGATCGGTAAGGGAAAAATAATCAACATATCATTAAGGGATAGATCATATGTATATGAGAACCATGATAATGAGGTATATATCTTATCAAAAAGTTCATAGAAAAATAAGAGTTATCCAAATGTCACAATATTGAGACATTTAATCTCAAATGAACAAACATGTACCATGGAATAATAGAGTGAGATAATAAATATGATTCAGGGAGCATAATCATATGCATATAACATAGAAATGTGACATGTAATGGAAATTTATCATAATAGTGAACTATGAAATAAAAAATTTCATAATAAGACATTAAATAGTAGTTCAAATATCAGAATCCTATAACCCATTATATGGTGGTCCATGCATTACTTTCAGTGACCCATTAGTGACTCATGAATTATAAAAAATTGAATATTTTTATCTCATGAGATATAGAACCTTAACTAATTCATTGAATGGTAATATAGAACACCACCCACAAACATTAATACATATTTTTTCCAAAATATATCAATCATTCATCATTCCATAAGAACCCATGGAAAGAAAATAGGTTTCAAATCATTTCCAAATGGTATCAAATAATGTGATATCAAAGGAATATAGGTTGACAAAAAAAATTCAATCACCCAATAAAAGTATCTCATATATTCATTTAGAGTGTGATTCATAAAACATTACTTCATAGTAGTATGATCATTTCTAGTTAAGGAGGAAAATGGAAGCAAAATCATAAAAACATATTTCATAAAATATTTCTAAACTTGTTGTAAAAAATGAAAACTTACAAGTCACCCTCAAAAATAATTTTCAAGAATATAACATGAAATAAATTTCATAATGAAACATTAAAATAATTAACAATAATTTATCAATAAAAAATTCATATAGTATTTTCAAATGAAATGTACAGTGAAAGATAAAATATAGGATCGTGAAAGGAAAAATCATTTCAATATTAAATATACCTTTACTGAAACCCATGTCATAAAAAGAGTGATAAATATTCAATTTTAAAATACTTAAATATAAATTGGATTATTACCATATATAATATATATTTTTATCTAAAAATAATATGGGATAACAATGGGTGAAGAGTGAATATTGACATGGAAGAAAAATAGCTCATATGGAGAGGATGGTAATTATTCTTAACATAATCAAAATGTATAAATAAAGAATTTCATTATAGAATATATATTTGATATTAACAACATAACTTCATATAAAATGATAATAAAAGAAAATATAATACCTTCATTGGATATAATAAATAAGTCTTATAAAACTGTAGTTAGGGAGGATAATTATGAATGAAGAAATGATGTTCAGTCAATAAAAATACTTACGATGGATTCCTACTTAGTATAACACATTATAAATTATTATATAAAAATCATAAACTAGTTATTAATTTAATAGAAAACCTCATTCAGGTCTTTTAACTTTTTTAATAATATTTTTTATTCATTTATTACATCTTTTTTACCTATTTTTACTTAATATTAATTATCAGTAATTAGTGGTTTTGATTCTTCCATGTTTGTTTTGGTTTAACAGATCTAGTTTCCCATCTATGTTTATATGTTTTCCATATATATAATTATAAAGGTTATAGAAATGGAATTTTATTAATGGTTTAAGTAGTTACATTTTCACCCCATGGAAAATTAAGGTATGATCCAAAAAGACAAAATCTGAAACAAGCTTTTTTTGGTAACCATTATCAAAAAAATGTTGTTTATTAATATTGAGTTTGAATGTATAAAAAAATATAAACAAAAATAATTATTTTTGTATATTAATATAATATATTAGTATAAATTAATTTTCCATAATCATCCATGGTAATAATTCATTACATCATTTATATAGGCGGTTAAACCGGCCAAAATAAGAACATACTAGAATTAAATGAATAAGTTTGATTATAGAAAGATTTTATGATATTATCATCATTATATAATAAATAGAACAAAAAATATTCAACTATATTATGTAATATTAATTTTATTGAATATTTATTAAACATTCATGATATAATCATTATAACATTGTAAGTCTAGGTGGTAAATTGTTACAAATGAGAGTGTGTTATAATGGCTGTTCATCTAAGAAAAAGAAATTTAATAATGGTATTATTAATTTTATATAAGATTAATGATTTAAAGAAATTATAATATAATGAAAAATAATATTTTATAAGATTTAAATAAATAATGAATGGAATAGTGATAAGAGAGCAAAAAATACTTTCATAAAATAATTTTTTCTTCTCTTGTAAACGTTCTTGATTTAAAATGGATTTTTTAAATAAAAATGAAACATAACCTAAAATATGTAAAATATGATTATTTAAGAAATTATTGATCTAAATATTAGGGTATAATTCACATTTTTAAAGTTTAATTAAAGGGGAGGAGGAAGAATCTGTTTATAAGATAGAGGCACTATTGTAATTATATACAATTTTCAAAATAATATAAATTAATTTTCAAGGTAAAATGGAACCTAATAAGTTATATTTAAAAAATAAACCCAAAAATATATATTTTTTTGTGTTACATATTATTTTGGCCTTATCACTTGGGTTAATCCCCCTTTTAACACATTTAAACCTTACCATGGTGAGAAACTTTTACTATGGTAACATATTTTTATAAGGAAAAATTAGTTTGAACATATAAACTGGTATTTATTATTCTTATTTAAAATATTTAATCTATTTTAAAAGTAAATCTATATATTTGGTAAAAAATTAATTTTAATATAACTATTCAAAACACAATAAATTGTTTTTGTTTTTCAAAAATGACTTTTAAAACATAAAAAAAATTCACACCAAAATAATGTATAGATTTGATTATAATGAAAATTATTCATTTATTAATAAAAATTATTGTTATATATCATTAAAACTAATCCTAAACTGAATGTTATCTTGTAATTACTTTAATAATGAAATAGATCAAAATTAGTTCTTTTATTAGAAAAAATACCATTTTTTATAAAGTGGAAAACATAGATTTATAAATTAAAAATTATATTTTTAAATATATAATTTCAATAATTTTAATACATATTATTTAAATAAAATTGTTTTCTAATGTTTTAAGTCATTCTTATTTCTTGATGATGTCTTAAAACTAATGGTATCTCTAAAACTGTATTTTCACTGTTCACCTAAAAATCAACCCTTTTAAAAAGATTCAAAAAATTCACCATAATATAAATTTGATATGATGAATTCAAAAATAAGGTTCACCATTTCAAATTAAAATCCTGAATTTTTTAAATTTAACATTTAAATGGGAGAAAAAATATACTGAAAATAATATTTTTATAGGAAAAAGAAGTTTTTTCAAATATTCTTTATTCTTATTATTACTTCCTATTAATTAAAAATTAAGCTTTTTTATATTTTATTCATATAAACAATATATTTTATCATTATTTAAACATATTATTTTTAGTTTCTTAGAATAAAAACACATAGTTCTTTAAAAAGAATTTTTTTTGGAAAACATATATTTAAGCATAAAATGATCTTACTAGTTTGTATGACTATAATAATATAATTTCATCAGTGTATTAGTGTTAAAGTGACCATGGTTTTTATTTCAACATATATTTCATAATTCATCTACTCTCCAATTTAATGGCTACAAAAATAATTTTCACATTTAATATTTATAATTCTATCTTAAACTGTTGTAGTTTATCTTAGTTTTGAGTTGCATGTGGTAAATGATAATTTTGAAAGGTATATATAAAAATCATGGGTTTTTATGAATTTATTTTAAGTTAATTATATATATTAAATAATAATATATTTTTCATTATTTATATAATAACTAAATTTTTTGAAACATCATTTCCTTTACCAATTACATATTGAATTGACATATCATCTTTTGATAGATGATTGTGTCAAAAACAATACTAACCCTGTTATATACAAATATATAAAATATTTATATCTATATAAGGATACTAAACAACCTAATGTTACATGTAAATATTATTCAATTGTTTATTACTCATTATAGAATAGTTATAATGATCAATATGGGCTTCACCATGTGAAAAAGTAAACTGCAACTAGTGTGAGAGAATACAATTACTATTTGAACCCTTAGAAAATATTCCTTTATGAGTGAAAATTTGATAGGTAATACCTCTCTATTATGTATATATAAATATATAATAGAATATATTATATTTAATATAATCTAGTGGATGTTTGTAAACCAGTTAGAAATATAATATCAAGTGTCCAATATGATAAATTTTTATAGAACATTGGAAATTCTTCATAAAAAACTGAATTATGGATCTATATTAAGGATGGTAGAAATTTTGAGAAATAAAATTCAATAAAATACCTTCTATTTAAGGATAGTATCCATATATTTTTTATCAATGCATCTTCCATGAGTTATATATCACTTTACTAATGAAAGTAAGAGATCCAAGACAAAAAAATATATCACTAAAAACCTTCAAATATAATTTAAATTAAAATAATATGAATTTAATGGTTAGGTAAAAAGTTAATATATAATCACATAATCATTATTTGAACACATAAAATGTGCTATAATTTCAAGATCCATTATGGATTGAGTAATTCTATATTTGATAAGTGAGGAAAGATATGATGTTTGTTGAGAAGTCGGATTATAAAAGTCATGAATATAATTTATTTAACAGTCCAATTGTTAATAACCATTGATGGACCCTCTAACAAAAAATTTATGGCTAAATGCCATTGAATTTTAGAGGCATTATCTATAATAAATTCATCAAAAAATACATCCACAAATATTACCATGAAAAATATATCACTAGATTATTTTGAATAAGGATATTATTGTGAATCCAAATCATATTGGGATTTAAGAATGATAAAGTCATTCAATAGATGATTTCTAAAAAAGAGTGAGAAAATATGGATTTATTATCCAATGGTTTTGTACATTATTGTGTTAAGATTTGATTCAACTATAATTAAATATTCAGTTAAGATTTAATATTTTAATTATTTCATTAAATAAAAATTTCTCTTATTTTGGTATAATTTAATTTAAATTTTATGTGAATTGTTTTTAAGTTAAATAAATTATATTTATTTAATGATAATAGTGTTACATTTCAAGTTATTTATGATATTAATAAAAAATATAAATATTTTATGATGTTTTCAATGTGAAATACCACATCATGTAAAATATTATGTGTGTGTGTGTGTGTTTATATCCTCATAAATTCATTAACTTATGTAATTATCAGAAGATGTGTTGTCAAATAAAATGTAGTTAATAAATTAATTTTTATATAATATTTCTGCGTCAGTAATTAAAATATGGACATTTAAGATTATAATAAAATAATTATAAGAATATATAATTATGTATAAAATTTTGAAATATTATATTATATATATATAATTCTCTATTTATGTTCTATAAATCATTATAGGGATTTAAAGTCAATAATCATTTTAAGTTTTCACACCCATTATAAATAGTTGTAATTTTTATTATATTATTCAATAAATTCACTCTTAATTGGTCTTTTTTATACATTTGTCTTATTTTCCCCCATATTAGGATATTTATGGCATAATTGAGTACCCATAGTAGTTTTAGAGCCTTGATAATTAAAATAGGTTCAAATTTTTTTGAATCATATAACTCTTTTATGAAGTTATTCATATGATTTAGTTAACAAATTTTATTTCTTTAAAACTATTTATGAGAAAATTTTATAAATAATATTTTTAAAAAAACTTATTAAGAAGTTAAAGTGTTTATATAATACATATAATTTAATATGAAAATAATAAATTAGAATAAAAATAATAATTATATATTAAAATATTCATAGTTGATGCATATTAAAAGGTCCAGTTCGAGTCTGGTTTAGATAATTTTTTATTGAAAATTAGTGGCCCTTATTCAATAATATGCATTTTAATAATTGCTTTTATCCATTTTGAAAATTGGTTCAATGATTTTGATACTATTCAAACATATTTTGGACACCTTAAATTTGATTTAGTAAAATTAAATTAGTTTTCAAATTCTCAAAAATTGGTTGTTTTCTTCTTAAGTTGGGTTTTACTCCACTAAACACATTTTAACCATTTTAATTTATTTTAATCCTTCTCAACACATTTTTTTGAAAATTAATCAACTCAAACTGAGTTATTTCTGTTAAAATTTACTAATAATTCTCTTCATATTTTCATATATCATGTCATGAATTTATTATGTTATCATCTTATGTGTTGTGTATGAATCAACTAAATCATTTTCAAAATTTGGTTTTTTTTCTTATAAATATAATATTAATATATTAATATATTTTCCTTAATATTGTTATTAATACTATTAGTTAATATTATAACCACTCTCAAGTTCCAGGTATGAATAATGATATTTTTTTAGCATTTTTAAATGCTTGAGATATTTTTTTAATAAAAAACAATGAAAGACAACTTTATAAACTATCATACCTAATAGATAATTGTATTTTATATTTCTATATTATTAATCATATAATGAAATTTATTTTGTGTACTGTTTTTATTAGATTTATTTCAATATATATAATATAAAGGGTGAGTATTTGAATGGGTATATCTAAAATCAAATCAAAAATTATATATATGGTGTGTATTAATATGTATTTCAAGCACATTTTTATGTTTTAATATATAAGATATACATAAACTGAATCATTAGAATTATGCATACATATATGAGTTTATTTAATATATAATGGTTAGTATTCGTATATGGTGAGATCATTTAAAACCACTAATCAAATATCATGTGTAAGATTTCTTCAAATAATTTCATGTATCAAGATCATGATCATTCAAAATATGGATATGTTATACTAAAATAGGGTTCTTTTTATTTTATCTTGTATAAAGTGTAATGGATAAAAGTTATATATTTCCTATAATTAGGTCATACTTGTCTAGGTGGTGTGATAAGATTTCTATATTACGACATAGAGTTTCCGGTATTAATAATATGAATTATAAAATATTATCCCCACTTATCTATAAAAGAAATTCTATACTATAAAATTGAAAATTTTCATCTACTAAAATAACTTTTTATTAAGGTACATAAATCTAATTCAATGTTTTATGAGATAATGATCATGGATCACTAATAATAGTGTGATATATTTTTTTAGATAATATTTATTAAATAATCTTATTTAATCTAATGAGATCAAATCAAATATTTTAATATTATTATTTTTAAAAATCACATCACCGTAAATAAATATTATACATTTCCCTCAAATTTTGACCTTGAAAATGAAATATTGAAAAATAAAAATTGAATATATTTCTATCACAACTTAATAATTATTTACATACCTAAGAAAAAAAATTACAATATAGAGTATCCTATCCCTGATAATCCTATTTAGAATTACATGATATTATATAAATATACTCATAAGAATATTTTAAAAGATATATTGGATGTCACATGTCAAATACTAGAAACCACGATTTGTGTACCCCAAAATTAGAATGAGTCCATATAGGATTTTGATATAATTATACATGTGAGGGTAACTCTTCCAATTGGATTCTAAACATGAATGATTTGATAGATATAAGGTATTTTTTTAATGAATAAGGTATGAAATAACCTCTATCGTATATCATGTCCTTAAATTATTAGGTACTTAAATGGTTTAGAGAGAATATGTTTTTTCATTCAATAGTAATTTTACATGGACCTAATCATATTATCATTATTAGGATTGTTAAATCATTTTTTTATCTTTTAATAATAGGTCCTATCCATTATTGGAGGTATTATAAAAATCATTACTATTATGATTATGCACACACACACACACACACATATATATATATATATAAAATATTAGATGGCCAAAATGGCCCAATATAACAATATTGTAGGCCTTGTGCATCATTTTATCTTCTCATTAATTTTTATAATTCATATGAGATTAACAAGGCCCTACCTGAGCTCCTCAATATGTTAATAAGTAAATAGATAACCTTAAAACATTACTTGTCACTGAATTGTGTTAAAATATAATTGAATGTAAATAGATAATTTTATATCTAAGAAAAATATAATTCAAATGTATCATATATCATTATTTCTACTTAAGGGAAAGGGATAAATTAAGAAATATTTCTTCTATTACTACAAGTTTGGAAATTCACAGTGGAACTAAGTAAATACATAAAGGGTCTCAAGAATAAAACTAAGGGTGAAACTCCTATCATATGTATTTATAGTGTAGTATTTAACTATAATATTAATAAAAAATTATTCAAAAATTAATTTAGATAGTACATACCTTTATAATTATAAAAATGGTCATATAAATAAAAAAATTAATTAAAATATTCCAATAATATAAATTCCTATGATAAATAAATTATTAATCATTTTTGGAGTTTGAAAAGTTTATGTTATGAAAATTAACTCATTATTATTTTATTGGAATAATATACTGGAATAAAATATTATGAGATCTCAAAAATATATATATATGTGGAATAATTGTTATATTATCTCATAGTGGTTATTAATACTTCATAACTCTCACTTATGAATTGAAAAAAAAATAGCATGTGTTTATTTTAAGATAAAATCATGGATCACATTAATATTTCATTTAATTTAGGAGAGAAGTAAAAAAACTAATCAGATAAAATTATTTTAAAAAGGTACTGCTCTTGGACCACTATATTGGAATTGAATAATTGAAATGAAAAATAAAAATTTATTTTATATGGTTTGATATATGATGTGTCTCATTTATCATCATCCATAATTTTGGGTACAATCTTTAAAACAATGATATCAATAATAAAATAATTTCCATCTATGATTGAATAAAATTAAAATTATAATCAATGGAATAGGAAGACTTTAATATTATCATTTATAATGTTTTAAGGGAGTGAATAACATGTTAAATGTATTTCATCTAAAAAATTACAAAAATATAAAAAAAAATTCCCCAATGAAACAATGGGTTTTTATTTCTATAATATATCAGAGTAAAAAAACTTTTATTTCTTAAGCTAGTATATTTTTAGAAAGTCACATAATTTTAAGAAAATTAAATAGTATAAAATTAAAAATTATTGAAGTTAAAAACCAACTATATTGAATCAATATTGAGATGAAACATGTTATAGTCCCACAAAATGTTTTTAAAGTATAACTAATATAGTATACCTAAGACACAATAATGGATAATAGGATTATTTATGATCCAATAATTATTTAGTCCTTTTCTAACCCTTTAGGCCTCTGAAATTGTTGACCTACATTTAATTCTTTAGTAATATTAGGCTTAATTGACCTTGATTTAAAAATATGTCTTTGACATATGTTGTAGTATTATTCATGGAAAGTTTTCCTTCCACATGTTAAGATGTTATACAGAGTTTTGATTTGACGAAATAGTTTTTTGCTTATGACCAGACCAAAATGTATTGTTTCAAAGAACCAATAGTAAAAAAAATTATTTTCACCTAGTAATATACATATTAATAAAAAAATATGACAATAATAGTGTAAATTTCTATATACTCATCACATAAAAACTTTTAACACATAAAAATAAGTAAATAAAAACATGAATTCTTATCAACTAAATCCAAAAAAAAATTAAATTTTAAAAAACAAAAAATTTAACAATAAAATAATAGGTTTTGAAAAAACTATTTGAATTAATTTTTTAAAATTTCAAAATTTAAAATAATATGTAAAGTAACATATGTTTTTAAAAAAAATAAAAACTAAATTTAGTGATTGATTTTTAGTGAAAAATATATATATTTCTCATATTTGAAAATTATAAAAATATAAATTATATTCATAAATCATTTATTTAACTTTTTTATTAATTTGAGATTAATTTCAAAAATATTTTATCACGTGTTTTTAGAAAATGAAAGAAAAAAAACAATTTTTTAAACCCAACATATCCTAACTTTATTTTATTTTTCAATTGTATAATTTTTATTTGGATTTCATAAAAATTATCTTAAAATTTATATAATCTTATAGATTTAATTATGTGATTTATAAAATTTAAAACATTGAATATTTTTTAGAATTAAATTCAATATAATATTTTCTTTTAATTATTTAAATACTTATATATATATATATATATATATATATATATTTGAATACTTTTCTATCTATTATGATATATAAAATTAGGGAAAATTGTTTTCGATTTACATATCCATTATCTTTTTTTATTTTAAAAAAAATAAATAAAATTAAAATTAAAAACCTTTGAGGAAATTTATGATTGATTATTTATTATAAAAAAATATTTTTTTGAATTATAATTTCACCATTAAAGTGAACAAAATACGTATATGATCTGAAAATTAAATAACTATAAAATAAATTGAAATAAAAAATATGAACTAATGATAACCTATCGATAGTACATTATAAATATTTTGATGGTAATATCAATAGTGAGACTCTAATTTAAATTATTTATAAAAAATTATTAACAAATTTTCAATGAAAATAATAAAATATTGAACAGAATAATTAATGTATTTATAAGTAAATTATCCATATTATGGTAGGATTTTCAAGATAAAAAAGGGGGAGACATGGTTCACCATTAATAAGTGTATCTTAGCTAGAGAGGCAGTGGGTGTAACCCACTGGTTCACAGAGCATGAGGGGGGAGGTAGGGAGAGTAGATAAAGTCTACGATAAGATATTTGTTGAAGGAAGGAGGGATGATAATGTTGTAGTGTTATTGGCTTGTAACATGGTAGGTGAGGCTGGAGGCAATAAAGAGGTTGCCAATGGAGGAAGGATGGACCAATGTCGGGACTAGAGTCTTCATTTAATAAGGTGTTGTGTTAAAACTCAAAGAGAGGAAACTTCTTCTTATAGGGTTTTAAATTACTCTCTTTATTATGGGATGGAGAGATGAGAGATAGATGGAGGGAGAGTTCCAAAAGTATAACCATGAAAATATTTTTATCAACCCCATCTAGTTTTCCCTTCTAAAGGTAATTTTGGAATTTTCATTAGGATAGCCCTATTGGTTCCATAAAGAACGAGATAAAATCAATATATACCAACTAGGATTTGATTTCTTTTTTTAAATTAGAAAATTTTGTTAAAAAAAGGTTCAATTTTTTCATTAATAAAAAGAAAATAATAATTGGAAAAACTTTTACCTTTATGAAATTATTGATTGAAAATGGGTATAAAAAATCATAATATAAACAATTATGTGAAATTTTAACAACTCTTCATGCATGGGTATATTTAGATTCTTTTTAATGTTGTTAGATTTTATAATTATGAGATTTATTACATAGATTTTAAAAAAACTTTGCATAAGATCAATTTTTTTAAGATAAGTATATAATACAATAAAAGGGTTTTTTTACTATTGAAAAGTGTTTCAGTGTTATAAAAAATCGAATGCTCCATTTATGGATGGAAGAAAATTTTGTGGGGTTGAATTATTTTTATTTAGTGTTATAATTAAAGAGTTTAATTTTATCAATAATGAAGACAGATAATTTATATAAAATAGGTTTAGTCAGAATGAAATAGTATTTTAAGATATGTATATAAATGATGTACTTCATATCAGTAAATAACATTCCTTTCCCATTATTTTTCAAGGATTGGTTTGAAAAGAACTTCCAAACAAGATAATTATATAAAAAAATATTTTTCTATGAGGGTTTATAAATCCAAAAATAGTCACAAATTAAGTCAATATAAATACATTATTAAAAGTTATTAAAATTATAATAAAAAATTTTCTAAATCGGGTTTATGTAAATTTTAAAAGGAAATATTATTGTAAAGAATTATTATCCCTCTTCTGATCAATAAAGGGAAAACATAAAATAAGTTACTTATGTTTCATATATATATTATTGAATATATTCCATGGTTTTAACTCATTCTGTAGTGTGATATTTTTTTATTTATATGATTATATACCAGTCACATACAAGTAAAAGTGATTGAATCAATATCAATAACATCCTTGAGGGATAAAAAATATTCAAGGTACACTTATAAATATATGGGTTAAAAGGGGGTATTTATATTTGGTTATAATGGTGTAGTTTCTAGATAGAAAAAGATAGATTTAATCCATAGTTTTCACATTTCTTAAATCTAAAACAAATATTAAATACATCAAAATATCATATATATTTAAAACATTCATAGATTAAGAATTTTATTACTGAGTTTTAGGAAATTGTTATTATTGTGGATCTTGTTAACATACGTTGTTATAGAATTGGAGAAATAAAAAAATATAAGAAACATTTTGATATCACTTTAAATACAATTATATACTTTGGAGATATCATATCGTCAAGGATATTTTTAAAATATGTAATTTCTGGAAATATAAAAAACCCACAAATGAATGGATAATAAATACACTAAAAATTAGGATCACTGTATAAACATAATAATCATGTTAAATATATTAATATTTGATACATGGAAGACTTAATTTTATGAAAGTAGGATATATTAGTCCCTTTTATAAATCAAAAATAATATGATGATATAATTAATATATTGTATCTTGTATTTCAAATAAATAAAGGTTTATTGTTTATCATTAATTTATATTTGGTTGTAAATAAATACAATATATTTATGGATAATAATCCCCTTAAAATACTCAAGTCATAATAGGTTATGTTGGTCTAGTGGTCATCACAAAAATAATGGGTTATAATTATCAAATCATACTTTCATGATTCTAATCTCATATAAATAAATAACATACTCATTGGATGTATGTTAGAGAAATTTTATAATAATGTGAACTACTTTTAGAATATTATTAGGATCATCATATATGTTGCTAATGTTTCTCATGTGGATGTTGAAAACTAATGCATTGAGATTAGATTTTAAATATTTATATATCAAACCTTCCATTATTTTATTTTTATACTATTTCATATTACAGTATAGTTCAATAAAGTCATTTTTAAATGCTATTGATCATGGGAGGAATCTTGTATAGAGGAAATTCATATTTAATAATTTTTTAGTAAACTAATTTCTTCATGAACTTAAATTCAATGATATTAGAATTTACTCTCATGGACCATATCTACTGAATGGTTTTTGAGGTAGAAGAGTCTCCAATGGGACCATAAGTGATTCTGACCATATTCTATAGGCTTATGACTAGAAGTAGAGGTCAAAGGTTTTATGGTGGGGAGCCTATACCCCAATATCATAGTATAAAAAACAATAAAAATAAGGAAATCAAATACATCCTAGAAATGAATTAATCATACATCCAAGAAAAGGATAATAAATAATCAAACACAATCCATTACATATCAAAATGAGACTATAAAATAAAATCTATACAATCATACATCATCAATAAGTCATATACATCATAACAAAAAATACCGAAAGATGAAAATTGGTACAACCTTCAAAATGGTCCTAAGTCCTAGAACAATACTCAAACCCCATGCTTCATACTAGAAACACAAACTATCCTCATCCATGTGATACTCATCCATTTACTATCCTATATTAATAAAGTATGCTCGGATACCTATCGGTGTCCTCAGAAACATGTGAGAACAAATCATTAGGACACCACTAATGAAATCAATAATCTTATCCAATATAATAAATAAAGTGAATGAGTATTTTAACTATAAAATAAATCATAGAATAAATAAATATATAATAATCAATCATATAGTTCCATGGTGATTCCTGAGATCATCCATAACTACGTCAGACTAATCTTAATGTCTCTATCAATAACACCCATAAAAGAAAAACCAATTCTATGGGACAAGTCTTGGGTATCCCAAAACATAATTCATCCCAACTACAAGTATAAAATCTAAGGAATCACAAATAAATTATCATAATTTTAACCTAAGGGGGACTTATTGAAGGTATTCAAAACCATCACCATAATCTGAGCTTAATGGGGATATCACCATGTAATTCAAAATTTATCATTTAAATGATTCTAAGGGGGTCTTCCCCTTGGAATTCCAAACAAGTATCATCATGAATCCAGGGGATATTTCCCCTTCACATTCCAAACTATCATCTTTAATCAAAGGGATTTCCCTTTGGAATTCCAAACTAGAATCATAATGAATCTAATGGGGATTTCACCCAAAAAAATTGAATCCAATGAATAAATCTAAATCCAATGGGTACTACCCCAAATCATTTCAAAATAGAATAACCTAGAATCTATGGGGGATTTACCCAAGGAATTAAAAAATAGTGTATCAAGCTAAACATAAGGGGGACTATCCCAAGTCATTTTAAACCAATGTCATAATGAGGCTCCAATGAATCCATGGAACCTATCCATATATTTTCACCCTAGTAATAAAAATTAAGTACATAGTTAATTCAATTAAAAATTATTTAAATTCATTTTTAATGGGTCTAATATAAAAATAATTTACCTCGGATCAAAGAACATATCATAGGAATCCTTAACCATTTAAATGATCAATTAATTAAGTCATGGAATTCCTTGGGTCGCTACATTAATTACTTAGATTATTTCCAGAGTCAGGGAACCAAAATTGGTGGCTATAGTCCTAGTCACACACACACACAATCGAATCTTAAGTCTATGGAAGCCCTAGGGTTGCCTATGTAATTTTCTCCTCACTTACCAAGCTCAAAAAGAACCCAAAGGGCAAAAAAATCATGGTCTAAACTCATCAACGGTGTTATTTATGGTCTTTGAGGAGGTCCCATTTCATGATTTGGGGTTTATAACATTTAACATATAAATTTATGTTGAACGTATGATAATTTTAGAGTGAACACATAATGAACATACTCATAAATAGTGATAAACTTGTGGGATAACTCATAAAACACCTAATATATACTTTTATATGTACAATCATCCATTATATGACTTTAATTTAAGATAAAATAATAGAAATAATAAAATAATAATACCATTTAAATGGGGGATATTATATGAAAATAGTGATATATCCCTTAATAAAGGATAAAACCTTAAAATAAAAAATGTATAATTATAGATATACCCCAATATTCTAATAAAAACAAACAAAGTTTGATTCGGTATAGAAATGAGGGTGATCTTGACTAACTAACTGAAAATTCCATTTTTTATTTTCAAGATATCCACTTTAAGGATAAGCGAAAACCACATAAAACATGCGGGAATCCAAAGTTAAAAGATATTAAAAGAAATTTGAAATTAAAAAACCATCACCAAACCCAATGAGTCCTTGAGACAAGAGTCATTGCATCATCTGGAATCATGTCGCTACCATCCACCATCGTCGTTGACATTAACACCACCCAAACCACTAAATATGAGGATAGGAGAAAGTAAAACCAACTAGGAAAAAAACATGTGAAAACATCCAGAACATGATCTTCACAAACAAACACAACAAACCTTCACTGTTTTTAGGAAGAAACACCCATAAAACATCACATCATTATCACATATATCACCATAAGAATGGAACAAATGTCCATCGAAGAACACTAAACAAAAACTGAAAAACCAAAACAAATTTAAATCCAAAACTGAATCCAAAATCTTGTTACAGAGAAAAAAAATCATATTTATAGGAGAACTAATTACATTCATGCAAAGAACACCATCAACTTCCAAGTCCCACATCACGAAGTCTCAATATTACCACCACTCGAGGTCCAACTAGGAAAGGAGAAGAGGAGCTTGAAATCAGAGCATGGATTCGAGAATCTGAGGGTTACAGATGATGATGAAAATGAATCTAGAAGCCAAGTAAGAACAATCCATCATGAGAGCGCCTGGAGAAACCATCAACCAAAGAACCACAAATCCCAAAACCACCTTTGAACCCCTACTCTAGATCCTACCTGTATTTTTTTAACTACAGTCCCTCCCGGTCTTCTAGGAAGAATTTATGCACCACTTATGACCTTATAAACATTTATAATTAATCAAGATACATATGTTATCAAAAAACTAAATGAATGTATAACTTTAAAAAGGGAAGGGAATTAAAACCTCCCTACTTTAAAGCAGTTATTCCAAAATGGAAACAAATACGGTCATTAGGCATAAATAATCGATTCATTCTTTTAATCCTCCTATCAATGATATATATTCTACCACTGCACACACACACAAGAGAAAATTTCTTATTAGGGGGATCATGATCACCATGATCAATAATAAAAATGGGATGCCCCCAGTGGATTCATCAACCTCATGCTCAAAATCAAACTAATGACCTGACACATAGTGTTCTATTTTTACTATAACCCACAACAGCACTCCTCTTACTCACTTAAATGTTGATTACCAAAAGTATAAATTCACTAATTTTCACCACATGATTTACCATATAATCTATCCATGAATAATTATTTGACCATTAAACATGTAATAAACATGGGTTCACCAACCCCCCCCCCCCAATCTCATGTCAGGAATGCACTATATCCTAATTAAATAATAACTGGTGGGATATTTCTCACTTCATTAGTTAGCATCAGAATAATATAAAATATATTTGCCTAATTTGAGAACATTCCATCCATTTATGGATCAAGTGAGTATACCTTCTCATCTCATGCATGGAACTTTGCCCAATATTTTCCAACTCACATTCTTCCAACCACCATAGAGTCAAACTCCATGAAGGCCAAATGGTTTTCTCATGAACCACCAATGTCCTAGTTTCATTATCTTAGAATTTCCTATATGATTTGAATTGTCTTCACCAACTATCCACCCATATGTAGATGATTCTCAATGCTCAAAATAACATATGAATTATGATCTTTCAACAACCTATATTAGAATCCTCCTCATACATCTTTCATGAACCATCATAGTCACTAAACCTTGATGAATAAACCAAACTATACATCCCCTGCTAGTTATGGTAATTCCAAATCTATATCTACACCTTCTCTAGTAATAAAAAAATCATTGGCCCATTAATCATGATGCCAATTATTTCAACCAAGTCCACCATGAAGACCCATTTCTAGTGGCATTGAAAATTTACTAGATTTACCAAAGTCACACTCCATTGGTTGATTCCACTAGTCTACACCATTTAATTTATCACCAGAGTATCTTATAAAACCTATAGTGCCACTCTTAATATTACTTATAACACAAGGCCATTTCTCAAAAAAAATACATCACCCTGTTATTCCAAATATTCAATGTCCTACACACCTGATCACCCAACCATCCTTCTTCCTAATAATCACACATGGTCATGATACCTAACCACTATTTTGAATCTAGTGGTTTCTAAAATTTGATCATACTAAATACACCAAATTTACATCAACCAATACTCATACTCAGGTAATTTTCATCTTTTATGCATGAATTATCAGCTTTTATAAATGTGACATCAAAAAACTGCAACCAATTTTGAGTTAGGTTTTATCAAAATATCACATTCAATGTTTACTAAAAACTTCTCAAAATTAGTGTTAAATGATTAATGTATCCATGGTAGGCTCCCCGTTATAGACCTTCCTTATGAAAAATTCATGAGGATGATCTTGATCGATATCCACTATCATCCAAAAATTTTCATACTCAATCCCCACTCATGTTATGTGAGAAATCCCTCAACTTATTCTTTGATTTATAATAAATTAATGCAACAACCCGAGATTTTAAGAAACATATAATTTCAATTTAATTAAAATTATTTAATATATTGTGTTACATGAAATATATAGTTTAGATTACATCACACACAAAACAAAGTTTATCATTAATTTCATGCAACATCGAGCCCAATTTATAACTTGTGTTACACGCAAGACTGATTCTTACTGAACAATAATATAAAATTATTATTATTATTTAATATAGTAGTTTTACCACCTTTTAATGGAGAACCTATTTTAAATCTAATTTTTTTCACTTTTAAAGTTTTTATTTGAAAAAATAAAACTAATTTTTTAATTCTTAATATCAAAATTTAATTTAGGTGAATTTTTGGTATTTTTATGAGAAGTTTCATTTTTTTGATGAATAGTGAAAAATACTGCATTTTAGTTGAAAATTTTCTTTTCGTTTAAATAATTATTAATGTTAAATTATATTTTCAATTTGTTTTAAAGTAGAAATAGATAAATTATACATCTATTAATCCAATTTATGGCGTTGGAAATATTTTTATATTAAATTTAGATACAAATACATAAGAAACTTTTGAGCATTTTCACTTTAAAACCCTACTTTCTCACCACATCTGTGGGATTAGCATTAAACTAATTTTTTCCACTTATATGGATTTAATTTGGAGAAATGTAAATACAAAACTATAATAAATAATAAATTTTTGGTATAATAATATCATATTAATTTTTTGACAAAAAATATTAGTAAAATTAATAAAAATTAATTACAATGATTAAGGTAAAATTAAACTTAACAAGGGACTAAACCATAAAGTTAGGGCCAAAATGACCTAGACACTTATACAAAGGACATTTTATGAGAATATTTCGACCATATACCCTAGTTTTTTTAATTTTATGTGTTATTGGGACACATGTTCCTGAAATTTTCCTATATGATAAGTTAAGTAAGGAAAAAGATTAAAAAAGTAACATTTTTTACCTTTAACATTTACAAAACTTTGAGATATGGAAAAAATAACATATCTTCACTTATAAATATCCTTTTAAAATATAAATGATTTTTTTATCATAATTATTTATCATTAATTTTTATTGATGAATTGGTTACATTAATTTCTTAAGAAACGCCAACGTAGTGATTGTCTAGTTAATAATTAACTAAAATAAATGACAATATGAATATTAAAAGTGAAGTAAATTGTTTGAATTATTGTATTTAATTATTTTTATAGATAAATATATCAGGTTACATGGATTATAACTTAATAAATGCGAATTCTAACTTTTTTTTGACATATTTAAATTAAAATTAAACAAATAATGTCAAAATTGGCATTAATGTTATTTTAAAATAAATGATATTTTATTAAATAAATTAAAATTAATAAAAATAATATATTCTGAAAAGGAATTTTTAAGTGTCAATAAATATAAAATATTTTCTATTAATGAACAAATTGAACTTTTATAATTAACATGTTGACTCGTATATAGTAAAAACATTATTTACACGGTCCTGGTTAAAGTAGTGTTTTGCACATTACATATGCTTGTTTTAAAATTAATTTCAAAAACACATGAGATTTATATTTTGTAAATTAGATATAATATTTATATTTCAATGGTTCAATATTTTCTCATAAATCTCACTTTAATTTAGTCTTAATGGTTAAATTAATTTGGTTAGAAATATAATTATTTAATAAAAATAAAAATGATAAAATTAGGAAAACGTATAAGTTAAGGAACAAAACTATAAAAATTCACTTATTTTTGTGTGTTTTGGATTTTTATAAACCATAATTTCACTTTAATACATTATTTTTCCATTTTGAAATCCTATTAGATAAGGGATGTAACACCCCAAGAATTTATAAATAGATTTAACATAAAATGCATGAAAAAAGGAGTCTCTAAAAAACACCACTTTTTTATAACCTAGCCAATTAAACAAAAAAATTCTACCTCTATGATTTGAATTTTGAAAAAAACTGACATACATGGTTGCGTTCAGTAAGATATTTAGAGTCTGATAAGGCAAACTTAATTTTTAGTGAATAGTAACATACCCTTATGAATAGTAACATACCCTTATGAATAGTAATGAATAGTGAATAGGCTAATAAAATATAAACTTCACCCATGAATTTATAAATAAAATTTAGACATCTTAAAAGTGAAAAAATGATCATAGTATACGTATTGGTATTTTTGTATGTCATAAATATTTAAATTAAAATTTTATGTTTAATTGAATAATTTAAAATGGAAATGTATTTTCATAAATTTAATCATAAATTGTTACTTTATTATCTTATGGTTATAAGATAATTTTATGGGACCCTGATTAATTTCTTAAGGTGTTATAAAATGAGTTATAGTTTTAATGTTGTTTTTTTTAAAAAAATTGTGATTTTATTTAAAAATTAAATTAAAAATATTTGAAAAATTATTTTCAAAAAATGGAGTTTATTTTTGAATTCTAAAATTTTAAAAATTGTTGAGATGAATTTTTGGGAATTTTCTAAAATTCTTTAATTTTTGATGAATAGTGAAATGTGGTAAGATATCGTATATACAAATTATCAGTTAAATACACTATTTATGACATCATGAGTGATGTATGGCCTCTTGTTTCAAAATCACATTCACTTATCACTATTAGGGGTCACATGAAACAACACTATTGGTAGTCTTGATGGAAATAATAAAATAATGAATAAAATATTCAAAATTCACTCCTCTCCTCCACTATAAAACCCCCATCACTCCCACTTCTCCTCACTCCTCAAAGCCTTAAATCTCCTAAAATTTCTACACAAATACCCTTCCCTAGTAACTCTCCACGTTTAAGAAGCTATTTTTCTTCCCAAAAGACAAAAACCCCTTCCGTTTAAGAGATTCTCAAGGAGGTGGATTCAAGAGGTAAATTCTTCTTTTCATTTCTTTTATTTCAAGTTCTCTTTTATGTGGTATGTATTTCAAGTTTTCATACCATATTATTATTTCCACTTTATTCTATTCCACTACTATTTTATGATCCTTCTATTATTTTATTACCCCTTTACCCTCTCTTTTTAATGTTTTCTAAAACCATGTTGCATATCCATTATGTTGCAGAATTTTCATCTCAAAATCTCTCTTTTCCAAACACTCTTATTATGTTATTATAATTTAATTTTAATTGTCTTATGTTTGGATATGTAATTCCATATCCCCCTTACTGTCTATATTATGTAATAATTATGAGATAACCTTTTTCTCTCATCAATATATTTTATTAATTTTTAAGTGACGTCTTTAGGGTGCTGGATTTTCGTAAGGGATTTCTCAACTTTTCTTTTATTTTGAGTTACTTTATTTTTCTTTCCTCCCCTCCTTTATTCAAAATGTTGTGATGAATCCAATTTCTTGCATGTACTAGAATATTTTCATGATAAAGGAATAATTTTTCATAATCTCTTTTATTTCCCATTCTTTTATTCTAAAAATGAAAACACCACCCGAGATATGTTAATCTACCACATTAAAGGACGATGGGTTTTTAATTTCTATTACCATATTTAATTCTGGTCATTAAACCATTATTATGGTTTAACTAGAGTATAATATGTGTATTATTTCTCATCTATGGTTCTGGAATCTTTTTGTACACATATTTTTTATTTATAAAACAAAATGAGTTTATTGTGTTCAAAAACCGCAAATTAACCCAAACAATTTTCATTAAATGGTTTAAATAATGATTCATATTCACTCCAAGAAACCAATTTAAATTTAAAACCATTTAAACTTATGTATTTTCTATAATAACATATAACTTTAATTCTGGAAAACAATTCTCATTTCACATGATTCTCCGTTCATATATATAAGTATACCGATCATGAAACAAACGAACCTAAACAATGAAATTCAACCTCTTAACCCATAAAAAAGCCCATAAATGAACTTAATAGGGTTATAATAAATAAATTAAATTTATAAGAGGTTATGTAAATCTTAATTAATGAATTTAATTTGGTTATCTATGATAGTAAGACCATGTTAAGAACACCATCGGACTTAAGGTAAGGGTTTCTTCGTCACACTTCCATTTTTGTGAGATATTTCGTATTCACTACTATAACTTATATATGTTGTATGTATACTACCCATTGATGTTTCATATCATGATTTCATTTATATTAATGATATTAAATGTTTCATTTAATTATTATTAATTTTGGGTTATACGATTCAATTGATTACAAAGATACAAGTATTTTATACCTGAACCTCCATTTTCATTCATGTTGCTCTTATTCTTTACTCACCTCAATGATATTCTTATTTATTCTTATGTACTCCTCATAAATTCTGTGTGAATGTTATATATATTTTTACCAACCATAATCTAACTTTCATTTATGGGGAGTTTTATTTTTTAAAAATATCTTTTAAAAATTCTTCCCTAAATACAACTCGATTCAAGGAACTTCTCAGATTTCTACCTATTTTAAAGTTAAATATATAATCGGTTTTAAGCCATATTTATATTTCTAAAATCAAAAATTTTAAATTTAAAAATCTATTTTAGTTAATTTTTTGTTTTATTAAGTTAAACATGCCTTTACACTTTAAAATCCTTTAATATTTTCCTTAAACCGCACCAAAATGTTTTATTTCTAAAGCTTCTTTAAAAACTATTTTTAAATGATTTTTTCACAATAAGACTTTATTTAATCCTAAAATATAATTTCAATGACCTTAAATTTTATTTTCTTGTATATACATGTTTAAAACCAGATTTATGAAAAATACAAATGACTTTCCAAAAGAAATCCTCTTTCTAAAGTAAAAAGGATTTTTCTCATCTCACTTTAACTTGTATGTGATATATGAATTGTTCACCACTTATTCCTTGATTGTGGTGTATGTAATTCCCTTTGGTTTATCATATCATGAGTCTGCTTATTCTTATGAAATTTTGAGGGATTATGATTTGAATGTTTCAAGGTGGTATGGGACACATTGGAATGTTTAGGAATTATTTCTTCAAAGATTTTTCAATGGTCTCATTTAAAAGTATCTTCGTCTATGTAAATGTCCTTTTTTGAATCTTGTTCCTCATTTAGATATATCTCATATTTTATAATCCACCATGTTTTATTTAATGTTTTATGATTATTTTGACTGTGGACGTGCTATCTGAAAACAATTCACCAATTTACTATGAATGGTTAGTGTTTTTGATTATTGTTCGGGTAAAATTATTTACATTTCACATGTTAGTTTCAATATGAATGTATATATTATTTATGTTTATCCCTGTTAATATGAGGAATTCATTAGACTTATTAAGTGTTGGGTGGGGCCCACTATATCCCCTCAGTGCATCGGTAGGCCTCATGAGACGAACTATGGTCTTGGTATGCGGCCTTGACAAAATTAATATTTATGGTTTTGGATGAGGACTTAATTATTTTTAGACTTCTTGGATGAGGCCTTGATGGTATATTTTAGAATGTTCAGCATATGAATTTCCCTCATTATGAAGCTAGTAATTGAAAGTTCATGTAGTTATTTGACTAGTATAATACCCATGGTTATATTTTATTATGGCATTATTTACTCAGCTAATATTCTTTCCTTAATGTGTTCAAGTTTATTATTTTTAGAGGAATGTGTTTTCAATTATTCACCATGCCTATTTTTGATGTTTATGATATATTCCATTGTATTTCTTACCCTTACTGAGAATTTGAGCTCACCCATTTCTTATGTTTCATTTTCTTAGGACATGAAGAAGTTTTTTCTATGATTGACTTACAAGGATAATCTTAGAGTGGTGGATGTTCCCAATAAAACATATATGTTATATTTCTTTTAAAGTTGTAATGTTGAACTTATGTATGTATCTTGTTTTCCAAAACTACTAAACTACTTGGTCCTTTGGGATTTTATTCCTTTTAATCATGCCAATGTATTAAAATAATTCATTGTCTCCAATATTTTGGGGTCAGGGCATTACAATTGGTATCAAAGGAAGTTTAGTAGAAACCTTGGGAACTAGATTTAGAAAACATAGGTTATGGAGAAAATCCCTATGATGGTGTTTGAGGATAAACAAACAAGAACATCCTATAATTTTGGTAATTAATATATTATGTAGATATTTCTAGAAAATACATCCTTGTATGGATATAAAAAAGTAAAGGTGGCTCTAGAATAGATGTACCTAGGAGTGAAAACTCTGACAATGAGTTTCAGGCTTGACCCAGGGTATTCTGGTACATGACAATGGGCCTTGTTTTACTCTTGGTCTAACACTCTCGGGGGATATTCTTAGGATAATTCACATTTTATTTACACCCCATTATGAATTATTTATTCCCCCAAAGTAACCAAAGTATATGGTTCTAGGATTTACGATGCATGAATTTATGCTATGTGTTATACCATGTTTAGATTTATAGAGAGTTCATAATTTTATGAGATAATATATAATATGGATTTTATTAGAAATGGTGCCTAGCAGAAGGAATGGGAAATTCACTAATGCATGTGATGAAAAGTGTAAGAATGATCATATCTCTAATGTTCTTAATCCATCTTTTCAAAGGAAGATTGTCTCCCAAATATCCTCATCATATGATGAAATAATATCATGTGTTAACAAGGTATGTAAAGACTTCTCTGAATCCTATGGCTTTGAAGAGAAGAAAAAGAATAAGAGGATGGCATAGAGATACAGGGATAAAGGGAAGAAGGGAAAGAAGTGTTTTTTCACATGTGATAATTGTGGAAAGAATCACCCTGGTAAGTTCTTGAAAGGAATGGGTGTTTGCTATAAGTGTAGATAAAAAGGACATCAAGTTCATGATTGAAAGGGTAAGAAAATTCTTTCTAATATACAATGCTTTAGCTGCAAGGAGTTGGGACACTATGCAAATCAATGTCGCAAGCATCAAAGGAATATACCCCAAATTATGATTTTGGATAACGATCAAGTTATGATGTTACCATAGATAAAGTAGAATGATTAATATGCCTACTCAAGAATCATGCCATTTGAATATTTTGATAGTAATGTACTGGTTGTATGAATTATGAGACATATGAGGATTGTACTACAGTACTCTTTCATTAAGGATTTGAGTTTATATGATGAATGGTATAAAGGAAAAGTGATTTAGTAGAAATTTAAACTTTTTATAAAAAAATTATGCTTGAGGGAAAGACAACCCTTAATATATATCTGATGTTGAAATAATGACAAAGAAATGATGGATTCAGATAAATACTGACTACCTTGGAAATGATTATTGACTTGTTGAGAAGTGGTCTATGCTATCATCGATGGAGTATACAATAATTTTGGATTTAAGAAATATATCCAATAGCATGTATCCTACTTAAGGAATACGGAAGAATGCATGTTTCCAATATGGGTTTTATGGTAATTCAAGTTATTACCATATTTCTAAAGGATACATGATGAAGTTATTCACATGTTTGGAATGTGAATTTTAGAGCCGATTCTTGTTGATTAAGGGTTAATTATATGTTTATCATTTAAATTTAAGTACCTTCATTATAATGTTTTGAATCGTTATATTTTGTAATTTTAAGCATTTACAAAAATGGTTTAAGTTGATCTTTGTATGGGGTTTTAGAGTTTAATGTCACTGCATGATGGTTTGATTATTATTCCATGACCATGTTGTCCAATTATAATGTGTTGTTTTGAATTAACCGATGCATTTCCCTTTCCTGTTATTAATATGATATTTTAACCATATTCTTGTTGTAGTTTTCCCATAAAGGAATTTTTAAGTATCAACCATTAACTTTCAAAGTTCAATTTCAAATTTTGAGGACGAAATTTTTGTTAGGAGGGGATAATGTAACACCCCAAGAATTTATAAATATATTTAATATAAAATGTATGAAATACTGAGTCTCTAAAAATCACCACTTTGTTATAACCTATTCAAGTAAACATAATTTTTCTACCTCTATGATTTAATTTCGAAAAAACTAACATACACAGTTGCGTTTAGTAAGATATTTAGAGTCTAATAAGGAAAACTTAATTTTTGGTGAATAGTAATATACCCTTATGAATAGTAATGAATATTAAATGGGCCAAGAAAATATAAACTTCACCCATGAATGTACAAATAAAATTTATACATCTTAAAAGTGAAAAAACGATCATAGTATATGTATTGGTATTTTTGTATGTCATAAATATTTTAATTACAATTTTTTATTTAATTTAATAATTTAAAATGGAAATATATTTTCATAAAATTTAATCATAAATTTTTACTTTATTTTATTATGGTTATAACATAATTTTATGGGACCCTGATTAATTTCTCAAGGTGTTATAAAATGAGTTATAGTTTTAAAGTTGTTTTTTAAAAAATTATGATTTTATTTAAAAATTAAATTAAGATATTTAGAAAAAAAAAATTAAAAAATTGAGTCCATTTTTTAATTATACACATTGAGAAATGGTTGAGGTGAATTTTTGGAATTTTTCTAAAATTATGGAATTTTTTATGAATAGTGAAATACGGTAAGATACCATATATACAAATTATCAGTTATATACACTATTTATGAAATCATGAGTGATTTAAGGACACTTTGTTCGAACTCACATGAACTTATCACTATTATGGGTTATATTAAACAACACTATTGGTTGTATTGATGGAAATAATAAAATAATGAATAAAATATTCAAAATTCACTCCTCTCCTCCACTATAAAAACCCCCCTCACTCCCTCTTCTCCTCACTCCTATAAGCCTTGAATCTCCTAAAATTTCTTCCCAAACACACTTCCCTAGTCACTCACCACGTCTAATAAGCTCTTTGTCTTTCCAAAATACAAAAACCCCTTCCCTTTAAGAGATTCTCAAGGAGGTGGATTCAAGAGGTAAATTCCTCTTTTCATTTCTTTTATTTCAAGTTCTCTTTTATGTGGTATGTATTTCAAGTTTTCATACCATGTTCTTATTTTAATTTTATTATATTCCAATAATTTTTTATGTGTCTTATATGAATTTTTGGCCCCATTCCCCTCTCTTTTTAATGTTTTCTAAAACCATGTTGCATAGCCATTATGCTGCAGAATTTCTGTCTCAAAATCTCTCTTTTTCAAGCACTCTTATTATGTTATTATCTTTTAATTTAAATTTTATTATGTTGGGATATGTAATTACATATCCCACTTACTTTCTATATTATGTAATAATTATGAGATACCCTTTTCTCCCATCAATATATTTTATGAATTTTTAAGTGACGTCGTTAGGCTGCCCGATTTTCATATGGGATTTCTCAACTTTTCTTTTATTTTGAGTTCCTTTATTTTTATTTCATCTCCTCCTTTCTTACAAAATTTTTTATTACTATAGTATCTTACATGTACTGAAATATTTTTATGATAAAGGAATAATTTTTTATTATCTCTCCTTTCCCATTATTTTATACTAAAAATGAAAACACCGGCCAAGATATGCTAATCTACTACATTCAAGGATGATGGGTTTTTAATTTCTATTATCGTCTTAAATTATGGTCATGAAACAATTATTATGGTTTAACTAGAATATAATATATGTATTATATCTCATATATGGTTATGTGATCTTTTCTTACACAAGGTTTTGATTTATAAAGCAAAATGAGTTCATTGTGTTCAAAAACCGCAAATTAACCCAAACAGTTTTCATTAAATGATTTAAATAATGATTCATGTTCACTCCAAGTAACCAAATAAAATATAAAACCATGTAACCTTTTTTATGTTAAATAATAACATATAACTTCAATTATGTAAAATAACTCTCATTTTACATTATTCTCTGTTCATGTATATAAGTATACTGATCATGAAACAAACAGACCCAAACAGTGAAATTGAACCTCTTAACCCATCAAAAAGGCCATTAATGAACTTAATAAGGTTATAATAAATCAATTAAATGTATAATAGGTTATTTAAATATTAATTAATTAATTTAATTTGGTTTTCCATGACACTAATACCAAGTTAAGAACACCATCGGACTTAGGGTAAGGGTTTCTTCGTCTCACTTCCATTTTTGTGAGATATTCTAAATTCACTACTATTACTTGTGTATGTTGCATGTATACTAACCATTGATGTTTCATATCATGATTCCATTTATTTTAATTATATTTAATTTTTAATTTAATTTTTATTAATTTTGGGGCATACAATTCAATTGATTACAAATTTACAAGTATTTTCTACCTGAACCTCCATTTTCATTCGGGTTGCTCTTATTATTTACTCACCTCAATGATATTATTATTTATTCTTATGTACTCCTCATAAATTCTATTTGAATGTTCTATATATTTGTACCAACCTGAATCCTACTTTAATTTATGGGTAGTTTTTTGATTTAAAAGGATCTTTCAAAAATTCTTCCTGAAATACAAGCTCAATTCAAGGAACTTCTCAGATTTTTACCTATTTTGAAGTTAAATATATAATATGTTTTAAACCATATTTATCTTTATAAAATCACACATTTTAATGTGTAAAATCTATTTAGGTTCATTTTTTGTTTTATAAAATCAAACATTCATTTTCACTTTAAAATCCTTTAATGTTTTCCCTAAACACACCAAAATGTTTTATTTCTAAAGCTTCTTTAAAAACTATTTTTAAATTATTTTTCCACAATAAGACTTTATTTAAGCCTAAAATATAATTTCAATGACCTTGCATTTTATTTTTTGGGATATACATGTTTAAAACCAGATTTATTGCAAATACAAATGATTTTCCAAAATAAATCCTCTTTCCAAAGTAAAAAATTATTTTTCTCATCTCACTTTAACTTTTATGGGATATATGCATTGTTCACCACTTATTTCTTGATTTTGGTGTATATACTTTCCTTTGGTATATCATATCAAGAGTATCATTATTCTATTGAAATTATATGTTTTTATTATTTGAATGTTTTAAGGTGGTATGGGACACTTTGTAATGTTTAAGTATTATTTCCTCAAGTATTTTTCAATGGTCTCATTTAAAAGTATCATCATCTATGTAAATTTCCTTTGTTGAATCTTGTTCCTTGTTGAGTTTTATCTCCTATGTTATCATCCACCATGTTTTATTTAATTTTTTATGATTAGTTTTACAATGGATGTTATATCTTAAAATCGTTCACCAATTTACTCTGAATGGTTGGTGTTTATGATTATTGTTTAGGGAAAGTTATTTACATTTCATATGCTAGTTTCAATATGAATGTATATTTTATTTATGTTTATCCATGTTCCGATAAGGAATTCATTGGACTTATTAATTGTTAGTTGAGGCTTGATATATCCCCAAGGTTAATTGGTAGGTCTCATGAGACAAACTAAGGTCTTGGAATGGGGCCTTGAAAAAATTAATATTTATAGTTTTGGCCGAGGCCTTAATCATTTTTAGACATCTTGATTGAGGCCTTGATGGTATATTTTAGAATATATAGCATATGCATTTCCCTCATTATGAAGCTAGTAATTGAAAGTTCATGTGGTTATTTGACTAGTATAATACCCATGGTAATGTTTTATTATGGCATTATTTACTCATCTAATATTCCTTCCGTAATGTGTTCATGTTTATTATTTGTAGAGGCATGTGTTTTCAATTATTCACTATGACTATTGTTTATTTTTATGATATCTTTCGCTGTATTTCTTACCCTTACTGGGTGTTTGAGCTCATCCATTTCTTATGTTTCATTTTCTCAGGACATAAAGAAGTTTTTTTTATGATTTACCTACAAGGATAGTCTTAGAGTGGTGGATGTTCCCAATAAAACTTATATGTTGTATTTCTTTTCAAGTTGTAATGTTAAACTTATGTATGTATCTGGTTTTCCAAAACTACTAAACTAATAAGTCCATTAGGATTTTATTCCTTGTAATCATGAAAATGTATTAAAATAATGTACCGAATCTGATTTTATGGGGTCGGGGAATTACAAGGGAGACCTCCCAATAGTGTTGCCTTTTGGTAATTACAAGAATGTCACTCCTCCATTATAAAAAGTCATTCACTCTTCCGCTTCCTCACACCTCTCAATACACTTTGTCTTATCCAAACTCTGATAAAATAGTCTCAAAACATACCTTCCTTAAACTTATAATCCTTAATCTTGGAATAAATCCAACCACAAAGTCATTTGGTTCAAACCAAAAGGAGTTACCTGAAAAAAGAGGTAACATTCCTCAACGTCCATTTATGTTTTATTTCTTTCTCCACCACTTAATTTGTTATTATTACATGCTTAAATAAAAAATTATTATTATCTTAAATATACTGATATGTTTTTATAGTAATTTTTTGACCTTAACTTACACACACTTTCATCTAATGGTCATTGAACTTACCGTTTATGTGTACGGAAAACTATCGCCTCATGAAATGATGATTGTTCGTTCTTCCTTTACCGCCTCTCAGGGTAGTAATTATGATGGAAACACTATTTATATATGATATATATTATAATTATTATTAATTTATTATTATATAATTATTTTATAACACATACCTTTATACTTTCCATTTTTTATAAATACGATAACATCGTTTGTGGAAGTGTGGACTATCACCCCCTCAAAACAATGTGATACGTTCACACATTACATGGAATGTATTAATGATTGTTTTAACTAAAAATATGTGACAAACATGAAATATATATTATATTAATGAAATAATTACATTTATTTATTTATAATATATCATTTTATTTATTATCCTTTAATGCGCTGAAAAAGTGATAATGTCGTTCGTAGACGTGTGCACTACCGCCTCCTTGACACGATGTGATTCCGTTTACATCACCATAATTTTATATATAAGTATATATATTTAAATAAAAATTTACTTATGATATAATGATCATTATGTAAATATATAATGTTGCATACCCTCTTTCCATAATGATCATTGAAAAACGGGAATGTTACTCATGTGTGTGTATGACCTACCGTATCCATGATTATGACGTCAGTTCATTTTCCATAACCATATTTCATGATTGGTTTTAAAAGTATAATTAATATATAAATATTATAATTGTTTAATTATTATTATTTTGGATATTTTTATGTAATTACCTAATTGACCATAGTCAACCTATCGAAGTCATTTTTGATACATAAGCCGAATATGGTCAAAACATATGACTTAAAAATTATTGATTACGTAATTGTATATAACTCATTTATAAGTAAATTAAAAGTAATAATAAACTTTTAAAAGGTTATGAAGCAAGTATATAATTAAAATAATTTTATTATTTAGTAATATAGAGACCAATCATGACAAATCAAACTCGAGGTAATGGATTTTGTCTCAATTTCATTTTATTGAGGCATATTGTATTGTTATTCACCTAGTTTATTTTATATGGTGTAAATACTACTCGTATGACATGTATATAATGAATTTAATTTATTTAGTTATATTAAAAGGATTTAATTTATTTTATTCTTTCACGGATCTCATGGTTCAAAAGTTACTCAAGTGGTAATGGATTTTCATCTCACTTTTTACATCTGTGTGATAAATGTCGTATTCACCACATACTTTTTTGTGTGGTGTATCTAATACCCTTTTTTATATATTATACCATGAATCAATTTATCTTAATGGTACTTAAAATTTTAATATAATGATTATTTTGTCATGGGGTTTATGTTTTTGAAGTTACCAAAGCGGTAATGGGATATTATCACAATTTTCCTTCTTTGAGATATTTAATATATTACACACCTATCTTCTTTTATGAGGTGTATATACTTCTCTTTGACATGTTATATAATGAATTTAATTATTATCATGATATTATAAATTTCATTTAATTTCATTCTATTCATGGGTTTAATGGTTCAAATGTTTTAAAGTGTTATGGGATGCTTTGGAATGATTAATGATTATTTTCCTCAAAAATAATTCCTATGATATTTCATTTCCATTCAAGGAAATTATATGAAAATTGTTCACTAAACCTTTTAATTTTAATATAAAATGGTTATTAATGACTTTTTTCAAGTATTGGTACCATATTTCCACTATTTGGTGCTCAAAATGTTTTAGAAAATGTTTTTAAGAAAACTCGAATTCATTCTCTCTTTATTCGGAGAAACTATTTTCTTCTAAAAAACCCTATTTTCTAAAAAAAATTCAATACATGTTCTTAACCATTAAAAAATTATTTATTAAATAAATTTTTACACTTTTTTTCTTTTACCAATGTTTTCAAAGGAATATTCTTGTCACTTTATGAACAAGTCATTTTTATAACCTCTTTATCATGAAAAAAGAAAGTTTTTTTACCTCGTACAGCATGTACGGATTTACCCACTATCATTTCTTATAAGCTTCCTTTTCATGTTTAAAAATTAACTTTTTAAAGAAATTTTTTTCAAAAGTTATATTCAAATAAAATTATTTTCAAAAAAAATAAATATAAAAATGATATTTTCCTCAATAATGGTTTAATGATATTTTAATGGTATCTATATTCATCAATATGAACAACCCTTGTTGTTACTTATCCTTCAGTTGGGATACTTTGTATTGATATCATCTTAAATAATTCCTTGAATGTATTATGTTTGTTTCAAATCGATTTTTATTTAACCCATTTCCTTTCCATGGGTTAATCATGTTTTCAAAGAGATTTTTATTTAACCAATTTTCTTTCCTTGGGTTAATAATATTTGAAAGATATTTTTATTTAACCCATTTATTTCCCATGGGTTAATCATGTTTCAAAGATATTTTTATTTAGCCCATTTATTTCCCATGGGTTAATCATTTTTCAATGATATTTTTATTTTACCCATTTCTTTCTCATGGGTTACTCATGTTTTAAAGATATTGTTATTTAACCCATTTCCTTTCCATGGGCTAATCATATTTTGAAGATATTGTTATTAAACTAATTTTGTTTCCATGGGATAATTATGTGTGATGATTTTTCAATGGTACTTGTATAATTGATGGGTGGTTACGTAATAAATAAATGATGGTTGGTTTCATGATAGATTAATGATGGGTGGGTTTGGGATATCCCTCCAAGGCATTGGGTATGGAAGTTGGTTGTATGGCCACTACATTTATAAGAGTGACATTTATGAAAGTAAACCACATGATTATTCCATTTATAAGTG
This sequence comes from Viscum album, assembly GCA_963277665.1. Taxonomy (NCBI): domain Eukaryota; kingdom Viridiplantae; phylum Streptophyta; class Magnoliopsida; order Santalales; family Viscaceae; genus Viscum; species Viscum album. The sequence continues at coordinate 1,585,158,580 of OY728141.1, read as the reverse complement.
TGAATAGTATAATGATGTCCCAAGGTAACTTTATGTGTTTCTTTATGCCTTCTATATGTTTATAATGTTTCTAATAATCGAGATTGATATCACATGGCTCATGATTATTGATTCTAATAAATCTTACCTTTACCATGTTTTCATATTTAATGGTCTATTTATTGATGGGTGTGAGTTATTTTATGATTATATCACATGATTTTATTAATACATTATTCTCTTATGAACTCTTATGATTATTAATGACATTTAATTATTAATTATTATGTTTACCCTTAATAAGCAATTGAACTATCCCTTGTTGTGTTTTTTTTTCCGAGGATTTAAATAATGATGTTGAAATATTTATGTATATAAAGTATATCACAAGGATGATGTTTATAAACTGTTTTGAAAAAATAAAAGCTGGGTTAAATGGGAGAAATTTACTTTTTTTGACTTATAAATCCAAGTTGATATGATTTTTTTATATAAGAGTTTTTCCTCATTCTCTAAAACTCTAAAACTAAAAGGAACTCCAGTATATAAGTTATCCATGTTCTCCTTTTGATGTTTTAAAGTTTTAATGGAAAAAATTTGGTTCATAATTATCAGTATCAAATTCAGAATTTAAATTTATGGAGTTCAGCATGGGATCAAGGGGTGTAGGTTTTGGGCAGTTATAGTTGGTATCAAAGGTTTATTTAGATAACTTTGGATATTAGTATGTTTTCATGTTAGGTTATCCTAATATTTATGGATAAATTCATAGGTATATAAGCTTATGTATGATAATAAGTTATGATTATTAGACACCCCGTTTAGGTTTTAAGTAATGAGATCTTAAAGTAATTTTTGGATATTTTATTTGGAGCATGAGGTATTTTTAACCCCTATGATAAAAATGAAGATTTTTTAGGTATGAATTAGTTTTCATGTTTAAAAAAGGGACAACCCGTATGCTCAATGATAACCCATCACATCCAGAAAGGTGGTGGGGCTTAAACCCATGATCGAAGGATGATAAGGGTTCCACACACTACCATTGGACTATATGATGTATGCATTAGTATAACTTTTTTCAGGTAAATAATAAGTTTATTTAGAAAAAAATTGGTATTTTATCTGAGGAAAAATGGTTTATTTATCTTGGAAGAATATATTATCAAATACTTCAAATATTTGGTTTTCAAACTTAGTCAGGGAATTTAAAGAATCATGAGCATAGTTATTTATGGAATAATTTAGTTTCAAATTTGGGTATTCCTATTGAATTTTGATGGTTAGTGTATCATTTTAAGGTTTACTCATTTTGGGAATTATCTTACCATGTTATGTCAATTCTGGTTTTGGTTAATGTATAAAGACAAGTGGAATATCTTGACTATACCTTTTATAGATATGTGGTTTTTAAAAGTTAATTTTAGTACTTCAATAATTAAAACTTCATCATGAATACTGATTATTTAGATAAAAATATGATATTTTGGTGGAAATTTCTTAAAGGATGAAATTATAATCATCAATTAAGTATATTTCCTCTTGGAATAGATGGAAAAATAATTCTTCTACTCTAGGATAAGGATATTGAAGAAAAAATTATTATCCTAGTACCTTCAATAATGATAAACTCATGGTCATTTCGATCATCACAGATTTATTTTTTTAGAACATTAATTTTCCATTGATCATTAACTTGTTTTTTATTTATAACCTTAATTACCCTAAAAAATTATTTATTCTTTTCCTCCATTCCCACCTACATTCTCCCTTCATGGAATCCTAGTAATGCATAACTTTTGGTGACCTTTATGTTTTCAACTTTTCCTTTTTAAGATAATGTTTTATTAACTCTTTTTAAAATTTGGGTTTCAATAAAGGAATACTATAAATTTTAATCATTTTATTAACAAGATGAATTTCAAGTGATAAATTCATTTTAAGTGGGTAGGATGTAACATCCTCATATTTTAATAAATATATACTTTCAATTTAATTTAAATTATTTAATAGATTTTGTTACATGAAATATATAGTTTAGCTTGAATCACATGTAGCACCAAGTTTATCTTTCATTTAAAATAAAATCTAGTCCCTTTGATAACTTTTTTTATACACAAATCTGAATCTTATAGAACAATAATATACAATTAATATTATTATTTAATATGGTAGTTTTCCCACCTTTTAAGGGAGAACCTATTTTAAATCTATTTTTTTCACTTTTATAGTTTTTATATGAAAAAATAAACCTCATTTTATAAATATTAATATCAAAATTTACTTTAGGTAAATTTTTGGTATTTTTCTAAGAAGTTTCCTTTTTAATGGATAGTAAAAAATATTGCATTTTAGTTGAATACTAAATTTTTGTTTAAATAATTATTAATGTTAAATTATACTTTCAATTTATTTTAAAGTCATAAATAATATATATATATATTAATCTAATTTAGTTCATTGGAATCATTTTTATATTAAATTTAGATATAAATACTTAATGAACTTTTGAACATTTTCACTTTAAAACCTTGTTTTCTCGTCATGTCTGCGGGATTAGAATTAAACTAAATTCCTCCACATTTTTGAACTAAATTTGATAAAATGGATATAAAAAGTTGAAATAAATATTAAATTTATGTTATAATAATATTAACTTAATTGTTTGACAGAAAATATTACTAAAAGTAATTAAAATTAATTATAGTGATTAAGGTAAAATTAAGCTTAACAAGGGACTAAACCTTAAACTTAAGGGCTAAAATGACATAGAAATTTGTCTAAAGAAAATTTTATGAAAATAGTTATACCATATACCCTATTTTTTCTAATTTTATGACTTAGTGGGACACATGTTCCTAAAAGGTCCCCATATGATAAGTTAAGTAAGGAAAAGATTAAAAAAGGAGCATTCCTTACCTTTAACATTTATAAAAAATTAATATATAGAAACACAACATATTTTCTGTTATACATATCCTTTTGAAATATAAATGATTTATTTTTATCATAATTATTTATAATTAATTTTTAGAGATGAATTAGTTATATTAATTTCTTAAGAAACATCAACATAGTGATTGTTTAGTTAATAATTAACTAAAATAAATGATACTATAAATATTAAAAAAGAAGTAAATTGATTGAATTATTATATTTTATTGTTTGTTAGATGAATATATCATGTTACATGTATTTTAACTAAATAAATATTAATTCCAAAATTATTTTTATATTTTTAAATTAAAATTAAATAAATAATGTCAAAATTGATATTGATGTTATTTTACAATAAATGATATTTTATTAAATAAATTAAAATGAATAAAAATACTATATTCTTCCAAGTGATTTTTAAGTTTCAATAAATATCAAATATTTTTTATTAATGGAACAATTTATCATTTATAATTAATATATTGACCCATAGATAGTAAAAACATTATTTTCATGATCTGGGTTAAAGTAATGTTTTTACACGTTACATATGTTTTAAAATTAATTTCCAAAACATATGAGATTTACATTTTATAAATTATATATAATATTTATATTTTAGTGGTTCTATATTTTCTTAATAATCTCACTTTAATTTATACTTAATGGTTAAATTAAATAGGTTAGAAATATAGTTACTTTAATAAAAACCAAAATGATAAAATTGGGGAAACTTAGAAGTTAAAGAACAAAATTATAAAACTGCACTTATTTTTTGTGATGGATATTTTTATTGAACATAATTTCAATTTAATCCATTAATTTTCAATTTTTTAATCCCATGAGGTAAGGGATACCTCCCAATAGAGTTACCTTTTGGTAATTACAAGAATATCATTCCCCCTCCATTATAAAATGGCATTCACTATTCCCATTCCCCACACCAATAAATATACTTTGGATCATATAAAATCTTCTAAAATAGTCTCAAAAAATCCCTATACTAAACCTAGAAACCTCCATTTAGGCATAAATCCAACAAATAAGTCATTTGGGGAAAACCAAAAGGAGTTACCCGAAAAAAGAGGTAACATTCTTTAACGACCATTTATGTTTTATTTCTTTATCCACCCCTTAATTTATTATTTTTACATTATTAAATAATAAAATAAGTATCTTAAATATACTTATGTGTTTTTATATTAAGAGTTTTACCTATAATTACACACACTTCCATCTAATGGGTAACGAATTTACCGTTTATGTGTACACCGAACTACCGCCTCACGAAATGATGATTGTTCGTTCTTCATTTACTGCCTCCCATGGTAGTCATTATGATGGAAATGAATTTAATATATGATATATATTATAATTATTATTAATTTATTATTAATTAATTATTTTATAACACATACCTTTATACTTTCCATTTTGTGTAAATATGATAACATTGTTTGGGGAAGTGTCGACTATCGCCCCCTCAAAATGATGTGATACCTTCACACATTACATGGAATGTATTAAGTATGGGTTTAACTAAAAATATGTTACATACATGACATATATATGATATTAATTACATAACTACCTTTATCTATATATAATATATCATTTTCTTTATTACCCTTTCACACATTGAAAAGGTGATAACATCATTCGTGGACGTGTGGACTACCACCTCCTCGACATAATTTGATTCCTTTTGCATCACAAGAATTATATATATAATCATATATGATTAAATAACATGGTATTTATGATATAATTATCATTCTATAAGGATATAATTTTACCTGCCCACTTTCTATAATGATCATTGAAAAATGTGAATGTTACTCAAGCGTACGTACGACCTACCATCTCCATGATTATAATATTGGTTCGTTTTTCATAACAATATTTAATGATTGGTTTTAAAAGTATAATTTATATATAAATGTGATAATTATTTCATGATTATTATTCTGTATATGTTTCTATAATGACATCATTGACCATAGTTGACCTATTGAAGTCAGTTTTGAGACATAAGCTGAATATGGTCAAAACATCCAACATAAACATTATTGATTGAGTAATTGTATATAACTCATTTATAAGTAAAATAAAATTAATAATAAAATTGAAAAGGTTTTTAAGCAATTATATAATTAACTTAAGTTTATTATTCATGAATATAGAGAACAAGCATGATAAATTGAACTCGAGGTAATGGATTTCATCTCAATTTAATTTCATTGAGGAATATTATATTGTTATGCTCCTAGAACTACTGGAAAATAGGTCTATACCCATAGTTTTGCAAAAAACCATGGGTTTAGGGTACCCCTATACCCATGGTTTTCCAAAACCGTGGGCATAGGGATAGTATGTGAACCTATACCCACGGTTTTCCAAAACTGTGGGTATAGGCCACATATACCCATAGTTGTGCCAAAAACCATAATTATAGTTTTCTTTTAAGACCTATACCCATGGTTTTAGAGAAAACTGTGGGTATAGGGTATTTTCTGAAGACCTATACCGACGGTTAGTCAAAACCGTGGGTATTGGGGGTTTTTTTTTAATACCTATACCCACGGTTCTCCAGAACCGTGGGTATAGCTTTCCCGCATTATGGCGGGAAAAGAAAATTAGGCGGGACATGAATGAAATTTGGTGGGAAGACATTTTTTCACGGTTTAGATTAATATATTTACAAAAATATAAATATATGTCTTCGAAAATTCCTTATTTCAGTTGGTAAACCCTTCTCCTCCGCTGCTGTAGAACGCGGGTTCAATTTCCGCATTTTACAATTTTTAAAACACGGATCATGTTAATATATATACGTAGATGTATATATATATAAAAAAAATAAAAATGATAAGGCGGTTGGTCTTTTGGGGAGGTACGGTCGTGAGGCGTTTCGTGAGACTTGGGTTCGAATCCCTTTGCACGTGATTTTTGATACCGCACGTGGATAATATTAATATATATAGGCATATATATGTATATATAACAACTAAAATTAATAGATTTGTTGGTCCTTGGTGAGGCGTGGCCATGAGGCGGTTCGTGTGGGGCGGGTTCGAACCCCTGCAACGCACGATTTATAAATTTTAATACCCCACAGTTTTTAAACCGTGGGGACTGTTGTGTGCCATGTTGGAACAGCATATTGTACGCTTTGACAAGCCTATACCCACGGTTTAGAAAAACTGTGGGTATAGGTTGAGACCCCTATACCGACGCCTTTCCAGCCCATGGTTCCCAAAACCGTGGGTATGGGTCGTTTTTTCAGTAGTGTAGTTTCTTTTATATGGTTTATATACTACTCCTATGGCATGTATATCATGAATTTTATTTATTTAATGGTATTAAAATTTTTCATTTATTTTATTCTTTCATGAATATCATTATTCAAAAGTTACTCAAGTAGTAAGGGATTTTCATATCACTTTTTATATCTGTCAGATAAATGTCATATTCACACTTTTTTGTGGTGTATCTACTTCCCTTTTTTATATATTATATCACGAATTAATTTATATTCATGGTAATTAAATTTTTCATTTAATGATTATTCTTTCATGGATTTTATGGTTTCAAAGTTAATAAAGTGATAATGGACTTTTGTTACAATTATCCTTCTTTGAGACATTTGATATACTATACACCTATATTATTTTTTGAAGTGTATATACTTATACTTTGAAATGTTATATAATTAATTTAATTATTCTCAAGATATTATAAATTTAATTTATTTTCATTCCATTCACGGGGTTAATGATTCAAATGTTTCAAATTGGTATGGGATGCTTTGAAATGGTTGATGATAATTTTCCTCAAGAATAATTCCTATGATCTTTCATTTCCATTTGAGGAAATTATATGACCATTTTTCAATAAATCCTTTCATTTTCATATAATCTGGTTATTCATGAAATTTCTCAAGTATTAGTACCATAATTCTACTCTTTTTTACTCAAAATGTTTTATAAAATGTTTTTAAGAAAACCTAACTTCATTCTCTCTTTACTCAGAGAGCCTATTTTCTTATAAAAACCCTATTTTATAAAAAAAACAAATTTTATTTTTAACCATTCCAAAATGATTTATTAAAGACATTTATACTCTTTTTCTTTTAATAATTTTTTTTAAGTAATCTTCTTATCGCTTTCCAAACAAGGAATTTTTATAACCTTTTTACCATGAAAAAGGAATGTTCTTTTTACCTCATATTGCATGTACAGATTTACCCACTATCATTTATTCATATCTTACTCTGTATGTTTGAAAATTTAATTTTTAAATAAATTTTTTTCAAAAGTGATTTTCAAAGAAAAGGATTTTCAATTTTTTTTCAATATAAAAAGTATATCTTACTCAAGAATGGTTTAATGGTATTTTAATGGTATTTTAATTCATCAACATCAACAATACTTGTTGTTAGTTATCCTACACTGGGGATATTTTTGTATTAATACCATCCTCATTCATTACTTGGATGGATTATGTTTGTTTCGAATAGATTTTTATTTAACCCATTTCCTTTCCATGGGTTAATCATGTTTTAAAAGAGATTTTTATTTAACCCATTTCATTTCCATGGGTTAATCATCTTTCAAAGATATTGTTATTTAACCCATTTTTTCCCATGGGTTAATCATCTTTCAAAGATATTGTTATTTAACCCATTTCTTTCCCATGGGTTAATCATATTTCAAATATATTGTTATATAACCCATTTCTTTCCAATGGGTTAATCATGTTTCAAATATATTCTTATTTAACCCATTTATTTTTTATGGGTTACTCATGTTTCAAAGATATTTTTATTTAGCCCATTTTCTTTTAATGGGTTAATTGTGTTTTAAAGAAATTATTATTAATTCCATTTTTTCCATGGGTTAATTATGTGTGATGATTTTTAAATGGTACGTGGACAATTGACAGGTAGTTTTGTTATAAACCAATGATGGTTGGTTTCATAACAGACCAACAATGGGTGGGTCTATGATAGACCTCCAATTCATTGGGTAAAAAAGTTCCCCATATGGCCATTCCATTTGTAAGAATGACATATATGGAATTTAACCGCATGGTTATTACATTTATAAGTGTGAAAAGTATAATGATGTCCCAAGGTACCTTTATGTGTTTATTTATGATTTTATATGTTTATAATGTTTCTGATGATTGAGATTGATATCCCATGGCTCATGATTATTTATTCTAATGAATGTTTTGGTTACAATGTTTTTATATTTTATGGTCTAGGTATTTATGGGTATGAGTTCTTTTATGATTCTATAATACACTTTTATTAAGTCATCATTCTCTAATGCACTCTTATAATTATTGATGACATTTAATTGTTAATTCTTATGTTTACCCTTACTAAGAATTTGATCTCACCCTTCTTCTGTTTCCTTTTCCCCAGGTTTAAAAGAATGATGTTGAATGGTTTATTTCTATAAATGATATCACAATGATGATGTTGATGGCCTATTATGAAATAAGAAAAATTGGGTTAAATGGGAGAAATTTAATTTTGTAGACTTATGAGTCCAAGTTGATATGAGTTTTTTATGTAGGAGTTTGTTTTAATTATTTAAAACTCTAAACCTAAAAGTTCCTCTAGTATTTAAGTGATCTATGTTCTCTTTTTTGATGTTGTGAGGTTTTGATGGAAAAAGTTACATCACAATTATCATCTTCAAATATAGAATGTAAAGTTATGGATTTCATCACAAGATCTAGAAGTATGGTTTTTAATTTGTTATAATTAATACTGTAGGGAACCACACATTCTCTTTCTAGTTTTTTTCATATAGGACTCCCATCGTACAGCCGATCATGAAATATTAAACCCAATGTTAATGACCATTCTCACCATAATCTGACTCTTGTATCTTATCCTACTATGGGAGACACATAGTCCTTTTCAAAACTCACATTCATATCAGTACTTAGTTCATTATATTTGAGGGGATCTTTACATTCCATAGCCATCACACAAACTCACATGACCCATCGGTGTTTCATAAAATCCAACAATCACCAAACTATTACTAACACTTTTCAAAATTGTCAAAACTAATCTCTTACATGAGATGACCATTTCAAAATCACTAAAGTCCCCATAATTACATGGTTAGTTCATCATCATTTATAGGGACCTTGTCTCATTCAATCATCATACCCTAATACATAAACTCCTAAAGGTAAACAACACCTTATCATACAATGGAGTAACTATTACTATGGCCAGCATACACTATAGCCTACCACAATTTTTATAAACAAGGAATCTCACACATTTCCACCATAATTTAATAGAAAATATTCCATTTATCACATCAAAATCCCATAACTTCACTTCATATAGATGTGGAAATATATGGTTCCCTACACCCAACCAGAACACACTAGCATGTTATAATGTATTAACCATAATGAGTCCCTAAGTACTATACATATACTTCCCAATATAGTTTATCCACACACTAGGTGAAATAAATTAAAACAATTTGAATTTTAATCTGTTATCATGACCATATATCAAGTTCTACATAACATTCCCAACTAAAACTCCACATTATTGAGATTTTTAAAAAAACACCCATCCCCATGTCTTACAAACCATCCAATCCAGCTAAAAATTCAACATCCATTATTAAATTCACAAGGATATTATAGGATACACTCATCCAACAACCATGTATTTTAAACAAAAACCCACTTACATAGTACATTTTAAGTGAGTTTCAAGTGTAACCTCTCACAACCATGCTCAAAAATTCATGTTTCTAACCAGGAGAACCCATCAAACATAAATCCCATCATTACCTCACTGTAGCATCTTACTCGACTATTAGATTGGTACCCCTTCATTCCTAGTCTCACATGCCTACCAACCTAGCTGAAAATTCCCACTTAATGTCAATCTCATCTAATCTATTGTCTCTTACTCGATCCTTTATTTTTTTAAAAACCATGGGAATCTCTCTTATTATAAGGAAAACTACCTGGTAACAAGACAATAACAAGACACTGAGAATTTCCAAAAAACTAGGATCATCTAACCATGATCTACCTATTCTATATTAAACCATATAGTTTCTCCAAATCAATAAGGTTAGGAATCCAACTAATCCTTCCCGCTAAAATCTAATCAAAACTCACAATATAAATATTATTAATCTATATCTACATCATATAAGGAAACTACAAAAATATCCCAAGTAATTTCTAATATTTATGTGAATAAACCTTAAATTATATCACCTACAATGATTCCTATATTTAAGTCATATATAAGTCTAGGATAACCCCTCTCTTAGGTTATCCTCAACTCAAAATCCTATGAATTAGAGGAAAATTAGTGATATAAAACACCTCACAACACTCCTATAAACCCCTAAAATTTAAGGGGATCACATATATGTGTGATTATATTCTACCCAACCCACTTATATGTAAGGAATGATCCCATCGATGTCATAGACAGTCATAGTATATCACATCTCTCAGGGACATAGTTCTCAAAGTCACCTTTCAGACCAAATCCAAAACAAGTATAACATCATGCTATCTTATACCCCCATACCATGAAGGTCTCACAACCTAGTAACTCTTTATATCCCCATTTAGCCAATCTCAAAATCAGGTCATACACAAATATGACCCACATTAGAACACATTTTTAAAAAATACAAATATCATAGTTTATGGGAAGAGATAACATTAACAATGCCCCGCTACTCTCTATATCTCATAAAATATGAACTAATAACTCAATAATTCTCAATAGCCTCAACTACCAATACATATGGTCAAAATTATATACACATAATTTCAACATCATACATATAGGATTCACAATATCACGCTTTTAATTTTACTTATTTATCTAATTTTTTTATAAAAAATGGATCAATAAAATGAAATTTCAATTATATCTTATAGATAAAAGAACATTATTAGTTATAGATAGAATTTTATGTAGATGATTCCATATAATAATCAATAAATGAGATCATGTAATACACTTTTAACTATTTATCAAAACATTTCATAGTTGTGTCTTAATTAAATGATATGTCAGTTACAAGTAATAGAGGAAAATGGTTTATATGTTTTAATTAAAATTTTGTTTTTCTATAGCCATATAATAATAAAATAAAGTTCTCGCATAAAATTCTTCAATCCATTTAGAATATCAGTTATGTATGATATCACCACACATTTGAATTGAAAAACAATATATTAATGGTTGCAGACACTTTAAATAATTGATCCATGTCATAGTTAGAGTAAACAACCACATGTAGTCTTGAAAATTACATGTAAATCCTACTTTCATAGTTTTATTCATGTGAGAATGTCTTATTTCTATTATATTGATGAAAAAAATCCAATAAACTATAAATCCCATAATCATGTTCCCCACTCTTGTAGAAAATAGTTTAATAGTAAAAATATAAAGTAATAACAATAATTACATCCTTGAAAAATATCCCTTGTATATGGGATGGACACCCCCAAGGAACAAGTCCCATTACATGTTATAACTACTCCTTAACTCATTTCCAACTTATAAAAATAGTCAAAAAAAAATAAATATCTCTGATAAAACTTTTCAATGTCCTCCCTTAGTCCATGACAACCAAACAGTGCTTGAAATGGAGGAGTCTCCACTGGGAAATTAGGTGTTCATCTGTATATGATAGATGTTTTTGAATAGTAGTGTGGGTTTAAGGTGGTATGTTATAGAAACTATATTTCCATATTAAATTATAAACAATAGCAGGAATAATTCAATCACATGCATTCAAATAAATATGTAATTAGATATCTAGGAAACTATTAATAAATGATCAAACATACCCTATGCCATATAAAAACGAGACTATATAATACATGTTAATAAATTGTATATCAGTATCATGTCCTTTATAATAAAACCCAAATTTCAAAAAGGTAAAAATTTGTAAAACACTTAAAAATTATCTAAATACCTAACTTGGTCCCAAAACCCATGCTCCATGCTAACAGAAAAAGCCATCCATATCTATGAGGAACTTAACCTTATCTTATCCTATAACAACAAAGTATGATTAGGTACAAACCTCTGACTTGAATAGGGTGTGATCATGACTTTGAATGGTGCCACCAAATATTTCTATAAGTATATCTAGTTTGAGAAATAATTTTCATATTGATGTGTATTCTAAAATAAGGAATAATATAAATAAATAAACTATCATGGATCCTCATATTCCATGGTGACACCCAGAATTGTCCATGACTTTTTTAACATAAATTGGATGTCTCTATCTATAAATTCCATAAAGTAACTACTGGATCTTTGGGGAAAGTATAAGGATTCCCAAACAAATATTCATCCCATCTCGATGGTTCAAATCCAAGGCAGAAAATACTAGTGATCATAATATAAACCCATGTGTGACTTTCCCAAGGCATTCCAAATTATTATCATAATATAGTGAGACTAACCTAGAGAATTACAAACTCATAATTATAATGAATCCAAGGGAAACTTCCCCCTAGAATTTCAATCCATTATTATCACAAATCCTATGGGGTTTCCCATTGTAATTCCAAAATTAATTAAGAATACAAGGTAAGTTTCCCCAAGGAATTCCAAAACATTGCATCTATCTGAATATAAGGGGGATTGTCCCCATATAATTCCAAAACAATAAAATCATTAATCCATAGGGGATTTATCCCATGAAATTATAAACTAGTGTATCAATATGAATCCAAGGGGAGGCTATTGAAAGTCATTTTAAACCAGCTTTATAAGTAGGATCAAACAAATAAATAGATCATATTTATATAATTATAAGTCAATAATCTAAATTCATGTACTTAGGAAATTAAATTAAAAATTATTTAAATTCATTTTTAATGGCCCTCATATAAAATTTATGTTATACAGGTCCTAGAACATTTCTAGTTCATCCCCAACCACTTAAATAAAAAATTTATTAAGTCAAAAAATATCTAGGGTGGCCCCTTTAATTACCCAAATTATGTTCCAATTCAAGAAAACCAAATTTTGTGGCTAAATTATTGATCACACACTTAGAGATTGAAATATTATACCTAAGTCCCTCTAGGGTCACCTCATAAATTTTTAACTCGCTTATTATGGTCAAGAACACACCAAGGGTGGCCAATTTTATAGTATAATCTCACCAATAAGTCAATTATATCCCATGGGGAGGTTCCATTTCATGATTTGGGGATAATAACATTTAACATGTAAATTTTGGTCGAATTAATGAAAATGTCTTCATGAATTCACACTGAAAATACTCATAAATAGTGTAAAAATTTCATGATATCTTATAAAACACCTACCATAAACTCGTAGACATCCACTCATCCATTATTAGTCTTTGATTTGTGAAAAAATGGTAGAAATTTAAAAGGTACAAGAATACCCTGTAAATAATGCATATTAGAAATAAATGGTGAGGGATCACTTAATAATAGATGAAACTAAGAAAGAACAATTAAGGAGTGATAAAAAACCTCAAACTTCTAATCTTAATTGTTATCATTTGATTTGGTGGATAAATTAGAGATATCCTCACTGTGAAGGAGGAAGAAACCAATGGAGAGAAATTTTCACCAAGCGTACTACCTAGGATGAACCCCAACCCCAATATTAACCTCCCCCAAACTAATTATTAATTTTAGAAATAAAAAACCCATAGGATGTATTCACATCATGAAAAAAATTTCCAAATTATGACTTTTCAATCTAGGGGAATCCTCCCCTATGTCTGGTCTTTTCACGGTATGAAATAATCTTTCACACTATGAGTTGAACCTTACTATACTATTTCAACTACTAACCATTGAATATTCCAGATGTAATTATTGAGACACTCCATACCCTTGAAACCATAATAAATGATTAAAACACATGCATTTAATGAATATTTGATAGAATATATTCCTTGAGAAAGGGTCTGGGTTTTACAGATACTGAGAAAAACATCTTTGTATTTATATAAATACATGAAATATATTAATATATGTCATTAATTTACTCAAATAATTGAGAAATATATAATATGGTTTATATGAGATCGATATTTTCCATGTCACATTCTTATGATCTATATTTTCAATGAAATAATATTTTCATACAAACATGTAAATTATTTCATAACACCAAAAAATTTATTATTATTTGGGTATTTAAAAATTTTGAATTTTATTTAATATTAACATAAATAATATATAATGATATAAGTTTCACAAGATTAGAATTAATAATAGTGATTTATTGTATAAATATTTATGACATTATTCATTTAATATTTTTTTCCTTTATATTCAAATATCTAATAAAATATTTGATAGCTAAATTAATCAATTAAATGATATTTTATATTAATTTATCACAAGTTAATAAAAATCCTTTGGGAATCATTACCTTATTAAAATATATAATATTTAATTAAATTTAATTATAATTTTTGTTATTTTATGACATGCATAAAAACATTCTCTCATAACTAATATGGATTGAATTGTGTACCCATTAAATAGGTGGTCACTACTACCCTGCAAGATTAAATTGGGTTCAAGTATGTGACTAAAAATTCTCTTTTTTTGATTTTCTAAAAACCCGCTTTATGGGTAAGCAGTAACCACAACAACGCAAAACCCAACAAACCTTACACCAAACGCGGGATCCGAATTCAAAAAGTGAAAAAATAAAAATTCAAAACGGCCATAGGACCTGAGGATACCTCGAGCCACGAGAACCCACAGCTGCTAATCACGTCGCCGACCATCATCATGCATCCAGTACGCCTCGTCGCCTGCACCGTTGTCCCCATCAGTCTGTTCACCATGCCGCCTGAGAGACCTGTCCAGCAAAGGGGTGAGGAAGGCTTCGAGATGACGTCTCCAAAGTGAACGTCACATGCCACGAAACCGCTGGTCCAAAGCATCGCCTGAAAGCTAAGCCGCAGCGGGAAATAGGAAGACGGCGGTGGGGGAGAGAAACCCTAGCGGAGCCCCTTATGGGTGCATGTTGGGATGTATTTACACCCTTTAAATTGTAAATTGGGATTTAACTAGTTTTGGGTAGAAAATTATTACCTACTTCAAATATGGTTGGGGTTTAGGTACCTGTGATAGGGCTCCTGGACCCTGAATTAGTTATATAATTTATTATTTTTTATTTTTTATTATATAATTTTCAAGAACAGTAACATTTAATGCTATGTATTTTTTTGGCATGTCCTAGGCCGGTGGCGTTATATGATCTAACATTGGGGAAAACCTTACTAACATCAATACACATAAAACTCATCCCCATCCATTTTACCCCATTCCACACCTCATTACTCTACAAACCCAACACTAATTCCATATCCTCTATATAATTTTATATCTTTTAATGATTTCACTGTACAACATAATATAATAATTATTAATAAAATAATGGATAATGTAGGGGTTTAGGTTCTAAATGAGAATTGAATTTTTTATTCAGTTATATGTTTGAGTTTAAGTTTGGTTCTCAATTTCTTTAAGATGTTTGGGGTATATTACCTCCATTTTTATAGGTTCCCTATATGTTTCCATATCTAAAAACTATTATTCTTTTCATTATTAAATAAAAATTTAAATTTAGAGGTGAATAATGAAATATGGTTTATGGTGCAATAAGGTAGTATGTGACTAAATGATGTAATATATCATGTAATCAATAAATAAGTTCATTTTTCATGATTTTAATATTTTTACTAGTCACAAAAAAATTATTATTGTTATTATTGGGTATAAATTATTTTTTATTCATGTTTATTCAATATTTTATTTAAAACTCTCACACCCTCAACCTATAAATATTAAAATATCTACACCATTATCCATGAAAAAAAATTTGTTTTATCATTTAATTTCCATATAATATTTCTATTATTTATTTACCCAGAAATTTGAATAATTTTAGGTTTCTAAAAGGGTTGTATTTGAATCTATTAAGTGAATAATGGTAAGAGTTATATCTCTTATATATTTGATGTTTTCTTGAATGATATTTTATTCCCATAATAATTTCTCCAAATTTTTAATTAATACATAACCATTTATTATTTTATAATACCTATTAATATTTTATTATACCTGTGGTATGTTGTTTATGAAAATTCTTGAGGAATAATATTTTATAATGTGATTTAGGTTATATATTGTTCATCTAATACCTATATATTTTGGGGTATTCTTAATATTAAAATGAATTTAACATTTTGAATCTTACTAGTTATCTTAATAACATTACATTGAATTATTAATATATATATATATATAATTTCAATATATAAATATAGATACATATACTTTATTCTATGGGGATTATTTTTTATTACCATCATCATAACCCATTATACAATCCTTTGAAGTAATACCCTCTTATAGGATAAACTATTATAAAGTATACTTTATTATTTATACCATATTACATTACTGATTGAACTAGAATTATATTTTAATCCATACCATTCATTTTTTAGATATTTTTTAACACAATAAACACATGCCTTTCCCATGGGATAAACTTGATGTTTTGAAACACCTTAAGACTTTATAATTTATTTCTCTTTAAATAAATTTAATTTCTTTGATGGATTATAATACGTGCAACCATGATTCTGAATGAACAATATTATAGTATATCATTATATCCAATCCATTAAATTGGTGATATTAGTAGTAATAACAAAATTTTGAAATTAAATATTAAGGTTTTATAAAAATAAAAAACATGAGTACTCAATTTTTAATAGTCGCTATATGTTTTTAAAAAAAAAAATTTCCTCAAAAGTGGTTTTTACTTCTTTTTGTGACCAAATAATATAATTAGTTTTTTACAGTTTTAGAAAATATATTATAAAAAATGAACTTAATTTTTTAAATCAACATTTAAATATTATCTTAGACTGAATTTTTTATAATTTTTAGAAGAGGTTAATTTTTTATGAATATTGAAAAATGATGATTGTTATTTAAAACAATTCTTTCATTTAAATAATATAAAAGTATACATTTTATTAAATTATTTTAAAATTAATTTAGTTCATTTATATTCTTAATATTCTAATTGTGTTCATTGAAAATAATATTATTTGGTTTTTTTATAAAACCATTGTATAATTAATAAAAAAAATTATTTCTTGAAATGTGTTTCTTGTCACTTTTTTCAAGTTCAGTTTAAAAGTAATTTATGCCACTTTGAGAGAGTGAATTAGATAAAATTTATTCAATATTTAAAATCCTAATGACCCAATTTTTAAATGATTCCACTATCATTTTTTTCATATTTAATAGTAAAAATAGTAAACAATTCAACATGGTTAAAGTTAAAACTGATTTATTGGAGGGGATAAACAAAGAGATAAGTGTAAAATTTCCAATTAATCGTGTATAAATTATATATAATGGACATATTTCTACCTCATAAAATCCCAAATTCAAATATCTTTCCATTCTAAATAATATGTCATGAGAGTGAATTTATTGTAATTTAATCTTTAAATAAATTCCAAGTGTGTCCTCTCCTCCACTTATAAAAGGACACCCCTCCTTTATCTTATTTACACTAAAATTATATTTATATACTGACCAAAATATGGCCAAATATCTTCTCAAATTTTATAGATACAAATTGTATGTTCTATTTTATTAACATTCCATTCCAAGGGTCCTTAAGAAAGGGTCTAAGGGAGGCCAGCTGAAGGAGGGGTAATCATCTTAACCATCAAAATTCATCTCTATTCCATCAAATGAGAAGTAAAAGTTGCACTCATGTGCACGTGTGGACTATCACCTCCACGTAGTGATACAATAAATTTTATATCACCAAAATTCATATATGGTTATAATGATGATTTTAAATTTTATATATGATATTTATGAAATATTTTTTCTTATATTACTATAATATCATTTCCTCCTTCTTAACATCAAATTTTCTGAAAATGATAATGTCACTCGCATGTATGTATGGACTACCACCTCCACGAAGTGACACCATTCATTATTTGATTCCAATTTAAATGGATTCTAATAAGAATATATTTAATAAATATATAAAATATATATGATATTATAATGTTTTTTTTAATGTGAATTATTATTTCCTTTATTTCTTTGTGTCCACTTAAAGGTGAAAACAGTGTCTATGTGTATGTATGGCTTATCGTCTCCATTAATGGTGTAATTAATTTTTTTATCTCAAAATTTTATGAATGACTATATATATAACAAATTTATATTATATTTATGTCATTATTAATATTTTTTAGGTGATTTAAACATCATCAAAATACATGTACTAGAACTACCAAACCAAAATTCTCATGAAAAATGAAATAGTTAACACTCATAAACGATGATTTTAAGAAGGAATTATTAATAAATATGTGTTGAAATTTTATAATTGGATCATAGATGATATTATAAATATATACATGATTTTGATATAGAATTATAATAAATATAAATTTACTATATAGGAGGTCAAATCACTTTCAATTTAGGTCATACTTGAGGTAAGGGTTTTTTTACAATCTCATTATTTACTAAGATTGTGTCACGACCCGACCTCGGGGCCCGTGCCGTGACTACCCCAAGCCCGCCTTCCATAGGCCAGGGGCTGGCGACTAGCACCAAGGCGTAAAATCCTGGTAAACAGGGAAGGCATTGCCTTTATAAGTAACAACCACCACAGAGTCAGCAAGCGGAAAGTAACTACAAGTGCAGAAAAGTAAAGGGGGCCGGAATACAAGCCCAACTGAAAGTACAACTGAAAAAGTAAAGAACAGCAACTGAAGAAAAGACGGCGGCCTCGTGTCGTCCACTGGCAATCCCACCTGAAGGGTGGGTACAGATAGCCTCCAGGCTCCTCGGGTCCCACGTCCGCTCCGAGCACGTCCCGCCCAGTGGTCCACCTCCAGGTACCGTCCTGCTCCACGCCCCAACCGAGATCAGCGCTGTCCGTCGTCTGCATCCAACACAACAAGGTGCGGGCATAGCCCGTGCAGGGGTGAGTATAAGCTACTCAGTAAGGACCCCGAGACCCCCAAAGGTCTCCCGAAATCCAGAAAGGATATAGCACAAAAGGAAGATGCAATCACGAAGTAACATCTGACTCGACTTAGGTATATGCCCATACATATACCTAAGTCCCCAATTCTAGCTCTGCTCACGAGCTCAAGAACAACTCAATCCACGCAGGAAAGCAAGACTCAAATCCACAAGGAGAGTAAACAGTAAATCCACAAAGGATAGTTCAACACAAACCACAAAGGAGAGTAACATAAGATTCAGCTCAACCAGGTATACTTTTTCAGATGACGTCAAAGATGATCACTGATCCATCTAAGTCGTCGGACCCACGAAGGATCGATAGGTACTAACCCCCGCAAAAGACCCACACAGGATCGGGCTCACACAGAACCTGTACGCAGTGGCTCACACAGAACCGGTAGTAAGGACCCACATAGGATCGGGCTCACACAGAACCTGTAGCACTGATCCACGTAGGATCGCTGAGTGGAGTAGTCGACGCAGTCCACTGAGGATCTCTGCACAGTCGTCGCCGCAGTCCACGAAGGATCTCTGCTCTGCCGTCGTCGCAGTCCACTGAGGATCTCTACTCTGCCGTCGTCGCAGTCCACGGAGGATCTCTGCTCTGTCGTCGAAGTCACAGCCAGCGCTAGGGTTCCCGCACACAGCGAGCTCGTTTAGGAGGGTCCGCTCCACGAGCCGAGAGGCTGATACATCAACTGACACGTAGTCCGAAGTTGATGTATCCAAAAGTTCCGTATCGACAACAGGATCTCAACGCAACAGACGGCGCGTCAATCGGACGCCCGGTCTGAGAGTTATTGGCATTTTCCTCCCAGGGGTCCGGTTGGTTTTTAGGGCAAAACCAACCCGACCGTACTCCGCCTGTATCCGATCCTCGGGTGGAGTATGCCAAAAGTTCCGTCTCACTTAGAGGAAACTACCACAGCTGACGGTACGTCGATCGGACGTCCGTAGCTCAAGTTATGAGCGTTTCCGCTCCGAGGGCCCGGTTGGTTTCGCGTACGAACCAACCCGGCCGAACCCAAAGTCTTCCTAAACCTTGAGTGTAATATACCGAAACGACCGTATCGATCCAAGGATCGCGTAGCCGCTGACGGTTCGTTAATCGGAGGTCCCAGGCCCAAGATATGGGCAAAAGACCGAAGAGGGCCCGAAAACGGGGGTTCTGGGCCCGGGGCGACTCGGCCCGAACCCCCCTGGGTCGGCCGAACCGGGTCGGCCCGACCCGGCCCGACCCGGCTAGGCCGGGTCCGGTCCGGCCTGGGCGCGGCCCGGCCGACGGACCGGACGGCTCGGCTTCGGCCGAGCGGCCGAAGAAACTGTCGCGGGTTTGACCCGCGGCTTGGAGGAACGCGGGCCGCGTGCAGGGTGGCCGGACCGCGGACGCGGTCCGGCGGTTCGCCGCCGCCGCGGCTCGGCCGCGGCGGAATTCCCGGCGGCGCGCCGGGCGCCGCCGCCTCCGGTCATCGGCGCCGCCGCGCCGGCGACCCGCGCCGCCGCCGCCTTCCGCGGGCCGCCGGAGTTGCTCCGGTGGCCCGTTTTGCCTCCCGTCTGCGCCATTGCTCCTCCCGGGGGCCGATCTTCACTGCGGGATCAACGGATCGCCCTTGCCGCACGGTTCGTCGTCATCCTCCAAATCCGCACAACAAAAGATCGGCGGAGGGTTGCCGGGTCTTGTTCGTTAGATTCGCACCCTCCGCGTTAGTCATAAACAACGGGAGGAAAGGAAAATAATCAACAACAATTTTAATTAAATTAAAATTGTTCGGAGATCAGGTTCTTTATTTTAAAAGAATAAACACGGGGAATAAAAATACTCCAACAACCCTTACCTTGTCATCGTCGGACGTGAGGTCGTCGCGGAATCGCTCGTCGCGGAAGGAGGGGATCGTCGCGTCGTTGCGGAGGAGACGTTCATCGCACCGCGGGAAAAACGTCGCGCCGACGATCTCCGGATCAAGATCAAACGGATTTAATTAATTTAAATCCGTTGATATCGAATTATAAAAAGGGGAGAATTAGAAGATTCGATTCTCACCTTTAACCGCTGATCGTAGGTCCGTCGCGGAAGAAGAGGCGCCGTAGAAGAAGAAGGAGAAGGTCGCGGAAAAGTTTGTTGACGTCGCGGATCGTGCGTCGTCGAATTCCGGTTCCGGCGTTCTTCGCATTCTTCGCGTTCTTCGCGTTCTTCGCGGGGAGGGTGGAGGTTTAGAGGATCTCACACAACAGGAGGATCCTCCAAAATAGACGAGTTTTTCTATTTTATTATTTTGCCAACAAACGCAAAACGCGTAAGTAACGACCCATTAAATTCGTTGAATTAATTCAACAAATGAAACAGCCCATTTAATTCACAAAATAAACCGCCCAATTAAATGGTCTGTTAAGAAATAAAGAAAACGCGTCGGTTGACTTTTCAGTTACTTTGACGGGTTTTCACGGGTGCGTTACTTAGCGAAAGAAACGGCGGGGCTCGTGCGGGTCCTGCCTCACAAATATCCTACCAAGAGGGTAGGATATTTCCGGATAGCACCCTATCCGCTTTAACTCAGTTCAAGTGGCTTCCAAGTGACTTCCAAGCAGCTTAAGTGAAATAAAATTAAGTTGTCGCACAAATTTTATTTTATTTCTGTCTTAAAGCCCCAAAATTTAAAAACCACGTCTGAGCAAACGCAACTCCGGAAGAGGCGTTTCTAAGCAAATATTGGCGCTGCGATTTCATCGGTGCCCTCAGAATTCGATTCCGGGCACCGGTTCAAAAGATAGAAAAACCCGCTCGTTCGTTCACTGAACGTACCCGAGCCAAACTTCGGAAATTGATTCCGGGCACACCGGGCCTCGGAATCAGGTGCCGTCTGAAGCTGCGCTCTTGTAAAATTCCAAAGAAAATTAAGAAAAAAAATTCCTTGAAATTTTCGGGTCTTTACATTACTCCCACCTCAGGGCTTTACGTCCCCGTAAAGATACATCAAAAACTAGGGGAACAAATGGGGGTACTGAGCACGCATCTGAGCCTCCCTCTCCCAAGTGCTCTCCTGGAGGATCCCGTGCTGCCATCTGACGCGCACAAGAGGAATCGACCGCCCACGTAGGACCCACTCCTGTCGATCCTCGATCTCCACTGGGACCTCCGCAAAAGTCGCCCCATCGTCCACGTCCAGCTCCCCAAAGTCGATGATGTGCGTCGGGTCGTGCACGTATCTCCTCAGCTGAGACACGTGAAAGACGTCGTGCACCCGGTGCAACTGAGGTGGTAGAGCCAGGCGATAAGCCACCTCTCCTATCCTGCTGAGGACCTGGAAAGGCCCGATGAAGCGTGGAGACAACTTGCCGCCTCGGCCAAATCTCTGTAAACCACGTCGAGGTGAGACACGCAAAAAGACGTGGTCGCCATCCTCGAACTCTAGTGGCCTCCGCCTCCTGCCAGCATATGACTTATGCCGGCTCTGAGCTGTCCTCATCCTCTCCTGGATGATCTGGACCTTCTCTGTCGTGGCTCGGACCATCTCTGGTCCCACGAGTGCTGACTCCCCAGGGTCTGTCCAGCACAACGGTGATCTGCAGGGTCTGCCGTACAACGCCTCGTATGGTGCCATCCCGATGGTGGAGTGGTAGCTGTTGTTGTACGCGAACTCCACCAAGGGTAGGTGGTCCTCCCAGCTGCGACCAAAGTCGAGAACACATGCAAGGAGCATGTCCTCGAGTGTCTGTATGGTCCTCTCCGTCTGACCATCCTTCTGAGGGTGGAAGGCAGTGCTCAGATGGAGTCGCGTCCCGAACGCCTCCTGCAACCCCTTCCAAAGCCGGGAAGTGAAACGAGCATCTCGATCGGAGACGATAGACGATGGCACACCGTGAAGCCGTACGATCTCCTGGACGTAAAGACGTCCCAAGCTCTCCACTGAGCCCTGCTCTCTGATGGGTAAGAAGTGTGCCGACTTGGTGAGTCGGTCGACAATCACCCAAATGGAGTCGTGACCTCTGTAAGTGCGTGGAAGTCCAGTCACGAAGTCCATAGATATGCCATCCCACTTCCACTCCGGGACCTCCAAGGGCTGTACCAAGCCTGCTGGTACCTGATGCTCTGCCTTCACCTGCTGGCAGGTGAGGCATCGTGAAACGAACTCTGCCACAGCTTTCTTCATGCCCGGCCACCAGTGCTTTCGTCTGAGATCCTGGTACATCTTCGCCACTCCGGGATGTACCGCCAAGGGATAAGTGTGAAACTCTCTCAGCACCTCCTCCCGTAAAGCGACAGGTACGAAGGTACGTCCTCTGAAAAGGATGTCGTGCTCTGCTCCAAGGGAGAAGCCATCAGGCGCCTGACCTGAGGATATCAGTGCACGCCGGGTCTCACAGTCAGTGTCCCCACGCTGAGCCTCTCTGACCCACTGTAGAAGTGGAGGAGAGACTGTGAGAGACTGAAGAAAGGCTGCTCCATCTCTATCCACGAAGGATATCTGTAAGGAGGCTAGCTACTCCGTCGCCTCCTCAAGTAGCTAAATGCCCGTCCTCCTGCTGAGGGCATCGGCTACCACGTTCCCCTTCCCAGGAGTATAGACTATCTCAAAGTCATAGTCCTGGAGGAACTCAAGCCATCTTCGCTGTCTCAGGTTTAGGTCCTTCTGAGAGAAGATATACCTGAGACTCTGGTGGTCAGAAAAGACTGTGAAGCGCTCGCCCATCAGATAGTGCCGCCAAGTCTTCAGAGCGAAGACCACTGCTACTAACTCCAGGTCATGAGTGGCGTAGTTCTGCTCATGCGGCCTCAACTGACATGATCCGTAGGCGATCACGGCTCTCTCCTGCATCAGGACGCACCCGAGTCCAGTCCCTGATGCATCGCAGTAAACTACGTACCCAACTCCCTCCTCAGGCAACCTCAAGATAGGTGCGCTGGTCAATCTCTGTCTCAGCTCCTGGAAGCTCTGCTGACATCTGTCTGACCACACAAAGGGTTTCCCCTTCTTCGTCAAGGCTGAGAGTGGTGCCGCAACTCTGGAGAAGTCTGGCACAAATCTCCGATAGTATCCGGCTAGGCCCAAGAAGCTCCGCACCTCCGTCACGCTCCTGGGTGTCTCCCAAGCTAGCACTGCCTTGATCTTCGCGGGATCCACAGCAACTCCCGCCTCAGAGATGACGTGCCCCAAGAAGTGGACCTCACGTAACCAGAACTGGCACTTTGAGAGCTTTCCATAAAGCTGGTGCTCTCGGAGTGTGTCTAGCACAACTCGCAGGTGGTAGGCATGCTCCTCCTCAGTCGTCGAGTATACCAAAATGTCGTCAATGAAGACCACGACAAATCGGTCGAGGTATGGCTGGAAGATCCTGTTCATGAGGCTCATGAACACTGCTGGAGCATTGGTTACGCCTAATGGCATAACCAAGAACTCATAATGGCCATACCGACACCTGAAGGTCGTCTTCTGCACGTCCTCGTCTCGAACTCTGAGCTGATGATAGCCTGACCGGAGGTCTATCTTCGAGAACCACCGCGCTCCCTTGAGCTGATCGAAGAGGTCATCAATCTGTGGCAGCGGATACTTGTTCCTCACTGTCACCTGGTTCAGGCGACGATAGTCGACACACAGTCGCAAGCTCCCGTCCGCCTTCTTGGCGAACAAAATCGGGGAAGCCCAGGGTGAAACACTGGGTCGGATAAACCCCTTGCTCTGCAAGTCCTCCAACTGTACCCGCAGCTCCCGAAGCTCGGCGGGGGCCATCCGATATGCTGGAGTAGATATCGGGGCTGTCCCGGGGTACAAGTCGATGTAAAAGTCTACCTCTCTACGAGGAGGTAGCCCTGGAACGTCGTCGGGAAAGACGTCCACGTACTGGTCCACCACTGCAGGAAAAGCTGGACTCCGCACTTCCACTGCTCCTAGGATGAGGCTAGCCAACTGATGAGAGATGGGTTGCACTCTCCTCCGCGGAAGTCCATCCTGTGATGCAAAGGTTCCCTTCTCGCCAGTGAAGGTAAACCTGCTCCCGTCGGTGCGAACACATCGCACCTTGCGCCTAAAACAGTCGATCTGGGCATGAACCGTGGATAGCCAATCCATGCCCAAGATGACGTCGTAAGGCCTCGACGCCGCTACAAGGAGATCCCAGCCGAAGCTCTCGCCTCCTAGAGTAAGCTCACACTGCCGGCACCAGTGCGTAATCGTCGAGTCTGCTCCCGTGGGAGTCTCTAGCCGTAAGGATCGAGCCAACGGCTCAGTCGGAATCTCCGAGCTCCGAACAAGGGTAGAGGCTATGAAAGAGTGACTCGCTCCTGTGTCTATAAGTACTGCAGCAAGGGTGGAATAGACACAGATCGTACCTCGAATCATCTCTGGCATGTCGGGGTCGTAGGCCTCCACTGCCTGGAGTTGGGCCTGTCCCTGTCCGCCAGCTCCCTGTGGTCGAGGTGGCCCTCCTGGTGGTGGTGGGGGTAGAGCCTGGAAGCGTCGCCCACCACCCGCTGCTCGGCCAGCTCCTCTGCCTCGTCCGCCTCCTCCCTGCGGACCGCCACGGTCGACCCTCTGCCTCTGCCTGGGTGGCCCCTCCACCGTCTGCTGCTCCTCTGATCGGCGAGTCGGGCAGTCACGAGCCATGTGACCCTGCCCGCCGCAGGAGTAGCACAGCCTGCCTCTCGGAAGGCTGGCACTCCGCTGTGTGCCCCGCACTGCTGAGCCGGTGTCCTGAGGCCGTCTGCGTGGGGGTCTGGTCTTCCTGGACCTGAGAGTCATCCGTCGGCTACCTGCTGCCGAAGACTCAGCTACCTGCTGCCCTGCGCTAGGTCTCGCCGCTGAAGAAGGCTCTGCCAGGAAGCTCTCGATCAGGAGGGCTCGCTCCAGCACTCCCGCCTGGGTCGGAATGCTGAGGGGGATCAGCGACGCCCGAATCTCCTGTCGCAAGCCCTGCTCGAAGGTCCGGGCCCGGAAGAAGGGGTCCCGTACCATGTCGGTCGAGTAGCGAGATAGGTCAGTGAACCTCGCCGCGTACTGAGCGACCGTCATGCTGCCCTGGCGCAGCTGGAGAAGCTCCTGGATGCGCACCGCTCGGAGGGTGGCCGGGACGAACTCAGAGCGGAAGAGGCTCTCGAAGTCTGTCCAGAGCAAGGATGCCTCATCGTGAACCTGGAGCATCAAGCTCCACCATCGTCCTGTCGCCGCCTGCAGGAGGCTCGCCGCGAGAATCACCATGAGATCCACTGGTGTCCTCACTAACCTAAAGATCCGTACCACCGCCTCTAGCCAGTCCTCGGCGGCCTGGGGGTCCGCCTCACCGCGAAACCTGGGCGGTCGCTGGCTCTAAAACTCATGCAGTGCCCTGAGGCGACGTGCATCGTCAGCGTCTGGTACTGGTAGCATCGGTGGCTCGGCGGGTAAAGCTACCGCCGGTGCCACTGCTGGCAAAGGGCTCTGCACCGAGGCCTCGTCGCTCGGTGGGCTGCCGTCGCGCCCTACACTCGGAACCCTAGCTGGCTGTCGTCGCGGGGCCATCCTGAAAAGGAGAACAAGAGCACCACAGTCAGAACAGTATACCTGGTGAGCTGGCACAAGTAATCACAAGGAAAACCTGAGACTTTCATAAAGCAGATCAGTATACCCGGTGAGCTGACACAAGTAATCACGAAGAAAACTTGAAACACACACGCAATCAATGTTTTCATGCATTAAGTCGGAAATCAGGAGTCAGGGTCCTGGTGTACGGATACGTCGGCCGCCGCACCATCACTGGGCTCCCTGAACTGATAACCACACTCAATACACTAAACACTATTGCTTCATATAGAAAGAAAAGACGATCAGAGTCTGCGGTAGAACCAACCACCTCTGATACCAATTTGTCACGACCCGACCTCGGGGCCCGTGCCGTGACTACCCCAAGCCCGCATTCCATAGGCCAGGGGCTGGCGACTAGCACCAAGGCGTAAAATCCCGGTAAACAGGGAAGGCATTGCCTTTATAAGTAACAACCACCACAGAGTCAGCAAGCGGAAAGTAACTACAAGTGCAGAAAAGTAAAGGGGGCCGGAATACAAGCCCAACTGAAAGTACAACTGAAAAAGTAAAGAACAGCAACTGAAGAAAAGACGGCGGCCTCGTGTCGTCCACTGGAAATCCCACCTGAAGGGTGGGTACAGATAGCCTCCAGGCTCCTCGGGTCCCACGTCCGCTCCGAGCACGTCCCGCCCAGTGGTCCACCTCCAGGTACCGTCCTGCTCCACGCCCCAACCGAGATCAGCGCTGTCCGTCGTCTGCATCCAACACAACAAGGTGCGGGCATAGCCCGTGCAGGGGTGAGTATAAGCTACTCAGTAAGGACCCCGAGACCCCCGAAGGTCTCCCGAAATCCACAAAGGATATAGCACAAAAGGAAGATGCAATCACGAAGTAACATCTGACTCGACTTAGGTATATGCCCATACATATACCTAAGTCCCCAATTCTAGCTCTGCTCACGAGCTCAAGAACAACTCAATCCACGCAGGAAAGCAAGACTCAAATCCACAAGGAGAGTAAACAGTAAATACACAAAGGATAGTTCAACACAAACCACAAAGGAGAGTAACATAAGATTCAGCTCAACCAGGTATACTTTTTCAGATGACGTCAAAGATGATCACTGATCCATCTAAGTCGTCGGACCCACGAAGGATCGATAGGTACTAACCCCCGCAAAAGACCCACACAGGATCGGGCTCACACAGAACCTGTAGGCAGTGGCTCACACAGAACCGGTAGTAAGGACCCACATAGGATCGGGCTCACACAGAACCTGTAGCACTGATCCACGTAGGATCGCTGAGTGCAGTAGTCGACGCAGTCCACTGAGGATCTCTGCACAGTCGTCGCCGCAGTCCACGAAGGATCTCTGCTCTGCCGTCGTCGCAGTCCACTGAGGATCTCTGTTCTGCCGTCGTCGCAGTCCACGGAGGATCTCTGCTCTGTCTTCGAAGTCACAGCCAGCGCTAGGGTTCCCGCACACAGCGAGCTCGTTTAGGAGGGTCCGCTCCACGAGCCGAGAGGCTGATACATCAACTGACACGTAGTCCGAAGTTGATGTATCCAAAAGTTCTGTATCGACAACAGGATCTCAACGCAACAGACGGCGCGTCAATCGGACGCCCGGTCTGAGAGTTATTGGCATTTTCGTCCCAGGGGTCCGGTTGGTTTTTAGGGCAAAACCAACCCGACCGTACTCCGCTTGTATCCGATCCTCGGGCGGAGTATGCCAAAAGTTCCTTCTCACTTAGAGGAAACTACCACAGCTGACGGTACGTCGATCGGACGTCCGTAGCTCAAGTTATGAGCGTTTCCGCTCCGAGGGCCCGGTTGGTTTCGCGTACGAACCAACCCGGCCGAACCCAAAGTCTTCCGAAACCTTGAGTGTAATATACCGAAACGACCGTATCGATCCAAGGATCGCGTAGCCTCTGACGGTTTGTTAATCGGAGGTCCCAGGCCCAAGATATGGGCAAAAGACCGAAGAGGGCCCGAAAACGGGGGTTCTGGGCCCGGGGCGACCCGGCCCGAACCCCCCTGGGTCGGCCGAACCGGGTCGGCCCGGCCGACCGGACCGGCCGGCTCGGCTTCGGCCGAGCGGCCGAAGAAACTGCCGCGGGTTTGACCCGCGGCTTGGAGGAACGCGGCCCGCGCGGGCCGCGTGCAAGGTGGCCGGACCGCGGACGCGGTCCGGCGGTTCGCCGCCGCCGCGGCTCGGCCGCGGCGGAATTCCCGGCGGCGCGCCGGGCACCGCCGCCTCCGGTCGTCGGCGCCGCCGCGCCGGCGACCCGCGCCGCCGCCGCCTTCCGCGGGCCGCCGGAGTTGCTCTGGTGGCCCGTTTTGCCTCCCGTCTGCGCCATTGCTCCTCCCGGGGGCCGATCTTCACTGCGGGATCAACGGATCGCCCTTGCCGCACGGTTCGTCGTCGTCCGCCAAATCCGCACAACAAAAGATCTGTGGAGGGTTGCCGGGTCTTGTTCGTTAGATCCGCACCCTCCGCGTTAGTCATAAACAACGGGAGGAAAGGAAAATAATCAACAACAATTTTAATAAAATTAAAATTGTTCGGAGATCAGGTTCTTTATTTTAAAAGAATAAACACGGGGAATAAAAATACTCCAACAACCCTTACCTTGTCGTCGTCGGACGTGAGGTCGTCGCGGAATCGCTCGTCGCGGAAGGAGGGGATCGTCGCGTCGTTGCGGAGGAGACGTTCGTCGCACCGCGGGAAAAACGTCGCGCCGACGATCTCCGGATCAAGATCAAACGGATTTAATTAATTTAAATCCGTTGATATCGAATTATAAAAAGGGGAGAATTAGAAGATTCGATTCTCACCTTTAACCGCTGATCGTAGGTCCGCCGCAGAAGAAGAGGCGCCGTAGAAGAAGAAGGAGAAGGTCGCGGAAAAGTTTGTTGACGTCGCGGATCGTGCGTCGTCGAATTCCGGTTCTGGTGTTCTTCGCGTTCTTCGCGTTCTTCGCATTCTTCGCGGGGAGGGTGGAGGTTTAGAGGATCTCGCACAACAGGAGGATCCTCCAAAATAGACGAGTTTGTCTATTTTATTATTTTGCCAACAAACGCAAAACGCGTAAGTAACGACCCATTAAATTCGTTGAATTAATTCAACAAATGAAACAGCCCATTTAATTCACGAAATAAACCGCCCAATTAAATGGTCTGTTAAGAAATAAAGAAAACGCGTCGGTTGAATTTTCAGTTACTTTGACGGGTTTTCGCGGGTGCGTTACTTAGCGAAAGAAACGGCGGGGCTCGTGCGGGCCCTGCCTCACAAATATCCTACCAAGAGGGTAGGATATTTCCGGATAGCACCCTATCCGCTTTAACTCAGTTCAAGTGGCTTCCAAGTGACTTCCAAGCAGCTTAAGTGAAATAAAATTAAGTTGTCGCACAAATTTTATTTTATTTCTGTCTTAAAGCCCCAAAATTTAAAAACCACGTTTGAGCAAACGCAACTCCGGAAGAGGCGTTTCTAAGAAAATGTCGGCGCTGCGATTTCATCGGTGCCCTCAGAATTCGATTCCGGGCACCGGTTCAAAAGATAGAAAAACCCGCTCGTCCGTTCACTGAACGTACCCGAGCCAAACTTCGGAAATTGATTCCGGGCACACCGGGCCTCGGAATCAGGTGCCGTCTGAAGCTGCGCTCTTGTAAAATTCCAAAGAAAATTAAGAAAAAAATTTCCTTGAAATTTGCGGGTCTTTACAGATTGTTTATGATAAAGTTATAGATGATGAAATTTTATTATCAACCTATAATCTTATGAATTTTATTATACTTTTTTATAGTTATTAAATATTTTCCTTTAAATTTCCATCTTTAAGTACTCAATAGATGGGAAAAAATCTTTTATGTAAAAATGACTTTATTTCTATATTCGGTCAAAAATCGTTTCTCTTCCATGTCTATGTTTTATAAAAATGTTTTCTAGAATAGTTTTTATAAACTCTTATGATTATTTAAATCCGTTATTAGAAATTATAAAAGTTTCAAAATGTTTTAAAAAATAATATTATTATAATTTTTTGAATGAGGTGCTTTTGACTTTTTTATAGAATTGTGAAAGGAATGAATTCATTTTACATATATGGAATGAACAGAATTTCCTTCCATTATGAACACTCATAGATTTTAATATTCCATTATAATTTTCTAGGAATATTTTAAAATAAATAGTTTTCTTTAATATTATATAAATTTTTATATTTTAAGTAATTTATTTCAAAGTGGAAAGGTTATTTTCCTCAATAAATGTTCCAAGTTATATTTTAAAGAAAATTTTCATTTATGATAATATAATTTTATGTTACTGATGTTTTATTAGGGATACATTTCTATGATACTATAATATCACATAACCCACAATCCTGAATTCGGTGAAGAAATTGTAAACTTTACATTTCCGTCTTTGATATTGATGTTGGTGACCAAGTTTTCACTATCCAAAACATACAATATAAAACATAAAGTATTGGATCACTTACATTCTATAGGTCCTTTAAGGTTTTTAGTTTTAAATAATTATAACAAAATCTTATATAAAAAATACCCATTTCATTAAATGGGAATTTTCCCCACTTAATCTATCTTTTCTTATTTCATATTTAGTCATCATCATCATCCATATGAAATCCATTATAGACATAATTCATTATACCTTATTCTTTATAACATAGGTAAAAGGAAACATAATAAGGGTGAGATCAAACTCTCAATAAGGGTAAACATAAGCATTAGCAATTGAATGTCATTAATGAGAATAAGAGTGAATGAGAGAATCATAAAAGAACTTATACCCATCAATACCTGGATCATAAAATATGAAAACATTAAAAAGGAACGAGTCATTAAAATCAATAATCATGAGCCATGTGAAATCAATCTTGATCATAAGAATCATTATAAACCCATAATAAGAATTAAAAAAACATGATATTATCTTGGAACACTTTTCTTCAAAACACATATTAAACAAATGTTATAAATAACAGGATCCCAGTTAAATACATAATATAAACCCTGAGGTATCTCTCTCCTTATTTCCTCTCAATAAAACATATATTACTCAATGCATTAGAGTGTTATCTGGGTACACCTATCATTTAAGCTATAATGGGACCACCAAGAACTGTCTAGGATACCCCATCATATAAGATATAACGGTCTCACCTGGAACTGTTTGGGCTGCCCCATCATATAAGTTTTAACAAGCCTACCTGACACTATCTAAGAAAATGCATCATATAAATATCTATGAATCTAAATATTAATAATGTAAAAAGATATTTCATTTAATCATAAAACACAAAGAAACAATATTTACTCTTTCTAAAACATGATTAACCCCTGGAAAATAAATGGGTTCCATAAAAATTTCTTTGAAGCATGATTAACTTTTTAAAGAGAAATGGGTTACATAAAAATATCTTTCAAACATGACTAATTCATAGAAGATAAATGAGTTCCATAACAATCACTTTGAAACCTGACTTACCCATGGAAGAGAAGTTGGATTCATACACATCATTTCATGATAAACCATTCATAGAAATAATAATAATTGTATACTTGGTTCATATACTAGGAAAAACCTAAGTTATATCAAAGGATGTCATCTTAGATAGAGAAGTAATTTGAATGATCACTTAGAACATTTCTTAAGGAAAATAACCTTTTTTTAAAATAACTTTTTAAAACATAAAACATTTTGAAAATAATTTTCCAAAAATTTCAGGCATATTATGAAAAAAAAATCATAAAAATTAACCATGTATACTTTCAAATTAATATTCAAATAAATGGCAGTCATGTCGGTGGGTAATTCCATACATGTCATAAAGAACATTCCTTTTTCATGTTAAAAAGGTTAGAAAAATGGATTTTTCAGAAATAGACAATAAGATTCATTTTATACCATTATTAAAATAAAAAAATGTGTAATTTTTTTTAATAAATAATTTTTAAAAGGTTAAAAACATTTTTGAAAACATTTTTAGAAAAAACGTTTTTGTAATAAAATTAATTTCTGATTGAAGAGAGAAATGAAGTCTGATTTCTATAAAAAGTTTTTATCAATTATTTCAAGTACCAAAGAGTGTAAAAATCAAATATTAATTGAAAATATAATTAATAAACATATTAGAATAAAATATAGGATAATTCTTGAGAAATAGATTATAAATTTATCATTATTGGAAGCATAATCATAAACAAACCTGATAAATGATGATATTGTAACATAAAACTCAAACCACTTTTGTAACTTTGAATCATAATCCCCATGAAAGAATAAAATTAAATGAAACTTATAATATCATTAAAATAATGATATTTATGATATAAAATGTTCATGGATCACTATATACACCTCATAAAAGAGGATATGTGTATAACATAACACGCGTCACAAAGAAAAAAAATTGAGAAAAAATCCATTACTGCTTTTGTAACATTGAAACTAAAAACCCCATGAAATAGAGATCCTAAAAAAGATATTTAAATACCTAAAAAATATTTATATGAATAAAATAATACATTTATGGGTATTATATATACCACACATGTGAATATGTCATATATCTCACAGAAATAAAAGTGAGATGAGAAAATCCTTACCTTAAGTCTGACTTGTCACGTGTGTCTCTATATTCTTGAATAAAATACTTATGTTAATTATTTAATTTATTGAGAAAAAATTTCAATTTCATTACTACTATTATTTAACTTATTAACATGTTATATACAATTTCATAATCGATTATGTTTACATCATATGTTTTGACCATATTTGGCTTGTGTGTAAAAAATGACTTAGGTAGGTTGACTATAGTCAAAGTGGTCATTATTTAAATATATACAGAATAATAATAATGAAATAATTATAATATTTTTACATCAATTATTATTTTTAAACCCATCATGAAATATTATGATGAAAAATGAACAAACTTTATGATCATGGAGATGGCAGGTCGTACATACGCATCAGTAATATTTCCATTTTTCAATGATCATTATGAAAAGAAGTTAAATAATATTTTATCTTTAAAAAATTATAATAATAACATAAATACCATATTTATTAATTATATATACTTATATATATAATTATTATTATGTGGTGATGAAAAAATAATCACATCTCTTTGAGGAAGCAGTAGTCCACACGTCTACGAATGGAATTACCATTTTTCATTGAGTGAAAAGGTAATGATAAAATGATATATTATATTTAAAAATTTATAAATATGTATTTAATATCTTAAATATTTCATTTATATCATATATATTTATTATATTTTGCCTTATTACCTTTCATTTAACGTGTTATTGAAAAATGAATTACATCGCTTCGTGAGGCGGTAGCCTGTTGTATACATGAGCGATGTTGTCATATCCCTTATGGAATGGAATGTAAAAGGGTATATATTATATAATTAATCCATAGGTATAATTATTTTATAAATATTATATATAAACTTTATATCCATCATCATACTCAATCGTGATAAGTGGTAATGGAAAAATGAATGATATCGTTTCATGAGGTAGTAGTCCGCCGTACACATGAATGACGATTTTATAACCCATTTGATGGAAATGTGTGTTTTATTAGGTCATGAACTTAATATAAAAACATATAATTATATTTAATATATTTATTTTATTATATAATCATGGTATAAGAAGAAATTAATGGGGTGTAGAAAGAAATAATTAAAAATTGATCATTGATTAATGTTACCTCTTATTTGGGTAACTCATTTTGGTTTGCACAAAGAGCCTTCCTCGGTTGTATTTATACCCAAATTAAGGATTATATGATGATATTATGGATTTTTATAATTTATTTAGGCCATTATTTTCCAAAACAAATAGATTTAAAGTGTGAATAGGGGA
Organism: Viscum album; assembly: GCA_963277665.1. Classification (NCBI taxonomy): domain Eukaryota; kingdom Viridiplantae; phylum Streptophyta; class Magnoliopsida; order Santalales; family Viscaceae; genus Viscum; species Viscum album. Next base: position 1,585,124,108 of record OY728141.1, on the reverse strand, counting down.
GGATAGGTGGTGGCCTTTTATAAGTGGGGTGAGTAGAACAGTTGTAATTTTTTTGAAAGAGTGAATTATATCCACATTTTTTACAAGTCATCAGGACCGAATAATGGTCCATTATCTAGAATAAAAGTTATAATGTCAAAATATGGCCATAAAATGGGTGTTGTAAAAATTTTGAAGTCGTTTTCCCTTAATTTTAACGTTTAATCCCTCAGTAAACTCATTTTTAACTTAATCGTTGTGATTAATTTTAACTCTTTTCAATAATCATTATGGTGAAAAATTAATTTGGACTTAAATTATAAATTATTATAATTAAAAAAATTGTGTCCATTTTTTCTAAATTCAATTCATATATGTTGCATAATTTAATTTAATATTAATCTGGCTTACGCGGCGAGACAACGGATTTTTAAGAATATTATTTTTTTTAGAAAAAGATGATCATATATTAACTCTATGAATAATAATAATTATTATATAAAAATAAATTTATATATATTTCATTTAAAACGTTCCCCATTAGATAATATTTTAATTAATTAAAATGGACAAGCATTAGGCATTTTAGAACAGTATTTAGAAAAACCTGTTTTTAAACCCAAAAACAAACTTATACTAAAAACAAATATAAAGTTGATTAAAAGTAATTAAGAGGATTAAATATAACTAAATAATAATTATTATACTTTAAAAAATATTCAAAATATATTGGTACTTTTAAATTACATAATTTATTGAAAATAAAATACATTTTACAAAAATAATGATTTTTTACTATTCACAAAAAAATCAATATTTTCCAAAAGGTCCTTAAATTTAACCCAAATTAAATTTTGATATTATGATTACAAAAAAAGGATTCCATTTTATCAATACTTTTTATAAAGGTTCCAAAATTTTATTATAATATTTTTTTCATGAAAATAAATAAAATTATTTTTGAAGAAAACATATTTTTGACGAATAAAATCACTTTACTAAATAATTGATTGATTATTTACTAAAAATTTACCAATAATTTCTATTGATTAATAAATATATATATATATCATAAAATAGTTAATAATATTCATACATTCTAATTTAATGGCTAGGTTATAAAGGTAATTTATATAATGAGTTGTTTATATTCGGTGTTGTGTATTGAATATGCTATCAAACATAAAAATATCAGGGTTGTGTGTAACACAAGATAAAAAAAGTGTTGCGTGCAATTCAATATGAACATAGTGTTGTGTTTAATTTAATAAAAACTCATTGTTTTGTATCCTTTATGTTATCAAATATAATTTTCTTCTTTTGAAATCCCAAGGTGTTACAAATACCATCCTTATTAATTCTATAGATGGTTTATGAATATGATGACAAGATTTTTATGAAACTCGTTTATTTTTCATAGTTTCTTCAATGATGAAATTTTGAATCCTTTATGAAACTTTTTTCTTTTCTATGGTTATGATAAAGTGTTTATAAATTCTATTTTCTTTGTATGGGTTATAATATGATGATTGTTTTATGATCTTGTGGAACATATATGTATTATTTTCATTATGTTATAGGCGGACCCAGAATTATATATCCCTCAAAAACATTATAAAATATGGATATCTCCTAAGATAATATGTAATAGAATGGGTTTTGGACTCAAATCAGTAAGGTACTTTGTCCATTATGCTAGTCTTGGGAGTGAACCTGGACTAATATGATAATTTGGGGAGTGAATCCAATCCACTATGATAGTCTATGAATTTGTCCTTTACTACCAGGGAAATGATTTTCTAAACTTATATGTATGAAACAAATTTATGACTTGAGCTAATTTTATTCTCTCATGGGAAATGTTCAATAATTCCTTTATGATTCATGTCTTATGAACTGTCATGCATTATTCTGTGAATCAAGATTATGATCTATGATATATAAGTTATGGTATTCAAACATTATGCTCAATTTATCAAACTCATATTTACATGTTATGTTTATTAAATCCTTTATATATCACTTTTTTATCCTTACAGATCATAAGATCTCACCCTTTCTTATGTTCCCTTTCCTCAACATATGAAGAAGGGTATTATGTATGAAATGTATAATAAGGGTGCTACGTATGAACAAATTGCTGTGAGATGATGTAGTTAAATTATGAAGGAGTTTTTTATGTATCCATGTTTCCAAAGATGCAATACCTATATGATTTGGGCATGGATCATGTTTTTATGTATTGAATATTTATCTACTAATATGTGATGTTTATATATGAAAATTATGGGTTACTATAGTTGCTATCAAAGCAAGGTTCAGTAACCTTTAAATACTAGGATAATAAAAAATTATTAAGAACCCTAATTATAATCCAATGTATAGGATAAGTTCATAATACATGGTATATAAATGACTGTGTTTTTTATAAAAAAATACATGTGTGGATACTATAAGTGAATTTAGTTTTCAAAAAGATACATCTAGGGGAAATAACCCTGAAAAGTGTTCGTCAAGTATATCACTATCATCATTTTTTTTCACAGTGAGTGTGCCCTTACTATACACCTGGTTTGAAACTCTAGGGGGTATTATTAATTTACATTTTCTTTATGAACCATTATGAAGGATTTAAATTGATTATGATCATTGATAACATGTGTTAAACCTAAGGTTCTATATATTGAAAAGTAGGTGTCATAATTTATACATCCTATAAATGATTTTTAATGATTATGTAGTTTCCCTCTAGGGTTATTTTTTATTAAACAATGATTTTTGGTTTTATTCAATGGATAAAACCCAAAGTAACCCTGTTAATGCTGAATGTAATAGACAATTATATGATTTTCCTCCTAAGTAACCAAATTTTATGGGAGTTGATATAATAAATATTATTATTATACTTATGAAACATTCAAAAGATATGAGTCCTGTTGAGATTCCAAATGAGAAAAGTAGGGTATAATTTATATTAAGTCCTTTATGGGGAAACATCCACCTTATCTTATTGGGTCTACTGATCCTCTTGTTTCTTAGGAATAGATCGGTAAAATTGAAAATATATTTTCTATTATCCATTGTTTGGAACCTAAAAAAGTTATTTTAGTTGTTTATCATTGGGAAGATGAAGCATATTAAAGGTGTAATCTTATCAAGAACACAAGGAAACATGAATAAATTTAATCCATGGAGTGGGATGATATTAAGAGACTATTTACCAATAATTACTCTCATCATATTCTTTATTGGAAAATGTGGAAGTAATTCCTTGAGCTAATGTAGAAGGATGGTGAATTTGTTAGTACATATCAGGAAAATTTTAAATGAATTGTGAGGTATTCATGTGGAATTATCATACAACCTGAATGTATAGTTGATCAATTCTTTAGTGGTTTAATACCAAGTCTTTTATGGTCATTATCCATAAGTTACTTCATTAGCTATGAAGAAATCATGTAATGTTCTATAAAGGTGGAAATACAGATTGCAGTTACCCATGAATCTTGTGGTTTTGATAAGAAAATAGAGATGGAATTTAATGGAAATTATAAAAACCTTGGGGAGATGAAGATGACCCTTAATAATTAATGTGTGGAAGGAATCATTTAGGGAATTGTGTTAAGGTAACTATTAAATGTTTCTAGTTTGAAAAATAATATTATTAGAAAATTGAATGTTGAAGTGATGGGAGGAATAAGTTATCTAATGACAAATAAAAAACAACACTAAATAAACCACCAACATTAAATTATTGAAAATGAAATGGGTATAGGATTTATTCTTACTAGTTATCTAATCTGAATTTTAGTAATGATGATCGATGTAAGAAACCTTTTAATTCTAGAGAGAAAGGGAAATATCATGTGATCACTATGGCTGATGTGGGGTGCGATAATGAAGTGGTGAAAGGTATACTTACCATCCATTTTTGGAACTATTAATTCCTTAATTGATTCTAGATCAAACCAATTTTTTATATCTAAATAATTTTCTAAGGGTGTCCTAATACCACCTCAATGATTATAATTTGAATTATAATTGAAAACCCATAATGGTTAGTTGATCACATATCAAGTATATAATTCACCTCTAATTGAAGTTTGTGGGAATTAATTTCATTTAAATCATTTTATTCTATATACAGTTAAATTTTATGTCATCTAAGGCATGTATTAGATTTTTCTACATAAATATCACATCAATTTTCAAGTAATGGAAGTGATGTTTGATATTCAAAACCAACTTATGATATTCTATCCAAGTGATGATAAATTTGATCTTATGATGGAAATCAAATCCATTACATGGTTCTTCATTCCTATTAAAATGGGTGTTTATCTCAGATATTTTGGGAAAAACTAAACATAAAAAATATTCCCATTTTGTAGGATTTGGTAGATTTCTTTCTAGAAGAGTTGTCTAGTCTTCCCCAAAATCATGAATTTGAGTTTTTAATCGAATTCATACTTGTTTCTAAACCTATTTCAATGATTCCATATAGAATGGCCCAGATTGAGTTATAATAATTAAAGAAGAAAATCCAAGATAATCATGACAAGTGATTCATTCGGAAAAGTAAATAACCATGAGGTTAAACAATTTTTTTCATTAAGAAGAATGATATGTTTATGCAACTCTACATTTATTATCTGGAACTCCACATGATCACAGTCAAGAATATGTATCATATTCCTCTTATTGATGATTTGTTTAATCAACTATTTAGATCTAGATACTTTTACAATATTTCACTTCATTATAGATATCATCAATTGAGTTTAAAGAAAGAGGATATACCCAAGAAAAATTTTCTTATGTGGTATGGAAACTATGGTATTAAATTGATTTCACTTGGTCTTACTAATAACACCATTATCTTCATTAGTATAACTAATAGATTCATTATAGATTACCTTGATCCATTTATGGTAGTATTTATTGACTATATTCTTATATATTCAAAGATAAAGGAGTGGTATGAAGATCACATGAGGATTTTACTGAAGGCCCAAACAAAGGATGACATGTATGAAAAATATTCAAATTGTGAATTTTGGATATAAAAAGTATCATTTTTGGGTCATATAATCTCATGATAGGGTATATCAATGTACCCATAAAAGACTAAAGTTACTAAATAGTGGCATATACTAACCATGGTGGCAAAGATCCATAGTTTTTTTTGGTTTGACTGGACATTATTGATGTGTTATAGAGAATTATTCATATCTATCTAATCCACTCAATAGGTTAACTTGAAATGGAACCAAGTTCCTTATGATATATGGCTATCAATAAAATTTCAGTAGAATAAAAGAGAATGTTATTAAATTAACCTATTCTTACAATACCCTGAATCGGTGAAGGGTTTATAATCTATAGTGATTCATTGAATAATGGATTGGTATGTTTCCTCATGTGAAATGATATTGTGATAGGTTATGCCTCACGATAATTAAAAGTTAATGAAAAAAAAATTAGTAACTCATGATTTATATTTAGCTATAGGGATTTTTATATTAAAGATATATAGGCATTATCTTTATGGAGAAAGGTGTGACATATATTCTAATCATAAAATTATAAAGTATATATTCACTCATAAGGAGATAAATATTTACTATAAAATATGGTTGGAGTTGATTAAATATTATGACTGCTCAATACATTACCAACCAGAAAAATCAAACAAGGTGGTTAATGATTTTAGTTGAAAGGAACATTCTAGATTATCTATGATGGGGATAACAAAAGATCCAATATTTTTGGATTTTTAAATAATGGATCTAGAAATCATTATAGAAGGGGAAAATATAATCTTTCAAAAATGAGTGTTAAACTATCTATCTAGGTAAAGATTAAATTGGATGAAATAGAAAGTAAAGAATAGTAAAAGATGTTGAGAATTGTTCCTATGTTTAACATAGATTTTTATGGAATGATAAGGTCCAAGAACACTATTTATAGCCCTTCCATACCATAATTCATGAAATAGATATTTAATTATGATCATAGTTCATAATTCTCTATTCACCCTCAAATTAAGAGGCTGTATAGAGATATGAAAGAGTGTTTCTTATAGGACAACATGAAGAGAGATATTATAGAGTATGTATATCAGTTCATGGTATGTCATAGAGTTATGTTTGAGAGAACAATTTCTAAGGGTGTGTTACAACCATTACCAATAATAAAATGTAAATGGGAAAATATAACCATATTTTGTTTTCATTAGACTGCACAAAACATCTAAAGGCTATATTTCTATTTCGTTTTTAGTTGATAACCTTAAAAACTCAACACACTTCATTGATAATAGAGAAGATTTCCCTCTTGATCAGTTTTCTAGGATATAATTTAAGGAAGTGGTGCTGTTATAACATCCCCAGACCCTCACTCCTGGATCCAATGTTGAAAACATAAACATCACATTTTGGGCATTGATATTGATGAAGGTGACCAAATTTTCACCATAAAAAACTTACAACATCAAAAGGAAAATATTTGATCACTTATATTCTCAGGTACCTTTAGGTTTAGTGTTTTATAGAATTAATAAAAACTCTAACATAAAAAATACCCAAGTCTTTAAATGATCATTTATCCCACTTAACTCGTATTTCCTTATTTCACATTAAGCCATCATCATTATCATCCATATAGAGTCCTTTTAGACATAATTAAATCAACATCATTCTTGATAACCCTAGGAAAGGAAACATAAGAAGGGTGGGATAAAATTCTTAGTAAGGTTAAACATAAGAATTATAAATTTAATTTCATCAATGATAATAAGATAAGAATAATTGTATGATGATATAATCAGAGTGAATGAGAATAAAATAATAATATTTATACTTATTAATACTTAGATCATTAAAGATAAAAACATGGAATAAGGATTTATCAAAGGATACAGTTATCAGAATCAATTATCATGATCTATGTGATATCAATCTTGATCAAAGGAAACATTTATAAAACATAACAATAATAATGAATATGTGTTGGTATCTAGGGAAATTATCTTCATAAAACCCTTAAATAACTCTTACAGACCCTGTACAAATTAGAATAACCATGTGGATAACTTCCAATATAATTTTTTAGAGAACATAATCATTACCCAATGCATTGTAGCACTATCTAATTTCACCAATCATGTAATCTATAATGGTATCACCCAATACTATCTAGTTGAACCCATCATACAATAAATTTCCTAGAACCACAACATGAATAATGTACATAGTGCTTTCATTTCACCATAAAACTCATAAAAACAATCAATAATGCTTTTATAACTTGATTAAATCATATAAAACAAATGGTTACCATAACCATCTCTTTCAAACTTGATTAAATGATGAAAAAGAAATCGGTTCCATAATCATCTCTTTGAAACGTGATTAACCAATGAAAAATAAATAATTTCCATATAAATATCTATGAAAGATGATTAAACTATATAAAATAAATGGGTTCTATAATAATATCTTTGAAACATGATTAACCCAAGGAAAGGAAACAGGTTCCAAAAAAAATTATTTGAAAAATTATTAACCTATAGAAAATAAATGGATTCCCTAAAATTCTCTTTGAAACATGATTAAACCTTGAAAATAAAATGGGTTCCATAAAAATATTTTGAAACAATAATAGTCCATATAAAGAAAGAATGATGATTCTATCATTACAAAATATCCCTATTCAATAACAAGTAACAACAAGGGTTATTAGAATTGATGAATTGAAATATCATTAAAATATCATTAAAAACATTCTTTAGGAAAATAAACTTTCCGCATTAAAAATAATTGTTAAAAACTAAAAATTCAAAAAATAGTTTTAAAATAGTTTTATTTCAAAATATCCTTGGATACTTTTTAAGAATGATTTAAAGAAAATAATGGCAATGGATATGGGAAAATTTGTTCATGTCATACATGTTAAATAAATTATTCCATTTAAAACATTTTTTAAAAATAAAAATATAATTAAAAATTTATTTAAAAATCATAGTAAAACATTTTCTATTTTTTTATAAACATGGATCTGTAAGAAAAAGGAGTTTTGATTGAAGAGATAAATGAATTCAAATTTTCTTAAAAACATTTCCAAAATCATTTTAAGTACCAAAGAGTGAAAAAATGGTACTAATACTAGAAAAAATTCATGAATAACCAAAGGATAATAAATTATATTGATATCAAGATAATGATATCAAATAATTCCCTAAGTGAGACTTACACAAAAATAATCCTGAATTGAAAGTATATTTATAACATAAAGACTTCCATTTTGATAACATTTCAATCGTAAGACCCATGAAAGAATAACATCAAATGAAACTTTAAATATCAATTGCATAAGTATTTTCATTATATAAATTAACAAATGTAATTATATACACCATATAAAACAATATAGATTTATAACATAACATATGTCCCAAAGAAAGAGAATTTGAGATGAATAACCCTTAAAAAGATCATATCTTTGAATTAAGAAGTAATCAATGGAGAGATTATGTATAACAAATATAAATCCAAAAAAAAGTGGGAATTTATAATAAAACAATTTATATATCAACTCATAGGTATTCATGTCATAATGGATTCAATGAATAATAGTTATAACCCAATAAAAGTAAATTGAGTTAACAACCACTTTTCCACTTGGTAACATTCAAATAAAATAAATTTGAATGAAATAATTACAATTGAATCATAAAATAACATGATGTATTAAGGATTCATGATATTTCATTTAAAGGTTGGTCATATACATCATTCAGTAAAAACAAGAGTTAAATATGGCATATGTATCATAGAAGTAAAAGTGAGATGAGAAATCCCTTACCTCAAGTCTAAACTTTCCATGTGTGTCCTTTATCTCCTATATAATAAGATTATATCAATTAATTTATTTCTGAATAAACTTTTATAGGTTTAATAAATATACATAAATTATTTATTTTATTTATTTTAAATAACATATTAAAATACTTAATCAGTTAAGTCCATGTTGGGTGTTTTGAGTATGTTTGGTTCATTGTTTCAAAATGGCTTCAATGTGTTCACCATGGTCAAATTAGTCATTATTTAAACATATATAGAATAATAATAATTAAATAATTTTTATATTTATATATAAATTATAATTTTAATACCAATCAGGAAATATGATTTTGAAAAATTAAGTACGTTATTATCATGAAGATTGTAGGCCATATGCATGCATGAGTAACATTTATATTTTTCAATGATAATTATGGAAAGGATTTAAGTGATGTTTTATATTTAAATAATTATAATAATATCACATATATCATATTATTTATTAAAATATAATTATATATATCATACATGTTTTGGTGATGAAAAGTGAGTCATAACGCTTCATGAAGGTGATAGTCCACACGTACATGAATGACTTTATCTTTTTTTCAGTGAGTGAAAGGGTAAGGAAGAAAATAATATATTATCTTTAAGAATTATATATATTTCATGAATATAATAATTATGTCATTTATATCACATATATTCATTAAAATTATCCTTATTTCCTTCCATGTAAAGTGTTATTGAAAAAATAATCACATCGCTTCATGAGGTGGTAGTCCGTTGTACAGACGAGCGATGTTATCATATTCCTTACGCAATGGAAAGTAAAAAATTATATATGATATAATGAATAAACAGGTATAATTATGTTATAAATATAATATATATATATATATATATACTTTATATCCATCATCATACCCAACTTTGATAGGTGTTGATGGATAATGTGTCACATCAGTTTGTGAAGAAGTAGTCTGTTATACACAAGGGTGATGTTATCATTTCCGATTTCAGCAAAGAGGAACTTTATATAGGTCATTAACTTGAAAAAATAACATATAAGTATATGGGAGATAATTTTTTTATTATATAATCATAAATTAATAGGATCCTAAGGAGGTGGAAGAGGAAATAAAATGAAAATGCATAGTTATAAATTTTATCTCTTCTCAGAATGCCTCTTTAGGATAATACCAAAAGTATTCCTTGAATAGATTTTTTACCAAAAAAAGGATTCTAGGATAAGGTGATAGAATTTTTAAATTTATTTGGGAAGGTATTTTCTAAAACAAAAGGGTTTTATGGTGTAAAAAATATAGGATATATAGTGTTCTTTTATAAGTGAGTTGAGGGGAAATTTTGTAATTTTTGAAAAGAAAACGTTGTACCCATGTTATTCACAATCCAAAGGGGTCCAAAAAAGTATTATAGATAAATATACAATATAATGTAGAAATTAATCCATAAATTATATTTTAGGAAGTTTTTTAGGTCATTTTAATCCTAATCGTTTTAATTTAACCCCTCGGTAAACTCATTTTTACTTTAACCATGGTAATTAATTTTTACTGTTTTCACTATTAATTTTTTTAAATAAATTAACTTGAACTATTTGAAAATATAAATTATTCTAATTAAAAATATGAAATCCATTTTGTTGGTAGGATTAAGACACTCAATAGGGGGTGAATTGAGTTCCTATAAAAAAATTCTGTTAAAAACTTTACTTGAAGATCCCCCAATTTAAAAATAAAATAGGCCAGTTAATCAAAGTAGTGAATTTATAAAATTTTGACTGTTAAAATAGTTTCACAAAAGATTTATTATTTATTAATTATAAAAATATGAAATATTGATATAACTTTTTAAACTAATCTACTAAATAAAAATAGTTATAAATACTATCCAATATTAACTATCAAAGTGAAACTTAGTTTTCTGAAATGTGAGTTAAAACAGAGTAAAACTAAATTTGAAAACACAGTAGATTAAAACAAGTGGTTCAGTCTCCAGCTAAGACCTAATCCATTCCACTTGGTGATCACCTGCCACCAAGAAAAATATATAAAGCTTTTATCCACACCCTGGATCAAGGTTTACACAATAGTACACAATACTGTCTAGGTCACTTGAACTCCACCACTGTTCTATGTGTGAAATATAACAACCAGCTCACACAGGACCTCTTCCACAGTTATACGTGGGTTAAAAAAGGTGTAAAAATATTTTTGTGTGAGGATATATTGTATCCTCCAGTTTAGTACAAGATATAATCTATGTTTTTAGTACAGACACACACACTACTTGAAATATTAATAAAATAGCACACAACAGAGCAGAATATAATAAGAAGGGTTTAGAAGTGATCTGAGTGTTGTTATATGTAGCTCTGGACTTCTAGGATGTAGCAGATTTGATGTTCAGGTCCTCTTCTGAAAGCTGACTCAGAAACAGAGTGTCGTGAGTTCTGTGTTCTAGTTTCTAGTGAGTTATTATTTAACTTTCTATAGCACTTCTTCTTCTTTGAGTTGGTGTTGCAAGGATGTCTGAAGTTTTGATCTACATCCACTAGAAAATGAGATTTATTCATGTGTCCTTCAGTGTGTTCTTTCATGCAAGTATGTTCTTCTATAGCATCTCTTTCAGTCCCTTTCTTGACTCTATTTCAGATCGTATGCCACCTTGTATTTAATTTTTGGGTGCTTGTGTTAAGGCCGACAAAGAGCACGATCTCTACACCTCATACCTCGTACTATCAAGTTTCATGCCTAAAAAACATTAATTATGTCAGTCTAATTAAATGACTCAAATATGACCATTAGAATAAAATTTTTATTTAATTGAAAAAGACAGAAAAATTGTTAAGTAAGGAATGATGTCACAGTTGGTGGTGAGACAGAAGCGGTGCCACAGTTACGGTGAGTTTGAAGAGGTTCTACTGTCAGTAGTGACATCCTTCGTGAGTTCTAGAATCATTAGCATAGTTATGGTGTTTGGTCCTTTTCAATTTCTAGAACCAGTAGAAAGGTTACAGTGTCTGGGAAATAGTGTCTCAAGTAACAGTGTCTAGTCATTTGTAAAAATTATGAACGATGTCTTGTTACGGAGTCACAAAACCGATGTTACGGAAACATTGTATAGTTCCTTATGAATTATAGAATCGGTATCATGGTTATGGTGTCAGGGAAACGGTGTCATGGAATTTTACAAATTCCATACTAATTAGTGAGACAGTTTGATCATAGAAACAGTGTATCATACTTAGGAAAATATCTTTCATCTAGCTTAATAAACAATACTCGCATAATGGATTAAGGTTAATAATAATCATAATAAAGCATAGTATAAAAAGTGTAAACATGATTTATAAGATTTAAACATTATTGTACATGATTTATAGGATTTACATGATTTGTATTATTTACATTATTTACATAATTTACATGATTTACATGATTTGTGAGAATTAAAACAAGAGGAGTCCAAAAATCTCCCCGTTTTTGATGATCACGAATCATTCCATTTATAATAAATATATATTATAAAGAAATAAACAGATTTCTATCATATCAAGATATTAGATACTATATGTAACAAATAGCATAAATGTAGTTCTTCTCCCATAAATTGTCTTTTCCCATAAATTCCTAAAATCTAGTTCTTATTTCTCTCTTTAACACAAATGTGATCTCTTCTCCCCCTTCGTGATTATCAAAATGAGTATAAGAGAAAGGAAAAAACACTAAATGAAACCAAAAAGTGAATAAAAGAGAGATAACACTTTTTATTGAATATAAAAATAGAGAAGAGTACAATCATGAAAAGAGAATACATCACAGCCCTATCAAAAATTATCCTTCACTTCTCTTCAGATTCTGTAGCCTTCTCTTTATCCTTGTCAAAGATAGTAGGAGTATAAGCATGAGGTACATAAGTTGAGGTGGTAGAAGCAGTAGGAAGGTAAGGTAATGGAACTACTTCAATTATAGAATGGGAAAGGGTTGGTATGGTGGAAGACTGAGGCAAAGGTTACTCAGTAATAATACATCTGATCTAGCTCAGAGCCTAAGAGACAGACATGGTTATAGGTGCAAAAGAAGTGGAAGAATAAGGATTGGTAGAAGGAATTAGGCCAGGTCTCAAAAGAGATATTGCAGGAGCCATGATTTTTGTGCTTTGAACATGTAGATAGGGTTTCAACAGCTTGATAAAATCTATAATGATTTCACCACCATACTACATGACCTTCGCAAATTCATCTTTATTTTCCATGAATTTTTCCAAAGTAGGTGTAAAGTCCATTAGCTTTTGAACTTGATCCTTGAACGCTTGAGTTATAGGAGGCAGCTTTAAATTCTCCGTAAGATACTTGAAATGATTTTTCAACTCATGCTTGGAATATATCATCTTGAAGTATTAATCCACTTTATTAGAGATTTATTATTGAGCATCTGTGGAAATTTTGGATTAATTCTTACCAAGTCAAGAACATGGTCACTATTCTTGACAACTGTATGAAGACGTTCCTTATCAAAACCTTCAATCAAAGATTAAAATTGTTTTTTAATTACAAATCTAACCATTTCACTATCCAAGGGCTGATATGGCTATGCAGAAGTAGATGGAGTAGAAACAGATGATGAAGGAGCTTTAAGCTGATTTAGAACAGTCTATAAAAATCCTTTATATTAAGTGGTTAGATTATTTATTCTAAAGACAAACCCATGCATCTCATTTTATATTTTGATGTTGTTATCAACCACATTTTCATACATAGTAATCAAGTTGTGTGAATTAGAGATACAACCTTCGCTGGGATCTTAGCAGCATCATCCTCACTGAGATAAGAAACAGGGTCTTGAGTATATTTCAAGTATTTCTTTATTTCTTCAACTATAGATTTTAAATATTTCACCTCATCACTCAACTATCTATTCTCAATCCAGACTTCCTGAATTTTGTGAATAATATTGAGTTGGGTATTCCATATGACTTTCTCCCAAAGCAATGTAGCATCCCTTTCACTTATATTTGTTACAGTAGTAGGTTGAGTCTTCATGTGGTTCTCAAAAAAAGACAACAAAGTTTCTCTAAAAACTTTCAGATTAGCTTGACTTATATAACTGTGAGTTTCTTGAGTAAGTTTAGGAGCAGGAACTGAAACAGGTTTTAGTTCCTTAGTAGACATAAATTTAGAGACTGTTTTTAGCTGAAACATGGTTGAAATATACAATCATTAAACTGAGATTACTTGAGACTAATCAACATCAAAATACCTTGGAAACTTGTACCAGGTATCCACTGAACTTGAGTCAGCAAGATTTTTCACTTCAATCCTTTCCAAGTTGGGGTTTTTCTCCCCCTTAATAGATTCATCTATTGTAAGACTAAGAGACTCAATATCTTGACCATCTTCTACACCCTCTGCTCTATCAGATTCAGCCATACCTCTAGATAATTGAAACACTTGTTCCATTATTTCTTCAGTAGATAAAATCACTTCTATTTTTATAATTTCATCCCCTGTTTGTTACTCAGTAGTAGCATTCTCTTCCATAGGAGAATTTTCTTATTCAACAGCTTCACCTCCTTTTCCAACATCATTTTCACCTTTTTATAGAGGAGATTCTCTAGAGGGTACATTCTAAGGTTCATGAGATTCTTCCATAATTACTTCACTTTCATTAACATCTTTTTCTCCTTCAGATCTGTCAACATATATTCCTTCATCTGAGTATTCCACAATCTCATCTAACTCTAAACTAGGGTCGACGACATTCTTAGTTCTAGAAGGGTTCTCAACAGGATTAAAATCCACATACGATCTTTCATTATCTTTAACCCATAATCTCTTTCATGGATTCCAACTGATCTTTATTCATCTACATGTATCCTTAGAGATACAAAAATCATAATCTACAACCACTTCTTCATTCTTACCAACCACACTTTTGGATAGTATCATTATAGAGAAAAACTTTTAATAGAAAATATAAGTTTATTTTGATTTTTTCTTGATCATGTCACATATGTAAAGGATAATGTACTTGTATAGATTAATATTATAAACATTCTTCAGAAGATGTATCAAAAACACATCTTGATACTTGAGAGTATCAATGTCTCATTTCCTTGGATATATTAGGTGTTGAATAAACTTAAACAACAACCTAGTATCTCCATCCAGTTCAGTATCTTTAGGTCTTCTTTTCTTTTTGTTTCCATTTAACACACCCAAGTCCACTTATAAACTAAATATGTCACTTGGAGGAGGAGGAACTCTTTGATAGTCCTCAAAAATTCCTTCATAGGGTATTTCTAATAAGGTAGCCCACAACCTCAAATAAAAGGTACATCTCTATCCATTAACCCAGCTTATAACCACAAAATCATCTTCAAAGTTGAAATATAACTGAACATACTGATAAAATTAAAAAACAAGCTTCAGATAGATAAGTCTTTTCTCTTTTGTAAACCACTCTAACCATCCATGTTCTTCTAATACTTTCAGAACAAGATACTTACTTGACAGGATCCACTTTTTACAAATTTCTTTCTCTGGTATGATTTTATGATCCTCAAGACCTGGGTTTAGTGGTTTCTAGGGCATGGTAATCAGAGCCTTTTTCTATTTCTTTGAATACCAATGATTTCTAGGAGATGATGAAGATGGATGCTTCATCCTGGGAATTCAATGTGGTCTCAAGAAAGAAGATAAGTTTGAGAGAAAATAGATTGGCTTCAGGTGTATATAGTCAGAGTGAAGGGAGAAGTAAAAAAATATGGGTTTTTATCATTTAGGGAGTTAAAATGTTGAAAAACATAAAAACATAATATAAAAGAAATAAAATAATCAGTACAGTGATACAAGAAAATATTTTTAAAAAAAAGTTTGAATCATTACAGTGAGATCGAAACTGGCAGTCACAGTGTCAGTGTAATAGTGTGACTCTAAACGGTGCGATAGTAACTAGTGAGACAGTAAAAATGAGATATCAAACATGAGACAGTAAACATGAGAGGGAAAACATGAGACAGTAAACATAAGAGAGAAAACATGAGATAGTAAGTTGAGTTATAGAAACTGAGAGATAGTAACTATGTGATAATAAACATGAGACAATAAGTTTGAGATACAGTAAGCATGAGACAGTAACTTTTGGATAGTAACTGTGATACAGTAACTATTAGACAGTAAAATGGTCACTCAAGGATGATCATTCCTAATTCATATATGATGTAACTCATCCTTTCAGATTTTAATGGCTTAGTGAAAATTTCAGCAAGATGATGTTCAGTGCCAATGAATTCTAAAGTGATATCACCATTTTGATAATGATCTCTCAAAAAGTGGTGTATTACATCAATATTTTTTGTTCTTGAATGAGAAACAAAATGTTTAGAGATGTTAATAGAACTTGTGTTATCACAATTTATAGGTACATGTCTAAATTGATATCCATAATCTAGAAATGTGGGTTTCATCTATAAAATGGGATCACAACAATTACCAGAATCTATGTATTCATCTTTGGTAGTAGATAATGCAATAGAATTTTGATTTTTACTATACCATGATACTAGTTACTTGTCCAAAAAGTAACATGTTTCAGAGGTGCTTTTTCTATCTAACTTACAACCACAAAAATCAGCATCTGAATAGATAACTAATTCAAATGATTGTCCTCTAGGATAGAACAGTCCTAAGTTGGTAGTATGTTTGAGGTATTTGAAAATTATTTTAATAGTAATAAAATGTGACTCTTTAGGATTTTCTTGAAAATAAGAACACATACAAACACTAGATATAATATCAGGCTTGCTAGAAGTTAAGTAGAGTAAACTCCCAATCATTCCTCTGTAAGTGGTTTGATCACCAGATTTACCATTCTCATCAAGAACCAACTTATAGGTGTTACTCATTGGAGTGTCAATACTTTTAGTACTATCTAATCCATAATATTTTATAATATATTTATTATACTTATTTTTATTAAAAATAATACCTTCCATATTTTGAAAGATTTGGAATTTAAGAAATAATTTTAGTTCACCCATCAAACTCATTTCAAATTAATTTTGAATCATCTTTGAAAAATAAACACATAAAGAATTTTTTGAAGATACAAAAATAATATCATCAACATAGATTTGAAAAACTAAAACATATTTATAAATTCTTTTTATAAAGAGAGTAGGATTAGATATACCTTTTGTAAAACCTTTAGAAATAAGAAAACTACTTAGTCTATCATACCAATTTCTTGGAGCTTGTTTTAAACCATGTAAATCTTTTGTTAATTTAAAAACACGATTTGGAAAATGAGGGTTCATAAAACCATGGGTAGTTCCAAAAAAACATCCTCAGCTATATACCCATTTAGGAATGCACTCTTAACATCCATTTGATATGGTTTGAAATTTAGATGTGCTGCATATGCAAGCAATATTCTAATGGCTTCAAGTCTAGTAACTGGTGAAAAGATTTAATCATAGTCAAACCCTTCTTCTTGACTATAACCTTGTGTAACTAATCTAGATTTTTTTCTTAAAATATTACCATCTTCATCTACTTTATTTATAAATACCCATTTAGTACCTATAGTAAAGGTGTCTTTAGGTTTATCCACTAATTTATAGACTTTATTTATTTCAAACTGATTTAATTCTTCTTACATAGCCATCACACAAAATTCATTATTGATTTCCTCATTGATGTTCTTAGGCTCAATCTGCGACAAGAAAGCTTGATGTTCAACCTAATTTCTTAGATAATCTCTAGTCTAAGTTCTTTTATCTAAATCTCAAACTAAGCATCTAAAGGATGGTTCTTAAGGGTTCTAATAGATCTAGAAAAAGAAGGGATAGTGATTTAAACTTCTTCAATAGGTTTGGGTTCATCGTGGCTAGAATCTAGATAATTTCTAGAACTTGAAGATTTTATAGATTTCTTGATAGTATGGTCAAAATATTTTTCATTTATATCTAGATTTGAGATATCATCCTCAAGGTTTTTAGGGAGGTCTTAGGTTTATGTATATTTGTTTCATCAAATTTGACATGTAGAGATTATTCCAAACACATGGTTCTTTTATTAAATACTCTATATGAATTACTAGAGATTTAATAACCTAAGAAAATTCCTTTATCACTTTTGGATAAAAATATCAAAATTTTCCTTAGTATTGATAATATAAACTTTGCAACCAAAAAGTTTGAAGTAACTAACTTTGGGTTTCCAATTGTTCCATAACTCATAGGGAGTTTTCTTGAGAATTGGTCTAATTAAGACTCTATTAATAATATAGCAGGATGTATTGATAGCTTCAGCCCAAAAGTTGATAGGTATGTCAAATTCATTGAGAATGGTTCTTGCTATTTTTTGTAAGGTTCTATTTATTCTTTCTACAATACTATTTTGTTGAGGTGTCATAGGGGAAGATAATTTATGACTATAGACATTTTTTTGGGAAAAAGATTCAAACTCTTGGTTTTCAAACTCACGACCATGGTCACTTATTAGGGTTTTAATTTTAATACCACTTAGGTTCTCTACTATTCTAGCATACTTGGTGAAATGAGAACAAGCTTCACTTTTGTGAGCTAAGAAAAATTCTAAGTATATCTAGAATAGTCATCTATAAGAACATAGACATAGTTATTTCCATTTAGACTTGAAACTCTAGATGGTCCAAATAAGTCCATGTGAACCGACTTGAGAGGTTGAGAAGTTAAAAATTCTTTCTTTGGTTTGAAAGAGATTTTGTGTTGTTTACCCTTTTGATAAGGATTACAAACTTTTTCATTTGGAAACTCAAGTTTGGGTATATCCTTGACTAATCCTTTTCTAGTATTCTTTTTAAGAGTGTATATTATAGTGTCCTAGTCTTATATGAAAAGGAAAAGACTCTTTGTGAAAGACACATAAACAATAAACATTTTGAGAAACTAAAGAATCTAATTTAACAGCATAAACATCTACATTTCTAAAAGCAGAAAACACTAATTTATTTTTAGAATTAAAAACATTTCATGAATCATTTTCAAATTTAACATGGAAAAAATCATTACATAATTATGAAATTCTAATCAGATTATATTTTACTCCATCAAAAAAAGTAATTTAGAAATTAAAACTCAGTTAGAGTTACCAATCTAGACAAGGCCAATTATTTTTCCTTTAGCATTGTCACCAAAGGCGACATGTCCACAATCAATCTTTATCAAGTTCTTGAAGCATGAGTAATATCTTTTCATGTGCCTTTAACATTTACTGTCTAAGTACCATAGACTTCTATAGGAGCTCTTCAAAAATATTTCCCATAAAAGAATTAAGCAAGAGATGATCTTGGTACCCAAATTTTTTTGGGTCAAGTAACATTAGTAATAAGAGATTTGGGAACCTAGAATTGCTTCATGGGTTTCCTAAGCACAGTTTGTAACGTATTGGAAAAGTAAACTTTTTTTCCTAAAAAATTAAAAGAGGTGAATGAATTATCAGGGCCAGAACTAGCAAATTATTCAGTTTGGGGTATGAAAATAGATTTTCCATATTTTGTTATAAAAGGATTTTTAGCTATGTTCCTCTATCCAAGTTGGTATCCTATACCAGTAGTATACTTAAGAGCTACTTGTTTACTAAGAATTTTTGTTAGAGTATTATTACCATTGGTAAATTTTTCTAAGTCCTTTTTCAATTAATCATTAGATAATTTAATTTCATTTTTCTCTTTAAGTAGTTGAGCATTATTTTCCTTTTCTATAGTAAGATCAGATTTAAAAATAGAACTAATATCATGCTATTTATTCAAAGCTTTATATTTATCTATTAATTCATTTCATGTATCTTTAATAATTTGGCAGTATTCAAACATTTATTCACTAGTCATATTTTCAAAATCACTTTCATCTCAAGAATAATAATAATTTTGTACAGGAGGCTCAAGGGTTACCTCTGATGAGTTTGTTATGAAATACATATTTTTTTCATCCTTTTCATCATATAAAGATTCTAAGTCACTTGATTTGTCCTCAGAAGCACTCCATGTTGCTTTCATTTCCTTTTTATACTTTCTATCTTTTTCCTCATATTTATTTTTATACTTTAGCTTGGGACAATCAGCTTTTACATGTCCCTTTCTCTTACATTCATAATAGACTATTTCATTATAGTTCTCATTCCTTTTTCAGTCCTTCTTCCAGTTTTTGTTCTGATCATACTTTCCTTTATAGATGGGACTCCTAAATAATTTCTTCCTACTATAAAATTTCTTGAAACTTTTGGATAATTGATGCATTTCCTCATCACTGTCTAATAGTGAATCATCATTACTTGTACTTTCATAATGAGTATGTATCCTCTCCTTCTTTTTATTTTTGGAAGTAGTGGTTTTTAATGACACTTACTATCTATTTGGTTCATCCTCTTTATATTTCTTTATCTCTTCCTCATAAATAATCAATTTACCTATCATCTCCTTGAATAAAAACTACTGATATCATAGGATTTTATAATTAATTCTTAGGTTCCTCTCCATCTTTCAGGTAGACATCTGAGTAGCCGGATGATTTATTATTTGGCACCCACTAACTTTCCAAGATATCTCATTGTATTTACTATTTCATTAAAATTGAGATAAATATTAAAAATGGGTTCATCAGGCTTCATCTTAAAGTTATCATACTTAATAGTATAGGTATTAAGTCTCATTTCTTTAACATTTATAGTTCCTTCATGTGAGATAACTAAGGTATCCCAAATTTCATAGGCAGATTTACAAGTAGATATTCTATTAAACTCCTCATCCCCTAAAGCGAAAAACAATGAATTCATAGTTTTAAAATTATTATTGTAAGAAAATTTTTTATCTTAACTTCATGTAGTTCTTGGAGTTTCTGGTATTTCATATTTATCTTATATTACTTTCCAAATATCAAAGCCTATACTTTATAAGTGCATTTTCATTTTAATTTTCCACTGAGCATAATTTGTTCCATTGAAGTAGGGAGGTATATTGGTAGCAACACCTTTATATCTATTATCTATAACCAGAATAAAGGCTAGATTTTAAAAGAACTATAAATTTAGAACTAACAGAAATTTAGATATCTTTAAAACACAACTAAATCATAATTGAAAATATTTGAAAAAGCTTTGAAACCTTTGAAAATAGTAGCTTAAAAAACCTTTTATACCAAATATTTGTCGGAGTAGGACACTCAAGAGGGAGTGAATTGAATTCTTATAAAAAAATTTGTTTAAAACATTACTTGAAGATCCACCAATTTAAAAAACAAAATAGGCTAGTTAATCAAAGTAGTGAATTTATAATAGTCTGACTATTCAAATAGTTTCTTAGAAGATTGATTATTTCTCAATTATAACAATATGAAATATTGATATAACTTTTGAAACAAATATACTAAATCAAAATATTTATAAATACTATCTAAGAATAACTATCAAAGTGAAACTTATTTTTCTGAAATGTGAGTTAAAATAGATTAAAACTAAATTTGAAAACATATTGGATTAAAACAAGTGGTTCAGTCTTAATACGATAACTAATCCACTCCACTTGGTGATCACCTTCCACCAAGAAAAATATATAAACTTTTGATCCACAACCTGGATCGGGGTTTACACAATAGTGCACAAGACTGTCTAGGTCACTTGAACTCTACCACTGTTATACTTGGGAAATATAAAAACCATGTCACACAGGACCTCTTCTATAGTTATAAGTGGGTGAAACAAGGTGTAAAAAGATTTTTGTGTGAGGATATATTGTATCCTCTAGTTCAATGCAGGAGACAGTGTGTGTTTTTAGTACAGACACACACACTGCTCAAAAGATTAATAAAACAGTACAAAACATAGTAGAATATAATAATAAGAGATTATAAATCTCTGAGTGTTTTTTTATGAAACTCTGGACTTCTAGGATGTAACAAATTTTATTTTATGGTCCTCTTCTGAAAGAAGAATCATAAATAGAGTTTCATGAGTTATGTGTTCTAGTTTCTAGTGAGTTATTGTGTAACTATCTGTAGCAATTATTCTTCTTTGATTTGGTGCTATAAGGATGTCTAATGTTTTGATCCACAACTAGAAAAAAATGAGAGTTATTCGTGTGTTATTTTGTGTGTTATTTCATGCATGTATGTTCTTCTCTAGAATCTCTTTCAGTCCCTTTCTTGATACTATTTCAGCTTGTGCACCACTTTGTATTTAATCTTTGGGTATTTTTTGTTAAGTCCAATAAGGATAACGATCTCCACACCTTGTACCTCATACTGGTAGGTTTCATGCATACAAAAAAACATTAATTATTCCAATGTCATTAAATGAATCAAATATGACTATTGGAATCAAATTTTAAATTTAATTGAAAAAGATAGAAAAATTGTTAAGGAATAGTGTCATAGTTGGTGGTGATACAGAAGTGGTGCCACAGTCACAGTGATTCTGAAGTGGTACCACAATCATTAGTGACATCCTTCATGAGTTCTGGAACTTGTAACATAGTTATGTTGTTTGGTCCTTTGCAATTTCTAGAACTGATAGCAAGATTATGGTGTCTAAGAAACAGTGTCTTAGGTAACGGTGTCTAGTCCTTTGTCAAAATTATGAACGGTGTCTTGTTACGGTGTCACAAAACTATTGTTATGGAAATGGTGTCTAGTCCTTTGCGAATTCTGGAACCGATAGCACGGTTACGGTGTCAGGGAAATGGTGTCATGAACTTTGCCAAATTCCAGACTAAATGGTGAGATAGTTTGATCAGAAAAATGGTGTCTCATACTTAGAAAAATATCTTCCATCTATCTTAAGAATCAATACTCACGAAATGGATTAAGGTTAATCATAATCATAATAAATCATAGTAGAACAATATTAAATGTGATTTATAAGATTTAAACATGATCGTACATGATTTAAAGGATTTACATGATTTGTATGATTTACATGATTTGTGAGAATTAAAACAAGATGATTCCAACACATTTTAATAAATTTAATTCATATAAGTGGAAAATTAAAACTTAAAATAAATCCCACTAACATGATGAAAAAGAGAGTTTTCAATAAGTGTATTTATTAAGAAGAAGAAGATTTTATATTGACTTTATGAATAATAGTAGCAATTGTATAAATGTAAATAAATATTTATTGATATATTATTTATATATTTTATTTAAATCATTTATCATTAGGGTTTGTTTTAGTTACTTAAGAGGGAGAAACATTATGCACTTTAAATCAATTTTCTAAAAAATCCGATTTTTAAACCCAAAGACAACATTATATTAAAATACACTATAATGTTTATTAAAAAAATTAATTGGATTTAATATAAATAAATAATACTTATATTCCTATAAATAATATTCAAAACATAATGTTGCTTTTAACTTTCTTAATTTATTGAAAATAAATGACATTTTTAGAAAAATCAATATTTCAAAAAAACCCAAAATTTACCACAAAGTAAATTTTGATATTCCAATTTCAAAAATTATGTTCATTTTATCAAATAAATTTTCTAAAATATACAAAAATAATAATTATAGTATTTTTTCATGACAATAAATTAAAATCATTTTCGAAGAAAACATATTTTTGAAGAATAAAGTTACTTTACTAAAAATTGATTAATTGTTTATTAAACATTTATAGATAATTTATATTGTGTAAGAAATATATATATATATATCATAAATTAGTTAATACTATTCATACCCATCAATTTAATTCATAAATTATTATGGTTATATATTTCATGGGTCGTTTAAGCTTGGTGTTGCATGTCAAATACGCTATAGAACATAGTTTTAATTTAGAAAAATATCATGGGTTTACATCCTACCCCCTTTGATAAATTTTTTCATCTCAATTTTTACTTTATCTTAGTAATCAAGGTTTGGACATTTGAAAATACCTTTTTTGTAAACCCACATTGTAAAAAGGGATAATAAAACATCATCTTGATAAGAGTGAAAAAAAAGTATGAGGGTTATCTATAATAAAACATAATAGGTTTTTAAATAATAGAAAATAGGTGGGAAGTAATGATTTGTACATGGAATAAAACCTTAAATAATTGTGAAAAGTTTTAGAAATTATTGATCATATTAAAGTGAATGGTCAATAGAAAGTTAAGGACCTTAAAACCATAAAT
Organism: Viscum album; assembly: GCA_963277665.1. Taxonomy (NCBI): domain Eukaryota; kingdom Viridiplantae; phylum Streptophyta; class Magnoliopsida; order Santalales; family Viscaceae; genus Viscum; species Viscum album. The sequence goes on along the minus strand of OY728141.1, from coordinate 1,585,100,095 downwards.
ATTTGGTGAGTGAAAAGAAAATTGGCTCATTAGAAATGAATATAATAGGATAAATTTTTTCAATATCATTTTCCTAGATTTGAGGATTTATTTCACCATCTATACTTAAAACATAGTGAAATATACTTACTTGACAATTCTAATTTCATCATTTAGCCAGTTTCCACCACAATCTCATATTTTTCTCCAAATTATGAGTATTCAAGATGAATTTTTCATTCCTCAAGCACTAAAATTATCTTTTAATTAAAATATAACCATAAAAGAGATTATCAAGATATTCCACATATCTATATACATTAACCAAAACTGAAATGGTTATCACTTTTTAATATGTTTACAAAAATGAGTAAACCATAAAGGTTATCAATCTCATGGTTATCTATATGATAAAACTTGTGTTATCATATTTACCTCAATATCTAAGATCATAAAAACAATAAAGGATATAAATATGTTAAATATTAATTCCAAAAAAATTAAATTCATACTTCATGTTAAACTAAAGCCTTACATATACATCAACCTAATAAAATGTCTCCAAAAATGTAATTAATTGCATTAAGATATCATCGCTTAAAACCTTAAATGGATGTCTAAGGCCTTAAACTTATGATCATCCTTAATCCTATAGGCCTAATATGTTATCCATAACTCTTAGGATAACCTCACATGAAAACATCATAATATAAAAAGTTATCTAATTCATTTATTTGATACCCACTATAATATTCCTATACCCGCACTCCCAAATCCGGTGCTGAAAACATCAACTTTACATTTATAGATTTTATACTGATGAAGGTGAGAAAATTTTTTCGATACAAAAATTAAAACATCAAAAGGAAAATATTGGACCACATACATTCTCATGGACATTTTAGGTTTAGAGTTTTAGATAATTATAAATAACTCTTACATAAACAATACCCATGTATTTAAATGATCATTTCTCCCACTTAACCCATATTATCTTATTTAAAATTAAGTCATTATCATCATCCACATGAAATCCTTATAGACATAATTCAATTAACATCATTATTTATAACCTAGGGGAGAATAAACATGTGAAATGTGGGATCAAATTATCAGTAAGGGTAAATATAATGCCCCACTAATTATCATTGGCTTGAGATCAAAACGAGTCATTACTTGGCCTTAAGAGACATCCCCGAGATGCCAAAGGCTAGCAATAAATGTCGAATGGTTTCAATACAAGTGGGGGATGATTTAACCTTTAAGAAATAAACCATTCAACCAACCAACCATAACCAAAACATTCTCTATATAATGAATGAGCAAATGAAAGAAAACTCAATAACTTTATGTATCTCAAAACCACATCAAAGTGTGCAACAAAGAAATACTAAACCAATATCAAGGTAAACATAAGATAAAATACTAAAGACTCTCAAGAGATCATAAGACTTAATGCTCCACAAGCTTTAATCTCTATGATCACCAAACATCCCAAATAGCACAGGGTAGTGCTAAAAACGTGGGAAACGTTACCTTTGCCCCTATCCCAGAAAATAGAATCTGCAAAAGCACTAAAGTGCCAATAAAGAGGTGAGTATAAAAATTAGTAGGTTTTCCCCAATGACTTCCATACTCATGCCACTAGGATAGAAAAGTTATCCACATTTATATAAAATAGTTTATATAAAAAAAATTACTAAAACAGTTTATAACCAAATATAACAAGTTTCAAAAAAACCGTTTGTAACCAAGTGAAAACAAAACCAAATGAAACCAATTTCCAATAAGTTATTTTTCTAGAAAAATAACAAATTAAAGCTTAAAAACCAATTATTATTATCATTTGGTATACCCATTCCATAGCTCACAACACACAAACAATCTTTCATGTAACCTGGATCTAACTATACTCATTAGTGGTGAGTCATCCTTTCATTAAGTCATCCCTAGTGAACCAATTGACGGGGGAGAGCCTTAACCCTTATCCACCCCGTTAATGATGGGGGAGACCCTTAACCCTTATCTGTCCCACATGCACCCTTTGACAGGGGAGATCCCTAACCCTTATCCATCCTGTTAAGGATGGGGGAGACCCCTAACCCTTATCTCTCCCACAAACCCATGAACACACACAACCATCATGTCAAAAACCAAGTGTGTTCGGCCAATTCAAACCATTTCAATAAACTGTACTTTTATTGAAAACCAAAGAATAAACCAATTTCAAAACTACCATTTCATTTCAGTAAAACATTACTTTTTATTGAAAACATATAATCTAGACCATGTGCCACAATTCCATAAAATCCACATTTTAAAATCTTTATTTTCAAATTAAGAACACAAGCACTCATTCAAAATCCCCAATTTTCCATATTTATCAAACTGTCACTCAATAAGGTTTCAAAAAATTATTCAACAGAAAAATCACAATCAATTTCACATGAATAAATCAATTTGAAAGCATTATAATCAGTTCTATAAAGTGGAGTCGATAATGAATCCTCCTACCTTGAAGGTTTTGATGAAAACCACAACAAACTAAGAACGCATAAGAAAAACTGGGTTGATTCTCCAAGAACCCGCCTTAGATATCTTCTCCTAGAAATATCAAGACCAAATCTCATCATATTTGTCATACAAACACATAGATATACTCATAATAGACATATATCTAATAAATCAAGAGAGGAGGAGAAGTAGATCTAAGTAGATCTAAGAAACTGATCAATAATGAAGAAGAACGATCACATACCTTGAGAATTTGATTTAGATTCACCAAGGGAAGCCTCTCGATCCCCTCCAAAATGATTCGGAGAGGTTCTCTTACCTTCAATGGATATAAATCTCAAGTTATGGCTGCTTAGGAGCAAAAACGATCCACTTAGAGGCAAAAACGTGTGAGATCCACTTTTTTAGGATCTCACTTAAACCATCTGCACGGTTAGTTCACACAGTTAGACAAACTTTGCACTAACCATGCATCAGATACTCTCTAGGAAAACCCTTGCATGGATTCCTCACATAGTCTCCCTAACCATGATCAAACCATGTGGGATCCACTACCTCACGAGGACCAAAAACAGACAGTTTGGCCGCACGGTTAGACAAACTGTGCGCCGCCCGTGTGACTTCCATTTTTCCTCAAAACTACTTCCAAAGTTCTCTCAACTCTCCTATACATCACCCTTAAACTTTATAACCATGAAAATCATCAAGTAAGGGTTACATACCATAAACTAGGGGTACTAAATTATCCCCACCGTTAGTCTTTCCATCCTTGGAAAGTAGAAAACATTCAATTCCATGAAATATTTCTAGCCACTACTCTTTCATTTCCTTCTCACATTCTCAAGTCTCTTCTTGAATCTGGACATGCAGCCATAAAACTTGCACTAGACTGATACTTTTCCCATGCAAGACTTTATATTGAATATCTAAAATCTATACTGGTATATGTATCAATGAAGCATCCGGCTCTAGGTTAACGTAGTCCCATTTGATTATATGGTCAGGATCAGGCTGATACTTTTTCTACTGAGATATATAGAACACATTATGCACTGAACTGAATCGTGGTGGTAATGACAACCGATATTCCACCTCTCTGACTTGTTCTAGTATCTCAAAATGGCCTATGTATCTAGGAGATATTTTTCTCTACTTCCCTAAATGATGATGTCCAAGTCTTAGAGAGATCCTCAAGAAAACATGATCACTCACGGCAAACGACAACAGCCTTCGACGGTGATCTTCATAAGATTTCTGACGACTCTGAGCCATATCCATTCTCTTTCTAATCAACTGGATCTTCTTTTTTGTTTCTTAGACAAGGCTTATCCAAACTAGTGAAGTTTCACCTATCTCCACCCAGCATAGTGGAGAATGACAAGGACGCCCATACAATGCTTCAAACAAAGCCATATGTATCGAGTCCTGATAGTTTTTATTATATGAGAACTCCAACAAGGGTATATGCTTCTCTTATGAGCCACCAAAATCCATTACAAAAGCCTACAACATGTCTTCCAATGTCTGTATCATCCAATCATATTTCCCATCCATCTGAGGATGATACGCCGTGCTCATAGTCAATTGAGTCCCAAGAGCATGCTGTAAGGATTTCCAGAAACGAGACATGAACCTCATATCTATATATGAGACTATTGAAACCGATACATCATGCCTCTTTACCGCTTCACGAATATAGATTTTTTACATATCCTCTACTGTATGAGTTTCACAAATAGGGATTAAATGGGACGACTTGGTAAGATGATCCACTATCACCCATATGTAATCGTGTTTCTGAACTGTTCTTGGAAGACCTATAACAAAATCCATCGTTATCTTCTCCCATTTCCACACTAGGATAGGTAAAGACTGCAACGTACATGCAGGTCTCTAATGCTCTATTTTAACCTTCTAATAAGTTAAGCATTATAAGATGAACTCAACCACTTTCCTTTTCATGCCTCTCCACCAAAATTGTGCCTTCAATGCATTATACATCTTCTCTGTACCTAGATGTACAATCCATCTCGAATGGTGGTAAGCATGAAGGAGTTGTTCTTGAAAATCCATAGGGACAACCATTCGATTTCTAAAGCACAAAACTAAACTCCCATCAAATTTCTATCCTTCAATGGTCTCCCCACCATTGAGTTTTGAAATCATAACCAGACATTATGCATCAGATTTGTGTTCCTCTTTGACCATATTTACCAAATCAGGAATAAGCATACCTAAAAAGAAAATTTCAACATCACCTCAGTCTTCACATTCCACATGCATGTCAGATATGACCGACATAAACTGCCATTTATCTGAAGCTTCTTTCTCCAACTGAGCATATGACTTTCTACTCAATGCATTCGCCACCGAATTCCCTTTTCTTGGTGTATACATCAAGTCAAAGTCAAACATTTGGAGATACTCCATCCATCTCCTTTTCCTCAGATTTAAATTTCACTGTGAGAAAATGTGTTTCAAGATTTTATAATCCGTAAACACAGTAAATTTCTCACCAAAGAGATCATGTCTCCATGTTTTCAAAGCATGGATGACTGCAGCTAACTCCAAATCGTGTGTTGGGTAATTCTTCTCATGCACCCTCAACTTCCTTGAACCATAAGAAACCACACGGTCTCCTTGCATGAGAACACAGCCCAACCCTGATCCTGAAGCATCATAGTACACCACATACCCCTGTCTTGATTCTGGAAAAGTCAAGATAGGTGCCAATTTAAGCCAAACTTTCATCTCCTAGAAAGACTTCTATCATTCCTCTATCCATAGGAATGGATCATTCTTCTTTGTCAAAGCTTTCATTAGAGAAGCCAGTCATGAGAAATCACGCACAAAGCATCGATAGTAACCATCTAGACCAAGAAAACTTCATATCTTGAAGACATTATTCAATGGTTTCCATAAGATAACATCTTCTATCTTTTAAGGATCCAAATAAACATATTTTTTAGAAATGAAATGGCCAAGAAAATGTACTTCCTGTACCCAAAAATCACACTTTGATAATTTGGCATACAAACGGTGATCTCTCAAGATTTGTAAGACTGTTTCCAGGTGATGCTCATGGTCATCCCTTATCTTTGAATACAACAAGATGTCATCCACAAACACCATAACAAAATAATCCAAATATCGCTGAAATATCTGATTCATCAAATCCATTAAGACCAATGGTTCATTTGTTAGACCAAAAGTCATTACTACATATTCATACTTTCCATATCTACTTCTAAAAGCTATCTTAGGAATATCCTCCTTCCGAACTCGGAATTAGTGATATCTAGATCACAATTCAATATTGGATAACCACTGAGCTCCCCTTAATTGATCAAACAGATCATCAATGCATGGAATTGGATATCTATTATTTATCGTAACTTGGTTAAGCTTATGATAATTTACACATATCAGAAGAGTTCCATCTTCTTTCTTCATGAACAAAACCAGTGATGCCCATGGAGATGTACATGGATGAATGAAACCCTAGCTTTCTAGTTCCTCCAATTGCACTTTCAATTATTGTAACTTTGTTAGTTCCATCCTATAGGATGGAAGGGAAATAGTATTGGTCCCCAGATTGAGATCAATCATAAAATTCACTTCCCTTATAGGTGGTAACCTTGAGAAGTTCTCAAGAAATACATCTGGAAAGTGATTCACAACTACTGGAAAACTAATTTCCTTGATCTCTTCTATTGATTCCAAAGTCAATGTTTCAAACTAATAAGATATTGTTCCCACCGTTGGTGCCAAAAATCTATTTTCTCCTTTCTTTACCATCCTCTCTCCTCTGAAGAGATGCTCGATGCCGTCCTCAGTTGTGAAACTAACTATTCTCCTACAACAGTCGATGTGATCCTTAAACTTTGTCAACCAATCCATACCCAGGATTACATCATAGACATCCATATACAACATCGAGAAGTTCCATTTCAGCTCAGCTTCATCGATAGTTATAACACATGCTCGACACACAAATTCTTGACATTCTCTTTCACCGAGAGGAGTTTTCAGTTTGAAAACATAAGGCATCATTTCCAACTTTAAACATATAAAGTCAACAGCACAAGAAGCAATGAAAAAATGTGATGCACCAGTATCGAAGAGAACTTGCATAAGGGTATAATTAAAAATAATAATACCTCTCACCATAGATGATCTATCTTGATCATTAACCATAATCTGCTCAGATCCATAAAACCGCTTCATTGCTGCACTGCTCCTTGTTGCCTTGCTAAGGTTGTTCTCATTTTGTCGAAGCGTATAGTGCTTTCGATGCCTGATAAGTTTCCCAAGTACCTGACCTTGGATAACTATGACAAAAGTTCTTAAGATATCTCATATTGTTACAATTATGGCATGATTTTTGTGGTTCTATACCCTCCCTCTTGATGTGACTCAGTGAACCACAATGAAAACATCCAATATTTCTCTTGTGTCTTAGAGGAAGGTAAATTTCTTCTTTGGTCTGATTCTGATATGTTCCTCCCTCTTGAGAAAAGGTTTCCCACTTCCTTTTCATCTTAGTGATAGAGTTATCATCTCCTCTAGTGAAGACAACCATACTTCCTCCACTTGTTTTTTTTGCAGTGGTAGATATTTTATACAGGGTATTGGGTTGCAGCCCCAGCTCAATGGTTTGAAAATTCTGAGTGATGCTTTGGACCAACTATTGGTTCACCTGTGGCTCAGCTACAACCACATTTTTCGCAACTTTTTCGGGTTGGTTTCGATGATGCCTACCAGGTTCCATTTTCTAAACCAACAAAAAAAATCCATCAATCTCACTCTCTAGAAACTGATGTCTTAGCAATTCAAATTCTATCACATCAACTATCACAACATTGTTTTCCAAAAACAACTTTTTTTATGTTCCACCATTTTTCAAAACTTTCAGCATGCTTTTTGAAAATTAAACCATTTTCAAAATACCATAAGCATTCCCTTTTTCAAAATCTTTCATTTGAAAAACAATTTCATACTTTTTCAAAAATCAACAGGTTTTTACAACATGAATCATTCCTCAAAATGATGTATGCACTCCTAGTGGGAAGTCATTTCCTCTACAATGCATGTCATGCTCATCTCATTGGCTAAACCCATGACAATGAGATTCCTAAATCCCGGAAGTGTCTCTAAACACTTATGTACCCAACTCCCTGGTAACTTTAAGTTCAGCATAAAAGGGTTAGCTACATACTTTTATACTATACATTTCAAGTTCTAACAATCCTACTCATGTCTAAGATTTCAACATAAGGAATAGACAAGAAATAATTTCAACTCTAACACCAAGAACACTGATGAATACTTGTTATTTAATGACCAAAAAATATAATATCATTTGTACCGCAAAGGAACGACCAGACTGATACCATTTGTAATGACCCACTAATTCTCATTGGCTTGAGAACACAACCAGTCATTACTTGGCCTTAAGCAACATTCCCAAGATGCCAAAGGCTGGAAATAAATGTCAAAGAGTTTCAATACAAGTGGGGGAATATTTACCCTTTAAGAAATAAACCATTAAATCAACCAACCATAACCAAAACATTTTCTATATGATGAGTGAACAAATGAAAGAAAACTCAATAACTTCATGTATCTCAAAACCACATAAAATTGTGCAACAGTGGAAGACCAAACTAGTATCAAGGTAAATATAAGATAAACTACTAAATAATATTAAGAGATCACAAGACTCCATGCCCCACAATCTTCAAGATCCACAATCACCAAACAGTCCAAATATCATGAGGTTGTGCTAAAAACATAGGAAACATTACCTATGCCCTTGTCCTAGAAAATAGCATATGCAAAAGCACTAAAGTGCTAAAGAAGGGGGGAGTATAAAATTCAGTATGTTTTTTCCGATGACTTCCCTACTCACGCCACTAGGATAGAAAAGTTATACACATTTATATAAAACAAATTATATAAAACAAATTACCAAAAACTTTTATAACCAAATACAACAAGTTTCAAAAAAACATTTACAACCAAGTGAAAACAAAACCAAATGAAACCAATTTCCAACAAGTTATTTTTTCAGAAAAATAAAAAATCAAAGCTTAAAAACCAATTATTCTTATCATTTGGCATACCAATTCCATAGTTCAGAACACACAAACAACTATTCATATAACCTGGATCTCTATATAATCACGAGTGGTGAGTCATCCTTTCACTAATTCTTCCCTAGTGAACCAATTGATGAGGGGGAGCCCAAACCCTTATCCATCCCATTAATGATGGGGGAGACCCCTAAACCTTATTCATCCCACATGCACCCTTTTATGGGGGATATCCCTAACCCTTATCCATCTCGTTAATGATGGGGGAGACCCCTAACACATATCCATCCCTCAAACCCATGAACACACACAACAATCATGTCAAAAACCAAGTGTGTTCGACCAATTTAAACCATTTCAATAAACTGTACTTTTATTGAAAACCAAAGAATAAACCAATTTAAAAACTGCCATTTCATTTTAATAAAACATTCATTTTTATTGAAAGCATCTAATCCATACCACGTTCTAAAATTCTAGAAAATCCCCATTTTAAATCTTTATTTTAAAATTAATAACACAAGCACTGATTCAAAATCCCCAATTTTCCAGATTTCTCAAACCATCAGTCAAGAAGGTTTCCAAAAATTGTTCAATAGAAAAATCACAATAAATTTCACACTAATCAATAAATTTAAAATCATTTAAATCAGTTCTATAAAGTAGAGTCAAGAATTAACCCTCTTACCACGAAGTTTTTGACGAAAACCACAACGAACTAAGAACGCACAAGAAAAACTGGGTCGATTCTCCAAGAACCCACCTTAGATCTCTTCTCCTGGAAAGATCAAGAACAAATCTCATCATATTTGGAATCCACACACCTAGATCTACCTTGAACGGGTGTAGATTTAAGAAATAAAGAGAATGGGATAAATAGATCTAAGTAGATCTAAGAAACTGATCAAGAACGAAGAGGAATGATCACATACCTCAATAATTCAGCTTTGATTCACCAAGGGAAGCCTTTAGATCACCTCCAAAATGCTTGGGAGAGGTTCTCCTACCTTCAATGAAGAGAAATAGAAAGTTATGGATGCTTAATATCAAAAATGAGCCACTTAGAGTCAAAAACGTGTGAGATATACTTTTTTAGGATCTCACTTAAACCATCCGCATGGTTAGTCCGCGCGGTTAGACAAACCGTGTGCCAACTGTGCCTTAGCTACTATCTAGAAAGACCCTCACACGGATTCCTCGCATGGTCTCCCTAACTGAGCTCAAAACGTATAGGATCCAATGCCTCATGAGGGCCAAAAATGCACAGTTTGGCCGCACGGTTAGACAAACCGTGCACTGTCTGTGCGACTTCCATTTTGCCTCAAAACTACTTCCAAAATTCTCCCGACTCTCCCATACATCACCCTTAAACTTTATAACCAATAGAATCATCAATTAAGGGTTACATACCAGAAACTGGGGGTACTACAATAAACATAATCATTAACAATGAATACCATCAGTGAAAATAAGATGAGCATAATAGTATGATGACATAATCAAAGTACATGATCATAACTAAGAATATTCAGACCCATCAATTCTTGTATCATCAAACATAAAAATATTTAATATTTCATTATAAAATTCAATGGTCATAAAAATCTAGAATTATGATCCATGTGATATAATTCTTGGTTAAAGGAAACATTTATAACCTATAATGTTCATAGCGAAAACATGTTGGTATCTTGGGAAATTTTCTGTATAGAACCCTTATATAACCCAAACAGAAACTTTACAAATTGTAATAACCATATGAAAAACTTCCAATATAATTATTTGGGGAACATAATTATTAACCAATGCATTGGATCATTATCTAGGATCACCCATCATATAAGCTATAATGGGATCAATCAATGCTATATGGGCTCACCCATCATATAATAAATGTCCAAGAGACACAACATAAATAAATTACATAGATATTTAATTTCATCATAAAACTCATAAAAAATAATTATTCCTTTTATAACTTGATTAAATCATGGAAAAGAAATGGGTCTCATAATGATATCTTCCAAATATGATTAACCCATGGAAATGAAATGGGGTCCATAACATTTTCTTTGAAACATTATTAACCTATGTAAAAGAAACTTTTTCCATTATAATATCTTTGAAATATGATTAAAAAATGAATGCAAATGGTTTCCATAGTAATATCTTTCATACATTATTAACCCCTTGAAAATAAATGAGTTTCAAAACCATCTCTTTGAAACATGATTAATTCATGGAAAAGAAACAACTTCTATAACAATTTCTTTGAAATATGACTAACCCATGTAAAATAAATGAGTTTCAAAAAAATAAATTTGAAACAATCATAATTCATCTAGAGAAATAATGATGATGGAATCATTACAAAATATCCACATCAGACCAAAAGTAACAACAAGGGTTGTTGACATTAATGAATGGAAATACCATTAAAATATCATTAAAAATTTATTGTGTAAAATAATATTTTCACTTTGAAAATAACTTTTAGAAACTAAAAATTCATAAAATATATTAAAAATACTTTTCTTTGAAAAAAAATATTTGATACCTGTAAAGGAAGCTTCAAATAAAATAACGGTAATGACGGGTAGACAATATGTACATGCTATAAACGTTAAAAAAATGATTCATCTTAAAAAAATAGTAAAAAAACAAATGTGGTTTAAAATTAATTTAAAAATAATAGTATAATATATTTGAAAACAGTTTTTATAAAATTAGTATTTGGAAGAAAAATTATTTTCGACCGAATAGAGAAATGAAGTCATATTTTCATAAAAAAAAATCAAAATAATTTTAAGTACCAAAGAGTGTAAAAATGATACTATTACTTGAAAAATTTCATGAATAACTACAGGATAATAAATAATATTTATTTTAAGATAGAAATATCCAATAATTCCCCCCCCCAAGGGATACTTATAAAAAAATCCCAAATATAAGGGATATTTGTAACATAAAGTCTTTTCCATTTTGGTAAGATTTCAATCGTAAACCCTGTGAAAGAATATTATCAAGTGAAAAATTAAATATCTTTTATATAAGGATATTCATGATATGATATATAAAATGTTATTATATACACCTTATAAAATAATATGGGTTTAAAACATAAAATATTTCCCAAATAAAGATAATTTTATATGAATAACCCTTACAACGATATTATCATTGAATTGAAAATTAATAAATGGACAGATTATGTGTAACAAAATTATATCCAAAAAATGGAAATACATAATAAAAAAATTAGGGATTAATTCACACTTAATCATATCACAATGGAGGCAATGAATAAGTTGTATAACCCAATGAAAATAAATTGAGTTAAGAAACCTTTTACCACTTGGTAATTTTCTAACCAAATCCCTTTGGATGAAATAATTCAAATTTAAACATAGAATAACATGAAGTGTGAAGGATTAATTATATTACATTTAAATGGTAATTATATACACAGAATAGTAAAAACAAGTGGTGAATATGGCTTATGTCTCATAAATGTAAAAGTGAGATGAGAAATACCTTACCTTGAGTCCAGACATTCCATGTGTGTCCTTTAACTCCTGTATAATAAGATTATATCAATTATTTTATTTATTAATAAAATTTTAAAGTTTTAATACCATATAAATAAATAATTTATTTTATTCTTTTTTAATTAAATATTAAAGTACTTAATCAGCTATGTCCACATCAGGTTTTTTGAGGATGTTCGATTCATTTTTTTAAGACAGATTTGATGTGTTGACCATGGTCAAAGAGTTTACTATTTAAACATATACAGAAAAATAATAATGATAAAATTATCATATTTATACATCAATTATACTTTTAATTCTAATAATGAAATATGATTTTGATAAATGAAGTATGTTATGATTATGGAGATGGTAGGTCGTACGTGTGCATGAGTAACATTTCCATTTTTCAACAATCATTATGGAGAAGTGGTAAGTGATATTTTATCTTTTCAAAATTATCATAATATAATATATATCATATAATTTATTTAATAAACTTATATATATCATCCATGTGGTGTAGTGATAAAAAGATATTTGCATCGCTTCTTGAAGGTAGTAGTCCACACATACACGAATGACATTATCATTTTTCAGTGAGTGAATGGTTAAGAAAGAAAATGATATATTATCATTTCTAAATGATAAAAATGTCATTAATAACATAATTATTACATTTATATCACATATATTAATTAAATTTATCCGCATTACCTTCTATATAAAGTGTTAGTGAAAAACGAATCACATCGCTTCATGGGGTAGTAGTTCATCATACACACGAGCGATGTTATTATATCCCCTACTAAATGTAAAGTAAATTGTATATATTATATAATTACTCCATAGTTATAATTATGCTATGAATATAATATATATAAATTATATTAATTATCGCATCCAATCATGATAGGTGTTGATCGAAAACGTGTCACATCAGTTCGTGAGACGGTTGTCTGCCGTACACATGAGCGATGTTATCATTTCCCATTTGAGGGAAGAGGAGATGGATATAGGAAATTACCATAACATAATAAAATCTAATTGTATGGGATATAATGGTGTTATTATATAATAATAAAAGAATAGTATTTTAAGGTGGTGGAAGAAGAAATAAAATAAAAACGCATAGTTAGGAATTTTACCTCTTCTCGGACCACCTCTATAGGATTATACCAACTGTATTCCTAGAATGAATTTATGACAAAAAAAGTCTTCTAGGATGATGATTTGTGATTAAAAACTTATTTGGGTAGTTATTGGCCTAAAAAAGGGTTTCAATGTTTTAAGAATATAGGAGAGATGATAGCCTTTTATAAGTGAGGTAAGTGACACACTTAATATTTTTGAAAAGAGAAACATGTACCCATATTTTTCACTTACTAAAAGGGTCAAAATAGATTATTTGACATTATAAGTTATAAATATATCCATAAAATTGATTTTATATAAGTTTTTTAGGTCATTTTAACCCTTATCTTTTTAGATTAACTCCCCGATAAACTCATTTTTACTATAACTGTAGTAATTAATTTTTATTATTTTCACTATTTATTTATGTAAAAAAATTAAAATCATTAGAAATTTTAAATTATTATGATTCAAAATATGGATTATATTTTAAAAAATTAAATTCACATAAGTAGATAAATTAAATTTAAAACAAAACCTGTAGACGCAATGAAAAAGATGGTTTTCAAGAAATGTATTTATCAAGAAAAAGATGATATTATATTAACTCTATGACTAATAATAATAATTTTATGAATATTAATTAATATTTCTTGATTTATAATATATAGATTTAATTTTTATTATTCCTCATTAGTGTTTTTAATTAATTAAAAATGAAAAATATTATGTACTTTAAAACAATTTTCAGAAAAATCTCATTTTTAAACCCAATGACAATCGTATACTAAAATCAAATATGAAGATGATTCAAAAGAAATTAAGTGTTTTAAATATATATAAATAATACTTATTTTAATTTAATTTATATTTAAAACATAATGGTACTTTTAAATTTTATAATTTATTGAAAATAAATGACATTTTTAGAAAAAATAGTATTTTTCACTATTCACTGAAAAATCAATATTTTTCAAAAAATATTAGAATTTCACCGAAGAAAATTTTAATATGTGGATTCAAAAAATTATTTTAATTTTATCAAATACTTTTTATATTATTTAAAAAAATAATTATAATATTTTTTCATTAAAATCAATAAAAATAATTTTTCAAGGAAACATTTTTCTAAAGTATAAAATTACTTTAATAAAAATTTATTGATTAATTACTAAAAAATTATCAATAATTTATATTTAGTATGAAATATATTTGTGTGTTTGTGTGTATTTTAAAAATAAGTTAATATTATTCATACCCTCCAATTTAACAGTTAGGTTATAACGATTATATATTCTATGAGTTTTTTAAGATTGATGTTGCATATTGAATATGCTATCAAACATTGTTATATTCTCTAAAATTATTGAGGTGTTAAAAACACTAAATTGAGTATCAAATTCTATTGTATTTTATTAGGGTCCATACTTTACTTTGATGTTCAAGAAAAGTCCTCAGTTGTAAGAACCTGGTTTTCCACTCAGGTATGGACCCTTTAAATTTCGGTTTAAATATTTACTTTGGACCTGATATGGATGCATGATGAGTTAGAAAATGTATTATGGGTTTGTAGAGAAAGTTTGGATCCTATAACCCATCTTTTGGAGAAAACTGGACATGTCTCATGGATAGCACACGGTTGGTGCACGGTTTGGCTAACCGTACGGATTGAAATTTTCAGATAAAACCATTTAGCACAGTTTGTGCATAGTCATGTAGACTAACCATGTAAGTTCCCCTTCTTCCTAGGTAACCATGCATAGTTTGTGCATGATTTTTCAAACCATGTGGACAAACCATGCATGGGCGATTTTTATGGGTAAATTTTCCTTTTTTCCCTTAATGGTCTAATTAGATCCCTCCTTCTTCCCTAATCCAAGAACCAGTAAGATTAACCTTTTTTCCTCTCATTTTGGATATTTTTAAAGACCTGAGGTAAGAATAAATAGATCTCGTTCATCCGGGATCCATTCGGGCTTCCGTTCATCACATTGGATGTGCAACGGTAAGTACTCGATTTTGTTTAAGCCTTTCTTACCTTCTCTTTCTCTCGACCTAGTTATCGAGGTGTGAGTGTTTTTTCCTTTTTCTCATATCGACTCTATTCAAAGACAAATAAAAGTCCAATACTGAAGAAGGAGAGTCTTACAAGCCTAAGGTGCGTGGTCTATAACTCATCCCTCAAGTTCGTTGATTTTGGAATTGTCATGTGGGGCCCACTGATTTCATCGGGTCTCGTTTATAGAATTTATATTCCATGATTATACTCATTAAAACCATATAGTTATTCTATTTCCAAGTTTTTGATTAGATGTTAGTGGTTATTCCCACAACCACATTCATCCCATGTAGTATGTTATGCCATAATTTTTATTTTTGTGTTTTGACACATTTGAGCTGCTGTTTGGGTGTGCCTTGGCTTGACCTACCTAAGGGTATGAGTTTCCATATTAAATGGATTGTTTATATTATGAATTTCATAATGGAAATTACCATTTATTCTCACTAATTGACCCGCCTAAGGTAAGTGCTTCAAATGATAACTAAATGTGAAATAGAAATTGGAAAGTATACCAAGTATATGACTTGACTAGATTAATTGTGAATGATTCATAGGTTTCATGTCCATAGAACCCATTACCACATTAATGGAAGATAGCGGAATGAAACTTAATTATTGAATATGTTTAAAATGGAATTGATAAATTTTGCATGCTACTTGACCTTATCACACTAATGAAAGGAAAGTCTTAAATAAAATGAATTGATTAAAAGGTTGCATACTACTTGACCTTATCACACTAATGAAAGGAAAGGCTTGAACCAAATGAAATATTACATGACTTCATAATCAAATAGGAATGGCCTAACTCAATATCACCTTGGATTCTGATTGGAGAATTCCATGAGCACTCAGGAACCCCATTCTGATTCAAGGATATGGATTACTTAGGTTGAGACCCACCTAGATCCTCATCCTTATCTATTCTTTGGATGTCCGGTATAACACCATAGGATCCCTTCAATGTCATTACAGGATTACTTGGATACACTCCTTGGATCCAGTATTGACAAGTAGGTTCCATGGTTAAAGCCCATTGAGGCCAGTCATTTCTTAGCCCTATTTTACCTTGGATGAACTCTTTGGACTTGGTAGGCATCTCATTGTGGAATGACTTGGAATATTCTCCTTGGATTACACTCTTACCCCATGCCAGGATATAGTTATTACTGAGTTGGAAACCCTTGAGGTCTACATTTCCTTGGTTATTACCTTGGGACTTCACTATTGAATATCATTAAAGGTTTCCTTGTTATAACTTGAAACCTTCACTATTTGTAACATGTGACTTATTTATAAATTGATAATAATAAATTAATGGATTGGTTATGTTCAGACACCAACCGAGGGTTGAAGCAGGTACTTGGGTATTTAGTTACATTGTACTGCTTTACTTTATATATGCATGCTTTCACACTGTTACATTTCCATTGCACAGGCCAGATGTTATAGACACCATTGGTGGTGGCCCACTGATATTTATCTCTAACTCTCTCTATAAACCACTTGGTACCTATAGTAGATTAAATGGTTATAGGTGTTGACAAAGGGAAGTATACAGATTCAAACACTTGATTGCTTGCTCTTTAGTATGGATATTTATAGTAGATGATCGAGTCTGAGCTCGAGATTATTGGGATAGTCTTTGTTTTCATTATTACTTATGTGGATCATGTTATTCCTTTTATCTTGTATCCATGTTTTCAAGTTTTCCAATGGCATGAAATATCAACAGTTGTTTAATGTTATTCCAGTTGTTTCAGTTATTGTTATTGTTGTATCCATTTTTTGTTGTGTATTCTATTTACTTATATTTATTATACTATTTACCTTTATTTATAATCATTTGTTACACTACACTTTGGTAATGAGGGAATAGTCTCCCCATGTACACACCCTAAGACCTCACTACTAGTCGGAAGCCTCTGGCGTTCAAGAAGATGTGCTTGATACCATATGGCCCACCAGGCTCGAGGCACCTGTTAAGTGGCATCTTGGTCTGGGCATCACAAAGTGGTATCAGAGGTGGTTTCTTTTCTTGATTTACTATTTAGAGAAAATATTCATGAAATTAAGAATGCTTGGGACTTGGTCATAAGTCATACTTGGGCGTCACAAACCTAGGTTCGGGGTAAAATCCAAGTTACCCTAAATTATAATTATTGTTCTTCTTTTACCTATTACAGTTGATATTATTTCACCATTAGGTGACGCACATGTTGCGTGGAGTTGTTGATTATTACTCTGATTGAGGATTTTCTTTCATACTTGGCCTGATGCTATGAGGGCAAGAAGCATTGTTATATGCATCATTATAGGAACCTATAATTCCCATATCATGCATATTTCAATGCCACATAGGTGCATTTCACTGCTTTTCATTGCTTGACATGCCTGGGATTATTGGGTGATGTTGTGATAGTTAGCTTATGCTTATATTACTCTTGGTTTCAATTGATTGATTGCCTATCTCAATTCATGAGGTGTATGGTCCCTCATGGGTTGGGATGAGTAATTTACCAAGTCGAGCCATTATGCTATAAATAAATGGGTTTTTTTTCTAGTGATAGGTGTATGGGAAATGATTCACCATAAATTACTATCAATTATAAAGTGAATCATGACTTCTAAAATGAAATTGGTATGTATCCTTATCTAGCCTTATCATGTTTGTGAAAGGTAAATTAATGGACCTAGTAATTAAATGAAAAATGAAATGAAACTTATACTTGAGAACTTATCGATACATGGTCGTCTAAGCAGGTAGTTGGGGTAGTATTCCTTGGGTAATGAGTTTTCTTACATTCAGCTTCAGCTAGTGATTCTATCTTTCTTCTCAAGCTTGTTATAAGGAATGTGCTTGAAATTTGTAGACCAATTCCACAACGATGTCCTTATATCATTCGCCAGAAGGGTAGTGACGACCATGCTCCATATGTGGTGGGTCATGAGCCACCACTCTTACCTCTAGGAGTGCCACTCAAGGCACCACCTATTTTACTTGATCTGGGTACTGATTCCCAAGTTCTTGATAGTTTCCTATGTCTGATACAATTCATGCATGGTGCTCCATGACTTTCACCTACAATGGTTGATCTGACTTGTGAGTTCTAGAAGTAGCATCATCCTACCTTTTTAGGGGATAGCGGTCCACAAGCTTCTGAGTCATGGTTAGAATCCACCCTATCTATCTTTGAGAATTTTGAGATGCATCTAGAGCAGAGGGTCAATCTTTCTGCATACATTCTTTGGTATTCATCCAAGCGTTGGTGGGATGTGACTTCCCAGGTCAGTCTTCATTAGGTCATGTTATGGGTTGATTTCCAGAATGCCTTCTATGATCAGTTCATTCCTCATACGCTAATAATTGATAGAGCTAGATAGTTCATGCATCTTGAGTAGGGTTATATGTCAGTTATGAAGTATTCATCACATTTCATGGAGTTTCAGCACTTTTCACTTATTCTAACCGGTGATGAGATTTCACATGATAGACATTTCAAGTATGGGATCTAGTATTTCATCCATACACGGATGAATGTCTTTTTCCTACCTAATTTTTCTTTGATAGTCAATCAAGATCTAATCAATGAGTGAAACCTGAGGTTCGGAAATAGTACCAGGTATAGAGGATCATTGTCGTGGCAGGCCAGTAGTTCTTATGATGGAAAGAAATATTCCCTTGATGTTTCTTGTTAGGGTAGTGACAACCAGAGTTCCCATTTTGATAGATCTAAAGTGTGTCATCAGTGTGGATGATGAGGGCATTAAAAGCCTCAGTGTGATAGAGACCCGCTAGAGTGTCAGGTTTGTGGCTGTATGGGGCATGTTTAGAATTTCTGTAGGACCTTTCCTCTATATTTAAGTGGAAAATGATCCGCACCAGCTCCACCTTTAGGAGAGATTTCTTTTAGGCCACGTCAAGTAGGGAGTTGAAATAGCACCAGTAGGTTGGGATGAGGAGGAGGTCGTGGTCATGGAAGCCAAACCCCTGACCACCAGCAGTTCCAGTAGAGTAGTTATAATCGTGGTAGTCTGTCTATTGCAAAAGGACATGGATCAGTCCAGTTAAATGAACTATAGCTGATACCCAAGGATCAGGTTTTGGGACCGTCTATAGTATGAGGTACTATTCTTGTGTCATTTACTATAGTATCTGCTTTATTTGATATAGGTGCTTCGAACTCTTTTATCTTTGTATATATCATGGAAATTATTGGACTAGAGATACAGTATTACTATGGTGTAATGACCATAGATATTCTGTTAGGGGTACGAACATAGGGTATACACCATTGTAGGGATTGTCCCCTTGAGTTAGGTAGTCACCCCTTATTATGAAAACTCTTTGTTCACGAGATTACAGGATTCGATGTCATACTTGGGATGGAATGATTGGTTCAATATCATGATTTTGAAGACTAATATTTCCAAAGGGTATCTTTTACATCACTATAGGGCAGCAGTTATCTACATAAAGGTGAGTGGGATGTCCAGGCTGGTAGAGTTGGACCAGATCATCATGGGCTAGGTGGAGTGACTGCCCAGATTGAAAATCTCTTTATGGAGTATCATAGTTTATGACAATCTAATTTGCCTCCAGTAGTGGATCATTTTAGGGATGTATTTTTGGGTGATTTTTCTGGATTACCTCATGAGAGAGAGGTAGAGTTTACAATTGAGCTTCTTCCAGGAGCATCTCCAGTGTCCATTCCTCAATATAGGATGGAACCAATAGAGCTTCAAGAGCTCAAGTATCAGTTAGAGGATTTAGAGGCCAAAGGATTTATACAGACCAATACATCCTCTTGTGGTTTTACCATGATTTTCACCAAGAAGAAGAATGGAAGATTACATCTATGTGTGGATTACATACAGTTGAACCAGCTTATGGTCAATAACTGGTACCCACTTCCTTGAATATATGATCTCTTTGACTAGCTCTGAGGAGAAAAGGTCTTCTTTAAGATTGACCCAAGATTAGATTATCATCATGTATAAGTCAGGCCATCAGACATACCTCATATATCCTTCCGTAGTAGGTATGTTTTGTATGAGTACCTTGTTATGTCGCTCGATCTTACGAATTCACCCACCATTTTCATGGCTATGATGAATAGGGTTTTCCACCCCTATTTGGATTCTTTTTTTGTGGTCTTTGTGGACAACATTTTAGTGTATTCTCACACTCATAGATATCATTCCAAACATCTTAAGATCATTCTAAGTACATTGAGAGAACATCATATTTATGCCAAGATTTCTAAGTGCCACTTATGCATTGACAAACTCCACTTGTTAGGTCATATAATATCAGAATCATAAGTTTATGTTGACCTAGAAAAGGTTAGTGCTATAGTTTCCTGGGATCAGCCTAAGAACGTGTTTGACATACCGAGTTTCTTGGGGCTTACTGGATATTACAGTAATTTCATACTAGATTTATCACGCCTTTCTTCACCTCTTAATGGTCTTACAAATAAGGGTATCAAGTTCATATGGTCAGAATCATGTGAGAAAGCCTTTCAAGAGCTAAAAGGGAGGCTTGTATCAGCACCTATTTTGACTCTTTTGGAGCCAGTAATAGGTTATACTGTATTTTTTGATGCATCAGGAATCGGCTCAGGAGGATAGATTAATTGCATATGGATCTTGGTAGTTGAGACCTCATGAGATAAATTACCCAATTCATGACCTTGAGCTAGTAGCAGTTGTCTATGCCCTATGTTGTTGGAGACTTTATCTGTTGGGTGAGCACTTTGTGGTGTACACAAACCACAAGAGCCTCAAATGTATCTTTTCTTAGTGTGACTTGAACCTCAGACAGCGAATATGGGTTGAATATCTACAATCCTTTTATTTTGAGCTTTCCTATATGCCTAGGAAGGGCAATGTAGTTGCAGATGCGCTGAGTCGAAAAACTCAAACACAGGTCTTACAGGAATCCAGTGATGAATGGAAGTTAATACCCCTATTTTTGGAGATGCATCTGGAGTTTCATGACTTTCACAAGTATTCTTATCTCTCGTCCTTGACAGTTACCTCTTTCCTCCTTGATAAGGTGAAGGGTAGATAGTTTTTAGATCCTAAAGTTTTGGTTCTTCATGAGAGTATATCATGATATTACCCTCCTCCTGATTGGTTTGTGGATAGAGATGTCATCCTATGTCTATGTGGACATATCTGGGTTCTTACAGATATGAGAGGGGAGTTGATGAAAGAGTCCCATGCTTCTCAATGGGTAGTTCATCAAGTCATCTCAAATATGTATCAAGACATGTGACGCTAGTATTGGTGGTTTGGGATGAAACATTAGATAATAGTGTTTATCATTAGGTGTTCCACCTATCAGTAAGTGAAGGTAGAGCACTAGAGACCTACGATCTTACTACAGCTATTTCCAATCCTAGAATGGAAATGGGAAGACGTTTATATATATTTAGTAGTCGTCTTACCAAGGTCATTGAGGGGTAGAGATTCTTTTTGGGTATTCATTGACCAACTAATGAAATCAGTCCACTTCATTCCAATTCAGGAGACTTTCTTAGTTAATGAACTGTGAAGACTATATGTCTTTGAAATAAAAAAAACCACAGGGTCCCACATACCATCATTTCAGATAGGAATGATTGTTTCACATCACGGTTCTGGAAGGGATTGTAGAAATATATGGGAACACAGGTGCTTCTAATCACAGCTTTTCACCCTCAGATGGATGAACAATTAGAACAGACAATACAGGTTATAGATGATATGATCTGAGCATGTTTCTTTGATTTTGGTTGTTCTTGGTAAAAGTATATCCCTATCATTGATTTCCCCTATAATAACATATTTCAGGAAATGATTCAGATGGATCCTTTTGAGGCCTTATATGGTAGGTCATGTCGTTCACCCCTGTGCTGGCTAGAGGCAAGTGAGGAAGCCCTACTAAGTCCTCATCTCATTTAGGAGACTTCAGAGAAAGTTCAGATGATCAAAAAGCATATGACTACTACGCAGTCTAAAAAAAATATTGTGTTGATCATCATTGACAACCTCTTGATTTTGACTTCGGGGATCATGTTTTTCTTTAGGTATCACCCAGGCTGGGTCATAGACGGTTACGAAATTAGGGAAAGTTTTTGCCTCGTTATGTAGGGTTGTTTGAGATTCTAGAGAGGGTCAGGCTGATAGCCTATCAGTTTCTACTACCTCTGAGGTAACGTGCCACGCACGACGTCTTCCACATCTCATAGCTTCACCAGTATCATGTTGATCTGACTCATACTTTTGATCCTAAAGAAATTGAATTAGATGTTGATGTTACCTTTGAGGAGTATCCAGTATGTGTCATTGACCGGAGCACAAAGGCTCTATAAGGCCGGTTTTTCCCTCTAGTATGGGTGATATGGCAGAACAACCGTGTGCAAGATAAGACTGGGGAGCAGGAGGCCAAATTACATACCCAATGTCCATAGTTATTCTCAGATAGTTTTTCTCCACCCTTGGAAGGTGAACTCAAGTATGAGTTCCTTTAAGGGAGGAAGACTGTAAGATCTCAGTTTTTCACTCAGGTATGGATCCTTTAAATTTAATTTTAAATATTTAATTTAGACCTAATATGGATTCTTGATGATTTAGAAAAGGTATCAGGGGTTTCTGGGACAAGTTTGAAGCTTAGAGCCCATATTTTGGGGATAACTAGATATTTCGTACGGATATCGCACAGTTAGTTCATGGTTTGGCTAATCGTGCAGATAGAAATTTTCGGACAGAACCATATATCACGGTTTGAGCATGGTCGTGTGGCCTAACTGTGAAAGTGACCCTTTTTACTAGGTAATTGTGCACTATTTTCACATGGTTTTCCAAACCGTGCAGTCAAACCATGCACATGCTATTTTTCTAGGTAAATTGTCCTTTTTTCCCTTAATGATCTAATTAGATCCCTCCTTCCCTAATCCAAGAACCAGAGGGATTAACCTATTTTCCTCTCATTTTGGATATTTTTGAAGAACTAAGGTATGAATCAAGAGATATCCTTCATTCGGGATCCGTTCGAGCTTCCATTCATCATGTTGGATGTGCAACGATAAGTACTCGAGTCCGTTTAATCCATTATTCTCCTCTCTTAATCCTGAACTAGTTATCGAGGTGTGAGTATTTTTTTTTCTCATATATACTCAATTCTAAGCCAAATCAAGGGACAATATCTAAAGAGGAGGGTCATACAAGCCTAAGATGGGTGGTCCATAACTCATCCCTCAAGTTCGTTAATTTTTGGAATTGTTGTGTGGAGCCAACCAATTTCATTGGGTATCGTTTATAGAATTTATGTGCCATGGTTATACTTGTTAGAACCATATGGTTATGCTCTTTCCAAATTTGTGATTAGTTATTAGTGGTTATTCCCACAACCCCATTCATCTCATGTAGGATGTTATGCCATAATTATCATTTTCTTGTTTTGACATGTTTGAGCCACCGTTCAGTTGTGCCTTGGCTTGACCTTCCTAAGGGTAAGAATTTCTATATTAAATGGTTTGTTTATATTGTGAATTTCATAATGGAAAGTACCATTTATTCTCACCACTTGACCCACCTAAGATAAGTGCCTCAAATGATAACTAAATGTAAAATGGAAATTGGTAAGTATACCAAGTATATGACTTGATTAGATTAATTATGAATGATTCATAGGTTGCATGTCTCTAGAACCTCTTAACACATTAATAGAAGGTAGAGGAATGAACCTTAATTATTTAATATGCTTAAAATGGAATTAATAAAGGTTTCATGCAACTTGACCTTATCACACTAATGAAAGGAAAGGCTTGAACCAAATGACTTGATTAAAAGGTTGCATGTTACTTGACCTTATCACACTAATGAAAGGAAAGGATTAAACCAAACGAAATATTACATGACTTCATAATCAAATAGGAATGGCCTGACCCAAGCTCACCTTGGATTCTGATCGGAGAATGTCATGAGCACTCAGGAACCCCATTCTGATTCAAGGATACAGATTGCTTAGGTTAAGACCCACCTGGATCTTGATCCTTGTATATTCTTTGGATGCCTGGTATAACACCATAAGATCCCTTCAATATCATTATAGGATGCCTTGAATACACTCCTTGGATCCAGAATTGACAAGTAGGTTCCATGGTTAAATCCCATCGAGCCCAGCCATTGCTTAGCCCCGTTTTACCTTGGATGAACTCCTTGGACTCGGTAGGCATCTAATTGTAGAATGCCTTGGAATATGCTCCTTGGATCACACTCTTACCCCATTCTAGGCTACAATTATTACTGAGTTAGCGACCCTTGAGGTCTAAATCACCTTGGTTATTACCTTGGTACTTTACTATTTAATATCATTATAGGTTTCCTTGTTATAACTTGGAACCTTCACTATTTGTCACATGTGACTTATTTATAGATTGGTAATAATAAATTAATGGAGTGGTTATGTTCACACACTATTCGATGGATGAATCAGGTACTTTGGTATTTAGTTACATTGTACTACTTTACTTTATATACGCATGCTTACACACTGTTACATTTCCATTTCACGGGCCAGATGTTATAGACACCATTGGTGGTGGACCACTAATATTTATCTCACACCCTCTCCAGGTGTCATTTGGTACCCAGAGTAGATTACATGGTTGTAGTTGTTGACAAAGGGAAGCATACGACTTCAAACACTTGATTGCTTACTATTTAGTATAGAGCTTGATAGAAGATGACTAAGTCTGAGCTCAAGATGCTTGGGATAGTCTTTGTTTTCCTTATTACTTATGTGGAACATGTTATACCTGTTATCATGTATCCATGTTTTCTAATTTTATAGTGACATGACATATCATCAGTTGTTGAATGTTATTCCAGTTGTTTTAGTTATTGTTATTTTTGTCTCTATTTTTCGGCGTGTCTTCTGTTTACTTATATTTATTCTGTTATTTACCTTGGTTTATAATCATCTGTTGCGCTACATTTTGATAATGAGGGCATAGTCTCCCCACGCACACACCTTATTCCCTCACTGTTAATCAGCAGCCTTTGGCGTTCTGGGAGATGTGCTTGAGTCCATGTGGCCCATTGGGCTCGGGACACTCATTAAGTGGCATCTGGGTCTGTGACATCACATCAGTAGGCTCTAGATACAGAGTTGATTTTTAGAAATGTGCATCATCATTAGACTTATGTTCAGTCTAAGAGAACCATTCAAACCATTGATTGTATATTGAGATCTTGTTTTATGGGTTTCAAAGTTTTTTGGGATCAACACCTTCCTCTAGTTGAGTTTTATTACAAAAATAGATTTCAATCAAACATTTAGATGTCACCATATGAAGCCCAATATGGAAGGAAGTGCATAAATCTGATGTAATGGGATGAATATGTAGAATGAAATCTATTAGGACATGAGCTAGCTGGGTAAATGGTAGAGAATGTAAGACCCATTCAACCACACATTAACTTAGCTCAGAGTCACCATAAAATTTACATTGACAATCAATGGGGAAATTTTGGAATTTGATGTTGGTGATAAGTTATTATGTTTAATTTCACTGTAGAAGAAGTTTATGATATTTATAAATCATATAAATTTGTGACCTATGTATATTTGACCCTTTTAAATTCTTGACCAAGTAGGGATAGTAGCTTATTTTATGGCACTTCCATCGAACCTCTCTCAAGTGCACGATGTGTTCCATGTATCTCTCCTAAGGATGTACATACCAAATCCTTCATGTATACTTAACTCAAGGGTTTTATACCACTGGAAAATGATTATTCCTATGAAGAAAAATATGTATAAATCTTGGATCATAAAGAAAAATTATTACAGAACAAGACTACTCATCGAGTAAAAAATCTCTTGAGGAATCATAAATTTAAAGATACTTGGGAACCTGAAGATATGATGTAACAGAGATATAAAAAATATCAGTGTGATTTAATTTTAAGGTAAAAATTATTTTAATGGGGGTAGAATGTAAAAACCAAATATTTTATAATATATTTTTCTTTAAATAAATTTAATTTATTTGATAGCTTTTAGTACACACAACCATGAGTCTCAATGAACTATAATATAATATATCATTATAACATATCCATTAAATTAGTGGAATGAATAGTAATAACCACATTTAAAAATTATGTATAAATGTTTTAGATAATTAAAATACATAAGTATTCAATTTTTAAAAGACATTATATGTTTTCAAAATACTTTTTTCCCCAAAAATGAGTTTTATTTATTTTCATTACAAAATATTATAATTAATTTTTTCAAATTTTAAAATATTCATATAAATAAAATAACTATATTTTTAAAATAAATAGGTCAAAATTATCATAGAGTTGTTTCTTAAGAATTTTTTCAAAAGAATAATTTTTTGATAAATAGTGAAAATACTGATTTTTATTAAAAACTATATTTTCATTTAAAGAAATTAAATTGTTACATTTTGTTTTAAAATGGTTTTAAAATTAAAATTATTTCATTTATTTTATTTTATTAATAATCCAAATATTTTTATTTTAATTAATTTTATGTATATTTTTTATAAAAATATTATATTCTTAGAAAAAAAAATCTGAAAATCATTTTTTATCACATTTTGTAAGTTTATTTTAAAATTAATTTCACCCAATTTTATAGATTTAATTTGATAAGATGTATCTAATATTTGGAATCATCATGAAAAAAATAATGATACCACTTTCATTTTTTCATAATTATTAGTAAAAAGAGTAAAAATTTGTCAATGTGGTTAAGGCTAAAACAGTTTTACGAGGGATTTTAAAGTAAGAGATATGGGTGAAATTGCATATGAAAATTTTTTAAATCCTATTATCATTCCATATTCTAAACTTATTCTATCCCAACTTTGAATACATTTCCATTTGTAATAATTTGGTTTTATAGTGACTTTATTATAGTTTAATCTATTAATAAATATAAAGTATGTCCTCTCCTCCACTTATAAAAGGACACACCTCCTTTATCTTCTTTACACCACTTTTTTCCTTATAGATCAACTAAACCATGAAAAAATAACTTCTCTAATTTTCTATCAAAAAATATTACATTCTATAATTTTTAAAAGACCATTTTGAGGGTCCATAATAATGGATCTATGGGAGGCCAATCGAAGTAGAGTTAATTATCTTACTCGAACCCTTTAAATTTATTTTTTAATATACCTTCTATAAATATATGGTATTTATTATAAAATAATATCATCAGTGTAATAAATATAATTAAATATTATTATGATTATTAAACCACCAATATTTACCTCTATTCCATCAAATGGGAAGTGAATGTATCGCTCATGCATACGTGTGGTCTACCGCCTCCTCATAGCAATACAATTCATTTTCCATCACTATAATTCATGGATGATTATTATGATGGTTTAAAAGTTTACATATGTTATTTATGAAATAATTATTATTATTATTATTTAATTATAATATAATATCTATCTTCTTACCTTCTAATCCATTAGAAAATGATAATTTTTCTCGTCCATGCATTTGGATTACCCGCTCCATGAAGCGATGTGATTTTTTTCAATTATTATTTACATGGATGGTAATAAGGGTATATTTAAGAAATATATATGACATATATGACATTATAATTATTATATTTTAATTATTATTTACCATTTTTTCTTTACATCATTCGAAGAGTGAAAACAACATCCATACGTACGTATGGCTTACCGTCTCCATGAACGTTGTAATTCATTTTTCTCTCTCAAAGTTTTATGGATGAATATAAATATATATATAATGAATATTATATATATATATATATATCATTTTTAAAATTATATAGATGATATAAACATTATCAATGTACAAGGACCAAAACTACCAAACCAAAATTCTTATGAAAAATGAAAAAGTTAACATCCAAAAACGATGATTTTAATAAAGAATTATTAATAAATGGGTTTTGATATATTATAAGTGGATCATAGATGATATTATAATTATTAAAATTATTCTATTATATAAATATAATAAGTTAAAATTTATTATACATGGATTTAAATAAAATCCAAAGAAATTTGAACTTGAGTTAAGGGTTTTATGTTACAATCTGATTGTTTACCAATATTATTTTTGATTAAGTTAACGATGATGAAACTTCATTATCTACCTTATTAAGTTATGAATAATTTTCTTATAATATGGTTATTTTTATAGTGAACATGTTTTATATTCATTTTCCTCTCTTTAAGTACTTATGAGACCAAATGAAAGTTTTTAAGGAAAATGACTTTATTTCTCTCTTTGGTAAAAAATCCTTTCTCTTCCATGTCGATGCTTCCTAAAAAAATCAAGAATGTTTTTAATATTATTATATTATTGTTTAAATTTGTTTTTACCCATGATTTATTTTTTAAAAAATGGTTTAAAAGTAGTATTCTTGTCATTTTTTGAATGAGGAAATTTTTCACATTTTTACAAAAGTGTGAAATGAATGTTTTATTTTAACATATACTCCATGAATTGAATTTTGAAGCATCATGAATACTAAATTATTTGAAGATACATTTACAATTTTCCAAGTCTATTTTCAAATAAAAAAATTTCTTTAGTATTTTATATTTTTTAAAATATTAAATATGTTATTTAAAAGTGAAAATTGTATTTTCCCCAAGAAATGTTCCAGGTGTTCTTTTAAAAGAATTTTCATATATGATAATTTCATTTGATGTTAATTATGTTATAGTAGGGATCTGGTCCTCTGATTCCATCCTTATTCTTTCTATGGTTGTTCTATAATTATGATTAAAAGATATTTATGAGACCCATTTCTTTTTCATGGGTGGTGCTGAGATGAAATAATGAAATGTTTATGAAACCCATTTATTTTCCATGGGTTATGTTGTGATAAAGTGTTTATGAAACCCAGACCCATTATATGGGTTATACTATGATGAATGGTTTATGATCTTATTGTGCACATATGTATGTTTTTCATTATGTAATGGGTGGGAACATAATTATATATCCCTTCAATGAATTAGGTAAAGATGTATATCTCACAAGATAAGAAATACTATAATGGGAAGTGGACCTAGTTCAGTAAGGGAATCTATTCACTATGATAGTATTGGCAGTGAACCATGACTAATATGACGGTTTAAGGAGTAAAACCAACCCACTATAATAGTATTGGAATTGAGCCTTTACTACTAATTAAATAATTTTATATTCTTATATGTATGCCAAAAACTTATGTCTTATGCTAATTTTATGATGTCATTGTTAATGTTATTTAATTTTATTATGATTCGTATCCTATGAACTGCCAATATTTATTCTAGAACTCAATATTATGATATGTGATAGAGAGGGTATGGTTTTAAATTATTATTTTATATTTCTCACACCTTTATGCTCATGATATGTTTTTAAAATCATTGATATTTCCCTTGTTTACCCATATTGAGCATCAGATCTCACCCTTAATTATGTTTCCTTTACCAATTATATGAATAAAGGTAACATGTATAACATGTCTATGAATGGTGATTGTTATGAAGAACTTAGTGGGACATGACGCAGTTCACTTATGAACTACCTATTTATCTATCCATGTTTCAAATTATACTATATCTATATGATTCTAGTGTGGGTCATAATGTTCTGTATTGAATATTCATATAATAAAATTTGATATTTGTGTATGATGCATATGGGTTTTTATATGTTTGGTAACGAGTGATGAATGATTTATGGTATACATTATTGTGTATAATTATTTTAAGTATTTCATTGAGGATATACAAGTGTTATGAGATATATGGGAATATAATTATATATCTGTACAATCAATTGTTTAATGATTTATCTCCAGATATACAATATATGGGGTCCGGGTGGGTAGCCTTACCCAATATGGTATGTTGATAAGGAGGGTATTATTTTATATAATTTCTTAGTGGTTGATATTGAATAAAAGTTTATGATATCATTAATATTCCATGAATTAGATATGTATCATTATATCATGTGTCTCAAGCCAAGGGTGATGTGAATGGATAGATAGTTGTTTTTTATGTTGGTATTTAATTTTTTAATTTGTTTTCTAGCTAGTTTTTTTGTGTTTAGTGTTGGGTTCAGTGGGTTCAGTCTGGTATCTTTATTTCTACCTAATTACCACTTGACCTAAAAGTTAATTTTGTGAAAATACCAAAAAATATATCGAATGTGAAAATCTATCTAAAGTTATATAGAGGAAAAATCCTCATCATGGTAAAATGATTATAATATACAATTAATTTTAATTCCATATTACCCTTTTTATATATAAAATCCATAGGAAAACTAGAATAATATTAATTATTGAAGATTTATATAATATTTATTAAATTTGGGTATATCTATAATATGCTTTAATTAAATTATGTTTTGATATTTTAACTTTTATTACATTATTAGTTCTTAGATACATAGAAAATTTAATTTTGAGAATTTTTTGAATGAAATGAATTTCATGTCATGTAATGAAAATTATACTGTTATAACACATGATCAGGTAGTGTGAATCTAAGTTATAAATGTTTTAATTAGAGTATAGTTTAGTTATTTTTTGGAATTAGGATTTAAAACCCTTAGATATAAGTTTTAAATTACATTGATTTGATGGAATCAAGGAATACTTAACCCAAGAAAATTTTACTGATCATCTAAAAATGTGAAATCAATTCACATTATGATTATTTAAATATTAATATTATAGATTACTTAAAATGTAACATTATTCTATATTTAAATATGTTAAATATTCTTATCTCTCTCTAGGATGGTGCCTCAGTAATAGTTGTTTACATATTTAAAAATATTCTATCAAACTAATTAAATAACCATATGAGATATGGATTTAAAATCATTTCAACATGCATTTTACAAGGTTTTTTTGTTATGAAACATATATACCATTTTTTCCCATTATTATATTTTTCTCTAAATATAATAAAATTTTATTCTTTATACATCGAAAAGGAAAAAAATTATTATATTTTTCTATAGGTAAGGCATTTTGATATCTCAAAATGATGTATTTTGTAAGATGGAATATGTTTCATAATAAACTAGGGAGGAACTTTGGGCTCAGTGATGGTCAAGATCATAAAATAGGAAATATTTATTAAATTTAAATAGATTAGGCTTCATAAGGAGTAATAGAATCATATAATGTTCATATATAGTCATAGAAGTATATATTTATCATGTATTGAGGTGATAAACTATTATATACCATTTTTACCTATTTAAAAACATTAGTTAAAAATAAAAAGAATCCATGAGAACATGATAACATAATACACATTATTGGTCTTTGAAGGTGAATAAAATACCTCATTGAAGGGATGAATTGATTTTATTTTCTAATTAAAAAATATAGATTATGTTGACTAAGGTTTTAATTGTATCTAAATAGTTATTTGGAATAGTTATTATTGGTTTTCTATTGAAGAAATTTAATATGAGTGATAACATATGATGTTGTTTTTATGTTTTAAGGATGGTCCCAAGTAAATGATTCTTAATAAAGGGGAACCAGACCTATGACAATCAATCATAGGGGGTGAATTAGTGGCCATTTCCAATTTAAAAATATTCCTCTTGGAATTATCCCATTTAATATCCATTCCATGTTTCCAGTTATGATTATCCTATTCCCACTCTTACCTTGTTGTACTCATCACACTAGAATGATGGATAAATGTACACTAAAGAACCTTGTCATGGTTTATGATATGGCCATATCACATGAATCGATACATAGAGAATTGGTAAAACACATATATCCATATATATAATGTAACATGCGATATAGGATATAACATTCCAGTTCTATATCATTTCCTACAAAAATATAATACATTTTCCAATTACATCATTCGATGTTAAAGTAATAAAGGATTAATTACATTAAATGTTTACGCACACAAAAATTATACTTTGGTTTGGATGGGTATAGATAAGGAATATTTCATCTGATGTAACATACTCTTTAAGAAGAACATTAATAAAATGCATGTTTTAACTCAATACTTAAAGAATCCATATGTGTATATATAAAATATTTTAAACCAAAGTATATTTTCAAAAAAAATCTCTTAACAACATAGGGACATTATTTATTTCACATTTAACCAAAATACAATAATATCATAGGGGACTGATATATCCCTCTAAAGAGTTTTTAGGTAAATATTTTTAGTGAATATCTATGGAGATGAGTATTTTGGTTTCTATGTAGAGATATTCATCGAAAATTTAGTAATAAAAATAATTGGATAATAAAAGGTATACCCTTCATTTATAGTATTACTTTTCTAAACCTCTCATGGTAAATCTTTATGCTTGGGTTTTGTATAATTTTTCTGTTACATTTAAGAAATGTTGATTCCATTAAAACCCCAATAGTGATTTTTGAGACCCCTTAATAATGTTTAGAAAAATATTATTAATGTTAAAATTATGGAATTTTAAAGAAAATCATATCAAATACAATGATATAATTATTCACTCAATTTGATATGATTTGGGATGGTCTGGAAAAATCTAGGACACTGATGAAAACATCACTAACATTGATATAGGATATCACTTCCCAGAATATGTTTAAATCATTATTATGAAAATAGATTTTCAAGCATAGTATTAATATAGGATATCTCAATCTGTGTTACTATTCAAATAACAAGTTTTTTCATAATAAATGGGAAAATATGATGACCCAATTTTATTTGATTTGAAATCTTTTTAACAATTTAATTGAGACTATGGTAGTTCATAGTATCACAATACAAAAATTATGTCCAACATATCAATATCCCGGTAGTTAAGGGTTATCCACTGATACACTGTGGTCGAGGTTTTAACCCCCACTGCCTGAATTATTCCCATGATATTATAATATACTATAGCGAACTATAGTTGGCGCTATAGTTGACTATAGCAAAGCAGTGTACAAGGAACTACAATAAAGTAATATTGAAATTTAATGTATTATGGGAAAAATTTCCCAAAAAACCAGGTTG
Organism: Viscum album; assembly: GCA_963277665.1. Lineage (NCBI taxonomy): Eukaryota > Viridiplantae > Streptophyta > Magnoliopsida > Santalales > Viscaceae > Viscum > Viscum album. Next base: position 1,585,066,698 of record OY728141.1, on the reverse strand, counting down.
AGCCACCAAAGATAGACTTGTATTGATTCCATCCAATTTGTAGGGTTCTCCCTAAACCCTAAAAAGTATTTTTATTAAATTAAAATATAGATTGGATTGTTAAGAATAAAAAAAATTGATAATAGTTTGTATATTTTTTATAAAAAGGCTACTAATATACGATATCGATTTGAATTATGTCAATGGTATTCATTTTCCCACATTGTAGGCAGTAATATATGGTATATCATTCTTTGTTATATAATATTTTTTGAATTTTATTTAATTTACATTTATGAAATTACTTTTAATTTAAATAATTTTTATACTTTTTTAAAAATAATATAAATATATTATTTTAATTTAAAAGGGTTCACAAATAAAATTTATTAATTTCTAAATATTTATAAAATAGTTAATCAATATATATTTAATATTTAGTGTTAATATTAATTTTCCTATTTCACATGGTATAAAATGTATTATTTTATTGTAAAATTTTTATATAAAAACTATTAGGAAATTTATAATGTTTGTATAAATTATAAAATAATTAAAATTAAAATTTTAATATTAGTTTGTTAAAAGTTTAAAAAAATAAATATGAAATTTTGGTACTAATGTCTAATTATGTAAATGTATTTAAATCATACCAAAATTAGTTTTGGTTAATAGGATAAACGTTTAAATAAATATATAATATATAATATTTAAAAAAATCAATATTTCATGTTGTTAATGTCAAATATTCATATGGATTTAGAAATGTGAATAATTCACATTTTAATAAATCTTATATATTAATATGTATGAGTTCATATCTATATCATGTAAATGTAAAATAATGATTATTCATATTCTAGATATAAATATAAAGTATCTGTATTTATATTATATTTAAAAATAATTATTTTTTTGTAGTGAATTAAAAAAATTATATTCATGTGTTATTAAATGTTCATTATGTCACGTTCTTAAATTTATGAATTATTATTTTATTTATTTATTCCATTATTAATAAATATGACTTGTTTATATTATCACCGGTAATATTATTTGTTTAAATATCATAATATAATTGTGCTTTGGGTGTTTAGGTCCTTCGATGGGGAGAATTTCAAAACCTATGGCTGGTACACTGGTGTTTGTTTTATGATAATGTTGGATAAAGATGGTGGTTCACTCCTTTCTATTTGATTTATTCTTGTGATATTGGTCTTAGGTGGATTTATCTTTAGTGTTGGTTTCGGGTGGAAATGGGTTCTTTTCCATATTTTTTATATGGCTTGGTGATGGTGACATTGGAGTTTCTCCTATGTGGTGAAACCTTTTTGGTTAAGTTGGATATAGATCAGACTTTTTTCTAGTGGTGTGGTTATTCCAGTTGAGTGATTATTGTGAGTGAAAGTGATGACAATTTAATGACTCGTATTTTCCAGGTATTATTTTTGGATATTGTGTGGATTATTTTCGAGACCATAAACTGAGATGGTGTGTGATTTTGAGGCTCGGTGTGCTCAGAATAAATGTTTGAAATATGTTAGATATATTAAATATCATGCATGCACAATTTTTAAAAAAAATTGGAATAACTTATAATTGGGGGATGAATCAGAAATCTGAGGGTACTGTTGAGTTTAGAACATGATTTTTACCCTAAGCACGATATAACCTTTGTATACGTGGGGTGTTTTTGTAAAATTCATCACAGGCGTAAAATGAATAAAATAATTAATTAAATTATTTTATTTCATTCATTGACGTAGAGACCTAATTATTTTATTTTTAAACATGCTTATGGAGGATTTACATGTTTATCCACATAACCCTACAAATCATTGGAGAGGCGTTGGAGAGCATTGATGGATATTTTATTGGTGGACGACAACCGAATCAAAGATCGATGACCTATGTGAGATATAATCAGAGGATCTCACCAACAATCATGGAGCAGCTCTGTTCTTCATCATAAATTGATCCAAATCAAGGTAGGGTGGTTGTTTATTTGGATTTCTTCCCCATTATTTATTTCTACGATGAACATGAATCAATCGACCAATAGATTGATCTGCAGATCATGCATATTATAGGATGGGTTAGTTTTATTCAGGAATTGGTAAAATTTATTTATGATTATATGTTATCTCTTCTTTCTTCATTCTAACAACAATGAATCAAGGATTACATGAACATCGACTGAGGTCTATTCCTCATGATTGTTCCTTGCGCTTTTCTCCCCTGATTTCTTCATTCATCACAGGCGTTCTTCGTTGGCTTGTAGCTCAACACCCACTAAGAAATCAATCATTTCACAATATTTTCTTGTCATAATGATTTGATATTGTAGATCTTAGATCAGCATGACATAACGATTGTGCAATGATGGAAGCAGCAGTGGATCGAACGATGTGGATACTCGATTTTCATGTTCTTTAGTGCGTGAAAAAGAACAACATTAGAAGTCATTTCCAAAAATATCTAAGGGTTGGATGTTGTTGATCAGTGATGGAACAACTCTTTGAGGCATGATTCATGATTTTTTTGGTGAGTCATGTTGCTGCATCGAGGGCTGGAGGAGTGGTCAAAGATGTATAAACTAGATCTAAGATTCTAGAAAATCCCATAACACACGGCATGTAATCAAGGATTACATGGTGTGTGATACCCTTCTAGTGATAGCTAGGGTTTTAGGAGGGAGTTAAGTATCACATGGCATGTGAACTTGTCACATTACATGTGGCCCCCCTTTGTTGGCTCGGCGTGTACCTCATAGGATACACAAACACGGCTTGAGGTACACGGCCACAGGCATGCCGTGTACGCCTACATGAACATGGCCAAGTTGATCATACATGAGTTAAGTCATGTACTGAAACACAGGCATAAGTACACAAGTATCCACACGTCTTGTACTGTTACATGGACATGTTCAGGGACACGAACATGGGCCTTTACACAGGCAGGACCCGAGGTCGAAGAGACACAACATGTACTCCTACTAAAAATCATATACTCCTTAAATATTATATTTGAGACCTTGTCCTCTGCATCCATATCCTTTCCCTGGGGGTTAGTATGGAATCGCCTCTTATACATATGACAGTGATCCCTTCAGTAGGACTTCTTAGATAGAGTTGTTGGATTCCTTCTGTGAGGATCAGAGTGAGATCCTCTATCATCTTCATTCCCTAAGTGGAGTTCTTAGTATCGTCATGACTGAAACTACACGGGTTTTGATCCTCTACTTAGTAGGTTAATCTAGATTGATTTATTAGTATACCCCATGGCCTTATGATTGATCCTCATATGTCTATTGTATCTCTTCAAAATTCCAATGTATACTTCTTATAGAGATACCCATGAGTTGTACATCTCGGATGGACATTATTCATGATATCTGATTCGTGGAGTGTGTTATCCCAAATGAGTTCTATGTGGTAATTTTGAGCTAGAATCCTAGCTTGTCTTTACGGTTGTGAATTTACCTTTAGACTGTGTGTCTTTGTTGAGTATATCTAGAAATTATTTTTATATATATTGTAGATATATACTTATGTAGAGTTGACTGTATTATTTTGTTATATTCTTTGTGGTTTCAGGGTTTCCTATTAGGTATTTTTATACTCACCCCTACATGGGTTTTTCCCACACATGTCATGTAATGTGTAGACGATTGACCTTTTGAAAGAGTCCTAGAGGGACCAAGACCTGGCGGTGCTTAGTGAGATCAAATAGACCGAGGTGTATTCTTGTGGTATCTTGATAGCATTATCCAATTTACTTTTAGGTTGGAATTGTTTTTATACTCTTTTTTGTGGGATTTTATTTGGATCTGTTTACCTTCCTTTAATTCCTATCATACTATGTTTGTGGTATTAGATGCATGCATACATGGTTTCTTTCATTTTTATTATGTTTCAATGTAGTTTGGGCTTAGAGATGTGTGTGTGTGTGTACAGGTGCTTAGGATAAGTCCTCCCATGTTATTGATATGTCTACTCGGTGATAGTTGTCAGTCCCTGGCCTATTAGAGGTGGGCTTGGGGAGTCATGACATGGGCCCCATTAGGGTGGGTCGTGATAGAGTGGTATTAGAGAATTCGGCTCTACCTTATGACTAGAGTCTATGAGATTTTTTAGGGGCAACAGTGTTAAGTGTTTCGAGTTCTTCTTTCAGGTCAGGGACTCCAGTGTTAGTGTGGCGGTCGATGTATTCATACACTATGACTCTGATCTGCTTCTTTTTTTACTTGGTACATGACAATACTATATGTAGTGAAAACAATGGTACATGTATGATATAGGAATGATTTTTGGTTTCCATGTCCTTCTTGAGTTAGTTCTCCAAATATACTCTTTGACCATGGTAAATATTGTTTATTTTAGGATGCCTCTGTAATGTATTCTATCTAGGATTCACCATCGGGGTCATAGGGATGATCCCATCAATGATGAGGCATTGATATAAGGAACAATTCCAGAGATTTTACCTCTGGGTGGTGCACTAGCTATATCACCACCTGTAGAGTAGAAGATGGTACCCGCAGTACCAGCGGATGAGGTGCATAGGCTGAGTGCACTTCACGAGTTTCAGCAGCAGAGACCCATCAGGTTCCAAAGCGAGCTCGACCCACAGGTGGATAAAGATTGTCTTGAGGTGGTGAAATGAGTTTTTTGTCTATTCAGGAAACTAAAAGATTAGATGGTGGTCTTGGCGGTGAGCCTTCTCCATGGATCAATAGTACGATGGTGGGGGTTAGTGACTCAGCCTTATTAAGCGGTGACTCTAGCATAGTCAGATATTGAGTACCTTTTTTAAGAGGAGTTCTCTCAAACTGTGATGAGGGTTGTATGTATCTAGGAGATTCTGAATCTTCAGAAGGGAAGAACAAAAATGGATGAGTATTCATCAAGATTCACCAACCTCTCTAGGTACTCAATAAATATGGTTAGGGATTAGTTATTCCGGGCTCAGACCTTCGAGTGATGACTGCGTAGATACATCTAAGCCAGTGTTATACCTATGTGCACTCCTACCTATTCTAGGGTTCTAGAGATAGATTTGGTGGTTGAGAGTTTCTTAGCTAAGAAGACGCAACCAGTGGTTGCCGACAGTGGTCATGCAGAAGCAAATACCTTGGCAGCAGGGAGTCGATGTTAGTCTTAGGGACTTGGATGTGCGAAACATTTTAGGAGGAGGTCTTGGGATAGATGGTCTATAGTTTAGGGATCAAAGTATGGTTCCAGTCATCCTAGATAGATTCATGGCTACTCATGTGATGGTAGGGGAAATCTTGCATGGGATTGTCTAACCCATTGTATGACTGATAGAGAGACCATGGATGGGCCACCAAGTCAGAGTCAGCAGAAGGGTCAGACAGGTCTATAGGGAGGCGAACATGATAAATGAGTTGAGAGAGAATCTGGAGGTGGTATATGTTTGACCTTTTACCACCACCACCCCCAATTGGTCCTCACCAGGCTCAGGGAGCTAGAGGAAAAGGTCAAGGGTAGTTGCAGGCAGTCGATGCATGTGACCCAGAGGCTCCAGGGATGATATGAGGTATGATCTGTGTCTTTTATACATTATTTATAGTACTAATAAACATGGGTACTAGTCATTCCTTTATTTATAACTATCTGGTTTGAGACCTATAGATTATGGTTGAGCACTTGGCTCGACCCTTTCACTTGGAGACTCCTACTGGAGATGACTCAGTGATCACACACTTGTTTCAATAGTGTGAAATGACTCTTAGAGTCAAGAGTTTCTATTGGGATTTATTTGTAGCATCAATGAGACCTTACGACATCATATTATGTGTGGACTGAATATCTACAGTTCACACCCAAATTAACTATTTTAGGTGGATGATGCAATGTGTTCACAACGATGGGACCAGGTTTTCCTTTGTGGGTAAAAAGAACACCCAGGTAGCACATGATAGACTCAATCATAGGAGGGTGAATCTGGTTACTCATCAGTTGGCTAGAATAACCCTTGGTGGAGTGGATGATATGAGTTCCCAGTTCCATGTAGTGGTGGCGGAGTACGAGGATATCTTCTTTGAGGATGTTCCAGACTTACCTCCCCACCAAGAGATAGACCTCTGTATTGATCTACACCCTGAGATGACCCCGATATCTGCACAATCATATTGGATGGATCCTGTAGATCTTCTCAAGATGAGGGTGTGTTTGGAGGACTTACGAAGGAATGGATTTGTTAGACCCAATGTTTCACCCAAGGAAACCCCATTTTTGTTCACCAAGCAGGCGGACTGGAGCTTAAGATTATGTATGGAGTACCGAAGCTTGAACCAGGTGACTGTGAAGACCAAGTATCCACTATCAAAGATCGATGGAATCTTTGATTAGTTGAGAGGGGAACTATGGTTCTCAAAGGTTGACCTTAGGTTAAGCTATAACCAGTTGCGAGTATGAGATGTGGATATACCGAAGATGACATTTAGATGTCGCTACGGCCACTATGAGAACTTGGTGATGCCCTTTGGCATAAATAACACCCTATAAATATTCATTTGACTCATGAATTGGATCGTTCATCCTTTATTAGACCGGTTCATATTAGTCATCAACGAAGATATCTTAGTGTACTTAGCATCTAAGGAGGATCACACGAGACACTTGAGGATGGTTCTAGATGTACTCTAAGATAAAAAAAATATAGGAATCTCTCAAAACATCAGCTTTAGATTCAAGAGGTCCACCTTATAGGACACATTATCTCAGCAAATGGTGTGGCAGTGGACCCAGCCAAGGTCGAGATAGTGTTAGCTTGGAAACCTCCCAAGAGAGTGATGGAGGTGCAGAGCTTCCTTAGGTTTACAGGATACTACCATAGATTCATACCTTATTTCTACAGGATATCATCCCTGTGATATCTTTGAACCAAAATGGAAAACCATTTAGGTGGAAGGAGAGGTTCCATCATGCTTTTTAGGAGTTTAGGAAAATATTTATGAGCACTCTCATCTTGGGATTTCCATAGGAGGGTGTCAAGTACAAAGTGTTCTACGATGCATTAGGAACCAAGGTTGGTTGTGTTCTGATGTAGAGGCAAGTGAATATTTTCTATGTTTCATGTCAGTTGAGACCACATGAGTAGAACTACACACCCCAAAATTTTGAGTTAGCAGTGGTAGTCTTCACACTAAAGATGTGGTGACACTACCTGATGGGTGAGCAATTTATCATATATTCTAACTACATGAGTCTCAAGTATATATTATCTCAGGAGGATCATAACATTAGATAGAGTAAATGTCTATATTTCCTCCAGGATTATGACTTCAAGATTTTCTATAATTCTAGGAAGGGTAACATGGTAGTGGATTCTCTTAGCAAGAGATATTGTTCGCAGTTGTTGAATGAGGTATTAGAGCAGTTGTCCTCATTGTAGTTATCCTTTATATATGGATATGGAGAAGATTGCCTATAGTCAATGTTTTTTACTCCTTCACTTTTATAGAAAGTTCGGGATTCATATCTTGTGGATACTAATTATGAGACCCTGCATACTCAGATATCCATTGGAAATGCTCCTGATGGATTTTTTGGAGGTGGGGAGAATGTATTTCTTTTCAGAGGAAGCACGATGGTAACAATGATGTTATGGGAGGAGGTTCTAATATATTTTCATACATCGCATTTATAAATATATCCAGCTATCTAAAAGATGTATCAGGGCCTCCAACGTCAGTTTTGGTGGCCAGAGATGAAGAAGGGGGATGTAGATTTTGTCTCTTGATGCCTTACTTGTTAGCAAGTGAAGGTTGAGCACCAAGTTCTAGTGGGTTTAGCTCAACTCCTTAAGGTTCCAGAGTGGAAATGGGATGGGATATCCATGGAATTCATGGTAGGCTTACCATGTATGTCCAGGGGACATGATGTCATCTGGGTGATCATAGACTAACTCACCAAGTCAACCCACTTCCTAGCTATCTAAGAATAGAGTTCAATAGAGAGCTTGGGATGCCACTAAGTGAATGAGATAGTAAAACACCATGGGGTTCCCTCAATGGTCATTTATAAATGTGATGTTTGCTTCATATATTGGTTATGGAAGGGATTTCATGTGGTGTTTGGGAATCAGTTATGCTTGATCACATCATTTCACCCTCAGACTGATGGTTAGACTGAGCGGACCATTCGGGTCTTAGAGGAAATGTTGTGGGCTAGTATGTTAGACTTTGGATATAGTTAGGAGAATTACCTACCTCTGGTAAAATTTTCATATAGAAACAACAACCATTCTACCATTGGTATGACACTATTTGAGGCTTTGTATGGGTTACCCAGTAGGTCACCACTTTGCTAGACTGACCCAGGAGATTCAGCACTTATGGGCCCAGAGTTGGTGTGAGCTACTACTGAGAAGGTTTAGATCATCTAGGAGTACATGAGGACTACATAGATCCATCATAAGTCTTATGCAGATAGTCAACGGAGGCCTTTGGAGTTCGAAGAGGGGGGCCATGTGTTCTTATAGGTTTCAACTCGATGTGGATTATAGGTGTTTGGTTGAGGAGGAAATCTATCTTCAAGATTTATTGTCCATTTCTAGATACTTTGTAGAGTTGGTGAGGTGGCATCCCACTTAGCTCTACCACCACAGTTAGACCGGGTACACGACATCTTCCACCTGTCGCATCTGAGAAGGTGCGTGAATAACTCATTGAACGTTATCGACTAGGGTGAGCTAGACATAGAGGATGGAGCTACCTTTGCCGAGTACCTCGTAGAGATCGAGGATCGGTAAGAGAAGACCCTTCGTGGTTGAGTGATTCCTTTAGTGCATGTATAATGACAGCATGGGAATATTTAGGAGATCACATGGGAGCAGGAGGCTCAGATTCGTGCTCAATACCCACATCATTTTGTTTAGACACTTTTTTGGATTTCCAAGATGTAAATCTCCAAGGTGGGGAGAATTTAACGACACTTATTTTCCAAGTATTATTTTTGGATATTGTATAGATTATTTTTTATACTAGGCACTAAGACGGTGTGCGATTTCGAGACCCGATGTGCCTGTAATAAATGTTTGAAATATATTAAATATATTAAATAACAGCGTGCACAATTTTCTTGAAAAGGTAGAATAACTTCTAAATGGGGGGTCCAGATTATAAATCTAAGGGAACCATTGAGTTCATAATGTGGATTTTACCCTAGGTGTCACATAACCTTTTTCAACGCAGGGTGTTTGTGGAAAAGTCGTTGCGGGCATAAAATGATTAAAATTATTAATAATATTATTTTATTTTATTTATTGACATAGCGACCTAATTATTTTATTTTAAAATATGCTTATGGAGTATTTTTAGGGTTATCCTCATAACACTAAAAATCATTGTAGATCCATTAGAGAGCATTAAAGAATATTCTATTGACAGATGATGATCTGATCAAATATCGACAACCAATGAGAGACAGAATCAGAGGATCTCACCAACGATCCTGAAACATCTCCATTATTTATTAGCGGTCAATCTGAATTGATTCAGGGTGGTTTTTTATTTAGATTTCTTCCTCATTATTTATTTCTAGTAAGAACACAAATCAATCAACCAATATATTGATATGTGGATCGTGCGTATTATGGGATGGGTTAGTTTTATTCAGGTATTGGGAGAATTTCTTTATGATAATCTATTATCTCTTCATTTTTCATTATAATAGAAATGAATCAATGTCAACATGAACATCAACTAATTTAATTTCCTCATGATTGTTCCTTATGATTTTCTCCCCTGATTCTTCATTCATCGCAGGAGTTCTTCGTTGACCCTTGGTTCGACATCCACCGAGAAATCGATCATTTTATACCCATTTCTTAGCACAAATATTCAATATTGTAGATTCAGGCTCAGCATGATGTGACGGTGGTGTGGAGATGGAAGCGAAAGTAGGACGAATGATGTGGATAACTGGTTTTTTTTCTTTGATGCATGATGAAGAATGGAATTCGAAGGTGTTTTCTGAATGAATCAAAGGGACATATGTTTTTTATTAGTTATATCATGACTCATTGGGGCATGATTCATAATTTTTTGGGTGATGCATGTTGCTGAATCGAGGTCCATAGGAGTGGCCGGAGACATGTGAACCATATCTAGGATTTGGGAAAATCCCATAACACACTGCGTGTAATTCGGGATTAAAAAGCGTGTGGGACCCTTCCAGTGGTGGATAGAGTTTTAGAAGGGAGTTAAGTATCACATAGTGTGTGCCCTTATCACATAGAGTGTGGTCCCCCTTTATTGCCTCAATGTGTACCTCAGAGGGTACACAAACATGGTTTGAGGTACACGACCAAGGGCATGTCATGTACCCTTACATGGACATAGCCAAGCTAGGCGTATATAGGCTAATCCATGTACTAGAACAAGGAAAAAAGTACATAGGAATCTGCACACCGTGTACTATTAGATGGACACAAGCACATGTCATTTACACGGGCAAGACCTAGGGTCGATGGGATATGGTGTGTACTCCTATTACACATTGTGTACTCCTTAAATGTTGTCTTGAATCCCTTTTCTTCTACTTCTTTTACAAATTTAATTAGGGTGAGTTCTCCATATCCTTTCCCTAATGGTTAGTATGGAATCACCTCTTACACATAGGACAGTGATCCCTTCAATAAGAATTTTTGGATAGAGTTGTTGGAATACTTTTGTGAGGCCCAGAGTGATATCTTCTATCATATTCATTACCTAGGTGGAGTTATTTGTATCATAGTGACCAACACTACACAGGTGGTGATCCTCTACTTAGCATGGTTAATCCAAATTGAGTTGTAGGTATACCCCATGGACTTAGGAGTGACCATTATCTGTGTATCATGTCTGTTCAAACTTCTATCGTATACTTATTATAGTGAGACCTGATGAGTTTTACATCTCGTATGGATTCCATCTATGTTATTTGACTCACAGAGTGTGTTCTCCAAGATGAGTGTTATGTGGTAATTTCAAGATGGGATTATAGGATAGATTTATGATTGTGAATTTACCTTTAAAATGTATGTCTTTGTTGGGTATACATGGATATTCTTGTTAATGTGTTGTATACATATACCTATGTATAGTTGACTGTATTATTTTGTTATATGATTTGTGGTTTCAGGATATCCTACTGGGTATTGTTATACTCACCTCTACACGGACTTTTCTCACATGTTTCATATCTTGTACAGATGATCGACCTTTTGATAGGGTCTTAGAGGGATCAAGACCAGGTAGTTCTTAGTGAGAGCGGAGAGACCGAGGTGTGTTCCTACGGTATCTTAACAACAGACCTCTATTTACTTTTAGGTTGTACTTGTTTTTAGAATCTTTGTGGTGAGCTTGTATTTGGCCCTATTTACCTTTATTTACTTCTTGTCGTACTTTGGTTTTAGGATTACATGTATGCATTCATGGTTTCTTTCATTTGTTTTATATTTCATCGTAGTTTGGGATTGTATATGTGTGCATGTGTATAGGTTCTTAGGATATGACCTTCCTTGTTAGTGATATGCCTACTCGATGCTAGTCGCTATCCCCTAACCTTATTGGAGGTGGGCTTGGGCAGTCGCAACACGGGCCCCATTGGGATTGGTTGTGGTAGGTAATTAAATCTAGCCTCATTCATCATGTCAAGAACTATAAAACCTCGGTTCGGTGTCCACTTGGAAGTTCCCTGGGATGAGATGCTATATGGAATCATGTGTACATCCCCATAAGCTAGAGGCTTCTAAATAATGTTAAGGGACTAATCCATACAACATGGAAAATATTCACATGAATTGTAATGGCTCGGACCTCTCCAGACCATTACTTTGCTGAAATCTGGTGTTTGAGGTGTTCTGGGAGGTCAAGGTGACTTATTCCCAACACTTTTCCAAATTTCTAGTTCATGAATAGTGTTTCCAGAACAGTAGTATATTTCTAATAACATGCTATTTCCAATAGCAGGCTATTTCCAATAGTAGGCTATTTCCAACAGCAGGTTATTTCCAACAACAGACTATTTCAAACAGCATGTTATTTCCAAGAGCAAGATATTTCCAATAGTAGGCTATTTCCAACAACAGGCTATTTCCAACAGTAGGCTATTTTCCAATAGTAGGTTATTTCCAACAGCAAGCTTTTTCCAACAGTAGTCTTTTTCCTTTTCCAAATTTCCAGATTTTTTTAGTTTTTCCAATTTAACGTTTTCTTTGAAAAAAATACATTAAAATCCTTATTTTAAGGGATTTAAGGCCGATTCAAAGCCCATAAATCCTATATTAATTTTTCCTAAGGTTCGGGAAGCTTTTACTTGGTCAAACCTTGTGGTTTAATGTGAACTGATTTTAATGTAAAATCCAGCGTATCTTAAACTGCTACTCCATTAAATCTTCTAAAGGGATGAGATATCTTTCTCCATTGTTATTCATCCTTGTTCTCTGGTACGAGATGCTCGAACCTTTCCTTCTTTATTGTGGGATTTGTGCGATCAAACTTTCCTCCTTGGATTGGTTCCCCTTTAATTTCTTCTTGGTGCAAGTTCACCCTCTTTTTTTGGTGCAACCAAGCAGTATCGATCAATCTTCGATATAAGGTATGATCTGTCTTCATTGTTTTGGGTTCGTATCATTCTATTTCTTCTTTAACTTTTATGTAATGTTATATTCATGTTCATAATGGACTTTTCTTGTGTGTTGGCTAGTGTGGTAGTGTCTCTACATCCTCAGGTGGATGCAGTTGTCACATGGGAGAAGATCGTAACTCGTTGTGTGGATCATCCTCATATAAAGAACCTCAAGAACCATTTGAGGTACGGGATTCATTTCTTATCTATTCTTTTACATGAAAATGTAGAGTTAGAATATTTTAGACCATTGGATCATAATGGAATTGACATAATAAACATTTTAATCGGATAAATAAATTGATATCAATCATATGTTATTGAATCTTGTTTTTATAGATAGTGTGATATCTATGCTTTCTTTGTTTCTCTTTTCATTCTTGATGTAAATTGGTAAATAACATAAAGCCAAAAATTAATTGATAATTTTTTGGATAAAGATAAAGAGGCATGTAAATGAATCTGGTTGTTGTTGTCGTTGTTGTAATTTGATGTTAATCAAATTGATGCAGTAAGCATCTTTAATCAATTTTTGACAGCTATGATAGCTTGATTTTTAGGTGATCCATAGTTGGAACCTACAAATAATAAATTATTTAATTATATATGAATTAAATAATTGGCTATTTGATAAAAATATAATGCCTTGTAGGGTTCTGAGTTACTTTATTGCTTGTAAAGGTCAAGAGCCTTATGCTTGGAGCTATGAGTGCTCATTGTGTTTGAAGGTTGGATGCCTTTTTTAAGGTCCAAGAGACCAATTGATATGATTTTTTTTTCCTGCTACTTGTGTTGTGATGTGAGCCTGAAAGGCTTTTGTGATATGTGAGGGTAGGGAGGCCTATTGGTTGTGGCAGTAGTTGACGCCTAGAGTGGCGAGATGCATCGGTTTATGCATGTGGGTGTCGGGGAGGACACCAAATATGATGGAATGGGTTGGATGTGAATTTTTGGATACTTGTTGTTTCTTGTTGGTTGTTTATATTTTTTACCTTCCTCACTACTCAAGGAAGCTGGTTTGCTTACCCTCCTTCCAAAAGGGGCGAAGACGCGCGGGGTATGCCACGTGCTTTCTGTGTTTAGCTTCCTGAGGGAGGATGGGTCTACGCTCTTACTATAGGTAGAAAATAATTGACAGGTAGTTCATCTACTCACCATGTTGATCCCCCTTGTGTTTAGTATCTTAGAATGATTGGGAATATGGAATAGTAATAATGTTGTTAATAAATGATTGAATAAATGATGTTAAACCATGGGGTTGGAGCTTGATGGGATGCAATGTTGAGGTTGTAATTTAAAGTAACAGTGGACTTTGGGTGTGATGCTAATGAAATATAATGTGGAAATTTTTAATATTTAATTAATTTTTAAAGAATTAATGAAAGTAAAGTGAAACTGATAAAAAGGTAATGAAGGAATGTAATCAAGCTCTTTAAATGGTCGTGTTCTTATAGGATACCTAGTCTTATAAGTGTCAGCCGGTATTTTGAGAGACGTTAGCTGCAGTTGATTCTAATACTAGGTTAAGCCCATAGTGTGGTTGTGAGCTATAGTATATTATGTACTTTTTGTGTTTCTATACGCTACTCCACCACATCAGTTAGGGAAATTGACACTCTGGGGATTCTAATCCTTGGGGGTGTTTTCCCCAATATTCTGGTGGTAGGATGGATGGTTGACTAACCCCTTTGGCCCTGCTCTCTTCTTGTGGTCATTACTTGTGATGGTCGGCACAACAATTAGTTTTCCCCATATATGTGTGTAGAATGATGTAATGGCTTGTGGTTATTCATACACATATATTCTGAATATAGTTTCCTATGGACTACTATAGGTGTAACGTGTATAGGTCGTGATGTCTTGAGGATCCTTACTTGGTGCGTGGGCTGTAATGGCTTGAGGTATCATTCCCGACGTATGATACATGTTATGCAAGCTGTGGTGGCTTCCGAAAACTACCTAGTTACTTTGCTTATGTGGACGTGGTGGTTTTGTTACACGAGGTTCATATTGTGGTGCTTCGCCCAGGTGTCTGCAGGCAAGCCCTTTTGGAGAGAGATGCTTAGGATGTGCGATGTTGGGGAAAAGCGGAAAACTAGTGGGGAAGTGGTAGCGGGGTACCCTTGATATTATTTATTATATTATATACTCTTTTATGAAATACTTGGTGAGAGTAGCCATGGTGAGGTTGGGAACTTAGTATACTTGTTTAGGTGACGAGTTAATTTCACTTGTTGTTCACTGTGCTTTAGCATGTTCTCTTTACTTTTTCAAGAGAGGATCGAGGGAGGATCCTACTAAGTATACTGTTATACTCACCCTATCTATATAAACTGTTTTACAGGTCACTTGGAGTTGGTTTGTGTCTATCTTATCTATCTCTTTTGCATGTGTTCTCTTAAGAGGGTAATGCCTCTTATTTGTGTGTTTATTAAAGCCTCAGTGCTAGTATCTAACCCGAGGCCTAATGGAGGTGGGACTCAGGTGTCATTATCTCTCTTCTCGCATTGTCGGCCCAGGAGGGGTACACCTTGTGAGGAGGGGGTCGTGATAGAGTGGTATCAAAGCTCTGGTTAAGGTATAGGGTGGAGTTTAGTGTTAGGAACATGTGAGGTTTCATGGGTTGGTAGGGCAATGGTGTCAGTAATATTTAGAAAGTGATGTAAACACTGGAGACTATCTAAGACATAGGCGTTTAGGGCCCCCTGTGATCTGATGCACGGACCTTTAAGTTTACAATGGCTACTAAACGAGGTGATACTAGTTTCATGGTAGAGAACTAGGAAAGGATCATGAATAATTCTTCTTTGTGGATATTTTTGAATGGGTAGACCTTGGGATAGGTTAACCTAAAATGAATAAAAGAAAACAATTGATTAATTAATGTTGAGTCTTCCATATTCCAGGTTTAGGAGCTCTAACTATTGGTTATTTTGTAGGTATGGATCCAGTTCGATGTCCTCATTAGTTTCGCACAGAAGATGTGTAGAAATTTTTTCGAGCAAATTGTCGTAGGGTAGAGGTTGATGATGACGACACATGGAGGAGGAAACTCTGAGAGTTTTAGCGCTATAGTTTGAAAAAGTAAAAGGGATCCGTTTCAAATGCAGTCATGGAATACTAGTTGGAGGAGGTCGAGATAGGCTTCAGCTCGATCCGTGATCAGAAGGAGAACTAGGTGTCTTTGGTTGTGAAGATGTTGCGTGGAGCAGCGAGGTAGTGGTGGTTCTTATTCCTCGGGGATCACAAGAAGTCGGCGATCTCATGGGAGGAATTCCCAGAAAAATTTAGATTCGAGTTTCTTTCTTCAATTGTGAAGGCATCCAGTCACCAGGAGCTTCTTACCCTTCGATAAGGGAGATCCAGTGTGTGAGAGTTTGGAATCCATTTCAGGAACCTTTTACGATATGCTTTTGACCTATTTCCAGATGAGGAGGCCAAAGCGAGGCATTTAGAGGAGGCTTTGTGTCCAGAGATCCAGCGTCAGGTCACCCTGTTTATACTAAATACATATCTTGAGGTGCTAGAGAGGGCAGATCTCGTTGAGAGGACATTGGTCAGAACTAGATCATCACGAGAGGGGAGTCGTCGTGATTTCTCACGAAGAATAGCTGTGGTCTGGGGTTCCCAGTTTTCAAGGCAGGGGTGTTTTTGTTCAGTCGGGGGTAGGTCCTAGCCCTTAGAATCTCATTTCTCTAGGGGGAGAATCATAGGAATATGCCAAGGGATCAGGAACTTGTTTTTCTTGTGGAGGGATAGGTCATCAACAACGAGAGTACCATGGTGTTTTTTTAGAGGAGTTTGTAGCATTACCCCCTCGATGAGAGATCGATTTTGGGATCGAGCCACAACCAAGAGCATATCCTATCTCTATGTATCAATATAGGATGGTCCCTTCTGTGTTACAAGAGTTATGTATATATCTTGATGGTATTTTACAGTATAGTTTTGTTCGGCCGAGTGTGTCACCGTGGGGCGCACTAGTTTTTTCGCGAAGAAGGCTGACGGCAGTTTGCAGTTGTGTATCGATTATCATCGCTTAAACAAAGTGATAGTGAAGAATAGCTATCATATTCCATGGATTGATGATTTATTCGATCAACTGAAGGGTGCAAGTTGGTTCTCAAAGATCAAATTGTGGCCAGGATATCATCAGATGCATGTGAAGGATGAGGATATCCTGAAGACTATTTTCCATTGTCATCATGGGCATTATGAGTTCATTGTAATGTCGTTCGGTGTGATGAATTCTCTAGTTGTATTCAAGGTATTGATGAACACTGTGTTCCATGAGTTCCTAGATAGGTTCATGGTGGTTTTCATCGATGACATCCTTGTGTACTCCACGTCTGAGGAGCATGCAGAACATCTACACGCCATTTTGGGAGTTCTTCATCAACATCATCTGTTTGGGAAGTTGTTGAAGTGTGATTTTTGGGCTCAAGAAGTCCATTTCTTATGGAATTTTGTGTCCCATTAGGGAGTAGTTGTGGATACATAGAATATAGAAGAATTTTTGTCATGGGAATCCCCCAAGACAGTGGTAGAGGTGCGAAGTTTCTTTGGTCTTACAGGCTATTATGGGAGGTTCATAGCTGATTTCTCTCAGGTTGCGACTCCTCTGACGGCATTGACCAAGAAGGATCAGGCGTTCATGTGGACTGATCAGTTCCAGGTATCTTTTGAGTATCTGAAGTAGAAGTTAGTAAATGCTCCATTTCTTTGTCTTCTAGTAGAGGGGGTTTAGTTTGATGTTTTTTACGATACTTCGCCTATGGGGTTAGGTTGTGTTCTGATACAGTAGAGATCATTTGTTTCTTATGGGTCTCATCAGTTGCATCCCCATGAACGTAAATATGCCACCCATGATCTTGAGTTGGCAGATATGGTGTTTTCTCTGAAGTTGTGGAGACATTACCTCATTGGCGAGCGCTTTGTGGTTTTCACCAATCATAAGAGCCTGACATATATTTTCTCCCAGCATGACTTAAACTTGCGATAATGTTGGTGAATGGAGTTATTATAGGAATATGACTTTAAAATATTGTATACACCTAGAAAGTAGAATGTTGTAGCTGATGCGCTAATACAGAATCCATGTGGTGATGCAGTTCATGAATCTAGTGATTCCTAGAGAGTAATGGAAGAATTTTTAGCATTACATCTCGATATGGGAGATGTTGGGGGAAGAGGTTTTCTTTTTCAGATGACAGTGCAGTCATCTCTGGTGCAGCGGGTGGAAGAGTCGCAGTTAGAGGATCTAGAGGTGGAGGTCTAGAGAGACCGATTTGTTTATGGTTAGGCCCCTGATGGTTGGCCTAAGGATGAACAACATCGAGTGTTGTATCATGGAAGGATATTTGTTCCTTTGGAAACGTGTGAGACGGTTCTCAGAGAGTTCCATAGTTCACCTTTAGTGGTGAATCCTGGCATGACAAAGATGTACCGATACTTGAGGAGTCAGTTTTGGTGGTCTGGGTTGAAGCATGTAGTTGTGGAGTTTTTGTATTGATGTTTGGTCTTCCATATGGTCAAGTCTGAGCATCGTGTCCCTAGTGGTTTGCTCCATCCATTAGATATTACTCAATGGAAGTGGGAGGACATCTCAATAAACTTTGTTATTGGTTTAACTTGAGCTCTGGGAGGACATGATGCTATTTGGGTGGTAGTTGACCATTTAACAAAATCATCCCACTTTATATCAATCAATTAGTCGAGCTCAGTGGAATTTTTGTCAAGGTGGTATCTGGAGGAGGTGGTGAGACTCCACGGAGTCCCAAGGATGATCATTTCTGATCAAGATCCTCATTTTACCTCTAGGGTGTGGAGTGATCTCCGACATGCTTTGGGTTCTCAACTATGCCTTAGCACTACTTTCCATCCACATATGGATGGTCATATAGAGCAGACTATCCAGACTCTAGAAGACATGTTACTCTCTTGTGTCCTGGATTTTGGAGGTTCGTGGATGAGGCACTTACCCTTGGTGGACTTTTCTTACAAAAATAGTTTTCACTCCACCATCTATATGGTGCATTTTGAAGCCTTGTATGGCTGACCTTGCCATTATCCATTGTGCTGGACTGGGGTCGGAGAGCCATCAATTATTAGACCAAAACTAGTGCAGAATACAACAGAGATGGTTCAGGTGATTTGTGAGAGGATGAAGATGGTGCAGGATCGTCAGAAATCATATGTCTATCAAAGGAGTAGACCTTTGGAGTTTGATGTTGGGGGTCACGTGTTTCTGAAGGTGACTCACCGTCATGGGCAGAAAATTTTTGGTCGTGGGAGTAAGCTTTCTCCCCGGTTTGTTAGGCCTTTCGAGTTGTTGGCTCGTGTTGGAGATTTGGTGTATCAAGTAGCACTTCCCCCGCAGATGAGCCAAATACACAATGTTTTTCATGTGTCATATCTCTATCGTTATCTTTATGATTACTCTCACGTCATCGATTATAAAGAGATTGATGTTGATGATGATGCGACCTTCAAGGAGCAGCCGGTAGAGATCCAGGACCGCAAGGAGAAGGTGTTTTGTGGGAGTTCTATTCCCTTGGTTCATGTCTTTTGGCGACACGGTAGCGTCAAGGAGAGTACTTGGGAGCGGGAGTCCTAGATGCGTGTCCAGTACACAGAGTTGTTTTAAGTTATTGTGCTAATTTTTTCTTTAATGATTTATTTTTTTGTACCTTTTATGTGATGTTATGCTTGACTTGTTTGGATATGGAATGATTTTTCCCTTGTTCACATATGTCGAGGTTTCGTTCCAACTTTCGAACAAATCAGGGTGGTTTTCCCCTGATAGGTATCTTACGGGGTGGTTGTTCAAACCCCTCTTTTCTTCTAGGTTGCTTTTGAATTCCCGGGGACGAGAATGTTTTGAGAGGTATCTATTGTAATGGTCCAGACCTCTCCGGTCCATTACTTTGCTGAAATCTGGTGTTTAAGGTGTTCTGGGAGGTCAAGGTGGCTTATTCCCAACACTTTTCTAAATTTCTAGTTCATGAAAAGTGTTTCCAGAAGAGTAAGCTTTTTCCAACAGCAAACTATTTCCAACAATAGGCTATTTCCAACAGTAGGTTATTTCCAACAGTAAATCTATTTCCAACAGCATGCTATTTCCAACAGCAGCCTATTTCAAACAGTAGGCTATTTTCAACAGCAGGCTATTTCCAACAGCAGGCTATTTTCCAATAGAAGGTTATTTCCAACAGCATGATTTTTCCAACAGTAGGCTTTTTTCTTTTCCAAATTTCTATATTTTTTCAATTTTTCCTATTTAATATTTTATTTGATTAAAAATGCATTAAAAGCCTTATTTTAAGGGATTTAAGGCCGATTCAAAGCCCATAACTACTATATTAATTTTTCTTAAGGATCGGGATGCTTTTACTTGGTCAAACCATGTGGTTTAATGCAATCTTCTTTTAATGTAAAATCTAGTGTATCTTAAACTGCTGCTCTATTAAATATTCTAAAGGGATGAGATATATTCATCCCTTGTTCTTCCTCCTTATTCTCTGGTGCGAGATGCTCGAACCTTTCCTTCCTTTCTATAGGAGTTGTGCGATCAAACTTTCCTCCTTGGATTGGTTCCCCGTGAATTTCTTCTTGATGCAAGTGCACCCTCTATTTTTTGTGAAACCAAGCAGTATTGATCAATATTTGATATAAGGTATGATCTATCATCATTGTTTTGGGTTGTATCCTTTTGTTTCTCCTTGCCCTTTTATGAAATATTATCTCCATGTTCCTAATGGACTTTTCTTGGGTGTTGGCTGGTGTGGTGGTGTCTCTGCATCCTCGGGTGGATGCAGTTGTCACGGGGGAGGAGATCATTAACCATTGTGTGGATCATCCTCATATAAAGAACGTCAAGAACCGTTTGAGGTAGGGGAATCGTTGCTTCTCTATTCTTTTACGTGCAAATGTAGCTTTAACATGTTTTAGACCATTGGATCACAATGGAATTGACATAATAAAAATTTGAATCAGATAAATAAATTGATATCAATCATATGTTATTGCCTCTTGTTTTTATAGATAGTGTGATATCTATGCTTGCTTTGTTTATATTTTCATTATTGATGGAAATTGGTAAAGAACATAAAGCTGAAAATTAATTGATAAATTTTTGGATAAAGATAAAGAGGCGTGTAAATGAATCTGGTTGTTGTTGTTTTTGTAATTTGATGTTAATCAAATTGATGCAGTAGGAATATTTAATCAATTTTTGACAGCTATGATAGCTTGATTTTTAGGTTACCCATAGTTGGAACCTACAAATAATAAATTATTTAATTCTATATGAATTAAATAATTGGATACTTGATAAAAAGATAATGCCTCATAGGGTTCTGAGTTACCCTCTTGCTTGTAAAGGTCAAGAGCCTTATTCTTGGAGCTATGAGTGCTCATTGTGTTTGAAGGATGGATGCTTTTTTAAGGGCCAAGAGACCAATTGATATGATGTTTGTTTTCCTGCTGCTTGTGTTGTGATGTGAACCTGAAAGGCTGTTGTGATATGTGGGGGTAGGGAGGCCTATTGGTTGTGGCAGTAGTTGACGCCTAGAGTGGCGAGATGCATCGGTTTATGCATGTGGGTTTCAAGGAGGACACCAGAGATAATGGAATGGGTTGGATGTGAATGTTTGGGTTATTGATGTTTCTTGTTGGTTTTTTATCTTCCTAACCTTCTCCACTGCTCAAGGTAGCTAGTTTGCTTACCCTCCTTCCAAAAGGGGAGAAGACGCGTGGGGTATGTCATGTGCTTTCTGTGTTTAGCTTCCTGAGGGAGGATGGGTCTACACTCTTGCTATAGGTGGAAAAGACTCAACGAGTAGTTCATCTACTCACCATGTTGATCCCCATTGTGTTTAGTAGCTTAGAATATTTTTATAGAATGTCTGGGAATATGGAAAAGTAATAATGTTGTTAATAAATGATTAAATAAATGATGTTAACCCATGGGGTTGGAGCTTTCTAGGACGCAATGCTGAGGTTGCAATTTAAAGGAACAGTGGACTTTGGGTGTGATGCTAATGAAATATAATGTGGAAATTGTTAATAGTTAATTAATTTTTAAATAATTAATGAATGTAAAGTGAAACTGATAAAAAGGGAATGAAGAAATGTAATCAAGCTCTTTAAATGGTTGTGTTCTTATAGGATACCTAGTCTTAGAAGTGGCAGTCGGGAGTCCGAGAGATGTTAGCTGTAGTTGAGTCTAAGACTGGGTTATTCCCATAGTGTGGTTGTGAGCTATAGTATATTCTGTACTTTTTTTGTTTCTATATGCTACTCTACCCCATCAGTTAGGGAAAATAACACCCCAAAGATTTTGAGCCCTGGGAGGGTGTTTTCCCCAACATTATGGTTGAAGGATGGATGGCGGACTACCCCATTTGGCCCTGCTCTCTTCCCTTGGTAATTACTTGTGCTGATAGGCACAGCGGTTAGTTTTCCCCATATATGTGTGTAGAGGGTTGTAATGGCTTGTGGTTATTCACACACATATATTCTAGATATAGTTTCCTATGGACTACTATAGGTGTAACATGTATAGGCTATGATGGATTGAGGATCCTTACTCAGTGTGTGGGTTGTAATGGCTTGAGGTATAATTCTCGATGTATGATACATGTTATGCGAGCTGTAGTGGCTCCCGAAAACTACCTGGTTACTTTGATTATGTGGACGTGGTGGTTTTATTGCACGAGGTGCATGTTGTGGTGTTTCACCCAGGTGTCTGCAGGCAAGCCCTTTTGGAGAGAGATGCTTAGGACGTGCGACGTTGGGGCAAAGCGGCAAACCAATGCGGAAGTGGTAGCAGGGTACCCTTTATAGTATTTATTATATTATATACTCTTGTATGCGATACTTAGTGAGAGTAGCCATGGTGAGGCTGGGAACTTAGTATACATGTTTATGTGACGAGTTAGTCTCACTTGTTGTTCACTGTGTTTTAGCATGTTCTCTTCACTTTTGCACGAGAGGCTCCAGGGAGGATCCTACTGATTATACTATTATACTCACCCTATCTATAAAAACTATTTTACAGGTCACTTGTAGTTGATTGGTGTTTGTCTTATCTCTCTCTTTTGCATGTGTTCTCTTAAGAGGGTAATGCCTCCCATTTGTGTGTTTATTATACCATCGGTGCTAGTTGTCAACCCGGGGCCTACTAGAGGCAGGACTCAGGGGTCATTATCTCTCTTCTCACATTTCCGCCCCAGAAGGGGTGCACCTTGTGAGGAGGGGGTCGTAAGATGAATAATTTTACAATAAATAATATAAAATAACATAAATATGCATAGATATTATCAGAGTATACATAATGAAATAAAGCAATGGTATGATAACATTAAAAAAATTATACATTTATACATCAACTGAATTCCCATTAGTTAGATCACATATATAAAATAAAAAAACAAAATACAAGCTCTACTACTATCCATGAGCATCATCCCAATCCCCATAACCCCATCGAGGTTCTCTAACCTAATCCCCTAAAGTCTAATGCACTGACTTGAAAATAAGATATAAATTTTACACACATACCAAAGTCTCGTGCAGTGTGTGAGAAATACATATAAATAGGGTATCTTGATATTCCCCTAGAATACATCATCATATTCATGTATACCTAAGGAAAAATAAACATGTCATATATGTGCATCGGATATCATCTACTAACTAGGTCACTAAGAAACCTAATCATACCTTCTTTAATGTCATGGAATAATACTATCATTTTATCATACTATCATCTCATAAATGATATCATACCCATATACTCTGGTTAGGGCTTCAACAAAATCCCAACCACTGCCATAAGGAACAAGTTAGGGTCATGTATTTATGCCTTTGACTCACCCTATCACTCAAGGAAATTTTATTAACACCTCTGTAGTCAGTGTGATTTCATCCATATGTCATCCAATAACTTATCTCTAAAGGTAGGTTCTATCATCCACATCATTAACCACATCACATCCCACCATTCCCTCTCACTCAGGAGTGGACACACTTTTTCTCTGATTCCCTTTCACTCAGGATGAGGTCAAAACCTTACTAGCCCTCTCTTCTAGGGTGGGTCTCTGATTCATTGGTGGAAAAACACCCAATTGATAAAGGTAGTACCTATCAGTACCCACTTTCTCATTTCAAGGGCAATCCAATCTGAATACATACCCACTCACTGAAGGTCATCTCATACCTTATACTCAACTTGGATTCCAAACCACTCATGGAGATCCTGCTAGTTATATCCTACTTATGGAGGGGATAAGACTTGAGTCCCATAATCACATAGTACATCATTTATCACAACACATTCACACCAAGATGGTCACACAACTCATCCAATGGCTGGCTATCTTATCATAGGGTACTAGTATCTTGAGACCTTTCCCTTAATCTCAAACATGTACAATCATCCATCCATCCAAACATGTTATCTCCTTTAACTATATTTGTCTCTATTCACTGCAACCAAGCCATATACAACATTTTATAGTGTTCTCACAGCCCTTAGGACCTCTATGACACAGACCTCGGAGGTAAGTCCATATCCTCATCCATTTCCCACTTCACAACCCTTACTCATGTCCCATCTCACATAACTCCCAAAAGATATATAAACCCATTGATTATAAGAGAAACCTATTTTCCAAACCTCAGTATGTCCCAATGGAATAATCATTCTTATATAACTCACCATATCTTATCCCAACCTCTTGGGAGTTTCCTTACTAGGCATGAGATGTATAACCACCACACCTATCACCACTAGGACTCACCTTCACTTTCCTGTCCAGCTAGCTTTGGGATCCCAACCTAGGCTACACAATCCTAATCATTCACCCTAAGAACTCTTCAATGTCACTTATTAACTAAAACGACACATTCTCCCCAGATCGACATGGTTGTTGGGAAATCCCAAAGTGATCAAGTGAAAAAGATTACTTATTCTTACTATAAGTGGATCAAATCCACTGTCTCTCTTCCTCTAAGAAACTCTCACTTCCTATTCCTCTACTTGGTCCCATAAGATAATTATTAATAAAATAAATAATCCCTAAAAATCATATAGATTTATATAATAGGGACCATAGACCACTATAAATAAGTTACTACCTAAACCAATCTCCAGTCACGCTCGATTAATCTCGTATTTGACCCATCTAAGCTCATACTACCACATGATCTCTTATATCATATCACATTACAAAAATAATAAATTATATCAATAGATAATTATTTCTTTAATTTAATCCAAAGAGGAATAATTGTTGAAAAACTCACAAGGTATCACCACGTTACTGAATCGTTGATCAACTTCACTCAAAAGGTCCATGACACATCTGTGGTACCATCATGAGAAAAATCCCTATTATTCGCTATCAAGTAAACCACCAATTTCATACAATTTTACCAAAAAACTATAAATAAATATATTGGGAAAAATATCTCTAATGAAACATCAAGAAACATCTTACAATCATCAATATAGGATATAAGTTGGGAAAAAGAACCATCATCCTCATTGGATTCCACCATGCACATATGGAATTGACACTGAACCCCTATCCCAAATTGTGCCACATGATAATTATAGTATGAAAAAAAAATTGAGTAATATTGGTGAAAAATACCTAGAATAGCTATAGAAGACACCAAGAATCGCCCATCTAAAGGGGGGTCAAATGGATGAAGAGATGGGTAGGGAGACGACCTAGATTTCCCAACCATGTGCACCCCTCAACCAAAGAATGAAGTAGGGATAAACCTAAAATTATTATTTTTACTCAATTAAAAAAATAGGTGGTAATGACTTATGTCATGGCCATAAGTGCTATGGAGCAATCCCATCTACTGGGGAAATATTACGATGTTACCCACTAGGTTGCGGTGTAAGGGTCTGCCCCTGGACTATGGTTATAGTGTCGAAAGAGTATTTCTTGAAGAGCCCACCTATAGGAGGATAACAAGATAAATTTAATATCAAGGACTCTCTACAATTTATCCCTTATCTATACTATGGGGATTCTCTACCAAATTGTGTTGTCATAAGGCCTTCCTAGTTGTGGCACAGCTTGCCCCCAGAATGCAGAGGGGTCGATCCCACAGTTCCTTCCCTTGTAGCATAACCCCTAAAGGAAATATTGTAGGGAATATACCCTATGAAATACCTACACAATGGATCCCATGGGTTGTGGCATGGTCCCCCCACCCCATAGTACCAGCACGAAACAGCCCTTCATGTTGTTGTGTGGTATGGTGCATGTAGCAAAACTTTTAGCTAAGGGTCACCCTAACCATTCTTCAACAATAACCGAAGAACCCAAATAACCAGAAAATCCCTATTACATATCCAAAAACATCTATTTTATATGTTCAAGCACTCGAATTCCTATTTAGAAACCTACTTCACTAAACATCCATGGCACCAAGACCAAAAATTCAAATTCACTCTTGACTAATAACCTGTAAAATTTTCTAGTTTTTACAAACTTCAAAGAATACATATTCCCCTCATAAAAAATAATCTTGTAGTACCATGATCATAGACCCCTACCTACCTC
Organism: Viscum album; assembly: GCA_963277665.1. Taxonomy (NCBI): domain Eukaryota; kingdom Viridiplantae; phylum Streptophyta; class Magnoliopsida; order Santalales; family Viscaceae; genus Viscum; species Viscum album. Next base: position 1,585,040,489 of record OY728141.1, on the reverse strand, counting down.
ATTTGTTAATTCCCCATCAACCATCAGTGTTCCGCCTCCAAATGTCAAGCACTCTTCCACTACTCAAGTCTAAACACTAAGGTGCAGTATTCATCAAAACCCATTAGATCACCACCAGTGTCAACACCGAGACAACACTCAACTACAACCATCTATCTCGAAACTATAAAACCAGAGTTTTTTAAAGGATGAAAATGATATTTGATGGTGTAAAGGACACGCAACATCGAGCTTAAACAACCCACGATATATATAATTGTTATAACATAACCATTAAATTAGCGAACATGAATAGTAATAACTAAATTATAAAAATTATATGGTTTTCACATAAATTAAATGGATATATATTGATTAGAAATAAAATAGGAATCATTTCAAAAAATAAATTTTTTCTAGAAAAAACAGTATTTTTCTAAAAGACAGATTAATCACACTTTGCGTGTATAATTTAAAATTAATTTTTCAAACTTTTAGAAAATTTATAATTAATTTTTGAAACCTGAATAAAAAATTATCTTAGGGTGATTTTTTTATATTTTTCTAAAAAAATCATTTCTTAATGAATAGTGAAAAATTCTAAATTTTTATTGAAACCCGTCTTTTCATTTAAATAATTTATAATGTTAAATTATAGTTTGAATTGGATTTGATTTAATATTAGATCAGTTTTGTATCAATTAATATAATTTATTTCATTGTAATCTTTCTCATTTTTAATTTCGATATAAAAACATTATAAACATTTGAACATTTTTGCTTTAAAACTCATTTTCTCATCACGTTTGTGGGATTAATTTTAAATTAACATTACGTACTTTTGTGAATTGAATTTATAAAAATGGATTCCTTATTTGGAATCAATATTATTTATAATTTATAATAAGTTCAACTTAATTTTTGACCAAAATGAATAGTGAAAAAAAATTAAAAAAAATTATCGGGGTTAAGGAAAAAATAGATTTACTGAGGGTTAAACTAAAATGATAAGAGTAAAATGAAATAAAATATTATATCAATTTATTTTTATGAGTATATTTATAACTTTACATTAATGTCTCAAAAATATAGAAATTTATTGCCACTTTCCTTTGAATATAACTCGAATAATAAGTTAAGTAACGAAAAGGACAAAAAAATGAACCTTCCTTGCTTTTAATATCTACAAATATTTAGGATGGGGAAAATAAACATAGGTTCGATTATGGATGTTATTTTTAAAGATAAATGATTATTTTTTATCATAATAATTTATCATTAATTTTTAGAGATGAAATAATTACTTAAAATGGTTAAGAAATGAAAATGCATAAATTATTTAGTTAATAATTAAATAAAATAAATAAAACTAAAAATATTAAAATTGAGGAAAATTGAATGAATTATTGTGTTCCATTAATTTTTTAAATGAATATATCATGTTAACAGGTGTAAAAATAATATATTCAAAATCCATCATTTTATTGATATTTTTTAAATTCAAATTAAATGAATAATGTCAAAATTGACATTAATGTTGTTTTATAATAAATGATATTTTATTAAATGATTTAAAATTCCTAAAAATATCATTTTCTTCCAAGTTATTTTTAAATGATTAAAAATATGAACTATGGTCCATTCATGGACCAATTCTTTTTTTAGTGATTATATTGACCCCAAAGTAGCAACAATTCTTTTTTTAGTGATTATATTGACCCCAAAGTAGCAAATACTTTGTTAGCATTGTTAAGGTTAAAACAATGATTTTGTGTGTTACATGCATTTGTGTTAAAATTAATTTTCAACATGGGTGAGAATTTAATTTGATAAATTGGATTTAATATCTATAATAATTAGTTCTAAATTTTCTAATAAGGATTATTTAATTTTTTTTTAAATATAAATTACCTAGGTTAGAAAACTAGTAACTATAGAGAAAACTCAAATGTTAAAAATTAGAAAACTTAGAAATTAAGGAACCAAATGTTTAAAACATGTTTTTAATTGTGTTTTGGAGGTGTGGGTAGACTATGTAATCCTTAAACCCATTTAATTATCAATTTTGGATCCTCTTTAGGCAGTATTGACCTCCCAATAGTAAATACTTTTGGGTATTTACAAAAATGTCACTCCTCAACTATAAAAGGACACTCGCTCCTATCACTTCTTCACACCTCTCAAGCAATTCGGATTGGACAAGCTCTTACCAAATAATTCTCCAACTTCTCTCCCCTCATCCTAGAAGTATTATTTTGGGAATAAATCCAACTTAATAAGTATTTAGAGTAAACCGAAGGAGGATACCCGAAGAAGAGGTAATGTTCTTCAACAAGCATCTTTATTTTATTTATTTATCTTCATCCATATATTCTTATTAAATCATGATCATATAATAAAAAAAATATTTCATATAATGGGATGTTATTATAATATGTGCATGACCTACAACCATATCTACTTCCATCAAATCAGTTATGAAATCATCGTTTGTGAGTACGGCGGACTACCGCCTCACGAAACAATGTCGTTAGTTTTCCCATTACCACCTCTCATGATTGGGTATGATGATAAATCTAAAGTATATATATGATATTTATAAAATAATTATACCTATGGATTCATTATGCCATATATAACCTTTTACATTCCATTCCGTAGGAGATACGATAATATCGTTCGTGTATGTGTGGACTACCACCTTCACGAAGCAATATGACTCTATTTTCATCACTAAAACACATGGATGATAAATATAAATATATAATATGGTATATATGATATTAATATTACTCTTTAAATATAATATATTACTTAACATCTTTCTATTATGATTACTCGAAAATGAAAACATTACCCATGTGTACGTACTGCCTACCATCTCTTTGATTGTAACGTAGTTCATTTTCCATAACCATACTTCATGATTGGTTTTAAAATTATAATTTATGTATAAATATGATGATTATGTCATGATTATTATTATTTAGGTTTTCAAATAATGACCACTTTGACCATAGTAAAACTAACAAAGTCGGTTTTGACACAAAATCCAAATATGGTCAAAACATCCTACGTAAACTAAATTGATTAACTAATTGTATAAAAAATTATAATAAAAGTAATAATATACTTGAAAAAGGTTATCAAGAAATTAAATAATTTACATATTTTTATTATTCATGAAAATAAATACACACGTGATGAATCGGGCTCAAGGTAAGGGACTTCTTCTCAATCTTATTTCATTGAGACATATTTTGATGTTATACACTTACACTATTTTATGAGTTGCATATATAGACCCTTTGAAATGTTATATCATGAATTTTTATATTATCATGGTATTTATATTTTTATTCAATGCTATTCTTTCATTGGTCTTATGATTTAAATATTTCTAAATTGAAAGGGACTTTTCAAAACAAAATTATCTTTTAATATTTTCCTTCTAAATCTTTTTTTATGACCATGTTTTTAAAATGATTTTATGAAAAAAATTATATGGACACAAAAGATTTATAAAGTACATTTTGTGTCTCTTTTTTTAATTATTTTCAAATGTTTTCAAAAATAAATTTTTTACGTGTTTTATACAAAAAAAATTTACAAACGAAAAAATGAGTGTTCTATTCTAAATGTACACGACGACAACAACTTTTCCAACATTGTGGAAATTATTTTATTTTTGGAATCCTTTACAATATTTCTTTTTTTTCTTCAATGAAAAACCCTCTTACTTTTTTTAGGTATTTCGGTATTAAAAATGGGGTTTCAAAAGAAAAGGGTATTTTTATCTGAAAATGATTTTCATATGGGTTTAAAATATTTTTTAAATGTTCTTATGATAAAAGTGTTTTATTCATGATATGGTGCATCAACTTTATATGAAACAGGTGAACTTGATATAACTTATACGAAGGGTCTATCCTCATTATAGCTCACGGATGAGCCCGATATATCTTATACGAAGGGTTGATCCCCATTATAGCTCATGAAAAATGGATGAGTCTAATATAGATTATACAAAGGGTGAGCCCCATTATAGTTCTTCAATACATTGGGTAATGATAATATTAGAGTCCAGTCATATGGTTATTCCAATTAAAAGGGTTTTGAAATGGTTTTATGAATATTATGCACTATATTACCAAAAAAGGGTTTTAATTTCTTGTTATGGGTTTTAAAGTGCCTCATTCAGAAAATGTGTGTGTGTGTTTTTATATTAAAATGTTATGCTTCATACAGTAAAAGAAAATTGAAGTTAACGGTAAACATTATATGAGTTTTCTTATTTTTCACTGGACTAATGATTTTCTTTCTTTGTATGTCCCTTACATAGCTTTTTATGTTCATCCCATGTTTTAAAATGATTTTTAAAGTGTTTAAGAATGGTTAAGGGAAATGAATAAATCAAGTTGAAATTTGAGGATATTTTCAATTAAAATAAATCATGTTTTATTTTTAAAGTTTTACATTGTGGGAAAATGGATACTAATTGGAAGTGTCCACTTTTAATTTCATGGATTTTTTATGTATGAGTTATGCCCTGATTCTCAAAAACACTAAACCAGAAAATATCTTCAAATGTGAGAGAATTAATTCTTAACTTAAAACTCAAGATTATGTAATGTTTAAGGCAGTGTCATTACAATTTGTACCAAAGTTTGATTTAGAAAACTTTGGAGATTAATATTTTATCATGTGAGGTTATATTAAGAGTTATGGATATCATCATAGGTCTATAAGATTAAGTTTGATCATAAGTTCAAAGTATTAGACACCCCATTTTAGGGTTTTAAGTAGTAAAATTTTTGAGTTTATTAATTACATTTGGGGAGATGTTTTATTGGGTTGGGGTATTTATAAAATCTAGGATCAACATAAAGTGTTATTTAGGGAGGATTTATTTTTCATGTTTAAAAAAAAGGAAAGCTCAAAGTTTAGGCGAGAACCCATCAAATTCAGAAAAGTTGTGGGTCTTAAACCCACAACCAAAGGGAGAAAAATGAGTAGTGCCTACCACTAGCCTACACAATGTCCTGGTTAGTACTAAATTTTTACAGGTAAAGATTATGTTTACTTTGGAAACATATTGGGTTTTATTTGAGGAATAAAGTTTCATTTATCTTAGAATAATATATGATCAAATCCTTCTAATCTTTGGGATTCAAACATAATCATGAAATGTTTGAATAATTTTATGGATAGTTATTTATGGAATGATTTGGTTTGAAGTTTGGGTATTACTATTTGAATTTAGATATTAATTTATGAAGGTTAATTTTTTTTAATTATCTTACCACGTACTAAACATTTTAGTTTTGGTTAATGTCTATAGATAGGCGAAATGTCTTGTTATGCTTTAGGGGATTATGTGGTTCTTTAAAAGTATATTGCAGTGTTTCGACCATTAAAAATTTATCCTGGATACACATAATTTGGAGTATAAGATGAGATTGTAGTGAAAATTGATTAAAGTTTAAAATTCTACTAATCAAGTAATTATATTTCCATATTATCTTAGTCTAAATGGTAAGAGAATTCTTCAACTCCAGTAAAAGGATCTTGAAACAAAAATGTTGTCCTAATACCTTCAATTTTTTGAACAGATGGTTTTTTCGATCATTACAAATTTATGGTTTTTAGGTCCTTAACTTTCCATTGATCATTCACTTTCTTATGATCAATGACCTCAATCACTCTCTATAATTATTTACGTCTTTCTTCCATTCCCACCTATGTTATACTATTTGTATAACTTAGTGATCTGTTATTTCATACTACTTTTGTACTTCAATTTTTAAACGTACTATTTTTGTGATCAGTCTCTAGTAAGTATTTTTAGTTAAGTTTTTTCCCTTCTATCCCTTCTTCTTCCAACCATTGTGGTGAAATCCTTTGACCATGTGCATTTTTGGTTTTTATCTTGATCAGATTTGATCTAAGTTTCTCTTGGAGATCATCCATACCTTTTTCCTCATGGGCGTTTCTCATTGGAAGCATTGTTGGATCATCAGTTAAAGGTAGGGGGTTTAAATCTTAACACTATGGTTTGATTGTTGGAACCATGACCTTTCTATGCAAGAAATGGAGTTTGGTTTGTGTTTGTTGTCAATCCTCATTGGAAGTTTAGAATGTTTTCCAGGAAATGGATCATATAGTTCAAGCAGACAACAGTATTGAAGGTGGTATCATTTCCCAGTGTTTGCCAAATTTTTGGGCCTGAAAATCGCAAAATGAAGAAATGAGTGATTGGAAAAGGAAGTTGTGAGAAATATTGTAGGAGTTTTGGAAACTTGCGTGCAAGGCATGTTTCGGGATCATAACGTCGAAAAATGGAAAAGGCATGAGGTGGGCGAAATATTGGAGTGGTGCGCGAAAAAACATGGATTGCGTGCTAAAATGGTTTTGCACACAATAGTGAAAGTAGGTTGGTTTTTTTCATGCAAAAAGGTGTTTTGGGATTAGAACGCTAAAAAATGGCAAATGCATGAGGTGCGTAGAAAATATGGAGATGTGCGCAAAAAGCTTTGCGCACAGAAAAGAAAGTTTTACGCACCACAGTAAGTTTTGCACGCAGGGGTCGGCGATGCCTATAAATGAGAGGCGACCCCCCTCATTCGGTATGGCTGAAGACTTACAGAAGATCCGAGTTCTGATGCGTGTAAAAGGTGCACACAAAGGGAGTTGCGCAGAAAAGTATAAGTTGCGCAAAAAAGTAGAAGTTGGGTGTAAAAGTTGAATCTACGTGTAAATTTAAAGTTGTGTGTAAAGGGTGTTGTTGCATGAAATAGTTTCCGCACAAAAAGCAAATATTGTGTGCAAAAGTGAGATCTTTCACGCAAAGGGTGGGTGTTGTGTGCAATTGTCAGGGTAACCTGATTGCATGTTCTGAATATCTGGTTCAGTGGTTCAGTGCTTTCAAGTGCATAAATCCAGGACTTCGATGCAAGCAGTGTCTCATACTGAACAGAGACAAAGACTTCAATGAAAATATATTGAAGAGACATTCACATCTATAAACTGAGTGGGACTTCACCCAAGGTAGTGAGCTAGGGGGAGTCAACGGGAGTGACCCGAGGGACACAGTGAGCTATACCTGAACATTTTTAAAGGCAGTGTGCCTGGGACAGAGTGAATATACCCAAACCTTGTAATCCACAGCAAGTGAAGTTTAGTGGAATTAGGTACGACCAGAAACTTGTCGGCATATTCTCCTTGGACGTAGCCCTTAGTGATGAACCAAGTAAAAGTGATATGTGGTCTCTTTTCTTGTGGTTGTTTTCCTTCTGTTCCCATCAGTCTTACAGGTTTAACAAGTTCTTACCTTTGTGGGAACAAGATCCTTGTTTTAAAAGAAAAAATTGACACCCTGATTCACCCCTCCCCTCTTAGGGTGCCCCGGGGTCCTACATTGATAATTTCCAAGTTTATGAAATATTATGATTGCGCCAATGTAACATTCGTTGAATCAATTAAATAGTGAATGGGATTATTCCTTGGAGTCCTTTGGTTTCAATTGAATTATGACATGGATTATAGCTACCTGTGGGGTGAGCGAACCATGAATATCATTTAATTGATGAATGGAACGATGAATATCATTTAATTGGCTAATGGCTTAAAGTATGTTTATCATTACATGAGACCTTAGGTGATTTCTTGTTATAGAATCCCAAAATTGCGTCTTAATGGTTATTATAACGACCCACACTTTACATACATTGTTAATACTTCAAAATTGAAGCACACTTATTACAACATATGACAAAACCACAAAGGACCGTATAGGTATAGTGTCTTTAGAAACTGGGAAACATAAACAACTGGTTCATAAATCTTCTACAGTGTCTCCCATTTATTTCATCATATCTAGGGTCCCTTTTAGCATATTCTACTTAATATCCATCTTCCTGACCTGGGGAAAAGAAAACATAAAAGGGTGAGCTCAACTGCTCAACAAGGGCAAATAAAGGAAATAAAAATCATATCATATCTTTATGAAAATCAAAACCTGCAAAAGAGATCATAATATCTTAACATGGAATAAATCATAGAAGTGAAAATGAGATCCCCATAATCATAACATAAAACTTGAAACTTTGTGGCATGCACACATAATCATGGAAAATCATTTCTTGTTAGTCATGACTCATTGCCAAGACTATCTTAGTGGACAAAGTCCCTTTCTGAACCGAGTTCACTCCTCGTTTCAGTCCTGTTTCACTGAACCGAAATAACCTTCCGTTCCAGCCATGTCTATCTCATGAGATATAAATCTTTACCCAATGCATTGGAGGGAGATATAGGTCCCACCCATCTTATAATGAATCCTTTCTTATGTGTGCCACATAATCATAAATCATAAATCATAGCGTAACCCATGTAATAAAAATGGGATTCTTAAACAACATGACATCATAAAACAATTCATATAAGATAAAGGAATTCATAAAAATATTTCCATCACAACATGATCAAATCAATGTAATAATAGGGATAAAAACAGAACCCTTTATTATCTTAGATGGAAAATAATTTTGATAAAACACTTGAACTTCATTCTTGAGGAAAATATCCTTTCTTCTTCAAAAACATTTTTCCTTTCATAACATGTCATACAACTTTAAAATAAAAGAAGTTGATTAAAAATAAACTTGAAAACTTGTAAAGGAAGCTTCTTGGAAATAATTTTTTAAAAATCCATTCATGTCGTATAAGTTAAAAAAAACATTCTTCGTACTTTTGTCGGAAAAGTCAAAAAGTACCTCGTACGAAAAACGACAAAAGATTCCTTTCATACATATTACTAAAAACTCACCGAAGGGTAAAAATGGATTTAAACAATTGTAGGTGGATAGAAATAATATTACATATTGATGAAACATGGATGTGGATGATAAAATACACCCCAGTAAATACTTACGAATAAACAATCTCGGATAAAAATGAGATTGTGATATTTCCCCTACCTTAGGTCCGATTTGCTTTGTTCGTATCCGAAGCTCCTGTATAATGGTTTAAATAATGTTATTGACTTATTCCAGAATCATACATATTGATATGAGATCATATATGGTCATATTATTAGCTTCTTGTTAGTAATATTTCATTGTTACTTGTTACTCGGGTCTTTATAACTTTTTGTTCTTATGCGTGTTTTGTCGAATAAATTCTTATTCTTATCTTTAGGTTATAGATAATTCATTTCCAGAATGGTATTAGTGTAGTATATACCATATTCATTCATTCAATTCATTTATATAATCATTATGAAATGAAGATCATGTAGAACGAGTCGCATCACATCGTGGAGACGGTATTCCGTACGTACGCACGAGTGATGATATCGTTCCTATGATCGTGGAATTGTATTGGAGTATATATATATATTATTTCAGTCTCAATATTACTTAATAATAATCATATATAGTTACTCATTACACCATTATACCCATCCTTGTAAGGTGATGGTGGAAAATAGATTACACCACGGCGTGGAGACGGTATTCCGTACGTACGCACGCGCGGTGATTTCATTTTTCCGTAGGATGGATAGAAGGTGAATTAGGGTTGTTTCATATTTATAATAACATATCAGTATGTAAGTAATACTGATGTTATTACTTAATCATGAAACAACTAAAGAAGAAGAAGTTGAAGAAGAAAGAAATTGAAAAGATCGGTAATGGATATTACCTCTTCTTTGGAACGCCTCTTTGAATCCCCCACTTAAGGAACTAAGATTGGTCTTTGGAGAAGACCAGGACCTCTAGGATTATTCTAGGGAAGTGGAGAGGAGAAAATGGCAGGGGTTGTCCGAGCTTGAGTGCTCAAATTGGTGTGAGGAGGAGGGGGAGGAGGTGCCCTTTTATAAGGGAGGAGAGGGGCACCTTAGGAATATCTCAAAATATTATTTTATATTAAAGTCAAAATCGGTTTATAATGGTTCCAAAGGGTCTTATTTCGAAGCTAAAGTGGGGAAGGGTATAAATCCTATCAACCAATAGGACTTAGACAAGTTTAGGGTATTATTTTAACCTTATCAATTAGATTTAACTCTAAGTTAATTAATTTAACTTTTACCGTGTCTTTTTGTTTTCTTTCACTATATGGTTAATACACTTACTATAACATGCCAAACGAACCCCAAATTGTTTATTATTAATATATATATCCTTATCTAAGTCATTTGGACGAACCTTAGATTTTTAGGAATAAAATAACAATTAATAATATAATATTTGATTTAAAAACTATTTTGTGTCAATTTTGACACTATTTGATATATGATTTTTTTGAAAGTCATAACAGAATTATATGTTCGAACCAAGTTGATTAAATCAACACTAATATATAATAGTAACCTAGAAAATTAGTGGAATTCATAAAAAGTCTTAAATTACATTTATTTTGGTATTTATATTATCAATTATGTCAATATTTCATTAATAAGATAATTACTGCATCATCTTTGTGTCATATATAAATTAAATTATTTGATGTCTAAAAATTACAAATAAAATACCATCATGTAGGAAATCTTTTTAGCTTTCTAATGAATATTTACAATCGAATTTATCTTATGTATAACCCCATATTAAAAAATGATTTACTTATTAAACTTTGATTTTAACTATTTTAACCCTTCTTTAAATAAATTAATAATAAATGTCCTAATCTAATCCAAGTGGGCCTAAATGGTCATATTTTATTCCTAAGTTTGTTTTTGGTCGAATTACACTTATCCAATAGAATTAGGACATGTGTTAGGGTAATATTGATATCATATTTACCCTTAGTTACCATATTTACTATTAACCGCGGTAAAAATAGTAAAAAGTTACTATTCACCAAAAAATTATTTTCATCTCATTGAACCACATTTTAGTCCTTGATATTAACCGTGTCTCTCGGATTTTTGAAATTCCATTCACAGAAGCGGTAAAATTAATTTTTATGCAAAATTCAGTTTTTAACCTACCACTTAGTGGTTTCACTATTCATCAAAAATTGAAAGTTTTCAGAAAAATACCAAAATTTCACCCTAGGCTAATTTCGATATTCTGAGTCCAAAAATGAAGTCCATTTTGAAAAATAAAATTTATAAAATTTTAAAAAGTGGTTATTACTATTCATAGCGGCTAGTTTTAATAGCATATTGTTGTTTAGTGAAACTCGGTATTGCGTACGACGCAAGCTATCGAGGAAGGTCGCGATTGCGTGCAAAGCAAGCCAAGCAAGTGTTGTGTAGAAAAAGATTCCTTTTATGGTTTATATAACATAAAAGTCTCGGGTGTTACATTCTACCCCCCTTAAAAAGAATTTCGCCCTCGAAATTCGTCACTTTGTAACAAACAAATGAGGATACTTCTCCCTCATCATATCCTCAAGCTCCCATGTAGCTTCTTCAAGTTGGTGGTTCCTCCATAAAACTTTCACCAAGCGAGTGGTCTTGTTTCGTAGGACTTTTTCGCTACGATCCAGAATCTCTATCGGTTGTTCTTCATAAGAAAGATCTTGCTCCAGCGGTACAACTTCTGAGCTGAGTACATGTGAAGGATCTGGTATGTACTTTCTCAGGAGAGATACGTGGAACACATCGTGAACTTGAGAGAGATTCGGTGGAAGCGCCAATCGGTAAGCTACCTTCCCAACACGATCCAGTATTTCAAAAGGACCGATATATCTAGGGCTCAACTTCCCCTTCTTTCCAAATCTCATAACCCTCTTCCAGGGAGATATTCGTAAGAACACTTTATCACCCACTTCAAACTCTAGGTCTTTTCTTCGGTTGTCGGCATAACTTTTCTGTCGACTCTGAGCTGCTCTTATGTGTTGTTGAATAGATCTGACCTTTTCTGCCATTTCATCAACAAGATCAGGTCCTAATAGCTTTCTTTCCCCAACTTCATCCCAGCAAGTTGGAGTCCTGCATTTCTTTCCATAGAGAGCTTCATAAGGAGCCATCTGAATACTGGAGTGAAAGCTATTATTATAAGAAAATTCCACCAAAGGTAGGTGTTGATCCCAACCTCCTTTGAAATCCATAGAGCAAGCTCTCAACATATATTCTAGGGTTTGAATTGTTCTCTCAGACTGACCGTCTGTCTGGGGATGATAAGCAGTGCTGAAACTCAACTCTGTATCCAGAGTATGCTGAAGACTTCGCCAGAACTTCGAGGTAAATCTCGGATCTCGATCAGATATAATAGAAAGTGGTACTCCATGCAATCTTACCACTTCCTTTATATATATCCTGGCAAGCTGATCTAGAGAGAAATCCTCTCTAATAGCAATGAAGTGTGCAGACTTTGTAAGACGATCAACTATGACCCAGATAGCATTATTGCCTTTGGATGTTTTAGGAAGTCCTGTGACAAAGTCCATAGTGATGTTTTCCCATTTCCATTCGGGTATGGGTAATGGTTGTAACATCCCCTTAGACTTCTGTCTCTCAGCTTTAACTTGTTGACAAACCAAGCATCGAGAGACATATTCAGCAACATCTCTTTTCATGCCATCCCACCAGAAGTACTCTTTCAGGTCCCTATACATCTTCGTGCTTCCAGGATGAATAGATAATGAAGAACTATGAGCCTCATCCAGCAGCTCTTTCTTTAATTCGGGGATGGGAGGAACGCAAACCCAATTCCTGAACTTTATTATCCCATCACAATCAAGGTTGAATTCAGGAACATTTCTCACCTTCTTTTGTAACTCGACATCTTCTTTCTGTGCCTCTTTAATCTTCACATGTATAGATGGTTGAACATTCATTTGAGAAAGATAAGATTTTTCCCCTTCCATTATAATTCCAAGATCCATCCTTTGTAAATCCATAAATATTGGATCTTTTGTGATCCTCATCATGGATAAACTAGCATGGTCTTGTCAACTTAATGCATCTGCCACCTTGTTTGCTTTCCCAGGGTGGTAATGGATTGAGCAGTCATAATCCTTAATCAGCTCCAACCATCTTCTTTGACGCATATTCAACTCCTTTTGTGTGAAAATATACTTTAAACTTTTATGATCAGTATAAATATCACACCTTTCACCATAAAGGTAATGCCTCCAAATCTTTAATGCAAAGATTACCGCAGCCAACTCCAAATCATGTGTTGGGTAATTTTGCTCATGGATTTTCAACTGTCGTGAGGCATAAGCTATCACCATATCATTTTGCATAAGAACACACCCCAATCCCTTCTTGGATGCATCACTGTAGATCACAAACCTTTCTCCACTACAAGGCAGTGTGAGCACAGGTGCACTGGATAACCTTCTTTTCAACTCCTTGAAATTCTCTTCACATTCCTCTGTCCAGACAAACTTAACTCCTTTCCGAGTCAACTTGGTGAGTGGATTAGATAATCGTGAAAAATCTTTTACAAAACGTCGATAATATCCAGCCAAACCAAGAAAACTTCGGATCTCAGTTACTGTTGTTGGTCTTGACCATCTTTCGATAACCTCTGTTTTTGCTGGATCCACAGATATCCCCTCTTTTGAGATTATGTGACCCAAAAATGCAACTTTTTGAAGCCAAAATTCACACTTGGTAAATTTGGCATAAAGCTTCTCCTTTCTCAGGGTCTTCAATATAATTCTCAAGTGATCTTCATGCTCTTCCTTGCTCTTTGAATAGACAAGAATATCGTCTATAAAGACTACCACAAATTGATCAAGATAGTCTCTAAAGACTCTATTCATTAGATCCATGAAGATAGCAGGGGCATTAGTAAGACCAAATGGAATCACTATAAATTCATAGTGTCCATACCTTGTACGGAAAGCCGTCTTTGGTATATCCTCCCTTTTGACCCTTAATTGAAGATACCTTGAACGAAGATCAATCTTGGAAAAGTATTGAGCTCCGCGTAGTTGGTCAAATAAGTCATCAATGCGTGGGAGAGGATATTTGTTCTTGATAGTGATCTTGTTAAGTTCTCGATAATCAATGCAGAGTCTCATTGATCCATCTTTCTTCTTAACAAATAGAACAGGTGCTCCCCAAGGTGACGCACTAGGGCGTATGAATCCCTTATCAAGATTCTCTTGGAGTTGCTTCTTCAATTCCTGCAACTCAATTGGGTCCATTCTATAAGGTGTCTTTGAAATAGGCAAAGCACCCGGTACGAGTTCTATTGAAAACTCAACTTCACGATTTGGTGGAAGACCCGGTAATTCCTCCGGAAAGACATCATCAAACTCCCGTACAATGGGCATATTCTTAATCGTGAGTTTCTCACCAACTATTTGAGATAAATAACCTTCATTTAGTGGAATCAATACCCATAAGATGGAAGAAATTTCCACTGGAAGGTTATGTTCATCCTTGCATTGATAGACGATCGTAGGTTGATCTGGAATATGAAATGTGACTTCCCTTCTTTGGAAATTGATATGAGATCAATGTAGAGAAAGCCAATCCATGCCAAGAATCACATCAAATTCCACTAAAGGAAGGATCACAAGATTTGCAGGAAGCACTTTCCCACAAACTTCGATCGGTGAAGAATTATAAACTTCTGATGCGACTGTTGTGCCATTAGGTGTTGTCACAGCTAACTCAACATCTAATTGTTGAGGTAATACAGTGATACCCTTAGAAAATTCTTTAGAAATAAAAGAGTGGGTGGATCCAGAATCAAATAAAACATTTGCTACTTTAGAGTGGATGGTAAGTGTACCTTTCACCACATCGTTATCGTACTCCACATCGCTGATAGAAATTGCATGTGACTTTCCTTTGTCTTTAGCCTTAAGAGTTTGTTGACGTCGACCATCATCATCAACCCTTGGATTTGGGCATTGATTGGCATAATGCCCCATCTCCTTGCACTTGAAACATTGAAGTGTAGTAGGTTCATTCTGTGTATCCCTTCCTTTGTTTGCATCATTAGACATCTTCTTCCCATTATCACGGCATTCAAATGCCCGATGACCTTCCTTTCCACATTTAAAACATTTACTTGTCCCTTTAAGACAACTCCCTCCATGTTTCTTTCCACACTTTGAGCATAAGGGAAAGTTCATCTTCTTTTCCATGTGCTCTTTAGATTTTTCTTTGAATTCCATCTTCCTCTTCTTATCAAACCCATGTGACTGATGGGTTACTCCAATCTCCATCTCGACTTTGAGAGCACATCGAACAATTTCCTTGTAGCTATTGAAGTCCCTTATGGCTAACGCCCTTCGAAGACTTGGTTTTAAGCCACTAAAGAATCGATCGATCTTACTCTCAGGTTGGATAATAATACCAGAAGCGTACCTTGCAAGTCTTGTAAAATTTGCTTCATAGGTACTAACAGATTCATCATCCCTTTGCTTCAGTTCAAGGAACTCTTTCTCCATCTTTGTTCGGAGAATAAGAGGGAAGTACTTATTGAAAAATAAGTTCTTGAACTCGTCCCATTCCATAGACTCAATTTCATCCCTTTGCCTCGTATTCTTAACAAGATTCCACCATTGATCCGCATCTCCTTCTAAACGATACACTGCTAGGATGACTTTATCATGCTCAGAACATTGAAGAACTGAAAATATCTTTTCAGTAGTACTAATCCATTGTTCAGCAACTAATGGATCAGTAGACCCGCTGAAAGATGGTGGACGCTGCCTCATGAAGGATTCAACAGAATGTTGCTCCCTCCTTTGTTCGTTTGGAAATCCTGCATGATTCATAGCTTGAGAAAGTTGTGTGAGCATGGCTACAAGATTTTGCATTCCAGCTCCCATATCGTTTGGTTGCTCAGGGGGACAATCATTGCATTTCCCATCGCATTCCGCATTAACACGGTTCCTTCGGGTTCCAGCCATTGACTAAAACCAAGAAGAATAGTGTGAGCAACACTAATTATAATAGGAAACCACATAATTCAAGAAAAAAAAATTTCATGCTTATGGTCTTATCCTAGGTTATTCATGGCCATTTCTAAGATTGTGTTCTATGCTTAGACTTATCCTTAGGGTTCTTACTAAGGCTTTCACATCCTAGTTTCCAAAGGTTGACTATACCTTTCCTCTGATACCAACTATAACGACCCACACTTTACATACATTGTTAATACTTCAAAATTGAAGCACACTTATTACAACATATGACAAAACCACAAAGGACCGTATAGGTATAGTGTCTTTAGAAACTGGGAAACATAAACAACTGGTTCATAAATCTTCTACAGTGTCTCCCATTTATTTCATCATATCTAGGGTCCCTTTTAGCATATTCTACTTAATATCCATCTTCCTGACCTGGGGAAAAGAAAATATAAAAGGGTGAGCTCAAGTGCTCAGCAAGGGCAAATAAAGGAAATAAAAATCATATCATATCTTTATGAAAATCAAAACCTGCAAAAGAGATCATAATATCTTAACATGGAATAAATCATAGAAGTGAAAATGAGATCCCCATAATCATAACATAAAACTTGAAACTTTGTGGCATGCACATATAATCATGGAAAATCATTTCTTGTTAGTCATGACTCATTGCCAAGACTATCTTAGTGGACAAAATCCCTTTCTGAACCGAGTTCACTCCTCGTTTCAGTCCTGTTTCACTGAACCGAAATAACCTTCCGTTCCATCCATGTCTATCTCATGAGATATAAATCTTTACCCAATGCATTGGAGGGAGATATAGGTCCCACCCATCTTATAATGAATCCTTTCTTATGTGTGCCACATAATCATAAATCATAAATCATAGCGTAACCCATGTAATAAAAATGGGATTCTTAAACAACATGACATCATAAAACAATTCATATAAGATAAAGGAATTCATAAAAATATTTCCATCACAACATGATCAAATCAATGTAATAATAGGGATAAAAACAGAACCCTTTATTATCTTAGATGGAAAATAATTTTGATAAAACACTTGAACTCAATTCTTGAGGAAAATATCCTTTCTTCTTCAAAAACATTTTTCCTTTCATAACATGTCATACAACTTTAAAATAAAAGAAGTTGATTAAAAATAAACTTGAAAACTTGTAAAGGAAGCTTCTTGGAAATAATTTTTTAAAAATCCATTCATGTCGTATAAGTTAAAAAAAAACATTCTTCGTACTTTTGTCGGAAAAGTCAAAAAGTACCTCGTACGAAAAATGACAAAAGATTCCTTTCATACATATTACTAAAAACTCACCGAAGGGTAAAAATGGATTTAAACAATTGTAGGTTGATGGAAATAATATTACATATTGATGAAACATGGATGTGGATGATAAAATACACCCCAGTAAATACTTACGAATAAACAATCTCGGATAAAAATGAGATTGTGATATTTCCCCTACCTTAGGTCCGATTTGCTTTGTTCGTGTCCGAAGCTCCTGTATAATGGTTTAAATAATGTTATTGACTTATTCCAGAATCATACATATTGATATGAGATCATATATGGTCATATTATTAGCTTCTTGTTAGTAATATTTCATTGTTACTTGTTACTCGGGTCTTTATAACTTTTTGTTCTTATGCGTGTTTTGTCGAATAAATTCTTATTCTTATCTTTAGGTTATAGATAATTCATTTCCAGAATGGTATTATTGTAGTATATACCATATTCATTCATTCAATTCATTTATATAATCATTATGAAATGAATATCATGTAGAACGAGTCGCATCACATCGTGGAGACGGTATTCCGTACGTACGCACGAGTGATGATATCGTTCCTATGATCGTGGAATTGTATTGAAGTATATATATATATTATTTCAGTATCAATATTACTTAATAATAATCATATATAGTTACTCATTACACCATTATACCCATCCTTGTAAGGTGATGGTGGAAAATAGATTACACCACGGCGTGGAGACGGTATTCCGTACGTACGCACGCGCGGTGATTTCATTTTTCCGTAGGATGGATAGAAGGTGAATTAGGGTTGTTTCATATTTATAATAACATATCAGTATGTAAGTAATACTGATGTTATTACTTTATCATGAAACAACTAAAGAATAAGAAGTTGAAGAAGAAAGAAATTGAAAAGATCGGTAATGGATATTACCTCTTCTTTGGAACGCCTCTTTGAATCCCCCACTTAAGGAACTAAGATTGGTCTTTGGAGAAGACCAGGACCTCTAGGATTATTCTAGGGAAGTGGAGAGGAGAAAATGGCAGGGGTTGGCCGAGCTTGAGTGCTCAAATTGGTGTGAGGAGGAGGGGGAGGAGGTGCCCTTTTATAAGGGAGGAGAGGGGCACCTTAGGAATATCTCAAAATATTATTTTATATTAAAGTCAAAATCGGTTTATAATGGTTCCAAAGGGTCTTATTTCGAAGCTAAAGTGGGGAAGGGTCTAAATCTTATCAACCAATAGGACTTAGACAAGTTTAGGGTATTATTTTAACCTTATCAATTAGATTTAACTCTAAGTTAATTAATTTAACTTTTACCGTGTCTTTTTGTTTTCTTTCACTATATGGTTAATACACTTACTATAACATGCCAAACGAACCCCAAATTGTTTATTATTAATATATATATCTTTATCTAAGTCATTTGGCCGAACCTTAGATTTTTAAGAATAAAATAACAATTAATAATATAATATTTGATTTAAAAACTATTTTGTGTCAATTTTGACACTATTTGATATATGATTTTTTTGAAAGTCATAACAGAATTATATGTTCGAAAAAAGTTGATTAAATCAACACTAATATATCATAGTAACCTATAAAATTAGTGGAATTCATAAAAAGTCTTAAATTACATTTATTTTGGTATTTATATTATCAATTATGTCAATATTTCATTAATAAGATAATTACTGCATCATCTTTGTGTCATATATAAATTAAATTATTTGATGTCTAAAAATTACAAATAAAATACCATCATGTAGGAAATCTTTTTAGCTTTATAATGAATATTTACAATCGAATTTATCTTATGTATAACCCCATATTAAAAAATGATTTACTTATTAAACTTTGATTTTAACTATTTTAACCCTTCTTTAAATAAATTAATAATAAATGTCCTAATCTAATCCAAGTGGGCCTAAATGGTCATATTTTATTCCTAAGTTTGTTTTTGGTCGAATTACACTTGTCCAATAGAATTAGGACATGTGTTAGGGTAATATTGATATCATATTTACCCTTAGTTACCCTATTTACTATTAACCGCGGTAAAAATAGTAAAAAGTTACTATTCACCAAAAAATTATTTTCATCTCATTGAACCACATTTTAGTCCTTGATATTAACCGTGTCTCTCGGATTTTTGAAATTCCATTCACAGAAGCGGTAAAATTAATTTTTATGCAAAATTCAGTTTTTAACCTACCACTTAGTGGTTTCACTATTCATCAAAAATTGAAAGTTTTCAGAAAAATACCAAAATTTCACCCTAGGCTAATTTCGATATTCTGAGTCCAAAAATGAAGTCCATTTTGAAAAATAAAATTTATAAAATTTTAAAAAGTGGTTATTACTATTCATAACAGCTAGTTTTAATAGCATATTGTTGTTTAGTGAAACTCGGTATTGCGTACGACGCAAGCTATTGAGGAAGGTCGCGATTGCGTGCAAAGCAAGCCAAGCAAGTGTTGTGTAGAAAAAGATTCCTTTGATGTTTTATATAACATAAAAGTCTCGGGTGTTACAGTTATTGATATAACTGTTAATAAATTGTGATATAAATTCAAATGGTATATGAAATAAAAATGGTAATTCGTATAATTGACTATTGAAATTTATGATGTGATATTGTGATATACATGTTGTATGAAAGGACTTGTTTTCCATGTTGTAATGATTATATATTGGGCTCGGCCCTGAAACATGTGCAATTATATGTTATAATGCTGGTGTTGAGCGGGCTCGACCTAGTCCCATGTTGTAATGCTTATAGAGAGTGGGCTATGCCCATTCTCATGTTGTAATTCTTATAGGGATTTGACTCGGATGTTGTAATGCTTATATGGATTTGACCCGAATTGATGTGACTATACCATGGTTATATGATTGTGGTTGGAATGGTCATAAGACATGCTCGTAGATATTCTAGCATGGTGCCGAAGTAGGTTATTTTACCTTGGATATAAGGTTTCAGTTAGCATGGTTGTATGACATTCTCAAAGATATTCCAGCATGGCGTCAAAGTGGGTTATTTTACTTTGGTTATATGTTTGTAGTTTTCATGGTCATAAGACATGCTCATAAACACATATTTATCACTTTATTGCGTACACTTATTATTAGACTGGTTTGTTTAGATACGATGGTGTCGACCTACTGAGTTATACTCACACCCTATCTGGGTTGTTGTTTGGTACTCGATCATATTGCATGGATGCAGGTTTGGACAAGGGAAAAGGACCTTTTTGTTGATTTGTTTTCTTGTTGGATGGGCTAGAGTCTGGAGGTTGGACCAACATGGGGTTTGAGATTGGAGAATTTTGAGTCTTTATTTGAATCAGCTAGTCTTTTACTTATATTGTTTCTAGCATGACATTTAGTTAGATTATATCATGTCATTACATTATTCTTTTATTATTTATTGGATTATTTAGTTGGCTCTTATTGTTTTTTTTGCTATGTCTATACTTTGATTTCTTTCATTTATTATGGTCATTTTTACTGTTATGACACTTTATACCAAGTGGTATAGTCTCTCCACTATACATTTTACACCCCCACTACTAGTCAAAAGCCTATAGCATATGGGGAGGCTTGCTTGAAGTCTCGTAACCAACCCTTTTCGACCATGTGAGAGAGTGTCGAATTGGGGGACATTACAAAGTAGTATCAAAGGAGCAGGTTTTCTTTTCTTCTACTTTACTATTTGGGAAAGGTAGAAATAAGACTAAAATTTGTTGGGACTTGGTAATAAGCTTTTTCATGAGAGTATCTAACCCATGTATAGGGAAAAATCTAAGTTCATGGAGATGGGTTTGCTGTTTTTTCTGTGTGCTTATTACAGTTGATGTTATTTCGCCTTGGGTAATCCACAAGCTGTGTGGGGTTATTGTTCTAATGATGTTACAATTTCTTGAGATTTGTACTCATGGTCTGGTATGGAGTGATATGATAATACATGCATTTTAATAGTAACATAAGGATATATTTACATGCATTGTTCATGATAGGGGCATATCTATTTTTTTTCATGTGATATATACTTGTGTGTTGAACTGTGATATGAGATATCTGTTATACCTGGATAAATGAAATGACTTGTCGTGTAATGTTAAAACACTTGTAAATCATATTTAGAGAGACCAAGAGTTAGTGGTTCCTTTTTATAGTCATCTGTAAGGTTGACCATGTTGTTGGTCAAGTTCTCTAAGGTGTGTATTTGTTTTATAGAGAAAATGCATCCTCATCATATTTGAATTGAGCACCAGGAGAGTGGAAATCGACACGCTTCTAACGCAGTTGAACCGGAGCTTCTTGTAATTCCTAAGGATCATATAGGTGTTCATCTTCATGATAGCTTCCTGAGGGTCATGCGATCCATGGAAAGGGGGATTGTTCGTACCATTCCTTCGATTTCTGAGCTGAAAATAGAGTTTCAACTGCAGCATCCACTAATGTTTACTAGGGAAGGAGGAACCTAAGAAACTGAGTTATGGATTGATTCAATCCATATGATCTTCAATCATCTTGAGACACCCGTTATAGGAGGGTGAAGCTTGATGTGTATATGCTTCGTGGACCTATCAAGTGTTAGTGGGATATTTTGGAGGAAGTTGGGCAGCAGGATGAGTTATCTTGTAAGGACTTCAAGATAAAGTTCTTGAGACATTTCTATCTTGAGACATTGAGGGATGAAAAATATCATGAGTTCATGCATCTGAAGTAGGAGGGCATGTCAATGTTGGACTATGTTGTATATTTTACTGACCTACAATGCCTTGTGCCATCTTTGGAAGCTGATGAGATCTCCAGGGTGATATGTTTTCAGAACGGTCTTCGTTATGAGATCAGGTCGCAGGTAAACATTTTTTGCTTAAGAATCTTTGAGGACGTGATGAACCAAGCAATCATCATGGAAGAAAATCTAAGAGAGGCCCCGAGCAGTGCTCGAGGTGATCTGGGAGCTCTTCTTCGAGTATCAAGAAGTTTCGTTATGATAGTTTCCGCCAAGGTAGTAGTGGTCATAATAAGCAGGGTAGTGGAAACCCATCTCAAGACCATGTTTCATTTCAATGTTATCGGTGTGGTAAGTTTGACCACAAGCACCCGTAGTGTCCTTACCCCACAGTCGAATATCATATTTGTGGAATACTGGGTCACCTTTAGATTTTATGTGCAAACTTTCCGTAGAAGACTAGTGGTGGTGGATCAGGACAGACACCTGAGCTGTGAAGGGGATCATCTACCCCTCAGCAAGCTGGTAGCTAGAGTTCCACTCGACATTCAGGCTGAGGCAGGGGACATGGTACCCCAATGCAAGAGTAGCAGTACCAAGCAAGGGAAATAAATTAAGGTACTCATACTGGATCTCAGGGCAGGCGGACAAGTTAGTTGCACATTATGTAGTCTACTCCGGCTATTGTGGATGCAAGATCGTCTGTCGTTAGAGGTGTGATTCTTGTATCATCTACCTTATCTTGTGTTTTGTTTGATATGGGAGCATCACATTCTTTTCTATCTGCTCTTTTTGAAAAAGGTTTGGGTTTAGATGTGGAAAGATTGGATGATGCTTTGACCATCGACACACCGTTGGGAGTGCGGTCAAATAATATCAAACGTTGCAAGGTGTGTTCTCTAGAGATTGGTGGTCACCATTTCTTCTGGGAACCATTTATGCTGGAAATGTCAGGTTTTGAGTTGATTCTTGGTATGGATTGGTTATTTCTATATTGGGATCATATCGACTATTATAGGATGATATTTTCCTTTCTATCTCCAGAAGGAGGTAGTTATTCTCACCAAGGTGAGTGGGATCTTTAGGTTGGTCGTGAAGGACCAATTCAGTGCAGATTGGATTGTCTCATGGCTCAGATAACTAGTCTTTCTCTAGATGATGGTGGAATGAAACATGATTCTTTTCCTCCATGAGTATACCATTTTCATGATGTTTTCCCTAACAAGTTATACAGCTTACTACCTGAGCGAGAGGTCGAGTTCATGATCAAGTTGGTGTTAGAATAAGATCCAATTTCTATCTCGCCTTACTGAATGGAACCATCAGAGCTTCGGGAGTTTAAAGTTCAATTGAAATATAGAGAATCTAAAGGATCCATATGGTTTAGTACATCTCCTTGGTGTTCTTCAGTTCTCTTCACCAAGAAGGTTGATGGATCTTTGCGCTTATGTGTGGATTATCAGAGGTTGAACCAAATGACAGTCAAGAACCGATATCCTCTTCCGTGTATTAATGATCTTTTCGATCAGTTGAGAGGTGATAAGATCTTCTCTGAGATTGATTTGAGATTAGGTTTCCATCAGTTGAGAGTGAGACCATCAGACATACCTCGAACTGCTTTTAAGAGTAGGTATGGCTTGTATGAATTCATAGTGATGCAGTTTGGGTTAACCAACACGTCGGAGGTATTCATGGACTTGATTAAAAGGATCATTCATACTTTTCTGGATTGATTTATGGTGGGTTTTTTCAACAATATATTAGTGTACTCCCAGTCAGAAAATGATCATGTCAAACATCTTGACATCACTCTAAGTACATTAAGATACCATCAGGTTTACATCAAGCTAACCAAATGCAGTTTCTGGATTAATAAAGTGCATTACTTGGGTCATGTCATGAGTGTCAATGGGCCCAGATAAAGTCACAGTCATGGTATCTTGGGAAAATCCCAAGAACCTCTTTGAGATTCATAACTTTTTGGGTTTGGTAGGTTATTATCGGTGATGTATCCAAGATTTCTCCCATTTGGCAGTACCAATGTCTGGGATGACCAAGGAAGGGTTTAAGTTTGTTTGGTCTAATGCTTATGAGAGATATTTTCAAGAGCTGAAAGGCAGGATGATCTCAGCACCTATCCTCACTTTACATGTGTTGGGTAAAGCAGATATCGTGTACTTTAAAGCATCCGAAGTTGGACTCAGAGCAATTATAATGTAGGAGGATCGAGTGGTTGCTTATGGATTCAAGCAGTTGATACCACATGAGAGGAATTACCCTACTCATGATCTATAGTTAGCACCGATGTTACATTCTTTGAGAAGTTGGATACATGATCTCATGGGTGAGAGGTTTGTGGTATTCATAGACCACAAGAGCCTCAGGTGCATCTTTTCTCAGCGAGACCTAAACCTTCGGCAGAGGAGGTGAGTCGAGTATCTACAGTCTTATGACTTTGAATTATCTTATACACTAGGAAAGGGAAACATTGTTGCCAATTCCTTGAGTCGAAATATACAGACAGAGGAAGTATGGGGTTCTTATGACGAGTGGCGGATAAAGACCCTCTTTGTAGACATGCATCTATATCTTCAAGAGTCTCAAGGATGGGTAGATCTTGCTTTGGAATCTATTATACCCGTTATTTTTTAATGAATTAAGACTGAGCATTTTTCTAATCTGGAGGGCTCAGTTCTGAGAGAAAAATTATATGGTGGGGAGACACCATCAGGATGGTCTCTCAACAGTGTAAATTCTCTTCTTTTTCATGGTTGATTATGGGTTTCTATGGGCTAACGTGAGGAACTGATGAGAGAGTTACATGCTTCTAGATGGGTGGTGCATCTTGGTTTAACAAAGATGTATTGTGATCTCTGTAGACAGTACTAATGGTCAAGAATAAAGGAGGTGTCATGTTTCGTGGCTAGATGCTTCACTTATCAGCAGGTGAAAGTTGAGCATCATATGTCAGTTAGGATTTTGCAGCCTTTGCCCATTCTAGAGTAGAAATGGGATGATATCACACTAAATTTTGTGATAGAATTACCTAGGACAACCCATAAGAATTATGTTGTATGAGTTATTATGGATCGACTGACTAAGGTAGTTCACTTCTTACCTATCAGGGAAACCTTCATAGTTGATGATCTAGGTATTCTTTACGTGTATGAGACGGTTTGATTGCATGGTATTCCAAGGAGTATCATTTCAGACAGAGATCCTTGTCTCACATCATGTTTCTGGAAGGGTCTTCAAAAGGCTCTGGGAATGCGGATTCTTTTGAGCACTACCTATCATCCACAGACTAATGATCAATCTAAGCGGACAATTCAGGTTTTGGAGGATATGTTACAAGCCTGTGTTTTGGATTTTGAGGGTTCATAGGAGAAACATATGGAACTCGTGGAGTTTTCATATAATAATAGCTTCTAGGCATCAATCCAAATGGACCCTTTCAAAGATTTTTATATAAGGTCGTGTTGTTAACCTTTTTATTGGTTGGAGGTAGGTGAGTCAACACTTGTTGAGACTAGTCTTGTGCAAGAGACATATGAGCAGGTTTAGTTGATCAGACAGTTGTTGGTGACCACGCAGAGCATGTAGAAATTGTATGTTGACCACCGAAGATGACCTCTGGAATTCATGGTTGGTCATCATGTTTTCCTTCAGATTTCGCCCAGTTTGGGGCAACGCCGTATCAAGAAACAGGAAAAGCTAGCGACCAGGTTTGTCAGGCTGTTTGAGACAATGGCAAGGGTCGATCCAGTAACGTACCGTTTATCCCTTCAACGACACTACAGTGTAATACACGACATGTTTCACATGTCGCAACTATGAGGATATTATTTAGACCCTTCTCATGTGATAGACGTAACAGTCGTAGAGCTTTGCACTGATGCACCCTTTGAGAAGCATCTGATATGGGTTGTGGATTGTAGTGAGAAATATCTTCAGGGTAGGACTATATTGTTGGTTCAAGTGCATTGGCAGGATGGGAAAGTTTGGTGGAAAACCTAAGAGAGGGAGTCTGATATGTGAACACAGTGCCCAGACTTATTCACTGAGACCTCACAGTGACGCTTGGATCAGCACGAGAATGAGTTGTTATAAGTTGGGGAGGTTATAAGATCTTGTCTTTTTTCAGGTACGTCCCTCGTTGAGTTTTTCATTTGAGCCTTAGTGGCTGAGTCTTATTTGGAAATGAAGAGACTTTTGGGGGGGAAATGACCTAAATTTTGGAGATATATTTTTATCTAGATTAATGGAGTTTGGGTATAAATGATTTACGTGTTTCATGGGTTCTTGGTAAGTTGAGAAGCTTTAAAGGGGGTTCAGGTTGTTTAAAGAAAAAATGGGCTAAAAACCCATTGGCAGAACACACCGTATAAATGGATTACACATTGTGTAATGTTTGGATGTTTCAATAAAAATAATCTGAGGTGATAAGTTTTTCAGTGTATCCCATTAAAAATATTTACACGATGTGTAACTACATTACACGTTGTATAATTCCCTGACCTGCTATTTTAATGTATATTGTGTGTTTGATTTTTCATTTCATTTTGCTACATCCTTATCTTCTTGATATTAGGGAATCTTCTGGGAAAATTTGGAGTTCCAACCTCCCTTCCGGACATCCCGTTTCCGTGATCAATCCTTGGCAAGTCTTTTTAGTTAGGTTTTTTTCCCTTCTCTCCCTTCTTCTTCCAACTGTTACGATGATATCCTTTGACTGTGTGCATTATTGGTTTTGATCTTGATCATTTTTTATCTAAGTTTATCTTGGAGATCATCTGCACCTTCTTCCTCATGGGCGTTTGGCGTTGGAAGCATTGTTGGATCATCAATTAAAGGTGAGGATCTAAATCTTAACCTTATGGTTTGATAATTTCCATGTTTATACAATATTATGATTGTGTCAATGTAATGTGTGTAGAATCAATTAAATAATGAATGAGGTTATTTCTTGGAGTCATTTGGTTTCAATTGACTTCTGACCCGGCTTATAGCTACCCATGGGGTGAGCGAACCATGAATATCATTTAATTGATTAATGGCTTAAAGTATGTTTAGCATAAAATGAGACCGTAGGTGATTACTTGATATAGAATCCCTAGATTGTGTCTTATTTATTATTGATATAACCATTAATCAATTGTGATATAAATGCAAGTGGTATATGAAAGAAAAATGGTAATTCGCATAATTAACCATTGAGATTTATGATGTGATATTATGATATCCATGTTGTAGGACATGAATTGTGTTCCATGATGTAATGTTTATATATCGAGATTGGTACTGTAACATGCACACTTATATGTTGCAATGCTGATATTGAGTGGGCTCGGTTCAGTATCATGTTGTAATTCTTATAGAGAGCGGGCTATACCCAATCTCATGTTATAATGCTTATAGGGATTTGACCTGGATGTTGTAATGCTTATAGGGCTTTAACCCAGATTGATGTGACTATAACATGGTTATATGGTTGTGGTTGTCATGGTCATAAGACATTCTTAGAGATATTCTGACATGGTGCTGAAGTAGGTTATTTTACCTTGGATATATGGTTGTGGTTAGCATGGTCGTAAAACATGCTTAGAGATATCCTGGCATGGCGCTGAAGCATGTTATTTTACTTTGATTATATGGTTGTGGTTGGCATGGTCATAAGACATGCTCATAGATATTCTGGCATAGAACCGAAGCAAGTTGTTGTATTTTATTAATGGTTGAATTAATTAATACACATGTTTATTGTTTTATTTCATACACTTCTTATCAGACTAGTTTGTTTAGACATGATGGTGTCGACCTACTGAGTTATACTAACACCCTATTCAGCTCGTTGTTTGGTACCCGAGGAGATTACGTAGATGCAGGTTTGGATAAGGGCAAATGACCTTGTTGTTGATTTGTTTTCTTGCTGGATGGATTGGAGTCTTGAGTTGGGGCCGATGTGGGGTTCAGAACCAGAGACTTTTGAGTCTTTATTTAAGTTTGTTGGTCTTTTACTTGTATTGTTTCTAGCATGACATTTAGTTACATTCCAACACATCATTACATTATTCCTTTATTATTTATTGGATTATTCAGTTGGCTCTTATTATTGTTTGTCATTATGTTTATACTTTGATTTATTTCATTTATTATGGTTGTTTCTACTATTATGACACTTCATACTAGGGGGTATGGTCTCTCCACTATACATTTCACGCCCCGCTGCTAGTCGGCAGCCTCTGACATACGAGGAGGCATGCTTGAGATCTCATAACCAATCCTTTTCGGCCACGTGAGAAAGTGTCAGATCGGGGGACGTTATAATTGACCTCCTAATAGTGAATACTTTTGAGTATTTATAAAAATATCACTCCTCCTAAACTATAAAAATGCACTCACTCCTCTCACTTCTTCACACCTCTCAAGCCATTTGACTCAGCCAACACTACCCAGTAACTTCCCAACATCCCTACCCTCATCCTATAAGTCTTAGTTTGGGAAAAAAACCAACCTATAAGAATTTAGTGCAAACATAAGGAGGATGCATGAAGAATAAGTAATGTTCTTCAATGAGCGTCTTTATTTTATTTCTTTCTCAACCTCCTTCAATTCCTCTTAAACCATGCTCATATAATAACCTCATTATTGTCCCTAAATTGTAATGTTATTCTAATAAGGGAATTACCTACAACCATCTCCACTTCCATCAAATGAGTTACGAAATAATCGTTCATGTCTACAGCAGACTACCGTCTCACGAACCGGTGTCATTCGTTTTTCCATTATCACCTCTCGCAGTTGAGTATGATGATGAATCTAAAGTATATATACGATATTTTTAACATAATTATACCTTTGGAGTCATTATATCTTATATATCCTTTTACATTCCATTCTGTATGGGATAAGATAACGACGTTTGTGTGTTCGGTGGACTACCGCATCATAAGGTGATGTGATTCGTTTTTCACTAACACGTTGCATGGAAGGTAATAAGGGTAACGATAATGAATATTTTTTATATACATTACATCATTATGATATTAACATCATATTTATCATTTTGGAAATATAATATATCATTTTCTTTCTAACCTTTTCACTCACTGAAAAAGTGATAACCTCGTTCGTGTGTGTGTGGACTACCACCTTCACAAAGCGATGTGACTCTATTTTCATCACCACACCACATTGATGATAAATATAAGTATATAATATGGTATATATGATATTATTTGACTCTGGAATGATAATATATTACTTACCATCTTTCCATAATAATCATTGGAAAATGAAAGTGTTACTCATGCATACGTATGACATATCATCTCAATGATTGTAACGTAGTTCATTTTTCATAACCATTGTTCATGATTGATTTTAAAAAGTATAGTTGATGTATAAATATGATAATTATGTTATTATTATTCTAGAGATGTTTAAATAGTGACATCTTTGACCATAGTCAATCTACCAAAATCGATTTTGACACATAAGTCAAATATGATCAAAACATCCAACGTAAACTTAATTGATTAAGTAATTATATGCAACATTGTAATAAGTGAAATAAAGGTAATAATAAACTTTAAAAAGTTTCTCATGAAAAATAATTAACATGAATTTATTATTCAGGAAGATAAAGACACATGTGTTGAATCAGACTCAAGGTAGGAGACTTTGTCTAAAATTTCATTCATTGAGGAATTTTTTGATGTTATACACCTGTACTCTTTTATAAGGTGTATATACAACACCTTTGACATGTAATATCATGAATTTCTCTATTTTCATGAAATTTATAGTTTTGTTTATTACTATTCATTCATGGGGATTATGAGTCAAATATTTCCAAAGTGATAAGGGGTTTTTCTAAAAAAAATCTCTTTTAATGTTTTCCTTCCAACTCTTTCTTTTCAATGTCCATGTTTTTTAAATGATATTATGAAAAAAAATGGAAATAAAATATTTATAAAGAAAATTTTATCTTTTTAATTTATTTTCAATGGTTTTCAAAAGGAATCTTTTCACATGTTTTATACAAAATATTTTGACAAACAATAATAAGGAATGTTCTATTCTTAACGTATAGTGTGACGTGACTTTTTCACTATCATGACCATTATTTGATTTCTGAATTCCTTTGCAAGATTTCATATTTTTTCAATGAAAACCCCTCTTTTTTTGTATTTCAATATTAAAAATGGGTTTTTAAAAGAAATGGGTATTTTTATCCAAAAGTGTTTTTCGTATGAGCTTAATAGAGTTTTTCATAAGGTTTATGATAAAAGTGTTTTATTCGTGATATGGTACATGAGCATCATATGAAACGGGTGAGCTTGATACAATTTATACAAAGGGTTGATCCTTATTATAACTCACGAGTGAACCCGATATAGCTTATACGAAGGGTTGGACGTCATTATAGCACATGAAAAACATGTGATCCTGATTTAGATTATACAAAGAGTGAACTCCATTATAACTCTGATACACTGAGTAATGATTATATTGGAAGTCGAACATAAGGTTTTTCCAATTACAACGGTTTTGAAAGGGTTTTATGAATATGGTGATCTATGTTACCGAAAACAGTTTTAATTGCTTGTTAGGGGTTTTAAAGGCTTTCTTTGAGAAAAATGTGTGTGTGTTTTTATATGAAAATGTTTTACTTCATACACTAAAAGTAAATTGAAGATAAAGATAAACGTTGTATGAGTTTTCCTATTTTTTTACTGGACTAATGGTTTTTTTTCTTTTTATGTGCCTTACTGAGCTTTTTTTGTTCTTCTCACGTTTTAAAATATTTTTCACAAGGTTTAAGAATGGGTAAGAGAAATGAAAAGGTCAAGTTGAAAGTCGAGGAGATTTTCCATGAAAATAAATCATACGTTATTTTAAATATTTTATATTATGAAAAAATAAACACTGATAAAAAATGTATGCTTCGTATTTCATGGTTTTGTTATTTATGAATTATGTCCTGATTCTCAAAAACTCTAAAACTGAAAAGATCTTCAAACATAAGAGAATATATTCACAACATAAAACTCAAGATTATGTAATGTTTAAAGTTGGGTCCTTACAGAAACAGTATTATGTTTTTAAGCATTTCTTCCTTGAGATTATGGTTCTCCCAACCATAAGACTTTGCTCACAATTATTGATTTTGATCCATGGTGCTCTCTGTTATAGGAATAACCTGTAAAATTGATCTTCCAGTGGTCCATCTACATGCTCGATGAAGTTTCTAGTTCACCACATTAAAAAATAATCTTTTTCCAACTATAGTATATTTGTTGGTGAAAGTACATTTTTTATTTGTAATATTTTTTACCAACAAAAATTATCTTATAACTAAATTTTTGGTAAGAACTTTGTTTCTAAATGTTATTACAATAGATAAAATAATTTTGTTTCAATTATAATAATATCAATAGATAATATATATGTTGGTTGAAATGTTTAGAATCATATGAAAATATAAGCAATACCAACAATTAATGTTTTTTCATAAATTATATTTTAAAAGAAATTTTATGAATGGGTATTCCAATAATTTTTACTAAAATTTTATATTATATATATTAATCAAACTATATAAAATATATTTTTTATATTCATTATATAATAATTATAAAACTAGATTATATCAATCTCCAACAAGCTGAGGCTTCCATTGAAAAAACATATTGAAACATAATTTAAACATGTTTCAAATTCTAATAAAATACATGAAGCTTCAAGAAACAAATTAAAAAAATGTTCAAACATTTTCAAGCTCGAAAAAACATCACATGAAACTTTATCAAACTTCATTTTCAATGTTTCTCACACACATCATGTGTCACCATCGTGGCTCACATTTTTCGAAAGATTCCACGCATGCAGTTCACCGACACGTTCATAATGTGGCCACAATAGCAATGATCACCAATAGTAAGACACATTGGAAGCATGAAGTAGCTAATCCGTAATTTCAAACATAGGTGACGTATGCAATCATCCCCACTAATATAATCTAGTCTCCTTTCTTACACCTATGGATAGAAGCAATTTAACTCCAACCCCACACTGGCAAATAAGAATATCCCAATGATTAAACATGTTTAAGAATAAAATAACAACATCAAAAAAATTGAATAATTGAGTCAAACATGTTTATGAATCTCATTTATTCTTTACTTATTATATAAAACTTCCATATACTAATTAATTGTTTTATAACCAATAATTTTATGTGTTAAACTAAGTAAATATAATATGTAGGAATATTCAGAATAAATACACTTATGGAAAAATATTGCAATGAAAAAAATAAAAAATCTCTCAATGTTAATATCTAAAAACATATGCCCCGTCGTTGGTGGTGGGGTGGTAAGGGTTTTGGGGGGTGAGGGGCAGGTCGCGGGGTCAAGACACCGGGCTTGCAATTTAATGTAATTTTCTTCCTTGCGTGTGTACTGCTTTCGCGGTTGTACCCAATTTTTTATCTAAAAACATATGACAGGGTGATATATTATAAATAAAATACAAGGGAATTATTAATTCAAATTTGATTTCATAAATCTAACAATGGAACTCATGAAATGAAAGACATTATTTCTAATTTTATGATCATGGAAGATAATAGATATCATTGTAATTGTCAATGATAGGAGATTAAAATTATTGTCAATGCGCTTAATCCAAACAACATCTCTCAAAGCATTTCAAATTTTATTTATAAAAAGAATGTTGGTTCATGAAAAGAAATATTGAACTACACATTAGGAAAACGCAAAAAGGGAAAAGGATGAAAAGAGTGACCCAAAAAAATCATTAAATGCACTACTTTGAATCAATCACAATAACTCCAACAATCTAAAACCACAAAAACCCATCAATCAAATTGATCACAGATTAAAACAAAAATATGTTTACTGGTGTTAGATACTACTATTTTCTAAACTAGTAAATTTTTTTATCAAATTGTGCACAAAGATGTCGGTACACTAGACATTATAAAACCAAGATCTAAAGTCGCCTTGAAACCCAAAATTGCAAGGGTTGAGTATAAAGTAGATTACATGTTAGATTCAACAAGTTACAAATCATCACCCTCCTCAGTCACCTATGCTGCCTCCCCTCAAATACAATTATTGGTACCTATATACCTAGCCACTACAATGCCCAAAACAAGCTGAGAAAAAAGGAAAATACAAGAGGAAAACTTTGTACATGTGGAGAACCCGTATTCTAGTTCAGGTCCTCAATACGATCCTTTCTAGAAGAAGAAAGCAAGGAAACTCTTAGGGAATTTCCCTCTGGCCTTTTTACCCACGTATCAGTCTTCACATCATACCTACGTCCATTTGTGATTGGGAAATCTGAATCACTACATCAACATAGGAAGGTCAAACACCCTCTAACCAACCCTCTATTACACTCATAACATTTACTTACTTGATAGCCTCAACAATATATAGTTAATCATCTTAGAGCTAAACTAGTTGGGCATCGGTACTCCTATGTTAAAAACCCTACCCTAGGTGACCTTGATGATTGCAAGAGGAGAAAAAATCAAACCATGATTCATAGGAATTTCTTTCTTATCATGATACATTTCTTATTTAATGATCCAAATGAAATCCAACTAGGGTTTAGAAACAATGGATTCAACAAACATTTGTGGTTCGGTAGAATGAAGGGCTTTCTTAGTCTTGTGGTCCGAACAAAGAAAACAACCTATATGGTTACCAATCATTCAAATAATTGAGGTGTTTTTTAAGAAAAGTAATAAACAATGAAGACGGTCCACATTTCCAAATTCACCCGGTCACAATTCATGTAAGTCAAATGACAATGAGTATAAAAAAGTTGAATGTTTTGAATAACCATGGGGTGCAAAACCGCACACGAGTTAGGGCATCTTCAAGAGAGAAGTGTAAATGACTTTTTCGAGATTTGAGGAGACCTACCACCATGTAATTTTCCATTCCCCGTTTCTCATTGAAAAAATAGTCAAAGGCATCAACAAAAGGTCTTCAACTACCAAAACAATCAATCAACATAAGAGATGAAGCATCTGAATAAATGAATCCTTCATGTTTTTAATGAAATAAAAAATAAAGGAAAAATATCGCAAATAAAATTCTAAATATCTCCACATCAACTATAGTTTTTCTTTATTTTTTCATCAGTGACCCAACAATAATAACCAAGTTCTTAGATTTTATATAAAAATGATTCCCCCGAGACATAGATTCTTCTAAGATTTAAATTCATCAAAAAAAATTCTCTTTCAAAAAAGTTTGTCATTCATTTTAAAAATAGACATATATTAATAACTTCATTCCCTATTTTATATTATTTGAATTCCTTTTAAAATCATATCATCTATTACCTCCATTGAATATGTCATTCCAATCCTCTAATCATACAAATTTCTAGAAATAATATATTTCCATTTTTAAATATCCAAATATCTTTATCAAATGTTATTCATAATACCTCCATTGAGAAAAATAAAGATATCTAAAGGGAAAAGTGGTTAAATGGACACAAATATTGAAAATAGATTTCATTACTTAAATATATATGTATCATGGTAAAAAAATATCTTCAAAATGATTTACAAGATAATACCACATCAACATTTTCCAATTCCATCATTAAATCTTCATTCTCTCTAAGTATTGTTTATCAAATTCATTCAACTCTATCATTATGCTTTCTCAATAAATGATCTATATGGTTAACTCATATTTTGTGATATTTTTATTCTACATAGTTTTAATCATATGTGTAGTATTCAATATAAATAAATATTTCTTCTTATCCATTTTCCAAATCATAATCCACAATTTTGTTTTTGGGTGCAACATGTTTTACTTATGCCTTTTTGTCCTATATATGCTTCAAATGTTTGGTGGATTGTTAGAAATATAATGTTTATTGTGAGATGTTACGTTCTATCAAATGTTTAATATAAAAAATTCAAATTTTCTCGACTTTTACAAGCACTAGTACTCCACCCATGCATTTACATGACATTTAGTATAAACAATGGTTATTACAACCTAGTAGAGTGTTTCGTACGAGACATAGTATAATGTGGACCAAATAAAATTAATGTTTGTTTACAAAAAATATAGAAAAGGAATAAAATGCTAAAATTAATATTAAAATAAAGAAAATGTAAGAAATATCATTGAGTTTGTGTTATATGTAGGGTTTTCTCATAAGTATGATATTAAAGCCACACACAAACACATATATATTATATTCTATGTAATTATTCATACCCCTCTTTGTATTCTTATGCTTTTTTTCTTTTGTGAACAGTTTTGAAAAATCCTCGAATATTGAAGATCAATGGTTTAAATCAGTTATGCCTTCATCTCTTTTTGAAAATCTTTTTTTCATCAAAACCATGTTGTAGATCTCCCTACAAAGAATATTTTAAGCAAATCAAATATTTGTGAGGTGAGAGTCACGAATAATATTTATATGGAAAGGAATGTACAAAAAAGTGTATTCACATGATAAATTTATTTTAGATGAATAATTATATAATTAAATTATTGATTATTGGACTAAAGAAATTGAAAAAAAAATGAAATTATGAATATAGAAAATACAAGTATGTGAGAAGTTAGGAATCGTGTCAAAAGGTTCTTTATAGATGAACATGTTTAATACTAACAATTGCAAATGTTTTTTATGAAATGTGAATGTAATTTCAAATAATACGAGCATGTTGTACGCATATAGGTGATTTCAAATTAATGTTTTTTTTAGGTAAGCATTAGTTTAAGCATAAGAATAGGCATTTTAAACCTAAAAATATATGTTTGTGTGATAAATGAGGCTATAAAAAAGAGAAAATAATGTTGGAAAAGACATTACATACAACACTGTATATATGTATCGAAGTAAAAAATGTTAAACATGTTTTGGATGTTAATAAATGGACTATAAAGTTCAGGTGTGTAACGTAGAGGGGAGAATGCAATAAGTCAGTAGGTACAGTGTTCCAGGGAAATATCGAAGCCAATTTAAATAAATTTATAGGTTGACTGAGCTAGGATGGGCACAAGAATACGAAAAAATATGAAATCATGAAACTGAATAAAATAAATATTGCAAAGGAAGCTAAAATAAATTCAAAGAATGTGTTATCTAAAACATATTATAGATTATCATAACAACAAAATTAGTTTGATTTGCCACTACAATTAATTTACATTCTTTAGAAATTGTTGCAAGACTTAACCCTACTAAAAATTATAATGCCCATCAGTAGAGTTTAAAAAAAATTGATCCACAATGAATCTAAAAGGTACATGGGGATGACATAATCTGGAGAAAGGATCATAAAATTTAAAAAATATAGGGCCAATAGGATATTTAAATACAAAACCTTTCAAATATAGATTCTAAGAGATTGAGTTGAGAGTGCGTGTATATATTCTCCTAAATATCACTAAATAAAATGAAATACCTTCATGTAAAATAAATAACCTTCTAATTATCCTTGAACAATAATAGAAGATTTAAAATCAATAACATTCAAATGTACAGAAAACAAATGTTGGTGGAGATGATCCTAAAATCAATAACCTTCAAATGAAATACCTGCAAGTGAAAAATCAATACCATTAAAATGAAGAGAAAACAAATGGAATGGGAGGTAGAGGCGACAGGTGGAGGTGGAGGTAGAGGAGGCGGGTGGAGGCGAGAGGCGGTCATCCGATGATACCTTAGAGAGATTTACAGGGAAGTCGATAGGTGGAAGGTGGAAGAAAGTGATGGGGGAGGAGGTGGGAGGCAGCATACAGAGGCGGAGGTGGGAGTTGCAGATGGAACATGAGGTAGAGGCAGAGATGGAGATGGAACCAGAGACAGAAGTGGAGGAGGGGGCTGGAGGTGGAACCAAAGGCTGAGGTAAGAGGCGGAGGCAAGAGGTGGACATCAGACAATACCTTAAGAGATTTGCATGGTTTTTAGATTTTGATAGGTAGTGAACTTTGATAGACAATGGCCTTGCGACGATGCATGGATGGGGATTTATAATAAACCATTGGCATCATTCCATTGAAAGATAAGTGGTATCTGAAGAGGAAAACATATTGAAGGATGTGATGTGTGAATCAATCATTGCTTAGAAAGGACGGGAAAGTGGAATTTGTAGAGGAAAGAGGTATCTGAAGAGGAAAACAGATTGGAGGATGTGATGTGTGAATCAATCTTTGCTTAGAAAGGATGGGAAAGTGGAATTTGTAGAGGTAATGGTAATCTATCTTGGGGAGGTAGACACATAGGCTAAGGAATGCTCCAGAGGAGCCACGTAGATGTGGGAAGCATGGTGAATAGTATAGATAATGGATTTTTACAACACATTGAGACTCGATAAGCACACATGATCAAGCATAAAGGACACAAAACAATAACCCTTCTTCATAAATTTCTTTGTTCAATGTTTACTATCCACCACGAAAGTCTTCAATAAATTGTTTGCAATCTGATTTCAACAATACCTCCCCATGCACTTATAAAATAGTACTTTTGGGGTGGTCGTAAATTTAGTAGATGTGGTTAAACTCACGGAATGAAATCTAGTGTGGGTGGAAGGGTTACTGATGACAACAGATCCCGTGGAAATGGAAAAAAAATTGCAATAAACATGCACCAATAGGAAATTTCATAACCTTCGTGTAGCTTCGACACCGCTCATAGTAGAAACATCAAACATCACCAGCATTATCAACCTCATCACCAGCATTATCAACCTTGTCTGCAGTATCACATTCTCTCTAACCATATCAAGTGAAAAACCACCTTCATCTTCCCAATATAAGTATCATCTCTGTAACTCATGCCAAATCACTTCAGAAAAAAATTGAGATTAAATACCTTTAGCTGGTCTACATAAAATAATACTAAAAAGAAAATGGATCAATAAATCTTATGCGACCTGTAGGCATCCTGGGAAATAATTGAAGACCTCAATACCATCAAGGTGGTGAATAACCATAAGTTTATATGTAAATAAGATTTAGTAGCACTTAAATCCATCAATAGACAACGGTATAAACACACCCCGTTTATCAGGCATATATGAATCGTTAAATCCAATACAATTTGAATGTGAAAGACATCATAAAATATAATAGATCTACCACCTAGTCCATTTTAGGGGAAAATAATTCAATTAAATTGAAAAAGTGATTTTATTCTAGAAAAACTTATATCACCATGGGTAAATTAATTATTGAAGAATCGTATGCCACCCCATTAATAGCATAGAAACTAAGCAAGTGATTATCACTCTCAAATTGCCAAATTTGAAACATTTATTAAAAAATTAATAATGGACATTTTAATAAAAAAATCTAATATTAAAGTTTTGCAGTATTGTATGAAACAGATTATTTACCTGATCAGGTAATATCCTTGCTGGAAATCTAGTTCCATCAGTCTTATAATCAGGAAGAATGGATTCCTTCACAGCCTCCTAAGTGAAGCATATATTATACATGAACCTTATTAGAAGCATATATATAATATAAAGCATGGACCATGAGAAAAGTGAAAGAAAATAAGAACATAATAGAAGACGGGAAAAGTGAGTGAAATAGAGGTTATGTAAAACCCCATTATTACTCCTACAATACTATCCTGAAATCATTATTAGAATCACTTTAAATAGAAGAAAAACATTTCTAGAACAATTCCCATTCTGGACAATATAAAGTACTAATAAATAGAATATAAAGTTGTTATCACAATGAAGTTTACATCAAGCAATCCATGGGATCATACCTCACTTGATAAACAAATTAAATCAAGAAAATGGCATTTAACAATGTCATAGAGCTGAGAAAAAAATTTGAGACAATACTCAATACCATCCTTGAAATTCTTAGTTCTCATCTGCAAGAAGAGAGAATTGTTCATGTAACATATAAAAAAAGCTTAGGATGGCAGAAATATTTTATCCCCCCATCAGATGCATAATATTCTAGATAGTATATGGATTTAATAATTAACATAAAAAGTTGTAACTGGAATGAAGTTTACATCATAAAATCAACAGGAGCATACCTCACCTGCCATAATACATTGATATCAATGATTGATGGATCTGGCAATGTCACAAACACAAGGCCTCTGGGTTCCCTAGTGATCCAACTGGGCAGAAATAATTATCACAATGGTAATCAACAATTTGATCATAAAATGGTTTCGATTCAGTAACATACAGTAAACCATTATATTCCTCATAAAGATGTATGTGATTACAGAAAACATGTCATTAACTTTCATTCCTGGAATTGTGTGGGTTTAATTTTCCATTGGACCAATGTCATAATAAAATTTTAAATATTCTATTTAATATTAGAAAAAACTATGGTATAAAAAAACTAAAAAGAAATATTCATCCACTATTGATTCATCACATTAGTGTATCCACTGTAGATTCTACACATACAAGAGCTCTTAAAAAATGAATATTCTAACAGTGGTAAAATGAATTAGGTGATGAAAATTGTTTCCTTTTTCAAGGGTATATTTCTTTTGGGTGCATGAGCTTATTCAAATTATCTAAAAGTTCATTTATGCATGTGGAGTCGCTCGTGGAGGGAAAACACTATATTTTAGGAGGAATCCTGATAAAGATGAATCTGCTGTTGCTGTTCAGCCTCATCCTCCTTTGATGCATGTGTACCGTAGGAGGGGGAGAGAGGTAGTTTAGTGGTTGAGTCTGTTGGGTTTTTTTTGTTTGTTATAACTATCTGTTCTGTTATAAACTGTCTGTTCTGTTATAACTGATTACTGTTTCCTTTTAAGTGGAGGGTATAATTGTAAATAGGTGTCCAGAGGATTATAAATAAGAGGGAGGGGCATTGTTGGAGGGGGTCGGTTGGGTAGTTCTCTGGCAGTGGTCTCGGCCTGCTCTTGGAGAGATGGACAGGAGAGATTCTGGAAACTGGTACTGTATGTTTTCTTGAAGGAAACCGGTAAGAACTCTTCGATTCTTTTGCTTACTATTCTCTCAGTTTCTCTAAATTCTCAGAACATCAAATTGAGATCTATCAAATCCTGTATATAGTTGTAAACAACTAATGTTTAATTGTTTTCTCAAGAGTTCCGTGAGTTTAACATGCCTATCATGGGTGTATAATATCTTAAACCAAGAAATTTATTTAGTTTGTTTTCTTTTTGTGTCCCATAATTTGTATTTCCATTTCATTCCTAATAGTTTTTAATTCTAGAGAAAACTTATCAAAAGAAATCATTGTCACGCCATTAAATCTCAAAAGAACTCAAGCTCATTATTTTCTTGATAAAAAACCAATATCCCACTTTGAGCCTCTATTTACCAAATCTTGCACAAATGCATAAATCAAAGATAGAGATGTGCAAAGCATTCCACCTTATAAATTGAATATCATAAAGAAATAGTGAAAATGGGATGCAATCATAAAAAAATAAACTCCTTCATACAAAAATTATTGAGATACCAATGAAGATGAAAGGGTATAAACCTGTCATAGAGCACTAAATATGCTCGTGGAAAGGAATTTTATATCT
The DNA here is from genome assembly GCA_963277665.1 of Viscum album. NCBI lineage: Eukaryota > Viridiplantae > Streptophyta > Magnoliopsida > Santalales > Viscaceae > Viscum > Viscum album. The sequence goes on along the minus strand of OY728141.1, from coordinate 1,585,000,069 downwards.
TGGGCATAGAGGATCATTTACCCTATATGGTTGGAGGCCCTGACAATCACCATCCCCCCCTCATATGAATAGAATGAAAATTTTCCTTACCATATCTGAATGAATCAATGATTCACGCAAAGCACGCACACACATGAATGCATGTGTGTGTGTCTGTATACGGAACATGTATAATTCTATGCCCATGGATGGAGAATGTTGCATATATATATTATGTATATACATAACATAAAAAATTGGTGTAAATTTTCAATAAATTTCTATATATTACATATTGATAATGCAGAGAAAACAAATGAAAGATGCGTGAATACATGATTCATGATGTAGGATTACAGGGTAACTATAGAAAGGGAATAAATTACCTGATGTGGAGAGAAAATTGCATTGAGTGGCCTGGAGGAATATGTGGAGAAAGTTCATACCAAAGGTGGAAACAGAAAATCACGAAGAAGATGGCTTCTACTGCACCTAGAAACTCAAATATGGTTATAGGTGAACCAGAAAATTGTGAAATAGATACCTTTTCCGGGGGTTGGAAAATTTCCTAGACAAGGATTGATCACACACGAATGCGGGGAGAGGATGCAAGATTTAGGAGGGCGCTTCAAATCGCGTTATGCTAGTGGTTTTAGCATGAATGTAGATCAAATCCTTCGTGGAAAATCAGAAATGGGGCTGAGAGAATGGGGAAAAAACAGAGATGCTAGTGATAGTGAAGGAGGCCCCCGCTCGATGGCGGGGGTGCGCAGGGGTGAGGGCCCTCGCCTGTCAGCGGGGCCGATGTGGAATGAGTTGCGCTTCTGCAGCGGGTGTGAGCGAGGCGACTAGGGGGGCAATGGGCTGCGATAGCGGTAGGGCTCCAGGTGAGTGTGATCCGCAGGAAAGCCTCCGATGGTTGTGTGATGCGCGGGAGTGGCCGATCATGGTGGAACATGGTAACGAGGCGAATAGGGGCCGATCGGAGGCCAGCGAACACGCCGGATGTGTGTTGATTAATTTGTTATATTTAATAAATTTAAATATAAAAATGATATTACTATGTATAATGGGATATTTTAGTAAAACATCAAAAAATGATAATTTGAATATTAATGTTTGTTTTTAAAATGATAATATAAAAATGTTGGTTTTCTAAATTAGTTAACGATGATATATTTTTTATTCAATGGATTATTGCAACATAGTTTTATGATGTTAAAGGATTTATTGGTAATAATGGTTAATAATAATATATTGATGTGTTGGTAAAAAAATGTTTGTATTTGTATAAGAAACTACCAGATTTAACTGTTGGTAAAAGAATTATAGGTATTGAAGAATTATTATTAACAAATACATCTGTTGGTAAAAACATTTGTTGGTATGTTGAATTATCATCAGAAAAATGTAATATCTATTGGAAATATTCATTTTTACCAACAGATATATTACCCGTCGTTGAATTTCTACTGGTATAAGTCATTTTTTTATGGTGACACCCAATTCCATAACAATGAACGAGTCAATCCTCCTCTAGCTAACCATTCCCAAAAACGATTGACTGCACCCTTTGATGTGCTACCTGAACACATGATCCAGATTCCTTAACCTCCGAAGGCATCATCGAATTAATCAACACCCACATCTGTAAGAACTTGGTTCTTATTCTTGAGGTATGAGTTTCTTCTTTTCCTCTTTCCTTAAGTGTTTTTTGATAAAACAAAAAAAGGGGGGGAAATTCCAAATTTTGTGGGTATAGGTCGTGTACTTTTCCACACGCCGTGTACTTTGGCCGTATGGGATGAGTACACAGGGCGTGTAGGCCTGTCGGCGATGAAGGGTGTAAAAACTGACTACACGCAGTGTACTGGGTATTTACACGCCGTGTAATCAGTCGCCGGGTGAATAATAAGGTAGTGGGAGTAGCCGCCAGCTTAGCGATAGTACACGCTGTGTATTCAGAAATACACGCCATGTACTCATGTCAACAAATAAACAGTATGGCGGCGAAAAGTAGTCGCCATAAGAACAATTAAATGATGAAAAGTACACGCCGTGTACTTGAGAGTACACGGGGTGTAGTTTGTTTTTTTCCGCTTAAAACGGGCAGTAGCCTCCTCTTTTGGTAGAGGAGGCAGAAACGGTCGTTTGGAGCTCGGGAGAGAGGCCGGATCTTGGAAGAGCTCCCGACCACACACCGGAAATCAGATTCTTCCGCCATCGATCACGTTGGAACTGCGCGGGTGCGTTCTTCCCTCTCCGTGAGTCTTTCCTGCCAATTCTTCCTCTAAGGGAAGTTATTTACGTTTGAATGAGAAATCTTTTATTCCAGAGCTACACCGTTCTTGGTCGTTTCGAGTGGCGTCGTTCACGTATATTGATCAGTGGAGATCAAGGTAGGTGGTCTGGTGTTTAATTCCAACTGTTGAGTGTTTTTGTGTACCACTGTGCTACGCGCCCACGTTTGGGGTGTCGTATAGCTAAGATCTTGGCTGTTTAGATATCTAGAACTGCATAGATAATCTAAAGATAAATATAAAATGCTGATTGAAATCATTGCTTGGATCGAGGGCCACCCCGTGGGTGCGTTCCCTTGTTTAGTCGTTTGGCCAGGTTACCCAAGGGTATACCATGAATTTAGCATGCTTTGAATTTCCTTGAGAGGAATTTTATATAAATTGCTTGCTTATGTGTTGGGCTCAGCCCGGTTACTTGTTTAGCCTGAAAGTAGTGTTTCGTTTAGCCTGCGAGCAACTTTTCACATGTCTGTGAGCAGTAGTTTTTGTGCCTGTGGGCGACACCTTGTACGCCTGCAGGCAATATTCGTTATGCCTATGGGCAGTCACCTATGAGTTTCGATTCTATTTACCTGAGGGTAAGGTTGTGCATGTCTGAGGACACTGTGTATTTCTTATATTCACTGTGGTGATTTTACATGCTATACCTGCCAAGCTAAAGCACAGGTTTGGTATTGTTATACCTTGTACTTGTTAGATAGCTTGTTGTAGTTTTCCTGCGTCACTGTTTAGAAGATTGTCGGCTGATGCTGAGTCTCGAGAACTTATAATTCAATTATCTTGAATTGTTAAATAATAATTAAATGGAAATGGAACTGGTAGGAGTAGTTGTTTTTGAGTACTTCCTGGCTTACTACAATTCATTACTGCACACTGCTGTTGCACAAATTCACTGACAGTTGGGCACGGGCCTTTGGTGGTTGCCTACTGGGATTTATTTCTCACACCCTGTTTGGGTTATGTATTGGGCCCAAACAGATTATATTGTTGCAGGTGTAGATAAGAGCAATAGTCCCTATACAGATACTTGATTGTTGCAGAAGAGTAGGAGAGCATGAGACCAAGCTTAGGCTTTCGATGCTGCTGAGTTCCTGCTGCGCTGTTTATCTTGCTTTGTTGTATTTGTCCCTTGTATTGTATTGTTTCAGATTGCAGTGTATCCTGTTTTGGCTGCTTTATTAGACTTAGGAACATATTGCATCATTATATATCACTATTGATTATCTTTTACTGCAGTTCTATTTTCTATTTTAATTATATATTGTCTGCTTCCACTTTTGGGTATGTTTATACTTTTCCGCTGCGCTGCACTTTGACAAATGAGGGCATAGTTTCCCCACTATCATACCTAAGCTCTCGCTACTAGTCGGCAGCCTCTGGCATTTGGGGAAATGCGTTTAAGGTCATGTGACCAACCGGGTTCGGGGCACCCGTTGTGTGGCATCCGGATCCGAGACGTTACAAAGTGGTATCAGAGAGATTTTCTTTTCTCTGGGTTATTTTATTATTTGGCGATGACGGAAAGAGATAGATTACTAAGGGATTCAGTAATAACTGTGCCCGGGAGTAGCTACCCCGTGTACAGGTAAAGGCCGGATTGCCTCGAAGTAAATTGTGATTTTCTGTTTATGATTATTACAATTGATATGATTTTCACTATTAGGTGACACACTTGTTGTGTGTTGCCTATACTTTTATACTTGGATTCTATTTTAGTCGCAACCCGATGAGATGAGGGTATGCCATCTCATGCATCATTTAGGCGCATGTTATAATCACATGCCATGCATAATTTCCATGCCATATAGGTGCATTAGAAATAGCACGTTGACGTGATAGATGTTGTGCTAGAAAATGCATGCGGTTGTGATAGATGCCTTGATAAAATACATGCTATTTGATAGGGTATTGTTATGCGAGGTTCTGTAAATGAATTCCAAACTTTGGTTTTTGAGGAGTATGACCCTCATCAACCGGAATTTGGTGGATCATCGACTTGTTTACTTTGTTATAACACGCATAAGATGCCAAGCTTTGGTTTGCGGGGAGTATGGACCATCATGGATCGGAATTTGGCACTTTGGTGTTCGTTCAGTGGTTTTCTGGGCTCCGGAGTAGTTTCTGAGGCTTACTGTCCATAAAAACCCAGAATACATGCCGTGTAATTATGATTACATGCTGTTTACTCTTCTGTTCGGGAATAAATGGGAAAAAAATTTAAGTACACGCCGTGTACCGTATGTATACGTCGTGTAGTTTCTACCCGTGTCATAGGCCATGTAGGCAAAAACATGGGATAATGAAACTTTGAGGGCACACATCGTGTATTGATTGTACACACCGTGTTGTGTTGACCCTGTGTCCGCCGTGTAACTAACAACATGGGGCGGAGAAATCTGACCATATACACACCGTGTTAATAAAGAACACGCCATGTAGTTTAACCTGGGGATCCGGCCGTGTAACTAACAAACATGGGTTGGTGTTACCTCTTCTTGGGCATGTCGTGTACCTATGGTACACACTGTGTAGTATTGACCGGTGAGAGACCGTGTAGACTTGGTCATGTGGCTGGGGAAACGGGGTGGTGTACACGCCATGTGCGGGTGTAACACGCCGTGTGGTGTCAGCCGAGTACCCGGTCGTGTCACTAACAACACGGGCAGTTGGAATTAAGCTGTACACACTGTGTCTATTTGAAACACGCCGTGTAGTCTAAGCTGTGTACCCGGCCGTGTAGCAGACAACACGGGTCAGTGAAGCTCGTCCAGTACACGCTGTGTAGATGTTGTACACGCCGTGTAGTCTCGTTCAAAAGAGAGTTGTGTGGGTAATCCGTGTAGAATGACTCAGGCAGGGGAAGAAAATTCAAGTACACGCCGTGTGTGTGGACAACACGCTGTGTGTTTGAGGTGTTACATGACCAGTTCTGGCAGATGTACATGCCCATGTGAAAGACTTGAAGGAACACGCCGTGTAGTTATTATACACGCTGTGTAGTCTTGTTTTGTAAAACTTGAATGTTTTCTTTTCCTTATTCCCTTCGTACACTCCTTGTTTTCAGTCCTTGATAATCTTAATCTAAGGCGTGTGTTTGACCTTGTAGAGTCATGCCGCCAAGATGACCTCGATTTGTTCTCCAGGAGAGTGGAAACGATTATACTCTAGAGATGGTAGACCACATGCTACTGATGGATCCTCCAGCAGAGCCAGATGTGGAGCCAGCCGTTATACCGGACACAGGTGTGGAGGCACAGTTCCGTGAAGGCATCATGCGGTTTATGCAGACCTTCCAGGGAGCACCACCAGCTGCCACATCTATGGCAGAGATGACACATATATTTCAGCAGTAGCATCCGCCTACGTTTTCAGGAGATGGCGGACCACATGCTGCAGAGTCTTGGCTGGGTTCTATGCAGACTATTTTCGAGCATCTGGAGACGTCTCCAGGGTGGAGGGTCAAGCTCGCTACTTACATGCTGCATGATTCTGCCAAGAGATGGTGGGATGTTACCACTCAGACAGAGCATCACAGAGACATGACATGGTAAGATTTTTAGGCAGTCTTCTATGAATTTTTCTTTCCAGAGACACTGAGGGTGGATAGAGCTTGAGAGTTCATGAATCTATAGCAAAACGCTATGTTAGTGATGGATTATTATGCCCGCTTCACTGAGCTACAACGTTTTGCACCTATTCTGGTGGGAGATGAGATGTTGAGGGCTTGATGTTTTGAGGATGGTCTTCGATATGACATCCAAATGCTGGTGAATGTTTTCAGGTTTCCTACAGTGCATGCTATTATGAACAAGACACTGATTACTGAGCGGAACCTGCGGGAAGCTAGTGGTGAAGGCCAGGACGGTTCAACACTAGTTTCTAGTACTATTTCTACCGGTAAGAGGAAGAGGCAGATGGATTTCTCTCACGGTGGCAGCACTAGCCAAAAGTACTCTTCAGGTGGCCAGGTCATGTGCTACCAGTGCGGTAGAGAGGGGCACAAGAGACCTCAGTGTCCACGTGACCCAGTAGAGTGTCGAGCTTGCGGCGGGATGGGTCATCTGCAGCGTTTTTGCAGGGCGTTTTCACCAGTGGCTAGTGAGATGGGTTCTGTGTAGACTCCACATGCAGGAGCAGGGCCAACAACTTCTTACCAGTTAGGAAATTTGAATACATCAGAACGTTCAGGTTGAGGTGGTGGTCGTGGCCATGGTAGCCAGACACCAGGATCTCAAAGACAGCAGGGCGGGTTAGCTCAGGTTAGTCAGGCTGTGTCGCAGGGCCGCGACACTGGGCAAGCATATGCAGTGCAATAGACCCAACATGAGCAGGATCCCGGACCTTCCACTGCCAAAGGTACTATTCTAGTAGCTTCTGTTTTGTCTTCAGTACTTTTCGATACTGGTGTTGCACATAGCTTTATATCTGTTCCCATTGTGGAGAGCCTTGGGCCTTGTGTTTCTTCTTCTTCTGATATTATGACGCTAGACACTCCGTTGGGGATTAGAACAACTAGTGTGCGTCAGTGCAAGGAGTGCCCCCTAGAGGTTGGTGGGTGTCACTTTCTATGAGACCTCTATGTCTTAGAGATGACGAGCTATGATGCCATTCTCAGGATGGACTGGTTGGTACCCTTTCGAGTCTTTGTAGATTACTATCGTCGCAGGGTGAGTTTCACGTCACCAGAGGGCGAGGAGTTTCTATACAAGGGCGAATGGGATGTCCAGACGAGCCGAGCTGGACCCGAGCATCGTGGGCAAGGTGGTGTGACAGCCCAGATTGTGAGTTTATATCTGGATGACCAGGGGACTTGTTGGACGGATTTCCCTCCAGTGGTTGATCGTTTCAGGGATGTCTTCCCGGACAACTTTTTAGGTCTACCTCCGGAGTGAGAGGTGAAGTTCTCAATTGAGCTTGTGCCAGGAGCAACACCGGTGTCCATTCCTCCTTATAGGATGACTACGTCAGAATTGCAGGAGCTCAAGAGGTAGTTAGAGGAGTTGCAGAAAAAGGCTTTCATCCGACCCAGTACTTCTCCTTGGGGTTCGCCTGTCCTGTTTGCTAAGAAGGCGGACGATACCCTCAGACTCTATGTGGATTATCATAATTTGAACCAGTTGACAGTTAAAAACCAATATCCCTTGATGAGGATTGATGATCTTTTTGATCAAATTCGGGGAGCATGAGTGTTCTCAAATATTGACTTGAGATCTGGATATCATTAGTTACGCTTTAGACCATCCACTACGGGAAAAATGGGTATTTGCGACGGGGGTATTTGCCAGTCGCAAATAAGTAGTCTTTTGCGACGGGTTAGCTTTCCCCGTCGCAAAAGAACTGGCGCGCTTTGCGCGCCAAATCGCGGGAAACGTATTTGCGACGGGCGGTTATTGCCCTTCGCAAATAACTGGCGGCGGTAAAAGGTATTTGCGACGAGAATATTCCCCCGTCGCAAATAGTATGTTAGCAGGTGGTTATTTGCGACGGGTCCCGTCGCAAATAACTATTTAACCGTTGACCGTAATAAATGATGGCTAAGGTATTTGCGACGGGTACCGTCACAAATAATATTATTTGTGACGGGATAGCCGTCACAAATGGAACCGTCGCAAATAATCTAACCTATAAATACCCCCATCCGTATTTTTCAATTCATTCTCAAACTTCATCTTCTCCTTCTCTCAAAATTCTATTTCTAGAGTTCAGCGTTTCTTAAGTTTAATTTTTTTCTCTGGAGTTGATATTGAAGTTTTCAAGAACGATCAGAGATCAACCTCAGATCAATTTAAAGGTATTTATGTTCATTTTAATTTAATATTTATTTTAAATTTTTTATTAGTTTCAATTATTCTTAATTAGTTGTAATTTAATTATGTTTACATTGTTTTGTTACTTAATAAATTTAAATTATTAGTATTATTCATAGTTAATGGTAATTAGGAATAATTAGTAATAATTTTCAATAATTAAGAATAAATACTAATAATTAGTAATAAATACCAATAATTAGGAATAATAACAATATTACATTATTAGTATATTTTATTATTAATATTAAAATAATATAATTTTTTATATTATATACAATTCTCCTTTCATCTGTGTGTTTTTTGTCTCCACATCTAATATTTGTATGTGGAGATACAAAACACACAGATGAAAGGAGAATTGTATATAATATACAAAATTATATTATTTTAATATTAATAATAAAATATACTAATAATGTTATTATTCCTAATTATTGGTAATTATTCATATAATTACCAATAATTAGGAATAATTACCAATAATTAGCAATAATTAGGAATAATTAGTAATAATTAGCAATAATTACCAATAATTAGTAATAATTACCAATAATTAGTAATAATTACCAATAATTAGTAATAATTACCAATAATTAGTAATACTTACCAATAATTAGTAATACTTACCAATAATTAGTAATAATTACCAATAATTAGTAATAATTAGTAATAATTATCAATAATTATCAATAATTAGTAATAATTAGTAATGATTACTAATAATTACCACTAATTAGTAATAATTAGGAATAATTACCAATAATTAGTAATAATTAGTAATAATTAGTAATAATTAGTAATAATTAGGAATAATTAGTAATAATTACCAATAATTAGTAATAATTACCAATAATTAGTAATAATTACCAATAATTATCAATAATTACCGATAATTACCAATAATTAGGAATAATTACCAATAATTAGGAATAATTACCAATAATTAGGAATAATTACCAATAATTAGTAATAATTACCAATAATTTAAAATAATTACCAATAATTCGGAATAATTACCAATAATTACCAATAATTAGTAATAATTACCAATAATTAGTAATAATTACCAATAATTAGTAATAATTACCAATAATTAGTAATAATTACCAATAATTAGTAATAATTAGTAATAATTAGTAATAATTACCAATAATTAGTAATAATTACCAATAATTAGTAATAATTACTAATAATTACCAATAATTAGTATTAATTACCAATAATTAGTAATAATTACCAATAATTACCAATAATTACCGATAATTACCAATAATTAGTAATAATTACCAATAATTAGTAATAATTAGTAATAATTAGTAATAATTACCAATAATTAGTAATAATTAGTAATAATTAGTAATAATTACCAATAATTAGTAATAATTAACAATAATTAGTAATAATTACCAATAATTAGGAATAATTACTAATAATTACCAATAATTACCGATAATTAGTAATAATTAGTAATAATTAGTAATAATTAGGAATAATTACTGATAATTAGTAATAACTAGTAATAATTAGTAATAATTACCAATAATTAGTAATAATTACCAATAATTAGTAATAATTACCAATAATTACCAATAATTACCGATAATTAGTAATAATTACCGATAATTAGGAATAATTACCGATAATTAGGAATAATTACCAATAATTAGTAATAATTAGTAATAATTAACAATAATTAGTAATAATTACCAATAATTAGTAATAATTATCAATAATTACCCATAATTACCGATAATTACCAATAATTAGGAATAATTACCAATAATTAGGAATAATTACCAATAATTAGTAATAATTACCAATAATTACCAATAATTAGTAATAATTACCAAGAATTACCAATAATTACCGATAATTACCGATAATTAGTAATAATTAATAATAATTAGGAATAATTACCAATAATTAGTAATAATTAGTAATAATTACCAATAATTAGTAATAATTACCAATAATTAGTAATAATTACCAATAATTACCCATAATTACCGATAATTACAATTAATTAGGAATAATTACCAATAATTAGGAATAATTACCAATAATTAGTAATAATTAGTAATAATTAGGAATAATTACCAATAATTAGTAATAATTAGTAATAATTACCAATAATTAGTAATAATTAGTAATAATTAGTAATAATTACCAATAATTAGTAATAATTATTAATAATTAGTAATAATTAGTAATAATTAACAATAATTAGTAATAATTACCAATAATTAGTAATAATTAGTAATAATTAATAATAATTATCAATAATTAGTATTAATTATCAATAATTAGAAATAATTACCAATAATTACCAATAATTACCGATAATTACCAATAATTAGTAATAATTACCAATAATTAGTAATAATTAGTAATAATTTGTAATAATTAGTAATAATTACCAATAATTAGTAATAATTAGTAATAATTAGTAATAATTAGTAATAATTAGTAGTAATTAGTAATAATTACCAATAATTAGTAATAATTAACAATAATTAGTAATAATTACCAATAATTAGGAATAATTACCAATAATTACCAATAATTACGGATAATTAGTAATAATTAGTAATAATTAGGAATAATTACTAATAATTAGTAATAATTAGTAATAATTACCAATAATTAGTAATAATTAGTAATAATTAGTAATAATTACTAATAATTAGTAATAATTAGTAATAATTACCAATAATTAGTAATAATTAGTAATAATTAGTAATAATTACCAATAATTAGTAATAATTAGTAATAATTACCAACAATTAGTAATAATTACCAATAATTAGTAATAATTACCAATAATTACCAATAATTACCGATAATTACCAATAATTAGGAATAATTACCAATAATTAGTAATAATTAGTAATAATTAGTAATAATTAGTAATAATTACCAATAATTAGTAATAATTAGTAATAATTAGTAATAATTAGGAATAATTACCAATAATTAGTAATAATTAGTAATAATTACCAATAATTAGTAATAATTACCAATAATTAGTAATAATTAGTAATAATTAGTAATAATTAGTAATAATTAGTAATAATTACCAATAATTAGTAATAATTACCAATAGTTAGTAATAATTACCAATAATTAGTAATAATTAGTAATAATTAATAATAATTACCAATAATTAGTATTAATTACCAATAATTAGCAATAATTACCGATAATTACCAATAATTAGTAATAATTACCAATAATTAGTAATAATTAGTTATAATTACCAATAATTAGTAATAATTAGTAATAATTAATAATAATTACCAATAATTAGTATTAATTACCAATAATTAGTAATAATTACCAATAATTACCATTAATTACCGATAATTACCAATAATTAATAATAATTACCAATAATTAGGAATAATTACCAATAATTAGGAATAATTACGAATAATTAGGAATAATTACTAATAATTAGGAATAATTACCAATAATATTAGTACTATAAAAATAATAAAAAAATTATATAATATTAAAATTATCAATATTTGTAACAGGTTTTGCTTTATTCTCAACATATTCAATTCTTAAAGGGTCAATTTTTAGGTCTATCTCAATAAAAAGTTTGCGTCAGTCGTGTATGATGTAAACTCTATAATTATCCTTGCTTGAGTGTTTTTTCTAACAAATTATTCAAAACTAGTAATGCTTTTATATTTTATAGAAAAATATGGAACAATGAGGTCGTCAACAATCATTATTAGGTGACCGAATATGGATAAATCAACATAGAAATCCAAACGGTTCTGGTTTTAAATCCAGTATATGTAGAGGGTGTGGAGACTTTTTTTATCATTTGCGGCATCAAATCCAGAATTTGTTTCAGAAGGCAAAATAAAATGCCCTTGTAGAAAATGTGCATTGAGAACGTTTGACACGTTTGACAAAGTGGGGGGACATCTCTTGTGTTTTGGTTTTCAACCAGATTATGTTTTTTGGTATCAACGCGGTGAACGCAGTTCCAGAGCAGGTGATACCAACTTGATTCCGGATCCATCCCGGTTTCAATATTTAGTAACATACAGAAACTCCGGCTGATATAGCTTCAAATCCTGAGTTGGCACCGTCTGAATTTTATGAGTTGTTGAGGTCTGCTGAGGATGCATTATATCCTGGCTACAAGATGAGAAAATTAGAAGTAGTTGCAAAATTTATGGCTATCAAATCAGATAACGGAATGTCAAACACCTGTTTTGACCAGATATTTTCTTTGCTTAAAACACTGTTACCCAAAGGAAATGTTTTTCCTGCAAATTACTATGAGAGTAAGAGGCTGGTTCGAAATTTGGGACTTACTTGTCAGAAGATTCATGCATGTTCAAATGACTGCATTTTATATTCTGGGGAAAATGATTCGTTGGATAGTTGTCCCACATGTGGGAAACTGAGATATAAAGAAGGACAACATGGAAAGTCTGATTTGATTCCTGTAAAACAGTTGAGATATTTTCTGCTTACATCCAGACTTCAGCGTTTATTCATGTCTAATAATACAGCGACAATGATGTCATGGCATAAAGAGAATATTTCAACCGATAAAAGCTTGAATCATCCAGCCGATGGTGATTCATGGAAACATTTTGATAGAGTGCATCCATCCTTTGATTTAGAAGCTAGAAATGTTTGACTGGGCCTTTCCACTGATGGTTTCTATCCGTTCGGATCTTATGGTAGTCAATATTCATGTTGGCCTATTTTTTTAACTCCGTACAATTTACCTCCATGGATGTTGATGAAGGAGCCATATATCTTTTTGACTTTACTAATTCCAGGACATCCGAAGAAAAATATTGATGTTTATTTGAAACCATTGATTAATGAATTAAATTTATTGTGGAGTACTGGTGTCAGTACATATGATGTTGCAACGAAATAGAATTTCATACTGAGAGCAGCATTGATGTGGACAATTAGTGACTTCCCAGCTTATGGGATGTTATCTGGCTGGAGTACACATGGTCAGAAATCACGTCCTTACTGTATGGGAGAGAACAAAGCATTTATGCTCATTCATGGAAAGAAACCTTGTTATTTTGACTGTCATCACATATTTCTTCCAGCTGATCATCCTTTTCGCAGAAACAGACCTCATTTCAGAAAAGGAACAGTTGAAAGGGATGGACCTCCAAAAATGCTATCAGGTTCGGAGTTAAAATCAGTTGTATTTTCATTACCTCCCATCACTTTTGGTCCCACAATAACCAACAGAAAATTTCTGGTTTTGGGAAAAAACACAATTGGATTAAACGTAGCATATTCTGGGATTTTCCATATTGGTCTGATTTGTTGGTCTGACACATGTTAGATGTCATGCATATTGAAAAGAACTGTTTTGATAATTTGTTTCATACAGTTTTGGATACGCCAGGAAAGAGCAAAGACAATGTAAATGCACGTTTAGATCTTGCCCAAATTTGCAGGCGTCCAGAATTGGAACTGTTTGAGAATGTCAGAACAAAAAGGTTACTGAAACCAAAAGCAGCTTATACACTGTCTAAAGAAAACCGTTTATTATTTTGTTAGTGGATTGCAGATTTGAGACTTCCAGATGACTGTGCTTCCAATTTGGGTAGATGTGTAAAGAGTGGTCATATTACTGGATTAAAAAGTCATGATTGTCATGTTATAATGGAAAGACTTCTACCCATTGGATTAAGAGGTCTGTTGAATTCTGTGATTTGGGATTCCATAACAGACATGTCTCATTTTTTTAGGGAAATTTGTGCGGCTATAGCAGATTATGATGCTCTAGGAAAACTTGAAAAAGATGTTGTTATAATTATATATAAACTGGAAAAAATATTTCCGCCATCTTTCTTCGACTCAATGGAACATTTGATGTTACATTTTTCATATGAAGCCAAATGTGGAGGTCCAGTACAGTTTTGATGGATGTACCCATTTGAAATATGCATGCAAAAATTGAAAAGAAAAGTACGCAACAAAGCATCTGTTGAAGGATCTATTGCAGAAGCTTATTTGCAAGAGGAAATATCTTTTTTCTGCTCCCATTATTTTGAATCTAAGTATACTTCAAAACACAACTGAATGGGACGAAACGAGAGGGATATTGATGAAATCGACGATCAATTATCTGTTTTCAACCAGCCAGAGCTTGGTTTTGGTGGAGTTTATGAACGCTGGCTTTCAGATGATGAACATCATAGAGCTCATACGTATGTTCTGCTCAACTGTGAAGAGATGACATCAGTTGTACTGTAAGTGTTTATATCACTTATTATATCATTTATGTTACAGTAAATAACTTTGGTTTTTATAGGTTGTATGATAATCATATCAAGAAACAAATTCCACAAATTACAGCAGCTGCTCTCGAAGAACATCGACTGAAAAATTTCTCTCAGTGGTTTCAAAAACTGGTAACATAAATTCTTTATCTTTTAGAAACTCATTCAATGTATAGTTTACTATATTGATAATTATTTCACAAATTTTTAGGTGTCTCGACATGCTGATAAAATTGACAAATGGCTATGTGTATTGAGTAACCCACCTTCCAAACTTGTTAAAACTTATAATGCATATGTGGTGAATGGATTTCGATTTCACACACATGCATATGAGGAATCGAAAAAAACAATAAACAGTGGAGTTAGCTTGAGAGGATCTCATCATCGAGAAAATGAAGTTGACTTTTATGGAATACTTGATGAAATCATTGAACTCTGTTATCTTGGACAACATTACATAACCATGTTCAAATGTCGGTGGTTGGATATAGAGAGAGGCGTGCGTGTTCATCCAACTCATGGAATCATCGATATTAAATGTAAAAGTGTTCTCGCAGTAAATGAACCATTCTTATTGGCTCAACAGGCACATCAAGTTTATTACGCAAAGTACTGTGCTACATCAAGAGACTTGACTGATTGGTGGAGTGTAATAAAAATCAAAATTCGAGACAATCAGTTTAGTCAAAGTGAATGTGCTTTCACTGATGTGCAAAGAATTGAAGTTTTTCAAGAGAGTACTCAAAATCAATCTTTTTTACAAAGAGACATGAGTATCGATAATGACACCCCACATTTAAGAGTCAGTGATGACGATGATGTTAATGATGTCACATATGAATTTGAAATGGTAAGAGATGAAGCAACTGTAACTCGAATGAATATCGATGATGTTGAGGAGGAATATGAAGATGACATTGACATATATGAAGATGATGATGAAGATGAACACTGATAGAATTACATGGTATTTATATACAATCATAATATGTATATATGTATATATAATAGTAATTATCAATTATTTGCTAACAACATTAACATTTTCTGTTTCAGATGGAAGACGCCACATTTCGTGAGTTGGAGGATGCTGACCTGCCTTTCGATGCGGATGAGTTGCTGGCAGATGACCCTCAGCCTGCAGGCGCTCCAGGGAGTACGCGGAGGGGGCGCGGTCTTGCACGATTGATGATTCCTGACCCCGTCCCTGAGTGACGTCCACGTCTTGGGTTTCATCCACGCACACAGAGGTGTGATAAGCTATGTGATAACCTGTGGATTTGACTAAGATTTCATTAATCTATTCACATAATAAATGTTTATTATTTTTACAGTTTTCCGCATATAGCAGTCGGACAGGGCATCGCTATTTTGTGCAACTATTTCTCTCAGCCGTGGACCACATGGGAGCAGATTCCAATTGATGTGCAGCAGGCCATGTTCGGCCATTGGTTGGTACGTACGTAAATAAATAATTTTTATTTTGAAAATTATTTCATTTCTAACTTGATATTTTGATTTATTTGTAGGGTTTATGGTATCCGATCGAGGATACCATGCGTGACGCCATCCACGAGGCATGGGAGGTGGCCACGCATGATCGCCTTCGTCAGTTTTTGCACAATTTAAGAAAATATGCCATGAAGAAAGCATGAGTGTCATATTTTGATGAGTCATGTAGAGCACACCGACCAGAGTACATTTCATCCCATGTATGAGATGGATTATGTGCGCACTGGTTGAGTGGTGCCTTTCAGAGGAGATCATCGGTGGGGAGGCAGAATCAGGGGAGACAGGAGGTGACTCATCGAGCTGGGAGTCGTTCTTTCAGTACTCATAGACAACATCTGGTACGTACATTATTTATAAATATTTTATATAACTATAAATATTAACAGTTTATTTTTTATTCTTATAGGATGTCGAGCACCCCGATATTACGGAGTACGACGTATATCGGAGGATGTATAGTGATCCTGCTACTGGGGAGCTCATAGGTGATCATCAACATCACATCGTGGTCAGTATTATTTGTTTTCAAGTTTAAAAATTAACTACATATAATATATTCACAATTTTAATTTTAAATTGCAACTACAGGAGTCATATGAGGCCGCAGTGTCACAGACCCGGCCTGAGAGTCAGGTCGAGTCATCAGATCAGACCACTGGCCGTCGGTTTGATGAGGCGGCATGGATGCAGGCCACCCAGTATGCCTTCGAGAAGGGCCGGGTAGTTGGTATCAGCTCTCGACTGACTCCCGGAGATTATTATGGAAGTGCTGCGATGTCGGCGTCCAGCTCGAGAGGAGCTCGTGCATCTTCTTCTACTACACAGTATGAGGATCAGTTGCGATCTCAGACTGCACTGATAGAGAGTCTCCGACAGGAGCAGGAGCAGATGCGTCAGCAGCATGAGGAGGAGCGTCGACGCCAGCAGCAGCTGTACGAGGAGCAGACAAGTCGGTGGCAGCAGCAACATCAGGAGCAGATGAAGTACATGCGCCGACTCACTCATGCTTTAGGGATGGAGTTTCCTCCACCACCATCTGCAGATCCCCCCTCCCCCTCCTTCATATTAGAGTTTGTTTTTATGTTATAAAATTTGTGAAATCAAAATATGATTTTTTTTCTATTCGTAGTTTCTGTCTCATTATAAAATATTAATAATATTATATTTTGAAATAACAATATTAATATGAATAATAATATTATTTATATTTTATAATATTAAATTATATATATATATATTAAAATTTTATAATATTATAATTTAATTATATTTTTTTGTAATACTTGAATTATTTTAATATTTGAATGTAAAATAATTCTATTATTTTTATATTAATTAAAATAACTTATTAATATTTTTTTATTTATGAATTATAATTCTAATATTATTATATTAATTAAATAATTTATTAATATTCTATTATTTTTTATTTTTGAATTATAATTCTATTATTATTATATTAATTAAAATAATTTATTATTTTTATTTGTGAATTATAATTTTATTATTATATTAATTAAAATCATTTATTAATATTTTATTATTTTTTATTTTTGAATTATAATTGTATTATTATTATATTAATTAAAATAATTTATTAATAATTTTTTTTTTATTTTTTTATAGTATTTGCGACGGGATACTATGTCCGTCGCAAATAGTATTATTATATGCAATAAAATAATTTATTAATAGTTTTTTATTTTTTTTAAAATAGTTTTTGCGACGGGTCCCGTCGCAAAAACTATTTGCGGCGGGCCCGTCACAACAGGTATTTGCGACGGGGCCCGTCGCAATTACTATTTGAAAAGTTTTTTACAAATATACGGAGTACTATTTGCGACGAGGAGAATCCCCGTCGCAAAAAATGGCTTTAGCGATGGGCCCGTCGAAAATAATTATTGTTGCGACACCGTTTTCAGCAACGGGTCATTTGCGACGGGCCCCCGTCGCAAAAAGCCATTTGCGATGGGCCCCCATCGCAAAAAGCCATTTGCGACGGGATCCCGTCGCAAATGACCCGTTGCAAATACATGTTTTTCTAGTAGTGATCGGACATACCGCTTACAGCTTTGCGGAGAAAATATGGTCTATACGAGTACTTGGTCATGCCGTTCGGACTCATGAACATACCAGCAATTTTCATGGCTCTGATGAATCGTGTGTTCCATCCGTATCTGGATTCTTTTGTGGTAGTCTTCGTGGATGATATCTCGGTGTACTCTTATACTCGACATGACCATGCTACCCATCTTGAGATCGTTCTGAGTACATTGAGAGAGCATCAACTATATGTTAAGCTTTCAAAGTGTCACTTTTAGATGGACTAGATACAATTCTTGGGTCATATTATCTCAGAGGCAGGAGTTGCGGTAGACCCAAAGAAGGTGAGAGCAGTAGTTTTCTGGGAGCAGCCTAAGAATGTGTTTGAAATACGGAGTTTCTTGGGGATGGTTGGTTACTACAGGTGATTTATACAGGACTTCTCCTGCTTAGTAGCACCGTTGATGGGTTTGACTAAGAAGGGTGTGAAGTTCATTTGGTCAGAAGATTGTGAGACAGCTTTTTAGGAGTCAAAGGAAAAATTGACATCAGCACCACTCCTGATACTTCCAGAGTAAGGGAAGAGCTATACAATTTACTGTGATGCATCCGGTATTGGGTTGGGAGCAGTGTTGATGCAGGGCGATCGAGTAGTTGTGTATGAGTCTCGACAGTTGAGGCCAAATGAGAGGAATTACCCGATGCATGATCTCGAGTTGGCTGCAGTTGTTCATGCATTACACTGTTGGAGACATTATCTATTGGGAGAACATTTTGTGGTGTTTACGGACCACAAAAGTCTCAAATATATCTTCACCCAGCATGACATGAATCTGAGATAGTGAAGGTGGGTGGAATACCTTTAGTCCTTCGACTTTGAGCTTGCCTATACACCTGGTAAGGGTAATGCAGTTGCTGATGCACTAAGTAGGAGGACTCAGATACAGGCAGTACAAGAGGCCAATAGTGAGTGGTAGCTTATGACTTTGTTCTCTGAGATGGATTTGGAGGTGCACGATAGTCAGGGGTGAGCCTATATTTCTTACTTAGATGTGAATTCTACCCTCCTAGATAGATTGAGGATGAGACAACTATTATATTCTTAAGGACTAGGTCTATGAGAGTCAGTGGAAAGTGAGGACCCTCCTCCTGGTTGGACGATAAGAGATTATGAGGTACTACATATCCATGGATGAGTGTGGGTTCCAGCGGATATACGCGAGGAGATGATGCAGGAGTTTCATACTTCAGCTTGGGCAGTGCATCTCAGAGTTACCAAAATGTACTGTGACTTGAGACATCAGTATTGGTGGTCGGGGATGAAACAAGAGATAACTGGTTTTGTTGCAAGATGTTCCACCTGTCAGCAGGTGAAGGCAGAGAATCAAAAGCCAGCTGAACTATTACAACAATTTCACATTCCGGAGTGGAAATGGGATGATGTCGCGATGGACTTTGTGACCTGGTTGCCGAGGTCACCTCAATGCAGTGATGCCATGTGGGTTGTTGTGGACAGACTTACAAAGGTAGCTCACTTTTTTCCGATCAAGGAGACATTCAGTGTTGATGAGATCAGGAAGTTGTATATCCGATAGGTGGTACGTCTTCATGGGGTTCCTCGTTCTATCATATCAGATAGGGACACCCACTTTACGTCTCGTTTCTGGCAGAGTTTTCAGAGGGCACTGGGTACACAGGTGCTTCTGAGCACAACTTACCACCCTCAAACTGATGGTCAGTCAGAGCATACGATATAGGTGTTAGAGGACATGCTGCGTGCATGTGTCCTAAAATTTTGGGGCTCTTGGGAGAAGCACATACCCCTGGTCGAGTTTGCCTACAATAACATTTTTTAGGCAACTATTGAGATGACACCTTATGATGCTTTTATATGGTAGGCCATGTCGATCACCATTGTGCTGGTTGGAGGCAGGTGAGACAACTTTACTGGGACCACATCTCATACAGGAGATGTCAGAGTAGGTCTAGTTGATTCAGAAGCAGATGGCTACTTCACAGTCTCGTCAGAAATCTTATGCGGATCTCCACAGACGACCCTTGAGTTCGTGGTCGAGGATCAGGTTTTCTTGCATGTTTCATTGAGGTTGGGACACAGGAGGATCATGAGATAGGGTAAACTTTCACCGAGGTATGTGGGGTCGTTTGAGATTCTAGAGAGAGTCGGGCCGATTGCCTATCGATTGCAGTTACCACAGAGATTCCGAGCCATCCACGACATCTTCCATGTATCTCAGTTGTTCCATTATCACTCAGACTCATCTCACATCTTTCAGCCTAAGGAGGTTGAACTTCTGGCCGATGCATCCTTTGAGGAGCATCCGATTTGTGTTGTTGATAGAAGCATGAAGGTTATCTAAGACCCGTCAGTTCCTCTCATACGACTGCTATGGCAGCATGGACGAGTGCAAGACGAAACCTAGGAGCGGGATACTGACGTACATGCTCAGTGGCCAGAGTTGTTCTCAGTTTTATCTTCACCACCCTTGGATGGTCAATTCAGGGACAAATTACTTTAAGGGGGGAAGTTTGTAAGAACCCGGTTCTTATTCTTGAGGTATGAGTTTCTTCTTTTCCTCTTTCCTTAAGTGTTTTTGAGAAAATAAGGAAAATGGGGAAAATCCCAAATTTTGTGGGTACTCACCATGTACTTTTCCACACACTGTGTACTTTGGCTGTGTGGGATGAGTACACAGGGCGTGTAGGCCTATCGGCGATGAAGGGTGTAAAAACTGACTACACACCATGTACTGGGTACTTATACACTGTGTAATTAGTCAGCAAGTGAATAGTAAGGTGATGGGAGTAGTCGCCAACTGAGCGATAGTACACACCATGTATTCAGAAATACACGCCTTGTACTCATGTCAACAGATAAACAGTATGATGGTGAAAAGTAGCCACCAAAGGAACAGTTAAATGATGAAAATCACATGCCGTGTTCTTGAGAGTACATGCCGTGTAGTTTTTTTTGTTTGATTAAAATGGTTAGTAGCCTCCTCTTTTGGAAGAGGAGGTAGAAATGGTCGTTTGGAGCTTGGGAGAGAGGCCGGATCTTGGAAGAGCTCCCGATGACACATCGGGAATCAGATTCTTCCACCATCGATCACGTTGGAACCGCGTGGGGGAGTTATTCCCTCCCTGTGAGTCTTTCCTACTAATTATTCCTCTAAGGGAAGTTATTTATGTTTTAAGAGGAAATATTTTATTCCAGATCTATGCCGTTCTTGGTCGTTTCGAGAGGCGCCGTTCGCGTATATTGATCAGTGGAGATCAAGGTAGGTGGTCTTGTGTTTAATTCCAACCCCTTGAGTGTTTTTGTATACCATTGTGCTATGAGCCCACATTTGGGGTGTTGTATGGCTGAGGTCTTGGATGTTTAGATATCTAGAACTGTATATATAATCTAAAGATAAATATAAAATGTTGATTGGGATCATTGATTGGATCCAGGGCCACCCCGTGGGTGCATTCCCTTGTTTAGCCATTTGGCCAAGTTACCCGAGGGTATACCATGAATTTAGAATGCTTTGAATTTCATTGAGAATAATTTTATATAAATTTCTTGCTTATGTGTTGGGCTCGGCCCGATTACTTATTTTGCCTGAGGGCAGTGTTTTGTTTAGCTTGTGGGCAACTTTTCACATGCCTGTGAGCAGTAGTTTCTGTGCCTGTGGGCGACACCTTGTACGCCTGTGGGCAATATTCGTTATGCCTGTGGGTAGTCACCTATGGGTTTTGATTATATTTACCTGGGGGTAAGGTTGTTCATGTATGAGGACACTGTGTATTTCGTATATTCACTATGGTGATTTTACATGTTATACCTGCCAAGCTAAAGCACAAGCTTGGTATTGTTTTACCTTGTACTTGTTAAATAGCTTGTTGTAGTTTTGTTGTGGCACTGTGTAGGAGATTGTCAGCTGAGACTGAGTCTTGAGAACTTATAATTCAATTATCTTGAATTGTTAAATAATAATTAAATGGAAATGGAACTTGTAGGAGTAGCTGCTTTTGAGTACTTCCTGGCTTACTGCATTTCATTACTGCACACTGCTGTTGCACAAATTCACTGATAGTTGGGCACGGGCCTTTGGTGGTTTCCTACTGAGATTTATTTCTTACACCCTGTTTGGGTCATGTCTTAGGCCCAAACAGATTATATTGCTGCAGGTTTAGATAAGGGAAAGAGTCCCTATACAGGTACTTGATTGTTGTAGAGGAGTAGGAGAGCATGGGACCAAGCTTAGGCTTGCGATGCTGCTGAGTTCCTGCTGCGCTGTTTATTTTGCTTTGTTGTATTTTTCCCTTGTATTATATTGTTTCAGACTGTAGTGTATCCTGTTTTGGATGCTTTATTAGAATTAGGAACATATTTCATCATTATATATCACTATTGATTATCTTTTACTGGAATTCCATTTTCTATTTTAATTCTATATTGTTACTGCTTCCGCTTTTGGGTATGTTTATACTTTTACACTGCGCTGCACTTTGACAATTGAGGGCATAGTTTCCCCACTATTATCACTCAAAAAACCAAAAAATCCAATCTCTATGAGAAACACTCCATCTATTACCAAATGCACTGATTAGTGGTGGTCATACCACTCATACTTGAGCGCTACACCGAATACTTATCACTACTTGTTCTTGGGTCACTAAGGACCTCATGTACATCTTCCCTGGAAATTCACCCAGAACGAGGGTCACATCCTCTAATGGAAAACGATGCCCTCCCCACCATATGGATTCTGATACATTGCTCCTTAACCATTGACCAAAATGATTCCCAATAAAATATGTGTCGCTCCTTTCAAGACTTGCTCATCCATCCTGACAACCCCAACACATTTGTTAAAGACCAACCAAGATGGACCAAACCACAGTTCCATAATCTATTTTTGATGCCACCTTCTAACATTTATGTAAATCCCTCATTCTCAATGAAACCCTATGACACCATCCCTATGATTTTCACACTACACCCTTTATTCCCAATCCTGTACACAATCTCTCAATGATTCAAAACTAAATGGATTAAACATGTAAGCAATGCACACATTTCCTCACACACCATATATTTTCCCTAAAAATCCATGCTAACACTCACTCTAATCCTCAATCAAAGTGATCCTATAAAGAATCCCTCTCACATATTCATACCCACCATCCCTCTTGATCTCATCCAAATCCTACGAGAACATGCTTCTATACAACCCAATATAAAAACACAACTCATGCTCACATAAGTCGTGTCTCAAATAACCTAGGCTTAAACTCATAACCTAGTGACCATGCTCCACACACATATGAATTTTATCCAACCAATATTTTGAATATCTCTTATGCTAAGGATGATTAGATGATAAACCACCACAAGAGCATCACTCAAAAAATATTAGTGTTTACCCCCACTCTATCAATCAATGATCCCACCATCATGGATAATCATCCAATAAGGTTAGGAATCAACTAATCATACCCTACCACTTGACCTCAATACTAAAAACTATCCAAGTGTTTCACATCCCACACACAATGCATTTACATTACTTTCCACAACCTACTCATGGGTATCTATATAACAACCCGGTTCAGTTATGTGGAGTTCCTCCAAGAATATATCAGGTAAAATACCATATATGTTGTTGTTGACAAGCTATGTAACCAAATATTAGCATGAAACCTAGGAGGGTTTCCTTACCAATGTATTTAATGTGTGTACCAACCCACTAAGGGTCATTATACATCCCTTGAATAAAGGGACTGTATAAATTTCAATAGAGAATGTAATGCACCAAGATCCACATGAGATGTCATTAGAAGAAAACATTTTGGTTCAACTGAGTAGAATATCAACAAAATTTATATGGGAAAACTCCATAAAATTTGTTCTTGACACTTTAAACAACTTAACCTCAATCATCAGTGAAAAAAATAACACAAAAGAAAGTATATATCATGTGAATCATATGTTCCAAATATAATGCATCCACACAAGCCACTTATTAATGGGATAAGATATGAAATCATAAAAAATCATTTAATAAACACATCATATTTAATAAACACCTAAATAATTACAACAAAAACCAATAACAACAATCATGTACCCATAGAAAACATGTCTTCCCACTAGAAAGGAGGCCATGGAATAGTATTCTGAATTCCATTAGAAGCTTTGAAACATTCCAAGATCACATGTCTTACATCTCTCAAAATATTATAAAAATAAAATTCTCTAATACTGTTTTCTAATTTACCAATTTTCCAAACACATGGAAGTACCCTAGGATAAGGTGCTACAGAGCCTTAGGAATGCATCCTCATATGAAAAAGGGCTTCCAACTAATGTTGGGGCCCTAATCAAAAAAATAGGGAGACTATTTCCTAAAATTAGAGGGTAAAAAACTTCCTAAAATAACCAAAATATAAATATCCAGAATTGAAGTACATGTATTAAAATAAGCACAATGGTATATTGAAATTTAAATGTTTTCATACAAGTATAAATAAATTGATTACCCACTGGGATGATCAACTATAAAAAAATAAACAAAAAATAAATTATAAGAGGATCCACTACTATCCTTGATCCTCATCACAATATCTATAGTGTTTTTAAGATACTTTAGACTGATCCCCTATATAGCCTATGTTCTAACCTAAAAAGTATATATAAATACTCCATGTGAACCAAAGATCTCATTCCATGTGTGACAAATACAACCCAGTATAGTCTAACCATGTACCCCTGGAATAAAACATTGTATCCATGTTTTCATGAGTAAAAATAAACATGTCATGAAAGAATGTCCAACGTCATGTGTTAACTAGGAAAATACAACTCCATGTGCATCAGGTCATCATGTGCTAAGAAGTACACCATGTCACCTAATCATACCTTATTCAGTTCCATGCTTGAATACCATTGTACTATCATGTTCTGATCTTATAACCCAACCAATAACCATAGAATATGGTTATGTAATCCCTCAAATCTCATTCACTACCCGAAGAAAAAGGATAATGTCTTGCGTCCAAGACCTAGACTTTCCCTCCCACTCAAGATGGTCATTCCAATAACTTCTCACTCAAGGTGTATCCATACATATCCTAAAAACCACCTTATATCTCAAGGTATATTCTACCATCTAATGGTTATACAACATCATACCCTAACTTGACCCTCTCACTTAGGGGTATTATACATTTCCTCTGCTACCCTATCACTCAATGTGGGGTTACAATCTGACCGCTCCACTATTCTAGGGTGGGTCTCTCATGAACTGAAAAACTAGAACTCAGTCACTCATGGTTTTCCCTTTAGTAACATCTCACTCAGGGGAATCCTAATCAAGTCTCAATCTATACCCTTTCAATCTGTATATGCCCTAATATCATACTGATATCATATCTCATCTCACTCAAAGAGATCATACTAGGGAAATTTTACTTGTGGTGAGGTAGACTTGAGGACCCATCATTATATATTCTATCACTTATCACAACACACTACTGGAAATCCCATTTTTACCAACGCTTATATCCCAACGGTTTTGATAAACCGTTGGGAATGGTTATGTATACCAACGGTTTTAAGAAAACCGTTGGCATAAAGGGTTTTATGAAGAGTTTTACCAACGGTTGTATAAACCGTTGGTATAGGGCTCCATTAAGAGACTTTTACCAACGGTTATACACTAACCGTTGGTATATGTTGTACATTCCCAACGGTTTTTAAAAACCGTTGGGAATGTTTTCCCCTAAATCCAGTAGCCCCTTCGCTCGATTACAGTCGCCCCTTAGCTCGATTTCAGTCCCCCTCCGCTCGACTACAGCCCTAAATTGAAGGTCTCCCGACGCACTCTGGTTACCCAGTCTCCTAAACTCCATCCATCCTCTTCAATCAAACAATTTTTATGTTCTACACTTCAAATCTGTAAGTTCTAATGTTCTTCATCTATTTTTTTATTTTCTATTTTGATTTGACCTAAACGTCTCAGATCTCTCTATACAAGTACTCAGAAACTCGTTCCACTCATAGATCCATATTAAATCAAACAATTTTGTAGTTCTACACTCTAAATATGTAAGTACTACCTTAGTTTTAATGTTTTCCATCTATTATTTTTGTTTTCTGTTTTAATTTGGTATAAACTAGGTTGTGTTGTTTATGGCATGGGAAGGTTAGTGATATTGAGGATGAATTGGATGTTGTTTGGGTAATGGATTGGAATTGTGATGTTTTTTGGATTAAGTTTACTTAATTTTCAATGAATTATTTAGGGATTTCCTCCCTTTAACAGAGCCCCCACTCCTCATGGACCCTAGACACCCCCCCTCTTGGACCCTGGACAGTCCCCCCTCCTGGAACTTGGACAGCCTGGCCCCCCTCTTTCCTGAAACTTGGACATCCCCCCTCCTGGACCCTGGACAACCCCCCTCCACCCTCCTCCCAGGACCTTGTATAGTCCCCCCTCCTTCCTGGACCCTAGGAAGCCCCCCACCCTCCACCCCGGACCCTGGATAGCCCCCCTCCTCGATGGTCCCTGGACAACCCCCCCCTCCATCCTGGACCATGGACAGCCCCTTCTCCCCTTCTCCTGGACCCTGGACAGCCCCCCGCCCCCCTTCCTGGACCCTGGACAGCCCCCCACCCCTCCTCCTAGACCTTGGACATCCCCCTCACCCCCTCCTCAACCACCAAATACCCCCCCACTTCAAAACATTGACCTACAAAATTGGACATGCTGGATTTTCTCTAAAAAGATAGATTTATCCTCAAACCACCTCAATAATATCCTAAACAATGCTTATAATGTAGTTTTCACCACATAACATCCAATTGTATTCCAAGTCACTAGTCTATCCTCCCTTGGCTAGATTTTACTAAAAGCGTTCAACCTTAAAGATCCAAATAAAAATAAATTGATATAAGACATTTGATAATGGATTAAAATTTCAAATTGGGATCCAATGAGGAATATTTTAGATATTATGCATCATGTCCATGAGTAAATCCATTTTTATATATCCGATAAGTTATTTTTCACAATTTTGACACATTAATTGTTTGTAAAAATGGGACAAACATTTATAAAGGTTATAATATATAAAAATAAATCTATTTGTGGATGCAGCTTAACCAACAATGTCTAGCTTGTCTGCCTCTTCCATGATCATCGATGTGCACGTCCCGTCTCCATCTGACCTCGCACGATGGGTGACTCAGCATCTGACTGATGACGAGCGCCAGATTCTCTTACTTCCACACCAGATTCATTCCCGCTACGCTCCTGAAGTGATCAATCCCACTCAGCATCTGGCTGAAGATGAGTGCCAGATTTTCTTACTTCCACACCAGATTCACGCCCGCTGCGCTCCTGAAGTGATCAATCCCACTAAGCGTCCATGTGAGCTTGATGACACGGCCACCAGTTCTTGTAAGAGGCAGAGGAGTTCTGAGTTGATGGACCATGACGATTGACCAGTGTCCATCCATCTGGCTGAAGACGTAAAACATAGCGCTTCCTGGGAGGCAACCCATATTCTATAGTTTTATCATTTTGATTTTTTTACTCTGTTTTAGGAAATAAACATGGCATCTATGCAACAATTTTTTAGCTGCTTATGATCTGAATGTGCACTTGTCATTACTCTGAATGACTGCTTCTATTTTGTCTGATCCTTGGTGTTATTTTTTATGACATGATGCGCCTATGTGATGTCTATGTGTAGATTTTACAGGTACATAAGTATGTGCACTTTTCATTATTCCATTCTTTCAGTTCTTCGACCGATGGTATGAGGGAGGCTCATACCAGATGTAGACGAGCATCTCTGCGTACCCGACTAGACCCTTCCCCTCCGACCAAACGCATTCGGATTCTGTTGAAACATAAGGTAAACAATCCATGGGTCAAATTTGACGTGTATAAGTCAGCCTCGCCTCAATAAAAGGCACGGTGTGGTCAGGATCACTCAAACTGTCTCTCTTTTGTTCAAAATTGACTTATTTTTAAGTGAAATCAACAACTGACATATGGGAAACCAACCAAACGCCTCAATACAAGGTTCGGTGTGGCCGACACCACTCAAAATGCCTCTATTTTGTTAAAAATGGACTTAATTTTAAGTGAAATCAACAACTGACATACGGTAAACCGACCAAACGCATTCGGATTCTAATGATACTATAGGAAAACGATATATAGGTCATATGTGACATGTAAGAGTCAACCCCACCTCAATCCAAGGTGCGGTGTGGACGGTACCATTCAAAATGTATCTTTTTTGTTCAAAATGACTTTAATTTTAAGTGAAAATAACAACTGACATACGGAAAACCGACCAAATGAATTACAAATCTATTTAAACTTTTGTAAAATGATACATGGGTCATATGTGACGTGTACGAGTCAACCCCGCCTCAATCCAAGGCACGGTGTGGCCGGAACCACCCAAACTGTCCCTCTTTTGTTTAAAATGGACAATATTTTACGTACATACGACAAACAGATCAAACGGATTCTGATTGTGTTGATACTTTTTCACAACGATCCATGACTCATATGTGATGTGTATGAGTCAACCCCGCCTCAATTCGAGGCCCGGTGTGGCTGAAACCACTCAAAGTGCCTCTGTTTTGTTAAAAATGGACTTAATTTTAAGTGAAATCAACAACTGACATACAACAAACCGACCAAACGTATTTGGATTATATTGAAACTGAAGGAAAAAAATACATGAGTCAAATGTGATGTGTACGAGTTAACCCCGCCTCAATACGAGGCCCGGTGTGGCTGACACCACTCAAAGTGCCTCCTTTTTTTTAAATGTACTTAATTTTAAGTGAAAATAACAACTGTCATACGGAAAACTGACCAATCGCCTACAGATTCTATTGAAACTTTAGGAAAACGATCCATGGGTCATATGTGATGTGTACGAGTCAATCCCACCTCAATCCGAGGCACTGTGGGGCCAGGACCACCCAAATTGCCAGTCTTTTGTTGAAAATGGACTAAATTGTAAGTGAAAACAACAACTGTCATACGGGAAACTGGCCAAATGCGTTTTAAATCTATTGAAACTTTAGCACAAAGATCCATGGGTCATATGTCATGTGTAAGAGTCAATCCCTCCTCAATCCGAGGCGCGGTGTGGCCGACACCACCCAAACTATCTCTCTTATGTTTAAAATGGACAATATTTTACGTACATACGTCAAACCGATCAAACGGATTCTGATTGTGTTGATACTTTTGAACAACAATCCATGACTCATATGTGATGTGTAAGAGTCAACACCTCATCAATCTGAGGCCCGGTGTGGCCGACACCACTCAAAGTGACTCTGTTTTGTTAAAAATGGACTTAATTTTAAGTGAAAACAACAACTGACATACGCCAAACCGACCAAACACATTCGAATTATATTGAAACTTAAGGAAAACGATCCATGAGTCAAATGTGACCTGTACGAGTCAAACCTGCCTCAATCTGAGCCGCAGTGTGGCCGGGACCACTCAAACTGTCTCTCTTTTGTTCAAAATGGACTAAATTGTAAGTGAAATCAACAACTAACATAAGAGAAACCAACCAAACGCCTTCGGATTCTGTTGAAACTTTAGGACAACGATTCATTGGTCATATGTTATGTTTATGAGTCAACCCCGCCTCAATACGAGGCTCCGTGTGGACGGGACCACCCAAAATTCCTCTCTTTTGTTCAAAATGGACAATATTTTACGTACATACGCCAAACCGATAAAACAGATTCTGATTGTGTTGAAACTTTAGGAAAATGATCCATTTTTCATATGTGACGTTTACGAGTCATCCCCGCCTCAATCCAAGGCCCGGTGTGGCCGACACCACTCAAAGTGGCTCTCTTTTTTTTAAAATGGACTTAATTTTAAGTGAAAACAACAACTGACATACGTCAAACCAACCAAACGCCTTCATATTCTGTTGAAACATTAGGAAAACGATCCATGGGTCAGATGTGACGTGTTAGAGTCAACCTCGCCTCAATCCGAGCCGCGGTGTGGCCGGGACCACTAAAATTGTCTCTCTTTTGTTGAAAATAGACTAAATTGTAAATGAAAACAACTGACATACGCCAAACCAACCAAATGACTTCTGATTCTATTTAAACTTTAGGAAAACGATCCATGGGTCATATGTGATGTGTACGAGTCAACCCCGCCTCAATCCGAGTTCTGGTGTGACCAGGACCACTCAAACTGTCTCTCTTTTGTTCAAAATGGACTAAATTGTAAGTGAAATCAACAACTGACATACGGGAAACCGACCAAACGCTTCGGATTCTGTTGAAACTTTAGAAAAATAATCCATGGGTCATATGTGACGTTTACAAGTCAACTGCGCCTCAATCTGAGGCATCGTGGGGCCAGGACCACCCAAACTTCCTCTCTTTTGTTCCAAATGGACAATATTTTACGTACATAGGCCAAATCGATCAAACGGATTCGGATTGTGTTGAAACTCTAGGAAAATGATCCTTGGCTCATATGTGACGTGTACGAGTTAACCCCGCCTCAATACGAGGCCCGGTGTGG
This sequence comes from Viscum album, assembly GCA_963277665.1. Classification (NCBI taxonomy): domain Eukaryota; kingdom Viridiplantae; phylum Streptophyta; class Magnoliopsida; order Santalales; family Viscaceae; genus Viscum; species Viscum album. The sequence continues at coordinate 1,584,969,527 of OY728141.1, read as the reverse complement.
CCGACACCACTCAAAGTGCCTTTTTTTTAAATGTACTTAATTTTAAGTGAAAACAACAACTGACATACGGAAAACTGACCAAACGCCTACGGATTCTATTGAAACATTAGGAAAACGATCCATGGGTCATATGTGATTTGTACGAGTCAACTCCACCTCAATCGGAGGCCCGGTGTTGCCGACACCACTCAATGTGCCTCTGTTTTGTTTAAAATGGACTTCATTTTAAGTGAAAACAACAACTGACATACGCCAAACTAACCAAAAGCCTTCGTATTCTGTTGAAACATTCGTAAAATGATCCATGGGTCATATTTGATGTGTATGAGTCAACCCCGCCTCAATCTGAGCCACGGTGTGGCCGGGACCACTCAAACTATATCTCCTTTGTTCAAAATGGACTAAATTGTAAGTGATATCAACAAATGACATACAAGAAACCTACCAAACACCTTCAGATTCTGTTGACACTATAGGAAAACGATTCATGGGTCATATGTGATGTGTACGAGTCAACCCCGCCTCAATCCAAGGTGTCGTGTAGCCGGGACCACCCAAACTACCTCTCTTTTGTTCAAAATGGACAATATTTTACGTACATACTCCAAACCGATCAAACGGATTCTGATTATGTTGAAACTTTAGGAAAATGATCCATGGATTATATGTGATGTGTACGAGTCAACCCCGCCTCAATCCGAAGCACGGTGTGGCCGACACCACTCAAAGTGTCTCTCTTTTGTTTAAAATGAACTTAATTTTTAGTGAAAACAACAACTGACATAAGCCAAACCGACCAAAAACCTTCGGATTCTATTGAAACTTTAGGAAAACGATCCATGGGTCATATGTGACATGTACGAGTCAACTCCACCTCAATCTGAGCCGCGGTGTGGCTGGGACCACTCAAACAGTCTCTCTTTTGTTGAAAATGGACTAAATTGTAAATGAAATCAACAACTGTCATACGGGAAATCAACCAAACGCCTTCGGATTCTATTGACACTTTAGGAAAACTATTAATGGGTCATATGTGATGTGTACGAGTCAATCCCGCCTCAATCCGAGGCGCGGTGTGGCTGACACCACTCAAATTATCTCTCTTTTGTTAAAAATGGACAATATTTTATGTACATACGCCAAACCGATCAAACAGATTCTGATTGTGTTGAAACTTTAGAAAAACGATCCATGGCTAATATGTGATGTGTACGAGTCAACCCTGCCTCAATACGAGGCTTGGTGTGGCCTTCACCACTCAAAGTGTCTCTCTTTTGTTTAAAATGGACTTAATTTTAAGTGAAAACAACAACTGACATACGCCAAACCAACCAAACGCCTTCGGATTCTATTGAAACCTTAGAAAAACGATCCATGGGTCATATTTGACGTGTAAGAGTCAACTCCGCCTCAATCCGAGCCGCGGTGTGGCCGGGACCACTCAAATTGTCTCTCTTTTGTTAAAATGGACTAAATTGTAAGTGATATCAACAATTGACATACGGGAAACGGACCAAACGCCTTTGGATTCTGTTGAAACTTTAGGAAAATGATCCATGGGTCATATGTGATGTGTACGAGTCAACACCGCCTCAATTGGAGTCACCGTGGGGCAGGGACCACCCAAACTGCCTCTCTTTTGTTCAAAATGGACAATATTTTACGTACATACGCCAAACCGATCAAACGGATTCTGATTGTGTTGAAACTTTATGAAAATGATTCATGGATCATATGTGACGTGTACCAGTCAACCCCGACTCAATCCGAGGCCTGGTATGGCACTTATCGAGTCACAAGTGATGAGACTCCTAAGAAAATACCTTTTCACCATATATTAGAAAAGTGGTTGTCATATGAAGATTGAAATGGGTGTAAATAATATTTGAGTTATTGAAACTCTTATTCAACTATACGGGATGATTGTTTTCATATGAAGATTCAAATGGGGAATTATTCACCATGTCTCTAATCAAAGATGTGGTCTTTTTTTTGTTGTTTTAAGTTTTCAGTGTTTTAAGTGCTGTTTTGTATGCAGGTTTTTGTTGTTTTAAGTTTTCAGTGTTTTAAGTGCTGTTTTGTATGCAGGTGTATGCACAGGAGGGGCTGCTGTGCAACAATTCTGGAAATACACAATACCAACGGTTTACAACCGTTGGTATACTTTGAGAAGAATTATACCAACGGTTTGTAACCGTTGGTATAGTATTTGTTATTGAACATATACCAACGGTTTCATTGAAACCGTTGGGAAAAAAACTATACCAACGGTTGTAAACCGTTGGTATAATATCAAAATCATAGAATTCCCAACGGTTTTAAACCGTTGGGTAAACCTATACCAACGGTTCAACAAGAACCGTTGGAAAATCAAGACATAGAGTGGGCTATACCAACGGTTTAGTTCAAACCGTTGGTATAGGTCTTTCCCCACGCCTTACTTCCCTACGGTTTGGACAACCGTTGGTATAGAGTATACCAACGGTTTTCCAGCCTATACCAACGGTTTAGAACCGTTGGTATATCCTCCATTTCCAGTAGTGACACATGAACAATAAATAGGGAACACATCCTATCTTATAGCTCACTAGCTTGTCATAGGGAACTAGTTACTTGCAACCTAGAACCTCCTTTTAAACACATCATATCATTCATCTAGCCACTTGGTATATCTAATAAAATAATTATAGTATATAGTAACTATCAACAAGTGACATCCAACACCTCATGTTATTCTCACAGCTCTTAGGCTCCATCTAAACCAGACCTCATGAGGGAATCCCACGTCCTTTTCTAATTCCCACTTCATAACCCTCACTCGAGTTTCATCTCACATCACTCCTAAAAGAGATCTTAACCAATAAATTAGAGTTAAACTATATCCAGCACACCCCATCTAGTATTTATGGACTCTCCCCACTAAATATTATCTCTAAGTCTTATCCCAAATCTAGGATGGTGTTCCTTATCATGCGTGAGAGGTACGCGCATCCTACCCATCACCACTTGGACTAATCCTTCATGTGCCTACCCAACAATCCTTAGGAACCCATCTTAGGATACCTAAATCTCATATTGAACCCTAAAAAATCTATGAGGTATATAATTAATTCAATCAATACCCTCTTCCCTTGTATTACTAGTCTCCATGTGATTGAAAAATGCTCAAGTGTTATAGAGTGCTTATTCTAACCCGAGGAGGCATAAACCCACATTATTTATTTATTTAGGAGACTCTCGATTTGTATCCCCCTACCTGGTCCTATGAAACAGACATGCATAAAAGTAATTATATAGAAAAAATAATATTTATTTGTATTAAATGGATTTATTACCTCTATAAAGTTATTATAACCTAAGATAAGCTGCACTCACCCTCATCTAAGCACGTCCATGACTCATCCATATTCATAAGACCACATGATCTCCTATCACATGTCACATGCCATAGATAATTAATTATAAAAATTTATAAAGAATTATTTAGTTTAATATAATAAAGAATATTATAACATCCCCATCCTAATACTCCACTACGTGACCACTCCAGGTTGTCTCCGTGACCTCAGGTGTGCCTCCTCGTATTCTAGAGGATGCTGACTAGAAGTGATGTTATAAGGAATATTATGGGGAGAATGTACCCTTTGATATAAAATATCAGATATAATAGAATAATATAAACAATAACATATTAGAGGAAATAATATAAACAATAAAAATAAACGAGTAAGAAAATGCATCAAAATAAGGGACAAAACACAATAATCCAATAACAATTGAATCATGTCCTGACATGTTGAATATAGATAAATGAAAAGATAAAATTCATAAAAATAAAAGACTAGAATATTTTATAAAATACTCAAAAATACCCTGGTCCTGAACCCCATGTCAATCCCATCTACACGCTCCAACCCATCCAGCAAGCACATCAACAACTAGGTCCCTTGTACTTGTCCAAACATGAAATCATGAAATTTGTATAGATACCAGGTGGTGACCACTTTGGGCTGTGATTACAACTATGAAGGTGGACACCACTATGTCTAAATAAATATAGTTTGAGGGATATCGTGCATGAAACAAAGATATAAATAGGGTATTAATTAATTAAATTATTACAATGATTTAAATAATCATGCTGATCCTAGGATTTCGGTTTCAAACCTTGGGTAATCCAAAAAAATCTTTGGAAAACAACCAAATATTCATGAGAATGTCATAGAACAATTATAACATAAATCATAACCCTCCCAATGTATATCTCGTGATGATAATAGTGCAGAGGAAAACAAACTAGATAGATCCCTATAAGAATTACAGTATGACTGTGAAGAACCATATAAGAATTACAACTTAACCAAGTGAAGATCTATTAGAATTACAACATAATCAAGAATATCCCTCTAAGCATTATAGTATTACTGGGCAGATCCCTATAAGCATTATAGCATAACTGGGAAGATCCTTATAATAATTAAAATATAACCAGGTAGATCCCTATAATCATTAAAGAAAAAAAAGTATCAAGCATATCAATCATATCAACATCATTATATTAAATCCAATTTCATTTATTATTTCAATTAAAAGGTCATTAACAAGACAATATACCACAACTCATTTAATAAATATACCAAGATGATTATACATTATTTGAATAATTTAAACAAAGTGATTATATTTTAAGTAATCACTAAAAAAATCATGTTATGATAATTCATATTATTAATAAAAAATTTTATAGAATTTTAATGATGTCATAGGGTTATAACTTTAAACTTACTAAAACACAATAGGGTCGATGTTGGCACACCTATTGAGTGGTGATAAGTCTTAGACACAATTCAAATGGACCCAATAATATCCAAAGAAAAGTCTAAGCATGGTATTATCATCAATTAGGGAATTTTTCAATTATTAAGGTCACACACATGGTATTTCAATGCGATCATGCATATTAAACATGATATAGAAAACTAAAAAGACAAAAGGGATGTGTTTTAGAACACCCACCTCAAATGGAGAAGGTGCTAAAAATTCATAATATCTAAGGAAATGTTGGGTTCCTCCTCTATTCCCTTTAATAGAGATCAATTTTTTTAATTAGGGTAACAAAGAACCTAGAAAGAGAAGAAGAAACTGAAGGATTAGCTTCAAAATTGGGATCTATAATACCAAAACTTAAGGTAATGATCTACTCGATCAAGAGAACTTATGGACATCACACGATGGATGGTCTGTAAATTGGTAGGGGAGATTAATGCATGAAGATACCTATTGTAGGTTTTAAAACACCGATTGTGTCATATTTACGATGTAAATAGGGAATTTAAATTTTAAATCCCATGAATTCCCTTTACACAAAAAAAATCATCAACTATAATTAATATCGAATAAAATCATATTTTTCACCATAAAATCCCATTTCAAGACAATAATATCTCTTATGGATTTTCTAGACACTTTTATGACCTAAAAAGAATTCAAGGGGGTCAGGATTAATATTTTATGTTGTAAATACCATTTATGATGTAAACCATAATTCATGGCCTTCCTAGGAATAATTATGGAATAAACCATGATTTTTATGGGCTCACCTCACCCAAACATTTTACACTGAAAATCCTTGATTTACGTTATAATTTGATTTGTAGCATGTTGATTTTGATCCCTTGAAAAACTTACCTATAACCATCCCTATGTGATCCACACTCACCCTCCAAGGTTCAAACAAAGAACAACCTAAATACAAAATAATATAAAAACATTAAGGGTGACATACCTGAAAATGAAGGGATCTTATAATATCTACAATATAAAACAACTCATCCATAATCTCCTCTCTGAATCACTATGTGGTATCAACAGAAATTTCTTATCACTATTTTTACATATCATATTCCCTCCCCTAGGAAACCTCTTCTAAATTGTCATCCATCCACCACACTCATACTAGAGGTATGGTATTCCCATGGAGATTTTTCTCACTATAGTCCACAACCAAAATTGAATGCTCCTAAAAAGGACACATTATCATCCAACTCAATGTCCTCAATGTAAATCATGTGAGAAGGGCCAACATGATATCTCTGAATATATGACATAATAAATACATCATCAATGGAACTATATCTCTATGGAAGGGGTAAACGATATGCCAATGGACCAACCCTTTCCACTATCATGAATTGCCTGAAAAACCTAGGTGTTATCTTTCCATTTTTCTTGATATGAAGTTTCCCTAGTATATTCAATACTTACTGAAAAATATGATGGAAAAAGTCAAACTCTAGAGGCCATCTCTGATGGTTTGTGTATGTTTTTCCCTCCTCTTCATGGCCACCAATCACTTCCAGATCAGCTAAATCTACTCATGCATCTCTTATACAAGACGTGGACCAACAAGCACTGACACACATTCCTTGAACCAACATAGAGTTGAATAGAATGAGAATTTATTAAAAGCCTTGAATAAATCCATTTGGATCAATTCATAAAAACTTTTACGATATAAAAACTCTATGAGTTCCAAAGGTTACTCCCAATAAACACCATAATCCAAAACACAGGCTTATAAAACATCCTCTATAATCTAAATACTCTACTCAAACTGACCATCAATATGAGGATGATAAACTATACTCAGTAGAATATGTGATCCAAATGAATTATAAAAACCTTACCAGAATTGAGATGTGAAATGGGGATTCTGGTCAGAAATGACAGTCATCAAAACACCACACATCCAAACCATATCTTGCACATAAATACTACAAAAATCATCAATAGTGAAGGTATATTTGATAGGTATAAATTAGGATACCTATATCATTCGATAAAAAATATTACTTACTACATCATTCTTGTGGGGTGTCCTGGGTAATCCTATCATGAAGTCCATGGTGACATAATCCCATTTACTTTTGGAATGGGTAAAGGTTGCAACAACCCAGTTGTCCTATGATGCTCAACCTTCAACTGCTTCTAGGTGAAACATCATGCTATAAATTACACTATATTTTTTTAATCCCTAGCCACCAGTATTTTCTATTTAAATCATGATAGATCATCATCATAACTCGATGTACAATCCATTTGGAAGCAAGAAACACCCTCATATGTTCCGTGTTCAAAACCTTAGAAAAACATACTTGTCTGTTGAAAAGAATAATGTTTCCACTACCAAGATACCATATTAATGGTGGCTCCCCACTATATAAGACACCCCTCAATGATAATACCTATATATTAGATAACTTCTATATCTTGATTTGTTCATGAAGAATGTGTGAAACATATTTTAAAGCCAGCTCTGGTCATCCCCAGGACTCCAAATCATCAAGATTCAGGCCTATGATGAGTTCCGTCAACCACCACTCATTGCAAGTCTCCAAAAATTCCTATGTCTTCATCTTCCATCTTAAAAATAGGCAATGATGTTTCATTTTCCTAGTGTGTAAGCCTAATTGATGTCAAAATACTACAGATACTTGAACCCCCCATCTTCGCCAAAGATTCAAGTCTCATTGATAAAAGTTGTACATGAGGCCCTTGTGGTATATGTACACCACAAAGCTATTTCCAATCATGTAGTTCACCTAGTATCTCAACACACGTAACACATTAGATAACACCAGATCATGTGTAAGTAAATTCCTCTCATGAAATCTTGTCTTTTTGGATCCATAAGAAACTACTCGATCCTCCTAAATCAAAACTGCTCTGAGACTAACTCTGGAATCATTATAGTACATGGTATATGCCTTTCCTAATGTAGGTAAAGTGAGAACTGGTGTTGAGGTCATCCTACTATTTAGCTCCAGAAAACATCCCTTATAATCATATGACTAAACAAACATCACCCCTTTCTTAGTCAGACCAAAAATTAGTATTGTGAGACACGAGAAGCACTATATGAAATATAGATAATGACCTATTAGAAAAAAAATCAAATCTCAAAGAATTTCTTATGTCATTCCATAGATACCCTAGATGCACCATTCTATGGGTCTAGAGACACTCCTACCACTATGATTACATAGCCCAAGAATTGAACTCTATCAATCCAGAAACTATATTTAGATTGATTGTTTTAAAGATAATACTCTCCCAATGTACTCAAGATGATATCAAGATGTTGTGCACCATAATCTTCAAGATGGGAGTAATCTAATATTTTTTTCAAAAAATCCACCACAAATTGATCCATGAATGGATTAAATATTTGATTCATCAAATACATGAACATCGCTGGTGCGTTCGTTAGACTAAATGTCATCACCAAGAACTCATGTAAGTAATAATTTCTCATAAAATAATTCCAAGGTATGTATAATGGTATCAAAATCAACTGGTGGTACCCTGAACTCAATTTGATCTTGGATAAGATATTGGAACCAAGCAGCTGATTGAAGATATCATTGATATACATAAGGGGATATGAGTTGTTGATATTCATCTAGTTCAATTACCGATAATCCACACATATGCACAATGTTCCATCAATCTTCTTGGAGAATAATATGGGATAACCCCCAAAATATTTATTATGCCATATGAATCCATTTTCATCCTAATATTCCAATAGAACTTTAATCTTACAATGATTTGGTGGTATCATTCTATGTGGAAGGATGGAATCTGACTTTTCACTAGACACAAACTCAATCACAAACTCAATCTCCCTCTTGGTTGGTAATCTGGAGAACTCTTTAGGGTATATTACATAGAAATGATTCAAAACTAGTGGAAAATTATCATGTTTCATTCCACCATCATCATAAATAAGGATTTTCATATGATATGTGAGATAATGCAATGTATAATGAATTGGTCCTGTATGACCAGCCTAAAGATCCCACTTTCCTTGGTTAGTATAGTTCCCCCACTGAAGATATAAAGGTAAAAATCCACCAAAAATAGTTGATATGACCCTTTTATAGAACTATCAAATTCATACTAAGAGTCAAGTTGAAGACTATTATTTCTATCAATAACAGGTCCCAAAGGAAATGGTAGCTTCTAATTTTAAAAGAAAATTCCATGCAACATTTGATATCCTTTGACTGTACTCCTAGTGGTGTCTCGATGCTCACAATGACATCCAAGATCTCCACAACCAATCCCAAATAATTAAAAAATTTACCAAATAAAAAGGAATATGATGCTTATATATATAAAAAAACACAATCAAGAGAAGATGATACAATAATCATACCTTTGATGGAAACATATCAGGCATCAAAACTAGTCAAAGTAGACTATATAGTGTATAGTTTATTGTAAGATTTAAACCTTTTCTAGAGTTATCTCGAGCACAATTTCAAGTAATTTTTGTTTTTTACTTAAGTAACTTTGATGGGATTTATGACTTGGGGTGTGTTTGGGTGGAGTCTAAGAAAATTTTGGAGAAAAGGGGGTTGTTCATGGTTGGCACAGATTTTGTATAAACCATGCGGCTGTCTAGGAGAAACTGTGTGCTCTCTGGTCTTTTGAGGTAGTGGCTTTGGCATGGTTAAATAATGTTTTGGGAGGTTGTGTGAGAAAATCATGCAAGGTCCCCCTTTAATCAGTGGCTAACACATGGCTAGCACACATTTTGTCTAACTGTGTGACTAAATTGTGCACAGGACAATAGTGAGATCCTAAAATTGTGGATCTCACTCGTTTTTACCTTTTAGAGACCCATTTCTTCTCTTATGCATCCCTAACTCATGATTTTACTTTCCTAAGGGTAAAATAAGGTTATTACATCGACTCAAAGGTATTCCAAGTCCATCAGACCTCCTTTTTTTTGTGATTGAAATCCCAAATAGAAGATCCGCTCATCGCACGGTAAGTGGATCTCATCCCAATGCCTTTTACTTTCATTATACTCTATTTCATTGATCCTTTGATGGAAGATATCCACTGTTTATTTAGATATAATCCTATTTGGTGATATATATATCTAAGATTGTAGATCTTGATCTAGATTGAATAGATCTTGATATCTTGGTTTTGGTTTATGTATTTAGATCTGAAATTCATATCTACATCATTGCACTGCTCGGATTTTGGGGATTTCCATTGGGAGAACGTCCATCAAAAAATTGAGGTAGGTGGTCTAAAATCTAATTCCAATAGTTTTGGATTTGATATGTATGTGAAAAATTGTAGAATTTTTAGAATCCTTTAGCAATTGATTTTCTTAAATTGAGTTAATTAGGTTGACCAATTGATTTATCAAAGATTTGTTAAATTAAATGATTAGTTGAGGAATTAATCATGAGACTAAGGGGTTGTCCTTTTAGGTAATTAATTTGGGAAATTGATTAGGATATTTAGGGATTGTAATCTAGATAATTAATCAGGGGATTAATTATGAGATATCAAATGGGTTAAGTTGAGATAATTAATCGTGAATTAATTATGTGTTTTGAGATTATGATCTAGATAATTAATTGTGGGATTAATTATGAAGAGTTGAGATTTAGAATGAGATATTTAATTATGAAAAATCAATTATGGAATATTAATTGTGATATTGGTTAATTAATTATTGAATTAATTAATGAGATTGGGTCATTTAGTTAATTTTTGTGTTAACTAATGGATTTGATGTATTTAACTGATTTTTGGATTAGTAATGGAATTGATGTGGATAATTAATTATGAATTTATTATGTGTGAATGAATAGGAACACAGTCATTCTAAATTGAGAAGTATACTTGGTAATATGGTCATTATACATGTGAGTAAAGAGAATGGGAACATGGTCATTCTATTGGGGAGTAAGCATGGTAACTTGGTCATATTACTTATGAGTAAATAGAATGAGAACATGGTCATTATATTGAGGATTAAGCATGGTAAAATGGTCATATTACTTACATTTGTGATATTGGTAACTTTGGTAATGTTTATTATAAATGTGAAATTAAAGAATGAAAATAATGGAAATCGGATCTATGGACTCACATGAAAACATTTCGAACTTCGACATAAGTCAAAATAGGTTCTGAGATATCATAACACATTTGAATACTTTGAGCTCCAATAAGAAGCAGGTATTAAGATATGATATTACCTAGGGAACACTTTGGGCTCTGGTATAAGATGAATCTAGTATTGGGGTACGAGTCTCCTTGGGAACCCTAGAGTTAATGTAGTTATACAAGAATAAATGATAATTTAATAACTAGTTATTTATGCATTGTACTTATTTCTTATATAATTTCATAAACTACCTTTTGAATAGACTTGTTTTAGACATAGTTGGTGGTTTCCTACTGAGTTGTACTCACACCCTATTCAGGCTGCCTGATTGGTACTCGAATAGATTATAATGTTGCAGGATTGGATAAGGGCAAAATCCCTAGGATGGATTTATGATTTGGGGTTGATCTTGGATGAGGGGACCAGACATGGTTCAGAACCCACTTAGGGAGTCATAATGTCTTTAATTTCAATTGCATTATAAACACTTGACACTTATATTGGCATAAAATGTTTTTCCCTTTCATTTGAGTATTGTATTTCCTATTTGGTTATCTTGTGACATGAGTATTGTTCTGGTTATATATGCTTCCACATTTGTTTATTTATTTTCGCTGGTGTTTTACTTTGATAAATGAGGGTATATTCTCCACATAAATGACTTACTAGATCCTAACTTCTAGTCGTAATCCTTTAGTGTATGGGGAGGTGTGCTTGAGGGCACATAGCGAACTGACTCGGGGCACTGTCGTGTGGTTTCCAGGTTGGGATATTACAAAGTTGAATCAAAGGTCTAGTTTTATTTCTTCTTCTTTTGTCTTACTGTTTTGGGAAAGGTAGATAGGAAACTTGGAATATTTGGGGCTTAGTAATGTGCTCGTACATGGGAGTTGCAAAACCATGTATGGGGAAAAAATCCAAGTACTTAGGTTGGGATTGTTGTTATTGCTGTTTATTGTTACTATTGAATATTATTTCACCTCGGGTGACAAACTTGTGGTGTGATGTGATTATTGTTTCTAAAATTTTTTTGAGTATTGATTTGTGGCCCGGAATGGCATGAGAGTTGAGTCTACATGCATCATTCTGGGAACTCAGAGTTATTGTGACATTCATCATTTTAGGCACGCATGGTAAAATGAGTTATGAGTAAGTTGTTAAAATTGAACTATTTTACTTGTTTGTGAGATTAAAATGAAAAATGGTTCCTAACATGAATTAAAAAAAGGTTGTAAAAATGATGTGAAATGAGAATAATTGGGTGTTTAAATGAGAAAATTTATTATGATAGTTTTTTACCCTTGTTAACCAAAACCTAGGAGTATGATGGTTAAGGTTAGTGTTAGTGCCTCAATTTTGACTGTTTGTCCAGTTATGGGAAAATCCATGTTGTGACCTATTGTTATTATCCCTCTTACATAAATGTTATAAGGTTGTGTTATGAGACCTAAAATGCATGTTTGGCATTGTAGAGAGTATACCTCCATGATTCTTGTTGAGGGGATAGCCAAGGGGCATGACTAGGAATGATTTTCGAGTTAGGGAACTTGAGGAACAGATCACGCTAGCTGAAGATAAAGGGGAGCAGTTCCGGGAGAACTTTGCTCACTTTATGAAATTCATGGAAAGAGACCCAGGGTGAGTTTTGAAATGTATGTTTGAGTTGACAAGGGAGTTTCAATTGCAGCACCCTCAAAATTTTATTAGAGAGGGTGGATTGAGGGAGCTAAATTCCGGGTTGAATCCATAAAGACAATACTTGACCATTTGGAGACCCCGACTAAGAGGAGGGTCAAGTTGGATACTTATATGCTATAGGGATCAATAAAGTTCTGGTGGGACATTTAAGCGTGAACTGCATTGAATGATAGTATGTTATGGAAGGAATTCTTGGAAAGGTTCTTAGATTTCTTTTATCTAGAGACACTAAGATAAGAGAAAGCTGTTGAGTTCATGAATCTGACATAGGGGAGCATGTCAGTGATGGACTATGCTAGACGCTACACAGATTTGCAACACTTTTCTCCAACATTAGTAGGAGATGAGGAAGCTATGGAAAATCATTTTTAAGATGGACTTAAGTGTGAGATTAAGTCCCAGGTGAATATATTTATGATGAAAAAGTTTACAGAAGTGGTGGATCAGGCTCTCATAGTTGAAGGGAACCTAATAGAAGATTCTAGTGCTGGATAGGTAGTTGTCACTGTACAATCAGGAGGTGTGACTTCTGAGACCAGGAAGATCCGTTATGAAAACCTTACCCAAGGTAATGAGAAAAAGAGTATGCAGACAGGAGGGTCGGTTGGATAGGACCTTACTGGGGTGATTTTTCATCAGTGTGGTTGGCCGAGACACTATCATCGACACTGTTCCTGACTACCAGTAGAGTGTTGATCTTATGACAAGATGGGACATCTATAGAAGTTCTGCAGGTCGCAATGATATAATGGTACTGAAGTATAATTTGGGTATAGTTAGAGTATGGGAAGAGGGCCTTCTACACCATATCGGGCTAGAAGTTGGAGTTCTACTATCCAAGGTAGTAGAGGTAGTGGATGTAGTACTTTTGGGTAGGAGAACCCACATCAGCAAAGTGGTGCTACTCAAGGGAGTCAGACAACATCACATGTAAGAGGGTAAGCACATTTATATGTAGTACAACCTACACTTTTGGATAGCGAGGCTGGGCCATCAATAGTGAGAGGCACTATTCTAGTAGCTTCTACTTTAGCTAGTACCTTGTTTGATACTGGTGACTCTAATTCCTTTATATCTACAACAAAAATTTGATAGTTTGAGCCTGATGGTGGAGTTTGTGAGTGGGGTAATGACTATATATACACCATTGGGAGTACAGTCTAGAGATATATATCTATTCAAGGGATGTTTACTAGAGATTGGGGAATATCATTTTCTATAGTATCTCTATGTTATTGATATGATAACCTTCAACCTAATTATAGGGATGCACTAGTTAGTCACCTACTAAGCCCACATTGATTTTTACCATAGGAGAGTGACCTTTGTGTCTCCTAAAGGTGACCAGTATATTAATCATGGTGAGTGGTATATCCAGTCAGGCTGAGTAGGGCCAATTACTTAGCAAATGGGAGATCTTACATCCCAAGTTTCTAGTCTATTGTTGGATGACAGGGGTGTTAGGCAAGATTTCCTTCCACTAGTAGTGGAACTGTTTCAGGATGTCTTTCCTGAAGACTTCTCAGGGCTACCACCTAAGAGATATGTAGAATTCACTATTAATCTCATGTTTGGTGATGAGCCAGTATCTATTCCACCATATATAATGACACCAACTGAGCTTCAAGATCGTAATACTTAGTTGGAGGAGTTGGAGGATAAGGGATTTATCTGTCCAACTACTTCACCTTGGGGATCAACTATTTTTTTCATAAAGAAGGGTAATGGGAGTTTAATTTTGTGTGTAGATTACTAAAAGTTGAATAAAATGAATGTGAAGAACTGATATCCTCTTCTACGTATCGATGATTTGTTTGATCAATTGAAGAGAGCTTGTTTGTTTTCAAAGATCGATTTGAGATTAGAGTATCATCAACTGAGAGTAAAAACTTCTGATATACTGAGTACTACTTTAAAAAAAGTATGAACTTTATGATTTTGTTGTAATGTCGTTTAGGTTGACAAATTCACTAGCAGTGTTTATGGATTTGATGAACATGATCTTTCATCCGTATCTAGATCAGTTTGTGGTGGTGTTTGTAGATGATATCTTGGTATACTCCAAGACTTGTGACGATCACTCCCAATATCTTGAGATCATCCTAAGTACACTGAGAGAGCATCAGTTATATATGAATCTATCTAAGTGTCAGTTTTGGATTGACTAGGTACACTTCTTAGGGAACATCATCTCATAGGAAGGCGTGTTAGTGGATCCATAGAAGGTTCAGACAGTGGTTTCTTGGAAGCATCCTAAGAACATTTTTGATATCTGAATATTTTTGGGGTTAGGTGGATATTACAGGAGATTCATCCAAGAATTTTCCCATTTAGAAGTGCTGCTTTTGGGCATAACCAAGAAGGGGAAGAAGCTTTACTGGACGGAAGTAAGTGAGAACGTTTTCCAAGAGTTGAAGAAGCTCTTGAAATCGACACCAATTTTGATCCTACCTGAGTCAGGTGAGTAGTATATAGTTTACTATGATACTTCTGTAATCAGACTCAGAGAAATGTTTTAATGTCCCAAAATGGGTGCCACTAAATGGTGCCCCAAGCTGGTTGGTCACATGCTCTCAAGAATGCCTCCCCATATACTAGAGAGTATGACTAATAGCGAGGGTTTGGTAAGTCAGTCATGGAGAGACTATACCCTATTTTATCAGAATAAGACATCAATGGAAGAAAACAACAATAAACAAGTACAAAAGCATATAAATAAATAGAACAATACTATGTCACATGATAGTCAAAACAGGAAATACAATTCTCAAATGAAAGGGAAAACATGCTATGACAATGAAATTGTCAAGTGTCTACAATGAAACTAAAAATTAAAGAAAAAAGACACAATGACTCCAAAGCGGGTACCATACCACATATGGTTCCCTCACCCATGATCCATTCCCAAACAACAACCTATCCAAGGGCCTTGTCCTTATCATGTCCTATAATAATAAATTATTCTCGGGTGCCAATCAAGTTGCTTGAGTAGGGTGTGAGTATGACTCAGTAGGCCACCACCAATAGTGTCTAAAATATGTCCAGTCAAAAGATAGCGTATGTAATTCTATGAATAAATAAATACAATGTGTAATTAAATAGTTATCACATTTTCATTTATTCTTAAATCATCACATTAGACTTCATTTCAATTCATGTCTCACATTTAAATCATAATTCATTATTGTCATTCATTTGGAGTTGAACACCATTTCAAGAACTCCAAATCTCATTCAGTGTTGATCACCATGTCTAACACACCACATCACAATCTTGGATAACTATTGAGGAGGAATGCCATGTCCAAGTCCCAACATCTAAATCGGTCTAGAACACCATGTCTAGAACCCACATTCTCAATCATTTAAATCATTCATTAATTCACAAAAATTCACCACATCATTCCCTTACTAATCCAATGATTAGTTAATCATATCAAAAATCCATTAGTTAACCCAACAATTAACTAAGTACACAACCCATTAATTAATTCATCAATTAATTAATCAATTAAAACGAATCTTATTACATAATTAATTATTCACAATTAATGATCCAAGTCAAATATCACTTATCATATTTAATTATCACAATTAATTATCTTTAATCAACATCATGGCACATAATTAATTCACCATAAATTATCTTACATGGTCAAAAATCATCTCATAATTAATTTCCCCTGATTAATTATCTTAAACCCAACCAAATTTTATATCTCAAATACAATATCCCAAATCATAAACAAATTCCTCTAATCAATTATCTATTTGGACAGCCCCTTAGTTTTAAAATTAAATCATAAATTAAATCACCAAGGCAACCATAATTCAACTCCACATTCCTAATTACTCCAATTTAGGAAATCAATTATCAAGGGAGGATAAAAAATCAATAATCTCACATACACATATCAAATCCATGACTATGGGAGTTCGATTTAGACCACCTAACATAGTTTGTTGATGGATGTTAGCCCAACAGAAATGCCCAAAATCTGAGTGGCACAACAAATTTGATTAAGATCTAGATCCAAATACCTAAACCCAAAATTAATATAAAAAGCATTAAGATCTTGAAATCTAGATCTAGATCCACAATCCTAGATCTAGATCTCAACTCATAGGTTTATATCTATGGAATAATGAAGATATTCCATGAAAAGATTAAATAAAGATAGAGGAAAGAATGAGAGAAGTAATAGGATGAAATCCACTTAACAGGAAGAGAGAGAATCTTCAATCTAGGTTTTAGATATCGAATAATGGTGTTCAAATCACCTTGGGATCCCTCTGTAAGGCTCTGGGATTTCCTAGAATTTTTCAATCCTGAGTCTAGGTCTAAATAGAGGGGTTTTGGGGGTTCGGGGGATTGAAAAACTATTTTTTGGATAATTAAAACCAATGAAAATAGTTTCTTGGGTAGGGGCGCACGGTTAGGGTAAACTGTGCGCCAATCGTGTGGAACTCTCTGCCCAGGTTCGCACGGTTACCTGAGTTTAGGTGCATGGTTTGTCAAACCGTGGGCAAACTATGCACATACCCATGTCTGTTAATTCACCCAAACATAATTGAAGTCACAACTCTAAAGCAAAGTTACTTAAAAAACTCAAAAGTACCTGCAAAACGTGCCTGTTATGACTCTAGAAAAGTCTGAGATCTTGTAATCTCCCCACCTTATAACAGACCATCCTCGAACTGTACTCCCAAAATTCACTAAGATTCCGAGCCAAAAAGATTGGTCCATTGAGTCCTCATGTCTCCTTACCATTCCCAAGTTTCCACTTGAACACTTTTATGTTTCCATAACACATGAACTATCAACACGATCTTTCCCCAAAACACTTTCTCACTACGATTCAGCACACGTATCAGATGCTCCTCAAAGGACTCATAAATCTTGAGGTCAACCTCATCCACATCGATCACATGAGATGGGTTGTGGTGATACCGTTGTAGTTGTGACACATGGAAAACATCATTCATAGTGCTGAATTTCTATGGAAAGTCCAATCGGTATGCCACTAGCCCGATTCTCTCCACTACCTTAAATAGTCCTACAAACTTGGGCACCAACTTGCCCTGCCTCCGTACCCTGCACTGAACTAGCCTAGGCAATACCCGAAGGAAAATAAGATCAACCTATGTAAACTCTAGGGGTCATATTCTTCTATCAGTATATGACTTCTTTCTACTCTGAGCCGTTTCTATATGTTTTCGAATCAACTGCACTAGCTTTAACATCTCCTGCACGAGACTCGGTCCCAACAGATCTGACTCACCCACCTATATCCAAAATATCGGTGATCTAAAAGCTCTACCATAAAGTTCATCATATATATCCATCTGTATAATTTCCTAATAACTATTTTTATAGGTAAACTCTAATAAATCCAAGTGCTTCTTCCAAGAACCACCAAAGTCAAATACACATGCCCGTAACATATCCTCTAACACTTGTATGGTACACTCTAACTGCCCATCTGTCTGTGGGTGGAAGGTCATACTTAACAAAACCAATATGCCAAGTGCCTTTTTTAAGCCCTTCCAAAAGCGTGAACCGTGATCTGAAACTATAGTCTTTGGAACCCCATGCAAACAAACTATCTCTAGAACATACAGTTATTCTAACTGTTCTATTCAATAGGAAAGAAATGTGCTACCTTTATTAGTCGATCAAAAATGACCCAAATAGAATCATTATTCCTAAGTGTACTTGGAATACCTACAAAAAAATCCATAGTTACGTCACCCCACTTCTATTCCAGATTAGGAAACAACTGCAATAGACCTCCAGGTTGTTGATTCTCTACCTTCACCTACTGACAGGTGAAACATCTTGTTATGAACCTTGTTATCTCCTTTTTCATGCCTATTCACTAAAAAAGTCATTGCAAGACATGGTACATTTTTGTCACCCTAGGATGTACTACCCACTTTGAGGCATGAAATTCTCACATGAGTTCCTCTCACATATTCGTGGGCACAACAACCATATTTTTCCCATAGATGACCTCATCCTCATCTATCAACCAGTCTAAAGGTGTATCACCACCATCAAGGATTTACCTTAAGGATAAACACTTTGGATCCTCATACTACCTATCTATGATTCGTATCAAGAGTGTAGAATCCAACACTACTGAAACAAGATTCATCATCTCCTAACTCTCTTGAACCACCACATGCATTTCAACCAACAAAGTCATCATCTTCCACTCTCCACTTGACTCATGTACCAACTGAGTTTGAGTTTTCCTTATCAAGGAATCAACCACACTATTCCCCTTTATAGGTGTATATGATAGTTTAAAATCAAAGTAATACATATACTCTACCCATATTTGCTGCCGAAGATTCAAGTCGTGTTGTAAAAATATATACTGCAAGCTTTTGTGATCCATAAAAACTAAAAAATTTTCACCCAAAAGATAGTGTCTCCATCACTTAAGATCATAAACCACCACTTCCAACTTGAGGTAATGTGTGGGGTAATTCCATTCATGTTTCCTAAACTTATGAGACCCCTAATCAATGACTCGATCCCGGATCACATTGTCGAGCACATCAAATTAGTTGTTTAATTTTGACTAGAATTTCTGTAGTATAGAAGAAACCCTAGGTTGTATCTCGACGGAGCCTTAGATCATTAATTTAAAAATAGGTTTTTGATTATGAAATTATAAGGTGAATGAGGTTTTTTAAAACTTTGGGGTTTGATTATTAAATATGAAAATAGAAAATGAAAGCGATAAAACAATGTAGAGATTAACAGAATTAATTAAGCGTGATCAACTCAGGGTACTCTCATGATGCTTATCCTTCGTCGCTTCATGATATAGGGTTATGATCTTTTAATCCCTGGTTTGTAACACCTATAACCAGAATGTTATTGAGTTTATAATAGGATACCTCCTAGGGTTCAGTCGAAAATACACAATGATTCACCAAACACTGCCGATGATTGGGTGAATTGTGTTTGACTTCATAACCGAAACTCACCAAGGAAACACATGAAAAACTCAATGTGCTGTCTAGGTTTGTATTTTATTTCTATGTGATACCATGAAATAAATGTACATGGCCTTGACAGTGCTTATGTGAGTTCAATTGACCAATATGAATCACACAAACACCACAATTGAAAGGGGGAAAGAAAGTGGTGAACGATGTGTGAAACATCACATGAATGGGTACCCCCAAACATGAACATATGAGTTGAGCATGACATAACAGTACATAACTCAATAAAATAATAATATAGGATGATGAAAAACAAAAAAACAACCTAGAATTCAAAAGATCATTCAAATATTACAAACATGAAGCTTGGGATTTACATCAGGTTCCTCCCCGGGTGATCACAAGGGGTTTAGAAACCCATGGGAGAGAAGGAAGAGAATAATGTTGGGGTAGAACTTCTCATAGCATCCAAAAATTATAGGGATGTTGAGAAGACTCATTGGGGGCTCCAAAATGGCAGCACCTTTCCTCCTGGCCGAACTTGCAAATGGGGTACCCAAGGTGTCTTTTTATAGCCAAAATGAGAAGTGGTTTTGGGCACCCAGATTTTGATAAACCACTTGGAGAAAGGTTTTAGGATCTTAGACAGTCGAATATCCCTTTTTACAAAACTTTAAAGTTGTAGCCCCACGTCTTAGATATCAACACCGAAATTTTGGCACAATTTGGACAAATAAATCTCGAGATATTGATAAAATACAGAACGCCACTTTTGACTTTGTTCATATTCGGTGGCTTGTACAAATCAGTTCGGATGGGCCCCTTAAATGCCGAATCAGGATTGGGTTCCTTGATATTAAATGTAGAATATTAAATTTTTGATCTGCTCACAAAATATCAGCTCATTTGGAATCACGGATTTGTCGTACTATTCAAAACAGTGGACAAATGTCCATGGATCTATGCAATTTTGGCCCATTTTTCTTCCACTTCATCAAGGGCCCTCCAAATCATCTCCAACTACATTGAAATAATAAAAACAAGTAACATTTACCATTCTATTATTTATTAACATTAATTAATTTATTCAAACATAAAGTGAAATTTATTATTATATTTGGAATATTCATTACAAAACTAGATTAAAACAGCGGTGTAAGGGTGGAATAAAACAGTGAATCGTGGTACGATCACACCCCCACACCTAAACATTTGCACTCCTAAGAAAAGTCACATATCCAAATAAAACGATGCATATATATATATATTTCCAACATCATGAAGATTTAGCATTTGAGGAAATTTTAATTCACTTAAGTAATGTGATCAATGCACGAATCGCACCAAGGAGTTCTTCCCAGTGAAAATGAAAAAAAATGTCTCATAAATCATATCACAATAAAATTTAAAGAGATTTATGACAACAACATGAGAAAGGAATTCAAAATTCAACCATTACACTAACTCTCCATGTGTGTGTGTGAAAAACAGTCCATTCTATTCTTTCCACTTTTTATCAAATAAATATAGGTTATTTTAACATTATTCAGCTTTAAATGATTTTTCACCGAACTTGTCCTACATCATTTGCAATCATATTTCAAGACACACTCACTTAACCATTCTCAGAAGTCAAACCATAAGCTCCCGAACTAGATATCCCCATATGTTTTACATTTCACCACTCCCCTCATTTATTTATTTTTTAGAAGTGCATTTGGAACAAATCTCACACTCATCTCTCAACCCTTGTTTGATCTCCTCACGACACTAATTGCAATAGTTATAATAAGATCAAAGGTTGAGGAGGAGTGGTTTTTGACCTGCCCAAGACACAACAATTTTTTTTGAGGGTGTACAATAGTCAGACATTAGGTACACAAACATAGGTCAATCTGGTACAGTAATGAAACAGATTGGATAAGGAACGAACGTATGGAAATATCATTTAAAGATGAAAAATATTAACCCAACATATATTTACCTTATATTAAGTAAGAAATAATCACACTTTGTGGTTTGATGAAAATATTTGTGGAGATAATAGTGACACAGTTTTCCCAAAAACTACTCACACAAGGGGAATCAATCATCTCAAAGTTTTTACATAGATACGACCATTTATATCATTGACAGAAAACTAATTCACTAAAAAAAAGAAAATCAATCCTTGATGTTAAATTCATACAAATATTCTTTTTAGCCTTCATTATGGTATTTTTACTTTCCCCCCTTTATGGTCACCAAATCATCAAACTTCGAAATTGTTGATGGGGAAAAATGAAAATACCATAAAGAAGGCTAAAAAAGAGAAGAAAGAAGAAAACGATGAAAATTACTAACTAACCCAGGAATTTATCCACCCCCCACACCTAGAATGTGTAGTGACCTCACTGAAATAATTGAGAATGTGAGAAGGAAGGATAAAACCTGGTGTGTTTTATTGGTATGATGCGTTGAGAAGGTGGATTTCCTCCACCAGATTTTTTAGAAAATCATCATAGAAGTGTTTAAGTCGCTAGCCATTGATGGTAAGACTTCATCCAATCTTCTCATGAAAAACCTGTATTACACCAAAAGGGTAAACATTAGTAACAGTATAAGGGCCGAGCCATCAGGAATGAAGCTTACCTGGGTGGAGATTAAGCCTAGAATTGTACATGAGGACCGTAACACCCGAGACTTTTATGTTATATAAATCATCAAAGGAATCTTTTTCTACACAACACTTGCTTGGCTTTCTTTACACGCAATTGCGACCTTCCTCGATAACTTGCGTCGTACGCAATACCGAGTTTCACTAAACAACAATATGCTATTAAAACTAGCCGTTATGAATAGTAATAATGACTTTTTGAAATTTTATAAATTTTATTTTTCAAAATGGACTTCATTTTTGGATTTAGAATATCGAAATTAGCCTAGGGTGAAATTTTGGTATTTTTCTGAAAACTTTCAATTTTTGATGAATAGTGAAACCACTAAGTGGTAGGTTAAAAACTGAATTTTTCATAAAACTTAATTTTACCGCTTCTGTGAATGGAATTTCGAAAATCCGACAGACACGGTTGATATCAGTAAGTAAAATGTGGTTCAATGAGATAAAAATAATTTTTTGGTGAATAGTAACTTTTTACTTTTTTTACTGCGGTTAATAGTAAATAGGGTAACTAAGGGTAAATATGATATTATTATTACCCTAACACGTGTCCTAATTCTATTGGATAAGTTTAATTCGACCAAAAACAACCTTATGAATAAAATATGACCATTTAGGCCCACTTGGATTAGATTAGGACATTTATTATTAATTTATTTAAAGAAGGGTTAAAATAGTTAAAATCAAAGTTTAATAAGTAAATCATTTTTAATATGGGGTTATAAATAAGATAAATTCGACTATAAATATTCATTAGAAAGATAAAAAGATTTCCTACATGATGGTATTTTATTTTTAATTTTTAGACATTAAATAATTTAATTTATTTATGACACAATGATGATGCAGTAATTATCTTATTAATGAAATATTGACATAATTGATGTTATAAACACCAAAATAAATGTAATTTAAGACTTTTTATGAATTACACTAATTTTCTAGGTTACTATGATATATTAATGTTGATTTAATCAACTTGGTTCGAACATATAATTCTGTTATGACTTTCACAAAAATCATATATTAAATAGTGTCAAAATTGACACAAAATAGTTTTTAAATCAAATATTATATTATTAATTGTTTTTGTATTCCTAAAAATATAAGTTTTGGAAAAATGACTTAGATAAGGATATATATATTAATAATAAACAATTTGGGGTTCTTTTGGCATGTTATAGTAAGTGTATTAACCATATAGTGAAAGAAAACAAAAAGACACGGTAAAAGTTAAATTATTTAACTTAGAGTTAAATCTAATTGATAAGGTTAAAATAATACCCTAAACTTGTCTAAATCCTATTTGTTGATAGGATTTCGACCCATACCCACCTTATATTCGAAATAAGACCCTTTGTAGCCATTATAAACCGATTTTGACTTTAATATAAAATAATATTTTGAGATATTCCTAAGATGCCCCTCTCCTCCCTTATAAAAGGGCACCTCCTCCCCCTCCTCCTCACACCAATTTGAGCACTCAAGCTCATCCAACCCCTGCAATTTTATCCTCTCCACTTCCCTAGAATAATCCTAGAGGTCCTGGTCTTCTCTAAAGACCAATCTTAGTTCCCTAAGTGGAGGATTCAAAGAGGCGTTCCAAAGAAGAGGTGATATCCATTACCGATCTTTTCAATTTATTTCTTCTTCAACTTCTTCTTCTTTAGTTGTTTCATGATAAAGTAATAACATCAGTATTAATTACATACTGATATGTTATTATAAATATGAAACAACCCTAATTCACCTTCTATCCATCCCACGGAAAAATGAAATCACCGCGCGTGTGTACGTACGGAATACCGTCTCCACGCCGTGGTGTAATCTATTTTTCCACCATCACTTTACAAGGATGGGTATAATGGTGTAATGAGTAACTATTTATGATTATTATAAAGTATTATTGATACTGAAATAATATATATATACTCCAATACAGTTCCACGATCATAGGAACGATATCATCACTCGTGCGTACGTACAGAATACCGTCTCCACGATGTGATGTGACTCATTCTACATGATCATCATTACATAGTAATTATATAAATGAATTGAATGAATAAATATGATATATGTTACACTAATACCATTTTGGATATAAGGTATCTATAACCTTAAAAGAAGAATAAGAATGTATTCGGCAAAACACGCATAAGAACAAAAGGCAATAAAGACCCGAGTAACAAATAACAATGAAATATTACTAACAAGAAGCTAAGAATATGACCATATATGATATCATATCAATATGTATGATTCTGTAATAAGTCAATAACATTATTTAAACCATTATACAGGAGCTTCGGACACGTACAAAGCTAATCGGACCTAAGGTAAGGGAAATATCACAATCTCATTTTTATCCGAGATTGTTTATTCATAAGTATTTAATGGGGTGTATTTTATCATCCACATCCATGTTTCATCAATATGTAATATTATTTCCATCCACCTACAATTGTTTAAATCCATTTTTACCCTTCGGTGAGTTTTTAGTAATATGTATGAAAGGAATCTTTTGTCGTACGAGGTACTTTTTGACTTTTCCGACAAAAGTACGAAGAATGTTTTTTTAACTTATACGACATGAATAGATTTTTAAAACATTATTTCCAAGAAGCTTCCTTTACAATTTTTCAAGTTTATTTTTAATCAACTTCTTTTATTTTAAAGTTGTATGACATGTTATTAAAGGAAAAATGTTTTTGAAGAAGAAAGGATATTTTCCTCAAGAATGGAGTTCAAGTGTTTTATCAAAATTATTTTCCATCTAAGATAATAAAGGGTTCTGTTTTTATCCCTATTATTACATGGATTTGATTATTTTGTGATGGAAACATTTTTATGAATTCCTTTATCTTATATGAATTGTTTTATGATGTCATGTTGTTTAAGAATCCCATTTTTTATTACATGGGTTATGTGATGATGTATGATTTATGATTATGTGGCACACATAAGAAAGGATTCATTATAAGATGGGTGGGACCTATATCTCCCTCCAATGCATTGGGTAAAGATTTTATATCTCATGAGATAGACATGGCTGGAACGGAAGGTTATTTCGGTTCAGTGATACAGGACTGAAACGAGGAGTGAACTCGGTTCAGAAAGGGTCTTTGTCCACTAAGATATTCTTGGCAATGAGTCATGACTAACAAGAAATGATTTTCCATGATTATGTGTGCATTCCACAAAGTTTCAAGTTTTATGTTATGATTATGGGGATCTCATTTTCACTTCTATGATTTATTCCATGTTAAGATATTATGATCTCTTTTGCAGGTTTTGATTTTCAAAAAGATATGATATGATTTTTATTTCCTTTATTTGCCCTTGCTGAGCATTTGAGCTCACTCTTTTATGTTTTATTTTCCCCAGGTCAGGAAGATGGATATTAAGTAGAATATGCTAAAAGGTACCCTAGATATGATGAAATAAATGGGAGACACTGTAGAAGATTTATGAACCAGTTGTTTATGTTTCCCAGTTTCTAAAGACACTATACCTATACGGTCCTTTGTGGTTTTGTCATATGTTGTAATAAGTGTGCTTCAATTTTGAAGTATTAACAATGTATGTAAAGTATGAGTCGTTATAGTTGGTATCAAAGGAAAGGTATAGTCAACCTTTGAAAACTAGGATGTGAAAGCCTTAGTAAGAACCCTAAGGATAAGTCTAAGCATAGAACACAATCTTAGTGTTTTATAAATGTCCTTGAATAACCTAGGATAAGACCTTAAGCATGAAAATTTTATTCTTGAATTATGTGGTTTTCCTATTATAATTAGTGTTGCTCACACTATTCTTCTTGGTTTTAGTCAATGGCTAGAACCCGAAGGAACCGTGTTAATGCGGAATGCGATGGGAAATGCAATGATTGTCCCCCTGAGCAACCAAACGATATGGGAGCTGGAATGAAAAATCTTGTAGCCATGCTCACACAACTTTCTCAAGCTATGAATCATGCAGGACTTCCAAACGAGCAAAGGAAGGAGCAACATTCTGTTGAATCCTTCATGAGGCAGCGTCCACCTTCTTTCAGTGGGTCTACTGATCCATTAGTTGCTGAACAATGGATTAGTACTACTGAAAAGATATTTTCAGTTTTTCAATGTTCTGAACATGATAAAGTCATCCTAGCAGTGTATCGTTTTGAAGGAGATGCTGATCAATGGTGGAATCTTATTAAGAATACGAGGCAAAGGGATGAAATTGAGTCTATGGAATGGGACGAGTTCAAGAACTTATTTTTCAATAAGTACTTCCCTCGTATTCTCCGAACAAATATGGAGAAAGAGTTTCTTGAACTGAAGCAAAGGGATAATGAATCTGTTGGTACCTATGAAGCAAATTTTACAAGACTTGCAAGGTACGCTTCTGGTATTATTATCCAACCTGAGAGTAAGATCGATCGATTCTTTAGTGGCTTAAAACCAAGTCTTCGAAGGGCGTTAGCCATAAGGGACTTCAATAGCTACAAGGAAATCGTTCGATGTGCTCTCAAAGTCGAGATGGAGATTGGAATAACCCATCAGTCACATGGGTTTGATAAGAAGAGGAAGATGGAATTCAAA
The DNA here is from genome assembly GCA_963277665.1 of Viscum album. Classification (NCBI taxonomy): domain Eukaryota; kingdom Viridiplantae; phylum Streptophyta; class Magnoliopsida; order Santalales; family Viscaceae; genus Viscum; species Viscum album. The sequence goes on along the minus strand of OY728141.1, from coordinate 1,584,942,644 downwards.
GAAAAATCTAAAGAGCACACGGAAAAGAAGATGAGCTTTTCCTTATGCTCAAAGTGTGGAAAGAAACATGGAGGGAGTTGTCTTAAAGGGACAAGTAAATGTTTTAAATGTAGAAAGGAAGGTCATCGGGCATTTGAATGCTATGATAATGGGAAGAAGATGTCTAATGACGCAAACAAAGGAAGGGATACACAGAATGAACCTACTACACTTCAATGTTTCAAGTGCAAGGAGATGGGGCATTATACCAATCAATGCCCAAATCCAAGGGTTGATGATGATGGTCGACGTCAACAAAATCTTAAGGCTAAAGACAAAGGAAAGTCACATGTAATTTCTATCAGCGATGTGGAGTACGATAATGAAGTGGTGAAAGGTACACTTACCATCCACTCTAAAGTAGAAAATGTTTTATTTGATTCTGGATCCACCCACTCTTTTATTTCTAAAGAATTTTCTAAGGGTATCACCGTATTACCTCAACAATTAGATGTTGAGTTAGATGTGACAACACCTAATGGCACAACAGTCGCATCAAAAGTTTATAATTCTTCTCCGATCGAAGTTTGTGGGAAAGTGCTTCCTTCAAATCTTGTGATCCTTCCTTTAGTGGAATTTGATGTGATTCTTGGCATGGATTGGCTTTCTCTACATGGAGCTCATATCAATTGCCAAAGAAGGGAAGTCACATTTCATATTCCAGATCAATCTACGATCATCTATCAATGCAAGGATGAACATAACCTTCCAGTGGAAATTTCTTCCATCTTATGGGTATTGATTCCACTAAATGAAGGATATTTATCTCAAATGGTTGGTGAGAAACTCACGATTAAGAATATGCCCATTGTACGGGAGTTTTATGATGTCTTTCCGGAGGAATTACCGGGTCTTCCACCAAATCGTGAAGTTGAGTTTTCAATATAACTCGTACCGGGTGCTTTGCCTATTTCAAAGACACCTTATAGAATGACCCCAATTGAGTTACAGGAATTGAAGAAGCAACTCCAAGAGAATCTTGATAAGGGATTCATACGCCCTAGTGCATCACCGTGGGGAGCACCTGTTCTATTTGTTAAGAAGAAAGATGGATCAATGAGACTCTGCATTGATTATCGAGAACTTAACAAGATCACTATCAAGAACAAATATCCTCTCCCACGCATTGATGACTTATTTGACCAACTACACGGAGCTCAATACTTTTCCAAGATTGATCTTCGTTCAGGGTATCATCAATTAAGGGTCAAAAGGGAGGATATACCAAAGACGGCTTTCCGTACAAGGTATGGACACTATGAATTTATAGTGATGCCATTTGGTCTTACTAATGCCCCTGCTATCTTCATGGATCTAATGAATAGAGTCTTTAGAGACTATCTTGATCAATTTGTGGTAGTCTTTATAGACGATATTCTTGTCTATTCAAAGAGCAAGGAAGAGCATGAAGATCACTTTAGAATTATATTGAAGACCCTGAGAAAGGAGAAGCTTTATGCCAAATTTACCAAGTGTGAATTTTGGCTTAAAAAAGTTGCATTTTTGGGTCACATAATCTCAAAAGAGGGGATATCTGTGGATCCAGCAAAAACAGAAGTTATCGAAAGATGGTCGAGACCAACAACAGTAACTGAGATCCGAAGTTTTCTTGGTTTGGCTAGATATTATCGACGTTTTGTAAAATATTTTTCACGATTATCTAATCCACTCACCAAGTTGACTCGGAAAGGAGTTAAGTTTGTCTGGACAGAGGAATGTGAAGAGAATTTCAAGGAGTTGAAAAGAAGGTTATCCAGTGCACCTGTGCTCACACTGCCTTGTAGTGGAGAAAGGTTTGTGATCTACAGTGATGCATCCAAGAAGGGATTGGGGTGTGTTCTTATGCAAAATGATATGGTGATAGCTTATGCCTCACGACAGTTGAAAATCCATGAGCAAAATTACCCAACACATAATTTGGAGTTGGCTGCGGTAATCTTTGCATTAAATATTTGGAGGCATTACCTTTATGGTGAAAGGTGTGATATTTATACTGATCATAAAAGTTTAAAGTATATTTTCACACAAAAGGAGATGAATATGCGCCAAAGAAGATGGTTGGAGCTGATTAAGGATTATGACTGCTCAATCCATTACCACCCTGGGAAAGCAAACAAGGTGGCAGATGCATTAAGTCGACAAGACCATGCTAGTTTATCCATGATGAGGATCACAAAAGATCCAATATTTATGGATTTACAAAGGATGGATCTTGGAATTATAATGGAAGGGAAAAAATCTTATCTTTCTCAAATGAATGTTCAACCATCTATACATGTGAAGATTAAAGAGGCACAGAAAGAAGACGTCGAGTTACAAAAGAAGGTGAGAAATGTTCCTGAATTCAACCTTGATTGTGATGGGATAATAAAGTTCAGGAATCGGGTTTGTGTTCCTTCCATCCCCGAATTAAAGAAGGAGCTTCTGGATGAGGCTCATAGTTCTTCATTCTCTATTCATACTGGAAGCACGAAGATGTATAGGGACCTGAAAGAGTACTTCTGGTGGGATATCATGAAAAGAGATGTTGCTGAATATGTCTCTCGATGCTTGGTTTGTCAACAAGTTAAAGATGAGAGACAAAAGTCTAAGGGGATGTTACAACCATTACCCATACCCGAATGGAAATGGGAAAACATCACTATGGACTTTGTCACAGGACTTCCTAAAACATCCAAAGGCAATAATGCTATCTGGGTCATAGTTGATCGTCTTACAAAGTCTGCACACTTCATTCCTATTAGAGAGGATTTCTCTCTAGATCAGCTTTCCAGGATATATGTAAAGGAAGTGGTAAGATTTCATGGAGTACCACTTTCTATTATATCTGATCGGGATCCGAGATTTACCTCGAAGTTCTGGCGAAGTCTTCAGCATACTCTGGATACAGAGTTGAGTTTCAGCACTTCTTATCATCCCCAGACAGACGGTCAGTCTGAGAGAACAATTCAAACCCTAGAAGATATGTTGAGAGCTTGCTCTATGGATTTCAAAGGAGGTTGGTATCAACACCTACCTTTGGTGGAATTTTCTTATAATAATAGCTTTCACTCCAGTATTCAGATGGCTCCTTATGAAGCTCTCTATGGAAAGAAATGCAGGACTCCAACTTGCTGGGATGAAGTTGGGGAAAGAAAGCTATTAGGACCTGATCTCGTTGATGAAATGGCAGAAAAGGTCAGATCTATTCAACAACACATAAGCGCAGCTCAGAGTCGACAGAAAAGTTATGCCGACAACCGAAGAAAAGACCTAGAGTTTGAAGTGGGTGATAAAGTGTTCTTACGAATATCTCCCTGGAAGAGGGTTATGAGATTTGGAAAGAAGGGGAAGTTGAGCCCTAGATATATCGGTCCTTTCGAAATACTGGATCGTGTTGGGAAGGTAGCTTACCGATTGGCGCTTCCACCGAATCTCTCTCAAGTTCACGATGTGTTCCATGTATCTCTCCTGAGAAAGTACATACCAGATCCTTCACATGTACTCAACTCAGAAGTTGTACCGCTGGAGCAAGATCTTTCTTATGAAGAACAGCCGATAGAGATTCTGGATCGTAGCGAAAAAGTCCTACGAAACAAGACCACTCGCTTGGTGAAAGTTTTATGGAGGAACCACCAACTTGAAGAAGCTACATGGGAGCTTGAGGATATGATGAGGGAGAAGTATCCTCATCTGTTTGTTACAAAGTGATGAATTTCGAGGGCGAAATTCTTTTTAAGGGGGGTAGAATGTAACACCTGAGACTTTTATGTTATATAAATCATCAAAGGAATCTTTTTCTACACAACACTTGCTTGGCTTGCTTTACACGCAATCGCGACCTTCCTCGATAGCTTGCGTCGTACGCAATACCGAGTTTCACTAAACAACAATATGCTATTAAAACTAGCTATTATGAATAGTAATAACCACTTTTTGAAATTTTATAAATTTTATTTTTCAAAATGGACTTCATTTTTGGATTCAGAATATCGAAATTAGCCTAGGGTGAAATTTTGGTATTTTTCTGAAAACTTTCAATTTTTGATGAATAGTGAAACCACTAAGTGGTAGGTTAAAAACTGAATTTTTCATAAAACTTAATTTTACCGCTTCTGTGAATGGAATTTCGAAAATCCGACAGACACGGTTGATATCAGTAAGTAAAATGTGGTTCAATGAGATAAAAATAATTTTTTGGTGAATAGTAACTTTTTACTTTTTTTACCGCGGTTAATAGTAAATAGGGTAACTAAGGGTAAATATGATATTATTATTACCCTAACACATGTCCTAATTCTATTGGATAAGTGTAATTCGACCAAAAACAACCTTATGAATAAAATATGACCATTTAGGCCCACTTGGATTAGATTAGGACATTTATTATTAATTTATTTAAAGAAGGGTTAAAATAGTTAAAATCAAAGTTTAATAAGTAAATCATTTTTAATATGGGGTTATACATAAGATAAATTCGACTATAAATATTCATTAGAAATCTAAAAAGATTTCCTACATGATGGTATTTTATTTGTAATTTTTAGACATTAAATAATTTAATTTATTTATGACACAATGATGATGCAGTAATTATCTTATTAATGAAATATTGACATAATTGATGTTATAAACACCAAAATAAATGTAATTTAAGACTTTTTATGAATTACAATAATTTTCTAGGTTACTATGATATATTAATGTTGATTTAATCAACTTGGTTCGAACATATAATTCTGTTATGACTTTCACAAAAATCATATATCAAATAGTGTCAAAATTGACACAAAATAGTTTTTAAATCAAATATTATATTATTAATTGTTATTGTATTACTAAAAATCTAAGGTTCGGCCAAATGACTTAGATAAGGATATATATATTAATAATAAACAATTTGGGGTTCTTTTGGCATGTTATAGTAAGTGTATTAACCATATAGTGAAAGAAAACAAAAAGACACGGTAAAAGTTAAATTATTTAACTTAGAGTTAAATCTAATTGATAAGGTTAAAATAATACCCTAAACATGTCTAAATCATATTGGTTGATAGGATTTCGACCCATCCCCACCTTATATTCGAAATAATACCCTTTGGAGCCATTATAAACCGATTTTGACTTTAATATAAAATAATATTTTGAGATATTCCTAAGGTGCCCCTCTCCTCCCTTATAAAAGGGCACCTCCTCCCCCTCCTCCTCACACCAATTTGAGCACTCAATCTAGGCCAACCCCTGACATTTTATCCTCTCCACTTACCTAGAATAATCCTATAGGTCCTGGTCTTCTTCAAAGACCAATCTTAGTTCCCTAAGTGGAGGATTCAAAGAGGCGTTCCAAAGAAGAGGTAATATCCATTACCGATCTTTTCAATTTCTTTCTTCTTCAACTTCTTCTTCTTTAGTTGTTTCATGATAAAGTAATAACATCAGTATTACTTACATACTGATATGTTATTATAAATATGAAACAACCCTAATTCACCTTCTATCCATCCCACGGAAAAATGAAATCACCGCGCGTGTGTACGTACGGAATACCGTCTCCACGCCGTGGTGTAATCTATTTTTCCACCATCACTTTACAAGGATGGGTATAATGGTGTAATGAGTAACTATTTATGATTATTATAAAGTAATATTGATACTTAAATAATATATATATACTCCAATACAGTTCCACGATCATAGGAACGATATCATCACTCGTGCGTACGTACGGAATACCGTCTCCACGATGTGATGCGACTCGTTCTACATGATCATCATTACATAGTAATTATATAAATTAATTGAATGAATAAATATGATATATGTTACACTAATACCATTCTGGATATAAGGTATCTATAACCTTAAAAGAAGAATAAGAATGTATTCGGAAAAACACGCATAAGAACAAAAGGCAATAAAGACCCGAGTAACAAGTAACAATGAAATATTACTAACAAGAAGCTAAGAATATGACCATATATGATATCATATCAATATGTATGATTCTGGAATAAGTCAATAACATTATTTAAACCATTATACAGGATCTTCGGACACGTACAAAGCTAATCGGACCTAAGGTAAGGGAAATATCACAATCTCATTTTTATCCGAGATTGTTTATTCATAAGTATTTAATGGGGTGTATTTTATCATCCACATCCATGTTTCATCAATATGTAATATTATTTCCATCCACCTACAATTTTTTAAATCCATTTTTACCCTTCGGTGAGTTTTTAGTAATATGTATGAAAGGAATCTTTTGTCGTACGAGGTACTTTTTGACTTTTCCGACAAAAGTACGAAGAATGTTTTTTTTAACTTATACGGCATGAATGGATTTTTAAAACATTATTTCCAAGAAGCTTCCTTTACAAGTTTTCAAGTTTATTTTTAATCAACTTCTTTTATTTTAAAGTTGTATGACATGTTATGAAAGGAAAAATGTTTTTGAAGAAGAAAGGATATTTTCCTCAAGAATGGAGTTCAAGTGTTTTATCAAAATTATTTTCCATCTAAGATAATAAAGGGTTCTGTTTTTATCCATATTATTACATGGATTTGATTATGTTGTGATGGAAACATTTTTATGAATTCCTTTATCTTATATGAATTGTTTTATGATGTCATGTTGTTTAAGAATCCCATTTTTTATTACATGGGTTATGCGATGATGTATGATTTATGATTATGTGGCACACATAAGAAAGGATTCATTATAAGATGGGTGGGACCTATATCTCCCTCCAATGCATTGGGTAAAGATTTTATATCTCATGAGATAGACATGGCTGGAACGGAAGGTTATTTCGGTTCAGTGATACAGGACTGAAACGAGGAGTGAACTCGGTTCAGAAAGGGACTTTGTCCACTAAGATAGTCTTGGAAATGAGTCATGACTAACAAGAAATGATTTTCCATGATTATGTGTGCATGCCACAAAGTTTCAAGTTTTATGTTATGATTATGGGGATCTCATTTTCACTTCTATGATTTATTCCATGTTAAGATATTATGATCTCTTTTGCAGGTTTTGATTTTCAAAAAGATATGATATGATTTTTATTTCCTTTATTTTCCCTTGCTGAGCATTTGAGCTCACCCTTTTATGTTTTATTTTCCCCAGGTCAGGAAGATGTATATTAAGTAGAATATGCTAAAAGGGACCCTAGATATGATGAAATAAATGGGAGACACTGTAGAAGATTTATGAATCAGTTGTTTATGTTTCCCAGTTTCTAAAGACACTATACCTATACGGTCCTTTGTGGTTTTGTCATATGTTGTAATAAGTGTGCTTCAATTTTGAAGTATTAACAATGTATGTAAAGTATGGGTCGTTATAAGGACCTTTTCACCAATATAGAAATTCCTATGGTGAATCATGCTATTATTAATAGCCTTTGTATTCTCTTTATAGATTCAGGAGTTTTCATTTGCATCACGTCAAATTTCTTCCAACTCATGAATCTGCAACTTTCTTTGCTCACCTTCATCTGAAAGGTTCATATTACATTGTTTAACAACCCAATATGCATGGTGTTCTACCTCCACTGGGAGGTGACTAGCCTTTCCAAACACAATTATGTATGGTGAAATTACGATTGGGGTTTTAAAAGCTATACGGTATGCCCAAAGTGCATCATCCAAGCACAAACTCCAATCTTTACTATTGGGTTGTACCATTTTTTCCAAGATTCGTTTAACTTCCTGATTTGATATTTCTGCTTGTCCATTAGTTTGGGGGTGATATGCAGTGGAGACTTTATGATCAACCCCATACTTACAAAGAAAATTTTTCATGTTGAGATTGCAAAAATGTGAACCCTGATCACTAATGATGAATCTTGGTAAACCAAACCTACTAAAAAATTGGGACCTCACAAAATCAACAACCACTCGAGAGTCATCGGTCCTGGTGGCCTTTTCTTCCACCCATTTAGATACATAGTCAATAGCCAATAAGATGTACACAAAGCCAAATGAATTTGGAAAAGTCCCCATTAAGTCAATGCCCCATGCATCAAAAATTTCACAGAATAACATGGGTTGTTGGGAAATTTCATTCCTCTTGGAGATATTCCCTGTGAATTGACAACAACTGCATGACTTAAAAAATCTATGGGAATCCCTATACAATGTTGGCAAATAAAGTTCTGAGTCAAGGACCTTTTGAGCTGTACGTTGTGATCCAAATTGGCCTCCACATGCCAAAGTGTGGCAGAAGGTCAAAACACAGGTGAACTCATGGTCAGGGACACATCGACGAACTACTTGGTCACTAAAAATTCTCCACAAGTATGGGTCATCCAAAATGTACCAACGAGACTCATTCTTAAGTCTCTAGGATTGTGTAATGCTAAAATCAGTAGGGACCATAGATATTTCTAGAAAATTAACAATGTCTGCATACCAAGGGGTAAGGTCCACAACATCACAAAGGTTCTCATGAGGGAAGAATTCTATAATGGGTAGGGGTGAGTCAACATGATGGTCCAATGGTGGGGAAATCCTACTAATGTGGTCAGATACCACATTCTCCACCCCACTCTTATCTCTAATTTCAAGTTCAAACTCTTGAATGAGGAGCATCCATCGTATGATATAGGGTTTAGCTTCAGGTTTCTTTAAGAGAAATTGAAGGGCAGCATGGTTAGAAAACACAATCAATTTTGACCCAAGAAGATATGAATAGAATTTTTCCAAGGAAAACACAATAGAAAGGAGTTATTTTTTTGTGGTTGTGGAGTTTACCTGGGCAGGGTCAAGGGTACGTGAGGCATACACAATGACATGACGAGCCTTCTCAACCCTTTGTGATAAAACCAACCCAACTGCAAAGTTAGATTCATCACACATAAGCTCAAAGGGGAGATCCCACCTTGGTGGTTGGATGATGGGAGGTGATGTGAGACTCTTTTTTAGCTAATTGAATGCATCCTCACAATTTTTATCAAACACAAACTCATAATATTTTTGCAATAACCTAGACAATGGAAGTGAAATCTTACTAAAGTCTTTAATGAATTGGCGGTAAAAACCAGCATGACCCAAGAAAGATCACACCTCACGAACAAATTTTGGATATGGAAGGGTTGAAATTAATTCAATTTTGGATTTATCAACTTGAATTCCCTTATTTGAAATGACATGCCCAAGAACTATCCCCCACTCAACCATAAAATGACATTTCTCATAATTTAAAACAAGATCTTTTTCAATGCAGCGGCGGAGGACAAAACCTAGGTGTTCCAAACAATCATCAAAAGAAGATCCATATACTGTGAAATCATCCATAAAGACTTACATACAAATCTCAAGGTACTCATAACAAATACTCAACATACATCACTGAAAAGTACCAGGAGCATTACATAGACCGAATGGCATCCTTCTATATGCAAATGTGCCGAATGGACAGGTAAATGTTGTATTTTCTTAGTCCTCAGGGGATATATGGATTTGGAAGTAACCCGAATAGCCATCAAGGAAACAATAATGGGACTTACCAGCCAATCGTTCTAACATTTGGTCAATGAAAGGTAATGGAAAGTGGTCCTTCCGTGTGGCTTGATTCAGTCGACGATAGTCAATACAGACTTGCCAACTATTTTGCACACGTGTTGGAACCAATTCATTCCTTTCATTTAACACAACTGTTATTCCTATTTTTAGGCACAATTTGCACTGGGCTAACCCATTTACTATTAGATATAGGATAAATGATCCCCATAGAAATTAATTTACTGACTTACAATTTTACCAATTCAAGGAGAGTGAGATTCAACCGGCATTGACATTGTATTAAGAGCTTATCCTCATCATCCAAAAGTATATGGTGCATATAAATAGATTGGATAATCCCAGGAATATCAACCAATGTCCATCCTATTGCCTTTTTTACACTCTCTCAAAAGTTTGAGCAGTTTCGATTCCTGTTGTGGAGAGAGTTTATTGGCAATAATGACGGGCAGTTGGTTAATACCCTCAAGATATGCATATTTTAAATTAGAAGGAAGTGGTTTAAGTTCCAAAACCAGTGGTTTCTGGATTGAGGGAGGGGATTTAAGGGGAGTGAGGTCCATTAAACTGTCTATCTGCTCATGTTTATTCTCTAAAAATAGAGAATCCATAGAAATGAGATTTTCAGAATTATCGACGGTCATGGGTACCTCATAATTAACACACTCATCAATTAAAGCACAAAATTTACACTTTTCATAACCCACACAACACTCAAAACATGACTCAAAACTCAAATCATCTAAGGGTGAAGAAGAAGAAAATGAATCATATTATGAGTAGAGAAGAGAATTTTGTGTGTGTGGATCATTTGAGAGAACTTCCATTGAATATATAGGAAGAGTGGAGTGCTCTTCAATGGGGTGTTTCATAGCCTCAAGGATGTTAAAACTGACCTTTTCTCCTCTGAATTCCATGTACATCGTACCATTGTGAACATTGATGATCATATTTGCTGTTTTTAGGAATGACCTCCCAAGTATGAGAGGAGCATGTCCTTCGGTTCGAGTATCTTCCATTTTAAGAATGTAGAAATCAGCAGGGCAGATGAGATTCTTTACTCATACAAGGACATCTTCAATCACTCCTTTTAGATGCGTTGTACTCCGGTTGGCAATTTTCATGACAAATCCTATTGGTTGAAGCTCTCCAACCTATAGATAAGTATACACCGAGTGAGATATTACATTAATGGAAGCACCTAAATCTAGCATAGCATCAGAAAAGAAGGTCTCCCCTATGGTACATGATATCTTGAATGTTCCCAGATCCTTGAATTTGGTTGGCATTGCTGGTTGAATCAAGGCCGAGATATTCCTACCCAAATTGACTCTCTCATTCCCCTTCAGCCTTCGTCTATGGGTGCAAAGTTCTTTAAGAAATTTGGCATAACGAGGAATTTTCTTGACTGCATCCAATAAAGGAATATTAACTTGAAATTTTTTAAATGTATCCATTATCTCATTATCAATATCATTATCAAAATTTTTCTTAGATTTAGAGAGTCTTTGTGGGAAAGGAAGAGGAATGGATTGTTCATTTGAATCATCAACGATAATTTGATTTCCCTTTTTATTTTGTTTTTCATTACATGAAATTTTTGAGTGTTGGGAAGGAGTGTTTTCAAGAGGGGGACATACCTGTTTCATAGAATTAGTATAAGTAGAAGCTTCTTTACCACTACAAAGTGTAATTGCACATACATTACCTTTTTCCTTCAGATTGGAAATGGGTTGGGATGGTAGTTGTCCAGACCCTTGTATCTTAATATCACCGATGGTGTTCGCCAGTTGTCCCACTTGAGTTCGTAGGTCTTGAATTACTGATTGTGTGGTATTTTGGAACTGAAGGTTCTGGGTTTCCATTTGCTTCACCATATCCTCGAGGCTTGGTTCAGATTTGGGAGGAGGAGGATGATTGTTTTGAGAAGTTGAAGGATAAGAAGGTTTCATACCTTGGCCTAGTTGATACTAATTTTGCTTGGGGTAGCTTGAGTTTCCTCCTTATCGGTACTAGGGTTGTGATTGCCACCTTGGATTTGGATTTGGCCTAAATTGTTCTTGCTTGAAGGGAGGTGCTTGTTGGAATGGACGCCCAGGGAACACTGCGACATAAGACTCAGATGAATCCTAAAGTTGTGGGTACTGGTCAGAAAAAATGAGTATTATCAGAACAAATACCACAATGTAATGGAATGGGAGGAGAGTGTGAGTTACCTTGTGATTGAGCTAATTGACTTAGAATGGTATGCATCTCATCAAGTTTATTATCTACCTTTTGTTCTAGGGATGAATGACTTACCTCATGAACTCCTCGGGTTGGTGCAATTGCTCGTGTACCAAATTGTTGTGCATTTTGAGCCATGTTGGCTATTAAGTCACAAGTGGCGGAAGGAGTTTTATCAACTAGGGTACCACCAGCTGAAACATCAATCATTCCATGATCCATGGGAATAAGTACCTCATAGAAGTATTGGATTAGTAGTTGTTCACTAATCTCGTGGTGGGGGAATCTTGAGCAAAGTCTTTTGAATCCAGTATTCATGAAGGGTCTCTCCTTGTGATTGCCTAATTCCACAGATTTATTTCCTAATTGATGCAGTTCGGGAGGCAGGGAAGAAATTCTCTTGAAATAGTCTTTTTAGGCCATTCCAGCACCCAATTTTGGAAGGAAAATAGTATATCCAATCTTTGGCTACACCATCAAGGGAGAAAGGGAATACCCTAAACTTAATTAAGTCCTCAGACACATTTTGGGGTTTTATGGTGGACCACACTATGTGAAATTACTTAAGATGTTTATGAGGGTCCTCATTGGGAAGACCATGGAATTTAGAAATAAGGTGGATGAGACCTGATCTAAGCTCAAAGTTGGATGCTTCCTCGGGATATTGGATGTACGTAGGTTGGTACTCCACATCAGGGGTGATTAGTTCTTTTAAAGTTCGATTATTTGCAACCATGTTTTCTTGGGTTTTATTGGGTTCAATTTTGGATTGGTTTTGGAACACTTGAGGTTCCATAAGGGGTTCCTCAATTTTACTTGATTGACCATCTCTAGATGCCTTGATTTGTGTGTGAAGTTACTTTTCAATTTCAAGGTCAAATTCAAGTAGTGTTTCTTTACCAGATCGGGTCATGCAAATAATTTGTGAAGTTTTTTTTTGAATATGGATAAAATCACTTAAGAAGGGTAAAAATAGAATATAATGTTATAATACAGAATTATATAGAGGAAGATGGAGAATAATAGAGAGAGAGAGAGAGATAGAGAGAGAGAGAAAAAACACACAAAAAACAACAAAAAATAAAGACAAAACCCAAAAAAAAAAACAATAAAATGGGGGTGGGGTATTTAAAGGAGTACTAATTAAGAATTAAACTAAATAAATAAAATGAAATAAATAAAAAAATGATCTTGGCTCCTCAGCAATGGTGCCAAAATTTGGCCGCGTTGTTGAGCGCGTCAAATTAGTTATTTAATTTTGACTAGAATTTTTGTAGTATAGAAGCAACCCTAGGTCGTCTCTCGGTGAAGCCTTAGATAATTAATTTAAAAAGAGGATTTTTATTATGAAAGTTGAAGGTGAATGAGGGTCTTTAAAACTTTGGGGTTTGATGATTAAAGATGAAAATATAAAATGAAAGCGATAAAACAATGTAGAGATTAACAAAATTAATTAAGCGTGATCAACCCGGGGTACTCTCATGATGTTTATCCTTCATTGCTTCATGATATAGGGTTATGAACTTTTAATCCCTGGTTTGTAACACCTAGAACCATAATGTTACTGAGTTTATACTAGGATACCTCCTAGGGCTCAGTCAAAAACACACAATGATTCACCGGACACTGCCAATGATTGGGTGAATTGTGTTTGACTTCAAAACTGAAACTCACCAAGGCAAAACACAAAAAACTCAATGCGCTATCCAAGTTTGTATGTTATTTCTTTGTGATACCATGAAATAAATGTAAATGGCCTTTACAGTGCTTTTGTGATTTCAATTTACCAATATGAACCACACAAACACCGTAATTGAAAGGGGGGAAAGAAAGTGGTGAACGATGTGTGAAACATCACATGAATGGGTACCCCCAAACATGATCATATGAGTTGAGCATGACATACCAGTACATAACTCAATAAAATAATAATAGAGGATCATGAAAAATAACACAAAAACCTAGAATTCAAAAGATCATTCAAATATTACAAACATGAAGCTTGGGATTTACATCAGGTTCCTCCCCGGGTGATCACAAGGGGTTTATAAACCCATGGGAGAGGAGGAAGAGAATAATGTTGGGGTAGAACTTCTCATAGCCTCCAGAACTGCTAAAGATGTTGATAAGACTCCTTAGGGGCTCCAAAATGGCAGCACCTTGCCTCCTGGCCAAACTTGCAAATGGGGTGCCCAAGGTGTCTTTTTATAGCCAAAATGAGAAGTGGTTTTGGGAACCCAGATTTTGATAAACCACTTGGAGAAAGGTTTTAGGCTCTTATACAGTCTAATATACCTTTTGACAAAACATGAAAGTTTTATCCCCACATCTTATCTATCACCATCGAAAGTTTGGAACCATTTGGACAAATAAATCTTGAGATATTGATAAAATATAGAACGACACTTTTGACTTTGTGCATATTCAGTGTCTTGGATAGATTAGTTCGTATTGCCCCCTTAGAAGCCGAATCAAGATTGGATTATTTGATATGAAATGTAGAATATTAAATTTTGGATCGGCCCACAAAATATCATCTCATTTGGATGCACGGATTTCACTTACTATTCAAAACAGTGGACCCATGGATCCATGCAATTTTGGCCCATTTTTCTTTCACTTCATCAAGGGCCCTCCAAATCATCTCCACCTACATTGAAATAATAAAAACAAGTAACATCGCTAATTCTAATATTTATTAATATTAATTAATTGATTCAAACATAAAGTGAAATTTATTATTATATTTAGAATATTCATTACAAAACTAGATTAAAACAGTGGTGTAAGGGTGGAATAAAACAGTGAATCGTGGTACGATCAATCCCCTTGTATCGAAACAGCTCAGAGTCCAATCCCAAAATCATCACAATACACCATGTACTCCTCAACTAACTCAGGTAAGATCAAAATTAGTGCTAATGTCAAGCGCTTCTTCAACTCCTAGAAAGCATTCTCACATGATTCTGTCCAATAAAACTTTATCCCTTTCTTTGTCAAACCCGAAAGCAGTGCTGTCAATCAAAAAAAGTCTTGGATGAACCTCCTATAATATCCAGATAATCCCAAAAATCTTTGGATATAAAAAACATTCTTGGGATGTTCCTAATAAACAACTTCCTGAACTTTCTTTGGGTCCACTACCACACCTTCTTCCAAGATGATGTTCCCCAAAAAGTGTACCCTATCAATCCAAAACTGACACTTAGATAGCTTGGCGTATATCCAATGCTCTATCAGTGTACTCAGGACGATGTCAAGATGTTGGACATGATCTTCATGAGTCTTAGAGTACACTAATATATTATCCACAAACACCACCACAAATTGATATAGGTACGGATGAAATATCCTATTCATCAAGGCCATAAATACTACTGGAGCATTTGTCAACCCAAACAGCATTACGACAAACTCATAAAGGCCATACCTGCTTCTGAAAGTATTTCTCAGTATATCAGAAGTCTAAACTCTCACTTGATTAAACCCTGATCTCAAATAAATCTTTGAGAACACAAAATCCCCCTTTAGCTGGTCAAACAGATCATCGATACGCAGAAGAAAAAATCGGTTCTTTATGGTCATTTTATTCAACTTCCAGTAATCGACATACAAGTGTAGATCCCTGTCAACCTTATTTGAAAACAAGACATGTGATCCCCAAGGCGACGTACTTGGATAGATAAAACCTTTATCCTCCAACTCCTTTAACTATGTCTTGATCTCTTGAAGTTCAGTCAGTTCCATTATGTATGGTGGAATAGATACTGGATCTACTCCCAGCATGAGCACAATAGTGAATTCCAAATCTCTCTTAGGTGGAGACCCTAATAAGTCTTTAAGAAAGAAATATTGGAACTATTCCATAACTGGTGGAAGGATGTCTTGCATACTGCCCCATCATTCAACAAAAGACTCGCAACTTGGGCTGTGAGATCCTGCAGTTGCTGAGTAATTGGCCCAACTTGGCTTGCATGGATATCCCATTCTCCACGATGAACATACTAGTCGCCCTTAGTAGACAAAAAGGTCACTCTCCTGTAGTAACAATCGATATGGGATCAGTATGCGACTGACCAATCCATACCCATTATCAGGTCGAAACCCATTATACCAAGGACATAGATATCCCAAAGAAAATGATACTCTCTGATCTCTAGAGAACATCCCTTGAATAAACAGATATCTCCAGACCACGTTCCCAATAGTGTATCAATATTCATCACTTTGCTTATGGAATCCACCTTCAAGCTCAAACTATTAACAAGCTTTGTTGATATAAAGGAATGAGAAGAACCAGTATCAAACAAGGCACTATATAAAGTATAATATACTAGAATAGTACCTCGCACTGTCAATGGACTAGCCTCACTCTCCACAAGTGTAGGCTATACTGCATACAACTGTCCTTCCCCTCTTCCCTGTGGCGTCGTCTGACTCCCCTGAGTAGCACCAATTTTCTGATACGGGTGCTCATTCCCTAATTCACTACATCCACTGCCTATACTGCCTCTGTTAGTAGAACTCTAGCTGCTAGAACTATATGGTATAGAAGAACCCCTTCCCACACTCTAATTTTGAGTAGCTTCTCCCTCAGTACCAGCCTGTCGCTACTTTCTACAGAACTTCTTTAGGTGCCCCATCTTGCCACAAAACCAGCACTCCATTGGTGGCTGAGGAAAATGTGTGCGATAGTGTCCCGAACTGCTGTATTGGTGGAAAAGTACATGAGTAAGATCTTATACAATGGTTCCTTCTAATTTTCCACCTTGATTTCCACTGTCCTAACTATGGTTCTCATAACAACACTTCCTGCTCTTAGAAGGCACACTCCCTGAGCATCCAGTGAAAACTATCTATCTAGTAATGGAAGCTTCCCTCATGTTCCCCTCTAAAATGAAAGCCCGATTCACCACTTCTGATAACTTCTTCATCCTAAAGATATTTACTTGGGACTTAATTTCACATCTAAGTCTATCTTGAAATCATTTTGCCGAAGTAGCCTCATCAGCCTCCAAAGCTGGAGAAAAATGCTGTAAATATGTGAAACGTTCAGCATAATACATTATGGACATGCTTCCTTGGGCCAGATGCATAAAATCTAAAGCCTTATCTTTTCTTATAATATTTGGATAGAAGTTCTCTAAGAACTTATCCAGAAATTCACTACCACAAAACTGGGCAAGGCAGGCGCCTGCCTTTATCAGCACTAACGGAAAAGCGCTGATAAAGAGGTTGACCTTTATCAGCACTAAAAAAAGCAGTGATAAATGCACCCTTTATCAGTGCTAAAACAAGTGTTGATAAAGGTGTACCCTTTATCAGTGTTTTTTAGCGCTGATAAAGGGTGAATTTATCAGCACTTTAAATATCCCTTTATCATCGCTTTTCTTAGCGCTGATAAAGGTTACGTTTATCAGCACTTATATTAGTGCTGATAATATTTATTGTATACATTAAACAAAAAACACATGTTATAACTATATATATATAATTAAATAATTATAAGATTAATAATAAATATATTTATTACATTTATTAGATTTATTAGATTTATTAATTCATTATATTTATTAGATTTATTAATTCATTATATTTAATATATATATTTATTATATGTGTTTATATTTAATGTATTTGTTTTATTTATAAATATATAATACATTTTAATATATATGTATAATTAAAATTATTGAATATATATGTGTTTTCTAATGAATTGGGGGTCAATGAATATATACATGCGTATATATATATGTGCATGAATAATGTTCATTTATAGATTATAATTACATATCACGTTGATGTGTTATTGATGTATAATTCATTATGTTACCCATATAATATATATGTTATAAAAAATGTACACTTATAATTAAAATTAAATTATATTTAAAAAATAAATAAATATTTTATTATATTTTCAATGATATATATATATATATAAATATACCTTTCAAATAATTTTATAAGTATAAATAGAGATATATTTATTTAGAGTTATAATTATTAATATATATATATATATATATTTATCATAAATTTGATTTTAAATAAATATATAATTATATAAAGAAATTATTAAATTTATACATTTATCAGTGCTTTTATTAGTGCTGATAAACTATGTCTTTATCAGTGCTACAAAAGCGCTGATAAAGAGTGTCTTTATCAGCGCTAAAATGAAAAGCACTGATAAAGTCACCATTTATCTGCGCTACAAAAGCGTTGATAAATTCAAACCTTTATCAGCACTTTTAATAGCGCTGATAAAGGTCCATGCAGGATTTACAAAACCCATAGGGTCCTCCTCCTCCTCCCCGCACCCTATCAAGATTTCACGGAAGCCCTACCCTACACCACTGCCTCCTCTCCGCCGCTGCCTCCTCTCCACCGCGGCTGCCGCCTCCTTCTCCTCCTCCTCCGTCACAACTTCCGCCTCCTCCTCCTCCTCCAACGCCTACTTCTCCTCCTCCTCCTCCAGCACAGATCCTCCTCCTCCTCTTGCACCGCGACCTCCTCTCCACCACCGCTCCTCCTCCTTCTCCTCCTCCACCGCAGCCTCCTCCTCCTCCTCCTTCACCGGTGCCTCCTCCTCCTCCTCCTCCGCCTACTCCGCTTCCTCCTCTCCATTGCGGCTCCTCATGCTCCTCTCCACCATGACCTCCTCATCCTCCTCCTCCTCCACCGGCACCTCCTCCTCCTCCTCCTCCTCCGCCTACTCCGCTGCCTCCGCTGCCTTCCGCTGCCTCTGAGATGCCTCTGCTGCCTCCACGCTGCCTCTGCTGTTGATGCCTCATCCTCCTCCTTGTGTGTGTGACACATGTATATGTGGTTGGTTACTTGTTTGATATTGATTAGCTCTCCCCACTTATGGTGGGTCTCACCATCACATCACATAAAAAAAAAATTTGAGGAGGGAATCTCTATAGAAAACCTCTCACAAAACTAATCCAAACCAATACTAAGTGATCCCCATTTCTATATCTCACATCATATTATCATACAAAAAATGATCTAAGGAGGTAATCATAATATCCAACCTCTATCACAAGTCAAAATGCACCATCAATAGGTGGATTCCATGGAAGTCACACATCAATCCCCTTTGACCACTGCCTTCTCACTCAAAGTAGGGTCCTACCAACACCTTATCACTTAAATAAAGTCCATCCATCTTTTCTCATGCCACAAAACATATAAATAGTAATCTAAGGAGGGTATCTAGATAGCCAACCTCTCATACTAGCTAAACCACATGATCAACAGGTGGTCCCCATGGATGATTATACTTCAACTAGGTGAAAGTCATATGAAGTCCCAATCTCTCAGTCGGTCTGACCATAAATGATAAAATTCACCATCCATTTAGCCTAGCATAATAATCTCCTTAAAACCATCTTGGTTATACATGAAAATTATTCCCAACCTATCAACATTCTAATTCCTCCTATAAGGGAATCTACTAGGTTCTACAAACATAACCCATCTCTACTCATTAATACCAACACACACTCATCTCTACATGGTAATGTCACAACCCACATGCTATACTTGATCTAGGCCTTGATAGTCTAGTATATATCATCTTCTAATTCCCACATTAAAACTCATTAAAACTAAATAATTACCATCCTAAGAAACTCACACTAAGAGCCTTGGATACCCTATGCTAAGTCATTGAGACTATTATCATGACCCTCACTTAGGTACCATATAATATCTCCCTTTGGAGATCTCTTAATCCAATTATAAGGAGGAAATCCTCTATGTCATACTTCATCAATCCCTATATGGAATATACTACTCATCACACACACCATGACTCTTATATATCCTTAAGAGGGTGTTCCTCATCATACGTGAGATATAAAACTATATGATCCATCTTCTTTAGGCCTAAGACTCTAATACCTACTCAAATAGCCTTAGAAAACCTAACTAGGCTATACAAATATCATACCAAACCCGATCCTCTCATAAACACAACTACTCCATGGAGACATAATCTCTAGATGATCACAAAATCACAAAAATTCAATAGAACCCTCACTCTATCTCTTGGTAAATCAAAAACACCCTATTTATTTACCTTGGTTGCTCTTGATTTCTATCCCTTTCACCGGAACACATATACTCATGCATCAATGAACAATCATGAATAAATTGGAACATGGTTTTGTATTATAGGGTCCACCTACCTCAAAAAATGGAGTAACCCCCTCACCAAGATCAACTCATCCTCAACCAAGACTATAAATGCCTTATCTAATCGTGTACCAATGATTGAGACCCAATATCAAGGCACAATTCCCAAATAATTAATTATAGAAACTTATAATTAATTATTCACCTTAATATAATTAGGAATAATATTTCAAAAACTCATTGGGAAACACAACACCACCTAAACCACACAAAACATGGTGCGTTCATCATACAAGGATAACCTCTAGACAATACAAACAAAATCTACATCATTTGAATTGATTTGAAGATGATATAGTGAAATCATCACAAAAATCCTAGTTAAAATCATCCCAAATCATAGGGAAATAAAGGATAATAGTAATGGAGGAAGTATGAGGGAAGAACTCACTAACGCACTATAAAAAACTCCCAAGAACCACCCCTCATCAGGGGGGATCGAAGAGAGGAAGAGAATGGATGAATCCCAAGAACCACCCAAGATTTTCTATTAATGAGCACGCCCCCACCATTTTTGAAGTATCTAATTTTTTATCTAAATTATACTCATATTCCTTCTCCCCTAACCTATATACCCATCCTATGGATTTCAAATAGGATGAATATAAATAAATAATGGATGAATGCCAATCGGTTGACAAAAGAGTATGAAGAAGGCATGAAAGAGTTTATCAAGTTAGCAAAAGATCATGCATGTGACCCTTCTCAAATCCTTTGTCTGTGTTTACGCTATTGTTATTCAAAACAAATTAGTCTAGAGGAGTTAGAAGAACACTTGATCTATCATGGAATAGATCGGAGTTATACATGTTAAAATAAACACAAGGAAACAATGAATGTTGGTAGTGTCTGGGATAACACTATGTTTTATGGATCATCTGATATGATTACAAACATGAAAAATGAGGATGACCGTATGGAGGATGTGATTACAGATGTGAATGATGATGAAGATCGTATTGAGGAAATGACACGGATCATTGAAGATGAACTTTGTGATTTCCCAAAATTGTTTGAGAAGTTAAAAAGCTATGTAAAGATGCCATTGTATGCTGGTTGCACTAAATATACAGCATTTTTAGCCTTAATGAAGCTATATAATTTGAAAGCAGACAATGGGTGGAGTGACGCCAGTTTTATGAAACTAATTGCTCTCCTGAATGACATGCTCCTAGAAGATAATGAGCTCCCGAGCCAAACATACGATGCCAAACGAATGCTATGCTTGATGGGTATGATCTCTGAAAGAATACACGCTTGCCCGAATGACTGTATACTGTTTCAAAAGGACCAAAAATCACTTAAATAATACCCAAAGTGCAGTGCTTCTCGATACAAGAAAGATGAATCCAGTCCTACTAAAGTTGTATGGTACTTTCCAATCATTCCAAGGTTTAGGTGCCTATATGAAAGTGAGGAGACTGCAAGACAATTGAAATGGCATGCAGATACAATAATTAAATATGGGATATTACGTCACCTGGAAGACTCTCCTCAGTGGAAGAGAATTGATCACGAGTATCCTGAATTTGGAAACGAGTCGAGAAACCTTCATCTTGTGTTATCTACAGATGGAGTTAATCCTTTTGGTTTTCAAAGCAACAGTCATAGTACATGGATGGTTATGTTGGTAAATTATAACTTACCACCATTATTATGCATGAAACGAAAATACATCATGTTATCTATGATTATATCAGGACCAAAAGAATCGGGTAATGATATTGATGTTTTTTTAGCTCCATTAATCAAATATTTGAAATTATTGTAGGATTCAGGTGTTACATTGTATGATGCTTACAAAAAGAAAGAATTCACTTTGAGAGCCATGTTGTACGGGATGATAAATGACTTCCCTGCTTATGGAAATTTTTCAGGATATAGCATTAAAGGAACTCAAGGGTGTCCCGTTTGCGAACAAGGTACACAATCAATTAGGTTGAAACATTCATCGAAAACTGTGTTTCTAGGACATCACAGATTTCTACCCCGATGACACAAGTACTATTCTTGGATGACATCATTCGATGGAAGTTCAGAAGAATGTATAACACCATCTCCACTAATAGGCAATCAATTGTTTTATAAAGTTAAAAATGTGGACACTACTTTTTGTAAACCGGCTTCAGAAAACCTTACGAAAATCAGTTGGAAAAAGAGATCAGTTTTTTTGAATTACAATACTGGAATTGTCTGTATGTCAGACATTTTCTTGATGTTATGTATATAGAAAAAAATATATTTGAAAGTGTCATCGGCACGTTTCTAAATACATCTGGCAAAAAAATATGGAATTAAGGCTAGGTTGGACATGGTTGAGATGGGAATACGAGAAGAGTTGGCACCAGTGAAGGGTGAAAAATGAACATTTCTTCCTCCTGCTACTTACACTCTTTCCAGGCAGGAGAGATATCAGTTTTTCAACTTCTTGAATGATGTAAAGGTTCCATAGGGGTATTCTTCAAATATCAGGAACCTCGTGTCAATGAGCGACTTGAAGTTAAAAGTTCTGAAATCACATGACTACCATGTTTTGATGCAAGATATCATTCCTATTGCTTTACGTTGCATTTTTACCAAGAATGTATGCCATACATTAACAAAACTGTGTTTCTTCATCAAATCAATATGCATCAAAGTTATAGACCCAACGAAATTGCCAACTATGGAAAGAGAAATTTTCATTATATTATGTGAATTAGAAATGTTCTTCCCACCTTCATTCTTTGATATGATGGTTCATTTGATGGTCCACTTAGTGAGAGATATTCAACTATGTGGTCCTGTACATTATAAATGGATATACCCCATTGAACGGTATATGAAGATTTTGAAAGGGTATGTCAAAAATTGAAGTCGGCCAGAAGGTTGTATTGCAGAGTGATATATTGTTGAGGAAGCTGTTGAATTCTGTACTGAATACCTATCTGGTGTGGAAATCATTGGCCTACTGAAATCTCATCACACTGGGCGACTTGAGGGTAAAATAATTTCTGGAAGACAGGTTGTCACAATCAATATTACAGATCAGGAGTAGACCCACCTTTATGTTTTGCATAAAATTTTCGACATTGACCCATATGTTGAAATCCACAAATAAATTCTTAGGCATTTGAATCCATCTAGGGCTGAAAAATAGATATCAGATACACATAATCGACAATTTATAGGATGGTTTTAGGACCATATTTTTAAGAAGTCAGATGAAAATCCAGAGTCCATTTCAGAACGACTTCTATGGCTAGCCAGAGGACCAAGTGTGTATGTATTATCTTACAATTCTTATGTAGTTAATGGTTAAACATTTTATACTAATGAACATGATGGAGACAGTACCATGCAGAATAGTGGGGTTACACTTGTGGCTGAAGCGATGCATGTTTCTAGTGATAAGGACATAAATCCAATTTATGCAAATATGTCATACTTTGGCATCATCAAACAAATATGGGAGTTGGATTATACGGAATTTCAAGTTTTGATTTTTCAATGAAAGTGGGTTGATAACAAGAGTACTGTTAAAATAGATGAATTGGGATTTGTGAAAGTCGATTTCAGTAAGGAAGGGGAGAAAGAAAAACCATTTATAATGGCATCATAGGCAGTGCAAGTATTTTATGTTCCAGATCTCGCAAACCGAAACTGGTCAATTGTTCTGTTATCGACCGAAACAGCTGAAGGGTCAGATGAAAATTCAACAGAGGATGACCCTTTCATTGGGACTTCTCAATCATTTCACAGTGGTCCCAATGTTGATGATGTTTTGTATGTCAGAGGAGACCACAATGAAGGGATATGGATAGTCGATAGAGGGGTAAAATCTCTCCAGCCTTTAAAAAAAAGAGAGTTCAATAATTAGGTTATTTATTTTATTGTAATATAGATTGTGTTACATTATGTTATTATCTGTTCACTGCTGCTTTTATGTGATCTAAATTAAATGTTAAACCACTTCTGCAGATAATGACTTATTCACCTGCTGATGCACCCAATTCCGAGACACAACAGTTCTCTCAACCTGTTGCAACTGGTCCCACTACTAAGGTACAACAGGTCTCTCAACCTGTTGCAGCTATTCCCACTGCTGAGGTACAACAGGTTTCTCAACCTATTGCTTCTAGTCCCAGTGCCGATGATAGCGCTTTAGAGGAACATAATGATGATGTAGAAACCGAGGAAATAGTAGGCAATGAAACCCTGATGGCACAAAAAAATAGGTGCGCCGTAGTTTGATAGTTTTAGCCAAAATCCTTAAGGAAAAAGCAAAAGGCATCAAATATGAGGTGGGATGGAATAAGAGAGGCCAGCATGTAAACCCCAACAAAGCCATGTTTAGTAGCTACATTGGAATCGTCACTCAGTAAAACGTGCTGATTGATGTAGAGTCGTGGAACCATGTTGTCAGCGGGTTGAAAACATTAATGTGGGACAAGATTACGGTAACATTATAATATCATTTATTTAATTTATTAAAATAAAATAAAATAAAATACTAAAATATTGACTAACTCTTCATTATCTCTTACAGAGTGCATTTATAGTAGATGTCTCGCACAAAGAATATGTATTAAGACTGGTAGGAAGGGTTCATAGAGGATTTCACACCATTTTCACAAAACATCATCTGAAATATGCTGAAGGGAAAATCAAGCCGCACCCACATACTCTTTATGCACACTTGATATTCCAAGGAGCATGGGATGTATTTTGAAACCGCCGTGCGGAGAAGAATTTTCAGGTACATTGTGTTTAGTTACACATTGTTTAATGTTTCATGTATTCATCACTTTGATTGACAGTTTTTTATTTATGAAACAACAACTGAGTGTTGAAAATAAATAACGGGCAGCAAAACCAGTGTACCCCTACCCTAAAGCAAGGATGGTGTATGCTTCAATTGAAAAACAATTAGTATGTATTTTAAAAGTACTGTAATACTTTTATGTGACATAAAACAACACTATAACCATGTTTCTCTGTTTATATGCAGATTGATGAATCAAAATCCCAAGTCACTTCCATCCCATGCCATGTGCTATGGAAGGAGGCTCGTGTTAATAAAGAGGGGAAACTGGTAGATGAAAACACACAAAAAGTGTGGGAAACATGTGTAAGTATTACATAATATAAATTTTGTTTTTCTTTAAATCACTATTACATAAAGATGATTACTTATTTTTCCATATTTTTTATTTGACATAGTCACAGGAATCAATAACACCCGCACCGGATGCAGACATACTTTCAGCGGCCTTGAAACAGCCAGAATAGTATGGCCACATCAGAGGTGTGGGTTTTGGGGTGACACCCCAGAAGTATTTAAAAAAAAACAAGAGGATGAACAAAATAAAGAAATGAAAATGATGATAGATAGAGTAACTACCCTTGAAGAAAGAATCTAAAGTCAAGGAGAGTTGATAACAACTTTGATGGGGGAGAGGCGAAGAGAATAAACAACTCAAGAACAACCCGCACGAGAAGATCCCGCCCCACCCCCACCAGCTTTGAGGCGAACCATTTTCCTCAAATACCTGACTTAATCGAGTTAATCAATGTTATAATATTTGTTTCTGTTAAATGTGAATTACATAGACACTGATACCTTTCTTGTAATGATATTCTACAGGGTGAAAATGACTGTGATTTATATCTGTCAACTCCCACCCATCGCCTTGTAGTGAGGGCTACAGTGTTCAATATGTAGAATGACACGCTACACTTCAGACCACTTCCAACCGGTCATGTCAAAGTGTCAATTAACATAGCTCATGAGCCAAGCGCCAAGCTACCCATACCAAATGATGATGATGACATTCATACGGTGTAAAAAGTTGTTGGAACATTCATTGCATGGCCGTCGAATCTTGTAAAAAAACATGTCGACCAGGAGGTATTCATTTCCAATTCATTTTTCAAGCAGAACCTTTAACATTAAATTAGAAAAGGGATGAAACGATGAATGTTATTACAGAAGGACAAAATAGAGGATCTAAAATGAAAGAGCGGCTCAAAAGGATCAACCAACTGATCAAAACGATCTACTGAGAGCACCTTCACCCCGCCCGTTCTATATCCACATTTAATATCATTGCAAGCTCATGTGGATACGAAAATGAAAGGCAGCAAGAGTCACACAATTTTTTGTGAAAAAGATATGTACGGGGAGGAAACATTAGATTTTGTTAGTGCTGACACTATAGCTGAAATCATCGCATACGACTGGCTAGGCGCCATAGTTATAAATGTATACATGATGTATGTTTTCATGATTTGATTTTACAGAAGATGATATACTATGATAATTATGGCTAAATACTTTTCATATTTTTCACAGGCATATATATGAAAAACAATTGAAGGGATTTTCCCATGAATACATTTTCGGACTCGTTAGTCCTGACACCATTTCTACAGAACAAGAAGAAATAGATTCCGTTTTTTTAGGCTGAATTAATGTTAAGCCTGCTCAGAACGTTTCAATGCAGAATTACGACTGATAGAATCTTTTTAATACGAACGTTGCAGGGGCAAAAACCTACATTTTAACTATATCAATTATATTTTCATTTCTATCAGTACTTAATCCTTTTTGTGTTTTTAGGCAACATTGGATGCTCATTGCAGTCAATTTGGATACTCCAAAGATTTATTTTATGGATTCACTGCATGTATATCCAACAAACCGACCACACATGATGGCGATTGTAAATTCATAATACACTAGATCCAACATTTTAGAACTAAATATCTAGTTATATAATTTATATTATCTTTTAATTAGGATTCTGTTATGATAGGGTGGTGTATGAATATCATCTAAAGGCTGGAATGAATCCAGGGCCTAAGGATGACAAGGCGCACAAGATCTACAAATGGAGAAGTATTAGGGTATATATAATTATATTTCACTATCCAAATACATATCAAAATAGATTAATTATTTTTCTTGATGCTTCTTCAGTGTCCAAAACAAACAAAAGACAAGGACTGCGGTTATTATATTTGTAAATTTATGAAAGAGATCATATTTCATGAACAAACTAGCATCCCTAGAGAGGTATTTTTGAAAATAATTACTACTTCATTTAAAATAATTATTAATCCTTTATGTATTTATATTTTTTTAGTACTACTATGACTATCGCAAAAACTCCTATTCAGAAGATGATATATATGTCTTTAGAAACGAATGGGCAGTGTACCTGATGGAGGAACGTAAACAAATAGAACAATGAAGGTGAATTTCTACTACTTATGTTATCTTTATAATATCATTGATATATACCATTTTTACAGTCATTGAACATCTATGATCACCCTTTATTATGTTTCATATCCTTATATTATGAAGAATGGTTTTAGAAATGATTTGAGTTTCTAGTAAAGAATAACTTAATGAGAGACTCTTATGAACTACTGACATATGGAATACTGAGTAGACACGTTCAGATTGTTTTGATAATTTATGAAAATGATCCATGAGTCATTTATGACATTTAAGAATCAACCGCACCTCAATCCGACGCACAGTGTGACCGGTATGGCTAAAAGTGTCTGATATCAGTTTCAAATTGACATTAACTTTAGAAAACAACACTACTGACATAAGAAATACTGAGAAAATGCATTCATATTGTTTTGATACTATAGGAAAATGATACATGAGTCATTTGGGATGTGTACGAATTGACCTCACCTCAATCCGACACATGGTGTGACCGGTATGCCTAAAAGTGTCTGATATCAGTTTCAAATTGACATTAACTTTAGAAAACAACACAAGTAACATATGGAAAACTGATAAAATGCATTCAAATTGTTTTGATACTTTAGTAAAATGATCCATGAGTCATTTTTGATGTGTACGAATCAACTGCACCTCAATCCGACACACGGTGTGACCAGTATGGCTGAAAGTGTCTGATATTAGTTTCAAATTGACATTAACTTTAGAAAACAACACTACTGACATATTGAATATTGAGAAAATGCGTTCGGATTGTTTTGATACTTTAGTAAAATGATCTATGAGTCATTTGTGATGTGTAAGGATTGACCACACCTCAATCCGACACACGATGTGACCGATATGGATAAAAGTGGCTGATATCAGTTTGGAATTGACATAAACTTTAGAAAACAACACTACTAACATACGGAAAACTGATCAAATTCATTAGGATTGTTTTTATACTTTATGAAAATGATACATGAGTAATTTGTGATGTGTAAGAATCAACCGCACCTCAATCTGATGCACTATGTGACCATTATGGCTAAAAGTGTCTGATATTAGTTTCAAATTGACATTAACTTTAGAAAACAAGACTACTGACATATGGAATACCAAGAAAATGCATTCATATTGTTTTTATACTTTATAAAAATGATCCATGAGTCATTTGTGACATGTAAAAATCAACCACACCTCAATCCGATGCACGGTGTGACCGATATGGCTAAAAGTGTCTGATATCAGTTTGAAATTGACATTAACTTTAGAAAACAACACTACTGACGTACAAAAAACCGAGAAAACACGTTTGGATTGTTTTGATAATTTAGGACAATGATCCATGAGTCATTTTTGACGTGTACGAATTGATCGCACCTCAATTCGATGCATGGTGTGACCGGTATAGCTAAAAGTGTTTGATACCAGTTTCAAATTGACATTAACTTTAGAAAACAACACTACTGACATACGGAATACCAAGAAAACAAGTTCATATTGTTTTTATATTTTAGGAAAATGATCCATGAGTCATTTGTGACGTGTAATAATCGACTACAACTTAATCTGATGCATGGTGTGACCGGTATGGCTAAAAGTGTCTGATATCAGTTTCAAATTGACATTAACTTTAGAAAACAACACTACTGACATACGGAATATTGAGAAAACAAATTTGGATTGTTTTTATATTTTAGGAAAACGATACATGAGTCATTTTTGATGTTTAAGAATCAAACTCACCTCAATACGACACACGGTGTGATTAGTATGGCTAAAAGTGTCTGATATCAGTTTCAAATTGACATTAACTTTAGAAAACAACACAAGTAACATACGAAAAACTGAGAAAATTATTTCATATTGTTTTGATACTTTAGGAAAATGATTCATGAGTCATTTGTAATGTGTACGAATCAACCTCACCTCAATCCAATGCACAGTGTGACCAATATGGCTAAAAGTGTCTGATATCAGTTTGAAATTGACATAAACTTTAGAAAACAACACTACTGACATACGGAAAACTGAGAAAAAGCATTCAGATTGTTTTTATACTTTAGAAAAATGATCCATGAATCATTTTTGACGTGTAAGAATTGACTGAACCTCAATCAGACACATGGTGTGATCGGTATGGCTAAAAGTGTCCGATATCAGTTTCAAATTGACATTAACTTTAGAAAACAACACTATTGACATACAAAATACTGATAAAATGTGTTCGGATTGTTTTGATAATTTAGGAAAACGATATACGAGTCATTTGTGACATGTAAGAATTGACCACACCTCAATCCGACACACGGTGTGACCGGTATGGCTAAAAGTGTCTGATATCAGTTTCAAATTGACATTAACTTTAGAAAACAACACTACTGACACACGGAATACCAAGAAAACACATTTGGATTGTTTTGATACTTTATGAAAATGATCCATGAGTCATTTTTGATGTGTAAAAATCGACCTCACCTCAATCCAATGCACGGTGTGACCGGTATGGCTAAAAGTGTCTGATATCAGTTTGAAATTGACATAAACTTTAGAAAACAACACTTCTAACATATGGCAAACTGAGAAAACACATTCAGATTGTTTTGATACTTTAGGAAAATGATCCATGAGTCATTTTTGACATGTATGAATCAACTACACCTCAATCCGATGCACAATGTGACCGGTATGGCTAAAAGTGTCTGATATCAGTTTCAAATTGACATAAACTTTTGAAAACAACACAAGTAACATACGAAAAACCAAGAAAACGCGTTCTGATTGTTTTGATACTTTAGGAAAATGATCCATGAGTAATTTGTGATGTATATGAATCAACCTCACCTCAATCCGATGCATGTTGTGACCATTATGGTTGAAAGTGTCTGATATCAGTTTCAAATTGACATAAACTTAAAAAAACAACACAAGCAACATACAACAAACCGATAAAACATGTTCTGATTATTTTGATACTTTAGGAAAACGATCCATGAGTCATTTGTGACATGTACAAATCAACCACACCTCAATATAATGCACGGTGTGACCAGTAAATCTTTTCATTAGATAAAGAATCAGTATTTATTAAATGAGATAAATCATCCAAAAACATATTGATTTTACATTATTCCCTTTCATTGTTATCAGAATGAAAACATTTGAGTTTATCATTTTCATATTTTAGTTTCACATTTCCATATTAATGTATTCTTTCATATTAATGTTTTAATTTATTTTATTATTGTATTACTAACATAATATTTATTTTCTTATATAGGTGAATTTTTTTCCTTGAGTTCAGATGCTTTGTTCAGAAACAAATACCGTGGACGATAATTTTTGAGAGAGGATCACAAATATCAAAGGATGAAACATTAATGTTTATAACTGTTTTTGGATAATTGTAATTGTAACCATGTAAAACATTGTTTGAAATGTATATAGCAGTGTTTTGTTTTTGTATTCATGTTGTTAAGTAAATGTATATAGCATTGTTTTTCAAAATATTGTGTGCGGGTGCTATTTTGTGTAGGTGTGCAGGTGATGGTTTGTTCAATTATGTTGGTTTGTGTAGGTGTGAAGGTGTGTAGGTAGTGGATGTGCAGGTGCAGGGGAAGGTGCCTTTATCAGCACTTTTTTGAGCGCTGATAAAGGATACATTTAACAACGCTAAAAGATCGCTGATAAAGGGCCCTATTATCAACGCTCCGAAAAGCGCTGATAAAGGGGACCCCCTTTATCTATTTAGGCATTAAAAGTGCTTTTATAGCACTGTTAATGCCAGTTTTTAGCACTGATAAAAGGCCAAGTTGTAGTAGTGAATGTCCTTCTATAATATATAATATGTCTATCCAGATCATACCTGAATGTACCAAAAGTGCTTCGCTGACCCCTGTAGCATATAAGTAGCCAAATTGACCCTCCTCTCAGCTAGAGTCTTTAAATGGTCAAGTATCATCTCTATGGATTCAATCCAGAATTTAGCTCCCTCAGGTCCACCCTCTCCAGTGAAAGTTGGAGGGTGCTGTAGCTGAAACTCCCTTATCAACTCTGACATGATTTTCAGAACCTGACTCAAATCTCTCTTCATGAATTGCATGAAATGAGAAAAGTTCTCTCGGAATTTCACCCCTTCCTCCTCAGTTGGAACTAACGGTGCCTCAAGTTCCCTTTCTAGAAGTTTTTTTTGAGTCATACCCCTCAGTCTCCCTCTCAACAAGCGTCATAGAGGCATAACTCTTCAAATACAAACACACTTCTTATGTCTCATAACTCAACCTTATAACATTTATGTAATAAAAGAAAGAAAAAAAACAAGTTTCAACATGTTATTTCCCCCTTCTCACGCCATAATATCAACAACGAGGCCTTATTACTACCCTTAACCATTCTACTCCTAGGTCTTGGTTAACACGGGTACACACATTCTCATTAATTAATTCCCACAATTAATTAATTACATCATTTCAAATTAATTAATTCATCAATTAATTAATCAAATTCATCTCATTATTCATGTTTCTCATTAGGAACATTTTTTCTCATTTTGCATCATTATTTAAATATCATAATAATGAAAAATAGTTCAAGTTCAACTACTCATAACATGTTTTACCGTGAGTGCCTAGAATGATGCATGTCACAATAAACCTAAGTGCCTAGAATGATGCATGCAGACTCAAATTTCATGCCTCTTTACGCCATGAATCAAAATTCAACAATTGTCAAAACAAATATCACATCACACCACCAGTGTGTCACCCAAGGTGAAATAATATCCAACTGTAACAACAAACAACAATCACAACAATCCCACCATGAGTACCCGATTTTTCCCCAGTACACGGGTTTTCAACTCCCATGCACGAGCTCATTACCAAGCCCCAAATCTTCCTAGTCTCCTGCTTAACTTTCCCAAAACAATAATACAACATAATAAGAAAGAAAAGAAAACACCTTTGATACCACTTTGTAACATCCTGACCTAGGTGCCACTAAACGGTGCCCCAAGCCGATTGGTCACATGCCCTCAAGTGTGCCCCCCGTACGCTAGAGGGTTTCAACTAGCATTGAGGGTCTGATAAGTCAGTCATGGGGATACTGTACCCTCTTTTATCAAAATAAGGCATCAATGGAAGAAAACAACAATAAACAAGTACAAAATCATTTAAATAACCAGAACAATATGATGTCACATAGTAGTCAAAACAATAAATACAATATTTCAACTAAAAGGGAAAACATGCTATGACAATGCAATTATTAATTTTCTACAATGCAACTAAAAATTAAAGACACAAAAACTCCAAAGCAGGTCCCAAACCACATCTGGTTCCCTCACCCATGCTCCATTCCCAAATAACAACCTATCCCAGGGCCTTTCTCTTATCATTTCCTACAAAAACAAAGTCTTCTCGGGTGCCGATCAGGTGACTTGAGTAGGGTGTGAGTACGACTTAGCATTCCACCACCAATGGTGTCTAAAACAAGTCCAGTCAAAAGAAAATGGATACAATTCTATGAAGCAATAAATATAGTGCATAATTAAATAGTATCACATTGTCATTTATTCTTAAATCATCACATTAGACCTAGTTTCAATTCATGCCTCACATTTAAATCATAATTCATTATTGTCATTCATTTGGCGTTGAACACTATTTCAAGCACCCCAAATATCATTTGGTGTTGAACTCCATGTCAATCACCCCAAATCCCATTTGGTGTAGATCTCCATGTCTAACACCCCACATCACAAGCTTGGATAACTATCGAGGAGGAACACCATACCCAAGTCCCAACTTCTAAATCGATCTAGAACACCATGTATAACACCCACATTCTCAATCATTTAAATCATTCATTAATTTAAAATAATTAACCACATCATTCCCTTACTAATCCAAAAATTAGTTAAGCATATCAAAAATACATTAGTTAACCCAACAATTAACTAAGTACACAACCCATTAATTAATTAATTAATCAATTAATACAAATATTATTTTATAATTAATTCTTCATAATTAATTATCCAGGTCAAATATCACTTATCATAATTAATTTTCATAATTAATTATCTTTAATCAACAACATGGAACATAATTAATTCACCATAAATTATCTTACATGGCCAAATGTTATCTCATAATTAATTCCCCCAAATTAATTATCTTAAACCCAATCAAATTTTATATCTCAAATACAATATCCAAAAATCATAAAAAAAATCCCCAAATCAATTATCTATTTAGGAAGCCCCTTAGTTCCAAAATTAAATCATAAATTAAATCATAAATTAAATCACCAAGGTAACTAC
Organism: Viscum album; assembly: GCA_963277665.1. Taxonomy (NCBI): domain Eukaryota; kingdom Viridiplantae; phylum Streptophyta; class Magnoliopsida; order Santalales; family Viscaceae; genus Viscum; species Viscum album. The sequence continues at coordinate 1,584,909,114 of OY728141.1, read as the reverse complement.
AAGTCAAATACACATTCCTAATTACTCCAATTTAGGAAATAAATTATCAAGGGATGCAAGAAAATAAATAATATCACATAAAAATATCAAATCCAAGACCATGGGAGTTCGATTTAGACCATCTACCTTGGTTTGTTGATGGATTTTAACCCAATGGAAATCCCCAAAATCTGATTGGCACAAAGACATCGATCAAGATCTAGATCTAAATCCCTAAACACAAAATTAAGATTAAAAGCATCATGATCTTTAAGATCTAGATCTAAATTCGCAATACTAGATATAGATATCAACTCATAGGTTTATATCTATGGAAAAATGGATATATTCCATGAAAATATCAAAAAAAAGATAGAGGAAAGAACAAGAGAAGCAAAAGGATGAAATCCACTTACTGGGAAGAGAGAGGATCTTCAATCCGAGCTTTAGATCTCAAAGAATGGTGTTTAAATCACCTTTTTAGAAGGATATGTGATCACCTAGAATTTTTTAAGCCTAATCCTAGGTTGAAATAGAGGGGTTTTGGGGGTTCGTGTGATTTAAAAACTAATTTTCAGATAATTAAAACTCGCACGCATGGTTTCCTAGGCAGGGGTGCACAGTTAGGGTAAACCATGAACCAACTATGCAAACCTCTCTTTATAGGTTTAAATGGTTACCTAGGAAGGGGCGCATGGTTAGGGTAAACTGTGCTCCAATAATGCAGACCTCTCTATCCAAGTTTTCATAGTTTCCTGGGTTTAGGCGCACAATTTTTTAAACCGTGCACAAACTGTACACAACCATATATCCATTAAGTTTTCTTAAAAACTCACCCAAAATCACCCTAATACACAAATCCAAAGAAAAGGTACTTAAAAACATCAAAAGTACCTACAAAATTATCCTAATATGACTCCAGAAAATGCTAGGATCTTACAAGTGTTGATGCAGGGAGATCGAGTTGTGGTGTATGGGTCTCAGTAGATAAGGCCACCTGAGTAGAATTACCCTATGCATGACCTCGAGTTGGCAGTAGTGGTTTATGCTCTTATGTGTTGGTGACAATATCTTTTGGGAGAAAATTTTACAATTTATACATATCACAATAACTTTAAGTATATATTTTCACAGCGTGATTTGAATCTTCAGTAGTGGATATGGGTTGAGTATATGCAATCTTTAAATTTTGAACTGGCATATATGATCGAGAAGGGAAATAGTGTGGTTGATTCATTGAGCAAGAAAACTTAGAATCATATGGTTCAGGAGTTGAGTGCAGAGTGGAAGATAATGACATTGCTGGATGAAATGCATGCGGTGGTTCAGGAGAGTTAGGACAAGATAAATATGGTTTCAGTAGTTGTGGAGTATACAATTTTGAGATGGATCTGGGGTAGACAGTATGAGAATCTAGAATACTTAGCCTTAATGGAAAGCTTTTAAGGTGGGGAGACATCTTTGGATTGGTTGATAGATAATAATGAGATCATCTATGTGAGAAATCAATCAATTATACCAACGAGCATGAGACATGAGCTCATGTGGTAATTTCATACCTCAAAGTGGGCGGTGCATCTAGGTGTGACCAAAATTTACTGTGACCTACAATGATAGTTTTGGTGGCCAGACATGAAAAAGGAGATAGTAGTAGGTTTTGTGACAAGATGCTTCACATGTCAGCAGATGAAGGAAGAGCATCAATGACCTAGAGGTTGACTACAACTATTGTCTATTATGAAATGGAAGTGGGATAGTGTGACAATAGATTTTGTGGTAGGTCTCTCAAAGACTCTTATAAATAATGATGCTATTTGGGTTATCATGGATTTTCTTTGCAAACTCACTTTGGTGGCTCAATTTTTTCTTCACCGCCCCTCAGTTGATGAGTTTGATCAGTTAGTTTTTAAATCCTAGGATCTACAAGAGCGTGAAATCATCAGATTAATTGATCAGAGACACATCATGATTCAATTTGGGTTGGAGGAGGACTTGATCATTTCATGGTCCATGGATCCTCATTGTTCCAATGGATTTACCTTTTATCAGTTTCAGTGAAGCTTTGAGTTTCATATGAGGCGTGATACATCGACAATGGCGACATGGGTTAGTCTTCCTGGTCTACCACTTTCATTTCAAAATCCTTTCATTCTGTGCACTCTCGGGAATATGATTGGATGATATATTTTTTATGATCATCAAACCAAGGCTATGTGTCACCCCATCTTCCCACAAATTTGTGTTGAGTTTGATGTTGCAAGGCCACCAATTAACTGGGTTTGGATCATGTATGGGAAAGATTTTTGGTGGAAATAGAAGGTCATCTTTGATTCTTGGATGCCCTTTTGCATTTTTTATGGTCGGATTGGTCACCTAGAGTTGGTATGTCGTAGCAAGGCTTGAAGTGGATCTAACCGGCAGTGAAGAGGGTGCACTATGGTGGATGTGATGCTGCTGGTTTGGATCATCCAATGTTGAGGGATCCTCCAGTGGTTGTTCTGCCAGGGCGAGATTCTGTGGAGGTTGAAGATCAAGGATGGTCTAGGATTTCTTGTGGCCACACACTGGATAAGGAGCAAAGGTGGGCTTGTGCAGAGTGGGAGGCAAAGCAAGCTAATCACACATGGGTCTTTATGCCTGATGGTGTTACGAAGGAGGTGCAGATGCTGATGAATCCGACAGTAAGTATGGTTTTTAATTGACTAAGGTCTAATCTTGGTGTTGGAGATGTGTCTCCTTTGGATGATGTTGTGGGTTCTTGTCACCCAAGATCAAAAGTTGTTAATGAGGGGTCTCTATACAATGTGGTTTGTGGTTATTGTGCACTGATCATGGATTCATGTGTATCAGGTGAAGAGGTTCCGCATATCTTGGGTGCTCTTGTTGATATCGATGAAGGCTTGAATATTAATGTACCTATTTGTAACCATTTTCAAGAACTGAAGAATGATGAGATCTCTCATGTAGAGGAGGGTAATCAAGTGATTGAAGTTTCCAGCATTCAACTTGATTTCTCATCTCAGAATGCGGTGACCGTAGAAGGTGAAATGAGGAAGGAACTACATGATGTTCATGAATCTGTGGAGCACCCACAATTTTTATCCATGATTGATACTAACAGGAAATATCAACAGGACTTGGGAGCGAATCATGGTTACAAAACCATACATATCCCTAGAAAATGGGGTGATGTCTCTAATAGTGACAAAGAAAATGTTAGTGGCATGGTCAGACCTTCCTATAGTGACATTTTTTGGGGTGGGAATAATAAGGTGTCTGAAAATGAAGAAGTTATGAATACCCCAACAAGAGGAAGGCTGAGGAAATACTATTCTTACCTACCAAAGTCGATTTCTACCAGGTCTTCTATCAAGAAGGAAAGCATGGCTATCCCTTGTCTGAAAAAGGGTAAGCAATCTTCTAAGGAGTTTATATATTTGGAGCAATTGAATCTTAGAAGAAAGTATGCCAAGATTCTGAAGCACTATGAAAGCTCAGAGTGGGAATCAACTATTTTGGAGGATGAAACCTATCATGGATGTGGTGATGGGTATGAATTTTATGATCTACAATTGTCTTTTTCTGGTTTGTTATCCTTGCTTGCTATACTTTTATTTCATTTTAATAAATGATCATAGGTTTTCCTATGACAGGGATTTTTTTGGTATGTGTGGGAGATAGTTTATTTTCATGGGGTTCCATGTACTATAGTTTTAGATTGTGATTCATGATTTACTTCAAACTTTTGGCAGGGCTTGTAGAAAGTTCTTGGCACATATGTATTTTTGAGTACGGATTTCCACCCATAGATAGATGGGTAGTTAGAATGTACTATACAGGTGCTTGAGGATATGCTATGGAAATGTGTGCTTGCCTTATATGGATCTTGGGAAAAGCACTTGGCTTTAGTGGAGTTTTCCTATAACAACAATTATCAAAAATCTATACAGATGGAACCATATGAGGCTCTTTATGGTAGGCCATATAGATCACCAATATTCTAGATAGAGGCTGGTGAGTCATAGTTGTTGGAACTGAGTCTCATATAGGAGACATCAAAGCAGGTACAATTGATTTGGAAATGTATAACTATGGATCGGAGTAGACATAAGTCATATGATGATAGAAGGAGATGACCCCTAGAGTTTACAGAGGGTGATCGTGTATTCCTTCAGGTGTCACTTAGGTTGGGTCACTGCAAGATTCATAGGTAGGGAAAGTTGGTGCCCTGATTTATTGGACCATTTGAGATAGGGGAAAGAGTCAGGTCAGTGGCGTACCGATTTTATCTTCTATAGAGATACAACACTATGCATGATGTTTTCCATGTATCACAACTTAGGCGGTATCATTCCGAACCTTCTCATGTGATCACTGTGGATGAGGTTGACCTTGATATAGAGGTGTCCTTTTAGGAGCATCTGGTACATGTATTGGATCGTAGTGAGAAAGTGTTGTGGGGAAAGGTCATGCCGATAGTTTGTGTGTTATGGAAACATGGATGTGTACAAGAGGAAACTTGGTAAATAGAAGAAAATATGATGGATCAATGGACTGATAATTTTTGGCTCAAAAACTTATAAAGGATTGAGAGTGCAGCTCGAGGAAGAGTTGTTATAAGGTGGGGATATTGTAAGATCCCGTTTTTTGGAGATATCTCTGGTGAAATTTAAGGTGCCTTTTGTTTTTTACTTAATTATCTTTGATTTTATTTATTACTTGGGGTGTGTTTGGATTGATTCTAAGAAAATTTTGGAGAAAAAGGGGTTGTGCACAATTTGCACATGGTTTGTATAAACCGTGCGACTGTCTAGGAGAAATCTTGTGCTCTCTTGTCTTTTGAGGTAGTGGATTCGGCATGGTTAAAGCATGGTTTAGGAGGCCATGTGAGGAAACTGCATGAGGTACCCCTTGAAGTAGTGGATAACACATGGTTAGTGCATGATTTGTCTAACCGTGCAACTAAACCATGCGTGAGACAACAATGAGATCCTAAAATTGTGGATCTCAATCGTTTTTACCTTTTAGTGCCCAGTTTATTCTCCTATGCAGACCTAATGTGTGATTTTAATTTATTAAGGGCAAAGGAAGGTTATTCCATTGACCTAGAGGGATTATAATGCCATCAGACCTCCGCTCTTTGAGATTGAAATCCCAAATCGAAGATCCTCTCATTACCCGGTAAGTGGATCTCATCCCAATGCCTTTCCCTTTCATTCTCCTCTCTTTCCTTGATACTTTGATGGAATATATCCTCTATTTCTTTAGATCTAAACCTATTTATTAATATCTATATCTAATATTTTAGATCTATATCTAAATTGAATAGATCCTGATATCTTGGTTTTAGTTTAGGAATTTAGATCCGGAACTCATATTACGTCGTTGTGATGCTCGTATTTTGGGGATTTCTGTTGAGTTAACTTCCATCAATGAATTGAGGTAGGTGGTCTAAAATCTAATTCTCATAGTTTTGGATTTGATACATATATAAAAATTTTTAGAACTGTTAGCATCCTTTATAAATTTATTTTCTTAAATGGGGTTAATTAGGTTGACCAATTGATTTATCAAAGCATTGTTGAATTAAATGATTAGTTGAGGAATTAATCATGAGACTAAGGGACTTCCCTACTAGATAATTAATTTGGGAAATTGATTACAAGATTTAGGGATTATAATCTATATAATTAATCAAGGAATTAATTGTGAGATATTGGATGGGTTAAGTTGAGATAATTAATTGTGAATTAATTATTTTCTTTGAGATTATGATCTAGATAATTAATTGTGGGATTAATTATGAAGAGATGATATTTATAATGAGATACTTAATTCTAAAAAATTAATTATGATATATTAATTTTGATATTTTTTAATTAATTATTTAATTAATTAATGGTATTGAGGCATTTAGTTAATTGTTGTGTTAACTAATGAATTTGATGTGTTTAACTAGTTGTTGGATTAGTAATTGAATTGATGTGTAAAATTAATTATGAATTAATTACATGTAAATGAATGGGAACATGGTCATTCTAAATTGATAAGTATACTTGGTAACATGGTCATTATACTTGTGAGTAAAGAGAATGGGAACATGATCATTCTATTAGGGAGTAAGCATGGTAACATGGTCATCTTACTTATGAGTAAAGAGAATGGGAACATGGTCATTATATTGAGGTGTAATCATGGTAACATGGACATCTTAATAAATGTTTGTGATATTGGTAACTTTGCTAATGTGTCTTATAAATTTGAAATTAAAGAATGGGAATAATGGAACTTAGAGTTATGGCCTCACACGAGAATATTTCAAACTCTGTCATGAGTCAAAATAGGTAATGGGATATCACAACACCTTTGAATACTTTGATATCTAGAAAGAATCAGGTATTAAGATATGATATTACCTGGGGAAAACTTTGGTATCCTATATGATAAAAAGCTAGTATTGGAATACGAGTCTCCTTGGGAACCCTGGAGTTAATGTAGTTAGATAAGAATAAATGATAATGTAATAACTAGTTATTTATACATTTTACTTATTTCTTATATAACTACATACACTACCTTTTAATTGAACTTATTTTAGACACTTTTAGTGGTGGAATACTGAGTTGTACTCACACCCTTTTCATGTTTCTTGATCGACAGCCAAATAGATTATATTGTTGTAGGACAGGATAAGGGAAAAGGCCCTGGGATGGATTGCTGATTTGGGGTGGAGCTTGGATGAGGGGACAAGACATGATATGAAACCCGCTTGGGGAGTCATAGTGTCTTTACTTTCAATTTCATTATAGACACTTGACACTTATATCGACATAGCATGTTTTTCCCTTTCAATTGTGTATTGTATTTCCTATTCGGTTATCTTGTGATATGAGTATTTTTCTAGTTATATATGCTTATGCATTTGTTTATTTATTTTCACTGGTGTTTTAATCTGATAAATGAGGGTATAGTCTCCCCATGAATGACTTTCTAGACTCTCACTACTAGTCAGTAGCCTCTAGCATACATGGAGGCATTCTTGAGGTCACGTGGTGAACCAGCTTGGGGCATCATCGTGTGGTTTCCAAGTCAGGATGTTACACCAACTCACCCCTCTATCATGAGATCTAGTATAACTCCTATAAGAGGCTCTATCTAAGTGGTACTTCCAATCCCATGCTAGGGTGCCACATCCCCTACCAAGACCTAAGAATCTAGTAGTACTCCAGCTACCTATCTGATAAATGGCAGCTCAGATATTCCTAGACTCTAGTACTTTCCCTAATTCTTTGCCAATATTTTGTGGCTATGTGGTTCTAAAATACCTCTGAGGATGGACCATAGTTCCACAAAAACAAAACTCTACTATGGGGTAAGGATGTTGAGGATGTTTATGGTCCAAATTTCCAAACTAATAACACTACATTGGACCATGGTTATGAAATGACTTCTCAATGCCCTGAAGCTCTTCCCACTACTTCCCTGATGATAATTATCATAGAAAAACTTCATGAAACCAGATGAAAAGATCATAGATCACCCTATTGAAGCTACTAGGACACCACCGAGGGCCTCTCTCAAATTTCCTTCTGTGATGAGATCTTGATTTATTATGACATCATAAATACTTAATAAAAATACATTCACTATAAACCCAATCTCATAGTAATTCCCATCATGTAAATTCCTCACCCCGGTGAACTCATCACCTTCCATGGATGGAGAAAACTATTGTATGTTGGTAAAATGTCCAACATAATCTATCACTAACATCCCCTCTTATATTAGATGCATGAGCTCTCAAGACTTCTCATTCCTCAACATTTCTATATAGAAGTGCCTTAGAAAAATCACCTTGAAATCCTTCCAGGATAGCACCTCTTTCTATCTATCCTACTATAGAATGTCCCACCAACACTTGGATGATCCTTGAAGTATATAAGTTTCAATATTAACCCTCCTATATGTGGGTGTCTCCAGATGATATAAAATAATATAGATATATTCAATATATATCTCAACTACCTTAGTGACTCCCCACACAGTGAACATTGGCAGATGTTTCAGTTGGAACGCTCTCATCAGCTCAAAAATTGAAGGTTAGGTAAAGACAGTCTCCCTCTCCATGGATCTCATGACCCTTAGGAATATATCACGAAGCCGATCATCTATTTAATTCTCTAAATCTGTTTGAAGTTGCAGCTCAACTACATTAGGATTAGACTAACTTCCACTCTCATGATTATCAATTCAAAGATAGTGAGGAGTCATTTCCTCTAAAAAGGATTAATGCACACCTTAGAACACAAGTTATGCAATAGGATCAACCTCAATAGGTGAAAACAAGAGGACCACTAGATAAATCTTTCTCTACACTTGGATTAACATGTGAATTTTCATAGCATAATAGATTCTTTTATTTCTTTTTATTAGGTATAATAGGGTTCTCATTTCAAAGTTTATAATGGAAAATATGTCATATGTAATAAATATTTCCCTATCATGAACAACGAATGCCAAAATATATCGCTATGTGCCTATCATGATTCCTACATAATAATTTTCTTCTATACCCACCCACAAGTATAAAAATTAATAAAAAGTTACATCACACAAAAAGTTAATCACCTGAGGTGAAATAACATCTACTATAACAAGAAAATATCAAGAATAACAATCTCATCCCATGGAACTCGGATTTTCCCCTTCACGTGGTTTAGTTACTCACATGAAAAAGATCACTACCATATCCTAACACATCCTATTCACTTTTCTACATTTACTAAATAATAAAAGCAATAAAAAATAAAACCTGATCCATTTATACCACTTTGTAAAATCCTTGTCCTCATACTCTATCATGTGACCAAGCTGGGTTGGCCATGTGACCTAAGGTGTATCTCCAAGTACACCAGTGGATTATAACTATAAGAGATGGTATAAGAAATATTGTGGAGAGACTATATACTACAGTACATAATAGTAGATACAATACAATAATATAAACAAGAATAGAGTAGCGAAGATAGTGGAAACAATATAAATAAACAAATAAGAAACCACAAATAAAGGTACAAAAACACAATAATCCAATAAAAATGAGATCATCTCAAGAAAGTATGAATGTATCTAAATTTTAAGATGAAATTTGTATAAATAAAATATAAGAAGAATTTATAAAAGACTCCATAAGACCTCGGTCTCGAACCTCATGTCGTTCCTGTCTCAAAGATATAACCTAGCCAGTAAGCACATCAATGATAGAGACCACTTACCTTATCCAAACATGCATCCATGAAATCTATCATGGTACCAAATGACTTCATGTATATGGTGTTAGAAAAAATTATTAGGTCAAGACCATAATGTAGAAAAAAAAATCTAGTATGAGGAATATAGTGCATAAAATAAAGCGATAAATTGAGTATTAATTTAATAAATTATGAATAAAATAATTCTACTGAACCTAGGGTTCTAGGATGACACCTCAGGTAATCCAAGCTTACTTTGGAATAATATATCATATCTCTAATCATGTTATGGAACCATGACAATAACAATCATAACCCTCCCAAGGTATATATCAAAATGATCATAGTGTAGGGTAAATAAAATCATGTAGATCACTATAATAATTATAACATAAATAATAAGTTCCCTATAAGTATTATATAATAACCATGAAAATTCATATATGAATTATTTCATAATCAAGAAGACCCATATATGAATTAAAACATAACTGTATAGATCTTTATAACCATTATAGCATAACCGGTCAGGGAACTATAAGTATTACAACATAACCAGGAATCTCCCTATAAGAATTACATCATAATTGGTACAAATCATATCAAACATATTATAATAATTATGTTATATCCCATTTCATTTATCATTTCAATTCCAAGGTCATTATCATGCTAGTATATCCACAAATCATCAAATAAACATGCCAAGCTGATCACAAATAATTATACCAATTTAAACCATGTGATTCCATCTCTTAAAATAACAACAAAACTCATTTTATGAAAATTAATATTATTAAGAATTTTTTTATCAAATTATCATACCACCTAGAGGCTCTAATACTAAACTACCAAAAACATAACAGGGTTGGTAGTGGCACACCTATTAGGTGGCCACAAGTGTTTAATGCAATGCCAATGGACCTAATGGGATCCAAAGGAAGGTCTAATAATAGGTTATCATCAATCAATGAATTGTTCAATAATTAAGGTCGTGCACATGGTGCGATGGGAAAATAAAAAATATATCACATAGTATTGAAAATTGAAATAGACATAAGGGATATGTTTTAGACTACCCACCTCAAATGGAGAAGGCACAAAAAATTATCAATATTTGAGGTAATGTCAGATTCCTCCATCCTTACCTTAAATGGAGATCTATGGTTTGTCTACAAGGGTAATAATTAACCAAGTAGAATATATTGTGGAAGTATTACCCTAAACCATGTGATATGGAACACCAAAACTCAAGGGAACATGGTTCTGGATTAAGATAATTGTTAGACGTCACCCGTTGGGAGGTATGAAAATTGAGAGGGGAGGTTAATGCATGACGACAACCACTGTAGGTTTTTAAATGTTGTGTATGGTATATTTATGGCGTAAATAGTTAATTTTTACTGTAAATTCCATGAATTAGCTTTATGATGAAAAAACATCACCAGGAATTTAAAGTGAATAAAAAACTATTTATGTTGTAAAATATAATTTCATGACATAAATATTCATTATGCAATGTTCATACCCTTTTATGGAGAAAAAGATTTCCAGGGGGATTTTCCTAAGGATTTTACATCGTAAATCCCATTTAGAATGTAAAAACCCGATTTACAAAATTCCTCATAACATTTATAGTGTAACCAAGGATTTTTATGGGGTCAGATTACCCTAGAATTTTATACAAATAAATACCTAATTTATGTATCACTTATCTTTACAAACCACTATTTCTGCTCCTTTGTAGCACTTACCCAGAACCATCCATTCTTGACCCACACTCTCCCTCAAAGGCTAAAATGATGAATCAATAGACTATTAAATTATATCAAAATGTTAAGAGATACATATCTAGAAAAGGTGGGATCTTGAAAATTTTCATCAAAAAACACATTGGGCATCATTGTATCAATAAAACATTCACCATATATATTTGGAAGGTACATACCAAATACCAAGTACCATCTGAAGAAAAATACCTATCACCCAGAACCCAATAAACATCCAATTTAATTCAATTTTAAAAAAACCCTAAATAAATTCACCTTGTGACATATCTACAAATAACAAATTAGGAATGATTTGTGGTAATAATAGATGGAATCCTATCACAATGATAGGAAAAGGCCCCATAATTCTCACCTGATTCCAAAATTATATAATATAATTAGAACCAAACTCTTATCCTAATTCACAAAAAATTAGAGATCTATAAAATTGGAACCATAATGAATGGAATATAGGAGTATGATTCCTTTTATTACCACAAAAAACCAACACGAATCATCCCTCTCAATTGGGGATAAAATAGAGGAATAGTGGGTGGGTGGGTGGTGGGATCTAGCTAAGATAGACCTCCCATGAACACTGCTTGAACAAAGAATGAAGGGAGATCAAACATGAAAATGTGGTTATATTAAGATTTAATAAAATGTAAAATTAAATTGTGAAACATTTCCATTGGGGCCATGGTAAAATCCCCTCACATAGGGAAGCCTCACGGTGCAACACCATGGGTGGCGACACATGGGCCCACTCCCACCTCCAGCTACAATATAGAAAAAGGAACCACAACATAGGAAACCTTGGGTATGGGGATAGGGGAAGATTGATACCCAATATCCTAAGGACCCTCTATAGTGTATCCATTAGCTGCAGCATGGACTTCCTGGCTGTAGCACAACCGACCACCAGAATGCAGAGGGGTCGACCTCGCATCACCTGCCAAGATAGAATAGTCTCTATGGGATATGTTTATGGTATAAACCCTATATAATACCTCCATATTTAAACCATTATTTTATAGTATAGTTCCCCCCTATGATTCCCCCCCCGCACCTATAACACTGTTGCGGCATAGACCTTCAGGAAAGAGCTTTGTCTTCCACTTGTACCTAACATTTCAAAAAATATTTCCCCAAACACTTCTCCCATGATCACTGAGGCACCTTAACCACCATTTTGGACTCATTATAAATAAATAAAATCTCATTGAGATCTTACAACACTTGTATTCCTCTTATTAATTAAGATTCATTGAACATCCCCTACTACGGGATAAAAAATTCAAATTCATTCTCAACTAACAACCCATAAAATTAATGGATAATCACAATAATAGGTATCAAAGGCGACATAGTAATATCACATTTGGTAACTAACTTTTGGTTTTATTCTCCCACCAAATAAGTCCTGATTAAAGGTGATTGAATTTTGAATTTAGTTCTCTTGGAACCATAGTAGTTTAAACTTGAACTAGTTGGGAATTATTTGAATTTTTTTGGTCATGTGATTTTCAACATTCCTACTCAACCTAAAATGTGGTTATTATTAAAAAAAATATTAGAGGTGTTATCAAGAAAAGGTATAATATAAGATTCAATTTATTTCAACCCTGTTATTAGTTTTTATTTCAAAATATATATAGTTTTATAATTAATCTTACATATTTGAAGCTAAAATATTATTTCAATGTTAAATAAATCTTGATAATTAATATATTTATAGTTGAAATTTTTGTTTCAATTTAACTAGATTACAAGATATATTTATTTAAATAAATATGTTCTTGGCTACCTATTCCACCATATATGATCTTGATTATGATTTATATTTCTTATAATGTAAATCATTTACACAAAATTGTTTAATATACCAATTTCCTAAGAAGAATATTTTCATGGACCACCCCCACTAGAACCCCTCCTAGGAAGGCTATTAAAATGAGAGCACCCCTAATACCTTTCCCAAATAGGTTATGGGTTGGAGACTAGCATTGAAGGTATAAAACACACACATGGGAGGAATTGACCTCATAATCCTAGGAACATAAGATGAAAACAAAAAATCAACCCCATAATATAAAATATAATCTATCCCATAATTTATTAAATATCATACATTAGAAAATGGATATAAAATAAAATACTAGGATGTAACTCCATTTTAAATGGACTCAAGAATGACTATGATCAACATGATCTAGTAAGGTTAAGCTCGATCACCAACTCTTTCCTATATATCCAAGATGAAAAAGAATATACATAGAAGGGACGAGCATTGAAGTATATTTAGTGGTATCTTCCCTAATTTTTTTTGGAAACATGAAATAGCCATATTAATACCATAGTGAATGAATAGAAGAAAAAAATACTTGCCCATAATATGTCAACTACCCCCATCCTCACAAAGTCTCACCCACTAAATCTACATACAAGATATAGTAACATAATTTAAAAATAATATATCAAGAAGGTACCCTTTAACCACTTCCCCATTAAACTAGTCCCCCCAAACACCATTATAATATTTTATAGAACAAACAACCCCTATATATATACATAACAAAAAACTATATGACCTCATCAAAACCACACCACATATCTACTAGCATATCACTACAACATCAATATATCATAGCTACATAATGGTATGATACATAATCATGGAGGACATAAACTAATTTTCATCTTCCATCTAAGTATACCCCCACTATGAATGTAAATCATAGCTATATAACCAAAACCCATCATAGATCATACTATATCTAGAAGAGTGATCATGGATGAGATAGTACTGAAAAATCATTATCATCTACAATATGGATATTGGGGGAAAACCCTGGAAACTAAGAACTCTGATGGGTGTCATTCATATTACCATACATGGGTGGTGATTCATAAAAAATAATAGAAAATATAATGATTATAATAAAAATCATAATCCCAATATAATGGTGAAATCATATATGGAATAAATTTATTAATATGATCCACAACTAACACTACATCACACTAATAACTACATCCATGAAAAACCACAACATAAATAACCAAATGATTACCATACAATAACCACACAATAATCATGTGACTACCCATTTAATAATTCACTACCAATTCATGTTTATAAATTATTTACTATATTATATTAGTTATTGAACATTTAGTTACATCAATTATCATTTTTCCCAACCATCACCTTCTTCACAATTAATTTTTATGTTTTCCACAAACTAATAAAAATTGTATTGGTTATCATATACAAATCATTCCCATACATAGTTCATTTATTCATCACCATCCATATTTCTAGGAAACAATGACACAATCAATAACATTATCTCTCAACCATGACAAACTAACACATAAAAAACAACAACCATTACTTATTCCCCAAACAAAAAAAGATCATTTTAAACTACTCATGGAATAAACATATCAAGAATTATAGTAAAAAACAACTAGTGTTAAGAAAAATGACATAATGTAATCAATTTTATTTATAATTCAGTATTTAATCAACACTTTATGTATGATTAAGAGCATTATTAATTCTATATTTTCATATGTACAGTTTTTATACCGCCATTATGTTACTTTTCAGTTTTTTAATTTTATAGAGTATAACAACATCATCAAAAATATTTATCACTAATGCACATACTAATAAATATAATAAATAATCAATGTGTAAAAACATGAAAACAAATAATATGCATGGAAATCATTTCATCCATTAATTCCTTTAATTAGGTTCCTTATATTTATTAGGTTAATACTAACCATCTAACAATCATAAAAGGTCTCATGATAATTCCATATCCATACATAATGCAGGAGGAGAGAGATCTAAAATACCTTACATTAAATGGATATTTAACAAGTGTAGTATTAAGATGATGAGAAAACATCAATCAAGAATCAAAAAACTCATAAGGATTCACCATTAAACCTATTAAAGTTATTCCCCCATCTTGATCATGAGAAAAAATATTAAAATTAAACCAAAATAAAAATTATAAATCCATAAAAGTGAAAAAATATGTAATTAATGAAAAGGATAAGTGACAACACCTCGAATAGAAATGGATTGATCTTTTGAATCCAAGTGTTATAACCCAACAAAGTATAACCAAAGATTTATAAAGAAGAACAACTGATCACCTAGTAATTAGGTAAGTTAGTAGATAAAATTATAATTTGAGAGGGTATTTAAATTTATATTAATAATTTAGAAGCATAAGATGATGGAATAATACTGATCATCATGAAATAAGCAGGGTCTAATCTAAGAAAAATGATGCGATCACCACATTTCTTGGGGGTCAAAATAGTTTCCAAATTTATATAAACATGGAAGTTCATGATGAATTATGTAATTTCACTCAAAAATTATATAAAATATATGAATTGTGGTGAATTCCTCAATCATCTCCCTCTAAAACAATATATTCATAAAAAAACATGGTGAGAAACCTATTACCTTGATGAAACAATACTCATGTAATATTAAACTAGATGAATAGTGGGGCCATGTATGCCACAAAACAAGGAATCATAGTGAAATGAAAAAACCCTAGATATAAAGAGGAACACTAGACACTCATGGCCCAATATTAATTCCACAAAATGCCTCCTCACATTATAATATCACTAATCATGACACACCACACTAAATAATAATAAATCTTCTCTCGGGACCAATAAATAATGACATTACACCACCCTTCATGGAATGATCAAGGATTCAACATAAAATTTCATCTAAAACTCTACCTTTATACCAATAATTTTCTTTGAACTTCTACTAGGAACCCCTTGAAGATAAAAATATTAATGTAGATAATAAAGAGAAATTCAGGCCTCTATTTTACAAACATCTCAAATGATTCTCATTCTCAAGAAATAAAACAAAACCCAAAAAAATGAGGCATCAAAAAAATGAAAATACCACATGATATATGTCTTAAATAAGAGTATAAAAATTTCTAGAATCATGAGCTTAGTGGAGGGAATAAAAAAATTCAAATATACTAGCATAAAATCAATAATCTTAGCACCATAGAAAAATAGAATTTCATATGAACTCTAGACATCGAGAATACATATGCAACTCATGATCCAAAATAAACATCTCCATAACACTAGGAATCCAAAAAGTCTAAACCATAGGAATGAAATGACCATTAAATACCTTCTTCAAAAGTAAATGAATCTTAATGGCCCACTCTAGGAACACTGCATTGTCCATGGCATTTAACCCACCACAATCAATAACATGAGTGTCATCTTAAATATACTTTTGATGATATGAGAATTTTAAGAAATTAGGAATCTAATATATCTATGGAGGAAGTTACAAATTATACACCACATCACCTATAACTTTAAATACATCAATAGGTCCAACTAATAATGGAGATAGATTTTTGCCTCAACCATACCTCTATTACCCCTAAAAAAAGAATTATTCATGAATACATGATCACCAACTATGAAATTGGAGACTGACTCCTCTAAACATAATATAAATTATAAATATCTTGATAAACCATAATCCTCTCATGGTTCATTAACTCCCCATTATTTATGGTCAATATAAATTGTACTCTATTACCCACTCCCTATTCATAGTCATACACAACAATGATTTTAAAGGGCCTTTATAAAACACCTTGAATAGATCCATATCAGTGGAAGAGTGATATAAATTATTATAATAAAACATTATTAATGGTAGGTAATTGATACAAAACCCTCCATAATACAAAATAAATTCCAAAAATATTTACTCTATAATTCGATTAGTTCACTCAATCTAAATGTCCAAAAAATGATGAAGAATTATACTAAGGAATATTTTTTATATAAAAGAACGTTTAGACATTACCAAACCCATAAGGTAAAATTATGATCTAAATTAAAGATTATTGTCCTCATAATTCCATGACGACTAATGATATCCTCTATATATTTCCTTGCAAAATAATCCACCACACATGACTCCTTGATCTCCAAGAAATAAGTCGACTTCATCAACCAATCAAAATTCATCCAGATGGAAACACATCCTCCCTAATATAATGGAAAATAATGATGGTATCCATGGATATGTACTCTAAATTCAACTTAGTAAAAACCAATAGTAGTTGAAAACCACCAGAAACACAATGATCATTTTTTAATTATAGATACACTAATCACCAAGAAATAGACTTTACCACTATAATCTTTACACCAGGACACCATAAAAAGCTTTAAAAAGAATGATAAATATTGAATATACTAATATTCATTGATAAAAATGATATATGAAACTCATGAAGAACCACCTCTCACATTTCTGATGAAATAAAGAGCTTTCCTAAAAACAATTCCTTATATTGATCATCCTCTGAGCATCACTTAGAAAATTATTTAAATATGATACTGTAAGAACCCAAAATTTTTGAACATAAGGAATGTATTAAGGATGGAATAATACCATTAATTTTAATGGTATTAAGGTTTTTGGGTGTTGGGAGTGACCTAGGAGGTGGTTATAGGTGAATCATATATCCCAAATAGGGAAATGTCTATAGCTCACATCCATTCACACCATGAATTTATAATTCATAGTGTAAATTTAAAAGGTAGGGGATATCCAATATTCCTAAGTTTTTCATGATATAAACTTATAGTTCAAATCCTGAATCCATCCTATAAGGAATACCAAATAATAAAACAAATATAAATGAAAAATAATAATGAGACAAGGGGAGGGGGAGTGACCATTTGGAAAAAGGCAGTGTGCAATACCTTCTCCTCTCCACTTAGGGATCCATGGAGTTTATTCCTTGTTTTTAACTAGTTTTTTATTTTCATTCATCATAGGAGGTAGTCTGGGGTAAGGATAATGCTCTATTATCCTTCTTATTTAGTTTAATGTGCTCTTCTCATGGTATTTCACTATTTATAGAGTTATGAATTATTTTCAAATTCCTTATAGACTATTATGATTTATATTTTCTAAAGATTAATTCAATTTTAGTTTTCAATGAGAAGAAATATATGGTTATAAGGATTATTGAAACTTTTTTATCCAAATTATAAATGTTTTATGTAATTCATAATAACTAGTTGCGAGTTCTATGGTCAGGGTGTGACCTATTTTATACTGATTTTCTTTTCGATTATCCCTGATAGGTATCAAAGGGTAGTTTCATGTGTGACATGTTACATTTGAACCTTATATGGCGTGGTAGGTTTGGAATAGGGTACTGGGGTTGGTTTAGTGGGATGTTTCCAATTATATGAGTTTATTAAAGTAATCATGTGGCTACGTTGGTTCCATGGGAACACGTTAGGAATGGATCATGAGACCTTGGGTGATGTTGATCACCAAAATTTGGGTGACTTGGATCTAAAGTGGTGATAAAGGTTCATAAAAGGTGTTTATTGGGTTGTTAGGTGAATTTCTCTCACCATGGTTGGTTGATTGTGCCATTGGGGTCATGTGAACATAGGATAAGGTTCTAGTGAGGTGGTTCTGACCACTTGATATTGGTGGAGGCCAATATAGATTTTTTGGAATAATGGATGGTGATTACCATCAATATAGATAAGGTTATCACCATATAAATCCAAAGTTTATGGTGTGAGAGACCATATAATGGGGGGTGGGGGTGGGGGGGGGGGGGGTTGAGGCTTATTGTTATGTTTGGGGTAGAAGGGTGAGAAATATTAATGGATGGGTATCATCGTGACCTTGTATATTTAACTACTGAGATGATAGTTATTAATCAAGTGGATGTTAGGTGGACTTATGATATATATATGGCTATATCGTTAGGATTTCATGCCAACTTGATGAGATTTATTGAAGAAGCAGGAAGATGGTAACATTTTGGGAATGTGGAAATGGTTGGCATGTGATGACTCATGGTATGGAAATGGTTGAAATATTATGTTTTTTTATTATATGAGAGAACATGGATAAATCATTCCACTTCGGAATTGGATGAATTAGGTAAATGATACCTTATGGTTGTTGAGCATAAGTGAAGAGGTTTATGTGGTATGTCTGCGTGGTTTCCTTTATTTAAGTTTTTCATACACTGGTAAATGTATGGATGTAAGTTAGATACACATTGGTGGTGGATTATTGAGTTCATACTCACACCATGAATGGGCCCCTTAGGATACATACAAACTTTATGGATTTATATTTAGGTAAGAGAACTAGATCATGGTCTAGATCTCAGTGAGCAAGGATGTTTCATGGGTTCATGGGATGGATGGCATAGATTTTGGTAGATGGACTAGGTGGTCCATCTATACCGAGTTTGATTTATATTTGGTTTTTCTTCTTATGTATGTATAAAATTGTACCATGGGAGATCTTTCATACTTACGTATAACTATCTTGACGTGTATATATTATCTAGTATGGATAGTATATGTTTTTTTGTCTAGTTAATGTTGATGTTTATTTTTCTTTGGCTAAGATGGACTATCACCTCCATGGTGCTGTTATTATTTTCTAGATTATTATTATTCCCAAAGGGAATAATCTCCACACTACCTTTAAATATACCATCACTACAAGTCATAAACCCTTGGAATACATATAGGAACAACTAATGGATCTATGGACTAGAGAACAGATTGAGTGGATCCAAGTTTGGGGTGTTACAAAGTGGCATCAAAGCATGTTTCATTGGTTTTACCTGACTGAAACATAAATCTTGGGTACGAAAAAGTCTAAATAGTGTTCATTTTTTTAAAAGGCATTGAAGGTTGATTTTTGGAATGAAATATTATTTGGGATATGATAGACTGAAGCCTAGGAATATTTCAAAATATGGGATGGAGGTTTTTTTGTGTTTCTGACTAGCACATATATCAATTGAATTACAATTTACCAAGGGAAAAGGGATAATTGTACAAGTTTTTAATGATATATTTGAGTTCTTTGATGAAAATTATATAGTTTTTGATATTACTATTTTTTTTGGAATCATGGATTGAGATGAAAGAGAATAGAATTCATCCATCATGATTTGAACATAGTCTCACATGAAATATGTGTATGCTTATGGTTACATCTTGGAACGCAAAATAAAGGGAAGGGGTGAGATATTTAAAGTGTCAAAATTAGGTTAAACATTGTTTTATTGTATAGACTCTTAGTGGAATTCTATTCATTTACCACAAGTATATTTTTTTTCTAGTGTAATTGTTATGTGATGCTATGTGTATATGATGTATGTGGTTCCTGACACTAATATTGGTAGGTATGGGGTCATGATGCAAGACGATAAGTGATATGAGTATTGTAGGGAAGTATAAGGGTGGTGAGATGTGAAATACATTAAATCTTTCCCTATTTGTTATATCTAGACTGTTATTATTATTTTTGATCAGGGTTATTGGTTCTCATCATGATACCACTATGATGGGATCTGGTGGATAATCAATGGTATAGTGATGTGTTGTTTCTATGACATGAATATGATGAGGCCACTAAGGGAAGGGATGATCATGATCCACTAGTGAATGATCTGAGGTAGGCGGGACAATCGTAGTGGGTAGCAGATATGGGCACATGGCTGGATGAAATCCTCAGGGTGAGCTTGGTATGGGTCATTTAGAGTATTGACTATGTATCTCAATGAGATAATCCATCCATAGAATATCTATCACAGAAGTATCTATAATCTCACTACTCTTTGTTTTAGGGTGAGGGTTGAATAAAGGTGTTAGAGTTCTCGATAGAGTTAGTGAATACTATTTTTCATCAAATTGAGATACCCCCATAGTGGAGGGTAAAGTTGGAAACTTATTTTCTTAGGGGACTAATGATGTGATGGTGAGATGTACATATACATTCAAGTAGGCATGAGCAGTTGATGTGGATGGAATTCAAGACTATACTCTTCAAGAACTTTTTCCATGAGCTATTGAGTGTAGATTAAGCTTGAGAGTTTATACACTTATATAAGGGAGAAAATTTAGTCATGGAGTTTTCTAAGTGGTTCACAAACCAATCATATTTTTCACCCACTATGGTAGGATATTACATCTCTATGGTGAGAAGCTTTGACAATGGTTTGGGGCATGCCCTGAGGGTGTAGGTGAACATATTCAGGATGACCTCATTCTTAGAGGCCATGAACCTGAAATATATAGATGAGGGGAAATTTATGGATATGAATTTTCTAATATGGATTGTGGAATCAGGCAAGATAGATAGTATTTCTCCAAGTATCTAGAAGTGAGTCCCAGATGTGACACAACGGGGCAGTTAGATTAGAAACTTGGGGAGGCCACCAAAGAGTGGATTGCTGACACTATTATTACTTTGAGGTCAGTAGGGAAACATTTGGACTTAGTGTGATTGGAATCCAAAGGAGTGATGGGTTTGTGGATAGATGGAGCATCTGGAGAGTTTTTTTATAGAATATGTCTTAGGTATATAGGATTTAGGGACTAGGTCAGACCCACAAATATCGGGTAAGATCGAAAAAGTATCAAGATTTGGTATCTATGATATAAATGCACATGGATAGGAGAAATATAACAAGCAATAGGGTTTGTGGTTGGTATAGGTTATATCTCCATATGGATGATAAGCATATGGCATTCAGGCTCCAGGATAGCTACATGAAACTAAGCTAATAGCTTTAGAGTTGGTTGGGGAGTCAATGATAGTTAGTGGTATACATTGAGAGTGAACATGTTATTTTTATTTCTATATGAAAGACACTGGTGCATATGTTTCATGAATGGTGGTTGAATTAATAGGGTTTTGGTTAATATGTGAGCATCTAGAATGGTTCATGATTAATGAGGGATATGTTAGAATCAAGAAACTTTTATGGGCATCAGGTATGATATGGGATCTTTTTTGAATCAGGTGTGCTAGAAATTATGGGAGTCATAAATGACAAAGATTTATAATTAGAATCTAATTATATGAATTAATGACAATATGTGATAGTTGGGACATACATTTCTAGGGGGATGGTCGGTGTGGAACCATCGATATATTGGGAAATCGACCAGGAAGAGACTGATATGGGATTTCCAAGGTTAGAAGTTCCATATTGTTATAGAGTTCTATGAGTTGAAAAATTAGTTAAATTATCACTTTCATAAAAAAACTATATAAATTATAGATTCTATATATTACCACCATGATAACTTTAAATTGAATTAATTAAGTTTCTTTTATCATTTAAAACCAATTTACAAAATGTATTGAACATAGATAATGTTTAATATTTAAGTGTAATAAAATAAACCCATTTATATCTAGTAAAATCATCCTTAATGACAAAATAATATGTAAAATATGGACCTGAGTGCCAGACACCGGTGCCCCGAGCCAGTTGGTCACATGGCCTCAAGTGCGCCTCCCCGTATGTCAGAGGCTACAAACTAGCAGTGAGGGTCTAATAGATATGTCGTGGGGAGACTATACCCTCTTTATTAAAGAATAACAATAGAGGAAATAAATAAACAATAGACAACTGATAATAAAAAATAACTATAAGTCATACAATAACAAAAATACCAAGATAACAATACCAAAACATGAATACAATATCCAAACCAAAATAGTAGACACATCATGTTTTATATCTATCATGTTACAAATAAAAATCCAAAATAAAGAAACTGACAACTCTAGAGCTGGTCCTGACATCATGTCTGGTTCCCTCATCCATTCTCCATCCCAAATCATCCATCTAACATAGTGATATTTCCCTTATCATGTCATGAAAACACAAAGTCTATTCGGGTACTGATCAGGAAGCCTGGGTAGGGTGTGAGTAGAACACAATAGGCCACCACCAATGGTGTCTAAAATAATATCCAATCTATAACATTGTATAAAATTGTATAAAGAATAAAGTACAATAAAAAAGTAAATGGTTATCATATTTCATTATTATTTAATTAACCACATAATTTTCCTGGGTTCACGATGGAATCCAATACATGAATACTTGAATCATCCCATGCTGGAGTCTAAACCATATCACATAGAGAATCACAATTCATCACATCAAGGGATTTCATTAAATCATTTAATTCCAGTTTCATATCATGACTACTTGGAACTCTAATCCAATGCTAATGTTTTGGGCCTAGAACGTCATGTATAGCATCCTTTGGGTATTTAAAGAATTAATAACTATCCCACACCTTATTTTTATCACATAAGGTTATTTAGAGCATCAGTTTGTGTCCCACACTCATTATTACATGCATGAATTTGGTGACCAGAACACCATGTCTATCACCCTTTGGGTATTTGGAGTGTCAGTCCTTATCCCAAAACACATTTACCAATCAATAACATATATCAAATATATCACATTTATCAGAGTTAATCATCTTTATAACTCTTATCAATTATTCACATAATGGTTCACCATTTCAATTTATCACAAAACAATCATGGTTTGACACTTTAATCACATGGAAATAAAATGAACATTTCAGCATTAATCCATTTAACAACAATTAATCATGTAAACCATTAATGCATCAAGGTTTTCCAACCATCCAGTAGTTCCCATTATTTTATCAATTCATAACCACATTAATCAATAAATTTCAAAATCTCATTAATCAACCAGTTTCACTATCCCATTAATTTACTAATTTCATAAACCCATTATTTAATTAAAAAATTAATTAATTCAATTCAAGATACAATTTAAAAACATGGTAATTGAATTTACATAATTGCATATATGAAAATATAATTCAAGATTGTGGGTATTAACATTTAGACCACCTACCTCAAGGTCGTTGATAGACGTTCACCAAATAGGAAATCCCCAAATTGAAACGGAAAGATCTAGATCACACAGGAATAAATGATCCTGGAAAAAAACCTAAGTTCAATATCAAGTGGAGTAAGATCCATAAAAACCTAGATATAAACCATCGCCAACAATGGATAAATCAATCCTCTTGATCCAGAAAGAGGGATTAGAGAGAGAGGAATCCAAACAGAGGAATAAAACACTTACCAATGGACAGACTATCCTTTGAATAGATCTTTGATTTATCAATAACAGGGTTCAAGGAGCCTTAGAGCCCTATTGATAGATTCAAAATTCATATTAATAGGTTTAGGGTTGAGATAAGGTGTTTGGGGTTAAAATATGGGGGGGGGGGTTAAAATTTTAATTACAAATTTTAGAGGAATAAAACCTCATCACATGGTATCTTGGGTTGGGGTGCACAATTTTCCAATTCATGTGCCCAAACCATGGGCATCATCCTAGGGGTGCACCATTTCTACTAAGAGGCCACATGGTTTGAAAAATTGTGAACCAACTATAAAATTACCCTCTATCTAGGATTGCACAGTTTGCTGGGGATAGGTGAACAGTTGGGAAAACCATATGCCAACCTTGAACTTCCCCTCTTTCATTGAAAATTCCCAAATTTCACATAAAACACCCTGAAAGAAACCCACCCAAGGTATACCAAAAAAAGGTCAAAATAGTACTATGATCATGAGATATATCCAAAAAAGGTTGGGATTTTACATTCTCCTCACCTTATAATAGGTTATCCTCAAGATGTACTCCCAAGAATGTCTAAGATTATGAGGTAAAAATATTGGGTCACTAAGCCTTCATATCCACTTATCTCTCCCATGTTTCCTTCTAAACAAGACCATGATGCCACAATATTAGAAATATCATCACACTATTTCCCCACAACAATTTCTCACTACGATCCATAACACGTATAAAATGCTTCTTGAAGGATTCATCGACCTCAAGCTCAACATCATCAAGATTGATCACATGAGAAGGGTGGAGGTGATACCACTGAAGTTGCAACACATAAAAAACATCTTGAATAGAAATATACCTTTCTGTAAGAGACAATCCATACACCATCGACCCGATTCTCTTCACAATCTCAAAAGGTCTAGCAAACCTGGGTGCTAACTTTCCCTGCCTCCAATCCTATAGTGACCCAATCTAGGAAAAACTATAAGGAACACATGATCATCCACTGTAAACTCAAGGGGTCATTGATGTCTATTAGAATATGAATTGTACTCACTCTAATCCATATCCATATGTTTATAAATCAACTAAACCTGCTCAGACATCTCCTACATGAGACTCAATCCTAACAACTCTGACTCACCTCCCTCCATCCAACATAGAGGTGATATGCATGAAATACCATAAAGAGACACATATGGTTTCATATGAATAGTTTCTTAAAAAATGTTGTTATAGGTGAACTCAAAAAGCACTAGATATTTATCCCAAGACCCACCAAAGTATAGGATAAATTCCTATAGCATATCCTCTAAAACTTATTTAGTACACTCCAACTTCCCATCTATCTATGTGTAAAAAGAGTACTCAGAAATACCTATGTACCCAACACTTTCTATAAACCCTTCCAGAAGAATGAAGTAAAATGTGATTCATGTTTTAAAATAATACTCCTCATCACCCTATGTAGATAGACTATCTCTTGAATATAAAATTCACCCAACCAATCCGTCAAGAAAGTCTCCCGAATATACAAGAAATATGGTACTTTCTTCAGTAGGTCCAAAATTACCTAAATATCTTTATTCTTTAGAGGCATCCTCAGGAGAAACACCAAAAATTCCATGTTGATGTTGTCCCACTTCCATTCCTTAATGGTCAATGGCTACAACAAACCACTAGTTTTTGATTCTCGACCTTCACTTGATGACAGGTGTATTATTGTGATACAAACCCTGTAATTTCCTTTTTCATGCCCGACCACCAATACTATCGACATAGGTCATGATAAATTTTGGCCAATATTGGATGCATATCCCACTTCGAGGTATGAAAATCATGCATGAACTCTTCTCACATATGCATAGTCACAACAACCCAGTTCTTAACATAAATGATCTCATCCTCATATATGGTCTAATTGAATGGTGACTCCCTAACTTCAAGGTTTTACCTCAAGGAAAGACACTCTAAATCATCACACTGCCTCTCCCTAATCTGGATCAAAAGTGTGGACTCAACTGATAATGATATGATGAAAATCTACTCCTTTACCTTTTGAACCACAACATACATCTTGGCCAACAAGGTCATCATCTTCCACTCATAACTAGACACCTAAATTACCTGAGTATGATTTTTCTTGCTCAAAGAGTTAGAAACACTATTTACCTTACTAGAAATATATGATAGCTCAAAATAAAATGATAGCATATACTCAACCCATATCCACTTTCTAAGATTCAAATATTACTGTGAAAAGATATACTTTAAGCTATTATGGTCGGTATATATAATAATTTTTTCCCAATAGATAATGTCACCAACAATTGAAGGAATAAAACACTTCAGCTGACTCAAGATCATGCATAGGGTAATTATAAACATGTGGCCTCAACTACTGAGACCCATATTCCACAAATCAATCTCCCTTCTTTAAAACTTCTCTAAGATCGATCCTAGAAGCACCACAAAACACTATATAATCCTTACCCTGCTACGGTGGGATCATGATCGATGTGGTATTAAAATGCTTATTTAACTCATGGAAATAATTATTACATGATATAGACCATTAAAACATAAATACCTTCTTGGTAAAGCCTAATTAAGGTGGTTATAATTGAGAAATGTACTGGATGAACCTCCGATAATATCCCTCTAATCCTAGAAAGCTCCAGATATCAAAAAAATTCTTGTTATGCTCCCAAGAAACGACTACCTAATTTTTTTTTGGGTCTGATGACACACTTTACTTAGAGATTAAGTGACCCATGAAATGCACTTAGTCAATCAATTGTTGACACCTAGATAGAATAAAGTACAATCGATGATCTCTCAGTGTACTCAGAACTTTTTCAAGATATTGGGCATGATCATCACAAGTCTTGTAGTACAGAAAGATTCCATCCAAAGAAACAACCATAAATTGATCTAGGTATGGGTGGAATATTCTTTTCATCAAGGCCATAAACATTGTCAGAGTGTTTGTCAGCCCAAAAGGCATCATGGAAATCTTATAAAGTCCATACCTACATTTGAAAGTAGTCTATGGTATATCATATGGTCAAACACTCAACTTATGATACCCTAATCTCAATTCAATCTTGGAGAAAACACAAGCTCCTCTTAACTGGTCAAATAGATCATTGATATGTGGAAGACAACACCAATTCTTCTCTATAATTTAGTTCAAATTCCTATAATCAACACATAAGTGTAAGGTCCTATCATCCTTCATAGAAAATTAGGCTAGAGAACCCTAAGGGGATGCGATCAAATAGATAAATCCACTATCCATCATCTTTTTCAATTAATTATTAATTTCTTGAAGCTCTGTTGGTGCCATTTTATAAGCTGGAATGGAAACTGGCTCAGCTCCAAGTATGAGACCAATCGTAAACTCCACATCCCTATCAGGTGGAAGCTCTAAGAATTATTCAAGAAAAATTCCACAAAATTGGTCTACTACAAGTAAGAATACATCCTGAATCACACCCCCATCATTCAAAAATAGACTTACAACCTAGGTGATGATCTCCCCTAGTTTCTGATGAACTGGCCCTGCATGGTTTTCCTTGATATCCCACTCTCCCTGATGAACATAATTTTTTCCCTCAGGAGACATAAAGTTCAATCTCTAGTGGTAACAATATATGTGGGATTGGTACACTACTAGCCAATCCATACCCAATATCAAGTAAAAACATTAAATGTTAAGTATGTAAAGATCCAAATAGAAATGGTACTCCCCAACCTCAAGAGAACACCCCTTGAATAAATTGATGTATCTCATTTGTAATCCCAAAGATGTGTCAATCATTATAGCCCCACTCATGAACTCCACGGGAAAGCTCAAACCATTCAAAAGTTGTGTAGATATAAAGGAATGAGAGGAACTAATATCAAATAAGGCACTAACAAGAATATAATCTATAAGAATATTATATCTAATTATCGATGGTTCAACCTTGATATCCACAAGTGTAGGCTGAAATGCATGTAATTGTCCTACCCCTACTCTCTATGTTGTAGTCCATGTCCTTTGAGCTACACCACTCTGCTGATATGGGTGCTCTTTCCTAGAAGTTCGATGTCCATTGCCTTAACCATGACAGCCAGTAGAACTCCAACTACCAGACTAATATTGTGGTAGAAGACCTCATTCTAGCACTTTTATTCTTACTAGCGCCTCCGTCATTACCCACCTATTGTGGGTTCCTACAAAACCGTTGTATATGTACCATCCCACTGTAAGATCAACACTTCATTGGTGGTTGGGGGAACTATCTACGAAGGTGACTTGACCTTCCATACTGGTGGTAGAGAACTTAAGTAACATCCTAACTGACTGACCCTTTCCCTAGACACTCTACTTTCCCTTACACTGGTTAACATTTTCATAATGATACTTTCTACTCTGGGTAGAAATACCTCTTGGTTATCCAACATAAACCACCTACATCTCACTTGAAGGTACTTTTAGGACCCCCTTAGAAATGAGAGCCTGATTCACCACTTCAGAAAAAAATTCAGAGAAAAGATGTTAACATGGTAATTTAACTCACATTTAAGCCCATCCTGAAAACACTTCTCTACTATAGCCTCATCCCCTTCCAAACCTAGAAAAATGTGTTGAAAATCCATAAAGTGACCAGTATAGTCCATCACATACATGATACCCTAGGTAAAACTCATGAACTTTTCTGGCCTCTCCTGCTTGGCTATCTCAGGGTAAAAGTTCTCTAAGAACTTATCCTGAAAGTAATTCCACTCAATATTCTCTAGCTATACACCCCGTGTATGAATTTTCCAACTACAGTTCTCTTTACCACATAACATATAAGCATCTAGTTTTTCTATCTTCTCATTAGGAGTCTCCAAGCGGTCAAGAATCATTTATATAGACTCAATCCATAACTCAGATGCCTTAGTTCCACCCTCTTTGATAAGTTTTTGAGGGTGATACAACTGCAAATCACATGTCAATTCATAAATACTCTTTACAACCCACCCTGGGTCTCTTTCCATAAACTACATAAATTGAACAAATTTATCATAGAACTACTCTCTAGATCTTTCACCAAAAACTATTAGAGCCTCAGGTTCTACTGCTAGAGGATCATTCCCAACCATGTCCTGCTGTCGTCCTATCAATAATAGTCATCATGGAGGCATATTTATATAATTTAAAAAACACATTTTAGGACACATAACATAATGTTATCATAATTTAACATGAGGTATCCACATAAATACATAATAATTCATCCCCCATACCTCACCACATGGTCAAAACCAAGGAACTTTCACTACCCTCAACCATCCCTCACATGGGTCATGGCTCACAGAGTAATAACTTACATAAAAAAACTCCTCATTAGATTCCCATTTATCACATTCAAATTACTATATTTAGCATCTTTTAAAATCATATATTTTATATTAGGAATATTTTTATTTAAATTATAGAAAAAATAAAAGAATTTCATTTTAAAAAACTCACCCCAAACTTTATTTTCCATGCATGCCTAAAATGATGCATGTCAAAAAAATACTGTGTGCCTAAAATGATTCATATATTCTAAATTCTCATGCTATACTGGGCATGATAAAAATCTCAAAAAATAATTACATCACACAAAAAGTGAATCACTCAAGGTGAAATAACATCCAACTATAAAAGAAAACATCAATAACAACAATCCCACCCTAGGTACTTGTCTTTTACCCCCATACACGAGTTAGCTATTCCCATGCACGAGATCTTGACCAAGGCTTGACTCATCATAGTCTCCTATATACCTTTCCAAAATAGTAATTCAAAGTAAAAGAAAATAAATGAAAACCACCTTTAATACCATTTTGTAACATCCAAACTCAGGTGCCATATACCAGTTCCCCGATCTGGTTGTTCACATGACCTCAGGCATGCCTCCATGTATTCTAGAGGCTACCGACTAGTATCGAGGGCCTAATAGATATGTTGTGGGGAGAATATACCCTCTTTAATAAAGAAAAATAACAACAAAAATAAATAAAAAAAAACCAATTGATAATAAAAAATAACCAGAAGTCATACCATAATAATAAATATGAACATCACTAGATGATACCTAAATATGAATACAATATTCACACCAAAAAAGTAGACATGTAATGATATATATGTGACAAGTGAAAAATAAAAACCCAAAATAAAGACACCAGAAACTCCAGTGTGGGTCCCGAAATCATGTCTGGTTCCTTCATCCATTATCCATCCTAACTCATCCATCTATCATAGAGTTCTTACCCTTATCCTATATTGCAAATATGAAGTCTATTCAGGTAGCGATTAGGCATCCTGAGTAGTGTGTGAGTAAAAATTAGTAGGCCATCACCAATGTCATATAAAATAATATTCATTCTATAATAGTTTATAAAGAATAAAGTGCAATAAATAAAGTAAATAGTTATCATATTTTATTATTCTTTAATTAACGACATAAATTTCATGGGTTTACAATGACACCCAATCCATCAATACCTTCTTTGGACCATGCCAAAGTCTAAACCATATCACATAGAGAATCACAACCCATCACATCAAGGGATTTCATAAAATAATTTAATTCTAGTTTAATATCAAGGATACTTGGAACTCCGATCCAATGCCAATGTTTTAGGACTTTACACTCATGTTTATCACCTCATGGTTATTTGGAGCATCAATACCCATCCCATACCTCATTTTTATCACATATGGGTATTTGGAGAATCAGTTCGTGTCCCATACTCATTATCACATGAATGGATTTGGTGACTAGAATGCCATGTCTACCACCCTGTGGGTATTTGGAGCGTCAGTCATTATCCCACACACCATTTATCAATAAATAAAAAATATCACACATATCAAATTTATCAAGGTTAAAAATCATTAACTCTCTTAAAAATTATTCACATAACGATGCTCCATTTGAATTTATCACAAAACAACCATGTTTCAACACTTTAATCACATGGAAATAATATGAAAATTTCACCATTAATCCATTTAACACCAATTAATCATGTAAAAAATTAACCCATCAAGGTTGAGACAACCATCCCTTAATTCCCATTATCAATAAATTTATAATCACATTAATCAACCAATTTCAAAATTTAATTAATCAACCAATTTCATTATCCCATTAATTGACTAATTTTATAAAACCATTAATCAATTAACTATATAATTAATTCAATTCAAGATTAAATTTACAAACATGGAAATTGAATTTCCATAATTACATACATACAAATATAATTCAAGCCTATGTGAATTTAAATTAAGACCACATACCTCAAGGTAATTGATGGATGTTCTCCAAACCAAAAATCCCAAATTGAAGTGGTAAGATCTAGATCACAATGGTATAAAAGATCTAGGGAAAAAACTAAGATCAAGATTAAACATATTAAGATCAATGAAAACATAGATCTAAAGCATTGCTGATGGTGGATAAATCACTCCTCTTCATCCAGAAAGAGGGAAGGGAGAGAGAGGATTCCAAACGGGGTAAGAAAACACTTACCAATGGGGAGATGATCTTTCAAACAAATATTCAATTCATTAAGAATAGGGTTTTAGGAGCCTTGGAACCCTCCCAAGAGATTCAAAATTTATAGGAATAGGCTTAGGGTCAAGTAAAGGTGTTTGGGGTTAAAAATGGGAATTTGTTATTTAAATTAAAAATTTTAGAGGAATAAAAACTGCATGCATGTTTTCCTAAGATGGGGTGCATGGTTTGGGAATGAAACTTATCCTAGGGGTGCACAATTTTTACTAATAGGGGGGGGGGGCACAGTTTGAAAAACCATGTGCCAACCATGCAATTCCCTTATGTCTAGGATTACATGGTTTGATGGGGGTAGTTTCATGGTTTGGAAAAAATGTTCACCAAATGTGCACTGCTCCTTTTTCTTTCAATATTCCCAAATTTCACATGAAACACCCCAAAACAAAAACCCACACAAGATATACCAATACCAGGGAAAATATTACCTATAAAAAAGCATGAGACATATCCAAAAAAGGTTTGGATCTTATATAATATCTTTTATAACCTAAAATAGAAAGATTGATAAGACCAAATAAATCATAATGAATAAGTTCAATATGCCTAACAATTTGTACTTATTTAATTTGTGTGAAACCACTTCTGCGTTTCTTACCATTAAAGAGGTATTCATAAACAAAGGTTTTTTCCTCTTTATGTTTAGGTATCTAAAAAATTTATTGGTTCTTATAAAACCTATGAATCAACATGAAATTAGCATGTCCCAACCCCTATTCCATATGATGTTTTCAAATTTTATAGCATTTAAAAAATTGAAATTTTCATGAATTAATTCATCAAAATTAATTGAATAAGTGCTATATATAGTATTTAAATAAAAAAATATATTTAAAATTAAATATAATGCATTTTTCATTTATGAATTTAACAAAAATTCCATCATCACATTGTTCAAAAATTAATATTAGACCATGTTTAAATCCATTAATATATAAAACATTAGAAATAATAAAAGAATTTGAAATTCCAACCACACCGAATCCTTTTTCCAATCCATTATAACTATCACCAAAAGTAATATTACCTTCATAAAATTTATGGAATGATATAAATTTTAATACATATAGTAATATGTCATGATCATCAATAATCCATGTACCAAGATTTTTTTTTATGCTTTTAAGACACATTTCCCACAAAATTTTTTTTGAAAGTTTTTTACCTAGGAAAATTTGGTTCCAATGATATTGTAACGTTCTGACCCCAGTTACCTAGAGTCGGTGCATTATTACATAACATTGGCATGATCACAAGGAAATCATGTCTCAAAAGACCGATCCGTTTAGTATTATTGGAAACAATATTCATACATAAGTTCAACTTTATAACTTGAAAATAAAAACAACACGAATTTATTCCATTGGAAACATCCAAGCCTCCTAAATAATGCCTACAAGTCACTAATAACTAAATTATTCATATCCTGGGAAAATGAAACATAATAAAGGGGTGAGCTCAAATGCTTATTAAGGGTAAGCAATACAGTGGAAGATAACATAAATATTAAGCATGGTGAATAATTGAAACCACATACCTTTACCAATAATAAACATGAATACTTTTATGGTAGGAATATGAGCTGAGTAAATAATGCCATAATAAAACATAATCATTAGTATTCTACTAGTCGAATGACCACATGAACCATCAATATTATTTTCATAATGAGGGAATGTATAATACCGGACATTCTGAAACATTTTGTCAAGGCCTCGACCAAGATGTCTAAAAATGATTAAGGCCTCAACCAAAACCATAAATCAAAATTGGGAAAGGGCCTCAACCAATTCCATGTCTAGTTGTCTCATGAGACCTATTGATGCATCTATGAGCTATATTGGACTCCACCCATCACTTACTAAGTCCAATACATTCCTGATATGAAAAGGTTTAAACATATCATAAACAATCGTATTAAAATTAGCATACGAAATGTCAATACTTTAACCATAAACCATGAATGGTATAAAAATAGCACATCCACAGTAAAACATATTAAAAAACCTTAAATACAATATGTAAGTTTTTTATCATAATAAATCAACTTTAAATAAACTTAAAATCCATCAAAGGATGTTGACATTGATGAAATCAAAACCCTTTTTAGAGAAATATCTCTTTCTGTTTTGAAATAATTTAAGAGTCACATAATTATAAAGAAAATATTTATTTTTTAAAATATTATTATAATCTTGTAAGGTAAACTTTGATGATGTTATAAAGGCAAAAAATAGCCACACCCACCGTATAAGTTAAAAAAAACATTCTTACCTTAAATTTGTCGAAAAGGTCAAAAAGTACCTTGTTTGGAAAACAACGGAAAGATTCCTTTCAAAACACATAAGGGTATAAATGAATTTAACCCATTGTCTAGTAAATAGTAAAAATGTTTTGAAATATATTTTTAAGAAACATGGATGTGTATGATAAAGGGGGTCCCAGTAGATACTTACGTAAAAACAATCTCAGATAATAAAGAGATTGTGAAATTAACCCTTAACTTGTACTTTTCCTTGGTCGAGGGTAGGTTAACCTTCTGTATAATGGTGAAATATTTTTTATTAAATTATAAAATAATCATATACATTAATATGATATCATATATGATCTTTTAACATTTATTTGTTAATAATATCTTAGTATTATTGTCATTTCGGGTGTTAACTTACTCGTTTTCTTTTATATGTTTTATTACATAAGCCGTGTTTGTTATGGATAGGTTATATATTATTCATATCCAGAATGATATCAAGTCCTTAAACATTAATTTTAATCATCAAATGAGAATTATACTTGAATGGATATTATAGGGAATGAATCTCATCGCGTTCGTGGAGACGGAAGTCCGTACGTACACACGAGCGACAATATCATTATTTCGATATTAAAATAATATATAATTGGATAGAATATCATATATACAGAATCATTATAATGTTATATTTATTATTTACTTCAATTACACATCATTATCATACCCATCCAAATAATAATGTTTTGAATAACAATTACACCACGACGTGGAGACGGTAAGCCGTACGTACGCACGTATGGTGACATGTAATTCAAAGGATGGATAGAATACTGAATATGGTTGTACCATATTTATAATAACATCAAAGTATATATAAGATACTGGAGTTATTATTTTAGAATGGAAATAAAAAAGAAAGAAGAAGTGGAAGAAGAAAGGATCTTGAAAGAGGGTGGTGAAATCATTACCTCTTCTTTGGGTTCTTCCTTTTAATTTGATCAAAAGGGCTCCTTAGGTTGGATTTATGATCAAAATAATGCCTCTAGGTTGAATTTAGGGAAGTTAGGAGGATATTTGGGCAGAGTTTGTCTGATAAAAAAGGCTTTGAAGGTGTGAAGTAATGAGAAGGGGGAGTGCCCTTTTATAAGAGGGGTGAGGGGTACCTTAGGAAAAACTTAAAATATTATTTTATAATAAATTTATATTCGGTTTATAATGGCTCCAAATTGATTTATTTCAAGGATAAGGCGGGAATGGGTCGAAAAAACCGAACCAATAGGTTTTAGACAGGTTTGGGTCACTTTATTAACCTTATCTTTTAGTTTTAACTCTTAGTTAATTAGTTTAACATTTACCATGTCTCTTTGTATTTTTTTTATATTATATAGTTAATAAACTTACTATATACTTCCAAGAGACCCCAAAGTGGTAAATTAATGATACACCTATCATTATATATTTCCTTTGGCTGAAACATAGATTTTTAGGAATATAATATCAATTAATAATATAATATTTGTTTTAAAAACTCTTTTATGTCAATTTTGACACTATAATAATTGATTTTTTAAAGTATTAACAACTTTATTAATTCCAAAATAATTCATTTAAGCAATTATAACATATCATATTAACCAATAAAATTTGTGGATGTCATAAAAACTTTCAAATTATATTTATTTTAACATTTATAATACCATTTATTTGATTCTTTCATTAATAAGGAAAATACTGCATCATTATTGTGTCATAAATAAATTTAATTATTAAATGTCTAAAAATTATAAATAAAATACCATTATGTAGGAAATATTTTTATATTTCCAATTAATATTAATAGTCCAAAATATAACATATATATCTCTATGTAAAAATTGTTTTTCTAAAAGATATATGCTTATGTCATTTTTGTATTTACTTTAACTTAATTAATATAAAGTGTCTTTATCACTTACAAGTAGATCCATGGGGTCCCAAAATCGACCCAAAGATGCCCATTGTCAGACATGTATCAACCAATATGGTTAGGACACATTTTAGGGTAAATTAATATTATTATAATATTATTTTTTACCCTTATTTACCGGATTTAACCTTTAACCATGGTAAATAAAATATTTACCGAAGTAATTATTCAAAATGTATAAAAATAAAAGTTATCTATTTACAAAACTTGTACCTCATGATTCTAAATATGGAATCCATTTTTATAAATTCAAAACACAGAAGTGGAAGAAGTTAATTTAAAATTAATTACCGTTGTCAAAACAAAAAGTGTGTTTTTAAGAAATAATAGCTATCAAAAGATTGACACTTGCTTATGTCAAGTTTAAATGTGAAATTATGTCCAATGACCACCATTGGATTAAATGGTAAAAATATAATCTAATTATAATCTAAAATCACTCAAATTAATAATTTATCACTATTAATTATTTCGACTAAAAAAGTTGTTTTTAATTAAAATTTAGTAATTTTCACTATTCATCAAAATATGAAAGTTATCCGAAAAGTGCCAAAAATTCACCCTAAGCTAATTTTGATATTTAGAATCCAAAAATAAAGTAAATTTTGAAAGATAAAATGTATTAAATTTCAAAAAGTGGGTATTACTATTCATAAAGGATAGTTTGATTGGTTGTGGTGTTTGTTAGAACTCGAAGTTGCGTACAACACACGCTACTGTATTATTCAAAGAGAAGCGTACCTATAATGACACAGGGTTTTGGGGTCCATTACTTGGTGAAAATCTAATATTTGGGGTGTTATGGGTGGTCTGAAAGGCCATCCCAGCTTCTCGGTGAAGCTTAAGACTCCTAACGGTGGCCTTGGCCTACCGGTAGCTCGGCCTACCGGTGGCCTCGGCCTACCGGTAGCTCAGCCTACCAGTAGATCAACCTACCAGTGGCCTCAGCCTACTGGTAGCTCGGACTACCGGTGGCCTCGGCCTACCGGTGGCTCGACCTACCAGTGGCTCGACCTACCGGTAGCTCGGCCTATTGGTAGCTCGGCCTACCGGTATCTCGGCCTACCGGTATCTCGGCCTACTGGTAGATCGGCCTACCGGTTGCTCAGCCTACCGGTAGCTCAGCCTACTAGTAGATCATCCTACCTTTAGCTCGTCTTACTAGTGGCCTCAGCCTACCGGTAGCTTGGTCTACCAGTATACCTAGCCTACCAGTGACCCCTCCATGGGTTTTCCAGTAGCGCCTCCTTTTTGCGCGAATTGGTTTGTAAACCATATTTTGACCCCTTTAAGCCTATTTTAAATCCCATTATTGGCATTTAAATAAATGATTGGTGAGGTACCCTCCTTAAATAAAAAACCATGCATTTTAGTCATGCCTTTAATCACGTTTTCAGAAACACCTCTACCGCATCCGGTGAGGAGTACTTTCTTAGTGCGTCAATTTTAACCGCCCCAAAGGGCGGGGACCTTTTAAGTTGGACGTGTGGGGTGGCCCAGCCGTGTGGTCAACCCACAATTCTGCTTCTTCTATGGTTTCGAGTTTTTCTCCATATCTTAACCATCCCAGGGATGATGCATCTCATCCTTTATAACCTAAAGCTTCTCTTCTCCTTAGGTTCCTTTTTCTCGATCACCATGCACTCGGAATACCCTTCCTCCCAAAGAGTTGTACCCCTATTGTGAATTTTTTCTTAATCGCATTCCGTGGAGCTCCTGCTACTCCTGATTTCCAATTTCCACACGAGGACTTAACGTCGATCCTTGATCAATCAGGTAGGGATTTTCTCCTTCGTCTCTCCTTTCTGTGCATCATGCGGGGTGGGTATGCTTTTGTCTCTATGGAAATTGTTGAAACCAAACTTAATGAAGATAATGAATGGACCTCTAAAGAAGGAGGGGGGGGGGTGATCGATGTTCTTCTGTTCTCTTTTATGTTGATATGTGTTGTGAATCATACGGGCCTATGCTCACTAAAAATCATGGCCGTTGGTGGTATTTCTCTGTGCACTAATGAACCTTGGTGCTCTTGGATATTTATTTAAACGTAACATGGAATTGGTTAATTATGTATAATCAGTTAAATAAATTGAAAGCACTAGGATCAACCCTTTTTTGAGACAAATCCGATTAAAGACCAGTGGAACTGAAACCATAGAGTGTGTTAAATATTTTAAATCTAAAAATACCTGCAAGGGCCTGCCTTGTGTTGTTGGTAGTGGTTTGGTTGTTTTATTCCAAGGGCCATTTGCAGGTGACTTTATGGTTTTCTTGGATGGGGGTTTAGATTTCTGGGGTGATATGGGTGGGGATGGGATCCCGTGTTGTTATACTGTCATTGGTTGTGAATCTGAGGCTGTATGGTTTCTCTGTTGTGACACGAATTCAGGTGGGATCCTCTGTTGTTGAGAAACCATTGGCTCCTAGATTTTGGGTGCATGGGGCTGTATCTTGGGGTTTGTTTGTTTCCAGTACTTCGAGGGATTTCACTTGATCCCTAGTTATTGTGACTTTACAAGAGAACCGGGTGTGAATGCTTAAATTATTCCCGACAGTTTTCCTTTCTACTTTAATTGTTGTTTCATCTATGAATGTGACTGTTAGTTTCCCAGTAGTGAAGGGATTAACTCATAACAAACTGTTATGAAATGATAACTTGAATAGGGAAACTGGGTACTGTTTGTTGTGTGCCTATTTTATGAGGCATCAGTGCTTGTGCACCTACTTGTATCTGTTGAGGAGCCATAGGTTGGGCTGTGTGTTGGTATATATATGTTTAACTGTATGTTTTTTGTTTAGTCGCACCCCACCCGCATTGGGCACTTAGTGTCGAACACCCCATTTCATGGGGAAGGGTGTTTCCCCTAGTTACTCTCCTTCCTGCTCCCTCTTCCCTTGGCTGTGATGGATGGAGGTGACCTTACACCCAAGATTCTTCGGGTAGGTTTCTATTGGTGTATTATTATCCCAGGACTCTTCAGGCAGGTTGTTTTCCCAAGAATATTTGGGATGAGGCCCAGGTGTTTTTGGGCAGGGGTTCTGGTTATGGTTTGTTTTCCCAGGTGTCTTCGGGATGAGGCCTAGGTGTGTGTGGGTAGGGATGGATGGTTGTGATGCCCAGGTGTGTGCGGGTAGGGATGGATGGTTATGAGGCCCAGGTGTGTGTGGGTAGGAAGAGCGTGGTAGCATCAGGACATTTTCCATTAGGGATGAGCAACTAGCTAGTGGGGGAAATGGTGGTGCATGGTACCCAAATGTTTTGTTCTTACTATTACCTTACTACTTGTGTTATTTGGTGAGCATGGCCGGTGAGGCGGGATGGATAGATTCCTTAATATATGTTGATTCTTCTGATTCTCACGGGACTTTAGGACGTCTCCCCACTTGGCACAAGAGCTATATGTTTTTCCTACTGAGTATACTTTGTATGCTCACCCTAAGTTTACTTTCAGGTTTCCAGGAGGACTTTAGAGGCCGTGCAGGACCTTACTAGTCTGGACGTTGGAGTTTCTATTGGTTTCTGTTGTTTTCTGATTAGAATTTTCTTTTCCTGTTGGTTTTTTATTTTGGAGTTCTTGTACTTTTTTCAGTTTTATTATTAAAACATGCATGTAGTTTGGTTTTCTTTTGAGTTTTCTATACATGGTGGTGTTTGGTGTTGACTCATTCTTTCTGCCAATCCTGGTTAACTAAAAAGGGAAATGCCTCCCATATTGTGAAAATGTTACACCCTTGGTGCTAATCACCACTCTGGGGCCTACTGGAGGCAGGACTCAGGGGTCATTATCTCGTCTTTAACTTGAGGAAGGAAGGGTGGGGACCTTTTTCGCCCCTTCCATCGTCTTGCCGAAGGCGGGTCGTGACAGAATGGTATCAGAGGGAGGTTGAGGGATAGGATGGGTTCTAGAGTTAGGCACAGTGAGGATTGAATGGGATGGTAGGGCAAAAATGTTAGGTGATCTTGGTTCATGAAATAGACCTGGGATGATCGGCTAGGACACGAGATTTTTGGGCCCCCGTGATATGATACAATGACTCTGAGCCTATTAAACTATCAAGTGAGACTACATTTCTTGCAGGGTAGAGACCCTAGGGAAGGTACATGCATCATACTGATTTTGTTTTAATTAATTTGGGGCACCTTGGGGATAAAAATTTAACAATAATAATAATAATAATAATTTCCATTGATACTTGGGATTAGGCATTCTTTGTTTACCTTGAAGCTATGGCACCCGGATGTTATCCACTAGCGACTCGGGCGGTTGAGGCCCAGCGGATCGAGGTAGTTGACCAACAGAGGATTGATCGAGATGAGGAGGACGACTTGTGCCAGAGGACTCTACGCTCCTTCCAGTGGCAAACCCTCAATAAGTACGAGGGCAGCATTTATGACTCAGTAATGGAGGGATGGCTCAAGGATCTATCCATCACCTTCTCTTTGAACCGTGCTCCGAGGGAGTACTGGGTTCCATTGGCTGTCAGTCAGCTGAGAGGAGCAGCACATCAGTGGTGGATGCTTTTCCTGGGAGAGAAGACAGAGGCAGAGGTTTCTTGGGCCATTTTCAAGAAGGAATTTCATGAGGAGTTCCTATCCTCTATGGTGAAGGCTGAGAAGAGACAGGAGTTGCTCTCCCTTCAGCAGGGAAGCATGTCAGTGAGGGAGATGGGGATCAAGATCAAAGATCTCTTGCGCTTTGCCCCAGATCTCTTTACAGATGAGGAGTCTCAGCCAAGACAGTTATAGGAGGCACTCTATCCTTCTCTTCAGTACGCTGTTACTCCCTTCACTTTTCTGATGTACCTAGAAATACAGAAGAAGGACGAGATAGTAGAGAGGATACACTCGAAGGGAGGCACACCACGATAAGGGAACCGGCTAAGTTCATCAAAGGGGAAGGCGGTCAGCAGCAGGTCTCCAGTGACAGGGCCTTCTAGGTTTTGACAAGAAGGGTTTAGGCCTCATCAGTTCCAATCCCGATCTTCTGGCCCTCGCCCCTTTTCCACAGAGCTAGGACTGAATTGTTTCTCTTGCGGAGTTTTCGGGAATGTCTAGAGCAGGTGTCCGACTTTAGTTTCACATGGTGGGGGTGGGTAGTTTCAGCACCCACCTCAGTAGCATCCGTTGCTGGTGAGGCCTTTCCAGTAGCAGAAGTAGGCCCCTGGCCCTCCAAGGGATGACCTTGTGGGAGGAGACCGACACCAGGGTGCTTCTCAGGGACCTTGACCAGGGTGTGGTTAGGGAGGTGGTTGACAGAAGCGAGGCAGAAGAGCTGGGCATGGATAATTGCACGCCGCAGAGTTAGTAGCTCCGGTGGGACCAGAGGTCATTCGAGGTATGATCGGTTTATTCAGCACTCTTGTTTCTGCCTTGTTTGATTCAGGAGCTTCGTACTCCTTTGTTACGCCCAAATTATCCCATGCTCTAGGTCTGGATGCTGAGATACTTTTTGTGCCCCTAGTGTTGAGAAGACCAATTGGGGGTCAGACCAGGGTATCTTACTTTTTCCAGGGATGTAGACTGATGTTGGGACCACATCAGTCTAGTGGAGACCTTCTTTCTTTACAGATGCAGCAATACGATATCATTCTAGGCATCAAATGGTTATTCTCCGTGCATGCCATCATTGACTTCTATCGTAGAAGGATCGAATTCTCCAACGATGATGGACGACATGTGGATTTTGTTGGGGAGAGAAGTTATTAGGTGGGGAGTCGACACATGGAGCCACTCCTTTCTATGCTGGAAGGGGTGTCAGTGGAGTCAGCAAACGTAGGAATGATGGATGTCCCAGAGGTCGTAAGAGAATTCCCTGATGTCTTTCCCAATGAGGTTGTGACTCTACCCCCTCAACATGACGTTGAGTTTGGGATAGACTTACAGCCTGGTGCCTGCCTGATCTCGATGGATCCTTATCGGATGACACCTTCTGAGTTGCGAGAGTTGCGAATTCAGATTGATGATATGATGGAGAAGGGATTTGTTTGACCCAGCATGTCACCATGGGGTGCTCCAGTTTTGTTCGTAAAGAAGGAAGATGGTAGTCTATGACTGTGCATAGAATACCAGAGGTTGAATCAGGTGACGGTCAAGAATCGTTACCCCCTCCTGAGGATAGACGATCTTTTCGACCAGCTAAGGAGAGTAGGTTGGTTCTCTAAGATCGATCTGTGGTTTGGATACCACCATTTGAGAGTGAAGGAAGGTGATATCCTAAAGACGGATTTCAGATGCAGATATGGACACTTTGAGTTCATGGTCATGCCGTTTGGCATTACAAACGCACCAGCTATGTTTATGAACCTCATGAACTCTGTCTTCAAAGAGTTTCTAGACCAGTTCATTGTGGTGTTCATCAATGACATCCTTATCTACTCAATATTAGAGGAAGATCATGTTGGGAATCTTAGGGAAGTTTTGGGAGTCCTTCGACACCACCATATTTATGGGAAACTATCTAAGTGCAAGTTCTTAACGTGAGAAGTACTTTTACTTGGACATGCAGTGTCTCAGAAGGGAATATCAGTATACCCATCAAAGGTTGAGGTAGTCGTTTCATGGGAAGTACCCAAGAATGTGGCGTAAGTTCATAGTTTCCTGGGTTTAGCAGACTATTACCAGAGGTTTGTGCCTGACTTCTTTCGAGTTTCGGCTCCATTGATAGCTTTGACTAGGAAGGACCAGGCCTTCGTGTGGAGCGACCAGTGCCATACAGCTTTTGGCTACCTAAAGGAGAATATGGTTAGTGCTCCAGTACTTAGATTACCAGAGGAAGGGGTGTTGTTTAAAGTGTTATGTGATGCTTCTGGCCTTGGGTTGGGATGTGTTCTAATGCAACAGCGAGGAGTGATCCCTTATGGGTATAGGCAGTTATGTCCTCATGAACGTAACTATGCCACCCACGATCTGGAGCTTGCAGCTGTGGTGTTTTTATTGAAGTTGTGGTGGAATTATCTCATCGGAGAGCACTTTGTGGTCTTCTCAGATCACAAGAGCTTGCTTTATGTCTTTTCCCAGCGGGATATGAACTTGCGGTATCATAGATGGGTTGAGTTCCTCCAAGACTATGACTTCGAGACCTCTTATACTGAGGGAAAGGGTAATGTTGTGGCTGATTCCCTGAGCAGGAAATCATAGAAGGAAGTAGTTCGGGAATCTGCAGATACTTGGACAGCGATGGAAGAGTTAGAGGTCTTGCATTTGGATGCAAGGGTGGAAGGTGGAAGAGGCTGTCTGTTTCAGATGACTGTAGTTTCCTCTTTAGTGGTGCAGGTGGAAGAGTCTTAGTGGGGGGAATCAGAGGTGGAAGTGATGCGAGATTGTGTTTATTAGGGAAATTCTCCTGAGGGATGGTCAGAGGATGGTTAGCATCAGATTCTTTTCCGTGGAAGGCTTTTTGTTCCAGAGATGATGTGTAAAGGTGTTATCTATGAGTTCCATGGCTCGGATTTAGCAGTACATCCTTGGTCTCAAAGATGTACTAGTCCTGAGGGGACAGTTTTGGTGGCCTGGAGTAAAGCGGGCAGTGGCAGAGTGTGTGGCTAAGTGCCTGGTGTGTCAGCAAGTGAAGGCTAAACACCATTTTCCTGGAGGGTTGTTACAACCTTTAGATGTTCCCGAGTGGAAGTGGGATGACATCTCGATGGACTTCATCACAGGGCTACCCAGGGCTCAGGGAGGCTATGATGCCATCTGGGTAGTGGTGGATCAGTTGACAAAATCAGCTCACTTCTTGGCGATTAAGGAGTCGAGCCCGGTGAGTACCTTAGCCTAGAGGTATGTGGATGAGGTGGTATGGTTGCACGGAATTCTGAGATCTATTGTCTCTGATCAAGACATGCGGTTTACCTCACGAGTCTGGAGGGGATTACAGCATGCCTTTGGCACCTAGCTATGCCTTAGAACTGCTTTCCACCCTCAGATAGAGGGGCAAACAGAACGAATGATCCAGACATTGGAAGACATGCTGTGAGCATGTGTTCTGGATTTTGGGGGATCATGGGTATGACAATTTCCTCTAGTGGAGTTTGCTTATAAAAATAGCTTCCACTCTGATATTGGCATGACACCATTTGAGGCCTTGTATGGAAGGACGTGTCGTTCACCCGTTTGCTGGACAGAGATTGGGGAATCAGCTATCCTTGGGCCGGAAGTGGTGCAAGGCACCACTGAGAAGGTTCAGCTTGTGCGTGAGAGGATTAAGGCAGCCCAGGATCGACATAAGTCTTATGCCGATCATAGGAGGAGGCCCTTGGAGTTTTAGGTTGGAAATCATGTGTTCTTGAAGGTTTACCCTCAACATGGGCAGCAAAGGTTTGGGAAGGGGGGAGTAAGCTCTCCCCTAAGTTCATCAAACCTTTCGAGGTGTTGGGACGAGTTGGTGAGGTGGCGTATCAGTTGGAGTTTCCACCTCAATTGGAGAAAGTTCACAACATCTTTCACGTATCCCAGCTTCGTCAATATCTACACAATGACTCCCACGTCATTTATTGGAGAGAGTTAGATGTTGAAAACAATGCGACCTTCATAGAACGACCGATCAAGATCAAGGATCGTAAAGATAAGGTGCTTAGTGGACAAACCATCCCCTTGGTTCATGTGTTGTGGAGGCATGGTGGCCTGGGGGAGAGAACTTGGGAGCGGGAGGCCCAGTTACGTGTTCAATATTCAGAGCTATTTTGACTTCCTTTTTGTTTTTGTTCTAAGATTTGTTGAGATGTTTTACCTTGTGATTTAATATATGAAATTATTGTTTTGCTTAGCTATTAGATGATCTATTCCCTATTCTCTTTGTGTCCGAATGTGGGATGATGGGAAAATATGACTACTAATCAGGATGCATTAATGTGGATGTGATTAAACCCATGCGGGTGAGTTTTTCTCCATATCTTAACCGTCCCAGGGATGCTGTATCTCAACCTTTATATCCTAAAGCTTCTATTCTCCCTAGGTTCCTTTTTCT
Source organism: Viscum album (assembly GCA_963277665.1). Taxonomy (NCBI): domain Eukaryota; kingdom Viridiplantae; phylum Streptophyta; class Magnoliopsida; order Santalales; family Viscaceae; genus Viscum; species Viscum album. The sequence goes on along the minus strand of OY728141.1, from coordinate 1,584,864,288 downwards.
CAATCACCCTGCGCTCTAAATACCCTTCCTGCCGACGAGTTGTACCCATGTTGTGAAGTTTTCTTTGATCGTGTTCCATGGAGCTCCTGCTACTCCTGATTTCCAATTTCCATGCAAGGACTTAACGTCAATCCTTGATCAATCAGGTAGGTATTTTCTCCTTCGTCTCTCCTTTATGTGCATCATGCGGGGTGGGTATGCTTTTATCTCCATAGAAATTGATGAAACCAAACTTAATGAAGATAATGAATGGACCTCTAAAGAAGGAAGGGGGGGGGGGTGTGATCGATGTTATGCTATTCTCTTTTATGGTGATATGTGTTGTGAATCATACGAGCCTATGCTCACTGAAAATCATGGCCGTTGGTGGTCTTTCTCTATGCACTAATGAACCTCGGTGCTCTTGGATGTTTATTTAAACGTAACATGGAATTGGTTAATTACGTATACTTGGTTAAATAAATTGAAAGCACCATGATCAACCCTTTTCTGTGACAACTCTGGTTAAATACCAGTGGAATTGAAACCATAGAGTGTGTTAAATCTTTTAAATATGAAAATACCTGCAAGGGACTGCCTTGTGTTTGTGGTAGTGTTTTGGTTGTTTTATTCCACAGGCCGTTTGTAGGTGACTTTATGGTTTTTTTGGATGGGGGCTTAGATTTCTGGGGTGATATGGGTGGGGATGGGATCCCATGTTGTTATACTTTCGTTGGTTGTGAATCTGAGGCTGTATGGTTTCTCTGCCATGACATGAATTCGGGTGGGATCCTCTATTGTTGAGAAACCATTGGCTCCTAGATTTTGGGGACATGGGGCTATGTCTCAGGGTTTGTTTGTTTCCAGTACTTTGAGGGATCTCACTTGATCCCTAGTTATTGTGACTTTACAAGAGAACTAGGTGTGAATGCTTAAATTCTTCCCGATAGTTTTCCTTCCTTCTTTAATTATTGTTTCATCTGTGAATGTTCATTTATTTTCCCAGTAGTGAAGGGATTAACGCATACTAAAATGTTATGAAATGATAACTTGAACAGGGAAACTGGGTACTATTTGTTGTGTTCCTATTTTCTAAGGCAGCAGTGCTTGTGCACCTGCTTGTATCTGTTAAGGAGCCATATTTTGGGCTGTGTGTTGGTATATATATGTGTAATTGTATGTTTTGTGTTTAGTCTCACCCCACCCGCATTGGGAACTTAGTGTCGGACACCCCATTTCATGGGGAAGGGTGTTTCCCCCTAGTTACTCTCCTTCCTGCTCCCTCTTCCCTCAGTTGTGATGGCTGGAGGCGACCTTACACCCAAGATTCTTCAGGTAGGTTTCAATTGGTGTGTTTTTAGCCCAAGAATCTTTGGGCAGGTTGTTTTCCCAAGAATCTTCGGAATGAGGCCCAGGTGTTTTTGGGCAGGGGTTCTGGTTATGGTTTGTTTTCCCAGGTGTCTTCGGGATGAGGCCCAGGTGTGTACGGGTAGGGATGGATGGTTGTGAGGCCCAGGTGTGTGCAGGCAGGGATGGATGGTTGTGAGGCCCAGGTGTGTGTGGATAAGAAGAGCATGGTAGCGTCAGGACATTTGCCGTTATGGATGAGCAGCTATCTAGTGGGGGAAATGGTGGTGCAGGGTACCCAAATGTTTTGTTCTTAATATTACATTACTGCTTGTGTTATTTGGTGAGCGTTTCCCGTGAGGTGGGATGAATAGATTCCTTAATAGATGTTGGTTCTTCTTCTTCTCAAGGGACTTTAGGACTTCTCCCCACTTGTACATGAGAGCTATAGTTTTTTCCTACTGAGTATACTTTGTATGCTCACCCTACGTTTACTTTCAGGTTTCCAGGAGGACTTCGGAGGCCGTTCGAGACCTTACTAGTCTGGACGTTGGAGTTACTGTTGGTTGCTTTTTCTTTCTGGTTAGCCTTTTCTTTTCTTGTTGGTTTTTTACTTTGGAGTTCTTGTACTTTTTTCAGTTTTATTATTAAAACATTCATGTAGTTTGGTTTTCTTTTGAGTTTTCTATACATGGTGGTGTTTGGTGTTGACTCATTCTTTCTCCCAATCCTGGATAACTAAAAAGGGTAATGCCTCTCATATTGTGAAAATGTTACACCCTTGGTGCTAGTCGCCACTCCGGGGCCTACTGGTGGCAGGACTCAGGGGTCATTATCTTTTCTTCGACTTGAGGAAGGAAGGGAGGGGACCTTTGTCACCCCTTCCATCATCTTTCTGAAGGCGGGTCGTGACAGTACCATGGAAGCTTGGGGTGTTACATTCTCCCATCCTTCAAATAATTTCATCCTCGAAATTTCTAGAATACTACCGCATGAAAATACTCGGGTGGTTATTTATCATAAGTTCCTCGGGTTCCCACGTCGCCTCTTCCATCTTATGGTTTCTCCATAGAACTTTTACCAGACAAGTTGTCTGGTTTCTCAATACTTGTTCTCTGGTATCAAGAATCCTGATGGTCTCTTCGCAATAAGACAGATCAGGTTCCAGTTCTACTTCCTCACAGGTGAGTACATGCATTGGGTCATGCATGTACTTTCTCAACAGTGATACGTGGAACACATCATGAACTTGGGAGAGATTTGGCGGCATTGCCAAATGATAAGCTACAGCCCCAATTCGTTCTAGAATTTCTAATGGTCTGATGTACCTGGGACTCAATTTTCCCTTCTTACCAAAATGTATAACACCCTTCCATGGAGATACCTTCAAGAAAACATGATCTCCTACATGAAATTCCAAATACTTCCTTCAGTTATCATCATATCTCTTCTACCTACTCTGAGCTGCTTTGATGTGGTTTTGGATTACCTTCACCTTTTCCATCATTTCCTCCACCAGTTCTAGGCCTATGAGTTTTCATTCACCAACATCATCTCAATAGGTTGATGTACAACATATCTTTCCTTATAACGCTTCATACGGTGCCATATGAATACTTAAATGGAAGATATTGTTATAGGAAAATTATAATAGAGGTAAATATTGATCCCACATACCCTGAAAGTCAAGTGAGCAGGATCTCAACATGTCTTCTAAGGTTTGAATAGTGCATTCTGATTTTCCATATGTTTGAGGGTGGTAGAAAGTGCTCAAACGAAGTTCAGTATCCAGGGCCTTATGAAGACTCTTCCAGAATCTTGATGTAAAACGTGGATCATGATCAGAAACAGTCGATATAGGTACTCCATGAAGTCTCACAACTTCATTAATATATAGTCTTTCTAGACGTTCAAGTGGTAGATCTTCTCTTATTGCAAGAAAATGTGCTGACTTGGTAAGACAATCAACAATGACCCATATTTCATCATTCCTTCTAGGAGTCTTTTCTAGTCCCATGACAAAGTCCATCATGATATTATCCCATTTTCACTCAGGTATGGGAAGAGGTTACATGACTCCTCCAAGCTGTTGCCTTCCAGCTTTCACTTATTGACAAACCATAAATCTTAACACAAAATCAGCAATCTCCCTCTTTATGTTGTCCCACAAAAAATGTTCCTTCAAATATCTATATATTTTGGTGCTCCCAGGGTGTATAGAGAAATTCAAACTATGAGCATCATCCAACAATTCCCTTTTTAGATCAGGTATATCGGGAACACAAAGACTCTTCCCAAACTTCAAAATTCCATATTCATACACAAAGTCACTCAATATCCCATCATTCACAGCTTTAATCTTCTTTTGAAACTCTTCATCACCGGTCAAAGAACTCTTTATCCTTTCTAGTAAAGATGGTTTGGAAACCATTTGAAAAAACATTGAGGTTTCATCTTCCATGGTGATTCCCATATCCATCCTTACTAGATCCATATATATAGGATCCTTTTCAACTCTCATCTTGTTCAAAACTCCATGATCCTTTATACTCAAAGAATTTTCCACCTTATTTTCCTTCCCCAGGTGGTATTGTATCGTACAATCATAATCCTTGAGTAGTTCAAGCCATCTACTTTGCCTCATGTTGAGTTCTTTTTGTGAGAAAATATACTTCAAACTCTTGTGATCAGTATATATCTCATATTTTTCACCATATAGATAATGTATCCATATCTTCAAATCAAATATTACAGCAACTAACTCAATATCATGAGTAGGATAGTTTTGCTCATGAATTTTCAGCTGTCATGATGCATAGGCAATAACTCTATCATTCTACATAAGGACGCAACCAAGTCCTTTCTTCTATGCATCACTATAAATAAAAAACCCATCATTCCCCAATGGTAGAGTCAATATAGGAGCATTAACTAATATTTTCTTCAGTTCTTCAAAACATTCTTCACACTCCTTTGTCCAAACAAATTTAACCCCTTTATGTGTGATCTTGGTTAATGGGTTAGCCAACCGGGAAAAATTATGGACGAAATGTCAATAATAACCTACTAAACCAATAAAACCACGTACCTCGGTTATACTCGTTGGTTCTAGACATTATTGGATTGCTCTTATCTTAGAAATATCAATAGAGATTCCATCCTTAGAGACAATATTGACAAGAAAAGAAATCTCCTGAAGCCAAAATTCACACTTGCTAAACTTCCCATATAATTCATGTCTTCTCAGAGTCTTCAATATAATGCAAAAGTAATTTTCATGATCTTCGTAGATTTTGGAGTATACCAAGATATCATTAATAAATACTACTACAAAGTCATCAAGATATTCCTTGAAAACTCTGTTCATTAGATCCATGAAAATAGAGGGTGCATTAGTCATCCCAAAAGGCATTACTGTAAACTCGTAATGCCCGTACCTGGTTCGAAATGCTATCTTCGGAATGTATTCCTTCTTCACACACAACTGATGGTATCCAGATCGAAGTTCAATCTTTGAAAATTATTGAGCTCCATGCAGTTGGTCAAATAAATCATCAATGCGAGGTAGGGGATACTTGTTCTTTATTGTTATAGCTTTGATTTCCCTATAGTCGATATATAACCTCATAGATCCATCTTTCTTCTTAAAAAAAGGACAGGGGATCCCCATGGAGAAACACTAGGGAGAATAAATCCCTTATTACTCAATTCATATAGTTGTTTCTTTAGTTCAACTAACTCCACAGTGTCCATTCTATAAGGGGTCTTCGATATGGGCCTTGAACCAGGAATTAAATCAATTGAAAACTCAATTTATCGTTCTGGAGGATGTCCAGGTAAATCTTCAGGAAACACATCAATATATTCTTTCACAATAGGTACATACTCTATTGGAACATTCCTTTCCTCACTCATAGTTATTTAATTCTCTTCCTCCCTGATAATTGAATTTAGTTGAGCTACTGGGGGCGGATCTAGATAAGAATTTGGTGGTGACGATTCTGCTCTAAAGATAAGGTGTTCTTTATCATCATTATAAAAAATCATAACCTCCTTTTTATTACAATAAATCTTCACATCATGGTATGAAATCCAATCTATACCGAGGATTATATTAAATTCAATCATGGGTATGGCGATGAAATCAACAGATAAAGAACATTTATGTGCTCTAATGGGGACTGATTCACAAAACTTTGTTGCAATGATACGTCCCTTAAGAGTTTTGACTGAAAACTCCCTTGTTAAATAAAATTAGAAATATATAATTTTCTTAGAAAACTGGGAAGATATGAAACAATGCAATGATCCATAATCAAATAAATCATTTGCTAAACTTGAGAAAACCATTAAATCACCTTCCACCATGTCTTTCGGAGCTTCTACCTCAGCATTGGTGATAGAATAAGCTTGACCTTGATCCCTTGTCCTTTTCTGAGGTACGTTTCCCTGACACTTAGGACATTCATTTGAATAATGTCATATCTCCCTGCAATTGTAGCATTGAACATTGGTAGTGTCTTTCTTTCCTTTAAAATCACCAGCTAGATGGCCTTGTTGTCCACATTTGTAGCATACTCCTTTTCCTTTTAGATAGGCACTAGGGTGCTTCCTTCCATAATTATCACAAGCTGGAAATTCAATTCTTTCCTTCTTCCCTGTTTCCTTATTTCCTTTCCTAAAGTGTTCAAAAGATCTCTTCTTCTCTTTCTTTGATTTAAAGTCATAAAACTTAGAGAATTCCTTTTCTGTCTTGATAGCACACGAGACAATATCTTCGTATGATGAGAAGGATTGTGATACTAATGCTTGATGGAGAAATGGTTTTAACCCATCAAAGAAATGATCAATATTACATCTTGGGTTACATATATAATCTTTAGCATGCCTCACTAACCTTGTAAAGTTAGCCTCATAATTTGCGACATTCTCTCCTCATTTTTCCTCAGACTCAGAAATTGCCTTTCCATATCTGCTCGATGGTCACGAGGAAAGTATTTTTCTAAGAAAAGCTCTTTGAACTCCCTCCATTCCATATTTGATACTTCATCATCTTCCTTTGTGTTTTGAATCAATAACCACCATTGATCAACATCTCCAGTGAGGCAGTAAACTACCATGACAACTTTTTCCCTTTCACTACTCCCCAAAGTGTGGAATATTTTCTCTAAGGAATTTATCCATTGCTCAGCCAATAATGGATTTGTACTCCCATTTAATGTTGGTGGTTGTTTCCTCATGAAGTGATCTAACATTGATCCTCCACGCTGTGGATCTGGGTGATCCATACGGGTAAAGTTATTATTTATTACCTGAGTGAGTTGTCCTAGTATGATGATTAACTGATCAACACCAGTTGCATCACTAACTCCACTATAATTATCTTGAGAAGGAGGGAAATCCCTACATAGAGTGCGTACATTGATACAATTTCCATTCCTTCCACTAAGATCAATTAATAAACAATGACATAAACTATATTAGTTTATGAATCAAAATATATAATTTCCAAACTTCTAAAACACTTAACATAAATTGAACAGTTTATGGATATAATCCATAATCATAAAAATTTTTTCTTTGAGGAATTATATACTCATAAACCCTTCATAATGGTTTGTAAAGAAAATGAGAATTATCCTAAGCATATCCCATGGGAGTGTCGTAACCAAGAGTGCAATAAGGCCCATTGTCGTGCACCAGTTCCTGTTCGAGTCAAGCTCAAAGCGGTGTTTTCAGGTTTTACCCCTAGGTACATCTGTGCCAGATCCGGATCTACTTTCTCATATTTAGAGAGATATTTATTTCTTGGAAAACTCACAAAATCTCTACAATACCAAAATTCTAGGAATTTTTTCTATACTAATCCTCAAAGTCTATCCTAGGGCTATGTGCTCTAATCAAAGTTTATCTAAATCTAGTTTCCAAGGTTTGTACTAAACTTCCTCTGATACCAACTATAATGCCCCCACCCTAGTTACCTAGAGTCGATATAGCATCCCGCATTTTTATCACATAAACTTTCATTATAGTTTACAAAACCGAGGATCTTAAAGGTTTAGTGTCTGGGAAACCAGGAACTTAATACATGAAACAACAAAAAAAACATTCTTCTTAAACACTTGAAAGGATTATCCTTATATTCATCCTAGGTTCATTACTGCATCTCATAACCTGGGGACATACATCAAAGGAAAGGGTGAGCAGAAGGCCCAGTAAGGGAAACAAGAGAAACATTTTACATGTGATCTTGAGATACTTCAATAAGGACATGAGAAGAACTTTAAGGCATGAGAAAGAAATAATGAGATACATCATAATAAAAATAACATTTTTCATAACTTGAAGATGTGGCTGCAACATTTAATATTGAAAATCGTTTCGTTTCACCAAGGTCCATCCCCAAGGTGTCGTTAAAAATTACAAAGGTTATTCACCATGGTGTCGTTAAAAATGGTCATCTCTAGAGATTAAGTCTTTACCCAATGCATTGGAGCGCTATCAGGGCGCACCCTTAAATTTGCCTTTATTATCATGTGAGGCACATATATCATCATAAATCATTTCATAAACAACCCATATAGAATAAAAGAAATGGGTTTCATTTCATAATCATAACATTTTAAAAACTGTTTTAAAGACATGATCTTTATGTCACTTTAAACCCACAGAAAGGGAAAGAGGGTTTCATGTATGTAAATACCAAAATTTAAAATAGAACATTTTGATATATATGTGAATACCTTTATAGAAATAATATCTTTGAGTATTCACTTTATAACATAAAATAATTTTTAGAAAAGAGAGAGCGACACTTTGAGACGAAAATTCTACAGCATAACGGCTATGTTACAAGGTTTTAGAAAACATTGAGAAGAGAGGAGACATGGGTCAAACATTAATAAATGAACCATAAAACAGTATAGGGAAAAAATATAAGGGATTTAAGAACATGGTAATGAAATTTGAAAATATACCATATGAAATGAAGAATATTAAAGGAAGACAAAAATAAGATTTCTCTTGTGAGAATTCGGCAGCCTAACGGCGTCACTTAAACTTCAACAAAAATGAATTGACAAGGTCAAATAGGGTCTCTCATCATATGAACATAAGAGTCCAGTATTATAGATATAGAGATCATACCCCAACATAAAATAAAGGAACTTGAAAGACTTTACATGAAAGTAGAACTTTGAAAAAAAGAAGGGTGAAAGAATCCCTCAAAAATTCGGCAGCCTAACGGCGCCACTTAAAACTTCAAAATGATGAATTGAAGAGATAAAATGGGGTCTCTCATAATATTATCATAAAAGATCAGTATGATAAATTTATAGATCATACCCCAACATGATAAAAAGGAACTTGAAATCCTTTACATGAAAATAGATCTTGAAAAATGAGAAGGGAGAACGAATCCGTTACAAAAATTTCGGCAGCCTAACGGTGCCACTTAAAACTTCATAAAATGAAACAATGAGAGTAATAGGGGATCTCTCATTATATGAACATAAAAATGGAAGTAATAGGAGTATAAAATAACATCCTCCAACATAAGAACATGGAGCATAAAAGGAATGACATAAAAGAGATCACTTGAAAAGAAAGAGAGGGTCGGATCCCTTACCTTAAAATGTAACTCTTAAACCTCAAAGGTTGGGAACTTGAGGGATTGGGGGAACCTTGGGAGGACTCCTTGGGAGGTAATGAGACCAGAAATTCATTGGGGAAGAGTGGGGAGTCGAATGGATGAGAGGAGGACTTGGTATTTATAAGGAAAGTGAGGGGACAAGGCATTAATGGCCAATGGACACCTTACATGTGCTTTTCTCAAACCCATGTGCTCTCCCTTGGAATTTACCATGGAGTTAGGCCACATGGGGCCCCAAAAACAACAATTCATCACCCTTGGCTGGACAACCCTTAAAATATCTCATGACATCACCATGACACAGTTATGATGTCATTAAACATACCGAAACCCTAAAACTGTATTTTTACTAATCACTGAAAATTCAACTTTCTCAGAAAGATCCCAAAATTTCACCTTAATCAAATATCAATGCTCTGATTTCAAAAATGAACTCCATTTTATAAAAATAATTTTCTAAATATTTTTAATTTATTTTTTAAATAAATACACTATTCACCGAAAATTCATTTTTTCAGAAAAAACCCCAAAAATTACCATAACATAATATCGGTGCTCTGAGTCCAAAAATGAAATCCATTTTATAAAAATAATTTTCTAAATAATTTTAATTTAATTTTTTAATTAAAAAACACTATTCACCCGAAAAGATTAATACTTGAATAACAATTTATGAAACAGTTATTTAACCATTTTATTGAATCACATTACTTAATCAAGGTGCCTAGATTATTTTAAAACTTTCTTTAAGTGAAATTACTAATCCATTTGGTCACATTACTAATCCTAAGCGTAAAATCACTATTCACAATTTAATATTCATCAAAAATCAAGTTGATCTTATTAGACTCTAAATTTCGTACTGGACATAATTGTAGAAGACCATTTTTTGAAAATCATTACACATTTTAAATTATTTAAGGTTTACATAAACATTTTTTAAAAATATCCTCTTGAAAATTCATCAAAAATATGCATACTATTTTTATCCGGTCATTTGAAAATTCATAAACTTCATCATAAGAAGAAATCCCAATTTTTATTTAAAACAAGGATTACACAAGGTAGTTACGGTCTCGTTACATAGCCCCTTATAATACCAGCATAGGACCTAAGAGTAAGGTGTGCTAGGGTGATAGAATCTTGGGGCGGCTCAGTCAACATTGCCCAAGTACTAATTTCTATCAGTTTGAACTTCTCGTGAAGGCGATTCCGTTCTAGGTTCACATAATGAAGTTCGGCTTGGATTTGGTTCAGAGCAAAGCCCAATGGTGCTACCTCCTTTCCAAGCTCTGTTAGATGGGATTCGATCAGTACAATACTACTAGGTGAGACCATCGAATCTTCTTTCTATAATAATTAACCAAGATTACTTATATTTAGAGACAATAATCAAAACATTTTGTTCACAGCGGTCATATTGACCGATGGTCATATAACAGTCAAAACCCACTGGTCTCATTTTAATTTTAATCATGTTTATCAAATAAAAATTTTTTGTTGAGTATAAAAATAAAATAAAATAACACATTAAATTAGGAAACAAGATTTATTCAAAATTTCGGGCCGTTACAATCTTCCCCCCTTAAGAAATTGCGTCCTCGCAATTTTTAAAATTGGGGTTTGAAATTTCATTGAAAGTCCCACATCAGAAAAAGAGTTAGTAACACCATTACTTTAAAAGAAAGAAAAGGAAGTACAAAGGCCACCCAAGTTTACTCATACTAGGATTCCATGTAGGAAACATGGACATGGAGGAGAAAACAAAGGGTCATATCCTAAAGGAGAGTGATAGAAAACATGATTAGGAGGAAGTTAACCACCAGAAAATCCCCAAATTATGATGTGTGTAGGCGGTCTTTGATTACCTAGTAGGAAACGTAAACCAATAACGTTTTTTTACGTTCCTTTTCATAACTTTGAGGAATTCATTTACAACATAGAACAAAAACATAAGGAAATATATCTATCTTCATGTAGAGTTTCATACTTTAATAAGTTTCTACCAAAACTAATCTTTTCTCTAAACGATGAGCATTCAAAACTACTTGGACTCATCAAAACACAAGAATAATCTTCTAGAGAATCACATAATCCACAAAAGATCAACTATATATTTCTTCTATCTTTAAACATTATCCCAAAAATAGAAAGGGTAAGGTAAAACAACTATTCAAAAAGAATCCCATAGGAATGGAAACTACTTTTAAATCTTCAAAGTTCCATGGTACTACCCAAAGTTCATCATAGACCATTCCGTAAATAATGGTCCTTAAGATTCCTCAAAATAAACCAAACTAATATTTAAACCCAAATACAAGAAGGATTTGATAACATAGTCTTCCAAAATAAACTTCATTGTTCATCTACAAACAACATAAACCACTCCTAACATCTTATAACAAAAGTAGCTAACCTAAACATATTTTACCCAAGATAGGTTAATCATTCCCATTACTATAAGTCCACCTTAAATTCATCGATTCTTCAAAATATAAGTCAACCATTACTCCTCATGAAAATACTGTAGTAATATATTTACCTCGATCATATAGGGTCCCCAAAATAGTGAACGTCTTCCAAAATAATAATCATCTGTTAATCCCCTAATCACCCTTTTTTTAAGAAGAACAGCTTCACTACATAAACATGTGGTACATAACAATAGATGTTTTCCTTAATGATATAAATTCATCTTAGGTAGTGACTCGATGACCATAGAAAACATAAAAGATATGCTCATAGAGCACGAACTAAAATACAACATGACATAGACAATTATTGTGAAGAAGTTACATGTACTTCAGTCATCATGATCCATCTCAACATAGAACTTGCATTGTTCCTTTTTCCTCTAAGATTGTTGATGCTCATCATGCTTCTCACCCATTCCAATACAACATTGCCTTGGATAGTGTCTAACTTCTCCACATTTACAAAATTGAAAAGTATAAGGCACATTAGATCGAACCTTATCTCTATTCATCACACTATCCATTTTTTTAAAGCAATTGGCTACTTTATGCCCTATCATCCCACACTTAAAACATCTCCCGGTTCCTTTGTGACATTATCCTTGGTGCCCCTTTCCACAGTTTTTGCACAAAGGAAATTGGGTCTTCTTTCCCTTATCAACTTTATCATATGAACATCCTTGAGACTTTGTCTTCTCCTTCCTTGATGAGTTTGGGCATTCAGCTAGGTACCAATTGTTAATTGTGATTTTTGATAGCTGGTTTGGCATAATGACAATATGTTCAACTTGATCTTTGGTCATCTCTGTCACATTAATAGGGAAATCATCACATTTCCTCCCACATTGGTTGTTGGGACATGTTCTTCCATTTCCTGCCATTAACTAAGAAAAGAAAGTATAATTAGGGGTTTGAATACTTAGCCAATAATCATTAAAAGGAAACTATAAGCATAGAAGGACAAACTTGTAGAAGGAAAGTATACCCTAACTTTTGATCCCCTAGGTTCTAATCTAGGTTATCCATGATCATATCTTCTTATGTGAATCTTTATTTTGTTCCTTTAATAATGGTTCATACTAAGATTATGAATTTACCAAGCATATCCTCCGGGAGTGTCGTAACCAAGAGTGCAGCAAGGCCCGTTGTCGTGTACCAGTTCCCGTTTGAGTCTAGCTCAAAGCGGTGTTTTCGGGTTTTAACCCTATGTACATCTGTGCTAGAGCCACCTCTACCTGCTCGTATCCAGATAGGGATGTATTTTCTTGGCAACCCATTACTCAATACGCACCAAAATACCAGGAAGATTTCCTATATATAAACTTTTCTATAGGATTCTTCCTAAAGTTTTCATATCCTAATTTCCACAAATAACTAAACCATCCTTTGATACCAACTATAGAATCCCGCCTTTTTATCACATAAACTTTCATTACATTTTACAAAACCGAGGATCTTTAAGATTTAGTGTCTTGGAAACCAAGAACTTAATACATGAAACAACAAAAAAAAAACATTCTTCTTAAACACTTGAAAGGCTTCTCCTTATGTTCATCCTAGGTTCATTACTGCATCTCATAACCTGGGGACATACATCAAAGGAAAGGGTGAGCAGAAGGCCCAGTAAGGGAAACAAGAGAAACATTTTACATGTGATCTTGAGATACTTCAATAAGGACATTAGAAGAACTTTAAGGCATGAGAAAGAAATAATGAGATACATCATAATAAAAATAACATTTTTCATAACTTGAAGATGTGGCTGAAACATTTAATATTGACAATCGTTTCGTTTCACCAAGGTCCATCCCCAAGGTGTTGTTAAAAATTACCAAGGTTATTCACCATGACGTCATTAAAAATGGTCATCTCTAGAGATTAAGTCTTTACCCAATGCATTGGAGCGCTATCAGGGTGCACCCTTAAATTTCCATTTATTATCATGTGAGGCACATATATCATCATCAATCATTTCATAAACTACCCATATAGCATAAAATAAATGGGTTTCATTTCATAATCATATCGTTTTAAAAACTGCTTTAAAGACATGATCTTTATGTCACTTTAAACCCACGGAAAGGGAAAGAGGGTTTCATGTATATAAATCCCAGAATTTAAAATAGAACATTTTGATATATATGTGAATACCCCTATAGAAATAAGATCTTTGAGTATTCACTTTATAATATAAAATAATTTTTCGAAAAGAGAGAGAGGCACTTTGAGACGAAAATTCTGCAGCATAACGGCTATGTTACAAGGTTTTAGAAAACATTGAGAAGAGAGGGGACATGGGTAAAACATTCATAAATGACCCATCAAATAGTATAGGGACAAAATATAAGGGATTTAAGAACATGGTAATGAAATTTTAAAATATACCATATGAAATGAAAAATATTAAAGGAAGACAAAAATAAGATTTCTCTTGTGAGAATTCGGCAGCCTAACGACGTCACTTAAACTTCAAAAAAAATGAATTGACAAGGTCAAATAGGGTCTCTCATCATATGAACATAAGAGTCCAGTATGATAAATATAGAGATCATACCCCAAAATAATAGAAAGGAACTTGAAAGACTTGACATGAAAGTAGAACTTTGAAAAAAAGAAGGGTGAAAGAATCCCTCAAAAATTCGGCAGCCTAACGGCACCACTTAAAACTTCAAAATGCTGAATTGAAGAGATAAAATGGGGTCTCTCATCATATGATCATAAAAGATCAGTATGATAAATTTAGAGATCATACCCCAACATGATAAAAAGGAACTTGAAATCCTTTACATGAAAATAGATCTTGAAAAATGAGAAGGGAGAAAGAATCCTTTACAAAAATTTCGGCAGCCTAACGACGCCACTTAAAACTTCATAAAACGAAATAATGAGAGTAAGAGGGGATCTCTCATTATATGAACATAAAAATGTAAGTAAGAGGAGTATAAAAGAACATCCTCCAACATAAGAACATGGAGCATAAAAGGAATGACATAAAAGAGATCACTTGAAAAGAAAGAGAGGGGTCAGATCCCTTACCTTAAAATGTAACTCTTAAACCTCAAAGGTTGGGACCTTGAGGGCTTGGGGGCACATTGGGAGGACTCCTTGGTAGGTAATGAGACCAGAACATCGTTGGGGAAGAGTGGGGAGTCTAATGGATGAGAGTAGGGCTTGGTATTTATAGGGAAAGTGAGGGGACAAGGCATTAATGGCCAAGGGACACCTCACATGTGCTTTTCTCAAACCCATGTGCTCTCCCTTGGCATTTACCATGGAGTTAGGCCACATGGGCCCCCCAAAACAATAATTCATCACCCTTGTCCGGCCAACCCTTAAAATATCTCATGACATCATCATGACACTGTTATGATGTCATTAAACATACCGAAACCCTAAAACTGTATTTTTACTATTCACTGAAAATTCAACTTTCTCAGAAAGATCCCAAAATTTCACCTTAATCAAATATCAATGCTCTGATTTCAAAAATGAACTCCATTTTATAAAAATAATTTTCTAAATATTTTTAATTTATTTTTTTAAATAAATACACTATTCACCAAAAATTCATTTTTTTAGAAAAACCCCAAAAATTACCATAACATAATATCGGTGCTATGAGTCCAAAAATGAAATCCATTTTATAAAAATAATTTTCTAAATATTTTTAATTTAATTTTTTAATTAAAAAACACTATTCACCTGAAAAGATTAATACTTGAATAATAATTTATGAAACCGTTATTTAACCATTTTATTGAATCACATTACTTAATCAAGGTGCCTAGATTATTTTAAAACTTTCTTTAAGTGAAATTACTAATCCATTTGGTCACATTACTAATCCTAAGCGTAAAATCACTATTCACAATTTACTATTCATCAAAAATCAAGTTGATCTTATTAGACTCTAAATTTCGTACTGGACATAATTGTAGAAGACCATTTTTTGAAAATCATTACACATTTTAAATTATTTAAGGTTTACATAAACATTTTTTTTTAAAATATCCTTTTGAAAATTCATCAAAAATATGCATACTATTTTTATCCGGTCATTTGAAAATTCATAAACTTCATCATATGAAGAAATCCCAATTTTTATTTAAAACAAGGATTACACAAGGCAGTTACGGTCTCGTTACATAGCCCCTTATAATACCTGCATAGGACCTAAGAGTAAGGTGTGCTAGGGTGATAGAATCTTGGGGCGGCTCAGTCAACATTGCCCGAGTAGTAATTTCTATCAGTTTGAACTTCTCGTGAAGGCGATTCCGTTCTAGCTTCACATGATGAAGTTCGGCTTGGATTTGGTCCAGAGCAAAGCCCAATGGTGCTACCTCCTTCCCAAGCTCTGTTAGATGGGATTCGATCGGTCCAAGTCTACTAGGTGAGGCCATCAAATCTTCTTTCTATAATAATTAACCAAGATTACTTATATTTAGAGACAATAATCAAAAAATTTTGTTCACAGCGGTCATATTGACCGATGGTCATATAACAGTCAATACCCACTGGTCTCATTTTAATTATAATCATGTTTATCAAATAAAACATTTTTGTTGAGTATAAAAATAAAATAAAATAACACATGAAATTAGGAAACAAGATTTATTCAAAATTTCGGGTCGTTACAATCCTCCCCCCTTAAGAAATTGCGTCCTCGCAATTTTTAAAATTGGGTTTTTAAATTTCACTGAAAGTCCCACATCGGAAAAACAGTCAGTAACACCATTACTTTAAAAGAAAGAAAAGGAAGTACAAAGGCCACCCAAGTTTACTCATACTAGGATTCCATGTAGGAAACATGGACATGGAGGAGAAAACAAAGGGTCACATCCTAAAGGAGAGTGATAGAAAACATGATTAGGAGGAATTTAACCACCAAAAAATCCCAAAATTATGATGTGTGTAAGCGGTCTTTGATTACCTAGTAGGAAACGTAAACCAATAACATTTTTGTTTTATGTTCCTTTTCATAACTTTGAGGAATTCATTTACAACATAGAACAAAAACATAAGGAAATATATCTATCTTCATGTAGAGTTTCATACTTTAACAAGTTTCTACCAAAACTAATCTTTTCTCTAAACGATGAGCATTAAAAACTACTTGGTCTCATCAAAACACAAGAATCATCTTCTAGAGAATCACATAATCCACAAAAGATCAACTATCTATTTCTTCTATCTTTAAACATTATCCCAAAAATATAAAGGGCAAGGTAAAACAACTCTTCAAAAAGAATCTCATAGGAATGGAAACTACTTTTAAATCTTCAAAGTTCCATGGTACTACCCAAAGTTCATCATAGACCATTCCGTAAATAATGGTCCTTAAGATTCCTCAAAATAAACCAAACTAAGATTGAAACCCAAATACAAGAAGGATTTGATAACATAGTCTTACAAAATAAACTTCATTGTTCATCTCCAAACAACATCAACCACTCCTAACATCTTATAACAAAAGTAGCTAACCTAAACATATTTTACCCAAGATAGGTTAATCATTCCCATTACTATAAGTCCACCTTAAATTCATCGATTCTTCAAAATATAAGTCAACCATTACTCCTCATGAAAATACCGTAGTAATCTATTTACCTCTATCATATAGGGTCCCCAAAATAGTGAACGTCTTCCAAAATAATAATCATATGTTAATCCCCTAATCACCCTTTTTTAAGAAGAACAACTTCACTACATAAACATGTGGTACATAATAATAGATGTTTTCATTAATGATATAAATTCATCTTAGGTAGTGACTCGATGACCTTAGAAAACATAAAAGATATGCTCATAGAGCACGAACTAAAATACAACATGACATAAACAATTATTGCGAAGAATTTACATGTACTTCAGTCATCATGATCCATCTCAACATAGAACTTGCATTGTTCCCTTGTCCTCTAAGATTGTTGACGCTCATCATGATTATCACCCATTCCAGGAGAGCATTGCCTTGGATAGTGTCTAACTTCTCCACATTTACAACATCGAAAAGTATAAGGCACATTAGATCGAACCTTATCTCTATTCATCACACTATCCATTTTTTAAAGCAATTGGCTACTTTATACCCTATCTTCCCACACTTAAAACATCTCTTGGTTCCTTTGTGAGATTCTCCTTGGTGCCCCTTTCCATAGTTTTTGCACAAAGGAAATTGGGTCCTCTTTCCCTTATCAACTTTATCATATGAACATCCTTGAGACTTTGTCTTCTCCTTCCTTGATGAGTTTGGGCATTCAGCTAGGTGCCAATTGTTAATTGTGATTTTTGATAGCTGGTTTGGAATAACCACAATATGTTCAACTTGATCTTTGGTTATCTCTGTCACATCAATAGGGCAATCATCACATTTCCTCCCACATTGGTTTTTGGGACATGTTCTTCCATTTCCCGCCATTAACTAAGAAAAGAAAGTGTAATTAGGGGTTTGAATACTTAGCCAATAATGATTAAAAGGAAACTATAAGCATAGAAGGATAAAATTGTAGAAGGAAGGTATACCCTAACTTGTGATCCCCTAGGTTCCAATCTTGGTTATCCATGATCATATCTTCTTATATGAATCTTTATTTTGTTCCTTTAATAATGGTTCATACTAAGATTATGAATTTACCAAGCATATCCCCCAGGAGTGTCGTAACCAAGAGTGCAGAAAGGCCCGTTGTCGTGTACCAGTTCCTGTTCGAGTCTAGCTCAAAGCGGTGTTTTCGGGTTTTACCCCTATGTACATTTTTTCCAGAGCCACCTCTACCTGCTCCTATCCAGACAGGAATGTATTTGCTTGGCAACCCATTACTCAATACTCACCAAAATACCAGGAAGATTTCCTATATATAAACTTTTTTATAGGCTTCTTCCTAAAGTTTTCATATCCTAATTTCCACAAATAACTAAACCATCCTTTGATACCAACTATAACATCCTGCCTTTTTATCACATAAACTTTCATTACATTTTACAAAACCAAGGATCTTTAAGGTTTAGTGTCTTGGAAACCAGGAACTTAATACATGAAACAACAACAAAAAAAACATTCTTCTTAAACACTTGAAAGGCTTCTCCTTATGTTCATCCTAGGTTCATTACTGCATCTCATAACCAGGGGACATACATCAAAGGAAAGGGTGAGAAGAAGGCCCAGTAAGGGAAACAAGAGAAACATTTTACATGTGATCTTGAGATACTTCAATAAGGACATGAGAAGAACTTTAAGGAAGGAGAAAGAAATAATGAGATACATCATAATAAAAATAACATTTTTCATAACTTGAAGATGTGGCTGCAACATTTAATATTGACAATCATTTCGTTTCACCAAGATCCATCCCCAAGGTGTCCTTAAAAATTACCAAGGTTATTCACCATGGCGTCGTTAAAAATGGTCATCTCTAGAGATTAAGTCTTTACCCAATGCATTGGAGCGCTATCAGGGCGCACCCTTAAATTTGCCTTTATTATCATGTGAGGCACATATATCATCATCAATAATTTCATAAACAACTCATATAGCATAAAATAAATGGTTTTCATTTCATAATCATAAAGTTTTAAAAACTGCTTTAAAGACATGATCTTTATGTCACTTTAAACCCACAGAAAGGGAAAGAGGGTTTCATGTATGTAAATCCCAGAATTTAAAATAGAACATTTTGATATATATGTGAATACCCCTGTAGAAATTAGAGATTTGAGTATTAACTTTATAACATAAAATAATTTTTAGAAAAGAGAGAGAGGCACTTTGAGACGAAAATTCTACAGCATAACAGCTATGTTACAAGGTTTTAGAAAACATTGAGAAGAGAGGGGACATGGGTCAAACATTCATAAATGACCCATCAAACAGTAGAGGGAAAAAATATAAGGTATTTAAGAACATGGTAATGAAATTTGAAAATATACCATATGAAATGAAGAATATTAAAGGAAGACAAAAATAAGATTTCTCTTGTGAGAATTCGGCAGCCTAACGGCATCACTTAAACTTCAACAAAAATTAATTGACAAGGTCAAATAGGGTCTCTCATCATATGAAAATAAGAGTCCAGTATGATAGATATAGAGATCATACCCCAACATAATATAAAGGAACTTGAAAGACTTGACATGAAAGTAGAACTTTGAAAAAAATAAGGGTGAAAGAATCCCCCAAAAATTCGGCAGCCTAACAGCTCCATTTAAAACTTCAAAATGCTGAATTGAAGAGATAAAATGGGGTCTCTCATCATATGATCATAAAAGATCAGTATGATAAATTTAGAGATCATACCCCAACATGATAAAAAGGAACTATAAATCCTTTACATGAAAATAGATCTTGAAAAATGAGAAGGAAGAAAGAATCTGTTACAAAAATTTCAGCAGCCTAACGGCGCCACTTAAAACTTCATAAAACGAAATAATGAGAGTAATATGGGATCTATCATTATATGAACATAAAAAGGGATGTAAGAGGAGTATAAAAGAACATCCTCCAACATAAGAACATGGAGCATAAAAGGAATGACATAAAAGAGATCACTTGAAAAGAAAGAGAGGGGTCAGATCCCTTACCTTAAAATGTAACTCTTAAACCTCAAAGGTTGGGACCTTGAGGGCTTGGGAGAACCTTGGGTGGACTCATTGGGAGGTAATGAGACCAGAACTTCGTTGGGGAAGAGTGGGGAGTAGAATGGATGAGAGGAGGGCTTGGTATTTATAGGGAAAGTGAGGGGACAAGGCATTAATGGCCAAGGGACACCTCACATGTGCTTTTCTCAAACCCATGTGCTCTCCCTTGATATTTACCATGGAGTTAGGCCACATGGGGTCCCCAAAACAATAATTCATCACCCTTGGCCGAAAAACCCTTAAAATATCTCATGAAATCATCATGACAGAGTTATGATGTCATTAAACATACCGAAACCCTAAAACTGTATTTTTACTATTCACTGAAAATTCAACTTTCTCAGAAAGATCCCAAAATTTCACCTTAATCAAATATCAATGCTATGATTTCAAAAATGAACTCCATTTTATAAAAATAATTTTCTAAATATTTTTAATTTATTTTTTAAATAAATACAGTATTCACCGAAAATTCATTTTTTCAGAAAAAACCCAAAAAATTACCATAACATAATATCGGTGCTCTGAGTCCAAAAATGAAATCCATTTTATAAAAATAATTTTCTAAATATTTTTAATTTAATTTTTTAATTAAAAAACACTATTCACCTGAAAAGATTAATACTTGAATAATAATTTATGAAACCGTTATTTAACCATTTTATTGAATCACATTACTTAATCAAGGTGCCTAGATTATTTTAAAACTTTCTTTAAGTGAAATTACTAATCCATTTGGTCACATTAGTAATCCTAAGCGTAAAAATCACTATTCACAATTTACTATTCATCAAAAATCAAGTTGATCTTATTAGACTCTAAATTTTGTACTGGACATAATTGTAGAAGACCATTTTTTGAAAATCATTACACATTTTAAATTATTTAAGGTTTACATAAACATTTTTTTTAAAATATCCTTTTGAAAATTCATCAAAAATATGCATACTATTTTTATCCGGTCATTTGAAAATTCATAAACTTCATCATAAGAAGAAATCCCAATTTTTATTTAAAACAAGGATTACACAAGGCAGTTACGGTCTCGTTACATAGCCCCTTATAATACCAGCATAGGACCTAAGAGTAAGGTGTGCTAGGGTGATATAATCTTGGGGCGGCTCAGTCAACATTGCCCGAGTAGTAATTTCTATCAGTTTGAACTTCTCACGAAGGCAATTCCGTTCTAGCTTCACATGATGAAGTTCGGCTTGGATTTGGTCCAGAGCAAAGCCCAATGGTGCTACCTCCTTCCCAAGCTCTGTTAGATGGGATTCGATCGGTCCAAGACTACTAGGTGAGGCCATCTAATCTTATTTCTATAATAATTAACCAAGATTACTTATATTTAGAGACAATAATCAAAACATTTTGTTCACAGCGGTCATATTGACCGATGGTCATATAACAGTCAAAACCCACTGGTCTCATTTTAATTATAATCATGTTTATCAAATAAAACATTTTTGTTGAGTATAAAAATAAAATAAAATAACACATGAAATTAGGAAACAAGATTTATTCAAAATTTCGGGCCGTTACAATCTTCCCCCCTTAAGAAATTGCGTCCTCGCAATTTTTAAAATTGGGTTTTTAAATTTCATTAAAAGTCCCACATCGGAAAAAGAGTCAGTAACACCATTACTTTAAAAGAAAGAAAAGGAAGTACAAAGGCCACCCGAGTTTACTCATACTAGGATTCCATGTAGGAAACATGGACATGGAGGAGAAGACAAAGGGTCACATCCTAAAGGAGAGTGATAGAAAACATGATTAGGAGGAAGTTAACCACCAGAAAATCCCAAAATTATTATGTGTGTAAGCGGTCTTTGATTACTTAGTAGGAAACGTAAACCAATAACGTTTTTGTTTTACGTTCCTTTTCATAACTTTGAGGAATTCATTTACAACATAGAACAAAAACATAAGGAAATATATCTATCTTCATGTAGAGTTTCATACTTTAATAAGTTTCTACCAAAACTAATCTTTTCTCTAAACGATGATCATTCAAAACTACTTGGTCTCATCAAAACACAAGAATCATCTTCTAGAGAATCACATAATCCACAAAAGATCAACTATCTATTTCTTCTATCTTTAAACATTATCCCAAAAATAGAAAGGGTAAGGTAAAACAACTCTTCAAAAAGAATCCCATAGGAATGGAAACTACTTTTAAATCTTCAAAGTTCCATGGTACTACCCAAAGTTCATCATACACCATTCCGTAAATAATGGTCCTTAAGATTCCTCAAAATAAACCAAACTAATATTGAAACCCAAATACAAGAAGGATTTGATAACACAGTCTTCCAAAATAAACTTCATTTTTCATCTCCAAACAACATCAACCACTCCTAACATCTTATAACAAAAGTAGATAACCTAAACATATTTTACCCAAGATAGGTTAATCATTCCCATTACTATAAGTCCATCTTAAATTCACCGATTCTTCAAAATATAAGTCAACCATTACTCCTCATGAAAATATCGTAGTAATCTATTTACCTCGATCACATAGGGTCCCCAAAATAGTGAACGTCTTCCAAAATAATAATCATCTGTTAATCCCCTAATCACCCTTTTTTTTAAGAAGAACAGCTTCACTACATAAACATGTGGTACATAACAATAGATGTTTTCCTTAATGATATAAATTAATCTTAGGTAGTGACTTTATGACCTTAGAAAACATAAAAGATATGCTCATAGAGCATGAACTAAAATACAACATGACATAGACAATTATTGCGAAGAAGTTACATGTACTTCAGTCATCATGATCCATCTCAACATAGAACTTGCATTGTTCCCTTGTCCTCTAAGATTGTTGATGCTCATCATGCTTCTCACCCATTCTAGGAGAGCATTGCCTTAGATAGTGTCTAAATTCTCCACATTTACGACATCGAAAAGTATAAGGCACATTAGATCGAACCTTATCTCTATTCATCACACTATCCATTTTTTTAAAGCAATTGGATACTTTATGCCCTATCTTCCCACACTTAAAACATCTCCCGGTTCCTTTGTGACATTTTACTTGGTGCCCCTTTCCACAGATTTTGCACAAAGGAAATTGGGTCTTCTTTCCCTTATCAACTTTATCATATGAACATCCTTGAGACTTTGTCTTCTCCTTCCTTGATTAGTTTGGGCATTCAGCTAGGTACCAATTGTTAATTGTGATTTTTGATAGCTGGTTCGGCATAATCACAATATGTTCAACTTGATCTTTGGTTATCTCTGTCACATCAATAGGGAAATCATCACATTTCCTCCCACATTGGTTGTTGGGGCATGTTCTTCCATTTCCCGCCATTAACTAAGAAAAGAAAGTATAATTAGGGGTTTGAATACTTAGCCAATAATCATTAAAAGGAAACTATAAGCATAGAAGGATAAACTTGTAGAAGGAAGGTATACCCTAACTTGTGATCACCTAGGTTCCAATCTAGGTTATCCATGATCATATCTTCTTATATGAATCTTTATTTTGTTCCTTTAATAATGGTTCATACTAAGATTATGAATTTACCAAGCATATCCCCTGGGAGTGTCGTAACCAAGAGTACAACAAGGCCCGTTGTTGTGTACCAGTTCCTGTTCGAGTCTAGCTCAAAGTGGTGTTTTCAGGTTTTACCCCTATGTACATCTGTGCCAGAGCCACCTCTACCTGCTCGTATCCAGACAGGGATGTATTTGCTTGGCAACCCATTACTCAATACTCACCAAAATACCAGGAAGGTTTCCTATATATAAACTTTTCTATAGGCTTCTTCCTAAAGTTTTCATATCATAATTTCCACAAATAACTAAACAATCCTTTGATTCCGACTATAGCATCCCACCTTTTTATCACATAAACTTTCATTACATTTTACAAAACTGAGGATCTTTAAGGTTTAGTGTCTTGGAAACCAGGAACTTAATACATGAAACAACAACAAAAAAACATTCTTCTTAAACACTTGAAAGGCTTCTCCTTATGTTCATCATAGGTTCATTACTGCATCTCATAACCTGGGGACATACATCAAAGGAAAGGGTGAGAAGAAGGCCCTGTAAGGGAAACAAGAGAAACATTTTACATGTGATCTTGAGATACTTCAATAAGGACATGAGAAGAACTTTAAGGCATGAGAAAGAAATAATGAGATACATAATAATAAAAATAACATTTTTCATAACTTGAAGATGTGGCTGCAATATTTAATATTGACAATCGTTTCGTTTTACCAAGGTCCATCCCCAAGGTGTCGTTAAAAATTACCAAGGTTATTCACCATGGCGTCGTTAAAAATGGTCATCTCTAGAGATTAAGTATTTACCCAATGCATTGGAGCGCTATCAGGGCGAACCCTTAAATTTGCCTTTATTATCATGTGAGGCACATATATCATCATCAATCATTTCATAAACAACCCATATAGCATAAAATAAATGGGTTTCATTACATAATCATAACGTTTTAAAAACTGCTTTAAAGACATGATCTTTATGTCACTTTAAACCCACGAAAAGGGAAAGAGGGTTTCATGTATGTAAATACAAGAATTTAAAATAGAACATTTTGATATATATGTGAATACCCCTGTAGAAATAAGATCTTTGAGTATTCACTTTATAACATAAAATAATTTTTAGAAAATAGAGAGAGGCAGTTTGAGACGAAAATTCTGCAGCATAACGGCTATGTTACAAGGTTTTAGAAAACATTGAGAAGAGAGGGGACATGGGTCAAACATTCATAAATTACCCATCAAACAGTAGAGAGACAAAATATAAGGTATTTAAGAACATGGTAATGAAATTTGAAAATATACCATATGAAATGAAGAATATTAAAGGAAGACAAAAATAAGATTTCTCTTGTGAGAATTCGGCAGCCTAACGGCATCACTTAAACTTCAACAAAAATGAATTGATAAGGTCAAATAGGGTCTCTCATCATATGAACATAAGAGTCCAGTATGATATATATAGAGATCATACCCCAACATAATAGAAATTAAATTGAAATACTTTACATGAAAGTAGAACTTTGAAAAAAAGAAGGGTGAAAGAATCCCTCAAAAATTCGGCAGCCTAACGGCGCCACTTAAAACTTCAAAATGCTGAATTGAAGAGATAAAATGTGATCTATCATCATATGATCATAAAAGATCAGTATGATAAATTTATATATCATACCCAAACATGATAAAAAGTAACTTGAAATCCTTTACATGAAAATAGATCTTGAAAAATGAGAAGGGAGAAAGAATCCGTTACAAAAATTTCGGCAGCCTAACGGCGCCACTTAAAACTTCATAAAACGAAATAATGAGAGTAAGAGGGGATCTCTCATTATATGAACATAAAAAGGGAAGTAAGAGGAGTATAAAAGAACATAATCCAATATAAGAACAAGGAGCATAAAAGGAATGACATAAAAGAGATCACTTGAAAAGAAAGAGAGGGGTCGGATCCCTTACCTTAAAATGTAACTCTTAAACCTCAAAGGTTGGGACCTTGAGAGCTTGGGGGCACCTTGGGAGGACTACTTTGGAGGTAATGAGACCAGAAATTTGTTGGGGAAGAGTGGGGAGTCGAATGGATGAGATGAGGGCTTGGTATTTATAGGGAAAATGAGGGGACAAGGCATTAATGTCCAAGGGACACCTCACATGTGCTTTTCTCAAACCCATGTGCTCTCCCTTGGCATTTACCATGGAGTTAGGCCACATGGGGCCCCCAAAACAATAATTCATCACCCTTGGCCGGAAAACTCTTAAAATATCTCATGAAATCATCATGACACATTTATGATGTCATTAAACATACCGAAACCCTAAAACTGTATTTTTACTATTCACTGAAAATTCAACTTTCTCAGAAAGATCCCAAAATTTCACCTTAATCAAATATCAATGCTCTGATTTCAAAAATGAACTCCATTTTATAAAAATAATTTTCTAAATATTTTTAATTTATTTTTTAAATAAATACACTATTCACCGAAAATTCATTTTTTCAGAAAAAACCCTAAAAATTACCATAACATAATATCGGTGCTCTGAGTCCAAAAATGAAATCCATTTTATAAAAACAATTTTCTAAATATTTTTAATTTAATTTTTTAATTAAAAAACACTATTCACCCGAAAAGATTAATACTTGAATAGTAATTTATGAAACCGTTATTTAACCATTTTATTGAATCACATTACTTAATCAAGGTGCCTAGATTATTTTAAAACTTTCTTTAAGTGAAATTACTAATCCATTTGGTCACATTACTAATCCTAAGCGTAAAATCACTATTCACAATTTACTATTCATCAAAAATCAAGTTGATCTTATTAGACTCTAAATTTCGTACTGGAAATAATTGTAGAAGACCATTTTTTAAAAATCATTACACATTTTAAATTATTTAAGGTTTACATAAACATTTTTTTAAAATATCCTCTTGAAAATTCATCAAAAATATGCATTCTATTTTTATCCGGTCATTTGAAAATTCATAAACTTCATCATAAGAAGAAATCCCAATTTTTATTTAAAACAAGGATTACACAAGGCAGTTACGGTCTCGTTACATAGCCCCTTATAATACCAGCATAGGACCTAAGAGTAAGGTGTGCTAGGGTGATAGAATCTTGGGGCGGCTCAGTCAACATTGCCCGAGTAGTAATTTCTATCAGTTTGAACTTCTCGTGAAGGCGATTCCGTTCTAGCTTCACATGATGAAGTTCAGCTTGGATTTGGTCCAGAGCAAAGCCCAATGGTGCTACCTCCTTCCCAAGCTCTGTTAGATGGGCTTCGATCGGTCCAAGACTACTAGGTGAGGCCATCGAATCTTCTTTCTATAATAATTAACCAAGATTACTTATATTTAGAGATAATAATCAAAACATTTTGTTCACAGCGATCATATTGACCGATGGTCATATAACAGTCAAAACCCACTGGTCTCATTTTAATTATAATCATGTTTATCAAATAAAACATTTTTGTTGAGTATAAAAATAAAATAAAATAACACATGAAATTAGGAAACAAGATTTATTCAAAATTTCGGGCCGTTACAGTCGGTGCATTATTACATAACATTGGCATGATCACAAGGAAATCATGTCTTGAAAGACCGACCAGTTTAGTATTATTGGAAACAAGATTCATATATAAGTTCAAGTTTACAACTTGAAAAGAAAAACAACATGAATTTATTCCATTCGAAACATCCAAGCCTCCTAAATAATGCCTGCACGTCACTCATAACTAACTTCTTCATATCCTAGGAAAATGAAACATAAGGGGTGAGCTCAAATGCTCAGTAAGGGTAAGCAATACAGCAGAAGATAACATAAATATTAAGCATGGTGAATAATTGAAACCACATGCCTTTACCAATAATAAAAATGAATACTTTTATGGAAGGAATATGAGATGAGTAAATAATGCCATAATAAAACATAATAATTGGTATTCTACTAGTTGAATGACCACATTAACCATCAATATTATTTTCATAATGAGGGAATGTATAATGCCAGACATTCTGAAACATTTTGTCAAGGCCTCGGCCAAGATGTCTAAAAATGATTAAGGCCTCGGCCAAAACCATAAATCAAAATTGGGAAAGGGCCTCGGCTAATTCAATGTCTAGTTGTCTCATGAGACCTACCAATGAATCTAGGAGCTATAGCGGACTCCACCCGTCACTTACTAAGTCCAATACATTCCTCATATGAAAAGGTTTAAACATATCATAAACAATCGTATTAAAACTAGCATACAAAATGTCAATACTTTAACCATAAACCATGAATGGTTTTAAAATAGCACATACATAGTCAAATATATCACAAAACCTTCAATACAATATGGAAGTTTTGTATCATAATAAATCAACTTCAAATAAACTTAAGATCCATCAAAGGATGTTGACATAGATGAAATCAAAACCCTTTTTAGAGAAATATCTCTTTCTATTTTGAAATAATTTAAGAGTCACATAATTATAAAGAAAATATTAATTTTTGAAAATATTCTTATAAGATTGTAAGGGAAGCTTCGATGATGTTATAATGGCAGAAAATAGCCGCACCCGCCGTATAAGTTAAAAAAAAAAATTCTTTCCTTAAATTTGTCGAAAAGGTCAAAAAGTAACTTGTTTGGAAAATGAAGGAAAGATTCATTTCAAAACACATAAGGGTATAAATGACTTTAACCCATTGTCTAGTAAATAGTAAAAATGTTTGGAAATATATTTTTAAGAAACATGGATGTGGATGATAAAGGAGGTCCCAATAGATACTTACGTAAAAACAACTCGGATAATAAAGAGATTATGAAATTAACCCTTACCTTGTAATTTTCCTTGGTCGAGGGTAGGATAACCTCCTATATAATGATGAAATAATTTTTATTAAATTATACAAGAATCATATACATTAATATGATATCATATATGATCTTTTAACATTGCTTTGTTAATAATATCTTAGTATTATCATCGTTTCGGGTGTTAACTTACTCATTTTCTTTTATATGTTTTATTACATAAGCCGTGTTTGTTATGGATAGGTTGTATCTTATTCACATATAGAATGATATCAAGTCCTTAAACATTACTTTTAATCATCAAATGATAATTAGACTTGAATGTATATTATGGGGAATGAATCTCATCGCGTTCGTGGAGACGGTAGTCCGTACGTGCACACGAGTG
This sequence comes from Viscum album, assembly GCA_963277665.1. NCBI lineage: Eukaryota > Viridiplantae > Streptophyta > Magnoliopsida > Santalales > Viscaceae > Viscum > Viscum album. Next base: position 1,584,835,481 of record OY728141.1, on the reverse strand, counting down.
ACAATATCATTATTTTGATATTAAAATAATATATAATCAGATGGTATATCATATATAAAGAATCATTATAATGTTATATTTATTATTTACTTCATTTACACATCATTATCATACCCATCCAAATAATAATGTTTTTAATAACAATTACACCACGACGTGGAGACGGTAAGCCATACGTAGACACGTATGGTGACATGTCATTAAAAAGATGGATAAAATAATGAATATGGTTATACCATATTTATAAAAACATCACAGTATATATAATATATTAGAGTTATTATTTTAGAATGGAAATAACAAAGAAATAAGAAGTGTAAGAAGAAAGGAACTTGAAAGAGGGTGGTGAAATCATTACCTCTTCTTTGGGTTCTTCCTTTTGATTTGATCAAAAGGGATCCTTAAGTTGGATTTCTAATCAAACTAAGGCCTCTAGGTTGAATTTAGGGAAGTTGGGAGGATATTTGGGTAGACGTTGATAGAGAAAAAAATGCTTTTAAGGTGTGAATTAGTGATAAGGGGGAGTTCCCTTTTATAATAGGGGTGAGGGGCACCTTAAGAAAAAACTTAAAATATTATTTTATAATAAATTCATATTCAGTTTATAATGGCTCAAAACTAATTTATTTCGAGGATAAGGTGGTGATGGGTCGAAAAAAACTCAACCAATAGGTTTTAGACAGGTTTGGGTCACTTTATTAACCTTATCTTTTAGTTTTAACTCTTAAATAATTAGTTTAACATTTACCATGTCTCTTTGTATTTTTTTATATTATATAGTTAATAAACTTACTATATACTTCCAAGAAACCCCCAAGAGGTCCATTAATGATAAAAATATCATTATACATGTCCTTTGGCCGAACCTTATATTTTTATGAATAGAATATCAATTAATAATATAATATTTGTTTTCAAAACTCCTTTATGTCAATTTTGACACTATTTAATAATTGATTTTTTTAAAGTCTTAACAAATTTATTAATTCGAAACAAATTCATTTAAGCAATAATAACATGTCATATTAACCAATAAAATTCATAGATGTCTTATTAGCCAATAAAAACACATATTTTGATTACATTTTATTGGTATTAAATGTTTATTTTTGATCTTATGGGCCTGAGTTAGTGGATTTTAATTTTGAACATCCATTCTCTTCATTTGTGCACTCCATGCCTAATATGCACCAATTTAGGCCCAATGTTTCATCTGATTTAAAAGAATGTAATTATACATATTTTAATTTGATATTTTTGGAAATGGATATAAACTTAAATATGAACATTTTTCATTCAGGGATCAATGGAGGATTCATAAAGGATGATGATGATTTTTGGCGAAGAAAGGAAACAATTCTGGAGAAGGTAGATTGGATATCATCCCACTGATCGGACTGTGGGGCCCACAATATAGTCCCAATGAATCCCAAAATTTATAGGAGACTAGAAGACATATAGGGGAAAAAATAATTATTCTAGAGATAGTGCTAATTCGTCCTCAATGGTGTGATTAAGTCGGCCCAAGTTGAATATTTAATTTTGGGCCAGATTCTGCGGCCCAGAAAAACAGACCACTATTCAATCATATCTCCCGAACCACAAGTTATTTTGGGCTGAAATTTTACAGGTTGTTAGGGGCCATCAGGGGATTCATTTAAGTCTTATAGGGACCACTAAAATTATGCCTTATAGAAGGTCCTTTAGGCGTGTTTTTCCGGTGGATGCAAGATGGCTGCAACTTCGGGGAAAGAAGTGGAAAAGTATCTCATCATTAATGTTCCACCCCACCTTTTCCCAACATAATTAATTAAAGGCACATGGGATGTTGGGGGATCGTCCAAGGCTTCATTTTTGTCCTATTTAAGGCAGTAGTGGTGGTGGATTTAGGGATGTTGGTGCTTTCTTTTCATTGTAATGTTATTATGCCAATTTGCCTTTGTAATGTTCTTCCTTCTCATGTAAGTTGTTCAAATCACCTTAGTCTTCAATAAAAGTTATTCTTCTTCTCTTGTTCTGTTCTTATCCTTATCACCTTGATATCTTTGCCTCAATGTGTGAATTTATTCACACCAAACCTTGTGATTTTGTTCACACAACGGTGGAGTGATCGTTATTTTTGTTGTTTTTACTTCTTCAATTCAACCCTCGTAAGTCTACTTTCCGCTTCCGTTGAGAACTTGTCATCAATGGAGGGGTAGCTCTTTTATGGGTTGATCCAAGGGAGTAGCAAGAGGATGGATTGAATGTTATTTCTAATGCCCTAAATGTTATTAATTTCTTTTAATTGAGTTTATTTCTTTCAATGATTTTTATACTTCCTCTTCCTTATTGAATTTATTCACCCCACTTTCATGTGCTAATTACATCCTTTACCTTAGAGTGCTCATGAAAATGATCCTACAAGTGTATAGGTGATTATCATGTGTTTTTAATGTGTTTAATCAGTAAGTGATGAGGTTAGTTTGAATTCATTTCATGAATCCTTCTCGAGTTAATGAAATTAAAATCGTAAAAAAATGGAATTCATTCAATCCACCCCGAGAAATAACCCAGGATCAACTCATTTTCTCATAATTTGAATTCACATAGATCTTTTATCACTCTTTAAAATCCATCTAAAATCAACCCAAGTTGGCCACTTCATATCCAAAAATCCATCTCTTTTTATTGAGTGTCTAAAGGTTCTTCTTAGGTCTCTGAGGATTCGACAACCCAAGCTGCACTGCAAGCGACCGCTTGACCCTTAAAACTTGGGTAAATTTGGGCGAGACCAAATTTTGGCATAGTTTCCGAGGACCAAGTAAGTTACTTAGAAAAAAACCTTCTTTCCTCACCCCCATTCTTCTATTCTCACCCAAGATCTCTTATCTTTTCCCTTTCTCACTTTTTTTTCTTTTGGCGCATGTCCGCCTTCACCCACGATAACTCAAACAGACTAGTTAGGGTGGAAAGTCATAGGATAGGGGAGTCAAGTACACCATTGGATCCTAATCTTCCTAATACCCTAGAGTTAAATATTGAGTCAATTTAAATGTAGGGTCTTCAAAGAAACCCACTCATAAACCCGGGCGGGAACCAAAATGGAAATCCAAATGAGGCAGCCCCAAATTTGGGGAATGCATTTGATCAAACCATGAATGACTACCTTACACCTACCTAGACAAATGCACCCTATTGAATTAGGAATTATGCCCTAGGATATGCCCACTATATCTTTAAAACTCATGTCTTAAACCACCTTCCAACTTTCCATGGGATGGAGTCAGAAATGCCTTACCTCCATGTCAAGGAGTTCAATGACATTGTTGAAACCATGTGCTCACCACATCAACTTGAGTCATCTAAAATGAGGATCTTTCCTTTCTCACTTAAGGATCGAGCAAAGAACTGGTTAAATAATCTGAGACCTTCATAAATCCACACTTGGAACCAACTTAAAATATAATTTTACAAAAAATACTTCCCCCATCACAAAACCATTGCACTAAAAAAGAGCATCAATTTTTTTTTTAAAAAGAGGGAGATTCATTTTATGAAACATGGGAGAGGTTCAAAGACACCCTAAACATGGTTCCACACCATGGTTTTTCTATTCTTGAACAATTAAGAATTTTCTATGAAGGTTTGGTCCTGGGGAACAAACAATTCATTGACATGATGTGTAATGGGACCTTTAAAAACAAATCCCCAAATGATGCTTATGAGTATCTAGAAATCCTTGCTAAACAAAACCAAACATGGGTAACATCACCTTATTCTGAAAAGCCTTAAAGAACTACTAGAATGTATACAATTAGAGAAGAGGAAAGCCTTAGTTCGAAACTTGCAGCACTCTCTAGGAAGGTTGAAGAGATCGACCATAGGAAAATCAATGAAATCCAAACTGTAGACCTTGTTTGCACAATCTGTGACAAACATGACCACAAAATAGACAACTGCACAACCATTCCATCCATCAAGGATGTTCTTTTAGGAGGACCACCTGCTGAAGTCAATGTCCTAAAATTTCAAAAGCCTCAATACCCAAACACATTCAACCCAAGGTATAATGACCACCCAGGCTTCCGATGGAAAGATAACCAACAACCTAGCCAACCACAAGGACCAAACCCCTACCCTACACAAACTTTTCAAAACCATAACCAATTCCAATCACAACCAGTCCAATACCAACATCCTCCAGTCCAATACCGACAACCCATCCAACAACCAAAGTATCCCCCTGGGATAACCCAACCAACACAAACACCTTCCCAATCTGTCCCTCTCCCAATCCTTGAACAACTATGAAAACAAATGGAAAGGATGAACTCAGAAGTCTCTTCCCTGAAACAAGAACTTCAAACCATCAAAATTGGAAAGTCACCCCTGCCCAGACAGTCCATTCCACAACAAACATCAAGGGGGGAGACAATTTGCACTCAAACAACTCATGAACAACTAAAGGATATGACAGTTTTGAGAAGTGGGAAATCAATTGAGAAACCTGAACAAATAGTTTAAAACCCACCTGAAGATTAAAACTCTAATGAAAATTCAAATGAAACACATGAACAAACTGAATATACTAATAAAAATGTTAAAGAAACAACTCTTCAAAAAACAACCCCACAACCTGCCCCATTTACTCAACGCATGAGGGGGAAAACCAAGCCTGAATTGAGTGAAACATTGAGGGAAATATTCTCACAAGTCAAGTTGAACATTCCACTCCTCGATGCCATTCAAACCATTCCTGCATACTCAAAATACCTTAAGGACCTCTGCACATTTAAATGGAAATTCTCACATAAGAACCAAGTACTTCTGGCAGCAAATGTTAGCACAACAATCCAAGGAACCCTTCATCCAAAGATGAAAGACCCAGGATGCCCTTACATAAATGTTGAACTAGGAGAGAAAAAAGTTGTAAAAGCCTTGTGTGATCTAGGAGCCAGTGTGAACCTCATTCCTTATGCTATGTATTGTCAGCTAGGGCTCGAAGAACTCCAACCCACATCTGTCACTCTTCAACTTGCTGATCGTAGTATTTGAGTTCCAAAGGGGATCTTAAAGGATGTTTTGGTGAAAGTTGAAAATTTCATTTACCCAGTTGACTTTATTGTTCTGGAAAATCACCCAAGATTAGGCCCTAGGGAGCAAACCCCAATCATCCTTGGTCATCCCTTCCTTACAACAATCAACTCTGTTATCCGAGTCCGAAATGGGAACATGACCATCACCTTTGGAAACATGAGTCTAGACTTGAACATCTACAATGAAAACTCTCAAATTGGGGATGATGAAGAGATCCGTGAGGTTAATTGGATAGGTGGTGTTGATAGTGAACTCAAGGAACAACAAGGAATTACCGAAGGATGTTTAAGTCAAGAAGAGATTGATTTTCTTTGTTCACATGAGGGAAATTTGTCTCCTTGGATTGAATCTCTTTCAGATTGCTCTATTGATGATTTTATAGAATCACCAATCAGTGATAACATGGGTGAAATCAATAACATCGAGTCCATACCCATTCATGAAACTACTCTAGCTAATTTAGTGGATGAAAATTCTTTTCACAAGGAACCAATTTTGTCAAGAAATCTGAACAAAGAAACTGAGTTCAATACAAAGTCTCATCCTTTCTTGGAAAGTGATAACCACTCTGATCTTGAATTTAAGGTTTTACCTTCATCACTCAAGTATGAATTCTTAGGGGAAAATCAATCCTTTCCTGTTTTCATTTCTTCCTCTCTTGAAGCCAATCATGAGAGGATTCTTCTATATGTCCTTAGGAGACACAAGAAAGCCATTGGATAGACCCTATCTGATATTCCTAGGATTAGACCACTTATCGGGACTCATAGAATTGTTCTAGAATTCGTTTCAAAGCCATTTCATCAACCTCAGTGGTGAATCAATCCTAATCTCATGGAAGTAGTGAGAAAATAACTTTTGAAATTGTTAAAAGCTGGTATCATCTATCCTATAGCTGAGAGTGAGTGGGTTAGCCCAATCCATGTGGTTCCAAAGAAGGCTGGAATCACAGTAATAACCAATAATGATGGAGAGATGATTCCAATAAGGGTTAGTAGTGGATGGAGAGTCTGTATTGACTATAGGAAGATTAACTCTTGTACTAAGAAAGACCATTTCCCCTTGCACTTTATTGATCAAGTCCTCGAGCGAGTGGCGGGTCGTCAATTATACTGCTTCCTAGATGGATTCTCAAGGTATAATCAAATTGAAGTCTCCTTAGAGGATCAAGGAAAAACAACCTTCACCTGTCCATTCGACACTTTTTCCTTCAAGTGCATGCCCTTTGGGTTATGTAATTTCCCTGGTACCTTCCAGCGGTGCATGATGGGAATCTTCTCGGACATGGTGGGGGATTGTTTAGAGGTCTTCATGGATGATTTCTCCATCTTTGGGGATACTTTTGAGGGATGCCTTCTAAATTTTGAAAAGGTTTTGTCAAGGTGTGAGGATAAGAATCTCATACTAAATTGGGAAAAATGCCATTTCATGGTAAGGGAAGGACATGTTCTTGGTCATCCGGTATCTGGTAGAGGGATTGAAGTTGATAAAGCTAAGGTTGAAATCATTCGTCACCTTCCCTCTCCTAAAACTGTTAAGGAAGTGAGGTCCTTCTTAGGACATGCTAGATTTTATAGAAGGTTCATTAGGAATTTCAGCTCTATTTCTCGACCACTTTGTGCTCTATTGGTAAAAGATGATCCGTTTTTATGGACAAAAAGCTGTGAGGAATCATTCTCTACACTCAATTCAACTCTTATATCTCCACCTATCATGCAATCTCCAAATTGGAAACTTCCTTTCGAGCTCATGTGTGATGCAAGTGATTTCACTGTAGGGGCAGTCTTAGGACAACGGTGTGAGAAAACTCCATGTGTCATTGCTTATGCAAGAAAATATTTAAATGATGCACAAATAAACTACACCACCACTGAGAAAGAGCTGATTGCTGTTGTCTTTGCCTTAGAGAAATTTAGGTCTTATCTCTTAGGATCACCTATCATTGTCTTCACTGACCATTCAGCCCTAAAATACCTATTCTAAAAACAATATTCCAAGGCTAGATTGATTAGGTGGGTCCTTCTTCTTCAAGAGTTCGATTTAACCATTAAGGATAAAAAGGGTGTTGAAAATGTTGTAGATGATCACCTCTCTAGGATGGAATTCAAAGACAACTCACACCACCTCTCTGTGTCTGATTCATTTCCTGATGAGCACCTCTATTCAGTGAGTGATTTCCCTTGGTTTGCTGACATAGAAAACCATTTGGTGATGGGTGACATTCCAAAATTCCTGGGGACCCAAGCTAAGATGAAATTCCTTTCTGATGTCAAACACTATGTGTTTAATGATCCTTACCTCTTCAAGTTCTGTCCTGATCAAATCATCAGGATATGTGTTCCTGAGTCTGAACAAGAGTCCATTCTAAAATTTTGTCATGGAGAGGCATGTAGAGGCCACTTTTCTAAAAAGAAAACCACTACAAAGGTCCTCCAAAGTGGTTTCTACTGGCCGAACCTCACTAAGGATTCCTTCCAATACTTCAAAAGTTGTCCTCAGTGTTAGAAATTAGGATCCATTTCCAAAAGAAATCAAATGCCCCTCACTCCCATTCTAGTCGTCAAAATCTTTGATTGTTGGGGAATTGATTTCATGGGACCCTTTCCAAAATCTAAGGGACACCTCTACATCCTCTTAGCTGTTGATTATGTCTCAAAATGGGTTGAGTCCATTCCCACCAAGACTAACGATCATCAAGTTGTGATCCGATTCCTAAAAGAGCATATCTTTTCTAGATTTGGAATTCCGAGGGCTATAATCAGTGATCGTGGAACCCATTTTTGTAATCACCCATTCTCTTCACTCATGTCTAAGTATGGAATTTCTCATAAAGTTTCCACTGCGTACCATCCTCAAACCAATGGTCAAGCTGAGTTAGAAAATAGGGAGATTAAGCAAATTCTTGAAAAAACTATCAACCCCTCTAGGAAAGATTGGTCTGAGAAACTCTTGGATGCTCTTTGGGAATATCGTACAACATTCAAAACCATCCTAGGAATGTCACCATATAGGTTGGTTTATGGAAAATCATGCCATTTACCTGTTGAAATTGAGCATAAGGCATTTTGGGCAATCAAGAAAATGAATTTCGACATTTCTTTAGCCGAAGAAAAGAGGAAGTTAGATCTTAATGAACTTGAGGAACTTAGGATGGAGGCGTATGAATATTCAAGGATAAATACAGCTAGAGTTCAAGCCTACCAATCTAGGAATGTCAAAGTCAAACAATTTGAACTGGGAAAACCTGTGATCTTGTATAGTTCAAAACTTCATTTACACCTGGGAAAGTTAAGGTCTAGATGGTTAGGTCCTTTCATAGTGCATCATGTGTATCCCCATGGGGAAGTAGAGATTCGAGATCCCACAAGTGGTAACATTTTTAAGGTCAATGGTCATAGGTTAAAACCATTCATTAAATCATTCAATAAATAGGAAATAGAGGTTGGGTTAACAGAGCCAACCTATGAACTTGAAAAAAATGGATAGATTTAGGATCCATGTCGGGATAACGACGTTAAACAAAAGCGCTACATGGGAGGCAACCCGTGGTCTTTATGTTTCTAATCTTTGTGAATCATTTTTTTCCTTCTTCTTCATTTTTTTATTTAAATATATATATATATATATATATAGACTGTTGACCTGTTCTTCTTTTATGAGTAAGGATGGGTATGAAAGGGGAGCACCGTATTCATCCGTGTCATGCGGTGTGATCCCTGAGTAATACCTTATCCAGAAAATATAAAGAAAACAATGTATCATCAGTTTATTTTATTTTATTTTATATTTTTGTCGGTATTTTTTTAAAAAAAAATAGATTGTTGACCTGTTCTTATTTTATGAGTAAGGATGGGTATGAAAGGGGACCACCGTATTCATCCGTGTCACGTGGTGTGATCCCTGAGTAATACCTTACCCAGAAATTTAAGAGAAGACAATGTATCATCAATTTATGTTATTTGTACCTTTTTTTAGGTTAAAAAAAAATATACAAAAAAAATATATATATTAAATTTTTTTTAAAGGCATGTCATAGGTCATTGGGAAAAGCTGGTCACAACCGTCCAAGCCATTGGGAGACAAACCAAAACTGAAGGGAGACATGGGAATGCATTTTCAACATCAACCACCAGGTGACTTCATTCCATAATTTTCATTTTCAATGTCTTCATTGAGCTTCTATCCTACCCCTTCTATGTTTCAATTCTTTAAACACTGGGGACAGTGTTATTCTAAGTTGGGGGGGGGGAGATGAAAATCTGTGGAAGGAAAAATGTCATTAACCTTGAACATGATAACACACATTCCAAACTCTGAAATTGGATATCAAATAATTTTGCATGGCTTGATTCTAATTTTAATGCAAGTTTATGTTCATGTGCATAGTTATTGGAAAGTGCGGTTGTCCGATGTGATTTTTCACTGTTATATTTTCATCCATTTAATAAAAAGACACAATGCACATCCTCTAGATTGTGGGGTTTTAGTTTGAGTTCTTGGGGACCCATAATAAATATCATAGGATTGGTGATCATTTTAATTTTAACATGAGTATTCAAAAAAAAAAAAAATTTGCGCGTAGAGAAATGAATTGACCTAATGTGTGACTTTCGGCACTTGGGGATCGTGAATCCATAGTTTTCTGGCCCAGAGTTGGGCATTTTATCTCTATCTGTGGTAATTTGAATTTGTTTTTGATTGAGTTAACTCGAGATGATGCCCGAGTACGTGAGCTTCACTTGGTGCCCTAAGGTCTTTGAGCCTGGGAGTCATCGACAAAGTCTTGCAACATGGGTTGACTCGATTGAGTTCAATTTCAATTACCATGGAAAAATTGAAAATAAAAAACCAAAAAAAATAAAATAAAATAAAAAATGAGTACTCATCTTATTATTAAAACTTGACTGCTCCTAGCACTTCCATCTTTTCTCCCTCGAATGAAAATGAACCCCCATGTCTATTGTGACACACAACACTTCATCATGCTTAATTGAATTTGGATGAAATATGAAAATGAATTTGAACAAAGGAATGGGCTTGGGATTGAGATATGATTATGGACATAGCTTGTTTTAAATGATTTTGATGGGTTTCATAATTTTTTGGTATGTGATCTTTGGGTGAGAAATGTGTATTAATTTTTTTTTAGAAAAGGTAATTTGAATTTCATTTTTATGAGATATATTTTGCTCGGGACTAGCAAAACTCAAGTTTAGGGGTGTGATTAGCCAATAAAAACACATATTTTGATTACATTTTAATGGTATTAAATGTTTATTTTTGATCTTATGGGCCTGAGTTAGTGGATTTTAATTTTGAACATCCATTCTCTTCATTTGTGCACTCCATGCCTAATATGCACCAATTTAGGCCCAATGTTTCATCTGATTTAAAAGATTGTAATTATCCATATTTTAATTTGATATTTTTGTAAATTGATATAAACTTAAGTATGAAAATTTTTCATTCAGGGATCAATGGAGGATTCATAAAGGATTATGAGGATTTTTGGCGAAAAAAGGAAACAATTCTGGAGAAGGCAGATTGGTTATCATCCCACTGATCGGATTGTGGGGCCCACAATACAGGCCCAATAAATCCCAAAATTTATAGGAGCCTAAAAGACATATAGGGGAACAAATAATTCTTCTGGAGATAGTGCTAATTCGTCCTCAATGGTGGTGATTAAGGCGGACCAAGTTGAAGATTTAATTTTGGGCCAGATTCTGCGGCCCAAAAAAATAGACCACTATTTCAATCATATCTCCCAAACCACAAAGTATTTTGGGCTGAAATTTTACAGGCTATTAAGTACCATCTTGGGGTTCATTTAATACTTCTAGGGAGAACTCAAATTCTGCCTTATAAAAGGTTCTTTAGGCGCGTATTTCCGGTGGATGCAAGCTGGATGCAACTTCGGGGCAAGAAGTGGAAAAGTCTCTCATCATTAATGTTCTACCCACCTTTCCCCAACATAATTAATTAAAGGCACATGGTATGTTGGGGGATCGGCCAAGGATTAATTTTTTTTCCTATTTAAGGCAGTAGTGGTGGTGGATTTAGGGATTTTGGTGCTTTCTTTTCATTGTAATGTTATTATGCCAATTTGCCTTTGTAATGTTCTTCCTTCTCATGTAAGTTGTTCGAATCACCTTAGTCTTCAATAAAAGTTATTCTTATTCTCTTGTTCTGTTCTTATCCTTATCACCTTGATACCGTTTCCTCAAGGTTTTAATTTATTCACACCAAACCTTGTGATTTTTTTCACACAACGGTGGAGTGATTGTTATTTTTGTTGTTTTTACTCCTTCAATTCCACCCTCGTAAGTCTACTTTCTGCTTCCGTTGAGAACTTGTCATCAATGGAGGGGTAGCTATTTTATGGGTTGATCCAAGGGAGTATCAATGTGTTGGATTGAATGTTATTTATAATGCCCTAAATGTTATTAATTTTTTTTAATTGAGTTTCTTTCATTCAATGATTTTTATTCTTCCTCTTCCTTATTGAATTTATTCACCCCACTTTCATGTGCTAATTACATCCTTTACCTTGGAGTGCTAATGAAAATGATCCTACAAGTGTATAGGTGATTATAATGTGTTTTTAAGGTGTTTAATCAGTAAGTTATGAGGTTAGTTTGAATTCATTGCATGAATCCTTCTCGAGTTAATGAAATTAAAATCATAAAAAAATGGAATTCATTCAATCCACCCCGAGCAATAACCTAGGATCAAATAATTTTCTCATAATTTGAATTCACATAGATATTTTAGAGCTCTTTCAAATCCATCTAAAATCAACCCAAGTTGGCCACTTCATAGCCAAAAATTCATCTATTTTTATTGAGTGTCTAAAGGTTCTTCTTAGGTCTCTGAGGATTCGACAACCCAAGCTGCACTGCAAGCGACCGCTTGACCCTTAAAACTTGGGTAAATTTGGGCAAGAACAATGTCATCAAAAATTTCAAATTATATTTATTTTAACATTTATAATACCATTTATTTGATTCTTTCATTTATAAGGAAAATACTGCATCATTATTGTTTCATAAATAAATTTAATTATTCAATGTCTAAAAATTATAAATAAAATACCATTATGTATGAAATATTTTTATCTTTCTAATGAATATTTATAGTCTAAAATATAACACATATATCCCTATGTAAAAATTGTTTTTCTAAAAGATATATGCTTTTGTCATTTTGGTATTTACTTTAACTTAATTAATATAAAGTGTCCTTATCACTTACAAGTGGCTCCATGGGGTCCCAAAATCGACCCAAAGATGCCCATGGTCAGAAAGGTATCAACCAATAGGGTTAGTATATGTTTTAGGGTAAATTAATATTATTATAATATTATTTGTTTACCCTTATTTACCAGATTTACCCTTTAACCATGGTAAATAAAATATTTACCGAAGCAATTATTCAAAATGTCTAAAAATAAAAGTTATCTATTTACACAATTTGGACCTCTTGATTATAAATATGGAATCCATTTTTCTAAATTCAAAACACAGAAGTGGTAGAAATTAAATTAAAATTAATTCCTGTTTTCAAAACAAAAAGCATGTTTTTAAGAAATAATAACTATCAAAAGATTGACACTTGCTTATATCCAGTTTAAATGTGAAATTATGTCCAATGACTAACATTGTATTAAATGGTAAAAATATAATATAATTATACTCTAAAATCACTCAAATTAATAATTTATCACTATTAATTATTTCTATTAAAAAATTGTTTTTAATTAAAATTTAGTAATTTTCACTATTCATCAAAATATGAAAGTTATCCAAAAAGTACCAAAAATTCACCCTAAGCTAATTTTGATATTCTGAATCCAAAAAATGAAGTTCATTTTGAAAGATAAAATTTATTAAATTTCAAAAAGTGGGTATTACTATTCATAACGGCTAATTTGATTGGTTGTGGTGTGTGTTAGAACTCGAAGTTGCGTACAACACACGTTACTGTATTATTCAAAGAGAAGCATACCGTGGAAGCTTGGGGTGTTACAGATATTATTATTTGAATTATTAGTAACCCAAAATGATTTCAAACACTTTTTTATAGGTAATATAAAAGATAACGATTTATAAATGAAATCCATAATATTTCCAAGAGATTGCATAACTATCTAGGGGTACTTATTTTCATAATGACTATTCATTTTACATCTAAAATAAGTAGTAATATATATACTTAAATTAGTTTTTTACAATTAATTTAGTACAAATTTTGTATAAATTATTATCATAACATATATCTGATCTATTTTTGATAACTTTATTGAAACTTATCATTTTGTACAATTTTTACCTACCTTTAATAAATATAGAAAGATTCTACTTTAAAGTTTTATTTTTTATATCTCTTCCATTGATTCTATTTATGAATAATATTAAAATTTCTTACTTAATCATCATGGAATTTTTATATGAAATAAATTTCTATCGTCAATTTTTTATTTTTAGCAAGAGAATTTTTTAGATTTTATTGAGTATATTTTAGACCTATTTGTTTAGTTTTTATATATTCCTAGATATATTTATTTAGTTTTTTATTTTCCTTAGGAAAATATTTATATTTACTCTTAATGTTTTTATATAAAATAAACATTATGGTAAAGTATTTTAACCTCTTTAAGAAGGGCCTCTATAGTGGGGTTTTCAAAATAAAACTAATAAAAAGAACAATTTTTTAAAATCACTCACTTGATTTGATGAAGCCTTTATGAAAAAATTTAAAACATCCTTTCTGAACTAGATTCTTCATTAGAACATGAATGATCAGTGAAACACCATATGAATTCTATTTCTTTATTTTCTTTATTATATTTCTTCCTCTTATTTTTTTATCTTATCTATTCTTCAAAAAATAGGTTTGATATGCCTCATTTTTTTTGTACAGATAAATAATTATATTTTTGAAAATAATTGGAAATAAAATTACCTTTATTCTTCACCTTGGAATAATCATTAGGATATCCCTTTCAAAGTCATATTTAATACCATTTCATTATTCTATACCCTACCTTTGTTACATATGTAGTATCATTTTTTCACTACTCTATAACTTAAAATTAAAAGTGTATGTAGAATCATTTTACTTAAAGTTAATTCCCTTATTCATTATATTATACTCATTATCAATATTTTGAAGCTATAAATTATATTTTAATAATTATCCAATAATATCATCAATTTTTATTACTTGATGTTTTTTCTTTAATCTATAAAAAAAATTTCATAATGAATATTCTTAGGGAGTTCCCTAAGAACTCTTTTACAAGAACACGATTTTCTAGAGTTTCACTTAAAGAATTCATATTATTTACTATACTAGTAAATATATGGAACATTTTATTAACATTCTATTCTTTACTTATTTTAAATTATCGATATTTAACTCTTAAAATGAAAAAAATAATTCAAATGATCTTATCTTATCTATGATGTTTAACATGAATGATTTTATAATTTTAATGTGTACATTCACATGAAGATACATGACTATACACATTTTTATTTATTCCACATTATAAAATATTCATCACTATGTAATTCAACATAGAAATTACCATATAATTACCAAAAAATGATTCAGATTCACCTTCTAATAGTTTGTATTAATTTTCTAATATTGACTACTGATCAATGTTATGTTGTTTTAAGAATGATTCCATTTGATATTTCCAGTATCCATAGTCAATACCATCTAAATGAGGTGGAATTTATTGTATCTATCCATAATTCCAAAATTTTCATTCCATAATAAATAGATTGCTTACCATTGATGGCTATTTTAGAAAATGGTTAGCATAAATAAAATATTATATTGTGATTGGGTTCATGATTTGACATTTTTGTCCCAATAGGAATACAACAGAATAGACAAGGGTGGGGGGTGAATAGGTGTTTTTAGAAATATTTAAATATTATATTATATTTTTAAAATTAATCCATTAAAAATAAAATAAATAGCCAACAAAATATTTTTTATAGTAGTTTAGATCAAATTGATTCTACTCTTCTCTTTATCACTCAGAAATCCAGAGAGAGATGGCACCCACTAAATATGTAATCTTACAATAATTTTTCACAGATGGAGTTACAACCTAATAATAAATCCTTTTTCCCTTAGAGTTTTAAATCCAAGACTAACCTTCCTTATTCTACCTAGAGGCACAACTCGGATAGTCCTACCCTTTTCATCTAGAAGCACAAACCAAAAAATCCTATATTTTTCCCCTAGAGGCACAATCAAAACTAACTTTTGTTGGTGAGTCACAACCCTCAAAAACATACCTTTAAAAGTGGAAATATAACCCAAAAATGCATTAGAAAAAAAGAGTTAAAAGAAATAATACACCATTAAAACTAGTTAAAAAAATTAATATTTTTATCTTAGAGGAATTATGGATCACTCTAGTAAATAAATTTCAAATAATAAAGTGTAACAATGTGATTAGATCCTCAATGATCACATAAAGTGAAAGAAAGTTTCATTGTATAAAAGTTCTTATATCCTTGATAATTTATTCTCTTAAATCATTTTTATTAACTCAATATGTAGAGATTCCTCATGGACATCATTTTTCAAATTTGAACACCATTGACTCTTTATTTTTCCTGAAGTGAGAGTTTCACAAGTAAATTCAATGACCTTTTTAGAGCTTTTTTGTGGTAGTTTACCATAAAATAATTCATCTGTATTTCTTTCATAAATGAAAAATAATATTTATGGGAGTCCTCCTAGATATTTTGATAAATAGATACAAAATGTATAGTGGAAAACATTAGAAAATGTAATACTGTAATAAATTAGTATTAATTTTATTATAGAACTCCTTAAAATATTTGAGACAAACACTTCACATTTAAACCAACATTAATTTAATATATCAATACCTAAAATTTCAACATGAATATATATTCATGAATAATACCATTTAAATTTCATTTAATTCACTATAAAATAATTTAAACCCTACTCACATGGATTATAGAGAATTATTGAGTAATATTATAACAAATAAAACACCAAGAATATTCATAATAAACATAAAACAAATAGAAACATGAAATATATGAAAGAAAGAGAATAATAAAGGACTAAAAAATCCTATAGAAACCGAAATAACCACATAGGTGGATTTTACATTTTAGTTGATTATCACATATGTGAATTTATCACATAGGTGAAATATCAATGTAATCAAAATATCTATGTAACCAAATTTTTTTTGTCAAATATACCACATAACTGAATTTTACCATGTAATAGAATTTATCTATGTAACATATTTTCTCATATCCAAGTTTATGTAAGAAAAAATATTTACATAGATAAATTCACATATCTAATATTAAATGTATCCAAATTCACATATCGAATATTTGACATAGCTGAATTCACTTCTCCAAAATTTTAAAATCTATAAATTGGTTAATATATCAAATTTTATACCTAAATCATATCTTCTAAACCAAAGAATAATATTTCAACCCAGTTAAAATATATTTATAAAATCTCATTATCATTCCAAATAATCAAGAATCACCATAATAAAAAATATATTTATTATGCTATCATTAATTTTTTTTAAAAACTGTATAATTCTAACTGAAAACATATAGTGACTTACAACCTAATTTCAAACATGATAAAAAAAGATTCAGAATTTTATATATTATAATAAAATGAATATAATTGTATTTTATTTTCAAATTAATAATAATAACTCAATTTTGAGTTCATTATCTAATGTTATGAGAAAAATACACAACATAAATAAATCTAGAAATTTGGCTACGTGGATTTGATTTGTGTGAATAATAAAAAAAGATGTATTTAATAGTCCCAAATGAAATATTTTTCCTAGAAACTCATTATGAAACATGTATATCAAGTTAAAAACAATTAATATATGAATTCTAATGATATGTTAAAAAATAAAATATTATAATATAATGAGTGTTACGCATATTTTAATCAATATATAAGATAATAATTATTTTTACACAATTTAAAGTATTAAGACTTTTAAATACTATTGTTAAATTAAATAAATAAATCTTTTTAATTATAAAAAAATATAGCGGTTCAAGGATCCACTGATAGGAAACCTAATAAAGAAGAGTGGAGAGTACACACAATAATCTTTCCTGAAATTGATGACCTATTTTTCATTGATCCAACAAGTGAAATTATAAATATCAGCGATTTAACTCCACATGAAATTCTATAGGAGAGTGAAAATACCACCTTGAGAGCAGAATATAGGGGATTAACTATTCATTCCCTAATTAAATTATCCTAGAGGGATTTCTCCAAGAGTATCTCCCATGATAACTTTACTTTCATGTATTTTATACATTCCTAATGGGTTTTAGATTAATTAATCCTTATTAAATTTTATTTTCTAGTCTAGACCATCTTGAACAATGGTATTATACTTCATATTGAGAATCCAAAATAAAAAAATTCATGATGATTTAAATATTTTTTAAAACTTTATTTGATTCTATATATACTGATAACATTTGTGTTAGAATTTTGGATAGAACATAATTCACTAAAGTGATCCTTTCTAAAAATGAGAGAAAAAGGATTTTCTAATAGAGGATCCTACCTATGATTTTATGTTACAACCAAGTTTTAATCTCACTATTTATTTCAGTTGGGGTTTGGTTCTCAGTTATTTTTTTGGGAATCAGGTGTGACAGGTTTGAATTTTTGAGGTATGTATTTTGTTTGTTTTTGGTCTAGTTCTTGTCTATGAGTTCCCACCTTGAATTTTTAGAAAAAATACAAGTTTTTTGTGGACTGTGTGTGGTGCACGTATGTCACATGGTTAGTAGAAACCATTCGCCTTGCCCAGGTAACCATGCAGTAGGTTTCAGGTTGAGGCAGCAGCTACCGCACGACCAACGGACGACCGTGTGCCTCAGCCAAGGAACCATGTGGTATATTGGGATCTCGAATAGAAGTGACTGCATAACTTTTTTATGGTAATTTATACTATGTGTATTAATTGTGCGTTAGGTACTCTCCTCATCAGAGATGGGTGTACCGTTGCCGCATGATTTGAAAAACCGTGCAGACTAACCATGCAGCATATCCAGGTCATTAAAATTGGGTTTTCACCTTTTCTCTCTTCCCAATATTAACCCAATTTTCCCTTTTTTCTCAACCCATATGGCCTCCCCATCCTTAGGCGCACTTCCCCTCTTATCTTCCTCTCCTTGGGCTTCAATCTTTGGGTGTTTTGGCCACAATTATTTAATAAATTTTCATGTAAGTCTCTCCTCTCTTGATTTATTCATATATTCTAGGGGTTCTCTCCTTCCCCTTTTGGGTTTTGTTTTTCTAGTGAGTGTAGTGGTAGATTTAGGGTTTTTTCTTGATTAATAGGGTTCTATCTTGATGTTTTTGGTTGGATTATTCTTTTCTAGTGTCTTGTGGTGGTGCAGATGGGGTTTCACATCATTTTCTGAAAGTTTCTTCTCATGAGGTAGGTAGTTCCATGCCTTAACATTTTTAGATTTTTTTAATATGCTTGTTTGTTTATTTATTCTTGTTCTATGAATTAATTTTTTTGGTGTGAAGTATATTTTTTGAGTGTTTTAGCATGTTATCTTGTTGAAAGTGGATTTTAAAAGGGGTAAGGTTCTGTTTGTGAGTGTTTTATTATAATGTTTCTAAAAATGGGTTTTATGACTTGTGTGGAAGGTGACGAATGAGTTTTTAAAGACACTTGTGGTGTGAACATGTTTAAATGAATTTCCAATGAAAAATGGGTTTCTTTGACATGTTATCTTTTTTCATGAATCCTTAAATATAAATTGTAAATTATTTAAATAATGAAAATAATGTTTTAAAAATGATATTGGTTTATGGTTGGATTTAAAAGGGGGATTGGACCATGGAATTGGTTGGTCGATTGGGTGATTTTCTTTTGTTTTTTCAAATATGGATTTATGAACTGTGTAAGTGATGGTAAATGTATTTGAAATCAAGTTTTATGTGTGTGAAATAGAAGGTGTTTTGTTTATAAAAAAGGATGGGATGCTTGGGAATGATTGTGAATGTGGTAAATTGTGTGATATGTGAAATGGGATTGAGAACAAGGGAATCTTGGGTATCTAGGTGGGATGAATAGTTCTAATATTCTAGTGATTTAGAAGTGGAAAAGTCCCGGTTTCACTTAGTTGGATTAACGTTTACAACACTAAAAAAACTATGATGATGATTCTAGACCACTAGGCCCATGGGGTTTCCCCTACTAGTGGATCGTACATAAGAAATCTGTGATTGTGGTTGCTATACCACCCTACACTGAGGTACAAGGTTCTAGTGTCTCACTCAAGCTAGATTAACCCTAGGTATTTACCCATGGTTCTCTCCTGAGACTTATGTAATGCGGTGCCATCCGTCATCATATGGTGGACCATGAGTGCATTTCATTTTAAAGAAATTTTATCTTAGTAAAAGTTTTCTTTTGAAATGTTACTTTTAAAAGTGTCATGATAAAGTTACTACTTTGAAGAAATGATTTTCTTTGAATGTGTTCCCTTGAAATTGGTCTTTCTTTAAAATGTATTCTTGGAAATGTTTTAAACGTTTTTACATAAATAAACATGTTAAATTGTCTTTTTATGTTATATAATGGAATATTTTATTTGGGTGGAATCCTACTGGGCTTTGGATCACACCCTATATACCACTTTGGGTGTATGTAGACTTTCCTTTATATGACCCAAGTAAAGGAAAGATGCATCATGTTGATGATAGTGGACCAGGTTACTAATTTTCCTTATTGAAGGTATTAGTGGTGGTGGATTGAGGGGGATATAACTCATGTTTCTCAAAGGTCTTGGGATGTTTTGTAGTTACATTTTTTTGTAATATTTATGGTTTGAGTTAAATATGAAAAACCTTGATTCTGAAAATTGTTAGGCCTTGTTTTTATTTGGTTATTTATTTTTATGATATCCATTTTCAATGGTTGTTTATGTTTATATAAATACCAAATCATAATTTTGATACCCAGGCACTTATTTCCAACCCATAGGGATCGAGAATTCCCTTTTGGCCATGCCACAGACTAGGTTAGGAACAAATTTGGATGACGACCCAGCTTGGTTTGTGAAAAAATGGCATCAGAGCAGGTTCTCACTTTTGGGTCTTGTTCCTTGGGGAAGAGTCTGGGTAGATCAGATCTAGGATTTTCGATACTTGAAATTCTGGTTATGAGTATAGTACCTTTCCATCACACATCATAATGGGACTCAAGTTACTAGGGGAAGTTGGGTTTCATTTGGGTTTCTTGGTTCCTGTGGTTGTTTGGTGTTTGTGAAATGAAATGGGAGTTGGTACAATGGTCTTAGTGAGCTTGCATGTCCTGGGAAGCCTTATGATGCTAGGGAAATGGGCCTAGAATACTCTCTATAAAGGTGGTGTGACTGGTGTATAGATGCCAACCATGTACCTGAGTCACCCATCAACACTAGTTTCTTCTTGAATTGTCTTGTGTATCATTGGGTTTTGAAAATTATTTTGAAACCCCTTGATTGAAAATTGAGGAAAAATGGATTTTAAAGAGGAAATGGTTTGATTTTCAAAAGTTGGAAAAAATTTATTTTCAGGATTGTTTTGAATAAATCTTTGAAAAGGTGGATTTTATTAAAATGGTTTTGAGTAAATGGGGATGAGAATATTGAGATTATATTTTTATAATAAAAACTTTAGGTTTTTTGAAAATTGGTCGTTTGGGAAATGTAATTTTATTTTTGAAATGGGTAAATTGTTTTTGAATTGATGTGTGGAGTTTGGAAATAAGTTTTATTTGAAATGGTTTCTGATTTTGTGGTTAGTGAATTTTGGGAAGATTTTTTATTTTTTTTGAAATGGGAACTAATTCAAGGAGTTGAAAGTGTCGGTTGAAGGTTTTGTTTTGGAAAGTGGAAACTATTTTTTTGACTCTTAGTATTCCTATGGGTAATCACATGAATGGGTATGTATGGAAAGGTGGATAGTCAATGGCACAAGTAGGTGAGTTCCTGGATTGGCATGAGGTGGGTTCCTGATGTGGCATGAGAACATGCATATGCGAGGACCATGAGATACCCTTGGTGAGTATGAAACCCACCCATCTTGTTTTATTTTCAAAAATTCTTTTAAAGGAAAATGTGATGTTATGATAACCAGTGAAGGGATGGTGTGTCTTTTTGTATTTTGGGAATGTTTTTTGTGATTTTTTTTGAGTTCGATAGTCCTTTGTGTCTAAAGGATTTTTTCAAGTTTGTGTTCTTGTTGATAAAGTGGTTTTGGGATAATGGTTAGTGTGTTCCTATTAATGGGTAGGGAATCCCCTGAGTTGTTTCCTCTATGTATTTAGTGTTTGTTTATGGTATGTTTTTCCAATGAACTAATTTGGATGGGGTCCTATGTTTTACTTGTTGTCTAGTGTACGCCCCTATAAAGAATTAATGCACATTCAAAGTGTGGCCACAAGTGATTCACCATTGGAAGACCCTACAGTCGATCAATGTAAGGAATTTCTCCTTGAGTTTTGGTAATTGAATACACCTCTTCTTCTTTGGTTAAGCCGAACCTCTCATAGTAGAAGAGTAAATGCGGAAGTAATTGAAATAAACTTTAATTTCTTGAGTTTCTTGAGACTCTGAAGGTGAAGTTTGATACCTTTAAGTCTGAAGGTCCTATTTGGAAGTAGTGAAGGTAATTCCAGTGAGGGAAGTGAAAGAAACCTAAGTTGTTGGTTCTGGACACTATCTTAAAGGTTCTTTGGAACCATTTTCAGTTTCTTATAAGACAGGGATCATGCTCGGCCATCAGTGTGGAAAATATGGGTGTAATAGGCTGTTATGGCTGCTTGCAGAAATCATGTTCTGCTCGGGACTTGATTTAATGTCCCTTGCCTTATAAGTACCCTTAGGTTGTAATGGTCATGTTTGGAGGTGTCTTGCAGTGTCGTATTCTCATTCAAATGCAAAGGTGTATGTTGTGGGACCTTTCAAGTTTTTTCTTATTTGAGGTGAAATGGATGATGCGTGTGCACCTTTTAAGTCCTTGTCATGGTGAAGTGCCATGTTGAGGTAAATTGGGTATTGGGGTGTGTTGTGTTATGTTGGTGCTGTCTTGGTTTTCGTGTGACTGCTTGTGGAATCAAAAAGAGAAGTTTTTATTGGGGTATTCAATGACCGACTGTGAGGTAGGAGATGATTCAAATATCAGGGATCCATATATATGTGTCAGAGTGAAGTCAATGTGTAGTCAGAAAACCCTCAGGGGTTTAAAGGAACTTGGTCTAACCACTATCTTTAGAATGGGTGATATAGATAGTTTAATCCTCTTATTTAGCTGTTTAGTTTTGAAGGGTCCTGTAACAACCCAAGATTTTATTAGAATTATTATTTTTAATTCCATTGATGTATTTTGTTGTACGCTACACCAAAATTATCTTGCGCTATATGCAACACCATCTTAGCTTGCAGTATACGCAACACTATTCTTAGCTTGTGTTACACACAATTTCAAGTTCATTTTGTGGAAATTATTCTACGCAACATTAAGTATATATTTTTTAATGTATAAATGAAATAAGTTTTGATTATGTTATATGCAACACTAAACGGAGCTTTCACTACATGAAACCCTGACTTGGCTTGCATTACAAGCAATCAAGACCTTCCTTGATAGCGTGTGTAGTACGCAATACCGAGTTTCACTAAATGAGATATTATTATAATATTATTCTGAACTAGCCGTTATGAATAGTAATACCCACTTTTTGAAAGTTTATAAATTTTATCTTTCAAAATGGACTTCATTTTTGGATTTGTAATATTTAAATTAGCCTAGGGGGAATTTTTGGTATTTTTATGAAAACTTTCAATTTTTGATGAATAGTGAAAACACTGGGTTACTATTTAAAAACTGACTTTTTAATTAAATAATTATTTATTTTATTTAAATTTATTTTAGGTAAAAATTGATACATAATACATGTATAAGTTTAATGTAATTCATTGGAGTCATTTTATAATAATTTTAGATATATAAAAATTTTATTGAACTTTTCACCGTCTTTTACCCACCTCCTAGGAGAATTTGAAAATTTACATAAAACTTAATTTTGCCGCTTCTTTGAGTGGAATTTAGAAAATCTGAGAGAAATGATTAATATCAAAGAGTAAAACGTGGTTCAATAAGATAAAAATATTTTTTTTTGTGAATAGTAACTTTTTAGTTTTATTTACCACGATTAAAAGTAAATAGGGTAATTAAGGGTAAAAATGATATTATTATTACCCTAACACATGTACTAATTCTATTAGATGTGTAATTCGACCAAAAAAAACCTTAGGAATAAAATATTACCCTTTAGGTCCACTTGGATTAGATTTGGACATTTATTATTATTTTATTTAAAGAATAGTTAAAAGAGTTAAAATCAAATTTTAATAGCTATTTTTTTTAATATAGGGTAATACATAAGATAAATTAGACTATAAATATTCATTATAAAGATAAAAAATATTACATACATAATGGTATTTTATTTATAATTTTTATACATTAAATAATTTAATTTATTTATGACACAATAATGATACAGTAATTACCTTATTAATGAAATATTAACATAATTGATGTTATAAATACCCAAATAAATGTAATTTGAGACTTTTTATAAATTAAAATAATTTTTTAGGTTAATATTACATGTTAGTATCAATTTAATTAAATTTTTTCAAACTAATCACGCTGTTATGATTTTCACAAAAATCAATTACCCAATAGTTTCAAAATCGACATAAAATAGTTTTTAAAACAAATATTATATTATTAATTGTTATTCTATTCCTAAAAATTTAAAGTTCAGCCAAATGACTTAGATAAGATTATATATATTAATAATGAACCACTTGGGGTTCATTTGGCTTGTTATAGTAAGTTTATTAACCTTATAGTGTAAGAGAACAAGAAGACACGGTAAAAGTTAAATTATTTAACTTAGAGTTAAATCAAAATGATAAGGTTAAAATATTAACCTAAACTTGTCTAAAACCTATTGGTTGAGAGTATTTCGACCCATACCCACTTTATCTTCTAAATAAATCAATTTGGAGCTATTATAAACCAAATATGACTTTAATATAAAATAATATTTTTAGTTTTTCCAAAGGTGCCCCTCTCCTCCCTTATAAAAGGGCACCTCCTCCCTCTCCTCCTCACACCAATTTGAGCCATCAAGCTCGGCCAAACCCTAAAAATTTCTCTTCTACACTTCCCTAGAAACATCCTATAGGTCCTGGTTTTCTTCAAAGACCAACTCTAGTTCCCTAAGAGGAGGTTAAGAAGAGGCGCGTCAAAGAAGAGGTAATATCCATTACCGATCCTTTCCAATTTATTTCTTATTCTACTTCCTCTTCTTTAGTTTTTTTTATTATAAAGTAATAACATCAGTATTACTTATATACTAATATGTTATTATAAATATTAAACAACCCCATTTCACCTTTTATCCATCCTACGAAAAACGAAATCACCGCACGTGCGTTCGTATGGAATACCGTTTCCACACCGTGGTGTAATTTGTTTTTCCACCACCACCTTACTTTGATGGGTATAATGGTGTAAAGAATAAATATATATGATTATTAGAACATAATTATTATTCTAATATATTATATCATCCACTACAATTGAATTCAATAAATATTGGAACGACATCATCGCTCGTGCGTATGTACGGATTACCGTCTCCACGACACGATGAGATTCATTTTCCAAGTTAACAATTCAAGAATGATTATAAAGTATATAAAATAAGTAATCGTGAAATATATGACATAATAATGCTACTGTATTTATGTATATATATATGTATGTCATCTACTTAATTTCATTCAATTCAATAAGGAAAGGAAAACAACGTTCATGCGTACGTACGGCCTACCGTCTCCATGAATGGTGTATTTCATTTCATTCATCTATCTATTATATATATGTATATAATGAATATATAAGATATATAAATAATTATTTACATTCTTAAATTAATTAAATCATGATATAATTAATAATAATATCAATAACAAAAAATCAAAACACGTACGATAAATGAAACGATTTTACCAAAAACGCTGCTTTAACATGGAATTTACAAAAGAACAGGTAATATAAAGTCATAAGTGAACCATATATGATATCATAACAATGAATATGATTCTTTAATAAGTCAATGACATTATTTAAATCATTATACAAGAGGTTTGGATACGTACTAAGCATATCGGACCTAAGGTAAGGGATATCCTTTCCAATCTCGTTCTTATCCGAGATTGTTTATTCGTAAGTATTTCCTGGGGTTATTATTATCATCCATGTCCATGTTTTCTAAAAGTGTTTTTATGTATGTTTAAAGTCATTTTTACCCATTTTTAATTTTACCACATGTTATAAAAAGGAATATTTCTTTTTTTACCATACGGGGAAGTTTTTTACTTTTCTAACAAAAGTACGAGGAGAATGTTTTTTTAACTTATACGGAATGAATGGATTTTTACGGTTTTATAATGAATTTTTTTCATGAAGATTAATATACAATATTTCATGACTATTTTCAACAAAATCCTTTTCTTTTAAAATTTCATGGCATTTTGTGAAAATAAAATGATTTTGAATAAGAAAGGATATTTTCCCCAAGAATTCATTTCAAGTGTTTTATCAAAACCATTTTCCATCTAAGATGACATTATTTCATATGTGTATGTTTCAAGTATAATGTATCTATGATTTACATGTTTTCACTTTTCTTATGATGAAATTATTTCCATTTGTTTTATATGGATTATGTTATGATGGGATGATGTTTATGAAACCAATTTTATTCTTTGAGTTATGATGAATGATTTATGGTTATGTTGTGGCACAAGTAAGAATGATTTCATTATGAGATGGGTGAGACCTATATCTCCCTACAATGCATTGGGTAAAGATTTATATCTTATGAGATAGACATGGCTGGAACGGTAAGTTAATCCGGTTCAGTGATATAGGACTAGAACGAGGAGTGAACTCGATTCAGAAAGGGACTTTGTCCACTAAGATGGTCTTGACAGCAATGTCTTGGCTACTATGGAAATTATATCATGTGATTAATGTTTTCCAAAATTACATGTTTTATTCCCATGCTATTTTATCATGATTAATGTTTCTTTATGATCTATTCCTTACGTACTTCCATGTTTTATGTCATTGCTCAAGATTTTGATGTTTAAATATTATGTTCATGTTTTGAAGTTCAACGGTATATGGTTTGTTTTATTTTATCCATGCTTACCCTTACTGAGCATTTGAGCTCACCCTTTATATGTTTAATTTTCCCTAGGATTTAAAGAAAGGTTTTAGGTAAGAAAAAAAAGGGGAAGATCTTTATGGGAGATGTTAAAGATCTTTCACCATGATTAGAATATTATGTTCTGAGTTTCCAAAGACACTAAACTATTACAGTCCTTTGGTGTCTGTTTTTGTTATGTATTAAGTATTCCGAAAAAGTAATGTAATGTCTATATACGTCAAGCTTTGGGTCTCTATAATTGGTATCATAGTAAAGGTTTAGTTAACCTTTAGAAACTAGGATGCGAAAACTTTAGTGAGATTCCTAGAGATATTTATAAGGTATGTCTAGGGATGTCCCTAAGGTTAAGTATAAGTATAGGTTATAGTCCTAGAATTACGATAATGATCATAGAATTAAACCTAATATCTTAGATATTTAAGGTACTCCTCCTTTATTATGTTGTTTTCCTAGAATGATTTTTGCCTCTCACACTGTTCTTTTTAAGTTTTAGACGATGGCTAGAACCCAAAGGAACCGTGTTGATCAATGTAATGGACAATGCAATGATTGTCCTCCCAAACAACCAAATGTGATGGGAGATGGAGTGCAAAATATTATTGTTATACTTACACAAGCTATGAATCATTCTGGATTTCCAAATGATCAGAGATGGGAACAATATTCTATTGAGTACTTTATGAGGAAATGTCCACCGTCTTTCAATGGGTCTTCTAGTCCACTTGTTACTGAACAATGGATCAGTACCATTGAAAAGATATTTTCCATACTTCACTGTTCAGAACATGAAAAATTCATTTTTGCTGTTTACCATTTAGAAGGTGAAGCAGACTAGTGGTGGAATCTAATTAAGAATACAAGGCCCCAAGATGAAATTGAATCCATGGAATGGGACGAGTTCAAGAACTTATTTTTCAGTAAGTACTTCCTACATATTCTTCAAACAAAAATGGAAAAGGATTTCCTTGAGCTTAAGCAGAAAGATGATGAATATGTTGGTATATATGAAGTGAATTTTACAAGACTTACAAGGTATGCATCTAGCTTTATCATCCAACCTGAAAGTAAAGTTGATCGATTCTTCAGTGGATTAAAACCAAGTCTTCGAAGGGCATTACCTATAAGAGACTTAAGTAGCTATGAAGAAATTGTGCGTTGTGCTATCAAGGTAGAATTGGAAGTTGGTGTAACATATCCATCTCATGGTTTTGAAAAGAAACGAAATATGGAGTTCAAGGAAAAACCTCAGAACAATGGTGAAAGGAAGGTGAATGTTTCTTTATGCTCAAAGTGTGGAAAGAAGCATGGTGGAGATTGTCTAAAAGGTACTAGAAAATGTTTCAAGTGTGGAAAAGAATGTCATCAAGTAGCTAAGTGCTGAAGTAA
Source organism: Viscum album (assembly GCA_963277665.1). Lineage (NCBI taxonomy): Eukaryota > Viridiplantae > Streptophyta > Magnoliopsida > Santalales > Viscaceae > Viscum > Viscum album. Next base: position 1,584,807,613 of record OY728141.1, on the reverse strand, counting down.
TTGGAAAAATGTTTCTAATGATGTGAATAGAGAAAAGACTATAGAGAATACTCCACCAACACTTCAATGCTTCAAGTGCAAGGAAATGAGGCATTATGCTAACCAATGAACTAATCCAAGGGTTAATGATGATCAACACCAGCAACATCTTAAGGAAAAGGACAAAGGAAAGTCACATCCAATAAATATTGGCATATGACAACGATGTAGTGGAATAATTATGTGTTTATGTAACGGGATTCCAAAATAATGTTGTGAAATCTAATTTATAGTACTGTGGAATATTGGAATATCTATGTATTGGTTTATTATGGTTTTCAATAATTATATGGTACTGGTAACCATGAAAAGTAATTCAAATATTTTGGAAATCATATGATATGATAAGGAGAAAATGAAATGTTTAATAGTATTCATGAGCTCATGACTGATATAAGGACAAAGTGATATTATGGTTTGAGTATATAGAATTTTTAGGATTTTGGTATGTAGAAAGAGTTAAATTTTGACAACATTCAAATTTTCACTAAGGTTCAATGGGTATTCATTTTTCAAGAGAATACATGATTAAGGTATTCACATGTTTTTAATTTGACCAACAAGATATATCGGGGATAAATGATGGTATTCACATGCTTGATAGATGACATTTCTAGTAATTGTTTTCTTTATACTATGAGCTTGGACAGAAGTATTTTGGATAAGCCTAAAGATTGGAATAGATTATGTTGGACATAAGTTAGTATTGTTTATGGCTAGAACTTTTTCGATATTATTGATGGAATGTTATAATAATGTATTTTTAGAAAAAGGAAAACCTGCAGGACGGGCAACAACCCATCGTGTCGGAAAAGGCTGTGGGAATTAAACCCACAACCGAAGTGCGACAAGCCTTTATCACCTACCACTGGACTACAGGAAGTCCCTGGTTAGTAGAATCTAGTTTTATTATATTAAGCAGTATGATACATGAAGTATAAGTCCATTTTAGGAACCATATATGATTAATCTCATTATAAATAGACTTATGTATATTTGATAACTTTTGCTAAAATTTTGTTTGAGACAGATGGAATGACCCATCATTCTATCACATGATCTTCTAACACTTCACAAATGACAAATTCAACTTTATTTCTTTAAGAGATGAAGTGGAAATTGTTCAAGGCACAAACAATAGTGAGATTGTACCAAAATCAAGTAAGTATTTCTTCTATTTCAAAATTTTCAACTTTAGGGAAATGATATTGAAAACCAAAAATGTTTTCCTAGTGCTCTTATATCTGATAAATCAGATGGTACCTTAGATCATCACAAATTTATGGCTTTGTGATTGTTGGATTTTTCATAGCCATGTTCTCTACCACTCTCCATCAGAATGTGATGGTTAGATTTCTCTTCCATATCCATATTTTCACCGATGTTCTCCTATGTGGAAACCCAGTGATGAGTTAATTTGGGTAACCGTTACATTTCATACTTTAGTTTTTAAAGATAAGTTTTGGTATTCCTTTTTACGACGTGGGTTTCTATGAAAGAAACTTTCAAGTAGTAAACCATTTATAACCCGGACGAATTTCGAGGGAAAATTCATTTTAAGGGGGGTAGAATGTTACAACCTGAGATTTTATGAGAATTATTATTTTTAATTTCATTGATGTCTTGTGTTATACGCTACACCAAAATTAGCTTGCGCTATACGCAACACCATCTTAGCTTGCAGTATACGAAACACTATTCTTGGCTCGTGTTACACACAATTTCAAGTTTGTTTTGTGGAAATTATTCTACGCAACATTAAGTATATATTTTTTTTAATGTATAATTGAAATAAGTTTTGATTATGTTATACGCAACACTAAATGGAGATTTCACTACACGAAGCACTGACTTGGCTTGCATTACCCGCAATCAATACCTTCCTCGATAGCGTGTGTAGTACGCAATACCGAGTTTCACTAAACGAGATATTATTATAATATTATTATGAACCAGCCGTTATGAATAGTAATACCCAATTTTTGAAATTTTATAAATTTTATCTTTCAAAATGGACTTCATTTTTGGATTCAGAATATCAAAATTATCCTAGGGTGAATTTTTGGTATTTTTCCGAAAACTTTCAATTTTTGATGAATAGTGAAAACACTAGGTTACTATTTAAAAACCGACTTTTTAATTAAATAATTATTTATTTTATTTAAAATTATTTTAGGTAAAAATTGATACATAATACCTATATAAGTTCAATTTAATTCATTGGAGTCATTTTATAATAATTTTAGATATATAAAAATTTTATTGAACTTTTCACCGTCTTTTACCCACCTCCTAAGAGAATTTGAAAATTTACATAAAACTTAATTTTGCCACTTCTGTGAGTAGAATTTCGAAAATCTGAGAGACACAGTTAATATCAAGGAGTAAAATGTGGTTTAATAAGATAAAATTAATTTTTGATGAATAGTAACTTTTTGCTTTTATTTACCACGGTTAAAAGTAAATAGGGTAATTAAGGGTAAAAATGATATTATTATTACCATAACACATGTCCTAATTCTATTGAATAAGTGTAATTCAACTAAAAACAACCTTAGGAATAAAATATTACTCTTTAGGTCCACTTGGATTAGATTAGGACATTTATTATTATTTTATTTAAAGAATAGTTAAAAGAGTTAAAATCAAATTTTAATAACTAAACCATTTTTAATATAGGATTATACATAAGATAAATTAGACTATAAATATTAATTATAAATCTAAAATTATTTCATACATAATGGTATTTTATTTATAATTTTTGGACATTAAATAATTTAATTTATTTATGACACAATGATGATGTAGTAATTACTTTATTAATGAAATATTAACATAATTGATGTTTTAAATACCCAAATAAATATAATTTTAGACTTTTTATAAATTAAAATAATTTTTTAGGTTAATATGACATGTTAGTATTGATTTAATTAACTTTTTTCGAACTAATCATGCTGTTATGATTTTCACAAAAATCAATTACCAAATAGTGTCAAAATCAACATAAAATAGTTTTTAAAACAAATATTATATTATTAATTGTTATTCTATTCCTAAAAATCAATGGTTCGGCCAAATGACTTAGATAAGATTATATATATTAATAATGAACCACTTGGGGTTCGTTTGTCTTTTTATATAAGTTTATTAACATTATAGTGTAAGAAAACAAAAAGACACGGTAGAAGTTAACTTATTTAGCTTAGAGTTAAATCTAAATAATAAGGTTAAAATAGTAACATAAACTTGCCTAAAACCTATTTGTTGAGAATATTTCGACCCATCTTCACTTTAGCTTCAAAATAAATCAATTTTGAGCTATTATAAACCAAATATGACTTTATTATAAAATATTTTTTTTAATTTTTCCAAAGGTGCCCCTCTCCTCCCATATAAAAGGGAACCTCCTCCCTCTCCCCCTCACACCAATTGGAGCCATCAAGCTCAGAAAAAACCTGAAAAGTTCTCTTCTACACTTCCCTAGAAACATACTAGAGGTCCTGGTCTTCTTCAAAGACCAACTTTAGTGCCCTAAGAGGAGGTTAAGAAGAGGCGCGTCAAAGAAGAGGTAATATCCATTACCGATCCTTTACAATTTATTTCTTCTTATACTTACTCTTCTTTAGTTGTTTCATTATAAAGTAATAACATAAGTATTAATTATATACTTATATGTTATTATAAATATTAAACAACCCCATTTCACCTTCTATCCATCCTATGGAAAACGAAATCACCGCACGTGTGTACGTACGGAATACCGTCTCCACGCCGTGGTGTAATCTGTTTTTCCACCACCACCTTACCTGGATGGGTATAATGGTGTAAATAATAACTATATATGATTATTACAAAATCATACTGATTATAAGATATTATATCTTCCACTCCAATTCTATTCAATAAATATGGGAACGATATCATCGCTCGTGCATACATACGGATTACCGTCTCCACGACGCGATGAGATTCATTTTCCATGTTAACAATTCAAGAATGATTATAAAGTATATATAATAAGTAATAATGAAATATATGACATAATAATTATACTAGATTTATTTATATATATATTTATGTCATCTACTTAATTCCATTCAAGTCAATAAGGAAAGGAAAACAACGTTCATGCGTACGTACGACCTACCGTCTCCATGAATGGTGTATTTAATTTCATTAATATATCTATTATATATATGTATATACTGAATATATATGATATATAAATCATGATTTACATTCTCGAAGTAATTAAATAATTATATAAGTAATAATAATATCAATAACAACAAATCGAAACACGTACGATAAATGAAACGGTTTTACCCAAAACTCTACTTTAACATGGAATTTAAAAACGAACAGGTAATATAAAGTCATAAGTGAAACATATATGATATAATAATAATGAATATGATTCTTTAATAATTCAATGAAATTATTTAAATCATTATACAGGAGGTTCAGATACATATGAAGCATATCTGACCTAAGGTAAAAGATAACCTTTCCAATCTCATTCTTATCCAAGATTGTTTATTCATAAGTATTTACTGGGGTTATTATTATCATCCATGTCCATATTTTATAATTTTTTTGTATGTATGTTTAAAGTCCTTTTTACCCATTTTTACTTTTACCACATGTTATAAAAAGGAATATTTCTTTTGTTTACCATATGGGGAACTTTTTGACTTTTTCGAAAAAAGTACGAGGAGAATGTTTTTTTAACTTATACGGCATGGACAGATTTTTATAGTTTTATAGCTCCTTATTTTCATGAATCTTAATCAAAAAAATTTCATGAATATTTTCAACAAAATCCTTTTATTTTAAAATTTCATGGCATTTTGTGAAAAGAAAATTATTTTGAATAAGAAAGGATATTTTCCTCAATAATTCATTTCAAGTGTTTTATCAAAACCATTTTCCATCTAAGATGACATTATTTCATATGTGTATGTTTCAAGTATAATGTCTCTATGATTTACATGGTTTCACCTTTCTTATGATGAAATGATATCCATTTGTTTTATATGGATTATGTTATGATGGGATGATGTTTATGAAACCCATTTTATTCTTTGGGTTATGATGAATGATTTATGGATATGTTGTGGCACAAGTAAGAATGATTTCATTATGAGATGGGTGGGAAATATATATCCCTTCAATGAATTGGGTAAAAATTTATATCTCATGAGATAGACATGGCCGAAAAGGTAATTTAATCCGGTTCAGTGATACAGGACTGGAACGAGGAGTGAACTCGATTCAGAAAGGGACTTTGTTCACTAAGATGGTCTTGGCAGTAATGTCTTGGCTACTATGAAAATAATATCATGTGCTTAATGGTTTCCACAATTACATGTTTTATTCCCATTCTATTTTATCATGATTAATGTTTCTTTATGATCTATTCCTTACGTACTTCCATGTTTTATGTCATTGCTCAAGATTTTGATGTTTAAATATTATGTTCATGTTTTGAAGTTCAAATTTGTATAGTTTGTTTTATTTTATCCATGCTTACCCTTACTGAGCATTTGAGATCACCCTTTATATGTTTTCTTTTCCCCATGATTTAATGAAAGGTTTTAGGTAAGAAAAAAAAGAGGAAGATCTTTATGGGAGATGTTGAATATCTTTCACTATGATTAGAAGATTATGTTCCAAGTTTTCAAAGACACTAAACTATTATAGTCCTTTGATGTCTGTTTTTGTTATGTATTAAGTATTCCAAAAAAGTAATGTAATGTCAATGTACATCATGCTTTGGGTCTCTACAGGTCCTTTTTGGTGGAAAGAGGCATGGGGACCACATTTTCATGGTAAGACCTTCGTGGGTGGAAGATTTCTTCCTTGGTTATAAGGAGGCGTTGTCATCTCATCTTATTCAAATCCCAGTGGTTGTCCCTTATTAGGCGTGAGTCTCCATATGATGTCCCTTGCTTGCATATCCTTGTGAATCAATATTGGTTTTGGTTTGAGCCTATCTAAGGATGATAACATCTCATGGGAGTAGTGAACCACATAGTGTTTTCCATTTGGTTTGGAGTTTCTTTCGCTGGGTCCCTTATGGTGGGGGATTTGGTCTATGTAGAAAGTTTCCAAGATGAATCATGTCAGGATTCACATGTTATGCTATGCTAGTTGGTTAAGCTGGTTATTTCTTATGGTGGGAGGCCCACTATATATCTTGCTGAAATTCCTTAGGAGTGAATTTATGTTAACCTATTTCTTATGGTGGGGAGTACATTCGGGCCTCCCCATGTTGGTAATCTGGTTTAGTCTCTGGTCTTGGTTTGGTAATGAGTGGTTTTGTATAGAGCCACCTAATTTTTATTTCATCCCATAAGTAAGGTCTGAGGTGGGAGTGCTCCCAGAAATTTCAATGAATCAAGGTTGTGGTAGTCTCATTTGGATTCATTGTTCATTTCAAGCATGTGGTATGAGCTTAATTGGTAATGTTTAAGGTGTTTTTTCTCAGGATGTTAGTTGTGCATTATGAGAGTTACTTTTATTTAATTGATCAAATGGTAGTGTTTTAGTTTTTGGGGGTGGAAGGAACATAGTGGGGAGTCCATTATCCCCCCCTTGAGTTCAAATTGTAACCCTCTTTTCCTATCCATTGTGTTCTTGTTTTATCCTCATCTTACATTCATAGGGAATCTCCTTGAATAGTGAAGGAGTATCAGTTTTTGTTTTCAGGTCAGGACTTATTGTGGATTTATAGGGGTTAAAAGCGTTATGGTGGAGAGAATTATCACACCAAGTTTTTTGATCTCACTCTTTATTCCGATTCGGGTTTGGTTCTTGATTATTTTCTCAGGAACCAGGTGTAAAAAGTTTGAATTTTTGAGTTATTTATTTTGTTTATTTTTTTTCTAGTACTTTTCTATGAGTTTCCCCATTGAATTATCATAAAAAATATAAGTTTTTGGGTGGAAAGTGTGTGGCATGGTTAGTAGAAACCATGCGCCCTGCCCAGGTAACTGAGCAGTAGGTTGCAGGTTGAGGCAACAACTACCGCATAGCCAATGCACGACCATGCGCCTTGGCCTAGGAACCATGCGGTAGGTTAGGGTATCACTCAGAAGTGGTTGCATAGATTCTTCATGGTAATTCAGACCATGCATATTAACCATGCGGTAGGTACCCTCCTCAGGAGATACATGAACATAGTCGTCGCATGGTTTGAAAAACCATGCGATCTAACTATGCGGCCTATCCAGGTCATTAAAATTAATTTTCCCCTTTTCTCTCCCCTAATTTTTAACACAATTTCCCCACTTTTCTAGACCCATATGGCCTCCCCAGCCCTAGGAACCCCTCCCCCTTCTCCCCCTCACATTGGGATTCAATCTCTGGGTGTTTTTGGCCAATATTATTCAAGAAATCTTCATGTAAGTCTCTCCTCTCTTGATTTATTCCTCCATTATAGGATTTCACACCTTCCTCTTTGGTTTTTTGTTTTTAAAATGGGTATGGCGGTTGATTTAGGGTTTGTTATTTCTTAATAGGGTTCTATCTTGATGTTTTTGTTTGTATCTTTCCTTTCTAGGGTATTGTGGTGGTTTAGATGGGGATTCACATCATTTTTTAGAAGTTTCTTCTCATGAGGTATGTGGTTCTATACCTTAACATTTTTAGATGTTTTTAATATGATTTTTTGTGTATTTATTCTTGTTCTATGAATTAATTATGTGGTGATAATTATATTTATAGAGTGTTTTGGCATGTAATATTGTTGAAAGTGGATTTTCAAATGGGTAAGGTTCCATTTGTGAGTGTTTTATTGTGATGTTTCTAAAAAGGGGTTTTATTCCTTATGTGGAAGGTATAGAATGGTTTTATAAAGGAACTTATGGTGAGAATGTGTTCAAAATGGGTTTCCAATGGAAAATGGGTTGATTTGGCATGTTGCCTTTTGTCATGAACCCTTAAATATGAATTGTAATTTTTTTAAAATATGAAAATAATGTTTTAAAAATGATCTCGGTTTATGGGTGTATTTAAAAGGGGTATTTTACTATGGAATTGGTTGGTCAATTGGGTTATTTTCTTGTGTTTTTTCAAATGGGAATTTATGAATTATGTAAGTGATGGTAAATGATTTGAAAGCAGGTTTTGTGTTTGTTAAATAGAAGGTGTTTTGTTTGTGAAAAAGGATGGTATGATTGGAAATGATTGTGAATATAGTAAATTGTATGATATGTGAAATGGGATTGAGAACAAGGGAACACCAAATATCTAGGTGGGATGAATAGTTCTAGTACACTAGTGATTCGGAAGTGGAAAAGTCCCAGTTTCACTTAGGTGGATTGATGCTTACAACAATAACTAAAATATAATGATGATTAGAGACCACTAGGACCATGGGGATTCCCCTCCTTGTGTATCATACATGAGAAATATGTGATTGTGGTTGCTAAACGACCCTACACTAAGGTACTAGGTTCTAGTATCCCACCGAGCTAGATTAACCCTAGGGATTTACCCAGGGTTCTCTCTTGAGACTTATGTAATTTCATTCTATCCATCAGGATATAGTGGAATATTAGTGTATTTCATTTTAAAGTAAGTTTATCTTATTAAAAATTTTCTTTTGAAATGTTACCTTTAAAAGTGTTGTGCTAAAGTTACTACTTTGAAGAAATGGTTTTCTTTAAAAGTGTTCCCTTGAAAATATTATTTCTTTAAAATGTCTTCTTGAAAATTTTTCACAGGATTTTACATAAATAATCATGTTAAATTTTCTTTTGATGTTATAAAATGGAATCTTTTATTTAGTTGGCATCCTATTTATATTTGTATCACACCCTATGTACACCTTTGGGTGTATGTATACTTCCCTTTGTATGAACTAGGTAAAGGAAAGATGTTCCATGTTGATGGTGGTGGACTGGATTGCCAGTGTTCCTTGTTGCAAGTATTCATGGTGGTGTCTTGAGGGTGATGTCCCTCATGTTGCTCGAAGGTCTTGGTACATTTTTTAGTTCCCTTTTGTTATAATATTTTTGGTTTTTGGTTAAAGTTGTAAAACGTTGATTTTGAAAATTGTTAGGACTTGTTTGGATTTGGTTATTTATTTTTGTGATGTTCATTTTCATTGATTATTTTTGTTTATGTAAATAAATGAAATAGTTCCCAAATAATAATGTTGATACCCAGACACTTTTTACTATCCCATGGGGATGATGAATGCCCTTAGGACCATGCTGCAGACTAGGTCAAGCACTAGTTCGGATGACAACCCGACTTAGTTCATGACATTTTACTAATGATATAATAGATGTGATGAATTAGGGTCCTTCCATTCAAATTTTTAGCACCAAGATAGTCTATCAGATAGACCCTTCTAGATATTTAAAGATTGTCCTCAATGATCTTTGACTTATTGAGAATTTGGTGGAGATGTTAATGCTAATTTTTCTATATTTATACACAAGCTAAATCAGATATTATATTCATTTATAATCCATTTAGAATATTCAATAGATTTTCTTCTACCATGGATGAAGGAAATCATTTCATCCATGGAGAATAAATGAGAAATTCCACTAAATTCATAATGACCTCTAAAAGGGTGATCCAACATGTTGTTAATAACATTATTTATGATCCTACTTAGTATATCTTGAGACTAAATAAACAGGATCATATACATAGGGTTACCTTGGTGAATATTACTCTATATTTTTAAGAAGAAAAATATCTTCCCCATAAGTGAGACCATGAAGCTTGGAAAGAAAAATCATAAAAAAGGATATCACAAACCCACATAGAGAATCCATACTAATGAAGGATGAATAAAATGAATCTTTATTATATCCTTTAAAAAGATTTTTCTATATTTATTTTCACCATAATATTGGATTCAACATAACTATTTTTCAGATCTAAAATTATTCCTTGAGTGAGACCAATGAAACCTAGAATGTTTCTACATTACAAGAATCCATGTTGCTTCATTAAAATTTGAGAATGTGGGAAAAGAGAATCCCTTTTGTTGTGAATTTATAACAGAACTTTGTATGAGAAATTTCACATGATTATAGAACAAAATTGGACTATGTCATTGTCCTGAGTAGCATTATGGATGATAACCAAGATAGAGGAAGTGGTAACTTTGGGGAGAGGGACACCCTCAAAGCAATCATTTATCACTTCAATGACTTATTTTTGATGTGATACCATGCATCTATATAGAATGATCCTAGGGATCCATTTAGGGTATGAAAAATATTTGGATTTATGATTTTAATGGCTTCAATGATCTCACCTTTATCTAATATTTATTGATACAAAATATTAACTGACTCCTCAACCAAATTAGGAATTTTACTATTAAAGGTGAAATCATTAGTCTGATTTTGGACTCCTTATCATCTCTTAGGATGAAGGCCCATAAGAAGATATCTGAAGAATGAAACCTCTATAGACCTTATGATATTAATGTTTGTATAATAGGTTTTTTCACTATAGTTCCATGTTCAATTTCCTAATGAACTTCCTATACATTATCCAATATTGAAGGTAGATTATGTTTCTATATAATTACCTTATCCACAAAATTCTAGATTTCTATCTTTATAATATTTTTTCCACAAGAATATGTTCCTCTAGGAAGATTTATTTATGAGTCAAGAGAAGGAAAATTTCATTATCCCATTATACATAGAGCTAGACATTAAGCTGACCGGTCCACTCTTAGAGCACAAATAAGTTGGTTTTGAGACACCAGTGGTAATTATACCATGTAAAAATGTTACATATCAACACACGAAGCATATTTTGAAGTTACACCTAGGAATTACCATATATGAGAGCTATCTAGGATCCCCTCACTACCTATTTGACGTTGTTATCTTCCACATGATGGTTTTAATAAAAGAAGTCCTTATCCATAGATTGGGTGATTCAGATCTGGAGAAGTAGAGGTGAATAATCAGAGAGATTGTGCACTAAGTACATGATAAAAAAGAATGGGATGTTGGAAATTCCATGTAATTTATCTAGACATATATCAATCTAGATCTTGATAATAAGGTTCTAGTTAAAGAATATAATGAAGAGGATAAATATGATTCTAGTAAGAATAATAAGTATTTTCTCAAATATATATTCATTGATCATATATTATAAAATCAATATGAAAGTATATATTTTTTTATAATGTTAGATATACTAAAGAGGATATATCAGGAATATTATATGAATGAGATAGTTATAATTTTTAAAATATTTTTTTGATGGAATATAAATGTGGGATAATCATTTTTATTTACATAGCTAAGATGAATGTGTACATTAATGATCTATAATGAATGTTAAAAAACTATATATGGATACAAAATTTATCAAGTAATCATTTATGGATAGATTTATTCAATTCTTAGTCAAATATAGCATGAAATAGTTTAATAATATCCTTAAAATGTTGAGGGTAGATGGGAAGGACATAGGAGGTCAAAAATCAAGTACAATGATGATGATATAAAGAAATAAAATTAAATGTTTTAGAATAAATAAGAAAAAAAGTTCATAAATTGAACACACCAATTTATTTTAATTCAAAAAGGAGTTTAACTAACATATTAGTTTAGATACTTAGTTATTATACATAATTTGACATTCTAAAAACCTGTGGCACATTCAAAATTTTCATAGGATGGAACAAGTTCCATGTGCATCAACCTAAATATATGGGAATGAGATAAAAATAATAAACAATAATGGATAAATGTGATAAAATAAGAGCTAATGAAATATCCAATATTCAACCACATGAGGTACACCTTACATATAAAATTATAGAGATAAATTCTATATGGTTAAAAAAACTATAAATAAAATAAATAATGAACCTATATATCTCAATGTGATTCCAACATTATATTCTAGCACAAAAATAGTTATATAATATAGTATATGGTTCAATATTAATAATTTTAATCTCAACCATACATACAATAAAAATCAATAGAATAAATGACTACATAAACACCAAGGTGTGTATGTTGGTTGTGAGAAAAATCCCACGAGGATACCACCATGATTCAATCCATTTCATTTCAATAGAAAATATATAAAAAGATAGTTTGAAAATAAGTAAAGAAAGTGATTTTATTTTTAATGGAGTAAATAAATAAATAAATTTTTTTATAACCTTTAATTTTTAAATAAAAAATACCCTAGTTTAGAACTCAATTTAAAATATATTTTTTCTTTCTCTTTTGGTAAATGGAAATGCTTAAAAAAACCACAAAAATCTAAAATAAATAACATTTTACAAATAAAAAATCATAATCCCAACTAACATGGAATGATGAAATATCATACATATGAATAGTAATTATATATCAAGAATAAATAATCATTTATCATGGGATAACTATTTAAGTTCACTAAGGAGACAATATAGGGATTTCCTTTAGTGGAACCATATATTTTACAACTAATGAAAATATCCTAACTCCACTCACACTTAGTTTTCTCTCACCTAAACTCAATAGGAAAAAATATCTTGGCCAAATTAGATCCATACAATATGGGCCACTAGATAAAGTTGAATAATTAACTTTTCCAGTGCTCATTCCTGAATTCCTAAATAATCATCAAAGGATTACCATGAAGTTTATTAAAGGGAGTTGAAAAGAAATTAAATATCAATTCAATATAATACATCAAATAAAATCAAACCACACCTAAAAACACCATTTAAAGAAACAAACCATTTTTTAAATTTATATAAATTGCTCATAAATCCATATAACATAATATAACTTCAAATTACAAATGAATAACATCAAGTGAAATAAAATTGAGAGTATAAGAAAAAAACATAAAATCACTTTACTGAATTCCAAATGGGTTATTATTCCTTATAACCAAAAAAACATAACATCCATTAATTATAATATAAAATAATACATGTTAAACAAAATATAATCATTGTAAGATCATAATAAAATCGTTATATATTCCTTTTATATTTTAACCAAAATATTTCATTAAATAACTTCATCTGAGCTAAGAACCTCTTTATCATTTTAAATCATCATAAAAAATATAATGTAAGTATTTTTAAAATCATAGTAAATAATTACCTAAAAACATCCTTGGTTATATTGTAAAAATATGAATGATAACTCTTTCCAAACACCTAGTGTCCATGGAAATAAATGAGTTGAATTTTACAACAACACTCTATAAAAATCCCTTTGATATAACATTAAACAAGCATAAAAATCATGAAATACATTTTTAAATATGTTATAAATAATTTATAAAATTATTTTAAAGTATGAAATTGGTTTAATACACATAATAACCCTTGGTTTTACCATATAAGAGGAAAGGTAAATAATATCATCCCTAGAAGTGACGAAATCATGAAACCTTCATCGAGGGAAGCTGCATTACGATTTGGAATGGATTTATCATCATCAGAAAACCAAAATATCCATGATTTTCATGGGTTTTACTTGTCATGAAAAAATGAAAAATCATTTATAAACCCTTGGTTATAAAAAATTTGAGAGGAAATAGAGAATAAGTGAAATAGAGATAGAGAAAGAAATCATACCTTGGACATTACATAGTTGATTGACTTAGATGATTGTTGAGGAGAAGGGAAGTAGAATCCATCCCCACTTGGTTTTGTGCTCCATAATTGGATGAGATGGAGAGGAGGGCCTCTCATATTTTATATATAATAGTTTTTTTATAATATTATAATTATCAAAATAAAAATGAAATAATAATCTTACTCCCATTTAGAAATATCTAATAAAAATAATTCCCAACACAAAACCCAAGTAAATAATAATTTCCTAATTTATATCTATTTCAAATATTTTATTATAATCACATATAATTAAAATTAAATAAAAATACATAACACACCACCTATAAACATATTACCAAAAAATATAAACAAAATATTTTAAATATCTTTCATAAATTATATAATCACAATAAATATTCAAAAAAATCATAATAATATCTGATAACCCGATTGTGGATATTATAGGGAAGTTGATATATGAAAAATAAGTTTTGGGATCAATTTTTTGTAATGTGTGGTTATCATGATTTTTTCCTAAACCATGCACTAATAGTGAATTTTACACTATCTAAAAGTTACTATACTTCATGGTTACCATGAACGAATTCCAAATAAATGTAAAACTAGGAATCATTCTAAAATTTCAAAAAAAAACTCACTATTCAAATTACAAAAGGTATTATTATAATAAAATATACTCAATAAAGAAAAATTTGGGTGTTATATTATAATACAAAATAAGGAATTTTTCCACCATGGTAAGAAAATACTTGAGAAATGTAGCTTCTAAAAAAATCTAAAGAGGAAGAAAATGTTTTGTGAAGATACCTAGTCAAAAATTTATGCTATAAAAATCAATTTTTCTATTTCAAAAGTGTATGTAAAACTAATTTTAAATTATAAAATTTTTATACATATGTACATAGTTTAAAAATAATGAAATAATAAAATTGAGAGTTTTGGGTTGATTTATAAAATATATTTCAAGGGTTGTTTCTTTGGAAGAATTCATGTTTGAACAACCTTGGTGGATATGTTTCATAAATCAAAATTATATATTTTTATTTTATTTTATATAGTTTTGTAAGAGAAATAATTTTGATGTATAATTTGTTTATGCATGGAATAGAATTTTATTTAAATCATGGTATTCATGTTCTTATAATTTAGACTTGAACAAAAAGTAAAAATTAAAATATGGATAATGGTATTAAATATTTTTCTAAAACCAAATTAAATTACTTTATCTATATATTAAAATGTGAAAAACATTTCATATTTCAAATCATATTTTTTACATAATTATTCAAATAAAATTCAATTAAATCATATGATATATGATTTTTAATTTCATTATTTGAAATTCTATACAAGAAGTGTTATTTTATATGGTGCACAATGTTTTTGTGTCTCTAAATATTATATTTTAATAAAACAAATTTTATATGTGAATAGTGGAAATTAAAATTAAAATTACAGATGTTATAAATGAAATAAATGAAATAAATTATATAAAAAATGTTGATTTTTAATATTTTAGTTTAATATAAATGAATTTTAATAGAGAATATATCACTTTAAATAGACTAGTGGTCTATGATGATCATATTTATTATAAATAAGTATTCTGGAAATCAATATGTATGGTGATGATAAATAGTCCAATAAATGATGAGGTTGATAGTGTGAGATATATCATGGAGTTACACTAGTATATATGCATTGTTTTATTCTATTGTATATTAGATATCCATTATTGTATGGAATAAAGATTGAAAAATGGAATAAGTTGTTACTTAGGGTTTTGGAATAAACAAGTTCATGGAAGAAAAAACTTTTATATCTAATGATTATTGAGTTTTAATTAATGGTAATGAATGACATGTTCTAATTCATGATGCAAGTACATCCTAATGTATGTTCTTAATGAGTTTTAAAAGCTATATTTTAAAAATATTTAAGAGCCACTAAGTTTGAGAGTGATGATGGATATGAAATAAAGCGATTTTTCATACTTGTGTTATCAATCATGAGGATGTTACATTATTTAGAGACTACGTTGGGTGATGGTGAAGTTTAAAGAAGCTGATGCTGAGTGAAATGTTGAGAAGGGTTCCAAATTAACCTGTTAATTAATTTAAGCAATTATTCTTGACCAAATTGAAGAAATGTTAGGGAATTGGAGATTCAATAATGTACCTAATGATGAGTATTGATATGTTGCAAGGATTTGTAAATAACATTGAATATATTTTGAGATATTTTAAATTTTTTCAAAAGTAATTTGAGTTTTTTTTGATGATCTTAACTGGATAATTATGAACAAAGAAGTTTTGAAGTGTTTTTTTTTTCTGAGTTAAAGAAGTTGTAGAATTATGGGTTGGATGTGAAAATTAAACAAAGGTATAATAAAGATACCTTATACTATAATATAGATAAATTATCTATTCTCACTAAGATTCGTAACATTATCTGGATGATACATAAGAAACATTTAGGGTCATACTATAATATGTATCATATTTTAAATAATAAATATGGTTTTAATGTTGATATGTAATATATCCCATTTTATATAAAAGATATATATTTTGGTTATTGCTAAAATTCATGAAATCATGGATATACTATGATATGTAAGATATTTGGATCATATAGAATATTTAAAAAGTTATATGTAATATATTCTATATGATTCATGATAAATTACAATAATCATGTAATATCCTAAAGAGAATATGGATGATATTTTTTAGAATGATTAAGATAATTAAGCTCAATGAAGTGATTTATAAGATTATCTATTTATTATGTAAATATCATCAATTTGATAAATTATAGATTTATACAAAATAAAATTAGATAATTCTTATGATGATATTTAATCCATAAATATCATTATGTTGGTGTTTGATTCATGATTTATGAAAATTATAATATTTAAAATAATTTTAGAAATTGATTTCACCATGAGATGGAATCCTTCACAATAGTGAGATCATACATTGCATACAAGGAAAAGAAACTATATTTCCTGGATGAATCCAGAAGGGAATAAAATCATATATTTATTTATAATTAAATTTATAATTTTTTAGGACATAAGAGAAATAATTATGATATTTCAATTACTAATATTTCAAATTAGCTGTGATGATCTAAACTGGAAGTTTTTATTATGTGAAATATTTCACATGTTTTAAAGGATAATTAAAAGATTATTATGGGTATTTATGGAAGATCAGCTAAGATAATCTGATAGAAAATAAATATTCTAAGATTATTTGAAGAAATTTATAATTAATAATTTCATGGATCATGAGGGATAGACCCATGTGAATTTGTTAATAATGTTGAGAAGACCACAATGTTAAATATCATTGGATTTCTATGTTTAAAATAAAAAATATATATATATTACTTATTGGTATCCTAATTATGAAAAGATAAGAAAAATAGAATAACTATGAATATGGGTTTGATAGATACCTATTATACACAATCCAAAAAATATTGAGTAATAAGGAAGAAAATAAGATAAAGTAAAGAAGAAGATGTATAATGAGGTATTACTACAACATATGCAATTATCACTGAATGGGAATAAAAATAATAAATGTGAAATACGACCCTATGATATCTTTATGTCATAAAAATCATATATCATGTCTAATTATAGATAGTAATCATGATTTTGAACTCAAAAAATTAATTGGCATGTAGGTTTGTATTTCTTCTTCTATTGGATCTAATAAAAGCTTATTAGTTGTTTAAAATAGTGCATATTCTAGGATGAGAGTAATCACTCTTATTGGTTAGGCCTTGTTGTATATTTCTTTAGAGCATTACATGTTGGGATTTTTTATTTATTTAAAACTATTTGTTTGATATGGATGAGATTCAAATGTATGTACATATCATGTAAGGTTCTCAGTTAGTTTTATATTATTATTATTATTATTGTTATTATTATTATTATTATTATTATTATTATATGAGGTTGAAACCATTCCCAAGGGTGTTTTATTGATTCCTAGGCATCGTTTCCCATCTCATGGGTATTGATAACACACTTAGAGACTTGTGGATGATTTTTTTGGGTGACATGTTGGGTCTACCCAGGAAGGTTCATTGCATACTAGCACACATCATTGTAATGATCACATATGTTCCCATTTCCATAAAGATTCTCCAACATTAAAAAAAATCAGTGAATAGAGTTATCCCCATATTATTTTATGAATTTTCCTTATATCATCATGGATAAAACTTAATATATGCATTATTTAATCATCATATATTGATATATTATACCAAAAAAGAATTTTATTAGTATAAAATATTCAATAAAAATAGAAATGTCCAATGAAAAATTTATTATTCCATTAGTAACAATATATACTATTTTAAAACCATATTACTTTTGGAATAAAATTTTTTTATTTTGAAGATACTTTGGGAAAAGAATTTCTTTTCATGATCACATCCACCAATGATTACATAGAGAGTGTTTATCGATTTTATCTACCAAAACATGTCTATAATTTTCAGCATATCCTAAAAAATTCATAATACTTACTTTAGTGTAAATAGAATTTTCTTGAACTGATGTTTCTTCTTTTATTCGGCATGTAATATGTATATATTTTGATGATTTTAACCCTTATAATTTTTTTTGACTTAAAATTATATTTTAATTAATATAATAGAAAATCAATAAAAACAGTCAAGAAGGTTTAGAGTGGTGGAGGCTAATAGTATCATTAACCACCACCAAGTTATAACAAAACAATGAGGAATGCATCAAATATTATAAAAAATAGGATAGTAAATGTTTCCATTAGTATCAAACATGTAAACTTCCTTCATCCAAATTGAATGAGTCTTTTGGGAAACAAGTCTCATTTGAGAATCTTTTATAGAAGAACTTATTCTATAAATAGAGTAAAAAGATCTATCTAGTTTTAATTTAAAATTTCTTAGGTTTTATTCTATTTTAAGATAATTTAGGTTGAGGGTATTTTTTAAACCTAAATTGATCACAAACTTTATTCCCATTTACTTTTAATCTTCTTAATATAATCCTCATTATTTTTTCTACTTTCTTAAAATGTTTTTAAATTTTTTTTAATCCATTTATCTTTGAACTCTAATTGAGAATTGTTGAAACCAGTAGTTACTTTGTGGGTTTCTTTTAAATTATTGATCTTTTCTTCATAGGTATTACTTATCTCAGTTTCATAATCAATGATTTTTTTAATAATTGTTTATATAGGGAACATTTTTCATTATGGATCAATGAGTACTATTACTTGTATTCAATAAGTTTGATAATAAAGTTTCACTTTTACAACTTTACAACCAATGATTCTTCCATTGAATAAGATTATAACTCTAGCTATTTTTTATCATTTAAAATACCCTTGATAAACTTCAATATATATTTATAAATATGATAAATTAAATAGGGTAATTTTTAAAACAAGCCTTTATTTCAAAGTAAAAATCACCAATGATTAATTATGAATATAAATATCATAACCACCCTCTAATTTCTCAATAGTATGATTCTCAATAGATTTAAAATTTTGTTTATTATAAATTTATGGTATACCCTATTACACCTTTGAGACTTTTCTCAACTTCTTATACACATTATTCTACCCGTTCTTCAAGGTTTTAGTCAAAACCTTTATATCTACTTTGACAATTTACTCAAAGGCTTCTTTAAATCTACACTTTATGTTTGTTATATAGAAATGAAACACCTTTTGTCTTTACAACTATGATTTTTAATACAAATAATTAAATCATACATTATTTTAAAATATATATTAAAAAAATGTTATCCCAAGGGGTGAAACCCATCATTTTTAAAAATAAAACACATTAAACATTAAAGATTATGGAATTTAAATTTTTTATAATAAAAACAAAACCATTCAACTTAATTGAAAATATTTCACAAATATACCTTTCCAAAACATTAATTAAAAGTGAATTTCATCATAAATAAAAAAAGTGAACAAAAAAAAGGGAAATTAAAAAAAGGGAAATTAAAAAATAATGTAAAATTTTCCACTAATCCAAACAAGAAAAAATAAAATTAAAATAAAGTATGCAATTATAATCCCTAATATAAAAATATAATCAAATGAATAAGATTAACATGAAACTATTTAGGTACTATTGTGATAAATCTCTTACATAATCATGTGGAACTAATGATCGTTCTATATATGGTTATAAAATATGTGAGTATTCAATTATTTTTTACAACCTCACTATTGAACTCCTCCTAATTAGCCCCCATAATCATATTATGTGAACCCTTCTTGACTATAACCCACAATATAACTGGTGTTATAAATCTCAATTTCTCCCATAATATAAATAGGGTAGTCCATTATATTTTCTCCCATAATCTATTCTAGCCCTTCCCTAGAAAGTACACAACCTATGCTAGGGGATACTATAAAATGATCAAATTAAGTTATTATAACATTCACTAATTCTCTCACTTGGTTACACTAGTTCACATGACATGTAAAAGTGGAGGTGATCATCCAACCAAGTAACATAATATTTATATCAATCAAAAATGAAACAAAAAAATAAATCTCATCTCACCACATACACCCTTTCAAGAAGTAGACCCTTTCAAATGAATATATATCCACAATAATTATACAATTCACCTCCAATAATGTGGAAAAATTATATACACACTAGAATATAATAGAATTATAATAATATTTTTACAATCATCATATAACTAATTTTATAAAGTGCCAATTGGGCCTTTATGTGAAATATCATAATATTGTTCCAAGACATTATTTGAAGAATAAACAAGTATATTCTATTTAAAAACAATTTTCCCTCCCTTAGGGTTTACTTAAAATCCAAAAACTTCTTTAAATGAAAAAATATTAAATCATGGGTATCCTCATTTGGAAACCAATAAAGGGATAAAACCCTTAATATATCATTGAAACCATTTCAATATAGCCATATATTAATTTTCACAAACACTTGGCTTGAAGAAATATTTTAGTTCAAAAATAAACACAAGAAGATCATTAAAATCCTCTATTACAATTCATGAAAATATCTAAACACATTAAAAACCCACAATTGTTATCACATATATGAATAAAATTATAGTAAAATATATTAGAAATCATAAATCACTTTATGAAATGTTAAATAAAATAATATCATAGAAACACCCACCTAAATCAAGAAAAAGCAAGGAGCCTTCAATTTGGAAAGGAGAATTGGGAAAAATAATGGACCCTACAAGTCCTAAACATACAAAGCCAAAAATAAAACCCCAATATAACCCTAAATTCACCCCCCTGGGAATTAGAGTTCACATCAAAAAGGGAAAATTTGAGGTAAGGGATGTTGAGATAATAAGATAAGAGAAACCAAAGTGAAAGAAGGTTTTACCTAAAAAATATGTTTAACATTGAAGTAGAAGTGTCTCAAATTGTGAAAGAAGGGAGGAGAAAACTCACTTGATCACATCCCTTGGTTAAGTGAATGATAAGGGAATAAAAGAGGGTCAAAAACCATATAAATAATAGTGGGGTAGATTTTAAAATTTTAAAAAATTGAAACTAGGAACATGCCCATCCTTATGTGACATACCCTATCACTATATGACATGCCTCCCAGGTAGAATAAAAAGATCACTACCTAGGTGTTCATTGTGGTGTGACCCCGCCTTCACAATGTGATATCCCCTGTGTGGGTGAACCACCATTAAAAAAACACATCCTTGGATCCTTGTTAGGAAATAATGTACTACCAAGGTCTTTTCATGGTGAAACCTCCTCAATAATAGTGCCAAACCCCCACCGCTTGAAGATAAGAAAATAAAACACATAAATCAAAGATAAACATACCTATATAACTATGTGACCCACCGTATAAAGAATATTTATAAAACTAAAAACCCCTATAGTTTCATAACCAACCCAAGTTATGGAGAGAACATAATTTGTTCATAACTGTAGACCTAAAAAAATACCAAAAAAAAAAAAATGTAAAAGAACCACAAAATTTTTAAAATAAAAAAAATATAAATAAATATAATACACCATAACGACATAATTTTTTAAAAATTATATCCACCATACCAATTTCTACACAAATAAAGTATTAAATATAGTATAAATAAATGGAAATATTTTACTGCTACATCCCATCCTAAGAGGTTGGAGGGTCTGGTAAAACTCAAATGGGTTTAGTGAGGAAGAAACACCAGAGAAACCAAAAAATTTCCTAAATAAAATGGAACTATTCATCAATATATTTGAAAATAATCCAAACCACTACCAGAAGATAAAAAGTTAAGAGATCACAGAGACCTGCAATGGGTCACCACACCATTTAGAATTCGTCTAAAATAGCGAGGTAATAAATAAACACCACTATGAAATGGATATCACCATAACAATCATTTTTCCTAAAAACAACAAAGTGGAACACTAATCCTATATCAATAAAAACTAAAGATAAAAGAAACATGTTCAGAATTCTATAAAGAAAAAATAACCCAATGGATTTAAAAAAAATCCTAATCCTAACCAACCAAATCATCATCATCCCACATAACATCACTGTATAAAATCTTTAAATACCTAAAATATGATACAATTAATAGTCAAAATGGTATCTATGATCAGACCATGAAGTGGAAAGGGGGAATAACATTGGACCTCTGTAAAAAACCCTCCTCTAATAAAGAATCAAATTCTAACCCAAACATGGAATAATATCAAATTATGTAATGTATAGAGCGTAATATAGACTGTTATAACTCTTTTTTCCATTTACCCAAGTATGTAATCAAGGCTTCACATGATTAATTCATTAAAGGCCAAGTATTACCTCATAAAAAAAATCACCTAAAAACCATATTGTATAGAAAAATAAAGGAGGAATGTGCATAACTATAATAATAAACCTCTATAAAACAAATATATGGAGGAAATTACTAGATAAATATACCAATCAACAATATCCTTAAAACTTCAACCATCTCTAAAATCATCAAGAATAAATCCAAAAAATAGATAATCACTTGAGACCTTATCACAATTTAGAGTCCCTCTCAAGAACATTATAATACAATACTAGTATAAATTTGAAATAACTGATCTATGGTGTAGATAAAGACATATATCAATGAAAATAACACTAACTTAATTAAATAATCAGAAAGATCCGTTAATATTGAAGTAAGTGGTATGTGATTCAAGAATCTTGAGAACACTAGAATATGTTCTACTACTATACTAAGAATTTAGGAAGAGTTGAAAACCTAACAGGTTACACTAAATGGAAATGTGGATTCATCCCATTATTAATCCATAGAAAAATAATTTCTATATATTTTCAACACCTTTATAGGAGGTGTACTCTAAATACCATGAAACGTTAAACTAATAATAAATTCATAACAAATCAACTCACACATTTCCAACACATCAATGGGATTAAAGAAAAATTCTATGATTACCAGGACATAAACTCTAAAAATATTTCCATTCAATTAGGAACCACCAATTTGACACCAAGAATTTACAAATAATCTTATAAAGGAATATAAACATTACAAACAAACTAACCTTACAAAAATTAATTTTATTTAAAAAAATAAAAAAAATTATAAAGTTTTATCATGGGACAAAATCCCAACTTATTACCAGAGAATCCTAAACATTTACAAAGATACATATATATTTTAAAAAATATTCCATGTTATATAATTTAATAACCTATATTTGAAAACACTACATTGAAGAAAAATAATTAACAAATAAACCAACATACTCAATTCTAAAATCAAACATCCCTTGAAATTAATCTTATTAATAAAACACTAAAATTGGTTTTTAAATAAAAACATTCCATTAATCTTACCTTCTCTTACAAAACTATCCTATAAAATAGATATCACAAAAAAACATGAATTATTAAACAAAAATACACTTTGACATTATCAAACTGACATGAGTATGATATTTAAATCATATAAAAAATTTGAAAACTAATATTTGGGAAATTTGGACTCAAACTATGTTTAAATAAAATGTTCAGGAGATATGTAGGGTTGTGCATTAGTTTGACACAAGATTTGGTCAACCACGAACCAAATGGGTGATATCCTACTAGAAATTTCCCAGACAATGCGCATGGTCTCCGCAACATTTTCCAAAACATGTGACATGACCATACAAATTTGGGCTCCTTTTATATTCAACAAAAAATACAAAGAATCCCCTAATGTATCTGATATAAATAAATAGGGATTAAAATACCAACTTAAATAGTAAAAAATTCAATCCCAAACCAATACTCAAATGATGACTACTTAGATTATCTCATTTATTATCATTAAAGGTGGTGGTCAATTACATACACATGACCTTACTCCTAAGTCTCAATATTCATAGTATATATAATACTAAGATGAACCTAAATAGAAATAGGTTTCTTTGATACCATTTTATAAATAACCGTCTTGGGTCAATCCAAAATATCACCTAAACTAATTCAACAAAACTACCTGAGGGGAGTTGTTAATACCGACAAATAAAAAAATAGTGTCTAAGTATTAAGAATACACACATGGGAATTATTTCACCCTTTAATCGATAATTTTTTTATTTTATGTCTATACATTTGAGACCCATGTATATCAAATAAATAGATTTAAATTAATAATACAAAGATGGCATAAACTATAGAGACATCCTAAAATTCATAATAATTAAGAGTTATTAATCTCATATTATATTATACATAGTAATAAACAATTTTTTTATAAATATAGGAGAATAATATATATATGTGGACCCAAATATAGAATAAACAAGGTTGAATTAGTTGAAACACAAATATTTCAAAATAAATAAACCCAAGACACCACTCAAAGATCTCCATATAATCCAATATAACTCACTATATCCAAATATTTCCATCAATAGGAAATATAATTAATATTTAAACCGAGATCATAGTTAGGGATACTATATAAGACAAGAAGTATTCATACACACACATGATTGTGTATTTAGGCTATGAAAAAAACAAGACTAGTAGGATTTCACCAATGATTCTATGAAAACCATTTTTTTAAAAACAACTCATAAATTCTAGTTTGAAAATCATTTATAAAGTAAGTTTTTTCTAAAGGTAAATCAGAAAGAAAAAAAGTGTCACATGAAATAATTTTATCAAAATCATAAGTTAAGATATCTTTGAAAAAAACATTCCATTTTTAAAGTTATGATTCTAATCCCCAAAAAATAATTCATTCATTTAAAATATTTTTAAAACCCCATTATTTATCCAAAGGGGTAGAATACTACATTTTAAATGGTAAAACACATTAAAAATTAATGTTGGGGGGCTTCAAAATTTATATAATCAGTACGAAAACAATTTAATTATTTTAAAACATTTCATCAAAATAACTTTTCAAATTAAATTTTAAAAGTAAATTTCATCATAATGAAATAAGTAAAGTGATCATAAGGCATAATCATATCAAGATGGATTGTAAAAGAAAATAATAATTACATAAATAGTTCCACTATTGTAAATTGGTACAAGGGTATTTCATATAAATTACGCAATGTGGATCCTCAATATAAAACCCTAATCAAATTAATTACGCTAATAGGAAACACTCTATGTCATAATGTGATATGGTCACATACATAATCAAGTGGAGCTAATGGTAATTCTATGTTGGATTTCAAAACATGAGATTCCTTAATTATTTTTCACAATCTCACCAATGAACTCCTCTTAATTTCCTCCCATAGTCTTATTAGAGGAACCCATCCTAACTATCTCCCATAGTCTAAATGGGGCATTTAATTTGATTAAATCCCATAAGAAAATTAGGATACTTTATTCAATTATCAACCATAGTTTAATCATCCCATTCCCTATAAATAAAAATAAAATAAAATATGGGTGACTAGAAAATCCACAATTAAAGTTAATATAAAAAAAAATTAATCTACCATATATTTACTAAGCTTAAATGACAATTCAAAGCAGAGGTGAGTATTTAGAAAAGAAATATGGTCATCATTTTACAAAAAAATAGAAAATTACTTTAAATTTAATTTCACCCCATACACACTTTCATAAAATAGAAACATCCATTTACAAAAGTTTCCAAATTGAAAATTCAATTCACCACCCATGTAGGGGAAAACTCTATAAAAAGTAGAATATAAGGGGATCATAATGATAGTGTTATAATCACTAAGAAAAATATTTCATAATTTTCAAACTAATCCTTCAAGTCCAACATGTAAATTACATTCCAAAACATCCTTTTAAAATAAAAATTGGACATACTCCTTAAAAATAATGTTTTTACCCCTACAGGTCACTAAAAAACAAAATACTTATTTAAATGAAAAATAACTATTAAAACATGGGTAAAAATATTTATAATTTAAAGAAGGGATAAAAAAATTTATTTATCATTAAAACCATTGAATAGTTCCATATAGTCATTTTAAAAAACACATGGAATTCAGAAACATTATAGTTCAAATATCATCATAAGAAACTTATTTCAATGCTCCATTATATTTTATGAAAATGTTTAAAATAATTTACAAACCCATAATGGAAATCATATATATCCATAAATTCATTAGAAAATATTTTTGAAAACTCCAATAACTTAGTGTCATGTTAATTAAAATAATATCATAGAAAAACCCATCACAATCAAGATGAAATAAGTCTCTATCAATGATGAAATGATAATTGAGAATGCTAAGGGATTATCCAATCCTTAAACATCAAAATCCATAAATAATACCTAGAATGAAACCTAAATTATCACCCCATGGTATTAAGGATCATTGGTTAAAGGAAAACTACATGGAAATAGAATGATAGAGAAGAGGATAGGATAAACTAAATTGAAAGTGGAATTTAAAGAAAAATACACTTGAAATCGAAGAGAATAGGATTAAATTGAGAAGGGTGAAAAAATATCCCTTGAGAGAATCATTGTTTTAGTTAAATGGGGGGGGATAAAGGAGGGACATAAACATTGAAAATCAAATAGGGGTATATCTAGAAATTAAATGAATTAAAATTGGTAATATGAACATCATAGTGTAACATGCCATGTCACATCGTCACATGCCTCCCAGGTAAAACAATGGGCTCATAACCCATGGTTACAATACAGAACAATCCTTACTTCATGATGTGACATCCCCCATGTTGTAAAACCCTTATATAATTACACTCATCCATGGAACCTCTATAGTAAATGAACCCAATTTTAGGTTCTACTTGTTATTTGACATCCTATTTCATAATGTGGTACTACCCTCATTTGAAAATCAATAGCTCTAAAAAATACATTATGGGGTGACCCTACAAGGTCACAGTATGACATAATATAAATAGAAATAATGAAAATTGTAAAGACCTAGAAATTCCACACACACACACATAAATATTTTAAATTACTTGGGATTATTACAAGTTTGTGAAAATTGATGGTGCTTTATTTCGAGGCCTGGTGTGCTTGAAACAAAATTTTGAACTTTTTTTAAGGTATGTTCAGTAAACGTGCAGGCGATGATTTATATATTTTGAACCAGAGATTAGAATTGAAATTTGAGGGCACCGTTGAATCCACAGCACTAGGATACGCTTAAGAGGGGCTTAAATTTGACCACAGTAGGTCGGGTAAAAAAGTTAGTTTTACAAACTTTATTTAAAGAATAATAAAATAACATAAAATTGTAATTTTATTTTTATACCAATTGTTGAGTGGCGGTGGTAGGAATATTGAGTTTTCATTACAATTAATGGCTTGAATATTCTATTTTGTAACCACACCATTGAGTGTTAAGAGGTTCATTCATTAATGAACCTCATTAATCTTTCGTTACGTTAATCACCATTTTCCTCTATTTAAACGAGGCTCGAGCTTGGGTTTTTGACATGGAAGGGAGGAACCAATGATGAAGTGCCATGATTTTTTCCACCAGTGAATAATAGAGGCTTAGATGGAAACGTTGGAGGAATCAATCCGGGGTTGAAGAACACCGATGACTTCATCAAGCATGGATTCTTATTTCACAACTGCAACGTCTGCTCTGATTCCAAGGTAGGGGTTGTTTAAGTTTAAATTCACGAGAATTTGTTTCTTTTCCACATTCTTGAAAAGCATGATGAATTTCAGAAGTATTGAATGAGTTTAGGTTTATCTTTGATGATTTAATTATTACCCACTTGGTATGAGGCTAACTCAGAGGGTGTGGGCCAAACAAAAAAGGCCCGAACCTCCACCGCTTCAATTTTTGTCACGTTATTCATGGTAGAAGTTTAAACTCGATGAAAACTTGAATCTAGGATCCACGTAGTGACGAAAACAACCTGAGAGGCCTGTAGGTGTGTTCAGAATGAAAAATAGACCACCGAAGCTCACCCAGTGGCCCGCAGAAGTTACGTTGGTGCAGCACTAGTGACTTATGCCAGTGGGCGATATTGGTAGTGAACCATGGTGGAAACATGCGGCGCCCCATTGTGCACTGTGGAGGGAAGCCACGACATCGAGCCGCAATAGTCAACAAGGGCGGTCGGCCCTCAGCTGACCGCCTTGGTGGAAGGAGGCGCGCCGTCGCACACCACAAAGAAGAGTCATGACATCGATCCGCTGTGAAGGGGACCCACTCTCCACGGGTACCACTAATAGGGGGACGATGCCACGTTGCACCGCTGGTTGAGAAATCCTGAATGGATTATCCATTTGGGGAGGAGAAGGGACCCCACGCGGGCTGATCCCACCACGACCCAACCCACTCAGTCCGACCCAACCAGTTCAGGCTGAGTCGGGTTGGACCTGGGTCAGACCCAAACCGAGTTGGGGTGGGTCAGACCTGGGTCGAACCTGAATCGGGTCGGGGGTGGGTTAGTCCAGACCCAAACCCTTTTCATCCCAGATACGCTTAAAAGGTCGTATCTTACAAACTAGATGTTTGTTTGACGAACTGTCTGCAGATCTGGAATCTTTGGAATGAGATGGTCCTTTTGAGATACTCCACCTGAGTTTTGGAGAAAGTTAGAGTACATCCAGGTTGGATAGAAGTTTAATCCAACCGGGCCCTTGACACTAAAATACCTAAAACTCATAGACTGAGCGTCCGATTGATACACCGTCTATCGCATTGGGACCCTTACAACACGACAGTTCTTTGGGTTACTCCTTTGTGGAACTTCATTGCATTTGAGGCACAAAAAATATCTTAAGTATTAGATACTATGGAACTCAAGAGCACCAGGTGCGGGGAATCCTGTGGCTAGCTGTCAACATTCTAGATACCCTATGTGGATCAGTATTCTAGCGACCCTGTGTGGATCAACATCATAAAAACCCTATGTGTATCAAAATCATGGAGACCATATGTGGATAAAAATCAGAGTGAACCTATATAGATCATCATTCTAGATACCCTGTGCGGATCAACATCATAGAGACCCTGTGTGGATCAGCATCATAGCGACCCTGTGTGGATCAGCATCATAGCGACCCTCTGTGGACCAGCATTCTTGTGACCCTATGTGGTTCAGAATTATAGCGACCCTATGTTGATCAGCATCATAGTGACCCTATGTGGATCTGCATCATAGAGACCCTGTGTAGATCCGCATTCTAGCAACCCTATGTGGATCAGCAGTATGCAACTCGACGAGGACCATCTGTAGAGCAGCCCATCGTGGATCAGTGACATACGACTATGTGTGGATCGATAATGGAACAACTCCTTAGTGCTTCAGTTTTGGAAACTTCCTAATGGAATAAAATGATATAAATTAAGACTAATCATCTTTATTCATGAACTCTGATTTATATACCTGGTTTGAGATGAGTCTTTTGATTTGTGCTTTGTGATTGAGATCATGCTTTTTGGTTTTACTTTGTGGAATTCTGAGATACCTTAGGGGGTCTCGGGGTCCCTACTGGGTATTGTTATACTCATCCCTGCATGGGCTTCACCTGCACCTTATTATGTCTTGTGCAGACGATGAGCAACTTGGATGAGACTTTGGGGAGCCAGGACTAGGTGGTACACGGAAGTGACTAGTTAACGTGGAGAGCTGCAGAGATGAGATGAACCTACCTTTCAGGTAATATCCATTTTGAATGATCTTAGGAGTTGTTTTCTATTGTAGTTCTATCTTTCAGTTGATATTGTATTCTAGCCCCCTTTACTTTTAGTATACACTTTTACTATCGTAGTTATACTACGTGGTTTGTATCTTGTTGTGATCTTGGTCTGTGTGTTTATAGGTTCAAAGGCAATGCCTTACCATTTTAGGGAAATTCATTTTTGGTTCCAATTGCCAACCCCTGTCCTATGGAAGGCGAGCTTGAGGTAGTCACAACACAGGATCTGGGGTAGGGGTCGTGATAACGTGGTATTAGTGGATTCGTTTCTAATGAAGAACTAGGACTCTGATCTTTCCAATGGAGCAATAGTGTTAAGTTTTTTGAGTGTGGTTCTTAGTTCAGGGAGTCCAGTGTTGGTACAGTGGCTGACATATCCATACACCAGGACCCTAAATTCTGATTTCTGACTTGGTGCACGAAAACACTAATTGCGTGTGTTTTGGAAATGTTTTACTTTTGATCTATTTTGATTCATCTCACCAGATATAACTTATTGATCATGGCACACCTGTTTCTTTTCAGGATGCCTCCACATAGACAACCAACTAGGATTCTAAAGAGAGTTCACGATGATGGACCACCGAGCAATGAGGCTTCATTGCAGGGCCCTCTTACAGTGATAGCACCTTCGGGTGGTGCACCAGCAGCACCACTACCCATTGGGTAGTTGTTTCCACCAACCCCACTAGAAAATGGTGCATTCCAAATGAGCATGTTTCATTAGTTCCAATGGAAGAGGCCTTTGAGGTTTCTAGGTGAGATAGATCCCTAGGTAGTTGCGGACTAGTTGGAGGCTATGGCTAGAGTTTTCCACCTAGTAGTGACACCAACAGAGTAAATGGTGATCCTAGCTGCTAGTCTTTTCTAGGGCACAGTAGGGAGATGGTGGAGCCTGAAGATCTAGTTACATAACGAGGAGACCCTCACCTGGATGGACTTAGAGAGCCTCTTTAGGGTGGATTTCATTCCAGCGACACTATTTTCTATACATATTTAGGAGCTCCTGCAATTATAGTAGGGCAACCTGACAGTGGTCCAGTACTCGGTGAGATTTACTCACCTCTTGCACTACTCCACCAATATCCTATGGGACCCTTTATTTAGGGCCCAAACCTTTGAGCAGGGTCTCTGAAAAAAGATCAGAGTGTCGATGATATCACTCAATATCTTAATGCAGGCTAGAGTACACGAGCGAGCGTTATTGGTGGAGAGATTCTTAGCTGAGCAGACACCGATGGTGAGATCCACCACCAGATGACAGGTATCCAAGTCATCTATAGTAGGTAGTAGGTAGATGATGAAGAGGTCCAAGTAGGCTATACATTCCAGAGGATGACCCCAGGACATAGGGTCGGAGGTGCGGAGCTCACAAGGTAGAGCAGGCCCACAAATGAGCAAACTGTGTTTCATGTGTGGCGAGAAGGGCCACATGGCTTGTGACTTCCTAACCCACTGTACCGATGATAAGAATATGGTCAAGAGACCGCTGAGGTAGAGGTAGATATTCAAGCAAGGAGGTTCACCGGGTAGCAGATGTGGTAGAGGAGCAAGCCATGCAATAGGCAGTGGGTGACGATTTGAGGTTCTACCACCACCACCTCCAGGTGGTCCACCCTAACCTCAGGGAGCAGGTGGGTAAGGACGAGCTCAGCTTTAGGTAGATGAGTCCTATGACCATGGTTCTCAAGAGATGATTTGAGGTATGATCTATGTCTACTCCACCCTAGCTACAGTACTTATAGACACAAGTTCCAATCACTCTTTCATTGACACATCTCTCGTTCGAAGCTCAAAGATTCCGGTAGAGCCATTGGCTTGATCCTTACGATTAGAGACTCCTACGGGAGAGGATTCGACGATCACACACTGGTTCTGGTAGTGTGGGCTTACTCTAGGAGGCGAGATATTTGGTTGGGATCTCCTAGTAGTAGGGTCAAGGCATTATGATTCCATATTGGGTATGGACTGGTTATCCATGGTCCATGCTTAGATTGACTATTTTAGGTGCAAAGTATGGTGTGTCTGTGAAGATGGGATTGGGTTTTCCTTCACTGACGATAAGGTAACCTTCACAGCTCATCATGAACTTACTCAAAGGAGGGTATCGCCAATCACTCATCAGTTGGCTAGCCTTACCCTCAGAGCAGTTGACATGATGAGTCCGAGTTATCCTATAATGGTGGACCATTATGTTGATTTCTTTCCTGATGATGTTCTGGGACTACCTCCTTGTAGAGAGGTAGACTTATACATCGACCTATACCCCAAGAAGACACCGATATCTACACCAGTATATCAGATGGCTCCTGCAGAGCTTCATGAGTTGCGAGTACAGTTGGGGACTTTTAGAGGAAGGGGTTCATAAGGCCAAATTTCTCTGCATGGACATCCCTGATTTTGTTCACCAAGAAGGAAAATGAGAGTCTAAGGCTTTGTGTGGACTATCGGTTCCTGAATCAGGTGACCATGAAGAATAATTATCCTCTGCCGAGTATTGATGATCTCTTTGACCAGTTGAAGGGATCTTGATGGTTTTTGAAGATAGACCTCAGATCAGGATATCAGCAGCTCAGAGTAAGAGATGAAAACATACTGAAGATGACCTTTAGATGTCGGTAAGGACATTATGAGTTCTTGGTAATTACCTTTAGTGTGACAAACGCTATGGCAGTTTTCATGGGGCTCATGAATAGGATCTTCCAGCCTTACCTTAATCACTTCGTAGTAGTCTTTATTAACGACATGTTGATATACTTAGTGTTGGAGGAGGAGCACGCCACACACCTACAAATAGTTTTGGATATACTCCGAGAGAACCAGCTTTATGGCAATCTCTCGAAGTGATGGTTCTGGATACGAGAAGTCCACTTCCCGGGGCACGTTATCTTGGAGGCTAGAGTTATAGTGGATCCAGCGATGATAGAGGCAGTGATTGCTTGGGAGCCACCCAGGAGTGTGACCGAGGTTCACAGTTTCCTGGGATTGGCTGGGTACTACTGAAGATTCGTACCTGAATTTTGTAGAGTTTCGACACCATTGACAGCTTTAACAAAGAAGGGACAATCCTTCATGTGGACTGAGAAATTCCAATAGAGTTTTTAGGAGCTAAGGTAGAGACTGATGAGTGCCCCCATCTTGAGGATACTAGAAGAGGGTGTTGGGTATGTAGTCTACTATGACACATCAGGGACTAGAATATGTTGTGTCCTGATACAGGATCAAGTAGTGATCACTTACAGATCACAATAGTTGAGACAACACAAGCAGAACTATGCTACCCATGACCTAGAGTTAGCAGCGGTGGTCTTTGCGCTGAATATGTGGCGACACTACTTGATGGGTCAATGGTTTACTATTTACTCTGATCACAGGAGTCTCAGGTATATCTTCTCACATAAAGACCTAAACCTGAGTCAACGATGGTGACTAGAGTTCCTCTAGGACTATGAATTTGAGATAGTCTACACTCTTGGGAAGGGAAACGTAGTAGCAGATGCACTCAGCAAGAGGTATGGTCTATAGTTACTGAGTGAGGAGACATAGTAGCTAGCCGCATTGTAGATATAATTCATGGATAAAGATGAAGAATCTTTCCTCCAGTCTATGATAGTTACTCCCCCACTTCTTCAGTGAGTTAGGGAGGCACAACTTGGGGACATAGACTGCGAGGCCCGACATGATCAGATATCCTCAGGATAGGCTCCTAATGGATTTTCTAAAGGTGGGGAGAACATCACCCTCTTTAGAGGATGCACCATGGTACCAGTGATGCTACAAGAGGAGGTGTTGAGGGAGTTCCATAAATACCCTTTGGAGGTACATCCTGGTGTAGAATAGATGTACCAGAACCCCTGACATCAGTACTGGTGGCCCAGGATGAAGAAAGAAGTGGTGGAGTTCATCTTATAATGACTCAATTGTTTGCATTTGAAGGCCGAGCATTAGGTACCAGTAGGATTAGATCAGCCACTTGAGGTGCCAGAATATAAATGGGATGGTATATCCATGGAATTCATGACAAGGATACCATATACGACTAGGGGCCATGATTTCATTTGGGTGATTGTTCACCGACTCACTAATTCCTCCCACTTCTTACCCATCCGAGAGTAGGGATCGGTATAGATATTGGGAGGTCTCTATATATAGGAGATTATATGGCTTCATGGGATGACATCGACGATTGTCTCAGATCGCAATGCTTGTTTTACATCCCACTTGTAGAAGGGATTATAGGAGGAATTCAGGACTCAGCTACATTTGAGCACCACCTTTCATCCTCAGACAGATGGTCAGATGGAGCAGACCTTAAAAATGCTCGAGGACATGCTTTGTGCTTGTGTCCTTGATTTTGGCTGTAGTTGGTAGGACCACCTTCCACTAGTGGAGTTTGATTACAACAATAGTTATCACTCCACCATTGGCATGACTCCATTTTAGGCCCTATACGGGTAACCTTGTAGGTCACCACTATGTTGGACAGACCCAGGGGAGTCAGTACTTATGGGTCTAGAGTTGGTACAAGATACCATGGAGAAGGTGTAGATCATCCAAGAGAGGATGAAGACAGCACAAAGCTGGCAGAAGTCTTATGCTGATAGGCGACAAAGACCTTTGGAGTTTGAGGAGGGAGACCATTTCTTCCTATGGGTCTCACCCCAATGAGGATTATAGAGGTTTGTTCAGGGTGGAAAGTTATCTCTACGGTTTATCAGACCTTTCCAGATCCTCAGAAGAGTATGAGAGGTGGCGTACCATCTAGCTCTTCCACCATAGATGCACCAGGTGCATAATTTTTTCCAAGTGTCGTAGTTGAGGAGGTATGTGCATGATCCATTGTACGTTATCGACTGGGGCGAGCTGGACATCAATGATGGGGAAACTTTTGCGGAGTTCTTGGTGGAGATAGAGGATAAACAAGAGAAGGTCCTCCATGGGTGGTCAATTCCTCTAGTGCAAGTTCTTTGGTAGCACAAGAACTTCTAGGACAGTACATGAGAGTAGGAGGCTCAGATACATGATCATTACCCCCATTTAACCAATAGTTTTTTTTGTAGATTTTGGGGATGAAAAGCCCAAAGGTGGGGATAATGTAAAGACCCAAAAATTCCATATAATTTTTTATTTATTTATTTTTAAAAAAATTATTTTGGATTATTATGAGTCTGCAAAAATTAACAGCGCTTGATTCAGAGGCCCAGTGTGCCCGAAACAAAATTTTGAACTTTTTTTAAGGTATGTTCAGTAAACGTGTGGGTGGTGATTTATATCTTTTGAAGTGGTGCTCGGAATTGAAATCTGAGGGAACTGTTGAATTCACAACACTGATATTCTATTAAGGAAGACATAACTTTGACCGCAGTAGGTCCGGTGAAAATGTTTTTTTTACAGAATTTCATTAAAGAATAATAAAATAACATAAAATTGATATTTTATTTTTCTACCAACTGTTGAGCGGTAGTGGAAGGACCACTAAGTTATCAATCCATTTAATTGATTGACTCTTTAATTTTGTAACCACACTGTTGAGAGTTAATAGGTTCATTAATTAATGAACCTCATCAATCTTTTGTTACATTAATCACCCTTTCCATCTATTTAAATGAGGCTCGGGCTTGGGTTTTTGACACAGAAGGGAGGAAACTTTGATGAAGTGCCACGACATCTTCCACCAGTGAAGAATAGAGGATTTTACGATAAAGTTGGAGGAATAGATCTAGGGTAGACGAACACTGGAGGCTTCATAAAGTGTGGAATCTTCTTACATAAGGGCGGCGTCTCCTCCTATTTCGAGGTAGGGGTTGTTTAAGTTTAAATTCATGAGAATTTGTTTTTTTTCCGCGTTCTTGAAAAGCATGAAGAATTGTAGAAGTATTGAATGGGTTTTAGTTTATCTTTTTTGATTTAATTATTACCCCCTTGGTATGATGCTAACGTGGAAGGCATGGGCCTAACGAACAAGGCCCGACCCTCCGCCACTTTAGTTTTTGTTGCGTTCTTCATGGGCGAAGTTTGAACTCAACGAAAACTTGAATCCGGGAGCCACACAGTGACACCGGCAACCCGGGAGGCCTGTTGGCACATTTGATGAACCGTTTGCAGTGATGGAATCCTTGTAACATGATGTTCCTTTTGATATAATCCACCTAATTTTTGGATAAAGTTGGATTACGATCGGGTTGCATCGAACCCGAATCTAACCGGTCCCTTAACACTAAAATGCCTAAAACTCATAGACCGGGAGTCTGATTGACACGACGTCTGTCACGTTGGGACCCTTAAGAAATGGAGGTCCTTTGGGTTACTATTTTTTGGAACTTCATGGAAGTTGAGGCACAAATGATTTATTGAGGAGAAGATACTATGGTACTCAAGTTCACTTGGTGTGGTGAATCCTATGGCAGGATGTCAACATTCTAGTGACCCTGTATGGATCAAAATTCTAGCAACCCTGTGTGGATCAACATCATAGAGATCGTGTGTGGATAAGAATCATAGGGATCCTGTGTGGATCAGAATCATAGTGACCATGTGTGAATCAATATTCTAGAGACCCTGTGTGGATCAACATCATAGCGACCCTATGTAGATTAGCATCATAGCGACCCTCTATGGATCAACATCATAGAGACCCTATGTGGATCAACATTCTAGAGACCCTATGTGGATCAGCATCATAGAAACCCTGTGTGGATCAACATAATAACAAACTTTTGTGTATCAGCATCATAATGACCCCATGTGGATCAACATTCTAGTGACCCTGTGTGGATCAGTAGTACGTGACCCGATGAGGACCAACTCTAGAGCATCCCATCATGGATCAATGACATATGACCCTATGTGGATCAATAATGGAAAAAATCCTTCATGGTTCAGTTGTGGAAACTTACTAATGGAATAAAATGATATATCTTAAGACTAATCATCTTTATTCCTAAACATTGAGTTATATACTTAGTTTGAGCCGAGTCTTTTTCTTTGTGATTTTTGATTGAGATAATGCTTTTTGGTTTTAATTTATGAAATTTTGAGAGACTTTCAGGGGTCTTGGGGTCCCTACTGGGTATTTTTATACTCACCCCTACACGGGCTTCACCCGAACCTTATTGTGTCTTGTGCAGACAATGAGCAGCTTGGTTGAGACTTTGGGGAGCCAGGACCAGGTGGTACATGGAGGTGACTGGTTGACGTGGAGAGCTGCAGAGATGAGCTGTACCTACTCTTTAGGTAGGATCCATGGTAGATGATCTCAGGAGCTGTTTTCTATTATAGTTTTATCTTCTAGTTGGACTTTTATTCCAACCCATTTACTTTTAGTACACACTTTTACTACTGTAGTTATACTACATGGTTTTCATCTTGTTGTGTTATTGGTCTGTGTGTTTGGAGGTTTAAAGGCAATGCCTTCTCATTTTAGGGAAATACCTTTCTGATGCTAATTGCCAACCCCTGGCCTATGGAAGGAGGGATTGGGGTAGTCACGACACAGGCCCTAGGGGATGAGTCATGACAAAAATAAAAACCCCCATAGTGGTGTGACCTACCCATGTATCATTTTGACCCTATATAGTCCAAAACTACATACATATAAAAATATAAAAACTGTCAAAAGAAAAATATTAAAATATAAATTTCAAAAAATACCCCAAAATAATATAATAATCACACTATTTTTGAATTGAGGGGTCACATGGTATATATTAACCAATAATTTACCAAATTATGTTAATTTATATAGATCATATGTTGTGATAATGAAACAATGAGGTGGATGTGATTCTACCATATGGTGTAGACAAAAGAAGAGTGTTAATCATCACACACAAAATAAGATTGATGAGAATGATTAAAGACCCAAGAAGAAATCAATATATTATAGAAGAAAATTCCACATTATAGACCATTATAAATAATACTTGAACATCAATTTTTTAGGAATAAATCTAGAAAAAATAATAGAATCAACCAATGAATTAACTAAAATGATTGGATTTTTTTGAAGAAAACAAGTAATAATAATTTGAAATTCTATTTAATTTTCTGAAGAAGGGTGACTCAAAGATTGTTGAGGGGTCATGTGGAAGAACCAATAAAGAAATTTATTCTCCTAAATAATGTTTCATTATTTAAAGATCATATTTATAGGTGGAAAAGAATACGTCTCAAGCATAAATAATCGAATATTTCTTTCTAGATAATGTGAATAATCCAATTCCACAAATATAAATATTTTGAAAAGTAATAAGATCATGCTTCAAATGAATGATAATTACTAGAAAATTAAATTAATATAAATCATGAAGATTTCTCACTCTATTGAAACTAAAATGAAAAGAAACCCTAGGTTGAGAAGAAAATATAATTTTTTTCTCTCATTAATGAGAATTGGATAATCCACCTTATTCCTATATCTATTGATATTTTTATATATATAAGTAATTAAATTTTATATATACATGGGGATAACTTTATGAAAATTATGATTACTATACAATATAATAATATGTATATAATAAAATTATTTTTCTAATATCATGTATCCCCCTTGAAACACTTCAAATTGTTTATAGAAAATATTATTAGAGTTTATAAAAATTTCTTATCCATAATAAATATTGATGGAAATTAATTATAAAGGGGAAGTTATTTTGGGAAGATTTTAAAATATTATATTTTCATATAAATTTAAAATTTCTGAAAAAACATTGTTAGTCGGAGTGGACACTCAAGAGGGGGGGGATTGAGTTCCACTTAAAATTTATGTTAAAAATATTTTCTATTAAATCCCCCCAATTTATAAAACAAGTTAAACTGCAGTGAATTTATAAAACTGTAAAGGTTCAATTAGATTCTCAAAATATTGATTAGTTCTAAGTTAATCTAATAAGAAGATTAAATTAGCTTTTGAAACTAACTTAATGATTTACAATAGATACAAACACTTGCTAGATTAACTATCAAAGTAACATTAAAACAGATTTGTATTTCAAAGTAATAAGTAGTGGAATATAAATTAGATACTGTATATTTTTAACTTAAACTAAAAATGCACAACAAATATAACCAAGAGGTTCAGTCTCAATCCGAGACTTAGTCCTCTCAAATTTATATATAAATTTGATCCACACCCTAGATCGGGGTGTAAAACAGCACAAGACTATCCAGTACATGCAGGGAACTCTACCATTGTTCTTCGTGGGAAAAAAAATAAAGACCATGCCACATAAGGACCTCTTCCACAGTTGTCGTGGGTAAACAAGAGTAAGGAGTTTTGGTGTGAGGATTTTGATATCCTCCAGTTCAGCACAAGAGACAATGTGCATGTAAAATAAAGAGGATACACACATTGATCTAAAGTAAATAATAAATCACTTAGAGATAGTATATGAAAGTTTAGAAAGTTATAGTGATTGGTAGTGCAGATATGGACTCGTTGGATTCAGCAGAAATACTTCTGAGTCCTTCTATGGGTTTTCTTTTGAAAAACAGAGTGTCGTGGTTCAGATTTTGTTTCTCTTGGAGAGAATATGTTCTCTGACTTCAGAGTACTTCGTGTGCTCTTCAGTAATGAAGGATTGCATGTATGGAACTTCTCTGAGGATCGTGTAATGTGTTCATCACAATTATGCTCATGATTGTTCTTCGGTTCAGTATAGAGCTCGCCTGTATTGTATTATGTGTGTCGAGACGTGTCAAGTTTGCGCGTGTCCTCTACTACAGCTTAATCTTCTTTATATTTTATGAGCTCCAACAATAGGAATGATTTTCTTTCCATAGGTACGAGGTATGGTTTCCTGATAGACCAACAACTATCATTAAATAAAATTAATTGCATTAAAAACATCAAATATGCCCGTTAGAATTATTTAAATAATATTGACAAAAAGGTTAAGTAATGGTGTCACAGTAGTTGTGCAAACGGTGTCTCTTTAAACTGGTGTCTCCTTCACCATATGTGCTTCACGGTGTGTCTATGTCACAGTGTCTGGGTCACGGTGTCTTGGTCATGGTGTGTCCTTCATGGTGTCTGGGTCATGGTGTGTCCTTCACTGTGTCTGGGTCACGGTGTGTCCTTCATGGTGTCTGGGTTAAGGTGTGTCCTTCACGGTGTCTGGGTACTTATAAATTTTAACTATATTGAAACATAAACAGTAATATGCAGAATATGAATTAAGCTTAACCATTATCAAGTAAGAGAACTTGAAACATAAATACAAAGGTTTGATAAGATAAGGAAGAGTTGTGATCATGCAAAAGATTTGTAAATAATAAAGATAGTAATTGACAGTAATAAGATTTTCAATCATTAAAACATGATGTGTAATTATTATTGAGATTTATTATCATTAAAACACGATGTGTAATTATTATTGAGATTTGTGATCATTAAAACATGATGTGTAATTATTATTGATATTTTTGATCATTAAAACATGATGTGTAATTATTATTAAAATTTGTGATCATTAAAACATGATGTGTAATTATTATTGAGATTTGTGATCATTAAAACATGATTAATACAAGAGGAGTCCAACAATCTCCCCCTTTTTGATGATAAAAAATCATGTATAGTTAAAATATAAAAGAAATGCAACATTAGAGAAAATAACAGATATAATAAGAATAGATAAAAGACTAAGAGATAACTCTTCACCATTGTTTCTCCCCCTTTTGGGATTATCAAAAAGTAGAGAGAATGGAGTGAAACACTGTATTTTTCATTAAGAAGGTTCAGAATAAAACACACAGGAGAAATACAAATAGTAAACAGCAAAAGAAATCCCATCAAAAATTAAGAAACATTGGTAGGCATCACGGATTATCTTTATCTTTGCCTTTATCAGTAGGAGTTGGAGCTGATGTAGAAGAAGGCATGGAGGTAGTAGACAAAGATGGTAAAGGTAGACCTTAAAATATGGAGGGAGCCAAAGTAGGAGCTGTAGAAGATCTAGTCTGTGGTTGATCAAGAATGACTGGTCTGATCTGAGAAAGGGCTTGGCTGACTGATATAGTAGTTGAGGCTAGGGCAGGTAAACCAGGTCTAAGGGGTGCAACAGCTGGAGCAACTATAAAAGTACTCTGCACATGAAGATACAACTTCAAAATATTGATGAAATTAGTAATGATTTCTCCACCATATTGTATAGATTTTTCTAAATTGTCCTTATTCTCCATGAATTTTTCCAACAATCTGGTGAACTCTGTAAGATTTTAAACTTGAGCTTTAAAAGCTTGAGTTACTGGAGGGATTTTCAGGTTCGCCACAAGATACTTCAAGTGATTTGTCATGTAAATTTTAGAGAAAATCCGAGTGATATAAAAGTCTATCTTATTGATGATCTCCTGTTGAGCATCATTGGCAATCCTGGAATGAATCTAAACAAGATCAAGTGCTCTATCACTGTTCATCACCACTTCTGACAAAGGAGACAGATCCAAGCCACTGAAGGCATTCTGAATTTCTTCCTTGATTATGGATCTCAGTATAGAATCATCTAAAAAGGGAATATAATTCTGACCAGAGGGAGGATAATCCTTGATATCTTTGGTTATAACTTTGAGCTGTTTCGAAACTTTTTGCAGACATCCAGTGTACTCATATGTGAGCTTATTCAGATTTTCTACAAGCTCTCTGATGAATGGCAACATATTTGTGTGTATTGTTCCAATATTCTCATCAAAAGTTAATAGATAAGGATGCAATTGAGACACAATCTCTCTAGAAAGGTTGGAAACATCTGGTTCAGGAGAAGCAGAAACAGGTGCAGGAGCAGAAACAGGTGTAGGCTCTGATCTTGGAGACAATTCTGTTTGTAAGTTTTCCACCAAACCTTTCAAATTTGCAACATCAGCACTAATCAAATTATTTTCAACTCTGACTTCTTGTATTTATCGAATCATCCTTGGTTGAATATGCAGAATAATATTTTCTAAAATAATCGAGGCATCTTCTTGAC
The DNA here is from genome assembly GCA_963277665.1 of Viscum album. Lineage (NCBI taxonomy): Eukaryota > Viridiplantae > Streptophyta > Magnoliopsida > Santalales > Viscaceae > Viscum > Viscum album. The sequence continues at coordinate 1,584,765,789 of OY728141.1, read as the reverse complement.
TTAGTTGAGTCATTGGACAAGGTTGAGAGAATATAATCTTCTCAACTCCAGACAAGATAGTATCTCCAAAGACTTTCAAATCATCCTTAGTTACATATGATTTTTGCTTAGGTAAGAGAGTAGGTGAAGGTAGTGGTACAGGTTCTGATACAGATTCTAGTTGCGGTTCAGAATTAGTTTTAGTTTCAGATTCAGATTGAGGTTGAGGTTGAGGCTCTGGTTTTGGTTCTGGGTGAGCTACTGATTTCAGTTGAAACAAAGAAGAGAGATCAATACTAGTTGCAGTCACTTGCTGTGATTCACTCACATCATAAAAACTTGGAAATTCATACCGAGTGTACATAGAATATGCGATAGTTGGTTGAGAGGTTTCAGTATATCCAGTTTCATTAATCTCAAGGTTTTGAGGTTCCTCCCCCTCAAAATGTGCTTCCATTTCAGATTCTTGAAGCTCAGGAATTGGGTTAAGATCCACAGGATAAACTCTAATATCTTCAGCAAATTCTTACCTTGCCAGCTGAAAGGCAATTTCCATACTCTCTTCAGCAGAGGGTATGTACTCAGTAACCGACTATTCCACTGGTTGTTCTTCCAGACTTGCTTCTTTTTCAACAGGGAGATCCTCTTGATTAACATTTTCCCTAATAGGTATTTCTCCTAGATCAGTTTCTTCCATGACAGGGAGGTCTTCTACACCACCAGACTCTTCCATGGATTGCTGCTCCAAATCAGGGATAATCAAAACTCATGCTTCCTTAGACTAAATTTATTGATCAACATCATCTCTAGAAACAGGAGCTTATTATTCTCTAAAAACATCAACAACTTCCTCTCTAAGAGGCATTTCAGCTTGAACATCAGCAGGGACAACAATCCTTTCTTTCTTAATAGGAGCTGCTTCCTCTTGAGGTATTTCTGCCTCTTCTTCTTCTTCTTCTGGGTACTCAACCACTTCATCTGGTTCCAAAACAGAATTAGTTATATTCTTTGGTCTTCTTAGATAATCAACATGATTATACTTCTTATAAAGTTGATCATTATCTTCAACCCACTACTTCTTCCAGGGGTTCTAATTAATCTTCATCCTTCTGATGATAGGCTTGGATAAACAGAAATCAAAATCCTCTAGATTTTCTTCATTTGGTCCAACTACTCCCTTGGAAACTAACATGGACAAAATCATACTTGAGTAAAACAAGGATGTGGATTTGGAAGTGACTTTAATCAGCTCACATATATGGTTAATGACATATTTACAAAGATTGAACTTATGGCCATTCTTCAACAAGTGAATTAGGAACACATCCTGATACTTCATCACTGAAAAATCTCATTTTCTTGGACCAATCAAATTCTGAACAAATTTGAATAGTAGTCTTGTCTCCCCATCCAATTCAGCTACAATGACCCTTCGCTTGGTGCCATTTCCAGTCAGGATCTCTAGTGCATTTTCCAGATCAAATATGTCAGTTGTTGGAGGAGGGTCTCTAGGGTAATCGTCACAAATCCCTTCATGAGGAATCCTCAGGCATGCAGCCCATAGCCTCGAAGAGAATGAACACTTTTGTCCATTGATCCAACTTGTCACCATAAAACTTTCTCCAGCATCAAAGGAAAACTTTACATATTGATAAAATTAAGATACCAACCATGGATAAATTGGTCTATCTTGTCTAGAGAACCATTCAGGCCATCCCTATTCTCTTAATACTTTTAGAACCAAATACTTTCTAGACAGTAGCCACTCAGGGAAAATCTATTTCTCAGGAACGACAGTACGACTTACTAGGTTTGGATTTAGAGGTCCTTCGGGTGCTATCCTCGGTGCTCTTTTCTTTTTCTTAGAGTGGTGCTTCTTAGATGAGGGTGAAGATGGACGCTTAATCCTAGGAATCCATTGAATATTCGAGAGAGAGAGAAGGAGAGAAGGTTTTCAAGGTAAAGATATTTCGAGAGAGTGAACAGGAGAGAGCTCAGGTAAGGAATCAAGTGAAAACCCTTATGTTTTATCATTTTGGAATGTCAAACGTCATAAAAAAAACTCAGGAAAGTAAACAGCAGTGAAATAAAAATTATCGTGATGCGGGTTAAAATAAATATATAAATAATATTCACAGTGAGACCGTGAGTAGGCATTACGGTGTGATGAAAAACTGTCATCACGGTGAGACAGTTGGTGGTCGTCACGGTGAGACAATGACCATTCTGTGCAGTTACGGTGAGACAGTGAGTAAACTGTTCTGTCACGGTGAGATAGTTAGGTGACAGACCGTGAACACAAGGTGTTAACTATGAGACCATAAACATGAAACAGTAACTGAGAAACAGTGAACATGAAACCATAAAGTAAAATATAGTAAAATAGTAAAGAGTAAGATCTGTAAGATGTCTATTTATGGTTAATCATACCAAGATCATGTATGATGTAGTCTAATCTCTCAGAATTTAATGGTTTAGTGAATATATCAGCAAGTTGATATTCAGTACCAATGAATTCTAAAGTGATATCACATTTTTGGTAATGATCCCTCAAAAAGTGATGTCTTACATCAATATGCTTTGTCCTAGAATGTGAAACAGGATTCTTTGAAATGTTAATAGCACTTGTGTTGTCACAATTTATTGGGACATGTATGAATTAATATCCATAGTCTAGTAATGTGTGTTTCATCCCCAAAATTTGTGCACAACAACTTCCAGCAGCTATGTATTCAACTTCTACAGTAGATAATGCAACAAAATTCTGTTTCTTACTACACCATGATACTAGTGACTTGCCTAAAAAGTGACCTGTTCCATAGGTGCTTTTTCTATCTAACTTACATCTAGTAAAGTCAGCATCAGAATAACTAACTATTTTAAATGATTGTCCTTTTGGATAGAACAATCCTAGATTTGAAGTATGCATGCGGTATTTGAAAATTCTCTTTACAGTATTTAAATGTGACTCTTTAGGGTTTTCTTGAAAACGAGCACACATACACACACTAAACATAATATCAGGACGACTAGAATTCAAGTAGAGTAGACTTACAATAATTCCTCTATAAGTGGGTTGATCAACAGATTTTCCATCTTTATCAAGATCCAACTTATAGATGGTACTCATGGGAGTGTCACTACTTTTTGTTCTATCCAATCCAAAACATTTTAAAATATCTCTAGTATATTTACTTTGAGTTAAAATAATTCCATCATTGTTTTGAAAGATTTGAAATCCAAGAAAGAATTTAAGTTCACCCATTAAACTCATTTAAAATTTGTTTTGCATCATTTTAGAAAAATCAGTACATAAAGAAGTTTTTGAAGATCCAAAAATAATATCATCTACATAAATTTGTACAACTAAAACATCTTTAGAAATTCATTTTATAAAAATATTAGGATCAACTATTCCTTTTGTAAAACCTTTAGAAATTAGAAAAGTACTTAATCTATCATACCAAGGTCTTAGAGCTAGTTTTAAACAATATAAAGCTTTTGATAATTTGAAAATATGATTTAGAAAATGAGGGTTCATAAATCTAGGTGGTTGTTCAACAAAAACATCCTCAGCAATATACCCATTTAAGAAAGCACTCTTGACATCCATTTGATATAGTTTGAAATTTAGATGTGCCGCATAAGCAAGTAAAATCCTAATGGCTTCTAGTCTGGATACTAGAGAAAAAGTCTCCTCATAATCAATTCCTTCCTCTTGACTATATCCTTGTGTAACTAACCTAGCTTTGTTTCTAACTATATTTCCAGATTCATCTACTTTATTTCTAAACACCCATTTAGTGCCTATGGTGAAAGTGTCCTTAGGTCTTTCAACAAGTTTCCAAAATTTATTTCTTTCAAATTTATTGAGTACTTATAGCATAGCAATTACCCAACATTCATCATTAATAGCATCATCAATGTTTTTAGGTTCAAGATGTGACAAGAAGGCTTGATGTTCAACCTAATTTCTGAGAGAAGCTCTAGTCTATGTCCCTCTATCAATATTACCAACAACAACATCTAAAGGATAATTCTTTAGAATCCTAGTTGATCTAGTAAAGATAGGACTAGAAATTTCAGGTTCTTTTCTAGGTTTGGGTTCATTAAGAGAAGATTCTGAAATATTTCTAGAACTGGTTGTCTTTACAGTAGGTTCATTGATTTTATCATTAAGGTTCAGAACAGATAAATCTTATTCAATATTTTCAAGAGATGACTTAGGTTCATGTGGATCAGTTTCATCAAATTTGATGTGAACAGATTCTTCCACACACTTGGTTCTATTATTGAAAACTCTATAGGATTTGCTAGTTATAGAATATCCTAAAAAGATTCCTTTATAACTCTTAGAATCAAACTTATATAGATTATCCTTGGTATTAAGAATAAATACTTTATAGCCAAAGACTCTAAAGTAACTAACTTTGGGTTTTATATTATTCCATAGTTCATATGGGGTCTTCTTGAGAACAGGTCTGACTAAGACTCTGTTGATGATATGACAAGCTGTATTTACAGATTCAGCCAAAAAATAGATAGGCAAGTCATACTCATTAAGCACAGTTCTTACTTTTTCTTGAAGGGTTCTATTACTTCTTTCTAATACACCATTCTGCTGAGGTGTCCTAGGAGCAGAAAATTTGTGACTATAGCCATTGTGTGAGCAATAAGATTCAAACTCTTGATTTTTAAACTCATGGCCATGATCACTTCTCAGGGTTTTAATATTAAGTCCACTAAGGTTTTCTACAGACTTGGAGTATTTAATAAAGTAAGAACAAGCTTCACTTTTGTGAGCTAAGAAGTATACCCAAGTATATCTAGAAAAGTCACCCACTAAGACATAGACATAGCGCTTCCCATTTAAGCTATAAACTCTAGATGGTCCAAACAAGTCCATGTGAACCAACTCGAGAGGTTGAGAAGTTGAAAATTCCTTATTTTATTTGAAAGAGATTTTGTTATTTTTTCCCTTTTGACAGGGATTACAAACTTTGTCATTTGGAAACTCTAGTTTGGGTAAGTCTCTAACTATGTTCTTCCTAGTTAGTTTTCTAAGTGAGTGTATATTTCAGTGTCCTAATCTCCTATGCCATAACCAAGAATCTTTATGAAAATAATTTAAACAAGTAACATTTTGCTTAGCTAAAGAATTTAAATCAACAACATAAACATTTTCATTTCTTAAAGCAGAAAATATTAAAACATTATTAGAATTAAAAAAATTACAAGAATAATTTTCAAATTTAACATTAAATTTATAATCACATAATTGATATATACTTAACAAGTTATATTTCAATCCATCAACAAATAGAACTTTAGAAATTAAAACTGAGTTAGTGTTACCAATTTGTCCTAGGCCAATGATTTTTTCCTTAGAATTATCACCAAAGCTGACATGGCCTCCATAAACCTTAATTAGGCTCTTGAAGCATGAGTAATCCCCAGACATGTGTCTTGAACATCCACTATCCAAATACCATGTCTTCTTGTGGGAACTCTTCAAACTGGTTTCCTACAAAACAGATTTAGATGGGAAATGACTTTGGTACCCAGATCTTCTTGGGTCTAGACATATTAGAAATCAATGATTTTGGTACCCAAATTTGTCTTATGGGTTTCATATAATTTACAAAATTAAAAGATTTTGAAAGATAAACTCTATTTGATCTAAAACTATGTGAATAACTAGTTGAATCATATGAATTTACAGAACTGGAACAAAAAGAATTTTGTCTAGATTTAGGAATAAATCTAGTTTTAGTGAACTGTCTTTTTCCAGGTTGGTATCCCAAACCAGTAGTGTATTTTGTTGAAACTTGCTTTCCTAACATTTGAGTGAGTGTATCTTTTCCCTTTGTGAATTTTTCTAAGTCCTTTCTAAGTTTCTCATTAGACATTTTCAATTCTGTATTTTCCTTTATAATTTGATCATTCTTTTCTTTTTCTATATCAAGGGCATATTTAACATTTGCAATGAGAGCATGCTGTTTCTTTAATGACTTATATTTGTCCTTAAGTTCATTTCATGTTTCCTCTAGCTTGTTACAGTATTCAGATAATTCAGCTTTATACATATCTTTAGAATCAAAATCTGATTCTGCATCAACTCCAGAATAATGGGAATTTAAAACAGGAGTATCTAAGGTTACCTCAGATGTGTTGGTCATGAAACACATGTTGGAACGATTCTTTTCAGAATCAGAAATTTCAGATTCACTTGTGCTGTCTTCTGAAGCACTCCAAGTAGCTTTCATAGCTTTCTTGTACTTCTTGTCCTTATAATAATGTTTCTTTTTGAATTTTAATTTTGGTCAGTCAGCCTTGATGTGTCCTTTCCTTTTGCATTCACAGAATACTATATCATCTTTCTTATCAGACTTCTTCCAATCCTTTTTCAAGTGACTTTTGTTTTCTTATTTACCTTTTTAGTTTGTTTTTCTGAATAATTTCTTCTTTCTATAGAATTTATTAAACATCTTAGCTATTTGAGACATCTCAGCATCACTGTCTGAATCTAAATCTTCACCGGTTGAACCTTCATTAGGTATATGTATTTTTTCCTTGTCTTTTCTCTTTGAAGCAGAAAACTTGAAAGCCACAGATTTTCTCTTGGGTTCATCATCTCCTTACTTGTTTACCTTAAGTTCTTCATCATACATCATTAATTTGCCAATAATCTCTTTTACAGATAGAGCTCCAATGTCACATGATTCTCTGATTGAAAAAAAGTGCCTCTCCATCTATCTGGAAAACATCTCAGCATCCTCATGATTTGTTCCTTTGCTGGAACAACCTTTCCAAGTGAACTCATTGTATTGAATATCTCATTGAACCTGAGATTCATATCATAAATAGGTTCGTCATTTTTCATTTTAAAATTATCATATTTAATAGTATAAGTATTTAATCTCATTTCTTTAACATTAGTTGTTCCCTCATGAGAAACACCTAAAGTTTCCCATATTTCATAAGCTGTTTTACAGGTATATATTCTATAGAATTCCTCATCTCCTAATGCACAATACAAAGAATTCATAGCTTTACAATTATTATTGTAAGCAGTTTTTGTAGGTTCATCCCAAGTTGTTCTTTCAGTTTCTGGAATTTTATTTTGAGATTCTATAGCAGTCTAGATATCAAAACCCATACTTTATAAATGAATTTTCATCTTAAGTTTCCACTGAGCATAGTTTATACCATTGAAGAAAGGTGGCCTGTTATTAGAAGCACCTTCTAGTCTATTGTCCATAGCTAGATTTTAGAGAATATATTAAAGAGATAAAATTTATAACTAATAGAAATTTAATATCTTTAAAGATGCAACTAAAATCACATTTGAAAAATAGAATGTTTTGAAAACTTATATTAATAAAAACAACCTATGATACCAAATGTTGGTTAGAGTGGACACTCAAGAGGGGGGGGGGAATTGAGTTCCAATTAAAATTTCTGTTAAAAATATTTTCTGTTAAATTCCACCAATTTATAAAACAAGTTAAACTATAGTGAATTTTTAAAACTGTAAAGGTTCAATTAGATTCTCAAAAGATTGATTAGTTCTCAGTTAATCTAATCAGAAGATTAAATTAGCTTTTGAAACTAACTTACTGATTTACAATAGATACAAAAACTTGCTAGATTAACTATCAAAGTAACTTTAAAACAGATTTTTTATTTCAAAGTAATAAGCAGTGGAATATAAATTAGATACTGTATATTTTGAACTTAAACTAAAAATGAACATCAAATATAACCAAGAGGTTCAGTCTCAAGCTGAGACATAGTCCTCTCAAATTTTTATATAAATTTGATCCACACCCTGGATCGGGGTTAACAAAAGTACAAGACTGTCCAGGCCACGCATGGACCTCTACCACTGTTCTTTATGGGAAACAAAAATAAAGACCAGGCCACACAAGGACCGCTTCCACAGTTGTCGTGGGTAAACATGAGTTTTGGTGTGAGGATTTTGATATCCTCCAGTTCAGCACAAGAGACAGTGTGTGTGAAAAATAAATAGAACACACACACTGCTCAAAAGTAAATAATAAATCACTTAGAGATAGTATATGAAAGTTTATAAAGTTCTAGTGATTGGTAGTGCAACTCTGGACTCGTTGGATTCAACAAAAATGCTTCTGAGTCCATCTTTGGTTTTTCTGTTGAAAAATTGAGTGTCGTGGTTTAGATTTTGTTTTCTCTAGGAGAGAAGATGTTCTCTGACTTCAAAGTACTTCTTGTGCTCTTCAGTAATGTAGTATTTCATGTATGGAACTTCTTTGAGGATCGTGCAATCGGTTCTTCATAATTGTGCTCAGTATTGTTCTTCAGTTCAGTACAGAGCTCGCATGTATTGTAGTATGTGTGTCGAGACGTGTCAAGTGTGCGTGTGTCCTCTACTACAGCTCAATATTCTTTATATTCCATGAGCTCCAACAATAGGAATGATTTCCTTTCCATAGGTACGAGGTATGGTTTTCTGACAGACTAGCAACTATCATTAAATAACATTAATTGCATTAAAAACATCAAATATGACCATTAGTATTATTTAAATAATATTGAAAAAAAGGTTAAGTAACAGTGTCACAGTAGTTGTGAAAACAATGTCTCTTTAAACCGGTGTCTCCTTCACGGTATGTGCTTCACGGTGTGTCCATGTCATGGTGTCAGGGTCACGGTGTCTGGGTCACGGTGTGTCCTTCACAGTGTCTGGGTCACGGTGTGTCCTTCACAGTGTCTGGGTACTTAGATAATTAACTGTATTCAAACTTAAATAGTAATATGCAAAATATGAATTAAGATTAACCATTATCAAGTAAGAGAACTTGAAACATAAATAAAAAGGTTTGATAAGATAAGGAAGAGTTGTGATCATGAAAAATATTTGTAAATAATAAAGAGAGTAATTGATAGTAATAATATTTGCAATCACGAAAACATGATGTGTAATTATTATTGATATTTGTGATCATTAAAACATGATGTGCAATTATTATTGAGATTTGTGATCATTAAAACATGGTGTGTAATTATTATTGAGATTTATGATCATTAAAACATGATGTGTAATTATTATTGAGATTTGTGATCATTAAAACATGATGTGTAATTATTATTGAGATTTGTGATCATTAAAACATGATTAATACAAGAGGAGTCCAACAAACATGATACTGAGGTATGAAAATTACATTTCCCATTATTTTTTGGATTGAATCAATTCTATTTATAAATGGTAAGAGTGTATTGATCTGGTCATGGAGATTAATAACATGAATGGGAATAAAAATATTTGTGATTGAATGTTTTGGATGAAATTTCTAAGTTGAGTTCAGAATATTTTTTGAATATTTGAATGAAAAACCCTTGTATAGAAATAAAATTTGGTATCGCATGTTGAGATATTTCTAAAAATATTTGATGTCGAGATTAATTTCTATAGTTTTTTACACTAATATAGTTCACATAGACTTATAGTTGACTAATTTATGGATCAATTCTTAGTGAAATTTGATTCCGTCATTCTTTCATGTGAATTGGGTGTCACTATTAATAAGGGTGGAAGATGAATTTTTCTAGGATCGGAGCTTGATATTATTATTAATTTCCATTAATTTAAAACCATTGTTTTTTATTTTCAAAAATGGGGATTAATAATAAATCAATAATATTAACATTATCTTTAATTGAAAGTTTAAATGAGCATTAACGGTGAATTATTTGTGGTATTTAACGGTATTGAAAATAAATATAAATGAGAAGATTGAAAATCACAATTATTTAGGATAATTGAATTTAATTTTCATATGTAAATTTGATTTCAATATGTTTTGGGTGATGATGAACAACCAACTTAATGAATAGGTTATTGGAGTGAGATACAACTTGAAGTTCCATTGGATTATATTTTGTATTGTCTATATTTTATATTGGATATCTACTCATGTTATAAACGAAGACTAAGAAGGGAAGAAGTCTCTACTTAGAGTTTTGGGCTGAGCATGTTCATTGAAGGTTCAACTTTTATATTTAATAAATTTTTAGCACTACTTAATGGGAATCAATGACACATCTTAATGGATGATGAATGAATTATCTACTATATGATCTGGATGAGTTTGAGAAATAGTATTTTGTGATTCTTAAAGATCTATGATGTTAATTAGCTAGGTTGAATATAAATTAAATTGAATTCCCATCCTTGTATTTTCACGATTTAAGAAGCTACATTATAAATAAAGTACCTTGGATAATGGTCAATATTGAAGTAGATAATACTGAATTCAATGTTGGTAAAGGTTCTGTATTAATTTGATAATTAATTCAACAAATATTTCTGATGATAATTGGAGAAATTTTAGGTAGTGGAAATTAATTAAAGTATCTATTATTAAGTAATACTATTCCAAAAGGATTTTGAAATGTAGATTAAGAACATTGGATAATTTATTATAACTTATAAAATATATTTTATTTTTCTTGAGATGAGATTTAGTTAATAGATATTCCCAAATAAATTTTAAAGAGGTTTTGAGCTATGTTTATGAAATTATAGAATTCAAAGTTGGAGGTAAAATTTTGAAAAAAGGTATTTAAATGATCGCTTAGATTAGAATGTTGAAAAGTGTCAAAACTAATTGAGATATGTAACATTATATTGGTAATAATAATAAATAGTTGGATTTACACTATGATATATAACATCTTTGAAATAATATATAAGGATTTTTTACTAATGTGTATTATCTCCTAGTGGAAATGAAAGATATATATTAGAGATATTTCTAAAATATGGAAAAGGGATGGATACACTATGATATGTAAGATATTTGGATCATATGAAATATTTACAAAGTCATGTATAATATATTAAAAATCATATGTTATATATCATAGTCAATAAATAAGATCCTTATGAGCATTTGAAAGATATTTTGGATGATGTGTAAGATAATTATTCTGTCTAAAGTGATATATTAGATTATATATTTATAATATAAGGTTTGATTATTTGAGAAATGAGAGATTTATAGAGAAGTAAGTTAGATGATTATAATTCTACTATTTAATTCATAAATATCAAGATACTGGTGATTAATCAATGATTCAACACAAGTATAACAGAGAGAAGTTTTTTAGAATATGATCGTTCCATGAGCTAGTATCTTTTACCATAATGATATTTTAACATACAAACATGGAATAGAATATAAAATTGTAGGATGAATTAAAAGGAGAATTAATTCTAATATATAAAAATAATTAAATGGATAAATTTAAAGGATCTTGGTGAAATAAATCTATTATTTTAAATAGTTTTATTTCAAATAAATTATGAAAATATAAATTTGAGGTTTTGATCTAGTGGAATATTTCACCAATATTAAAATAAAATTAATTAAGTATCATGGGTGTTTTTAGAATATTATCTAATATAATATATTATATAAATAATATTCAATGATTTTCAAAAGTAATTAAGAATTAAATAATCCATGTATCATAAGGGGAAAACCCATGTAATTCTATTCAAAATATTTAAAATATCAGAATATCAAATATTAATGGATTTCAATATTCAAAATATGGAAAATATTTACATGATTTATTCATAGGTTGAGTGTAAAAAGAGAGGAAAATGAATGAAAACTATTAATGAGAGTGAGTAAGATACCAATGATACATAGCCCCTATAATTCATGAGCATCAATAAAGAAATTTATAAGATTAAGTGAATAATAAGAATAAGGTTGATGAGATATTCCATTTGTATACCCTATTATCATCAAAGGATAAGTGGATGAAGAAGAAGTGGGAGTGAAAATATTATTAGGGAAAAGAATATACTTCTTATTTTTATTCCATTCAACCAATTTGAGTGAATACTAAAAGATAAGGTGGTTCTTGGATTAGTGGCTAGTGGCATGGAAAAATCTAATGGAAGTTAGATTGATCCTAAGTCTGTCTCCCAATTATTGATCTATAATTGATAAGTTCCATAAGGGTGAAGCACTAAGTTCACAAAAATGGGACCGGTATAAATTATGATGAGAACATATGAGAAAGATCTATAGTAATTGATAGACCATAATTGGCACTTTATTTTTCTACCAAGTAGAGACAGTCAAAATGAGGAAAAAAATATTGTATTGGAGGTCCCTAGAGTTCAACAGATGGATGCCCATGGAATTTTATGGTCGGTGACACTAGATGACCATATTGGACCCACAATAAAACTAGGATGGAGGCACCTAAACATCGGTGGATATGTAATTGATATAACTATTATAATATCATTGATTACTGATTTTGAATTTTAATCCTTGTATCACTCGAGTAATAAAATGTTTGGTAGTGTTCTTATGTAAATATATGACTTAATGTATGAACCACATAAAACATTATGTGAATTTATTTAGGTTCAACTATGTGTGATGAGTATGGATCATTTACTTAATTTATTCTAGTGCACTATGATTGATGGATAAGCACATAAAAAAAATCTATTTTCCCCTCATATCTTTTACAAGATTAGTTCTAGGAATCAAAAGATAGATCATGTTCAATTTATACCAATAACTGGTATTAGAGCTTCTGGTTAATTTCTCACTCTCAATATATATGATATCTGACTCCATAAATCCTCATAATCTTTCCTAGATATTTTTTTTATTTTCATTGGGAGTTTGATGATAGTTAATGGTAAGGAGTTGAAGGAAGATAATTTTTGGATTGATAAGTTTTATAGAATAAAACTTTTCTTTTATGATGATGAAGAGATAATATTACCTCATCCAAAACGTCTAGAAGCTTCCTTTATCTATATACAAATAAGAAGTTATAATAGAATCTAAATGGGGTTGTTTTAATTATTTTTTATTAAATTATATTGTTTTTCACATTTTTAGGGTCATGGAATACTATGGTACTGATATATAGTAATTAAATAAGAACGATATAGTTGGTATTTGAGTATATTTAGAACTTAACCCTCAATTAATAATACTAAAGGGTAGAGGCTTAAGAATCATACAATATTTATTTAAATTCTAAGGTAATGGTGTTTCACCTTAGAAGAGTTATTAAGAGAATAAATCCAAAGATAAATCTCAATATAGAAGATGAGGAATTCCAACTAGCCCTATTCTTAGATCTTGGAATTTGAAAAAACATGGGAATATTAAGAATTATTACTAAAGTCACAAGTAAATCTATTTAAGTACATATTCTTGAAGTAAAAATTTTATTACCACATTTAAGATAATTAGTATCTAGCTAATAAGGGTCAATGTTCTAGTGGAATCATGTGTTATAGGTTCCAGTCCATCATTCCAATCAATAGAGGTGTAGAGATTCATGGTCAATTGTATATACAAAATAATTTTTAAGGTATATATGGTTGATGATGAAGCTGTACAAGTAAAAGTAAAAAGTGATGTTATCATTCATATATAGAATTAATAATTCTTGAGACCCGAACAAGTGATACACATCCCTATACAATGAAATAACCTATGTTCTATTGGTCATATTAATGAGGTAAGTTTTCATAAAAGCTCCACCAATAAAGTTTTTAATGTGACTAGAGGTTCCTTGGTGGTGGAATGAGGATTAATAGATGATAAACTTTATCAAAATAAAATATCAGATGGAGTTTCATTTTTTAGAATTGTAACTTTTGAAGACCCATTGTTATAGAATAATGATATTGATCATTTTACTAAAGAGAATATGAAATTTCAAATGGTAAACATAATTATAAATCCTGATCATATTGATAATGGAATATGTGAGTGTTTTGTTCTTGGGAAGTGGAATGAATTTCTATTCAACTAGATTTTTCAGAATACTTAGAGCTAGAAGTTAGAGCTTGTTCACTATAATATGAGTGTTTTATCCCTAGTTAAGTATCATTTAGGATTCCATTATTTTATCACATTCATTAATAATACTATAATGAGGATTTGGGTTTACTTCCCAAATCAAAATTCTAAGGTGTTTAGTGGATTCATTCAATGAAATTCTATGGTTGAAATAAAGTCTTCTTTAAAGATGAAATGTTTTATAAATTACAATGGTAGTGAGTAAAATATTAGGAACACATAAAAATTATGTCAAAATAAATTTATCAATATGGAGAAGATAGTTCCTAGAAAATCATAGAATAATTTTATATCCAAAATAATGAAGCAAAACTTCACAGAGAATGAACAGAGTAGTTGATTACACTCAAGGATGCCCAAATAAATTTGTCCTGAGCTAATTAACATGAAAACTTATCTCATCAACAGATTTTCTTCTATTATAGATTAAAAAATAAACCTGAATAGCTATGGCATGGTAAAATACTAGTAACTGGACACCTAAAAATCTTTGGCAGTGTTTCCTATACTTATGTTGATGGAAATGATATGGTTAATCTTACGGAAAATTCTAGTTCTTTTTTTTCTTATGGATTATGGAAATAAAGTTTTCAAATTTTGGATATAGTATAATGACAAGAGACAATTCAATAGAATATGAGGTGGTCTATTAATTTATAGGGTGATCTAACCCATGCATATCATACATAGATATTACATCATATTAGATTAATATTCAAAACTTATCATAACAATAAATGACCTATAATTGTAATGGTTTAGTAATTTTAGAGAATATATGCATAATCAACTCATTTAATGAAAGATATTAAACATCACAGAAAAATATCTTTTCAAATAGAACACTTCTTAGACATACCCTATTTAAAAACTTTATTAATAACCCAAGGAAAGGAAACATAATAAAGGGTGAGATTAGATTCTCTAAAAGGGTAAACATAAGAGATATAAATCAGTGATCATAAGTGATTATAATATAAGAGTAAGGGTATAATAACATGATTATAACATACAAAAATCATTCCCAATAATTCAAATACCATTAATCATAAATCAAGACATACACATTTCTCATAATAATAGACATAAGTCATAAGTATATGGAATCATCAATAATCAATCATGCACTGTGATAATATATCATAAGTATTAGATATAAGTTTGTGGAATATATATTAGAATATAAAACCATTTCCATAACCATTTATCACTTCCCAAACAATAATATTGGATGGTTTCTACTCCCTATTCCATCATTTCATTAGTCAAGGTTCAATACTATGACTATTCTATTAGACATAGACCCTTACTGAACATTGATAACTCCCCATTCCAATCCATATTATCTCATGGGATAACCATATTTACATAATGTATTAGAGGGACAAATAATTCTAGGACCAAAAATCAAATAATCAGAACCATACATATGTGTTTCACAAGATTATAAAATAATAATCAAATTATGATATTATAAAATATGTAAAGGATATGGGTTTCATAAAAATTTAATCATTTCATCATATCATAATCCATGGAAAAGAAACTGGTTTCTTCATAACTTAATTAACCATTGGGAATGGAATGGGTTTCATAAAATAATCCTTAAATTATCATCACCATATTACATCTTGATAAATAAATTATATGGTATCATAAGATTATATCGATAGAGAATCATAATAATCCATAAAGTATGTTTACATATATGAACAATAACTTTAAAATACCACTCAAAAATTTCTTTGAAAACATGAGAAAATATCATTTTCTTTTGATAAAATTTTAAAAAAATAATAATATAATAATGATTAAATACCATTATTGGAAAATAAAAAAATAATATTTAAAAGGAATCCATGAAGAAAATAATGGTCATAATGGTGGGAAAATATGGTCATGTTGTATATGTTAAAAGAAAACATTCCTTTCACACATTTGGAAAATGAAAAAAATGAATTGTTTATAAAATCTCGAGAAAGACTCATTTTAAAACTTTATAAAGAAATAAAATGGTAGTGACAATGAACTTTTTAAAAAAATTTATATATAGGTAATAATTTTCATAGAAAATTTTTGATGATTAAGTACATGTAATAAATTTTCATTGACCAAATAGAAAATACGATCGATTATTATTTAAAAATATGTTCTCTATCATTTTAAGTACCAAAGAGAGGAAAGTGATACTAAAACATAAAATAAAAAAAATAAGTATAGGAGAAGAAAATATATGGGGTTTTTTGGATAATATCCATATAATTTCCCTCAATAAATATTTACTATATATAATCCTAAAATGAAATGAGAATGTAACATAAATCCCTAACCTCATGTCATGTCTTTCTCCATATGAGTTAAAATATCCTATATAAGAAACATGGATTAATTATAAATATATTAAAGAACCATAATCATATACAACTTACTATTTACTATTCCTTTATAATTTATAATTATCCTTTGATATGAAATTTCATTATTAAAATGATCTTTTAGGTGAAAACTAGTTTGTTTTCCATGCGTGTTTCAGTTCAATAGTTTTAACACTTTAATCTTGGTCTTGGTTTCATAACATCCAGATTATTAATAATTATAAATATATATAATATTTATTCATTATATACACTTTTACAATCAATCATATAATTTAGTGATGAAAAATGAATTACAACACTTCATGAAAATAATTGACCGTAAGTACGCATGGATGATGTTTTTACTTTTCGATAGATGGAGTGAAAGAATGGTAAATTATAATTCAACATTATAGATTTTTTTTAAATAATTAATTAAATATATATTAATTAAATATATATTCATTACCAACCATGTAAAACATAAATGAAAAACAAATCACATCGTGTTGTGGAGGTCATAGTTCACAGGAACGCATGAACAATATTATCGTTTTCCAACACATGAAAAAGTAAGATGAAAAATGATATGTTATAATTAAAGAATAATAATTATGTCATAAATATAATATATAAATATTAAATACATCATAATAAACAAACATGAATTATGGTTATGGAAAAATAATCATATTTCTATGTTGAGCTGGTAGTCCATAAGTACACAAAAGTGATACTTTCATTTCCCATTTAATTAAAAGAAGGTGGAAAATGGTTGATACAACATCGTAATAACAATTAAATATATCTAATATATTGAATTAATTATTTTATAATGAATAAAATTGATTTATATAGATGTATAATATTAAATAAAATACAAATTAATTGGTTAGGAGTTACAATGCTTCGTTGAGAAACCTACTTTGGCATACACCGTAAGTATTGAAAGGATGGTATTATGAACAAATCTAGAAATATAAGACATAGTGGGGGGGGGGGGGGTTATGAATTAATTAAGGTATGTATTGGATTATATATAAGTCTCATTAAGTGTGTGGATTAGAGGATAATTTGTATCCTTTTATAAGGGTGGGAGAGGACACACATAGAATTTTTCAAAAGATTAAAATATATTAATATAATAATCAAGTAATATGGATAAAAAATTCCAAAATATTATAATATAAAAATTATGATATTTCAATACTATTAAAAAAATTAATGAATGTTTTTGTGATATTTTAAACCATATCTCTTAGGTAAATTCCCTAGTAAACTATTTTTTACCTTAACCATGGAAACAAATTTTTACAATTTTAAATATTTATTATGACAAAAAATTAAATTGTAAATATTAAATAATATTAATTATAATTATTAAAAATATTTAATCCACTTTAAAATATTTAATTTCTATTATTGGTATAAATTCATTTTAAAATATGTGTGAAAAACGCAAAATAAATCATTTTTGGAAAAAAATGCATTTTAACCGTAAAATTGAGTTTAAATTCATTCCTTTAATTGTAAAACTCTTAGATGATTGTAAAAATATTTTTATGAATGTATTGTCTAAAATTTTAATTAAAAAATTCATCAATAGATATTAATTTAATTTATGAATATAAAAAAATTCTCAGAAAAAAAAATAGTCTTTAAAAAACATGATTTTTTTCCTTCACATACTTTTATTTTAACTTATATCTAATTAAATACTAATGAAAACATTTTTATATACACAAAAATTATTTTTTAATTATTTAGTTAGTTATATTCATAAAATCCAATCAAACTATGAGGATAAAACTATCACATTTTATAAAAATATTTTAATACTGGATCACCGTTCATTTAAACTCGGTGTTATGTATAATAAAAGAAATTAAATTTATTTAAAGGGAAATATATCATAAAATATCATGGAGATACATTATACCAAACTTATAATAATTTATCCCCTAAAATTATATCACTATGAAAAAAATAACCAAAGATACTTCTACTTCATCACATCTTCAGGTTCCCACATAACTTCTTTAAATTTCTTATTTCGCCACCAATTTTTGACCTACTATGGTATTATTTCATAACAATTTATCTCCTTAATCTAGAATCTCTATGGATTGTTCCTCATAAGAGATATTGTTCTCTAGTGGTATGACCTCTGATATTAGTACATGTAAAAGATCATGTATGTACTTACTCAACAGAGATAAATAGAATACATCATGGACCCGAGAGAGATTCTATGGAAGCACCTAGACACAAGCATCCATATAGATATGATCCAGAATATAGAAGGGACTAATATATCTAGGGATAAAATTTACCTTTTTTTATAAATATCACATTTTTATACAAGTATATATTCATAATAATTCCTTACCACTAACTTCAAACTCTAGATCTCACTGAGAATTATCATCATAACTTTTCTTTCGACTTTGAGCTTCCATGATGTTTTGTTAAGAAGATCTAACCATACATATAATTTCATTAGCTTTCTCAGATTCCAATAGATTTATCTCTCTAACTACATCCTAGAACATTATATTTATTCACTTCCTGCTATATATGTCTTCATAAGGATCCTTCGAAATGTTTTATAGAAAGCTATTATTGTATGAAAATTAAAACAAAATATGGTGTTAATATCAAAAACTTTTGAAATACATAGAGAAATATCTCAACATATCTTAAAGAGTTTGAATGGTACTATAATAATGACCATTAATTTGAAGATGATATGAAGCATAAAAACTCAAATATATATCCAAATCCTACTAAAAAATTATCCATAACATCAAGGTAAACCTCAGACCCTGATCAGATATAGAATATTGTGGGAATCCATGAATCCTACAACATTTTAAATGTATATCCTGGAAATCTAATCAGGAGAGAAAAATTCTCTAATAGTAATGAAATGTGATAATTTCATAAGGTGACTGTCTATAACCCAAATATCATTATTCCCTTAAGATGATTTGAGGAGTCTGATAATGAAATCTATGGTAAATTTTTCCTATTTCCATTCTGTTATGGGTAATGGTTGTAACATCCCCTTATACATTATCTCCTAGCCTTAATTTTATGAAATATCATGCATTGTTATACATACTATACAATATCACATTATAATGTTATCCCACTAGAAATGCTCTTTCCTATCTATACACATCTTCATAAATTAGGGATGAATAAGTAATAATGAACTATGTGCATCATAAAATTGACCCTTCTTTAGTTTGGTATTGATGAGACACATACTAAGTTCCTAAACCATATCATTCCATAACAACCATGGTTTAACTAAAGAAGATTTTTCACCATCCACTACAGTTATACATCCTCCTTCTGCGCCTCTTTATTCATCTCATAGATGGATGGTTAATAATTCATCTGAGAAAGATATGACATGTCCTCTTTACTCCTAATTTAAAGATCCATCATCTATAAAATAATAAATATTGGATCCATTTCCATCCACATCATGAGTAAAATATAATG
Organism: Viscum album; assembly: GCA_963277665.1. Taxonomy (NCBI): domain Eukaryota; kingdom Viridiplantae; phylum Streptophyta; class Magnoliopsida; order Santalales; family Viscaceae; genus Viscum; species Viscum album. The sequence continues at coordinate 1,584,746,042 of OY728141.1, read as the reverse complement.
TAATTCTTGACTCATATCATTGACCACCCTGATTGCATTCCCATGGTGGTAGTGTGTTGATCACACATAATAATTATTCAACTCTATCCATCTCCTTTGGTTCATATTAAAATCTTTATATGTGAATATATACATAGAGAGTTTATAATAAATATATATATCAAACCATTAACAATAATGATAATTAATCCATATTTTTAATGAAAAAATTACTACTTTCAATTCTAAATCACGACTCATGTAATTATTCTCATGAATTTTAATTTCTACGAGTCATAAGCTATCAACATATAATTCTTCATGAGAACACATTCCAATCAATTCTTTGATTTATCACTAAATATCACAAACCATTTTATACTATAAGTTAATGTTAGTATAGGTGCACTAACCAACCTTATTTTCATCTCCTTGAAACATTCCTGACATTTATCTATCCAAAGAAACTTGGCTCCCTTCTAAGTCAACTTAGATATTAGATTATATAGTCTTGAGAAATATAACACAAACCATTAGTAGAATCCTTAAAACACAAGAAAACAACATATCTAAATTATTATTTATAGTCTTCTCCATTTATCAATAATTTTTTTATTTAAAGGATACACTGATATACCATCACTGGAGATTATATGAACCAAGAATGAAACATTTTGTAACCAAAATTCACACTTGTGAAATTTGGAAAACAATTTATTTTTTACTTAGGGTATTAAAAACAATCTTAAAATGGTATTTATGCTCTTAATTTATCTTGTAATATATAATAATATCATTTATAAAGACTAAAAAATTGACCAAGGTAAACTATAAAGACTATATACATTAAATCCAAAATTATAGAAGAAGCATTAGTAAGTCCAAATAGAATCACTATAAATTCCTAATGATCACACTTTTAATGAAGGGATGTCTTGAGAATATAATTATTATTAAACCCAATTTATGATATATAGAATGAATTTCATTCAAGGAAAACTATTGATACCCATGAAGATGATTAAACATTCCATTACTATGGGGCATAGGATACTTTTTCTTGATAGTGGCCTTATTATTTTCTTGATAATTATTGACAAGATGCATTGATCCATCCTCTTTCTTAACACAATGAATTAGTGAACCCAATTGTGACATAATCGGGAGCATGAATCACTTATAAATATTCTCATAGAGTTGAATTTTCATTTCCTCCAACTCAATCAGGGCCATTTTATAAAGAATTCTTAAAATAGGTGTATCCCCAAATATGAGTTCTATTGAAAACACAACTTCAGAATTTGTGGGAAGACTATGTAATTAATTAGAATATACATAAACATAATCATAAAAAATAATCATATCATTAATGTTGAGTTTCAAAAAATCCAGTTAAGATAAATTACCCTCACAATTAGGTAATAATATTGAAACAATATATGTAACTTCCATTAGAAATTTACAACTATCTTCGCACTGAAATATGATCATAGGTTGGATAGGAATATAAATTATGACTTACCTCTCTTGTAAATTTATATTGAATCTATTTATAAAAGATAAAATACATTCTAAAAAACATATAAAATTTAACTAGACAAAGAATACAAAGATTTTTAAGAAGTAAATCCCCATGAACATTTATCAGGGAGAAAAAAATACACTTTAGATGTGATAATTATACCAGTAGGATTTTTTAATACTGCCTAAACATCAAATCATTGAAAGGGAGATATGATACCCTTATAAAATAATTCAGATATATATGAGTTGGTAGATCTAGAATCAAATAAAGCATTTTAAAAACTATATTGGATGGTTTGTTTTCCATCCACCACTTCATTATCATGACCTACTTGAGCAATTGTGATCACATGATATTTCCCTTTGTCTTTGGGAATATGATTTTGTTCATGTAAATTGTCATCATTAACAATTTTATTCATGTGCTGATTGGAATAATTTATATACTCATAGTAATTATATCTTTTTAGTGTGGGTGGCACATTTGTTTAAGATTTTCCACTCTTCTTTTAATTAATTTACCTCTTCACATTAATTCAACAATATTTTTCTCAATGAAATTATTTTAAAAACACTAAATATTTACAAAACCCTACAATTAAATTTACTTCATGATTTATTACACAAATATAACACAAAGGAAGATTAATTTTCATTACTCTATGGGTATTATTATTACAATTTCTTCAAAATTACAACATTTTCTTTTTTCCCTAAAACCATCAGAGCAATAAGAGCCTCCTATTTACATTTACAAATTAATATACTATGGATTTATTTATTTATAACTATAAATTTATATTATATCCAATTAATTTTAGAGATATTTTATTATTCCCCTAATTAAATGGCCAATTTTTTTTTCAGGATTGATGAGAAAAGTGGATGAATACATTGGAAATATGGTAAAAATTTCCTCATAGATACAATTTAATTCATAATAATTATTCTTTAGTTCCAAGAATTAATTTCCATTTTTTTTATGATTTCATAGAAAATACTTACTAAAATTAAAATAATTAATTATTCATGTGTTATGGAGTTATTTTTCTCCACTTTCCACATATTCTTGATAAGATCCCACAATTGATCTACTTCACCTTCCAAATGATATATTGTTGGGACAACTATTTTATGTCTCGAACACTATATAATGGAAAATATATTTTATTTGTTATTGATCCATTACTTTGAAAATATTTCATCAGAGGAACCACTAAAGTAAGGTGTGAGGTTCTATATAGAATCCTTGATAGTGAGTTATTGTTTCATTTGGATGTTTGTAAGATCAATATAATTCATGTTACCATTCATAACTTGAAAAATTTAGGTGAGAATAGTTGTAAGAATATGAATCCAAACACACATTTAATTTAGTTTCTCATGAGGATTATTATTTAGTTTCTCATCATATTTACTATTACCATGATTTTTTTAGGTCCAACAATTGAATAAGAATAAAAAAATATAGTTTTTGGAGAAATAATCATAGTGAGCAATTATGTAATAATGAAAAATAATTCATAGAATATATGAATCATGAAACCTCATTTTCTAATGATGAAACCTTTGGTTTAACCCAGGTCATCCATGATCATCATATATTCAAACAATTTATAGCTATTCATAAATAAAATTTGAATTAACACAAACATGTCCCCTGGGAGTGTGTAGATAGGTGTATAGTCTTAGGGCCACTCATCATGCACCAGTGAAAGTTGAGTTAATACCCAATCCTCTCCCTTAGTAGTTTTTAACACAAGTTTAATCTATTACATAGATGCATCTACATAAAAATATCTAGATAGGGATGTATTTTCAATGAAAACCACACAACCTCTACTTTAGCAAATGTATATGATGTTATCACATACTTAGATGTTTCAACAAGGTTTTTTTAAAACTTTCTATAATTCTATCCTACAAAATTAGGAAAAACCAATACTAATACCAACTATGGAAACCCAAGAATAAAATACAAAGATATTATATCATTTTAGATGAATATTCAATACATATCACGAAAAATAAACCCTACAACTATCATGGTTTAGTGTCTTTGAATACTAAATACATAATTGTCTTATTTCCAGAATGATCATAAACATCTCCCCAAAGATCTTCTCACATAGTACACTTCTTATAAATACCCTACATAAAACCTTTCATTAGAACCTTAGTAAAGGAAACATGAGAAAGGGTTTTATTAAATACTCGGTAAGGGTAAACATAATAAATAAAAAAAATGATCATAAATAAGAATAAATTAATAATACAGGTATGAAAACATGATCATATCTTATGAAAATCATACCCAATCTATCAAATATCATTAATTATACATAATGTAATAAGGATTTTTCATAAAAAACTACATAAGTTCTATGTGTTTGAAATCATTAATAATCAATAATGATCTATGAGAACATATCATAAGAATAAGAAATAAGTTGTTGACATTCACATAAGAATAGAAAACCATTTCCTTCGTCAAGTATCAATACCAAGACAATCATATTGAATTGGGTTTTCTACCTTTTCCATTATTTCCTTAAGAAAGGTTTACTCTTAGGATTATCTTTTTGAAAAAAATACCTTTATATAGCTATGTTCACTCCTTATTAAAGTTAGTAATATCCCACAAGATATACATCGATACCTAATTCATTAGAGGGATATATAATATCTATAAGGCCCCAACCTTAAACATTACTTATTATTGAATTAAATGAATAATTCACATTGAGGATATTTTCAGGTTTAGAGTTTTAGAGAATCAGGACATAACTAATACATCTGAAAGATTACAAAGTATACACTTCTACTAAGTTTAAATAAAATAAAAACTCTTAAAGAGAAACATGTCTAGTTCCATGTTTTAGATAGCATGTCTTTCCTTTATCCCATCCTTGACCCTATTCATCTTTAAGTCCTCTGGAAAACATTTCAAAAACATGGGATGAGCATAAAAAGCCCAGTAAAGGATACACAGAGAAGAAAAAGTATTAGTTTTTCAAAATAATAAGTAAACCAAGAATACTTTATCAAAGTAATACTTTTCACCTTTATGAAGTAGTAAAAAAAATCTTTACTGAATAAAAGATCAGTACTTACCCATTTTGTAACCAAAAGATTACCATAAAAACCCATATAAAGAACACATAACATATAAAGGTAACTTGGGACATAAACATACTTAAATGGAATAACCATATGGTCAACTTCCACACATATCACTTAATGGAATAACCATACGGCCGACTTCCATACCCAATGCATTGGAGGTTATAACGTAACCACCCATCCTGGTATTCACGGCACCACATGTCATATGATTTATCACATAACCACCCGTAAAATGTCCAAGTACCATCATTACACATAAAATATTGAATATATAAACATTTCAATAACAAAATTTCATTTTAAATCACAATAAGTAATTCCAAGATATTGAATTAATCAATCCATTTTCAAAAATAATTTAAAATAGATTTTTGAATCAAAGTGTCCCATACCACTTTGAAGATTTTAATGGAATTATAATTTTAAAACATTAATGTCCATATAAATAAATACTGAAAACCATTTTGAAAACATGGAATTTAAAGATAAATATTTAGAATAATGAATCTTTAAAACATTTAAAACGATATTTTTGTTAAAGAGTTTTTAACAAAATGAGAGACTCTGAATAAAAATAATTGAGGAATAACATTTAATCTGAAATTTATAATATCATGAGAATAAATGGATTCATGATATAATATGTCAAAGGACAGTATACACACCATATAAGAGTGAATTGGTTCATAACAACAATGAAGTCCCAATGGAAATGTAAATTGATATGGAATCCATTATAGGGATGGTATCCTTAAATTAAGGATAAATCTACCACATAATTAAGTGTGAGAAATATAAATACACAGAATATAAGTGGATATTAAGTGTGAAACTATCAGAGGTCATTCACACATAATCTTGGAAAAACAAAACCAATGACATAGATATTTAACTCAATGAAATGAGATTGAGTTATGATTTCCCATACAAGTTCGTAAGAATTTATCAATGAGATGATTATGTGTAGAAATAGTACATCCAAACAAAGGTTTTTGGAAATTACAACATAGATATTACACACATAATCTTGGAATAATAAAATCAATAAGTAGAGGTTTAACCCAAATAATTTAAAGTGGGTTAAAAAGTTCTCTTAGAGAAATCCGACAGCCTAACAACGTCACTTTAAAATTCAGAAAATGAGTTGATGAGAGAGAAAATGGTATCTCATCACTTGGACATAAAATTTACATAAATAAGGATATTTAAGAACATATCCCAACATAATAGTATGTGAATTAAAATACATAACAAAAGAAGTCTTTTAAAAAGAGGAGGGTGAAAGGTCCCCTTACCGAGTTGGGTAACTTTCGAAACGTACACCCCAAGGAAGAAGGGTCATACAATGAAGATTTAAATACCCATAAATGTAATTATACTAAAAAAAGTGTATAATAATGGGCAGTACATACAACACTCAAAGGAAATAGTGGAAAACGTAGAATAAATGTCACAGGAATAAAAGTGAGATGAAAAATCTCTTACGAAAACTCCGCAGCCTAACGATGCCACTTAAAACATCAAAAAATGGATTTATGAGATCAAATAGGGTCTCTCATAATATTAACATAAAAAGAAAAGTATGAGGAATATAAAAGAACATCCCCAAACATAAGAAATACGAGCTTAAAATAAATGACATAAAAGAGAGTACTTAAAAAGAAAGAGAGAGGTTGGATCCCTTACCTCATGTCCGACATGACTCGATCGTTATTTAATATCCTGAATAATAAAATTTGGTAAATTTATAATTTCTTAAGGAAATAATTTAAATATTATTATTCAGTTCATATCACATATTATAATGTTATAATAATTGGTCAATAAAGTGAGTTCATATCAGATGTTTTTGTCGATGTTCGGTACATGAGTAAAAATTGAACTTGTTGGACAAGAATTGTCCATGTAGTTATAGGTACATCATCTACAGAATAGTATTAATGTTTTAAATATCATATATATCGAGTATATATTCATTTTTTTACTATTTCATAACATTTTGAGATAAAAAATTAAAAGCACCGTTCATGGAGACGGTAGGCCGTACGTACGCATGAACGCAACTTTCATTTTTTTGTCATATTAATGGAATTAAAGTTAAAAGAGAGATATATATATTATAATTACAGAATTATATAAATCATTTAGATGTAATATAATACATATATATCCATTATATATATGTACTTATAATAGTACATAACATAGGGAGATAAGAAATGAAATGTACCGTTCATGGAGACGGTAAGCCGTACGTACGCATGAACGCTACTTTCATTTCTTTGGCACATTAATGAAATTAAAACTAGATGAGAGATATTTATATATTATAATTCTAGTATAATATATATGTTATATATATCACATAATTTCATCAATTTTATTCTTTATACATTCCATGCATTACATGAACGAGTCACATCACTTGAGGGGGCGGTAGTCCACACTTCCTCAAATAAAGTTATCTCATTTACACAACATGAAAACCATAAAGGTATGTATTAAATATAAAATACAGGAGAATATAGATAAAATAAATATAATATATATCATAAATAAATATAGTTCCATCATAATGGCCACCATGAGAGGTGGTATGAGAAGATAGAACAATCATCATTTCGTGAGGCAGTAATTCGCCATCCACAGAAACAATATGTTCTTTAACCATTAGACGGAGGTGTGTGTTAGTGTAGCTCGAATAATCCTCATAAAAACATCCTAGTATATTGAAGATACTGTTTTTATTACAAAATAAATAAATAAAAAGAGTTTAGGGGTTTGGAGAAGCAAAATAAAACAAAAGAACACTAGGGAAGACATTACCTTTAAAACGTGTAACTCTTTTTGATTTGAGCTCAAAGGCTTCCTTGGGAAGACTTATGCCCAAAGTGAGGCTTCTAGGAGTAATATAGGGATTTGGAGAGAAAGAATGGGCAGGGGTTGGCCGAGCCAAAGGCTTGAGAGGTGTGAGTAAGGTGGTAGAGGTTGGGGCCTTTTATAAGACGAGAGGAGGGGCACTCTTGGAAAGTTATAAAAGGTTAATTTAATATAAAATGATTTTTTTAGGATTTTAAAGGTCCCAAAATTATATATTTCGAGGTTAAGGTGATAATAATTATAAATCCACACATCCAATAGGTTTTTGACATGTTTAGGTCTTATATTTTACATTATCTTTTCATTTTATTTAAATCGTTAAATAATGAGGTAATCACTACATCATCATGGTGTCATAAATAATTTAATTTATTTAATGTCTAAAAATTATAAAAAAATATCATGATTTAGGAAATATTTTTAGCTTTCTAATTAATATTTATAGTTAAAAATATGACTTGTATAACCCCATTTAAAAATTGTTTTAGTAAAATAACTCATGTTTGTGACATTTTTATTTTAACTTTAAATAAAAAGTTATTTATGTCATTTTCCTACCAAAGTGGCTCGATGGGGTCCCCAAGTTGACCCATGGATTGTCTTGGTCAGCCAGGACACATACAATGAGGTTAGGACATGTGTCTAGATCATTTCATATTATTAAAACATTATTTTTACCTTAAATTACACTAATTACCTTTAATCGCGATTAATAAAACTTAAAAGTTACTATTCACCAAAAATTATTTTAATCTCATTGAACCAAATTTTACTTCTTAATGAAAAACATGTATGTCAGATTTTTTAAAATCAAATCACAAAAGTCTCAAAGTTTCATTTAAACAAAAAACCAGTTTCTTTAACTACCACTTAGTGGTTTCACTATTCATCAAAAATTGAAGTTTTTCAGAAAAATACCAAAAATTCACCCTAAGCTATATTTGATATTCTGAATTCAAAAATGATTTCTATTTTAAAAAGTTCAAAACATATAAGTTGCATTAATTAATTTAATAATTAATTCCCGCTGTCAAAACAAATAGCGTGTTTTTAAGAAACAATATCTATTAAAAGATTGACACTAGTTTAAGTCCAATTTCAAAGTGAAATTAATTCCAATGACCACCATTGGATTAAATGGTAAAAATATATTCTAAATACACTTTAATCTCAATTAAAAATATAATCTATCCATATAAATAAATCATATTAAAAGTAGGATTTTAATTAAAATGAAACATTTTCAATAAAAATGATCTCTATCGGAAAAATAACAAAAATTTACACAAAGTAAATTTTGATGTCCAGATTCTAAATAAGGATTTTATTTTGTCAAATACAATATATAAAATTGTCAAAATTATATTTAAAAAGGGTTCTCCATCAAAAGGCGTTTAATCAACCTTTCAAAGAATATTAGAAGATTTATGCTTAAAATTGGATTCATTTTCATTTTAAGCCTCCAACATTTATTGGATAAAAGTAAAAATATTTGGAAAAAATATATAATCATTTTTTAGTTAGTTCTGTTCATTCCCACCATTACAACGGCTAGGCGTTAACTACCATTTAAAATAATATTATTTTACTATTAGAGTGCAATGTAAGATTTCAAAGAAACTCGTTGTTGTGTATTGGGTACACCATCGAGCATAGCATTCCCTTTAAAGTAATATTAATATTTTATTCACAAATATGGATAAATATGAAAATTTCACATTCTTTATTTACCTGGGGTGTTACATCCTTCCCCCCATTTGGGAATTACATCCTCACAATTTTAAAAATTAGGCTTGGAAACTTCATTGAAAATCCCAAATCAGAACAAGAGTCAGTAAAACTATCACTTTAAAATAAAGAAAGAGAAGTAAAAAGGTCACCCAAGTTAACCCATACTAGGATTACATGTAGAAAAATATGGACATGGAGGAGAAAAACAAGGTTCATGTTCCGAGGGAGAGTGATAGAAAACATGTTTAGGAGAAAGTTAACTACCAGAAAATCACAAACTTGTGATGGGTTAAACGGTATTTGATTCCCCAGTAGGAAAAATTAACCGACAACATTTTTGTTTTAAAGTTACTTTTCATTGAGGAATTTATTTATAAGCATAACTAAAACATAATGAAACATACTTACTTATCATGTTGACTTTCAACTTTTACTATATTTCTTACACGAACTCATATTTTCTTCAAAAGATGAGTATTTAGGATGACTTGTTTACATTAAGAGAGCTATAATCAACTTCTAGAGAATCACCTAATCCACAAAAAGAGAACTATATAATTCCCATGTCTTTAGACCATAACCAAAGCTAAAACCAAAAAGGTTAGTATGAGATCAGATAATACCCAAAAAGGATAATCCTTTATAAAAAAAATCTATTCTAAATCTCCAAAATATGTCAAACAATACCCAAAGTTCAATAAAGGCCATTCAATAAACAATTTGTCCATAAAATTATTCAAAGTAAACCAAAATAAGATTGAAACCCAAATATTTTAAGGATTTATTCACATAGTCTTCCAAGGTAAAAAATAACATTTATCTCCAAATAACATTAGTTTCTCTTAAAGTCTCATATTGAAAAGTAATTAACCTAATCACATATCCTCGATGATAGGTTAATCATTTCCATAGATAAACCAAAATAAACTTACTATTGATTCCTAAAATCATCTAACTAAAAAGAATTAGTCAAACTAACCAGGGACTTCACGTAGGCTAGTGGTAGGTAATAAATACCAGTCGTACTTTGGTTGTGGGTTTGATTCCCACAGCTTTTCCTGACGTGACGAGTTGTCACACGGTCTGCGTGTTGTCCCTTTTCCAAAACTACATAATTCTTAAAACATTCCCCAAAACAAGATAAAATCTTCAAAAATGCTCATAACATATTTTAACCTCAATTTTATCTCATGCCTTTCATTTTCCATCATATCATAGAGTAACCCATAATTAACTAAAAAGTAAGGATCATATAAACCCTAATGGTTACCTTTATAATTATTACTTGAACTTCCACATCGAGTTGGTCATCTTGTACAAGATGCATTAGAGAACTCACCAAGGTTCAAGTGGTTGATCTTGACTCCTTGATAGTTGTTTTAGCACAACCACGATATTCCTCATTGAATCCCCTATTTCATCCAGTCTGTTAATTAGAGAACCACCACAGTTTCCATCAAACCCATTTTCACTTTGGTGCATTCTAGATCCATCCATTTACTAAAAACAGAAATGTTAGTGTGCTTATATCAACAAAATCATCATGTACTAATGAGGAAGATAAAAACTAAGATATACTTACTCATTCAATTTATCTAAAAACAATGACTCTTTCTGAAATCCTATCCATTATGGTAATGTCACTTATACTTATAGAATACCCTAACCTCTAAAGTTATCTAAACCGACCTCTGATACCAACTATAAGGCCCTGACCTTAAACATTACTTATTATTGAATTAAATAAATAATTCACATTGAGGATCTTTTCTGGTTTAGAGTTTTAGAGAATTAGGACATAACTAATACATCTCAAAGATTACAAAGTATACACCTCTACTAAGTTTCCATAAAATAAAAACTCTTAAAAAGAAACATGTCTAGTTCCATGTTTTAGATAGCATGTCTTTCCTTGATCCCATCCCTGACCCTATTCATCTTTAATTCCTATGGAAAACATTTCAAAAACATGGGATGAGTATAAAAATCCCAGTAAAGGATACACAAAGAAGGAAAACTGTTAGTTTTTCAAAATAACAAGTAAAACAAGAATAATTTATCAAAGTAATACTTTTCACCTTTATGAAGTAGTAAAAAAACTCTTCACTAAATAAAAGATCATTACTTACCCCTTTTGTAACCAAAAGATTACCATAAAAACCCATATAAAGAACACATAACATATAAAGATAACTTGGGAAATAAACATACTTAAATGGAATAACCATATGGTTGACTTCCACACATATCACTTAATGGAATAGCCATACGACCGACTTCCATACCCAATGCATTGGAGGTTATAACAAAACCACCCATCCTGGTATTCACGACACCACCCGTCATATTGTTTATCAAGTAACCACCCGTAAAATGTCCAAGTACTATAATTACACATAAAATATTGAAAATATAAACATTTCAATAACAACATTTCATTTGTAATTACAATAAGTAATTCCAAGATATTGAATTAATCAATCCATTTTCAAAAATCATTTAAAAGAGATTTTTGAATCAAAGTGTCTCATACCACTTTGAAGATTTTAATGGAATTATAATTTTAAATCATTAATGTCCATATAAATAAATACTGAAAACCATTTTGAAAACATGGACATTAAAGATAAAGATTTAGAATAATGAATCTTTAATCATTTAAAATGATATTTTTGTTAAAGAGTTTTTAACAAAATGAGAGACTCTTGAAAACAAATAATTGTGGAATAAAATTTAATCCTAACTTTTATAATATCATGAGAATAAAGGGATTCATGATATAATATGTCAAAGGACCATATAAAAACCATATAAGAGTGAATTGGTGCATAACAACAATGAAGTCTCATTGGAAATGTAAATTGAGATGGAATCCATTATAAGGATAGTATCCTTAAATTAAGGATAAATCTATCACATAATTATGTGTGAGAAATATAAATACACCCAATATAAGTGGATATTAAGTGTGAAACAATCAGAGGTCATTCACACATAATCTTGGAAAAACAAAACCAATGACATAGATATTTAACTCAATGAAATGAGATTGAGTTATGATTTCCCATACAAGTTCGTAAGAATTTATCAATGAGATGATTATGTGTAGAAATAGTATATCCACACAAAGGTTTTTGAAAATTACAACATAGAGATTCCACACATAATCTTGTCATAATAAAATCAATATGTATAGGTTTAACCCAAAGAATTGAAAGTGGGTTAAGAAATTCCCTTACAGAAATCCGATAGCCTAACGACGTCACTTTAAAATTCAGAAAATGAGTTGATGAGAGAGAAAATTGTATCTCATCACTTGGATATAAAATTTACATAAACAATTATATATAATAACATATCCCAACATAATAGTATGTGAATTAAAAGACATAACAAAAGAAGTCTCTTAAAAAGAGGAGGGTGAAAGGTCCCCTTACCGAGTTAGGTAACTTTCAAAATGTACACCCCATGGAAGAAGGGTCATACAATGAAGATGTAAATACCCATAAATGAAATTATACTACAAAAAGTGTATAATAATGGTCAGTAAATACACCACTCAAAGTAAATATTGGAAAACGTAGCATAAATGTCACGGGAATAAAAGTGAGATGAAAAATCCCTTACGAAAACTCAACAGCCTAACGACCCCACCTAAAACTTCCAAAAATGGATTTATGAGATCAAATAGGGTCTCTCATAATATGAAAATAAAACTTAAAGTATGAGAAATATAAAAGAACATCCCCAAACATAAGAAATATGAGCTTAAATGAAATGACATAAAAGTGAGTACTTAAAAAGAAAGAGAGAGGTTGGATCCCTTACCTCGTGTCCGACATGACTCGATCATTCTTTAATCTCCTGAATAATAAAATTTGGTCAATTTATAATTTCTTAAGTAAATCCTTTAAATATTATTATTCAGTTCATATCACATATTATAATGTTATAATAATTGGTTAAAAAAGTGAGTTCATATCAGACGTTTTTGTCGATGTTCGGTACATAAGTAAAAATTGAACTTGTTGGAAAAGAATTTTCCATGTAGTTATAGGTACATCATCTCCAGAATAGTATTAATGTTTTAAATATCATATATATCCAGTATATATTCATTTTTTACTATTCCATAACATTTGGAGATAAAAAATTAAAAGCACCGTTCATGGAGACGGTAGGCCGTACGTACGCATGAACGCTACTTTCATTTTTTTGTAATATTAATGGAATTAAAGTTAAAAGAGAGAGATATATATTATAATTACAGAATGATATCCATAATTTATATTTAATATAAGACATATATATCCATTATATATATGTACTTATAATATTACATAACATTTGGAGATAAGAAATGAAATGTACCGTTCATGGAGACGGTAAGCCGTACGTACGCATGAACGCTACTTTCATTTCTTTGGAACATTAATGAAATTAAAACTAGATGAGATATATATATATATATATAAATTATAATTCCATTATAATATATATTTTATATATATCACATAAGTTCCTCAATTTCATTCTTTATACATTCCATGTATTGCATGAACGAGTCACATCACTTGAGGGGGCAGTAGTCCACACTTCCAAAATGAAATTATCACATTTGCACAACATGAAAACCATAAAGGTATGTATTAAATATAAAATAAAGAATCATAGAGAGGAAATAAATATAATATATATCATAAATAAATATAATTCCATCATAATGGCCACCATGAGAGGTGGTGTGAGAAGATAGAACAATCATCATTTCGTGAGGCAGTAATTCACCATCCACAGAAACAGTATGTTCTTTAACCATTAGATGGAGGTGTGTGTTAGTGTATCTAGAATACTCCTCATAAAAAAATCCTAGTATATTGAAGATACTGGTGTTGTTACAAAATAAATAAATAAAAATAGTTTAGTGGGTTGGAGAAGAAAAATAAAACAAAAGAACACCAGGGAAGACATTACCTTTAAAACGGGTAACTCTTTTTGATTTGAGCTCAAAGGATTCCTTGGGAAGACTTCTACCCAAAGTGAGGCTTCTATGAGTAATAGAGGGATGTGGAGAGACAAAATGGGTAGGTTTTGGCCAATACAAAGGCTTGAGAGGTGTGGGTAAGGTGGTAGAGGTGGGGGCCTTTTATAAGAGGAGAGGAGGGGCACTCTTGGAATGTTATAAAAGGTTACTTTATTATAAAATGTTTTTTTTTTCCGATTTTAAAGGTCCCAAAATTATATATTTCTAGGGTAAGGTGATAAGAGTTATAAATCCACCCATCCAATAGGTTTTTGACACGTGTAGGTCTTATATTTTACATTATCTTTTCATTTTATTTAAATCGTTAAATAATGAGGTAATCACTGCATCATCATGGTGTTATAAACAATTTAATTTATTTAAAGTCTAAAAATTATAAAAAAAATATCATGATGTAGGAAATATTTTTAGACTTATAATGAATATTTATAGTAAAAAATATGACTTGTATAACCCCATTTAATTTTTTTTAGTAAAATAAGTCATGTTTGTGACATTTTTATTTTAACTTTAAATAAAAAGTTATTTATGTCATTTTCCTACCAAAGTGGCTCCATGGGGTCCCCAAGTTGACCCATGTATTGTCTTGGTCGGCCATGACACATCCAATGAAGGTATGACTTGTTTATAGATCATTTCATATTATTAAAACATTATTTTTACCTTAAATTACATTAATTACCTTTAATCGCGATCAATAAAACTTAAAAGTTACTATTAAAAAAAATTATTTTAATCTCATTGAACCAAATTTTACTTCTTAATGACAACCATGTATGTAAGATTTTTGAAAATCAAATCACAGAAGTGGCAAAGTTTCATTTAAACGAAAAATCAGTTTCTTTAACTACCACTTAGTGGTTTCACTATTCATCAAAAATTGAAGTTTTTCAGAAAAATACCAAAACTTCACCCTTAGCTATATTTGATATTACGAGTTCAAAAATAAAGTCTATTTTAAAAAATTCAGAATATATAAGTTTCATTAATTAATTTTATAATTAACTCCCACTGTCAGAACAAATAGCGCGTTTTTAAGAAACAATATCTATTAAAAGATTGACACTAGTTTAAGTCCAATTTCAAAGTGAAATTAATTAAAATGAACACCATTGGATTAAATGGTAAAAATATATTCTAAATAAACTTTAATATCAATTAAAAATATAATCTTTCCATATAAATAAATCAGATTAAAAGGAGGATTTGAATTAAAATGCAACATTTTCAATAAAAATGATCTTTATCGGAAAAATATCAAAAATTTACACAAAATAAATTTTGATGTCCAGATTCTAGATAAGGATTTTATTTTGTCAAATACAACATATAAAATTATTAAAATTATATTTAAAAAGGGTTCTCCATCAAAAGGCGGTTAATCAACCTTTCAAAGAATATTAGAAGATTTATGCTTAAAATTGGATTCATTTTCATTTTAAACCTCTACATTTATTGCTTAAAAGTAAAAATATTTGGAAAACATATATAATCATTTTTTAGTTAGTTCCGTTCATTCCCACCATTACAAAGGCTAGGAGTTAACTACCATTTAAAATAATATTATTTTATTATTAGAGTGCAACGTAAGATTTCAAAGAAACTTGTTGTTGTGTATTGGGTACGCCATCGAGCATAGCGTTCCCTTTAAAGTAATATTAATATTTTATTCACAAATACGGATAAATATGAAAATTTCAAATTCTTTATTTACCTAGGGTGTTACATCCTTCCCCCCATTTGGGAATTGCGTCCTCACAATTTTAAAAATTAGGCTTGGAAACTTCATTGAAAATCCCAAATCGGAACAAGAGTCAGTAAAACTATCACTTTAAAATAAAGAAAGATAAGTACAAAGGTCACCCGAGTTAACCCATACTAGTATTCCATGTAGGAAAATATGGACATGGAGGAGAAAACAAAGGGTCATGTTCCGAGGGAGAGTGATAGAAAACATGTTTAGGAGAAAGTTAACCACCAGAAAATCACAAACTTGTGATGGGTTAAACGGTATTTGATTCCCCAGTAGGAAAAATTAACAGACAACATTTTTGTTTTCAAGTTACTTTTCATTGAGGAATTTATTTATAAGCGTAGCTAAAACAAAATGAAACATACTTACTTGTCATGTTGACTTTCAACTTTTACTAGATTTCTTACACGAACTCATATTTTCTTCAAAAGATGAGTATTTAGGATGACTTGCTTACATTAAGAGAGCTATAATCAACTTCTAGAGAATCACCTAATACACAAAAGAGAACTATATAATTCCCATGTCTTTAGACCATAACCAAAGCTAAAACCAAAAAGGTTAGTATGAGATCAGATAATACCCAAAAAGGATAATCCTTTATAAAAAAAATATAATCTTAATCTCCAAAATATGTCAAACAATACCCAAAGTTCAACGAAGACCATTCAATAAACAATTTGTCCATAAAATTATTCAAAGTAAACCAAACTAATATTGAATCCCAAATATTTGAAGGATTTATTCACATAGTCTTCCAAGGTAAAAAATAACATTTATCTCCAAATAACATTAGTTTCTCTTAAAGTCTCATATTGAAAAGTAATTAACCTAATCACATATCCTCCATGATAGGTTAATAATTTCCATAGATAACCCAAAATAAACTTACTCTTGATTCCTAAAATCATCTAACTAAAAAGAATTAGTCAAACTAACCAGGGACTTCATGTAGTACAGTGGTAGGTGATAAATACTAGTCGTACTTTGGTTGTGGGTTTGATTCCCACAGCTTTGCCCGACGCGACGAGTTGTCACACGGTCTGCGTGTTGTCCTTTTTCCAAAACTACATAATTCTTAAAACATTCCCCAAAACGAGATAAAATCTTCAAAAATGATCATAACATATTTTAACCTCAATTTTATCTCATGCCTTTCATTTTCCATCATATCATAGAGTAACCCTTAATTAACTAAAAAGTAAGGATCATATAAACCCTAATGGTTACCTTTATAATTATTACCTGAACTTCCACATCGAGTTGGTCATCTTGTACAAGATGCATTAGAGAACTCACCAAAGTTCAAGTGGTTGATATTGACTCCTTGATAGTTGTTTTAGCACAACCACGAGATTCCTCATTGAATCCCCCATCTCATCCAGTCTCTTAATCAGAGAACCACCACAGTTTCCATCAAACCCATTGTCACTTTGGTGCCTGCTAGATCCATCCATTTACTAAAAACAGAAATGTTAGTGTGCGTATATCAACAAAATCATCATGTTCTAATGAGGAAGATAAAAACTAAGATATACTTACTCATTCACTTTATCTAAAAACTATGACTCTTTCTGAAATACTAGCCATTATGGTAATGTCACTTATACTTATAGAATACCCTAACCTCTAAAGTTATCTAAACCGACCTCTGATACCAACTATAAGGCCCTGACCTTAAGCATTACTTATTATTGAATTAAATAAATAATTCACATTGAGGATATTTTCTGGTTTAGAGTTTTAGAGAATTAGGACATAACTAATACATCTCAAATATTACAAAGTATACACTTTTACTAAGTTTCCATAAAATAAAAACTCTTAAAAAGAAACATGTCTAGTTCCATGTTTTAGATAGAATGTCTTTCCTTGATCCCATCCTTGAACCTATTCATCTTTAAGTCCTGTGAAAACATTTCAAAAACATGGGATGAGCATAAAAAGCCCAGTAAAGGATACACAAATAAGGAAAACTATTATTTTTTCAAAAAAACAAGTAAACCAAGAAGACTTTATCAAATTAATACTTTTCACCTTTATGAAGTAGTAAAAAAAACTCTTCACTGAATAAAAGATCATTACTTACTCCTTTTGTAACCAAAATATTACCATAAAAACCCATATAAAGAACAAATAACATATAAAGGTAACATGGGACATAAACATACTTAAATGGAATAACCATATGGTCGACTTAAACACATATCACTTAATGGAATATCCATACGATCGACTTCCATACCCAATGCATTGGAGGTTATAACAAAACCACCCATCCTGGTATTCACGGCACCACCCATCATATGGTTTATCACGTAACCACCCGTAAAATGTCCAAGTACCATAATTACACATAAAATATTGAAAATATAAACATTTCAATAACAACATTTCATTTGTAATCACAATAAGTAATTCCAAGATATTGAATTAATCAATCCATTTTCAAAAATCATTTAAAAGAGATTTTTGAATCAAAGTGTCTCATACCACTTTGAAGATTTTAATGGAATTATAATTTTAAAACATTAATTTACATATAAATAAATACTGAAAACCATTTTGAAAACATGGACATTAAAGATAAAGATTTAGAATAATGAATCTTTAAAACATTTAAAATGATATTTTTGTTAAAGAGTTTTTAACAAAATGAGAGACTCTTGAAAACAAATAATTGCGGAATAACATTTAATCCTAACTTTTATAATATCATGAGAATAAAGGTATTCATGATATAATATGTCAAAGGATAGTATACACACCATATAAGAGTGAATTGGTGCATAACAACAATGAAGCCTCATTGGAAATGTAAATTGAGATGGAATCCATTATAAGGATGGTATCCTTAAATTAAGGATAAATCTATCACATAATTATGTGTGAGAAATATAAATACACCCAATAAAAGTGGATATTAAGTGTGAAACAATCAGAGGTCATTCACACATAATCTTGGAAAAACAAAACCAATGAAATAGATATTTAACTCAATGAAATGAGATTGAGTTATGATTTCCCATAAAAGTTCGTAAGAATTTATCAATGAGATGATTATGTGTTGAAATAGTATATCCACACAAAGGTTTTTGAAAATTACAACATAGAGATTCCACACATAATCTTGTCATAATAAAATCAATATGTAGAGGTTTAACCCAAATAATTGAAAGTGGGTTAAGAAGTTCCCTTACAGAAATCCGACAGCCTAACGACGTCACTTTAAAATTCAGAAAATGAGTTGATGAGAGAGAAAATGGTATCTCATCACCTGGATATAAAATTTACATAAATAAGGATATATAAGTACATATCCCAACATAATAGTATGTGAATTAAAAGACATAACAAAATATGTCTCTTAAAAAGAGGAGGGTGAAAGGTCCCCTTACCGAGTTGGGTAACTTTTAAAACGTACACCCCATTGAAGAAGGGTCATAAAATGAAGATGTAAATACCCATAAATAAAATTATACTAAAAAAAGTGTATAATAATGGTTAGTACATACACCACTAAAAGGAAATAGTGGAAAACGTAGCATAAATTTCACGGGAATAAACGTGAGATGAAAAATCCCTTAGGAAAACTCAGCAGCCTTACAGCCCCACCTAAAACTTCCAAAAATGGATTTATGAGATCAAATAGGGTCTCTCATAATATGAAAATAAAATGTACAGTATGATGAATATAAAATAAAATCCCCAAACATAAGAAAGATGAGCTTAAATGAAATGACATAAAAGAGAGTACTTAAAAAGAAAGAGAGAGGTTGGATCCCTTACCTCATGTCCGACATGACTCGATCATTCTTTAATCTCCTGAATAATAAAATTTGGTCAATTTATAATTGCTTAAGGACATCCTTTAAATATTATTCTTCAGTTAATATCACATATTATAATGTTATAATAATTGGTTAATAAAGTGAGTTCACATTAGACGTTTTTGTCGATGTTCGGTACGTGAGTAAAAATTGAACTTGTTGGAAACGAATTTTCCATGTAGTTATAGGTACATCATCTCCCGAATAGTATTAATGTTTTAAATATCATATATATCTAGTATATATTTATTTTTTACTATTCCATAACATTTGGAGATAAAAAATTAAAAGCACCGTTCATGGAGACGGTAGGCCATACGTACGCATGAACGCTACTTTCATTTTTTTGTCATATTAATGGAATTAAAGTTAAAAGAGAGAGATATATATTATAATTACAGAATGATATCCATCATTTATATGTAATATAAGACATATATATCCATTATATATATGTACTTATAATAGTACATAACATTTGGAGATAAGAAATGAAATGTACCGTTCATGGAGACGGTAAGCCGTACGTACGCATGAATGCTACTTTCATTTCTTTGGCACATTAATGAAATTAAAACTAGATGAGATATATATATATTATAATTCCAGTATAATATATATGTTATATATATCACATAATTTCATCAATTTCATTCTTTATACATTCCATGCATTGCATGAACGAGTGACATCACTTGAGGGGGCGGTAGTCCACACTTCCTCAAATGAAGTTATCACATTTGCACAACATGCAAACCATAAAGGTATGTATTAAATATAAAATACAGAAGAATAGAGAGTAAATAAATATAATATATATCATAAATAAATATAGTTCCATCATAATGGCCACCATGAGAGGTGGTATGAGAAGATAGAACAATCATCGTTTCGTGAGGCATTAATTCGCCATCCACAGAAACACTATGTTCTTTAACCATTAGACGGAGGTGTGTGTTAGTGTAGCTAGAATAATCCTCATAAAAACATCCTAGTATATTGAAGATACTGGTTTTGTTACAGAAGAAATAAATAAAAATACTATAGGGGGTTGGAGAAGAAAAATAAAACAAAAGAACACTAGGGAAGACATTACCTTTAAAACGGGTAACTCTTTTTGATTTGAGCTCAAAGGCTTCCTTGGGAAGCCTTCTGCCCAATGTGAGGCTTCTTGGAGTAATATATGGATGTGGAGAGACAAAATGGGCAGGGGTTGGCCGATCCAAAGGCTTGAGAGGTGTGGGTAAGGTGGTAGAGGTGGGGGCCTTTTATAAGAGGAGAGGAGGGGCAATCTTGGAAAGTTATAAAAGGTTACTGTATTATAAAATGATTTTTTTTTTCAGATTTTAAAGGTCCCAAAATTATATATTTATAGGGTAAGGTGATAAGAGTTCTAAATCCACCCATCCAATAGGTTTTTGACATGTTTAGGTCTTATATTTTACATTATCTTTTCATTTTATTTAAATCGTTAAATAATGAGGTAATTGCTGCATCATCATGGTGTCATAAATAATTTAA
Source organism: Viscum album (assembly GCA_963277665.1). Lineage (NCBI taxonomy): Eukaryota > Viridiplantae > Streptophyta > Magnoliopsida > Santalales > Viscaceae > Viscum > Viscum album. The sequence continues at coordinate 1,584,724,654 of OY728141.1, read as the reverse complement.
TTTATTTAAAGTATAAAAATTATAAAAAATATCATGATGTAGCAAATGTTTTTAGATTTCTAATTAATATTTATAGTAAAAAATATGACTTGTATAACCCCATTTAAATTTTTTTTAGTAAAATAACTCATGTTTGGGACATTTTTATTTTAACTTTAAATAAAAAGTTATTTATGTCATTTTCCTACCAAAGTGGCTCGATGGGGTCCCCAAGTTGACCCATGTATTGTCTTGGTCTGAAATGACACATCCAATGAGGGTAGGACATGTGTCTTGATCATTTCATATTATTAAAACATTATTTTTACCTTAAATTACACTAATTACCTTTAATCGCGATTAATAAAACTTATAAGTTACTATTCACCAAAAATTATTTTAATCTCATTGAACCACATTTTACTTCTTAATGACAACCATGTATGTCAGATTTTTGAAAATCAAATTACAGAAGTGGAAAAGTTTCATTTAAACGAAAAATCAGTTTCTTTAACTACCACTTAGTGGTTTCACTATTCATCAAAAATTGAAGTTTTTCGGAAAAATACCAAAAATTCACCCCTAGCTATATTTGATATTCCGAGTTAAAAAATGATTTCTATTTTAAAAAATTCAAAACTTATAAGTTTCATTAATTAATTTTATAATTAATTCCCCCTGTCAAAACAAATAGCGTGTATTTAAGAAACAATATTTATTAAAAGATTGACACTAGTTTAAGTCCAATTTCAAAGTGAAATTAATTCCAATGACCACCATTGGATTAAATGGTAAAAATATATTCCAAATAAACTTTAATATCAATTAAAAATATAATCTATCCATATAAATAAATCAGATTAAAAGGAGGATTTGAATTAAAATGCAACATTTTCAATAAAAATGATCTTTATCGGAAAAATAACAAAAATTTACACAAAGTAAATTTTGATATCCAGATTCTAAATAAGGATTTTATTTTGTCAAATACAACATATAAAATTGTCAAAATTATATTTAAAAAGTGTTCTCCATCAAAATGCAGTTAATAAACCTTTCAAAGAATATTAGAAGATTTATGCTTAAAATTGGATTCATTTTCATTTTAAGCCTCTAACATTTATTGGATAAAAGTAAAAATATTTGGAAAACATATATAATCATTTTTTAGTTAGTTCTGTTCATTCCCAACATTACAAAGGCTAGGAGTTAACTACCATTTAAAATAATATTATTTTATTATTAGAGTGCAACGTAAGATTTCAAAGAAACTCGTTGTTGTGTATTGGGTACGCCATCGAGCATAGCATTACCTTTAAAGTGATATTAATATTTTATTCACAAATATGGATAAATATGAAAATTTCACATTCCTTATTTACCTGGGGTGTTACATACTTCCCCCCATTTGGGAATTGCATCCTCACAATTTTAAAAATTGGGCTTGGAAACTTCATTGAAAATCCCAAATCGGAACAAGATTCAGTAAAACTATCACTTTAAAATAAAGAAAGAGAAGTACAAAGGTAACCCGAGTTAACCCATACTAGGATTCCATGTAGGAAAATATGGACATGGAGGAGAAAACAAAGGGTCATGTTCCGAGGGAGAGTGATAGAAAACATGTTTAGGATAAAGTTAACCACCAGAAAATCACAAACTTGTGATGGGTTAAACGGTATTTGATTCCCCAATAGGAAAAATTAACAGACAACATTTTTGCTTTCAAGATACTTTTCATTGAGGAATTTATTTATAAGCATAACTAAAACAAAATGAAACATACTTACTTGTCATTTTGACTTTCAACTTTTACTAGATTTCTTACACGAACTCATATTTTCTTCAAAAGATGAGTATTTTGGATGACTTGTTTACATTAAGAGAGCTATAATCAACTTCTAGAGAATCACATAATCCACAAAAGAGAACTATATAATTCCCATGTATTTAGACCATAACCAAACCTAAAACCAAAAAGGTTAGTATGAGATCAAATAATAACCAAAAAGGATAATCCTTTATAAAAAAAATCTATTCTTAATCTCCAAAATATGTCAAACAATACCCAAAGTTCAACAAAGACCATTCAATAAACAATTTGTCCATAAAATTATTCAAAGTAAACCAAACTAAGATTGAAACCCAAATATTTGAAGGATTTATTCACATATTCTTCCAAGGTAAAAAATAACATTTATCTCCAAATAACATTAGTTTCTCTTAAAGTCTCATATTGAAAAGTAATTAACCTAATCACATATCCTCCATGATAGGTTAATCATTTGCATAGATAACCCAAAATAAACTTACTCTTGATTCCTAAAATCATCTAACTAAAAAGAATTAGTCAAACTAACCAGGGACTTCACGTAGTCCAGTGGTAGGTGATAAATACCAGTCGTACTTTGGTTATGGGTTCGATTCCCACAGCATTGCCCGACGCGACGAGTTGTCACACGGTCTGCGTGTTGTCCTTTTTCCAAAACTACATAATTCTTAAAACATTCTCCAAAACGAGATAAAATCTTCAAAAATGATCATAACATATTTTAACCTCAATTTTATCTCATGCCTTTCATTTTCCATCATATCATAGAGAAACCCATAATTAACTAAAAAGTAGGGATCATATAAACCCTAATGGTTACCTTTATAATTATTACCTGAACTTCCACATCGAGTTGGTCATCACAAGATGCATTAGAGAACTCACCGAGGTTCAAGTGGTTGATCTTGACTCCTTGATAGTTGTTTTAGCAGAACCATGAGATTCCTCATTGAATCCCCCATTTCATCCAGTCTCTTAATCAGAGAACCACCACAGTTTCCATCAAACCCATTGTCACTTTGGTGCCTGCTAGATCCATCCATTTACTAAAAACAGAAATGTTAGTGTGCGTATATCAACAAAATCATCATGTACTAATGAGGAAGATAAAAACTAAGATATACTTACTCATTCACTTTATCTAAAAACTATGACTCTTTCTGAAATCCTAGCCATTATGGTAATGTCACTTATACTTATATAATACCCTAACCTCTAAAGTTATCTAAACTGACCTCTGATACCAACTATAAGGCCCTGAACTTAAACATTACTTATTATTGAATTAAATAAATAGTTCACATTGAGGATCTTTTCTGGTTTAGATTTTTAGAGAATTAGGACATAACTAATACATCTCAAAGATTACAAAGTATACACTTCTACTAAGTTTCCATAAAATAAAAACTCTTAAAAAGAAACATGTCTAGTTCCATGTTTTAGATAGCATGTCTTTCCTTGATCCCATCCTTGACCCTATTCATCTTTATATCCTGTGGAAAACATTTCAAAAACATTGGATAAGCATAAAAAGCCCAGTAAAGGATACACAAGGAAGGAAAACTGTTAGTTTTTCAAAAAAAACAAGTAAACCAAGAATACTTTATCAAAGTAATACTTTTCACCTTTATAAAATAGTAAAAAAACTCTTTACTGAAAAAAATATCATTACTTACCCCTTTTGTAACCAAAAGATTACCATAAAAACCCATATAAAGAACACATAACAAATAAAGGTAACTTGGGACATAAAAATACTTAAATGGAATAACCATATGGTCAACTTCCACACATATCACTTAATGGAATATCTATATGGCCGACTTCCATACACAATGCATTGGAGGTTATTACAAAACCACTCATCCTGGTATTCACGGCACCACCCATCATATGGTTTATCACGTAACCACTCGTAAAATGTCCAAGTACCATAATTACACATAAAATATTGAAAATATAAACATTTCAATAACAACATTTCATTTGTAATCACAATAAGTAATTCCAAGATATTGAATTAATCAATCCATTTTCAAAAATCATTTAAAAGAGATTTTTGAATCAAAGTGTCTCATACCACTTTGAAGCTTTTAATGGAATTATAATTTTAAAACATTAATGTAAATATAAATAAATACTGAAAACCATTTTGAAAACATGGACATTAAAGATAAAGATTTAGAATAATGAATCTTTAAAACATTTAAAATGATATTTTTGTTAAAGAGTTTTTAACAAAATGAGAGACTCTTGAAAACAAATAATTGCGGAATAACATTTAATCCTAACTTTTATAATATCATTAGAATAAAGGGATTCATGATATAATATGTCAAAGGATAGTATACACATCATATAAGAGTGAATTGGTGCATAACAACAATGAAGTCTCATTGTAAATGTAAATTGAGATGGAATCCATTATAAGGATGGTATCCTTAAATTAAGGATAAATATATCACATAATTATGTGTGAAAAATATAAATACACCCAATAAAAGTGGATATTAAGTGTGAAACAATCAGAGGTCATTCACACATAATCTTGGAAAAACAAAACCAATGACATAGATATTTAACTCAATGAAATGAGATTGAGTTATGATTTCCCATACAAGTTCGTAAGAATTTATCAATGAGATGATTATGTGTAGAAATAGTATATCCACACAAAGGTTTCTGAAAATTACAACATAGAGATTCCACAAATAATATTGTCATAATAAAATCAATATATAGAGGTTTAACCCAAAGAATTGAAAGTGGGTTAAGAAGTTCCCTTACAGAAATCCGACAGCCTAACGACGTCACTCTAAAATTCAGAAAATGAGTTGATGAGAGAGAAAATGGTATCTCATCACTTGGACATAAAATTTACATAAATAAGGATATATAAGAACATATCCCAATATAATAGTATGTGAATTAAAAGACATAACAAAAGAAGTCTCTTAAAAAGAGGAGGGTGAAAAGTCCCCTTACCGAGTTGGGTAACTTTCAAAACGTACACCCCATGGAAGAAGGGTCATACAATGAAGATGTAAATACCCATAAATGAAATTAGACTACAAAAAGTGTATAATAATGGTCAGTACATACACCAATCAAAGGAAATAGTGGAAAACATAGCATAAATGTCACGGGAATAAAAGTGAGATGAAAAACCCCTTACGAAAACTCAGCAGCCTAACGGCCCCACCTAAAACTTCCAAAAATGGATTTATGAGATCAAATAGGGTCTCTCATAATATGAAAATAAAACGTACAGTATGAGGAATATAAAAGAACATCCCCAAACATAATAAAGATGAGCTTAAATTAAATTACATAAAAGAGAGTACTTAAAAAGAAAGAGAGAGGTTGGATCCCTTACCTCGTGTCCGACATGGCTCGATCATTCTTTAATCTACTGAATAATAAATTTTGGTCAATTTATAATTGCTTAAGGACATCCTTTAAATATTATTATTCAGTTCATATCACATATTATAATGTTATAATAATTTTTTAATAAAGTGAGTTCATATCAGACGTTTTTGTCGATGTTCGGTACATGAGTAAAAATTGAAATTGTTTGAAAAGAATTTTCCATGTAGTTATAGGTACATCATCTACAGAATAGTATTAATGTTTTAAATATCATATATATCCAGTATATATTCATTTTTTACAATTCCATAAAATTTGGAGATAAAAAATTAAAAGCACCGTTCATGGAGACGGTAGGCCTTACGTACGCATGAACACTACTTTCATTTTTTTGTCATATTAATGGAATTAAAGTTAAAAGAGAGAGATATATATTATAATTACAGAATGATATCCATCATTTATATGTAATATAAGACATATATATCCATTATATATATGTACTTATAATAGTACATAACATTTGGATATAAGAAATGAAATGTACCGTTCATGGAGACGGTAAGCCGTACGTACGCATGAACGCTACTTTCATTTCTTTGGCACATTAATGAAATTAAAACTAGATGATATATATATATATATATATATATATTATAATTCTGGTATAATATATATGTTATATATATCACATAAGTTCCTCAATTTCATTTTTTATACATTCCATGTATTGCATGAACGAGTCACATCACTTGAGGGGGCGGTAGTCCACACTTCTACAAATGAAATTATCACATTTGCACAACATGAAAACCATAAAGGTATGTATTAAATATAAAATAAATAAGCATAGAGAGGAAATAAATATAATATATATCATAAATAAATATAATTCCATCATAATGGCCACCATGAGAGGTGGTATGAGAAGATAGAACAATCATTGTTTCGTGAGGCAGTAATTCACCATCCACAGAAACCGTATGTTCTTTAACCATTAGATGGAGGTGTGTGTTAGTGTATCTCAAATAATCATCATTAAAACATACTAGTATATTTAATATACTGGTGTTGTTACAAAATAAATAAATAAAAATAGTTTAGGGGGTTGGAGAAGAAAAATAAAACAAAAGAACACCAGGGAAGACATTACCTTTAAAACGGGTAACTCTTTTTGATTTGAGCTCAAAGGCTTCCTTGGGAAGACTTCTAACCAAAGTGATGCTTCTATGAGTAAGAGAGGGATGTGGAGAGAAAAAATGGGCAGGGGTTGGCCAAGACAAAGGCTTGAGAGGTGTGGGTAAGGTGGTAGAGGTGGGGGCCTTTTATAAGAGGAGAGGAGGGGCACTCTTGGAAAGTTATAAAAGGTTACTTTATTATAAAATGCTTTTTTTCTAGATTTTAAAGGTCCCAAAATTATATATTTCTAGGGTAAGGTGATAAGAGTTATAAATCCACACATCTAATATGTTTTTTACATTTGTAGGTCTTATATTTTACATTATCTTTTCATTTTATTTAAATAGTTAAATAATGAGGTAATCGCTGCATCATCATGGTGTCATAAATAATTTAATTTATTTAAGTCTAAAAATTATAAAAAAAATATCATGATGTAGGAAATATTTTTATATTTCTAATGAATATTTATAGTAAAAAATATAACTTATATAACCCCATTTAAAAATTTTTTTAGTAAAACAACTCATGTTTGTGACATTTTTATTTTAACTTTAAATAAAAAGTTATTTATGTCATTTTCCTACCAAAGTGGATCCATGGGGTCCCCAAGTTGACCCATGTATTGTCTTGGTCGGCTATGACACATCCAATGAGGGTATGACACGTGTCGTTTTCATTTTATATTATCAAAACATTATTTTTACCTTAAATTACACTAATTACCTTTAATCGCGATTAATAAAACTTAAAAGTTACTGTTCACCAAAAATTATTTTAATCTCATTGAACCAAATTTTACTTCTTAATGAAAACCATGTATGTCAGATTTTTGAAAATCAAATCACAAAAGTGGAAAAGATTCATTTAAATGAAAAATCAGTTTCTTTAACTACCACTTAGTGGTTTCACTATTCATCAAAAATTGAAGTTTTTCAGAAAAATACCAAAAATTCACCCTTAGATATATTTAATATTCCGAGTTCAAAAATGATGTCTATTTTAAAAAATTAAAAACATATAAGTTTCATTAATTAATTTTATAATTAATTCCCACTGTCAAAACAAATAGCATATTTTGAAGAAACAATATCTATTAAAAGATTGACACTAGTTTAAGTCCAATTTCAAAGTGAAATTAATTCCAATGATCACCATTGGATTAAATGGTAAAAATATATTCTAAATACACTTTAATCTAAATTAAAAATATAATCTATCCATATAAATAAATCAGATTAAAATGAGGTTTTGAATTAAAATGCAACATTTTCAATGAAAATGATCTTTATCGGAAAAATAACAAAAATTTACACAATGTAAATTTTGATGTCCAGATTCTAAAGAAGGATTTTATTTTGTCAAATACAACATATAAAATTGTCAAAATTATATTTAAAAAGGGTTCTCCATCAAAAGGCAGTTAATAAATCTTTAAAAGAATATTAGAAGATTTATGCTTAAAATTGGATTCATTTACATTTTATGCCTCTAACATTTATTGGATAAAAGTAAAAATATTTGAAAAACATATATAATCATTTTGTAGTTAGTTTTGTTCATTCCCGCCATTACAACAGCTAGGAGTTAACTACCATTTAAAATAATATCATTTTATTATTAGAGTGCAACGTAAGATTTCAAAGAAACTCATTGTTGCATATTGGGTACGCCATTGAGCATAGCGTTCCCTTTAAAGTAATAGTAATATTTTATTCACAAATATGGATAAATATTAAAATTTCATATTCATTATTTACCCGGGGTGTTAAAATATCGGTCCCACCCATAACATAATAAAAACCATTCATATGTGTGACACAATATCATAAACATTCATTATATAATTATATCAAATCCTATGAAAAGGAAAAAAGTTTCTAAAACATTTTACTATTTAATCATAGTATAACCTATGGAAAAGAATCAGGTTTCTTAAATATTTCCTCCTAATATAAATAACTCATGTGGATGAAACAAGTTTTATAAAATCATCCTTAAATCATCAACATCATAAGACATTTATAGAATAAAATTTAGTGGTATCATAATATCATATACCTAGTAAATCATAAAAATACCTAAAGGATGTTAACATATGTGGAATATTAATCTAAAATATCATTTTAACCATTATTTGAAAACATGAGAAAATGTCCTATTATTTTGATAAAATTTTCACTAAAAATTATTCGAATATTGAGAAAATAATTTTCATTTAAAATAACTTATAAAAATAGGAAAATAATATTCCATGAAAATAGTGTTCATGATGGTGTGAAAATATGTTCATGCAATATATGTTAAAAGAAAATATTCCTCTTCCACTTTTGTAAAAAGTAAAATGATACTTTTTCAAAAAACATTTAAAAAGAGTAATTTTTAATACATTTTAAATAATATCAAAGGTAATGAAAATTATATTTTTAAATCATTTCAGATATATCTAAAAACATTTATTAAAAAATTTTGAAGAGTATGGGCATGGAAGAAAAATTTCATTGACCAAAGAGGAAATTCGGTCATCTTTTCTTTAAAAAACTTTTATTGATCATTTAAATTAAAAAAGAGTGGTAAATTATACTAATATAAAAAATATATAGAAATATATTAAGGATGGAAAAATATATGGGGATTAAAACATAATATTCATATAATTTCACTATATGGAAATCTAGTATTGAATGTCCTAAAAAGAGATGATATTGTAACATAAACCCCTTACCTTTAGTCCCGCCTTTCTTTATACATGCTTAAATCTCCTATATAATAAATATATTAGTTTTATAAATATTTCAAAACCATATTAATAAATAAATTACTATTTATCATTCTTTTATAATTACTTATTATTCTTTTATTAATAATTACATTATTCAAATGACCACTCAGGTTAAACTGGTCAGTTTTCCATGAATGTTTCAATTCTATGACACTAATACATGAATCTTGGTCTTGGTTTAATCATTTAAAAAATATTAATCATGACATGAGTATAATATTTATTTAATTTATATACTTTTATAATTAATAATTATAAAAAACCAGGTACTTATAGAATACATTATTTTCATTCTAGAATTAAATAGTTAAATTCATTATAAATATGTAATGAAATAAGTGGCATTTCTAGAAATTAAGCAATATATACTAATGGAATAAAAAATTGGCCATTGGAATAGTAATATGACCATTATAAATAGTAATCTACCCATTAAAATAATAACCCAACCTATGAAAGTATAAATAAAATTTAGGTATCTCATAAATGAAAATATAGTATATTTATACCATGGAAAAAGTAAATAAATGTTTCAAAAATGATAAATTAAGTATTGATAATTTTTTGAAACGTAAATTTTTATTTATAATTTTATAATTAATATAACGATTTAAAATAAAATTTATTTTTCATAAAATAGATTCAAAAATTAATATTTTTTTTGTATTTTAATTATAAGATAATTTTATGATACATTAATTAATTTTTCTATGTTTTATAAAATCAATTATAATATTAAAATTGGATTTTTTTGAATAAATGATGATTTTAAATAAAACTATATTTCTCATATTTTGAAAATTATTTTCAAAAAATTAGAGTCCATTTCTGAAATCTACATGTCAAAAAATAGATGGATTTTTTTGGTATTTTTTATATTATTGAATTTTTGGTGAATAATGAAATATAATAATTTATGTTATTTAATATTATCATTTAAATACATGAATTTTTGAGTCTTTTCTGATGTAAGAACCCATTTTTTTGAACACACGTGCACTAGTTACTATAAATAATCATAATAATCAATACTATTGATAGTGTTGATTCTAAAAAAAAACAATAAAAAACACCCATCTCCTCTCCCTATAAATATCACCCCTCACCACCTCTTCTCCTCACACCTTATTATCCTTAAAGACTATCTAAATCATTCCCAATTCCATTCCTAATCCACTTCCCCATATCCAAGATTATTTAGGCTCACTAAAATACTAAAACCAAGTGCCTTATGGAGGTTCTCTAAGAGTCGATATTCAAGTGGTAAAATCCTCATTCTTTATCTTTTAAATTATTTATTCATTTACTCCTTTATACCTTTTCCTTACCTTCCTTATCCAAACTGGCATGATAACTATAATATAATATATATACTATAATTTTATTGTGTTTTTGAAATATATATCGTCAAACCTCTCCTATTCTCATCTTATTAAAAAAATAAAAACATCATCCGTGACATGTCAATTCACCGCCTTCAGGGATGATTTTTTTTAATTTTCAATTATAACCTTCAAAGCTGGTAATAAAAACATTTTTATAGTTAAAATATATTTTAATATGTATATTATAACTTTTTTAATGTTATATAACAAATTTATATACATAATAACTAAATAAAATGAAACCAGTTTGTGATGGTCTGAGAAACCACAAAAAACAAAACAAACATTTATCATTAATGATTATCTAATTAAACATAATAATATCAGAAAAAATGATACATGGGATCATTTAAAATTTTGGAAACATATTAATACCATTTATTTCCACTTCTGGTGTTATTCTTCCATTTTAAAATTACTCCCATAATTATACTCAAGGGAACCGACCATAAATCCCTGAAATAAACGCTCCTAGAATGATGATTTTGATATTTACAACTCATAAAAATGATCATAAATGAACTTAATAAAATAGAAATAAATAAAATATATGTGTAAAAGGTTCTTAATTAAGTAATTAATGAAACTATTTTGATTATCCATAATATTAAGTACAAGTGCAGAACGATTTCAGACATAAGGTATGTGAATTCTTAACTAAATTTTCATTATTTGGGTTAAAATTATATTCCATTGATGATGTAATTCTATGATTATTTGTAAAATTAATTTTGATTATATTAGGTTTTATTATTTATATTTATAATGTAAACACATATTCCATTAATTTGATTAATTCTCACTTCAATGATATGATATTTGTAAGGGATATTCTTTTTTAAAAATCCTATTTTCACGTTACAATTGTTTTTATTAAAGAAAAGTTTTTTTCTTATATGAAATAAGAATATTTTACCTCTTTAATGAAGCCATATTTATTTATTTTTTCCTTTAAAATTTTAAAATTTTATTTTAAAATAAAATATTATCATTTATAAGTGTATGAATTCTTAAAAATGAAAAGTTATTTCAAAATGGAAAATTTATCTTCCTCAAGAATGTTTATTTTATGAAATATTTATATATTATGATCATGTTATGATTATTTGGAATTGTATGATTAAGTTTGGTTCCTTGATAATTCTATGGAAGGTGAGACTATTATAGCACTCTAATGAATTGGGTAAAGGGACGAAGTTAACCGGTTAGATTTATCCTATGAGATTATAGGAATATATTACGATGGTTATTTCTAGTGTAACCATGATGGTTAATGATTACAAATTAAAAGAGGATAATATTAATTATTAATATTTTAATATTCATGTGTTTCAAAGTCTATAAATATCAATTTTAGTTCATTTTATAAATTGAACTTCTTTTCTCATCACAAGTGCAATTCATGTTTAAAGTTCAAATTTGGGCCCAATCAATAATATATTTTTGGAATTAATCTATTTAACCTTTTGATTTTAATATTTTGGGATATTAGTGATAATGTTATTTATAACATTTTATCTTTTAGGATTGATGGATTCATCTCAAGGGAAGATGATGATTTTTGTCCATGAATGCATAAATTTTCTGGACAAAGCCTAATGGGCCTAAGGTCCATCAAACAAAAGTGGGGATCACAATACAATCCCAATAAAGTTTAAATTTTTACTATATAAATAAAATAATATGGTTATAATTTAATTCAACTATGGCTAGAGCTAATTCTTAATTTTTCATGGAGATAAAGGGATCCCAAGTTGACATTTAAATGGTGGGCCAGATTTGAGCACCCATAAAGCCATACCACTAGATCAAGTATAACTTCCAAATGGATTGTATAATTTTCATGAAACTCTTAAAACTATTATAGGACACATAGAAAAAGATATTTTAATCCTAAAACCCCTTATTATTCGTCCATATCCAATTAAAAATTCAAATTTCAACAAGAAAGATGAATCTGGATGATTTTCCTGGTCAACTTTGAAACAAAAAATTTCCATCGATTTTCTCACCCTCCTTTTGAATCTATCAATTAATGGGGAAGGAATGTATTTATGGTAGGTAGAACTAAGGATCCAAATATGAATATATAAGGATTTACAGTGATGTGAATTTTGATTCATGTTTTTCCTTTCTATCGAATGTTTTCTTTCAATTTCAATTTTATGCTTTCATTTTGTAATCACATCATAATTTTTTCCCATATATGTTTTTTAACCTTAATTTAATTAATAGAAGTTCTTATTATTATTATTATTAATTTAATATTTCATTTTCTATATCACAATGATATATTTCCTTAGGAAGTGAGGCTATTCACATAATCTTTTGTGAAACTCTTCACAAAACGATGAAGTGATTTTTATTTATTTTTCTTCTCCAATTACACCCCCATGAGTATAATTCCTGCTTCCATTGGTATAATAGCATAAATAGAGTGATAACATCTTATGGGTTGATCCAAGGGAGTATCAAGGTTATGGATCTAGTTTTATTTCATGTACTTAATATTTAAATATTTTCGTTATTTTAAGATTTCCATTTGATGAGTTCCATTCTTCTTTGTCTTCGCCCACCATAACGATGACACATTATGAGTGATATCATGATCCAATTACTTGGAGAGATCATAAAAGTGATCCTATAAATGCATTATTTATTAGAATTATAATTGTGTAGGGATTAAATTGGTGAAGGATTTTTGAGAATTATCTCATTGTATACATATTGAATAAAAGATATGAAATATTCTAAGAAAATAAATTAATCCAATCCACCCTAAGTAAAAACCTAGGATCAACCCATCAAAATGAATTGTTTTAATTCAAGTTATTGTTTGTTTTTTGGGTTTAATAACTTAAATAAAATAAAAAATTTAAAATCATCTATCAAATCTGAGTGTCTCAAGGTCACTTCTTCAGTCCTTGGGGATTCAATAACCCAAGATGTGCTATAAGTTACCTCTTATACCATATAACTTGGTTAAATTTTGGTGAAACCAAACTTTGGAACCATTGCAGGAGACCCAAGTAAGTATATTATACAACCAACTTCTTTTCTTACCTAAAATTATCTTTTCTCACCCCCATTTATCTTATCTTTTCCATTTTATTCACTCTAAATCATAGTTTTATTCTACTCCAATGGAGTATCAACATCATTAACCTATAATAAAACAAAGTTGGAATCAAATTGAAAATAAATATTGGGAATAAACTCACTTATAAAATTTTGTTGATCAAACCTTGAATGAATACCCCACACCTAATGAGATGTACAATCTTTGGGATGATGAACATTTAAAGGATAAATTTCCAGCCCTTTCAAGGATGGTTAATGATATCAAACATAATGAATTACATGATGTCCAAACTCTTATCCAGAATAATCCCCAAAACATTATTAAAAAATTGTGTGAATAAATGGACAAAATGAATTCAGAGGTATCAAGTTTGAGATTAGAACTAGAAATCATTAAAACTTGTGAGGAACCCATCCCTACACTGAATATACCTTCCATAACCTTATGTGAAGAATACTGTATCCCAAAAAAATCTCAAAAATTTACTAATGAACTAACCTTTGGATTATATATAGATGAAGAAGATTAAGGAATTGTTAAAGGGTCTTTAAATTAGGAGGAAATTGATTTTTTGGATTCAAAAGAGGGAAATATTTCATCATGGATTTAATATTCTTAATATGGATCCATGGTTGATTTTTCAGAACCACTGATCACTGAACTATTGGGAGAAATAAAAAAAATTAAGTCCATAAAAATTAATAGCATTTAATTGAAAAAATTTAGGGATAAATCATACTTTCATAATGAACCAATTATTTCTAAATTTATTGGAGAATAAATTTTTTGATTTAAATTTCCAATCTACTATGGGAAATTTCATTGAGCCAAAACTCAAAGTTATTGTCCTTGCATCCGTAGTCAAGAATATATCCATATATGATAACTAGGACCATTCATTTTTCATTAATTTTTCTATTAAAAACCAAAAAGGAGGACTGATCCTTGATGTGTTAATAAATACCACAGAAGTAACCAGACCAACCATTTCTGACATTCCTTTTATTTTTCCATTCAATATAGAACAAAGGATTTTACATGTCATAAATTATAAACAAAAAATAAATATCAATCAAATATAAGTGGATAAAAATGGGGTTTTTAAAATTTTGAAAGTTGGTATTAGTTAAGCTAGGTGTCCAAGTGGAGCTAACGACTTTAAATTAAGCACTTTCTAGGAGACAACCCAACTTCTACATTTTTTTATCTTTTTTTGTTTTTGTGTTTTTTTCAAGGGAACCCATTATGGTTTCCAATGTTATCTAATTTATACTATGTGTGAGATTTAGGTGTTGATTCATTTTAATATTTAAAAATAAAATACTTTCCTTATAAATTCCAAACCCAACCCTTAATCATTCCCAAGGAGTCTACACATGATGTGAATCTAAAGTAATAAATTTATTATTGACAGGTCATCAACTATAAACCAGGTGGTTTTATTCCATGGTTTAATTTCTAATCACATCTACCCTATTTATTTCCAATTATTTTTTCCCTCTCTTCTTATCTTTCAACACTAAGGGCAATGTCATTCTAAGTTGGGGGAGTGAAAATCAGGGATTTCAAAAAAAGGCCTTTTACGAAAAGAATTAAATTCGAAAGAACACTCAATTTATTGTTCTTGAATGCATTAATGTACATTATGAAACATGAAAAATTAATTTCAAATGATTTTGAATGCCTTGGGGATCATGGATCTATAGTTTTCTTTTCTAGAGTTAGTCTTATTCATGTATATTGTGGTTAAAAAAACAAAAAAAAACAAAAAAAAAAAATCAAAAAAATTGGATACTCATCTTAAGGTTTAATGTGATTCCCACCCAGCTCTTACATTCCCCTCCTTGGACAAGAAAATGATCCCTATGTCATTTGTTATACACAACACATCATCATGTTTAATTGAAATTTGATGAAATGTGGAAATGAATTTGAACAAAATAATGGGATTGGGATATGAATATTCTTGTGAACCTAGATTGTGTGAAATTATTTTTATAGTTTTTATGATTGTTTGACATTAAATATTTTGGTTAGAAATGTATGATAAAATGTTTTTGAAAAATGGAATTCAATTTCATATTTTGGAGATACTTTTTGCCTGGGACTAGAAAAACTCAATTTTGGGGGAGAAATTAGCCACTGAAATTGGATAATATTCATTTTTAATATTTTAATATTCATGTGTTTCAAATTCCATAAACATCTATTTTAGTTCATTTTATAAATTAAACTTCATTTCTCATCACAAGTTCAATTCATGTTTAAAATGAAAATTTGGGCCCAATAAATCATCTATTTATGGAATTAATTTCTTTATGTTTTTGAATTTGATATTTTAGGATATTATTAAAAACTTTATTTAGAACATTTTATCTTTTAGGATCAATGGATGAATATCAAGGGAAGATGATGATTTTTGGACATTAATGCAGGAAGTTTCTCGACAAAGCATAATGGGCCTAAGGACCATCAAACAAAAGTGGGCCCCAAAATCCAAGACCAATGAAGCTAAAATTTTAACTATAGAAATAGAATAATATTTGGATATTTTCTTTAAATGGTGTCCAGAGCTAATTATGAAGTTTTCATGGAGATAAAGGGAGCCCAAGTTGACATTTAAATAGTGGGCCAGATTTGAACGCTCATAAATTCATGCCACTAGATTGAGCATAACATCCAAAAGGCTAGTCCGATTTTCATAAATTTTATTACTTATGTTAGAGGAAACAATGAATAATATATTTTCATTCTATTACCCCTTAGGATTCATATATATTTAGTTACAAATTTACAAATCAATAAGGGATATGAATCTAGATGATTTTCCTGGTAAACTTTGAAACGTCAAATTATCCTTGATTTTATAACCCTAATTTTGAATCTATCAATTAATGGGGAAGGAATGTATTGATGGTGGGTCAAAATAAGGATCCAAATATTCCTATATAATGTGTTTTTGGTGAATATAATTTCAATTCATGTTTCTCCTTTCTATCAAATTATTTTCTTTCAATTGTAATTTTATGCTTTAATTTTGTAATCGCATCATCAATTTTCCCAATTTATGTTTTTTGTAAACCATCATTTAATTAATAAAAGTTCTTATTATTCTTATTCTTCATTTCTTATTTCATTTTACTTATCATATTGATATCTTTACCTTAGGGAGGGAGGCTATTCACATAATCTTTTGTGAAACTCTTCACACAATGGTTGAGTGATTTTTATTTCTTTTTCTTCTTGAATTACACCCTCATGAGTCTACTTCCCACTTACATTTGTAGAATAGTATCAATGTAGGGATAAACTCAATGGGTTAATCCAAGGTATTATCAAGGTTATAGATTTAATTTTATTTCATATACTTAATATTTAAATCATTTTATTATTTTAAGATTTCCATTTGATGTGTTACATTATTATTTTTCTTTACCCACTTTAACGATGAAATATTATAAGTGATAGTATGATCCAATTACTTGGAGTGATCATGAAAATGATCCTCTAAGTGCATTGGTGATTAGACTTGTAATTGTTTAGGGATTAAATTAGTGTATGATTTTTGAATTATCTCATTTTTTTGATACATATTGAATAAATGATATGAAATTTTCTACGAAAATAAATTCATCCAATCCACCCTGAGCAAGAACCTAGGATCAACACATCAAATTTAATTATTTTAATTCAAGTAATTGTGTTTTTTTTGGGTTCAAGAACTTGAATAAAATAAAAAATTTAAAATCCTCCATCAAATACAAGTGTCTCAAGTTCACTTCTTTAGTCCTTGTGGATTTGATAACCCAAGTTGTTCTACAAGTTACCGCTTACACCATATAACTTGGGAAAATTTGGGTGAAACTAGTTACTCCCTATATACCCGTGTTTCCCTCGGAATTCGGGGATGACCTCCTTGATGGGAGGTTCAAACATTCTGATCGGTTTCTAACGGGTTTTTTCGAAGAACTGGAAACATCCATTGATTGCATATCCATTTGGACCTACTTTCCAAAGGTAGGTCCTCATTAGTTTGTGAACTAATGAGTCTTAGGAATTTACATTAGTCGAGAGGATGAGAGGTCGGACTCATCACACCTTTTTGAGGGGAATTATTGTCTATTCCGGGACTCTCTTTATAGATTTAAGTTATGTTCGTGAATTCTTATTACATTACCAAGTATAAAATGAGCTTTCCTTTAGATCTTACAATCAATGATTAAATATTTAAGAAATTTAGAGAATCTTTTATATGTATTCAAGGTTCTTCATCGATAGAGAATCATATGTATTTATCAAAGATTCTTGGTTAATGGTATCCTTCGGCACATTTATATAGAAGTCTCTTGGTCATTATGATGACCATACTGGTTTTAAAGCCACTCAGTGGGGCACTTGACGTTTATTGTCATTCAGAAGGACATGGATTATTTCAGAGTTGGGATCGAACCCACAGATGGGATACCTATATATCCTTTGTTTAGAAAAGGAATAAGAACCCACAAAGTTCGAGTAAAGGAGTATGATGCTTATGATTGATGGCTCAAATAAGGATGTCATAATTACTTTTACACTCTAAGCTCACGTGAGTCATGCTCGGTGTGAGAAACAAGAGGTATTAGTAAAAATTAGACAATTGGTCCATGAAAAATGTGGGGCTTATGCATGTATAACTGCCCAAATAGATGAGGATTAAGATTTACTTTAGGGAAGAAATCCATGAACAGGGTCCATAAAGGTATATGTGATTCATGGGGATTTGGATACTCTAATCTCGGGGCTTACTCCTAATGAAAATGACCAAGTTAGAAGGGGACTTATGACTTGGGATTATTCCTGAAAAGTAGGCCCAGGTTAAGGGTAAATTAGGACTGGTTAAGAGAAATTAAGACTAGGGATTACTCCTGAAAAGGAGGCCCAGGTTAAGAGACTTGAAAAATTAAGGGACTTGGGGCTTACTCTTGAAAAGGATGCCCATATTTGAGACTGAGGCTTACTCCTGAAAAAGAGGCCCATATTTGAGACTAGGGATTACTCCTGAAAAGGAGGCCCAGGTTAATGATTATGACTGTGGATTATTCCTGAAAAGGAGGCCCAGTTTAAGGGAATTATGGTTGGGGCTTACTCCTGAGAAGGAATCCCATATTTAAGATTTTATGACTGGGGATTACTCCTAAGGAGGATGACCAGAATTTGGGGACTGGGGATTACTCCTAAAAAGGAGGCCCATAATTTATGGAATTTTGACTGGGACTTATTCCTGAAAAGTAATCCTAGGTTAAGGATTCTCTCATCTTAAAGGATGAGGTTGAATGAATGAAATCTCAATCTTTAGTGACATAAAGATGTGTAAATCACTAGGTTTTGAGAGATATTCCACAAAATTCATTTTTGATAAGGAAGTCAAATCAAGAAATCATGCCATTAATGGATTTGAAGAGTGTCTTGAAGACTAAATCTTGAACATGAGAGGTGGAATGTCTTAAGAGTGGTGAAATGGGCAAGAAGGGCACCTAAAAAGGCAGGGGCGCACAAGTACTGGCAGGCACGCAGGTACTGCGTGATAAAGTAGATCATCACGCAAGTCCTGGTCAGCATGCAAGTCTTGGTCAGGTAGGTATACCTACGCAGAAAATAGGTACTTGCACGCTTTTCAGACCTTATGGTAATACTTGGGTGAGACATGGCTCAAACCCTTGGTATTATCCCTAGAGGCCTTTTAGAAGATGGCGTGCAAGTCTTGATGAAGAAGTAGGGCGGCAGGTAAGTGTGTTCATTTCCCTTAAGGGTAAAACACTTAGACGTTCAAGTGTTAGTGAATTCTAACACTTAGACCCTACTCATACTGTTTAGACCTTCCATTCTAGGTAAAGAATTACCTTAGAAGAGTTCGGAAGACCTGAAGAAGAGACTTGGGCATTCAGAGCTCTGTTTGTGAATTCTGGAAAACTTCCTCTTGAAATGGGGGGCCCATAGGGTCTATTTATAGGTAGAAGAAGACCCCGGGCAGTTATCACTTAGGTCGCGCAAGTCACTTGCGTGACCATTAGGCATCGTGCAAGTGGACTTGCGCGACAGTGATGGAACTTGCGCGACACATGTGCTTTGTTCTCTTTGTTCATCCCTTTGTTGATTTTTTATGTTTATTCAAAGGATAAATCAATTTGTACTAAGGTATTTCCCTTTACATTCGTTTAAAAAATGTGACAAAAAAGGAGCGTCAACAAAAGTCCCCCCCCCCTCAGAGTTGGATCTGAAAGAAATGAGGATGTAACCCTGAGGAAAAGCAGAAAACGAAAGGAAAGGCGGCGTGCAGGTGTGCAAGGTGCAACACTTGTCATGCAGGTTCTTGCCGCGCAGGGTTGGGAATGCAACTTTTGGATGGACAGACTTTGGCACACAGGGTACGGCAGTGGCCTATAAATATGTGGCCTCATTTCCATACAAAGCATCCGGATTTCAAACATCCGAGCTCTCGCTGCGCAAGTGGTCTTTGTCGCGCAAGTTGCTCTGTTTCCCACTGCTTCCTTGAAGTCGCGCTGCTGTAGAGGTGTTTAGAATTTCACGGTTTATACTTGTGTGTCAAAAACTAGCGCGACACACTTACACTTGTGTGTCAAGTTTAGACTTGCACGCCTTAATGCCTTTGCCATTTTTTCTGAATTCCTTCACAAATTTTATGAAAAATAAACCCATTTAAGAGTTAGTTTATTCAACTTTTGTGCAGATTCAATGGCTCCCAAGGGAATTGGAATGGCTGATGAACTTTCAAGCAAGCGGATTGCTGACATGATGAACATTGTTGGCTATGATTACTATGATATCCGTGACAACACTCTCCCAAATTTGGCTAAGTACTTGAAGAAATATCATCTTAATTTCACACAGAGAATCTACCTATCTCTGTATGGTCATGGTCATCTGCAAGGAGTCAATGTTCCAAATGCAAATAGCTATACACCTGAGATGTAGCTGCACTGCTATTCCTCTATTTCAGTTATGTTGTGCATTAAGAGCAACAAGAATGGTGTGAACTTTAAAATTTTTCCTCCATGCCATTTCCTTGCAGATATGAAAATGGAAAACCCATGGGCGGAAATGTTTTCTGCTACCAGTTGGTGGCGAAAAGACAAACATGGCATTAGGGAAATATCTGAAAAGAGTACTCTCTCCAAATGGATCTTTACTTCCAATGCTCAATTCTAAAATCCACGTATCCATCTTCCAAGTCTCTGGGACAGAAATAGATTCATCGTTTGATTAGTAGAAAATTTTCTCAAACCGCACTCAAGAACATTCTTTTACAATTGTTCCAAGAAGATCTGGTACCAATGCATCTCTTATTATATCCAATTGAATGAATTAATTCCAGGTGGTTGCTGATGAAGCTCAGGATGTCGTAAATCAAATGAAGAGCTATGTTGAAAGCCTTTTGTAATTCCTGAAAAAGGGAAGAGACTCCAGTCTGTGGATGTCCTTCTATCTTCTATATATCAATGAAAAACACTTTCATCTTCAATCATTTGTTCTTGTATTCTTTCGCTACCTGCTTTAAATTTACCTAAGCCAATGGGCCTAGTAAGCATAGTTTGATTTTTAATAGGATTATTATAAATAACCCTACAAATTTTGAATCTTTTAATTGCTCAATATTACCTAAATCATACAATATGTATGTTTAGTGAACTGGAACTTGACTTTTAGTCAGAGTTCCTTTGTCTTTTGTGGGCAGTTTAAATTCATGCACGTCGGACATAAAGAGGCTAATGTTTAAGTTCAAAATAGCTTTCACCGAAATGGATTAAAATTGACTCAATTCTTTGACAATTTATCTGAAAACATATTACCATACTCAAGTATGAGAGAAAATATGTAAACTATGGCTTAAGAATATTTGAATATGAGGAATGATATGAAAAAGAGCTAAAAGGCGTTAGAAGAAATAGTTTCCAAGAATGAAGTTACTATTATTTAACAAACCCATTAGGGGGTTGAATTATGCAGGGCCACCTAAGGGAATTGGCGGCATAGTCAAATAATAGTATCTTTTGGATAACTAGTCTGTTATGTGGACTGTTTATGCAAGGCCGCATAAGGGCATGTGTTACATAGTCAGGAAAAATAACTCTCAGAAATTTACCTTTCAAATGCTAAAAGACAGTGAAAGTTTATGGAGATTCAAATTTTCCAAAGTATAGAGTTTGCTGTATGGAAAGAGGTACTTGAATATGGAGAAGATATTTCCGAACAAAATTATCAGAGAACCAAATGGATATCGCTTCTATGAAGGTCTAACCTAAACATAGGGAAGGAGAATATAAACCATAGACTTGAATACTTTCAGATCATGAAAAAGGATATGAGACAAATATGTTAAGGATGACTATTTATTGTGGATCCTTACATACTGTCATTTAAGACCAATAAGGACAAAAGAGGCTTTCTTCCCAAGAATGAAGTTACCATTATTTAACAAACCCATTAGGGGGTTGAATTATGCAGGGCCACCTAAGGGCATTGGCTGTATAGTCAAATAATAGTATCTTTTGGCTGACAAGTCTGTTATGTAGACTGTTTATGCAAGGCCGCCTAAGGGCACGTGCTGCATAGTCAGGAAAAAGAACTCTTAGAAATTTGACATTTTTGTGACTAAAAGTCAAGAAAAGGGGTATGAAGATCTGAAAATATTTAAGGTTAGGATTATGAAACATAAAGATGGGTATTGTTCAATGTATACAAAGATACACAGATCAATGCTAACCATAATCATGTTGTGGCTGGGTCCATAAAGGTATATGTTGGACTTTACTATGTATCCCATAAAGATGGGGATCAAGCCATACATAGTTCTTAAACTACAGTTTAACGTCGTGTGGGAAAAAGGATTAGAGATCTTAGTTTAGGGTCATAAAGCTTGGACCATTGTAAGAAATACACAGTGTGTGTTTTCATGGGGACTTTTCAGCCAAGGGACTGAAAGTGAAATTTGGGGTTAGGACCAAAAGACTTAGGGATGGATTCGAGGGACACTTGAACATTCCTACATATCCCATAAGGATGGGAATCAATCCCATGTAGTTCTATAAATACCCTTTGTACAAATTTGGTTCGTACATGTGAAGGGTGAAAGGGGACTTTAGCACAATGATGGTTTAACCCAAGATAAAAGGTTTGGACATTTCCATGTATGCACTTAGTCTTTGAAATGAAACATGATTGAAAAAGAAATGTAAATAATGGTTCCCTATCAGGTGAGGGTATCAAAGAATATTGTAGTTTATTGTCATATTGGACAAAAGTGTTATATATTTTAACGTCGTATAACAAGGATGAAAGTGAACCAATGTACATATATTGATTCTAGGGGCGGTTTCACGAATCAACATCGTATGAGATGGAGGTGAACCGATGTGAGGAGATTGATTTTAGGCTTGAACCTTGGGAGGTTTCCTATGTACCCATCCTAGAAGGCAAGGATCAAAGTCTGCGTAGTTCAATTAAAGAATGAATAAATGATCAAGTTGTTCTTGGGGACAACGACCTAAAAAATGATGTTGTTGGGACTTACACATGGTTAGTAGCCCTGAGAGAGTGTTATGGTTGAGGTTTTCTCTAAGCTCACGTGAGTCATACTCAGTGTGAGAAACAAGAGGTAGCAACAACCTTAACGATGCACAGTTTAATGTCATGCTAGACGTAAGGGACTTCGACGTTACAATTTAACGTCATGTGAGAATAAATGAATACAAATAGTTTAAGGTCATATGTATGGACCATTTCTGTATAGTTTAACGTCATATAGCAAGGAAGATGAAGGGGACACAGTTTATCGTCTTGCTGGACGGATTAGGGACTTCTCACAGTTTAACGTCATGCTGGACGGAAGGGGGACTGTGTAGTTTAATGTCATGCAGCGAGGCCAAATTGGAGACTTTTTTTCCACAGTTTAACATCATGTTGGATGAAAGCGCGAATAGTTTAGGGTCATATGCATGGACCGTTGATGATGCAGTTTAACGTCTTGCTGGATGGTGGTGCAGTTTAAGGTCATATTGGACCATTTAGGAAACTTTTTCACAGTTTAACATCATGTAGGACAAAAGTAAAAATAGTTTAAGGTCATATGTATGGACCATTGATGGTGAAGTTTAACATCTTTCTGGATGGTGGTGCAGTTTAAGGTCATACCGGACCATTTATGATATATTTTGTGTTTATACAAAATACTTCTTCAAAAATCTGGCATTGGTTGGAGTAGTGATGAGTTCTCCATCCATTGAGATTAATGAATAAGCTCTATTGGAGTAGACCTTATGTATTGAGTAAGGTCCATCCCATTTTGTCTCATGCTTGGGAGGTTTCTTTCCTGGTATCATTGGAGTTATGAAAACTAATACCAATTCTCCCTGAGTGAATGAACGAAGAGGAACTTTTTTGTTACAATCTCGTGTTATTCAATTTTGATAGACTTCCAAGTGGTGCAAAGTGCACAATCTTTTTTCATCTAACCGTTCCAATTCATTCAATCACTTTTGAGATTTCTCATCTGTAGATGACTGATCATAAATGGATACTCTGAGTGAGGGTAATTGAACTTCAATTGACAAGACAGCTTCCGTTCCATATACCAATAAATATGGAGTTGATCGCATTGCAGTGTGGGTGGTAGTCCGATAAGCCCATAAAGAATGAAAGAGTTTATCAGGCCATGAATTCTTATCTTTATCCACCATCTTTTGTAGTATATTTTAAAGAGTCTTGTTGAAGGATTCTATTTGGCCATTGGCCGCTGCATGATACCGAGATGAATGGTTGGATTTGATGTTGTATTATTGATACAATTTCTTCACCTCGGATGAATAGAAGTTGGTGCCATTGTCCGTCAATATGGTATGAGGGACACCAAATCTGGTAATTATGTTAGACTTGATGAAGCTAACAACGCATTTAGAATTGACTTCCGTGAGAGGTATTGCCTCTGCCCATTTGGAAAAGAAGCCAGTAGAAGTAAGAATGTATTTAAACTGCTTGGCCGTAGACGAAGGGTAAGGTCCCACCACATCCATTCCCCATGTGGGAAATGGACATGAGTATTTAGCTGTATGAAGAAACTATGGAGGTTGATGAACGAAGTTGGTATTTACTTGGCATGAATGACACTTCTTTGTGAAATCAACACAATCTTGTATCATTAAAGGCCAAAAGTATCCAAGCCTTCGAATTTGATCAGACAATCTATGTCCAGACTGGTGGGCACCACAGACTCCTGCATGCACTTCTTTCATGACAACCATTGTCTCTTCACCATCAATGCATCTGAAGAGAACTCCATCAAAACCACGTTTGTAGAGAATTTTCTCTAGGTGATCTGGGCTATCATAAAGAGTAAAATTGACCACACGTTTCCAAATTTGTTCTTTCTCGGCTCTATCCGATGGAAGTGTTCCATTTTGAAGGTATTCCCTGATAGGTGACATCCATCCTGTAGTATGACCATACAGTTCAGGAATGGGACTAATTTCATTAATTTCCTCTGTTCTGATTTGAACATAAGGTGAAATTACATGACGGTGGGCAATACTGATGGTTGTCTCGTCTCGATTTGGATCTTCCAGAGCTATGGCTATATTAGCCAGTGCATCAGCTTGAGCATTTTAAGATCTTGGGACATAAGAAAATGTCAGTTCCGAAGGGAATTCCACCATTAACTCTTTGACGCAATCATACAAAGAGATTAGTTCTTCTTTTTTGATGGCATAATCCCCATTGACTTGTTTGATTACCAGGTCTGAATCACCTTTCACCTTTAAGTGATTCACTTGTGCTTGAAGAGCTAACTCCAAGCCTGCGATAAGAGCTGGTATTCAGCTTCATTATTGGTACCACCTTCCCTCAATAAGAAGGAATAAGGTAACACTACCTTTTCTAGAGAAATGAGCACAATTCTTAAGCCAAATTTGTTGAATTTAGGATTTTCCATTTTCCTCCCTGTTGGACTTCTAGAAGCACCATAAAAATACATTTCCCATGCTTGAGGACTTTCTTGAATAGAGAAGACTTCCTCATCAGGGAGTTCAATATCTGAAGATGTGTCTTCCACTGAAGGGTGTTCATCCAAGAAATAAACCATAGTTTGGCCCTTTATCACCTTTTGAGACACATACTGAATGTTGAATTGCTGCAAAATAACCGCCCACCTTGCCAGACATCCTATAAGCATTGAACGACTAAGGATGAATTTGAACGGGTTATTTCAAGATCCCAATTGGACCTCGTGATGTTGCAGGTAGTGTCTCAACTTTTGAACTGCAAATATTAATGCCAGACAACACTTCTCAATACTTGAATATCGGGTTTCTACTTCAAGCATAGTTCGACTAAGATAGTAGAGGCTGTTTTCATTCCTAGAATCATTCTCTTGAGAAATAAACGCACCCAATGATCGCTCTAGAGCTGTCACGTAGAAGATAAGTGGTCTTCCTTCAACAGGTGGCATGAGTACCGGTGAAATCAAGAGGTATTTCATGAGAATATAAAATGATTCTTGATAATCTTCAGTCCACTGGTAAGTGATGCCCTTCTTCATTAATTTGGTAAAGGGTAAACTTTTTCCTACCAAATTGGCGATGAAACACCGAATATAGGCTAAGTGTCCTTGAAGTCCTCTTAATTATTTCAAATTTTGAGAAGGTGACATACCAAGGATTGACTTGGTCTTCTCAAGATTAGAAATTTTCCTGAGGTTACCCCAAAAGCACATTTTAAGGGGTTCATCTTCAAATTATGTTGTTGAAGCTTGCAGAATATGACTTCCAAATCAGACAAGTGATTAGAATGTTGTTTGGATTTAACCACCAAATAGTCTACATAACATTCAAAAAAGTTCCCTAATAAGGATTTGAAGATACAATGCATGGCTCACTGATATGTTGCAGCTACATTCTTTAAGCCAAAGGGAATTACCCGGTAGAAAAACACACCCTGAGGGGATCTAAAGGCTATGGATTCCTTATATTCTGGGGCCATTCAGATCTGATTATATCTGGAATATCCATTAATGAAGGAAAGTGCTTCATATCTAGCTGTTGCATCGATTAAAAGTTCTGTAATTGGAACCGGGAAATCATCCTTAGGACAATGCCAATTAAGATCTCTGAAATCGATGCAAACTCTAATTTGTCTATTGTTCTTCTTTATAGGGACAATATTATCCAACCACTTGGGATATTGAACTTCTCTGACAAAGTTATATTTGATAATCTTATCCACTTCAGCCTCAATTTTGAAAGCATAAGTTGGGTGTGTTCTCCTCATGGCTTTCTTAAATCCTCGATGTTCTTCTGGTAAACCCAAATGATGAGTAGCAACATTAGGATCAAGCCCAAGAATTTATTTATAGTTCCAAGAAAATATATCTCTATTTTTCTTTAGAAAAGAAATATACATCTCTTTCTCTTCAAGATTCATGGCCACACTGATTAAAGTGGGGCATGGATCTTCCTTTTTACCCAGATTTATTTCTATGAGTTCATCCACTGTGGTAGAGATACCCTCTTCAAATGCCGGAGGAGCATCTCTGAGATCTTTCTATTCTTCTTCATCATGTGTTATTTCTTCCATTTCTACTTGGATAGCAGATGAAAAAGCAGAATTTTCATGATCAGAAGAGATGTCAAAATTTGCACATTTTGAAGAGCAAGCTTCTATTTACGACCCTATTGATGATGAAGAGTCTTCTTTGGGTAATAAAGAGGAGATGATGGATTGAGAATCGACATCATTTTTCACCTCCGATATTGCTATAACTTCTTCTAGCCTAATTGGCGAAGTATAGAATTGTTGGATTTCAGCAGATGAAATGAAGACGTCACCATTTGTGCTTTCATCACTGCTTGGTGGGTTACCAATTTTCCCATGTTGTCTGGCTTGATTTCCATAATTGACATTAAGGATCTTTCCATAAGAGTATTTTGATTTGGGTCTACCTTGTCAATTTGACTGATAGGAAACACATAATCTGTACTCACATGTGTAAATGGATTTACTGGAATTTTCTCCAAACCATATGGAGTATTAACTTTAGTAATTTCCTTTGTTGTGGAGTTCTCCCTTCCCTTCATGTGATAGATTTCCGCCTCAATGTATTGAGACTCACGTGTCTTTAACAGGGCCTTATCACCATACAATGTTCTAACTTGACCATCGAAACAATATTTGAGACATTGATTGTATGATAAAGGGATAACTGCATGCTGATGTAGCCAGGGTATTCCAAGCAAGATGTTGAAAGCTGAGTCTTAATCAACAACCATGAAATCTGAATTGGATACAAGATCTCCAAACTGAGTTCTGAGTGTAACTTCTCCCAGTGGTTCTTTTTCATTTTTATCATATCCTTGTAACATCATGGTAGAAGGAGATAAATCAGATTCTGTGAGGCCCAATCGATGAAGTGTACGAATGGGCATGAGGTTGACTCCTGAACCATTGTCAATGAAAGATCTTCGGACGTCTAAACCATTGAACTTTCCAGATAAGTACAAAGGTCTAATATTCCCATTCAAAACATTATCTTCATCTTCATCATTAAAATATATTATTGCATGACATTCTGTAGGATTATTCTCTATGTGATAGACTTCAGCTGCAGTAATTTCAGTTTTAAACTCCTGAGGACTTGACAACGCCTCGATAATTGCTTCTCGAAGATCTTTTGACAGATTCATAGCATCCAGAATTGATTAATTGGCTGGTACTTGGGCCAAGTGTTTCAATAAATCATACTTTTGATCCAAAGGTCTGTATTTCCCAACAGGAATATGTGGTTTAGTAGGTACCTTGGAAGCAGATGTTTTGGAAGTTGATGCATCTTGTATCGGGATAGGAGTTGGAAATATCCTTGGTTTTGGAAGATTAGACCGATTAGATCCATTTACTTGCTGAGTGGAAGAATATGGAACCTTCAATCGGTCTTCCAAAATAATTGTTCCAGGACTGAATTTTCTATTGGTAGAAGAACTTTCTTGTTCTTACTGAGCTCGCTGAAGGGCTCTACCACGAGTTTCTGCTGTATACACAGTTCTAGAAGGGGTAGAATTGGAGTAGTGGCTTCTAAAAGATACATGTCTTCCTATGTATCCTGAGATTATAGAACTTACTCTGATTCCCTTGTTTGATAGAGGGAATTCAGGCTCATTGAAATTGAAACTGCGACTGGCATATGGATCTGTTAATTGAATCATATTAACAGAACCGAAGATTAACTCTTCGTCTGATGAAGACTCTGCCTGATTAGCCTGTTTAGGCTATGCCGTTTGGTGGGGTGGTGCCCGTGACTTTGAAGTAGATGGCATGAAGTTTTCCAGAGTCAAAGACAACTTTGGATTTGACATATATTCATCTTCTTCTGATTCTTTTTCTTTCTTTGAATCATGCCATTTCTTTGAGGACTTTCCCTCTGATGAAGAGGGTTTTGGCGCAACATTCATGGCAGAAGACACAATTGGTTTCTTTAATTGTGTTCATAAAAAAGCATGAGTTCAGTTGATTGTATTTCTAACCATCCAATCATCATACTTTTGTGCATTTTTTCTTTTGAATTCTTGCCATTCGCCTTCCTCCTCTGGAACTATAGCAGTAATACATGCTACCTGAGCTGAAGAACCTTTAAAATTGACTTTTCCTAAGTTGACCATCTTTAGCAGGAGGTCCTTGAAGACAAAACACTCCTGGATGGGATTCCCCAACATTTGATGAAAGTGGAAATAATTGGGATGGTCTTCATATCCTTCCTTGTTTGGAGTTTTGGTCCTTGGCAATTGAACCAGATTATTTTCCAGAGATGAAATGAAGTAACCAGGAACTTGTTCATTTCAAAAAGAGTATGTTTTTCTCTTTAGATCCTAAAATTGTTTTTTTCTTTGATCTCTTTGATCATCTGGACGAAACGGCCTTTATTGTTGGCACTCAGGAGGTGGATCCCTTCGAGAAGATGAAGGTTTTGAAGTAGAAACAGGTACAGGTTCTTGTTTAAGCATAACTATAGCAGTTTCTGCTTTACCCATTCTTCTTCCTGGAGCTGATGGAATTACACGAGATTTAGCCTTAGCCTGTATAAGGGAATCTTCAATCTGTTGAGTGATTGAAGTAAGGTCTAGAAACCCTACTGTGTATTTCACAGGGATTAACGGTGTGCGTAATTCATCGCACAGATTTGCCACACAGATTGGCAACAGTTCCTCTTGAGGGAGTGCTAAGCTCCGGGAATATGTTAACCCCTTTCAGTGAGAAATGAAATCAGAGACTCTTTTATTCTCCCTTTTCTTACAGTTTGTAAGATCAAAAACTGTCGTCTTTGGCTGAGTTGAGTTGAACTGAAGAAGGAATTTTTTGTGAAGATCCTTCCATCCAGTAATTGACCGAGACTGCAAGCTTGTATACCCGACAAAGGCTGGTCCTTGTAAGGTCCGTATGAAGAATCTGAGTTTTATTGCTTCTTTCTACTCCGGAGTTCCCATCATAGGATCGCAACAAGACATGTAATGTGTCAAATGTTGTTCAGGGTCGCCTGATCCATTAAAAATAGAGAATACAGGGTTTCCAAAACTGGACGGATGAGAGATTGAATCTACCCATTCAGGGTAAACTTTCTTTTCTGGTTGAATCTGCACACGTTTCCCTTCCATAGTTTCTAACCAAGCTGTTAGTGACTCAATGGTAGTTATTAACTTTTGAGAAACATCCGGTTGAACTTGGACTTGGGTAGGTGCAATGACTGGAGCTTGGAAAGATGTGGTGGTTGGTTCTGCAACTGATGGTAGCACTGCCAAATGTTGTTGTAATTGACCCGTAGGACTAGACCTGTGAGGGTGTACTGATAGAGGAGGATATTCCTAATCCATCTCATTAGCTACAACAAATTCCTTTGGCTGACTGACTCCAGCACGCTTAAGAAGAAGAATACTCTAAAGTAGTTCTGTATTCAACCTCCTTAATTCCTTCATTTCTTCCTCCTGTTATGCAAAACTTTGCTCTAGTGAGAACGATTAGCCTTCTCCAGAGGAAGGATATGTAACCTGATTATTTACCCTCCCTTTGTTGGATCATTTTCAGAGAGGGGGAAGTGGGTTACTCGAAGGATTACCTAGGTTCTGAGTAATCATTTGATTTTGTGTACGCACACATTCTTCATTTGTTTCAGTGCGTACATCTTCTTGAGCAGGAACCTCTTCATCTGAGTCCCTTGAGTGAGCCTCATCTGGTGGATCAGCAACAACAGCATTGATGACATTGATTGATGCATAACGCATCACATTCCTTCTATCAGCATTTCTGTGTTATTGTCTTCTTCTATGTATTTGATGAGACATTGACTTTTTTTGATTCAATCCCTCAGGAACTTCTTGACAAACCGTAATTTGGAGGGAATCTCCTGATAATTTGGCTCTTCGTTCCTCTTGAGGCTTCTTCCCCAATCAAGAAAAGACCGATGTTCTCTGAGGAGGGGATTGATGATTTGAAAAAGTCCCCAGTCCGGTGGACTGGGGCTATTCCTGCTATTCCCGCTCAACTCCTCGAATCCTATTTGTTGATTCCGAGGGTTGGTTTAAAAGAGTCCCCAGTCTGGAAAGCTGGGGTGGGTCTTGACATGCTACATCTGAAACTTTGTTAAAATCTCTCCTGATCTTGTGAACCTTAGTTCGGAAATTAGCTGGATGCATTAACCTGTATCCACTTTTATCACCTGGTTCAAAAGACTGTTGGATGATTTCTGACACTTCTGTCACTTGATGATGTGCTTGCTCAATACGAGAGGCCTGTTCAATATTCTCATTTTCTTGATGCAGGATTAATTCAACAACTTGTTCTCTGTATGCTTGATTTTAAGAGGAACTAGTTTAAGCCTGTTCTTGGGCAAGATTTTGATTACAAACAAACCCCATTGACCGTGGATGGCCAAGGGCAATAACATTGCATGAGACCATTTTCAGCGGGATTTACTGTTTGGATAACACTGTGAAATATAGTGCTCCATGAAAACCCCATCCTATGACATGAATTCCAGATGGGGTATTGACAATTAACTGATGCAATCTTCTTAGTGCACCACAACATGAATGTTGAAGGGCTCTCTACTACATTTCAGCCTTCAGATATCGAGAGACTGATAGAGATGCCGAATCAATCTGACATTGTAACCCTTCTATTATCTTAAGATGATTTTCATATTCATCATAAGATAATAATTTCTTCTTCAACTGACAAAGAGTTTTCCATATGTTGAGAAGAATATCATGGATTCCATATTCCGTCAACATCTTTGGAATGTCGTACTGAGAATTAGCCAGAGGCCAAAACATGACTGGTACTTCACCTTTTTCCAGTTGTTTTCTCATGTTCATCATTTCTTATTTATCATTAAATGAAGATTATTCTACCTGATTTGACCAGAGTTGGTGTTTCCTTGTTGCTTCATTGTATTCAACAAGATTGGTAGAGAAATCATTATTCAAACTAGAAGATGCATGACTTAGGGGTGGTTCGGAGAATGACCTACACCCTGGGCTATCTTCTTATTGAGAAAGTATTTCACCTTCTAGCGATGAATCATCAGACATGACTGGTATCGCATTTTCAAGTGCCTCAAGATAAGAGGGATTTCTTGGCACTACATTTTCCACTGGAGCATTTTACGGGCAATGTGTATCACTACTGCAGAGAGGACTTTTGTAGTGAAATTCATCATCATGGGGAGGACCACCATGGTGGGTTACAACAAAAGATGAGATCTCTTGCTCCTTGGTCTTTTGACCACACAGAGGGTTCCTGTGGCTCTCATCTGAAGATGAAACTTCGAGATCGACCGAATTGTCATGAAGCAATCCTTCATGAGGAAGTGTCTGTTGAAGGCCTTCGGAATTAATGTTCCCACTATTGGGAAATGAGGGAGTATAATCTTGAATTCCAACAGATAACTATCTGAGGGATTCAATAACTCCAGCATTGAGCAAGGCCTTGTTATAGATTGGATCTTGATCTCCTGATGATGCTGGGTGGGTCTTTTTCTTAGACACCTTATTACTCTCTTTGGAAACCACTTGTTGATGAAAGTAGCTGCTTTGAGCAGGTGTATGTGCCTGATCAGGAAAGATGGCCAGGTTAGGCTGACGATATTCACTCAAATCTAGTGTATTTTCCTAACTTGGTTATCCGTATGATATGGGGGAGCATGCCCCACAACCCTCTTGGACTAGAACAGATGTGTGTGTCTGTTCCGGAGTGAATTGTTGATGAGTCACTCCACTGGTAGCGATAGATTAATGTGTCTTTCCCTGAGATGCTGCTGAAGCTGTTATAATATCCTGGCAAGCAACCAGAATATGAGAAGGGATTTTCTTCTGCTCTTTCACCATTGATAAAATATGCTTGGTGACTTCAGCTGCCGAAACGGGGATATACGTCCATTCCGTGCTTGGAGTAGGTGTATGTGCCTTCTCCTATCCTCCTTTTCCTGTCAGTAAATCCTGAAAGTACTCAAGTGTGGGGGAAAAGAGTTGAGTCTACCTCCTGTTTGACACCAGAGCTTTCTGACTGACTTCTCCGTGTGCTACCAAGCAAGATTGTTTGTAGGCTTGATTAATACTAGCAGGTGTATGTGCCTGCTGATTGCACTTCGCCGAACATGGTTGATGAGCTCCATCACATGTAGTCAGACAAGCCTGTTGACTAGCTGATGATGTATAAACAGGTGTATGTTCCTGCTTATAGTACTCCACTAGAATTTCCTGGAGGGATTGGCCTGATGCTGCCAGACGAGTCTGCTGGACAGCGGAATTAAAACGGGTAGGTGTATGTGCCCACTCGTTGCTTGCCACCAAGTTAGGTTGGTGGACTTCTATGAAGATGGTAGAGATGATAACCTGCTCACTGTTAACTGGATTCTTCCTCTGGCGGTTCGTCTTGCCTGATCGGGTTTGAGGAACCTGAGCCAAACGCTTGGAGTCGACACCCTCCTCATATTGAGGGCATACTTCCGCATGAGTCTAGCGGCGATTGTTGATAGGAGCCCTCCGGGAGGACTCCTGCTTCTTTGAAATTAAGGCCCTAAGGGACGTGCTCATTCACCTCCCCAGAATATGGGAGTGAATGCTGATTGTATTCCGGGGATAATGACCCGGAATGGTTGGAGACAGTGTTTAGCACCACCTGTTTCATGATCACTAGTCGTTGTTTTTTGGACGACCGATGTGAGTTGTTCACTTGGAGGGCTTGTCGGACAACCTTCAGAGTTGGAATAGTACCGTTTTGATGGTACTCCTTAACCAGTGCATTTGATACCCAACGATGAAGACGCTTAGTAGGTGATGTTATCCTTAGAGTGGATGACGATCTAGCAGGAGTAGCAGCATTAGCATTCGTAGCAGCAGTATTCACAGGTGTGAATTTTAGAGCAACCATTCTGGAAATGAAGAAGATCTTGGAAAAGAGTTCCTGTTTGACATAACAAACATAATGAAGATAAATTCAGCCACTACATCATTTGGATGAGCACATATATCAATGATTATTTTTGTTGGCCCTCTCATTAAGTTTTAAATAGGGGCATAACAAATAGGTAAAACATCATTTTAACTTGGTTAAGGATTCATGTCAGGTTCACCATTTTTTGTTTCCCTCAGAATTCAGGGATGACCTCCTTGATGGGAGGTTCAAAAATTCCAATCGGTTTCTAACGGGTTTTTTCATAGAACCGGAAACATCCAATGATTCCACATCTATTTGGACTTACTTTCCAAAGGTAGGTACTCATTAGTTTGTGAACTAATGAGGCTTAGGAATTTTCATTGGTCGAGAGGATGGGAGGTCAGACTTATCACACCTTTTTGATGGGAATTATTTTCTATTCCGGGACTCTCTTTATAGATTTAAGTTATGTTTGTGAATCCTTATTACATTACCAAGTATAAAATAAGATTTCCTTTATATCTGACAATCAATGATTGAATATGTAGGAAATTTAGAGAATCTTTTATATGTATTCGAGGTTCTTCATCGATAGAGAATAATCTGTATTTATCAGAGATTCTTGGTCAATGGTATCCTACAACACATTTATATATAAGTCTCTTGGTCATTATGATGACCTTGCTGGTTTTAAAGCCACTCAGTGGGGCACTTGAAGTTTATTGTTATTCAGAAGGACATGGATTATTTCAGAGTTGGGATCGAACCGGCAGATGGGCTACCTACGTATCCTTTGTTTAGAAAAAGAATAAGAACCCACGTAGTTCGAGTAAGGTAGTATTATGTTTATGATTGATGGCTCAAAGAAGGATTTCATAATTACTTTTACACTCTAATCTCACGTGAGTCATGCTCGGTATGAGAAACAAGAGGTATTGGTAAAAATTAGACAATTGGGCCATGAAAAATTTGGGGCTTATGTATGTATAAATGCCCAAATAGATGAGGATTAAGATTTACTTCAGGGAAGAAATACATGAACAGGGTCCATAAAGGTATATGTGCTTCATGGAGATTTGGATACTCTAATATTGGGTCTTACTCCTAATGAAAATGCCCAAGTTAGGAGGGGAATTATGAATGGGGCTTATTCTTAAAAAGGAGGCCCAGGTTAAAGGTAAATTAGGACTGGTTAAGATAAATTAAGACTGGGGCTTACTCCTGAAAAGGAGGCCCAGGTTAAGAGACTTGAAAAATTAAGGGACTTGGGGCTTACTCCTGAAAAGGATGCCCAGATTTGAGATTGGGGCTTACTCTTGAAAAGGAGGCCCATATTTGAGACTGGGGCTTACTCCTGAAAATGAGGCCCAGGTTAATGATTATGACTGGGGATTATTCTTGAAATGGAGGCCCAGGTTAAGGGAATTATGGTTGGGGATTACTCCTGAGAAGGAAGCCCATATTTGATATTTTAAGACCGGGGCTTACGCCTAAGGAGGATGCCCAGAATTTTGGGATTGGGGCTTACTCCTGAAAAAGAGGCCTATAATTTGGGGAATTATGACTGGGACTTATTCCTGAAAAGGAATCCTAGGTTAAGGATTCTCTCATCTTAAAGGATGAGGTTGAATGAATGAAATCTCAATCTTTAGTGACATAAAGATGTGTAAATCACTAGGTTTTGAGAGATATTCCAAAGAATTACTTTCAGATAAGGAAGTAAAATCAAGAAATCATTCCATAAATGGATTTGAAGAGTGTCTGGAAGACTAAATCTTGAACAGGAGAGGTGGAATGGCTTAAGAGGGGTGAAATGGGAAAGAAGGGCACCTAAAAAGGTAGGGGCACGCAAGTACTGGCAGAAACACAGGTACTGCATGAAAAAGTAGATCGACACGCAAGTCCTGGTCGATGCGCAATTCCTGGTCGTGCATGTATACCTACGCGGCACATAGGTACTTGTGCGCCTTTCATACCTTATGGTAATACATGGGAGAGACATGGCTCAAACCCTTGGTATTATCCCTAGAGGCTTTCCAAAAGATGGCGCGCAAGTCCTGATGAAGAAGTAGGGCGGCACACAAGTGTGTTAATTTCCCTTAAGGGTAAAATACTTAGGCGCACAAGTGTTAGTGAATTCTAACACTTAGACCTTACTTCTCCTGTTTAGACCTTCCATTCTAGGTAAAGAATTACCTTAGAAGAGTTCGGAAGACCCGAGAAAGAGACTTGGGAGTTCAGAGCTCTGTCTGTGAATTTTGGAAAATTTCCTCTTGAAATAGGGGGCCCACAAGGTCTATTTATAGGTAGGAGAAGACCCCGGGCAGTTATCACTTAGGTCGCACAAGTCACTTGGGCGACCATTAGGTGTCGCGCAAGTGGACTTGCGCGACAGTGATGGAACTTACATAGCACATGTGCTTTGTTCTCTTTGTTCATCCCTTTGTCTATTTTTGATGTTTCTTCAAAGGATGAATCAATTTGGACTAAGGTATTTCCATTTCCATTCGTTTAAACAATGTGACGAAAAAGGAGCGTCAACAACCCGAGAGAGATAATTTATACGTAATAGTGATATGAAAATGATACAGTAAGTTAAATTTTATTATTTATTTATTATTCATATGGTTTTACATGAAACTTATGATTTCATAAGGTAAGCTGAAGGGATTATGTTTTATGTGTAAAAGTTATAATATTGTGAAAATGTTTTCATTCATAGACTAACAATTTCTTACTTACTTTTTATGCCCCTTAATATGATTTTTGTTCTCATTCCATGTTTTCAAATGTTTTTCATAGGATTCGTGGATGGTTAAATGAAGAGAATAATTTAAGTTTAATGTTGTGGGTTTTAGAAATAAATCATGTTTTTTTTCTAAAAGTATCATATTGTGAAAAAGGGATATTGAGTAGAAGTATATAATTTGTAATATATGAGTTTCAATGTTCAATTTTATAAACTAATTATATAAAAATATAAACATAAAAGATCTTTGGGAATGTGTGAAAGTCAATTTTTGTTAAATTAACTAGATTAAGTAATGTTTAATATTGGGTCCTTATAGTTGGTATCAGAGTAAGGAATAGATAACTTTAGGGGTTAGGACAACGTTAACAGAATACCCATAAATGGGTTTTTACTTTATAATTTAGTTGAAATGATATATAATTTAAAGATTACAATTTTGATATATAGATAGTAATTTTTTTTAAATTTAATTAGATGAGTCATTATGAAAATGAGTGTCCAAAGAGGAACTTGACTGATGGGAAGAAACCAGACTATAAGAAGAAAGGTGTGGTTAAATCCTTTGAAACCTCTTTAGTAGATGTTAAGATATCTAATGTAGTGGTATCCAATACATTCTTTTTTTACTCAAATTTTGATAATGTATTGTTTGATTTAAGGTCTACACATTATTTCATATCTGATAAATTTTCTAGTAAATTGGAAATTACACCTCAATAAATGAATCTAGAACTTATGGTAAAAAACCGTGGGAAAATATTAAGGAAAAAATAAATTATAAGAATATTCCTATAGATGTATGTGTAAATAATTTACCTACAAACCTTATTGTATTTCCCTTGGTAGAATTTGATGTTATTATTTGTATGGATTGGCTTTCTATTTAACATTCTAAGATTGATTATAGAGATAAAGATTTTTTTTCTATAAAGAGTCTCAGATTGTATATAGTTATTAATCCATACCATTTATAACATATCAAGAATCTAAGAAACTATTAAAATATGGAAAAAAATTTATCTTTCACATATTGTTTAAAACAAGAAAACTATTCAGATTAATGATTTTTTGGTGGTAAATGAGTTACTGGATGTTTTTATTGATGATTATCCTAGTATTATACCTTATCAAGAATTTGATTTTAATATTTATTTATTCCCTCATTCTAAACCTATTTTAAAAATCCCTTATTGAATAACTCAATTAGAACTTATATAATTGAAAACTTAGTTTCATGAGTTGCTTGATAAATGTTTTATTCAACCCAAAAATTAAAATTATGGTGATTCTATTTTGTTTGTTAAGAATAAAGAAGGTTCCATTAGTATTTTCATCGATTATAGATCATTGAATAACTTTACTATTAAGAATAAGTATCTTTTTCCTCATATCAATGACTTTTTTGATTAGATCCAGGGAGATTAGTGTTTTTCCAAGATTGACTTGTGATCTGGGTACCATCAGCTAAAGGTAAAGGAGGATGACATTTCAAAAACATCATTACATACTAGATATAGGCATTATGAGTTTTTTGTTATGCCCTTTAGTTTGAAAAATTCTTCTACTATATTTATGGATCTTATGAATAGGATCTTCCATGAATATTTAGATAAGTTTGTTCTTATTTTTATTGATGATATTTTCGTTTATTAAAAAAGTTATGAGGATTAGGAAAAACATCTAAGTATCTGTAAAATATAAAATAAAATAAGTTATATGGAAAATTTAGAAAATATGATTTTTTACAACTACTTTCTTTTCATGGGAACATTGTAAATAAGGATGGCATAATAGTTGATCCCGCCAAAAAAAAGTGGTTGAAGATTGTACAAGACCTAAAAATGTTACTAAGATTTATATATTTATTATATTATATGGATATTATTTATGGTTTTTTAAAAACAATGTATGATTATAAAACAATCTAACTAAGTTAACATGAAAAGGGGTTAAATTTATTTGGACAGAAGAATGTGATGTTTATTTTCAGGAACTGAAAAGGATGTTGGTGAATAATCTAGTTTTGGACCTATCTCCCATAAATTGTTAGTTTTTCATCTATAGAGATTATTCTTTAAAGGGAATTGGTTTCATTCTGATGTAGAATGATCAGGTAATTGCTTACATTTCAAAAAATCTAAAACCTCATGAGTTAAATTATCCTACATATGATTTATAATTAGAAACTTTGGAATTCACTTTAAAAATTTGGAGACATCATATATGTAAGAACCTGGTTCTTATTTTTGAGGTACGAGTTTCTTCTTTTCTCTTTTCCTTAAGTGTTTTTGAGAAATAAAGAAAATGGGGGAAAATCCTAAATTTTGGGACCACACGCCGTGTAGTTTTCCACACATCGTGTACTTTGGCTATGTGGGATGAGTACATAGGGTGTGTAGCCATGCTGGTGATGAAATGTGTAAAAACCGACTACACGCCGTGTAGTGGGTATTTACACGCCATGTAGTCAGTCGGTAGGAAAATAGTAAGGCGGTGGAAGCAGCTTCAATCTGAGCGTAAGTACACGTCGTGTACTCATGGATTACACGCCGTGTACTCATGTCGATTGATGAACAATG
The DNA here is from genome assembly GCA_963277665.1 of Viscum album. Classification (NCBI taxonomy): domain Eukaryota; kingdom Viridiplantae; phylum Streptophyta; class Magnoliopsida; order Santalales; family Viscaceae; genus Viscum; species Viscum album. The sequence goes on along the minus strand of OY728141.1, from coordinate 1,584,685,250 downwards.
CCACACTAGTGAGAATCCGCTGGAGGAATAGTTAAAAATGGAAAGTACATTCCGTGTACTTAAGTATTACACGCTGTGTAGTTTTTTTTTCTGCTTAAAATAGGCAGTAGCCACCTCTGTACATAGGGAAGGCTTAGAACTGGAGGAGGAGTCGGGAGAGAAGGCTGTACCTTTGGAGATCCCCCGATTGAGTACCGAGAATCCATTTTCTGCACTGTTGATCTCCCTAGAACTGCACGGGTGAGTTCTTCCTCCTCTTTGCATAGTTCTTGCCAATTATTCTTCTAAGGGAAGTTATTTGAGTTTGAACGAGGTTTTATTTTACCTCAGATCTTTGTTGTTCTTGGGCGTTTTTAGAAGCACCGTTTACGTATACCAATCAGGGGCGCTTAAGGTAGGTGGCTTGGTGTTTAAATTCTAACTGTTGTGAGTTTTGTGTACCGTTGTGCTACGAACCCATGTTGGGGTATCGTGTGGCTGAGGCCGTGGCTGTTTTGAATACCTAGAACTATAAAGGTAATTAAATGTGATAATAAACTGTTGTTTGGGATCGCTTCTTGGATCCAAGACCACCCCTGGGGTGCGTTCCTCTGTTTAGCCATTTGGCCAGGATACCCGAGGGTATGCCATGTTTACTTTATGCATTAATTTTTCTTTGAGAGGAATTATAAACAATTGCATGTTTATATGTTGGTCATGGCCCGATTACTTGTTTAGCATGAGGGCGTGGATATATATATATATATATATATATATATTATAATAGCCTGAGGGCATGGATATATATATATATTATAATAACTTGAGGGCGTGGATATACATATATATATATATATTATAATAGCCTGAGGTCATGGATATATATATATATATATATATTATATCCTGAGGGAGTGGATATTATATAGCCTGAGGGCGAGGCCTGAGGGCGAGATATTATATAGCCTGAGGGCGTGGATATTATAAATCCTAAGGGCATGGTTTTACTATATTAGCCTGAGGGCGAGATTCTATTTGGCCTGAGGGCTTGGTTCTGTTGAGCACAAAATGTTATTAAATTAAATGGTTAAATGAATAATAAAATGGCAATATAAATGGTAAAGTTAGTTAATTTTGAGTACTGCTTAGTTTATTGCATTTTACTACTACACACTGTTGTTGCATATTTTCACACAGTTGGGCATGGGCCTTTGGTGGGTGCCTACTGAGATTTATTTCTCACACCCTATTTGGGTCATGTCTTCGGCCCAAACAGATTATGTTTCTGTAGGTGTGGATAAGGGAAAGGGTCCCTATATAGATATTTGATTGTTACTGAGGTGTGGGGGAGCATGGGACCAAGCTCAGGCTCGTGATGCTGCCAGCTGTTCTGTTTTGTTTAGTTGTAACTGTACTTTTCTATTTGATCATATTGTACTACTGTGTAGCATGTTCTGACTATTTTCATAGAATATTAACTTGCTTCATCTTGAAATTCATATAAATATGACTGCTGGTTCTTTTTTACTTCACTTGTTCATTTCAGTTATGTATGTTTACTTCTTCCGCTGTTGTATGCTATTTATTTTATCCTACTGCGTTACACTTTGAAAAATGAGGGCATAGTTTTGCCACTATCAGACCTGGGACCTCGCTGCTAGTCGGCAGCCTCTGGCGTTTGGGGAAATGCGCTTGAGGTCATGTGACCAATCGGGTTCGAGGGACCCATTTAGTGGCACCCGGATTTGGGACATTACAAAGTTGTATCAGAGTCGTTCTTTTCTTTGACTTACTATTTGGAGCCTTAGTTAGGGATAGGATGGAAACAATAGTTAGTAATAAGCTGTGCTCGAGAGTAACTAACCCCTGTACATGGAAAATCCAGTCTACCTCGGTAGTTGCAATTTTTCAAATTTTAAAAATTTTAATGTTGATTTGATTTTCATTGTTGGGTGACACACTTGGGATTGTGCTGTTTATATGTTATCCATGGGTTCTATTTAGTTTCAACCCGATGAGATGAGGGTATGCCATCTCATGCATCATTTAGTCACATGCTAGAAATCACATGCCATGCATAATTTCATGCTATTTAGGCGCATTAGAAATTGCATGCTGTTGTGATAGTCATTGTGCTAGAAAATCATGATATTGTGATAGATGCTTTGATAAATATCTACTATGTGATAGGGTATGTTTGTCTGAGGCCTTGATAGAAGGAACACCAAACTTTGGTTAATGTGGTGTATGGGCCCTCATTGATCGTAATTTAGTGGATCATTGGCTATTTACCGCATTTATAACACATATAAGATGCCAAACTTTGAGTCGTGGGGAGTATGGGCCCTCACAGATCGGAATTTGGAACTTAGGTGTTGTCTTCAGTATTTTATAGGTTCCGGATTAGTTTTAGAGACATACTATCCAGAAAACCCAGTATAGACGTCGTGTCGTTCCTCGGACACACACCGTGCGTTCCTCTATTTAGGAAGAAAAGAAATTTTTTTGAGTACACACCATGTAGTCACTTCCTGTGTCAAGGACCGTGTTGTTGGGGACACGGGGAAGGGAAATGCTTGGGGAAAACACGTTGTGTACCGGATGTAAATGCCGTGTAGTGTTGACCAGAGTCTAACCGTGTAACTAACAACACAGATTGAGGAGAACTTAAGCTATACACACCGTGTCCACTATAAAACAAGCCGTGTAGTGTGACCTGGGATCCGGTCATGTAATTAACAACACGGGATGGAGTAATCCTTTCGTGTACACGCTGTTTCCATCTGGTACACACCGTGTAGTGTGAGCCATGTATCCGACCGTGTAACTAACAACACAGGTTGTCGAAGCTTGTCTCATACACGCCGTGTACCCGTGGGACACGCTGTGTAGTTTTGACCGGTAACAGATTGTGCGGACTTGACCGTGTGGCTGGAAAGATAGGGTGGTGTACACACCGTGTAGTATCAAGCCGAGTAGTCGGCCGTGTCATGAACGACATGGGCAATTGGAATTTTCACCACACACGCCATGTAGATTATATAAACGCGGTGTAGGATTGTTTAACGGAAGCTGTGTGGCTTAGCCGTGTAGAAGGACCCGAGGAGGGGAAGAGAAGTCAGGTACACACTGTGTAGTCAGTATACACACCGTGTAGTCTTGTTGTGAAATCTTGAATACCTTCTTCTTCCTATTCCCTTTTGGTTCCTTCAGTTTCAGTCTTTGATAATCTTGATCTAAGGTGTGAGTTTTATTTTTTAGAGTCATGCCGTTGAGACGACCAATTGTTGTTCACCAAGAGAGCAACAATGATTATACTCCAGAGATAGTGGTCCATGGGCTACCAGTGGATACTCCAGCAGATCCAGGTGCGGCGCCAGCTGTTATACCAGACACAGGAGCAGAGGCATAGTTCAAGGAAGGATTTATGTGGTTTATGCAGACCATTCAGGGAGCACTGTCGGCTGCCACATCTATGGTTAAGTTGACTCGTATATTCCAGCAGCAGCATCCACCTATGTCTTCAGGGGATGGTGGACCATAGGCTACAAAGTCTTGGCTGGATTCTATGAAGACTATTTTCGAGCATCTTGAGATGCCTATAGGGTGGAGGGTCAAGCTCATGACTTATATGTTGCGTGATTCTGCCAAGAGGTGGTGGGATGTTACCACTTAGACAGAGAATCACAGAGACAAGGCGTGGGAAGATTTTCAGACAATCTTATATGACTTCTTCTTCCCAGAGACACTGAGGGCAGATAGATCTCTAGAGTTCATGAATCTGCACCAGGGTGCTATGTCGGTGATGTATTATTCTACTCGTTTCACCGAGCTTCAGAGTTTTGCACCTATTTTGGTGGGTGATGAGACATTGAGGGCTTGACACTTTGAGGATGGTATTTGTTATGAAATTCGAGCACTGGTGAATGTTTTCAAGTTTCCTACAGTACAAGATATTTTGAACCAGGCACTAATTACAGAGAGGAACCTTCGGGAAGCTAGTGGTGTGGGATAGGGTGGTTCAACACCAGTTTCTGGTACCATTTCTTCCGAGAAGAGGAAGCGACAGATGAGTTTCTCTCACGGTGGAAGTACTAGCCATGAGATTACTTTAAGTGGCCCGATCAGGTGCTACCAGTGTGGTAAAGAGGGGCACAAGAGACCGCAGTGTCCATGTGACCCAGTGGAGTTCCAAGCTTGCGACAAGATGGGTCATCTGCAATGCTTTTGCAGAGTGTTACCCCCAGTGGCTAGTGATAGGGGTTATGTATAGACTCCACGTGCGGGAGTAGGACCAGCAACTTCTTACCAGTCGGGAAACTGGGATACATCAGGATGTACATGCAGATGTGGTGGTCGTGGCCATGGTAGCCAGACACTGGGATCTCAGAGGCAACAGGATGAGACAACTCAGGGTAGCTAGGCTGTGTCATAGGGCCGCAGCACTGGGTAGGCATATGCAGTACACCAGACCCAACATGAGCAGGATCCCAAACCTTCTACTATCAGAGGTACTATTATAGTAGCTTCTGTCTTCTCTTCAGTACTTTTTGATATGAGTGCTACACATAGTTTCATATATGTGCCTGTTGTGGAGAGCCATGGGATCTGTGTTTCTTCTTCTTCTGCTGTTATGACACTTGACACTTCCTTGGGGACTAGAACAACTGGTGTGCATTAGTGCAAGGAGTACCCCCTTGAGGTTGGTGGGTGTCACTTCCTTTGGGACCTCTATGTCTTAGAGATGATGAGCTATGATGTCATTCTTAGGATGTACTGGTTGGTTCCCTTTAGAGCCTTTGTAGACTGCTATCTTCGTAGGGTGTGTTTCGCGTCACCATAAGGCGGAGAGTTTCTATACAAGGGCGAATGAGATGTTCAGGTGAGTCGAGCTAGAACCGAGCATCGTGGGTGAGGTGGAGTCACATCCCAGATTGCAAGTTTATATCTGGATGATTAGGGGACTTGTCATAAGGATTTCCCACCAGTGGTTGATCATTTCAAGGATGTCTTCCCAGATGACTTTTTAGGTCTACCTCTGGAGCGAGAGGTGGATTTCTCTATTGATCTTGTGCCATGAGTGGAACCGGTATCCATTCCTCCTTATATGATGGCTATACCTGAGTTACAGGAGCTTAAGAGATAGTTAGATGAGTTACATTCAAAAGGTTTTATCTAACAAAATACTTCTCCTTGGGGTTCGCCGGTCCTTTTTGCGAAGAAGGCGAACTGTACCCTCAGACTCTATGTGGAATATCAGAAGCTGAACCAGTTGACGGTTAAGAACCAATATCCCTTACTGAGGATTGATGATCTTTTTGATCAACTTCGAGGTGCACGAGTAATCTCGAAGATTGAATTAATATCAGGATATCATCAGTTGCGTTTTTGACCATTGGATATACCGCTTATAGATTTTTGGAGCATATATTGTCTATACGAGTACTTGGTTATGCTGTTTGGACTCACAAGCGTGCCAGCAGTTTTCATGGCTCTGATGAATCATGTGTTCCATCTTTATCTGGATTCTTTTGTGGTAGTATTCATGGAAAATATCTTGGTGTACTCTTACACTCAACACCACCATGCCACCCATCTTGAGATCGTATTGAGTACACTGAGAGAGCATAAGCTATATGCTAAGCTCTCAAAGTGACACTTTTGGATGGACCAGATTCACTTCTTGGGTCATATCATATCTGAGGCAGGAGTTGCAGTAGACCCAAAGATGGTGAGAGTAGTAGTTTATTGGGAGCATCCCAAGAATGTGTTTGAGATACGGAGTTTCTTGGGGATAGCTAGTTACTACAGGTGCTTCATCCAGGACTTCTCCTACTTAGCAGCACTATTGACGGGTTTGACTAAGAAGGGTGTGAAGTTCGTTTGGTTAGAAACTTTCGAGACAACCTTTTAGGAGATGAATGGAAATTTGACATCAGCACCGATCCTGATACTCCCAAATTAGGGAAATATCTATACAATTTACTATGATGCATTAGGTATTGGGCTTGGAGCTATGTTGATGTAGGGTGATCGAGTAGTTGTGTACGGGTCTTGGCATTTGAGGCTACATGAGAGGAATTACCCGATGCATGATCTCAAGTTGGCTGCAGTTGTTCATGCGTTATGCTGTTGGAGACACTATCTTTTGGGAGAGAATTTTGTGGTTTTCACCAACCACAAATGTCTCAAGTATATCTTTACTCAGCATGACTTGAATCTAAGACAACGAAGGTGGGTTGAATACCTTCAGTCCTTCGACTTTGAGCTTGCCTATACACCTGGTATAGGTAATGCAGTATCTGATGCACTAAGTAGGAGGACTCAGATATAGGCGGTGCAGGAGGCCATTGTTGAATGATAAGTTATGGATTTGTTCTCAGAGATACATTTGGAGGTGCATGACACTCAGGGGCAGACCTATCTTTCATCTTTAGCTATGACTTCTACCCTCATGTATAGAGTAAGGATGAGACAACTATCTGATTTAGAAGGCCTAGTTCTACAGGAGTAGGTGGCAAGTGAGGACCCTTCTCCTGGTTGGATGATTGGCGATGATGAAATTCTGCATTTCCATGGGTGAGTGTGGGTTCCAGGGGATATACACGAGGAGTTTATGCAGGAGTTTCATGCTTCAGCTTGGGAAGTTCATCCTTGGGTTACCAAGATGTACCATGACTTGAAACGTCAGTATTGGTGACCGGGAATGAAGAGAGAGATAACTGGTTTTGTTACGAGGTGTTCCACCTGTTATTAGGTGAAGGCAGAGCATCAAAGGCCAGCCAGACTGTTACAACAGTTACCCATCCCAGAGTGGAAATGGGATGATGTCGCGATGGGATTTGTGATTGGGTTTCTGAGGTCACCTCGAGGCAATGATGTTGTGTGGGTTGTTGTGGACCGACTCACGAAGGTAGCTCACTTTTTGTAGATCAAGTAGACCTTCAGTGTCGACGAGCTCAGAAGGTTGTATTTCCGAGAGGTCATACATCTTCATGGGGTCCCTCGTTCTATCATTTCAGATAGAGACACCCATTTTATGTCTCGTTTTTGGCAGAGTTTTCAGAGGACACCGGGTACACGGGTGCTTCTGAGCACAGCTTACCACCCTCAGACCGATGGTCAGTTAGAGCATACGATACAGGTGCTAGAGGACATGCTGTGCACATGCGTCCTAGACATTGGGGGCTCCTGGTATAAGCATATACCCCTAGTTGAGTTTTCCTATAATAATAGATTTCAGGAAACTATTGAGATGGAACCTTACGAGGCTTTATATGGTAGGCCATGCCAATCACCTTTGTTCTGGATGGAGGCAGGTGAGGCAGCTTTACTGGGACCACGTATCATGTAGGATACTTCTGAGCAGGTTTAGTTGATTTGGAAGTGGATGGCTACCACATAGTCTCTTCATAAATCTTATGCTAATCGCCACAGATGACCCTTGGAGTTCGTGGTCCGAGATCAGGTTTTCTTGAGTGTTTCACCGAGATTGGGACACAGGTAGATCAGGAGATAGGGTAAACTTTCATCATGGTATGTTGGGCCATTTGAGATTCTGGGGAGAGTCAGGTTGGTTTCCTATCGGTTGCAGTTACCATAGAGGTACTGAGACATGCATGATGTCTTCCATGTATCTTAGTTGTGCCGCTATCATTCAGACCCGTCTAACATCTTTCAGCTAGAGGAGGTTGAGATTTAGATCGATGCGTCCTTTGAGGAGCATCCGATTTGTATTATTGATAGGATCATGAAGGTTCTTCGAGGCCGGTCAGTTCCTCTTGTAAGGGTGCTATGGCAGCATGGCCGAGTGCAGGACGAAACCTGGGAGTGGGAAACTGATGTACGTGCTCAGTGGCCAGAGCTATTCTGAGCTTTATCTTCACCACCCTTGGAAGGGCAATTTGGGGACAAATTTTTTTAAGGGGGGAAGTTTGTAAGAACCCGGTTCTTATTTTTGAGGTATAGGTTTCTTCTTTTCTCTTTTACTTAAGTGTTTTTGAGAAATAAAGAAAATGGGGGAAAATCCCAAATTTTGGGACTACATGCCATGTACTTTTCCACACGCCATGTACTTTGGCCGTGTGGGATGAGTACACAGGGTGTGTAGTCATGCTGGCGATGAAAGGTGTAAAAACTGACTACATGCCGTGTAATGGGTATTTAAACGTCGTGTAGTCAGTCGGCAGGAAAATAGTAAGGCGGTGGAAGCAGCTGATAGCTAAGCGTAAGTACACATTGTGTACTCAGGGATTAAATGCCGTGTACTCATGTCGACTGATGAACAGTGCCACACTGGCGAGAAGCTGCCAGAGGAATAGTTAAAAATGGAAAGTACACGTCGTGTAATTAAGTAGTACATGCCGTGTAGTTTTGTTTTGCTTAAAATGGGTAGTAGCCTCCCCTTTTCACAGGGAAGGATTAGAACTGGAGGAGGAGTTGGGAGAGAAGGCAGAACCTTTGGAGATACCCCGATCGAGAACCAGGAATCCATTTTCTACACCGTCAATCTCCCTGGAACCGCGCGGGTGAGTTCTTCCTCCTCCTTGCATAGTTCTTACCAATTATTACTATAAGGGAAGTTTTTTTGAGTTTGAACGAGGATTTATTTTACCTCAGATATTTGTTGTTCTTGGGTGTTTTTAGAAGCTCCGTTCACGTATACCGATTAGGGGCATTTAAGGTAGGTGGATTGGTGTTTAAATTCCAAATGTTGTGCATTTTGTGTACCGTTGTGCTACAAACCCATGTTGGGGTATCGTGCGGCTGAGGCCGTGGCTGTTTTGAATACCTAGAACTGTAAAGGTAATTAAATGTGATAATAAACTGTTGTTTGGGATCACTTCTTGGATTCAGGACCACCCCTGGGGTGCGTTCCTCTGTTTAGCCATTTGGCCAGGATACCCAAGGGCATTCCATGTTTACTTTATGCATTACTTTTTCCTTGAGAGGAATTGTAAACAATTTCATGTTTATATGTTGGGCATGGACCGGTTACTTGTTTAGCCTGAGGGAGTGGATATATATATATATATTATAATAGCTTGAGGGTGTGGATATATATATATATATATATATATATATATATATTATCATAGCCTGAGGGCGTGGATATATATATATTATAATAGCCTGAGGGCATGGATATATATATATATATATATTATATAGCCTGAGGGTGTGGATATTATATAGCCTAAGAGAGATTCCTGAGGGAGAGATATTATATAGCCTAAGGGCGTGGATATTATAAAGCCTGAGGGCGTGGTTTTACTATATTAGCCTGAGGGCGAGATTCTGTTTGGCCTGAGGGCACAGTTATGTTGAGCGCAGAATGTTATTAAATTAAATGGCTAAATGAATAATAAAATGGAAATATAACTGGTAAATTTAGTTACTTTTGAGTACTGCTTAGTTTATTTCATTTTACTACTGCACACTATTGTTACATATTTTTACACAGTTGGGCACGGGCCTTTGGTGGGTGCCTACTGGGATTTATTTCTCACACCCTTTTTGGGTCATGTCTTCGGCCCAAACAGATTACATTTCTACAGGTGTGGATAAGGGCAAGGGTCTCTATACAATTACTTGATTGTTGCTGAGGTGTGGGGGAGCATGGGATCGAGATCAGGCTCATGATGCTACCGGCTGTTCTGTTTTGTTTAGTTGTACCTGTACTTTTCCATTTGATCGTATTGTACTACTATGTAACATGTTCTGACTATTTTCATATAATATTAACATGCTGCATCTTAGAATACATATAAATATGACTGATGGTTCTTTTTTTACTTCAGTTGTTCATTTCAGTTATGTATGTTTACTTCTTCCACTTTTGTATGCTATTTATTTTGTCCCACTACGTTACAATTTGACAAACGAGGGCATAGTTTCCCCACTATCAAACCTGGGCCCTCACTATTAGTCAATAGCCTCTGGAGTTTGGGGAAATGCGCTTGAGGTCATGTGACCAACCGGGTTCGGGGCACCCATTGAGTGGAACCCGGATCCGGGACGTTAAAATATATATAAGGAAAATTGTGAAATATATATTGATCATAAAAGTTTTTAGTATATATTTACTCAGATGGAATTGAACATGAGGTAGAGAATATGGATAGAACTAATAAAGGTTTATTATTGCACTATCAATTACCATCCTGGAAAATAATCTAATGTGGTGGATGACTTTATTCAAAAATATCATGCTATATTAACTATGTTAAATTTGGAATATGATACCTTGGTTAATAATTTGATGATTTTTTTTGGAAGTTATTTTTGTATGAAATTTATCTATTTTATTTTAGGTTTCAATGAAAATTGTCTCTATCAGATAGAATTAAACAAGTGAAAAAGCAATACCATTGGTTAGAGAAAAAGGTATAATTGGTTAAAAAGTGTAAGTTTTTATAATTTAACATTGATAATATTGTGTTTTGAGATTTTATAAGAGATTATGTGTGCCTTGTGATTCATAATTGAATATAGAGTTGTTAAGTGAAACTCATAGTTCTCTATTTTCATTTCATTCGGGAAGCACTAATATGTATAGAGACCCTTGGGAGTATTACTGGTGGGATGGAAGGGGAGTATTACTGGTGGGATGGAATAAAAATATATACTGATGACTTTACCATGAGATGTTTTACTTGACAACAGGTAAAAATAGAGATAAAATTATTGAGGGGGGTGTTTCAACATTTTCCTATGATAGAGTGGAAATGGGAAATATATCCATGTATTTCTTAGTGGGATTAACAAAAAATTCTTGAGGTAATAATGTGATTAGGGTTATTATTTACCCACTAACAAAATCTGAAAATTTTTATCTTATTTGAGATACTATGTATTTAAATCAACTTTCATGATTGAAACTTAAAGAGATAATCTAGTTACATGGGGTTCCTCTCTCCATTATATCTAATCATGATTCCAGGTTCAATTATAGCTTTTTCAAAGTCCTTCAGAATTCATTATGAAATGAATTAATTTTTAGAACTGATTTTCATCCCCAATATGATAGAAAATTTGAATGATCAATTCATACACTAGAGGATATGCTTCGATATTTTTCAATGGATTACCAGGGATGTTAGGATGATCATCTTTCTTTGGTTGAGTTTTCTTATAATAACAATTTTCATTTCACTATATAGATGGAACCCTTTGAAGAATTATATGAAAATAAGTTTGGAAATCTAGTATTTTGGATTGAATTATGTGAAAAAAAGTTGATGGGCGCTATAATTGGAAGAGTAAATGACAAAGAAATTTAGTTGATTTAGGGACACTTAAGGAAAACTCAGAGCTAAAAAAAATTACGTGGATAACCGGAGTAAGTATATTTATTTTGTGGAAGGTGATCATTTATTTTTAAAAATTTCTCCATGGAAAATTGTGATTAAATTTGTTAATAAGGGAATTATAATCCCATGGTTTATTAGAACCTATGAAATCCTAGATAAATTTGGATTATTTTTCTACCGAGTTGATTTTCCCTCAAGTTTTTCCTAAGTACATAATGTTTTTTTATGTTTTTATGTTAATAAATTATGTGCTAGATTCATCTCATGTTTTAATTCCTAAAGTAGTTTATCTGGAAGTATAGATCAAGTATTGTGTAATAAGGAAATTCATCAGGTTAATGTTTTGTGGAAAAACCACATGGTTGAAGAAGTAATATGGGAATCTGAAAATGCTTTAAGAGAAAGGTATCCACACTTGTTTAGTAAGTGAAAAAGTGTAAGGAAATAATTTATAAGGGGGGGGGGGAATGTATAAACCTAGGTATTTATATAATAATCTGTTTTCATTCCATAATTAGATAGTTAAACATATTATAAATGTGTAATGAAATAATTGGTATTTATAGAAATTAATGAATTTATACTAATGGAATAGTAGCCTAATAGTTGGAATAGTAATGTGACTATTAGGAATAGTAATCTAGATATTAAAATAATAACCCCAACTATGAAATTATAAATAAAATTTAGGTATCTCATAAATTAAAATATAACACATTTATACCATAGAATAAGTAAAAAATGTTTTGAAAATGATAAATTAAGTGTTGGTATTTTTGCAAAATGTAAATATTTATTTACAATTTTATAATTAAAATAATGATTTAAAAGAAAATTTATTTTTCATAAAATAAATTCATAAATCAATATTTTGTTATATTTTAATTATAAGATAATTTTATAAGACCCTAATTAATTTTTCAAAGTGTCATAAAATAGGTTATAATATTAAAATCAGTATTTTTTAATAAATGATGATTTTAATTAAAAATTAAAATTCACATATTTGGAAATTTTATTTCTAAAAATGAATTCAATTTTTTAAATATAAATTTTAAAAAATGGTTAGTGTGAGGTTTTGGGATTTTTCTGAAATAGTTGAATTTTGGAGAATAGTGAAATACGGTAATTTACTATATTTAACACTATAAGTTAAATACATGAATTTTTGAGTCATTACTAATGTAAGAACCTATTATTTGGAACTCAAATGCACTATTTACTATAATTAGTTACAATAATTGATACTATTGAGAGACTTGAGCCAAAATAATAAAAAAATGAATAAAATAATAAAAAACACCCATATCCTCTCCCTATAAGTACAACTGTCACAACCTATTATCCTCAAACCTTATAAGCCTTGAAAAATGCCTAAATTCTACCCAATTACCTTCCCAATAATCTTACCCACGTCTAAGACCAAATTTTCTCACCAAAATATGAAAACCTAGTGCCTTAAGGAGGTTCTCAAGCAGACGATATTCTAGAGGTAAAATCCTCTTTGTTTCTCTTTTAAATTCTTTCTTTATTTCCTTATCTTTACCTTATCATAACCTTACCTATATGAACTAGAATGAAAAATAAAATATCATATATATAATATAATTTTATTGTTTTAATTTAATATCCATTATCCAACCTCTTCTCTTCTCCTCTTATTGAAAAAAATGAAAACATCATCCATGACATGTCAATTCACCACCTTGATGGATGGCATTTTTTAATTTCCCATTACCGCCTTCAAGGATGGTCATAAAAAATTTATTATTGTTAAACCAGATTTTAATATGTATACTATAACTTTTTTAATGTCCTGTATCTTATTTTTAGACATAATAATTAAATAAAACAAAACTAGTTTATGATGGTTGGAGAAACCATGAAAAACAAACAAAATGTTTATCATTAATGTTTATCCAATGAATAATCCTCATATCATAAAAAAAATGACATATGGGGTCATTTAAAATTATGGAAACATATTAATACCATTTTTTACACTTCTAGAGTTTTTATTCCATTTGATAAGAACTCCTATAATTATACTCAAGGGAACCGACCATAAAGTCATGAAACGAATGCTCCTGGAACAATGATTCTGATATTTATAACTCATCAAAATGGCCATAAATGAACTTAATAAAATGGTAATAAATAAAATATATGTGGAAAACATTATGAATTAAGTAATTAATGAATCTAATTTTATTATCCAGGACATTAAGTACAAGTGAAGAATGCTTTCGAACATAAGTTAAGGGATTTCATAACCTAATTTACATTCATTGGGTTAACCTTATACTCGATTTATTATGGAACACTAATATTATTTATGAAATTAATTTTTATTATATTATGTTTTATTATGTGGATTTATAATTTTTACACATATTCCATTCATTTTATTAATTATTACTTCAATGATATGATATTTTTAAGGGACATTATTTTTAAAAACCCTATTTTCAAGTTAAATCTATTTTTATTAAAGAAAATAATTTTTACTTATACAGAATAAGATTATTTTACCACTATCACGACACCTTATTGATTCGATGTTTCCCTTGCAAGTTTGTAGCTTATTTTAAAATATTTTTCTCTTTTATAAGTGTGCAGATTTAAAAAAAAAAGTTATTTCAAAATGGAAAATTTATTTTCCTCAAGAATATTTATTTTATGTAAGATTTATGTGTTAGGATCATGTTATGGTTATTGGGAATTATTATGATGATGGGTTTTTCCATTATAAAATGATTATGGGTGAGCCTGTTATATCTCTCTAATGCATTGGTTAAAGGGATGGAGTTAGCTGATTAATCTTCTACTAAGAGATTTTGGTAATATAATGCAATGGTTGTTCCAAGTGTAACCATGATGGTTATTCCCACTGTAGTTAGGAGAGATAATTTATATGTAATGAAGATGATGCCACAAGTTACATTTTATGATTTATTTATTTTTACTATGGTTTTATAGGAAACTAATTATTTCATAAGGTAACCTAAAGACCTTAATTTTTATGTGTAAAAGATATAAATTTGTGAAAATGTTTTCATTCATGGACTAATAATTTATTTCTTCCTTTTTATGACACATATTGAGATTTTTGTTCTCATACCAAGTTTTATCATGATATTTATATGGTTTTTGGATTAGTAAAGTAAGAGAAGAATTAAATTTTAATATTGTTATGTTTTGTAAAGAAATCCTATTTTGTTCTAAAATTTTCATATTGTGAAAAAATGGATATTGAGTAGAAGTTTCTACTTTATAAAATATAAGTTTCTATGTATGAGGTTATGACCAAATTCTCTAAAAATATAAACCTAAAATATATCTAGGAATGTATAAAAGTGAATTATATTTTAATTAAATAGATTATGCAATGTTTATATCTTGTTCATTACAATAATATATAGTAATGATGAAAAATTAATTACATCACTTTATGGAGACCATAGACCATACATACACATATATGATGTTTTCACTTTTAGATGGATGAAATGAAAGATAATTCAATTATAATTCACCTTTCTCAGATCATTATTATATCCTTAAAATTATATATATTCATTAAATATATCCTTATTACCATCCATTTAATGAATAAATTAAAAACGAATCATATCACTTAGTGTTGGAAGTAGTCCACACATACGTACAAGAACCATTATTATTTTCCAATGGATGGAAAGAAAAGAATGTAGATAAGATATTAGACACCTAGAAGAATAATTATGTCATATATATAATATATAAAAATTATATATCCCATAATAACTAACCATGAATTAAGGTTATGGAAAATACATCACATTTCTTAGTGGAGGGGGTAGTCCACATGTATGCACGAGCGATATATTTAATTTCTCATTTGATTTAAAGGAGGTTCAAAATGGTTGATCCATTATCATAATAAAAAATATTAAAAATGAATATAATGAATTAATTATTTTTTTATTGAATACCATATATTTATAGGATGTAGAAGAAGAAATAAAATTGAACATACTCTGTTAAGAGTTACACTTATTCATTGAGAAACCTCATTTAGATTACACCTTAAGCCCTGAAAGGAAACTCTTCTTATCAAAACAATCCATATAGAAAATTGGGAGGGATATTATTATTATATTAGGGAAGATATGGGATGATATTTAAGGATCCTTATGTGTGATGAAAATGTGAGTGGTGGTATCCTGTTATACAAGTGGAAGAGGACACACTTGTAAATTTTAAAAAGAATAAAATATATTAATTCCTCACTCAATTCACATGGCTCTAAAAATAAAAATCATCAATGATAATAAGGATAAGGTAGAAATTACATAAAAAAATCAAATTAAAGAATGTTTTTTTGAAATGTTAAACATTTTATCTTTGGTTAACCCCATTCTGATAAACTTATTTTAACAATAACTGAGGTAGTAAATTTATACTATTTATAAAATTATTTATGTAAAACTTTAACCGAACTTATTAAATAATGATTATTAAAAATAGGTATTTCATTTTCTAATATTTAATTTTAATAAGTGTAATAAATTAAAATTAAAATATGTATGCAAAAAATCATAATTTTTTTTAGAAAAATGCATTTTTATACATAAAATTGAATTTTCCTTCATTCCATGTCATAGAAAAATAATTTTATGAATGTTAAAATATTTAATTGAATGCATCATAAAATAATTTAATTAAAATAATTCATCAATGTAGATTAATTTAATTTATTAATTTAAAAACATAATATGTGTGTAAAAATAGGTTTTTGGAAAACATCTATTTTTTAAGTTAAAATACTTTAATATTAATTTTTGACCAATTAAAAAATGGTGAATTCATTTTTTACATATATAAACACTAATTTTTCATTACTTAGTGAGTACTATTATTATATACCAATAAAATATCTTGGAGAAAACTATCACATTAAATAATTATATTTTAATAGTATATCACAATTCATTTAAACATGGTGTTGTGTGTAAATAAATATGTTAAATTTATTTAAAGAAAAATATATCTTAAAATATCTGGGTATTAAATAAGGTCATATATAAGTATTGAGACATGTATGAGTCACAATTTTAAGGAATGAAATCAACTATTTAATTCCATGTTGATCTAAATAAAAATAATGGAAGTTAAAAAATTCCTATGAGATCGGATGATAGCACAAATTGTCCAAAAGTGAGACCAGTTGAAAATATGAGTGAATACTCTAGAACATACTAAATCTAAGGGAAATCTCCAAAATTTAGAGAATTGAAATTTGGATCTTTGGAAGTCAACGAATCATAAAAAATGATATCAGAAAGTATAGAGTAACAGAATTAGTTGAGGAGATCTTACAGAGTCAAACACCAATTCCATAGGTCTGGGTACTATAGATTTTATTACTTTTAAAATATAACAATAGAAATTATATTATTGGAATAATAAAAAAACACTACATGATTCTAAGTAGTGGGATTTAGCGATGAAGGGAGAAATGGATTCCTTAGAGCCTAATAGAACTTGACAGCTCACAAGGTTATGATAGGGGAAAATAGGACTGGTGAAAAAATGGGTCATTCTTTTGAAATATGAATCTGGTGGAAGGAATATTTATAAGGCATGGATGGTGGTGAAGGGTTTATAACATAAGGAATGAATTAAGTTTTTTGAGATATTCTCATTCATAGTAGGAATTATACCATCCAAACTGTGTTGAGTATTATAGCTTCTGATGATCTGCACCTTGAGCCTATGGATATAAAAATAGCCTTTAATTATGGATATTTAGATAAATGAAACTAATTTTTTTTATTATCAGAATAAATATTTTTTTATGTAGATATAATATTAAAATTTATGTCTTGAAATAGTTACCAAGATAATTAAACAAGAGGATTGATGGTTTTATGGTTGATGAAGGATTCAAATAGAGAAATATAGAGCACTTTTGTTACCAAAAGTTTTGGGATGAAAGTAGTTACATAATTCTTATTCTTTATGTCGATAAAAGTTTTCTTGCTGTTCTATAAATTACAAGTATTTAGGATATAAAGCATATTTTCACAAGAATATTTAAGATGGACGATCACATACAAGCCAGAGATATTTTAGGATTGATAACTGAGAGGGATGAGAAATTCATATAATTGGTTCTATCATATAAGGACAACATTTGAAGATAATCAAGAGATTTAGGATTACTAGGTGTATGAATTCTTCTACTCCATCAGTTGGAAACTATATATTTTTAAAAGAAAAGGCACTGGAAATGAAATATGAGGACCGATACATGGTAGGTGTTTCATTCTCTTCATCTATATAATTTTTGATAAACATGATGATTTATACATAGATGAATATTACATTCTCTATGATATTCATCAGTCATTTCATGTCAAATCTGGGAAGGGGATATTGGGAGGCTATGAAATAATCATTCAATACTTAAAGATATTGGATGATAACATATTTTACTTTGGGGAAGATTATTTGATTCATGGTTTGGTTGACATAGACTTTTTCCAAATATTTAGATACTCAAAGGATTAATTTTTTTTATTATTACCTATAGAGAGATGATAGAAAATTTGATGTGTTATTTGAAAATAGGGGTTACTTTGTCTACAATAGAAGAAGGATATGTGTAATTAAAAAAAATTGGGAAAGTAACTTGTTTGGTTTATTATATTGATGATGGAACTAAAAATATGATAGGATGAGGTATTAATCTATAATTATAATCACAATATAATTCACCTAGCACGAAATCTAATTATTCATGAAAAGATGAAATACATTGACCTAAAATTCCATTTAATCATGATTTTTAGAGGAAACAATGCTAAATTCATGAAGATAGCTGAATTAAAGAATATGACTGATGATTCAGAATAAGTTCTATCTCAATAATTCTTAAGTAAATATTATTCCTTAGTCTAAGTAGGGTAAAGTAAGTGAATGGATGTAAATTCTTATTGTACAATAATGGAATCCTAAAATTTTCCTATGTCTTTGAGCTTTTTAGATGATCTGTGGAATAATATTCAAGTGGGGCATTGTTTATAAATTGAATCTACTTCCAATTTATTTTCTATTCAACTAAGAGGAAAAAAATACTATAAGAAAAGGTAGTTCTTAAATATATGGATAACTACAATGAAAACTATTGGGTAATGAAGGTTGATCATAATTTTTTTTAAATGATTAAGGTTTAGTGATAAATTTATAGAAAGGTGAATAACCCTCTTCACTATATTAGGGCATATGAAACCTATGATAGTCTATATGGATTAGGATAGAATGTATGGGGATTTTCACTTATCTATCAGGAAGTGATGGTTTGGATGAGGAAAGAAATAGTGTATCAATAGTCACATGAGTTCAATGGATAGATTCACATGAATGTTGAAGGTTGGTGTAATTGGATGACTAGCTAAGCCCTGCTATAAACATAGAGTGGGACCACCTACACATTTGTGAATATTAAATAAATGAATTTTTTTTAATATTATAAATTATTCATTTATATTTTTAATCCATGTTTTTTATAAGAAATAAAATTATTGTCATTGTTTACCCATAGATGTAGTCTGAACCACATAAAAATTTTGTAGGTTTGTTTTATATTATTTATTCATTTTTCTTGAATATTGTGTGAGTTTTGTGTTTTATGGAGTGAATGAAAGGTTATACTTAGTGTGATGAGTTGTTTGTGTTGTATTATTATCTTCTGGTTTACTATGATCAGGGGAGATTCACATCAGGAAGATCCATTTCCACTGCTTTGTATATCTTATTGTGGATTACATCCATGAATTAGAACATGGTATGTGTTCATATTCTACCAAAAAGCATACCCTATGATATACTTATATCTTTGAAGTCAATTATTAATTAAATAATAATAGAAACCATTTCTAACTCGATTATTTTAAATATATAAATAGGTAATTTATATTTCAATACTCTTGAAGAAGTATGTGATTATTAATTAATAAATGCTAATGTGCCACTACTTTTGAAGTTTGTATTGGCTGTTGATATTTTATAGCTTTTATGGAAGAATTAAAAGTCAAGTTACTTGTAATATTCATGCATTGATCATTATGGAGTTGATATGAATAGTATAAGGTTGAATTTAATGCGAGGGTAGAAATTTAAAAATTCAAAATCAAAGGCCTTAATTGGGGAGGAAGATCTTACCATCTTGATGTTGTGACATCTTAGAGAAGATTGAGGATCATGTTCATTACTGTTGTTTGGAGGACCTATTTTAAACTAATGGAAGTAGGGATATATAACCTACCAATATATAGTATAATTTTATTAGGATATATCCTCAAGGGTAAAGAATGATACCTTCCCCACCTATATTCTCTTGAATATATAAATAAATGTATGTGACTTCGATTCAACCCAAACATAGTAAATACATTGTCACCCACATCTCGGATAATCCTTATATAAATATAAGCTAATAATTCCCCTTTGTATTTAATACTTTTCATATTGTGTATTGTGTTTAGAATTACTAAGATTCTCTATTCACCCTAATAGACGTTGAGGTTCAGATATTAATCAAGGTAATTGAAAGAGAAATTAATTCTCTAAAATTGGTACACACTGATTCAAACCATCTCTATGTGATTACATAAATAACTAGGAACATCACCTATAACTTGAGAAATATTTATTATATTTTATTACTATAAATATAAGTTTAAAGGTTACATTTTTGTTTTCTAATAAAATTAGTGACCTAAAAGATAGTTAGTATTTGTGAAATGGAAAGGACCCAAAGTTAATAATAATTCATAATTAATTATAAATGTTTTATGAATTATCAATTTTTAATAATAACAACTAAATACATTAAAATATTATATATTAAAAATTAATGTTATTTATATCAAAATATCCAGTGATGAACAAAATGACTGAGAATCCTAATAAAACCATTACAACATTATTACTTCATTAAGTATGTTATCTCACTAATGTGTTTAATATGAGAGTTTATTTGATATATGACTATATAGTGATATAGAATATGAATACATGGTGGTGTATTATATTAATAAAAGGTGATGTAGAAGATAAATACATGGTGATGTAGATAGTGTTCAATTTTAGTGGTGATAATTCATTCCCAAATGTAGTAGAAATTAACCACTAAAACTGATTTTCTATAATATATAACCATTTATTTTAATTAAATATAATGTAAATGAAGATCATTTATATTTTTTTTTGTGTGAATATAATAAATCCAAGCTCTCCTAAATGAGTTTTATGTTGGTCCTTTGATAATAATCAAAATAACACCACCTCTAAAGGTGTCCATGTGTTTAATAAATCTATTAATCATTATAAAGGGTTACCTATTTATAGCAGACTTACTAAAACCTTTGTATTAAAGGAAAAGGGATAACGAAATCTATAGATTAATGATTTTTCATTGTATTATCTTTCTGTATTCTCCTACCACAATTTCTCAAGGATCAAACCACCTTATTTACCCCCCAAGGAATCTCCTTAGAATCCCAAATGTTTCTAGTACATTAAAATACAATTTAAATTTTTTAAAAACATTATAAATTATTGAAAATATTTATAACTTCTGATATAACCTCCCATTATATGATTAATGGTTAAATTACAAATATATATACTAAAACATCATAAAACATCATTCATTGACATTAAAACCAATTATAATTTCATTTTTAGGTAAAATAATAAATCAATATATATATATATATATATATATATAGAAAATATAATATAATAGATCACTTCTATTCATAGAGCCATGGCATAGTGACCTTCACTATGGAATGGTTTATATCAGTATAAAAAATGGAATCATTAATTACACCAAGATACGGTTTGGATTTAGTGCAAATTTTTATCAATCTACCACTATCACAAAAGCATTTTAGACATAATTTATTTCACCTTGTGTCATGATATGTTTAAAATGTTGTAAAACCATGTCCAAACACTTTTTTATACCCAATAAAACAATTTTTAGAGAATATATCATTATACTATCATTGTTTTGTGCAACCACATTATAACAAAACTTATCCTCATTCACAAAACCACAAAGTGTAACCCTATGATCCTTTTTAGTATTGAAAATGAATATAATCTTTTTAATTTTTTATTATAAATGATGATTATTCTCTAGAAAAACATCCATGATGCTAAATTTATAAAGTGATTTGGAATGGTAACCATTAATACCTAGTATCTCTGTATATATATATATACAAACTGTATCATAAAAAATTATATATAATTATATAATACCACTGTCCAAATCCTCAAGTGACCATGAGACATAAAGTATTTAAATCTCATAAACCCAAATCATCCATTATTGAATATTCAAATATATACTAGATAAATGGATGAACTTGTCACATGTCATTCACCTAGATGGATAATAACTTTACATGGACCTCATCCAATTAGATAAGAACATCACATATCACTTATTTAATTATATCTATACACTTATTCAGTTTACCAAAGATTGTGGCCTACATTTTATACACATTATACTGAAGCATAAATCACATATTTGAAAAAATAAATAAATTATATGATCAGTATCATATCTAATAACCCCCAGATTTGAATAATAAAGGAATTGAATTATGAATGTTATCATCATAGGTAACATATCAACCTTAGTTAATGAGTATTCAATATAAAATATTAACCATTATTATACCAAATACCAAGTGTATGACACTCCTTTTGGTATACATTATAGGTAATCTAGTATAAAATATAATTTTTCACTTTATGAGTAAATATTATCTATAAATAAAACCAAAACCATGTTAGTATTCACATTTCATATCAAATGATAAATCTCCATGATCAATATTAATTAGGGATAACCCAATATCATACTTTGAGAAGTTATTTATAATTATAATTTATATAATATATACAAAAAACATGGAAAAATGACTAAAGTGAAGATGCCTATTGTATAATATGATATATTTTATATATTATTAAACTTCTTAAATTACTAAAAAAACCACACATAAGAATTTTCTTAATCATATCTCATATGATAGACCACCAGAGTGACCTTATATTTACATTATTGTTATTAATATTTTATACTCAATGCATCACTATGTAATTATTAATACATATCAATGTTAACATATGATGAACCTCCCATAAAACTCCTTTAATGGATTAATGTTTATAAAGGTTTATTTATTGAATATTGATAAAATAGGATTCATAATTTTCATTTTCAACTATTTGAACAAAATATTCAAATTTATTTACTTTTAAACACCCAAAGCTAATATGTTAATAACTTATATGGATTTACATAAATAGTTATTTTATAATATCTATACTATCAACATCTTTGATCCATTATATACTTTAATAATCTCTTGGGATAATTTGGCATCAAATTTAAATATAACACCTTACTTTAAGATAGATCTTTATGAGTATATCTTAAACACCTTTAGGATGTAATTTAACCTCGAAATTGAATTAAAATTATATAATTATATAATTATTATACTTTACACAACTCCAAGTATAAAAATCATCTCACTAACTTTCTAAAAATTAATACGTATTTCATTTAATCAGAATACGTAACAGATAAAATATTGATAAGCATATCTCATATCAATAATTATGTGTTAAAACATATACCATAAAAAATAAAATTATTTCTTATTAAAATATATCAATGGTGGGTGGTGGGAACTCTTTCCATCCAATTTTTAAAAATTACATGAATAAATCAATTTTATAGTGGAGAAAATTCATTTTATTCTTTCTTAAGACTGTTAGAAAATTATATGAATCATAATCTATGTGAATAAAAAAATCACCTCTTTTTATTCAAAACTAATATTTTTTTAAATCCATGAAATGACATAAAATTGAATGAAAATGATATATAATACATATCCATTATTTAAAACCATATAATATTTAAAGTAATATATCCAAATATATCATGTAAAAATATTTTTCTTCATAATTTGAATACAAACATCAAACTCTATAAATTATGTTTTCCCTAATTTTTAAATCCTATATATTTATAACATTTTTAAAATATGGTGTTTGTATCAAGTTCCCTGTAAACAAAAAAACATAATAAAAATTCCCCTTAGACATTACCCATTTAAATTTAAAAGAAGTTAATGCAGACTCTCCATGAACTTACATCTTCTTCTTTTGACCAGAACACTTACCCTTTAATTTTTATAGAATAATCATATAAGTTGAGTTTGAAATCTATATTCCCTAATTAGAAATCGTCAACATATTAAGGATATTAGATTTTTTTATTAAAATCATAATATTGTATCTAATACTTAGTTGTTAGAACATTTATAATAGAGAATATAAAATAAATATCATTTATATATTAGGCCTAAGGATTGAGATCGATCTCTCTAATTTATTTTTATACCCAATCATATTGAGTACATGAGTTGAGACTGAAATACCTCCAACAAAAATACATCCAAGATATGAATTATTAACTTTATATCTCTTGTGTCTAACTTTTTTTATAAAGAATAGTTAGTCCTGATATCTTCAAAAAATCATCGATATTATCATGATGATTTGGAATAATGGTATCTATATAAATAATAATCAATGTAGAGATGTCAAGATATTCATTACTATGCTTACCATAAAAATAAATCTCTTCTTGAGAATTTTTAATAATGGAAAATTTCTTAGGAGTTTTATACTCTAAAACATGTACTATTCCTTCTTTATTGAGTAATATTCTCATGTTCTATACCAATCAAAGATGTTTCAACAATAATATTATATTTTCATTAATTGATCTGAAAGTAAATATTGATTATGATAAAATTTTTATCCATATATTTTTTTATTAGATGAGTATCATGTTTTAGAATCATTAAAAAAACTATTAAATGATCTCCCAT
Source organism: Viscum album (assembly GCA_963277665.1). Lineage (NCBI taxonomy): Eukaryota > Viridiplantae > Streptophyta > Magnoliopsida > Santalales > Viscaceae > Viscum > Viscum album. The sequence goes on along the minus strand of OY728141.1, from coordinate 1,584,660,979 downwards.
TAAAAGGATAACCCATTTTAAATTTTCATATTATCTATTAGTGGATAAAGATCTATATTTATTCAAAGCTTTGAGTCTTATTTGATTTCCTATAATTATAGAGTTTTTTAGGAATACCACCATGTAAATCATATCATGTATTAATCTTGGATAGTTTTATGGGTTTTCCTTTTACCAAAACCATTATATAGAATATCTTATTTATATTCATATTATATCCTTACTTTTGGGGTTTTCTAGCTAAGTGTAACATGAATAGCATATCATATTTTGGTGCCTAATTTTATGGGGTTCACTCATATTATTATTTACTAATGTAATATAATCCATGTGATCTATGGTTTTTAAAATCTTACCCCTTTTGAAGATTAAGGTCTTGAAAAGTGTTTTCATTGGAAGCAATCAATCATATATTATTTTAAATGGGCTATATTGTATATCATCTTCATATAAAAGTTTTTTCCATTTATGTATTTATCTTTTTATCCATTTAGTTTTGTTTTATATTACTTAAAACAAATTTATATGTTCAGAAATTATTAATGTATAACACTATATAAAATCATGATTTCTATTACATTTCAATAAATAATTTAATTACTTCTAAAAAAATCCCAACACATATTAGGTATAGTTTATATGGAACCTAATCAGGTAATGTTTTAGAATTTTATGAAATCATAATCCAAACCAAATAATGTATAGGGAATCAAGTAGTTGACCCATACTTTTATTATAGATCCTATGCCAGCAAGAATATAAGAAGACTAGCTCAAATTCCCCCTATCCACATATCAATACTCAATGGTGAACTTAATTTTATTATAATCCTAACACTTAATATACATAAATCATAACAATCCTTTACTATTGAGTTCATAACCTAAAAAATAATAGTCTTGGTTAAATATAACTAAACATTAGGTTATACCTAGCATGTGAATATTTATATATATGGTATGAAATTTATAACAATAATTTTTAATAATATATATTAAATCACACATTCATCCATAATATTAACACTTTATAATCATGAATAGAAAACATTTAGGTAATACAAAATGATTAAATATTTCAAATATAAGATGTAAGATATGAATTTAAGATCATTTTATAAACATTTAATTATAAATAATAAATAATTTAGAAATTATTTTATGAAAATTTCATATATATATATATATAAGTATAAAATATTTTTTTTTCATAAATATAAACACTTCATATTTCATCATTTATATGACATTAATATTAAATCCATCATATTAAAATATATGATTCACTAAATAAACATAACCCTATAATATTCTATAAGATATGAACACTTCATATTAATAATGTTAAAAATTTATATTATATTTTTATAATAGATTTTATATTTATTTTAACCACTGATCAAATTCACTAAAAAGGTTTTATATTCATTTAAATAAATTCTTAAAAAGGTATTTAATATGAAGAATTCACATTATCATTTATAATAATTTTATAAAATAATTTGGATGTGGTTTAAAAGCCTCATAGAATATGTCATGAGACTCACACTAAATTTAGTAAATCATAAAACAACATCATGTTTATGTATAAACTTTGGTATGTTCATTACTCAGTAAAAAAAATACTGATTAAACCACCATATTTTCACTAATAAATGTCACTTTTGGATACGCCTTGAAAACTTATACTTTTTACAAAAAAATGGTTTTTTATAACCAATTTAGGGTTTTTTAATATGAAAATCATATTACTATATTAATCATAGTCATTTTTTCTAAAAAACATGATATAGAAATCATAATTTTATAATGTTTTATTTTTATGAATCATTTATAACATCTATTATTTATTAATCATGACATGATCTTACAATATCCATAAATCATTCCCATTTTATATAGTTTCATTTCATTGTAATGAAAATTACCATGAATCATATATTTTTATCAATATTTATTGATTCTTTTAAAGATCATTTTTTTAGATTTTTTATAAAATAAAATTTCAATACATACATAATGGGAGTGAATATGGTTCAACTATTGAGTTTTATAAGGGACAAAATTTTCCAAAATATTTATAAATTAACACAAAAAAAACAATTTAGTCTAATATATAACTATTCAATTGAGTTTAATATAACATAAAATATTATTCTACCTCTTTGTTTTCAAATTTCAGTATGTCAAAGCTATTATTCTTGATGTTGATGGAAATACCACTGTGATAATTAATAAAATATCACCTTTAAAGGAATATATAGGTTTTATGAACCATATAATATTTATTAAGGATTATCTATTTATCTATGAATTTATAGAACTATATTTTAAAATTGAGAGAAGGAATAATATCTAGTTATTAAGGATTTTTTATTGTACATTCATATAATATTAAACAACCAAAATTTCTCAAGTATTGAACTACTTAATATATCTTCAAATATTCCCCTTTGTACTAAAATAATTCTTAAAATATTTAGATATATCACATGTAATTTAATGAATGTATGAATCTCATTAATTATAAAAAAAGGAAGGGGCTGGGAAACAATGCGGGTGATGGCCCAGCCCACGAGTGGTTACGTGGTCAGGCATGCAGTGGCCCGAAAATCCCCTACCTTCCCCAGGCCCACCCAAGGGGTGAAACCCAGTTCCCCAACGGGGGCCGGCACCACGTAATCTCTTGGGTAACCGTCGTGCAAACGTGCACTGCGTGTGGTGAACATGCTTTTTATAGCATACCCCCTGACAGGGTTCGAACCCCCGACCTCCCCTAAGGGAAGCGGAGCCTTCGACCACTCCACCACGCCCACGGGGGCATTAATGAATGTATGAATTTTTTTGTTAGAAATTGTGCTAAATCCTAATTAATAAATAATAACATGAAAAAATTATAATTTTTTCCAATAATGGTTTCCCTAACTCTATAGAGGAGAAAAATGGTATGTTGATTTCAGTATTTTGTTAGGAAGGGAATGTGGTGGGAGATATACCGAGTGTGAGGTTCAAAGTGGTGATTATTTATTTTATTTCTATAATGGATATCTTTAGGAAGAATAAGGATAATCATGATTCATAACTATATTTCCCATTTCTATTTTTGTTTGAACATTTTCTATGTCTTATCTCAGAATGATTTTTAGCGTTTTTATGATTTTTTTAAACCATAAATATTTTCATTATCTTCAAAAAAATATTGATATATAGTATAATATAAGACATGAAATGTCATGCTCAAAACCATGATGAAGTGAACTTGGAAATAGTATTTTTTTACTTCTACAAAAACCAAGACACTATTAAATATTCTATATTATGGTTTGTCATTAGTGTATATTTTTATTAGTATTAGTTACGTAACAAATTTTGATAAAATTGATAAAAAATAAAATTCTATTTTTATTTGAGGTCCATATATATTTGGATATGGTAATACTAAACTTTATATATATAATTTTTTTGAAATATTATTAAATAGTTTGAGTGTTTATAAATATATAATTATATAAAAAGGTATTTCAATTTTATAATTTCATGTATAATTCATAAATCATGAGAGATGAATAATAATTAACCCATTTGAGATAAATATTTATGTTATACATGGTTGATGGTTGTTATATAATGGAATGGTTTAGGATTATATATTATGATCAGTGTATTTAGGGTCTATATGATGACACTAAGTTTACTCATAAGGCAAAAATATGACTAGTTGTCTTTATTAAATCACTTGATTATACCACATGAAATGTTATACATATTTTTCATTAGTTTAATTGGGGTTTATTTTTCATGGAAATACTTATTAAATAAGGCTAATAAGCTACCCAATATGTGAATATTTATATACTGATACTTTCTTTTGTCAACTCTAAAGAAGTGAAAAATAACGAGTTGTTAGGTTTGTGGTTAATCATCTTGTGGTATTTTCTTAACTAATATTAGATATTTACTCCTATATAATTGGTATGAAATCTAGGATATTACTAAGAAATATTGTATAACTATATAACCCTAAATATTTGGGTGACATGAAATATTCTCATATGTTTATATGAATCTTCTGTAAAGTACTCATATAGATTAATAGAATGTGATGTATTAATCATTTTTTATTAGTATGTCATTATAGATCATAGATTTCATGAGTTATACAATATAATAATTATATATTCCATTTATTTTAGATATACCCAACATCTTTGATAGAGGGACTATATGATTCTATATGATGTTGGAGATACATTTTGTGACATTTGTATAGAGATTCATGTGTTTGTTTGAGATTCCACTTGAACCATTTATAAATTTAGTAGTATTAATTATTTTCTAGAGGTCACAATTCATTTATGGTTATGAATTAGGAATTCATAATCATAAAAAATGATAAAAGGATCATTTTTTCATTTAAAAGGATGTGTGAATAGGTAATTTAACCAAAACCTTGAGATATTATTTGATGGACCATCCAAAATAGTTTTAGAGGATATATAAAAGATATTTGGTTTTGTTTTTTTGGGTATATACAAAATATTTTGAGATATAGTAACAATATTTTTACATATAATTTAATATTTTGTGATGTATATTTAATGTTTTAGATACTTTTGTAAAGGTGATATATTTAAGGATATATGTACCTGAAACCACTATATTGTGGTTTGTGATATTGAAATATCTCTTGTAATGATATATACATATTAAGTTATATCTTATCAAGTGATATATATAAAGTATCATATGATATTGGATATCACCTGCCATATACACTTTATTTTTTCGTCCTATGCTATCATTTTTTACATTACACCATTTGATTGTGAAATAGTAAAAGTGTTACTATATAAAATGTTTAAACATTAAATATTAGAATGATGGTTTGACTTGGTATGAGTAACATACATTAAATGTGATGTACAGTAGAAGGGAATGGGCATTCTAGAAACCATTAATGTTTATCTCTCATGTGTTCCTAAAGTCTCATTAGTGTTTGATGACGATATTAAGGTTGAAGGAAGGAAGGAGTAGACAAATATGAAATTTATGCTGGCAGAGCTATTCCATAGAGTGATGGGTTGTTTCATGCCATGATTTGTGGCTGGTGAGAAGTGTCATTGAATGAGGAAGTGTCATGTATTTGGGACATTATCCACTGTGAATTTACTTCCATGATGTTTTTATTAGATGTACAGGTCATGGTGAGACTAGATTAGTCACGACCTAAAATGTTTTGAAAGGAATTTGGAAATTTGAGAAAACTCACATATTAGATAAAAAATATTCATATGTTTTAAAAACCATAATCTTTTTTTTATTTTATGGTCATTATTTGAAGAAAGTGTGTCATGATATGATGGCCAGATGGAAGAATTTTTGAGTTTGGTCTATTGGGCATCATCATGTCATTATGGTTGGGGAACGTTGTGGTGTTTGTCAAGGGTCCATAATATTTTTGAGGAGTGATGGGATAAACACTAAGATTAATGGAAATTTTAGGGTAATATCATGACAGACATGGTTACATTGTGATATTATTTATTTTCATTGAATATATAACTATTGAGAAGGGGGTCTTAGGGAAATTTCATTGCAATATTCAGATCATGGCCCATCAAGACATCACAAATAACTTTGATGTTTTGAATATTTGTTTTCCTATCCTGATTATAAAATTTGAGGTGTCTCATGAATTTATTCTATTTCCTCCATCTTATCTCTATTCCTTAGTGGATTTGTATGAATTTTGGATTATCTTAGGCCTCTATCATCGATTCCTGGGCCTTTTTTGGCTTGAAAATGATCCTTGAACCAAGGTAACTCTTTCTTCCTCCTTTTTTATCTATCATTACTAATTACTTATTTCCATGGAAAATAGGTTCTATTACTAAAATTTATTTGGTTTATCGTCAATGATTGACATAGTATTATTTATGGAATAATATCCTTTGGTATCCTGGGTTCGTTGTGATGGTTTATGTTTGTGTTAATTGGAACTTATCCTATTATTGTCCAGAGAAAATTTAAACTTTATATTAAGGTAGAAGATTTTAAAATTATCATTATTTTATATGTTTATGTGGGATTAACATGTATTTTATTTAATGGAAAAATGGCTGTTTTTAACCTAAATAATATTATAATAAATAAATTAAGAATCAAAAAATATTTAAAGGGTTTTATGAATCACATTTGATTATTCTTTATTTGGGATGGTTCCCTCATGTTATATTATAAATAGTGTGAAAGTTTATTTTTGTGATTTTTATTATTTCATTAAATATTTTACATTCTTAATATTCATTAAAAACATAACATTTATATGATATAAAAGATAATGAATAAGGAATTCATTATATTTTATATCTCTTCCTTGGAAGTTTTTAGAAAAATTTGGTGTTCCATGATAATGTTTAATGGATTAATATAGTTATAATTAAAATTTTATTATATATTTAATAGTTAGTAAAAAACTACTTATAATGAATTAATTTAATTAGTATGTAAGTAATGTTAATGGATTCTAGAATTTATAACTATTGGATGAATGAGTTTGGAACCTGTTTTCTATATTCTTGTATGTTATGAATGATGTAGAATTGATTACTACTTGTTTTTATTATTTATGGAAATATTATTCTTTCCATTTATATGTTTATATGATATTTTATCTTATGATAATTCATGTGAAACCTATTATGGCTGTTTATAATGGAAAGGGGTGAGATGTTTTTACCTATTTTTTGTAGTGGATTAGTGCCTATGATGGTGGAATGGTATGGATACTGTGGAAATGAAATTATAATGATGATGGTATGGTTTGATTAGGATAGAATACTTTCATGGTGGCTATTTTCTAATTTCATATTTTTATGGACATATCTACTTTCTTGAGTTTTCTTATTTAATTATGGGTGTTTCTCTTTCGAGAGATTAGTCAAGCTGAGTCATATAATACTAGGTATTATAGAATAAAAATGAAATATTAATGAAATCATAAGAATGGGTGTCCATGATAGTAATGATATAGTAAATAGAAACCATGTATTGGGTGGGGTGAATACTCAATGTGCATGGTAATGAATACTATAACAGAATTCTTGAAAATAAAATCACACGAGTTTTTGATTGTAATAAAATAGTTAAACCAAAATTAATTAATAGTTTATATAAAATCCATAGTAATTTAAAACCACCAAATACATTATTATTGTAATTAACCTTAATACTTGTATACATAGATAAGTTTTATCATTCTAGTATAAGTGATAGAATCTAAGCTATCACCCACAACATTAGTTAGAGTTTAAGTCTAAGTTAGAATAGTTTCCCTTAGATTTATTATGAGTTATAATATTCTTTTTATTTTTTTATTTCCTATGATCTACCACTTGAGTAAGTTGGGGTATCCATTTCCCATATTTGGCATTGGGTTTTCGGAGTCTTCCCAACATATTTTATGGAGAGGATACAAATACTTAACGAATTCCCTACCCCACTCTCTTATCCCCATGCAGGTTTTGAATGTTGATATGCTTGGTCTTTGGTTGATGGATGTTATTTTATGTGTACCCATATGGGATGTAATGGATAACAGTTATTCCATGAATGTATATACAAGTTGTGGAATCTTTTGGTTGTAGTATATACTCACATCTAGAAAAAAATGGATTACAGTTACTACATGTGTAAATATGCATGGGATGCAATGACTAAGGTACACTATAAAATTACTTGGGTAGTTATGGATATTGGTTTTAATATGTGATTATAGTGATGAGATGATGAGGTGGATGTGATGGTTTTTCATGGATGTGTAGTTTGATGTGATGATAATGCAGATATATATTTTTTCATGGATTTTTGGTATGAATTATGGGGGGAATGGGATCACCCATACATAATACATTGTGTTTTAAGGCAACTGGTTAATAGTAAAAGTAGATGCGAGGTACATTTCTTATATATATTATTTTTTATTGTGTAACCTCTTTTTTAAACTACACAATGAGTAAGCCTCAGTAATTTTGGGAATGTAGTAAAATGATTTAATTCATGAGTTCATTTATTTATTTATTGACATGAATTTATTTTGTTTCTTTGACATTTAAATGAGATGATTTTTGGGGGATCATACTAAATATACATGTATGTAACACCCCAAAATTTTAGAGTGTTACTCTTTTTAAATTTAACTTCTTCAATAGCTTATCGGCTTAAATAATGATTTAAATATTATTATTTAATTATTATAGTTATCTCCTATATGTTGGAAATTGTAGGAATGAATGATATTAAGTAAATTATGAAAATATATATTACATATTTTTATAAAATTAATTCACTGGTTACTAATTAATTAGAAATGAAAATCAATTGAATATAAAGGATGTATTTTAATAATTTTTTTTCCCACAATGAATTTTATATTAAAAAATTAAATTAATCACTATTAGTTAAATATATTAATTAAATTTATATATTATATATTTAATTAAATATTTTTACATTTATACAAAATATTTCTGGAGGCATAATATAAAAACTAATCCAATTTTACACATAAAAGATTATATTTTTCTAAACATAGTTATACCACGTTTTAGTGGAGAAATTGTTTTAAATATAAATTTTGACACATTTATATATTATATTTTACATAATAAACATTATTTTTGAAATCATAATATCAAAATTTACTTTGGTTAAATTTTTGGTATTTCTCTAATAAGTTTCATTTTTGATGAATAGTAATGTGACTGTTGGAATAACAATATAACCTTTAGAAATAGTAATATGGAAATTATAACAATAAACCCACATTTTAAATTATAAATAAAATTTATGAATCTTATAAATGTTAATATGATATAATTATATCATAGTATAAGTAAATACATGTTTTAGAAATTATTAATTAAGTGTTGATATTTTTATAAAACATAAATGTTTAATTTCAAAATTTTAATTAATCTAACAATTTAAAAGAAAATTTATATTAATAAAATGTGTTAAAAAATTAATATTTTGTTTCCTTATGATAATATGATAATTTTTTGAGACCATACAATAATTTTCAATGTGTTATAAAATCAGTTATAATTTTAAAATCAGTATTTTCCAATAAATGATGATTTAATTAAAAATTAAATTTCTCACATTTAGAAAATTATTTTCATAAAATTAAGTTCATTTTTTAATTCTAATCTTTTATAAATATTTATGGTAATTTTTTGGAAATTTTATAAAATAGTTGAATTTTTAGTGAGTAGCGAAATATGGTAATTTATGCTATATATACATTATAAGTAAAATACACTATTACTTGAGTCATGGATGATGTAAACACCATTGGATCAAAATAACATGAAATATTTACTTTAATTAGTCACAAGAATCAATACTATTCATAGTCTTGATCCACAATAATAAACAAATGAATAAAATATTAAAAAAAACACCCCTCTCATCCACTATAAATACCACCCCTCACCACCCCTTCTCCTCACACCTTACATAATTTTAACCTTGTCAAATTTCTACCCAATCCTTTTACCAATCCCATACTACAATTTTTGGATCCTTGGTTCTCAAAAAAAGACCAAAACCAATCCTCTTAAGGAGGTTCTCAAGGAGGAGAATTCAAGAGGTAAGAGCCCACTTTCTTTTCTTTTATTTTATTTTCAATTTATTTTATTTTATAATCCTTCCCTAACCTACCTTGTCCAAATAGAAATGATAACAACAATATAATTTATATACTATAATTATATCATGTTAATTCATGATCAATTATCATAATCCTTTCTCTCTCTCTTTTATTCTATAAATGAAAACATCGCCCGTGATGTGTCAATTTACCGAGATCATGGACGATGCATTTTCATTTTCTATTAACAACTTCAAGGATGGTCATAAAAACAATTTTATTGTTAAAAAAATTATAATATATTTATTACATACTATTTAACGTTTTTAACCATTATATACATTTGATGTTAAATAATAAGACAAAACTAGTTCATGACGATCGAAAAAACCACAAAAAATAATCAAAATTATTATCATTAACGTCTTATCTAATGATTCATACTGACCCAAAATAATTAAATGACTTATATAACCATTTAATATTCTGTAATACCATTTTTAACATATAAATTCAATTATAGATATTTACTTTCATTTCACATGATCTTTCATACATGTATACAAGTGAACAAATCATGAAAACCAAGAAACAAACACTTCCGAACGATGAAATTGAATCTTATAACTCATCAAAAAGGCCATAAAATGTACTCAATAAAACTATAATAAATAAAATAAATGTATAAATTTTTATTATTTAATTAAGTGATTTAATTTTATTATATAGGACTTTAAGGTCAAGTGAAAAATACTTTTGAACATAAGTTAAGGGTTTTCTCATCTCACTTTTATTTCTGTGAGATATGCCTTATTCAAAACTATCTCTTGTGTGGGGTGTATATATACTTCCCATTGATTTATGATATAATTAATATATTTATATTAATGTTATTAAATTTCTTATTGTATTACCATTGATTTTATGGGGGCACAGGGTTCGACTATTTGCAAAGTGGTAAGGGTTTCTTCCCAAACCTCCATTTTTCATTCTGGTTACGCTTTCTATTTATTTATCACAATGTAATTCTTATTTATTTTTATATAATTATTCTAAATTCAGTGTATATTTTCCAAAAATCATGTATCTATATTAGTTCATCTTTAATTTATGGGTAAATACAAGTTTTATAAGGTTCTTTTTTCAATTCTTCCCATTAAGCAATCTCAATTAATTGGAACTTCCAAATTTATTATGCATATTAAAGTACCATTCGTAATATATTTTAATAAGCCATTATCTTTATAAAATCACACTTATTTCATGATTTTTTTATTTCTAGTTTTATACAAACAATTATGCCTTTTTCTGTCTTAAAGTCTCTTTTATATTTTCCTTAAACCACATTAAAAAGATTCATTTTTATAGATTCTTAAACACTCTTCTTAAACTTTTTCACCTTTTTTGACATAATTTATGCCTCAAAAATAATTTTTATTATCTTTACCTTTTCTTTTAAGGGATATACATTTTTAAAATATGATTTTATGACAACTAAAAATTATTTTCAAAAAGAACTCTTCTTTCCAAAGTAAAAGGATTTTTCTCATCTCACTTTTACTTCCCTGAGATTTGTGCCTTGTTCACCACTTATTCCTTGCATGTGGTGTATGTAATTCCCTTTAATATATCTAAACATGAGTCTTATTATTATTATGATATTATATGTTTCATTTAATGTTATTATTTTATAGGGATTAGGATTTAAATGTTTCAAAGTGGTATGGGGAACTTTGAAATGTTTAAAGATTATTTTCCTCGAGAATTTTATCAGAATATTTTCATATATGATTATAATTAAAATATTTAAAAGTGGTATGTAAAAACTTTTATTTAAATATATATTCTTATCAGTCATATGATTAATTAATTAGACTTACTAAGTGGTGGGCGAGTCCTGCTATAGCCCTTTGATGCATCAGTAAGTGTCATGACACAAAACAGAAATGGATTTTGGATGAGGCCTTAACCATTTATTTTTAGGTGTCCCAGAAGAGGCATCAATTATATGTTTATGATTTTTGACATATCCATTCCCTCATTACGATATTATCAATTCATAAATCATGTGATTATTTAACTATAATAATATCCATGGTTATGTTTCATGTGACTATATGAAATTATTTATTCAGATTTTATTCCTTCCATATTATTCTCAAGTTTATGTTTTATTGGCATGTGTTTCAGTTATTAACCTTGCCTTATTGTGTATGGTTATGATATATTTCATTGTATTTTTTACCCTTACTGAGCATATGAGATAATCCCTTATGATTTATTTTTCCCTAGGATGCAAAGATGTATATTATGAATGACTTTTAAGGATAATCTAGGAGTTATGGATGTTTCCAATGAAGTTTCTATGTTGTTTTCCTTTAAATTTATAATATAAAATATTTTTTTTCTATCTGGTTTTCCAAAACTAATAAACTATTCAGTCCTTTGGTATGTGACTTCCTTATTTATTATATGAGTGTAATAAATTAAGGCACCGGCTGCCGATAACTAGGTTCAGGGTCCTTACAATGTATGCCCACCCATATATATAAATATATTTTCCAATTCTATAGGAGTTAGTTGGTGATAAATATAAGTTTCATAAGATAATGGATGTTGTTTTTGAGGTTATGATGCTTTTGGTCACTATCGGAGGATTTTATGTGTTATATTTCATGTTTTATTCTTTCATTTTATAACAATACATTCAAAAGGATTGTTTATTTATTGTTATGGAGTTGACTGGTTGTTAATTTATTATTACTAGTATATTAATGATTATGACTCCTATATCTATGAATTTAATACCCTAGGTTCTAATCACTAAATGGTGTCTTATTAAAGATGGGATTCTGGGGTCACCCTGACCATCACTATTATCTAAACATGTGTACCTATGTGGGGGTCAGGATAAGGAAATATCATATCATTTAGTTAAGATATTGTATAGATACAAGGATTAATAATTGGTGATGATTTCAAGGTTTGGTAGAGAAACAATGTCAATTGAACTTTTTTAAATGGCATAATAAAGGTAGATCATCTAAAACACATTATTTTGTCACCCCATGTGATATGACATAAGGACATTATGTTTATTTAATTTTCTAAGAAAATTTATGTTTCTTGTAGGGTAGTGACCTATATAAGGATCAAGCATCACGATTCGTTATGTTTGTGGTTTAATTTATTAGAAAGTGGGAATTTTGGATGAATCATAATTAATTAATCTTAAGTGTTTGATATTTAGGGTTTAGGATTCTAATTTTTTTTTCTCTATTTCAAGTATGCCTCCAGGTTGATACCCAAATAAATTTCATGACAATGATTTCTATCAATATTTACTATCAGATCACTGTATGGTTGATGCACATGAAGACTATTCTTGGAGGAATAAACTTCAATAGTTTTAGTGTATATACACATTTGATGGATTTGTTTCTTATTATATTAAAAACACATGGTTTGAGGAGATATATATTTCATTCAATCAAATCCATTATCAAAAGAAAACTAGATTTCATTGGTAGTTATAATGTTATATGGTTCATCTCATTAATGGACGTTTTTTTTCTTTAGGTATCTTTACGAGTTAGTGGTTTCATAAAGATTTTCTATGATTAATTTCAGGATGAGTTCCTTTCTTTTTTAGTAAAGGAATATTATTGATAGGAGAATTTAAATATCTACAAGGGGAGATCCATCATATGATATTATGGTATCTAGTATGAATATATATTTTTTATTCCTCAAAGCTCATACCTAATGAGGGGGATAAGGATAGGAATTTTGAGGAGGTGTTGCTTCCAGATATCAAATTTTAGGTCACCCCATACACATCATTGGAATATCTTGAGGTTTTATCGAAGGTGGAGGTTTTTGAGAGGATAATGGTGTGAAACATAATGTAATAGGAGAGGATTTATTAGGATTATATAGATAGTAGATCCATTACTATAAGTTATAATTTTCCTAGATAGATAATGATTCATACATAAAGTATCATGTTCTAACCTTATGCACACCATTTCACTAGAGATAATAGTTATTAGACCCCTTTTAAGAGATCATATGTGGTTTTACTTTCATATAAAGGGAATATCCATCATAATCTTGATTGTACAAACTTCCATAATTGATATCCTAGGAATGGTGGCCTTCTTCAGGGTCAACTATTATAGAAATGTATGCTAAGGTAGAAGGATGAGTAGTAGGGTTATTCAATCATTGATTAGTAATAAAGGGATCGGGTAGGCATATGATATCCATGTGACACCATTCATCCTCATGGATAGAGAGAATAACACAACCATGGAGGTGGTATTCATTAGGGTTAGAGAGGTCATGGAATAAGACATGAAAAAATGTATACCTTAGAGTTGCTATCACTAGGTTTTATAGATTTCTTATGAGGTATTATCTATTTATATTCTACTTAGGTGTATGTTTTTTTAATTTGGGAGTTACACACTCTTCCATTGCACCATCCCCAGTCCTTTACCAAGGGATTGATGTGGAGAAACATCCAGTTACCTTGGTGTTGACTATACTAGTTGAGGGTAGATCTAGCTTATATAATGTTTGCAGAGATTACAGGACAATGTTAGGGCATGATATCTCTTCTAGAGATTTCAAATTTCTATGGATATATCCATATAACATTAACCTTATCATGGAATATTTTTATTCAGTATATGATATTATTGATGAATTCAGTAAGAAAATTTTATTCTATGATATTTATGGAGATCATGAAATATTCATTAGTGAGATAAATTCACTAATTGGTTAAAGGTGTGTTGAAATTTTTTATTATATGATGACTGCTGTTATGATGAGTTTAGAAAAGAACCAATGAGGGTTGTTTCCTTGGGTTTTTGAATAGTACAATGATTTTTTAGAGGAGTTTATGGAACTAACCCATCAATGTAAGATAAATTTTTTGATAGCCTTATAATCAGTTGTATCATGGATATTTTTTTTCTTAATATAGGATGAATCATTTTGAGTTTCATGATCTTTGAATTATGATTAATGATATTATGAAAATATGTATAATTCATATGAGTATATGTCATTGTGATTTTTTGATCTTGTTTGTGAAAAATGAATATTGTTTTCTATGACTATGGTTTGGTTATCATCCTTGAGACAGGTTATTTTAAAAAACCTTTACCCACTTTCTTTGACTATTTATTTATTTTACAAACTGAAGTGTACTAGTTGGTTATCTAAGATTAAATTTCTATTAGGATATGATCAGATGTGGGTGAAGGATAAGGATATTCTAAATACACCACAAAAATATCATTATAGGCACTAAGAGTTCTTGTTAATACCCTTTAGTTTCATAAAATTAGTATTCATTCTCATGGAACTAATAAACTATGTATACTATGAGTTTCTTGAACAATGTATAGTGTTGTTTATTGATGACATATTGGTATATTATTATCCCTATTATAAGAATTCCTAGCATATATGATCCATTTTGGAGGTTCTTTAGTGTCATCATATATTTTTAATTTTATCGAAGTATACTTTCTGAGCCTATTAGGTTCATTTCATAGGGAATTTTACATCTCATTAAAGAGTAAATATGGATCCTTCAATTATTGAGGTGGTATTTTCATGGACTCTCCAAAATAATATTATAGAGGTTTGAAGTTTCATTGGTTATCTATCCTATTATATGAGTTATATTCATGATTTATCATAGATTTAAACTTATCTAATAGTGTTTTCTAAGAAGGATTAGGATTTCTTTATAATCTAACAAGTATTGGGAAAATTTTGAACATTTGATAGATAAGTAGGCCAGTAATCATGTTCTCCATATGTAATAGGAAGGTGTAATCTCTTATGGGTATTGGAATATTTGTCCAAAGTAGTATAAAAATACTATATTCATGTATACCCTTTAGTTTTGGAGATTTTTTCTCATCATCAAGTGCTTTTTGGTCTTTATAGGTCACATGAGCTTGAATTATATCCCATCTCATAATGATTTTAATCTATGATAACATTGGTGGATTGAATTTTTGAAGGATTATGATTTCAATATTTTCTATATACTTGGTAAAGACAATATTTTTATCGATGCAATGAGTAGGTAGTCACATGGTGAATCTTATCATCTGTCTAGGGTTTCTTAGCAAGTGATTAAGGACATTGTACAGATTCACCTTAACATTGGGGAAGATTATAGTAGAGGGAGTGTCTATCAGATGAATTTGTAGTCAAATTCTGAAAAGTAGGTTGAAGAATATTAGTTTGGGGATTCTAAGGAGGATGTTTAAGGGGGTCTTATTGATTTAATTGATTCCCATAAGGGATGGTCTTATTATGATCAACATTATCTATTAATCTAAGCGAGTCTCTCCATTCTCTTTATAATGTGTGGGGTTGTGGTTTATGAGTTTCGTTTTTCTTTTGGAAGTGTATCCTAGTGTAGAAAAGGTTTATTATGTCATGAAATGTCAATTTTTGTGGTCTGGAATTATGAGATCTATTATAGGGTTTGCATCATCTTGTTTTTTCTTCCAAAAGGTAAAGGCCAAGCATCATGTTTCCAGTGGGTTGCTTCATCAGCTAAAACTTCCCTAATATAAGTGAGAGGACAACTCAATAGATTTTTTAATCATTTTACCCCATTTCCAAGTTATATATGATGCTTTTTTGGTGATCATATATATATATATATATTATTAATTCCTATCACTTATCAATGATTAAAAATTCAAGAATAGTGTATGTTTTATGGATTTATTATTTGAATGAGGTTATGAGGAATTATGGGGTTTTGAAGATGATCATCATGGATAATGATACCCATTTAAGCTCCCAAGTGTAGAGAGGCCTCTAATGTTATGTTATGTTAAATCTCATCCATTATTTAGAAAAACATTTTATCTTCAAAAAATGTAAACACCAAGTTTAATATCAAGAAATTGGACCACATTTTACAATAATGCATTTTGGATTTTATAGTTTTGTGGGAGAGGAACCTATACATGGTTGATTTCAATTGTAATAATAGTAATTATTATACCATTTTATTTCCCATTCAAATTATTTTATGAATGAACATGAATATATTCATTGTGTTAGACCAAGGTATAAGAGTTAGCTATTCATTTACTAAAATTGGTACGAAATGCAATAGGGAATGTGTTAGTGATTTTTGAATAGATGAAGGTAGTGAAAGATCATAAGAGGACCTATGTTGATCATATAAGGAGGCCTCTAGATTTTTGTAATGGATATAATGAATTATTGAATATATTTCCTCATCACGAAAAGTGTCTGTTCAATCATGAGTGTAATATTTCTCCACAATTTGATGGAATTTTGAAGGTGTTGTAGTGTGTTGGTGTAATTTCATATCGATTGGAACTAACTTAATAAATCAACCAAATCAAAATAATTTTCAACATGTTGCAGCTTCATTGACAACATCATGATGATTCCCATTTCATTGAAAGGGGTGAGTTGGAAGTTGATGATGATGTGAAATTTTAATTCATAGCTTATTGAGATTAATGATCATTAATAGAAGGAGTTTTATGACCATTCTATGCCCATAGTATACACCCTATTGTAGAATGGTGGCTTAGAAGAGTATAGATAGGAACAAGAGTTAAAAGTATTCACTTAGTAACCTAAGTTACATGATGACTAATTTTATAGAGAAAATGTGTATAACCATGGATTTTGTATGAGATATGGATAATTATGTTTTCCATTCTCACAATGATTTGGTTGTACTCATATTATTTCTTTGTATTTGAAAAGTATCTCATGGACTTGTTGATTCTTATCCATTACCCTTATTTTCTTTGTTTTATTATAATTCTCTTTGGTGATAATCATTTGAGAGGTATCTGATGTGAGGGATTATGGTTCCCTAGAACCTTCACTTGTTTGTTTTGGTGTTGATGGAGTCCCAAGAGTGATCAATTGTCTTCCTGATATTGAGGGATATAAGAAGCTTATAATGTATGGAATTAGGCTATATGAGTTGTTTCATAGTGTGGTGGGTTGTATTGCACTATGAGTTGTGGATGGGAAGATGAGTCATGGAGTGAGGAATTTTCATAGCCCAAGTTATTGATGCATTTGACATCTATACTAGGATTTTTTTAGTTTGATGTATTGGTCACAATGAGATTGAATTAGTAATGGTGTGATGAGTTTTAAGAAAATTTAGGAAAGGTGATAAAATTATTGTATTATAAAAATATATAAAAATATGCGTTATTAACCTTACATTTTTCCTTTTCTAGTTTTATGGTCAAGGTGTAAAGGATATTTGTTGTACTGTGATGACCTGAAGGTTGAGTTACTTGGTTTTTCCTATTATATATCATCATGTGGGTGTGTTCAAGACATGTTGATTTTTATAGGGTTGATTAGATTATGGAGGAGTGGAAAGTGATGCATTATGATTCATGGGTATTTGAAGGATGTAATGTAAAAACATTGGTTACACAATTAGTTTCTTTATTTTCATTTAATAAATGGGTTTTAACCACATGAAATAGGGAGTATGTTGGGAAAATATAGCTTAATTTTCAGATTTTATTCCTTCATGACATAATGAATAGTTTTCATATTATGAATCTATCTTTTCCAAAGTTGATTATAAATTCAAGGAGCCTCTAAAATTTGATATTTTTTCTTCTCCATTAAAATCCTAGGAAACTATAGGTGATTTTTGGATGATATTAGGCTTAATAGTTGATACCTAGGAATTTTCTTGTGCGATGAAGATTAATAGAGGATTCTTGATGTAATGATGTCATTAGTGGATGAGGGTTTTCAGTGTGGATTCATGTTGGTATTCCTTAGTACTCAAACTATTCTTGTTTAGAGAACATTGATTCTTTATATCAAAGTAGGGTATTTGAAATACTATCATTATTTTATGTTTTTTATGAGGGATTCAAATGCTTTATCTTCAGTGGGTAAATGAATATAATTGACATAATTTAGATAATAATCAGGAAAGTATGCACTAAAAAATACTGAAAGGCTGTTTTGATTTGTATGAGATTGTTATTTATTCATTATGGTGGCCTCATGATATTTTATGGATAGTGTAAATATTTTTTATTGTGGTTAATATTGTTTTATAGAATATTTGGCATGAATAAAATTTATTTAGTGATTAATATATGTTATGTTAAGGAATAAAATGAATTTGGAACTCATTGAATTTAATATCCCTTCCTAAAAAATGTTTAGCATGATTAAGTGTTTCTTGAACATTTTTAATAGATAAATATAGATGTTATTTGTTTTTGAGTCAAGATTTCTTGGCTGTTAAAAT
Organism: Viscum album; assembly: GCA_963277665.1. Taxonomy (NCBI): domain Eukaryota; kingdom Viridiplantae; phylum Streptophyta; class Magnoliopsida; order Santalales; family Viscaceae; genus Viscum; species Viscum album. The sequence goes on along the minus strand of OY728141.1, from coordinate 1,584,641,997 downwards.
CTTCGTATAATTATTTGATTAATATGGTTGGTAAAGTTTTTAATGGATTCTAGAATTAATAACTAATAGATAAATGATTTTGGGCCTTTTTTATTATATGATTATATGCTCTGAATAATGTATCATTGATTTCTCCTTTATATTTTTTTTATTTCTAGAAATATTATAATTATCATTTATATATTGAATTCTATATCCCTTTTTTGAATCCATGAGAAGCATGTTATGGTTTTTTTAAAAGGTGAGGGGTTGGTTGTTGTTTTTTGGGTTATGGTAGTGTCTTGATGCTGGTGATGGTTGGATAGTATGGCTGGTGTGTAAAGAATATAGAAATGAATATAGATGGATTTCTTAGGTTTAGAGGATTTATTAGTGGTTGTTTTTTGGTTTCTTAGTTATTAAGATTATTTTTATTTCTTTAATTTTATTATTTAATTTAGAGAAAATCTCTTCCTATATATATGTCCTATTAATTCCAAGAATACCTATGATTATGAAATAATAAAAAAATATTATAGAAATCATGGGTATGGATGTTTATGATGATAATGATATATTAAATAGAAACCATGGATTGGTTTGGGTGAATAATGTGAGAGAATGATTTTGAAATCTAGTGCTCTTAGTTTATGATGGTTATGAAATGGTAAAAATACAATTGTTGATGGTTTTTTCTAAAATTATTGTAATTGTAAATTACTGAATAATTAATGATGGTATTGAACCTTAATTCTCATATACATAGATTACTTTTATTTTTATAGTCTTTCTGATATATTTTAGGTTATCATGTGGGTCGTTCACTATAGTTTGAGTATAAGGCATAATAATAACCCATAGATTGATTTTGTGTTATAATATTCTCTTTCTTTGGATATTATTTATGATCCACCATACAATTCGATTAGTAATGCACATATTTGGCCTTGGGTTCTTGGTTTCTTCCCAATATCTAATAAATTTATGATACAGATGGCTAGCTACTCCCCTACCTCACTATCTCTTCCAGATATAGATTTGGTATGTGGACATGTTTAGGATATCATTTATTATGGTTATTGGATGTGCACCTATATAAGCTATAACATATCAAAGTTATTCCATTCATCTATATAGAGGCTGTGAAAGCATGAATTCAAAAAATACACTTATATCTATGTAGTAATGGAATATGACTACCACATGTGTAATTATGTATAAGTTATTATGGATTAGGTTATAATTTATACTTACATGAGTTATGATTGATTTTAGTTTTATAATAAGATTATAGGGATGAAATGATGACTTGAATATGATGTGTTGGGAATTTGTGCATTATTATGTTATGATGATAATGATGTGGTTGTGATATGTTTTCACAGATGTGAAATATGAATTATTAAAGGGATGAGAGAACCTTGATAAATGATATTGGGGTTTAGGGTGACACATTCATTATGAATGTGGAATGTGAGGTACCTTTATTAAATATATTCATTTGGTTATTATTTTTATATATTTCTATATTCTAATTGGAGAGTGAGACTTTATAAGGTTTGGAATTTACTCACTATGATTTAGTATGCTTATTCAACATTTACATAAGAGATTTTAAGGAGGATATTATTTGGTATAAATGTATGATCATCACTATATATAAATATATTTTTCATGTTTGTTGGAATTAGTCGGTTTTTGAGCTATCCATTACTACCTCATAAAGGTTTTTCATTTAGAGACCCATATTTTTTCTTGTAAGTATTTAAAATATTTCTATATATATTTTTATAGCCATTCACTGAGACGACATGTGATTCTAAGGCCCACTTTTCCTGGAATTAATTTTATAAAAATATTAAAAATATTTTATATTACATGTTCATAGTTTCTTAAATAGTATGGTATACCTCTTTAATGGAATATAGGATAAAAAACATGAGACCAAATTTGAGTCCAAAATGTGATTTTTACCCGATGAGTGACCTAAAATAGGTTAGCATATGACATTTGGATAAATGTTCATTGTCCGTACATTATGTGGATTAATTAATTGATTCTATTAATTAATTGATATACCCTAAATGGGTTTGTCTATAAATATGTTGCTATGGAAGGATCTCCAAGGTTAGTCACATAACCCTGAGATCATTTTTTAGTATCTTCTTTATCTTTCTATTGGTGAATCAAGATCCAACAATGATGAGAATTCAAATCTATGTAGAATGAGACATAATTAACGCAACGACCCCTCTCAATCATTGGAATGCAAATTCTTCAACAAATAATGATCCAATATCCAGTTAGGACTTGTCAATTCATGTTTTTTCCCCAATTGATTATATTGATTGAGAAATATCATCTCTTTCTTTGAGCTATGCCAATTGTTTCTTTTGCATGCACCCATATATAGATTTAATTTTATTATTCCATTATTTCTCTCATTATTTTATCCCAATTGGATTCATTGGACAAGAAAACTTGTCTAATTATCATTACACCTTTGTTTCATTTTCATTTCTCCCTTCATTCTTCCCATTCTTCTCTATTGGGCTATGAGACATGGCTTGACGTCTTGAGGTGGTACCAAGCCTAATTGAACCCGTATATTCATGGAGGAATCACTTAAAAAATGAAAAAATAAATCAGGGATGAAATTCAAGGTTTTATGGGTTAAGGGTGATGGATCAGTTGATTGGAAAACAAAAAAGGAGATGGCATGACATGGGTGAGACACATAGTACATTGGGTTTTGAATGGTCAAAGGAGAACTGATTTTTGGCCACCAGAGGTCCAAAAATCATTGGTCAGAGATAGGTCCACCATTTTTGGGTGGATGGAGGAAAGATCCATAGTAAAAGAGAAGGATATGAAATTCAAGAGAACATATTTAAATTTATGAAAAAATCTCTACTACACTCCGTCTAGTCTAAAGAAAACATGATGTGTAAGGCCTTAGTAATAGAGACTAGGGTTTCAAGTGTGATAATCATCACATTCCATGTGGGACCAACACATGCCGTATAACACATGTTTTGGTGAATCAATGTGTACTTTGGGAGTACGTAGGCACGAGCACGTCTAGGAACACACCATGTACCAAAGTACATGAACACAATAAAAGTACACAAACAAAATTGGGGAGCATAAGCGGGACCTCGAGTGGTTGATGCATACCATGTAGTACACATACTTGCTGTATATTGATATATGGTTAGTGATCTATGTCCCATCAAGGATATGACCAAGTGATGGAGTGTGAAAACATACTATTTGGGTCCCTCACATGCCAGGTACTCCATATTTCCTTCTAATGAAGCTTCATCCTATCATATCTCCTTTATTTGGACTTGTATTTTGGCCTGTGTGTATTTTATTCTGATATTTTTTCCACATAGAATGCGATGTTGTCCTCTGTAGTGGATTTTAAGGTAGGATGTGAGATGTTCTCGGTCTGAAGATTATTTAAGAGGTTCTCAATGATGGAAGTGATTGGTAAGGATCATTAGAGCGACACCCCCCTTACAGAATAGGGCACGAGTCCTCTATCTATCTATTGAGTGGTACCCCCTATGACATTAGGGTGTAGGTCCTTTATATACCGTGTGGTACCACCTATGGAATTGGGGTGTGGGCCCTCTATCTACCAAGTGGTACCTTCTTATGGAATTAGGGTGTGGTTCCTCTATCTAATGAGTGGTACACCCTATGTAATTATGTTACATGTCCTCTATCTTATCATTGGTACACCCATATGGAATTAGTGTGTGGGACCTCTATCTACTAAGCGGTACCTCCTATCAGATAAGGTGAAGGTACTCCTCTATTTGAGTGGAACAAACCTGATACAATAGGTTGTGGGTCCTATACCCACATAATTTTACCCCCTCTTATCAGATAGGGCGTGGGTCCTCCTAACACTAAGTAGCACCCTCCTAACAAAACAGGGTGTGGGTCCTCTTCTTGGAGATTAAACCCCCTTGACTATGTGGCACAGTGGAGAGGCATGAGCCCTACACACTATTAATTATTTGAAAATACATATGAGATGATGGAAATCGATGATGTACTTCTAGAATTAATAGCACTCTTTCCTAGGCTAGGCTGTGAGATGGAGATCCCATTCCCTTTCATTTGGGTTTATTTAGTTTTAGTATATATGTATATATATATATATATTTGTATCTATGTTGTTGGATTATATTTACTATATTTCTTTTGGATCAACTATCTATTATATATCTATTCCTATTGTGTCTATCATTTCCCCCCTTTGGCTTTCGGAGCATCCTACTGGGTATGTATATATTCACCCCTACATGGGCATTTCCTGCATGTGTTGTTTCTTATGCATACTTCAGACAGGTCGATAGTGACTATAAAGAAGCTTAGGGATACTTTGTGAATTGAACCATGTATGGTGGTCAGAGATTGGAGATCATGATTTAGGCTCTCTCAACACTCTTATGTTCTAGTTTTTTTAGGTTAATACATATTTTTGGTTGGGTGTGTATTTTTCCTCTTTACTTTCAATTTTCACTATCCTACTCTTGTACACACTAGAGGTATTTTATATGAATAGTTATATTATAATATTTCATCTTTTTATTATTATACACCTACAATTCTTCATTTATATGGTCGAGTGTGTGCATAAAATTACTTTATGAAAAGGCCTCCCATATTAGATGTGCCTCTCAGCACTAGTTTCTAGACCCTAGAATATGGAGGTAGGATTAGGGTAGTTTTAGCTCAATCCCCATTGGGTAATGTCAAGATATATTGGTATCATAGGTGGTTTTATCCTTAGGATAGTGTTTTGAGTAGTCCCCTTATGAGAATTTGTTTGGGATTTATGGAAATTGCGACAAAGTGTATTGAGTGTGACATTCAGGCTCATGTATCTAGTGTTTGTGCGGTGGATGACGTATCCATTCATTGGGACCTTGACTACATGCTTGTCAACTCGGCATACCAAGACATTTTTGCAGGTATTAATAGTACATGAATCACATAATATTGAATATTTGAATTTACTTCTTGATCAATCTCCCCATTGTATATATATACACACTCATCTGACTATGGTACATCTTGATTAACTTTTCAGTATGCCTTTACGATGATAGCTAGAAAGGTTACCAATTCAAGATCACGATGAAGATCTGATGAGTGATGAGTCCTTAGTTTAGGGCCCATCCCATTATATTCATTCTATAGGTGAATAGGTAGCATCACTCCCACCTATTGAGCAACATATCATACTAGTAGAGTAGGCTAAGGATGAATTCATTCATTGCGCACTCCACTAGTTCTAGAACTATAGTCCACTAAGGTTCCATAGTGAGACAAATCCCAAGGTTGCAGAGTATTGGATAGGCTCAGTGGTCCATATCTTCATGATTATCTGGACACTGATGTATTAGGTGTTTGTGGTGGTAGCTATCCTTTTCCATGAAGCAGTTGGGCGCTGGTGGATTATTGTTACCTATATTCATGAAAATTCGATACTCTCATGGACCGACTTCCAGCAGCAATTATATGAGGAGTACTACCCCTCCTATTTGTACTTAGTTCATATTAATGGGATTCTAGAGCTACAATAGGGCGGGATGGTTGTGGATGAGAATTCCATGAGGTTCATAGACCATATGCAGTACTCCCTTGATATGATCCATGATTTCTTCTTATGAGCATATAATTTTTAGTAGAGATGCCTCAAAGATATATGTTTTCACATAGAACCCTTATGTATCCCCCCTATAACGAAGTGTTGGTGTGGATTCTATTGATGGAGAGATTCCTTTTAGATGTATACCTGCGTTATAGGGCTAAGTCTTCTATAAGAACTATTAGGTTCTAGTCGATAGAATCTTAGCATAGGAGATCTCCCCATGATTATACTTAGGAACATGGTCACACATCACAAGGAAAACATATAGGACTAGGGAATCCCATAGATGGGAAGTTCTATGAATCTGATGGGTGAGGTCACATGGAATGTGATTACCTAACCATATATTTTTAGGAGGGAAGACCGATAGTTGATAGATTTCTACAGAAGAGGTAGCACAGTGATCAGAGATATCCTAGGAAAGGGAAGGGTTTACCCCAAGGAGTCTTAGCTAGTATAGGTATAGGTGGTGGAAGATTCTATGAGATCCTTCCACCACCACAACCAGGTGGCCCATGTCTGGCTTAGTGGGCGAGCAGTTAGAGACGTAGACAATGGTATTCCATAAATGATTATGACCTAACAACACAATAGATGATTAGATGTATGATATGTGTTTATTTTACTCTTAACTTAGTATTAGTATACACATGCGTGAGTCATTATTTCATCAATATGCTCTTTATGTGAGAGCTAGAGCTCCCAATATAGGCTTTATCCTAATAGCTTCATCTTGAAGTTCCTTCAGGGAATGATTCTTCTATATCATTTATCTATTTATAGTGAAAGATATTTAAAGGTAGATAGAGGTTCATGTGGGAACTTTTGGTTATCATGGTGGAACACTATGATGTCATATTTTTTATGGATTGGTTGTTTGTAGTCCAAGTACAAATTGAATTTCACCGCAGAAGAGTGAGATTCCTTTATACTAAAGGGATGAGATTTACCTTTATAAATAAGAGAGATCTTATGGAAGGATGAGTTGGTTCTATGTTTATGATTATTAATACCATCACCCATTAGTAAATTATTATACCCCTTAATACATTAGGCTATTCATCCATATTCATTCCTTTAGTTGTGGATGATTTTATGAACATCTTTCCTGATGACGTTCTAGGAATACCTCTATGGAGGGGGGGGGGTACTGAGTTTTTTATTGAATTACATCACGGGAACACTCAAATATAGTATAATAAATATATAATTTCCCCTATAAATTTATAAAATATTCAGTTACAGTTGTAGAACTTTTTATAGAAGGGTTTCATCAGGCATTGTGTGCCCCCTAGGTAGCTCCAGTGTTATTCATGAAAAGGGTGTATGAGAGATTGCAGCTTTGCATGGATTATAATCACCTAAATTAGGCCATGATAAAGAAAAATTACTCCTTTCTTAGTATTTATATACTCTTTAACAAGTTACAAAGAATTAAATGGTTCTCAAAGATTGATCTTCAGCCCAACTACCACTGGTTGAGTTTTCACAAGACTGATATTATAAATCTGGAATTCCAATCTTTCTATGGACAATATGTATTACTAGTGATGACCTTTAATGTGATAAATTCCCCTACCATGTTCACGGATTTTATGAACCAGATATTCCATCCATTCTTGGAATAGTTTGTGGTAGTCTTTATTGATGACATACTCATATACTCTGAGTTAGTGGAGGATCATGCAAAGTACTTGAGGATAGTATTGAATTTTCTTTGGGATAATCAAATTTATGATAAAATCTCAAAGTGCGAGTTCTATATTCACGAGGATCAATTCCTAGGGAATTTTATTTCCGAGAAAGGTTTTTCCATGGGATTGGTGAAGATCGATTTAGTTCTTACTTATGAGACACCCAAGATCATGTTAGAGGTTCATAGTTTTCTTGTCATGGTAGGATATTTCCAAAGGTTTGTGGAATAATTATATAGGATTAAATCCCCTTTTATTTACCTAATGTAGAAAATGAATCTATTTAATTGGACTATGTAGTGATAGAGGGCCTTCGAGGAGTTTAGGTGGAGTCTGATCAGTGATCCTATATTGAGACTACTAGAGGAGGGAATAGAGTACAAAGTGTATTGAGATGCCTGAGAAAGTTTATCCTAAGATATATGTGCTAGTTGGAGTTCTGACATGATCATGACTAAGATATAGTGTATACTATAGGGTAGGGAAACATGGTATCATATTATCTTACCAGGAAGTCCCAGGGTTGTTTAGTGCTGAGGCTTCTGAGTAGTTATCTTACTTGCAGAGGGTACAAATTTTCTTAATTCGATGGTATTTAATCTTCTAATTCTAAAGTGTGTGAGATATTCCCATATAGGGGACATTGACTATGAGGTATTTCATGAGCATATATACTCATGAGATTCACTCAATGTATTTTTTGAAGGTGGGAATCACATCATCCTTTTCCAGGGTCAAACAGTGTTCTTAGTCATGATGTAGGAGGAGATGATTTTAATGTTACAAACATCCCATTTAGTTGTACATCCTAGTGTGGGGAATATTTATATAGACCTTTAGTATGATTTTTGGTGGTCCTACATGAGATAAAGCACGGATGAGTTCATTTTGCAGTGCCTCACTTATCAGTAGGTGAAGGCTAAGAACCAGGTTTTGGAAGGTTTGTTGTATCCCTTTGAGATCCTGGAGTGTAAGTGGTACAAAATATCCATGTACTTTGTGATAGTGCTTCCATGGACTGTGAAGGGCCATGAAGTTATCTAGGTGATAGTTGATCAAAACATGAAGTCACAACACTTACTTTCTATCTGGGATTACTGCTCGGTGGAGATATTGGGGAAGATATATATAAGGAAGATTGTTCACCTTTATGGGATGACCTTAACTATTGTCTTCAACCATGATGTTCAATTCATGTCATAGTTGTAGAGATTAAGAGGAATTCAGGACCTAGATGAGGATGAGTACAAAATTTCACCCCAAAAATGATGGGAAGACTGAGTGAACTATCCAAGTTCTGGAGGATATGATGAGGGATTAAGTGTTAGACTTTGGTTGGATGTAGTAGTATCACATCCCCTTAGTTGGGTTTGCATACAATAATACCTATCACTATTATATAAATATGAAACATTTCAATACACTATATGGGATACCCCACAAGTCACCCTTACACTAGATAGAGATTAGAGAGACATATCTTGTGGATCTATAGTTGGTGCAGGTGACAACCGAGAAGGTTCAGGTCATTTGGGAGTGGATAAGGATGGCCAAAAGTAGACAAAAAACTTACACATATCAATGTCACTATCCCTTAGTGTTTAATCAAGGAGACCATGTTATCTTTATACTCTCCACATGAAAGTTATTACAAATATTAGGCTATGGATACAAGATATCCCTGAGGTTCATTAGCCTATTCAATATACTGAAGAGTGTTGGTGAGATTTCTTACTACCCCTCTCTACCTTCATAGTTAGAGCAGGTACATGATGCATTCCATGTGTCCCAACTGAGGAGATACATGCATGACCCCATGCATGTTATTGACTTGATTGATATGGACATCAAGGATTGAGCCATTTTTTCTGAGTACCCAGTGGAGATCAAGGATCGATAGGATAAGACCCAATGTGGATGAACCATTCCCTTTGTTTGTATGATATGGAAACACGAGAGCATGCAAGAGAGATCCTAGGAGTGGGAGATCCAAATAAAGTCTCAATATTCTATGTTTTTTGCTTATTTTATTCTTTTCAGGGAAAAAATATTGAAGGATAGAATTATGTAGAGACTACATTTTTCCTTAAAAGAATTTAAATATTTATACATATATTTTCAGAGCTAGGTGCATAGACGACATGTGATTCTGGGGCTTGGTGTGCCCGAAATTAATTTTATAAAAAAATTAAATATATATTATATTACATCCGTAGAATTTATTAAATAAAAAGAGATAAAACATTAACATAATATCATATCAGAAATATGATCCCATGGTTGAGTCTGAAACATGATGTTTACCCTAGGAGCGACCTAAAATAGGTCAGCACTGGGCATTTAGATAAAATAGTCATTGGAAATAGGTTTAGTGGATTAATTAAATGATTAAATTAATTAATTAATTAATATAACTATAGAAGGATATCCTAGGGTAGCTGCATAACCCTGGGATCATTACACATCTTCTTCTTCCTTCTTCTGTTTGAAAATCAAGATCTGACGATGACGAGACTTTGGATCAAAGTAGATCAAGATGAAGACAACACAACAACCCCTATAAATCATTAGAGAGAACGTTATTCAATGATGAATGATATAATCATAAGTTAGGACTCATACATTCATGGATTATTCCCTTATTTATTAAATTTATTGTTCAAGATCATCTCTCTCTTTGATCTTCTCTAATTTTAGCCTTTTATGTGCTAGTGTACAAATTCAATTTGATTATTCAATTATTTCTCACCCCAATTTATCCTAATTAGATTATTTGGCCATGAAATATTATCTAAATATCACTAAAACTTGGTTTTTTATTCCTTTCTCCCATGATTATTTTTTTTCTCTTCACAATTTGGATATGGACCATGGCATGATGTTTCTAGGTGGTGTCGATCCCGATCAGACCCCCAAATTCAGAGCAGAATCAAATATGAAAAATGGAACAATAAAACAAGGATTAAATAAAATTATTTATAGGTTTCTGATGATGGATCCATTGATCGGAATCCAAAAATGGAGATGGCATGGCATGGGTGAGACGTGTGGTGCGTCAGGTTTTGAATAACTAAAGGAGAACAAATTTTCAGCTACCGGAGGCTCATAAATCATCATCCAAGGATAGATACACAATTTTTGGGTGTATGGAGGTGAGATGAATGGAGGAGGATCCTATGGAATTCCTGAGAATAGAACTAACTTTCTTCTAAAAAAATGTGACTACACACCATATAGTCCAAAGAACACACGACTTGTGGGGCCTTGGAAGCGGTGACTAGGGTTTCGGGTGGGCTATGTATCACAACCTATGTTGGACCCCCACAAACCATGTGACACATGTGTTGGTGAATTAGAATTTAATTTATGTGTACACGGGCATAGGTATGTCTAGGCACTTTTCGTGTTCCAAATTACATATAAACAGACAAAGTGCATGGACACAGCTAGGGAGGATGGGCAGGACCCTGGGTTGTTGAGGAATACTGTAAAGTACACCTAAACGCCATGTATAGCTACACAATTATAGATTCATGTACCATCAGGTACATGTATAGGTTATGGAGTGGGGCCACACTTCATTTGGTCCCCCTCACATGTCGTGTACCCCTTCTTTCCTTCTATGGAAACTTCAACCTCTCATATATCCTCTGTTTGGACTCATATTTTGGCCTCTGAGTAGCCTATCTTGAGTGTTTTTACATGTAGAATGTGATGAAGTCCCTCATAGTCATTTTTTAAGTATTATGGGGGGTTTTCTGATCATTATTCTTATTTTGGTAGCACTTAACGATAGAAGTGATCGAACATGACCATTAGAGTGGTACCCCCTTGACAGACTAGGGCACATGTCCTCTTTATATATAAGAAGTGGAACATCCTATGGAATTATAGTAGGGTTACTCTATCTATTTATTGGTACCCCATATGGAATTAAGGTGTGGGTCCTCTATCTACTGAGTGGTACCCCCTATGGCATTAGGGTTCAGTTCCTCCATAAACAGAGTGGTAACCTATATGGAATTAGGGTGTGGGTCCTCTATCTACCGAGCAGTACCCCCTATCGAATTAGGGTGAGGTTCCACTACCTACTTATTAGTATCCCTATCAAATATGGTATGGGTCTTCCTTACTTTGAGTGGACCCCCCTGACACACTAGGGTGAGGGTCCTCTTCCCACCAAGTTGTACCCCCTATCAGATAGGGCGAGAGTCATCCTTACATTGAGTATCACCCCTATAGGACCAAGGTGAGGATCCTATTATTAGATATTGTCCACCCTTGACATTAAAAAACATTATAGAGGAGTGATCCCTCTACATGGTTACTTATTTGGACAGACACACAAGATGATGGGCATCAATGATGGACTTCTTAAACCAATGACACTCTTTTTGGGGATGGGATCTGAGATAGAGATCCCCTTCTCTCTCATTTGGTATTCATTGGTCTGAGCATATATATATATATATATATCCATGTTATTAGATTCCATTCACTCTATTTCTTTGGGTTAATCTATCCACTATATATTTATTCCTATCGTGTCTCTTACAACTCCACCTTGAGATTTTGAGGAGTCCTACTGGGTATGTATATACTCACCCCTACATGGGATTTTCCCACATGTGTCCTATATTATGAAGATGAAATATAGTTTGGAAATGAATATATATATTCATATGGATAATTGGTTCATTGAACTATGTATGATGGTCATAGATTTTGGATCATGAGTTATGCTCTTTTGGAAATTTACTCTCCATTTTTTTAGGCTTTGATATCTTTTAGGTTGGGTGTTTATTTTTCCCCTTTACTTTCAATTTTCACTATCATACTCTTATAAACTATAGTGATTTTTTATAAGCTGGGTTAGATTCTATATATTTCATCATTATATTGTTATACCTATTCAATTCTATAATGAGATGGTTGATTGTGTGCATGTAGGTACTTTAGACAAAATCCTCCCATACTAGATATGCCTTTCATCACTGGTCACCATCCCCTATGTATGTGGTCTTGGGGTAGTTGTATCTTGATACTCATTGGTCTAGGTCATGAAAATTATTTTAAAAGGTGGTTATATCTTTGGTATGTTGTTTAGAGTAGTCCCCTAATGAGTATTTGGTTGGTATTTAGGGAAAAAATTTCAAAGTGTCTAGAGTGTAGCATTCAGGCTAGGGTATCCAGTGTTGGTGCAACAGTTGATGTATCCATTCACTGGGACCCTGAATACCTTTTCTGACTCAAAATACCGAGATATTGGTTTCAGTGATCAATGGAAAATAGGATCAATTCTTTGACTTCCCTTATTGAGTTAGCTCCCCATTATATATATATATATATATGATCATCTGAATGTGGTACATATTGATTAAATTTTCAGGATGCTTCTATGATGACATCCATCTAGGTTATTGGTTCTGGATCTTAGTGATGATATAATGAGTGATGAGGACTCAGTTTATGGTCCATCATGTGAGATCCTTACTCTGGGTGGATCGTTAGAATAACCCCCACCTATTGAGTATAAAATCATACTAGTATAGCAGGATGAGGATTCACATAGGTTTAGAACACTCTACGAGTTCCAATGCCAGAGGATGCTGAGGTTCTATGGTGAGCCAGATCCTCAAGCAGTAGAGGATTTTCTAGAGTCGGTGGTCTATATTTTTATGCTCATCCAAACACCAAAGGATCATGTGGTTATGCTAGCAGATAGAATTTTCCATAAAGAATATGGGAATCAATGTAGTCTTGTTACCTAGATGCATGAAAAGTTTACACTATTGTGGCTTGACTTCTAATAGCTATTATGTGAGGATTATTACCCCTCATATTTTCACTCAGTTTAGATTCCGAATATTTTGGAGCTGCAGCAGGTAGGTATGATAGTGGCTCAATACACCAAGTGATTCCCAAACCTTACACACTACTCCCTAAAAACAATATGGGAAGGATACTTTCAAGCACAAAAGTTTGTGTGGGGACTCTCTAGATATATCAATTCTAATGTAGTGCCCTTGTGCATCCAAACCTATGTCGGGGTGTTGGATTAGGCACTGGTTATAATAATATTTCTATTATAGGGACACTAGGCAGCCAGAGCTAGGAGTGGGCATTATAGGGATGAGTCATCTGAGCATCTAGAAAGATCCCATCGATAAGATCTCAACATAGGATACCTCCCCATGATTAAACTCAGGAATGTAGTCATTAAGCATAGGGACATCGTATAGGATAAGGGTAACTCAGAGAGGGGTGATGTTATGCATGTGATGGTCAAGGTCACATGGCACATTATTTCCTAACCATATGTGGAGAAGAGAGATGCAAAATAGATTACATATCACCATGATAGAGGTAGTTCCATGATTAGGGATCTCTTAGATGAGGGCAGCATGACCCCCGAGGGAGGTGGAGCTAGAATACGAGCAGGAGGAGCTATGAGTGGTGAATGATACTATGAGATCCTTCCACCACTACCACCAAGAGGCCTACGTCAGGGTTAGGGAGCTGACGTTTAGGGTCTAGAACAACTTCATACTATGGATTCTTATGACCCAGTGTCAAAAAATATGATTAGAGGTATTCTATTTTTTATTATACTCTTTCCTTAGTATTGGTAGAAATAGGAACAAGTAATTCCTTTATCTTTATAGTCATGGTGAGATATATGGATCTCCCAAGAGAGGCTTTATCCCAAAAAATTCTTCTTGAGGTTACCATGGGGAAAAATTCTTCTATATCATTTATTTATCAAAAATACAACATATTTCTTAGAAGAGAGAGGTTCAAATGGGACCATTTGGTTTTCATGATGAACACCTATGACATAATATTGGGTATGGATTGGTTTTCCATTGTCTGATCCCATATTGACTTTCACCATAGGGGTGTCAAATTAATTTACACTGATTAGTTGAGATTAACCTTTACAAGAATGAGATATATCATTGTAGGATGAGTGGGTTCTATGAGGAGGAGGCTACAACCCATCTCCAAATAGTTGGAGAGTATAACCCTTGGTGTAGCAAGTTCTTCAGGCATCTTTATTCCTTCAGTTGTAGAGGATTTCATAGATATATTTCCTACGGAATTTATGGGACTAACTTTGAGGTATGAGATGGAGTTTTTCATGAACTTTTATCGTGGTAAATCTATAATATCTTCTATAGAATATCAGATAGATCCTATCGAGCTATGTGAGCTGAAACTATAGTCACAGGACCTTCAAGAGAAGGGTTTCATTAGGCCTAGTGTGTCCCCCTAGAAAACTCTAGTTTTTTTCATGAAAAATGTGGATGGTGGCTTGAGGATTTTCATGTATTATCTTCACATGAACCATGCCATGAAAAATAAAAAGTACCCCTTTCCAAATATTTAATAGATATTTGACCAGTTGCAAGGTGAAATATGGTTCTTGTAGATTGATCTCTAGTCTATATACTAAAAGTTGAGAGTTCATGAGACTGATATTATGAATCTTTCATTTTGATTACTCTATGAACACTAGGATTTACTAGTGATTCCTTTTGGTGTGAGGAATTCCCCCACCATGTCCATGGATTTGATAAGCTATATTTTCCAACCATACTTATATCAGTTTGTAATGTTCTTTATTAAATATACACATATATACTCTGTATTAGAGTATGAGAATGTTAAGAACGTGAGGATGGTCTTAGATTGTCTTTGAGAGCATCGAATTGATGCTAATATCTCAAAGTTATAATTATTGATACACATGGTTCAATTCATGGGGCATGTCATATCTGAGCATTATTTGGTAGGGGACCCAAAAAATATTGATGTAGTGATTTCTTGGGATCCATCTAAGAGCGTGTAATGAGTGAATAATTTTATTATCTTGTCATGGTACTTTAGAAGGTTTTTTGAAGACTTCTCTACGATTTCATCTCATTTGACTGCCCTAAAGCATGAATGTCAAATGTTTACCTGGACTGAGTAGTTCTAGAGGTCCTTTGAGGAGTTGAGGTTGAGGATGATGAGAAATTCTATGTTGAGGATACCCGAGGAGGGCATAGAGTACATAGTGTATTACGATGCCTGAAAAGTCTGGATTGGTTGTGTGTTGATTCAAATATAAGTAGTTAAAAAATATGGGTTGAGGTAGATAAGACCCCATGAGAATAACTACACAACTCATGACATGGAGTTGGTAGTAGTAGTCTTCACCCTAAGGATGCAGAGGCACTATCTTCTAGGGGGTCACACTGTGCTTTACTCAGACCATCAGAGTCTCAAGTATGTCTTCACATAGAGAGAATTGAACCTGAGATAGTGACCTTAGTTGCATTTCCTATAGGACTAGGACTTTGAGGTAGTCCATACTTAGAGGAAGAGAAACCTGGTAGAAGATTACCATATCCAGAAGTCATAGGAACATTTGGTGTAATAGGAATTTTTATAGTTGGATTCCTTGTAGCTAATCCTAGTTGAGCAGGAGGGTATAAATTTTCTTCAGTTGATGGTGTTTATTCCTTTACTCCTCAAGCATGTGTGAGAGTCTCATCTGAGATACATCTATTGTGAGGACATTCATGATTAGATATACTTAAGAGATTCACCAAATGTATTTTTTGAAGGATGGAATCATGTAATCCTTTTACAGGGATAGATGATGATCCCAATCATGATGTAGAAGGATGTGATGTGAAAATTTCACATATATCATTTGGTTATATATATTGTTGTGGGTAAGATGTATGGAGACCTTCAATGATAGTTTAGGTGGTCTTCTATAAGATGTATCATGGGTGAGTTTGTTTCATAGTGCCTCACCTGTTAGTAGGTGAAGACTAAGAATCATATTTTAGGAGGCCTATTATAGACACTTAAGACACAGGAGTGAAATTGAGGTGGTATATCCATTTACTTTATGACAAGGATTTCACAGATAACGAATAACATGATTCCATCTGGGTGATAGTTGATAGTCTCATGAAGTCGGTGCACTTCTTTGATATCAAGGAGAAGATCATGGTAGATAGTTTGGTGAAGATGTATGTTCATGAGATATTTCTCTTTCATGAGGTTTTCTAGAATACTATATCTGATTGGGATTCATGGATCACATCACATTTTTGGATAGGCCTGTAGGAGGAATTTGGGACCCATATGAGGATGAGTAAAGCCTTTCACCCTAGACAGATGGTCAGACCGAACACACTATCTTGGTGTTGGAAGATATGTTGAGGGAATGCATGTTGGACTTTGGTCAGGTATGAAAGGATCACTTTACCTTGGTAGGGTTTGCGTACAACAATATATACCACTATAATATCGGCATGGAACCTTTCAAAGCTCTATATGAGAGACCCTGCAGGTCAACCTTATGCTGGATAGAGATCAATGGAACATCTATTATGGGTACAAAGTTGGAGCATCAGACAATAGAGAAGGACCAGGTCATCTGGGAGTGGATTAGGATAGCCAAGAGTAGATATAAATGTTACACATAATGACATTGTAGGCCCTTGGAGTTTGATAAGGAATACTACATTTTCTTGAGAGAATCCTCACAAAGAGGATTTCTGAGATTCAGTCAGTGAGGTAAGCTATACCAAAGTTTTATTGGGTCATTCTAGATCTTACAGTGGGTTAGTGAGGTTTTTTATCACCTCACCCTACCCTCAGGCCATCTACATGTCACAAATGAGTATATACGTGCATGAACCCATTCATGTTATTGAAGAGAGTGAGATAGATATAAAGGATGAATCCACTTTTTTAGATCACCTAGTGGTGAATGAGGATCAGTAGTTGAGGAAATTGTATGGATGGACCATTCCCTTGGTTTGTGTGCTGTGTTAGCATGGGAGTGTGCAAGAGATCTCCTAGGAGAAGGAGATTCAGATGTGAGCTCAGTTTCTGGATATTTTTTTCTTAGATTTTACTTTTTTGGGATAAAAATATTGAATTAGGAAATGATGTAGAAACCCAATTTTTTCTTTGTAAGACTTTGAAATATTTCTTTATATATTTTCAAAGCCAAGAACTGAGAATACATGCGATTCTAAGGCCTGTTGTACTTGGAATTAATTTTAAAAAATATTAAATATAGTTTATATTATGTTCATATAGTTTCTTAAGGAAAATGGGATAAATCATAAATGGAATATCAGATCATAGATATGAGAACACGATTGATTTTGGATGGTGATGTTTACCCTAGGAATGACCTAAAATAGGTCAGTGTGAAGTGTTTAGATAAAAACTTTGTTGGTGGTATGTTAAGTGGATTAAATAATTTATTAAAATAAATAATTAATTAATATAACCTGAACAGATTTGTCTATAAATATGTATATATGGAAGGATTGTCAGGGTAAGATGCATAACCCTGGGAAAATTGTGTAACATCTTATTCCTCCTTCCAATTAATAATTAAGAGCTAATGATGATGAGACACTGAGTTCCAGAAGATTGTGATACAACGAACATAATGAACCCTCTCAATCATTGGTGATAATGATCCTTGATGAAGAACAATCCAATATCCAGGTAGAACTTTTCAATTCATGGTTTATACCCCTATTGATTAAATTGATTGATAAATATTATATCTTTCTTTGATTTATACTAATTTTAGCCTTTTCATGTTCCCATGTTTATATTTAATTTTATTATTCAATTATTTCTTACCCTAGTTTATCCAAATTCGATTTGTTGTCTAAGAATGCTTGACCAAAAATCATTGAACCTTTTTTCTTGTTTATTTATCCCTTATATCTTCACATTCTTCACCATTGGGATATGATCCATGGATCAACATTATTGGGTGGTACCTAGCCCAATTAAACCCCCAAATTCATGGAGGAATCATGTATGAAAAACATAACACCTAATAAAGGATGAAATCAATTTCATCGAGGGTTATGAGTGATGGATCAATTGATCAGAATCCAAAAAATGGAGATGGTGAAACATGGATGAGATGTGCAGTGCATCTAGTTTTAAACGGCCAAAGGAGAACCCATTCCAGACCACTAGAGGGCCAAAAATCACCAGTTGTAGATATATCCATTGTTTTTGGGTGGTTGGATGTGAGATCCCTAGAAAAAGAGTCAGTTTTGGAATGCCTGAGTCCATATCTAACTTTTTTTGAATATTCAAAACTACACACTATATATTCTGAAGAATAGATGACATGTAGGTCCCTAGCTACGATGATTAGGGTTTGAGGTGAGATAAGTGTCACATTCCATGTGGGACCCCCATATGCCATGTGACACATGTGATAGAGACTCAGTATGTACTTTAAGATTACAAGGGAATGAGAATAGATCAATACACACCATGTTCCAAAAGTACAAAGTCATAGGGAAAGTACTTAGACATGATTAGGGGGCACGGGAAGGACCCAGAGTGGTTGAGGCATGCCGTGTAGTCCAACTATACACTATGTTGCTACATGGTTAGTGATACATGTACTGTTAGGGACAAAAACTAATAATGGATAGGTACCACACACTATGTGGGTCTCCTCACATGTAGTGTACCCCTTCTTTCCTTTTGAGGAAACATCCACCTCTTGTATTTCCTTTGTTTGGACTCAGATTTTTGCCTGTGAGTAGCCTATCTTGATTTTTCCCCATGTAGAATGTGATGTTGGACTCTATAGTTGATTTTGATGTATGATGTGAGATTTTATGGGAATGATGCTTATTTAGGAAGTTCTCAATGATGGTAGTGACTAGGAAATATCATTTTAGTGGTACCCCCTGACGGACTAGGGCACAAGTTGTCTATCTATCTACTATGTGGTACCCCCTATGACATTTGGGTGTGGGTCCTAAATCTACTGAGTGGTAACCCCCTATGGAATTAAAGTGTGAACCATCTATCCACTGAGTGGTATCCCCTATGGAATTAGGGTTTGGGTCCTCTATCTATTGAGTGGTACCCCTTATGGAATTAGGGTATTGGTCCTATATCTATTGAGTGGTACCCCTCTATGGAATTAGGGTGAAGGTTCTATATCTACTGAGCGGTACCCCCTATGGAATTAGGATGCTGGTCCTCTATATAGTGAGTGTTAACCCCTATTGGATAGGGTGCAGGTTCTCCTCACTTTGAGTGTCACCCCCTAATGCACTAGTGCATGAGTCCTTTACCCACTGAGTTTTACCTACTTATCAAAGAGGGCTTGGTTCCTACTTCCAAGGAGTATAACCCCCCTGAAGAACCATGGTATTGGTCCCCTACTTGGATATTTTCTCCCTCGTCTATGTGTCATAGTGGTGGGTTGTGGTCCCTCCAAATAGTTACTTTTTTGGATAGACACGTGAGATGCTGGGCATCAATCCTGGACTTCTGGAACTAATGGCACTCTTTCATGGGATGGGATATAATATGGATATCCTATTAGCTATCATTTAGTTTTTTTTGGTTTGAGCATATATATATATATGTATATATATGTATGTATGTATGTATGTATGTATGTATCCATGTTATTAGATTATGTTTAATCTTTTGATTTGGGTTGAGCTGTCTACTATCTATCTATTTTGACCGTGTCACTTACTGCTCCCCCTCCACCTTTCAGGGAAACCTATAGGGTATGTATATAATCACACCTTCATGGTATTTTCCCACACATATCTTATATTATTCATACAATGGAAAGGTCAATTATGACTATAAAGGATCTTAGGGATACTTGGTGCATTAGACCATGTATGGTTGTTAGATCTTAGAGATCAGTAGTAAGGCTCTCGCAACACTTTTACTTTCCAATTTTTTTAGGTTCAATCTTATTTCTAGTTGGGTGTGTATTTTTAACCTTTACTTTTAGTTTTCACTATCAGAATCCTATACACCCAAGATGTTTTCATATGAATGGTTATATTCTAGTATTTGATATTTTTATTATTATACATATGTAATTCTACATTGATATGGATGAGTGTGTGTGTACATGTATTTCAGAAAATGGCCTCCCATACTAGATACACCTTTCAGTGCTGGTCAACAGCCCCTGGCCTATGCAAGTGAGCTTGGGGTATTTGCTGCTTGAGCCTTATTAGGTTAGGTCATGATAGTCATTGAGGTGTTGGAGTTCTTGGTCCCTATCATAGGAGTCACTATGGTATATTTCCATTTTTTCTCTTTCATTGTATGATATTACATTCTCTTTGATTTTTTTACAATTATGTAATTTATTTTTGGTTCTTTTATTATTATAGGGATATTGATGATAATTTCTCCTATATTCATGCATTTAATTTTCTCGATTCTAGTCTCCAACTCGTGGTCTATGGAGGCAAGCGTCAGGGGTCACTCCCATATTCATTATTGTCCTAGGGGGTGTACTAGTGGTGGTTATTGGTTCATGATAACATTCTATTTATGAATAAAATTTATGAAATGAATTGTTTAAATCAAACCATGGAGCATTCAAGGTTTCCTATACAAATGAGTCTAAACTAAAAGTCACTATAAAAAATACCCCGTAGTCCATAACTCTCTTCCATTTTTTTCTTTAACCTAAGATGATAGAATATCATATAAACTTGATATATCCTACCAAATATTTAATTGATTCATGTTGTTCATAGATATCCATGGACACATGTGTTTTTTTTCATCTATTTAAAGACCTTTTTCAAGTATATATTAACAATAAGACTCATCTAAAAAATTTTTTCTCTTAATTTAAAATATTATTATTTTAAACCATTTTTAAAAAAAAATGTGTATAAAGTTCAGTATGATTATTCCACATCTATTTAGAAAGTTTTTTCCACAAGAAAACAAAACTAAATACAATAAAAATATACACAATTTTTTACAAGGTTCACAAACCATATATGAGTGTCTGGTACTTGGTGCGGATTGAGTGATATGAAACCTATTATTGACTTCATTATGCAATCAATTGAAGAACCACAAGGGCATGATGATAGACTTAGTTCCATTATAATAAGTGACTCACAACATTTACAGTCGATCTGTCCCTATAATTCAGATATACATATAGAACAATGTCAAATTAAATGATTAATAAATGTACTAAAAGTGAGACCCTCAAATATCCAAAGGACATTGTAATATAAAGATATTTTATTTCATATGAGAGTTTTAAAAATAATGGGAACCCTTTAATTACTTTGAATTGATAATTATCTCATCATCCTATTTTATTTAATTAAAAAAATACAATAGATTAAAAATTTTAAATCAGTAATCGAATGAATATTGTGAAATTGTTGTGGTATTATCCTCTTGTTTTAGAGTATTTGATGATATTAATAATATATTACACTCCATTATAGCTTCATCAACATTAAATATAACAGATCATGATAGATAAATGGTTAATAAAATCATTTTTAACTTGATTGTAAAAGGAGATTCATGTTGTGAATGTAAACTATCAATATTATTTTTCAGATTATATGTATATTTATTTATTCTATAAACAAAACTTTTATAGTTAAAACCTTAAAAATAGAGGTAAAGAATTAAAGTGGATGGAAATAGACCAAAAGGAATAAATAAATGATTATGATCCACATATCACATGTCAATGTTGGATCCCCTATTTATTTAATAGATGTTATATTGATAATTTAAATATAAGCTATTAATTAACTATAATAACATCTAACTCAAACAATGTGGGCATATAAATAATTTCCCATTCAATAATATACTACAAATTAGGTGAGGCAAGTTACAACAGTTACTATAAAAAATATTCTTTTAGTAAAAAAATTCTTATATAGATCTTATTGATGTGATTTAATATAAAGTATATATATAAATCCATTAACTATATTTTATTAGTTTTAATTAAAACCTATATAGGTATTCATCTTTGATACATATTTCATTTAAGTCACCACATGCGATATATAAACATTTTTTTCTATTACAAAAAAACTTGTAAGGGACATAATTTTGATCCATAAAACACATTAACATGTTTAAAATCCATACATAAGTATTAATACATTAAATAAAATTCATAGATCATATGATTACCTAACTATTATATTTGTATGGGAAAATAGTCCACAAAACATATAAATTGTCCTCGATGTTACTTTGTACTCTATTTCAATATGGAATCATATAAGAGTCATAAAATTTCAGGCATACTATTAATAGATCTAATTATACTTTGGTTAAAAATTTACAAAACATTCATATATTTCTTAATTCTTCCATGAATAAATATTGTTTATACCATTTTAATGGTTAAAAGTCCACATAACATATGTTTAGTCCCTGATAGTGTACAAACCATATATATATTTTTTCTTTTTTTATTAAATATCCAAAAAACCCCTCAATTTTACTCCTAATGAGATAAAATTAACATAAATAATGAATAAATAATTTTTATACATTAATTCTCCCCCTTTATTATTCAAAATCATCAGTAAATGTGAATTAATATAGAACATATATATATTTTGTGCATAGAGGAATTATTTCTCATGGTTATAATTTTTTCATTTAAACACCTTTAAGTTACCATATAATGAGCCTTAAGATTATAAAAAATCCTTACCTGGTACAGAATGAATGATTAATCCCATTATAAATAAAAAATTATAGTGTATTAGTTACATTATGATTGATAGAATATTTTTTTCCTTTGGAAGAATATGTTATATCTCATCCTTGTCTAACCAACCAACTTTACTTGACTCTAAAGTATTCCAAATGTAATATGATATATCTTAAATTCCATAAATATGATCTTCAAATGAAAAAGTAATTTTATAAATCATTATTCTTTAATACATGATTATTAACATATAAATAGAGGGTCAAGAACATATTTTATTTCCAATAGAGTAAAAACATGTTTTTCCTCTATATATAAAAGAAGATATATTTCTAAAACTCTAAAAAACCATAGAAGTACTCAAAATAATATAAAATTTATTAAAAAAATTAAAATATTATAACAATTATATAAATCCTTATTACTTGGAACTTATATATTATGTATAAGACATCTATTATGTCCATCAGTAGACAAAACATGTTTTTTCTTACTCACATTCAGTGGGTAAACTTCTCATATATCAAAACCACATCAAAATAATGATCTCAATAATTCTTGAGAATATTTTTTGAATATCATAATAACTATAAAACTTATTTTAATTTTATTTTGAATTATAATGAAGAAGTTAAGATAGACAGAACATGGTTATATCCTTGGGTGTATAAAATATGTTCTTTCTCCCTTCTTATCCTTCTAAAAATAGAAAATGAGATCCAAATTATATTTTGATTATAATATTTATTCACAATAATTTTAAATATTTTACACATAAAAATAATAATTTTTAATTCATTTTTAATGACTGTAGTATTTAAATAATTTTTATTCAAATATAAACCATCATGTGAATATAGTGACCCTTCTATAAGAACTTCATAGACTTTGGTGGTATTGTCATTATAATATTCCTTTATCATTGGATAGAATTCATGAAATACATATTTATATATATTTTTCACACCAAATAATCATATAGGTCTATATATTTTTGGATACATCATTCCTTAAAAATGAGTCAATTATATGACATAAGGAAACTAGAAAATATTCATCATATATAATTTAATTAAACCAAGATAATCATGTTTTATAGTATATTTTTTAAAATATAGACCCTTGATAATATTTCATGCTTCTATTTACCTTCACATGGAAACCATTGTGATGCCTTGATGGTTTTTATTCTTTGTATATTCTCATCTCATAATAATCACCCAATGAAAATTGTATTTTTCTTTCCACCCTTATTAATGTATCACAAATAATTATTTATATTTATAACATATGAAATCATGAATACAAGGGTTATTTAATCTCCCCCTATATTTGTTTTGAATTTTTTCTCACTATAAATTTCAGTAAATGTTTTGATTCACTTTGAAATACTTGAAAAAAAAATTAGAAACACAAATTAGTCAACTCCCCTATAAATAATTCCCCCCTTAACAAGGATTATGAAACTAAAACTTTATCAATTTTAGTCATATTTGGATTTATTCCACCCATCCTTTGATATCATAAAAAATTATTAAAAATGGAAGGAGATTAGTTACCATACCTGATCACCTCGATGGTTGAGTGGGTCAATAAAAAATTTATAACCTTGAATTGTCATACATAATATATAATAATATATTTTTTATTCTTGATATAAATTAATCACCACCTCTAAGAGAACATTTTTTATTAGTATATATCAATGAATTAAATTATGGTATACAATATTTCCTTCATACATATATTCATGATAAATTATAATTTTGATCCTATTCCTGATAGTTTATATTTCCATGTGTAGGATTAAACATCCACTGTTTCACCTGCTTACATTTTAGGTGTTTCTTCATCATTTTTATAAATAAATAGATTTATATTATTCATAAATAAATATAAAACAAAATAAGAACTATATAAAAAGAAAAAACAATACCATTAAGGAGAATGAAAAAATTAAGGCCCAAATCATCTAATTTAGTAGGCCTCTTACATGATGAAGGAAGAATCCCATGAGCTAAAAATACCCCAAAAACACTAGTAGAATATTTGTGTGAAGAAAGAGAATCCACCAAAATATTTCTTTCTCTCCAAGTGTGGGAGAGTATGGTATACAACACTATCTACTTTATAATGGACTAAATTATATAGGACACGTACCAATGGGTAGAATAATAATTCTTCAAGAAATTAACAATGGAAACAATATCCATTTCACTACAGGCCAGATGAATTATTCTCTCATAGAACATGTTGATACCAAGAATCAATTCCATAGATTCTAATAGAAATTTTTGACTAGTATAAATGTTTTCAGTGAATCCATGTATCAAAAATCCAATATAGTATTGGATCACATCTCCCTATACTATAACACTACCTCATATAGTTCCTTTAGTGTTTATCATAATCCTAAGATATGGATGATTCCTTTGAACCCATATCCATCAATGCATAGGCATAGGCCTAGATCTCAAATGTAGTGGCTCCATACACATTGAGTGAATGAGATATTTTGACCCTTTATTTCTATTAATAACCATTATATGATTTATTTTACTAAAACAATGGTGAATTACTCGGATGAAGGATAGATCCTTCACACCAGGGATGAGCACATTAGTACTCTAAAAGAGAGTTCTGTAGGAATCCATATCAATATATAGTTTGTGGATGCTTTCATGAATAGTTTATAGATATAGCCACTAGGAACAAAGTAGATATATGAAGTATTATATTCTAAGGTTAACAACTATATTGTATGTGAAATAGTACCAAAGTTCCAATTTCCTTGATCATTTGGTTAAGATATAATATAAAGATTCAAATGATCTATAAAAAAATATTCACCTCTTTTTTTCTATATAAAGCACTAATATTATTATTCTTCACTGTCATTTTAGAATACAAAAAAAACCTTTAATTGTTGACCATTTATTTACTAATTACAAAATTGACCAATGAACTTATATTTCTTTATAGAATAATTTTTATATAGAATACGAAAGCTTTTGAGATGCACCATTTTGATGTTGTATATGATATTACATATTCTATAAATAATTCATGGGATATATTTTACATTTCCTCTTATATCCTAAAAATTTACTTTAATTTTATCTACTAATGATGTCATGAAAATTTGATAAATACATAGAAAAATTCTATAAAAACAAATTTCAACTTTTGAATTCACACATGATTACTTCAATGGTAGATTCTAATTTCATACTATCATTGCATTATGTTTCTCCTTATTTAGTAAGAATATTTTCAAGTTACTCTACTAATTATTAAGTGACATCATGTTAGGAATTTTCAATTATAATAAATAATTCTTCTTCAATTCACCACATTCTTCAAATATAATTTTCTTTTTTTATCCATTTAGCATTTTAATTGGTTACATAATGTATCTGATCCTATATTTTATAATAGAATAAGGAATTCATAATGAAATAAACTCATTTAATTCTATATAGACCACCAACCATACTCTTTTATCTTTATAGTTTCTAAATTTTCATTAACGTTATTCAAATAATGTTATAATTCCTTGATAATTTTTTTATCTGATAAATATTTATTAGTGATATAATTTATTTCAGAATTTTTTAATTTCTATTCAAGGAATTTATAATAGAAACCTTTATATTCTTCTGATATTTAGATAATTATATTTTTATCTTGTTGGTTTTATGATTCTTCACTATCATTATTAATTCATGTCATATAATTGTGTCAACTTGATCAAAAAACCATTCCTTTTTATTTATATTTGGTGGATTTAAAAATTTTCATTGAATTTATCATGATCATAATTTAATAATTTTATGATTTATTAGTAATCCATAAACACATTTCATTTATATTTAGAATCCATTTATTCAAGAAACTTCACATCTTATTAATTTATAAATAATTGAAATTTAAGCTCACTACTTTTAGATTTAATCATATAATTTTCATGATTTTAATGATCAATATCAACTTAAAATGAATGAAACGATATTATATTTAAATATTTGAAAGTGTCACAGAAAATAGTGAAAAAAATTTCAAAAAATTTATTATAAATGTTATATAAATTTAGCCCATGAATTGTCAAATTATTATATAAATAGATTCTCATTTATACATTAAATCCTCTATTATTTTGGGAATTTTTCATAGTAGGTTTTATTCAGTTTATCATATTATACTATAAAAAATTCATATGAAGCACTCTTGTTTTCTTTATCTTTATGATTTCATGTTTTAACCAATATTTAATTTTCAACTTCACTAATGAATGACTCTTATTGGCCATAACCAATGTATTATATCCATTACACTTCTTCACTTATGGATGATAATTTATTCATCCTATTGGACTTATTTTTTATATTAACTATCATATTACTACTATATATAACCTCTATATTTCACTTGAGTTCATTTTCATAATAGTTCATGGATACTTTATAAAATTATAACTTTAGGTTTTATATTGATTGAAAGTGAAATGATAAAACTCAATGACTCCTTAATAATAAAATATTTCTTCAAATATGTGGGTATGTATAATACCAAATTTTCAATGAATAAAAATTTTCTATAATCAAATCCTACAAGTAACCACATGATTAATACTATAAAATTTGATTACATATTTAAACACTTTCAAATCTCAGCATGAGTAAATTTAAAAGGTCAATATGAATCTTATAAAAACTATAGGGTACCTCAGCCTATGAATACCATTAAAGGGGTATTAATTAATGTTTAATTCAAATTTAAATGTTTTTCATTAAAATATTACTCTTCAATATTTATGTTTTTAATGGTTAAGGTTAGTTTTAATCTACACTTTTCTTATAGTACCTATTCAACAAATGAAATAATAAAAAATAAAAGTGAAAACATTGGTATTTTTTACTTATTAAACCTAAACAATATGAGTCTATATTTCATCGTGTAGAGTGACTAATACCCTAATTTACATGAATTTTGTTATGTAATTAGTTAATGACAAACTAGGTATGAAAGATAGTCCTGAACCTCATATAGTATGTGTCTCATGAAATATCTAATGAATGTCTCCCAATGATCCTCATGTCTATATATAATGATATAAAATAAAATTATTGATAAATTATGTTGAAGAAAATATATCCAAATCATTAAATGTCACTTTAATATAAAGAGTCTCTAATTTCCATGAGTTCCTCAATGATAAAGGAAACTTTTTCCTTCTTAATTCATGATGGATATATTATCATGTTATTTTTTTAATAAATAAATAAAATATATTATGAATCTTACCTCAATTATTGAATTAATATCAATAAACATGAAATGAATTATCCTATTATTTTATATTGT
Organism: Viscum album; assembly: GCA_963277665.1. Taxonomy (NCBI): domain Eukaryota; kingdom Viridiplantae; phylum Streptophyta; class Magnoliopsida; order Santalales; family Viscaceae; genus Viscum; species Viscum album. Next base: position 1,584,613,736 of record OY728141.1, on the reverse strand, counting down.
AGGTTTATCATTAAAATAGAGAACACTCCCTAATTAATTCTTCAAAAATAAATATACTAAATATTGAATTATTAATAGTGAACAACTATTTTCTATTAAAATTAGTGTAAAATAATTTTAAGGATATTATTGCATATCCAAAATATTCTTATTTATATCATGTATAATTTTATCTATTTTTTAAACACCATTTTTGTAAATTTAAACTATGAAAATTGACTAGGAATATGCAATGGGATAATCATGTACAACATAGAATGGAATAATATAAGAGGTTGCAACGACCCAAAATTTTATTAATGAAAATTTTCTTGATCTAATCAAATGTCTTATTATGTAAAATGGTTATATGAAACATAATCACTTCTTTGGTTTTATTTTTTTGGATTTTAAAATACCATTAATAATTGTTACCTTTTCGAATATATCTATTGAATAGTGATCACATGATTAGTATAAATATAGGGCTTTAACAAATCAAATTTAATCAGATAAAGAAAGCGATGGCCTCATCCAGTAGAATTTATCCATACAAAGAAATTTTTTTGGAGTTTGGAAAGGAGGTAGAGTCACTGGGATTCTCTATTGACTAAGCCTAAGCTGAGCTTCAACACGTTAAGCTTGAATGGAACCGCCTATGGGAGAAGTGGAAGTTAATAGAGATTACTACCCCAACGATGTTATCAAAGACACCCCAAGGTTTTTCACCATCGCACACCTTACCCTTTGGTCATATTTGGGTGTTATAAGGGTATATGTAACAAGACCCTAACACCATAATTGTGTGATTTATTTTTTGAATAAAGAATATACATTTATTTTGTAAATGGGTTTTAAAGCACAAATATTATTTTTAGTTAATATTCAATTAAGAAATCTATTTTGATGAATTAATGGATTTTTGATTAAAATAATATTTTAATAAAATATTATTACTAAATTACTTTTTATTAAATATAAATTATTTTATAATTTTTATGAATACAATTGTAATTTTTATTAAGGTTTGAAAGTTTTTTTTGTCAAAACCCATGAATTTTCGATAAATGTTGGTTTTTATTTTAAAAGTAAAAATTCAAATATTTAGTAAATTATTTAGATAAAATGAATATTATTTTTTGATTCAGGATGTCGAAATTATCTAATGGTTAATTTTTCATAATTTTCCGAGAAAGTTGAATTTTTGGGTAAAAATTAATTATCATTTAAATATATAATGTGTTTTATGACAACATAATGACCCAATAGTGATGTAATAAAATAATATAAAAATGACTCTAGGCCAATATATGTTTTAACTTTAAAATAATGTGATTTTATATTTTTTTATTAATTTTATGGTGCCTTAGTGGACCCTCCAAGACTTATAAAATATTTTAACTTTTAAAATGATTTCCTTGAGAGTGTGACTCACCTCCACATAAGAAAGCCTAATATTTTAATAATTTAGGCCATTGGACTTATAAAATATTTTTTTCCCCTCACCTTTTGGAAAAACCATGGGAAAAAATCATGGTTTTGTTTGTGGTTTTGATTAGTTTAATGTGTAGTGTCCAAAACCTAAATAATAAATAATTACCTCACTTTTAGTATATAAACCCACCCAAGTTCCAACTTCTCTTCACTAGAAACTCTTGGAGAACGTAACTAATATTCCATACTCTCTCTAAAATATTCCCAAAGATCCCCAATATTCCAATAATCCTCTCTCAATCCCCTCCCAAGCCTTTGGGATCGCACTTCCAAGTAAGGGATTTCTTCCTTTCTCATTTTGTCCAAATTTCTTTATATTGTTATACCATATTATTTTCAATTAAAAATGTTGAGTTATGGTTTCAAACCTCCCCCATAGTTTCCTATTTATGTTTTAATGAAGAGATACCTCTTTCTCTCTCATTAATGTCTCCCATGTACACCTGTTACCATGCCAAAATTCCGTAAGGAATTTCTCTCTTCTAATTTACATTAGAGCAATTTTTTTATATTATGAATATAAATTCCATTTAATATATTGGGATATTATGTTCCATGACCCCATTACTGTCAATTTCATGTATAAATTATGAGAGACCCATTTCTCTCTCATCAACTCATTTTATGATTTCTATTTGACGTCGTTATGTTGCTGAAGGTACACCAAAATTTCCCATTCCAAAATCATTGTGTAAGAGAATACCATACCTATTTATATATCAAGGGTATTAACCTTTAAGAATATTTACTTGTTGATTTATGACTTACATTTATATATTCCATATCTCTTATTCATGGAATAAATTATTATGTTTAACGAATCCATGTTGTATGATCCATGTGGCACACTTATGCATGAAATGAGTTGTTTATAAATGGTGTGCCTTGATAGCGCTCCAATACAATGGGTAAAGATTATTATCATGATACGTCAAGTGAAATGAGTGTTTACTAATTCTAATTCAAGTGAAATGATGTTTTTCTCATGATCCATGTGAAATGAACCTTGTATAATGATAATATCATGTTAAATGTTGTTACCATATTTCCATGTTATGATAATCATGGTATATAATGCCATTATGTTCATGTTTCTATTGTGCTCCATTGATATGCCTATTTTCTAACATGTACTATATTCTTCATTTTATTCCTTTTTTTCTCCCTTACTAGGATTTTTATCTCACCCATTTATTATGAATATCCTCAGGTTATCCCATTCAATGATAAGTATGAAGGAATGTTGTGGTCATGTAAAAGAAGTTTTCAATAAAGATGTTGTGTTTTATGTTCTAAGTTGTTATGTAATGTTACTTATTTTCCAAGACACTAGACCTATCTATCCTCACAGTTGTATTAAGTGAAAATTTATGTAATAAATCATGTTTAAGAGTGTAATGAAGAGATGGTTTTTAATAGTTGGTATGAGAGGATTTGTTTAGTAATTTTTGGGATTAGGATTAGAAAATCCCTAGTGAAAGCCTTAGGGATAAGAATAAGTATAATAAAAACATCCCTAAATTTTAGTGATTATTGATTAAGTGTTTTATAAATCAAATATATCCCTGTTTGGATATGAGTAGGAAAAGGCAACTTTGACAAAAATGTATCTAGGGGTAAAACAAAAAAACACCACTTTGAGCCGAACTCGAACTGGAACTGGTGCATGACAAAGAGCCTTGATAAAATTTTGGTTAAAAAACTCCCGAGGGATATGATTTGTTAAATTTATAATCATATCATGAACCATTATTAATGGAATTAAAAAAATTCCCCTAAGAATATATGTTGGGAATTAGATCATGGATAACATAGATAAGTTATGGAAAAAATATAATTTATAAGTTATCCATTTTTGCCATTGAATTACCCTTTATGTTTTAACCCTAACTTTCCTTTTATTCTAACCAATAGTCGATAATAGGATGGCTCGGGCTAACAACCAATGTGAAGATCAATGTGATGACTGTTCTAATGATATGCCCAATCCGATGGGAGCGGAAATCAAATTTTTTTTCAAAATACTATCTCAGTTAAATCAAGTTTTGAATAGAAACATGGGTCAAGAGGAATGTTCAACCCCCCCCCCCCAAGAAAAAACAAATCACAATCGAGAGATTCATGAGACAAAGGCCTCATACTTTTAATGTATCATGTGATTCCCTAATTTCCAAACAATGGATCAACTCCATTGAAAAGATATTCACCATCCTTCAATGTTACAAAAAAGAAAAGGTTCTTTTGGATGATTATCATATGGAGGGTAAATATGATCAATGGTAGACATTGATAAAAAATACGAATCCTAAGAAAGAGATCAAGGCATTGGAATGAAAGGATTTCTGGAAAATGTTTTCTGATAAGTATTTTCCTCACACCCTCTGATGTAATATGGAAAGGGACTTCCTTGACCTCAAGAAAAAATAAGAAAAATACATCAGACCATATGAGGAAAAATTCATAAGGATTTCAAAATATGCCTCTCACTTTGTCGTTACCCCCAAATTCAAGGTTGATCGCTTCTTTGGTGGGCTAAAACCTAGACTACAGAAAGCCCTAGTGATTCGTGACTTCCAGAGTTATGAGGAAATTTTCTGATGTTCCCTCAAAGTCAAAATGGAGATCAAGGAATCTCAGGGATATCATGGGGATAATAAGTGTAAGTGGAATTTAAATCTAGTGGTATGATGGATAAATCAAAAGGTGCTAAGAAAATATAGCACCCACATGACAAAGGTGCGGAAAGAAGCACCCTAGAAATTGCCTTAAGGGGACGAGGAAATACTTTAGGTGTGGAAGAAAAGGGAACCTAGCCATTAACTTCCAATAGGAAAAACCCACAGCTACGACAGAGGAGAGGAATGATCCGTTCAACCCTCAACACATTGTTCATTACTTCAACTGCAAAGAAGTAGGGCACTTTACAAACCAGTTCCTTAAGCTAAGGGTTTTCAGAGGCAACCAACAACCTCTAAGGAAGCAAGGGCGAGCGTTTGACATCACTACCTCCGAAATGAACCCCAACAATGAAGTGGTGACAAGTAAACCAGTTATTCATTCAAGAATAGAGAACATACTTTTTGATTATGGTTCTACTCATTCTTTTATATCCTAAAAGTTTAGTTGAACAATCTCAACACCACTATAAACCTTGGAACTAAATATGTCGATGAGGACTAAAAATGGGGAAATCATTGCATCCCATGAATATAAATCCTCCCCTATCATAATTTGTGGATTTAAATTCCCAATGAACCTCTTCATACTCCCTCCTGTGGAATTTGATTCAATTCTTGGTATGGATTGGCTTTCCTTATATAGAGCCAACATAAATTTCCATGAGAGAGAAATCACTCTCCATATGGCGAATTGACCCCCAATTCTGTACAAGTGCAAGGAGGAGGATGAATCTTATTAAGAACCATTATCTAAAGTGTGGATATTACTGACCTATTATCATGAATATATTTCTCAGATGATTGAATCTAAGGAAGAAACCATCCTTGAAGACATGCCTATTGTTAGGGAATTCGCTGAAGTGTTTCATAAGGAATTTTCTGGTCTTCCTCCTAGAAGAGATGTTGAATTCTCATTTGATCTTATATCTGGGGTGTTCCCAATATCCAATAATCCATATAGAATAGTTTTTGTAGATATTTATGAGCTAAAGAAACAAATATAGGATAATCAGGATAAAGGTTTTATACGCCCAAGTGCTTCACCATGGGTTGAACCAGTCCTCTTCATCAAGAAGAATGATGGGTTAACGAACCTTTGCATTGATTATCATGAGCTTAAAAAAATCATGATAAAGAACAAGTATTCTATTACATGAAGTGATGACTTGTTCAATAAGTTACATTAAGCACAATACTTCTCCAAGGTGGATTTTTGGTTGGGATATTACCAAGTAAGGGTGAAGAAGGAGGATATCCCCAAGATTGCTTTTTTTTACAAGATATGGGCACTATGAATTCATAGTAATGCCTTTAAGACTCACTAAGGCTCCAGAAATCTTCATGGACTTGATGAATAGAGTCTTTAGAGATTAACTTGACAAATTTGTGGTAGTTTTTAAAAAATATATTCTAATATACTCCAAAACCAAGGAGGATCATGAGTAGAATCTAAGCACTGTACTAGAGACCTTGTGAAAGGAAAAACTATATGAAAAGTACAACATGTATGAGTTCTGGTTGAAGGTGGTCTCATTATTGGGTCATATTATCACAATCAATGGTATATCTATGGATCCCACCAAAATAGCTGCAGTTGAGGGATGTACAAGGCCAATATTGGTAACAAATATCCGTAGCTTCCTGGGGTTAGCTAGATATTATCTCCAATTTGTGAGAAATTTATCACAATTTTACAACCCTCTTAACAAGGTAAATAATAATGGAGTAAAGTTTTCTTGGAGTGATGAATGTAAATAGAGCTTCAAGGAGTTGAAAATGAGGCTTTTCACTATGCTCATGCACACACTAACCAAATGTGGAGAATTTTTTTTTGGTATTTAGTGATGCTTTAAAGAAGGGCCTAGGATGGGTGTTGATGAAAAATGACAAATTCATTGCATATGATTTAAGGAAATTGAATGTTCATGATAAAAACTATCCAAAACATGATCTGTAGTTGGATTCAGTAATCTTCGCTTTGAAAATTTGGTGATATCACCTCTTTGGGGAGAAGTGTGAAATATACATAGATCACAAAAGCCTCAAGTATATATTCACACAGAAAGAGTTGAACATGTGCCAATGAATATGGATAGAGATAATCAAAGAATATAAATACTCAATCCATTACCACCCTGGGAAAGAGAATAAGGTTGCAGATGCTCTGAGTACAAACGACCCAATGATTCTATCATTGATGAGAATTGAAAAGGATCCAATCTTCTTAGATTTGACGAATATGGACATGGCAATCATAAATAAGTGAAAATTATAAATCCTTTCACAAATGATTGTTCAACTATATCTTTTGTAAAGATTAAAGGATGCTCAAAAAGATGATGAGGGAATTCAGAAGAAAGTGAAAACTATCAGAAAAGAAAAATCCTCCGAGTTCAATGTTAATGAAGAATGAATTGTGAGATTTGCATCAAGACTATGCGTTCCATCAAATCCAAAGTTAAAGAAGGAACTTTTGGATGATGCACATAGATTGAATTTCTCCATTCACCCTAGAAACACAAAGATGTATCTATATCTCCGAGATCATTATTGGTGGGATAAAATAAAGAAGGAGATCGCTGAGTATACATCAAAGTGCTTGGTATGTCAGAAGGTGAAGGCTGGGAGGTACAAGTATAAGGGGATTATGCAACCATTACCCATACCAACATGTAAATGGTATAACATCACCATAGACTTTGTCACTGGACTTATGAAGACATCAAATAGAAACAATGCTATCTAGGTTGTTGTGGATTGTCTTACAAAGACTGCACAATTCATTATAATTCGATAGGATTTCTCATTAGATAAACTAGAACAGATATATATAAGAGAAGTGTTAAGGATGCATGGATTACTACTATCTATTATATCCGATTGAGATCCAAGATTCACCGCTTTGTTCTGGAAGAGTCTTCAACATGCTCTGAATACTGAGTTGAACTTCAGTACAACTTATTATCCTTAAACTGATGGAAAATCTAAGTAGACTGTCTAGACACTTGAGAGGACATGTTGAGAGCATGTTAAATGGACTTCAAAGAAGTATGGGATCAACATATTCCTCTGGTTGAGTTCTCTTACAATAATAGTTTCCAATTAAGCATCCAAATGGATCCTTATGAATCCATTTATGGGAATAGGTGCAGAACACTGACATGTTTGGATGAAGTTGGGGAGAAAAAACTCCTAGGTCCAGAAATGGTTGAGGAAATGGTGGAGAAGGTTAAGACCAACCAGTAGCACATTAAATATGCTCAGAGTCGACAAAAGAGATATACTGATAGTCATCAATGAGACTGAGAGTTTGATGTTGGAGACATGGTATTCCTCTGCATATCACCATGGAAGAGAATTATGAGATTTGGGAAGAAGGGAAAGCTTAGTTCAAGGTACATCGGCCCTTTTTAGATCCTTGATCGCATTGGAGTAGTGGCCTATCGACTATAACTCCCACCGAACATATATCAATTACATGATGTATTCCATGTATCACTCTTGAGGAAGTATGTACATGACCCATTACATGTACTCAATCCAGAGGTGGTACCATTGTAGAATGACCTCTCCTACAAATAGAAGATGGTGAAGATCTTAGATTGTAGAGAACAAGTTATACAAAATAATACAATTCCCCTCGTGAAAGTTTTGTGAAGAAACCACAAGTTTTAAGAAGAAATTTGGGAACTAAATGAAGTGATGAGGTGGAGTTACCCACATCTGTTTTAGTGTGGGAAAAGGAAATTTCGAGGGTGAAATTTCTTAAGGGGGGAAGATTCTAAGGACCCAAACTTTTATTAATGAAAATTTATCTTGATCTAATTAAATGTATTCTTATGTAAAATGGTTATATAAAACATATGTACTTATTTGGTTTTATGTTATTGGATTTTAAAACACCGTTAATAATTATTACTATTTCCAATACAACTGTTGAATAGTGATCACATGATTAGTATAAATATAATGTTTAAACGAATCCAATTTACTCAAAAAAAGGAAGTGATAATATCATCCAATATAATTTATCTATAAAAATACCATTTTTTAGATCTCATAAAGGAGGTAGTATCACTAGTCTTCTCTCCTAACCAATCCCAAGATGAGATTCAACACATTAAGCTTGAACGGAACCGCCTACGGGAGAAGTGGAAGTTAATAGAGATTAACACCCGAGTGATGTTATCCGAGTCACCAAAGAGTCTATCATCATCGCAAACCTTACCCTTAGGTCATATGAGGGTGTTATAAGGTGATATCTAACAAGTCCCTAGCACCATGATTGTGTGCTATATTTTTTGAATAAAGAATATACATTTATTTTGTAAAAAAATTTAAAGCATAAATAGTATTTTTAGTTAATATTAAATTAAGAAATCTATTTTGAGGAATTAATGGATTTTGAATTAAATAATATTTTAATAAAATATTATTAATAAATTAATTTTAATTAAATTTAAATTATCATATAATTTTTATGAATATAATTGTAATTTATATTATTGTTTGAAAGCTGTTTTTTTCAAAACCCATGAATTTTCGATAAATGTCAGTATTTATTTTAAAAGTAAAATTTCACATATTTAGAAAATTATTTAGATAAAATGAATATTATTTTTATATTTAGGATTTCAAAGTTATCTATCGGTGAATTTTTCATAATTTTCTAAGAGAGCTGATTTTTTGGGTAAAAATTAAATACTGTTTAAATATATAATGTGTTTTATGAGATCATAATGACCTAATAGTGATGTAATAAAATAATATAAAAAATATTCTATGCCAATATATGTTTTGAATCTAAAATAATGTGATTTTAGATTTTTTTTGATTAATTTTATGGTGCCTTAGTGGACCCTCCAAGACTTATAAATCATTTTAACTTTTAAAATGATTTTCTTGAGAGTGTGACTCACCTCCACATATACAAGCCTAATATTTTAATTATTTCGTCCATTGGACTTATAATATAACTTTTCCACTCCCCTTTTTCAAAAACCATGAAAACAAAACATTGGTTGGTTTGTGGTTTTGATTATTTTAATATGTAGTGTCCAAAACCTAAATAATAAAAAATTCACTCTCTTTTCCAATATAAACCCACCCAAGCTCCCACTTCTCTTTAGTCAAAACCCTTGGATCACGTCCCTAATCTAACCCCCTCTCTATAAAATCCTCCCAATTCACCCCAAGCTCTCATGGATCCTCTCTCAAGCCCCTTCTAAGCCTTTGGGATCATACTTCCAAGTAAAGGATTTCTCCTTTTTTCATTTTTGTCCAAATTGTTTTATGTATTTATACCCTTACTATTGTAAAACACAATTTAAAGTCAATTTTTTTTTATTTTTGATGTCGTTTTTTAATTGATATCTATAAAGGTGATATAAAAAATATGATTTTCCGCATCGGTTATTAGAAAACAGACATCGAAAATTATTTTCGTTAAGGGTTTCAGTGTCAGTTTTTTCTATAAACGACACCGAAACCTGGTTTTCAGCATTGATTTTAGATAATTTTTTTTAAAAAAATTGGTGTTTCTTCTTAAAATAACCAACGCCGTAAATTAATTTTTTTTAGAAAAATAAGAAAATTACACTTTTAAAAATATCGAAACCTCTGTAAAAAAAACACAATATTCAACAACATTCAAACAGTATTTATCATTCAATAAAAATCTATAACTTACATATACCAAGAATAAACAAAAAAACCAACATTCAAAGTTAAACAAATATAATTCACATACCTGAAACTTATGACAGACATATTTTTGGTTATTATTGAAGTATTCATTTGATTATTGGTAGGTTCAAACACTTAATATATCAAAAGAGTTAGTTTTTTGAACCCATATGTATTATTATTTATAAATATTAGAATATACATACCTAAAATCCTATTCAGACTTAACAAATAGTTCACAAAATTAGATTGAATATGGGTCATATCATACTGGGAATAAGAATGTGAATCATTGAATACCTACAATAATATTGAATGATATGAGATTAAAAAATAAAATAATATGGCAGAAAATATAAAAAAATTAATATAACTAACCTTATGAAAATAAGTAGTTTCCCTAGTTGTGAGTATCTCATACATGAATCATAAAATATAATAACCACATTCAAAATTTCCATTTTGAAAATGGCACTATAGTTATAAAACATTAAACAGATAATAAATACAATATATAACAATAAATTCAGAAAAAATATAATATAAAAACTAATTATCTATACTTCCACATATTTGATTTTCTTTGGTTTCTTTACTGACATTCATTCCTTATTAAATTGTTTCCATAAACTTCATTTTTATATATATGAACTAATAATACATGTCTAAAAAATTAAAATTAAACATAACTAGCTTATAAAAAGTAAAAAAAAATTACATGTTTAATAAGGTGGAAAATGGTTTACAAACTGTTCCTAATAAAGATTAAAACCAATATAAGGTGCATTCACTTGGGAAAAATACACCTAACATCCAATATCCCCTAAAATACAAAAAGTTCACAAGTAATGACATTATAATGATCATTAGTTAATAATTATGTTTATGTTCTTACTTATCAAGAAATTGCAAAAACCAGCAATTAATCTCTGTCTGTGATAATCTCTCAGATATATATTGAACTCTATCATCATTTTTCACATGTATGACTTCCAAGGAAATTTACTCTAGATCTATAAAATTATAAATGAATGTACTTTAATTTTGTAAAATAATCTTGTGTCGATACTTAAATTAATAAATATATAGTTATTCAATTTAAAACCATCTTTTATTAAAGAAATAGAAATTTAAACATCAATTTACTTACATGGAAAACAACTACACCACACTCAGCCCGAGCTTTTTAAAATCAAATAAATGCATAATATCTTATTTCATTATTCTCAATAGATAACTTCTTCCACATATATCAGGCATCATTCGAAACTCATAGATATAATTCAAGGAAGCAAAATCCTGAGATAATATTTTTAACCCAGAAGAAATATTAGAAGGTTCTACAGCTGACTGTTCTTGAACATTTTGTTGTATTTGGGAAGTTTCTTTTGCTTTCAGATATTCCTATATAAGTTAAATGTCAGAAAAAATTATAAGTAATTTTAAATCATTTGTAATTAATATTAAAAAATATATACCTCATATGAAATATAACATATAAGATTAGTTGGCCAAAGTAAAAAATGGCTCAGACATTATCCTACACATGTGATCTCCCTAGTAGGAAATGGTAGTAGAGCATTATGATCTATAGTATGAAGTACTGACACTCTAACCTGACCCATATGCATAGGCTGATGATGTGTCGAGTCCCCAAAAAAAATCACCTGTCATAACACAATAATATGTACATGAGGATATCTAGAAAACAACTCACAATATAAGGCTTGATCTGAGCGAGGAGGTGGAGGCTCAAAATAAGAAAATGGGGCAGGGTAGTCCAGGTGAGCAGGCTGAGAAGGAAGAAAATTGAAAAAGGTATATTAGTGTTTATAATTTATAAAATAGAAAAATTGATGAAAATAAAATAATATACCTCGAAAGGCTGTGCAGACGGGGCATGGTAAGCAGATGGGGCAGGGTAGTCTGGGTGAGTAGGCTGAGAAGGCAGAAAAATGAAAAAGGTATATTAGTGTTTTTAATTTATAAAATAGAATAATTGATGAAAATAAAATAATATACCTCGAAAGGCCGTGTAGACAGGGCAAGGTAAGAAGATGGGGCACGGTAGTTCGGGTGAGTAGGTTGAGAATGTAGAAAAATGAAAAAAGTATATTAGTGTTTATAATTTATAAAATAGAAAAATTGATGAAAATAAAATAATATACCTCGAAAGGCTACACAGACGGGTCAGGGTAAGTAGATGGGGTAGGGTAGTATGGGTGACTAGGCTGAGAAGGCAGAAAAATGAAAAAGTTATATTAGTGTTTATAATTTATAAAATAAAAAAATTGATGACATATAAATAATATACCTGGGAAGGCTGTGCAGATGGGGTAGGGTAAACAGATGGGGTAGGGTTGTCCAGGTGAGAAGACTGGGAAGGCTGAAAAATGAAAAAGTTATATTAGTTATTATAATTTATAAAATAAAAAATTGATGATAAATAAATAATATATCTAAGAAGGCTGTGTAGACTGTGACTGTCTTTCCAAGTTTTCTAACAAAACCTTCTGTACTGCTGCTTGAATTTTATCACCCATATATTTTTTCATATCTTTCAGCTCTTCTTTTAAGGATTCTATCTCTTGGTCTTTTGATTACTTACTCTTACCAAAAACCTTCCGAGTACTAACACCCTACTGATATCTTCTAACATGTTCGGGGTGTTCTGCCTTTCCCAAAGTAGTGGCTAGGATGTCTATCCCACCCTCAGGGATAAAAGAACCATGTGTCTCTTGCTCCTGAAGTTCATCTTGAAATGAAAAATAAAAAAGTTATATTAGTTTTTATAATTTATAAAACAGAAAAATTGTTAATAAATAAATAATATTTACTTACAATTATATTAGATACTTGATTAGCTTGGTCTATAAGATATTGTTCATTTTTCCTTCTTCTTTCTTGTTTCCATATCTCATGGTGAGTGGGAGGAGATGGAGGACCAAATTGGACCTCTTCTGAACCACTGCTTGATCGAGCTCTTAATGCTTCAAATTTTTCTTCTACCATTTTCTCCTCCAAATACAAATACCCTCCACGTGATAAAGTATGAGGGTATACATTTTTTATCTAGATCTGATCTCCTGGAGTCCTATTATATAAAACTAAACTACCAAGTAATAAGAATAATATATCATAAATTTTCAAATATAAAATAATTATCATACTTATAATTTTTCTTCCTGACAACTGTCAACAAATTGCTGCCATATATCTTCATCTATAAATGGATACTTAATGCATGTTCTTTCAAACCTTATCTTTCCAAAAAAATAATTTTTTGTCAGTTTTGTTTTAAAATCTCTCCATCGAATTGCCACTAAAGAGAGATGTCTTTTCTCAATTTCTTTGGTTTCCTTAAAATTGAATGTCATATGTAATTGAATAAATTAAATATGTCATTTAAAATATATAATATTCAAAAATGAGATAAAATAAATCAATTAAGATATTTTACCTTCCCGACCTTCTAAAGTTATTGCTTCGTTGTCCTATCCACTGACATCCAATCAGAATATAAAATATTGATCCTGGAACGACTTTACATCACTATATATATAAAAAATTGAACTACAGATGATCCAACTGCATTATTATTATCATCAAAATGGATGTGTACTCTTTCATCATCATGACCAAGTGATAGTTTTGGTAAACGTGTAAAACCATGTTTACCAACTTGAGATCTTGATTGTTTAGTAGTAATAGGAGACGTCACGTCTTCCGAGGATGCATCAGTAGTCCTATGATTTTTTTTGTAAATTAACAGTTTTGTTTAATTAAATAAGTATATTACTGAATATATAATAATATGTCAAAATAGATATACCTTGGTAATTTCTCCTCTCCATATGTATCTGACATTTCTACTAGAAAGTGTAAAGAAATTTTGTGTACCTGCATGTCATTAGAAAACTGAATTATTAGCCCGAATGGCTTGAAGGCCTTCTTTTTTATTTTATTATAGATAAACCCCCCTTTAAGGGTTGAAGGGGAACCCGTACATGACCCGTAGGCCTAAGGTACAAGGCCCGACATGACCCGCAATATATGACCCGAAGGCCCAGAGGCATACCATGCCCATTACATGACCCATAGGCCCAGTCCACTAGAACTACCCCTCCCCAGCATCTTGAATAATTAATCTCCTTATCTCCCCACCTTGCATTGCTAATCAGCTAGCATTTTCCCATACAAAGTTGCACAGTGCCTGGTCTCGATGGTGGCTACCATACCCTCTCATTTTTCCAATCCGATTAGCTTTGCATCTGGTGGCTGCAACTCCTATTGCTCTGATCCTCTTCTGGGGCCTGTTCTGTGTGAACTGGGCTACTCCATGGTCTACGTGACCCAAAGGCCCAATGGCCCGAAGGCCTTTGATAAACTGAAGGCCCTGGAGACCCGTAGGCCCAAAACGGTGGCCCGAAGTCCCAAAGCAGGTGAATAGTTCCAGCTGCTACAATACCGAATAGTAACTTCTACAGTACTGAATAGTGACTGCTATAGTACTGCTATAGTACCCCAAAAATTCACCTCCACCTGGTTTTCAACCTGGGTCTCTTGGATGCCAAGCAGAATCCCTTACCACTCGGGTATGGGCTCGTTGTCACTGAATAATTAGAAATAAGGAAAACAACAATAAGTAAGTAAATAAAGAGGCATGCATTTGTATGTTTCAAAATAGGAAACAAAATATAAATATTAACCAGGAAAATTAGGAGACTAATTTATTGTTTTCCCACATGCCTTCATCATGATCATTACGTACTGTATGCACTATATCTATCTTATACTCATTGTAATCATCTGAAAATTACGTAATAGATGAATAAGGATTATGTAAATCACTAGCATCATCATCATCATCCTCATCACCCAAATGGTATATTTTTACTTGCAAAACAACTAACCACTGATCATTCGACATATAAATGACATAAAATACTTATTTTTCATGTGTTTCCATGATAAATGGTTCCTTGTTGTAATTAAATCTTTTCAAATCAACCAGTTTAAACCCATATTCATCATGTTTTACACCACTATTACTATCAAACCAATTACACTTATAAATAGTGACTCTAAATATAATATAATCAATTTTCCATATGTCTTCAAGAACTCCAAAATATGACGTTGATGTATAAATTGGGTTTTTATCTTTGGCACTCAAAAAATGCACTACTTCAGCGAAAACCATCACACCACTATTCTGAATGGTACTCTTGTCATCCAAGTTTTTTGTATAAAATGTGTAGCCATTGATATCAAAACCAGACCATGTGATCACATTAAGAGATGGTCCCCTTGATAACCACTTCAGTATTTCTGATGTAGATATATCTTGGGTGACTTTCTCTTTAAACCATGAAACAAATGTCTTATTATGCTCAATCATCAAACATTTTTCGTTTCTTTTCTGATATCATAACTTTGATTCAAAAATATGTGAGGATATATATGATTGAACCTTATCTGTGTTGTTCAAATTATATAAATGTGCCTGTATTACTTCATCACATGGAATGAACTTTACCTTAAAGCCTCAAACCCCTCTACCTTCCCTATCAACTGTCATATGTCGAGATACATGAAGACCAATATACTCCACCTCATACAAATAATTAGTACAGAATTCAATGACATCTTCTTATACATATTTTTGAACAATAGTGTCCTATGATCGATAATGATTTTTAAAATATCCTTTCAAAATTTTCATATATCTTTCAAAAGGATACATCCATCTTAAATAAACAGGCCCACATATTCTTATCTCATGCACCAAATGAATTAGCAGATGAACCATTATATCAAAAAAATTGGGTGGGAAATACATTTCTAGTTGACAAAGAATAAGAGTTGCTTCATTCTCTAACACATCTAACAAATTTGGATCAATGAATTTTCTACAAATGGCTTTGAAGAAATTACATAACCTGATGATAGTCTTTCTGACAGCTTTTGGCAATATACCACATACTTCTACTGGTAGAAGTTGTTGCATCAACACATGACAATCATGAGATTTCATACCTATTAATTTGCAATCCTTCAATGACACCAAATTATTCACATTTTAAGAAAAACCACTGGGTACTTTAATACCATGAAGACACTGACAAAAATTCATCTTTTCAATCTTGCATAATGTGTGACAAGCCGAAGGTAGATATGTTCTATTTCCTTTAACAGTGGGAACTAATTCCAACCATATTCTCATTAATATCAAGTCCAATCTAGCATGAAATCCATCTTTTGTATTTCCTTTTATGTCTAACAAATTTCCAATCAAACTTCCACATATGTTTTCTCAACATGCATAACATCAACGTTATGTTTTATCTCTAAAACTCTCCAATAAGGTAGTTCAAAAAAATATACTTCTTCTTCCAGATATTTATTTGAAAACCAGAACTTCTTCTCTTTCCAAATGTTGTATCAATATCTTTCACCCTGTCATAATATTCTTCAGCTGACAATGGTTGAGGGGGAAGGTTGTATTCTTGTAAACCATTAAATTATTTTACCAATCTATGATAAGGATGATCAATTCGCAAAAATCTTCAATATATCATGAACATTTTATTTCTTCCATTCTGCAATTGATAATATGAAGTTTTTTCTTCACAAATTGGACATGATTTATGTCCCTTAACACTATATCCAGATAAGTTTCCATAAGGAGGAAAGTCATTTATAGTGAACATTATCATATCACGCAAATGAAAATATTATTTATTGTATGCATTGAAAACTTTAACACCTTCCTCCCATAGTAGTTTCAAATCATCAATCAATGGTGAAAAATACACATCAATATCATTTCTTGGTTGTTTTGGTCCAGAAACCATCGAGCTCATCATATCATATTTTTTCTTCATACATAGATGTGGGGACAAGTTGTAAATAACTAGAAAAACAGGGCATGAACTATGTTTGCTATTGAGGCTCCGATATGGATTCATTCCATCAGTACAAAATCCCATTCTGATATTTCTAACTACTATTCCAAAATCATGAAATTTTTAATCAAAACTCTTCCACTGTAGTCAATCGACTGGGTGATGTAAGTTACCATCAGAGATGTGATCATATGAATGCCATATTAACCTTTTTGCATCAATTGAATTTGCAAATAAATGGTTCAAATGAGGAATTATTGGAAGATACCAAATTTCTTTAGTAGGAGTTTTGATTCTGGTACCTAAAAATGAATCAGAATTGAATTATCAGAATTGTATGCAAAAAATATTGGATGATATCATTGGAAAGTACAAAATTTATTTCTCATGACGTTAGATGACATAACCTGATAATTAATCTGAGTTGACTTTCCCATCTATCTTATAACATGATGTCCCACATGTAGGACAACTTGATTAATATTCATATTCTTTCCTATACAGTACATAATCATCGGTGAAATAATGTATCTTTTTATACTCCAATCCCATTGGGCATAATATTTTCTTCGCCTCATAATTGGAATCTGGAAGCTCATTGCCTTCTGGATGTAGCTCTTTTAAAAGCTCAAGTAATATGGAGAAACTTTTAACACTCCATCCATTTTTTTCTTTTAAGTTAACTAATCTCAAAACAGTTGATAACAATGTATATTTACTACAACCTGGGAATAATGGTGTCTCAGAATCTCCATACAATCGCTCAACATTTGCTTTTTTTTCGATGGTTTCAACACCTAAATCATGAATTAATTCTTCAATACAATCCTCTACCTCATTATGAATATTGTCATCAACATTGGATGTTGAATTTTCAGTTATTTCACCATGCCAGATCCAATGTGTATCGTTAAGGATAAAACTATAACAAATGAGATGATCCTTGATTTATCTAGATTTTAACTTTCTTATATTTACACACTTCACACATGGAAAGAAAATCAAATCAATGTTTTGAAGATGGCATTTAGAAAATTCTAAAAAATCATCAACTGCTTTTTCATATTCACTAGTGGTTCTTCATAAATGAATCCAATTATGATCCATTAAATACCTGATATCACAATATAATTGGTGAATATATTAAAAAATATAAACATTTAAATATATATCAGATAAATTATAAACAAAAACACATTTAATAAAAACTATTGATAATCAGATAGAAAACCTCAGATATGAAACACATTTACAATCCATTGACTGTGTCATTTCAAATACTAACATGCTTGTGATTTTCTTAGACTACAGAATCACATCTATTTGGGATTAGAAAATGATGTGAGGGTGGGTGCCGGTGTTTGATTAGAATTCTCATATATGTTAGGTGTGGTAAGTTGGAGTCAATGTAAAAAGATGCAATTTGTCTACAGGATATTTAAGAATGTTTGTTGATAGAATATTGAACCATGTACTAACACATTTAAAAAAATATATAGACTAATAATTGAAGCAAATCAATAACAAAATTAAATTATATATAATTTATCAAAAAAATTTAAAAAAACTTACAAAATTTAAAGTTTAACCTGAATAGGGATCCTCAATCTAAAATTTGTTCCTATAATGACTTGGAAAAACAAACACTAAAAAATCTATACCAATATTGACGATACAAACAAAAAATAATGATAAACAACCACTAAAATAAAAACAAAATTAAAAATCACACAAAATAGGGTTACAGAAGAAGAAATAAACCGTGGAAGATAAATCAAGGGAGGATAATGAAGAACGCAACCCGCAAAATGTGAAAATGGAAGTAAACCATTAACAATGGTCATCGAGGATCATAAATATGGCTTCGAAGTCATTGCGAGTAAAGAACGCTGTCGCGGGTTCCGGTTTTGAAGATCAAAGAAAAATGAGGGTTTCACGATCCTGACATTTTTATCAGACTTTCGGTGTCGGTTTTACCAAAACTGATGCTGAAAATAAAAAAAATCGACGTCAGATTGACGCCAAAAGTCTTCAGTTTTTTTTGATTTCAGCATCAGTTTTTGGGAAAACCAACACTTAAAATTAATCATAAGGTGTCGATTTTCTCTAAAACCAATGCTAAAATATATTTTTTTTGATTTTTGGCATCAGTTTTTATTAAAGGCGATGCCAAAACATTTATTATTATTATTTTTTGCATCCGTTTTAACAAAAACCAATACGAAAAATCATCAATAAATGGGTTTTGGGAATAGTTTTACTAAAAACCGACACCAATAAGTTCCTACACATAATATTGGCATCAGTTTATAAAAAACCAACATTATTACGTCAACGTTAAATCTTGTATTTCCACTAGTGCCTTTTATTTTCAATTAAAAAATATTAGGGTATGATTTAGAACCTCCCCCATACTACCATATTTATGTTTGATTGATGAGAGACCTCTTTCTCTCTCATTAATTCCTCCCATGTACACCTGTGATCATGCTGAAATTATGTAAGGAATTTATTTCTTCTAATTTACATTCATGCAATTGTTTTATATTATGCATCTAAATTCCATTAAATATATTTAGATATTATGTTCCATGACCCCCTTACTTTAAATTTCATGTATAAATGATGAAAGACCCCATTATCTCTCATCAACCCATTTTAAAATTTCTATTTGACGTCATTATGTTGTCGAAGGTACACCAAAATTTCCCATGCCAAAATCGTCGTGTAAGTGAATACCATAACCATTTCTCTATCAAGGGTATTCACCATTATGAACATGTACTTGATGATTGAGGACTTAAATTTATGTATTCGACATCTATTATTTTTGAAATAAATTATGATGTTTAATGAATCCATTTTGTATGATCTATGTGGCACACTTATGCATAATATGAAATGTTTGTAAAGGGTGTGCCCTTATAGTAATCCAATGCGTTGGATAAAAATTAGTATCATGATACGTCAAGTGAAATGAGGGTTTACTCATTCTAATTAAAGTGAAATTAGGGTTTAATCATGCTCCATGTGCAATGGGCCTTGGATTATACTAGTATCATGTTAAATGTAGTTACCACATTTCCATGTTATGATAATCATGGTATATCATGCCTTTATGTTCATGTTTCTCTTGTGATCCACTGATATGACTATTGCATAACATGTAATATATTCTTCATTTTATGCCTTGTTTACTTTCTTACTAGGATTCTTATCTCACAATTTTCTTATGAATATCATCAGGTTATCCCATTCAATGCTAAGTATGAAGGAATGTTGTGGTCATGTAAAAGAATTTTTTAGTAAAGATGTTGTGTTTTACGTTCTAAGTTGTTATGTAATGTTCTTAATTTCCCAAGATTCTAGAACACTTGATCCCCAGAGTCGTCTTAAGTGAAAGTTTATGTAATAAACCATGTTGATGTGTGTAATAAAGAGAAATGTTGTTATAGAGGTAAACTTCCCATGGGACGATTTTTTTTACCCCATTTATTTAATTTATATTTAGTGACTTTTTGAAAAATTAAATCTTCCTTTAAAACTAGAAAAATCAATCTAAGGATTGTGGCTGCTTAATTAATCACCCTAAATATAATAATGTAAATTGTGTGAGGCAATTTGTTCTGATAGTAGAATATAATTCTTTTAAAAAAATATCTATTATAATAAATTATGTTGATTAAAATAGAATTGAAAATATAAATTCATAAACTAATTTTTATTAGTTTTAAGGTGAACTTGTAAATGTATGGTTTATAATGGTAACATTATTTTAATTCACCTCATGTAATTTTCATATATATTTTTCATTATCACAAATAGAATGTTATTAAGGAAATAAATTTATTCTATATAAAGGATTGAGGTGGTCCAAATATATATATAAATATCGAGTCAGCAAATAAACTTCATTTGATCACCTTATTACCTAACTTGTCCATTTATTGTGTAAAAAATTATACTAAACTTGTGTTTTATCACAAATTCTTAATTATTTCTCTATTTTTAGACAATAACTTGTAAGAGACATAACTTCTGATGTATACATCTAATTAATATTTCTTTCCTGGTCGGAAAATATTAAAACATATATATTTCTATAGTTATCTAAAAGAGTTAATTTATTTTGTTTGAAGGAAAATAAGTTCATAGAACATATGTTTTTTTCCATGATTATAGATAAAACATATGTTTTATTCAATAACCTAAACTACTATAAATGAAATTATATATTTGAATGAATAAATTCGTTATTATGTAATTTAGTTATAAAAAATACATGTATTAGTTTGGTTATTTTGTACCAATAATAAAATATATCTTATCATATTTAACATATATTTTAGTATCTTAACTATTTCTAATAAAGTCACTATATCGTGACTATGATGATTATTATATAATAATACTTAATATAAATTCCATTTATACATATAAAAGGAGTGATGACCTTGAAAAGTAGGATCATAACCTATAGAACACATTTATCACAGATTCTGAAGGAGATGTTATCATTAGGCTTTTCCCTTGACTAAGCCCAAGCTAAAGTCAAATAAATGAAGCATGAATGGAATCCTTTATTAGAGAAGTTCATGCTTGTCGAGATCAAGGCCCAAACTGTAATCGTAAAACCACCCTTTGAAAGACCCACCATCAAAAACCTTACCATTTGGGCCTAACTGATATAATAAGGTGTTGAATATCTGGACCCAATTTTTATGATTTTTTATCTTTTATTTTTGACAAACTAATTATTATATTTAACCCATTCTGTTATTAATTTATAAATAATTATTTAATGAGTTTAATTAAAATTATATTTTGAAACAAAGAAATAAAAATAGTATTTTTGGGAATTATATAAGACAATACTTTGTTAAATTCATGAATTTTTGAAATAAATATTATTTTCATAAAATATTATCATTAAATAATACTCATATAAATATAAATGATAATATAAGTTAATGAATTCCAGTCTATCTTTCATAAGGTTCAGAGGGTTTTAGTGTCATAAAAACCAATACTTTTTCATAAATATGGTTTTTATTTGAAATTTAATATTTTTATATTTAGAAAATTATTTTTATAAAATAGATATAATTTTTAAAATATGCACATTAAAATTATCCAATGACTATTTTTTTATAACTTTATAATATTTCATGTTTTTAGGAAAAAATAATTATGGTATAAATATACGGTATGTATTATGAAATAACGAAATTCCAAAAGTGATGTAATAAAAATTATAAATATAATCAATGACCAAATATAGATTTCCACTTTAAAAATATTTTTTTTGTTCAAGTTATTTAATTAATTTTATAATAATTAATGGATCCTAGAAAATCGATATTATATTTTAAGGTTATAAAATATATTCTTTATGAACATGACTCATATCCACATCACCAAAGGTATTTTTTTAATATGTTCATATATTTGGATTATAAAATATTAAAAATAACTCTTTATTATAGAAACCATGGGAATACCCATGGATGTTTTTTTAGTTATAATTATTTTATCATATAGACTACAAAACTTAAGTTTAAAAACTAATAAATAAATCCCCTCTCTTTTTCTATAAATACCCATGAAACCTTCCACTCCTCTTTACTCAAATCCCATTAAACATGAAGTTTCTATCCCTATACCTTTATAAATCACTCCCAAGGTTTTCCATTGAATATATTTTCATGAATTTATAATTATTCTTTTATTTTATAATTGATTCTCTAAGAATGAGAGATCATTTATCCCATATTGTTATAACCTTTACCCTAAAAGTTACTATACTAGAGTAAATAGACTCTCTCATTATCCTCCTTATTAAAGCACTCTCTTTGATTTATGAATTTTTATATCTAATTGCAGAAGTTTTCATATGTTTTTACACACACCTTTTCCCTCCTTATGATTTCCTCGTAATGAGAGACAACCTTTAAATCTCCTTAAAATCCTTCCATAAACCATTGCATACACCTATTATGATACTGAAAATATCCAGTGATTTTCCATTCCCAACATTTTTAGGTCCCCATGTTACCCCATGCAATTTTATAAGTGAGATAGAATATTAATTTCACATTAAATATTTTTAAGTAATGTCATTGTATTCCTATTTTATGTTATTTTTTCATGTATCTAATTTCTAAAAGACATTAGACATCTCAATCTTCAGGGATTGTATTATGTGCATCTTTATTTAATAAATCATGAAATAATTTATGTTGATGTCATGGGTTATCATAGTTTATTTCAGAAAAACTTTTAGGTATTTTTTGGGATTACGATTAGAAGAACATAGCGAATGAATTAGGGATAAGAATAATCATTGTAAAACATCCCTTAATATAGTTGAAGAATAGATAAAGTTATTTCAAAGAAATAAAATCTTGTTTTGGTTACTAAAAGTGGATATGGATTATAAATAGTTGTACCTAGGGGTAGTTACCCCAAAAGGGTGCATTGTGTATTAACTAGATTTCCACCTATTTCATGATAAAGAGGAATTTCTGCACACCATTTTTGAAACTCTCAAGTGATGTGCCTTGGTAAATTCACAAGTTCCATACGAACTATTTTAAATGGAAAAAGTTGCCCATAAAATTTTATGTTTAGAAATAGACCATGAATAACATAGAATGAATCCTAGAGATTCATAATTTATGGAATGTATGATTTATCCATTAAATTTTCATATTTTTTATTTTATGTGTTTAATATTTTAATACTTATTATCTATAATTTTCCATTTCTTTTTGTCAATGGTTGGAAATAGAAGTAATCAAGTTGAAAACCAAAGTGATGAGAAATTCCCGAATGATATCTTCATCTCAATAGAATAAGGATTCATGAACTTCATTAAAATATTTTTCAATTAACTCATGTTTTGAATTGAAACTTAGATCAAGTGTAATATACACACCCCCTGAGAAAGAGAAAGTTACAAATGAGATATTTATGCGATAAAGGAATATTACATTCAGTAGATTTTCTGATTCATTAATCTTGGAACAATGGATTAACTCTATTGAAAATATCTTCTTCATCCTAAAATTCCTTGGGAAATATATGTTCATGCTATTTGTTTATCACATAGAGGGAGAATATAATCAATGGTGGACATTGATAAAAAATATGAAGCATGAAGATGATATCATAGATATAGAGTTTGAAGAATTAAAAAAAATATTTTTTCATAAATATTTTCATCAAACTCTCTAACTAAAAATAGTTAGGGAGTTCCATGGACTCAAGAAAAATGATGATGAATCCATCATGGTGTAAGAGGTGAACATTACATTACATGTTTGATACACCTATATCTTTTTAATTGACCTCAAATTTATAGCTAACAACTTATTTAGTTGAATAAAAAAGAATATATGAATATATCTGGGGACAAGACACTTCTATGGCACTTAGAAAATTTTCTTCCATTACCTCTTAGTCAAAATGGAGGTCATTGACTATCATTGGTCTGGAGATAGGAAGTAGAGAATAGATATCAATTTTGGTAGAGATATGGAAGAACATAATGGTAGAAATAAATTTTAGTATCCCACTTTTCATAAGTATTGGAAGAATCATAATGGTAATTATATGAAGGGGATAAATAAATTCATTAGGTATGGGAAGTAGGGAACAAAGATAGGGAATGTTGATGGGGAAAACCCACAAATGTGATGGTGGAAAATAATTATCCCATACACTAACAACACATTTCCCAATGTTTTAATTACCAGGAACAATGAAACTATGAAATTAAATGCACTAATCTAAGGGTTTATTATGATAAGCGACAATAGAAACCTCTAAGGCATAAAGATAAAGGGAGATTTTATGCCATCACAACTGGTGAGGTGGTTCCTAATAATGGTGTGGTGACAGGTACACATGTTTTTTCATTTAAGTAAAGATAAAATATTATTTAATTATCATTCTTTACATTCTTTAATTTCATGAAATTATAGTCTAGTTATTAAAATACCACCACAAAACATTAAATTGGAGAAATATATAAAAATGGAAAATGGGGAAATTATTGCATCCCAAGTATATAACGTCTATTCTTCCCATATTTGTGGGTTCAGTTTCCCAAAAAACCTTGTGATACACTATTTGGTAGAATTTTAAGAGATTCTAGGTATGAATTGTCTATCCTCATATAAAGACATCATTAATTCTCAATAGAGTAAAATCACCCTCTTTATCACAAACCTACCTTTGATTTTGTACAAGTGCAAGAATAAGGTTGAATATAATTTGGAAGAATCATATTAAGCATAAATTTTACTTACTTATGATAAATTGTATCAATCTCAATAAATTTAGACTAAGTAAAATAGAATCATTAAAGACATGCCCATTTTGAGGTAAGATGCAGATGTTTTTCCCAAAGAATTGTGTGGTATTCCTCATAGAAAAGAGTTTTAGGATTCAATAGAACTTATATCTATATATTTATCAATATCTAATATTCCATATAGAATGGACATAATTGAACCTGTAAAGATGAAGAAGAAAATATAATAGAATTTGGATAAAGGATTTATATTCCCATGTACTTTACTATTGGGTGCACCAGTTCATTTCATCAAGAAGAACAATGGGTCAATGCACCTCTGCCTTGATTATCATGATCTCAATAAAATTAAGATATATAAAAATTTCCCTCTTCCACATATGGAAGACTTGTTTTACTAGATATGTGGTTACCAATACATCTCCAAGGTAGATCATTGGTTGATATACTATTAAGTAAAATTGACGAAGTTGGATATCCCCAAGACTTATTTTCATATAAGATATGAGAACTATGAGTTTATAGTTATTACATTTGGACTCTCTAATTCCCATGATATCTTCATAGAATTAATGAATAGAGTCTTTATAAATTACATAGAAATTATTTTGGTAGTATTTATAAAATATATTCTTATCTACTCCAAAATAAAAAATGGACATGATTATAATTTGAATGTTTTATTGAATTTCATGTGAAAATAAATGTTTTATGTGAGGTATAGTAAATGTAAGTTTTTGATGGATTTAGTAACATTCATGGGGAATGTTATCACAAATTAAGTGATATATGTGCATCTCTCAAAGACCAAGGCACTTGAATGATGGCTCAAACCAAAATTTGTGACAGATATCTATAATTTTCTTGGAGTACATGGGTGTTATCATCTATTTTTGAGAAACATATAATGACTATCAAGACCAGTATCTAAGTTAACTCAGAAGAAAGTGATGTTTTTATAAAAAAATGATTATGAGGAATTATTTTAATAGTTAAATGTGATTATAATAACTTCACATGTGATCAAATTACCTACAATAAGGGAAGTATTTTTGATCTACAATGATGCATAAAAAGGCTTGGGTTGGGTACTCCTGAATGATGGAAAAGTATTAGACTATGCCCCCCACTAATTAAAGATCCACGAGTCGAACTATCAATTGTGTGATCTTTAATAGGATATAGATATATTAATGTTGACGATTTGGATACCTTATATCTAGGGGTAATTTCTACATATATACATATCCTAAAAGCATCAAGTATATATTCATACCAAAATACCTCAATATGTGTCAAAAAGGTTGTTCGAGCTGATTAAGGATTATGATTTTTTGATCCATTACTATCCTAGGGAGGAAAATAAAGTGTAATATTCTATGAGTACAAGGGATATCACAACTATATACATGATGAGTATTAAAAGGGATCCAATCTTCTTGTACATGAAAAGCATGGACATAGGAATCCTAAAAGGAACACCATCCTACCTTAATCAAAGAATTGTGCAACCATCCATTCTTGAGAGGATAAAGGATGAAAAAAATGATGATGTAGATATATAAAAAATGGAATTGAGTATTCTATATTTCAAATTGGATAACGATAGAGTTACAATGTTTGGAAACAAGATACGTGTCCCATAAAAACTAGTGTTGAAGAGGGAACTTCTGGATTATGTGCATAGATCAACCTTCTCTATTCATATAGTAAACACTATGATTTATATTTATATATGATGTAAAACTTCTTGTGAGATAACATGAAGAGGTATGTTATAGAATTTTTATTTCAATTATTTTTATGTCAACAAGTCAAGGTTCAATGATATAATTATAATTGTATGATGAAGCATTTTTCATATATTTCTAGAAATGGGAAATCATAACAATGTATTTTACCATAATACTCCCCAAAAAATCTAAAGGTAATAACTCTATATAGGTGGTAGTCAATAACCTTACATATTAAATGCATTCAATTGTCATAAAGGAAGATTTTTCTCTTGACCAACTCACTATGATATACATAAGGGAAGTGGTAAGACTACGTAGAGTATTTATCTCTGTTGTATTTTATGGAGATCTAAGGTTTACTTAGAACTTCTCGAGAACCCTTTTACAATAATTGTATATAGAGATGAGTTTTAGTGCTAATAATAACCTATAGATGGATGGTCAATCTAAGAGAACCATTAAAAATCAATAGGATATGTTGAGATCACGTTCAATAGATTTCCATGGATGTTGTAATATATAAATTCCCCTAGTTAATTTCACATATAATAACTATTTCCATTATAATATTAAAATGTAATATTATAAGACTATGTATGGTAAGTGGTTTAAAACTCTAACATGATGGGATAATATTAGAGAGAGGGAGAGTATGTAACTTTATATTATCTATGATATGAAATATAAGGTTAAAACAATTCAACTCCATAAAAAAACCACACAAAGTCAATATAAAATTTATGTAGACAATTATGGAAAATAAGTTGAGTTTGAGGAAATAGATAAGGTATTCATTCATATATATTCATGTAAGAGAGTCATGAGGTTTGGGGAGAAGGGAAATCTTAGTCCAAGATATATCATCTCCATTGATATCCTTGATTTAATTTCATATGTAGCCTATAGACTATCCCTACCACAAAACCTATCGTAAGAACATTATGTGTTCCATGAATCCATATTGGGTAAGTACATAAAAAACCATTCACATGTACTAAATCCATATGTCATAACCTTGGAAAATAATCTTTCATATGAGGGGAATTTAGTAAATATCATAAATTATAGAGAAAAAGTTATATGGAACAAGGAAAATCACATGGTTAAAGTGTTGTGGTGAAAAAAAAAATTTGAGGAAGAAACATTTTAACCATAATGGGTAATGAAACCGAAGTACACTCATCTATTTTAGTGTATGAAATAAAAATTCATGGGTGAACTTTATGAAGTTGAGAAGAATGTAATGACCTAAACTTTTATAAATGAAATTACATTTTTTAATAAATAAATTCCTTATTATGTAATGTAGTTATAGGAAAAACATTCAATACTATGGTTATTTTAGACCAATTATAAAACAAATCATGTTAGAGTTAATAGAAATTTATGAATCATAAACATTGATAATATAGTCATTTTATAGCGACCTTTATGATTTTTATATAATAAGGGTTAAGATAAATTCTATTTTAATAGAATAATAAGGGTGGGCCTTAACTAGTAGGATCATACACTATGAAGCCTGTTTATCAGAGCTTCTAAGGGAGATGGCACTACTAGGATTTTCCCTTGATTGAGCCTAAGATGGAATTCAATAACTAAAGAAGGAATGAAACCATTTATAGGATAAGTTCATGCTTATCGAGATGATGATTCAAACCATGTTCATTAAACCACCCTAATAAAGTCACACCACCACACACCTTTCCCTTAGGGCATACTTTGGTGTAAATAGGGGCTATGTATCTAAAACCTACTATTATTAATTTATATATTTTATTTTAATAAAATAATTACTATATTTATCCCTTCTAAATACATTATAAGTTATTATATAATGATTTTTATAAAAATTAGATTTTGATATGAAGAAATCAAAATTGAATATTTGGGAAACATATAGTATCAATTAATACACCCTTCTTAATAAATTTAATAAAATTGAAGTAAATTTTTTTAATAAAAAATTCTTATTAATTAATATTTATTAAAAAATAAATGAAAATATAATTTAATTAATTCCAATGTAATTTTTATAAGGGTAATAAGGATGTTAGCATCATAAGAACTTTTAATTTTTTAGTAAATATGGGTTTTTTATTTTAAAGTGAAAAGTATAATATTTGAAATATTATTTTAATAAAAAAATATTATTTTTGAAATCATCACTTGAAAATTATACAATGGTTATTTTTTCTTATTTTTCTGAGACTATTGAATTTTTTGGTAAATTTTAAATAATATATAAATATATAGTATGTATTATGACATCATAAAAGCCAAAAAGTGATGTCAAAAATTCTATAAAATAATACCATGACCAAATATAGATATCCATGTCAAAGTAATGTTTTATTGAAGTTATTTGATTAATTTTATAATCCTTTAATGGATCCTCCAAAACCTATATTATATTTTAATATTTAAATTTAATTCATTAAGAAAATGTATCACTTCCATAACACCAGTGTTATTATTTTAATATTTTTAGTTTTTTCCTTATAAAATATTGAAAATAACTTCTATTTTGTATAAATCATGGGAAAAATTGATGGTAATGTCTGAGGTTTTGATCATCTTATCATATAGATTCCAAAAATCTATGTTTAAAAATTAATAAAGAATTACCGTCTATTTTCCTTTAAATACCCACCCAAAATCTCCCTCCTCTTTTCTAAAAACCTAATAATCATTAGTTTTCTCACTCTATCACTATCTAAATCCCTCCCATTGTGTTCTATTTCTCTTAATAAGCTCATCCCATGCTTTTAGAAGCACTATCTGAAGGTAAGGGATCTCTCTCACTCTTCTATTCCATTCAAAAACCTTCTCTATATTTATCCTTTTTAATCTCAAGTGACTATGTTTTCCGGAAATTATAAATATAAATTTTCTATAAAATTTATGATCTAATAATATTAGATCATTTATCTACTCACATTCTAACCTTAAACTAAGATGTTACTATGACGAAGTAAGAGGATTCTACCATCCTTTTCTTTATTGGATATCTTTCTATGACTTATGACCTTTTTATTTCCCATTATTCATGTTGGAATATGTTTTTAAACATCCACATACTATACTTATGATTATCAAGTGATGAGATACCACCTTTCACTCTCATTGAAACACTTCCATAGACCTTTGTGTACATTTGTTTGAAATTATGCCATGATTTTTCATACTAAATATTTGTGTTATATATACCCATTACTATTTCAAATATAATGTATTTATCTAGATGTAACTATTATGAATTTAATAGGAACTCCCATGTATATAATATATACTCCTTAATCATGGAATTAAAAATGATGAATGTAATCCTTATATTGTATGAAAAATGTTTCATAGAAATGAATTTACATGATATGAATGTTATGAATGGTCCTGGAATTATATATACCTCTATTGTATTTAGCAAATTTTTACCTCATGAGATACCCTGAATGTTGAATGAGTGGTTATATCAATCTTAATTTTTCACGAGGTCTTAGTTTTTATCCATGACATATTATTATGATGTCATGTTTTATGTTTTTTTGATATTCCTATTTTAGCTTGATGTTATCATCTTA
This sequence comes from Viscum album, assembly GCA_963277665.1. Classification (NCBI taxonomy): domain Eukaryota; kingdom Viridiplantae; phylum Streptophyta; class Magnoliopsida; order Santalales; family Viscaceae; genus Viscum; species Viscum album. The sequence continues at coordinate 1,584,583,358 of OY728141.1, read as the reverse complement.
TATCATGATTCTATGTTCATGTTTATGATTTTCATAAATTTTATATCACCTAGATATTATTCTTGAATTAAATGTACTTGATTTCATTATTTTATGATTTTACTATTCCCTTACCAGGATTTGTATATCACACTATTATTATGTACATCTCCAGGTAATCTCATCCGGTTCTAGAATAGTGATAGTGTTTAAATATCTTGTTAAATTATTTTAAATAATGTTTTTGTATCCCCATTTTAAGTTATTTTGCTATGTATCTAATTTCACAAATACACTATGTCATGACCCTATCCCCACAAAGTTTACCCCTCTTAGGCCAACAATGGGATAAGAGATATAGTGACCCCTGAGTCCCACCTCCAGTAGGCCCTGGGTTGGCGATGAGCACTAAGGGAAAAATAAACAAGCATATGGGAGGCGCTATTCTCTAACAGAACACATGAAGAAGAGAGAGAGAGATAATATAGACAACAACCAAATCCTTCTCAGACTATAATATAAAAGAAAACCCAATTGAAAATATGTAATGAAATACAAGAACTAATACAACTGGTAGGAAAATTGAAAGTACCAAAAGAAAATAAAGATGACAATTACCACAAATCCCAAACATCTCATGAAAACTAAAAGCTAGTAGTAACCATCCTAACATCAAAAATTTTCCAAATGACCTGAAAAATTTTATATATATATAAGGTGAGTATAATAGTATACTTAGTACGATCCTTCATGGATCCTCTAATGAAAAATGTAAAGAAAGCATGCTAAATAATAATGAATAAAAAGTGAAACTAACTCATCACCTAAACATGTATACTAAGTTCCCATCCTCACGATGGATACTGTCATGAAGTATCACATAAAAGATCATATAATATAATTAATAATATTAAGGTTACCCAGATATCACTTCCCCACTGGTTGTCTGCTCCACCCCAATGTTGCATGTCTTGAGCATCTCTCTTTAAAAAGGATAGCCCATAGACACTTGGTAAAAGCACCTCAACACGCACCTCGTGCAACACACCACCACATCCATGTTACCAAAAGTAATTAGGTAGTTTTATAGAGACACCAAAACCCACATAATGAGTATCATACATCATATATGATACCTCAAACCATCATAATCCATACACTGAGTAAGGATCTACAAGCCATCATAGCCTATACATGTTATACCTATAATAGTCCTCAGGAAACTATATCCATAATATATGTTAGTGAAATAACCACAATCCATTACAACCCTCTACAAACATATATGGGGAAAACTAAACATTGTGAATAGTAGCAAATGTAACTACCAAGGGAAGATATCAGGGCCAAAGGGGGTAGTCAGCCATACATCCTCCCACTGTGATGTTGGGGAAAACACTCCCCAGGGCTCAGAATCCATAGTGTGTTAGTTTTACTAACTGACAGGGTGGAGTATCATATAGGAATATAAAAAGTAAATAATATGATATGGCTCACAACCAAACCATGTTCATAACCTAGTCTCAGACTCAACTACAACTAACATCTATCAGACTCTCAACTACCACTACTAAGAACAGATATACTACAAGCACACAACCATTTAAATAGATACATTAAATTATTTTATTAATTTTTATCAGTTAAACTTTATGTTAATTAATTTATGAACCATTAAATAACCATTAACATCTTCTACATTACATTACAAAAAAATTTTATGCCCTCAAGGCATAATCAAACCAATTTCACAGCTTTTCAGAATTATAACCTCGACATTGAATCCCAGTAATCTCCAACCCCCATGGGTTAAAAATTTATTAATTTATAAACATCATTACTTTATATATTAATAGGTACTCTAGGAAAACATCACAATCTACCAAACAAGGTATACAACCAAGCACATCCATCTGCCTTAAGCAGTGAAGAAAAGAAAGTAGATAAACAAACAACCTGAATGTATGCAAAACAACAAATTCAAATAAGAATCTATCATTCATATCAATAGGTAATCCCATATTCGACCCGTTACATCATCTATGATGTCCTTTATGACACTAAAATGCATATACTGATTCATATCTCCACTCTAAGCATCAACTGATACTACAACAACCAGGCCTCCCCACCCCTCATACCAGAACACCCCTCCAGGCCCAACCATCCCTATCTCACATCACATGTGGGACTCCCTTCCCCACAAACCACAAAAAACTTCTAGGATAATCCATCCCAGTCTCACATAACATCACAAGAAGCAGGAAAAAACATGGAAACCAAGATCTTGTCCTTAAAAAAGGAATTCATCCTTCACTCACAACAAGCTATCATGACTCTAAAGCCCAAGGCACTCAACCTTTATTAGAAAATGGGAAACTCATGCCCTTTAAAGGCATTATCTTTTATCACACAAAAAATTATTATTCTATCTTTAATTAACCGATTCATTATTCATAGGTTCCAACTATGGGAAACCTAATCAGCATGCTATCAAAAATTAATTAAACAATTAATTTAATATGAATTTAATTATTTTATCAACAAGAATTAACATGATTTAGTTTCCTTAATTAATTCAATTAAACATGCATACTTACAGAAATTTTACTAACATTAAATTAAAAAAACAATTGGATTCATTAAAAATGCCTCTTTAATCATTTATCCAATTAATTATCAATTAATTTGGTCTTTACATTATTTACCAATTCCACATGCTAAACCAAGCATAACAAGAACAACATGGATATCGCACTATTTAGAAAATCAAGAGGCAAACCATTATCACGACAAAAACATAAAATAACCGTATGATTGATAACAATTATTTAATCAAGTTAAAGTAATTATTTAGTTTAGATTCCAGTGAGATCGAAATGGATAAATCGTGCTAACTATACGATTGCACATAAATAAATAGAGAACAAATTAATCCCCTACCTCAAAAGGGTGTCAACGTTCTTCGTAAAAGAACATACCAACGATGTAGATCCCAATCAACTATACCAAATAACTACACCCACCTAAGGATTCCACACCACAACCTCACTAATAAAAAACAAAAAATTATCCATTAGAAACATGGACATCAAGCGCCACTATATGAAAAATATGAACAAGATGAAATTGATTGAAGTGAACACAAGAACGGAGGTATAATACCTTGGATCGAAAATGGATCAAAGGAGGTAAGATATAGAACAATAATTGAAAAAGGTATCCCCAAAATGTCAGAGGGGTAGACTATTTTTCATAGAAAAAGAGGTATAACTACTGTAGTTGTAGGGTTATGAATAACTTGAGTGGTTTAAAATGCTTAAAACATCACTATAGTGGGGAATTACAAGACATGTAATCCCATTTCATGTTGTATAACCCTTAGGGTTTTGTTTCTGCTAGAAAAAACATCACCTATTATTTTTATTAATTCTTAAAACCTTGATCTATTACATGTTGTGAAACCTTCCTTCACATCATGTAAATTTTTTACACAGTGTGAAATCCCCCTTATTCCAGCTTTTATCAATAAAACTCCTACAGACTTCCTCTGAGCCTCCTTCAAGCACCCTAGTCTTTAGGAACACGAAAAGGGTTGACCCACACGGATCAAGGACCTTACATTAGATACCCTTCAAAACATTCTTTTCCTAAATAATCCAAAACTAACCCAAAGAGGAAATAGAAATGGGTCATCCAAACAACCACCCCATGAGATACATTTCAATGCTCTCATCACCAAAAGATCTTAACCACCTCATCCAAGTATAATGGGATCAAAATGTTTACTAGATGAAATAATCATTGAGAATTCTCCATATATAGTAGGAAATTAGTCTTATCCAACCATATGAAGCTAAACTTGGAAAGAATGTGGCATACCCCATGCATATTCGCCTCCCATAGAAAGTGATTATTCCACAACAAACAACAAGATAGAGAGACATATCACAAAATAGAAAAGTTCTACAACAAAAAACTGAACAAAGTTACAAGAGAAGAGATAAACATAAAATATACCAGGTTACTAAGTGCATATATATAATTCACATTACTAAGTACTCTCCTCCATGCCACCATGTCTCCACAAGTCACAAACCAAGGGGATAAAACACCCACACAACACCTTCTCCTATCAGTCCTGGATCTCTACAAGATGCTCCTAAAAGGTCACATTATCATCAAAATTGATCTCAACCCAATTTATGATGTGTGAGTCACCATGAAGATAATGATAAAGCTACAAAACATGAAAAACATCCTGTATCTAGATCATCTATGGGGGAAGCACAATCCGATATTCCACGACTCCTACATGACCCAACACCTCAAAAGCCCCAAAAAACCGGGGATAAAGCTTACTACCGTGACCAAACATTCACTTCCCATGATGAGGAGTTACCTTTAGAAACACATTATCCACTAAATCAAACTCCAGAAGTCTCCTCCTATGATAAACATAGGATTTATTACAATCCTGTGCTACCTTCATCCTCTCGTGAATCAACTGAACCATCTATGTTGTATTCTGTACTAGTTTAGGCCTGAGAATTGATGACTCTCTAACCCTAGTCTAGTACAATGGATAATGGAAAGGTCAGACATATAAGGCTTCAAACAGTTCCATACCAATGGTGGAGTTAAAAATATTATTGTAAGCGAACTCTACCAAGGGTAGGTGACTCATACATGAACCAAAAAAATCAAGGACACAAGAACGTAACTTTTCTTCAAGAGTTTGGATGGTATGCTCTGTCTAACCATCCATATATAGATAAAAAAAGTGATAAGACATAGCTAAGAACCAAAATAAATATGGAGACCTCTCCACAACCAAGAGGTAAAAAGAATATCTCAATCAGAAATGATCTTCCTTAGGAATTTGTGAAGTCTCACCACATCATCCAGATACTGCCTCGACAAAACCTCCACTGATATCGACTCTTTAATAACTATAAAGTGTTATGACTTCATCAAGCAATCAACTAACACCCATATAGCATCATAGCCTCCTTGAGATCGAGGTAAACTGGTAACAAAGTCCATAGATATGCCCTCCCACTTACACCAAGGAACATCTAATGGCTGGAGAAAACCACTAGGAATATGGTGCTTAACCTTCACCTTTTGGAAGACCAAACATCAAGACACAAACCCTAGAACTTCTTACTTTAACCCAAGAAACCAAAACTGACGTCACAAATCTTGGTACATCTTTTTAAAATCTGGATGTACTACTAAAGGTGAACTATGGAACTCTCAAAGAACCATCTCACTCATCTCCAAAGGAATGAAAATAATTACTTGAAACAATACTCAGTGTTGTTCATCCCTAGACCAACCATTAGGGGCCTTGAAACAAACAACACGGTCTCTCTAGACCTCCACTTGAAGATCTCCCAACTGGTACTCTTCCTCATATTTCACTATATATGACTTCCATGCCATTTGAAAAATACAACCTCTTCCCTTGACTTCTCCCATATCATGGTGCAATGTTGAAAGTTCTTCCATCACTCTCCTATAATCACTTGATTCATACATTTCATCACTCCATGACTTCCTAGTGATTTCATTATCTAAAACATTCCCCTTTCTAGGTGTATATGAAATTTCAAATTCATAATCCTGTAAGAACTATATCTATTGACATTGATGAAAGTTTAAGTCATGTCGAGAGAAAACATACCACATGCTATTATGATTAGTGAAGACCAAAAAATGATCACTGATGTGGAAATTTCTCCACATCTTCAGGGAAAAAACCACTACCACCAACTCGATATTATGGGTGTCATAGATATGCTCATGAGGACGTAATTGTTGAGACACATAAGAAAAATCAATATCTACTACATCAGAAAACAACCTAAACCATGACATGAATCACACAAAGATGTCATCGATTAAAACCATCACGAACTTATCTAGGAACTCATAGAACAAAACATTCATTAACCCCATAAACACAGCTGGAACATTCATCACACTAAACTACATCACAAAAATATCGTAATTTCTCATGTAGACAACAAAAAATAGTCATCGGAATATCCTCATACATTACATGCATATGATGATATAATGACCACATGTAGATATTTGAGTACCAACTTGGAACCTTTAGTTTATAGAATAAATCATCAATCCATGCAATAGAATATTAGTTGTTCACTATCACTTGGTTTAAGCAATGATAATCGATACACAACCACAAACTGTCATCGAACTTCTTTATGATCAAAACTGGTGCACCCCATGGTGACACAGTTGGCCAAAAAAACCACACTACAACAAACCGTCAAGCTGCATATGAATCTATCAAAACTCAGAAGGCGCCATACTAAACTGAGACATCAAGATAAGAGACATGATGGATATAGTTAGATCCTGAACTCAATCTCTCATCGAGGGGGTAACTCTACAACCTCCACTAGAAAGACATTAGGGTACTATTATATGACCCGGGTAAACACCAACTGTTGAACATCTGATTAACTTAGAATCATACCATCCATCGAGTATGATAAGGATTGAACATGCCTCTAACCCATTCAAGGGTCTCTCTCACCAACAAACACTAATAGATCTCCATTAGAATCAAAGAACACAAGAAAACTATAGAAGAAATATAAGGACCCAACATAAAAACATTACTTAATATTGAATTAAATTGTATAATTCACATTGAGGATCTTTTCAGGTTTAGAGTTTTAGAGAATTAGGACATAACTATTACATCCCAAAGATTACTAAGTAGACACATCTACACAGTTTCCATTTTTTACACACAAAAAAAAAACTCTTGAACAAAATAATCATGTCTAGTTGTCATCTTAAACAACATGACAATTCCTTGATCCCATCCTTGACCCTGTTACACTTTATATCCTATGAAAAAAATTTCAAAAAAACATGATATGAGCATAAAAAGCTCAGTAAGGGTTATAAAAATACAGAAAGAAAACATTAGTACATGTATACATAAGAATCAATGAAATAATACTTTACTCATAAAACATAATCAATTTAACATACCTCATGAAATCATAAGATTTATGCACAACTCAATAGAAATCATAAGACATAAAGGTAAATTGAGGCATTAATAACATTCTTACGTAGGGAGTAACCCTCGTGGTTACATTTGGAATACCCATCACAGTATATTCCCTAAATCTCTTCGGAGAAACCTTAACGTTTAACCTCTTCACATTACCCAATGCATTGGAGAGCTATATCGGGCTCACCGGCCCTTAGTTTATCACAGAATCACCCGCCTTCATAAACAATGCCCAAGAACCATAAAATAATCATAGAACATAACTTAAGTATAAATGTAAGATAACATTCCCACATTGAATTAACAATATAACATTTTAAGATATTGAAATAATGAATCCATTCTAAAAACCATTTTCAAAACCATTTAAAACATTTAATAAAGAAATTTTTGAATCAAAGTGTCCCATACCAGTTTGAAGCTTTTAACATTTTAAACCATTAATATCCATATAAATAAATCCTTAAAACCATTTTGAAAACATGGATACTAATGAGAAATATTTATAAGAATAAATCATTAAAACTTTTAAAATGATATTTTAGTTAAAGGATTTTTAACAAAATGAGAGACACTTGAATACAATAATTGAGGAATAAAATTTAATCAGAACTTTATAATATCATGAGAATAAATGGATTCATGATATATTATTCAAAGGACATTATATACACCATATAAGAGTGAATTGGTGAATAACAACAATGAAGTCTCAATAGAATTGTAAAATGAGATGAAATCCCTTATAAAGAAGGTATCCTTAAATTAAGGATAAATTAATCTCATAATTATGTGTGAAAAATATAAATAGACCCAATATAAGTGGATATTAATTGTAAAACAACCAGATGTCATTCACACATATTCATAGGATGACATATTCAATAACTACAAGTTGAACCCAAAGAAATCGAAATTGGGTTAAGAAGTTCCCTTGGTAAAATTCGACAGCCTAACGACGTCACTTTTAAAATTCATAAATTAGTTGATGAGATATAAAATGGTATCTCTTAACTTGGACATAAAATTTCCTTCAATAAGGATATATAAGAACATATTCCAACATAAAAAGATGTAAATTAAAATACATAACAAAAAAAGTCTTTTTAAAAGAGGAGTGTGAAAGGTTCCCTTACCGATTTGGGCAACTTTCGAAACATACACCACATGAAAGAAGGGTCATACAATGAAGATGTAACTACCCATAAATGAGAGTATATTATACAAATAGTAAAATAATGGGCAGTACAAACACCACACAAAAGCAAATAGTGGCCAAAGTAGCATGAATCTCACGGGAATAAAAAGTGAGATGAAAATCCCCTTATGAAAATTCGGCAGCCTAACGACGCCACATAAAACTTACAATAGTGGATTGATGAGATCAAATAGGGTATCTCATCATATTAAAATAAAATTTAAAGCAAGATTAATATAAAATAACATCCCCAAACCTAATAAAGGGGATCTTAAAGTAAGTTACATAAAAAAGGAGTACTTAAAAAGAAAGAGAGAGGTATGATCCCTTACCTCAAATCGGACTTGTCTTGTTCATTTCATTATATTCCTGAATAATAAACTATGTTAAATTTATAATTTTATAAGGACCCTTTTTTAGATATTATTATTCAGTTCATATCAAATATTATAATGTTATAATAATTGGTTAATAATGTGAGTTCATATCAGACGTTTTTGTTGATATTTGGTACATGAGTCAAAAAGAACTTGTTTGAAAATGATTGTCCATGTAGTTATAAATAAATCATCTAAAAAATAGAATTAATAATTTAAATATACTATATATATAGTACATATTCATTTTATACTATTCCATAACATTTGGAGATAAAAATAAATGAAATGCACCATTCATGGTGATGGTAGGCCGTACATACGCATGAACGCTACTTTCATTTCTTTGTCATATTAATGGAATTAAAAATAAATGAGAGATATATATATTATAATTTCAGTATAATATATATGTTATATAGGTCACATATGTTCATTAATCTCATTCTTTATACATTCCATGTATTGCATGAATGATTCACATCACTTGAGGGGGCGGTAGTTCACACTTCCTCGTATGAAATTATCACATTTGCACAACATGAAAAGCATAAAGGTATGTTTTAAATATAAAATACAGAAGAATATATAGGAAATAAATATAATATATATCATATAAAAATAGTTCCATTATAATTTCCACCATGATAGGTGGTAGGAGAAGATAGAACAATCATCGTTTCGTGAGGCAGTAATTCGCCATCCACAGAAACAATATGTTCTTTAACCATTAGAAGGAGGTGTGTGTAAGTGTAGCTCAAATATTTCTCATACCAACATCCTAGTATATTGAATATACTGTTTTTGTTACAAAATAAAGAAATAAAAATAGTTTATGGGGTTGGAGAAGAAAAATAAAACAAAAGAACATTAGGGAAGACTTTACCTTTAAATCGGGTAACTCCCCTTGGTTTGAACCAAAAGGGTTTCTTGAGAGCTTTCTGCCTAAGGGAAGGCTTCAATGATGAAGAGAGGGACATGGAGAGATGAAATGGGTAGGGGTTGGTGGAGTCAAAGGCTTGATAGGTGCGGGTAAGGAGGTAGAGGTGGGGGCCTTTTATAATAGGGAGGAGGGGCACTCTTGGAATGTCTTGAAAAGTTACTTTATTAAAAAAATTATTTTCGGATTTTAAAGGTCCCAAATTGATATATTTCGAGGATAAGGTGATAAAAGTTCGAAATATACTCATAAAATATGTTTTGTTTCCATGTGTAAGTTTTAGATGTTACATTATCTTTTCATTTTATTTAAATCATTCATTAATGAGGTAATAGCTGCATCATCACGGTGTCATAAATAAATTAATTTATTTAATTTCTAAAAATTATAAAAAAATATCATGATGTAGGAAATCATTTTATATTTATAATTAATATTTATAGTAAAAAATATGACTTGTATAACCCCATGTAAAAATTGTTTTAGTAAAACAATACATGTTTGTGACATTTTAATTTTTACTTTAAATAAAAAGTTATTAATGTCATTTTCCTACCAAATTGCTCCATGAGGTCCCCAAGTTGACCCATGGATTTTATTGGTCGGTCATGACTCATCTAATAAGGGTAGAACATGTATAAAGGTCATTTCAATATTATTATAACATTATCTTTACCATAAATTACACTAATTACCTTTAATCACGATTAATAAAACATAAAAGTTACTATTTACCAAAACAATATTTTAATCCCATTGAACCAAATTTTACATCCTAATGACAAAAATGTATGTCCTATTTTTGAAATTCAAATCACATAAGTGGTAAAGTTTCATTAAATGAAAAATTAGTTTTTTTAACTACCACTTAGTGGTTTCACTATTCATTAAAAATTGAAGCTTTTCAAAAAAATACCAAAAATTCAGCCTAAGATATATTTGATATTCCGAATTAAAAAATGATGTCTGTTTTAAAAAATTAAAAACATATAATTTAGATTAATTAATTTAATAATTAATTCCCGCTGTCAAAACAAATAGCGTGTTTTTAAGAAACAATATCTATTAAAAGATTGACCCTGGTTTAAGTCCAATTTCAAAGTGAAATTAATTCCAATGACCACCATTGGATTAAATGCTAAAAATATATTCTAATTTCACTTTAAAACCAATTAAAAATATTATCTAATCATATAAGTAAATTATATTAAAAAGAGGTTTTGAATTAAAATACAACATTTTTCACTATTCATTAAAAAAATGAACATTATCGGAAAGATACCAAAAATTTACACAAAATAAATTTTGATGTCCCGATTCTAAAGAAGAATTTTATTTGGTCCAATAGAATGTATAAGAGTGACCAAAACTATATTAAAGAGGGTTCACCATCAAAAGGCGATAAATCAACCTTTTAGTGAATTTTAGAGTGTTTATGCTTAAAATTGAATTCTTTTATTATTTTAAGCCTTAATCTTTTATTGGATAAATGTAAAAACATTTAACAAACATATAAAATAATATTTTAGTTATTTCTATTCATTCCTGCCAATACAACGGCTAGGTGTTAACTACAATTTAAAATAATATTATTTTATTTTTAGAGTGCAACGTATGATTTCAAAGAAACTCGTTGTTGCGTATTGGGTACGCCATTGAGCATAGCGTTCCCTTTAAAGTAATATTAATATTTTATGCACAAATATGGATAAATATAAAAATTTCATATTCTTTATTTACCTAGGGTGTTACATCCTTCCCCCCTTTTGGGAATTGTGTCCTCACAATTTTAAAATTGGGCTTGGAAACTTTATTGAAAGTCCCACATCGGAACAAGAGTCTGTAAAAACATCACTTTTGAAGAAAGAAAGCGAAGTACAGAGGTCACCTGAGTTAACCCATACTAGGATTCCATGTAGGAAAACATGGATATGGAAGAAAAAACAAAGGGTCATGTTCTGAGGGAGAGTGATAGAAAACATGTTTAGGAGAAAGTTAACCACCAGAAAATCACAAACTTGTGATCGGTTAAATGGTATCCGATTCCCCAGAAGGAAAATTTAACAGAAAACACTTTTGTTTTAAGTTACTTTTCATTGAGGAATTTATTTTTGAGATTAAGTAAATCATAAGGAAACATACTTACTTGTCATGTTGACTTTCAACCTTTACTAGATTTCTTACACAAACTCATACTTTCTCCAAATGATGAGTATTTAAGAAGACTTGTTCACATTAAGAGTACTGTAATCAACTTCTCGATAATAACCTAATCCATAAAATAGAACTATATACATCCCATTTATTTAGACCTTAACCAAAACCAAAACCAAAAAGGTTAGTACAAGATCAGATAATACCAAAAAATGATAATCCTTAAAAAAAATCTATTTTTAATCTCCAAAATTTGTCAAAAAATACCCAAAGTTCAACAAATACCATTTAATAAACATTTATTCATAAAATTCTTCAAAGTAATCAAAAATAAGATTGAAACCCAAATATCTAAAGGAGTTAATCACATAGTCTTCCAAGATAAACCTTAACATTTATCTTCAAATAACATCAGTCACTCTTAAAGTCTCATACTGAAAAGTAATTAACCTAATCACATATCCTCCATGATAGGTTAATAATTTCTATAGATAACCAAAAATCAACTTATTATAGATTCATAAGATCATAAAATTAAAAATAATTAGTCAAACTAACCAGGGACATCACGTAGTCCAGTGGTAGGTGATAAATACCAGTCACACTTTGGTTGTGGGTTTGATTCCCGTAACTTCATCCGACGCGACAGGTTGTCACACGGTCTACATGTTATTATTTTTCCAAAACTACATGATTCTTATAACATTCCCCAAAAAGCGATAAAATCTTCAAAAATAACCATAACATAATTTAACTTCAAGTTTATCTCATGCCATCCATTTTACATCATAACATATAATAACCCATAATTATCTCAAAAGTAAGCACCATATAAACCCTAATGGTTACCTTTATAATTATTACCTAAACTTCCACATCGAGGTAGTAATCTCATACATGATGCATTAGAGAACTCACCAAGGTTCAAATGGTTAATCATGACTCCTGATAGTTGGTTTAGAATCCATGAGATATCTCATTGAATCCCCCATTTCATCCAGTCTCTTAATTAGAGAACCACCACAGTTTCCTTTGTCACTTTGGTGCCTGCTAGATCCATCCATTTACTAAACCAAAAAGGTCAGTGTGAGTATATCATTAGAATCATCATATAATACTAAGATATAATTATTCATGTTATCTTAAACTAATTAACTTTATCAAAAACTATGAACCTTTCTAAAATCCTAACCATTATAGTAATGTCACTTGTGCTTAAAGGATACCCTAACCTCTAAAGTTATCTAAACCGACCTCTAATACCAACTATAAGGACCCAGCCTAAAAACATTACTTAATCTTGAATTAAATTATATAATTCACATTGAGGATCTTTTCAGATTTAGAGTTTTAGAGAATTAGGACATAACTATTACATCCCAAAGATTACAAAGTAGAAACATCTACTCAGTTTCCATTTTTTACACAAAATAAAAACTCTTGAACAAAAGAGTCATGTCTAGTTCTTGTTTTAGACAGCATGACATTTCCTTGATCCCATCCTTGACCCTATTCCACTTTATCTCATGTGAAAAACATTTCAAAAAAACTTGGGATGAGCATAAAAAGCTCAGTAAGGGTTATAACAATACGGAAATAAAACATTAGTCCATGTATACATAAGAATCAATGAAATCATACATTACTCATAAAACATAATCAATTTAACATACCTCATGAAATCATAAGATTATGCATAACTCAATAGAAATCATAATACATAAAGGTAAATTGAGGCATTAATAACATTCTTACGTAGGGAGTAACCCTCATAGTTATGTTTGGAATACCCCTCACAGTATATTCCCTAAATATCTTCGGAGAAACCTTAATATTTAACCCCTTCACATTACCCAATGCAAGGGAGAGCTATATCGGGCTCACCCACCCTAAGTTTATCACAGAACCACCTGTCTTCATAAACAATGCCCAAGAACCATAACATAATCATAGAACATAACTTAAGCATAAAGGTAAGATAACATTCCCACATTACATTAACAATATAGCATTTTAAGATATTTAAATAATTAATCCATTCTAAAAACCATTTTCAAAACCATTTAAAACATTTAATAAAGAGATTTTTGAATCAAAGTGTCCCATACCATTTTGAAGATTTTAACATTTTAAACCATTAATATCCATATAAATAAATCCTTAAAACCATTTTGAAAACATGGATATTAATGATAAATATTTATAAGAATAAATCCTTAAAACATTTAAAATGATATTCTAGTTAAAGGGTTTTTAACAAAATGAGAGAAACTTGAATACAATAATTGAGGAATAACATTTAATCAAAACTTTATAATATCATGATAATAAAGGGATTCATGATATATTATTCCAAAGGACATTATATACACCATATAAGAGTGAATTGGTTCATAACAACAATGAAGTCTCAATAGAATTGTAAAATGAGATGAAATCCCTTATAAAGATTGTATCCTTAAATTAAGGATAAATTAATCTCTTAATTATGTGTGAAAAATATAAATACACCTAATATAAGTGTATATTAATTTTAAAACAACCAGAGTTCATTCAGACATATTCATAGGATGACATATTCAATAACTACAAGTTGAACCCAAAGAAATCAAAATTGGGTTAAGAATTTCCCTTGGTAAAATTCGACAGCCTAACGACGTCACTTTTAAAATTGATAAAATTAGTTGATGAGATAGAAAATGGTATATCATCACTTGGACATAAAATTTACTTCAATAAGGATATATAAGAACATATCCCAACATAAAAATATTTAAATTAAAATACATAACAAAATAAGTCTTTTTAAAAGAGGAGTGTGAAAGGTTCCCTTACCGATTTGGGCAACTTTCGAAACGTACACCCCATGAAAGAAGGGTCATACAATGAAGATGTAACTACCCATAAATGAGAGTATATTATACAAAGAGTAAAATAATGGGCAGTACATACACCACCCAAAATGAAATAGTGGCCAATGTAGCACGAATCTCATGGGAATAAAAAGTGAGATGAAAATCCCCTTATGAAATTTCGGCAGCCTAACGACACCACATAAAACTTCCAAAAATGGATTGATGAGATAAAATAGTGTCTATCATCATATTAAACTAAAATTTACAGAAATATTAATATAAAATAACATCCCCCAACCTAAGAAGGATGAGGTTAAAGGAAGTTACATAAAAAAGGAGTACTTAAAAAGAAAGAGAGAGGTAGGATCCCTTACCTCAAGTCCGACTTGTCTTGTTCGTTTAATTATATTCCTGAATAATAAACTTTGGTCAATTTATAATTTCTTAAGGACCTCCTTTAAATATTATTATTCAGTTCATATCACATATTATAATGTTATAATAATTGGTTAATAATGTGAGTTCATATTAGACGTTTTTGTCGATGTTTGGTACATGAGTAAAAAATGAACTTGTTTGAAAATGATTGTCCATGTAGTTATAAGTAAATCATCTACAGAATAGTATTAATGATTTAAATATCATATATATCCATTAAATATTATTTTTATACTATTCCATAACATTTGGATATATAAATAAATGAAATGCACCGTTCATGGAGACGGTAGGCCGTACGTACGCATGAACGCTACTTTCATTTCTTTGTCATATTAAGGGAATTAAAAATAAATAAGAGATATATATATCATAATTCCTGTATAATATATATGTTATATAGGTCACATATGTTCATTAATCTCATTATTTATACATTCCATGTATTGCATGAATGATTCACATCACTTGAGGGGGCGGTAGTCCACACTTCCTCGTATGAAATTATCGCATTTGCACAACATGAAAAGAATAAAGGTATGTTTTAAATATAAAATACAGAAGAATATATAGGACATAAATATAATATATATAATATAAAAATAGTTTCATCATAATTTCCACCATGATAGGTGGTAGGAGAAGATAGAACAATCATCGTTTCGTGAGGTAGTAATTCGCCATCCACAGAAACAGTATGTTATTTAACCATTAGTCGGATGTGTGTGTAAGTGTAGCTCGAATATTTCTCATAAAAACATACTAGTATATTTAATATACTGTTGTTTTTACAAAATAAAGTAATAAAAATAGTTTAGGGGGTTGGAGAAGCAAAATAAAACAAAATAACATTAAGGAAGACTTTACCTTTAAATCGGGTAACTCCCCTTGGTTTGAACCAAAAGGGTTTCTTGAAGAGCTTTATGCCTAAGGGAAGGCTTAAATGATGAATAGAGGGACGTGGATATATGAAATGGGAAGGGGTTGGCTAATCCAAAGGCTTGAGAGTTGTGGGTAAGGAGGTAGAGGTGGGGGCCTTTTATAAGAGGGAGGAGGGGCACTCTTGGAATGTCTTGAAAATTTACTTTAAAAAAAAATTATTTTCGGATTTTAAAGGTACCACATTGATATATTTTTAGGATAAGGTGATAAGGGTTCGAAATATATGCATCAAATTGGTTTTTTCCAAGTGTAAGTCTTAGATTTTATATTATCTTTTTATTTTATTTAAATCGTTCATTAATGAGGTAATTGCTGCATCATCACGGTGTCATAAATAAATTAATTTATTTAATGTCTAAAAATTATAAAAACATATCATGATTTAGGAAATAATTTTATATTTCTAATTAATATTTATAGTCAAAAATATTACTTATATAACCCCATGTAAAAATTATTTTAGTAAAACAATACATGTTTGTGACATTTTAATTTTTACTTTAAATAAAAAGTTATTAATGTCATTTTCCTACAAAAGTGGCTCCATGGGGTCCCCAAGTTAACCCATGGATTTTATTGGTCGGACATGACTCATCAAATAATGGTAGGACATGTTTCAAGGTCATTTGATATTATTATAACATTATCTTTACCATAAATGACACTAATTACCTTTAATCGCGATTAATAAAACTTAAAAGTTTCTATTCACCAAAAAATTATTTTAATCCCATTGAACCACATTTTACATCCTAATGACAAAAATTTATGTAGTATTTTTGAAATTAAAATCACAGAAGTGGTAAAGTTTCATTTAAACGAAAAATCAGTTTTTTTAACTACCACTTAGTGGTTTCACTATTCATCAAAAATTGAAGTTTTTCAGAAAAATACCAAAAATTCACCTTAAGATATATTTGATATTCCGAATTAAAAAATGATGTCTATTTTACAAAATTCAAAACATATAAGTTGCATTAATTAATTTAATAATCAATTCCCGCTGGAAAAACAAATAGCGTGTTTTTAAGAAACAATATCTATTAAAAGATTGACACTAGTTTAAGTCCAATTTCAAAGTGAAATTAATTCCAATGACCACCTTGGATTAAATGGTAAAAATATATTATAATTTCACTTTAAAACCAATTCAAAAGATTATCTAATCATACAAATAAATTATATTAAAAAGATGTTTTGAATTAAAATACAACATTTTTCACTATTCATTAAAAAAATGAACTTTATCGGAAAGATACCAAAAATTTACACAAAGTAAATTTTGATGTCCCGATTCTAAAGAAGAATTTTATTTGGTACAATAGAATGTATAAGAGCGAACAAAACTATATTAAAGAGGGTTCACCATCAAAATGCGATAAATCGACCTTTTAGTGAATTTTAGAGTGTTTATGCTTAAAATTGAATTCTTTTCTTATTTTAAGCCTTCATATGTTATTGGATAAATGTAAAAACATTTTAAAAACATATAAAATCATATTTTAGTTATTTATATTAATTCCTGCCAATACAATGGCTAGACGTTAACAACCATTTAAAATAATATTATTTTATTTTTAGAGTGCAACGTATGATTTCAAAGAAACTCGTTGTTGCGTATTGGATACACCATTGAGCATAGAGTTCCCTTTAAAGTAATATTAATATTTTATGCACAAATATGGATAAATATAAAAATGTCATATTCTTTATTTACATGGGGTGTTACAAGAAATCCATGATAACCTACAATAAATACAACCAATCCATTATGAGGATCATTTCATATAGTTATATTCATAAAAATAGGAAATCTCCCCAAGTGTGATGTTGCCCCAACACTAGCTGACAGTTTCTACATACATCAAATAAGTCAGCTGGACCTCCAACTGGTGTAGTGAAAAACAAGGGAACTGCAAGCCTCTCTACCTCAAGTCCCAAAGCATGGAAAAGGGAAGGTGATATGAAGGATTGCTTAACTCCTAGATCAAACAAGGCATGCACCCAAGTAAAAAACAAGAAAAGGGTACCTTGAATGATGTATGGATCTCCTAGGGTAGGTAACTCTAAAGTATGAAGCTGACCACAACCTTCTCCATGACCTCTCTGACCATGCCAATGACAACCTCCATGGTCATGCTCTAATATCCAAGGATGGAGAGAATCTCGAGGCTATCCTATTATTGCCCCATATAATCTCTATTGATCCCAAACTAGAGAAACCTACTACTGCTAACTCAGCTGGAACTTCCTCAGTGGAGAAACTTGAAGAGAAATAAGTGGCACACACTGACTGCCCAGAAAGTCGAGAGACTCTATCTACTGATGAACTCATAATACACAAGAAAAACCAGTGTCTGATCCCTTGAAATAGTTAAGAGAGCCACTTCCCCTAGATAAATGATACATTAAGGGATGTGAGCTACCCTCATTTGATCAGAAGATTTTCTATTCTGACAACTAGGAACCACGACCCACAACTTTACTTTATGAGGAATCCTAAAGAATCTCCTCTCATAACGATCCATTTCTAGCTAACATCCTCTAGATAACCTCTACTCTAACCAAAACCTTAAGATATGTGTTCAACATAAACAAGGCGACCTGGCGCTGGATCTATAGATGTAAAGCCTTCTCAAAATGCCTTTCCCTAGCCTCCTAATCTTGAAATCGATCTGATATATATCGTAGAAGGTTCCTAAGATGGATCCTGAACACTTACACACTAGAAATACCCTACCAAATGGTAAGAAACTCCTGGATAATGGATTCCATCATGGTCAGAGAAAGAAACTCAGCTCTAAACTTGTATCAGAACTCCTCCCACAAGACTGTCGACTCCTCATGATCCCTGAGGAACAATAACAGCCACTACTTCACTGCCCCATGGAACATCGTCAAAGCCAATGATACCAAACTCTCCTTCCAAGAATGATAAAACTAAAGGCTATATCAACCTCCTACAACTAGTCCTCTGTGACTTATCTAAAACAAAGCATTTTTACTTTTTCATACTTTGGTGCTGAAATTCTCAGAGTGTTCTCCTCTAAGTGTCATCTTTGTCAACCTACACTCTGCGGTGATCTGCCGACAGAACATTCTGAACATATTCTACATGAACCTAACATTAACATCAACCTGGAGCCATTCCTATAAAACAAAAAACAATTAGAGTTCCTAAACCTAGAATATGGAATAATTTAAAATTTATTAATTGTTTTCTTTTATTCTTTTTAGGTTAACCTATCTCAAAGTTCTACCCATTCAAACACAAGATAAAAGAAGAATGATGCATGATCCCTTCCTAGGAATCTACTCTAAAACCAGTATCACTTTGTTTAGTATCCACTATAATCTTGAAGGTCCATGCATCAGCTCATAGGGGGGATTAAATACCCATGTCTCATCCAGTCTCCCTTGTTTACAATTCTCTCTAAACTTAGTTGACTCCATTTCCCTAAAAAACCATGAAACCTCACTTGTACCTAACTCAAAACTTCATCTGATCACTTAAATTGACCACTGATACCACTATGTTATGAAACCTCCACACAATTTGTACCCCTTCTAGTTGGGAAATGGGAGAAGAGAGATAGTGACTCCCAATACCCACCTCCACCAAGCCCCGAGTTGATGACTAGCACTGGGGGTATAATAAGCATGCAAATGGGAGGCATTACCCTCCAAGAGAACAAATGAGAAAGAGAGAGATAGGAAATACACAAATGAACTCATGATCAAAATAAAATATAAAAGAAAACACAAGTTCACATATGTAATGTCATGCAAGAACTACTCCAATCGAAAAGAAAACTACAATTACCAAAAGAAAATTAAGATGGTAGCTATCAAAGATCCCAAACAGCTCCTATAAACCAAAATCTAGTAGAAACTAACCTGATCTCCAACCTGCTCCAACTAACCTAAAAAATAGTTTATATATATGTAGGATTAGTATAACAGTATACTTAGTGGGATCCTCCCTGGAGCCTCTCATAAAAAAGGTAATGAAATCATGTTAAAGCACAATGAACAACAAGTGAATATAACTGTCACCTAAATAGTTATACTAAGTTCATAGCCTTATTATGGATACTCTCAACAAGTATTGCACACAAGAGAATATAATATAATAAAGAATATCAAGGGTACCCCACCACCTCTTCCATTCTAGTTTTCCATTCTGCATCAACATCGCACGTCCTGGGCGTCTCTCTCTAAAAGGCTAGCCTGCAGACACCTGGGTGAAGCACCAAAAAACACACCTCATGAAAAAACCACCACATCCACATAAAAAAAGTAACTAGGTTGTTTTTGGGAGCCACCACAACCCACATAACATTTATCATACATTGGGTGTTATACCCCAATCCATCACATCCCATACACCAAGTAAGGATCCGTAGGCCATCACAATCTATTCATGATATACATATAGTATTCCTTAGGAAACTATATCTAGAATATAAGTGTGTGAAATAACCACAAGCCATTAAATACATCTACCCACATATATGGGTAAAACTAACCTCCATTCATACCATAAAAAGTAACTACCAATAGAAGAGAGAAAGGCCAAAGGGGGTAGTCATCCATCTATCCTCTCACTGGGATATTGGGGGAAAACCCCACATGGATCAAAATACCCAGGGTGTCAATTTATTTAAATGATAGGGTGGTGTAAATTATAGAAAAAAATTACATGATATAATATATTTCACAAACATGCTATAATAACAACCTAGTCTCAGACTCAAGTGTATCTAACATCTCTCCAACTCCTGGCTACCACTGCCAAGACTAAATATCCTATAAGCACACAATCATTTAAAGAGATACATTAAATTATTTTATTCCATTTTATCAGTGGAAATTTAAATTAATTCATTAACCATTAATTAACCATTAAATTTTTCCATATTACATTAAAACAAAGTTCTATTCCCTCTAGGCATAAGAAAAACAGAGTCCATGACTTATCTGAATTATATCCTAGACATTTCATCCTAACAAGATCCAACCCCCATGGGTTAAAAATTTCTTTATTTATTAACATAATTACATTCCATGTTACCAGGTACACTATTAAAAAATCCAAATATACAGAACGTGGTATACAACCAAGAACATCCATCTTCCTCAAGTAGTGGGGAAAGGAAATAAGAGAAACAAACAACATGGCCATCAGCCAAACAACATATTCAAACAAGAACATAACTTTAATATCAATGGGTAAATCAAAATTTGACTTGTTCTGTCATCTCCAATGTCCTCCCGGACACACACATTCATATAATGATGCATCTCTCCACTCTAGGCATCAAATACTACTAGAATAACTAAGCCTCCTCGCCCCTCATACCACAACAACCCTCCAGGTCCAGTCATCCCAGACACACATCACATCTGAGCCTCCCTAACCTACATACAAAAATAAAACTCCAGGCTCAGCCATCCTAGGCTCATGTCACATCACAAACACTATGAAACAAACATAGAAAAAAATCTCTTGGACATCAACAAGGCATTCATCCTTCACACACAATGAGATATCACAGTTCCAAGGCATAAGGAACTCAACCTTTACAAGAAAACAAGAAATTCAATACCTTCAAAGTAATTATATTTTATCACATAAATGATTCTTATTCCATCATGAATTAAATGATTCATTATTCACAGGTTCCAACTATGGGAAACCTAAGCAGCAAGCTATCACAAGTTGTCACAAATTAATTAAACAATTATTTTAACATGCGTTTAATTATTTTATCAATAATAATTAACATGATTCAGGTTCCCTAACCAACTCAATTAAACATGCATACTTTCATTAATTTTATTAACATAAAATTACAACAATTACCAAATTCATTAAACTTGGAAATTTAATCTTTTAGATAATTAATTATAATTTAATTCCAGATTTATGTTATTTACCAATTACACATGCTAAAACAATCATAATAAAAAAACATATATATCACACTATCTAGAAAATCAAGAGGCAAACCATTATCACAAAAGAAACAACAACATAACCATGCTATCAATACCAATTATTTATCTAGTTAAAGTAATTATTTAGGTTAAATTCTTTCACAAACCTTCCCCCGAGGCCCATGCCGTGACTACCCCAAGCTTTCCTTCCATAGGCCAGGGGTTGGCGACTAGCACTGAAAAGGAATATACCTATAATGGGAAGACATTGCCTTTAAACCTGTACAAACACAGAAACCAAGAACACAAAAATAAGCAACCACGAAGTAAAATGTTATAGTAAAACGTGTACTGAAGGTAAAGGGGATGAAATAAAAGCCCAACTGAAAAGTACAAGTACAACTGAAAAGAGAAAATATCTCCTAGATCATCCACTGAGGATCCTACCTGAAGGGTAGGTATAGATCGTCTCCACAACACTCCATGTCAACCTGTCTCCTCTATGTACCGCCAGGTCCTGGATCCCTCAAGATTCATCCTAGTTTCTCGTCATCTGCACAAGACACAACAAGGTATGGGAGAAGCCTGTGTAGGGGTGAGTATAATAATACTCAGTAGGGACCCCGAAACCCCCAAAGGTCTCTCAAAATTTGACAAATGAAAAACCAAAATCAATACCTCAATCACAAACCACAAAGCAATAGAATCTTCTCAAACCAAGTATACAACTCAGTGAAATAGGAGAATAAGAAGCTGATCCACACAGAGTCTCTATGTAGATGATCCACGATGGTCCGTTTTAAGGCTAGTCCTTGTCAAGTTGCTATAATGATGATCCACATAGGGTTTCTATGATGTTGATCCACAAAGGGTCACTATGAAGCTAATCCACAGTGGACCGCTCTAAGGCCAGTCCTCACCGGGTCGCTATAATGCTGATTCACACAGGGTTGATATGATGATGATACACATAGGGTCTCTATGATGCTGATCTACATAGGGTCTCTATGATTCTAATCTACACAGGGTCACTATGAAGCTAATCCATGATGGGACACTCTAAAGCTGGTCCTCGTCAGGTCGCCATGATGCTGATCCACATAGGATCACTCTGATAATGATTCACATAGGGTCTCTAGTACATAGGTAAAGATTATTAGTCATACAACTAGACCATCCCACTCTGTAGTTTATGATGTTGACCCACATTGGTCACTCTTCTTCTTCATGTCACAACCAACCACTGGATTCCTGCTCGTAACACGCTTAATTCTGGGAGAACCACTCCTCAAGCTATCTGTCGTATTTCAAAAAATAAGAGGTCCCAAATAAAGTATACCCAAGTGACTTCCCCATCATAGTGGTCCAATGTGATAGAAGACGCGTTTTTTGGATGCTCGGTCTATGAGATATGGGAAGTTTTGTAAAAAGGGTCTGGTTGGATTCAGGTCTGATCCAACCTAAGTCGCACATCAAACTCCATCAAAACTCACTTAGAGAATCGTCAAAGGACCACCTTCTCACAAGGGTCCTTATTCCATATACAATATGTCAATCGGAAACCTGGTCTATTAGTTACATCCCTTTCCATGAAATGGGGGTGATCGTACCTCAGTCCGGCCCGGTTCGGTCAGGCCCACCAGAACATACCAAAGGGACCACTTCCCAAAAGGGATCTCAACACTGCTGACGGCATGTCGAACGAACACCCGGGTCATCAGTTACGAGGTTTTATTCATTCGAGGATGGGTTGGGTCTGGTCCTAGTCTAACTCAGTCTGACCGGCCCAATGCAACAGATCCCAGGGTCTACATGACCCCACTCGTGTCCATCCTGTTAATGGATGTCCTGATTCACTAGGTTTGGCCTGTTAGGGTTGACCCATAGGTTCTCGGGCCCATGCCACAGTTGGCCGACCCACGGTTGGCCCAGCCTGCCGGGTGGGGCTTGGCCCACTCGCACTAGCCTGCTAGGCCGCGGGTCCAGTCCGGCCCGGCCCGCTGGGTGGGTCCGGTCTGCTCGGCCGACCCATGTCCAGCCCGATCTGCTAGAATGTGGACCGTTTTTTTCTGCTGTCCCCGTAGTTGTGGGGCTATTTCGCATAGTCGGTGGGGCGCTGCCCCACCACATTAAACAGTAGGTCATTTGGCCGACCGGGTTTCACCAAAGTGGTGTGGCACAGATTTCTGCCGCCAGTGGTGCCTACAGGTGCCACCCTTGTCCTGTGGGGCTTGCTCCGACTAGCCGCCTTCGGCCACTGTGGCATGTCATCATGTGTCGCGTTCCACTGCCCACGGACGGTTGCCGCGAGTCTCCTCCAGCCATCGTTGACAAGGTAGGCTGGAAATTTCTTTCGAGGGTCACTAGACATGCTCCGATGTCCGTTATTGGTGCCATATGCGCCTACGTCTCTCCCGCGTTGACTCCGTCATAGCATGACCTGCTATTTCACGTTTCCATAAATATGATGAAACCATCCCCAAAGAACAGAGCATGAGAAAAGTGACAAAGGTTCCAATCCTTGTTCATTTGGTTTCACCCTCCGCGTTAATTTTATAGCAAGCAGGAGAGGATTTAATTCATCAAGGACAACTTCAAAATAAACCCCCTGCCTAGAAGAGATGTTCACTGACGATGATCGACAGAACTTCCTTCATCCTTGTCGTCAATTTGTGATTCTATGGAGTTCATTAATGCTCTTTGAAACCAATCTTGTATCCCAAGTGGTTGGTGTCATGGTACTTTTCCAGAGCTTTTTCGCTTGGGGAATCCGTTCCCACACTCCTCCTAGAGCTCTATATAAATAGGAGAGGGGGAGGGTGAATAAGACATATAGAATTAATGAGGTTCATTTAATTAAAGAACCTTCCAAATTTCAATGGTATGGTTACAAGAATAAAGGAGAGTTAGGCCATTTAATGGCTTGACGTTTCATTGGTCCCGCCACCGTCGCTCATCCGCTGGTGAAAAAGAAAAGAAATAAAATAACATAAAATATTATTTTATTAATATTTAAAAAGTCCACAATTTTTTTTTTCACACAACCTACTGTGGTCAAAGTGAATCCTCCCTTAAGAGAACTTTAACACTGCAGATTCAATGGTGCCCTAAAATTTTTAATCTGACCACCGATTCAAAATATATAAAATGCCGCCTGCACATTTACTGAGCGTACCTTAAAAAAAGTTTATAAATTAATTTTGGGCACACTGGGCCTCAGAATCACACATCGTAAATTTTTTCAGACTTGAAATAATTCTATATAATTTAAAAAAATATTTACATGGAAAATCTGGGTCTTTACATTCTCCCCACCTTAGGGATTTTTGTCCCCAAAATCTAAAATATTGACTAAGGAAACAAATAGGGGTATTGAGCATGAATCTGATCCTCCTACTCCCATGTGCCCTTTTGGTGGTCCCCGTACTGCTAGAGAATGCACACCATAGGTATCAATCCTCCACGAAGTACCCGCTCTTGTTGATCCTCAGTCTTCACTGGAACCTCTGTAAAAGTCACCCCATCTTCAATGTCCAGCTCGCCGTAGTCAATAAAGTGTGATGGATCAGGCACATACTTCCTTAACTACAACATGTGGAAAATTTCATGCACCTGATGCATTTGTGGGGGATGAGCTAGGCGATATGTCACCTTGACAACTCTGCTAAGAACCTAAAATGGTTCAATGAACCTCAGAGATAGCTTGCCGCCCCGAAAAAATCTCTACAAACCTCGTCGAGGTGTGACCCATAGGAAAACACGGTCTCCGTCATCGAACTCCAAAGGTCTACATATTTTGTCAGCATAAGATTTTTGTCTGCTCTGTGTAGTCTTCATCAACTCCTAGATGATCTGAGCCTTCTCAGTAGTAGCCCATACCAACTCTAGACCCATAAGTGCTAACTCCCCTGGGTCTATCCAGCATAGAGGTGATCTTCATGGTCGACCATACAAGGCCTTAAACGGTGCAATACCAATGGTGGAGTGATAACTGCTGTTGTATACAAACTCATCAAAGGGAATGTGATCCTCCCAAATGCAGCCAAAATATAGGATGCAAGCACGAAGCATGTCCTCTATTATCTGAATGGTCCGCTCCATCTGACCATCTGTCTATGGATGAAAGGCAGTACTCAAACGTAGCTGAGTCTCGAATGCCTTCTGTAATCCCTTCCACATCCGGGATGTAAAATGTGTATCACAGTCAGATAATATCATCGATGACACCCCATGAAGCTGTACAATCTCTTGTACATAGAGGCTTCTCATTACTTCTACTGGCCCCTACTCTCGGATGGGTAATAAGTTGGCTGACTTGGTGAGTCGGTCAATGATTACCCAGATATAATCATGTCCCCTGGACATATGTGGTAGCCTCATCATGAATTCAATGGATATACCATCCCACTTACACTTTAGTACCTCAAGTGGATGTGTTAATCCTGCTAGAACACGATGCTCGGCCTTCACTTGCTGACAAGTGAGGCATCATGAAACAAACTTTTCCACTGCCTTCTTCATCCCTAGACACCAGTGATAATGCCAGAGGTTCTGATACATCTTCAAAACACCAGGATGCATTTCCATAGGGGGAATATGGAACTCCCTCAACACCTACTCCCGTAGCTCCACCGGGACCATGGTGAGTCCTCTGAAGAGGATGAAATTCTCCCCACCTTCAGAAAATCCATCAGGTGCTTGTCTTGTTGAAATCTGAGCACATCGAGGCTCACAGTCAATTTCCCAAGCCGTGCCTCCCAAAATCGCTAAAGAAGTGGTGGAGTGACAGTCATAGACTGGAGGTAAGCTACTCTATCTCTATCCACAAAGGATATCTATAACACAACTAGTTGCTCTATCTCCTCACTCGACAACTATAGACCAGACCTCCTGCTGAGGGCGTCTGCTACCATGTTCCCCTTCCCAGGAGTGCAGAATATCTCAAATTCATAGTACTAGAAGAACTATAGCCAACGTCACTATCTCAGGTTCAGGTATTTCTATGAGAATATATACCTGATATTCTCATGATTAGAGTAAATAGTAAACCATTCACCCATCAAGTAGTGTCACCACATCATCACGTCAAAGACCACTCCTACTAACTCCAGGTCATGGGTAGCATAGTTCTGTTCATTCTTTCTCATCTGTCATGAACCATAAGTGTTCAATGTTCACTCCTGCATCAGGACACATCCAAGTCTGATCCCAGATGCGTCACAATAGACTACATACCCAATTCCCTCTTATGGTAGACTCAAGATGGGGTCACTCGTCAGTCTTTTCCTAAGCTTCTGAAAACTCTTCTAGCATCTCTCCATCCTCATGAAGGGTTGTACCTTCTTCATAAACACTGAAAAGGGTTCCACAACTCTAGAAAAGTCAGGTATGAATCTCTGGTAGTACCCATCCAACTATAGGAAACTCTGCACCTCTGTCACACTCCTGGGTGGCACCCAAGAAAGCACAACCTCTATCTTCTACTAGATCCACTGCAACTCCAACCTCTAAGATAACATGTCCTAAAAAGTGGAACTCCCATATCCAGAACTGAAACTTCAAGAGTTTATTATAAAGCTGGTGCTCACAGAGCGCATTTATAACTATCTGTAGATGATAGGCATGCTCCTCTTCTGACGCCGAGTAAACCGAGATGTTGTCAATTAATACAACCACAAAGCGATCAAGGTATTGATGGACGATCTTGTTCATGAGTCTTATGAACACTACAGGATAATTGGTCATTCTGATTGGCATAACCATGAACTCATAGAGGCCTTACCGACATCCAAAGCTCATCTTATGCACATCGTCATCTCGTACCCTGAGTTGATGATAGCCTAATTTGAGGTCTATATTCAAAAACCAATGATCTCCATTCAACTGATCAAGAAGATCATCAATCCTCAAAAGTTGATACCTGTTTTTTATGGTCACCTGGTTCAGGGGCCGATAATCCACACAAAGCCTCAAACTCCCATCTACCTTCTTGGTGAACAAAATTGGGGCTGCCCATGGAGAAACACTAGGCCTTATGAACCCCTTTCTATGTACGTCCTCTAGATGTACCTGTAACTCATGAATCTCCATAGGATCCATCCGATATGATGGTGTAGATATCGGTGACTTAACAGGGTATAGGTTGATGTAGAAGTTCACCTCTTTGTGATGAGGTAGTCTCAAAACATCATTAAGGAAGATATCAACATACTAGTCCACCACTACAAGATAGCTTGGACTCTCAACATCAACTACTCTGAGGGTAAGGCTAGCCAACTGATGTGTGATCGGCTGAACCCTCCTCTGGGTAATTCTATCTTGTGCTGCAAAGGTTCCTTTCTCACCGATTAAGGAAAACATGGTCCCATCCTCACAAACACACTGAACTTTGCACCTAATATAGTCAATCTGAGCATGCACTATAGATAACCAGTCCATACCCAAGATGACATCATAAGGCCTCGATGCTGCTACTAGAAGATCCTAGCTGAAGCTCTTGCCTCCTAGAGTAAGCTCACACTACTGGAACTAGTGTGAAATTGTCAAATCTTTTCCTATAGGAGTCTCTAATCGCATGAATCGAGCCAAATGCTCCACCGAAATCTCTGAGCTTCGAATGAGAGTCATGGAAATGAAGGACTGACCGACACATGTGTCTATAAGTATTGCATATAAGGTGATGAAGACACATATTGTACCTCAAATAATATCTAGGGCACCGTGGTCATAGGCCTCAGCTACCTGGAGCTATGCTCGTCCCTGTCAACCTGTTCCCTGTGGTTAGGGTGGACCACCTGGAGGTGGTGGCGGTATAACCTTGAACCATATTTCTCCACCTACTGTACAAGATGCTAGTTTTCCACGTCCTCCACCCTACAGACCTCCTGGCTCGAATCTCTGCCTCTGCATATATGGTCCCTTGACCATCTACTAGTTGTCAGTGCGGCTGGTTGGGCAGTTGCGAGCCATGTGACCCTGCCCACCGCATGTGAAGCACTGTATTCTCCTCTACTGGCCTGCTCTACCTCGTGAGCCTCACACCACTGACCCTATGTCCAAAGGTCATCCACTAGAAGGTCTAGTCCACTTGGAACTCTATTTCATCTTCCTACTACCAACCGTAGATGACTCTTCTACGTGTCCCCTGGTGGTGGGTCTCACCGTCGGGGTCTTCCCAGCAAGGAAGATCTTCATCAAGTGTTCTCTCTCTAGCACTCCAGCAAGCGTCGAGATGCATAGAGACGCCATCGAAGTTATGATCTCTCTTCGGAGTCCCTTCTCAAAGGTCTGGGCCCTAATGAAAGGGTCCTGCACCATGTCGGTGGAGTAACATGAGAGTTCAACAAATCTCGCCGAGTACTGGGCCACTGATAAGTTTACTTGCTATAAGTTCCACAACTCCTGGATACACACATAGCATAGAGTCGCTAGAACAAACTATTCCCTGAAGAGGCTGTCGAAATCTGCCCAGGTGAGGGTCGCCTAGTCATGTATCTGGATCATCAGGCTCCACCATCTCCCTATTGATCCTTGGAAAATATTGGTATCTAGGATCACCATATGGTCAGCTGGTGTCCCAACCAGGAAAAAAACTCTGGACACAACCTCCAACCAGTCCTCCGCCGCCTGCAGATCCATCTCACCTTATAACCTTGGAGGCCTATATTGCTAAAATTCATGCAACGTGCTCAATAGGTGTGCACCATCTACTGGTGGGGTTGGTGGAAACAGCTGCCCAACAGGTAGTGGTGCTACTGGTACACCATCCAATGGTACTATCACCATAAGAGGGCCCTGCACCAAAGCCTCATCGCTCGGTGGGCCTTCATCATATACTCTTTCAGGAATCCTGGATGGATGTCTACATGGTGGCATCTGGAAAGGAAACAGGTGTGCCACTGTCAATAAGTTATACCTGGTGAGTTGACTCAAAGAGATCAAAAATAAAACACTCCCAAAACACATGCAATCAGTGTTTTCATGCACCAAGTCACGAATCAGAATTCAGGGTCCTGGTTTATGGATATGTCAGCCACCACACCAACACTGGACTCCCTGAACTGAAAACCACACTCAAAACAGTTAACACTATTGCTCTATTAAAATATCAGAGTCCTAGTTCTTCTGTAGAACCACCTCCTTTGATACCACTTGGTTGTGACCTATCCCCCAGGGCCTGTGTCGTGCCTACCCCAAGCCCACCTTCCATAGGCCAGGGGTTGATGACTAACACTGTAAAAGCATATCCCTATAATGGTAAGGAATTTCCTTTAAAACTATACAAACAAACAAACCAATAACACAATAAGAAGCAACCACAAAGTAAACTGCTATATTAAAAATTTCACTAAAGGTAAAGGGGCTAGAATACAATCCCAACTGAAAAGTACAAGAACAACTGAAAAGATAAAACATCTACTGGATCATCCACTGAGGATCCTACCTAAATGGTAGGTACAAATCATCTCCAAAATACTCCACATCAGCTTTTCTACTCCGTATACTTCCTGGTCTTGGCTCCCTCAAGTCTCAGCCTAGCTGCTCATCATTTTCACAAGACACAATAAGGTGCGAGTGAAGCCCATGCAGGGGTGAGCATAACAATACTCAGTAGGGACCCCGAGACCCCCGAATGTCTCTCAGAATTCCACAAAGGAAAAACCACAAGCAAGACCTCAATCAAAAAGCATGAAGCAATATACTAAGCTCAAACCAAGTATACAACTTAGTGAAATAGGAAAATAAGATGCTTATCCACACAGGGTCGCTATGTAGATGATCCACGATGGGACCCTTTAAGGCTGGACCTCGTCAGGTCGCTATGATGCGGATCCATAGAGGGTCTCTATGATGTTGATCCACACATGGATGCTATGAATATGATCTAAGAAGGGACACTCTAAGGATGGTCCTCTTTCGGTCACTATGATGCTGATCCACATAGATTCTCTATGATGTTGATCCACACAGGGTTTCTTTGATATTGATCCACACAGGGTCGCTATGAAGCTGATCCATGATGGGCCGCTCTAGGGATGGTCCTCATCGGGTCGCTATGATGCTAATATACACATGGTCACTATGATGCTGATCCACACAGGGTGAATAGTATAGAGGTAGGGATTATTAGTCATACAACTAGATCATTCCACTCTAGAGTTTTTGATGCTGACTCGCATTTTTCACTCTTCTTCTTCATGTCACAGCCAGCCGCATGATTTCTTCTCATAACACGCTTGATTATGGGAGAACCAATCCTCAAGCCATAATTCATATTTAAAATGGTACTAATTCCTGCAAAAAGTACACCCAAGGGACCTCCCGATCATAGGGGTTCCAACGTGATAGATGGTGTGTCGTTCAGACACCTGGTCTGTGAGATATAGATAATTTTTTAAAAAGGGACTAGTTAGACTCAGGTCTGATCCAACCTAGGTCACATGTAAAACTCCATGAAAACTAAATTAGAGTATCTCCAAAGGACCACATTATCATAAGGGTCCTTATTCCACAAATGACGCGTCATTCAGACTCCCAGTCTGTTAGTTACATCCCTTTCTGTGAAATGGGAGTGACCGCACCTCAGTCCGGTATAGATTGGTCAGGCCCACGAGAATATGTCAAAGGGACCGCTTCCAAAAATGGATCCCAACAACACTGAATATGTGTTGAATGGACACTCGGGTCATCAATTATGGGCGTTTATTCATTCGGGGGTCGGTTGGGTCTGGGCCTAGTCTGACTCAGTCTGACCTGCCCAAAGCAACAGTTCCCAGGGTCTACCTGACCCCACCCAGGTTCATCCTGTTAAGGGTCAGCCTAGTTCACTAGGTCTGGCCCATCGGGTTCATCCCATAGGTTCGCGGGCCCAGCTCTACGGGGTGTGGGTCCGGCCCGAACCGCTCGGTCGGCCCGCGTCCAGCCTGGTCTGCTAGAAGGCAGACAATTTTCTTCAACTGGACCCATGGTTGCGGGGTCATTTCGTCCAGCTGGTGGGGCACTGCCCCACCGCATTAAACGGTTGTCCGTTTAACTGATTGGGTTTCGGTAACGCAACACAACGCTGGACGCACCATGGGCCATGCCTCTCCCTCCTGCTGTATCTTGCTGGCCACGGCCGCTGCCGCTGGTGGTGCCTATGGGCACCTCCCTTGTCCCGCACAGTCATCTCGGCCCGAACTCCTTCGCCCACCGTGGTGCGCTGTCGTGCGCCACCTTCCACTGCCTGCGGACGATTTCCGCAGGTCTCCTCTGGCCACTGCTAATGACCGTTGACATGGCGTGCCGACAGTTTCTTCCACAAGTCACCAGACATGCTCAAGTGTTCATTCTTGGTGCCGTCTGTGCCTATGGCTCTCCCACATGGCCTCCGTCATAGCGTGACTTACTATTTCGCGTTACCATCAATATGAGGAAACCACCCCTAAAGAACGGAGCATGAGCGAAGTAGCGGAGGGTCCAAGCCTTATTCATTTGGCCTGCGCCCTCCATGTTAATGTGATAACAAGCAGGAAATGATTTAATTCATCAAATACAACTTCAAAATAAACCCCCTACCTGGAAGAGACATTCGCTGACGATGATCCAAGAAGCATCCTTGGTCATTATCGTCAGTTCATGATTCGGTGGCGCTCGTCACCGCTCGTTGAAACTGGTCTCGTCTTCCAAGTGGTTGGTGTCATGGTACTTTTCCTGATATTCCTCGCTTGGTGAAGTCGTGCCAACTCTCCACCCCAAACTCCATATAAATAGAAGTGGGGGAGGGTGAGAACACATATGGAATTAATGGGGTTCATTTAATTATGTAACCTTCCAAATTCCAATGGTGCAGTTACGAAAATAAAGGGGTACGAACCCATTTAATAGCTTGATGTGTCATTGGTCCTCCCACTTCTACTCATCTACTAGAGAAAAAGAAAAGAAATAAAATAACATAACATATTATTTTATTAATCTTTCAAAAGTCAGAAAAAATAACTTTTTCACCAGACCTACTGTGGTTGAAGTGAAGCCTCCCTTAAGCGAATCTCAGAACTGCGGATTCAATGGTGCCCTCATATTTTTAATCAAAAAAACCGATTTGAAAGATAGAAAACACTATCTACGCTTTACTGAACATACCTTAAAAAAATTTCCGAAATTCATTCCAGGAACACCGGGCCTCAGAATCACAAAATTCCAATTTTCAAAGACTCATAATAATTCTATATAATTTTAAAAAAATTACATGGAAAATATAGGTCTTTACAGATTTTATTTCAATAAAAAGTTCTAAATCATGATAACTCTTTGATTGAGCACAAATGAACTGAAAAGCAATAAATCCCCTAACTCAAAAGGGTGTTTGTGTTCTTTGCATGAAAATTGACCAACCATGCAGATCCCAACCGCCTCTACTGAAGAACTGTATCCACCTAAGGATACCAATCCAAAACCATTCCAAAAAACAACCAACAAATCTGCATTTGAAACATGGAGATCAAGATCAATCACATGGAAAAGAGAAATGGGAGTAAATAGATCAAAGAGACCACAATAATGGAGGTATACATACCTTGGATAGAATACGTATGGAAGGAGGGAAGCTAGGGATAGATCCTTGACAAAGGAATCTCCAAAACATCGAAGAGGGGGATTCTGGGTCACCTAGAATTAGAAGAAGATCCAAAACAGTCGTAGGGTTATGAATAACCTGAACGGATAAAAACACTTAAAACATCACTACAATAGGAAATTACATGATTTGTAATCCCCTTTCAGGTCGTGTAATCCGGAGGGTTTAGTTTCCACTGAAAACAAATCGCTTATTAATTTTTATTTATTTTTCAAACCCTGATCGATTACACATTGTGAAACCTTATTTCATTTCGTGTAAAAGTTTTACATGGCGTGAAATCTCCCAACTTCTAGATTTTAACAACCAAACTCTTCCAGACTTCCACTAAGCCTCTTCTGAGAACCTCAGTCTTCTAAAACACTCAAAGGGTATTTCCAAGTAGATT
This sequence comes from Viscum album, assembly GCA_963277665.1. Classification (NCBI taxonomy): domain Eukaryota; kingdom Viridiplantae; phylum Streptophyta; class Magnoliopsida; order Santalales; family Viscaceae; genus Viscum; species Viscum album. The sequence goes on along the minus strand of OY728141.1, from coordinate 1,584,549,470 downwards.
CCCCCTCTTAAAAACTATACCTATATATATTTTAGGATTTAATTATACGGGTCATTGTTTTATAGATCATGAAATAAGGTATATTAAAGATATATGTCATTATATTATAGCCTTATTTTATACTTAATAAAATGAAAATAAATTATACTCTAAATTATTTGAAAATTTATATATTGAAAACATATATTTAATTTTTTATGTGCCTTATTAATAATTTTACATCATTGATATTTTTTATTTCAATTGAGATGAAATCTACAATGGGTTTGGACAGAATATTTCACAATTGTCATTCTTGTAACAAAAAACCTTCATGTTTTATTATTTTCTATTTAAAACTCATAAATAATTTTAAAAATATTTATTATTAATAATCATAATGATTTTATGTGTATAATAATTGATTGTATGTAGATTTATGATTTAAAGAATAACTGTATTATCACTCTTTGTTTGTTTAACCAACTTTTCCTAAATCAAAATCTATCCAAATGTGCTCCGATGGATATAAAATTTAATAATAATAAATATTATATTAGAAGTAAAAATCTAATTATCCATATTTATTCATTAGTAATGTATAATGGAAGGATAAATAAGATTTGAATATTTTTTATCCATCAAAAGTTAAAACATGTTTTGTCCTCAACATGTTAAGGAAATCATTTTAAATCCCTCTTAACCACATCATAAATACACTAATTGATCTTATATTTAAGAAAAAAAATTAAAATTTAATATCAATGATATAAATCATATTAAATTAACAATTATTTATTATGTGAGCAATATAAGAGACATAAAATGTGCTCTTACCATGGGATGACAATACATAATTTCTCCTCATATACATTAATTATAATTTTCATCCCTCAGAACAGACTCATAAATACTATAATTGAATAAAATATTTTAAAAAATCATATAATAATTAAATTTTAATGATATAAAACTTTTTTATTTTATTTGTGATGATGATGAGAGAGTTAAATTAGGTAGAACGTATTTTTTTCTTAGGTGGAAAAATATGTTATGTTCCCATTACTCTTCTTTTAGACAACTCCATTGATATATAAACATATCCAATGATTATAATACTCCTACAATATCATTTTTTGAATAATATTCATAAAAATATTATAATTTAAATAAATTCATTTTTTATAATATTCATAAAAAAACTCAATTCAAATACTAATAATCAAGATAATGTAGTGAATCCTCATAGTGAACTTCATATACTTCTAAAAAATTCTCATTAAACATATACTAAATCATTATATAGAATCCATAATATACATCCTCTAGTAGGTTATTGATACTTAAACATGATATAGGGTGACATTTGTTAGAAATATCTATTTCATTGTGAGAAAACATTCATGTGTGATATGAAAACTCGACATTATTTCATCTCATGGAGTTATCTACACCATTTATTTTATCATATAATTTAAAAAAATCATGGTACCCATCATGAATAATATATATTCATTATAAATTTCATTTTATAATCCAATATTTTTATCTTTATCTTCACATAACATATATAATGATTCCTTGGAAAAATTCATTCTCGTATCTTCACATCTCACGATAGTCATCCACCATGAACAATATTGTTCTCTATCTCCATATTCATGTATTTTAGATCTTAATTTTTATTTAAAAAGATAAAACCAGGAATACATGATATATTAGGTAAGTTTTGGTCCCACAGAGAAATGAATATTTATTGTGGGGTGAATCATAGTATTCTAAATTAAAATATCACCTCTAATAATATTATTCTAAAGTTAGTAGGAATAATGTAATAAAATTGTAAACTAAAAGAATCAACATGGTATGGTGGTTTAGAACACATCATAACCTATTTTATTTTGCACCAGGGTATAGTGAAGGTCACTATAAAATGGTTTTGTAAATGGGAATTATCAAAATTATGTTATAACACAAGATTCCACCATAATCTATCACACTAATATATCATAGTCAATTTAATCATTATGTGATTATGATTAGAGGATTTTAAAATTTGAACATATACATTTAAATGTTAATTGAAAATTTGAAGATAGAAATGAATAATTTAAATGAGTTGAAATGTATGGGATGTCAATGATACATTATAATTTATTTTGACCGAAATTTTGAGTTATTAAGTCATATAAAAGGTTGTTTGATTCTAAAATACTGTTTTTGGTTCTACATTGACACTTATAATCCAAAACAATATCTCTTTAAACTAAATTTTTTATTAAAAAAAGAGGTATATGGGATCATTAATGAGAATCTAGTGATTTTTATAGCCCATGGATACCTAATAAGAAGGAAAATATTTTTGGTTTCTTATTGATAAACATTAAACACATTTTTAAATCTTAAATAAATAGGCAAGATCTATGAAATTGTTTTAATTATTTTATTTTTCAATACAAATATATGGATAGCTTATATTTATTTAAGGGTTTTGGGGTTTTATTTTACTTTATTTAAGATATATTTTAACCTAATAAAACCCATCAGTTGTCTTAGAGTAGTTTATAACATTATTTAAATTTAATTCAAATAAAATAATTAAATTAGAAAATGAGTTTTTGTACCACAACATATCCATAATCAAAACTCATATTTTTTTATTTTTTGTCAGAAAATGACATGGTATTATTCAAAATTTGAATAGTATGATAAAGTTTTCAATACCACACCATATTCTAAGTGAAATAGGTGTGGTGGTTTTGAAAAATTTATCATACTATTACAATTTTGAGATATATGGTATAAATATACGAAAAAAATATTCAACCTCTTAGATAATAAGTTTAGTTCATCCCATTAGAGTAATTTTATAAAGGTAACTACATTTATTGGTTGAATATGTTTCAATAGAATTTTAAACAATATAATTTTAAAAAAACTGAAAAACCTTCTTTGGTATAGAACTATAGGGAATGCATTGAATTTAAGGGGGGATTTAAACCAAAACAATTTTTTTGGTGGATATGATATTGGTTTAAAGTGTATTTAAATGATTAAAATTAGGTGAAATATAGATTTTTTTATACTAATTTATGATTAGATCATAAATACAGATATAAAAATTATATATGAACAACCTTATATTAAATATGTATGATTTATGCAAACAATTTCATAATTGATGAAATGTTTATTATTTGACAATATTTGTTTTTTTTAAATAACATATTTTTCTAGGATAATCCATCTAAATGATAACATTAAGAGATAACTTTGGATAAATTTTAATTTTTCATATGTATCCATGTATAAATTATAAATTATTTATAATTTATTTATAAATTGTTCATAAATATTATATCATGTTTAAATTTATGAAATGTTCATTTATTTTGTATTATTCCATGCATTATTATTCATGAATATAAATGTTAAATTATGAATTATGATTTTTCCTTATTTTAAATATGTTAATATGATTATTTATATTATCATATATGAATTCAAGGAGTTATATTCAAATTATGATAAGGGTCCTAGTTTTCTTATATCTTGGATTTTTCTTTCATTAGGTTATGAGAGTGAATTAAGAAGTTGATTGTTGTTTATACATATTAGGTGTGAGAATTATAATGAAAAAATGGTATCTGTTAGGTAAATAAATGTGGGTATATGTTTTTTGGTTTAGACTACACATAGGCTCAGAGCCTTATTCCTTATCTAGAAAAGTGTGGTTTCTTACATGTCACTACTTGCTTACCATTATGGGAATTATTTTAAGTTACCCATGGTAAACTTAACAAAAATAGTTTAATAATATCATGATTTAAATAATACATCTCACAAATAGTCTCATAACCTAATGACTAAATGTTTTAGTGTATTAGAGATTAGCTACATAATCATATGATCTTATAAAACACGAAATCCTGTATACATAATCATGCACCCCTATAACCTTTTCAAGTCATCTGACATGAAACAATCATCTTCCACTACTGGAATTTTACACTTTACCAATGGTTCAAAACCTTTGGTAAAGGCCTTGAAACCGTTGGTATATAATATACCAATGGTTCCCTCAATTATGGCCAAGTAAGGTGTGACAATAGGCCTATACCAACGGTTCTGTGAAAACTATTGGTATAGGTTTCAAAATAGAAGGTATACCAATGGTTTTCTACAAACTGTCGGTATATGTGTGTCAAATATAACATATACCAACAGTTTGTAAAACCTTTGGTATATGTGTGTTACACTTATACCAACAATTATAAACCGTTGGTATTGAGGGAATATACCAAGCCATAAGGCTATACCAATGGTTTTGCTATAACCGTTGGTATAAACCTATACCAACAATTATTACAAACTGTTGGTATAGTTATATAATAGCATCTATACCAACAGTTCTACAACCGTTGGTATAAAATTGCTCAGCTCCACAGTAGCAGGCCTCTATCCCCTATCCCGACCTACAACAACACAACAACCCCTCTCCAGACCTAAAACAACACCAATACAAAATCCCCATCTAAATATTCAAAATTTAGAATTCATTCCAGAATTTAGAAATTTAGAAATTCAAATGCAATAACACCCATAAGAGAAAACTCCAAGATGTTATATTAAATGAAATAACACCCATAATAGTATTCTAAACTCAAACCACAACACCAACATACATAAGAGTATTCAAAATTTAGAATTCATTCCTCACTCAAACCACAACACCAATACACACAAGAGAAAAACCTACATGTTATAGGAAGCACATGGGATGTTTAGTCATGGTCTTGGGTTGAGTAACTTAAAATCAACAGAAAAACTTGGGTAGAGGGGCAAGGATCATGATACCCATAAGATATAAAATTGTAGTCCTCATGTTCTTAGACCTAGGATGAGTTATAGGAAGCACATGGGATGATTATATTCCTCTAATTATTATGTATCCATGTATAAATGGTTCCTGATGTGTTAGTAGGAAACATTGGCCAATCTCGACATATGAGATGGGTTACCAGAATAGCCTACATGTTTTTATAGATTTTTCAATTAGAATATGGGGGTATGTGGATAATTTTAATTTTATCTCCTGGGTGTGAGGTGAGATGAATCCTCATCTTGGGTAGTGGGTATGACTATTCAATTAAGTCTTTGGTATTGGGTTTATAAAGTGACTTTGGTTTGGTCTTAGAACCCACTGTTAGAGGATGGAATTGAGGTGATCCATGGGGATATGGTTTCACCATATGTATTCCTCACCATTGGGGTATGTTTATGAGACTTTGAAACTTATTTTTCAAGAATCTATGTGTAGCCTTGTTGAAAAATTTATTATATGGTATGCTTGAGTGTTCATAGGCTTCATATGAAATCACTATATGATATTTATTTGTTATATGTTATTGTATAGAATGAACGACCCATGAATGAGAATTAGAAAATAAGTGTTGGTGCATGTTCATGATGGGATGTTGAGACTCATTCCTAATATAATTCATGTTTTATATATATACTATGAACCATTGTGTTTCAATCTATGCCTTGTGAATATTTTCTTCTAATAACGTATGATCAATAAGCTATATTTTATTTTTTATCCCTTAATTTCAAGAATCTATGTGTAGACTTGTGAAGATTTTCCATATGTCAGTTGTTGTTTTCACATAAAATGTCATTTCAAACAAAAGTGAGACACTTTGAGTGATACCAGTCACACTGTTCCTCAGATTGAGGTGGGGTTGACTCATAACCGTCACAAATGACCCATGGATCGTTGGGTGGGGGGGGGGTACTGTTCGAGGTGCGGGGATGTCCGGGGGGGGGGGGGGGGGCTGTCCTATGGGTGGGGGGTTGTCCAGGGTGGGGGGGGGGGTCCAGGGTGTGTGGGCGGCTCTCTGGGGGTGAGGGGGGCTGTCTGGAGTGTGTTTTCAGCCACCACGATCACACGACACCTATTATTGACATTCTGTCTAGACAACCATTTAAAAATACACCCACCCTTTGTTGGCGTCTGATATCATGGTATTTCGAGGTTGTTCGGCCGGTTTTGACCACCCCACACACATTTTTCAAGCGCTCTAAACACCTAAAAAACACATATTTAGTCGTGCCGTGAAAACCGCAAGTTCAAATGTTGTGTCGTCTTTTCTTAAACCTCAAGAATAATAATTAGGGTGTTTTTGTGTGATTTCAAGTCATTATGATGTCGTTCGGTATGCATTTGACCGTAAAACACATGTTTTGTCCATTTACGACATGCAAAGTGCGTTTTCAGCCACCACGGTCACACAAAACCTCTAATTGACATGTCGTCTGGCCAAAAATTTCACAATTCAGCCACCCATTGTTGTCGTCTGATTTCAGGGCATTCCGATGTCGTTCAGTAGGTTTCGAACACCCCACACACGCTTTTCAAGCACGCCAAACACCTAAAAAACACATATTCAGCCGTGCCGTGCAAACCGCGAGTCCGAAGGACATGTCGTCTCCTCGTAAACCTCATGAATAATAATTAGGGGGTTGTCGTGTGATTTCAAGTCATTCCAATGTCGTTAGGCATGTATTTGATTGTAAAACCCATGTTTTGGCCATTTATGACACACAGAGTGCGTTTTCGGACAACGCGATCACACGACACCTCCGATTGACGTGATTTCTGACAAAATTTTTTACAATTAACCCACCCTTTTTTGTCGTCTTATTTCATGACATTTTGAGGTTGTTCTGCCGGTTTTGAGCACTCCACGCACGCTTTTCAAGCGCGCCAAACACCTAAAAAACACATATTCAGTCGTGACGTGCAAACCGCACATTCGAATGATGTGCCGTCTCCTCGTAAAACTCAAGAATAATAATTAGAATATTTTCGTTTGATTTAAAGTCATTCTGATGTCATTTGGCATGCATTTGACTGTTAAACGCATGTTTTGGCCATTTACGACACACTGAGTGTGTTTTCGGACAGTGCAGTCACACTACACCTCCGATTGATGTACTATCTGGCCGACCATTTCACAATTCACCCATCCTTTGTTGTCGTCCGATTTCATGGCATTACAAAGTTGTTGAGCCAGTTTCGACCACCCCATGCATGCTTTTCAAGCGCGCCAAACTCCTAAAAAACACATATTCTGCCATGCCAGGCAAACCGCGAGTCCAAATGTCGTTTCGTCTCCTCATAAACCACAAGAATAATAATTAGGGTGTTTTTGTGTGATTTCAAGTCATTCTGATGTCGTTCAGCATGAATTTGACCGTTAAACGCATGTTTTGGCCATTTACGACACGCAGAGTGAGTTTTCGGTCAGTGTGGTTACACGACATCTTCGATTGACGTGCTGTCTGGATGACCATTTTATAATTCACCCACCCTTTGTTGTCATCCGATTTCATGGCATTCCGAGGTCGTTTGGCCAGTTTTGACCACCCCATGCACACTTTTCAAGCGCGCCAAACACCTAAAAAACACATATTCAGCTATGCCGTGCAAACCACGCGTTCAAATGATGTGCCGTCTCCTTGTACACCTAACGGATAATAATTAGGGTGTTTTAGTGTGATTTCAAGTCATTTTGATGTCATGCGACATGCATTTGACCGTAAAACCCATGTTTTGGCCATTTACGACACGCGGAGTGTGTTTTCGGCCAGCGCAGTCACACGACAACTCCGATTGATGTGCCATCTGGCCAACCATTTCAAAATTCACCCAACCTTTGTTTTTGTTTGATTTCATGGAATTATGAGGTTGTTCGGCCAGTTTCGAACACCCCACAGTCACTTTTGAAGCGCGCCAAACACCTAAAAAACACATATTCAGCCGTGCCACGCAAACCGCACATTTGAATGATGTGTCGTCTCCTCGTACACCTCAAGAATAATAATTAGGGTGTTTTCGTGTGATTTCAAGTCATTCTGATATTGTTCGACATGCATTTGACTGTTAAATGCATGTTTTAGCCATTTATGACACATGGAGTATGTTTTCGGCCAGCGCGGTCACATGACACCTTCAATTGATGTGCTGTCTAGTCGACCATTTCACAATTCACTCACCATTTGTTTTCGTCTGATTTCATGGCTTTCCAAGGTTATTCATCCAGTTTCAACCACCCCACACATGCTTTTCAAGTGCACCAAACACCTAAACAAGACATATGCAGCCGTGCCGCGCAAACGGTGGGTCCGAATGATGTGTCGTCTCCTCGTACACCTCACGAGTAATAATTAGGGTGTTTTCATGTGATTTCAAGTCATTACAATGTTGTTCAGCATGCATTTGACCGTTAAATGCATGTTTTGGCCATTTACGACACACAAAGTGCATTTTTGGCCAGCGCAGTCACACAACACCTCCGATTGATGTGTCATCTAGCCAACCATTTCAAAATTCACCCACCCTTTATTTTTTCCCAATTTAATGGCATTCTGAGGTCGTTCGGCCAGTTTGAACCACCCCACACATGCTTTTCAAACACACCAAACACCTAAAAAATACATATTCAGCCGTGCCACGCAAACCGTACATCCGAATGACATGCTGTCTCCTCGTACGCCTCACAAATAATAATTAGGGTGTTTTCATGTGATTTCAAGTCATTACGATGTCATTCGACATACATTTGATCATAAAACCCATGTTTTGGCCATTTACGACACAAAGAGTGCGTTTTTGGCTAGCACGACCACACGACATCTCCGATTGACGTGTCTCCTGGCCGATCATTTCACAATTCACCCACCATTTATTGTCGTCCGATTACATGGCATTCTGAGGTTGTTTGGCCGGTTTCGACCAGCCCACGCATGCTTTTCAAGCTTGCCAAACACCTATAAAACACATATTTAGCTGTTCCACACAAACCGCGCATCTGAATGTGTGCCATCTCCTCATACACCTCAAAAATAATAATTAGGGTGTTTTAGTGTGATTTAAAGTCATTTTGATGTCGTTTGGAATGCATTTGATCGTTAAACGCATGTTTTGGCCATTTACGACACATGAAGTGTGTTTTAGGCTTGTGAGGTCACATGACACCTCCGATTGACATTCTTTCTGGCCGGCCATTTCACAATTCACCCACCCTTTATTGTCGTCTGATTTCATGGCATTCTGAGGTCGTTCGGCCAGTTTCGACCAACCCACACACACTTTTCAAGCACACCAAACACCTAAAAAACACATATTTAGTCGTTCCATGCAAATCGTGGGTCCGAATGATGTGCCGTCTCCTCATAAACCTCTCGAATAATAATTAGGGTGTTTCAGTGTGATTTCAGGTCATTTTGATGTCGTTCGACATGCATTTGACCGTTAAATGCATGTTTTGGCAATTTACGACACGTAGAGTGTGTTTTCAGCCAGCGCGGGAACACGACACCCCCGATTGACGTGTTGTCTAGCCGAACATTTCAAAATTCACCAAACCTTTGTTGTCATATGATTTCATGGTATTCTGAGGTCGTTCGGCCAGTTTCGACCACCCCACACATGCTTTTTAAAAAGGCCAAACACCTAAAAAACACATATTCAGCCGTGCCGTGCAAACCATGCGTCCGAATGATATGACTTATCCTTGTACACATCATGAATAATAATTAGGGTGTTTTAGTATGATTTAATGTCATTACAATGTCGTTCGACATGAATTTGACCATAAAACCCATGTTTTGGCCATTTACGACACAAGGAGTGTATTTTCAGCCAGTGTAGTAAGACGAAACTTCCGATTGACGTACCATTTGGATGACCATTTCACAATTCAGAAACCCTTTGTTGTCGTTCGATTTCATGGCATTCTGAGGTCGTTCGGCCAGTTTCGACCACCGCACGCTCGCTTTTCAAGTGCGCCAAACACCTAAAAAACACATATTCAGTCGTGCCATGCAAACCGCGTGTCCAAATGATGTGCAGTCTCCTATTACACCTCAAGAATAATAATTAGGGTGTTTTCGTGTGATTTCAAGTCATTCCAATGTCTTCCAGCATGCATTTGACCATTAAATGCATGTTTCGTCCATTTATGACACGCAAAGTGTGTTTTCGGCCAGCATGGTCACACAACACCTCCGATTGACATGCCGTCTAGCCGGCCATTTCAAAATTCACCCACCCTTTGTTGTTATCCAATTTCATGAAATTTTGAGGTCGTTTGGCCGGTTTCGACCACCCCATGCACGCTTTTGAAGTGCGCCAAACACCTAAAAACACATATTCAGTCGTGCCGCGCAAACCACAGGTCCGAATGATTTTTCGTCTCCTCGTACACCTCAAGAATAATAATTAGGGTGTTTTTGTGTGATTTCAAGTCATTATGATGTCGTTTGGCATGCATTTGACCGTTAAACGCATGTTTTGGCCATTTATGACACGCGAAGTTCATTTTTGGCTAGTGCGGTCACACGACACCTCCGATTGACATTCCTCCTAGATGACCATTTCAAAATTCACCCACCCTTTGTTTTCGTTCGATTTCATGGAATTCCGAGGTCATTCGGCCGGTTTCGAACACCCCATACACACTTTTCAAGCGCGCCAAACACATAAAAAACACATATTTAGCCATGCTGTAAAAAACACACATCCGAATTACATGCCATATACTAATACACTTCAAAAATAATAATTAGGGTGTTTTATGGTGATTTAAAGTCATTCTGATGTCGTTCGGCATGCATTTGATCATTACACGCATGTTTTGGCCATTTACGACACGCGAAGTGTGTTTTCAGCCAGCGTGGTCACACAACACCTCCTATTGATGTTCCGTCTAGACAACCATTTCAAAATTCACCTAAAATTTGTTTTCGTCTGATTTCATGGCATTTCAAGGTCGTTCGGCCGGTTTTGACTACCCCATACAAGCTTTTCAAGGGCGCCAAACACCTAAAAAACACATATTCAGCCATGCCGTGCAAACCGAAATTCCGAATGACATGACGTCACCTCGTAAACCTCAGGAACAATAATTAGGGTGTTTTTGTGTGATTTAAAGTCATTCCGATGTCGTTCGGCTTGCATTTGATTGTTAAATGCATGTTTTGGAAATTTACGACACGCGGAGTGCGTTTTCGGCTAGCGCAATCACACTACACCTATGATTGACATACCGTCTGGCCAACCTTTTCACAATTCACCCACCCTTTGTTTTCGTCTGATTTCATGGCATTCCGAGGTCGTTCGACTGGTTTCGACCACCACACGCATGCTTTTCAAGCGCGCCAAACACCTAAAAAACACATATTCAACTGTGCCGCCCAAACCGTGAGTCCGAATGATGTGTCATCTCCTAATACACCTCACTAATAATAATTAGGGGTTTTTCATGTGATTTCAATTCATTCCAATGTCGCTCGACATGCATTTGATCGTAAAAACCATGTTTTGTCCATTTATGACATGCGAAGTGCGTTTTCGGCCAGCGCAATCACAAGACACCTCCGATTGATGCGCTGTCTAGCCGACCATTTCAAAATTCACCCACCCTTTGTTTTCGTCTAATTTCATGGCATTCTGAGGTTGTTCGGCTGGTTTCGACCACCCCACGCACACTTTTCAAGTGCGCCAAACACCTAAAAAACAAATATTCAGCAGTGCCGTGCAAACCGTGCATCCGAATGATGTGTCGTCTCCTCATGCACTTAAAATAATAATAATTAGGGTGTTTTTGTGTGATTTCAACTCATTACGATGTCGTTTGGCAAGCATTTGACCGTAAAACCCATGTTCTGGCCATTTAGGACACACAAAGTGCATTTTCGGCCATCGTGGTCACATGAAACCTCCGATTGATGTGTCGTCTGACTGAAAATTTCAAAATCTACCCACCCTTTGTTGTCGTCCGATTTCATGGCAATCCTAGGTCATTCGTCCGGTTTCAACCACCCCACACACGCTTTTCAAGTGCGCTAATCACCTAAAAAACACATATTCAGCCGTTCCACACAAACCGCACGTCCAAATGACGTGATGTATCCTCATAAACCTACAACATAATAATTGGGATGTTTTTGTGTGATTTCAAGTCATTCTGATGTCGTTAGGCATGCATTTGACCGTAAAACCCATGTTTTGGCCATTTACGACATGTAGAGTATGTTTTCGGCCAGCGCGGTCACGTGACACATCAGATTGACGTGATGTCTAGATGAAAATTTCAAAATTCACCCACCCTTTGTTGTTGTCCAATTTTATGGCATTCTGAGGATGTTCAGCTGGTTTCAACCACCCCACGCACGCTTTTTCAAGCGCGCCAAAATACTAAAAAATACATATTCAGTCGTGCCGTGAAAACAGTGGGTTCGAATGATGTGTCGTCTCCTTGTACACATCGTGAATAATAATGAGGGTGTTTTCATGTGATTTCAAGTCCTTATGATGTCGTTTAGCAAGCATTTGACCGTTAAATGCATGTTTTGGCCATTTACGACATGCAGAGTGTGTTTTCAGCCAGTGCAGTTATACAACACATCCAATTGACATGCTGTCTGGCCGACCATTTCACAATTCACCCACCCTTTGTTTTCGTTCGATTTTAATGGAATTCTGAGGCCATTCGGCCGGTTTTGACCACCCCACTCACACTTTTCAAGTGAACCAAATACATAAAAAACACATATTCAGCCATGCTGTGCAAACCACACGTCCGAATGACATGACATCTCCTCTTACACCTCAAGAATATTAATTAGATCATTTTCCTAAAGTATCTACACAATATGAATGCGTTTGGTTTGTTTTTCGTATGCCGGTTGTTGTTTTCACTTAAAATGTTGTCCATTTCAATGAAAAGTGAGACACTTTGATTGGTGTTGGCCACACTGCACCTCAGATTGAGGTAGGGTTGAATCATACACCTTAAAAATGACCCATGGATCATTGTCCTAAAGTTTCTATAGAATCTGAATGCGTTTTGTTAGTTTTAAGTATGCCAGTTGTTATTTTCACTTAAAATCATTTCCATTTCAAATAAAAGTGAGACAGTTTGAGTGGTTCCAGCCACACCGGCCCTTGGATTGAGGCGGGTTGACTTTTAAACTTCACATATGACCCAAGGATCGTTTTAATAAAGTTTCAATAGAATCTGAATGCCTTCGGTCAGATTTCTATATATTAGTTGTTGTATTCACTTAAAATGATGTCCCTTTGAAACAAAAGAGAGAATTTGAGTGGTTCCATCCACACCGCACCTCGTATTGTGACGAGGTTGACTTGTACACGTCAAAAATGACCCATGGATAATTGTGTTGAAGTATCAACAAAATCCTAATGCGTTTGGTCAATTTTTCATATGATGGTTGTTGTTTTAACTTAAAATGTTGTCCATTTCAAATAAAAGTGAGACACTTTGAGTGGTGCCGACAACACCTCACCTCAGATTGAGGGGAAGTTGACTCATACACATAACAAATGACCCATGGATTGTTTTCCTAAAGTATCAACACAATCTGAATTCTTTTTGTCAGTTTTCCATATGCCAGTTGTTTTTACTTAAAAGAGTATTAATTTTAAACAAAAGAAAGACACTTTGAGTGGTACCGGCCACACCGTGCCTCAAATTGAGGCAGGTGGGGGGGGGGGGGGCTGTCTAGGGGGGCTGTCCAGGGTCTAGGGAGGAGGGTGGGGGGGGATGTCTGGGGTCCAGAAAAAAGGGTGGTTAATGTATCTAAAACTCTATCTCGGTATCATACATTGAATTTCGATAGGACTGTAAACTGCCGCGGGGTGTCATCCTGGAGTAGGGTCAAATCACAGCATTACCGCGGTGTGACCTCGGCGTGACCGCGGTGTGACCCTGGCGTGACCGCGGCGTGTTGGCCTAGTCCAGCGACATCCACGGGGTAGCATCTTCCGGCCAGGATTTCAAATAAATCCTATATAGTTATCCTTCATATTATAGAAATTGATCTTATGCTATAAACAATAGACTCTTGATTCAGGATTGTGGTATGATAAAGATATATATTTTATATTATTTGATTTTAAAAGTGGTACTAGGTAGTTAAAACTACTAATTGAGAGTCAATGTATCACACCCTAAACTATCACTGTGAGTTTTCGTAGACAGCGAACCTCCGTTGGAGGGGTTTTATTATAAAAACATGACTTTATTTATCAAATGAAACAATTATATTAAAGAAACCTAATTCAAGATATGAAATTCAATATAATTAAGTTGAATTAATAAAGAAGATAAATTCAATTTAAAGTATTCTTAAATTAAAGAGGCTTCTATATTTGGTCAAAAATAAAGAGTTATAGTGAATTCAAAAATATTCATACCAGAGTGAAAAACTAGGTTAAAAAATAAAGAGTTATACATAATTCAAAAATGTAATGGATCGATTTTCCCCTGATCACTATCACCGTCACCACTGTAATCATCAGCCTCATCCTCATCACCATCTCTATCCTCGTCTTCATCCTCGTTATTGTCCTCATCCTCACCCTCAACCCCATCCTTACCCTCAGCCCCATCCTCGCCCTCAGCCCCATCCTCACCATCGTCCTCATCCTCATCCTTAACCTCATCCTTTTCATCATCCTTGCCATCACCTAGAAAGTCATCATCTTGACCGACACTAGAACTGCTGCCTGGTGCATTGGATAATGCACCCATCGATGACATATATGTCTGACAAGCCGTGCTGGCCTCTGGTGGAAGTGATGAAGATAAAGCTTTGATCAGTTTCATTAATTCTTTATCCCTCGATTGAACCTGTTCTTGCAACTCTGTGACCCTTTTATTAGAATATCATTCGTGATCCTTGACCTGTTCTAACTCGATGGTACTATAATGGATACCTGGAGAGGACCGACACCTCGTCGAGACTATATTCTTACCAGGTCGGCAGTGTACTCGTCTAGAGTGCTCATCTCCCAAAACATGATATAAATGATCACGTGGCCCAAAATTGTTAGGATCCTGGGCATCAAGGGCCTCTAAAGTATCCTGTTAAAAATATTAATAGATTATTAAATTTGAAAATATATATTAAACTTTGAAATAAAAAAATTAAAACTTACAATCTTTTCTTGTGTTGGTTCATTAACCACAGTTCAATCTTTTTTCCTTCTACTCGAGAGAAACAATTTTTCTCGAGGGATACATCCTTCAATATTCAATTTGTGATTTTGTAATGACATTTAAACAATATAAAGTGCAAGTATAATCATATATTCAATATTTAATAAATCAAATAATTTAAGTAGGAAACAATAAAAAAGGAAAGTCCTAAATAAAAATTATAAACAACTATATCGTACCAGCTGCCTCTCACGATTTGAAATAGTAATTCACCTCAAAGTGTGGAGGTATTGATTTAAATCAATTTTTTTTGTTTTTTTCATAAGATTAATAAATAATTTTTAATAATAAATAATATAATATTAATAAAAAATATGAAAACTGTCATTTAAATACCTCAAATGGGATTAATACCTTACATTTGGCAGTCGCCCAATGGGTAATCATTTAGAGATATTTCTCTATCGGGCAGTCATCCACAATAGGTAATGTCTCAAACTCCGTGCCCACTCTATCACACTATCCAACATACAAATCATGCTTATAAGCTCTCCAAATCTCTCCTAGCTCCTTTAAACGTGTTGGTCGTGCACCTTCGCTATCAGGGAAGTTAAACCGAAGCTGATACCCAATAGATTAATTCATATAAATACAAAAAAATACTAAATTAAATCCAATAGATTTTTTACCCATATTTTTGCCCATGAATTATCCTTGACTTCATGTGGCAGATGTCTCCAAGGGAGAGGGATGACCGGAATGATGTCGGAGTATTTGTCTAGCATCGCCAAAAACCCTGACATTCCTGCCCAGATTTATCAATCATCTTTCCATCATCACTGTATTCAACCATAAACTATGTCTGGCGGTTCCATACCACACTCAAGAGAGTACGCCCCCTCCCCTTCCTCTTACCAGTAGATGAATATGTTATTAATGAAAGAAATATTAGTACAAGTTATAAAAAAAATAAATTTTGGTATACAAATTTGTTAGAGTTATATAAATATACCTGTGGTAGTCGGATCAATGGGAGTCACTGGATGTGCAGAAGCTGAAGGAATATCCTATATAGGTGGAGTGTCCCTCAGCGTACACTCCTCAGCCACATACTATGTTGGAGCAGGAGTCGAAGAATGTGTAATATAATAGCTCAGAGATAATGAACCACAAGCAAAAGATGATGGCATAGACGTCTGGCCAACTGGTAGTGTCAACATCAGAGGCCTAAATATTCTGTGTGTCCCTAAATACACACCAAGATCAAAATGGGCGATAGAAGATATATTTGCGGTAGGGGCATATTCCAATCGGGTACGACCAATGGATCGTCTGACTCTCGCACCAGGAGCCCTCGTACCACCACCCTCAGTTCCAGGACCACCAGATGATCATCTAACTCTGACACCCCCCCTCCTACCACCATTCTCTGTACTGGGAGTAATATCAGGCTCCTCGTCAGATACCTCTTGTCTAGGGGGTGGATCCTGAAAAAAAGATTAACATAAAAGTAAACCCATGATATTATAAGTTATTGAAATATATATATTTGAAATAAAATACTCAAAACAGGGATGGGTGGAGGAATGCCCATCTCTGTCATGTGAAAATTATTTTCTGTTATCTTTTTCCACTGCCTCTCTTCAATGGGTGTCATTTCTTGCAATGAAAAAAAATATGGAAGTAATTAGAAATATTTAACTAATGTGTAACCCAAAAAACAAAATATATAAAAACCATTCTGATAAAAAAAACATAAATAAAAAAAAGATTTATTAGGGGCCACATACTATTTTGCAAAGTTCAAGAAGATACTCCATATGATCTATTGTGAAAAGGATAAGTGAATAGTGTGTCACTTTATATGTATATATATATATAGATTTTGATAGAAACATGATACATACTTGTTATGTAATACACAAAATGTACAAAAATTACGATGAATAAGATCTTCATGTTTGACATGATCTTAATGAAATGAGTGATTTTCATGAAATACTATGAATAAATATTACAAATAATTTATTATGAGTTCATATACATGAAGATGTAATATTTGAAGCTTTGAGATTAAAAAAACTATGAATATTTAACATTAGAACACAATAAAGAGACACCATTCCCTTATAAATTTATATGTGTAATGAAAACATGAATTGGATAATGTGTACACCGATGTATTTAATTGAGTACACAATTCGTGGAGTAGTGAATCATAAAATTTTACAAAATCCCTAGAAATAGAGAATAATGATATCCTTGATAATATAAGTATATCCTTGAGAAGAGGTGGAAGGATATCCTTGAGAAGAGGTGGAAGAAGTCTAACCTGGCAGCTGATCGGATGGAAGAGGTGCACCAGTGATGGGGCTTCTCAAGGGCTTCTGAGAGTCGGGTAGCACTTCTGGAGTTACACAATCTGCTTCTGCAAAGCTTCTGGAATCGGGGGGGGGGGGGGGGTCACGTGCCTTAGTCAAAATTGGGTTTTTTTCCAATGGTTATTGAAAATTGTTGGTAAAACAATTCTTTCCCAAGTTTTTGATGAAATCGTTGGAAAAAATCATCTAAATTCCATCTTTACGAATGGTTCTTATGGACCGTTGGTAAAGAACAATGATTTCCCAACGGTTTGATGAAACCATTAGGAAAACACATCTAAATTCCATATTTACTAATGGTTTAAATAACACATATACCAATGGTTCTTTTGAACCGTTGGTATACAAGTGTTGGGAAAACAATGATTTCTAGTAGTGTTCATAACCTATGGATTTGAAGCATAAGAAAGGAATGATCTCAAATGGTTAGTAAGGGAAAAGGCATATCTAAAGTGTTAGATCATGATCATGAAAGAGAATATGAGGAAACATTAAATATATAGAAAAAAAATCATAAGACCATGTATCATAATCATAAAATATGATGGTACAAGATAAGATCATTATAGAATTGAGAAAGATAAGACATGGCTCAAACACATATCATTTATCATAAAACATGTGAGAATGATATAAATGTGCTAAATACATTAAAAACAAGGAGTTATCATGATAACATGGAATTTTAAGGAAATAAAACACATCCCATATAATTAGAATAACTTTGTAAAAAATCATAGCAATGTGGAACAACTATAATCATAGGAAACTTGTGTGAAAAACATAATATGTCCATGTGTTTATAAACAAAATCATTATGTACATACATGAAAATGTCTAAATACCAATCATATTCATGCCTTTGTGAACAAATTAATTATGTCCATGCCATACAATCTCATGATATACAAACTTAAACCAATTCATTAGAGGTTGTTATAAGAACCCACCTATCATCATACATAAATATGTGTTCCACTTAAAATAAATCATCATCATATCTTAAATAACCCAAGGAAAAATGGAATGTTTCTTAAACTTATCACATAAAATGAAATTAAAATATAATATGATATCAAATAATCATTTCTCAAAATCATTCCAAATATAATAACATATATATTATGGTTAGAACATCAATTCATGGGTGATAAAACTTGGAAGAAACATTGAAGTGAAAATAAAAAAGTTTTAACAAAACCTTTTTTTATACATTATTATAAAAGATAGTGTATATTATATTTAGGAAAACAATTCTGATAATAGAAAATTAATAACTATTTAAAACATTATTTTAAGGAATTATAGACAAACTATCCTTGAGAATACATAAGTTTTAAAAAAAGGAAAAGTTAAAATACTATAAAAAATTCATTTTTAAAGAATATTTAATAATAAAGACTTGAAAATACATAATGTTTTCAAAAAGTGGAAGCAAAAATAAATTGATTTTTTTAAAAAAATATATTTAATAATAGAACCCTGAAAAAGTCATAAATTTTATCAAAATAAATTATGGAGTGGATTAAAAAACTTTATATTTTTAAAAGATATAAATCCTATTGAACATTTTAAAATAAAGCTATTGAAAACCCAAAAAGCTAATATAGATAATGAAATATCTATTTTTAAATTAAATAAGGAAAGTATTAGGATCATGAGAGATAAACATAATTTTAGTTCCATTGTGGATTTTATAAAATTGGTGTAAATTAAGATCACAAACATGGAAGAAAAATACATTAAAATAAATTGTAATTATTCTTATAAAAAATTCATATTAATAAAAGAAATTGAATTATCAATGAAGAATACTTTTCTGTAGATAATTATTTCCCAAAGAAGAAGGTTTAAATAAAACATATCATTATAATATTTTCCAATAGATAAATCATGAATATTATTTTCAAATAAGAGTGATTTTGACCTAGGGAAATGATTTGATTTACAAAAACATCAAAAAAATTATAACATCTGAACCAAAAACCATTGAGAGGTATAACCTTAATAAAGTATCTAATATATTGAAATATAATATAATCATGATAAAAATTTAAAATACATATTTATTTACCCCATTTAAAATTAAACATGGTGTATATATTAAACATGTCAAAAGGGATTCAAATTTGAGACAGAGACATCCCTACGAAATTCACAATCATTGAAGTAATGATAATTTGGAATGTAATTCATGATAAAGAATTGTAAATTCATGAAAAATAAATTATAAATAAAATTTTCCACAATCATACAATAAAATAACTCAACTCTGTATAATAGAGTTCAAGAATAACCTATATAACATAATAAAAGTAAAACGAGTTATGAAAAACCCTTACAACTTAAGAAACATTCTAATAGAAACATATTTAAATTAAATTGAGATTTATGAGGAAGTTAAAATACCATTAATAAGAATTATAATTGACTTTAAATATCTTTTTGGTAGTATATAAAACATTTAAAATATTTTTTTGAATAAAAGAGCTTGTCCCTCAAATAAGGATGTTTTGAGAGAAAAACCCTTATAGATTTTAAATCATTTGAACCAAAACACCAATATAATGATAACATGAAATTTAAAATTGAATATCAAGAAATATAAAAGGGTCATTACATAAAAATTAAATGGGGTAGTAAATTACTGATACAAATGTAAACATAGTGTATGACATAAACATGTATTAATAAATGGAAATTGACTTGAAAATAATTATTTTGATTCCATTATTAGTCAGATGTACTCTATTATACTTTATAGAAAACATAAATATATTAATTAATATTTTAAAAACCATATTAATACCTGAAACTATTTATATTTTCCAATTATAATCATTGCCTTCATGTATATTAGTTTTTTTTTGATTTTTCGACATCGTGTGTTTATTGCTTTGAACGTTTTTAATAGTTTTATATGAGTGGTGTTAATATTAATTACACATAAAAAATTTATAATTACAATTTAATTAATGTTATTGTAATTTGGTTTTTATAATTATTTATGATATTTAAATTTTATTCCCTGATTACTTTAATCATTTTCATAAAAGATGAAATTGAAAAAGAATATTTTTTGGTGATTTTCAACCTATGAAGGGAGTTTTCTTAATGAATGACTTAATATTTATTTAATATAGTATGTAACCAAGAAATAATAATTATAAAAATATTTATTTCATATTATACTATAAATTATGTTTTCATAATCATCTATGAAATAATTTTTTTCCATTATTCAAGTAGGTGGTCAAAACAACCCAATCATGAACATGCTTTGACATGGTTGGTGACTAGGATTAAAGAGGTATTTATTTTGACATAATATCATTATAATAGAATCATAATGATATTATTTTGAAATTTTTATTATGTTTAACTAGATTTGATTATTTTTTGATAAATAATGAAAAACTATGATAAAAATGAAAAATGATTCTTCATGGAGGCGATATTCCTAACAATGCATGATAAGAATTTATATTAATCAATGAATGAGAGGGATTAAGGTTCTTATCAAGTGATAATTTATGAATTAAAAATAAATTATATGACTCATATTTATTCATTAATACCATCATTCAATTCATCTATGATGGTTTGTAATGAAAAACTGAATGTGTCACTTCATGGAGGTGTTAATATGCACACAAACACTAACCCCAATTCTAGTTTTTCTTAGTAGATAGAAGATAATTAATAATGGTTGTACCATTTTTTAAATAACATATCAGGAAACTAATAATTCTAATGTTATTATTATACATTTTTTATTTTAGGTTTATAATTTAAATAATAAGAAAGAAATGTTATGAATGATGTGATACCTATATTGAGACCATGAAATTCATATTCATAAAGACAATAAATTACAGGGAAATAGGCTAATTTGTGTTAAGCATGGGAACTAGGGAGTGTAAATGACTTAATGTAGCAAAATTATTGGTGGGTATTTAAGGAAACTTTGAAATATTAGTGTATTATTATAATGGTGGAAGTGATCCTACTTTTATAAGTGAGGTAGAGGGAATTTTCATTGATAATAATAGTACATAAGTTGTATGAATGGAATTTCATGAATTTAATTCCCTAACTAGAGAGATAGTAAACTATTGCCCAAAGTCGGTGTGCCACAAGACCTCAAGCACACCTCCTCATATTTGAGTGGCTACCAATTAGAAGTGGGGGTCTAAAGTGGAATTGTGAGGGGACTATACCCCCATATCAGAGTGCACTACCAAAAGTAAATAACCAGAAATCATACACATCAGAGTATGCGTAAAGAACAAGTAAACTAAAATATATCATAAATAATATAAAATTAAATGTTGGAGGTCTCAAATAGCCATGTCATATATACAACACCATTCTCACACTAGGTTGACCAAATATACAAAATAGATAACTGAAAATAAATACAATATGCTCAACAACAACATTGATTTGAACCTCACGATAACTCCAGACACTGTTCGATCCATCCTGCTTCACAATGAATGACTCAACATGGTATGTATCCCATAAATGTGCCTAAAATAAACATGTTAGTTCTACTCAGGTACCCATGTGTAGTGGAGGCTCGAGAAGAGTGTGAGTACAAATTATTTTTCCACCACCAGCTTTGCCTAAAGTAAATCCGAGTTAGTAAAATATTATATTTAGATAAATAATGGGATAAAAAAAATAAGTAAATAAAAGAATCATTTTTATAATTAAACATTATTTATTTATTCTTTTTAACTCTTGGGTTCCATATTATTTTCCAACCAACCAAAACTGCTTCGGTCATGCCAGAAGTCCGTATCATATGTTAGGGAGGGCACATGTTGGACTTAAATTGAGCATCAGTCCATGTGTCCAATAGAGATTCATAACTCCTTGTTTAACCATCATAACCATACATGAAACTAGTGGTTCCTAGAGAGTTTTTTCTACACCTCATCCATGGATGAGAAACACCATGCCCAACACTGTAATCCATTGATATGTGGAATCATGTCCATACACACAAAGTCAATAGAATTAGTTCATACTCCAAAAACAACAATGCATTAGGGAACCTGGGGCATCAATATGGAATTCCCATGGGAGAGGAGCATCGGTCAAACATCCCTAAAACCATATATAATACTATTAGGGCCAATAGTGTTAGTTGAAAACCCAATCCATATATTAGGAATTCTGTCCAAATATATTTTTTTAATTATGAAAAATAATCTTAGGGAAAAGTGATAAACCAATCCAGAGACAAGAAATAGTCAAAAAACATGATATGAAATAGAAGAATATATGAGTTGAAAT
Organism: Viscum album; assembly: GCA_963277665.1. Taxonomy (NCBI): domain Eukaryota; kingdom Viridiplantae; phylum Streptophyta; class Magnoliopsida; order Santalales; family Viscaceae; genus Viscum; species Viscum album. The sequence continues at coordinate 1,584,526,774 of OY728141.1, read as the reverse complement.
TTGAGCCTTTTAGAGACCTTACCTCTTACTAGAGTCCATTTGAGGTCAGGATCCTTGTCATCCTGATCAACATTGAGGAGGTTTTCAAAACTATAAACCATCTTATCCTAATTTTTTATGAGATCTTCTATAGTAATATTCTGCTCTGTGAATCCATATTCCAAAATTCCAAGTTGTTTATGGCCCCATGCACAATTCTCCTTAGAAAGGTTGTCCTGCAAATACCTCCCTACCAGCCTATCAAATTCTACTTGCATAGTGATGACCTCAAATCTCTTATCCAATAATTCTTCATTGTAATTGAGGACGGTTCCCCTCATCACATTCCATCAAATCACTCCCACTTTTAGGAATGTTTGTTTCAATCATATCCTTTATTGCATCTTCCGAGTCAATGATAAATGATTCCATTACAGGTGGTTCAATCTCCTTTGTAGAATATATCCCCGCCTTCTTGGGAGCCTTCTAAGGAATTTTCCCTTTGCTTGAGGACGTGGTGAAAGGAAGGCTAGGTAAAAAGGAGTAGTCTTTTTTCTTCCACGACCTTTGAGAGTTATTTATGAACCCTTATGAGTCAATGATGGTGTTTTTACCTTTCTTTAAAGATAATATAATGTATTCCTCTGCAAGTCCCACTTCCTTTGGCTCAAAAGGGGAGTCCAAGTCTGAATCACTTTCCACCTGGGAACCCTCTAGTCACGAGGTAATGATCTCTCCATGATCATCCTTTTATGAATCCCTTCCCTCCACCACATGGCTCTCTTCGCCTTCCAACACTATGAAATGGTTAGAAGAAAGAGTATCCATTCAACTAAACTTCACCTTATCAGCATAATATGAAATGGTTTGTGAGACCTGCTCAGAAAACTCTGAACCTCTAGGCTGTTCAAATCCATGGCCCATGTAATGTGATTGCTTAATTGTGTCTTCCCAAACCACACTGTGAATCTGTCTTATAGCACTAGGAATGATTTCTGTGTGCGCAAAATCTTCAATATTTTTATTGGATAATTCTAGATGCCTGACAGAAACAACATCCAGTTGGGGGCACGTCTCCCCGAGACCAACCTCACACTCATTCGTTGCCACCCTTGATCCACTTGATAAAGACCCAACACCCAAATCCATTCTCAGATGAGAAAATACTTCTGACACTCATGGATCTAGATCTTTAGGGATTGATTTCTTCACTACACATGAATAACACCCCAACCCCGAACCTGAAGGTACCTCTACATGGGGAAGGACCTGCCTGATTGAATCCTCACCCAAAGGTTTCTAGGCACCCTGGGTCACCATGGTAGTGGATGTTTGGAGAAGGGTATGTACCATATATCTTGATACATCCCTGCACCTCTTCTTAGTCCTTTATGAACCAGACGCACAAACAGAACAAGCCTCACCTATCACAACTTGAGATAGAAGCTCTTTGGGCATCATGGGAGGTTCAGAGAGACACACACCCATAGCCCTTTTTGCGAAAATCAAGATAGTAGTGCCCTTTCCTAAAGCAAGAGGAGAAAAACTTCGTCCATGATTCATAAACAATAAATTGGGAGTACCTGTATTCTTCTTCAATCACGATCCACACCCTATGGCAGCACACCCTATGGCAGCACACCCTATGGCAGCACAATTCAAAAAAAAATCTATTTTTCAATGGCTGCACACCCTATGGGTTTCTATTGGTCTAGTATCAGAAAACCATAGATCCAAAGGGATCCATAGAAGGTATAAGAAAAAAATCCCTAACCCAGCAACCTAACCCAAGTGGGGAACCCCACCACACAAGGTCTCTAAGATACATACCTCATTCAAATAAAAAACAATTATCAAGACCATGCGTTGAGCTCCTAAAACAAATTCATCATTAACGATTCTTTCCATCAAATATCCAACTAATGAAAAACTTTCCATGGTACATCCAAGTAACTTATGACCACTTAGTCATTCAATTGAGCTATCCATAACCATCCAATCTCTAACATCCCAACAAGCACAAAAAAATATATTATGATTAATAAAATTAATTAATTAATAAAAACCCAACTTTTCATATTTCTAGAAAACTCAATGGGTGCTCAACTCTTATTGAAACTCCATGAAACCGCGACAATGGACTCATAAAACTATTATCCAGAAATTCCCTAAGAGGATATACTGTTTCCAAAATAAATTAAATTAATTCATTATGAAAAACATATAAAAAATCATCATGACCACATAACTTAATGAAATACCAAAAAACTACATGAAGAATCCATCTTGGGATCACCTCTACAAAATATAACCAAAATCCCCATCATCCATGATTGATTACACCATGCTCTGTTAAAAATGGAATCAAATCCTTAAACCCACACATCCAAAATTAGAAAGAACCCATGAAATATGGAAAGGTAAGAATGAGGAAGAGAAATATCACCTTAAATGATGAAGAAACGCCATTTATTATACCTTAATAGAATGGTAGAAAAGGGGGGAAAAGAGTTGGGAACATCTAGTTAGTATGTAATAAATGTTAAAGGAAGAGGGGGAGTGTCTAAGAAACCTGATGGGTGTATTTTTGAAAAATAATCCATTTTTTGAAATCTATGCAGTCACATGGTTCGTCTACATAGTTTTCCAAGTCGTGTTCCAATCATATGGTAGGAAATATCATTAAAAATACTCTTACATAGATTTCATATATGGCTAAAAAAATTATTAATTAACTATGCCACACCCCATTGTAATAAGGAGTCAGGTTTTTCTAAAATTGTGCCCTTTCCAAGAACTATGTCAAGGCCACCCTCATCCTTACATGGTTTCCCATTGAACCCCACAAGTTTTTTATTAATAATGAGGTAACTATGAAACACAACTATTTTTATTTAAGAATGAACTAAAAACCTCATAATCATCTAGGTGTCGAACGATTTCTTCAGAACCGGGAACACTAAACCACACACCTTGGAAGGAATTATCCAAAAAATCACAAAACATAACTCGAAGCCTCCAAGACTCATAAAAACTAATAGGATTACTCCATAACATCATTAATAAACTAAAAAAAAACACATTAGAGAAATCAAAATCCTGGAAGTCCATTCAATGTCTTAATTATAAATTTTACCTGTTCATAGAATAAAAATTTAATTTATTCAAAAAAATCAACTCATATTGTCACACGATCTTACAAACTCCCCACTATAATACTTCTTATACAAGATAATTCCTAATATTAATTCATCTTCACATCCTAAAATATTTCATTTTATAGACAAAAACCTCATTCTATTTTCAAATGTATCAAATATAGGCAAAGCACAACCTCTAAATCAAGGCAATTAACCAGAAAAAACATGATAAAAATATTATTGTAAAAACCAAAACAACAAAGTGGAATATACCCAATCCAATCCAACCAAATAAATTATTATGTCATCTCTCAACTACTCACTAGAGCTATAGCACTCCTCACCATAAGTTTCGGCTTATAACCATTAACATATTATGTTTGGTACCTTCAAAACTAGAAAAACCCAATGAACTAAAACTCATGATCTGAAGAAATTCCCAACATTTTTCCCTAACTCACCATTCCACAAAACCTATAAGAATTCCAATCCTCACCAGCTTCCATCTTGTTCACTAAAAAAAACTAAAATAGATGCACAATTTCCTCCCAATAAGGAAATAAAAACTTATCAACTTTTCATCAAAGGCCAACTTAAAACCCAAAACACACCTGAATTTCCCAAAATGACATGTCTCACATAGGTTGAAACTTTCGTCACCCACATTTTACACTAACCCATGTCAAACAATCCTTGGCTGACTCATCCATAAAATGTCTGGCTCTAACTGCTAGCCCATTTCCACTTACCTGATCACAATTCCTTCACTCCCAATGACATTTCATAACCACCAAAACATTTCCACTGGATTCCATACCCAAACTAGAATGAGGTTCCACAATCAAATATTTTACTAACTCAAAACCATAGTCATGTGCTACCACAAACATCATCACATCCAAGACAAAAACCTCAAAAAACATTTTCTAACCACTTTGATCTTGATTCCAATTCTCTACTAAACTATCCACCACAAATAACTTCCTATTATAATTCCATATAGAATTTAATCATGCACCTTATTGGTTTTTTTCACTATAATCAAAATTCTACCATGATTGATCCACAACCAATTCCACACACCAAAAACCTTTACTACATGATTGTTGAATCTTTGTAACTGAAATGTCACTCCTCACTATAGAAGTGTAGTTTTAATCACCTCGCTCAAGAAACATCAACCAATATGGACCACATTCTATTCACTACCAACCCAAGAATTGGACATGGCCATACCACTCTTACTAGAGAATCAAAACAAAATGTAACTTATCACCCATCACCAGCTCCCAAGAATGGTATCCATGATATTATCCAACATCCAATCCATCAAAAGGACCCACTCACAAAAATATGTTGGTGAACCTCCACCATATGTCTGTACTTACACTGCTTCATAAGTTTCACCACCATGGAGTCTCTCCATAAAACCATAAAAAAATTAAGTTAACTAGATGTATATCCATTTCCATTGCATCATACTCTAGAAAATGTTAATATGTTGTACAATATAATATATAAAATGATATTAAACTAAGATTTATTTTATTAACACCACTATACCTCTCCCATTTCTAATGTCACCTATAACTACAGGGAATAAAAAACCCATTCAAATGTCCCAGATCTCCCTACCTGCAAGTCTCTAATCACACCCACATCATTTATCATCCTACTCATGGACTCCAGATTAACCCAAGAACCTCATGTGTACACTCCTATAACATCCAATACATAATCCAAATGGAATATCATGACTCTATATGATCATTCCCCAATAATATCATTAATCCTTATCCATAACATACTCTTGCGTAACCCAACCATAGAGATCATTTCTGACCCTATTGAGTCCCATTTCATGAATTCTTGTCTCTCAATCCCTATCCACTGGTCCTTCCTAACTCACATGCCAATCTCACCCAATATAGATCACCCTTGGAGCTTTTCAAAACAAAAGGGAACTCATATATCCAAAACCACTTGTATAACCATTCATTACCAAGAATCATATGATAATTCCACTAATATCATTTTCACTTTCTCCATTTTTCTAAATATTCATCCAAGACAACTGATCTAGGCACCTAATATGCCATACCATATGATATTTCATGCATTACTAAGGCATCAAAACTCCAAGTGATTTCCATCCCATGGAAACTAGACATGATTGTGTGTCTCATACAACAAACATTCCAGGTTTACCTCACTAGTATGGTCATCACCCAAATAAAATAAGCATTAATAAAACCACATTCTCTTGATCACCTTTTATGTTCATAGTCCAACTCATAACACTCAAGAACAACCCATCTGGGCAACCAGTACCTATGCTAGTAACCATAAGGATCTCGTACCTCTTGAAACTAACCATAATGTTTAAATGATAGAACTAAAATTCTCATTATAAAAAAATGAAATCCAATGAGCCTTAACCCAATACCATGTTAAACCTTCCATTTATCATTTTTAAAATACCAAAGAATCCACCCGCGAATCACGTACCTAGATTAACTCACAACTCAACCTACACCTATCATGGGTAACTCTAAAAGGTCAAACATAACCAACTCCCAAGATTGGGGTCACGTTAAGAAGGACATTAGGCTCTCCCACATAGACCTACCAATAAGGTCTTGTAACAAGTCACTAGGTCCAACCACCCAGATCTATGACAACTGAAATAAGGATATACATCAAAAGATTTCATGAATTCTCACATCCCAACTCCTTAAGAAATAAATATGTCTAAAAACATATCTATAGGTTCTCGTATAAAAAGTCGTCACCTATGAAACCATATTCGCATGACCAAGCCACCTGTAAACTTCAAGCGTCTGTTTGTTAGAATGACCCATGGAGGACCAGACCGTATACACCAACACATATAAAAGTACCTAAATCCAAAAAAAGACCACCCATAAATTTTTAATACATTATTTATGAGAATATTCAAATTAGATCAATACCTGAAGGTATCATACATTTAACCAATCTTGAACAATATACATCTACCATGGCCCAACAGTAATTCACTTATACCACACTGACCCACCTGGGTCTCATCCCCAACAATGAGTGTGGACCACAATATTGTCCTCATCGTCTAGTGTCTCACCATCGGTCCACTTATCTAGATATCAAAAGAAAATCCATAAAATCACAAACTAGAAGGCCTATAATATGTGAGTCCTACGTTTCTAACTTGAAACATGAGATGTATCTTTACTCTATATGACAAGTGTAATAAATCCATCACAAGACATCAAATCCAAAAAACATGTCCATTGATCAAAGTGAAAATAATATAGAGTAGTAACATCACAACCAATAACATTAATCCCAGCCCTGGTAACCCAGACCTCTTACAAAATAGGTATTCATGACACACCATCCCGATATCCATAATAGGTTCTGACACATTCCTATATCTCATATATATCAAATACTAGATATTAAAATAATAGAAAATATAACACATATGATACCACTTTACAATTCCATGATCTAGGAGCCACTAAACCAGTGCCCCAAGCTGGTTCACCATATAAGCTCAACCATTCCTACACATATGCTAGAGGTTTCTAACTAGCAGCATGGGTATAAAATGTAAATATGAGGAAAATATACCCCCATATAATAGTGCATAACCAAAAGTAAATAAGCCTCCACCATACACATCAGAGTATGTTCAAAGAGTAATTAAAGTGAATTGGACCATGCAATAATATAAAATGGATTAATGGAAGACTAAAATAGTCACACCAAACATACAACATTGATCACCCACTATACCAACCACATATTTAAAATAAACAAATGAAAATGAATACACTAGGATAATTAGTAACACCAAGACAAACCTCACCACAACTACTGATACTGTCTGATCCATCATTCCTGATCATGAAAGACTCAACATGGGCCACAACCCATACTTGTGACCATAATAAACATGTTATGGATGCTTGGGTACCCATGTGAAGTGTATTCTTAACAAGGGTGTGAGTAAAGATTAGTAGTCCACTACTAATGGTGTATAAAGAAAATACCAATTAGCACAACAATTTCTGCAGTTAAAAAATGGGATAAATAAACAAGGAAATAGAAGAATCATGTTCATAATTAAAAATTTATTATCTATTATTTTAACTATTAAGTTCCATTGTGTCATCCCATAAAATAACCTTTCCCAACCATTCTGAAAGTATATATCTTATATAATAAAAGGGATGTCATAGTTCATCATGAAAGAAGTATCCGTCCATGTATCCAAATAGGATTTAGAACGCCATGTATGACCACCATAGCCATACATAATACCATTGGATCCTATAGTGTTAGTCTAGAAACTAATCCATTGATGAGGAATGTTATGTCCAATACCCTAATCCATCAATATAGAGATCCATGACCATAACCCAGGAGTTATAAGCATCAGAGCATCCTATGAAAACTACAATGCATCGAGGTTCCTAGATAATTATTTAGGCCCTCCCTAGTGAGTGAAGAAATTTCCCAATATCCAACCAATAATATTTACCACTACTGGTTCTTAGAGTATCAAATAGGCACCTAATCCATGGATGAGAAATGCCATGTCTAATATCCCAAACCATTTCTTCATCAACCAATTTCACTATTCAAGGTTCAACATACTTAACCACTTAAACATATCAATATCAATGGTCACCACAATTCATTTACCAATATTAAAAATCCTTAAATAATTCATCATTTACCAAGGTACCAACTGGCCCTTAAAAACAAAAAATGACTCAACAAATTACAAAACCTTTTTAAATCTCAAAAAATACTAAATCCCAATATACTCATTTATCAATTTGGAACCACCCCTTTAAAACATAGTGATTCCTATTTGAAAAAGATACAAGGCCCAGGAACTTTATTTTCCATCAAAACCACTAAAAGAGAAATCAATATATTCTCATCAAAAGGGAATAAAAAATTCATTTAAATTCAATATTTGAAACCCATTTTAAAACTCACTTCAAAAAAACATTGAGGATAACATCTAATTTCAAAACAACATCCATTTTCCAATGGCGATACACCCAATGGGTGGCCATAGGTCTTATCTCACAACACCACAGATGAAATGAGATATGTATAAGGTCCAAGGAAAACAAAAAAATCTTTATACCATTAAATTAAACCAAGGGTTAAAACCCACCACATAATGGATCTAAGGAACATACCACATACACAGGAAAAACAATTTCTGATACTATAGGTAAATATCTTAGACCACCCAACTCATTGATGAATCATTACATAAAATTTTTGACATGCAAAAAACTTTCCATGGAATGTCTAAGTCCCATCCAACCACTTTGACATCCAATAAATATCAAAAAAACCATCCAAGATCCAACCTCATAACATGAATCAACAATTAATTAATTGTGACTAATATAAGTAATTAATTAACAAAATCACAACTCAAAATATTACCGAAAAACTCATAGGGTGCTCTCCTCTTTTAAAAAATCCATGAAACCACCAACACAGACTCCCAAAAACATTCTTCAGTGAAACCATAATATTTGATACCATTTCAAAACTAAATTAAATTAATTAATTATGAAAAAATAAAATTCACCCAAAACACATACCTTAAAAAATGTCATGCAATGACATGCAAGATCTATCTTGGAATCTCCTCTACAAAATCCACTCAAAAGACTCACCATCGTTGGGAGATTCCACCATGCTCTAGTGGAATCAGAATAAAATGCCTAATTTCACACATCCATAATTTGTAAGAACTAATGAAAATGGAAAATGGAATGATGAAGAAGATAAATATCACATTAAATTCCAATGAAGCACCATTAATGAACCCAAAATTGAAGGGTGTAAGAAAGAGGAAGAGGGTAGGGAACCCCCTGGTTCATGAATACTAAATGGTGAAGAAGAGGGGTAAGATTCTAAAAATACTAAGGGGGGTATTTGGGTAAAATACAAAATTTAATGATATATAGGTGGCCACATAGTTTTGAAATATAATTTTCTAAACCCTAAACCAACTGTGTGGTTAAGACTATCCAAAAATATACCTGCATGGTTTGGCCACATAATTGGACAAAATGTGCACTAACTGTGACACACCCCACTATAATAAAGAGAAATGTCTTCAAAAAACTGTGTGTAGGACATACACCAAGTCTAGGAACTCCTCATCCTCACACATTTTTTTATCGAGGGATGAAATTTTTTTCCATAACCGTGTGATAACTATGAACCAAAATCATTCCCAGCTCATAATAAACTAAAAACCACCTGAGCATCCAGGTTTTTCATGGTGTCTACTAAACCATACTCACCAAACCATGAACCCTCTCTAGAAATACCCTAAACTCAAGAAACAAAACTCGAAGACTCAAAGTGTCAACTAAAAACCTGATATACCTCCCCCACATCAATCCATGACTCAAAAAAAACACATTGATGTATTACAACTCTCAAAATTAAATTATGAGTCTTGATTTAAAATCTGATCTGTCTGGAAAAATAGAAATTCCTTAGAAATGTTCAACTCATATGGACACCTGATTCACAATGAAAGTTAGATGATTTAGGTTGGGGAAGGATGGTGATACATATAGGTAATAATTTAAACCAAAAAAATTCTTTCTAGAAGTTGTAATGATTATGCTACTTTTATAAAATTCAATCCTCCTTAGATTGGTCATTTAGAAACTTATTACTCTTAATTAAATATTTATCATGTAAGCTATTTTATAAATAAAAATATAAGTTGACCCATATTAACAAATTTTTATGTGGTGAATCAAAATTTCATATCCATATATTCTTATGAAATTTATAAATATTAGAAAATTATCTTTTAAATTGAAATATATAATGTTTTGGAAAAGTATTTTTTTCATAGAGAAATGTTGTTTTAATAATTAAGTTTTAATATCTTTTTTAACATTTATTACAAATTAAATGAGTCTTAATTAATTTTAATATATGCTTAAACATCGTATTTTACCATCAATTTAAAATTGATTCATTTAATTATAACAACACACAATATTTAGAAAAGAACTATTATTTGAAAAATAATTGTTTTATTAGGGTAACTAATATTTACCCAAGATAACATAATCTTTGTGAATTAATATAAATTTTCTATTATTATTTAATTTTATCCCACTAATTTAAAATATAAATTTCATTTCATATGATTCAACTGAAAAGTATTCATTTTAAAATACTAATATATAATCTATTTATTTTTTGGGAAAATATTAAATATATTTTAAAATAAAAAATAAAAAATTTTAGTTAAAAAATGAAAATTTAAAATATATAATTTTAATTAAAATAAATATATTTGGTCAACAATGAAGTTTTCAAAGTTTTAGGTTATTCTTATACTTAAGTGATGTTACAAAATCCATTGAAAAAAGGTATTTTTCAATACTCACCTAAAAATAAATTATTTAAAGAAAATTCCAAAAATATATATTAAGATTATATTACCATGATAAATCCCAAAATTCTATTATTTTCTCCAAATTAAAATACTAAAAATGATAAACTTATCTTTAAAATAAAATTATAAAATACCATGAAAATGGTTTTTTATAGGGAATCATTTTTAGTATGTTAACTATTCTTCTAAAATTAGTCTTAGTCACAAATATACCAATATTGAGAAAATAACCATTTCATAACATGTATTTTAAGCAATAAAATATATTATATTAGTTTTTGATCTATACTAATTGAGTGTTATGTTTAATGTGAGTTTTATTTTTCTGGTTTATATATATATATATATTCATATATATATATATATATATCATGCTTTATTAATTATATTTATATAATATATTTACATGTATACATTACAACGGTCTATATTAGTTTGGTTTTCATTATTTCATGTGTAAAAAACCATAGAACATAGTATATATTTAAAAGAGGAATCTTGGGTCATTACACTCTACCCCATTAAATAAAATGAATCCTCAAAATATAATTATTATTTACATTTATGAATTGATAATGGTTGAAAAAAGATCCAAATTCTTCAAGATATGATCCTCAATATCATTGTTAATATTAGAAAACACTTATTGCCTATAACCATTTAATTAAATCTATCTCATAACAAGGTATTAAGGCCCATGTGAAGCATTCAATTTCATTTCTAGATATTTCATAGTTTTCCTTTCACTAATAGGTGATCATAGATGATTTATAATTTTTTTACTTATTCAATAAATTAATATGAAGTCAAATAAAATAGAATAATTCTATTTAAAAAATAATTTCAATAATTTTTTTTATTTTTTTGAAGAAGAATATTATAATTTGGACATAGTTTACATCCACAAACATAATAGTCATACCAATAAATGTTTCTTTACATAACAATTCACTAAGAGTAGTGACTTTATGTTCATAAAAAGAATCATAGATAGAATAAGGTTGATATAACTATAATATATACACTAATTCAAGGTTTAGTGTATGTGATCACCTAATTACCACTATCCTCTTCATCAATGTTCATTAAAAAGGTTATTTCTTACTCCCAGGGTCTAGGAGGTTGTGGAATCACAACTTCCTCTATGATCCACGGATTAAGGAATTGGCATAGATAATTCTAGAGTTCTCTACACATAATACATTGAATTGTTATTGTTAAACTAGGATGAGTTCTATATTTTTAACCTCATGTTAACTAATAATTTTTATTTTCCCTAAACTATTTGATTCACGATGGCTCATTTACCACAAGTAAAGAATCTTCTATCCCCCTTGAGGAAATTACCTTATTGAGTATTCCCGTTTTTTCTAAATAATGCTTATTGAATATATTTTCTTCTATAATATTCATTTATTTACTTTTCAATAGCCTCCATATATATCTTCATTGGTGAACTCATTATTTCAACTATTATTACATTGTTAACATTTTTTCTTGATAGTTGGTTTGGAATAATCACTAAATTTTGTAGTGCATATCTCATTTATATTGGTTTATTATTGAGGTAATAATAAGAATTTCCTTTAAACCAAAGGTTTATTCAGTTCCTTTTAGTTCCATCAATCAGTGAAACCCAAATAGGGTTAATGTAAGTGAGGAAAAATTATCATTACAGGAGAAGTATACAAGGTAACCCAAGAGAAATTTAAAGAGAATAATTATCAATTTATAATATCACCATGTTAGATTATAATTATTTTATTTCAATATATATCATTATTTATTTAACCATTATCATTCATATTTTTACCAGTATCACTATTATTTCAACATATATCATCCCTGGTTTAACCTATATCATTCTAGATTCATCCTAGTTTACCTTAGGTTGGGTTTCCTTAAACTTCTCGACATAGTCACTCAAAGTGACTAGAAAATAAATCCTTTATGGTATCTCATAAATAGAATTTAATTATTTGAAGAATAACCCTTGGGAGTTTTAAATTAGGTGTACAGTCATAAGACCAGCCTCCATGAATCAATGTGATAAATGAATCAATTAACAATTAACCCTTTTTAGGTTTATTACCCCTAGGTGAATTTTTTTCACAACCCCATCCAGTTGTAGTATCTAGATATGGATTTAATTATATGAAATACCATTTACTCATGTATTTAAAAATATTTAGGTATATCATCCTATACATATAAACATCTCTATATTTTTCACTAAGGTTCCCTAAACTAATCCCCATAATGACTAAACTAATACCATAAAATAAAAAAAACCTACTCCAATTCCAAAAAATATATAACCATTCTAAACATATCATAAATGGTAAAATTATCTCATGATTTAAATATAAAATCACATAAATAGTTGAATAACCTGATTACTAAATGGTATCATGTCTTGGAGATCATCTATGTTAACATCATATTTTACAACACTTTCATGATTTTATACAAAATAATACTCCTATACATCCTTTTAAATAAATCTAACATCATAAAATCATCTTCATAACCTAGGGTTTAGAATCATAAGAAAAGGGTGAGCTCAAAATATAAGTAAGGTAAAAGGTATATTGTAAAGTGTTAAATCATAATCATGAATGAGAATATAAATAATGCATAAATATCATGAAAAAATATCATAAGACCATGTATAATAATTATAAAACCTAATCGATCAACATGATATCATAAAAATATCCTTAAAGAATCATAAATGATATGAAAATGCTCAAATATATATATATCATTCATCATAAAACTAGTATGAAAGATATAAAAGGGTAGAACCATTTAAAAATAAATCATGGGCATGAAAAAATAAAATTTTATGGTAAAAAAATAAATCCTATAAAATTGAAATAACTTGATAAACAACTTGGGAATGTTTTATAACCATAATAATAGGAAAATATATTTTAGAAAACCCATTACGCCCACACATATATGAAAAATATCATTATGTCCATGCATGAAAATTTGAGAATACCCATCATGCCCTTGAATATATAAAAAAATGATTATGTCTATACCTAACTATGTCCGGATATATAAACATAAGCCAACATATTTGAGGGAGATATAAGGCCCCACCCATCACCATCTATACATATGTGTTCTGTTTAAAATTAACATCATCATAACATAAATAACCGATAGAAGAAGAACAAGTTTTTAAACATATCATATAATAGGAACTGACTAAATAACAGGACATCAAAGTCTCATTTATAAATTTTTTTATAACATAATAACATATATTGGATTATCAATACATCAATTCATGGGTTTTAAAACTTTGTGGAAAAATTGAAGTGAAAATAAAAAAGTTTTCATAATAATTTTTTTAAAAATTGATATGAAATATAAATTTTAAATCACATTTAAAGAAAATATTGATAGAAAAAATAATTATTTTTTTAAAAAATTAATAAAAATATTTATAAATAATATATCATTGAAAATATATGTGGTTTCAAAAAATAGAAGTGAATATAATATGAAAACATTACTTTTAAAATAATTTTTAGTAATGAAGACTAGAAAATTCACAACGTTTTTAAACATGAGAAGTAAATACAATTTAAAAAAAATTATTTTAAAACATAATATTCCATAATAAAACCCTTAAATAAAAATAAACACTATCAAAAAAATTTTATTGATTGATAAAACCTTTAATTTTTGAATGGATAAAAAAACCTTTTGACCATTTTGAAATAACCTTTTTGAAAAGCCACATCATTAAAAAGGATAATGAAACATTTTCATTAAAATAAAATAATGGGAATAAAAAAATCACGGAACATAAAAAAAATAATAATTTAAACTAGGGAAATTATAACATTGGAAGGAATTAAAAACATGGACATTGAAGAAAAATCCATTAAAATAAATGGTAATTATTCTTAACAAAAATAAATTTTAATAAAAAAATATAGTAATCAAAGGAAAAGACTTTGGTGTGGGAATTATTTTCCTATAAAATAAGGTGGAAATAATACATAACATCATCATAGGTTATAATAGTTCATTCTTATAACATTATAGTGGATCAAGAGTGATTATAAACCAAGGAAGATACTTGAGTCACGAAAACCATTACACCCTTTGTAACATTTGAATCAAAACCCCATGAGTGGTATAAAAATAAAAAGTAAATTAAATATCTTGAAATAAAAAATAATTATGATAAAAATTTACAAAAGTTAAGAAATTACACAATTTAAAATTATATATGGTGAATAGCTTAAACATGTCTCATGGGATTCAAATTCAAGATAAAGAAACCCTTAAACAAATTAAAATCCTTGAAGAAATCATCTATTAGAAAGGAATCCATGGGATATAATTGTGAATACATGGAAATGAAAGGTTAAATACAATTTTATACAATCATTAGCAAAATTAATTTAACTTAGATTAATGGGGTTCAATAATTACAATTATAACCCAAGGAAAGTAAAATGTGTTATAAAAAACACTCTCGGCTTAACAAACATTCTAATAAAAACCACTTTAAAGAAATTAAGAATTAATTTGAAGTTAAAATTCCATGAATAATAATAAATTAATCTTAATATAAAATTTTCAAAATATAAACCATTTAAAATAAATTTGGTGTATAAATGAACATGTCTCAAATAAAAATGTTTTGAAACAAAACCATTACAACTTCTGAAACATTTGAGTGAAAAAACTATGAGAATGATAACATGGAATTGAACATTTAATGTTTTGAAATATAATAGAATAAGGGTATACAAATTAAAATGTGGTAGTAGGTACACCATATAAATTTAAACATGGATTATAAAACAAACATGTCCCAATGAATGAAAATTGATATAAATTCCTTTACCTTGTTTCATTATTATGCAGATGCACTATATGTTCAGTATAGAAAAAATTATCATAATGAATAAATTTTTAACCATATTTATACCTAATAATATTTATAATCTGCATTTATAATTATTATTTTCATGTATATTATTTAGTTTTTAGCAATTTTACCAAATCAAGTGTTTATAGTTTTGACTATTTTTAGTTGTTACATATGAGTGATGTAAATATTCATTCCTATTCCATAATTAATCATTCCAAGTTCATTAATATTATGGTAATTAATTAATAATATTTATTTATATAATTTAAATTTCATTAAATGAGTACTTTAATATTTATCCTAGAAGATGAAATAAACAACAAACATTTTTCAATGATTTTCAATATATGAATTATTATTTCATAATTAATGAGTAAATATTATTTTATATTTTCTAGAAACAATAAAAAATAATTTTTTACATAGATATATAATATTATTCTTTGAATTAATATTTCATAATCATACATTACATAATTTACTAGCATAATTAAAATAGGCTGTTAAACAGACCTAGACTCGAACACGCTTTAACTCGATTGGTGAGTATAGTTATGGTGGTGTTTATTTTGATATATTATCATTATAAAATAATAAGAAAGATATTATTTTGATCTTTTTATATTATTAAACCCTTTCCTAATATTTTTTCATAAATAATTATAAATTAGGTGAAGAATTAACGAATGATTCTTTGTGGAGGTGGTATTCAACACAACACATGATTAACATTTCTGTTACTCAATAAATGTGAGGGATGAGGGTGGATATTAAGTGAAAATTTAGTAATAATAAGTAAATTATATGTAATATTTTTTCATAAAATTAATTATTAGGACCATCCATTAGTGATGGTGATAAAAATTTGAATGTGAAAGTTCATGGAAGCAGTAATATGTGTACATGAACTAATGATGATTCCTATTTCTCTTAGTAGATGTAAGAGAACAAAAAATGGTTGTTCCATTTTTATAGAAACATCTCAAAAAATTATTTTTTATGTTATTATTATAATATGTTTATGGTATGATTATATAGAAATTAATAGAAAAGAAATTTTAAGAAAGACATCATACATATATTGAGACCTTGAACAACCTATTTATGAAGGCCTTAAATTTGAGGGACATAGGCTAAATTATGGTGACCAAGGGAACTAGAGAGTGTCAAGGAATTCAAAGAGTGTAAATTTGGGTCAGGTTAAACTATAATTTAAAAGTATGAGTGGTGTATTTAAAGGGTGAAGTGACATTTCCTTTTACAAGTGAGGAAGAGAGACTAATATATGGAAAATAATGGTATGTAGGATATATGAATAGAAATTAATGGAATTTAGGTGATTTAGGTGAAGAAGGGTTTTTATGATATGTAGTTATGACTACAAAACATGGTAAATGTTTTCTAAAAGGTATAATTTAATCTTGGAAAAATCAATGCACCTTATATTTTTCATTTAAAACTTTATTACTCTTAATTGAATATTAATCATGACAATTATTTTATTACTAATAACATAAGTTGACCGTGATTAAAAATTATTAATGTGATATAACCAAATTTTGGATCGATTTATCCGAAATCAATTTCTATTTAGGAGAAATAATCTTTTAAATTGAATTATATAATCTGTTGAAAAACTATCTTTTTCTTGAAAAATATAATTTTAATTATTAAGTCTTTTTAGTCTTATGTAACATTTATTACCCATTAAATGTGTGTTATTTTATTTTAATATATTTTTAAACATCATATTATATATTTAATTTAAAATTTATTAATTTAATTTTAAAAATACTAAATATTTAGAGAAATATTATTCTTTGAAAAATAATCATTTTACCTGGGTGACTAATATTTACCCAAAACAACTAAATATTTATGCCAAAAATAATTTATCCATTATTAGATAATCATGAACCACTTATTTTAAATTTAAAATCTATTTAATTTTATGTATTTATTAAAACTAATTTTAAAATACTTATATATAATGTATTTTAAATATCTTTTGAAAAAAATATTACTTACATTTTAAAATATTAAATAAAGTATTATAATTTAAACATGAGATTTTAAAATATATAATTTTACTTAAAAGAAATAAAATTGTTCATGAAAATTGTTTCTTTTGTTTTAAGAAAATAATATACCCAAGCAATGTTACAAAAGTCATTTTATTTTAAAAAAAGGTATTTTCTACTATTCAACTAAAAATCAATTATTTATGAAAAATTCCAAAAACTTATATATAAATAATTCATCCATGATAAATATAAAAAGTTTGTTACTTTTTTCCAATTCACATCCAAAAATTGATAAATTTAAATTTAAAATGATGTAAAAAATATCATTAATTTTTTATAGGGAATAATTTTTTGGTATATTGAATATTGTTTTAAAATGAGTACTAAACATAAATATATCAAACTTGAAAAAAATAAATTTTATAAAACACATTTTAATAATAATAATATATTTTATTAGTTTCTTTCCTATACTAATTCAGTTTGATTTTTAAGGAAAAAATTTATTTTTCTTTATATATATATATATATATTCATTTATATATTTTATAATTATATTACCATAGTTTATAACTGTTAATTTTATATCTACCTTATGATGGATAATATTGGTTTGGTTTTTGGTGTTGTGTGTAAAGAAATCCATAGATCATAATATTTATTTAATTACAAGAACTGGGGTCATAACATTTTTGGTTTTTAATGATTCTAATCCTTAACATAAAAGGGTTTCATATAATTTATACATGGGATAAATTAGTATATGTTTGAATATAGTTGGATTTTAATTTGGGTTAATAAAATAATATATGTTTTTTTTCAAAGGGTTACACATCAATATAGTTTTATCATGTTGATTTGGTGAATGGAATAGAATTCAAAACTAAATCACTAGAGTCATGCATATATGTAAAAAAAATGTATGGGGTATGTGGAATAGAAAATAAAACCCCCTTAATTGAATAATAAGTTTTATATTCCCTCCAAAGTTAACACATACCATGACATCAAACATTAAACACGTAAGTTTCATACTAAATATTGGTTCCCTTGGATTATCCTGCATGAGGTGTTGTAGAAATGGCTAAACCTAGGAGGTTGGTACCCAAATCCTTCAATAATATTAGTGTTAACTTATCTAGTAATCCTATGAGATAGGATACTAAACCAATAGAGTTTATTTTATCCATATTATGGATTAGGATAAATATTAGTTTACTCCACTATCAAACTGTCATATCTAATATGATTGGAATAATGAACTACCTAAAGTACTAAGTGGGGATATTTATATTAAAGAATACACACTACCTGGTTAAGTATATATATTTTTCCACTAATAGACATGATGTAAATAAAATGGGGTCATAATTTTAGTGGGAGAACATTCAATAAAATTATTTATTTAATTAATGTAAAAAATGATACTCATCTAATAAATGATTCTATTATAAATATATGTATTAATGGACATAAAAAATATAAAACAAAACAATCATATAATAAAAAATGATATTTATCCAACAAATGACCTTTTTAGTGGTATAATTCTAGGATAAGGGGTCACTAAACCCACCATATAATGGTACACCACCCAATACAATAATTAATAAAGAGAGATAATAATGCATGAATCCCACATTTAGTAGTCCACAAGTTGGTGACTAGCACCGAGGGTATATCAGTCAAAAAAATTAGAGGAACTAACCTCTATAAATTATAAGGTGTAAAATATAAAAATAAAAAATATCAATCAACACCATGAATAAACCAAAATAATTCCCAATGCATGTATTTTTGTACATTAAATTAATGGAAAACTATAAATTCTATAATAAATACTATGTAGAGACAAAAAATTACAAACAATCATAAAAGCTACTCAATGAATTCTATGACCTAGTAATGTCTTGTCTAATCACAAAAAAGATACTATTGACCTATAAAATAGTTTATATATACATAGGGTGAGCATAACATGTATAGTTTGTAGGATAATCCCTCAAAAATCTCATGAAAAATGTGAAATGATATTATAAAAGTTAAAAAAATTAATCTAACTCATCACCAAAATAGGTAATACTAGTGTCTCATCCTAAACATGAACCTATACCCAAATATATCATAAAATAAAATAATTATATATAAAAATTATATATGTAAATTAAGGTACCCTACTTACACTTCATCACTGATTTTTTGTACTCTCACACCCCAATATCTACACCTTGTGTGTGTCCCACTTACAAGTCATCTTACACCTCATGTAATCGTATCATACCCACTATTCCTCTATGCATAGATCAACATCTCAACATCATCATATTATATTATTAACCATGTTTATTCCTTGAATCCATTAAATCCTATGTATGTGTGTTATACCTGAATTCTTCACAACCCATACGTGCATGTCAAGGGGAATCTAAAGCCACCATGCTTGGATAAAATCATGCACCATACCTCAAGACATTAGAGACCATATATAAATGTATTTTAAAACCATGATCCATCATATCCCTTGTAGGAATTCACCCTATACTGTAAGTTATCAAAGCCTAGGATACACTTACACACCAAATTCTAGACAGAGAGTAGGGGAGAGGTAGAAATCATCCATATATTCCCTTACCTTTCTAGATATTGGATAAAACACATTGGAAAAAGTTAGTTATTATTTATCCTATAAACTCTAGTAGGGAATAATGTGAAATCATAAAATATATTGTATACCATTCCCAAACCATATCTAGAACAAAACCAAGCCTTAAAACCATCTTCCACTATTATCATGAGGGACCCCCCGTTTTCCACTACTATAGCCCATGCTATAAATAAGAACACAAGAAATGAGATTCATGTTAAATAAATAATATAAATTAGTACATTATTACTATTTTACTCTTAATGATTAATATTTATAATCAATATAGAAAGTGTTGATGGAGATTTTAATTCCATAATTTTATTCTCAGGCATGCCATCATTATCAATACATTACTAAACATTTAATATACTTCCTTTAGCAACATCCCATAACATAGGTAAATTATTTTTTACATTATTATTAATAAATTATATGGGTACTCTAGGAATATTCTTAATACACTGCAACAAAATCTAATATTTCTTATAGAGGGTTTTACCGTGTGAGGTGATGGGAAATGGATAAATAATATTTGGCCAAAAGCCCTTCTAAAAAGAATCATGCAATAAAATAATTGTTGAAAATGAAATTATTTAAACTCGTATTAACCCACTATGTTTCCCACAACATTTCAAACAAAATTAACATTCCAACCATCATGGGAATCAACTATCACAATAGAATGAGGTCCCAACCTATTGTTCAAATAGGGTCTCATCCATATAAAAAAACATCAATCAAAGAGCCCCAGTCTCCCAATCCATTCATTATAATGGTAATAAAACCACCTAAGGTTATTAAAAAATGACTACAAGGATAAAAAATGATATATCTCATAGAAATTACAACTATATTTTCCCGCACGTAGGCAAAGACACTCAAGCCATAAAACAAAGTCATACAAGCCTCCATAACAAGAATGACATCACATATCCTAAAAGCCTTTATCTTTAGAAAGAAACCATTTTAATTATAGTCATGAATTAAATGGTTAATTGTTCATAGGTTTTTTGTAACAATAAATTTTTACAACAAAAATATTAAAATCTTATAAACAACTTAAACATGTACATATATTTCTTCAATTTTCATCATAAATATGGGAGAACACATATCAAATTAACCTGTCTTTATCATTAACCAAATGAATAAATTTATCATAACTTTATGTTATTTATCTATTTTTTAATAAAAATATCCTATTTATCCCAATAACAACCACAAAACAAGGATAACACATTATCTTAGAAAAATAGTAGGAATCAATAGGTATAAATTGATTGCGATCATAAGCCCAAACTACAACATCATTATTCCTTCAAATCACACATTATTATCTAATTTAGGTTAACTACAACATTTTAAAAATAATTAAATAATGATAATCCCATTATTTCAATTTAAATCCTAATAAAGGTAACATATCCACTATATCATTAAGAAAATATCAACATTCTCTGTGAAAGAATGGATCACTAAGCGCCATACTCTAATTAGATCTCCTACAGGAAACCATTGATCCCCAAAACACCAACACAACAAGATCCATTTAAAATTTATCTATATAAAATATAAGAAAATCAGTTAGAAAACAACCATAGAATAGTGAATATAAATGAAAGAGAACAAACCCATCAAAGAAGGGAAAACTACCATTGGATCAATACAGATCGATATCTAGAAGGTGGGTGTTGAATCTTATAAAAGGGGTTGTAAAGGAATTAAAATATATATCCCAATTACCATGGGGTTTATAGTTGAATTATTATGGATTATGAGTTCAAATGGGTTTAATAAATTTTTAAGAAAAATATAAATTTGAAGGCCTGACAGAAGACCCTACACTATAGTGCATAGGTGCTAACAAAAGATAAAAACCACATCACAGAGCAAGTGACCACACCATAGGACACCTGGTAAAATTGATGTTTTAGATCTAAAAAATAGACAATTAAATGATCATTTAAACCTATGAAAGAGACTATTATTCATAGGAACCACCAAGACACAAAATTCTAATCCCAAACAAGATGGTTATGTCGTGATCCATCCTTATGGTGTAGAGAACCTAAAACAGAAAGATCCTCTAAAACCTCACCCAATAAAAATTCATACCATATCTCCACATCCACACTAAGAAATTTTCTAAAAATTAAAATATAAGGAAAATATAATCCTCTATGCTACATCACTACTAGATAATTGAAATTTCATCTTAACTTCTCTCCTTCCTCCTCTTTGAATTTTCCCAGAACCTTCAACTCCAAAAAAAGACAAAGTAATGGGATAAAAATGTACAAAACATTAAAAACGACCATTTTTTTCATTAAATAATGTAATTTAAAAATATAATTATGTTTTTGATTTTGAATTAATGTAATATAATTCTCCTATAACTTAAAATAATAAAATTTATTACAAATAAATCATAATTCTAATTTATTTTAATATAAGTTTGCTATTGGGATTAAAAACACATTTTAAAAAAACTTTTTTTATGCATGAAATGTGTTTTTACCTTTGTAAAAGAATATAATATATTGATTAATATTTTTAATGAAATATTTATAATATATAATAAATATAATATTTTAAGATGAATTTTATTGTTTTTACTAGGAAATGAATCAATGTAAATTCAGTTTTATGAATAAAATTTATTTTTTCTAAAAATGTGTATCGTTGCGTTTGCACACTCATTTTAAAATTAATTTTTAAAACATATAGAAATTAAATTTTATAAAATGGATTCCACAATCGTAATTATAATTTTTATTTTTTATAAGACCACTATAATTTTTGGTCATAATTAATTGTAGATATTATTAAAATTTATTACCACGGTAAAGGTTGAAACAGGTTTAGCGAGGTTAAACCAAGAGTTAAGGGTTATAATGGCACATAAACATGTCCATAATTATATTAAGATATATAGACCCTATATTACCCTAACATGAAATCATTATCATTTTATATTGATTATAAATAAAAATTAGGTTAATTATGTTTCAATCTTCCAAGTAATCCCAAGTGTATAATATCCCTTACTTAAAAATGAGAACCTCCTCTATACCATTATTATCAAAGATTGAACCTATTATATATGAAAGTATATGAATAATTTCATTTCTAACAATCTTCACCACATCATAAAAATACTTTTTTGATCATAATACCAATATTTTATTTCTAATGTGCATGTAAAACGAGGTTTCTCAACAAAGTGGTATAACTCTTAACCATGTACATTCAATTTTATTTCATATACCACCTTATCTAAAACTATTGTATGAATCATAAAATTATGGATATAGTATGATCAAAATATTTAGATGTTATTATGATAATGACACAACCATTCCCCACATTTCTTCTATCAAATTAGAAATTAATGTATCGCTTGTGCGTCTATGTGGACTACTTACTCCACACGCCGATATGATTTTTTTTACATCACCATATTTTATATTTTTTTATTATGATGGATTTAATATTTATAAAATATATTTATGAAATAACCTTGAGGTGTTTTGAGTCAAAAGTTTCATTATGACTTTTTTCTCATTCCTTTATGTTTTAGAAATCACAAAAACACTTTCTTTTAATTATTTCTATATATAACGAAATTTATATGCATATTATTTTTATAGACAAGTTTAAAATTATTTTACTTAAGTAAAAAAATTATAATCTAGATACTTAATGAAACATGAAATCCATGTCTTTCTAAATTATGATTCTCTTAGAATTGCAAACCTGATTTCTGTTTCTCAATTCCAAATCACACAGAAAATTGAATCCAATTTCTATTTCACAATTTTGAATTGCATAAAAAATCAAATCCAATTTATATTTATCAATTCTGAATCATTCAGAATCATGATTTTGAATTTCTCAAATTTATGAACCCGGTTCACTTCCTTAAATTTTAATTCACTCAAAAATGAAAATCCAATTCAATGTTTCTTCAATTCCAATTTGAATTATATCCAGAATATATTTTATAAATTTCATAAAGATTTATCTTTTGTTAAATAAATAGTTTTTATATATTTATTAAAGTTATGATATATCCTTAATATAATGTTTTCATTAATTTCTTAAAGTTTATATTTTTATTGACAAAATTTATAATATAAACATATTCAAATATATATATATATATATAATGATATTTTGTTGTGCTAAATGATGTCTTCTAATATGTTATTATATAACTATTTTAAGTGCTAGCTGTACAGGTCCCTCCAAAATTTTAGAAAAAATTCAATCATTGGAGGATAATTCAACCATTAGATATCTTGACTATAAATACCCAATCATTTGAATGATTTTTATGGTGTGAAATTTTGGGAGAATTGATACTTTGTGAGAGATCTACCAAAATTACTTCATTCGAAAGACTTGAAGAGTTTAAGTTTTGAAAAACTTGTTCCAAATACATAAATCTTCAATAAGATTTGTTTTGCTTTATGTGATTCCTATTATTTCTATATAAAATCAAGGGATTCCAAGATGAAGGAATAGAGAGGTTTCGATTACCTGCTTAATCGAGGGCTTCCAGCAGAAGAAAGACAGAGGTTCCGATCTCCTTACAGATCAAGGGCTTGTAGGGATAGAAAAATAGATACCAATATTCAA
Source organism: Viscum album (assembly GCA_963277665.1). Classification (NCBI taxonomy): domain Eukaryota; kingdom Viridiplantae; phylum Streptophyta; class Magnoliopsida; order Santalales; family Viscaceae; genus Viscum; species Viscum album. The sequence continues at coordinate 1,584,501,966 of OY728141.1, read as the reverse complement.
ATCGAGGGATTACCCTGGTGTGGGTAAGACATACTTTCTTGAAATTATAAATAAATGAAACTTTATCCAAGGTGTTTTGGATACCCTACTCTTTGGGTTAAAATATTTTTACCATTTTTTATGTACTTGAGATTTCCACTGCTATTTATAACATTAAGAAAGTTTTTTACTATAATTTCTTTTTTGTTGTAACTCTGATATAAGATTCTATAATCTTTAAGGTAGAATCTTATTTAAGTATAACTATGTAATTATTTTATTACACATCATTATTAAACTAATTTTTTTTCCTTAAACTTATAGGATATAGTTAAGTGAATCAATTTTTTTTAACATTGTTAAACAAAGTTTCTTTAAGGTTAGAAACAAAAGTTTTTGAACTTACAATCCCCCCTCTTGTAATTGTTCTATATACATCTTACATTTAGATTATACAATTGGTATCAGAGAAGGTCTATGAAATAATAATATATAAATTTATATTAGAATAGGTTTCTACTATGTTTATATTACTTGTATTCTGTTAAAAGATAGATTAATTTCTTTCATAAACTCTTTGTTTATAAGTATATATTACACTAACACGTGAAGTGAAATTTTTTGTTTTGTAAGATAATAGGAATGAATGTAGGATCCTTAGAAAATCAGAATTCTATAAGACCACCTATTTTTATGGAAATGATTATGAATATTGGAGAGATATATTGAAGACTTTTTTTAATCAATACCAGTGTGGAAAACATTGTTATGCTTACTAAAGATTATAAGATTCCAGAAAAGGAACTCAGAACTTTTAAAAATAAAGAAAACAAATAATATCATATAAACTATAAGGTACACAACACTTTTCTTTGTTCTATGACCAGGAATATATATATCCAGATATATTATTGTGAAATATATAATAGAATTTGGAAGAAACTAGAAGTTACACATTATGGAACATCAAAAGTTATAGAAACTAGAAGAACCATGATTAGAGCATATTATCATGGTTTTGTTTTTCCCTATGGAGAACCAATAGTTAAAGTTCAACAAAGATTCATGACTATTGTAAAAATTCTATGTTCAATGGGAGAAAAAGTTATAGAAGATGATATTTTTGTATATAAGATTGTAGACATCATACCTAATGAATGAGAATGAAAGAGAACAACTGTTGATGTGTTAAGAAAAGTCACAATAGTTACTCTTGATGAGTTATTTGGAAATATCTTACAACAAGAGGATAAATTGAAGAGGGAAGAAGGTAATATAAAGAAAAAAATTGAGTGTTACTTTTACTACTACTTCAAACTAGATGAAATACAAGACTCTTGAGAAAGTTGTTAAGTCAAAAAAGTCTAAGAAAGTTGTTATTTAGTTAGACTCAAGTAAATATGACCAGTCAGAGAATGAGTTAGCCAATCTTGATTGAAGGATGAAAAAGATTTTTTGAAAGAGGTAATTTCCATTCAGATATAAGAAAAAGGACAGGAAGGATACAAAATATTTTTAAGTCAAATGTTATGAATGCAAGAACTCAAGACATATCAGATATGATTTTCCAAGTTTTAAGAGAAAGGACATAAAAGATATACATTTTGAAAGGAATCATAAAAGACATTACAAGATTATGGAAAATAAATTATTAATTTAAAATGATTATTGGAGTGAAATTGGTGGAGAATCATACGATGAATCTACAGATAATGAATCTTTTGGACATAATAATATTGGTTTAATTGCTAAGATACCTATTGAAAACCAATGCTTCATAGTTATAGTACACACTACTTAATCTTTAACTAATATATCATTAAGTGATAATTATCCTGATGAATAACATTCTACATCCTTAGATAAACAATCTTCCTTAGCAGAAGATATTTTACCTAATTTTGAATAAGTATCTTAGTTTTCCACGTTAATTGAAAATGAAAATATCAAGATAAAAAAAATTGATGATGAGAATTCTATAATAAATATTTTAACAAAATAAGTATAAGATATTTCTAAATATCTTGATGAAAAATCATTTAAAATTATTTCTATTTCAAAAAACCTTGAGGAAGATAATTCTGAAAAGGATAAAATTTATAAGGATTTTGAAATTTTTATTTCTCATAAAAATGTTTTAGAGACAAAAGCACATCAAAAAACTAATGACTCAGAGGATAAGAATTTAGTTATTAGACTAAAACCAAAAATATTTTGCATAATTTTTTTAAAAAATTTACTTCTGGTAAAGATAATTTTGATAAAATTTATTCACAAATTCATCCTCTTAGAAATAGTTCTGGATTTGGTTATTCTTACTCAAAACTAGTTTTTAGTAACAATTATTTTGTTCCTCAAAGTACCCCCTTTTGCACTAAGTGTCAAAGTGGTGGATATTGGGAGAAAAAATATTCTTTAAATAATATATAATCCCCAGGTTTTCATAAACGTCAATTTTCTATGTAAATGTGGATTCCTAAGATTTTAATTTTTAATAGTTCCAAATCCAAGAAAGTTTGGATTCCGAAAATCTAATTGTTTTATTTTCAAGAAAAATAAGGAAGTAACAAAAACAATACCTGGTACATGGATATTAGATGTTCCTAAAAGATGAATGGTAACAAAAACATCTTTGAAAATATTTTAAAGATAAAAGGTGTAAGAAAAACCTTCGGAGACAACGCTCAAGGAGAGATAGTTGGTATAGGTAACATCATTCTTCTTAGAAATGCCTTAATTTCAATTGTTTTATTTGTTAAAGGTATTAAGAATAACCTTATAAGCATAAGACAATTATGTTATGAATATTACCTTGTGAATTTTAGGAATAATAAATGCTTACTACACAATTCCAAGGATGAGTGCATTCTTTCCTCCCATTGACCTGAGAATGTTTATAAACATAATTTAGAAGACCTTAGGAGATTAGAATTACCTTGAACCAGTGAAATGGAAGACCAATATTGATTATATAATAGAATATTAGGAAACTATAACTTAAAGAACATATCTAAAATTTCTAAGAAAAGACTTTTTAAGGATCTACCAAAACATAGATTAAATTATTCAAAAGTCTTTGATCGTTATCAATATGGAAAGAAAAATAAGTCAAGATTAATGTCAATTTGTGAGGTCTCAACTTTTAATGCATTATAGTTAGTTAATTTGGACTTTTTTGGTCATACAAAAACAGAAAGTATTTGAGGAAAATACTATGTATTTATTTTAGCTGATGATTACACTAGATTTACATGGGTCTATTTTTAGTAAGAAAATATGAAGACTTTTCTTATTTTAAATATTTTTTAGCCAAAGTTAGAAATGAGAAAAACCTTCGATTAATAACTATTCATAGTTATCATGGTGGAGAATTTGGACATTTAGATTTTGAAAGTTTTTGTAGTAAGAAAGGAATTACTCATAAATTCTCTACTCCTACAACTCCTCAGAAAAATGGTTTTGTTGATAGAAGAAACCAAATTATTCAAGAGATAATAAGAACCATGTTGAGGGAATACTAAATTGCTAAACAATTTTGGGATGAAGAAATAAGTACAACTTTTTATACAGTAAATCATGTCTTAATCAGACTATTTCTTAATAAAACACCTTATGAGTTGTGGATAGGTAAAAAACTAAAGTTTCACACTTCAAAGTATTTGGATGAAAAGTATTACTTTTGAATAAAAAAATATAACTTGCACAAATTCATACCCAAATCCAATGAAGGAATATTTTTTGGCTATTTTTCTATCTCTAAGGCTTATAGAGTCTTTAATAAAAATTCTTGTACTGTTGAGGAAACAGTACATGCTAAATTTGATGAAACCGGTCCTTTCATTTTTAAACAACCCCAATGTAACGACCCATACCTGAATATCCACCTGAATAGTTCTAAATGGGTCAGGTGTTACTACCTTAGGCACACCTCCCCAAATGCCAAAGGTTATCAACTAGAAGTAGGGTTTTTATAGGTATAGTGGGGAGGTTGTACCCTCTCGGAGGATAATAATGGTACTGGTCTGAGTATAATAATAAATATGCAGCAGAATAAACGACTTAGTAGACTCAAACCAAACCCGTAGAGCAGAAGAACATTCAATATTGATAAACAGTGGAAGAAATAAATATAAACAACAGCAGCAGAAAGTAAACAGAACAACATGCTGATCACTTGTAACTACTACTAAACAACAAAACATGCATCCAAATAAATTCATACATATCCATATATATATATATATATATATATATATATATATATAAGGTACCAATGGCTAACCAACTATAGCTACATAACAAGTAAGCATGCTGATATAAGAAAGGAAGAGAAACAAAATAATCTCCAACTAAGAAAGATCTCAAGGTCCATACCATCTCTATGAAACAGTTAATGTAGTCCAGTTCCTGAAGCTGACCTCTTTCCTACATGTAAATCCATAAAGTATATGCACGTCCTGAAGGTCCTGTGCAGGGTGTGAGATGAATCTCAGTAGGATACCACCCAACGGTGCATACCTAATATAAGTGTTTAAGCAGGCATGCAGTTATAAGTAAAACAGTAAAAATTACGATGCACAAATAAACATAAACTCCACTGGTGCTCTGCATCCACCATGAACTGTCACCTGCTTCATCCAATTCCGTAATCTTTATCATGTAACCTAGCACCATGTGCCCCCTGACACCATGTGTCTCAAGTACCAGCATCCCAAAGGCATGGCCGAGAAATAGTAACCTGGTGGAACAACGATGCCTGTCCTCAAATAAGTAACTAGAGGGATATCGATGTCTACCCTCAAATAAAGTAACTGGAGAGACAACGATGTATTCCCTAGAATAATATAACTAAAGGGACATCAATTGATACCCTCAAATAACAATGAGCCTCTACCCCTAACCCGATAGCCCTAATGAAATCCCATAATGGCTCCTCACCTTCCACGTGGCTTCCTACGACAAGCACCCCCAAACCAATAGTACCTAAACCGCAACTAATGAGGGCCTCTACCCACATGAGTGGTCAAAACCTCCGCAACATGTAGTCTCTCTGTGTGCACACTACTCAATGTTCTGGGTGAGTGGAAATCACCAAAATTGTACCCAAGCCACAATGTCTCAGATACCTCGTGTCCCTATGACCATGTCGCTCAAGTCTGATGGCCTCACTATCCCAGTAACTCGAGCCATGCCCAACCTAATAGTCACCCTTCCTCAAACTGACATCCATGATGCCCAATCCTGTGGCTAGAACCACCCAATGTAATGCAGGACAAGCCCAACCTGTGAATGGCATCACTAAAGAATATCTGGGCCATGTGCAACACAACTGCAGTGGTTTCAACATATACAATTCAGCAATTACATATAAAATCAAAAGAGTCACTTTTAAATAGGAAGAACAAACTAAATAGTTGAAATGAACTAACCAAGTGTTTTCCTATACTATCTCTAAGGTCTTTAAAGTCTTCAAAAATTTATATCAAGGTTCAATAAAATAAAATCAATAGTTTAAAACAATACAATTTAATTAGAACAATTTTGCCATCCCCTAACCAAAATTCCCTGATGAGAAACTACCTCTCGCCTGACCCCGCTCAAGGAAAACAGGTAACAGGGTATACCTAAAGGCATCCCATAGGTCAAATAACAATTAAACATGTAGTAATAGGTAAAATAGGGTCACACTCAAAATACCAAAAAATGCTCCAAAGGTTGCACCACCTAAATTCCAAAAAAACACAAAAAGAGGTATGCACCACTTACCCAAGAATCGTAGAAATAGGAATATCCGATATCAAGATCCAATTTGAAGTTGATATTTGTAGATCTACATTTCCATCAAATCCCGACAATTCTACTCAGATGGAAACTATGACGCATGATGCAAAGGATCAAGAATGGAACAGGGTGCGCTGGTTTAGCCTTGTTGTTGCGATCCCGTAGCCACTGACAGATTGATGAACATATGATGGATGAATAATCATGGAGAAGAAATGTTTTTGGCCTTCCAGAGCATCAAATTCTGGAAACAGGGGAGAAGAAGGTATTTTCTAGAATAAGACGTGGCACCATTTCATTTAAGTGAATAAAAAAAAGTACACGACATGTATTAAGAACTACACACCATGTAGTATCCTTTTTCGTACTCCCACTTAATACTAGGTAGACACATGACTTGGAAGCTCCACATGGGTTGACACATGACTTGAAATCATCCAGTACAAAAAAAATAGGATACATGGCGTGTCGAGAAACACTACAAGCCGTGTTGTAAGAAATTCCTACATGGTCATCACATGACATGTACTCGGTGATCACATGGTTGGTAAACACCTAACCCATTAATGAAATGTAGTTTGGAGTACATGGTGTAGAGTCTGAAAATTTCTAGAACATCCCAAATTTTCGCAGTTTCCTCTGAAACAAGTCAAATATTCAAACAGGGTTGGGATTTTGACCCGCTCCAAAAACACGGGTTCTTACAATCTCCCCACCTTAATATAACTCATTCTAGAGCTATGAAATGAATCTCATAGATGGTACCAAATGTACCACCCTAATTAAAGTAACCCAAACTTCCCTGATCTCAAGGGTTCTAGCTAAATTCCTCAAGGGGGCTACCCACCTTAAGAATTTCCTAACTTGGTCTCAACCCTACAAAACTCAACAAGCAAGGGTTCACTAATCTGTTTTCTAGAATCATGGACCTCTTGTGATGCATCATCACTGTTGTGCCTCATTGGTTCTCCCGAGTATTTTTTGAAACCAAACGAATCCCGCTCTGCATCAGGGTCTACCTCCTCGAGGTTCTTCATCCCAATGATGCTCAAAATGAACATGGTGCCTAACACCTCAAGTAACCCACATTATCAATGCCTCGATGCCCAAGTCACCTCAAGTAAACTATATCCTCGATGCCCTGATACCTAAGACACCTCAATTAACCTGTATCCTCAATGTATTGATTCCACGCATCTCATACATATATATAAATATATCACGCACCCGATATGGCACCAATCCCATAGACCAACATCTAGTCAGTCCAGATAAATCCTATGCACCTCGTGCACTCAAAACAGACATGCCTCAATAGGTCATGCCAAAAGGAAAAAAGAAATTCATGACCACACTCGCAGAGTACCTCTAACTGTCGCCATCTCACCAGCCTGCTCAGCCCCTGGAAGCTCCACGACATGAACCTAGCCTGAAGTACAATTGCCTAATTCATAACCTCTCTACGGTGCTACTCTAGTCACTAGCCACTAACCCCTCAGCTAGGTCCCACTGTCCCTTTCAAGTCCTCCTCGTGTAGTTGAAACTCAGCTACCCTCTCCCGGTACTAAACCAGAACCAGCTCCATATACCACAGTTGGTTCTAGTCCCTTCCTACCAATTGTCTGAGAAGGCTTCCTGCAGAACCTTTAAAGATGCCTGACCTATCCACATGCTCGAAACTCCTTTGGAGGATTATCTCACTAAGTCTAAACATGTCCTGGATGTCCACACTAAAAGTAAAACACTGAAGAAATACTACGAGGTGGTATAGATGAGTCCATGGCCTGACTCTACTACTGGAACTCATCCCGTCCTCACTTCCTGCTGTCTGAACCATCTCCTGAAGCTATAGTTCAACCAAACTGGGGCCTATCCCTCTGGTTACCCTCAGCTATAAGCATCTGATTCACAGCCTCTAAGAATGAACACAACCTGAATATATTCACCAGGATCTGAATGGCATGTCGTAAGCCACCCCGGAAGAACCTCACCCTTGCTACGTCATCGCTTACTATACCAGGTGCAAATAGAGACAACTCAGTGAAAGTAGCTGCATAGTCCATGACAGACATGTATCCCTACTGAAGGCTCAAGAACTCACAAGATCTCTCTGTCCTCAGTGTCTCTAGGTAAAAGTGATAGAAAAACTTTTCCTCAATGTGTTTCTATGCTAGTACCTCGTTCCTACGAGCCTAAACCTGCACATCCCACCAGCGCTTTGCCGGTCCTCGCAGTATGTACGTTTCCAGCTTAACCCTCCACCGTAGAGGCATCTCAAGCTGCTCAAAGATCATCTGCATTCTCTTTATCCAGTTTTTAGCCGCCTTTGAACCACCATCACCCTGAAAAAGTTGCAGGTGCTGTGACTGGAACTCCCTCTATCAGATATTCCATATATGACTCTGTACCCTATGCACCTCTACCAATCTTCTACCAGACACGTACAAGGCTAGCTCATAGATGCTCGTCGAGCCATGGTCCGAACGCTGCCAAACCCTGCTGTTGTCCAACCTGCACTGGATTCTAGACCTGTTCCTATCTCTGAGGTTGTACCTGTGGCTCATACTCTGCCTGTACTGAATCCTAAACTGGATCCTACCCCTATTGCACTGTACCATCTCCCGCCTGACGCTTCATCTGAGTTGGAAAAAAGGAATCCACTGAATACCATAAATGTTCAGACAACCCATATATATATAACAATAAATACTGAACGCAGATAAGTAAAGTAGTAAAGATGAAGCATAAAACAACTACCCCTTACTCTCCCCTATCGCAAACCATACCCACGTCATCCCGACCTCATGGCATCCTTAACATCCATTAACAGAGCCAAGTATCAAAAGTACCTCGGGCTATTCTCGTCCCGACAACCAATGTTTCCTCAAACCAATGGCCATGTCACCCAATCCTGATAATCAAAATCACCTCAACCATAATACCTGCCTACTCTTACAAGAGCCAAACCCAAATACCCTGCCACATGCAATTCTAAAAATATATAAAGCATGACATAAAAAATTTAAATAAATAAGAAATTTTATTAGGAATTTAACCTATTCACATTTTGAAAGAGTATAAGGCATGGAAATTGATATTATTCACATGTCATTATCATTTCACAAAGAATATGTGAAATTATGAAATTGAAATACCCTAAATATGTGGCTATAAGAAGCCAAGAAAACAAGCCTTTCCATATTGAGCCAAGGTCCAATTCTCCTTTACCGCACCGAGTCAAGGTTTACATATCACAATCATTAACATCACATTCCAAGTGAGTCACCGAGGTGGAAATCACATAAACTATAATATGAGAAAAAAGAAAATAGAAATTCCCACCCATGGAAACTTGGTCCATCCCTCGTACCTAGGGATGCAGCCACCCAAGAATAAGCTAGAAACCCAGTTTTAGTCACAACCTATCTCCAGTCTACCATATCCCAAATAGTAAAACCAACGAAAATAAAAAAGAGAAGCCTCAATATCATTAGTATCTAGAAAAACACTGCTACTAAATCTTTGTCAAAAGCTCCTCTGATACCACTTTGTGACGACCCAAACCCGAATAACCACCCGAACAGTGCTAAACTGGTCGGGTGTTACTACCTTAGGTGAACCTCCCTGAACGCCAAAAGATGCCGACTAGCAGCGAGGGTCTTATAGGTATAGTAGGGATGCTATACCCTCTTGGAGGATAATAATGGTATTGGTAGGAGTATAATAATAAATATGTATCAGAATAAATGACTCAGCAAACTCGAACCAAATCCATAGAGCGAAAACACATTCAATATCAATAACCAGCAGAAGCAATAAATATAAACAATAGTAGTGAAAAGTAAACAGAATAGCATGCTAATCACTTGTAACTACTACTGAACAACATAACATGCTTCCATAGCAGGTCATACATATCCATATATATATATATATAAAGGGAGCCCATTGATAACCAATTGTAGCTATATAATAAGTAAGCATGTTGATACCAGAAAGGAAGAAAAACAAAATAATCTCTAGCTAGGCAAGACCTCAAGGTCCATACTATATCCATGCAATAACTAATGCAGTCCAGCTCCTAAAGCTAGCCTCTTTCCTGCATGTAAATATATAAAGTCTACACATGTCCTGAAGGGCCCATGTCGGGTGTGAGATGAATCTCAGAATAATACCACCCAATGGTGCATACCAAATATAAGTGTTTAAGTAGACATGTAGTTATAATAAAAAAAATAAACAGTACGATGCACAAATAAACATAAACTCCACTAGTGCTCTTCGGCCACCATGAAGTGGTACCTGCTTCGGCCAATGTCGGAATCTCTGTCATGTAACCTGACACCATGTGCCCCCTGACACCGCATGTCTCAAGTACCAATGTCCCGAAGGCACACCCAAGAAATAGTAACCTAGAGGAACAATGATTCCTGTCATCAAATAAGTAATTGGAGGGATAGTGATGTCTACCCTCAAATAAAGTAACTCGAGGGACAACATTGTCTGCCATCAAATAATGTAACCGGAGGGACAATGATGTCTGCCCTCAAATAACAGCGAGCCTCTGCCCCCAACCTGACAGTCTCAATGCAATCCCCTAATGGCTCCTCACCTTCCATGTGGATTCCTACGACAAGCACACCCAAACCAATAGTACCTAAACCACAACTAACGAGGGACTCTACCCACATGAGTGGTCAAAACCAACTCAACATGGAGTCTCTCTATGTGAACACTACTCAAAGATCCAGGTGAGTAGTAATCTCCAAAATAGTACCCAAGCCACAACGTCTTTCACACCTCGTGTCCCTATGACCAAGTTTCTCAAGTCTGATGGCCTCGACATCCCAATTTGCCGGGCCATGCACAACCTGAAAGTCACCCTTTTTCAAGCCGACGTCCATGACACCCAATCCCATGGCCAGAACCACCCAATGTAACCTGGGACAAGCCCAACCTATGATTAGAATCACTCAAGAATATCCGGGCCATTCCCAACACAACCGCAATAGTTTCAGCATACGGAATTCAGAAATTACATATAAAATCAAAAGAGTCACTTTTAAACAGGAAAAACAAACTAAACAGTTAAAATGCACTAACCAAGTGTTGTTCGATACCAACACTGGGGTCTTTAAATTCTCTAACAATAAATATCAAGGTTCAATAAACAAAAATCAATAGTTTAAAACAGTACAATTTAATTATAACCATTTTGGAATCCTCCAACCAAAATACCCCGATGAGAAACTACCACTCGCCTGACCCTGCTCAAGAAAAATAGGTAACAGGGCATACCTAAAGGCATCCCATAGGTCAAATAACAATTAAACATGTAATAATAGGTAAAACAGGGTCACACTCAAAATACCAAAAAATGCGCCAAAGGTCGCACCACCCAATGTCTGAGAAAATACAAAAAGAGGTATGCACCACCTACCTGAGACTCGTAGTCATAAGCATGTCTGATATCGAGCTCCAATTCGAGCTCGATCTTCGTATATCTACGTTTCTGTCAAATCTCAGCAATTCCACTCAGACGGAAACTGTGACGTGTGATGCAAAGGATCATGCACAGAACAGGGTGAGCTGGTTTAGCCTCATTGTTGCGATCCCATAGCCACTGACAAATTTATGAACAAACTATGGATGAAGAAACTTTGAGAAGAAAATATTTCAGCCTTCCATAGCATCACATTCTGAAAACAAGGAAGAAGAAGGTATTTTCTCGAATAAGACGCGACACCCTTTCATTTAAGTAAATAAAAATAAAATTACACAGTGTGTATTAAAGACTACATGCCATGTAGTAGATATTTCTGTACTATGGCTTAAGTGGAGGTAGCCACATGGATTTGATACTCCACACATGTCGACAAACAACTTGAACTCCACCAGTATGTAGAAAGGAGGATACATGGCATGTTGAGCAACACTACACGCCGTGTAGTAAGCAATTCCTATATGGTCATCACATGGAATGTACTTAGAAAGAACACAGCCAGTATACTCATAACCCATACATGGCGTGTTCTTTAGAGTACACGACGTGTAGTCTAGAAATTTCTAGAACTTCCCAGATTTTTCCAATTTCCTCAGAAATGAGTCAAAAATTCAAACAGGGTTGGGATTTTGACCCGCTCCAAAAACTCGAGTTTTTACACCCAAACTATATCTTCAGTTGTGTTTTCAAAAATTTATTTTTAACCTTTGATTGAAGATTCTTCAAATTGTAACACCCCGAGATTTTATGAAAAATATTATTTTAATTTCATTAATGTCTTTTGTTGTATTCTACACCAAGATTACCTTGCGCTATACGCAACACCGTATTAGCTTACAATATACGCAACACTATTCTTGGACCGTGTTACACACAATTTTGATAATAGTTATTCTATGCAACATTGAGTATATATATATATATATATATATATATATTAAATGTGTCACGAACCGAATCTGGTCACCGCCAAAACCGGCACCAAACCCAGCCCGTGACATGACCCGAAGGGCGTTCCCTATCCCCATGGGCTGGCACAAGTGCCCGTGTATCATTTATTTAGGTTTGGGAACGATTTACCCGAATATGAAGGCATAAACCATTAAAAACAATCAATAAACTGAATCTGAAAAATTTATACCAAACGATGTTTAAAAAAAAACCAGAACTGAATACATAGGTTTAGAGTCAATACAAAAGGTCCAAAGACACAATGGAACAGAAACAAAACAGCCCCATGGACTCCACATGACAAGGGGTCATCACCCCCAAGTTGTCTCCACTACTCCTCCCCAAGGATGAGGACTAACACCCTGAACCGTCAACACCCGTAGCCTTTCCTTTACCTGGGTCAAAAAAAGGTCTACTTACACCCAAGGGGTGTAAGTAGGGTGTGAGCCTAAGCCCAATAGGATACCACCCTATGATTCCAAGGTTCATGCAATACAAGGTGAAAAAGCAAGCAGTTTTAATATGCAATTAAAAGCGGTGACAAATTCCACGAAATGAAACTTTAAATTGAAAACATTTTTCAAGATAAGACTTTCAGAATGTTAACACATTTAAATAGGAATATTATATACTGCATTATAATTCCAAAGACACCCAAAAACAAGGGAAAATACCACAAACCCACTGAGCAACAAAACCGGGAACACCCCTAGGCACTAGATAGTCTCAGGCCCCATGTACCTCGTACCTCAGTGTAATGTAACCATAGTAAAATCCTTTCTCGTGCACGAGCCACTAGTAGGGAACATACCCATAACCTAGTGGTCCCCAATAATAATCCACATAGTTTAGTTAGAGTTGTCGTTATCCAAATGCTAAGTGAAACAGGGACAAAACCCATCCGGTCCACTAGCCGTACTAGTAAAAATCCGCCCCACCTAGGTACCCGGGCTTCCCCATTTGTGCTCAAACAATTTCAGGATTTAACACACATCCATTTAAATGTAAAACACCACTACTGGTCACATAAACCAAATACAGTAGCTATCTCATTTTATACCACTTAAAACACACAACAAACTCTTTGAATTTGAATAAATCAATTTCACAAAATCTCGTGTAGTTTTGCACACAAAGCCTCTTAAGAAACCAACTTGTACACGATGTTAACAATTGTAAGTTACAAAAATAGTAAAGGCAGCCCAATAAATATCAATTAAAACAACAAATCAATTTTTGGGCATCCTCATGTTAAACAAGAAGTGTTCTCTTTGTAAAACCTTCATTTTCACACAAAAGTGGAACCAAAACTTCACTTTCTTTACAAGCACAATTAAAACTCATTATTTGCAGCAATTACCAAAGGGGATAAACATTATAAACAGTATTTTATGCCTTATTACATATCAATAAAGACAACTAAGTATTTATAGGGCATCCCCAAATAAACAAACAAAACACTTCTTTGGAAAACCCCCAATTTCACACCAAATTGGCATTTTAAATTCAATTGCAATGGAAACATCATTAGAACCAATTTTTATAGCAATAATAAAATTATATAAATCTGAAAATATGATAAATACAACATGCTAATACACAAAGATTGCATCAACATTGGAATCACCTACCAAATCAAATGAAACCATTGAATCCTTTGTGCGAAAACACAAACGCACCACCGCCGCACCTCAAGAAGGGTAGATCAAACCTAGAAATAGAAAATTGGACCAAGAAAACCCAAGGTTAAACCTTAGGTACGAACCCCTACCCACTGGTCATTTTTCACTTCAATAAAAAGGGAGGAAACCCTAAAAAAAAAGAATGAAACGCTAATCAATTTGAAAGAGGAAAAGAAATGGACAAACTTACTTGAGAAATCTAGAATGAATCTCCCCAAAACACTATTATATGAAATTTAAAACGGCCAAAACTCAGGGGATGGTCTCACAAGAATTATTAGGTCATTTATGAATTGGAATAGAGGGAAAAGATTAAGAATAGAAGGAGTTATAAAAGTATCAATTTACCTCTCCAAAATCTGGACGATTTCTGAAATCCATAAAGTTTCGACTATTTTCGCGACCCTATCAAGCTCCAAATTGTGGGAGGAGGGCATGGGGTCGCGCCTGGGCTTCTTAGGGTCTATAGGGAGGTAGAATCACCGAAAAATAGATTTTAATGAATAAGATATTAATAAATTAATGAAACAATTTAAAACTGGAAAATGGGCCTTCGGGTTGGCCCAATTCTCAAATAAAAACAAAAATCCCCCATGCTTATGGATTTATAAAGGCCCCAAATTTACATTTGGGGTTAATATATCAGGGGAGAACAATTAAGAGTTGGAATGAGTCAAAAATATCAAAAATTGAAAAAGTTATAAATGAAACAAAATTTATTTTTAAATATGGAATTGAGCTTGCAGTTTGGCCCAATTCATGAAAACTCACCTATTCTCAATAAAACCTTTGGAAACCACCAAAACAAATCATGAGTGGAAAAATAAATTTAAGATAACCCTAAAATAGGTTACGTACGTGACAATTCTCCCCACCTTGAAAACTTTCTGCCCCGGAAAGTCACAGCAAGGTCAAAGCAACAACCAAACCCAACTGAGAAACCAATAGGTACACCCTTGCCAGGTTTCACCCCCAAAGGTCAAAACACCTCCAGTGATCAATGATGGAAGGAATACTGTCACAAACCAAACTTAAACCACTTTCCTGAAACAATAAAGTACATTCAGGATTTATCCCAAATGAAAACTCCTCAAATACAATCCGAACAATACTCAATCAATTTACCCAAAAAAAACAACATTGAACAAGGTTACACTTCCCTACTATAACTAAACCATTGGAAACTCTCCAATATCAATGTTTACCCAATGAATATGTTGGTAGTTAGATATCTTCGAATGATAATACCTACTTCCCAGACAAGTCTAAAGAAAAAAAATATGAGTTACTCGTATGAAGAGACACAAATGGGCTCCCCACCATAAGAGACAACTTAAATTGTTTTCCCGAGACAGAATGAAGACACTAATAGTGGGAGGCCCAAACATACTCTCTAGTAAAAGGGATATACTTCAATTAAATGTTTATGAAGGAATATTCATGAGAATCATAGTGGGTCACCCCACCATAAGAACTGACCATCTTAACCGACCAGCATGGGCCGACACAGAAAGACCCAAAAAGAAATCAAATATTTAGGAAGGGCGCAGGATTAGCCTGCATGGTTTGGGAAACTGTGCACTAACTATGAATATAATTCTTTCTACATGGCTTCCTAGCACACGGCCACTACTAAACGTGCACAACTATGTGCTCAACCATGATGAAACCATAGGTTTGAACTATTCCCATCTTTCATCCTAAGGATAGGACTTTGTACAAGGGTTTAAATGGCCCTGGGATTTTCCCTGACTACGAGCCAGCTTCTCTCCAAGACCTATGGCTGGAGCTCAAATGATTGAAGCACCTTCGGCCTCGTAGTTAATATTTGGAAACCCACTGAATGAGAATTCTTCTTTTCGGTGCCACCAAAAACTACACCGCAGTCCCAAATAAGTTTTCTAGACATAACACATTCCAAACTCACTTTACCTTATCCCGATATTTCACTGAAAGAAGGGCTGAGAAGATACACACACATCACAACTTGTTTCTTCAGGTGAGAAACAATAGAAGTAAAGAACACCTACACTCACATTCCTCTAAAATAGATGATTTTGAAGTTTTTCCAAGGGAGACATTTGCCCAACATAACATGGACTCTCAGAGGATTTCACTACTTTCATCTATACAGTCAATCGAGTACATGACATCATAAGGCATCACCAAACATGACCATTTCAACTGATATAAACAGTTCATGGAGAGGGACCTGATACAACATCCCCAAACAACACACAATTCTAGAAAGTGGCCACAATATCCTATCGTGACCATATTTCCCACACCGGTGGTTTAACATGAATTAATGCATCAAAGAAACTTTGAAGAACCCAAAGGTCCTCTTAGACACCATCGAGACACTCATCCACACTTACAACCAAAGAACACTTCCACCTTCGATGAATCATGAAACATTAGAAACTATGGTTTCTTTCAACCTTCCACAATAACTTTACCACTACAAGAGGATCCAAAAATCAACGAAATGAATGGGTGTAGACTCAATCAACAATGATCGATAAAATATTCCTTATATTGATCAACTGGAGGATTTTCCAATGGCGAAACAATATGGATTGCACTTCAACTGTGCATTAACCCTTAATGGGGGCATACCTTATCCAATGAGAGAACCCAAGGACCCAACCAATCTGGTCCATTAGTCAAAACATGCCTCAAACCAGATCCAAACACATGAAGGGAACCACCGTAAAGGCATCCCAAAACATTTTTCAAAAGAGACCACTAATCGTCCCTACAACACAACTTACTGAACAAACCCAAACCCAAAACACAGTTCAAACAGGAGGGGTTCTTGGACTCAAAATATCCCACAACATCAACATTTTCCAAAAACACATAATATACACCATCCCAAAAAAATCATCAAGAAATCATGTTTTTTTTATTTAAAAACATTTCTTTGAAAACAAATGGTTCAGCGGTAAGCGCATCCACCAATGGTACCCCATGGGCCTTACACATGCATGTTTCTATGCCACACCAGGCACCCTCCTCATTTCCATCCCGACACTCATCCAGTCATGTCATCAACTATCCCTCTTCCCATATAACCCCATGCATGTGGTTGCTCATGAAAATACCAAAGGTTAAAACAAAAATTCTTTCCACTTTTCAAAACCAAAAATGGTCAACCAACACATCCTTTTCCTCAAAACCGCTAACCACGAGATCAAATTCCAACTCACATCTTACAAAACTTTTCAGAAATGCACAACCATTTAAAAAAAATAACTCACTTTCAATATATTCACATCAATTTCAAAACATCTCATCCCATTAAAACACTATTTGATTGTTTAGAAAACTCTATTGTAAACACTTTTCAAAACCAACTTCAATATAGTTCTTGCTTTCAAAAGAGGTGTAAAAACACCATTTTCCATTTCAAAATGATTCTAAAAATTCAGTTCCACCATTTCATAAATCAATCCATTCCTTATTTATTTGAAAATAATTTAAAAAAAAAACTTTATACTTCTTAAAACCAAGTCCTTTTAAAACCAAAGTTCCAAGATTGCAAAACTATAGTACAAAACAATCTGATAGGAAACTAGTTTCAGTGGGTGACTTGGACATATGGTTGGCGGCCATATTCCAATCACTTCACTATCACAGAGAGTGTTATAGGGTATATCCCCAGCTCCACATGGATTGCCAGGCCCTGCGAGCTTACGGAGACCATTAACCCAACCCTCTTTTCATTTCCCCTAACCATCATTAAAACAAGAAAACCAAAGGACATAGATAAATCCTGACTTTACTAGGAAACTTGAATCCTGTCATGAGGTGTGGTGATCAAGCACACTACCCATAACTATAATACCAAGTCCCTACAATCCTAACTCCATGATATCCTGACTCTTCCCGAAATAACATGACCCAAAGAGTTAACATGAACCTCCTCTGATACCATTTTATCACGAACCGAATCTGGTCACCGCCAAAACCGGCACCAAACCCAGCCCGTGACATGACCCGAAGGGCGTTCCCTATCCCCACGGGCTGGCACAAGTGCCCGGGTATCATTTATTTAGGTTTGGGAACGATTTACCCGAATATGAAGGCATAAACCATTAAAAACAATCAATAAACTGAATCTGAAAAATTTATACCAAACGATGTTTAAAAAAAAAACCAGAACTGAATACATAGGTTTAGAGTCAATACAAAAGGTCCAAAGACACAATGGAACAGAAACAAAACAGCCCCATGGACTCCACATGACAAGGGGTCATCACCCCCAAGTTGTCTCCACTACTCCTCCCCAAGGATGAGGACTAACACCCTGAACCGTCAACACCCGTAGCCTTTCCTTTACCTGGGTCAAAAAAAGGTCTACTTACACCCAAGGGGTGTAAGTAGGGTGTGAGCATAAGACCAATAGGATACCACCCTATGATTCCAAGGTTCATGCAATACAAGGTGAAAAAGCAAGCAGTTTTAATATGCAATTAAAAGCGGTGACAAATTCCACGAAATGAAACTTTAAATTGAAAACATTTTTCAAGATAAGACTTTCAGAATGTTAACACATTTAAATAGGAATATTAGATACTGCATTATAATTCCAAAGACACCCAAAAACAAGGGAAAATACCACAAACCCACTGAGCAACAAAACCGGGAACACCCCTAGGCACTAGATAGTCTCAGGCCCCATGTACCTCGTACCTCAGTGTAATGTAACCATAGTAAAATCCTTTCTCGTGCACGAGCCACTAGTAGGAAACATACCCATAACCTAGTGGTCCCCAATCATCATCCACATAGTTTAGTTAGAGTTTTCGTTATCCAAATGCTAAGTGAAACAGGGATAAAACCCATCCGGTCCACTAGCCGTACTAGTACAAATCCGCCCCACCTAGGTACCCGGGCTTCCCCCTTTGTGCTCAAACAATTTCAGGATTTAACACACATCCATTTAAATGTAAAACACCACTACTGGTCACATAAACCAAATACAGTAGCTATCTCATTTTATACCACTTAAAACACACAACAAACTCTTTGAATTTGAATAATTCAATTTCACAAAATCTCGTGTAGTTTTGCACACAAAGCCCCTTAAGAAACCAACTTGTACACGATGTTCACAATTTTAAGTTACAAAAATAGTAAAGGCAGCCCAATAAATATCAATTAAAACAACAAATCAATTTTTGGGCATCCTCATGTTAAACAAGAAGTGTTCTCTTTGTAAAACCTTCATTTTCACATAAAAGTGGAACCAAAACATCACTTTCTTTACAAGCACAATTAAAACTCATTATTTGCAGCAATTACCAAAGGGGATAAACATTATAAACAGTATTTTATGCCTTATTACAGATCAATAAAGACAACTAAGTATTTATAGGGCATCCCCAAATAAACAAACAAAACACTTCTTTGGAAAACCCCCAATTTCACACCAAATTGGCATTTTAAATTCAATTGCAATGGAAACATCATTAGAACCAATTTTTATAGCAATAATAAAATTATATAAATCTTAAAATATGATAAATACAGCATGCTAATACACAAAGATTGCATCAACATTGGAATCACCTACCAAATCAAATGAAACCATTGAATCCTTTGTGCGAAAACACAAACGCACCACCGCCGCACCTCAAGAAGGGTAGATCAAACCTAGAAATAGAAAATTGGACCAAGAAAACCCAAGGTTAAACCTTAGGTTCGAACCCCTACCCACTGGTCATTTTTCACTTCAATAAAAAGGGAGGAAACCCTAAAAAAAGAATGAAACGCTAATCAATTTGAAAGGGGAAAAGAAATGGACAAACTTACTTGAGAAATCAAGAATGAATCTCCCCAAAACACTATTATATGAAATTTAAAACGGCCAAAACTCAGGGGATGGTCTCACAATAATTATTAGGTCATTTAGGAATTGTAATGGAGGGAAAAGATTAATAATAGAAGGAGTTATGAAAGGATCAATTTACCTCTCCAAAATCTGGACGATTTCTGAAAGCCATAACGTTTCGACTATTTTCGCGACTCTATCGAGCTCCAAATTGTGGGAGGAGGGCATGGGGTCGCGCCTGGGCTTCTTAGGGTCGATAGGGAGGTGGAATCACAGAACAATACATTTTAATGAATAAGATATTAATAAATTAATGAAACAATTTAAAACTGGAAAATGGGCCTTCGGGTTGGCCCAATTCTCAAATAAAAACAAAAATCCCCCATGCTTATGGATTTATAAAGGCCCCAAATTTACATTTGGGGTTAATATATCAGGGGAGAACAATTAGGAGTTGGAATGAGTCAAAAATATCAAAAATTGAAAAAGTTATAAATGAAACAAAATTTATTTTTAAATCTGGAATTGGGCTCGCAGTTTGGCCCAATTCATGAAAACTCACCTATTCTCAATAAAACCTTTGGAAACCACCAAAACAAATCATGAGTGGAAAAATAAATTTAAGATAACCCTAAAATAGGTTACGTACGTGACAAAATGTATAAATGAAATATGGTTGGATTCTGTTATACGAAACAACAAAGGATTCTTTCACAACACGCAACCATGACTTGGCTTGCATTACACGCAATCGCGACCTTCCTCGATAGCGTGTGTTGTACGTAATACCGGGTTTTAATAAACAATGTTATATTAATATTGTCATGAACTAGCTGTTATGAATAGTATTAACTAAATTTTTAATTTTATAACATTATTATTCATCTTACACATTTCCAGAACATGGTATAAGAACAAAATAAATTTTTCGGGTAAAATAAGTATTTTTCAAAGAATGCAGTTTTGCCGCCTTTTGATGGCTCACCCACTTTAAATCTAGTTTTTGACATGTTTATAAGTTCAATTTGACAAAATAAAATTCTTCTTTGGAATCAAGAAATAAAAATTTACTTTGGATATATTTTTCATATTATTCTAGTAACTTTCACATTTTAATGAATAGTAAAAACACGCTATATTTTAATTAAAAACAACTTTTTTCATCGTAATATCTTATGTGGTTAAATTATAATATTGAATGGTTTTAAAGTATAAATAGAATATATTTTTACCATTTAATATAATGTATGTCATTAGCATTGATTTTACCTTGAATTCGTAGGTTAAATCAATTAATCTTTTGCAATGTTTTAAACAAAAACCCGTTTTTATTCGACAACGGGATTAATTTTAATTTAATTTCTGCAACTTCGGTGTATTGAATTTTAAAAAATGGATTCCATATTTGGAATCAGTGGGTCCAAATTATGTTAATAGGATACTTTTTATTTTTGGGAATTTTGAATAGTAACTACGGTAAATTTTATTTAACATAGTTAAAGGTAAATCGGGTAATTAAGGGTAAATATAATATTTTAAAATTACCCTAACAAATGTCAAAATCCTATTTTATGACTAAAAGTCGACCCATATCACCTAAGGTTCGGATTAGAATCATTTAATGGACATTTTTCCATGAAAATAACTTAATTATTATTAAAACCAAAGAAAGTGACAACATGCCACTCTCTTAAATCTTATAAGTATATTAATTTTAATTTAGTGACAAACTTCATGAAACTTAGAACATGAATAGTCTCAAGAAAGCTAATGAAATTATATACATCATATAAGTTTATTTATAATTTTTAGGGATTAAATAATTATCATTTATTATGACAGAAAGATGATGCAGTAATTGTCTTATTAATGAAATATTGACAGAATTGATGATATAAATGCCCAAATAAATGTAATTTGAAACTTTTTATGACTTACACTAATTTTATAGGTTAATATGACATGTTATTGTTGATTTAAGTAACTTGTTTAGAACTTATCATTCTATTATGAATTTCATAAAAATCATGTACCAAATAGTGTCAAAATTGACATAAAATAGTTTTTAAAACAAATATTATATTATTAATTGTTATTTTATTCCTAAAAATCTAAGGTTAGGCCAAATAACTTAGATAATATTATATATATTAATAATAAACATCTTGGGGTTCTTTTGGCTTGATATAGTAAGTTTATTAACCATATAGTGTATGAAAACAAAAAGACACGGTAAAAGTTAAATTATTTAACTTAGAGTTAAATCTAATTGATAAGGTTAAAATAATAACCTAAACTTGTCTAAATCCTATTGGTTGATAGGATTTCGACCCATCACCACATTACCTTCGAAATAAGACCCTTTGGAACCATTATAAACCGATTTTGACTTTAATATAAAATAATATTTTGAGATATTCCTAAGGTGCCCCTCTCCTCCCTTATAAAAGGACACCTCCTTCCCCTCCTCCTCACACCAATTTGAGCACTCAAGATCGGCCAACCCCTGACAAAATATCTTCTCCACTTCCCTAGAAACATCCAAGAGGTTCTGGTCTTCATCAAAGACAAATTTTAGTGCCCTAAGAGGAGGTCTCAAAGAGGCGCTTCAAAGAAGAGGTAATTACCGTTACCAATTCTTTCATCTTTATTTCTTCTTCCACTTCTTCTTCTTAGGTTGTTTCATTATGAAGTAATAACATCAGTCTTACTCATATACTTATATGTTATTATAAGTATGAAACAACCCTATTTCACAATCTATCCATCCTACGGAAAAAGAAATCACCGCGCGTGCGTACGTACGGAATACCGTCTCCACGCCGTGGTGTAATCTATTTTCCACCACCACCTTACATGGATGGGTATAATGGTGTAAAGAATAACTATACATAGTTATTACAACATCATATTGATTCTTATATATTGTATAATCCACTCCAATTCAATTCAATATTTATGGAAATGATATCATCACTCGTGCGTACGTACGGACTACCGTCTCCACGACGCGATGAGATTCATTCTCCATGTTAACCATTTAAGAATGATTATAAAGTATATATAAGAAATAATAATGAAATATATGACATTATAAAGCTACTGGATTTATGTATATATATATATATGTATGTCATCTACTTACTTCCATTCAAGACAATAAGGAAAGGAAAACAGCGTTCATGCGTACGTATGGACTACCGTCTCCATGAACGGTGTTTTTTATTTCATTTATCTATCTACTATATATATATATATATATACTGAATATATATGATATATAAATAATATTTTATATTCTGGAAGTAAGTAAATCATGATATAAGTAATAATAATGTCAAGAACAACAAGTCAAAACACCTACGATAAATGAAACGATTTTACCCAAAACGCTTCTTTAACATGAAATTTACAAAAGAACGGGTAATATAATGTCATAAGTGAACAATATATGATATCAGAACAATGAATATGATTCTGTAATAAGTCAATGACATTATTTAAATCATTATACAGGAGGTTCGGACACATACGAAGCAAATCGGACCTAAGGTAAGGGAAATATCACAATCTCACTTTTATCCGAGATTGTTTTTACTTTGGTAATTAATGGGGTGTATTTTATCATCCACATCCATGTTTCCTAAATATGTAATATTATTTCCATCCAACTACAATTGTTTAAATCCAATTTTACCCTTCGGTGAGTTTTTAGTAAAAAATATGAAAGGAATCTTTTGACGTTTTTCATACGAGGTGCTTTTTGACTTTTCCGACAAAAGTACGAAGAATGTTTTTTTTAACTTATACGGAATGAATGGATTTCTAAAAAATTATTTCCAAGAAGATTCCTTTACAAGTATTCAAGTTTATTTTTAATCAACTTCTTTTAGTTTAAAATTGTATGACATGTTAAGAAAGGAAAAGTGTTTTGAAGTAGAAAGGATATTTTCCTCAAGAATGAAGTTCAAGTATTTTATCAAAATTATTTTCCATCTAAGATAACAAAAGGGTTCTATTTTTATCCCTATTATAACATGGATTTGATTATGTTGTGATGGAAATATTTTTTTTCTTTATCTTATATGAATTGTTTTATGATGTCATGTTGTTTATGAATCCCATTTTTATTACATGGGTTACGCTATGATGTATGGTTTATGATTATGTGGCACACATAAGAAAGGATTCATTATAAGATGGGTGGGACCTATATCTCCCTCAAATGCATTGGGTAAAGATTTTATATCTCATGAGATAGACATGGTTGGAATGGTAGGTTATACCGGTTCAGTGAAACAGGACTGGAACGAGGGTGACTCGGTTCAGAAAGGGACTTTATCCACTAAGATAGTCTTGGCAATGAGTCATGACTAACAAGAAATGATTTTCCATGATTATGTGTGCATGCCACAAAGTTTCAAGTTTCATGTTATGATTATGGGGATCTCATTTTCACTTCTATGATTTATCCCATGTTATGATATTATGAACTCTTTTGCAGGTTAAGATTTCTAAAAGCTATGTTCTTATGTATACGATGTGATTGATATTTCTTTTGTTTACCCTTACTGAGCATTTGAGCTCACCCTTTTATGTTTTCTTTTCCCCAGGATATAAAGAAAGGTTTTAGGTAAAAAAAAGGGAAGATCTTTATGGGAGATATTGGAGATCTTTCACCACGATTAGAAGATTACGTTCCGAGTTTCCAAAGACACTAAACTATTACGATCCTTGTGTGTGTGTTTTTGTTATGTACTAAGTATTCCGCAAATGTAATGTAATGTCCATGTACGTTAAGCTTCGGGTCTCTACAGTTGGTATCAGAGGAAAGGTTTAGTCAACCTTTGGAAACTAGGATGCGAGAACTTTAGTGAGATACCTAGAGATATTTCTAAGGTATGTCTAGGGATGTCTCTAAAGTTAAGTATACGTATAGGTTATAGTCCTAGAATTGTGCTAACGATCTTAGAATTTAACCTAAGATGTTAGATATTGAGGGTGCTTTCCCTTTACTATGTTGTCTTCCATAGCATGATTTCGCCTCTCACAAAATTCTTTTTGTGTTTTAGTTAATGGAGGGAACCAGAAGGAATTCGGTTAACATTGAATCCAATGGAAAAATTGGTGACTATGAGCAACAAAATTTTGTAATACCTAGAGATAAAGATATGGTGATTATGCCGAATCATTCATCGCGATATATGATTAACAAGGTGAAATTTAGTGGTATGACTAATTCATCAAAGAAGAGGAAGATAAACTATTATGCATGTTCGCATGTTGAGGAGCATAAAGAAAGGAAGATTGAGATTTATAAAGAAGGGAAGAAGAACCTTGAGGAATACCTCAAATGGAGGGACCGATGTTATCTGTGTGGAGAAAAGGGTCATAGAGTGACAGATTGTTATGGAGTTCAATGTCTTATTTGTGGAGAACATGGGCATTACCCAACTGAATGCCCTGACCTAAAAAGTTACTTCTAAATCAAGGAAGGACTTATTCCAGGACAATCATTGAAGTGGATGGACTGAAGTGTTTATGTATTGGTATTCAAGAATAATGTTGTTGAGGTACTTTTATGGTGTACTGAAATATTTATGTTTTGGTCTATTGTGGTTTTCAATAATTTTATGGAACCGGTAACCATGAAAAGTGATTGAGACATTTTTGGTAAATAGATGATATGAGAATAATGAAGGGATAAGAAGATAATGAGATGTTTGATTGTATTCATGAGCTCATGATTGATATAAAGACTAAGTGATATCATGGTTTGAGTATATATAATTTTTGGATTTTGGTATGTGGAAAGAGTTAACTTTTGACAGCATTCATGTTTTCACTAAGGTTCAATGGGTATTCAAGAGAATACATGATTAAGGCCTTTGAATGTTTGGAATGTGACCAACAAGACATATCTTATGATATATGGGGATCAATGACAGTATTAAATCTATGGTAATTGTTTTCACTATATTATGAGAGTGGACTGAAGTATTATGGATAAGCCTAAAGATTAAAATTGATTATGTTGGACGTAAGTTATTATTGTTTAAGGATAGAAGATTTTCGATATTATTGATGGGATGTTATAGTAATGTAGTTTTAGAAAAAGCACAACCTACAGGATGGGAGACAGCCCATCGCGTCGGACAAGGATGTGGGAATTGAACCCACAACCGAAGTGCGACTGGCCTTTATCGCCTACCACTGGCCTACAGGAAGTCCCTGATTAGTAGAAACTAGTTTTATTATATTAAGCAGTATGATATATGAAGTATAAGTTCATTTTAGGAACCATATATTATTAATATCACTATAGATCGACTTATGTATATAATTTTTGCTAACCTTTTGTTTGAGACAGATGGAATGACCCGTCATTCTATCACATGATCTGCTAACACTTCACGAATAACAAATTCAACTTCATTTATTTAAGAGATGAAGTGTAAATTGTTCTAGGCACGAACAACAGTGAGATTGTACCAAAATAAAGTAATTATTTATTCTAATGAAAATTTTCAACTTTAGGGAAATGATCTTGAAAACCAAAAATGTTGTCCTAGTGATCTTATACCTGATGAATCAGATGGTACCTTATATCATCACAAATCTATGGATTTGTGATTACTGGCTTTTCCATAGCCATGTTCTCTACCACTCTCCATCAGAACATGATGGTTAGATTTCTCTTCCATATCCATATTTCCACCTATGTGGAAACCCAGTGATTAGTTTATTTGGGTAATCGTTACATTTCATACTTTAGTTTTTAAATCCAGGTTTTGGTATTTTTTTTACGATGTTGGTTTCTATTCAAGAAACTTTCGAATAGTAAACCATTTATAACCCCGACGAATTTCGAGGGCGAAATTCATTTTAAGGGGGGTAGAATGTAACACCTCGAGATTTTATGAAAAATATTATTTTAATTTCATTAATGTCTTTTTTTGTATTCTACACCAAGATTACCTTGCGCTATACGCAACACCGTATTAGCTTGCAGTATACGCAACACTATTCTTGGACCGTGTTACACAAAATTTTGATAATAGTTATTCTACGCAACATTGAGTATATATATATATATATATATATATATTAAATGTATAAATGAAATATGGTTGGATTCTGTTATACAAAACAACGAAGGATTCTTTCACAACACGCAACCCTGACTTGGCTTGCATTATACGCAATCGCGACCTTCCTTGATAGCGTGTGTTGTACGCAATACCGGGTTTTAATAAACAATGTTATATTAATATTGTCATGAACTAGCCGTTATGAATAGTATTAACTAAATTTTGAATTTTATAACATTATTATTCATCTTACACATTTCTAGAACATGGTATAAGAACAAAATAAATTTTTCGGGTAAAATAAGTATTTTTCAAAAAATGCAGTTTTGCCACCTTTTGATGGCGCACCCACTTTAAATCTAGTTTTTGACATGTTTATATGTTCAATTTGACCAAATAAAATTCTTCTTTGGAATAAAGAAATAAAAATTTACTTTGGATAAATTTTTCATATTATTTTGGTAACTTTCACATTTTAATGAATAGTAAAAACACGCTATATTTTAATTAAAAACAACTTTTTTCATCGTAATATCTTATGTGTTTAAATTATAATATTGAATGGTTTTAAAGTATAAATAGAATATATTTTTACCATTTAATATAATGTATGTCATTAGCATTGATTTTACCTTGAATTTGTAGGTTAAATCAATTCAATCTTTTGCAATGTTTTAAACAAAAACCCGTTTTTATTCGACAACGGGATTAATTTTAATTTAATTTCTGAAACTTCTGTGTATTGAATTTTAAAAAATGGATTACATATTTGGAATCAGTGGGTCCAAATTATGTTAATAGGATACTTTTTATTTTTGGGAATTATTAATAGTAACTACGGTAAATTTTATTTACCTTAGTTAAAGGAAAATCGGGTAATTAAGGGTAAATATAATATTTTAAAATTACCCTAAAAAATGTCAAAATCCTATTGGATGACTAAAAGTAGAACCATATCACCTAAGGGTCGTATTATAATCATTTAATGGACATTTTTCCATGAAAATAACTTAATTATTATTAAAACCAAAGAAAGTGACAACAAGTCACTCTCTTAAATCTTATAAGTATATTAATTTTAATTTAGTGATAAACTTCATGAAACATAGAACATGAATAGTCTCCAGAAATATAATGAAATTATCTACATCATATAAATTTATTTATAATTTTTAGGGATTAAATAATTATCATTTATTATGACAGAAAGATGATGCAGTAATTGTCTTATTAATGAAATATTGACAGAATTGATGATATAAATGCCCAAATAAATGTAATTTGAAACTTTTTATGACTTACACTAATTTTATAGGTTAACATGAAATTTTATTGTTTATTTAAGTAACTTGTTTAGAACTTATCATTCTATTATGAATTTCATAAAAATCATGTACCAAATAGTGTCAAAAATGACATAAAATAGTTTTTAAAACAAATATTATATTGTTAATTGTTATTTTATTCCTAAAAATCTAAGGTTCGGCCAAATAACTTAGATACGATTATATATATTAATAATAAACATCTTGGGGTTCTTTTGGCTTGATATAGTAAGTTTATTAACCATATAGTGTATGAAAACAAAAAGACACAGTAAAAGTTAAATTATTTAACTTAGAGTTAAATCTAATTGATAAGGTTAAAATAATAACCTAAACTTGTCTAAATCTTATTGGTTGATAGGATTTAGACCCATCCCAACTTTAGCTTCGAAATAAGACCCTTTGGAACCATTATAAACCGATTTTTACTTTAATATAAAATAATATTTTGAGATATTCCTAAGGTGCCCCTCTCCTCCCTTATAAAAGGACACCTCCTTCCCCTCCTCCTCACACCAATTTGAGCACTCAAGATCGGCCAACCCCTGACAAAATCTCTTCTCCACTTCCCTATAAACATCCTAGAGGTTCTTGTCTTCCTAAAAGACCAATTTTAGTGCCCTAAGAGGAGGTCTCAAAGAGGCGCTTCAAAGAAGAGGTAATTACCGTTACAAATTCTTTCATCTTTATTTCTTCTTCCACTTCTTCTTCTTAGGTTTTTTCATTATGAAGTAATAACATCAGTCTCACTCATATACTTATATGTTATTATAAGTATGAAAAAACCCTATTTCACAATCTATCCATCCTACGGAAAAATAAATCACCGCGCGTGCGTACGTACGGAATACCGTCTCCACGCCGTGGTGTAATCTATTTTCCACCACCACCTTACATGGTTGGGTATAATGGTGTAAAGAATAACTATACATAGTTATTACAAAATCATATTGATTCTGATATATTTTATAATCCACTCCAATTCAATTCAATATTTATGGAAATGATATCATCGCTCGTGCGTACGTACGGACTACCGTCTCCACGACGCGATGAGATTCATTCTCCATGTTAACCATTTGAGAATGATTATAAAGTATATATAAGAAATAATAATGAAATATATGACATTATAAAGATATTGGATTTATGTATATATATATATGTATGTCATCTACTTACTTCCATTCAAGACAATAAGGAAAGGAAAACAGCGTTCATGCGTACGTACGGACTACCGTCTCCATGAACGGTGTTTTTTATTTCATTTATCTATCTACTATATATATATATATACTGAATATATATGATATATAAATCATATTTTATATTCTGGAAGTAAGTAAATCATGATATAAGTAATAATAATGTCAAGAACAACAAGTCAAAACACCTACGATAAATGAAACGATTTTACCCAAAACGCTTCTTTAACATGAAATTTACAAAAGAACGGGTAATATAATGTCATAAGTGAACAATATATGATATCATAACAATGAATATGACTCTGTAATAAGTCAATGACATTATTTAAATCATTATACAGGAGTTTCGGACACATACGAAGCAAATCGGACCTAAGGTAAGGGAAATATCACAATCTCACTTTTATCCGAGATTGTTTTTTACTTTGGTAATTACTGGGGTGTATTTTATCATCCACATCCATGTTTCCTCAATATGTAATATTATTTACATCCAACTACAATTGTTTAAATCCAATTTTACCCTTCGGTGAGTTTTTAGTAAAAAATATGAAAGGAATCTTTTGACGTTTTTCATACGAGGTGCTTTTTGACTTTTCCAACAAAAGTACGAAGAATGTTTTTTTAACTTATACGGCATGAATGGATTTCTAAAAAATTATTTCCAAGAAGCTTCCTTTACAAGTATTCAAGTTTATTTTTAATCAACTTCTTTTAGTTTAAAATTGTATGACATGTTAAGAAAGGAAAAGTGTTTTGAAGTAGAAAGGATATTTTCCTCAAGAATGAAGTTCAAGTATTTTATCAAAATTATTTTCCATCTAAGATAACAAAAGGGTTCTGTTTTTATCCCTATTATTACATGGATTTGATTATGTTGTGATGGAAATATTTTTTTTCTTTATCTTATATGAATTGTTTTATGATGTCATGTTGTTTATGAATCCCATTTTTATTACATGGGTTACGCTATGATGTATGGTTTATGATTATGTGGCACACATAAGAAAGGATTCATTATAAGATGGGTGGGACCTATATCTCCCTCCAATGCATTGGGTAAAGATTTTATATCTCATGAGATAGACATGGCTGGAACGGTAGGTTATACCGGTTCAGTGAAACAGGACTGGAACGAGGGTGACTCGGTTCAGAAAGGGACTTTGTCCACTAAGATAGTCTTGGCAATGAGTCATGACTAACAAGAAATGATTTTCCATGATTATGTGTGCATGCCACAAAGTTTCAAGTTTCATGTTATGATTACGGGGATCTCATTTTCACTTCTATGATTTATCCCACGTTATGATATTATGAACTCTTTTGCAGGTTAAGATTTCTAAAAGCTATGTTATTATGTATACGATGTGATTGATATTTCTTTTGTTTACCCTTACTGAGCATTTGAGCTCACCCTTTTATGTTTTCTTTTCGCCAGGATATAAAGAAAGGTTTTAGGTAAAAAAAAAGGAAGATCTTTATGGGAGATATTGGAGATCTTTCACCACGATTAGAAGATTACGTTCCGAGTTTCCAAAGACACTAAACTATTACGATCCTTGTGTGTGTGTTTTTGTTATGTACTAAGTATTCCGCAAATGTAATGTAATGTCCATGTACGTTAAGCTTCGGGTCTCTACACAAATCAGGAAAATACTCAATAAAATATTTATAAATTATTTAATATAGAATATTTTATATCCTATGTTGATGAAAAAGTTCTAAAAAATCCAAGCCAGATGTTTCTAAGGAATTATCCCACTGATAGTATCATTAGTGATGTACATCAACCTATAAGGACTAGAAGTTACATAAGAAATGAAGTAGAACATCTATAACTTCTTTCCAAATTATAACCTAAAAGTACTGATGATGCTTTATGTGATGAAGATTATATTAAAGCTATGCAAGATGAGCTAAATGAATTTGAAAGGAAAAAAGTATGGACCTTGGTTGAAAGACCAAAAGAATCTTCTATAATTGAAGTAAAGTGGGTCTTTAGAAATAAATGTGATGAAAATGGAATCATATTAAAAAATGAAGAAATATTAGTTTCTAAAGTCTATAATCAACAAGAAATAATATAATATAAAGAAACCAATGCTTCAGTATCTTTAATTAAATCTATTCGAGTTCTCATAGCCTTTGCAACACTCTTTAACTTTAAACTTTTTCAAATGGATGTGAATTTTTCTTTCCCTAATGGATATGTTAATGATGATGTTTATGTTTAAAAAACCATAGTTTGAAGACAAAAAATATTCGGAACATGTTTTTATACTTACCATATCCTTATATGGTATTAAACAAGCCCCCTAGATCCTAGTATGATATGATTACATGATTTTTGTTACAAAATAGTTATGTTAATGGAACTGCTAATCCAACTCTTTTTATAAAGAAAGCAAAGAAAAATGTTTTAATTGATCAAATTTATGTTTATGACATTATATTTGGATCAAATCATCAATCTTGAACTAATTATTTGGAAATATTATGAAATCTGTGTTTGAAATGAGTATGATGGGTGAGTTAACATTTTTCACTTGTTTTCAAATTTCTAAAAAAACTAGAACGAACCTATATATCTCCACATAAGTATATTGAATATATTCCTAAAAATTATGGATATGACAACACTAAAATTATAAGTAATCTAATTAGTACCTTAAATACTCTTGATCTTGACGAAGCTGGGAAACTAGTAGATCAAACATCTATTAGAGGTATGATGAAAAGTTTACTATACTTAATAGGTAGTCATCCAGACTTAATGTTTTTAGTATACTTATGTGAAATATATCAATATAATCAAAAATAATCCCATTTAAATGTAGTAAAAATAATTTTTCCTTATTTAAATGAAACTATGGTTTTAGTACTTTTTTATTCTTCTAGAAATGAATTTATTTTGAAAAGTTTTTCAGATGATGAATTTTGTGGTTGTAAAATGGATAGAAAAATTAAATCCAAAACTTGTCATTTCTTAGTAGATTCATTAGTTTCTTGGTAATGTAAGAAACAACACTCTGTAGCACTTTACACTGCTGAAGCTGAATATACGACATCTGGAAGTTATTTTGTCCAAGTGTTGTGGATGAAATACACACTCACTGATTATGGCATGAGTTTTACTAAAACTCAAATAATATGTGATAACATTAGTCCCATATCCTTAAGAAAAATCCATGAAAAAAATATCATGAAAATTACATAGATATTAGGCATCACTTTCTTATGGACTACACACTTAAAGGAGATATAATTTTATAATTCATCAGAATGCAAGAACAACTTGATTATATTTTTACAAAATCATTACCTTAAGATAGATTTGAATACATTAAAAAAATATAGGAATAACAAACATAAGGTAATCATTAATATATTGTTTTTTTAAATCTATCTCCTCATATTAAGATACTAATTTTCATAGGGGGAGTACATTTTATGAACCTAATAATTCTTTTTAACCTAATAATGTTTTTTCGGAACCTAATAATGTTTTTGGGAAACTAATAATGTTTTTTTTGAAAAAAATAATGTTTTTCATAATCGAATAAAACTTTTCGTAATCTATTATATCTAAGAAAAATCTTATCAAATACTATAAAAAATTCTAAGAAATCATAAAGGTACATTTTATTACTTCTTAGCTATTAGTTTCTATTTTATTTATTGGTATTTCAATGTTTTTTAAGAAAAATTTCAATGGATTTATCTTTTCTTAAATCCATTTTATTTATGTAAAATCTCAAACAATTGGAATCTATAAAATTTCTTCAGCTTAATCACAACTGTCAGATCATATCAGATCAATGTAAACCATTTGATCTATCTTGGAAGTCGAACCATCATCCCAGTGCCTATATAAATGGGGGACCCCTCATGTCCCACATTAAACTCTACATAATTTTTTCCCTAGATGTTTCCTCTCTTCAAAGTTCCCATTTTGGTTCTCATATTTTTTAAGTTCTAAATGATTTTTTCAATCTCCTCTCATACATTAATTCTTATAAAAAATGAACTTAAAGATTGTACGATCTTCAAAGAAAGGTTAGTTTATTGGGATTTATTTATTAAGTATGATTATTTGATAAAAAGGATTATAAATTTTCAAGGATTGGAAATTATTTTCATTTCTAAGAAAAATTGTGAAAAATATCATATTTATGTGGATTTGGATATTAAATTCTTCCAGTTAGTTGAGTTCTTCAATGGAGAAGGAAAGGATAAGTTTTAGTTCAAGAGTTATGGAAAAACTTATTTTTTATCTTAGAGGAAATCTGTAACTATCATTGAGATACCATATGATGGTGAAGCTTACTATTTCTCTCATACGTTTCCAAATTCTTAATGATCCTTCGATAGAGTTAAGGCAATTGATTGCTTAGGAATTAAAAGAATTTAGAAACCCAACCTTTACAACCTCTTAGAAAACTTTAGGATTATGGAATTATGGATACAAGGAATTTAAAACCTAAGGAAATGAGACAAGGATACCTTAAAAATAACTAATATATTTATGATGGATTTTCTAGTTAATCTAAGGAAGATTAACATGGTTAAGTAAATCTTCCTTACTATCAGTAAGATTAAGGATGAGTCGATCAAATCTTAGATCATGATGTATCCAACAATCTTGTCCAAGCTTATTGTAAGCAGTTTGAATTTATGCAATGTTACTTCTATTTCAAAGCCAAAGAAATTCAAGATTATTCTTTTAAGTGATGGAACACTTAAAATAATTAAATTTTTATTTAGTGATAATACAAACCAGTTTATTGAAATATATAGAAAGTCAAAGAAAGTTGGAGAATGATCAATGAAATAGGCCGATGAGCCTAATAAAATAAAGGCACAAGTCTCAAAAACATAGAAATCAACTCAAGATTCAGAACCTCTAAAGTCTAAGAAACAAAAAATATTACCTAGATAAAGTTTCAGTAAAGTGGAGACTAAATAAAGAGTTAAGAAAAGAAGTAGATGTAGTATTTGGGTTAGATCTTGTAGAAGCTAAATATTTAAAAATATGATAAGATAAAGAACTAAAGAAACAAGAAAAAAAGAATAAGCTTAATAAAAAGATGACTAAATCTATATTGTTTAAGATTTATTGAAATATATAGAAAGAGACTCAAAAAATATTCAATTTACAGAATCATTTCTTTGAGAAACTAAACCTCCTCAATAATCTCAACTATTTACAGTAGAGAATATCCAATTAGTAAAAGGAATGGAAATCATTACAAGATTAGTTATGATTATTAAATGACCATCTCAAGAAGAATAAGAAGGAGAAAAAACATTCAATAAAAAGAAAATGATTATGAGATTCATCAAATAAAATAAACATAGATGCAAAACCATTCTGACCAGTTATATTTAAGAACATCCCAAGCCTCTTCATCAATGATTTCCTCAAAATGTAAATCAGTTTATAAGTCTCTAGCTTAGAAAGAAAATGTTTTTTAATGTGAAGTTCAAAAATCCCCTCTGATGATAAAGGTGATGAAGGTCAATATGGTGATGGTAGAAATAATAAAAATCAAGATGATGGTGATGATGATTATAATAAAATCATTCATGTTTCTGATGAAAGGGATGTGTTTCATAAATCAGAGAGATTAGAATCCATGAAAGATAAAGGGAAGAAAGTAGATATTAGAACATCTAAGCAATCTGAATCAGAAATAGAACGATCTTCCTCTTATATAGGAGAAGACTTTATTGTTTAGTATTTAAATAAGTTGGTGAAATCCATTCCTTACTTTGTGAACCTTAAATCAAGATGTTAGCTAATTCAAGATTCCATAAAATAGAAATTGCAATCAATAAACCTTTTCATGGAGAAGCTCATAAAACATGAAATTGATTTCAAAAGATTTGTTCAGAATTACGATTCTCATAGGAAGTCTTGAAAAGATATAACAAAGTGGCCCAATCAAATCAAAAATGATATTATAGCTTTTGATGATATGTTTGCGACAATAAAGGTTTCCTTCAAAGAATCAGAATCCAAATTCAAAAATCTTTCAAACAACTTCTAAGAAAGGTTAAAGGAAGAGAAAACTATTATATTGGAAGAAGATAAGGATTTATATGGGAAACTGAATTTTATTTCTCAACATGTTAAAAGAGTGAAGGAAAATAGAGAAGAGGTGGATGAGAAGCTTAAGTCTTAAGAACAAATGATTAAGGCTCAATAAGAAAAGATTAAAATTCTAGAGAATAAGAGTCAGGATCAAGAAGCACTCATAGTGAAGTTATAAGATGATCATAAGAAGATTAAGAGGTTTAAGGCACTTATTAGACTCTTAATACTAAAGAAATTTTGATATTTCTAAAATTTGTAAACTTTGTTTTATAAAACCTTTTAAATATAAAATTATTATTATTATCTGTTTCATAAAGTTTATTTTCTAACATTTTTTGTACATAATACATTTCCTCATTTTTTTGAAATTCACAAAAGGGGAGAAGAATGTTCTAAAAATAATATTATTATAAGGAGGAAATTGTTCATAGAAGACATCCTTAAATTAAGAGGATAATTTTTTTTCTTAAGAAAGGATGAAAATTATATAAAATTAGAATATGATCTTTAGGGGGATTTCTTAACCTAAGGGGAGTTAGTCGTATTCATATTAAGTCACAATCTGAGGGGAAGATAAGTTTTTCTTTAAAATATAAACTCTTTCAGTTTTAATATTATTTTCTTAAATCGATTGTTTATGCCTTCCAAAAAGGGGGAGATTGTCAAGTTAAAAGTTTCTTTATGAAGTTTTCTCATTCCTTTATGTTTTGAAAATCACTAACACATTTTCATTTAATTTTTTATATCTATAAAAAAATTTAGGTGTATCTTATTTTTATAGCTTAGTTTAATTTTTTTTAACTTAAGTCTAAAGAATAAGTCATATCCTTAATGAAACGTAGAATCCATTGCTTTCTCAATTTGGATTCTCATAGAATTTTGAATATGATTTCTATTTCTAAATTCCAAATCATACAAAAAATCTAATCTCATTTCTGTTTCTCAATTCTAAATTGCGTTAAAAATAAAATCTGATTTATATTTCTCAATTCTAAATCATCAAGAATCCTAATTATAATTATCTCAAATTTATGAATCTGATTCACTTACTTAAATTATGATTCACTCAAAAAATGAAAATCCGATTCATAGTTTCTTCAATTCTGATTCTCAATTATATCAAAATCATATTTTATAAATTTCTTAAATATTTATCTTTTATTTAAGAAATAGTTTGTATATATTTCTTAATGTTATAATATTTCCTTAAAATAACGTTTTCATGACATTCTAAAAGTTACAATTTTTCTTAACATAATGTTTTATATAAACAAATTAAAATATACTTAATGATATTTTTTATGCTAAATGATGTCAACCAATCTATTATTATATGACCATTGTAAGTGCCAGCTGTACAGGTCCCTCCAAAATTTCAAGAAAAATTTGATTGTTGGAGGAGAATTTGATCGTTCGACATCTCACCTATAAATACTCAATCATTTGAACCATTTCAATGGTGTGAACTTTTTGGATAATTGATACTCTATGAGAGATCTTCCAAAAACATTTCTTGTGAAAGCCTTGAAGAGTTTAAGTTGTGAACAACTTTTCCACATACTTAAATCATCAACATGATTTGTTTTTATTGTGTGATTTTGATTTTTGTTGTTTAAAATTGAGGGATTCAAAGATAAAGGAAGAAACAGGTTCTAATTACCTACTTAATTGAGGGATTCCGACCGAAGGAAGATAGTGGTGTTGATCACTTTACAAATCCAGGGCTTGTAGGGATAACAAGACAAATACTGATCTTTGTATTAAGGGCTTACCCTGGTGTGGGTAAGACTGACTTTATTTAAAGTATAAATAAAGGGAATTTTATCTAAGGTGTTTTAGATACCCTACTCTTTTGGTTAAAATATTTGTACTATTTATTATGTACTTTAAGTTTTCACTACTGTTTGTATCATTAATAAAGTGTTTTCTTATACTTTTTTTTAACTCTGATATAAGATTATATAGGATTTAAAGTAGAATATTGTTTAAGTATAACTATGTAATAATTTTATTACACATTATTATTAAACTAAGATGTTTTTAATTAAACATACAAAAGAGGGTTACGTGAATCAAATTTGTTTAAAATTGTTAAATAATGTTTCCTTAAGGTTAAAAATGATTTTTCAAGTTTACAATTCATAACCTCTTGTAATTGTGCTATCTACATCTTACATTTAGATCTTATAAGGTGACCTAAAAGCTTCTTACATAAATATTACATCTTATTGGATGGATATTCATTACATATCAATACATTCCACACTAGACTCGAAAAGATTTAGGGTCTTTAGAAACATGAATTCCTAAAAAAATAGTATGTATAAGAACTAAATAACTCCCCACTTAGATCTTCACAACTATAAACCTTCTTATACATATCATACTTAATATATTTATTCATATCCTTGGGAAAAGGTAACATAATAATAGGTGAGCTCAAATTCTTAGTAAGGGTAAATATGGGATACATAAATGAAATATTATTCATAACATGAGAATAAGGATAAGAAAACATTACATTTTCATTTTAAAATTATAACCCATCATTCAAAGTGTTGGAATCATCCATGTTTAATCATGTTTTAATGATCACAAATCCTATATATCATGTAAATATAGTTTAATCTGTTTCCATTCATGTGTAAATATTGTTGGTTTCTTTATGATTTAAATAAACCTACTCAAGATATTAATTTCTATAAATCATGTTTGATTATTTTAAACTATATTTAACTTTAGTCTATAATGATTTATTTTATGAATGATTAAGTATAATTCATTATGGGAATATTACAGCTTAATTCTATATAGAGATATTTGGCAAAGTCTGAGAAACCGTGAGTCTGCCACCAGTTCTGGTTTTCTGGGAAATTACCAAACACTGTGACTAGACACCATGACCAGACACCATGTCCAGACACCGTGACCCAAACACCGTGACCTAGACACCATGACCAGACATTGTAACTTCAATACCATGACTAGACACCACGACCAGAAACCATGACCAGAAACCATAACCAGTTTCAAAGTTGTTGAAAACAATGACACCAGTTCCTTGTTAAGACACCGTTTGATGTTTGGTAAAGGACCCAAAACCATGATCCTAACACCGTATCTGTGCTACTAGTTCCTGATATCTATACAACTATTCCATTATAATTATATCACCATTAAAAGTTAAAGAGGAAGACACCATTTTGTGGGGACGCCGTTTCCATGTGACACCATTTCCAGAAGAACCATGACACCATTATTTAATCTATTTTTTCATTTTCAATTTAATTTATAATAGTAATATTTGAGTCATTTAAATGCATTGACATAATTAATTTCTCTTTTTAGACTTGTCACTTGACAATACGAGGTATGAGGTGCAGAATAAATGCATCCTGTCAGCTCCAACACATGCACTATAAGAATAAAAAAATAAAAGTGTGGCCCTAAAAAAGGGTGGAAGAGAGAAGAAGCATGAGTATTCTTGAGAAAAGAACCAACACATGTAACAAGACACATTTAAAGAATACACAAAGAATTAATGAGTCCAAAAAAGGATGGGATACCACAGATCGGAGTCAAGAACATCTTCGCAATAAAAACTCCACAAAGAACACGAGCCGAATCTAACTGGAAACCAGAGCACCAGACTTTTGATACTCTATTTCTCGCAAGGGGACTCAATTCTCACATATTCTTCATCCTATATGTCTAGAGATATATAGAATAACAATCAGATCACTTATAAACTTATCTCATCATCTTTTCTCTATTGTGTATTTTTTTAGATTTTGAGTAGTGTGTGTGTGTGTGTATTAAAATACACACTGTATCCTACACTAAAGTGAAGGATACATGATATCATTCCTCTCATATCTTTTTACACTTGTTTACTCCTATTGATAAGTGTGGAAGATGTACATTTGTGACCTGGTAGTTTATACCCATGAATAACTGTGGAAGAGGTCGTGTGACCTTGACATTCCTGTGCACTGTTGATTACCCCGATCGAGGGTGTGGATTAAGTTTATTAATATAGAATTCTTGGTGGTAGGTGATCACTAAGGGGAGTGG
This sequence comes from Viscum album, assembly GCA_963277665.1. Taxonomy (NCBI): domain Eukaryota; kingdom Viridiplantae; phylum Streptophyta; class Magnoliopsida; order Santalales; family Viscaceae; genus Viscum; species Viscum album. The sequence goes on along the minus strand of OY728141.1, from coordinate 1,584,462,436 downwards.
ATTAGGTCTCATCTTGCGACTGAAACACTTTTTGTATATCTGGTGTGTTGTTTAATTTACTTTTCTCTATTTTACTATATAATTAAGAAATCACTAGATTTAGTTTGATAGTTAATCTTGGACAGAAGTTATAATTGTTTTTTGTTATTAGAATAGATCCAAAAGTAATATCAATAACTGATATTGAGATTACTGAGAATTAATCAATCTTCTGGGAAGTTATTTGAACAATTAAACATTAATAACCATATTAGTTTGATTAACTGGGTTGTATTTATTTTTATTGGGGAAAATTTTAAGAAAACTTTTCAAACAATTTTTTTATAGATACCCAATTCATCCCCTCATGAGTACTCTACTCCGAGAAACATTTGGTATCCAAGGATCTTATTAAGACTCTGTTTTTGAACCTATTCAACTGTGATTTTAGCTGTACATTAAAGATATGTAAATTTCTATTAATTATAAATTTCTATCTCTTTCAAAGTATTTATTTATTATAGATAATAGACTAGAAGGTACTGTAATAAATAGACCACCATTTTTTAATGGAACTAATTATTTCTTCTAGAAAATTAAAATGAAAATGCATTTATAAATTATGGGTTTTGAAATTTGGTCTTCAATTATAAATGAGTATAATATTCCTGATACTGATAGAATCACTTGGGATAAACCAACCAAGACTACCTATAATAACAATTAAAAAACCTTGAATGCTCTATATTTCTCTTTAAAAGATGAAGAATTTAATAGAATTTCTGCCTGTAAAACTGCCCATGAAATTTTAGATACTTTTTCTGTTTTACATGAAGGAACTTACAGTGTGAAAAAAATGAGACTTAATACTTATACTATTAAATATGATAACTTTAAAATGAAACCTGATGAGCCTATTTCTGACATGTATCTTAGGTTCAAAGAAATTGTCAACACAATGATTTCTCTTGGAAGAAAAGTTACTGCCAAAGAACAAATCATGAAGATTCTTAGATGCCTATATGATAGATGGAGAGAAAAATTTTTCCCTATTAGAGAGTCATGTGACCTCAGAAAGTTACCTGTAAAAGAACTCATTGGGAAACTAATGATGTATAAAGATTATTTTAAAGTCAACATGGAAGAAGAGGATGAACCCAAAACAAAATCTATTACATTTAAGACCACCACATCTAAAATCAAAGAAAAAGGGAAATTAGAAGTCTCTATAGAAATTTTTAGTAGTGAAAAATCATCACCTAAAAGTGTTGAGGAGATGGATCAATTAGCTATAAGGTTTAATAGATTTTATAAGAAGAAGAATTTTTTTAAAAATCCTAACTTCAAAGGAAGATATGATCAAAAGAGAAGCTGAAAGAAATATTGGAAAATAAATGAAAAGTCTGATGAGATAGTATGCTATAAATGTAAGTGAAAGGTACATGTGAAGGATGAATTTACCAAGCTTAAGTACAAAAAGAAATATGAGGACAAGGATAGAAAGTATAAAAAGTTAATTAAAGAAATGTGGAGTACTTTTGAGGACAGTTTAAGTGACTCAGAATCTTCAGATGATGAATAGGCTAAAAAAGACAATAAGTGTTTTATGTGAAACACATCTGAGGTAACACTAGAATCTCCAGTACATATTTCCTATTATTCTAGAGATGAGAGTAATCCTGAGAACATGTATAAATAAGAAATTTTTGAGTACTGTAATATGCTTGAAGATACATGTAATGAACTAAAAGATAAATACAAGTATTAAAAGAAACAGTATGCTCTTACCTCAACTGTTAAATATGAACTTACTGTAGAAAAAGAAAAAAATGTTCAATTACTAAATTAAAACAATGAACTAAAGCTATCTAATGAGCAATTGATAAAGGACCTTGAAATGTTTACTAATGGTAAAGATAATTTGGTACAAATGCTAGGTAAACATATTACACCTAAATATATTACTCGTATTGACTATCAACCTGGTAAAAGAAATTTTGGAAGAACCAATTTTGTTTCTAAATCTAGGACATACAGCTTTACCCCTAGTTCTAGAAAACATCCAGCTAGTTCAAATTATGATACACTGTATACTATTTGATGTTTTTTGGACCAAATAGAGTTTATTTTTCAACACTTTACATAATTCTTATAGGAAACCTATAAGGCAGATGTGGGTTCCTAAAGAACCTGTCACTGATATTACTAGACCCAAACAAATATGGCTACCAAAGTCTATTTCTATTTGACTATTTTGTAGAAAAATTGCTTAAAAAGATCTTGTAAAAGCTTATGGTACTTGGATAGTGGGTGTTCAAGACACATTATAGGAAAATATTTGGGTTTCCAGAACTTAATAAAAATTGATGGTAGACATTTCAGATTTGGTGACAATGGCAAAGAAAAAATCATTGGCCTTGGCTAAATTGGTAACTCTAACTCAGTTTTAATTTCCAAAGTACTTTTTTTTGATGGATTAAAATATAATCTGCTTTTTATTTCACAACTATGTGTTGATGTAATTCATGTTAAATTTGAAAATGATGGTTTTAATGTTTTTAATTCTAAAAATCAAGTAGTGTTTTCTAAATTAAAAATGAAAATGTATACTCTATTAACTTAGTGTCTTTAGTTTCTCAAAATGCTTCATGTTTAAGTGTATTTCACAAAGAGTATTGGATTTGTAATAGAAGACTAGGACACTGTAATATTCAATCTCTTCGGAAGCTAACTAGAAAAAGCTTAGTCAAAGACCTACCCAAACTTGAGTTTCCAAATGATAAATTGTGCAATACTTGTTAAAAGGGAAAACAACAAAAAATTTCCTTCAAACCAATGAAATAAGTGTCAACATATCAACCTCTCTAACTGGCTCACATGGATTTATTTGTACTATCTAGAGTTTCTAGTTTAAATGGGAAGTACTGTGTTTGTGTTCTTGTAGATAACTTTTCGAGATATACTTGGACTTTATTTTTGGCTCGTAAAAGTGAAGCATGCTCTCATTTCACAAAATATGCTAAAACTGTAGAAAATATTAGTGGAATTATAATTAAATCCTTAAGAAGTGATCATGGTTGTGAATTTGAAAATCAAGAGATTTAATCCTTTTTTTACAAAATGGCTATAGTTATAATTTCTCTTCCCCTAGAACATCTCAACAAAATGGAGTTGTAAAAAGAAGAAATAGAATCTTTCAAGAGATTGTTAGAATCATGCTTAGTGAATATATATTACCTATTTATTTTTGGGCCGAAGTAGTAAATACAATAGGCTCTATTATTAATAGAGTGTTGATTAGACCTATTCTTAAAATAACTCCATATGAGTTATGGAACAATAGAAAACCCAAAGTAATCTTTTTCAAAGTTTTTGGTTGAAAAGTTTATATCCTTAATACTAAGAAAAATATTGAAAAAAATTCATCCAAGAGTGGTGAAAGAATATTTATAGGATATTTAACCTCTAATAAAGCCTATAGAGTGTTTTCCAAAAGAACTAAATGTGTGTAAGAATCTGTCTATGTCAAGTTTGACGAGATAGATCCACATGATCTTAGAACCACTCTAGAGAACTTGGATGATGATGTCATAAATTTGGACATCAATTCAAAATCTTCTAACCATCCTGTAATGGAATCTATGAAAACTTCTAGTTCTATAAATTCTTCAGATTCAAGTCATAATGGACCCAAACCCGTTGAAGAACCTGAAGTCTCTAGTCCTTCTTTTTCTAGAGCTATTAGAACTCTTAAGAACCATCCTTTAGATGCTATTTTTAGATATTTAGGTAAAAGAACTCAAACTATAGCTTCTATTAGATATCATGTTGAACATCTAGTCTTCTTATCACAAATTTAACCTAAAAACATTAATTATTATCTCAATGATGAATTTTGCATGATGGATATGAAAGAAGAAATTAATCAGTTTGAAAGGAACAAAGTTTGGAAACATGTTGAAAAACCTAAATACACATTTTATATAGGAACTAAGTGGTTTCTTAGAAATAAGGTAGATGAAGATAGTAACATAGTTAGAAACAAGGCTAGGTTGGTTGCACAAGGCTATAGTCAAGAAGAGGTAATTGAATATGAAGAGACCTTTACACCAGTAGCTAGACTTGAAGCCATCAGAATCCTGCTTGCTTATGCTGGGCATCTGAATTTCAAACTATATCAAATGAATGTTAAGAGTGCATTCCAAAATGGGTATATAGATGAGGATTTCATTGTTGAGAAATCCCCTGGTTTTACAAATCCTCATTTTCCAAATAATGTTTTTAAATTATCAAAAGCTTTATATGGTTTAAAACAAGATCCAAGAGTTTGGTATGATAGATTAATTACTTTTATTATTTAAAAGGGTTTTACAAAAGGTATAACTAGTCCTACCCTTTTTATAAATCAAATTTATAATGATGTTTAGTAGTTCAAATTTATGAATATGATGTTGTCTTTGGATATTCAAAAAATTCTTTATGTATTGAATTTTATAAAATGATACAAAATGAATTTGAAATGATTTTAATGGGTGAACTAAAATTCATTATTGGATTTGAAATCTCTCAAAATAATGATATTATTATTTTAAATCAAAGAAAATATACTAGAGATATTCTAAAACGTTTTGGCTTAGATAAAACTAAAAGTAATGACACTCCAATGATTACTACTTGTAAGTTGGATCTTGATGAAGATGGAAAATCTGTTGATCAAACCACTTATAGTGGAATGATTGGAAGCTTACTATACTTAAATTCTAGCCAGTATGATATTATGTTTAGTGTATCTATGTGTGCTTGTTTTTAAGCAAACCCTAAGGAATCTCATTTAAATGCTGTTAAGTGAATTTTCAAATACCTCAAGCATACAACCAATATAAGACTATTTTATCCTAGAAGAAAATCATTTGAGTTAGTTAGATAGTCTGATGATGATTTCTGTGGTTGTAAGTTAGATAGAAAGAGAACCTCTAGAATATCTTACTTTTTAGGAAATTCACTAGTATCTTGGTGTAGTAAGAAACAAAACAAGGTTTCATTATATACTACTAGAGAAGAATATATAGCTGCTGGTAGCTGTTATGCACAAATTTTGTGGATGAAACCCACATTACTAGATTATAGATATCAATTCAGGCATGTACCCATAAATTGTGACAATACAAGTGCTATTAACATCTCAAAAAATCATGTTTCAGACTCTAAGATAAATCATATTGATATAAGACATCAATTTTTAAGATACCATTATCAAAAAGGTGATATCACTTTGGAATTCATTAGAATTGAATATCATATCACTGATATATTCACCAAACCATTAAATTATGAAAGAAAAAATTACATCATACAAGAATTGGGAATGATAAATATTAAGTAGTAAGTTTAATGTTTCACAACTTATTGTTTCACAATTTACAGTATCACAGGTCACTGTCTTAAGATTAGTTTCAAACTCTTACAGTTCTATAGTTTACTATCTTAAAAGTTGCTTTCTCAGGTTTACTGTCTCACATTTAATATCTCTCAATTACTGTCTGGAACATGCTGTTTCAAACATATGGTCACACAGTTTTGAAGTCACATATTAGAGATGACACCGTGGAAACCTATTACAGTCTCACTGTAAAAATCTGTTACAGTCTCACCGTGAAAACCTATTATGGTCTCACCATGAATGTCTGTTCCAGTCTCATTGTAAATACACTTTTTTGTTTTATTTACACATTATAAACTGTATCAAGATAATTAATTATTTTTTTTTCTTCTCGCACTTTTGAATTTGCGATGCTTGATATCCTTAAATGATAAAAATGAAAGAAGTTTCACTCTTTTCTTCACATGAGCTCTCTTCTCTCAAACCTTAAGCCCTCATCTATCCATTCAGTTATCTCTCTCTCTCTCTCTCTCTTGAACCTTAATTGAATTCCTAGAATGAAACAGCCATCCTCATCAACTCCTGAGAAGTGTAGATCAATGAAAAAGTAGAAAATAGCATCGAAGATAACACTCGAGGGTCATTTGAATCCTAACCTTGTAGACATAATAGTGGTACTAGAAAAGGAATTCTTCCCTAAGTGGTTTCTATCAAGTAAGTCTCTAGTGTTGAAAGTAATAAAAGAGAAGGGATGGCTGGATTGGTTCACAAAGGAGACAAGGCGAATTCACCCAAAGCTAGTTGCTCAGTTTTATCAGTTTGTTCAATTATAATTTTATACAGAAGATGGTTTTGCTGTGAGAGGCTAGATCAATGGCCAAATTTGTTCTTTTTCTTCGATGTTAGGGGCTTCTTGATTAAGGATACCTTATGAGGGAATTTTTGAGGACTACCCAAGAGGTTCTCCTCCTCCCAGTGATATCATTGTTTTAGTAGAAGCCTTGAGATGCTTGACTAGAAATAAAAACAAGAGATGAGCTATTACTACTAAGATAGATGGTGAAACTACATTATTATTTAAGTTTGTTCAGAATATGATTAGTATAAGAATAGGATATTTTTCTACACTCATGTATCAGGATGTATTTTTGATACATCTTATGAAGAATGGACAAAATATTAACCTATGTAAGTATGTTATACTTCATATGTGTGAGTAGATAAAGACAACCTCAAAGTCAACCTCCTTGTTCTACTCAAGGTTAATATCTACTATGCTTCATGATGAAGGGGTGGTTGGGCTAGATAAAGAAGTCATTAAGGACTATGAATTTTGTATCTCAAAGGTTACAGTCAAAAGAATGAAAATCAGTTGGAATCCATGGAGAAAATCATGGGTGGATGATAATGACAGGTTTTATGAAAATTTCAACCTGATTTAGAATTCTTCAAGACCTTAGAACATCTCTGATATTAGTTTGGAACCAAATGAAATTGTTGACTATCCTATTGAGTAGGAAGAAGAAGAGGTTGTTTCACCTACAAGGGAAACTGCCTTAGATAAGTAAGGCAGTGGACCTGTTCCTCAAGTCATAATTGAAAAGGAAGTATCTATTCCTAATGAAATTGTTGTTTTGGAAGAATAACCTACTTCTAAAGAAGAATCTGTAGTTAATATAAGGGAAAATGCTGTTCTGGAAGAGCATTTTGAAGAATAACTTTCTATTGAGAAAGAATCTGCTTCCGATGAACACTTAGAAGAATAACCCGTTCTTGAGATTATCCCATCTGTTCAGGAAATAATGAAGAAATCCATTCAGTTGTCTAGAAAATAAATGAGTGAGGCTATTGGGGATGAAATCTTGGAAATAGATCAAAGAACTAAATCTCTTAGTCCTGTGAGATATGCACTTGTTGAGGGGGAGCAACACCATAATCTATAGTGTCAAAATTCCTAATCTAGTTGATCAATGAACTGTGGATACATGGTATAAATTCTTTAGTTATTTTTATGTGAATGATTCCAAATAAGCCTTAGTTGAAGGTATTGATCTGTCTATTATGTTTTAATTGAAACGAGTATCTATTCTTGAAGTTATCTATGCAAAGAAACTTGAGCCTGTCTCAGCTCTTGTTCCTAAACCTTCACAAGAACCCTCTACCTTAGTGAGTATGGATGATTTGAAAGCCTTTGGAGCTACTTTATTGGCTGGATATGAAAATATAATGAACAATCAGCATGCCCCTATAACAAACCCAAGTGAAATAGATACTACCCTATTGTTATAAAAGATCATATGGTGGATTCAGAAAAAATGCTTCATGAAATTAAAGAGGTTAGAATTGAGAACAAATAACTGAGTGATGAAGTGAAGTCTCTCAGAGCTATGGTTTAAGATATGAAAATAGTGTTGAAATCAAGACTAGATCCAATTCCTCATCCTATTGAGGATGTTAGTGGTCAGAATCCATAGGAAGTTTTCTCTCAAATTAAACCTAACCTAACATCCTTAGATGACATGGTGGCTGAATAAAACAAGAATATAGTTCAAGAAATGCGGGAGCTTGTTATTGGTCTCAAAAAATTGACTGATGAGTATAAGGGATGTTTATATAAAGTTATAAATCAACTAAAGTCCCTTAATTTAGCTGTTACAGCTTCTAGTACCATTGGACTGTCATCCCAACCCTACATGAATAGTGATCTTCCCAGAATGGTTGTTAAAGAAGAATTTCAATCAGTGATTAGTGACTTTGACAAAGAGTCTCTATCTGTGGTTTTCAAGAATAATGACAAAGTTCTTGATTTGGTAAGAATTCATTCCAAGATTGAAAATAATGATCATAAAGAAATTACCAAGAAGGTAGATTTCTACTTCAATAGGATTTTCTCTAAGCATGATATGAAAAACCATTTCAAGTACCTTGTAGAGAATATGAAAATCCCTCCTATCACTCAAGATTTAAAAACTCAAGTTCAAAAGCTAAAAGATTTCACTCCTTTTTTGGAAAAGTTCATGGAGAACAAAGATGAATTTGAAAAAGAGATGCAGTATGGTGGTGAGATTATTTCTATCTTAATCAAGTTATTAAAGCCTTATCTTCATGTGTAGAGCACTACTATTGTGGCTCCTACAGCTGCACCCTTATGGCCTAGTTTTCCTCCTTCCTCATCCAATACCTTTGTCTCTACCTCTCTGTATGTCTCTAAGGCTCTGAGTCAGATTAGACCTGTTATACTTGACCAACAATTTCCTCGATCTTCAACTAAACCTACCTTGTCCCCTTCTATTTATGAAGGACTCCCTCTTCCTTCTCTATCAGTTGGTTCTATTCCTTCTTCAACTTATACCTAAGCTCCTGTGGATTCTCCTGATGCTGCTATCATGGGAAAAGAGAAGACAACCAGTACTGATGAAAAGTGAACACTATCTTTTGATTGGTAAATTTTTTGTATTTTTGTTGATTCTTGAATGTAATGACACATCATTCTACATGAAATGTACTGTGACCTATTTTTGTCTATTCTCTTACTTCCCATTTTACTCTATTTTATAATCCCAAAAGGGAGAGATACATGCACTCTAAATGCACACTAAGGGAGAGACACATACACTAAGAACAAATATCTCACTCAATTGATCTGTGATCATCAAAAGGGGGAGATTTTTGGACTCATCTTGTTTTAATCATGTTTTAATGATAAAAAATACTATGTATCCTGGAAATATTATTTAATATTATTCGACTCTTGTGTAAAGATGGTCGATTTATTTATGCTTTAAATAAACCTACCCAAGATTTTAATTTATATAAATAATGTTTGATTATTGTAAACTATATTTAACTTTGGTCTTTAATGATTTCTTTTATGAATGATAAATTCTAATTCATTTTGTGAATATTACTGTTTAAGTCTACATATAGATATTTGGATAAGTCTGAGAAACCGTGAGTTTTCAACCAATTCTAGTTTTCTGGAAAAGGACCAGACACCGTGACCAGACCCCGTGATCAGACACAGTGACCAGACACCGTGACCCAGACACCGTGACTAGACACTGTGATCCAGACACCGTGACCTGACACCATGTACAGACATCGTGACCCAGACATCGTGACCTAGACACCGTAACCCATACATCATGACCCAGACACTGTGACCAAACACTGTGACCCAGACAACGTGACCAGAAACCATCACCAGACACCGTAACCAATTTCAGATCTGTTGAAAAACTATGACACTGGTTCCATGTTAAGAAACCGTTCAAAGTTTGGCAAAGAAATGACCACTGTGATCCTAACATTGCATTTGTGCTACCAGTTCCTCATCTATATACAACCATGCCATCATAACTGTCTCACTACTCAAAGGAAAAAAAGAAGATACCATTTCATGGTGACACCGTTTCCATGTGACACCGTTTCCAAACAGACCGTGACACCATTCTTTAATCTATTTTTTTATTTTCAATTTAATTTCAAACGTTCATATTTGAGTCTTTTAAATGAACTGACATAATTAATGTTTCTTTATAGACATGTCACCTAACATTAAAAGGTATGAGGTGTAGAATACATGCATCCTATCAGCTCCAACACATGGAATCCAAGAATAAAAAAAGAAAAGCGTGTCCATAAAAAAAGGTGGAAGAGTAGCAGAATTGTGAGTATTATTGAGAAAAGAATCGACACATGCAACAAGATACGTTTTAAGAACACCTGAAGCATTCAAGAATCCAAAACAAAAGTTAGGATACCATAGATTGGGGTCAATAACAACTTTTCAATAAAAACTCCATGAAGAACACGATTCATATCTAACTGGAAACCAGACCACTAGACTTTCGATACTCTCTTTCTCTCAAGAGGACTCGATTCTTGAATCTTCTTTATCCTAGAAGTCCAGAGCTGCATAGAACAACACTCAAAGCACTTCGAACCATATTTCATCATCATTGCTCTATTGTGTACTATTTTTAGTTTTTGAGAAGTGTGTGTGTGTAACATACCAAGTAAATAAAGAACATAATTTTTTTCAAATTTATTAATATTTGTGAACTAAATTATACTTTAAAGGGGACACTATGTTCGATGGCATACCTAGTATGCAACAATGGGTTTCTTTGAAATCTTACATTGCACACTAATAATATAATATTATTTTAAATGGTAGTTAACACCAAGCCATTGTAATATCGGGAATGAATAGAACTAACTAAAAAATGATTATATATGTTTTTTAAATGTTTTTACATTTATCCAATAAAAGTTAGAGGCTTGAAATGTGAATGAATCTAATTTTAAACATAATTTACTTTAAAAGGTTGATTTACCGACTTTTAATGGTGAACCATATTTAAATCTAGTTTTTGTCACTTTTATATATTCCATTTGACAAAATAAAATTCTTCTTTAGAATTGGGACATCAAAATTTACATTGGGTAAAATTTTGGTATTTTTCTGATAAAATTCATTTTTTATAAATAGTGAAAAATACTGTATTTTAATTCAAAAGTGACTTTTAATATAATTTATTTATATGGTTAGATTATTTTTTAATTGGTTTTAAAGTTTAATTATATTATTTTTTTACCATTTAATCCAATTTTTTTCATTGGAATTAATTTCACTTTGAAACTGGACATAAACAAGTATCAATTTTTTGATAGTTATTGTTTCTTAAAAACACGCTATTGGTTTTGATAATGAGAATAAATTTTAAATTAATTAATGAAACTTCTATGTTTTGAATTTGGTAAAATATACCCCATTTTTTTATTTTAAATATCAAATATAGATTAGGCTAAACTTTTGGTATTTTTCTGAAAAACATCAATTTTTGATGAATAGTGAAACCACTAAGTAGTAGTTAGAAAAACCAACTTTTTCTTTTAAATGAAATTTTACTACTTTTATGAATGGGATTTAAAAAATCCGACACACATGGTTGTTATTAGTAAGTAAAAGTTGGTTTAATAAGATGAAAATAATTTTTGGTGAATAGTAACTTTTTAATTTTATTTAACGTAGTTAAAGGTAAATAGGATAATTCAAGGTAAAAAGAATATTAAAATAATAAAAATATACCATAAAACTTGTCCTGAACTTATTGGATGAGTCATTTATTACCATGGGAATCTTTGTGTCGATTTTGGGACCCCATGGAACCACTTGGGAGTGATAATGACACTTTAGATTAATTAACTTAAGGTAAAGGAAAAAATGACATAAACAAATATATTTTAGTAAATTAATTTTTACAGGGGGTTATATAAATTATATTTTAGACTATAAATATTCATTTGAAATATAAAAATATTTCCTACATTATTGTATTTTTGTTATAATTTTTATACATCAAATAAATTTTATTATTTATGACACAATAATGATGCAGTATTTACCTCATTAATAAATGATTTAAATAAATAAGATTATAAATATTAAAACAATATCCAAAACCTGTCTAATTCTTATTTTATGATTTTATTTCGACCATTATTCATCTTATCTTTGACTTTAATTAGTTTTTGAGCTTTAGAAACTGAATATCATTATATAGTAAAATTATATTTTAACACTTTCCTAAGGAGACCCTCCTCCCCCTTATAAAAAGTCCTCACTTATAACTCATTCCTCACACCTCTAAATCACCTTGGATAATCCAAAACCTTACTAAATAATCTTTCAATATACCTATCCTCCTCATAGAAGACTTACCTTTGGCAGAAGGCACGTCAAGATGTATTTTCGATTCAAACCAATGAGAGTTACACAAAATAAAGGCAACGATTTCTCTTAACTTCTTTTATTTTATGTTACTTATACAACCCCTAAACTCTTTTTATTCATTTCTTTTATAAAAAAACAAGTATCCTAAATATAATAGGATATTGTAATTATAAGGATTATAACTACACTTACACACACCTCCAACAAATGGGTGAAGAACATAATGTTTCTGTGAATGAAAAACTAACTCTTTACGAAAAGATGATTGTTCTATTATCTCCTACCTACTCTCATGGTGGCCATTAATATGACACTATATTTATATATGATATATATTATGTTTATGTTTTATTTATTCTTCTGTATTTTTCTTTTATATCATACCTTTATGGTTTCCATTATGGGTAAACCCGATAATTTCATTTGAGGAAGTGCAGACTACCACACCCTCAAGGTGATGTGACTCGTTAATTCCATATGTGGGATGTATAAAGGACGGAGTTAATGATATTATATATGATATTATACTGTAATTATAATATAACTATGTATCATTATGTTTTAATTCCATTAAAATAATTAATATAAATGAAAGTAGCATTCATGCGTACATACGACTTACCGTCTCCATGAACGGTGCATTTCATATCTTACCTCTATATGTTATGTACTATTATAAATACGTGTAAATACTAGATATATATGATATATATTATATCTAAATCATGAATATTATTCTGTATATAATGAAATTTTGACTATGTGAACAACTTGTAATTATAATAAGTCCATTTTTGACTCAAGTACCAAATATCGACAAAACAATCATTATTAACTTAAATGATAATATAATCTTTATAAAATGGTAATAAGTGATATAAAAGGAATAATAAACTTTAAAAAGTTTCTTAAGCAATTATGAATTTACTTTATTTTATTATTCATGAAGAACAAGGAACAAACGAGTCAAGTCAGACACGAGGTAACAGATTTCTTATCTCACTTTTAATTCCATGAGATTTCCATTGATTGCCACTAATTAATTGGATGTGGTGTATTGTGTACTAATAATTGATATATATTATCATGAATCTATTTATATTCATTTTATTCTATGAATCATATGGTGGTTATAAACTTTTGATCATACGACTCGATTGATTACAACGTGGTAAGGGATTTTCAGCTGACTTTTTATTCTCGTGAGATTCATGCTATATTTTTCCACTATTTCATTTCATGTGGTGTATGTATTACCCATGATTGTATTCATTATGTAATACACTTCAATTTATGGGTAATTACATCTTCAGTTTATGATCCTTCTTTCATGGGTTGTATATTTCGTAAATTTCCAAATCAGTAAGGGAACCTTTTAACCCAATTTCCATTCCTTGGGTTAATCTTCTAAGTATTAATTATGTCATGCTATGATTATGTGTGGAATCAATATTTATTTATTTATGTTTTAATTTCCACTACACTCTGTGTGGATATAATTTTGAAACACATAATAAATCCATTGATAAATTCTTATGTCATCGATACAAACCTGATAAGAGTAATTTTAAATCAATTTCCATTATTTGAGTTAAACATCCAAGTCATTGGTTTTGTCTTAAAAAAAATATGTGTGAATGTTATATGATTTATTTACACTGAATATCCAATAATATTGAGTTTATTTATATTTTTCACACATTATTATGTAATTGATTTATCGTTAATCTAAAGATACAGGTTTTATAAGGGATTTTGTCTCAATTTTCATTCCATTGAGACTTCATTGTCGTTATACACCAATTAACTTTTATATAGTGTACATACTTTCCTTTGGAATATTATATCATTAATCCCATTATTCTCATGATATTATAAAGTTATGATTAAATTTTATTCCTCAATTATTTGTATTCAAGCGTCTATCATTTTATTAAAAACTATTTAACTAACAAATCGTTTTAAATGTTTTAAAGATTTATTCTTCTAAATATTAATCATTAATGTCCATGTTTTAAAAATGGTTTTTAGGATTTATTTATATGGACATTAATGTTTTAAAATTTTAATTCATTTAAAAACTTCAAAGTGGTATGGGACACTTTGAATCAAAAATATCTTTATTTAATGTTTTAAATGGTTTTGGAAATGATTTAATAAAGCATTGTTTATTTCAATATATTGATTTGATATATTGTGATTGGAATTTAGAAATATTATCTTTAATTTATGATTGTGTTATGTGTTATGAATATGTTATGGTTATTGGGCATTGTTTACGTATATGGGTGGTTCCATGATAAACCTAGGGTGGGTGATCCCGAGATAGCTCTCCAATGCATTGGGTAACGTGACGGAGGTAAATGTGAATGTTTCTCCTAAGAGATTTAGGGAATATACTGTGATGGGTATTCCAAATGTGACTCCTTATGTATCTGTGATAACTACAATTTAAGTATATTTTGAATTCCATAAGATACGTTTATGATTTATGATTTGTGTGTGTTATTCATAAATCTTATGATTTCGTAAGGTATGTTATGACTGAAATGTATTGTTTCATTGATTTGTATTTAATGATAGGATAATGTTTTCCTTCTTTATTTTATAATACTTACTAAGATTTTTATGCTCATCCCAAGTTTTTGAAATGTTTTCCACATGACTTAAAGATGAATAGGGTCAGGGATGGGATCAAGGAAAAGTCATGCTGTCTAAAAAATGGAACTAGACATGATTCTTTTTAAGAGTTTTTATTTTATGAAAAAATGGATACTGAGTAGTAGCGTCTACATGTAATTTTCAAGTTGATATGTAATAGTTATGAACTAATTATCTAAAACTCTAAAATTATAAAGATCCTCAATGTAAATTATTCATTTAAATTAGGATTATGTAATGTTTAAGGCTAGGTCCTTATACTGTGTCTATATTAAAACACACACTATCTCCTACACTATACTGAATGATACAACATATCCTTCCTCTCATATCTTTTACACATGTTTACTCCCACAGATAAGTATGTAATAGGTCCCTGTGTGACCTGATAGTTTATACTGACAAAGAACTATGGAAGAGGCCGTGTGACTTGGACAGTCCTATGCATTGTTGTTTACCCCGATTTAGGGTGTGGATCAAGTTTATTAATATAAACTGCTTGATGGAAGGTGATCACCAAGTGGAGTGTATTAGGTCTCGGCTTGAGACTGAACCACTTATTGTATATCTGCTGTGTTGTTTTAATTTAGTTTTCTGTGTTTTACTGTAAAATTTAGAAATCACTAGATTTACTTTGATAATTAATCTTGGAAATAAGTTATAATCACTAATAAAAATATGGCCTTTACCAGTGCTATAAAATGGCATTGACAACGCTAAAAAAAGTGCTATCAATTGAGGCAAAGATAGGGGAGGGGTACATTTAATCAGTGCTTAGAAAAGTCCAAATAAAGGCCCCTTTTATCAGTGCTAAAAAAACCACTGATAAAAGGGTCCTTTATTAGCACTTTTTTCTTAGTGCTGATAAAAGTTAAAAAAATATTTAAAAAACTAAAAAAATATTTTTTCAATTCTTTGGGGCTTCAATTGTGCTTGAAGCCCCCTTTAACAGCACCCCACCCCCATGGTAGCCCACACACGCCCCATCCATCTCCAACAAGCCCCAACCCTTTTAATAGCGCTCCCACCCTCCCTTTAACAGCGCTAGGTTATTCCCCCCACCTACGTGCAAGACCTGCCTCCCCTAGGATTTGAACTTGAGACCTATTGCATGCGTGCTTAAGACTTTACCAAACCAACATATTACTTTACTATTCATTTATTAATATATATATATATATATATATATTTAGTTTTATTTAATCATATATTAATATATATATTTAAATATATATATTTATATTAATATATATAGTTATATATATAGTCATATTAATATATATATATATCTGTATATTAATATATATATATATATATTAACACATATATATTTATATTAATATGTATATATTTAGTTATATTACTATATATATATCTATATATATATTTAGTTATATTAATATATATATAATAATATATGTATATTTAGTTATATTAATATATTTAATATATATATATATTTTGTCATATTAATATATATATATAGTTATATTAATATATATATTTTTAGTTATAATTTTTTTTCTGTATATTTATTTGTATATTAATATATATTTTTAAGATTAGTTTTAAATAAATTTATAAAATATGTTTTCTTATGTGTGTTTATAAATAATTAAATAAATAAATAAATAAATACATATATACAACACACACACACACACACATACATGAATAAATACATATATATGTGTAGACATAGAATGTTAAAATGACCATAACTTCTAATCTAGAAGTTAGTTTCAACTCCACAACCAATAAAATCTATGAAAATGAAAGAATCATTGATATGACATATGGTACAGGTCTAGAGGACATCCAGATCAGATGTTATATTTTAATATTAAAAAATTTGGATATTTGTACTAAAAACTTAGTTTTGGAGGCCTTCTAGGCCTTTTTTGGGCTCAAAAAATGTGACAGAAGGTTCCCTTCATTAACTATAGTGTCAATATCGTCAAAGGTTTCGACTTGATATGTTGTAGAGGGAAAAAGGACACCCAGATCAAAAGTTATGACCATTTTAAGTTTGAGTTACATTTTCATCTTATTTTAGATCTTTTATTATTTATTATTATTTTTGTCTTCAAAATGTTATTAAATGATTATTAGTAAATTATAATTAGAAAATTATTAATTAAAAATATTTTTTAAAATATTTTAAATGATTCTTTTAATAAATATCTTATACATTAATTTTGGATTTCTATTTATCCTTATCTAAAACATATTTAAAAAATATATATTATATTTATATCAATATAAATATACTTATATATCAGTATATTATTTTTTATGTTTTTTTTGAAATATACACTTTTTCAATGCTTGGAAAAATCATTGATAAATCCCCTCCTTTATCAGTGCTACTAAAAAAACCCATGATAAATGCCCCCTTTAATAGTGCTAAAAAAGCCCTGATAAAGGGGGTGCCTTTTTCAACGCTAAAAAAAGCGCTGATAAAGGGTCAATTTTAACATCATTTTTATCACTATTAAAATGCCCTTTATCAGCGCTTTTTTTAGCGCTGATAAAGGCACCCACTTTATCAGTGATTTTTTTAGAGCTGTTAAAGGGCGGTGCTGTAGAATACCAGTTTTGTGGTAGTGAATTGTTTTTTCTTAGTAGAATAGTTTCAAAAGCAATATCAATAACTGATATTGAGATTGCTGAGAATTAATCAATGTTCTGAGAAGTTATTTGAACAGTCAAACTTTCATAACCATATTACTTTGATTAACTGGGATGTATTTATTTTTATTGGGGAACCTTTTAAGAAAACTTTTCAAATAGAAATTTTTATAGATACTCAATTCACCCCCCTGTTGAGTACTCTACTCCGACCAACACATAGATCATATTCTTAAGTCATGACATAAATCTTTGCAATTAGTATGACTGGAATCATAAATAAACTAATGAACATGATTAATAAGAGAATGAAATTATAATAAGATCATCTCATAAAAGAGTAAAATAAAGAATGGAATAATCATAATAATATAGATCTTTTCTCAAGGATACCCATGAATACATTTATCACATTTTATTCTTGGGATAACCACCCATGTACAAACATTTTTCTTGGGATAACCTCATGTGTACCCTCCTTTGGGCTTCAAATAACCTCATGTGTACCCTCATTTGTCCTTAGGATAACCACTCATGTACCCAATTTATGTCTTTTGATAACCTCCCATATACCCATTAATCTCATAAAGCATTAATCTTACCCAATTATTTTTTATAATTATAATATACCCACCTATCATATAAACACAATCCATTTATATGTATGCCAAATAAAATGAAATCATTTATCATTCCATCATAACATAACACGTGGATAAGAGAATGTGTTTCATCAATATTTAATTATCACAACAATAATATATCTAAAGAAATAATAATTTTATTATCATATAATCACATCCCCATTGAATAATATGTAACATTTAAGTATGTTACTATAAATGAAAATTTCTTTTAAATATCATTGGAAATTTTTTTGAGGAAAATGTCATTTTAATTTTGAAATATAATATTTAAAATATAATAATTTACAAATTAATACAGAAAAAATTTACTTCAAAATAAACATGGAAACTTGAAAAAGAGTCTTCAAATCATTAAGGGTTCATGATAGTAGGAATTTCTTTTTTTAGGTTATGTATATTAAAGAAAATCTTCCACCAATATTTTTGGGTAAAAAGTAAAAATTAACACCTTCTGAAAATTATAAGAAGATTCTATCTAAAAATGTATATAGAAAGTGAAAAATTGTTAACATTACTTAAAAAATATGAGAAACATATTAAAAACATTATTAAAAACATTTTAAAGAAGTTATGAAAATTGAAAAAATTATTCATGATCAAATATCAAAATAAATCCAGTTGTCTTTAAAAACATTTTTTTGTCTCTTGAATACATAAAGAGAGGAAAATGAAATAAAATCAAATAATCTATCAAAATAACAATAGTATAGGAAAATTAATAGTGTTTTAATGATGTGAACCATATAATCTCTATTAAAGAAAATTTAGCATAGATAACCTCGAAAATAAATGAGATTGTAACATAAATCACTTACCACAATTCCCATATTTCATTTTACATGTTTGAACCTATTGTATAAAAAATATAGATTTATTATAACTCTATTGTAAATCCATAATTTTTCATATCATACTATATATTATTTACATATAACATCTTATAAATAATTTAGTAAAACATCCTTATTAATGTCACTATTATGGGATAAAGTAGCTCCGTTATTCATGTATGTTTCTATTAGGAAGCTGCAATCCATGAAATTTGATAGTAGCTCCTTAATATCCAAAATATTAATCAATAAATGATAATAATATGTAATTATTATATACATATTTATAACTATTAATATAATTTAGTGATGAAAAATAAATTACATAACTTCTTGAAGATGATAGTGCGTATGTACACTTGAGTGATGTTTTAACTTTTTGATGGATGGAATGAAAGATAAGAAAATAAAAATTTACTAATAAATAACTATAATAATATCATAAGTCTAATATATATATATAGTAATTTAATTAATCATTATAACCATCAATTTCAAGTGATGATTAAAAATGAAACACATCACTTCGTGGAGGTGATAGTGAACACATATACACGAGTGATAATTTCATTTTTCATTTTACAGAAATAAGATGAATAAAATATATAGAATAAATATAATAAAACAATATTATATGATATATACTTATTTTATTGTTTTTTAATGGCTAGTATATACTTGAAAGAGGTAAGAAAGAATTAAAATGAAATAGATTGATTATGACAATTACTTACACATTGAGATACCTCCTTTATGTATATTATCAAGGACTATAGGAATAGTCTTTCAAGGTGAGAAGAACCTATAGAACCTAGATAAGAATATTTAGAATATTTTTTGTTATTTTTTTGATCTTGGAGGGCTGAAGGTGGTGTATATAATAGAGGAGAGGTGGTTTCCTATTATAAAGAAAAAAACACACACAAGAAATTATATAAAACATTTCAAAAAAATAAACAAATTTTCATATGAAATTGGAAACAATTGGAAAATATCTAAAAGATAATATAATATAAGGTTGAGTTCCCTGTATCAAAAAAACTGGAAAGGTTTATGTGTCATTTTTAACCATATCTTTTTCTTTAACCCCTTTGATAACTAATTTTAACCTTAACCATATTAACAACTATTTTGATACTAAAGGGTTATAAGTTTACTTATATGGTAAAAAATTTGTAACAAATGGTCAAGGTATAAAATTATAGACTATATCCAATCACCCATGTCATCTTTCATGATTTTTATGATTTATAAATCATTAAATGACATATTACTTATCATAAAATACCATTAAATCTAATTAAAAATATATTGACATACCATGAGTTTAATGACATCCAAAAAGGTATAAAATTTGAATATAAATAATTTAACCATAAATTATCCACTATTATTAACCATAATATTCCCGTAACATCATAATTATTCAATGAAATATTACTTTTTCTGTTATTAAAATCATTTACTATGATTTTTCTACAATTTGTATATATATTTTGTCTGCATTTTGTAAGAATTTAAGGTAATTATATAATCAATAAAAATTAAAAATCGATTATCCTAACAAATATAAATTAATTATGTTCAAAATAATTTTTTTCTTCATTCATAATATCTCCACATCCCTATGTGAACATATATTTTAAAGAAAGAAAGTGTCATTTTTGGAATTATCATTTTCTTAAAATAGTATTAACTTTATTAACATTGAAAATTGGAACTAAATTCCAGTATAAAAAAATATTGGATGATAATAGTTGAAATAATCGCATATAATTAAAATAAATCAACTTTTACCTATTTTTTTCAATCCATGTCACAATATTCTTAACTTTAAATACTGGATATACCATTTCCATGGTGATAAATATTTACAATGGATATTATTCTTAATGAATAAAAATAAATTTTACTAATTTAAAAAATTTAAAATTTATAATTCAAAATATGAAATCCATTTTTCATGATTAAACTTATAGAAGAGGTATAAATACATTTTAATATAATCAAATAAAATTCTATGAAAACCACTTTTATTCAAATGCATTTTAATCATAAAACATGAATTATTCTTATCCCATGCCTAGTAAAAATGGTTAGATGAATATTAATTTTTTATTGAATATATAATCTATATAATTAATTAAAATCATTTATAGATATTTAATAATTTAATTTATTAAGATAAAAACACATTGTGTGCATAAATGTAGTTTTTCATAAAAACATATCTTTATGATTTCAAATGATTTTATCAATTGATAACCACTAAATTCATTCTATGCATGTGAAAAAAATATTTTTTCAAAATTTAGTCAGTAATATTTATACTCACTAATACAATGGATAGGTTATAACTATCTAATTAGATAATATTAATTCAATAATATATCATGATTATTTTGAACTAAGTTTTAGGCATAAAGGAAGCTATCAAATAATTCAAGTTTGTTTCAAAGGAAGTAAAAATCAAATCAAGGGTTGCTACATTATACCCCCATAAAATTAATTTCTCTTTTGACTTTATAACACGCAAATAAAGAATGGATATATATATTTCACTGCATCATTGGGTGTGACATCTCAGTTTGGGTGCCACACACCGGTGCTCTGATCTGGTCTGCCACATAACCTCAAAAATATCTCCTCAAACGCTAAAGGCTACCAATTTGTAGTGATGGTCTAATATCAGTCATGAGGAGACTATACCCTCTTTTATCATAGTAACACACTAATGTACATAAATAAACAATAAAAACCTAATAAAAAAAATTATATCATAACTAGAACAATATTAATATCTCAAGATAACAAAAACTGAAAATACAATATCAAAACTAAATAGTAGATATGCCATGCTGAATATGTGTGCAGTGTCAAAATGAAAACTCAAAATAAAGACACTAAAAAATATCAAGTGGGTCCTGAACCATGTTTGATTCCCTCATCCATGATACATCCCCAAATCAACAATCTAACATAGGGCCTTTTTCTTTAACTTGTCCCGCAACAATGAGATCTATTCAGGTTCCAATCAGGAAGCCTGAGTAGGGTGTGACTGTAACTCAGTAGGCAACCACCAAGTAATTATAAAATAACATACAATCAATAACAATGTATATAGTTATATAAAGGAATAATCAAAATTCATAATTAAAAAATTATGACATTATCAAATTAATTTTTATTTTACAACATACCTTCCCAGGTTCAAGTGTACACCCAAACCGAAATACCTGCTTCGGCCCACACTGGAGGCTAAATTATCCCCTAGGGATATCATTTCATATAATTCCACTATTACCACTCTAGATCTCATCTCAATCTTAGAATACCATTTTTACCATTATAGATATAAATTCTTATATCTCAGAATTCCACTGTTACAATTCTAGATTTCAATTCACAGATAAACTCCATTATTAACATTCATCATTTCATTAATTAATTAATAATCACAATATCAATAATTTACTCAATAATTAATTTATCTTATCAATCTCATTAATTAACTCGATAATTAATTAATCTTCTCATTCTCATGAATTAAATATATATTTAATTAATTTTCTCAATCTCATTAATTAAATCAACAATTAATTAATCTTTGAAATATCATTAATTAACTCAACAGTTAATTAATCTTCTCAATCTCATTACTTAACTCAATAATTATTTAATCATGTCAATCCTATTAATTAAATCAAAAATTAATTAATCATCCCTATCATATTAATTAACTCAACAATTAATTAATCTTCTTAATCTCATTAATTAACTCAACAATTAATTTGTATTCTCAATATCATTAGTTAACTAAAAAATTATTTAATCTTTTCAATATCATTAATTATCTCAACAATTAATTAATCATTTCAATATCATTAATTAACTCAAAAATTAATAAAACACCTCAACCCTATTAACTAAATCGGTAATTAATTTATCATATCAATCATAATAATTAAGTCAACAATTATTTAATAATATAAATATTGTTAATTTACCAAATAATTAATTAATCATATCAATTTTATTATTTAAATCAAAAAGTAATTAATCATATCAATCTCATTAATTAACTCGATAATTAATTAATAATCTTAATCAAATAAATTAATTCAGAAATTAATTAATCATACCAATCCCATCAATTAAATCAACAATTAAATAATCATATCAATCTCATTAATTAACTCAAGAATTAATTAATCATATATATCCCATTAATTAAATCATCAATTAATTAATCAGTATCCACAAAACCAATTTCTCATAGTTAATTAAACAATTAACTATTTAAAACAACAATATCAATATCTCATAATTAATTCAAAAACTAATTATCTAAACGACCAATCTCATTATCCCATAATTAATTAAATAATTAATCATCTAATCCAATCAATTAAAAATACCAACAATCCACATCAATTAATTCACCAATTAATTAATCCAATTCATTCAATTACACCATCACAATAATCCCAAATAATCAATTCAACAATTAATTAATATTACCCATTCAATTACATTAACACAACAATCCCCAATAATTAATTCACCAATTAATTAATATAACTCAAGGATCATAACATTACATCTATTAATTAATTAACTAATTAATTAATCCAAATCATTTATACCAATTAATTCCATAATTAATTAATCACATTCAATCCCTTCAATTAATTCACCAATTAATTATTTATATAAAATCCAATAATTCCACAATTAATAAATATAACTAAATCCATTAAATTAATTCACCAATTAATTGTCCAAATCAATTCCATTAATTAATTCCAAGATTAATTAATCTAGCACAATTCCTTCGATTAATTCACCAATTAATTATTCACATCAATTCCATTAATTAATTGCACAATCAATTAATCTAACTCAATCACTTCAATTAATTCACCAATTAATTGTTCACATGAATTTCATTAATTAATTCCACAGTTAATTAAAAACATTATATCCCTTGAATTAATTCACTAGTTAATTGTTCACGTCAATTACATTAAATAATTCCAAAATTAATTAATCACATTAAATTCTATTAATTAATTTACCAATTAATTAAGAAATGAATTCCATTAATCTATTCCATGATAAATTAACCACAGTCAATTCCATTAATTAATTAAACAAATAATTAATATTTCAATTCCATTAATTAATTCACTAATTAATTAATCAAATTAACAATCACAAAATTCCTATAATTAATTCTTCAATTAATTATTTCAATATAAAAAATCAATATTCCCAATTAATTCATCAATTAATTGTTCCAACTTAATTAATTTAACATCCCTTAATTAATTCATCAATTAATTGTTTCAAATTAATCAATTCAATATCAACTAATGAATTTCTCGATTAATTTTTATGACTCAATCAGTTCAATATCACCAATTAATTCATAAATTAATTATTAAATTAAAAATTTTCTTGTCCTATAATAAATTGTACAACTAATTATACAATTCAACAATCTCAATTTCCTCCAAATTAATTCAGCAAATAATTATTATTAATCTTCAACTCCAATAACCCCAATTATACATTTTATTCACTTAATTAATTAACCATATTAATTATCTCAATCATAAACTCAATTTATAAACATATAATTGAAATTCTACAATTATATATAGATAATTTCAATCAGGACTTTGGGATTTGAATTATAGACTACCTACCTCAATTCATTGATGAACAATTGCCCAAGGTAAATCTCCAAAATTTGAGCGAAACAACAACATAAAATGAGATCCAAACCTAAAAACCTAAATCAAGATTGAACAGATCAAGATCCTCCAATTCTAGATCCAGATATATAATCTTTGGTCTAGATAAAAAACCCGATCTAGATCTATTCAAAACCTGAAGAAATACCCCTTTCTTGAATAGGATAAGAATTAAAAAGGAATAATAAACCAAGAGAAATATAAATATCTTATTAGAAGAGGTTTAGATATTTTATCTAGGATTAGAATCATGAAGAATAGAGGCATGGAAGTCCTATAATCCATTCAGGAGGTTATAAAATCAGGATGAGGTTAGTTGGTCCGATTTAGGGTTGAATATGAAGAGTTTCAGGGGTTAAAGTGATTTAAAATCTAATTTTTTGGTGAATTAAATAATCATGCATAGTTTTCTGGGTAGGGGTGCAGAGCTTATCCTCTCCATACACCTAAACCATGCTCCTATTTTATAGTGGTTCATGATTACTCCTAAGAGGATGCATGCTTGATAAATCATGCACCAACTGTGCAATTTTCCTCTATCTAGGGTTGCATGGTTTAGGGTCAAATAAGTTAAATTTCGAGGTTTTGGGTGATTTGAAATCTAATTTATAGGTTAATTAAAACTTCAAACATGGTTTTATGAGAATAATTTTATAGTTTCCCCTAAATGTGTGCCATAATCATGCATATCTTCTAGGTGGTTTATGATTTATCCTTTTAGGTTGTAAGATTTTATGAACCATGCACCATCCATGTGGATAACCTCTGCCTGGGTTTGTATAGTTAGTTGAACTGGGTACATGGTTTGGGAAAACCATGTTCCAACTGTGCACTTTCCCACTTCAAAAATTTCAAAATTTCACCCAAAGGCACCCAAATTAAGACCCAAACAATTTATACGCGAAAAAATGTAAAATAATAACTCTAAACAATCCAAATAAATTTTCATAAAAGGAAAATATCTTAAAAACTCTCCACCTTATAAAATATTATCCTCCAGTTTTACTCCCATGCATCTCTAAAATCTCATGTCAAAAAGATTAGGCCAATGGGCCCACTTATCATCTTCTCTCTCTCCCAATTTTCCTACTGATCCCATCCATGTTTCCACAATACATGAACTATCTACATAGTCTTTCCTTGAAACTCTTTCTCATTGGGATCCAACACATATATTACATTCTCCTCAAAGAACGCATCTATCTCAAGCTCAACTTCAACAACATACCTGACATGTTTCTCAAATCACTATTCCCAATGACTGCATGAACACCGTCTAACATTATCACTTATCCTTGCCATCAAAAACACCTGTAAAGGATGTGCATCCACTACCTACAAGGCCCACTTGTCCTTCCCATGAAAAATTTAAACTTGCACATTATAGGTTCATCATTGAAATTATGACACTACCACTTCCAACCCAATGTTTTTCTCTATTCACCTTGTAATGTCCTAAACTTGGTGCCACACACTGGTACCTTGAACTGATTGGTCACATGAATTTCGGTGCACCTCCCCGAACGCTATAGGCTTTTGACTAGTAGTGAGGGTATGATATATCGATCATGGAGAGATTATACCCTCTTTTATCATAGATAATACACCAATAAAAATAAGAAAAAATAACTGAAAAACATGTAATCATAAATTTAAAGAACGATTATCAGAATATGAACAAAACTAGAAATACAATATAAAAACTAAAGTAGAAAAATATTTCATGCCAATATACATATCAATTTTCTAAAATGAACCAAAAAATAAAGACACTTATGATGCCCCCCAGTTGGTCCTGAATAATTCTTGGTTCCCTCATCCATGATCCATTACATATTATCCATCTAACATAGGTCATTTTCCCTTAATCAGTCTAGAAAACACAAAGTTTATTCAGGTACAGATCAGGAAGTTTGAGTAGGGTGTGAGTAGAACTCTGTAGGCCACCAATAATGGTGTATAAAACAATATTAAGTCAATAGAAAGTGTATAAAATTGTATAAATAAATAATTATAGGGCATAAGTAAATAGTTATTACATTATCAATTAATCTTTATTTAACTACATAAACCCTCAGGTTCCCATAGACCCCCATACCTCAATTCCTGCTTTGGCTCATATTGGAGCTCGAGGTATGTATGAGGTGATATATTATCTCAACACCTTCTTCAGCTCATAATAGAGCCCAAAGTATTACCAGGTGATATCATATCTCAAAATGTCATTGTTTTCAATATTTAATTCATACTTGAATTTCCATGTTACCATTCACATATTACACAATAGAATGACCATGTTACCATTCTTAACACACAATAGAATGACCATGTTACCATTATTAAGACACATTAGAATGACCATGTAACCATTCTCAACACAAAATAAAATGACCATGTTACCATTATTTATTTCACAACTAAATGACCATTTTACCATTCATGCTTCACAATAAAATGACCATGTCACCATTCATAAACACATAATTAATTCAACAATTAATTATGGACTTAAACTAAATCACTAATTGAAAAATTAGTTCAAAATAGTGATTCCATGAGTTAATTTAAAAATAAACTAATCACATCAATAATATTAATTAATTATAAAATTAATTAATCACTTTAATTATATAAGTCAATTCAACAAAAAACTATTCACACCAATTTCATTACTAATTATAAATTATTTTATCACATAAACCCCCTTAATTAATTCCCCAATTATTTAATTATGTCAATACCATAAATTAATTCATCAATTAATTAATCAATTTTACAAAACTCAAAATTCCATAATTAATTATCTCATTCACAATCTCGATACATAATAATTAATTCCACAATTAATTATCCCCATATATAATTCCCGAAATCCCCAATTTCACATCTCTTAAATTAATTAATTCACCAAAATAATTAATTCAATCATGAAAATAATTACTAAACCTTTAAAAAACATTATACAATTATATTCATGTAATTTAAATAAATAATTTGAAATTTTAATTATAGACCACCATCCTCAATTTTTTGATGCGAAATCAGCCAACAAAAATCCCTAAAATTTGAGTGGCTAAACAATGTAGAACAAGATCTAAATCTAAAACCCAAAATCAAGGTAAAAAAATCAATATTTCTTAAATATAAATCTAGATATACAATCCGAGATCTGGATCCACAAAACCAGATATATATCTAATAAAAAAAGGATGAATAACCCTTTTCTTTAATGGAGAAGAAAGGAAGAGGAATGGGAAACCAAGTAGGATTGAATTCTCTTATAGGGAGAGGTATAGATCTTGGATCCAGGATTTGAATCACAAATAAAGGAGGTCGAGAAGTCTTGGAATCCATCTAGGTGTCTCCAAAAACTTGAAATATCATTTAGGTTTTAATGGGGGTTGAAAATGATTAAAAATGGGGGTTCGTGTGATAAAAAAACTAATTTTTAGGTGATTTAAAATGTCATGCATAATTAGCTGGTTAGGGTCACATGGCTTTCCCTAACCATTCAACTAATCATGTTCCTTTATTATGGTGGTGCATAGTTTGATAAACCATGTTCCAACCATGAAAATCCCCACTATTCAGGGTTACACAGTTTGCTGGGCTAGATCACACATCTAGGGAAAACCATGTGCCACCCATGCACTGCCCTCCTTATTACAATTTTTCCCAAATTTTACCAAAATTCACCCCAAGGTAAAATAAAACCAATGTATTCTCAAACAAGGGAAAACAAGAAATACCTAAAATCAAGTCTCTGTCATCTCTAGAAGAGGCCATGATCTTACAAAATCCCCTCCTTATAAAAACTCATCCTTGATCTATACTCCCAAGAATATATAATATTTTGAATCAAAAATATTGGGACATTGATCCCTCATATCTTCTTCCCTTTCCCATGTTTCCTCCTACACATGTCTATGTTACCACAATACACAAAGTATCAGTATGTCCTTTCCCCAAAAAACATTTTCACTGTGATCCTGTACATGTATCAAATGATCCTCAAAGGAAGAATCCATGTCAAGATCAACATCATCAACATCTATCACATTATAATGTTCGGGGTGATACCTCCAAAGCTATGACACATGGAAAAAATGCATAGAATTGTATCTCTGTAGAAGAGCCAATCAGTATACCACTGACCCAATTCTCTATACAACCTCAAATTCTTCAAGAAAACCTATACACTAGCTTGCCCTGCCTCTATATCTTACAGTGACCCAAACTAGGTGACACTCTAAGAAATACATTATAAAACTCTCTAAACTATAAGGTTCATATATTTATATAATCATATGAATTCTGTTTACACTAATCCATAGCTATATGATTTCGAGTTAGTTGTACTTGATCTGATGTCTCCTACATGAGACTCTGTCCCAACAACTTAGACTCACCTATCTCCATCCAGCATAGAGGTGATCTGTATATCCTACCATAGAGCGACTATTATGGTTCTATATAAATATTTTCCTAATAACTATTGTTATAGGAAAACTCCCCTAATGATAGGTGTTTATCCCAAGACCCATCGAAGTCTAGAACACAAGCTCACAACATATCCTCAAGCACCCATATAATATACTTCAACTTCCCATCTATATATGGGTAAAAATACATACTAAAAAAACCTATGTACCAAGTGCCTTATGAAAGCACTACCAGAAGTGAAAAGTAAAACTTGAGTCATGTTCTGAAATGATAGTCAGTGGAAATCCATGAAGATATACTATCTCTAGAACACATAGTTATCCCAACGATTCCACTGATAAAGTCTCTTATATTGGTAATAAATATGCTAACTTTTTCAAATGGTCTACAACCACCCAAATATCATCATTATTACAAGGATTCCTTAGGAGACACTAAAACATCCATCGCAATGTCACCCACTTCCATTCCAAAATGAGAAATGGTTGTGGGAAACCTATAGTTCATTGATGCCCCATCTTCACCTACTAGAAGGTGTATCATCGTTTCATGAACCCTGCTATCTCATTTTTCATTACCAAACACAAAAATTGTTATTATAAGTCACAATACATTTTGGTCGCACATGGATGTACCTCCTACGTCGAGGCATTAAACCCATGCATCATCTCCTCCCGCATAATCATAGGCCCAACAACCCAATTCCTTACATTGATAATCTTATCCATATCTATGCTTCAATTCAAACTTGAATCCACACCTTCAGGGATTTCCCTTATGTACAAGAGCTCCAAATCCCTATATTTTCCATCTCTGATCTATATTAAAAGAGGGGATTCCACTGAAACTGATACAACAATCATATGCTCTCGACTCTCCACAACCACATCGTACATCCCATCCAGCAAGGTCATCATCTTCCACTCAACATTAGACTCCTCGACCACCTGAGTCTAAGTTTTCCTACTCAAGGAATCAGCAACACCGTTTCCCTTTACGATCATATATGATAGCTCAAAATTGAATGACTTCATATAATCAACCCACCTCTATTGTTATAAATTCAAATCTCAATGTGAAAAGATATACTTCAAGCTCTTATAATCTGTATTCACAGTAAACATTTCACTCAATAGATAATTCTGTCAATACATTAAATCATAAACTATTCCATCCAACTCTAGGTCATGCATAGGGTAGTTCCACTCATGTGGCCACAAATTCCATGACCCATACACCAAAAATCTATATCCATGCATCAACATAGTGTCAAGTATGATCCTAAAAGTGTCATAGCAAACTATATAATCCTTACATAGCTTAGGTAGGATCAATATTGGTGTTGATTTCAAATTATTATTCAACTCCTAGAAAGCATTCTCACAAGATTCCTACCATTCAATATTTTCCCCTTTATGGTCAAATACAAAAGTAGCACCGCCAAATGGGAAAAGTCTTGAATGAATCTTTTTCAATATTTAACTAACAGTAGAAATCCATAGATATCAAACACATTATTAGGATACTCCCAAGAAATCACTACCTAAAATTTCTCTAGGTCCATCGAAACACCTTCCTATGAGATTATGTGGAAAAAGAAATGCACCTCATCAATCCAAAACTGACACCTAGATAACTTGAAATATAAATGATTCTCTCTCAGTGTACTCTGGATGATATCTATATGTTCGGAATGATCATCATGATTCTTGAAGTACAACAAGATGTCATCCACAAACACCACCACAAATCGAGGTACCGATGGAAGATTCTATTCATCATGGCCATAAACACTACTAGTGTGTTCTTCAACCCAAACGATATTACAAAAAACTCGTAAAGGTCATCACTAATTTTGAAAGAATTCCTTGATATATATGAAGTCCTAAATCTTAGATGATGATTCTCTAATGTCAAGTAAATATTTGAGAATACATAAGCTTCTATAAAATTTTCAAAAATATTGATGATACTTGGTAGAGGATACATGTTCTTTATATTCATCTAGTTCAAGTATTGGTAATCAATACATAAGAATAGGGTCTCATCAGACTTACTTGAAAAAAATACGGGTGAATCCCAAGGTGACATACTCATGGATGGATCTCGAATCCTTCAACTCCTCCAGCTATGTCTGGAGATCTTGCACCTCTGTAGGTTCCATTTTGTATGGTGGAATAGAAACTAGATCATCACTTAACATGAGACCAATGGTAAATTCCACATATATCTTAGGTGGAAACCCTAATAAGTATTCTGGAAATATATCCAGAAACCAATACACAATAGGTGGAAATAAATCAAGATCTATACCTCAATATTCCATAAATAGACTAGTAACCTGGGTTGCGAGATCTCCCAGTTGTGGATTAATTGACCATGCTTAGTATACCAAGATATCCCACTCTCCATGGTGAACATAACTATCACCCTTATGAGATGTAAAAGTCACTCTCCTATGATAAATATCTATGTGGGCTCAGTATGCCACTAACCAATCCATGCCCATAATTAGGTTAAAGCCTTACATGTCAAGAATGTATAAATACCATAGAAAGTGATACTCCCCAACCTCAAGAAAACATACCTTGCACAAGATAATGTATTTTGACTATACTCTTAGAAGTGTGTCTATTATTAACACCCCACTCATGAACTCTATCACCAGGCTCAAAAAATTCACAAGATTTTCATAAATAAAGGAAGGAGAGGAAATGGTATAAAATAAATCACTAGATAAAATAGGATATAAAAAAATGAACCTCTCACTATTGATGATCCATCCTCACTCTCTACAAGTATAGACTATATAGAATGTAACTATCCTACCCCTCTTCCCTATGATGTAGTCTGGATCCTCTGATCTGTAACACTATGCTGATATGGATGCTCTTTCCCCAAAGCTCTACATCCACTACCTATACCTACTCATCCAATATAACTCCATCTGCCAGCTAGTTATGGTGTGTAATATTCCCTATACACACTCTAATTCTTCTTAGATACACCCTCACTATCTATCTATCGTGGGTTCTTAAAGAACCTCAATTGATGTCACATCTTTCCAAAACCCCAGAACAAAAACAGTGGTTAAGGGAACTATCATTGGATGTTTCTTGACCTACCACACTGGTGAAAAGTCACATGGTCAATTCCCTATTCAACTGGACCCTCTATCGGGGTATTCTGTTTCCCACTACCCTAGATGATGCTATTGTAGCGACGCTTGTTTCTCTTCGAAGTCGTACCTTATGATCATCCAGATGAAATTATCTATCTTTCATTGGAATCCTCCTTCAAGTTCTCCTTAGTTATGAGATCCTAATCTACCACCTTAGTAAACTTATTTAATCAAAAAAGGCTAACTTGGGACTTAATGGAATCTTGAAAATTCCTCACCATAGCTGTCTGATCCCTACAAATGATGAAAAAAATCATTGAAAATCTGTAAAGCACATAATATATTCTATCACATGAATACTCCCCTGAGTCAGCCTCTTGATCTCAGGTGCTCTTTCTCGCCTCAGTGTCTCTAGATAGAAGTGCTCCGAAAACTTCTCCAAGAAGTCCTTCCATAACATACCATCAACCTGTACAGTCTACACCAAAATTTCCCACCAATGATTCAATAATCCTTGAAGAATATAAGAAGCCAAAATGAGCCTTCTCTTAGCTTGAGTCTCTAAATGGTCAATTAATGTCTCAATGGACTCAACCCATAACTTAAATACCTCAGGTATACCCTCTCTAGTAAAAGTTGGATGGTACTGTAGTTGAAACTCCCTTGTCAGATCAGACATACTCTTCACAACCCACCCTAGGTATCTTACCATGAATTGCATGAAGAGATAAATGTTTTCTTGAAACTTCTCCCTGACTTCCTCACCCGACACAATTAGTTCCTCAGGTCCCGCTACTGGAGGATCATCCCTAGCCATGTCCTCTAGTCTTCCCCTCAACAAAAATCATCATGGAGGCATACTCTTTATAATTACAAACATGCATTATAATACATAGTTAACAACATTAACACATTTACAGGAAATTCAATATTCGACAATAATTAATTTCCCCAAACCCCTCCACACGGTCAAAACCGAGGCACTGTTAATACACTTAACCATCCTACACCATGGTCTTGTTTCACAAAGGGAAACTCATTCTCATTAATCAAGTTTCTCATTTAGACATCCAACCATTCAAATCTAGAATCATTTTACAATCATTCTCAATTTCATGTTAGGAACAATTTTCATTTTGATTTCATAACCGAGGAGAAATAGCTCATGTTCAAAAACCTACTAATAACCCATTTTCCCATGCATGCATAAAATGATACATGTCATAAAATAACCTCGAGTGTCTAGAATGATGCATGAAAACTCAACTCTCATGAAATACCCAGCATTGATTGAAATTTAAGAAACAAATATCACATAACACAACAAGTTTATCACCCAAGGTGAAATAATATTCAACTGTAACAATAAACAACAACAACAACGATCCCCACCATGGTTACCTGGGTTCTCCCCCATACATGGGTTAGATACTCTCATGCATGAGCTCATAACCAAGGCCCAACTCTTCCTAGTCTCTTATATAACTTTACCTAATATTAAGAAGAAAGAAAAATAAAAGAAATATGGTCTTGGATACCACTTTGTAATGTCCCAACCTAGGTTCCACACACTTGCTTCTTAAGCTGGTCGGTCACATGACCTCAGGCACACCTCCCCATACACCAAAGGCTGCTAACTGATAGCGATGGTCTAATATATCGATCATAAAGAGACTATTACCTATTTTATCAGAGTAAATACACAAGTGGAAATAATAAATAATTACTTAATAACATGTAATCATAAATTGAAATAAATTGTATCACAAAATGACCAAAACTAGAAATAAAATATCAAAACTAAAGTAAAAAAATATACCATGTCAATGTACATGTTAAGTGTATAAAATGAACATCAAAATAAAACACTGATGACTCCCCCAAGTGGGTCCCGAATCATGTCTCATTCCATCAACCATGCTCTATCCCATATCATCCATCAAACACAAGGCCTTTTCCCTCAACCTATCTAGAAAACACAAAGTCTATTCAAGTATCGATCAGTAAGCCTGGGTATAGTGTGAGTACAATTCAGTAGGCCACCACCAATAGTGTCTAAAATAATATCAATTCAATAGAAAGTGTATATAGTTGTATATAGAAATAATTATAATACATAGTTAAATAGTTATCACATTATTAATTAATCTTTATTTAATGACATAAAACCCCAAGTTCTCGTAGACACCCGTACCTCGATACCTACTTCGACTCATTTTGGATCCCAAAATATGTTTGAGGTAATATGTTATCTCAATACCCACTTCAGTTCATGTTGAAGACTAAAATATTCACAAGTGATATCGTATAAAAAATTCCATTATTACAATTATTTAATTCATACTTGAATTTACATGTTATCGTTCAGACATTACACAATAGAATGACCATGTTATCATTCTCAACAAAAAATATAATGACCATGTTACCATTCTAAAAACACATTAGAATGTACATGTTACCATTCTTATCACAAAATAGAATGACCATATTACCATTATTTATTTCATAACTAAATTGCTATGCTATCATTCATGTTCTACAATTTAATGACCATGTTACCATTCATAAACACATAATCAATTCAACAATTAATTATCCACATCAATTCTTTCACCAATTCAACCATTAGTTCAATAAATTGATCCCATGAGTTAATTCAACAATTAACTAATCACATCAATAATATTAAATAATTATGAAATTAATTAATCACTTTTATTATATTAGTCAATTCAATAGTTAACTAATCACACAAATTTCATTACTAATTCAACAATTATTTTATCACATAAATACACTTAATAAATTCCAAAATTAATGAAGTATATCAATCAAATTAATTAATTAATCAATTAAGTACAACTAAAAATCCCATAATTAATTCCAAAATTGATCATCTCATTAACTCTCTCAATAATTCATAATTAATTACATAATTAATTATCCCAATCTATAATTCAAAAAATCACTAATTTCACTTCTCATAAATTAATTAATTCACCAAATTAACTAATTCAGTAAAGAAAAAAATTTATAAAAATCTAATAAAAATTCCATAATTACATACACATTATATAAATAAATAATATGGAATTTAAATTATAAACCACCTTCCTCAATTTGTTGGCCAACAATCTCCCAATATAAATGACTAAAATTTGATTGGCATAACAACATAGAATGAGATCTGAATCTAAAACTTCAAAACAAGATTAAAAAAATAAATATATATTAAATATAGATATAGATATAAAATAATATATCAAAATCCAAAAAACATGATCTATATCTAATCAAAATAGGAGGAATAACCACTCCCTTGAATGGAGAAGAAAGGAAGAAGAATGGGAAACCATACATGATTGGATTCACATACCAGGAGTGGTATAGATCTTTTATCTAGGATTTGAATAAAAATAATAGAGATTGGTAAGGCTTGGAATCTATCCAAGAGGCTCCAAAATCATGAAATATCATACAGGGTTGAATGGGGGTTGAATATGAGTTAAAATGGTGGTTTGGGTGATAAAAAAACTAATTTTTGGGTGATTTAAAAATTCACACACAGTTAGCTAGGAATGAGAGCACAATTTTCCCTAAACAGGTACCTAATCATGTGCCTCTATTACGAGGGTGAACTATTTCTCCTTACAGGGTTCATGGATTGAAAAACTATATGTCAATCTTGAAAATCCCTACTTCCCAGGGTTGCATAGTTAGTTGGGCTCAGGCGCTTGGTTTGGGAAAATGATGCACCAACCATACATTGAACACCTTTTTTCAATTTATCTCAAATTTATCCCAAACACACCCTAAGGTAAAACCCAAACAAAGTATTCTAAAACAATGAAAAAAAAGAAATACTTGAAATGAAGCCTGTGTTATCTCTAGAAGTGGTTGGGATCTTACACACCTACAACTGACACAATGCTCTCCACCATTAGAGCAACATTAACACTTCCTATCAAGAAACTCAACCACCAAAACCCACACTTCAATCAAACGATAAACCCAAAAAATTTGACATGGACATATAACCTTTCATTGGACAATAAAACAATATAAATCGCTATATGTTCCCAAATTTTGAGTTTGGAAGCCATGATATTCATTGAACTCTAGTACCTCTTAAGAACCTAATCTGTAAAATATCGATGGCATACCTCCCACCATCTAACTCTATATATTCCACTTCATAATTGAAACCTCTAAGAGGACCCGTATCCAACAGAAAAGGATTTAGGTAGCTAGGCATAATGCTAGATATTTCTCAACATACCTAGGACGATGTCAAGGTAGAGGACATGTTTTTCACTAATTAAAATTATACTAAGAAGTCATCGGTGAATACCACCACAAATCCTCCATCATATAAGTTACCTCTCACTATTGAAGAAAATTAATATATAAAAAGTATCAGGCTTCCCTACTCACTAACATCTTACTAGACCAATCCAAAATAAGATGGTATCTCGCATAACCTAAAACCGAGTTATCAAACTAGGGAATTATAAGTACAAAAAAACTCAAATAAAGGGAAAAGAACACAAATTAATCTTATTTTAAAAAATTACATTAGTTAAAAAAATGGATTTTCACAAGACTATAACATGTCTTTTCCCAAAACCCCGCCACACGATCAAAATTGAGGTGCTATCACTACCCTTAATCATCCTACATCTATGTTAAGGTTAACAAAGGGTAACTCATTTTAATTTTTCATGTTTCTCATTTAGACACCCATTTATTATAAACTTCCATAATTTTATAATATTTCTAAATTTCATGTAAGTCACCATTTTCATATCAATTTCACAATAATGGAACAACAATACAAGTTTAACAACTAACTCGTAACCCCTTTTCCCCTGCGTGCCAAAAATGATGAATGTACCAATAAAAATGAGTCCCTAAAATGATGCATGAAAAATTCAAATATCGTGCTATACTGGGCCACATATAAAGTGTTAGAAAATCTAAAAAACAATAATCAAATCACACCACAAGTGCATCAACCAAGGTGAAATAATATTCAACTTTAACAACAAATAACAATAACAACAATCCCATCTTGGGAACTTGGGATCTCCCCCATAAATAGGTTAGCTAATACCATGAATGAACTCATAATTAAGGCTCAAATATTCCTTGTCTCTATCCTACCTTTTAAAAGTGGTAAGATAAAAGAAAAATAAAAGAAAACAGGGCTTTAATACCACATTGGGATGTCCCGGTCTTGGTACCACAAACTAGTGCCTTGAGTTGGTCTTCCATAGGACCTCAAGTGTGTCTCCCCATACATTAGAGGATTTCAACTAGTAGTGAGGGTATAATATCAATCATGGGGGGAATATACACTATTTAATCTTAGTATTACATGAGTAGAAATAAAAAAACAATAACAACTGAATAACTAAATGATATCATAACCAGAATAATATCAATATCTCAAGATAACCAAAACTAAAAATACAATATCAAAACTAAACAGTAAATATTCCATGCTAAATATATGTCTAGTATTAAACTGAAAACTTGAAATAAAGACACTAATGACTCCCAAGTAGGTCCCCAACTATGTATGTTTCCTTTATCCACGATTTATCTACAAACCAACCATATAACACATGAATTTTTCTCTTAACCTGGCCTAAAAAAATGAAATATATTAGGGTATATATTATAAATCTTGAGTTTGGTGAGAGTACAACTCAGTAGGACACCACCAACAACATTTAAACAACATCCAATAATTAAAAATGTATGTAGTTGTATAAAGGAATAAGAAAAAAAACATAATTAAACAGTTATCACAATATCAAATTATTCATTATTTAACGACATTACTCCCTAGGTTATTATGGACACCTGAACCTCAATACCTACTTCGGACCATGCCAGTAGCTAAACTATCCCCTAGAAATTTAATGTTAGAAAATGGAATTATTACCATTCTAGATCCCATATCAATCTAAGAATTCCATTTTTCTATTACAAATCTCAATTCTTATATCTCAGAATTCAACTATAACTATTATAGATTTTAATTCACACATTAATTCTATTGGTACTATTCATCATTTCATTAATTAATTCATTATCTAAATATCAATAATTAACTCAAAAATTAATTAAACTAATAAATATCATTAATTAAATCAATAATTAATTAATCTTCTCAACATCATTAATTAATACAACAATTAATTAATCTTCCCAATCTCATTAATTAACTCTAAAGTTAATTTATCTTTTTAATATCATTAATTACTTCAACTATTAATTAATCATATCAATCTCATTCATTCACTAAACAATTGATTAATCATATAAATCCTATTAATTAACTCAATAGTTAACTAATAATCTCATTCATATTAATTAACTCAACAATTAATTAATCTTCTCAATATCATTAATTAACTGAAAAATTTATTAAACCTCTAAATTTCACTAATTAACTCACCAATTAATCAATCTTTCGAATATCATTAATTGACTCAAGTATTAATTAATCTTCACAATATCATTAATTAGATCGGAAATTAATTAGTATTCTTAGTCTCATTAATTAAGTCAATAATTAATTAATCACATAAATCCTATTAATTAACTCCACAATTAATTAATCATCTTAATCATATTAATAAAATCAATAATTAATTAATCATCTCAATCCTATCAATTAAATGATCAATTAATTATCATCTGAATCCAATTAATTAACTCAAAAATTAATTAATCATATTAATGTAATTAACTAACTCAAAAATTAATTAATCATATCTATCCCATTAATTCACTCAACAATTAATTAATTATATGAATCCCATTAATTAACTCAATAATTAATTAATCATCTCAATCTCAACAATTAACTCAAAAATTAATTAATCATTTCATCATTTTTCTTAATTAATCCCCCACTCAATTAAGAATATTTATCCCATTAATTCAATTAATTAAAAAATATCCACAAAATCAATACCCCATAGATAATTTAATAATTAATTATTCAAAACAACAATATCAATATTTGATAGTTAATTGGACAAATAATTATCCCAATCACCAATATCATTATCCCATAATAAATTGAATAATTAATTATCCAAACCTATTAATTAAATATCCCAACAATACACATTAATTAATTAACTAATTAATTATTCCAAATCATTCAATTACACCATCAAAATAATCCCCATTAATTAATGACCAATTGTTTTGTCTAACTCATTAAATTGCATTAACACAACAATACCCATTAATTAATTCAACAATAAATTAATATAACTCAAGAATCATAATAGTACATCTATTAATTAATTAACCAATTAATTAATCCAAAATATTTATAATAATTAAATCCATAATTAATTAATCACATTTAATTACTTCAAGTAATTCACCAATTAATTGTTGACAATAATTCCATTAATTAATTCCATAATTAATTAATATAACTCAATCACTTTAATTAATTTTCCACATTAATTCCATTAGTTAATTCTACAATTAATTAATCTATCTCAATCCCTTTGTTTAATTCACTAATTAATTTTTCATGTTAATTATATTAATTAATTCCAAAATTAAGTAATCTATATCAATATATTCATTAATTTACCAATTAATTGTTCACATAAATTCAATTAATTAATTAAAAAAATTAAATAATCACATTTGATCCCATTAATTAATTCATCAATTAACTATTTACATCAATTCCATTAATTAATTCCACAATTAATTAAACATATTTAGTTCTATTAATTAATTCAAAATTAATTAATCCATGAATTTCATTAAATAATTACATCATTAATTAATCTCATTAAATCATATTAATTAATTTACTAATTAATAAATCCACAAATTTAGTTAATTAATTCACCAATTAATTAATCAAACTCACAATCACAAAATCCCCATAATTAATTCATCAATTAATTATTTAAACTTAATACATCAATATTCCCAAATAATTCATAAATTAATTATTTCAACTCAATCAATTCAATATCCACCAATTAATTCATCAATTTATTTTTCCAACGTAATCAATTCAATATCCCCCAATTAATTCCTAAATTAATTTTTCTGACTCAATCAATTCCAAATCTATAGTTAATTCATCAATTATTTATTCAATTATTAATATACTTATCCTAAAATTAATTTTACAATTAATTATTCAATTCAATAATCTCAATTGCCTCATAATTTATTGAAGAATTAACTATTCTTAATCTATAATTCCAATAACCCCAATTTTACATTTTCTTCACTTAATTAATTCACAAAATTAATTATCACAATAAAAAATAAATTGCTAAACATATAATAGAAATTCTACAATTACATACACATAATTTTAATCAAGACTTTGGGATTTTAAATATATACCATATTCCTCAATTCATTGATGAATGATCACCGAAAAAATGCCCAAAATATGAGCGACACACGATGTAGAAATACATCTGAATCTAAAAACCTAAATCAATATTGAAGAAATCAAGGTCCTTCAATTATAGATTTATATCTAAAATCCTAGTTCTATATCCAAAAAATCAGATCTAGATTTAATCTAAATAGGAAGAAAAAACCCTCTCTTAAATGGGAGAAGAAAGGAAGAGGAACAAGAAACCAGACATGCTAGAAATATCTTACCAAGAGAGGTGTAGATCTATTATTTAGGCTTAAAATCATGAATAAAATAAGTAAGGAAGGCCTAAAATCTATTCAAGAGGCTTTGAAATTGTGAGGAGGTTAGTTGGACTGAGTTAGGGTTAAATATGGTGAGTTTCATGGGTTTAGATGATTTAAAATCAAATTTCTGGGTGAACTAAATTATCTCACACAGTTTTCTATGAAAGGGAACTCTATTTACCCTAATCATGCACCTAAATTGTGTGCCTCATTTACAGGGGTTCATAGTTACTCCAAATATAGTACATAGTTGTATAAACGATGCACTAACCAAGCAATCCCCTAAGTCTATGTTTTCATAGATTAGGGCCAAATAGGGTGAGTTTTAGGGGTTCAAGTGATTTAAAATCTAATTTTGGGGTTACTTAAAACCGTGTGAATGGTTTTCTAGAAAAGGGTGCATGTTTCCCTTAATAGTGGGCCTTAACCATACACCTATTATTGGTGGTTCACCGTTTCTTATTTTAGGGTGCACATTTTTCTTAACCATTTTCCAACCATGAAAATCCCTTATAAAAAGATTCACACACATAGTAGGGAATGGGGAATGGTTTGAGAAAACTATGCGCCAACTTTACACTTCCCACTTCTTTCTAACATTTCAAATTTTCACCCAAACACACCCATGTTGAGACACAAAAAATTTATACTCAAAACAAGGAACAAAATACCTCTAAATGAGTTTGAGAAATATCCAAAAAATTTTGGGATCTTACTTTGATTTCCCATGTGGATCCTTTAAATTTATGATTTGTCTAGGTAAAATTAACCCAAAGAGTGGCCTAGTTACAAAAATTATTATCTCTTGGATTCAGGATTTTAATCGATTATTCTTCATATGAAATATCTTTCTCTAATGGTAAAACCTCTATATTCAGTAAATGTGAAGGATTATGTATGTACTTCCTCGTGAGAGATAAATGGAACACATCATGAACTTGGGAGATGTTCAATCAACAAGGAAATGGCCTATGACCATGCTTTAAAATCAAGATGGTAGGAAAAAAACCATGAATATATGCTATTGAAATAGTTTTCTTATTTGTTTCTATTACATCCATTATGGTATGTTATTATAAATATCAATGATTTAAATCAGGTTAGTTTAATATTTATGAAAATATTGTAAATTGTGGCATTACCTTGGTATAACAGCCTTTATAATAGTAGAAATTTTCATCATAACCTTGTTTTAAACTGTTGTAGTAGACTATCTATCTTCACAATTTCAACATTGGAATTATATTTTCAACCACATTTTAAATCTTGGAAATATCTAAACTCATATTACACTCCAAATTCATCAAAAATAAGTGTAGAATGCCTTTATTTTCACCAAAATCAAAATAAAAATAAACAAAAAATAAAAATAATAATACAAAATCACATCTATAAAACTAAAATTTCATATTCAGTAAAAAAATGATAGATATGTAAATAAATAATATATTTATAATTTCTATAAATAGTGTCATCTAAATTATCATCAATGACATCATCATCTACCCGAATATCAACAACATTACCATCATCATCAACTTATCTGCCACCAATAATACT
The DNA here is from genome assembly GCA_963277665.1 of Viscum album. Lineage (NCBI taxonomy): Eukaryota > Viridiplantae > Streptophyta > Magnoliopsida > Santalales > Viscaceae > Viscum > Viscum album. Next base: position 1,584,419,968 of record OY728141.1, on the reverse strand, counting down.
TTCATACCCTCTAACATCGATACAATTATCATCATCATTAACACCAAAATCATCACCAAATTCTATATAATTATGTATATCAATATAAATTTATAAAAAACTCGATAAATAACCATCAAATGCTATTGAAACCTCTAGTAGAAGTGTAGGTCATATAACTGATATGTGTTTGAACAATTAGTGAATTTTCATTATTTTATTCTATCAAAACTCAGGTCAAACCTGTTTGTCCTCTATCTTGATGGTTTCATTTAACTTTTCTTATGAAGTCATATCTGTAGTGTTTCTAGAATATTCAATTCTTAATTACCAAAATATGGAGGAAACTATTTTCTTTCTAGGGTTACAATGAACTCTACCACTGTCTGTGTCATATTGGGAATGATGTAAATAATATTTTGATTTAAATATGTATTGTTCCTTCTCCAATTGAGTTTGTATAGAATACTGTAAAATGGTGTTAAAATTTTAGTATATAATATGAAAAATAAACAATACAAAACATGAATATAAATATAAAATATAAAAAAACCAAACATTTAAAATAAATATAATAATTTTTTGTTGTGTATCCAAATTCATAGTTCTTTAATCATTCTTTTTTATACAGGTACAATAAATGTTGATTTTAAAACCCATCCGAAAATATAAATTTATTTTTTATTCATTAATATTTAGAATATATCAATGGAAAAAATATAATTAATTCAAAATTATATATTTTCTATGACAGATCAAGATTTTTTATTAAAGTACACTCTAATGTAGGAATATATTTCATGGAAATCTTATTTTTCTGTTTATTCTGGATTATTCATCTACATAAAAAAATTAGAAAAACAATTTAATAAGTCATAATGAATAAAACATAACTTTTAAACTTACCAGGAAAATTCCAGACCAAACAATGCTGGCCCAAAAATTTATTAGATAAAAATTTCAAGACCAAATATAAATTATAAGGGGGTTTACATAATCGAGAGTAAGTCACTCCCCACATATCAATGTTAACCATAACTATACAGTATTGATGGGACCAATAGGACTAGGTTTTTAAAATTTCATACAACCAAATGTACTCGTAAGAGATAAATTTAATGTTAATTGACAAAGTAACTAATTAATTAAAATCCAGTATAAAATTAACCTCATAGATTCAAATCATCTAAAAAATTCAACACCCAACAAAAGAAAAAAGAAGAAGAAAACTCTATTTTTATACCATGATTAAAAATTAATTTATAATATATAAGAAATAAATTATAAAAAGAAGATAGAATATATGAACTCTATATAGGAACATTTTAGATGATTTAATTAAGTTCTATACAATAATATTTTATTTTATTTTTTCTCAATGACTATTCTGTTCGGTTTAATTTCAAAAAAGAATATGTTATTTTTAGTTTCATCTATTATGTCACATTCTATTTTTTTTTTCAATAAATGAGATATTATTTTTTTAATAAAGGAGATGTTATTTGTTTGGGTATTTAGTTTTTTTCAAACAACATAATTATTTCTTTTTAATTATTTTAGTTTTTCAAACTATATTGAACAGTATCTATTATATTTTAATGATTAATATAGGAGGAGAAATTAAATAAAATTTTTAACCTACTTTTTAAACATTCTATTTCAATTTTCATTATTTTATACAACTAATTTAATTTAATTTTAATTCCATACATTCATGTTTTACTTTAATATTACCTATTTTGGAAAGTATCACACATATATCAGAGTGTGTGTTGAATTTAACAAACTTATTCTACCAATTACCCAATCTAGGTGATGATATAATTCTGTATTTTTTATATTAGTCCATGAAGGAGATATGTACATCACTATTTAAAATAGATTAAACTAGAGAAAATATTAATGGTTTTTTGTTTTTTTATTTCATCTATTAGAGTTGGAATCCAATATGAGTTGTGTCGATATGTATCCAATTTTTGGATGGATAGTTTCTTTGTGATTGATGGAAAATTCTTAAAATATTTATCAATATAGTTGAGGCCACATTAAAATAATTTTCCTACCCATGTCTTTAAATTGGTTTTAGTATTAAATTCTCTCAAAAGTCAGAGGAATTTAATTTTCACCAAAAAGATGGTGGTGAGACACTAGTTATCTATAGAGACACTGGGTATAGAGTATGTTCTTACTAGGTACTCAATGTGATATAGATTATATTTTTTTTAAACATGGTTAAATATTTTTTTCATGATTATTGATTCATAATTCATTAATACAAATTTTAGGGTTTAATTTTCTAATTTTAATGATACTTGGAGCCTTAATCCTCCCTTTAAATCTGGTACCATCAACATGTGATCTCATTATTTTTTTGATTAAAAAATTAGAATCACATTGGTGCATTTTATTTTAATTTGTATCTTTATTAAAAATTTGTCCTTTTTTGTGAATGTGACAAGGTTTTGGTCACTATGTGTTTTTAATTCAGGTAAACATTATTTTAGTTCAATGAATTATTAAATACATGGTTTCTTGAAGTTAATAATAGTTTATATCCCATAATAATTTCTTCCCTTCATTATGGTAGGTGTCATATTTATCACTTTTGAATTTTATCAATTGTTTATATGTGAAATATAGATTTATTTAATGATTGGGATTCTTTTATGTGTTTCCTTACTTTAAAATTGGTTTAAATAGTAAGAAATGAGTTTAGTATGAATTATGGATGGGTATTTTAGAACTAAAATTTTCTATAAAATTTGTATTTATGGTTATACATGATTAAATTTATATATTGGTAATATGAATGAACTATTTTATGTGTAAAATATAATATGTTAACAATGTGAATGACAATACATGGTCTAGAAATAATGATTGATTTAAGTAATTTAAGTGTTTATCACTTAATGTTTCTTAATAAATTCATGTGATGTTATTATGAATTTTATTATGATTTTATAGTGTATTAGACATTGTTATTTGTATCCATAAGAAGAGAATATTATTTTAATGTATATATTGGCATGTGAAATGTAAGTGTTAATTCGGAAAATTTTTCTAATGGTACATTATCAATTCACCTTTTGGTTGGGAGGTTTATCTGTATCATGAAATTAATCATCTTCTCTTTTATTTATGTATAAAGTGATATGTATGTGAGTTTTCTCAACAAAATTATCTTATATTGTGTTAAAAAAGTAGTATAAATTATTGGTGTGTTTATTTTCACATATAGTTGAAAAATCATTGAAATTTATGGATATCTAAATATACATCATGGTTGGTTTACTGAAACCTTCATAAAAGTATGATACCATGAGGTTGATTGAGAATTGACTAAAATAATCCATGAATTTCCTACCAACAAATAATATGTTCTTAGTCGAATGTCATAGAAGGAATTTTATTCAATAGATAGTTTTATTTCATTTGGTGAAAAAGAATATTGTTTCTTATAAAGAACATAGATTCAGATTGATTTTCTAAAGAATATTTAAAAATATGTTGGAACCTAGTTTAGGATTCCAATAACATACCATTCAATTAGGTCATTATATAGTATATGTAGATATTTATTGAGGATTGGTATATTTCCAAGACTAGTACCAATTCTGTTTTTTCATCCATCATAAAATTCATAATTTGAGGTCCAACACATATCACTTAGTTCAATTAACTTAGGTATCTTTACTTGAATTACATTTGGTATGTTATATCAGGGTTGGATATTAAAACAAAATTTTCAATAATACTTTATAAATAAATTTAAAATTAAAATTAAAAAAATAAATTACACATATCTTAGACTAAGTATTGTATTATATTTTTTGTTTTACATTTACCATCTGGATTTATTAAATTTGAATAATATTACCTTGTTTATGAGTTACCCCATGAAACAACACAATTATTTAACAGTTTTTCAAATTATTTATTTTTCCCTCGTTCTACTAAACCATGATTCACGAATTCTTATTTCACACTCTGTGATTTTTTGTATGGACTTATACTTTACTAGAAAATGTTCCTAAAAAATGAAATGAAATTTTAGAACACTTATATAACTGAATTTTTATAAAACAATTACTTCATTTCATTTTAAGAATTTATCATAAGCACTATTTTTTGTTGTCATATCTTGCACACTATGTCAGGGGTAGTAACTGGGGGGTTGTCTTGTGTTTTAGATTTTGGATAATGATATTGGTTAAGAGGTTACCATCATATAAGAGTTATAAATAGTGAATGGTAACCCTATGGAGATGAAGGTGGATAAGGGAAAAAGTGTAAGGGATGGAAGGAGTGGGACTACCTTGCATGGTAATAGAAGTAAATTGATAAAAATAATTACCACTCATGTATGGGCCTTGAATATAAAGAAGAGGTTTGATAGGAGAAAGATATACAAGTGATTGCAGATCTAATGGTTATGAGTCACTGCATGTAGGGCTATATGTAAGGATACTACATGTAGGGGTGGTATGATACTTTGGTCTACTAGAGTTATCCCTAGTGTATGCAAGTTTCTTCCATGAGAATTCCTATTAATAATGAATATAATTTTTTCAGAAGTTTATACATAGTAAATAAATAAATAATTTACTCACTAGAACAATCTTATTTTCTATCCATTTTCTATAAATGCGATATTTTTTTCTTTATTTGTTTCCTATAAAACTCATCACAAGACATTAGAACCTAAAAATTATAAAATTGATTTAATTTTTTTGAAAATATAATAAAATATTAAATTAGAATAAAAATTTCAGGGAAATTCATATTATTTTGAAAAACATTACGCTTCCATTATGTTTATTTTTATTATTTTGTTTACTTATAAAATTAAATCATTACACTAACTGATGTTTACTTAATTAAATATTATTTAGTTTTATTAGTTCAGAAATTTTTATATTACTCACTTTATAGCTCTACGAATGTAATGGGATATTCAATAAAATGATGACTTTTCTAAAAGGAATATATTTTTAATTAACCATAAAACAACATTCTATTAAATTTATATATATTACCTATAATTTCATAATTAGTATAGATTTTGACAACATAGAAAGAACATAACAATATAAGAAAATTCATAAATAATTTCTTTTATTAATAAATATAATATCTTCTCTCTTTGAGTAAATCCTTCTTTTCAATTATTACATTATTTTTAACAATATTATCTAATTCAAGTAAAAAGTACCAAATAATTTACACTTACTGAATAAATTTCATGAATGTAACACTATAAAAATATAACCTAATAGGAAATTTATGAATTAAGTTATTTCACAACCATGTATAAAACAAACAGACAATATTAAACTAGATAATTAGTATAATATAGTTAACAAAATAAATTAAGTAACTTGTATAAAAATTTAAAAAACACATACCTTTTTTGAATATTATAAACTAAACACTTAAAAACATGTTATTGATATGAATTCTTTATTACAATTTCCATTTCACTATCCATTCCAAATATTTAATAATATGTGTCATTGAATGAAACATTTGAGTGAATACCAAATGGTTCATTCCAAAAATAACTATTATCCATTACTTGAAAAAATATGTCTTATAATAAAATAAAAAACAACACCGAATTTTGGTTTTAAAGAATCATTAACATAAAAAACTTTTCTATCCCGGGATGAAATAATGCATGAATCATCTATATGAAGTAGATTTTTCATATCAATCTCTCTATATCCACCACTATCTATATACATTTTTTTTCATCGCATTGAATCAAACAATTTTCCTTTTATCATTATGATATGACCATGGGTATGGTAATATAATAAAACATTCTATAAAAACCCTATAATAATACACATATTTTTATCGATTTTGTTTGTATAATGCATAAGAAAAACCCTCCATTGTTTTTCTAATCCTGACATTATCTTATTGTATTTCCATGATCATTCCAAAAATATTTTTAAATAATTTAAATACATTCAAAACCATTTATTTAAAATCACATTCCAAATTGTTCAGACCAAACAAAAACACCCTTATTTATAAAGAAACATCATTTATTTGTAATATTTGAACCCAAAAATATATCGACAATGAATATTAAATAGGTAAATATGATTTGTTCATATAAAATAAAATAAAATTTCTATATTTGACTTCATCCATGTTAGAAATTATTTACTCTATAATAATCCCTCCACTTAATGGATAAAGAATGATTGAGTTGTTTTATAATTTCACTATGTTCTCAATAAATATAATTATTTTATGATTTCATAAGATATGAAAAAGATCATATAAAAAATACATATTCATATTTTTCAAACATTATATAATCATCAAACATGCTATTAGTGAATAATACTATGTGATTATTAATATCCCACTCATCCATATTGAATGTACAGAACTGATATAATAAAGATACTCCTTAATTTGGGGTAGTGATTTAAATATAGGATCAATGGGATCATATTTCTCATATTTAGTTCTTATTGCATGATTAGATAACATATGGAAATTAGCTATGTAAATTAAATATAAAATCATACATTCTTTGCTAAAAAACATTTCATAATAGATATTCCATGATTAACTTTATTTGTCACATAATATTTCAATGCAAACACCATTATTTATATTGGATACATACATTTAATAACAATAAAGAAAGTAAAAAGGACTTATGCTTGAGGATAAATAGTCAGATGTAACATATATGTTAAATATAATTGAGAATAAATTTTCTTAATTTCATAGAGAATGATCAATGAAAATTTATAATTTTTTTTAAAAACATATTTCTTCAGTATTTGAGCACAAAGGCCTCGATTAAAGTGATAAATTATAATCATAGTGACCATGAAATTATGTAAGATTAAATGTAAATTAGAATCAATTCATGTGACATGATATGTTAATTATCGATTTAAAGGGATTTTAGTTTCATATCCTGTTTATTTAACCACTCTAAAGTTTTAATTGAATAAAAATATAGAATGATAAAAATTTATAATACATGAAGAAATTGTTTTTCTTTTCATTTTTTATTGAAATAAAATAAAATAACAATTTTCACTAATTCTTACTAATAAAATCTTGATTATGTCTTGTTTTTGATAACCCAATCTATTAAATCAAGAAAAAAGCACAAATCATATTTTTTCAATTTAAATTTAAAATCACTTTGAGTAAAATTTTACAATAATTCATATCAATAAGAATTATGTCCATGAAATGACGCAAAATAATTAATAAAAAATCCAAAAACTCATTTGATATTCTTTTCTTTACCTAGTAGTTTTTGGAATTATATGGAACATTCTTTTACTTTCTAAAATTTTATTGATTCTTTCCATGAGAAAATTACAAACCTTCTCTTTCTTTAAGGATATCAACCCCAGATATTCATTAAGTTACTTCATCTTTCTAAATATACTTATCAATAAATCATTAATTTTCCCTTTATGTATGATCAATTTGTAGAAAAAATTGATTCCCTAAGAAGCTAAAATTTCACTAAAACTTTAGTAGCTTAGAATTTGTTTTTTTCTTACTAATTGAGAAAAATATTCCCTTTGTACCCCAATCAATCATTTTCCCATAAGTATGGAAATACATTATTTTATTTAATATTATTGGATTACACATAAAGTAATATTTTCTAAATTCATCATATTTCTTCACCAATATGGTCCAAATCTCATTAAAATCATCTATTCATGGTTTCAAGTACATTCCAATATCATTTCTAGAATCATTGGTTCCAGAAATTAATATACTCATGATAGTAAATATATTTTTCCTACACATATATAATGGAAAAATATTAATATGAATGAAAATATTCTGAGTAATATGTACAATATACATATGAGGAAATGGGTTGAAACCATTACATAATAATCCCAATTTAACATTTTATGGATCAGCTAAAAAACATGGATATTAACTATAGAATTTAATCCATGATAACCCATTTAGAAGATGAACTATATCATGATTATTATTATATATTTAATCTTCATACCATCTTAAATATTTTTCTATTTCATTTAATTTTTTTTCAAAAGTATAGGAATCAAGAGAAAGTGCCACCTCACTTTCTCTAAATCATAGGATTGAATTCTATATTAATTGGTCTTTCATCTCAATGTACCAAATTGTTTGTACTCATTTAAATCAAAAAATATCTTCTAGAATAGATAAAAATCATTAGGTTTAGAATGAATCATAGTACATGATAATCCAAATTTTATAGACAACTTTGATTCCATGCAATAATTTTTAGGAAAATTTGCATCATCAAGTAGTAAGTCATTAAAATGTTATGGAGAGTGTAAAGTATAATATTTTAAAATCCATAAATTATTTTACCAATATATAATCACATTAAAAACCCGTATTTGGTTATTTTTTCACATGAATTATATGCTTGGGTTTTCGCATATTCAATCATATTTTTAACATTATTAGAATCATCATTATTATCATCGGATAAAAACTCAATCCTTATATTCATATCCTCTTCAACAGGTCTTCATGAAGTGTTGTCTTGAGAATAAAATTGAAACTGATCAGAAATATAATTTTCTATTTTGATAATTTTAGTTAAATTATTTTCATTCACTACATTAACTTCTCTCTATTGTGACACCAAAAATAAAATTTTTTTTGTAATATTTTTTTAGTGACATGATAACTCACTTCCTCACATATTAACCAAAACCTTCTAATGAAATCAGAACACGGGAATCAAATCAGTCTATCATCTAAACCATTATTGAATAAAAAATCAAAAAATATTCCAAATTTATTTTAAACTCATTAGTGAACCGATCACCATTATACATATAATCTTTACCCATACTAATATGAAAAATGTAGTATTTTTTTTGATTTTAAATATCATCATTGAAACATATTTAATATTAATAAAATTACTATATATAATAAATAATTTATTTTCCAAATTATTATTGAATCTAGAGGTATAGAATAAATTTCTAGAAGATATAAAATTGTTTTCATTTCCTTACTTTTCAGTTTCAAAGAACGCAATTCATTAAAATTTTATATCAATACTTATAAAAATATGAACATATTAATCCTTTTCTAAAAATAACTATAGTATATTTCTTTAAGAACAATTTTAAATCATCTCATATAAATGGAATTAATCTCATATCTTTTAACAATAGGATTAAAACTATATTTTCCTTCAAAGAAGCAAAATCATTAAAAATATAATACCAAAACTCCCTTATTGGAATGAAGTCAAATATCATAAAATAGTAGAAAATGGAACTCAAACTAAAAACCAAGTATTTTAATTTTTAAAATATCTATGGAAATAAAAACTTTCAAAAAAAATTATTTTCAAAATAAAGTTAATAAAATCTTCCGAAATATAAACCAACAGAAAAAATACCAATAATGTGGATAAACAATACTCAAATTGAGAAATGGGGGTTAAATAACCCTAAGAAAGTCTAGTGGAATTTATACCATTCATTGGTCATTGAGTAGATAAAAATCTGTTTTTAGTAATATCTATATAAATAAGTCATTATTAATCACATGGATAATAACTATTTTTTACTAAAGTAATGTCGGTAATGATTATATATATTATTGGTCATAACAAATTAATACTTATCATAACCTAAATAGAGAATAATATATAGAACATATATTAATTAAAAAAATTAAAATTAATTATTATTTTTATATCTTGATATATTAAAATAAAAATATATTTGATTTCAAATACAACATGCAATACTGAGACTAAACAAACCATTAAATATTATTATTTAATTACTACCATTATAACCTATACATTTAATTAGAGGGTATGAATATGAATAAAAAAATTACTATATATATATATGGAGGTCATATTAAATTCAATTTTATTCATTAATTCTTAGTGCATAACTATTAAATTATTTGTAAAGATATCTTATACACATTATTTAAAAAAGTATTTATTTCTTTTATGGGAAAATAAAATAATTAATATTTTATATATTTATAAATTTTATTTGAAAAAGGTTACTTAATTATTGAAATAATAATATAAAAATTATTTTATTGTAAAATTTTGACATTTTCCTGAAAGGTTTTATTTCTTAATGAAACTTGAAAAATACGTATTTTTATAAAAAACTGTATTTGTTTTGAGAAATTTTCAAAGATAAATTTTATTTTAAAACAATTTTAAAGATAAATTTATTCAATTATGTAATTAAGAATCCAATTAGAATATTTTGAATTAATTGTATAGTTTAGTTTTGTATAAGAACATTTTTATACATAAAAATATTTTTTTAAAACTATTTTCATCGCATTCTATGGGTTAAACATTAAATATATTTCTACCAAATATATGGTTTGGATTTAAAAAAATGTGTTTCATATTTGGAACAAGAATTTATAAACTTTATTAACATGTTCACTTTGATATTTTTTCCAAATGAATTGTAAAATGGTTAAAAATTGATCTATGTTGTAAATTGTGAAATAGGTTAACCGTATCAGTTAAACTAAAAGGATAAGTGTTAAAATAAACTAAATACATTTCTAATTTCTACATGATTTCTTTATTTCAATCATATGTAATATAATATTGTTAAATTTTATAATTTTGAACCATTTTACTTGAGTAATATATTAATATATTTTATTCTTTTTAAAATTCCATGTGTGACTTCTCCCCCACTTATAAAAGGACACCCCAACCCTCCATTATTTACACTACATTAAGCCATATATATTGACCAAAACCTTCAAAAATCCATAAAACATCTTTATAGATGTTATATATATATTTTTATTATTAATTTACTGATTTTAAGTCTCTTAATAAAAGATAAAAAGGAGATATATCTAAGAGAAGGTAATCATCCTAAAAAAGCTATTATGATTTAATTCATTTTTTACAACATTAAATTATGTCTTAAATATTTTAATATAATAACAAAAATATATCTAATATTTGTAGATGTTATTATTTTTATTTTATAATATTTATCCGTCTCCTTATCCATTAAATTGGAAACAAAACCATCACCCATGTGTAAAACAGACTATAGCCTCACGATATGATGTCATTTATTCTCCACCACCGAATAACTTGTATAATTAGAAATATTTTACAAATGAAAATATATAATTTTTATGAAATGATAATTAATCTTTCAAATTAATATATCATCTACTTCTTTACCCATTCAAAATTATGTAAATGATAAAGTCCCTCATGCATACATATAACCTATCGTCTCCATGAAGTGATGTGAATCATTTTCCATATATAAAATTCAAAAATGATTATAAAAATGTATCTAGTGATTAAAAATTACATTTATAACTATAGTATAATTTTTTATATGTTTTAACTATATCCTTTGAAAAATAATCAGAATTTCCAATACAAAACATGCATAGGATAATGAAACCGTTAACTCCTAAAACAACGGTAATAATGATATATTATTAACAAATAGGTAATAAGATATTATAATAGGTTGAAATATGATATTATAAATATTAATATGGTTCTTTTATAAACAAATAACATTTTAAAAACAATTATATATGATATTAAATAATGTACGACTAAAATGATGTACAAGGTAAGGAAGTCTATCTCAATTTTACACTCCGTTGAGACATATTTTTTATTATGAGCATGTTTATTTTTATGATCTATATATACCACCTCTTTGAGGTATTTAACATGAATAACTATATATTAATGATGATTACATTTAAATTCTTGTTTACTCTTTTATTAATTTTATATATTTTCTTCCATCTTTTCCTCTCTTTGAAACATAAAATAAGAAAAGAATGTTTTTAAATATAAATTGATATTATTTCTTTTGATCAGGTATATTTTACTTCCATATCAATAATTTATTTTAAATTTTTTTTTTCTATTCTATAATGATTTATAAAATGAAATTTATACCCATGTTTTATTATTTATAAAATGGTTTAAAAGAAATAATCCCATCATTTTCTAAAATAAGATATTTTATTTTAAAATTGTGAAAATAATGTTATTTTAACTTTTACAGTATGAATGGAATTCCTAGTATAATAATGAATAAATATTTTCATTATTCATTTACATTTTTATAATTTTATTTCCAAATAAAATGTTTTTATTAATATTAGGAAAAAATTTATTTTTTAAAGATTTTTTTTCAAAATAGAAAGGTTATTTTCCTCAATTTTTTTAATCTTTTAATGGTATTTATTTTCATCAATTTCAAAAAAAAAATATTTATCTTGTGATACACTTGGTATACATAGAAATTATACTATAATTTAGACATTCACTTTCTTGTGATTGTTTAATTGTCTATTACATTTCACTTAAATATTCACATTCTTTATGTCACAAATATGATATTTACCTAAACCATATAAAATATCAATATATGGTGATTTTATTGACTGTAAAATAAAGATAATTTTTTTTTTCTAATTATGAATATTTTTTATAATGCATATTTTTTTAATTAAATTGACCATTTAGTATATGAGGAATTCATTGGGCATATAGTGATGGGTGGGGCCTGGTTATAGATAGCCCCTTGATGAATCAATAGTATCATGAGATGAATCAACATGCCAAATTAAATGGGTTTTTTCATATAACTACGATTCAATTAAACTGTATTAGTTAAAGTTATTTAAGGTATAAATATCATAATTCATGAGATCATGACACCCAATATTATGCATTTTCTATGTTGAGAATTTACTATTTATAGTAAAAGAGATTATTTCATTGATATTAACCATGGATTAATTTCATGATCAAGATATTCATTAAATATAACGTGTTTATTTAATTACCTTTCTATATTTATTTTCCATTATTATCTAATGATAGTTTCCACTATACTTAACCCTTACTGAGCATTTGAGATCACCCTTATTTTGTTTTCTTTCCCCATGATTTGAAGATGTAATCATTGAATGAGCATTGAAGGAGACATAAATTTATTTCTTATGTATTATATTCTATTTCCATTATAAAATAGATATAATGTAAGTATATATTTCTAATCGGATAATAAAATGATCAATACATTGGTATTGGATCATTTGTGTCTATTACAAAATAATAAAGTAGACATCGACTCTGGGTTATTATAGTCGGGGTTTTTATAGTTGGTATTCGACCAGGTTTTGAAGGAACCTTAAGAAATAATTTTTGGAAAACAAATATTAGAGAAAATAGATCTATGAAAGACTTATAGGATCACTTAATGTTTTGAATAACACCATGAATATTTAGTAAGGTATAGATTATGTGGTTTTCTTAGAAATAAATCTGTGTTAGGATACTAAAAGTGGACATGGTTTTAAAACAAATTTATTATAGGATAATTACCAAAAAAAGAGTTGGTTTAGTATATCTCGACCACCATTTTAGTACACGGTGAGTGTTCTATTATTATAAACATGGTTTTAATCTCTCTGGAGATACACTTTGGTTAATTCAAAGTTTCTTTAAAATCCATTACGAAGGATTTTAAAATACAATTTAAAGATATTCCCAATGAAACAAAGTTTATAAGTATGATATTAAAAATGAATAAATTTTAGTTTTTAAACTTTGAAGTATATATTATGATTAATAATTATATGATCTAATCCAGTATATGAAAATATTTAGAAATGGTTCATTGAAGGAATAATGGTATTAAAAATCATGTTAAATGTACAAATCCCCCTACAATGTAGACCAATACAACTAGTGTTGGTGTTGGGAATATCAGGGCCATATTAGCGTAGATTACTCATCTTATGAAAAAATAACCTATCCCATATAGAGAAACATATTTTTCCACATTTTCATTCACCTATGTTGGACCATTATATTCCTTACAAGCTACCATCTTTTAGTGTAAGTACAAATCTTATGGTTTCTGAACAGTGAATTAAGTCTCTTTAGAAGATATTTCTAGATTTGGGATTTGATGAAAGGGAAAAATTTATATTGGTTGTATACTTAATTAATGTATATATTGATAAATGGTGTTTATTGATAAAAAATATTAGGGATTAAGAATAAATATATTGTATAAAATGGAGGGTTTTAAGAGTAATATTCTTTGACAAATATTTCCCTCATGAACAAAAAAATGAAATGAAAATAATTTTCTTCATTTAAAATAAAAATGTGGAAGAAATTGTTGTGATGAATAAGGAAATATTTAGGAGACTAGTCAGGTATTCTATGGATTATATACAAAATACAAAAAACAAGATTGATAATTTTGTTGAAGGTAATAATCCTTGTCTATGAAGGCAATTGGTTTCACAAAAAATTTCATTATAAGATTAAATATTATTATGTTCCATAAAACATTGAAATAAGTCTCTTTATCCCATATATTAAATATAAGTCACGAAAATAAGATGACTTTTGAACACTAATAAAAATATAATGCACAAATGAATAAGAATATGATAAAAGTAATTTGCATCATGTGAAATTTGTGGAATGAATCATCTAGGAAAATTCATGAAGGGAATGGGAGTATGTTACACATGTGGTGAAAGGGGTCATATGGCTCATCAATTAAGGGGAATAGAGATACCAGTAATGTCTATTGCATTGATATAAAATAAATGTTTCATTATTCAAACCAATGTTCGGAGCATCAAGGTAACTATCCACAAAAGAGGCATAGGGGAGAAAGCAGAGCTTATATGATCACTACAATTAATTTGAAAGTTATTAAAGATGTAGTGAATGGAACTTTAATCATATATTTAAATTTAGATTATACTTAATTTTATTCTAGATTCTCACAATATTTTATATAAAACCTATTTCCTAAAAAAATTTGGCATTTCCCTTTCACCTTAAGAAGTGAGTTGTTCGTAGAAAATCTATGTGGAAATCTCACTATAATAAAAATGTTGTAAAAAGTTCCCACTATGTCACATAAATGTTATTTATTTAATTACTTAATTATCATACCAATGGTTGAATTATATATAGCCATTGGGATGTTTTGTCATTCATAAAAGATAATGAAAAGTGAAGGAAATTATGGTTTGGGATGACGTGTGGTATTATTTATTTTAGAGGGGAGATATCATCATCTGTGTCATATATAGATCCACCTTTAGTATCTCTTCTAAATGAGATTCTTGGGGAGTATGAGTAGACACAACATAAGTATGAAAAGGTAATATTCAAATTGAGGATGTTTCTATTGTATAGGTATAGGATGATGTATTTCATATAAAATTACATAGACATACACTAATACGGGAAGTTGAGTGTTCAATTGATTAAATATTTGATTGAAGACCTATATCAAATAATGATTATAGAATGGACACTGTAGATTATTTAGAGTTGATGAAACAACTAGAGGAGTTGAGTGGTAAGGTATTTATATGCCCTAGTGTTTCAACTTGGGGAGACCATGTTCTCTTTGATAAAAAGAATGATGGGTATATGGGTCCGTTCATTGATTATGGGGAAATTAATTCTATTATGATATATAAAAATATCTTATACCTCACATTGATGACTTATTTGATAAAATTGAAGTATCTTAATATATTTATAAGATTAACCATTATTTTGGATTTCATCAACTATGAAAAAATAAAAAAGATAATATGAAGATAGCATTTCGAGTAAGGTATAGAAATTAAATTTTTTTAGTAATTTCATTTGGACTATCTAATTCACCCACTATTTTTATTTATATAATGAAAAATATATTCAAGGAATATCTTTATTTTTTTGTGGAATTTATTCACAATATATTTTTGTATTCTAAAAGGTATGAGGACCATGAGTATCACTTGCTAGAAAATCCCTTGTGGATGATTGAAGATTTTCTTTGTATTTGTTATCACTATTTTGAAGAAATCAAAATTCATTGAATGATGTAGTCTTATATGATTAGTGATTAATCGTGGACTAAGAAAGTTGGAAAGAGATTGAGAAATATTCAATAATGATGGTGATGGTTCCTAGGGAATTTTTATGGACTCATTGGTTGTAATTTTATAAGACAATTCTCTATGATTGGTGATGATTCCTAGATAATTGTTATGGATTTATCTAATGAAATTAGATGTCACACTAGAATAATTCTCCAAGTAAATAAGATAATTTTTGAGTTATTGTTATGGTCAAAGTAATGTTCCAATTGTGTTTAGATATTTCACAGTGTTATAACATTTTAATGGAGAATTGACAATAGGAAATATGAACATTATTTCATATGATGTTACTAATTGGATCCAGAATATGAAAATATAAAATTTAATAAAGGAAATTATTTTGAATATAAATTTGCTAAGCACATGAAAAACATAAATTTCCATGAGGGGAAGAAGTTTAATTTATAAGAACAGGTAATTTGTACTATACATTTCATGAAGTAAATAAGAGGCAGTGAAAAAATATAAATGTATATTTATTCTAATGGATAAGAGAAGAAAAATGAGTTGGTAAGATTTTTTATCATATTTGAGGTGGGTTTGTATATCATTTTACTATACTTTGAATATTTCTATTATATTGAGGCCTTAAATGAAAATATGGCCAACCAGTGGGAGTGTAAGACTCAGAGGGTCAACCATGACCAAGGGAACCCTCTTAAGCCAATGTTGGGTGGCGTAGGCATGTGGGTCCATGTGTAAGTCCTGGAAGAGTGCACCAAGGAGAATACATGGGAGGAGAAATATCACAACCATGATCAGAGGTAGATGGTTTAAGGATTTATGTCCCCTTATGGTAGTGGTTGAATGATGAACTTTATCCCCAACCACTAGTGATATTGATGTGGGATGATGAGAGGCAAGGTACTGTTCTTCCACTAAAAATATATTCCTATAAGATTTTCTAACTGATCATGATAATTTGGAATGTCTAATCAATCTCTTTGATCTTCTTCTAAATATATATTCATCAGATGATATCCAATATGATGAAGCACCAATTGAACCACCATAATCAACCTTTGGCCATCTCTAAAGATTTACTTAGAGCATGAGGGTCATTCGACCAAACCGAAATATTTCCTGTGATCTAATGCCTTGCTTTCATGTGTTTAATCTAAGGTACGAGAATCATCCAAATGTAAAGAATAATTGTAAAAGGCCATATGAGATGATAAAGATCAAAATTTAAATTTAAGGGCATGTGACCCTCATTGCATGCACCTATATCACCGTAAAGGATAATTCAATATCAAAAATGAAAAAATCCATAATATTCAGCATCATTGTAACCATAATTTGAAGACTTGAAATATGAGATGTTTAACTCTTTAAATAGATGATTTACATGGAATTATTTTATGTATTTTATTCGGTGATTTAACATACCAAAATTAGTGACTATTTTCTTATAAAATAAGTTCTCCCTTGATCAAGATGTTTTCTGTCATTCACAATTTGAGAGAGGCTCTTCTTTCTAAAGATACATAGAACTGATTAACAAACTGTTTCATGAAGACTAATCCCATATATCTAAAATCATACAATAAGGATAATAGAAGATCCCGCATTCCTTCAACATGTAATAATCACTCTCTAAGGACCTTCATGAAGAAAATAGTTCCAAAAATAAATATGGACATCAAAATAATGTGTCTCCCAATCTTCCAAAAATATCTGATATCCAAGAATCCTACTTATTGTTTGAAAAAAATCACACACATGCTGCAATTTTCCTTGTGGATGAGGAGTAGTTCTATGCTTATAATTGTGTAGAGGATACAAATTTTTCATATTTCTTCTTGTATGAATAAAACCTCCGAAAATCCTAAGATTGGTTTTCTCAAGGTATAAGTGATCCCACAAACTTGGGTTTGCGTAAAAGATAAAGTGAATATGTACATGCATGACACATACTCATTGAACCAAAATAGAAGAAATAGGTTGTGTGTATACAGTCATAAACAAAGTAATAAGAGAGAAGCTATGTGTTATCCAAAGAATAATGTGAAGGTTTTATGCAAGCTTAGATGAATATGTACAAACATTGAGAAATTGGGATTTGTAAATAAAATCTTTAATAACAAATAAAATAATAGAATGTATTAATAAATGTGTTAATGTTTTGGATTCCATGAAATAATTTCATGTTGTTGAGTGACTTGATATGCGAAAGTAATAATGAAGAACTTATGTGAACCCTTGTACACATTTATTGAGATTGTGAACTTTATTGATAGAACAAGTATCATCCCAAGAAATTAATATTTTGATAAATAATACATCCTTATATGTTTTGAAAGATTCATCAATTGCTCATTTTGAATAGGTAGTAAGCTGTAGTGAAAGTTGAATCTTTAACTCATTGAAGAGTATGAGGACATCACAAATAAAATTTTGTTGATTCAGTGGAATTGGAAGTCATGTTTTTGAATAAAAATATAATTCAGTTGATGAAAATACAACTAGTTCAGTAGAAAGATCTTTTTCAATGTATTTGTTGAACATATTTAAAGAATTATTGGTACCAGTACAAAAAACACCATTGAAGACTGGTGGAACCAATATAAAGAACACCACTTACTTAGTAAGAATTGTTATTTTCTTTTTAACATTGTACAACAATTGTAGATGTTTTTAATCACTTAAAATTATTATGATAAGAGAATCTATAAAAAACCATAGGTTGATCATGGAAAAGAGTATGACTTTTCACCAAACCTTGTAAAAATATTTGTGTTCTATTGTTTCCTTTATTATTTATATTCCCTAAGTATGTGATTGTTAATATCACACAATAAATCCACTCCTCTTAACTAGGTAAGAGGATCAATAGTAGAGGGTTTAGTTGAAAGAATATAAAATATGGTAAAAAGTTGGGTACACTAATTCACCCCTCTATGTGTCCCTACACAATCCAAATATGTTTTATAAGTTGTTTCATTGTGTATATATATACATATGATTGGATTATATTTTTATCACTAGTTTTTTACAAGGTTTATATGAGGTGAAAAATTGAAGTCGATTCTGAATCATATCTGGAGGAAACTTTAATCTCTCCTCATGTCAAAGAAAATATGAAGGATTATTCCCAGACACTGAAAAATAATAAGTAGAGGAAAGAAAAGATATTTAGAGAAATAAAAAATAGATATAAGAAGGACTAGTTCTATGTTGTCAAATAAATTGAAAATTATTCTTATGAAAAAACTAGTTCAAACTATGGGGAGTATGTGGAAGATGAATTGATCAAAATTATTGAAGTATTCTACTCTCAATTTGAATGTTATATGAAGAATAATTTTTTAGAATTTATTTCATATATAAATTTTTCATTCAAGTATATTTTTATGAAGGATCATAAATTGAATAAGAAATCAATAAATAGGAGGATTCACTTGAAATGAAATTCAAAATTTGAAATATTCTTACAGACCTTATTGAAGAAAAACAATAATCTATGACATTGTCCAATAAAAATATTCAAATAATTATAGAATAATTGCGATGTAATTCTTATGAAAGCACTGTGATTAAACATGTTTTTTGAGATGTAATCCATGCACTTGAAACATTGTTCAATATTTTGATGAATGTCATCGATTCTCAACTTCAATAAAAAACAAGTAAGCTCAAATATATTGACATGTTATTGGATAAAAAGATCAAGTTGCATGAAGAGTATATAAAAAGGACCCATGATCTAGAATACACACATAAATCTAACATCAGTTTCAAATTATCCCAATTTGATATTAAATCCATAAGAATAAATACCTATATAGATCTATGAATGAATGTACTAAGAAACCTAAAGAAAAGATCAATAGATTGAAATGTTAATGGGATGGTAGGATGACATTAGTTGAAAATGAGATTTTATCCTTAAGCATAAAGTGTCTTTGACTTCAGTCTAAATTGATAAATTTAAAGGATACACATGTTAGAACTTCCCAAGTTGCTGGGAAGATGAATTATGCCACCCAAATAAATAAAGAGAGTTAATCTCCAAGAAGGTAAGTTTCTACAAAAAATCTTTATGGGACTCCTGTATATAAATTGATTCATATTGGTGGAAATAAGGGCTTAATATAATCTATTTATCATACTTATATAAACTCATGGAAGAAGGTAACTCATAAACTTGTTAACTCTATTTTTATAAATGTAGTTTCATCTGCTAGTGATGGTTCAAAAACAATAGTTAAACAAATGTGGGTTAAACAAATGATGATAAATCAACAAAATCATCACGGGTGGATATTGGTATCATCAAGAAAAATATCTCCCAAAATGATGCTCCAAATAAGGAAATACAAACCCCCAAATTCCAAGGAACTAAATCTAGTTAGATTGGTACTACAAGTAAAAGAAAGAGATTTGTTGGTTATTATTAGTGGTACTTGAAATTTGGGCTTCATGCCATTGATTGTTTTCATAATGTTTCATCGTATAAAAATTTAAAAAGGCTTGCATTCAGGAATAGTAGATGTGAATAAATGATAAAACAAGGAAAATTATAGCAAAACTCATACATGAATAATAATATCTTTATCATGAATATATTTGGATATCTTGAATAATTTAGTGATTATTGTAACATAAGTGCTCAAAGTTATGATGAGTGATAGAATATTTAAACCATTCAATATTCATATGTTGATTATATGAAAAGATCATGACAAATGAAGAAGAAAATAACAAAAGGTGAAAAGTCTTCCTTTGGGAACAAGCACATGGAGTAAGCTAAGAAATCTCTGAGGCAAGTTACTCCCTAGATGTTTGATAATTTATAATCCAAGAATATCATTTAAACCAATAAAATTTTCTTCTACTTTGTAAATATAGGTCATTTCATGGACCACTGAAAAAAATCCATAGAAATGAATGGAAACAAGTTGAAATTAAAAAAAGAATCAATTAGCAGGAGAAACCAGAAGATAGGATTGATTTAAGTCATTCCTAAGGAATATTTTGATAAGTTAACTAAGAATGGTAACCCAAAATAACTTATATATCCATGTGAAAACTCCAAGATAAAATATATTAAGGAGTTCTATATCATCTTACCTAATCAATTTCAGGTTTCTAGAGAAATACAGAAAGTTCCGGATAAATAATTTTCTAGAGAAAAACAAAAGGGAAAATAGTTATCTCCACATAAAGATCTCTAATTTACTGATAGGTTTTCTACAAATGAAAAATAAAGTTCCTAAAAAATGTGTGGTAGGTTAAAGTAGGCTAGAAATAATTCATAATTGTATAAATATTCTACTAGCTCAAAGGTAGATGCCGAAGATAGAAAAATAGGCACTAGGGGAAGGTAATTGAATACTGGAAGAAGTAAGGATAAAAAATCCACACAAGATTAAGGTGAATGTATGTAAAGTTTCCTTGATATAAATGGAATCTAAAAATATGAAATATATAGAATACACAAGAATGAAGAGTTCCAGAAACTTTAAAGCTACAAAGAAAAGAGTCTTTGGTTTAAGAGAAAATTCACTACCCTATTTCACTTATTAAAAATCTCACAAGTGTTCCATATTAATTCATTATTATTTTTTATTATTTGTGTTTATATTTTAGGGAATTGGTGGTAAAGTTCATTATCAAATTATGAAATGAGTGTAAAAAGTGGAGGTAAAATAGTTTGAATTATTATTCATGATCTATTAAAAACATGGATTGTTCCATAATGATAGACTATCAACATGAATATCTTGAAGACTATATGATAACATTTTACACCATGTCTAATGGATAGAGTTCACCCCTTGAGGGATAGAAAATAAAAAGAAGATTATATCGAGGCCTATTTCATGAATATCTGAAAAATCCTACCATCTCAATAGAAGATGATGATATAGGTAAAACAATTATTATTTTCTCAACCGTCTTGAATATATCAGAAATGTGCATCAAGGGGGAGAGTTGGTTGATGAGTAATCTCAATGAAAGATGGAGTAAAATATTATTTCACTTAAAATTTATGATGTTTTGACTAAAGTGTATAAGATAATATATTACATGATAAACGTTTTTCATAAAAACCCATTTTTGAGAAATAAATATGAGTATGATATCACATATATGGTTGTTAATTAATTTCATAGACAACCCTGGTATTATATATCTTTTATTCTATATAGGGTTATCCCACGTATACCTTGAGTAGATCAACTATATGATCTTTTACAAGTGAACCATGTTGTATCATCCTTCATTCATAAAAAGGAAAATTAATATCTAAATTCATTGAAGGGTAGAATAAAACCCAAAAATTAATCCTTTTTAATTTGTTATCAATAAGGGGGAGAAGGGACATTGAATTTAAGGAAATATAATTGAAAAGAAAGTAAAAAGGGGAGATTTAAAAAACCATATGGATGGTTGAGGAGTTTGGTTGCATTTTTTGTCAATATATTAGAAGGAATTAAGAGTAAATGTATGATGTATTCCTCTATGATTGGTAATTAATCATGGAATGGGAAAATTAGAAAGTGTTTATGAAATATTGAAGAAGGATGGTGATGATACTTGGAGAATTATTATGGACTCATTAGGTAAAAGTTGGTTTGAAAATTATCCATTATTTTTTATAATGCTTGTATAATTGTTATAGATTAATCTAATAACATTAGATTCCATTCTTGGAGAATTATCCATGTAAATTAGATGATTTTTAAACTATTCTTAAGTTCATATAAATCTTCCAATTGAATTTAGAGATTGCACATTGTTAAAATATTTTAATAAAGAAGTGAAGGACTAGAAATATAAACATTATTACTTTAAGAGTTCTTAATTGGATCAGTACCAAGAAAATGTAAAATTTAATGTATATATTTTTTGAATAGATTGATTTTAATATCACACAAAACATCAATTTACATGAATTTAATAAGGGGAATTTATAAGGACATGCAATATGAAATTCATATTACATGATGTAAAGGAATAGACATGTAAAAAATATAAATACATATTTTTCATGATGAATTATAGAAAAATAAATGTTTTGAGAATGGTGGATGAAATATTTGATATGGGTATTTATTTCATTTTATTATAGATAGAATATTTATATTATATTGATTCCTCATAAAAAATGAAGGCCAACTAGTGGGAAAGCAGGTCCCAGAGGGTCAACTACACCCAAGGGAACTAGAATAGGACAATGGTAAGTGGTAGAGGTGTATGGGCCAATTTATATATCCTATATAAGTGTTCCATGGAGAGTGTATGGGAATAGTGGTAGTGCCACTATGTCGGGTGGCATGGTAGCATGGGTGTTTGAAATTTCTTACTACTAATGGGAGAAATTGATTGATAAATAGTAACCTTGACCACTGATAAGATCAATTTGGGATAGTAAGAGGTAGGTTACTATTCCTACTCTAAAAATATACACATAATATCTTGGCCATCTGATCATGCTTATTTGGAACATCTGATTGATCATTTTGATCGTATTCCACATCTGAGTTCATATGATGATATATAGTATGTCTGAGCACTATATGAACCACCATGAACAATCTTTAGCCATCTCTAAATATCTTTTCAACTGTATGATTTTCATTTAATGGAATTGAAGTCATTCATGTTATCTAACATCTCACATTCATTCATTGAATCTGAGATATGAGCATTGGCCAAACTTCAAATGATTGTTGAATGAGGAATTCATGCATGAGAGAGATCGAGATTTAAACCAAAGGACATGCAATCTTCATTTCATGCATGTGTGGATATCACCACATAGGATAATTCGTGGTCATAAAGGAAAAACAACATAATATTTGGAGTTATTTTAACCCGCATTGGAAAAATTCAATGCTAATATCTTTTGTCATTTAAAGAGATTATTTACATAGAATTATTTGTGGGATTTGAGTTAGTGGTTTAAGGAATGAAAGGTAGTGATTATTTTCTTATAAACAGACATCTCACCCAAGAAAAAGGGTTACTTCCATTCATTAGATAATATAGGATCTCATTTCTAAAGAAATAGAGAATTTTGGAACAAATAGTTTCAGAAAGTAGAATCCCTCATTGTGATATTATTACATAATGGAGAAGAGAATATCTAATGGGAGTATAACAAGTAAAAAGAATAGTCAAAGGAGTTTCATGAAGTAAAAATTTATGTGAAGAAATAGGGAGAGTTCAATAATGTGTCCCCCTAGATACCATGAATTTATGATATCCATGAATCCTTATTCTTGTGAGAAGAGAACCTCACAAATGCCATAGTTATCTTTGTGGGGAGGAGGAGTTCCGTACACAGACTTTCACAAAGGATAAGAATCATGAATATTTCTACCTACAAAAACAAAACTACCCATGATCCAAAGATTAGTTTTGAAAGGGAGAAGTGATCCTATATACTTTTGTTTATGAAAAGAAGATAGTGAGAGTGTGTATTCATGAAACATATACATGTCACATATTCATTGAACCAAAATAGGAGAAACATGCTATGTGTGTACATGCATGAATAAATTAATAAGAGGTTATTTGTTATCCAAATAAGAAAGTAAAGGGTGTATCATGCTTCTATACATACATATAATAATTGAGTAATTGAGATGACCAAAAAAGTGCTTTAATAACACATAAAATAGTAGAACTTATAAATAAATGTGTTAATGTTTTGGATTCCATGAAACACTTGCATGAAGTTGAGGTGAATGTAGCTGTTTAAGTAATACTGAAGATTTTTTGTCCACCCATCCACACATTTATTGAGTCTAAAAACTTTATTGATAAAAGAATTATCTTCTTGGGAAAATTATATATCAAGGAAGAATACAACTTTTAGTGTGTTGAAATATTCATCATTTGATCATTATGAATATGCAGTGAGTTACACTTAATGTTTCATATTTAAATCATTGAAGAGTAGTAGGCTGGTGTCCATGAAATATTATTGATTCATTGGAAGTTGAATTACATTTTTTTAATAAAAATATTATTTAGTAGATAAAAATTAAACCAATTTAGTAGATAGATCTATATTAGTGTGTTTATTAAACATATATTAATAACTTGTGATCCTAGTACACACAACTCCATTGAATGATGGTGGGACTAGTATAAAGAACACCAATCAATAAAGAATATTTTTTGTTTTTCTCAATTTAACATTACACTCCAACATTTGGTGTTTTTAATCAATTCATTTTATGGTGATAATAGAATCTATGAAATAACCACTGGTCTATCATGGAAAAGGAGTAGATCATTGTACCAAACCTTGTAAAAATATTTTTATGATGATGATTCCTTTATTTTCTATATTGAATCTTTATGTGATTATTAATAACACACAATATATCAGTTCCCCTTAATTGGGGAAGAGGTTTAAGAGTATAGGGGTTAATTGAAAGAAAGTAAAATCCAATAAAAATTTGGGACAACTTATTCACCCCTTCGTAGTGTCCCACCATGATCCATCATAGCTCTAAATTGCTAATAATTTTTGAGACTCTTATAAGTATAGATTTATATGGGAAATTTAGCATGTTCATATTTTTTATTTATAAATTTTATTTTCATAGACATATTATCTCTAAGGATATAATATTTGTTGATCCTATAAAGAAAAAGGTATTCAAATAATTTACGACACAAACGAACATAAATAATGTACATAATATCATTAGTTTGGTAATTTTAGTATTAATGATTAATTCTAAATATTTATTAGTTTAATAACCCATTAGCCAATATTACATGTAAAGGGGTATGTTCATATAAAATAATATTATAAATAATGTTTTGAATAATTTTAGAGTATATTGGTTAATGTTATAATTTTTAATCTACCATAAAAAGGATGGATTTGAAATATATAGTGATGCATTGAGGAAGGGACTCAGTTGTGTCCTTATTTAGAATGATAAATTTATTCCATATAAATAAATATATTTAAATAATAATTAACAAATATATCCAAATCATTATCTTGAGTTAGTAGCTTTTATCTTTGTTTTGAAGATATAACGAAATTATCGCTATAATGAAATATGTGGGATATACATAGATAATAAGTTTTTGAATTATATATTTTCATAGAAAAATATCCACTTGAGGAAATGAAGATGGATAAAACTACTAAAGGAGTATGATTTCTCGATATACTATCACCTAAGGAAGGAAAATAATGTAGAAGATGATTTGAGTGGAAAAGATCATAGAGTTATGGCCAAAATAGTGGTTGATAGGGATCCTATGCTTGTGGATCAGGTAAAGATAAATATGGTAATTCTTATGGAAGGGGATAAATCACTACCTTTTAAAATTAATTTTAAACCATATTTAATGGTAAATTTTAAAAGTTTACATCTTGATAAGAAGAATTTTCAAAACACAATTAAAGCTATGAATGGGGGGAATTTGTCAAACTTCCTATATGAATATAGAATTCTGGAATTTGGAAAGAGGCTTTGTGCTCCATCTATACCAGAGATAAAGTGGTAATTCATGGATGCTTTTAATATATTGAATTTATTTATACACCATGGTATTATCAATATGTATAAGGATTTAAAGGAACATTTTTATGGGATAAGATGAAGAAGGTAACTACAGACTATGTGTCAATATTCTTGGTGTGTCAATATGTGGAGGTTGAGGGATATAATCACGGAGGAGTCATGAAACCTTTACCTATTCCTATGTGGAAATGAGATTACATTATTATGAATTTTTTTCACTGGACTGCCAATGACTCCAAGGAAGACTGATGCAATATGGTTTATTATTGAACACCTTACCAAATCAACACATTTTGTTACTATAATATAATATTTACCTATTGAGTTCCTTATACAACTATAAATTGATGATGTTGTAAACTTAATTGTGTTCCAATTTAAATTGTGGCTAATCAAGATCCCCATTTTATATCGAAATTATGGAAAATTCCTCAAAGGATCAAGATAATGAACGTCATTTGAGAACAACCTACTAAAATAAAATTGATGGATAGTCTTAAAGGACTATTCAAACACTAGAAGACATGATGAGATCATTCTCACTTGACTTTCAACATATATTTGATTAATAATTACCATTTTTCAAGTTTTCTTATAATAATAACTCTTATTAAAGTATTCAAATGGAAATGTTGGAAACATTATATGGAAATAGATGAAATAAAATAACTTATTGAATTAAAGTTGGTTAAAGGAAGCATATAGGCCCAAAACATGTCTTAGAGACAACATAAAAGGTAATGTATATCCGGACTCATATTAGATCATATCAAATCAAAAAAATGTTAATGCAGATAACCATAGAAAAGATTTTAAATTTCATGTGGGAGATCATGTTTTGTTAAAGGTATCTCCATTGAAGTGTGTTATAAGGTTTGGTAAGATGGGAAAACTAATAACAATGTTTATGGAACATTTTAAAATTATAGAATAAATTCGAGTTGTTTCCTAACATTTTCCAATCCCTTCGATTATCACTATAGTACATGATGTGTTCTATATCTCTTTGTTAATAAAGTACAAGTTAGACCCAACACATTTTCTCAACCATGATTAAATAAAATCAGAACATAATATATCTAACTATAATGTTTCTATCTAGATTATTAACACTAGATAAAAATTTTAAAGGAATCAAATGACTCATTTATCATAGGTACTTTGGAGAAATTAGAAAATACAGGAAGAAATATGGGAACCTAAAAATGTTATGAGGAAAAACCACCCTCATTTTTTTATAAGTTAATATTTTTTTAAATTTTCTAATTTTTTTTATAGGATGGAAGAATGTAATATCTTGATATTTTAAAATAACATTATATTCGATAGCATATACAACACACATCATGAATCATAATCAAAACCAAGAAATATTATAATTTTGATATGGATTTTATAACGTAGCCATTGAATTGGTGGGTATGAATTAGAATAAAAAACTTATGAAATATATATGGCAGACATATTAAATTTTAATATGTTGAATAATGACTAGGAGACAAACATTAAATTATTATTAAAGTCATATTATATGCTTTCTTCAAAAAGTATTTTTATTGATTTTCTGGAAAAATAAAATAATTAATTTTAAAAATTTATGAAAATTAATTTGAAAAAATTAAATTCATTTTTTAAATTAGAATATCAGAAATGTCTTAGGGTGAATTTTTGGGATTTTTCTGGAAGGTTTTATTTTTCAATGAATATGAAAAATTCTGATTTTTATCAAAAATTGACTTTTCCTTGTTGTAATGTATATTGTTAAATTTTATTTTAAAAGGGATTAAAAGAAGAATTTATTCAATAATATTATTAATAATCTATTAATAGTATTTTTAATGAATTTTATAATTGAATTTAGATACAAATATTTTTATACATAAAAAAATATTTTTTTGAAAAACAATTTTCATTGTGTTTTATGGTTTTATATATAAATTTAATTTTTCATGTTATGTGATTTTAATTTAATAAAATTAATTCATTATTAGGAATTAGTATTTACACATTTATTAATAAATTGACTTTAATTTTTTTCTATAATGAAATGTAAAAATAGTAAAAACTTGTCAATGTGGTTAAGGTTTAAATAGGTTTATCATGTTTAATCTAAAATGAAAAGTATTAAAATGAATTAAAAACCTATATAATTTATAATGGTGTAAATAGTTATAATATATATCACATAATATTTATAAATTTTCCCTTTTGGAGAAATTTTTCTTGAGTGAGACATTGATATATTGTACTCTTTTTGAAAATTACTTGTGTGGCCTCTCCAACACTTATAAATGTACACCCCTATCCTCTCTTACTTGTATGACTTTGAGCAATATATATCAACAAAAACCCACCAAAATTCTTCTCAAAATGATTACACACATTTAGAATCTACTAGTATTCCCAAAATACAAATTCTAAGGCCCTTAAAAAGAGATATAAATAAGATATCTCTAAGAGAAGGTGATCGCTATAAAGAAACTATTTCATTTTAATTATTCTTTTAAAACATTTAATTATGATTTAAAAATACAAAATAATAACACCATTATCTACCATATAATATAATATTATACTTTTATGGAATAATATTTTTCTTTCCTTTTCTCCATTGAATTGGAAACAAAACTGTTGCTTGTGTGTACGAAGGATTATCGCCATGCGATCCGATGTCATTTGTTATCCATCACTTATTCACATTTATAGTCATAATGATGGAAAAAATGAATATATATTATGATTATAAAATGTTATTTATTTTAAAAAATTAATATATACTCTAAATAATGACACTTTCACTATTATAGAAATGATAATGTCGCTCATGTGTACGTAAGACAAACCATATCCATGAATCGATGTTATTAATTTACCAAGTCAAAAATAAAATAATGATTTTAAAAATTTATATTATGGTTAAAAATTATATTTATAAAACTAATATAATTATGTGGACTATTTAACTATATATTATTCACACGAATCATAATTTCAAATACAAAACATGCATAAGAAAAAAAACAGTTGACACAAAAAATGATGGTAATAATAAAATATGATTTACAAACAGGTAACAAGATGTTATAAGAGGTTTATATATGATTTATAAATATTGATATGGTTTTCATAAAAATAATTAATATGTTTAAAACCATTATATAGGATATTATATCATGTTTGACTAAAATTAATCATGAGGTTAGGGATTATGTCTTAATTTCTAATCCATTGAGATATATTTGGTTTTATGAAACTGTATATTTCTATATAGTGAATGAAATTCACATTTTAGGTATTTAAAATGAATATATATTTATTAATAATTATTAAATCCTAATTAAAGTTTATTCTTTTAAAGGTTTTTCTATATTTTATTCTAGTTTTTACTCTTTCTTGAACTTGAATCAAGTAATAAAATGAATTAAATAAAAAATAATCTTATTTTTTTGATTAGGAAAATTTTTCTTCAATATATATGGTTTAATTAAAAATTTTTAAATAATGTTTTTATAATTTTAAAATGATTTATAAAATTATATTTTCACCCATTTTTGTATTTTTACAAAATGTTTAAAAATGATTTTTTTTGTTTTGTTTTCCAGAATGAGGTACTTTTCTTATAAATGTTTGAAAGGGATGTTTTTTAACTTCTATGGAATAATCTGGGTATACCGTCATCATGAGAACTCAAATTTTTGATTCTTCCATCATAAGTTTATAAGATAGTTTTCAAAGAATTTTTTTTCTTAATATTTTAGAGATTCTTAGTTTTTAAAGAAGTTATTTAAAAATGGAAATGTTTTCTTACTCAAGATTGTTTTCAATATTTTTATGTTATTTCTATTCATAAATGAATAAAACAATTTATTTTATTATATTCTAGTAAGTATATATTTAAATGATACCATTCTTTATATATTCACTTTATTTTCATTTATTTCTATTTAAAACTACATTTTATTAAATATATTTATTTTTTGACATGGATATGATAATTTCCTAAAATGTTCTGAATTTATATATATAGTGATTTTATTAACTAGATAACTATCCATAAATATATATTCTTTACTCAATGTGAATATTTTTTGATTAGTAATATTTTTTATAAATTTTATTGATCATTATATATATGAGGATTGTGTTGGACATGACCAGACCAGTGGGCCTAATTTTAGATAAACCCTCCACACATCAACAATATCATAATATGAATTAGTTGTCCAAATTAAATTAGTTCTGGTGTATAACTAACCATCAATTAAACTATATTGGTGCAAGGTCTTGATTATATAAAAATCATGATGTATGAGATCACATCATCTAATATTATGCATTTACTTCATTGAGAATTCAATTTTTATTATTCATGAGATTAATGAATTTATATTATCAATGGATTCATTTTATGATCAAGGAATTTATTAAATCACATGTGTTTTAAGTGATTTAACTCTCCACAATGATGATGCCTTATTTAGTCATGATAGCTTCTACCGTACTTAACCCTTACTAAGTATTTGATCTTACCTTTATTTTGTTTCATTTTCATAGGATATCATGATGTAATCTTTGAATGAGTATTAAAGGAGGACAAATTTTTGTTGTTATGTTTTTTATTCTATTTAGAATGTAAAAATGGTGTCATGTATATATTTAGTTCTACAAGACGTCATAACTAATTTGTTATTTAGGATTTAAATTTTTTTACCTATGAAAATATAATAATGCAGACACTGTCTCTCTGTTACTAGAGTTGGGGTTGTTATAAATATATATAAATATGTTTCTCAAATCTAAAATCTAATATAATGAAATCAACCATTTAACAAAAACTATTCATTATTGTAGAATTTTTTCATTAAACTTCATTACCACATGAAAATAATTATAGTAGGTTTACATTGAAACTGAACCATTGATTAAACATAGTAAGTTATAGAATTAATACTCAGAATAGATTCAAACCCATCAAATATTTAATACACATCTCTTCACCTTTTTCAATTTATGAACTATTGGAGGGTGTGGAACCATTGTTCCCCTACCTCCTGTAGTGGGTAAAACATAATTTTTATTTGAATATTCACTAGTAAATTCCATTATAAATAATGAAAACTTGAAAAATCCCACTACCTATAGACAATATTATTTTTTAATAACTAGGAAAAATTATCAAGAGAAACATGATTTCAAACTTTTCAACAAATGACACATAAAAACTATTCAAATAAGAAATATTACTGAGAAAATATTAAAAATAAAATTTTATATCTAATAAAAAATGGATTAAATAATAAATTTACTTAGGTATATAGCAGTTCAAATTAAATATTTCAATGAAATATTTTTTACACTAATAGGTATTTGGGAATAAATCACTTGATTTTAATTATGAAGAGACTTTGTGAAAAAAAATGATGCATCATGAGGGAAGATTTACAATGCACCAGGATAGGCTATCTGAAAAGAAACTAGTTTGGTTGATCATTCCAAGAGGGTAAAATAGGGGAAACTAATATTGGGTAGGAGCATTTGTTGGTGAATTGTGAGAGGAATAATGAAAAAATATAATTTTTAGAGGCACTATGTTGTTTAATCGAGTGAAGATGGTAAATGCTGGAATGTAGGTATGCAGAGGTGGGGTATGATGATCATGTTATGGTAATAAATTAAGAGGGAGGAATTATTAGGCGAACTTATTTCCTTAGTTTTAATAAACCATATCCTTTTATAACCTGTTTCCATTGTTTTAATAAAATCTATAAATATATGCAGTGAAATATGGATTTTTTATAGTTGTGTTGGCGGAAACACCAAGTGATGAGCTAAAGTACCTACTCGATCAAGAATCTCAAAGGGAATAATATACCTAGGGATCAACTTTCCCTGTTTCCAAATATCATAAACGTCAACCATGGAGAAATTTATAATAATACCTTCTCACCAATATTGAACTCCACATCTCACTAGTGATCATTGGGAAAAATTATAATAAACTATGAGATACCTTGATGTGATGCTGATTGGTTCTAACCATATCTACTATTTCCTCAAAAAGTATAAGTCATAGTAGGTTTCTTTCTCCAACTATAGACTAACATATCAGATTTCAACACTTATTTCAATAGAGGTATTTAAAAGTATCTATATGAATGTTTGAGATAAATCTACTATTGTATGAAAACATAAATATAGGAAGGTTTTGATATTAACCACTATATAAATATACAACAAAAAATATTAATATATCTTAAATGGATTTAATGGTTCACTTATACTAGTAATCTATTTGAGGATGATAAAAAAATATGGAAACCAAACTCTCTCTCTATAGATTTTAGAATACATCTCTAAAAAATTAAGGTAAACCTTTGATGTATATCAGATACAATAGAATATGGTACTCAAATAAAATTTACTACTTACTTACTATATATTTTGGAAGATGATCATGAGATAGATCATCCATGAAGGAAATTAAATGCACTAATTTCATAAGGAGGTCAATCATTACCAAAATAACATTATGGTCTTTAGATGCTTTGGGAATTCTATTAATGAAAGTTTTTGTGATTTTTTCCTTTTACCATTATGGTATAGGTAATGGTATTAACATCTTCATATAAATATTTCTCCAAGTTTTAACTTTCAAATATATATTTCATTGAGATATGTACTCTACAATATACTCTTTATGTTTCCCCACTATAGATACACTTTCATATCTCTATACATATTCTTACTTTTAGGATTAATAGAGAATAATGAGTTATAAGATTCATAAAACAGATCTTTCTAAAAGTATGGTATTTATGGGACACATATTCAACTCCTAAACCTTATCATTCCATAAAAATTAATGTTGAACTCATGAACATTTCACACATTCCTTTGTAACTCCACATCTTCCCTTTTCACCTCATTTATAGTCACATGGATAGATGATTGAATATCCATTTGAGAAAGAAAATGTTTCTCCTACGAATTTATGATATCAAGATCCATACTATAAAAATACATAATTTTTTATCTTTTTTATACTAGTTATAGATAAACTAGTAGGATCCTTTCGAATCAAAGCATCATTCACCTTGTTCCCTTTCCCAGGGTGGTAATGTATTAAGAATTTATAATGTTTTATCAAGTAAAATTGTAAAATTTTTATAATATTAATCTCTTTAAGTGTAAATATATACTTCATAATTTTATAATCATTATATATGTCACAAGTTTCTTTGTAAAGATAATACCTCTATATCTTTAATGAAAATATTTCTATTACTAAATCTAGATCATGAGTCGGGAAATTTTGTCATGAACCATAAATTACATTAAGTCATATTATATCACCATTTCATTATACATGTGGATGCATCCCATTACCCTATTCTATGCATCAATAAAGAACACAAACCCATCTCCACTACTGGATAGTGTGAGAACAATTGCTCTGAAAGGCCTTCTATTCAGTGCCTTCAAATTTTACTCACATTCATTATTCTAAAGTAATTTTACTCCATTATTAGTTTATATATTGAGAGGATTAGATATCCAAGAGATATTTTTCACAATGAATCAATAATATATATTCATATCAAGAAAACATGGATTTTATTCACTGTGGTTGGTCTAGTATAATGTTTAATTAAGATCAAATTTTATGGATTCACATATATACCCTCTCTTGAGATTACATGCACCAAAAAATGAATCCTTTTATTGGAAAAAATCACATTCGATAAATTTTAAATAAAGATTTTCCCTCCTCATTTACATTATTACAATTCTCAAGTGATCTTTATGCTCTTCATTTCTCTTCAAAAAAATATGAATATCATTTATAAGAATAAAAAAATATTTATAGGTAATATATTGATAGTTCATTCATAAAATATATGATGATAGTGGGGGTATTAGTAAGATCAAATCAAATAACTATAAATTAATTGTTTTTATACCTCACATGGAATTATATCTTGGGTATGCCATCACTTTTGAAAATTAAATACTATTATAAATATTAAAGATTAATCTAGGAAAGATATTTTTCTCCTCATAATTGATTGAAAAAATCATCAATACAGTTCACAAAATACTTATTCTTGATTGTGATATATTATAGTTACTGATAATCAATAAGAGCCAAATTGATCCACCATTCATCTTAAAAAAAAAATAAGAGCACCC
This sequence comes from Viscum album, assembly GCA_963277665.1. Lineage (NCBI taxonomy): Eukaryota > Viridiplantae > Streptophyta > Magnoliopsida > Santalales > Viscaceae > Viscum > Viscum album. Next base: position 1,584,385,292 of record OY728141.1, on the reverse strand, counting down.
CATGACGATGAACTTGGTTGAATGAATAACTTATCAATATTATAATTTTGTTTGTTATTCAATTCTTGTAACTCAATAATTTCTATTTTATATAAATTTTTTAAAATTGGTGTACCACCTGGTATGAGTTCTATTGAAAACTCAACTTTATGAGTTGAAAGAAGAATGGAAAAATCTTGCATAAAGGAATTAAAAAACTCTTATATAACAGATTTTTTTTAATGTTTTGTTTCTACCTAACCATATAAGGTAAATTACCATTTTTAATTAGAATACCCATTTAATTAATGTAATTTACATTAGAAGATATTATTTATCCTTACACTAATAAACATTCATTAGCTAGTTTGGAATATCAAATGTGATGTACCTTCCTTGAAAATTGAATTGGGATTTATATAAATAAATCTAATAAATAAGCAAAATAACATCAAATTAAACTATAGATTCAATAAAAATATTTTTTGGAAGAAAATCACCACAATATTCTATAATGGATGATGCATAGACTTGAGATGCGATCATTGTACCATTATAAGATTTTATTTGAAATTGATCCCATAACCATCAAGGATATAAATTAACACTCATTGAGACATTTAATGATATAGGGTAGATCATATAAATAATATCAAATAGGGTACATAAATATTTGATCAAAGTTAATACCAAATAAACTTTATCATTCAGTCTTAAACCCCTTAATAAAACTAAACAACGTAGTGTGAGAAATTATAATCGTAGTGAAAAAACATACAATTATGAAAAATAATTCATAGAATGTATACATCATGACTCCTTATTTTAAATCTATGGAACCATAGGTTTATCCTAGACCATACATGATCATCATCTATTCAACTCTATCATAATGTTTCATAATGAAAATGTGAATTAACCCACACATATCCATCAATAGTGTCTAGTCATGGGTGAAATATTAAGCCCACTAATCATAAATGGGGAATGATTTAGTTAATACACAATATGACCCATTAAATGTTGTTACCCCGAGGTGTATTTATTCTAAATCTATATCCATATGCTCGTTTCTATAAAATAATTTATTTACTAGGAAAACCACACTCCATTCATTACCATAACATAGGATATTATCCTATGAATATTATTATCCTAAGGGTACTAACTTATGTTTCCTCACATTAGTTTCTAAAAATAAGTAAAACTTGCTCGGATACTAACTATGGTAACCCAAAAATTTAATAAATAAATATTACATCATATTAGATGAATATTTATTAAGTATTTTCATGATCCATGCCAGAACCTTACAAGTTTATTTTATTTGGAAACATAGAGACATAAAAATGTGGAACATAAAATAAATGCATCATCTCCCACTTAGTTCTTCATAATTAGCACCATTATTTGAAATATCATTCTTAAAACATATAGTAATGTCCTATGAAAAATGAAACATAATAAAGGGTGAGATTAGATGGTTAATGAAGGTACAAAAAGAGATATTGAGGATAATTTAATCATAAATTGATTATAAGGTTAGGAAAACATCAAATTAGAATTTGAAAATTATTCATAATAATTCAAAGACTATAATCATCAGTCATGGAAAAAATCATGAAATTTCATATGGCATAAATCATAAATGAATTAAAGAAAATAATCTATGAGAGAATAAAAATATCATAATACCATTTCAGAAGAGTTTCATAAAGTATGGAATAATCATAATCATAGGAAACATATATAAAGGCTAACCACTATGAAAATCTTAATTTTTTTAGTGTAACAATTGAGAATCAGTCATATAAAGTGAACATATTATTTTCATGTAACTATAATATAATTCACATTTTAATATTTCATGAAAAAATTCATGTTTCATAGGATGTATGTTGATTTTTAACTTATTAGATTAAAATAATCCTTGAATGATTTATTTAAATATTATCTTAAAAAATATTTTATGAAAAATTGAAAAATTAGTATTTAAATTATAATACTTTTATTTATAATAATGTTTAATTTATTTATAATCACAAATTTAATTTCTATCAAATTAATAGAAATATAGACATGATCATTTGGGAGTAAATGATATATTTTTCATATAACCATTTTTAAGTGCATAATGTTTTTTACATTTTAATTAAATAAAATAATATAAAATAACTAAATATTAAAATTAAAATAATACATTATATATAAAAATTTATGAATTTAAATTCTTAAAATGATTATTTCTAGTCACAGAGTTAATGTAAGACCATCTTAAACTAGAAAAATGCATTTTCATAAAAAATAATTTCACCATGTTTTATAGGTTTATTTTTAAATTGAAATAGTCCACTTATAAGAATTAAATATTATAAAATATTTTCCAAATTATTATTATGAATGTAAAAAATTATTAATGAGGCCACTTTCATTTATGGTCACTATGAATAGTTAAAATGGTAAAAAATGGTTACCATGATTAAGAGTAAAATCGGTTAAAAGGGTTAAAAATAAAGTGATAATGATATAAAAGAACATAAAACACTTGATTAAACCTCATTTTATGGTATTATATTGAACATACCCGTATAACCTTTGAATATGAGTCATTTGGGAGACATTTGTCTTGAGTAAGACTACAATATATTTTAATATTTTGAAGCATTCCAAGTGTGTCCTCCCCATCACAAATAATAGGGAACCTTGACCCCTATCTTCTTCACACTTATTGAGACATTTATATCTACCGATATAATAACATGATATTTTAAATTAACACTATGTTCAATAGCATATAAAATATGCAACACAGAGTTTAAAAGAACCCCAAATATTATTAATTATATATGGCCATTATAAACTAGATGTTAAATATAAATGTATGAATTTGATTATCTAAACTATGAAATATGTAAATATTCCTAAATAAAATAATTTTATTTAGAAATTATTATTAAACAATCAATCATTTTTAGTAATTCCTTTTTAACCTTCAAAAATACAATTTTTCTAAAAAGATTTTCATTTCTTTTTTTTGATAAAATATTTTAAAAGAATTATGGAAATTTTATAAAATCTATTTGATTAAAATTATATCATCATTTAAATTATCATATGAATATTATATTATGGTTAAATTTTAATATTTTTTTATAGAAGTTTGGTTTTTAATTAATAGTAAAAAATACACAATTTTATTAAAAACTACATCTTCTTTGAAATAATTTATGAAATAAAATTTTACTTTTGATTATTTTGAAAATTTAATTAGGACTTTTGAGTTGAAATAAATAAATAAAAGTATTTGTAATAATTTTTAGAATTGAATTTGGTATAAAGACATTTTTATAATTAAATATGTATTTTTATGAAAAACTGTTTTCATTGCATTTTATAGGTTCAATTTTAAATTAAAATATTCCAATTATATAAATTTAATAATAAAAATGGATTCAATATTTGTAATTATGTGGGTCAAATTTTCTAAACATTCACCTTTTATTTTTAGAAATTTTGAATAGTAATTATAGAAAATTTTGTTACCATGATAAAGTTAAAATGAGTTAATTAAGGGTAAAAGTAATTTAATATATAGAAAATTTTAACTATAACATTTAAATTTATTTTATTGAATTATTATATTTCATACATAATCATAAAAATTTATAATAAATGAATTTTTTTCCACTTTTACAATTTTTTATCCTTTATAATATTTTATGTAAAGAAAATTAAAGACTACCAATCTCTTTTTTTATCATCTTTACATTTTTTATATAGAGATAAAAAGAAGGTTTGTTAGGTTATAAATATTTATTTGAAATATATGTTATTTTTTTTATAATTTTAATTTATTTCTAATTTTTACTAGTGAAATAATTGCGATAAATTCATACAAACTCTCATAGAGTATTTATTTAATTAATAGGAAAATTAAATAAAATATTCTAAAAACTCTGAAAATAATATTTTTTGAGTGTGTTATAGTGACCCATTAAATTTATATATATATATATATATATATATAATTTTATATATTTTTTAAAATTAATGGTTTTATTTCCCTTTTTTATTGATATGTTAAAAGAAAAATTAAATGAATATGGTCAAAATTAACATTAATTATATTCTATAATAAATAATAATTTATTAAATGATTTCAAATTTATAAAAAACTTATATTAAACCATATTATTGGGATATGGTTTAAAAAAATCATCCATGGTCTGTTATATTTCTTTTATGTAACACCACAAGCTTCTACGGTACACTTCTCTTTGAATAATGTGATAGCATGTGTTGTATGCAACATCGAGTTCTAACACCCCACAACCAATCAAACTAGCCGTTATGAATAGTAATAACTACTTTTTGAACTTTTATAAATTTTATCTCTCAAAATGGACTTCATTTTTGGATTCGGAATATTGAATTTATCCTAGGGTGAAATTTTGGAACTTTTCGGATAACATTTATATTTTGATGAATAGTGAACATTACTAAATTTTAATTAAAAACCACTTTTTTAATAGAAATAATTTATATTGATAAATTATAAATCTGAGTGGTTTTAAAGTATATGTAGAATATATTTTTACCATTTAATACAATGTTGGTCATTTTACATAATTTTACAATTAAACCGGATATAAACAAGTGTCAATCTTTTGATAGTTATTATCTCTTAAAAACACGCTTTTTGTTTTAACAACGAGAATTAATTTGAAATTAATTTCTGCCACTTCTGTGTTTTGAATTTTGAAAAATGTATTCCATATTTGGAATCCAGATTATCATATTGTGTAAATAGGTAACTTTTATTTTTAGACATTTTGAATAATTATTTTGGTAAATATTTTATTTACCATGGTTAAGGGTAAATCCGATAAATAAGGGTTAAAAAATAATATTATAATAATACTAAAGTACTATAAAACGTGTCCTAACCTTATTGGTGGATACATGTCTGACCAAGGGCATCTTTGGGTCGATTTTGGGAACCCATGGAGCCACTTGTAGGTCATAGGGACACATTATTTTAATTAAGTTAATATAAGTACAAAAAATGACATAAGCATATATCTTTTAGAAAACTTTTTTTTACATAGGGTTATATATGTTTTATTTTAGACTATAAATATTAATTAGAAAGATAAAAAGATTTCCTACATAATGGTATTTTATTTATAATTTTTATACATTAAATAAGTTAATTTATTTATGACACATTGATGATGCAGTAATTACCATAATAGAGAAAAATTAAAATAAATGATATTTTAAATACCCAAATAAAACTAATTGGAGACTTTTATTGAATTAAACTAATTTTATAGGTTAATATGACATATTATTATTAATTTAATTTACTTTTTTTGAAATAATCATTCTGTTATGAGTTTCACAAAAAAAAATTATTAAATAGTGTCAAAATTGACAAAAAAGAGTTTTTAAAACAAATATTATATTATTAATTGATATTAAATTAATAAAAAATCAAAGGTTCGGCCAAGAGACATATATCATGATATTTGTATTAGTAATGGACCACTTGGGGGTCTCTTGGATGTATATAGTAAGTTTATTAACCATATAATATAAAAATACAAAGAGACATTGTAAAAGTGAAACTAATTAACTTAGAGTTAATACTAAAAGATAAGGTTAATATAGTAACCCAAACCTGTATAAATTATATTGGTTGAGTGTTTTTCATCCCATACCCACCTTAAACTTTAAATAATCAACTTTGGAGCCATTAGAAACCGAATATGAATTTATTATAAATTAATATTTCTAGCTTTTCCAAAGGTGCCCCTCACCCCTCTTATAAAAGGTCACTCCCCCTTCTCACTAATTCATACATTCAAAGCCTTTTGGTTCGGCCAACCCCTGCCCAAATACTCCCCCAAATTCCCTCACTACAACCTATAGTCCTTATTTTGATTATAAAGACAACCTAAGGAGCCCTTTTGATCAAATCAAAAGGAAGAACCCGAAGAAGAGGTAATGTTTTCACCACCCCTTTTCAAGTTCCTTTCTTCTTCCACTTATTCTTTATTTGTTATTACCATTATAAAATAATAAATCCAGTATCTTATATATACTGTGATGTTATTATAAATATGGTACAACCATATTCAGAATTCTATCCACCCTTTGAATAACATGTCACCATACGTGCGTACGTACGGCTTACCGTCTCCACGTCGTGGTATAATTGTTATTCAATATATTATTATTTGGATGGGTATAATAATAATTTATGATTCATGTAAATAATAAATATAACATGATAATGATTCTGTATGTATAATATACCATCCAAATATATATTATTTTAATATCAAAAGAATGATATTGTCGCTCATGCGTACGTACGGACTACCGTCTCCACGAACGCGATGAGATTCATTCTCCATCGTATCCATTCAAGTATAATTATCATTTGATGATTTAAAAAATAATGTTTAAGGACTTGATATCATCCTGGATATGAATAAGATACAACATATCCATGACAAACATGGCTTACATAACAAAACATATAAAAGAAAATGAGTTAGTTAACACCCGAAACAACGATAAATCTAAGATATTATTAAAAAAGAAATGTTAAAAGATCATATATGATATCATATGAATGTATATGATTCTTGTATAATTTAATAACAATTATTTCTCCATTATACATGAGGATAACCTACCCCCAACCAAGGAAAAGTACAAGGTAAGGGTTTATTTGGCAATCTCTCCATTATCCGAGGTTGTTTATACGTAATAATCTACTGGGATTTCTTTATCATCCACATCCATGTTTCTTAAAAATGTATTTAAAAACATTTTTAACATTTACAAGAATGTGGTTTAAAGTCACTGATACCCTTGTTTGACTTTTTATAAGAGTTTTATAAAGGAATTTTTCCGTCATTTTCCAAACAAGGTGCTTTTTAACCTTTTCAACAGGATTAAGGTAAGAATGTTTGTTTAACTTATACGGTGGGTGTGGCTATTTTACGCCATTATAAAATCTTTAAATCTTCCCTTAAAATCTTATAAGAATTTTTTCAAATAAAATATTGTATTTTATATGACTCTTAAATAATTTCAAAGTAAAAAGAGATATTTCTCTAAAAAGAGTTTTGATTTCATCTATGTCCACACCCTTTGATGGATTTTACGCTTATTTGAAGATGATTTATTATGATACAAAACATCTATATTGTATTGAAGGTTTTGTGATATGGTTGACTATGGATGTGCTATTTTTATACCATTCATGGTTTATGGATGAATTATTTACATATTGTATGCTAGTTTTAATACGAATGTTTATGTTATGTTTAAACCTGTTCATATGAGGAATGCATTGGAATTAATATGTGACGGGTGGAGCCCGCTATAGCTCCTCGATGCATCGGTAGGTCTCATGATACAAACTAGTGTCTTGGCATAAGGCCTTGACAAAATATTATTTTTAGTCTTGGCACGAGGCCTTAGCTATGTAGTTATGATAGTCTGGAATTAGGCATTTCATCATTAAGAAAGTGGTTATTGATATTGCATGTGATTATTCGATTAGTAGAATATCCATGTGAATAAGTAAATGGAATTATTTCATTTTATTTTTTCCATACTATGTTGAAGTTCAAGTTTAAAAGGATTTTTTTAGTTATACATTTCCTTAAATGTTTATTCTTATTTATGAAAGTTTCTACTATATTGTTATCCTTACTGGGCATTTGAGCTCACCCCTTTTCTATGTTTTCTTTTTCCCAAGGTATGAAGACATAAATTATGAATGACCTGTAGGTATAGTATTAGGGGATAAGAGTGTGGTATATGGAGACTATGTTGCTGTAGTTTTTATTTTTATGATGTAAAACTTTATGAATATATCTAGTGTTTCCAAGGCTACTAAACTAATCGGTCTTTTGAGATTTGATCTTTCTTGTGATCATGCCAATATTATGTAATAATGCACCGACTCTAGGTAACTGGGGTTGGGGCATTATATTTGGTATCAGAGGAAGTTTAGTACAAACCTTGGAAGCCAGATTTAGATAAACCCTGATTAGAGCACATAGATTTAAGATGGACTTTGAGGATTCGTATAGAAGAACTTCCTAGAGTTTTGGTATTGTAGAGATTTTATGAGTTTTCCATGAAATGCATCTCTGTCTGGATACGAGCAGGTAGAGGCAGCTCTGGTACAGATGTACCTAGGTGTAAAACCCGAAAACACATCTTTGAGCTAGACTCGAACGGGAAATGGTGCACGAAAACGGGCATTGCTGCACTCTTGGTTACGACACTCTTGGGGGATATGCTTAGGATAACTCTCATTTTCTTTACAAATCATTATAAAGGGTTTATGAGTATATACTTCCTCAAAGAAAATATTTTTTTGATTATGGATTATATCCATAAATAGTTCAATTTATGTTAAGTGTTTTATAAGTATGGAATTATATATTTTGATTCATAAACTAATCTAGTTTATGCCATTGTTTAGAAATGGCGTCTAGTGGAAGAAATGGAAACCGTATCAATGCACACACTCCATGTAGGTATTTACCTCCTACTCAAGGTAATTATAGTGGATCTGGTGATGCAACTGGTGCCGATTAGCTAATCACCATACTGGGACAACTCACTTAGGTTATGAATAATGACCTTACCCGTATGGAGAACCCTGATCCTAAACGTGGAGGATCAATGTTAGATCGATTCATGAGGCAACAACCCCCAACTTTCAATGGGAGTACAAATCCCTTACTAGCTGAGCAATGGATAAATTCCCTAGAGAAAATATTTCAGGCTTTGGGGAGTAGTGAAAGGGAAAAAGTTATCATGGCAGTTTACCACCTCACTAGAGATGCTGATCAATGGTGGTCATTGATTCAAAATACGAAGGAAGATGATGAAGTATCAAATATGGAATGGAGGGAGTTCAAAGATCTATTTTTAGAAAAATACTTTCCTCACGACCATCGAGCAGATATGGAAAGACAATTTCTGAGTCTGAGAAAAAAAATGATGACAATGTCACAAAGTATGAGGTTAACTTTACAAGGTTATCAAGGTATGCTGGAGATTATATACATAACCCTAGAAGTAAGATTGATCGTTTCATTGATGGGTTAAAACCATTTCTCCGTTGAGCATTAGTCTCACAATCCTTCTCGTCGTACGAAGACATTTTCTCATGTGCTATCAAGATCGAAAAGGAATTCTCTAAGTCTTATGACTTTAAAGCAAAGCAAGAGAAGAAGAGATCTACTGATCAATCGGGGAATGGAAATAAGTGGAAGAAGGGAAAGGTTGAATATCCATCCTGTGGTAAATGTGGGATGAAATACCCCGGTACTTGCTTGAAGGGAACGAGAGTCTGTTACAAGTGTGGTGAAAAAGGCCACCAAGCTCGTGATTTCAAGGGGAAGAAGGAAGCTTATGATGTCCAATGCTACAATTGCAGGGAGATGAGACATTATGCAAATGAATGTCCTAAGCGTCAGGGGAACGCACCTCATAAAAGGCCAAGGGATCAAGTCCAAGCTTATGCTATCACTACTGCTGAGGTAGAATCTCTGAAAGACGTAGTGGCAGATAATTTAATGGTTTCCTCAAGTTTAGCAAATGCATTATTTGATTCTGGATCATCGCATTATTTCATATCTTCCTAGTTTTCTAAGAAAATTAGATATTTACAATTTGATTTAACAAGGGAGTTGTCAGTTAAAACTCCTAAGGGAAGTATCATTGCAACAAAGTTTTGTGAATCAGTCCCCAATAGAGAACATAAATCACTACTACAAAAATGAGCAAGAAAAGCGCCACCTTTATCAGTGCTAATCAAAAAGCACTGATAAGGGATAATCCTTATCAGCGCTATTTAAAAGCACTGATAAAGTGAAGATTTATCAGCACTTTTCTAGCACTAATAAAGGATAGTTTTTAACAGCGCTTGAGAAGCACTGATAAAGCCACCCTTTATCAGCGCTAAAATTTTAGGGCTGATAAAGGGTGGCTTTATCAGTGCTTTTCTAGGGCTGATAATGATGTACTTCAAGAGCGCTAGAAAAGTGCTGATAAATCCACCCTTTATCAGCGCTAAAATTTTAGCGCTGATAAAGGGTGGATTTATCAGCTCTTTTGTAGAGCTGTTCAAGGACACCATTATTAGTGCTAGAAAAGCGGTGTTAAAACCTGTCTCCAATTTTATTAAAAGGAGGAAGACAGTCTCCTTTTTTTTATCATTCCCTAAGCTCTCACGGTACTATACCCTTGCGATTTCTTCCCTCCCCCCGATCTTCCCTTTGCCGGACCTCCGCCGTACTCTTTCTCCTTATCCTCGACCCTCTTCCGCGGATCTTCCTCCCTTCCGAACCCTACTCCTCCTCTTCAACGGTTTTCGGCTCCTCCCGTGCACCCCCACTCCGGCAGTCGCGTCTTCAAGGCAGCGCAAAAGGCTCCCTCACCTTGAGTTTTCCTCGGACTTCCGATTTCTTCACCCAAGGTCAGTGGATGCCGTAAATATTGTTTTGCAGTGTAGGATGATCTTTAGGTTTTTTATGCGGTTGTCATTTATTGGAATATCTTGTTCACAGTGAGCTGGAAAACCTTCTTTGAGGTTTGGAATTCCTTCATTTCTCACTTTTTTGTTTCATGCAGGAGGAGTTTACTCTTGTCTATCATTGGGGATGGTTTACACTAGCCTAATTAAGATATATTAATAAGTTAATTTAAATTCAAGGGGATGGTTTAACGATTCTTGTACTTTTATAGATTTGATATTATTGTGATGTTGTGATAGTACAGACTGAATACCCCGTTAAAAATCATGGAAATTTTGAGCCCTTTCTTTCACTGTATTTGCTGTCATATGGAAGCCTTTTTCCTTATTGTGATATCACCCCAAAATAGAAATTGGATAACCACTTATATTTGGCTAATTAAATTCTTTCCCCTAGATTTATGGAATGTGTGATAACACTCTTAAAGTAAAGTGAAATGTGCTAAAAGTCCCTTTGTTAAATCTATAAAATGGTATTTTATGTGTTGTGATGCGTGGTCATGCTAGTGGGGGTCACGATAATTGGGTTTGATGTGGTGTGGGTGATTTATGACTTGTTTTTACATGCTTTTGGTTTGGAGAGGTGATGGTTTGTTTTGCCATGCTTTTTGGGTAGTGAGGGGATGATTCATTGGGTTTTTTTGGGTGGCAAGATGATGGATTGTTTGGCCATGCTTTTGGGGTGGTGAGGTAATGATTTTTTTGGTCATTCTTTTGGGGCCATGAGGTGATGATTCTATGGGAATTATGAGCTACATTTTATGTATGGTTTTTTTCTGCTAGAAGCCTAGGTAATGAAGTAATAATTATTTAATAATTATAGAAATGGTTAGATTTTGGTTTGAATAATGGGATTGGTTGGAAGTTAAAAATGTGTCTTGTGGATTTAACCCCTTTCAAAGATCCACCAAGACTCATCCATAATCAAGAATATGACTTTATATTATAGGGAACATATATATTAAACATGGATTTAACCCCTTTCCAAGATCCACCAAGACTTATCTACGATGTTTAATGTTTATTATGAATGAGGTGACTAGTAGGAGTGGTTAAAAGGATGTTTAATGTTTTTTTGCAGGGTGGTGGGTGCTAGAACTATTGGTAAGGGGGCTGGAAAGTGTGTTCATTTTGATTGGGGTTTATCCTGGTTCTGTTGATTTCTAAATCTTTATTGAAAATGGTTAGGCTATATTAGTATCTATTTTTATAAATAAGTGGTTCTCTGCTACTTTGTATTTGGAAGTCTTGTTTTGTGTATTTGAATCATATATAATATTATTTCAGATTCAAATAGGATGGAGATGAATAAAGATTGGATGGATGCTAATCATTTGACAATAGAGTATGAGAATAGAGTGAAAGAGTTCATCAAGTTTGAAAAGTATCATGCAAAGTATCCTTCTCAAATCCTTTTTACGTGTTTACATTGTTGTTATTCTAGACTAATTACTCCATAGGAGTTAGAAGAACATTTGATATGTCACGGAATAGATCAGAGTTATAAATGTTGGAATAAACACGAAGAAAAAGTGAATGTAGATACTGGATGGAATAAAACTGTATTTTATGGATCATTAGATATGATTAAAAATATGGATAATGAAGAAGACCGTATAGAGGATGTGATTACAGATGTCAATGATGATGAAGATCGTATTGAGGAAATGACAAGGACAGTTGAACATCAACTCCATGATTTCCAAAAATTGTTTGAGAAGTTAAAGAGTTGTGCAAATATGCCATTGTATGCTGGTTGCACTAAATATACTGCATTGTCAGCTATACTGAAGTTGTATAAATTGAAAGCAGGAAATAGATGGAGTGATGTCATTTTCACGGAACTACTTTCTCTTTTTAATGACATGCTTCCAGAAGATAATGAGCTCCCAAACCAGACATATGAAGCTAAACAAATTCTACGCTCGATGGGTATGATTTCTGAAAGAATACATGCCTACCCGAAAGACTGTATATTGTTTCGCAAGGAGAACAAATCACTTAAAAAAGGCCCAAAGTGTGGTGCTTCTTGATACAAGAAAGATGAACGCAGTCCTACAAAAGTTGTATGGTATTTTCCAATCATATCAAGGTTTAGGCATCTATATGGAAGTGAAGAAACTGCAAGACAATTGTCGTGGCATGTAGATAAAAGAAATAAAGATGGAAAATTACGTCACCCGATCGACACTCCTCAATGGAAGAGAATTGATCATGAGTATTCTGAATTTGGAAATGAGTCGAGAAACCTGCGTCTTGCGTTATCTACCGATGGAGTGAATCTTTTTTGGTTTTCAAACCAGCACTCACAGTACTTGGCCTGTTATGTTGGTAAATTATAACTTGCCACCCTGGTTATGCATGAAATGTAAATTCATTATGTTATCTTTGCTTATATTAGGAACAAAACAACTAGGTAATGATATTGATGTATATTTGGCTCCCTTGATCGAGGATTTGAAGTTACTGTGGGATTCAGGTGTTTTGTTGTATGATGCTTATGAAAAAGAATACTTCACGTTGAGATCGATGTTGTATGGGACGATAAATGATTTCCCTGCTTATGGAAATTTTTCAGGCTATAGCATTAAAGGAAATCAAGGGTGTCCTATGTGTGAAGAAGATACAGATTCAATTAGGTTGAAACATTCATCTAAATATGTGTTTCTAAGACATCGTAGATTTCTACCCCATCGACATAAGTACCGATATTGGACGACATCATTCAATAAAAGTTCAGAACAACGCAAAAACCATCTCCACTAATAGGTGATCAGCTGTTTGAGAAAGTAAAAGACGTGAACACTGTTTTTGGTAAACCAATTTCGAAAAACCATACAAAAATTGGTTGAAAAAAGAGATCATTTTTTTTGAATTACCATACTGGAAATGTTTGTACACCAGAAATTTTCTTAATGTGATGCATGTGGAAAAAAATGTATGTGACAGCTAAATGCGCCTGGAAAAATAAAGGATGGAATTAAGGCAAGGTTGGACATGGTTGACATGAGAATAAGAGAAGAGTTGGCTCCCGTGAAGGGTGAAAATCGAACGTTTCTTCCTCCAGCTGCGTATACTCTTTCCAGGGATGAGAGATATCAGTTTTGCAACTTCTTCAACGATGTAAAGGTTACATAGGGGTATTCATCAAATATAAAAAACATTGTGTCAATGAATGATTTGAAGTTAAAAGGTTTGAAATCACATGACTTCCATGTTTTGATGAAATATTTAATTCTTATAGCTTTATGTTGCATTTTTTCCAAGAATGTTCGTCATACGTTAACCAAACTTTGCTTCTTCTTCAAAGCTATATGCAGTAAAGTTTTAGACCCGACGAAATTTACTGCTATGGAAAGAGAAATTTTCATCATATTATGTGAATTAGAAATGTTCTTCCCACCAACATTCTTTGATATGATGGTTCATTTGACAGTTCATTTGGTGAGAGAGGTTCAACTTTGTGGTCCTGTGCACTATAGATGGATGTACCCCGTTGAATGGTGTATGAAGATTTTGAAAGGGTATGTCAAAAATCGAAGTCGGCCGGAGGGTTGTATTGTGGAGCGATATATTATTGAGGAAGCCATTGAATTATGTACCGAATACCTATCTGATGTGGAAAGCATTGGTCTGCTGAAATCTCATCACACTGGACGCATTGAGGGTGAGGGAATTTCTGGAAGAGATGTTGTGACAATCAATATTACAGATCGAGAGCAGGCCCACCTTTATGTTTTGCATAAAAGTTGGGAGGTTGCTCTATATATTGAAACCCTACAAATTTTTTTTGAGAGAGTTGAATCCATCAAGTGATGAAAAATGGATATCAAATACACATAATCACCAGTTTATATGATCGTTTCGAGACCATATTTTTAAGGAGTTAGATGAAAATCTGAATTCAATTTCAGAATGACTTCGATGGCTATCTTCCGGACCAAGTGTGTATGTATTATCTTACAATGGTTATGTAATTAATGGTTATACATTTTATAAAGATAAACATGATGAAGATAGTACCACGCAAAATAGTGGAGTAACACTTGTGGCTGAAACAATGCATGTTTCTGGTAGTAAGGATAGAAATCCAATTTATGTGAATATGTCATACTTTGGAATTATCAAAAGAATATTGGAGTTGGATTATACGACATTCCAATTGCCGATTTTTCATTGAAACTGGGTTGATAACAACAGTGGTGTTAAAATAGATGAATTGGGATTTGTGAAAGTTGATTTCAGTAAAGAAGGGTATAAAGACGAACAATTTATAATGGCATCACAAGTGGTATAAGTATTTTATGTGCTAGACCCCGCAAACCGAAAGTGGTCAATTGTTCTGTTATCACCAAAACTACTAAAGGGTCTGATGAATATTCAATTGAGGATGATCTATTCAGTGGGACGTCGCAATCATTTAGCAGCGGTCCCAATGAAGACAACATTTTTTTTGTTAGAGGAGACCACAATTAAGGGATTTGGATTATCGATATAGGTGTCAAATCCCTTCAGCCTTTGAAAAAAAAGAGAGTTCAATAAACAGGTTATATTTTGTTTGTAATATAGATCCTGTTATCTCATGTTATTATATTATCATTATTGCATTTATGTAATCAAAATTAAGTGTTAAACCTTTTCTGCAGATAATGACTTCTGCACGTTCTGGTGCTCCTAACCTCGAGGTTGAACAAGCCTCTCAAGCTACTGCTACTGCTTCTGCTGCTGCTGCTGCTTCTGCTACTGCTGCTTCTGAACAAGCCTCTCAAGCCTCTCAAGCCTCTCAAGCCTCTCAACCTCAACCTATTGTTGTTGGTGGTGGTGATGCTTCTATTGGTGCTCCTCTTGTTGAGGTCCAACAACCATCTGAACATGCTGATGCTAGCATTTTAGATGAAAACATTGATGATGCTGATATAGACGAAATGGTCGGGGATAAAGGAGCAGCATCACAGAACAAATAGGTGCGTCGTAGTTTAACAGTGATGGCTAACGTTATGAAGGCAAAGAGAAAAGGAATCAAATTTGATGTTGGGTGGAATGCACGAGGCTAACACCTTAACCCCAACAAGGCAATGTTTAGCAGGTACATTGGAATTTCCATACAGAAACACGTGCTGATTGACATAGCTTCATGGAACCATGTTGCGTCCGGCCTGAAGGCTGTGATGTGGGAAAAAATTACGGTAACATTTTGATTTCATTTCTTTAATTTACTAGCAAATAAAATAATTAAACAATGTCTTACTCTTCATAATCCATTTCATAGTGCATTTATAGTAGATGATTCACACAAGACTTATGTACTAAGGCTTGCAGGATGGTGTCATCGAGGTTTTCACACTCTTCTTACAAAATATCATCTGAAAGATTCCAAGGGTAAAATAAAACCGCACCCACCAATTGTCTACACTCACTTGATATCCCAGGAATCATGGGATTCATTTGTTGGTCATCGTGGGGATCAAAAGTTTCAGGTACATTGTGACTGATAATTTGTTGTTTGAGGATATATATGTATTCATCACTTTGATTGTCAATATTTCATTTATGAAACAGCAACTCGGTAATGAAAACAAGTAACTCGCATCAAAACCGACGTACCCCTATCGTAAATCAAGGATGAGGTATGCCTCACTAGAAAAGAAAATGTTAAGTATTTTAAATTTACAGTGATATTGTTATGTGTCAAGAAACAACATTATAAAAATCTTTCTCTATTAATATGTAGATTGATGCCTTTGAAATCAAACACATTTCCATCCCTTGTCATGTGCTATGGAAGGAGGCACATGTGGATAAGGAAGGGAATCTAGTTGATGAAAACACACAAAAAGTGTGGGAAATATGTGTATGTATAACACAATAAAATGTTTTGTTTTAAATTGCTATTCCATAATAATAATTACTTATTTTCTTATATTCGATAGTCACAAGAGTCAGGTACTTCTGCAGCTGGTGCAGACATATTAGCGATAGTTTTGAAGTGACCAGAACAATACGGTTGCGTCAGAGCTGGGGGGTTTGGGGTGACACCCCGAGTATATTATGAGAAAAAACAAGAGGATGAAAAAAATGAAGAAATGACAGTAATGAAAAATAGACTAACAACTCTTGAAGAATAGTTTCAATTGCAGGGAGAGTTGCTAGAAACTTTAATGGGTGATAAGGCAAGAGAAGAGACAACTCAGGAACAACCAGTGCATGAAGATCCTGCCCCACACCCCACCAGCTTTGAGGCGAGTCATTCCCCTCAAAGAGCTGTCTTAGCCGTGGTAATCAATATTCTATTAATTATTCTGATGATATGTGAATCAGGAAAACACTTATTTATTTCTATAATGATCTTCTGTAGGGTGATAATGATTGTGATTTATATCTTTCAACACCCACCTATCTCCTTGTAGCGAGGGCTACAGTATTCAACATCTCAGAAGACACGCTGCACAATAGACCACTTCCAAAAGACCATCTGAAATTGACAATTATGGTAGCTCATGAGCTAACAACACAACTACCTGTTCCACTTAATGATGACGATATTTGTACAGTCGAATAGGATATTGGGACAATCATTGCATGGCCATCACAACATGTGAGACTACATGGCAAAAAAGAGGTATTTATTTACAGTTTTTAAAGACAAACCTTTAACAAAAAAAGGTCTGAGCCAATGAATTTTATTGTAGACGAAGAAAGGGGATGAGGTGAAAGGAAACTTGGGAGCATCGAAAGGATCGACCAGCCGACCCAAAAGATCTACTGAAAGTGGAATTACACCCCCTTTTCTCTATCCACATTTAATTGCATTTAAGACTCATGTGGATATGAAGTTGAGAAATGGTAGTATCCATGTAGTTGTTTTTGAAGAGAATATGTATGGAGAGGAAATACAAGATTTTGTTGCTACTGAGAATGTAAATGAGATCCTTGAGTATGGGTGGCTCAGTGTCACAAGTGTAAATGTGTATATGAGGTATGTTCTCAACCCCATCGCTTTTCCAAAAGCTGATATATTGTGATAATTATGATTAAATACATTTTATATTATTGGAAGACGTATATATGAAAAGCAGTTGAAGGGTTTTCCTCATGATCCAAAATTCAGACTCGTCAGTCCTCATATCACATTAACACAAGAAATATAATTATCAGACTCAGAAATTAAGGAAAGAGTGACTACTTTGCTGAAATCATTTGACAGCAAGATAACAGATGACAGACTCTTCCTCATACCAACCATTCAGGGATAAAACTCTACGATTAAAGCATATCAATTATATTTTCATTTCTTTCATTACTTATTTTTTTTTGTGTATTTAGGCAACATTGGCTACTAACTGCGGTGAATTTGGATACTCCCAAGATTTATTTTCTAGATTCAAAGCACAAATATCCAACAAACTGACCACATGTGATGCAGTTTGTCAATCTTTAAGACACTACATCATATGTTTTAGGTCTAAACATCAAGTTATATAATATATATTATCTTTTACTGAGGATTCTGTTATGATAGGGCAGTGTACCAATATCTTCTAAATCATGGTATGAGGATAGGGGCTAAGCATAAGGAGTCGAGCAAGTACTACGTCTGTACAAATATCAGGGTATATATAATAAAATTGCACTATCCAAACATATATCAAAACAAGTTACTTACTCACCTCATGATCAATGTTTCTGCAGTGTCCAAAACAAACAAACGACAAAGATTGCAGTTATTATGTTTGTAGATTCACGAGAGAGATCATTGTCAATGAACAAACTTGCATCCCTAAAGAGGTATTTTCTAAAAGAAGTAATATTTCATTTAAATTATTTATTAATTCTTTATTTATATATTTTTTAGTACTATTATGAATGTCAAAAAGCATCATATTCACAAGATGATGTAGATATGTTCAGAAATGAGTGCGCCACATACTTGATGCAAGATTGTCCAGAAATAGCATGAAGATCTGAATTTTATTACAAGAGTTGCAGACGTGTATAATTGGAGGAAATTTTTGAGAGGGGTTCATGGCGATAAAAAGATGAAACATTATTGTATTTAAATGTTTGTAGAAAAATTGTAATTATTATTAAATAAAACATTATTTCTCCAATGGGATTTTTGTCCATTTTAACAGATGAAATGCACCAGTAACATGCAAGAATGATGAACCACATTTCTTTGCCCTTTGGACAAAAAACCAGTAAAATCTCCAAAATACCTTCATATCATGGATGAACCAGTAAAATCTCCAATCATTAGTTGCATGTATGCAGAAACTTCCATGATAGATTGGAAGTTCACCAATCCATTTGATGAACAAGATGGGATGTTAAATCTGGCATTTAGAACATCCAATGCAGGAAATTGTTCCAATGATTTGACAATTGATGCTACATTTAAAGATCTTTCCTCTGTTTCATCAAGCGATTGAAAATTCTCTTGGAGAACTAGAATGGAAACTCACTCTTGTGATTTTGCGTCTTTAATTGTCTCTTCATGTGTGCAGCTATTTCCATTCCAGTTCGCCAAGTGAATTTTCAAGGAAAAACATAATGTTGTCATGGTTTGGGCTTCAGATCATTCTCGAAGGTGGGTAGTGAATTTCTCTATGTATCACGAGCTTTCTAATGCATATCTTGGTTTTCCTTAAGTTTCAACATAATCCGAATGTGTTTGGTTAGTTTGCCGTATGTGAGTTGTTGATTTCACTTAAAATTAAGTCCATTTTTAACAAAACATAGACACTGTGAGTGGTGTCGGCCACACCGGGCCTCGGATGATGCGGGGTTGACTCATACACGTCACACATGAGTCATGAATCGTTTTTCAAAAGTATAAACACAATCAGAAGCCGTTAGATCGGTTTGGCGTATGTACGTAAAATATTGTCCATTTTAAACAAAATACATACACTTGGAGTGATACTGGTTACACCGCGCCTCAGATTGAGGAGGGGTTGACTCGTACACATCACATATGACCCATGAATCGTTGTCCTAAAGTGTCAACACAATCTGAAGACATTTGGTTGGTTTCCCATATGTCATTTGTTGATTTCTCACTTAAAAATAAGTCCATTTTGAACAAAACAGAGGCACTTTGAGTGGTGTCAGCCACACCGGGCCTCATATTGAGGTGGGGTTGACTCGTACACGTCACATTTGAAGGTGAGTATGCATACAAGATAGTTTACCTTCTTAGAGAAGAGTTTATAGAAGAGTATAAGAGACATGAAGCAATGAAGATCATTAGAGTGTTGGAGAAAATGTGGTTGCTACAAACAATGTGGCAATCGGCTTGTGAAAGGCGGCCTAAGTTACAACACCTGGAAGTTCTAACTTAGGCTACCTTGCACAAGCTGATTGCCACATTGTTTTTAGCAAACACATTTTCTCCAACACTCTAATGATCTTCATTGCTTCATGTCTCTTATAATCTTCCATAAACTCTTCTATAAGAAGGTCAACTATTGTGTAAGCATACTCACCTTCAAATGTGATGTGTACGAGTCAACCCTGCCACAATCTGAGGCCTGGTGTAGCTGACACCACTCCAAGTGCCTCTGTTTTGTTCAAAATGGACTTATTTTTAAGTTAGAAATCAACAACTGACATACGAGAAACCAACCAAACACCTTCAGACTGTGTTTACACTTTAGGAAAATGATTCATGGGTCATATGTGACATGTACGAGTCAACCCCGCCTCAATCCGAGGTGCGTTGTGACCGGTATCACTCCAAGTGTATGTATTTTGTTTAAAATGGACAATATTTTATGTACATATGCCAAAACGATCTAACGGATTTGGATTGTGTTGATACTTTTTAACAATGATCCATGACTCATGTGTGATGTGTACGAGTCAACCCTACATCAATCTGAGGCCCGGTGTGGCTGACACCACTCCAAGTACCCTTATTTTGTTCAAAATGGACTTATTTTTAAGTGAGAAATCAACAACTGACATACGGGAAACCGACCAAACACTATCGGATTATTTTGACACTTTTGGACAATGATTCATGGGTCATATGTGATGTGTAGGAGTCAACCCTGCCTCAATCTAAGGCACGGTGTGACTGGTATTACTCCAAGTGTATGTATTTTGTTTAAAATGGACTATATTTTACATACATACACCATACTGAACTAACGGCTTCTGATTATGTTGATACTTTTGAACAATGATCCATGACTCATGTGTGATGTGAATGAGTCAACCCCACATAAATCCGAGGCCCGGTGTGGCTGACACCACTCACAATGTCTCTATTTTGTTAAAAATGAACTTAATTTTAAGTGAAATCAACAACTGACATATGGAAAACCAACCAAACACATTCGGATTCTGTTGAAACTTAATGACAATGATCCATGGGTCAAATTTGACATGTAAGAGTCAACCCCAACTCAATCCGAGGCGCGGTGTGGCCGACACCACTCAAAGTGCATCTATTTTGTTCAAAATGGATTTATTTTTAAGTGAAATCAACAACTAACATACGAGAAACCCACCAAAAACCTTCAGAATATGTTGAAACTTTAGGAAAACAATTCATTGGTCATATTTGATGTGTACGAGTCAACCTTGCCTCAATCCGAGGTGCGGTGTGGCTGGTATTACACCAAGTGTATGTATTTTGTTTAAAATGGATAATATTTTACAGACATACACCAAACCGACCAAAAACATTCAGTTTCTATTGAAACTGAAGGAAAACGATCCATGAGTAAAATGTGACATGTACGAGTCAAACCCGCCTCAATCCGAGAACCGGTGTGGCTGACACCACTCAAAGTGCCTCTGTTTTTGTTAAAAATGGACTTAATTTTAAGTGAAATCAACAACTGACATACGGAAAACTTACCAAACGCATTCGGATTCTATTGAAAATTTAGAACAACGATCCATGGGTCAAATTTGACGTTTAAGAGTCACCCCCGCATCAATCCAAGTCCCGGTGTGTATGACACCACTCACAGTGTCTCAGTTTTGTTAAAAATGGACTTAATTTTTTGTGAAATCAACAACTGACATACAGAAAACTAACCAAACGCATTCGTATTCTATTGAAACTTAAGGACAATGATTCATGGGTAAAATTTGACGTGTAAGAGTCAACCCTGACTCAATATGTGGCCCAGTGTGGCTGAAACCACTCCAAGTGCCTCTCTTTTGTTCAAAATGAATTTATTTTTAAGTGGGAAATCAACAACTGACATACGGGAAACCAACCAAACGCCTTCAGATTGTGTTGAAACTTTAGGAAAATGATCCGTGGGTTATATGTGATGTGTACGAGTCATCCCTGCCTCAATCCAAGGTGCGGTGTTGCCGGTATCACTCCAAGTGTATGTATTTTGTTAAAAATGGACAATATTTTACATACATATGGAAAACCGACCAAACACATTAGGATTCTGTTAAAACTTAAGGAAAACGATCCATGAGTCAAATGTGATGTGTAAGAGTCAACCCCACCTCAATCCGAGGCCTGGTGTGGCCGACACCACTCAAAGTGCCTCTGTTTTTGTTAAAAATGGACTTAATTTTAAGTGAAATCAACAACTGACATACGACAAACCGACCAAATGCATTCGTATTCTGTTGAAACAATAGAACAAAGATCGATGGTTCAAATGTGATGTGTACGAGTCAACCCTGCCTCAATCCGAGGCCCGGTGTGGCCGAAACCACTCAAAGTTCCTCTATTTTGTTCAAAATGGACTTATTTTTAAGTGAAATCAACAACTGACATACCGAAAACCGACCAAACGCATTTGGATTCGGTTGAAACATAAGGAAAATGATCCATTAGTCAAATGTGCTGTGTATGAGTCAAAAATGCCTCAATCTGAGGCCTGGTGTGGCTGACACCACTCCAAGTGCCTCTCTTTTGTTCAAAATGGATTTATTTTTAAGTGAGAAATCAGCAACTGACATACGGGAAACCAACCAAACGCCTTCGGATTGTGTTGAAACTTTAAGACAATGATCCATGGGTCATATGTGATGTGTACGAGTCAACCATGACTCAATATGAGGCGCGGTATGGCTGGTATCACTCCAAGTGTATGCATTTTGTTTAAAATGGACAATATTTTACATACATACACCAAACTGACCAAACACATTCGGTTTCGGTTGAAACTTAAGGACAACGATCCATGAGTCAATTTTGATGTGTACGAGTCAACTACAACTCAATCTGAGGCCCGATGTGGCTGACACCACTCAAAGTGCTTCTATTTTGTTCAAAATGGACTTATTTTTAAGTGATAAATCAACAACTGACATACAAGAAACTGACCAAACACATTCAGATTCTATTGAAACATAAGGACAATGATCCATGGCTCAAATTTGATGTGTACGAGTCAACCTCGACTCAATCTGAGGCCCGGTGTGGCCAAAACCATTCAAAGTGCCTCTGTTTTGTTCAAAATGGACTTAATTTTAAGTGAAATCAACAACTGACATACAGGAAACCGACCAAACGCCTTCGGATTGTGTTGACACATTATGAAAACGATTCATGGGTCATATGTGATGTGTACGAGTCAACCCCGCCTCAACTATCATGTACGCATACTCAACTTCAAATTCATGGGTGCAAGTACAAGGCACATATGAAGATAAACAATTTCCAAAACAAGTTGACCAATATGCATCATCCTCGATGGAAGTAAGATAGAAATTCACATGGATGTTCTTAGAGATATGATTTTGATGTATATGGTGAAAGGGTGGTGGATGTTCATTGTTGATGTTGTTCGTCTACGGGACTTTCACCTTCTCTTCTCCTCTCACTATGTTTGAACATCATGCAATAGCCCTATATAATGTGGGGTTCTAGTGGTTCTTTCCTGATGATGGAGGTGTTAAACATCAGATGGTAGTGTTTGTGAGCAAATGCGTATAGTGGGGAGCACGATAGAAATTAGGTGGTCGGTTGATGACATGATCAGCATTTTGAATTAGATAGTCTTGGGTAAAATCCATCTGAAGTGTTTAGACCGGTTGAGTACATTGAGATGAAGGTTGTGGTTGTGGTTGGGTTGTGTTATGGGTGTTTGAGGGAAATGTAAGTATTTAATGGTTGGGT
The DNA here is from genome assembly GCA_963277665.1 of Viscum album. Lineage (NCBI taxonomy): Eukaryota > Viridiplantae > Streptophyta > Magnoliopsida > Santalales > Viscaceae > Viscum > Viscum album. The sequence continues at coordinate 1,584,361,632 of OY728141.1, read as the reverse complement.
TGTGATCGGTTGATGACATGTTTGTGGTTGATATACCGGTTTTTCTACAGGTATGTTCGGCTGGCTTTATTGATGCAGATTTTTTATTTGCAGCAGGAAGGGATTTAACAGCGCTAAAAAAGCGCTGTTAAAGTCATGAATTTAACAGCTCTTTTTTAGCGCTGTTAAAGTATACCTTTAACAGTGCCTTTTTAGCGCTGTTAAAGCCCCCCCTGTATCAGCGTTGATCTTTACATCACTTTTCTTGCACTGTTAAAGGCCAATTTTAGTGCTGATATTGCCCATTTTTGTAGTAGTGAATGTTCTTTATCTTCTGATCTCATCATCATACCTATGATTGAGTTTGATATAATCCTCAGTATGGACTGGCATTCAGACTATGATGCAAAGATTTATTGTAAGAATAAAGAGATTATGATTCTTGATGATGATGATAAGGAACACCTTATCTTTAGAGCAGAATCATCACCACCTAATTCTTATCTAGATCCACCCCCAGTAGCTCAACTAAATTCAATTATTGGGGAGGAAGAGAATGAAATGACTGTGGGTGAGGAAAGGAATGTTCAAATAGAGGATGTACCTGTTGTGAAAGAATATGTAGATTTATTTCTGGAATATTTACCTGGACATCCTCCAGAATGAGAAGTTGAGTTTTCCATTGATTTAATTTCGGGATAATGGCCTATATCGAAGACCCCTTATAGAATGGCCACTATAGAATTAGTCGAACTAAAGAAAAAACTAAAGGAATTGAGTAATAAGGGATTTATTCACCCTAGTGTTTCTCCATGGGGATCCCCTATTCATTTTGTTAAAAAGAAAGATGGATCTATGAGGTTATGTATCGACTACAGATAGATCAATGATATAAAAATAAAGAACAAGTATCCCCTACCTCGTATTGATGATTTATTTGACCAACTGAATGGAGCTGAATACTTTTCAAAGATTGACCTTTGATCTGGATACCATCAGTTGTGTGTGAAGAAGGAAGACATTCCGAAGACAGCATTTCGAACTAGGTACGGGAATTACGAGTTTACATTAATGCCTTTTGGATTGACTAATGCACCCTCTGTATTCATAGATCTGATGAATAGAGTTTTCAAGGAATAAATCGATGAATTTGTGATGGTATTTATTGATGATATCTTGGTATACTCTAAAAGATATGAAGATCATGAAAATCATTTGCTCATTATCCTAAAGACTCTGAGAAGACATGGATTATATGGGAAGTTTAGCAGGTGTGAATTCTGGCTTCAAGAGATTTCTTTTCTTGGCCATACTGTCTCTAAAGATGGAATCTCTGTTGATCCTTCTATGAATGAGGCAATCCAAGAATGGCAAGAAACTACGAGTATAACTGAGGTACATAGTTTTATTGGTTTAGCAGGTTATTATCTATGTGTCATCTAGAATTTTGCCTTATTGGATAACCCATTAACAAAGATCACACGTAAAGGGGTTAAATTTGTTTGGACAAAAGAGTGTGAAGAATGTTTTGAAGAACTTAAGGGAAGATTAGTCAATGATCCTATATTGACTCTACCATCGAGGAATGATGGGTTCATTATTTATAGTGATGCATCGAAGAAAGGACTTGGTTGTGTCCTTATGCAGAATGATAGGGTTATTGCCTATGCATCAGGACAGTTGAAAATTCATGAACAAAACTATCATACTCATGATCTCGAGTTAGTAGTTGTGATCTTTTCTTTGAAGATATATAAGCACTACCCCTATGGTAAAAATGTGAGATTTATACTGATCACAAGAGTTTTAAGTATATTTTCTCACAAAAAGAACTCAACATGAGGAAAAGGAGATGTCTTGAATTAGTCAAGGATTATGATTGTATGATACACTACCACCTGGGGAAAGCAAACAAGGTGGCAGATGCTTTGAGCAGAAAAGACCATGGAGTTTTGAACGTGATGAGAATTGAAAGCGATCAAATTTTCATGGATCTAGTGAAGATGGACATGGGAATAACCAGGGAAGGTGAAACATTAATGCTTTTTCAAATGGTTACCAAACCATCTTTACTAGAAAGGATTAACAGTTCTCAAACTGATGATGAAGAATTTCAAAAGAAGATTAAAGCTGTGAATGATTGGATATTGAGATACTTTGTTTATGAAGATGGAATTTTGAAATTCAGGAAGAGGCTTTGTGTTCCCGATATACCTGATCTAAAAAGGGAATTTCTAGATAATGCTCATAGTTCCAATTTCTCTATACACCCTGGGAGCACCAAAATGTATAGAGATTTGAAGGAACATTTTTTGTGGGAAAAAATGAAGAGGGAGGATGCCGATTTTGTGTCAAGATGTATGGTTTGTCAACAAGTGAAAGCTGGAAGGCAACAGCCTGGTGGAGTATTGCAACCTCTTCCCATACCTGAGTGAAAATGGGACAATATTACGATGGACTTTGTCATGAGACTACCATATAATCCTAGAAGGAATGATTCAATATGGGTTATTATTGATCATCTTACCAAGTCAGCACATTTCCTTGCTGTAAGATAAGATCTACCACTGGAACGTCTAGCAAGACTATATATTAATGATGTTGTGAGACTTCATGGAGTACCCGTATCGATTGTTTCTGATCATGATCCCCATTTTACTTCAAGATTTTGGAAAAGTCTTCAGAAAGCCTTGGATACTGAACATCATTTGAGCACTGCCTACCACCCTTAGACAGATGGACAATCAGAACAAACTATTCAAACCTTAGAAGACATGTTGAGATCCTGCTCACATGACTTTCAGGGTATGTGGGATCAATATTTACCTTTGGTAGAATTTTCCTATAACAATAACTTTCATTCAAGTATTTAGATGGCACCATATGAAGCGTTATACGGAAAAAGATATCACACACCAACCTGTTGAGATGACGTTGGTGAATGAAAACTTGTAGGTCCAGAACTAGTGGAGGAAACGATGGAAAAGGTGAAGGTAATCCAAAATCACATCAAAGTAGCTCAAAGTAGGCAGAAGAGCTATGCCGATAATTGAAGGAAGGATTTGGAATTTCAAGTCGGTGATCATGTTTTACTAAAGGTATCTCCATGGAATGGAGTCATACATTTTGGTAAGAAAGGTAAATTGAGTCCTAGGTACATCAGACCTTTCGAAATTATAGAACGAATTGGGGTTGTAGCTTACCAATTGGCAATCCCGCCAAGTCTCTCCAAAGTTCACGATGTGTTCAACGTATCTCTGTTGAGGAAATATATGCCTGAACCAATGAATGTACTCACCTATGAGGAATTAGAACTGGAACTCGATCTTTCTTACTGCGAAGAGCTCTTCAGTATTCTTGATACGAGAGAACAAGTACTAAGAAACCAGAGGACGTGTCTGGTAAAAGTTTTGTGGAGAAACCATAAGATGGAAGAGGCAACGTGGGAAACCGAGGAACATATGATGAAGAACCACCCGAGTCTTTATATGTGATAGTATTATATAAATTTCAAGGATGAAATTATTTGAAGGAGGAGAGAATGTAACACCCCAAGCTTCTACGGTACGCTTCTCTTTGAATAATGTGATAGCGTGTGTTGTACGGAACACCAAGTTCTAACACACCACAACCAATCAAACTAGCCGTTATGAATAGTAATACCTACTTTTTTGAAATTTTATAAATTTTATCTCTCAAACTGGACTTCATTTTTGGATTTGGAATATCGAATTTATCCTAGGGTGAAATTTTGGATCTTTTCGGATAACATTTATATTTTGATGAATAGTGAAAATTACTAAATTTTAATTAAAAAAAACTTTTTTATTCGAAATAATTTATATTGATAAATTATGAATTTGAGTGGTTTTAAAGTATATTTAGAATATATTTTTACCATTTAATAAAATTTTGGTCATTGTACATAATTTTACATTTAAACCGGACATAAACAAGTGTCAATCATTTGATAGTTATTATCTCTTAAAAACACGCTTTTTGTTTTAACAACAGGAATTAATTTTAAATTAATTTATTCCACTTCTGGGTTTTGAATTTGGAAAAATGGATTCCATATTTGGAATCAGGATGTTTATATTGTGTAAATAAGTAACTTTTATTTTTAGACATTTTGAATAATTACTTCAGTATATATTTTATTTACCATGGTTAAGGGTAAATCCGGTAAATAAGGGTTAAAAAATAATATTATAATAATACTAAATTATCCTAAAACGTGTCCTAACCTTATTGGTGGATACATTTCTGACCATGGTCATCTTTGGATCGATTTTGGGACCCCATGGAGCCACTTTTAGATGATAGCGACACTTTATTTTAATTAAGTTAAAATATGTACAAAAATGACATAAGCATATATCTTTTAGAAAAACAATTTTTACATAGGGTTATATATGTTGGATTTTCTAATATAAATATTAATTATAAAGATAAAAAGATTTCATACATAATTGTATTTTATTTATAATTGTTATACATTAAATAATTTAATTTATTTATGACACATTGATGATGCAGTAATTACCATAATAGAGAAAAAATAAAATAATTGATATTATAAATACCCAAATAAATCTTAGTGGAGAATTTTATTGAATTATAATAAATTTCTAGGTTAATATGACATATTATGATTTATTTAATTGACTTTTTTCGATGTAATCATTCTGTTATGAGTTTCACAAAAATCAATTATTGAATAGTGTCAAAATTGACATAAAAGAGTTTTTAAAACAAATATTATATTATTAATTGATATTAAATTCCTAAAAATATAAGGTTCAACCAAGAGACATATATCATGATATTTTTATCATTAATGGACCACTTGGGGGTCTCTTGGATGTATATAGTAAATTTATTAACCATATAATATAAAAATACAAAGAGACATCGTAAAAGTAAAACTAATTAACTTAGAGTTAATACTTAAAGATAAGGTTAATATAGTAACCCAAACCTATCTAAATTCTATTGGTTGAGTGGTTTTCGACCCATCCACACCTTAAATGTTAAATAATAAAATTTGGAGCTATTAGAAACTGAATATGAATTTATTATAAATTAATATCTCTATCTTTTCCAAAGGTGCCCCTCACCCCTCTTATAAAAGGGCACTCCCCCTTCTCACTAATTCACACATTAAAAGCCTTTTGGTTCGGCCAAACCCTGCCCAAATACTCTCTAAACTTCTCTCACTACAACCTAGAGGCCTTATTTTGATCAGAAAGCCATCATAAGGATCTATTTTGATCAAATCAGAAGGAAGAACCCGAAGAAGAGGTAATGTTTTCACCACCCCATTTCTAGTTCCTTTCTTCTTCCACATCTTCTTTATTTGTTATTACCATTCTAAAATAATAACTCCAGTATCTTATATATACTGTGATATTATTATAAATATGTTACAACCATATTCAGTATTCTATCCACCCTTTGAATAACATGTCACCATACGTGCGTACATAAGTCTTACCGTCTCCACGTCGTGGTGTAATTGTTATTCAATATATTATTATTTGGATGGGTATAATAATGATGTATAATTAATGTAAATAATAAATATAACATGATAATTATTCTGTATGTATAATATACCATCCAATTATATATTATTTTAATATCAAAATAATGATATTGTTGCTCGTGCATACGTACGGACTACCGTCTCCACGAACGCGATGAGATTCATTCTCCATCATATCCATTCAATTATAATTATCATTTGATGATTTAAAAAATAATTTTTAAGGACTTTATATCATCCTGGATGTGAATAAGATACAACCTATCCATGACAAACATGTATTACGCAACAAAACATATAAAAGAAAACGAGTCAGTTAACACCCGAAACAATGATAAATCTAAGATATTATTAACAAAGAAATGTTAAAAGATCATATATGATATAATATGAAAGTATATGATTCTTGTCTAATTTAATAACAATTATTTCACCATTATAAAGAAGGTTAACCTACCCCCAACCAAGGAAAAGTACAAGGTAAGGGTTTATTTCGCAATCTTTCCATTATCCGTGGGTGCTTATACGTAATAATCTACTAGGATTTCTTTATCATCCACATCCATGTTTCTTAAAAATGTATTTCAAAACATTTTTACCATTTACTAGAATATGGGTTAAAGTCATTTATACCCTTGTTTGACTTTTTATAAGAGGTTTATGAAGGAATTTTTCCGTCATTTTCCAAACAAGGTTCTTTTTAATCTTTTCGACAGGATTAAGGTAAGAATGTTTTTTTAACTTATACAGCGGGTGCGGCTATTTTTTTTCCGTTATAAAATATTCTAAGCATCCCTTACAATATTATAAAAATATTTTCCAAGAAAATATTATATTTTATATGACTCTTAAATGATTTCAAAGTAAAAAGAGATATTTCTCTAAAAAGAGTTTTGATTTCATCTATTTCAACATCCTTTGATGGATTTTACGCTTATTTGAAGATGATTTATTATGATACAAAACTTCTATATTGTATTGAAGGTTTTGTGATATGGTTGAATGTGGATGTGATATTTTTATACCATTCATGGTTGATGGATGAATTATTTACATTTCGTATGCTAGTTTTAATATGAATGTTTATGTTATGTTTAAACCTATTCATATGAGGAATGCATTGGACTTAATATGTGACGAGTGGAGCCCGCTATAGCTCCTCGATGAATTAGTTGGTATCATGAGAAAAACTAGTGTCTTGGGACAATGCCATGAAAAAATCTTATTTGTAGTCTTGGAACGAGGCCTTGGCTATGTTGTTATGATAGTCTATCATTATGCATTCCATCATTATGTAAGTGGTTATTGATATTGCATGTGATTATTCGATTAGTAGAATATCCATGTGAATAAGTAAATGACATTATTTCATTTTATTTTTTCCACACTATGTTGAAGGTTAAGTTTAGAAGGATTTTTTAGTTATACATTGCCTTAAATGTTTATTCTTATTTATGAAAGTTTCCGCTATATTGTTATCCTTACTAGGCATTTGAACTCACCCATTTTCTATGTTTTATTTTTCCCAGGTTATGAAGAAGTAAATTATGAAAGACCATCAGGGATATTATGAGGGGATAAGAGTGTGGTCTATGGAGACTATGTTTCTGTAGTTTTCATTTTTATGATGTAAACCTTTATGGATATATATAGTGTTTCCAAGGCTACAAAACTAATCGGTCTTTCAAGATTTGATCTTTCTTGTGATCATGCCAATATTATGTAATAATGCACTGACTCTAGGTAACTGGGGTCAGGGAGTTACATTTTTTCTACATGTGGTAACATTTTTGAACCTTAAAGTGAAGAAAAATTTAAAATATTGGTAATTTTCCAAAGGTTTGATGAGGGCTTAAAACTAAAAGATAAGAGTGAAAACAACTAAAACGTGAAAAAAATTATTTTATTAGATTTTTTAAACTCTTTATAAACATATAATTTAATTTCATAACATTGGATCCATTTTAATATGAAATATAATTTCTATTAATTTGATAAATTAATAAATTCCAAGAATTCCCCTCCCCATAATTATAAAAGGACAACCCTTATTTCTTTTATTGACACCAATTTAAGCTATTTAGATCAACAAAAACCTACCCATTAAATTATAAAAATACTTATTTAAGTTTTATATGTTTCATTATTACTAATAAGACAACCTAAATTACTTTAAGAGGAGATATAAAAGAAGTGTACTGAAAAAGAGGTTACTGTCTTTTCAAATTATTTCTGGATTATTTCTTCTTAAACTAACTGTTAAAGTGTTTTAACCAGCAAAAAATAAAATATTTATTACCAAAAATATAATTAGATGTTATTATGACTATGTTTCAACCATATTATATATATTTCAATCCTATATAAAGCGAAAACATCACTCATGCATACTTATGAATTACCGTCTCCACGTAGTGAAGTAATTCGTTTTTCATGACTATTTCAATTGGAAGGATTTAAATATTGTACATATATTTAAATATTATAACTATGAAATAATTATTATTATATAATTATAATATCATATAAATCGTCTTATCTTCCAATCTGTTGGAAAACTATAATTTTGCTTATGGGTACGTGTGGACTACCACCTCCATGAAGCGATGTGAAAAATTTCTTATTTAAACATAACCTGGATGGTAATAAGGATATATTTAATGAATATTATATTTAAATAATGATTATCATTAAATATATTATGGAACCATAATTAATGTAAATGTATTGTAATTATTGAAATAAAATTCTTAGGAAAAAACACATTGTTAACACTCAAAACATAAATGGTAATAAAATATTATTAACAGAAGGGTGATAAATTGTTATAAATGAATCATATATGATATTATATATATCTATATTACTATTAAGTGTAATTATAATAATTTTAAATTCATTATAATGGATACTAAAATCACTTATCTAGCGATTTCAAATTGAGGTTAGAGATTTCATCTCAATTTCCACTCCATTAAGACATAATTTGTATTATATACATATTTACATTAATGTGATGTATATAATAATAATTTAAGGTATTTAAAATGAATTTATATTTATTAATAATTAATAATGATTAAATTAAATTTACCTTATCAATTATAATTTTTAAAACAAAATTTGATCTTATTTATCTTTTTGGATGAGTATATTTTTCTTCCTTATCTATATTTTTCTAAATTGATTTACAAAAAACCATTATATTACCCAAATTATATAATAAATAAATTTATATTATCCTTTAAACATTATATGTCTTTAAATTAATATTTTTAATTTTCCACCTAAAAGGGACATTTTTAACCTTTCTATAAAAATTCAAAAGGAATGTTTTATTTTTAACGTATACAACTTTAATGATTTTTTTGTCACTCTGACCATTTTATACCCTTTATCTTATTCTATATGATTTCAGTGAATTTTAAAAGTAAACTACGTATTAAAAAATATTACTTATTTTTTTCCATTATATTATATTAATTAATATATTTTTTACTATAAAATATACGTTTTGATGGTTATCTCTCATCTCCTAAATAATATTTTGGACAATAGTTTTCTCTTGAAATGTTCACATTCCTATGATCATTGGAACACTATATTTATATTAAATATCCTTTTTATTTGTATCATGGATATTATTATTTTTTAAATTATATACCATTTATACATACGGTGTTCTACATTTAATTTTTTTTGATTGGTTGGAGAAAACCTTGTTAAATCTATTTGTCTACTCAAAAAAATATTTATTGACAAATAATATTTATTATGAAAACTAATTAATCATTAATTATATGAATAATTCATTTAACATGTAATAAATAATAGGGAAAATAAAGATATACCCCCATGATGCATCAACAAACCTCATGAGACAAATCAGTAAGTACAATTAAATAGGTTTTTGGTGAATGCCTAAACATAGTTTTAACTGTATTGGAAGAAATATCTGATCGTAGAGATATAAGGATGTCTTATATCATGACATTCGAAATTAATCAGTTTGTTCATTGAAAATTAAATTATTATTATACATGTTATTATTGTATTGATATTATTCATGGGTGATTTTGTGTCAATTTATTTATTAAATGGAATTCCTTTTTTAGTTATTTTACTTATTGTGATGATTATGCCTTATTTACTCATAATAGATTCCATTGTACATAACCCTTAATGTACATCTAATATCACCTTTTTATTTGTTTTCCTTTCCATAGGATATGTATAAGCATATTATGAATAATATGAAAGATGAACTAATTTTTTAGGGTATGTATTTTTATATTTAAATGGTTATATTGGAATCTGGTCTATATCTAGTTTTTTAGGACTTCCAAATTTATTGGTTCTATATGGTGATATTCCTTGTATAAATGATAATATTGTAAAGTAGATTTTGGATATAGGTTACTGGTGTTGGGGTTGTTATATTTGCTGTCAAATAAAGTTTATAAGAAACCTATGGAACTAGATTTTAAATGAATATACCTGACATGAGAATTATCATAGTCTCTTATAGTATTTGAGAACTTCTACCATTATAGGGATTACATTTTATGGTTCCATATTCATGAGAATTATATGCTTACTCAGCACATTCCATTATTCATTGATGGTGCTGAATAGAAGAAAGGGAGTCATCACCTGTATACAATGTACGTATTTCCCTACCGAGTAATCAAATACAGCTGTTATTGGAGCTAAGAATATCATGGCCATATTTGGGTAGAAAACTTAGGTTATGAAAAATAACCAAGATCTAATGGAGAAAAATATTTTTCTACTTCACGATTTTCCTATGTTAGATTACTTCATGTGATAGAATCCTCTATATTTTAATGGAAGAAAAAGTTTACTAGTAGTTTAGTAATGTATTAAGTATCTTGAAAATAGATTCTGGGACTTCTAATGGAATGAACATGAAAATATTATTCTTAAAGTGTATTGTTATAGTGGATATGTCTATTAAGGGAGGTCAATTATCTAGAACACTAAATACGGGGAAAATAGAAACTATGAGACAAAAAACATTTAATGTTATTTAATTTGAGAAATACATATATTGATAACAATAATTTGAAATGGAGTGGAAGTTCCTCACATAATTTAATAATGAATTAGAATGTGTGGTAGAGTATGAGGCTATCTTTACAAGACCATGAAGGCATGATCCATACTACTTACATAATATTGAAATAATGTTTTATCATTTCTTTGATGGGATTAACATGAGTCTCTAAAGGTCCCTAGTTTCTCAAATGTTTTCATCTTACGATGATATAATATCAAGTGACATGAAGAAAGGTAAATAATTTTCTTGATCCTATATATATTTATGGGAGAATAGGATAATATGAGGTTAAATAAGAAATATGAAAAAGTTAATGCATCAAAGGATAAGAAGGGAATAAAAAATTTTAATCATGTATTTTTTTTGAAAAAAACATCTTGGAAATTGCTTGAAATGGATGGGAGTTTTTACATGTTCAATGATAAGGTTTATATATAATATTAATTTAAGGGGAAGAATTAAATCGATGATTTTTAGTGCTCAAATTGTAGGTAAATGAGGCATTATTCACACCAATGTTCCAATAATCAAGGGAACCTAACACATAAGAAGTTGAGGGAAGAAATCCATGTTTATATGATCACTATATATGGAATTAATGTTCCCAAAGATATGGTGTAGGGTATATAAATAATATCCTCTAATTTAATTAATGATTTATTTTATTTTGGATCTTTAGACTCTTTCATATCTAGACGAATTTTTAATAGAATTTAATATTTCTATGGAACCCTAAGTAGGGAGTAATCAATCAAAACCATTAGCAGAAGTCTCACCCTAACAAGGATGTGTTAGTTAGTTCCTATTTTAACACATAAATCTATTCCATTTTAATACTTGATTAATATATATATGGACAAAATTGATAAAAAATCATGGTATAGGATGCATTTCTAAATATCATGAAAAAATTTGCTTCAAATAGAAAGAAATTATCATTAATGATGAGTATGTGAATTTTCTATTCTTTAAAGGGGAGACATAAAAATATGATTAATATATATATATACACCACAATTATATCTTATAAATGAGATATATAAAAAATAATAGCATAAAAAATGTATAGATGGAAATGGTGACTTTCAAATTAAGGATGCACCCATTATACATGAAGAAATTTATATATCTCCTAAAGAATTACCAAGATATCCAAATAAATATGAATACAATTTTTCCATTAATTTAATCCCGAAAGCATGACTGATATCAAATAATACTTATATAATGGAAAAAATGGAAAAAATGGATTTAAATAAACAGCTAGAAGAGTTCTGTGGTAAGGAATTTATATACCCTAGTGTTTCATCAAAGGCAAGCCCTTCTATTTTTTTTAATAAGAATATTATATCTATGAAGATGTGTATTTATTATAGGGTAATCAATGCTATTATGGTAAGGAACTATTATTATATTCCTCACATTGATGGTTATTTGATAAACATTATGGTGCTAAATATTTTTCAAATATTTAACTTTTATATGATTATTATAAAGTGAGATTAGATAATTAATATATTTAGAAGACAATATTTTGAATGAAGTATGAACATTAAAAGTTAATAGTAATTCTATTTTGATTAAATTATGAACCCTCTAATATATGGATCTAATAAATATAGTATTAAAGGAATATCTTGATAATTTTGTTATGGTATTTATTAATAATATCTTAGTGTATTTTAAAATAAAAAAGGACAATGATAATCACTTTCATATCATTCTTGAGACTCTTAGAAGAAAAGGGTTATGTGGGAAATTTAGAAATCGTGAATTTTGAATCCAGAAAGACTATTTTATTGGCTATACTATCTCTAGGGATATAATCGTAGTTGATTTAATAAAGAAAAATATAGTAAATGAATGGAATACACAAATAAAAATAACTGTGGCATTTAGGTTTATTGGTTTGGTAGGTTACTATTAGTGAGTTATTTAAAATATTTCTAGACTGGATAACACTTAACTATGATTACTCATAAAAGTTTTTTTCATATAGATAATGGGATATGAATAATGTTTTCAACATTTGAAGATGATATTGGTAAATTCTCTAATTTTGACTCTACCATCATGAAATGATGTATTTTTTGTATATAGTGATGCATTGAATAAGAAACTTGGTTGTGTCCTTAAGAAGAAATATATTGTGATTTCCCATGCATCAAAGTAGTTACAGGCTCATTATAAAAATTATCCAAATCATGATCTTGGTTTGGAAGCTATAATATTTTGTTTGAGGATATTGGGACATTATATCTATGATGAAAGAGGAGAAATATCCATATACCATAAGATCCTAAAATACATATTTTTATAGAAAGAGCTCAATATGAGGCAATTGTGGTGACTTGAGCTACTTAAGGATTATGTTTTTTCAATACACTACTATCACGAGATGTTAAATAAGGTAGTAGATATATTTACTTGGAAATATCATGGATTAATAACCAAAAAGGGGATTGATAGGGATACCATGTTCAAAAATTCTAAGATAGATATGGGATTTATTAAGGAATGGGAAACATCATTCCTTTTTCAACTGATTGCCAAAAAATAATTATTATAAAAGGAAAAAAGTTCTTCGTTTAATGGAAAGTATATTAAAAACAAAATTAAATCCGTTGATGATATAAAATTGGAAGACTTCATTTAAAATGTTGAAATTCTAAAATCAAGAAAGAGTATATATGTTTAATGTATACCTGAGCTGAAAAGGGAATTATTATAAAATGCTTTTAGATAATGTTTTAGTATACACCCATGTTGAACCAAGATGTCAATGAATTTGATGGAACATTTTTTGTGTTATAATATGAAGTAATAAATTACTTATTATGTGTTAATATGTTTGGTCTTTCAATAGGTGAAGGCTGAGTGATAGAATCCCAGAAGAATCATGAAACTTCTACCTATTCTTATGTGAGAATAAGATGAAATTACAATATAATTTGTCAAAGTATTTCTAGAATCCTTGAATGAATAATTCAATATGTGTTATTGTTGATCAACTTACTAAATCTACAAATTTCCTCATTGTAATATGATATATACCTCTTCTTCACGTTTTATGAAAATATATTAATTATTTTTTAATACTTCATGGTGCACGTAATTTAATTATTCTTGAACACATTCCACGATCTAAAAATAAATTCCATAAAATTATTCCGAATAACCTAGATATTGATAATGTAACACCTTTAGATTTTTTAAAATATATATTTTTAGATAAATTTAATAAATTTCATATTTTTTGTTATATGGAATAAAAATATATCTTGTGTTTCATGCAACACTTATTTTATCTTATGTTATAAGAAATAAAAAGTTTAAACAAAATGTGTCACTCTATTACAATATTATTATTTATTACGATAAAAATCACAATTCCATTGGATTGGTAGGTATGAAAAAGATTAACTTAATTATGAAAATATATTATTTATACATGTAGATATAATGAAATATCTGGTGACCAATTAATTAGAAATGAAAATAAAAACCTTTATAAAATAAATGAAATCATTTTCTAAAACACAATTTTGTTTTCTCATAAACAAATTTTACATCAAAAATTAAAAAAAATCACTTTTTGTGAATGATTTTAATGAAATTTATATATTATGCATTCAATAACATTTTAACATTCATATTATGTTTTTTCTCGAAAAGAGATATGAATAAATCTAATTTATCTCTTAGAACAATATTTTCTAAAAAGAAATATTTTCCCCTTAGCGTACTTTTTTTAAAATAAGTTTTTTCCACTTTTAGAAAATTTATTTAAAAATTAAACATAATTTTTTAAATTAGAATATAAATATTATCTTAGGGTAATCTTTGGGGATGTTATAAAAAAATTTCAATTTTTAATGAATATTGAAAAATACTAAATTTTAAATAAAAACTAACATTTAAATTAATTTATTTATAAGGTTAAAATATATTTTAAATTGGTTATAAGGTATAATTATATCAATTATATATATATTAATTCTATTTTGGTTATTGGAATAATTTTTATATTGATTTTGGATCTTAAATGTTTATAATATTGTGGGAATTTTCACTTTGCGGTATTAATTTTAAAGTATATTTTTCCACATGTGAATGGAAATTGAAAAAATGGATTACATATATATAATAATACTAACATAAATACTCTAATAAGGTTAACATATTTTTTGGAAAAAATGAATAGTAAAAATAGTAAACATTTTTTACCATAGTTAAGGTAAAAACTGATTTACCGAGGGTAAACATAGAAGATAAGTGTAAAAAATTACATAAAAACTTTTACAACATCCATTTCATAAACATATTTAAAAATAATATATTATAGGTTAAATAATATCTCTTTTTGATCATTTTTTTGAGGTCAAAAATATGGGCACACCTTTTTCCTTCAAAAAATTACAAGCATGCCACTCACCTCAATTAAAAAATATCACCCATCCCTCTCTAATCCACACTTTAATACCCATTTGGTTAAGAAACTACCTTCCAAAATAGCTTCAAAAAATATATACTATAATCATAAATGAAATATTATTTGTATAAATAAAACTTATTAAGGATTTTAGTGCAAACCTAATGAGGTTACCCCAAGAAGAGGCAACGTTATTCAATGACAATTTTAGTTTATTTATGCCTCCACCTCTATAAATTATTATTAAATATTGATGATATAAAAACAAAATTATATTACAAATAAATATATATATTTATGTTATGTTCATAATCTACAAAAATATCCACTTCAGTCAAATGGGTTATGAAATCATCAAATATATGTACAAAAGACTACCACGTCACGAACTGATGTTATTTGTTTTTCCTTTACCACCTCTCACAGTTAGGTATGTTGATGTATAAAATTTATATATATGATATTTATAACATTATTATACTTATTTATTTATTATATCATATTTAAATTTTTAATTTCCATTTCATAGGTCCTGCGATAACATCATTTGTGTGTACGAAGGACTACCGCCCCATGAAGCTATGTGATTCGTTTTCACTAACGCCATACATGGAACATAGTAAAGTTAAATATAATAAATATATATACTATAAATTAAATAATTTCTTTATTCATGAAAGATTTATCTTAATGAAAATATAATATATCCTTTTATTTTTACATTTTCACTCACTAAAAGTTGATAACATTGTTCGTGTACGTGTGGTCTTCTGCCATCATGATTCCATGTGACTCTCTATTTTAATTATCACAACATGGATGATATTTATATGTTTATATAAAGAAAAAATATATTATTTATGATATTATGATCATTCTTTAAATATAAAATTTTACTTAACTACTTTCTATAATGATTGTTGAAAAATAGAAATGTTTCTTATGTGTAACTACAACCTATCGTCTCCATGATCGTATCACACCTCATTTATGAAAAAAATATTTCATGATTGGTCATAAAATTATAATTTATGTATAAATATTATAATTATTTCTTGAAAATTATTTATGATATGATATATCCATTATCAAACTAAGAGAAACAAATAATAAAAAATCAAAACATACATGAAAAAAATAGTTATTACCTGAAACTTAATTATAGAAAGGAATATTTCATAAAAAAATAATATGAAGACATATATAAATACTATATGGTATGATATATATAAATATGGTTATTTAATATAATTATAATAAATTAATATTTATTATATATTAGGTTCGAATGTTTATAAAGGATGTCAAGACTTAAGGTAAGGAATTTCCATATAACTTTTTAATTCTTTGAGACAAATGACATATCCACCACCTATTTATTTGATGTGGTGTATGAAATTAAATTGAATTTATTATTTGATAAATATCAGTAAAACTATTGGGATTTAAATATCAATTTTAGGATATATTTTTCTTTGTTTTTATGGTTCAAAAATTACCAAAGTAAAATGATATTTTTTTCTCAACATGACTTCATTGAGAGATATAATTATGATATGCACCTATATTATTTTACAATGTGTATATAAATCCACTTTGACAAGTAATATCATGAAATTATTTATTATAATTCTATTTAAGTATATTATTTAAAATATTCCTTTATGGGGATTACGTTTTAAATTTACCAAAGTGGTGAATATTTTATGTTACAATCTCATCCTATATTTGGATTATTTATGACCATGTTTATGATATTTAAATATTAATATCAATCTATCAAGAAACTCACTAATTTTAGTGTACCCTGTTAATATAATTAGAAAAAATTTATCTCTTCATTTTTCTCTCTTTATTAACTAAAGAGTTCAAAAATAACAATTTTATGAAAACCATTTTTTAGTCGAAAACACTTTTCCTTCAAAAACCATGTTTGTTTTCAAATTTTTTTAAAATTTTTCAACAGATTCATTAATTAAATTTTTTTCATTGTATTATTTTTTACAAAATATTATGAAAGGAATCTTCATGATATTTTTTAAACACTGATCATTTCCCATTTATCAAAAATGTGAGTAAAATCATGGTTTTAACTTTTACAGTATGGACTAAATTTATTGTCATTATAACCATTGTTTTTTTAAATAATCTTTTATAAGTTTTGATGGTTATTTTAAAATATTTTTTTTTAATTTTTTTTAATTTTAATAGGCCTTTTCAAATAGAAAAGGTTATTTTCCTCAAGAAATGTTTTAAATGATTTATTTAGATGTTTTTTGTTTTATTTTTAAAAAGGATTACAATATATCTTTAGTTTTAAAAAGTGATTTTAATGAAAATGTATCTTTCTAGAGTAATGTTACAAGGTATTTATCCTTTAAAATATTTCTACATAAATTATAACATCCTTCAAGGAAAGTTATTATTTTATAGGGATATAATCTAAGTGTACCACTCTTATTCTTTCTCCGAATGGTTTTTTGTGATGATTTTTTTTGTGAAACCTATTTATTTTTCTATAAGTTATACCTTATAGAATTCTTATGAATCCTTATTCTTTTATAAGGGGTATTATATGATGAAATGATTCAATGATTATGAAACCTATCTATTTTCTATAGTTTTTAATATGATGAGATATTTAAGAAGCCAATTTCATTTAATGGGTTATAATATGATGAATGTTTTATAATCTTGTGCCACGCTTATATATTATTTTCATTATATGATCAGTGAGACCTCCATAACAAATATTTTGGTTTGGGGAGTGAAACCATTCCACTATGATAGCCTTGTAAATGAGTGTTGACTATTTTTAAATGATTTTATATGTTAATGTGAATGCTATAATACTATCTCTTATTCCAATGTTATACTCTCATGTATCATGTTGTTTGATTCTGTTATGATTTATGTCTTATGAACTGCTAATATTTTTTCCATGACTTATGATTATAATCTCTGATATGAAAGGTATGGTTTTCAAATTTTAGGCTCATGTTCTCATACCCTTATTATCATGTTATGCTTATTTATCTCTCTTGTTTATCCTTAATGAGTATCTAAGATCACCATTTCTTATTTTTTCTTTTTCCCAAGTCATGAATAAATGTTTTTAATTAGGAGTTTTAAATAGTAAGATCTTTATAGGATACATTGAAGATCTTTCATGAATTAAGATGATTTTTTTTCATGTTTTCAAATGCACTAAACAATTATGGTCCTTAGGTGTGTGTTCATGTAATATAATGAATAAAAAAAAAAATATTTAATATCCATGTATGAGAAGCCTGGTTTGATATAGTCAGTATCATAGGAAAGGTTTAATTAACCTTATAAAATTAGGATGATAAATATTTAGTGAGATCCGTTGGTATATTTCTAAGGATATGTCTAGAAATATTTCGATGTATTATTATAAGGATGAGTTAAATTATTGGAAAATGTTTGGGTGTTTTAGTAATATATAGAGTGATGGGTTTTCAATAAATTACATCCATCTATGGATACTACAAGTAATTGTGTCTCTAACATAGATGTACCTAGTGGTGATAACTTTTAAAGGGGAGCATTTATATGGACTCGATCATCACCCGGTGCCACAAAAGATGCACTACTGTACATATGATTTGAAACTTCTAGGGGATAGGCTTTGAAAATTTAAAAACTGTTTATTAAAAATAATTATGTTTTTAAATATAAAATGAATATGAATAACCTATGAAAAACCTAAGGATTCATAGATTAAAAATTAAGTGTAATGATTTTGAAATCTTATAAGTGATTTACATGATTATTTGGTTTCCCATTATGATTAGTGTTTCTCACACTATACCTTTTGGGTTTAGTAAGTGGTAGGAACCAAAAGAAACTAAATTGATGATGAATGTGATAGAAAATATGTTGATGGTAAACCAAGTAGAATGATGAATGGATTAAAGGATGTTGTTATTATTCCTAACTAGTAGTCATGATATATGATTAACAATATTCACCTTAACTAACTCTCAGACTCACAAAATAATAGTAAGATAATGTTATATGATATTTCAGGTAAAGGAGACCACGTAGGAATAAAGATTTGGTTTCTTATATTCTAAGAATGTGGGAAGAATAAATCAAGAAAATGTATTAGAGAAATAAGAAGATGATTTGAGTGTAGAAATGAAGGAATAAAAACTATTAATGTTTAGTTAAAATTGAAAATCTTAATTAATTAAATGGATAAGAAAACTAACATCCTTAAGATATCATCCAATTTTTATTGTTTTAAACATGTAAAGTATAGTCATTATTTAAATAAATTTCCTAAAAGGGAAAAATCTTGTATATAATTACAAAGGTTTTATGAGTAATGGTTTGATTATTGATAATGAATAGACTATGAATAACATATTATAGGAAATAGGTATTAATTAATAAGATGATAAATCATATTTAATGGTTTGAGAATAAAGTGGAATGATTAAAGTTTCGATGTATTTGAAATCAAGGATTATTTTATATAAATCATCAAACATATAAGGATTGTTCAGTATAAGTTTTTTGTTAAGGATTTTAAATAATATGTCCTAGGGTACTGATGGCCTTTAAAATTGATTTAATGGAAATGTTATATTTTATGAAAAACACATGATCAAGGAAATAAACCCTTAATAATTTCATAAGATTGATAAAATGTGTTTGAATTTTCATAAAATGATGATTGATATGGATAATGTAAATTTTATAGTACTGATGATCTCAAAACTGATAAATGGTTTTTTGAAAAAGTGGTAATGTTATCATTGATGGAGTTTGAATTTTTTTTGTTTAAGTAATATATCAAATAATATATGTTTTATGTATGTAATAAGGAATCATTTGTGTTTTCAATATGTTTTTATGACAGTTTAGGTTGTTACCATGTTCCAATAGAATACATGCTAAAGGTATGCACATGTTTGGTATTTGCAAATCAAGACCGAATTTATGATACATGGGGATTAATGTTATGATTCTTCTGATATATTTTGTAACAATATTTATAATTTTTAAATTTTGTAAGGGTTATATGGTTTAACGTTAATGAAATGGTTTATGTTTAACTTCAGATTAGGTTTTAGATATTAACAAGATACTTCACCAAATAATGATTTATCCATATTGGATTACTAGTGATAACCTTTTTTAACTATAGGATGAATAAATGAATTATCATTCTATTATGGATATTATTAAGTGCTTTAGAAATGAAAATACACCTCTTAGAGTAGAGATGACGTGGAAATTAGTCAAGGCACAACCAAATGATGAAATTATGCTTATGAAATAAAAAGATATCAAGTTATTAAATTTTCATAAAAAGATATCTTTTTAAGGTTTTTGAAATCATAACATCAAAATTACCTTAGGGTAAAATTTTTATCTTTTTCTGAAATGTTTCATTTTTTGATGAATAGAGAAAAATACTGAATTTTAATTAAAAATTGAATTTTTATTTAAAATATTTATAAAGGTAAAGTGTATTTAAAATTATTTTTTAATTAAAATAATATCAATTATACATGTATTATTACAATTTAATTCATTTTCATCCTTTTTATTTTATATTATGATATAAAAACATTATAATATTTTGATCATTTTATCCTTGAAAAACCATTTTCTCATCACATCTGCAGGATTAATTTTAAATTAAAATCTTCTAATTATTTGAATAGAAATAGAAAAAATGGATTCAATATATTCTATTAGAATAATATATATTATCTAATAAGTTCAAATTAATTTTTGACTAAAATTAAAAATAAAAACCCTAAAAACTATTTATCACGGTTAAGATAAAAACAGATTTACAGGGGGTTAAACTAAGAAGATAAAGGTTCAAAATGACCTAAAAAATTGTCAAAAACCCATTATCTATCCACATTTTAACATTATATCTTATATGTTTTTATAATTTCCCATTTTGGATCCTTGGGGATTTTGAAAATTGTGGTTAAACCTTTTTATTTCAAAAAACTTACAAGGTTGCCACTCACCTCACTTATAAAAGGCCACCCCATTCCGTCTCCTCTTCAAAACTTCATACTATTTTAGTTTATATACGCAAATACCTTACCAAATTACACCATATAATCTAATAATCATTAATTTTTTCATAAATCTATCCTAGTAAGGATTATAGTGAAAACCTAAGGAGTTTACACAAAGAAGAGGTATTGTTCTTCAACGTCTGTTTTAATTTTATTTCTTCCTCCACCACCTAAAATCATAAAAAAAATGATTATATAGTATCCTAAAAACCATTAATATACTGATATTTTTTATTTTATTTTAATTTCAAGACCTAGAACCATATATAATTCCATAAAATGTGCTACAAAATCGTTATTCATTTGTATGTTTGACTACCTGCCAAAAAAATGATGTCATTCTTTTTTTCCATCACAACCACTCATGGATGGGTATTAAGATTGATATAAAGTATATATATGATATTTAGAAAATTATTACACCTATAAAATAATTATATCACAAATAAAAAAAATTCTTTCCATTCAATAGGGGATACGATAACATCATTCGTGGGTATAGCATACTATTGTCACTCAAAGCGATGTGATTAGTTTTCAAAAATACTATCCATGGGAGATAATAAGGATAATATATATATGATATAAATGAAATAATTATGATATTAATGTCATATTTATCATTTCTAGAAGATAACATTGCATTTTCTTTCTTACCTTTTAACTCTGTAAAATATGATAACATCATTCATGTATGTGGGGACTATCACCTTCACGAAGAGATGTGACTCTCTCTTTTCATAACCAAACCACATGGATGATATTTATAAATATATATAATGATATAATATTTTATTTATAATATTATTATCCTTATATAAATATAAAATGTTACCTTCCTTTTTTACATAATGATCTTTGAATAATGGAAATGTTACCCATGGGTATTTATGACTTACCGTCTCCATGATCGTAACATATATCATTGCTGGAAAAATAATTCATTATTGGTTATAAAATTATAAATGATATATACATATTATAATTAGTTTATGGTTATGATTCATCAGATTATGGAATGATGATCAATGTGACAGGTCCCAAAAAATCACAAATCAAAACATACATGTAAAAAAAACAGTTATTACCCGAAACTTGATTTTAATATGGAACTTTTAATAAAAAGGTAATAAACTAAAAATAATAAATAATATATGGTATTATATATATAATTATTTTTATGTAATATTAAAATACTAAACTTATATTTATTATATAGGATGTTCAAATGTGTATTAATGAATTCGAGACTTAAAGTAAGGGATTTTCATCTCGGTTTTTAATTATATAAGACACATTCAATATTCTGCAATTATTTATTTTATGTGGTGTATGTAATTACCATGAATGTATTTTATGTTTCTTATACTTAAAATTATGGGTATTTATATACCCATTTTAGGATCTCTATTTCACGGGGTTTATGGTTCAAATGTTACCAAAGCATTAAGGGAGTTTTGTCTCAATTTTCCTTCTCTAAGACATACAGTTATGTGATACATGAATCTTATTTTATGGGGTGTATATAAAGTACCTTTGACAATTAATATCATGAATTTATTTATGATCATGATATTTTAAGCTTTTAATATTAATATTCCTTTATTGGGATTTCATTTCAAAGTTACCATAGTTGTAATAATTTTATGTTATAATATCATCATTTATCAAGATTGTTTATGACTAAGTTTCTGATGAACTAATATTATGATCCATATCACTATAAAATTGTGATTTTTATTCTCCTATGGTTATTTCATTTGAATAAACTTTCTTCCTTTATCTTCTTATTTACATCTACTCGATTGTTTAAAAATAACTTTTTAAGGAAAAAAACATCTTTTCAGTCAAAACCCCCCTTTTATTTTAAAACAATGTTTACTAAAAATTATTTCAAAAATGTTTTTGAATTTTTTAAAATTATTTACCGACGGCATTTTTAACCATGTTTTAATTTTTATATATTTTCTTGAAAAGAATATTCGTGTCATTTTCCAAACAATTCACATTATAATTTTACTGAAAATTTGAAAGGAATCTTTTAATTAATGTTTTAAACAAGAATGAAATTTCCCACCTTAAGGACCATTATTATCTTTAAAAAATCATTTAAATTCTTCCAAGGTTATTTTTGAATAAAATGATTTTTAATTTTTTTATGTTTTAAACATTTTTTTTCAAAGTGAAATGGTTATTTTCCTTATAAAATGTTTTAAATTATTTATAATTATTAATTTACAAATTATTTTGTTTTATTTTAAAATAAAAGGATTTCTAAAATAAATTTTTATTTAAAAGTTATTTTGAAAGAAAATTTTTTTTCCTAATGAAATGTTCAATGTGATTTATCATTCAAAAAATTTCTTTATCCATGATGACTTCCTTTTAGGTTATTTATTCTCTACTAGAGAAATGATACACTGATACCATTATTATTATTTCTATGAATGGTTTATTTTTATGATGTGACGGTGTTTATGAAACTTGTTTCTTTATCCACTAGTTATACCATGATATAATTCATTTAAAACCTGCTTCTTTCTCCATGGGTTATGATGCGATGAAATTATTGTGAAACTTTTCTCTTTTCTACATGTTATGATATGATGAGATGTTTTTAAATCCCATTTAATTTAAATAATAATGATATGATGAATGTTTTATGATATTGCAGTACAAATATATATAATTTTAATTACATGATGAGAAATACCTATATCTCCCTCTAATTAAATGGGTAAATTTTTATATCTCATCAGATAGACATGACTAGAAATGTATGTAAACCTAGTTAATTAAAGGAATTTTTCCTCTATGATGGTCTTTGGAGTGAACCTTTACTACTATGATTATTTTGGGAGTGATCCCATTCAAAAATAATTTCCTTGGAAATGATCCTTGACCACTATGGAAATGATTTTCTATGCTTTTGTGTATGCCATAATACTATGTCTTATGCCAATTTTATGACCTCATTGATAAGGTTCTTTGATTACCTTATGTTTTATTTCTTGTGAACTTCCAATCATTATGAAATGAATCAAAATTATAATCATTGATACATAGGGTTTGAGTTTTAGATGTTATACTCATGTTCTAAAAAACTTATGCTAATGTTATTCTTACATATCTCCCTTATTTACCCTTTCTGAGAATTTGTTCTCACCCTTTCTTATGTGTCATTTCCCAAGGTTATGGAGAAAGGTTTTTTAATATTATTACTAAAGGGGAATATATTTATGGGATAAATTGAATATCCTTTATGAATTAAGAATACTTTGTTCCATTGTTTCAAATAAACTAAACTATTATGGTCCAAATGCGTGATTTTATGCATTTTAATGAATATTCATCTAAAAAGATGTAATATCCATTTATGAGAAGCCTAGGTTTATATAGATATTCATTTGAGCACATTGTATCACCCCAAAACTGGTGGACATTATAAAATGTCTATTCAAACATTATAAGATATTTTGAGGTCATTCTAACTTTAATCTCATAGTATGTGGGGTCATTATTTACCTTTGGTGGAGTTTTTTTGAAAATAATAACTTCCATTAAAGTATCTAAATGGTGTTTTATGAAGCATTATATTATAATAAATATCATATACCAACTTTTTGGGATGAATGTATTGAATAGATGCTTGTAGGATAATAAATCTTAGAGGAAACAACAGTAAATTTAATGACAATTTGGAATCATATTAAAGTATCTCAAAGAAAGAAAAAGTGTTATACCTATAACTAATGGAATTCTTTGGGATTTTATAGTGGTATATAATGTTTTATTGAAATTATTTCCATGTAAGGGTATTATAAGGGTCAATAAATGGAAAAAATATATCCCAAGTACATGAAAAATATTGAAATTCTATAAAATTGGAGTTGGGGCCTACCAATAAGAAATTACACCAAGCCTCTCTAAATTACATGATGTGTTACATATCTCATTGTTAAAGAATTATATTCCAGAACCAATGTATGTGATAAACTATAAAAAAATATAATTTGAACATGATTTATCTTACTATGAGGATACTCTATATATTTTTGACACTAGATAGTAGGTTTTGAGGAATCATATTAATCAACTAGTAAAGTGGTAACACCTCATGTTTTTATGATTTTTTTTGAATAAATTAATTTTTTTGATGGCTTGCATTGCATGATACACCAAGTTATTATTTTTTTATACACTACAAAATGTTATTTTTGTACCACACAAAACACTTAGATTATATTTTGGTACATGAAATAATATGTTTGGTTTGTGTTACACACAATTCTGAGATCCTTTGATAGCTTGGATTACATAAATGAAAGAGTCTAACCAAACAACAATATACTTTTATTATTAAATTATTATTACAGTAATCACCTAGATATTGAAATGTAAGTTAAAATAATAATAAATAAATTATGTAAATATGGATTAAACATTTGTATAAAGTGAATCCATTGGTTACCAATTAATTATTAAGGGGAGTAATTGCTATTCGAAAATAATGAAATTCCTTTTTTGTAAAACAATTTTTATGCCCAAACACGTTTTATCTCAATAAATTAAACAAAACAGATTTTATGAATGATTTTATTGATAATTATATATTATATATTCATTCCAATATTTAAAATTCATATTATCTATTTCCTAGAAAATAGATAAGAATAAATCCTATTTATGCATAAATATATGCATTTTTTCGAAAAGTTAATTATACTTCATTTTAATAGTGAACCTATTTTAAATCCAAAATTTGAAACTTTTAGAATTTCCATTTGAAAAATAAAATTCATTTTTTAAATTTTAATATCAAAACATAATTTAGTTGTTTTTTTTATTTTTCTGAGAAGTTTCATATAATGATGAATAATTAAAAACACTGAATTTTAATTGAAAATTTTGTTTTTGTAAAATTTATTTTTAAATTTAAATTATATTATAAATTTGTTTTAAATTATATTTATATTAATTATACATATATTAATTAAATTTAGGAATGTTTAATAAATTTAAAATTGAAATTGGATTTAAAAAAATTTCAACAATTTGGTCATTTTCACTTTAAAAACCATTTGTTTCATCAAATCTGAAAGATTATTTTTAAATTAAATTATACCAATTCATAGTTTAGAATGTAGAAAAATAAATTCCATATTTTTAATCATCATAATTTATTTTTTATATTAAGATCAAATTAGTTTTTTTACCAAAAGGATTAGTGGAATTTACTAAAACTAATTACAATGATTAAGGTAAAAACGGGTTTACTTATTGGTTAAAATTTTTCTTAAGGGGACATATAACCTAGAAACATGTTCAAAATCCATTTTATTGCCATATTTCTACCATATAACCTATTTTATATACAATTCACCATTATTTTAGGCACATTATGTTAGAGATACCTCTCAATAGTGTTTACCTTTTAGTTTTTACAAGAATGACACTCCTCAACTATAAAAAGGAACTCAATGCCCCTTACTTATTAAAAACTATAAATCCCATTGGATCATAAAAAAACCTCATTAAATAAGCTATAAAATTACATACTCTAAACCTATAAGTACTTATTTTGTTATAAATCCAACCATGGAATCCCTTTGGTACAAACCGAAAGGAGTTACCTGAAGAAGATGTAAGGTTTTCAATGAGATATTTTGATTTATTTATTTATTTACCATTGAATTATTATTATTTTAAGATTATATAATAACATAATTATAATATATATACTGATATGTTTTTATGGAATTTTCATGACCTACACCTTTATATACTTTCATCTAATGGGATGCACAATCATCATTTTTGTGTACGGAAGACTACCACATCGCGAACTAATGTCATTCGTTCCCCCATTACCACATCTCAAGGTTAGAAATAATGATTTAAATAATATCTTTATAGGATATATATTATATTAATGATGTATTTATTCTTATGTAATTATTATATTATAGATAACTTCAAGATTTCGGTCATGACCCATCCCCTGGGGCCTGAGTCGTAACTACCCCAAACCCGCCTTCCAATAGCCAGGGGCTGGTGACTAGAACCAATGGAATATTTCCCTAAACTAGGAAGGAATTGACTTTATAACTACAAACAAACACATTATAGAACACAAATAGCAGCAAAACACTAAGTAAAAATTGTAAACAAAAGTGTATTGGAAAGTAAAAGGGGCCGGAAATACAAGTCCATCTGTAAAGTACAAGTACAACTGAAAAAGTAAAAAATAGCTGAAAGGCAATGAACAGCTCCTAGATCATCCTCTAGGGTTCCTACCTGAGGGATAGGTATATATGGCCACCTCATCACTCCACGTCTATTAGACTCCTCTGTGTACTGACTCGTCGTAAGGTCCACCTCTGGGTACCGCCCAGTCCGGGTGCTCTCAGCCTCGGTCAGTGCTGTCCATCATCTGCATCCAATACAACGAGGTGAGGGCATAGCCCGTGTAGGGGTGAGTATAATGGTACTCAGTAGGGACCCCTGAGACCGTCAAGGTCTCACAAAATCCAACAAGGATAAATCAAAAAGTATGAAAACAACGGATAACCATTACTTAGGTTTATGCCCATACATATACCTAAGTTATCTAGTAACCCATCTCAATCATGAGGAAAAACACAAAAGTCAAAGACTTAGCACAATCCAGGATTTTTATTTTCGAAACCATGGATAGTGGCGTTCTACTCCTCTATCAAGTACAGTGGACCTGCCGCATCAAACAGAGGCACTTCCCACTATCCTTGGACTGCCGAGGCACTCCTCCTGTCGTGTGTCGTGGGTATGTTGCGTCACCCAGAGGTGCTCCCCACTATGGGTCTGATGCGTCACATAGAGGCACTCCCCCAAATAGCCTACAGAGGTACTCTTCTGGTTGAGTACCTTAGGTCTGCTGCGCTCTCATAGAGGTGCTCCTCTGCCATGGCTCTACCGCGTCCCACAGAGGTGCTCCCCACTATGCTAGTCGAGTCACTCTGAGTCGAATCGGTCAAGCAGTTGTTAGGTCTCAGCCAACTACTAGGTCTTTGTAATTTGTCTCCTCGTCACTAGAAGGATCCACTCCATGAGCTATTGGTCAATACTCCAAGTGTCGTGAAGTCTCATGTATAAGTATCTTAGAGGACCTCCACGTCATAGGGGTCTCAACACAACAGGCGGTGCGTCAATCAGATGCTCGGACTGTGAGTTATTAGCCTTTTAGTCTCGAGGCCCGGTTGGATTCGTGTACGAACCAACCCGACCGTATCTCAACTATACCCCGAACTCCAATGGGGTATAATTAGAGGGATCATCCCTCATCGAGATTACTAACGGTGCTGATGGCTCGTCAAATGGACGTCCGGTGCCACAGATATGGCCAAAGTATGGAAAGGGTCGGTAGTGGGCCCAGGTCCAGTCCGACCCGGTCGGAGTGACTCGGCCCGACCCAGTCTGGGCCGACCCGGTCTAGGCCAAACCAGACAGACCCGATGGGTCAGACCCAACCTGTTGTGCGGGTCAGCCCACTAAGTTAGGCCCGGTCCACTAGGCCCGACCCAGCGGACTGCGAGGGCGATTCGACCCGGATGCCGCCACACAGGCGACTCGGCCCAAAGGCTGGGGTCGGTTCAGCCAACACCACGAGGGGTGCAGCTCAGAAAGTCGGTGGCCAGGAGGCTAGCGGGAAGGCCGCGCTAGGCGCGGGCAGGCCGACTACATGCTGGGCAGGCCAGCTGCACATCGGGCAGGCCGCGGGTGCGCCGGGTAGGCTGCGATGGCGCACGGGCAGGGCACGGGGGCACCGAGCAGGGCGCGGGGGTGCTAGGCAAAGGGTGGGGCATGCAAGCAGACGGTGCGGGGTGTGGGGGAACGCGGGTAGGCAGCGCGGCACGTGGCGGTGCTCAGGCAGGCGACGCGGGGCGCGGCGCGGTGCGGGCAGGCGGCCCTAGGAGCAGTAGGGCACGGGCAGGAGGCCCGGGGCGTAGGGGCACGCTGGTAGGCATTGTGGGGCCCAACGGCATGCGGGTAGGAGGTGCGGGGCACGGAGGCATGCGACGGCGTGCAGGTAGGCCGGTGCAGGCATGGAGGTGCGTGGGCAGGCCGCAGGGCAGGCCGGAGTGCACTGGGTAGCACGCGGGTAAGCTGCTGTTTGTGCGGTGGTGCGCAACGGTGTTCAGCCAGAAGTATAGGTGCACCGCAGGGGTGGTGCGATTCATAGAAGATGCGGGTAGTGCGGCCTTCATCGTTTCTGTTGTCGTTGTCGTCCCCTCATCTCCATGCCGAAGAATTTTTACGAAAGAACGACAGAGGGACTTGGCCCATGTTAGTTTTTCCAGCACCCTCCACAATTAGAGATGATATCATTTGGCTCATTAGAATGAAACTCAATAATTAATTACAATACCTTGTATCAATTTTTCATTCGATGATGAGTGGAATAAAAGAAAAGCATCGACATGCAATAACCCCCTACTTTATTATTTTTCGTTCGTCATTCATTGATGTTCGAAGTCGCTGGAAGAAGATGAATGAATTTATCATTCTTCACGTCCTCCACACTCTTTAAATCTTGAGTTGAGTCTGCCATGGAAGGCACTCCATGTCGGTAGGATTCAAGGAAGGATGTTGAAGAAGAAATCCGGCGTTCTTCACATTCTTCGTTGGGATCACTTTTCTCCAAAGCTCCTCTCAATTCAGCCAAAAGATAAATGAAGAAATAATATTAGATTAGTCATCTAATATTACGTTGGCACACCAATTCAAAATGGAGAACTAAAAACGAGGATCCTCCAAAATAAATGCACGAGTGTTGTCTCTTTAATTTGGAGGATGCCAAGTGGATATCCTTAAAAAAACACATGCGTTGGCACAATTAATTACGCAGGGAGGTCAAGAGGCTCTCCCTCATTAACGAGGGAGAGTGGGAAGTTTTCATCCTCCACCATCAATGGGGGTCGGGTGGCCCCCACCCCTTACTTTAATAGGGAGGTTATGCGCCTTGGGTGGTCCCCACCTTAATTATCCTCCCATGGTAGGTTGTGCTCAGGTGGGACCCACCACTATAACCTCTCATGGGAGTTTAGGGTGTGGCGGTCCCACCACCAACTCCTAAGGAGAGGTTTTAACCAACAAAGTCAACACATGGCAGCTTAAAAATAAAATAAAGTGTTGTACTTTATTTTATTATTTTTTATAAAAAGCCAAAAAATAACTTTTAATCCTGATCGTATGCCATCGAGGTGCATGTCTTTATAAGTGAATACCGGCACTGCGAGTTCAATGGTTCCCTCAGATTTCAGTTCTGAGCACCAACTCAAAGGTTATAAAAACCCGCTCGTACTTTTACTGAACGTACCTAAACAAAACATCAAAAATTGATTCCGGGAACACCGGGCCTCGGAATCAAGCGCCGTAAATTTTTTCAGACTTGAAAAAATCTATTGTATTTAAGAAAAAATTTCCCATAGAATTTCCAGGTTTTTACATTCTCCCTACCTTAGGGATTTATGTCCCCATAAGCTACAACTCACATTAAGGGAACAAATGGGGATACTGAGCACGCATCTGAGCCTCCCGCTCCCATGTTCTCTTTTGGAGGTTCTCGTGCTACCAACGAACGTGCACCAGAGGTATTGACCATCCATGTAGGACCCGATCCTATCAATCCTCAATGTCTAATGGAACATCTGTGAAAGTCACCCCATTACTGATGTCCAGCTCCCCATGGTCGATGATGTGAGAAGGGTCGTGCACGTATCTCCTCATTTGAGATATGTGGAAGACGTCATGCACCTGGTGCAACTGAGGTAGAAGAGTTTGGCGGTAATCCACCTTGCCTACTCTGCCGAGGACCTGGAAAGGTCCAATTAACCTCGGAGATAACTTTCCGCCTCGACCAAATCTCCGTAGAACTCATCAAGGTGAGACCCGTAGGAAGATGTGGGTGATCTGTAAGGTTGACCATATGAGGCCTCAGAAGGTGTCATACAAATGGTAGAGTTATAGTTGTTGTTGTAGGAAAACTCCACCAACGGTATGTGATCCTCCCAGCTATGACCTAACTCAAGGACGCATACACGTAGCATGTCCTCAAGGGTCTGAATGGTTCTCTCAGTCGGGCCATCTGTTTGAGGATGGAAGGCGGTGCTCAGATGTAGCTACATCCCGAAAGGCTCCTGTAACCCCTTACATAGCCTGGAAGTAAACCATGTGTCATTTTTGGAGACTATAGAAGTTGGTAATCCATGAAAATGCACAATATTTTGTATATAGAGTCATACCAAGCTCTCTACTGAGCCCTGCTCTCTAATCGGTAGGAAGTGGGATGACTTGGTGAGTCAGTTGATGATCACCCAAATCGAATCATGACGCTTGCATGTACGTGGAAGACCAATCACGATGTCCATGGATATTCCATCCCACTTTCACTCTGGGACCTCTAAGGGATGAACCAAGCCTACTGGTACCTGGTGCTCTGCCTTCACTTGATGACAAGTGATGTATCATGAGACAAACTCCGCTACCGCCTTATTTATACCTAGACACCAGTGCTGTCGTCGAAGATCCTGGTACATCTTCACCACTCCAAGATGTACCGTTAGAGGGGATGTGTGGAACTCCCTCAACACTTTCTATTGAAGTTCCACTAGTACCAAGGTACAACCTCTGAAGAGGATGATGTGCTCCCCACCTTTAGAAAATCCATCAGGTGCCTGCCTTGTGGATATCTGAGCATGTCGTGTCTCACAGTCAGCGTCCCCATGCTGTGCCTCCCTGACTCACTAAAGAAGTGGGGGTGTTATTGTAAGAGACTATAAGAAAGATGCTCCATCTCTATCCATAAAGGATATCTGTAAAGCAGTTAGCTGCTCTGTCACCTCTCCTATCAGCTGTATACCAAATCTCCTGCTGAGAGCATCTGCTACAATGTTCCATTTTCTATGAGTATATACTATCACGAAGTCATAGTTTTGAAGGAACTCGAGCCATAACTGCTGTCTCAGGTTCAGTTCCTTCTGGGAGAAGATATACATGAGACTCTTGTGCTCAGAGTAGACTGTAAAATGATCGCCCATCAGATAGTGCCCCCACATCTTCAAGGTGAATACCACTACTACTAACTCCAAGTCATGGGTGGCGTAGTTCTCCTCGTGTTGTCTCAGCTGCTGAGAACCATACACGATCACAACTTTCTCCTACATCAGGACACACCCGAGTCTGGTCCCTAATGCGTCGCAGTAGAATACATACCCTATGCCTTCTTCTGGAAGCCTCAAGATGGGGGCACTAGTCAACCTCTGCCTCATCTTCCAAAATCTCTCCTAGAATCTCTCTGACTACACGAAGGGTTACCCCTTCTTCGTAAAGGCTGATAGTGCACTAAAACTCTAGAGAAGTCTGGAATAAATCTTCGGTAGTATCCATCCAAGCCCAAGAAACTCTGTACCTCCGTCACGCTCCTGGGTGGCTCCCAAGCAAGTACCGCCTCAATATTCACTATATCCACTGCAACTCCAGCCTCTGAGATGACATGTCCCAATTTACGAACCTCTAGAATCCAAAAATGGAACTTCAAAAGCTTACCATAAATCTTTTTCTCTTAGAGTGTGTCCAGTACTACCCACAAATGGTAGGCATGCTCCTCCTCAGTAGTCGATTAGATCAATATGTCATCAATGAAGACTACGAAAAAGCGATCGAGGTATGGCTAGAAGATCCTGTTCATGAGAATCATGAACACTGTTGGAGCATTGGTTACGTCGAAGGGAATAACCAAGAACTCGTAGTGGCTGTAAAGACACCTGAAGGCCATTTTCTGCACATCCATGTCTCGAAATCTGAGCTGGTGATAGCCTGATCTGAGGTCTATATTTGTGAACCATCGAGCTCCCTTTAGCTGATCAAAAAGTTCATCAATCATTGGGTGTGGGTACTTGTTCTTCATAGTCACCTGGTTCAGGCGACGGTAGTGGACACATAGCCTCAAAATCCCATCCGCCTTCTTGGAGAATAGAATCAGGGATGCCTAGGGAGAAACACTGGGCTGGATGAATCCATTTCCCTGAAAGTCCTCTAGATGTACCCACAACTCGTGAAGCTCCGTAGGAGCCATCCGATACGTTGGGGTAGATATCAGTGATATACCGAGGTTCAATTCAATGTAGAAGTCCTCCTCTCTACGAGGAGGTAGTCTGGGAACATCATCTGGGAAAACATCCGCATACTGGTCCACCACTATAGGATAATTCAGACTCTACACATCTACTTATCTGAGGGTAAGGCATTCCAACTGGTTAGTGATCGGCTGCACCCTCCTCCGAGTAAGACCGTCCTATGCTGAAATGGTTCCCTTCTCACTGGTGAAGGTAAAACTGGTCCCATCCATGCGAACACACTATAATTTACACCTAATATAGTCAATCTGAGCATGGACAGTAGATAACCAGTCCATACCCAAGATGACGTTGTAAGGCCTCTATGCCGCTATGAGGAGATCTCAGCCAAAGCTCTTGCCTCCTAGAGTATGCTCACACTGCCGAAACCAGTGCTTAATCATCGAGTCTTCTCCCGTAAGAGTCTCTAGCCATAAGGATTGAACTAAAGGCTCCTTATGAATCTCCAAGCTCCGAACGAGGGATGTGGAAATGAAAGAGGGAATGACACCTGTTTCTCTAATAACTACAGCTAAGGTGGAGTAGACACATATCACAACTCAAATCATCTTCGGAGTTCCATGGTCGTATGTTTTAGCTACCCGAAGCTGAGCTCTCCCCTGCCCACCATCTCCCTGTGGTTATGGTGGACCTTCTGGTGGTGTTAGCGGTAGCACCTCATAATGTCGTCCACCACCAGTTTCTCAACCAGCTCCTCTGCCACGTCCGCCTGAGCCATGCAGACCACCTCGATCGAATCTCTGCCTCTACCTAGGAGGTCCCTCAATTTTCTACTGATCATCAGAGCGGTGGGTCGGACAGTCACGAGCCATGTGACCAAGCCCATCGTATGAGTAAGACTGCCTGCTACCGACATGTGTGTATCTGCTCTGTGTGACCTGCACAACCGATCCTGTGTCATGCAGTCAATCACCTGTAGGTCTAGTTCTCTTGGACCTATGCGACATCTATCTACTACCATCTTCGGAAGACTCCTCTGCATGTCGGCTAGTGGTTGGTCACGCTGCTGGAGACTTTTTAGCAAGTAAACTCTCCACTAGGAGAGCTCTCTCTAACACCCCCTCATGAGTTGGGATGCTAAGTGAGATCACCAAATCTCTGATCTCCCACATGAGTCCCTAATTGAATGTACTGGCCCTAAATAACGGGCACCATACCATATCAGTGGAGTAGCATGAGAGGTCGGTGAACCTCGCTGAGTACTGCACCACCATCATGCTACCCTTCCATAGAAGCATTAGATCCTGTATCTGCACCGCTCGTAGGGTGGCTGGGACAAACTCTGCCTGAAACAAGCTCTCGATGTCTGCCCAAATGAGTGTCGCCTCGTCATGAACCTGGAGCATCAGGCTCCACCATCTGCCTACTACTACTTAAAGGAGGCTGGCATCAAGGATCATCATAAAGTCTGATAGTGTCTCTACTAGCCTAAAGACTCTCTCCACAACCTCCATCAAATCCTCAGCCGCCTGTGGGTCTATCTCTCCCTAGAACTTGGGTGGCCTCTGGCGCTGAATCTCATGCAACATGCTTAAGCAAAATTCACTCTCTACTACTAGGGCTAGTGGCATTAGTGGCCCAATGGGGAGTGGTACCACTGGTGCCCCCGATAGTGCCTCAACTGAAAGAGGGACCTGCACTGAGGCATCATCACTCAGTGGGCTGTCAGTACGTATGACTCTCGGGGCTCTAACTGGTCGTCTATGGGGAGGAATCCTAAAAGAAAAAGATGCGACATGGTTAAAATACAATACCTGGTGAGCTGACCTGGTTGAGCTGACTTATGAAAACTTAAAAAAAACACACACAATCAGTGTTTTCATGCACTAAGTCCAAAATAAAAAGTCAGGGTCCTGGTGTATGGATACATCGGCCACTCGCACCAACACTCAACTCCCTGAACTAAAACCCACAATTAGTACCCTTAACACTATTGCTGAACCAAAAAGGAATAATAGAGTCCTAAGTTCTGTAGTAGAACCGGCTCCTCTGATACCAATTTGTCACAACCCGTCCCCTAGGGCCCGTGTCGTAACTACCCCAAGTCCACCATCCATAGGGAAGGGGCTGGTGACTAGCACCAAATGCGTATTTCCCTAAACTAGGAAGACATTGTCTTTATAACTGTAAACAAACACATCAGATAACACAACTAGAAGAAAAAAACTAAGTAAAAACTATATACAAAAGTGTGCTGGAAAGTAAAAGGGGCCAGAAATACAGGCCCAACTGTAAAGTACAAGGGAAATGAAAAAAGGTAAAAACAACTGAAAGGTAAAGAGCAACTCCTAGATAATCCTCTAGGGTTCCTACCTGAGGGATAGGTACAGATGGCCACCTCAACACTCCATGTCCATCAGACTCCTCTGTGTACCAACTCTTCTTAAGGTCCACCTCCGGGTACTACCCAGTCCTGACTCTCTCGGACTCTGTCAGTGCTCTCCGTCGTCTACATCCAACACAACGAGGTGCAGGCATAGGCTATGCAGGGGTGAGTACAACGATACTCAGTAGGGACCCTGAGACCCTCAAGGTGTGAAAAAATACAAAAAAGATAAATCACAAAGTATGAAAACAACGAATAACCATTACT
This sequence comes from Viscum album, assembly GCA_963277665.1. Lineage (NCBI taxonomy): Eukaryota > Viridiplantae > Streptophyta > Magnoliopsida > Santalales > Viscaceae > Viscum > Viscum album. The sequence continues at coordinate 1,584,325,750 of OY728141.1, read as the reverse complement.
TAGGTATATTCCCATACATATACCTAAGTTATCTAGTAACCCATCTCAATCAGGTGGAAAAACACAATAGTCAAAGACTCAGCTCAAACCATGTTTTTTATTATCGAAACCATTGATGGTGGCGTACTCCTCCTCTATCGAGTATAGTGGTCCTACCGTGTCACAGAGAGGCGATTCCCACTATCCTTGGACTACTAAGGCACTCCTCCTGTCGAGGGTCGTGGGTCGCCTACATCACATAGAGGTGCTCCCCACCGTTGGTCTGCAGCGTCAGACAGAGGTGATCCCTCTAATATCCAATAGAGGTACTTCTCCTGTCGAGTACCACGGGTACACTGTGCTCACACATAGGCGCTCCTCTTCCATGGGTTTGCCACATCACATATAGGCGCTCCCCACTAGGCTAGTCGAGTCACTATGATTCTAATTGGTCAAGCAGTTGTCGGGTCTCAGCTAGCTACTAGGACTCAGTACTTTGTCTGCTCGTCACCGAAAGGATCCGAACCACAAGCTTATGGTCAATACTCCAAGTGTCATGAATTCTAACAAAGAAGTATCTCAAAGGACCGCCACATCATAGGGGTATCAACGCAATAGACAGCACGTCAATCGAACGCTCGGTCTGTGAGTTATTAGCCTTTTAGTCATGGGGGCCCGGTTGGATTCATGTATGAACAACCCGACCGTATCCAAACTATACCCCGAACTCCATTGGGGTATAATCAAAGGGATCATCTCTCATTGAGATTACCAGTGCCACTGACGACTCATCAAACGGATGTTCGATACCATAGATATGACCAAAGTAAGCAAAGGGTTGGTAGTGGGCCCGGGTCCTGTCCGACCCAGTCAGACCAACTCAGCCCAACCTAGTCTGGGCCGACCCAGTCTGGGTCAACCCGGAAAAACCTGATGGGTCTGACCCAGCCCAGTTGGAGGGTCAACCCACTATGTTAGGCTCAATCCGCTAGGACCAGCCCAGCGGATTACGAGGGTGGTTCGGCCCGGATGCCGCATTATAGGCGACTCGGCCCGAAGGCCAAAGCCGGTTCGGCCAGCACCCCGAGGGGTGTAGCTTAGAAAGTCGGTGTCCAAGAGGCCAACGGGCAGGCCGCGCAGGGCGCAGGCAGGCTAGATGGATGCCAAGCATGCTGCGGGTGCACCAGGCAGGCCGTAGTGGCGTGCGGGGAGCGCATGGGGGCGCCGGGTAGGGCCCGGGGTCGCCGGTCAGTGCACGAGGCATGTGGTCTGAGGGTGTGGGGTGCAACGGAGCAGGGCGCGATGGTGCGGGGTACGGCACGAGGCACAACAGCGAGCGGGCAGGCGGCACGGGGCGCAACGGCGTGCAGGCAGGTCGTGGGGCAGGCGCGCGGGTAGGTTGGCTCGGGGTACAGTGGCCGGAGCGCGCGTGAAGGCAGGCCACGGGGCAAGCCAGAGCGTGTGAGCTTCACATGCTACCCATGTCTTCCATGAATCACATCGTCCCTGCGGTGCACCTATACTTCTGGATGAACACAGTCGCGCCCCGCTATGCGAGCAGGCTGTCGCCTCATCGCCATGCCGAAGAATCATTACGAAGAAAAGATAGAGGGATTCGGGCCATGTTAGTTTGGCCCGTACCCTCCGCGTGTTGAGATGATATCATTAGGCTCATCAGAATGAAGCTCAATAATTAACTACAACACTTTGTATCAATTTTTCATTTGATTATGAGAGGAAGAAGAGGGATGAATCAACATGCAATAACCCCAACCTTATTATTTGTCGTTCGTTATTCGTTGAAATTTGAAGTCACAAGAAGAAGAAGAAAGAATCTGTGGTTCTTCAAGTTTGTCACACTCTCCTAATCCCACGTTGTGTCAGCCACGGAAGGCACTCCACATCGGTAGGATTTGAGGAAAGAAGTCAAAGAAGAAATTCGGTGTTCTTCGTTGGGAGGACCGTTCTTCATTGGGAGCACTTTTCTGCCAAGATTCTCTCAATTCCCCCAAAAGATAAATGCCAATGAAATAATATTAGATTATTCATCTAATATTACGTTGGCACAACAATTCAAAAAGGCGAATTAAAAATCCATCTCCACCAAATTAAATGCACGAGTGTTGTCTCATTAATTTGGAGGATGCCAAGAGGATGTCCTTAAAAAAACACATGTATTGGCGCAATTAATTTCATAGAGAGGTCAAGAGGCTCTCCCTCATTAATGAGGGAGAGTGGGGAGGTTTCATCCTCCACCATCAATAGGGGTCAGGTGGTCCCCGCCCCTATTATTAATAGGGATGTTATGCGGCTTGGGTGGTCCCCACCTCAATTATCCTCCCATGGGAGGTTGTGATCAAGTGGGCCCCATCACCATAACCTCTCATGGGAGGTTAGGGTGTGGCATTCCCACCACCGACTCCCAAGGGGAGGTTTTAACAAACACACTCAACACATGGAAGCTTGGAAATAAAATAAAGTGTTGTAATTTATTTTATTATATTTATAAAAATCCAAAAACTAACTTTTATTCCCGATCTTATGCCATAAAACAGAAAGTCTTCTTAAGAGAATACTGGCACTGCGAGTTCAATGGTGCCCTCAAATTTCAGTTCCAGGCACTGACTCAAAATTTATAAAACCCGCTCGTATGTTTACGGAACGTACGTGAAAAAACCTCAGAAACTAATTCTGGGAACACCGGGACTCAGAATCAAGCACCGTAAATTTTGGCAGACTTGTAAAAATTCCATGCATTTAAGAAAAAAAATCCACAGAATTTCTAGGTATTTGCACTTTCCATTTTTTTGGAATACGATAACTACATTTGTAGACATATCGACTATCGGCTCCTCTAAGCGATCTGATTCGTTCACGATTTACATAGAATGTATTAAGGATGGGTTTAATAAAAAATGTTTATAAATGATATAATAATGATAATTTAAAGATAATATACTTATATCATTTAATTTTATTTCTCTCAAAATACTACAATGAAATGGAAACAACGTTCATGCGTACATATGACCTACCATCTCCATGAATGATGTATTTCATTTAATATTTTTATATTTGATAGATTATTATATATACTTTTATAATGAATATATATGTTACTTATATTATTTTTTAAAATATGGAAATAAGTAATTTTTGATCTCTGTAATAGGATCAAGAACAGCATGTCAAAACATATATGAAATATAAAGTCGACTTACCCACATTAACTTGGAACTGTTAATAAATGGGAAATATAAATTCATAACAAAAAAAATAAATAGTATGAGATATAAGAATATATATTTTTTAATATTTATAATAAAATTATATTTATTATTTATGTGGTTTTAATTTGTATGAAAAATGTTAAGTCTTAATGTAAGAGTTTTCTCGTCTCACTTTTATTTCTATGAGATATATGCTATATTTACAACTTATTCTTGTTGTGTGGTGAATATAATGACCTATGGCATATTATATAATGAATTTAAATTATTTAATAATATTTAAATATTATTATGTCATTATTTATTGGGGTTCATGGTTCAAATGTTACTCATGTATTAAGGGGATTTTTAGTCTCACTTTTATTTATGCAAGACTTATACCATATTCACCACGTGTTTATTTTTTTGTGTTGAACATACTACCCATTAATGTATTATGTGATTATTATCCTTAAATTAATAGGTATTTACATATCCATTTGATTATATCTATTTCATGGTGTTTACAGTTTAGAATTTACTAAATCGATAAAGTAATTTTGGCTCAATTTTTCATTCTATGTGACACATGTTATGTTATGAACGTATATTCTTTTATGCGGTGTATATAATTCTCATTGACATGTTATATCATGAATCCTCTTATTTTCATGATAATATGTGCTTCATTTAATGTTATTATTTCATGGGGATTATGATTCAATGTTAATATAGTGGTATAAGTTTATTGATATAATATCATCATTTCCTAAGATAGGTTCTGATTTTGCTTCCATGAATAAATATTATGATCCATATCTCATGAAATATCATGAATTTTATTCTCATATGTTTATTCATGATATAATCATGTAATTTTAAATTTTTACCTCTCTTTGGAACTAAAGATAATTAAGAAAATCTTACTTTATTTATCTCTTCGGTCAGATATAAGTTTTGTTGAAAAACCATGTTTTATAAAAAAAAATTAAACAACGTTTTTAAATGATATTTTAAGATAATTTGAATGAAAATGGACTTTTATGTTATAATAATTATTTCAAATGGTTTTCAAAGATTCATTTTTATGTTTTAAAGGTTATTTCAAAAAGTAAAAGTTTTTCAAGATGTTTTATGTTTTAAAAATTATTTTTCAAAGGGGAAGGATATTATTATTAATAAATGTCTTTAAAAGATATTTTAAAATTATTTTTCATATAAGTTGAAATAATTTGGTGTTAAATATTATGTTTTGATAAAATGATGTTTATGACACTTGTTTCTCTTCCATGGGTTGTACGATGAAAAAACCCTTTTAAACCCATTTATTTTCATAGGTTTTTCTTTAATGAATTTATTTTGAAACTTATCTCTTTTCCATAGTTTATTAAATGATGAAATTTTTATGATACCCATTTCCTTTCATGGTTTATGATGTGACATTTATGAAGACCATCTATTTTTAGGGGTCATTATATGATGAATTTTTTATTATCTTGCGTAAAATGTATATATGATTTCATAATGTGATGGGTGGGACATTTATCTCACTAAAATTCATTGGGTAAAGATTTATATATCATGAGATAAATATGGGAAACTAGTAAATGGTCTTGATCCACAATGTGAAATAAGTACCTCCTGATCCACAATAGGAAATAGGTGTGTCTTGATCCATAACATGAAATAGGTGTGTCTTGATACACTATGGGAAATAGGTGTGTTAGGATCCACTATCTTTATGGTCTTGGTAATTAACCTTACACAAGAAATGTTTTTCTATATTTATAATGGTGTCACACTTATATGACATGGACTTATGGTTTATGATTGATTTATGATTAGTTATCACACTTATGATTCATGTATTATGAAATAATAATATTTATGCCATGAATCGTGTATATAATATATGATAAGTAGGTTATGTTATTCAAATGTTAATATCATGTTCTTTTACCCTTATGCTCATTTTATGCTTACATTTATCATTTATTTCCCCCTGTTGAGCAAATGTGATCTCAATTTTATATGTTTCCTTTACACAACTTATGATGAAATTTTTTATATTGGATTACTAAATAGTAATACCTAAAAATTCACAAACATCCATAAAATAGGATACTCAATCATTATTCATGTGTATGATGGAAATATACCTTGCGAAATGACATTTTTCATTCTTCTATTACCACTAATCAAGGTTGGGAATAATGATAGTGTTACTATTTTTTATGATATATATGATATATATGATATATTTATGATTATTTAATTATTATATAATATATACCTTCATTCTTTACATTTTGTGGGAATACAACAACTTCATTTGTGGATGTGTGGACTACCGCCTCCTCAAAGCAATGTGATTCGTTCACACATTACATAGAATATGTTAGGGATGAGTTTAAAAAAAATATGTGATATATATGATATAATAATTATAATATAAATAATATATATATATAGCATCTATATTTATATATTTCAAAATATAATAAGAAACTGGAAATTACATTCATCCAAACGTATGACCTACCATCTAAATGAATGGTGGATTTCATTTCATATTTATATATTTCATTGATTATTATAAATAATTATATGCTGAATATATATGATATTTATACAATAATTTAAATTCTAGAAACATGTGAATCATGATCTAAGTAAGAGGGTCAAGAATAACAAGTCAAAGCATATACACAAAACAAAGAATATATTACCCACTTTAACATGGAAGTGTTAATAGAAAGGTAATATAAATTCATAATAAAATAATATATGTTATAAGATATAATAATATGGTTTTGTGTTAGATGTATAATAAAACTATTTTTATTATACATATGGTTTAAATGTTTATGAAGAATGTCAAGACTTAAGGTAAGGATAGTCTCGTCTCATTTTTATCTTTGTGAGATATATGCTATATTTCCACTTATTTTTATCGTGTGGTGTATATAATGACCTATGAAAGGTTATATCATGAATTTACTTAATTTATTTATATGAAAAGTTATATTTTATTTTATTATTTCATGGGTATCATGATTCAATATTTACTCATATAGTAAGGGGATTTCTAGTCACAATTTTATTTCTACAAGACTTATACCATATTCACCACTTGATTTCTTTATGTGGTGTATACAATTCCCATGAATGTATTATATTTTTTTTATAATTATATTTATGTGTATTTACATATCCATTTTATGATATATCTTTAATGGATTTTACAGTTCAGAATTTATGAAATTAGTAAAGTAATTTTGTCATAATTATCCTTCACTAAGACACATGTGTTATTATAAACATATATTCTTTTACAAGGTGTATATAATTCCCTTTGACATGTTATCTCTTGAAAATAATTATTTCAGTTATATTATAAGATTCATTTAATATAATTATTTCATGGGTATTATGATTCAAACTTATCAATGTTGTATGAGTTTATTGTTACAATCTCATCATTTTGCAGGATTGGTTATGATTTTACTTCCATTGATGAAATCATATGATCCGTATTTCAAGAAATATTATGATTTTTTCTCTCATATAGTTATTCATAATATAATTATGTAATGGTATAATTTTTTTTCTATATTTGGTACTTATAATAATTAAGAAAATATTTTTAATAAAATCCATCTTTATTTCTATCCTCTATTGGAAATTTGTTTTATTCAAAAACCATATTTCCTAAAATTGTTTTAAAAAATGTTTTTAAATTATATTTAAGATTATTTTCAAGAAAAATTATTTTAAAATTTTATTACATTTAAAAAAGTGTTTTAAATGGTTTTTAGATATTCCTTTATATGATTAAAGGATATTTTCAAAAGAGAGATGTTTTCATAATGTTTTATGAATTAAAAAAATTCAAAGTGGAAAAGATATTTTACTCAAGAAATAATTTTAAAAATTATGTAGAAATTATTTTACATCTAATATGAATTCCTTTGGTGTTACCTATTCATTACTAGGCATATTATCAATGAATACTATTCTTATTCATTCTCTGAATGGTTTATGTTTTGATGACATGATGTTTATAACACCCATTTCATTTCCATGAGCTATACTATCATAAAACCCTAATGAAACCCATTTATTTTCATGGAATATGCATTGATGAAATGATTATGAAAACTATATATTTTTATAGGTTATTATATGTTGACATGTTTATGATAACCATTTAATTTAACTTTTTATGACGTGATGTTTATGAATCCCATCTCTTTTTTATGGGTCATGATATATTAAATGTTTTATAATCCTATGTAACATGTATGAATGATTGAATTATGTAATAGTTGGAACCTATATTTTCCTCCAATTAATTGGGTTAAAATTCATATATTATGATATAAATATGGTAAACAAGTCTAAGATATTGATTTACAATGAGAAAGAAATGTGTCTTGATCAATAATAAGAAATAGGTGTGTCCTGATCCACAATGGGAAACATGTGTGTCATGATCCACTAAGAGAAACCGGTCTACCTTGATCCAATATATTGATGGTATTGGTAACTAACCTTGACGTGTGAAATGGTTTTCTATATTTATTATTTATCAACATTTATAATACATGAGATTATGTTTCAGGATTGATTTATGATGATTTTACACCCTTATGATTCATGCCTTCTAAACGACCAATCTGTATTCCATGACTCATGTGTATGATCTTTGATAATTAGGGTATGATCTTAAAATGTTATGATCATGTTATATTACCCTTAAACTCATGGTTTGGTTACACATATCATTTATTTACCCTTAATAATCATCCAAGATCACTATTTATAATGTTTCCTTTCCCCAGGTTATGAAGAATGATTTTAATTAGGAGTAATAAATCAGAAGATATATATTGGAAACCTTGAAGATATTTCACCAAGATAGAAGATTATGTTTCCATGTTTCCATAGACAGTAAAATATTATGGTCATCAGGAATTTAAATTTGTAATTTTCTGAATATTATTCTAAAATGATGTAATATCCATGTACGTTAAGCCTGGGTTGCTAAAAAAGGTTCTATAGAGAAATTTTTAAATAGGAGAACAATATGGGAGCATGAGGATGTTATGAAAACAAACCACCCTCATTTGTTTAAAAGGTAATATCTATGAAAATTTAATGGATCGATTTTTTTTAGGAGGTATGAATGTAATATCCTGATATCTTAAAAGAACATTATGTTTGACAGTATTTACACCACACAACATCGAGCTTATACCCTAAATATTTTTTTTTTAAATTTAATCATTATAACTTTGACAATAAATTGATGGGTATAAATAGTATTAACAACCATATAAAATATATAAAGGTCCTAGTAAATATAAATGTTTTGATAAATTCATAATAAATAATCATTCAATTTTTAATAAAATCATTTGATCACTCAAATATATATTTTCATCAAAAATGGGTTTTATTCCTTTTTTAAGTCAAATAATTAAAATAATGTCCATAAATTTTTTAAATTTTATTTGATAAAAATTATATAATTTTTGAAATTATAATATCAAAAATTATCTTATGGTTACATTTTTTGGTTTTTTTCATAAGATTGACTTTTCAATGATTGGTGAAAATTACTGAATTTTGTAAAAAATAGTATTTTATTTTAAAGTATTTAAATAGAAAAATAATATTTTGGATTATTTTAAAAAATAAATTAGTTACTTTTTAAAGAAAATAATCCTTTAATATTATTTTGAATAAAATTTATAATTTAATTTGTTATAAAAATAATTTTTATACTAAAAAAAGTCATTTTTCATAAAAATAGTTTTTCATCATGTTTTGCAGGTTCAATTTTAAATTAAACACTATAACTTATATGAATCGAATATTAGAATTGGATTCAATATTTGGAATCAAGAGTGCCTAGTTATTATATATCTCTCTTTAATTTTTAGTCATTATGAATAGTAATCATAGAAAATTTAGTTACCAATGTAAAGGTAAATTGAGATAATTAAGGGTTAAAATATTGTTATGAGGAAAAAATAATAAACCTAAAAATGAAATTAATTTTATTATATGATTATATTTTATCCATAATAATAAAAAATTATAATATATGACCATTTTAGATTTGGACATGATTTTGACCTTTATAATATTTTATGAAAAGACAAGTAAAAAATTTCATTATCTTTGTTTTATTATATTTAAAATTTTTACACTAGGATAAAAAAAGTTATTTTTTGTTTTAAATTTTATATTTTAAGGATAAATTATTTTTTATCATGGAAATTAACTTATAATTTTTATTAATGAAATAATCACTTTAAATTCTTAGGAAACATTGACATAGTATTTATTTAATTAATATAAAAAATATAAATTATTTTAACAACATTATAATAATTTTTTTGAGTGAGTTAGGGTGAAGAAAGAACTATATAGATATATATGAATTATTATAGATCTTATAAAACTCTATAATCATATTTCTTAATTATCTTTATGCATTTAATATAAAATTAAATGCGTAGACTAAAAAATGAACTTAATTGAGTTTTATTAAAAATAATACTTTATTAAATTATTTGAAATTCATAAAAATATTATAATAGGAAAAATTAAAGGCATATGTTTTAAACCATAAACCATGGTACATTTATTGCATGTTTTTCAATATACAGTAACATTTTTTATCTTTAATGTGTGTAAAACATTAATACTGTGGTCATTGTTAAAAGCATTAGCGAGAGGTTAAAACTAAAATATAATGGTGAAAAAACTACTGAAAAATCTAAAAATTTTATTGTATGTGAATTTTTAAACATAGAATAATCACTATTTTAATTATGTAAATTTTCATCCCTTTGGACATGAAATATAATTCAAATTAATTTAATACATTAATAAATTCCAAGAATGCCTCTACCTTATCTTATAAAAGGAAACCCCTTTTCTCTTTTTTAACACCAATTTTAGCTATCTAGATTGATAAAGCCCTTACCATTCCTTCTATCAACATACTTTCCATGTTTTATAGGTATCAATCTTTAAAAACGACCAACCCCGGGTTCTTTAAGAAGAGATCTAATGGAATTCTACCGAGGAAGAGGTAATTGAATTTTTAAAATCATTTAAGTATATTTCTTTCAATAATTTATCTTAATGTTTTGTACCAATACTAAAATAGTAAATATATTATCATAAATATATTGTTATGTTATTATAATTATGTCACAAAAATTTTCCATCCTAACAAAAGAGAAAACATCACTCGTTTGTACATACGGTTTTCAATCTCCCCATTGATGGGTAATTATTTTTTCATAATTATTTCTTTTGTATGATTATATATATGGAAATATTTTTAAAAAAATTATATTTATGAAATAATTATTCTTTTATAATTATATTATCATATCTTTCTTATTACCTTCAAATATGTTGGAAAACTATAATGTTGCTTATGCGTATGTGGGGACTAAAACCTCCAAGAAACAATGTGAATCATTTTGTATTTATACATAACATAGATGGTAATAAGAATATATTTAATAGAAAAAAAATTTTATATCAAGAATAAAATTATGGATATTATGGAACCATAATGAATTGTCAAGTACTGTATCTACTAAACAAAAATTATCATGAAAGACAAAGTAGTTAACACCCAAAACAATGTTAATAACAAAAAATTATTAAAAAAAGGTTCATAGGATTTTATAATGAATCATATATGATATTATATACTTTTATATCATTGTTATATGTACGTACACTTAGTTTAAATTAATTATATATGATATTAAAATCTCTTATGAGGCAAGTTTAACATGATGTAATGGATTTCATCTCAACTTCCTCTCCATTCAAACATATTTGGTATTATACTCCAATTTAATTTTCTTTAGTGTATATGAAGACTATTTTATGTATTAATCTTAAATATATATTTATTCAAGATTATTAATGATTCAATTATAGTTACTCTTTCTACTGTAAGTTTTAAATTAAATGGAAATATTATTTCTCATTTTGATCCGGTCTATTTTTCCTCCTTATCCATATTCTTCAAAATTGTTTTACAAAAGTTCTTTATATTTCTAAAATTATTTAATAATAAAATTTTTAGTTATAATTGAAATTATAAAATGTTTTAAATTAATATTTCAACTTTTCTCCACAAAGGGTTCATTTTTATCTTTTTTATAAAAATTGAAAGTGAATAATTTCTTTTTAACATATTCTATGTTAATGGGAATTTTCACTACTATAACAGTTTTACTCTCTTTAGATTCCTCTATAAGATTTAAATTATTGTACCAAGGTAACACATTTTGAATACTTATTTTCAATGTTTCATTTAAAATATTTTTTATTCTTTAAATGAGTTTAATTTAATTAAAAATATACTTTTTGATGGTCTTATCTCATCTCTTGAATAATTTTGTAGATAATAACTTTATTTTGAAACATTAAACTTCTTGTTATCATTTGGGAACTATATTTCTCATAAATATTGATATTTTTTATCATGAACATTATTATTTCCTAAAGTGTATAACATTTATACACACAACGTCGTACTTTTAATGTTATTTGATTGGACGATAAAAACCTTGATAAATCAGTGTTATTTACGCAATATGGATATTTTTTGAAAAGACACATTTTTTTAATTGAATTTATCATTTAATATATCATTAATCCATTAGAAATGTAGTGGTAAGTTGGTTCTATAATTATATATCCCCTATATGCATTAATATGTTTCATGTGACAAATATATGAGACAACATTAAATACATTTTTGGTGTATGCATACCCATAGTTTTATATTGTATTGGAATAAGGATATGAAAGTAGATATATCATGATGTATGAGATCATAACATCAAAAATTAATAATTTCCTTCATTGAGAATTTATTTATTATTATATATGAGAATATTTAATTGATATTATCCATGGATGCATTTCATTCTCATGTTATTGATTAAATTGATTTTTTTTTCTTATTTACATTACCATATTTATTATGCTTTATTTACACATGATATCTTCAATTGTACATAACCCTAACTGATCATATGAACTAACCATTTTATTTATTTTTTCCCCAAGATATAAATATGGATTTTATGAATAATATCAAAGAATAAAGAATGTTTTTATTCTGTTTATTTTATATTTCCAATGTAATATGGGAATCATATATATATATATATATATATATATATATATATATAGTTTTCCAATACTTCTAAATTGATCTATCAGTCAAGGTGGGGTCCCTTGTATTTAATGTAATGTAATAAAGTAGACACTAATTTTGGGTTACTAATGTTGAGGTTGTTATAACAAAAATATTCCATAATACCTCCACAATATCCATATACAAATTCTATAAATTATGTTATTCCCAAAAGGCCAACCATATAGACTATAAGTGGAGATCTAAAGGATTTAATTCAAAGAATAGAAAATCATATGAACTAAAAAAGTTTATTATTATTATTTTTTACCACAATAAATTATATCCTAACTATTAAAATATATTAACAATAGTATCTCCCATATACTATGATGTTATTATGTTGATGATATAATATTATTTTTATCATTCTCTATCAAATGGGAAATAAATCCATCACTCGTGTGTATGAAGGACTACCACCTTGTGAACTGATATATTACAATTTCTATCACCACATAAAATGTATGGTCATAATAATGGAAATATTTAATATATGTGATAATTATGAACTAATTATGATTCTATAAATTCATGTTAGAATGTAATTCCATACCTTTTAAACACTTAAAAAGTTATAACATCATTTGTGGGTACATATGGACTACCACCCCCATAAAGTGATATGATGCATTATATATTAAATATTTTCTAGTAGGATTATAAATATGTATATAATGAATATGAATTATACTTATACAATTATTATAATTCTAATGATGATAGAACCATGATCAATACAAAAGGACTATAACTACTAAATTAAATCATACATAAAAAATGAAGTAGTTAGCACCTAAAAAATACAAGATAGTTCATGGAAAAGAACAGTAACTCATTCCTAAAAAATCGATTAGAAAAAATGATGTTACATGTATTTTTCTGGAAAAGGTGTATCAATAATCCCTCACATAAAAAAAATCAATCCAAGAAATGAAAAATTATGAGAGAATAACCAAAAGGAACTCCCTTCCTCCATTACATTATTTGAAAAGGCATCATCCACATTATTAAGATCCATATAAATGTGTGATTACACAAATTTAATTAAATTTGGGAATTAAAAATAGTATTTTTATTCATAGAACATATACATGGGTAAAAAAATTATTATTATTCATTGTTCTTGTTACCATTCACTATATATAGATGGCACATAATGCTTCCGAGTTTGAAGGTTCATCAAATAAAATAAAGTGAATTAATGTTTTCATTTAAAAAGATATTTTCATGGATTCATTATTTTGAGGTGTATTCATGAATAATATAATGGGAGACTTCACCATCATTTAATTTTTGTGACTTAATGGCATTCCCATGAGTCCTAATTCACCAAATTTTGTCAAGAAAATTATACCAAACAAGTGATATGTTGTTATCACTTGATAATTAATGATAATTGAGATATGTACATGGTTCAAGTATTTGATTATAAAAAATAAAAAAATTACTTTTTATCCTGTTAATGAATTTTCATCAAATTAGAAGCATGTGGTAAGGGATTTAATCTCAATTTCTTTTAAATTGAGGCATATTTCATTGTATGCACATGTTTTATTTTATGTTTTGTGTATAGTAACCCTATGATATATATAACATGAATATATATTTATTAATTTTAATTAAATTTTCAATTCATGTTTACACTTTCAAATGGTTAAAATTTAAAAGTTACCAGAGAGGTAAGAATTAATTTTATAATTTATTTTTTTGGATTGCATATACTTTCATTTAATGAGTAATATAATTTACCATTAATATAGTAAATCTATTTTATTATCCCATGGATATTTAAAAAATTTCAATTTGTATTCCATATTTTCCATTCATTTTTTTTCAGAATCAACAAATGAAAATTTTAAATGAAAAGATAATCTTAATTCTCTTTTTGATCAAGTATACATTTTTTTTGTATCTATATTTTTAAAAATTATATTTCAAATGTCATTTTAATTAAATAAATTTTTTTATTAACAATATTTTATGCTATAATTTACTTTTTATAATGTTTTCAGAAATATTTCTGATTTTATTTGAAAGGATATTTTTTTAATTTTATCAAAAAATTCAAAAATAATGTTTCTTTTTAACATATACCATGTAAATAAATTTTCATGATTTTATAACTATTTAAAAAAAATATCATTAAAGTTTTTAATGGTCTTAAAATTATAAAATTTTAATCAAAATTTATTTTAACTTCTTCACATCCATTTTTTCTATCCTCTAAAAGACTTTATTTTATTATAAAATCTATTTTTCTGATGAATTAATGGTCATCATTCATCCCTTGATTAATGATATAGTCAATAAAATTATCTTGAAAAAGTCACTCTCTTATGATCATGATTCATTTGAAATTAAAATTCTATTCCATAACCATATTATTCATAACATAGATATAATTATTAATTAAACCATATAATATTTCCACATATAGTGTTTTACTATGAATGTTTTTTGATTGACTGGTGGAATATCGACATTCTATATTAATTAATCAACATATATATTTATTGATATGGTATATTTTTTGTGAAATAAATGTATTATCCATAATATTAGGAAAACATTGGACACGTTGTTATTTGTGGGGCCTAATTATAGATAGCTCCTTGATTCATAAACAAGTCTCCAGATACAAACCTGTTTGATCACCTTTTTAATTGGGTTATTGGTGTATACATACACATATTTTAAAATATAATGGTTCAAGGCCTTTATCATGAATTATTAAATTATTAATTTAATTCATTATGAATTTAGTTATTATTATCCATGATATCATTACATTTATAGTATACATGGATTCATTTTTTGTGAAATTTCTTGAATAGATGGAATGTTGTTTTGATTATTTACATTTACATATTGATTATTTTTTATTCACTCATTATAGAATCCACTATATTCAACCCTTAATGATAATTTTATCTCACTATTATTGTTTACCTTTCACTACATATAAATAATGAATCTTTTAATGAGCTTCATGGATCCATAATATTTACTTTTATTATGTTTTATAATTTATTTCTAATGTAAAATAAGAATCATTTATGTATTTGGTTCTTCATGACTAATAAAAAATTAGTATTAGGATATGTGATATCATTTTTCTTATTATAATGTAATAAATTAAACACCATATTAGGGTCACTAGAGTTAGGTTTGTTATTGTTGGTATTAGAGGATGTTAATTATAATCAATTGGATCTTGATTTAGGAAAAAATATATTGGAGAACATCACCCTATGATTGACTTTGAGAATAAGTATAAGTGTTTGATAATATCATATGTTTTATAATTTATATATTTTATGGTTTTTTATAGAATATATCCCTCTCTTGATACTTGAAATTGGATGTGGATATTGTATAGATCAACCTAGGTGTGACAACATTGAATGGGGTGTACTGGGTATTATCTTGAATGTCAACAGTGCCCGATGAGTAGGCCCAAGACTAAAAATCTGGCTAGAAACTCTTAGGGATATACTTTTATTGATTTATAATATATTTACAAACTATTATGAAATATTTAAAAATATATTTATGATTTAAAGACATTTCTAAAGGAACCTTGTTTATAATTCTAATATGAGTTGTATATAAATTAATACTTTATATTAAGTGTTACATCATATTGAGAATTATATAATATGATTTTAATAATTATATAATTTAATTAATTATATTTTATTATTCATAAATAGAACCTGATATAAAGAACGATATCAATACTGATGGTCAATATAGATATTTCCATGCTGATCAAGTTAATACAACATGTGTTGAAGTTGAGTAGATCATGGCCATATTATGATATATAATCAAATTTATATTTTGTTTTCTTTAATATATAGAGAAAAATAATTTTCCAAAATATGATACAATTATATTATACCATTTAATGTTATTGAATCCCCCATTGTTCTATGGAACTACAAATCCACCTATAGCTATTAAATGGATTATGTACCATAAAAATATATTTATTCCCTTAGGATGAAGTGAAAGGGAAAAAGTTTTACTGTAAATGTATTTTACTAAAGGATATGAAAACATAATGGTGGTCATTTAATTATAATACTATAAATGAATAAGACATATAACATATGGAATGGATAACTTTTAATGTAACATTCTTGGATAAATATTTCACTCGCTAGTAATTAAATAAAATGAAGTGAATGTTTTGTAACATAATGAAAAGGGAATAAGAGAGTGTTTTAGAGTATGATGATACCTTTATAAGTATATCTAGGTATGTTGTGGATTAAATATGTAATTTGGAATGAATTATCAAAAATTTATTTGATTGACCAAAGCTAAGTCTTTGAAGGGAACCCATTTTTTAAAACATTTCATCTTATCATGAAAAAGTATTATATGCCATGAAAACATAGAATTTTTTTTATAGATCCTATATCATCAATGCAAATCAATAGAATAATAATTTAGTTAAGAACCTTGAAAATGGTAACACGTTAAATATGAATAAGGTATTGAATAAATGTTCAGCATATAAAATTTTTGGAAGGAAACATCCTTGAAAATGCTTGAAAGGCATGGGGGTTTGTTTCATGTACAAAGATATGATATATATTTGTAATTAATCCACAAGTAAAATCCAAACCTATCATTATTAATTCATTTAACTATTGATAAATTAGACACTATTCAAATCAAATCCTCATGTTTTATGGGAAATTACTATAGAAGATTACATTTGGAGATAGAAAAACTTCTACAATCACTACATTTGAGGTTTATATTCTATAAAATGCAGTGGAAGTCAATTTTATCATGGAATCAAATGTATATAACATATTATTTTAATTTTAATCTTCAAAATATTTTAAATAATTAATTTATTCTTGTAAAATTAGATATTTTCCATGTATCTTAAGTAGTGATCTTCATTGAAGACTCCAATTGAAAGTGTCACTAAAAAAAGGATGTATCAGTCCATATCCCATTATGAAACATAGACATACCATATTTTCATACTTGATTATGATACATATGGTTGACTATGATATAATATTTTTAATGAAGTTTATTTCAAAATATAATGAATTTTTTTTATTACCAATCAAGGGAAGTTATGATTCATGATAAAGATATGGAATTTATTTTCTTTTAAGGAGAATATTAACTATACATGTTATGTCAAGATCCACCTATAATATCTCTTCTAAATGATATTGTAGGGTAAGAAGAGTAGAATACATATTTATATTGAAAAGGTAATATTCAAATTGAAGATGAGAATATTCAATAGTAGTAAATTGACATGTTTCTTGAGGAATTACCTGAACATCCACCAGATCACAAATTTTAGTTTTCCATTGAATTAATGCCTAATACAAGACCTATATCAATGGATCCCCCTAGAATGGAAAAAATGAATATTATGGAATTAATTATATAACAACAGAGTTGTGTGAAAAGGGATTTATACTCCCTAGCCTTTCAAAATGGGGATCCCTTTTTTGAGATGTTAATAAAAAATATGGATCTATAAGGTGATGTTTTTATTATAGGGGCATCAATGTTAATAATATAAATAAAAATTATCCTCTACCTCATATTGATTACTCGTTCAATCCACGTAAATAATATAATTTTTTTATCTTGACTCCCTCCCTCCAAAGACAACCATATTGGGTTGGTAATGAAGAAAAGAAGATAATAACCCCCAAGTCCAACCTCCAGTAGGCCCCGGGGTATCGACTAGTACCAATGGTATATAATCTCACCAAAATGGGAGGCATTTCTCTTTTTAGGAAAACCAGATCATGAGATAAGATGGTTCATCCCAAAACAACTCCAATATATATATATATATATAAACCAAAATCCATCCCATAAGTATGTTAAAAAAATAAAACTATTATAAGTTCAATAAAACTATAAAGTAAGTACCAAAAGAAAGCTAAAATAGTGACTAAAAAACTATCCTAAATCCTAATCTTGTAGTACCCAACACAGTCAACATAATCCTATTTGTAACATAAACACATTTTTACATGCATAGGGTGATTATATAGATATACACAGTAAGAAAAACCCAACTTTATCGTGCACAAGTGAAAGGGAGCATACAGATGCCACTTTGAGAAAGAAGTAGAACCAAAAAATACCTAACCGATATACTAAAAATCCCAGTCCTCAAAAACGTATTCTCACCAAATAATGCAAGTCAATTAAAACAATATTGTAACAAAATTTATGATTTGTGTGCCTCGCACCACTTACCTCTTGTTTATCCAGTCTCGTTTAATGAAAAACCTCCTCATACTCCCACCTCTTCTGAAAGAACCAAATCATAACCTGACTACACAAACCATGACCCCAGAACCACGCCTCATACCATCACCTAGGCCACAAGCCACATCATATCCCACCTGAAGACACCTGGGCCACATTTCACATCACATCCAGCCCACAGACACCTAGGCCACATATCGTATGACATCCCACCTGCAACCGCCTAGGCCACATACCACCTCACATCCCATCTGAAAACACATAGGCCACATACCACATCACACCCCATACTGAATACTCCTAGTAAAGAAAAACTCATCTTATCCTGAATAAACCTAGGAAGACACGACCAATATCATCTCAAAGACACATTGGAAAACATAACTCATCTCATCCCGAAGAAATAGGGGAAAACACATCTCGCCTGCACACACTTGGTCCTCACAAACCAATATGTGCCTGAAGAATCATGGGCTATCACCACCTAGAAGAGGGAGAAAGGAAGAGTGGATGGATAACCATCTATCCTCAAACCAGGATGTTTGGGAAAGACACCCTTCCTTATGATGATAGGGGTGATTAGCACGCAGTGTTCAACTAGGGTGGAGTGCGTATAGAAATCACAAGGGAAAATACAAGTATATACATATATGAATCCAAACACTCAATACCAACCTATGGGTTCTCAACAAAAAACCATCTCACAACACTTCCAAATTTACTATTACCCCTAAATGCACAACACCACACATGAAGCCACAACCTATTTTTAATTTCAAACCCACTTAAAGAACCATTACCATTATTTATTCACAACTAATTTATTAATTCAATTAACTAAACCAACCCATTCCAGTTCCAAACATTATTAAACAATTATTTATTCATTCATTCCCCAACTATTTGGGAAACTACCAATCACATAACACGAAAAGCAACATAATAAGACATCACTACATAAACCAATCATAGCACCTCTACACAACACTTCTCATCTATTCCACAATTATCCAATCTATCAACCTATCATTCCATTACATGGTTAAGATGATTTATATTCTATAAGTTCATCAACCAAACCACCCAAAATAACCTACAACACACACTTGTACTTCACAAAGACACCACAACACTAACTAGAGCATATCCACATATCATAACATAGACACTTCACATTCCATATATCCCACACAAAAAAACACACTATCCTGTACAACACATAACCCCACATACCAATGCATAACACAATTACATATTTAAAAAGGAATCCCTTATTTAATTAAACTTATTAATTAATGGTTTTTTATAGAAATAAGGTAATTTTAGGGCTTTTGTTTATTATCCATCTATATGTGATTTAAAAAATTCTGTATGAAAGTGTTTAAAAGAAATAGAAAAACATGAAACTTATCTAGTGCACAACTAAGGACCACCAATGACCATGATTTTCAATAGGGTGTTTAGCCCTTACAATTAAAAGCATCAAAAAAACATTAATTATATAAAAACATCTGCATTAGATTCCTCTAACACTTTCAATTCATTTACCCTTTTTTATCATTGATTAGTGTGGAACAAATATGATAAATAGAAAGAAGTAGATACATCACAAATTATGTAAACTCATAGAGAAATAAAAGGTAAACCCTACCTTGATGAAGCTCTTAAACTTGTCTGTGCACCACAAGGTGAAAAAGAATTCCTGCAAGCGGCAACCAAACCACTAGGAATATAGATCAACCGATTCCACACTAGAAGATTATGAAAAAGATTCCCAAACATCCAAATAAATCCTGAACATTCCACAACAGCAAATCCTAAGGAATTAAAAAGAAGAAAAATATGATAAAGAGAAGAAAAATCATCACAAATTGATCAAAAACTGCCAACGAATAGCCAAAATTATTGATAGATCAAGGATGAAGGAGTAGGTATCAAAGGACTCCTCGAGGCACCTAGGGTTCTTCTGGAACGAGAGGAAAATAAAACCATGTCTGAATGAATAATGGTTCAGAAAAAAAGAATTACTAAAACTGCACATGATCAGGGTATTGCCTGACATTTAATACACTATCTGTTTTGTAATACCAGGGGTACTGTTTCCACTAAACAACACATCACCTCTCAAATTTATTCTAATTTTTCAAACCTCTAAATATTACATGCCATGAAACTATTCTTAATTCCCTATTAAATATCTACATGTCATGAAAAATCCAAGACAAGCCGTGAAATTGAGTTTCACATCATGTACCATGATAACATGTTGTTTAATCACCCTACCTCCATCCTTTAGCAATTAAACCTTTCAAAACCCATTGCAAGCCTCCTCTAAACAGTTCTAACCACCAAAACCTGCAAAGTAACAGCCTGGGAAGAAAAATACTACTACATTTTAAATGATTTAAAATAATCTTTAGTATCACCAATTTTGAGTAAATAAGAATTATATTCAATAGAAATCATTTCATATAAGTCATAAACATTATAAATTTACAGTATTTATTTTTGGATTGAATAATGAACCATATATGTTTATGGATATGATGAATAAAGTATGCAAGTAATATCCTGATACTTTGATATGGTATTTATCAATGATATATTAGAGTAACCTAAAAGAAATGGGGACCATGAGAACCACTTATAAATCCTTCTTTATACTCTTATAGAATAAAAATTATATGGGAAATTGAGAAACTAGAAAATCTAGAATCTATTTTTTTATTATGGTCCATATTTACTTTATGTATATAATATCAATTGATTCTATAAAAAAACATTTCATCAAATAATGGTCTGCACTGATAAAAATAACTAAGGTATATAATTTTTATGGGTTGGTAGGTTACTACCGATGATTTTTTCATAAATTGGCTATGTTTTCTAACCTGTTAACCAATTTTTTCATGTAAAGGGGTTAAGTTTATATGGACAACAGATTATGAAGAGTTTTTTTTCTAAATTTTAGAGAATATAGGTCAAATATCTTATATTTACTATACTACATGAAAATGATGAATTTTTTATATATAGTGATACATCAAATAAGTGTCTTGGTTATATCCATATACAGAATGATAAAGTTATTACCTATTCATAATGTTAGTAAAAGAACCATGAAAATAACTATCCAACCAATTATTATGAGTTTTATGTTGTAATCATTCTTTTTAATATATGAAGATATTAACATTACGGAAAATGATTTACGATATACATAGATCATAGGAGTTTAAATACAACTTTTCCTAGAAATAGATTAACATGAGGTAGACTAGATGGCTCTAGCTAATCATGGATAATGATTTGTCAATACACTACCACTTAGAGAATGAAGATAATTATGTCGGGGCATTGAGTATGATAGATCATTATATCCTCGCTGAAATAAGGATTAAAAGGGATCTTATGTTAAGAGATTTTATATAAAAGGATATGGGAATTACTAAGGAATGGGAAACATCACTCATTTTTAATTGGTTACCAATTCATTTTTATTGATATATTTAAAAATTTCACATACTATTGATGTGTATTTTAAAAAAATATTAACTTTTTTATTGATAGAAAATTGGTAGGATTTTTTTATAAAGGTACTGTTATAAATTTTAAAAAGGGGATATGTCTTAAATATATACCTGAGATGAAAATGGAATTATTATATGATTCTATTAGCTAAATTTTTTCAACACACACTTTTAGAACAAACTTGCACAAGGATTTGAAGGATGATTTTTAGTGTGATAACATGAAGGGGGAATTACTGATCATTTATCAATATTGTTGGGTTTTCAGTAGGTGCATAATGATAGATAATATCTTGTACAAGTCATGAAACCTATAACAATTCCTATGTGTAAATGGGAAAACATTACAATAGACTGAATCACTATATTACCATAGATAATGAGGAATAATGGTTCCATCGGTGCTATTATTAACCACATTAATAGATCCTTACATTTACTTGCTATAAGAAATGATTCTCGTAAAATTTCCCAATATGATTCTATATTAATGAAGATGTAATATGTCATGGTGGACCACTTTAATTTATGTCTAATCATCATCTAAAATTTAAATTGAGATTCATGAAATTTATTTCAAATAATCTTGATACTGAAATTCATTTGAGCATTGCCTATCATCCTCAAACTGACAAATAGCCAAAAAGGACTATTCAATTATTATATGCCAAATTGAGGCAATGATCACTTTATTTTCATGGTATGTGGGATATATATTTACTTATGGTAAATTTTTAATATTATAATATCTTACATTAAGGTATTCAAATGGTTTTTTATGAAGATCTAGAGAGTGAAATATGACATACTATAACTTGTTGGGTTTATGTATATGAAAGGAATTTTGTAAGAATTGAACTTGTTGAGAAGAAAAAATGAAGGTAAATTCTATTGAAACCCATATGAAAGAATCAAAAATTAGTAAAAATATATACACTAATAATCAAAGGAGTGATTTTTAATTTCGTGTGGGAGATCATGTTTTCATAATAGAATCTCTATTGAAGGGTGTTATAAGGTTCATCATGAATGGAAAACTAAGCCCCATGTACATAGTATATTTTGAAATATTAGAAGGAATTGGATCCTTGGATATCCATTTAGTAATGAAACTAAGCCTCTCTAAAATACATTATGTGTTTCATTTCTCATTTTTAAGTAATTATATTCTAGGCCCAATGCAAGTTATCACCTCTATAGAAATAAAATTACAACTTGATCTATATTACTGTAAAAATCATATCTAGATTATTTAAATTAGAGAAAAAAGTGTTTCAAAATAATATTCTTATACTGGTAAATTTACTTTTCAAACATAAAAAAGTGGGAAAATGATGGAACCTATGGCTGTTATAAATAAGAATCTCCTCTATTTGTTTAGAAATTAATATTTTTGAAAGTTTTGTGGGTGAAATTTTAAAAGGAATGAAGAATGTTACACCTAATCAACAATTATATTAAGGTAAAATTTAATTTTCATAAAACAATAGTAAAATTATCATTTTAATATTTCATGCACAAAAAATTTAA
Organism: Viscum album; assembly: GCA_963277665.1. NCBI lineage: Eukaryota > Viridiplantae > Streptophyta > Magnoliopsida > Santalales > Viscaceae > Viscum > Viscum album. The sequence continues at coordinate 1,584,301,976 of OY728141.1, read as the reverse complement.
TTTTATAGGTTTAATATCAATTTTTAACTTTCTATGTCAAAATATTCCTAGAATAACCTTTTGAAAATTTCCCTTAGAAATACTATTTTATGAATAATTGAAAATGTAGTATTTAACCAATAATCATTTTTTTTATAATAATTATTTATAATATTTTTAAAAAACGATATAATGGTCATTGATTTTATATAAATAAATATAATATTAATTAGAGGTGAAAAGTGATATTTTTCAAAAAACCATTTTTAATTACATAATGCTATCTCATTTTAATTAATTAAAATATTTTTTAATAATAATTAAATTAAATTAAATTTAGATACTATAAATATATATTAATTTAAATAAATATAATGATTATTTATATTCATATATCTCTTTTAGGATCATGTTATAATTAAAAAATTTATTCTCATGAATTTTTTTCCAACTCATTTTGGGGGTTTTATAGATGAATTTATTCCACTTATAGAAATGGGATTTAATAAAATTATTTCCATATTTTTAATTTTCTTTTAAAAATATTATAATGATATTAGATTCATTTTTGGACATTATGAATTGTAGAAATGGAAAACATTAGTTTCTGCGATTAATGGTAAAATTTGATAAAATGATTACAAATAAAGGTATAAGGCTTCAAGATAACAAAAAAAATTAATTAAACCATATTGGTTGGTTTTATTCAATAATAATCTTATAACAATTTAATATAATTCATTTATGAGAGATTTTTCTTAAGTAATAAATTAATATATATTTTAATCTTTTGAAAAAATTCATTTGTGTCATCAACCTCATTTATAAAAGGGTACCTTCTCCCCCAATTATTATCACATATTAATAAATTTACCATGTCCAAAAACTATAATAACCTCTCTGAAATATCCTTATAAATTTTATATAGGATCCTTTCTGTGAAAAATAATAACCATAGGGTTCTAAAAGGAGTTCAAAAGGAGTTCTTTTGAAGAAGAGGTAATCATTTTAACCAAACACTTGCATTTTTCTTCTTACTTTTCCACCTTCAATTATTCCCTAACAATTACAGCATGATAGAAATAGTTTATCTCATATAATTTGAATTTTTTATCTTTATTTCATAATATTTATCCATATCCTTGTCCATTTAATGGGAAATACAACCATTACTCGTGTGTATGGCAGACTATCGCCTTGTGAACCGATGAAATTTGTTTTCTAGAGCTGCCTGACATGGATGGTAATATTTATGGATCTAATGAAAATATCTTATATTTATGAATTAATTATTATTATTTTAATTTAATATAACATCTAATTTTTTACCCCTATATCCATTAATGAATGATAATTTCAATCTTACGTATGTGTGGAATACTACCTCCATAATGAAATGAGATCTATTTCTCATGGATGATTATAAAAATTTATATAATAAAAATTTATAATTTCTATATTTTAATTAAAAATATATATATGGTATATCCATGATCAATTAAAAAGGACAATGAATGTCGAATAAAAACATTCTTGAAAAATGAAGTAGTTATAACCTAAAATAATGATTATAATGAATGACTGTTACCAAATGGGTCATAAGAGGCTATAACTAGATAAAATATGATATTATAGATAATTAAATAGTAGTTATATTTAATTATAAAAAATAGAAATTAATTATACATGATATTTGAGAACATTCAACTATGTTAAAGTGTGAGGTAAAACATTCTGTCTTAACTTCCACTCCATTGAGACATATTTTGTATTATACATTTATTTTATTTTATATGGTTTATATAATTAAATTTTTTTGTATTTAATGTGATTATATATATATTTATGTTAAGAAATGTTTCTATTCAATTTTTCCCTTTCAACGTGTTGTAATTTAAAAGTTACCAAATAGGTAGGAATTTAATTTTTAATCTCATTTTGTTGGGATTTATTATGTTTATATTGAAGGAATATTATAATTTATCATTATAAATTTCATATATTTAGTCAAAATATTAATATTTAAATTTCCCCATGTTTTCTAAAAACTTTTACACTTTTGGTTCCATAAATTAAGAAAATATTTGTTTAAATGAAAATCTAGTCTTATTTCTCTTTTTGATCCAGGGCATTTTTCTTCCTTGTTAATATTTTACAATTTTTTTCAAAAAGTCATTTTTATTTTCTTAAATAATTTATTATAGGAATTATATGTTATCTAAAACATTTTTATTGTATTTAATGGAATATTTATAATGTCTTATAAAATGGTGATTTTTAACTATCCTTTAAAAGGTCGGAAGAAATGTGTCTTTTTAACATATATGAAATTAATATATTTTACCACTTACATAACAATTTGACACTACTTGGATTATTTGAAAAAATTCCTATGGTTTAAAAAAAGTAATGAAAATTTATTTTAAATATTTTTATTAAATTTTATTCCATTCCCTAGTGGACATGATTTTATTTCACAGTCTACTAATCTACTGAACTTAATGCCATCTTTAATATCTTGATTAATTTTTTGGTCATTAACTTTACCCTTAACATTAAATTTCTTATGATAATGTTTATTTAGACATTAAATTTCTCTTCCATATCTATATTCATTAAATCATGGATATGGTTTTTCCTAAAATATATACCATTTATAAATACATTGTTTTACTATGAATGTTATTCAAATCACTATTGAAATATTAATATTTCATATTATTTACTCAATATAGATATTTTTTTATAATTAAAAATGATTATCAATTTAATTAATCATTAAACGTAATAAGAATGAATTTTATATCAAGTTATTGGTGGTCATTGGTTATAGAGAGCCCCTCAACGAATCAACATGTCTCATGATATACTAGTTGGATTGAATTATTAAATGGGGTTTTGGTGTATATTTAATGATATTTGAAAAAATATTTACACATGGCCTTGATCATGACATCTTGAATTATGAAATTTTAATTATTTAAAATTAAATTATTATCATTCACGTGGTTATTATGATGATATTCTCCATGGATTCATTTCATTCTCAAGTTATAAACTAAATGAAATGTGTTTTAATTTATTTTCACTTTCATATGGATTGTGCCTTATTAAATCATTATAGATTCTATTGTATGGATCACTTACCAAGGTAATGATCTAACCCTTTTTACAATCCCTGGTATATGAAAAAGGGATATTTGAATGAGCTTTAAGAATATATAATATTTACTTTAATTGTGTTTTATAATTATTTACCCAATTTAAATGGGAATAATTTATATAAGTGGTTCATTAATACTACTAAATAAATCGGTCCAAAATAATTTGATCCCTTCTATATTTTTTAAATGTTATAAATTAAACACTAGAATTAAGTTACCATAGTCCATATTTTTACATTAGGCTTGGGTTAACCACCTATATAACTTCTTGAAGATTGGGATAACCTCCTATGAATTCACTTTTTAGTTCGGGATATCCCCACATATACACCTTTTGGTCTTAGGATAACCACCTATGTAACCTATTTTGGGATTGGGATAAATTACCATGTAATGATTTTTCTCATAAAAAATTAAAAATTACCCAATTCATCAGAGTTATATAATAGTACCATCCATAATATAAACGTTATCTATTAATATGTATGCAATAATATCTTGAAAACATTTGTCATTCTATCATAACATAACTCATGGAGAAGAAAATTATTTTAATAAATAAATCATCATCATAACTATAAAAAATAAATATAATGACTAATGAAGGTATCATTGAGTCATATCTTAGTGAAGAATAAGTAATATCAAATTATTTTATCATAGATAAAATATTAACTTCAGAGATCATTAGAGAATTTCTAGAAATAATAAACTTTTATTTTAAAAATAATTTTTTAAAAAAATATAAAATAATAATGAGAAAGTTTTATTTTAAAATAAAAATTAATACATGAAAAGGAATATTAAAAGAATGTATTGGTCAAAATGAATATTATTTCCCTTTATTCCATGTACATTAAAAAAATATTTCATTTACATTTTTGATAAAAATTAAAAAATATCACATTTGGAAAATGACAATAATATTCTTGTAATTTTTTTTATATAAAGTAAAAAATGGATAAAAATGATTTTAAACAATCATTGTATAATATTATAATCATTACTAAAAACATTTTAATGAATATATAGACATGGAATAAGAATATTCCGGACCAAATATTAAAACAATGTTGATTTTTATTAAAAATATTCATTATGTATATTGAAAAAATAAAGTTGAAAAAATGAATATGAAACATGTAATATAAATAAAAAACCAAAGGCAAATAAAATATATATTTTTAATGGATAATGTTTATCTAATTTACTTTTATAGAATTTATCATAGAAGATCTATAAAATAGAGATTGTAACATAAATCCCTTACCTCAAGTATCATCTTTATTTGTACATTTTTGAACCTAAAATATATTAAAGGTATATTTATTTATAAATTTATTCTATAAATATAATCATATATATATATAACCATTTATTATTCACTTATAATATCATATCACTCGTTTATTAATAATATCCTATTACAATCACTAGTACAGATGACAACTGCTTCATTTTTCATGAAAGTTTCAGTTCATATGTCACAATACTTCTAAATTGATAATAGTTCTACCATATCTATAATTTTATTCAGGTCACTATTATAATATTTCACAAATATATACACTTTTATAACTCTTCATATAAATCTGTGATGAAAATGAATTACATCACTTTGGGAATATGGTAATTTGTATGTGTGAAGGAGTGATGATATAGCTATTATTTTAATAATTATTAACATGTTTTCAAATTATTTAATACCTTTAAATTTATCAATATTATCTGATTTTCATAATCTTAGTATTTTTGTTGAATTTTGGGTGTAATTATGAAAATTACTTAATTTTGAAAATTTATCAGTTTTATGGAGCTTCATTTTTTTTAGCATAATATTTTTAGTTTTGATCCAATTTAAGTGATTATTTTTTTAAGTTTCTTTATTTTATAGCATTTTACATTGTCTTATGGACAGATATCCAATTCAAAACACACTATCCCTAAAAAATCAATCAATTGAATTTTTTTTCTGGTAGATAAAATGGACCCCACATCAGTAATTGAGGCATATCTCACTTTAAATAAATCCAGATTAAGTTATTATAGATATATTAGTAATAGTAATTCTAGATTCATGTCAAAAATAAATTTCATGGATAATTTCAATCATTAAGGAGTCCATTTAATGCTTAATAGTTTAGGGAGGCGAGAAGTCTGCTCGGCCAAAAAACATTGTCTTTAGGAAGTCAAGCATAATGTGTTTTAAAATTGTCCAAATATGTTGATATTTTTTGGCAGAATGAAAAATATTTAGATGAAAAATTTTGATGAAGACAACATCCCGATATGAGGCTCTTAATTGTGATAAATATACTCAATCTTTCGGAGGAATGAATCCATAGGGAAAATTTTCCACAACTCAAGCCTATAAATATGAGTGTTCACTTCCATTCAACAAGGTTGAAGAAGGGGATATAGGGGATGTGATGGAGGAATGGAAACTTGAAGAGATTTTTTATTTTACCCTTTTCTTTTAACAGTTTCATAATGTTATATTCTTTCCCATTAAAATCACTTACCCTTCACATATAGGGGTATAACATTTGAGTGATCAGGGAAGGGGGAGTTTTCCTTTTGTAATGTTAGAGTCTTGTGATTAAATTTAAAACTATATTTTTCTATTTAATGATTTTAATTTTAAATGGTGAAAAATTAAATTATTGTGATCTTGTAATAGGTTTTTATGTCATTAATTGTTTATATCTCCTTTTGAATATCTATAAACTCCCTCTGCCTAATGTAGTTTGTCTCGATCGAGAATATTATGTTATGTGGGGAGTTTCAAGCTATTGTTGACTCATACATTGAATTAGTGAATTATTTATAGATTTATATGGATAACAGGTTACCTATCAGGGCTTGGATATTTTTTTGAATTTTTGTATGAATTTTCATGCATATAAGAGTGGTTTCCATTGTTTTCTTCAAATGATGGTGATTGAAAACTCGATCAAGGAGTATTTAATTTATCATTAAATAGGAAGACAAATGGAATGTTCTTTATGAAGATGATGAAATTTAAAATGATGATTCAAACCTAACCCCATCACTGTATTCATCAACTTGTGTTCGAAATTTATTTTTAATTTCTTTCTTTATTTCTTGAATCAAAAAATTTCAAAAAAAACATCACTTATTTATATTATTTCAACTAAAAAACATATTTGTTCTACACTATTGTCTAAGTAAAACTTGGGTTATAAAATTTTCATTATTTTAACTTAGGAAATATTTATTTCTATTACACCCCATGACTAGAACATGTCAAAACATAGCAGTATTTCCAGGGAGGTAGTTCCAAAAATCCGATTGTAAATATTTGAATCTTTTCAAATTAAAAAAAAACAATAATTTTTTCCATGATGTTTTCAAATTATAATTTCTTTAATTCATGAAATAATTACTCAAAATTTCAAGAACCAATGTTTAACTCACCTTAGTCTATAGAAGAAAATGTTTATTTATTTTCTAAACAGGTTTGGGGAGCTCCAATCAAAATAACCAAGGAGGGTGAATTCAAGGGTCTCATCTAAGAACATAAAATGAACCATTAATACCTAGTTTTAGAGGAATTTTCTATAAAATTAATTGAACTCCAAGATTACTTACAATAATTTTATCAAAAAATTCTTTAGGTGTAGTAAGAAAAATAGAATGGTTATGATAATGTTCAGATGTGAGAACTTCAAAAATATATAGAACAATTAGAGAGAAAAGTAAAACTAGTAATTGAATATGTTCATGAATTTATGAAGAAAAAAAACCAAAGATGTTACCTAAGGAGTCCAAGGGGGATGAATTTTCTACTGAGGTATGTGTGGGAGATCTACATGATCTAGATGACTTATGGAATGAGTGTGATGAACTAATTGATCCCCCTATTCCTTAAAAAGTAGAAGATCCATCACCATTGAAGGAAGACACCACCAAAGTGGTGGAATTTGAAGATAATATGGAGGAGTCTTAATACCTATATCCATCTAGTGAAATTCAACAATAAGAGGCACCTCCCACTGAAAATTCAATTGAATTTGAACAAACTTATGGAGATGATCTTTTTTTAACGATTTTTCATTATAATTTTATTAAATATAAATTGAGTATCACCACAACTTAGTTTAAATTTTCATATTTATCCAACACATTTGTTTTATTAGAGGATAAAGAAGATGAAAAAGATGATTCATCTAATGAGGAAAATATAAAGCTCCCTAAAATTTTTAAAAACATATTGGAGGGAATTCAAGAAGATACTAAAGTGGTTTTTACTGAGGAAAACAAGACATAAGCTAACAACTTTGAAGGGGAATAATTTAATATTCATTCTTAAGGATTTAATTTTCTTCAAATATAATTAAACTATGAATTTTATTTTATTATTCGATTGATGCATCATACCTTGAAGAATCAACAAATAATAAATAAGTCGTTGTAAAAGTGGATACCAAGAAATAGGCTGAACAATATATTTTCCTAACCCAACCATGAAATTTGTATGTCATTTACATGGGGATGTATTTGGTGTATTATATCCATGGAGTCATTCAAAAAAGGAAGTAGTGGCTTCTATAAAGAAGAATTAATTATCTCAAGGAAACTATACCCACCATTAGATTGGGGATGAAAAACGAGAACTACCCATTTGGAGGAAGCCAAAAACCATTTATCACTTGAAGGATTTAACCAATATATATTATTATATTCTCGTTGTATTTATCAATATTACATGACAATTTTTCCTATCTGACATTCTATTGAAGTGAATTTTCATGATCTAGTTAAACTTAAGTGTGTGGGGGGGGGGGAGCTATCTTGTATTGTCCTACATCAATTCGTGATACTCTGGGTAGACAGTTATATACCTAATTGATGTGATTTTTCAAAAAAAAAATTAGTCTTTTGAAAACTGTTAGCTTTATGAAGATTTCATGATAACTGATGTGGTGCCTTTCTAGATATTCGAATGGAGAAAAGAAATTTGTGACCATTTAAAGCATTAAATAAAAAAATGTTTGAGAAGATTGAATTTTTTTTCTAAAAATCTAAATGGTGTGGATTTTCCTTGAGTTTTAATGATGATAAAAATTATTTTCTATAAAGAAGAGTGTGTAAGAGACTATACTTGTGTTAAAATTAGAATCTATAAAATTTTCTTTAAAAAGATCCCAAATCTCATTTTTTAGCCTCAAAATCATTCACATATATGTCCAACCAACTGAAAGAAACATAAAAACCCCGCAAAGTCCTCACAATAAATAAATTTGTTAGACACTCATCGGGTGGACATATTGTATTTTTTCAAGCCTATGGTGACTTTTACATGAGTATGGATGAGAAAATCCTTTTTAAAAATTTACATTTTTGATATGAGAGAGAATTCATGTGAGGTAAGTGATTTGTGTGCAATGGAGTATAAATTAAGAGAAAATATATTGAATTATTGTAACACCCCAAGCTTCCATGGTACGCTTCTCTTTGAATAATACAATAGTGTGTGTTGTACGCAACTTCGAGTTCTAACACACCACAACCAATCAAACTTGACATTATGAGTAGTAATACCCAATTTCTTAAATTTTTTAAATTTTATATTTCAAAATTCACTTCATTTTTGGATTCGGAATATCGAAATTAGCTAGGGTGAATTTTTGGTATTTTTCTGAAAACTTTCAATTTTTGATGAACAGTGAAAAACACTGAGTTATAGTTTAAAACCAAATTTTTATTTAAATAATTATTTATTTTATTTAAATTTAGTTTAGGTCAAAATTGATACATAATACCTATATAAGTTTAATTTAATTCATTGGAGTCAGTTTATAATAATTTTAGATATATAAAACTTTTATTGAACTTTCACTATATTTTAACCATCTCCTAGGAGAAATTACAAATTCCGTTAAAACATAGTTTTACAACTTATGTGAGCAGAATTTCGAAAATCCAAGACTCACGGTTAATATCAATAAGTAAAATGTGGTTCAATAAGATAAAAATAATTTTCGGTGAATAGTAACTTTTTACTTTTATTTGCCATGGTTAAATGTAAATAGGGTAATTAAGGGTAAAAATGATATTATTATTACTGTTACACATGTCTTAATTCTTTTGGATAAGTATATTTCAACCAAAAAAACCTTAGGAATAAAATATGAACCTATTTGGTCCACTTGGATTAGATTATAACATTTATTATTATTTAATTCAAAGAAGAGTCAGAATAGTTAAAATCGAAGTTTAATAACTAAAAAATTTTTAATATAGGGTTATATATAAGATACATTCGATTATAAGTATTCATTAGAGAGATAAAAATATTTACTACATAATTTTATTTTATTTATAATTTTTAGACATTAAATAATTTAATATATTTATGACACAATGGAGATAGAGTAATTACCTAATTAATGAAATATTAAAATAATTTATATTATAAATATTCAAATAAATGTAATTTGAGACTTTTTATGAAATAAACCAATTTTCTAGGTTAATATGAGATATTAGGGTCGGTTAGATGAATTTATTTCAATGTAATAATCCTGTTATGAATTTAGCAAAAACAAAATACCAAATAGTGTCAAAATTGACATAAAAGAGTGTTCAAAACAAATATTATATTATTAATTGATATTCTATTACTAAAAATATAAGGTTCCTCCAAATGACCTATATAAGGTTATATATATTAATAATTAACCACTTGGGGTTATCTTGATTTTTATTGTAATTTTATTAACCATATGATATAAAAATACCAAGAGACATGGTAAATGTTAAACTATTTAACTAAGAGTTAAATATAAATGATAAGGTTAATATAGTAACCCAAACACATCTAAAATATATTGGTTGAGAGGATTTAGATCCATACCCACCTTATCCTAGAAATAATTCACTTTGGAGCCATTATAAACTGAATATAAATTTATTATAAAATCATATTTTATGTTTTTCCTAAGGCGCCCCTCACCACTCTTATAAAAATGAACTCCCCCTTCTATAAACTTCATACCTTCAAAGCCTTTTAATTAGGCCTAAACCTACCCATATTTCCTATAAACTTTCCTCACTTCATCTTAGAGGCATTCCTTTAGTCATAAATCTAACCTAAGGAGTCCTTTTGATCAAATCAAAAAGAAGAACCCGAAGAAGAGGTAATGATTTCACCACCCTCTTTCAAGTTCCTTTCTTCTTCCACTTATTCTTTCTTTGTTATTTCCATTATAAAATAATAAATCCAGTATATTCTATATACTGTGATATTATTATAAATATGGTACAACCATATTCTGTATTCTATCCATCCTTTGAATGGCATGTCACCATACGTGCATACGTACGTCTTACCACCTCCACGTCGTGGTGTAATTGTTATTCAATACTTTATTATTTGGATGGGTATTATAATGAAATGTCATTCATGTAAATAACAAATATAACATGATAATTATTCTTTATATATGATACACCATCCAATTATATATTATATAAATATCAAAATAATTATATTGTCACTCTTACTTACGTACGGATTACCGTCTCCACGAACGCGATGAGATTCATTCCCCATCGTATCAATTCAAGACTAATTTTATATTTGATGATTAAAAATAATGTTTAAGGACTTTATATCATTCTATATATGAATAATATACAACCTATGGATAACAATAATGGATTATGTAACAAAATATATAAAAGAAAACGATAAAGTGAACACCCGAAACAACGATAATACTAAAATATTATGAACAAAGAAATATTGAAAGATCATATATGATATCATAATTATGTATATGATTCATGTATAATTTAATTATTTTACCTTTATACAGGATGTTAACCTACCCTAGACCAAGTAAAATTACAAGGTAAGGGTTTATTTCACAATCTCTTCATTATCCGAGGTTGTTTATACGTAATTATCTACTGGGACCTCTTTATCATCAACATCCATGTTTCATAAAAATGTATTTCAAATCATTCTTAATATTTTACAGACTATGGGTTAAATTCATTTATACCCTTGTTTGATATTTTATAATAAGTTTATAAAGGAATCATTCCGTCATTTTCCAAACAAGGTCCTTTTTAACCTTTTTGATTGAATTAATGTAAGAATGTATTTTTTTAACTTATACGGTGTGTGCGGCTATTTTCTACCATTATAAAAATGATAAATCTTCCCTTAAAATTTTATAAGAATATTTTCAAAGTAAATGTTTTCTTTTATAATTATATGACTTTTAAATTATTTCAAAAAAGGAGATATTTCTATTAAATAGTTTTGATTTTATCTTTGTCAATATCCTTTGATGGATTTTAAGCTTATTTGATGTTGATTTATTATGATACAAAACTTCCATATTTTATTTAATGTTTTTTGATATGTTTGAATATGGAAGTGTTATTTTTATACCATTCATGGTTTATGGAGAAAGTATTGACATTTCGTATGCTCGTTTTAATACGAATGTTTATGTTATGTTTAAACCTATTCATATGAGGAATGTATTGGACTTAATAAGCGATGGGTGGAGCCCACTATAGCTCCTATATGCATCGGTATGTCTCATGAGATAAACTAGTGTCCTGGCACAAGGCCTTGACAAAATCTTATTTGTATTCCTGGTATAAGGCCTTGAATATGTGATTATGATAGTCCGACATTATGCATTCCATCATTATGAAAGTGGTTATTGATATTGCATGTGATTATTCGACTAGTAGAATATCCATGTGAATAAGTAAATGGAATTATTTCATTTTATTTTTTCAATATTATGCTGATGTTCAAGTTTAAAAGGCTTTTGTTTTAGTTATACATTTCCTTAAATGTTTATGATGATTTATAATATTTTACGCTATATTGTTCTCCATACTGAGGATCTAAGCTCACCCCTTTCTATGTTTTGTTTTTCCTAGGATATGAAGAAGTATTTTATGACTGACCTGTAGGGATATTTTGAGGGGATATGAGTGTGGACTATAGAGACTATGTTGTTGTAGTTTTCATTTTATGATGTAATGTATGACTTATGAATGTATCTAGTGATTCCAAGGATACTAAACTAATTGGTATTTTGAGACTTGATCTTTTATGATAATTCCAATGTTATGTAATAAGGCACCAACTCTGGGTAACTGGGTTCGGTACGTTACAGTTGGTATTAGAGGAGGTTTAGTAAAAACCTTGGGAGCTATGTTTAGATAAACTCTGATTAGAGCACATAGACCTAAGATGAACATTAAGGATTTGTATAGAAGAACTTCCTTGAATTTTGGTATTGTCGAGATTTTGTGAGTTTTCAAGAAATACATCCCTTTCTAGATATGATCAGTTAGGGGTGGCTCTGGCATAGTTGTACCTAGGGGTAAAACCTGAAAACACCACTTTGAGCTAGACTTGAACGGGAACTAGTACACGACAACGTGCCTTGATGCACTCTTGTTTACGAAAATCCCGGGGGATATGCATAGTATATTTATCATTTTATTTACCAACCATTATGAAGGGTTTATGAGTATATAATTACTCAAAGAAAACATTTTTATGATTATGGATTATATCCATAAACTGTTCAATTTATGTTAAATATTTTACAAGTTTGTAATTATGTATTTCGATTCATAAACTGATCTAGTTTATGCCATTGTTTTGAAATGGCACCTAGTAGAAGGAATGGAAACCGTAACAATGCATGCACTCCATGTTGGTATTTCCCTCTTACTCAAGATAATTATAGTGGAGCTGGTGATACAACTAGTGCTGATCAGATTATCACCATACTGGGAAAACTAACTCAGGTTATGAATAACAACCTTACCCATATAGAGCACCCTAATCTGCAGCGTGGAGGATAAATGTTAGATCCATTTATGAGGCAACAACCACCTGCCTTAAATGGGAGTACAAATCCATTAGTTGATGAGAAATGTATAAATTCCTTAGAGAAAATATTCCACGCTCTGGGGAGTAGCGAATGGGAAAAAGTTGTCATGGAAATTTATTGCCTTAATGGAGATGCTAATCAATGGTGGTCATTGATTCAAAATATAAAAGACAATGAGGAAGTATAAAATATGTAATGGGGGGAGTTTAAAGAGATTTTCTTAGAAAAATACTTTCCTTGTGACCATCGAGAAGATATAGAAAGGCAATTTTGAGTCTAAGACAAAAGGAGGATGAGAATGTCGTAAAGTATGAGGCTAACTTTACAAGGTTAGCAAGGAATAAAATAGATTATATACATAACCCAATGTGTAATATTGATAATTTATTTTATGGGTTAAAACCATTTCTCCATTGAGTATTAGTCTCACAATCCTTCTTGTCGTATGAAGATACTGTCTCATATTCTATGAAGACAGAAAAGGAATTCTATAAGTCTTATGACTTTAAAGAAAATAAAGAGAAGAAGATATCTGCCGATCCCTATGGGAATGGAAATAAGGGGAAGAAGAGAAAAGTTGAATATCCATCCTGTAGTAAATGCGGAATGAAACACCCTGGTACTTGCTTGAAGGGAATGAGAGTCTGTTACAAGTGTGGTGAAAAAGGCCACCATGATCATGATTGCAAGGGGAATAAAGCAGCTACCAATGTTCAATGCTACAATTTTAGGGAGATGGGACATTATAAAAATGAATTTCCTAAGATGTACGGGAACATACCTCATAAAAGTCCAAGGGATCAAGGCCAAGATTATGCTATCACTACTGCTGAGGTAGAAGCTCCGAAAGATGTGGTGGCAGGTAATTTAATGGTTTCCTCAAGTTTAGAAAATGCTTTATTTGATTCTGGATCATCACATTGTTTCATATCTTCCTAGTTTTATAGGAAAATTAAATATTTCCAATTTGATTTAACAAGGGAGTTGTCAGTCAAAACCCTTAAGCGAAGTATCATTATAACAATGTTTTGTGAATCAGTCCCCATTAAAGCACATAAATGTTCTTTAACTCTTGATCTCATCATCATACCCATGATTTAATTTGATATAATCCTCGATATGGATTGGATTTCAGACTATGATGCAGAGATTTATTATAAGAAGAAGTAGGTTACAATTTTTTATGATGATGATAAAGAACACCTTATCTTTAGGGAAGAATCGTCACCACCTGATTCTTATATAGATTCACCCCCAGTAGCTCAACTAAATTCAATTATCAGGGATGAAGAGAATGAATTAAATATGGGTGAGGAAAGGAATGTTCATGTAGAGGATGTAACTATTGGGAAAGAATATGTAGACGTGTTTCTGGAATATTTACCAGGATATCCTACAGAATGTGAAATTGTGTTTTCCATTGATTTAATTCCTGGTTCAAGTCCTATATCGAAGACCTCTTATAGAATAGCCACTGTGGAATTATTTGAACTAAAGAAACAACTAGAGGAATTATTAATAAGGTATTTATTATCCCCAGTGTTTCTCTATGGGGATCCCCTGTCCTTTTTGTTAAGAAGAAAGATGGATCTATGAGGTTATATTTCAAATACATGGAAATCAATGATATAACAATAAAGAACAAGTATCCCCTACCTCGAATTGATGATTTATTTTACCAATTGCATAAAGCTCAATAATTTTCAAAGATTGAACTTAGATCTGGATACCATCAGTTTTTTGTGAAGAAGGAAGACATTCCGAAGACAACATTTAGAACTAGGTACGTGCATTACGAGTTTATAGTAATGCCTTTTGGATTGACTAATGCACCCTATGTATTCATGGATCTAATGAACAGAGTTTTCAAGAAATATATTGATGATTTTTTTGTGGTATTTATTAATGGTATTTTGGTATACTCAAAAAGCTATGAAGATCATGAAAATCACTTATCTTGAAGACTTTTGGAAGACATGAATTATATGGGAAGTTTAGTAAGTGTGAATTCTAGCTTGAGATTTCATTGATTGGCCATATTGTCTCTAAGGATGGAACCTCCATTGATCATTATAAGACCATGTCAATCCACGAATGGCCAACACCAACAAGTATAAATGAGGTATGTAGTTTTATTGGTTTAGCAGGTTATTATTGGCGTTTCGTCCAAAATATTGCCCGATTGGATAACCGTTTAAAAAAAATCAGACGTAAAGGGGTTAAATTTATTTGGAAAAATGATTGTGAAGAATTTTTTTAAGAACTTAATAAAAGATTAGTCAATGCTCTTATATTAACTCTACAATCAGGGAATGATGGGTTTGTTATTTATAGTAATGCATCGAAGAAAGGGCTTGGTTGTGTCCTTATGCAGAATGATAGAGTTATTGCCTATGCATCACGACAACTGAAAATTCACGAGACAAAATATCCTACTCATGATCTTGAGTTAGATACTGTAATCTTTGCTTTGAAGATATGGAGAAATTATCTCTATGGTTAAAAATGTGAGATATATACCGATCACAAGAGTTTGAAGTATATTTTCTCACAGAAAGAACTCAACATGAGGCAAAGGAGATGGATCGAACTACTCAAGGATTATGATTGCATGATACACTACCACCCAGGGATGGAAAATATGGGGGCAGATGATTTTAGCAGAAATGATCATGGAGTTTTGAACACGATGAGAGTTAAAAAGGATTATATATACATGGATCTAGTAAATATAGATATGGGAATCACCATGGAAGGTGAAACCTCAATAATTTTTCAAATGGTTGTCAACCATATTTCCTAGAAAGGATAAAGAGTTTTAAGAACAA
Source organism: Viscum album (assembly GCA_963277665.1). Lineage (NCBI taxonomy): Eukaryota > Viridiplantae > Streptophyta > Magnoliopsida > Santalales > Viscaceae > Viscum > Viscum album. The sequence goes on along the minus strand of OY728141.1, from coordinate 1,584,286,103 downwards.
TGAAGAAGAGTTTAGAAAGAATATTAAAGCTGTGAATGATGGGAGATTGAGCGACATTGTGTTTGAAGATGGAATTTTTAAATTTGGGAAGAGACTTTGTGTTCCAAATATACCTGATTTAAAAAACGAATTGTTAGATGATGGTCATAGTTCCAATTTCTCTATACACCCTGGGAGAACCAAAATGTATAGAGATTTGAAGGAACATTTTTGGTGGGACAACATGAAGAGGGAGATTGATGATTTTGTGTCGTGATGTATGGTTTGTCAACAAGTTAAATCTGGAAGGCAACACCCTGGAGGAGTCATGAAACCTCTTCCAATACCTGAGTGGAAATGGGTTAATATTATGATGGACTTTGTCATGGGTCTACCAAAGACTCCTAGAAGGAACGATGCAATATGCGTCATTTTTTATCGTCTTACCAAGTATGCACATTTTCTTACTATAAGATAAGATCTACCACTTGAACGTCTAGAAATACTATATAGTAATAAAGTCGTGAGACATCATGGAGTACCACTATCGATTATTTCTAATCGCGGTCCACATTTTTTTTCAAGATTCTAGAAAAGTATTCAGATGGTCATGGATACTGAACTTCGTTTGAGCACTACCTACCACCCCCAAACTGATGGACAATTATAATAGACTATTCAAACCTTATAAGATACGTTGAGATCTTGCTCACATGACTTTTAGGGTATTTGGGATCAATATTTAACTCTGGTGGAATATTCCTATAACAATAGCTTCCATTCAAGTATTTGGATGACACCATATGAAGCATTATACGGAAAGAGATGTATCACACTAACCTGTTGGGATGATGTTGGTGAAAGAAAACTTGTAGTCCCAGAAAATGTTGAGGAAACAATGGAAAAGGTGAAGGTAATCCAAACCCATATCAAAGTAGCTCAATGTAGGTAGAAGAGCTATAATGATAACCGAAGAAAGGATTTGGAATTTTAGGTAGGAGATCATGTTTTATTGAAGGTATCTCCATGGAAGGGTGTTATACGTTTCGGCAAGAAAGGTAAATTGAGTCCCAGGTACATTGGACCTTTCAAAATTCTAGAACGAATTGGGGCTATAGCATACCATTTGGAAATGCTGCCAAATCTCTCCCAAGTTCATGATGTGTTCCACATATCACTGTTGAGAAAATACATGCCTGACCCAACACATGTACTAACCTATGAGGAAGTAGAACTAGAACCTGATTTGTCTTATTGCAAATAGCCCATCAGGATTATTGATACCAGAGAACAAGTGTTGAGAAACCAGACGACTCGTCTAGTAAATGTTCGGTGGAGAAACCATAAGATGGAAGAAGCAATGTGGGAACCCAAGGAACATAGGATGAAGAACAACCCGAGTCTTTTTATTCAGTAATATCCCATAAATTTTGAGGACAAAATTATTTGAAGGAGGGGAGAATGTAACACCCCAAGATTCTACTGTACGCTTCTCTTTGAATAATACAGTAGCGTGTGTTGTATGCAACTTTGAGTTCTAACACACCACAACCAATCAAACCAGCTGTTATGAAAAATAATACCCACTTTTTGAAATCTTATAAATTTTATATTTCAAAATGGACTTCATTTTTGGATTCGAAATATCGAAATTAGCTTATGGTGATTTTTTTTTATTTTTCTGAAACCTTTAAATTTTTGATGAATACTAAAAAACATTGAGTTATAGTTTAAAACATAATTTTTATTTAAATAATTATTTATCTTATTTAAATTTATTTTAGGTCAAAATAGATACATAATACCTATATATGTTCAATTTAATTCATTGGAGTCAATTTATAATAATTTTAGATATATAAATTTTTATTGAACTTTCACCGTCTTTTACACATATCCTAGGAGAATTTTCAAATTCTTATAAAAAATAATTTTACTGCTTCTGTGAGTGGAATTTAGAAAATCCGAGATACATGGTTAATATCAATGATTAAAATGTTGTTCAATAAGATTAAATTTTTTTGTTGAATAGTAACTTTTTTACTTTTATTTACCATGGTTAAATGTGAATAGGGCCATTAAGGGTAAAAATGATATTATTAATACCCTAACACATGTCATAGTTCTATTTGATAAGTATAATTCGACCAAATTGGACCTTAGGAATAAAATATGAACCTCTTTGGTCCACATGGATTAGATTAGGACATTTATTATTATTTAATTCAAAGAAGAGTTAAAAGAGTTAAAATAAAAGTTTAATAACTAAAACATTTTTAATATTGGGCTATACATAAGAAAAATTTGATTATAATAATTCATTAAAAATCTAAAATGATTTCCTACATAATCGTATTTTATTTAAAATTTTTAGACATTAAATAATTTAATTTATTTACGACACAATGGTGATGCACTAATTACCTAACTAATGAAATATTAAAATAATTGATATTATAAATATCCAAATAAATGTAATTTGAGACTTTTTATCAATTCCACTAATTTTATAGGTTAATATGACATATTAGGGTTGGTTAGATGAAATTTTTTTGAAGTAATAATTCTGTTATGAATTTAGTAAAAACAAAATACCAAATAGTCTTAAAATTGACTTAAAAGAGTATTTAAAATAAATATTATATTATTAATTTATATTCTATTCCTAAAAATCTAAGGTTCTGAAAAATGACTCAAATAATGTAATATATATTAATAATGAACCACTTTGGGTTCTCTTGGCTTGTTATAGTATGGTTATTAACCATATAATATAAAAATACAAAGAGACATGGTAAATGTTAAACTATTTATCTAAGAGTTAAATATAAATGATAAGTTTAATATAGCAACCCAAACCTGTATACAATCTATTGGTTGAAAGGATTTAGATCCATCCCTATATTATCCTTGAAATAAGTCACTTTGGAGCCATTATAAACTGAATATGAATTTATTAAAAAATAATATTTTATGTTTTTTCCTAAGGTTCCCCTCACCCCTCATATAAAAGGGCACTCCCCCTTCTCTCAAATTCATACCTTCAAAGAATTTTGGTTCAGAAAAACCCTGCCCAAATATCTTCTCAACTTACCTCAATTCATCTTATATGACTTCCTTTAGTCATAAATCCAACATAAGGAGTCCTTTTGATCAAATCAAAAGACATAACCTGAAGAAGAGGTAATGATTTCACCACCCTCTTTCAAGTTCCTTTCTTCCTCCACTTATTCTTTCTTTGTTATTTCTTTTCTAAAATAAAAACTCCAGTATCATCCATATACTATGATGTTATTATAAATATGGTACAACCATATTCAGTATTCTATCCATCCTTTGAATGACATGTCACCATACGTGCATACGTACGACTTACCGTCTCCACGTCGTGGTGTAATTGTTATTCAATACATTATTATTTGGATGGGTATAATAATGACGTGTAATTCCTCTAAATAATAAATATAACATTATAATTATTCTGTATATATGATACACCATCCATTTATATATTATTTTAATATCAAAATAATGATATTGTCGCTCGTGCGTACGTACAGATTACCGTCACCACGAACACGATGAGATTCATTCCACATCGTATCATTTCAAGACTAATTTTCATTTGATGATTAAAAATAATGTTTAAGGACTTGATCTCATTCTATATATGAATAAGATACAACCTATGGATAACAATCATGGCTTATGTAACCAAACATATAAAAGAAAACGAGTTAGTGAACACCCTAAGCAATGATAATACTAAAATATTATTAACATAGAAATATGAAAAGATCATATATGATATCATATTTGTGTATATGATTCTTGTAGAATTTAATTATTTAACCATTATAGAGGAGGTTAACGTACCCTCTACCAAGTAAAATTACAAGGTAAGGGTTTATTTCACAATCTCTTCATTATCCGAGGTTGTTTATACGTAATTATATACTCGGACCTCTTTATAATCCACATCCATGTTTCTTAAAAATGTATTTCAAATCATTATTAATTTTTTTACATACTATGGGAAAAATTCATTTATACCCTTGTTTGAATTTTTATAAGACGTTTATAAAGGAATCTTTCCGTTGTTTTCCAAACAAGGTCCTTTTTAACCTTTTCGACAGAATTATGGTAAGAATGTCTTTTTTTAACTTATACGGTGTGTGCGGATATTTTCCGCTATTATAAAATCATTGAAGCATCCCTTAAAATTCTATAAGAATATTTTCAAATTAATTGTTTTCTTTTATAATTATGTGACTTTTAAATGATTTAAAAAAACGATATATTTCTCTCAAATAGTTTTGATTTTATCTATGTCAACATCCATTGATGGATTTTAAGCTTATTTGAAGTTGATTTATTATGAAACAAAACATTCATATTGTATTGAAGGTTTTAAAATTTTTTTGACTGTGGATGTGTTATTTTTATACCATTCATGGTTTATGGAGAAATTATTGACATATCGTATGCTAGTTTTAATACGAATGCTTATGTTATGTTTAAGCCTATTCATATGAGGAATGCATTGGACTTAATAAGTGATGGGTGGAGCCCGCTATATCATCTAGATATATCGGTAGGTCTCATGAGACAAACTAGTGTCTTGGAACAAGGCATTGACAAAATCTTATTTGTAGTCTTGGCACAAGGCCTTGACTATGTGGTTATGATAGTCTGGCATTATGCATTCCATCATTATGAACGTGGTTATTGATATTGAATGTGGTTATTCAACTAGTACAATATCCATGTGAATAATTAAATGGCATTATTTCATTTTATTTTTTCCATATTATGTTGAAGATCAAGTTTAAAAAGCTTTTGTTTCAGTTATAAATTGCCACAAATGTTTATGCTTATTTTTGAATGTTTCCCCTACATTGTTATCCTTACTGAGCATCTGAGCTCACCCCTTTCTATGTTTTGTTTTTCCCAAGATGTGAAGATGTATTTTATGACTAACCTATAGGGATATTTTGAGGGGATATGAGTGTGGAATATGGAGACTATGTTGTTGTAGTTTTCATTTTTATGATGTAATATAAGACTAATGAATGTATCTAGTGATTCCAAGGCTACTAAACTAATCTGTATTTCGAGACTTGATCTTCTGTGATCACCCCAATGTTATGTAATAATGCACCGACTCTGGGTAACTGGGGTTGGGGCGTTACAATTATCTAAATTTATAACTTTAAATATATATTTTTTGATTATGCATGATATCTTTTGTTTCTTGGTGTGGAATTGATGTATCTCAGGGACATGTGTTTTAAATGTGCTTTTATTTGGTTTTTAATTCTTACTAATTCAACATTCCATGTGAAAAGTGTGTGGGAATTTATAGATCTAATATTTTTATAATTATTCATATGTTTTTGAATGATTTAATACCATATAATTAATAAATTTGAGTTTATAGTCATCATCTTAGTATTTTTGGTGAATTGTGGGTGTAATTGTGAAAATTGTTTAATTCTAGAAATTTATAAATTTTATGGAGCTTCAGTTTTTTAGGCATAACATTAAAAATTTTGGTCCAATTTAAGTGATTCCTTTTTTAGGCTTCCCAATTTCTTTGGATTCGATTTTTTATTCTATACCTAGATCCAATTTGAAACGCACTTACCTAGAAAAACAAATGAATTGGAAAAATATTTTTGGTTGATATAATGGACCTCATATCATTAATTGAGGAATATCATAGTCTTGAGAATTCCAAATTAAGATATCATATCTAGATTAGAAATAAAAATCCTATAAGGACCCAACCTTAAACATTACACAATATTTAATTATGTCACAAATTCACAATTACGATCTTTTCAGGTTTAGAGTTTTAGATAATTAGGCCATAACTATTACATAATAACTTGAATATTACATGTAGAAACTACTACCCAATATCCATTATTCATAAAATAAAAAGTCTTGAAAAAAAGAGACATGTCTAGTTCCATGTTTTAGACAACATGAATTTTTCTTGATATCATCCTTGAATGTATTCATCTTTATGTCTTGTGAAAATCATTTCAAAACAAGGGATTAGCATAAAAAGATAAGTAAGGGTTATAAAATAATGAAAAGAATCATTATCCCACCAATAAATACAAATCAATGAAACCATAATTTTCAATCATAACATACCTCATGAAATCATAAGATTTATGAATAACATACAAGAATCATAAATCATAAAGGTAACTTATGGAATTAATAACATACTTACATTGTAGATATCCTAGCTAAATTGCGAGTCACATTTGGAATATCCATCACAGTATATTCCCTAAATCTCTTAGGAGAAACATTAACGTTTACCTCTGTCACGTTACCCAATGCATTAGAGAACCATCTCAGGCACACCCGTCCTAGGTTTATCATGGAACCACTCGTATATGTAAAAAATTACCAATAACAATAAAATATTCCTAAAACATAACAAAATAATAAAGGAAAGATAGAATTTCCACATTCCAATCACAATATATCAATTCAAGATATTGAAACAATCAAATCTTTATCAAACCCTTTTCAAAACCATTGAAACATTTAATAAAGAAATTTTTTAATAAAAGTGTCCCATTCAAATTTGAAGCTTTTAAAGGAATTAAATTTTTTAATCATTAATGTCTATATAGATAAATAATAAAACCCATTTTGAAAACATGGACATTAATGAGAAATATTTATAAAAATAAATATTTAAAACAATATTTTTGTTAAAGAGTTCTTAACCAAATGAGATATGATTGAATAAAAATAATTGGGGAATAAAATTCAATCAAATATTTATAATATAATGATAATAAATGTATTCATTATATATTATTACAAAGGACAGTATATACACCATATAAAAGTGAATTTGGGCATAACTACAATGAAGTCTCAATGGAATGTAAATTGATATGAAATCCCTTATAAAAACCGTATCCTTAGATTAAGGATAAATAAATTACATAATAATGTGTGAAAAATATGAATACAATCAATATAATTGGATATACTATGTAAATCAATCATAGGAAATTTACACATGTTCTTTTTAAGACAAAACCAATGACTTGGATGTTTAACTCCATGATTTGAAATTGAGTTAAAATTACTCTTATCATGTTCATATCGATGACTTGAGAATTTATCAATGGAGTGATTATGTGTATCAAAAGTATATCCACAAAATTGGAAGTGGAAATTAATACATAAATAAATAGTGATTCCACACATAATCATATCATAACATAACTAGGAATTAGAATATTAACCCAAGGAATGGAAATTATATTAAAAGGTTCCATTACTGATTTGGAAACTTATGAAACATACAAACCATGAAAGAAGGATCATAAAATGAAGATATAAATACCCATAAATTTAGTTATATTACACAATGAATACAATCATGGGTATTACATACACCACACAAATAGAAATATGGGCAAATATAGTACAAATCTCATGGGAATAAAAAGTGAGATGAAAATTCCTTACCACGTTGTAATAAATCGAGTCATATGACTAAAAGTTAATAACCACCAAATGATTCACATAATAACATGAATATAAAGAGTATCATGATAATATATATCAAATGGAAGAACACAATAAACCACTTGTAATAAATAAGTGGTGAACAATGGAAATCTCATGGAATTAAAAGAGAGATAAGAAATCCCTTACCCCGTGTCCGACTTTACTTGTTTGTTCCTTGTTCTTCCTGGATAATAAACTTTAGTTAATTTATAATTGATTAAGAACCCCTTTTCAAGTTTATTATTTCTTTTATATTATTTATTACAATGTTATAAACATCATGTAATCATTTAAGTTAACAATGGTCATTTTGACGATATTTGGTACTTGAGTCAAAAATGAACACCTTATAATTACATGTTGTCCACGTGGTCAAGATTCCAATATCTCCAGAATGATATTAATGATTTTTATATCATATATATCATATATATCCAGTATATATGTGTATTTATAATAGTACATAACATTTGGATATAAGAAATGAAATGCACCGTTCTTGGAGATGGTAAACCGTACTTACGCATGAATGCTACTTTAATTTCTATTTCGTATTTTAATTGAATGAAAACATAATGATACATAGTTATATTATAATTCCAGTATAATATAATATATAATTTTAATAACTCCATCCTTTATACATCCCATGTATGGTATGAACGAGTCATATCACTTTAAGGGGGCAGTAGTCCGCACTTCCTCAAATGAAATTATCGTGTTTACTAATAATGGAAACCATAAAAGTATGTAATAAATTAAAAATACAGAATCATAGAGAAAATATAAACATAATATATATCATATTTAAATACATTTCTATTATAATGGCCACCATAAGAGCTGGTAGTAGATAATTGAACAATCATCGATTCGTGAGGCGTTAGTTTGCCACCCACAGAAACAATATGTTCTTTACCCATTATATAGAGGTGTGTGTAAGTGTAGTTAGAATCCTTATCATAAAAAATCGTATAATATTTAGAATACTGGTGTTGTTTTAAATGAATGTAATGAAAAGAGTTTAGGGGTTGGATAAGTAAAATAAAAGAAAATAATTTAAGATAAACTATTACCATTAATTCGGGCAACTCTCTTTGGTTTGAACCAAAAGTACTTATCGAAGTGAATTATACTTAAGTTAAGGATTATAGTAGGAATAATGTGATCTTGAGAGATTATTTTTTCTGGTTTTGGATGAGCCAAGTGTAACACCCCAAGATTTCATAGTGTGTTATTTCTTCAAAATAATTCAATAACTTGCACTACACGCAACACCGAGTTCAATCATACCATGACTTACAAAAAAAAATCCATTCAAAAGAGGTTATGAATAGTATTATCTAAATTTTAAACTTTATATAATCCTTATAATTTTAGAATCCATATTATGAGTTTCTTAGATATAATGCAAGAACAAATTCATTTTCAGTATTGCACTTTTATCAACTTTTAATAGTGAACCCTTTTTAAATACAATATTTTAAACTTTTTGACTAAATAGGGACATAAAAAATTTAAAATGAAACATCCCAAGCTTCCACGGTACACTTTCTTTGAATAATACAGTAGCGTGTGTTGTACGCAACCTTGAGTTTTAACACACACCACAACCAATCAAACTAGCGGTTATGAATACTAATACCTACTTTTTGAAATTATATATATTTTATATTTTAAAATGAACTTCATTTTTGGATTCGGAATATCGAATTTATCCTAAGGTGAAATTTTGGTACATTTCGGATAACTTTCATATTTTGATGAATAGTGAAAATTACTAAATTTTAATTAAAAACAACTTTTTTAATCAAAATAATTAATAGTGATAAATTATGAATTTGAGTGGTTTTAAAGTATATTTAGAATATATTTTTACCATTTAATATAATTTTGGTCATTGGACATAATTTTACAATTAAACCGAACATAAACAAGTGTCAATCTTTTGATAGTTATTATCTCTTAAAAACACGCTTTTTGTTTTGACAGCGGGAATTAATTTTAAATTAATTTCTGCCAATTCTGTGTTTTGAATTTAGGAAAATGGATTCCATATTTGGAATCAGGATGTTCAAATTGTGTAAATAGGTAAATTTTGTTTTTAGACATTTTGAATAATTACTGCGGTAAATATTTTATTTACCATGGTTAAGGGTAAATCCGGTAAATAAGGGTTAAAAAATAATATTATAATAATACTAAATTACCCTAAAACGTGTCTTAACCCTATTGGTTGATACATGGTCGACCATGGGAATCTTTGGGTCTATTTTGGGACCCCATGGATCCACTTGTAAGTGATAATGACACTTTATTTTAATTAAGTTAAAATGAATACAAAAATGACACAAGCATATATCTTTTAGAAAAACAATTGTTACATAGGGTTATATATGTTGGATTTTAGATTATAAATATTCATTAGAAAGTTAAAAAGCTTTCCTACATAGTGATAGTTTATTTATAATTTTTAGACATTAAATAATTTATTTTATTTATGACACAATGATGATGCAGTAATTACTATAATAGTGAAAAATTAAAATAATTGATATTATAAATACCCAAATAAATATAATATGAAACTTTTAATGAATTAAACTAATTTTCGAGGATAATATGATATATTAGGATTGATTTAATTGACTTTGTTCGAAGTAATCAATCTGTTATGAGTTTCACAAAAATCAACTATTGAATAGTGTCAAAATTGACATAAAAGAGTTCTTAAAACAAATATTATATTATTAATTGATATTAAATTCCTAAAAATATACGGTTCGGCCAAGAGACTTATATCATGATAGGTTCATCATTAATGTACCACTTGGGGGTCGCTTGGATGTATATAGTAAGTTTATTAACCATATTATATAAAAATACAAAGAGACATTGTAAAAGTGAAACTAATTAACTTAGAGTTAATACTTAAAGATAAGGTTAATATAAGTACCCAAACCTGTCTAAATTCTATTGGTTGAGTGGTTTTCGACCTATACCCACCTTAACCTTTGAATAATAAGCTTTTGAGCCATTAGAAACCGAATATGAATTTATTATAAATTAATATTTCTAGCTTTTCCAAAGGTGCCCCTCACCCCTCTTATAAAAGGGCACTCCTCCTTATCATTTCTTCACACCTTCAAAGCCTTTTTGTTCGGCCAAACTCTGCCCAAATACTCTCCCAACATCCCTAAATACAACCTAGAGGCCTTAGTTTGATCCTAAATCCAACCTAATGAGCCCTTTTGATCAAATCAAAAGGAAGAACCCGAAGAAGAGGTAATGATTTCACCACCCTTCTCCAAGTTCATTTCTTCTTCCACTTCTTCTTCCTTTGTTCTTACCATTCTAAAATAATAACTCCAGTATCTCACATATACTGTGATGTTATTATAAATATGGTACAACCATATTCAGTATTCTATCCACCCTTTGAATAACATGTCACCATACGTGCGTACGTACGGACTACCGTCTCCACGTCGTGGTGTAATTGTTATTCAATATAATATTATTTGGATGAGTATAATAATGATGTGTAACTCATGTAAATAATAAATATAACATGTTAATGATTCTGTATATATGATATACCATCCATTTATATATTATTTTAATATCAAAAGAATGATATTGTCGCTCGTGCGTACGTACGGACTACCGTCTCCACGAACGCGATGAGATTCATTCTCCATCGTATCCATTCAAGTATAATTATCATTTGATGATTTAAAAATGATGTTTAAGGACTAGATATCATTCTGGATATGAATAAGATACAACAACCATGGCTTATGTAACAAAACATATAAAAGAAAATGAGTAAGTTAACTCCCGAAACGACGATAATTCTAAGATATTATTAACAAATCAATGTTAAAAGATCATATATGATATCATACTATTATATATGATTCTTGTATAATTTAATAACAACTATTTCACCATTATACAGGAGGTTAACCTACCCCTACCAAGGAAAAGTACAAGGTAAGGGTTTACTTTACAACCTCTTCATTATCCAAGGTTGTTTATACGTAATAATCTACTGGGATCTCTTTATCATCCACATCCATGTTTCTTAAAAATGCATTCCAAAACATTTTTACTATTTACTAGAAAATGAGTTAAAGTCATTTATACCCTTTTTGACTTTTATAAGTGGTTTATAAAGGAATCTTTCGGTCTTTTTCAAAACAAGGTCCTTTTTAACCTTTTCGACAGAATTAAGGTAAGAATGTTTTTTTAACTTATACGGCGGGTGCGGCTATTTTCTGCCGTTATAAAATCTTCAAAGCTTCCCATACAAGCTTATAAGAATATTTTCAAAGAAAATGTTTTATTTTATATGGATCTTAAATTATTTCAAAAGAAAAGGAGATATTTCTTTAAAAAGAATTTTGATTTCATCTATGTCAACATCCTTTGATGGATTTTAAGATTATTTGAATTTGATTTATTATGATACAAAACTTCTATATTGTATTGAAGGTTTTGTGATATGTTTGACTGTGGATGTGCTATTTTTATACCATTCATAGTTTATGGTGAAAGTATTGACATTTCATATGCTAGTTTTAATATGAATGTTTATGTTATGTTTAAACCTTTTCATATGGGAATGCATTGGACTTAATATGTGACGGGTGGAGCCCGCTATAGCTCCTCGATGCATCGGTAGGTCTCATGAGACAAACTAGTGTCTTGGCACAAGGCCTTGACAAAATCTTATTTGTAGTCTTGGCACGAGGCCTTGGCTATGTGGTTATGATAGTCTGGCATTATGCATTCCAACATTATGAAAGTGGTTATTGATTTTTGAATGTGATTATTCGATTAGTAGAATATCCATGTGAATAAGTAAATTGCATTATTTCATTTTATTTATGCCATACCATGTTGAAAGTTAATATTTAAAAGGATTTTGTTTTAGTTATACATTGCCTTAAATGTTTATTCTTATTTATGAAAGTTTCCGCTATATTGTTATCCTTACTGGGCATTTGAGCTCACCCCTTTTCTATGTTTTATTTTTCCCAGGATGTGAAGAAGTAAGTTATGAATGACCTTCAGGGATTTTATGAAGGGTTAATAGTGTGGATTGTGGAAACATTATGTTGTTGTAGTAGTTTTTCATTTTATGATGTAATGTAAAACTTATGAATATATCTAGTGTTTCCAAGGCTACTAAACCAATCGGTCTTTCGAGATTTGATCTTTCTTGTGATCATGCCAATGTTATGTAATAATGCACCGACTCTGGGTAACTGGGGTCGGGGCGTTACAGTTGGTATCAGAGGAAGTTTAGTACAAACCTTGGAAGCTAGATTTAGATAAACTCTGATTAGAGCACGTAGACCTAAGATGAACTTTGAGGATTAGTATAGAAGAACTTCCTAGAATTTTGGTATTGTAGAGATTTTGTGAGTTTTCCGAGCAATACATCCCTGTCTGGATACGAGAAGGTAGAGGCGGCTCTGGCACAGATGTACCTAGGGGTAAAACCCGAAAACACCGCTTTGAGCTAGACTCGAACGGGAACTGGTGCACGACAACGGGCCTTGCTGCACTCTTGGTTACGACACTCCCGGGGGATATGCTTAGGATAATTCTCATTTTCTTTACAAACCATTATGAAGGGTTTATGAGTATATACATCCTCAAATGAGACATTTTTATGATTATGGATTATATCCATAAATAGTTCAATTTATGTTAAGTGTTTTATAAGTATGGGATTATGTATTTTGATTCATAAACTGATCTAGTGTATTCCATTGTTTAGAAATGGCGCCCAGTAGAAGGAATGAGAACTCCAGAAATGCACATGATCCAAAGAGAAGGAAGGATCATATCTTTCATGGTCTTAAACTAGAATTTATAAGAGAAATAGTCTCCCATGTATTATCATCATATGAAGAAATAATATCATGTGTTGATAAGATAAGTAAAGAGTTTACTGAGTCCTATGGCTTTGAAGGGAAGCAAGAGAAGATAAGGATAGAAGAGAGAAAGATGGATAAAGGGAAGAGGGAAAAGAAGAATTTTCCCATATGTGGTAACTGCGGAAAGAAACACCCTGGAACTTGCCTGAAAGGAATGGGAGTTTGTTATAAGTGTGGAGGAAAAGGGCACAAAGTACATGACTGCAAGGTTAAGAAAATGGTTTCAAATGTACAATGCTTCATTTGCAAGGAGTTTGGACACTACGCGAACCTATGTCCCAGTCATCAGACTATGCCGCAAATGATGCTATTGGATAATAATCAAGTTATGATACTACCACAGATTAAGAGGAATGATTAGAGTTATTATGTTGATTATATCAATTGAGTGTTGTATCAAAAATGTACTTGTTATAATAATTATGGAGTATATAAGGATTGTACTGCAGTACCATTTCATTAAGGACTTGAGATGGTGTGGAACAAAGAAAAGTGACTCAGTAGCAGGTTAAATGTTTGGAAAATATATGGTTGAGAGAAAGATAAACCATAATATGGTTCAGATACCGAGGTGGTGATTTTAGAATAATACATGATTGATTTGGATAAATTATATTGGATATTATTGACTACCTTGAAGCTGATTAATTATTTGTATATTCCATCATTGTTGGGGTTTAAAACATTTTTGGATTAATGAAGTATATCCAGCATTCTATATGGAATAAAGGAACATGAATGTAATCAATAAGGAATACGGTAATACATGATGAAGGTATTCATATGCTATTACGGGGTAAAAAGGATCTATATTATGTTTACCTTCCTTATAAATGTTGGACTGTGAGTTTGGATAGAAGTATTTTGGATAGTTCTAGTTTGGATTATTTTGGATTTCCATAAAAGGACAACCCGAAGGTCGGGCGGCAACCCGTCGCGTCCGGCAAGGCTGCGAGACTTGAACCCACAACCGAAGGGCGACAAGGGTGTATCACCTACCACTGGCCCACGAGATGTCCTGGATTAAATAATGTAGTTTTTATTAAAAGATCTTTTAGATGAATTATAAATTCGTTTATTTTGGAACCCTATACGAATAGTGTAAATAGATTTTTTTTTACATTCTATTATCTTTTAGAGTGAAAGATGAGTATGTGGTAGAAATTTATTAATGGATAAAACTCTAATTATAAAGTAAGTATATCTCTATATGATCTTAGCCAATCTCATAAAAAAATTTCTCAATATTAAGAAAATCAAATTAGAACAAAAATGTTTTCCTAGATGGTACCTTAAATCATCACTAATTTATGGCTTTGGGATTGTTGGCCTTTTCATAGCCATGTTCTCTACCACTCTCCATCAGGTAATTGATGGTTAGATTTTTCTTCCATATCCATATTTTACTACATGGAACCCTAGTATGTGTTATTTTCGGTAATCTTCATACTTTCGACTCTTTATTTTAAATAGAGGCCTCATTAATTCATTTTTCGATGTGGGATTTCAACTAAGATATTTTGAAACGTCAAAAATGTGTTATCCTAATTCCCTATGTTTTGTTGAACCGATGGTATTTCAAAACATCATATATTGATGAATTTAAGGACCTCAATTTTATACTTGTTTGTGATTGATGACCTCAATCACTACCTATAAATATTTACGTTTTTCCTCCAATTATATGTCTCAAATTTCCACCAATGTTCTCCTAATCGAGATCATAATTTGGTGGTGACCCTTTCATTTCTCTTTTCCCTCATATTAAGACTAAATTTTAGTAACCCAATTTCCGATGTGGGTTTTCCCACAAAGATATTTTTTATTTTAAACCTTTTATTTTCGAAGAACAATTTCAAATTGCGAGGACACAATTTATTGAAGGAGGGGAGAATGTAACACCCCAAGATTTCATAGTGTGTTATTTCTTCAAAATAATTCAATAGCTTGCACTACACGCAACACCGAGTTCAATCACACCATGACTTACAAAAAAAAATCCATTCAAAAGAGGTTATGAATAGTATTATCTAAATTTTAAACTTTATATAATCCTTATAATTTTAGAATCCATATTATGAGTTTCTTAGATATAATGCAAGAACAAATTCATTTTCATTATTGCACTTTTATCAACTTTTAATAGTGAACCCTTTTTAAATACAATATTTTAAACTTTTTGACTAAATAGGGACACCAAAAATTTAAAATGAAACATCCCAAGCTTCCACGGTACACTTTCTTTGAATAATACAGTAGCGTGTGTTGTACGCAACCTTGAGTTTTAACACACACCACAACCAATCAAACTAGCCGTTATGAATACTAATACCTAATTTTTGAAATTATATATATTTTATATTTTAAAATAGACTTCATTTTTGGATTCGGAATATCGAATTTAGCCTAAGGTGAAATTTTGGTACATTTCGGATAACTTTCATATTTTGATGAATAGTGAAAATTACTAAATTTTAATTAAAAACAACTTTTTTAATCAAAATAATTAATAGTGATAAATTATTAATTTGAGTGGTTTTAAAGTATATTTAGAATATATTTTTACCATTTAATATAATTTTGGTCATTGGACATAATTTTACAATTAAACCGAACATAAACAAGTGTCAATCTTTTGATAGTCATTATCTCTTAAAAACACGCTTTTTGTTTTGACAGCGGGAATTAATTTTAAATTAATTTCTGCAACTTCTGTGTTTTGAATTTAGGAAAATGGATTCCATATTTGGAATCAGGATGTTAAAATTGTGTAAATAGGTAACTTTTGTTTTTAGACATTTTGAATAATTACTGCGGTAAATATTTTATTTACCATGGTTAAGGGTAAATCCGATAAATAAGGGTTAAAAAATAATTTTATAATAATACTAAATTACACTAAAACGTGTATTAACCCTATTGGTTGATACATGGTCGACCATGGGAATCTTTGGGTCTATTTTGGGACCCCATGGATCCACTTGTAAGTGATAATGACACTTTATTTTAATTAAGTTAAAATGAATACAAAAATGACACAAGCATATATCTTTTAGAAAAACAATTGTTACATAGGGTTATATATGTTGGATTTTAGATTATAAATATTCATTAGAAATCTAAAAAGATTTCCTACATAGTGATATTTTATTTATAATTTTTAGACATTAAATAATTTATTTTATTTATGACACAATGATGATGCAGTAATTACTATAATAGTGAAAAATTAAAATAATTGATATTATAAATACCCAAATAAATATAATATGAAACTTTTAATGAATTAAACTAATTTTATAGGATAATATGATATATTAGGATTGATTTAATTGACTTTGTTCGAAGTAATCAATCTGTTATGAGTTTCAAAAAAATCAACTATTGAATAGTGTCAAAATTGACATAAAAGAGTTCTTAAAACAAATATTATATTATTAATTGATATTAAATTCCTAAAAATCTAAGGTTCGGCCAAGAGACTTATATCATGATAGGTTCATCATTAATGTACCACTTGGGGGTCGCTTGGATGTATATAGTATGTTTATTAACCATATTATATAAAAATACAAAGAGACATTGTAAAAGTGAAACTAATTAACTTAGAGTTAATACTTAAAGATAAGGTTAATATAAGTACCCAAACCTGTTTAAATTCTATTGGTTGAGTGGTTTTCGACCTATCCCCACCTTAAACTTTTAATAATAAGCTTTGGAGCCATTAGAAACCGAATATGAATTTATTATAAATTAATATTTCTAGCTTTTCCAAAGGTTCCCCTCACCCCTCTTATAAAAGGGCACTCCTCCTTCTCATTTCTTCACACCATCAAAGCCTTTTGGTTCGGCCAAACTCTGCCCAAATACTCTCCCAAAATCCCTCAATACAACCTAGAGGCCTTAGTTTGATCCGAAAGCCAACATAAGGAGCCCTTTTGATCAAATCAAAAGGAAGAACCCGAAGAAGAGGTAATGATTTCACCACACTTCTCCAAGTTCATTTCTTCTTCCACTTCTTCTTCCTTTGTTCTTACCATTCTAAAATAATAACTCCAGTATCTCACATATACTGTGATGTTATTATAAATATGGTACAACCATATTCAGTATTCTATCCACCCTTTGAATAACATGTCACCATACGTGCGTACGTACGGACTACCGTCTCCACGTCGTGGTGTAATTGTTATTCAATATAATATTATTTGGATGGGTATAATAATGATGTGTAACTCATGTAAATAATAAATATAACATGTTAATGATTCTGTATATATGATATACCATCCATTTATATATTATTTTAATATCAAAAGAATGATATTGTCGCTCGTGCGTACGTACGGACTACCGTCTCCACGAACGCGATGAGATTCATTCTCCATCGTATCCATTCAAGTATAATTATCATTTGATGATTTAAAAATGATGTTTAAGGACTAGATATCATTCTGGATATGAATAAGATACAACAACCATGGCTTATGTAACAAAACATATAAAAGAAAATGAGTAAGTTAACTCCCGAAACGACGATAATTCTAAGATATTATCAACAAATCAATGTTAAAAGATCATATATGATATCATATTATTATATATTATTCTTGTATAATTTAATAACAACTATTTCACCATTATACAGGAGGTTAACCTACCCCAACCAAGGAAAAGTACAAGGTAAGGGTTTACTTTACAACCTCTTCATTATCCAAGGTTGTTTATACGTAATAATCTACTGGGATCTCTTTATCATCCACATCCATGTTTCTTAAAAATGCATTCCAAAACATTTTTACTATTTACTAGAATATGAGTTAAAGTCATTTATACCCTTTTTGTCTTTTATAAGTGGTTTATAAAGGAATCTTTCGGTCGTTTTCAAAACAAGGTCCTTTTTAACCTTTTCGACAGAATTAAGGTAAGAATGTTTTTTTTAACTTATACGGCGGGTGCGGCTATTTTCCGCCGTTATAAAATCTTCAAAGCTTCCCTTACAAGCTTATAAGAATATTTTCAAAGAAAATGTTTTATTTTATATGGATCTTAAATTATTTCAAAATAAAAGGATATATTTCTTTAAAAAGAATTTTGATTTCATCTATGTCAACATCCTTTGATGGATTTTAAGATTATTTGAAGTTGATTTATTATGATACAAAACTTCTATATTGTATTGAAGGTTTTGTGATATGTTTGACTGTGGATGTGCTTTTTTTATACCATTCATAGTTTATGGTGAAAGTATTGACATTTCATATGCTAGTTTTAATATGAATGTTTATGTTATGTTTAAACCTTTTCATATGGGAATGCATTGGACTTAATATCTAACGGGTGGAGCCCGCTATAGCTCCTCGATGCATCGGTAGGTCTCATGAGACAAACTAGTGTCTTGGCACAAGGCCTTGACAAAATATTATATTTAGTCTTGGCACGAGGCCTTGGCTATGTGGTTATGATAGTCTGGCATTATGCATTCCAACATTATGAAAGTGGTTATTGATTTTTGAATGTGATTATTCGATTAGTAGAATATCCATGTGAATAAGTAAATTGCATTATTTCATTTTATTTATGCCATACCATGTTGAAAGTTAATATTTAAAAGGATTTTGTTTTAGTTATACATTGCCTTAAATGTTTATTCTTATTTATGAAAGTTTCCGCTATATTGTTATCCTTACTGGGCATTTGAGCTCACCCCTTTTCTATGTTTTATTTTTCCCAGGATGTGAAGAAGTAAGTTATGAATGACCTGCAGGGATTTTATGAAGGGTTAATAGTGTGGATTGTGGAAACATTATGTTGTTGTAGTAGTTTTTCATTTTATGATGTAATGTAAAACTTATGAATATATCTAGTGTTTCTAAGGCTACTAAACCAATCGGTCTTTCGAGATTTGATCTTTCTTGTGATCATGCCAATGTTATGTAATAATGCACCGACTCTGGGTAACTGGGGTCGGGGCGTTACACCAAGGGTTATGAGAGGTGAAAGGAATGAGTTAGAAGTGAGGTCTTTTTATAAGGGGGAGGAGTGGTTCTTTAAGAAAGTGTGAAAATATTTTTTTATTATATAATTATTTTCAGTTTATAAAGGTCCAAACTAGTTAAGGTAAAATATAAGATGAATATTGGTTGCAATAAATTTATCTAATAAGAATTAGACAGGTTTTGGATGTTAATTTAATATTTATAACCTTTTTTATTTAAATCATTTATTAATGAGGTAAGTACTGCATCATTTTTGTGTCATAAATAATTTTATTTTTCTAAGGTCTAAAAATTATAAAACAAATTCCATGATGTAGTAAATCTTCTTATCTCTCCAATGAATATTTATAGTCGAAAATATAACTTATATAACCCCATATAAAAATTAATTTACTAAACGATATTCGTTTGTGTCATTTTTTTCTTTACTTTAAATTAATTAATCTAATCTGTCATTATCACTCCCAAGTGGCTCTATGGGGTCCCAAAATCGACCCAAGTATTCCCATGGTCGGACATGACTCATAAAATATGGTTAGGAAAAGTCTTAAGGTAATTTTGTGTGATTATAATAATTTTTTACCTTGAATGACCCTATTTACCTTTAATCGCGGTAAATAAAAGTCCAAAGTTACTATTCACCAAAAAATTATTTTCATCTTATTGAACCACATTTTATATAATAATAACAACCATGTATATCAGATTTTCGAAATTCAATTCGCAGAAGCGATAAAATCTCATTTGAATGAAAAATTTAGTTTTTAACTACTACTTAGTGGTTTCACTATTCATAAAAAATTGAAGTTTTTTTTCCAGAAAAATACCAATAAATTAGCCTAAGCTATATTTGATATTTCAAATTCAAAAATGATGTCTATTTTATAAAAGTCAAAACCTAAAAGTTGAATTAATTAATTTAAAATTAATTCCTGTTGTCAAAACAAATAGCGTATTTTTAAGAAAAAACATTTATCAAAAGATTGACAGTTGTTTATGCCCACTTTCAAAGTAAAATTTCTTCCAATGACCAGTATTGGATTAAATGGTAAAAATATAATCTAATTACACTTTAAAATTCTTTAAAAAGATAATCTAACCAAGTACTCATAATTTTATTTTTATTGAATTTAATAAAGAAAAAACAATAGAGGGGTGAACAACCCTTGACCCAAGAGAAGAGCTAAGGAGGCCAGAAATAGTGAAGTCCCAAGGCATCCCCTCTAACCAAGTTGACACCATAATGCTTCATGCTGTCCAAAGAGTGAAAATAAATAACCTCAGAACCTGGGACATCCAACGAGGCCAGATGATCAGCAACTTTATTTCCCTCTTGCCATGTATGAGTAACAGTGACGATGTTTCCAATGTACAGCGCCATGGCCTCCGCCTGGAGAGAAGAGCCCTGACCCAACATGACAGAGAAATCCAAGAGGACCGATCTGCAGGCATCCCGAACCACACCCCCACCAGGCATGATACCCAGGGAAAATGATCCATCCATATTGAGCTTCAAACCTTCAGAAGGAGGATGCCAGTGAACCCAACAATTGCTAATACTATTATTGAACTGATGGGAAGCATGGGCTTTGACTCGAAGTCAGACCAGAAAAGGGGTGACCCCCTAGTTATGAATGACTCTGGCCAAGTCAAGGAGGGGATTTCTCATTCTAGAAATAATGGAATGACTCGACATGGATCCCCCTTCATGGATAATTTTATTCCTCACCTTCCAAATACACCAACAACAACCCTATAGAATCACCATGTGGGCTATTCTTTTGGGGCTGCCTTCACCCGATCCATGATACCACCAATTGAGGATGGGACGGTCCACCATAGAGGAAATAGATATAGCAGTAAAATCACCAAATAATTTCCACACCTCATGCACCCAATCACTATCAAAGAAAATGTGATCCACAATTTCCTCCTTATAGACCTGGAAACAGACGCACTTGGAGGCAAGATTGAACCCACAGTGTTTGATGTTCTCCTCTGTTGGAACTACCACCTTCATGATTCACTAGGTAAGAGAATTGAATTTGGTTGGAATAATTTTAACATAGAGAACATCGTCCCATGCGTTATCCTGAAGCTGCATGTTATTAATGTGGTGAAAATCTTTGCGGTGAAGCAACCCAAGGGCGAGGAAGTAGAGACACATCTATTAGATTCAGATTTGATCTCAATAAGATTGAACTGTTCCATCTGCTTCTTGTCAAGAACTGCCCTGATAAAGGAAGGAAATCAATTGTCTTCTCTGAAGGAGATGTGATTTGCAGGGCACCAAGTAAAACCTAGAATATAACCAAATAAATAAGTTAGATTAAAATTCAGTTTCGAATTAAAATATAATATTGTTCACTATTCATTAAAAAATAATTTTATCAGAAAAGTACCAAAAAATTTAACTAAAGTATATTTTTATGTCCCAATTCTAAAGAAGAATTTAATTTCTTCAAATAGAACATATAAAAGTGACCAAAAATAGATTCAAGGAGGGTACTCCATCAAAAGGTGGTAAAACGACCTTTTAAATAATATTAGAGTATTTTTGCTTAAAATTAGACTCTTTCTTATTTTAACCTCTAAAATTTATTAGATAAATGTAAAAACATTTAACAAACATGAATAATAATTTGGTCAGTTAGTTTTGTTCATTCCCCCCATTACAATAGCTAGGCATTAATTACCATTTAAAATAATATTATATTATTAATTTTCAGTATGACCCAACGTTGTGTGAAAAGTAAGATTTCAATGTAACCCATTGTTGTGTATCAGGTACACTATCGAACATAGAATCCCCTTTAAAGTAAAATTAATATTTAATTCACTAATATTAATAAATATGAAAACTTCATATTCTTTATTTACATGGGATGTTAAAAATCCTATCTACATTAAAAAATAAATTTAATGGATAATTTCATTCATTAATTAATCCATTAAATGTGATATAGTATAGGCATTGGAAAAGTTTGTTCAGTCAGAAAATGTAGTCTTCAGTAGTTAATGCATATTTTTTTACACTTGTCCAAAAAATCTTATATTTTTCTAAGCATGAAAATTCAAGAGAGTGATAACTTTAATGAATAAAAATACCTTATATCCAGCCATTTATTGTGAGAAATATACTAAAACTTTACGGGGAATGAATCGTAAAGGAAAAATTTCCACCCCTTAAGCTTATAAATATGAGTGAAAACTTCCATCCAATGAGGTTGAAGAAGGTGAAAGAGGGGATATGTTAGAGGATTAGTAACTTTAAGATATTTTTATTTACTCATTATCTTTTAGTTTTTTTTAGAATGCTCTCTTCTTCCTCTTTCAAATCTATTACCCTTTACATAGAGTGGTAAAATGTTTGAGTTATTGGGGAAGGGGTAGTTTTCCTTTTGTAATGTCAGATTATTATGATTTAATTTAAAATAATATTTTTCCATTTAATAATTTCTTTTTTATTGGTTTATAATTATCTTAATGCGATTTTGTTTTAGGTTTTGGTGTCCTTCATTGTGTATAGCTTTGGTTAAATATCTTTAAACTCCATCCACATAGTGCAGTTTGTTTCGATCGAGAAGATTGTGTTAGGTTGTGAGAGTGTAGGGATCATTGACTTGTTTGTAGAATTATTGAATAGTTTCTAGATTTAAAAGGATAAAAAATCATCAATCATGAATTTTATTAGTTGTTTGGGAATAGTTTACGAATATTCATGCACATAAGAGTGGTTTCCATTAATTCCTTCAACAAAGGGTGATTGACAACTCGATCGAGGAGTAATTAATTTATAATTCAATAGAAAGAGATGGGGAATGATCTTTATGAATATTGTGAAATTGAAAATGGTGATCCTATCCTGACCCTATCACTCCCTTCATCAAATTATGTTCAAAATTTATTTTTAATTCATTTCATTCTTTTCAAAATCAATCTACTTCAGAAACAATCTTCACTTCTTTCTCTAATTTTAATTGGAAAACATGATTGTTGTATGATCCTATTTAGAGACAACCCATTTTACCCACTTTACTATATTTTAACATTGAAAATATTTGTTTTCGTTACACCCCATGACATGAACATTTCAAGTAATGTTTCCACTATTATATGGATGGAATAAAATAAAAGTAAATAATATTCACCTTTAAATAACAATAATAATATCTTATTTATAATATATATTTATTATTTACATCATTATAAACATCAATATAAATTGGTGATGAATTGAAAATGAATAACTTCAAGGAGGTGGTAGTCCCCATGTATGCATGAGAAATACATTCATTTCTAAATTGATATAAAGGACATGGATCTACGTTATGATATCAACATAATAAAATTATATTATATCATAGATAAAAATTTTATTATATTTGAATATTTATAATATAATTGAATGATGTAATGTAAGAAGTAAAATTAATGAGATAAGTTATGACGATTACCTCATATTTGATAAAGCTCCTTTGGATCTATTCTCAAGGACCCTATAGATGTTAATTTGAGGATAGTATAAAAACTATAACTTATAGAAGGATTTTATAATATATATTTTTCATTTTTTGGTTAGTGATGTTACTCAAGGAAGTGTTCATACTATAGGATATGTGGCATACTTTTATAGTGAATGAAAGGACACACTTGGAATTACATAAGATACTTAAATATAATAAATTATTTCCCAAGTGAATGTTGAACCAAGTGGTAAAAATTTCTAGGATAATATAATTTAATGTTTAAATAACTTCAACCAATAATATTTTGAAAAGTCCATGTGGCATTTTAAACATTACCTTTTGGTTTTATCTCTTCGTTAACCAATTTTAACCTTAATCATGATACCAACATTATTAATACTTAGGGGTTATAAATTTATTTATTAAGTATCAATTGGATATTAAATGGCCAAGATATGAAATTGTAAACCATATCCCTTTATCCTTTACTAATTTTAGAATTTTTATGAATTTTAAATTATTTAATAATATTTTATTTAAAATTAAATCCTATTCAATTCATTTTATAAATTATCTATATATTTTTATATTAAAGAAATCTGTACTGATATGTAATTAAAAAAATAATATCATCAGATATAAATAATAAATTTTTAATAATTTTAAAATTCATGAGAAACCATAATTAATCTGAAAAATATATTTTTTTATTTTTAAAATCATTTAGTTTAAATTATTAACTGTTGGAGAAAGCATTGTGTCAATGTTGTGTAGGCCTTTAACATAAATATACCAAAACTCAAAAAAAATATTACCTAAATAAAATTAAATAAATCATGTCCAAAATGTAATTTTATATTCACTAATAAAATATTATTGTCCATATTTTTACTCATAAGAGATGTTACACGCAAGAGACGTACATTTTGGATTTTTCCCTTAAAATATTAATCAGGTCATTTTTAATAAAAAATGGAACCATTTTTCCATATATATAAATATTTATTGATTTTATTAGAGTTAATATAATTAAATAGAAATAATACATGTTATATAAATATTTTTAGAGACTTATCTCATTATTTTTAACCTCAATTAATTAATTTATTTTTACTGAGGTGACAAATATTTACCACGTTTACTATTAATAATGATAAAAAATTAGGTTATATTCCAAATTTGGAAATTATGATTTCAAATACATAATCCATTTTTGAAGATTAAATTTATATAATTGGAAAAATCAATAAAAAATATGGGTGAAAAATACGATGTAACCTATTTTTAGAAAAAAATATGGTTCAAAGAATAAAATTAGATTTATTATTATCGCATTCATATTAAAAAATTTCAAAAATTTCAAAAATATTTTATTGAAAATATGATTTCTACATTTCAATAAATTCATTAATTAATAGTTGTTAATTTAATTTTTTAATATAAAAAACATTATGCACATAAAAAAAATTTAAAAAAAAATATATTTTTTACATTCAAATGATATTTTCAATTGATAAATAATGAAAATTATATATATATGTGTGTAAATAATGTTTTATTATAATTTATTTTGACCCATTGAGGCAAAAAATTTGGCTCAACAATAACTATCACATTAAATAATAATAATTCAATAGTAAAACATGGTTCATTTAAACTTAGTATTTCATGCAATGAAAGACATAGAGTACATAAATATTATTTCATTGGAAACAAATATAATATTTTTGGATGTTATATACCTTCTTTCCATACCATTTTTGGAATTTTTGTTTCACATCCCCTATGTTTACATGTGGATTACCACTTCAGAAAAGAAATGTGATTCATTTTTCATTTTCTTAATACATGGATGCTTATAAAGTTATATTTAAAAAATGTGATTTTGAGGATATAATAATAATTTTATAAAGGATAATTATAATTTTCCTTTTATTCATTCTATACATTTAAAAGTGTAAACATCACTCATGTGTACATAGAGATTACCATGTCCACAACGAGATGTAATTCATTTTCAACACAAATTTATATTAGTGGTTATAAAATTTTATATAATGGTTAAATATGATACTTATGAAATAACTAAGATTTTGGAAAATATAGAACCATGATCAGTGTTTAAGGACCAAAACTGCTGAAAATAATTTGATAAATGAAGTAGTTAACACCATAAATGATTAATTTAACAGATAATTGTTAATAAGATGGTGTTTAAATGTCATAAATGGATCATATATGATATTATAAGTGTGTAAATTTTTATATCGGAGAATTTTAATAAAAATGAACTTATTATGTAGGAGGATAGAGTGCTTATGAATCGAGTCGGACATAAGGCAACACTTCTTCATATCAATATTATTTTATTAAGACATTTTTTATGTTATTCACCTATTTATGTTTATAATGTGTATATAATAAAACATTGAAATATTATATCATGGATACTTATTAATTAATGGTATTTTAAGTTAAAATTCAAATTATATTATCCAATGGGTTTTGATTCAAATGTTACCAAATTGGTAAGGGTTTCTCTTCTCAAATTATATTATTTGGGAAATATGTTATCTTATATAACTATATTATTTCATGATAAGGATATACTAACCATTTGATATGTTTTATCTGTAATATACCTATATTCATGTTACTTAATTTTTCATTTGAAGTTATTTTTTATTGGGGATATGATTAAAAATATAACATAATGGTAAGTGTTTTATGTTACAATCTCTCTTTTTCCCATGATTGTTTTTGCTTAAATTTTTTGATGATGAAATTCTATGACATATCTCTCAAAAAACCCATGAATTATATTAACCACATTTTTTTAATATTTCATGTTTTTCAATAATTTTCCTCTCTAGTAGTATGTAAGGGTCTAAAAAATTTTTTTAAATGAAAAATGATCTTTTTTTATTCAGTTAGGAATATTTATCTTTTATATCTATATTTTATATAAAAAAAATTCGCAAATTTCTTAATTATTCTACAATTATTTATTAAATAAAACTTTAGAGATGTTTAAATTTATACAAAATTTTCAAAACTAAATATCTTTTTCGTATTCTAAACAAGGCAATTTTTATCAAAATTATGAATTAAATTTTTATTTTAACATAAAACACATGATTAAATTTTTCAATCATCATGGATACTCTTTTATTTTTATATTACTCTATAATTTTCAATGTAACATTTGAAATAATTTTTTTTTAAAATTTTGAAATTTTTAGATTTTAAATATGTTTTTTCAAAATGAAATATTTATTTTCCTCAAGAAAATTTTCTAGTGATCTTTTAAAGGGATTTTAATATATAAAAATATTTTTTTTATGTTTATTATGTTTGATAATAGATATGATTCAACATTTCCATATTTATTTATTGTTTGGATGGTTTATGATTATGATGATGAAATATTGATGAAAGAAATTTTCTTGTTTCATGGGGTATGTTTTGATGAAATGATAAATGTTTTAATAATATTTTGGTATAAATATGAATGTATTATCTGTATGTGATGGGTGGTTCTATTATATCCATCCAATTCATTTGGTAAAGATTTATTTTTTATGATCTTAATGTGTATATATGAGTTTAATCATGAAAAAAGTTATATTGGTGGTTAGCCCAATACAAATAAAGGTACAAGGGAGGTTATCCCAAGACCGAAACTGGTACATGAGTAGTTATCCCAAGCCTATCATGTAAATAATTCCATATTTGGTAGTCTTGAAATATAATTTATATGATTATAATTTACCCCAATTTAGGCCACATTGTTATAATAAGATCTTATACCAATATTATTCTCTTATGGCTCATTTTCTTTTATTCCTTTTTGATTAAT
This sequence comes from Viscum album, assembly GCA_963277665.1. Lineage (NCBI taxonomy): Eukaryota > Viridiplantae > Streptophyta > Magnoliopsida > Santalales > Viscaceae > Viscum > Viscum album. The sequence goes on along the minus strand of OY728141.1, from coordinate 1,584,258,292 downwards.
GTCATATGACCATCTATGTTTTATTCCATGGATCATGATTATGATCTATCAATAATTGGATATGATATTAAATTATAGTCTATTTATATTATACACACATGATCTTATTATAAATAGATGATAGTTGATATCTTCTTTTTTTACCCTGAATGACATCTAATCTCACCCTTAATTAGTATATATTTTCCTCGAGATGGGTCGAAAGGTTTTATGTATGACATGTATCATAGGGCATCAAGTTATGATGATCTATTTGAGATATTATTTAGATATTTTATTTACCAATTATCTATATATCTATGTTTCCTTAGATACCAAAAAATTATAATTCTATCATATAACAAAATGATATGAATGAATATTCACCAAATAAGATGAAGTGTTTTTCTATGTAACTTTTTGGTCACCTAAATTGGTATCAGTTCATGGTTTAGTAATTTTTGGAAACTAGTATGACAAAAAATTAGTGATAATATTCGGATAAACCAAAGTATGAGATACCTTCCTAAGAGATGGAAACTAGAAAAATTATGGTTTTACTAGAAAATGCACCATTATTTAGATACTAGAATGTGGAAGTGATTGTGGAACCAATTCACCTAAGGGTTACAAATCATAATGATGCGAATCATGTATTAACTTTATCATCACTGGTGCATGATTAGGGGTCCTAATACTTCACACTAGGCTAGAAACCACCTACGGATATACCGAGTTTAATTAAAACTTTTTTCGTCAACGATTATGAAGTATTTGAATAGATAATGACTATGGATTAACTAGTCTAAACCCAAGGGTTCATAAATTTAAAATTTTATGTCATGATTTGGACATAATATGAGAGAATATTCATGATCATATGATTAGTTACTGTGATTATTAGTGCTCATACAATTATCTTTTTATTTTAGATAATTCTTTGAAATAGGATGAATCATGTTAATGTTGAATCTGATAGATAATTAAATGATTTTAATCATGAGGAACCAAATTAAATTGGAGCTGGCATGTAAAGGATTGTGATTATTCATAAATAACTATCTCAATATATGATTAACAAACATTGGTGTGTTTCCAAATGAACCAAATATGAGAAACATTTATTTTTAAGAAGACCATAGAGGAAAAAATATTCACCTTTTTATATGTTGAGAATTGGGGAAGAAACACCCTAGGAAATTTCATGAAGTTATAGGAAGATGTTTTACGTGTAGATTATAAAGACATAGAGTAAGAAATTTACATGTAAATATGAAGAGTTAAAAGGATGGAAATAAATTACATCTCAATGTACTATTTTTAAATTACTGTATTATGTGTGGGGAACTTGGGAATTATATAATTGAATTACCTAATGAAACAGATAACTCATAGACCAAATAAAGGCCAATACTATTATAATCTTTGAAGCTGAATGACTAAAATGTTTATCTAAACTAATCCAAAAATTTTGATATTCAAGTATTTTATTTTTGATATTTGGGTAATATGAATCATGAAACATCTATGTATTTTTTTCATTATTATTGCAAGAAGGATTTGATTTCATATTTTGAATGGTACCAATAATAAAGAAATGTGATTTATTTGTGATGTGATATATTTTTTGGAATAAACATGATTGAGGGATAGTTAACCCTAAATATCTTTCAAATATTAGTATAATAATGTTTATTTGGGATAAATAGATGGATGATATTGATAATGAAAATTTGATAGTATTGGTGACCTTGTAATTGATTAGTTATTTGATTAAAATTTGATTTGTGATGAATTTTAATTCATTTTTTTGTATATATGGATTTTATATAATAGTCTATGATTTTGTTAAAGGAATAAGGATGTGGTTATTTTTGGAAGCATTAATATTTTCATTGATTTTTTTTTGTGTTTAAGATTATTTTGTAAATGTATTATAAATGTTTTAATAGAATATATGATCATGATATTTATTTGTTTGGTTGGTGGGATAATGAACTACTTTATTTTGGGATAAATGTTAGTGTTCAAATTGGGAAAGGGGATTTCTTCAAATATTTATGAATTTTTTGGGTCTATAATTTTTTCAAGAATATTTTAGAGGATTTTTAAGGTTATATATTTATAGATTGGTTTCAGTTGAGCATTGGGTGTTATTCATAAAGTTTTAAATAATAATTTCATTATATGGATATTTATCCACATCTGATAAATTGATCTAACTATTTTGGTTTTGGAAAATACCTAAAGATAAAAGGAATGAATTTCATTTTTTATGGATATTTTTATCTAATGAAAGTTAATTTTAGTACTTTTGGTATGAAAAATTAATCTTGAATATTCATTTCTTAGATTAAGGGATGGTATAAAAGTGCACATTGATCGAAGAAAAACAATTAGATGAAACTATGATTATGAAAAAGAAAGAAATCAAGTAAGTATATTTTATTATGTTCTCTATATTTATTAAAAAGAATCCCTAAAATCTAGGAAATGGATCTTGAAATAAACAATTAATATTTTATATTCATTTTTTATGAATTTATTCCCGTCTACACCCATCATTGATTTACGGTTTTATGGTCATTAACCTTTCCTTGAAAATGTTCTCTATCACTCTCTATTATTATCCAAACATTATATTTCTCCACCATGACCCTATTTTCACATCCTAGTTATGATTTTCATATCTAGGATAATGAAATTGTGTTATCTTAGGGAAACATTATGTGTCTCACTTCACCATATCAAATAAATATTTATTATCCCTTTGTACGATACAGTTTTTGAAAAATTTATATTCAAACATTAAACCCTTTGTTACGAAGAGAAAAATTGTGATGACATAACTCATTTTTTGGGGGAATACAACACCCTAAAAATTTATTTAATATAACACTATACACAATATATTTCTTTACATGTGACAATAATATTTATGCATACTATGATAAAATATAAAAAATTTTATAAATATGATCAATATAATCTATTCGTTAAATTAGTGGTATAGATAGGAAAATAAATTATTAAAAATATGTATAATGGTTTAAAATCAAAAAAATTAATTGATTAATGCATACTAAATAATTACTCAATTTACAGTAAAGTCCTTTTATGCTTCAAAAGTATGTTATCTTAAAAAATTATTTTTATTGCATTTTGTAAATAGAAATTCTAATTATTATCTATTTTTTATATTTTTTTGGAAATTAATATCTTTTTTGAAATTATCATTTCAGTATTATCACTGGGTGATTTTTTTTGTTTTTTCTAAAAATGTTTATTTTTTAGTGAAGAGTGAAAATATTAACTTTTTGTAAATTTTTCATTTATTTTCACTAAATGATATTATTTAAAAATGTCATTACATCTTTGATTTTATATTAAAGTAAAATATGTGTCATTTAATTTTGAAATAATCTAATTAATTTTATAGACATAAATCTTATACTTGATTTTAATATATGTTCATTTTAGTGCTTGAAAACGTATTTAACTAAAACATGATATATATGCGTAATATGTTTTTTATCTTTGTAAATTAAATTAATAACTATTGATAAATTTTTAGATTACGTATTCAATCATATATTTTATCATTAATTTTATTTTTTTACTGGTCAAGGAATATATGTAAATTTAGTTTTATGAATAAAAATTCTTTTTTTTGAAAAGCGAGTTATCTTGGTTGTTTTACTTATATTAAAACTAATATATACTAGTTATAGAAAAAATATTCGATAAAATTATTTCCAAATTTTTAATCATAATTTATAAATTTAGTAATGATACAAATTTCACATTTTTCATACTGAATAGTAAAAATAGTTTAAAATTTGTTACAACGATTATTGTTAAAATGGGGTTTTGGGGTGCTTAATCCATGAGATAAAGGTATGATTTCTAAATAAATATATCTACATTTTATTTATTGGAGATATTTCAATCATATATTATCTTAAATACCAATAATATTCCATTTTCATATATTATAGTTGAGAAATAAATTAATTATATTTAAATCCTTTATTTAATTCTAATTGGGACATCTCCTTCACTTATAAAAGGGAACCTTCTATCCAAATTTTTTTAGAAAACATTATCCATTTATCATGAATAACCCCTAAAAAATAATTTCATAAAATCCCTTACTATGTATTAAAGTTCCCCATATGATAAAAATACCATCCTTTCAAGGATTAAGGTGCAAGCCAATGGATATTTCTCAATGAATATGTATAACTCTTAACTGAGTACTTTGAATTTAATTTATTAATAAACCGTGTCTAAACCTATTTATTCCATCATAAAATTATGAAAATAGTATTTTAAATATACATATATATTATGATGATGATTTGATGACCCTTTCCCAACTATATTCCATCAAATGGGAAAGTAATGTATTGCTCATGCATACATGTGGACTAACACTTCTACATTGCGATATGATTCATTTTCCATCACAATATTTCATTGTTTTTTGTTCTGATTGATGTAATTTTAATATATAATGTTTATGAAATAATTATTATTCTTTAATTTTAACTTTTCTATCTTATTTCCATCCCATCCCTTGAAAAATGATAATATCTCTCATGCATATGTGTGTACTGCCACCTTCATGATGCGATGTGACTCATTTTTCATTTCCACCATACATATAAATTAATAAATATATATTTAATTAATATAGATTTTATTTTACAAAATAATGATTTTACAAATGGGTATTATTATAAATCTTTCTTTTATGCCACCAATTAGAATATGGAAACAACAATCATATGTACATATAAATTATAATCTCTACAAAGTGATGTAATTCTTTTTTCATCATCACTTTATACAAATGATTATAAAATTTTATATAATTATTAATTAATATAATTAACTCAAGAATAATATTATAGAGATTATAGGAGCATGATGAATAGACAAGTGTTGGAACTTTTTAAATAAAAGATACATGATAAAATAAGCAGTTAACACCCAAAATAAGGATGTTAAAAGAGAATTGTTAGTAAAAAGGTTTTGTAATGTAGTAAGTGGATCATATATGATATAATAGTTATTTAATAATCTCATTAATTTTTTATTTTAACTATTAATTTATTATATATGTGGTTATTGTGCTTACGAATAAATTTGAAAATATGGTATGGTTCTTCGTCTAAATATTGTTTCCTTGGGATATTTTTATTTTAGGTACATATTTTGGTTTATGTGGTGTATATACTTCCCATTTTACATGTTATATCATGGATACATATAAATTCATTTTAATAAAATATACTATTCAAATTAATTCACCCTAGGGTTTTGATATGAATGTTATGAAATTGGTTAGGGTTTGTCATCCTAAATTTTATTTTGTGGGACATATGTTTTGTTATGAACCAATATTATTTTATAATGGTTATCTACTACACATTTGATATGTTTAATTATTTATATACTTACATTCTTGGGATTTGATGTTTTATTTGATGTTATTTCTTTCATTGGGTTTACGATTCAAATGTTGCTATACCAGTAAGTGCTTTTGTAAATAAAAAATAAAAATTTAAAATATATAATGTTAATAAAAAGACTTATATTTGGTAATTAATGTGGATTTCTTTTTTTTAGTTTTTCTTATATCCAAGTGATGTTAAAAAATCCATTCAAAAAACATTATTTTTCAATACTCACCTAAAAATCAATTACTTTAGGAAAATTAAATGAATTATAAGATTATATTACCATGAGAAATCCCAATTGTTTTTGGTTATTGTTATATCAAAGTGTAGATATCCATTATATTTCAAAAATAATATAAATTATAGTATTTTAATTATTTTTAATGTATAATACTATAATTTGGACAAAGTTAAGTTCCAAAAACATAACAGTCATGAAACTAAATGGTTTCCTTATATAATAAATCACTAAGAGTAATTACTTGATGTATGTTAAAAGAACAATAGATACAATAGGGTGGATAGAACTATCATACATCCACTAATTAAATGTGTAGTGTTTGTGATCAACTAATTAGAATTATCCTATTAATTAATTTTCATTGAAAAGGTTCTTCCATACTCGCTAGGCCAAGAAGGTTGTATACTCTAACCTTCCTCTATGATACATGGATTAGGGAATTGGAATAGAAAATTCTCGATTTCTCCACACATAATACATTAAATTTTTAATGTTACCCTAGGAAGAGTTCTAAATCATTATCCACATGTTAACTATTTATTTTATTTTACCTTGACAGTTTTATTTGTGATGGTTCATTTAATACAATTAAAGCATCCTCTATTCCCCTTGAGAAAATTACTCTGTAGGGTCTTTCCATATTTTTTACATATTGGTTCATGAATATCCTTTTTTATATAATATTAATTTGTTGAATTTACATTATCCTCCATCTGTATATTTATTAGTGAACTCATTATTTCCACTATTTTTACATTGTTAATCATTTTTCATGATAGTTGGTTTAGCATAATCACTAAATTTTTCCGTCCATCTCTCATTCTAATGGGTTGATTAATGAGGTAATTTTCACATTTTCCTTCAAATAATATATTAAATCAATTACTTTTAGTTTCATCTAGCACTAGAACCCAAATAAGGTTAATGTGATTGAGAAAAAAGTATTATTATAAGAGAAATATACTAGATAACCAAATGTATGTTTAAATATTATATTTCTCAATTTTTAATATCATCATGTTAGCCTATAAATATTTTTGTTATAGATATACAACTATTTATTTCACCATTATAATTCACAATTTAACCAATATCATTACTAGATAAACATATATAATCCTTGGTTTAATCTATACCAATCTATATTCTTTATAGTTTACCTTAGGTTGGGTTCTCTTAAACTTCTCAACACAGATACTCAAAGTTACTAAAAAACCAATCCTTCATAGCAATTCATAAAGATAATTTAATTATTTGAAGCATAAACCTAGGGAGTTTCAAATTAGGTGTAGAATATTAGGCTCAACCTTCATGAATCAGGGTGATGAATGAATCAATACATAACCAAGACTTTTAAGGGAGATTACCAATAAGTTCATTTTTTTCACAGTTGTATACACTTTTAGTATCTAGATAAGGATTTATTTTTCTAGAATTCCATTTACTCATGTATTTAATAATATTTTGGGATATAATCCTATACATATAATTGTCTCTAGTATTTTCACTAAGTTTCCCTAAACTAGTCCCCAAAATGACTAAACCAATCTCAGAAAAAAAAACCATACTCCAATGCCAACAAAAGACACTCATTATAAATATAAGAAAAATAATACAATTATCTCATGATTTAAATAAAAAATCACACAAATAGTTAAATAACCCATTTATCAAATGGTATCATGTCTTGAATATTTTCTCAATAAACATCATATTTTAGAATGATTTTAGGATTTTATACAAAATCATGCTCCTCTAGATGCTTTTCAAGATATCTCACATCACAAAACAACCTTAAAGACATGGGAATTAGAAATATAATAAAGGGGTGAGATCAATTGTACAGTTTTGGAAAATTTATATCATAAAGTGTTAGATAATAAGCATGATGGAAAAAAACGAGAAATGAATAAATATCATGATAAAATATAATAAGACCATGTATGATAATTATAAAACCTAATGAATAAACATGATATCATAAAAATATTCTTATGGAATCGTAAATGATATGACATGGTTCAAACATATATCATTAGTCATAAAACTTATTAACAAGATGTAAAAGTGTATAAAAGTTAAAAATAAGTCATTATTATGAAAAACAGAATTTTATGAAAAAAATAAGTCTTGTAAAATTGGGATAACATTATAAACAAATTGGTAATGTGTCATAACCATAATCATATAAAAACCTATTTGATTAAACCCATTATTCTCACTCTTATGTGAATGACTCATTATGTCCATACATGAAAATGTAATAATTGAAATCATGACCTTTAATATGTAAACAAAATGATTATTTCTATATATAACCAAGTCATGATATAAAAATATAAAACAATGAAGTTTAGGGATATATAGGATCCCAACCATAATCATACAAATTTATGTATTTCATTTTAAATATAAGTAATCCTAATGTAAATAACTGATGGAAGAAGAACAAGTTTTTAGAATTATCAGATAAAATGAACCTAAGATATTATAGGATATAAAACTATAATTTTACAAAATTATTTATAACATAATTATATATATAATATAATAGAGAAATAACTTCATGAGAGATAAAACTTGGTGGAAAAATATAAGGAAAAATACAAAATTTTTTATGAAACATTTTTTAAACATTTTTATAAAAGATAAATTGTAAATTACATTTAAAAATAGGTGTGGTTGGAAAGAGAATAATTTTTTAAAAAATTATTATAAATATTTATAAATAAATGATCCTTGAAAACAGATGCGGGTTCAGAAAATAGAAGTGAATATAACATGAAATAATTACTTTTAAAATATTTTTTCGTAATGAATAATAGAAAATGAATAATGTTTTTAAAAATTTAAAGTAAATATAATTTTAAAATATTTCCTTTTTAATATAATCTTCAATAATGAAACCCTAAAATAGATATAAAAATTATAGAAATATACTGATTGATTGATAAAACCTTTAATTTTGGAAGGACAAAAAACCTTTTGATAATTTTGAAATAACCTTTCTGAAAAACCACTTAAATAAAAAGGATGATGGAATTTTTTCATTATAATAAAATAATAGTATTAAATAAGTCATTAAATATAAATTAAATTGTCAATTCCACTAGTTAATGGGAACATTTTAGGGAATTAAAAACAAGTACATCGTAGAAACATCGGTTAAAATAAATATAAATTATTGTTATCAAACATTTATTTTAAGAAAACAATATAATAAAAATGGGATGAGAATTTGGTGTGGTCATTATTTTCCTAGAAAGTATGGTGGAAATAATACATAACATCATCACTGGTTATAATATATATTATTATTGTATCATTATCGTGGATAAATATTTATTATGAACCAAAAAAATATTTAAGTCCTGAAAACCCCTTAGAGCCTTAGTAAAATTTGACTCAAAACCCCATGAGAGGTACAATCATAAAAATAAAATTTAATATCATGAAATATTAGATAATTAAGATAAAAATTAAAAATTTTAACCATTTAACCTTTTTAAAATTAATCATGGTGAGTCGCTTAAACATGTCTCAATGGGTTCAAATTTGAGACAAATAAACCCTTAAAAATATCACATCCCTTTAAGTAATCATCCATTGGAATTAAACCCATGTGATATAATCGTAAATACATGAAAATGAAAGGTGAAATAAAATTGTATACAATCATGGGATAAAATAATTAATCTTAGAATTATGGGGTTCAATAAAAACCATTGTAACCCCAGGAATGAAAAATGAGTTATAAAAAATACTTGTGACTTAACAAATATTCTAATAAAAACAACTTCAAAGAAATTAAGAATTATTTTGAAGTTAAAATACCATTAATAATAATAATACATGAATTTTAATATCAAATTTTAAATATATACACAATTTAAAGTAAATATGGTGTATAAAAGAACATGTGTCTCAAATAAAGATGTTTTGAGATGAAACAACTACAACTTTTAAAAAATATGGGCACAAAAATGATGAGAATGATAACTTGAAATTAAAAATTGAATATCATTAATTTTAGTCGAATTAGGGTATAAAAATTAAATTTTTTAGTAGGTACACCATATAAATTTAAACATTTCCTATAAAATCAACATATTTAATTAGTTTAATTTGATATGTATACCCTTACCTTCTTTACATTCTTATATAAAAGCACTATATGTTCAGTAAAGAAAACAATTATCATAATGACTAATTTATTAACCATATTTACACATAATTGTATTTTTAATTTCCATTTAAAATTACTATTTTATTTTATATTAGTTTGTTTCTACCTATTTTACAAAATCAAGTGTTTATAGTTTTAACCATTTTTAGTAGTTTCATAGGAGTGGTGTCAATCTTAATTAAAAATCCAAAAAATTTTCATTCCAAGATCACTAGTCTTATTATAATTAATTAATAATACTGATTTATATATTTTAAATTTCCTTCCATGGGTATATTAATATTTATCAAATAAGATGAAGTAAACAAAAATAATTTTTCGATGATTTTAAACATAGGAATTATTTTTCATAATTAATTAGTTAAATATGATTTTATCTTTTATAGAACGGAGGTAAAAATAATTTTTTACATATACTTTCCATAAATTAAGCTTTCATAATATTACATTATATAATTTCCTAGCACAATTCAGGTGGGTTGTCAAAAAAACCATCTCTTGAAGACACTTTAACTCGATTAGCGAGTATGATTAAAGTGGTGTTTATTTTGACATATCATAATTATAAAATAAGAATAAATTTATTATTTTGAAATATATATTTTATTAAACAATTTTGAATATATTTTCATAAATAATAAAAAATTGTTAGAAAAATGAATGAATGATTCTTTTTGGAGGTGGTATTCCACACAACACATGATTAACTTTTCAGATACTCAATAAATGAGAGAGATATAGGTGGTTATTATGTGAAAACATAGTAATAATAAATAAATTATATATAATATTTATTCATAAATACCATCATTACGATAGACACTGTAGCAGCAGATATTGTAGCAGCTGTAGACACTTTAGCAGTGGTGAGTAATGTAATGGCAGGTACTATAGTAGTGTTATTCATAGAATGGGTGTTGGGAAAAAAATTTGGGCTTACAGGCCATATAATGGGATCCATGACCATTGGAACTTTAGTCTATGTATTGGGTCTCCCTCTACCCAGTCAAAAGAGGTCTTTTATTTACTTTAATAATAAAACGAGGCTTCAGCCCCAACCATTAAAAAAAGTGAATAAAAAATGGTTTTTCCATTTTTATAGTAACATCTAAACACACAAATAATTCGGATGTTATTATTATAATATGAGTGTGCTATGATTATATATAAATTAATAGAAGAGAAATGTTAATAATGATGTCTTACATATATTGATACCTTAAAGAACCTCTTGATGAAGGCCATGGATTTGAGGGAAATTGGATAATTTATGGTGACCCAGGGGACTATAGATTATTAAGGAATTAAAGGAGAGTAAATTTGGTTAGGTTAAAGTATAATTTTGAAATATTAATTAAGTATTTAAAGGGTGGAGGTGACCTTCTTATATAAGAGAAGAAGAGGGATAATTGATGGAAAACACTGGTAAGTAAGATATATTAATGGATATGAATGATATTTAGGTGAGCTAAGTGATGGATTGTTTTTATGATTTGTTGTTATGAATTTAAAAATGAACAATTTTTTCTCTAAATTTTTTTAAATATCATTCCAATTATTGAAAAATAAAGCCACTTTAGATTTCCCATTTAAAAATTTATTACTCTTAATTAAATATTAATCATGTCAATTATTTTTATACTAAAAATATATGTTAATAGTGATTACAATATTTTACTGTGATGAATAGAAATTTGGGGACCATTTATCTTAACTAAATTTTTGTGTATGATAAAATAATATTATAAATAAAAATATATAATGTGTTCAAAAAATATTTTTTTAGAAATATATTATTTTAATCATTAAGTGTTAGTATTTTTTAAAATTGATTACCAATTAAATGTGTGTTCTTTTATTTTTATATGTTTTTAAACTTAATATTTAGTCATTAAGATATAATTTAATAATTTAATTTTAATAATAAAAAATATTTAAAAATATTTTATTCTTCTAAAAATAATCATTTTACTTAGGTAACGAATATTTACCGAAAGTAACGAAATATTTTTTCCAAAAACAATGTATACTTTATTAGGTTATTTGAGCCATTGATTTTAAATTTGAAATACATTTATATTTTTTAAATTTATATAAAATGATTTTAAAATAATTATGTATTATGTATTTAATTCTTTTTTAAAAAAATATTACTTCTTTTTTAAAATATAAAATAAAATCTTATAATTAAAACATGATATTTCAAAATATATAATTTTAATTAAAAGAAATAAATATATTCAAGAAAATTGTTTCTTATGTTTTAAGAATATAATATATCCAAGAGAGGTTACAATGGTAATTTTATTTTAAAAATAATATTTTATACTATTCACCTATAAATATATTATTCCCAAAAAATTCAAAAACACTATTAAGTAAAATCACCATTGATAAATAAAAAAATTATGTTAATTTTTTCAAAGTCACATCCTAAAATTGGTAAATTTAACTTTAAAATGGAATAAAAAATATCAATAAAAATATTATAGGGAATAATTTTTAGTATATTAAATATTTTTCTTAAATCAGTGTTAATCATAAATATATCAAACTTGAAAAAAAATCCACTTTATAAACCACATTTTAAGAATAGTAAGATATTTTATTCATTTGTTAGCTTCACTAATTTAGTTTTATGTTTAAGGAAAATTTTATTTTTTTGTTTATATATATATATATATTCATTTACATATATTTAATAATTCTGTTACCACTGTTTATATTATTAATTTTATAGCTACCTTATGATGGCCGATATTTGTTTGGTTTTTGGTGTTCTGTGTGAAGATAACTATAGATCACAATATTTATTTAAGTAGAAAATTTGGAGTCAATAAATTTTTGGTTTCAAATGATTCTATGCCTTCAGATGAAAGGGTTTTATATACTTCATACATGAGATGAATTTGGATATGTGTGAATATAGTTGGATTTTAATTTGGGTTTTAACATAATATATGATTTTTTCATAGGGTCACACATCAATATAGTTTTATCATATTTATTTTATTTACAGAATAGAATTCAAAACTAAATCACTAGAATCCTGAATATATATAATGGGAATGTATTCAGTATGTGTAAAATAAAATAAAACCCCATAATCAAATAGTAAGAGTTAGATTCATTCCAAAGTGAACACATACAATTAAATCAATCCTTCAACTAGGAAGCTTTATACTAATGCTTGGATCACTTATATTATCCAGTGTGAGGTGTGGTGGAAATGGCTAATCCTAGGGGTTTGGTAACCAAATATTTCAATAATATTAGAGTTATTCAGCTAGGAATCATATGAGATGGGATACTAAAGTAATACAGTATATTTTATCCATATGATGGATTAGAATAAAGATCAATATGATCCAATATCAAACTGTCATATGTTATATGATTGGAATAATGAATTACCTAAACTACTAAGTAGGCATATTTATATTAAAGCAAGCACATTACATGGAAAATTATAGATCTATTCTCACTAATAGATATTATTTAAATAAAATGGGGTTATAATTTTTGTGGGATAACATTTAATAAAAGTTTTTATTAACTTAATTTAAAAAATGATACTCTTATAATAAATGATTTTATTTTAAATATATGAATTCATGAATAGAAAAATATGGAACATAATACTCATCTAAAAAAAATTGTTACTCACAGAACACATGGACTCCTTAGTGCTACACTACCAGGCTAAGGGGTCACTACCCCCTCCCTATAATGGTACACCAACTGAATGAATAATATATAAATAGAGATAATAGTGCCTTAATCGCATATTTAATAGTCCATGAGTTGGAGACTAGCATCGAGGGAATATCAGTCACACACATTTGTGGGATTAACTTGTATAAATTATAATATGTAACATATAAGAATGAAAAAACATTAATAGATACCATTCAAAAACCTGAAAAATTCCCAATACATGTAGAATTATACATTTACTTAAATGAAACTATAAATTCTAAAATAAAGACAAGGTCAAGATAATGAATTGCAGCAACTCCTAAATGCTACTTAAGGACTCCTATAACATATTAATGTCCTTCCTGATCAGTAACGGGTTCGTATTAACCTAAAAATATTACATATTAATAGGATGAGAAAAAAACATATATTCTATGGGATCATCCCTCAAACCCTTCATAAAAAATGTGAAATAATACTATTAATGTTTAATGGATAAAAAAATAATCAAACTCATTTGAAAATAGGTAATATTATTTTATCATCCTCACTGTGGTCCTCTCCCAAAATAAATCATAAAGGAAAACCATTATATATTAAAATAATGTATCTAAATGAAGGTACCCAGCTTCCATTTCTTCACTGATTTTTTGATCTCACACACCAATGACTACATTTGGTGTGCGTCCCCCGATAAGTCATATTACACCTCATTAAATAGTATTGTATATATTATTCCTTAATATAGAGATTTGCATCTCAACATCACTATATACTAGAAATAACCATGTGTATTCCTTGAATCCCTTAAATCCTATGTATGTGTGTTATACCATAATTCTTCATAACCCATATGTGCATGCAAGGGGGAATACAAAGCCACCATGCTCAGATAAAAGAATTTAGTATACCTCAATCCATTAGAGACAATAGATAAATGTATTGTAAAACCATGATCATCACAACCCTGATATGAAATCACCATGTACTATAAGATATAATTTTATAGGATACACTTACACATCAACTTATAGAGGGAGAGTAGGAGAGATAGAGAAGTCATCCATATATTTCTTCACCATTTTAGATGTTGGATAAAAAACCCCAAAAACATTTAGGTGTTATTTATTCTATCTTATCTGGTGAGGAAGCATATTAAATTGTAAAATATATTTAATATCATGAGTAAACCACACTAAGAAAAAAACCAAGCTTTAGAACCATCTTACACAATCATCATGCAGGACCCTCAATTGCCACTACAATGGTCTTGGTTATAAATAAGCACACAATAATCACAATTCATGTTAATTAAATAATATTAATTAATATATTATTACTATTATACTTTAAATAAATAAAATTTAATCTCATTATAGAAACAATTTATGGAAATTGGAAATCCATAATTTCAATCTCAAGTATGTCATCATTATCAATACAATACTAAAAATTTAATATACTTCCATAAAAAAATGCCATACCATTGGTAAATTATTTATTCAAATATTATTAATATATTATATGGGTACTTTAGGTATATTCATAATATACAAAAACTGAATCTCATATTCCTTACAGAGTGTTTGACTTTTTCAGGTGATGTGAAACCATTAAATAACATTTAGGGAAAAGGCTAACTTGAAATCCTCAAGTTAGAAAAGCATTGATGAAAATTTCGTTATTTTAAATCATATCAACCAAATCTATGTCCCATACCATTTCAAAAAACATCAATAGTCCAATCATCAAAGGAATAACCATCACCAAAATACAGGGTCCCAACCCATTTCTTATACAAGGTTCCCATCTATATCAAAAAAACAAATAACCAAACAACCTTGACCTCTTAGGGCATTGATCAGAAAGGTAAAAAAACTGCACAAGGTTATTAAAAAACCACCAAAAGGATATAAAATTATTATAAGACACAGAAATTGCAACTATATTTTCCCTCACATTAGAAAATGCTCACTAGATATAAAATAAAGGCACACAAGCTTCTAAAACAAGAAAAACATCACATATCCCAAAATTATTTATCTTTAGAAAGAAATAATTTTAATTAACATAAATAATAAAATGTAAAATTATTAATAGGTTTTCTATATTAAAAAAATATAACACAATGACTATTAAAATCATAAAAAAACTTAAGATGTATTATGATTTCTTCAATTTCCATCATAAACATTAGAGAACATATATAAAATTAAATTTTCTTTATCATTAACCACATAATTAAAATTATCCCAAATATATGTAATTTATCTTATATTTAATAATAAATCCATGTTAAACACTACCAAAACCAAAACATAAGGATATAAAATTTTCTTAGCAAAACAATAGGAAGAAATAGGCATAAATAAAATACAATCACAATCCCATATCATAACATAATTATTCCTTCCAATTCCACATTATTATCTATATTAGGTAAATTAGAACATTAAAAAAAGTATTAAATCATGATAATCCCACAATTTAACCTTAAATAATGATAAAGGTAACATATCCCCTACATAAATATGAAAATATCAATATTCTATAAAAAATAATGGAACAACAAGCACTATACTCCAATAAACTCTCCAATAAGAAGTTATTGATCCCTGAAATACCAACTCCAAAAGATCTATCTATAATTTATCTATAAAAAATATAATAAAATAAGATAAAAACCCCACCATAGAATATTGAAGAACAATGGAAGATGAAAAACCATCAGAGAATGAAAAACTAACATTAGATCACCACATATCGGTATATAGAATGTGTATGTCGAATATTATCAAAGGTGATAGAAATGAATTATAAAATACCTCCCAATTATCATGATATTGATAGTGTAATTTTGATGAATTATGATTTCAAATGGTTTTTATAAATTTTTAAGAAAACTGGAAAAATGAAGATTTGGAGAAAGACCCTACACTATGTTGAAAAGGTGTCAACACGAGATAAAAAACCACATCACAATGTAAGTGACCACACCACAGAACACCTGATAAAATCAATGTTAAAGATTTGAAACATAGTCAATGAAAATATCCTTTAAACCTATAAAACATACCATTCTTCATGTGAACCACCATTCTGCATAATTCTATTGCCAAACAATGTGGTTATTTCGTAATTCATTCCTAAGACATAGTGACCTCAAAATAGAATGAACCCCTTGAAAAAACCCATCAAACCTACATACCTTATATTCCCATCCATTATTTAACCTCATATACTAATTTAACTCTATTATATAATATGATAATCTATTCTGCATCATATCTCTACATCAAAATTTTTATCTTAACTCTCCTCCTTCATCCTCTTAGAATTTTACTAGAATCTCAAACTCCTAAAACAGAAAATTTAATGGGGTAAAAATTTCCAAAAACATTAAATAAAATAACTTCTAAATAATTATTATACATATATATTTAAAAAAACTAGAATAAAAAAGGGGTCTGAACAGACACCAAATGAGATACCACTTAAGGATCTCCTTGTAGCGGGAACACAACCAACCACAATGGGAACAAGCATAAAACATATCACATCACCAACTAACTAAAAAATGATATCATAGGGATTATACCTTCTAAGGGAAAGGAAAATATCAAAATAGTAAAAAATAGAAACAATCTCAAAATAAAATACAATGGTATATAATACAACCAACCATGTAATAAACAAAGCATTGAAGGAATAAAGGCCAATCACTAAACAATATGGGATATTTTGAACACATATATGACACCAAGTAACAACATATCACCTTGAAGACACTATTATATCATTTTATATGAATATAAGACATAAATTTCTAATTATATGACTTATCATTATGGTTTTGAATCTTGATAAGCCACTCCTTGGTAGTCACACCATTTTCCACATCCAGTTTCCCTAATATGTGAATCAATAATAATCATGAAGATACCAGAAAAGTTATAAAATGATAAATATATTTGGAATATGAATCATCTTTGGTGGTAGTGATATCAAATAATACATTTATCTGAACCAAAAAAACCTTGAAATGTTCAATTAACTTGAGAGAAGTCTAACTCCCATAATCGAACATTCACTACCCATGACGAGGAGACACCTTAATAAACATGTGATTTCTAAAATAAAAATCCAAATGCCTACAACGATTATTTTCCTAGATCATATGAATTTCCTATTGTAACACTATGAAAATTTAGTTTAAAATAAATCTATGCAATATATATTTATTAACACACAACATCGATCATTATACAAAATGTGATATATTAGGAAAATATTATTGAAATGTGACCATTATTACCCAACCATTAAATTTTATTTACTAGTAAGAATAATAAAATCATAATATATATATATATAAAGATTTAAAATAATATAAAATTATTTATTTATATACAATAAAATGTAATAAAATTTTAGTAGAGTAAATTAATAATTAAAAATATGTATTTTTTCAAAATTAGTTTTTATTACATTTTTTCACTGGGAATTTTAAGAAATTTATAATATTTTAAAAAATATATAATTTTTAAAATTTAATATAATTTTTTAAATCATAATATCAATATTATTTTAGTTTTATTTTTTTGAATTTTTTTAAATTTTTTTTTGACTAGTGGAAAATACTGATATTTGAAAAACTATCATTCCTTTTCATTAAATAGAGAAATTTAAAAATATAATTTTTTTTGTATTTGAACTTAATATAAAATAATTATCCTCTAATTTAAAATAATCTAATTTATTACATATAAATAAAAATTTTAATTTATAATAATATAACTTCTTTATTGGAATTAAAAATACATTTATCATAAAATTCTTTATATTCATAAAATGTGTTTTTATATTCATAAAATAAAATAATATATATTATTAATAATTTTATTTAAATTTATATATTATATATTAAAAAATATATTATAAAATTAATTTGAATGTTTTCCCTAGGAAATGAATTAAAGTCTAGTTTTTATGCATAAGAAGGGATTTTTCTAAAAATGGGTTTCATTGCATTTTCTCACTCATTTTAAAAATAATCTATACAACTTAATGAAATTTAATTTGATAAAATGGATTCCACAATTATAACTATAATTATAATATTTTATGAGGCCACTATAATATTTAGGAAAAAATTATTAAATATGGCATTTCATTGGTACAACCACTATTATAGCAGTGGAAATTTTCATCACAACCTAGTCCTAAACTATGATAATAGACCATTCATAATCATAGTTTAAATAGTGGAATTATATGTAAAGCCAAATTTTAAATCCTGGAAATATCTAAACTCATATCACAAGAAAAATTCATCAAAATAATGAGTAGCATTCCTTTATTTTCACCAAAATCCAAATAAAGAACAAACAACAAATAAAAAACTAATACATGATCATATATATAATACTATGATTTTATATTTAGTAAAAATAAACCAAATGATAGATATGTAAATAAATAATATATTCATAAATTATATCAATAGTGTAACATGAACCACCATCAACGACATTATCATCTACCCCATTATCAATAAAATTACCATCATCATCAACTTATGTGCCACCAAGAATACTTTCATGCCCACCAATATCTATATCATCATCATCATCATAATTACAACCAGAATATCAGTGAAAGCTACAATATCATCTTTATCCATATAAATCAAGAAAAAAGTCAATAAATAACCATCAACATTTATTCTACCCTCAAGTTAAAGTATAGATCATATAGCTGATGTCGGTTTGAATAATAAGCCATTTTTCATTATTTTATTCTATCAAAACTCTGGTCAAAGTTGTTTATCCTCTATCTTGATGGTGAAATTTAAATATTCATTGGTAACCATACCAATATATATTTTATAAGATTCAATTTTTGAATACCAAAATTTTGATGACACTATTTTCTTTGCCGGTTTACAATGAACTCTTCCACTGTCTACATCACCTAAGGTGTGATGTAAATAATATTTTGATTTAAAAATGTATGGATAATTATCTACTATTGTTTCTATATAATCCTAAAAAATGGTCTTAAAATTTTAGAAGATAATAAGAAAAATGAATAATAAATAATATGCATATAACCTAAAAAATATAAACAAAATGTAAAATAAAAATCATTATTATAATTTTATCTTATGTCTCCCGATTCATAGTTCTTCAGTAATTCGTTTTTATACTGGTAAAAACAATGATGATTGAGGAAAACATCCATCAATATATATATCTTATTTTTTTCCCAAATATTTAGAATATATCAATTAAAATTTAAATATATATTCAAGGTTAAATGATATATTTTATATTACAACTCAGAATCTGGCATTGAAGTGCACCCAAATGTAGGAATATATTTCATATAACTCTAATTATTTATCTTCCTTATAGATGACTCATTTACATAAAAAAAAATATAATATAATTTTAATAAGTGATAATGGATAAAACATTACTATTTAAACTTAAAAATTCAACAAGTTCAAGAAATAACATAAATTACTTGGTTTTCCAAATTTTATAAAACCAAATGTACTCATAATCATTAAATTTAATTTCAACTAACAAACCAAATAATTAATTCAAATACAGTATGAAATTAACATCATATATTCTAATCATTTAAAAATTTCAACGACCACCAATTAAAAAAAGAAGAAGAAAACTCAATTTTTATACCATTATTAATCTTAAATTAATATATAAAATAAATAATTTCCAAGGGAAGATAGAATATATGAACTCTATATAAGTACATTTGGGATGTTTTAATTAAGTTCAATATATAAATATTTTATTTTATTTTTTTGCATTACCTATTCTGTTTGGTTTCATTTAAATAACAAATATTTTATTTAGAGTTTTATATATTATGTTATATTCTATTTTCTTTTAAATAATGGAGATATTAGTGTTTCCAAAAAAGAGATGTTATATGTTTGAGTATGTCATTTTTATTTTCAAACAACACAATTATGTCTTGTTTATTATTTTAAATTTTCAATATATGTTAAGTATCACTTAATTTAATTTAATGATTAATATAGGACGAGATATTCAATATATTGTTTAACTTAATTTTTAAAAATTATATTTTAAAATTTCTTGATTTTTTTATAAAAAAAATTCACGTTTAATTTTAGTTCATTGAATACATGTTTTACATTATGATTAACTATTTTGGAAATTATCACACAAATATTATAGCACGTGAGAAATTTACCAATATTATTATTCCAATTAAGATATCTAGGTGGTGATATAATTATTTATTTTTGATTTTAGTCCATAAAATATACATAAAAACCACTATTTAACATGGATTAAAGTGGATGAACTATTAATGGTTTATCTTATTCTATCTATTATAGCTGGTAGTCAAATATTAGGTGTTTTGAGATGTATCCAATTTTTAGATAAATAGTGTGTTTGTGATTGATGGAAAATTCATAAAATACATGTCTATATAGTTAAGGACACATTAGAAGCATTTTATAACCCATTTCTATAAATTGGTTGTAGTATTAAATTCCCTCAAAAGTTGGATAAATTTTATTTACCCCAAAAATATGGTGGTGAGATGCTAGTTGGATAGATAGACACTTTTTGGGGAGTGTGTTATTTTAGGGTACCAAATTTTCTATAGATTTTATTATTTTAATCATGGTTAAAGGTTTTTTATGATTATTTTTTCCTAAATCATTAATACCTATATTTAGGTTTTACCTTTTCAATTTTAATGAAACATGGAGCCTTAATTATCCCTTTAAATTCATTATCATTAACACATGATTGGACAATTTTTTATGATAAAATTTGTATCACATTTCTGAGTTACATTTTTATTTGTATCCTTTCAAAAAATTATTTTATCAATTTTTATATGTGAAATATCAGCTCATTTAATTATTGGGATTCTTTTATGTGTTTCCATACTTGGAAATTAGTTTAAATGAAATTAAATGAGTTTAGTATGAATTATAGATGGGTATTTCAGAACTAAAATTTTCATTAAAATTTGGATTTATGGTTACAAATGATTAAATTAATAAATTTTTAATAGAAATGAACTATTTGATGTGTAAATATAAGACGTTAACAATGTAAATGGTAATACATGATATAGAATCAATGATAGTGTGATATAATTAATGTTTTTATCTCTTAATGTTTTTTAATAAATTCATGTGATGTGACTATGAATTTTATTATAATTTTATGGTGTATTAGACATTATTATGTCTGTTTAAAAAGAGACAATATTATTTTACTATACTTCTTAGCATGTAAAAGGTAAGTGTTAACTGGGATAAATGTTCCAATATTACATTAGTAATTAACCTTATGATTAGGAGGTTTATTTATATCATTAAATTAATCATATAATATTTAATTTATGTATGAAGAGAGTTTTATGTGAGTTTGTTTAAAAAATTTATCTTGTCTAGTTTTAAAGAAATAGTGTAAATTCATGGTGTGGTTATTTCCACCGATAGTGAAAAAATTCTTGAAATTAAATGATATCTCAATATAGAACAGGGTTGGTTTACTAAAACCAATATAAAAGTATTATATTATGTGGTAGATTGAGAACTTAATAACATAGTCTATGAATTTCTAATAAATTCCAAAGATTTAATTGTTTTAATTTCATAGAATTTATTTTATTCGATTGATATTTTTATTTCATAGAGTGAAAAAAATATTGTGTCTTGTAAAGATCCTTTATTTAGATTTATTTTCTCTAGAAGATTTAAAAAATATGTTGGAACACAATTTAGGATGACAATAACATTTAATTCATTAATGGATATGTAGTTGGAATATTTTCACTAAATCATAAATAATATTCCCTAGGAATAAATAATTGTTTATTAAAATTTAAGGGAAGATCATTGGTGGTTAATAGAGATTATTTATAAGAATTATATTCATATTTTTATCCATATGGAACAATTTGATGGATTGTGTAGTTGACCACGTTGGTTTCATTTTTCATGGGTCAATGAATGTGAGATTACTCTCATATGGCCTACCTCAGGGTTAGAGTTGATAGATTTTGTCACACTGATCCAGAACAACAAAACTTTAACTTGGTTTCAGTTGAATTATTTTCCATATCGGAGGTGAATACCATTAATGTTTAAGGATCTAGATCTAATAATCTTGAAAGTATATTTTAGACTGGGATATAAGTATAATGGGAGTAATAGTATTTTAATTATTTGTTTTTTGGGATCCTTTGAAAAATTGGAGTGGATTAAGAAAGAATAATATTATTGCTCCTAGCAATAAAATTATGTCTTGGTTAATATGATCTTTCATGTCTTTTGTTAAAGAATTATTTTCAATTTCCTTATCATATTCTTAGTTGAGGTATGATCAATTTAAAACCATATTATTTATATGTTGGTATTCTAGTTTAGATTGTTGATTCCCTAGTGAGTAATATTATACTAGATTGAATCATATTGGATAATGGGATTATTTAAGGTGAGTCCTAAAAAAGGGAATCAAAATAGTTTATTTTTGGATATATTTGTTACCAGAGAGAAGACACATTTAAAACTCAAGAATTAAAAATCTAATGTCAGTGAGAAATATAATACCATGTTTATAATGTTGAGTGTAGGAAATATTTTAATTTCTTAGTAATTTTTTTTCAAAGAAATAATATTGATTTATGATGATTTTCAATCAATAAAATAATATTAAAAATTTGGAACACACCTATAGTTATTGTTTTATCGAGGAATAAAATATATATGAATTTTTTCATTAATTTATATCTATTACTATTAAGAAGAAACTATATATTTTTATTAGATAAAAATTTCAAATACCTATGCCTGGTTATACATAAAATATAGTATTGGTAAAAAAATTTCTTATATTTTATAAACAGTTAATGAATCACTTTAAAAAAATGTTAAATAAAATAAATAATTTTGTAAATCACCTAAAAAAAGAAACACTTCAGTATGAAATTAATTCATTGTATTCTATATGTATATATTTATTGAATATTGGTATATTTTCAAGACCATTCACACTTTTTGTTTTTTTTCCAACATAAAATTTATGCTTGTAGGCCCACCACATATCTCTCAGCTTGATTAACTTATCTGTCTTTATTTAAAATCTATCAGGGAAGTTATATCAGTGTGGGATTTTAAAACAAAATTTTCAATAATACATTATTAAGATATTTTGAATTAATATAAAAAAATACATTTCCCATATTTTTCTTAATAATTTACATTCACTTCTTATTTTTATTTTCTCCCATGGATTTCTTAAACTAGAATAATATTACTTTATTTTCTATGTTCACCATGAAATATCACAATTCGTTAACATTTTTCTGATAATTTCTTTTCCCTCCTTATACTAAACAATTATTTATGTGTTTCTATTCTACAATGAATTCATTTTTGTATGGAATTTTATTTTACAAGGAAGTTTTTCCAAAGAAATAAATGAAAATTTAGAACACTAATATAACTGAAATTTTATAAAAAAATTACTTCATTTCGTTTTAAGAATTTACCATGAACACTATTTATTTTTGTAATTGTCTCTTGTACCCTATTTTGGGGGAAGTAAATAGTGGGTTTTATTGTGTTTTAGATTTGGGATAATGATGTTGGCGAGGAGGTTATGGCCATATAGGATTTTTAAATTTTATAGAACAACCCTATGGAAATGAAGGTGGATAAGGGACAAGGGTTAGGGGTGGTGAGAGTGGGACTACCATTCCTAGTAGTTGATGAAAATGGATAAAATGAATTACTACTCATGTATGGGATTTGAATATAAATAGGATGTGTGATGTGAGGGACATGTATAAGTGACTACAGATACATGGGTTGCGAGTCATCACATATAACAGATATATATAAGGCTACTATATGTAGGGGTGGTCTTATACTCTAGAATACTAGACCTATCCCTAGTGTATAAAATATTCCTCTTTGATTATTTTTGTTAATATTAAATATAATTTTTTAAAAATTTATACATAGTAAATAAATTGATATTGTACTCACTAGAACAATATTATTTTTATCCCTTCCTCTCTAGATCAGATATTTTTCTCTTTATTTTTTTTCTACAAAGCTCATCATAATATATGATAACCTAAAAATTATAGAAATTATTTGAGAATTTTAGAAATATAATAAAATATTAAATAATAATAATAACGATTTCAAGGAAATTCATATTATTTTTTAAAAAATACATCTTCTATTATGTATATTTTCGTTAAGTTGTTTACTTTTAAAATTTATTCATTATTGAAACATATGTTGACTTAATTAAACAATATTTAGTTTTATCAAGTTAATATTTCAGGAAATTTTATATTACCCATATTATATATCTATGAATATAATGTGTTATTCAATGAAAAAATTGAGTTTTCTTTAGGGATTCTATTACTAACTAAACATAAAAACAACATTATATTAAATTTACATATGTTACTTGTAATTTCGTATTCAGTATAGATTTTGAGGACATGGAAGGCACATAATAATATAATACAACTAAAAAACAATTTCCTTTGGTAATAAAGATAGTTTCTTTTCCCTCTGAGTTAATATTTATTTTCAATTATTACATACTTTTCAATAATATTAATTAATTCAATTAAAAAATAAAAAATAATGGGCACTTATTGAATAAATTTCACGAATGTGACAGTATAATAAATACCACATCAAATATAGTTTAGGAATTAAAATATTTCACAACCATGTATAAAATATACAAAAAATATGAAACTAGATAATTACTATAATATAATTAACAAAGTTAATTAAGTACCTTGTGTAAAAGATTAAAAAAACACATACCAATGATGAATAATGAAAACTAGATAGTTTAAAATATTTCATTTCTATGAAATCATTGTTACAATTTCCACTTCACTATCCATTCCAAAAATTAAATAATATGTTCCATTGAATGAAAAATTTGAGTGAATATTAAATTTTTTATCCAAAAAATCCCTATTATTCATTCCTTGATCTAAAATATTTCTTTGATTAACATCAACAATAACACTAAATTTTGGTTCTAAAGTGTCATTAACGTAAAAATATTGTTCATATTATGATTCAAGAATATATGGATCATCTATATGAAGAATTTATTTCAACTCATTGAATTAAACAAATTTCCTTTCATCATTACAATATGACCATGTTTATAGTAATATAATAAAATATACTCTCAAAACCCCTATAAAAAAATATATTTTTATCAAGTTGGTCTGTATGATGCCCAAGCATAATGATCCATTATATTTTTATCATGAAACTATCTTGATATATTTATATAATTATTAAAAACTATTTTTAATGAATTTAAAATAATTCAAAAAAATTTATTTAAAATCACATGCCACATTATTCAGACCAAAAAACAACACCATTGTTTCTAAATATCATCTTCAATTGGTAAAAATTGACCCAGAAATATATTAAAAATTAATATTGAACAATATACTTTGATTTGGTCAAATAAAAAAAAGAAAATTTATACATTTTACTTCAACCATTTTGGGAATAATTTACTTTGTAATCTTCTTTCCTATTTATGGATAACGAAATATTTTTTTTTTGTGTTTTTATAATTTCACTATGTTCTCTATAAATATGAAAATTTAATGATGTTATAAGATATCAAAAAGATCATATAAAAAATAATTATTCACATTTTTAAAACCTATTATAATTTTTAACCATGATATAGTTGAATAATATTATATGATGATCCATTTCCCACTCATCCTTATTCAATGTACAAAACCGATATGGTCAATATACCACCCCATTTGGGAAGTGATGTAAATTTAAGCTCAGTGGGATCATATTACTCATATTTAGTTCTTACTGGCTGATTAGATCTCATACAAAAAATAGCCATGTAAATTAAATATAAATTAATGTATTAAATTTTCTAAAAAAACCTTTCACAATAGATCCTTAATTATGATCATTATGTGTAACATAATATTTCATTTTAAACAAAATTATTTATATTTGATACATTAATTGAATAAAAACAATGAAACTAAAAGGAATATGTTTGAAGATGAATAATCAGAGGGAATACATATGTGAAATACGATTGAGGGTAAATATTCTACATGTTATAGATAATGATCAATAAAGATTTATAATGTTTTTTAAAAACACATTTATTCAGTAATTTACCACAAATGTCTTAATAAAAGAGGAAAATAATAATCATAGTTCCCCTAATATTATGTATGATTAAATGAAAATTAGAATCAGTTCATGCGACATGATATGGTAGTCATGGATTTAAAGGGATTTTAATTTGGCATCCTCTGTATTCACCCACTTTGAAAAGTAAATTGAATAACTATAGAAAAACATTAAAATTTATAAGAAATGAAGAAATTATTTTTTATGCATTTTTCCTTGAGGACCAAGAAAAATGGACATTCCACTAATTTTTACTAATTAACTCATGATTTAGTCTTGGTTTTATAATCGAATCTATTAAATCAAGACACAACCCCAAATCATCTTTTGTTTTTTTTAAATTTAAAATCATCATGAGTAACATTTTACATGAATTTTTTTCAATAATTATTATGTCCAATAAGTGGACACTAAAAATTTAATAATCCATACTATAACTCATTTAATATACTAATCTTTCCCTCGTTTTTTTTGAATTATAAGGAATATTGTTTTTCGTTCTAAATTTTTTTTGACCATTTAAATGAAAAAATTTCAAACCTTTTTATTATTTATAGTTATCACCCCATAAAATTTATTAAGTTACTTCATCTATCTCAGTCTCCTTATAGATATGCCTTTGAGTTTTCTTGTATGGATGATCTATTTTTAGAAATACTTTATTTACTAAGAAGCTAAAATTTCACTAAGACTTTAATCTCCTAGAACATATTTCTTTCATAATGATAGAGCTTAATATCACATTTTTACACCAAACAAAAATTTTCCCAAAAAATTGAAATAATTTATTTTCCTTCATAATACTAGAAAAAAATTAAATTAATACTGTCTAAATTTATTATATTTCTTAACTAAGATGATCTAAAGCTCATTCGAATCATCTATTCATGGTTTAAAGTATATTCTAATATCGTTTTCAGGATCATTGGTTCTAAAAGTCAATATACTCATGATAATAAATATATTTTTCATAGATATCCATGAGTTAAAATTTTTAATTTAATTGAAAATATTATAATAAATATGTACAGTATTCATATGGGGAAATGGGTTGAAACCATAACATAATAATCTCAGTATAATATTTTTAAATCAACTGAAAAACTAGGATATGATCTATAAAATATGATCCATGCTAACCCATCTGTAGGATAGACTATATCATTAGTTTAATTAAAATTTTTATCTTCATGCCAACTTATATTAATTGATATTTCACCTAACAAAAAAGGGTTCTTATGTCTATGAATCAATAAAAGTTCCACCTCACTTCCTCTCAATCATGGGATTTAATTCTATGTTTATTAGTCTTTCATCTCAATGTGCCACATTTATTTACCCATTTAACTCTAAATTTCTCTTCCATAATAGAAAAAGAAATCAATATTTTAGGAATAGATCATAGTACATGATAATACAAATTTGATAGCCAAATTTCATTCAATGTAATAATTTTTAGAAAAATGGGAATCATCAGGTAGTATGTTCATAAAAAGTTATGGATTTTCCTGATATAATCACATTAAAAACTCATATTTGATAATTTTTTCACATGAATTGTATACTTGGGTTTTTTCATATTTAATATTATTTTTAACATTCTCAACATCATCATTGGGATTATTAGATAAAACTACTCCTCCCAAACTAATTTCCTCTTTAGATGTTTGACATGAAATCTTATCTTGAGAATCAAATTAAAACTGATCAGAAATAGAATTTTCTATTTTTATCCTTTTAGTTACATAAATTTCATTCTCTAATTTAACTTTAATCCATTAGGATACAAAATGTGACATTATTTTTTTAATCCTTTTTTAATTATATCATAACTCACTTCTACACATATTATACACAACCTTCAAATGAAATTAGATCATGGATATCAAATCAGTCTATCATTTGAACCATTATTGAATAAAAAATCCAAAAAATAGAACTCTTTTTTAAACTCATCATTGAACTAATCAACATTGGGCATCCAACATATATCCATTCTAATATGAAGAAAAATTATTAATTTTTATTATTAACAATAACAATAATGAAAATTATTTATTCTTAAAAAAATTACTATATATACTCCTTAATATATTATACTAATTATTAATGAAACCAGTGGTATGAATTAAATTTATAAAATACAAAATATTATTTTAATTTTCTTTATTTAGCAGTTTCAAAGGCAAGTAATTCATTAAAATATTATATCAACACTGAAAAAAACCTAAATGTGTTCATATATTTTAAAAAATAACTGTACTAAAATTCTCCAAGAACCCATCTAAATCATCTCATATAAATGGTATAAATCTCATATGTTTTAACAATACCATCAATGTTATATTTTCTCTTATAGAATCAAAATAATTAAAAATATAATGTTAAAACTATGCTACTGAAAATAAATCATTTATCCCAAACTAGTGGAAAAAGGAACTCAAACCAAAAAGCCAAATATTTTCCTTATTAAAACAAATATGGAAATAAAATCTTCTAGAATGAATTATTTACCAAATAAAGGCTAATAAAACCTTCATAAATATAAACCAATAGAAAAAACAACCTATAATGGGGATTAAAAATACTAAAATCTGATATTGTGGGTTAAGAAACCATAAGATGATCAAGTGGAATTTCATACCATGCATTGGTCATTTAGTATATAATAATCTTTTGTTCAATAATTTCTAGATAAATATGCCATTAGAAATCACATTGATAATAGCTATTGTTCACCAATGTAATGTGGGTAGTGATGATGTATAGTATTGGTAAGAATATATTAAAACATCTCACAACCAAAATAGAGAACAATAGTTGGAACATATATTAATCAAAACAAAAGTTTAAAATTAATTATTATTTTAATATCCTGACATATCAAAATAACTTTATATTCGATAGAAAATACAACACACAACACCGAGCTTAAATGACCATGAAATATGATTATTATAATATGACCATTATAAATTACCTATTGAATTAGAGGGTATAATTAGTAACAAATGTTATGATATATATTGGTCATATTCAATACAATATTATTCACTAATTTCTATATGGGAACTACTCGATTATTTATAATGATATTTTATATCCTTTCTTCAAAAATGATTTGTATTACTTTTACAAGAAAATAAATTATAAATATTTGAAAATTTGGTAAATTATATTTAAAAAAATTAACTTCATTATTTAAATAATTATATAAAAATTATCTTATGGTTAATATTTTAAATTTTTCGAAATATTTTTATTTTTTAATGAAAAGTGAGAAATTATGATTTTAATCAAAAAAATTATTTTAATTTCAGGAATTTACAATGAAATTTTTTATTTTAAAATGGTTTAAAATAATTACCTATTCAATTATCTAATTAATAATAAAATTAGGGCATTTTTAATGAATTTTATTGTATAATTTTGTATAAGAACATTTTTATTGTTATAAATACATTTTTTTAAAACTGTTTTCATTTTGTTTTATGGGGTTAACATTCGATTTATTTCTCGCACTTATATTTTTTAGATTTGAAAAAATGGATTTTATATTTGGAATATAAATTTAAAAGTTTATAAATATGATCAATTTCATTTTTTCCCAAAATTAATTGTAAAATAATATAAAATTTTCTAGGTTGTAAAGGTTAAAACAGGTTTACCAAGGTTGTTAAACTAAAAATGTATGGGTAAAAATGAACAAGAAAAATATTTAATTAATACTTATTTTAATTATATCCATCCTATATAATATAATATTATTAAATGATATAATTTGGATCCATTTTCTATAGGTAATAAATTAATAAATTTTATTCATTTTGAAAACTCTAAGTGTGTCTTCTCCCTAACTTATAAAAGGAAACGCCTACCTTATATTAATTACAATACATTAATAAATATATCTTGACCCAAAACATCCAAAATTCCCTCCCCAATATCCTAATACATGTTATGTAGCAGTTGGTATTCACAATTTATCAATCCTAAGGCCTTTAATAAAACATACAAAGAAGAGATCTCTAAGA
The DNA here is from genome assembly GCA_963277665.1 of Viscum album. Taxonomy (NCBI): domain Eukaryota; kingdom Viridiplantae; phylum Streptophyta; class Magnoliopsida; order Santalales; family Viscaceae; genus Viscum; species Viscum album. Next base: position 1,584,227,424 of record OY728141.1, on the reverse strand, counting down.
AAAGGTAATAATCGTAAAGAATATGTTATGTTTAACTATCTTCTTTTTACACAATCAATTATGTCATAAAAATTATGATATAATAAAGGAATATGTAATATATGGATATGTTATTATATTTATTTCATAATTTTTATCCATCTCATTCTAAATCAAATTTAAAAAGAAACCATCACTTATGTGTAAAGAAGACTACTACCTCTTGATTTGATGTCATTTTTTCCACCACCAACTAACTTGTAATGAAAAAAATGTAGAACCAATGAAAATATATAATTTTTATTAAATGATATTTAATTTTTAAAATTAATATACCATTTACTTCCTTACCTATTCACTATTATGGGAATGATAACGTCTCTCATGCACAATTACGACCTACCATCTCTATCAAGTGATGCGAATCATTTTCCATGTCAAACATTCGTGAATAATTATAAAAATTTACATGGTTATTAAAAATTATATTAAAAACTCTAATATAATTATAATTTGTTTTAACTATACTGTATTGAAAATAATCAGAATTTCCAAGAAAAAACATGCAGATGAGAATGAAAAGGTTAACTCCTAGAATGATGGTAATAATGAAATATTATTAAAATGGGAAATAAGATGTTATAATATAATGATATATGATATTATAAATATTAATATGGTTCATTGATAATTTAATAACATTTTAAACAATTATATAGGATATTAAATCATGTTCGACTGAAGTGATGCCTAAGGTATGAGAGTCTGTCTCAATTTCCTCTCCATTGAGACTTATTTTGTATTATGAGCATGTTTATTTTCATGTTTTGTATATAATAAATTATTGAGGTATTTAAAATGAATAAATATTTATTAATTATTATTATAATTCAATTAATTTTTTCTCTTTTATAATTTTTATATAATTGTTTTCATATTTTCTACTCATTTAAAGGTGAATCAAGGAAATAAATGTTTTAAATAAAAACTGATATCATTTCTTTTAAATAGGGATATTTTTCTTCCATTTTAATAATTTATTTAATTTTTTTAATAATTTTTTTAATATTGTATAATGATTTATCAAATGACATCTTTAACCATGTTTTATTTTTAGAAATTTTAAAAGGAATATTCCTGTCATTTTTTGAAATGATGTAATTTTATTCCATAATTGTTAACGGAATATTATTTTATCTTTTATATATTGAATAGAATTTCCCACCACCATCATGTATCAATGTTTTCAAGATTAATTCAATTTTTATGAGTTTATTTTCAAAGAATTTTTTTTTCATAATATTAGATAAATATTTATTTTTTAAAGATGTTATTTTAAAATGGAAGGGTTATTTTACAACAGAATGTTTTTAATATTTTTATGGTATTTCAATTAATAAATTTCTACATATAATTATTTAACTTACTATACACTTGGGATATGTTGAAATGATACCATCATTGATATATTCACTATCTTTTGATTTTTTAATTGTCCATTACATTTCACTTAAATATCTATATTCTTTATGTCATGGATCAGATAATTACCTAAACCTTACAAAAGTTTAATATATGGTGATTTTACTAACTTGTAAAATGATAATTATATTTTATTTAATCAATATGGATATTTTTTATAATATAAATTATTTTTCAATTTTATATATTATTCAATAAATGAGTAATGCATTGGACATGCAGTGATGGGTGTGACCTAGTTATAGAAAACAACTCGATGAATTAGTAGTCTCATGAGATTAACCGGTATGTAAAATTAAAAGGTATTTTGTGTATACCTACCCTTATATTAAAATATATTTGTGAAATGTCTTTCATATATAAGTACCATGATGTCTCAGATAATGAAACCCAATGTTATACATCTCATTCATTGAGAGTTTACTATTTATTAACAAAAAAAATATTTCATTGATATTAACCATGAATTCATTTCATGATAAATATATTCATTAAATGGAATATGTTTTTTGTTATTTACCATTCCATATTTATTTCACATTATTATCTCATAATAGTTTTTACTATAATTGACTTTTACTGATAATTTAACCTCACCCTTATTTTTTTCTTAACCCATGATTTGAAGATGTAATATTTGAATGAAAATTTAAGGAGGTGTAATTTTTTTTGTATTATATTCTATTACCAATTTAAAATGGGTATTACGTATTTATCTAATTCTAAAAGTCTACTAAATTGATCATTACTTTGGGATTATATCCTTTGTTATTATAAAAATGAAATGAAGTACTCAAAGAATCTAGGTTACTATAGTGGGGGTGGTAACAATTGGTATCATGTTAAATTTAGAAGGAACCTTAAGAACTAAATTTAGGAAAACCTATATTAGAGATCGTATCCCCATGGAAGAATTTGAGGATGAGTTAATGTTTTGAATAACATATTTAATTTTTATTAAGGTAGATATTATGTTGTTTTCTTAGAAACACATCTATATTGGGATACAATAATTGGACATGGTTTTAGAACATATTCATTTAGAGGTAATTACCCTAAAAATAGTTGGTTGAGTATATCCCAACAATAATTATGGTGCATGATGAGTGTCCTATTTTTAAAAATATGGTTTGACTCTCTCGATAGATATGCTTTGGTGAATATAGATTTTCATTACAAACTTTTATAAAGGATTTGAAAATACAATTTAAAGATATTGAAAAGTAAACAATGTTTATAATAATGATATTAAAAAATAATAAATTTTCATTTCTTTTTAAAATTTTGAATTATATATTGGGTTTAATAATGATATGATCCAATCTATCATATGTTAATAATTATAAATGGTTCATTGAAGGAGTAATGTTATTAATACTGATGGCCAATGTAGAAATCCCCTAACAAGTAAACCAATACTACTATTTTTTGATTTTAGAAGATCATGACCATATTAAAAAAGATTACATAGGTTATGAAAAATAAAATAATCCAAATAGATAGAACCAGTGTTACCCAATTTCATTCTCCTATGTTGGACAATTTTATTCATTAAAAGAATATATATTTTTTTGGAACAAATCTTTTGGTATCTGAACAATGGGTTATGTCTCCTGAGAAGATATTTCTGGATTTGGGATGTGATGAAAGGGTAAAATTTATCTTGGGGGTGTAATTCCTTAATTTAGATTCTGATCAATGCTATTTATTGATCCTTAATACTTCAAACAAAGAAGAAATATATTGTTTGGAATAGAGGTCTTTAAAAGTAATATTATTTAATACATATTTATCTCATTAATAATGAAATAAAATCATTTTAATTTTACATATTTAAAATAAAAAATAGGAATAAAGTGTTGTGGAGTATGATGATACCTTTTTGAGATTATCATAGTATATTACAGATTATATACATAATACAGATATCATGATTGATAATTTCTTAATCAAATTCCATGAAGGGAACTAGTTTCAAAATATTTCTCATCATTTGATTGAATAATATTATGTTCCATAAAATTGGGAAATAATTCTATTGATCCTATATATTCAATGGAAATTAGTAAAAGAAGATGGATTTTTAACACCAAAAAAAGGGAATGCATTAATTGATAAGAAGGTGATAAATCAACTTCTATCATGTGAAAATTGGGGAATGAATCATCAATGAAAATTTATGAATGGAATGGGATTATGTTTCTTGTGCGGTTCCAAGAGTCATAGAGATCATAAAATAAGGGAAATTATAATAACACTACTACCTAATGCACTAACTATAAATAAATGTGTTATTATTCAAACCAATTTTTAGAGCATCAGGGGAACATACCCAAAAAGAGGTCAAGTAGAGAAAGACATGCTTATGAAATCAGTACAACTAATTTGGATGTTATTAAAGATGTGGAGGCTGGTACATTAATCACATATTCAAATTTAGCTAATAATTTATTTGATTTGAGATCCTCACAATCTTTTATATATACCATGTCTTCAAAACTATATTCTTGAGGAGGGCGTGTATAATCAACATAAGGATGAAAAGATAATATTCAAATCAAGGATATACCTATTATATTTGTATAAGATGATATATTTCCTATATAATTACATGGACATCAACCAGAGCTATAATTTGAGTATTCCATTGATTCAATACCTGATTGAATACCTATATCAAAGACACCCCGTAGAATAGACATTGTATATTAGTTTGATTTGATGAAAAAAAATATAGGAGCTAAGTGGTAAGGGATTTATATTCCCCAGTGTTTCAACTTGGGAAGCCCCTTTTCCCTTCAATACAAATAATGATAGATATACGAGGCTATGCATTGATTATGAGTAAATCATTGATATTATGACAAATAAAAAACATCATCTACTTCACATTGATGACCTATATAATCTATTTTAAGGAGATAAATATTTTTCAATGATTAACCTTCACTCTGTATAACATCAATTGTGAATAAAGATGGAATATATTCCTATGAAATCATTTCAAACAAGGTATGGACATTTAATATTTTTACTATTTCCATTTGGAATAACTAATTAACCCTCTTTATTTATTGATATAATAAAAAATATATTCAATGAAAATATTGATGTTTTTTTGGAGTTATTGATGATATATTGGTGTATTCTAAAATTTATGAGGACCATGATAATCACTTTCTTGAAAACCCATGTGGATGGTTGAAGAGTTTAGTTGTATTTTTTTCACAGTATTAAAAGAAATCACAATTCACTATACTATGTAGACCTCTATGATTAGTGATTAATATTGGAATGATGAAGTTGGAAAGTGATTGAGAAATATTACATAAGGATGGTGATAATTACTAGATAATTATTATGGACTCATTAGTTGTCATTTCGTAATAAAATTCTCTATGATTAATGACCATTCATAGATAATTATTATGTATTTATCTTATAAATTAGATGTCACGCTGGAAAATTATCCATGTAAATCAGATTATTATTGAGTTTTTCTTAAGTTTAAATTCATGTTTAAATTGATTTTATATATTTAAAAATATTACAACATTTTAATAAAGAAGTAATGTCTATGAAATATTAACATTATTGTATTAGGGGTTCCTAATTGTATCTAGGAAATGAAAATATAAAATTTCATTAGGAAATTATTTTGAAGAGACTGATTTGATGATCATGAAAAATATCAATTTTCATGAAGTGAAGAAGCGGAATTTAGAATACCATGTGTAGAGACTCTAAGCTTGACGTACATGGACATTACCTTACGTTTGAGGAATACTTAGTACATAACAAAAACACACACACAAGGACCGTAAGAGTTTAGTGTCTTTGGAAACTCGGAATATAATCTTCTAATCGTGGTGAAAGATCTTCAAAATCTCCCATAAAGATCTTCCCTTTTTTTTACCTAAAACAATTATTTATATCATGGGGAAAAGAAAACATAAAAGGGTGAGCTCAAATGCTCAGTAAGGTTAAACAAAAGAAATATCAATCACATCATATTCATAAGAACATAACATTTTGGAAATCTTAACCTGCAAAAGAGATCATAATATCATAACATGGGATAAATCATAGTAGTGAAATATAATCCCAATAATCATAACATAAAACATGAAACTTTGTGGCACACACACATAATCATAGATAATCATTTCTTATTAGTCAAGACTCATTCCCAAGACTATCTTAGTGGACAAAGTCCATTTCTGAACCGAGTTCACTCCTCGTTTCAGTGCTGTTTCACTGAACCGGTTTAACCTGACATTCCAGCCATGTCTATCTCATGAGATATAAAATCTTTTCCCAATGCATTGGAGGGAGATATAGGTCCCACCCATCTCATAATGATACCATTCTTATGTGTGCCACAAAATCATAAACCATACATCGTAGCATAACCCATGTAATAAAAATGGGATTCTTAAACATCGTGACATCATAAAACAATTCATATAAGATAAAGGAATTCATAAAAATAATTCCATCAAAACATTATCAAATCAATGTAATAATAGGTATAGAAACAGAACCCTATATTATCTTAGATGGATAATAATTTTGATAAAACACTTGAACTCCATCCTTGAAGAAAATTTCCTTTCTACTTCAAAAACACTTTTCCTTTCTTAACATGTCATACAATTCTAAACTAAAAGAAGTTGATTAAAAATAAACTTAAAAACTTGTAAAGGAAGCTTCTTGGAAATAATGTTTTAAAAATCCATTCATGTCGTATAAGTTAAAAAAACATTCTTCTCGTACTTTTGTCGGAAAAGTCAAAAGTACCTCGTACGAAAAACGACAAAAGATTACTTTCATATCTTTTACTAAAAACTCACCGAAGGGTAAAATTGGATTTAAAAAATTGTAGTTGGATGGAAATAATATTAAATATTTAGGAAACATGGATGTGGATGATAAAATACACCCCAGTAATTTTTGAAGTATAAACAATCTCAGATAAAAATGAGATTGTGATATTTCCCTTACCTTAGGTCTGATTTGCTTTGTAATTGTCCGAACCTCCTGTATAATGATTTAAATAATGTCATTCAATTATTACAGAATCATACTCCTTGTTATGATATAATATATGGTTCACTTATGAATTTATATTACCTGTTCTTTTTTAAATTCCACGTTAAAGAGCGTTTTGGGTAAAATCGTTTCATTTATGGTCCGTGATTTGACTTGTAATTATTCATATGATTACTTAGATCATGATTACTTAATTAAAGAATATAAAAAATGATTTATATGTAATATATATTCAGAATATAAAAATATAACAAATCAATAAATGTAAAGACATACACCGTTAATGGAGACGGTAGGCCGTACGTATGCATGAACACTGTTTTCGTTTCCTTATTGAGTATAATCGAATTAAGTAGATGAAATACATATATATATATATACATAAATCCAGTGGCTTTATAATGTCATATATTTCATTATTATAGCTTATATATACTTTATAATCATTCTTTAATGGTTAACATGGAGAATGAATCTCATTGCATCGTGGAGACTGTAGTCCGTACATACGCACGAGCGATGATATCGTTTCCATAATTATTGAATTGAATTGGAGTGGATGATACAATATATCATAATCAGTATGATGTTATAATTACTATGTATAGTTATTCTTTACACCATTTTACCCATCCAAGTAAGGTGGTATTGGAAAAACAGATTACACCACGGTGTGGAGACGGTATTCTGTGCCTATGCAGGCGCGGTGATTTCGTTTTCCGTAAGATGGATAGATGGTGAAATAGGGTTGTTTCATAATTATAATTTCATATCAGTATATTAGTGATACTGATGTTATTACTTCACAATGAAACAACCTAATAAGAATAAGTGGAAGAAGAAATAATGTTGAGAGAATCGATAATGGACATTACCTCTTCTTTGAAGCGCCTCTTTGAGTCCTCCTCTTAGGGCACTAGAATTGGTCTTTGAAGAAGACCAGGACCTCTAGGATGTTTCTAGGGAAGTGGAGAAGATACATTTGGCAGGTGTTGGCTGATATTTAAGGCTCAATGTGGTGTGAGGAAGAGAGGGAGGAGGTGACCTTTTATAACGGAGGAGAGGAGCACCTTTGGAATAACTAAAAATATTATTTTATTATAAAGACATATTCGGTTTTTAATAGCTCCAAATTGAGTTATTTCTAAGCTAAGGTGGGGATGGCTCGAAATCCTCTTATCCAATAGAATTTTGACAAGTTTAGTTTACTATTTTATCCTTATCATTTAGTATTAACTTTAAGTTAGGTAATTTTACTTTTACCATGTCTTTTTGTGTTCTTACACTATAAGGTTAATAAACTTACTATAACAAGACAAACTAACCCCAAGTTATTTATTATTAATATATATAACCTTATCTATGTCATTTTTCCGAACTTTATATTTTTAGGAATAAAATAACAATTAATAATATAATATTTGTTTTAAAAACTATTTTATGTCAATTTTGACAGTATTTAGTAATTGATTGTTGTGAAAATCATAACAGAATGATTAGTTTGAACAAATTTACTTAAATCAATAATAACATGTCATATTAACCTATAAAATTAGTGTAATTCATAAAAAGTCTCAAATTTCATTTATTTGGGTATTTATAACATCAATTATGTCAATATTTCATTAATAAGATAATTACTGCATCATCGTTGTGTCATAAATAAATTAAACTATTTAATGTCTAAAAATTAAAAATAAACTACCATTATGTAGGAAATATTTTTATATTTCTAATGAATATTTATAGTCGAATTTATCTTATGTATAACCCTATATTAAAAATTATCTACTTATTAAACTTTGATTTTAACTATTTTAACCCTTCTTTAAATAAATTTATAATAAATGTCTTAATCTAATCCAAGTGGAACTAAATGGTCATATTTTATTACTAAGTTTGTTTTTGGAAGAAATAAACTTATCCAATAGAATTAGGACATGTGTTAGGGTAATAATAATATCATTTTTACCCTTAATTACCCTATTTACTTTTAACCGTGGTAAAAAAAGTAAAAAGTTACTATTCAACAAAAATTATTTTCATCTCATTAAACCACATTTTACTTACTAACATCAGCTATGTCTCTCGGATTTTTGAAATTCCATTCACCGAAGTGGTAAAATTATATTTTATGTAAATTTGCAAATTCTCCTAGGAGGTGGGTAAAAGACGGTGAAAAGTTCAATAAAATTTTTATATATCTAAAATTATTATAAAATGACTCAAATGAATTACATTGAACATATATTGGTATTATGTATCAATTTTGACCTAAAATAATTTCAAATAAAATAAATAAATATTTAAATAAAAAGTCGGTTTTTAAATAGTAACCCAGTGTTTTCACTATTCATCAAAAATTGAAAGTTTTCAGAAAAATACCAAAATTTCACCCTAGTCTAATTTCAATATTCTGAATCAAAAAATGAAGTCCATTTTGAAAGATAAAATTTATAAAATTCAAAAAAGTGGGTATTACTATTCATAACGGCTAGTTTTTATAACATATCGTTGTTTAGTGAAACTCGGTATTGCATACAACACACGCTATCATGGAAGGTCGCGATTACGTGTAGTGCAAGCCAAGTCAGGGATGCATGTTTTTCAAGATCCTTTTGGTGTAGCATACAACAGAATACATTAATGAAATTAAAAATAATATTTTTCATAAAATCTTGGGGTGTTACATTCTACCCCCCTTATAATGAATTTCGCCCTCGAAATTCGTCGGGGTTATAAATGGTTTACTACTCAAAAGTTTCTTTAATATGAACCCACATCGTAAAAAGGAATACCAAAACCAATCTTTAAAAACAAATGTATGAAACGTAAAGGTTACCCAAATAAAATAATCACTGGGTTTCCACATAGGTGAAAATATATATATGGAATAGAAATCTAACCATCATGTTCTGATGGAGAGTGGTAGAGAACATGGATATGGAAAAGCCAGCAATCACAAATCCATATATTTGTGATGATCTAAGGTACCATCTGATTGATCAGATATAAGGGCACTAGGACAACATTTTTGGTTTTCAATATCATTTCCCTAAAGTTGAAAAACATGAATTAGAAGAAATACTTGCTTGATTTTGGTATAATCTCACTGTTGTTGGTGAATTGAACAATTTACACTTCATCTCATAAATAAATAAAGTTGAATTTTTCATTTATGAAGTGTTAGCATATCATGTGATAGAATGATGAGTCATTCCATCTATTTCAAACAAAAGGTTATAAAAAGTTATCAAATATACATAAGTCCATCTATGGTGAGGTTAATCGTATACAATTCCAAAAATGAACTTATACTTCATATATCATACCGCGTAATAAAATAAAACTAGTTTCTACTAACCAGGGACTTCCTGTAGGCTAGTGTTAGGTGATAAAGGCCAGTCGCACTTCGGTTGTGGGTTCGATTCCCATAGCTTTGTCCGACGAGATGGGCTGTCACCCGTCCTACATGTTGTCCTTTTTCTAAAGCTATATTACAATAAAATCCCATCAATAATATCGAAAAAAGTTCTATCCTTAAACAATACTAAATTATGTACAACATAATCCATTCCAATCTTTAGGTTATTTAAAATACTTCGGTCCAAGCTCATAGTATAAATAAAATGATTACTTGAAATGTCACATAAAAATCACGTGAATGCCATCATTTATCCCCCATATATCATAAGATATATCTTGTTGGTAAAATTACAATCATTTGAATACCTTAATCATGTATTCTCTTGAAGAATGAATACCCATTGAACCTTAGTGAAAACATGAATGCAGTTAAAATTTAACACTTTTCACAAACCAAAATCCTCAAAATTATTTATACTCAAATCATGACATCACTTAGTCCTTATATCAATCATGATCTCATGAATAAAATAAAACATTTCATTATCTTCTTATCCCTTCATTATGCGCATATCATCTGCTTACCAAAAATATCTCAATCATTTTCCATGGTTACTGGTACCATAAAATTTTTGAGAACCACAATAGACCAATACATAAATATTCCAATATTATCTGATACTATATATACAACATTATTTTCGAATCCCATTACATAAACATTTAATAATTCCACCATATCATTGTCATATTCAACATCGCCAATAGTGATCGCATGTGACTTCCCTTTGTCCTTTTCCTTAAGTGGTTGCTCATGTCTATCATCATTAAACCTTGGATTAGGGCATTGATTAGCATAATGCCCCATTTCATTGCACTTGAAGCATTGACGTGTTGTTGGTGTGTTCTCTGTAGTCTTTTCTTTATTCACACCATTAGCAACCCATTTTCCATTAATTTGACACTCAGCTGCTCAATGACCTTCTTTTCCACACTTAAAACATTTTCTAGTCCCTTTAAGACAATCTCCACCATGCTTTTTTCCACACTTTGAGCATAAGGAAACATTCATCTTCTTTTCACCATTATTCTGAGATTTCTCCTTGAACTCCATATTTCGTTTCTTTTCAAAACCGTCAGATGGATATGTAACACCAACTTCCATTTCTACCTTAATAGTACAGCGCACAATTTCTTCATAGCTACAGAAGTCTCTTATATCTAATGCCCTTAGAAGATTTGGTTTTAAGCCACTGAAGAATCGATCAACTCTACATTCAGGTTGGATGATAAATCCAGATGCATACATTGCAAGCCTTGTAAAATTTGCTTTGTATATACCAAAATATTCATCATCCATTTACATTAGTTCAAGAAACTTCTTCTCCATCTTTGTTCGAAGAATATGAGGGAAGTACTTATTGAATAATAAGTTCTTGAACTCATCACATTCCATGGACTTAATTTCATCTCTTGGCCTCGTATTCTTGATACGATTCCACCATTGATCAGCATCACCTTCCAAATGATACACTACTAAGATGACTTTATCATGTTCAAAACATTGAAGAACTGAAAAAATATTTTCAGTTGTACTAATCCATTGTTCAGCAACAAGTGGATCCGAAGACCCACTGAAAGAAGGTAGATGTTGCCTCATGAAGGACTCAATAGAATATTGTTCCCTTCTCTGCTCATTTGGAAGTCCAGAATGATTCATATCTTGTGTAAGTATAGTAATAAGATTTTTCACTCCATCTCCCATAAAATTTGTTTGTTCAGGAGGACAATCATTGCATTGTCCATTACATTGTCCATTACATTGATCAACACGGTTCCTTCGGGTTCCATCCATCATCTAAAACCCAAAAATAATAGTATGAGAGGAAAAAATCACACTAGGGAAAACAACATAATAAAGGGGGAGTACCTTCAATATCTAACATCTTAGGTTTCCGTAATTCAAGTACTATAACCTATACTTATATTAACCTTAGGGACATCCCTAGACATACATTAGATATATCTCTAGGGATCTCACTAAAGTTCTCTCATCCTCATTTCCAAAGGCTGACTAAACCTTTCCTCTGATACCAACTGTATAGACCCTAAGCTTTACGTACATGGACATTACATTAAATTTACGGAATACTTATTACATAACAAAAACACACACATAAGGACCGTAATAGTTTAGTGTCTTTGGAAACTCAGAATATAATCTTCTAATCATGGTGAATGATCTTCAACATCTCCGATAAAGATCTTCCTTTTTTTCGTACCTAAAACCTTTCTTTATATCCTGGGGAAAATAAAACATAGAAGGGTGAGCTCAAATGCTCTTTAAGGGTAAACAAAAGAAATATCAATAACATCGTATTCATAAGAATATAACATTTTGGAAATCTTAACCTGCAAAAGAGATCATAATATCATAACATGGGATAAATCATAGTAGTGAAATGTAATACCAATAATCATAACATAAAACATGATACTTTGTGGCATACACACATAATCATAGAGAATCATTTCTTATTAGTGAAGACTCATTTCCAAGACTATCTTAGTGGATAATGTCCATTTCTGAACCGAGTTCACTCCTCGTTTCAGTCCTGTTTCACTGAACCGGTTTAACCTGCCATTCATGCCATGTCTGTCTCATGAGATATAAAATCTTTACCCCATTCATTGGAGGGAGATATAGGTCCCACCCATCTCATAATGATACCATTATTATGTGTGCCAGAAAATAATAAACCATACCTCATAGCATAACCCATGTAATAAAAATGGGACTCTTAAACATCGTGACATCATACAAAAATTCATATAAGATAAAGGAATTCATAAAAATAATTCCATCACAACATAATCAAATAAATGTAATAATAGGGATAGAAACAGAACCCTATATTATCTTAGATGGAAAATAATTTTGATAATACACTTGAACTCCATTCTTGAGGAAAATATCATTTCTACTTCAAAAACACTTTTCCTTTCATAACATGTCATACAATTCTAAACTAAAATAAGTTGATTAAAAATAAACTTGAAAACTTGTAAAGTAATATTCTTGGAAATAATGTTTTAAAAATCCAATCATGTTGTATAAGTTAAAAAAACATTCTTCTCGTACTTTTGTCGGAAAAGGCAAAAGTACCTCGTACGAAAAACGACAAAAGATTCCTTTCATATCATTTACTAAAAACTCAGAAAAGTGAAAAATTGGATTTAAAAAATTGTAGGTGTATGGAAATAATATTAAATATTGAGGAAACATGGATGTGTATGATAAAATACACCCCAGTAATTTCTGAAGTATAAACAATCTCGGATAAAAATGAGATTGTGATATTTCCCTTACCTTAGGTCCGATTTGCTTCGTAAGTGTCCGAACATACTGTATAATGATTTAAATAATGTCATTTACTTATTCCAGAATTATACTTATTGTTATGATATCATATATGGTTCACTTATGACTTTATATTACCTGTTCTTTTGTAAATTCCATGTTAAAGAGCGTTTTGGGTAAAATCGTTTCATTTGTGGTCCGTGATTTGACTTGTAATTATTCATATGATTACTTAGATCATGATTAATTAATTCAAGAATATAAAAAATGATTTATATATAATATATATTCAGAATATACATATATATAATAGATCAATAAATGGAAAGAAATACACCGTTCATGGAGACGGTAGGCCGACGTACGGATGAACACTGTTTTTGTTTCATTATTGAGTATAATAAAATTAAGTAGATGACATACACAAACATATATATATATATACACATAAATAAAGTAGCTTTATAATGACAAATATTTCATTATTATATCTTATATATACTTTATAATCATTCTTTAATGGTTAACATGGATAATGAATCTCATCGCGTCGTGCAGACGGTAGTCTGTACGTACGCACGAGCGATGATATCATTTCCATAATTATTGAATTGAATTGGAGTGGATTATACAATATATCAGAATCATTATTATGTTATAATAACTATGTATAGTTATTCTTTACACCATTTTACCCATCCAAGTAAGGTGGTATTAGAAAAACAGATTACACCACGACATGGAGACGGTATTCCGTACGTACGCACGCGTGGTGATTTCATTTTCCATAGGATGGATAGATAGTGAAATAGGGTTGTTTCATAATTATAATAACATATCAGTATATTAGTGATACTGATGTTATTACTTCAAAATGAAATAACCTAATAAGAAGAAGTGGAAGAAGAAATAAAGTTTAAGGAATCGATAACGGACATTACCTCTTCTTTGAAGTGCCTCTTTGAGTCCTCCTATTAGGGCAATAAAATTGGTCTTTGAAGAAGACCAGAACCTCTAGTATGTTTATATGGAAGTGGAGAAGATAATTGGGTAGGGGTTGGACGAGATTTAACGCTCAGAGTGGTGTGAGGAAGAGAGGGAGGAGGTGCCCTTTTATAAGGGAGGAGAGGGGCACCTTTGGAATAACCAAAAATATTATTTTATTATATGGTCATATTTAGTTTTTAATAGCTCAAAATTGAGTTATTTATAAGATAAGGTGGGTATGGGTCGAAATAATCTCATCCAATAGAATTTGTACATGTCTATTTTACTATTTTAACCATATTATTTAGTTTTAACTTTAAGATAGATAATTTTACTTTTACCGTGTCTTTTTGTGTTCTTACACTATAAGGTTAATAAACTTACTATAAAAAGCCAAAATAACCCCAAGTTGTTTATTATTATTATATATAACCTTATATGTGTCATTTTTCCGAACCTTAAATTTTTAGGAATAAAATAACAATTAATAATATAATATTTGTTTTAAAAACTATTTTATGTCAATTTTGAAACTATTTAGTAATTGATTTTTGTGAAAATCATAACAGAATTATTAGTTCGAAAAAAGTTACTTAAATCAATACTAACATGTCATATTAACCTAGAAAATTAGTTTAATTCATAAAAAGTCTCAAATTACATTTATTTGGGAATTTAGAACATCAATTATGTCAATATTTCATTAATAAGATAATTACTGCATCATCGTTGTGTCATAAATAAATTACATTATTTAATGTCTAAAAATTACAAATAAAATACCATTATGTAGGAAATCGTTTTATATTTCTAATGAATATTTATAGTCGAATTCATCTTATGTATAACACTATATTAGAAATTATCTACTTATTAAACATTGATTTTAACTATTTTAACCCTTCTTTAAATAAATTAATAATAAATGTCTTAATCTAATCCAAGTGGGCCTAAATGGTCATATTTTATTCCTAAGGTTGTTTTTGGTCGAATTAAACTTATCCAATAGAATTAGGACATGTGTTAGGGTAATAATAATATCATTTTTACCCTTAATTACCCTATTTACTTTTAACCGTGGTAAAAAAAGTAAAAAGTTACAATTTTGAAAAAAATTATTTTCATCTCATTGAACCACATTTTACTTAATGAAATCAACCGTCTCTCTCTCGGATTTTTGAAATTCCATTCACAGAAGCGGTAAAATTATGTATTTTGTAAATTTGTAAATTCTCCTTGGAGGTGGGTAAAAGACGGTGAAGAGTTCAATAAAATTTTTATATATCTAAAATTATTATAAAATGACTCAAATGAGTTACATTGAACTTATATAGGTATTATGTATCAATTTTGACCTATAATAAATTTAAATAAAATAAATAAATATTTAAATTAAAAGTCGGTTTTTAAATAGTAACCCAGTGTTTTCACTATTCATCAAAAATTGAATGTTTTCAGAAAAATACCAAAATTTCACCCTAAGCTAATTTCGATATTCTGAATCCAAAAATGAAGTCCATTTTGAAAGATAAAATTTATAAAATTTCAAAAATTGGGTATTACTATTCATAACGGCTAGTTTTTATAACATATCATTGTTTATTGAAACTCGGTATTGCGTACAACACACGCTATCGTGGAAGGTCACGATTGTATGTAGTGCAAGCCAAGTCAGGGACGCATGTTTTGCAAGCTCATTTTGGTGTAGCGTACAACACAATACATTAATGAAATTAAAAAGAATATTTTTCATAAAATCTCAGGGTGTTACATTCTATGCCCCTAAAAATGAATTTCGCCCTCGAAATTCATCGGGGTTATAAATTGTTTACTACTCGAAAGTTTCTTTAATAGAAACCCACATCGTAAAAAGGAATATCAAAACCAATCTTTAAAAACAAAAGTATGAAATGTAACGGTTACCCAAATAAACTAATCACTGGGTTTCCACATAGATGAAAATATAGATATGGAATAGAAATCTAACCATCATGTTCTGATAGAGAGTGGTAGAGAACATGGCTATGGAAAAGCCAGAAATCACAAATCCATAGATTTGTGATGATCTAAGGTACCATATGATTCATCGGATATAAGGGCACTAGGAAAACATTTTCAGTTTTCAATATCATTTCCCTAAAGTTGAAAATTTTAAATTAGAAGAAATACTTGCTTGATTTTGGTACAATCTCACTTTTTTGGTGCTTTGAACAATTTACACTTCATCTCTTAAAGAAATGAAGTTGAATTTTTCATTTATGATGTGTTAGCAGATCATGTGACAGAATGATGAGTCATTCCATCTATTTCAAACAAAAGGATAGAAAAAGTTATCAAATATACATAAGTCCATCTATGGTGAGGTTAATCATATACGATTCAAAAAATGAACTTATACTTTATATATCATATTGCGTAAAAAAATAAAAATAGTTTCTACTGACCAGGGAATTCTTGTAGGCCAGTGTTAGGCGATAAAGGTCAGTCGCACTTCGGTTGTGGGTTCGATTCCCACAGCTTTGTCCTACGCGATGGGCTGTCACCCGTCCTGTAGGTTGTCCTTTTTCTAATGCTATATTACTATAAAATCCCGTCAATAATATCGAAAAAAGTTCTATCCTTAAACAATACTAACTTATGTACAACATAATCCATTCCAATATTTAGGCTTATTTAAAATACTTGGGTCTAAGCTCATAGTATAAATAAAGTGATTACTTGAATTGTCACATAACAATCACGTGAATGCCATCATTTATCCCTCATATATCATAAGATATATCTTGTTGGTCAAATTAAAATCATGTGAATACCTTAATCATGTATTATCTTGAAAAATGAATACCCATTGAACCTTAGTGAAAACATGAATGTAGTTAAAAGTTAACACTTTCCACAAACCAAAATCCTCAAAATTATTTATACTCAAACCAAGATATCACTTAGTCCTTATATCAATCATGTGCTCATGAATACAATCAAACATCTCAGTATCTTCTTATCCCTTAATTATGCGCATATCATCTTCTTACCAAAAATATCTCAATCACATTCCATGGTTACTGGTACCATACAATTTTTGAAAACCACAATAGACCAATACATAAATATTCCAATATTCCACAATACTATATATACAACATTATTTTGGAATCCCATTACATAAACACTTAATCATTCCACCACATCGTTGTCATATTCAACATCTCCAATAGTGATCACATGTGACTTCCCTTTGTCCTTTGCCTTAAGTGGTTGCTCATGTCGATCATCATTAACCCTTGGATTAGGGCATTGATTAGCATAATTCCCCATTTCATTGCACTTGAAGCATTGAAGTGTTTTTGGTGAGTTCTCTGCAGTCTTTTCCTTATTCACGCCATTAGAAATCCAATTTCCATTACTTTGACACTCAGCTGCTCTATGACCTTCTTTTCCACACTTAAAACATTTTCTAGTCCCTTTAAGACAATCACCACCATGCTTCTTTCCAAACTTTGAGAATAAGGAAACATTCATCTTCTTTTCACCATTATTCTAAGATTTATCCTTGAACTCCATCTTTTGTTTCTTGTCAAAACCATGAGATGGATATGTAACACCAACTTCCATTTCTACCTTAATAGCACAGCGCACAATTTCTTCATAGCTACTGAAGTCTCTTATATCTAATGCCCATAGAAGATTTGGTTTTAAGCCACTGAAGAATCGATCAACTTTCCTTTCAGGTTGGATGATATATACAGATTCATACCTTGAAAGCCTGGTAAAATTCACCTCGTATATACCAATAGATTCATCATCCATTTGCTTTAGTTCAAGAAACTCCTTCTCCATCCTTGTTCGAATAATACAGGGGATGTACTTATTGAAAAATAAGTTCTTGAACTCGTCCCATTCCATAGACTCAATTTCATCTCTTGGCCTCGTATTCTTGATACGATTCCACCATTGATCAACATCACCTTCTAAATGATACATAGCTAAGATGACTTTATCATGTTCAGAACATTGAATAACTAAAAATATCTTTTCAGTAGTACTTATCCATTGTTTAGCAACAAGTGGATCAGAAGACCAACTGAAAGAATATGGACGTTGCCTCATGAAGGACTCAATAGAATATTGTTCCCTTCTCTGCTCATTTGGAAGTCCAGAATGATTCATAGCTTGTGTAAGTATAGTAATAAGATTTTTCACTCCATCTCCCATAACATCTGTTTGTTCAGGAGGAAAATCATTGAATTGTCCATTACATTGATCAACACGGTTCCTTCAGGTTCCAGCCATCGTCTAAATCCCAAGAAGAATAGTGTGAGAGGAAAAAATAACGCTAGGGAAAACAACATAATAAAGGGGGAGTACCTTCAATATCTAACATCTTAGGTTTCTGTAATTCGAGTACTATAACATATACTTATACTTAACCTTAGGGACATCCCTAGACATTCCTTAGAAATATATCTAAGGATCTCACTAAAGTTATCGCATCCTAGTTTCCAAAGGTTGACTAAACCTTTCCTCTGATACCAACTATAGAGACCCTAAGCTTGACATACATGGACATTACATTACTTTTGCGGAATACTTAGTGCATAACAAAAACAGACACATAAGGACCGTAATAGTTTAGTGTCTTTGGAAACTCGGAATAAAATCTTCTAATCGTGGAGAAAGATCTTCAACGTCTCCCATAAAGATCTTCCATTTTTTTCTTACTTAAAACCTTTATTTATATCCTGGGGAATAAAAAACATAAAAGGGTGAGTTCAAATGCTTAGTAAGGGTAAAAAAAAGAAATATCAATCACATCATATTCATAAGAACATAACATTTTGGAAATCTTAATCTGAAAAAGAGATCATAATATCATAACATGGGATAAATCATAGTAGTGAAATGTAATCCCAATAATAATAACTTAAAACATGATACCTTGTGGAATACACACATAATCATAGAGAATCATTTCTTATTAGTGAAGACTCATTGCCAAGACTATCTTAGTGGACAATGTCCATTTCTGAACCGAGTTCACTCCTCGTTTCAGTCCTGTTTCACTGAACCGGTTTAACCTACCGTTCCAGCCATGTCTATCTCTTGAGATATAAAATCTTTACCAAACACATTGGAGGGAGATATAGATCCCACCCATCTCATAATGATACCATTCTTATGTGTTCCACAAAATCATAAACCATACATCCTAGAAAAACCCATGTAATAAAAATGGGATTCTTAAACATTGTGAAATCATAAAAAAATTCATATAAGATAAAGGAATTCATAAAAATAATTCCATCACAATATAATAAAATCAATGTAACAATAGGGATAGAAATAGAACCCTATATTATCTTATATGGAAAATAATTTTTATAAAACACTTGAATTCCATTCTTGAGGAAAATATCCTTTCTACTTCAAAAATACTTTTCCTTTATTAACATGTCATACAATTCTAAACTAAAAGAAGTTGATTAAAAATAAACTTTATAACTTGTAAAGGTAGCTTCTTGGAAATAATTTTTTAAAAATCCATTCATGCCATATAAGTTAAAAAACATTCTTCTCGTACTTTTGACGGAAAAGTCAAAAGTACCTCATACGAAAAACGACAAAAGATTCCTTTCATATATTTTACTAAAAACTCACCGAAGGGTAAAATTGGATTTAAAAACTTGTAGGAGGATGGAAAAAATATTAAATATTGAGGAAACATGGATGTGGATGATAAAATACACTCCAGTAATTTCTAAAGTATAAACAATCTCAGATAAAAATGAGATTGTGATATTTCCCTTACATTAGGTCCGATTTGCTTCATAAGTGTCCGAACCTCCTGTATAATGATTTAAATAATGTAATTGACTTATTACAGAATCATACTCCTTGTTATGATATCATATATGGTTCACTTATGACTTTATATTACCTTTTCTTTTGTAAATTCCATGTTAAAGAGCGTTTTGGGTAAAATCGTTTCATTTATGGTCCGTGATTTGACTTGTAATTATTCATATGATTACATAGATCTTGATTACTTAATTCCAGAATATAAAAAATGATTTATATATAATATATATTCATAATATACATATATATAATAGATCGATAAAAGGAAAGAAATACACCGTTCCTGGAGACGGTAGGCCGTACGTACGCATGAACGCTGTTTTCGTTTCCTTATTGAGTATAATCGAATTAAGTATATGGAATAAATATATATATACATAAATCTAGTAGCTTTATAATGTCATATATTTCATTATTATAGCTTATATATACTTTATAATCATTCTTTAATGGTTAACATGGAGAATGAATGTCATCGCGTCGTGGAGACGATAGTCCGTACGTACGCACGAGCGATGATATCGTTTCAATAATTATTGAATTGAATTGGAGTGGATGATACAATATATCAGAATCAGTATGATGTTATAATAACTATGTATATTTATTCTTTACACCATTTTACCCATCCATGTAAGGTGGTATTGGAAAAACAGATTACACCACGGCGTGGAGACGGTATTCCGTACATACGCACGCGCGGTGATTTCATTTTCCGTAGGATGGATAGATGGTGAAATAGGGTTGTTTCATAATTATAATAACATATCATTATATGAGTGATACTGATGTTATTACTTAATAATGAAACAACCTAAGAAGAATAAGTGGAAGAAGAAATAAAGTTGAAAGAATCAATAACGGACATTACCTCTTCTTTGAAGTGCCTCTTTGAGTCCTCCTTTTAGGGCACTAAAATTGGTCTTTGAAGAAGACCAGGACCTCTAGGATTATTCTAGAGAAGTTTAGAAGATAATTTGGCGGGGTTTGGCTGATATTTAAGGCTCAAAGTGGTGTGAGGAAGAGAGGGAGGAGGTGCCCTTTTATAAGGGAGGAGAGGGGCACCTTTGGAATAACTAAAAATATTATTTTATTATACAGTCATATTCGGTTTTTAATAGCTAAAAATTGAGTTATTTATAAGATAAGGTGGGGATGGGTCTAAATCCTCTCATCCAATAGAATTTGGACAAGTTTAGTTTACTATTTTAACCTTATCATTTAGTTTTAACTTTAAGTTAGATAATTTTACTTTTAAGTGTCTTTTTGTTTTCTTACACTATGAGGTTAATAAACATTATATAACAAGACAAACAAATCCCAGTTTGTTTATTATTAATATATATAACCTTATCTATGTCATTTGTCCGAACCATATATTTTTAGGAATAAAATAACAATTAAAAATATAATATTTGTTTTAAAAACTATTTTATGTCAATTTTGACACTATTTAGTAATTGATTTTTGTGAAAATCATAACATAATCATTAGTTCGAAAAGAGTTACTTAAATAAATAATAACTTGTCATATTAAACACTAAAATTAGTGTAATTCATAAAAAGTCTCAAATTACATTTATTTGGGTATTTATAACATCAATTATGTCAATATTTTATTAATAAGATAATTACTGCATCATCGTTGTGTCATAAAGAAATTAAAAATATTTAATGTCTAAAAATTACAAATAAAATACTATTATATAGGAAATATTTTTATATTTGTAATGAATATTTATAGTCTAATTTGACTTATGTATAACTCTATATTAAAAATTATCTACTTATTAAACTTTGATTTTAACTATTTTAACCCTTCTTTAAATAAATTAACAATAAATGTCCTAATCTAATCCAAGTGGTCCTAAATGGTCATATTTTATTCCTAAGGTTGTTCTTTGTAGAATTAAACTTATCCAATAGAATTAAGACATGTGTTAGGGCAATAATAATATCATTTTCACCCTTAATTACCCTATTTACTTTTAAACGTGGTAAAAAAAAGTAAAAAGTTACTATTCAACAAAAATTATTTTCATCTCATTAAACCACATTTTACTTACTGACATCAACCGTCTCTCTCATATTTTTGAAATTCCATTCATAGAAGCGGTAAAATTAAGTAATATGTAAATTTACAAATTCTCCTAGGAGGTGGGTAAAAGACGGTGAAAAGTTCTACAAAATTTATATATATGTAAAATTATTATAAAATGACTTAAATGAATTACATTGAACTTATATAGGTATTATGTATCAATTTTGACCTAAAATAAATTTAAATAAAATAAATAAATATTTAAATAAAAAGTCGGGTTTTAAATAGTTACCCAGTTTTTTCACTATTCATCAAAAATTGAATGTTTTCAGAAAATACCAAAATTTCAGCCTAGGCTAATTTCAATATTATGAATCCAAAAATGAAGTCCACTTTGAATGATAAAATTTATAAAATTCCAAAAAGTGGGTATTACAATTCATAACAGCTAGTTTTTATAACATATCATTCTTTAGTGAAACTCGGTATTGCATACAACACACACTATCATGGAAGGTCGCGATTGCATGTAGTGCAAGACAAGTCAGGGATGCATGTTTTGCAAGCTCCTTTTGGCGTAGTGTACAACACGAGAAATTAATGAAATTAAAAAGAATATTTTTCATAAAATCTCGGGGTGTTACACCATGTAATATAAACTACATATTGCATGAAATAAAGAATGTGTAACAAAAAAATTTAATCATATATTTTTCATGTTTAATTTGTGAAGAAAAAATGAGTTGAGATTTTTGGTTATAATATTTGAGAGGGGTATATATTTAATTCTATTATAATTAGAATATTTCTCTTATATAGAGGTCATATATAAAAATACGTCCAACTAGTGGGCATACAGTACCTGGTGGGCCAACTATTCCATTAAAAGCCATCCTAGGATAGCGGTGGGTGGAAGAGGTGTGTGGGACCTCGTGTAAGGGCCACAAGAGTGCACTAAGGAGAGAACATGGAAAGAGAGTCTATACAACCATGCTAGGGAGTATAGGGGTTCAATATTTTTTACCACTTATGAGAGTGGTTGATGGACAATCTTTAGCCTTGATTGCTGATATAATCAATGTGGGATGGAAATAGGAAGGGTAATGTTCCTCCACTAAAAATATATTCCCATAAATGTGTCTATTAAATTTTTATGATTTGGACTATCTGATTGACCTCTTAAATCATCTTCCAACAATATATTCATATGAGGATATCCATTACATTGAAGCATTGTCCAGAAAACCATGAACAATCATCTTCCATCTTTGAAGATCTTTTTGAGAGGATTAGGGTAATTTGATTGAGCCAAAATCTTTCTTGTGATCTAACTTCTTGCATTCATTCATTTCATCTGAGGTATGATCATCATCCAAACTACAAATGATATTTGTAATAGGCATTCGTGCATGATAGAGCTCTAGATTTAAACTGATGGGAATGTGATCTATGGATATCACCTCAAAGAATAATTCATGATCCCAAAAGAAAAAGGACAAAATATTAGAAATTATTTTAAACCACGTTTGAAGAATTAAAATCTTATATCTCTAACCATTTAAATTTATAATTTATAAGGAATTATTTTTAGGATTTTAGCGGGTGAATTAATGTACCAAAAACAGTAATTACATTACTATAAAAGGAGATCTCCCTTGACCAAGAGGTTTTTTTTCATTCATCATTTGAGGGAGCCTCTTGTTTCTTAATAAACAGAGAACCATGAAATAAACTTTTTCATGAAAAAAAATCCCTTCTCATGATATATGTACAAGAAGGATAAGATAAGATCTTGTGAGCCTTTAAAAACTGAAAACCACTCTCAAAGGACCTTTAGGATGGAAATAATTCTACGAATAAATATAGACATCACAATAATGAATCTCCCTAAATTTCAGAATGATCTGAGATTCAAGAAGCCTTATTCTTTCATGAAGAGAATCCCAAACAGGCCATAATTGTCTTTGTGGATGAGGAGGAGTTTTGTTCATATACTTGTGTTGAAGAGAAGAATCATGTATCTTTCTACTTGCATGAACAGAACCTACCACAAGCCAAAGATTAGTTTTTCAAGGTATAAGTGATCCCAAATACTTTGGTCTTTATAAGGAGATAGTTCATGTGTACATGCATAAAAACATATACATGACACATATGCATTGGACCAAAATAGGAGAAACAAGTTGTGTGTGTATATGCATGAATAAAGTAAGAAGGAATATGTTGTGTTTTATACAAAGAAGAAAGTGAAGGATATATGCATGACTATATTGATATTTTAAAACATTAAGTAATTGGAATTTCCAAAGATAATCTTTAATAACACATAAAATAATAGAACTTCTAAATATATGTTTTAATGTTTTGAAATCCAAGAAACACTTGATGAAAATGAGTGACTTGAGGTGTGAATGTAACATTGAAGAATTTGTGTTCACCCTGGCACACAGTTACTGAGATTGTGAACATCATTTATTGAACAAGTATTAGCCAAATCTATTAATATTTTGAGAAAGAATATAACATTTAATGTTTTGAACGATTCCCTAGTTGATCAATTTGAATAGGCAGTGAACTGTAGTAAAAGTTTCATCTTTCACTCATTGAATAGAAGTAGACCATAATGCTTACAATATTGTTGATTTAATAGAATTATATGTTATTTAGATGAATAAAAAGATTTTTTAGTTGATGCAAAGACATCCAGTTCAGTAGAGAAATCTTGTTAAGTGTATTTATTGAACATATATGAAGAACTATTAGTACCAGTATAAAAATTCCATCAAAGACTGGTGGAACTAATATAATAAACACCACATATTCAGGAAGATTTATTATTTTATTCATGAACAAGTTATGCTAATTATATAAGTTTCTAATCACTAAAAATTATATTGAAAATATAATCTATGAAACAACTACCGGTTGATCATGGAAAAGAGTAGGCCTCTATACCAATCCTTTTAAAAATCATTTTGTGCTACTATTTATTTTATTATCTATATTTAATGTGTATGTGATTGTTAATAGAACACTATATAACCATTACTCTTAACTAGGAAAGATGTTCATGAGTAGAGGGGTCAGTTGAAAATAAGTAAAATCCAATTAAAATTTGGTTACTCTTATTCACACACTCTATGTGTCCCTCCATGATCCATCTAGACTCTAAATGTAGTGTCACAACATTGGTATAACTATGAATGGATTATATATTTATTCCTAGTTATTTAAAAGTTTTATATGAGGTGTAGAATTGAAATTGTTTATGAATAACCTCAGGTGGAAAATTTAATATCCACTCATATTAAAGAAAACATAAAGGCTTCATCCAAGACAATACAAAAAGAAGATCCGGGATGAAAGTAGATTTAAAAAAATATAAAAGAGATAATATAAGGATCAATTATCTCCTATCAAATCAATTAAAAATTATTCTCAGGAGCAAACTAGTTCAAATTATGGAGTGTATGTGGAAGTTGAATCTATAAAATGTTTTAAGGCTTTTACTCCCACTTGAATGTTATTTGAATAATGTTCTTAAATAAATTATTTCATATATACATTATTCATTCAAGTATAAATTTGATTAAAGAGAAAAAATTGAATAATAAATAAATAAACATGAAGTTTCACTTGAAATGAAATTCAAAAGGCAAAATATTCTCACAAATTCCATTGATGTAAAGAAAGAAGCAGTGAAAAATTGTAATATTTTTTTTCCAAAAATTAAAGAATAAATGGAATGGAAGGATAATAAAATTAATACGAGTAAACATGTTTTTGGAGAAGTAATCCACATTCATTAAACATTTTTTAATGTTTACATGAATGTCATGGATGCTAAAATTCAAGAAAAAACATGTAAGGTCAACGAAATTGGCATGTTATTGGAAGAAAAAATAATGTTTCATGAAGATCATATGAAAAAGATCCATGAACTAGAAGACACACATAAATCCACCATCATTTTAAAGGAACCCTATTTGGAAGTTGAAACCACGAGAATCAAATAGCATGATAGCTCCATGAATAAATATAGTTGACAATATGAATAAAATATCAATAAACTAAAAAAATTAATGGGAATATATGATAACATCAGTTGAAAATTAGAATTTTTCCTTTAGCATGAAGTTCTTTGAACATGAGTTTGAATTTAAAATTTCAATAGAGACACATTCTAGAACATTGGAAGTTACTGAGAAGATGAATTTTGTTATCCTAACAAATAAATATATTCAATCTTCAATAAGGGATGTTTCTACACAAACTATTGATGAGTCTCATGTATCTAAATAGTGTCATATTTAAGGCTATAAAGGCTAAATATCATCTCTTGATCATCCGTATATAAACACTTGGAAGTTGGTAAATAATAAATGGGTTAATTCTATTTCTACTAATGTCATCTCATATTCTAGTATATGTTCAAAACCAAAATTTATAAAAGTGTGGGTTGATTAAAATTATTATAAATCCACAAAAAAATCAAGGGTGGATACTCGTATGATCAATATAATTACTCACAAAATCATACTCAAAATAAGGAAAGACAAGATGAAAACAACAAGGCAATAAATCTATTCATATTGGTACTATAATTAAAAGAATTAGCTTTGTGGGAAATGTTTTGTGGTGATAAAAATTTGGTCATCTGTACATTTATTTTTAGTGTAATGTTTCACCATATAAAAATTATAAATGGGCTGTATTTAGGGAAAGTATATGTAATGAAATGAAGAAACTTGGAAAACTGAAGAAAAATATATAGATGAACAATAGTATGTCTATCATGAATATATTTGTATATCTTGAAAACACTTGAATTATTTAAAAATTAGTGATAAATGTTATAATGGGTTTCAGTATATTCCAACCATTCAATATTTATATATTTATTTTATGTAAATACAACAACAAATGTAGAATAATAGAATAAAAGATGAAAAGTCTTCCATGGTGAATAAAAATAGGAAGGAATTTTAGAAAACTATGAGATAATCTAATCACATAAGGTTGATATGTTTGAATCCATGAATTTCCTTTAAACCAATAAAAGATTAAACTACTGTGTAAATAGATTTCATTCCATGTACCACTAAAAACAAGACATGGAAATGTATGGAAGCAATTTGGAATTAAGAAAAGAATCTATCAATAAGGGAAAATAGAAAATAAGATTGATTAAAAACATTCCTAAATAATATTATGATAATTTAATTATGAAATGTAACTTAGAAGAATTGAAAAGGCCATGTGGAAACTCCAAGACAAAATATGTTAATTATTTCCTAGTAATCTTACTTGATTAATTTCAAGTTACTAGAGAAATTCATAAAGTTAAGGATAAATCATTTTCTAGAGAAAATGAAAAGGTAAAATAGATAGCTCCACATGAGGATCTAGAATTTCATGATAGGTATTCTACAAATGGAAACTAAAGTTCCTCACAAAAAAGTCTGGTATATTAATGAATGCTAGACATAATGCTCTATTGTATTACTCTTCCATGAGCTCAAAGGGAAATGTTGAAGACAAAAAAACAAGCCTCAGGGAAAGGTACTTCACAACTAGAATATGTAAGGATAAACAATCTACACAAGATAAATATGAATAGAAGTAAATATTACTTTCTATAAATGAAATATAAAAATGTAAAATATATAGGAGTAAAATAATAAAGAGTTATAAACACATTATATCTACAAGTAATTAAGTCATTTGGTTGATAAGAAATTATTTTCCATGTTTCACTAATTAAGAATCTGATAATTGTACGATGTTATTACCTTATTCATGTGTAGTATTTGGGTTTACATTATAGGTACTATAAAGTTAAGTTCATTCTCAACTTAATAAATAAATGTATGAAGTGGAAGACAAAACATTTTATTTTTTATTCAAGATATGATAAAAACATGAATTGTTCCACAATGTTAGACCATCAACATGAATATCTTTAGGACTATCTGATGAATTTTACCACCATCTATAATTAGAGGGAGTTAACCCTTTAAGGGGAGAAAATATAAATGAGATTATACCAAGGCCTATTTCAACAATATTTGAAAATTACGGTCATCTAAATTGAATTTGATGATAGAGGTAACATAATTAGTTTTTTTCTTGTGTCTTGATTGTATAAAAAATGTTCATAAATGGGGAGTGTGGGTTGATGAGTAAGCATATTTAAAGGTGGAGTAAAACATTCTTTCACTTAAAATTTATAATGTTTTGACTAAAGTGTATAGGTGAATATGTTACCTGATGAATTTGTTTCATAAAACCCCATCTTTGAGAAATAAGTATGATAATGATATCAAATTCATGGTTGTTAATGGATTTCATATTCAGCCTTTGTAGTATCTCTCTTTTCTTCTATATAGGGTTAGCCCACATAGACTTATAACAGTAGAACTAAAGGCAGTTTTCTAAGTGAACCATGCGGTATCATACATCATTTGTAAAAAGTCTAATTAATTTCTATGTTCCTTTAAGGGCATAAGAAAACCCCTAAATTAATCCTTTTATTTTTTTAATATGGGGAGAATGGAAATTGACTTTAAGGAAATATAATTGATAGTAAAGACTATAGGGGTGATTGAAAAGCCCATGTGGATGGTTGATGTGTTTCGTTGCACTTATTGCCACTATATTAGAAAGAATCAATATTTAATGAATGATGTGGTCATCTATGATTAGTTATTAATGATAGAATGATAAAATTAGAAAGAGTTTAAGAAATATTCAATAAGAATGGTGAAGATTCTTGGAGAATTATTATGAACTCATTGGGTGTCATTTGGTTAGAAAATTCTCCTTGATTTGTGATGATTCCTATATAATTGTTATGGATTCATAAAATAACACCACGTATCAATCTTGTTAAATTATCCTTGTAAATAAGATTATTGTTTACATATTATTATGCTCGAAGACATCTGCCTATTATATTTAGATATTTCACATTGCCTAAATATTTGGATAAAGAAATGATAAATTATTTCATTAGGAGTTCCTAATCGTATCAAGATCATGAAAATATAATTCTTTATAAAGAAATTAATTTGAAGAGAATAATTTTAAGACAATTAAAAACATTATTTTTCATGATGTTGAGAATGGGAATTTATAAGGATATATAATATGAACCTCATATTACATTTTATAAAGAAATAACCATATAGACAATCTAAATATATATTTTTCATGATGAATTAATTAAAAAAAGTTTTTGAGAATTATGGTTGGAATATTTGACATGGGTAAATATTTAATTTTATTATATATAAAATATTTCTCTTATATTGATACCTCATAAAAAATAAAGGACAACCTGTGGGAAAGTGGGACACAGATGACCAACCGCACCCAAGGTAATTAGACTAGGCTAATGGTGGGGGGAAGAGATGTGTGGGCCCATTTTAAGGACCACAAGAGTGTGCTATGGATGGTTTATGGGAAGAGTAGTGGTGCCACTTTGTGGGGTGGCAATGAGGCTGGGGAATTTTGGATTTATTACCAATTATAGGAGCAGTTTATTGATAATATACATCCCAAACCACTGATAAGATTAATGTGGGACATCAATAGGTGGGGTACATTTTCAACACTAAGAATACAAACATATAATCATGTCCATATAGTCATATTTATCTGGACCATCTTATCAATCACCTTGATAGTCTTCCACCTCTGAGTTCATCTTAGGGTATACATTATTTTAAAGAACTATCTAAACCACCATGATCATTCTTAAACCACATTTTAAGATCTTTTCTGCAACATGATGTTCTTTTAATCGAACTAAAAATCACGTATTTGATCTAATGTCTCACTAGAATTTGTTAAATTTGAGCTATGGTCATCAAATGAACAACAAATGATAGTTTTAAGGGGCCTTCAAGCATTAGATAGATCAATATTTAAATCAAAGTGTATGATATACTCATTTAATTCATATGTAGATATCACCACATATCATAATCTATGATAGTGAAAAAAATATTATAATATTCCATGTCATTTTCACCCACATTTGAAGAATTAAAATCATAAATATCTAGCCTTTTAAATATAAAATTTAAACAACACTATTTTTTGGGATTTGAGTTTGCGATTTAACAAACCAAAGGCAGTGATTACTTTCATATAAAAGTAGGGCTCCCTCGATTGATAGAGTTGCTTCCATTCATTAATTGAGATAGGATCTTGTTTCCAAAAAAAATAATAAGTTAGAAACACATAGTTTTGTGAAGTATAATCCCTCATTATGGTATTCTTAGACAATAGAGAAGAAAATATCTCATGGGCCTCTAAAAAGTTAAAATATCTCTCAAAGAAGATTGATAAAGAATATAGTTTCATGATGGAATAGGGATAATTCACTAAGGAATCTCCCTATCTTTTTATAATATTTGAGATAAATGAATTCTTATACTTGTTTGAACAGTGCCTCACACATGCCACCATTTTATTTGTCTGGGAGTTGGAGTTCTTCCAACATACTTTTACAAAGGTGAAGAATCTTGCATCTTTCTACCTATATAAATAGATCAAGCCACAAGATTAAAATTAGTTTTTCATGGGAGAATTGGTCCTATATACTTGGGTCATAGAAATGAGATAGTATATGTGTACATGAATTGCACATATACATGAAACACACACATTGAACTGAAATTGGAGAAACATGATATGTGTGCACATGCATGATGAAATTAATAAGGAATAGGTTGTGTCGTATCCAATGAATAGAGCGAAGGGTGTATATACACTACCAAACATATAATTTTTTTTAATTATTTGAAATTACCAAAACAAATCTTTAATAAAACATAGAATAGTAGAAGTTATAAATAAATGTGTTAATGCTTTATATTTCATGAGACACTTTCAAGAAGTGGAGGTGACATTAGATGTTCAAGTATTACTGAAGATTTTTTGTACAACCTTTCACACATTTATTGAGGCCGGGAACTTCATTGATAGAAGAAGTATATACCAATGAAAATGATATATTGAGGAATAATACTACTTGTAGTGTGTTTAATGATTCATCATTTGATCATATTGAATATGCAGTGATCTATAGTGAATGTTTTATCTTTTGATCATTGAATATTAGTATGTCAGTGAGCACAAAATATTATTGATTTAGTGGTATTATAAATCCTTAAATTAAATAAAAATATTATTCAATTGATGAAAAATCATCCAATTCTGCACTGGGATCTTTTTTAGTGTGTTTATTAAACATATTTGATGAACCAGTGGTGATAGTATACACATCTCCATTGAAGGATGGTGGAACCAGTATAAATAACACCAATGAATCTTGAATATTTTTTATTTCCCTCATGATCATTGTATGGAAATTCTAGGTGTTTTTAATACCTGCATTTTATAGTGATAAGAGAATCTATGAAACAACAAGAGGTCTATCAAGGAAGGTATTTGGCCTTTTTACCAAACCTTGTAAAAATATTTTTGGGTTTATGTTTTCATTATTATCTGTATTAAATGTGTATGTGACTATTAATAACACACCAAAGATCTATTCCTATTAATTGGGGAATATGTTTAATAGTAGAGGGGTTAATTGAAACAATGTAAAATATAATAATAATTTGGGTATACTTATTCACCCCCCTATATGTGCTGTGAACAATCTATCTAGGATCTACATTATTGATCATTATTGAGAAAATTATGATGATAGATATATATGAGATATTTAACAATGTGAATTTTTTATTTATAAATATCATTTTCATTTCAATATTGTCTCTAAGGATAAAATATCTATCGATCCTATAATGTAACAGGTATTCAAATAATGCAATACCCCAATGAAGATAATTTAGTTACATAATATAATTTGTTTTATCGGTTACTATCAGTGATTCATTCAAAATATTGATTGATTAGATAACCCATTAGCCAATATTACATGTAAAGGGGTAGTATTCATATGAAGAAAATAATGTGAATAATGTTTTGAGTAATTTATGAGAATATTGTTTTATTTATTGATTTTGAATTTACCATCATAAAATGATATATTTTGGATATATAGTAATGCATTGAGGAAGGGACTCAATTTTTTAATTATATAGAATGATAAATTTATTTCATATAGACCTAGATAGTTAAATAATCATGACCAAATCTATCCAAATCAAGATCTTATGTTCGTATCCATAATCTTCCCTTTAAAGATATAGAGGAAAACTATTTATAATGAAAGATATGAGACACACATAGATCATAAGAGTTTGAAATATATATTTTCATAGAAAGTGCTCAACATGAGGTAACGAAGATGGATCAAACTACTAAAGTATTATGGTTTCTTGATATACTATCACTCATGGAGTAAAATAAGGTAGTAGAATATTTGAGTATAAAAGATCATAGAGTTCTAGAAAAAATCGGGATTGATAAGGATCCAATATTAATGGATTTAGTAAAGATGCACGTGGAAATTTTTATGGAATGTGAGACATCATTCCTATTTCAAATAAACTTTAAACCATATTTAATGGTAAATTTAAAAAGTTCTCATCTTAATGATGATAATACTAAAAACACAATTAATGGTGTGAAAGATAGAAAATTTCCTTACATCATATGTGAATATAGTGTTCTATAATTTGGAAAAGGATTTATGTTACCTATATAATAGAGATGAAAAGGTAATTAATAGATGATTTTCATACCTCAATTTTATTTATACACCATGGTAGAACCAATTTTTATAGATACTTTAAATAAATTTTTTATGGGATAATATAATTAAGGAAATTAAAGACAATATGTCAATATGCTTGGTGTATCAATAGGTGATGGCTGAGAGATAATAACCCAGAGGAGTCATGTAACCTCTACCTATTCCCATGTGAAAATGAGGTAATATTACTATGGATGTTTCCACTAGACTACTAATGACTCCATAGAAGAATGATTTAATATGGTTTATTGTTGACCACCTAAAAAAATCAACACATTTCCTTTCTAAAAGATAATATTTTCCTATTGAGTTCCTTATATATATATATATATATATGATTTTGTAAAATTCATTGTGTATATATTTAAATTGTGACTAATAGTGATCCCCATTTTAAATTTAAATTATAGAAAATTATTAAAAAGTTTCTAGATACTGAACCTTAAGTTGAGAACTGCCTACCAAAATCAAACTGATGGACAATCTGAATAGACTATTAAAACATTATAAGACATGTTGAGATTACTCTAACTTAACATTCAAGGTAATTGGGATTATTAATTACTATTTTTAAAGTTTTCCTATAATAATATCTTTTATTAAATTATTCAAATGGTTATATATGAAGCATCATATGGAAAGATATGACATAATCTAAATTGTATGGAGGAATATGGTGAAGGAAATCACATAGGCCAAGAACATGTCTAGGAGAAGATAATAAAGGTAACGGATATCTAAACTCATATTATATCATCTCAAATTAGGAAAAATATTTATATTGATAACCATAAGAAATATTTGGAATTTCATGTGGGAGACAATGTTTTTTTAATGATATATCCATTGAAGGGTGTTATAAGGTTTTTTAATATTAGAAAACTAAGAAGAATGTATATTAAACATTTTTTAATTCTATAATGAATTGGAGATGTGGCCTACCATTTTCAAATCCCTACATAATGTGTTATATATCTCTTTATTAAGGATGTACATGCCAGGAACAACACATTTTCTATACCATGATGAATTAGAATTAGAACCTAATCAATCTTACTATGAAGAGCCTATCTATATTCTTGGAACTAAAAAAGAAGTGTTGAGGAATCATATGAATCATCTGGAACTAGTAATTTGGATAAATCAAAAAATAGAGAAAGCAATGTGGGACCCTAAGGATGTTATGAGGAAAAACACCCTCCTTTGTTAGTAAGATAGTATTTATGAAAATTATGAGTTTTTTATGGGATGGAATAATTTAATATCCTGATATTTTAATATAATAATATATTTGATAGTGTATACAACATGCAACATAGAGAATAAAAAAAACCCTGAAATATTATTAATTATATACGATTATTATAACATAGCCATTAAATTGGTCGGTATAAATTAGAATAACCACATTATGAAATATATATTGTAAACATATTAAATTTAAATATTTTTGATTAATGACTAGGATATACACACTCGTTTATTTAAAAAGTCATTTTATATGATTTCTTCAAAAATCATATTTCTTTCATATAAAAATAACATAATTAATTTTTAATATTTTGGAAAATGAATTAGAAAATATTATTTTAATTTTTTAAATTATAATATCAGAAATGCCTTGGGGTTAATTTTTGTGATTTTTCTGAAAGGTTTTATTTTTCAATTAATATTAAATATTAAAAATTTTATCAAAAAATGCATTTTCATTTAATGGATTTACATTGTTGAATTTTATATCAAAATAGGTTAATATAATAATTTATTCAATAATACAATTAATAATCGAATCGTGGTCTTTAAATTGACTTTATAATTGAATTCAGTATAAAAATATTTTTATAATTAAGAAATCATTTTTTATTAAAACTATTTTCATTGTGTTTATTGTTTTAAATATAAATTTAATATTGTAAGTAATGTGGCTTTAATTTTATAAAAATGATTCTATATTTGGAATCAGTGATAAAGAATCTATTAATTAGTCCACTTTCATTTTTTTCTATAATTAATATTAAAAACATTTAAAAAATTTCACCATGGTTAAGGTTAATAAAGTTTTATCAGGGTAAAAATAATATTATAAGAATTAAAATGAATTACAAAATTTTCTAATTCTTATTGGTTATACGTATTTCAACCCTATATCACCTTATATTTTTATATTTTCACTTTTGGAGCCATTTTAATTGAGTTAGAAATTAATATATTTTATTTATCTTGAAAATGATATATGTGTCCTCCCCCACACATATAAAAGAACACCAATTCCATCCCTTATTTACTTGACTTTGAGTCATATATGTCAAAAAAACCCACCAAAATAGCTCCAAAAACCAATATAAAAATTTACAAGATACTATTAATCCCAAAATACCAATATTAATACCCTTATGAAGAGATATAAATGAGGTATCACTAAGAGAAGGTGATCTCCACAAAGTTGTTTTATTTTATAACTTCTTTTGGAACCTTTAATTATAACCTAAAAATAAAATATAATAACATAGTTATCTTTCATATATAATGATATTATTTTTTTCGAATTGTATACTATTTATCCTTCTCTTTATCCATAAAATTGTAAACATAACCATCACTTATGTGTACAGAGGAGTACCGCCTCATGATCCAATGTCATTTGTTTTTCATAAATGAATCACATTTATATTCATAATTATAGAAAAATGAATAATATTTTGATTATAAAAGGATATTTATTCTTCAAAATTAATATATAATCTACACAATTACACTTCCACCATTATCTAAATGATGATGTTGCTCATGCGTACACAAGAAAAACAATATCCAACATCCAACAATGATTTTAAAAATGTATATAATGATTAAATTTTTTATTTAGAACACTAATATCATTTTGGTCATTATTGAACTATATCTTATGCATATGAATCATAATTTCAATTTCAAAACATGCGTAGAAAAATGAAAATTTTAACAGTTGTGATGATTGTAATAATGAAATATGATTAAAAAAAAGGTAATAAGATTTTATTATAGGATCTTATATGATATATAAATATTAATATTGTTCTCATATAAATAAATAACAGGTTTAAAACCATTTTATAGAATATTATAGCATTCTCGACAAAAGGTAAAGATGAGGTTATGGATTTTTTCATAATTTCCACACAGTTGACATATACTTGCAATTATATATTTGTATATTTATACATAGTGTATACACTTCACCTTTTATGTATTTATAATTTTTTTATTTATTAATGATTATTATAATCCAATTCATTTTTACTCTTTTATGGAGTTTCTATCTTGTCTTTCACCTCTTTCACTCTTTAGAACTTGAATCAAGCAATTAAATACTTTAAATAAAAATAGATCTTATTTTGTTGATGATGATTATTTTTCTTCCACTTCTATAGATTATTTAAAATGGTTTAAAGACAGTTTTTACTATTTTACAATTATTTATAAAATGAAATTTTCAAACATTTTTTACTTTTAAAATTTTTTGAATAGGAATTTTCCTATCATTTTCTAAAATGAGGTACTTTTCCTATAATATTTAGAAATGAATAAATTTTAATATATATAGAATGTATAGGATTTACCATTAACATTATCACTCAATGTTTTTATTCTTACTTTATAACTTTATAAGTTCATTTTCAAGGGAATTTTTTTTCTTAATATTTGGGTAATTTTTAGTTTTAAAGAGGTTATTTCAAAATGTGAATGTCATTTTCCTCGATAATGTATTTCATATATTTATATAATATCAATTTATCAATGAAAAAAAAAATTTACTTAAATTTTAGTAAGGATATGTTTAAATGATATCTTCCTTGAGATATTCACTTTATTTTCATTACATTTCATTTGAAACTACATTTCTTTTAAATATCCAAATTCTTTTTGACATGGTTATTATAATTTCCTAAACCGTATTCAATTTATATATATAATGATTTTATAAAATGGGGAAATATTTTTATATCCATATTATTTAATAAATATGAATATTTTCTGATAAATAATACATTTTATATATTTAATTGATCATTCTATATTTGAGAATTTCATTGGACATTCACAAACCAAAGGACCCTGTTATAGATAGAACCTCTATTTATAGATAATCTCATGAGATGAATTAGTTTCTATAATAAAATGGTTTTTGGTATATACATAATATTGATTAAAATATCTTAGGGAAAGGTCTTTATGGTATATACATCATGATTTCTAAGATTATAACATCCAATATTATTAATTTAATTCATTGAGAATTAAATATTTTTTATCCATAAGATAATTACATTGATATTTTCAATTTATGCATTTTATAATCAAGATCTTGTTTAAATAAAATGTGTTTTTAGTTAGTCACCTTTTCATATTGATGATTACTTATTTAGTAGTGATAAATTATACATCACTTAACCATTACAGAGTATTGAGATCATCTTTATTTTGTTTCATTTTTGTAGGACATGATTATGTAATATTTGAATGATTATTCAAGGAGGTAAAACATTTGTTTTTGTTATGTTTTATATTCTATTCCCAATGTAAAATTCGCATCATGTACATATTATGTTTTAAATTACTACTAAACTTGTTGGTCTCCTATAATTATATTATTTTTATCTATTCCAATGTAAAATGGTAGACATAGTCTGTATATTACTAAAGTTTGGGTTGTTATAATTATAAATAAATAAGTTTATCATTTTTAAAATTTCATCTATAGAAATATTCTATTTAATAATTTTTTTAATTATTATGGAATGGTTTTCATTCAACTACATTACCACATAAATATTATTACACTAGGTTTACATTGATACTAATATATTGATTAAACATAGTATATTCAATAATTAATCCTAAAAAAATATTCCACACCATCAAACATTCAATACACATATGTTCACATTTTTGAATTTTTGAACTATTGGAGTGTGTGGATCCATTGTTCTTATACCACCTATAATGGATAAACCATCATCTTTATTTGAATATTATCCTGTCAATTCCTTCAATGATAATAAAAACAAGTAAAACTCAACAACTTATAAACAAGATTTCTTTTGAATAACTTAGAAAAATGATTAGGAGAAACATAATATTTTTTTTCAACAAATGGAACATAAAAACTATTCAAATAACTACCATTTTTTAAGAAACATTTAAAATAAATATTTATAACTAATAACTACTGATTAAATATTATATTTAATTTTGGATAGATTATTTTTAATTAATACTTTCATTTAAATATTTTTGATTCTGGTAGATAATGGTGAATACATCCCTCGATTTTAATTATGAAGAGACTTTGTGGAAAATGGATGCATAATGAGGTAAGGTTTCCAGTGCACTAGGAGAGTCAATTTACAAATACAATAGTTTTCTTTATAACTCTAAGAGGGGAAAAAGGGGGACATAATGTTAGGGAGGGGAATTGTTTTTTCAATTCTGATGGGAAGAACAAGGAAAAATGATTTTTAGAGCCACTGTGTTTGTCAATCAAGAAAATATGGTAAATGTTGGGAAGTATGAATAAGTGGGTTATGATGATCATATTAGGGGAATGAATTAGGTGGGTAGAAATATTAGGGAACATAATTTCTATGTATTTAATGTACCTTATCATTTGATAACCAATTTAGAAATTTTTATTAAAATATGGAAATATATGCATGGAAATAAATGATTTTTGTAGTTGTGTTGGAGGAAGCACCAAGTGATAAACTAGAGTCTCTACCCGATCAAGAATATCAAAGGGACCAAAATACCTAGATCCTAAATTTCCTTATTTATATATCTTATAACCATCATCCATGGAGAAATTCAAAAGAATACATTCTCACTAATTTTGAATTCTATATTTCATTAGTGATTATTGAGAAAAATTATAATAAAATATGATCTACATTGATGTGATGAGGAATGGTTCTGAATATCTCTACCATTCCTTGAGCAAGTTTAGGTCCAAGTAGCTTTTGATCTCTAACTACATCCTAACATATCAGAGTTCAACACGTCTTTTTAAAGAGTGATTCAAAAGGATCCATATAAATTCTTAAAGGAGATCTATTATTTAGTGAAAACCCAATAAGAGGATGGTTTTAATCTTAAATTCCATATAAACATACTAATCATAATATCAAAATATCCTATTGGGATTTAATGATTAACTTATAATATCCATCTCTCTAAGGATGATATTCATTATTGAAACAAATATATATTTCTATATCTTTCTAAATAAATCTCTAAAAAATTAATGAAAAACATTACTATCAATACGATATAATAGAATGTGGTACACAATGAATTCTTACCACTTTTTTAATTTATATTTTGTAAATATTATCAAGAGATAGATTATAACTGATGGAAATTAAATGTACTAATTTTATAAGGCGTTAAAATATAACAATAATAACATTATGGCATTTAAATGATTTGGGAATCCATTTAATGAAATCTATTATGATGTTTTCCTATTCACATTATGGTATGTCTAATGGAATTAACATCTCCATAGACATATGTCTCCTAATTTAAACTTAATAACATATAATTAATTGATATATATACCCTAAAACATGTCTCTTCATGTTTCCCCACTATAGATACTCTTTTAGATCTCTATACATATTTGTACTTACTGGATAAATAGATAATGATGAGTTATAAGAATCATAAAACAGATCCTTATAAAGGTATGATATTTATGGGAAAAATATTTAGTTCCTAAACAATATCATTCCATCACAATTAATGTTTAACTCATGACCATTTCTCACATTATTTTTCAACTCTACACCTTCCTTCTTCATGTCTTTAATATTCACATGGATAGAGTGATGAAGAACCATTTGAGAAAGAAAATATTTATCACCTGACTTTAGGATATCAAAGTCCATATATTTAAAATCCATAAATTTTTGATATTTTTTTATCCTCATCATAGATGAAATATTAGTATCCTTCAAACTAAAATTATTAACCATCATTTTCACTTTCCCAGGGTGGAAATGTATTGATAATTTATAATCTTAGATCAATTCAAACTATCTAATTTAGCTAATATTAAACTCTTTAAGAGTAAATATATACCATTTAATTTTATAATCATTATATATGTTACACATTTTTCTATAAAGATAATGCCTTTATATCTTTAGTAGAAATATCTATGGTGTTAAATCTTGGTCCGGAGTTTAGAAATCTTCTAATGAACTATCAGTTAGAATGAGTCATTTTATATCCATAAGGACCCGACCTTAAACATTACATAATCTTGAATTATGTCGATAATTCACATAGAGGATCTTTTTAGGTTTAGAGTTTTAGAGAATTAGGCCATAATTATTACATAACAACTTGAATATTACATGTAGAAACTACTACTTAGTATCCATTTTCATAAAATAAAGAAAAACTCTTGAAAAAAAGATACATGTCTAGTTCAATATTTTAGAAAGCCCAACTTTTCCATGATCTCATACTTGACCCTATTCATATTTATTTCTTGTGAAAAACATTTCAAAACTTTCGATGAGAAAAAAATCCCAAAAAGGTTTATAAAATAATTAAAATAAACACTGTTCTATTAATAAATAGAAATAAATGAAACCATACTTTTTAATCCTAACATACCTCATGAAATCATAATATTTATGAATAACATGAAAGAAATAATAAATAATAAAGGTAACTTATGGAATTCATTACACAGTTACATTATAGCTATCACAGCTATATATGGAGTCACATTTGGAATACCCATCACAGTATATTCCCTAAATCTCTTAGGAGAGAAATTAAAGTATTCTTCCATCACGTTACCCAATTCATTGGAGAGCTATCTCGGGCTCACCCATCATAGGTTTATCACGGAACCACCCGTATACATAACAATAACCAATAACCATAACATATTCGTAACACATGACACAATCATAAAGGAAATATAACATTTCCACAATCCAATAAAAATAAATCAAATCAAGATATTGAAATAAACAATTCTTTATCAAATCATTTTTCAAAACCATTTAAAAAATTTAATAAAGAAATTTTCGAATAAATGTGTCCCATACCACTTTTAATCTTTTAAAAGAATTAAAATTTTAAAACATTAATGTCCATATAAATAAATCCATAAAAACATTTTTAAAACATGGACATTAATGAAAAATATTTAGATGAATAAATCATTAAACACTTTTAAATGATATTTTAGTTAAATAGTTTTTTAACAAAATGAGAGACACTTGAATACAAATAATTGAGGAATAACATTGAATCAGAACTTTATAATATCATGAGAATAAATGTATTCATGATATAATATTCCAAATGATAGTATATACACCACATAAGAGTGAATTGGTGCATGACAACAATAAAGTCTCAATGGAATGTAAATCGAGATGAAATTCCTTATGAAAATGGTATGCATAGATTAAGGATAAATAAATTACATACTAATGTGTAAAATATATAAATACACTCAATACGGTTGGATATTAAGTATAAATCAATCATAGGACACTCACACATGTTCTTTTTAAGACAAAACCAATGACTTGGATGTTTAACTCAATGAATGGAAATTGAGTTAAAATTAATCTTATCAAGTTCGTATCGATGACTTGAGAATTTCTCAATAGAGTGATTATGTGTATCAAAAGTATAACCACATAAAGGGGAGTGGAATTTAATACATAAATAAATAAACAATTATTCCGCACATATTCATATCATTACAAAATTATTAATTATAAGATTAACCCGTGGAATGGAAATTGGGTTAAAAAGTTCTCTTACAGATATTCGACAACCTAACAGTGTCACATTACAATTAAAAAAATGAGTTAATGAAATAAAAAAAGGTATCTAATCACATTTAAATGAAATTTACAACAATAAGGATATATATAATAACCCATCCCAATATAATAATATGTAAATTAAAAGACATAATAAAAATAATTCTTCTAAAAAGATGAGGGTGAAAGGTTCCCTTACCGAATTGGTAACTTACAAAACATACACCCCATGAAAGATAGATCATACAATGAGGATTTAAGTACCCATAAATTTAAGTATATTAAAAAATTAATACAATCATTGGTAGTACATAAGTGTAGAACAATGGAAATCTCACGAAATTAAAAGTGAGATAAAAAATCCCTTACCTCATGTCCGACTTGACTCATTTGTCCCTTGTTCTTCCTGAATAACAAACTTAAGATAATTTATAATTGATTAATAACATTTTTCAATTTTATTATTCACTTTATATCAAGTATTACCATGTTATAAACATTATGTACTCATTTAAGTTAATAATAGCTGTTTTGTCGATATTTGGTACATGAGTAAAAAAATGGACTTCTTATAATTTCAAGTTGTTCACATAGTCAATAGTTTATTATATCTAGAATTATATTCATGATTTAGATATAATATATATCACATATATCCATTATATACATGTATTTATAATTGTACATAACATTTGGAGGTAAGAAATGAAATGCACCGTTCATGGAGATGGTAGGCCGTACGTACGCATGAACACTACTCTCATTTATATTTCTTATTTTAGTGTAATTAAAACATAATTGTAAAAAGGTATATTATAATTCCAATATAATATCATATATAATATCATTAAATCCATCCTTTATATTTCCCACATAAGGCCTTAAAGAGTCATATCACTTTGAAGGGGTGGTAGTCCGCACTTCCTCAAATGAAATTATCACGTTTACCCATAATGGAAACCATAAAGGAATGATATACGAGAAAAATAAAGAAGAATAAAGAAAACATAAACATAATATATATCATACATAAATATAGTTCCATCTTAATGGCCACCATGAGAGGCTGTAGGATATAATTGAACAATCATTGTTTCGTGAGGTGTTAGTTTTCCATCCACATAAACAATATATTCTTTGACCCATTAAATGGAGGTGTGTGTAATTATAGTTCTAATAATTCTTAAAAAATATACTAGTATATTTAGGATACTTCTGTTTTTATAAAATAAAGGAATGAAAAGAGTTTAGTGGTTGGAGATGTAAAATAAAAGAAAAGAATTTAAGAGTAACTGTTACTCTTAATTCAGGTAACTCCTTTTGGTT
This sequence comes from Viscum album, assembly GCA_963277665.1. Taxonomy (NCBI): domain Eukaryota; kingdom Viridiplantae; phylum Streptophyta; class Magnoliopsida; order Santalales; family Viscaceae; genus Viscum; species Viscum album. The sequence goes on along the minus strand of OY728141.1, from coordinate 1,584,184,402 downwards.
TGAACCAAAAGGGACCCTTGAAGTGCCTTATGCCTAAGATACATCTTCTAGGGAGAATAGGGGATCTTGAGAGCTTATTTGGTTAGGGGTTAGATGAGACAATGGGCTTGAGAGTTGTGAATAATGAGTTAGAAGTGATGGCGTTTTATAAGGTAGAGGAGGGGTTCTTTAGGAAATTGTCAAAATATTATTTTATTATATAAGGATTTTCGGTTTATAAAGGTCCAAAACTCATTAAGGTCAAATATAAGAAGACTCTTAGTCGAAATAAATTCATAAAATAATAATTGGACAGGTTATGGAAGTTATTTTAATATTTATAATATTATTTATTTAAATCATTTATTAATGATGTAAATACTGCATCATAATTGTGTCATAAATAATTTTATTTATTTTATGTATAAAAATTATATAAAAAATACAATTATGTAAGAAATATTTTTTTATTTTCATGGAATATTTATTGTCCAAAATATAACTTATATAACCCCATGTAAAAATTAATTTACTAAAAGTTATTTATTTGTGTCATTTTTGTTTTTACTTTAAATTAATTAATATAAACTGTCATTATCACTCTCAAGTGGCTCTATGGGGTTCTAAAATCAACCAAAGGATGTCCATGGTAGGACATGACTCATAAAATAAGGTTAGGAAAAGTTTTAAAGTAATTTTTTATTATTATAATATTCTTTTTACCTTGAATTACCATATTTACCTTTAACTGCGGTAAATAAAAGTTAAAAGTTTATATTTACCAAAAATTATTTTCATATTATTGAACACAATTTTTTACTAAATAATAACAATCATGTATGTAGTATTTTTAAAATTTAATTCACAGAAGTAGTAAAATTTCATTTAAATGAAAAAGTTAGTTTTTTAACTACTACTTAGTTGTTTCACTATTCATCAAAAATTAATGTTTTTCAAAAAAAATACCAAAAATTCATCCAAAGCTATATTTGATATTCCATATTCAAATATGATGTGTATTTTACCAAATTAAAAACATATATGTTTCATTAACTAATTTAAAATTAATTTTTGTTGTCAAAACAAATAGCGTGCTCTGATGAAAGAATAACTATCAAAAGATTGATACTTTCTTTTGTCCAATTTCAAAGTGAAATTAATTTTAATGAACAACATTGGATTAAAGGGTAAAATTATAATCTAATTACACTTTAAAAACCTTAAAAAAGATAATATAACAATATAAATAAGTTGTATTAAAAGGAAGTTTTGAATTAGAATACAGTTTGTTTCACTATTCATTAAAAATGAATTTTATCAGAAAAATACAGAAAAAATTTCCCAAAGTAAATTTTGATCTGCAGATTCTAAAGAAGAATTTAGTTTTTCAAATAGATTATATAAAAGTGACCAAAAATATATATAAAGAGGGTTATCCATCAAAAAAAGGTAAATTGGCCTTTTAAAGAATATTAAAGTATTTATGTTTAAAATCAGATTCTTTCTTATTTTAAGCCTCTAAAATTTATTCGATAAATGTAAAAACATTTAACAAACATGTATATTAATATTGTAGTTAGTTCGGTCCATTCCCACCAATACAATGTCTAGACATTAACTAACATTTAAAATAACATTATATTATTATTTTTCAGTATGACTTAGCATTGTGTGCAACATAAAATTTCAAAGAAACCCATTGTTGTGTATCAGGTACTCTATCGAACATAGCATCCCCTTTAAATTAAAATTTATAATTAATTTACAAATATTAATAATTATGAAAATTTCACATTTTTTATTTACATGGCATGTTACATCCTTCCCCCCTTTTGGGAATTGCGTCCTCGCAATTTTAAAATTTGGCTCAGAAACTTCATTAAAAGTCCCACATCAGAAAAAGAGTCAATAAAACTATTAATTTAAAATAAATAAATAGAAGTACAAAGGTCACCCGAGATAATCCATACTAGGATTCCATGTAAGATAACATGGATATGGAAGAGAAAATAATCCATCAATTTCTAATGAAGAGTGATAGAAAACATGATTAGGAGAAAGTTAGCCACTAGAAAATCACAAAATTATGATGTGTCAAACAGTCATTGATTACCCAGTAAGAAATGTAAACCAACAACTTTTTGTTTTTACGTTCCTTTTCATAATTTTTAAGAATTAATTTACAACATAGAATAAGTACATAAGGAAATATACTTACCTTCTAGTAGAGTTTCATCCTTAATAAGTTTCTACAAAAAAAATAATCTCTTATCTAAACAATGAGCATTAAAAAATACATGGTCCAATCAAAATCAAAAGAATCATCTTCTAGAGAATCACATAATCCAAAAAAGAAGAACTATATATTTCCCTTGTCTTTATAAATCAACTAAAACCAAAATGGTTGGTATGAGATCAGATAATCCCCAAAAAGGATATTCCTTTATAAAAATAAATACTATTATTAATCTCCAAAATTCAACAAAAAGTACCAAAAGTTCAAGAAACAGAATTCAATACACAATTGTCCTTAAAATTCTTCATAATAAACCAAAATAAGATTGAAACCCAAAAATCAAAAAGATTGAATCATATAATCTTCCATAGTAAATCATAACATTTAAATCCAACAACATATAATACTCTTAAATTCTCATACTGAAGTATAATTAACTAAATCACATATTCTTTATGATAGGTTAATCATTTCCATAGATAACCCAAATCGGTATATGTCCACAATAAAACAATATATTCTTCCAAAATAAAATTTCAACCATTACTCCACAAATATAATCCAATAATATTCTATTTTTCTTAAGCATATAGTGTTCCCAAAAGTGAGAACGTCTTCCAAAATCAATTTTATCACTTAATCACAAAATCAGTTTCTTATACTAAGGATATCCATTTGATAAAACATAAGATCCAAAATCATCTTATTCTTGATCAATAAAATCATTTAACTAAATATAATAATTCATTCTAACCAGGGACTTCACATAGTCTATTGGTAGGTGATAAATCCCAATATCACTTTGGTTGTGGGTTAGATTCCTGTAGCATTGTCCGACCCAATGGTTTGTCACACGGTCTACCTGTTGTCCTTTTTATAAAAATCAATGATAACCCTAACATGTTTTAAACTTAATGGTTTCCTTATACCTCTCATTTTCATCCCAATTCATTATGATCTCAACATCTTAATTCATGAAGTCTTACATATTATTTTTATTTCACCACCAAATGATAAAATAAAATGATCCCCAAAATAAAGAACATAAAACCTTGATCATGGTGTCCAATTGGTTTTATAATCATCTTGTTCACATTGGTAGAAGGTTCATGCATTGCAATAATTATTTAGAGATCCTACAAAATCATTAGATTCCTCCATCAAAATACACCATGTAAAACATACGTCATATGGGTGTTCACAAGAAAAATAGTTTTGGAAAATAATCATGTATGGCATATAATTTCAACACATATGACAAAACATGATTTCTATAAAATAGTCAGACTGAATTTGATTTGAAAGTTTAAATTAATGGTACTTTTAAAATACCATAGGTACGTGATGAGAGACTATATTGTAAAAGAAAATATAAATAGTTTGTTCAAGGGTCTCCCTCTTCAGCACCTTTTTTCAAAATCATTATATGCTTAAAAATTTTGTGATAAGAATGTCATTTGATATCCTCCTCCTTCCATTTGAAGCTAACTTTCCTTGATTTGAAAATGTTATAAAACAAAGATTTAAATAAAATAATAGACATATGGACTAATAATGTGTCTAAAGAAAACTCATAATCCCTAAATTTTTCTAAATTGACCTTTGATAACAACTACAATGACCCAACCTTAAACATTACATAATCTTGAATTATGTTAAGAATTCACATTGAGGATTTTTTTAGGTTTAGAGTTTAAGTGAATTAGTCCATAATTATTACATAAAAACTTGAATATAACATGTAGACACTACTACTCTATATCCATTTTTCATAATATTAAAAAAACTCTTGAAAAAAAGAGACATGTCATGTTCCATGTTTTAGACAGTATGACTTTTCCTTGATCTCATCCTTGACCCTATTCATCTTTATCTCCTATGAAAAACATTTCAAAACATGGGATGAGCATAAAAATCTCAATAAGGGTTAAAAAATAATTAAAAGAAACATTATTCCATCAATAAATACAAATCAATGAAACCATACTTTTTAATCATAACATACCTCATAAAATCATAATATTTATGAATAATATACAGAAATCATAAATCATAATGGTAACTTATGGAATTCATAACATAGTTACATTGTAGATATTATAGCTATATAGGGAGTCCCAATTGGAATACCTGTCACAGTATATCCACTAAATATCTTAGGAGAATCATTATCATTTACCTCTATCATGTTACCCAATTCATTAGAGAGTTATATCACGCTCACCCACCCTAGGTTTATCACATAACCACCCATATACATAACAATTCCCTAAAACGATAACATATTAATAACACATAACAAAAGCATAAAGTAAAGATAACATTTCAACATTCTAATCACAACATATCAAATCAAGATATTGAAATAAACAATGCTTTATCAAATCATTTTTCAAAACATTTATAACATTTAATAAAAAGATTTTTGAATCAAAGTGTACCATACCACATTGAATCTTTTAAAATAATTAAAATTTTAAAAAATTAAAGTCCATATAAATAAATCCTTAAACCCATTCTTAATACATGGACATTAATTAGAATTATTTAGATAAATAAATCTTTAAAACTTTTAAAATGATATTTTAGTTAAAGATATTTTAACAAAATGAGAGACACTTGAATACAAATAATTGAGGAATAACATTTAATCATAACTTTATAATATCATGAGAATAAAGGGACTCATGATATAATCTTCCAAATGATAGTATATACACCACATAAGAGTGAATTGGTGCATAACAACAATGAAGTCTCAAAGGAATGTAAATTGAGATGAAATTCCTTATAAAAACAGTATTATTAGATTAAGGATAAATAAATTACATAATAATGTTTGAAAAATATAAATACACTCAATATGATTAGATATATAGTGTATATAAATCATAGGACATTCAAACATGTTCTTTTTAAGACAAAAACAATGACTTCGATGTTTTACTCAATGAATGGAAATTGGTTAAAATTACTCTTACCAAGTTCCTATCAATGACTTGAGAATTTATCAATGGAGTGATTATGTGTATCAAAAGTAAATCCACACCAAGTGGAGTGGAATTTACAACATAAATAAATAAACAAATATTCCACATATAATAATATCATGACATAATTATGGATTAGAAGATTAACCCAAGGAATGGAAATTTGGTTAAAAAGTTATCTTAGAGAAATTCGACAGCCTAACATCGTCACTTTAAAATTAAGAAAATGATTTTATGAGAGAAAAAAGAGTATATAATCACATGGAAATAAAATTTATAGCAATAAGGATATATAATAACATATCCCAACATAGTAAGACTTAAATTAAAAGACATAACAAAAAAAAGAAGACTTTTAAAAAGAGGAAGGTGAAAGGTTCCCTTACCAATTGGTAACTTATGAAACATACACCCCATGAAAGACTGATCATACAATGAATATGTAAACACCCATAAATTTTTGTATTTTAAAAAATTAACACAATCATTGGAAGTACATAAACCACACAAATGGAAAATAGTGGCAATATAACATGAATCTCACAGGAATAAAAAGTGAGATGAACACCCTTTACCACGTTGTAATAAATCAAGTAATATGACCAAAACGTTAATAACCAAAACATGAATCACAAAATAACATGAATATAAAGATAATACTTATAATATATATATATAATTGTAGTACATAATTCACCACATGGAATAAATAAGTGTCGAACAATGGAAATCTCATGAAATTAAAAGTGAGATAAGAAATCCCTTACCTTGTGTCCAACATGACGCGTTTGTTCCTTATTCTTCATGAATAATAATCTTAAGTTATTTTATACTTGATTAATAACCTTTTTGAATTTTATTATTCCTTTTCTATCACTTATAACCATTTTATAAACATTATGTCATCAGTTATGTTAGTAACAGTTGTTTTGTCGATATTTGGTACATGAGTAAAAAATGGACTTTTTATAATTACTAGTTGTTCACATGGTCAAAAGTTCATTATATACAGAATGATATTCATTATTTAGATATAATATATGTCATATATATCTAGTATATACATGTATTTATAATAGTACATAACATTTGGAGGTAATAAATGAAACGCACCGTTCATGAAGATGGTAAGCCGTACATACGCATTAACGCTACTTTCATTTCTATTTATTATTTTAATGTAATTAAAACATAATGACACATAGGTATATTATAATTAAATTATAATATAATATATAATATCATAAAATTTCTCCAGTATATGTCCCATATATGGAATTAATGAGTCATATCACTTTGAGGGGGTGGTTGTCCACACTTCCTCAAATGAAGTTATTACGTTTACCCATAATGGAAACCATAAAGGTATGATATGAAAGATAAATACAGAAACATAAAGAAATCATAAACATAATATATATCATATATAAATACAGTTCCATCTTAATGGACACCATGAGAGGCTTTAGGAGTTAATTGAACAATCATCATTTCTTGAGGCGTTAGTTTTCCATCCACAGAAACAGTATGTTATTTACCCATTGGATGAAGGTGTGTGTAAGTATAGTTATAATGCTTCTCATAAAAAAATCCTAGTATATTTATGATACCATTTTTGTTATAAAAAAAATTAATTAATAGAGTTTAGGGGTTGGAAAATTAAAATAAAAGAAAATAATTTAAGAAAAACCGTTACCTTTAATTCGGGTAACTCCCTTTGGTTTGAACCAAAATGACCTCTTCAAGTGACTTATCCTAAGGTAAGGCTTCTAGGAGGAATAAGGGGATCTTTATAGATTATTTGTTAAGGGGTTGGATGAGCCAAGGGGATTGAGATGTCTGAGGAATGGGTTATAAGTGGGGGATTTTAATAAGGGGGAGGAGTGGTTCTTTAAAAAAGTGTGAAAATATTATTTTATTATATAATTATTTTTAGTTTCTAAAGGTCAAAAACTCATTAAGGTATAATATAAGATGACTCATGGTCGAAATAAATTCATAAAAAAATAATTTTACAGGTTTTGTATGTTATTTTAATATTTATAATCTTATTTATTTAAATCATTTATTAATGTGGTAAATACTACATCATATTTGTGTCATTAATAATTTTATTTTTTTGATGTCTAAAAATTATGAAAAAATACCATGATGTATAAAATATTTTTAGATTTACAGTGGTTATATATAGTTCAAAAGATAAATTATATAACCCCGTGTAAAAATTAATTTACTATAAGATATTTGAATGTGTCATTTTTGTTTTTACTTTAAATTAATTAATCTAAAGTTTCACTATCACTCCCAAGTGGCTCCCTGGGGTCCCAAAATCGACCCAAGGATTCCGATGGTCAAATATGACTCATAAAATAAGCTTAGGACAAGTATTAAGGTAATTTTGTATTATTATAATATTCTTTTTACCTTGAATTACCCTATTTACCTTTAACCGTAGTAAATAAAAGTCAAAAGTTACTATTCACCAAAAATTATTTTCTTCTTATTGAACCAAATTATACTTACTAATAACAACCATTTATATTGAATTTTTAATGTTCAACTCACATAAGTAGTAACATTTCATTTAAATGAAAAAATGAGTTTTTTAACTACTACTTAGTGGTTTCACTATTCATCAAGAATTAAAGTTTTTCAGAAAAATACTAAAAATTCAGCCTAAGATACATTTGATATTATGAATTAAAAAATAATTCATATTTTACCAAATTCAAACACATATATGTTTCATTAATTAATATAAAATTAATTCTCATTGCCAAAACAAATAGTGTGTTTTTAAGAAACAATAACTATCAAAATATTGACACCTGTTTATGTCCAATTTCAATGTGAAATTAATTCTAATGACCAAAATTGGATTAAATGGAAAAAATATAATCTAATTACACTTTAACACTATTTAAATAGTAAATATAACCATATAAATAAGTTATATTTAACAGAAATTTTTAATTAAAATACAGCATTTCTCATTATTCATAAAAAATGAATTTTATCAGAAAAATACCAAAATTTTTCCCAAAGTAAATTTTAATGTCCTGATTCTAAAGAAGAATTTTATTTTGTAAAATATAACATATAAAAGTAACAAAAAATATATTTAAATATGGTTCCACATCAAAAGGTAGTAAATCGACCTTTTAAAGAATATTAGAGTATTTATGCATAAAATCATATTTTTTTTTTATTTTAAACCTCTAAGATTTTTTGGATAAATGTAAAAACATTTAACAAACTTGTATATTCATATTGTAGTTAGTTTGATTCATTCCCACCAATACAATCACTAGGTGTTAACTACAATTTAAAAAATATATTATATTATTATTTTTCAGTATGACTCAACATTGAGTGCAACATAAGATTTCAAAGAAACCCATTGTTGTGTATCTGGTACGCCATCAAACATAACATCCCATTTAAAGTAAAATAAATAAATAAATTACAAATATTAGTAAATATTAAAATGTCATATTCTTTATTTTCCTGGGATGTTACAATATCACCATATAATTATACATGTGGATGCATCCCATTACCTTCATCAATGCATCACTAATGATCAAAATCCTATCTCTACTACATAATAGTGTGAGAATAAGTTCTCTAAACAACCTTCTCTTCATCACCTCCAAATGTTATTCACATCCATTATACTCAAGGAATTTATCTCCTTTCTTAGTAAACATTATGTGTGGATTAAATATCAATGATATATTTTTTCACAAATAATTAATAATATTCAGTCATATTAAGAAAACCATGGATATGAATCTTAATGGTGGGTCTATTATAATCTTTAAGTACATTAATCTTAGATGGATTCACTTATATACCCTCTCTTGAGATTACATGAATGAAAAATGATTCCTTATATATTAAAAATTCATAGTTAGTAAATTTGATATATAACTTCTCATACCTTATTGAATTTAGTAAATTCATCAAGTGATATTCATGATCTCCCTTTATCAGTAAAATATATATGAATATCTTCTATAAGAAAAAGAATAGATAAATGCAATATATAGAGACTTAATACATAAAATTTATGAATATAGAGGGGATATTATTAAGGTCAAATCAAATAACTATAAATTTATAATTTCCATACGTCGTATTGAATGCTCTATTGTGTATTCCTTCACATTTAACACTCAATTACTATTATCAGCATTAAAGATCAATATTTGGAAAAATAATTTCTTCTTCATAATTGATTAAAAAAATCATCGATATGATGCACAAGATACTTATTCTTGAATATGATATACTGTAGTTCTTGATAATTATAAAAGGGGCATATTAAACCAATGTTAATCTTAAGAAAAAGAGTAGGACAACCCCATGGTGATGAAATTGATTGAATATATCCCTTTTTAAGATTATCCTTTTTTTCTTCAATTCCTATAACTCAATCAGGTCTATTTTACATAGAGTTTTCAAAATAGTCATATCACCATGTATGAGTACTACTAAAAAACCCACTTCAGGATTTAGGAAGAATGAAAAAAAACTTCCATAAAGTAAATAATAAACTCTTATATAATAGTAAAATCATTAATGTTTTGTTCCTCCATAATAATATGAACAAAATAACCATTTTGAATCAGAATAAAGGCTCATATAATTAAAGTAATTTCCATTGGAAGATCTTTTTTATCCTCACACTGATAAAAATTCATTGGCTGGGTTGGAATATAAAATTTTAATTACCTTCCTTGAAGTTTTATTTGGTATTCATATATTTAAATATAATGCATAAAAAATAATATCAATTTAAACTATAGAGACAATAATAATACTTTTAGTCACTCCCACAATATTCTACAAGGGATTATGCAAAGAATTTAAATATAATCATTGCAACAATATGAGTTTTTATTTATAATTGATCATTTAACCATTGAGTATATGAATTAACATTACTTCAGACATTTAATGATATAGGGTAACACATATAACTAATATCAAATTTGGTACATAAATACTTTATCATTTTTTTACCACATTGACTTTACCATTAAATATTAAATCAATTTATATAACTAATAAACATGATGTGAGAAATAATAATCATAGTGAAAAAATATACAATCTGGAGAAATAATTCATAAAATATCAATATCCTAACACCATAATTTAAATATATTAAAATTCATGGTTTAGCCTAGGTCACACATGATCATAATCTATTCAACTCTATATTAATGGTTCATAATGAATATTTGAATTATCCCATACATATCTATAAAGAGTTCCCATTCAAGGGTAAAATATTAAGCCCACTTATCATACATGGGTGATGGTTGAGTTAATACCCAATATGATAAATTAAACATTGTTAACCCCTATGGGTATCTATGCCATCACCATACCCTCATTCTAGTATCTAGAAAATGATTTATTTACCAGGGAAACCACACTCCTTTCATTACCATAACATAGGATATTCAAATATATATAGGATTATCCCTATGTTTTTCAATAATTTTTCCTCATCACAGTTTCTATAAATAAGTAAACCTTTCTCTAATACCATATTTGGTAACCAAAACATTAGATTAATAAATATTACATTATATTGGAAGAATATTCATTTAAAATTATCACGATCCATGAAAAAATATTGCATTTTAATTTTATTTGGAAACATAGATACATAAACAAGTGGTAAAAAAATAACTACATCATCTCACAATTAGTTCTTCATATCTAGAACCCTTCTTATAAAAAACATTTTTAAACCTATACTCATATCATGTAGAAGTGGAGACAAAATAAATAGTGGGATTAGATAATCAGTAATGAATAAAAGGATATACAAATGATAATTTAATCATAACATGAGTATAAGGTTGTGAAAACATCATATTATCTTTTGAAAATCACACCTAATAATTAATATACTATAATAATAATTCGTGGAATAAATCATGGAATTTTATACGAAATGAATCATAATGTAATCAAAGAACATGATCCGTGATAAAATTAAGTTTTCATAATATCATGTCATAAAATAGATTAAAAAAGTATGGCATAATCCCCATTTTAGATATCATATATCAAGGATACCCACCATGAAATTCATAAATATTTTAGTGTAACACTTGAGCATCAATTATAGTTAGGGAAAATTTAATTTTCAAGTAACTATAGTACAATTCACATTTTAATATTTCATGGAAAAAAAATTCATGTTTCATAGGATGAATATCGATTTTTAACTTTGTCAAAATATACCTTGAAAGATTTATTAAAATATTATGTTAAAAACAGGATTTTATGAATAATTTAAAAAATATTATTAACTAATACCCCTTTTATTTATAATAATGTTTCATAATATACATAATTAAAAATACAATGACTATCAATTTCATATAAATATTAACACTACCATTTAGTGGTAAATGATTTATTTTTCATATAATATTTTAAGTGATTTTTTTCATTTTAATTAAAAAAATAATATAAAATAATGAAATATTTAAATATAAATTATATATTATATATAAAATTTATGAATTTAAATCTATATAATGATTATTAATTATCATAGTGTTAATGTAATGTCATCTTACACATGAAAAGTGAATTATCATGAAAACACGTTTTTAATCATGTTTTGCAAGTTTATTTTTAAAGTAAAATTGGAAAATTATAAGAAGGAAATTTGATAAATTTGTTTCAATACTTGTATTATGCATGATGAAATTATTTAATGAGGTCACTTACATTTTTTGTCACTATGAATATTAAATATTGAAAAAATTGGTTTCTATGATTAAGAGTAAAATGAGATAAAAGGGTTAAATATTAAGTGAAAAGTATTTAGAATAACACAAAACACTTGATTATATCTCATTTTTTGGTAGTATATGAAACATACCCTTATCACCTTTGAATATGAGTCATTTGGGAGACATTTGGCTTGAGTAAGATAATAATATATTTTAATCTTTTGAAATAATCTAATTGTGTCTTCTCCATCATTAATAATAGGGAACATATTCCCATCACATATTCAATTATATTGAGAAATTTATATCAACCAATATAATAACCTGATATTTTAAAATAACACTATTTTCGATAGTGTATACAACAGGCACCAATGAGCTTAAATGAACACCAAATATTAATATTTAAATATGACCCTTATAACCTAGTCATTAAATAGGTGGGTATGAATTTGATTAACTACTTTTTGAAATATATAAATATTACTATACAATATAATTTTATTGAAAAATACTTATTAAATAATAAAACAATTTTTTTAATAACATTTTAACCTTTAAAAATACATTTTTTCAAAAATGTTTTATATTTGATTTTTGGGATTTTTTTTGAATAAAATTATAGAAATTATAGATATTTAATTTGATTAAAATTATATCATTATTTAAATTACCATATCAAATTTATCTTACAGTGAAATTTTGTTATTTTTTTTCAAAAAGTTTTATTTTTCAATAAATTATGAAAAATACACAATTTTATTAAATACTAGATTTTATTTTGAAGAATTTATGAAATAAAATTTTATTTCTGATTATTTTTAATATTTAATTTATAATTATGGGTTAAAATTGATAAATTATATTATATTTAACATATTTTAGAATTGAATTTGTTATAAAAACATTTTTATACTTAAAACACAATTTTCTAAAAAATTATTTTTCCTTGCATTTTACAGGTTCAATTTTATATTAAAATATTCTAATTATTTTAATTAAATAATGGAAAAGGGATTAAGTATTTTTAATTATAAAGGTCATTTTTTTAAATATTCCCATTTATTTTTAGTAATTATGAATAATCATCATTAAAAAACGTTTGACCATGATAAAGTTAAAATATGTTAATTAAGGGTAAAAATAATGTAATAAGGATTAAAGAATAGCTATAACAGTGTTATTTATTTTATTGACTGATTATATTTCATAAATAATAAACCAAATTTATAATATATGAACTTTTTTCCATTTCCTTGTGATTTTTTATCTTTATAATATTTTATGAAAAGAAAACTCAAGAATACAAATCTCTCTGTTTTATTATCTTTAAATTTAGAACATTGGGATAAAAATAAGGTTTTCTTGGTTATAAATATAAATTTTAAATATAATTTTTAATTATAATATTAATATAATTTTAATTTTTACTGGTGAAATGATTTCCATAATTTATTTCAAATGATGACATGGTATTTATTCAATTAATATAAAAATTTAATATCTTATTCTAAAAACTCTTAAAATAACATTTATTTTGTGTGTTAGGGTGAGCGACTAAATTTATAGATATATATTTTATATTATATATCTCATAAAAATCAATTTTATAATTCCATTTTTTCTCAATATATTTATAGTTATACTAAATGACTAATGTCAAAAATGAAATTAATTATATTTTATAATAAATAATAATTTATTAAATGATTTAAAATTATTAAAAATCATATATTCAACCACATTATAGGGATATGGATTAAAAAATCATCCAAGGTTTATTTATATATATTTTTCTTTATATGGAAACATTTTGTTCCCTTAAAGCGAGGAAAATTTTAATATTACCATAATTATCCAAGAGGTTGATGTGGGGTTAAAACTAAAAGATAAAGGTGAAAAAAACTAAATATTGCTCAAATTTTATTATATGATATTATTTAAACTATTGATTAAATAATATTTTAATTATATAACATTGGATCCATTTTGAGTTGAAAAATAATTTATATTATTTAATTATTAAAGAAATACCAAGAATACCCACCACACTTAAAATAGAACAACCACTATTTATTTTATTCACAACAAATTAAGCCATATAGATCAACAAGAACCTACCCTTTACTATTATAAAAATACTTATATATTTATTAAAGCTTCATGTATTTCCAATAAACCATCCCTATTTTTCTTAAGAGGATAACTAATGAAATTTTTCTGAAAAAGATATTATTGTATTTACAGACTCTATCAAGATTATTTCTTCTTCAAATTACTATTGAAGAGTTTTAACCATCCTAAAAAAAATAAATATAGTATAATAAATATAATTATATATAATTTGGATTATGTTTCAACCATTTTCTATATATTTCAATCCTAATTAAATCAAAAACATCACTCGTACATACTTATAACTTACTGTCTTGACATATCTGAGTAATTCGTTTTTCATCACTATTTCAATTGGATGTTTTTAAATATTTCACCTATGTTTATATATTATGGTTATTAAATAATTTCTATTATATAATTAATATATCATATAAACCTTCTTACCTTCCAATATGTTGGAAAATTATAACGTCACTCGGGGGTACGTTTGGACTACCACTTCAATGAAGCTATGTGAAGAATTTATTATTTAAACATAATATGGATTGTAATAATGATTGATTTAATGAATATGAAATTTATATAATTATTAAAACTAAAAATATTTTGAAACCATAATCAATGTACACGTATCGTAACTACAAAAAATATTCTCATCAAAAAAATGTTGTTAACACCTGAAAAAATAAGGGTACTAAAATATTATTAACCAAAGGGTGATGGGATTATATAAATAGAAAATATATGATATTATATATATATGTATATTATTCTTGTATTTAATTATAATAAGTTTTAATTTATTATAATGGATATTAAAGTAACTTATGAGGCAAATAGAACATGAGGTAAGATATTTCATCTCAATTTACACTCTATTGAGACATACTTAGTATTATGAACATATTTAATTGTATGTGGTGTATATACTTTCCATTTAATTTATTTACCATGAATTTATATTTATTCATGATTATTAATGATTAAATTAAATTTATTTACTCAATTGTATTTTTTAATAGAATAGTTTATCTTATTTCACTTTTTGGATGAGTATACTTTTCTTTCATATCCATATTTTTCTAAATTGGTTTAAAATGGAGGTTTATATTACAAAAATATTTTAATAAATAAATTTTATATTATCCTTGAATTTTTATATTTTTTAAATTAATATTTCTAATGTTTCCAAGAAATGGAAAATTGTAACCTTTTTTAAAAATTTAGATGGAATGTTTTATTTTTAATTTATAGACCATTAATAGAATTTACCTAACACTATAACTATTTTATACCCTTTATCTTATTCTATATGATTTTAATAAAATTTAAAATAAAAATATATATGATTTTTTTACATTTTTTGAATCCATTATATGATATTCTTTAAAATATTTTATTTTACTATAAAATATACTTTTTGATGGTCATCCGTAATCTCTTGAATAATTTTGTGTTCATTAGTTTTTTCATGAAAAGTTCACATTCCTATGATCATTGGGACACTATATTTCTCTTAAAAATCCTTATTTTTGTATCATGGATATTTTTATTTCCAAAAATAAATAATATTTAAACATATTGTGATCTCATTTGAATGTTTTTTGATTGACTGGAGAAAACATTGATAAATCCATTTTTACTCAAAAATTTTTTATTGATAAGGAATATTGATTATGAATTGAATTGATCAATAAATATATGATTAATTAATTGAAAATGTAATAAATAGTGGGAAATAGAATTATACAACCCCTTGATGCATCCATATTCACCATGAGACAAATCAGTAAGTATAATTAAAATGGTTTTTGGTGAATCCCAACCCATAGTTTTAAACTATCTCAGCATAATGATTTGATTGTAGATATATCATGAGGTCTGAGATCATGAAATCTAATATTAATCAGTTTCTTCATTTAGAATTAATTTATTATTATACATTTAATTATTTTATTGATATTATTCATGGATTCATTTATTTATTTATTTATTAATTAAATGGTATTCATTTTCATTTATTCTCATTGGTGTGATGATTATTACTTATTTACTAATGATAGCTTCTATTGTATATAATCCTTAATGTGAATATAAGATAACCCTTTTATTTTTTCCCCATGATATGTATAAAGATATTATGAATAATATAAAATATGAAGTAATGTTTTTATGGAATGTATTTTTATATTTCTAATGTAATACTAGAATCAAGTTTGTATCTCATTTTTCTAGACTTCCAAATTATTTGATTTAGCATGGTGCTATTACTTCTATCTCTGTTAATGTTTTAAAGTTTATTCCAAATCTATGTTACTATTTTTGGGTTTTCATATTTGGAATTTGATAAAGTTTAGATGAAACCTATATAACTTTATTTTAAAGAAACATAGTTGACATGAGAATTATGATATCCCCTTATAGTATTCAATAACTTCAACCATTATAGGAAGTATATTTTATGGTTAGATAATCATGATGATTATGAGATTACTCCACATGTTCCATTATTCATTGATAGTGCTGAATAGAATAATAGAAATCATCACCTGTATACAATTTACTTATTTTCCTACTATGAAATCCAATACAACTGTAATTGAATCTTAGAAGAAGATGACCATATTTGGGAAGAAAAATATATTTATAAATAATAACCAAGATCTAACAGATAAACCAATTTTTACACTACATGTTTTCCTATGTTAGATCCCTTCATGTGATTGAATACCACATCATTTAATGGAAAAAAATCAACTAGTAGTTGAGAAATGGATTGATTCTCTTGAAATAATATTCCTATATTTTCAATGTAATAAAAATTAGAATATTATTCTTATAGTGTATTTTTTATGGGGGGTTGTTTATCAATGGTGGTCATTGATTGAGAACACTAAAGAGGATGATGTAATAGAATGTACAGAATTCAAAAATTTTAATTTGATTTCCGTTGAGAAATACTTCCCTTGACAATAGCAAGATTAAATGGATAGAAATATCTCACTTAATGGAAGAATGAATTAGAATGTGTGGTAGAGTATGAAGATAACTATATAAGACTAATCAGTCATTCTTAGGACAATATAAATAATAGGGAAAGAAAGTTTTATCATTTCATTTATGGGATTATGTTTAGTATATGAAGGACACTAGTTTCTTAATGTTTTCATCTTATGATGATATAGTATCAAGTGAAATTAAGAAGGATAAATTATTTTTTAGTCATATATATTCAATATAAATTTGGATAAAAAGAGGTTGAATGAGCACTATGAAAAACTTAATGTGTAAAAAAATTATAATGGAATGAAAATTTTTAATCATGTCGAAATTTTGGAAAAAAATACTTGAAATTTATTGAATGGGATGGGAGTTTTTACAAGTTCAAAAATTAGTGTCATATGAAAAATGAATACAAGGGGAAGAGATAACTCATTTATGTTCAGTGCAAAAAATATATTCAAATGGGGAATTATTCACAACAATGTTCCAAAAATTAAGGGAACCTACTACAAAAGAGGTATAGGGTAGAAATTGAGGCTTATACAATCACTATTGCTAATGTTGATGTTTTTAACGATGTGGTGGAAGGTAAATTGATCATTGAATCTATTTTAGTTAATTATTTATTTGATTTTAGATCTTCACACTTTTTCATATCAATATATTTTTTCAATAAAATTAAATATTTCCATGGAACTTTAAGAAGAGAGCCATTAGTCAAAAGTATTAGTGGAAGCCTGAAAACAACAAGAATGTGTCAGTTAGTTTTCATTTTCACACATAAATGTTTTCTTTTTGAATAATTGTTATTATAAATATGAATTAATTTAATAAATTATTTATTATGGATTGGATTTATAAATATCATAAAAAAATCGAAAAATAGAAATTAATTGTGATTCATGATGATGATGTGAAATTCCATTCCTTTTAAGGGGATACATGATAATATTATTCATGTCTATATCCACCCCCATTATCACTAATGAGTGAGATAAATAGAAAATAAGACCATTCAAATTCTATATATGGAAAATGCGACTTTCAGATTAAGGATATACCTATAATACATGAATATATTTATATACATCCTATGGAATTACTAATATATCCAACAAAATGTGAATGTGAGTTTTCTATTGATTTAATCTATAAGTCATGAACAATATCAAATACTCTCTTTGTGATGGAAAATTGAAATTTGTGTATTTTAAGAAACCACTAGAAGAGTTGTGTGGTAAGGGATTTATATACCCTAGTTTTTCACATTAGGGAGCCCTTGTTATTTTAGTTAAGATGAACATTAGATCTATGAGGCTGCACATTTTTTTAAGGAAATCAATGATATTATGGAAAAGAACCAGTATTATGTTCAATGCATTGATGAATTTTTTTATAAAAATTATGGTGATCAATATTTTCTAAATACTTAATTTATTATTATTATTATTATTATTATTAAAAGTTAGTAAAGAATGAATATATCTAGAAGAAAATATTTATAATGAGGTATTCACATTAAAATTTCATTTTAATTCCATTTTTATTGACTAATGTACCCTCACATTTATGTGTCTAATGAATAGATTACTAAAGGAATATATCGATAATTTTCATTCAGTATTTTTTGAAAATATATTTGTGTATTCTAAAATCTATGGTGTAAAGGATAATCAAATTATTATTATTCTTAAGACTCTTATAAGAAAGGAGTTATATGCGAAATTTATTAAGTGTGAATTCAGGCTTCAGAAATACTCTTTTCTTGGCATTATCATCTCCATTGCTAGAATCTTAGATGATCCTGTGAAGAAAAAGGTAGTTAAAGAATGGAATAAAATAGTGAACATAACTATGGAATGTATATTTATGGTTTTGGAAGCTTACTATTGGTGATCTATTTAAAATATATACATATTGGATAACCATTAACCACGCTTACTCATAAAGGTGTTTTGTTCATATAGAGAATTAAATTTAAAAAGTGTTTTTAATATTTGAAGATGATATTAGTAAATTATCTGATTTTGACTCTAAACTCATGAAATTATGTATTTTTTATATATAGTGATGCATTGAAGAAGGTACTTGGTTGTTTCCTTATGGATAAAGACAATATTATTTCCCATGAATCAAGGTAGTTATAGATTCATGAGAAAAATTATCCCACTCAGCATCATGGTTTAGAAGCTATAATATTTTATTTGAGGATATTGGGAAATTGTATCTTTGGTGAAATAGGTCAAATATGAATATACCATAAGAGATTCAAATTAATAGTTTCGTAAAAGGTGCTTAAAATTATGAAATAGTTTTGGATTGAGCTACCTAAGGATTATGATTTTTCAATACACTACTATTTACGGATAGAAAATAAGTTAGTAGATATATTGACCAAGAAAGATCATGGATTCCTAACCAAGAAAAGGATTGATAGAAATTATATGTTAACAAATTTAGGTATGATGGATATGGGAATTAATAATGAAAAAGAAACATTATTTCTTTTTCAAATTATTGCCTAACTATATTTATTATAAAAGGGAAATTTTTTGCAGTATGATGATGTGGGTTTTCTAAAGGAAATTAAATCTATATATGATGGAAAACTTGAGGAATTTATTTCAAAATATGGAAAAAAAAATATATAGACGATATGTGTTCTATGTATACCTGAGATAAAAATGAAATTATTATAAAATTCTCATACTTTCAGTTTCACAATACAACCATTTTGAACCAAGATGTAAATATATTTGGGGGAACATTTTTGGTGTGATAATATAATGTGGGTACTTACTAATTATGTGTCAATATTTTTGTTTTTTCAATAGGTGAGGGCTTATTGATATCATCCTAGATGAATCATGTATCCTCCACCTATTACTATGTGGGAATGAGATGACATTATAATGAAATTTTTCAATGTATTAAAAAACTCCTTGAAAGAATGATTCAATATGTGTTACTATTGTTCACCTTACCAGATATGCACATTACGTTTCTATAAGATAATATTTACCTTTTTCACCTTTCATGAAACAATATTTATTATTTTTGAATACTTGATGGGGCACTTCTTTAAATTATTCTTGATCAAGATCAATTATTTAAAAATAAATTATAGAAAATTATTTACAAGTCTTGAGATACTGAGATTATAACACCTTCAGATTTTGTGAATTGTATATTTTCAAAAAAATTTAATCTTTTTTTTATTTTGTGTTACATGAAACATATATTTTATGTTGTGTCTCACACAACACTAATTTTATCTTATGTTACATGAAACAATTTGTTTAAATGTAATGTGATATACTATTAATATATTATTATTTAATATGATAGTTATTATCGCCTAGACATTGGAATGGTGGGTATAGATAGGATAAACTAGATTATGAAAATTTATGGATTACACATGTATATATCCTAAAATATTTAGTGACTAGTTAATTATAAATGAAGATAAAAACCTTTTTAAAATAAAGGAAATCATTTTATTAAAAAATATTTTTTATGCACATAGATACTATTTACCTCAAAAAATTAAAAGAATCATTTTTAGTGAATTATTTTAAGGAAATTTATATCTTATTTATTCAATAAAATTTATCATTTGTATTATATTTTTTCTAGAAAAGAGATAAAAATAAATAAAATTTCAGACTTAAATTTGTATTTTCTAAGAAGCAGTATTATCCTCTTTAACATGATTATTTTCAAATAATTTTTTAAATCTATTAGAAAATTTATTTTAAAAATTAACATTGAATTTTTAAATCCCAAAATAAAAATTATATTAGGGTAATATTTTATTCCTTTTCTAAAAAAATATTACTGATGAATAGTGCAAAATTCTGAATCTTTATTGAAAACTGCCATTTAAGTTAAATTATTTATAAAATTAAATTATTTTTCAAACTCATTTTAATGTATAATTATATCAATTATATATATATTAATATAATTGAGGTTATTGAAATCATTTTTATATTAAATTTTGATATATAATGTTTATAAACTTGTGAACTTTTTCTCTTTTTAGAGTAAATTTTAAATTGGATTTTTTCACTTCTGTGAATGCAAATTGAAAAAGTAGATTATATATAGAGAATATTATTTATTTATATAATTTAATAAGGTCAAATTAATTTAAAAAAAATAATAGTAAAAATATTTATCATTATTTACTATGATTAAGGTAAAAACAGATTTACAAGGGGTTAAACATAATAAATATGTGATAGAAATGACCTAAAAAATTTTCCAAAATAAATTTCCTGAAAATATTTAAACCTAATATATTATAGGTGTAATAGTATTCAATTTTTTTCCCTTGTTCATGTAAAGAATGTGGATACACCATTTTACTTCTTAAAACTACAAGTATTTCACTCATGTGTAACTATAACCTATCGTCTCGATGATCATAACATACCTCATTTCTCAAACCCATATTTCATGATTAGTCCTAAAAGTATAATTTATATATAAATATTTTAATTATTTAGTAAATTATGGATCCATTATCAATGTAATAGGATAAAATAATAAAAAATAAAACGTACATAAAAACAATTTTTTTTACCCAAAACATCACTATAATAAGAAATTATTAATAAAATAAGTAATAAAAAGACATATATAAATAAAATATGGTATGATATAAATACATATGGTTTTTTAATTGATTTATAATATACAAATTTTTATTATACAGGATGTTCAATCTTGTATGAAAGGTGTTTAGACTTAAGGTAAGGGATTTCCATCTCACTTTTTTACTTCTATAAGACACATGCAATATTCACAACATATTTATTTTATGTGGTGTATAATATTCAGATGAATATTTTTTATGAGAATTATCTTAAAAGTATGGTGATTAAAATATTGATTTTAGGTTCTCTTTTTTTGGGTCCATGGTTTAAAAGTTACCAAAGCGGTAAGAAATTTTTCTCTAAATTTGACTTCTTTAAGACATATAGTTTTGTTATGAACCAATATTATTTTAAAATGTGTATATAAACACCCTTTGACATATAATATCCTGAATTTATTTTTGATAGGTATATTTTATGTTTATTTTATTATGATATTCCTTTATAGTTATTATATTTCAATGTTACCAAAGTGGTAATTATTTTATATTATAATCGAATTATATATCAGGATTATTTATTAATATGTTTCTGATGTTAAAATATTATGAGACAAATATTGAGAAAATAATTAATTCATCATATCTGGTAATTTAATGAGAAAAAATGTTCTCCCTTATTTTTCCTCTATTAATGTACTCAATGTTTCAAAAAATAATGACAATGAAAACTCATTTTTTATTTGAAAACCACTTTTCATTCAAAACCATGTTTTCTAAAAATATTTTTCAATTTTTATTATAATTTTTCAAAATATTAACTAAATAAATTTTTTCACATGTTTAAATTTTAATTTTTTTTGAAAATAATATTCATGTTTTTTTCCAAACAATTCTCATTTTCTCTTAATAAAAAATGGGAATGAAAATTTTCTTTTTAACATTTACGACATGAAATAATTTCATTTCTTAATAACCAGTATTTTCTTTAAATAAAAATTTATAATTTTTCATGGTAATTTTAAAATAAAATGTTGTGATTTTTTTAAAAGGTTTTTTTTCAAAGTGGAAAGGTTATTTCATCATGAAATGTTTTAAATTAATTTTTAATGATTTATTAATATGTTTTTATATTTGTTTTTAAAGAGAATTATATTCAAAATATTTTTAGTTGTCAAAATTGTTTTTCAATGAAAATTGAACTTCCTCAAGAAATATTCCAAGGGATTTATCTTTCAAAATCATTATCCATCTATTATAAAATCCATCGAGGATAATTATTATTTACTAGGGATATGATCGAAAGATAACACTTTTATTCTTTCTCTAAATGGTTTATTTTTATAATTAAATGATCTTTATATAACCCATTTCATTTTCAATAGGTTATACCATGATAGTATTCTTATGAAACCTATATCTTTTTCTATGGGTTATTCTACAATTTAATGATATAATTATTATGAAACCTATCTATTTTCCATAGTTTATGATGTGATGAGATGTTTTTGAAAATCATTTAATTTCATAGGTTTTTATATGATAAATTATTTATGATCTTGTGGCAAACTTTTTTATGATTTTCATTATTGATTGGTGGGACCTTTATCTCTCTCTAATGCATTAGAGAATGATTTATATCTCATGAGATATAAAATAATATAAGGGGGATTGAACTCGATTCTGTAATGAACTTTATCTGATATGTTAGTCTTGGGGAGTGAAACATGACTAATATGATTATTTTTGGGGTGAATCCACCCCACTATAGTAGCCTTGTAAATGAGCATTATATATTATAGAAATGATTTTCTAGGCTAATGTGAATGTTACAATACTATGTATTATGAAATTATTATAATCTCATGTCTCATGTTCATTGATTCCATTATGATTTATGTCTTATGAACAGATAATATTTATTCTATGAATCGATATTATAATATTTGTTATCTACGATTTGGTTTTCAAAATTTAAGATCATATTCTCATACCCTTATGCTCAGGTTATTCTTAGGTATTTCTCTTGTCTAACCTTACTGAGCATCTGAGCTCACCCTTTCTTGTGTTTATATTCCCTATGTTTCGAAGAAAGGTTTTTAGACACTTATTAATAAAATTCACATCACATCATGGATTAAATGGATGTTTTTCAATTTTCTGTATTTGATGAATTTTTTTGTTGAAACATTTACGATTTGAGACAATTAATAATAAAAATAATAATTGTTATTGTTATTATTATTTTTAATTTTATAAAATTATATTAATAGAGTAAATGATGGATGTGATTTGATAATAATAATAATATAATTTTATTTTTATTAAAGTGACATATTTTAAAATTATTATAACAGTTGTAATTATTATTACTATTAATTTGTGAAAGATGTATTATTTTGTGTGGAAACTAATTAATGTATACATATAATTTTCTTGAATATATTTTTAGATAAATATATAAGTTTGGAATAGGTTTTAAATTAATGAAATGCTTAATGTGATTTGAATAAGGTAATTGAATAAAATAATAAATGATGAAATTATTATTTTTTGTTGTCAAAATAGTATTTCAGTCATAACTTCTTCATATGATATCATATTGATGCGTCATCAGTGGTACCTTGACCCAAAAATTGAGATAGTCATTTTAAGATAAATATTTAATATTTAATTCAGTATTATCTTGTAGTTCCATGAAGTGCCCAATATGTTGATGGGGTTGGCACATGTAATTAATAGGAGAGTAATTAATAAGTAATGCAAATAATAAATGTTATTAAATTAATTGATAAAAAGGTATTATAAATAAGACTTGGGATGGTTCATATGAAATGTATAGAAATTCCATTATTCCTTTCATCCTTCCCTCCCTCTCTCATACTCTCTTTTATAAAATTGTTTTTTATTTATTATTTTCTCCAAACTACATTCTTATATATCTCCTATGATACTGGACAGATTAAAGCTTTGTTAGTTTCATTTGATTTTTCTTGATGAGAAGAAGGTATATCTTATTTTTTTTAAAGAAGCACAAAGTGTTAGATAATTTTTTTTTCATTTTTTGATGGATAAACTAAATTTTATTAATCAAATAATAAAATGATAAAATGATAAAATGATAATTTCCCAATTTTAATAGTGATAATTGTAGAAAATTATCAAATGATGATGGCATAATTTTAACAAAAGATAATTGACAAGAATTATCAATAGTAATTATAATGAATTATAAAAGGATAATTGAGTGATATTATTGGAAGATAATAATATAGAATTATGAAATGATAATATATAATAAATTTTTAAAATATAATTATAAATTGGTAATTTATGGTAATTATAGATGGATAATTAATTATCAATGGATAAGTGAATGGTTTATCAAAAGATAATTAAAATATATTATCAATGATAATTATTATAATTATAAAATTATAATTGCATAAAATTATCCAAATATGATTAAAAAAGATAATTTACCTAAATTTTCAAATGATAATTTATTAGGAAAGTTATCAAAGATAATTATTGAATTATTAAGGATATATTGTAAGGAATATTATTGGAATATAATTATACAAATTATCTGTGGGTAATTATAAGAAAACTTATCAAGTGATAAAGATATTATATTATTAGAGGATAATTGAACAATTTTAATGGATGATTATTTGGTTTTATTAGATAATAATTATAATGAATGCTACATGTGTTCTCAGATTAATTTAGAGATATAAATTATGTTGAATCGATATGGATATGAGATGACACAAATACATGATGGGGTGAATAGTATATTAAAAAAGTATATTAAAAACCTTTAAGGTTATTTTTTTAGAATAAAATAGACATAAAAATTTACAATGACTCTTACAAAAGAAAAGAAATGATCAGAATGACTCTTGTTCTGATAAAATTGATATGATACTACATGTTTTGAAAAAATTGTATTCAGGTTGAATAAAAATATCAGATTAATACAAAGTGTAAATTATTCTACCATATAGCATATAAAATCAATACAAAAAAGTATAAATTATACCGGAATCAATTACAATACAAATGAATAAAAATAGAAGGAATATATAAAAGGATTATATTTCTATTACAATAATCAGTAGAGAAATGAAAGGTATTAGAATTATTTTTATCCCCAAGAGTAGGGGATCCTTTCATCTAGGATAATTGGTATTTCTTACCAAAATCAATAATCCCTCAATATTATGATCGTCATGTCCATGATATTATCCTCAAAATCCCTCTGTTTTAAAGGTAATCGGTACCTCTGCCTTTCAAACACTTGAAATAACTTGATATGATGACCGGTCGCACTATATGCATGTCCCCGTTATCCCTTGATCGTTATCACCTAATTAGATGCACAAATAAAAACAAATCACTTATTAAAAAACAAAATCTTAGAACGAGCCATTAAAAATTTTCAATTTCAATGATTTTGCATTAAGCAAGAGAGAAGTCACTTAAAATCTCTCTAGAACTTAGAAGTAAAATTTTTCTTACCTCAGCTTTAAATAACCTCATTTTTTAGGCCTTTGGTTCCAACGATCACATTTTCTCCAACAGTCACATTTCTCCGAAAACTCAAAGGGACTTGGAAACCTGGCATTGTAATGGTAATATTGAAATAGAAAACACCACATCATTTTTATTATTTTATAAATAACTTCACCACCTTGTTTTAGTTTAAAAAATAGGTTTATGAAAATGATAACATGAGTATGATTGGTATAACACATATTTTTTAATAAATGAATAAAATAATGCATGTGATAAATGTATGACATGAGTACGATTAATATGACTTGTCAATACTAATATAATGCAAAATACTGATATGATATAATGTGGGTTTTATGGAAAGTGTTAATACAATGGTCCAAGTATCTACAATAAATAGAGTGTGTATGATGAACATAGTATATAAAATAAATAGAGTGAGTACAATGGACATAATCAGTACAATAAACAGAGTGAGTACGATTAACATAGTCAGTACGATAATCATAGTGAGTATAATGAACATAGTCAGCATGATATACATAGTGAGTATGAGGTACATAGTCTGTACAATAAATAGAAAAACCATATTCAAAGTTATTTCTTTATTTACGAATTGAGAATAAATAAATTATTTTTTTCCAAAATAATAGACATAAAATCCAAAATAAGACTTTTGACATAACAATATCCCCCTTTTGGAAGGCACAAAATACAAAGTAAAACTTGAAATAAATACTTATCTAACCCTATGTTATGCAAAATATTATGAAAAATAAAAATGAATACAACCAACCCCCCCTTAGAAATATAAATTCTAAAGGATTGTATTCATATATTTTCCTAGATTGAGATATATTATATTTTAGTAAAACATTTAATAATTCCCCCCCTTTGTAAAACTTACTATACTTTTATAAAACATTATCCCCCATTGTGATTTAGAAAAGGAATGGGGTAATATTGAGTTTCCAGAAAAGGTTATAGAGAAACAAAATAAAAAAAATGAAATGAAAACATACAACTCACTGAATTGTCAAGAGTTCATAAAATTTCAAATGAAAATCATGAAAGAATGGTACAACAAAACCTTTATTTGTTTTCTCTTTTTTTCTCTTTCTTGATCAAATCATAAATACCATCCTTCATCTTTGTTATCTCTTTCTTGAATTCAGAGATATAAACACCCTGTGATTTGAGAATCTCTTATTGGTCTACAAATATTTAATCCTTGGTTTTGATAGAGTCTTCTTTAATCCCAATAACTTCTATGAGAGTATCAATTCTTTCTTGAATATTCTTATTTTATTCATCAAATAGATTGTTTTTTTTAAGAAAACCATTTCAACTTTAAAAGATGAATCATTTGAAAAATATAATGGGAAATCATTGATTCTTTCTTCCAACTCCCTCATTGAATGAGTATCTGCACCTTGGGTTTTGGTAATTTGATTCAACCTCTCAATTATTTCTTTATAGAGCTTATTCAAATCAATAAAAAGACCATTTGAAAGCCTTCTTATGTTTTTAATAGAATCCTCATGTTCATTTACTGAACTCTTTGATTTGTTTGACCACATGGTCATCTTTTTACATGCATTATTATGAGAAATATATATATCAACCAAAACATTTAGATCAGACTCCACTTTGATTACTTTATTTTCTGAGCTCTCTAACTAAACTAAATTTATTACTTTGATTCTTTGTAATTAAATAAATATTTCCTTCAATTATTGGAAATTATGGAATAGTATTACTGATTCTTCTTAAGACATGGATGATATAATCACTTTTCTTTAGAGAAATTGTGTGTTCTAAATCAGTATCATAATCGTACGATTCAAGTTCATTGTATCGGCTTGAGTCATTATTAGGTTTTTTTCATTATTAATTTATTTTTTTATTTATCAACTCTATCTTCTTTTCCAACTATTTTTTCTTCATCTCTATCACTAATGATAATGGTTCTATTAACATGAGAAATTTGAACCATTTTCCGAGCTAGAGAAGAAATTCTTTCTGATTGAGTTTCCGTAGATTGTAATGGTGCTTGATCAGCATGAACATCCTGTTATTGAAACCCTTATCTTTGTTTTTGAAAATAATATTCATCTCTAATTTTATTATAACTCTAAAGATATTCTATAAGAAAGTCAGCATCATCATCTTCTTCACCTTCCTGTTGTGAAGCCGATTGAATTACTTCAAGAACATTTTTTTTCTCTTTCTCTGGAATAGACTGTATGAATGATTCTTGTTGTATGTCTTCTTTCAGTTGAGCACTATCCATATCAACAGATTTTAATATATTTTCAACATCAAAATATTGATAATTTTGTTTGAAAAGTATCTTCTTCTTCTTCTCAGCTTGTAGAGAATCTTCTATTCTCATCTTCTTAGCTAGGGCTTCAGCTAGATCAAGAGCATACTGAGTATAGCCTTATTTTCATTGTTATTTTTCTTTTATCCACTTGGACATAACTTATTTATTGTATTTGGTTTTATTTTTTGACATTGTAATAGTTCTAGGATCTGAATTTTGAGAAAATAAAATTGCTGGAGTTGATTCTATTATAAGAGGTGTCAATTGATTTGGTGCTGATTATTCCACATATTTGGAAAACAATTTTTCCTTATAATAAAAAAATTATTTTTTTGATTGTATTATTGATTATCCATGAACCGTTCAACTCTTTTAATTCACCTTTCACTAGAATATTTGAAAAATTCAAACATTCAAGCACTAACTTCATAATAATGGTTGGATACATGATTAAATGAGATTTAATTGATCAAGAATTCACATTATTAATAATTTCCAAAATGTAACCCTTGAGATTTACCTTTCATATATTCACAAGATAATCTATCAAAAACATATCAGAAACCTAAAGATTTTATCCATCCCCTTTCCTTGTAATAAGAAACCCTTTCTTCTATAGGATAATAAACTGGTTGTCTATAGATCATGAGATATGGGTTTCTTAACACAAAGATGTTTCTAGCCTTGGAAAAAAGGATTCTTTTAATTGAAGAATCATAACTATAAAAGAAGTATTGGGTGAATAACCTTTCTATGAAGAAATATATTTTTGAGAAAGTCATTAAATACATATCAGCAGGAGTATTGGAAGAGTACTGGGACATAAAATTGATTGACAAAAGAAACGATCATACCGAGTCTTAAAAAAAGAGCATAGCTTTGTCTAGAAATCTAAATATCTTGTGTCGGTTTGAGGTGGGGGATCTTCTATATATAGATGAGTTTGGGTGACCATTGGACTTCTAGGGTTGAGATCAGAAGATAAGGAATTCAATGGTTGAGAATAAAAGGATATTAAATACATTTATTTTGAAAATATTTTTTTAAAATAAATGAGAAACAATAACACAAAATAAGAGGGATACAAAAGGAAAATAGAATGTTATTTGATAAGATTTAAAGTGAGTAGTTAGTTTTATACTATTATTGAAGTAAAAAACATAAAACAATACCATAAAATATCATATATTAATATGATCAAATAGAAAATCAATGAAAAAGAAAGTGAGTAAAATCAAATATCTAATTGATGAAAAAAGTGAATATGATCAAATATATAACTGATGAAATTGAAATTGAATCCGATAAAATATCAAAATAATGAGAAAGATAGTTAATAAGGTTAAATAGTAAACTGATGAGAAATAAATTGAATAGGTATGATTTTCTGACTGATAGAAAACAAAGTAAATACAATAGCTTGTCAGGCCGATGGAAAAAATGTAAATACCATAAGTTGTTAAGATGTTGGAAAACAAGGTTATTACCAAAGGTTATGAAGATGACAGAAAACAAATTCAATACCATAGGATGAAAAGTTGATGGAAGACAAACTTAATACCATAGGTTGTAAAGCTGATAGAATACAAGGTCATTACTATAGGTTTTCATGCCGATAGGAAGAAACTTCAAAATAACAAAAAAATAAGGCCAAAAGTCTTAAAACAAATGTAAATAAGAAAAATAATGAAAAAAATAAATATAACTATAATATTAAATAATTAAGATAAGATACAAAACATAAGATAAATAATAAATAATATCAAATAGATAAAACATAGAGCAAAATATTAATATTCCCCCCTTTAAAGAGGAGTGTTTTAATGATAGGAGATTGGAAGAACACAAAGCACATGTCAATGATTTTTTTATTGTAATCATCCCTAACTTATATTTATTATATTTATATGTATCAAAAGGAAAGGGTTTTTTTAAAAATATCATCAAATTGTTCTTGTGTTTTGATGAATTGAAAAAATTACATCTCGTTTTTTGAGTGTGATCCCTAAGAAAGTGGTGCCTAATATCTATGTGTTTTTCACGAGATTGATGTGTAGGGTTTTTACTTAAATAAATGGAATGTGTTTTATCACACAATATTTGAGTTTTAGTAAAACTCATTCCATAATATGTGAGTGTGTGTTGCATCCACAACACTTGAGCACAACAACTTCCAATTTCCACATATTTAGCTTCAACAGTGGAGAGTGAAACTGAGTGTTGATTTTTGCATGAAAAAGAAACTAAAGAATCTCATAAAAAAATTAAAAGTTATAGAAGTAATATTTCTAACCATCATACAACCACCAAAGTTATTATTTGGAAAACATTTTAATTCAAAATAATTTCTATAAGAATAGAAAAAGCCTAAATCTAAATTTCCTTTTAAATAACAAAAAATCATTTTCACATCTTATAAATGGGATTCTTTTGGATTTTTTTGATATCTAGAAAATAATAATATAGAAAACATTAAGTTTGGATGAATAGTTGTTAAGTATTGTATACTTCCAATCATACCTCTAAAATTTGTTTGATCAACTAGTTTCTTAGCTTAACCAAGATAAAATTATTTGAGTTTCTAATGGTAGTGCTTATACTTTTAGAATTTTCATATCCATACTTTTTTAGTAAGTCTTTGATATAATTTTGTTGAGATATTCATTTACCTTCTAGTTTTTTAGAAATTTGAAAACCAAGAAAGAATGTTAATTCATCCATAATACTCATTTAAAAATAAGAGTTCATTAGATCTGAAAATTAATCTGTTAAAGAATTTTGAATTGATCCAAAAAATGCGGTCATAAACATATATTTGAACAATCATAATATTTTTGATTTATTCCTTTATAAAAAAAATTGGGTCAAATGTTCCCTTAATGTAATTGTCTTGTAAACAAATCATGTTAACCTATGATACCAAGATCTAGGGGATTTTTAAGTCCATAATGGGCCTTATAATGTTTGTAAACATAATTAGGATTTTTTATATCTTCAACACCACAGGGTTGGACTACATAGAATTCCTTCTATACATATCCATTAAGGAAAGCACACTTGACATCCATTTGAAAAAGATTAAAATTGATGAATGTTGCAAAGGCTAGTAGAATTATAATATATTTTAATATTTCTACTGAAGCGTAGGTTTTTACATAGTCTATGCTTTCTTGTTGATTATAGCCTCTAATAACAAGTCTTGGATTATTTTGTACAATGATACCATTTTCATAGCAATTTTTTTTCTTCTGAAAACCCATTTTACTCCAATAACAGATGTATCCTTAGGTTTTTCAACTAAGGTCCAGAATTTTTTCCTTTAAAATTTATTTAGTTTATCTTGCATTACCTTTATCCAACCCTCAACACATAAGGCCTCACTTGGAGTTTTAGGTTCAAATTGAGATTGAAAATAAATATGTTCTATTTCATTTCTTAAGGAATTCCTAGTCCTTACAATTTGATTTACATCACCAATGATGTTATCACTAGGATGATTCCTATATAACAATTGATTTGGATTTTGTAAAACCTATAAATCCACATAAAGTAGAAAATATTCTAGTTTAAATATCTCAAAAACTATTTGAGTATTAACATTATTTGAAAAATCATACATCGAAAGTTGATAATCTGTTTTGGAAAACACTTTAGAAGCAACATTTTGATGGTTTTTGAAAACAAACGGGTATATTTCATCAAACATAACATGTATTTTTTCTTCAATAAAAGAAGTATTTTTATTTTAATCTTTATAAGATATAGAAGTTGTGGAATAACCTAAAAATATTCCTTCATCAGATTTAGGTAAACAAATATGTAAATTGTCTTTTGTATTTAAAATAAATACTTTTCAACTAAATATTTTAGTTATGAAACCCTTTGTTTTTGTTCTGTCCACAACTCATAAGAAGTTTTATAAAGAAAGGGTCAAATTAAAATTTTATTTATAGTATAACAAGTAGTAATAACATCTTCTACCAAATTTTTTGTTGTAATTGAGTATTCACTCTATATGTTTCTTGTTATCTTTTGAATAATTATATTTATTCTTTCAAAAACACCATTTTTTTGAGTTGTACTTGGTTAAAAATAGTTATGAGTAATACCTTTATTACTTCAAAAAGTTTCAATATTAGAATTTTCAAATTCACTACCATGATCACTTCAGAGAGTAATCAATGGTAGTTTTTTCTCATTTTTAACTTTAGCAACAAATATATTAAAGAAACAAAAATATTCATATTTTTTCAAAAAATATACTAATTTAAATATAGTGTAATCATTGATACATAGTACCTGCCTCCAATAACTCTAGTTTGTGTTGGACTAAAAAGATCAGTGTGCACTAACTATAATGCATCAATAGTTGTGAGTTTACTGATTAATTTAAATCTTGAATTATGTTTTTTACATACTGAAAAGGGTCACAAAATTTTGAATAATCAAACCTAAGATTAGGTAGATGTTTAACAAGTCCTTTATTAGATATTTTATATATGTTTATAACATTATAATGTCCTAGTATTTTATGACATACCCAAGATTTTTCTTCTATTGCAGTAAGACAATGCAATTCTTTGATCATAAGGTATTCTAAGTTCTATGTGTAAGCATTCTCATGCCATTGGGTAGATAGAATCATCATCATCATGTTGAATTTTTATTATGAAAATAAGAGGTACAACTAAAAACCACCATAAAACACAAGAGAAAAGATCCTTAGGGAGGTCTAAAATAGTGGAGGCCGAGTGCATCCCATTTAATAAAGTTGACAACCTCATGATTGAAGGATATCACTGTATAATGACATATTGGGTCAGGGTCCGAAACCTCCAATGAAGCAATATAATACAAAACAAGGTTCCCCTCTCTCCGGGGGTGCTTAACCATGATGTTGTCTCTTAACTCTACCCTACACTTTCTGATGATGTATTCGATGGAACATGGAGATTGGAAAGAGCCATGTAGGATGTCATGAACGATCTTGGAATCAGTTCCTTTCTCTTCAACCCATGCATTTTTGAGGTGGAGAATTTAGAGACCCGCAAGGAAAGCATTGGCCTCACCCTGTAAGGATGAGGCTTGGCCTAACCTGGTAGAGAAAGCCAACAACACCGAGCCCTGGGAAACCCAAACCACCCCACCTCCCCGAAAGATTCCCATGATGCATGACACATCTATGTTATATTTAAGGCCCCTGGATGGAGGGATCCAATGCACCCATTGTCCCCTGGCATTGCAATTGACATGCAAGGGGTATGGGAGATAATATGAGAACTATGGAGAAATAGTGCCTCTTCCTAGCTGTTTATAAGAATATAAAAATCTAGGAGTAGTGATTTGGTTCTAACAATGATGGAGTAGGCCTTGGATGTCACCCTTTCATGCCATGCCTTGTTGCGGGCCTGCCAAAGACACCAAAATCTAGCCTGAAATATCATAATACTGGCCATATTCTCCAGACCCCTTTCACCAATGCCATGAAACCACCTATCCATGAATGAGAGGTTGAATAAGTTGAATATGTGGGGGCCTATGAACTCTCCAAAGGCTTTCCAAATTGAACAAGCCCATTCCCCACTCAAGAGAATATGGTCCATGCTCTCATCCTTACAGCAGTTACGACATGAGCAGTGTGACAACAATAGAATCCCACATCACTTGATGTTATCCTTGGTAGGGAGGGCTCTATTATTGATCCTCCAAATCAAGAAGTTGAACTTAGCAGGCATAAATTTACACCATATGGTCTCATTCTATCTAGGAAGAGGAACCTGGAGGCCTTGTGAGCGGCAAAAGTCCCGATAGGAGAAGGACCCCAAGGTTGAAGGAAAGAAGAGAGATTTATCATTTTTAGAGGACATAATGATATTGTTAAAAGTGGTCAACTGGTCTTTATCCAGCACTGATTTGATGAATGAAGGGTGGCTTCAAGCCTC
This sequence comes from Viscum album, assembly GCA_963277665.1. Classification (NCBI taxonomy): domain Eukaryota; kingdom Viridiplantae; phylum Streptophyta; class Magnoliopsida; order Santalales; family Viscaceae; genus Viscum; species Viscum album. The sequence continues at coordinate 1,584,149,917 of OY728141.1, read as the reverse complement.
CCTAAATGTAAGCAAGTTGGAAGGACATCTCGGGAAGCCAATAATTTCTCTTTCTTAGTTTTGATGCCAGAACAGAATGACACCCCTCCCAACAATCCATCGAGCATTCTCTTGAAGTTCTAGAATGAGGGGGAAGATAGTGCCATAGAATGGAGATCCATGACCCTCAAGTGTTGATATATTCCCATTGTAGGATGTGTTATAATTTTTACCCACAGAGTTCATTTTTATAGGATATCCCATGCTAGCTTTTCATGCATGAACTACAAGGTATTCTCGAGGCTTCAGACATTGTTACCTTCCTCACTGGTCAACCTTTCTATTCTATACCAGGAGGACTAGTGGTGCTTTCCCTCTACATTGAAATCCCGTATAAAGTTGGCCAGGATCTTATTAATGTAGATAATGAAACCCTTCGTCACCTTAATGGATGAATGGGCATGAAAAGGGGAAGCAAGAAGTGCACTACTGATCAACACTATACGGCCCTGAAAGAGAGGAATTTATTCTTCAAGTTTTGTATCTGGTCCACAATCTTGCTGGTAAACGAATCAAAGTCTCTTATGAGTAGGCTACATAAGGAGATTGGTGCCCCCATATACTCTTTAGGGTATCTTCCTTGTGGCATGGAAAGGATGATTTGAACCACTGACGTCCGGCCGGGGGGACTCTAATTCAATATGAAGAAAATTATATTGTCTTTGATAATGAGTTATCCACTACAATAACAATACTCTTTCAATGCCTTGTTAAGGCCTCTGATCTACCTACTTCCCACAATCATAAAGAATATGGTGTTGTCCACAAAAATAAGGTGAGAGACGGCTCGAGATCCCCTACACATTCGGTAGGGCTTGATTGCTCCACTGGTAAAATTCCTCTGAATAAGACATCTCAAGATGTCCTGAGAAACGATAAAGAGACTCAGAGAGATGGGATCACCATGTATACGGCTTTAGGTGTCATTGATGAATACATAGGATTCCCCCATGAACATGACCACCATCCATGAAGAGGAGAAGCATCTAAAAATAATATCAATATTCCTAGGAGAGAACTCCATTCATTCCAACACCCTGTTGATGAAGCCCTATTGCACTTGATCAAAAGATATGTTTATATCCAATTTAATTGCCACATTCAATCCATGCGTTTTTAAGTTGAGGTCTCTGATTATTTCTTGGGAATGTGATATTTCAACTTGAATTGAACCCCCTACAAAAATCCGTGTTGCTCCTTGGAAATACAACAGGGAATATGGACAGAGATCCTTGAATTAATGAGGCGTACTATGATCTTGTAAGTAAAATTGCAAAGGCTCATTTCACGATATTTCAAGACGGAGTTGGGGTTCCATGTTTTAGGAATAAGAACCATAGAGGTGGTGTATAGAACCCTTGGTAATATTCCACCTCGAAAGAAATATTGGATTGCTGAAATCATATCATACTTTTTGACAACCCACACAGCTCTGTAGAAGGAGCCTAAGAAGCAATTTGGGCCCGGGGCGGTCCTCATATCAAGGTTTTGCATGACCCCTTGGATCTATTTTTTCCTCTAGAATGGATCCCAACATTTCATTTTACTTGATGGAGATGGAATTGGATATCATCTTGAATAAGTCTATGGGTCTAACTAGGTACCCATTACCCATACCCAGATTGGACCCTGCAAAAATATTCTTGAAGAAGTTGTGCACCAGGTTGCCCACCATAGCTCTGTCATTCGTGTAGGAACCATCTTCCAAAAGGATGTTGGTTTGCACCAGATGTTGTCTTTCCTTCACGAATGCGTGAAAAAAGTTGGTATTTCTATATCCCTCCCTAATTAAGTTGATCCTCAAATTCTCCCTCACCAGACGTTCCTTCTGCAGGAGTCTTTTCGGTAGGTCTTCCTTCCTGCATGCAAGCTCATCGAATGTGGGATCATCCCATTCTTGTTAAATTCTTCCTTGAAGGTGTTCCACCACCTACATTGGCTCCTCAAAATCATAATTAGGGTAAGATTTCTCTATCTTTAACTCATAGAGACTTGAATTCAGAAACCTGAGCTTGTTGGGAATGGCCATCCAAGAGAGGCCTTGGGAGGCTCCTGCCAAACTGACTAGACTAGAGAGATGAAGCCTAGCATGTTGAACCACTGTTGGAAGAACCTAAATCTCCCTTGTATAGCCTGGCCTGAAACTGAAGATACCAAGAGTAGTGAATGATTAGAAGGGTCATGCACCAAGTTTCTCACTGCTGCTTTGGAGAACATGGTGGGGGTGGATAAGTTAGCTAGGCATCTGTCGAGGCGGCTCCACGAATGATGTGGGCCTCTTTGGTTGTTACACCACATAAAAGGGTTTCCTTGGAATCCAAGATTCATGAGGCCTAAGCCTACCATTTAATCCACAAACTCCAAGCTAGTTTACCATTGAAAGGGCCCCCTTCCTTTCCTCTCATCCGGATTTTCCACAACATTGAAGTATCCTCCAACAACCCATGGGAGGGACCCCAGATTGATGGATGAGAGATCTTGCCAAATCCCAACCCTTTAGTGAGGATCACAACCTCCATAAATGACATTCATGAAGAGGCATGAGTTTCCATTGGAAAATTGGTGGTGACATATTCTTCTCCTGCCTGTACCAAATGAACCGAGTAAATGTTGTTCCAGAAGATCCAGATGTGATTGTTTGGAGGGAAAGCATGCATGACTCCATGCATTTTTATTTTCCTGGTAAAATCAATGATCCTGGAAATGTTATGATTGTGATTTTAACATACCAAATATGTAATGAATAATAAATATTTTTATCTATGTCTATCTATGAATTAGATAGTGTTTTTGAGGCTTAAAATGAGAATAATCCCAACCTAAAGCATGGAATACTCTAGTATTTTTAAAAGATTGTTTTACCTCTTTTTGATGGAGAACCATTTTTAAATCTATCTTTTGAAATTTTTATAAGCTATATTTGTCAAAATAAACTTATTCTTTATGATGGGGACATTGAAATTTACTTTGGATAAATTTCTGACATTTTTCTGATAATGTTCATTTTTTAAATGAATAGTGAAAAGTGGTGTATTTTAATTCAAAACCACTTTTTAATCTAATTTATTTATATAGATAGATTATCATTTTAATTGGGTTTAAAGTGTAAATAGAATATATTTTTACCATGTAATCCAATGGTGGACATTGGAATTCATTTCACTTCGAAATTGGACTTAAACTAGTGTCAATCTTTTGATATATATTATTACATAAAAACATGCTATTTGTCATGACAGCAGGAATTAATTATTAAATTAATTAATGTAAGTAATATGTTTGAATTTGTTAAAATAGAAATCATTTTTGAATTCAGATTATCAAATATATCTTAGGGTGAAGTTTTTCTATTTTTCTGAAAAACTTCAATTTTTGATGAATAGTGAAACCACTAAGTGGTACTTATAAAAGATGATTTTTCGTTTAAATGAAATTTTACCACCTCTGTGTTTTGAATTTCAAAAATACTACATAAATGGTTGTCATTAATAAGTAAAATTTTGTTCAATGGGATTAAAATAATTTTTTGGTGAATAGTAATTTTTAAGTTTTTAATCGTGATTAGAGGTAATTAGTGCAATTTAAGGAAAAATGATATTATAATAAAATGAAAATATCTAGAAACATGTCCTACCATTAGTGGATGTGTCATGGATGACCAAGAAAATCCATGGGTCATCTTGGGGACTCCATGGAGCCACTTTGGTAGGAAAATGACATTAATATCTATTTATTTAATGTTAAAATTAAAATGACACAAACATGATTTGTTTTACTAAAAGATTTTTTAAATGGGGTTATACAAGTTAGAGTTTTGACTATAAATATTCATTGGAAAGATAAAAAGATTTCCTACATCATAGTATTTCTTTCATATTTTTTAGACATTAAATAAATTAAATTATTTATGACATCATGATGATACAGTGATTACCTCATTATTTAATGATTTAAATAAAATGGAAAGATAATGTAAAATATAAGACCTACACATGTCAAAAACCTATTGGATGGGTGGATTTCGAACCCTTATTTCCTTATCCTTGAAACAAATCAATGTGGGACCATTAAAGTCCGAATCTCATTCTAAAATAAAGTAACATTTCCTTACTTTCCAAGAGTGCCCCTCATCTCCTCTTATAAAAGGCCCCCACCTCTACCACCTTACCCACACCTCTCAAGCATTTTTCTCGGAAAAAACCTGACCATTTTGTCTCTATAAATCCCTCTATTACTCCAAGAAGCCTCACTTTGGGCAGAAGTCTTTTCAAGGAAGCCTTTGATCTCAAATCAAAGAGAGCTACCCGATTTTAAGGTAATATCTTCACTTGTGTTCTTTTGTTTTATTTTGCTTCTCCACCCCCTAAACAATTTTTATTATTTTATTTTGTAAAAACTACAGTATCTTAAATATACTAGGATGTTTTTATAATAAGGATTAGTTCTGCACATACACACACCTATATCTAATGGTTAAAGAACATACTATTTTTGTGGATGGCGAATTTCTGCCTCCCGAAACGATGATTGTTCAACATTATTTTAACACCTTCAAAGGTGGACATTAAAATAACACTATATTAATATATGATATATAGTATGTTTATGTTTTCCTTAAACTTTTGTATTTTTCATTTTGGCCATACCTTTATGGTTTCCATTATAGGTAAACGCGATATCTTCATTTAAGGAAGTGCGGACTACCGCCCCCTCAAAGTGATTTGATTCTTTAATACCACATGTGGGACATATAAAGGATGGAGTTATGATATTGTATATGATATTATACTGTAAATATAATATAACTTTATATCATTATGATTCCATTCCATAAAATATGAAATAGAAATGAAAGTAGCGTTCATGCATACGTACGTCTTACCGTCTCCATGAACGGTGCATTTCATTTCTTATCCCCAAATGTAATGTACTACTAAAATTACATATATATAATGGATATATATGATTTATATTACATCTAAATGATGAATATAATTCTAGAATTAAAATATACATATCTATCATTTAGTTTTAATTCCATTAGTATGACATAGAAATAAAAGTAGCGTTCATGCGTACGTACGGCTTACCATCTCCATGAACGGTGCATTTCATTTCTTACCTATAAATGATTATATAATATTATAAAAGAATGTATATATTGGATACATATGATATGTTCCATATAAATCATTAATATCATTCTTGAGATAGTTGATATATGACTACGTGAACAACTTGTAAATATAAGAAGTTCATTTTTGACTCAAGTACCAAATATCAACAAAATGACCGTTATTAACTTAAATAATAACATAGTGTTCATGACACGGTAATAAGTGATATAAAAGGAATAATGAACTTGAAAAAGGTTCTTAAGCAAGTAGAAATTAACTCAAGTTTATTATTCAGGACGTTAAAGAACGATCGAGTCAAGTCGGACCCGAGGTAAGGGAACATCTTAACCCAATTTCTATTATTTGGGTTAATCTCCTATTTTCAAATTACATCATGATATTATTATGTAATACCTTGTATTTATACTTTCTTTATGTTTACTTATAGTGAATACAAATAATAGATATATTTTATTTAAAAATTATCTTCGTAAGGGACTTCGTCTCAATCTCCATTCATTGAGGCATATTTTGTTTTTTACAAAACTTTCTTTTATACGGTGTATAATACCCTTTGACATTTACTCATATTCAAAATGAATCTTTTTTATACGAATTGTTTTACTAAATGACAAAATGGAATGTTTTTTTGTCATACTTATGCGGCGACAACGACTTCTCTGCCACCATGACCATTATTTGAGTTTCAGCTTCCTCTACAAGCCATAACTTTTTTTTAAATGAAAAATAAATACCATGTTTTACTTTTATTTTGATTTGGTATTGAAAATGGTTTTGATAATTTTTTTTATTATATCAATGTGTTATTGATATCTTGTGATTCAAATGTGGAAATTTTATGTTTCCTTTATGCATGTTTTATGTCATACGATTTATGTTATGGTTCTTGGGAATTGTTTGTGAAGACGGGTGGTTCCGTGATAAACTAAGGGCGGGTGAGACTGATATAGCTCTCCAATGCATTGGGTAACGTTAAGGAGTGAAACATTAAGGTTTCTCCGAAGATATTAAGGGAATATACTGTGATGGGTATTCCAAATGTAACCAAGAGGGTTACTCCCTACGTAATAATGTTATGAATGCCTCAAGTTACCTTTATGTCTTATGATTTCTATGATTTATTCATGATTTGATGAGGTATGTTAAAGTTCCTATGTTTTATGGGTAAAGTATGATTTCATTTTTATGTATATATGAACACATGTTTCCTTTCAATATTTTTATAACCCTTACTGATCTTTTTATGCTCATCCCATGTTTTTGAAATGTTTTTCACAGGTCAAGGGAATGGTACATGATATGATGATAATGTTAAGGAAGTGTCAAGAAAGAATCCATGTTTTATTTTGAATATGTTTCCATTGATGGGAAAAAATGAATACTATTTTCTATGTAACCACTTTGTTTAAATGTGGAATGTAATTGAAGTTTTATGATCTAATTCTCTAAAAATCTAAACCTGAAAAGATCCTCAATCTGTAATCTTGTAATAACTCAAGATTATGTAAGTTTTAAGGATGGGGCCTTATAGTTGGTATCAGCGGTCAGTTTAGATAAATTTTGGAGATATAATTTTATTAAATGATTATCCAAAAATATTTTTTTTATGGTCAAATTGAAATGATATAGCATTTGAAGATTACCATGTTTCTTCATCTAAGACATGTTTGTTCAGATTGGTTTTCCACAGAGGAAATAGGGAAGTAGTGCTAGGAAGGCATATAGAAGGAAATAACCTTCCGAATCAGCATCCTGAGATGGTCGGAATTAGAACTGAACAGTTTGTTGCAGTAATGGAAAAGTTGACTCATGCGATAAATGGTGGTGGTATCAATTCAAAAGATCAGCCAGATCAACCATAGAGGAACATTTCAGTGGTGGAACATTTCATGAGGCAACATCCCCCATCATTTAGAGGATTATCTGACCTTGTGCTAGAAGAAGGGTGAATTAATTCACTAGAGAAGATTTTCGATGTCATGGGGTGTTCAGAAAATCAAAAGATTAGTCTTTCTATTTACCATTTGGAGGGTGAAGCAGATCAGTAGTGGTCGATGGTTAAAAATATCAGGGATGCTGATGAGATTGATGCTCTCGATTGGGATGAATTCAAAGGTATGTTTCTTGAGAAGTATTTTCCTAAGGCTGTTTGACTTAGGATGGAAAAGCAATTCCTAGAATTGAGGCAAGAGGAAGACTCAGTGGCTGCTTATGAAGAATGATTCACTCGATTGGCAAGGTATGCTCAAAATTTTATCCGAGACCTTGATAGTAAAATCAATCATTTTTACTCAGGATTAATGCCAAAATATCGAAGGGAATTAGCTTCTCGTGAGTTAAAAAGTTATGAAAAGGTTGTTCGTTGTGATGAGAAGGTGGAAATAGAGTTTTCTGATGATCAAGTGTTCTATAACAACCATCAAAAAAGTGACCAAGGTGGCATGAGAAAGGAAAGAATTATTCAAAAAAGTCTGATGGTAAGAAAACTAAGTTTCTGGTTTGTGATAAATGTGGTAAAAGGCATGCTGGGGAATGTCTTCTGAGTTCTGGTAAGTGCTACCAATGTGGTAAGATGGGACATAAGGCTCATGATTGCACTGAAAAAGATCAGGGTGATGGTAATACCAAATTTTATTTACAGTTAGTGAAATATTTTATGTGCAATGATATGGTTCACTATGCAAATGAGTGTCTAACAAAGAGCTTGAGTGATGTGAAGCAGTTGGACTACAAATAGAAAGTGGTGGTGAAATCCTTTGCAACTAATTTAGTAGATGTCGAGCCATCAAATGAAGTTGTATCAGGTACTTTGATTATTTTTTCAAATTATGCCAATGTTTTGTTTGATTCGGGGTCTACACCTTCCTTCATCTCTAAAAAAGTTTCTAGTAAAATGGGAATACCATCTCAAGAAATGACTCCTGAACTTGTGGTAAAAACACTTGGGTGAAATGTTGAGGCAAAAATAATTTATAAGAATCTTCCTATCCTTATCCGTGGAGAAAACCTACTTGAAAACCTAATTTTTCTACCTCTAGTAGAGTTTGATGTTATTTTGGGTATGGATTGGCTCTCTGTTTACCATGCTAAGATTGACTGTAGAGCTAAATAAGTTTCTTTTTAGAAAGACTTTATGTTTGTGTACAAGAATGAACCCTTAATATTGATAACATATCAAGAGGCTGAGAAACTTGTAAAAGATGGAAATTAATGTTACCTTGCACACATTGTTGAAAACAAGGGAACTGTTCAGATTAATGATGTGCCAGTGGAAAATGAGTATCCTGATGTTTTTTCTGATGAGTTTCCTAGAATAATACCAGATCGAGAAGTTGAATTTACTGTTAACTTAGTTCCTGATGCTAAGACAATTTCAAAACCCCCTTATCGAATGGCTCAAATTGAACATTTAGAGTTGAAGGGGCAATTGCAAGATTTATTAGAGAAAGGTTTCATTCGACCTAGAACGTAACCATGGGGTGCTCCTGTTTTATTTGTTAAAATGAAAGATGGTTCTATGAGACTTTACATTGATTATAGATCCTTGAATAACATCACTATTAATAACAAATATCCTTTTCCTCATATCGATTATTTGTTTGATCAGCTCTAGGGAGATCAGTATTTTTCAATGATTGACCTGAGATCGGGGTACCATCAGTTGAAGGTAAAGGAAAAAAATGTTCCAAAGACCGTGTTCTGTACAAGATATGTCCATTATGAATTTGTAGTAATGCCTTTTGGTCTAACCAATGCACCTGCTGTATTCATGGACTTAATGAATAGAATTTTCCATGAGTTATTGGATAAGTTTGTGATTGTTTTCATTGATGATATTTTGGTGTTTTCTAAAAGTAAAGAGGAGCATGAAAGACATTTAAGGGTTATTTTGGAAACCTTAAAAGAAAAGAAATTGTATGAGAAATTCAGTAAGTGTGAGTTTTGGTGAAAACAAATTTCTTTCCTTGGTCACAATGTTTCTAAAGATGGGATAACTGTTGATCCTGCAAAAACAAAGGTTGTTGAAGAATGGACAATACCCACAAATGTAACCGAGATTCGTAGATTCCTTGGTTTTGAAGGCTATTACCGAAGGTTTGTTAGAAATTTTTCACGGTTATCTAGTACAATGACTAAGCTAACTCAGAAGGGTGTTAAATTTATCTAGACAAAAGAATGTGATAATTGTTTTCAAGAACTGAAAAAAAGATTGGTGAATGCTCCAGTTTTTGCACTACCTTCCAGAAATGGGGAGTTTGTTATCTACAATTATGCTTCATTGAAAGGGCTTGGTTGTGTCTTAATGAAGAATGATCAGGTAATTGCTTATGATTCACGACAGTTGAAAACTCATGAGGTAAATTACCCTACACATGGTTTGGAATTAGATGTTGTTGTTTTTTATTTAAAAATTTGGAGGCATCATTAGTATGGAGTAATGTGTGAAATATATACCGATCATAAAAGTTTAAAGTATATATTCACTTAGAAAGAATTGAACATTAGACAGAAGAGATGGCTATAATTAATCAAGGATTATGATTGTACAATTCATTACTATCTAGGAAAAGCAAATAAAGTGGATGATGCTTTGAGTCGAAAAAGCAATGCTTAATTAACAATGTTGCATTTGGAACGTGATCCTTTGGTTAAGGATTTGATGAACATTGGAATAGAAGTTGTTGGTGTAGAATTTCCATCTGTTTTGTTTCAGGTATTAGTGAAATCTTCTGTATCAGACAGAATGAAGCAAGCACAGAAGCAAGATAGTGAGTTGCAAAAAAGGGTAGAGCTGGTTCAAAAGGGTAAGTTGCCTGAATTCAACATTGATAATGATTGTGTTCTGATATTTTGAAAGAGATTTTGTGTGCCTTGTGATTCACAATTGAAGAGAGAGTTGTTATGTGAAGCTCTTAGTCCTCCGTTTTCAGTTCATCTGGGAAGTACTAAGATATATAGAGATCTTCACGAGTATTACTCGTGGGACGGAATGAAAAGGGATATTGCTGATTTTACTGTGACTTTTTTGACTTGTCAATAGGTAAAAGTAGAGCGGCGGTTACCGAAAGGGATGATTCAGCCTTTACCAGTGCTAGAGTGGAAATGGGAGAAGATATCCATGGACTCTGTTGTGGGATTACCGAAGACATCGTGAGGTATTAATGCAATCTGGGTTATTGTTGATTTCTTGACAAAATCTGCACATTTCCTTACTATTTGAGATACTTTCTCTCTAGATCAACTTTCTCGATTGTACCTTAAAGTGATAGTCAGGTTGCATGGAGTTCCTCTATCCATTGTATCTGATCATGATCCCAGGTTTACTTCTAACTTTTGGAAGGGCCTTCAGAAGTCATTGAGTATTGAATTAAATTTTAGTACAACTTTTCATCCTCAATTAGATGGGCAGTCAGAACGAACAATTCAGACTTTTTAAGATATGATACGTTCTTGTTTGATAGATTATCAAGGAAGTTGGGACCAACATCTTTATTTGGTTCAGTTTTCTTATAATAACAGTTTTCATTCCAGTATACAGATGGCACCATTTGAGGCATTATATGGGAAGAGGAGTTGAACTCCAGCTTTCTGGGATGAAGTGGGTGAAAGGAAGTTGATGAGACCAGAATTGATAGAAGAGTTGGCAGAAAAAGTTCTGCTGATATAGAAACACATGAGAATAGCTCAGAGCAGGCAGAATAGTTATGCGGACAACAGGAGGAAGGATCTCTCTTTTGAGGTAGGTGATCATGTTTTTCTCAATGTTTCACCATGGAAGAGTGTGATGTGATTTGGAAAGAAAGTAAAGCTGAGTCCAAGGTTCATTAGACCATATGAAATTCTGGAGAGAGTTGGATCAATTTCATACCGAGTGGCTTTACCTCCGAGCTTATCTCAGGTACACAATGTTTTTCATGTTTTAATGTTAAGGAAGTACATTCCAGATCCATCTCATGTTTTGAGTCCCGAGGTAGTTCAGCTGGAAGAGAACATATCTTATAAGGAACAACCGGTCTAGATTCTAGACCACAGGGAGAAGGTGTTACGGAATAAAGTGATTCATCAGGTAAAGGTTTTGTGGAAAAACCACATTATTGAAGAGGCAACATGGGAATCTGAAAATCCAATGAGGGATAAATACCGCCACTTATTCGATAAGTAAATAAATTGCGAGGATGTAATTTTCTAAAGGGGGGAAGGATGTAACATCTCAAGTAAGTAATGAATAATAAATATTTTTATATATGTTTATTTATGAATTAGATAGTGTTTTTGAGGCTTAAAATGAGAATAAACCCAACCTAAAGCATGGAATACTCTAGTATTTTTAAAAGATTGTTTTACCGCCTTTTGATGGAGAACCATTTTTAAATATATCTTTTGACAATTTTATAAGATATATTTGTCAAAATAAACTTATTCTTTATTATTGGGACATTGAAATTTACTTTGGATTAATTTCTGGTATTTTTCTGATAATGTTCATTTTTTTAATGAATAGTGAAAAGTGTTGTATTTTAATTAAAAACCACTTTTTAATATAATTTGTTTATATAGTTAGATTATATTTTTAATTGGTTTTAAAGTGAAAATAGTATATATTTTTACCATGTAATCCAATGGTGGACATTGGAATTAATTTCACTTTGAAATTGGACATAAACCACTGTCAATCTTTTGATATATATTGTTTCATAAAAACACGCTATTTGTCATGACAGTGAGAATTAATTATTAAATTAATTAATGTAACTAATATGTTTTGAATTTTGTAAAATAGACATCATTTTTGAATTTGGAATATCAAATATAGCTTAGGGTGAATTTTTGGTATTTTTCCGAAAAACTTCAATTTTTGATGAATAGTGAAACCACTAAGTGGTACTTATAAAAGCCGATTTTTCGTTTAAATAAAATTTTATCGCCTATATGATTTGAATTTCAAAAATCTGACATACATGGTTTTCAATAAGAAGTAAAATGTGGTTCAATGGGATTAAAATAATTTTTTGGTGAATAGTAACTTTTATGTTTTTAATCGCGATTAGAGGTAATTAGTGCAATTTAAGGCAAAAATGATATTATAATAAAACAAAAATACATATACACATGTCCTACCCTTATTGGATGTCTCATGGCCGACCACGAAAATCCATGGGTCAACTTGGGGACCCCATGGAGCCACTTTGGTAGGAAAATGACATTAATATCTTTTTATTTAATGTTAAAATTAAAATGACACAAACATGAGTTGTTTTACTAAAATAATTTTTAAATGGGGCTATACAAGTCAGATTTTTTACTATAAATATTCGTTGGAAAGATAAAATTATTTCATACATCATAGTATATTTTTTATATTTTTTAGACATTAAATAAATTAAATTATTTATGACATCATGATGATGAAGCGATTACCTCATTATTTAACGATTTAAATAAAATGAAAATATAATGTAAAATATAAGACCTACACATGTAAAAAACCTATTGGATGGGTGGATTTCAAACCCTTATCACCTTATCCTCTAAAAAATCAATTTGGTACCATTAAAATCCGAAACTCATTCTAAAATAAAGCAACATTTCCTTACTTTTCAAGAGTGCCCCTCCTCTCCTCTTATAAAAGGCCCCCACCTCTACCACCTTACCCACACCTATCAAGCCTTTCGCTCGGCCAGACCCGGACCATTTTGTCTCTCCACATTCTTATATTACTCCTACAAGCCTCAATTTGGGAATAAGTCTTCCCAAGGAAGCCATTGAGCTCAAATCAAAGAGAGCTACCCGATGTTAAGGTAATATCTTCACTTGTGTTCTTTTGTTTTATTTTGCTTCTCCACCCCCTAAAATCTTTTTATTATTTTCTTTTGTAACAAATTAAGTATCTTAAATATACTAGGATGTTGTTATAATAATTATTTGATCTGCACTTACACAGACCTACATCTAATGGTTAAAGAACATACTATTTCCGTGGATAGTGAATTTCTGCCTCCCGAAACGATTATTGTTCAACATTCTTTTAACACCTTCAAAGGTGGCCATTAATATGAAACTATATTAATATATGATATATAATATGTTTATGTTTTCCTTAAGCTTCTGTATTTTTCATTTTGGGAATACCTTTATGGTTTCCATTATGAGTAAACGCGATATCTTCATTTAAGGAAGTGCGGACTATCGCCCCCTCAAAGTGATTTGATTCGTTAATACCATATGTGAGACGTATAAAGGATGGAGTTATGATATTTTATATGATATTATACTGGAAATATAATATAACCTTATATAATTATTATTCCATTCCATAAAATATGAAATAGAAATGAAAGTAGCGTTCATGCGTACGTACGGCTGATCGTCTCCATGAACGGTGCATTTCATTTCTTATCCCCAAATGTAATGTAATATTAAAAGTACATATATATAAATGATATATATGATGTATGTTACATCTAAATTATTAATATAATTCTGGAATTAATATATACATATCTCTCATTTAGTTTTAATTCCATTAGTATGACATTGAAATGAAAGTAGCGTTCATGCGTACGTACGGCTTACCGTCTCCAGGAACGGTGCATTTCATTTCATTCCTCTAAATGATTATGTAATATTATAAATGCATGTATATACTAGATATATATGATATATGCCATCTAAATCATGAATATCATTCTTGAGATAATTTATATTTGACTACGTGAACAACTTGTAAATATAAGTTCACTTTTGACTCAAGTACCAAATATCCACAAAATGATCGTTATTAACATAAATAATAACATAGTGTTAATGAAATGGGAATATGTGATATAAAAGGAATAATGAACTTGAAAAATGTTATTAAGCAAGTATAAATTAATACAAGTTTATTTTTCAAGACGTTAAAGAACGATCGAGTCAAGTCGGACCCGAGGTAAGGGAACTTCTTAACCCAATTTCCATTCTTTGGGTAAATCTCCTATTTTCAAATTATGTCATGATATTATTATGTCCTACCTTGTATTTATAATTTTTTTATGTGTAAATATAGTGAATACACATAATAGATCCATTTTATTTAAAAATGACCTTTTTAAGGGACTTTATCTCAATCTCCTTTCATTAAGGTATATTTTGTTTTTTACACAACTTTATTTTATATGGTGTATAAACCCCTTGGACTTTTACGCTTATTCAAAATGAATATTTTTTATATGAAGCATTTTACTAAATTACAAAAGGGAATTTTTTTTGTCATACGTATGCGGCGACAACGACTTCTCCGCCACCGTGAGCATTATTTGAGTTTCGGCTTCCTCTACAAGACATAAATTTTTTTAAACGAAAAATAAATACTATGTTTTACTTTTATTTTATTTTGGTATTGAAAATGGTTTTGATAATGTTTTTATTATATCAATGTGTTATTGATATCTTGTGATAGAAATGTGGAAATGTTATGTTTCCTTTATGCATTTTTTATGTCATACGATTTATGTTATGGTTCTTGGGCATTGTTTATAAAGATGGGTGGTTTAGTGATAAACTAAGGGCGGGTGAGCCTGATATAGCTCTCCAATGCATTGGGTAACGTGAAGGAGTGAAACGTTAAGGTTTCTCCGAAGATATTTAGGGAATATTCTGTGATGGGTATTCCAAACATAACCAAGAGGGTTACTCCCTATGTTAGAATGTTATGAATGCCTCAAGTTTACTTTATGTATTATGATTTATATGATTTATTCACGATTTGATGAGGTATGTTGAAGGGCCTATGTTTTATGGGTAAAGTATGATTAAATTCTTATGTATATATGAACTCATGTTTCTTTTCCATATTTTTATAACCCTTACTAAGCTTTTTATTTTCATCCCATGTTTTTGAAATGTTTTTCACAGGTCAAGGGAATGGTACATGATATGATGATAGTGTCAAGGAGGTGTCAAGAAAGAATACATGTTTTATTTTGAATATGTTTCCGTTGATGGAAAAAAAATTAATACTATCTTTTATGTAACCACTTTGTTTAAATGTGGAATGTAATGCAAGTTTTATGATCTAATTCTCTAAAACTAAAAGCATGAAAAGATCCTTAATGTGTAATCTTGTAATAACTCAAGATTATGTAAGGTTTAAGGCTGGGGCCTTATAGTGATCTATAATGAAAACTACTTCCACATTGTGTTTTTTGATAGCTGATGAGGGAATGTCTATTTTTAACCTAGATCCTATGTCGCAGGCGTTCCAAAAGAAGATGGGAATCATTAGAAATAAAGTTCACTGACATTATCCTCAGGGCTCAAAGCCTTCATGTTGAGGGAGGAAGAGCAGACTTGATAAATCCTAGATTGAGATCGTGTACATACTCCCACTTTGGAGGAGATAACTTGGTCTTTGGGATTGGAATAATTCGGGGAGGAGGGGGGAGAGGGGATACGGGTCATGGAGGGGAGCAAGGGGGAGGCCACTGGGGCCTTAAGGGTAGATCTAACTTCTTAATAGGGGATAGATCCGGGATAGCTCGAGATAGAGGCTAGATAGAAGGCATGGATAGGGGGATATCCCAAGGGCCTCAACATGCTGATCAGGGGGGCTAAGCACCAGGGAGGAGGGAGGGGGAGGCAAGTCCATAAGGGCCGGAGGAGGGGACCAAGGGAGATTAAGGTTGGAGTCCAGGAAATGGATCTTGGGGGGAAGAGGGGGAAATGTATGAGGGGGATCTACATTCATAGAGGGGGGCCATGGGAGAGGAAGGGCATGAAGTCCAAATTATCATGGAGGAGTGTGGAAGGTTTGAGGGTAAGAGGGATGTGGGGATGGATTTAGGAGGAAGGGGGTTGAATCATTAAGGCTCTTACCTGTGGATAGAATTGCTGAAAATCAGATGGGGGGGGGAGTAGAGGATGAAGAGGGTGGTGAGGAAAGGGGCACAAGGGAACATGGAGGACGATGCAAGACCCCTTCCTAGATCGTTCTGCACACCAAGATAGAGTGTCCCTAGAGGTTGGAATGATCAATGAACCTGAGAAAGACTGTGTAAGAGATGACCTATCCCCAACAGAATCCATCTTGCACCTGAAGAATAATTTTCTTCAGAAGGGGGAAGGAGAGATCCAATTCCACACACAAATGGGAAACTGAGGCATTCGAGCAGTAGCTGGTGGGATCATTCGAGCAAAGGAAGCTGCATAGAGCATCACATATCGCTCTTAAGAAGCCTTTACTATGGAATGATAGTGGGAGACCTAGGAGGAGAATCTAGATCGCATCTTAGGGGATCTCTTTACCCCTATGAGCTTCCATAGACCATATAGAGAGACTAAATATCCAGTGGTTGAAAGAGTGGGGAACCTTTCACCACACATGAAAAAATTCTTTCCTAGAAGCCAGAACAACGCAAAAGGAGTGAAAGTGGATTTTAGAGATCTGAGTTGGGGAACGAAGAGCCCAAGATTGGTAAAAACACTGAAAGACTGACCGGGAGGGATTTTTATATCCAAAATTATCTATCAGGGTCCACTTAAAACATGCTTCCACCTCTGCGAAGGCAGCAGTAAAGTTATCCAAGTAAATATAGGTTCTTTCATGAGAGGTATTCAGCAAGGACACCTTAACCTCCTGGAAGTAGGGCTGAAGAGGGGCTCTCTTCAAGCTGCAAAGGGCTTCTTTGAAGGTGCCCATGAAGAGGGATGCAGTAGGGGGACCATCCGAGAAGATGGGAGCTGATGGAACATCGAATGAAAGGGGAAATCCAAGGAAAAGGGGAAACAAAGAAGCAACCTAAAACCTCATGGTTCGGAGAAATAGGCGAAGGAAGCAAGCGTCAATTGGGTAGGTGGGGCTGCAATGGTCTTAAAATTTGAAAAAGATGGTGGCACATGGAGCACATTCTCAAAGTGAAGCGGGGGATCCATACCAATGTCTTTTTGGGTAGATGTAATGAATTCTTCCTTATAATTTTTAACTATGAATTTATCATTCTTAAAATTTACAAGGTAACCTTAATCATATAATTGACTTATATTAATGATGTTTTTCTTAATAACACCAACTAATAACACATTAAAAATCAAAATTTTACCAAGGAATACAATATTACCTATACCGACAATATTACCTTGAGAATTGTCTCTGAAGGTAACCTTTCTACCTTTCATTTTGAGAACTTCTTCAATGAAGTTTTTGTTTCCAGTCATGTTCCTAGAAAATTCACTATCCATGTACCATATATTGTTATTGTTTCTTATTTTGATTTCCTGAAAATAAAATTAAACTTTTGGAATAAAAAACTATTTAGATTTATTAATATTAGAAAGAAATATTTTTGGAATCCACATTTGTTTTAAAAAATGTGCTTTGTTGAAACCCAAATAATGAGTTTTATTTAAAGAACAAATTATCTCTCAATTAACACCACATTGAAACTAGGTGCAAAAGGATCACTTTGGGGAAAAAATAATTATTAGAAAAAATAGTTTTTCAATGAGTATAACAAAATCCATAACTCTTCATAAGAGGAAAATTTTTTTAATACATTTTATCAAACTTTTTCCTTCCAGAAGTGAAATTTGATAAAAGAATCTATAGGGAACAAGTTCTAAATTTTACTTTATTGCCTAGATTCTTATACGCAAATTCATTAGTTTTATAACTAAGTTTATCTTCGTAAAGAGGTTTCTTAGAAATTATGTTATCAAAATATTTAGAAAGTTTATTCTTTTCAAAATTCACTTTCTCAAGGTTGTTATATTCATTTTAAATAACAAGAGTTTTAGAATTAATATATTTAGAGAGATATAATTTTTATATTGTTAAAATATAAATCCTAGTATTTTCCATTTCTATTTTTCTAGAAACTTTACCATTTTAATTTTCTTAACGTTTTTCAAATCTAGATACTTCTTTATAAAAGGGTAATGAATTATCATTCTCCAATGAGGATATTTATTCATCAGAAAAATAATCTCTATCAGGATAATTGTTTCTCAAATACATATTAGTAAGAGATTTAGAACCATGACCCATTCCCATTAATCAATGATAAGTAGTTTTTTCAATAATACCGATATTCTTGTTATTTGAGATATCATTATCAAGAGAGTCTTCAGAAGAATCACCAAACCTGGCACACCATGAGTCATTTAATTTCAAGAATTTCTTTCCCATGGATTTTCAGTATTTATTATTATTCTTATATGAATTTATTTCCTTTTTATAATTTATTTTTATCATAGGATAATCAGGTCATATGTGTCCTAATCTTTTAAATTCATAGCATGTGAATTCAGAATCTTTATTGTGCTTTTTACCTTTCAAATTATTTTTATATCTGTATTGGAAATCTGCCTTTCTAATAGTTTTTTTAATATTCTAAAAATATTTTCAAGATAATTATCTGACTGTCCACTATTACTGGAATCTGATAAGGCTTCAATATTTCTCTTTCTTGAATTTGATTTCATAGGTGATTAAGACTTGGAATGATTTGATATAGTAGTAAATGCTACTCCATCAATATTCTTTGATGTAGTAGTTTATCTACATCTCTATTAAACCTTCCTTTATATTGGATTAATGTTCCAAAGAGATCATCAAGAGTATGATTAGTAATCCTTTTATATTCATCAACTATAGTTCACTTGGATTCCCATTCATTTGGTATAATGTCTATGATCTTCTCAACTAAGACTTCATCTTCTAAATTTTTCTCTCCCATTGTTTGATGGATATTAAAAAAATTCATATATCTTTTTTGAACCATAACTTCAGGTTCACCATAAGGAAATTCAAAATCATGATAATCAGCTCTTATCATTTCTCTTATTGTTTCAAAAAATTTGGAAGTACCAATGTGAGTAATAGTTAATTTCATCCATATGAAATTTGCAGCTTCACTTGAAGAGATTTGTATATAAATGTTTCTAGTAGTAGAAAAAAATAAATTATTGTATACCTTATAGTTTAATGTATATTCATGTTTTTCTTGGGCTGTAAAAGTTATGAATTATTTCATGAGAATCTTATAGTCACTTGTGAGCAGAAAAAAGTTATCTACACAAATATTTTTGATAAAATCTTTATTAAATGTCTCTAATATTAAAAATAATTACCATAAAAAACATATTGTCTTATAGGATTAATATTTTTCATGGAAAAAACATTCATCATGCCTGCCATCATAAAGAAGTTTTTCCCCAAATAAAGTTAAGTTTATTTATAAAACAATGTAACTTAAAAATATACAAAGAAGTAGAAAACCTGCTCTAAAAAAAATTGTCAGATCGATATGGATATGATATGAGACAAATACAAGAGGGGGTTTAATTGTATATTAAAAATTATAGTAAAAAACTTTATGTTTTTTTAAAACAACATATACTAAAAAAATTCACAGTGCCTATTATAAAAGATAGAAAATGATCGTACTAACTCTCGGTCTGATAAAATTGTTATAATACCACATGTTATAAAACAATTGTATTCAGGTTGAATAAAAATATCAGAGTAATAAAAATTGTAAATTATTCTACCATATAGAATATAAAATCAATAATAAAATGTATAAACTATAACTGAAACAATTACAATACAAATTAATACAAATAGAAAGAAGAAAAAAAAGGATTATCTTTCAATTAGAATAATTAAAGAAAAAGTAAAAGGTATTACAATTATTTTATCCCAAAGAGTAAGGTATCCTTTCAGTAGGGATAATAGGTCTTTCTTACCAACACTGATAATCCCTCAATACAATCATCGACACGTCCGTCTAATTATCCCTTCAATACTTCGATTTTAAAGGTTATCAGAACCTCTTTCATTCAAACACTTAGAATCCCTCGATACAATGATTGGTCAAACCATATGCCTATCCCCAACAGACCTCGATTGTTATCACCTGATCAGACACACAAAAGAAAAACAAATCACTTATTGAAATACAAAATATAATAATGAGCTGTTAACATTTTGTATCTTTGAGGATTTCATACGAAGCAAGAGATAAGTAACACAGTCTCTCTCTAGAACTTGGAATTAGAAAAGATATTATCTCTACTTCATATGACCGACTATTTATTTTCCTCAAGTTTGATCGATCACATTTTCTCAAACAGTTATATTTCTATAGAAAACATAGAGGGACCTGTACACCTAGCATTGTAATAGTCATATCGAAACAGAAAACACGACATCATTTTGATTAATTTATAACTAACTCCACGACATAGTTTTGGTTAAAATAATAGGTATATGAATATGATAACATGTTTATGAATTGTATAAAACACATATTTTTAAAAATTAATAAAATCATGCATGTGATAAAATTATAACATGAGTACGATTAATGTTACTTGTCAACAATAATGTAATGAAAAATACTGATATGACACAAAGTGGGTATGATGAATAGTGTGAATAAGATGTTCAGAGTAAGTAGGATAAATATAGTGAGTATGATGAACCAAGTCAGTATGATAAACAATGTGATTACGATGAACATAGTCAGTATGATAAACAGAGTGAGTACGCTGAACATATTCAGCATGATATATAGAGTGAGTATTATGAAAATAGTTTTTACAATAAACAGAAAAACCATATTCAAAGTAAGTTATTTATTTAAAAATTAAGAATAAAAGAGATTTTGGTTTTCCAAACAAAAGACATAAATGTAAAAAGAATATTTTTGTATTTAACAAATTATGGATTGTGGTTTCATAATTATTCTTAAGGTGAATATTGCAATCTGATGTCTAGAATGATAATTAAAACATTATTTAAGAGAGAAAATGTACGATCACATGTTATATTTTTTTTATTATTGAAATAAAATACTTTGTTTTGGTTTTTGGAATCCTTGACATGTAGTTTTATTTTTCTTCTTGGTGTACGAACATAGTTCGGGTGACGACTCCTTCAACCGACATGCCATTGACGTCGACTACTTTAATATAGGTGGTTTCTTAACTTTATGGGACCCATATATCTATGATGTTACAAAATGGTATTATAGAACCATGATACACTAACATGTTCTTAAATTTATATTGGGATGGAATAGGCTACACATGAGATAAGATAGTTGGGACTCATGAAGGGGAACTATGTTAGTTCCTAGCCTGGAATGCGTAGTGGAACTCCAAGTTACCATTAATGAGAAAGTATTTTTTCGTATTACTATTTATTTATCTCTTATTGGGTGATACACATGATGTTGATATGTGATTTATGAAATTTTGGGTGTGTTCATGCATCCATACAAGTCATGTAGGTGGATATGATATATATATCTATTGTTATGCTGAAAATAGTTCTTTAATTAAAGGATTTTTTTCTCTATCTGTTCGGGGTAGTTTCTCTTGTTCGATATATCAGTGTTTCCATATTATGTGATATATCATTATTGGCATTGATTAGTTAAAATGGGAATTATGTTTTGTTATTATATATATGATGACTGTGACTAACATGTAGAGATAGAATCAAGGGTTAGTGCTAGGAGGGGAATACATTGGGTTAAGGATGGACTCCTAGAAAAACCTTTTGTGACACAATATTATATTTAAGTGAAAATATGTGTTATCACATAGTCTAATTAGGGTTTATTCCAACGTCACTATTTTTTCTCAAGTTATGTTTCAGTTTTCAAACCAATGTGAAGATGTGTTACTTCAACTAATGAGAAGGTTGAAGGAAACTCCAAAACTAACACTTCCTGAGTCTGGTATTGTTTATCAAGTATAATCAGTTGCATCATGAGTTGGTATAAGATAGGTGTTGATGAAAATGAAAAAGGTTTATCCTATGGGTCTTGTCAGATATGACCATATGAGAGGAGATACTATAGGCATGACATGGAGCTAACAGTCAAGGTCCATGCTCTAAAGTGTTGGTGACACCACCTCTTTGGAGAGATTTTTTTGTTTATACAAACTATAAAAATCTTATATATATCTTCACAAAAGGGTACCTAAGCCTAATACAAGAATTCTGGGATGAGTATCTATGAACATTCAACCTTGAGATGATTTATTAACAGGGAAAACGTAACATCATTTTAGATACTCTTATTCATAATATGTAGATTGATTAGGATCTTAGTGACAGGCCTTTAGACAAGCAGTGACACATTATGAGCTTAATGACATGCTAGATGATGGATGATTATAAGGATCATGGATGTATGACTTATTCCCGTTTTGTGGTCACATCCTCAATTATGGACCTAGACAATACTGGTCATGAGTCAATCCCAGAGTTTCCTATGATGAGGGAATAACAGGATGGTGATGAATAAATAACTATATGGTTAGTGTAAAGGGATGATATGATCTTGATAAATGAGATAGTAATAATACCTAATTTCATCAAATATTATATGACAATAGATTACTATACCTCTAGATGGATAGTACATCCTAGTGTGGGAATGATGTATCCTATATTCTGGCTGATATTCTGTGGCCTTGGATGAAGAGAGTCATTGCTATATTTTCCCCTGATACCTTACCTTCCAGAGGGTAAAGGCCAAACACCAACATCTTGGTGGGTTTTTATAGCCACTCCTAATACCTATTTGGATATTTTGGGATTCCATTATAGAAATTTTGACAGGTTTATCGAGGACCTCGAAGAGTCATGATGTAGTTTGTGTGATTTTAGATTAGTTAATTAAGCATGCTTACTTGTTACCAATCATAAAGATTCAGTTAGAAGAGAATATATGAAAGATTTATGTTTTATCAATCATATTACTTCATGTATTTCCCTTTATCATTGTTTTGGATAGTGACAAACCATTCATATCATGCTTTTGGATGGGATTATAGAAATACCAAGGGATTCAGCTGAGTTTGATAACGAGTTTCCTTTCTCAAACTAATAGATCAGGGAAAGCTAGGACTAAGTTTTATAGGACCATTTGAGGTAACATAATTATTGGTGAAAATGGTATGTCATTTGGAACTTACTCCATGTTATTGAGGCATGCATAATTTGTTCCATGTTTCTCAAATTTTAAAGTACATGACTCATTCTTATCATGTTAGAGATTCTGATGATGTTAAGTTGGAACCTGATTCATCTTACAAGGAATGTCTAGTGCGGATTATAGACTATAGTGAGAAAGTACTATGAGGTAAAATGATACCACTTGTCTAGATTTAGTGAAATCATAGACAAATCCAAGAGGAAACTTGGTAAAATATGTCTAATGTTCGAGCGTAGTGGCTTGATTTGTTCGATCAGGACTTCAAGTAATACTTCTTGAGGATGAGAAGTTGATATATGAGAATAAATTTAATATATTGATATTTTAAAGATAACAAAAACATTAATTGTTAATAATTTATAATTATTTTAATGTGAAAATGAAATTTTTCAACCAAAGTCACTTGATTAATGTTGTGAAGGATTTTTTAAGTTTAAAAGCCATGTTATCACCTTGTAATATTCTATGAAATATTTTTGGAGTTGGGTAATAATTTAGTGAAATAATACGATTCTCGAAGAACCTCAACGAAAAAAACAAATCATGAAATATATTTTATTATACCGTCACTATATATAAAAAATAATTTAATGTCTCTAAAATGTTGTTTCAAATGAGGAATTTGACACTACCATTAGGTTTAGGTTGTGGTTTTTACCGTAGGTGGGGTATAACATTTTCAACGTAAAATATTTAGTCAAATCCCATGTAAGTATAGTTATTTATTATTTTTTAAAAATAATTTCATATATCACAAATGGTACATCATATGAGAAATATGAGACCACCGTTGGGTCCGAAATGTGGGGTTTACCCTAGGTAGGGTATAAGTTTTATGCACGTCATATGTTTGGTAATATCGCACATGATAATACCCTACTTATATTTTATTATTTTATTATTTTAAATTTCTAATTTTAAAGAATTAATATCCCTCAAATGGTGCATCATATGAGAATTATAAGACACCCTTTCGGTTTGAAGCATGATATTTACCCAATGGAAGAAATAAATTTTATGCATGTCAAGTGATTAGCAATATCACACAAGATACTACCCTTTTAAAATTAAATTATATTATAATTATGATTTAAATTAATTAAAATTCATTTATTTATAAATAATGTTATCTTCTTTAATGTTTCAATGTGAAGACCACCATTTATGATGCCACATCCATCCAGAAGAATCAAAATACAAAAGTTTTGTCTAATTTAAAATAAACAATGCCATTAATGGATGATTTTAGACACTTCATTATTAACTTAATGTTGATTCATGGATAGACAGGTGTTTTCTATTTATTGTATTTAATGATGGTTTATTTGAAACCTTAATGATTAGAGTCAATTAATAATAAATATAATAATATTTTTTATTATTATTTTCATTTATTGAAAATAATATTAATGGTGGAAATGATGAAAGTTATTTAATAGTAATAATAATATAATTTTATTATTATAATTATTAATGTGATACATTTAATAATAATAATAGTTTTAATTATTATTATTTTTATGTTGTGAGGGAAATATTATTTTGTGTGAAAATTAATTTATATGTGTATATATACATGGTTGTCGTGAATATATTTAATGTATGGATAAATATGTTTTGAGGTGGTTTTAAAATAAATAAATGATTGATGTGTTATAAATTAGGTAATTGAATAAAATAATAAATGATTCTATTATTATTTTTGTTGTCAAAACATTGTTTTGGTCATAAAACTTTCGTATGGTGTTGGATTAACGCACTGTCAGTGGAAGTGTTACCCTAGAATTGATATGGCCATTTCAAGAGAATTTCTGGATAATTAATTTAGGCTCATGGTGTAGGTATATGAAGCACCCAATATGTTGATGGTGTTAGCACATGGAATTAATAGGTGAGAGTAATAAATAATTGATTCTAATAATAAATTTTATTAGATTAATTTTAAAAATGTATTATAAATAGTATTTAGGTGGTGAAAATGGAATAGGTTGGAATCCCATTATTAGTCCTATCCTTATCTCCCTCTCTCATCCTCTCTCTTATAAATTTTTTTTATTCATTCTTTTTTCCAAAATACTTTCTTCGATATCTCTAGTGATACTAGTCTAATTGACACAATGTTATTTCTGTTAGATTCACCTCAACGAGAAGAAGCTAAATAATAATATTCCTTTTAAAGGAAGAATGGTATGTTCAAAATGAATTTTTAATATTTTTGTGGATAATTTAAAAAAAAATATCAACTGATAAATTAGTAAATTTATTAAATAATAATTGTGCAATTTTAATAGTGATATTTGGGGAAAATTATCTAATTATTAATGTAAGATTTTAACAAAATAAAATTGTCTGTAATTATCAAAAAATAAATTCAAAGAATTATCAAAGGACAATTGAGTGATATTATCAGAAGATAATGATCTAGAATTATTAAATGATAATTTAAATTAAATTATTATAAGATAATTATCAATGTGTAATTTATGGAAATGACCAAATGATAATTTATTATCAAATAATAAGTAAATGAATTATAAAAAGTATATTAATATAAATTATATAAGATAATTATATTAATTATAAAATGAAAATTTCATTGAATCATCCAAATATGATTAAAAAATACAATTGACATAAATTGTGAAAGTATAATTTATAAATAAATTTATAAAAGGTAATTATTGAATTATGAAGCATAAATTTTAAGAAAAAATTGTAATATAATTATATAAATTATTCATGGGTAATTATAATAAAAATTATCAAGTAAAAAATATTTTAAATTATCACTGTATAATTATGAAACTGTAAAAGATGATTTTTTGGTTTTAATGATGAATAATTATAAGGAATACATTATGTCTTATCAAATTAATTTACAGGTATAAATTTGTGAATGTGGTTTTATAATTATTCATGTGGATAATATTGTAAGTGCATGCGTAAAATGAAAATTCAAAAATTATCATGGATAGAGAAAGTATAATAAAATTTCATATTTTATTTCTTTTTTAAATAAAATATTTTTATTTGGTTTTACGAATACTTGACATTTGGTGGTATTTTTTTGGTTGTTGTGCAAACACAATTCGGGTGACAAAACCTTAGACAAAACTACCATTTATGTTGAAAAATGTATGGTAGGTGGTTCCTTACCTTTATGGGACTTATATATCGGTGATGTTATCCTGATGTGATATTATTCTAGACTAGACAATGCTTGTTTTGAGATGCATGTGGGTGTGTGATTATTTGTGGGCGTACTTGTTTAGATGTGATTATCATGAATTATATATTGGTGTGACTTATCATTCATTTTTATGACACATTTTTTGTGTGTGTTACATATACAATAGAATTATGATGTAGGAATCAAGACACTCATGTGAATCCGTGAGGTTGAGTGTATGAGATTACCCAACCTGACACAGTCCTAACTTCCTTAAAGGCAGGTTTGGCTACCTCTATGGAGGGGAAACCATATTGGCAAGTTGAATGGTACTAAGATACTCAGGTGGATCCTTGCGGTTTTGTGTATGAGGTTACCCACCCTGACTTGGTCCTAACATCCTTAAAGGTGATCATGGATACCCCTGCAGAGGGGAAAACATAGTGGCTAGATGGTGGATACTGATTTACAAAAGTGTTTCCTTGAGGGTGTGAGTTACGTAGTCTAGTGGTCAATTACCCATCCTAACGCAGTCCTAATGTCCATAAAGGAAGACATGGATACCCATATACTAGGGAAAGAAAAGTGGATTTATAGAAGATATCATTCTTGGATTTCTATAGACATGGTTCATGGATGATTAAATGGAAAATCAGACTAACAATAGACCCTAAGGAATATGCGATGTAAGGGTAATAATAACCAGAAGGGTGTTGTGAGCGATGCGACCTTGATAGAGGTATGCGTGTTCTTGAAATTTTTACTAGTAACAATCCAAATAAGGTAGGGTTGGGGTTCATGGTGTCTTGATTATCCCACAACGACTCAATATATTTATACTGACTAAACATTTATTTATGTCATGATATACACTATTATATCTATTATGCACTTATGGTAAGGATGCATTGGTGGTGTCCTACTAAATCATATACTCACTCTCTACTTAGGAATCTTTATGTGAATTTAGATTTCATGACTAGAGATCTAGTGGAAGACAATGGCCCTATAGTTGATGGTTGAGCAGTGGAGCATAGAGCTAGAGAGGACTAAGATAGACACCATATTACATAGCTTATGTGTATTTATTTACTTGTCTTATATTATATATTACCTACACTATGGACATGATTTCCACTTTGGTAGATAATTTTATATGTATGTCATTATTCAATTTCTAAATTTTACTATGATTATTTATTTATTGTTTTAATATTTTTTATTATTTTCCTCCTCAATGACATGATACGGAGGGAATAGTCTCCCCATAGTTTCACTTGAAACCCTAACTACTAATTGAAATCATTTTGTATACGTGGAGGGACTCTTGAGGCCATGTGGTATTTTGGTAGGGTCTCTGTCATTTAGTTTGATATGTTACAAGATATTTATCAGATACATTGAATATCTTTCTTGAATTAAGAATAATGTGTTTTAAATTTACAAATGCTCTAAAAAATTATTGTCCTCAGGTGTGCAGTCTTGTGATGTAATGAATATTAATCTAAAAATATTTAATATCCATATATGTGAAGCCTAACTTTTTATAGTTTGTATTAGAGTAAAGGTTTAGTTAACATTTTGAAACTAGGATGAGAAATATTTAGTGATATCTGTTGGTATATTTCGAAGGATGTATCTTGGAATTTGACTAAGGATAAATCTAAGGATTAGTTACAGTATAGTAAAATGTTTGAGAATTATGGTAATGTATAGAGAGAGGGGGTTCAAATAAATTACTTATCTATCTGGATACAATAAGTGGATGTGGAACTAACATTGAGTTACCTATGAGTGATAACTCAGAAAATGTTTCATTGAATGTGACTCAATCATCACCTAGTGTAAGACAGTTGGGTTTACTACACAACCGGTTTAACACTCCTATAATATATGATTTAAAAATTTAAAAACTATTTATGAACCATAATGAAAGATTTAAATATAAGATGAATATAAATAACCTAGGATAAACCTAAGATTTCATAGGTTAAAAATATGGTGTCATGATTTATTAATCCTATAAGTTATTTTCATGATTATTTGGTTTCCCATTATAATTATTATTTCTCAAACTACACTTTATTGTTTTAGTAAATGGGGGGAACCCAAAAGAAATATATTGGTAATGAAAGTGTAATAAAATATTATTATGAGAAACTACGTTGAATGAAAAGTGGATTAAAGGATTTTATGATCATTCCTAATCAATTACCATGATATATGATTAAAAACAAGCACCTTAACCTACTATAAATCTCACCAAAGAAGTGTAGGATATATTTTTATTATGTTATGGTAATGGATAACATGGATCTATAAATATTTTATTTCATAAATTTTGATAATGTTAGAAGAATCACTCATGGAAATGTATTATAGAGAAATTAATATTTTTTTCCTGTCAAAAATATGGATGAAAAATGTAATTATTGGAGAAAAATGAAATGTTTGGTTAATGAAATGGATGATAAAAATTGTATCCATAAGTTATCATAAAATGGTTAATGTTTTTAATTTTTAATGTATGTTCATTAGTTAAATTAATGTTCTAATGGGAAATCACTTTAAGAGAATAAAAATAGTTGTATGAGTAATAGTTTTTCTATTGATTATGTTGAGACTATAAATGAAATATAAATGGAAAGAGGTATTAAGATATAATATGATGAATATTATTTAATTTTTTGAGAATGATCTGGGATGATTGAAGTTTTAATTTATTTAAATTCATGTATTTTATTATATTAATCCTGAAACATGTAAGAATTTTTTATTATGTGTTTTTTGTTAAGGATTTTAAAGACTTTGTTGAATGGTACTAATGAACTTAATTAAAGATTTAATTGTTTGGTTATATTTTATGGAAAACACGTGATCAAAGAAAGATAACCCTTAATATTTTCTTCAGGTTAATATAATTGTGTTTATGTTGGATAAAGATATGATTGATATGGATAATGTAAATTTTATAATACTGATGACCCCATAAATAATAATTGATTTGTTGAAAAAGTGGTAATGTTATCATTGATGGAGAGTGAATTTGTTTATTTAAGTAATATATCCAATAATTTATGTTTTATTTATGTAATGAATAATAATGTATGTTTTAAATAAAATTTTATAATAAATCCGGTCACTACCATATTTTAGGAGAAAACCTGATGAAGGTATTTATATGTTTGGTATGTGATAATAAAGTGCTACATTAGGATATATGGGGGACTAATGTTATGATGATTTTGATATATTTAGTAACCTTGTATATAAATTTTAAATCTTATAAGGGTTATAGGGTTAACCATTTATGTAATGGTTTTTGTTTAACTTCAAATGTGGTTTTAGATATTAATATATTAATTTACCAAATTAAGATTTACCCATATTTGATAACCAGTGAAACCCTTTTTTAACTAAAGGTTTATGGAATGAATGATCATTCTATTATGGACCTTATTGAGTGATTCAAAAATGAAATTTAATCTCTTATATTAGTATATTAAGTGGAAATTGATCTAGGAAGAAATGGAGGATGAAAGTGTGATTATGAAATAAAAAGATATCAAGTTAGTACATTTTCATATGTTTAATATTTAGATGGAAAAGAAATTACCCAATATTAATAAAATGACATTAAAATATTTTTTTTCTATTATCATAATTTTTAATGATATCCATGACCTTTTTCAGGCCTATTTGTTTTATGGATTTATGGTTGATAACTTCTTCCTAACCATGTTCTTCACACTAATGTTATCTTATTTAGTAACCTAGTGTGTGTTATTTCAAATGACTTTTTAACATTCCTTTCTATTTTTCTAGAATATTTTTTACTAACAATTTTTACAATGTGGGGTTCTATGAAGTAATTTTCAAATGGTAAACCATTGATGATTGAGATGAATTTAGAGAGTAAAAACCATTTTAAGGAGGGTAGAATGTACCACTCTAATTTTTTGTAAATTTTTATTTTTATCAAATGAATATTATATTTTTGATATTTTTTTTACCGAAAACACTGATTTTAACATTAATTACATATAACACTGAGTTTACAATGTGTTACCTGAAACCCCAAGTTTAAACAAAACATGGAATACTATTAAAATATTACTATTTAATATGACATTTATAAACTATCTGTGGGAATGGTGTGTATAAATAGGATTAACTAAATAATAAAAAATATATTTTTCACACAAGTATATATAATGAATTATTTTGTTACTAATAAATTAGAAATGAAAATAAATACCTTTTTAAAATAAAGGAAATCATTTTTTGAAAACCTATTTTCAATGTGCATAAACACATCTTACCACACTATATAAAACATATCAATTTTATTTAATTATTTTAATGAAATTTTTATATTTTATATTCATTAAAATGTTAAAATTCATCTTATGTGTTTTATATACTGGTGATAATAATAAATCCAACTTTTTGAAAAAAAGCGGTGTTTTTTAAAAAGAAATTTTATCTCCTTTAACACAATTATTTTAAAATTAGTTTATAATTTTTTTATAAAATATAAATTATAAAATATAATTAGGTTTTTAAATCATGATATCAATATTCCCTCATTATTTTTTATTATTTTTCTAATTTTTTTTATTTTTTGATGAATAGTCAAAAATACTAAATTTTAAATGAAAATTGCCTTTTTATTTAAGATATTTTAAAGAAACATTATATTTATTTTTTTAAAGTTAAATAAGATCAAATATATATATATATATATACTAATCCAATTTAAATCTTTATTATCATTATTATCTTATATTTTGATATAAAAATTATATAATATTTGGATCATTTTCTCTATATAAAATTGTTTTCTTGTCATGTTTGCAGGAATAATTTTAAATTAAAATATTCCAATTATATGAATATAAATAAAAAAATGGATTCCATATTTTAAATTTTCTAATTTATATTATCTAATAATTTTAACTTAATTTTTGACCAAAATAAATAGTAAAAATTAAAAATATCATTCCTCATGGTTAAGAAAAAACATATATACTTGGAGTTAAACTAAGAAGATAAGGGATAAAAATTACCTAATATCTTTTCAAAAACCCATTATCTATCCATATTTCTAAATTATCTCTTATAGTTTCAATAATTTCCATTTTCTGAGCCTTTTGTTATATGAAAAATGTGTTTACACCTTTTTATTTCAAAAAATGATAGGGGTTCCACTCACCTCGCTTATAAAAGCCCACCCAATCCCCTCTATTATTCACACCTTCATACCATTTTTTTGCCAAAAAATACTCAAATAAATTCTAAAATTCCACCCTATAACACTAGAATCAGTTTTGTTTGGAAAAAATCTAACCTGGGAAGGATTTTAGTGCAATCTTAAGAAGGTTACCCAAAGAAGAGGTAACGTTCTTCAACAAGCATTTTGATTTTATTTATTCCTATAATTGTTAAATTATAATTAAAACATGATTATATAATATCCTAAAAACCCTAAATATATTGATAATTTTTATTTTATGGTCAATACCTACAACCATATCGACTTTCATAAAATGTGTTACAAAATCATCAATTATGTGTACTTTATACTAGCTCCTAGTGAACCGATGCCATTATTTGTTCCATTACGATCACCCATGGATGGGTATGAAAAGGGATATAAAGTAGGTATATGATATTTATAAAATTATTACACCTCTTTATTTTATTATATCATAAATAACTTTTTTTTACTTTCCATTTTGTAGTGGATACTCTAACATCGGCCATGTGTATGAAGGACTACCGCCACACTAAGCAACATGATTCATTCTCACTATCAATTTACACAAAATATAATTAGGGTAATATAAATATATGATATAAATGAAATAATTATGATATTCAAGAACTTTTTATCCCTTTTAAAAGAAGATATTTCATTTTTATTCTTACAATTTAACTCAATAAAATATGATAACATTATTCTTGTTTGTCTTGATCGCGACCTTCAAAAGTGGTGTGAATATCTATTTTCATCACCACACTACATGGATTACATTAATAAGTATTTTTTAATAAATAATATGTTATTTATGATATTATAACCATTATAAAATATAAAATATTACTTACCTATTTTTTATAATGATTTTGAAAAATGGAAATGTTACTCTTGTGTACCGACAGCCTAGCATATCCATGATCACAACATACTTCATAGATAAAAAAATAAAGAATTATTTGTCATAAAATTGTAAATTATGTATAAATATGATAGTTATCTCTTTTTTATTATTCAGGAGATTATTGAACCGTGATAAAAGTAATTTGACCATAAGAATCACAAATAAAAACATACATGTAATGAAAATCAGTTATTTCCCAAAACGTTATTTTAAAAAGTAATTTTTAATAAATTAGTAATAATGGTAAAAAATTAAATAATATATGGTATGATATATATAATTATTTTTATATCATATATCTATATTAAATTTTTATTTATTGTACACAATGTTCAAATGTGTATGGAGATATTCAAGACTTAATGTAAGGGATTTTTATCTCTCTTTTTAATTCTTTGAGAAACATTCCATATTCACCACCTTTTATTTTATGTGGTTTATATAACTAAAATAAATGTATTTTATTATTATTCTAATTAAAATTATAAGGATTTACATATCCATAATAGGACCTATCATTCATAGGTTTTATGGTTAAAAAGTTACAAAAGTGGTAATATATTTTTGGCATAATTTTACTTATCTAAGACATATGGTTATAATATGCACCAATATTATTTTACGAGGTGTATATAAAATACCTTAGACATGTTATATTATGAATTTATTTACTATAATTATATTTTAATCTTATATTATTTATATTCATTCATTTTTCTTACATATCAAAGTTAACATAGTGGTAATGATTTTATGTCACAATCTTATTATTTGTTTAGAATGTTTATGATTGTGCTTATAATGAAAAAATATTATGATCCATATCTCTAGAAAATCCTGAATTTTATTCTCATATTTTTTTTATGAGAATAAATGTTCTCTATTAATTTTCCTGTCTTTATGGACTCGAGAGTTCAAAAATATTGTTTTAAAGAGAACTTATCTTTTTAGTCAAAAACAATTTTTCTTCCAAATCCATGTTTTCAAAAAATGATTTCAAAAATGTTTTTAATATTTTTAAAATTATTTATCAAATACATTTTTAACCATGTTTTACTTTTAATTTTTTTAAAGGAATCTTCAGGTCGTTTCCTAAGAATCCCCTTTGTGCTTTTACCAAAAAAGTGAAAGGAAAAATTGTTTTAATGTGTAAAACACAAATAAATTCCCCCAAATCAGGAACATTTTTATATTTAAAGAATAATTTATATATTTCCATGGTTATTTGAAAATAAAATTATTTAGAATATTTTTTATGTTTTAAGCATTTTTTTTCAAAGTGAAAAGGTTATTTTCCCTACAAAATGTTTCAAATAATGTTCAAATATTCATTTATAAATTTTTTAGTTTTATTTTAAAAGAAATGTATTTCAAAAATATATTTTCTATTAGAAAGTTATTTTCAAATAAAAATTATCTTCCTCATGAAATATTCCATGTTATTTATCTCTCAAAATCATTCTCTATATTTAATGAAATTCTTTGAGGTTAATTATGATTTACTAGGGATATGAACTAAGGATACCATTATTATTCATTCTATAAATGGTTTATTTTAATGATTTCATGATTTTAATGAAAATTATTTCTTTTTATATTGGTCACACCATGATATAATTCAAATGAAACCTACTTATTTCTCCATGGGTTATTCTATGATGAAATGATTGTTAAAATGTTCTTCTTTCCATAGGTTATGATATGAAGATATGATTATAAATCCCATTTTATTTCAAGAATAATTATATGATGAATGTTTTATGATCTTATGAAACAAATATATATGAATTTAATTATGTTATGGGAAATAAATATATCTCCATAAAATGTTTTGGGTAAATATTTATATCTCATAAGATAAACAGTACGATAATGGGGAGTGAACTTAGTTTAGTAAGAGACTTTATCGTATTTTATTGTCTTGTGAGTGAACCGTGACTACTATGTTGGTTTTTGGGGTGATCCCATTCAAAAATAAGTTTATTTGAAATCAGCCTTGAAGACTATGGAAATTATTTTCTATGTTTATGTGTATGCCACATTACTATATCTTATTCCAATTTTATGCCCCCATGGATAATTTTATTTAATTAACATATGTTTTTTGTATCTTAATTACCAATACTTACTCCATGGATCAAGATTATAATCTTTGATATATGTGTTATAGGTTTCAAATGTAATCCTCATGTCATTATACCCTAATGAAAATTTTATGATTACATATCTACCTTATCTACCCTTACTGGTTATATTATATTTCCCTTTATTATGTTTCATTTCCTTGGGTAATGAAGAATGGTTTTTTATTTGGAGTAATAAATAGGAGTATATTAATGGGAGACCTTGAAGACCATTCATGAATTAATAAAACTATTTTCCATTATTCCAAATCCACTAAACTATTATGGTCTTTAGGTCATGTATTGTAATGAATAATCATTTTCAAATATGTAACATCCATATATGAGAATCTTTGGTCTCAATATATATTAATTATATCACTTATTATCACCCCAAAAATTATAGATGGTCTAAAAAACTATTTAAAAATTATAAGAGATTTTGACCTCATGCCCAATTTAATTTCAAGTTATATGGGGTCAGTATTTAACTTTGGTGGAGTTTTCCTCTAACAATAGCTTCCATTCATGTATTTTAATGGTTTTTTATAAAGAATTATATGATAAGACTTATCATACACCAACTTGTTTGGATGAAGTTGGTGAATAGAATATTTTAGTATAAAAAATCTTGTAGGAAACAATGACAAGGGTAACAAATATATAGACTCATATTAAAGTATGAAAATAAAGGAAAAAAGTGTTATAGGAATAACATAATGAAATATTTTGAATTTCAAGTGTAAGATCATATTTTATTGAATGTATCTTCATGTAAGGGTGTTTTAAGGGTCAATAAAAAGGGAAAAAAATTCCCTTGTATATAGGACATTTTTAAATTCAAAAAACAATTAGAGTTTTGGCATACTAATTTCCAATGCCACCAAGACTCTCTAAAATACATTATGTGTTCCATATCTCATTGTTATGGAATTAGATGCCTGACCCAATGCATGTGATCAACATTAATGAAATAGAAATTGAATATGATTTATCATAATATGAAGAGAATAAACAAATATTAGAAACTAGATAGAAGGTTTTAAGGAATCAGATGACTCAATTTGTATAGGCGTGACACCCTGAGTTTTTCTAATTATTATTATTTCATATAAATTATATTTCTTTCACGGATTGCATTGCATGATACAATAATTTATTATTTCATTATTTGAAAAACCATGTTATTATTTCACTATATGAAACACATATATTATATTTTGGTACATACAACATTATGTTTGGATTATGTTACATATAATTCCAATTTCATTCGATAGATTGAGTAACACACAAGTCTGAGTTTTACCAAATTACGATATAATAATAATATTATAATATTATTATAGTTACCACATATCTATTGGAATGGATGTCAAGAAAAAGAAAAACTAAATACTGAAAATATGGTTTACACATTTATTTAAAAATAATCCTTCGGATACTAATTAATTAGTTATGCTAGTGAGAATTATTTGAAAATAATGAAATTCCTTTTGTAGAAAACAATTTTTCTATACAAAAACATGTTTTATCTCAATAAATTAAACAACACAATTTATATGAATTATTTTAATGAAATTAATATATTATATATTAAACAATATATTTAACATTAATATTAACTATTTTCTATTAAAGTGATAAGAATAAATACAATTTTAAGTATAGAGAGATGTATTTTTTTAAGGAAATTTAACTAACTTTTAATGAAGCACCTATTTTAAATACAATTGTTTACAGTTATATTACTTTTATATGAAAGATAAAATGATTTTTGAATTTTGAATATAAAAATTTACTTTTGGTAAAATTTTTTGTATTTTTTTTGAGTAGTTTCATTTTTTGATGAATCGTGAAAAACACTAAATTTAAATTGAAAAATGCATTTTCATATAACTTATTTATATAGTTAAGATATATTTTAAATTAGTTTTAAAAAATATTTAGAAAATTATAAACATATTAATCCTATTTAGGAAATTTTTGTAAATTTTTAATTGAAATTGGATAAAAATGTTTCAAACATTTGATTATTTTCACTTTAAAAACTCGTTGTTTTGTCCTGTATGCTTGATTATTTTTAAAATAAATTCTTCCTAATTTTTTATTCTAATTAGAAACATATATTCAACATTTATAACCATCATAATTTATAATTTCAATTAATATAAACTGAATGTTTTTACCAGAAACATTAATGAATGTAATTAATATTAATTATAGTGATTAAGGTAAAAATAAGTTTACTTACAAGTTCGACTTTATCTCAAGGGAAAAAATAACCTAGAAACATGTAAAAAATCCATTTTATAGACATATTTCAACCATATAGTACCATTTATTGAAAATGGACCATTATTTTAGACACATGATGTAAGGTATACATATCAATAGTTCTTACCTCTTTGTATTTATTGGAATGTAACTCCAAATTTACTACAAAAGGGAACCCACGACCCTCCCTTATTCACATCAATAAATACATTGGTATTGTCAAAAAACTTTTCAATTAAGAATAAAAATTCCCTATTATTAATATATAATAATATATTTTCGAATAAATCTAACCATTGAATCCCTTTTGTGCAAACTAGAAGGAGTTACCCAAAGAAGTGGTAATGTTCTTCAACGATCACCTTTGATTTATTTTTTTCTACACCCCTTAAATTATTATTTTATAAATTTTATAAGTTAAACTAATTATAATATATATACAAAGATATTGTTATGTTAATTTAATTACCCACAACTTTACACACTTTTATATAATGATATACACAATCATCGTTTGTGTGTACGATATACTATAACCTAGAGAATAGATATCATTCTTTCTTCTATTAACACATATAAAGGTAAGGAATAACGATTTACATAAAATTTTTATGTTATATATAATATATTTATGATTTATTCATTATTATTTAATTATTATATTATACATACCTTTACGATTCCATTTTTTGGGAATACGAAAACTTCGTTTGTGGAATTATAGACGACTACCTCCTCAAAATGATGTCATTCATTCTCGTTTAAAATGGAATATATTAATAATGGGTTTAATAAACAATTATAATATAAATGAAATAATAATTATACTTTAATTATTATATATATATCAATTACTTTTCCTTCTTTCAAAATATTAAAGAAAAATGAAATATTGCTCCTGCATATGTATGAAATACCGTCTCCATGAACGACGTACTTCATTTCAAATTTAAATATTTTATAGATTTTTATAAATAATTATATAATGAATATATATGATACTTATTAATTTTTAAATTATATAAATAAGTAAATAATTATCCGAGTAACAAGATCAATAATAACAAGTCAAAACATATATGAAAAACAATGTGGATATTACCCACATTTACATGGAATTGTTAATAAATGGGTTCTATAATGTTATAATAAAATACTATATGTTATGTTATATAAGAATATGGATAATTTTATATTTACAATAAACTTATATTAATTATATGAGATATTTGAATGTGTATAAATATATTCAAGAGTTAAGGTAAAGGTTTTCTAGTCTCACTTTTAATTATGTGAGATATATGTTATATTCACCACTTATTATTATTATGTGCCATATATAGTGATATATCAAATATTAAATCATTAAATTAGTTGATTTTATGATATTATAATATTTATTTTATATCATTATTTCTTGGGGATCATGATTCAAATCTTACTCATGTAGTTAGTGGAGTTCTAGTATCACTTTTATTTATGTGAGACTTATACCATATTAACCACCTGTTTCATTTGTGTGGGGTATATACTGACCATTAATTTATTATATGATTATTATACTTCAATTCATGGTTATTTACATGAAAGTTTTATGATATCTATTTCATGGTGTTTACATCTCGAAATTTACCAAATCGGTAATGTAATTTTGTCTTAATTTTCATTCATTGAGACACATGTCATAATATGAACCTATATTCTATTACAAGGTGTATATAATACCATTTGAAATTTTATATCATGAATATAATTATTCTCATAAAATTATAATCTTAATTGAATTCTTTTTACTTTATGGGGATTATGAATCAACATTACCAAAGTGGTATGATTTTATTTATATAATATCACCATTTATTGGGATTAGTTATGATTATATTTCCATTGATGAAATATTATGATCCATATCTCATGAAATATCATGAATTTTATCCTCCTATATATATTGATGATATCATCATGTAATGGAACAATTTATTACCATCTTTGGTACTTAAGTTAATTATGAAAATATAACATTATTTCTCTCTTTGGGGAGAAATAAGTTTTGTTAAAAAACCATGATTTCAAAAAATGTTTATGAAAATGTTTTTAAATGATCTTTTTGGATAATTTTCATAGAAAAGGAATTTAAAAATATTTTGTGAATTAATGAATTTTTTACTGGTTTTTAAAGATTATTTTACAAGTTTTCAAGGTTCTTTTCAAAATAAAAATCTTTTCAAAATGTTTTATGTTTTAATAATTATTTTTACAGTGGAAAGAATATCTTCCCCAAGAAATGTTTTTAAAAGATATTTCAAAATTTATTCTATATAAGATGAAATATGATGCTTTTACTTATTCCTTATTAATTATATAATCCATCAATACCATTTATATTATTTCTCTGGATGGTCAATGTTTTGATAGCATGATGTGTATGTCACACATTTTATTTCCATGAGTTATACTATGATAAAACACTTATTAAACCCATTTATTTTCACAAGTAATGATTTTATTAATATATTATGAAACCTATATATTATTAAAAGGTTATTATATGATTACATATTTGTAATAACCATTTTATTTCGTGGGTTATTATATGAAATTTATGAATCCCATCTCTTTTTTACAGGTCATGATATGATGAAAGTTTTATTATATTATTGTAAAACTACAAATGAATTCATTATGTGATGGATGAGACCTATATCTATATCCACTTAATTGGGTAAAGTGTTATATCTCATGTTATAAATATAGTAAACAAGTGTATTGACTTAATCCCTAATGGGAAACAAGTTCGTCCTGATCCATAATGGGAAACAGTTGCATCATAATCTAGAATGGTAAACATGTGTGTCCTAATCAAATAAGTGAAGCTAGTCTGTCCGGATCCCCTATGATGATGGTCTTGGTATTTAAAATTTAAAAAAATTGTTTTAAATATTTTTGATAGTTCCACACATATATAAAATGAGATTATGGTTCATGATTTATTTATGATTATTTATCACACTTATGATTAATGTATTCTAAACTGCCAATATTTATCGCATGAATCGTGTATATAATCATTCATAAGTAGGTTATGATCTTAAAATGTTTTTCTCAAGTTATGTTACATTTATTATCTTGTTATGATTATTTATCTCATTTATTTACCCTTATTAAGAATATTATGTCACACATTTTTATATTTCCATTCCCCATATTATGAATAAATATTTTATATAGGAGTACTAAATGAGAAGATATCTATCAGAAACATTAAATATCATTCATCTAGATATTATATTATGTTTCTATGCTTCCAAATACACTAAAAAATTATGTTCATTAAAAAAATAATTTTTTAATGTGATTAATATTCATTTAATATGATGTAATATCCATGTATGCTAATCTTAGGTCTATATAGTTGGTATAGAAGGAATGTTTTAGTCAACCATTGTGAACTAGGATGAGAAAACATTAGTGATATCCCTAGGGATATTTTTAAGTATATTTCCAAGGATGTCTCTAAGCATAATCCTAAGGTATAATTTATTTAAAATAATGTTCCATGATATAGAAATAATATATGTAATTTCTCATGATTATGTGGTTTTCTACTATGATAAGTTTTTCACACACTATGATTTCATGTCCTATTCAATAACGGGGATAAGAAGGAACTAGGTTAACACTAACTGTTTTAGATGTGGAATGTATGTTCATTATGAAAATAAATTTTATATGTGGAAATCTCATGAATAGAATCAAGAAGTTGGAATGAGTATAGGTTATACTGCTCAAGATAGAGAGAATGAAAATGACATGAGAAAGGAATTGAATGTTTAAACAGTATTGTTTACATTAAATGTATAAAGCATGAAAAAAAATTAAATTTTAGTAACCTTAAGAGATGATTTATATTTTATTTTCATGGAAAGTGGTATTAAGTAAAAATATGATGAATACTAGGTAATTTTTGAAGAATAATGTTAGATGACAGAAGGGTATATGTATTGGAATTCAAGAATTATGTTATATAAATCACGAGGTAAATTTTTTTCAATAAGGATTTAATATGTCATATTTAATGATACTAAGAACAAAGAAAATTTATTTAATGGAAAGTTGATATTTTTTAAAATAAGGTAACCCTTAATGTGTTCCTGATGTTTGGAAAACAATGTTTAGCTTGGATAAAGAGATGATTAATATGTATAGATTAAATTGGATAGCTTTGATTATCATGGATGTAATTATTTTTTTGTTGAAAAAGTGGTATATGTTATCATGGATAAATATTACAACCATTCTTTATTTAAGGAATATATCCAATAATCTTTTTAATATGAAAG
The DNA here is from genome assembly GCA_963277665.1 of Viscum album. Classification (NCBI taxonomy): domain Eukaryota; kingdom Viridiplantae; phylum Streptophyta; class Magnoliopsida; order Santalales; family Viscaceae; genus Viscum; species Viscum album. The sequence continues at coordinate 1,584,108,677 of OY728141.1, read as the reverse complement.
AATTCATGTTTTCAATAATGTTTTATGGTAATTCAGGTTATTACTATTTTTTAAGAGGAAACATGACAAAGGTATAAATCTATTTTTATGCGACAACCAAGAGATAATTTATGATATTGGGGATCAATTTTAAGATGATTTTGAGAAATTTAGAGTCCCAAAATATAAATTTTTGGATTTTCATCTTTCATAAGGGTAAGAAGTTTAAGCATTTATGAAACGATTTTAGTTAAGAATTAGAGGATGTTTTAGAGATTAAAATATTATCTCTTTATATGGGGATTTTACCTTATTGGATGAACTATTCTAACAATTTTTTTTGTGAATATAAGTAAATACATATGAAATGAATTATCATTAAATGTATAGATCTCATGATTTTTTATTAAATTAGGAATAAAATATTATCCCTCATTTCTTGGAGTAAGAGATGAAGTGTAAATCAAGAAAGGTACAAATAAAGGGTGAGATTGTGCATATGAAAAAAACTAAAATCATGTAAGTATATTTCATTATGATATTAAATAGTAAAATAATTCTTCAACTCTATGAATTATATTGAAAAATATTTATCCTACTACCTTCATTTCCAATGAATCAGATTACCCCTTAAATCAACATATATTTCTGGTTTAGGAATTGTTAAATTTCATTGTATCACCCAATTTCTAGTGATTAGTGATCTATATCACTCTTTATAATTATAAACTATTTTATTCCATGTTAACCTATATATAAACCTAGTTATGAGTTATATTGGGTAAAATATATGTTTCCAACTTTCCATTTTTAAAGAATGTTTTAGTATTAATATTTATTCAATGTGGGTTCCTATAAAAGAAAATTTCAAGTATTAAAATATGTATGACCTAGAAAAATATCCTAGGAGAAACTCATATTTAGGGGGGTAGAATGTAACACCCTACGTTTTTATGAATTAATTATTTTCGAACAAATGAAATTTCATTGATGGATTTTATTGCATTATACAAAAGGTTATTATTTCTTTATACAAAACAACATATTATGATGGAAATACATGAAACACATATATTTTATTTTTGTACATGAAAAACTATGTTTGTCTTATGTTACAAAAAATATTTATTTCCTCTAATAGCATACATTACATGCAAGACCGAGTTTTAAAAATCTATAAAATAATACATTTATTAAAATATTATTATAGTTATAACTTATCCATTGGAATGGAAGTAATAAATTAGAATAAAAAAATTATGGAAATATTATTTAACCATATATATAATGTGAATCCTTTGGTTACCAATTAATTTGAAATGGGAGTACGTACTATTTGAATATATATAAATTCCTTTTCATAAAAACTATTTTTCTATGCACAAACACATTTTATATTAAATAATTAAACAAAAAAATTTATATGAATGGTTATAATGAATATTATATATGATATATTCAATAAAATAATTAAAAATTAAATTATGTGTTTTCTAGAAAATAGATAATATTAAATCCAATTTTATGCATAAAGAGATGTATTTTTTAAAAGGTAATTTTATCATATTTTAATGACCTGTGTATTTTAAGAAAAATTGAAACATTTCAAATTTTTATTTTAAAAAATAAACATCATTTTTTAAATTATAATAAAAGTTTTTACTTTGGTTGAAATTTTTTTATTCTTATGAGAAATTTTATTTTTTGATGAATTGTGAAGAACGGTAAATTTTAATTTATAAATACATTTTCCTATAATTTATTTATATAGATAAATTTAATTTTAAATTGGTTTTAAAGTATATTTAGATCAATTATAGAATTATTAATCCAAATTAGTTCATTGGGTTCAATTTCACATTGAAGTTGGATATACAAATATTTCAGTCTTTTAAACATTTTCACTTTAAAAACGTACTATTTTGTCTCATCTGTAGGATTATTCTAAAATTAAATTATGATGATTGTATGATTGGAATTATAAAAAATGTATTACCTATTTGGAATTAGAATAAGTTTTTTATTTATATTAACTTCAAATTAGTTTTTTGACCTTAAATATTACTAAAGTTAATTAAATTTAATTACAATGATTACGGTAAAAAATAGCTTACATAGTGTTTAAACATTAAATTAAGGGGTAAAATAACCTATAATCATGTCCAAAAGTGATTAATGTCCACATTTCAACCATATATTCGCTTTTATAGAATATTTAAAATTATTTGAGGCATGTGATGTAAGGGAGTCCTCTCAACAGTGTTTACCTTTTCCTATTTACTAAAATGTCACTCATCCATTACTATAAAAGGGATCTCAATCCCAATACTTATTCACACCTATCAGGAAATTTGGATCATCTAAAAAATTCCAAAAATAATCTCCCAAATTATCTCATCTCAATATAGAATCCTAAATTGGGGCAGAATTCCAACTAAGGATTCCCTTTAGTGCAAACTAAAGTGCGTTACATCACCTGAAATTCCCTTTTTTTGGATTTTCAAAATGACCGCTTTGTGACTAAGTAGTAATTGAAACAGAAAAGTCAAAACATCATGCAAGAAAAAACGTTTATGCCCAATTCAAAATAAAAATTAAAAAATTCACAAAAACTGAGGATATTTGGAACTGAGATACACGTGCATCACCGAAGTCAAATTGACTTCCTTTTTAGAAACCTTAGTCAACATCTCTAAACAAACATTAACCATCACCAATGACTTCCTACATCATCTCCACCACCGAAGTGAACCAATCAGGCCTCATCCCATTGCCTATTCAAACCATCATCATAGACCATCTTCACTTAACTCCTTAAAAACATAGCAAACATCATCATCATAACACTGGTGAGGAAAAGTTAGTGATGACCACCTTTATAAGTCACCAAACCAAAGAAAAAAACAACAAATAGAGGATCAGCCTGGATGAACCCTAAAATGGAAAATATGCCACTGTGAGACACCATCTGGAGCACTCAAGACCACTTGAAATCACATCCCAAATCATCGTAGAATCCACCGTGCATATCCAACTAGGAGAGAATTGTAGAATCTTGGAGAAAAAGTTGAGAAATCAGACTTGGGCCTCAATAGGGAGCTCGTTTCCATTCTCACCCAACACTGACAGCTACCACAACATCCAAAATTGAGCATAACCAAAACTAGAAGCACAGATCGAAATTGACTCTAAACAACCTACAAAGCCTAAGCATTCATAAAGAGAACAAACCAATAAAACTTCATCACTAACTTTGGGGAAGAAAACCTTAAATAAGTGCTCGTCAATGGTCGACTTAGGATGGGAGAGGACACTATCGACCGTCAAACTGCCAAACCAATAAGTTGTATGAAAACCTCCATGCCAAATCCTACCTGTAGAGTCTATAGAATTGAGGGTTCAGAGCTGTTGTTTGAGTGTCCTAGGGCTTCAACCCCAAACCCTTCTTTAGGTTCACCTACATCCATCAAAAAGGAACATCATTGAAGGTGAAAGAACAAATCACTAGTGAGAAGACGTCGAGAGAGAAGGGAGAAAGTAGGACCGAAGAAAAGAGGAAAATAAGGATGGGAGAGGGGGGGAACCAGAGAACAAAATCCCCCTCCCAAATACTACTTCCCCAAAATGTTTTACATGAATAAGAGGTAACATTCTTCAATGAACACATTTTTTCATTCTCTATCCCTTCAATTATTCTTATATAAGAACTATATAAAAACATTAATATCATATTGATATTGATATTTGGTGATTTTAAGGGTAATACGTAGATCTTCACATGTATACATCAAATGGTATACAAAATCATCCTTCGTGTGTATGATAAACAATCTCCTTGTGAACCAATGTCATTCATTCTTCCATTAACACATATCAAGGATGAGAATAATGATGAAGTTAATTTTTTTATATAATATATATAATATTTGTGATTTATTTATTATTATTTAATTATTATATAACACATAACTTCATGATTTATTTTTTTGTGGTACTACGATAACATCGTTTGCGGACGTGTGGACTACCACCTCCTCAAAGTGATGTGATTCCTTCACTCATTACATGGAATGTATTAAGGGAGAACATAAAAAAAATTGACATGTTTGAAATAATAATTCTACTAGAATAATAATAATATATATTTATATATATTTAACACTTAACTTTATTTATTTCAAAATACACTAAGAAAATGAAAATAACATTCATGCATACGTATGACCGACAATCTCTAAGAACGATGCATTTCATTTCATATTTATATCTTCTAATAATTATTATAAATACTTATATACTTATTATATATAATATTTATATCATGTTTCCAATTATATAAATATTTAAATTGTGATCCAAGTAAGAGGATCCAGAATAACAGGCCCAAACATATTCAAAAGACAAACCACATATTAACCTCTTAAACATGAAATTGTTAATAAAAAGGAAAAAAGACATAAAAAATCATATATGATATGAGATATAATAATATGGATATATGGTATATTTAAAAAAAATTACATTTATTATACATGAGGTTTGCATTTCAATGATGAATTTCAAGACATAAGGTAAGGGTTTTCCTATCACTTTTATTTTTGTCAGATATATGCTAAATTCACCAGTTATTCTTATTGTGTGGTGTGTATACTGATCTAAAATATTTTATATCATGAATTTAATTTATTTCATGATATTAATATTTTTAATTGATTTAATTTTTTCATGGGGACCATGACTCAAAAGTTACTCATGTAGTAATTGGATTTCTAGTCTAAATTTTATTTATGTGATACTTATACCATATTTAACACTAATTTTTTTTGTGTGTTGTACATAAAATCCATGAATGTATTATATAATTATTATCATTATATATATGTGTATTTAAGAATAAATATTATGATTTATCATTCACTGGGTTGACATTTCAAAATTTACCAAATCATTAATGTTATTTTGTCACAATATTCCTTCATTGAGACACATGTCATGTTATGAACCAATATTCTTTTATGAGTTGTATATTATGCCCCTAGAAATTTTATATTATTAATCTACTTGTTTTAACTATATTATACTAATAATTTAATTTTATTGTTTTATGGGGATTATAAATAAATGTTACCAAAGTGGTATGAGTTTATTTCTATAATATCATCATTTTTAGGATTGGTTATGATTATACTTCAATCAATGAAATATTATGTTCCATCTATCAGTAACTCTAATTAATTTTACTATCATATTTTTATTCATGATACCATAATTTAATGGTAAAAAAATTCATCTGTTCAATACTTATTCTAATAAATATTTTTTATAGAAAATATGACTTAATCTGTATCTTTGGTCATAAATATGTTTTATTCACAAACCATGATTTAAAAAATGTATCCAAAAATGTTTTTAAATGTTATTTTAATATCATTTTTATGGAAAACTATGTTGGAATTTGATTATGTTTTAAATTCATTTTGAATGGTTTTTATAGCTTCCTTTATATGTTTCCAAGGCTATTTTCAAAAGAAAATGGTTTTCAGAATGGGTTATGTTTTAAAAAAGAATTTTTCAAAGAGGAAAGGATATTTCCCACAAGAAAGGTTTTTAGAAGATCATTAAACGTTATTTATCAATATAATATGACATTCCATGGTGTTACGAATTACTTATTAGGGATATTATCTATGAATAGCATTCAAATTCTATGTTTTAATGGTTTATGCTTTAATGACATGATGTTTGTAACACCTATTTATTTTCAAGGGTTACACAATGATAAAATGATTATGAAACCTGTTTCTTCTCACGAGTTATGAATTGATGAAATTATTATACAAAATATCACTTTTTTCACAAGTTATTATATTATGACATGTATATTATACCCATTTCATTTCATATGTTATTATGTGATGTTTATGGAGCCCATCTCTTTATATTGGTCATGATATGATGAATGCTTTATTATCTAGTGAAACATGTGCAAATAATTTCATTATATGATGGTTGGAACTTATATATCCCTATAATGAATTGGGTAAATATTTATATATCATGAGATAAATATTGAAACAAATTCGACGATCTTGATCCATAATGGGAAAAAAGTGAATCTTGATCCAAAACGAGCTATGGATGCATTCTAATCAGCAATAGAAAATAGGTTCATCCTAATATACTATGGGAAACTGGTCTATCCTGATCCACTATATTAATGGTATTGGTAACTAACCATGAAAGATGAAATATGTTTCTAAATTTATTATCGAGACACACTTATATAACATGCTCTTATTATTATCGAGACACACTCATGTATATGATATTTGATAATTAGGGTATGATCATAAAATGAAATTATCATGTTATCATGCACTTATGATCATGTTATGCATATGTATATCATTTATTTTCCCTTAATGAAAATCGAATCTCGCTCTATTTTATGTTTCCTTTCTCCAAGTTATGAAGAAAGGTTTTAAGTAGGAGTAATAAATGAGAAGATCTTTGATGGGAACATTGAAGTTATTTCACCAAGAAAAATGATTATGTTTCCATGTTTCCAATGAATCTAAACTATTATAGTAATCATACATGATATTTTGTAATGTGCTTAATATTCATCTAATACGAGGTAATATCCATGTACATTAAACATGGGTCCCTAAAAATGTACTTTAGATAAATTTTCATATGGGAGAATAAGGTGGGAACCTTAAGATGTTATGAAAACAAACCAACCTTATTTTTTTTGAAATTTAATATCCATTAAACTTTTATCTATAATTTTTTTAGCATTGAATAATGTAATATCCAGATATTTTAAAATAACATTATGTTTCATAAAGTTTACAACACACAACACCGAGCTTAAACCTCAAATATTATTATTTAAATTTAATCATTACAAACATGAAAATAAATTGATGGGTATGAATAATATTAACTACTACATGAAATATATAATGGCCCTACTAAATATTAAGGTGTTGATAAATTTATATAAAATAATCATTCAGTTTTTAGTAATTTTGTTTGATCATAAAAATATATGTTGTCATCAAAAATGGTTTTTATTTATTTTTGAGATCAAATAATTTAAACAATTTCTATAAATTTATTAAATTTTATTTTAGAAAATTTTTATAATTCATGAAATTAGAATACAAAAATTTTCTTATGGTTACATTTGTTTTAAAAAAAGTATGACTTTTCAATAAATGGTGAAAATTACCGAACGTGGTTGAAAATAGTATTTTATTTTAATGTATTTAAAAAGTAAAATAATATTTTAGATTATTTTAAAAAAATTAATTATTTTACTTTTATTGAAAATGATAAATTTATATTACTTTAAATTAATTTTATAATTATATGTTTTCTAAAATTAATTTTTATACTTAAAAATGATTTTTTTTGGAAAAATAGTTTTTCATCACATTTTGTAGGTTCATTTTTAAATTAAATTCTAGAACTTCTATGAATTAAATCTCAATTTTGGATTTAATATATGGAATCAAGAGTCCGAAATTATTTAACATGGACCCTTATTTTTTAGTCCTTATGAATAGTAATCTTAAAAAATATTCTTACCATAGTAAATGTAAAATGGTTAATTACGTGTAAAAATAATGTGATGAGGACAAAAGAGTAACCATAAAATTTGAATTAATTTTATAGGCTGAGTATATTTCATCCATAATCATCCAAAATGATAATATATGGCCCTTTTTCAAATTTTTCATGAATTTTAACTTTATAATATTTTATGAGAAGAAAAGAAAACAAATGTCATTATCTTTGTTTTATTATATTTGAATGTTAAAAATGGTGATAAAAAGAATTCATATTTGATTCTGAATTTTTTTATTTGAAAGATAAATTATTTTTTATCATGGAAATTTACTTATGATTTTTAATAGTGAAATAATTACCTTAAATTATTATGCAATGTTGGCACATAATTTATTCAATTAATATAAAAATAAAAATTATTTTTGAAAAATTAATAAAACATTTTTTGAGTGAGTTATGGTGAAATAAGAATTTTTTAGACATATATGACATATTATAGATGTTATGGAACTGTGGTATTAAATTTACTAATTGACTTTATGTATTTTATGTCCAATGAAATGAGTAGTTTAAAAAATGAACTTAAATGAATTTTATTTTAAATAATAAATTATTAAATTATGTAAAATTAATAAAAATATTATAATAGAAAAAATTAATATTATATGATTTGTAAAACTAAACATAGTTCATTTATTGGTCATTTTTTGACATATGATAACATTTTTTACCCTTAAAGTGTGGAAAACATTATTACTATTGTAATTGTCCAAATAATTAACAAGGGGTTAAAACTAAAATATATTGGTCAAAAAACAACTAAAACATATCTAAATTTTATTGGATGATATATTTTAAGCTCATCATAATCCTATATTTTAATCATATAAATTTTTATCCATTTGGACATGAAATATAATTTACATAAATTTAATTCTTTAAGAAATTTCATGAATGCCCCTCCCCTCACTTATAAAAGGACAAACCTTTTACCTTTTCTTCACACCAATTTTAGAATTATAGATTGAAAAAACCATTAAAATTTCTCTTATCAGAATCCTTATCCATGTTTTAAAGTCTCAGTATTTAAAAAAGATCAATCCCTGGTCCCTTTAGAAGAGATATAAGGGAATTTTACCGAAGAAGAGGTAATTGTCTTTACTGAAGTTTTTAAGTATATTTATTCTTATAATTATTATTAATTCGATGTAACCATAATAAATTATTACATTTATTATCATAAATATGATGATATGTTAATATTATTATGGTACAACCATTTTATATCCTATGAAATGAGAAAAATTCACTTGTTTGTACATACGGTTTACTATCTCTCCATAGCGGTGTAAATAATTTTTCACCACCATTATACTTGTATGATTATATTAATGGGACTAATTTTTATATATGATATTTATAAAATAATTATTATTATATAATTATAAAATAATATCTACCCTCTTACCTTTCAATATGTTGGATAATAATAATATCGCTTGTGCGTATGTGTGGACTATCACCTCCATGGTGAGATGTGAATCATTTTTAATTAACAATTTACAGAGATGGTGATAATAATATATTTAATAGATATAAATTATATTTCTAGAATAAAATTATAGAAATTATGCAACCATGATCAATGTTCGAGGATAGTAACTATTGAAATAAAATTCTAATGAAAAACAAAGTAGTTAACACCCAAAACAAGGATAATAATAAAATATTATTAACAAATGGTTCATAAAATGGTATAGATGGATCATATATGATATTATATATTTTTATATCATTATTTTATATGAGTATATTAATTTTAAATTAATTATATATGATATTAAAAAACCTTTTGAGGCATGTAAAACAAATGGTAAGAGATTTCGTTTCAACTTCAACTACATTGAAACATATTTGGTATTATGCACCAATTTATTTTTATTTGCTATATATGATAACCATTATAGGTATTTAACTATAATATCTTGTTATTAATGATGATTAATTATTCTATTCATGTTAAAATTTCACTTAGAATGTTTAAAATAAATGGAAATAGTATTTCTCATTTTGACCAGTTATATTTTTCCTTCATATCCATATTTTTCAGAATTGTTTCAAAAAATTCCTTTATATTACTCAAATTTTTTCATAATTAAATTTTATGTTATACATGGAATTATAAATTATTTGAAATGAATATTTCTAATATTTCCCCCAAAAGGTTCATTTTAATCTTTTTTTATAAAACTTCAAAAAGAGAATTTCTTTTTAACATCTATGATGTTAATAAGAATTTACACTAATATAACTATAATACCCCCTTTATATTACTCTATAATATTTCAATTATTTTCATGAGAAAAATAATTAAGAAAAATTATTTTTTATGTATCATTTAAATTATCTTTTATTCTTTAAATGAATTTAATTTAATTTAAAATCTACACTTTGATGGTCTTATCATATCACTTGAAATATTTTGTAGATAGTAACATTATGTTGAAACATTCAAATTATTTTTATCATTAAGAAACTATATTTCTCATACATATATATATATCATGGATTTTATTATTTCCTAAAATGTTTATCATTTCTATATATAGTGTTCTTCTTTTAATATTATTTTACAGATTAGTGAAATCCTTTAAAAATATATATTCTTTATTCCTGAATGGCCCGAAGGCCTTCTTTTTTATTTTATTATGGATAATCCCCCTTTTAAGGGTTCAAAGGGAACCTGTACATGACTCGTAAGCCCAAGGAACAAGGCTCGACTGACTCAAAATACATGACCTGAAGGGACAGAGGCATACCATGCCCAATACATGACTTGTAGGCCCAACCAACATGAACTGCCCCTCCCAATCTGCTGAGTCATTGATCAAATAGCACCCCACCTTGAATATTGGATTGGCTAGCATTTCCCCATAAAAAGTTATACAGTGCATGGTCTCAATGGCGGCTGCCATACCCTCTCATTCTTCCAATACAGTTAGCTCTACATCTTGTTGGCTGCTACTCTTGTAGCTCTGATCCTCTTCTGGGGCCTATTCTGTGTGAACTAGGATACTCTATGGCCTTTATGGCCTGAAGGCCCTATGGTCTGAAGTCCATTGATGACCCAAAGGCCCTTGAGACCCGTAGGCCCAAACTGGTGGGCCGAAGGCCCAAATCAGGTGAATAGTTCCGGCTACTATAGTACCGAGTAGTAACTACTTCAGTAAATGTTACAATAATTGCTATAGTAACCCAAAAATTCACCTCCACCCGGTTTGAACCTGGGTCTCTTGGATGCCAAGCAGGAGCTCTTACAACTCAGGTACGGGCTCGTTGGCTTTACATATTACATATATTGTTTGAAAAAGAATATTATTTTCTAATTGAATTAATCATCCAATATATCACAAATCCATTCAAAGTAGAGTGATTAATTGGGTCTAAAATTATATATCCCCTTGATGCATTAACAAGTCTCATATGAAAAATCAGTAAGATAAAATTAAATTGGATTTTGGTGTATTCCACCAATAGTTTTACCTTGTCTTGGCCTAGGGACTTGATAGTAGAGATATAATGAAATATGAAATCATAACCTATAATAGTAGTCATCTCTTTCATTGAGAGTTTAGATATTATTATCTATGATATTATTTAATTGAAATTATCCATGGATTCATATAATTCTCATGTTATTGATTAAATGAAATGATTTTTTATTTTTTTACCTTACCATGTTGACTATGCCTTATTTACACATGATACCTTCAATTGTACATAACCATTACTAATAATCTACACTCACCATTTTATTTATTTTCCTTTCCCCAAGATATAAGTAATGATATTATGAATAATATCAATGATAAAAGAATGTTTTTATTTAATGTATTTTTAATTTTCAAATTAATATGTTAATCATTTCTGCAATTAGTTTTCTAGTACCTCTAAACTGATCAATCGTGAAGGGTGATATCCCTTGTATTTATTATAATGTCAAAAATATATACAAAATTTGGTTTGTTGGACTAAAGTTTATTTTAAAAAAATCCTTACATAATATCTCCCAAATACACATATACACATTCTATTGATATTGTTTTTCCAAATAGGCCAACCATATGAACTATAAGTGGAGATCTAAAGGATATTTGAAAAAGAATAGGTAATCCTCTTGAATAAACACATTCATTTTTATTATCTTTACCACATTAAATTATATCCTAAACATTATAATATAATAATATTAGTATCTACCATATACTATGATGTTATTATGTATATGATATATTATTATTAGTATCTGCCATATAATATGATGTTATTATGTAGATGATATATTATTATTAATATGTATACAATTAATATGTATGTTATTTATATCATGATTAAAATTCTATATATGATAGAAAAATGATTAATACAAAATCACCATATCTTACAAATTAAATCATACATAAAAATTAATGTGGTTAACACCTTAAACATTCCAAGATAGTTCATGGGATGAATCAATAAACCATTCCCATGAAAAATTATAATGAAAAAATGGAGTTACATGTATTAATCTATAAACAACTGTATAAATCTCCCCTCACATTGGAAAAATTTAGTCCTTTAAATGAAACATTATGAGAGAAGAACCAAAAGAAACTCCCTTCTACCACTACAATATTTGACAAGGAATTATCCACCATGTTTGGATCCCTATAAATGGTTGTTTCCAAAATTTAAATTATATTTATGTGATAAAAATAGTATTTTTATTCATTTTAGATCTACATATGTGATAAATTTTTTATTATTCTATATGGATGCTACCTTTTACTATAGATGGATGGCATGCAATAGTTACTACACATTGGATGGATTCCACCCATTCTCTTAACGATCTTAACTATATCATCATGTATGTTTATTGATAAGAAAACATGGTTGCAGATAGCCTGACCAACATGGGATTAAATCAAGACATTACCTATTTCGAAGACCTCCTTGGTTATATTATCCCCTTACACGAATAATATTATAAAATTATCCCATATATTAGACTCCTATAAACTCTTTTTTTAATAATAATTGTGCTTCGGTCGTTTTGGGTGAAGGCATCTTACTTTAAAAAGATGGATGACACACAATGACACATAATTTGAAGATTCCTCAAATAAAATCAAGGGAATTCATGTTTTAATTTAAAAATATATTTGAATGGATTCATTACTTTTAGTTGGATTCATGAATAATATAGTGTAATAATCCACTATCATATAATTTTTGGGTGTTAATGGAATACCCATGAATCCCAATTCACCTGATTTTGTCTGGTGGATTATCCCAAACAAGTGAAATTATGTTATAACTACACAATTAAAGATAATAGATACATTTATATTGTTAAATTATATAATTATAATAAATAGAAAATTATTTTGTAGGATGTTAATGAATGGTCAAAAAAGTGGAAGCATATGGTAAGTTATTTCTTATATATTTCTATTTTATTGAGGTATATTTTTTATTATGAACCCATTTTATTTTATGTTTTGAATATATTACCACTTTCATATATATATAATATAACAACACTGCTCTTTATTACACACATAAACATGATTTATTACATTATATTGCACTTAAGAAAACTCTAAGGATCGATAGGTCTAGTGTCTTAGGAAATGAAGAACATTACATAATAACTTATAACACAAAAACACAACAAATTTAATGAAAATTTATTTTAAATGACCAAAATATTCCTTCGTACATATCTTTGCATGGGATAAACTCAGTACATGCATAAGAAAAGGGTAATTTATAAAGACCATTAAGGGAGTAAACAAGGTATAACATGAAAAATATGGTACATGTTAAGCAATATTCATATCAAAGGAGAATAAGAGTATCATGAACATAAAGGCATGATATAGCATGACTATCATAACATGAAAATGTGGCAACAACATTTAACATGATATTATCACAAGTCAAGGCTCAATAAATGTGGAGCCTGAGTAAACCATAACTGTACTTGAATTAGCATGAGTAAACCCTTATTGAACATGATTTATCACGATACTAATATTTACCCAATGCATTGGAATGCTATCAGGGTTCACCCTTCTTAATCATTTCATTTAATGCATAAGTGGCCGACAGGGATCATACAACATGGATTTATTAAACATCATAATTTATTCCATGATAAAGGAATGTAAAATAATTACATGAAACTCTATAATAAATAAGTAAATGTGTATAAAGGTGAATACTCTTGATTGAAAAATGGGAATGATATTCACTACACAATGACTTTGACATGGAAAATCATGGTGCAATTTTGGCCGCATAACAATATGACATAAGAATAAATAAAAATGGTTGATGAGAGAGAAATGGGTATCTCATTATATGTACATGAAATGGAAAGTAATTGGGTCATACATTTTCATTTCCCAACATATGTAATGGAATATAGATGCATAATATAAATGAATTTCTTGAATATAAATGAAGAGAGAGAAATCTTTTATGGAATTTCAGCATGGTAACAGGTGTACATGAGAGGTATTAATGAGATATAAAGGGGTATATCATCATTGAAAAATAAAGAGGGAAGTATAGGGGAGTTGTTAAATCATACCCCAAAATTTTTAATTTAAAATAAAAGGGCATAAAAATATAAGGAAACTTGGACATAAATAATAATGGAAGAAATCCCTTACTTGGAAGTGTGGTCCCAAAGGCTTGGTAGAGGCTTGAGAGAGCCTTATAGAGAGCTTGGGGTGCCTTGGAAGGATTATATAGAGAGGAGGGTAGATGTTGGGCAGGATACAAAGGTTTTTATTGAAGAGGAATGAGATATGAAGTGAGTTTATATAGAAAAGGAGAAGGAATTATTTATTAGTTTTGTTTGGGACACTACACATTAAACTAATCAAAAAAAACAAACCAAACCATGTTTTTTTATCAGGGTTTTTTTATAAAAGGGAGTGTAAAAAATTATTTTATATGGTCTATGGCAGATCATAATAAAATATTAGTCTTTCTTATGCGGAGGTGAGTCACACACTCAAGGAAATCATTTAAAAATGTTAAAATGTCTTATAAGACTTGGGTGTCCACTAAGGCACTGTAAAATTAATCAAACAAATGTAAAATAAAATTATTTTAAAGATAAAACATATATTGACCGAAAAATATTTTATAGTATTTTATTATATCACTATGTGGTCATTATGATTTCATAAAATAGATTATATAATTAAATGATATTTAAATTTTACCCAAAAATTTGATTGTCTCAGAAAATTATGAAAAATTCACTGTTGGATAATTTAGACATCATGATTCCATAAATAAGATTAATTTTATATGAATAATACTCTAGATATGTGAATTTTCATCTTTAAAATAAAAACTGAAATATATTGAAAATTCATGGGTTTTGAAAAAAATAGCTTTCAAAACTTAATAAAAATTTTAATTGTATTCATAAAAATTATACAATCATTTAAATTTAATAAAAAATAATTTATTAATAATATTATATTAATGTATTATTTAATTCAAAAGTCCATTAATTCATCAAATTTGATTTCTTAGTTAAATATTATCTAAAAAATTTATTTGTTCTTTAAAAATGATTTACAAAGTAACAATAATAGAATGAATGTATATTATTTATAAAAAAAATAAAGCACACAATCATAATTCTAGTGTCTTGTTACATAACCCCTAATAACTCCCATATAATACTTAAGGGAAATGTGTGCGATGGGGACCTACTCTTAGGGTGGCTTGAATAACATCGCTCGAGTTATAATATCTATTAACTTCCACTTCTATCATAGGCGATTATGTTCAAACTTAATGCATTAAAGCAAGGTTTGGGAATGGTCAATAGGGAAGCCCAAGGATTCTACCTCCTTTTCGAGATCTGAAAAATGATCTCCGTATGGAGAAATTCTACTGGATGAGGCCATCTTCTCCTTTATCATAGTAAATTGGATTTGTTAAAGCCCTGTATTTATACATATGTGGTGATCACTATTAAATGACTATATTAGAAATGGTAATAATTCATAATAATTTTCTAAAATACAAAAACATAAATCCAAGGAAGTGAATAAGTTTTATATAACAGTTTTACATAATAAGACATTTAATTAGATCCAGAGGAATTTTCATTAATAAAAGTTTGGGTCATTAAAATATTCCCTTGATAAGAAATTTTACCCTCAAAATTTATTTTCCCACAATAAAATATATGAGGGTAACTCTGCTTCATCACTTCCTCCAATTCCCACTTTGCTTGTTCAAACTTTTGGTTTCACCACAACACCTTGATGAGGGGAATTGTCTTATTTCATAGAACATTTTCTCTACGATCTAATATTGACACCAGATTCTCTTCATAAGAGAGGTAATTATCTAATCGTACCACCATTGGATTAATTACATGCGATGGGTTTGGTATTTACTTCTTCAAGAGTGATACATGGAATACATCCTATAATAAAGATAGGTTCGGTGGGAGTTCTATTTGATAGGAAACTTCTCCAATGTGATCATGGATATCAAAATGGTCGATGTACCTTGGACTAAGAATTACCTTCTTCCCAAATCTCTTAACTCTCTACTATGGTGATATGAAGAGGAATACCATGTCCCCAACATCAAACTCTAGGTCTCATCGATTATTATCAACATAGATCTTTTGTCGGCTTTGAGAAGCTTTAATGTGCTGCTTGATGGTCTTTACCTTCTCTACGATTTCCTCGACCATTTCTGGACAAATGAGTTCTCTCTCCCCAACATCATCCCAGCATGTCAGTGTTCTACACCTCTTCTCATAAAAGGGCTTCATAAGGAGAAATTTGGTTTCTTGAGTAGAAACTGTTATTGTAAGAGAACTCAACCAGAGGAAGATGCGGATCCAATCCTTCTTTGAAGTCCATTGATCATGCTCTCAACATGTTCTCAATTGTTTAGATAGTCTGCTTAGATTGGCCATCAGTTTGAGGATGATAAGTCGTACTGAAGTTCAACTCAATATTCAGAGCATATTAGAGACTCTTTCAAAAAATAGAGAAGAGTCTTGGATCTCGATTAGATACAATTAATGGTGGTAGTCCATATATACTTACCACTTATTTGATGTATAACCATGCTAGTTGATCCACTGAGAAATAATCTTGAATTTTAATGATGTGTGCAATATTTGTGAGATTATTTACAACAACCCAGATAACATTGTATCTTTTTTATGTCTTCAAAAGTACGGTGACAAAGTCCATGGTGATGTTCTCCCATTTTATTTTTGTAATGGGTAATGGATGCATCATACCCTTATACTTCTCCCTATCAGCCGTCACATTCGTACATATCGGGTACTTTGATGTATACACAATAATCTCCTTCTTTATGTTATACCACTAGTAATTCTCTCAAATATCTCGATAACTCTTTTTTCCCTAGGTGAATGGATAAATTAATACTATGTTCATCATGTAAAAGTTAATTATTTAACTCCAGATTTTATAGAACACATAGTCTCAACACAAATCTCACAATTCCTTCTTCATAGATATTTAAATCATAGGATTTTATTTTTCTAATAGTTTCCACTTTCTTCTGAATTCCAACATTATCCATTTGATCACCCTTTAGCCTTTCTAAAAGAGATAGCTGAGCTATAATTTGTGAACGTATTGATGATTTTCCCTTTTTTAGGATTCCCATGTACATATTCATAAAATCTATGGTGATTGGATTCTTTTTAATTCTCATAAATGATAGAATCATTGGGTCCTTTCTACTTAGAGAATCATCCACCATGTTCACTTTCCCATGGTGGTAATGGATTGAGCAGTCATAATATTTTATCAGCTATGACCATCTTTGTTGGGTCTTGTTCATTTCTTTCTGTGAAAATATATACTTGAGGCTTTTGTGATCCGTGTATATTTCACACTTCTCCCCAAAGAGGTAATGTCAACAAATTTTTGAAGAGAAGATTATAAAAACCAACCCCAGATCATGTGTTGGATTGTTTTTCTCATGAAATTTCAATTTCTTTGAAGCATAGGCAATCACTTTTTCATTTTGAATCAACACACAGCTGATGAACTTCTTCAAATCATTACTAAATAAGATAAATGATTCTCCACTTGTGGATAGTGTGAGCATAAACATAGTGATAAGCCTCTTTTTCTACTCCTTTAACTATCTTCCCATTCATCACTCCAAGGGTACTTGACTCCCTTCCGAGTTAGATTGGTAAGAAGGTTTCAAAATAATGAGAAATTTCTCACAAATTGATAATAATATCTATCTTACCCATGGAAGATAGGGATATTGGTCACAGATGTTGGCCTCGTCCATCCCCCAATGGATGCTGTCTTGGGGGATCCACATATATCCAATTGATTGTGATGATATGGTAAAATAATGATACTTCCTTCAACCAGAATTCACACTTGTTGTACTTTTCTTAGAGCTTCTACTTTCACAAGGTCTCTAGTATGGTTCTTAGATGATTCTCAGGCTCCACCTTGGTTTTATATTATATTAGAATATCTTCTATGAAACTACGACAAATTTGTCAAGGTAATCTCTAAAGACTCTATTCATCAGGTCTATGAAGATTTCCAGAGCATTAGTGAGTCCAAAAGGCATTATTGTGAATTCACAGTGCCCGTATCTAGTACAAAAATAGTCTTTCGGATATCCATCTTCTTCACCCTTACTTGGTAATATTTAGATCATAGACCTGCCTTGGAGAAGTATTGTGCTCCACATATCTGATCTAACTAGTCATCAATTTGTGGAAGAGGATACTTGTTCATTATCAAGATCTTTGTGCTCATGATAATGAATGCAATATTACATTGAATAATTCTTTTATTTATGAAGAGGACCGATTCACCCCACGGTGAAGCACTTCGGCATATAAAACATTTATTTAGACTCTCTTGTAGTTGTTTCTTTAGCTCTTCAAGCTCCACAATATCCATTCTATATGAATTCTTGGATATTGGAAAATCCTTAGGTATAATATCAATCGAGAATTCAACATATCTTCTACGAGGAAGACTAGAAAATTCCCCAGGAAACACTTCAACGAATTCCCTCACAATAGGAATGTTTTCAAGGATGATTTCTTCCTTAGAATTAATCATCTGTGAAAGAGACACATGATGATAGGGCTGAAATATCCACTCCGAATATGATGGTGTTAAAGAAGATACATCCTCCTCCTTACACTTGTACATAATCGGGGGTTGATTCTTTATATGGAGAGTTATTTCCATGTAAAAAAAATTATGTTGTCTCTTTAAAGGGAAATACAATCCATGCCATGAATTTAAAAAAATTATACCAGAAAGAGTATGATGAGGTTTTTCGGGAAGTTCGATATAAAAATTGTGATAGGGGAGGAGTTATGGTAATGGGTTGAAATGATTTCCCCATTTTTTGTTCTCACCAACATCCATATATTCATGATTTGGGGTATTGTTGGGTGTACAAACCCAAAAATTCCATGGAATTTTTTAAATACATGGGATTTTTATGAGTCTGCCAAAATTTACGATGCTTGATTCCGAGGCTCAGTGTGCCCGGAATCAATTTCTGAAGTTTTATTCGTATACGTTTAGTAAACGTATGAGAGGGATTTTATATATTTTGAACCAGTGCTCGGAATTGAAATATGAGGGCACTGTTGAACTCGCATCACCAGTTTTCAATTAAAATGACTTTCACCTCAACGACAGTTGTTTGAGAATGGATGTTAGATTTTGGGTTTCTAATTTAATTAAATAAAAATAATGTGTTAGCTTTTTATTTATTTATTGGTGGATACATCCTCCAAGAGGAGGTTAGTGGTGGGTGACACCACACCATAACCTCCCATGAGGGGTTATGGTGGTGGGTCCCACACACACATAACCTCCCATGGGAAGTTATTTTTGGTGGGGACCACCTACGCTTGTAACCCCTTGGAACCCCCCAATTAAGTGGAGAAACCGTTAACATTACATTGATTAATTTTTTCCAACTCACATCATTTAATTGAAACTCTACACCTTCCCTAATATTTGAATTTGATTCAATTCTACCCCATTAATTAAATGAGTTGTCTCATTTAATTAAACCCTACAATTTGTTTGTTTGTGCCAACAAATAATAGACATATTCTTCTATTATGTTTGGCTTGGCATTTTGGTGGAGCTTTAGGATAGAGAATAATGCTCCAATGAAGATTGATCACTAAAGGAAGAAAGAAACTTCTTACGCTAATGAAAAACCTTCGGCCGAGGGATGAAACTGTCACCCACAAAGAATGCCAAAGACATCATCTTTGACTTCGTCTTCTCTGAACTCTCCTTCCACCATCAACGAACAAAAATCCTGGTAGGGGTTCTTTTATGAATGATTTTTACCCTACGTTCTTCGTTGTTAGTTTTTCTCTTTGAGGAAGATTATTACCACCCTAACAAAGAGGGAGCAGGCCGAACAAACACTGCCCGAGACCCCTTCATTTTTCTTCCCTTGACGACAATGGTGGCAGCACAACAATACCGCTAGAGGATGGGACCGCGGTGGAGCAACGACGGACGACGATGGGCCGACCGTGAAGAAATCGGTGGCACAAGGCTGCCAGGATGCTAAAAGGGCCCATCACCGCCATGCCCTATGGAGGATTAGGGGGCCGAGGCCAGGCCAGGCTGTAGTAGAAGGGCGCGGCGCCGTCGTGCTGTGCGGAGGAGGAGAGTCGTGGCCAGGGAGGGACACGGTGGATGGGCGTGGCACCGACGCACCGTGCGGTGGAGTAAAACCACAGCCATAGTGGGTTGCAGTGGAAGGGAAGAGGTTGTTGGCATCAGGCCAGCCGTCGGTGATGCGGAGCGGCTGGCCACTCGGCCAGCTGGGAGGAGCGGGACCCAGTGGGTCCCGCGTGATATGGACTGGTGCAAGGTGGCACCGGTTTGGGTTCCCACTCAAATAGCTCTATCATTCGAGAGACAGGGTGGCGCAGTTTTCCCCCTAGACATGGCTTAGGTGGACCCGCAAGCTGCCGGGCCACCGAGCCAGAACCAGCGCGGGCCGCCGGACTGGACCTAGTGCGGGCCATCGGGCTAGACCCAGCCAGGCCGCCAGGCTGCCCTTAGATCGGGCCACCCATTCAGGTCGGGCTGATCCCTCAGGCCGGGCTGCCCCTTTGGGTCGGGTCGAACTTGCTGACCTAGTCGGACCGGCGAACCGGGTCGGACCCATGGACCGGTTCAGACCTGCCGACCGAGTTGGACCCATGGACCGGGTCAGACCCTAGTCCGAACACATTTTACACCTTTTCACCCATAACTTGGGATACGGGTGTCCGATAGACAAACTGTCTGCGGAGATCAAAAGTGCAGGGTGAGACAGTTCATTTGACATAACCCACATGAGGTTTGGACACATATGGTGTATGGTTGGGTTGGTTTGAACCTAAAATCCAATCGGTCCCTTGGGACAGAAATTCCAATAACTCATATACCGGGTGTTCGATTGAGGCATCGTCTCTTGCGATGAGACCCCTATGAAGAGGCGGACCTTTGAAATACCTGTACATGGGACTTCATGATAGTTGGAGTATCAAACAGTATCTCATGGAGTGTATCCTCTCGGAGACGAGCGAGAAGAGTACGGAGACCTAGTAGGAGGCTGATACCTGACGACTACTGACCATTCAACTCAGAGTGTCTCGACTAGCCATGTGGGAAGCGCCTCTATGTGACGTGAAAGACCCATAGTGGGGAGCACCTATGTGTGACACAGTAGACCCATGGTACTCGATAGGAGGATTACTTCAGCAAGCTACGAGGGGGAGCACCTTTGTGTGACGCGGTAGACCCACAGTGGGGAGACCCACTATGTGACGCAACAGACCCATGGTGATCGATAGGAGGGGTACCACAACAGTCCAGGATAGTGGGAAGCACCTTTGTATGATGCAGTAGGCCCACAATACTCTATAGAAGAGGAGTACACCCTCAGTTGAGGTTTTGACAGTTTGAATGGGGGTGTTACATGTTACCACCTTAGAATAAAATCCTAGTTTTGAGCTGAGTCAATGAATTTTGTGTTTTCCTCATTATTGAGATGGGTTATTGGATAACTTAGGTATATGTATGGTCATATACATAAGTAATGGTTATCGGTTGATTTCATACTTTTTTTTTCATCCTTGTTGGATTTTGTGAGACCTTGAGGGTCTCGGGGTCCCTACTGAATATCGTTATACTCACCCCTGCTCGGGATATGCCTGAAGCTCATTATGTTGGATGCAGATGACGTACAGTGCTAACTGAGGTAGAGAGTAGTAGGACTAGACAGTACTCAGAGGTGGACCACTCGGTGTGATGGTACACGGAGGAGACGGATAGACGAGAGTACTGAGGAGTCCATCTGTACCTACCCTTCAGGTAAGAGCCCCATAGGATGACCTAGTAGTTTTTTTTCTTTTCTTGAGCTGTACTTTATTTTAGTTTTACCTGTAATTTACTGTTGGGATTGTATTTCTGGCCCCATTTACTTTCCATCACTTCAACATTGTACAATTTTTCTTAGTGTTTTGCTTCCAGTTGTGTACAATGATTGTGTATGTTTACATTTATAAAGTCAAGGTCTTAGCAACATAGGGATTTACACCTTTGGTGATAGTCTCCAGCCCCTGGCCCATGGAAGGAGGGCTTGGGGTAGTCACAACACAGGTCCCGAGGATGAGTCGTGACAAATTGGTATCAGAGGAGTCAGTTCTACCACATAACTTAGGAATCTGATCATTCTTTTTTGTGAAGCAATAGTGTTAAGGGTACTATGTGTGGTTTTCAGTTCAGGGAGTCCAGTGTTGATGCGGGCATCCAACGTATCCATACACCAGGACCCTAACTTCTGATTTCCAATTTAGTGCATGAAAACACTGATTGCATGTGTGTTTTAAAAAGTCTTTATTTATGTCAGCTCAACCAAGTTAGCTCACCAGGTATATTCTTTTGACCGTTTCTCATCTGTTTCTTTCAGGATGCCTTCCTGCAGAGCCCCGAGAGTCATACGCTCTGACATCCCACCGAGTGATGAGGCCTCGGTGCAGGTCCCTTTACCAGTAGAGGCACCAGCGGTACCTCTTTCCATTGGTCCACCAATTCCACCAGCCCTAGCAGCTGATGATGCACGCCGCTTGAGCATGTTGCATGAGTTCCAACACCAGAGGCCACCCAGGTTCTGGGGAGAGACGGACCCACAGGCGGCTGAGGATTTGCTGGAGGCTATGGTGAGAGTCTTCAGGCTGGTAGGGAACCTAACAGACCTTATAGTGATCCTTACTACGAGTCTCCTTTAAGAAGCAGCATGCAGATGGTGGAGCCTGATGCTCTAGGTGCACGATGAGGCGACACTACTCTGGACAAACTTCGAGAGCCTGTTCTAGGTGGAGTTTGTTCCAGCGACCCTATGAGTGGTTTGGATATAAGAGCTACTACATAAATAGAAGGGTAGTATGATGATGGCTCAGTACTCAGCGAGGTTCACCGATATCTCGCGCTACTCCACAAATATGGTACGAGACCCATTCTTCAGGGCCTAAACCTTCGAGCAGGGGCTCAGCCAAGAGATCAGGGATTTAATGATCCCACTCAGCATCCTGACGCATGCAGGTGTGTTAGAGAGAGCCCTCCTAGTGGAGAGTTTCCTTGTTGAGCAGTCACCAACAGTGAGACCCACTACTAGTCGACTTGCACAGGAGACTTCTGTAGCCGGCAGTAGACAGATGACGCATATGTCCAAGAGGACCAGACCCACGGGTGGACATCTGCATGACTCAGGATTAGTTGTTTGTGGCACCTAGGGTAGTGACATTATGCCAAGAGCAGACATTGTTACTCATGTGGTGTGCAGGGTCACATGGATTGTGACTGTCTGACTCACCATTCAGATGATCAGTAGACAGTTGATGGACCTCTCAGGCAAAGGCAGAGTTTTGATCGAGGCGGTCCGCATGGCACATGCTGACTTGGAAAAGGAGTTGGTCAAGCAGCTGGCAGTGGATGACGTTACAAGGTGTTACCACCACCACCACTAGAAGGACCACCCCAACCGCTAGGAGCAGGTGGACATGGGAGAGCTCACCTTTAGGAAGCTAAGGAATACGACCATGGCACTCTGGAGATGATTCGAGGTATGATCTGTGTCTACTCCACCTTAGCTGCAGTTCTTATAGACACAGTTCCCAATCATTCCTTCATAGCCCTTGCCCTCGTTTGGAGCTCGAAGATTCTGACGGAGTTGTTGGCTTGAAATTTACGGCTAGAGACTCCTACAGGAGAAGACTTTTCGATTATACACTGGTACCAATAGTGTGAGCTTACTCTAAGATGTGAGAGATTCAGCTGGGATCTCCTCACAGCGGTGTCGAGACCTCACGACGTCATCTTGCTTATGGACGGGTTATCTATATTCTATACATAGATTGACATTATTAGGTGAAATGTGCAATGTGTCCACATAGATGGGACCAGGTTTACCTTCATCGGAAAGAGGGGAACCATTGCAGCATAGGATAGACTTACTCGGAGGAGGATGCAACTGATCACTCACCAGTTGGCTTGCCTTATCCTCGGAGCAGTTAATGTGTAGAGTCCGACTTATCCTGTAGAGGGGGACCAGTACGGGGATGTTTTCCCTGATGATGTTCTAGGAATACCTCCTCACAGAGAGGTGGACTTCTACATTGACCTGTACCCCAGGATGGCACTGATATCTACTCCAGCAGATCAGATGGCCCTCATTGAGCTTCGTGAGCTGTGGGTACAGCTGGAGGACTTGTAGGGGAAGGGATTCATCTTGCCCAGTGTTTCTCCCTGGGAATCCCCAATTCTATTCACCAAGAAGGAAGATGATATCTTGAGGATTTATGTCGACTACCATCGCCTGAACTAGGTGACCATAAAGAACAAGTACCCACTCCTGAGGATTGACGTCCTCTTTGATCAGCTCATGGGATCACGATGGTTCTTGAAGATAGACCTCAGATCAGGCTATCACCAACTCAGAGTTCAAAATGAGGATGTGCCGAAGATGAAATTCAGGTGTCGGTACAGACACTATGAGTTCTTTTTTATGCTCTTCGGCGTAACCAATGCTCCTATAGTGTTCATGTGTCTCATGAACAGGATCTTCCATCCATACCTCAATCACTTTGTCATAGTCTTCATTGACGACATATTGATCTAATAAACTACTGAGGAGGAGAATGACTACCATTTTCATGTAGTATTGGACACACTCCAAGAGCACTAGATTTATGGTAATCTCTCGAAGTTCTAGTTTTGGATTCGAGATGTTCACTTCTTGGGTCACGTCATCTCAGATGCTGGATTTGCAGTGGATCCAAAAAATATTGGGGCGGTACTTACTTGGGAGCCACCCAGGAGTTTGACGGAGGTACGGAGTTTCCAGGTCTTGGATGGATACTACCGGAGACTCATTCTAGACTTATTCATAGTTTCAGAACCACTTTCAGCCTTAAAAAAAAGGGGAAACCCTTCGTGTGGTCAGAGAGATGCCAGCAGAGCTTTCAAGAGCTAAGGCAGAGGAAAACTAGTGCCCCCATATTGAGGCTTCCAGAGGAAGGTGTAGGGTACATAGTCTACTGCGACGCATTAGGCACTGGACTCGGGTGTGTCCTGATGCAGGAGAAATCTGTGATCGCGTATGATTCTCGGTAGCTGAGACAACACGAGCAGAACTATGCTACCCATGATCTGGAGTTATCAGTAGTGGTATTCACCTTGAAGATGTGGATGCACTATCTGATGGGTGAGTGTTTCATAGTCTACTCCGATCACAAGAGTCTCAGGTATATCTTCTCCCAGAACTACCTGAACCTAAGACAACGTCGTTGTCTTGAGTTCCTCCAGGACTATGACTTTGATATAGACTATACTCCTGAGAATGGGAATGTTGTTGCAGATGCACTGAGTAGGAGATCTGGTATACAACTTCTAGGAGAAGAGACATAGTAGCTGGATGGTTTATAGATTTCTTATGTGGAACGAGATGGAGCATATTTCCTTCAGTCTCTTATAGTCACTCTTCCACTTCTTCAGCGAGTTAGGGAGGCACAACATGGGGACACTAACTGTGAGACATGACGTGCTAAAATATCTATATGGCAGGAACCTTATGGTTTTTCTAAAGGTGGGGAGCACGTCATTATCTTTAGAGTACATACTATGGTACCAGTACCACTTCAGGAGGAAGTGTTGAGGGAGTTCCACACTTTCCCTCTTGTGGTAAATCCAGGAGTGGCAAAGATGTATCAGGACCTTAGACAACAACACTGGTGGCTATGTATGAAGAAGGTGGTAGATCAGTTTGTCTCATGATACCTCACTTGTCAGCAAGTGAAGGCAGAGGACTAGGTACCGGGAGGCTTGGTTCAGACCTTAGAGGTCCCATAGTTGAAGTGGGATGGTGTATCCATGGAATTATTGATGGTTATTCCACGCACATCCAAGAGTCACGATTCGATAAGGGTGATCATTGACCGACTCACCAAGTTGGCCCACTTCCTACCGATGAGAGAGAAGGGCTCATTAGAGAGCATGGGATGCCTCTATGTGTAGGATATTTTGAATTTACATGGAGTAACTTATTTTATTGTCTCTGACCGTGATTCACGTTTTACTTCTCAGCTATGGAAGGGGTTACAGGAGGCTTTCAGAACACAGCTTCGCTTCAGCACCACCTTCCATCCTCAGACAGATGGCCAGACTGAGAATACCATTCAGACTTTCGAGGACATGCTTCGTGCATGTGTCATTGACTTCAGTCATAGCTGGGAGGATCATTTACCCTTGGTGAAGTTTGCGTACAACAAAAAAAACTGCTACATCATTGGGATGACACCTTTTGTGGCCTTGTATGGTCGAACTTGCAGATCACCACTATGTTGGACAGACCTATGGGAGTCATCACTAGTGGGACTGGAGATAGTATGAGATACCACAGAAAAGGTGAAGATCATCCAGGAGTGGAAGAAGACTACACAGAGTAGGTAGAATTCATATGCTGACAGGAGATGGAGACCTTAGGAGTTCGAGGATGGCGACCACGTCTTTCTACAGGTCTCACCTAGATGAGGTTTACAAAGATTCGACCGAGGAGGAAAGTTGTCTCTGCAATTCATCGGACCTTTATATGTCCTCAGCAGAGTAGGAGAGGTGGGTTACCACTTAGCTCATCCGTCTCAGTTGCACCAGGTGCACGACGTCTTCCACGTATCTCAGTTGAGGAGATACGTGCATGACATTTCCCACATCATCAACCATGGAGAGATGGACATTGATGATGGGGTGACTTTCACAGAGGATTCTTTGAAGATTTATGATCGATAGGAGTGAGTCATTCATGGATATTTAATACCTCTGGTGCACGTTCGTTGGCAGCACGAGAAACTCCATGAGAGCACATGGGAGCGGGAGGCTCAGATGTATGCTGAGTACCCCCATATGTTTCCATAGTTCGAGTTATAGGTTATGGGGATTTAAATACCTAAGGTGGTTAGAATATAAAGACCTGGAAATTATGCGGATTTTTTTTAATATACATGGGATTTTGACAAGTCTGCGAAAATTTAAGGTTCTCGATTCCGAGGCCCGGTGTGCCCAAAATCAATTTCTGATGTTTTTTTCAGGTAGGTTCAGTAAATGTATGAGTGGGATTTTATATCTCTTGAACCAGTATATGGAATTGAAATTTGAGGGAACCATTGAAATTTCAGTGCCGGTTTTCACTTAAAAAGACCTTCACCTCGACGATAGTTGTTCAAGAATGGAAGTTAGATTTTGGGTTTTTAATTTAATTAAATAAAAATAAGGTGTTAGCATTATTTTCATTTCTTGGTGGATAAAACCACCAAGAAGAAGTTAGTGGTGGAGGCCACCACACCATAACCTCTCATGAGGGGTTATAGTGGTGGGGCCCACTCGCACATAACCTCCCTTGGGAGGATATTGTCGATGGGGACCACCCAGGCTTGTAACAACTTGGAACCCCCTAATTAAGTTGAGAACCGTTATCTTTCCATTGTTTAATTTTTTCCTACTCTTTTTATTAAATTGATAATCTCCACCTTCCCTAATTTTTGAATTTGATTCAATTCCACAACATTATTAAAATGAGTTGTCTCATTTAATTAAACATAATAATTTTTATGGTTGTTCCAACAAATAATAGACATTTTCTTCTATTATTGTTCGCTTGGAATTTTGGTGGTGCTTTGGTAAGGAGAATAACACTCCAAAGATGAATGATCACCGAAGGATGAAAGAAACTTATTCTACCAAAGAAGAACCTTTGGTTGAGGAACAAAACCGTAACCCACAAAGAACACTGATGGTGTCGTCTTCATCTTCGTATTCTTCGAACTCTCCTTCCACTGTCAACAAACAACAATCAAGGTAGGGGTTATTTTATGAATGATTTTTACCCTCCATTCTTCATCGTTAGTTGTGCTCTTTGAGGCATATTGTTACCAACCTAACATGGAGGGCGCAATCCAAAAAAAACACAGCCTGACCCCCCACTGATTTTCTTCTCTTAACAATGATGGTGGTGGCGCAACAATACTGTTGGAGGAGCGAAGTGAGGCCGATGGACCGCGACGAAGCAAAGATGGTCAGTGATGGGCCAAATGCGAAGAAACCGATAGCACAAGGCCACCAGGTTGCCGAAAGAGAATGCCACAACCATACTGCATGGAGGAGAAGGGGGTCGCGGTTAGTCCTGGCCAGGGCGGAAGGGCACAACGCTGTCACACCGCATGGAGGAGGAGAGCCGCAGCCAAGGCAGGCCGCGACGGAGGGGCGCGGCGCCGACGCGCTGCCTGATGGAGGAGAACCACAGCCAGGGCAGGTCATAGTGGAAGAAAAGAGGTGACCAGCATCGGGCCAGTTGCCGGGCATGCGGAGCGGCTGGCCACTTAGCCAGTCAGGAGGAGCGGGACCCAGCAGGTCTCACGTGATCTAGACCAAGGCCAGGTGGTGTCGGTTTGTTTTCCCACCCGAACGGCTCTTCTGTTTGGGAGATAGGGGGTGCATAGTTTCTCCCCTAGATGCAGCTTAGGTGGACCAGCAAGCCACTGAGATGGACCCATAATGGGCCACCGGGCCACCCTCTAGCTAGGCTGCTGGGCTGGACCAAGCACAGGCAGCTGGGCCGGACCCAGCGCGGGCCACAGGGCCGCCCCCTTGGGTCAGGCCACTCCCTCGGGTCGGGCTGCCCCTTTGGTCCATGTCGGAACCATGGACCGGGTCGGACCCCAGTCCAAACAAGTTTTACACCTTTTTGCCCATAACTTGGGCTACAAGTGTCCGATTGATGAACTGTCTTCGATGACAGAAATCTTAGAGCGAGACAGTTATTTTGACATAATCCACTTGAGTTTTGGACATAGTTGGGGTACAGTTAGGTTGGTTTGAACCTAAATTCCAACTGGGTCTCTAGGACAAAAGTGCCAATAATTCATAGACCGAGCATCCAATTGACGCACCATCTATTGCGATTAGACTACTATGAAGAGGCAGACCTTTTAGATACATATACTTGGGACTTCGTGATAGTAGGAGTATCAACCAGTAGCTCGTGGAGCGGATCCTCTCGGAGATGAGGGAGAAAAGTACAAAGACCTAGTAGCTGGCTGATACCTGACGACTACTGACCTTTCGACTCAGAGTATTTCAACTAGCCTAGTAGGAAGTGCCTCTGTGTGACACGGCAGACCCATAGTGGGGACCATCTCTGTGTAACGCGACAGACCCACGACACTCAACAGAAGGAGTACCTTAGCAGGATACAAGGGGGAGAGCCTCTGTATGATGCAACATACCCACAGTGGGGACCACCTCTGTGTGACGCAGCAGACCCATGGTGCTCGATTGGTGGAGTACCACAACAGTCTAGGATAGTGGGAAGTGACTCTGTTTGATGCTGCAGGCCCACAATACTCTATAGAGGAGGAGTACACCGGAAGATGAGGTTTTGACTGTTTGACTGGGAGTGTTACATGTTACCACCCTTGAATAAAATCCTAGTTCTGAGTTGAGTCAACGAAATTTTTTTTCATCATTATTGATATGGGTGATTTGATAAGTTAGGTATATTTATGGGAATATACCTAAGTAATGGTTATCTGTTTATTTCATACTTTGTGGTTCATCTTTGTTGGATTTTGTGAGACTTTGAGGTTCTCGAGGTCCCTACTGAGTATCGCTATACACACCCCTGCTTGGGTTGTGCCCACACCTTGTTGTGTTGGATGCAGATGACAGGCATCACTGACTGAGGCAGAGAGTAGCAGGACTGGAAGGTACCCGGAGGTGGACCACTCGATGCAACAGTACAAGGAGGAGATGGATAGATGGGAGTACTGAGGAGGCCATCTGTACCTACCCTTCAGGCAGGAACCTTGGAGGATGACCCAGTAGGTGTTTTCCTTTTCTTAAGTTGTACTTGCTTTCAGATGTACCAGTACTTTACTATTGGGCTTGTATTTCCGGCCCCTTTTACTTTTTAGCACTTCTTCTGTATACAGTTTTGCTTAGTGTTTTGCTTCTAGTTCTGTACTCTGATTGTGTGTGTATTCTTTTATAAAGGAAATGACATCCTATCTTAGGGATTTATGCCTTTGGTGGTAGTCGCCAGCCCCTAGCCTATGGAAGGCAGGATTTGGGTAGTCACGACACGGGTCCCGAGGATGGGTCGTGACATTGGGATTGTTCTACTAAACTTTCGAGATATAAAAGAATGTGTATAACTAGAATAGAAATGTATGTTCTATATTATTGAATGAATAACTAGAATACCTTTCACCACTTTTTTGTTGGGTTTTTATTTGGTATTAGTGATGGAATAATCTCACCATTGTTGCCTTGGAGTTTTTTGGTTGCCTATGAATACTGTTTGCTTAGGGAACTGGTTTGTAGAGTTCCATAGTTCTTTGCTGTTGATGAAATGAAAAATGTATTAAGGGTAAAATAGATAATTCTTATCATCTACTATAGAAGTGATTTTTTCATTATTTTATTTAATGGGTAGGTTCCCTTCTCTTCCAAACCTAAATAATTTTCTCTTCCCCTTCAAGAAATTTCTGGCATGCTTCTTTCCACACCTATGGAAAGTGGGGTCCTGGAATTTCATAGAACCCTTGGATTTATCCATTAGACCACCAAATTTAAATTTCAATTTCTTATTATTATCCCCATGATACCCCTAAGATTCACTACTCTCCATTTGAGGAAACAGAAGACAATTTCCTCATAGCTATCAAAGCCACAGATCACCCGAGCTTTCGGTAGGCTAGGTTTTATCCCTCCAAAAAGTAGTCAACCTTGAATTTGGGGGTAATGACAAAGCAGAAATCATATCGTGCAATCCTTGTGAAGTTTTCCTTGTACGCTCTAATGGATTCACCATATTTTTTTCTTGAGATCAATGAAATACTTTTCCATCATAAGTTGGAGGGTCTGAGGATGATATTTATCGACTTTTTTTTGAAAATCCTTCCATTCCAATGCCTCGATCTCTTCCACAGGATTTGTATATTTGATCAATGTACACCATTGATTAGATTCACCTACTATATGATAAGTATCTAGAAGAACCTTCTATTGTAATAACATTGAAGGATGGAGAATATCTTCTAAATGGAGTCAATCAATTTTTCGGTGACTGAGGGATAAGATTATCCATTAAAAGTAGGATGCCTTTGTCTCATGAAGCTCTCAATTGCAGCTCATTATTTCATGGGGGGGGGGGGGGGGTGGAGGTTCCTCTTGATCCATGTTTCTATTTAATACATGAGTTAACTGTGAGAGAATCATGACAATGTTTTCAATTCCCACTCCCATCGGATTGGGCATCTCATTAGAATAGTCCTCACATTGATCTTCGCATTAGTTGTTAGCCCGAGTCCTCCTATTATCATCCATTGGATGGAATAAAATGAATGTTAGGGGTAACACATAAAGGATAATTCAAATAAAAACGAGGATAACTTATAAATTATATTTATGTCCTTAACATATGCATTCATAGGCTCCAATATATTTTATCCATGATCTACTTCCCAATATATATTCTTAAGGGAATTTTTTTATTCCCTTAATAATTGTTCATATTAAGATTATGAATTTACCAAAGAATATCCCCCAGGAGTGTCACAACCAAAATTACAACAAATCTCATTTTCATTCACTAGTTCCCATTCGAGTCTAGATGAAAGCAGTGTTTTTGAGTTTCACCCCTAGATACATCTGTGCCAGAGCTGCCTATAGTTGTTCGTATCCAGAAAGGGATGTATTTTCTTAAAAAACCACTTACACTATACTCACCAAAATTTAGGGATGTTTTTATTATACTTAGTCTTATCCCTAAGTCATATACAATGGTTTTCTAATCGTAATCCCAAAAATAACTAAACCCATCCTTTGATACCAACTATAACGACCCTACTGTTTATTACAGAAATAAACCTGATTTATTATATAATATCGCACCTAAGACAACTCTGAGGATCAAGAGGTCTAGTGTCTTGGGAAATTAAAAACATACAAAACAACTTAGAACATAAAACACAAAATCTTTATTGAAAACTTATTTTACATGACCACAACATCCCTTCATATATAGCATTGCGTGGGACATCCTGAGGACATGCGTAGGAAAAGGTGATATATAAAGATAAATAATGGACGAAAAAAGTATAACATGTAGAATATAGTTCATATTAGGAAATATTCATATCAATGGAGCACAATAGTAGCATGAACATTAAGGCAAGATATAACATGACTATCATAACATGGGAACGCGGAAACTATATTTAATATGATATTACCATGTGCCAAGGCACATTTAACATGGGGCAGGAGTAAAACCACATTGAACTTGAATTAGAATGGGTAAAACCTCATTTCAATTGAAAAATCATGATATTAATATTTACCCAAAGCATTGGAGTGCTATCAGGGTTCACCCTTCATAATCCTTTCATTTCATGCATAAGTGTGCCACATGGATCATACAACATAGAGTCATTCAACATCATCATTTCATTCATGATAGAGTAATGTGTAATTCTTACATGAAACCATATAATCAATATATAAATGTTCATAAAGGTGAATATCCTTGATAGATAAATTGGCATGATATTCAGTACACAATGACTTTGGCTTGGAAAAGCGCGGTGCAATTTCAGTAACATAACAGTGTGACATAAGAATTCATAAAAATGGATGATGAGAGAGAAATGGGTATATCATCATATGTACATGAGATTAAAATTAATGGGGTCATATATATGCATGCCACAACATTTGTAATTGAATTTTTATTCATAATTTAAAATAATTTCTTGAATGCAAATGAGGAGAGAAAAATCCCTTATTGAATTTAGGCATGCTAACAGGTGTACATCAGAGGTATTAATGAGATAGAAAGGTGTATTTCATCATTAAAAAATTATTTGTTAAGTATAGGGGAGGTGAAAAATCATACCCCAACATTTTTAATTGAAAATAACGGGGTATAACAATATAAGAAACATGGACAAAAATAAATAAGGAAGAAATCCCTTACTTGGAAGTGTGATCCTAAAGGCTTGGAAGAGGCTTGAGAGAGGCTTCTAGTGAGCTACGGGAACCATGGGAGGATTATAGAGAGATTTAGGAAGAGTTTGTTCAAGATTAAAAGGTAATTAGTGAAGAGTAATGGGAGATAGAGTGGGTTTATATAGGAAAGGAGAGGGAATTATTTATTTTTTAGGTTTTGGACACTTCACATTAAACTAATCAAAAACACAAACCAACCCATGGTTTTTCCGTCGATTTTTTCCAAAGGGGAGTGTAAAAAAATATTTTATAAGGAAAATAGACAAAGATAATAAAATATTAGCCTTTATTATGTGGTGGTGAGTCATACTCTCAAGGAAATCCTTTTAAAATGTTATAATGTTTTATAAGTCTTGGAGGTTACACTATGGCATTGTGAAATTAATCAAACAAATAAAAAATCAATTTATTTTAATGGTAAAACATATATTGGCTGAAAATCCTTTTTATTGTATTTTATTACATCCATATTAGGTCATTATGATGTCATAAAACACATTATATATTAAAAAGGTATTTCATTGTTACCCAAAAATTCAACTATATCAAAAAATTTTGAAAAATTCATTGTTAGATAATTTCAACATCCTGATTCCAAAAATAATATTAATTTTATCAAAATAATTTTATAAATACCTGAATTTTCAACCATAAAATAAGAACTATTATTTATTGAAAATTCCGGGTTTTTGATAAAAACTGCTTTCAAACCTTAATAAAAATTTCACTTGTATTTATTAGAATTATATGATCTTTTATATTTAATAAATATTTATTTAGTAATAATATTTTATTAAAATACCATTTAACTAAAAAATCCATTAAATCATCAAAATATATTTCTTAACTGAATATAAACTAAAAATATTATTTTTTCTTTAAAAACATTTACAAAGTAAAAAGAATAAAATGAATGTGTATTCTGTATACAAAAAAAGTACATAATCATAGTTCTAGGGTCTTGTTACATAACCCCAAATAACAACTGCAGAAGACCTAAGGTTATGGTTTGTGATGGTGACATGCTCTTAGGGTGGCTCAGATAACATCGCTCTGGTGGTAATCTCTATTAACTTTCACTTCTCCCATAGGCAGTTCCATTTAAGATTAATGAGTTAAAGCTCGGTATTGTCTTTGTCAATAGTGAAGCCCATTGATTCTACCTCATTTTTGAGCTCTAAGAAATGGGCTTTTATGGAGAAATTCTATTGGATGAGGAAGTCACCTCATTTTTTTGAGTAAATTGGATTTTTAGTTACCTATATTTATACTAATCAAGTGATCACAATTCAACGACTGTATTTGAAATCATAAAAATTCATAGCTATATTTCAAAATCAGAAAACTAAAAAAAGCACATAAGCTTCATATAACCATTTTACATAATAATACATTTAATCAGATCAAGATAAATTTTCATTAATAAAATCTTGGGTCAATACAATCTTCCAACCTTAAGTAATTTTACCCCCAAAATTTACATTTTAGACACTAAAAAAGATGAGGGTAACTCTTCTTTATCACTTACTCTGATTCCCACGTTGCTTCATCAAACTTGTTGTTTAACCACAACACCATGAGGAGGGTAATTGTATTATATTGTAGAACTTTTTCCCATAGGATATAATATCTTCACCGAATTATCTTCATATGATAATTCATTATCCAATAGTACAACCTCTAAATTGAGTTCATGTGATGGGTTTGGTATGTACTTCCTCAAGAGTGATACACGGAATACATTACATAAATGAGATAGGTTTGGTGGGAGTTGTAGTCGATAGGCCATTACTACAATGTAATCAAGGATCTAAAAAGAGTCGATATACCTTGGACTAAGATTTCCATTCTTACAAAATATCATAACTCTCTTCCACGAGGATATGCCGAGGAATACCTTTTCCCAAACATCGAACTCTAGGTCTCATAGATGATTATCAGTATATCTATTTTGCCGACTCTAAGAAGATTTAATGTGTTGCGGAACAGTCTTAACTTTCTCTACCATTTCCATGACCATTTCTGGACCTATGAGTTTTCTCTTATCAACTTCATCCCAAAATGTCGGTGTTCTACACCTATTCCCATAAAGGGATTCATATGGAGTCATTTGGATGCTTGAGTGGAAATAGTTATTGTAAGAGAAGTCAACCATAGGATGATGTTGAACCCATCCTCCTTTGAAGTCCATTGATCATGCTCTCAACATTCCATCAAATGTTTGGATAGTCTGCTCAGATTGACCATCAATTTGAGGATGATAAGTTGTACTAAAGATCAGATCAATATTCGTAACATGTTAGAGACTCTTCCTAACGTAGATGTGAATCTTAGATCTCGATTAGATACAATCGATAGTGGTACTCAATGCATCCTTACCACTTCTTTGTTGTATATCTTTTCTATTTGATCCAATGATAAATCCTCTCAAATTGAAAT
Organism: Viscum album; assembly: GCA_963277665.1. Classification (NCBI taxonomy): domain Eukaryota; kingdom Viridiplantae; phylum Streptophyta; class Magnoliopsida; order Santalales; family Viscaceae; genus Viscum; species Viscum album. Next base: position 1,584,072,963 of record OY728141.1, on the reverse strand, counting down.
GAAGCGTGAAGTATTTATAAGAAAATCCACAATAACTAAGATAGAATTGTATCCATTGGATGTCTTCAGAAGTACATTGACAAAGTCCATGGTGATGTTCTACCATTTCCATGATGGTATGGGTAATGGTTGCATCATTACCTTAGACTTCTCCCTCTCATCCTTCACTTGCGGACATACCAGGAACTTTGATGTATACTCAGCGATATCCATCTTCACGTTATCCCACAAATAATGATCTCGGATATCTCAATATATCATTATGTTTCTTGGGTGAATGGGGAAATTAAAACTATGTGCATCATCAAAATGTTCATTATTTTACTCCAGATTTGATGGAACACATAGTCTTGACCCAAATCACAAAATTCTTTCTTCATTAACATTGAACTCTATGGATTTATCTTTTCTGATATCTTCCACTATATTATATATTCCCACATCATCCTTTTTATAATATTTTAGCCTTTTCAAAAGAGACAGTTGAGAAATAATATATGAAAATATTGATGATGTTCCCTTCTTTATGATTATCAAGTCAATGTTCATCAAATCAAAGAAGATTATATCCTTTTCCATTCTTATCAATGATATAATCATTTGGTACTTCCTACATTGATCATATGCCACCTTGCTAAATTTCCCAGGGTTGTAATGTATTGAGAAGTCATAGTCTTTGATCATCTCTAACCATCTTCATTGGAACATGTTCAACTCTTTCTGTTTGAATATATACCAGAGGTTTTTGTGATCTGTCTATATTTAAAAATTATCCCAAAATAAGTAATGTCACCAAATTTTTAAAGAGAAGATTACTAAAACCATCTCCAGATCATGCGTTGGATAGTTTTTCTCATGAACACTCAATTTCCTTTAAGCATAGGCAATGACTTTTTCATTTTTCATCAACACACAACCCAAGACCTTCTTCAAAGCATCACTAAATAACAAAAATAGTTCTCCACTTGTGGGTAGTTTGAGCAGGGGCATAGTGATAAACCTCGTTTTCAACTCCTTGAAGACATCTTCTCATTCATCACTCCAAGAAAACTTGACTCCCATCCGAGTTAACTTGGTAAGAGGGTTTGATAATCATGATAATTTTTTCAAAAATCGGTGATAATATCTAACTAACCTAAGGAATCTATAGATATTCGTCAAAGATGTTGGCCTCATAAATCCATCAATTCAAGCTCTCGTAGAGTAATCCACAGGTTCTCATTGTTTTGATGATATGAACCAATAATTAAACTTCCTTCAACCATAATTCCACTTGTTGTACTTTTCATAGAGCTTATCCTTTTGCAAGGTCTCTAGTAAAATGCTTAGATGATCCTCATATTCCTCTATTGTTTTTGAGTATATTAAAATATGTTCTATAAAGACTACCACATATTTGTCAAGGTAATATCTAAAGACTCTATTAATCAATTCAATGAAGATTTCTGGAGCATTAAGGAGTCCTAAAGGGATTACTATGAATTCATAGTGCCCTTATCTTGTATGAAAAGTAGTCTCAGTGATATCCTCCTTCTTCAACCATACATGGTAATATCCCGACTACATATCCACATTGGAGAAGTATTGTGCTCCATGTAGCTTATCACAAAAGTCATTAATTCATGGAAGAAGATACTTGTTCTTTATTGTGATTTTTTTGTTCTCACGATAATAAATGAAAATGTGCGTTGACCCATCCTTCTTTTGAAAAATAGGATTGGGGCACCCCATGGTGAAGCACTTGGGCGTATAAACCATTATTTAGTTTCTCTTATTGTTATTTCTTTATATCCTCAAGATCCACAACATCCATTCAATATGAAGTCTTGTATATTGGAAAAACCGCAAGTATAATATTAATCAATATTTTAACATCTTTTTTAGGAGGAAGACAAAAAATTCCTCAGGAAACACTTAAACAAATTCCCTCAAATAGGAATGTACTCAAGGATGAATACTTTCTTAGATTTAATCATCTGTAAAAGTTACACAATCTCATAGGGTAGTAATATCCATTGTTAAGGTAATGGTTCTAAAGAAGATTCTTCCTCCACCATGCACTTGTCTAGAATCGGGGGTCGATTCTCCATATTGAGAGTGATTTCCCTCTCATGAAAATTTATGTTGGCTCTATATAGGGAAATCCAATCTATTCCAAGAATTGCATCAAATTCCACCATAGGGAGTATGATGAAGTTCTCTGGGAAGTTCAATCCCAAAATTGTAAAAGTGAAGTAGTTATATTCATGGGTTGCAATGATTTCCCAATTTTTCATTCTCACTAACATCTATACTTTCATGATTTCTGGTGGTTTTGGGATTGTTCAACAAAACTTTTGGCATAAAAAAGAATGAGCAGAACCAGAATAATAAAGTACATTTTCTATTATTGAATAAATAATTACCGTACCTATTACCACTTCATTTTTGGTGTTGACATTGGGTATAGTGATAAAAAAATCTCTCCCATGCTACCTTAGAGGTTTCTGGTTGCCTCTAAAATCCCTTGTATTAGGGAACTGGTTTGAGAAGTGCCTTGGTACTTTGTAGTTAAAGTAATGAATAATGCGTTGAAGGTCAAACAGAGCGTTCCTCTACATTATCGTAGAAGCAGGTTTTTATTGTCAGTAGTTAGTGTCTAGGTTCCCTTCTCTTCCACACCTAATGCATTTCCCCGTCTCCTTCAAGAAATTTATATGGTTCTTCTTTCATCACCTTTGGAATATGGGGTGTTGAAATTTCTTAGCCCCATTGGATTTATCCATCATTCCACCTGAATTAAATTCCATTTTCCACTTCTTATCCCCATGATACTCTTGAGATTATTTGATATCTATTTTGACATTGAGGGAACATCAGGCAATTTACTCCAAGCTATCAAAGTCACGGATCTCCAGGGCTCTACAGAGTCTAGGTATTATCGCACTAAAGTAGCAGTTAACCTTGTATTTGGGGGTAATAACAAAGCTGGTTGCATATCGTTCAAGCCTTTTAAAGTTTACCACATATGATTTGATGGATTCATTTTCATTTTGGTTGAGTGCATCGATGTCCCTTTCCATCTTAAGTCAGAGGGTGCGAGGAAAATATTTCTTGAAAAACATTTTCTAGAAATCCTTCCATTCCAACACCTCAATCTCTTCCTCAGGATTTATTTTTTTATCAATGTCCTCCATTGATCAGATTCACCTTCTATATGATAAGAGACTACAAGAACCTTCCCTTGTTCAGAACATTTATGGATAAAGAATAACTTTTCAATGGATTTGATCTATTGTTTGGGGATTGAGGGATCAGATGATCCATTAAAAGTAGGAGGCCATTATCTCATGAAGCTCACGATTACAACTTCTTATTTCATGGGGGGGGATATACCTCTTGACCCATGTTTATATTTAAAAAATGAGTTAATTTAGAGGGTATGGTGAAAAAGTTTATGATTCCCGCCTTCTAGAGGAATGAGCATCTCATAAGAACAGTCATCACATTGATCTTCACATCAGTTTTTAGCCTGGGTTCTCCTACTACTGGTCATTGGCTGGAATAAAAGGAATGTTAGGGGTAACACAAAAAGGTAAATCCAACGAGAAACATGGATAACTTATAAATTACATTTGTTTCCTTAATTTATGAATTCTCAGGCCTCAATCTATGTTATCCGTGATCACTTCACAAAATATATTCTTAAGGGAATTTTTTATTCCCTTAATAATGGTTCATAATTAGATTATGAATTTACCCAAGAATATCCCCCAGGAGAGTCGTAACCAAGAGTCCAGTAGGGACCATTGTCATGCACCAGTCGCCGTTCGATTCTAGCCTAAAGTTGTGTTTTTGGGTTTTACCCCTAGATACATTTGTGCCAAACCCACCATTACATGTTCGTATCCAGACAGGGATGTATTTTCTTGGTAAAACACTTAATATATACTCACAAAATTTAGGGATGTTTTTATTATACTTAGTATTATCCCGAAGTTTTTTACTAGGGTTTTCTAATCCTAATTCCAAAAATAACTAAACCTATCCTTTGATACCAAATATAACAACCCTGCTCTTTATTACACAAATAAACAGGATTTATTACATAATATTTAACTTAATAAAACATTGAGGATTGAGAGGTCTAGTGTATTGTGAAATTAAGAACATTACATAATACCTTAATAAATAAAACACAACAACTTAATTGAAAACATATTTACAACATTCCTTGATGCTTGTGCTGAAACTTTTAATACTCTTCAAAGTGGAAGAAATGAAGGCATGCATGATAATGCTAATTTCAATCATAAAGTTTCCATTTCACATATTCTAGCAATGACCCTATGTGAAAATAAATTCCATACCAAAAAATGCCACAACTCTATCAAAGACTTTGCAATATTGAGAAGGCTTCATTTTTCAAGTAAATTCCCTAAACCTATGGGCACTATGGAAATTTTCTGGACTCCCCCTTTTGTAGGATGGATTAAAAGAAACCTTGATGGATCCTCAAAGGGAAACCCTGGACCAGCTGGATATGGTATTACTTTTTATGACCACAATAGTGAATTTCTTGATGCATTTTATGGCTCTTGTGGTCATGCCACTTCCCTTGAAGCTGAGATAATGGAACTTATTAAAGCAGTGGAGATTTTTCATAAATGAAATTGGAGTAATATCTGGTTTGAAAGTGACTCCACTATTATTGTACATGCTATTAGAAAGAATCAGATTTGTCTTTCCTAGAATCTTACTCTAAAATGGACCAAATTCCTTGAGCCTCTTGCCTTAATGAACATTATCATTACACATGTTTACTGTGAAGCCAACTCTCTTGTTGATAGACTTGAAAATCAAGGTATTCCAAAAGCCTTCAGTGCGCATGTGACAACAGTTGTTGAGGATTTGCTCAATATTCTCAATAGTGACAAATGTAAAATTCCATCCTTTAGACTCTTGTAACTTATTTTTAATTAAATCATTAATTCAAAAAATATAGCATTGCATGGGATAACCTGAGGACATGTATAAGAAAAGGGTGATCTATAAAGCCCAATAAGGAAGTAAAGAAGGTATAATATGAATAATATAGTACAAGATAGGCAATAATAATATCCATGGAGCACAAGAGAAGCATAAACACAATGAAATGATATAGGATGACTATCCTAACATGGAAATGTGGCAATAAAAATTAACATCACATTAGTATGAGACAAGGACTATTTCACATGGAGAATTAGTAAACCATAATTTCACTTAAATTATCATGAGTAAACCCTTATTTCACTTTAAATATCATGATACTAATCTTTACCCAGTTCATTGAAGCACTATGAGGGGACACCTTTCCTAATCATTTCAATTCTGCATAAGTGCGCCACATGAACCATACAACATGGAGTCATTAAACATAATAATTTATTTCATGATAAAGAAATGTGGAATAATTACATCAAACTATATAATCAATAAGTAAATCTGTATGAAGGTGAATATCCTTGATAGTTAAATTGGAATGATATTCACTACACAATGACTTTGGCTTGGAAAATCGCAGTGCAATTTTGGCAGTATAACGACGTGACATAATAATTCATAAAAAAGGTTTATGAGAGATAAATGGGTATCTCATCAAATTTAAATGAAATGGACAGTAATGGGGTCATATAAAAACATTTCCAAACATATTTAATGGAATTTAGATGCATAATATAAAATAATCTCTGAAATGTAAATGAGGAGAGAGAAATCCCTTAAGGAATTTCTGCATGGTAATAGGTGTACATGGGAGGAATTAATGAGAGGTAATGGGGAAACTATTCATTAAAAAATAAGGATAGAAGTATAGGGGATGTGATAAATCATATCCAAAAATTTGTAATTGAATATAAAAGGGCATAATAATATAAGGAAACTTGGACTTAAATATTGAATGAATAAATCTCTTACTAGGAAATGTGATACAAAAAGATTAGGAGAGGCTTGAGAAAATATTCTATAGAGCTTGGGTAGCCTTTGGATGATTTTAGAGAGAGGAGGGAAAAGGTTGGCCGAATTCCAATGGTTTTGAATGAATAGGAATGGGAGATGTAGTGGGTTTATATAAGAAATGAGATGGAATTATTTATTATTTTGGTTTTGGAAACTACACATTAAACTAATCAAAACCACCAACCAACCCATGGTTCTTGCCCACAATGTTTTCCAAAGGGTAGTGGAAAACATTATTTTATATGTTCAATGGACAAACATAATAATATATTAGGATTTCTTTTGTGGATTCGAGTCACACATGCAAGGAAATCATTTTAAAAAGTTAAAATGTTTTATAAGTCTTGGAGGGTCCACTAAGGCATTAAAAATTTAATCAAACTAATCTAATATAACATTATTGTAAAGATATAACATATATTGAACGAAATTTTTTTTATAATATTTTATTACATCACTATTTGTTCATTATGATGTTATAAAATATATAAAATATTTAAACAATATTTTATATTTACCCAAAAGTTTGATTGTCTCAGAAAATTATGAAAAATTCACCTTTGGATAATTTAAATGTCTTGATTAAAAAATTAATATTAACTTTATCTAAATAATTTTATAAATATATGAATTTTCAACTTTAAAATAAAAACCTACATTTATTGAAAATTTGTGGGTCTTGAAAAAAATATATTTCAAACCATAATTAAAATTCCCACTGTATTCATTAAAATTATACGATAATTAATACTTAATAAAAATTGATTTTGTAATAATATTTTATTAAAATATTAATTAATTAAAAAATACATTAATTCATCAAATGAGATTTCTTAATTTAATATTAACTAAAAATACTATTTTTTCTTTAAAAACCATTTACAACGTAATAATAATAAAATGAATGTATATTTTTCACAAAAAAATAAAACACAGAATCATAGTTCTAGGGAATCATTACATAACCCAAAAATAACACCCACATAATATCTGAGGGTAAGGTGTGAGATGATGACAGACTCTTGGGGTAGATCATATAACATAGCTCAGATGGTAAACTCTATTAACTTTCACTTCTCTCATAGGCGGTTCCATTCAAGATTAACATGTTGAAGATCATCTTGGGCTTGGTCAAGAGTGAATCCCATTGGCACTACATTCTTTTCGATATCTAACAAATGGTCTTCATATGGAGTAATTCTACGAGATAAAGCCATCACCTATTTTTTCTGAGTTCATTGGATTTGTCAAAGCCAATATTTATACTAATCATGTGATCACTGTTCAATGACTATATTAGCAATGAAAAAAATTCATAATGGTATTTGAAATTCCAAAAACAGAAAACCAAGGGAGTGATTAAGTTTTATATAACCATTTTATATAATAAGAAATTTAATCAGATCAAGAGGAATTTTCCGAAATAAATTTTTGGGTCATTATATATAACATGAATATATATTTATTAATGGTTATAAAATTTTAAATTCATGTTTACTCTTTCAAATTGTAAAATTTTAAATGTCACCAGAGAAGTAAGAATTTATTTGACAATATCATTTTTTGGATTGCATATATTTTCCATAAACAAATCTTGTAATTTATACTTAATAAACTAAATATATTTTATTATCTCATGGATACATAAATAATTTTATTTTTTATCTTAGGTTTTCCCCAATTTGGTTATCGAAATCAAGAAATGAAAATTTTGGAAGAAAATATGATCTTAATTATCTTTTTGACTGGGTATATTTTTCTTCTATGTTTTTTTAAATAATATTAAAAAATTACTTTTAATTTAATAAAATGATTTTTATGTATTTTTTATGAAATCATTTAATTTTTATAAATTTTGAAACAAACATTTCTAATTTTATCTGAATGGATAATTTTTCACATTTTTCATAAATTCAAATGAATATTTCATTTTAAAATAAAATATGTAAATGTATTTTCTTAATTCTCTCACAAGTTTACACAATTTATCTTATCTTAAAAGTTTCCAATTGTTTTAAAAAGAAAATTATTTAATGAAAATTTATTTTAAAGGCTTTACATCCATTTTTTATATTATTCAAGACATTATTTTTCTGTAAAATCTACATTTTTGATGAATTGATGGTTATCATTAATCTCTAGATTAATTATATGGTAATTAAAATTATGTTGAAAAATGAAATCTCTAATGAATATGAGTCATTTTAAATTAAATTTGTCTTCCATATCCATATTATTCCTATCATTGATATGATTATTACTTAAACTGTATACTATTCCCACATATAGTGTTTTACTATGAATGTTTTTTTGATTGAGTACAATAATATTGATATTATATATTCAATAATCAATATGGATATTTATTGATACAGTATATTTTTTATGAGTTAAATTTATTATTAATCATATGAGTAATACATTATAAATAATTTTATGGGTATGACCCTGTTATAGATTTCCCACTTATGGGTTAAAAATTCTATAGATACCAACCAATTTTCTAGCCTCATTATTTAGGTTAATGGTGTATAACTAAGCCTCTTTTAAAATACAATGGTCCAATGCCATGATCATGAATTTTTAAATTATGAATTTCCTTCATTATGAATTTAGTTATTATTACCCATGAGATAATTACTTTGATATTATATATGGATGCATTTCATGCTCAAGTTATTAATTAAATGGAATGTGGTATTAGTTATTTATATTTTCATATTTATTATTATTTATTTAATCATTATAGAATCTACTTTATTTAACCATTATTGATAATTATAAATCACTCTAGTTTTTCTCTTCAACAAGATATTAAAAATTAATCTTTAATTTTTCTTCACGGATGTAGAATATTTACTTTTATTATGTTTTATAATTTATTTCCAATGTAAAATTATGTATTTGGTTATTCTAAACTATTAAAACAATCCATCATGGATGAGATGATCCCATTTCTCTTTTTTTAATGTAATAAATTAAACACTATCTCATGGTCACTAAAGTAAATGTTGTTTTAGTTGGAATCAAAGGATGTTTAGTAGAATCCATTGGAACTAGATTTAGGAAAACATATATTATAGAACAAAACCATATGAAATACTATTAGAATAAGTATAAGTATATTATAATATAATAAACTTCATAATTTATATATTAAGGAATTTTACTAGATAATGTATCCCTCTTAGGATAATATAAATTCAATTTGGCTATGGTATAAATTTTCCTAGGGGTAACAACTTTGAATGGGGTAGATATGGTATTAACTCGATTATCAACAGATCCAGATTAGTAAGACCAAGACCAAACAAATGTATAGACACTCTATAGGATATTATTAGGTTTATTAATAATCTATTTACAAATTATTATAAAATATTTGAACATTCTTTTATGATTTGAAGATATTCTCAAACAAACCATGTTGATAATTATCAGATAAGCTATATAGAAATTAATAATTTAAATTAATAGTTAAATAATATTAACAATTATATACTATTAATTTATTAAATATATGATCTAATTAATTATATTTCATTTTTTTATAAATTTATCCTGATATAGAAAATGTTTTCAATTGTCCTGGTCAATATAGATATCTTCCTAATGAGAAAGCTAATACAACTAGTGTTTGAACTAAGTATATCATGACCATACTTGGGTATATAACCAAAATTTTTAATTGTATCCTTTCACATATGGAGAAACATAATATTACACCATATGATACAACAATATTTATCATTTCATGTGATGAAATCCACCATTATTCTATTGAACTAAAAATCCATTGGTAGCTGAGCAATGAATTATGTGACCTAAAGATATATTTATTTCCTAAGTAGGAAGATGAATGGAAAATGTTATATTTTATGTTAATTATCTTCAATGAGATACCAGTAAATGGTGGTAAATTTTTTAAAATACTAGAAATGAAGAAGAAAAGGTATATAAAGAATGGATATCTTTTAATGCAACATTCTTCAATAAATATTTCTCTCAGGAGTAATGAAGGAAATTGAAGAGAATGTTTCTTATCATAGTGAAAAGGGAAAAAGATATTGTTTTCTACCATTAGGATACCATTATAAGTCTATAATGGTATGTTGGGTATTACATATGTAATTTGTTAACAAATATTGATCATTTATAGGAAGGTATTAAGCCAAGTATCTAAAGAGAACTAGTTTCTTAAAAAAATATCATAATATGAAATAGTATTACGTGAAATTAAATCATAGAAATAATTTTAATAATAATATATCATAAATTTAAATCATGATAATCCAATATAAGGGGAATGAATCAACTAATATCATGTTAATGAAGAAATTTTCCTCATATGATTTTTTAAAGAAACATGCTAAAAAATTCTTAAAGGGCATGTGGGTTTGTTTCAAGTGTAATGATATGATTAATATTCCTAAAGAATTCATGGGAAAAAACCCTATTATCAATTTCATAAACTATTGATAAATTTTACATTCGTCAAATAAAATCCCTATGCATCAAGGTCAAAAAATGTTTAATATTAAATTATGAGAATTTAAAACATATGAAATCCCTACAACTGTGATTTATATTCCTGAAAATTATAGTGGAAGTTAATTTTATCTAGGCCTCAAAATTCGATAAATTATTATTTTATTAGGGATCTTCAAACTCTTTTATATCATCCATGTTTCCAAAGAAATATAGATATTTCCCAAGTACCTAAGTAGGGATTTTTCTTTGAAGACGCCAAGTGGAATTATCACCGTAAAAAAGGATATGCCAATCCATTCCCATTTTAAAATATAGACTTGCCCTATTTTTATACTTGATTATTATAACATTGGTTAAATATTATATAATCATTTCCATGGATTTTATTTCAGAATATAATGAAACTAATTAATTAACATGAGAGGGAAGTTATGATTACTCATGAATATACATAGTTCCTTTTATTTAGAGGTAAAAATTAACCCTATGGGTTGTGTCAATATCCACCACTAGTAGCTCTTCTAAATGGAATTCCTGGGTAAGAATAGAGAATATAAATTTGGATTGAAAATATAATATTAAAATTGAATATTTATATATTAATTATGAATACATTGACATGTTTCTTATGGAATTACCTAAACATCCACTATATCATGAATTTTAGTTTTCCATCGACTTAATTCCAAATAAAAGACTTATATGAGTGGTTCCTTATAAAAAAACCATCCTTGATATAATGGAATTAAATATATAACTACATGATTTGTGCGGAAAAAGATTTTTACTCCCTACTCTTTTAAAATGGGGATCCTTTATTCTAATCATTAATAAAAATCATGGATCTAGGAGATGATGCTTTAATTATAGGGAAATAAATATTGTTAATATATATAAAAATTATCCTTTTCTTTACATTGATGAATTGTTCTATCCTCTTAAAGGATATAATATATTCTCAATTATTTAAAATAATTTTTGGTATCACAAATTGTGTATAAAAGAGGATTATATTCCCAAGACAACATTTCATATATAGTTTAAACATTATAAATTTATAGTAATTCCTTTTGGATTGAGTAATTCACTTTCTATTTTTATAGATCTGTTGAATGAAATGTTCAAGGAATATATTGATACTATTATATGGTGTTTATTGATAATATATTAGTGGTCTATAAAATAAATGGGGAATGTGAGAACAACTTTCAAATACTTCATGAGAATCTTATAGAAAATGAATTATATGGGAAATTCAGAAGGTGGGAAATTTGGCTTCTGAGTGTTTCGATTCTAGGCCATATAATTTTTATGTTTGTTATTTCAATTGGTTATATAAGAAAATGATCATCAAATAATGAAATATACCTTAAAAAATAACTAATGTACACATTTTCTAAGGTTTGGTGGGTTATTATTGGTGATTCTTTTAAAATTTGGCTATGTTTTCTAATCTGTTAACCATGTTTACATGTATAAGGAATTAATTTTATATGGATAAAAATTGCGAATAATTGTGTTTTTAATTGAAGAGAAAGTTGGTAAATTATCTTATATCAACTCTACTATATTTAAAGGGTGGATTTTTTATATATATTGGTAAATCAATGAAGTGAATTATTTATATTCATATACAGAATGATAATGCTATTACCTATTCATAATTGTTGTCAAAGACTCATGAATAATACAACCCAACCAACGACTATGAGTTGGATCTTGTAATCATTTAATTTAATATATAAAGATATTAACATTATATAAAAAGATATAATACATAAACAGATCATTGAGTATAAAATACATCATATCAAATAAATAGACTAACATGAGATATATTATATGGCTCTACATACTCAAAGGTAATTATTTTATAATACACCACCACCCAGGGAAGGAAAATAATGAAGCCGGTTCATTGAGTACGAAAGATCATTGAGTACTGACCAAATGAAGATTGATATGGATATTATGTTAATGGATTTTATAAATAATGATATTGGAATTATTAAATAATGGACGAAATAACTCCTTTTATAAATGACTTCTAATATGTATTTACTAATATATTTAAAAAAAATCAGACAAATGATGTGTTATTTAAAAATAATATCAACTTTTTAAATGATGGGGAATTGTTAGGCTTCAATTATAAAGATGATGTTTCTAAAATTAAAAATTGACATATGTCTTAAATAGATACCTGGACATTAAATGGAATTATTATTTTATTCTCTTAGAAAATAAATTTCAATACACCCTTGTAACATAAAGATGTATCGGGATTTTACTGATGATATTTATTGTGATAATATGATGGGGACATTATTGATTATGTACCAAGATTCTTGGATTTTTGATAGGTGAAGGGCGATAGATAATATCCTATATAATTCAATAATCCTATACCTATTCCTATGTGGGAAGGGACATCATTATAATAGAATGTGTCACTGGGTGTCTATAGACTATAATGAATAATGGTTTTATATGTGTTATTATTTATCAACATAACAAATCCTCATATTTCCTTGCAATCAAAAAATATTATCCTCTGAGTGCCTCATATGATTATATCATAATTAATACAAAATACTTTATGGTAAATGAGTTTAAGTTGTGTTGAATCATTAATAACAATTTCTATCAAAATTATTGAAATGTATTTCCAAGGATCTTGATACCGAACTAAATCTGAGCACCGCCTATCATCATTAAATAGATGGATAGTATGATAATTCTATTCAAATATTAGAAGACATTTTTAGGTAATGGCCACTTGATTTTAAAGGTATGTGGGATCTATGTTTACATATGGGGTATTTTTCCTATAATAGTATCTTATATTAAATTATTCTAAGGGTGTCACATGTAGCTCTATATGGTAAAATATTCCATTGTCCAAATTATTGGTTTAAAGTATATAAAATGAATCATGTAACAATTGAACATGATGAAAAGTAAATAATAAATTGAAATAAAATTAAAATTCATATTAAATAATACCAAATTCGTCTAAATATATTTTCTGATAATCAAAAGAAGTTTTTCTTATTTCATGTTGGAGACAATGTTTTTATAAAATAATTTCTAATGAAGTGTGTTATAAGGTTTTATTTGAAAAGAAAACCAAGTCCCATGTATAGTGGACATTTTGAAATTTTAAAATTAATTTGGATTTTATATAACCATTTGGTAATGGAACTTGTCCTCTATAAATTAAATGATGGGTTTCATTTCTCATTTTTATGGATTTATTTTACAAACCCAATGTATGTTCCCACCTCTGAAGAAATAAAATTGGAACCTAGTCTATATTACTATAAACAACCAATATAGACTATTTAAACTAGAGGGAAAATTGTTTCAAATTAGTATTCCTCTAGTGGTAAAGTTACATTGGAAAAAATCCAAAAATAGTGGGAAAATGTGATCTTGGTGATGTTATAAAGAATAACCCCCCATATTTTTTAGGAACTAATATCAATGAAAATTTCAAGAATAAGATTTCAAAATATGTGAATATGTTACTCCCAAGCATCAATTATAGTCATTGTACATTAAATCTTGATCAAAAATGTGTAAAATTTTCATTTTAATATTTAATAGAATAACAAATATAATTGTATATGATGAATATCAATTTCTAACATTCGATGTCAAAATAACGTCAAATGATGTATTGAAATTATAACTTAGATATAATATTTTATGAATAATTGACAATTTAGTTTTTAACTAATACATATTTTATTTATAATAATGAGTTATAATTTTTATAATTAACTATTTAATTATTATTTATTTTATTTAAATAATGATAAGATCATTTGTAGGTGAAAAGTGATATTTTTCTAAATATCATTTTAAATGCACAATGTTTTATTTCATTATGGACAATTAAAAAAAATGTCTCTTAATGAATAATTTAAATTAAATATATAAAATATATAAATATATGAATTTAAATCCATATAATTATTATTACTGGTCATAGAATTATTTTAACATCATGTTATGCTTAAAGAATTAATTTTCATGAATTTTTTCCATCATTTTTTGTGGGTCTATTTTTTAATTAATCTATTATAATTATATGAAAGGAATTTATTAAAAAAATTTCCAAATTTTTAATCATCACTGATAAATTTTATAATGATTTCACATTCATTTTTTAACATTGTGAATAATAGAAATTGAAAAAATTAATTACTATGATTAATGATAAAATTGGATAAAAAGAATAAAAATAATGGGATAAGGCTTCAGGATTAAAAAAAACTTCCTTAAACTATATTGGTTTGTTTTATTCAAAAACAACCTTAAATTTTTTTAATATAATTCATTTTGAGATATTTTTTCTGAGTAATAAATTAATATATTTTAATCTTCTAAAAGAGTTCAAGTGTTTTACCACCCTCATTTAAAAAGGGAACCACCTCCCTTAAATTATCCTAACCTATTAATACAATTATCATGTCCAAAACCTATATTAAAATATCCAAAATATCCTCATATATGTTACATAGGATATAGTGTCCCTAAAATAACATTTTTAGGGTCCTTAAAAGGATATATTTCGAAGAATATGTAATCCTAGAAACCAAACACTTTCATTTTTCTTATTATTCTACCACTATAAATTATTTACTAATGATTCTAGTAAAATATCACTACTCTATCCTATATATAGAGATTGTTTATTTCATAATATTTATCCATCTAATGGGAATCAAAACCATATCTCCCGTGAATGGGAGACTACTGCCTCTCGAATCGATGAATTTTTTTATAGACCTCCCTCACATGGCTGGTAATATTTATAGAACTAATGAAAATATATTATATTAATGAAATTATTATTATAATTTAAATTGAATATGTAATGTAATTTTTTACCCATACACCTATTAATTAATGATAATTTAGGTCTTGTGTATGTGTAAACTACCACCTCTGCGAAGTACTGTGATTCATTTTTAATGTATTAATTTCATGGATGATTATAAATATGTATATAATGAATATTTATTATTTTAATATCACATATACATTATAGATATTTTATATAAATTTTCAATATAAAATGTCCATAATTATTGAATAAAAAATTACAAAAAAACGTTGTAATTATAACCTGAAAGAATGAAAATAATGAAAGATTGTTACAAAAAAGGTGATAAGATCTTATAATTAGATCATATATGATATTATAGATGATTAAATGGTCATTTTACTTAATTATAATAAGTAAAAATTTATTAAACATTAGTTTTAATAATTCTCAACTAAGTGGAAGTGTGAGGTAAGAAATTATGTCTCAATATCCAATCCATTGTGACATATTTTATATCGTACACTTATTTTTTTATGTAGAGTATATATGAACACATTTATGTATTTAATGTGAGTATATATTTATTCATGGTAGAAAAAATTTTCATCTTTTTTTTATCCTTTAAATGGGTTTAAATTTAAAAGTTACCAATTAGGTATAAATTTATTTTAAGATCTCATTTTTTGGGAATTTATTATGTTTATATTGAAGTAATATTATAGTTAATCATTCATAAAATGAATATATTTATTCATACTATGAATATTTAATGTGTTATAAAGATTTTAGAAAACTTATATTATCTGGGTTCCCTAAATTAAGAAAACAATTGTTTAAATGATGAGTTGGTCTTATTTCTATTTTTTGACATAGTATTTTTTTCCTTGTCCATAATTTTCAAAAAAAAAATCAGAAAAAAACTATTATTTTGTAAAATATTTTACTAAGGGAATATTTTTTATTCATGAAATTTCTTGAGGTTTTAATGGAATATTTATACTATTTTATGAAATTTTCATTTTCAATGTTTCTTCAAAAATTAAAAAGAGATGATTGGTTTAACATATATGAAATTAATATAATTTCAAACTTCTATAACTATTTAACACAATTTAGATTATTTTACATGTTTCATAAGGTTTTATAAAAAATATGTAATGAAAATTTATTTTAAATGTTTTTTATAAATTTTCTTATTTTCTTCAATAGATGTGATTTTATTACGCAATCTACTTTTCTTGTGAATGTAATGTCATCTTTCATCTCTTGATTAATTTTTTCTTAATTAAATTTCCCATGAAAAATTTACTTTTTTATGATAATTTCTCTTTAGACATTACATTTCTCTGATGTATCT
The DNA here is from genome assembly GCA_963277665.1 of Viscum album. Lineage (NCBI taxonomy): Eukaryota > Viridiplantae > Streptophyta > Magnoliopsida > Santalales > Viscaceae > Viscum > Viscum album. The sequence goes on along the minus strand of OY728141.1, from coordinate 1,584,056,299 downwards.
ATGTTCTCTTCATTATGGATATTCTTTTTCCCTAAAACATATACCATTAATACATACATTGTTTTACTATGAATGATAGGGAAATCAATAGCTAAATATTGTTATTCCATAACCATTAATAAATGTAGATAATTTTTTATACTTCATATAGATTATGAATTTAATTATTCATTCAAAATAAGATGAATGATCTTTATATCTAGTTATGGGTGTTCTTTGGTTATAGATAGCTCCTCTACACATCAATAGGCCTCATAAAAAAACTTGTTTGATTGACTTATTAAATGATTTTTTAGTCTTTTCCTAACGATACATATTTTCTATCTTGGTACATAAACTTGATCGTGACATATTGGATTATGTATTTCCATTTCTAAGAATTCAATTATTATTATCAATGTGATTATTATGTTTATATTATTCATGGATTCTTTTCATTATTAAGTTATTAAACATATGGCATGTCTTTTTAGCTATTTTCATTTCCATATTAACTATGAATTTTTTATTCATGATATATTCTATTGTATGGTATCCTTACTAAGGGAATGAACTCACCCTTATATTTATAAATTTTCTATTATATGAGAAACTAATATTTTAATGAGATTATAAAATATATAATATTTACTTTTATTGTGTTTTATAATTTATTTTCTATTTAAAATGGGAATAATTTATATATATGGTTCTTTTGTGACTACTAAATGGATCAGCCCTTAATAATGTGATCCGTTTTTTCTTTTTCAAATATAATAAATAGGACACCAGAACTGGGTTACTGGAGTAGATTTTGTCTCATTAGGAAATGTTTAACCACCAATATACCTACTTCATGATAGGGATAACCTCCTATGAATCATCTTTTGAGCCTTAGATAACCTTTTGTAAATCTCTTTTAGTTTTAGGATGACAAACCTTAATATCCTATTATTGGATTGGGATAACATACCATGTCACATTTCCTCTCATAAAAAATTAAAATTTACCAAATTCATCAAAGGTATATAACAAACCCAACCATCACATAATCTTTATCCATTCATATGTATTCTATAATATCATGAGAACATGTATCATTCCCTCATAACATAACTCATTGAGAAGAGAATGAGTTTAATAAATAAAACATAATATTAACCATAAACCATCTAGACAATTACTAATGAATGTATCATTGAGTCATATCCTAGTGAATCATAAGTAAAATAAAAGGATGTTATCATAGGTGAAATATTCCTTAAGCAGATCATTGGAACATTTTAAGACCAAAAATACCCTTTTCATTTTGAAATCACATTTTTAAAAACAAAAAAATCCCAAATAATAAGGAAATTATTTTATTATAAATGGGAAATAGAAACATGAAAAGTAATCTCAAAATAATTTATTGGTGAAGTTGACTATAATTTATATTAATTCCATATACATGAAAAAAAATATTTCATTCGCATTTTTGTAAAAATAAAAAATTATCGCATTTGGAAAATGATAATAATATTCCTTTATTTTTTTATATAAATTAAAAAATTGTTAAAAATGATTTTAAAAAATCACATTATAGTAATATAAACAATATTTAAATCATTTCAATGAATATATAGACATAGAAGAGGATGATTTCTCACTATGTAGTAAAACAATGTTAATTTTATTTAAAAACATTAATTATTTATATCAAATACATAAAGTGGTAAAAATGTATATAAAACATGAAATATAAATAAAAATTTGAAGGATGATAAAATATATTTTTATTAATGGATAATATTCATACAATTTCCCTCTTTAGAAATTTATCGTTGAAAATATGGAAAAAAGATGATTGTAACATAATTCCCTCACCTCAAGCCTCATATTTCTCTGTACATATTTGAACCGCCAATATAATAAATATATATTTCTTATAAATTTATTCCATAAATGTAATTATATATATAACTATATATTACATATATTCAATATCATACCACAAGTTTATCAACAATTCATTATTGCAATCAAGGTTACAGATGATAACTGCTTTGTTTTTCCATGCATGTTTTGGTTGGACAATCCCAATACTTCTACATTGATCATAGTTATACCATATCTATAATTTTATCTATGTAATTAGTATCATGTTTAATAATTATATATAAGTTTACAACTATTTATATTAGTCTATGATGTAAAATGAATTACATCACTTTGTGGAGATAATAGTTTGTATGTGTACATGAGTGATGTTTCCACTATTCTATGGATGAAAAAAATGAAAAATAAATAAAAATTCACATTTAAATAACTATAATAATATAATATTTATCATATGTAACAATTAATCCAATCATTATAAACCTCAATATGAATAAGTTATGTACAAATGCATGACTTCATGGAGGTCATAATCCCCACGTATGCATGATAAATACTTTCATTTTGAAATTTATATAAATTACATGAATATAAGTTATATTATCAACATATTAACATTTAATTATATGGTAGATAATGATTTTATTATATTTTAATTTTTATGGTATAATTAAAGGAGGTAAATGAAGAAGTAAAATTAATGAGATCAGTTAAGATTATTACTTATTATTTGAGAAACCTCATTTAGATCTATTCTGAAGGAATATATGGATATTATTTTGAGGAGACCATTACAATTATAACTTATATAATTATATTTAAATGATATTTATAATTATAAGTAAGATAAATGTATCATTATGAGTGGAGGGGTTGAATCAATTAAATATTTTTCTTTTAAGATTCCTTTATTTTGAAACTAATATCACCTCCTGTTAAAGTGTTGTTACCTAGATGAAAAAAAAAACAAAAACACATCTATACAAACACAATAATTTACATGTTTCACTACTAAAAAAGAGTATCTACTTCCTTATTATAGTATGGAAACCATATGATACCACACAATTCAGTAGAATTCGTTTTTGTGTTGAATACTTTGAGTTGGATATGCCATTAAACTCATGTAGAACTATGTTCAATTAAGTAGTCCATGTTCCTAAAGTAGAATGAAATGATGTAATATAATTTGTGTAAAATTTTTTATGGTGTTTCCTGGTCAAATTTAACAAATATTTTCTTTAAAATAATCTCTTCACTTCCTTACCTAGAAGTAGAGAAGAACTTCCTTGACTTTGAGGGGATACTCAGTACATTTTCAGAATCTAATTACCCAGACTGATTGCATAATACAGAAATATAATTATGCCAAAATAAGTTTGAGATAGTACTAAACTACTTCTATCATAATCCAAAAATCCTAGTCCGATTCCCCAGTCCGAATCTTGAAACCCTGATTATGATCTTGTGTCTTGTCCTTTCTTCTTCTGTCTACAAAAACATCTTCAGGTAAGAATGATCCTGAAAATTCTTCTATCTAGAATTATTCAAGTCTCCAACCTCTCTCTTTTTCACCCATGATGTGACGTCCTAGACCCGGATTCCCCTCAACCCGAGCCCCGAGCTCGGTTGGACACATGACCCCTGGCTCGTCTCCCCGTTGGCCAGGGGCTGCCGACTAGCAGCGAGGGTGTAATGGTAAGTTAGTGGGGAGACTGTACCCCCATGTCCGATTACACAACGAAATTGCAGAAAAGTAATAGAATAGCGGAAGCACAACAATGGATAATTAGAAGAAAAGGGGAAACATAAAAACCAAATAATAGAATAATGTAACCCTGTATATCATAAAATATCCTCATAGGCAGTGTCTGATACAATATGGATGCATGGCATGCTGATACAAAAGTAAACAAAACACTGGCATGCTACAAGAAGTACAAAAGGAAAAAAAGGTATCCCACGAGCATCCCTAGAAAAGCTTGGTCCTCTACTCTGGAACTCCAGCTAGAATGTACAAGTCTCAACCACCTGCAGCTGGGGCCTTTTCCCTACAAGTACCTGTGGCAGTAAAGTCTACACGGGTGCCCAGGAGGCCGCCTGGGTAGGGTGTGAGACAAGTCTCAGTAGGCCACCACCAAATATGTCTACGTATAATCCAAATAGGTGTTTGTAGTAATAGTGATGAATAGAGTGCAAGTAAGTAAATCAAGAAATAAACAACCATCCCGCTCAGGTTTTAGAAGGACACCTAGAAAGTCTACCTGCTTCAGCTCATGGCTGGTATGTCAGTATGAATCACCTACTTATTTATATATATATATATATATATATATATATATATAATACGTTGGGTAGGACTGGGACGGAGCTCACAGATGTCTTTAACCTAGGGGCAGTGCTCTCGATCCTACCCCTGGCCCAACCTTAATAATCATTCAAGGGAGCTCTCACAGTCTACCCTTAGCCCAAAGCCGTAACATAGGGGAGATCTCACAGTCTACCCCTGGCCTGAAGTTGTATCATTTAATTAGGGGAGCTCTCACGGTCTGCCCCTAGCTTGAAGCCATATTATAGGGGAGCTCTCATAGTCTACCCCTAGCCCAAAGCATATTCCTTTAATTAACACAGGTTATAAGGCATACACTTCTTATAACATTTATAACAATAAAACATGGCATTTAATCTCACAATATCACATAATCACATTTCCGGAAAACATGCATTTAAAATAATGAAAAGGGTTTACGCTAACTCATCCTAACCAAACCCTAACCAGACCATCCCATTTTCCTGACATGGAAAACGGCTTTCAAGTCATAACCATAAGGTCCAACGGTGAAAAAAAGTCTAAAAATCGAGGTATAACACCTATGGGTGTCCATAACGGGGTCATACGGTACCGAAACACCCAAATGAGGGTAGTTATCATACCATCCTATCACAAGGGTCATTTAGACAGTAATATGTCAATAAAAATAAGGGTCTTTGAAAAAGAAAAACCACAACATGACAAAATAAACTCAAGAACGATGAAATCCCAAAAGGAGAACACATAACCACCTACCTTAGGGATGTAAACATAGGCTTTCTCGATATCAACCTCATATTCGAAGTAGGTTGGAGGAGATCTAAGTTTTTGTCCAAAGCCCTGAAAATAGGTTATATGAGCCTACATCAAAATAGCACGACAGAAGGAAAGATTTTCCAAGGAGGAATGGGTGCGTGAGGTAAGCCTTACCTTGGCCCTTCCCATGCTTCTGTCAGATCGAATATCGGGTTCCGGATGAATAAATGGAAAGAGATATAGAGAGTAGAGGGTTTGGGAGACCAAGGAGGAGTTCCTCCACTGTTTTGTCCGCTGTAATGAAGAAATAATAGGTTTAGGATTAAATAGAATTAAGCACAAAGTTGTAAATTTTTACCTAGATTAGGGTCGCATGGTTTTGGTGCATGGTTTACCAAATCGTGCGCAAACTGTGCGCACCTCACTGCCTCCCAGACAAAATCTGCATGGCTGTGCAGATTTACTATTCACATCGTGCGCAAACTGTGTGCATCTGACTGCCTTTAAACCAAAGGCCGCACGGTTTACCCAAACCGTGCACAGGCCATGCGCAGGCTGTGCGCCCCTATCTGCAAGTCTATTTCTCAAACTCCCGGGCTCCGAACAAGCCCCGAACACTCCCTAAACATTCTTTAGGATGTTACACACATTATGCAAGCTTAAATGAAAAGATTTGAAATCAAAACTAACGTTCCGTACCATTTCCAAAGACTTGGGTCGTTACACATGAAAAATAATTATATCTGAAAATTAAAATGTATTTCCTCAATTTACATGTGATCCAAATCTAGTTTGGGTGGGATTCTGAAATGTTTTACCACTCTACCAAATTTCCCAAAATCTTAATTTTACTTCAATTTATGATACGTATTTGATGACTTAAACACTTATCAAATATTCTTTATTCTTCTCAAAACATATTAATACATCATCTCACTTCATACTTTATTACATTATTCAGTTCGATTTTTTATTTCCCATTCATATTTTCTAATTATGACGAAGAAATTTGATTCTTGATTAAATTTCTCTATACTAACCCCTTTTCACCAATTTAAAAGCATCATAACAAAAGAAAATATTTGAGAAAAAATTCTTCTCATTACACTCCTTAAAACCAACTCATCGTTATAATATCCTCAATACAATGGGGAAAATAGATTATTCATTATGTTTCTCTCCAAAAAAAGTAAACATATGAGAGCAATTCTTCAAACATATTTAATTTCTTGAAGACATTATCATTCTCTTCATTTCATTAAACAAAGTATCTTTTTTCTAATTAATCTATCCATGTCATCGTTAGTAAGATATTATTAACCCACTTAACATGAAAAGTATTAATAACAAATAATATTTTTTATTTTATCTTAACTCCCTAAATAATGAAAAAAATTTCCAACTTGAAAACAATTTAAAACTCATCTTAATGAATAAAGGTTGACTACATTGTTCATTGATCACTAATTTTCTTCTTCCTATTAGTCACCACAAACTTATCTTATTTTATATATTTATTTTTCCCAAAAAAATTCCGACAAAATAATTATTCCACTAATAAAATTTTCTAATGATATTTAAAATACATCAACTATACAAATCGGCAATAGAATCCAATTTGATGAATCAGTGGAACACTGAATCCGAGAGAACTATTCCAATGTCTTCAACTTCAAAAACTTATATTCTTTTATGAATATGATACCAATGAAATTTTAGTAATTAGTTTCTTAATAAAAATATTTATATCTCCTTGTTTTTTCTATAACTAACAACTATCATCTTCATCTTCTCACATTATGATCAACATTTCTTAGCCTTCAAACAATTCTATGTCAAGTAATCTCATATTGATGGACTAAGTCTATAAATCATCATCTTGTGGAAATTTACTTCTTTTACAAAACATTTTTTTTTCAGAACATCCCCATGACAATGAATAAATTGAATACCAACTTCAACACCATTTTACTGATAATTGAATGTTTTGTAACTTCCCATCCTTTCAAGAATATTCTTTCCTTCTTTCCAATCACTCATCCATACAATTGGTAGCACCATATCTCTCCCATTAATTCACCATTATTTTATAACAAGTATTTAAAAAACATATAATTTATGAGAACTCAAAGATCAAAAAATCATCATTTGGGTTACATCAGATCAATGAAGAACCCAATTCTCTTCCTCATTAACATTAGAAAACTCATTCTAGAACTAAGGTGAGTATGATTCGTCTTTTCTTACAAAAAACATTTACCAAATCTGGGGTAATTTCTCAATCATTTTGAGTATGATTTTCAAAAAATAATGGTTTGTATAATCACAAAAAAATACAATGTTTAGGTGATTTATTTCATTTGACAACAAAATACAATTCTCTTAAAAAAACTTCTTCCAGCATATGAAAACCTTATCCACCCAACTTGTTCTTAAAAGTATTTGCCCTTAGATTTTGTTGTTAACCAATATTTATAAATAAATGAACATTTTAACCTAATTAAATGGATTAATTATCCGCAATTCTAATCATATGTGAGCTAAATCATTATAGGAAAAAAGAATTATTGAAAGCGATACTATATTTTCCAAGAATAGTGACTTATGAAAACATATTCAACATTTCTTCAAATCATTATTAACTTCTTCAAAATTACAACAAATAAAATTTTCCTAAAACCACTACAACAAAAAGTTATAATAGTTCACACAATTACATATAAGATTCATATATTTCAAACAACTCTCCCTTTTTCGTGCTTCCTTAAACATTTTAGCACATAAAAATGGATAGGTTTATGTAACATTCTCCCCTTTGAAAAAACTGTCCATAGACAAGATAAGAGACGATAAAAATTACATACCTCAACCTTGATTATAAGGTGGTTGGATGACCATGTTCTACCATATTTTATAAAAATGTTCTTTCAGTAAAGGTTTTGTGAAAATTTTAGTAACTTGTTGCAATGTAGAAACATACTCCAGTTTCAATTTGTTTTTCTCCACATGATTTTTTATGAAATAATATTTATATACATATGTTTTTAATAATAATGATGTATATTATTTATGGATAGGTATATGGAACTAGGATTATCTAAAAACAAAATAAAGGGTAACTTTACTTCAACAAGTAAATCATTCAATTGAGTGGTCAACCATATATGTTGAGTAGTGGCTTGAGTTGAAAAAACACACTCATATTTATTTATTATAAGAGTTCCTAAATTTTGTTTCTTGGTATGCCAAATAACACAACATTTTCCTAAAACGAAAAATCCACAATATGTGGATCTTATATCATAAACATTTCCATCCAATAAATATCTTAATACCCAAACAGGTGAGTAATTTCTGAGATATCATTCCTGATTCTGAAATTTTATATTCCTTTTATATATTGGACAATCTCAATCCATTTAAGAAATGTGATTGTTTTGAAGAATTATGAAAATTTTCAAGTAAGGTGAGAATATAAATAGTATTGGGTGCTCAAGAATTAAAATACAAAAAGCTTCATATCCACTTCCAAAACTATTTATGATCAACATTAATTACCTTTGGTATCTTTAGTCAAAATTGTTCCCACCGATATCACTGTGGAAATAGGTTTTGAAATATCCTTTTATAACTTCTTAAGAAGTTCCTTAGTATACTATTCATGAGAATAAAAAATGCATTTCTTATTTTTTATGATTTTTTACCCAAGAAATTATTTCATTTCTCCTAGCATGGACATCTCAAGAAACTTTTTCATCTCTTTATAAAATCATTCACATTTCCTTTCATCATTACCCACCAATATAATGTCACTAACATAAACAATTATGATGAGAGGAAAATTATTTTTTAATGTATAGATTTTTATAAACTAATCCATTATTATGAAACCTCTTCCTCAATAAAGTATCTAATTTTGAATAACGTGTACTCAGATATTTGTTTCCCATTAAATTATTTCTTAAACTACCACACATAACATTCATGTTCTGCAAAAAACAAATCTATATGGTTGATGAATGTAAAATTCATCCTGAAGACCACGATTCAAAAATTCAAATTTCACATCCATCTGAAAATTTTGTTAACTTCATTATGCCAAAATATAAATAATGATTCTGATTTTTTATAACCTTTATACCTAGTAAAAGTTTCATCAAATTAAATTCATTCAATTTTAGTAACCTTTGAAAAATAATCATTCTTTATTCTTTATCACATTACCATATTCATTCTTCTTGTTAAAGAAAAAACCATTTTATACCAATAACATTTTTCTGTTGTATTTTAGGAATTATTTCCCACATAAAATTGTTTTTAATCCGATCAAGCTCTTCATTAATAGACTGAATCAATTCTAGTCTCTCACAATCATCATTCACATCTTTCAGCTCAACTTTTGAATACCTATAAGTATGTGTAATTTTTCTTCTTAATTTAACCTTTAATGTTTATCACCAATAATTTTTTTAGCTAAAAATTTCTTCCTCATACTGGGATGAGATCTTTGATATTCAAACTCATCACTAGAAAAAGATAATTCCTATTTTTAATCTTGAGTAGGATTACCATGGTTGGTATTCTTATCAGAATAGTCACCAGTCATTCTTTAATCATAGTTATCTTCCTTTTAATCATGAGTTTGTTTATCTTCCTCAGCATTTTCATTTAATTTCATATCAAATGTGTCAACTAATCTTTCTAAATTTTTGTTAAATCATATATATCCTTTTACATATGAAGCATAGTAGAGAAAAGTTCTATCTTCACATCTCAGCCAAAAATTTCAAAGGTTTACACCTTTATTATTTATAATGCATGGACTCCAAAAACTCTTAATTGTTTCAAAAATAGTTTTTTCATAAAACATTTCATACGGGACCATATCAAAACTTGGTCTATAGAAACATTAGTTTTTAAAATAAATAGAAGTGCAGATGGCTTAACTACAAATGTAATGAAAAATACCATGTTCAAGAAACATAGTTCTTCTTATTCCATCCACACTTCTATTCTTCCTTTGATACACACAATTTTTTAGAGGAGTGTAAGGTATACTAAACACATACATAATATCATGATTCTTAAGATAATTTTCAAATTCTTAATTTCTTAATCACAACCATTGTCAGTTATCACCTTTATTACTGAATAAAATCACTACTTCTCAGGTTTCCTCAGGGTACTTTTAAAAAAAATTAGAACATATGAATTTTGTTTCATGTACATAACACAAGTAATGTGGGTAAAAAAATTAATTAAAGTGATGAATTACTTATCTCAATGATTTTTTCGCCCACATATATTGGAATGAATAAGTTCTAGGTGTCTTTTTAAAAAAATATATTCATTTTCTATATAGAATTATAAATCATTACATTATAAAATATTATGTATCAACAATATATTAATCTTGAACTATCATCAATTCCCCAGTCACTATATTACATTTATATGTTTCTCATGTTTATCTGACACATGCGTACCATCCTTTTATACCACAACTAATTTTCATCTAGCATTAAAATTTAACAAGATTTTTGTATTTCACCAACATGGAATAAGATTGATTTTGTATGTTGGACTCTTGTAACTATCTTACCATCATCCTCAGTTTACACAAAAAACCTATTTTTCCTAAATATTTTTTTAAAATCATCAATATTTTTTGAAACACATAGCATGTGTTGTTTCATATCATATACATATAATGAATTTTTAGATTTCGGCTTTTCTTCCCCTATAAGGGTATATCCAACAACTTTGATTCAAAGTGATTCATCTTTTTCAAATGTCACTACAATTTATTTTAATTATTTCTCATTCATAAAAAATTTTAAATATCCTATCACATGATAAGAACAACCATGATATATAATCCAAGTTTCTTCCGCTTTTTTCGTTGGGAGTGGTCTCAAAAATAAGAGACTTTTTATTCCCTTTATCTATATTAACTTCAATATTTTGAGAAATGATAACAAAATTTTGTTATGTCAGTAAAAAAACAAGGCATCCTTTCTAAGGGTTTCAAGGATTTTCACATCATTGAAAAGTATTTCCATGTATTGGAACCAATTTTTAGTTTAGACAACAACCATCTCAGTTTTTTTCAGAACATATTTTCCAAAATTATTCCTTTGATTGAATTGAATCCACCTCAGAATTTGACTTCTATAGTTTGTGAAATAGTAGTTACATTTTTGATTAAAAAAAAACAAATTCTACATATATTGAAATCCACCATAGTACCAGAGTATCCATAGAAAGAGTATTGGCATATGAAACCTTTATACTTCTCAAATTTATGAGTATGTTTCTCAACAACCTTTCTATCTTTCTTAGTATATATTGTTTGGCCACCAACCATTAAATTATCAACTCAAATCTTTTTTTTTACTTGGCTATCTTTTCAGCCTAATCGAAAGTAATAAAAACTTTTTTTGGACTCATGATTTTTATAAACATTAGACTTCATGGATGTGTGGTTCTTATCCACATACATAACTTTCCCAACATTCTTCTTATCAAAATCATTTCTTATTTCATCTCAACCATTGAAGTTAGTTTTTTTTCTTCTCAGATGTACCCTTTATAGAGATCTCAACAACTTTAAATATATAATTATTGAATCCTTTAACCCCCTTTTCAAGTTTATAAAGTTTTTATTGTACAATTTATAAGTCTTATTGTTTTTTCCTTCAACATAACTTCCATATGTTCATTTCGATTCATATATTCATCAAGATATTTCTTCAAATCATCTATATCTTATAGTATCTTGAATTTATAATTAGGAAAACCTTATTGATTTTTTATTTATTATTCATTACTTTTCAACTTCTAGATTTTTTTCTCAACCCACCAAATCATTATGAGACAATCCTTCAATTCTTTTTCCAAGTAAAATTTTAATTGAGATTCTTCTTCTTTAAATCTGATTCTTCTGAAATCTTCATTATTAGATATTGTAATAAATGTATTTTCAATATTATCAAAATAATATTTTGATTTAGCATCACCTTATTATTTTTTATTATATTTAGACAAGAACCATACCCTTTTGGTTTTGTAGAATTAAGTATCATTTCCATTAGAATAAGATGTATCCTTATAACCATGTTTAATCCATGGTCTCATAAGCCATATATCATCTTAATCTCTCTCTCTCTTATTATTTAGTTATTCAATGAAAATTGAACTCAAAGTGATTAAAAAATCCACATTTAAATAATTTTAAGGGATGCTTGAATTTTTTACTTACATATATATATTTTCATATTTCTAGAGAACATGGATAAACATTCATCAAGAATTTTTCTATACCTCATTTTTAGAATCAGATTCACTAGCTTCCTCTTCAACAATAATCTTATTTGAATTTTACTTCTTGGAATCCTTAGAGGACATTTATCAATAATTTTATTTACCTCTTATAGCATTTAGATTATCATTTCATAATTTATGAGAGTGGTATGAAAATCATCCAGAGATAATGTTTTTGGATCTCTTATTCCATAAGGAAACATTAGCATCAAACTTTTCAAAAATAATTATCATGATATTTTTAGAAAATATAGATTCTTTTACTATTTAAGTGAGACATATGATAGTGCTAAAAATGTCATTCACCCTGGTAAAGAAGTAACCAATATATGCATATTCACAAATCATGAGATATTAATACTTCATCCTCCAGATGTTTAATTTTTCTTACTTTGATTTTTATTTCTTTCATAAATGTTTTTCGGCTTATCCCATATACCTTTGGTTGTGGAAAAAACATCTATCTTTAAAAATTATCTTTTAGAGAGAGATTATAGTATAATATTCTTATCCCTTTCCTCATTCTCATGATTCTTATGGTCAACAGATTTTAGTGGAGCTCTATCATCAATAGGAGCAAAACGATCTGTTACAGCTTCCAAAAATTAATATCTATTATAAATAATACAAGGAAACATTATATCTATGTAGATATGATATGTAATACCATTGAAGACTAAAATATCATTAATGTTTACACAATTGATATTCTCTACCAAAATGTTCTTCTACAAATCTATAGCAAAGAGTAAACAAATAGAATATGATGTGATACTAATTGATAATGCATAGTAGGGTTAATGAATCACTCACATGAAGAGGGGGTGAATTAGTTATATATTTTTATTTTTATTTTTCTATATTTTAAAATAATGTTCACCTCCTATAAAAGAGTTTCTACCAAAATGAAAAAACCCAAACACACATCAAAATAAAGACAATAATTCACAAGGCTCACTACTAGAGAAGAGCAGAAATGTCTTTGGTATCGTATGTAAACAATATAATATCACACAATCCACTAGAAAAATCCTTTGGTATGGAATAAAATGAGTAGGATATCACCTTACACTTGTGTAACACTATATTGAATAAAATAGTACATGTTCTTCAATTATCATGAAATGATGTAATAAAATTTTTGTGACAAACATGTTATGATACTGCTTGATCAAATTTCACAAATATTTTCTAAAAAACAATTCTTCACTTCTATACTAAGTAGAAGGCATGAACTTAATAGAATTTGTAATGATACTCTGGATTTCCTAATTCTACACCCTGGTATAATTTCTTGATAAGGAAATATAATTCTCTCAGAATATAGTTGTGACAATACTGAAATACATCAATAAGAATTGAAAAATCCCTGTCTGATTCCAAAATATGAATCTATACATAATTATTATGATATTGGATCTTCTCTTTTCTTTTATTGTTTTTATAAAATTCCTTAGGTAATCAAAATCTATAAATTTATTATCTGTTGAATTCTATAGTGCTCTACCTTATCTATTTTTCATCCATAAACACTACTTATGTTAGGAATGTGCAATGTACTTTAACTATTTATAGGTGATCCAAATATGTTTTTTTTTAGATTCTAAAAAGACTTTCTACTCAATCAGATTTGATGAAATCTTGATTTTCCTTGAAATATAGATACATATTTTACTTATTCAACACTTTTAAACTCTTCTCTCTTCTTCTTAAAACATCTCAAAACATCAGATGACTTCACAATTTCATTTAATATATAGTATAAGTCCAATTTCACATTCATATTTTTCCATTACATTGAATACAATGGATTCTTTATTATTTTTATCTATACCAAAAACTTTTCACTAATTGAAAATCTCTATACCAAACAAATAAGTAAACATAAGAAATATAGGTCTTCACATTATTATCCTTTGAAAAAACTTATCATTTTGATATCATCATTGTAATGGGGACATAATTTTCTACATTATATTTCTCTATATGAAATGAAACATATGAGAACCATTATTTAAGATTCTTAAACTACTTCAAGAAATTATTCTTATCTTCATTTCATCTGACCAATGAAATTTTTTCCATTAATGTTAATAGTGTCAGCTCCAGTATGATAGTCTAACCCATTTGATACAAATAACTGGAAATAAATAAAATTATTCTTTTCTATGGAACCACTAGATAAGGATAAAATATTTCCAATCTAGAAAATAATAAAAATTCATCATGATAAGAAATAGATGACTACATAGTTGATTGATCTATGATTTTCTTCTTCATATTGGTTGCCAATAACTTTTATTAATTTTTATATTTACTGGTCCCAAAAAAATCCATATAAAAAAATTATTCTTCTAAAAAACTAAGTATATGATATTCAAAATATATCAATAATATGAATCAGTGTCAAATTCCATTACGATAAACAGGTGGTATACCGCATCCGATGGACTAGTTCCAACTGCTTCTAAATCAAAAAGTAATTTTATTCTCTAAATATGATACTAATGAACTCTTAGTACTTGGATAATTTATTAAATATTTATATATCATGGATTTTTAGTCTGACTAAAAACTAACATCTTGATCTTCTCACATTCTGATCAACCTACTCATCCTTCAAAAAATTTTGTGTCCAGTAATATGATATAGTTATACTTAGAAAAGAAAATATTTTTCTTTAAAATATTTTCTTCTTCCATAAAACTTCTTCAGGTATCTTGACTTTCTAAGGAAATTTAATTTGTTAGAGATCATATTCAACATTGTCTAACTTATAATGGAAGTTTTTGCAACTTACCATCCTTTCTAGTAACTTCTTTCATTCTTTCAAATTATTCTTCAATATGATTGGTAGAACAATCTATCTCCCTTATATTAATAAATCTTGTATTATATGTTTTTAAAATACTTAAGATTTATGATAACTCCATGATTGGAAAATAATAATCAGGATCAAATCATATCCATGAATAATATGACTTCCTTCTTCATTATAATCAGAACCTCATTTGGGACCCAAGGTGAGTCTGATGATATATTTAATTAATAAAACATATTCCCAATATGATGAAATTTCTTAAGAATTGTGAGTTCAATTTTATGAATACAATGGTTATTCTGATCACTAAAAAATACCAATTTTAGGCAATTTAGTAACTTTTTAAAAAAGAAAATTCTCTTAAAACAACTTTATTCCGCATGTGAAAACAATATCTATCTAACGTGTCCCTAATAAATATTTATTCATTTTATGGATGACTGAAGTTACCCATGTTGTTGTTCATAATATAGGAGAGGTTTCATAATTTTATTGCTAAGGAAAAGAAACAAATGGTATTTCATAACAAACATAAATATAATATTTTATTTTCCAAGTGAATGTGGATATTAGTGGCCAAAATATATAATATAATATAATTTAATGTTTAAACACCTTCAAATAAAAATATTTGTGAAATTTTATGTGGCATTTTAAACATTACCTTTTATTTTTACACCATTTTTTACCGATTTTAATGATAATCATGCTATTAAACTTTTCAATACATAAGGATTATAAATTTAATTCATAGATAACAATTATATGAAAAATGGCTAGGGGATAATATCTGAGGCCATATCCCATCACCCTTTAACTATTTTAGAGTTGTTATGAATTTTAAATTATGTAAAAATGTATTATTTTACATCAAATTGAATTAAAGTAAATTAATGAGTTATTAATATATTTTGACTTTATAGAAGTCAATACTATAAGGTAATTAAAATAATAATCTATTAAATATGAATTATAAATTTTTAATAACTATAAAATAAATGATAAAACTTAATTAATCCAAAACAAATTATTATTTTTTATTTTCAAAATCAATTTATTTGATTTAAAAAATAATTTTAGAATACATTTTGACATTGTTTTGGAGTTATTTTATATAAATATACAATCACTGTAAAATAATAAAATTCTACCAAAATAAAAATAATTTTTTGGTTAAAAATAAAATTTCACATGCACTAATAACATCTCATTGTCCTTATTTTAGCACATAAGTGATGTTAAAAGTAAGAGACTCAAATTTTAGAATTTCCCCTTACATAATATAGTAATACAGTCATTATCAATAAAAAATATAAATTTTTTTCTATATCTATCAATATTAAATGATTATTTTAGATCTAATATAAATAAATTTAAATAATAAATATTATTTAAATATTTTTATGGCTTTATGAAATTAATTTTATCCTCAGTTACTTAATTTAATCATACCTAGGTGAAAAATATTTAACACATTTAATATTAATAATGAGGAAAAATAAACCTATATTCATAATTTCACAATTATGATTCCAAATATGTAATAAAATTTTGAAGATTAAATTTCTATAATTAGAAGAAGTAAATCTATAAATAGGTGTGAAAAATCCAATGAAACCTGTTTTTAGAAGAAATGTGTTTTGAATCAAAAAATAAAATTCATTATTATCACATTGCAATTAAAAACCATTATATTAATGAAATATATTTTATTTAAAATATAATTTATACATTTCCTCAAAATTATTCATCAATAGTGATTAATTTAATTTATTAACATAAGAAAAATTATAATAAAACAATTCTTTCAAAAAAACATCTATTTTTACTCTCAAATAATTTTATCAATTGATAAATAATGATTTTTTTCTACAAATATTTTTACAATAGTTTATTTTATAAATTATTTAGTTCTATATATGTAAACATTTTGGTTGGGTAATAACAAACAAATTAAATTATAATAATGTAATAGTATAACATGGTTCGTTCAAACTCATTTTTTCATATTATTAAATTTTTCTAATATATAATATTTGTTTTAGATGAAATATATATAATAATTTTGGTTATTATATTCCTTCTTACCAAACCATTTTTTTGATAAATGTTGACATTGCTCAAGTGTACATGTGGACTGCCACCTCCATAATATGATGTGATTAATATTTCATATCTCTATTACTTTTCTTGTAATAATGATAAATTTTAAAGATTGTGTGATATTTATGATATAATAATTATTTTATAAAGGTGAATTACAATTTTCATTTCATTTGTTCTGTACATCGAAAAGTGGAAACATCACTCATGTGAATGTATAGACTAAAATCTATATAAAGGGGTGTAATTATTTTTTCAACGGAAATAAATCATTATAGTTATCAATATGTTTATAATGATAAAATGTTATACTTATTATATAATTAATATTATATAGAAGATGTAACAATGATCAATTTGTAAGGACCCAAATTGATGAAACATAAAAAAATGAGAAATGAAGTAGTTAACACTGGAAATTATGAAATTAATAGAGGGTTGTTTTTAAAATTGTGTTAAACTATCATAATTAGATCATATATGATGTTATAATTGTGGAGTATTTTATGTAATAGAATTAAAATTAATGAAAATTTATTATGCCGGAGGTTAGAGTGGTTGAAAATAAAGTCGAACATAAGGCAATAATTCATCATATCAATATTATTTTGTTTAGATAAGTTTTATGTTATGGATATATACTACACCATTAACATATTATATCTTAGAGACTTAATGGTATTTAATGTTATAGTTCAAATTATTTAATCCAAGGGGTTTTGATTCTTGAGTTATATAATTAGTAAGGGTTTATCATCTCAAATTATCTTATTTGGGACATTTGTTACCTTATATAACTATATCCTTTTTTGATATTTATATAATACCCATATTATATGTTTTAAATTTAAAATAATTATATTCATGTAACATAATTTTTCATTTGAAGTTATTTTTTCCTAGGGGATATAATTAAAAAGATACCACAAGAGTAATATTTTTCTATTACAATCTCTCTTTTACCATGATAATTTATGCTCAAATTTATGATGAAAAAATTATATAATATATCTCTCAAAAAACAATTTAATTTTCTTATCCTCATTTTTTAAATATTTCAGCATTTTCACTCATTTTTCAATCCAGTAGTATATTTGGGTCCCAATAAATATTTTTAAGGATAATTGGCCCTTTTTTCAATTTTTTCAGGAATATTTTTATTTCATATCCATATTTTACATAAAAAAAATTCTTATTTTTTTTCTATTTCAAAATGAGTTATTAATTAAATTTTTACAAATTTTTAACCATCTATAAACTTTTTAAAACTTTTTTTTTCTATTTTCGAACAAAGTATGTTTTACAAAAGGTATTAATAGAACCTTTGTTTTAACATACACCACATGAATGGATTTTCCAGTCTTCATTACTACTCTATAATTTTATGATTACTTTATAATTTTCCATCAAATATTTCAAAAAATTATTTTTCGTAAAATTTTTATTTTTTTAGATTTAATATAACTGTTTTTGAAATGAAAAAAAATCTCCAAAAAACGTCCGAGTGAAAAATTAAAGGTATTTTAATATATAACAACATCCTTTGATGTTGGTTATTTTTTATATTTTATATGATCCAATGTTTTCATATTTATTTATTAGATAGATGTTTTGTAATGATGATGATGAAATATTGAGAAATTTTTTTTTTCTTTTTTCATGTGCTTTTTTATGATTAAATGATAAATGTATTCAAGATCTTTTTCCATACATATGAATAAATTATGTTTATATGATGGGTGGGTCCATTATTTCCCTCTGATACATTTGGAAAATATTTATGTATTATGATCTAAATGAGTAGATAAGAGTTTAATCCAAAAATAAGTTATATTGGTGTTTATCCCAAGCATAATAAATGTACATTGGAGGTTATACAGTACCCAAAATAGGTACTTGGGTAGTTATTATAAGCCTTAAATGTGAATAAAATTTTGGTTGGTAGCCTTTAAATATGTTTTATATGATTATAATTTACCATAATTTATTCAAAATTTATAAAAAAGATCTTACAACAATGTTATTCTCTTATAGTTTATTTTCTATTTTTAATTTTTTATTCATGTCTTATAAACTTCAATGATTTATTCCATGACTCATGATTATGATATATGAATTATTAGATATGAATTTAAAAATCTATAATCTTTTTCCCATAATAATATGATCATTTTATAAATAAATGATGATTGATATTTTCCCTGTTTACTATAAAGGTAATATAATATCACTATTAATTATTATTTATTTTCCCTTAGATGGGTAGAATGTTTTTATGTATGACAAGTGTATGAGGGGTTAATGTTGTCATGAGCTATGTGGAACATGCTATAAATATTTTATATACCTAATATCTGTATAACCTGTTTCCTTAGACACTAAAACATTATAGTTCTATCATGGATCATAATGATATGTAATGAATATTGACCTAATAATATGAAGATATTTTTCTCTAAATTTTTTATCCCATAACATTTTATTCGAGTATGGTTCGTTAATTTTTAGAAACTAGGATGAGAAATCATTAGCGAGAACCCTTTGGATAAGCTAAATTATGGGATACCATACTATGATATGGTAAATAAAATAATGTGGTTTCCTTAGAAAATACATACCTATTTAGAAACTATAATCTGGATGTGATTCACCTAAGGGTAACAAATCAGAATGATATGGATTAGGTATTAACTTTATCAAAACTAGTGCATTATTACTGGTCCTAAGAGTTCACACTAAGTTAGAAATTACCTAGGGTAATTTTGGGTTTAATTTAGATATTATATATGATTAATTATGATGGATTTGAATAGATAATTACTATGAGGAAAATATTTCAAAACTAAGGTTTCATTTCTTGAAAAAATGGTGTCATGATTTTGACAAGATATGAAAGATTATTCAAGATCATGTGATTAGTTACTATAATTATTATTACTCATAAAATTATTTTTATATAGTTAATTGATGGATCACAAATTAATCATGTTAATACTGAATTTCATAGACAATTTAATTATTTTACTCAAGAGAAACCAAATTATATGGGAGTTGGCATGTGAAGATTTGTGATTCTTCCTAACTAACTATCCTGATATACGATTAACAACCTAAAACATTGCTCTGTTTCCAGGTAACCCAAATATCAAAAAAAAATTATATTCATAAAGACTATATAGGAAAAATGATTCACCATCCTATATGATAAGAATAGGGGAAGAACAACCTTGGATAATTTCATAATGGTATAGGAAGATGTTTTATGCTTAGAAAATAAGGGCATAGAGTAATAAATTTAAAGAGAAATATGAATACTTTAATGGATAAAAATAAATTAAAACTTAATATACTAATTATAGATCAATGTCTTTTGTGTGGGGAACTATGGAATTATCTGATCCAATTACCTAATATAAAGGATAACTATTAGACCAAGGAAATGACTGTGTTATTATAATCTTCGAAGTTGAATGATTAAAGTGTTTATGTAATTAGATTCATGAATTATGATATTCAAGTATCTTATCAATGATATTTGATTTAAATGAATCATGAAACATCTAATCAAATTTTATTTTTATTTAATTAAGGAATTAAAATCATATTTTGAGCCATATTGATAACCAAGAAAAGTGATTTAGTGGTGATGTGATATTTTTATTGGAAAACACATTATTGAGGGATATATAATCCAAAATGTTTCTCTAATATTGGATTAATAGTTTTTATTGGGGATAAATAAATGGATGATTTTTATAATTAAAATTATATAGTATTGGTGACTAGGTAATTGATTTGCGATTTGATTAAAATGCGATTTAGAATGAATTTTATTGAATTTTTGTATTTATGGAATGTATTTAATAGTTTGTGATTTTGTTTAAGGAATAAGGATGAGGTAATTTCTAGAATAATTATTACTTTAATTTAAATTTTATGGTGATTTAAGTTATTTTTGTAATGGATTATAATTCTTAAATTGAATATATGATCATGATATTTATGTGTTTGGTGGTTGATATTATGGACTACTTTATGTATTTTATGAAAACTCTTAAAGTTCATCAAGGAAAAGGGTATCTGATCAACGGATTTTTATTATTTAGTTTCTATAATTTTTTTAAATCTATTTTTGAGGCATTTTAATGATATGTATTTATATAATGGTTTGTGTTGAGCTTTGGATGTTATTTTTGTAGATTTAAAAAATTAATTATTCTTATGAATATTTATCCACTTTTGATAACTTTTTCTAAAATTTTTGTAATAAATATCTAGAGATATAAGGATGAATTGCCTTTATTTTATGGGTATTTTAATCTAATAAAATTTAATGGTAGTACTTTGGTCATGAAAAAATCATCTTGAATATTAATTTTATAGAGTAAGGGATGATATAGAAGTGCACATTGATCGAAGAAAAACTAATTGATGAAACTATACTTTTGAAAAATAATGAAATCAAATAAGTATATTTTATCATGTTCTATATATTGATTATAAAAGAAACCCTCAACTCTATGAAATGGATCTTAAATTAAAAATATTTTAATTTTACTTACATTTCTGATTAATTGATACTCTTATACACCCATCACTTCTTTATGGTTTTATGGTCGTTTACTTTCTCTTTACAGTGGCCTCAATCACCCTCAATTATTATTTGAAATTATGTTTCTCATCCATAACCATGTTTCCACTTCCCTATAATGTTTTCATTATCGGGTAACCTAAAATTGTTATATACCAGGGATCCTTTATATGTCTTACTTCCCTATTGGAAATGAATATTTATTTTCCCTTTATACGATATGATTTTTTGAAAAAGGTATATTCAAATATCAAAACCTTTATTACCAAGATAAAAAATGAGATGATTTTTTTTATTTATGGAGGGGATATAACAACCTAAAATTTTAGTTTAAAATAATACTATCCTCAATATAATTCTTAACATTTTTCCCTGAGATTTATGTGAAATATGATATAGAATAAAAATATTATATAAATCTGACTTTTATATCCTAACAGTTAAATATGCAATATGAATAAAAATAAAATATTATAAAAAATATGTCAAATGGTTTAAAATCATGAAAATTCATAGATTAATTAATAATAAATAATTACACTATTTTTAGTAAAGTCATTTTATTTTTCAAAAGTAATTTTTCTTCAAAATGGTTTATATTGCATTTTGTTGGTGAAAATTAGAATTAAAATAAAAAAATTATAAATTTTATATTATCAAATTAATATCTTTTTTTTGAAATTATCTATTCAATATTATCATTGGGAGGATTTTATTATGTTTTCTAAAAAAGTTTATTTTCCAGTGAATAGTGAAAATATCTATATTTTATAATTTTTTATTAACTTCACTCAATGAAGTAATTTAAATCAATAATTAGGTTTTTAATTTTATATTAAACAAAAATATATCTCCTTTAATTATAATGAATCTAATTAATTATATGTAAAATAATATTATACTTGATTTTGATATACGTTCATTTTAGAGCTTCAAAATCCATTGAATTAAAATACAATTTCTATGCATAATACATTTTTATGTTTAAAAATTAAGTTAATAAATATTGATAAATTTTTAAATAATATATTAAATAAAATATATTTTCATTTATTTTATAGATTTTACTGGGATAAGAATTGATGTAAATTTAGTTTTATGCATAAATGTTTGTTTCTAAAAATGGATAATCTTTAAATTTTGTGCACTTATATTAAAGATAATATATAATATTTATAGAAAGAAAATACTGTAAAAATATTTCCAAATATTTAATAATAATTTATAAATTTATTAATGATACTACATTCATATATCTAATAACTATTAATTAAAATAAAAAATTGTTCGTTACTGTGATTGTGGTTAAAATGTGTTTTTGGGTTCGTGATCCATGAGATAAAAGTAATATTTCCACATAATAAATTATAATTTTTATTTTCTAGAGATATTTTAACTGTATATTATCTTAAATTCTAAATATTTTCTATTTTTAAATATTAAACTTTTCAAAGATATTAATTATATTTAAATCTTTTAAGTAATTCGAAGTATGTCCTATCCATAAATTATAAAAGGACACCTTATATCCAAACATATTCAGAAATTTTTATCCTCTTATCCTGACTAATATCTATAAAATTTATTTCTTAACATCACTCACTATGTATTAATGTTTCGGGTATGATCAAAATACAATCCTTTCAAGGCTTATGGTGTAAGTCAATGGATATTTTTCAATGTAGAGGTATAACTCTTAACTCAGTACTTACAGTTATTTTTGTTTTTAAAACTTCTTTAAAACTATTACACCCATAATAAAATAATGAAACTAATATTATTAATATACTTGAATATTATTTTTATTATTACTTAATAACAATTTCCCAGATCTATTTCATGCAATGGGAAAGTAATGTATTGCTCACGCATAGGTGTGGACTACTACATCCATGTAGCGGTATTATTCATTTCCATCACAATATTTAATTTTTTATTATATGATAATTATGAAATAATTATTCTTCCTTAATTATAAATATTCTACATTCATACCATTAAATCCATAAAAAATGATAACCTCGCTTGTGCATATGTGTGGACTACCACCTCTACGAAGTGAGGTAAACACTTTTTTATTTCCACCACACATGGAAAGTAACAATGATATATTCAATTAATATAGATTTTATTTGAAAAATAATAATGATTCTATAAACGTAAATTATCGTTAATTTTTTTATTCCATCCATTAAAATATGGAAACATCAATCATGTGTATGTACAATTATCATCTCCACAAAGTGAGGTAATTCATTTTTCATCACTAATTTAAATGAATGGTTATAAAATTTTATATAATTAATAATTATTAAAATTAATGCATGAATAATATTTTAAATTCTATGGAACCATGATTAATATACAATGTATGTAACTGTCGAAGAAAAACATTCATGATAAATTATGCAATTAACACCCGAAATGGGGATGTGAAAAGAGAATTGTTAATAAATGAGTGTTGTAACTTAATATGTTGATCATTTATGATATAATAACGGTTTAAGTTGTTAATTAATTATATTATTGTAAGTATAATTTTATTATATACATTTTTAGAGTTATTACAAATCAAGTCAAAATTAGGGTAATGTTCTTCGTCTCAATATTATTTAATTGAGACAAGTTTATTTTATTTACATATTTAGGTTTATGTGGTTTATATACTTCCCCTTTTACATGTTACACCATATATACATATAAATTAATTTTAATCAAATATAAGATTCAAATTATTTCATCCATGGGTTTTTTATTCGAATGTTACGAAAGTGGTTATGGTTAGTTATCCAATATTGTCTTATTGGGACTCATGTTTTTTCATGAACCTATATTATTTTATGATTGTTATATACTACCACTTTGATATATTTAATAAATAATATACTTACATTCATGTTATTTTATGTTACATTTGATTTTATTTATTTCATTGGGGTTACAAATCAAATGTTACTATAACAGTATTTCTTTTACGTTACGATTTAACTTTTACGAGGGTAATTTTTTCTTAAATTCTCAATTATGAAATTATATGATATATACCTTCAGAATAATATTAATTTTATTCTACTGTAGTTATTTTAATTTATTTCGTGTTTCCTTTAATTTTCATCTCCTTAAGTAATAAAAATTAAGAAAATAATATTTTATAAAAAACATACCATGTATTTTATTCAATTGAGAGTATTTTTCTTCCATATAGATATTTTTTGAAAAACAATTTACATAATATTTTTTATATTATATAATAATTAATTAAATATATTTTTATCCATGTGTGACTTCATATAATTTTTTTTAAATAAATCTTATTTTTATTTTCCAAATGAGGTAGTTTTAAGAATTATGTGAATGTAATATTTGTTTTAACATGCACCCTTTAAATGGATTTTTCCACCATCATGACATATCATTTATATAAAGCATACATTATAGTTTCCTAGTGTTATTTTAAAATTATTATTTTTCCTAATATTTTGGATAATTAAATATTTAAAATTTGTGATTTTAAAATTAAAATTAAAATTTCCTCAATAAAATAATAAATTTTTATTTTAGTTTTATGTTTATCTATAATGGATTCTTTGATGTCTTGTATGATTTACTAGAGATATGATACATTTTTACCATATTTATTGTTTCCCAATATGGTTTATAATTTTGATGTCGAAATGTTGATGAATCTATTTTCTTAATCCATGGGATTAACTGTGATGAAATAATAACTATTCCTGTGATCTTATGGAATAAATATAAATGGATTATGATTTTTTGATGGAGATATATTTTATATCCCTCCAATTCATTGTACAATTTTTTTTCTATGAGATAATAATCTACCTGGGAGGTTATCCCAAGACTAAAAGATAGTACATAGGTAGTAAGTCTGTGCCCAAAAAGAGTATATGGGTGGTCATCCTATGCCTTTAGTAGGTACATGTCTTGTAATATCAAGCCAAAAATGTGAATAATTTAATGGTGGATAGACTAAAAAAAGATTAATATGATTATAATTATGTGTTAATCTATTTCACTATTTTATAACACAGTCTTATGAAAATGTTATTCTCTCATGACACTAATTTAATTAGATCCTTTATGATTCATGTCTTATAAATATCCATAAATTATTCAATGTCTTGTGATTATGATATAGGAATTTTTTGGTAATATTTTAAAATTTTATTTTCATATTTTAAAACTCTTATGCTCATCTTAGACATAAATGATCATTAATATCTCCTTTGTTTACCCTTATTAGCCACCTAAGTTCACTATAAATATTTTTTCATTTACCCCTAGACTTGAAGAATGTTTTTAATTATGAAATCTATATGAATGGTTTGAGTTGTTAAAAACATAGTTAGAGATGATATAGATCATCAATTTATAACATATTGGGTTTTTTTAAATACTATGTTCGATGGCATACATGTTATACCACATCAAGCCTAAAAAAACTAAAACTTATTATTTAAATGTTATAGGTATTAAATAGCCATTATAATGGAGGTAATGAAAATTATTAATTGAATTATGAAAATATGGTTGACACGTGTATGTATAATTAATTATTTGGGTAAAGATTAATTATAAATGATAATAAAAACTTTTTTAAAAATAAAAGGAAATGTTTTTCGGAAAAAATATTCAACTGTGCACAAGTATTTTTTATAAAAATTATTAAAAAATCACACTTTTTTTATTATATCAATGATATATATATATATATATATTTAATTTTCATTATTTTTTTTATCATTTATCTTATGTGTTTTCTTGACATGAAATAAGAATAAATCCAATTTTACATATAAAAAAAGTATTTTTCTCTAAAAAGGTTGTTTTTCATCCTTTTGTTGGAGCACTTGTTTTAAATATTGTTTTTTACACTTATAAATATTATTTGAAAAAATAAATTTTTTATTTGAAATAAGAATAAAAAAATTTACTTCGGAAGAATTTTCATATCTTTTTCATAAGTTTCACTTTTTAATGAATAATGAAAAATTACTTCATTTAAATTGAAAATAGATTTTTCATCCAAATAATTTATAATATTAAATTATATTTTTATTCATTTTTAATGTATAATTAGACAAATTTTATGTCATTTAATACAATTTGGCTCATTGGAATCAATTTCACATTGAAATTAGATATAAAAACTTTTCAAACACTTGACCATTTTAACTTCAAAAACACATTGTTTCGTACCATCTGGGGAATTAATTTTTACTAATTTATGAAATTTAAGTGAATTTAATTCGGAAAAATGAATTAAATATTTTTAATAATATGTTAAAAATTAATCAAACAATATCTATTTATTTCTGAACAATATTAATATTATCTTTCGAAAATTTTATTACCATAATTAATAGTAAATCATGCAATAGAGGATAAAAATAATATTATAAATATTTTAAAATTACTCTAAATCTTGTTCTAGTTTTATTTTATGATTTATTTTTGACCAAAATAATCCTTGGTCTGATTTTATGACTTCTTGGTTCCACTTTTATGACTTTAACCTCTTGTAGTATTTTATTTTAAAGAAGAGTGAACGATGTCGTACTAATGTTTTAATAACTATATCATTTTCAATATAAGGTTATTTAGAAGTTATCTTATTTATAAAAATATAATGTTTATATATATCCTGAATTTAATTTTTAATTTTTAAAAAATAAATAATTTCATTATAGGATTACACAATGATGATCCAGTAATTGATTAATTAATGCAAATATAAAATAAAGGATATTAAAAAAACTAAAAAAAATAAAATTTGAGATAATTAATGTCTTAAAATAATTTTATAGACTAATTTAAAATTGTAGATATATTTTAAAATAATAATTTTTAATTTATCTTTTTTAATGATATTTTAAAAAAGTCAAGAAATGAATATTGTTAAAATTATCCTTAATGATATTTTAAAATAAATAATATTTTATTAAATAATATATAATCTATAAAAATATATATTTTGGAAAATTATTTGAATAAGGTTTAGAAATTCATAAATTATCCATTTTTGGTTACTTTTTCATTTTATAGAAATTATATTAACACTCAAATTGTATATTACATGATATCACAATAAGAGTTAAAGGAGTTAAATAAGGATTATGATAAAAAGGTAATGATTAAGAAAATAAAAAAATTCTTTTTAATTTTCTATGGACTAATGAATTTTTTCCTATAATCATCCAATATTTTTTATCCTTTTGTAATATAAAATAATTTAATATTTTGAATGATTCCAAGAGTGAGCCTACCCTCTCTTATAAAAGGGAACCACATGTTATAATTTATTTTCACATAAAATCCTATATGGTTCATAAAATATCTACAAAAATACCTTCCTAGAATCTCCAATAAAATTCTATATCTTTTAGTTTAGGATTCACAACAACCTTAGTGGTCTTAAGGTGGTAAGAAAAGGAGATCGTCCGAAGAAGTGGTATTGTTTTAATCAAGTATTTATATTCTATGTAATCATTAAATTTATTCACATATCCTTTATAAATGATAAAATAATAAATACAATATCCCAAAAATATTGATATTTTATAATTTTAATATATTCACTTAAATCTATCTCCACTTTCATCAAATTGGAAAGCAATTATTCATTCATGTGTACGGTAGACTACCACATCACAAACCAATATATTTATCTTTCCACTATCATCTATCAAAAACTTTTTATAATTATTTAATTAATGTATAAAAATTATATAAATTAATTAATTATAATTATTAAAGGATAATATATCATTTACATTTTCACATTTCCTTGCACATAAAAATGACATCGTCATTCATGCATACATGAGAACTATCACCTCCACGGAATGATGTGATTAAATTTTCTTCACCATATAACATTAATGATATATATTAATATATATGAATTTTTAGTATGATATTAATGATATTATTTAAATTATAGAAAGGTAAAATGATACTTACCTTCTTTCCATAATGATCATTGAAAATTGGAACTTTTACTCATGTGTACGTACGACCTACAATCTCCATGACTATAATGTAGTTTGATTTAAAAGTATAATTTATGTATAAAAGTGATTATTATGTCATGAAAATTATTTTGGAAATAATTTAGTAATTATCACTTTTAATATTTATATCATACAAAATTCATTTTGGAATCAAGTACCGAATGTCATCAAAACATCTGACATGAACATAAATAATTAATTAATAATTATAAAATGATAATAAGTGATATAAAGGGAATTATAAAAATTAAAAATGATATCAAGAAATAAAATAAGTGACCTATGTTTGTTATTCATTAAGATAGATATTGTACATGATTAGTCATACTAATGGTAAGGGCCATTATTTAAAAAAACTCTCTTAAGGTTACTTTTTGAACCATTTTTTTAGAATCCAAAAAATAATATTTTTTAAAATATAAAACACAAAATAATTCCATAATTTCATTCCAAATTAAATTTTGGATGATTATATTAAACATTTTTAATTTTAAGTTAAAATAAAATATATTGATTTTTCAGTGTGTATCTTTCTATAAAGAAAAGTGATTTCAATGTGAAGAATTTATTTTTATGCTATATTTATGTGTTATTCTTGTGTTATAGTTTTCTATAAATGTTTATAATTACAGGTGGTTTCATGATAAACTGAGGGTTGATGATCCTGTTGTAGATCTCCAATGCATTTTGTAGTGACACATAGTTAACCAATAGGGTTTTTCCTAATAGATTAATGGAATATATAACCTTTGTTATTCCAAATGTAAACACGAAGGTTACTCTCTATATATCCCTGATAGCTGTAGTAAACATAAGGTTATATGGAAATTATTTTACAATTTATCATTATGATTTTTGTATTATATAGAGTTTTTCAAGAAATATATGATTTCATGAGGTCAGCTAATGATTTTATGTTTTATGGGTTCCAAGTATATCTTTGTGAAAATGTTTCCATTGGTCAATAAGTATTCATTGACTAATGGTTTATTTATTTAATTTTATTTCCCTTACTATTATTTTTATGCTCATACCATGTTTTAAAATGTTTTTTAAAGAGTATAAAAACTAGTAAGAAAAAGGAGGATGTAATGTTGAAAGTTATGAATAGTTTTCATGAAAAAAAAATCATGTTTTATTTTAATGGTATTATATTTTTTTAAAAATGGATATTGTTTTAGTATTATACACTATTTATGAATATGGGATGTTATGTATGACTGATGGTCTAATTATCTAAAACTCTAAACCTGAAATCATCCTCAATATGAGATAAAGTAAATTCTTGAATAAAATTCAATATTATATAAGGTTTAAGGCTGATTATTTATAGTTATTATTAAGGGGAATGTTTAGAAAAATTTAGGTATTAATAATTTTGGATTAATATAGGTTATGTAACTATATATATTATTTTAGTTAAATTCTTTCTCTATAACTTTTTCATATCGAGGAAGCTTAGTAATAAATTGTAGGATTAGGATCTCACACAACATTCTTATCTATTCTAGATGACATCCTATTAATAATTATTGAAAAGTTATGTCTTGATGATTATGAAACATTTTTTGACATAAAAAGCTTTTACGAACTGTTGTTTGAAATATCAATCACCTCCTCCATACCATGTTTTCACCATGGTTAATTGGTTATTTTTATTTAAATCCTATTTTCTCAATATTATCATATTTTCAAAAAATGTAAATATTATCTAGGAATTTGGAAATATTTTACCATATAACAATATTTTAAAACATGTTAATATTTTAATATTGATTCAAAATAAGGATACCCTTATTCAACCTATTTATATTTGTACTTAACTTATAGTATTTTATGACCAACTTATGGTATTTTAAAAGGAACCATGATTGAATGTTCTAAAAAAAAATGGTCTGATGTTTTTATAAAAATCATTTTTTATCAGATGTTTTAAAATTATATGTCATAAAAAATGATTTCATAAAAGTATTTCTCTAAAAAAATTCATAAAACCCATGATGTATAAGGTTTATTTGTACAAAGGGAAGAAAGGGACTTTAATGAAGCTCCAAACCATTATTTAAATGTGTGGACCTTCTATATATCAGAACAAGACAACAATGAAATTAGGTGGACACAATGATCAAGGTACGATGTTCTTAATTCATTGCATTGTTTTATTTAATCATTGGGAGATGAAATTTCTAATATCATGACATAAAATAATTCTTTAATTAAGAAGATGATGTAATTATTGATAGGGATGAAAAATGAGAGGTATAGGAAAACCATTGTGGAAAAACAATGTTATGGTTATTTTTTAGGATCATATTATATTTTTTGTAATTTTATAAGAATTATATTGTTTTTGAAAAAGAAAAAACCATAGGATGGGTGACAACCCATTGCATCTGAATAGGACTTGAGAATCGAACCCACGGTAGAAGGGAGACAAGGGGGAATCACCTACCACATGCTTATATGATGTCTTTGTAAGTATGACTTCTTTTAGTTAAATGATTTTATGGATGAAGAATATATTGACTTTGGGAACATTTGGTTAATCATATATATAACCTTGGGATTAGAAAATTATTTTATAATTATGTAATTAATTTAATTTCAGAATAGATTCACTATCTTAAAAACATTATATGATTAAGGTAAACATAATATTGTTGGTTTTTATTGGATAAATTAAATATGAATTATCTATTTGAAGAAAATATGATTTTATTGTTATTATATTAATTTATAAAAATAGAGAGGATTCTTGGAGTTTATGTTATTTTGGAAATTACATTTTTGGTATGATACATAAAGATTGATTGGTAAAATTTTAATATAAATGGCGAAATATTATGTGGTAAAATCATTTTTGGGTTTTAATCATAGATATAACATTTTTTATGAATTTTAAGTATATATATTTATTTGAATGATATATGTTGAAATTTGGGGTATTACTATTTAATATTGGAGATTAATGTAGTTTTTCAACATATAATGGTATTTTTTGGGAATTAGATTATTTTTTCTTAACCATTTTGGATTTGTTTAATGTATAAATATATAAGGAATATATAATTATACTTTTATGGATTTTGTTGATTTGTAGAAGTTTATTCTAATGGTTCATTCATGATTAATTCATAAGAAATACTCATATTTTAGAGTAAATAATGTGTTTTTTGTGGAATTTGATTAATTGATGAAAATATACCTGTAAATTAATTATATTAACTTATGTTTGTCATCCAAATAGAAAAATAATTCCTTAAATAAATGAAAAAAGAATCATAAAATAAAAAAGATATCCATTTACTTTCTTACAATGAAATAAATTACCTTTTAACCCATTAGAGAATTTGGGTTGTGTGATTATTAACATTCTCATAACCATATTTTCTGTAATTATCCATAAAAACATTATAGTTAGTTTTATCTTCCATTTCCACGTTTTCAAATATTGAACCCAAATTTTTTTTATCTCAGGTGACCTTCATACTTCTCTTTATTTTAAATTGGATGTTTTGTTGACCATTGTTCTAATGTGGGATTTTGATAAATGTATTTTGAAATGTCAAACAATAGATACCAAGACCAAATTCAATATTGTGAGGATTAAATTTAAAAAATAGTGGGAGGAGGTTGTATCATCTTAATTTTTTTAAAAAAATAAATACTATGTTTGATAGCATATATGATAAGCCACATCGAGCTTAAACAAAAAACTAATTATTATTATTTCAATGTTACATTTATAAACCAGCTGTTATATTTGAGGGAATGCAAAATATTAACTGAATAGTGAAATTATTATTTAGACATGTATATATAATTAATTATTTGGTGTCGAATTAATTATAAATGAATAAAAACCACTTTTTAAAAATAAAAAGAAATGTTTTTTGGGAAAAAATTTAAATGTGATTAAATGTGTTTGATTCAAATTAATAAAAAAATCACTCTTGATGTATTAAATAAGTGGTATATATATATATGTGTGTGTTTGTAATATATTAAATATAATTTTTAACATTTATCTTATGTGTTTTTTAGGCATTAAATTAGAGCAAATCCAATTTGGTACATAAAAGAAGTATTTATCTAAAAAGACACATTTTCTTCCAATTGGCGGTGCAATAGTTATAAATATAGTTTTTGAAACATTAATAAATTAAATTTGAAATAAAAAATTATCCTCTTAAATTAGAATATAAAAATTTAATTTGATGAAATTTTGGTATTTTTTTGATAAGTCTCATGTCTTGATGGATAGTGAAAATAATTATTCATTTTAATTGAAAATAGATTTTTCATTTAAATAATTTATAGTACTAAATTATATTTTTAATTTGTTTTAAAGTATGATTAGATAAATTTTATTTCATATAATCCAATGTTTTAAATTTTATTCAATTTCACATTAAAAATGGATATAAAAACATTTACACGTTTTGATCATTTTAAATTTAAAACCTGTTATTTCATCCCATATGTGGGATTAATTTTAAATAATTTCTAAAAATTATGTGAATTAAATTTGGAATAATGGGTCAAATATTCTTAACCATATGATAAAAAATTATTAAATAATTAACTTTTCTTTTTTGAGAATATGGATAGTAACTTCATAAATTTTTATAAACATTGTTAATGGTAAATCAGGTAATGTAGGGTAAACAAATATTATAAATATTATAAAATTAACCAAACACTTATAATAATTTTATTAAAAGAGTTATTATTGAAAATATTATTCCATGGTTTGATTTTAGGACTTCTTGGATCCACTTGGATGACCTTAACCCTTTTATAGTATTTTATTTTATTGAAATGCCAGTGAATTCATTATTATGTTATAGTTAAAAAACTTATTAATATAGGGTTATTTATAAGATATATTTTACTATAAATTTTATTTGAAAAGAGAATATATTTATAATTATCATGAAAATTTATTTTTTAATTTTTTTAAAAAGAAATAATTATCATAAAAGATTACATAGTGATGATGAAATAATTATTTAATTAATCGAAATATTAAAAAATGATATTAAAACTATCGAAATAAATATAATTTGAGATAATTTGTGTCATTAAATAATTTCATAGATTAATTTTACATGTTTGTATTGTTTAATAAAAATTTTCTTGAATTCATATTGTTGTTATGATATTTTTAAAAAGTCATGTAATGAATAATTTTAATATTGACATTAAGGATATTTTTATAATAAATAATATTTTATTAAATTATATAAATTTCTTAAAATCTAAATTTTGGAAAATTTACTATTATATAGTTTTAAATTTTATCAATAATCCATTTGAGGTTATTTTTTAATTTTATGGTAATTATATTTACCCTTAATGTATTTATTATATGATATCACGATTAGTGTTAAAGGGGTTAAATAAGAATTCAATAAAAATGATAAGGACAAAAAAATAATTAAAACTTATATAATTTTTATTGGATGAATTTATTTTGACACATAATGATAATATATTATAAACAAATCCTTTTGGATTCTTTTGTATTATAAAATTAATCTATATTAATTTAATGTTTGAAGAATTCCAAGAGTACCCCACCCCTCCCCTATAATAGGGCACCACTTCTTATTATTTTGTACTCCTAAAAACCTATTTTGTTCATCCTAAATCTACAAAATACATTAATATAATCTATAAAAATATTCTATAGCTCTTATTTTAGGTATAAAACCACCCATAGTAGTCTTAAGGTGTTAAGAAAAGGAGATCTTTCGAAGAAGATATATTGTTTTAATCAAGTATTTTTGTTTTATTTCTTCTTAAAATTCATTAAAATGTTATTAAAGAATGGGGAGATAATAAATACAGTATACTAAATATAAATAGATTTTATAATTCTAACATCATCACCTAAACTCTTCTCCATATTCATCAAATGGGAAAAGAATTATTCGTCCATATGTACGACAGACTACCACCTCACGAACCAATATAATTAGATTTCCATCCCCACCTCTCATTACTTGTTATAATGGTTGAA
This sequence comes from Viscum album, assembly GCA_963277665.1. Classification (NCBI taxonomy): domain Eukaryota; kingdom Viridiplantae; phylum Streptophyta; class Magnoliopsida; order Santalales; family Viscaceae; genus Viscum; species Viscum album. The sequence continues at coordinate 1,584,021,478 of OY728141.1, read as the reverse complement.
TTATGGTTTATATATGATATTAATAACATATTTATTATTATTAAATGATAATATATCATTTTGGTTCTTACATTTCAATTCACATAAAAATGATAATGTCATTGATGTGTATGTGTGAACTATCACCTCTACGAAGTAATGTGACTCATTATTATTCACCACATAACATGGAAGATATATATAAATATATTTAAATTTATAATATGATATTATTATATTTATGGAAATATAGAACAACAATTACATTCTTTCAATAATGATCATTGATAAATGGAAACGTTACTTAGGCATGTGTATGAAATATCATCTCCATGATTATAATATGGTTATTTTTTATAACCTTACACAATGGTTTGATTTAAAAGTATAATTGACGTTTAAAAGTGATTATTATGTAATTAATAATATTATTCACTTGAACTTAAATAATTAATTAATTGTTATAACATGATAATAAGTGGATTCAAAAGAGAAATAAACTTTAAAAAGTTTATCCATTAATTAATTAATAAACTTAACTTTATTAATCAGGAATATAAAGATTTTATGTGAAAAGTTGGACTCAAGGTAATAAAATTTATTTTAAAAACCTCGTTTAATGTTTCTCTATCAAACATATTTAGAAAAATTAAATTTTTTAAACCTATGTGGCATGAACATACTTTATTGATTCAATGTTTATTTAATGTTTTTTTCTTCATTTACAATTTTATAATTTTATTTTCAAATAAAGTGTTTTCATTTATGAGCGTACATCTTTGAAAGAATGAAAAGTTATTAGAAAGTGTAAAAGTTATTTTTTTATGCAACATTTCTGTGTTATGACTTTGTTAAGTTTTTTTTGAAGTTTTTGTAAAAATACATGTGGTTCCATGATAAATCGAGGGGAGGTGAACCCGTTATAGATCCCCAATGCATTGGGTAATGAGAGGGAGTTAATCAGTAGAGTTTATCCTAATATATTAAAGGAATATAATATTATTGTTATTTAAAATTTATCCATGATAATTACTCCCTATTTAGCCCTGATATTTATAAAAAATGTAAGAGTGATATTGAAATGACACCATAAGTTACCTTTATGATTTATGTTTGACAATTAGTTTTATAATAAAATTATTGTTTCATGAGGTAAGTTGAGGATATTCTATTTTATGAGTGAAAATTATATGTTTGTGAAAAAAAATTCATGGGTTTATATGATTTAATGGACTAAAAATTTATTTACATCTTTTTATGTCTCTTAAATAGATATTTGTGCTGGCCCAATGTTTTAAAATATTTTTCACAAGGTATAAGGATGGGTAAGAGAAAGTAGTAATTCAAATTGAAAGTTATGAATATTTTTCATGAAAAAATAAATAATGTTTTTTAAAAATATTTGAATTTTTGAAAAAATGGATAATATTTTAGATGTATCCACTTATTATGAATGTGGATGGTTTTTTATAAATAATTGACTAGTTCTCTAAAACTCTAAACATGAAAAGATCCATAATGTAAAAGAATAATTATTTATTTAATAACAAATACGATTATGTAATGTTCAAGGTCATGTCCTTATATTTATGTACCAATTATATATGTATCAATATCCCCAAAGACACAAATACATTATATTTATGTCTTGGATTTTAATTATATTTAGTCAAATTTCATTTAATATGATATAAAAATTCTGTATGTAATGTTTGGGTCGCCTCACTTAAACAACCTTTATTCACCCACATATCACATGAACCTTCTAATATATACATAAAGTGAATCATGATTCACAAAAATATATATTAAATCTTTTAAGATGAGTATTAAATACATTACTCACACACACTTTTGAGAACATTTTTAGTTTAGGGTCTTTTGTGACTAGGTACACAATCTTTTAATTTCATGAAAGATCTTCATCATATACCATATAATACTTTACCTTTATTACTATTCAAAATCAGGCCATAATTAATTCCTTTTGTTTAAAACATGAGGAAAAGAAACAAAAGAAATAGTGAGCTCATATTATCAGTAAGTGTAAGAATGTGAGATATTAATTATCACAAATGAATTACATGAGTACAATGGTATGAGAAATTGATCTAAATATTAGATAAAATACCCTACATATGAAATATCATTATATTGAAACATGGAATAAATCATGGATATTCATAATATATGAACCATATTGGAATTAAATAACATGATCCATGAGAGAAAAACATTTTTAAAAGTCTTCATTTTTTACATACAGATAAATATAGTAAATCATTTACCTAGTAGTATAAGATCACTTATTAAGATATCATAGTGTAATGGGTTTACTCCCCAACAATATTAGTAGTCATGGTTCCCTCCTAATGTTGTAATAGTAGACACAATATCATATTGAATAGGGTTCAATCCCCATTCCAGTCCTATATATCTCACGAGATCGTATAATTACCCAACACATTAAAGGGGGATATAGGTACCAACCATCAAATAATGAAAATAATAATTATGAGTGACCCAATATCACAAAACATTCATCATATTATAACCCATGAATTGAAATTGGATTTATAAACATCTAATCATATCATAAAAAATAGATATAATAATGGTTTCTTAATCATTTATTCATTTCTTCATATCATTACCCATGAAAAAGAGTTTGTTTCATAAGAATTTCCCCATAGTATAACACATGGAATAGAAATAGGGTTCACAAAAATCACACCATCATAAAAATAAACCATTAAGATAAATAATAATAATTTAATCCTATGTTCATATCCTTTTTATGTAACATGTAACATTAATATATTCCAATAAAGGTGGGAAATGCTTTTGAAAATATGTTTGGAACATTCCATGAAGAAAATGACTTTAAATTGATATTTGTTTTAAAAATAATACATTTTGGAAATAATTTTCTTGAAAAATAACAATTAAAACTTTTAATGGATTATAAAATGAATATTAAGTCCATGATGATAGTAATTTTGTTAATTTTTCAGACATTAAAACAAATATTCCTTTAAATGTTTTGATAAAATCCAAATGGGAATTATTTTGAAAATGTCATGAAGATTCCATTATTTTTTTTTAAATTAAATCATTGGTAAAAAATTTCAAAATATATATTTTATTATGTTTTATAATTACTTTTGAATTTTTTTTTACAAAATGTAGTTTTAGATGAAAAAGGGGGGGTTTTACTGAAGGGGAAATAAAGTTGTTTTTCTTAAAAAACATTATATCCAAATCATGAGTACAAAAAGAGTGGAAGAAAATTTGATAAAATGTATCATCTATAAATTACTATAAGAAGTTAAAATTCATCGGTTTCTTGAGGTAGAGTTTATATGTTTTTAACTTTGAAAAAATAAACATAATCAACTCGGATAAATGATGAGATTTTATTATAAAAATATTACCACAAAGGTAACTTTTAATATTAATCCACATGAAAGTATAATGTAAATTTAATCAAATAATATAATTAGAATGAAAAAATTAATGCTATTACATGGAAATGTTGATGTATATAAATCTTATAATAGGATTGGTGCGTGACATAACATATGTCTCAAAGATGGAAAACAGAGTAAAAAATCTCATACAACATTAATAACTATGAACCTTAAACCCTATTAGAGAGAGTTACTAAAAAATACATGTAATTATAAATAATATTTTTTAGAATTATCATAAAATTAATTCATTGGAAGTATATATACTACATAAATGAAACTGGACGTGCATATGTCATGTGTCCCACAAAAATAAAAAGTGAGACAAAACCCATTTTTGTTAGTCTCCACTTTATTCATACATGTTAGAACCTCCTTTAAAATTTATATAGGTTTATTATAAATAAATTAAAGAACGGTATTCATATATATAATAAAATATATGATATAAATATACACTTTTAATACATGTTTAGTAGTAGTTCCTTATTCATGTTTTGTTTTGGGTAATAACTACTTCATTTTTCATGTATGTTTTGGTTTCGTGTTTTTGGTCCTTTTACTTTGACAATAGTTCCAAAATTTCCCTAATTTTATAAATGATATAAATATCATACATATTTATTATATGATTATTTATATTTATCAGGTATATTCATAGATTGAAATGAAATACACCATTCATAGAGATGGTATTCCATTCATACGCATAAACACAACTTTAATTTCTTCAAAGGATGGAGCATAAAAAAGGTAAATAATATAAAATAGTTATAGAATAAATATTATGTAATATATATCATTAAAATATCACACACACACATATATATAATATTCATTTAATATATTATTATTACCATCCATGTAGAATGAAAATAAATTAGACATCACATTGGTCTACGATGTGGTAGTCCACTGTCTAGGAAGTTTAATTCAATGGACTTATGAGGGATTTATACACCCCTATTGCAGCAGGAAAGCTGGAATGATATGCTGTGATGAGAAAAAAAACCTGACCAGATATAACATTAATTTTTTGGATGATTAGAAAAATTGTGATTCCTTCTAATGAAGGTATTAAGATAATGTGCTTCAATCTCACCTCCTGCTGCCAGTGTTGAAACATCAACTGAGAAGAACTAAGCATATATTCATTGAAGGTTCATGGGCATAAGAGGTATGGAATTTCTTTGGGTACTTTATTGATAATTCATCTTCGAACCTAAAGGACACATAATTTCTGGAGAGGCGGTTCAAGGGTACTACAGACAGAGGTACCGAGAGGGTGGCGAGGACCATCATCCTCAGTACTGGGTGCTGGTGTTTATAGAAGGCTCATAGTAAGGCCAGATTTGAGGGGCATCTCACCATAGGCAAGTCCATTATTATGATAACCAGGATGCTACAGATCAATATGGTCACCCATGTTAACAACTAGTGATACACACCCTCTATGCAGTTTCTTCATGGTTAGCCTTTCTCGACCATACCTACTCCTGACGGAGCGTGGAGCCATTAGATTAAGCGGTCTCCTCAAACTGAAGGACTGAAGTTAAATACATATGGTTCGTACATCCTAAGGGATATGCGTGGAGGCGATGTTGTTCATAACCTAGGAGAGAGTGTGTTCTTGGCCTTCATTACTCATTATGGTGATGGTAGTGCTCTTCAGGCAGTGGCTAATGCAGTTTTCACTAGGCTCATGTTATGGAAACAGAAAAAAATTTCTCTATCCGAAGTGGAATGAAACTCAAGGATTATTTTTGACTCTCTAATAGGTAGATATTCCACTCCTTTGATAATTTCATACACTATTAGGAAGTGGAAATAGATCCTTTACAACAAGAATCATATCACTCACATTTGGAGAGAGGGGAACAAGGTTGCAGATTATCTTGCATCCTTGGGACTTTTGGGATAGAAAATGATTTTTCTCCCCAATGCAGCCTCCCTCAAGGTGGAGGCGATTAATCTGATTCGAGGATACACCCTTGGGCATCATTATATTACAACCCCCTAATCTTGGTCTTCATTTCCTCCTTATTCTTGATTTTTCTCTTATTTATTTGTTCTCTAAACCTTCTTTTTTGAATAAAAACATCAATATGATGATAAAATCACATCTCCCCATGAGGCGATAGTCGATCGTACACAAAATCGATGTATATGTGATATCATAATTAAAGTACTATATTAATATAATTAATATCATAAAAATATTTTAAATCCATCATTATATTTATCTTTTATTGGTGTTCATGGAAAAGAAACAACCTCTGTTCGTGAGACGATAGTCCATTGTAAACACGATCAATGATTTTGTTTCCAATTTTAAGGAACATGTGGGGGATATAGGATATACATTTATCATAATAATATGTCAATTTGTGGATGAAACTGCCTTTATTATAGTGTATGTGTAAATAAATAATTGATCTTGTAAAAAGAATAATTAAAATGAATAAATTAGTTAATACAATTACCTTATCTTTAAAGATCCTCCATTTGATCTCTTTATAAAGAACCAATAGTTGGTATTTTTAGAGGTCCAAAACCTCTATAAAATTTATATGGATGTCGGGGAAATATTTTGGTATTGATTAGATAAAAATTATACCTTTATAGGTGATAATATGTGTAGTGTGGTGGTGGCCATTTATACATGGGGAAAGGTAACCACGTGGGAACCACTTGGAAATTTCCCAAAAGAATCAAAAATAATATTTTCATTACCATGAAAAAAATAATTCAAATTACCATATATTTATACTTGTTGAGGATAATATTGACCATGGATGGAGAACTTGGCTTCTTTGCTCGTATTCTTGTTGATGTCAATCTGGAGTTGAAGTGCCCCAATAGCATATAATTCCTTGCTAAGGGTAACAGATCATAGGTGAATGTTTAATACGATAATTTTCCTCATTTTTTGAGGTTTAGAGGATGGTGGGTAACTCGGTTTCCAATTGCATAGTTCTAAAAAAAGGTCACTATCCCTAATGGAATGATTCCAACAAGAGTAAAAGATCCAAAAATGTTTATGTTGTGAAGTAGGAGTCATCAGGGATGAAGCTGGTCTTTCATAGGCCCCTGTGAGGACTCAATCAGTTATCTCTGTTATCATTCATGAATAGATCCAATCTATTCTCCCTGAAAAGAATCAGCCTAGATCATCCACAAGGAAGCCGCCCTGGGTAGAGATAATCGAAGAGGATGAGGTCCAAGATGCTATTAAAGATCTGGATTCTAAGCTATCAAATGACATTTTCAATCTAGTGTTGAAATTGATGCAAGATATGGAACATGAATCTATCTCCATTGAACTAATCAATGACATATGCAATATGGTATGATCATTAAGAGATGAAAATAATCATATTGATGAATCAAAAAAGGAAACCATTCACTTGGAAGTCCCCACTAGTGATGTTTGTGATATTACCCACTCTGGATAGAATTCCTAGGGGACTTTTTATCAATTACAGTACCTTTATCATCCAAGGTCTCTAATTTCAGAAGTCTTGCAAATAATACGGAGACACTAATCCATAGCAGTATTGAATCTACTTTGAATGAGAAGATAGAGGAATATATTGGGAAGTAGATTATTGGATCTTAATCTCCAAATAAAAAGGACTTGCTGGTATAGAAAGACTTCGTTTGGATAGAGATGATCAAATTGGATGTGGCAACAAGACATAGATGAAATCACCAACTCTAATAAGGAAATTATAATAGATATGGGGAAAACAAACCTAAATGAAAAATAAAAAGTTGTGATGAACAACACAGTTGATGTAATTGATCTACTAAAAGGATCCACAACTCCCAAAAAGAAGGATGTTCGATCACCCAAAAACCAGGAGTTAATAACATGAGGGGTTCCATCCTCAGATCCGGTTTCAAATGAAGATGTTGTTTTTAAATTTTCAAGTCCTTGATAACCCAGAACCCACCAGATCCATTCAGTTGTACATCCAGAAGCACAAACCTATTATTATAGGTTTGTCCGAGCATAAAAAGATATTTATTCCTAATATTTCCAACTTACAGAATTTTGATTTCTCATTAATTGAAACAAATTGGTGTTAAAATGATTTCAAAAGGCTCTAGGTCATGGCTCACTCTTCTCTGACCAGTACCTACATGGATATTTCAAGTGATCAGCATGTCACGTGCTCTTTTAATTACCTTGGATTTGATTTTCTTAGTACATTCATATATTCCAGTAATAGTTATCTGGATCACAGGACCATATGGATGGAAATGGGTCCCTAAACTCAGGTATCTCAGTGACATTAGATCATTTGGGGAGACATTAATACAATTCATATTTCGGATGAAAATATGTGACGTGCCAACAACTCCATTTCTTCTAGATAATTCAGAGCTTGCATCAATCAAAATGATTTGGCTGAGTTCAACTTGGTTGGTTCCAAATATACCTGGTATAAGAGGCATCTCAATAGTTATGCCCGTAGAAAAATTGATAGGGAATTCATTAATGGTGCTTCTTTGGATACATGGGGATCTATCTCATGTTTGACCCGTTCTAGACTCAATTAAGGTCGTCACCCAATTCTGGTGGACCGTGCTAAAAGGAAACCCAAGTACCCATTACCCTTTAGGTTCAATAAGGACTGGGTCTATCATCCGGATTGTTGGGTCATTATGTCGAACAAATGTAACTCTATGAATTGTAGGAATAATGCTTTTGCATGTATCACCAAGCTCAAAATCCATAATAAAAATCTGAAATTATTGAGAAAATATCGATTTAGTTCACTTGATTCAAATATTTCTTCACTTAAGGATTCCATTCATAATATTCAAAAGATGAACTCGGTCTGTGATTTCTCTAATTGGTGATTGGCTGAAACTTAGCTAATCATCAAGCTCAATAACCATCTCAAAAATAAGGATTTTTTAAAAGGGATTCCGTCTAGGATAAATAGATAAAGGATGGTGATAATAACTCGAATGTTTTTAATGCTCTTTAGAAAATTCAAAATATTTCTATTCCACTTTCATTTATATAAAATGGGGACATCCAAATTGATAATAGAAAGTACTTACTAAAGCACATAATCCATTACTTCAGGAATCTCTTCAATGGGTCACATTACACCATTGGCCCTTTGGATGGTGTGATTCCAAGGCTTCTAAATCAAGAGTATAACTCCAACCTTATTTCTATTTCTCTTGAGACAGAAATCAAGGAAGCTGTATTTATCCTCAAATCTGAGTGTTCGCCTAGTCCATTTGGCTTTGGGAATTTCTTCATACAATATTTCTAGGATATAATTCATGCATATGTTTTTAGGTTGCTTATACATTTATTTCATAGGTGGGATCCTTCCCAATATTTTGAATGCTCAGTTATTTTTTCTTATTCCGAAAGTGGAGAATGAAAATGAAATTCACTTATTCTGGCTAGTTTCCTTGGTTAATACTATATAAAAAACCATTTTAAAAATTATTCATATCATGTTATCACCCATTTCTTGCAATATTCTCTCTGCCAATAATTTTTGCTTCATTAAGGGGATATCGATTCAGGATTTCCTTATAACGGCCTCTAAATGTGTGAATCTTCTCCAAAGTCCCATCAGAGGGGGTAAAATTTCTCTCAAGATGGACATCAGGAATGTTATTGATGCTATGGACTGAGGATTAATATGAATGATCCTTGCCATGTATGGATTTGATGATGTTTTCATTAATTCTGTCATGTCTATTTTGAGCTCGGTTCACATTTTAGTTCTAATCAATTAATCTCCTCAAGGTTATATATACTATTCAAGAGGTGCTAGGAAGGGTGATCCTTTATCTGTGGTCATTTTATCTATTTCCGAGGACTACCTCGGTATGTTTTTCTTTATCATGGATAGAAATGGAAAGTATAAAACCATTCATGCTGGAAGAGTTTTGGTTTCTTCATCACATCCCTTATGTGTTGATAACATTATCCTCTTCACTATAGGGGATAAAGAAAATATAAAAAACATAAAGATATCCCTTTGGCACAATGAGATGGTTTCAGGAAAAGAGATTAGTTTGGGAAAGTCCATTTTATAATTTGGAAGAAATTTTCCTTCCACCTAGAATACTGAAATCATCAAAGATATAGGTACTCATTGGGAAGATATCCCCTTTACTTACTTTGGGGTGACTTAGTTTTGTGGGAGGCCGAAGGCTTGCTATTTCTCTAGAATTGTTGGTTTGATTTGAAGAAAAAGTTCCTCATGGAAGTGAAAATCATTATCCATTTCTAGTAGAGTGTGTCTTATGAAATCCATTATTATCTCAAAATTTATATACTCATTCATGGTTTACAAGTAGCCGATTTCTTTAATTATGAACATCAATGTATCTATGAATAAATTCATTTGGAGTTGAAGTATCACTAAAAAGAGGCTTGCAATGATCCCTTGGAATTTAGTGTGCAAGACTTATGATGATGGGGATTTTGGAATCAAGAATCTAGGCCGTTCCAATGATTCTTTACAAGAAAACATTATATGGAAGCTTTTCAACCCACATTATGAGGCTCTATATTTTATTAGAGCCAGTTTCATACATAGATTCAAATCCAGCAACTTCAATTACTTTAATTCCTCTATTTGGACTTATTTCAGGAACATATTTTCTATAATTGATGTAGATTCTTTTTAGATGGCTTCAACGGAATCCTCCCTTCCATTTTGGAAATGAAACAGGACTAGAACACACATGGAAGAATTGTCTCTTAGTGATAATTCTAACCTGGATTTCAACTTTTCAATCATAGATCATCTAGTATGTATATAAGGTCTTCCAAATTATGTTATTTCTATTGTAGAGAAGTATTTATTCTCTTCTAGGGGGGACTTCTATGTATGGAAGCCGACCGCTAATGGGATCCTCTCCTACAGGGGATTTTATGAGCACTCTGCTGACAGTGTTTATGGTTTTTAGTGGATAGGTAAATTGAAGAAGGGATTCCTCAAACCCTCTCAGGACATCTTTTTATGGAGATTAGCACACTGGAAGCTTTCAACAGATGATCATCTTAAAAATGTGGTATATCTCATTGCTATAGATTTATCCTGTGTCACCAACACAGGGAAGAAATTGATCATCTATTTCTTAGCTGGGCAATAACTCCAGTAATGTGGGAGGTTGTGTTTAGCATCTTTGAAGTGCACCTGCCATGGGTTAACTTGATGGATAATTTTATGATGAGTTTTCCTACTCTTAATCTTTCATCATAGCTCTCATATTTATTAATCACTACTACAGAGGAGTTAATCTCTCTTCTTTGGTATTCTTGGAATAGATTCATTAATGAGAAGTGGGACCTTTCTGTAGGTGTGGTTATTTTTGGAATCCTAACTATAGTCCGTGAGGCTGTTATCCTGAGAGGAAAATCATATGGGAACATTATTCACGATCTGTCAGTCTTAACTAGGGTTTGTGTCAAGGGTAATTTTCATTCTCCTCGTGGAATAATTGAAGTGTTTTGGAAAGAACCTTTTTATGGTCAGATCAAGATGAATTCATATGGTGCTTGATAAGATAATAAGGGTGATTCAGGTTTTTGTGCGGTTTCTAGGGACCACAAAGGGTGTGTTATTGGTTTCCTTTATGGTTCGTGTTGTTTTGCCTCTGATCTTGAAGCAAAGATTTGTGGAGTTATTGAGTCAGTTGAAAAGTTTGAAAAAAGAGTTTGGATAAAGTTATAGATTGAATGTGATTTCACGCACGTGGTGTTAAATCTCAGGATACGTTCTCTTCATCTCTCTTGGATGCTGACTAATCAATGGACAAAATGCTTGGATCTGCTTTACTCAAAAGAAATCATTATTACCCATGTTTATAGAGAATGAATTTTTTTGGAGTATGGTATAACTAGAAATGGTGCTGGTGGATCTGATTTTTATTAAGAGGATCAAGTACTAAGTGATCATCTCCCCACTATGAGGAAGGATCGATGTAAATCTTCTTCTTTTAGATCGGTGTTAGCTTTTATTTTTACTAATAGAGGGATCTTTATTTTCTAAGAAAGGCCTCAGTTTACCATTAGAAATGATAATATTGAAATATATACCTAATTTAGGAATTATACAAGTTTCAAATCCATTTTAACCTTTATATTTTTAGTTTAACACCCAATAAACCCAGTTTTACCTTATTTGTGGTAATTGTTGTTTAACTAATACCACTATTCATTATGGTAAAAAAATAGGTTAAACATATATTATAATAAAAATTATTTTTATCCCACATATAGACTATTTTTTCAAATTTAACTCAGAGAAGTGGATTTTTTATTAAATTAAACCGACAAACATGATGAATGAAAAGGTTTCCAAAGAGAATATATTCAAAATATTAAAGTGTTTGTATATTTAAATTAAATATGAAATTGAATTACACGAACTAAAATTTATTTATTTATATAAAATTTATTAAATTTTACTTTATTTTTTTAAAAAATTAATCTTATAAATTCTATAAACAAAAAGGGAGTATTCAATAAAAATCAACATTTTCACTATTCTTCAATTTTTTTTATCTTTTTAGAAAAATCCAAAAAGTTCACCATAAGATAATTTTGACATTAATATTTTAGTAATTATGTTTAATTTTTAAAATAATTATTTTAAATTGAGAAAATTAATTTTCTAGTATGTGTGGAAAACATGACACAACTTGTTTATTTTTGAAAAATATGAATTTTCTGTATAAAATTTGATTTAGTATTATATATTAACTAGAAAACACATAAGTTGAAAGTTAAATTTTTATTTAATATGTAACATATAATTTTAATTAAAATCATTCAACAAAATTTATTGGATTAACTTTTCAGTTAGAACTAATTTTTGTGATTTAAAATAATTTTTTTCGAATAAAATTCAATATTTTCAAATACTTTTTTTTTGATTCCTCATTAATAAGTAACAAAATTATTAATTTTATATATAATTGTAAACAGTATATTTTCATAATTTTTGTAATAATACTCCTACATATTATTCCAATGCCTTGGTGATTACTATCAAATTAAATAATATTATTTTCATAGTATGTCACATTTCATACAAACTTGATGTTTCATATAATTCATGCTACACTTAGTATTTCACGTAGCCTAAGATAAACTCAATTTTTTATTTAAAAAAACCGGTGTGTTTCATGTAATACAAGATAATATAAGTGTTTAATTTAATGTCAAATAAAAAAAAGATTAAAAATTTTGGAAAAAAAATATTTCACAAAATCTGGGGGTGGTATATTCAACCTCCAAAAATAAATTGTGTTTTCGTAATTTGAACTTGTACACAGTAAATATGGGTTTAAAATTTAAAAATACCTTTGTATTAAACCCAAATAGTAGAGAGTGTTTATAAAACATCATCTAGAAATAGAGAAAGTGATATTAGAAGGTTATAAAAATAACACATAACTAGTTTTTTATGTATAAGAACATTTGTTGGAAGTGAATCCATGGTCATGGGAAAGAAAATTAACACCCAATTACTTATGAAGAGTGATATAAAAGAATTATAGGATAATGTTAATGACCCTGAATCTATAAATTAGGATATATGAAAAGACTATTCATTCATCTCAAATGAAGGTCAATGTATAACATTTTCATTGAATATACTTTTCCTAAAGTTGGAGAGATTTCAAAAGCAGATACACTTACATGAATTCATTCCATTTAACAAGGATAAAAACAACCTTTTTTCACCTTTATCAATTTCAAATTCATTTAATACTCTAAGACGTGAACTTTTTCATGTCTGAAGAACTATTAGGTAATAAGATCTATAAAATAATGATAAGTCATTCCTTCAATCATGATATATCATCCTAACAAAATGGTCAGCACATTTTATCCAATAAACATAAATATTAATATGGTGATGTAATAAAATAATCCTTAAATCCTCACACAATGTTTAACCTTAACCAATACATAAATGGTTAACCTTATGACCCTTTCAAGACTCAATATCAATGAAGAGAGTTAATGAATTTCCCAATTTAAAATTAACATTATTTATACAAAAAAAAATTAATATATAATAATTGTCCCATGCCAAATATGTGAATACCTTAGTCATATATTCCACTAAGGATTATTAATAACAACAATTACCATAAATATCAATGAAAATATCCATTATTCCTCATGACTTGAAAAAAATTCATATTATTGAATATATTCTTTAAATCAAAAAATTTTGAAAACTCTATCAATGATACCATTAATTTTTTTTCAAAAAATAATCTATTACTTCAATGTCTATCAGTAATATCCAAATTAATTTTTTATATGAATAATCTATTTAACAAATAATATCACCATTTTTTATCATTAAGAACATATCACGAGATATATTTCTTTAATCATTTGTTTTCCATAAAATACCACCGTTATTGTAAATCAATTTTCTAGGTCACCAGTACAATTGAACATATTCTTGAAAGTACAATATTTTTTTACTAAAAAATTCTCATATATTTTATAATTATTTAATTCCAATACATAAACACTTTAATCATTATACTTCATTCTTTACCCATTAACTTGGATTCAACATCTTATTTCTTAATACCTCTTCCTTTTCATATATTATTCATTGAATTTTCATCATTATAAGTATAACTATTACTCATACCACCTTTTTAATTCACATTATGATATTTCCCCCCTTGGAAATCGATTTTCACAGTCCTCATACATTACCCACTAAAAAAATTTGACCGTGGTTGATTATTTTTGGAAACCATTTTTATCATCTATTATGTTAACTAAAATTTTCATTTTTCCATGTAAATATAGTTTTCTATACCCTTCATCTCTAAACATATAACATCATATCATTCCTTTCTTAAATTACCTAGAGTGATTCTTCCAACATTCTTAACATATAGGAAATTTAATTTAATTTATAACATGGTATCCACTTCTAGAACACTCAGCAAACTCCATCCTTCTCTTATTTGATGAGTTCGAGAGTTGGTAATGGTGCACATTGTTAATCATGTTCTTTGATAAATTATTAGAAATAATTTAAATATCACTCTAGTCATAATCAAATTTCTTTTCTCATCATCTATTTTAATCCATCATGATTGTTAAAAAAGAGTTTTTGAATTTCCAAAAAATATCCACTGAGAGTATCAAACTAGATGTACAATAATGTCCATTATTGTGCGTGAGGTGATGATCGATTCCATCTCAAAATGACTGTTTGGAGTTCTTACCACCAGGTACCACGGTAAAATATCCACATCCACCTATAGTATCTAGTTAAATATATAATTCATGGAAACCAAACACTCTATCCTTTTCCAAAATATAGGATATTTTCCCATACTTTGATCATCCTTAGATATATCCTTATAAATATCCTTAGATTTCATAGTAAATTTCTATCATCATAATTTCCAATGGTTAATTAAACCTTTCATTTGAAACCAACTATAAAGAACTAGGATTATCATACATAGATATTAAATATTTTTAGATGAATACTCAAAAAATGACACAAACATATGCATGTGAAACTTAATAAATTAGTGTCTATAAAGGGAAGGTACACAATATTAAAATTTGGTGAAATATCCTTGACATGTCCAATACAAACCTTCCCCTTTTGTACTATTCTCATACATACCATAAATAATACCGTTATTCATAACATGGAGAAAGAGAGAATATGAAAGTGTGAGATTAGATTCTTAGTAAAGGTATGTAATATATAAATCAGTAATAAAAAAAATAGTGAAATGAGAGTACGAGTATGAAAACAAGAGGATTACATTTGAAAACGATGCCTTTCATATCCAAGACAATAATCTTGAAACGTGGTATAGATCTTTGTAGTTCATAAGACATGAATTATAAAGGAATAAAAGAATATGATCCATGAGAGAATAACATTACCATATAAAATGGAATTATGGTATAAACATATGCATAGAAAAGCATTTACATAGTAGTAATGTCTCACTTCCAAGGCTATCATAGTAAAGTTTTTTCACTCCCAAAACCATCCTAGTAGTCATGGTTTACTTTTGAGACCCTCATAGTGGAAATATTCCCTTAATAAAATTGGTTCACTACCCATTACAATCCTATATTTATATCATTAGATATAAATTTTTACCCAGATAATTGGAGGGATATATAGGTCCCACGTATCACATACTAAAAATCAAGCATATTCGCAACATAAGATCATAAAAAAGTGATCATATCATAACTCATGAAAAGAAATGGGTTTTATAACATTTCATCATATCAGGACTTGTGGAAAATAGATAGGTTTCATTATCATTCCATCATTTGATTATAGCATAACCTATGAAAATGATCATTTTTATAATAATTTCCTCAAGGTATAATCCATAGAAGAGAAATAATACTTATAAAAACCAATCCATATTAAGAATAAACCATTAAATAAAATAATAATAAGTGTTTACTTGGATGATATCCTTATTAAGTCATATATATAATTAACATATGTGATTTAGATGGAAAATAATTTCAAAAATACACTCAGAAAATTTTGTAAAAAAATATCTTTTCATTGAAAAAATATTTTTAAAACATAACTCATTTTGAAAAATGTTTTTTATAAAAAAAAATTGAAATATTATAAAGGAATATTCAAATAAAATAACAGTTAGGGTGATGGGAAATTACTTTCATGTCAAACATGTTAATATAAAGATTCATTTAACTTATTTTCTACATACAAATAGATATTGTTAGGAAAACTAAGAGAAGATTCCTTTAAAAAAATTAAATAGTAAAATATGCTTAAATGTTTCTTTAATAAATAATTTGAAGAGCATCATAATTTATTTTACAAAACACAGTTTTGGATAAAATCAGGTTTTCGAATTAAGAATAAAATAAAAGAGATTTTTCATGAAAACATTCTTTCAAAATTTTTGTAAATAAATTGAGAAAAATTAATGGAAAATATGAATTATAAAGAAATAAATATATTAGACTAAAATTTTTGTGTTTATTTAGAGATAGTTCATAAGATTTGTAATGTCCCTCTCCTCACCTATTATCTTGGGAAGGTAATGGGATTTTACTCGACCTTATGTGACATACCCAAGACACCAATGGATGGAAATAAATGTCAAGGGATTAATAAATAAATGGCAGAAGCTTTTCCATTTGAATATTAAATTACCAAACCACAATATAATAAACAAATAAACAACTCAATGATGCATGCTTACAAAAATTGAACTCAACCAAAACAAACCAATATATAAATCAGAGTATAAATCTAATACCAAAACAAAAAAAACACAAATACCACAAACACACAAACTTAGAAACTCCCAACCAGCTCCAAGATCCAACTCAACATTCCCAGACTAAGGTATAAAAAGAATCACTAATTAAAAGGAAAAAATTTCCTTTACTTATTCCATGATATATACCAGCTATAAACACCCAATAGTTCCTAGTACAATGGTGAGTAAAAAACATAGTATGATTTAAAAAATGGTTACCCAACTCACCCCACTATAATAGAACATGTTATCACATTTATATAGAATAGTTTAGAAAAAATTCAAATATGTTTTATAAAAAATCCAAAAAATAGTTATCCAAACTAAAAAAATCTATTTAAAGAAATTAAACAATAAATTAATGCATTTTTCAATTTCATTTGAGATAAAAGTTCCACACATCCACACATGCTTTCCTAGGGGATTATTATATACACACGAGAGTAATCTCATTGATCTACCTAGTTTTCATAAGGTAAACAAAACCCATTTCCCCAATAGAATATTCCCCTTCCACAAGGTCACTTCTAATGAAAATGGACTCACTAAAACTTAGCATTCCAAATCCTATTCCAAACCATACTTGATAATCCATTTCAAAAAATAACATATTTTTTTAAATTAATATCATTTATTGAAAAATATTCTTTAAATTTATTTATGTTCCTCAAAACCAAACCGTAATTTTAAAATCATTATTTTAAAAACTTGATCCAAATAAAATATCCATAAAACAGACCAATTTACACAATTTACAAGAAAACATCATTAAAGTGGTTTTCATAAAATCACATAATGGTTTCATAAAAGTTTAAATAAATTAATTCAATTTAAGATAAAACTATTAAGTTCTAATTAAGAGGAGTTTGGAGATACTATTCATACCACTCAAACATTGATGAAATTGAATAATGTCACAAAAAGTTAAAAAATCCAACATAGATCTTCTAGATGCAACCTTATATATCATTACCTTAAATAAAAACAATATCATGCCATCAAAATTTCAATCCCACAACATGGGTATATCCATAAAGAAGTAGACCCATGATTCCAAAAAAGGAATGGAGAAGAGATCTACGGAAAAAGATAAATAGAAAGAACATACCAATGAATTTGGGTCTCCAAAAGACTTCTATTTTCCATTGAATAACTCATTGATCAAAAGGAATTTTCTTTACTTTCTTGGAATGGATATGAAATCATGTTATGACTATATTAGATTAGAAATGGGTTTTTAAGGCTCTAAACCATGTTAGAATGATAGTTTAAAGATATAACATATCAGAGTGCATAGTTAGTGTGCATGATTATGAAAAAAGGTTTTTTAACCATACAAGAGATATTTATTTAAGGAGAACCTCACATGATTAGATTTCATGGTTAGAAAAATCATATACTGACGATGAATTTTCCACTTTGTCGAATGATAGTAAGATCTCATGGATACTCCATGGAATCTTCACTATTTGGACAAACTGTACACCCAATTCTTTATTTGTAATAGTTTCATAGAGTTATTTCTTAGTTTATACAAACCATGATCGAACCGCGAACATACAAAAAGCATTAAAAAAGTGATAAAATCCTTCAAAACTTCCCAAAATATTACCCAAACATTATATATACTTAAAATAAAAAAATAAACTCGTAAGTACATGAATCAATGGGTGATACATTATTCCCACCATTAGTCTTTCCTTCCCAAAAACATAAAATACTAGAGTTGTATTGGAATTATTTCGGCCACTAGTCCAATATTTTATTATCATGTGAGAAAATTTATTTTTAAATATGGCCGTGTTTCAATAATACCCAGACTAGATCAATGATTCTAGCATGAATGACCTTTTCTTACAAATAAATAATCTATAATAGTATAGAAAATATCATTGAATTTGGCTCTAGATCAATGTGATCCCATCAGATCACATAGTTAGGATCGGGTTGATACTTCGTCAATTTAGATAAATGACTCAAATTAGGCATTTAATTGAACACTATTTGGTAAATAAAATTGATATTACACAGCACTAACCCATTTAAGTATAAAAAATGGTCAATATATTGAGGAGAAAAGTTTACCTTCTAACCAAAAATAAAATAACCAAGACCTAAAAAGATTCTGAATAACACAATATCACTCACCTCAAATGACCACATTCATCGATGGTGAACGAAATATTATTTCTCATGAATCTAATCCATATTAATTCTCTTTTTAATCAACAAAATAGTCTCTAATATATATATTATAATTCTTGTCCTAGACAATGATGTATCACCTTTCCCCCCTCAACTAGTTAGAGGATGATAAGGAGGAAAATACAATATTTTAAAATTATCCACATGTATCAAGTCCTTATAGCTATTGTTGTATGAGAAATCCACTAAAGGTATGTTCAGCTCTCATGATAAACCAAAATTCATTACCCAAGACCTAAGCATGTCCTCCAACATTGGTATCATCGTCTGATATTGTCCTTAAAATTTAGGATGATTAGCTATTCTCATATTCAACTATATTCCAAGGACATACTGCAAGTATTTCTATAAATAACATATAAGCCTCAGATATTGATTTGATACTATCTAAACTGGTACACCATATCTTTTCACCACTTTTTGGATATATAATTTTGACAAGTCTTCCACCATATTGTATTTAAAAATAGGGATAAAATGGTATAAGTTTGTGAGTTGATCCACTATCCCCCAAATGGAATCATTTTTACCAACAATCATTGGTGGGAATATTAAAAAATCCATAAATATATACTCCTATTTACCTATGGGAATCTGTAAAGAATAGAACATAACTATTGGCTACTAGTGATATTCTATAACTTGTGGTCTGTGAGGCATCTCAAAACAAACTCATCCACTTTTATTTTTATTCCATCCCACCAAAAACATGGATTCAATGATTTATATGTATTTTGAATTTTTGGATGAACTACCCATTTTGAATGGTGTTAATAATTAAGAAGTTGTTCCTAAAAAAACAAATTTACCCTAATCTGATCATTAAACTAAAAAGGTGAAACTCGGTCTATCTTTCATACAACAATATTCTCCAAAAATTTTAGTTTTGACATTACAGCCACACATTTAGAATTAGATAAATGGTCCTCTATCACTTGTTAAACTAAATTTGGGTAAAAATAATATAATATGAGAAGTGAAACATCACCCTAGTTGATAATGTCTATGTGCATGCCAGTTATCACCGACAATAACTTCTATTTATCTGAATCCTCCTTCTCTAATTGATTATAGGACTTCCGAATTAATGAATCCTCCACTAAATTACCTTTACTCAGTGTATACACCAAAATTGAATTTGACTATTTGAAAATATTACATCCATATTCTATGAATTAGATTTAAATATCTTTATGAAAAAACATGCTTCAAGTTCTTATAGTTTGTTAACATTGTGAATTTATCAACAAAAAGATATTGACTTCATGTTTTAAAATTAGTACTACATTAGAAAATTTAAAATCACGTGTTTGGTAGTTCTCATCCTGAAGCATCACCTATCATGATTCTTATAATACAAAATGATCCCCCTATATGAGAACACACACCAATTTGGATCATGAGCATCACAATACAACATATAGCCTAGTCCTAATTCTAGAAGTATCAATATCAGTGCTGATGTAAAGGGAAAATTATTCTCTTTAAAAGACATCTGAAATTCATTTCTCTATTAGAATGAATCATTTTTCCTTGTCGAATCTTTCATTGGTGAAGCTAGTCCCAAAATTTCCCAAAAAAAACATCTGTAATAACTGGACTACCCAAGAAAATTGCATTTATCAAAGAAAATCTTCAGCGGTTACCAATAGATCATAACCACTATATTTTCTTAATCCATATAAACAACTTTCTCAGAGATAAAATGGCCAAGGAAACATAACTCTTATATCCAAAAATAACACCCTGAAATTTTTTCAAACAGATGATGATCCCACAAGATTCCCAACACTATCTCCGATGTTTTCTCAAGATCAAATTTTTCTAAGAATAAACTAGTATGTCATCCAAAAACACCACCATAAAAGAGTAAATATTCAGTTTAAATATATGATTCATTAATTATAAAGATATATGGGGAATTCTTAAGATTTATAGCCATAGCCACATACTCATAACAGTCATATCTACTTCTAAACGATGCCTTTGGAATATCCACCCTTTGAATCCATAGTTTGTGATATCGTCTACTGATAACCATAAGAATCTACTCAACTAATTAAATTGGTCATAAGTTTGAGGAAAAGGTTAATGATAGTTTATTATAACTTGACTAAGCTTATGATAATCTATTTAATGACAAAAACTTCTATCCACCTTTTCCAAAAACAAAACATATGAAGCCCACAGTGACATACTATGCAGAATATTCCTTTCTATTCCAAATAAACCAACAATAAATTTTATCCCCTTAATTATATTGGCTCAATATCATAATATACAAGTGAGTTAGGAAATGTCCATGGTAAGATATAAATTTTAAACTACACTTTTATTATGGGTGGAAACTTTGAGTAATTTTTTGAAAAACATCAGGAAAGAGGCCCATAATTGTTGGAAAACTATTATTCATGATTGCATCCACAAATTTAAAGGTCAAATATGACAACTTATATGAGATAGTTCCAACCATAGGTGATAAAAATTTTACTATAATTTTTTATTCATTTCAATATTCTCTAAAGAGATTATTGTCAATATCTATAGTTTTAAAAATAATCCTTTGGGTATAGCAGTCGATGTGCACATCAAACATTGTCAACTAATTCAGACCTAGGAAAATGTTATAGAAATCCATTTCAAGAACATATAAATCGAATATCAATTCGACTATAAAAATATCTATAGAACATGATTTTCACATAATGTCTCACCATTTGGTTTGATCAAGGGGAGTTTGATATTTCAAAATAGAAGGCCTCATCTACCAATGTAAACATAGAAGATGAAAAACATTATAAAAATAAATTAATGGGATGCACTCATATCTAAAAAATATTTCATAAGGATACAATTAAAAGGAATCATACCTCTCATCTTTGAAGGTAAATATTGATCATCAATTATCATTTTCTCACCTCCATATAATTTATTACTCATTAAAATTTTTTATTTATTACCAAATTAATATTGCATTGGTTGAGGATTAATGATATTTCAAAAATAACCATGGATTCCTCAGTTCAACTGATGATAATTATTATATAGGACTCTTCCCATCGAAGTATAGGGTTCCTAAGAACCATGAGATGTGTCCCTATCACCCAGTCTTGAGCACTGTGAAAATAGCACAGGTGGTTATCCATCTTGTTCCATTTGTGAAATCAACTATTGGTTCCATACAATCTCATTTGATAGTCTCAAAATAACCACAATAAAAGCATCCAGTATTTCCCTTTAGTTCGATAGGAGGCCTTTTTGATCCTGGTGTAAAATTATAAGTCATACTACCTCCTTGGAAATGGGTTTCCCTCTTCCTATTATTCCTAACATTGGACTTCTCACCAGTTCTCATAGGAATATACATACTTCCTTTGACCATATTACCTAATATGTCTCATTATTCCACTATCTCCATATTGGAAATCTCTTTTTAATCGATTATACAAAGACCAAAAGTATTTTACTGAATTTATGATTTCAATAGTAATTAAAAAATAAATACCTACAAGGATTAACTTAAAAAAGTACATGTAAAATCACTCTAAATTAATAAACATAGACGCATAATATGTTAATGATAGATTATCCTTCTTCAAACTGACAAAATATATTGCACTTGAAATTTTGAATGTGTAAGGGTATAATTATTTACAGAATAATTCATCAAAATCCACTCATGTAATGACTTGTTCCAATTTAGACTAAACTGAAAAATCACATCACTAGAATTATATATTCTCCTACATATATGTTTAAAAAATCACATTTATATCAGTTGGTGTACTAATGAAATAAATTGTTAGATTCGTCTTATTTATCCACACTTATTCTTTTCTCAGTTCAAAATCACCTAGAATGATGGGTGGACTCTTCTTTTATAACTAAACTGACTAATCCACATTTCTTGTTTTATCCTTTCTATTCTCTTTTTACACAGCATAAAATCCCTATAAAATACTATGGACTAACTTTTGGTTTATATGTGGCTCTGATAGGACCACATTCTCGTTAGCTTATTATGATTGGTTTCTAGGACACCTACACGATGCCATTAGCTATATAAACAAACTACATTTAGTTTCAATCTCTAGAAAATCAAATCATAGGAATTTAAAATGTATGATATCTCTAATATGATAAAAATTATTTCAATAATTCAATATTTTTCTCTTTCAAATAATTTTTGAAAATTCCACCATGCTTTTTGAAAATCACACCACTTTCAACTATTTTGAAAAATAAACACCATTTCCCAAAATCATAAATCATTACTAAAAATTAATTATGGACTCATATTGGGACACAATTAATATAAATTTATTGTATTACCTTCTCATTGACTTAACCAATGACTTTGTGGTGATAACTATAGGAAGTGTCTCTAAAAATTCTTATACCTGGACTCCCTGGAAAATATAAGTTCAACACAAATAAATTTTCTATGAATCTTTATTCACTCTATTTCAGGTTTCAAAAATCTTAATCTATATTACCAAGAAAATATAGGGACTAGAAAAATTATTCCTTTCGTAACTGAAGGACCAAACATTCTAATTCCATTTGTAACATTCTGCTTATTACCCATTAGCTTAGAATGGTAGTGGGACATTAGTCGGACTTATGTGACATACCCAAGATAAAAAAGGTTGGAAATAAATTCCAATGTCTTCATAAATAAATAATGGGGAATAGTTTTCCATTGAATATTGAATAACGAAACCATAATATAACAATCAAATTAACTACTAAATGATGCATGTGTATAGAAATAAAACTCCGACAAAAACAAGCCATCATCTAAATCAGAGTTAAAAGTGGAATCCAAATCCAACAACACTCAATGACAACCCAGTCAATAACTCAAAAACACCCAAACTACTACATAAATAAACTCAATATTCCCAACCCATGGTAATATGAATCATTAATAATAATTGGGATAACAATGATTTATAAATTTCTAAATATATAACACATGAAAACACAACATATTTCCCAAGAAGGGGGTGTATATAAAATTCAGAAGGAGTTCTCCAATGACTTAAAAAAATAATGAAACTGGGAAAAAATATGTTGCAACATTTATATAAAATAATTTAGAACAATATAAAATCTATTTTACAAAAAATTCCTATTTTAGTTTTCCAAATTAAATAGTTTCCATGGAAAGCAATCAAAAAAGACTTTAAAACCATTTATCGTTTTCTATTAGCATTCACATTCCACATATACTCACATGAATTCCCGGGGGAATGTTCTATACTAATGAGTTTTCTAATTTCAATATACCATGTCTTCATAAGGTAACCAATACTAGGTGTCCAAATGTTACATGCCCATTCAACTAGGACATGTCTAATTTAAATGACCTAATTCCAAAAATGTATGCCAAATCCCATGCATACCAACCATGACAATCCATTTATATAAAAAATATATTTTATTGAAAAAATCTATTTTATTGAAAAAAATTCTATGAATATTTCTACATGATTAAAAAAAATCATTATTTTAAAATCATCATTTTAAAATAATGGAAGAAATAAATTTTCACAATTTTTTTTTAAAATTTACAATAAAACATCACTCTAGAGGTTTCCATAAAATCAAAAAATAGTTTCACGAAAAATTCAAAAAGTCCAATCAATTGGAAATAAATCATTCAATTAATAATAAAGTGGAGTTGATAGAGAGTACAATTACCTCTCAAACTTTGGATAAAATGAATAACGACACACCAACTTCAAAAACATTGGTAATATAATCTAGATTCAACCTCATATATCATTCCCTTAAATCAAAACAATCAAATCACCTAAATATCGACATCCCACATCATGGATCTATCCCCAAAGAAGTATATCCACTATTTCAATGGTTTCAAAAAGTATATACATAAGGAAAATGAAGAATAATGAGAACTTATCAAGGAATCTATGTCTCCAAAACATATTGATTCACCTAATAATCTCTCTTAGATTGATAAGAATCATCTCTCTAGATTGGGGGAAGAGGGGTTTTTTTATTAACAGGTTAGGGAGAAAAAAGTGGTTAAGTTTTTAAAATGAACTACCTCCATAATTTCTAGATATAACATTCCATAGATCATGTTTAGGGTTCACAGTTAGTAAACATTTGTGCTAACCATTCACGAGCTACATTCTCAAAGAGTACCTAACATAGTTGTCTCACATGTTTAGAAAATCGTTGGGAACAATTTGTATTATCCACTATCTCAAATGATAGTATACTAATGTAGTTTATTCTGGGAATAAACTTTGTTTGGATAAACCATGTGAAAACCTTTAATCTATCCAATGATATTTGATTTCCCTATCATGGTTTCCTATAGCTGTTTTACAGTTTCTGCTTACCGTGCTCAGATCTTAAACATCTTGAAGAGCCTCCAACATGTTCCAAAACACATTGAAACTTCTTCAAAATTAACCCAAATAGTATATATACATAAAATACATAAATAAAGGGTTAGGTTTCTGAAACTAATGGTGTTAAAATATTTCATCATCAGAATAATAAACATAATCATTCCCCATAAATGATGAGATTTTATTATAAAACCCTTACCAGCTTAGTAACTTTTAATATAAAACACCATGAAATAATTACCTTAAGTGAATATTTGAATATCTTGAGAATATTTTTTTGAAATTATATAGAAAATGGACTATATTTACACCTCATAAATAAAGATATGTGAAAGAAATAACATATGTCTCAAAGAAGGTAAATTGTGAAAAATATCCATTACCTATTTGGTAACATTGAACCCTAAACGCCATAAATAAAAAATGCTATAATCAGTATTTAAATCAATATATTTATATTTTGAATAATCCTAAATTTTTTTGGGTTTTATATACAATATATAAATGAAGTAGGTGGTGACTATGGAATGTGTCTCACAGAAGTAAAAAGTGAGAGTGAAATCCCATACCATAAGTATTGAGTTCTTTCATACACATTAACACGTCATGAATAATAGATATATATTTATTATAAATATATCAGATAAACATATTAATATTTTTATACCATATATTATAGATTTATACCATTTAATTACCCATTTATTAATTGTTCCTTATTATAGTTTTGTTTCAGGTAATAACTACTTTGTTATTCAAGTATGGTTTTGTGTTCAGCTTTCAGTCCTTTCACTTTGATCATGGTTCTATAATTAAAAAATGCTAAAAATTATATAAATATATTATATATTCAATATATATATATATATTATTAATCCATTTATTTTAGAGATATAAATTACTATCAATGTTGATGGAGATGGTAGGATATACGTATGCATGAACAATATTTATATTTCATCAAAAGACAGAACATATGAAAGTTAAAGAATATTTCACCCATAAAGAAAATTATTATTTCATATTATATCATAAATATATCAAATATATTTATATCTTATTTAAACAATTAATCTATTTTTATTAACATACAAGTAGAACTAAAATGAAAAACATATCACATTGGTTCGTGAGGCAGTAGTCCTTCGTACATATGGGTGACATTATTTTTTTATAATAGGTTGGAAGGTTAGAATTTATATGTGATATTATATTTATATATTTATTTTCATAAATATCATATATATTAATTAACTTTACACTTATTACCATCCAAGTAAATTGCAAGTGAAAAACGAATTGCATCACTTTGTGAGGTGGTAGTCCGTAGTGTACACTAGCGACATTACTGTATCCCTCATTGAATCTAAAGTAAAAAATATATATGATAAAATAATAGTAAAATAATAATAATAATAATATCATAAATATAATATAATTATTTTTATATCTATGATTATATCGAGCATTAAAATGTGGTGATGGAAAACGATCTGTATCGGTTCTTGTGGTGATAGTCCACCGTAGACATGACCGACAATTTCATTTCCAATTTTATATAAGAGGTGATGTAAATACATAATTAAGTTAACATAATAACAAATAAATATGAATTATATACTAGTTTAGTTATATTATATGTTTTAATAAATAATAAATGGTGGAATATAAGAATGAAAAAGAAGAATCATTGTGAAGACAATTACATTCACATAGATGAACCTCTATTAGATCCCTTATTAAGGACAATAGTGTTGTGTTTATGGAATTAAAATAACCTCTATAAAATGAATAAGGATTTTGGGTAGAAATTTTTTAATGTTTTGGATGAACTATATGGATTTGGTGCTCAAAAAAAGTGAAGGGTAGTGGTTGCCATTTATAAATAGGGGAAATGAACCCACTTGTAAACTACTTTGAATTTTAAAAAAAGAATCCAAATGATATAGTAATTAAAAAAAGTTTCATAGTTAAAATATATTATAAATTAACAATAATAATATAGAAATAATTCCATATATTTAAAAAATTCAAAATATTTATAGTCATTTTAACCATTATCTTCTTAGTTTAACCACCTTGTAAACCCATTTTGAGAATAATCATCATAATAAATTTTTTACTATTTTCATCATTAATTATAGAAGAAAAATAATTTTGGCTTATAATACAAAATAAATTATTCTAATGAAAAAAATGGAATCAATTGTACCAAATCCATATCACATAATTGGTAAAAATAAATTTAAAATTAATCCTGCAGACATGACGAATGATCGGGTTTCCAAAGATAAAACAACTAAATGATTAAAAGGTTTAAAAATATAAATCCAATATAAAATTAATTAAAGTGACATAAATTGTATTAATATAAATATAATTGAAATAATTTAATTTTTTAAACAATATAAAATAAAAAATAACATTACATATTCTTTATATGAAAATAGAATTTTCAATAAAAAACATTATTTTTCATTATTCATCAAAAAATAAATTTTTTCCAAAAAATAAAAAAATTAACTCTTAGAAAACTTTGAATTTAGTATTTTATAAAATATTTTTATTTTATCCAATATTATTTCATAAATTAGAAAAAATAATTTTATATTATTTATTCAAAAGTCAATAAAACAATTTTTTTGAAAAATAATGTTTTTAAACATTAAATTTGATTTATAATTATATATATTATAGAAACACATAAGATGAATATTAAAATTTTGATTGAATATATAATATATAAAATTTATTAAAATTACTCTCTAAAATTTAGTATTTAAATTTGTTGAGGTAAAACATGTTTGTGTTCCTAATAATAGTTTTTCAAAAAAATGATTTCTATTATTTTCAAATAGTTTTTATTTGCATTTATTACTAATTTTTCACCAATGAATTAACTTTATATAAAATTTGAATCATTATATTTAAAATTTTTTACAACATTAATTATACCAACTATTCTAATGGTTTTTTAATAAATATCATATTAAATAAGAATATTTTAATAGTATGTCACCTTTCATATAAACTCAGTGTTGTGTGTAATGAAAACTACACTTAGAGTTACTTATAAAAAAAAAGATAAACTCAATGTTACTTGAAACAAAATATAAAATATATGTTTCATGTAACACAAGATAAACTTGGTGTTATGTTTAAAACTAAATATTACAAAGATTAAATTTACTGGAAAAAAATATTTCACCAAATCTCGATTTTTTATGATTCATTAGACTAATTCCAATGTTTAAATAGATTAGTCTCTAAACTCT
This sequence comes from Viscum album, assembly GCA_963277665.1. Lineage (NCBI taxonomy): Eukaryota > Viridiplantae > Streptophyta > Magnoliopsida > Santalales > Viscaceae > Viscum > Viscum album. Next base: position 1,583,992,834 of record OY728141.1, on the reverse strand, counting down.
GTCTAGCATAATGAACATGATAAAGGTCATCCATATAGAAATTTGAAAGTTTTAATAAATAGATTAGAGTGAAAATATTGTTGTATGAAAACTCTACTAAGGGTAGTTGTTACAACCACATACCTCCAAATTTATGTATACATCAATCCAACATATCCTCTAATATTAGTACATAACACTATATCTGAATTTATATCGGTGTGTAGAAAGAGTATCATAAGAAAAAACCTTGATCTAAAATAATATGGGAGTCCACTCCACCCTGTTATGGAAAAATATGGACCATTATCAAAGATAGTCATCTTAAGACTCCAAGGAGGAATCACTACATCATCTATGTCCTATCGTTTCCAATAATAATAACTCCTTGATACCAAATATTTGAGTTGAATTTATAATATGGAGCATGATCACCCATATAGTATCATAATGTCATTGAGAATTGGTTAAACTAGTTCTGAAGATCAATTAGAGTATTTGACCACTTCAAATATGAAACATCAACCATATGAAGTAAACAACCAATAACATGGTACTCTGCTTCACCTTCTAGAAGAACAATCAATGATGACTAACTCTATAACTTATCAATTCTAAACAAACCACCAAAAAAAATTCTCATTGTAATATACATATTTTTTATACCATGATTTATTACTGTATAGTTTTTGATCTAATATAGTTCAACTTTATAGATCACTAAGAGAATAAAAATCTTTCCCTAAAACAATCCTCTATGATATTTATCATTGGACCAGTCCTTATGAGCATTTCTATAATCAAATTTATCATGCCAAACCACTACCTCTAAATTTCATAGCTGGGTCTCATCATATTATCCCAATAATGAAAACCACATTGTTTTCTATAAAAGAAAACCAATTCCATCAACTACTCTTATACCAAGGTGAAATGATGTTATCTCATAAATTAATCTCTAAGAGTCTCCAAAATCACATGTAGAACCACCTCATTAGTTGATACTAAATGATCCAACCAAAATATTCTCTTTACCATGTATAATGGAAATTATAAAGTCAATGAACTATATGAAACATTTCCACCATAATTACCACAAATTCATGTCATGGTGTGAGAATGAATACTTCAAACATTTCTTATCTATGAAGACTACAAAACATTCCCCAATAAGGCTGTTTCTCAACATTTTCATATAAAAAATACTAAATAATTATTATGATTTTTGGTGGTATAGTTATAGACATGTCGTTATAATTATAGAGACTTGTAAGATATAACCCCCTCTAATTCATGAACACAAAACCCAAACTAGGAAATTATACATCACAATAAATTTCAAATGAAATTCCCCCTCTAGAAAATTATAAATATGAGAACATACCATCATTCTATTTAATTAAGTAAAAGAATACTATCACTAATAAGTCCAAAGGAATTTCTAGTCCTTTATAGACAATTATTTTTTTTAGCATCACGATCTAAGAGAAGTCAAACACAAAACACCTAAAAAATATAGTTATTCCAAAGAAATTCCACACCTCTACAGCATTAATGGGGGATACCCAATAAACTACCACATAAACCATCTAAGGATTAATATATACTACATTATGAGACCTGGAATGTATAATAATTGGGCCACATGTGTCACATCTCATCCCTTAGGGCCCGTGTTATGACTACCCCAAGCCCTCCTTCTATAGGTTAGGGGCTGGTGACTAGCACCGAAAAAATATCCCTATAATGGGAAGACATTTCCTTTGAACCTGTACAAACAAAAAAACCTAGAACACAACAAGAAGAAACCACAAAGTAAACTATTTTTGTAAAAAGTGTGTCGAAATTAAAGGGGCTAGAATACAAGACCTACTGGAAAGTACATGTATAACTTAAAAGAGAAAAATAGCTCAGGGATCATCCATCAAAGATCCTATTGGAAGGGTCGGTACACCTCACAATCCGTAGTCCAGTGTCATGCCAAGAAAAATGTTCTACCACTATGCACTGTAAAGTCCAGGCTCCCTCAGCTACAATCAATGCTGATTGTCATCTGCACAAGACACAACAAATTATGGGTGAAGCCCCTCATGAAGGGCTGATTATATCAATACTCAGTAGGGACCCTGAGACCCCAAGGTCTCCCAGAGTTCTACAAAGGAAATAACAAAAAGCAAGACCTCAATCACAATGACCAATGGAGTCATCAACACTAATTATTTATATGCCTATACATATACCTATGTTATAAAGGTATGCTCATCTAATAACAGATGGAAGAATATCACAAGGGTAACACTACGAAGGTAACACCATGATGGAAAAAGTATCACATAGGTGAAACCATAAAGATAACACCATAAAGGTAAAAGTACCAAACATGTAACACCACAAAGAAATCAACATGAAGATAAAAGTACCACACAAGTATCACCATAAAGATATCACCATGAAGGTAAAATTACCACACATGTATCACCACCAAGGTAGAAGACTCAACTCACACTATGTATTAATGATGTATAGAAGTAGAAATGATTATTCCTAAAGACAAATCATCATATTCCATTAAGAGGCACTACTGCTGACCATAGAGAGTATAACCCACATAGGATCAATAGGTACTAACCCCCACAATGATCCACACATGATCTGACCTACCCTGAGTAGATAGGTACTAACCACCTCAATGACCGACATGAGATCTGACCCACACATGATCGATATTCTCTTACCCACACAAGATCGTTGATTGCTGACCCACACATGATCTTACCCACACAAGATCAGTATGCATTGACCCACATAAGATCGCTAAGAGCTGACTTATATAGGATCTAACCCACACAAGATCGGTACTGACCCACAAAAGATCGCTTTGTACTAACCTCTGTATGACCTATCTGTATCCTCCTCTTCACTATCATCCAATGGATTCCCTTTAATTGTATGCTTGAATATGGGAGATCCTCTCCTCAATCCATGGATCATACCTCAAACACTACGAAGCTTTATGTATAAGTATTCCAAAGTACCGGCATATTTTAAGGGTTCCAGTGTGATAGACGGTGCGTCAATTAGACTCCTGGTCTGTGACTTATAAGCATTTTAGCTCTGAAGGCCCAGTTGGATTCAGATTCAATCCAACCCAGCCACCCTCAAACTCTTTCCAAATATCAAGTGGAGTATACCAAAGGACCGTCTCACTCCAAGGGTCCCATCACCATAGATGGTTCATCAAACGGACGCCCAGATTTTATGTTATGGCCCTTTAGGTGAAAATTTTCCTTGAAGGGCCTGGATCTGGTCTGACCTAGTTGGGCCGAACCCGCTAGGATAGACTATGGTGGGTTCATCCTATTGGGCTACGGTCTCGTACGACCCACAAGGGACGTTTCCCAGCCCGAAAGTGCGCGGCCCGCTGGGCTCGAACGACCCGACCCTCAGAGGCATGACCCACTAGGCTCACATGGCCTAGCCCACGGTGGGGCACGCATGGCCCATCCCCCTATTGGATGTGGCCCGATATCCTGGACCGTGGAGGGGTGAACCCTTGTTGGCGTGGTGGGTGAGACCCTCGGTCTTCCCTAACAGCCAAGCGACCATTAGATTCGTGAAGTGGCGGATCCACGTGGTGACACCTAGTCGCTGCGGAACAAGCATGAGGCATGGGTTTCTCCACCACCACGACCTCCATCAGTGGTGCATGATGGCTTGTAGCTCCACCTATGCCTACGGTCAGCAGGTGTTGGCTGTCATTTTATACCGCATTAATATGTCGTGGTCCCCTTCTCTGGCGGTGCGTGACAGCATGCCAACACTTCTTTCGTGGCCAGCTGTTACCGACCACCTTCTTCACTCACTGCGTCTACGGTCACGGTGTTCTCTGCTTATGATGCATGATGACGCGCTGCTATCTCCTCTATGACCAGCCTTTACCAGCAGCCACCGTCACCCGCCATCCTGGGCCTCGTTCATCCCAAAGGTAATGCTCACAAGGAACACACAAAAAATTTAACAAAAGGTAGAGGTTCTGTGCCTTGTTCATTTGGCTCATTACCTTTGCGTTAGCTTGGTAGAAAAATTGTGGAATAAGATTCAACAACTCTTGAAACTATTACAAAAAGTAAACCCAAACTCAAGAACAATGTAGAACACCCATGATTTAGAAAGAGTTGGTATTGATCACCCCCGCAACTAGCTTCCAATGATTCCATTCAATCGTCATTATTCGGTGTGGGGTTCGGTGTCACTCGTCATTGCTCACCAGAACTGGATCCATCCTCAAAGGGGTTGGCGTCGCAACACTTTATCAGAACATCATTGCTTGAAGAAGTCGTTCCATTACCCCTCCCTAAGATCTAAATAAATTGGAGAGGGGGAGAGTAAGTAATTATCGATGAATTTATTGGGGTTCATTTAATAGGAACCTTCCTAAATTCTGATGACGTTGTTACAAAGGATTTGAAGGGTCAATCAATTTAATGGCTTGACACGTCGCTGGTCTCACACTACTAGTTGTCTATTGGAGGAAAAGGAATAAATAAATGAAATAACAAATTTATTTTATTATTTTTTTAAAAAGTCCCAAAGTATATCTTTTTCTCCAAACATACTTCGGTCAAAGTGAAACATCCCTTAAGAAAATTCCAGAACTATGGATTCTATGGTTCCCTCATATTTTAAATCCGAGCACGGGTTCAAAAGATAGAAAATGCCGCCAGCAAATTTACTGAATGTACCCTAAAAAAAGTTCAGAAATTTATTCCAGGCACACCGGGCCTCAGAATCACGCGCAGTCAATTTTTGCAGACTCATAATAATTCCCTATAATTAAAACAATTACATTAAAAATCCAGGTCTTTAAATTCCTCACACCTTAGGTATTTTCATCCACAATCCACAACATACACTAAGGAAACAAATAGCGGTACTAAGAATGAATCGAAGCCTCCTACTCCCATGTTCTCTCCTGGTGGTTCTTGTGCTTCCAACGAACAGGCACCAGAGGTATCGATTGTTCACAAAGGACCCACTCTTGTCGATCATCAATCTCCATTGGAACATCCTTAAAGGTCGTCCATCGTCAATGTCCAGCACTCCATGGTCAATGATGTGCGATTGATCATGTAGGTACCTCGTCAGCTGCAACAGGTGGAAAAAGTCATGCACCCAGTTCATATGTGGGGGAAGAGTTAGGCAATACGCCACCACGACGAATTTTATGAGAACCTAAAAAGGTCCAATGAACCTTGGAGAGAGCTTGCAGCCCCATCCAGATCTTTACAAATCGCTTCGAGGTGAGACACGTAGGAAGACATGGCCTCTATCCACAAACTCCAAAGGTCTCCATCTCCTATTACCATAAAACTTATACCTACTCTGTGAATTCTTCATCTTCTCCTGAATGATATGTACCTTCTCAGTAGTAGTCCATACTATATTTGGACCATTAGGAGTTTACTCCCCTGGGTCTGTCCAGCATAAAGGTGATCTACAAGGTCGACCGTATAAGGCCTCGAATGGTGCCACACTTATAGTAGAGAGATAACTTTTGTTGTATGAAAACACTACCATGTTCAAGTGTTCCTCCCAACTATGAAAAAAACTAGGACACAAGCAAAAATCATGTCCTCCCACATCTGTATGGTCCGCTCTGTCTGAACATCCATCTAAGGATGAAAGGCCGTGCTCAAATGTAGTTGAGTCCCAAACACCTCCTATAATCCCATTCCACGATTGAGATGTAAAATGTTGGTCATGGTCAGATACTATCATTTATGGAACCCTAGGAAGTCGTAAAATATCCTGTACATAGAGGCATTTGAATACCTCTACTGATCCATGCTCTCGAATAGGTAAGAAGTGGGATGACTTCGTAATTCGGTCAATGATCACCCTTATGGAATCCTGTCCCCTAGATGTTCATGGATGCCATGTCACATAGTCCATGGAGATACCATCCCACTTCCACTCCGACACCTCTAGCAGTTGCGCTATGTTTGCTTGAACCTGATGCTTGACCTTCACTTGCTGACATGTGAGGCATCATGAATCCAACTCTATTGTAGCCTTCTTCATCCCTATCCACCAGTGCTAACACTGGAGGACCCAGTACATCTTCACCACACCAGGATGTATTTCTAGAGGGGATGTATGGAACTACCTCCACACCTACTCCCGTAGCACTGCTGGTACCATGTTGCATCCTTTAAAGAGGATGACATTCTCCCCACCTTCAGAAAATTCCTTAGGTGCATGTCTAATATATATCTGAGCACGTCGTTCCTCACTGTCAATGTCCCAAAGATGTACCTACCGTACTCCTTGCTGAAGTGGGGTAGTGACAGTCATAGATTTGAGGTAAGCTTCACCATCTCTATCCATAATGGATATCCATAACATAGATAGCTGCACTGTCACCCCACTCAGTAACTATATACCGGACCTCATACTGAGTACGTTTTCTACCACATTCCCCTTAACATAAGTATAGAATATCTTAATGTCATGGCCTTGGAGGAACTCCATCCATCACCAATGTCTCATGTTTACATCCTTTTGTGAGAAAATATACCTAAGAATCCTTTTATCAGAGTAGACTATTAGACAATCGCCCATAAAGTAATTTCTCCACCTCTTCAAGGAAAAATCCATTTCTTCTAACTATAGGTCAAGGGTGTCATAGTATTTCTCAGGATTCTTGAGATTTAATGAACCATAAGTGATCAATGATCACTCCTACATCAGGACACATCCATGTATAGTCTTTGATGCATCACATTAGACTACATACCAAATGCCTTCTTCTGGTAGCCTCAAGACGGGGGCACTCTTCAGTCTCTGCCTCAGCTCCTAAAAACTCTAATGGCATCTATTTGTCTACATGAAGGGCTACCATTCTTCTTTAATAATGGATAGGGTTCCACATCTCTGGAAATGGTAGGTACGAATCTCCGGTAGTACCCAACTAACCCCAAGAAACTCCGTACCTCAGTCACAGTCCTGGATGGCTCCCAAGATAGCACAGACTCTATCTTTTCTAGATATACTAAAACTACATCCACCAAGATAACGGGTCATAGAAAGTGAACCTCTTATATCCTGATCTAGAAATTTGAGAGATTACCATAAAGTTGGTGCTCTAGAAGTGTTTTCGGAACTATCTGCAAATTATTGTCATGCTCCTCCTCTCTTGCTGAGTACACCAAGATGTCTTCGATGAAGACCACCACAAAGCGATCGGGGCATGGCTAGAAGATACTGTTCATGATTACCATGAACATTGTAGGGGCGATGGTCATGCCCAAAGGAATAACCAAGAACTCATAGTGGCCATACCGACATCTGAAGGCTTTATTTTTCAAATCCTTGTCTCGTACCCGGATCTGATGATACCCTAATCTGAGGTCTATCTTTGAAAACTAACGAGCTCCCTTAAACTAATTAAAAAGATCATCAATCCTCAAAAGTGGATACTTGTTCTTCATGGTCACCCGGTTCAGGTGCCGATAGTCCACACCGAGTCTCAATCTCTCATCTCCTTTCTCAACAAATAAATTTAGGGCTACCCATGGAGAAACACTGGGCCTTATGAACCCCTTTCTCTGTAAGACCCCAAACTATACCCTTATCTCAAAAAACTCCACAAGAGCCATTTGATATACTAGATTAGATATTTGTGTAATCCCAAGGTACAGGTTGATGTAAAAGTCTACCTCTCTACGTAGAGGTAGTCCCAGAACATCATCAGGAAAGACAATGGCATACTTGTCCACCACTATAGTATAGACCAGACTCTTAACATCAACTGCACCGAGGGTAAGGCTAGAAAACTGTTGTGTGATCGGATAGAACCTCATATCGGTAAGTCCATACTTTGTTTTAAAGGCTCCCTACTCGCTGGTGAAGAAAAACCTATTCCTATCCTCACGGCCACACCACACTTTGCACCTAATACAGTCAATCTAAGCATGAATTGTGGATAACCAATCCATACCCAAGATGACGTCTTATGGCCTTGACACTACTACTATAAGATACAAGATAAATCTCTCACCTCCTAGAGTAAGCTCACATTGCCGACACCAGTGTTTAATCGTCAAATCGTCCCCAATAGGAGTCTCTAGCCATAAGGATCGAGCAAAAGGCTTTGTTGGAATCTCCGAACTTCGAATGAAGTTTGTGGACATAAAAGTGTGACTAGAACCTAGGTATATAAGTACTACAGCTGGGGTGGAATAGATATAGATCATACCAATAATCATCTCAAGAGTGCTATGGTCATTGGCCTTAGATGCCTGAAGCTGAGATTGTCCCTGTCTGCCCACTCCCTGTGGTTGGGGTGGACCACTTGGAGTTGGTGGTGGTAGAACCTCGAATCATCGTCCACTACCTGCTGCACAGCTAGATCCTCTGCGATGTCCTCCACCCTATGGACCTCCTTGCTCAAACCTCTACCATCTCCTTGGTGGTCCCTTGACCATTTTCAGATCATTGGTATGGAAGGTCGGGCAGCCATGAGCCATGTGACCCTACCCGCCGCTTGAGTAGCACTGCCAGATCATCAACTGTCCTCCTCTATCATGTGATCCCCTCACCATCGACCCCATATCCTAAGGTCACCAACCAGAAGATCTGGCCTACTTGGGCCCCTATATCATCATTCTACTTCTTGTAGCAGATGACTCCGCTACTTGAATTCTGGTGGTGGATATCACTGTTGGTGTCTGCTCACCTAGAAAGCTCTCCCCGAAAAGCACTCACTCTAGTACCACAACCTACATCTAAATGATGAGTGACACCATCGATTATATGATCTCCCATCAATGAACCTACTCAAATGTCTACGCCTTGAAGAAAGGGTCTTGTACCATGTCGGTGGGGTAGTAGGAGAGATCAGTGAACCTCGCTGAGTATTGGGCCACAGTCATGCTACCATGCAATAAGTGCAGCAGCTCCTGTATACGCACTGAGCATAGAGTCATTGAGATGAACACTTCCCTAAAAATCCCCTCACATTTTACCCAAATGAGGGTCACCTGATCATGTAACTAGTGTGTCATACTCCACCATCTCTGAGCTACTTCATGGAAGAGACGGGCTGCTTGGATCTACATCAGATCAGCTGGTGTCCCAACTAAGTGAAAAACACTAGCCACAACCTCCACCCAGTCCCCAGCCGTCTGGAGGTCCATCTCACCTCAATACCTCAGAGCGCTCTTCTGTTGAAACTCATGCAACATGCTCAGTCAGCATGCACCCTCTACTAGTGGGGCTGGTGGCATCTACTACCCAATAGGTGGTGGTGTTACTGGTGCACCACCCGATGGTACTATCGTCGTAAGAGGGCCCTGCATCGAAGCCTCATTTCTCGGTGGGACGTCATCATGTACTCTCTCGGTTATACTGGCTGGCCATCTATGTGGATGAATCCTAAGAAAACACTAGTGTTCCATAGTAAATAAGATATTCTTGGTGAGATGACTCAATGAAATCATAAGAAAAACTTTTCCAAACCCACGCAATCAGTATTTTCGTGCACTGAGTTGGAAATCAAAATTCTGGGTCCTGGTGTATAGATACATTGTCCACCACACTAACAGTGGATTCCCCAAACTAAAAACCATACTCATAACACAAAACACTATTGCCACATAGAAAAAATCAGTGTCATAGTTCTTCGGTAGAACCGACTCCTCTGATACTGCTTTTTCACGACCCATCCCTTAGGGCCCGTGCTATGACTACCCCTAGCCCAACTTCCATATGCCGAGGGATGGAGACTAGAACTGAAAGGTGTATACCTATAATTTTAAGTCATTTCCTTTAAACCTATACAAACACACAAACAGAGAACACATCAAGAAGAAATAACAAAGTAAACTGATTTAGTAAAAATTACGCTGAATGTAAAGGGGCCAGAATACAAGCCCAATTGGAAAGCACAAGTACAACTGAAAAGAGGAAAACAGCTTCTGGATCATCCACAGAGGATCCTATATGAAGGTTAGGTATAACACACGATTAGTATTCCAGCATCATGCCAAGAAAAATGGTCCATGTAACACCATGAGATTTTATGAAAAATATTATTTTCAATTTCATTGATGTCTTGTGTTGTACGCTACACCAAAAGAAGCTTTCACTACACGCAACCCTGACGTGGCCTGCAATACACACAATCACGGCCATCCACAATAGCGTATGTTTTACGCAATACCGAGTTTCACTAAACAATTATATGTTATATAAACAAGCCATTATGAATAGTAATACCCATTTTTAAAATTTTATTTTTCGAAATGGAGTTAATTTTTGGATTCGAAATATCGAAATTATCTTAGGGTGAATTTTTTGTATTTTTAAGAAAACATACAATTTTTTATGAATAGTGAAAACACTGGGTTACTATTTATAAACTGAATTTTTATATAAATAATTATTTGTTGTGAAATCGATCGAACGCCGATTGAAACCGCGAAACATTTCGAAACCAGAAAAGTAAGACCGATCATAGGCGAAGCGCATCGTTGAGGAAGCGAGTATCGAATTTGCGTATGACAACGACGATGACAAATGGAAATACAATACAAGATAAATATAAGAAGTAGAGAACACAAATATAGAGACATCAATCCATCATCCTTTCATTAATCATATCCATGTATTTATAGTGTACAAAGTATACCAAAGCTGGCATATGAAAGGTTGGGCACATGAAGGGGTTCATTGGGAATTGGAGTTAACATAATTATGACATTCAGATTTAATGTTTCATAACAATCCCCCTTGAATGTCATAATTTCATAAAATCATATATAATATTCACTTAAAGAAACCCTATGGGAAAAATACGTGAAGCCAAATTAATTGATTCCCATGTCATGCCGCCTCATTAAAAACCTTACCAGGAAAACCCTGTGGGAAAAAAATGATGAAGGGAAAAAGAGTACAGCAATCCCAACTCCCCATGACTATATCATTTAATTATTTCTTCAGGACAACAATTAATATTATTATTAAATTACGTCTTCAGGACATGGGATAAAGACAAAAAATAATGAATGGTCTCATTGAAGATTATAACTCTTGGGGAAGTCCAACAATTTTCATTAATAATAGATATCGATAATAATTTATAACATTCCTTTGAATATCTTTTATGATGTATGATTACCTCATTAAAAACCTCATCAAGGAAAAACCCTTTCGGGGAAAAAACTTGTTTAGGGAAAAAGAGTACAATGACATCAAATCCCCAGAGTGTTTCCTCGTTAAAAACCTTATAAAAAAAACCCAGTTGGAAAAACTTGACTAAGGGAAAAAGAGTACAACAGTTACATCTCCCATTCATAATGATCATCATTTATCTCATATAATTCCCATGGTCAATTTATAACCAAAACATTCTGTTTTGAATTTTCAAATAATAATAACTTATACCCTTTAGATTTCAATAAATAGGGAGGAACAACACCTTGCATCATATTATGATTTATTGTTATTTTCAAGGTACATATGCACATGTACATTTATATACATTAGGGATTAATAAAATATGCATTTATATTTAATCCTTCTGGGATAGGAATGTTCTTCATCAACCTCTTATGTATGAAATCTATCACTCTTGGAAGCAAGAGATTTAATTATTCATTAAGGGTAAAACCATTCCAAAATTTAATATTTCATCTTTAGGATGATTAATTCAAAATACAAGGACATTAAATGTAATTTCATGATCAAATAATTCATTGATTTCTCAAAAACTCTTTGAGAGTTTAGATGTTTCTCGAAACATCTTGAAATAATTCACACAAACCTTGAGATTTCAGTTTATAATCTTCCTTAGCTTAATATTGATATATGAAATACTTCATATTCTGTTCACCCCATAATTTATCATATTGGGTAAAACTTTCACAATTTTGAATATGCTTTAGGCATTTTGAACCCTTCTGGGATTCGTATAAATATCCAAATATACAGGGATGAATATTTCTTAGAAAAAGATCATCGATATTCAATAGTCTTGATAGTTTGGACACTCAGTCCAGAACATTATATGTTGAACATTTAATAAGTTCCTTTAATAATTTTGGCCAATTATTATGACATCGTCATTTGTCAAAATCCATTATTGCCAATGAGTTCTAAAAGCATTCAAAGAAAATATATCATCAATAACAATTGATTTAGATCTCATAATTTTTCTGGTACCAGTGTCACTTCAGGGATAATAACTAAAAAGATATAATGTTGCTGATATATTCATTTTCCACTTCAAGGGAAAATATATTTATTTCTTTCTACTCATGATGAACAATGATTTTATATAATCAGTTCAACCACACTTCAAGTGTGTATGATCAGACTATTGATTTTCAACACTTTGCATTCATGTAAGTGTTGTGAGCATCTTTTCCATGGTTCTGCAGGACCATATAATATATGATACTCAATATCTCATTTTATCAACATGCATATCATGCAATGTATACTCACCAGTATAAAATAATACATGTGATCACTTAGTGGATTCATCTTTTATATAGATGGATCACATAGTAGGTGGGCGCGCCCATATATACTTATTCATAAGTATATAGGAAATTTATTTCCATAATAGCTACTAATGATATAAATAATTTACCTAAAAAACGGGTACCTCATGGTAAATTATTATATAGGGGAATTCATAATGATTTAATGATAATAAATTCATTGATAATTTTGTAGACATGCATCTATTAAATAAATTCATCATTCTCCCCCTGATGGATGTCTACTATGTTTTCAATAAATTGATGATCGTGTATACTTGAATCAATATCTTTCATTATAATTGATCCCAGGTGGCCTAAATCATCATGTCATATATTTGAAGTGCCAGGATCTGTAAACTTCTGGTTTACCATTATTGATTCGATTGTACATAACAAATTCTTTATAATAACTTTTATAAATGCTTGTTACATATTAAGGTACCTCTTTTTTCTCCATATGATATTTATTTTCATGAATACCATTCATATATCTCATTGAGACTTTAGATATAACAAATCATTAAGAATTTATACTACCAGGTAGGAATATATTCGCTCTTCTGGAGTTTTTATTATTTTTCCCTACCGGTAAATGTACTTATATGAGCATATACTAACGCATATATGAGTTCTTTTGAAGCATTTAATAATATTTTGCTTCAATATCGACACATATAAGACCTTCAAGATCTTTCAATATGAAAACTCATATTTGTCGTTATAATTTCCACTTATAGTGGTTGATGAATTCGTAATATAATCATAATGGGTTAGGCCCATCACCAAGCAGATTATTGCATAATTTAAAACTTCTTCCAAAATATTTTGGAACTTCAGGCCCAAATATTATTTTACAATAAATCTACCTAGGATAGGAGCCCCTATGTCTTTTGAAGCTGGTTAATGTTGTAGTGATAACTAATGTGGAAGAATCTCATGGATTCATAACACATACCTTATCATAATCCATGAATGATAATTTATTATTTATCAATAATGATCATCTTGAATAAAATATAAATTTTATTGATTATGATTATCATTGTTTTAACCACTTCAGGTGGTAAAATCATTTTCATAATATATATCGGATTATCAAAACTATGAAATTCAATCATTTCATTTAAGAATTATATGAACCACAACATCATCTTCAGGGGATAGATGAATTACATGAGATGATATTGATAATCCATAAGAATATGATAAATAATAATGTTTCCCTTTATATTTTTTCTGTAGGAACAATAAATGATAAATGAAGATATTCTTCAATATAATGTCAAAGGACATTATTTTCATATCATCCTTCAGGGATGTATTATTTTATAAATTTTCATACAATTCATTGTGCTCCATAAATATTTATTGTCATCAAACCACTTATGGTGGTTATATTTTTTTATTATTTGTTATAAACAAATACAACACAATGATCATTCGCAAAACATCATATTCACCTCAAACTTGATTTACAATAAAACCAGGTATATTTGCATTCACTTCGGGGAATGAAATAAATCATTTTCAATAAATATTCTAATCCACTCTAGGGAATAGAATAAAATTATTTTTTCGAGTTTTATAGTGTCTTCAAGATAATTTCATGAATATTAAATTAAGAAATTTCATCAAATTTCATCCACCTTGGGGGATTAATATATATAAAATATATTTACACCTATTTATCAAGAATATTTAATTTCTCTAAAACATTTTATAAGAAATAGAAGAAAGAGAAAAGAAATAAAACAAATATTTTCAAATGTTCAAAGTAAATATCATCTCCATCATGAACCTTTATATAGAATAATCAAACTTGACACCATCAGGGTGAACAATAAATAAGAGATATGACATTTCATGGTTCATGGAATGATTAGCAAATTTTAGATCGACATACGACATGTACGCGATGATCATCAAACATTGGCTCAGCGTACGATGGGTACGTGATGTTCATGAAACTTCATCTCAGCATACGATGGGTACGCGATGTTCATCGAACTTCCTCTCAACGTACAACAGGTACGCGATGTCCATCATTCAACGGATCGACGTACAACGGGTACGTGATGTTCATCGTTCAACGGCTCGACGTATGACGGGTACGTGATGTTCATCATTCCACCACTTCTGGTGGTGTAGTTTTTTATTCATTTGATGAATGATGTTTTTCTCGACATCGACCACATCAGTTATTAATCAAATACATTCTCTCCAGGGAATGAATTGAAATTTGTCAACTGTGAGTCATTACAGCTCTTCATGAGCTCATTATTTTTCCCACAGCAAAAGATTAAGGAAATCATATATTATTTTCAGATTTATCAAGAGGGGAAAAAATGGTAACAATATATTAAATATAAAATAAGACTCACCCTTTTGATGTATCACTTCGAATGAGTGGAGCCGATGCACATGCAAAAGAGTATGTCAAAATAAGAATGTTTATAAAAACATGTGACATACCTTTAGTTCGCGAAATTTGTCTTACGTTGATGATATGGATGATGGTAGCATCGTCACAATGCGCAATGTGGAGAAGACGATCGTACTGATAACGTGTTGTGAAATCGATTGAATGCTGATTGAAACTGCGAAGCATTATAAAACCGGAAAAGTAAGACCGATCGCAGGCAAAGAACATCGTTGAGGAAGCATGTATCGAATTTTCGTATGAGAACAACGATGACAAATGGAAATACAATACAAGATAAATATAAGAAGTAGAGAACAAAAATATAGAGCCAACAATCCATCATCCTTTCATTAATCATATCCATGTATTTATAGTGTACAAAGTATACCAAAGTTGGCATATGAAAGGTTGGGCACATGAAGTGGTTCATTGGGAATGGGAGTTAACATAATTATGACATTCATATTTAATGTTTGATAACATTATTTATTTTATTTAAATTTATTTTAGGTCAAAATTGATACATAATATCTATATAAGATCAATTTAATTCATTGGAGTCATTTTATAATAATTTTAGACATATAAAAATTTTATTGAACTTTTCACCGTCTTGTACCTACCTCCTAGGAGAGTTTGAAAATTTACATAAAACGTAATTTTACCGCTTCTGTGAGTGGAATTTAAAAAATACAAGAGACACGGTTTATATCAGTAAGTAAAATTTGGTTCAAACGATAAAAATAATTTTTGGTGAATAGTAAATTTTTACATCTATTTACCACGGTTAAAAGTAAATAGGGTAATTAAGGCTAAAAATGATATTATTATTAACCTAACACATGTCCTAATTCTATTGGATAAGTGTAGTTAGACCAAAAAAAACCTTAGAGATAAAATATTACCATTTAGGTCCACTAGGAATATATTGGGACACTTATTACTATTTTATGTAAAGAAGAGATAAAAAGGTTAAAATCAACGTTTAATAACTAAAAAAATTTTAATATATTTTTATACATAATATAAATTCTACTATAAATATTCATTAGAAATCTAAAAATATTTTCTGCAGAATGGTATTTTATTTATAATTTTCTGACATTAGATAAGTTTATTTATTTATAACACAATGATGATGCAGTAATTACATTATTAATGCAATATTAAGATAATTGATGTTATAAATACCCAAATAAATGTAATTTGAGACATTTAATGAATTAAGAGTATTTTATAGGTTAATATGAAATGTTATTATTGATTCAATTAACTTTTTTACAACTAATCATGTGTTTATTATTTTCACAAAAATCAATTACCAAATAGTGTCAAAATTGACATAAAATAGTTTTTAAAACAAATATTATATTATTAATTGTTATTACATTCCTAAAAATCCATGGTTTAGAAAAATTACTTATATAATTATATATATATTAATAATAATCCACTTGGGGTTTGTTTGGCTTATTATAGTAAATTAATTTACCATATAGTGTAAGAAAACAAGAAGACACTGTAAAAGTTAAATTATTTAACATAGAGTTAAATTTAAAAGATAAGGTTAAAATAAAAACCTAAACATGTATAAAACCTGTTAGTTGAGATTATTTTGACCCATCCCAATCTAATATTATAAATAAATCTATTTGGAGCTATTAAAACCCGAATATGACTTTATTATAAAATAATATTTTTAGTTTTTCTAAAGTTACCCTCTCCTCCCTTATAAAAAGGGCACCCCTTCCATCTTCTCTTCACACCCTTTTGAGCCTTGAAGCTCGGCCAAACCCTACCAATTACTCTTATAAACCTATATAGTTATATCATAGAGGATTGGGTCTTCTCGAAATACCAACGCTAGTGCTCTAAGAAGAAGTTTAAAGGAGGTGCGTCAAAGAAGAGGTAATCTCTTCTACCGATTCATTCAAGTTTCCATCTTCTTCAACTTCTTCTAATTTAGTTGTTTCATTATAAACTAATAACATAAGTATTACTTATACACTGATATGTTCTTATAAATATGAAACAAACCTATTTCACCTTTTATCCATCCTATGAAAAATGAAATGACCGCGCATGGGTACGTATGGAATATCGTCTCCACATCGTGGTGTAATCTATTTTTCCACCACCACCTTACTTGGATGGGTATAATGGTGTAAATAATAACTATATATGGTTATTATAACATCATAATAATTATAAGATATTATATCACCCACTCCAATTCCATTCAATAAATATGGGAATGATATCATCGCTCATGCGTACGTACAGATTACCATCTCCACGACGCGATAAGGTTCATTTTCCATGTTAACAATTCAAGAATTATTATAAAGTATATATAATAAGTAATCATGAACTATATGAAATAATAATTCTACTGGATTTATATTTATATATATATATTTTATATACTTAATTTCATTCAATTCAATAAGGAAATGAAAACAGCGTTCATGCGTACGTACAACCTACCATCTCCATGAATGGTGTATTTCCTTCCATTTATCAATCTATTATATATATGTATATTCTGAATATATATTATATATAAATCATGTTATATATTCTTGAATTAATTAATCATGATCTACATAATCATATTAATAATTACAAGTTAAAACAGGGATGATAAATGAAACGATTTTACCAAAAACGCTGCTTTAACATAGAATTTACAAAAGAAAAGGTAATATAAAGTCATCAGTGAATCATATATGATATCATAAATATTATTATGGTTCTTTTAAAAGTTAATAATATTTTTAGACCCACTATACAGGATTCTCAGACACATATGGAAGAAATTGGACATAAGGTAAGGGAAAATCTCGCAATCTCATTTTTATACGAGATTGTTTATACTTCAGAATTAATGGGGATATATTTATCATCCAAGTCCCTATTTTATAAAAATGGTTTCATGTATGTTTATAGTCCTTTTTACCCATTTTATACTTTTAATACATGGTATGTAAGGAATATTTCTTTTGTTTACCATATTAGGTACTTTTTGGACTTTTCTGGAAAAAGTACGAGAATGTTTTTTTAACTTATACAGCATGAATGGATTTTTAGGGTTTTATAATGACTTATTTTCTTGAATATTACTCTACAATATTTCAGGGTTATTTTTAATAAAATTATTTTCTTTTAAAATTTCATGGCATTTTGTGAAAAGATAATGATTTCAATGAAGAATGAATATTTTCTTCAAGAATTCATTTCATGTTTTTTTATCAAAACTGTTTTCCATCTGAGATGAAATTATTTCTTATGTGTATGTTTCAAGTACAATGTCTCTATGATTTACATGGTATTAATTTTATTATAGTGAAATTATATCCATTTGTATTATATGGATTATGTTATGATTGGATGATGTTTATGAAACCCATTTTATTTTTGGGTTATGATGAATGATTAATGTTTATGTTGTGGAACACGTAATAATGATTTAATTATGAGATGGGTGGGACCTATATCTCCATCCAATGAATTGGATAAAGATTTATTTCTCATGAGATAGAAATGGGTGGAACAGAATATTAATCTGGTTCGGTGATATAGGACTAGAACATGGAGTGAACTCGATTCAGAAAGGGACTTTTTCCACTAAGATGGTCTTGGAAGCAATGCCTTGGCTTCTATGGAAATCATATCATGTACTTAATGTTTTTCCACAATTAAATTTTTTATTTCAATGATATTTTATCATGATTAATGTTCTTTTATGATCTATTCCTTATTAACTATAATGTTTTATGTCATTGCTCAAGATTTTGATGTTTAAATATTATGTTCATGTTATGAAGTTCAAATGTATATGGTTTGTTTTATTTTATCCATGATTTCCCTCACTGAGAATTTGAGCTCACCCTTTTTGTGTTTTATTTTCCATAGGATATAAATAAATGTTTTAGGTAAGAAAACAAAATGGGAAGATCTTTATGGGAGATGTTGAAGATCTTTCACCACGATTAGAATATTATATTACGAGTTTCCAAAGACACTAAACTATTACGGTCCTTAGGTGTTTGTTTTTATTATGTATTAAGAATTCTAAAAAAGTAATGTAATGTCCATGTACTCCAAGATTTGGGTCTCTACAGTTGGTATCAGAGGATTGGTTTAGTCAACCTTTGGAAACTAAGATGTGAGAACTAAAGTGAGATCCCTTGAGATATTTTTATGGTATGTCTAGGGATGTACATAAGGTTAGGTATAAGTATAGGTTATAGTCCTAGAATTATGGTAACGATATTATAATTAAACCTAAGATGATAGATATGGAAGTTACTCTCCCTTGATTATGATTTTTGCCTCTCACACTATTCTTTTTTTTTGTTTTAGAAAATGGTTGGAAACAAGAAGATTCACAATAATAGAGGATATGATGGACAATGGAAAGATATTAATCATGAGAAACCAAATGAAAATGGATCTAGAAGTCCACATATCGTTATTATTCCTAATCAGAAATCTCATAATATGATCAATAATCTCAACTTTGGTAAGTTTCCCGACTCAACTAATAAGAGAAAGATGGAGTTTCATGATGATCATTGAGGAAAGAAAGTTCAATTTCCCTCATGTAAATCATGTGGGAAGAGGAATCAGGGAGAATGTTTCAAAGGAACTGAAAGATTCTTTGGGTGTGGAAAAGACGAACACAAAACCAGTAATTGTAAAGGAAAAGGTTCAGTTAACACCATAGACAAGTATAATGGTATTGCTAAGACATGAACAATTGTTAAGTGTTTTATTTTAAATGTGGAATGTATGGGCATTATACAGACCAATTCCCTAAGGGAAAATCTCATAAAGAGAATCACCATGGTCATATCGGTAGTATTTATGTGGATGATGATAAAGAGACTATAAATGATATATGAGATGGAAGAAATGATGAAGCTCAGTTAGTGGTTTACGAAGGTAGTGTAAGGATTGTATGTTTATCAAGAATAGTGTATGGTACTATGGAATAAAGAAAAATCTAAGGATTGTTAAGCTTTTCCCTTTGCTTGAGTTTTGAAAGTATATGTTGAATGGTAATGATAACCATGAAATGTTATTCTGATATTTTTAGATTGTTGAAGATTGCACATAATGAAGGGATAAGAAGATAATGTGATGTTTGATAGTATTAATGAGCTCATTAATGATATAAGTACAATTTGATATCATGGTTTGAGTATATAAAAACTTTGGGATTTTAGTATGTTGAACGAGTTAACTTTTGACAGAATTATTATTTTCACTAAGGTTATATGGTAATTTATGTTTAATGAAAATACATGATTAAGGTATTCACATGTTTGGAATGCGATGAACAAGATATATCTTATGATATATAGGGGATAAATGATTGTATTCACGTGCTTGTTATGTGACCTTTCCAGTAATCGTTTTCTTTATACAATGAGATTGGACAGACGTATTTTCGATAAGTCTAAAGATTGTAATGCATCAAGTTGTACCTTAGATAGTATTTATTAAAGAAAGAAATTTTTTATATTATTTCCAGAATGTTGTAATAGTATAGTTTTAGAAAAAGGAAAACCTATAAGACGGGCGACTACCCATCACGTCGGACAAGGCTGGGGGAATCAAACCCACATCCAAGGTGCGACGTGCCTTTATTTCTTACCACTGACCTATAGAAAGTCCCTGGTTAGTAGAAACTAGTTTTATAAAGCAGTATGATATATGAAGTATAAGTACACTTTTGGAATCATATACAATTAACCTCACCATAGATGGACTTATGTATGTTTGATAACTTTTTATAAACTTTTGTTTGAGACATATGGAAGGACCCATCATTCTCTCACATGATCTGCTAACACTTCATGAATGAAAAATTCAACTTCATTTCTTTAAGAGATGAAGTGGAAATTTTTCATGGCACGAACAACGGTGAAATTATACCAACATAAAGTAAGTATATCTTCTAATTAAAATTCTTCAACTGAAGGGAAATGATCCAAAAAACCAAAAATGATGTCCTATTGCCCTAATATCCAATGAATTAGATGGTACCTTAGATCATCACAAATTCATGGCTTTGTGATTGTTGACTTTTTCATAGCCATGTTCTCTACTACTCTCCATGAGAACTTGATGGTTAGATTTCTCTTCCATATCCATATCTTCACCTATGTTCTCCTACGTGGAAACCCAGTGATTAGTTAATTTGGGTAACCGTTACGTTTAATACTTTAGTTTTTAAAGATATTATTTGGTATTACTTTTTACGATGTGGGTTTCAATTAAAATTTTTGAGTAGTAAACCATTTATAACCCCGACAAATTTTGAGGGCGAAATTCATTTTAAGGGGGGTAGAATTTAACACACTGAGATTTTATGAAAAATATTCTTTTCAATTTTATTGATGTCTTGTGTTGTATGCTACACCAAAAGGAACTTTCACTACATGAATCCCTGACTTGGTTTGCATTACACACAATCACAACTTTCCACGAGAGCGTATGTTGTAATCAATACCGAGTTTCACTAAACAACGATATGTTATATAAACTAGCCATTATGAATAGTAATAACCACTTTTTGAAATTTTATTTTTCAAAATGGACTTCATTTTTGGATTTGGAATATCAATATTAGCCTAGGGTGAATTTTTGGTATTTTTCTGAAAATTTCAATTTTTGATGAATAGTGAAAACACTGGGTTACTAATTAAAAAACGACATTTTATATAAATAATTATTTATTTTATTTAAATTTATTTTAGGTCAAAATTGATACATAATACCTATATATGTTCAATTTAATTCATTGGAGTCATTTTATAATAATTTTTGACATATAAAAATTTTATTGAACTTTTCACCGTTTTTACCCACCTCTTAGGAGAGTTTAAAAATTTACATAAAACATAATTTTACCACTTTTGTGAGTGGAATTTCAAAAATCCAAGAGACAAAGTGGATATCAGTAATTAAAATGTGGTTCAACAAGATAAATTTTTTTTTTGTGAATAGTATATTTTTAATTTCATTTACCACGGTTAAAAGTAAATAGGGTAATTAAGGGTAAAAATGATATTATTATTATCGTAACACATGTCCTAATTCTATTGGATATGTGTAGTTCGACAAAAAACAACCTTAGGGATAAAATATTACCCTTTAGGTCCACTTGGATTAGATTGGGACACTTATTATTATTTTATGTAAAGAAGAGTTAAAAAGGTTAAAATCAAAGTTTAATAACTAAAACATTTTTAATATAGGGATATACATAAGATAAATTCTACTATAAATATTAATTATAAATAAAATAATATTTAATAAATAATGGTATTTTATTTATAATTTTTATACATTAAATAAGTTAATTTATTTATGACACAATGATGATGCAATAATTACCTTATTTATGCAATATTAACATAATTGATGTTTTAAATACCGAAATAAATTTAATTTGAGACTTTTTATGAATTAAAATAATATTATATGTTAACATGACATTTTATTATTGATTAAAATAACCTATTTCGAACTAATCATGCTTTTATGATTTTTACAAAAATCAATTACCAAATAGTGTCCAAATTGACATAAAATAGGTTTTAAAACAAATATTATATTATTAATTGTTATTATATTCCAAAAATTATATGGTTTATAAAAATTTCTTAGATAAGGTTATATATATTAATAATGATCCACTTTGGGTTATTTTGGCTTGTTATAAAAATTTTATTAACCATATAGTGTAAGAAAATAAGAAGACACGGTAAAAGTTAAATTATTTAACATAGAGTAAAATTTAAAATATAAGGTTAAAATAGTAACCTAAACTTGCCTAAAACCTATTGGTTAAGAGGATTTAGACCCAAAACACCTCATATTTGAAATAAATCAATTTGGAGCTATTAAAAACCGAACATGACTTCATAATAAAATAATATTTTATGTTTCCCTAAGGTGCCCCTCTCCTCCCTTATAAAAAGGGCACCCCTTCCCTCTTCTCTTCACACCCTTTTGAGCCTTTAAGCTCATCCAAACCCTAAAAAATCATCTTCTAAACCTCTCTAGTTATATCATAGAGGTTCTGGACTTTTCAAAAGACAAACTCTAGTGCCCTAAGAAGAAGTTTAAAGGAGGTGCGTCAAAAAAGAGGTAATCTCTTCTACCAATTCATTCAAGTTTCCTTCTTCTTCAACATCTTATTATTAAATTGTTTCATTATAAAGTAATAACATAAGTATTAAATATATATTGATATGTTATTATAAATATTAAACAACCCTATTTCACCTTCTATCCATCCTATGGAAAATGAAATCACCGCACGTGCGTACGTACGGAATACCGTCTCCACGCCGTGGTGTAATCTGTTTTTCCACCACCACCTTTGTAGGATGGATATAATGGTTTAAATAATAACAATATATGGTTATTATAAAATCACACTGATTCTAATATATTATATCATCCACTCCAATTCAATTCAATAAATATGGGAATGATATCATCTCTCGTGCATACGTACGGATTACTGTCTCCACGACGCGATGAGATTCATTTTCCAGGATAACAATTCAAAAATGATTATAATGTATATATAACAAGTAATCATGAAATATATGATATAATAATTCTACAGTATTTATGTATATATATATATATGTATTTCATCTACTTAATATCATTAAATTCAATAAGGAAACGAAAACAACGTTCATGCATACGTACGGCCTACCGTCTCCATGAACGATGTATTTCTTTCCATTTATTGATCTATTATATATATATGTATATTTTGAATATATATTATATATAAATCAGGTATTATATTCATGAATTATGTAATCATGATCTAATTAATCATATTAATAATTACAAGTCAAAACACGGATGATAAATGAAACGATTTTACCCAAAACGCTGGTTTAACATGGAATTTACAAAAGAACAGGTAATATAAAGTCATAAGTGAATCATATATGATATCATAAATATTATTATGGTTCTGTTAAGAGTTAATAATATGTTTAAACCCACTATACAAAAGTCTCGGACACATACATAAGAAATTGGACATAAGGTAAGGGAAAATCTCACAATCTCATTTTATCCGAGATTATTTATACTTCAGAATTTATTGGGGTTATATTTATCATCTATATCCCCATTTTATAAAAATGGTTTCATGTATGTTTATATTCTTTTTTAACCATTTTTTACTTTTACTACATGGTATGTAAGGAATATTTCTTTTTTACAACACGATGTAATTTTTGGACTTTTCCGGCAAAAGTACGAGAATGTTTTTTTAACTTATACAGCATAAACGGATTTTAACGGATTATAACACCTTATTTTAATAAAGTTTACTCTACAAGATTTCATGGTTATTTTCAATAAAATCCTTTTATTTTAAAATTTAATGAAATTTTATGAAAATAAAATGATTTCAAAGAATAAAGGATATTTTTCTCACGAATTCATTTCAACTATTTTATCAAAACAGTTATCCATTTAAGATGAAATTATTTCTTATGTGTATGTTTCAAGTATAATGTCGTCATGATTTACATGGTTTCACTTTTCTTATGATGAAATGATATACATTTGTTTTATATGTATTATGTTTTGATGGGATGGTGTTTATAAAACCCATTTTATTCTTTGGGTTATGATGAATGATTTATGTTTATGTTCTGGAACACGTAAGAATGATTTCATTATGAGATGAGTGGGACCTATATCTCCCTCCAACGCATAGGGTATAGATTATTTATATCATGAGATATAAATGGCTGGAACAAAAAGTTAATCTAGTTCAGTGATACAGGATTGGAATGTGGAGTGAACTCGATTCAGAAAGGGACTCTGTCCAGTAAGATAGTCTTGGCAGCAATGCCTTGGCTACTATGGAAATTATATCATGTGCTTAATGTTTTTCCACAATTAAAAGTTTTATTACCATGCTATTTTATCATGATTAATGTTCTTTTATGATCTATGCCTTATGTACTACAATGTTTAATGTCATTTCTCGCGATATTGATGTTCGAATATTATGTTCATGTTTTGAAGTTCAAATGTATATGGTTTGTTTTATTTTCTTCATACTTACCCTTACTGAGAATTTGAGCTCACCCTTTTTATGTTTTCTTTTCCCTAGGATATAAAGAAAAGTTTTAGGTATGAAAAAAGGGGAAGATCTTTATGGGAGATGTTTAAGATCATTAACCGCAATTTGAAGATTATATTCTGAGTTTCCAAAGACACTAAACTATTATAGTCCTTAAGTGTTTTTTTGTTATGTATTAAGTATTATGCAAATGTATTGTAATGTCCATGTACTCCAAGATTTGGGTCTCAACAGTCCACCTCTGAGCACCATCCAATCCTGGATCCCTCATGCTTGACCAATGTTTTCCATCATCTTCCCAAGACACAACAAGGTGCGGGCGAATCCCATGCAGGGGGTAGTATAAAAATACCCAGTAGGGACCTCGAGACTCCCAAAGGTCTCCTAGAGTTCCACAAATGAAAAAACACAAAGCAAGACCTCAATCACAATGCATGAACCAGTCATCAACTCTCCTTAGGTATATTCCCATACATATACCTAAGTCATCAAGATATACTCATCTCATACATGATGGAAGAATATCAAGAGGTTACCACCTCGAAGGTAACAACATGAAGGTAAAAAGTACCACAAAGGTAAAACCACAAAGATAACACCATGAAGATAAAAGTACCATACAAGTAACACCACTAAGATATCACCATGAAGGTAAAAGTACCACATAGGTATCACCACAAAGATATCTCCACGAATTTAAAATTACCACACAGGTATCACAATGAAGGTAAAAGAATTAGCTCACACTAGGTATTTGTAAAGTATGGAAGTACAAATGTTTAGCCATGATTCTAGATCATCTTATTCTATCAAGAGGCACTGTTGTTGACCATACAATGTTTTACCCACACTGTATCAATAGGTACTAACCCATACAATGATCCACATAGGATTTGACCTGCCCATAGTCGATAGGTACTAAACCATGCAACGACCCACACTAGATCACTGAGCGTTGACCCACACTAGATCACTGAGCACTGACCCACACATGATATGACCCACAAAGGATCGGTATGCACTAACCCACATAGTGTCACTGAGCACTAACCCACATAGGATCTGACCCAGATAGGATCGATGCTGACCCACACAGGGTCACTCGGCACTAACCTTCGTATGATCTGTCTCCAAGCTCCACCTCACCGCCAGCCCTTGGCCTTTGGAAGGCGGGCTTGGGGTAGTCAAAACACGGGCCCCAAGGGATAGGTTTTATAAACATATACCTATAACTCACACATAATTTTTTTAATAAATACCTAATAAAATTAGAGAAGCCCCAACAGATCTTGAAAATTATCAGTTGTGATCCACCTCAAACACTAAACACAAAATAATTCTTTTGAGAAAGACCACCACAAAATAATCAAGGTATCCACTAACATAACATTCATAAACCCCAAAAAAATATCTTGATAATATTTTACACTAACAACCATTTAAAATAAATTATAATGCCTATAATGGCATAATAAAATAGTCTCTTGGAAGTCATCGTCCTTCAATCATATCTAATGATACCCATACTACAATTAGATCTTAGAGAACCAGTATTCACCCTTTAAACTATTTAACAAATCGTCAATTATTGGTACTTGGTAGTGGTTTATTATTGTAACCTAATTATAATAATGGTTATTGAAACACACCAACATTAAATTATCTTTCTACATTGTTTATAGAATTATGGTTCTAAAAAGAGTTATGCAAGGTTTAATGAATCCTCTATATAATATATCCTCAAAATTAATATGTTTATCCAATAATTCAAAAGTATCCATATGATATGGATAAATTGATATATGAGAAAAACCATAGTTTCAGATATATCAAAAATAAAATCTCTCCCTAGGGGGTAGTGTTACAACCTCTTAATGAAATACATCATAATAATCTCTAAAAATATTATCAAATATCACTAATTGATCCTCCATGGAAATTAGGAACAACATACGTAATAAAGAAGTTATAGAATCAACTCTACTTTAACATATATGAGATTCATTCTCACCAATGAAAATCATTTGGTCTATGTCAACATCATTAAATATGACACACCAGATAAATCAATCAATGATATATTACACAAAATATAAGTAATCCATTTAAAGGATGATATTTTATAGATTTATCTATAAATATAGGAAATATATCTAGGTTTATAGAATCCCTATCACTAATTCACAATCTCTACACACATCAAATAGGTTAGCTCATCCTCTAACTAGTATAGTAAATGCTAATGGAAATGGAATAATCTCCATCTAAAGTTCCAAAGAATGGACTAGAGAAATAGAATCAAATGAGTGTATAGATATAGAAGAAAAAAATGAATAAATCCATGCATAAAATAAGTATATAGTACCAAATAAGTTTTGGAGATCACCTAGTGCTGAAAGAATTGAATCATGAAGGTGAGACCATCCTGCTCCATGTCCTCTTTTGCCCAAATTGTAATAACCTCCATGGACACACTATGCCATAATTCCTTACTGTTGAGGGATAAAATGGGGTTGTATAATTCATTATATATCCCTTCTATACTGCTAAAAAACTAGAACACATAGTTGGTACTACCTTGTTAGATACCATTATGAATTATGGGACTGAAACAGGAAACCAATCACTCTATAACTCCTCAAGAATATCGATAACTCTTTATTTTAATGACCAAAGCCTTCATAAGAAAAATAATAATATTTTTTTACTATAAGGGATTTGAGGGAAGATATACCAATGTAATCAAGCTAATGAAGGCTAGAACCTACTCCATGTTGAGTAAAACTTATTAATTTATCCATAAAACTAGGGATTATAGTCGAAGATCTACTAATTGGATGTATTAGTTAATCTCATACTGCGAGGGTCTAGTCCTATCTAACATTATCTCAATATACTTAAACCTATATATTATCTCATCATAAGAAATCTATAGCGATATTGTGACCATGGTCTAGATATTTATACCCAAATCCTCTTCAAAATTCCTCTCTTTAGACCCATTTTTGGGAAGTACGTCTTGATCATATCATATATGGTTTAATTAATAGATATTGGGATATCAAAAACTATAAATCCCAATATATGGGTATGTATATCCAGTTTGAAAGATAAAATATTAGAAAAATAAGAAAAACATAGCATGAAACTGATCCTAAAACTTATCCCATGAAGCAGCAAACTTCTCAAGATCCCCAAGGAAAAATATCACGCACTAGAATCTTGACACATGTTGTGTCATCACAGCTAAAGAAACATGGTTCTCTTATCTTTAATAGATTGAACTAAAGGTTGTATTAAGGTCCTCTACTCAATATTATTTATCATAATATGAAATATATCCTTTATTACTCTACATACAAGGACACTGGAACTCTTGAAGTGTCCTCTGCCAAGATTCATCATTGCCATACTACAATATGTGGTAATTCCTTAGAACATCCCATTGAACACATTCAATGAGAACCCAATGAGGAAAATTACTTGGTTCCAAGTCATAAAATGAACAAAAATCAAAACTATTAAACCCACAAAAAACAATTTTTTAGTTTAATTAATAAACTTATTTAAATTTAACATATTTCCCACTATCTACCAAAATTCTTACATTGGTGAAGAATAATCATGATTCAAGATCATTTATTAAGTATCTACCCTACAAGATGTATTAGTTATTTTTATATGATGAACCTCCCACCAAAGTTACACCACCTATTCTTGAAATATAAGAAGAAATATAATGACTTAAGAAGCCATATTCCATTATGTATGAGTAGTCCACAAGAACTTGGGACATATGAATCACACAAATGAGAGGAATTACTCTCCATAATGTTTAATCAGAAATATATAATAAGAAAACATATAAATTCAATGTAATTAATAAACTATAAAAAATTTCAATACATATAATTCCATACATAAACTAATTATAAAATTACATGTACTAAAATCAAGATAATGAGGCAAAAATGATCTCCAACGACTCCTGAAAACTATTCAAATACTCCTCCAATATTGCAATTTTCATCATAATAACCATTATTTTTCTAATATTCTATGATTTTTTTATATTTATATATAATTATCATAACATGTATTATCCATATGATTCTCCCCAAAACATCTTTTGAAAATTTTGAATGAATCATACTAAATCCCAGTGAATAAAGAAATGAAACTAACTTATCAATTGAATAGGTAATACTAAATTTTAATCCTCACTATGGATCATTCAAAAAAATAAATAATAGAATAAACCCATTCTATAGAAAAATCATTTAAACAAATAAATACATCTTGATTCAATGTATTATTTGGTTTATCACTATGATGCTTGAAATAATACATCATGTACTTATACCTCTGATAAGTTATCCTTCATCACATGAAATAATATCATAACCACTACCGCTTCATGAAAATATCAACATATCATCATAATTATTTCATATTAGTAACCAAGTGTATGTCTAGAAGCCCCTACAACCAATGTATGTTCATCATACCTTAACCCACCATATACCAAACAAATACACCCATGTAAAGATTAAAGCACCACACATAAATACAAGAATGTTCTGTATCTCAAGCGATTACATCCCATAGATAATGTTAATGTAAAACCATGATCCATCATATCCATGGTATGAACACAAAATATACCATATGATATCATATTATAAGAGATTCATACTCATAAATTTCTATTTAGAGAGTGGGGGGAGAGAGAAGTCATCCATATGGCTATTGGAGAAAATATTCCCAAGCTATTTTGGTGTCATTTTCCCTACTAATATTGGTAGGGAATAATATGACATTAGAAATTTTATAGTATATTTTGAATAAATAAAACTAATAGTTTAACACAGCCTCATACTCATATGTTATTATTGTCACACCCGACCTCTGGTTTCTACTTCTATAAAATTGTCTTTATGAAAACAAAAAACAATCAAGATTCATATTAATTAATTATTATTCATTAATTTATTACAACCATTTTCATTTAAAGGATTAATAGTTAATATCCATAATCTTTGTGTTGTAGGGACTATAAATTTATTACTTTTATTCTCATACATGTCAACATTATCAATAAAACATTAATATTTTAACATACTACCATCAATAAAAACCCATCGCAAGGGTTAATTATTTATTCCATAATCATTCATAAATTAGTTGATAAATATATATACCATATTAACCAACTACAATAGAATCAAACTTTCCATATAAGGGGTCTGACTACGTCATGTAGTGGGAAACCAATAAATAATATCCAACCAAGAGGCCATCCAAAAAGTATATGAGATGAAAATAATTAATGATATAGACCTAATTTTAACTCATCTAACCCACCATGATGTCCCACACTATTTGGAACAATATAAAATATCCTACTACCATAGGAATCACCAATCACCGTAGCTTGGCATTCAATTCTATAACTTATTCAAGGTTCCTAAACTTATCTAAATAACCATCACTTAAACGACCCTAGGATCTCAAAACATTGGTACCTAAGGTCCAAATTTTCTAAAATTCCAATAGAACTCATAAATTTTAAATTTACTTTTCCTTACATAGGTAATGTCACCCAGGTCACAAAACCATGGAATAGAAGCCTTTCACAATAATAATGTGACTTGATATCACCAAAGAAATTATCTTTTGAAAAAAACCATTATAATTCTCATATTAAATTAATTTGTTCAATGTGCATAAGTTTTACAAAATAATAATCATATAACTCAAAATCTATTAAAATATTTTAATCGACATAAACATGTGTTTAGAATTTATTAATTTTCCATAAAAAACATGGAAGAATATATATCAAATTAACATGACTATATATTTAACCACATAATTTCCATTATCCCATATTTATTTTGTTTATTAAATTACTAGTAAAAACCATGATATGCACAAAAATAACCACAACACAAGGATAAAAAACCATCTTAGAAAAACAATAGAAATAAACATAAATAAAAAGTTTTCAATAGTTGGGAATGAAACATAATTCTACCTTTAAATTCCATGTTCTTCTCTTTATTAGGTTAATTCCATAATTACACAAAGGATTAAAGATTTATAATCCAACATGTTTTTATAATATCAAGGAAAATTTAATAGATCCGATAATTCAACATGAATATATTAACATTCCCTGAGTATGAATGGAACCTAAAGCACAAAACACTGATTATCATTCCCATAGAAAACTAAATATCCTTAAAAATTTCCATAATAACATCCCTCTATAATTTAGTGATATAAACCATGAGAAATTAGAAGAGAAAAATAAATCATATCATAGTGAATAATAAAAAAACAAAATAGAAACATTAGAAAAGGGAAAATTAATATCAGATCCCCACTGATTGATCTCTAGGAGTTATGGGTGGAATGGGGTCAAAGGGGCTTAAAAGGATATTTAAAAATATCTCCCAAACTCAAATGGATTGATTTAGGATGTTATATGAAAGAGGATTTTGAATAGTTTTTTTGAATTTATAGAGAAACATAGAATTAAAAGACCTTGGGGGTAGTGCCCAACACCTTGGAGATAAGGTGAACCATAATACAAAAATCATGGTGCAAAGAAAGATCTCACACCTTATAACACTAGGTAAAATTAATTTCCATGATCCACAACATATTCCATTAGTATATTCTATAAACTCTAAAAATATACCACATTGAAAGGAAACAACCATTCCATCAATTTCAAACACTGATAAATAAGACCACACCAAAATCCTTTCCTATGACATAGTGAGCCCAAAATATAATGAACTTATAAATAATCACCTACCAATCCTTCATGTTTTAGATCTACATACTTTTCATAGCCTCATATCCCAACCTGAATCCATGGATTAGAATAATAATTTATTCAATAACATAGATCTTTATCTAAATTTTCCCCTTAACTACCCATCACTCTCATCGAAGCCCTCTCCTGGTGCCTCTAATAATTAAAACAAAAAATGTAACAGACCTTAATTTTATAGAACATTACATAATTCATATAAGCCTAAGTATTTATGGATGTGGTTTTATGGATGGACAACACAATACCACTAGTCCATATAACGTTACCTTGAGTGGTTACATAGAAATTTTATTTTATATTGATTATATCATTACTCAATATTTTTGACTAGAGTTCCCAAAAACTAAATATTTCCTAGGGTTTTCCCACATTGTGTATATTAGTGTGTTACCTTAACTCTTTTAATTAATTTTTATTTTACTCTTTCAATTTTATTTAATAAAATGTAATTTTTTTCTTGTGTTGTTTTTTAAACTATTAATGTAATTTGTTTTCCTTTCTTTTATATTTAAATGTAAAAAAAATATAAAATGGGATTTTAGTAAAATATATTTCAAAAGGTATTTTAAAATGGGGGTTTTCAACAATGTCAACACTAGATGATAAAAAAAAATTATGTGTTTTTATTTATTTGAATGAAATATGATAATCAATTTAATTAAGGTTGATGATGTGATATAGGATTTTTATATAAAATTAGAAAACATACTTTTTATTCATATAATGAAACTAGCATGAAAGGGATATAAAATTAAATTGTTAGCCTGTTGAAATGTTTGTCTTTTCCTACTATGAATTTTTATGCTGACACTAATATATATTTTGTTTTTTATTTTCTATTTATGATCTATCTTCTAGCTAATATAGTTTCAATTTTTTATGGAGTGTGACTATAGGTCATAAAGGGATAGAATGATCAAGTAATTTATTTTTTATTGATTTATACTTTCAATTATCACATTGAAAAACTA
Organism: Viscum album; assembly: GCA_963277665.1. Classification (NCBI taxonomy): domain Eukaryota; kingdom Viridiplantae; phylum Streptophyta; class Magnoliopsida; order Santalales; family Viscaceae; genus Viscum; species Viscum album. The sequence goes on along the minus strand of OY728141.1, from coordinate 1,583,959,923 downwards.
TTATTTTTTATACTTTCTAAAGATGGAGGTGTATCATTATTGGAGTGGCTGATGACATGCATCTTATGGAGGCAATTTTTTTAGAGGAATTAGGGGTGAGTGAGGGATTCAATTTTAGAATTTGTATTACAATATTTTTAATATATTAATTATTTTTTATCCTACCTATTTTATTCTTGCATTGAAAGCTAATAAAGTGGTGGGTCGTATTTCTTTTATATAGCATATTAACTATAATTAAATTGTAAAAAAAATTCAATTTTTTATGGATTCCAAGGCACTTATGCCAGTTGTTTAGGATGTGAACACACTATTGTTATTGTATAGGCCATCCTAGATATATGATGGATGAATGGACCAGGTTGTGTTCATTATATATTGGTATGAGAGCTAAGTTTCTTAATTGGGCCTAGTTTTTAGATTCCCCATTCTAATTTGGAATCATTGGGATATATGTGGAATGATTGTTTGGGTTCATGATATAGGTCATGGGTGGGATCTTTATCACCACTGCCGATGATGAGACCTGATTTATCATTGATTTCAAGAATTTAGTTTTATATTCGAACATTATTTTTATAATTTTGGAGGAATAAAATTTTTGTTGATGTTATTATGATTTTTATTGGTTTCTTTGAGGTATTATTTTTATTTGAGGTGAAAAGGTGGTGGAATGAAGGCCAAATGTTTTCACATTGCCCAAAAAAACTAAATGGTGTTCACCTGGATGGTTATGAGAAGATTTACATTTTATTGACATAGTTGTTGTAGGGTATATCTAACCTAGTGAAAAAACCATTCATGACCTCTATCCCTTTGAAAATTTTATTTTTTTTGGATTCTTCTGAATTTTGTGTCTTTTGAGTGGAATGTTATTGTGATTTAGTCTGGTTTAATGGAGTTTTAAAAAGGAATTACTCTATTTAAATTGATAAATTCGGTTTTAAAATGGGAAAAATTATTTTATTTAAAATTAATCAGTAATATTTTTATTTTTAAAACTGATTAAATTGTTTCATTAATGAATTATTTTAAATTTTTAAATGTTTTTCAAATATGTTTTCAATATTATAAAATGATATTAAGAATTTTAATATTCCATTACATGGTAAAATTATTACCTAAATTTATTTTTTATTTCTTTAATGGGTAATTTCTTTATTAACTTATTTCTTTGATACCTATTTTGAAGAAAAGGGTTTTCAGAAAAAAAATTATATATTTTTAATATTAATGAATTTACATTCTAAATAAATAAAAATGAAATAGGGTTTTGGGAAGATTACAAATATATCAATGAGGAGTATTTAGAATTTAAAATTAAACAAATTGAAAATATATAATATCTCAAATTTAAATCCATGTCTTATAATTTGAAATGGAGAAGTTTTTGGTTCACTCTAATGTTTTTATTCCCTTGGTGGTAATGGTGATTTATTCTGTTAGGTTATTGTATTACTTTGGGATATGATTTTTGTAAAAATATGAGATTTTTTTAATGGTATTTATTATATCTTGTTATTTCTCCATTATTGGATGCATGCCTCCCATATCAGTCCAATGAGTTTCAGGCCTGTGATGTATTCTCTTGTGGGTTTTCAGTTGGTTTAGTGTTTGTGTGATTAAGATTAGGTATGATTTCAAAAGGTTTGTTTGGGTTCTTTTGTGGGTTGTAGTTTTTTTAGGGTTTCATGTGGAGATTGGTTATATGTGATTTATTTTGTGTTCATTCAGAATCCTACAAACTTGGTTAGGTTCCTTGGGTGACATGGATAGTTGTTGGGTGAGTTGAGTTCACCCAATGGACAAGGTCGATTTGATTTGGGGAGGTTTCCATGGGGGCTTCCCCAAATGCCCAGTATTGTTTCACCCTTTTTCTGTGGCAAAATTATTGATCCCATGTTTTGTTATGGAGTACAATCCTGATTGTTACCACATCCATTATCACTTATATTTATGAGGGATTTAGTGAGTGGATTTGTAGTCCTCATCTCGAGAATTTACCTTGTGATTTCCTAAGAGGTTGTATTTTATTTATGAATCTTAATAGCCTTTATTCATTTGGATTTTGTATGGTTATTTTAGAATTTATTGGGTGTATTTTGAATTAAAGAATTGTGTTGATTCTACTTGATTGAGGGTTTCAGTTTTGGTTCAGTTACCCATAGGTGAAAGTTTGGGAGATTTCATATCTCATGCTAGGATGGACAAGGATTCTTTTTATGGAATGATGATTTTGGTTTCATATAGGTAGATAATTTTAGTTCTCAGGGTCATAAGATTTTGTTTTGCCTTATTGTGATCACTTCATGTTCCTTTTATTATTAAAACACCATAAAAGTTGACATATTAAATAATGGTGAGACCCACTATCCATATCAATTCCATGACCACTTATAGAATCTAATAGTTATGATTTGATAAATTGATATATGCATTGAAATTGTTTGGTGATTGTTTCATGGGTCCTCCTTTCCTTTAAAGAATATTTCATATATAGTGTTTTCTCTTATCACACACTGATACACAATGGGCATAAATTTTAGTGTAAGGAGTTCTATCATATACCAACCAATAAATAATTTATTTATTTATTTATTATTCTTATTTATTTTTCTTCGTGGTTCAGGACTTCTATTTAAGAAAACTTTGAAATTTTTGTGAGAATATAAATGTCGCACAATTAGAATATGGATAGTTCAAACCACATGACCACTAGTAATTGTACTCATGTAGTTTATAGTAGCATTTTCATGGCTAGATCAATGTTCCCTAAATCATGCATAGAAACCATGAAAGTGCCTTAGTGATCCAATGGAGGTCGTATGGTTGGCACACACATCAGAAAACCATGTGTATAAACCTTTAAATTATTCTAGAATCATAAAAATAGGGTTTTCAATTTATAACCACTAAAATTTTAATTAAAAACAGTCCCTAATATCACCCTATACCTCTCATTATAAAAACCTAACCCCAATTGGGTCCCCAAACCCGATGAACCCTCTTATGTACTCCAATCCTGTCATAGTTTTAGTTTGAATTACATATGAACTGGATTAAACTATTTTTCTTCTTTATTCCTACAATTCCAAATACTCCCTCATTTCCCCCACACTTTTTACCTGAATTATGCATCAACCCCTAGGTAGTATTTGGTTTTTTACTATAGATCAATTTTTTTTGGTTTCTCTAGGTTTAGGGTTTCTCTTTAATTTGAGTAGTTCCATTAACATGTTCTTGGTGGGTTTAGGTGTTGGATATAGAAAGTGGTGAGTTCCAGGTAGGTTTTCTACATGATTAAAACGTTAATTTTAGAATTTTTGATTAGTTATATATAAATAAATATTTTTCTTATTTTTTATTGTTAATTTTAAATTTCTTTATAAAATTTAAAAAAAAAATTATATTTCAACATGGTTTTAATAAAAAAGAAAAGGGACTTGAGGCGATGTTTACTCTTAATTTTATTTTGTCATGCACTCTTCGTAATTGAGTAACTTCCCAAATGGAACTTATAAGAAAATATTGTAATTTTAAATGCCATTTTTGTTTTTTCAATTTTATTCCCAATTAATTACATAAATATTTATCTATATTTTCAATTAATACATTAAATTATGAGTATAACAGTAAGTTTTTTATATATGGTAAAAATAAAATAAATGTAGTGTTATAAATATGACTTTCTTGGTATCTTATGTTTATAAGTATATACATGGGTATACATATATAAATATAAGTTTACAAAATCATATAGAAACATGCAAATTCATGATATTATAGGAATATACATGTTTGCAATTTTATATAATCATAACCAGTGGGATGAGTTAAAGATTTGAAATTTCATCCCAAACTCTATTTTTCAAGAAATTACTATAGTGAATTATAAAGGCTCGGTTGTCATGTTTTACATTTATTGTTCTGTTTTATAAAGGGTGGTGTAATTAATTAAATCTGTATTATAACTTTTTAACGAATATATATATGAACATATATATATATTGGGTATTAAAAATATTTGTTTCTAAATTTTAGAAATAATTTTTTTAAATGGAATGATGTATTTAATAAACTAAAATGTCTTGTGGAGGGTTTTTTGAAAATAAATTTTTGATAAATTTTTATATATACTAAAATGGATAAAATACATGCGAATATGGGAATTTAAAATGAGATATTAGATTAAGTATCTCTTTTGGGTTAGTCCAAATTACCAACTAAACCAAAATTTATTAATTAAAAGATGTTGTGGATGTTTGGCACCACCCCACTAGGACATTGGGTGCAATTCTTTGTTGGTGAATTAGGTGTGGTTTCATATATGGGATACACTAATCCTTGAATTCAACACATGAACTCTTATGTGGTACAACTCTAGGACAAGTCATGCTCTCTTTAGTAGATATGGATGGGTTATTAGTGATGGATTTTACCATCCACTTGACTATAACATGTTATCCTTTTCTATTACATGTAGGCTGGATTGCTGATCAATTCAATACTAAGTTAATATAATGAACTATAGTGTCCAATAACATTAGGTAACTAAGTAATATTTTTTCTCTATGGTGTATATATTAGAAATGGTTATTTTTATTGTAATTTATCTTTATTAGATAATTTTCATTATTCCAAATAAACATTATTTTATAGTATTTTAAATATGGTTTCCTTAAATCTATTATAAAATACTAAACTATGTTATTTTCTTCACATCATTAAATTCTAAAAATAAATTTAATATTGGATGATTATAAAATGGATTTTTAATGTGATTTTTAAATGGTGGAATTTATAATAATGATGTTAGAAGATAAAATTCTTATTAAGTAATTGTTCTTGTATAACGGGATATGATATGGGATTTAAATAATGTTGATGTTGTGAAATTGGATTTACTTATTAAAATGGAAAACCTACATTCAATTTTTTACTTCCAAAATAGATTGAAAAAGGATTTATTCTAGTGAGGTAATGTGACAACGAGTTTGATGTCCTAATGGTTATTTTATACTAATATATATATATATATATATATTTAGATTCAAATCTAGTTTATGTTTACACTTCATGAAGTTTATTTATTAACTTTGGATGGAGCATGACCATGGGTTATAGAAGGATAGTTTGATCAGTTATGTGGAATGTTTATTATTATTTTTTAGTTTCTTTTACCACATTATACATATCTATTTTATATGAATTTCTATATATAGGGGTGTATTATTATTATAGTTTCTAGGAATAGGCATTTGGTGGTGCATAATTCTATAGGGAGGGTATTAGGTGTGATTAATAGATTTATTTTTTCTCAAATTTCTTTCACTACATTATTAACATGTGGAATATTTTATTACGACCCTATTTTATTATAGAGTGGAAATTCAATATAATATAAAGTTAGGTCAATTTTTATACTAATTTATATGTCTAATTACATAGTAAAATTCATTCCCATGAGGTATTTCTAGGATGCCCAGGAACTTGTGCTAGCTAGTGGGGTTCAAGAACTCTCTGTGGGTGTTTCATGGGCCAACCCCAACATTCGATGGATGGATAACCCGAGTTATGTTCATGATACAATTTTGAAAAAAATATTAATGTTTTATATAAAATTACTTAATAACCCAGTATAATGTGAAAATATATTTTTAATGGAAATAGTAAAATAATAATATTTAAACTGGGATTTAAAGCCTCATTCATAGAGGGAAATTAAATATTGGAATTCATTAAAGTATAAGGATATAAATTTGTTGGTCTGTGTGATTAAATGGAATTTAAATAAACGTTAGTAGAAAAAGGAATGTTTTCAACCACAATATGAGAAATATCTAAGGATTTGGTATCTATTATTGTAAAGTGAGAGATAATTTACTTGATTCATCTCAATTTCTTATTCTTGAACCCTGAAACACCAAAACATTTTCCCCTAAAGTCCTAGAAACCCTTATATAATCAGCCTGAAACTTCTACCAATGTGATCCTTCCAAAACAAACCCTCTATTTTTGTTATTCCAATTCATGTGAAGAATATTTTCATATGTTTGGGGATCTGTTACATCTCTTTTAATCATTCATAGTGTAATAAAATAATACCTAAGATTCCTTTTCCTAAAAAGGTGTAATTAACCATAAAACTATAATATTCTAGTTTTATCACATAAAAATGATTATTTTAATGATATATTATACTTATTAAAATTCCATTTAAATAAATAATGACTATTTAATACTATGTAAATGTCCAAAGAAATAATCAAAAAGATAGAATTGCATGATGTAAAATACTCTGAATAAGACTCTATTATATTTTAAGAGTTCAAATTGGATTCTATCTCTTGTTTTTTATATATATTTAATTTTGGAAGAAATACAAATAGTATAAATCTATATCTCTTCTAATTATATTTTAATATCTTGAAATCACATGTTATCACATATGGTTTTCAGACTTATAGTTTGGATATTATCTTTGAAAGTGAAAAGTTTAATAATACATTGTGGTGTTAATATGAAAAATAATTTATGCTGATATATATTTATATAATTCTGTGTATTTATATTTTGATGTTGTAATTATAGAATGAAAAATATAATTGATATTTCATTTATTGAGAATTAGAAAAATTGATGGGTTTCTGATCCCAGGGGGTTTGTTTTTCCCAAATTATGCATCTTTATTTTTATTAGACAATATTATATATGGTTGGTTGTATATTTTTATTTATTGGCATGGTTAAATTCTTGAAATATTTAAAAAACATAATTATAATGATGTCATAATTAAATCGAAAAGGCCCAAGCAGAATAACTAAGAATTTTTTAATTTGATTAAATAAGGGAATAATGCATGAATAATATTTCTCTATTTTATATGTATTATTATCTAATTACTTACGATTTATTATTCCATAAAACCTAAGAAAAAAAACCAATTCATACATGATGGAGTTAAAATGGTATCTTTCAAAAGAGTAATTGTTTGAGGATGAATAAACATGTTTCTTATTTTGGGAGATTTAAATTACTCGATGATATAGTAATGGTCTGATTCCCTATGTGTGGAAAACATATAGTTTATATGTATGTATACTCTATGTGGATTTGTAACACCCCTCGTTTATATGAATATTATTCTTTTTATAAACCATTTTTATAATAAAATAAATTCTTTTTATTTTATTTTAGTTGTTTTTAGGAATTTAAATTGATTATGAAATAATTCATAAGAGATATGAATTAATCTAACAATATTTTATTCATTTGTTTTTTAATTCTACAATAAATCATATAATTTTATGTATTTCAAAATATAGAATATTATTTACCATGGATGAAATAAATCTATTAATATTTCATAAATAAATAGTTTAAATTATTTAGAAAAGAATAAAATATTTATGATGTGGAAATATAATAGACCATATTCAAACTTTAGGATCTATAAAAAGAACACAAAATTTAAATTGTTGAAGATCACCAAGAATAGTGAAATCATTATGTAAAGTTTATAATATGAATTATGAACTATATATTGTGACAGGAAAGTGATATGAAAAAATGGTTTAGATAGTCTATATATATATAAATTAAATGTGGTAAGTTTATATATGATATTTTTAAATATAGTAATTAAAAATAAGGTTATTTCAAATATTGTCACTGGTCATATATCCAATAGTTATACTAATGTCGTGTACTATTAAGTAGTAAATCTAAAATAATGGACTTATTATTTCTATTAAAATATTTAATGATTCATATATATATATATATATAATTTAAAGGAATATTTTAATATCAATGGAGTCATAAAATTTAATTTTATAATATCAAAAATTATTTTAATGGTATTATTTAATGAGTATTTTGTATAGAAGGAATATTTATTTATATTAAAAGAATTTTTTCTGTTAAATATTTTATATATTTTCCAAATATATTAAATTAAATACCTTTAAAATGTTATATATATAAAAATTTAATGTATTTTAAATTATAAACTTATATGAAATAATATTCAAAACACTAAATTTTTAGAAATCATTTTTTGATAAAATATGTTTTTCATTAATTTTTTTATATTCATTTAAAATCTAAATACATAAATTCTAGAATTTTTATTTGATAAATATATCATCATTTTTGAACTTATATTTTCAAAATTAACTTTTCATTAATTTTTTAGAGTAATCTAAGATAAATGATTTTTGGTGAATAGTGAAAATACTGATTTTACTGATACTTAACTTTATTGAAATTAATAAAAAATAATTACCAGAGGTATTTTGATAGAAATTTTACCATAAAATATATATTTTATAATGTTAATGTAACATCCCTCCATGGGGTTAACTCAACCTGTTCCCCAAGCCGGTGGGTCACATAGCCTCAAGCATGCCTCCTCATATGGCAGAGGTTACCAACTACCAGCAAGGGTGTAAAGATGGTCCAATGGAGAGAATATAACCTCTTATTAGAGTGGTGTAATAGATTGATCAACAAACATACAATAGTAGTGGAAGTTAATATCAAAGTCCAAATGAATAAATGAATAAGAAGTTGAAGAATAAATAGAATTGAAGAACTGAATAACATAATCAAAATCTTCTATGGAAGTCTTAATACATGATGCATTAAATTTTAATTGAAAAAAGGGAACAAGTGAACATATATACGACCATTCTATAAAAAAATGAAAAAAATAACAAATGGTTTTTTCACTATCATCATGAACATATGGTCTATACTATGCTTCTATAGTCCAACTATAGGCATATCAACAACCTATAATAGGGCCATTTTCCTCTTAAATACCTCTAGATAAATAATCTTCTCATGTAACAAAGGTAGACCGAGTAGGGTATGGGATAATAATATCAGTATTCCACCACCAATGGTGTCTACATGTATTCCATGTAGTGCTTGTATATAAATTTTGTTTAGGTATAGATAGAATTGGAAAAAATTTAAAAATTTACTAAAAAACCCACTCCGGTTCCTATTGGTTACCTAGAGGGTCTACCTACATCACCTCATAGACAAGATAAAGGTATGTTCATGTCTCTATGTGTAAATATATATACATTCTAGTTCTATATTTCATCCATCTATATGAACCAAGTACGTATAGAAGTATGTGGAAATATACTGGGAATGCTAGCTTTGGGCTGGACAAGGGAATAACTCAGAAATCCATGACTAGTATAACAAGCCTATGATCTAATGTAATAGGGTACATTCCCTACATCCCATTAAGAGTGTGAGACAACATTCATGACCCTTAGGGTGGTGAGTGATCCATTATGGCATCACTCTAATGGAGGAAAGTGGCACATAAATCCAACCACCCTAACAATGTCAATGGTGTGAGACTTCATCCTAAACACATGATGCTTGGGATCATGATACCACTAAGAACAAAAATCCCTTACCATCATACGACTTCCATAAAATGGAATAATTACATTTATAAAATAGTTCATGAGGCATTACCTCCAATTCATATCATTATCTAAGTTCCAATACACACATTAAATTACTATTTTCAATGAACATTTATAATCATAAAATAATGTGTGGTGTCACCGCCCCTTAAAAATCATTACAAGGAATTCATTTTTTTTATAAAAGTAAGAAAACATGTCATAAAGAATTCATTATATTAAAACCATTATATATCATTTAATGAAAAAACCACCATATATAAGCTATACCATATAATAAAGTCCATTTAATTTATTTAGAAATGAAAAATCAATTGATAGGGTTCAGGGTCATATAGATGGTGAAATTATAAAGAGGGAAATTTAATACATAGCCGTTCCCATTATAGGTGGTCCAAAATCCTAGGAGATACCCCTAGTTTAATTTAAGCATTCAAAATAAAAAGAAAATTCTATTTTAAACTAGTAAAATGATTATTAGGAATCCCAGGGCTTTGATTCAATTAACCATAACGACCAATTCCATTCCTCACACCCAAGGGGTGACCATATAAGGGGTATAAAACCAATAAATTACCAATAATGGATAGAAAGTTATACAATGAGGTGCGATGATAAATTTGATATGAATGAATCCATTTAAAGGGGAATCTCAACAAATGTCATTGTGTGACATAATTTCATAACTAAAGACAAAAATAACTCAAAGGAAAAACAATGTGACCACCTACCTCAAAGTCATATAGTACTCCTCAATTGATATCAACCTCATATTTGATGTAGGTTAGAAGAGATCTTAGAAATGGTCCAAAACACTACTAATTGTGAAAATAGTCTTACACCAAATTAACACAACATATTCGAAGATAAACACATATATATGGTAAGAGACTAAATGAGATAAAAATATGAATCTAATGTTTTAGAGGAATTGAAGACCAGACAACGGATGTGGGAGATATATGAGATTGTATGTTGTGGTAGAAGACAACCCATGGGAAGAATAGGACGTGATCCATGATGGTGTGGGAGGAAGAAAAAGTAAAATAGGATAAGGATTACATTGAGGTAAAGCTATGATTCTACCTTAACTTAAGGGGGAACATGGTTTAAGCACACGGTTTGCAAACCATGTGAAAATTGTGGGCAAGTTACTTTTATAATGATGAAACTCATATGGTTAGGTGCATGGTTTTTATAACCATATATATAATATCAAAACCCTCACTCAAAAAAATGATAGTAACCCTATACAACCATTCACCTTAGCTCGCACAGTTACAATCAAAAGTTACGGCCTATAGGTGATAATGTTTTCAACTGCACAATTTCTCTAAACTGTGTGACTCAGTATTTTACTGATTGTTTTCCAGAACTATAGGCTTTGAACAACTTTAGATTCTCTTAGGAAAATTTTTATGTCATATTTCATGTTTCCTATGATTAATAAAATGATTCAAATATAAAAAAACTAAACTTTTGTGAAAATAATGGTTCTAATAACTTCCCTTCCTTAATGCAACCCATCCCTATGTTGTTATTCTAATGGTAAAAAGGTATCATCAGTAATGTGTTCTGGACAGTAATATCATATATCAAATTCCTTCTCCCAGGCCTCATATTTTACATGACTGTGGTTCTATAGCACTTGTACCAAAGTAACTAACCTACCCTAGAGTGACTTTATTCTCCGATCAACAATACAAACAAGATACTACTAGAAGGAAGAATCTACCTCCAATTCGACCTCATCATCCTAGAAGATGTGTGATAAGTCTATATAGTATTGGTTAAGACGAGATACATGAAGTCCATCATGCATGGACCCGTATTTCAGAGGATGTACCAATTGTTAATCCACTAGTTAGATCTATTTAAAAAAAACTCTAAAGGTCCAAAAAACCTCGGTGAGAGCTTACCATAACTGCGAATATGATTATTCTCCATCTTGGGTGAGACTCGTAAGAAAACTCGGTCTTTTACCACAAGCTTGTGAGGTCACTGATATCTATTGGGATACAACTACTAGATAGATAAAGACCTAAACATGTGATTTTTTATTAGATGGATCTACTATGTAGTCTCCTATATGAGGCATTGACAACGTATAGATTCTTCATATTCCACTATCTGACATAGAGGGGATAGGAAAGGACTACCATATAATTCTCCATAGTGATCCATCTCAATGTTAGCTTGGATGCTATTTTTTTAGGGAAAAGAAAAGGGGGGAATTCATTTCTCCTAGGAACCCCCCATTCCATGGAATAAATCATGGAACATGTCCTCTATAACATGAATTTTATGATCCATTTATCAATTGGTTTGTGTGAGATAGGTCATTCTCATAATCACTTATGCACCCAAGAAATTTCGTAACCCCTACTAGAACCATGATGTGAAACGAGCATATCTATTAGAATAAATAAAATGAGGAGATTGATGAAGATGTGCATCCTCTATAACATAAAACATTCCTAGACCATCCACTAAGAAGGTATCCCACATATTTAGGAAGTGTGTGACCTTCATCAAATGATCAATAACAACCCACATTATATCATTTCTCTGAGATGATCTAGTTAGACCCGTCAAAAATTCAATTTGGACATCGTCCCACTTCCACTCAATAATGATAAATATTTATAGAATCCATTCAAGAAAATGATGATCTATATTCACCTACTGAAAGGTGGAACACTGAGTGATGAAGCTAGAAATATCATGTTTCATACCAGTCCACCAATACTGGCATTGTAGATCCCAATTGATTCTTCTGAGGTCAGGGTGAACCACCCATGCTAAGGCATAAAATTCATATATCATATCCTCTCTGATGTTGTGTTGGGACCCATAAATGCCCATAAGAAAATAAGGTATAATCCCCATCCATGGTCCATCTTGAATTTTTATCATCATCAAATAAAATTTTCTCTTAGGAAAACTCCTTTGGGATCATATAGTTTCCTCATATATACTTGTTTCAAAAGTGAAAAATCTAATGTTAAGGCTGAGAGTATAGTCCGACCATGGTAATCCTAAACCACAACCTGAATCTCTAAGAATTTGGGCATAAGTTTCCAGTAACCATTAGACTCTTTAATTTCATGTATCTATGTTTTCCAGCTTAGTGTATCAGCTATAGATTTTCCTTTACCAGGTGTGTATTCAATATCGACATCAAATGACTATAGGTACTCAAACCACATTCACTACCTAGGATTAAAATACAATTGTGTAATGATATACTTGGTGGTTTTTTGATCTTTATATACCAAAAAATACTCTCCATGTAAATAGTGTCTCCAATAGTGAAAGGAATGCACAATAGCAGTGAGATCGAGGTCATGTGTTGGGTAATTCCACTCATTATGCCTTAATTTAAGTGAACCATATGCAATGAATAACTCATAAAATATCAAAACAACTTATACCCTGATACCTATGTATCACTATACAATGTATTTCCCCTTCATGGATTTTTCATAATTAGTATTGGTGTTGAATTTAGTATTCCCTTCAACTCCGGAAAGGTTGTTTCACAATATTCTGACCACATGAATTTCACACCCTTCATTTTTGAGCCCATAATTGGCCCTAAAAGATGTGATAAATTTTGGTTTAAACATCTATAATATATAGAAAACCCCATGAAACTCTAGATATCAAAGACGTTCCTGGGTTACTCCCATAAATATAAAACTATCACTTTCCCTAGGTCTAGTGAAACTTTAAATTATGAGATTATGTCACCTATGAAGTAGAGTTTATTGATCCATAAGTTTCATTCACTGAGAATAGCATAGATATGATGATATCATATTGTATTCTTCATGATCTCATGATAGTTTTCACAGTCATGTTTGTAGCATGAATACACCATGACATCGTCAAAATAAATTACTACTATAAATGAATCCAAATATGCGTGGAAAACTCAGTTCATCGGATCCATAAAAGGCTCCAAGTGTGTTTGTGAGATCGAAAAACATATCCTAGTACTCATAGAGACCATAAATACTCCTAAAAGCTATGTGAGGTATTTCTAAAGAACCAACACACACTTCATGATAGATCAACATCAAATCTATCTCTGAGAATACTCTATCTCATTAGAGATGATCAAAGAGGTTATCTATTATAGGAAGTGGATAATGATTCTTTATTGGGATAGGGTTCAAACAATGGTAATCCACACAATGATGGAGGGAAATTTCATCCTTATTAGAGAAAAGGATAGGTGAACCCCAAGGAGAAGTGTTGGGCCAAATAAAGCCTTTAACCTCTAGATCCTCTAATTTTTTCTTAACTTCCAAAATCTCTTTAGGTTACATACTTTATAGAGGAATGAAAAATGGTGTTTCTCCTAGAACTATCTCAATAGTAAATACTTACTCTCACATTAGAGGAAGATGAGATAAGTCGTTAGTAAAGACTATGCTGAAATTATCCACTATTAGAGGAAAAATAGCAGGCCATAGCCCATGGACATCTAGGAAAAGACCTACGATCTGATCTATCAAAAAACATAGCCTCTACTACTCCGGTTAGGATCATGTTGCACTAAACTCCCATTCTCCCTTATGCAAGTTCCTAACACCCTCTATTGATGTAAATTCCACTATCCAATGATAGTAGTCAATGTTGGATCGATATGGAACTAAACAATCCATACTGATTTTTATGTTAAAGCCCATCTTGTTGAGGACATAATAACTACAGATAAAAAGGTATTCGTCTATCTCAAGGGTACAATCCTTAAAATGATGAACTCTAGATGATTGAATACCTAATGGGGTGTCTAATTTTATAACCCTATGAATGTGTTCGATATCCATGTCTAAAATTACCATTATATTTCTAGATATAAAAGAGTTAGACTTATGTCAAAAGAAAGTATACACTAATGTGTAGGAAACTATTATATTACCTCAAAATATGGGAGGTCTAGTGGTATGCTCTTATTTTTTTTGGATGTACAGTATGTAACTCACATGTACCATAGCCCTATGAAACTGCCTGACTACCCAGAGAAAACCCAATATGTTGTTTCTAATATTATTAAGTTTGACTGCCTCTTTCTTGACTATCACCATATACTGACTAATGAGTGGAATTCATATACCTACCTAACATTATGCTAATTCACCTTCAATTAACCAAGGAGTAGGTGTAGATCCCCACTCTCTAGACATTAGAGGGAAACTCTTAAAAAAACACAGGATATTTTGCATCCATCCACATCCTATGCACTCGATTGGATCCCATAAACACCTATAGATTGTCTATCCTAGAGACCCACACTATTTAAAGATAATAAATCTATCATCATGAGGATCTTGACTACTTTTACCTCCATGAGTATCCTCACAACCCCTCTTTTTCCTAGAATTTAAACCACTGGTGGCTCTAGGTGCCAAACTGCCCTAAATTTCACCATTATATTCCCTCAAGTCTCATTCTATAATAAGGTCCTATTTGATGACCTTTGAAATTTTAGCAACCAAAATACATTATCCAGTGATCGGATGGCATAAAACAATCGATCCGCGAATTTCCTAGTGGTTATCAGATCATCGCTTACTATAGTAGGAGAGAACCATAGTAGATCTATGAAATGGGAAGATTATTCCATATATAATATTTTATATTTCTATAGTTTTATGAATTCTTTATCTCTTTCCACCCTCAAAGTATTGGGAAATAAGTAGTCAAAGAATATGTACTGAAAATCAGCCTAGACCATATCATGATATTGGTCTTCCTCAGTGATTATGTCCCACAACTACTTGGATGAATCACGTATCATATACATATATATTTTGAACATACAATCTAATGTTGTCTCTATATATTCAAATATATATAATATATCCCCAATCCATGAATCTTCAGCATGTGGTACACCATCACATGAAAAGGTGGGAGGATGTTGCTGTTAAAGTTGGTGAGTAAAATCTACTATGCTCAGGGCATGTCAAACTACTACTTTCATATAATGAGAAATTTATAATAATCCCTCTTAGATTTGGGTGTTAGTTTCCATATCTAGAACTAGAAGAGGGTCCATATGTGTCACTATAAGAGAAATCACTGGTGGATCATGGACCACCACCTCAGGTACGTGGTCATCATCGCCATTAGGGCATGCAAATGGTGGACATTGTGGAAGTAAAATACTACAATGCCAAATGAAATACTCAGAAAAGATTTAATCATGTGTAATGACTATAGGTTTGAAACTAGGATAGGTATAAAGAATTCTTATAGAAAAGATCACACATCTTTACCTTCTTAAAATCCAGGTATAGATAATAGAAGAGACTATAATGGCGTTAAGAATATAAGAGATATCCCACTTCCCACTACTAATTATAGTTCAGGTCTAAGTATCTATTTCAAATATATATATATAATATGGTTTTTCTTACATTAAAAGTCATATTAAATCCTATTTTTTTCATTTTTTATCTACTTTGAATAGTAGAATTATATGGATTACCATTTTCCAATCTATAAGGGCCCATACTCCAAAGGAATCAAAATATGGAATCTACTCAATCCACACAATAACAGGTTCTAGCCCATGTGTCCAATAGTCAATTGTTCAATGTTCTATAATTTAAGGCTTAATTTTTCTACTTTAATCTATTCAACATAACACTATTAGTTTAAGGAAGAATCATTATGTACCAATTATTGTTTCCAATCCCTGTAAGAAGGGCCATCACAATTCAATGCATATTCAAAGCACTATCAATATGAAATTGGAAATATTCTGACAAAAAATATATATGACATTGAAAAATGTATGGAATATTTTATTTGTGCCAATAATAATGAATGTATGAAATAAAATCCCCCATTTCATCCATGATAAATAAATCTCATTTAGGTAATACCAATATCAATAACATCACAAGACAAGTGAAACACACAATGGTGATGTCATATTAATTATAAATATAATAATTAATAAAATAAAATACCCATCCTAAGTAATTTGGGTTTTCCATGTACATGGTTTAGCTAAATCAAAGAATAGGGTTCATTACAAATTCTTTTAGCTCCTAGTCACCTACCTACAACCTATACAATATGAGAATGAAAACCAAAGGCTATGATACCCCTTTGTAACATACTAACCTTTGGACCAATCAACCCATGCCCCGAGTCGGTGGGCCACATGGACTCAATAATGCCTCCCCATATACTAGAGATAGTCGACTAGCAGCGAGGGTGTGAAGATGGTATGTTGGGGAGACTATAATATCCTATCAGAGTGGAACAACAGATAGATAAATAAACATATAATAGTAGTGAAATATTATATCATAGTCAGAATTAATAAATAAATAATAAATGGATGAATAAATATAATTTAATGACTAAATAATATAATAAAAATCCTCTGTGGAATTTTCAATACAAGATGCAAAAAATTCTAATGAACAAAAAGGGAAAAATGGAAAAAATAGAAGAACATGCTATACAAGAACTAAAAAATAAAAAAGGCTCTTCCTCTAAAATTTTGAGCTTATACATGGTCCTATTATAATATTATTAAACTATAGGAAATCATATCAACAACCAGTAGTAGGTCTCTTTCCCTTATCAATACATTCTAAATAATAATCTTCTTAGGTACTAAAGGTATCCTGAGTAGTGTTTGAGATAAAAATATTAGTAGACCACAACCATAGATTTGTACGTGTAATCCAAGTAGTGTCCATTACTAAATATTGTGTAGGTATAAACTTAATATGAAAAAATGATGAGTTAAATGACCATCCGAGTCAGGTTCTTATAGGACACATGGAGGGTCTACCTACTTAGCCTCATAGCCAGGATAAAGGTCTAATCATGTAACAATATATATATATTGTATATTAATATATTGAATCCACCTATATGAACCAAGTACATTCAGATGTATGTGACCATATACTAAGAATACTACTCTTTGGCTAGACCGGGGCAGACTTCAGATATCTATGCCTAGTCTAATGAGCCGATAATCTCAATCAATAAGGTGCATGACCTAACTTTTAATAAGGGTGTGATATTTCATGCATGAAACTCAGGGTGGTGACGAAGCCATCATTTCATCACTCTAACAGAGGAAAGTGTCATATCAATCCCACTGCCCTAATAGTTTCAATGGTGTGAGACCTCATGCACAACACCTGATGTAAAGGGGTGTGACACCAATATGTTAAATAATACCTTACCATCATACAACAACCATAACAAGGTGTGATTAAATTTATAAAATAATAAATGATTTAATACCACCAACGCATCTCATTATCCATGTTCCATTACGTATAAGGCCTTACTATTTTCAATGAACATTTATAAGTGTAACAAAATGTGTGGCCTTACCACCCCTTACAAATCATTACATAGAATTTATTTCATTTATAAAATAAAAAAACCTTCATGAAGAATTCTTTTCATACAATCCATTTCATTTAAACCATTATATTTCATTTAAGGAAAATAAAACCAATAGTAATTAACTATCCCATATAATCAAGTCCATTTAATTACATTAGCAATGAAAACTCAATAGATAAGGTTCAAGGTCAAATAAATGGTGACATTGTTAAGAGGGTAATTGAATACCTGATAAATTCCCCATATAGGTGGGACAAACCCCTAAGATATACCCCTAGTTCAATTTTAAAATTCAAATTACAAGTCAATTCCATTTTAGAAACAATCCAAAGGCTATTTAGGTATTTAATGCCTTTGAGTCAATTAAAATCAATGGCCAATACTATTTGGTACACCTAAGGGTGACTATATAAGGGGAATAAAACCTATAAATCACTAAAAAAATTAAAAGGTATAAAAAAAGTGTGATGATCAAATTGATATAATGGAATCAATTTATAGGGGATTCCTACAAAAGGCTGGAATGCAGAAAAATGAACTACATATGATGGAACGAAACAAAAATGAAAAAGGAAAAGACAACCTTCCTCAATATCATAGATGAATCCTAACTCAATATCAACCACATATTTGATGTTGGTTGGAATAGTTCTAAGAAACATTCTGACATCCAAAAAATAAAGAAAATGAGCTCGCACTGAAATAGTGAGATGGATGTAAAGAAAAACATAGATTGTGGTAATATATTATTGAAGCTTACTGAGATAGATTATATTCTCTAGAAAGATCTAAGATCTGACACTAAATGTGGGAGATATATGATATTCTATGTTAAGGGAGAAGACAACCCACAAGAAGAAAATGAGGTGTTGTATGATGTAATGCGAGAAAGGAGAAAGGAAAATAGGTTAATGATTTCATTAAGGTAAAACTGTTAACTTCAACTAAAATTAAAGAGGTGCATGGTTTAGGTGAAATTTTTGAAATCATGTGAAAACTGGGTGTAGGTCCCTACCACAAGGGGGACCTCGCACAGTTAGGCACACTGTTTGTCTAATCATGCACAAACTATGAAAATCCACTCTTTCCCAAATGTCAATATCCTCAGATGACTTTGCACCTCAGGTTGAATGTTTATAGAGAAACCAAGTGTCCTATAGGTTCCATTTTTTGCAATCATACAGTTTTAGAGAAACCATGTAGGCTAGGGTTCATTGTTTCTTCAAATCATGTGGCCAATGTTTTTCCAATTTTTTTGGAACTCTTAGATCCATATAATCCCCAAAAACTCCTAGGACCTTCCTTAGGCCATAGTACATGTTTCCCATGATTATGAAAAGGATTCAAATTGAAAAATATCTATTAATTCATGAAAATATAGTTCATTATAGTTAAATTATGTATTTTATAATACTATGTTGATATATTAAACCAAAACATAACATTTTAGAAATATTTTGTATTAATTTAATGAAAAATATTTTCCATTTCATTATTTTATTCAATCATTCCCATGGTGTAATTTAGTTTTCAAAATAACGTGATATTAATTAAATATTATTTCAATATTTAAAAAAATTATAATTTTAATAGAATCATTAATATTGATTATTCTATCTGAAACATAAATCTTATTCATAAAAATCGATGTTTTTTCTTTCAAAAAATTGGTTTTTTGTATAACATTTCATAATGTTAATTGAATTTTTCATTCATATATAAATTATATTTGATAAATTATATTTCATTTTTGGAATCTTTTGGTTTAAATTATCAAATAATTATGATATTATTTTTATTCATTAAATAATAAATTAAATTGTTAAAATTTAATTATCTTAGTAAGAACACAAAATATTAAAAGTAATAAAACTAAGATGTATTGTCTTCAACAAATGTTTAAAAAATGTGTGTAAAAGTTTTATGAAGGATTTCATAGATTTAACCCTTATTTATATATATTATTATACACTTTTTCATCACAATTGATCTAAAACATGTGATCATTATATTATAGATTTTTCTATCCCAAAAAATACCTTTACTTCTTTTATAATATGAACAATTATGCCTCCACTTGTACACACTTGAAAAACCCATTATGATTGATACAAAATCTACCCTGATCACTCATAAACCCCCTTATGATTTTCTATAAGTATTTATTTTGATGAAAATAAATCTAAAGTTTCTTAAGGTGGTGACCAAAGTGGAACATCCAAAACATGAGGTAATAATTTCCACTGCACCTTCTTAATTACTTTATAACACTAATGGCACAAAAACTACTATACAAGATAGTATAATAAAAATTATATTATTAGTGATTTTATAGAGTGTTATACTAATGGATCATTGATTTAATAGCATAATCCAAAATCATTTATAAAAAATTTAAAATTTATTTTTTGTGTGTGTGGACTACAACCTCCATGAACGATGTGTTCAATTTTCCATTCCTGAGTTTCACAACTTGTTAAAAAAGGTAATTTATATGATAATATGGTATTTAAAAAATGTAAATGATTATGAAATGATAAGAAATTTTATTTTATACAACAATTTTAGTATATAAAAACTAGTACTATTATAAATTCGATCTATAACAATAGACCTATACCAATAGTTTGGATAACCATTGGTATAGGTACATTAGAGTAACAATATAAAAGCAGTATTTCAAAAAATATCAGTATATGTTCCATGGAGTGAACCTATTATAATCTATTTTCCAATAATGATGGTATATGTTCCATGGATGCAATGTATAAAAATTATTTTGCCAAAAAAAATCGATAAATGACACAACCTACACAAATAGTTCATTAGAAAAATTGGTATATGTACTTGGTTGTTTAAGAATTTTTTGAAGTAATATTAAATAAATAAAAAATATATTAATTATTAATAGAAATATATATATTTATAAATTTTTTTCATAATTCATTGTATCATTAGATGTTGCATCGCTGAAATATAAGTTGGATGTGATGGAATCAGATCCTGGCTAGCCTTTTTTTAAATTGCCTGCACCAACGGGTTTTAGAAAAAATTTTGTTCAGGAATTTAATATAACCAATAGATATTGTTTTATAACTATTGATATATGGTAATAATACCATAAGTTATAAAAAATTGTTTTTATAAGTCTATATTGATATAGAATCACCCAAAGTTCCTCCAAACCATAGGTATTGACTTTATTTTCTATTGTGTAGACTCTGGTCTACGTATACCTATAGTCTATCTCCTCTATGTGGTGTTGTATTATATTATATTCCCATACCAAATAATATGGATTGAATATAAAAAAGAATTTAATATGTAAAAAATTTATATAATAAACCATTAAAATTATAAAATGATAACATTAGACATTCCATATGTGATATAAACTATAAATAGTTAGAGTAAATTAAACCACTGAAAAGGAAATATCAATGTACCTTTTATAATTTGATTGAATTCAAGGAAAACTTATTTACTTATATTAATTATGTTTTAATACAATAATCAAAGAAATACTAATATAAACTTTTGGTGATAGGGAAACTATTTTACTCAACATTGACCTTGCCCACTAAACCATCATAGTTTTCAAGAAGTTGAATACAAAATTCAATATCTGAAATAATTAGAAACAAATTTATAAATAAATGAAGCAAGATAATAATTAGTCATTATAATAACTGTTTTAAGAAGATAAGGTTTTCAATAATGTTTTTAATAATCATAATTTTTTTATTAAGAAAATTATGTTCTAGTAAAGATCACTTTTGGACACAAGGTAAGGGATTATGACTAAATCACCCTCTATTGACTTATTCATTGATATTTTGCACTAATATTAATTATTATGGTGTAAATAATAACATCTTGATTTATAATATGATAAATTAATCTTTAAATAAGAAAATTAACTTCAATTCTTGATATATATTTTCTTGGGAAACGATTGATGTCTTCATTAGAGTATAAGGGTCATTCAAAACTCAATTTTTATTCTGGATTTGTAATGGTTCTCCTTAAATTTAACCTTTCATGTCCTTTTTAATAACATATTTCTATATTTTTAAATGACATTGATTAAAATATTCTTTTTTATGAGTTCTAATACTTCTTAATGATGAAACTATGTTAAGAACAATTCACATCATCTTAGATAATAGTTTCCCCACCTTGTCCATAATTTTCTTTCCCGCCAATGCTATAATTTTTATTATAAAACATATTATGTGTTTTATTAAGTTATAATTATATTCACCTAAACATACTTTAAAAAAAATTATGATTATATTTTAAGATGTGTAATTTTTAAGATGTATTTTAAAATATAAAAATGGGTCTTCCGAACCACCTTCGCGAGTTTATGGTTGCACATTCTGTTTCCATTTCTCCCTTTCATGAAATATTATTATCATATACCTCTAAGGTTTTTGTATATATTTCCCTAATATTTTTTACTTATTTAAATATATTTTTCATCTCTATGGTTATATATGTTTTTAGTTCCCTTAACAATTCTTTATTTTAAGAAAACACGGTTTAAGGGTTATTTCCTATTTCTTTTTTCACATCGAGCATCACCTCTATAAAATGGTTTTAGGGAATGAATATATTATAAAACCAATAATTATTTTATTGGTAACCATTTTTCTTCAATTATAGGTTTATGAAAATATTAATCTATTTCCTTTTATAAAACAATCCTCCACATATTTGCTATTGATCCACCCAAGTGGTATGTTTTCATTTCTTATTCTCATTGATTATCCACATGAAGTATCTATATAAAAACATAATTATCAAGAAATATTTTTAATTTTTAACTATGAATATACAAATTTTTTTAACTCCTCATTCTGTTGGAAATCTGTATGATTTATTATTTGGTTATTCCTTGAATTAGAATGATGAAATTCACTTCATTATCATGTGTTTAACCATGAGTATGATTTATGTATAGCTTATCTTAAACACGTTTCACTAAAATATATGATTTTCATTTATGTGATGTAAGGACAAAAAATTCTTTAGAACTTCAAGGAATTTTTGTAAATCGTTACATCTAATAACATTTCACATAAGGGATTAGGAGGTTAATTGAATCCCCGATGAGAGTTTAATAATGATTGTCTTGGGAGTAACCATTGAATTATGTTTTTGATATCATATTTTACGTTGTTTCCACATGTTTATGATCATATGAAATCATATATTTAATACATTTATACGTTATTATTATGATCATCTTTATAATATTATGTTCTGCCTTTTGACACTCATTGTATGGTTTATTTTCATATTTATTCCAATACTAGGTTTTCTAGATCTTTATTTTCAAAATTTATTTTCCACAGGATATCCTATATTATTTTATATTATCTATGGGAGTTAGGTTCACTATTTAGAGTTTTAAATAATGAATTTGTTTTTATATTTAATAAGATGTATTTGTATGTCTAGTCATCTAAAGACACTAGACCTCTATATACACTCTTTTATTTGATGCAAAAAGAATGTTAAGAATTATGAAATAATATGTCTTTAAGTATTGGGTCACTATACTCGGTATCAAAGGACTCATTGGTTATTTTTTGAGATTACTAGGATATAAAATTAATGAAAACCCAAGAGAATGAGTCTATGCATTGGATAACATCTGGAATATTTAGAGTGTTTTGAGTATGTAGTTTTTTTAGATATTGATTCATGGTATTGATTCTAAAATGTGGAAACATATTTGAAAAAAATGCACCTATAGGTAATCACAATGAAAAGTTTTAGTTGACCAATGAATCAATCGTCAGTTTTCTTAATCAGGTGTTATGTATGATCCTATATGAAGGTTTGACATCTAGTTTCATTGATGGAAAAGGTTAATAAGTATTAGATAACCCAAATTAAAGTAAACATGTTTAAACTATCATTGATATAGATTTATCTAAATTAATTATGCATTAACATGGTGATATAAAAGTGTAAAAGGTCGAAAGGTTCAATCCCAATTAATTTTTATATTATGATAATCTTCCTATAATGTTAAGTGCATGTCACTCATTTTAACACTAATAGTTTTAATAAGGGATAGAACTCGAAAGAACTATGTTAAACCTAGGTGTAAGGGATAATTTAATGATTACCACTATGATCAACCAATTAGAATGGGATATAAACATATAAATATGATTATTATTCCACAAAAAATATTATAAAATATTGATTAAAAATGTAACCATATATGAAATACACGGTATAATCAAGAAGATGAAGACGAAGTCTCAGTACAGATATGATAAATATGAAGTTGTAGAGAAGATTCAATTTACTTCATGTCACAAATGTCGAAATAAGAACAAATGGGATTATATTAAAGGGACTAGAATATGATTTACTTTTGAAATATTGGGTCATTTATAATTCAACATCCATATAAAGATTAAATGTATGTTTAACATAATTGAATTGTGTTCATCCTATGGTAAAATTAATTATTTAGTTTCTTATGTGTTGGGAATTTTGGCACTATCCAAATAAATTCATTAATCCATGTACTGACCATATTAATAAAAAACAGTAATTCCCAACACCAAGAGGATAATTAAATTCCTATTAAATCACTAATTTTTAAGTTTATATATTTATTTAAGATACATGTACCCTCTAATATGAAGTATTATATGTCTTTTTATAATCTTATTCTTGGAGATTTAGTATATCTAAAAAATTTCTAAGATCATTAAATCGCCACCCTGATGATATTATTAAAGAAGAAATATTTTTTTGCTAAGATTATTGTATCCTACATTTAATATCATAGAAATATTCCATGTTGAAAATATTATATTCCTCAAATTAGATAATATTAATTAGATTTTAGTGATGGATTAGTTCCCTATACATAGAGGTAAAATTATCTAGAGCAGGGAAAACAAAATTCATATTAATATATGATAGTGTACCAATTAAAGTATAAAAAATTCCTTCTAGATAAAAAATATGCAATGTGCGTATTCATAAAAAATAAATTTATAAAAATAGCCCAAATAGTTGGATAAATGCTCTATATTAGTGGTAAACCAATTCTAGGGAAATAAATTTGTTTCCCAAATTTTAATTTTTTTACATATATAAAAATTACGTATTTATTAATCTATATAATTTATATTCCCTTATACTATATCTTTTGGTAATTGATAATTTAAATTGTGAGGGTATAATTAATTTTAGTGGGGAGAATATAATGCTCTAGGTTTTTAGGCATATTATTATTTTTATTAACCATATGTTTATAATCAAAAAGAAATTATTTTTACTTAAAATTATTTAATATATTTTAAATGGATTTGGTAATAATTCATATCATGAAACCTACCAACCTGTAAACCACTAAAACGGTACCCAAAGTCAATTTTCCTCTAGGCCTCATGCACACCTCCCTGTACGACAAGGGATGCCGACTAGCTGCAAGGGTCTGATGATTGTATAGTGGGATGAATATACCATCGTGATCTGAGTATCACATAGGTATAAGAATAATAATAAGACAAAATATGGAATAATTATTAGAAATGGATATAGTGAAAAAATATAATAATAATGGATAAGATATACAACACCAAAAATACAAATTCACATGCATGTTTTAATGAACAACATAAAATAAATCAATAAAAATACAACAGGTGATACATTACATTAATATCATGAAAAAATGAATCAATTCCCCATATAAATATATATGAGAATATAGAGATCCATCTCTGTCTTGTGCACCTATCCCCCGATACAAGAATAATAATGCAGGCATAATCCAATGAACCTGATCTTGAATCCTTGAGGTCTGTTTGGGTACCCAATAGAAATTGAAGACCAAATAGGGTGTGATGTATAATTAGTAAGCCACCACCAATGTTTTCCAAATCTATTAATTATGTTTGTATAAAATATGGAAATGTTGAGGTATAGTTGACAAACCAATAAAAACATAAACAAAAATAAACAAGTCTAGATTAGGTTCCTCAAGGACGCATGACCGACCATACCTACTTTAGCGTAATCCAAGATGTTTCTACACACCTTCCATCAAATATATATATAAGTACATTAGATAATAATTTTCACATATACACATGTATGGACATGGACCTGAGATTTAATGCCAAAGAATCCACTAGAGAAATGAAAAAAATTTGTTTCATGTTCTAATTTATGGATACCATTCCTAGTATCATAATATAAAATAATGGTTCAACATTTAAATAAGGGACATAAGCCAAGGAATCTCATAAAGGTATTTTTACATCGCAACTGACATCCAAATAAGTAAATACAACTAAAAATATGTAATAAAGAAAAAACATGGCATACAATAATCATCCTATGAGACATTTTGTGGCTCTTTGTAATAGGGAACCCATGTATCTCTCAAGTACTATTGTTATTTCATTTATTTAATGATTCCATACTTGGTTTTACATTAAAAGGAACCCCCTATATCAATTATAACATTCAACGACCTTATGTACCAATTTAAGGTGATTGTATAAGGGAAACTCATGTATCACTCCGAGAAAGTAGAAATCGTCTATCCTGTGACACCATACATAGAATTCCAGAAAATGGAATCCCAAGTATCGACCAATCTATACCATAATGATAAAAAAAATTCTATTTATTTCCAGTGATTTCTATGTAAGGAACCTGTGTATCCCTCAAGGTGCATGTAATCTCAACTGGCCTATGGGATCATTCAAGGAATTCTGTAAAAACTAACACTAATATCACTCAAGGATCCCCAATCCTTTAATCTGTAAAATAATAATAATAATTAATGAATATTTTATAATAATTATCTATCAATTATTTATGTATGGTTAACTAAGAGTAAATTTCCATGAAAATTCCACATCATAATTCAAGTTTACATAATAAGGGTCTCACCAAACTAGTAATTATTTTATGAGCCTATGGTAAGGCCCATTCCATTTTAACATGATTTGTAATGATCATTAAAAAGATAAATATGATTCTAAAAAATAGTCTATGCATGTAATCATACATTTTGTGACACCATTCTACGTCAATGGTTTTATAAATGTGATGATTCAAGCCATAAATATATCCAAGAGGACCATTTTACTTTTGGATTGTGTGGGTTTCCCGAAATTGATTCCCTATGGGACCATAAGGGGCGAATCAGAGCTAGGCTTTCTCCCGTCACCGTCGCCTTTCCTCACCTAGCTCAGGATCTGTTCTTCCCCTTGGTCTGCTATTCAAGATAGTGGCCTCCACGGCTATGTCCTTTTAGTGGTGTGCTTGATTTTTTTGGTCATTTTCTCAACTCAACTATATAGATAGTGTTTCACAGTGATGTTACTGTCCAGAGGCCGATCCCCAATTTCTACAGGTTAAGGGAGCCACTTCATCAGTGGATGCCTGCAATGTGATTGAGCATGTTCTCTGTGGGATATACGGATGGTGGTGATGGGTGATTTTTTATGCTTTCTCATTCCTTTGATGTTTTGAGTAGGGTTTGATTAGTGACTTCAGCATGGTTGTTCCTGACCATGGAGGGTTGGTTGTTTTGGATATAGATCATCAATAGTGGTGATGACGGATGTTGGTGAAGCTCACCCTCATTCCTATTGATGGGGTTTAACCTGTTTTTTGCTGTTCGTGATGGTTGCTGGAGTTGGATGTGATGTTTTTTATTATTGTTTTTATCGTGAGGGTTTTGCGATTGATTTTGGTTCAGCCAGTGAAGGATTTCAACTTTGCAAGACAGTGCGTTGGGATTTTTCTCCGATGGTGCTAGTAATGACAGTCACCGATGTAGCTTGTCTGCATCTCTGTTTGAAGCAAATTGGTATGAAGTCGCACCTGGTGTCGAGACTCGAGGTGACGCAGTAATCGAGAGGATCCATTTTTCAAGGTCGACACGTGATGTCTTAATGGGTTTGCGTGTCGGGGCTCATAGGTCATGGTGATGATGGTGGTGGAGTTGAAATTTAAATGTTTCAGTTTTTATTTTTATTTTTGAATTGTAATGGTTCCCACTTTCCAAAAAATGGTTTTTTTAAAATACCAACAAAAAACAAGCTTTGCAGTGTGGGTTTCATACACCACTCATGGTGTATTAATGCTCTTAAACAATTTTATTCCCATGGAGGAATGTTTTTATTTCCCCTAATATTATTTCAATTCCAAGCATATGTATCATGTTCAAGGTATATGAGTGAAACACCAAAATGGGTGGTTTTAGTTGAGGTGGATAACTTATATTGATTAACTTTGATGAAATAAAATCTATTTAACATATAAAATTTGGTACTACATATTTACTTTCATAATAAAATAAAAAGACATGGTGAATCCAGTGTGTGAAAAAATGGAATATTTTATAAATTAATAAAAATTTAAGGGAATATAAATCGACCACATACCATATAATTAGGATGGTCTACTCATCTAATATCATGAATAAATTTTTCTATTTCAAGAGAAATTGATGAAATTGAAAAAACCCCTAAAAATAGGTGGAATTATATTTTGTGAAGATATAATTTATTATAGAAAAAAATTGATACATGGGGAAGGGGGAATAATATACTCTCTAATACACTTCCAACATGATGAACATCACATGAAATAGAGTCTGAATGGAGGATATATTTTTATTGAAGGAGGAGAGGAGGAGAATCTTGAGTATCCATCCCATGGTGTGTAGGGTGGATAAGAAGAAAATAATAGTGGTGGTTTAAAATAATGAATATAAAATCATCATTTTTTTCTTTTAAAAGTTACATAGTTTGGCCACATGGTTTGGAAAACTATCAACCATCTATGCTCACATATTGTACATGGGAAATTCCACTCACATTTCAAGATGTATGATTTAACAAATCATTGATAGCTTATATAGTGGAAATTAATCAAGGGATAACCCCACATAATATAGTTATATACATATTTTAACAAACTATGCGCTACAGCCATGCGCCTATTACTCCCTCTCCTGAAAATGAGCTTTCAATACCTGATGCTCCTTAAAATCATTTGTTCTTCTGAGACACTTTTTGGGCATTAAACCACATATAGAAAAAACAATTCATTGTGTTCTATAGCTCATATTTACATTCCAAATATTAACAAATGAATTAAGCCATCCAAAAAGGGAAAATTCATATTCTATTAGAGAAATTCCACCTTATCCAAAATGCGGGACAATAAAAAATCCACACAATAAAACATATCATCCATGAGAAGCCTTGGAGAAATAAATAAATCATCACCCAAACTACTCATGTCCTGATTTTTCATTGAAATAGATGCATTTTGTTTCTAAATTTCCAATACACCCTAATCATCCCTTTAAGAATACAATACATAAGCCATTAAAACTCAATCCAACACTCATATTATAAACTACAACATAAATACAACACTTAACCGAACCCATTAATCACGATTCATGCTCATGTTTTTGTCTATTTAATCATCTTGCCAATGGAACTCCCTATCATAGGTTCTATAATTTAAATTCAAATTTTGATCCACTATATCAACACCATCAGATTTTTTTCTTTTAACATTCCCCTTGAATTTTAAAAATGATATTGGAATGATCCTTATTTAATTTAATTCTCGACTCCAAATATACCTCATTTAGCTAGGCCGAGATGCATTTTCATGAAAACCATTGGCCGAATCATACTGCACTGGCCTCATCTTTATGACATTCCCTAAAGAATTTCCTCACCAACCTTATTTCCAAAAAATAGGAAAATTAGATTCACACTTGACCAAATATTCTTAAAATGCTCATCCTAGACTGTCAGAATATCACAACATGAAACATGATTCCTTCTCTAAAGGAACCCAATTTTTACTTCGAATATTTCTTCCAAAGCATGTATCTGACATCCAGTGATGCCTCAATCCAAAATGTTCTTTTACATCATCATTCCATATAAAGAATATATGTTTATACTTTATATAACACACTTAGATTATCATCCATAAAACATATCATCTGATCCCAAATTAAATTTTGGGTTAACCTTGGATTCATCAATAAGGAAACTAATGAGATATATAAAGAAGTCCATACTTTTTTGTTTACAATCGAGACATTAATATATATACATAACCTCTATGCATCAAAATAGTGACTAATACCAATGATAGCTAAGTCAACAGTTGTATAGTGTCCATGAGTTCTTTAAAGGCATTCATAATCAGGAACCCAAGTATCCCTCATGAAAATGCATGCCTATATAATTATATACATTTCTATAAAGAATATTTCAAAGAGTCTATTTATTGATACAAACCGTAATTTGATTTTTTTTTATTTAGCTCAGGGCATAACTGACGCTCTCTTAGTGCACCCAAGATGATGTCAAGATATATGATATAAGATTTTGTATAAACTAGGAGTACACAAAGAGGATATTAAGAATCATCACGAATACCCAAGACACACCAGTCATATCAAATACAATGTCTTTGTTATGGTTTCAAAACAACCATATCCAACTACACATGAAAGGAATAGATGAACTATATCTAGTTGACTCCATTTGAAGAAGCTCAGTTTCACCTACCAATGCATCATCACTAACCACTGTGAATCCCATGACCACCCATGGATTCCTATGTTCCCTTGAGCACACCCAGTGAAATACATCCTTGACAAAAGTTGTTTTAAGAGGTTCTGGTCACATCTGACCATTTCATTAACATGCTTCGCTATCAGAATTGATGCATTTCCAGCTTAATAACCCCTTGATAATTTAAAAAGAAATGCTTCCCATTCCCAAATTAGCCCTTATCATTTGTACTCAAACTACTTGGAAGGATATTCTAAACAAATTTGATGTGACACCCTCCACCAGAAAAGTTTCCTAGTCATTGTTTACTGAAAAGAAAACCCATCTAACACACACTCTCTATAGACCACCAACCATGGGTTCTGGACCTGGACAAACACTTAATCCAGAACTATCACAAAAATAATGTGAAATTGAACACTCGCCAGAATTATATAATAGATTTAATCTATAAATGAGTATAATTGATCTATTTTTTTATTCCCATGTGGTCTTTAGTATTAGGAGTAAAATCCAAAACAAGTGACTAAATTGTCAAAACACCTAATTGTATTAGAATGTCTTCCTCAGTATTGGGATGTGTAAAATTTCCTCTAATGACTATGTTAGTATACCATGAAGCTAATCCATGAACATAGAATAAAATATCTATGATTTCACAACTTTCACTAAACTCATATGGTTCAATTTACCATTTTCTCATCCTAACAGGTATCCTGTGTATCAATTCATACTACCCTGACGTTCCATAAAAAATTAGAATATAACTGATACTATCCATAGTCTTATCAAACTTATGAATACATGTATTTTATAGATTCTATAAAGGTTCTAGATACCATGTTATTCTATATGACTGCTAATCTAGCTGATAACTCCCCATATCATCCAGAACTAAAGATCAAAAAGGGACACATGAACTACTAAGCATGCGACCATTACTTATTCATGTATAAATATCTAAAATAAAGAATTACATGATTATCATGCCTGTATAATGGGTGAAAATACCTCAAAACATGTCATTTAACATAGGTTTCATTTTAGAAACTAATAATCCAACTCAGGAAAACCAAAAACTGAATGAAATAAAAAATTTGAAATTATTTAAAGTAATTTTTCATGGTTTTAATGTTCAATGAGATATTCATAACTTATACTAGGTACATAAAATAACAAACTTCATTAAACACATCTCTAGGTTGTGTTGAGGAGGTCACTATGATATACTGCTAATAATTTATGTTTATGAAATAAAAGAATAATCCTATGGGTGACAATCATATTTCCAATATATGGAAATTATCAAGGAAAACTTCAATCTTCCCTTACATGAGGGTTGAAACTAAAAACACCACATTATGGTTTCATTTATACTAATTCATTTAATTTACATTTTATGTTTAATCATTTTAAGGGATCAATTTAAATGTTTATTGAGTACCAGTTATAAGGATAAATGTTCTTTGAAAATTTTCTTAGTCAATGACACAAGGTACAAATGATAGTTTTATCAAAAATCCTTTCATATATTAATTACATAAGAAAAACCCTGTCAAATGTTGTAAATTTTTATTATAAATTCTTTTTATATACATTATTTATCTATAAATATTCTCATATCTATATTTTTAAAAGAAAATATCAATTATAAGATATAGAAGAAAATTACATTTAGGTAGTAATTGGAATTCTAATTAACTAAAATCTCGTATTAATGAATATTTCATATAGAATATGTGGTTTTATAATTTTAAGATAATAATTCATTAGAAGGACTCCATAGATTTATACATAACATTATATAGGTGGCTTCTGACACTTTAAATAACTATCCTTATATAGAATAAACAGAACTCAATCTGGTTAAGAAATAAGGAACATCAGTATTAATGGTGACTTATGAGGGTAACGTTAATCCATTATGGATTTATATAAATTTAACCCAATTTCTTTTTAAATTATTAATATTCTTAATCACCCTTAGTGGGTTCATCTAATAATAATTGAGCCTAATGAATGACCTACTTGGGTTGAGTCACTTAAAAGGATCATAAGAAACCAAACCATTTAATGAAAAAATTTAATAGGTATTTTACTTATACAAAAGTATCAAGGTATAATAAGTTCATATATGAGGGTTTAATTACATGTTTTAACTTTTTCTAATTTATAAATCACCTGTAGACTTTATATATTGTAAATTGTCACTCACTTAATTGAAATTACTATGTTTCTGTCCATGTAACCATTTGTCCACGGACCAAAACCGAATTAATTTGTTATTTAAGGTTCCCCCATATATATATATATATATAGGGAAAAATCATTTAGGTTTTGTGAAGACACCTTAATAACCAATTGTATATCAAAATTATAATAATGAATGCTTCCAAAGGAAGTAAATATAGGGAAATATGAAAATCAATTACCTAATAATGGTAAGAAAATAGACATGATAAATAATAATGTGGCATGGAATAATAATGAAATAAAGAATTTTTACATGGAATCATGATAAATAACTCATAGAAACATGGAATAACACTCATAGAATATTTCACTATATCAGGCAGTCTAATAATAAAACCTACATGTAATAGAATATGAATGGCATGTGAATCTCTATATGGATAAAATGGTGCATGTAATTCTACTTATATAACATACTAGGCCAAGGATATAATAATATGTTATTGTAAATCATTAATTTGAAAAATTACATCAATCACACAAGTTAAAATCATAATAAAATATAACAAAAAACAACATAAACAACAATACCATACCTGGTCATGGGTTCTTTTCCTTGTGTGTGGGTTGATCACTCCAAAAAACGTTTGTTTACCAAGTGATGAAACATTCCTATCCACATTTATACCAGACCATAACAGTAAGGAAGTGAAAAATTAACCGTTGATACCATTTATAACATCTCAATCTGAAATCCACTTAAATGGTGCCCCAAACTGATTAGCCATTGGGCCTCAATTATGCCTCTCCATACACTAGAAGAATCCGACTAGTAACAATGTTTTGAAGTTGGTATAGTAGGGAGACCATGTCCCCATGATTAGAGTAGCACATTGGAATAAGAATAATAATAAGAAAATAATGTATGTTTGTAGAAATAAATGACAGAGTAGCAGAAAAATATAATATCTGATATGATAGAAATCACCAAAAATACAACTATGCATGCAAATCTTGATGATACCCCATACACTAAAGAAGTAAACATATATAAGGTGATAAAATACAATGCATGTATGAATAAATGAATTAAATTCCCAAGGCCTTCTCCATGAGAATCTTGAGCTCCATCTCAGTAATGTAATCATATCCCCTTGGAACATACATGACCTCACAAGCATATTCCAATGAAACTGATCCTCTAACCATGATTACATTTTAGGCTCCCTTGTAAAATTGAGGCCTGAATAGGGTGTGTGATATATTTTGTAGTTCACTAACAATGATGTCTAAAGGTTTCCGTCATACGTTTATAAAATGTGGAAATGTGAACGTATAACAAATAAAATTAAAAATTAATAAATAAAGGTAAAAATTTTAGGCTTTGTTTTCTCAAGGACACCTGGCGGACCATTCCTACTTTGGACTATTCCAGGATGTCACTACACAAAAGTCATCATTTATATATATATATATATATATATATTAATACATAAAATTACCATTTATATATTTTTCATGTACAGGTGTTGAACTAATTTTTAATGCCACGACATCCATGTGATAAATAATAACAATGAGTTTCGTGTTCTAATTAAGGGATTCCATTAATATTATCATAATATGAAATAATGGTTCACATTTTAAGTAAAGTACTTAAG
This sequence comes from Viscum album, assembly GCA_963277665.1. NCBI lineage: Eukaryota > Viridiplantae > Streptophyta > Magnoliopsida > Santalales > Viscaceae > Viscum > Viscum album. Next base: position 1,583,925,600 of record OY728141.1, on the reverse strand, counting down.
ACAGTGCATGTAAGCAATAGATTTGGTATGTCTTGTCCAATATCCAAAAAATGAATTGATATTAAACATATTTAATAAATATCAAACATGATATACAATATCCATCCTTTGAGCCCTTCCAAGGAATTTTGTAATGAAGAAAAAATGTGCCACTCAAAAAGTAATATCATTCTATTTATTTAATAGTCCCTTACATGGAGTTCCATAAAATGGAAACACATGTATCATTCATAACATCCAAATAACTTATGAGACCCTATAAGATGTTTCATCAAAGAGAATCCCATGTATTTATTAGTGGATTTTAAAATCATCTAGCCTATAATCCCAACCAATGTGTTCCCTAAAATTTAAATAGATTTTTTTCTCAATGTGTAGTGTAATCCATGCATTTTGTGAGCCAATAAAATTTGTTAAACATAAGGAACATGAGTGTCACACATGTTTCATGCAATCTCAGTAAACATATGAGACCATGAAAAGAGTTCTATAAAAAAAACCTAGGAATCACTCATGGTTCATGAACCATTTAACCATTTAAATTTTCATGATGAGGAAGGTAATATTTATAAGCATTCCATATAACATATTCACATATATTTAACTAAGATTCCATGTCTCTGAGCATCCCTCATCATAATTAATGTATACTTAAAGAAGGTCTAACCAAATTTATAAGTAATTTAGAATGCCATGGGGTGATCCATTCCATTTAAACATGATTTATTATGATAATTAAAAATATAAATCTACTTCTAATAAATATTATCACTATTTAATCATAAATTTTGTGATACCGTTGAATATTAAAGGTTTAACAAGTGTGATAAATTAAGACTTTGATATAACAAAGATGTCCATTTCATTTTGGTATGGATATTGAATAATATAATTTATGTTCAGAAGCTAAGAGGGTTGGCCGCACCACTCATGGTGTATTTCTCCCATTAGACCATTTTATTCAAAGGAAGGTACTTTTTTCATGTCTCTAAGATGATTTTAATTCTAGGACTATATATAAATGTCAAATAATATGTGTGAAATAGCCAATTGGGAGGCTCTAGTTTAGGTCGACAAACTCAAAAGGTTCAATTTTATATAGAACTTCTATTTAAATTAAGGTATTCATTTCTACATATTTAGTATCATAATAAAAGGTAAATACAACTAGAATCTCACATCCCGCATTGTGGAATATTTTTTAAACCAAAAAAACATTATGTGAAACGATATTGACCTACTACCTCATACTTAAAATTTCCCACATATCCAATAGAGATCTTTGATTTGAACTTGTTCATAAGAAATTGAATAAATAGAAAAACACCCTAAAAATAGTGTTCTTTTAATTTCAAGAATATATTATTTAATATAGATAAATAAATTGGCATTGGAGGAGAGAGGAGTTATATATTCATCGATACTCTTCCAACATGACAAACAGATCTCAAAATGGAGTCTAGGAAGAGGAGATCTCTCCATAGAAGTAGAAGAGGAGGAGAAGCTTGAGAGGTCCTTCCCTACTATGTTCACTAAGAATAATAAAATAGGTGTGGATTATTTAATGTATGAAGGAAAAAATCATCATTTTTCCAACATTTAAAATCTACATGGGTTTACCACACAATTTGGAAAACCGTATGAACCTAATTTCCAAGGGAAATTCCCCTCTCATGACTAGACGTACATTTTTCAAAACCATGTGTAGAATATGTTGTGGCCACTATCCTAGGGATGTTCCCACCTCAAACAATCAATCACATGGTTTATTAAACATGCACTTCACCTATGCACCTACTGATACCTCCCCAAAAACAGGTTTTTGGGGCCCAATGCTCCCAAAACACATTCTGTAATTTGATGCATTTTTTAAGTCTATAATATTATCTAAAAACAAAACATTCATGTTTTCAAAGGCTTGAATTTACCTTCAAAAGAACTAATTAAAAATTGAACTAACTGGAAAAAGGAAAATTTCAAATTCCTTCAATAAAATTCCACCTAGTAAGAAACAAAAAATGCTACACATGAGAAATAAATGAATGAAAATACAATTTATTAATTTATAGGTGGAACATTACAGAAAAATAAATAAATTATATTTATTGAAACCATAGAATAATACTAACTAGAATAAAATACATCCATTAAAAGTACATAAATAAATAGTGGGAAATAGATAAAAAGGAAGAAAATATTAAAAATTATAAAATCTTAAGGACCATCTCAAGATTTTAGGATCACCAATTGCTAAAAAAATCCTATAACAAAGAAGATCACCATGAAATGAGAATGAATTATATAGAATCTATATGATTAATTTAGAACTACAATTTATGATGTGAGAGTGTAAGGAAAAAATGATTTAGTAGGTCAATATATATATGATTGAAATATACGCATTACATATGTGGTCTTTGAAAAAATGGTCATCGATCATAGTCCAATAGGTATAATAATGTCACGTATTGTTAAGTATTAAATTTAAAACAATAGAGCTCTCAATTAAATAACAATATTTTATAAAATTTTTATAAAAATATATATACATATTCATTATTTAATAACATTAACATTACCATATTAAAATATGAGATATATATATCAATAAAATTAAAATTTTAATATCAATAAGGTATTTAATTTAAATTTTAGTATATTTATAATAATTTTAATCGTACTTGTTAAAGTGTGTTTAGTATAAATGTAATATTTATTCTTTTCAAATAACTTTTTATTTAATAATGTATATTTGATCTTAATAAATTAAATTTAAAAACATAAAAATATAATATATCAACTAAAATATTTAAATTATAAATATATATGATATAATATTTGAAAATTTTAATATTCAATAATTTCTTTTTTTTAATGAAATAATTTTTTTGTTTATATATATTTATTTCCATTTAAAATATAGATTCATAAATTTTATAATACATATTAAACCAATATAAATTCATTTTTTATTTATATTGTCATAATTTTCTTAATATTAATTTCGTATAATGTTAAAAAATAATTAATTTTCAATGAATTGTGAAAATAGTGACTTTATGAATACTATAAATTTTAGGAAATTAATATGAAGGAATTCTATAAACTTTTTGAATACTTTTTTACAAAAATATATATTATAATATTAAATTATTTATTTTAAAATAATATTTTGATATATTAAAAAGATAAATAACATTTTAGAGAAATTTTTTAATGATTTAATTAATAAAAATTGTCATCTGTTTTTTTAATTACCTTTTTGTGAAAAACCTGGCCCTATTTTCCCAAAGAATGTTCCTTAATTTGTTATATTGGCATAAATAAAAGAATAAGATCCCAATATCTCAATCAGTTTAGTAATTTTGGAGAACCAGATAGATATATGATTCACATTTTATAATAGGAATGTTTGGGGAAAGCCCCTACAATTAAAATAGAGAAAAACAAACAAACCCATTTTAAAGTGGGAAAAGGGAGAAATCGTCACAATTCGACAACCTAAAGGCACAGAAGCCTTAAAATACAATATCTCAAGATCCAAATAGCACAAAACCATTACATAGCACATGTCATAATGTCTCATAGACCCAAGCACAAGGCTAAACAGAGGCCTAAGGCTAAATTGATAATTGAGATTCTACCAAAAACCATAACATGATTCCCATATTACTGTGGGAAATGAAAATAAATATTAAAAAAACATAAAGATAATAATCCTAGAAACTCATTCCATGAATTCATCATCATATCATGATGAATGAAAACAAAATAAGGGTGAGCTAAAATACCCAGTAAGGGTTATTAATAGCATAATAAATCATGAATCAGTATGGAATTGTAAATAACAGAACACACATGCCAATTAAATTACATGAATTCATAAATAGATAATACATAATCAATATGGAATGGTAAATAACTGAAAAAACATGACATTAAAACAATAAGTGATAATGAAATACTTTTAGAGAAAATTTGATAGTTATAATCTCATAGATAGTAATAAATTGATAATGAATGAACATAATGAATAAATATTATAAATGATATTTCCTACACATATGACACCTTTACTATAAAGATCTATCCTGAAGATAGGTTAAAACATAATGGGTAAAAACCCATCAGATTTGGAAAAATAATTTGTCTCGTGAGACTACAAATGCATCCAGATGATTATATTAACTACTCCACAACCCATGTATTATATATCCAAATAATTCTTTGTATATATCCAATAATATATTTAATTCATAAAAAATTTTCCTTATCATAAAATATTCATATTGGGTAAAAGATATATTTTTATCAATATTAACCCAATTATTCATATACAATTCAAAGTGAATACTATATTTAGTAATGTTATACAATTTAGGAAATAATAATATTCATAGAACTAGAATATGTATTTATAAAATGAATATAATTTCTAATTAAAATTTATTACAATAATGTGACTCTGGTAAGAAAAAGCAAACAATCCCAAAATAAATAAAGATTGAAAAATAACTATTACCATTTGGTAATATTCAAGTGTAATCAACTTGGATGAAATAATTTAAATTGAAACTTAAAACATAAATAATTATATATTATTGATATTACATGTCAAAGGGTTAATATATACACCACATAAAGGTGAGTTGGTTCATAAAAACAAATAAGTCTCAATGGAATGTAAATTGAGATAAAATCCTTTATCCACAGTTCATTTTGTCTGAACACGATTTAACTCAAATTATAGTGATTTTAAACATTTAATTAACATACAAAAGAATCATTTAAATATTTATAATATCATATATATTCATTTTATAACATCTTCTCACTCGTTAATTAATAATCATTCATTATTTTCATTATATCGGATGTTAATAATATTTTTTTCTTATGCGAGTTTTTCATAAAAGAAAAGGTTATTTAACATATTATATAGTTTCATAATATCAAGAATAATAATAATAACATAATTATTATATTTATATATAATATATACTTTTAAATCCAATAATTATTTTTGGTTCCGAAAAATAAAATATGTTACGATCGTTGAGATGTTAGGCTATAGTATGCATGAGTAACACTTCCATATTTAAACAATCATTACAGATAATAGGTAAGTAAAACATTTCATTTCATAAATATAATTATATCATAAATATAATGATAAATACTTATATACTTTATCCATGCGGTGTAGTGATGAAAAGTGAGTCATAATGCCTCGTGATGGCGGTAGTCCACATTTGCAAGAGTGATGTTATCATCTTTACATGAGTGAAAAGGAAAGAATTAAAAAGATATATATTGCATTTAAATATTGATATTTTTCATGAATATCAAAATTACATATTTTATATCATATATAATTATTAAATATGTCATTATAACCTTTCATGTGAAGTTTTAGTGAAAGAAAAATCACATCAGTTTGTGAGGTGGTTGACAGTTGTACACATGAGCGATGTTATCGCATATCCTACCGAATAGAAGGTAATGTATATATATATATATAATTATGATAGATGTAAAAATATTTTATAAATATTTTATATATTTCTTATATCCATAATCATACCCAATGTTGAGTGGCAGAAATAGAAAAATTAATGACATCGGTTTGCGAGGCGGTAGTCCTCTATACACATGAATAATGTTTTCATAACCCATTTAAAGGAATTGTATATTTTTTAGCTCATGAAATTATTATAACAAAATCCATGTATATATAAGATCATATTATTATTATATAATTATGTTTTAATAAAAAAATTATTTGTACAACAGACTAAAATAAAGATTCTTATTGAAGAACATTACCTATTTTTCAGGTATCCTCCATAGGATTGAACTGAATACTTAATATTATAGATTTATGATTAATGTAATATTTATAAGATTAGGGCAGGGAATTTTAAATTTGATTTGGTTAGGTCTTGTTTGAACCAATTTGGTTTTAATGGGTTAAGTGTAGGGGAATGTGGGATACCTTTTATAAGTGGGGTGAGTGGAAAACTTGTAATTTTTTAAATGATTGAATTCCAGCAACCTTTTTTCATCATCATACAACCCCAATAATGCTAAATTCTTGATAGTATAAGTTAAAATTTAAAAATATTTATATCCAATGAGTTTTTGAAACGTTTTGGGATATTATTGTACATTATATTTTATGTCTAACCACAAGATAAACCCAATTTAACCTTAATCAGTAGAATTAATATTAAATGTTTTTACCAATCAATGTGGTAAAAAACTATTTTGACTTTATTAGACAATATTAATTGTTCTAATTCAAAATATGGAATCATTTTGGTAAATTTCTTCTCATGTAAGTGGAAATATTTAATTTAAAATTAAACACATAGAAGTGATGAGAATGTGAATTTTTAATGTGAAAATATTTAAATGTTTACAATGTTTTAATATATATGTTCAATATTAAATTTATTCCAATTAATTATATATAATTAGTAGATATAAAATTACTATTATTGAAATTTATAATAATGAAAAATATTGTTAAACATTTTAAATTTTATACACGAAATATCACTTGTTAATTAAAATTCAATATTTTTCACTATTCCTGAAAAATGAATCCTTTCAAAAAAATCCCAAAAATTCACAATAATATAATTTTTATATTATAGTTTCAAAATTGATGTTTATTTTTTAAAATAAATTATCTAAATATGTTAATATTTAATTTTAAATTTTCTTTGAAAAGCATTACAATTCTATGTTTTGTTTAAAACAAATTTTCATTGGAGGCTATCAATAAAATTAAATTTTTTCGAATGGAAATATATTGTAATGTTTAGTGGTGTTATAGTATTTCCTCTTATAAAAAATTCTTCCTTGAAATTTCATGGATATTAACTTTTAAATAGATGAGTGTAGTTCTTGTTCATACAATCCTCTGGTTCCCACATTACTTTATCCATTTTGTGATTTCTCCAAAGCGCCTTTTCTAGAAATGTAGTCTGATTCTTAAAAACTTTATCACTAGTATTAATAATTTAGATGATTTTTCTATATAAACATATATCAGGTTCCCAATTTATTTCATAAAATGCGAGAACACGAATCTGGTCTTGCATGTACTTCTTTATCAAGGATATATGAAACATATCATGTACTTATGGGAGACTTGAAGGAATTTCCAATCGATGAGAAATAGAAAAAATTCATTTAAGAATATTACAAGGTCTGATGTACCTAAGGATCATATTTCATTTCTTATAGAACATTCTAACACTCTTCAATGGTGATACTTCTTGGAAATCATGATATCCCACTTGGAATTCCATGTCATTTCCCTCAGTATCACCTTAACACTTTTAGATACATTGAGATTTTTAATGTATTCCTAAATATCACTTACCTTTGGGGTTGTCTTTGTAACAAGTTATATCGCTTTGAGTATCATATCACCAAATTCATCCAAAAAAGTAAGAATGTGAACTCTCTTTCCATATAATTCTTTATACAATTCCATTCAATTACATGAATGGAAACAATTATTATAAGAAAAAATTTCCAAACGTAAATATGGATCACAAATTCTTTGAAAGTATATTGATCAATAAATCTACATATCTAAAAAAATTAAATCATTCTTGTAGACTGTCCATTAGTTTAAGGATGGTAGGCAATGCTCAAATGAAGCTCAATATCGATATCCTTCTGAATAATCTTATAGAATTATTACATAGAATGGGAATTGTGATCAAACATAATTGATATATGGGTGCAATGATTTCTTTTAATTTCATCAATATAGACACTTATGAGGTGATAAAGAGTTAATTATTCTTTTATAGAGAGGAAAAGTGCATACATGGTTAACCGATTTATGATAACCCATATTACATCACTCTCTTTAGGGGTATTTCTTAGTACCATGATAAAGTCAACAGTAATGTTATCCCATTTCCACATCGGAATAGAATAGGTTGCATGAATCCTCTAGGATCATACATCACAACATTAAATTTTTAAAAAACCATACATCTAGACACATAATCAATAATTTCCTTCTTCCTATTAACCAATATTTTTTTGCGTTCAAATTCTTATAAATTTTGGTGTTACCACGCTGTATACAGAAATTTAAGCCAAGAGAATAATCCAACAATTCCATTTTATGCTCAGCTAAAGATGGAATACATAATCTATTTCAATATTTTAGAACACTGTCTTCACAAATGCAGTCTACTAATTTCCTATCATTCACATGTTTAATTTTCTTTTGAATGGTCCTATCATAAAATTGAGAATACTATATCTTCTATAATAAATATGGGATTTCAATCAATAAAAAATTATTGATATCTCCCTTTTTTTAGTATCTAATATATTTATATTTACTAGATCTAGGAATATAAGATCTCTCTAAATCATCATTTGGGTCAGAACTCCATGATATTTTCTAGTCAATGAATTTGATACCTTATTTTCTTTACATGGGTGGTAATTAAGAGTAAGTCATAATCCTTAAGTATCTTAATCCATTGACTCTTCTCATACTATTATCTTTATGTAAAAAGATGTATTTTAGTCTATTATAATTCGTGTATATCTCAAATATTTCACCATGTCACTTATATCTCCATATCATTAATGAAAAAAGTATAGCAGCTATGTTTAGATAATGGGTTATATAGTTTTATTTGCGAGACATTAATGTCTTTGATGTATATGGAAGAACATTATCATTATTTATTAGTACACAACAAAGTCCCCCTTTTATGAATCACTTCATATAATAAACCAATCACTTCTATATGGTATATTTAGAATCGAATAATTGGGAAATCTGTTCAGTATTTTATAAAAACATTATTCACATTCCTTTTTCCATAAAAATTAACCCCTTTATGTGTATTATTTGTTAACGGGGTATAAAATTGGGAAAAAAAATTAAACTAATTACTGATAATAACCTGACAAATCAATGAATCTATGTACCTCAATTATGTTCATTGGTATAAGACATTATTTGGATGCCTTTATATAAGTAGGATCACCTTTGATTCTATTTTTTTGAGAAAATATAGATATGAAATGATAGTATCTTAATACAAAAGAAACACACTTATCAAATTTCCAATATAATTATTTATTTATAATTGTCTCAATGATAATAGGTAAGTTAATTTAATAGTCCTAATAGATTTTAGATTAAACTATATTATAATTAATGAATACCACAAAAATTCATTATATTCATTGAATGATCTATTCATTATATCCATAAAAATAGAAGCTATATTATTCAATCCAAATAGAATTATGATAAACTCATAATTTATATTCTACCTTTGTAAAGAATTATTTGGTATGCATTCCCTCTTCACCAACAATTGGAGATACCCCAGATAGTTATTAATCTTTAATAACTATTGGTCTCCCTGAAGTTTATCAAATATGTTATCAATACACAGCATAATATAATTGTTATTTATCATAATATAAATTATTTCCCTATAATTAATTCATAACCTTATGGATCCATCTTTATTTTTAGTGATGTGACTAGGGGATCACCATTGTTATACACTAGGTAAAATAATTCCCTTATCACCCATCTCCTATAGTTGTTTCTTTATATTAACAAATTACATATTGGCCATTATATAGGGATTATTTGATATCTTTATTGCATTAGGGATTAAATAATTGAGTAACTCAACATCATACTCTAGGGGATGTCCAAGTAATTACTCAAGAAATACATCAACATATTCATATACAATAATTACATCCTAAATTTGAATATTAATTTCTCCATCCATATATTTTGTTTTCCCTTCTTCCCTATGAATCTCACTTATTAGATCTACTGGGGGTGGATCTAGATATAATTCATATGAAAAACTATTTTTTCTAAAGATAAATAATTTCCCATATTCCTTAAAAATCATATTATTCTTCTTCTTACAATAAATTTTTACATCATATGTTGAAAACTACTCCATAATGAAAATTATATCAATATAATCCATATGTATGACTATAAGGTCAGAAAATAAAGAACATATATGTGTGAAAATGGGATATTCCTAAAAACTATTTTTTATAATGATACATTCCATTAGAGTTTTGATTGAAAAATACCATATTAAATCCAATGGGAAATGTCTATCCTCTTTGGAAAATTAATTACATATAAAATAGTATGAGGTTATAGAATCAGATAAATAATTGGATAAATTTTAAGATATGATTAATGTACCTACCACCACATCATTGGGTACTTATACCTCACCTTTAGTAATTTAGTAAGCTTCACCTTCTCCCCTTGTCCTCTTCTATGGTACAGTTCCATGACACATGGTGCATTCATTCATAAAGTACCCCATCTCCCTATAGTTGAAACAATAAATAGTATTTTGATTCATTCTTCCCCTTGAATTTTTTAACATGATGACCCCTTTCTATACATTTATAAAAAATCCCATTCCTTTTAGGAAGTTCTCAATGTGTTTTTTTCCATATTTTTCACATGATGGAAATTTATTCATATTCTTCTTTAAATCATTACCTTTCTCTTAGTTCTTAGATGAAATTTTCTTCTCTTGATTCCCCTTGAATATATTGATTCAAAAAAATTAATTATCTATTTTCAAGGAACATAACACTATTTCATCATATGATGAAAAAGATTGGGTGACTAGTGGCCTTTAGATACACAGATTATGATGTTTAAAAATTTGACAAATATTACACTTCATGTTGTGTATGTAATCTATAGAATATCTAGATAACGTTATAATGGTTTTTTCAAAATACATGAGACTTTATTATTCCACTATATTAAATATAAGTAACATTCTATTCATCTCAATTTTTTATCATGAGAGAAATATTTATCAAGGAATGTATCCTTAAATGGTTTATATTACACGAGTCTTATTTCCTCTTTGTCTCTAGTACATTGGATCAATGGACAACACTAATTAACATCAAATTTGAGAAAATATACCACAAGTGTAACCCCTTCCTTTTCTCCATATCCTAATGACATGAAAATATTCCATAGATACTTAATCAATTTATCTACTATAATTAGATTCGCAATCCCACTTAACGATGGAGGATTCTATCACATGAAGAGAATATCATTTTGGAACATCTTTGTTCATCAAGAAATAGTTATTTTTATTAAACTAATTAATCTTACCAAATATATCAATTCTTTTCTCCATTATAATACCCAAAACATTAGTTCCCTTAAAAGGGGAATCTCTATATTGTCCATGATTTTTGATTCCATCTTTCCTTACATGCACCATTTATAAACAATGGAATATACTGGACTAGATAATGAAGTTATGAAATTTAAATTATAATGTATAATTCCAATTATGTTGATTTTCTTAACATAAATTAAAATTTTAATAATTTTTAATGTTATAATGATAAACCTAGATTTTTTTTGATATCATTAGTTTTTAATCCTTCATAATGGTTTGTAAAAAAATTTAATTATCTTAATTATATCAACTGGGAGTGCCAAACCTCGTGCACAATAAGGCTTATTATCGTGTACTAGTAAATTCTCGAGTTAATCCTGATGAACCTTTTTTGGAGTTATTACCCCTGGGTACCTCTATGATGTAACCTCATGTACTTTTAGTATCAAGAAATATATTTATTTATTTGAAGACCCACAAAATATATTCCTTATAAAAATGTAAATATATTCTTCAATAATTATCCTCAAATTCTATCATATGTTTATGTTATCTAATCTAAGATTTCCGATATTAGGTCCCCAATGTTTCTACTAAACATACACTGATAACAACTTTAACGACCTCACCTCTAGTATCTTTGATCTGGTGCCATAAATTATTATATCAAAAAGTCACATGAATAAAATAATAATTTACTAATACGTTTATTAGTTTTGGAGAACCAAATACTGACATTATTTAAATTTTACAATGTTAAAATAAATTAATTAATACAATAGTAATATCTTAGAATCCTTTAAACTAATTATAATAATTAATATTTATATCTTGGTTAGAGGAAAAAACAAATGTGAGATAAAATAATCACTAAGTGCTAATTTGAATGGCCTCAATCATGAATCAATAATAATAATCAATATATAAAGGTAAATAACCGAACACACACACCATGTAAATAACATAACTATATGAATATATAAGACATAATCAATATGGAAAGGTAAATAAAGAAAACACATGCCTTTTAATAAATAAATGGTAATGAAATTAATACATAGATAATTCTTCAATTAAAATATCTTTGATAGTAACAACTTAATAATGGATGAATGAAACACCTAATTATCAGATGTCAAGTTTACCAAAAACAAGATATTTAATGACCCAAACTGTTATAAAAAAAAATTCCTTTTTGATTTATTAAAATTTATTATAATGTATTTTGGTTATAAAAAACCCAAAAAAATTGTTTGGTCTTATTATATCCTATTTAAATGACTGTTATTCATTATAAACATTGATAATATAGATGTTGAACAATTATCTTATGATTAGTATAAATATAGGATTTTAACAAATCTAAATGGTAGAGACAAAAGATGTGATGGCCTAAACTAGTAGGATATTACCCTATGAAGCCCAATTATCAGGGATTCTGAGGTAAATAGAATCACTTGGATTTTCCCCTGACCAAACCCAAGATGATATCCAACAACTTAATCTTGAGAGAAACTGTTATGGGAGTATTTCATGCTAATTGAGATTATAACCCAAACCTTGTACACCGAACCACCCCATGAATGTCTAACTGTCACACACCATAATCATAGAGAATTTACCGGTATAGTAATGGGATTTGTATTAAGAAACTATAAATATGATTATGTACATTATTTGTTATAGAAAAATGAATATATTTTCATCCTATTACTGTTAGTTTTAAAATAATTTTTATTTGGATACCATAAAACAGAAATTGCATTTTTAATTAGTATTCATTTTCAATTAAGGAATTTATTTTCATGAATTAATTGATTTTTGAAAAAAATAATATTTTAATAAAATATTTTCACAAAATATTTTTTATTAAATATTAATAATAATATAATTTTTGATAATGAAAATGTAATTTTTATAAATGATTGAAAACTATTATTGTCAAAAATCCAACAGTTCTCTATAAATGTCTACCACTATTTTAAATTTGAAATACATAAATTTGTAAAATTATATTTTTAAAATTAATATTATTTATGTAATTATAATGTTGAGATTATTCAATGGTGAATTTTTTATAATTTTTTGAGACAACAGAATTTTCGAGTAAAAATTAAATAACATAAAAATATATTTTCTATATTATTATATCATAATAAACCAAAAGTGATGTAATAAATACTATAAATAGGACACAAGAACAAATATTTGTTATCCTTTATAATAATGTTATTTTATGTTTATTTTATTTATTTTATAAAGCAATTATGAATCCTCCAAAGCATATAATTTATTTTCAGGTTTTAAAATACTTTCGTTAATTGTATGACTCACCTGAACTTTAGAAAGGGTATTATCTTATTATGTTAGGACCTTTCCCTTATAAAATAATAAAAAATATCCCATTTCGGAGAAACCATGGGATTTTTTTGGATTTAGATATTTTATAATATAGAGTCCAAAACATAAGTTTAAGAAATAATAAAGAATTCCGTGCTCATTTCCTATATAAACCCACCCTAGTTACCATTTATCATCACTCTAAATAATTGTTACTGTTTTTTATTCTTCCTTACCTAATATAGAGTCATCCAAATTTCCCAAATCTCTTAAGAATCTCCTTATAAGCATTTGGAGTCACTCACTCAAGTAAGGGATCTTCTCCTTCTCTTATTTATTCATGTTTCTTTATTATCTTATGCCCTCTATTTCCAATTTATAATGTTGTGATATGTATTTACATGTCCTTATTACTTACCATTTTATGTAAAAATGATGATATACCTATTTCACTCTTTTCTACCCATTTTATGATTTTTTAAGTGATGATGTTATGCTTTTGTAATTTCACCATAATTTTCTATCTCGAAATAATTTTATTGTGAATACCATACTCATTACCTATCAAGGGTGTTCACCATTATATTATTTTAATTCTATGAAATGGTAAATACATTTATTTATTCCACATTATATTTTGGAATAAAATATGATGATGAATTAACACATGTTATATGATCTAGGTGGAACACTTAATCATGAGAATGAAATTAAAGTGGTGGGTGTTCCTAGAATTATATAGAAGCCCAATGAATTGGGTAAGGTTTATTTTAATGATATTTCATATAGTAATATGGAGTGAACATGATTCAATTATGGTACTTTTTCGATCATGATGTCATGGAAGTTATCATTGACCAATGTTTATGATGAAATGTTTTACGTTGTTTCCTTATTTCCTGTGTTATAATTATTATGAAATAACATGCCTTATTATTCATGTTTATCACTCTCAGACCTTTTATTCCACTTTAATATACCTATTGTATTAATTTTGTCACCATTTGGTAGGTTTATTCTTTTACTAGGCTTTATGGATCAACTCTTTCTTATGTATATCCCTATGTTATCACATATAGTTTTAAAATCCATGGAATTTTAGAACCATATTAAAGAACGTTTTCAATAATAGTATGGTTTCCCATGTTAAAGATGTTATGATATGTACCTAATTATAAATAACACTAGAACTATCAATATTTTGGGTTGTATTAAGTGTACTTTTAGGTAATAAATCATGAATTAATTTGTAATAGAGAATGTGGTTGTTATTATTGGTATCCAAGAAATGGTATTGTTTTAACTATGATTAGGATTTGAAAAATATAGAGAAATAATTGTGGATAAGACTATGTATAAAAAACATCCCCAAAATTTGGTTGGTATAGTGTAAGTTACTTATAATGAAAAAACATCCATGTATGGATATTATATGTAGAATTCATTCTAGCATAGATGTACCTAGGGGTAACATCTCAGACAAGGTGCATTAGTCCTGACTCAACATCACATAATACACGACATTGAGACTTCATGTGAACCAAGTTTGAAACTCTTGGGATATATGCTTTGTTAAATTCATAATATCATTATGAACCATTATTAAGGGAACAAAAAATACCCATAATAATATATTTTAGAAAATAAATCATGGAAAACATAGTATAAATCTTATAAATTCATAAGTTATAGAAATAAATGTAAGTTATAAGTTATCACATTAAATTCATTAAATTCATATTTATGTATATAATATTTTAAAAACATTCATCCCTAATTTTTCTTTTATTCTATCCAATAGCCAAAAATATGAGTATTTGGGTAAAAATCAATACGACAGGAAATGTGATGACTACCACAATGAGATGCCTGACCCGATATGAGTGGGAATAAAAAAAATTGTGGTGATACTCTATCAAATGAATCAGGTCATGAATATAATCCTAGAGTCGTTTGTGAGCTCAAACCCCCCTAAAAAGAACAAGTTTAAATTATGTCCTTTATGTGATAGAGGCATCTTAGTCTCAATAGATCATCCAATCCCTTAATCAAGAAACTATTAATCAACTTTAGTGAGAAAATCTTATTCATACTTCAGTGTTATAATAATGAGAAGGTTATACTAGAAATTTATCATATAGAGGGATAAGATGATCAGTTGTGGAAATTGATAAAAAAAATATCAAGCTTGAGGAAGAGATTAATGTGATGTGTAGAAATGAATTCAGGAAAAAGTTTTTCAATAATTATTTTCCCCATACTCTATGACTTAAAATTAAAAGGGATATCTTTTCCCGCAATCAAAGGGATGAAGAATATATTGTGGAGTATGAGGAAAACATCGAAATAATTTTACAGTATGCCATTAATTTTTTTACCCTAGAATTCAAGGTATACCACTCTTTTGTGGGATAAAATCAATTCTATGAAAAGC
The DNA here is from genome assembly GCA_963277665.1 of Viscum album. Taxonomy (NCBI): domain Eukaryota; kingdom Viridiplantae; phylum Streptophyta; class Magnoliopsida; order Santalales; family Viscaceae; genus Viscum; species Viscum album. Next base: position 1,583,909,619 of record OY728141.1, on the reverse strand, counting down.
CCTACTGATCCAATAATTTTATTTCTATGAGGAAATTGTCTCATGTGCCCTCAAAGTGTAAATAGAGACCAGAGAATCCCATGGGTATCATAGGGATACGAATAGGGATGTATATTTAAATTCTAGAAGTACAATAGAGAAATATAATGGCACCAGGAAATTTAAATATCCCACTTGTCAATGATGTGGAAAGAAGCATGCCAAATATTGAATAATGGAGAAAATGAAATGATTTTGGTGTAATAAAGAAGGAAACCAAGAAAGGTATTTCCAAAATGAGAAACCCTCTAATGCGATGAAAGAAATGAATTCTTTTATTAACCCTTAGTACATTTTTCATTACATAAACTATAAGTAAACGTGGAAATTTTCAAACCAATTCACGAATACAAGGGTTTTTAGAGAAAGACAACAACCTCCCAGGTAGCAAGGGTGATCTTTTTCCATCAAAACCATTGAGGTGGATCCTAAAAATGTAGTGGTTATAGGTAAAATAGTTATTCTTTAAAAAATAGTGTACATAAATTTTTATTCCGGTTCTATACATATCATCAAAGCATTAATGTTTATTAAAACTATTAAAACACCACCAAAAAGCATGGAAGTAGAGTTATCAGTGAAAATAGAAAAATGGGAAAGTATTGCTTCCCAATTATATAACTCCCCCTAATTAAAATTTATGGGCTTAACTTAGCAGTGAACCTTGTCATACTCTCTCTAGTAGAATTTTATGCAATTATGTGTATGCATTGGATTTCCTAATATAGATCCATCATAAATTTCCATGAAAGGGAAATCAATCTATGTATCATGAATCAACCACCAATTATGTAAAAGTGGAGAACTTTTCAGGTTATTTGGCAATGATTTAATGAAGGGATTGGGATATATATTAATGAATAATGACAAACTCATTATATATGCTTCAAGGTAGTTGAAATTTTTTGAATAGAACTACAAAACATATAATCTGTAGTTGGATGTAGTGATCTTCCCTTTGAAAATATGGGGAAATTATCTCTTTAGGGAGAAGTGTGAAATAATTACGAATCACAAAATCTTCAAGTATATATTCACATAGAAAGAGTTGGATATACACCACTGAAGATGGTTAGAGTTGATCAAGGACTATAAATTCTCAATTCACTTCCATTTTGGTAATTCTAATAAAATAGAAGACACACAATGTAGAAAGGATCCAACAATTCAATCATTGTTGAGAATTTAGAAGGACCTAATCTTCTTGGATATAGAAGGGATGGACATGGGAATCCTAAATAAAGGAACATCAGTAATCCATTCACTAATTATTTCTCAACCGTCCCTTATAGAGTGGCTAAAGGATGCTCAATGAGTTGATTTGGAAATTCAAAACAAAGTGGAAATTATAAGAAAAGTCAAATCCAAAAAATTCAATGTTAATGAATATTTAGTTGTGAGATTTTTGTCCAGAAGTTTTATCCCATCAAATATTATGTTAAATAATGATATGATGGATAATAAGAATATATCAACCTTCTACATCCACCTAGGAAGTAATGAAATATGTCGAGATCATTGAGAAAACTATTGGTTGGACAATATTTTGAATGATATTACAGAATACACATATAGATATCATTTATGTCATCAAGTGAATGAGTAATTGAAAAATATAAGGGGATGATTCAACCATTAACCATACCAAATGTAAATGAGAAAACATAATAATAAAATTTTTCATTGGTTTTCTAAAGAAATATATAGGGAATAATGCGATATGGGTTGTTTTGTATCATCTGATAATGACTGACCATTCATTAGGGATCGAGAGGACTTCTTACTAGATCAACTTGAAAAGATATAAATCATATAACTTGGAAGGTTTCATGGAGTACCACTATCAATTGTATCTGATCAAGATTTGAGATTTACCTCTATATTCTAGAAAATAATCCAACATTATCTAAAAATGGAGCTAAAATTTAGTTCATCCTATCATCCTAAAACTGATGGACATTTTTAGTGAACTAGTCACGACCCCCTCCCACTAAAGATGCCCCTCCTGAGATGGCAATGGTGAAAGGGAGATAATGACCCATGAGTCCTACCTCCAGTAGGCCCCGGAGTGGCAACTAGCACCAAGGGTATGAGTTTTCACAATTATGGGAGGCATTACCATTTTTATTGATTAAGATTGGGAACTAGGATAAATAAAAAACCAAAAGACAAAGGAACAAGTAAATTAAGATAATCCCAATACCAACACATATGCATGTTTTATACAAAACAGATTAAAAAGTACAAGTACAAGAAAAGCTCCAAAGTACGATACCAAATGAAAGAAAGCAAAAAACTGCAACCAATGAAACTCCATCGCCCAACTAGAAGGGTCCCACACAGTTCCTGATGTCCTCCTAAAAACCAGAAAGTAAACTTAGGGTGAGCATACAAGTATACTCAGTAGGAAAACCTAAAGCTCTCGTGGACAAGTGGGGAGACATCGTAATTCCCCATGAGAAAAGAGATAACCAAAGAACCTAGCAAGGAAAACTTTTCTCCCAAGCCTCACTAAGGCACACTCCCCAAATAATGCAAGTCATGTAATGTATAGTAATATCACATCGATGATTGGGTACCCCATGCCACTTTCCCACTATTTATTGAAGACATTTTACACATCAAAACAATCCCACCATTCTCATCACAATCCCACTACCACACCCCGCCCGAACACACCAGGGCCACTACCACACATCCCGCACGCAAAAACCTTGTCCACTACCACACATTCCACCCGCAAACACCTGGACCTCTACCACCATGCATAACCACGCCCATAAACACTTGGGATAGAACAACCACTGCAACACCCAAAGACACCTGGGCCTCATCCCGAAAACTCTTGGCAAACAACCTGCCTACACACACCTAGGCCAACTAATATAGCTACCCTGCCCCTAAGAATCCTGGGGCATAATGAACCTATAGCTATCACAACCTGCCCGAAGAGTCTTTGGATATCCGGGAGAGGGATCAGAAAAGGTGCTAACAACCATCCACTCATAGAAGTGTTGAAAAAAACACCCTCCCCCATGAAATGAGGGTGTTCGGCACCAAGTTCTCAACTTGGGTGGGCGTGAATAAGAAACATAAGAACTATAGATTTATATAATTATATCAACCACTCAGCTCATCCTAAGGATTCTTCACAAAGGATCTGAGCACATGCCTTGACACTGCTACCTCGAAAGTATGCACATAATAAATAGCCCCAAACCCCATTAAGCTTTTCATGTTCCAACAGTTTTAGTTTTTCAGTTCCTTAACTACCGATCAACTAAAAAAACCAAACTAGATTAAATTTTCATAAACATATCCCTACCAACCACAAACCAAGTTAAGGAAAACACAAGAAACACAACACCATTTTCTTTTATCATGCAAAAAATTCCAATGATTTTCTGTATTTAATAAACTACCATGTCCCACAGTTAATTAGCTAACTCTTCTACTTTTTATTCATATACAAAACCATTCCTGCAGCCCTGCTACCAACCCCCATAACCACAACACATCAGAAACAATACCCATTCCACAACATCATCCCTTTGATACCGCTTACCAAAACTCCACTGCCCATCACAACCATTTCATACACGCCAACCCACAACCAAATCAACTGCAGCCTCACTGCTCACCCATTCCACATCAACCCATGAAACATCCCTTCACATAACTAAACCCCAACCAGCACCCACAAATTCATTCTTTCATTTGGTTTAACCTGGGTGATCATACAAGGGTTCTGAGTATTCATTTATTCATCTAACTTTACATAATTAACCAATTTTCACATTCTATGAATTTTATCCACGAAACAATCCAGAAAACAGGAAAACGTTTAATTTCACAAGAAAAGGCCCCCAACGATTGTGATTTTCATTATGCATAAGCCCATTAAATTCACAATATAACCAAAGGATAAAAATTGAAGGAAATAAAAAAACAATACCAACAAAATTTCCCCTGAACCCATTCTTTAGCCAGTTATTATCTTTATTTACCTGTTCAAGTATATCTCGCAAAAACAAGAGGATACACACCCTGCAAGATGCAAAAAAGGGAGAGAGAGAGAGAGAGACAAAGGTAAGATCCCTACCTTAAAGGTTTTTGATGAAACCATGATGGTAGAAGGACACTCAAGAAACCCGAGTTCATTCTCCAAAAATTCCTCCTTAGATCCCTTCTCCTAGAAAGATCAAGACCAAAGCTCACCATAATTGGAATTCACACACTTAGGTCTACCCATAAAGGGTGTAGATCTAAGAAACCGAAGGAATAGGAGGAGTATATCCAAGTGGATATAATAAACCGAACAAGAACGATCAAGAAAGATCACATAACTCAATAAACTGGCTTTTATTCCCTAAGAAAAACCTCTAGATCATCTCAAAAACGCTTGGGAGAGGTTATTCTACCTCCAAGGAATGGTAATCCTGAGTTATAAATACTTAAAAGCTTAAATGAACCATTTAGAGGAAAAAGAGTTCAGATCCACAATTTTAGGATCTAACTTTAAGTGCCAACACGGTTAGTCCGAACGGTTTAACAAACTGTGCGCTAACTATGTTTTATCTTATGCCTTTCCAAACACTCCTTGCATGGTTAGTCCACACAATTAGACAAACTGTGTGCTAACCGTGTGTTAGCCACTACCTCCAACACCAACCTTGCATGGTTTAGCTGCACAGTTTATCCAAACTATGGGCCAACCATGCGAATGCTATTGCCCTTTAGTCTTCCTTAAAAGTTCACCCAAACACACCCCAAGTCACCTTAACCTCCCAAAACACCTCTAAAACCACATTTTTACAATGTAATGGACTGAAGAGGTCTATGCCAATACATCAGATACCTCTCAAACTATTCTCGTCATCAAGAACTAAAACTAGAACTAAAGATAAGAGGGGGTCCAAATAACCACCCTGAAAGATACATATCATAAGTTAACCTCTTCGAAATATATGAACACCTCCCCCCTAACCAACCACGCAACATTAAAGGTTCAAGCTGTCCAATCAAATGGGTTAGAGAGTTTCTTCCCCCATGTCAAGCTACTATCCGCTTTGGACAACACTAACTCGCTCGCACGGGTTTAATCGCATCCACCTTAATGCATCTTGTTAGGGATCAGGTACTCCCCTCCCCATAGTTTGGACTCTTCATACATATTCAGAGAACAAGGAAAAAAAACATTACATAGTAAACAAGGTAAAAATGATTCATTACAAACCAGTATAACAGAACAAAACTCAAAACAGCTCTGGGTATTAGGCACGCATCTGTGCCTCTCGTTCCCAGGTACTCTCCTCAAGCCCACCATGCCTCCATAGCACAGGAACCAAAATAATGGTTCATCCACAAAGCACCTTCTCTTCAAGACCTTCAATCATCATGGGTCGTTCCATGAACATTGCATCATCCCCGATATCCAGCTCTCCCCAGTCAAGGATGTGTGAATCGTCATGCAGGTACCGACAGAGCTAAGACACATGGAAGACGTCGTGCACCCTTTGCAGTATTGGGGGAAATTCCTATTGATAAGCCACCTCAACACCCCGCCGCAATGCCTTGAAGGGCCCGATGAACATGGGAGAAATCTTGCTTCCCTTTCTGAATGTTCACTGTCCGCACCAAGGAGAGACCTTCAAGAGCACATGGTATCCAACATCGAACTCCATGGGTCTCCTACTATTATCAGCGTATGACTTCTGTTGGTCATGAGTTGCCTTCATCCTCTCTCATATAAGATGAACCTTCTTCGTCATGCTCTGCCCCACCTATGGTCCATGAACACTTGCTTCTCTAACCTCTATCCAGCATTCGGGTCATCAGCATGACATCTCATACAAAGCTTCGAAAGGAGCCATGCCAATGGTAGAGTGATAGATTTTTTTGTAAGAAAACACTATCAGAGGCAAGTGTTGTGCCCACAATACTTTAAGGACCAAAACTCATGCTCGTAGAATATCTTCCATTTTCTGGATGCTGTGATGTGTCTTCCCATCTGTCTGGGGGTGGAAAGTAGTGTTGAGGCATAGTCGGGTGCCAAAAGCATGTTACAATTCTTTACAAACCCGCGAGGCAAACCGGATATCCCTGTCAAAGATTATAGATCTCAGAACTCTGTGAAAACGCACCACCTCATTCACATACCTCTGATCTAGGGCCTCAACCGTACTTGACTCCTTGATTTCTAGGAAGTGGGTTGATTTCGTCAGCCAGTCCACCACTACCCTGATGGCATCCCAACCCCTTGAACTCTGGGCAGCCCCATGACAAAATCCATCAAGATGTCATCCCACATTGACTCATGGACATCTAAAGGTTGTAACAGACCTCCTAGAATGCAGTGTTCAGCCTTCACTTACTAACATATGAGGCATGATTCTACGAACTCTACTACTACCCATTTCACCCCGGGCCACTAGAACTACCCTCTCAAGACCTATTACATCTTGGAAGCTCTTAGGTGTACTACCAGGGGTAAGTTTTAGAACTAACCAAGAAATCTATCGCACATTGCCTCTGGAACAAACAATTTCCCCTGGAAAAGCATCTAATTCATACTATCCTCTGACCATCCTTCCGAAGCACTGCCCTGGCTAGGCCGATCGCTCATCACTTCACTCTCTATGTCTCCCCACTGATACTCATCCACCAGCTGTAGTAGGAAGTACTGCACTATCATCTGGAATAGATAACCTCTAACACCATCTTCCCATATATAGAGGTTTAGTACAACCAATTCTTCCATCTCCTTCCATACATCTACCGACTTATGAAACGCATCCTTCCTTTTAATAAAAGGGTCAGACACCACATTTCCCCTGCATTCAGTGTTGGAGATTTTGATGTTGTACTCCTAGAGGAGGTACATCACCTTCACTGCTGAAAATTCCGGTCCCGCTGGGAGAATATATACTTCAAACTCTTGTGATCCGTGAAGACCACGAAGCACTCCCCAATAAGGTAATTCCACCACAACCTTAGTACTAACACAACCACCGCAAGCACTAGATCGTGGGTGGAATAGTTACCTTAATGAGGACATAACATCCTAGACCCATAAGAGATCCGCCCCTGCTGTTGCATCATCACTCACCCCAAGCCTTGGCCTGAGGCATCACAGAATACCTCAAACGTTACTCCCTCCTCTGGTAATCTCAGCACTGGGGCACTAACCAACTTTCCCTTTAGATAACTGAAGGATGTATCACACTACTCATCCCACATGAAATCTCGATCCTTCTTTGTCAAGGCTTTCAAAGGTGCTGCAACTCAGGATAGGTTGGGTACGAACCTTCGGTAGTAACCTTCCAGTCCAAGGAAACTACGAACCTCTGTCACGTTCTTGGGTGTCTCCCAAGAAACAACCGCCTCAACCTTTGATGGGTGCACCGCTATTTCCTACTCAGACAACACGTGCCCAAGGAAGTGCAATTATGGCATTCAGAACTTGCACTTGGAAAATTTCCCATAGATTTGGTGTTGTTGGATGACATCTAAATCTCTTCTCAGGTGTCCAGAAAGATCCTCCTCTGATCTTGAGTAGATAATAATGTCGTCATTAATCATGACTACGAACTGATCCAGGTATTCCCGGAAGACGGAGTTCATGAGTCCCATGAACACAGATTGTGTATTTGTAACACCGAATAGTAGGACTACGATCTCAAAGTGTTCATACCTGCATATGAAGGCAGTCTTTGAGATTTCTCCCTCTTTCACACTCAACTAGTGATATATAGACCACAAATTGATCTTATAGAACCAACCTTCTCCCCTCAGCTGGTCAAAGAGAAATTATATCATTAGGAGGGGGTAATGGTTCTTGACTGTTACCTGATTCAGTCTTCAGTAGTCTATGTACATCCTGAGACCACCATCTTCCTTCTTTGAGAATAAGACTGGAAAACCCCAAGGTGACACACTTGGTCGAACAAAACCCTTCTTCATCATATCGTCAATCTGAATCCGCAACTCCCACAACTCAGAAGGTGTCATCTAGTAGGGAGCCATTGAAATCAGATGGGAACCAGATTGCAAGTCTATCCCTAACTCAACATCACGTCGAGGGGGTAAAGTCACCACCTCTTCAGGGAAGACATCCATAAACTCACCGAAGATCCCTGGGACTTCCACTATTTCTGTATCTTCCGACTCCACTGACAGTTCATCTAACAAGGAAAGGAAGGGATCCCCTCACCGGTTTCCCTCCTGGCAACCTCACTCAACAATGAAAGTCATATGTCGGTCACACACTCCTAAAAACCTGAAACTTCTTCGGAAAAAATCAATGACGGCACAAACCAAGAACAGCCAGTCGATGCCTAGAATGATTTCGTATGGCTGCATTTGCAAAAAAAGGAGATATCCTCAGGATTGTTGTGGCCCCAACATCAAACTACATCCCCGGAAAACACGATACAAGTTGGTCTGACCTCCGACTGGTGTACTCAAAACCAAGGGTACAGAAAGTGTATCTATGGCTAGGCCCAAGGCACATTCTAGACTAGGCGCAATAAAGGAGTGCGAAGCTCTTGAATCAAACAATGCTTAGGCAAGGGTACTAAACAAGCTGATCGTACCTCAAACGACTTCCGGACCTGCTGGAGCTGCTACCCCCGCGGCGTGTAACAGCCCAAGCCTAGCTCCGTTGCCCCTCGGCTGTCAGCCGACTCCCCAACCATGACCTGGTCGAGGTCCCAAAGGAGCACCCTGAGGTTTGCCTCCTCCTGTAATGTCTACCCTTAGAGGATCAGGAGCTCGCTACCCCTGTTGCTGTTGTTGAAAGGGTCTAGATATAAACTGTTGTTACTGAGGTGGGTGTCGAACTTGCCCACCACCGCCGTACTGCACTCTGTCTGGGCACTGATTCCAAAGGTGCCCATGGCTTCCACAGATGAAGCATCTCATCCCTAGGCCCGAATAAAAGGGGCTAGGGCTAGAATATCGAAACTGGAACTGCTGAGGTCTACTTCTTGCCGGTCAAAACCTAGAGGGCCCTGATGCTGGAGGCCTGCTACTAACAGACATCCCCTTCAATGAGCCCAACTGGATTCCCTCTCACGATACACCTCCCAGCATGTGAATCCTTTCCACCACTTCAGCCTTCTTCTGGACCTCTATGTACTTCGGTAGGGTGAAGGGAGTTACAACATACAGGAGAGAAGGCCTAAGTGCATCCTCCAAACGTCTCGCCCGAGACTCCTCATCCAGAAAGAGGTCAGGAGCAAAGAGAAGGAGACACTTGAACTTGATCCCCAACTCCCTCACTAACATACTCCCTTGCTGGAGGGATATTAGTTCCTGCCTCTTCTCAGCCTTCATCATGGAGGAGAGGAATTCCACTCGAAATTCCTTCTCAAAGTCAGCCCACGTGACCTCAGCCTCCCTCTTCTCCCCAAGATAAAGCGTCAACCACTGACGTGATGCTCCATGCATCTGGCTCATAGCCAAAGGAACCCAGTACTCCGTCAGAGCCCAGATCAAGCTTAAAGCTATCACCATATCCTCTACCCAACTCTCTGTCTCCATGTTTGAGATGCTTCCCTCATACTTGCTGAGGGTCTGACGCTGAAAGGATCAAAGCATCATCTTCCACTGATCCTCCTCCTCTCGGTCAGCCCTTTGTCGATCAACCTAGTCAACCTCCTGGGCCTCAATCGCCCACTCTACTCATGGTCAACTCTCAGGTGCCATACCTGTAAGGTAAATAAGGAATGCCTAAGCCCGAGTAGTGTAGAATATTATTCTTAATTTTTCTTAGACATCTTATTTATTTTAAATCCCCAAAATTCTCCAAAAACACAAGAACACAAGTCATTATGATGCATGTAACATTCCTAGAGTCTCTATCTTGCAGTTAGTGTATCCTCACTTGGTCGTTCGATAGGTCCAGAGTCCAAGCATCGGATCACGGGGGGCCCTAAAATCCCATGTCATAGTGGGTCTTCCCTGGCCTATTTCACGCACCATGATTATACAACATTGTTTCCCTACCATCTCATGCAATCCACGCTGTACTTACTCCAGACTCCATCCTATCTCTCAACCGCTCCTCTGATACCATTCTGTCACGACCCCCTCCCACCAAAGATGCCCCTTCTGAGCAGGTAATGGTGAAAGGGAGATAATGACCCCCGAGTCCCGCCTCCAGTAAGCCCTAGAGTGGTGACTAGAACCAAGGGTATGAGTTTTCACAAATATGAGAGGCATTACCCTTTTTATTGATTAAGATCGGGAAATAGGTTTAATCAAACACCAAATAAAAATGGAAAAAGTAAATAAAAATAAACCCAAGACCAACCCATATGCCTGTTTTATACAACACTAAAACAAAAGTACAAGTACAAGAAAATATCCAAAGTACGATACGAAAATAAATAAATCAAAAACTAAAACCAATGAAACTCCAACGCCCAAATAGAAATGTCCCGAACGGTCCCTAAAGTCCTCCTAAAAACATGAATGTAAACATAGGGTGAGTATACAAGTATACTCAGTAGGAAAACCTAAATCTCTAATTCACAAGTGGGAGACATCCTAGTGCCTTGCGAGAAAAGAGATAACCAAAGCACCTAGTAAGGAAAACTATCCGCCCATGTCTCACCAAGGCACACTCCCCAAATAACGCAAGTTAAGTAATGTATAGTAATAGCACATTGATGTTTGGGTACCCCGTGCCACTTTCCCACTGGTTATTGAAGACATCCTATGCATCAAACCAATCTCACCATTCTCATCACAGTCCCACTGCCACACCCCACTCGCACACACCTGGGCCACTACCACACATCCTGCCTGCAAACACCTCTTCCACTACCACACATTACACCCATAAAAACCTAGGCCACTACCACCATAAGTAACCACTCCTGCAAACACATTGGCTAGAAAAAACACTGCCACGCCCGAAGATACCTTGGCCTCATCTCGAAGACTCTTGGGAAACAACCTGCCCACACACACCTGGGCCAACTACCACAACTACCCTGCCCAAAGAATCTGGGGCTGTAATGGACCTCAGGCCATCAAAGTATACACGAAGAGTCTTGAGATATCTGGTAAAGATATTTGAAAAGGATATAATAACCATCCACTCATAGGAGTGTTGGGAAAAACACCATCTCCCATGAAATGGGGGTGTTCGACACCAAGTGCTCAACTTGGATGGGGCATGAATAAGAAACCTAAGAACTACAGATTTACATAATTATTTCAACCACTCAGCCCATCATAAAGCTTCTACACAAAGGATCTAAGCACATGCCTCGGCACTGCTACCTCGAAATTATGCACACAATAAACATCCCCAAACCACATTATGCATTTCATGTTACAACGGTTTTAGTTTATCAAATCCTTAACTACAGAGCAACTAACAACAATCAAAATAGATCAAATGTTCATAAATATATTCATGCTAACAACAAAAAAAGTTAATGGAAACATGAGCAAAAAAACACCATTTTCTTTTATGATCCAAAAAATTCCATGGTTTTTCCATATTTAATTAACTACCATGTCCCACAGTTCATTGGCTAACTCTTCCACTTTTTATTCATATGCACAACCATTCCTGCAACCCTTCTGCCAACCCCCATAACCACAACACATTAGAAACAATACCCATAACACAACATCATACCTTTGATACTGCTTACCGCAGCTCCACTGCCCATCACAACCATTTCATACACCTCAACCCACAACCAAGCCAACCGAAACCCCGCTGATCACTCGTTTTACAACAACCCATGAAACATCCCTTTACATAACTAAACCCCAAACAGCACCCAAAAATTCATTATTTTATTTGGTTTAACCTGGGTGATCATACAAGGGTTCCAGGTATTCATTTATTCATCCAACATTACATAATTAACCAATTTACACATTCTACGAATTACATCCACGAATCAATCTAGAAAATAGGGAAACATTTTATTGTGCAAGAAAAGGCCCCCAAAGACTGTGATTTTTAGTAGGTATAAGCCCATTCAATTCACAACACAACCAAAGGATAATCGTTGATGGAAATAACACAACAATACCAACAAAATTTCCCCCGAACCTGTTCTTTAACTAGTTATTATCTGTATTTACCGGTTCAACTGTTTCTCATGAAAATAAGAGGATACCCACCCTACAAGATGCACAAAAGAGAATGAGAGGAAGTTAATATCCCTACCTCAATGGTTTTTGACAAAACCATGATGGTCGAAGAATGCTCAAGAAACCCAGGTCGATTCTCCAAAAACACACCTTTGATCCCTCCTCATAGAAAGATCAAGACTAAAGATCACCATAATTGGAATTCACACACTTAGGTCTACCAATAAAGGGCGTAGATCTAAGAAATCGAAGGAAGAGGAGGAGTAGATCCAAGTGGATGTAATAAACTGAACAAGAACGATCAAGAAATATCACAAACCTCAAGAAAACGCCATTGATTCGCCAAGAAAAACCTCAGGATCGCCTCTAATAGGCATGTTAGAGGTTCTTCTATCTCCAAGTAAGGGTAATCCTGAGTTCTAGCTGCTTAGAGGCTTAAACGAACCATTTATAGGCAAAATATTTCAGATCCCCAATTTTAGGATCTATCTTTACGTGCCCACACAGTTTTTCCGCATGTTTTTACAAACCATGAGCTAACTGTGGTTTAGCTTCTTCTTTGCCAAACACTCCTCGCACGGTTCGTCCGCACGGTTAGACAAACTGTGCCCTAACCATGCATTAGCCACTGCATCCCACACCAACCTTGTAAGGTTTGGCCGCACGGTTTAGCCAAACCATGCACCAAACATGCAAAAGCTACTGCCCTTTAGTCTTCCTTAAAAATTCACCTAAACGCACCCCCCAAGTTACCTTAACCTCCTAGAACACCTCTAACACCACATTTTTACAATGTAATGGACTGGAGAGGTCTGGGCCATTACATAACTATTCAAACACTTTAATACATGTTAAGGGCGTGTTTTATGAATTGAAAGGGAGGATAAAGCAAATATTTACCTCATGTCGTGTTCTCATAGAACAATAGTTTCCACTCAATCATCCAGCTTTCCCCTATTAATCCCTTTATAGAAAGAGGTGCAGAACACCTATATGACAGAATGATATTAGAGAATGAAAACTACTAGGTTTGAAAATAGTCGACTAAATGGTGGAAAAGGTTATGATCAATCAGTAGCACATCAAGGCTACTCTAAATTGAAAAAAGAGCTATACTAAAAATCATCGACGAGACCAAGAGTTTAATGTTTGAGACATGGTATTCTTCTATATATCTTCCTCGAAGAAATTTGATGAGATTTGGGATGAAGGTAAAGCTTTGTACAAGATACATTGTCCTCTTTGATATCCTTGATCACATTAGAGTAGTGTCCTACTGAGTAACACTACCACCTAAAATATCAGAAGTACATGATATATTCTATGTATCAATACTGAGAAAGCATATATGAGACCCCTAACATGTACTCAATCTAGAGGTGGTACCATTGAGGATTAATCTATCTTATGAAGAGTAGCTGGTGAATATCTTTTACTGTTGAGGAAAATATGTAATAAGAAAATTCTCCATGTAAAAGTGTTTGGGGAAATAGAAAATTTGAAGAATAATTGTGGGAACCATATGATGTTATGAAAAAGAGTCAACCTCAAATGTTTTAGTTTAAAAAAAAATTAATATTATGAAATTTTTTACGAGGGAAGACTATAATGACCAAATATATTATAAATAAATTCTACTTTTTTATTTATTTAAATGTCTTATTATGTATTATGGTTATATAAAACACATGAAATTATTTGTTATTTTTATATCATATTTAAATGACTACTAATAGACATTATTGTTGATTATATAGTTTTTGAATAGTGATTAAATGATTAGAATAAATATAGGGTTTTAAGAAATCCAATTGACACAGACAAAGGAAGTAATGACCTCAACCAACCGGATTGTTCCCCATAAAGTCCATTCATTAGTGCTTCTAAGGAAGATAAAAACACCATTATTTTTTCTAGACCAATCCCGAGAAGAGATCCAATAACATAAGAATTAGAGAGATTTTTTATAGGATAAGTTCATGATAATCGAGATTGATACCCAAACCATATACATCGAACCACACCCCTGAAAGTATCACCATTACACACCATACTCTAAGGTAATTTTATGGTGTATTATTGGGATATGTATGAATACCATATCAATATGAGCATTGATATTATTGTTTATATAATAATGATTATATTTTCATCTAATTTATATTACATTATAAATATTTTTTTGGTTTGATGGAATAAAACACAAATTACAAATTTAATTAGTATTCAATTTCAATTAGGAAATTTATTTTGATAAATTATTATTTTTAAATAAATAATTTTTTAATAAAATATTATAATTAACTAATTTTTAATTAAATATAAATGATTATATAATTTTTATGAAGTCAAATGTTATTTTTATAAATACTCCAAAACTATTATTATAAAAAACCCGAGAATTTATAATGAAAATTTGATTATTATTTAAAAAGTGAAAATAAACATATCTAAATATTTAATTGGAAAAAATATTTTCTTTTGGAATCATAACATCAAATTTATCAAACAGTGAATTCTTCAAAAAAAATTGAGACAATCCTATATTTGGTTAAAAATTAAATACTATATAAATATACTTTGTGTATTATGACATCATTATGACTTAAAGGTGATGTAATAAATACAATAAATGGGATCCATGTCAAAATATATGTTTCTATTAAAATAATTATATTTTATGTTAATTTTATTTATTTTATAAATCCATTATGAATTCTCCAAAACTAGTAATATATTTTAATATTTTAAAATAATTTATTTAAGAGTATCACTCACCCCCACAAAAGAAAGGGTATTATACTATTAAGTTAGTTCGCTAGTCTTATAAAATAATAAAATTAAATTCCATTGAGAAGAAACTTTAGGAAACAAGCATTTGAAGGTTTTTTGAAATTTGATATTTTATTATACGTAATCCAAAACCTATGTTTGAGAAATGGTAAATAATTCCCCACTAATTTCCTATTTAATCCCAATCAAGATCCAATTTATCTATGATAAATTTATTTGGACAACATTTTTACTAAACCCTACAATATCTATATTACTCCCACAGCTCCCTCAGCTCTCAATAATCCACTCCCACGAATTTTGAGTCACACACTCAAGTAACGAATCCTCACATTATATTCTTTATTTAACTTTATTTATAATCTTATACCTTCTATTTCAAATTCCTAATGTTGGGATATGTCATTAAAAATCCCTTTTACTTCCCATTTGATATAAAAACAATTATATACCACTTTATCTATCAGTGACCCATTTTATTATTATTTTAAGTGTTGTTGTTATGCACCTGAAATTTCATTGTGATTTTCCATGCCAAAATAATTTTGTAGTGAATACCATAATCATTTCCTATAAATAGTGTTCACCTTTATAGACTTTTACCTCTTTTAATTGGGTCTTAAATTTATGTATTCTACCCTCCTTGATTGTGAAATAATATAAGATTATGATTGAATACATTTTGTATGATCTATGTTGAACTTTTCTACATGAGAATGAAATGAAAGTGATGGGTGTGCCTAGAATTATATATTTCTCCAATGAATTGGGTAATGTTTACTGTCATGAGGTGTCATGTAGGGATAAAAACTTATCTTGATTCATTTATGGGACTTTTCCATCATTATTTCTTAGTATTAATCCTTGAACTATGTTTATGATTGTCTTTTTTATGTTGTTTCCACGTTTCCCATGTTAGGATTATTATGTTATATCGTGCCTTATTATTAATGCTTATAATATAATGACTTTTATTCCAATTTGACATGCCTATTTTCTTAATGTTATCAAATTATTCAATGATTATTCATTTAAAAGGATTTATAGTGCAACCCTTCATTATGTATTCCCCATGTTATCCTGGTCATTTTTAAAAGCCATGTAATTTTGAAGGGATGTTTAATAAATTTTTTACAATATTCTTGTATCTCATGTTCCAGATGTTATTATATGTACATAATTTACAAATACATTAGAATTCTTGATCATATGGGTTATATTATGTGAAATTTTATGTAATAAATCGTGAATTAATGTGTAATGAAGAACATGTTTGTTATATGATACCTTCACCATCAACATCTATCCTTAATATAGTTTAAAACATATTCTCTAAAAATATATCTAATTTAGAAACCTAATTTGTATCATGAAAATATTAATGCATCTAGGGTATTAAATTAATTGGATCCCAAACCATTTATTGGATTCCAAAACAATTCCTAATATATAAAATAATTAGTTTCATTTATATACATTGTTCCTTGTAATCAATTATCCACATTTTGTAAATGATACATATTTATCCATATTTACCCAGTAAATCCAATGACATTAAAAGGGAATACTATACATAAAAATGGTATAATTTTTAGGAAATAATCATATTCATAACATAATAATATGGATGTATAATATTAATGTATTTTCAATTGAAAAATGACTATAATAAATTTATTTTTTCCAGGTAAATATAACAATCCCAAAAGAAAGTGAGATTGCACAATAACTTTTACCAATTGGTAATTTTCTAATAAAATCACATTTGATGAATTAATTGAAACTAAAACATAAAATTAATATGATAATTAAGTATTAATGATATTACATGTCAACATAGAAGTATATACACCACATAAAGGTGAATTATAGCATCATAACAAATAAGCCTCAATGGAATGTAAATTCAAGAGAAATCTCTTACTCATGATTCCTTTTGGTTGAATGTCATTTAATATCCATTTTATTGGTATTTAAAATTTCAATAACTTAAAATAAAAACATATAAATATTTATAATATAGTATATAATACTTGTATAACATATTATCACTCATTATTTATTAATAATTCATTATTTTAATTGTTTTGAGTGCTAATTATCTTATTTAGTAAGGTGTGTTTTGACACTAATGATCTAATTAATGGACATATTATAGAGTTTAATCTCCAAAATAATAATAATCTTGATGTAATTATAATATTTATACATAAATTATACTTTTAAAAATAATCATTAATGATGGGTTTGAAAAATGAAGTACGTTAAGATCACTGAGATGGTAGGTTGTACGTACGCATGAGTAACACTTCAAATTTTCAATGATAATTATAGAAAGGAGTTATGTAATATATTACCATTAAATAATGTTAATGATATCATAAATATAATATTAAATACTTATATACTTCATTCATGTGGTATGGAGATGAAAATAGAGTCAAATCACTTCGAGAAGGTGATTGTCCACACATACACGAACGATGCTATCCTTTTTACATGAGTGAAAAGGAATGAAATAAAATGATATAGTTTATCCTTAAAAAAATTATAAACATGTCATGAATACCATATTTATTTTATTTAAATCATATATAATCACCTCTATTTTCTCTATCTCCTTCCATGTGAATACTTATTGAATGAAGAATCACATCGCTTTGTGAGGCATTAGTCCACTGTACACACAGGTGATGTTATAAAATATCCTATGGAAATGAAGATAAAATTAAATATATATATTATAATTACTCCAAATTTAAATAAAATTTAATAATATCATATTTATTTTTTATATCAATCATCGTACTGAACCTAGAGAGGTGAAAATGGTAAAAATAATGACATCAGTTCAAGAGGGTATAGTCCACTGTACACACAAACTATGAATTCCTAACCTATATGAGAGAAATGGAGATGGTTTTTGGTAATGATTTTATTATTAAAATATTCTAGTTTATGAAACATAATATGGATATTATATCAACATTTTTTAATAAAAAACTATGGAAGTGGAAAACGAAGTAAAATAAAGATGCTTATTAAAGAACATTACCTCTTTTTTAGGTATCCTTATTAGGATTTCACTTTTTTCTTTCTTAGGATGGATTTATGACAAGATAATGAATCTTGGAATAGGGTAGGTATTTTTTGAATTTATATTTTTAGGTACTTGACTAACAAAAGATTTTTTTTGTGTGAAGTAGAGAGGAGTGGGGAGGCCTTTTATAAGTTTGGTGAGTGGAAGAATTGTAATTTTTTTAAAGGATGAATTCCAGCCACATTGTTTTCTGGTAATCAGGCCTCAATAATGATCTATTCGGGATCATAGAAGGTATAAAGTCAAAATATGTCCATATAATTTGTTTTGGACCTTTTTTGATTCATTCTTACACAATCTAATCTCTGTTTAACCACTAACTAAACTCGTTTTTATGTGTGAACATGATAGTAGGAATCTTGGTACATAAATATAAGAAAGCATATTTTTATAATTGTTCTATATTAATTCCAATGTTCCATGAACCAAGTAATACATTTAAATGTTTTATTTTTGTATAATATGGTAAAATTTATTCAGTTTTTATTAAATTTCTATCTTATAGAAATATGGTTAAAACTTTTTAATTTTTTCCTTAACCATTTTTCTCACATGACTATGATCAAACCATTTTGAAATTTGATATATTATCCCTTACCAACCATTAAAGATATCCCCTTTATAATTTTTCTATTTTCCTAGGTTATGATGAAAAGTAATATGTATGATGTGTCTAGAAGGGTATATATAGACAATAATATATTGGAGATGTCAAATAATTTTTATATAATAATAATTTTTTCTAATAATTAAAATAAAATGTTCATATGATGAAAAGATATGAGTTTGTTTAGTTAATTTTTTTTTCCAAATTCTATAATATTATAAACACAAATGATATTGTAAATGTATTTTAATGTATCTTTTTTATAACTTTATTTACTAGAAAATTTTAGAACCTATACATTATAAATACCATCTGTTATTTTATTTGAAAGGTATTTACCAATAAAGGTTATTTATTTTATTGGATACCAATTTATTTTACATAGATTTCTCATAATTATTTATGGAACATTTAATGATTCCAATATGTTAATAAATTTTAAAAAGGATTTAAACACCATTATCATTCCATTAGTTCTTTTTATTTTTATAATAACTATCTTGAAACAGGTTTTCATTTTATTGGTTATATTATGATATAATGATTGCTTTTAAGTGGAGAGAAAATGTCTAGATTATTAGTTGAGTGGGACCTATATCTCCCCCCAATACTTTTTGTAAATCCAAACAACTATTGAGATAAAATTATTATGTGTATTGGTTGGAGAGTAGCTGGGTTTATAATGGGTGACTGTGTTAATAATTATATTTAATCATACTTTTATATGAGTATAGGTTGGTGGGTATCCATTTCCACACATATATATATTAAATAATATGTTTTTTATTTTGATTCTTTCTTTCCATTATTCTACAACACATGTTATATGATTCCTGTTTTATTTTAACATTCCCATGTAAATGTTTTTTTGAAATTAAATGTCTATATTTCATGGTTATGGTTAACATGTTTTGATTTATGTTCCTTCTCTAAAATCATTTTCCCCATATTTTTATGCTAATAAAATTACAGACTTCGATAAATTATCCCTTATTAATCATTTGGGATCACCCCTTATTATGTTTTAAATTTGACAATGATAATAAGAAAATAAATATGTATTACATGTCTAAAAGAGAATATTAAAAGAACAATCAAGGAGAGATGTTATATAATGGTTATTGATTAATCTTTTTCTATAGTAGAAGATAAAAAATGTCCATAATTTCAAAGATTTAGAAAACCATTTATGATGATATTGATTAAGGATAATTTAGTAGTCAAGATTTTTTATAAATTTTTGATAAGACAATATTGATCAAAATTTCAATGTTCTAGAAATCCATTTAGATTCATTGATTTAATATTGAATGTTATATGAATTAGAATAAGGGAAATTTAGTTAAAAAAGGCATATGTATTAGAGATAATAGAATATGAAGGACAACATCCCAACCTATTGGTAAAGTAGATATTTTGTGGTTATTCAAGAATTTAAATCCATATTTGGATATTGGAAAGTATATTCTAGATCTGGAATGGTTGTACCTATGGGTAACAACCGTAAAGGTGACATGATGTTTATTGACTCAACTTAGACCTAGTGTATGACATAGTGGCCTGACTGAACACAGGTCTAGGCACTCTCGAGGGAAATAATTTGGTTGATCATAGTTTCATTACAATATACCATGAAGGAATAATTTCACAATTAAATTATAGAATTAGGTTTAAAATTATGTAAGAATGGAACACAATGTTTACTATTTATAACCAAGAGAATAAAATGACTAATAAAGTATAAATAGTTAAAATGAAAATATCAGAGGATATAATTATATTTTCTTTAGAGAAGAAATCGTTATATTAATATTTTAAATACTTATAATATGATTCTTTTTTATATTATAATTATGATTTTGGTATTATTATTTGGTTAAAATTGGATAAAAAAGATGACATTGAGAAAGGCATGTATCAAAAAAACCACTATGTAATGTAAATGAATAATATAGAATAATTGAATTTTTAAGGATGATATGATATTTTTATTATGATAAAAAGGTGATATTACTAATCTTACCTATGTTAGTGAGGTTTATACTATAATAAAAATAAATATTTGAAAATACCAGCCAATTTTATTAGGGAGTAATATGTATCTGTTGTTTATTTGTGTATTTTAAAAATAATTAGGGTTATGTGAATCATATGTGGATAATTATTTTATAATTTTACACTAAATCTGTTGAATCATATATTAAATATTATAAACAATATTTCAATGTTATATTATTAAAAGGTTATATTTTGTTGGGATAACTTTATGAGAATTCATTAACGAGGAATGGATAACTCTTAGTTTAAATATATGCTTTATTTTTAGATAATAATGGATTTTTTAACATTTAATAATTAAGTTAGATATTACTAGAAACCATTGCAATGATAATTAATTCATGATATTTTTTTGAAATTTTCATTAAATTTTTTTGATTATGACCTACCTTAACTATTTTGTGACCTTATAGTTAATAAAATTTTTGTGTTAAAGATCTATTTCATTTATGGAGTAATATATAACATCAAAAAGATTTAATTTTTTATAGATTCAAATAGTTTTTGGAATGGTATCAAATGGGGAATATATGATTACGGTATATATATATGGGTATATGAATGTATCAATGGATAAAGTTTGAATAAACATATGTAAATTGATATAGCATAAGGGAGTATGTTAGATGTCATATTAGAAGTTATACCCCAAATTATGAATATGGTAAGAATACTCTCACATATATTTTTTAATGAGTAATAAATAAAATCAAGTGGAAAAAAATTATTTAAGTGTTTATAATGTAAGAACTATTTATTTTGATCTATTATTACCTTTAAATTATTTAATTTGTTTCATAGATTTATCCACATGAACGTTATAACTTTATGAATTCATGAAATATTAGGATGAGAAGTTCATATTTATGTGTGAATATTAAAACATAGTAATTGGGTTGGTAGATATTAATAGTTGTATTCACTTTTTGAAATATATATATATAATGGAAACTGTTAATATTAATTAAATTCAATTTTTTTCAAAAATTTACAAATAAGATCATTTATTATTTTTCAAAAATATTCTTATAAATGAATCATTTTTATGCGATATGAATTTCTATTTCAAGAAACATATTATTAAGGTTGTTAAATTTTGTTATATATTATTAATTATTAAAACCACATTAGTTGGAAAAGGATATTAAATAATAATAATAATAATTAATATTTGAAAATGTCATTCTCCAATAAAATAAATTTTCATTATATTTTATGATTTTATTCAAAATTTAAATTTTAAAATTTTAAAATTTGAATTGTAAATAATGAATATAATTTTACGATTTATAATATCAATATTATATTAATATTATTTTTGGGATTTTTCTGAAAAAATTTGATTTTTGGTGAGTATCAAAAATAATTGCTAAAAAAATTACTTATATGACATCAAAATATAATAATAATAATAATAACATAAGTTTTTTTACGATAATATATATATATAATTAAATAAATATAGTTTTAAATAACCATGTTTTATTTATGAAACCCAAAAATATTATTTTTGAATCATATATAATATTTGATTCTATAAAACTATTTTTATTCGATTATATAAAAATACTATTTATAACTTGTAGAAATTATATCTATAAAAATGGATTTTTTGTTTTAGATCAACATGATCATATTATGTAATAAGTTTAATTTTAATATTTAGAATTAAATTAAGATTACTTTGATTTAAGCTAATGACTGTGGTAAAACAGTTAGTTTCAATGAATTTGAATTAATATTATGTATTTTTATCTAACTAATGATAAAAATAAAATTTAAATTATAAAAATAATATTATTTTATAACACATATATAATTATATAAACAATAAATTAATTGTTAAACCCTGGTAAATAAGATTAAGAAAACATAATAGTTAAACACCATTTAAAAAAACTCTTTATATATATATAATTATTTAATTTAAAAATCAATATTATCTAATTTAGAAAGTAAATTTGGTTAAATGGATATTAAATTTAGTTTTATAACGCCAAAATTTGTTAATAGTGATTAATTATATATTTTTATTAAAACATAAATTGCGTAGTTAGAAACTATTTTACTAGAAAAAATAAGAAAAGGTAAAAGTAAACATCCTAAGAAAAAATGAATTCTAAAATTTCTAAAATATGTATAAATGAAAATTACAAATATTTTATGATATATTTCAATTAAATTTATTTTATTTCTTTATAGTTTTGTATACACAACATTGAGTTTAAGAGAATTACAATATATATAATATTATTTAGATGATATTGTTGTAACCCAGCTGTTAAAATTGGTGGTATGAATATGAATAAAATATAACAAAACTTTTATGTAATGTTGCTATATAATTTCATGTAATTGATAAATAATTACTCAATTTTTAGCAAAATCATTTTATGCTTCAAAATTACATGTTATTAAAAACATGTTTTATTACATTTTGTGAGAAAATATTCCAATTAATTTCTACCACTTTTATAAATGTAATTTGAATTAGGGTATTAATTTTTTAATAATCCTATAAAAATTATCATAGGTTGAAATTTTATATTTTTATCATAATATTTATTTAAATTATGTGGTGAAAAATATTCATTTTTATTGGAATCTATTTTTTGGTTTCAATCATTTAAAAATATTTTCTTAAAAAAATACTTATATGTAAAAATAGATCAATTTTATTAATAATAATTCATTTAATTTAATTGGAATCAATTTTAAATTTTATTTTAGTATAAAACCCACTTAAAATTAAGAAAAATTATTATTTTGAAAACCAATTTCCATCTTATTTTGAATAAAAAACATGGATTTTATATTAGCAGTAAGGCACAAAATACAAAGTACAAGTGCAGAAGAATTAGGGGGGTCTGAGGAAATGAAGTCAAAGAGAATAACCAATAGAGATATCATAACTTTTAAGGGTAAAAGAGACAACATAATCAAACACATTGGTTAGGGTCTCAACATAGGCCTTCGAGGAAAAATAATCCCCAAAATGATTACCTTTCCTCCATTTATGAGAAACCTCTATGCCAGAAGAAATGAGATTCTTTCTTTCTACAGATTAAATAGGTTATATCCAATGGATGAGAGGTGGTACCATTCAAAGAGTTCCAAAAAAAACCTTGGAATCTAATTCTATAATATTTAATGAGATTCCCCAAGTATGAAACATCTCAAGACCGTTCAACATGGTTACTGCTTCCACCGTGAGTGAATTCCCAAATCTGTAAAAGGAGTTAAAAGGGAATAACCCCCATCCTCTTGAGCCACGAACAACTCCTCCAAAATGCATCAATCCATGGATATAGGAAACATCTATATTTAATTTGATTCCACATAAAGGAGGATACCACTACACCCAATGTCCCTGTTGGTGGAGACTGGATGATGCAAGATAGAGATATCCATCCAATAAACACATGAAAGAGGGGGATTTCTCCCATTGTCTTAAAAGGAAAGACAATTCCCACTCTAATCTTAATGTTATAACCAACAGGGCCACATTTTACGGGGGAAACCTGTGTCTTTCCTGGTTCTGAGCCTCCCAAAGGATATGGAAGCCTATTGTAAAAATAATAGATCAATCCCTTGATTCGTACTTGTTGTTGACGATGCCACTAAAACACTACTCTAGGAAGACATCCAGGGTTGTCACCGATGGGATGAAATTGGAGAACTCCCCTAGCACTATCCATATTTTCCATTCCCACTTGCTATAGAGAAATAGTTGGGATGATAAATCCTACTTACGAGCCTTCAACCAGGATCATATTTAAATGATATGAAAACCTCTCCTCTTGATAGCCTTCTCCATTAGGAGAGTACAATTATGAACACTCAAAACCAACTAATTGGATTTTGGGTGGAAGGCCTTGCACTATATAATGTTACCCCACTAGTCAAGGTCCTCCTGGAGTGTCATGAGCTTCTTATATGCCTTAGTAGAGAACAATCCATAAGGGGATCTTAGGAAGAAGGATGTATCTGGGTACTCCTCTTGTAATATACCATCATAGACCAATTTATGGGAGGGGTAGAGGATGGAATTGATAAAGAAAGGTAAGGCTTGAGCCTATTTAAATTTAATTTTGGGTACTTGGAAACCTAGTTTCTAAGGTTCTATCAAACCCAGTTAAATTTCCTTAATTTTATATCTCTACAATAAAGGATCCATCTAGAATGGAATTGGAGTCCCATCATGTGATTATGAAGGGATTTCCTGAGGGGGTTTGGGTTCTGTATTTCTAGGACAAGATAAAACCCCTGCTTTCCCCTAATAAATTTAATCGAAATGATCAACCTTCAATGATAACAAAAGACAATTTTTATTTGATAATATGAATCGATTCACCCATATTCCGCACCCTAATTCCATCATTATCCACAAGATTTGAATGCCTCTTTCCTGAGGCCCAATGGAATCTTCCCTCCCCCTGATCATTCAGAATGAATGCAATTAAAATTATGTAAATATTCATAGCAACTAACTTAAAAACCAGAATCACCAAAAGTATGTTCATGGGAATTGATATCAACAAACAATTGATGAGAGTGATTCTACCAACAAAAGAGAGGGACCTATTTTCCCTATTTGTAATTCTCTTTGTGATCATACTAATCATGCCATAAGAATATCTTATATGGATTCTACCTAAAGAAATAAGTGCCCTGAAATACTCTAAAGGGAAATAATTTCTATGAATTCAAAGAAAATATTCAATCCTACCTCTATGGCTGACAACACACTAATTAGAAAATAACACGTGACATTTATCATTATTAATGATTTTCTACCCCACTTAGAATACTCCCGCATTATTTTGTTCAACCCTCTGATAGATGTGCTACAACAATTAAGGAAAAATATAATGTAAATGGTGAAGAAATGGAAAGAAACTTCTGAAAAGTGAGCATTGCATCTCTAAGAATTGATCGAGCCTTGATGACTGTTAATGCTCACCAACCCACTGAGAGAATCTTGAGGCATAATGATGATGCTTGGATAGAGAGGTTCTACTTGTCTAATACCCCTATTCGATTTTATGAAACTACATTTCCTTCCCATAAAGGTGATATTGAACCAATTTTAGCTAATGTATTGAAAGAAAAAATATAAAACTCATTCGAAAAATCACATGCTCCTCATGACCTGAAGAGAGAAAATCTATTAATGATGATCATAAGCCTTATCTTGGTAAATTGTATTTGAAATATTGGATCCAAACACCATCTTGCTGATTACTCATGAATTTACAATTAAATACTCGTAGATCATTAAATGGAGTGAACTTTGATAAAAGCATGTTGTTCCTCCAACACCTAGGTATGAATAAACTACAAGACCCTTTTTTTAGTGATGGTAGAATTGATTTTGTAGGAAGTGTTTCATAAGATGATTGGTCTATATTTGGTGATGGATGATTGATATTTAACCTTGGGGATAAGAACCATGGTGGTGACACTAGAAACCCCAAGAAGAGCCCCCCCTAGAAGAAGTATTGGATATCTTCAACTAGATCTTGTTTGATAATATCACAGGAGCTCACGTAAAAGGACCCCATTAAACTATCAGGGTTGGGGAACATTCTAGTATAAGGGAATTTATATAAACCCATATATCCTCCTCCTCTATAATCATATGTTGTTATTTGAATTGGGTAGATATGATGTCAGGGATAGAGATAAAAATATCTAATTTAAAATCTAGATAACCATTATGCATACCAGGGTAAGGATAACAATGAAGAGAATTAAAATGGTAGGCAACCATACAACTAATCATCACTAGATCCTTTGTAAAAGAGTCATCATTCATCCAAATATTTGGGGAAATTTAGATTCTCTTCTATTTTAAGTATGCAAGGAAGAACTCGGAGTTGTGATCCCCCTCTTTTAGCTAAGAGGATCCTGATTTTTCCTGAAGACTTATTTCCTGCTTCAGCGAGGTCTCACTAAAGAGTTTCTTATTTAGCCCCAGAAGAGAAATATGATTATCATCCCAAGATTATTCAAGGATAAATTCAGATTGCTCAATATATCTTTTAAGCATGTCCAATGAATGTTGAGTGTAGGGGATGGAGATGACACAAGGTAAAAGATCAACCCTTAGGTGTCACAACTTGTTATGAAATTTAATCCACTGCCTTCATTGCATTGGTTTCCTCCATGAAATATAAACTGTAGTAAGGTATTCATGAAGATACAACTAATGAGTAGCAAAGAAGAAATGAACACCATGAAATTTTCCAGATTGAATTTGAACTAATGGGGGAGAGGTCCAATAGTGTGTGAGGAAAATAAGTTATTTCCATATTAAAGAAGGTTGAAATAGTGTAGATATTTCCAAGGAAGTGATCCACACTACACCAAGTTCAACAACTACATCTATGGTTATTAAACCTATTATATTTGTATCATTAGAAACCCAGGTCCATGATCCCCACATAAATAGAAAAAGATGAAAATGATAGCATACTTATAAAGGACAAAATCCCCCGTCTTTTTTCATGGAGACATCCATAATTGAATAAAAATAACCTCCAAGAAACCAAAAACCTCCAAATTATTGAAAACCTTGAGATCATTCCATAATGACTCACAAATAATAGAATCCCATTTTGTGTACAAAAAGGATAAGGGACACACCTTAACAACCGCAAAAATATGGACTGATATATGCTTCTCTAAAGCCCGGATTTGATCAATACTCACAAAATAATTCTAAAAAACCTAAATATGTCAATTCACAAAATAATTGTGAAAAAATTTGTTCATACCAAATATTTGTTTTAATTCCCTAATCTTGGAGCATCTATGTTTTGGATCTAGAACAAAAAATAAGAATCCCAATTGCTGGACACCTCATTAAAGATAATTTCCTTCTTGAACTAGACCCCAAGCCCTGAGTATTCCATAAAATAAGAGAGATCATTAGAACAAGGGACGCCTGGAACTAGCCCCAGGATAAATATGCCCCACACTACATGAACTTGAGCCCAATAAAGATTTCCTGGACTGGGATGTCATGCAAAAATAATTCGACATCAATGAGTAATTCAAGGGAGAAATTCAATATTTTCATATGATAGAAAATAGATTCAGACTCTTCTCTTAGTGAAATAAGGGAGGAAGGTCTGAAAGAAGTATCTAAAAAATAATTGAGGATATTTTACCCTGAGACCAAGGAAATATCACCGTCACCAACACCAAAAAAATCTTTCCTTAGGACACTATGCTCAAGCACATTGGAATAGTGGTGTCCAAGGGAAGGGACATGGGATACAGCAGGATATAGGGAATGGAGAAACAATGAGAATTGGGAAGAGGAGGCAAAGGTCATAGGAAGAAATGGGGGGAGGGAGAGTGATAAATGGAATGAGGGCTACGAAATAGGGGAGGAAGGATGGGTAAGAGAGGGGAAGAAGGAACATAAGTTGTCAGACCTATGGGATCAACCAATGCCATTTGGGGAACAAGAGGCACTAAACCCTTAGGTGTAGTAAAAACCAAACATGAGGAATAAGCTGTAGGATTGAATATATAATAATGAGATGCTCAAATTCAAGAGGGGGGGGGGTGAATTGTACACTTTTAAAATCCCGAAAGGAATTTTGCATAACCAAAATTTAAAACACCTCTAATCTCTAATAAAGTTCTTAATTTCGGAAAAGTGATTCTGGAAATGAAACTTAACAAAAGTTTACAATGAATAAGATTATGCCTTAAAGCATATAGAATCCTATATAATCTTAGTAAAAGTATAAGGAAGTATAAGAAGATTGTAAATTCCTCAACAACTAAAATTACAATGGAAAAATTAGAAATAATACAAGTAGCAAGTAGTAACTGTTTTATCCCAAAGAGAAGGGTATCCAACATCCCTGGATAAAAGGTCCCTTGATTTATAATTTTAACATTTTCTGTCTTACCCAAACCCAGGTAAGCCCTCAATCCGAAGATTGGTGTCTATATTTCTATCCCCACAAGCCCTCAATTTGTAAGGAAATTGAAACCTCTGACTTTCCAACCCAAATTCTCTAATTTCAAGGAAATCACACCACTGTACTAAGAAAATCTACACAAAGTGATGTTTGAAAAATATGTTCAAACATTCTACATGAAGCCTGGGAGTTTATAAGAGCCTCTCCCTCTAGAAATAACTTCTGAATGTTCTGAGATTCAATAATTACAAAAGTCTTGATCTCTTTCAAATGAGCTCGTATTTATAGGCACGACTTCAATGGTCGGCTCCCTCCTCCAACGGTCATATTTTTCTTTGAATTTTGGTGGGACCTGTACACGTGTCACTCAAACAATGGTTAGTGAGTAACTAAAAGCATGAAATCATTTTATAACAAAACAAGTGTAAGAATAACTAAAAGCTGATATTCAGAATTTAAGAAAATGAAAGTTCGGAGTCTAACAAATATTGAATTCAGAGTTTATAATACAAGGATATTCGAATTATGTTTTCCATGAATTCAGAATCTAAATTCTATAGAATTCCTAAGTCTGAATTTGAAGGAAATTTGGAATCTAGATTTATAAGAATTCAGAACCTAAACTCACAATGTTCGGAGTCAGAGTTTATGAGAATTTGGAGTCAGAACTAATGTGATTTCAGAGTCTATATTTAGAGAACTCAGACTCAGAACTCAGAAGAGTTTGTAGCCAAAATTTGTAATCAAAATTCAGAGTCAGAACTCAAAAGAGTTCATATCTATAATTCGTAATTAGAATTCAATGTCTGAAATCATAAGAGTTCGTATATAGAATTCGTAATCAGAATTCAGAGTTAGAACTCAAAAGATTTCGTAATCAGAATTCATAATCGGAATTCGGAGTCATAATTTATAAGTGTTCTTAACCAGATTTCATAATCAATATTTGGAGTCATAACTGAGAAGAGTTCATAATGATAATTCGTAATCATAATTCTGAGAATTTGGATTTGATAATAGAATGTTTCATATCTAGGTATTTGTAGGATTATGAGGGTTTGGTCTCATACTGAATTTTACACTTAGAAAAATTATGATATGAGAAATGAAAACATTATAAGGATAAATTTCCTTGGGGAAGGAAATTTTTCCTTATAGAAGTAAAACACAGGGTAAAAGGAAATTTTCCTTAAGATGAGGTGTTTGTGATTTTAAAAACAAGAAAGAATGGTAAAATCACAAGGAAACATTATTTACATAACAATCTCCCCCAAGTATGAAGGAATGGAAAATACATAAGGAAAACCTTATTGACTCAAAAATATCCCCCTTTCTGGAAAGCAAAAACATCCTTACGAAAAAGAATATAGGGACTTAAGAAAAATTTTCTAGACTTTGGGAATAAAACTTATCTTACTTTATATATGAACAATGGGGAATACTACTAACTCCCTCTTAGTCTTTGGAACACTAAGGATCATATTCTTGATTTCCGGAATGAGAATTTTTATGTCGAAATATTTGTAATGAAAAATACCCCATTGATAAACTCCCCCTTACTTAGGGATATTTATTATTTTACATAGAATTATTTTTCCTTCTCCCCCTTTGTGATTTTCAAAAAGAGTTTGAGGGAATGGAAAAAAATATGGTACTTAAAATATTATTACAAATATTCAGACAAAAACAAGAAACCCCAATTTCATTAAGCTTGGAAGGATTTGTTTTGGGAAAAACAGATACAACAAAAGATCAGATTTGGATCTATTTTACCTCATTTTTCTTTGGTATCAGCTTATTCATGATGGTTTTCAGCTTCATTAGCTCTTTTTGATCCTGCTCTTATTGCTTCTCTAAGGCTTTGATCCTATCATCTTGAGCCTTCAGAGCCTCTACCTAAGCCTTCTGCATGTCATCTTACTTCTCTAGCTTTTCTTCAATCTCGATCCAGAGATCCCTTTCTGTTTTCTAACTTTGGACAACATAATTTAACTTCCTATTCAGATCTGTGACATCCTTTTGGATTGTTTAGAGAATTATTCATATTGAGGAAAATTCTCTTTTAAGGACATTAGATTCTGAAAAAAAACATGAGTATGAAAAAAAATGAGTACACAGATCTTTATTACAAAAATCTTCATTACGAAAATCTTCAGTACGAAAATATTCTTTACGAAAATCAACATTACAAAAAATCATCATTACAAAAATCTTTATTATGAATATCTTCATTAAGAAAATTTTCATTAAGAAAATCTTTATTATAAAAATATTCATTACAAATATCTTCATTCTAAAAATATTAATTAAGAAAATCTTTATTACGAAAATATTCATAATGAAAATATTCTTTAATAAAAAAAAATTTCATAACGAATGATTTTGAAAACAAAAACTGACTATGAAAAACAAATTTCATTACGATTTTTTTTAATAATAATAAGAAAATGTACTCCCCCAGTGAAAATAATTTTGTTACTGTAAGGAGATTGGTTCAACAGAAAGTTAATGAGGAAGCTTACCTTATGGTTATCATTCATAACTTCTGTTTAATGTATTCAAATCTATCGAAGGGTAAATATTTTGAGAAAGTATCAGCACGTTGATCTTGCGTTCTAATAAATTGATGAATTATATCTCTTTTTGTGTGTAATCCCTAAGAAAGTGATGCCTAATATCTATGTTATTTGCACGAGAGTGATGTGCACGATTTTTACTAAGGGAAATAGAACATGTATTATCACAAAAATCTTGTGTTTTGGTAAAACTAATACCATATTCTGTGATTGTGTGTTGCATCTACAAGACTTGAGCACAAAAATTTCCAGCTACTACAAATTCAGCTTTAGCAGTGGAAAGTGATACTGAGGGTAGTTTTTTGCATGACCAAGAAACTAATGAATCTCCAAAAAAATAACGAGTTCTGGATATACTTTTCTATCCATTCTACATCCACGAATGTCAGCATCTGAAAAACTTTTCAAAATAAAATCATTTCTAGAAGTATAAAAGAGTTTTAAATCCATGGTTCCCTTTAATTGGAGAAAAATTATTTTCACTGCCTTTAAATGATATTCCATATGGTTGGATTGATATCTTTCACATAAGCATACTAAAAACATTATGTCTGGATGACTAGCTATCAAGTAAAGTAGACTTCCTATCATACCTATAAAAGACGTCTAATCTACTTTTTTCCCAGCTTCATCAAGACCAAGTGTATTTGAGGTACCAATGGGATTACTTATACTTTTACTATTGTCATATCTACACTTTTTAAGGAGATATTTAATATACTATCTTGGGATATATATATTCCTCCTGGTTTTTGAGAGATTTGAAAACCAAGGGAAAAAGTTAACGCACCCATTATACTCATTTCAAACTCATATTTCATTATATCTGCAAAGGAATCAATTAAAGATTACTGGGTTGCACCAAATATAATGTCATCAACATAAATTTGAACGATCAAAACATTTTTATTATCTTTCTTTATAAAATGTGTTGGATCTGCATTTTCCTTAACATAATTATTTTGAAGCCAAAATCATGTAAGTCTATTAAACAAAGCTCTAGGGGCTTGCATAAGTCTATATAATTATTTGGTAAGTCTAGAAACATGGTCATGATGATTTGTATCTTCAAAACCAAGAGGTTGTTCAACAAAATATACCTCTTGAACGTAACCGTTAAGGAAAGCACATTTCACATCCATTTGAAAATGTCTGAAATTGAAGAATATTGTAAAGGAAAATATGATATGAATAGATTCAAGTCTAGATAATTAAGAATAGGTTTCTTCATTGTCTAATCCTTATTGTTGATTTTAGACTTTATCAACTAATCTAGATTTAGTTTTTACAAGGATTCCATTTTCATCACACTTATTTCTGAAGACCTATTTTACTCCAATAACAGAAGATTCCTTAGGTTTTTCATCAAAGGTCCAGAATTTATTCCTTTCGAATTCATTTAGTTTATCTTGTATATCATTAATCCAATCATCATCACTAAAACCTTCATCAATGATTTTTTGTTCTAATTGGGAAAGAAATGCTAGATGTTCTACTTCATTTCTTAACGAACTTATAGCCCTTACAGGTTGATTCATATCACCAATGATGCTATCACTAGGATGATTCTTTAGAAAAATATGATTTGGGTTTTGTAAAACCTGTTCATCAATATAGTGTAGTAAATATTCTAGGGTAAATGCTTCAGAAAAATTTTCATGGGCATTTTCCCTATCAAAAGGATCTTTTGACAAAGGTTGATATTCAGTTTTTGAAAACACATCGTAGGATGTAGGTTGGGATTTTTTAAAAACAGAAGGATTTGTTTCATCAAATTTCACATGTACTGACTCTTCAACAGTACAATTGTTTTTGTTGAAAACTCTATAAGCCTTAGATGTTGTGGAATAGCTTAAGAAAATTCCATCATCATATTTTGTTTCGAATTTATGAATATTTTCTTTAGTATTCAGAATGAATACATTGCAACCAAAAACCATAAAGGAGGAATGTATAGGCTTTCTACCATTCCATAACTCATAAGTAGTTTTATTAAGAAAAGGTCAAATCAAAACTCGATTTATAATATAACAAGCAGTACTTACATCTTAAGCCCAAAAATGTTTGGATACAGAATACTCACTCGACATTGTTCTAGTTATCTCTTGAATAATTCTATTTCTTCTTTCAATGACACCATTTTTTTGAGGTGTTTTGGGTGCTGAGAAGTTATGAGTAATGCCTTTTCTACAACAAAAAGTTTCAAAATCATAATTTTTAAATTCTCCACCATGATCACTATGAATAGTTTTAAATGGAAGGTTTTTCTCATTTTTAACATGGTCTCTAAATAATTTGAATTAAGAAAAAGATTCAGACTTCTTTTCTAGAAAGTAGACCCACATAAATCTTGTGTAATCATCAACTAAAACAATTACATAGTACTTTCCCCCAATGCTTCCAATTTGTGTAGGACCAAAGTGATCAATATGCACTAACTGTAATTCATCAGTAGTTGAAACCTCACCGAATGATTTAAAACTTGATTTATATTGCTTTCTATATTGACAAGGGTCACAAACTTTTGAAGAATAAAATATAAGCTCTGGTAGATCCTTAACTAAACATTTCTTAGAAAGTTGGCATAAGTTCTTAATGATATAGTGTCCTTAAATTCTATTCAACAACCAAGAATGATCTTCCATTGAACTAAGGCAAGGTAGATCTTGACTTCTATGGTATTCTAAGTTTAGTGTGTAAACATTCTCTTTACAATTAGTAGAATGAATAAACTACTCCTTGGAATTGTGTACTAAGCACTTTTCATTCCTAAAATTTACAAGGTAACCTTCATCACATAACAAACTTATAGTAATGAGGTTGTTATTAATACCCTTAACAAATAAAACATTTTAAATAAAAGTTTTTCCAAGAAGAACGATGTTACCTATAATAATAATTTCTTTCTAAGAATTATCTTTGAATGTTACTTTTCCTCCTTTCATCTTGATAATCTTTTAAAAATTATTTTTGTTTCCAGTCATATTATGGGAACATAAACTATCCATGTACCATGTATTGCTATTGGTACCTTCTCTATTTTCCTAAAAATAAGAAAAATTTAGGTTTTCTGAATCCAAACTTTATTGGCTCTAGAGATTTCAGAGAGAAAAATTTTAGGCACCCACATCTTCTTAGAAAAATAGGCTTTATGAAATCCTAAGGATTGGGTTTTTTAGAGAGTATTTTTTTCCCAATGTCCACCACACTGACAGTTAATACAGAATGAATCAATTTTAGGAACAAATTAATTGTTACTAAAAATTGGCTTAGAACTATTATAAACAAAACCATAATTATTCCTTAGAGTTCGGATTTATGACTGCATTTTATCAAAAGTTTCCTTACCTATGGTAATGTTTGGAAAACACTTCTTTATGGAAAATATTTTGGATTTTATATTTATAACCATTTTTTATCTTCAAAAACATTTGATTTTGAACTTGAGATAGACTTGAAAGCATTTTTCATAGAAATTACATTTTCTATACATTAAAAAGTTTATTCTTCTTAGAACTTACTTCCTCAAGATTTTTTGAAAAACATTCAAACTCAACAATTTTCTTATCAAGATATTTAGAAAGATCTGATATTTCCTTAGTAATAATATATTACTAGATTTTTCCTTATCACATATTTTCATCAGTTTTGAATTCTCAATCTCAAGGAGATTGGAAAACATAGAAACTTCTTTATTGAAAGGTAATGCATTATATTTATCAGAAGAAGATTCTTCATCCAAAGAGTTATAATATTTACTATCATTAGAATTCAAAGAAACATTGGTTATTAATTCAGTATTGTGTACCTTAGCCATTAAGAAATGATTTTCAATAGGTAGTTTGGCTATTAGAACAATATTTTTCTATCCAGAAGATTCATAATATAAAGATTAATCTGAAGTGTCTCCACCACTGGAACTCCAGGTGTCAGTAGCTTTCAAAACTTTTTATGATTTAGCCTTGCAATACTTCTTTCTATTTATCTCAAAATGCATTTCCTATCTTTCTTTTCTCTGAATCATTGGACAGTCAGGTCTTATATGTCCAGATCTCTTGCATTCATAACATGTAATTTCTTATTCTTTAATATCTTTCATTTCTTTCTTCTTATATCTGGATTGAAAGTTCTTCTATCATGCTAACTTGTTCATCCTTCGATAATGATTTAATTATTCATTTTTTGAGGACTCACTTCCACTGGATTCGGATTGGATAATAGCATTCTTAGATTTAGATCTAGTAACTCTCTTAGGAAGACTATCTTTTATATGATTTAATGTTGTAGTAAAAGCAACACCGCCATTTCCATTTTTTTCATTACATTATCACCATCTCTATTAATCATAGTCTCATGCTAGAGAAGATTTCCAAATAGTTCATCTAAGGAAATCGGAGTAACTTTTCTGTTCTCCTCAATAGTAGTTCTCTTGGATTCCCATTAATTTGGCATGAGGTCTATGATCATATCAACAAGATCTTAATCATCTAATCCTTTCTCACCCATGTATTTTAAACTATTCAAAATTTTCATGAATCTTTGTTTCACCTTACATATGGGTTCTCCATAAGGAAAGAAGAAACCATGATATTCAGCTCTGAGCATGACTCTTCTTGTTTCATTAACTTTGGAAGTTCCAAAGTGACTAACTTCATGTTTCATCCAAATACAATTTCTGGCATCACAAGATGCTATTTGGCTATATATATTTCTAGTCATGGAGCAAATCAAAGTATTGTGTAGCTTATAATTCAGTTGATATTCATTCTTTTCTTGATTGGTAAAGCTACTAACTTTTTTGTCAAGAATTTTATATCCTCTAGTAAGAATAACAAAATAATAAACTCCAGTATTGACAATGAAATTATTCATGTGATCTCTCCAATATTCATAATCATTTCCATCAATGATTGGTGGTCTAATTGGATTGAGATTGTCTATGGAACCAACATTGATTCCTGTCATCTTAAATAAAAATTTTTCCAAAAAAAACCAGTTAATAGAAAATGTTTATAAACAAGGAGAATATTCTTAAGAAATGAAAATATATAACAAGAGTATCTCTAAGAAAAAATGAATTCCAACTATACAAGTCCGAAAAACTAATTCTGAAAATATGTGAATCTATAAATTCAATTATGAATGTAATAAAAAAATAATTCTCTTCAGAATCTAATCATGAGATTAATTCAGAGGTCACCTCCTCTGATACAAATTATAGGATTGAATATGGAATAATGATATGCTCAATTACAAGAGGGGGGGGGGAGGGGTGAATTGTATAATTTTAAAATACCTAAGGAAATTTTGCATTACCAAAATTTACAATAGCTCTAAGATCTAATGACTTGCATGATTTCAGAAGAGTGATTCCAGAAATGAAACATAACAAAATTTTAAATTGACTAAGATTATACCTTAAAGAATATAGAATCCTATATAATCAGAGTACAAGTCTAAGGATGTATAAGAAGATTATACTTTACTCAACAACTAAAAGTATAGTGGAAAACAAAATAAAAATACAACAAGTAACAAGTAGTAACTATTTTATCCCAAAGATATTGGTATCCAAAAACCCTAGATAAAAGGTCACTTGATTTATACTTTCAAGAAAGTCTGTCTTACCCAACCCTAGGTAATACCTCAATCTGAAGATCAGTATCTGTCTTGCTATCCCCGCATGCCCTCAATTTGTAAGGAAATCAGCACCTATGACTTCACAACCCGAAGCCTTTGATTTCAAGGAAATTGCAACTCGACACTAAGCAAATTTGAACGAAGAAAAGTTTAAACAATCCATTCAAACATTCTACACAAAGACTGAGAGTTTATAAGAGTCTCCCTCTCTAGAAATCACTTCTAAAAGGTCTGAGCTTCAAGAATTCCAAAAGTATTGATCTCTTTCAAATGAGCTCCAATTTATAGGCACAACTTCAACGATCGGGTCCCTCCTATAATGGTCATATTTTTCCTCAAATATCAGAGGGACATGTACACGTTTCACTCTAACAACGGTTAGTGAGTAACTGAAAGTGCGACATCATTTTATAACAAAAAAGTGTAAGCATAACTAAAATATAATATTCGTAATGTAATCAATTGAATGTTCGGAGTCTAAAAAAAATTGAATTCGGAGTCTATAATACAAAGTTATTCAGATTCTGTTTTCTAAGAATTCGGAACATGAATTCTATAGAATTTTGAAGTCTGAATCTCAAGGAAATTCAGAATCTGGATTCATAAGAATTCGGAACTAGAACTCACAATGAGTTAGAGTTAATGAGAATTTGGAGTTAGAACTAATAAGATTTTTGAGTCTGTATTTAGAGAACTCAGTGTCCGAACTCATAAGAGTTTGTAACCTGAATTCATAATCAAAATTTTGAGTTAAAAATCATAGGAGTTTATATCTAGAATTTCGATTCAGAACTCAGAAGAGTTTATATCCAAAATTCATAATCAGAATTTGGAGTCATAACTCAGATGAGTTTGTAACCAGAATTCATAATTATAATTCAGAGTCAGAACTCAGAAGAGTTTGTAACCAGAATTCATAATCAGAATTCGGAGTCAGAACTCAGAAGAGTTCGTAATGAGAATTCATAATCAGAATTATGAGAATTCAGATTCTAAAACAGAATGCTTCATATCATGGTATTTATAGGATTCCTATGTTTTGGTTTCAACCGGAATTTTACACATATAAACATTATGATTTGAGGAATGAAAACA
This sequence comes from Viscum album, assembly GCA_963277665.1. NCBI lineage: Eukaryota > Viridiplantae > Streptophyta > Magnoliopsida > Santalales > Viscaceae > Viscum > Viscum album. The sequence goes on along the minus strand of OY728141.1, from coordinate 1,583,871,645 downwards.
TGATAAGGATAAATTTCTTTGGGGAAGGAAATTTTTTTTATAGAAGTAAATAATAGGGTAAAAAGAAATTTTCCTTAAGATGAGGTGTTTGTGATTTTCAAAACAAGAAGGAATGGTAAATTCATAAGGAAACCTTATTTACATAACAATATCCCACAAGTATGAAGGAATGGAAAAGTCATTAGAAGAAACTTATTGACTCAACATAAGCATCACATCTATACTATTTTGACTTCTAGCCTTGCAATGGATGCCGAGGATTCTGTTTTTTACATACTAGCATCGCGTGACTATAAAGAAGACAACTAGATCAGAAGTGGGGAAACACATGATAAGAGATATATTGTCTCTATTACAACAAATCCCCACCTTGATGTAGAATATGTGATGTAGGTAGGTGAACAAGGTCCAAGGTGACACAAACTAGAGATAAAGAAGTGTCCTCAAACTATAATGTGATATCATCCGTGCAGATGAATTCACCAAGTGAGTCCCCAATTTTTTCCGCCACACATAAGTTGTGAAATGGGAGAGGTAATCCAAATTTATTTAACAAGACTATTTTAATGGAGATATGCAGCCAGGGTGGACCACCATATACTAGTGAGACAAGTGGAACCTATAATGAAGCAATGACCTAGAGCAATAGAACCAAACATTAACAAAATCAGTACGGGAGCCCAGACAGACACAGTAGGATTTCTTATTAATCGTTGAGACATTAGGCAGAAGATAATAACTCCATGATTGGAAAAGATTTATAAAGACCGGAAATGGAATTTTTTTCATCCCCAAAATGCACCATAAGGGTCCATCTGAGCATATTTGAGGCCACCCCAAAAGCATCCTCATAAAAGCAAATCACCAGATTCCTATTTCTATATCTAGATCTGAATAAAGGAACCTGAAACCCAAGATGAATAAAATAATGTGGAGAAAGAACATGGGGATCATTGAGATTTAAATATATCCAAAAATTCCACAATGATTCCCATGACCTCAGTGATATGGATCTTAAGGAGAGGGGGTGGAAGACATTGCCCAAAGAGGTTTAGGATCCATAGACCACTCCAATGACTCTGGGAACAATTATGGAGGATGAAAAAATGAAATAGTTTGAATGATATGGATAGGTGGAATAATTCTTGACAAATTTTGAGGGATATCAAAATTCAAAACAATCCTTTCCCTAATTAACAAGTGTATGTTTCGTTTCTTCGGTCACATTTTTCTTGTTTAATTTGTAATTATTCTTTGACAATTATGTAAATTTAATTTTATAAAATGGATTCCATATTTCTAATTAGAATAATTATTCTAATTTAATAGGTTACACATAAAATTTTATTATATGGAATAGTAACCACAATAGTATTTTTCACCTTGGTAAAAGTGGTGAATTTGGATAAAACCATGGGGTAATGCTTTAAAATATCCTTAAATTTTTTTTTATCCAATTTGATGTGTGTTTTTCAACCAAATATATTTTTTAGTAGTTAAAGAATATATTTAAAATAGTAACATTGAATTTGGAAACCCTAGATTGAATTTACTGAAGAAATGTTTTATTTTATTCAAATCAAATTCTTTATTGCGGCCATTGAGCTTAACGGATGGTAAGAAGATGTCATTAAGTTTTAGAAAGATAAAAAAATCAAAAAAACCTTTTATGGTTTATTATTTAGGGAAAAAAATTTGTGAAAAACACATTATGATAATATACAATTGTTAAAAAAATTCTTCTTAAATCAGTTTTTCTAAAAAAAAATTCTTCCATTTTTTATACTGATATTGAAATTATTCTTTCCAAGATATAGAAATGACATCTTCTAAAATGGATTAAAATTTTAGAATCAATATTTTAAAATTTCGTTAGATGTACCATATTATTGTTTTTTCCATAAATTATGTATTCATTGTAAAAATATTAGTAATCATGATTAGGGTTTAAATGAGATTAATGTAGTTTAACTGAGAGATATGGTTATAAATGTATCTAGAACATGTTAAAATGTGATTGATTGGGTTTATTTAATGTTTATCACATATTATCATTTAATTTTTTGTTTTATAGTTAAAATATACATGATTATAATATATATATATATATATTGTTTAATATTTTATGAAATTTCAACTGTGTTCTCTACCCAACCTATAAAAGGACACCCCTCCTTTATCTAATTTACCCTACTTTCAGCAATTTATCCTAGATAAACCCTACCTAATTAATATCTAAAATTATGTATCAAAACATTAGTGTGTTATAACCAAGTGGATTCCACATTGGAAACATATTTTATTTTGTGTTTTTTTTCAATGCACACTAGGTTGATCAAGGAGTTTTCAATAAAAGTGATCTTATGATGCATGTGAATTTACTATTGAAGGCAATGTTATTTCCCAATATTTATCAAAACTCTTGGTGTAAAAAAATTTTATTGGGGGAATTTTTTTTTATAAATATGGGTTTCTTGGACATCCTCATGAAAATATTTAAAATAGATGGAATTATAAACATTTTTGTGTTGCTAAGGTCTGGAGATTCGCAAAACAATGTTTTAAAAAAATTGCTGAACCACAACCAAAAAATGGTTTATTATGAGATTATGAGAATTTTAATGAATGGAATAGGTGGTATATTATGTTACTCTGAAAAGATTCATGTGTTTAAATTTTTTTTGAGGTTTCATGAAGATAAACTGTTTTGTGAAAGATATTTTGACGTTGGTGAATAAAAGAGATGTGATTTTTGTGTGCGATAATGTATTTCACAATCCAATGAGATTCATCAAAGGGTAACCCTGGTCTATCAATAGGTAGACTCTCAAAATATGATTCTAAAATTCTATTTAGAGAAGGTCTGATTTCTATGATTTCATAATTGTTTTACTCAAATGTAATTATTACATGAATCAAAAACATTACACGAATAAATGTTTTCTAAAAAAAATTGTTGAGAAATAATTGATGCTTTGAAATTTCATTAAAGGATTTTCACAATAGTTTGGATATTTAAAAAATTTATGAGTTTCAGTAATGTTATGATTTCCTCAAAATTTGGTTATTTCATAAGATATGGTAGTTTTCTGAATGTTTAGTATTTTGAAACCTATATGTTATTTGAAAAAAAGTGTTTTATGGAAAACTATTATTTCAGAAAAGATAATTATACGAGCATAAATAAACATGGAAATTTTTTTTGGAACATATTCAAGCAACATAAGCAGACCTAGATTATGGAAAAAATTATATTTATGTTCTTTTATATGGAACTATCATTCAATTCGATAAACTAAGAAATACATCACCCAAAACACTGATAAAGGGGTAGTTAAAAGAAGTGATCCGTGGGAGGAAGAGTTCCATCACAAATATCATTGTAAAGGAAGTGTGTCTAACTTAGAGTGACCATGTTTAATCAATTTTAATCCAAAATATTTAGCAATGATTAGTGTATTTAGGTATAATTAACACACTTCTGGTGTGTTCTCTTTGGACTAGCCCATTGTGGTTAACCAAGAAAAAATGATGGGGTGTGTTTATATTTATACATATGGGTGTTTGTTAATTGCAATATTCTATTAGGAAGTTTTTACATGTTTCTACCAAAATGGAAACAAGATATATATTTTTCAATGTAAAAGTTTACAACTTGATTTAACCAACTCTTATTAAGTTTTTCCAGAGAATTACAAGTCATGTCATAGAGTACTAGTTATATTTGTTAAATATTCCCTCTATTTATTTTTAATGGATAAATTAGTGAATTTTCCTTGAGTTACCATTTTATTGGAAGAAACATCCATATTAGGAGGACTATAATCAGATCCAAACTACAATCAATTGGGATGGAATCTTTATATGACACATTTCAAGTGAATCATGTTAGTGATGTGATTGATCTTTATTGGAATAAAACTGAATTGAAAATGATATATATATATTATAAAGATCAAATTTCTCTTTCTTAAACACTATTTGATTTAATCTATTTTAATTCAATAATTTTCACAATATCTAAGCCCATGTGGGAGAGACTAGAATATATAAACAAATTTAATAACAATTTTAAAGAGGCCAAAAAATAATGTCTCTCAGAATCAATTTTATGATATGAAAATTCATCTAGATGAAAATTAAGATAGTTTATTTAATAACATTACTAATGTGTTATATAAATTTTATGTCTTAGTGAAAAAAATAAGTATATTTACATTGTGAAAAAAATATTCAATAGGATTCACCCTCTATACAATAAATTATTTCTAGACCTTGATGAATGGTATATTTCATATATATCCCTTGATGATATTATATGTATGGTGGATTATGATATGAGAGTCAAACTGGAAGACATAAAAATTTGTGCTAGTAAATGGAATTTTAATGCATAAATAAATATTAAAATCACAAATTTTGTGATGATGGGGATAATTTGGATGATGAAATTATTTTCCTTGATTCTAGAATATTCAAGATAAGAAAAGGGGGATCTAAAGGAAGAATTCCATTTTTATATTTATCAACATTGTAAATAAGGTTACCAAGGTTCTCGATGCTCAAGTGTCTTTTATGATATATAATGTGAAGAATAAATCATGAATATGACTTAGAGGAGGTTCTTGGAAAATTGAAACTTCAAATTAGAAATGAAATCAAAGAGGAAGTGATTAATTTTCATAGAGTAACATGTTGATAAAGAATTTTTAGAGGATGTATAAATAATGTTTAAATATGTTTTTAAAGATCCACATATGGATATAATTGAAAAATTATAACATATAATGAATAGAAAAATTATATGGATGGATTTTTTATCTTAACACAGAATATAAAGGTGCTCTTAATGAGATGGAAATTAAAATAAAAAAATTAAAAGATTGGTGATTTTTTGAAAGTGTCACATGAGTATGTGGATTAGAAAGAAACATAGATTGACTAACTACAAGTAGTGGTATAAGGCAATTTGACAACACTTTAAATATAAGAAGAGGTTAGGGAGTTTAAACTATGGAATGAAGAGAAATAAAATGTTCCCAATATCCTTACACAGATATTCGTGGAAAATTCTATGATTGTTGAGGGCCACGAATAAAAGTTATTTTAGTTAAGGAGTAAACTAGAAAAAAAACCAAAATCATGGAAAACATAGAATAAATTATAGTTTGGAAGGTATTATACATATATATTTTGGAAATAGTTAAACATGGTTTAAAAGGAGTACATAATGCCTCAATTGATCAAAGAACTAAATTTATTAAAACAAGTAGACATTAATGTGATAAATAAAAATCAAATGCTAGAAATGAAATGTGATAAATAAATGGGATGTATAAAGTTGGACACATCACAATGGTTCCAGATTCCCTCACAAAGACAGCTTCGAACTAGATGAATAAGAGAGAAGAAACTAATTCCTAATTATCCAAATAAAATAACTGATTAATGAACAATAAAATATAAGAGGACATTTTTAAAAATTCATGGAAAAGGATTTTTCCTTTTACGAAATTTCATTTCTATGGATTTTAAGGTCATGTCATGTCTAACAGTGAAGAATAAAATAACTTTTTGAGTGGGGGAAGCACCTAAGAGTCAAAAAAGGGGAATGAGACCATATCCTTCATCATATAGAATAAATAATATTTATGGATATATTTTTCAGTATTTTAATTTAATCCATAAATCTATTCATTAAATGAAGAGGAAACATGGAAACCATAACTAAAAAACTCATGGACAAGTCAGTACTGATCAACCAAGTAGAATTAACCTTAAAAATAAGTATTATCCTATAGAAGAAGAATATGAGTATGATTCAACCATGCATGTTGAAAAGAGATCAGAGAGGCAATCATATAAATCCACTCAATCAGTTATATCATGGAAAGAAAATATAATAACTATGAAATCAAACATAGAATAGATTACTACAAAAGCTAAAATGAATAGTATCACCTAAATTCATGATAGTGGATTCTCACAAAACCCGATAAAAAAAGAACTTTATTAGAAAAATAATAAAGATAGGGTTGATAGAACATTGAAATAAAAAATGACGATTCATTAATGAATAATGAAAGTGGAAAATAGAATTATAAAATGGTGAGATAATCAAAATGTAGGTTCCATATGTGGATGACTTATTTCACAATATTCAGAGTGTGATTTAACATTATGTCTCATTTTAGTAGTGATATTTATTCGATAGTGGTGAACCATGAAATATATGACAGGAAAATCAATCATGAAAGGATGGAGAACAAATGTTAATTTTTTCTAGGGTGATAGTAAATAGAACACTTTTCTATTAACTATTGAATCAAAAAATAGCTTTTAGAACTAGAGGCTTGGTCATATTAATAAATAGATCTTTGAAAAATTATCCAAGATAAATGTTGTTTAGAACTTCCCAATCTTATGTGTCATCAAGAAAATACTTGTGATTATTTCATGTGAGAAAAATGGTCTGGAATTCTTAGAATCCAAAGAATTATAGGGCATCAAGTCTTCTTGATATCATCCATAAAGATGTTTCTGGTTTAGGGAATCTAGATAGAACATAAATAGATAGGTAAATCATTATTTTTCTTTTTGATTATAGTAGAATTGGATGTGTCATATTTTTATAGCATAAACAATAAGTGATTGACTACATGAAGAGATTACTGAAAGAGTTGATACTCAAAATGGCCACAGAATCAAGACATTATGATTTTAAAATGGAATGAAATACACATCCATTCAATATGATATTAAATAAAAAAACATGGGATCATACATTTGGTTTCATGAGTGATAGAACCTCAAAATCATTTAGTTTTTGTATGTAGAAATCGACAACTGAATAATATGGAGAAAATAATACTGATTGAAATTTTTGTTTATTCCAATTACAAGAAATAAGTTGTTTCAGTTATGTTGTATACACAAAATTGAACATGTTTAAGTATACAAGAAGAAAGGAATCCATATGTGATATTTTGTGGGAGAAATCAATCACTAAAGTATTTTTTTTTGTATTTTGATGTAAATTTTTCATCTACAATAATGAAGGAAATTATGCCAAGTATAGAGATGTTGCATATGTGAGAACATTATTTGCATAATAAACAAATAATAAATCATATTAATGTAACTGTAATACTATTAAAAATATCATGGTGAGAAATTATATTTGGATTATTGAGGATAATGTTAATAATAACATTAGGATCTCATATCCTGATTTGATTTTAGATGAAGAATGAAGTTGAGAAGGGAAATATTAAAATATAAAAATTGTAAAAGGATTTCATAACATTATGGTTTATATAAATTATGATGATCCATAAGTGGACTTCTTATAGGATCCCCTTGTCCAAAAAACTCTACTAGGGCCTAATAGGAGAAAATAACTTTCATAAATTGATCAATCCAATATCATTAGAGATTGGAATGAACCTACATTGACAATTAGATTGGGAAATGAATAACATTATTCTCTTATATCAATTGTGAACCAACCTCATTTGAAGAAGCAATGAAGTTTGAATCATGGGTTAAGTCCATGAATGAATAACTACATTGTATTAATAAAAACCCTACATGGGATCTTATTGAGAGAGTAGAGAATCCCAATCTAATTGAAAAAAAGTGTATCTTCATAAAATATTTATTATCTAGGATATGTGATCCAAAACAAGGAGTTATTTCTGTGTAATGGTTATAAATGTATTCAAGGAATTAATATTATAGAAAATTTTTCTCTATTATCTTAACTATAGTCCATAAGTCTCTTACTATCCATATAGATTCAAAGAGTGTGCAATGTTTATCATATGGATGTTACAAAAATTATTAAATGTTTTTTTTCAAAGAAGAAGTAATCATTGAATAAATAGTGATATTTATAATTGAAAGTCATCAACCAAAGTTTTGTAGATTATTTTAGTCTATTTATGTTCTATATCATCCACCACGATACTATAGGTTTCACAAACCAACCCTAGTCGACCTGGAACTGGTCACTCGATCAAATCTGTGGCAAGGCCAGAAGGGATTTCATGATCTCCATGGGATGAAAACTAGTTTCAGACATAATCAGAGTAACCAATGGAATGATTTCACCCAATATAATTTAATGAACATGAAATAGAAACACAAATAATATAAGAATATTTAACTTAACAACTTTTACCACAAAACTAAAAATACAAAAAACTATAAAAAAACTCAAATGGCACCAGACAACCACACATCTCAATGTGACACCAAGGGTAACTTTCTGACACCAAAACCAACCACCACTGATGGAGATTGAGAAAAATATGAAAACTACACCATGAGATAACAACAATAAAGAACAATAGGTATGATTATTAAAACATAGTAGGTGTTCCTAGAAAAATATATTCTCAATGAAGTTACTTTAAAATAAAATAAACATCAATATCAAGTTTGAAATACACTATATAAATGTAATATTATTAAAATTTTTAACTTTAAAACAAAATAACATTCATTTACATTTTCAGTTCAAATCCAGGATCTTTTCCATTCATGTAACATTAACACTTTCAAGAGAAAAGTTATGCTTACTTTTTAATATAGCAGAAGAGAGTATAAAACATTTCAACATCAAATTTTTTTCACAGTTCATCGAAATCAATTACATCACATACCAAAGAAACATAACACACATGATAACACATCAATAATAATATAATAAGGGAAATGGAAATAAGCACACATGGGAAACCAACTAATAAGCATATAAATCATTAATATAAGAAACAAAGTATCAATAGACATGTTTGAACCTCAAGGATCATGAATAATCAAAAAAATACTAATATATATTGACTCATACCTAAAAGAAATCATCCCTTGATGACAAAAATAACTCCCACAAACTCATCCATTCTGATAAGGCATAGATCAAGGGGACTAATCCCATTGTAATAAAACCCAATATATACTCATGCTCTGGCCAATAGCTAATGAGGAAGATAACTAGTGCATCAATCATTATTAAGAAATTCAATAGCTATGATAAGTTCTTGATGTGAAGATTTTAGAATAGTGTAAGCCGATTGATTCCAATTGAGAATCTGATCACATACACATATATAATAATTTATACAACAAGCATTACTCGAATCACCCTAAGGATCAATCTCTTATCATACACGCATAGATAAAAAAAGAGTCCACACGGATGATATCAAATTTCTAAACAATGTAATGGGTTCCAAGGATTAAAAAAAGAGTAAATCACACCCATTTAAAAATTAACTCGGCATGATAATTATCTGAGGATTTTTTCATAATAATCATTTTCACTATTTTTATAAAAGTGCATAATGGTCCATCATGAATTAATTTAGAATCCATCATTTTTTTTCAAAATGTTAAAAATACACCATTTTTCATTTCACAATCATTTGTAAAACAACTCCTTTAATATTTTATAGACCACATTTACAAGATAAATCCATTTTTATCAAAATTTCATAGAGGCCAAAATCCACTGTCACAAGTCAATCCACATTGAACTTCCAAATACACACTTCTTTTAAACCCAAACCACTTGTAAAACCTTTAAATAAACCCAATTAATCATTTCAAATGTCAAAAATTTATTAAAAAAATACAACCATTGATTAATACATCACAAATATCTTAAAAAACCATTCATACATTTTATCAAATAATTAGAGTTCTATAGTGAACAACACAATGCTATATACTTCATTACAAGAAATAAACCACCCTTTTTCACACCAAAAAAATATTGTAAAGATCATGTATTATTATTTAGTATCCAAGGGAGGTGTGAAAAGCATGAAACCAAAAAATAATAAATTATAAATGAAAGTTAAAAGGGAAACCTACATCAATGTCCCACTGCTTCAACAATGAACACCCAAAAACAACATATAGAGGATACATGATCCAAGATAAACAAATAGAATCCTTAATGAAGGAATAAACTATACATAAATCAAGGTGAAAAAATAACTGTAGGTCCACATGACCATGCAATAATATAAACTCATAATAAATTCAATGAATGAGGAAGAGGGATAGGATATAATAGGATAACCTTGAAAAATCTATCCCAAAACATTGAATAATAACTAGATCTACCCCACATGAGATGAGTTTAGGATTAGAGAACAAGGGAGGAGTCCCTTAGGGTAAAAAATCGGAGGGAGAATATGGGGGTGTTTTGGGGTAGAAATAATGAGAGGGTAGAATATGAATTTCAAAAAATTAGGATTTGGGAAGCATAAACAGTTTGTCCACACGGTTTGGTAAACCATGCTCCAAATGTGTGTAATGGTTATTCCATTTGAAAGTGGATTCCCACATGCTTTATGAATGGTTTGAGAAACATTATGTGGTTCATTCATGCTCAACTAGAAACACACCAAATCTCTCACTATTTCTTGGGTTAGGCCACATCATTTCCCCTAACTGTGCGCTAACCAAGTGCCAAGAGAAAAACACCCTGAAACTGAAAATTAAAAACTGTCACACTCGTAACATGAGAAAAAAACTCAAAGATAAAAAATAATTAAAATCAGATGTCAATATTAAAAATTCAAGAGTGAAAATTCTGCCCACCATTAAACTTTCCCCCCACAAACCCATAGTATTTTCTAGTTGATCGATCAAAGACTAAGGATTTCCACAACCACATGATCAAATATCTTAGACAAAGAAAATACCAACCACTTCCAAAGAAAACATACATGTCTTTATGAAAATATAAAAATAACCAAAACCCAATCATTAGAATGGGATGTTGGAATAGACCCCATACCATTAGAAAACAACTAGTAATGATATTTTCTAGGATAATTCTCAATGAGACCCTATGGTGGGTCTACCAACCCGTTTGAACAGACCAACCTATGGAACTCGACATGATACTGCATGGAAAATTTCCTATAAACTAATGAACAAACCCCCACCACAAGGGAAAAAATAAAAGATATAATAGAGGACCATAAACTTTCTCTATTCCCACACTAAAGACAAAATCTTGAGTAATATTCCTCAAACACCTGGGATTCATAAATACATGACATATTCACTTTAGGACATATGGATAGAACCCTGATTTTTTTGTCAATCTCATTCCTTATAGTCAGGAGTTGAATATATTTGTTTGTACATCCTTATTTCCACCAGAATATGGGTTTTAGAAGATACAAACTCAAACATTTCCACATCAAATGATGAAAAACATAAATGAGACACACACAAAAAGTAACTCCAATCATGAAAATTATTTAGAAATTATTGAAAATAGATGTGATTACATTATAATAGATGTTCTTAAAAATTAACACAATATCTACTTTTACAATTTATAGATAATAAAACATCAATAAACCCCACAAGACATAACCACAAAAAAATAAACACCACAATAGAAAGGGACTTTAAATTGATCCACAACAAAACTCTACTACTATAACCAGATTGGGGTGTCTTTAGAAGAGTTGGATATTGTTCTATGATTCTTCCTAAAAACACCCTGGAAAAACCATTGTAGGTGACCTATAAGTACAAATTAATGATATGCCTTTATAGAATTTAAACACGAAACATTTTTGTGACCTGAATTTCTGCACTGATGACACACCATGATCCTACTCCCAAAAGAAGCTGAAGAAAGTTCAAGATGCCATTTCATACCATGAAAAGCGCCAATGAATTTATTCCAACACCCCATATCCATAAAATAATTACCCTCACCACTTACAAGGACTGAAGGAGGGATTAATACCTCAATCCCTTACACATACAAAACTTCACCATGAAAACATTGCCTCACCTCATCAGAAAAATAAGTTAAACTAAACCCTAACACCATAGTCTATAGATTAGGATGAATCCCAAACTCAAAAAATTGATCTCTAAAGGAATAATTTGTAGAATAATGTGGATTGTGAGGAACAAGATCCACAAAAAGAAGACAATACACCATCACTGATCCTTCACCTTATTGAAAACAACACATCTTCATCCCCTTTCTCACCTATATAGTTTCATATAAATACTGACAGATGAAGAAATAAATGAACAACTCCCATGTAAAATATTTCTAAGGGTAATTCCAAGAAACCTCCTCCCACAAAAATCATTTTTATTTTTTTCCATCCAATATTTTACTTCATGAAACTTCTATTGACCATAAAAAAATAAGTGGATTCAACTTTTAAAACTCAAAAAGGAAATATTTTTGTTGGTCAGCTAGAGGGTTTGTTTATAGGGAACCAACCACAGCTACACCATTATTTTTCATTGAATCTCAGTGGGGGTATAAATTGAGAAATAATAAATCCAGGACTTCAATCAAAACCAACTCATTAAAAAACGTTATTAAGATCAAACACTACATAAAAAACAAATTAAAATGGGGGGAAACCAATCCACTAAACCTTTGGCTACCAAAATATCAGTATTTGTTTTTTAAAAACCCTTTTAAAATGAAATAAAACTTCCTAGGTTTTCACAGTCACAAATGGTCTTCCATGGAGCCTTATACATGCACAATCCTATACCACCCAAGGCAGCCATGAAATAATTCCAATTTGTGAACTCTTCCACCCAAATTTTACCAATCCACATTTAACACATTTCTATTCATGGTAGTACCGTTGGAAATACCAATGGCAAAAAACAATCTTTTTTTCCAGAAAAGGCTCCACCCAAGCATTTTATACCTTGAATCCACATTCCATTTTAACTTTTACATATATTTTCAAAGGTTGCTAACCATTTAATAAAAATCCATTTTCAAACTCCACAAATAAAAATATTTCAAAATAAAAATCATATAAATCTCATTGAAAATATTTTTAGCAGTTCAGAAAACCACATTTCATTAAAATCATTTGATTACAACCCATTTTTTAATATTTCTCCAATGATTCTGAAAAACCATTTTCTATTTTCCCAAAAAGTCCATTATCACTAAAGATTTTATATTTACTCTCCGAATACAATAGTTTTCGAAATAAATTTTATAATCTTAAAAGTCCCAAAACAATTCACAAGAAGAAAATACTATCGATGGTTGACTTGTATATATGGTTGGTGGCTACAGGCCAATCACACCATCATCACAAAGATTATTCTAGGAAAATGTCTTAGGATCCAAATTGCTTTTAGATCCTTGATAGATCCCTGAGAACAGCATCCCAACTCCATTTTTTTATCCCCACAACAAAAAGCCACATGATGTAAAGAAATTAAAAAACCTAACTTCCCATAGAAACTCAAGGTTCAGTCGAGAATTTATTGGCCATACACTCCCGTAGACATGCACCATGAGATATGATAGTCCTATTCCATAAACCATGGAATCACAAATAAAAAAAGTATTATTTGAAATATATGTTCATTAATGAACCATCCTACCTATAATACCATTTTTTCATAAACCAACCCAATTTGACCCTACCAATCACTAAGTTGATCTATGGTATAGTCTAAAGAGCATTCCCAATCCCTAGTGGATGGAAACTAGTGTCCATAATCATCGGAGTAACCAATGTAATGATATCCCCTAATATAAATAAATAAATTGGACAACAAAAAGATAAAAAAATAATCCCAAATAATATAAAAATATCTAACTAAACATCTTTTAAAACAAATTTAAAAATACAATAAACTATGAAAAAAATTCAAACTCACTAGATGACCACACATATCAACATGACCATGAGGGTCACTCTATCACACCAAAACCAAGAATCTTTCATTAAAATAAAAATAATATGATACCTATACCAAATGATAAAAATAGAAAATAACTATAGGTGTGTGTATTAAAACTCAATAGGCCTACCCAATAAAATATATCCCGAACGGACATTAAAATAAAAGAACCATCAACTTCAAGTTTGTAATACAACATATATAAGTAATATTTTCCACATCTTTTACTTTAAAAACAAAATACAGTCTATTTCTCTATTAATTCCATATAAGTGTTTTTTCCATTCATAGAACATTAACAATTTCAAGAGGAAATTGATTCTTACTTTTGAAAATGGAACAAGTGATTTTAAAACATGTATACTTTAAATTTTTTTCATAAACCATTGAAAACAACACATCACTTCTCAAAGAAACATAACACACATGAGATCAACATAATAATCATATAATAAAGGAAATGTAAATAAGCACACAACAGTAACCAACCAACAAACATCTCAATCATCACTACAAGAAACTACACTTCAATAGACCTAAGTTAACCTATGATCTCATGAATAATCCAGAACATACTAATACATGTTGAATCATCCCTAAAAACATGAATCACTCAATGAAATAAATAACTCCCACATGATTAACCATCCCTTACATGGTACAGATAGAGGGTCCTCAATATCATTGAAATAAAACTAAATACATCCTCGTGTTATGGGCTACTAGGTAGAGCATAAACTAACTAGTGCATAAATCTAGATTATGAATTTCAATAGTTATTCCAGGTTCTCCATATTAACAGTATTGAAGTTGGTGATCTAACTAATGAAAACTGAGCATTAAATAACATAAACATAGATAATAATTTACACAACAGTCCAGGACAATGCCACCCCAATGGTCAATCTCTTTTATTACACACATTGATCATAAAGGATTCCATACTGAGGATCTCCCATTTCTACACAATGTATTGGGTCATGAGGATTCCACATTGAGGGCATACCACCCAATTAAAAATGAACTCAAAGAAATAAATATCCAATGAGATTTTTATCAATAATCATCTTTACCACTTTCATAAATGTTCTAAACGGGCCATAAAACATTCATTAAGAAACCATCACTATTTTTCAAAAATGTAAGAATACACCATTTTTTGGTTCACAATATTTTTTAAAAATTCCAATAATGAACTCATACCAATTTGACAAGCCAATCCATTTTATCAAAATTCCAAATGGGTGACAACCCACCATCACACGTCAAACCACTTTGAAAATCCAAATACACACTTCTTCCAAACCAATAACCACTTGGAAATCCGTTTAAGTAACCCAGTTCTTCATTACACATGTTAAAATTGTATGGACAATTCCAAAAAATTATTAATACAAAGAAATATCTTCAAACTTTTTTTAGGACAATTTATCGAACAATTACTGTGAAACATTGAAAAAAACAATGATTTATACTTCCTAACAAGAAATAAACCACCATTTTCCACACAAAAAATATTCCAAGTATCACACATCCTTATTTATTATACAAGGTATATTTGAAAAATCTTGAAACTATTAAATCTTAAATTATATTAACATGTGAAAAGGGAATCCTACATCAAAGTCACAATACTTCACCAACACACTCTAAAGAACCATATAAAGAATCCAAGATCCCAGATCGACTGAGAGAAACCATAAACAGTAAAATAACCACCGAAATAAATCATGGGTAAATAGGAACCCTAGGTCGACCTCAAAATGGGGGAATAAAAACTCAAAAAAGTAAAAGAAATAGGAAATGTGGTATGGGATGATTAAATCATTAAATATAGCCCAAAACATGGAATAATCACTAAATCTACACTATAAAAGAGGAGTGAAGGCTAGTAGAATTGTGGAAGAGGCCCCTGAGGGATGCATCAACCAAAGTCTAAAGAGATTTGGAAATTTGGGGTTATAATATAGATATGATTGAATATTTATTTCAAAGAAATTATTATCTTTGTCAGCTCAAAAGGTCTTGGCACAGAGTTTGGAAAACCATGCACCAATCATATAGAATGATTATTCCACAAGATGGTGGCTTACCAAATACTTTAAGAATGTTTTTATTAAATGTTTGTGGGTCATGATACCATAACCAATAACGCACCAAATATCATATGGTTTTCTGGGCTAGGATACACTGTTTCCTCTTACCATGCACTAACCATGTGCTGAGACAAAAACACTCCAAAACTCAAAATTTAAAACCATCACACTCGAATCCTGAGAAAAAAACCTAAGGCCAAAAGATAAACTAGATCAGATGTAAAAATTAAAAATCCAGGTGTGATAGGAGGCTTATATGAAGAAGGTATAATTTAAAATTTTAACTATTTATTATAATCTAAATATGATGAATTATCAAGGAGATAAATTTATAGTTCTTATTTACATGGAAGATATTATTTTTGGTGAAATTATTCACGGATCATTAAATGAATTTTCTAATTTTAAAAAATGAAAATCTGAAATGTCCATGATATGTGAAATCACATACTTTTTGGGATGTATGTGTCTTAATGGAAGGAATAAACCATTATTTATAAAGAAAATTATGCAAGATATATTATGAAGAAGATCTACATGCATGAATCAAAACCTTTACTGACTCCAATTTTAATTCAGATAAGACATGGAAAGAAAGTGGATGGGGAATATTTGGATCTTACCTTGTATAAAAGGACCATTTGAATATTATTTTATTTAATTTCAACTAATCCATATATCGTATTGGAAACATGTTTAGTTAATCACATCCACATTAATTTGAAGGAATATAATTTTATAGAAATTAAGAGAATCATAAGGTATATTCAAGATATTATCATCATAAGATTACAATTTTTTGTATGAAGGGATAAAAAATGTTGGAAATTCTTGATGTTCACTTGTCAAGATATGTGTTGGATAGAAATTCCAAATGTTGGGGTGCATAAATCATTGGAAACAAACATATGGGTTGGCTGAGAATAAAATAATAAATCACTTATCTTAGTATGGATGAAGTATAATATATCTCTATGAAAAGTTCATAAATATAGTTATTATGGATTAAGAAAAAACATAATATATTTTTTTATGGGGTGAAATATCCAATGGTGATACTATAATAAATATGTTTTTGATCAAGCTCATGAAAAATTCTATTCAAAACTCTTATACCAAACATATTAAGATTATATATCACTTCTTCAATGAAATATTTTTAAAAAGGTTTGATTAAAATAAAGGATGTTGATACAAATGATCAAGTGGATCACATCCTGACTATGCATTTGGTAGCACCATTATTTTAGAAACATTAGTTAAACCTCATGTTTAATACACCTCCCACTGTAAGAGGAGGTAAAAATTTTACCAGTCTCTCCATTCTTGTTAACTATTGGGGATATGATACAGGTCTCAGGTGGAGATAAAATATAGGGGTTTTTTTAACACTAAGGTCAAAATATAATTTCTTTGAGTTTATTAAAAATAGGGAAAAATGGTGAAAATCAATGGAAAGTATTTTTTTTCAATATCGGTTGATATAATGCTGATGTTCATTAGAATGTAGCTTTAGAGGATTAGTTTTCAAGAATGATAAGTGGTCTCTTAAGAATAAAATTCTGTCTTAAAAAACATTTTTTACACTAAACATTTATCATATACACTTATAGTGATGTATGGGTTATTTCACTACTAGCTTGTTTTTATTCGAGGATGGTTCTCTATTGAATTTCATGATAGATTTCCAATAAACCCAAAGGTAGATGTTTTTGGAACTAAGTGGATTGATAGTTGGAAATAGATCACAATTTGTGTATGTTGTCAATCCACATTTTTTTGATTAAAAATATTTCATGTCAAGTGATCTTACGATACATGTGGATTCAGGGTTTATGATGGTATCATTTCCCAATGTTTTCCATTTTTTGGGTCTAAAATTTGGAGGAATTGAAAAGTTTCATGAACGATGAATTTTTAGGGATACCTAGTGAAAATATTGTTAAATAAAGGAATTAAAAAAATTATTTCATGAAGGTATGGATACTCACAAAAGAGTACTTTATGAAAGATTATTGATATTTAATGAAAAAAGGATGTAAATTATGAAATTATGAGAAGTTTCATGAATGAAAAAAGTGATAAGATATGTGACTACAATTAGTTTTATGAATGGAAAATTTCATAAAATATTCTACATGATAAGTAGTTTTGTGAAATAACAATTGATGTTACTAAATCAAGGTGACATGTTTTATGGGTATGATTTAGTTTTCAGAATGTCACTGAGTTTAAAGAAAGTGTAACACTCAATTATGAATAGGTGGTTTCTCATCATATGATGAATAAAAAAAATTCTTGATGATTTGATTTCTCTAATTTCATAAATGTATTACCTGAACATAATTTTTGACCAAATAATGAAATTACAGGAACACAAGATTCATGAAATCAGTGGATGAAAATGAATTGATTCAATAGAATTTTAGTGAAGATGTTTTGTGATAGTTGGTATCTTTGAGAATGATGGGAGTTTCAAAAAAGTTCATTGTTTCACCAAAGTTGGCAGTTTCACAAAAGTTGGGAATTTTTTTGAAGTGTTTAGTTTTTTATGATTTGATATTTATTTGAATAAAAATGGGGTTTCTTAACATGGTTATTTCATGATATATACTTATGAAAGAATATATGAACATTGATTTTTTATAGAAATTAATGGAGCATCATAAGAGGACCTATGTGATGAAAAAATAACGTTCATGTTCTATTATATGGAAGAGACCATCAATTTGATAAACTAAGAAAGACTTGTCAAAATGTAGTGAACATGTTGGAGTTGACAGAAGTGATCTATGAGAGGCAATGTTTCATCCCTAATATCCTTTAAAAATAAAGGATCTATGGTGGATGATCCAAGAGCTGGTAGGGACCTTCAACCTTTTTGACTTTTTAGTTGTACTTGTTTGTCCTTTCCTTGTACATTACTGTTGGACTTGTATTTATAGCCCTTGTAATTTCGATCACATATTCTGTATTCAGATTTTTACTTAGAGTTTGCTTCCGCTTGTACTCTAGTTGTGTCTGTTTGTAGTTATAAAGGCAATGCCTTCCCAGTATAGATATTTATGCCTTTGGTTCTAGTCTCCAGCTCCTAGCCTATGGAAGGCGGGCTTGGGGTACTTACGACACATGCCCCGGGGGACAGGTCGTGACATATTTGTATCAGATATTAACAATATCTTGTCAATTTTAATCAAATATATCTACAAAATATTAGTGGATTCAGGTGTGGAAAACACACTTTTGGCATATTCACCATATAAAATCCCATAGTGGTGATCTAATTAAAAATATTTTGTCTTGATACTATTTATGTTCATGAGAGTTTATAAATTTCATGATTCCAATGGTATTGATTTACAATGTCCAACAAACATTGGAAAAATATCATTTTTATTCAAAAAAAATTATACCCACTAATTCAACCCTCCCATCTTAGGGTTTTCCAGGGTGTTACATATATGTTATGGTATTCTTAGAGTTCTTTTACAAGGCCCTTAGGAAGAGATCTAGAAGAGTAATATCAATGATGAAGTAATCATAGTATCCATCATAATTTAATTCATTTCATCTTCTACCACCTCTAAATATAATGTATTAATTATATGGTAATATCTTCCATATCCTTTTTTCAATCAAATGTGAAGTGAAGGTATCGTTCATGCATAGATGTGGACTAACACACACACATAGAGATGAAATCCATTTCTCATCACAATAATTAATCACTATTTATTATGAAAAATTGAATATTTATATATGATATATATGACATACTAATTATTTTAAAATTGAAATTTCATATATCCCTTCTTACCATATAGTTTGTTGGAAAACTATAATGTCGCATGTGTGTAATTGTTTATTACCACTTAAATTAAACATTGTGATTTTCTCACTTTTGTTTTATTTGAATAGAAAAATGAAATTATATAACGAATATATATTTTATTAATGATATATTAATTGTTATTTTAAATAATATTTATCTTCATTTCCATATTTTTATGAGAAAATATAATCAGTGTTCATGCATACGTAAGACCTACCATTTCCATGAATGGTGTAATACATTTTTTTATATATACCATTAAAAGATGATAAAAAATATGGATATAATTAATTTTAATGATATTAATATCATGAATATAATTTTATATGTTATGGAACCATGATGAAAGAAAAATGACTATAACTACCAATCTGAAAGTTCCATAATAAACAATGTAGTTATCAACTTAAATAATGATTTTAATATATAATTATTAATTAACTGAATATATGAAGTTATAAGAAAATAATATAAGGTCTGATATATATGAATATAGTTATTTAATACATTTATAATATATAATTATTTATTATAAAAGTTACTTTATTGTGTATAAATAAAGATGAGACTTGAGGTAACATATTTGTCTTTCAATCCAATTTTATTCGGAACTGTTATGATTGAATTTCAATTTGTGAAATTTATGATCCTTATGTAATAAATCCCACTAATGTTTCCTATGAAATAGTTTTTCATGTAGCTTTAATGTAATATTACCATTTCCCTATCTATGGTACTTTAAATGATTGAAAAAATGCTTTTGAGAAAAAGAGACTTTATTTACTCTATATTTGTGAATCTTTTTCTTTCATGTCTATGTTTTCTTTAAAAAACATTCCAAAATATTTTAAAATTATTCTATTAATGTTTAAATTCATTTTCATAAATTTTTTAATTTTTATAAAAATTTATCAAAGGAATCGGGTTTTCATTTTTTGAATGAGGTACCTTTCTATTTTTATCAAAAATGCTAAAAGAATCATTGTTTATAACATACACAAAATTAAGGCAATTTACCATCATCATAAAATATAAAACATTACTTTTAAATAAATAATGGTTTTAATTTAAAAAAAACATTTTTCAGAATATTTTGGAAATTTTTTATATTATAAAAAACTGATTTTAATATGAATATTTATTTTTACATTAGAATTTCTCCATATATATTTTTATAAAAAATTTATTTTATTATACAATCCTATATTTCTGATTTATTACGGTTATGAATGATACTATCCTTATTATTTTTCTATATTTTCTATGGTCAAGATTATGAGTTTTTTATGAACAGAATTCATTTTTTATGGGTCATTATATAATGATAATATGAATGATTTATGATCCTGGGACATTTATGTATATAAATTATGATCATGTGATGGTTGGGTCTATTATATTCATATAATGATTTTGTTAATGTGATACTGATATATGATGAGATAATACTTATATATATATATGTGGATATGATTGTGAAAATATTTGATCACATATTTATGAACGAGTAGGATTCCATTCTAGATATGCTCCCATAAAAATGAATGGACATGATTTTGAATTGCTTTGTTGACATTTTTGATGCAATTGTGTGGTCTCTTTCTGGATATTCTCACAATATTATGCTTTTAATATTTTGAATTTTTTTATTTTCACAAGAATCCAATTTAATAGGCCTATATTTCTGCACTCTTATATTTTGACTCTTAGATATTGATTATTGCTTTGACACCCTTATTAGTCAGTTTTCTATCTATGAATTTATTTTGGACTTATATTCTATGTTTTTTCGAGTTATGAATATTTTATGTTGAAATCATGAAAATGTATATGTTATAAGATCCTTATTATAATATTACAGCCAAATTATTTATTTATCCCATGTTTACCCTTGCTGAGTATCTGAGATCACCCTTTCTTATGTTTCATTTCCCTCAGTCATGAAGAATAGTTCTAAGTAGGGTAGGTATTTGAAGTGTCTTGTTTGGGGAGTCCACTATGAGAGTTGAATATCACTCACAAAATAAGAATATTATGTATCTATTAACAAAAAACACTAAACCTTTTCAGTCCTGGGTGTGTACGATTATAAAATGTATCAAATATTCACCTAAAATGGTATAATATTTATATATATATATATATTTGGTTCACTATAGTTGGTATCAGAATAGTTTTGTTTTAATCATTATAGATTAGTGATAGATTAATTTGTTAAAAACAATTGATATAAGTCTATTTATAAGATAACGTACTAAAGTGTCATTAAGGATGAAATTGTTTGATTTTCCTAGTTATATTCCTCTTTCTAGATACTTTCTGTGGATATTGTATTCAAATCTTTTCATCAATGAGTTATATCCCTCAAATGATTTGGTTGACTATATTAGTTATATTTTTGGAGCATGGTGGTTGTAACCTAACTGTGTGCCTTGTTTTATATTCCTATGGGATATGTTGGGGTTAAGTATAATATTTCTTATGATCCATTATATTGGATTTAATTTTTTTATTGAAGATCTAAGTTAAAAATATGGTGTCATAGGTTTATAAGAACATTTCATAATTTAGAGAATATAAATAGTTTATTTTCATGAATATATATGTTTTCTCACTTAATTATTGTATAATGATTCTTATACTATGTTTGGGGGTTTTTTAATGAATGAAATCAGAAGAAACTATGGAAACACAGAATTTGATGGTCAATGTAACAACAATACAGATGAATAGAAAAATAAATTAGTAGATTGGATAAAATATCTTATAACTATTCTATATCAAATATCCTAAGATGTGAACTATAATTATATTCATTTGGAACATAGAAATATACGAATTAGGCTTCATTGATTATTTTATATGTTAACATCCACCCTCATAAAATGAATATTTAACTCAAATAGTATCTAAGAAATGGATAAAAGTAATGGGAAAGTTTTATTACATTATTTAATCGTTAGACCATAAGAATTTTATCTTAGAAATATATATCTTGTAATATAATCCTGATAAAAGGTCTAATATTTTTAATAACATGTGATAATGTATGAAATAAAATCCGTGTAATGTAAAGATTTTAAGAGGGTATAATTCAGTAAATAATTTCATAAAAATATATATACTAAGATGTAAGGGTACATTTAGTACCTGAAATATAGGTATGACGAATAATTTAGTACCTATAAAGAAAAAAATTCAATATTATCAAGGTACAATTTATGCTTTATAATTGACCAGGTTAAAAAAATAGATCAATTTTTATTACTCTAGAACTATGTCTTTGAAAGGTTTTATACATAAGGGACCATTGATACTGTGAATAAATATCTCAATGAGTTCCTAATATAGAAATGGAGAGTGGGAACACTAATTAATCTTTTGTTTTTTTTGTGATAAGAATAGAAAAAATTAGTATCAAAAATCTTGAAAGGAAAATCTAAAAGTAGAAAAAATTTAAATGATATACTTTCGCAAAATGTGGGGTAATGAATTTTAGAAATGTCCTAAATAAAACTAAGAAGTTGTTAAATGAAGGAAAGTTTATTTATCAAGAATTTTGTTTTCAATGGGGATGAAAAAGTCTTCTAATTAAATAGAGGAAAATTTGGATTCCACCAATAATGTTCAATGATTCAGATATGGGGAGGTTATTCATTATTTAAATCAATGAACAAGTCCAAGAGATAACGAGGTTGGTTATCCCCAAAAACCCCTAATACAAAGAATAAATGAAATCCATTGGCTATCAAAATTGAAGAGGGGTAGGGGAATGATGTGGTGAAATATACACTTACTATACACTCTAGAATTGAAAATTTAATATTTGATTCTAGATATACCCACTAATTTAAATATAAATAATTTTTAGAGAAATATTTTCTTAGAATAAACTATTAGATGTTAATTAATCTATAAAAACTATTAGTTGTACGAATACATCATTCAATGTTTATATCTCCTCTCAGATAGAAGTTATTTGGAATATTCTTCTTGACAATCTTGTGATTCTCCCCCTAGATAAATTTTAAGTGTTTTTTGGAATTTATCTGATCTCTCTCTATATATCATATATAAATTTCTAAGGTAGGGAATACACATTAAATTTTTTTAATAAGATGCAATCATTTTTCGTCATGAGGAAAAATATGAACTTCTAATGTAAATTACTTCTATTTTTTTGGATCTTAGTTCTTATCCATGAAGGGTATCCATCTCTCATGGTAGCGAAGAAACTAAAAATTGAGTATTTTCTATTTGGATATATTTTTTCTGATATATTTCAAGAAAAGTTTCTTAATATTCCTTTGAATCATGAAGATGAGTTTTCAATAGAACTCATACATGGTGATAAACCAATTTCAATGATACAAAATAAAATGACCTTAGTTTAGTTGTATGAATTGAATAAGATTCTCCGATATAATCTTAATAGAGGATTAATTGATAAAAAATATAGTCTTTACAGGGGGGATATTTTTCAGAATATAGGGGTTTATAACCCCCCTCTAAATAGAGTAGTAGTGGGTGCTCATAACCACCATTAATGTGGTAGATTGATCTTGTTAGTGGTTGTTTTCAATGACTGCTGGTAAGGTATGACCAAATTTAGCTGTTTCTTTTATAGGGGTATAAAACCCTTCCAATAATAATATAAATTATCCATAATTATAGATTTTAGAGGATGTTTGAAATATACCTAATTCACTTATTAGTATAGGGGCAGTTCAGAACTTCCCCTAACATATAATTTAGGGGTGGTTCATAACCAACCCTATGTTTTTTTATTTTTCGTAAATCCACCCCGCCCATAAATTCTTCTCCTCACCATATATATATTTGAATCCCAGCCCCGCCCAACATTCACCTGAGCCCCAACATATCTTACACCTATTTATTTATTTATTTATTTTAAACCACACCCACCCAACACATAGACAACTAAGGTCCACTGCTCCCACCCCACCATACACATGACTTTAAAACCGACTCCCCCACATATGTGGGTGTGTTCATGTAACCCCCTTTGTTTTTATAAATTATTTTTTAATAAATTATAATTCTTTAATGGATTATGTTTCATGCTACACAAAGTCAAGATTTCTTTACACATTCCTTCAAATTTAATCTTTTAAAAAATGCGAAAAATACTTTGCCTTTAGGTACACACAATATTATATTGGGCTTGTGATACACAAAACAATGATTTCCTTCAATATATTATGTTTCATGAATGTATGATCATTACTGAACAAAAATATACTATTAATATTTAATATGACAGTTATTATATAGATATTGGAATTACAAGAATGAATATGATTAATTGAATTATGAAAATACTGTTTACACATGTTCATAAAATGAATATTTTTGTGACTTAGTATTTACAAATGAAGATAAAAACCAATTTAAAATAAAAGATATGTTATTTTATGAGAATCTATTTTTATTCCAACAAAGGCATTTTTTCTTATCAAATTAAAATAATCACTATTAGTGCATGATCGTAATGATATTTATATGTGATATATTAAATTATTTTTATTAATCTAGCATGTTTTTTAGTAAAAAAATAAGAATCAATCCATTTTTAAGCATAAAAGATGTATTTCTCAAAGAGGTGGTTTTCACAACATTTTAATAGTAAAATTATTTTAATTTTTTTGAACTTTTATAACTTCTATTTTAAAAAATAAAATTCATATTTAAAAATGGAATTTAAAAGTTATTATAGGGTGATTTTTTTTATTCTGATAAGTTTATTTTTTTGATATATAGTGAAAACACTGATTTTTAATTAAAAACTGCATTTTAATATATTTTATTTAAATAGTTAAATTATATTTTAAATTGGTTTGAAAGTATTAATTTTTTGTTATAAATTATTTAACACAATTTGGGCCTTTGCAATCAATTTCACATAGAAATTGGGTATAAAAACATTTCTATATTTTGAACATTTTTACATTAAAACTTGTTGTTTAGTCCCACCTGTGGGATTCATTTAAAATTAATTTATAAAAATTATATCAATTTAATTTAGAAATATGTATTCCAAATTTTTAATCCAAAGTTCAAAATTTTGTAAATAAAACCCTTTTATTTAAAACTATAGGAATTGTAACTTCATTAATTTTTTTACAATGGTTATGGGTAAATCAGGTAAAAATTGAGTAATAAATAGAAAAGATAATATGATAAGGATTATAAACAACCCAAACACACGCCAAAATTTTATTTTATTATTAATTTTCTCCCATAATCTTTCAAAGTTGAATTATATTTTCTTTTTACCATTTATATGTTATTATGAAATTTAAAAATTTTCATTTAAGGAAAAGAAAAATATGTCATAATCATACTCTTAATAACTAAAATATTTTTAGTATGGGGTTACGTAGAGGATATATTATTTTATGAATATTAATTTTTATGTTATAATATTTATATTTATCTTGGTATTTTAGTTTTAATTTTTATTGAATAAATAATTTCCTTAAATACTTTCACAATAGTTATTTAGTAATTATTTAATTAATGTAAATAACAAATATATATCAT
This sequence comes from Viscum album, assembly GCA_963277665.1. Taxonomy (NCBI): domain Eukaryota; kingdom Viridiplantae; phylum Streptophyta; class Magnoliopsida; order Santalales; family Viscaceae; genus Viscum; species Viscum album. The sequence goes on along the minus strand of OY728141.1, from coordinate 1,583,845,428 downwards.
TAAAACTATTAAAATAGATATAATATTATATAATTAATGTGATAAATGAATTTAATATAATAATTTGACATTTTAGGGGTGTATTATATCATTACTTTATAATATATCATGTTGTTTTGAGCTTTTTAAAATTCAATGTAATGAATAAACTCAAAATTGAAATTAATAATATTTTAAATTAAATAATATCTTATTAAATTATATAAAATAAAAAAATATCAATGTTTTGGAAAAAATATTTTTAGACGGTTTTATAATTTATTAATTATCAATTTATGTTTCAATTTCTATTATATTGTAACTATATTAACCATGAAAGAGTAAACATCCATGTCATCATGGTTGGAGTTAAAGAGATTAAATTAGGGTAAAAACTAAAATATAAGAGTATAATCATGACATAAAATTGTCTAAAAATTATTGTATATGTTAATTTATACCCGAAAAAATATTTTATTCTAAATAAGCCCTTTTGGTACCATTTTAAATTAAAGAATAATTTATATTAATTTTATTTTTATAGAGTTTTGAAATTTTCCCTTCACCTCAATCATAAAAAGGAACATTCTCCCTCACTTCATCACACTACATTGAGCCTCATATCTCCTAAAAACATTAAAAAATGAACTCCCAAAATACCACCTATCATTTTATAAGTCTTACTTTGGGTATAAATGAATCAATGTTATTATTTTGTGCAAACCAAAGGAGTTAATCTAAGAAGAGTTAAAGTTCATCAACGAGAACATTTGTTTTATTTCATCCTCCACCTCTTAAATTATTCATAAATATTGATTATATAAAAACCATTCTATCTTAAATATACTAATATGATATTTTTGATGTGTATGACCTGTAACTTCACACACATTCATCAAATGGGATATAAAATAATCATTTGTGTATACGGTGAACTATCTCCTCACGAACCAATGTCCTTTGTAATTCCATTACACCCATTAATGGTTAGGAATAACGATGTAATTATAGTTTATATATTATAAATAATATTTTTATGATTTTATTATGATTATTTAATTGTTATATCCCCCATATCTTCAAGATTACAATTTTGGGAGAATATGTTAATGTTGTTCATGTGTACGGTGGACTACCATATCATGAGTCAATGTTATTCATTCACGCATTATATAGATCATATTTTAGACATATATAAAAAAATTATTTGATATATACTACATAAAAAATAATCTTTAATATTAATATTTCATGTACTTTTTTTATTTAATTCAGAAAGAAATTGGAAAAATTGTTCCTTCGTTTGTACGCCCTGTTATCTCAACGAATGTTGTATTTTATTTTCTGACTATAACTTTTATGAATCAAAATAAATAAATATATAATGAATATATATAATATTTATATCATTTTTGTCATTATTTATATGATTAAATCCGTATTTGAGTAATATATCCAAGAAAAAAATCAAAACGTGTATGAAAAACAAAGTGGTTATTACCCGAAAGATAACTTTAACATGAAATTGTTAATGAGAAATTATATATAAAGTCATATGTAAATAATATATGGGGTTATATATTTTAATAAGGAACTTTTTTTATGTATAATAAACTTTTATTTTTATACTAACGGATTTAACATGTGTTAAGGTTGTTAATACTTAAGGTAAGGGATTTCTAAACTCAATTTTTATTCATTGGGATTTACTAATATTTCTTTTATTATGTCATTATATGATTATGTGTGAAATGAATTTTTATTATATAATTTTTTATTATCACTTGTTTTATGTGTATTTATATATATTAAACATAATTAATACCGTCGATTAATACTCACTTCAATGACATAATTATTGTAAGGGGATTTCTATTCTCACTTATATTTCTATGAGACTAATGTCGTATTTAGAACTGGTTTCTTTTTTTTGTGGTATATATAATTCCTAGGATTGGAAAACATGATCGTTAAACTTATTTTTATTAGTATTTACATATCCATTTGATGGTCTCTCTTTCATGGGGTATACAGTTCAAAATTTACAAAATAGGTAATGTAATTTTGTTTTAATTTTCATTCTTTGAGACACATGTTATATTATAAACCTATATTCATTTATGAGGTCTATATAATTACCCTCGACATGTATTATAATGAAGATATTTATTTTAATGATATTATAATTTTCATGAATTTTTATTTTCTCTTGGGCTGAAATTTGTTTATTCAAAAACCATGTTTTTTTTAAATGTTTTTAACAACATTTTCAAATGATATTTTAAGAATTTTCAAAAAATAGATTTTAAATATGCTTAAAATGGGTTTAAAACTATTTATATGTTTTCAAGGTTATATTAATTGAAAAAATATTTCCAATTTTTTGTTTAAAAATTATTTTTTAAAGCAGAAAGGGTATTTTCATCGACAAATGTTTTAAAAAGATCCTTTGGAATTATATTTCATCTAAAATGACATTTTTTGATGTAACTCATTCTTTACATGGTATATGAACCAAATATACAATTATAATTGTTTATTTTAATGGTTTATGTTTATTGTGGCATGATATTTATGAGTTATATATTTTTTTTCATGTGTTATGTTATGATAAAATGTTTATGAAACCAATTTTTTTATGGGTTCTGATTTGATGAATGATTTGTATTTATATGGCATACATAAGAAGGTTTTTATTATGTGGTGGCTGAAACCTATATATCCCTCAAATTCATTGGGTAATGATAAATTTTCTATTATTTCAAAGGGTACATGATAGTTAAACCCACGCAAACAATAAAGAGCTATGTGAGAGGCCATCCAAATCACAAAATAGAAAGGTATGTGGGAGTTTATCCTATGTTCACGAAAAATGTTACCCTGAAGGGTACGAAGGTGGTTATCCTAAGCCCACAAAATAGGGTACATGGGTGGTTATCCAATGACCAAAACTAGTGGGTACATATGAGTTTATCCCAATACCGAAGAAGGTACATGAGTGATTAGACCAAAAAACATGCTATCATTGTCTTTGTAGGTATTATTGACATAATATTATATACACTTATGTTAACACCACAAATTATATGTCTTAATACATTTTCATACTCTCATGGTAAATTTAATTTTATTATATTATAATTTATGTTTTATGAATAACAAATATTTATTCCATGATTCAAGATTATGATCTATAAGGTGTGGGGTCTGATTTTCAAATGTTATGCCCACGTTCTCACATGCCTATGTTAAAGTTATGTTTTCCCTTATAGAGCATCTAATCTGACCATTTATTTTATTACATTTCCTGGGATATGAATAAAGGTATTAAGTAGGTGAAATAAAGAAGAATATATTCATGGGAAACATATAATATCATTCACTAAACCAGATGTTTGTGTTATATGTTTCTAAAAGAACTAAACTATTATCATCCTTTGGTATATGATTGTGTAATGTAATGAATATTCATAAAAAAGATGTAATATCCTTGTATGAACCTCCATGGTAAAGAATTTTTCTTTTATTTTTTATATATTTTCATATATATTATATAATCAAATATTTATATTTGCATACATAAATATACATTTATATATAGATTTATAAATTCATTTATATTAAGGCATGTTTCTGTGTATTTATGTATTTATATAATTTTTATAGATAAAATATAAGTATAATGTATGTTAATATAATTATTTTTATATACATATATATATATATATATCTATGTGTGTGTGTTAATGATAAAAATAATATTATTAATTAATATTATTAGTATTACACCTATTTTTAAAACTGTAACTATTATATGATGGTTTTATAAATATTGTAAATTTATTTTATGATTTATATAATGCATAAAATACAGCAAATAAATTTATATTAAATATTTATTTATGTAATAATATACATTTATATTATATCATTTATACAAATTTGTACATACATTCAAAATTAAATATATTCCTATAATTAAAAATATATAATATAATTAAATAACTTATAATAAATTTACTGGTTTAATTTATAATTAATACGGTACACGAAAAAATATGTAATATCATTTTATATATAATATATATATAATCAAATATTTATAATATATTATATATAGTATAATTATATAATATATATATTTATATTTATAATTAATTTTGTCTTTATTATATGTATTCATATAAATAATATAATATACATGTATTTATATATAAGTAAATAATATAAATGTATTTAATTTAATATATTCATAAAATAAATCATAATATAAATGTATTTAATACATGTATACTATTTATAAAACCACAAATAATTACATATTTATATTATGTATACCAATATATATGTATGCATTATTGTTTATATGTATCAGTATTTATATAAAGTAATTAATTAATGTCATTAAATATATTTGATTATAATGTATTTAAATAAAATTATATAATGTTATATCTAATATATATAAATATATATATAGACACACACACACATATTAAAATTTCATTATGAAATATTTAAAAAAGGTTAATGGGTTGTAAACCCCCTCTAAAAAATATTTATACATATATTTTTCCAAACAAGTATATTATGTATAATTACACACATAAATATTCCTATATAAAAATAATTATACTTTATAAATACATTTATATCAAACACACATAGTATATATATATATGATATATTTATACTAACACGCACACACACATGTATATTTAAATAATTATTTATTCATATATATAATTATTTAATGTATTTATATAATGTCTATATAAAATATGTTTATAAGGTATTGAAATATATTCATATAATACCTATATACCAACAAATATATTTATATTTTATAAAAGTTGATATTAAAAAATGAAAAAAATAGAGGGGGTCAAAACGCCCTTTAATTTTTTTTCTATATTTTTGTAAAGGTTTTGTAAAATGAATGAAATCATGTTTGAAAATTTATTTCATAAGGGGTTGAAACCACCTATAATCATAGATATTAGAGTTTATTGATAAAACCTCCACTAATTTTATGGATTACGGGTGGTTCTAACCCTATTAATTTTAATATATATTTTAGTGGGATTTATGTAAAACATTCAATAATTTATATAAAAATTAATTTTATATGGTGTTAAAACCCCCTCTAATTTTAACATTAGAAAAAAAATTATTCCCTAGTTCATCACCATAGGGTTCCACTATTCATTTGGTAATGAATAATGATAGTCATTATATCATTATATTGATTATCATGAAGATGAAAAGATCACTATTAAGAACATGTAACTTATACCCCATATCAGTAATTTGTTTGATCAATAATGAGGTGATCTATACATTTTAATATTTACCTTCATTATCATTATCAAAAATAGATGGTTAATAAGGGGGTAATACCCATAAAATTATTATATATGAGGTATGTGCATTATGAAAATATATTAATTCTATTTTTACTTAAGACTTTCTCTAATATTTAAATCAATTTAATGAATAACATATTTCTGGATTACTTTGATTAGTATGTGGTAGAAATTATAAATGATATTCATATATATTATAAGATAATATAATATAATTAAAATTTAATAAGAAATGATCTAAATAAATTATGGATGGAAAAGTTGAATATAAATATTTAGAAGTGCAATTTTAGGCTCCAAAATGTAACATTATTGGGTCATATAATCTAATGTGTGTATTTATATGGATCCTCTAAATATTGAAGTTATTTAATATTGGCCCAACCAACCATGGTTACAAATATTTGTAGTCTTCTTATATTATAAGGATATAATCAATAATTTGTAAGATATTTCACAAGACTATATGATCCTCTCTCAATGTTTATTGTGAATAAGGTTAAGTTCTTGTGAACTGATTAACGTGAAAAGAATTTCATGGAACTGAAAAAAAGGTTGGTTAGAGAGCTAATGATCAAGCTGACCTATAATAAAGAAGGTTTTGTTATCTATTTTGATGTATAAAATTAGGTATCAGTATGTTCTCTCAATAATGATATGGTGATATAATATTCCTCATTCTAATTGAAAATATATGATGAAAATTACCCAACACATGACTTGGAGCTGTGAGCATTAATTTGTGTGATAGATATATTAAGAAACTATCTTTATAGTAAAATGTTATATATATATATATATATATGGATCAAAAAAATTTGAAGTATATATTCTCTTATAAATTGATAAATAGTTTTCAGAGAATGTGGTTGAAATTGATTAAATATTATGAATCCTCAATAATTTACCCCCCATGGAAGGTGAACATGGGGGGATGACACTCTCAGTCTAAAGGATGATACATGCTCGTCCATGATGATGATATAAAGAGAGACAATAATTCTAGATTTAAAAAATGGATATTTAAATCTTTGGGAAAGGGTATATATCCTAAAATTTTTAGATACATATTCAACAATCTGTTAATGATTAGATTAAAAACACACAAGAAAAAGATGGAGAATTATAAAAGAAAGGGAGAAATGTTCTGGAGATCAACCATTATTATGATGGAATGATACGTTTTAGAGACCAATTAATTTTCCCATAAATATGATATTTTTGAAAATATTTATTGGATAAATATCATTATTATTAATTATCTATTTTTCTTATAAGTATAGAGATGTATAGATATCTAAAAGAGTATTTACTAGGGTAAATTAAAAAGAGAGATATTGAAGATTGTAAATATTAGTTCTTGGTGTTTAAGAAAGTTAATAATGAGATATATAATTCTAATGGGATGTTAAAAACCATTACCAACAAATACGATGTAAATGGTAAAATGTCTCCATGAACTTTATCAACATACTCTTAAAAACATCTATATAACATAATGTTATCAGGATATAGTAAATTTCTATAGGAATTTATCAAACATAATTAATAAAAAATAGTATTTGTCTTTTGATAAAATTTTTTGAATGCACATTAAGTGTTTGGTAATGTTTTATAGAGTATGAAATTTAATTATATCTGAATAGGGTCAAAGGTTTACCTTAATTTTTTTGAAAAATATTCACTAAGTTATGGATTCACTATTGTGTTTCAGTACTGATTATCATCACCAGAAAGATAGAAAATCAATAGTAACCATTAAAACCCTATAGGATATATTAATATATTTTTCCATGAGATTCTAAGGTTCTTGGAATCAAGTCATTCATCTTATTGAGATTTTTTAAAATAATATATTTCATTCAAGAATTTAGATGGCATCGTATAAATCCCTATATGGAAGGATGGGATGAAATATAACATGTTGTGATAAATTTGGAGAAATAAAAAATATAGAATCTGAACTGACTGAGGAGATGTAATAGAATGTTAGATTCATTCAGCAATACATACATGTGTCTTAGAGTCAATAGAAAAGTAATTAAAAAAATCATCAGTGATATCCAGAGTTCAATTTTTGTGATAGGGTATTATGATAAATATATAGTTGGAAAAATATTATTAAATTTGGCAATAAAAGAACTTTGAAACAAAGATATATAATTTCCTTTTAAATTCATTATTTTATTATGAAAATTGTTTATCATTTTTCACTTCCACTGAGTCTGTCTCAAGTTCCTGATGTGTTCCATGTATCTATCCTATGGAATTACATACCTAATCTTTCACATATACTAAAATCAAAGTAAATACCACAAGAATAAGATATCTCTTATGGGGAATAACTAGTGGAGATTATGGATCATATAGTTAATGTTTTTTAAAGTAATACCACTCCCCATGTCAATATTTGGGGTGAAAACTTATGCTATAGGAAGATACGTGGGAAAATGAGGATGTGATGGGACAAAAGTATCCTAATTTTTTTTGTATTAGAGTGACATAATTTTGAGGTTGAAATTTTTATAATATCGGTAGAAGGTGACACACACATATTTTTTAATATATTTATTTTTTAAAAAATTATATTTCTTTATCTTTCATTATACACATGCTTGAGTTTAAAAGAATTACAATATACATATTATTATTTAATAAAATAGTTATAAAATAATAATTAAAATTGGAGATATGAATATGAATAAACACATTATGATAAAAAAATTATAAATGTTTTATATAATTTAAATTCATTGGTCAATAAATAAGTACTAAATTGTCAGTAAATCTCATTTTATTCTTCAAAATTGCATTTTCTTTAAAAATGGGTTTTATTATTTTTTGTGAGAAAATATTATAATTTACTTATTCCAAATTTAGAAATGTTATTTGAAAAAATTATATCATTTTCAAAAAAATCATATAAATATTTTCTTTGGTTGAAATTATGATATTTTTCTAAAAAGTTCAATTTTACCCTAAAGAGTGAAAATAATGTTTTTATTGAAAGCTGCCTTTTAATTTCATGTATTTAAAAATAGTCATTTTTCATTAAAAATATTTCAATGGATCATTACATAAAATATATTATTAATATTTTAGTGAATTTAAGTGGAATCCATTAGATATTTGATTTTGGTATTAAAAACAATCTATACATAAGAAAATATTTTTTTAAAACCCTTTTAATCAAATTTTCCTGGTTTAATATTAAATTTAATTCTTCCACTTTAGTGAGTTTAATTTTTAAAAAGGGATTCAATTTTTTCTATCAGAATGTTTAGTTAAATTCACTTGGGTCAACTTGTTGTTTTTTTCATTTCGAAGAGCAATGATTGTAAATATTTATCATCTCTGTAAAAGTGGTAAAATTAGGATAAAACAATGGGGTAAAGATTTAAAATGTCTCTAACACCTTAATTTATAATATTTTATGGGTTAATTTTTACCAAATATATTTTTAACAGGTTTAATAATTTATTTTAAAAACATTGTTTTTTATTTTGGAGTGCCATATTTAATTTGGTGAAGATAACTTATTCTTTCTTCAAATTTAAAAATATTTTTAGTCTTTTTCAATTATTATGATGTTTGGAATATGAAATTATGTTTTAAATTTTTTCTGATCCTAAAAACATTATTAATATATTATTTAACCAAAATAATCTTGTAACTAAATTTATTACCACATTTCATGGTTAAATTATTTTTACTCGTAAATTAGGTATTTTATCAAAAACTATTTTTCCTGTATTTTGTGTCCTTATATTAAAAGTAAGTTATTAAACCTATATAAATTTAGTCTAGTAAAATTGATTGAATATTTGGAATCTTATTTTTCATATTTTATCCAAATAAAACATTTATTTTTGGATATATAATTATGTTATTATGGACAAAATTTGAGTTATCATGGTAATGTTAATATGAGTTTTAAATAGTTTTTCTATAAGATAAGGATTAAAATGTATCTAAATTTTTTTGAAAAGTGATTATGTATTTATATTTATACCTGATTAAATATTTCTTTTTAGTTTTTTAAATTTTCCAATTTCGAATTATTTTCATTTATATAAATATATATTATTTAATATTTTATGAAATTCCATATGTGTCCACTCCCACACTTATAAAAGGTTACCCATTTTTTTATACTTTACACCACATTGAGCCATATATATCAACCAAAACATACCAAATTCTCTTATAAACTTTCCTATCCCTGATGTAGTTGTTCTGATATTCTTAATATTGTATACTTATGGTCCTTAATAAGGGATCTAAAGGCATCCAGGTGAAGGAGAAGTAATCATCTTACCATAAACAATATATTTATTTATCTAACACTTATAAATATATGTCATTAATAGTAATATAATAAATAAAGTATGAAAATTATGATAAAAATTTATTATAATTATGTAACAATTGTTATTTTCCATCTTTTCCATCATATGAGAAGTGATGGTATCACTGGTGCGTATATGTGGACAAGACATCCAAGTTATGATAAAGTAAATTTTCCATGAATATATTTTATTGGTGTTTATTATGATGTATTTAAAGATTATATTTTATATTTATTAAATATTAATTATTTTGAAATTATAATATAATATATACCTTTATATATTCCAACACGTTGAGAAATGATAACGTCGTTTGTGGGTCCTTTTGGATTACCACCTCTGCAACGTAATGTGAGTTGTTTTTTATTTTTGGTTTACTTGGATGGTAATAATAATTAATTTAATTTATATGTGTGTTTTTTTTGATATATTTATGTTTTATAATGATAAAATAATATTTATCATTCATTCTTTATTTTCACTATAGAATTAAAATAGTAATCTTGCGTACAAATGACATACTGTCCCTATTAACAGTGTAATTCATTTTTCTATAGCAAAATTTTATGGATAATTCTAAAAATTTATATAATGAATATACATTATATATATTTCATTAATAAAATTACATATATTATGGAACCATGATCAAATTATAGGTATATATACTACAGTAATGAAACTTCCATGAAGAATGAAGAGTTATTATAAAAAATAGTGATTTTCATATTACATTGTTAATAATTGGGTGATAAGATGTTATGAGAAATTAATATATATTATGATATGTATCAATATTTTTATATAATATATTTATAATAAACATATATTTATTATACTATATATTTGAACATTTACAAATCAATATAAGGCTTATGTATGATATTTATGTTTCAATTCCATTTTAATAGGGATTTTTTTATAATTGAATTTAAATAGAGTAAATTATGTGATACTTGGATGATAAACCCCATTAATTTTTCTTCTCTTGTGGAAATTCATTTAATTTTAATTTTATAGTATCAATTTTTCTATGAGATAATTAAAATGTTTGGGAATTGTTTTTTGAGAAAATGAGACTTTATTTCCTCTTTAGTAGGTAATCTTTTTCTTTGATGTCCATGTATTCATAAAAATATTTTCAAAAATGTTTCACAAATATATTATTATTTTTTTAATTCATATTTATCTATATTTTAATTTTCTAAATAAAATAAAATGAATATTTTTTTTATTTTTTTTAGAAAATTAATTTTCTCTTTTTACCAAAATTATGAAAGGATTTATTATTTTTAATATACATGGCTTGAAAAAAATTTCTTATTATCATGAAAAATTAAATATTTGAAGATTACTTTTGAAGATTCTATGTTTATTTTTACCAATATGGTTTCTATAGTTTAACACCCATAAAAATGTGAGACATAAAAAGAGAAATGTTACTACACATGTCAGCAATGTACACCTTTCTTTTCGAGACCCTATCTAATTTGAAATCGATAGTTAAGATTTCTAGGCCTTGTGTAGTAATTAGGATTGGTGATCTCTTGAGATTGTTACCATGTTGTGTGAAAATGTGGAAAAAACAAACTATGAGAGTATGTGTTGGTCTATGGGTATAATAATTCATCTGATAAGCAACCCTAGTGGGTTATAGCCTGTGGTGTTATCAAAATCCATTCATGGTAATAAAAGAGACATGTGGGGTCAGGTGACATGGTTCATGGCTGGAGGAAGTATGGGTAATGTAAAATGAAATTAGATACAATACTCATCGTTAAGTCTTGAGGCACAACCTGGGTTTAATGAATGGGGTCCACAATGAGTGGGTTTAGATTTAAATGGGGGGTTATAATACCCTTGGATAATTGAGAGTTAAAAAGTATCGTTGTTACTACCCATGCCCCAAATAATTATGTTATTTATTAGGAGACTTCCTGATTAGAAATCCATAGTTTATAATGCCTATAATAGAGAAGTGATAAATATGGGTGACCTCCTTTAAAGTTTCTCCGGCTGTGTGTGAGTGAGGAAAAACACATATAAAGAAGATGATTTATCCTATGGGAATAGTCATTAGTCTGACAAGAAAACCCAATGGATAATAGCCTATGGTGTGATGGGATGGAAACAAAATGGAAATACCAGAGATATAAGGGTTTTAGTCACTAGGATTATGGCCTGGGGATGGATGGGTTGTGAAACATAATATTTATTGAATTGTTTTATTTTAACAAAGCTAATTTGAAATGAAAATGTTATATCCCCTAATAATTATTCCAAAGACCATTTTAATACATTTTAAAATAATGATAACATATTATTATTATAATTTAATGGGTCTATAATCCAATGAAACGATCCTTATTATTTTTGAATATGGACCATTATTGTGATGATGAAATTTTTATACAACCCATTTATTACCCATAGGTAATGCTATGGTGATATAATGTTTTTTTTGATCTTATGATATTAATATGAATGAATTATGATTATGTTAAATTTATGTATATTATATCCATAAAAATGAATTAGTTTGTGTGATATTTATATCTCATTACATGATGAAAATAATTTTGTACATGATTTTTAATAGCATTGTTCACATATTGAGTCATGACTAAGAATTATTTCTATTTATACTCACCTAAAAATGTGTGGATAGTATTCTGAATAAATTTTATACATCTTTATGTGTTATAATGAAAATTTTCAATCTATGAATAAAATATTATTTTAGGATGTTATTTTATTAATATACATTCTCAATAATATGATTTCCGAAACTTATGATGACACATTCCAATATTGTGACTATTTGATGTTGATGGTTTCATTGACATTTTTATTGATAATTCTTCTATATATGAATTTATTTTAGATATTATGATCTGTGTTTTCTTTTCTAGGTATGAATATTTTATGCTGAGAATATTAATTTTAATTTTTTATCATACCTTTATGATAATTTTATCCCCTAATTATTGATTTATCAAATATTTAACCTTACTGACCATCTAAGCTGATAAATTTTTAATTTTCAATTCCCCATTTTACGGAAAATGATTCAATGTATGTAATTTATAAGAATAGAAAAATTAGGGATGATAATAGTGGGATATTTTGAAAATATTTCATGTAATAAGAATAATAAATATCTAGTCTCCAAATAGACTAAACCTTTACGATCATTGCAAATGAATTATTGTGAAATGTATTGAATATACATATAAAAATATGAAATATTTTTGAATTTTGTTCTTAGGTAACTTTTTTGGAAATATGCATTTGAGGCCTTATCAACCAAATATAATCTAAAACCCCATTATTTATATCTTTTTTAGTCTATTACCAATGAATTGTGTAATAATATAATTGAAAATTAATGGGTTCTCCCAAAAGTTTCCCATTCATAACATAATGATTGGGAAAATTCCCTCAATTCATGCCACAACCATTAAATTGAATAAATTCAAAAAAAACTACATATTTCTCCTACTATAATACAATCTCAGTTTTATAAGCCTATATTCTCTATTAGTTTTCTTTTACCCTTCATTTACAAGGATACTTTTAAGAAAAAGAAAAATATATTAAAGTGAGATTTCCATATTCCTTAACATTATTAATCTTAATATTTCCATTAAAAACTATCCTTACCAAATTAATATGATAAATATATTCACATAATTATATTAATGTATAAACCTTTATTTATACTTTTCCCTTAATTTATAAAAACTAATGAATGATAATCGTGTGTTTTGCAGTTTACCTCTCTCATGATGTAATATTTTTCAATTTCCATCTTGATTTTATTTATTTATCCAAAACACTTAAAATATGATTCACGAACATACTAAGATATCATTCTTATTCCATATTTATTATATTATACACTTCTTTAAACATATTGACTCATTGAGGTATAGCATGTTCATATTTTCTTCTATTTAACCAATTAATTGAATAATGGTTTACATATATATCATGGTTTACATATTTTGTTTATATAAATTTTATAATAATTTTTTTGACTTATTATAAAAATATTATCTTATTAATTAAAATCACTGAAATAAGACGACACTAACTCAACATCTACATAATGATAAAAACCAATATAATAATTAAATAACATATGATAATAAATAGTATGTATGAAATGAAATATAGATGAATAAGTTTAATAATAAGGTATATAAGAAATTTAATTTCGTTTTTTTGGAAGTGAAGTTTAGGTGTAGATTGAATTTGGGACAAAGTAAGGGTTGCATCTCAAAATTCATTTCTTTTAGACAAAAATGATTTTTTTAACTAATATCTAACTTATATTGTGTATGTATGGAAAAATGATTTTTTTGAATAATCCATGATATCATTCGTGGGACACATAGAAACCTGTGATTTTAAAGCTTCTAACGACTTTGATTCAAAAAAAATTGTAAGAAATTATTTGACTCAAATATTAATTCCATGAGACAAATTTATTAAAACACCATGTTTTCTTTTTCATTGTGAAAATATAAATCATTATCATTTCATGTTAGTTTTTATTATATGTCATGATGTTCAATGTTTTATTCCACATCTATTCTCTCATGATGTTTTACTCAAATATTTCAATATTTGTAAGGGGTTTTCATCTCAATTTCCTTTCATTGAGACATTATTCATATTTATGAATATTTTTTATTTAATTTCTGTTTATAATTAATTTTTGATATAATATCTCAAAAAATAATTTTTTATTTGGGTATCTGAATTTATATTTCATTACACTTACCCTTTATGAGTTTTTCTTATAATGATACTCAAGCTTTAAGTATTTTTTTAACTTTTTCCTATTAATAATTATCTTTTAAATATGATAATACATCTAGTGAATTTGTAAAAAAATTTATTCTATATCATATATAATTTTTTTCATCTAGAAATCATTGATGAAATTTAATTTTCCTTTGCCTAAATTTAAATCATATTTTTTTAAATCTTTTAAGTGATGTGGTTTCCATTAAAGGTTTTTATAAATCATTATTTTAACACATATTTTTTTTACTTTAACTCCATATTTTTTAGATATTCAATTATTTTTATTTAATAAAATGAGGAAATTTATTTTATACTGACCTTATTTAAAATATTTTTAAAATAAAATAATTTTTAATTTTATGTATGGGTCTTATTTGAAAAATAAATAATATTTTTAATGTTTATGTGTGAATGAATCTTTCCACCACCTTGTATGTTTTATTTAAAAATTCCTATCTATATTATCATAATTTTAGAAAGATGTTATTTCAATTTATGTTATATGAAATGTTTCTTTTAAAATGATTCTAATAAAAATGATTATTTTTTCAAAAAAATATCCCGAAAATGCTTAATGAAGGTATTTTTCTTCTATGTGTACTTCCATTAACATAACTTTTTCCTAAATGATTATATTTTTCAAAATATTTTTTCCAAATTATTTTATTGGATAAATTTTATATTTTAATTTTATTGAAATAAATGATTCATCACAGGTGTTGAATATCCATATAATTCAATTTTTATAAACACGTTTTTTTCTAATATCATTCCTTCTTGAATACCATATTTTTGATTCATTTGTTTGAATGGTATTTAAAAATATTATTATGTGTTTATTTATATGGGGAATTTTTGAATCAGTCATATATCCAACACCTATAGAGTGTAAATACAATGTATTATCTTATTAGAGGAAAATTAACCTATAAATACTATTGATTACATTGGATACCCATTTAATTTCAATGGGTTTTTCCTGATTATTAATAGAACATTAAATAATTGTCTTAGTTCAATACATTTGTAAAATTATATGAAACCCATTACCATTCTACAAGTTATTTTCATAATGATTTGTAAATGTCATGAAAACAATTTTGTTTTTATGGGTTATTTTATATTAGGATGATTGTTTTTTAGTGGCACAAAAATGTACAGATAATGGGATGGGTAAGAAATATATCTCTCTCTAATTCATTGTGAAAATATTTATATATCCGGAGATAAAATTTATATGGGAGCATCTTAGTGGTTATCTAGGTTCACAAATCATGAGCGTGATAGAATTTATCATTTATCACAATTTTATTTGTTACTAATTTGGTGGGTAGATAATGTCACAAAGAGAGAAATAATATTGTTCTAACTATTCCTCTTTCTTTCCAAAATTCTTTATACCATGTTATATGATTCAATCTTTATTTATTCATTTCATAGTAAAAGTGTTATAGTTTGAGATAATATGTCTATCTTTTATGGCTATAGTTA
Source organism: Viscum album (assembly GCA_963277665.1). Lineage (NCBI taxonomy): Eukaryota > Viridiplantae > Streptophyta > Magnoliopsida > Santalales > Viscaceae > Viscum > Viscum album. The sequence continues at coordinate 1,583,829,428 of OY728141.1, read as the reverse complement.
AGACTTTTTTATTTATGATTATTTTTATTAATAATTTTTCCTACAACATTATGATTTAACCATGATGGCCATTCATATGTCATCCAATAAATTTCATTTCACCTCACCCATTCCAATGTTTATCATTTATCAGGGATTTTTTTTGAATAATAACAGATTAGATTTTTATGGAAGGGTATATTATGAGAAAAATGTGGGGGAGATAATGAATGACTTGTTATAGTTTAAGATAACTCTCTCATAGTAGTAATAAAAATGTACTTTGGTTGAAAAATACATTAGTTTTTTATTAATGTTTTTTACTAATTATATAAAATAGTAAACATAAATGGTATTGGGAATGTATTATAATGAAATATTTTCATTATGACATGTATTTAATGGATAATTAGGTTTAAGGTTATATAGAGGAACTCCATGTAACCATACTAAATCCTTTAAATATATTTTAAAAGGATGATCTAAAAGAATATATCATAAATATGAGAGAAATTTCTGAAACATGTTAATAAATAAACAATAATCCAAATTGAATTGTTACCTCATAATGTTTTTATAAATACCACCATGAAATCTATAGATATATTTTACCTTTTCCAATCCAGTACCGGAAAAGGTTGAAGAATCCCTTTATTTCATTTTTATTTTTATTTAACCAGGTGAAAAGTGAATCATTTCATTTTGAACTATATAATATTATTTTTCATTCCATCCCTTCAGTAATACTCTTGAAGGTCTCTACACAACTTTATACTACTACAATGATTAGAAATGGGAGATTTACAAGGTTCACTGAACCATTCCATTATCAGTTGGGAAATTGCTGAAATTAACAATCTTTTTCAAAAAATTCAAAACACATTCGTTATCAGTGTTAAATTACATAAACTAACCTTTATTACTAGTTTCACATTTTCATTAATATCATGATCTTAATTCTAAGATTTTTTTTTATGACAATGATGACTATACTTACACTTGAAACAAAATAGTGGAAGTACCAGTAAATAAAATTTTTTAATACAACATTTATCAAACCATTTACCAAAGGATCAAATTCCAAACATAGTATGGTTAGTTATGCATTATATTTTTTTCTCAATCAATTATATACATTAATTTCATTTACAAAATGGAAGATAATTGTTTATTCATAATAATTTAAGAGTTATAGTCATCTTCTATCCTCATGTTCAAATATTTCATAGTGAATATATACTCAAAACATTTATGATTAGTATATATTTCAAACATTACTTATTATAAATGATGGATCTCAATTTTCTATGTGAAAAACAAAGAATATATTATCAGATCATGTGGAGGAAAATTTATTACATGGGGTTTCAACTACTGCAAAGAAATATCAATTACCTAATCATTCCGCATCAAAACAAAACCAAGTCCCTTAATTGGAGAATCAATATAAATGAAAAATTCAGTATTTATAGAGGGATGGGATAAAAATTAAGAATTCAATTGTCTTATTTTCTCTTCCTAGAAATATTCATCACAATATTCTATATAGATTAATTTAAATACTTTTCAAGTTAACATATTGAGTTTTTATAAATCTGGTAGTGTTTTCTTAAAATCCCACTGGTAGTAATGAAATAATCAATGAAAAATAATAATCTTTAGGAAATATTTATCTCTTATCCATTAATAAGCTAAATATGTTTCAGTAGAGTTAACAATTCTTACATATTTATAAATGAAAATCCTAAGTAAAGACATATGTTGCACCTGAAAATCACATTACTAAATTTTTCATATAACATATTTTCTTTCGATGTTTTAATAACAATATATAAGTCCTTTAATGATCCTCATACATTTATATTATACCAAAAAATCAACAATAATAATAACAAAACACATATCCAAATAGTCATAGAAGACTCTTTTCCTAAGATCCCTAAAAACATAGTTTACTTTAGAGAACCCGAAGTGAATAGAAAAAAAACTCATAATGCATAAATCTTGTGTGAAACATTATAATATGAATATCAACCTAATTCACCTTCAACATATGGTATCCTAACCAGAAAAAAGTTATAAAATTAATACTCTCCAAACATTTGATCAATCAAATCATCATTATGTTGTAAAAGATACTTTAATTTATCAATTATATTTTTAAGGCTCTATATTCAATAAAAGTACCATTAAATAATATTTATTTTTTTAAAAAAATAGGATAACTCATTGTTGATGTGATAATATGAATGATTTTTTTTCATGAAACTCTTATAAATACTTTTTCAATTTCAGAAGCTCTTTCTAATACATTCAATAAGGGGGTTTTGAAATTGGATTAGCATAAGGAACTATGTGAATAGTAACCTCAACCTCTAGATCATTAAATGTTACTATAAAATCATATTGAAATTCATCTATATATTACATTATAGTTATCAAATCACTAATATGTATATAATCTATTTTTTCACCAACATGTGATGGGTAACAGTCAATATCATCTTTAATTAATTTATAATATTCTTAACATGTTATCAAAGTAATGAATTATTGAATATAACATTTTTAGAACTGAAATTATATTTATAATGAAAAAAAGAAATCACATTTTGAATGAAAATATGAAATCAAATCCATACCCATAATTATATCATTGTCCAATATTGGAAGATCAATAATATTTATAGGAAAACTGTCCCACTAATAACAATACTATGATTCCAATAAAAAAGTGTTCATTAATACCTCTACTGGGAGTTTTCACCAAAAGTATTATCTTATTTTCAAGATCTGATATTACCATTATACATTAAAATTTATAAAAAATGATAGAATGAAAATGCAGTGTAAATCAAGGAATTGGAATAACTCAGAAGCATAGTAAGGTATATGTCACCAAGTCATTATATTTACAATCATCAATTGTAGTAATTGATAATAATTTTCCATGCCATTTTTCTATTGAACTTGGTTCTTTGTAACATGAGTAATAAAACAAGGAACACATTAGAATAATTCCATAAATAATTTCGATTAAAAAATATCAAAATTTCTTGTATTTTTGTTACACAGTTGTTGGACTAGTCAAAACTCTTTTATTTATAATCATAATCCATATGAACAAACTTACCAAGTTTGTAATAGTCTTAAAATCCCATAAAACACTCCCTAAAATGTATTTTATTTCAGTTGGACCATACTGGGGTATTACCTATAGATTTATTAGATGATTTATCTCCTTTTAATTTTACCTTGATCAATTTATACATTTATCATCACAAGACACATAAGATTTAGAAAAATACATCTGAAAACTCCCATAATATTTCACAACTATATCATGATTTTGATATTTCGTAGAGAACAATTATTTTCTCAACATTTGATTCAATAATGAGTAAATTAAATTAATTTTACTATAGTTTTCTAAAATACAATTCAATGTATTCCTAAAAAATCTTGTAAAATTTTCATCATACATGGCTAAGAAATCCTCCTCATTTTCCCTTAATTCCATGAATCGTGTCTCCATTCTGAGTGAGGTAGACTTGGGGATATATTTATCTGAGAAAATATTATAAAATGTATATCAATCCGTGTAATTAAACTTAACTATCTCTCTAGTATTCTAATTAAATGACCACCATCGATCAAAATATCATAAAAAATTGTATTTATTAAGTATTTACTTTTAAAATTATAAACATCACATGACTTCAAATATCATTTCAATAGCATTGATCCAACCATTATATACCAGTTGATCTAAATTTTTACAGAATTCTGGATGGTGATTTCTCAAAAAATCCTTTATACCAGACGTGTTCCTTAATTGTAAATTTTACTACTCTCTAACATGAATCGCACAACCATTTATAGTCTTTGTAATATAATCCACCATTATATAAATCCTCTTCATTGGAGTTCCAACAAATCATGGCTACTGATTTGGAAGGATATTATCCTCTTAATAACATCATACTTAAACTTATTTGTTTTCATTATGGAAAACCTTTTTTAACAGACATAAAGTAGACAAGTAAACATTAAAATATTCAAATTATATATAACCATAAATTATAAAATCTCATGTGTACTTTATTAATATTATACTACCTTCTATATTTATTTAAAACATCCCTCAGATACCAACTAGGAGGATATATACTTTAAGAAAATAAAAATTATTTTTTTTATAAAATAAATCACTTACTTGCTTTCGAAAAATAATTAAGATTATATTTTTAGTTAACTATATTTTCAAATAGTTATGATTGGTTTTATGTTTATTCACTCAGTTAATAACAACATATATTTTTTGAAAAAAGTCATTAGGTTTATTCATAAACCCTTATTAAGATAATATTATGATCAAACTAGTACCTCTAAAAAATGGATAATGATTTTAAGAATGTATTTGGAAATAAATTATCCCAGATAAAAGGCTCTTGAAGTGTCAAATAATAGGGGTGGTGTTCTTTTATAAGTCATTGGATGGGAACCCTTGAATTTAATTAATGTATTAAATTAATATAAAATAATTTTCTTGTTAATGTGGAACCAAATTGATATATTTGAAATATAATATGATGCATAAGTTAAATTATCTCATTAAATTAATATTTAGACATGTTTTGGGGTTGTCTTTACCCTTATAACTTAATTTTAACCCTCACCTTTAATCCTTTTGATGTCACTCTGCTATAAAAGTTTTTTTACTCTTTATGGGTCATGAAATTTACTACTAAAGTTCAAGTAACCAATAAATGGAAGATATTTGATATTATCAAACACAACCCTTTTAGTTGTCCAATTATATTTTTTTATGAATTTTAATTCATTTTATAAAATATTATTTAATATTAGATTTAATTAAAGTTATTTTTAGGACTATTCATATAGTTTATATAAAAGAAATCAATATTGGAATGTAATTAAAATATAATTTTTCAAAACTAATTAATATGTAATATTTATCTTCAAAATTCCTATAATACAATATTTCACGCTTGTTGTATTACCATTAATGATTTTAAAATAATTTACATAATTTCTCTATTATGGGAACAAGTATTGTGTTAGTGTTTTGTAAGAATTTAAAGTAATTATTCCATCAATAAAAAATAAAAATAAAATCTCTTGATAAAAAATTTTAATTTTTTCAAATAATGAAAAAATATTGGAGATACTATCACAATGAAAAAAGTTATAGATATTAAAACGGATTGATATTTTCTATTTATTTTTCACATAAAAAATTTATGTTTTTCATTAAAGGATGTTGTCAATTAATATCAAAGCCTTTTAATTTATGACAATTACAGTAAAAAAGCACTCATAAAATGAAATAAAGTAATGTTAGTGGATAATTTTAATGTCCAATCGTACAATATTAAATTTAGTTTACCTATTTTCCCTTTATCATGGTGACAATATTATTATCAATTATATTATTATATATGTTTAAAAAGATAAAGGTACTAATTTGAAAAATTTATACCTCCTCATTAGAAACATGGAATCCATTTTATCATTTTCAAATTTTTTATGTTGTAGAAAGTACTTGTATAATATTCCTTCAAAAGTGACAACAATAGTTTTCTCGGAAAATTCCCTTTTAATATAAATTTTTTACACGAGAATCAAGTGAAATACAGATTAAAATGAAATTTATTATGTTATGTTTAATCAAAATAAACTAATGAAATTTCACAAATACTACAAAATAAAACATACCTTTATAAATACAAAAAAATATAGTTTTCTTAAAAATCCATATTTTCTATAATTTATAAAAACAACTTTTTTCTAAAACTTCCTAAAACTTGGCTCTAAGATAATTTTGAAATTATGATTTTTGAAATTTTAACCTTTTTCTAATATTACAATTCAATAATTTAGAAATTAATGAGTTAAATAAGACTACATAATACATGGAAATAAATTTAATTAGAGTAAAACCATTTCCAATATTTTTTAAAAGTTACTTCACATTTTTTCAATCGATATGAATCTATAAATATAAGAAATATTAATAATTACATGAATTTATTTACTATTAAAATTACCTTATATTTCAAAATACTTATGTCTCCAAATCGTGTAACCCTTTCTGAGCTATGGGGCCTATATATTTTGATTAATGATCACATATGGAGAGGATTCCATTGACCGAGTGTATCACAATGGGGAAAATTAGTTTTTTTAAGAACATTTTTCATGGAATTATTTGGATGAATTCTATATATATTTATTTCAATCATGTGAAGGTGATGAACTACCACCCTATCCAACATATTAATTATAATATGATAAATTCAATGGACTTATCAAGTTCTGGAAGATCAAATTTTGGTCATGATATTGTCTTATGTTAGTAAATAATATGGATATCACCAAATAATAAATTCAAGTGTCGTTATTGGAATTGTGAGTTTTTTTGTGATAGTTCATAAAACTATTAATTATATTAATAGTTTCAAGGAGGTGATTAATGTAGTTTCCATGATTTTCAATACTAATTTTCCATAGTATTTATCAAATACATCCTTGTGTTATCTAAGCCAGAGGGGGATTTTATAGAGAATATTTAATCTATGTTAAGTGTTATTTGTTTTCATCAGATACTAAGGAAGCTATTGAAGTTTGAGTTGCATGCTCGTGAGGTATTTTTCCTACATTATTCACTGACTTATCATGGATTATCCATAGATCATTACAATAGTGAGGAAGTTTTTTCTTGGGTAGACGACATGAATTCAATCGCGGGATGTTATCTCTTAAGGGTATCACAATATACAAACTGATTAATGTATCTATATTGCCCATGATGTTAACCTTTTTTTAGTTGTGTTCACCCAGATGTTGTGGTCAAAATATATTTTCAGTGAATGTTTTATAGTCTTTAAGGATCAAAATGGTCTAAATTATGTCTTCTAGAACAACAATAGGAATTCACAACATCAATGATTGATTGAGTTATTATAAGACTATGACATTATGATATATTTTACACCTGGTTAGGTAAATATTTTGGTATATTCCTAGAGTAGGAAGTCATGAAATGGTACCATGCGTGAGTTTTGAAACACTTAGAGAATAATGCAAGGGTGATTAGAATTGAACCTTGATTTGATAAAATAATATTGAAGAGGTTTTCATTTTTAGATGATGGTCTAGTAATATTTTGTACTATATGGGGAGGTTTTCGAGGTGAAGTATTATGAGGTAGAGGTTTGGATTTATTTTTTTATGATGAATCTTCTTATATTTTTTTAGAGGAGTTAAATCATTATGTATTTTTTTAGAGGAGGATTTCTATTCCTTTGGATTGATGATATGTTGTTACCCGTGAGTTATGGACACTAACCATTGTGAGTACATCATGATGTGGACAAGATGATTCAAGAATTTAGGATTTAGTTTTTGTGGAATTATATGAGGACCTTAGTTTTGGTATTTTCCTCTCAATGTTTAGCTTTCCAGATAGTTATGGTTGGGATTCATATTCTCAGTGACTTCTTTTATCCATATGATGTTCTCTGATGGAAGTGGTTGGACATGTTTATTTACATTGTCTCCAGTTTACATAGATCTCATGGTGGTTATGATTCCACATAGGGGATTGTGGACAACATCACAGAGTCAACTCACTTATTATAAATCAGGAAGGTAATCATAGTGGAGGTTATTTCATGTTAGTATCTAGAGGAGACATTGAAGCACTATAGTGTTCAGAAGATGATAATAATTGATCATGATCCCCTTTTCAACTACATGGCATTTAGATGTATTTTATGTTCTTTTTTATCTTATATATTCCATAAAACATATTCTCATATGTAGATTGATGGTTCAATATAGTGTTCAGATTAGATATTAGAAGGCATGTTGTGTGTGGGAATTCCCAAATTATGGATGTTATTATGTTAACATACACCCTTAATGGAGTTTTCATACATTAATATTTATCACTGCACTATTCTTTTATAACATTTCCCAACATTTAATGTATGAACATTCCAATATTTTTTTTGTTGGACCATGGTTATAGATTCATATTTTCTTAGATTAAAATTGGGTTAGAGTATGAAAAAAAATTAATAAGTGATCAATGAGGAAAAAATGAATGTGTGGGATCATTAGAAGTCCAATAATGATCAACACGGTAGGCTAATAGAGTTTGAAATTGGACGACACATTTTTATAAAGGTTACACCTCATTGTGGATAGAGAAGTGTAGGTTGTGCGAGTAAGATTCATATCAGGTTCATTGGACGTTTTTAAGTGATGAATCAAGTCATAGTTTTGCATTATCGGATAGAACTACCCACATAGAATAATCATATCCGTAATGTCATTTTTATATCATAGATGTGAAAATATCATCCTGAATATTTTCATATCATTGATTGGATTGAGATGGATGTTGAAGACACTATGACCTTTAATGATTATCCTATCCTGATTATGGAAAATTTGGATAATGTTCTGTTTGTGCATCCTGGTCTCTTAGTATTTTCCTTTGGAGGCATGGTGTCTTGGAGGATAATACTGGGGTTTGGGAATCGTAGATTCATGTTTAATATTCCATGACGTTTTTTTGTTTTCTTTATTTATTTTCTTTAGAGTTGATGAGTTTTATCTCTTTTTTCTTTATAATACTATTTCTCTTTATTGGTGATTTGGGGTTTTAATCATTGACTTTTTGATGTTTGGAAATTATCATGGTATAGAGAGGTCATTGAAAGCATCTCATAGTGTTATTATTTAGACTCCTTCCACTTCATCTAGGAGCCTTTTGATATTTTATGTTCATAAATTTGTTGTGAGGAATAAAATTAAGGGTCTTATAATTCTAGGACCCAACCATTGTGTTTTAAAAGGCATGGAGGTATTAAGAGTGTTCCAAATACATTTTCTTGTTTTTAACACATTTCATCCATCAGCTAGTCTATTGATAGATTAATCATTCCCTAATCTGGTTTTTTCACCAAATGTGTGGATAATATATTGATTTTATGTGTCTTGTTTGTGTATTTAATATATTATTCTTGCATTTTATCCTTAGGTTTAAAAATAATTCACTTCATGGTATCTTATTTTAGCCTTCCATTAGAATATATCCTTCATGATTCCATTCAATAGTTCTCTCAGTCTATCATTTTAGACCTATAGTCGATCCACAAATTTTGTGGTTGATCTTTGTTGAAATGAATCAGTTAAATCTTTTGATCAGTCACTATTCATGCATTCTATATTGGTTATTGAAATTGATCTATTAGTTTAGTTGACCACTTCTTATGTTATATTACCCATTAAGCAAGAAAATATTAAATTTGTACAAAATTCCTTAAATAAATAATTTCATATATGAAAATTTTAAAATGGGAATAATAAAATATTAAACTAATAATTATAAAAAATAAATTAAATATTGATTCAGAGTAGATTATTAAATATTTTAATTCCTTAAAATTGAATCTTTAAATATTTTATTTTGTGGGATCAGGTGGAATATGAATATTTTTAAAAAAAATGAAATTTTACTAATAATAAAGTAAATATATTGGTGTCTCATATATCTTATTTTAAAAGGAGATATGTTTTCTTTTATTACACTAATAGAGAAGTAACATATACCAACAGTTTGGAACTATTGATATAGATCCAAATTAGTGACCCTATACCAATGAATTTGGCCAAACTGTTTTATAGGTCCAAATTAGGGACCATATTCCAACGATTTTGGCCAAACTGTTGGTATAGGTCCACATAAGTGACCTATACCAATGGTTTTGGAAAAACCATTCATATAGTTCCAAATTAGCGACCCTATACCAAGAGTTTTGGCCAAAACATTGGTATAGGTCCATATAAGTTACTTATACCAACGGTTTTGTCCAAATAGTTGGAATATGTCAAAATTAGTGACCTATACCAAAAGTTTGGCCAAACACATTGGTATAGGTCCTATTTCTACTATGATCATCTCCTAATGTAGTTTTTTCAATGACTGTGTGGATTGTATATTGTTTTTAGGTGTTTTAGTTGTTTTTTCAATATATTATTTCTATAGTTTATCCCATAGTTTCACAATAATTAATTTCATGTTATCATAGCTTCATCATCCTATATAATATAGCCTTCCTGATTCCATTGAATTGTTCTCTCTGTCTATCAGTTTAGTCCTACAGTTCATCCACTAATTTTTTGTTTGATATTTCATGAAATCAATTAGTTATATATTTTGGTTATTACCTATTCTGGAATTCTATCTTTGGTATTACAATTGATTTATTATTTTAGTTGACCCTTTATTATGGTATGTTACCACTTAAGTGGAAAAATCTACTTTTGGTATAAAATCCCTTAAATACATAATTTCACATAAGAAATTTTTTTAATGGAAATAAGAAAATAATAATTATATAAAATAAATTTAAATATTGATTCAAAGAGGATTATTAAATATTTTAATTCATTAAAATTAAATCATTAAATATTTTGATTTGTGGAATGAAGTGGAATATGAATAAGTTTAAAAAAAAATTGACTTATCATCTAGTAAACATATGGGGGTATGATTTATCTTATTATAAAATGAGATATTTTTTCTTTTCATTTAAATTCCTTCCCCTTAAAATATAACTATCCTAATTATTTCCTCTTACTGTCTTAGAACCCCTTATCTGATCTCCACAAATCGTTTTCTTCTAATTTCTTTCCTATGTAAAACAATCAATTTGTATTATATCAAATAGTGTAAGGATTGTTTTTCAGAATGTTGGTTATTTTTTAATTTTTCTTTTATTTTTGATAATTGTAATCTTATAATTACAAGGTTTCCTTCATCTAAATGGGTGAGATTAACATTAAAATATCGTAATATATTTATATCACAAGAAAAATTATTATTTCAATGATATGAGAAACTTATTCACATTCCATGTAAATAAAGAATGATTACGGAATAATCTAGAAGCATTTAAAGTAAGAATAAAAATATATAATCACATGTTGATTAATCTGAATATTTTATTTATTTTTAAGGATTTTAAAAGAGGATTTTTTAATTATATGCATATATATTCTCTATGAGAATAAATTCAATCAATAAATAAATTCTATATCTTTGAATGATATTTAAATATCTATAAATTATTTCAGTTAGCTTAAGTATTTAAGATTTCTAATTTGTAAACTATATGTGAAATATAAAAGATTAATCCCATACAATAGTGTGAAAAAATATTATAATTTATGATGATGATAATTTATATAATTTTATATATCATAAAATTTAAATTTAAATTATCAAATGATAAATATATTTTATATTTTATGTTATGTGAGTTAAAAAATCATCGTGATTGTGATTTCATGTGGTTTATGTTTTCTTCATTCTATATCTTTTTGTTTATTAGGTAATGTGATAAATGTTTGCTAGCATTTTATTATTAATTTTTTAGAATTTTTACATACTAAAACTATTAATTAATGTATGATAAATTATTTTATAATTAAATTGATGAGGAATTATAAGAATAACTACCACTCATTGGATTTGATTAAACATTATCATAATGAATGAAGAAATTTTTGTTTCCTTATAGATATTATTGTCTACTACTATAGGTTTCCCTGTGGTATAAAAAACAAGGATTATAAATTGTTTAATTAAATATGGTGTTAAAATGATTTATTTCTAAAGAATAATTATGCAAGGTTGAATGAACATGTTTCGTTTTGTGGGAAGATTAAAAATTTCAATTACATAACATTAGAAACATTTCCTATCCATGGAAGATATATAGTTAATATATGTGTTATATATGGTATTAGTGTCTTTATATGATATTATGTGTCAATGATGACTTTGATATGGTTGGGAACCATGAAGAGAAATGATTTGGGATCCCAAGATGGTTTTAATGGTCAATAATTGTAACATAATGACACTTTGTACTTATCCACAATGGATTGTGATTAATGTTTGTGTGGTTGGGATTAGTTTAGAGGATGCTTTATCATATTTATTTTTAATACTTTTTAATGATTATTTAATGTCCTCATGGATTGATGTTATTTATTTGATCAGTTTCAAACTTATTGATGTAGTTATGATCTATAATTTAGAAGTGAATCTCAATGTGATTGCATAGGATGAGTCCTAGTGTACATGAATGATTAAGAATTGATAAATAAACTAAAAATGAATTTGGTTGATTCAGGGTTTTTGTAGATGACAATGAAATGCTTTTGATAGAAATAAATGAACTTATGGTGTTGAATTAACCAAGACTAGAAGACTAATGTTTTGACCATTGAAATTAAAATTTAATAATACTAATTAATAGATAATTAATTAATTAAAATGGATCCTTGATTCTAGAGTGTCTTTTAGGGAATTACACCGTTGTAGGGCCAGTGAGATATCAATTTTCATGATAAAGGATGATGAGTATAATCCTAGTTAGTTACCCAAAGTCTGTATTTGATTGATATTATTAATATTTTCAAATTTAATATTCTACCACATAAATTTTCATTTGAAGTATGACACAAAAATGTTTCTGGGGTGTTTTATCCTACATCTCTAATGGTGAGGAAATGGATGGATGACTTATTCATCTCCCACACTCTACCTTTGGCTTTAGTTACATATAGGTATATCACTATATATAATGTCTTGTAGTAGAGGGTGTATTCAAACCAGAGCTGTGATGGATCTCGTTTTTATTATAAATTTATGTGTGGGATGTAATGGCTTGAGGTATGGATCTTAATTTTGTCTAGTAGTGGTGGTTATAGCTTCCAAAATATGTATGTGAATGTGCTATAATTCCTTGAGGTATAATGTATTTATAAAGGTTATAATGGGTTCAAATTATACACCTAGTTTCTAGTAGGGATGATAATGATAATAAGGTTCCATTTTTTATATGTTATATTAATGTAAATTTAACTTATTTATCAGATATAGGATGGATTTATAATTTAATGTGATAAACATAGTATTTATGGCACTAGGGTATGGTAATGAAAGACCAGTGAGAAAGTGGAAGAGGTTTAAATTTAATTATATATATGATCTTGATATTTAATCATTTACTTTTATGTGAAAATTAGTGAGTGATGTATGGGTTGGATAAGAAACTGTTATTACATATTCAGATGACTAGTTAGTTTCATTTATATGTTTACTAGGCTTTAGTATCCTTCTTTCACATTATTCCTGATAGCTTTCAAGTACAATCCTAATGATTATACATACTAGTGTCACCTTATGTATATATAATTTTTTCGGGTCTACAGGATCTATTTGGAGGTGATGTTGTGTTATACTATATTGAGGAACTAATTAGGAGCTGGTGAGATTTGTGGGTTCTTTTAAGGATATTAATTTTTGTTCTTATAGTTTTTTTCATTTATATTTTCCACGACCCGACTTGTACCAGGGATCGAGCAGCAACTACCCCAAGCCCGCCTCCATAGGCCAGGGGCTGGCAACTAGCACCGAAGGCAAAACAAACGTGGGGAGGCCTTTGCCTAAGAACATGTACACACACACCGCTAACTCAATGAAAAAGTGCATATAAAAAGAAGAAAGAAAGGTTCCACACAACTATAAAAAGGGAACCAAACAAAAATGCATCGACCTCTAACAGTACTAGTACAAGAAATATAAAGCAAAAAGGAAAAGGGGAAAAAATACACACCCAACTAGAAAAGTTCCACAATCGGGTAATAGGTGAAAAAGTAAAACAGCTGGAAGAGTCTCACACCTGAATCTCAATCTACGACCACGACACGCGGTTCAAGCACCCTGTATCCCGAAGGACCTCTAATGTCACGATCAACCTGTTTGTCGTCTACAAGGGCACACCAAATGCAGGAAAATCCCAAGGAGGGGTTAGTATAAGAATACTCAATAGGATGCCTGAAGGCTAGAGGGAGAAATAAGAGATGTACTGAAGAGGATATCAGTAAGAGAGAAAAAAGTACAACAAGAGTGAACAAAAAGAGTTTAACTCCACCCAATAATAGATATGATAGCTCAAAGAAACCTAAATGAGAGAGTAAGGGGATCTTCATCTCACAGCTCAAACTAGGTATATACCCATACATACACCCAGGGCAACCAGATATACTCATAAATCATACCTGTAGTCTAGAGACAAGTTACACAACCACATACCCATGTTAGAGATCTAGTTCTATGATTTCCATGAAGTAATCATTCCGGGAGAACACACTCCACGAGTCAGGTAGCTCTGCTGATGTCCATTCAAGAAGTATTGTTCTTCCGAAAACGTCACTAGAGGTAGTTACACTCATTAGGGGGGATATACACATGAGTGGGAAGATCATGATTGATAGAATCACTCATTACGGGAGACACACTCTTGATTGTGAAATATCACGATACACAGATGAGGATCACTGCCAGGGCCATGGTGGATACCGTGACTCATCCAGATTCACCAACTAGGTGATTCACCAGTTACGTAGAGGATCAACACCTGGTAGAGTTGGTCACGTCAATGGATGACTCTACATTGGGTTAGGAATAGATAGAGGATCTCACTCCGGGCCTCTCAGAGGGATGCCAAATCTATCACAGAAAGTCATGCTGAAGGGATCATACTCCTGTAGAAGGAAATGATGCCTTTTCTTACGAGGAATGAGAAGAAGGTTCAATAACAAAAACAAAATAATTCCATGATATAGTAGGCCAGAAGATCAAGCCATGTACTAAAAAGTACACGGTGTGTAGAAAGGTTGCATGATGTGTCCTCTGGCCCCAGGTACTATCCTTGTACAATGGCCCGAGTCGCAAGGCTTGTCTTGTAAAATGAAACTACACAACATGTAGAAACGATCACCCGTTGTGTCAAATTATCTAGGGTACGCTCTGTGTATGCTGGCCATGTGCCCATACACGACCTCAAAAAATGTATGTCAACCCGTGAAAATCGGTACATGAGGTGAACCGAATTACTGGCCTCACCTGTCCATGTGGTGGAGTACAGACTCCAAAGATAGGAAAAACATCTTAGAGGAAAAAAACCCCGCACTCATGAGGTGGGGGGACCCATATCTACTGAAGCAGAGTAGTAAGGAATGCTCGCGCCTTGAGTCATCAAGGGAATATACATCTGAGCGCTCATTAAAAGAAACACCATAGTTCTTCTCCTTAGGTTATCGATCATACCTGGACTTCCATGAAGTTTCACAAGGGAGAAACCCGAAGGACCACCATGTCATAAGTGTTCCAACACGACATATGGTGCGTCAATCGGACGCTCAGTCTGTAAGTTATAGGCATTTTAATGATGAGGGCCCGGTTAGATTCATGTTCGATCCATCCCAGCCATACTTCAAATGACACCGGTTAACCAAACTGGTCACACCGTTGCCATCCATATGAAGAAACACATGAGATGGACTACCCATTATTCCAAAATTGATATCTGGTGAAAAAGTTGCATTTCACAGCAATACGCGCGAACTGACCTCGTCGGGCCCATGCCTCGACCTCAACTTAAATATCCAAAACTGGTCTTGAAACATTCGTCTTAATTTCAGGGTCACAATGTCACGTATGGTTCATTATTCCGACACCACATGAGAGAGATATTCCATATACAAGATCCTGTAATAATAACAACATTATTATTATTAGGTGTTTTGTGGACCCAAGCCACGAACCTGAATTTTTTCTCCGAAATTAGAATTGAATAGGACTTCTTAAAGACAGGGCCATATCACCGCTGATGGACAGTCAATCAGACGTCACATGCATGAGTTATCGTGGGTCGAAGATTTAATAATAATAGTAAATTTATTATTTTTCGAGCGCTTCGGGTACCCAATCCAAAATCCTGAAAAAGATATCCAATATTGGACTCATAATTTCTGTTTCAAAATCAGGGTCACACTTTCGTTGAAAATAATTCAATTGGACATCACACGAAAAAGTTGTAGACAAATTATGGGTTTTCAACTGAAAATAATAATAACATTTTTTTTCTCCAAATTCAATGTCAATTGAGATTCACACATCCATTTCTATATGTGAGTCCACCTAGCATCTCCCACTTTTTTCTATTCCTTTTTCCTTTAATTTTTATATTTCTTCAAAACATATTATCTCTCCAATTAACTCCTCCCCAAAAAAAATCACGTGGCCTCTACCCCAAATAGTCATCCCTTCGACTGTGCATCCTCTGCAGAATCATCTGCCGCCACAGTCGGTCGCTCTCAGCGCCACCTTCGGCTACCTCTCACCCAACCCCATGCTATGTCAGACCTCTATGCTCTGCCGCGTTGTCCCACCGACTGGACCGCCTCACATGCTATCAGACCTTCTCCGCCATGCCAGGCCACTGCCCCCTCAACCCAGCTGCAATGTCGGATGCCACCTCGGCCTGCCCAACATGAATCGCACACTGCCGGGCCTATCACCCTCACTGCTGCTGGCCACCTTGCCTAACCTGCACTGGCCGAAACCGTCATCGGACCCACTCCATGGGATCCTTTTGCATGCCATTCTGTGTTCGACTTAACTCAGAAAGAGGAGACAAACCGTGATCCTTGGGTCGAGACCTTCACATCCATATGTTGCGTTCAACGAAACATTGAGTTTCCAGTGCGCTTAATTATTTGGTGATGAAGAACACGTGAAGAATGTGTGTACCATGAATAAGAAAGGATCTCGATTTAAATGCAGATCGATAGTCGTGTTAGTTTGGACATTGTATTTTAGAATCAAGAACATGGGGGATTAGAAATTAAATATATATTATACTTCTATATTTTCAATAAAAACAATAAAAAATTGATTCAACCCATGGTTTTTCGATCCGCAATTTAATTCATTAAATTCGCGTTTGTCATGAAAATTCAATTGGAATAAGGAATCCACAAAGATAAATCCAACCTCAGGTTTGGATAGATCATTGGTGAAGATCACATTCATCATGATCTGTTCGGTTTTGATGAAGATCGCACTTGAAAAACTATGAGAAGAAGAGGTTTCATTCGTTGCTCTTCGATTTTTCTGGATCTGAGGCTTCATTGTTCTTCATTCGTCATTCATCAACAGAAAGTGGAGGAGAGGAGAGGAGGATTTGTCGTTTTTGGAAAAACTAAACTATATGGAAAAACCCTTAATGCCTTATTTTTTTAACCTCTTATTAGGTTAAAATATCTTTTAATAAAATAATTAAATAAATAATCATTTAATTTTTTAATTATTTTCCCGCGATGACACATAAACTAAACACCTGATGCCAATAAATGTTATACCCTACCTAGGGTAAAACCTACCTTCTAAACTCATCGTAGGTCTAATATTTTTCATCCGAGTCTCTATTCGATTGATATTTGGGTTTGAGCTATTAAATGAATAAATTAATAATTTAATTTATCCATTCAATACATCGCCAACGTGTGAGGGGTCCGAACATCCCACTCCGACTTATTTTATGTCGCGTCTAGGGGAAGCACCACATTTCATACCCAACCATGGTCTCATGTTTCTGATCTGATCAGCTGTTTAAGAGATATCCTATTTTATTTATTTAACCATGCATGCGTAATATAAAAACACTTAACATCTTTATAAAATTAATTCTGGGCACACCGGGCCTCAGAATTGCACGTCATCCCAGTGACCAACTTTGGAAATATTCATAGAAATATTTCGAAGTATTATTAGGCCAAAAACTGGGTTTCTACAATATTAGTTTATATATGATATAAAGTGTATTGGTATTTAATCTTTATAGATTCATGGTGTGGTATTGTGATTTCTCATATTATATCTTAATCATTAAATATTAAGAAGGTAATTTCTCCCATGTGTGTAATTTATATAATATATTCTTCACCCCATGAAGTATTGGTGGCATGATTCAGGAGTCATTATCCCTCTTTGTTCATTATTGACTTATAAGGGGATCCTTTAGATTTATGGTGTTATGAAAAAATAGCATTTTTGTGAAAAAAAAACATAACCATATAGATGAATTATGTAACATACTAACATACATGGAATGAATATAAAAATACATTGATAACTATATTTTATATGTAGTTTTTACCATACGAAACGAGAATGAGGAAGTAATATGGGACAAAACTTCTTTTGTGTTATACAAATATTATAGGTACCATATATTTATTTATAGTTTTACATTTAAAATTTTGATAAATTATAGATATTATATTTTAAATTTTATTTATGTAATTAAGTCATTAATTTTAAAAAATTTAATAAAAATGTCTTTGTTTTTTTATAAAATTATTCAGTTTTACATATAACTATTGGATTAGTATAAATTTTGAGAAACAATTTTTTTGCTTCTATCCATATCATTTAATGTGTAATATATTTTTTAATTATTTCAATAAATTATTGTTAATTAATCAGATGAATATGATAAAGAGTTTGATTTATTTTGAATTTTTTGGATCATTTTTCAATTCCTTTAAATTTTATTTGTAATAGTATAATTTTTATAATTTTTTATAATTTTTTTATTTGATTCATTTTTGGTCTCATAAAGATTATGATCATTTTTTATCATTTTAGTTAACTAATTTAATAATATCAATAACTTGTTTTCAATTTTGTTCAGTTTTTGTTGGATCATTTTTTCAATCCATATTTAATTTTATGTATAATTCTTAGATTTTTTTAATATTTTTCTAATTTGTTATACATTTAATTTAATGGATAATATCATATCAAACAACTTATTCTCTATGATAATATAGAAAGTACACTACATAAATAACTATTAACTAGCCTCTTTATCTTTATATATATGATACTTACACTTCCAAAGGGAAATAGAAGTCTTATAAGGTTAATAAATTTAATTTCTCACATTTATTTGGATTATCAATTTATTTTAGCAAGGATTGAAGGATATAAATTGTGTTTTATAAAAATGATAATTATAGGGGTCCAAATTCAATTTTTTTGTTTCTTTAGGGAAATAAAATATCATGAAAAATTAATCATCATGATATATGATTAGATATCATTTGTTATTATTTTACATAAAAAGTAAATTTTTAAAAAATATATGTTATTGGTTTTCTTATCATCAGATGACATATGATATATGTGAAACTAAATTTTTCAATAAGAAATGTTTTCATTTTTCTACTTAGAGAAGATTGGATCATCAATCACCCCTAACTCTGGATTGTATTATTTTTTTTGTGCAAGAAAATATAAAAACCCATGTGATATATATCATTTTCAAGATAAAGATACATTGAATAATTTTTTTGAAAATATATGACAAGAATAATTTTCGTTAAGATAAATGTCACCTTTTGAATGTTTTTATATAACTAAAAAAATTATTATATTTACTGTTTATTTTTTCCTTAGTTAACAAGAACTAAGTTAATATCATCCAAAAAATTATACCGTCATTCATTATCTTAATGTGGGTATTGATTAACGAAGGATAAAATGATGAGTAGAAAATATTTAAAAATTTAGACTCGAGCCTTTAGGCTCACCCAAGATTAACCACCATTCCCCCTTAATAGACAAGAAAAATAAAAGAGGGTCTGGTTGACCAAAAAGGGAACATATCATATAGAAAACACAAAGGCTGTGTCTAACAAGACTGAAAATAGTTATTTGAGTAATTTAAGATATGTTTTAAATAATCATATGTTTTCATTTACTAATTTTTTAATATATTATATACAGGAACCACTTTTGGATAAGATAACCCATGGGACCTTCATAGCCAAGGCCAGAATGATTATTTTATAATATTTTTTTGTAAATAATTAACACCTCAGTCTCATATGAGGATATGAGGTAGGGTATGAACAAAAATATTATTGGGTTGTTCTTGGAAATTATTATGGTAGAATGTATATAAAAGATAAATAAATGATTTATCAAATAGATTTTAGGATATGGATGAGATGATGAAGGATAATATTATAGGTTCAATATATTTATTCTTTTTAACATGTTGAGACAGTTTCATGTTTCATATCCCACTCCTCAACTTTTGGCTATATATATCGATCCTTCATCTCGACTAGTATTATCCCACTATGACCCAACTCCCACACAACTTACTATCTGCTATGAGTAAAATGTTGAGAATCCATAGTATAATATTTTTCATATAGAAATATATATTATATTAGGGATACCTTATATCACTATTAGCTAGAAATTTATGAGTGTTTGGTAACTATAAAGGATATTATAGATTTTTGAGTAGGATTTCCATTCCTAAAATAATGTATTTTTATAGTTAGAAAAATGTGATACATTTTTTCCTTAGAAATATATACTATTCAAAAATCATACCAATATGGTATGAATATATTTAGTAATATATTATAGGTAAATAAATTTTATAAATAATTTAAAAAAAATTGAGTCCCCTTCAACATCAAATATTTCTTTTTCAAAAAATGAGTTCTAAATTTTCGACAAATACATCTATATTTTCGAATCATTTTGAGTTTATAATAGATGCTTATTTTTATCACAATATGACGATTATTATTTTCAATAGAGAAATCATGTTACTTTTATATTTAAAAATTTTGGGCCACTAGGTGATACAACTCTTTTCTATATAATACAATTATCTTATTTCTTTTAATTTATACAATTTCATTCATCTAACTTATATATATATATATTAGGTATTTTTATAAATGTTATATTAATTATGATACAAATTAAGTATATATATTTTTATATACCCATAATTTATTTCCCCATTAAAAAATGTAATGAATAATAATGAATATATAGTATTTATTTCTTAATTATTTTAGAATGATGAAATTTAATGGTAAATGATTCTCTAACATTTTAGGTATGAAAATTATATTTCATAAAGTTTTTTTATCTAAAATAAATAATCAATAATTTTTTTTTGAATAATACTTCACTTTTGATGTTATGTGTTTTTTCAAAAGAAAAGCAAACTAAATTGTTATTCTTTATACATAGCGAATAAAAAAACATTAAATAATTGTTAGAGATGTAAGTATTTTTTTGAATGATTATATATGAAAGTATAATTTAATTATATTTCATGCATTTCATTTTCAAACATGGACTTATATTACTAAAGAGAGTAAAAAGGGAAAAAGAAATCAAAGATCAAATATGTATGTCAAAAGGTGACTTCATTTATAATTAAAAAAAATTTATAAATAATTATAATGTTATTTTGAATTCAAAAAAATTTAAAATATGGGTTTCATCCTAAATAAGGATTAATAGAATGTAGATCTTATGTATTAAGATTTATATCTGAAAAAAATCATCTAGGATAGTTTCAAAATAACACAATGAAATATATCATTTTAAACATTGATTATATTTATCATATTATAATATTTAAAATTCATGATGAATATATTAATATTAATTTTTAGATTTTTAGTGAATCTCATCCTTATACTGAACAATATTTAAATCATATACAAGGAGTATGGATGGATTATTTTACATGTTTTTTTTTAGTTTTAGTCTATCTCTATAATTAATATAGATTTTAAAGTTTGAATTTCAAATTTCAAATTTTTTATAACTTGAAAAAGGTTTTGATGTAAATATTTTTTATGGAATTTTATTTGTGATATTATTATTATGTCACTTCTATAACTATTTTTGGGTTTTTGATTTAATACATGTTAGTTAAACTATATTTCTTAAAAAACTGTTTTTAAAACACTAATTTTTTACATCAAATGTTTTAAAATTGATGTGAAAATATATTTTTTTATCCATTATAAGATAACAAATGTAAATAATTGTTTTATAAATTTTTAATTCTAAATGACTCATGTAAGAAAGTTTTATTTAACATTATTTTCAATAAAACATGATAGATGCTAACTAATTTTACATTTTTAGTGTTTTTATAATGGTTTCTTATAATAGTTTTTTGTGAAACATAGATTTCATTATGTATTTCAAAATAACCAAAATAAAAACCTATATAAAATTTCTCTTATAAATGTTTTCATAGTTATCCAATGATAAAAATTAAAAAAAATCATTAGAGAAAACCCTTTTATACACTAGTGTGTCTAATTTGTCGAGAAATTTGAGTGGCTGCATCATCGTTTTGGTGATTAGGGGCCATCATACAAAGAAAACTCAATTATTACTTATCAAATATTCATCTTCAAATAATGACATTGGGAAGCTAAATATATGAGATATTGTGAAACAGTATGGAATTAATACTAGAATTTTCTCCAATATTACCCCAAGATTCATGTCCAGGTTCTAGAAATTAAATCAATGAGTTTTGGGATCATAATTTACATTGTTTACATCTTTTTAACAATAGACTAATGGTTAGTACAAGTGAACTAAACACATATTTTATTATATTCTTTCACCATGCATTAGAAATTTCTTAGGATCATGGGAGAATCATGACTTTGTGGTGGGTTCTATCTATAAAAACATTTATCATCCATTAATTATGATGTTTTCAATTAAGGATTTATACTGAATATCATTCCATTATCCCTTACATATAATATAGATAGATAAAAACTATATGATCTAGATTATCATCATCCATGATAAGACAATGAAGGTGAAACTAATATAGAAGTGACTCATAACCACTCAAAGCATCCAAAATTATTATTTCGATTTTTGAAGATGGCCATTAGAATTTGGAATTTTTGATAATTTCATCTTTATAGTTCAATAGAGATTTACTAACAAACGTATGGGAAAATAAGTGATGTAATTTATTGAGTGTGTCTGGACATCTTAGATTTTTATTATGCTATAATGGTTGATTATCAGTTTTCACTAGCCTGTAAATTTTGTTCTAGGAATAACAAATTTCAATTATACCTACTAAGGAAGTACATCCATGACCTATCATATGTTATTTGATATAACTACATTGAGAATAAATAATATTTTTCCAACTTGTAGAATACCATATTTATTTTTACCCAAATATATAACGTGTTATAAGGAAATTTAATCCCTATTAATGGAATTAAATAGCTTCATACAAAGAACCATAATGAAACCTGATAGTGGGGGACTAACTTAATAGTGAAATGGTCATAATTGTTTCCGAAGGAAGCTAATTGATTCTTATTGGGGACAATGATATATATAGTTTTAATGTTCTAAATACTCATACCAACTATATAAGTAATTAAATTTAATATTTATTTTTTAGTATATTTATGTCTTATATTGAGTATAATATATTTTAAGAGATTTTAAGAGGATTAAATGAGAATGTTAGGAAATTATGAAAGGTTGTGTGTGCTATAAAGTAGTGGATAACTTGTGAAATATTACAGGGTACCTAGTGGTCCTTTATATGTGATGGTTCACTATTAAGGCTAGAAAATAAATGGTAGTTTAGTATCAGGTACACAATAATTTCTTGGATACAGTTACCTTAACATAGAGATATTGTTAAATATCACTATCTTATTTAATATATAAATTGTTTGGGAATTGGGATTTTTAACCAAATAACCTCATGAATAACTTTTGTGGTTAATTTTTTTCAAAAAATGTTTTTTATTTGTTGAAAACTAAAATTTTCTTATAATAATGTTTTTTGTTATAAAGAAATTAGATCCATTACATCATATTGAGATTTTGTGAGAAAGTCGAATATTGTTGAATGAATCGGATCCATCAGCATCGTATTCATATCATTGGATCCTAAAGAATCATAGGAATAAATTACTGTTGGTTGAGAGTTTTTCTATGTTATAATTTGAGAAAGAAAGAATTTACTGAGTGAAGAAGTTGTATTGTTATTGAAGGGTTTTGAAATAATATTGTGAAGGAAATAGTTATAATGTTTTGAAACATTCATATCAAATTCAGACGATTCTTTACTAGTCATAATGTTCTCAGAAATCATGAATACATTCATCATAAAAGATATTGAATAAATGGTGGAGAGGTTTCAAGAAATTTAAAATTGCATAGCAGAGATTCCATCATAATGAGAACTCCATCATAATGAGAATTTAATCATTATAGGATTTCTATCATAATGAGAATTCCATCATATTGGGAATTCTGTAGTAATGAGAATTCTATCGTAATGAGAATTCCATCATTATGAGGATTTCATCAGAGTGAGTAGAAAAAGAAAATTTAAAACTTAATGAGATGAATAAGGATATAGAATTCGTAATAAGCTGAAATAGGTACCATAAGTGATTATTAGATGAATAAGGAAATATAAATCATAATTAGACGACAATGAAATAGAATTCTTAATCACTATGAAGGAAACCAAATTCACAATCACTAAAAAGTAAACAGAATTTGTTTTCACTGAGAAGGAGAATGAATTGTAATAAGCTTATTATAAATAGTACTCAAGAAGAAAATTTCAAAAGTTTTGGGATGATTTAAGGAGGACAAACTTGAAATTCAAGTTTTTCAAAAATCATAGAGAAATATAAGGAGGTTTGAAGAATTGAAATTTGAAATATAATGTGAGATATTTTTGTACATTTTGAAATTTGAGGAATTAGGGGAAAATTTCAAGTATCTATATTCTTCTTTCTAATGTTCCAATAAATACTTTCTAAGATCATTCATTTAGTAGTGAATTTTTTAATAGATGAAAATATAGAGAACTGAATAAATCAAGTGAAATCCATTGTCGGCTAGATATCCCATGAGGAGGAGCAATCAACTGAATGTTGATTTACCAGATAGAGGAAGATCATATTAAGAAGATGTTATTCATTCATTCAGATTGATTTAATCAGATAAAAGATGACCATAATGTGAATTTGATCAGGGTTTGAGTTTTTCATATTGAGAATGGGTTCATCATATTGAATTAATCGTATTGAGAGAATCAAATCCATACTCTTCATATTAAGAGAATCAAATACAAACTCATCATATTTATAGAATCAGATCCATAATGATTGTATTGAGGGAATCATATATACACTCATTATATCGAGAAAATCACATATATCCAAATCAGAATGAGGATTCAGATAGATAAATTGTGGATTATTTTCAAAAAATTATTTATTCTTTTGTTTTGATCATTTTTTGATAATAAATAATTTCAAACTAATGGGATTTCGTATAATATTTCCTTTTAGAAGATAGAAGGTGTAAAATGAGAGTTGGTATAAGTTGTATACACTTATTCATAATAGTGGATTCTGAGAGACCCATGTGAGCCTCTATGGTGATGTAGGTTCTCATGTTGAGGTTGACCCTTGTAAATCTTATGTCCATTAACTTCTTTCATACTTTATCATACATTGGTATTTAATAAAAAATTATAATGAAACAAATTTTAACAGGTTGCAGGGGTTAAGTTTCAAAAAGTTTTTAAGCTTTTAAAAAGTGAAAAAATGATTCATCACCCTCCCTTTTTCATTTGTTATTTCATACTTTGTAATTTCAAGTGGTATCAGAGGGAAGGATTCCCTATTGAATCATTATCATGGATAATATCAATTTTTTAAAAATTAAAGGAATTACTATATTTGATTAAATAAATTATTATGAATATAAAAATAGGTTTATTCTTTATATCCTATCTCTTGGTGTGGAAGGTTTCTATGCTTCTAATATTGGGTTTTTTACTTATTAAGAAAGATTCCCTAAAGGCCTTTTCAAATAAGAGAAATGTAGAAGTTTATAGAAAACTTGAAATTATATTCTCATGTCCATATCATGTTTTTTTTGAATGTGATTATTCTAAAAACATCAATCATAAGTGGGGTAGGTTGGAATTTTTTTTGAATGGAATAAAAATGTTAATGAAAAAAAGAAAAAAATAGAAAAGTGATTATAAAGACATCAGAATGAAATATGAAGAATCAATTGGTAAATACATCACCAGAGTAAATAAAATTGTTGGCAATATCTATGGAATAAGAGATGTATTAGAAGATTCTTCAATTGTGAAGAAACTTTCCCCAAAGGTTTGATTTTAAAAATTATTCTTTAAAATAATATGATGTTTTATCTCTTGGTGAGTTGCAAAAACTTCTTCGAGTTTGTGAAATAAGGAAAGATCTGATGTTTAAAAAGAAGATGAAATATGAAATTTATTTTGAATCAATGAGAGAGATTAAAATATATGATATTGAAGAATATTATGCTTACGAGTGGAATGATAAATAGGACAATGAGTTATATTAAATATCATTCCTCTTATATCCAAAAAATATCTAGTAGTAAGAGTTTACTATCGAAGTAAGCATCCTATCAAATGATTTTATTTTGGTGGAATTAGATACCTTGCTCTGAATTTACCCAAGAAATTTTTTGAAGAATATTAATTTGATTATTATGAAAAACCTTGATGGAAGAAGTGGAAAAAATTATAAAAAAATAATTGTCTTCCAACAGATACAAGAAACATTTTACTGGAAACAAAATAGGTATGTTGCATATGAAAGCTGATTCAGACTCAACTGAAAATAGTTATTATGAAGATAAATGTTTACAAAAATTCATAACCTTCATTGAAAATTTTATGAATATAAATGGGTTTTTAGATAATAAAGAAGGTGGGGAAGAATCTTACAAAGAGTATTAGATCAGAATAGAAATTTTTCCTTGTATTAAGAAAAAACACTCTTGAATGATATTAGAGTAAAAAATAACGATTTTGAATATGGTTCTTAAGGAACAAAATATTTCATCATGCTAAATGATGAATAAATTCATGAGATTTTTAGTTACAGAAATAGAATTTCTAATCATTGAAAGATTATTAAAGATATTAGTAAGAATATGGAATATAAGGAAGAAAAGGTTAATAAGAATCAATAAAAACATCTTGAGTTTGAAATCACCTTCAGGAAGATGAATTAAAATATCAATAAATATTTGAACTTTAAACCTTTAACTTCTAAATATGTTGAGAAAAATCAATACGAGAATTAGGTGAAATATTCTCTAACCGAAAATAATTTTTTATCTGAATCTTTAAACATTTCATGTTCGAAAAAACTATTAAGAAGGTTTGAGTGGATAAATGACATGATAAACCTATCAAATATAAAATTATAGATAAATAAATAAAAAAATATGATCCATGTCATCAGTATGTTAGATTGGAAATAAGTCACCACCCTCAATAATGTTTCAGTAAAAAAAGATCACATTTAAATGAAAAATCAGGATTTGTTTGTTATTGTTTGTGTTGTGGAATATATGGGAACAAGGCTTAAAATTTTTGGAACACCTTATTTTTACATGGAATAAGGTTTGTGTAAAGTGGAATAGATATTGAAAGTTTAATGAGAACCTTTCCTAACATACATAATGATGAAAAAGTGAATTCTCAAGATTTTGAAAATCAAGCCAACATGAATTCACTTTGAATGCCTGGAAGATGTTTTTAATGGATTTTATTAGGATGTTAATCATTCCAAAATATTTGTGACACTTATTATAGAGAAATTTTCTTATGGATGAAATGAAAAAAATAAAAATACAGATGTTCAAGAGAGAAGTTTTTTTGAGATAGCTTTGAAAGAATGTAACAAGAAAAAACCATTGATAATTGAGAGTGGTTATTCCTTACATATGATAGGTGATATAAGAATTCCGAAACATGTTAAAAGTCATGATGGATAAACAGTTACCTTTGGTATTAATAGTTCATTAAAAATAAGAGGAATTAGAACAGGTGAGATTGAACCTAGAAGTTGAAATCTAAGGATGTTTTATTTATTGATGAGTATAACATAACATACTTAGTGTTTGTCAACATTTTGATGATTGAAAATAATTTTTTTGAAAATATTATTTTTTCATTAAAAGTTTGAAATATATAAATTTTATTACAAAAGGAGAAAGAATAAGTGGGGATCTCTTTCAAATAAGTGAATTAAATATCGCCTATTACTTGAGTTTGAATAATGAAGAAAAATTACGGCAGTAGAGATTTTAGATCCTTTCATAGAAAAGTATGAACAAACTTTCTAAAGTTTTTTTTGTTCAAAACATTCTATAATTGAAAACAAGAGAAGAATATTATTGTGTAACTTGACAAAAATGGAAGATGACTAACAAAAGTGATAAAAGAGTTGAGATTAAATCTACCAAACCACTCGATCATATTCATTTTTATTTATGTGGTCTGATGATACATTAATAAATAATGGATATTTATACTTTATTACTTCTATTGGTGACTTCACTTGGATAAAAACCATCATTTTTATGAATCACAAGTCATAGGCTATTCAAATGTTGAAATTATTCAAAAAAAAATATTGAGAAAGAAATAGGTTTTTCCATAAAAATGTTGAGAACAAATAATTTTACCTAATTCATAAGAAATACATTTAATTTTTTTTTACAAAACATGGTATAAAACATCAATATAGTGCCTCTGATACTCCACAACAAAATTTAGTGTCATAAATAAAGAAAATAAGTTTAATGGAAATTGGAAGAAGTATTTTAAAAGGAAATATACATTCAATGTTCTATTGGAGTGAGGTTGTTTGTACTATTGTACATGTTCAAAATAGATGTTTTTTGAGATCAGAAACCAACATGACTTCATGTGAAATGTTATATAACAAAAAAACTTCATTGAATTACATCAACATTTTTAAAACTCCATGGTTTCTCAAAATAAGAAATTTAGATTTGGGAAAGTTAGATCGGAAAGATGATGAATGAACTTTTATATGTTATTCACCAAATATAAGATGTTATAAATTTTCAAAGAAAAGTATATAAAAGGTGGTGGACTCATACAATTTGAAGGTAGATGAAAATTAATGTCCCTTCACTAATGTTGTTGAGAATGCTAAGGAGGATAAGCTGGAGAATTTTGACACTAGTGAATGTAATTAAAAAAATCTTTATCAAGATTCAGAATAATAGTGTGATGAATATATTTTAGTTAGGAAAGAAAATTTGAAATTCCATTATATAAAAATAATATTGAATCAGATAATATTATTCGGAATTTGAAGGATCTAGTTCAGAAAATAAGAATGTTGAGATTATATAATAAGATGTCACTTATCTGAAAAGATGAATTGGAATCAATTTATAAAGCTATTGAACACAAAGAATGGGTGGATTATATGAATTAGGAGTTGGATCATATTTAGAAGAATGAAATATGGGATCTTTTTCATGACCGTCAGATAAAATTATTATTATAACCAAGTGGGTTTATAGATAAAATTTAAATGAACATAAATAAATTTCAAGAAACAAAGTAAGGCTTCTTTGTAAAGGATTCAAAAAGGTGGAATGTGTGAATTTTGAATAAATTTTTTCTATAATTTCAATATTAGAAACTATTAGAATGTTTTTTTAGTATCCACACATCATAATTACAAATTTTATCAGATGGGTGTAATGCCAGTTTTCTAAAATGGTGAGTCTACTGATGAATTTTACATTAAAAACCTTGTGGATTTCTACTTTATGAGGATGAAAAGTTAATTTTTAAATTGAATAAATCTTTTTTTGGGCTAAAAGAAGATCCAAGATCATGGTATTATAAACTTGATAATTGTTTTTGAATTTTGAACTTTTCTAAAGGAAAAGATTATAGAAACTTGTATATTAAAGATGTTGTGGAAAAGTAATTGTAATTATTTATTATGATGATATATATTTTCTTGAGGACAAAGAATATTATTGTAAAATATTTTTTTGAAGAAATGAAAAATAATTTTGAAATATCTATGTTGGTATATTTAATTTTATTCCTTATCATAAAAGTTTAACTAAAAGAAAAATAAAATTTCTTATCTCAAAAAAATAATGCGAGGGAATTGTTAAAGAGGTTGGCATGGAAAAATCCAAAAAAAATTATACTCCCATTTTAGTGAGAATAAGGTTGAGTAATAATGAATATGGAAAACATGTGAATCAAAAAAAAATATTTGAAAGCTGATAGGAAGTCTACATTATATTATAGCCTCAACGCATGATATTTTTTATTCTATGAATATTTGGTCCATGTATCAATGTAATTTGATTAAATAACATATGTTGGAAGAACAATAAATTCAGAGATATTTCAATAGAATAACTTCACCTGGGTTGTTATAAAAAAAATAGTGAGATGGTGTTTCATTGTTATAGTAGTTCTGATTGGGATGGATATTGTAATGATAGAAAATCAACCTCAGGAGGAACATTTTTCATGTGTGAATGTTGGGTGAGTTGGAATAGTAAAAAACAATGTTCAGAAATATTAAGAAAAACTAACTCTAAATATTTTGCAGAAACTAAGGCTTGTACTCAAATGATGATGATGAAATCTCAGAATGTTGACTTGAATATAGAAATTTATAAACAATTGATGATACTTTGTGATAATCGAATTGCAATTGATATTTCCAAGAATCATATATCACATTAAAGATCAAAATACATAGATATAAAGTTTCACTTTATAGAAGAGAAATTTTCTTCATGAAATGTTTTGTTGGAATAAATTTTAACAATATATCATATTGCAGATATCTTTACAAAAGAAATAATGAAATAAATATGTGTGTAATTGAGGCTGAAACATAATTTTCATCCTCCTCCCATGACTTCCAAAACCTGATAAGGAAGAACCCCCATCATGCTTTGGATTATGATGAAAAAGGGATAGCGAAAGTAACAAAATTTTTAAACCAATTTTTTTAAATATCATTATTTTATGAAGCTAAAAATGTGGTTATCATAAAATGGGGGAGAGAAATAGAAACATGAGAGGAAATGATAAATGTAAGGGGTAGTTTATCTTTACATGGCTGGAAATTTTTCATGTCACCTAGGGATGTAATTCCTTCAAAAAAATTATTTATCCCTTAGAATGGTGTCAAGACACATTCCTTTGAGAAAAATTCTATGTTTGGATAAATGAAAAAAATGATTTTTGAAAAAAATTTAAGATTTGGAAAAGTTGTTAAAAAGGGTCGTCAACAAATCCAAAGGGGGGATGAAAGAACCTTTGTGGTTAAATTATTTTAAATTATGTTTTTTTTTAATTTTTGACAACTAACTTTCTATATACGAATGATTTTGTTTTTCATGAATTAGATAAAATCTGTGGTAATGAGATTTTTTAATAAAGTTGAATGTTTCATGAAAAATCAGACCCTTCTTCATCATATACAAATAATTGGACTCAGAATAATCATAGGATGAAATTTTTGTTTCCTGGATGTTTTCTGATATAAATATCAGAGAATGAAAGTTGTTGGTGAGTGAAGAATTTGTATTGTTGCTGAAGAGTTTTGAAATAATATTGTGAAGTCAGGAGACAGAAAGTCTTAAAAAATATTATCAATGTCCGAAGATTATTTATTGGTCATAAATCTCTCACAAATCATGAATAATTTAGTTAATAAATATTTTTAAGAAATGGTGGATAGGTTTGATGAAATTAAAAAATTTATAGTGAAGATTCCTTCATAATGATAATTCCATCATAATGAGAATTCCATCATATTGAGATTTACATCATAATGGTAATTCCATCATAATTATAATTCCATAATAATGATAATTCCCTAATTATAAGGATTCCATCATACTAAGTTGGTAAGGAATCATAAATCATAATGAGATGAAGAAGGACAGAAAAATCATAATTAGTTAAAGAAGGAAACAAAAATTGTAATAAGCTGAAGAATGAAACAGAAATCATAATGATATAATAATGAAACATAATTCGTAATCACTGAGAATGAAAATGAATTATTAATCCCTGAAAAGGAAATAGAATTTGTAATCTCTAAGAAGGAAACAAATTTGAAATAAGCTAATTATGAGGACAAATCAAAGATAAAATTCCAGATGAATTTTGAAGAGTTAAAGAGGTCAGATAATAAATTCCATTTTTTAATAAATCTTGGAGAAATATGACAAGGTTTTAAGAAGTCAAAGATGATGTATAAATGTGATATATTTTTGGGGATTTTGAAATTTGAGGAAGAATGTGATGTTTTCAGGATTTTTCTTTTTCTTTCATAGTCCCATATAGGTACTTTCTCTAATCATTCGTTCGGTAGTGACTCTTACATGACTGAAAAAGGAGGAGCACTAAACAAATCAAGTGAAATCCATTTCTTAATAGAGATCTCATGAGTAAGATCAGATATATGAATTTATATTTACCAGATTGAGAATGGCCATATTGAGAATATCATATGTAGTAAATTAGATTGATTCAATTAGACTAAAGAAGATCAAATTTATAATTTGAGCAGAGTTTGAGTTTTGAAAATTGAGAATGGACACATAGTATTGAATCCATCATATTGAGATAATTAGATCTAGACACATCATATTGAGAGAATAAAATACATACTCATTGTATTCAGAAAATTAGATCCAAAATAATTGTATTGAGAGAATCAAGTCTAGACTCAATGGATTGAGAAAATTAGATGCATCCAAATTAGGGTGAGGAATTAGACTGAAAAATTATGAATCATTTTCAAAAAAATAATTCTTTATTTGGTTGGATCAATTCTTTTATTAGAATTCATTATTAAATAATAAGAGTGAGAATTATATTTTTCATCAAAAGATAAAATGTGTCTAATTGGAATTTGGAATATGTTGTATTCGCTTATTCATAATAGTGGATTTCAATAGACCCATGAGTGTGGATATGGAAAGGATGTAGGTTCTCAAACTGAGGATGAACCCTGTAAATATTGTGTTCTTTACCTTATTTTCAAGTTTTCAATTCATGAGTGTTTACTAAAAGTAGATAAGAAAATAAATATTAATAGGTTATAGGGGTTATTTTTCGAAATGTTTTCAATCTTATAGAAAGTGAAAAATCATTTATACACCCATTATCAGTTGTTATTCATTCCTTTGAAACATCACCTCATTTATAGACTATCATAGTAATTTTCTCCTTCTCTAATTCCTCTAATTATTCTCTTTTATTATTGATCCAATGTTATTCTTTCACTCATTGTAGCTTACTTCTAGTGAGGTAACCTCTTGAACAAATTTAAATCACCATATTTCTGGATTTATATTATTGAAATGGATATAATCTTGGGTATCATTAATAAATAGTTT
This sequence comes from Viscum album, assembly GCA_963277665.1. Taxonomy (NCBI): domain Eukaryota; kingdom Viridiplantae; phylum Streptophyta; class Magnoliopsida; order Santalales; family Viscaceae; genus Viscum; species Viscum album. Next base: position 1,583,796,346 of record OY728141.1, on the reverse strand, counting down.
ATTTAAAATTTTAAACCTCTTACTTTCATTCTAGTAATGTAGTGGTGAAGGATTGACTAGGTTGAATCTATGGTTTTTTAGTAGGGTTTATTTTCATATCATTCTTCACAATTTCATAGTGACGTAGAACTAATCTAAATCTACTATTAGGTGGTTTAATAAGACCTGTTAGAGAATATTTAATTGTATCAAGGCTAATAATAACCTTTTTTAATAAAACATTGAATAAATATCCATTTTCCACACCTATTCTTAGAGATATATTCTGAAAATCATTTGTGGTTGAGTGAATGAAATCCAAATCATGTTTAAAAATTTATAATGGGCTATAATTAAATATTTAAATATTGGATATTAAAATTCATCCATGATTATGCTTATAATATCATAGTTCCTAGTTATAAATTTAGCATATGATTTCTATGTGATATTCTGTTTTCCATTTTTTAATCCCAAATTGGAATTTAGGATGCTTGGTATAAATATTTTATGGCTATCAATTTTTTGAAACTTATAAAGAGGAATATTTGATGATGTATCTTGCCTAAAATTAATAAAAATTATAAACCTAGTTAATTATCACTTTATTGAATATATTATAATTCTTTTCATTGTATATATTGTGTTATATAGTCTTGATAAGGGACCCTTGATAGAATACATGTTTGATACATGGGATGGTAATTATTCCTTAACTAGGTACATGGGTAGAAGGTGAGGGAGAGGATTGTAATACCCTAGAATAATATACAAATTCCTTTATTCCTAAGGATGGGATTTAAGATTTCTACATCTTTTTTGGCCTCCCCATTTTTCATTTGGATGGTCTTGTAGGACCGTATTTTCCTTATACTCATCTTCCCATATATGTGGGTTCATTTGAAGACATATATATAATAATATTAGTAATTTTGATTCCTATTATAAGGGATGGATCAAAATATCATCTCAGATATCAAGATCCATATCAAAAAAGGCAAGAATGTATAGATCATCCCCATTTAGGTAGTTAAATCGCATTACCAATGTACATGAGATAACTTAATATAGGGAGTGTAATTTTAATTTACATATTCCTATAGTATTATACTATTTCCAGTATACACTCTAGTTAAGAGTTTGGTGGAAACATCCTACAAATTTCTATACCTATTACCTATAGTAACACTATATTGATATATATGAGGCCTTTAATTCATGATTTGGTTAAGGGAAAGGAATCATAATATGGGTACTAGACCAACAGAAAGAGTTTGGGAATGAGTGGGCACTTCTAGTTAAATTTTTATGTTTCATAGTCTGTTACATGTGGGATATCCTTGTTTACATTTTACAGAGTATTGAATCAATTGAGCACTAATTAGGGTCATTAGGCATTTTTTAGTATATATATATATTCTAAATACAATTTTTTGTTTACATTTAATATATTTTTTTCTATTTTTTTGTATCATTTGTGATATGTGATGAATTTTTATTCATAAATGTTTATCCATCCTTATTAAAAACATTATCCAATTTCCATTATAGGGATTGTGTCTCAATTGATTACCTAGTATAAGAGTAGTCAGGATTGAAATAATAATGTAACTTATACTATTTTTACAATAGAAAAAGGGGGAGAACTGAATCCCACTTTAGTAATGGTTAACCTCTTTTGATAGTATCAACCTTTGAAAACTAAGAGGGGATCATAAGGTGTTATAATGATGTTTAATTGTTTTTATTAGTGTATTTAGGTTATCGATGTCATAGTCACATAAATATATTTGAGGAATTACATAGACATGTTATGAGTTTAACAAAATCATAGATGTGCAGAAAAATAATACACCTCTAAACATATATCATATGTGATATAATTAAAATGAATCCTATGCATAGTTTTGTTAGTATTATTAAAAGATTTTATGATTATAAAATATATCATGTTATATGATAGGTATTATCTACATTATCAATTATTCACAAAAGATGGGCATATTCCATGTAGTGAAATGATAAATAATATCTAAAAGAAAATATTTTGTGTCATACCTATCTGACATTCATCCTATGATATTATAGGTTATGATTAAATGTTAATGGTGTGATGGGAATGACTTTATGTATATATATAATATTCCTAATAAGTATAAAATGATTTTTTCCACATCTAATAATCGATAAATTATACCAAAAATATCTTCATACTCACAACCTTTAGTTTTCTAGGGGTATATCTTTTATATTGAATCATTATACTTATGGTTGGAAATACACGTATCATAATAACTATCATACTTTTTTACATTTCTTATTCAATCCTGGACTCTTTGAAAATCATGGATGGTTGGGTGTGTTATTGATCATGTCTCTAATAAAAAGTTACTCAAGATAGTATTTTTCATCCCATATGATGCATATGATATATGGATTATAGATTGGGATAGACTAAGAACAGGTATATCCATAGTTAGATATGGTATATGAGATAACATTATCTACCAAGAATATTTACATGTGATGTTATCATCTACTATGATAATGACAAGTGGTATATTCATTGACCTTGTCCTTATATATTAGGAGAATTTATAAATTATGAGTATTATATATGGTATTGAAATAATATATGTAATTTGGGCACTCTATATTCTTGATAGGTTTATAAGGATTGATTAAAATTTAGTAAACTCTATTAAAAAACAATAAGCAATTAATCCCAATATCTAACATGTTAGAAATGAAATCCATGCGAAAATAATATATATATCATTATGTAAGTTTCATCATAGATCACAAGAACCATTATATTTCATTACTTTCTCAATGAAGAAAACTAAGAAGAATCTATAGAAATCCTTCCTCTACTAGAGTGTCTACACGTAATGTAATAATCATACATTATGATTATAATAATTACAATACACACATATTTACACTATGATTTAACCAATATAGAAGCATGACATGAAGTATGATATTGTCTTATTATAAAAACATGATAGGCTGAAAACCCATTTTATTCATGGATTTATGTAATTTCTCATTCAATCTCTACCATTCACTAAATCCATATAGACATTGTTCCATTTCACCTAATATCATATCATAAACAATAACTTGTGAAATCATACCCAAAATTATTTTGGATATTTTAAAAAATAAATTTATAAATATATCATAACAATTACTATGTATCATAGACTATTCAATACCTTGTGAATACAAATCCAAAAAATCCTTTTGGATAAAATCTAAAACACTTATAGAGAATATCTCTAATTAAAATTCAATCAACACTCAATAAACCACAATGTGTCACTCATTTAGAAGTTTTACCATTAAAAACAACTATAATTCATGATTTCATAATTTTAAGTAAATAATATCCTCTATTAAATATTTAGTGATAATCATAATAAAATAGTATCTGGACTTATTTCTATCAAACATATGAATATTTTTGTATGTGTCTACCGATACTATAAAATAGAAGAATTCATTTATGTATGATATCTATGTCTAATAAATCATTGAACCAAAAAACATGATGTTTGAAAATCCCATATAGAACCAATAAATTCATGATTAATTCAGTATATAATTACAACATCAATGAATAGAACACATTTCATTTAACTCAATCGTATAACCACAACATATGCCCCTTACCCAAATTGATAATAAAAATATTTTTTCCTTGGTATTCACATTACCTTCCTCAATATATCTCAATTCATGGACCTTATATAATAATATTCATATGATATGAAAAATTTAGTCTTGGTTAAGATCTAATTTGTGAAATAATTAGAGACATACCTAGCCAGGTCCTAATTAGATAAGCTAGAGGATTTCATAATGAAGGTATCAATGTATAAAGGATCTAAGTCTAGGTGCCTCAAAAATAACATGTGTTTGAGTAATATAATAACAAATAATTCACCCAATGTATACTAAAAATAATATTATATCACACTTTATGTGGTATAATTCATTGTCCATTAAGTATACCAAACCCATATTTTGATTCATAAATATATTTTATATCCTGATACAATAACTATAATCATAGTAACCTTAAAATTCCATTGCAACAAAAAATGATCCATATTGTAAATTGGTTTTGTTTAACACAAATTTTTTAATTTTAGTGGATAACTAACATTTCACATTATCTATGTATGCAACCAACTATAAAGTATGATAAATTGAATTGTAGATTTTTTTATCTCATTATAATTTAATATTCTTAAACTCTTTAAAAATATTATAATACAATAGATTGTAACCTATCTCATCTTATCATATTAATAGAATAGAATATTAGAAATATTTTTGTTATACTCTTATGTTTTAATTAAACATATTAAAATATCTATTCAATTATTACCACATCTTAATGAGACCATTTAATAAAACATCCCCAAAAACTCTTTAGTGAGTAACATCTATAATGTAATCCATTTTGAATAATGTTGATACTTTGGATTCATATTACTGAATTTCACCTCATAAATCAAGTATTTATTCTTCCTAGAATCAATATATATATTTTTCTATCCCTAAATGACAAGTATATATGGTCTTTATGCCCAATACGGATACTATTAAGGCTCAAGGTGCACTCGTGATTTCCCTGGGCTAGAAACATGTTCACAGTGTATCAATGTGACCAATGGTAATTATATAACAATTATTTTATAAAAAAAAGTAATTTAAAGAAACGAAATAATGTAAATAAAAAATAATCAACAAATTCATAACAATATATATTCACAATGTGAAAAAAGTATATATATCTTGCACAAGATACTCGAAAAATTACCCCACTATCCCAATGTGTCACATGACTAAGTGACATACAAACTTCTATATAGTTGTAAACCCAAGATGGTTTCCATACCTATAATCTAGATACATTGGTCATGACTATAAAATATCTCTATATAAAATTAATTTTTTATACGAAGTTAAGTATTCATGAATTTTTTCAGGTAAATTAGAGTAATATCCCACAAAGGATTCTATAAATTCTCTTCATTCGAAAAAAACATACATCATATTTTAAAATAAAAACATAAAATTACTATTATTTTTACCTATTCAAACAATAAGTGACATGGGTTTCATTTCATTTTAAAATATACTTTCATCAAAAACAATAAAAATCTAAAAATGAATGAATATATACATATATAATATTTTCAATAAATCACAAATGATAAAAAATTTATAATAACAAATTTGAACATTCAACATTGGGATATCACCTATGAAACTAATTTTGGGACACTGAGGTTCCTCATATATAATATATCCATCATCATAATCAAAATTATGTTCAAATATATATCCATCACTATATTTAACTATAAGAAGACCACTATTCATAGAGTGATTCCAAACTTGTGATGAATCCCATGATGGACTAGTGAATGTATCATCATGACTAGCCACCATATCCAGAGTCTAATCATGTAAGGGAACAATATAGAAAGATTTTACTCTATTCTTAGAATATTTCGTCTCTGAGGAACCCTTCATAACACCCAAATTTTTTTATATGATGTTTCATCAAAATCAAGAGATTTAATAATTTTAGCAATACATTATCCATTGACTTCCATCATAAAAATTCCAAATATTCATAATATATTTGAATATAACACATTCATAGACAACACCTAACAATTTATGAATAATATTTAATCTCTCTATTTTAAAAATAATCCTATGTGTATAAAAATTACCATTTATAATTATAACTAATGAATTATTACCCTTTAAATGAGATAGAAATGTTAAATGATGGTCTTATAAAAAAATTACAATTTAATGTTACCAAAAATACATTAATAAATGAAGAAAAATGATAAAAAAACATGATAGAAATTCATTTTAAGTCAAATGAAATAATTTCAAAAATTCAATTCAATTAATTCAAAAAAATGATGGTTGGAATTATATCAAACTTCTTATATGTTTAGACACACATGTTCAAAAACTTACATGTGTTTTTATAAAAAACATTTGAAATAAATTATATTGATTAATAAATCATGAATTAATCTCATAAATTAATCATTAATAATATAAATAAGTATTTTTTAGATAATAAAACAATTTAGAACACTAAAGTATTCATGTTTTAACCAATGAAAGGGTAAAAAATAGAATGAACAATACAAATAAATATCAACCTCATCTCCTTAGACAAAATAATGATTTAGATTAGACAAGAGGATATATTATATTTTTCATAAAAATACCTATTATAATGATTGTATATTTAAATATATATATTCCTTAAAAATAATATTTTTAACATCTTGATCCATAAGAAACACTGAACTTAAATATAAATTGTGAATAATTTTGAGAAATATATAAATATTAAATATAAATATTAAATCCTAACTATTAAATTATTTGGAATGAATAGTAATAACCATATTATGAAATATGTGTGCAATTAAAATAATTTCTACTTTTAGTAATAATAAAATTAAATTATTAAATATAAAATAAATAATAAAATTAATTTACGTTTGAAATTTAGCTTTCCAATTTTTTTTGTCTTATTTAAAGAAAATAAGTACATTATAGTTATATTATATTATAATATATTAATAATATGTATAATATATTAAAAGTAAATCAATTAAAAAATTATAAGAAAATAGAATAATAATTTATTACCATTTTTAATTTTCAAATTTAATAAATTTAATTTGAAAAAATTCAGATCAGTTTTTTCTAATAATAATAATATATGAATAGAATTTTTTTTATTTTAATTTTTTTCATTTTTTGGTGAATAGTGAAATACATCATTTTTAAAAATACTATTAACATTATAGAATTATTAGTATACAAGTATGACCTATAGATTTAGGGAAAAGTTCTTACAAAAAAGATTTATTTTAAAATTTACATTATATATTTTGAAATATTAATAATTCTAAAAAAATTGATATGTTAGAACATAAATAAGGTTTTTCTAAAAATTATTTTAATACATTGTACATTTATTATATAAACATTAATTACTAACACAATTAAAAATTAATAAAAAATAATGGATTTAAAATTTATAATTATTATGAGAAATCATCTAATAAGAACCACATAATTTTTAGTCTTAAATATTATGATAGCTTTGGTAAAAAATGGTTTCCAATGTAAAATCTAAATGGATAAAATAATAATTCAACATGTAAAGGGAATAAAACCTGTTTGAAAAAAGGGTTTATACTTCCTCAAAAATATCTATTTCCCCACCCCATTATTTATCAAAAAATATTATCCTCTTTCATTTATATTGATTCCCAAATATTTTAAAGTGGTATTTAAAAAAATGTCATCACTTTTCACTTATAAAAGTGGCTCTCCTCTATTGAATTCTCCTCAAAAAGTCCTCAACCCAATTATAAGTTCACTAAAAACTCTAGAAAAAACTCTCCAACAAAATATTATACACATTAATTTTTTCTAGTATTCTCAGAAAATCATCCCTTAAAGTGTTTACCCCCTTCACAGAGGAGATGATCCATGAAGTACGGTATTAGTTCCTAACTACTCTTCCCCATTTTCATTCTTTATATAAAATAATTATTATTAAAATTTCATTAACATATCATTAAATGTTAACATAATTATCCTTATTATTTTGATATGTTATTATAATAACGATTCAAGAAATATAATCTTTTCCATTTTCTATTTAGAAAAATTAAAATGTGAAACACGGGTCTATTCAGACTACCAATTCCACAATGTGATGTGTTAGTTTTTTCATTATCACCATTAATGGATGGTTTTATGAATGGATTTAATGTATAAATATTATTTTTTATTTTTTATTATTTTCTATAAATAAATTTAATAACCTATTATTGACATGAACAATAATTTTTTTATGTAAAATAAACATTCTTAAAACATGCAAGCTAAGTGGAAATTGATTTTTTATTCCATGTAATGAATTTATATCAATTAAATTTAACATATAAATCTTTTAAAAGATTATATATCACACTTATAAACACAATATAATATTAATATTATACTAAATGAATGATATTTCCACAATACCATATTGTAATCATCAATGAATCATGTTTTTTTTAATGTTTGGGTCCGCTTTACCACAAACTAGAATTTTTTTTAAAATTTATATCGTGGATAAATACGAAAACTAAATTTTGGGTATAATTACATAATACATTTAAATAATTTTTTATGAAATTATTATATCAATATTTAACTCAGTAATAAATAAAACTCCCTTCATTGGATAAGAATCATTGAAATGTAATTTTTTTGATTTTAACTTCAAGGATAAACTTTAAAAAACAAGATAAGAAATTGAAATAGAATAAATCAGTTTAAAAAATCCTAAATTGTAAATTTTATGATTTTAGAGAGATGAAATTTGGAAGAATAATTCTTACCGACACTGCTCTTATGAAACTAGTATAACCCTTTAAAATTATATACACCTAATGTGGGAAAAGTTGCCAGAAAATCACTATATATATAGAATCATTGTCAATAAAAATTATAAATGGTTATATTTATGAATAATTTTATTGAATATGTAATTAATAGAATAAATTTAACTATTTAATATGTTTCTTTCATGTTCATAATAAATCATAACTATGGTTGGGGTTTCCACCTCAAATTCCTCTTTTAAAGATATTTTTTAAATATTTACCTAATTTATATTCTCTGATTTATATACTTTCTAATTGATATATTACATCATAAAATACATTATATTCATGGAAATTAATATTCAAATTAAAATTATATATTGAATTATTTTTTTAATTAAATTATCATCAAATTTGTAATGATTTTTTAACTTAAATCTCATTTATTATGTTATAGTTATTCTTCTTGAATGTATTTTATATAAGTTTAGAATTTTTTCCCTAAGATATTATTATGTTTTATTTTACCATTTAATTTTATGGATTTTTATTTTTACAATATAAACCGATTTTCATGATTTTATTAATTAATTAACTATGTTATTTGTAATGGACTTTAGTAACTCAAATATATTTCTTTATGTTAAATGGTTTCTTTTTAACGTCAACCGTCAGTATTATCTTTATTATTTTATTTCAAATTTTATAAGATATCCTATTTTATATATTAATGGATAATTTCTATTTGTATTCAAATCTTCCTACTTGATTATTATATACCCTAAAAGTATAATGTTATAAAGAGTGAACATCAATATCTTAATTGGATATTTGTTTCAAGTCCATGTATTCACTAACATCCACTACTCTATTTTCATGTATTTAAATACAACTATTAATAAATTTATTATATCTTAATAAATTTTTAAAAAAAATTAAAATATGAGTTTTGTTATCTCCTGTTTCAATTTGGTTTTTCAATAAAGGATCATGATGTTTGTAAGTGGTTTTCCATTCAGAATAAAAACTTTTAGAACCACATACGATTTTTATTCTAATCATAAGGGAGCTATATTAGAAATGATTTTGATTTATAAACCACTATCTAAAATATTTTATGATGTTACTATTCGAGTTTATTAAGTATTTCATTACTTGATCTTTTTATTATATTTATTTAATTTATACCATTTAAAATGTAACATGAAAAGCATTATTTGTATCATGTTCTAATGATTTTATTATTATTTATTTTCTTCTCTAACAAATTTATGTCTAATAATTAATTGATCAGTGGTCCCTATATAACTATCTAGTGCATAGGTAAATGTTTATATCGCATGAGATAATGGTGAAATCCTTTGTTGTGCTTGATCAAATATTTGAAATGGGTCATGATGACTGATTAAATCTATTTAGTTTCTAGGAGTATGTATGCTCAATACTATTTACATATGTGTATATGTTATTCACCTAGCTCAAGATCTAAATCTCATGTTTTAAAAATCATTATTCATATTTAAATGTTGGATCATATCTGACTGTATTATCTCATATTATGAAATATAGTCAGTATTTATGATTCTACGTTCATTTAATCAAAGATATGTCTCCTACTTATATTTCATCATATGCTTATGATCTCACCCTAGTTAACATATTGATATGTTTACTATTACATTATGGGTAATTGTTCTCACTCTATTCTTATGTTTTTATTTCCTTGTTCTTGACGAATATTTTATCTTTTGGGACATCTATGAGATGACCAAATATAATAAAAAATGAGGAAATGTTCACAATAATTATAAAATAAGACAATTATATAGATAGTCTTCAATAACCCCAAACATCTCATTTTTAATAATATTTAGATTAATATTTGATGAAATTTTTTACCTACGTAAATGAGGTTAAAAAATTTAGGTTTTTATCCAGTCACTTTAGTTGGTAACGAAAGAGAGGTTTAGTTATTTTTAGATAATATTTTTGTTACCCCATGTAATAAGGTTGTTGAACATTATTAAAAACACTAGATATGAGTCTAACTATAGGATTATATCCTACAATATTAGTAAGGAATTTAGTAGGTGGTTTTCCTGGAAATACATTATTTTCTAGAAACATGAAAGTAGAAGAATCTATAGAAAAGATGATCCTAGGAGTTATCATCTCACAAGGGGTTGTTTGAACCATGAATTGCTCATCATCCTAATGCATAATGAGTGATACTAAGATTTAACAACTAAAATAAAGATCCTAGGAGAAATTCTCTTGTTAATAACATGACCATACCAAATTAGTATTAAGGATTTATTTCCAAGGTAAATTGGGGATTAGGTTAATAATTTTATGAAACACCAACTTAATCGAGTAATCTGAAGCAAGGAGAGATTGGCATGTAAGGGGCGAGGCAGTGTGAGGGTTTCTCTCCTGCTGTCACCTTCTACTTTCACCCCGGCCAAGCTCTATTATCTCATCCCTTGTTTTTTTCATGGAAGTGGCTTCTTTGGCTAAGTAGTTGTGACACTGCGCTTGATTCATCCGTCCTTGTCTCGAACCCCCTCTCTGGTTTGGGATTCACGGTGGCACAGTCATCATACGACCGAGTCCCAGATTCCGCTAGTTGAGGGAGTATTTCCATTCTTGGATATAGGCACATGGTGGTTGGGTGTGGCCTTCGAGGGTCATCTAGTTTCTGGAGATAATATTTGGAACAAGATATTGTTTTTGGCTGGGTTCTTTTCTGGTTTTCTGTTAACAGTTTTTCATATTTATTTCTTCTTGCTTTTGGTTTCTGATTTGGAGACTTTTTGATGTGTTTTGTGGATGGATATGGTGATTTCAAACAAGCTTTGATGCTCCAGTGGAGGAATAATGAGATCTCTTGTTTTCCATTTCATGATGCAACTTTGCATAGGGTTTCATGTTATTTTTTTGGTGCTTTGGTTTCGGATAAAGGTCTGGTTTCTATGTTTTGGGGATGCCTGATTAAGGTTCTTTGATCTGGTTTTGGTGGTTGTTTTGGCCTTCTCGGTTGTCCTCTGCGAGATTGATCCTAGAATGGCGGTTATGTTGACGGACGTCGACGATGATAGTGGTGATGGATGCTATTATAACTCTCTGGCAGTCTATTTGATTCCTATGTTGTGTCTATCGTGGCAGGTCGTGGATCAAGTTGGCGTTTTTCAGACGTGGTGGGTTCAATTCTTGAGGCATAATGCGGGGTTCATGGCTCAATGTGTGGATGGAGGTGTGTTTGAATTTTGAAGGTGTTTTTGATTTTGAAAGTGTAATGCGGTTGATTCATGAGAGTTGTTTGGGTACTAGGAACCCTTAAACTGGCCTCTAGAAAATGAAAAATATGGTTGTGGTCAACATAATAAACCTATATTAGAATAAATATTCATATATTTTGAACTAAAGTAATTTTTCAATAACATTTTAGTGTTATATTTTAAGAAATTTGAGAGATTAATTCCATTCATGTTTTATTTTCTTATTATATTAATTGATCAGCTCTCATGTTAACCCATTATGGTTTTAGAGATTGTTGGCACCAGAAAGAACTGAGTTAACAATGTTTGTAAGGTACAATGATATGATTTCAATAATGAACAACCCAATATAATTGGGGCTCTAATACAATATATCATTGAAATTATTAACCAACACTCACAAGCTATGGATAATTACCCAAATATTGTTGGGCTCTACAATTTACCATGGAAGGATTATCTAGCTATTGATTATATCATACACAAACATCCAACAAACATCAGTGTATCATATAATCAACTTATTATTAATAAAATGATCAATTTCGGGGAAAATATATTTTATGCTCTCTAGTGTTCGAAACATGATAAGGTTATTCTGGTTATATAGAAGATGGAAGGTAGGATAACCTATGGTGGACTCTCATAAAGAATACCAAAAATAATTAGTAAGTAGACTCTATGGTAGGGTAATATTTAAAGAAATTGAATTTCACAAAGTATTTTTCTTGAAATAATCAAAAAAAATATGAAGAGTGAATTCTTAGAGTTGAAATAATTAGATGATTAATCCATTATAACAAAAAAAGTGATCTTCTCAAGTATATCGTCATATACCTAAATCTTTGTTATAGATCTTGAGACCATGATCAAACGATTCTATAAGGGTCATATACAATGTAATTGAAGTAAACAAGTTATATAATACATTTATAGTTGTGTAGATATTATTTAATGTGAACAAAATATGGATATGGAAGCTCGACACTCTAATTATTCCAAATACTGGAAATTGAGAATGTATTTTGATGGGAACTAAGATGCAAAATCTCATAATGAAAAGATGATTCAACTCCATTCGTGCCCAATATGTGGGAATATGGATTTGGGGAATTTTTTAAGAGGGTTAAGAATATGTTTTAAATTTGTTATAACTCAACAACAAGATATCTAAAGTTAAAATTATTTGATGCAGAAAACATAAGAGAATATGGCCCCAAATCACAATCCACCTAATCACTAATGTTCTAAATTCATGTATTGGGGGAAATATGTAAATAATTTACCTCACCCAGGAGATAATAAAACTAATATGCTTCAACAACCTATAAACATAAGATATCAAGTTTGGTCATATTCATCCACTATCAATGAGGAGGAATATGAAAATTAATGTAAGCTTGAAATCAACTTTCTATATCTAGATGTGGGGTTTTATTTTAACAACACTAGTTTTTCTTGGATGGATGGTAAGTTTACCAATATATTTATTTTTATAAAATAAATCATCTTGTTATATGATGCTTTCTTTATATAATTAATATTTTTAATAATATGAACTTATCCTTTAATAAAATTTTATTGGATAGTTATTTCCACAAATACTCTATATTAATATCTATTTTAAAACATTTTATATTATTCAACTAATACAAGGATGACTCTAAAATCATTGTAAAATAAATTTTTTACTTAGTTCTCAATACCTAACCATGAAATGTATTTATCACAAATAGTTAAAAGGAAATACAATAGGTGATATTCTTTGTTTAAGTGAATAGATGTGTTTTATATTTAATGATATTTACATCTCCTTAGAAAATATAATCTCAAGTAATGATTGTCTCTTTAATGTAGGTATCTTTATTTGTGTGTAATAATTCAAATTTTAAGTGTAATATTTATTTAAGTGGTGTGAATGTGATGACCTAGGATTTTAATGTATATGTTCATTAAAAATTAATATGTTTGATAGCTATATACATAAGTAACAATGAACATAATTAAAAACCATGAATCATTTAAATTAAAATATTAATATTAAATATGACCATTAATAACTAGTTATTTTTTTAATGAGTATGAAAAGGTATAACCACAATATGAAATATGTTTCTAATGAAAAGGAATTATAATTTTAATAGTAATGAAATTTAATTAGTATATCAAAAACTAATGAAAATATTATTTTATGGATGAATTTATATTTTACTAAATTAGGTGTTTAATTTTAAGAAACTAAATATATTAATATAAAATAAAAATATATATATTAATTATAAGAATAACATATTCCCACAAAAATATTTAGTATTTTACAGTTAATAATAACAATGAATCCATAAAATTTTACAAATTTATTTCCAATATGAATAGTTTTCCACTCTATTTTGGTATTTGTTGAATTCTAAAATTTTTTAAATTTAGTTTGAAAAATTAAATCATTTATAGATCAATCATAATAATATAATATTATGATTAATTTTATGATATTTTTAAAAAAGTTTTATTTTTAGTAAAATAGTGAAATAAACCGTTTTTACAAATATTTTGACTTTTATAGAGTTATTATTATATAAATATGAACTCAAAATTTATAAAAATAATTCTTCAAAATAAATATATAATAATTGAGAATATGAATTGTAACAGCCCGAGATTTTATGAAAAATATTCTTTTTTATTTCACTAATGTCTTGTGTTGTACGCTACACCAAAAGGAGCTTGCACAACACGCATCCTTGACTTGCCTTGCATTACACGCAATCGCGACCTTCCTCGATAGCGTGTGTAATACGCAATACCGAGTTTCACTAAACAACGATATGCTATTAAAATATTATTAAAACTACCCGTTATGAATAGTAATAACCACTTTTTAAAATTCTGTAAATCTTATTTTTCAAAATGAACTTCATTTTTGGATTCGGAGTATCGAATTTAGCCTAAGGTGAAATTTTGGTACTTTTCGGATAACTTTCATATTCTGATGAATAGTGAAAATTACTAATTTATAATTAAAAACAACTTTTTTAATCGAAATAATTAATAGTGATAAATTATTAATTTGAGTGGTTTTAAAGTATATTTAGAATATATTTTTACAATTTAATAGAATGTTGGTCATTGGATGTAATTTCACATTTAAACCAGACGTAATCAAATGTCAATCTTTTGATAGATATTGTTTCTTAAAAACACGCTATTTGTGTTAACAACGGGATTTAATTATAAATTTAATTAATGCAATTTCTATGTTATGAATTTGGTAAAATAGACTTCATTTTTGAATTCGGAATATGAAATATAGCTTAGGATGAAATTTTGGCATTATTCTGAAAAACATCAATTTTTGATGAATAGTGAAACTACTAAGTGGTAGGTTAAAAACTGAATTTTGTATAAAACTTAATTTTACCGCTTCTGTGAATGGAATTTCGAAAATCCGAGAGACACGGTTAATATCAAGGACTAAAATGTGGTTCAATGAGATGAAAATAATTTTTTGGTGAATAGTAACTTTTTACTTTTTTTTACCACGGTTAATAGTAAATAGGGTAACTAAGGGTAAATATGATATTAATATTACCCTAACACATGTCCTAATTCTATTGGACAAGTGTAATTCGACCAAAAACAAACATAGGAATAAAATATGACCATTTAGGCCCACTTGGATTAGATTAGGACATTTATTATTAATTTATTTAAAGAAGGGTTAAAATAGTTAAAATCAAAGTTTAATAAGTAAATCATTTTTAATATAGGGTTATACATAAGATAAATTCGATTGTAAATATTCATTAGAAAGCTAAAACGATTTCCTACATGATGGTATTTTATTTGTAATTTTTAGACATCAAATAATTTAATTTAATTATGACACAAAGATGATGAAGTAATTATCTTATTAATGAAATATTGAAATAATTGATAATATAAATACCAAAATAAATGTAATTTGAGACTTTTTATGAATTCCACTAATTTTCTAGGTTACTATGATATATTAGTAATGATTTAATTAACTTGGTTCGAACATATAATTCTGTTATGACTTTCACAAAAATCATATATCAAATAGTGTCAAAATTGACACAAAATAGTTTTTAAATTAAATATAATATTATTAATTGTTATTTTATTCCTAAAAATCTATGGTTCGGCCAAATGACTTAGATAAGGATATATGTATTAATAATATACAATTTGGGGTTCGTTTGGCATGTTATAGTAAGTGTATTTACCATATAGTGAAAGAAAACAAAAAGACACGGTAAAAGTTAAATTATTTAACTTAGAGTTAAATCTAATTGATAAGGTTAAAATAATACCCTAAAGTTGTCTAAATCTTATTGGTTGATAGGATTTCGACCCATCCCCACTTTAGCTTCGAAATAAGACCCTTTGGAACCATTATAAACCGATTTTTACTTTAATATAAAATAATATTTTGAGATATTCCTAAGGTGCCCCTCTCCTCCCTTATAAAAGGACACCTCCTCCCCCTCCTCCTCACACCAATTTGAGCACTCAAGCTCGGCCAACCCCTGCCATTTTCTCCTCTCCACTTCCCTAGAATAATCCTAGAGGTCCTGGTCTTCTCCAAAGACCAATATTAGTTCCTTAAGTGGAGGATTCAAAGAGGCGTTCCAAAGAAGAGGTAATATCCATTACCGATCTTTTCAATTTCATTCTTCTTCAACTTCTTCTTCTTTAGTTGTTTCATGATAAAGTAATAACATCAGTATTACTTACATACTGATATGTTATTATAAATATGAAACAACCCTAATTCACCTTCTATCCATCCTACGGAAAAAATGAAATCACCGCGCGTGCGTACGTACGGAATACCGTCTCCACGCCGTGGTGTAATCTATTTTCCACCATCACCTTACAAGGATGGGTATAATGGTGTAATCAGTAACTATATATGATTATTATTAAGTAATATTGATACTGAAATAATATATATATATACTCCAATACAATTCCACGATCATAGGAACGATATCATCACTCGTGCGTACGTACGGAATACCGTCTCCACGATGTGATGCGACTCGTTCTACATGATCTTCATTTCATAATGATTATATAAATGAATTGAATGAATGAATATGGTATATACTACACTAATACCATTCTGGAAATGAATTATCTATAACCTAAAGATAAGAATAAAAATTTATTCGACAAAACACGCATAAGAACAAAAAGTTATAAAGACCCGAGTAACAAGTAACAATGAAATATTACTAACAAGAAGCTAATAATATGACCATATATGATCTAATATCAATATGTATGATTCTGGAATAAGTCAATAACATTATTTAAACCATTATACAGGAGCTTCGGACACGAACAAAGCAAATCGGACCTAAGGTAAGGGAAATATCACAATCTCATTTTTATCCGAGATTGTTTATTCGTAAGTATTTACTGGGGTGTATTTTATCATCCACATCCATGTTCCCTCAATATGAAATATTGTTTCCATCCACTTGCAATAGTTTAAATCCAATTTTACCCTTAGGTGAGTTTTTAGTAAAGAATATGAAAGGAATCTTTTGTCGTTTTTCCGTACGAGGTACTTTTTGACTTTTCCGACAAAAGTACGAAGAATGTTTTTTTTAACTTATACGGCATGAATGGATTTTTAAAACATTATTTCCAAGAAGCTTCCTTTACAAGTTTTCATGTTTATTTTTAATCAACTTCTTTTAGTTTATAATTGTATGACATGTTAAGAAAAGAAAAGTGTTTTTGAAAAGGAAAGGATATTTTCCTCAAGAATGGAGTTCAAGTGTTTTATCAAAATTATTTTCCATCTAAGATAATAAAGGGTTCTGTTTTTATCCCTTTAATTACATTGATTTGATTATGTTGTGAGGGAATTATTTTTATGAATTCATTTGCCTTATATGATTTTATGATGTCATGATGTTTCAAGAATCCCATTTTTGTTACATGTGTTATGCGATGATGTATGTTTTATGATTATGTGGCACACATAAGAAAGGATTCATTATAAGATGGGTGGGACCTATATCTCCCTCCAATGCATTGGGTAAAGATTTTATATCTCATGAGATAGACATGGCTGGAATGGTAGGTTATACCGGTTCAGTGAAACAGGACTGAAACGAGGATTACTCGATTCAGAAAGGGACTTTGTCCACTAAGATAGTCTTGGCAATGAGTCTTGACTAACAAGAAATGATTCTCTATGATTATGTGTGTATGCCACAATGAGTAATGTTTTAAGTTATGATTTCATTTCACTACTATGATTTATCCCATGTTATGAAATTATGCTCTCTTTTGCAGGTTATGATTTCCAAAAATGTTATGTTCTTATGAAAATTATGTGATTGATATTTCCTTTGTTTACCCTTACTGAGCATTTGAGCTCACCCTTTTATGTTTTCATTTCCCCAGGATATAAAGAAAGGTTTTAGGTAAAAAAAGGGGGAAGATCTTTATGGGAGATATTGAAGATCTTTCACCACGTTTAGAAGATTACGATCCGAGTTTCCAAAGACACTAAACTATTACGATCCTAGTGTGTGTGTTTTTGTTATGTACTAAGTATTCCGCAAATGTAATGTAATGTACATGTACGTCAGGCTACGGGTCTCTACAGTTGGTATCAGAGGAAAGGTTTAGTCAACCTTTGGAAACTAGGATGCGAAAACGTTAGTGAGATCCCTAGAGGTATTTCTAAGGTATGTCTAGGGATGTCCCTAAGGTTAAGTATACGTATAGGTTATAGTACTAGAACTACACTAACGATCATTGAATTAAACCTAATATGTTAGATGTTCAAGGTACTCCCCCTTTATTATGTTGTTTTCCCTAGCATGATTTTTGCCTCTCACGCTATTCTTTTTGGGTTTTAGAAAATGGCTGGAAACAAGGTGATTCACGATAATGGAGGAAATGATGGACAATGGAATGATATTCTTTATGAGCAACCAAATGAAATGGGATTTGGAAGTCCAAACATCATTATTATGCCGAATCAGCAATCTCATAATATGATCAATAAAGTAAAATTTGGTAAGTTTCCTGACTCGGCTAATAAGAGAAAGATGGAGTTTCATGATGATCATAGAGGAAAGAAAGTTCAATTTCCCCTATGTAAATCATGTGGGAAGAGGCATCAAGGAGAATGTTTCAAAGGAACTGGAAGATGCTTTGGGTGTGGAAAAGAAGGACACAAAGCCTGTAAGTGCAAAGGAAAAGGTTCAGTTAATACCAGGGATGAGGATAATGGTATTGCTACGACATCAAAAATGGTTAAGTGTTTTAAATGTGGAATGTATGGGCATTATGCAAACAAATGCCCTAAGGGAAAGACTCATGAAGAGAATCAGTATGGTC
This sequence comes from Viscum album, assembly GCA_963277665.1. NCBI lineage: Eukaryota > Viridiplantae > Streptophyta > Magnoliopsida > Santalales > Viscaceae > Viscum > Viscum album. The sequence continues at coordinate 1,583,777,250 of OY728141.1, read as the reverse complement.
ATATGGGAAGTATTTATGTGGATGATGATGAAGAGACTACCAATGGTATGTGAGATGAAAGAATTGTTGAAGCTCGGTCAATGGTTTAAGAATGTAGTGGAATGATTACATGTTTATCATGTGTAATGTTGTATAAGTAATCTCATGGTACTATGGAATAAAGAGACATGTAAGGATTGTAACATTGTTGTCTGATTAATGTTACCAGTATCCATGAAAGGTTATTCAGATATTTTTGGAATGAAGATGATATGCGCATAATGAAGGGATAAGGGGAAAATGAAATGTTTGACAGTATTCATGAGCTCATGATTGATATAAGGACTAAGTGATATCAAGGTTTGAGTATATAGAATTTTGAGGATTTCGGTATGTGAAAAGTGTTAACTTTTAACTGCATTCAAGTTTTCACTAAGGTTCAATGGGTATTCAAGAGAGTACAAGATTAAGTCCTTTAAATGTTTGGAATGTGACCAACAAGATATATCTTATGATATATGGGGATCAACGATGGTATTAAATCTCTGATAATCGTTTTCACTATGTTATGAGAATGGACTGCAGTATTATGAGCCTAATGATTGGAATGAATTATGTTGGACATAAGTTAGTATTGTTTAAGGATAGAAGTTTTTTTTTTCGATATTATTGATGGGATGTTATAGTAATATAGTTTTATAAAAAGGACAACCTGCAGGACGGGCGACAGCCCATCGCTTCGGACAAGGCTGTGGGAATCGAACCCACAACCGAAGTGCGACTGGCCTTTATCGCCTACCACTGACCTACAGGAAGTCCCTGTTTAGTAGAAACTAGTTTTATTATATTAAGCAGTATGATATATGAAGTATAAGTCCATTTTAGGAACCATATATGATTAATCTCACTATAGATCGACTTATGCATATAATTTTTGCTAATCTTTTGTTTGAGACAGATGGAATGACCCGTCATTCTATCACATGATCTGCTAACACTTCATGAATGACAAATTCAACTTAATTTATTTAAGAGATGAAGTGGAAATTGTTCAAGGCACGAACAACAGTGAGATTGTACCAAAATAAAGTAAGTATTTATTCTAATTCAAATTTTCAACTTTAGGGAAATGATCTTGAAAACCAAAAATGTCGTCCTAGTGATCTTATACCTGATGAATAAGATGGTACCTTATATCATCACAAATCTATGGATTTGTGATTACTGCCTTTTCCATAGCCATGTTCTCTACCACTCTCCATCAGAACATGATGGTTAGATTTCTCTTCCATATCCATATTTTCACCTATGTGGAAACCCAGTGATTAGTTTATTTGGGTAATCGTTACATTTCATACTTTAGTTTTTAAAGCCAAGTTTTGGTATTCCCTTTTACGATGTGGGTTTCTATTAAAGAAACTTTCGAATAGTAAACCATTTATAACCCCGACGAATTTCGAGGGCGAAATTCATTTTAAGGAGGGTAGAATGTAACAGCCCGAGATTTTATGAAAAATATTCTTTTTTATTTCACTAATGTCTTGTGTTGTACGCTACACCAAAAGGAGCTTTCACAACACGCATCCTTGACTTGCCTTGCATTACACGCAATCGCGACCTTCCTCGATAGCGTGTGTAATACGCAATACCGAGTTTCACTAAACAACGATATGCTATTAAAATATTATTAAAACTACCCGTTATGAATAGTAATAACCACTTTTTAAAATAATGTAAATCTTATTTTTCAAAATGAACTTCATTTTTGGATTCGGAGTATCGAATTTAGCCTAAGGTGAAATTTTTGTACTTTTCGGATAACTTTTATATTCTGATGAATAGTGAAAATTACTAATTTATAATTAAAAACAACTTTTTTAATCGAAATAATTAATAGTGATAAATTATTAATTTGAGTGGTTTTAAAGTATATTTAGAATATATTTTTACAATTTAATAGAATGTTGGTCATTGGATGTAATTTCACATTTAAACCAGACGTAATCAAATGTCAATCTTTTGATAGATATTGTTTCTTAAAAACACGCTATTTGTGTTAACAACGGGATTTAATTATAAATTTAATTAATGCAATTTCTATGTTATGAATTTGGTAAAATAGACTTCATTTTTGAATTCGGAATATGAAATATAGCTTAGGATGAAATTTTGGCATTATTCTGAAAAACATCAATTTTTGATGAATAGTGAAACTACTAAGTGGTAGGTTAAAAACTGAATTTTGTATAAAACTTAATTTTACCGCTTCTGTGAATGGAATTTCGAAAATCCGAGAGACACGGTTAATATCAAGGACTAAAATGTGGTTCAATGAGATGAAAATAATTTTTTGGTGAATAGTAACTTTTTACTTTTTTTTACCACGGTTAATAGTAAATAGGGTAACTAAGGGTAAATATGATATTAATATTACCCTAACACATGTCCTAATTCTATTGGACAAGTGTAATTCGACCAAAAACAAACATAGGAATAAAATATGACCATTTAGGCCCACTTGGATTAGATTAGGACATTTATTATTAATTTATTTAAAGAAGGGTTAAAATAGTTAAAATCAAAGTTTAATAAGTAAATCATTTTTAATATAGGGTTATACATAAGATAAATTCGATTGTAAATATTCATTAGAAAGCTAAAAAGATTTCCTACATGATGGTATTTTATTTGTAATTTTTAGACATCAAATAATTTAATTTAATTATGACACAAAGATGATGCAGTAATTATCTTATTAATGAAATATTGAAAAAATTGATAATATAAATACCAAAATAAATGTAATTTGAGACTTTTTATGAATTCCACTAATTTTCTAGGTTACTATGATATATTAGTAATGATTTAATTAACTTGGTTCGAACATATAATTCTGTTATGACTTTCACAAAAATCATATATCAAATAGTGTCAAAATTGACACAAAATAGTTTTTAAATTAAATATTATATTATTAATTGTTATTTTATTCCTAAAAATCTATGGTTCGGCCAAATGACTTAGATAAGGATATATGTATTAATAATATACAATTTGGGGTTCGTTTGGCATGTTATAGTAAGTGTATTTACCATATAGTGAAAGAAAACAAAAAGACACGGTAAAAGTTAAATTATTTAACTTAGAGTTAAATCTAATTGATAAGGTTAAAATAATACCCTAAACTTGTCTAAATCTTATTGGTTGATAGGATTTCGACCCATCCCCACTTTAGCTTAGAAATAAGACCCTTTGGAACCATTATAAACCGATTTTTACTTTAATATAAAATAATATTTTGAGATATTCCTAAGGTGCCCCTCTCCTCCCTTATAAAAGGACACCTCCTCCCCCTCCTCCTCACACCAATTTGAGCACTCAAGCTCGGCCAACCCCTGCCATTTTCTCCTCTCCACTTCCCTAGAATAATCCTAGAGGTCCTGGTCTTCTCCAAAGACCAATCTTAGTTCCTTAAGTGGAGGATTCAAAGAGGCGTTCCAAAGAAGAGGTAATATCCATTACCGATCTTTTCAATTTCATTCTTCTTCAACTTCTTCTTCTTTAGTTGTTTCATGATAAAGTAATAACATCAGTATTACTTACATACTGATATGTTATTATAAATATGAAACAACCCTAATTCACCTTCTATCCATCCTACGGAAAAAATGAAATCACCGCGCGTGCGTACGTACGGAATACCGTCTCCACGCCGTGGTGTAATCTATTTTCCACCATCACCTTACAAGGATGGGTATAATGGTGTAATCAGTAACTATATATGATTATTATTAAGTAATATTGATACTGAAATAATATATATATATACTCCAATACAATTCCACGATCATAGGAACGATATCATCACTCGTGCGTACGTACGGAATACCGTCTCCACGATGTGATGCGACTCGTTCTACATGATCTTCATTTCATAATGATTATATAAATGAATTGAATGAATGAATATGGTATATACTACACTAATACCATTCTGGAAATGAATTATCTATAACCTAAAGATAAGAATAAGAATTTATTCGAAAAAACACGCATAAGAACAAAAAGTTATAAAGACCCGAGTAACAAGTAACAATGAAATATTACTAACAAGAAGCTAATAATATGACCATATATGATCTCATATCAATATGTATGATTCTGGAATAAGTCAATAACATTATTTAAACCATTATACAGTAGCTTCGGACACGAACAAAGCAAATCGGACCTAAGGTAAGGGAAATATCACAATCTCATTTTTATCCGAGATTGTTTATTCGTAAGTATTTACTGGGGTGTATTTTATCATCCACATCCTTGTTCCCTCAATATGAAATATTGTTTCCATCCACTTGCAATAGTTTAAATCCAATTTTACCCTTAGGTGAGTTTTTAGTAAAGAATATGAAAGGAATCTTTTGTCGTTTTTCCGTACGAGGTACTTTTTGACTTTTCCGACCAAAGTACGAAGAATGTTTTTTTTAACTTATACGGCATGAATGGATTTTTAAAACATTATTTCCAAGAAGCTTCCTTTACAAGTTTTCATGTTTATTTTTAATCAACTTCTTTTAGTTTATAATTGTATGACATGTTAAGAAAAGAAAAGTGTTTTTGAAAAGGAAAGGATATTTTCCTCAAGAATGGAGTTCAAGTGTTTTATCAAAATTATTTTCCATCTAAGATAATAAAGGGTTCTGTTTTTATCCCTTTAATTACATTGATTTGATTATGTTGTGAGGGAATTATTTTTATGAATTCATTTGCCTTATATGATTTTATGATGTCATGATGTTTCAAGAATCCCATTTTTGTTACATGTGTTATGCGATGATGTATGTTTTATGATTATGTGGCACACATAAGAAAGGATTCATTATAAGATGGGTGGGACCTATATCTCCCTCCAATGCATTGGGTAAAGATTTTATATCTCATGAGATAGACATGGCTGGAATGGTAGGTTATACCGGTTCAGTGAAACAGGACTGAAACGAGGATTACTCGATTCAGAAAGGGACTTTGTCCACTAAGATAGTCTTGGCAATGAGTCTTGACTAACAAGAAATGATTCTCTATGATTATGTGTGTATGCCACAATGAGTAATGTTTTAAGTTATGATTTCATTTCACTACTATGATTTATCCCATGTTATGAAATTATGCTCTCTTTTGCAGGTTATGATTTCCAAAAATGTTATGTTCTTATGAAAATTATGTGATTGATATTTCCTTTGTTTACCCTTACTGAGCATTTGAGCTCACCCTTTTATGTTTTCATTTCCCCAGGATATAAAGAAAGGTTTTAGGTAAAAAAAAGGGGAAGATCTTTATGGGAGATATTGAAGATCTTTCACCACGTTTAGAAGATTACGATCCGAGTTTCCAAAGACACTAAACTATTACGATCCTAGTGTGTGTGTTTTTGTTATGTACTAAGTATTCCGCAAATGTAATGTAATGTACATGTACGTCAGGCTACGGGTCTCTACATGAATTTATAAAATATTTATTATTATTTATCCACATTTATTATATATTTTAAAACTATTGTAATATTTTTTAACATTCTATTAATACATTATACATTTAAATATATTTTAATTAATTTGTAAATCATTTCATAATTAAATCATTAATAATGAATTTTAAATTAATAATTTTTTTCAAATTTTTTTTATAACGGACACTTTTTTAGACAAAAATACTATGTTACCTTTTTTAAAAACTAGTTAATATGGTAAAAGGTAAAATGGTAAAATTAATAATTCTAGGGGTAATGCGACTTGAACATGTTTAAGAAATATGAGGAAAAACAATTTTTTGGATTCCTAAAACTTATATATTCTCCACTACATTTTTTTAAAAATTTAAGAGACATTTTCCTTGAGAGCGACTTCTCAATATTGAAATGTTTATGATGTTTATCAAAATGTCATCACATTTTTACATATAGATTGGACTCTCCTCACATCCTTCCCCTCTCACACAAAGATACTTATTTTGGCCTAAAATCTCACCAAACATATCATATAAACCGTTTTTACACATATTTTGACTTTTATAGAATTATTATAATATAAATATGAACTAGAAATTTAGGAAAAAATTATTCAAAATAAATATATTATAATTGAGAATATGAATTTTTCAAATATTTATTATTATTTATAACTTTTATTATATATTTTAAAACTCATGTAATTTATTTTTAAATATTATTTTAATACATTATACATTCAAAATACCACCCCTCGTAGTCAAAACCCCCTTCATAAAGAAGAAAATCCTTGAATTGAGGTATAAGTTTCTAACCTCTCTCTCACATTTCTATTTTTTTCTCTCTATTTAAATCAAATTAATTTACAACACATAAAAATGATACTATAATATTCATTAGTATAATAATATTTTATTATATTTATGGTATACACATTAACCATTTTCCCCTTTTCATTATCAAAAATAAAAACGTGAAACAAGCATAAGTATGGACTATCAAATCCATGAAGTAACTTGTTTATATTTAATTACATAATTAAATAGATGATATTAATAAAGAGTTAAAAAGATAAATATTATTTTTATGCATTGATTAAGGTATAGGTAAAAAGAAATTAACAGCCTATTAATGATTTTAATGATAAACAATCAATATAAAATTAATCCTCTTAAAACAAGAACACTAAGTGAAATACAATGTATTCTTTCTATGTAACATATTTAAATAAATTATCTAATAATTATAATTATTTTAAAATTTTATATATGAAAACTATTAACAATAAAAATATCATTATTTTACATTTATAAACATTTTTCAACAAAACCATCTCATAATCCTCTATGAATCATGGTTTGTTCATGTTTGGGTATATTTATCCACCTAGTTGGACAATGTTGTGAATTTATATCATGGATAATTATGGAATCATAATTACTACTATAATATAATATAAATATGTAAATAACGGTTTTTATATAATGGCTATAAAAATTCTTAATTCATTAATTAATAAAACATGCTTCATTGGTTAAGAATCACTAAAATATTCTGGTTGTCGATCTAATATTCATAGATATTGGATGAAACACTGATTAATGGAAATTGAAAAAAAAATATATAAAAATATACCATCCATTATAGTAAATATAATTATTTTATGGAGAATAAAAGTGTGTGAATATTGAATACTGGCACGACTCCTATCAAACCAGTATAAACTATTAAAATTTTAAACAATCGATGTTTGTGAAATGGGTAAAAACTAACTAATACATATTTATGGAATGATTAATAATGATAATCACAATAGGTTTTAGTAATGAAAATTTTTATTGGATATGTAATTAATTCAATTCATTATATTTTTCATGATATCTGTTGAAATTGCAATGTGAATCAGGACCAAGGTAAGGGTTTTCATCACAAGTTTTTCTCTCTATAGAATATTTTATATTATGAAAAAAAAATATAGTATATTTACATACTAATTTATATATTATATCATGAAATAAATTCTATTAATCATAATTTAATAATAATATAAATATCTATCTTTTACTAGTTTCTTCATTAAATCCCTCTTAAATTATATGGGTTATCTTAAATCCATTCACATTAATTAAGTTATCATTATTCTTTCTGAACATATTTAACATTAAAAGGGTAAATTATTCCCTAATATTTAATTATATATTATTTTCTATTTTAATTATTGGTATTTTCAATTTTTTACCACATAAACCCTTTATCAAAAGTTTCTTCATGAACTATCTTGTTCATAAAGGACATTAGTAACTCAAATATCATTCATTGAGTTATACTATTTATTTTGAACATAAGCCATAAATATTATATTAATTATTTAATTACCCATTTTAAAAGATATTATTGTATTAATTTAAAAGGAAAATATATCTCTTGATTCAAATTTTCATTCCTTATTTTTCTACCACCTTATACCATAACTTTATCAAGAAATAACCTACATCCATTAACATGATCATTATTTTAAGTCCATGTTTTCAGTTTCCCCTATTGATATCCATTAATGTATTTAATCTCTATATGTATGAATTTATCTTTTCTTAATACATTCATTTTCCAATTTTTAAATTTATTTTTTATAATCTTCTTTTTCAATGTGGATTTTCAATAAAGTTATTTCAAAATATTAAAAAAAATCATTCTGAAATTAAATGTTTTATATTTGGAATCCATTTTTATCCTTATTTAAGGGGAGGTATTTTACATGAAGTTATTATTTATCAACCATGTTCTAAAATATTTTTTCAAGGTCCTCTTTTGGTTGATTTAATTTGGTGATGATTAATTTAGTTTTTTATATTTTATGAAATAACATATAAAATATAACATGAAACCTGTTATTATTACTAGGATTATGGATTTTATGATCAAATGTATTCTTTTTGACCACAAAAATGGATAATATTTAATGGATGGTTTGGGCCTATATATCACTCCACTGAATTTAGTAAAGATTTGTATCTCATGATATAATTCTGGAATGAGTAGGGATTCTCAATCCAAAAAATGAAGAATATATTTGGATTCTTAATCCACTATTGGTTATAGGTTTTGATTCCTAATCCACTATTGAAAATAGGTTTTGATGACTAATCCTTTATGTGAAATATGTTTTGATTCCCAAATACTATGAGAAATATGCGTTGATGACTGATCCTTTATATTGAGTAACTATGCTAATGTTAGATCCATGCTATTTTGATATGTGACTACGTTATATACAAGGTTCATGATTTATGTCTCTTTTTAAAAAAATATATTCAAACCATGTTATATGTTTGACTATATAGGATTGAATTTTCTCTTATTATGTAATATCAATAGTTTTTATGATTCTATGTTGTTTTAATCAATGATTTCCCCCATGTTTCAACTTTACCATATGATTAAGATCTCACATTGAGTAAAACATTGATTTGATAACCCCTTTTTATGATTCAATTTAATAGTTCACGTGGAAGATTTTAACATGTGATAAGTTGAAGAAATGATCTAGTATGATGACACTATTGGGAAATGATCATGATAATTATAAAATATGTAACTTATATAGCTAGTCTCCAAATTCAATTAACCTATTGATTCTTAATATGATATTGTAATGTAAAAAAATTAATATATAGAAATTGTGTAAAATATATTCATGTTAATCTTAGGTCATTATACACATAAAAATTGGGGGGTTTCATTGAGTTGGAAAAAAACCACATCATAACACAAACCCAATATTATATAATGGCATAAGAGAAGGAAAGAGGTTAAAGCGACTAATGGGGAGAGGAGAAAAACACCTTTACCTAGAGTTTCCACCTATAATCAAAGATAAATTCACAATGGAAGATGAAAACACAGGGGATAAAAAGGAGGAAACCCCCTCCCTTAATCTGAATGCACCAAATGAGGGGTGACATGGTATGTTTTCCTCTTTTATAAAAACTAAACATATAATAATAATAATAATAGAAATTTTCAAATATAAAGGTAATTACCCATATACCTTTATCTAGAAAATCCTATAAATACACATAATAAATAAATTATTAATATATATCCATATATTTATAATTTTTAATATACTATTAATATGAAATGTAATTTCAAAAAAAAGTACTAATCATAATAATTACCATCCTATTCATATTGTAAAATAAATAATAATTTAATTAAACATAATTTTTATTAAACAATGTTTACATTTTTTTTAATATTTCCATAGTAATCCATAATATATGTGATAAATGTACCACTATAGGACAACTAGTGATTTAAATTTTATGTTAATGAGAAATAATAAACATGAAAAAACATTCATGAAACATGAACACCAATCACAAATTTAGTTTTCTATATAAATATAATCTAAAAATAAATTAGTTAAAATCTTTCTATAATAATCCATTATTAACTTATTGATGCTATTGGGATGTTCGGAAATAAAGACTATTGTTTTTGTCAATATATTAGGATAAATAGTTATCTTTCATGGTCATAAAGATTGTGATCCAACCAATTCGAAGCTATTTCCTCCCTATTGACACAATAACATCTTCATGAACAGTATCTAGCAACATGAAATTCCCCAAATAAATAATAAATTAAAATATATAACTAATTTTATTGAGAAATAATTATTATAATAAAACATAATTTATAAAAAAAAATTGAGGTATTACGATTCACCCATGTATAACACTTTCCATCCAAATAAATACAATTTAACATGAAATGGAATTCTAATTTCATTTTAAAAAATTGAGATTTATAAATTTGATGGATTACTATGTGACACACTATAACTCATCATAACACAAGTCATTCCTTGCAGGCACTACCCTGCCCCATAACATATCCCCACTTATTGTAATGACTCAATTAAATGAGTCTACACTCTTACATAACATTTAATAATTATATACTAATTATATTTCATGGATCTAAAAAATGATTCATCATTACTTAAGTTGATACTCCGACAACATTAAAGTAACTTATAGTCACTAAATTAACACTATGTCTCCATTATCTTGATTCCATTTCATCACAATAAACTATTATTTCTTACCAATAAACCTATATTAAATGTAAATTACATTATTCATGAAACAAATCCCTTACTAAAATTTTATTTTAATTTTATATCAAAAACAGTACAAGAGAACTCTTATTTGAGGTGAAAAATATTAACAAAGAAAAAATTTATAGTGCCATATTTATACAATTTTTTTCCACGAAACATATTAATTTTGATAAACAGACATTAGATATAAATTTATAATCCTTATATCATGATCAATAAATAGTTTATGGGGTTCCCTATTTTCAACTAATGATATATATAGTCAATATATTTGACTTAACATCTCATAGAGCTCAAATGGGCACTCTGATAAAATGTTCAGTTCATTAGGAGTAGGGCATTTATTTCCAAATTTTTTTAAGATATTTAACATGTATATGAACACAAAACAAGGCCTATAAGTATTCATCTCATTATAGGAGATCCAAAAAACGTGATATCTAGGCATTTATCACATTCCACAGTCATTTTGAAAATTCTATGGGTAGTAAACTGACAGTGATACACTTTTTTAGAAAATATATTGATTTTCACAGTCACCAAAGACAGACATTAAAGGGACATTGTTTCATAGGTTGACCCAAAACCACTCATCATTATACAAACTTGTACATCACAACACCTCATGAATTAATTCTTATAGGTTTGAGACAACTAACTAGGAGTGAGGGCCTAAATCATTGTTTAATTGGAAAATGAATCTGATATTATAACCATTAATTAAATAAAAATTATCCAAAAAATCAAATGTGAATAATTATTGTATTAAGAATAAAAAAACACTGATTCTATTCCAAAATGAATATGAGTTTATACAAGAATACATACCAACTGATCACCCATTAGGATCATCACTTATTCAAATTAAACAAAAGAACAAATACATAACTAGGTACTACTAATATCATCAAGACTCTCATCATCCCATCTCCATATCCTTGTCGAGATACTCTATGTCAATCCAGGGATAAACTACACTAAAATATTTACAACAAACATAATGTATACACACACATAAAGGTTACCATGAATGGTTTGAGAAATATATATCTGTAGTTTCTCACCAAGTGTTCCAAATATACAATATCATATACATGTGTATAAAATAGGAATATCAATATCTAAAATATAGTGCACGAGCTTTGAGGTCAGGTCACCATGTGCAAATAAAGCCACCCTAATAGGTGGAAATACTTTATTTAGCTAATTCCGACATGAAGTTACCTCATACTACATCTATTGACCAACACATAAATACCCTGGGTAAGGTTCCCTTCCATATCCTGACCTCTAAACTCCCCATCCGGATTGGTTCTTATAATATATCATAGTCACTAGCTTCTCTCTCAATAAAGGGTGACACATCAAGGCCCAACCAATTCCCTCTCACTCAGTGACAGTCAAATACCAGATCATAAGATATTCCTCCCCACTAATGGGAGGCCTCATATAAACTATCCCATTACTACTCACCAATGAATAGTATTGTGGACATAATATACTCAATAATTACCCATTGATGTAAGGTAGGGAACACATAATACACCCATCCACTACACTCTTGTAATAGTCTGAGATATTTATTAATTCCCTATTAAATAAAAATTATTTTGGGAATATTTTTAAACAGACAGTACCAAACTCAAACAAACCTCAAAACATTTTATTGATAAAAAATAATATAATATAAGAAAATTATTAATACATTAAAGAAATGAAATAATGAATAAAAATATTTAATATTTAATTGAGATATTTTATTATATATATTTCTCTTTGTGTGTGTTACATATTATTATTTAATGATATATTTATAAAATTAAATGAAATATTTTAATATCAATGGAATAGTAATATTAAATTTCTAGAATATAATTAATTAATTATAACAGTATTTGGAGAATATTATTTACTAAAAATGAAATATTTTCATAAATATTTTTTTAAATTGTTATGTAATTTAATAAAATATTGACTAAATAATTATATTAATGAAATTTATTGAAAACATTTTAAAAAAATAAATTAACATATATTCAAAATTTACTACTATAAAATTAATTATAAAAAATTCATTTTATCTTTATAAATATCCTTTAATAAAAATTTCCTTTTTACGCACAATGAATTTTTATATTATGTAACTAAATATATTATGGTTAACTGATGATAAAATATCATTTTGGTATCAATAATATATGAACACTATTTTAATTATTAATTTATTATAAGGAAGAATAAGTATAGTTACTATTTAAAAATATATTTTCCTATAAAATAGTTTTCATTATTTTCTATATTTCCATTTAAATGTTATATTCCTAAAATTTAGAATTTGAAATTCAAAAATTAAATAAATTTTTTGAATTATAAATCCAATAATATATTTGTATTATACAATGGGATAATTTGTAAAAATAACGGTTTTTATGTGAATATTATATAATAACTTTTTTAAAAATATTATGATTTATATGAAATCATTAGGATATATGCTTAACATAAAAAACATTTAAACCTTTTTTCTTACCAAAACGTTATCTAAAAATTAAACTTTCACATTAAATATTTATTTTTTAAATAATATACCTATGTTTAATATTTTAGAGCATAAGTTGTGATTTATTTTCTAAATTTCTTCACCATACATTTATTAATTTAATTTTTTTTTGAAATATAAACATTTAATATTTAAAAATGTTTTTATTTATTGAATCAAATTTATCAAATTATTTTGCAATTTTAATTTCATTTTAATTCCACAAAATATGTTACTAAGGTTAAAAAATGACTTACAACGGTAATTTAAATTACGATAAAAAATTAATATAAAGGGAAAATACCAAAAATAACTCAAATTTTATCCTTTATTTTTTGTGTATGATAATTTTATAAATGAATAAAAATACACTCTACATTATTTTTCACTTTTTGATCCCATTAATTAGAACTTGAAATGCCTTTATTAGAAACTCATGAGTATTTGCAGAAGTTTCACCCCAATCACTTATAAATGGTTCCCTTCACCACTCCACTTCTCCTAACACTAAAATACTTTCATGATTTAAAAATTATACCCAAATTACTTCCCAATTATTATTTCAATGTTATAGTTGTTCTTATCTCACCAAAATACAAATTTTGGGTTCCTAAATGTGTAGTCTAAGAGGGGCCACCCAAATGATATTGTAATGTTCCTAATAGAGCCCTCTTAATCTTTTTTTCTAATACCACATCCAAATGTATATTACCCAATATAAGATAATTAAATGAGTATAATTATTATAATTAAATATCATTTTTTTATTTAATAAATATTATCTACCATCTTCCCATTCATTATAAAATTAAAATGTTACTTGTGTTATACAAGGACTGCCACCTCTACAAGCTACATTTTTCGTTTTGAACATAGATTTATATAGATAAATCTAAAAATGTATTTTATAAATATAAATAATATTAAATATTTATAATTTTAATAAATATTAATCTATATTTAAAGCACGAAAAATTAATGGTCATTAAAATCTTATTAATTTTTATCAGTAAATTTCCTAAAATAAGAATATCATGGATCACATTTTTCTAAAACACACTATTGATTTTATAAAATTAACATGAGGATTCATAAATAATTTAATGGAAATGATTTTAATATATTTTAAAATCTTCCAATAATAAATTCTTATTAAATAATAGTTTTTGATGCTTCCATTATGAAATCTCTGTGAAACAATTCGAATTGCTAGCATTTGACAATGAAATAAACACTAACTAACCAATATATGAAACATGAATTATTATAATTAAATGGTATAAAGTATTATATATATGAAGATATGAATAATAAATTGTTTTATTTAACCTTCTTCATTATATTTTAATTTTTATTACATTAACTCATTTTTTGAATGTTTCAAACATCGTGAACTATGATTTCTGTTAGGGGTTTGATCTCAATTTTTCTTCATTGAGGAATTTTTTCATATTATGAACCTATTATTATTTTATATAGTGTACTTAATACCCTATTGACTTATTTTATTATTATTAAAATTTATCTCATTTTACATTCAATTATATTTATGAATCAATTATTTATATTATTTTTATTCAATTACAACCAAATTTGTATGGGTTTTGTCGAATGAACCTCATGTTCATTGAATCTATTATTTTAATAATTGAATATAATATTTTAAAATTATTATATTTTTTCAAATCATTATTCTTATTGAAATATTTACTTTTACTAGTTAATATTCACTCATATATCAAAAATATTCTTCTTGGATGAATTATTTACTCTATAAAAATATGACATAGATAATAATAATTTTTATCCTCTTTAATGGATACTTCGCATCCAAATTCAAACTAATTAATTCCAAAAATGTTTTCATTTATATTTCTAAAATATAAATATGTAGTATCACATGTGATCCCCTTGTTTATCTTTTCGACTTTTTAAATGTGATATTTTATTCTCTTTTTTATGTGGGATTCAATAAAATAATTTTAAAATAATTAAATATTTTTTCCCTTTTCATACATATATTTTACCTTAGACTACAAATTTTCATTTAAAAACCTTAATTATTTTTGAGAGCTCTATTATTTGTAATCCATTATATGTGATGTTAGAAAATTATTCTTTCAATAACCATTTAGAAATGTATTTTTAAATTTTACATGTTACATTTCCTTTTTCAATTAGGTGTGAAAAGTTTTTTCAAATTTTTTTTTGTGATTTAAATTCCACTTTCCTCAATATATAAAAAGGATAAATCTCTTATGTATATACGTTTTCATTAATCAACCTAAAATTCATGGGTGAAAAACTTTATTGGAAGATTTAATTTTTTATATCAATTGATCCTTATCATGTGTTAAATTTAAGTAAAATATATTATTAATGACATGAATCCCATTTTCAATCCATGTGTTCTCAATGATGTAATATATGATTGATTTTAAATAGTGAAAATGTTATTGAATTTTTATTATCTGAATGTATGGGTTAAATATATATATTGAGTGCATTGGTTAAGGTTTTAAATATAATGATACAATGATATTGATTATGAAAATTATGTCATTTTCTATGTTTACAGGATGAAGTGAGGACGTCGGGTCATTTTCTATGTTCACAATATTGTGTGTGCAATTGTTGTAGAAATTTGTGTTTATAAGATTTAGTGTTTACTTAATGTGTAAAAATATTTTGAAAATATTATGACTTATTGTGTGATGATAATTCTTATTCAATAATTATATTTAATATTATCATAAAAAGATCCAGATCTCATTATTACTATATTATGTTTTAAACCCATATTCCATGGTATATGTTTGATCATTTGGGATTAAATAAGCATATATCATGTTTTAAAACTGATTGAAATGTATGTTTCTCCATAATTCACACTTGATATCACCCTTTTTTATAATCTTTGTTCTCTTGGTGATGAAGATGCGTAAAACATATGATATGTCTAGACGGAATCCTAGCGTGGTGTGATTATAATGAAATGATCAAAAGTACTATAAAGTTTTGTTTATAGATAATCTCTAAAGAATCTATAACTTATGTTTTATGCATTTTGAGATTATTCGTGATAATTATTGTTTAATATATTAAATTTATTTGAAATATTTGAATGTTTACCTTGGGTAACCCCACTCAAAATCTAAGAATGTATGAAAGGTGCACGTTTTTAGCACCATATCCAAGAGTGTGGGCTAGGTATAGTGTAATGTGGAACTCATATACCCAAAAACTACCCAAAATGAATGATAAATAACACATCATATAACTATATCCTATCCACCAATATAGGGTAATCACCATATCAAATACCTAACCACTACACACTGATTCAAGTCATGGATGACATGATATACCAAACCAATACCCACTGATATATATTAGGGAGCTTATCATTTACTCAACAAGTTCCCATTTAGGTAGGGTGGGGTGAATATCATATCTTGAATCCAAACCTTCTCAATCATGATTACACCAATATCCAATCTTATCATCCTTATGTTGGGTGATACTCACATGAGTTATAGCCATGTCTCACTGATCAAAACTCACCATCTATCCATCCTTATAGGACAATATCCTCATGATTATCTTGGTAGCACAAAAAAATCATGTTAAAACTTTTGGCATTATCATTTCACATTTATGTGAATCCACAGAGTTATTCAGAACCATCTCAATCCCCACTGTGTTTCAATAATATTCATCCAGCATCCCTTGTTATTCTATTTTCATGTAAGACCTTCTGATATAATAATCAAGTGTCCATTATATCCCTCTTCCAATTTCTACATCACAACACTTACATGTTTTTATCCCACATCTCCCTTAAAACAACAAATATAGGGTGGGAATGAACTATATACCTAATAACTACCTTAGATGATGGGTAAGGAGTATATCATATAACCAACCACAAACCACTAATGTGAAATTGGGAGATTATCATTTCTCAGAACCCATCCGTCTCACTCAATATTGGACCAAAACCTAATAACATAATCCCAAAATTGGGTTCTAGTCACTTGAGACCTAAACTGATGTATTTGAGAATATATCACCATATTTTTATCCTCATTATTCAATATCATCAATATTATCTCAGTCAAATAATCACCACATTTCAGACCTATATATATTATAAACTCATATATAATGTAATCCAAAGAGTTTTTAATCCCCATCTCAATCTCCACTCATTATAACCAATCCATATCTAATGCCCCATGATGTTTTCTTAGCCTATAGTACATTACTAACCAATCCTCATGAGTTCAATCTAACCCTCTTCCAATTTCCATATCAGAACCCTTACTTGGATATCATCCCACCTCTCATGTAGGAGAGTAGTCATCTATATCAACTAGATAAAACCAAAAATGTTACACCATATCAATCATTTGGGGACTTATCCTACTCCTAGAATACACCAAGTTACAATCTACCCTCAAGAGGGAATTCCATATTATTCCACATATTTATGGTGATCTCACCTGTGACCACTAATCCCAAGACTCTCTTGAAATTACAAATAGCTTTAGGAAACATTCATGTTAATTTAATATCTCATCTCAAACCCAAGGATATGTCTTAGCCCATTCAAAATCGTAAATGGTACCTTAAACCTCCTTTGTTACATAGTTACTAAATGATCACAACATACTCTGATGTCAATGGTTTTCACGTGTTTCATCTTTAGAATGCATAATGTCATTGTAGAGACCCGAAGCCTGACGTACATGGACATTACATTACTTTTGCGGAATACTTAGTACATAACAAAAACACACACACAAGGATCGTAATAGTTTAGTGTCTTTGGAAACTCAGAACGTAATCTTCTAATCATGGTGAAAGATCTTCAATATATCCCATAAAGATCTTCCCCTTTTTTTCTTATCTAAAACCTTTCTTTATATCCTGGGGAAAAGAAAACATAAAAGGGTGAGCTCAAATGCTCGGTAAGGGTAAACAAAAGAAATATCAATCACATCGTATACACAAGCACATAACTTTTGGAAATCTTAACCTGCAAAAGAGATCATAATTTCATAACATGGGATAAATCATAGAAGTGAAATGTAATCACAATAATCATAACTTAAAACATGAAACTTAGTGGCATACACACATAATCAAAGATAATCATTTCTTATTAGTCAAGACTCATTTCCAAGACTATCTTAGTGGACAAAGTGCCTTTCTGAACCGAGTCACCCACATTTCAGTCCTGCTTCACTGAACCGGTATAACCTACCATTCCAGACATGTCTATCTCATTAGATATAAAATATTTACCCAATGCATTGGAGGGAGATATAGGTCCCACCCATCTCATAATGATACCATTCGTATGTGTGCCACAAAATCATAAATCATACATCATTGCATAACCCATGTAATAAAAATGGGAATCTTAAAAATCATGACATCATAAAACAACTCATATAAGATAAAGGAATTCATAAAAATAATTCCATCACAACATAATCAAATCAATTTAATAATAGAGATAAAAACAGAACCCTTTATTATCTTAGATGAAAAATAATTTTGATAAAACACTTGAACTCCATTCTTGAGGAAAATATCCTTTCTTCTTCAAAAACATTTTTCCTTTCATAACATGTCATACGACTTTAAAATAAAAGAAGTTGATTAAAAATAAACTTGAAAACTTATAAAGGAAGCTTCTTGGAAATAATGTTTTAAAAATCCATTAATGCCGTATAAGTTAAAAAAACATTCTTCGTACTTTTTTCAGAAAAGTCAAAAAGTACCTCGTACGAAAAACGAGAAAATATTCCTTTCATATCCTTTACTAAAAACTCAACGAAGGGTAAAATTGGATTTAAAAAAGTTTAGTTGAATGGAAATAATATTTCATATTGAGGAAACATGGATTTGGATGATAAAATACACCCCAGTAAATATTAAAGTATAAACAATCTCGGATAAAAAAATGAGATTGTGATATTTCCCTTACCTTAGGTCCGACTTGCTTTGTACGTGTCCAAAACTCCTGTATAATGATTTAAATCATGTTATTCACTTATTACAGAATTATATTCATTTTTATTATATCATATATGGTCCACTTATGACTTTATATTACCCGTTCTTTTGTAAATTCATGTTAAAGTAGTGTTTTGGGTAAAATTGTCTCATTTATCATAGGTGTTTGGACTTATTGTTATTGACATTATTATTACTTATATCATGATTTACTTACTTCCAGAATATAAAGTATGATTTATATATAATAGATAGATAAATGAAAGGAAACACACCGTTCATGGAGACGGTAGTCCGTACGTACGCATGAACGCAGCTTTCCTTTCCTTATTGTCTTGAATGGAAGTAAGTAGATAACATATATATATATATATATATATATAAATAAATACAGTAGATTTACCATGTCATATATTCCATTATTATTCATTATATATACTTTATAATCATTCTGGAATGGTTAACATGGATGATGAATCTCATCGCGTCGTGGAGACGGTAGTCCGTACGTATGCACGAGCGATGATATCGTTCCCATGGTCGTGGAATTGTGTTAAAGTGTATGTATACTATTTAAGTATCAATATCACTTTATAATAATCATATATAGTAACTCATTACACCATTATAACCATCCTATTAAGGTGGTGGCGAAAAATAGCTTACACCACGGCGTGGAGACGGTATTCCGTACGTACGCACGCGCGGTGATTTCATTTTCTGTAGGATGGATAGATGGTTAAATAGGGTTGTTTCATAATTATAATAACATATCAGTATATGAGTGATACTGATGTTATTACTTCATAATGAAACAACTTAAGAAGAATAAGTTGAAGAAGAAAGAAATTGGAATGGATCGGTAATGGATATTACCTTTTCTTTGAAGTGCTTCTTTGAGACCTCCTTTTAGGGCACTAAAAGTGGCCTTTTAAGAAGACCAGGACCTCTAGGATGATACTAGGGAAGTGGAGAAGAGATTTCGTCAGGAGTTGGATGAGCATGAATGCTCAAATTGGTTTCAGGAGTAGAGGGAGGAGGTGCCCTTTTATAAGGGAGGAGAGGGGCATCTTAGGAAAATCTCAAAATATTATTTTATATTGAGGTCAAATTCGGTTTATAATGGTTCCAAATGGTCTTATTTCGAAGCTAAAGTGGGTATGGGTCGAAATAATCCCATACAATAGGATTTAGACAAGTTTAGGTTATTATTTTAACCTTATCAATTAGATTTAACTCTAAGTTAAATAATTTAACTTTTACCGTGTCTTTTGTTTTCTTACACTATATGGTTAATAAACTTACTATATCAAGACAAACGAACCCTAAGTTGTTTATTATTAATATATATATCCTTATCTAAGTAATTTTGCCGAACCTTAGATTTTTAGGAATTAAATAACAATTAATAATATAATATTTGTTTTAAAAACTAATTTATGTCAATTTTGACACTATTTGGTACATGATTTTTATGAAATTTCTAACAGAATGATAAGTTCGAACCAAGTTACATAAATCAACAAAAACATGTCATATTAGCCTATAAAATTAGTTTAAGTCATAAAAAGTCTCAAATTACATTTATTTGGGCATTTATAACACCAATTATGTTAATATTTTATTAAAAAGATAATTACTCTATTATCGTTGTGTCATAAATAAATTAAATTATTTAAAGTATAAAAATTACAAATAAAATACCATTATGTAGGAAATATTTTTATCTTTCTAAGGAATATTTATAGTAGAATTTATCTTATGTATAACCCTATATTAAAAATGTTTTATTAAATACACTTTGATTTTAACTCTTTTAACTCTTCTTTGAATTAAATAATAATAAAGGTCCTAATCTAATTCAAGTGGGCCTAAATGATAATATTTTACACTTAAGGTTGTTTTTGGTCGAGATACACTTGTCCAATAGGATTAGGACAGGTGTTAGGGTAATATTAATATCATTTTTACCCTTAATTACCCTATTTACTTTTAACCGTGGTAAATAAAAGTAAAAAGTTACTATTCACCAAAAATTATTTTCATCTCATTGAACCACATTTTACTTACTGACATCAATCGTGTCTCTCGGATTTTTGAAATTCCATTCACAGAAGCGGTAAAATTAAGATTTATGAAAAAATTAATTTTTTAACTACCACTTAGTAGATTCTCTATTCATCAAAAATTGAAGTTTTTCAGAAAAATGCCAAAATTTCACCCTAAGCTATAATTGATATTCCGAATTCAAAAATGATTTCTATTTTACAAAATTTCCAACATATAAGATTCATTAATTAATTTTATAATTAATTTCCGCTGTCACAACAAATAGCGTGTTTTTAAGAGATAATAACTATCAAAAGATTAACACTTGTTTATGTCTGGTGTAAATGTGAAATTACATCCAATGACCAACATTGTATTGAATTGTAAAAATATATTCTAAATATACTTTAAAATCACTCAAATTAATAATTTATCACTATTAATTATTTTGATTAAAAAGTTGTTTTTAATTAAAATTTAGTAATTTTCACTATTCATGAGAAAATGAAAGGTATCCAAAAAGTACCAAAATTTCACCTTAGGCTTAATTCGATACTACGAATCCAAAAATGAATTCCATTTTGAGAGCTAAAATTTCTAAAATTTTAAAAGCTGGTTATAACGGCTAGTTATAATAATATTTTAATAGCATATCGTTGTTTAGTGAAACTCGGTATTGCGTACTACACACGCTATCGAGGAAGGTCGCGATTGCGTGTAATGCAAGGAAAGTCAAGGATGTGTGTTGTGCAAGATACTTTTGGTGTAGCGTACAACACAAGAAATTAATAAAATTAAAAATAATATTTTTCATAAAATATCGGGTTGTTACATTCTACCCCCCTTAAAATGAATTTCGCCCTCAAAATTCATTGGGGTTATAAATGGTTTACTACTTGAAAGTTTCTTTAATAGAAACCTACATCGTAAAAAGGAATACCGAAACCAATTTTTTAAAAACAAAAGTATGAAATGTAACGCTTACCCAAATAAACTAATCACTGGGTTTCCACATAGGTGAAAATATGGATATGGAAGAGAAATCTGACCATCATGTTCTGAGGGAGAGTGGTAGAGAACATGGCTATGGAAAAGCCAGCAATCACAAAGCCATAAATTTGTGATGATCTAGGGTACCATCTGATTCATCAGATATAAGTGCACTAGGACAACATTTTTGGTTTTCAAGATCATTTCCCTAAAGTTGAAAATTTGAATTAGAATAAATACTTACTTTATTTTGGTACAATCTCACTGTTGTTCGTGCCTTGAACAATTTCCACTTCATCTCTTAAATAAATGAAGTTGAATTTGTTATTCGTGAAGTGTTAGCATATCATGTGATAGAATGACGGGTCATTCCATCTGTCTCAAACATAAGGTTAGCAAAAATTATATACATAAGCCGATCTATAGTGAGATTAATCATATATGTTTCCTAAAATGGACTTATACTTCATATATCATACTTCTTAATATAATAAAACTAGTTTCTACTAAACAGGGACTTCCTTTAGGCCAGTGGTAGGTGATAAAGTCCAGTCACACTTCGGTTGTGGGTTTGATTCCCACATCCTTATCCGACGCGATGGGTTGTCGCCCGTCCTGAAGGTTGTCCTTTTTCTAAAGCTATATTACTATAACATCCCATCAATAATATCGAAAAACGTTTTATCCTAACTTATGTTTAACATAATCAATTCTAATCATTAGGATTATCTAAAATACTTCGGTCCAAGCTCGTAGTATAAAGAAAATGATTACTTGAAATGTCACAGAACAATCACGTGAATGCAATCATTTATCCCCCATATATCATAAGATATGTCTTGTTGGTCAGATTCCGAACATTCAAAGGCCTTAATCATGTATTCTCTTGAAGAATGAATACCCATTGAACCTTAGTGAAAACATGAATGCAGTTAAAAGTTAACACTTTCCACATATCAAAATCCCCAAAATTTTATATACTCAAACCATGATATCACTTAGTCCTTATATCAATCATTAGCTCATGAATACTGTTAAAAATTTCATTTTCTCGTTTTCCCTTCATTATGCGCATAATATCTCAATCACTTTGAATACCAATACATAAATATTCCAATACTCCATGATACAACATTATTTTGGAATCCCATTACATAAACACTTAATCATTCCACCACATCGTTGTCATATTCAACATCACCAATAGTGATCGCATGTGACTTCCCTTTGTCCTTTTCCATCATTGGTTGCTCATGTTGATCATCACTAACCCTTGGATTAGGGCATTTATTAGCATAATTCCCAATTTCCTTGCACTTGAAGCATTGAAGTGTTGGTTGTGCGTTCTCTGCAGTGTTTGCTTTATTCACATCATTAGAATCCCTTTTTCTATTACGTTGACACTCAGCTGCTCGATGACCTTCTTTTCCACACATAAAACGTTTTCTAGTCCCTTTAAGACAATCTCCACCATGCTTATTTCCACACTTTGTGCATAAGGAAACATTCATCTTCTTTTCACCATTATTCTGAGATTTCTCCTTGAACTCTATCTTTCGTTTCTTGTCAAAACCATGAGATGGATATGTAACACCAACTTCCATTTCTACCTTGATAGCACAACGAAAAATTTCTTCATAGCTACTAAAGTCTCTTATAGCTAATGCCCTTCGAAGACTTGGTTTTAAGCCACTAAAAAATTGATCAACTTTACGTTCAGGTTGGATGATAATTCCAGATGAATAACTTGGAAGTCTTGTAAAATTCGCTTCTTATATACCAACAGATTCATCATCCTTTTGCTTTAGTTCAAGAAACTCCTTCTCCATCTTTGTTCGAAGAATACGAGGGAAGTACTTATTGAAAAATAAGTTCTTGAACTCGTCCCATTCCATGGACTCAATTTCATCTCTTTGACTCGTATTCTTGATAAGATTCCACCATTGATCAGCTTCACCTTCCAAACGATATACTGCTAAGATGACTTTATCATGTTCAGAACATTGAAGAACTGAAAATATCTTTTCAGTGGTACTGATCCATTGTTTAGCAATAAGTGGATCAGAAGACCCACTGAGGACGTTGCCTTATGAAGGACTCAATAGAATATTGTTCCCTTCTCTGCTCATTTGGATGTCCAGAATGATTCATAGCTTGTGTAAGTATAGAAATAAGATTTTTCACTCCATCTCCCATAACATTTGTTTGTTCAGGAGTACAATCATTGCATTGTCCATTGCATTGATCAAAACGGTTCCTTTGGGTTCCAGCCATCGTCTAAAACCCAAAAAGAATAGTGTGAGAGGCAAAAATAATGCTAGGGAAAACATCATAATAAAAGGGGAGTACCTTCAATATCTAATATCGTAGGTTTAATTCTATGATCGTTAGTGTAGTTCTAGTACTATAACCTATATGTATACTTAACCTTAGAGACATCCCTAGACATAACTTAGAAATATCTCTAGGGATCTCACTAACGTTTTCGCATCCTAGTTTCCAATGGTTGACTAAACCTTTCCTCTGATACCAACTGTAGAGACCCGAAGCCTGGTGTACATGGGCATTACATTACTTTTGCGGAATACTTAGTACATAACAAAAACACACACACAAAGATCGTAATAGTTTAGTGTCTTTGGAAACTCAGAACGTAATCTTCTAATCATGGTGAAAGATCTTCAATATCTCCAATAAAGATCTTCCCCTTTTTTTCTTATCTAAAACCTTTATTTATATCCTGGGGAAAAGAAAACATAAAAGGGTGAGCTCAAATGCCTAGTAAGGGTAAACAAAAAAATATCAATCACATCGTATACACAAGCACATAACTTTTGGAAATCTTAACCTGTAAAAGAGATCATAATTTCATAACATGGGATAAATCATAAAAGTGAAATGTAATCCCAATAATCATAACATAAAACATGAAACTTAGTGTCATACACACATAATCATAGAGAATCATTTATTATTTGTCAAGACTCATTGCCAAGACTATCTTAGTGGACAAAGTCCCTTTCTGAACCGAGTCACCCTCATTTCAGTCCTGCTTCACTGAACCAGTATAACCTACCGTTCCGGCCATGTCTATCTCATGAGATATAAAATCTTTACCCAATCCATTGGAGGGAGATATAGGTCCCACCCATCTCATAATGATACCATTCTTATGTGTGCCACAAAATCATAAATCATACATCATTGCATAACCCATGTAATAAAAATGGGAATCTTAAACATCGTGACATCATAAAACAACTCATATAAGATAAAGGAATTCATAAAAATAATTCCATCACAAAATAATCAAATCAATGTAATAATAGAGATAAAAATAGAACCCTTTATTATCTTATATGGAAAATAATTTTGATAAAACACTTGAACTCCATTCTTGAGGAAAATATCATTTCTTCTTCAAAAACATTTTTCCTTTCATAACATGCCATACGACTTTAAAATAAAAAAAGTTGATTAAAAATAAACATGAACACTTGTAAAAGAAGCTTCTTGGAAATAATGTTTTAAAAACCCATTTATGCCGTATAAGTTAAAAAAAACATTCTTCGTACTTTGTTCGGAAAAGTCAAAAACTACCTCGTACGAAAAACGAAAAAAGATTCCTTTCATATCCTTTACTAAAAACTCAACGAATGGTAAAATTGGATTTAAAAAATTGTAGGTGGATGGAAATAATATTACATATTGAGGAAACAAGGATTTGGATGATAAAATACACCCCAGTAAATATTAAAGTATAAACAATCTCGGATAAAAAAATGAGATTGTGATATTTCCCTTACCTTAGGTCCGACTTGCTTTGTACATTTTTGAACCTTTTGTATAATGATTTAAATCATGTTATTCACTTATTCCAGAATCATATTCATTGTTATTATATCATATATGGTCCACTTATGACTTTATATTACCCGTTCATTCGTAAATTCATGTTAAAGTAGCGTTTTGGGTAAAATTGTCTCATTTATCGTAGGTGTTTGGACTTGTTTTTCTTGACATTATTATTACTTATATCATTATTTACTTACTTCCAGAATATAAAGTATGATTTATATATAATAGATAGATAAATGAAAGGAAACACACCGTTCATGGAGATGGTAGTCCGTACGTATGCATGAACGCTGCTTTCCTTTCCTTATTGTCTTGATTGGAAGTTAGTAGATGACATATATATATATATATATACATAAATAAAGTAGATTTAACATGTCATATATTCCATTATTATCCATTATATATACTTTATAATCATTCTGGAATGGTTAACATGGATGATGAATCTCATCGCGTCGTGGAGACGGTAGTCCATACGTACGCACGAGCAATGATATCGTTCCCATGGTCGTGGAATTGTGTTAAAGTGTATGTATACTATTTCAGTATCAATATCACATTATAATAATCATATATAGTTACTCATTACACCATTATACCCATCCTATTAAGGTGGTGGCGGAAAATAGCTTACACCACGGCGTGGAGACGGTATTCCGTACGTACGCACGCGCGGTGATTTCATTTTCCGTAGGATGGATAGATGGTTAAATAGGGTTGTTTCAAAATTATAATAACATATAAGTATATGAGTGATACTGATGTTATTACTTCATAATGAAACCACTAAAGAAGAAGAAGTTGAAGAAGAATGAAATTGGAAAGGATCGGTAATGGATATTACCTCTTCTCTGAAGTGCTTCTTTGAGACCTCCTTTTAGGGCACTAAAATTGGTCTTTTAAGAAGACCAAGACCTCTAGGATGATACTAGGGAAGTGGAGAAGATATTTTTTCCGGGGTTGGCTGAGATTGAATGCTCAAATTGGTGTGAGGAGGAGAGGGAGGAGATGCCCTTTTATAAGGGAGGAGAGGGGAATCTTAGGAAAATCTCAAAATATTATTTTATATTAAGGAAAAATTCGGTTTATAATGGTTACAAATGGTCTTATTTCAAAGCTAAAGTGGGTATGGGTCGAAATACTCTCATCCAATAGGATTTAGACAAGTTTAGGTTATTATTTTAACCTTATCAATTATATTTAACTCTAAGTTAAATAACTTAACTTTTACCGTGTCTTTTGTTTTCTTACACTATATGGTTAATAAACTTACTATATCAAGACAAACGAACCCCAAGTTGTTTATTATTAATATATCTATCCTTATCTAAGTCATTTGGCCGAACCTTAGATTTTTAGGAATTAAATAACAATTAATAATATAATATTTGTTTTAAAAACTAATTTATGTCAATTTTGACACTATTTGGTACATGATTTTTATGAAATTTATAACAGAATGATAAGTTCGAAAAAAGTTACTTAAATCAACAATAACATGTCATATTAACCTAGAAAATTAGTTTAAGTCATAAAAAGTCTCAAATTACATTTATTTGGGCATTTATAACATCAATTGTGTTAATATTTTCTTAAAAAGGTAATTACTCCATCATCGTTGTGTCATAAATAAATTAAATTATTTAAAGTATAAAAATGACAAATAAAATAAAATTATGTAGGAAATCTTTTTAGCTTTCTAATGAATATTTATAGTCGAATTTAACTTATGTATAAACCTATATTAAAAATGTTTTGTTAAATACACTTTGATTTTAACTCTTTTAACTCTTCTTTGAATTAAATAATAATAAATGTCTTAATCTAATTCAAGTGGGCCTAAATGATAATATTTTACACTTAAGGTTGTTTTTGGTCGATATAAACTTGTCCAATAGGATTAGGACATGTTTTAGGGTAATATTAATATCATTTTTACCCTTAATTACCCTATTTACTTTTAACCGTGGTAAATAAAAGTAAAAAGTTACTATTCACCAAAAATTATTTTCATCCCATTGAACCACATTTTACTTACTGACATCAACCGTGTCTCTCGGATTTTTAAAATTCCATTCACAGAAGCGGTAAAATTAAGATTTATGAAAAAATTAATTTTTTAACTACCACTTAGTAGTTTCACTATTTATCAAAAATTGAAATTTTTCAGAAAAATGCCAAAACTTCACCCTAAGCTATAATTGATATTCCGAATTCAAAAATGATTTATATTTTACAAAATTTCCAACATATAAGTTGCATTAATTAATTTTATAATTAATTTCCGCTGTCACAACAAATAGCGTGTTTTTAAGAGATAATAACTATCAAAAGATTAACACTTGTTTATGTCTGGTGTAAATGTGAAATTACATCCAATGACCAACATTGTATTGAATTGTAAAAATATATTCTAAATATACTTTAAAACCACTCAAATTAATAATTTATCACAATTAATTATTTTGATTAAAAAAGTTGTTTTTAATTAAAATTTAGTAATTTTCACTATTCATCAGAAAATGAAAGTTATCCAAAAAGTACCAAAATTTCACCTTAGGCTAAATTCGATACTACGAATCCAAAAATGAATTCCATTTTGAGATCTAAAATTTATAAAATTTTAAAAGGTGGTTATAACGGCTAGTTATAATAATATTTTAATAGCATATCGTTGTTTAGTGAAACTCGGTATTGCGTACTACACACACTATCGAAGAAGGTTGCGATTGCATGTAATGCAAGGCAAGTCAAGGATGTGTGTTGTGCAAGCTCGTTTTGGTGTAGCGTACAACACATGAAATTAATAAAATTAAAAAGAATATTTTTCATAAAATCTCGAGCTGTTACAGTCATCCCATCTCTTTACCTACAGAACTCCGAGCCTCTATCCCTTTTAACAAATCATATACAAATATATAGGTATTCATAGTCATGAATGAACATGTATATGGTTTTTTATAGGAATAACCACCCTCTATTATAGAGTTATGATCCATTCCTTCATTTGTACCTCATCAGCCTATCCCATATATATTCCATCTATGATCATATCAATACCCGAGAACCTATCTCAAGACACAACATCCAAATAATTATTCATAATAATTTATAATTAATAATTCTGTTCGAAATAATTATTCATATTAAACTAAGAATTTATTAGGTGACATAACAATGCTAAAATCAAGAGCAAGAAGGTGAGGTCCACCCCTAACATGAACCCATACATAATCCGCACAAAAATACCTAATTTATTTACCCAAGACAATGACCAATTAGAATTTATTTCACCAAAGACCCTAAATAAGTTATGTTACAACATAAATTGAAAAAATGTAAAATGATAATGTGTGTTTATCCTTACAAGATGTCCACCACAACCACAAACAAAATCCCCATAAATCATATTGATTCAAATATGATCATATATAATCATATCTCTAAAACACCTCTCATGGATCAAAACACATAAAAAACATCATTGTGATGTTCTAATCCTTAAAATCTTAATCTGAATCCAAATTTTTGAAAAATTACATATAATTAGAACAAGAAATCAAATTTCCTCAAAATTTATGTAGCTAGTAACAACATGTACCATTAAAAACATATCACTAAAGCATGTATCATCTTTGAGAATACACAATGTCCATCCAACTATCATTCATAGCCAACAATTTTCTATAACTCAAAATGAACTCATTGTTCTCTATCGTGGAACACTGAGTGATATTTTGACAAAAAACATCAAAAACCAAGGAACATTATTCACCATAAATCCAGATATCTACTCATCACTAACACTAGTGCTAATATGGATCCCAATAACAACCATTAATATTATACATCAATGTTTCACCAACTGGTAGATCCCTAAAAATATGGGCCTCCCCTCCATAAGGATCCACTCATAAAGGCCATCCATTGGTCATGAAACATTCCAACATAGGAATCACCTAACAAAACATTAAATAAACTAGTATATCAACGAATTTTATGTGGGTTATAACTCAATGTTCGCAATTTAGTGAAATAAAAACAGTCAAACTACTAATAGTTTACCTCTCCTAAAAATTCTTAGTATAACTACGAATACACTACAACACATCCCATTCAAAATGACTACATTTTTATAGGCATCATATATTTGACAAATGCCCATATTGAATTTGGAAAACAACACCTAGTGTATTATATTATTGGATTATAAACCACTTGCATAAACCATGATAGTATCTCTATTAGAACAAGTGCACCTCCAATATGGATCACTCTCAGATCACACAAATTCCATCACAAGCCCAATGTCAACACATGGATTCCATTTTTTGCCACATATGAATCCAAAATATGATTTTTAATAAAGAACTAGATAATATTGAATCCACATAGAAACAAATATATATCTTCATTATTCAACATCCTCTAATAGGTTTCGCCACATTCATGAACCTAGCAACATGAGTGTCATACCTCCATTACTAATTTTATGCTCCCCAAAATTGGATTACCTTTACAATCGCTCTTCTAAACTAACTTTCTTAATCAATATATTCTATTTAGTATCTAATATTGAACATAATGACTATATGTGAATTACCAAATCATTATAAATCACTATCACCAAATAGTACACATTCTCATCATACCAAGAACATCATTTGTGACATTCAACATAATCCATCTACAATGAGGGTCAAACCATAAAACTAATAGTGGCTCTCTCCCCAATATATTGAACCTATTATACTACTCCAAAAGAACAATATTATATAGATTATTTCATCACATGTCTGTCTCTCTTCTCAATCCATGATCACCCCAAATTGACAAACCCAATCAAGAATTAATCTTGAATCAATCATACCATAACAATTTGATCCTATTATATTGTCTTCACATACCACAGAGGTAAAACGTCCAGCCTCATCAAAACATTATTCCTCCATTCCATTAATGGTTCCATAAAATCCATTCTTCCTCAACCCACATATGGGTCCTTTAATATCTACGTCCCCAAATAACATCATGAATATCCAATAATCACTTTACCTTATATATATAAGATTTTCCCTAAAAGATGTGTCAACCCTCACTCTCATACCTTTTTTTGGAGTGAAGATATAATGAAACACCTATTTTTTGCCCCAATCCAAATTGATATCATTTGATCCCAATAGGTTTATGCTCTTTTACTACTCAAAAAAACACTCTCATGATTTACACATCGTCATACGTAGGATCATGTGACAAAACAATTTAAAAATATTCCATGATATGATAATATTATATTTATAAAATATTCCATGATTATTCCTTTTTAACATGACTATGGAATCTATATGACGTGAAATAATATCCCATGTTCAACAACCACTTAGATTTATTTCCAATATTAATCGTCCTAGTGATCCAACTAATATTTCCATAGAAATCGTAAAAAAATATGAAAATCACAATGAGTTATATGTATCTCAATAGTACAATGAAGGAAGTATCCATCCTCCACCCCACACACACACTAAAAAGTGAAGCTACGTTATAAAGTATACTCATGCACATTTCAATCCATGTATCTAAATAATACATCATATGTACCTAGACTTAAACTATCAATCAATTCCATAAATAACCCACCAGGGGTTACTATAAATCCCATTAATTGAGGTAATGTATATCAATAATCAAATAACATTCCACAATATAACCTTCATGACAAAACATTAGAAGAAAAAAATACCATGTATTGTCAATGTAGAATGAAAATGAAAAGTTAAATAGTGTAACACTATATGAGTTTTCATTAACACTTTAAACAACATAACCTCATTTTATTTTTTTGATATCCATATCATGAAAGAACACACAAGTCATGGGAATCCTATGTTTAAGACATGATGCCTATAAAAGGGCTCTTTCCACCAATGTAAAAGAGGAAAACTAACTAATATAAATTTCTAACAAAAACGTCATACTTGAATAAAAATCACCTACATAATAATGAAAAATAAGAGGAATTATATCACAAAATTTGAACGTAGGACTTCCAATAGGAAATTTAACCATTAATTAGATGTTCACGATCATTCAAAAGCTCTAGTACAACCCTATTAATTTTATACCATATCCAAAATAGTATATAATATGAAATATTCCCTAATACCATTTCTTAAATGTATTTTAATAAACCACACCTTAATGTCCAATTCAGCACATCAAAAAACATCATGAATAAATTCTCATCTTCCAATTTCTTGTAACTTGTGGAGTGAGACTAAATCATACATTGGGGGACTATTAACTGTATATATTATAAATAAAAAATAATATAAATAGCAAAACAATATCCAATATGAATAATAAGCATTTTCAAAACTAATAAAACACATCAATGTTAAAAAAATATAAAATCAAACAAGCATATATACCAAATTATATCCCACTAGGATAATAACATAAAAAATAAAAAATACACAAGTATGATCTACTAACAACTAGGAGTCTCACCTCATCTCATATCTATATCCCTATCAAGTATCTTTGGAATGATCCATTACAAAACCTATGCTAAAACCATTACAGAAAATAGAAGGTATATACAAACACATTCCATGATTCCCATGTATTGTGTGAGAAATACATATAAATAAATTCTTCCCCTATTATACTAGAATAATCTATCATATATGTGTGTATTCATAAGGAAATTAAATAAATAAAATCAACCATAGAAATTAGAACATCGGATCATTATGTGCTGATGATGCCACCATGATAACTGACCATACCAATATCAACATATGATAAAAGGAAGTCACCTCATACCATACATCCAGAGAAATAAACAAATAAAATGATTAAGGTGTTTCATGAAGTCTCACACCATTCATAAATATGTATGATATTCTTCTTTGACTATCTTAAACTCTACCCTCTACCTCAAGATAAAGTCAGGTATCACATTTTGGCAACATTCTTATCTCTTAATTTATGGTAGTATATCACTCCTGGAAGGTCACATATGAGATCCTAAACTAAGCCTTCTCACTCAAGGTTGGACACACAATAAGTACCCCAGCACCACCTGCTAATACAAGGTAGAGCACAAATCATTTACCCAACCAAAACATGAAAATTTAATGTATCATTCACATCATATTCCCAGTCACTATTCAATGATTTGGGGAAGTGTTCAAATCATATTCCCAACCACTACTCACTAATTTAGGGTACCACTATGCATTGATGAAAGGTAAATGGGACATAATATACCCAACCACTTCCTTTTGATGAAGGGTTGGTCTCAAATCATATACCCAACTACTACCCGTCGAAGTAGAGTTTGACACCCAACATATAATAGAGACTAACCTTCTCAGTCAAGGATGGAAACACATCCATTATCATTATTTTCAATCTTGTTTATAGAAAGTCAATTCTTAGTACCATTTCATTGATAACATAACACCATCTATCTAA
Source organism: Viscum album (assembly GCA_963277665.1). Classification (NCBI taxonomy): domain Eukaryota; kingdom Viridiplantae; phylum Streptophyta; class Magnoliopsida; order Santalales; family Viscaceae; genus Viscum; species Viscum album. Next base: position 1,583,743,692 of record OY728141.1, on the reverse strand, counting down.
CCTCATCGGATAATATATTCATGACAATATCAATTATATATACAAAACATGATAAACCACTAAAAAATATCATTTAAACCATAAGGTAATCCACTAGGTCCTTCATACCCATTTAGTTATCTAATTTTTTTCACCAAGAAATATCCAAAACCCCCACAGTGTTCCATTAACCCATGATCCTTTTTTGACCCAATGATCAAGTGGCCAGTACAACCCTATTCCAATCTTTTTAATCACAATACTCCATAGGGAATCATCCCCCTTCTCCCTTGGAATATTTTTGAAGTTAATAAACTAGATAAAACCCTCTATGTCACATATCATCCATCCCTAAAGTACCTATACCACGAATATATGCCTATAAATCTAAAAAAACAATAATAGGGGGATCCCCATCACATTTGAGATGTTAGGTTAGCTCACCCAACACCAATTTTCCTTAAAATCTAATTCATATATATTTTTTAACTAAAAAAACTACCTATGATATTGAAATCTCTTATCAATCTCATTGACATATCCAAAACCTCATGAAACCTAGACTAACACATTCCCCCCATTCGGACACATAATCATCGGTCGTTCCAAACATACCCTGAAGTGCTAGGGTGTACTTATTTTATCTTTAGGGGGATTTATATCCTCAATTATACTTAAAAAGTTAATTCTTATGTCCTTTTCCATTTTTCTCAATCGTATAAAAACTTGTTGTCTTGCATAATCATTCATTAACAGGTATATATATTTGTATTATCAAGAAAATGTACCTCTAATATGAAGTTAATAACCTCTCCCCACATCAAACCTCTTCAACCAATTATATCCCCACATTATTAAAGATCATATCACCACATTATATTTAATCCCAATCCATAACATGTGGGCAAGTAGTTGTAAAAAAATTTAATTAATAATTCAATATTAACCAAAGTGGTAAAATCTAATTAATTTCTCTCGGTAGAAAATTTTCACTAAAATAATCACCAATAGGTGTGGATCACTCACAACACACAGATGGACCTAAGACAAACAAAATCTTGCATTTATTTCCTCACGTTGATAACAAATTAAAGGTAATTTTTTTAAAAACCCTAAATAAATAAGTGTTGTGACATAACATTAGTGAAACAATGAATTAAAATATGTCTTCATCCATTCCAAATATTCTCTACTAGTCATACACCAAATACCCATTAATTGAGAAGATTCCACCATGATCTAATGGAATAATCCCCTAAAACACTTACAAAAATCTGAAATTACACGAGAATATGAGGATACAACTAGGATAAGGGGATAGATCTTACCAAGATTCATAATGATGAAACCCTCCCAAAGATCTGTAATTAAAATATGAAATAGGGGAAAGGGGATAATAAAATAGGGATATCTTCCACCTTTTATTTTACTAGATATAGAGGTTCCTAAGGGGATTCCAAAATAAGACGTATTGATATAACCTGAAGGACCTTTTAATAAATTAGTCCACACCTATGTCATGATATAACTATAGGGTTCATGTCTTGATTCTTCTACTCTAGGTAATGTCACATTTTTACCCTTGTAGGTCATAATTCTAGCGCCCATTGGTTGATATCCAAACACCCCAAACTATATCCACTATATAATTACCCATTGGTGTCATCGTGTGACTACCCCGATCTGTACAGAATTTTGAAAAGACCCCTTTGGGTGACGACATGGTTCACCTCTCCCATATAAATCCCAAACATCTATGTCACATCCCCCTCTTGTTTTGTAGTCTTTTTTATCCACATCATGACTCCCTTTACAAAAAGTTCTCAAGAAGAGACCCACTAGTCACAATGTGATGAGCCACTCCTCGTAATGTATCTTAAAATTAGAATTAAGGGTAATTAGAGATATTACGTAAGGGTATCCAAACCCTATACACAATTTTCAATATCATGACATGCCTCCATTTTCCACTATATGACACCCATATATAAGGGTCTTCAATTCACCAAACCCCCCACAAAAACAATCGTGACTGGACTTCCACTGTCCATATCATGACACAAATCCTTGATGACAATTTACCTCTATTTACACAACATGATCTATCAATAAAAGCCTTTTCATAGAAAGACCTCCATCGATCACTGTGTTATGAGTCGCCTTCAAGAAATTTTCATCTATAGGGCCAACCAGTCCTTACATTAACATTCAATTAAGCACCATAAAAAGGTATTGAGTATGCAAAAACATATTTAAGAATCTCATTAAGATTTTTAAACTCTTGGAATCATAATAAAAACCCCAATTTATGAAAAGTCGCATGGTCTAAGACCAAATCGTCATATTTTATCTAAATTTTATAATTAATAATGATGGGTGTTGTTAAATAAGAAAATTTCACTACCATAAATTTATTGGGTTCAAGGTGTTAGTGACTATTCATAAACCATATGGATATCACTATTAAACTCTGAACATTTTAAAAACACCTTTTTTCACTAACTCATTCAATATTTTATCCTCAAAACATCCAAATACATCTAATACACTTAAAAAACCTATCATAAGTGAATTATTAAATCTAGAAATTAATTTAAATTATTAACACACAATTTATCATCCATAAATTTAGAAAAAATATCAAATCCTTCATTACATTGAAATATATTCAAGGAATTAACATGTAAAAAAAATATTTCTCTCACAGAAAACATAAAACAGTTATTTATATTTTACAAAAGTGTAATAATTATATTTAAAAAGTAAATTAATAGTTTTGAATCCATAACAATGTAAAACAATCCCATACCAATTATACATTATATAACCAATTCAAAATAATTTTTTTTGAAGAAAAAAACCACAAAACATATACAAATTTAAATGCGTGATTTAGAAACATGAAATTCACCATAATAATTTATAAACTACGATAATAAATTAGATTACTACTAAACCATTCCCAAAAAAATAATATATAGAAATAGAAAATCAAAAAATAATTTCAATTTAAGAACATTCATGATACATTTATCGACTAAGAAATAACTTTACTTGAAATAATTAAATTTAATAGAAACCACTACTAAACAACGAGAAAACAATTAACACATTTCATGTTAAATTGTAATTTCAAAACCACAATCCATTATTTTTCAAAAATAAAAAATTTAAATTAAACCACTTCTCTCAAGGGTCTATAAGTGCACAATTTATCATGTTTAATACATTTTATAATGAAAATTAACACCAAAATGATTTCAAATAGAAAAATACATGTAACCCATGTCAAAAAAATTGATCACCAAATTAAGAAACAAAAAAGATTCCTATTTTGTTGAATATCACATTGGAGAAGACTCAAACATTCAAACATCAACAATTAACATTTAAACAGTCAAATTGAACCTTTTATTATAAAAACACCATTAAATCACCTCTAAAAACATATAATTCATCCCAAATAGTTAACAAAATATCGTACTCAAAAAGTCGCTAATTTAACTTTTTGATCCTCTTAATAAAATAATTTGAATGATATTTTAACTCAAATGTACCTTTTTCCAAAAACCATACACATTAAAATTAGAACATTTATACACACAAATGTCTAAATATCATTTAAACCTCCATCATAAAATTTTCAAAATATTTCTCACACAAAACACATAATTAAATACACACTTTATCTAGAATTAATCATACGTCATTTATAAATTATTCTTATAATCAAAAAATTTTATTAGAAAACCACTTTAATATAAAAAATTAACAATAATTAAGATTAAAATATACAATTATTTTAAATTATAATAATAGATAATATATATTAGTTATAATGTTATCAAAACACTTTAAATATAAAGTCAATAAGTCCTAAACATTATATGTCTCTCAGTATAAGGGAAGAAAATAATCCATGTAATGATCTAGAAGTATATTCCAAATTTGTTCACCAATAATCTTAAATATTTATCTTCATTTATGAAATTTATTTAGTGAAAAATAAATTCATATATACCCTAATCTATTTTATGGTATCTAAATATTTTTAAACTAAACAAAAATAATAATATTAATAAATTTTTTTCTTAAAAACTAGATGAATTATAATTAAAATAATTTGCAGACTTGTTAAGAAACTAATCACATATATAGAAAACCATTAAAATAAATTAAACAAATTATAAACTTCTTGAGATAATAAAAAAGTGGTAATCTATTTATATTGATTTTATTTCCAAAAATAGTTAAATTTTACAAAAAAACATAGTTTAAATATTTTAAACATCTATTTTTGTATGTATGGAAATATTGTAAACAAAACATCATTTATAAGTATATTTCAAAACAATTATTCCCCTTAATAACAAATATCCAAATATATACACCATATATGTTCCTAAAACATATTTATAAACCTTATTTCTTATTTATGTTTTGATAAACTCCAGTCTTTATCATAAAAATATTACACTTTTGAGTTATTATTGATTAAATATTTATGGAAATGTTTGAATTATATATTTTTAAATAATAAAGATTCATGACATTATACATCATTACAGACAAGTACTATGTAACCAATCAATCAGTTAATTAGATATTAAATAAAAAATGAAAATATGTGAATTTTTTATTTTCTTCCATTAAAAAATCATTTCTAATTACTACATGGATGGTAATTAAATTTATATAAAGATAATCCAATTAACATAGAATAATCATAAATCATAAAACTCAAATTGGTATTTATTTTCCAGAGCATTTATATTTTGGACATATCACTAGGGAAATAAAATGAAGAAGATGGAGAAACCCAAATCCTAGGTATCCCTTATTAACATGAGTTTCTTCAATGAATGAGTTCATCATAATATCAATAAAATACATCATTAATTTCAATAATACTATTTTTGAACCTAACGTGTGTTTTATTTATTGTAAATGAGGAAGAAATTAGTCATAGTATATTTTATGATATCAATGTGCTGATGAAGATAAGATTGAATATTTTTTTGGAGTTCCCAATCATATATAGGATGAAATAGAAGGTAACAAAAAATAAAGAGACCCCTATGAATAATTAAAATGACAATAAATGGATCTTCAGGTTATAAATAATTAAATATATCTATTTCATGATGTTTAGGTGTAATAAATTGAGAAACATTAAATATTATTTTGAAAAGGTTTCTCCCTTTCACATTCAGCCTTAAAAAAGATGATATTATCAATTTATAAAGTTTGGAAAGGTTAATTTTATATGGATTTTGTAATAAATAAGGAATTGATTTTCTAGCATAGTATTTCATAAATAAGAGAAACAAATTATCCATTTTTTAATGGACCATCAATCCAAGAATACTAGCCACTATTGGAAATTATTTAGTCTTAAATCTACAACCCATCAAATATAAGTATTTGATTACACAACACCTTCACTATTCAATGTATGTATGATATTTAATTTGGTAATTTTTTTCTTAGAATTTTTATTTGATTGTCAACATGGTGGTACCTACGATATAAATTTATCCCATTGGACTTCATTGAGCCACTAGTTGAGAACATTGAGTAATATACAAATAACTTATCCCAAGGAGGTTTAAATGTGGTATGGATTGTTCCAATAAATCACATTGATTAAAAAACTAGAAACACATCACATGGAGAATTTGTTGTGGGATGGAGTGAATGGAAATTAAAATTTTAATATCATTAAAATAAGGATAGACATGAGACATCAAATGGGATTATTTAATCCTCTAATATCTTCAACCTCACAGTAAGGGTTCTTCTATGGAGGGATATTTAAAGATATCTCACTAAGAATGATATCTTCAACATCTGATCACCATGAAAGATCAAATACATGAGTATTTTAGGACAGATAATAAGAATTTATGATAATGAAAAATGAAAAATGATTATGATACACTGATCTATTGAATAAATAACAATCATTGTATATGAGGATTTTGATCCAAGTGGGGATATATGATCACAAAATTTGAAAGTATATTAGGATGATTATTTGATCTGACCATGTAACATTCTGGTAAAACTATGATATTTTGAATGAATGAAAATATTTTTATATGTGGATTATATAAACCTGATTTTGGTGAATATTATTTTCAAAAACATAGAAAATTTAAACATTAATTATGATTTTTTTAATAATTAATTGAGTATTTATAAACATTATTCATGTTTGACTTCATATTCATAAAGTTAAATTTCATGATTCTATAATATAAATGTGGATAATTATAAGAATTGGGTTCTTAGACATTAGGTATATTAAATTGGATGATTAAATAATATGTTGTTTGATGATATTGATTTGATATTTTAACTATCATACTTCACTATGATGAATAAGTTTAATCTTTTGAGCCATCGTGTTCTTGAAAAAGAAAAATATAACAATACCAAATTATGGTATTTAAAAAATGTTTTTTATTTCCACAATCATTATTATAATAATCAATTGTTATAAGACATTAGTGGAAATAGGAAGGTGGATTTTGAGACATTAATTTCACTAATCGTTCTATATGAAAGATCCACTTTTATAAACATTGAGTTAATTTATATCATAGAAGTGGTGAGGTTTTCTCAAATAATATATGAAATACAAATAAGAAAAATTAAATGAACCATGTTGTGGTTTACTCATAGTGATTTTTTGAGATAACATTGACATTGGAAGTTTCCAAAGACATAGAGAAAGGAACACCATATCGTAGGACACACCGTGTTACTTAATGTCTCATGTATATGTGTAATGTGCATATAAATATTATGTGGAGTTAATTAAATGATGTAGAATCTATTATTTTTTCATATATTTGGTAGTAGAGAAACAATAAATTGAGTCTTCAACCCTAGTTTCTCAGATTTTAGATAGGAAGAACCCATTTAATGAATTAATAAAACATTATATGAATTAAAAGATAATATTTGAGGTAGTTCATATATAAGGAAGTCCTTATTCTACTTTAATTATCATCTCTATATATATTGTGAAATTTTAAAGAAAATTAGATAAATATTTGATATTGTATTATAAAGAGAGAAAATAGTTTTCGAGAGAGAATCAATACATCAACTACTTCAAAAAATTCCTTTTGTATAAAAGTGAATATGGGGAATCTAGTTCCACTACCATGCACCATAGAAGAAGAAAATACAAAAAATCAATATAGTCTGGTTATAGAAAAGTAGAAGAATTAAGAAAAATGAGACCATGGTCCAATCAAGTAATCATGTATAGGTTAAGGAATTGAGATATCTATCCTATATCAATCATCTTTTGTTGAGGTGTTATGAATATTCAATTTAGTGTATCTTTAGAGGATCATATTCTATGATCAGAAGGAGAGATAGATACACTAAAAAAATATATTGTATATGTTTGAATAATATTGAGGTGTAATATGGAAGAGATATAATTTAGGATGGAAAAAATCAAAAGACCTAGATAGACTTAATAATATTATTATTCACATTGATCAAGTTGAAACCTATATTATATTGAAATAATAGAATGGAAATCTCATTATTTTGTTGTACCAGGTCATTAGAGAGTAAAAGAGTTCATGGTCATATCCTTTATCAGGCATTATTTTATGATAACCAAGAAATTGAATGAATGGGATAATAACCAAAACAGCCTAGGGATGTAATCATCCTAAGGGAAGAAAATTCATAAAAAAAAATTATTTTTTATATTATCTAAATTTACATGCACTGAATGAGTAATAAAGAAATAAGTAGATTCATTCATAGAAAGAGTTACTAGGTGATAAGAGATATAAGATTAAATTGGATAAAAATTCTTCTAACATAGATGCACCACCAGACACACTAAATGTTGGGTAAACCCCATTGTGAGCATATTAATTGGTATTATAGCATCACATCCCAACACTTATTGGATTCTAAAATTTAAATTTTTTTAAAGGATCATAGTTTCAATTTAAAATTATTCATGAAGTGTAGAATTAATTTTCCAAGAGTGTTACTTGTTAACTAAATTATTGAAGATATTTATATATAAAAATAAGGAATAGGAATAAAATGGATGAAAAGAAACTTTAGAAGCCATTGTGAAGAAAATAGGACTCTCCACTATTTTAAGATAATAAAACTATGAGAGAATAATATTTGTTGCATAAATAAACCCAAAAAATGTACATTATTTCAAATTCATAGAGTTGACCAAAAGTTATATAAAGAAGAGTAAACAATAAATTTTTGTCAAAATTTTCCAATTTAATAACCAAGGATAAATAGAGAAGATCACCATTATGATGTTTTATAAGTTGAATCAATTTGTTCCTAAAAATTCCAATAATAATATCTCAAATAAAAATTTTATATATTTATGAAATTTTTTGAAATATGTAAGAGGAGATCACACAAATTAGGATAATGTGTAATGATATAGAATCATTTCAATGAAATTATGAAAACTACTGCCCAGATCTCCAAATAATATACCACCACAATTGAAATGAATATGGAACATGAAGAATGTTTCTAATGATTTTAAAATGAATTACTCAACCATATTAAGAAGAGTGCATACTCTAATAAAACCATTAAAAAAAATATATTCATAAAGACAATTCAAATTTTTTATGGATACACAGCTTGAAATAAAAGGCATCATGATTAAATTCATCAATGTTTCCTTGAAAGAAATGAATTATAAAATAAAGATAAAATAAATGAAAAATGAAACTATTATAGATATATAATCCAATGAATATAGGATTATAAAAATATTCTCAATATAAAATCCCTTAATATTTACATTAGTCTTGAAAATATGGAAATAGTTCAAGAAATGTATTCCAAATAAGATGAAATTATTTTTTCTACAACATGAAATTCCACAAAGTATTACTATTTAAATAATCTACTTGGTGAAAAAAATATATTAGATCATCCAAAGATAAAAATAAAACATCTATGAAAAAAATAAATCATCCCAACTTATTTCTAAAATATATTCCTAAATCGTTTTTCATGAAAAATATAGGCCCAAAGAATAAATCAATACAATTATGGATGATGAAAAAAGACAAAAAATCAATTAATACTCCATGGTAGATAGAATATGATATAATATTAATGGTTCCCTAAATGAATCCCAACTAGTAGTGGATAAATCTTAAAAATAGAATTTTTCTAATTTTGAATAGATTTTTGATGCACTATAGCAGTGTTATAGAAAAAATATAGAAATAGTGAAACTATAGAATTTACGACACTATATAAGTGGTATGAACTATATTGAAATATATAGTGATGGAAATTTTATAATAGTTACTATAGCAGCTAGGGTATTATTGTAGCAGTATTCATTGGTGGTTATTTTGGGCCAAAAATATGGTTCTTCGGTGTATTTTAATGGAATTTAATTGTTATTGATACTATGGACCCTGTTATATGTCTCCTCTACCAAAAAAGTGGTTCTTTGTTTCAATAAAAAAGGCATTAGTCCCATGTTTTGAAAACAATTACACTCCATCAATGGAAAAAATTTGAAGCACACTTATATCTAATGGGATAAAGGAGGAGTAAAATATATTTTTCACCAAAAAATGAGAATAATTTATCAAACATAAATAGATTTAAAATCATTAAAGATTTCTATGAAACATAATATCATGTTGAAAATTTAAGTGGAAAATGATTATCTAACTATTCTAAGAATGTGTTAAGAATAAATAATTTGAAAATACTAAAATAGTTAATAGGATGAAGAAAAACATCCATGGAAAAGAGTCTATAAGGGAATTTGAAATAAATATTTCCATGAAGTTAACATAGGTTGATGAATTTTTTTCCTCCGGATACAAGAATAAAAAGGAATCAAACACACTCAATAAGGGAACGAAGGGTTTTGCACTAAATGTGAGAAGTAATATTTTTAGGAAAAGATGGAACACCATGAGTATTTAACAATAATCCATGATTATCAATTCCAATTGAAAGAACAACAAAAATAAAATCAATCCAAAATAAGAACAATGGGACATTTTTGAAAAAATGAACTCACAAGAAGTAATATGGACGGTTTATGAGTTTTGATCTTTTTGAAAAATAATTCATATTTATCTAGCTAGATGATCAAAAAATTGAAAAGAGAATAAAGGAATAATAAACTAAATATAAATTCTTCACAGAATGAAATTATTCTATAATAGTATGAATTTCATGAAATTTTGTCAATATATAGAATATTGGGACCTCATGATGTGATATGGGGGAGGTTTAAGTGGGTTGGACATGACATGATATTATTTTTTACCAATCCCAATATCCCAAGAAAATATATCATAGAATATGAATGTTTCACTAGGTTATGTATGTTTCATGATAGATCATGTTGAGAAGGATATTATATAAAAGGTATGAACAAAAAAACCCATGCCTCTCAATACATCTATGATACTTAGAAATGTCAAGATACATAAAGATAATGAACATTTAGAAGGAAAGGAAAGCGAATCAGGGTTAATAATATATTCTTAAACTTTTTTCATAAATTCTAATATAAAACATGTTCCATATTATTTATTTTTATTATTAAATTTTGTAGCCTTTCATTGAATGAAATTAAAGGATATGATGGTTTTCAGGAAGATAACTAATGAGGAAAAGTAATAAATAATAATCCCTCTTGATCCTAATATTCCACTATCGGGGTATGATTTATCAATTGGTATTCAAAATAAAATCTATCCAAAACATATACCCAAATTAATTGAATGAGGATATTAACCCATTATGGGTAGAATATATTGTGATTCTTACAAAGATGATGATTCAAGAAAAATCATCACTTTAGATGGTTCTTGAAAAAATGTCATTAAAATGAAATATATTGATAGTTTCTAATCTCTGATTAAAAATAATCAAATCAAATATTATAGTGTCATATTATTTTAATTAATGAAATTGGATGGAGGGGATTTTTATGAGATTCAATGGATAGTCACACCTTTCATAACACAATATCATGATTTACATTAATGTTTCCATTTGAGTGATGAGATGACTGTAATTATTTCAATAGAACACTATTTAAAAGGGTATATTTATCAATTGGTATTAGTTTATTCAATAATAATATTTCAATTTAATTTCTTTAGTGGAATTTATTTCATTGGTATGAGATATAATATGATTCATGGTGTTATGAACATCTTTTTTTCGTAATTTAAAAATTTATTTTTTCTATACTTAGTGTGGAACATTTGGACGTTGAGTTGGAAAAATAATGACACACTACTTAAAGATGAATTGATAACATGCTCTTTGATGTACTTTTTATTTGATATCAATAATTTTGAGATAATAAAATTAAATAATTTAATGAATTAATATGATAGAATAATTAATTATGAACAAAGGGTTAATGAAATGGATAACATATTGAAATACCAATTTCTAGCATTGTTATTATAATCAAATAAAAATCAGATAATTCTTAACCTGTTGTATGTTATATTTTTTTTCAATGAGTTTAAAATTAATTAAGGTAAGTCACAAGATGTTAATATGTTGATGAAAGCTATTATAAAAAATATAATGGAGTTCCAAATCATGTTATGAATTTTTCATAATTTACTAATAAATAAATATAATTATATGACTGATTAAAAAGATAATATTTGGTACTAATAGGTATAAAGAATTAAATATATTTCTTATATGATGTTAAGGAGTATTATATAGAGAAAATTTGAAGCCATATAGAAATAATTTCTACCATTACACTATCATCTATGAGAAAAATTGTATTATTTGTTTGCGAGGTCGGAAAAATTCAATTTTGTATGAATTCTAGAATGGATACTATGTTGAGTTCTAAGAGCCAAATATTCGTATAAGGTATGTATTAATTATATTTTTTATTAAATTTAGTTTTAAATTGATAATCAAATGATTCTACATAATATTAGGGGCCTCATAAATGTCTTGGGGGTTTAGGATATGAAAGAGGAATAAATATTATAACACCCCTAGTAAATAAAGAATATAAAATTTTTATATTTATCCCTATTTGTGAATAAATTGTTAATATTAATTTAAAATGGAACTCTATGATTGATGGCTTACCCAAATACGCAACAACGAGTTCCATTGAAATCTTACATTGCACTATAATAATAAAATAATATTATTTCAAATGGTAGTTAACGCCTTTCCGTTGTAATGGAGGGAATAAACAGAACTAACTACAAAATGATTATATATGTTTTTAAAAATATTTTTACTTTTTAAAATAAATGTTAGAGGATTAAAAATGTGAATGAATTCAATTTTAAGCGTAAACATTCAAATATTCTTTAAAAGGATGATTATCCGCCTTTTGATGGAAAACCTCTTTTAAATCCACTTTTTGAAAATTTTTTGTGTTAAATTTGACAAAATAAAATTCTTCTTTAAAATCGGGACATCAAAATTTACTTTGTGTAAATTTTTGGTATTTTTCCGAAAAAGTTCAATTTTTAATGAATAATGAAAAAAGTTGTATTTTAATTCAAAACCTCTTTTTAATATACTCTATTTATATGATTATATTATCTTTTGAATTGGTTTTAAAGTGATATTAGAATATATTTTTACCATTTAATCAAATAGTGGTCATTGGAATTAATTTTACTTTGAAATTTGACTTAAACAAGTGTCAATCTTTTGATATATATTGTTTCATAAAAACATGCTATTTGTTCTGACATCCGGAATTAATTATTAAATTAATTAATGTAACTTATATGTTATGAATTCTGTAAAATATAAATCACTTTTGAATTTGGAATATCAAATATATCTTAGGGTAAATTTTTGGTAATTTTCTGAAAAACATCAATTTTTTATGAATAGTGAAACCACTAAGTGGTACTTATAAAAACTGATTTTCTGTTTAAAGGAAATTTTTCCACCATTGTGTTTTGAATTTAAAAAATCCTACATACATGGTTTTCATTAAGAAGTAAAATTTGGTTCAATGGGATTAAAATAATTTTTTGGTGAATAGTAACTTATTATGTTTTTAATCGCGATTAGAGGTAATTAGTGTAGTTTAATGAAAAAATAATGTTTTAATAATATGAAATGACCTAGAAACATTTCCTACCTTCATTGGATGAGTCATGGCCGACCAAGACAATTCATGGGTCAACTTGGGGACCCCATGGAGCCACTTGTTTTGGAAAATGACATAAATACCTTTTTATTTAATGTTAAAATTAAAATGACACAAACATGAGTTGTTTTAGTAAAACAATTTTTACATGGGGTTATACAAGTCATATTTTTTACTATAAATAGTCAATAGAAAGATAAAAATATTTCCTACATCATATTACTTTTTTTATAAATTTTAGAAATTATATAAATTAAATTATATATGACACCATGATGATGCAGTGATTACCTCATTATTTAACGATTTAAATAAAATGTAAATATAATGTAAAATCTAAGCCCAAAACATGTCCAAAACCTATTGGATGGGTGTATTTCGAACCCTTATCACATTATTCTCGAAACACATCAATGTGGGACCATTAAAATCCGAAATTCATACTAAAATAAAGTAACATTTCCTTACATTCCAAGAGTGCCCCTCCTCTCCTCTTATAAAAGTCCCCCACCTCTACCACCTTACCCACACCTCTAAAGCCTTTAGATCGGACAAACCCTGAACATTTCATCTCTCCAATTCCCTATATTCATAATTGAAGCCTAAATTTGGGCAGAATACTTTCCAAGGAATCGTTTGAGCTCAAATCAAACAGCGTTACACGATTTAAAGATAATGTCTTCCCTTGTGTTCTTTTGTTTTATTTTGCTTCACCAACCCCCTAAACTCTTTTTATTCATTTATTTTGTAACAAATAAAGTATATTAAATATAGTAGTATGTTTTTATAATAATAATTAGAGCTACACTGACACCCACATACATATAATAGTTAAAGAACACACTGATTCTGTGGATGACGAATTTCTGCCTCACGAAACGATGATTATTCAATCTTCTCTTAACACCTTTCATGGTGGCCATTATGATGTCACTATATTTTATATATTATATATAGGGTATTTTTGATTTCTTTATTCTTATGATTTTTATATTTAAAACATTCCTTTATGGTTTTCATGTTGTGCAAATGCGATAATTTCATACGACGAAGTGTGGACTACCGCCCCCACAAGTGATGTGACTCGTTCATGCAAGACATGGAATGTATAAAGAATGAAATTAATTTACATATGTGACCTATATAACATATATATTATAATGTAATTATAATATATATATCTCTCAATTATTATTTTTTAATTCCATAAATATGACAAAGAAATGAAAATAGCGTCCATGCGTACGTATGACCTACCGTCTCCATGAACGGTGCATTTCATTTCTTTTTATCACCAAATGTTATGGACTAGTATAAAATGAATATTTACTGGATATATACGATATTTATATCATTATACTATTCTTGAAAATATTTACTTATAACTACATGGACAATCATTTTCAAACAAGTTCATTTTTGACTCATGTACCAAACATCGACAAAAACGTCTGATATGAACTCACATTATTAGACAATTATTATAACTTTGTAATATGTGATAAGAACTGAATAATAATATTTAAAATAGGTACTTAAGTAAATATAGATTGACCAATGTTTATTATTCAGGAATATAAAGAAACGAACATGACAAGTCAGACTTGAGGTAAGGGATCCTACGCCTCTCTTTCTTTTTAAGTACACTCTTTTATGTCCTTTATTTTAAGCTCATATTTCTTATGTTTGGGGATGATCTTTTATATTCCTCATATTGTAATTTTTATGTTCATATTATGATAGTCCCTTATTTGATCTCATAAATCCATTTTTGGATGTTTTAAGTGGCGTTGTTATGCTGCCGAGTTTTCGTAAGGGATTTTTCATCTCACTTTTATTCCCGTGACATTTATGCTACGTTTGCCACTATTTCCATTGAGTGTTGTATGTAATGCCCATTATTATACAATTTTTTTAGTATAATTTAATTTATGGGTATATAAATCTTCATTATATGACCCTTCTTCCCTGGGGTGTACGTTTCGAAAGTTACCCAACTCTGTAAGGGGACCTTTCACCCTCCTCTTTTTAAAAGACTTCTTTTGTCATGTCTTTTTATTTACATATTATTATATTGGGATATGTTCTTCTATATCCTTATTGATGTAATGTTTATGTCCAAGTGATGAGATACCATTCACTCTCTCATCTACTAATTTTCTGAATTTTGAAGTGACGTTGTTAGGCTGTCGAATTTTTACAAGAGAACATCTGAACCCAATTTTAGATTTCTTTGGGTTCAACTTGTACTTCTTGAACATGTCATCCTATGAATATGTGTGAATGACCTCTGATTGTTTCGCATTTAATATCCACTTATATTGGGTGTATTTATATTTCTTACACATAATTATCTGATAGATTTATCCTTAATTTAAGGATACCATCTTTATAATGGATTCCATCTAAATTTACATTTCCATTGAGACTTCATTGTTATTAGGCACCAATTCACTCTTATATGGTGTGTATACTGTCCTTTGACAAATTATATCATGAATCCCTTTATTCTCATGATATTATAATGTTTGGATTAAATGTTATTCTGTAATTATTTGTATTCAAGAGTCTCTTATTTTGTTAAAAATTCTCTAACAAAAATATCATTTTAAATGTTTTAAAGACTCATTATTCTAAATGTTTATCTTTAATGTCCATGTTTTCAAAATTGTTTTCAGTATTTATTTATATGGACATTAATGTTTTTAAATTGTAATTCCATTAAAAGCTTCAAAGTGGTATGGGACACTTTGATTCAAAAATCTCTTTTAATTGGTTTTTTGAATTGGATTGATTAATTCAATATCTTGGAATTACTTATTGTGATTGCAAATGAAATGTTGTTATTTAAATGTTTATATTTTCAATATTTTATATGTAATGATGGTACTTCAACATTTTACGAGTGGTTACGTGATAAACCATATGAATGGTGGTGTCGTGAATATCAGGACGGGTGGTTACGTTATAAACTCCAATGAATTGGGTATGGAAGTCGGTTGTATGACAATTCTATTTAGTATGCATGGAAGTCGGCCGTATGGCTATTCCATTAAGTGATATGTGTGTAAGTTGACCGTATGGTTATTACACTTATGTATGTTTATGTCCAAAGTTACCTTTATATGTTATGTGTTCTATATATGGGTTTTATGGTAATATTTTGGTTACAAAAGTGTAAGTAATGATATTTTATTTAGTGAAGAGTTTTTACTAATTCATAAAGGTGAAGGTATTACTTTGATAAAGTATACATCGTTTACTTGATGTTTGAAAAACTAACAGTTTTCATTCTTTGTGTATCCCTTAATGAGCTTTTTATGCTCACCCCAAGTTTTTTTTCGAAACGTTTTTCACAGGACTTAATGTGGATTAGGGTCAAGGATGAGAACAAGGAAACATCATGCTACCTAAAACATGGAACTAGACAAGTTTCTTTTTAAGAGTTTTTTTATCTTATGGAAACTTCATAGAAGTGTCTACATTGTACTCTTTTGATATGTAATAGTTATGTCCTAATTATATAAAACTCTAAACATGAAAATATCCTCTATGTGAATTATTCATTTAATTCATGATTATGTAATGTTTAATGTCGGTGCCTTGTAGTTGATATCAAAGGTCGGTTTAGATACCTTTAGAGGTTAGGGTGTTATCTGGGTATAGATAAACGATCCCATACAACAAAGAGGGATATTAATATGTGGAAACATGAGGAGGGTTATGGTAAAATAGGTTGATTTGATAAAAAAACCTGAACAATGGAGATATAAGGAGGTTGATGGATTAGTGTAATAAAAAAGTTTTTATGTTATCTATAAAGAATTCTTTTTTTATTATTATAATTTTTTTTCATATCATGTTTACATATTGGTTCTTTTCGACAGATTAAGGATCAATTGTCAAGATGGAAGGAAAGATATCTTGCCCAAAATTCTTATCCCTCCCTGATGATTTGATCATCACCATTATGGGAAAAGCTTGTTCGAATGATTTTGATAGCTTCATGAGTATTCAAATCACCTGCAATAAATTGTTTGAGCTATCCAACACCTACTGTTTTCTGAAATAATTTTATGGGTCATGGTATCTTTTTCATATGATTTCAAGATCTCAACTTTTCCAATTCTATCGAAAGGTGAAATTACATAAGTGGAGTGCACGTTTACTTTTTGAAAGTACGACAACATGCCTAAAGAGAAAGAGAACATCCTGAAGATCACGGTACCTGGATTCAAGGTATGATTTAATTTTTAATATCTTTAAATAATGAAGCATATTTGGATTGATATTTATAAATAATGAGGATATTATATCTACAGGTTTTTGGTATTAGGAAATATGGTGGAAATGCATAGCTAATGGATCAAGAAGAACGTTGAATGAGTCAGAAGTCTACATATAAGGGCTTCAAGAGTTATGGTGAAAGTATTAAGAGTATTAAGTCTCTTTTGATGATGGGGTTACATTAGAAGACTTTTTATAGTATGTGTAACCATGATGTTTGATATAATAAAATTTTATTCAAGGAATAATTATCTGTTCTTTTGTGGACATAGTTATAAAGAACCATTTGGGTTTATATGATCCTCACTTTTGAGTTAGTTATGGGTTGCTATATGATATGATGGAAAGTGAAAGGCATGAGATAAAATTGAGGTTACATTATGTTATGGTTATTTTTGAATATTTTATCTCATTGTTTGGGAATATTTTAAGAATTATATATTTTTGTAAAAAGGATAACACGCAGACCGTGTGACAACCTGTCGCATCGGACAAAGCTGTGGGAATCGAACCCACAACCAAAGTGCAACTGGTATTTATCGACTACCACTGGACTACGTGAAGTCCTTGGTTAGTTTGACTGATTTTATTAGTTAGATGATTTTATGAATTAAGAGTAAGTTGATTTTTGGTTAGCTATGGAAATTTTTTAACCTATCATGGAGGATATGTGATTAGGTTAACTACTTTTCAATACGAGACTTTAAGAGGAACTGATGTTGTTTAGAGATAAATGTTACAATTTAACATGGAAGACTATGTGACTAAATCATTCAAATATTTGGGTTTCAATCATAGTTTGGTTTACTTTGATTAATTTTAGGGACAAATTGTTTGTCGAATGGCCCTCGTTGAACTTTGGGTTTTGTTGGACAAATTTTAGAGATTAAGAATATAGTTTCTTTTTATAATGGGTTATCCTTTTCTGGATTATCTGATCATGTACTAACCTTTTTGGATTTGGTTTTGGTTAAAGTCTAAATACATGGGAAGTATAATGTTCTCTTTTTTGGATTAGGTGATTCTCTAGAATTTGATTATAGTACTCTTAATGTGAACAAGACTTCCTAAATACTCATCTTTTGGAGAAAATATGAGTTTGTGTAGGAAATATAATAAAAGTTGAAAGTCAACATGATAATTAATTATGTTTCCTTATGAATAAATTTATCAATAAAAAGTAACTTAAAACAAAAATTTTGTCTATTAACTTTTCCCACTGGGGAATCGAATACTGTTTAACCCATCAGAATTTTGTGATTTTCTTGTGGTTAACTTTCTCCTAAACATGTTTTCTATCACTCTCCATCAAAACATGACCCTATGTTTTCTCCTCCATGTCCATGTTTTCCTACATGGAATCCTATTATGGGTTAACTCGGGTGACCTCTGTACTTCTCTTTCTTTATTTTAAAGTGATTGTTTTACCGACTCTTGTTCTGATGTGGAACTTTCAAGGATTTTTTCAAGCCCAATTTTAAAATTGTGAGGATGAAATTCCCAAAAGGGAGGAAGGATGTAACACCCCAGGTAAATAAAGAATATGACATTTTTATATTAATCCCTATTTGTGAATAAAGTGTTAATATTAATTTAAAGGGGAACACTATGCTTGATGGCTTACCCAATACACAACAATGAGTTCCTTTGAAATCTTACGTTGCACTATAATAAAAAAATAATATTTTTTTAAATGGTAGTTAACGCCTAGCCGTTGTAATGGAGGGAATAAACAGAACTAACTACAAAATTATTATATATGTTTGTAAAATATTTTTACTTTTTACAATAAATGTTAGAGGATTAAAAATGTGAATGAATTCAATTTTAAGCGTAAACATTCTAATATTCTTTAAAAGGACGATTAACCGCCTTTTGATGGTGAACCTCTTTTAAATCTACTTTTTGAAAATTTTATGTGTTATATTTGACAAAATAAAATTCTTCTTTAGAATCGGTACATCAAAATTTACTTTGTGTGAATTTTTGATATTTTTATGAAAAAGTTCAATTTTTAATGAATAGTGAAAAAGTTGTATTTTAATTCAAAACCTCTTTTTAATCTAATTTATTTATTTGATTATATTCTCTTTTGAATTGGGTTTAAATTGAAATTAGAATATATTTTTACCATTTAATCAAATATTGATCATTGGAATTAATTTCACTTTGAATTTTGACTTAAACTAGTGTCAATCTTTTGATATATATTGTTTCACAAAAACATGCTTTTTGTTATGACAGTGGGAATTAATTATTAAATTAATTAATGTAACTTATATTTTATGAATTTTGTAAAATAGACATCACTTTTGAATTTGGAATATCAAATATAGCTTATGGTGAATATTTGGTAATTTTCTGAAAAACATTAATTTTTGATGAATAGTGAAACCACTAAGTGGTACTTATAAAAACAAATTTTTCGTTTAAAGGAAATTTTCCACCATTGTGTGTTGAATTTAGAAAATTCGACATACATGGTTGTCATTAAGAAGTAAAATGTGGTTCAATGGGATTAAAATAATTTTTTGGTGAATAGTAACTTATTAAGTTTTTAATTGCGATTAGAGGTAATTAGTGTAGTTTAAGGTAAAAATAATGTTTTAATAGTTTGAAATGATGTAGAAACATGTCCAACCATCATTTTATGAGTCATGGTCGACCAAGAAAATCCATGCGTCAACTTGGGGACCCCATGGAGCCACTTTGTTTTGAAAATGACATAAATACCTTTTTATTTAATGTTAAAATTAAAATGACACAAACATTAGTTTTTTTACTAAAACAATTTTTACATGGGGTTATACAAGTCATATGTTTTACTATAAATAGTCATTGGAAAGTTAAAAACATTTACTACATCATAGTATTTTTTTTAAAATTTTTAGCCATTATATAAATTAAATTATTTATGACACCATGATGATGCAGCGATTACCTCATTATTTAACGATTTAAATAAAATGTAAAGATAATGTAAACTCTAAGACCTACACATGTACAAAACATATTTGATGGGTGTATTTAGAACCCTTATCACCTTATCCTATAAAAAATCAATGTGGGACCATTAAAATCTGAAACTCATTCTAAAATAAATTAACATTTCCTTACATTCCAAGAGTGCCCCTCCTCTCCTCTTATAAAAGGCCCCCACATCTACCACCGTACCCACACCTATCAAGCCTTTTCCTCGGCCAAACCCTGCCCATTGCATCTCTCCACATCCCTATCTTCATGATTTAATCCTCACATTGGGCAGAATCCTTTACAAGGAATCCTTTGAGCTCAAATCAAAGAGAGTTACCCGATTTAAAGGTAATGTCTTTCTTTGTGTTCTTTTGTTTTATTTTGCTTCTCCAACTCCAAAAACTCTTTTTATTTATTTCATTTGTAACAACTCCAGTATCTTCAATATACTATGATTTTGTTATAAGAATCATTCGAGCTACACTAACACCCACATAAATCTAATGGTTAAAGAACATACTGTTTCTGTGGATGGTGAATTTCTGCCTCACGAAGCGATGATTGTTCAATCTTCTCTTAACACCTTTCATGGTGTCCTATATGATGTAACTATATTTTATATATGATATATATGGTATTTATGTTTTCTTTATTCTTCAGAATTTTATATTTAAAACATTTCTTTAAGCTTTTCATGTTGTGAAAATGCGATAATTTCATACGAGGAAGTGTGGACTACCGCCCCCTCAAGTGATGTGACTCGTTCATGCAATACATGGAATGTATAAAGAATGAAATTAATTAACATATGTGAATTATATAACATATATATTATAATGTAATTTTAATATATATATCTCTCAATTATTATTTTTAATTCCATTAATATGACAAAGAAATTAAAGTAGCGTTCATGCGTACGTACGGCCTACCGTCTCCATGAACGGTGAATTTCATTTCTTTTTTATATCCAAATGTTATGGAGTAGTATAAAATGAATATGTAAAAGATATATATGATATTTAAATCATTAATACTATTCTGGAGAAGATTTACTTATAACTACATGGACACTCATTTTCGAACAAGTTCATTTTTCACTCATGTACCCAACATCGACAAAAACGTCTAATATGAACTCACATTATTAGACAATTATTATAACATTATAATATTTGATATGAACTTAATAATAATATTTAAAAGAGTTCCTTAAGTTATTATAAATTTACCAAAGTTTATTATTTAGGAATATAAAGAAACGAACAAGACAAATCAGACTTGAGGTAAGTGATCCTACGCCTCTCTTTCTTTTTAAGTACACTCTTTTATGTCATTTATTTTAAGCTCATCTTTATTATGTTTGGGGATGTTATTTTATATTACACATACTGTAATTTTTATTTTCATATTATTAGAGACCTTATTTGATCTCATAAATCCATTTTTGTATACTTTAAGTGGGACCGTTAGGCTGCCAAGTTTTCGTAAGGGATTTTTCATCTCACTTTTATTCTCGTGACATTTATGCTACTTTTTCCACTATTTCCTTTTAGTGGTGTATGTACTGCCCATTATTATACTCTTTGTGTAGTATTATTTAATTTATGGGTATTTAAATCTTCATTATATGACCCTTCTTCCCTGGGGTGTACGTTTTGAAAGTTACCCAAATCATTAAGGGGACCTTTCACCCTCCTCTTTTTAAAAAACTTCTTTTATCATGTCTTTTAATTTACATCTTATTATGTTGGGATATGTTATTATATATCCTTATTGATGTAATATTTATGTCAAAGTGATGAGATACCATTCACTCTCTCATCTACTAATTTTCTGAATTTTGAAGTGATGCCGTTAGGCTGTCGAATTTTTACAAGGGAACATCTTAACCCAATTTTCGATTTCTTTGGGTTCAACTTGTAATTCTTGAACATGTCATCCTATGAATATGTGTGAATGACCTCTGATTGTTTAAAACTTAATATCCACTTATATTTGGTGTATTTATATTTCTCAAACATAATTATGTGATAGATTTATCCTTAATTTAAGGATACCATCTTTATAATGGATTCCATCTCAATTTACATTTCCATTGAGACTTCATTGTTGTTATGCACCAATTCACTCTTATATGGTGTGTATACAGTCCTTTTGCAAATAATATCATGAATCTCTTAATTCTCATGATATTATAATGTTCGGATTAAATGCTATTCTGCAATTATTTGTATTCAAGAGTCTCTTATTTTGTTTAAAATTCTCTAACAAAAATATCATATTAAATGTTTTAAAGATTCATTATTCTAAATATTTATCTTTAATGTCCATGTTTTCAAAATGGTTTTTAGTATTTATTTATATGGACATTAATGTTTTAAAATTGTAATTCCATTAAAAGCTTCAAAGTGGGATGAGACACTTTGATTCAAAAATCTCTTTTAATTGGTTTTTTAAATTGGATTGATTAATTCAATATCTTGGAATTACTTATTGTGATTGCAAATTAAATGTTGTTATTTAAATGTTTATATTTTCAATATTTTATGTGTAATTATGGAATGTGGACATTTTACGAGTGGTTACGTGATAAACCATATGGCGGGTGGTGCCATGAATACCAGGACGGGTGGTTACATTATAACCTCCAATGAATTGGGTATGGAAGTCGGTTGTATGGCTATTCCATTAAGTATGTGTGGAAGTTGGCCCTATGGCTATTCCATTAAGTGATATGTGTGTAAGTCAACCGTATGGTTATTCCACTTAAGTATGTTTATGTCCCAAGTTACCTTTATATGTTATGTTTTCTTTATATGGGTTTTACGGTAATCTTTTAGTTACAAAAGTGTAAGTAATGATATTTTATTCAGTGAAGAGTTTTTATTGCTTCATAAAGGTGAAGGTATTACTTTGATAAAGTATACATGGTTTACTTGTTGTTTAAAAAACTAACAGTTTTCATTCTTTGTGTATCCCTTACTGAACTTTTTATGCTCACCCAATGTTTTTTTTTGAAATGTTTTTCACAGGACTTAATGTGGATTAGGGTCAAGGATGAGAAAAAGGAAACGTCATGCTACCTAAAACATGGAACTAGAGAAGTTTCATTTTAAGATTTTCTTATCTTATGGAAACTTCATAGAAGTGCCTACTTTATAATATTTTGAGATGTAATAGTTACGTCCCAATTCTCTAAAACTCTAATCCTAAAAAGATCCTCTATGTTAATTATTCATTTAATTCATGATTAAGTAATGTTTAAGGTTGGGGACTTATAAATATGGTCATCTAGTTCATAGCGTATGTTTAGGGAATGGTTAGTGATAACTATGTTCCATGTCCATGGAGACCTTGTATATTACATCCCCTCATAAAAAAGGAAGGTTCATGAAAATCATATTGTTTTCAAACCGTGTAGGTGTCGTGATAAACAGTGTTTCCTGCCCCCTCTTATATAGTGTGTTCCACAAAATTAGTGCACATTTTGGCCAACCAATCAGCCAAATTTTTTACCTCTTAAAATATGGTTTTTTAAAATTTTCCAAAATAGTATTGAAATTTTCATACCATATTTTCTTCATTATATAAACTCTATAATCCTTGGGTGGGAACAAATTCCTCCAAAGCTCTCAATGGGTGATTATCCCCTAATTCATGTCCATTTAAATTTTCATTGGTTGAAAATTGATTATTCGAGTGAGTCCACAACTCCTATTTCATCTATTTTCTAAAAAAGATATGTCTGGATGTTATCTATCCTTTTAAATCCCTAAAACCATATTTTATAGTAGATTCTTATATTTTTAATTGAATGTTGGTTAATCTTGACACATTATCCTAGGTTGTTTGAATGATTATCTATAAACATGCAGTAGGTGTTCTATACGGCTTATCCCATAGTGGTGATTTTTTCATGGTTATTTAATTATGAAAATTTATATCATTGATTCACATTTAATGTTTTGATTAATAAAAGTAAATTGTGTCTCTAATATATGTTTGAAACCCCACATGAGCCTTGCTTGGTTCATTGATGATCATGACATCAGATATATGGTAACCCATGGGGTGTGTCAGTCCATTGATAATAATGAAATGTGTTATAGAAAGAGTAATTAGGTGGTTTATGGGTCAAATCATATTTATGTGTGTCTGGAATGTTAATATGTATTATGGTTTTTTTAAACATGGAATGTTTAAATGGGTTATGCGATGATTAAGGGTGAATGTGTGAAATGGAAGAAGTGGTATGCCTATGTTGATGAGTGTTTGAATGTAACTGTAATGGATGTGGTTATAAATAAATTACAAGATGAAACAGATATGGATTTGAGTAAAATATTTCATATGGTATAAACAATGAAATTTTTAGGAATATTTTAGTTTTTCCTTGATGTTTATTTTGATAAAGAAGAAAAGTGGTTTAAATATAAAATGGTAAATATTTCTGAAATGGGAATAAATGTTGGTCATGCAGATCCAAAAAAAGGTAATGACGTTGTTCATGGTAGTCCACATAAAGAATTGGTATTGGTAATTGAGGTATACACCAAAGGATTTTGGTCATGGTGGTCCACATCAAAAATGGGTGTTGGTTATAGAGGTCCACACTAGGGTAATGATTTTGCTCATTGAGTTCCATTTCGGGAATGGGTGTTGGCCATGACATTTCCTACCAAATTTTTGGTAACTATATTACTAATTCAAGGTATAATGAATCATATGGAATTAATTAATTAATACAGTTAATAATCAATGTGGTTATCTATTCGTCATATGGCTCAGGCATCCTACATGGGCCGAAGAATATTTGGTGTGTAGTAGTTTTTATTGGACCTGAGAGCCCTTGGGGATAAAGTAATATTGTATAAAGTTGAAACTATTTTTTTCCTTCTTGTCCACTATTTATTGAAAATTATGCATAAATTTTTATGGAATTGATATTGGCATAGATTTCATTGATGGTAGCCTAATATGTTTTACTCACACACTACTCAAGTCACCTGATCTACGCAAGAATATTTTAGAGTTTCATGTCATGAAAATGGAAAGCATCTAATGCTATTTGGATAATATTGGAATTGTTATATAGAATGGATGAGGGTACCAAAGATGTTTTGGTGTGTAGGTTTTATTATCAAACCTTAGAGTCTTTGAGGATAAATGAATATAGTTTAAAGATGAAACCAATTTTTTTTCCTACTCATCCACTATTTTTAGTAATTCCACATAAACTATTATGGACTATATATTGGTTTAGATTTCATTTCTGGTGGACTACTGTGTTGTACTCACACACTGCTCGTGTCACCTGAGCTACCCAATACAATTTTAGAGTTGTATGTCATGAAAATGGAAATGGAACAATGATAGATGAATAATATTGGATTTGGGATGGAGCATGGATGAGGGGAAAATTATATTAATAACCATTACTAATTTTATATAGTTTATGAATATATATCTAAGGAGGGATACACTGAGTATGTTTTACTGAATGAGAGAGTTACAACTGTAGCATCATAAAATGTTTACCATATTGGGTGGAACTGAGGTAATGGAGTTATAGATTGAGTCTATCTAGAAAATTCAAGATTACTTAGATAATCCTTCTAATAATAGATTCATGTTTGGTCTTATATGTTACAAATACCAATGAAGTGTTTGTGGACTATGCATACTCGGGATAATTTGTTGGGTGGTTTAGTAAGGGAGTACATCATGGAGTAGTTCCTTGTGAACTTTTACAATGAAACATTAAGACATAGAATTTCTGAAAAGTTTCTTGAATTCGTTTATGAAAATATAATGGTTGTACATTATGTTAGTATCTTTTCTGATCAGTAGCATTTTTCTCTAATGTTGAAAAGATATTAGGTAGTTTTGGTTATTTATTTTCACAACAGATATAGATGTGAGACCTAGTCATAGGTTGACATATTTAGTTTGAAATTTTTTATTAAGGTGGTGGATTAGGCTATCGTTTATAAGGGGAACTAGAAGGATGATTCTATTGGTGGATGGGTAGTTATAATTGGGTGATCGACCTTTACATATTCTTATTGTATGAATCATCATTATGATAACTACCACTAGGGAAGTATTGGATAGTGTGGTCAAGGGAGAGGATCTTTCACTTAGGAAGGAACTCTAGTCATTTTCGATCAATATGTAAGGCATATTAATATGAATTTTTATTTATATTAAATAAGATTATATTTTATGTTGGAGGTAGGATTGGTCATATAGTGAGGATTGGTAGGACTCCTTAGTAAATGGGTAGTGATAGAGAATATAGCCCATTATAATGCAATAGAATGGGATCAACTAAGTTTTATTAGTTTGGTAGTGTCATATGTACCAGAAGAGGTGGAAGGAGTGTTAATTTTGTACAATATAGTCTATATTATTATAGTAGAGTGACTCAAGTTTCTTAGTCCAATGTTCTTAGTAGGAGGATAGGTTAGCTATATATCGTTTATCCAAGACCCAGTGGTGGTGATGCTAGACCATCAACATTCCAAGGTAAAATTCATACAGATTTCATGATTGATAGTGTTTTATTTGACACAATAGCATCCAATTATTTTATAACTTCTTGGTATACAAATTTCTTATCATAGTGTTGGAGACCTTTTATGGGGTTATGTTAATCGATGCACCCTTTAGAGCATGAGTAGATGATATATTGAAATGTGAGGAGTATGGCCTCATGGTTGGTGGGTACCGTCTCCTTTTGGCCTTATAAATTCTTGATATATAATGTTTGGACCTAATATAAGGAATGATATTATTTTTTATGGACCCATACCATACTGATTTTTAATACCAAAGAATAATTTTCCTATTTCTTGAGGGTGATATGTATGTTCACCAGTGGGAACGTGATATCTATGAAAGTTGTGTATGGATAGTTATTAAAAAACATGGTGATCCAACAACCCATATTGTAGTACTCATGTTTGATGATTATGGAGTGATGAATGATGTATTTCATCCTATACAATATCATTTTTAGTATGTGTTTCCTAATGACATTTCAGGGCTTCCAATAGATAGAGAGGTTGAGTTCACAAATGAGTTGATACTTGGAGCTAAGGCAGTTTCTATTCTGCCATACTAAATAAAACCATAATAACCTCAAGAGATTACAAATTAGATCGAGGAATTATTTGATAAAGGTTTTATCATTCCATGTTTGTCACTTTTAGGTTCACATGTTTTGTTTTCTAATAAGGTGGATGGAATATGGTGTTTATGTTTTGATTACTGAAGCTGAATCAGATGGTGATTAGGAACTGATATACTCTTCTTCATATTGATGATCTATTTGAACAACTGAGATGAGTAAACATGTTCTCCAAGAAAAATTTGAGATCATTGTATCATTGGCAGAGGGTAAGATAATCTGATATACCATAGAATCCTTTTTGAATAATTTATGGATTGTATGAGTTCATTGTCATGTTGTTTGGGATGATGAATGCAGGTGATAATTTCAAAAAATGTGTTCTAACTATTTAAAATATCATATGATCATTTCCAAAACATAGGTGATAATTTGTTTAAAACAATGAAAATATCATGTGAGAATCATTCAAACTCAGTTACATTGTCAAAACAATTCCAAATATTAGATAATTACCTAAAAAACAATTCATTGTAGAAATCTTTAGTCACCCAAAAAATTAACATAATTAATTATATTGAATATATAATAAAATATTAATGTTCCATAGGTATCCCTTCATCGAATGGCCTTGAAACCATGAGTGAACCAGTTAATGCTACTCATAATAATTTGATAAACTTTTTTTAAAACATCGACCAATTTTTACATCAGATGTTTTCAATTAAATGAAATTAATTTTTTATATTTACAAACAAACATTCTAAAGATTCATTACCATTATAAGTAATTAAATATATTTATTTCATTATTTCTTTGAAAATATATAAAATACATGTTATGTCATGATGAATATAGTTCAATATTTTATAAAATTTGTAATGTGTTTTACATTAATTTAATAAATATTTTAATTAAATGCGCTCCAACTCAAATAAAAACCCATTTAAAAATATAGCATGTCCATTAGTGGGGGAAAATAAATATTTCACTTAGTAATGAGTTCAATTTGGTGTTCCCCAACCAACATTTTTATGTAATTTTTCCATCATTCCAATCAAAAAATATATGAATCATAAATGATTGATCAGAAATTTTTTTGTTTAATCTATCATATGGATAACTCAAAATTATACCTTTTGTATCCTTTATACGGCTTTTCCGTCTAAGTGTAACACAATTAAAATTTCAAAAACAATAAACCTAACTCATTCAATATCTTAATTAGTTGTTTTATTTACATAATATATTATTTGGGTTCCCTAATTTAGTAGATCCTACTCAATTAAATAATCAAATTCCTGACATGTTTTTCATTATAAATAATCTAATAGCAATTATTTTGAATGGGAATTGATATCAAAATAATATTTAATTGTATTACCTTTACATGTATGTTTTCTTCTAAGGATTTATTTTTTAAAAAATTTCATTCAATAATTAAATATTTTAAAACCACATTGACTTGTAATCATTTATACCACATAGATCTTGTGCTAATAACTCAAAATAATATCCAAAAAAATCATATATATCTTAATTTATCTCACATAAAAGATACATAATACCCTTTTACAAAACATATTTGAACCATATGAGGTCAAAAATCCCCACAATAGTAATCATGGATTGATATATATCCAACTACCACATTTCTATGTAAGGCCGAAGCCCCCAGAATAGTGAATGACTTAGTGTCACACCCTAACCTTAGATATTCCTCATTTTTGTCCTTTTATTAGTCTTATATATTTGGTTAGTGGTTTGGGTTATATAACAGGGAGAAATTTTGAATTTTTTTCCAAGGGGTGAATAGTTGCTGCATGGTTAGTTGTAATCATATGGGCATTGTGCAGCTATTGCTGGTTGAACAAAACTGACCATATAACCTACTTATGGTCATGCGGTAGATCCATGGTAAGGATGGGGTATCTTTATATTAGAAATATAAGACCTAACAATTACTTCATAGTTTTCAAAACTATGTATCCAAACCATGCGGTTATGCAAGTCATTAAAAATATTATTCCCTCTTTCCCTCTCTCCTCCCTTTTACCATATTTCTGGATCCTCCTCCCCCTCCCATTTTTTGGTGCACCAGGGGCCCCTCCCAAACCCTCCTACATGGCTTAAAAACCTCCATGGATGCTCATACATCTGTTATGAGGTATGTTATTAGGGTTTTTGTGTGGCCCCACCCACCTCTCTTTCTCTACCCATCACACATTCTTGGTTTTTCATTGGGGTTTTATCCCTTTAGATGAACCATAATATTTAGGGTTTGGGTGTGGCTAAGGATACTTTTTATTTGGGTCATGAAGATCATCCATGGGGCCCTCTTCTCCCTCTCTATTGTGTTTTGTTCTATTCACATAATTTTAAGGTAAGAGTTTCCCAATTTCTTCTTTCTATAACTCTCTATAGGCACTTGAATGTTTTAATTAACATTTAAATGTTATTATCACCTCTATAATAACTATATCTAGATGAAAATTTTATTTTTTATTAAATTTATTGGAAATAGTTTTTTAGTGATCTTTATATGAACTTACAAGGATTTTGGCCTATAGGGTGTTCTTTTGAAATAGTAGTGTTCCTTTAATGTAATATTTGGGTTTTTTTATAAATGATTAAATGTCACATTATTGAGTAAATTTTTATTTTGTTTTAAATTTTGTTTACTGTTTTTGGTTTTAAAATGATGTGTTTTTTAAATGATTCTAAACATTTTTGTAAATACAATAATGGTTCTTAAAGGTATTGTTTTATGTTTTCAATAGAAGTTGGGTGGTTGAATATGGGTTTCAAGGCAATGGGTGTTTTATAGAAATAGTTTATGAGTGTTTCATTGGTTTTTGGTTCATCACTAGATGTTGGTATATACAAGGGTTCACTATGTGCACACATGGATTTCTTATCAAAAGAAGGTGATTCCTTAAGTTAGTGTTTTCTTGAAAACACAGTTTTCTAAATGGTTCATGCCTTCAAAATGAGGTTTGGTCTTTGATTTGGATCCTAAAAATGGTTATCAATGTGTTTATCAAGGTTTGGAACATTCGGAATGTTTAGTATAAAAATTGGTGCTTTTGTTAACCATTATATAGGATTTGGGTTTTGTTAAATGTGTGTGGCCATTTTGAAACCTTGTTGTTTTGTGAAATGATTTTTATGATTATATGTTATATCATCTTGGTTGGAACCTTTTTTTAATAAATGCATTGGTATGTATATGGGAAACCTTTATAGGAGGGCTATACCATAGGGGATATCATATACTAGTGTCCATGTTTGGGGTAGCAAAGTGCAGTGGTGAATACTGAGCTGAGTCACATATTGTTGGCCTCCTACATACATAGTATTATTACAATCACCATGGGTTTCTGCACATACTTTAGATGATCGAGTGATGTTATCTTACTATCCAAGATTAGATGGGTTGTTACCCACTGGTAGATATAGAGTCTATATGGGGAGTTTCATTGGTTATGTCATGAGGGTGATAAGTTGGTTATAGACTATGGGGCTTCACTATATACCGAGAGGTGTTTCTAATCCAATTGCATCCAGGGGATGTCTTGGGATGTTTAGGATCACCCATGGTTATTATTGTATTTCTTTTTTATCTTCTACTACACTAGTTTATTTCATAATTGTATTGTTTGCCTATTCTTTTTTAACACAACATTAATATTACTTGTCTTGGTTTTTTGTTTATGAAATGGAGATCGATTTTGGAAATGATCTATAAAATATATTGGGTTTTTTTAAATATAAAATGATATTGTTTTATTAAATTTTAAAAACCCAACTGTTGTAATTCTATTTCAAACTGTAGTTAATAGACTATTTTGGAAAGGAAAACATTTTGAATTTTGTGGCATTTCATTGGCATACCTATTGAACATTTTGTTTCTCACACATATCTTATCATTCAAGTTGTAGTTTAGTTTTGTGTTCAAGTCCCTGGTTCATCTTGTGTTTAGGATACTAGCATGGGTGGTCACTATGGAGCTGGTCTGGTATTGTAGTTGGAGGTGACCAAGAGGTCACATGGTGATCACAGGTTGCGGTTTAGTTTTTCTTGTTTTTGGCATTCCATCTTTTTAGCTATATCTTATATATGGACTGACTGTTTATTTATCTGATATTTAGTTGTTCAGTTCTGCTACATATTTTGTTTTTCATGTTTATTTATTTATTCCCGGTTTTTTATTTTTGGAAAAATTATTCACTTATGTATGTTTTGATGCCAGAAACTAGTTTCCAAACCTTATGGATTTGGAATACCCCTTGGGTCATGCTACAGAGAGGGTCATGTGATCGGGTCAGGGTTGACATTGCTTTGTTCATGAAAAAATGGTATCAGAGGAGGTTCGTGATGTTTTTGGATTCTGTTATATAAAGATTAGGGTATTTAGGTCTTAGGAGGTAGGTTACGTGTTGTTCCTAATCACCACCGCTCGTGATGATACCTATGTTATGAGTGGTATTCTGGTATTAGGTATTTGGTCTTAGTATGTTTTGAAATTGAGGAATAAAAATAGTGTAATGTCTGAGTTACATCATTATTTCACTTGGAGTAGTGACCCATGTAGAGTAAGGGTCCATTATTTTAGTTCCTCTTAGTGTTTGGTGCTTACATGGGTCAGGGCTCACTACCATGTCGCTAGGTTAAGAATTGCTTCTAGTCCCTCATTCTGGTTGTTCATCATGAGTTGTGATGCGTCTTAGATTCAGTTGGGGCGATTGTTTTTTTTGGAAAATGAAGGCAGTTTTGAAAATGAAGATTTTTTTTATATTGAATTTTATTTTCATCAAAGGGTTTTAAATTAATGAATTTGGTTTTAAAAGAAAAATTTACTAATTGGAAATTTAGTAAATGTTTAGATTTGATGAGGAAAAATGGATGTAACCCTTGGAATTCTTTATGGAGGATCACAAGTGCATTAGTGTGTGTAGAAAGTGTGGGTGGGACACACTTTTCTGTGGAATATGTGGATGGAAATGTATGGACTCACATGTAATGATTCATAGGAGCTCATGTGTGATTTTCTAAATATCAATTTTTGAAAGTTGGTTTTGGAAAAATAACCAAGGAATAATGTTGATTTAGAGTTTAAAAGAAATAGCAGTTTTTTATAAAAGTGATTTTTTCTTGTTTATTTGTATGTTTGTATTAAGATCCTATTTCCCTTGGTTTGGGTGGTTCCTTTTTTATTGTTATTTGGTTTGATGTTGGTTCTGGTTCTGGTTTTCATGTTTTTTTGAATATGTCACATAGAAATGTCCCAAAAAAGTCATGCCAAATTCTAGTTCCTATCATGTATTAAATTTACATTGAGGTGTTTGAGGTCTTTTAGATGTAAGTTGTGTCTTGGGTTGTTGGGAACTCGTAGGGTTATTGATGATCACATTGTTTCGGTTTTGTTGAGGGTCCAGTTTTGGATTGGTGGAGGTTGGTTGTCTCATCATCTTTGGAGTTTGGAATGTGGCTAGTGGTGGTAGGATTTGTTGAGGGTTACCCATCTAGTGAGAAGGATATTCTAGAGGAGTCTATCTCTGAATAATCTCATTCATCAGTGTTAACTTCCAGTTCATAGGACTGATCTCTTGTGTACCACTAGTGTAGATGGTTCAGGAATCCCAATCCATCTTACCATATTTTTTCGAAGTATTATTTCATGGTTGTTGTTTTCGTTACTGAGAGAAGCTATTTAGGAATCATTGTTCGAGGAAGGAGTTATAACAGAGGGATTATTGTTCCTGATTATGAGGCATAAGAAACTGGGGCCACCAGAGCCCCAACATTAGGTCTTATAGTGAATCTCACGCATTGTCAGGACTTTGTTGGGGTATTAGGATCCCCATAATAGTTTTATGTTGCCTAATTTATTCTCTTTTGGTCTTATTTTGTTCATAATTTTTTGTAACAACATGATGAACCTGTTATACCACCATCTAGGTGGAATTGTTATTCTAAATGTGGAATATGGAATCATTTTTTTTTCTTTTGTTGTGTTTGGATCTAATGTGGGATGGTTTGGGTTGTAAAGGTATTAGTTTGGGGATAAAAGTTCTCATGTTTTATGGAGATAGTGGATGGTGTTTCTGGTTTTTTGGGGTTTCCTCTTTTATGTTTGTTCCATAGTGTGGGGAGTTCTATATCGGTGAGGGAAAACTTCAGTCCAACACTCAGTTTGTCAGGTTGATTTATTGTGTTCCTTCAATTTGAGTTTTAATGGTTGAATAGTTTTTATAATTCTAAGAAGTAGGTTCCATTCAGGACTAATTAATCCATAGTCTCTAGTTTTAGTAAGGCCTTTGGTTTTTGGTGTGAGGAGCTGAGTAAGTTCTAGTTGGTATTTTCCACATTGTGCCCCCCTTGGAGGTATTGTGTTGGAGTTTTGGGGTTTTCATGCTAGTTTTTTTCATGAAGTGGGGAGAACCCTCCCATGTTCTCTCCTCAATATTAGGATGTGGTTTTTTATTGAATTGGTTGGGTGTGACGTGTGCTGTAAAAACATGCCATGGGGATTTTGGTCTTCCACAGTTTTTTTTGGTCAAAGACATGAGGCTTGGTAAACAGTTGGCTTGGTTACTTTTTCAGGGAAGAAAGGGAATTTGGTGGGGTGAATTGTTACACCCCCACCTCAGATACTTCTCATTTATATCCTTTTATTATTCATAGATCTTTGGGATGAGGTTTGAGTTAGATACCCGATCAAACTTTTGAATTTTTTGGAGTTTTAGATGTTTTCCACAGGGAGGGCGGTTGTCGCACAGTTATTAGTAACCATGCGGACACCATTAATCCATTGCTTCTTGGATAAAACTAACAACACATACTATGCACGGTCGTTCTGTAGATCCTAAGTATGTGTGTTGTAGCTTTCTCTTAGGCAGAGATGACCGCACGGTTACTACATGGTTTGGAAAACCATTTGGTCATGCCAGGTCATTAAAAATATTTTTACCTCTTTCCCTATCTCCTTGTTTTACCCTATTTCGAGCTCCTCCACCTCCCACCCATTTATCCACAATATGGGGTCCTCTCGAACCCTCCTCCTTGGATTCCAAACCTCTATGGATTTTCCTCCTTCGGGTTTAAGGTATGTTCTTAGGGATTTTTTGTGGCTTTTCCCACTCATTCTCACCCTCTCCATTTCTTGGGATTTCTTTGGGGGTTTATCCCTTTTTTTGAAACCTAATTTCTATGGTTTGGGTGTGGGTGATGTTTCCTTTGATATAGGGAATGGGGATCATCCTTGGGTCCCATTTCTCCCTCTCCATGGAATCTTGTCCCATTTCTACAAGGTTAAGGTTGGTATTTACAATTTTATCCCTTCCAGAATTCTCTGTAACCATGACTGAAAATAAGATCTATACCAATGGTTTTGGGTAAACCGTTGTTATTGTTCACTTATATGGACCTATACCAACAGTTTGGCCAAAACTGTTGGTAGAGGTCACTAATTTGGACCTATACCAACGGTTTTGGACAAAATGTTTTTATAGTGGGGACCTATACCAATGGTTTGGGGAAACCATTGGTATAGGGTCTCTATTATGGAACTAGGCCAACGGTTTTGGCCAAACCATTAGTATAGCTCTATAATAGATACCCTATAACAACAGTTTTGAGAACCATTGGTATTGTTACATATATTTTTTATGGAATCTTCTTATAGATAACATTAAATAAATAAAAATTAAAAATATTTATGATAATACATATATATATTTATGAAATTATGTCAAAAAAAGTCAAGTTAGGTTAGTGGTTAGGCTGTTCAATCATAAACTATAGGTGCTGGGATCAAAACCAACCGAATTCTTCTTTTTTTGAATACATATACCAACGATATTATGGAACTGATGGTATAGATTTTTTATATTACTTATACCAACAGTTTTAAAAACCATTAGAATATGTCTATACCAACAGTTCTGGGAAAACCATTGGTATAGACCTATCCCCACAACTTACATGGCCATGGTTCTCCAAACCGTTGGTATAAAATATACCAACGGTTTGGAGGCCTATACCAACAGTTTCAAACCATTGGTATTGGGTATTTTCTACTAGTGAACCACTTGAGTGTTTTAATTAACTTTAAAATGATATCCAACCCTATATTATAACCATATCTAGATTAATATGATGTTTTCCCATTTATTGAATTTATTAAAAATAGTTTTTTAATGATATTTATATGAAATACAGTGGATTTTGGCACCTGGGGTGTTCTTTTTAAATGGTAGTGTTCCTTTAAATAGAAACATGGGGTTATTGTGAAATTATTAACACTCACGTTGATGTGGAAATGTTTATTTGGTTTAAAATTCAGTTTACTGTTTTTGGTTTTGAAATGGTTTGGTTTTTTAAATGTGTCTAAACATTTTGGGAAGAGTTTAATGGTTTCTAAATGGATGGTTTTATGTTTTCTAGATAAGGTGGGTTTTTTATAATATGAGTTTCAAGGAAATAGATGTTTTATGGAAATGGTTTTTGAGTGTTTCATTGTTTATTGGTGTTTCACTAGATGTTGTCACATCTATGGGTGCACTATGTGCACACATGGATGAGTCATCAAATGAAGGTGATGCTTTAAGATAGTGTTTTCATAATTATTAGTTATCTAAATGGATCATGCATTTGTAATGAGGTTTGGTCTTTGATGTTGTTCCTAAAAATAGTTCTCAATGTGTTTCTCAATTTTTGGACCATTTTTCATGATTAATACAAAAATTGGTGCTCAGTTTATCTTTTAGAAAGGATTTGGGTTTAGATTAATGTGTGTGTCTATTTGAAAACCTTATTGTTTTGTGAAATGATTTAAATGGTAATATATTATAATGGCCTAGTTGGCACCTTGTTTTAAGAAATGCATATGTACATGTATGTTGAACCTTTATAGGAGGGATATACCTTAGGGTTTACCCTATATTAGTGTCTGTGTTTGGGGAAGGAAAGATCATCGGAAATGGATGAGCAGAGTCATGTGTTCATTGGCCTCATACATACATAGTATTATTACAATCACCTTGGGTTCCTAGGCATATTTTAAATGATCCAGTGGTGGTATTTTACCAACCCTAATTAGACGGGTTGTTACCCACTTGTAGATATAGAGGCCAGATGGGGAGTGCCTCTATTTTTTCATAATAGCAATCAGTTGGTTATAGACTATGGGGCTTTACCATACACCGATAGGTGGTTCTGAAATGATTGCATCGAAGGGTTATCTAAGGGTGTTTATGATCAACCACGGTTGTTATTGTATTTATTGTTTATGTTATACTAGACTTGTTTATTTCATACTTTTAGTTTTTACCTGCTCTATTTTAGCACATCCTTAATATTACATGTCTTGTTTTTTTATTTATGAAATAAAAATTGGGAATCAAAATGATTTTTACAGTGTGTTATATTTGTTTTAAATGGGAAATCATTTTGTATTGTAAAAATTTGAAAGCCATACATTTAATATTATATTTCAAACTGGTCTTAATGGATGATTTTGGAAAGGGAAACTTTAGTATTCAGTGGAATTTATTTGGAATTACTACTGAGCATTTCGATGCTCATGCCTATCCTATATTTCAAGTTTTAGGTTTGTTGTTCAGGTCCATAGTTTATCTTCGTTTTAGGTTCCTAGAACCGGTGCCCATTGTGGAGAAAGTCTGGTCTTGTGGTTAGAGGTGACATGGAGATTTTAGGTAGTAGTTTAATATTTCTTCT
The DNA here is from genome assembly GCA_963277665.1 of Viscum album. Lineage (NCBI taxonomy): Eukaryota > Viridiplantae > Streptophyta > Magnoliopsida > Santalales > Viscaceae > Viscum > Viscum album. The sequence goes on along the minus strand of OY728141.1, from coordinate 1,583,706,402 downwards.
TTTTGGGTTTCCATTCTACTTAGTTGTATCTCATATCTGGATCGGTTGTTTATTTATCTGAGATTCAGTTGTTCGGTTCTACTGCATATTTGGTTTGTCCTGTTTATTTATCTAGTACTTCATTTTTGATTTTGAGCTAAATCGTTCCCTTGAGTATTTTTTTGATGCCTGACACAAGTTTTTTGCCCATGGGGATTAGGAATTCCCCTAGGGTTGTGCCGCAGACCGGTTCAGGTGATCAGGTTTGGGTCGACCCGGTATAGTTCATGACACTTAGCACACAAACCCCCTACCCAAGGATACATTACTAAAGTGAGAAAATAATATCATAGATAATATAACACCTAATATTTATAATGTATAATTTAATTTTTCATTCAATATCATAACCTAATTCAAACCAAAATCAATGAATAGTAAAAGTAAATAATGTTTAATACCAATCATATAAATATTTAAATTCATGATTGATAACTAATAGTAGCAGTTTAACACTTATAACTAATTAACACATCCATTCATAATATAACAAATATATTTATTTATAATACATGGAATAAACAAAATAATTGAACAATTCATATATTTAAACATGAGATATACTATTTATGAACAATTAAAAAATATATATACTATAAAGACATTAAAATTAGCTATTTATTATATAAGTTCCCCAATTAAAAAAAACATTAATATAATTCTAATATTATCTCCATAATATTTCAATTGATATAGAATATTACATAAACATTTAATATTTGAAATCTATAAAATATATATAAACTACAAAAATACATGTAAATATTCAATAATATCAAAAAATTAATATTATTTAAAGATCAATCATGTCAATGATCTAAAATCCGTTCAATAAGGTTTTAATAATTTTCTCAAAAAAGTCATTTTAGTTTTAATAATTCAAGGACAATTCATTACATTAAAATATTAATGCCTTTATATGTTTTTTTCTTTATTTTTAATTTAGAAACATATTAAATATTACACTTGATATTTACATCTTTAAAATTTATATACAAATTAAAAATCATGCAAAATTTTAAAACCCCCCACCATTACTATATAATGAAGCATTTTCTAAAATATAAAATAATTTAAAAATTTATTTAGTAAATATTTTGTTAGTAAAATAAATATATCAAAATAATTTCTTATATAATTTATAATAAAATTATAAATTACTTGATCCAATTGATTATTTAAAATTCTAAATTTGTTTTTTCATGGATATTATATTTAAAAATAACACCACATATTAATCCATGTAATGTATTTATTGCATAATTATTTGTTTAAGACAGATAATAGTAAATTGTGATATATCCCTTTATTTTTTAGAAAAAATTATTTAAGACATATGTTTTATCATATTAATGATACAATACTCTCTTTCCTAAAAATGGAGTAGTATGGTCATCCCTTACAACTTTTCTAATCATACAATATGATATGTGTGAAAAAATATATAAATACAATTGATTCCCCAAATATGTGATTGGGCATCCCATGGAACATACTTATTGTGGATTAAGACATCTTTTGTGATATATAAATCCAAATAAGACCATCCATATTATTTTTAATTATATTTATATTACATAATTGGGGAATTTAAATTATTTACTATTTGAAATGATTTTTTGAATTAATGAACATTGCATGGATCAGAAACCAATGATGGTTTTAAAAAGATAAATTAATTACGAACTAATGTAGTAAGAAACATGAAACCCTTTTCCCAACATTTACCATGTATAAAACCCAAAACCATGTGTAAATAATAAAAAGAACATTTCATACAATTTATCATATAATTCTAATACATTAGTATTCAATCATGTGGTTTATGAGGAAAACTAAGAGGAAATAGTCAGACTTAGTCCACTATGGTGTATCCATGGGTTGAAATTAATCTCTTGATTCCCATGTGGTATTATCCTAGCTATTATATCATTCTAATGCTTTGTGATTAAATATATATATGGAAGATATTACTTGGTTGAATTGAAAGAGAGATATCTTAGGTAAATATTTCATGAATAAGACCATACATCTTAATACATTAAAAATATAATCATGGTATTTATAGATTATATTCTAATTGATTTCAAAATATAATATTTTATGAATTGAATTTAATAATTGTTTTATAAAAAATGATAAACAATAAGTTATCTATAATGTTCAAAAGGTTTGAATTTAGTATATGGAAACTATAATTAATTGGACATGTTATCACCATTAATGTTTTTATCCTTTAAAACCCAAATTATAAAAGGAATATTCTAGAATAAAAATAGTTCTAAAGATCCATTTATTTTCCACTTTTGGATTTATTTATATTTTTTGAAAAAAATCAAGATTGTGTAGAAATTAAAACATGTAAACATAGAAAATGGTTTTGTTTATATGGACCTTAGAGTGTGAGGAATGAATATATTTGATCAATATGATATTGCCTAATTTAGTTATGATATCCCCACCTTTCAGAGAGTGAGTTTTTTTATCTATGTAGTGACTTATTGAATAAGGGTATTTGTTTAGACTTATTTAAAAATGATAATGTTACCTAAATCAGAAAACATGATTACCGGTGAGAAATATTATTTTACTAATTATTTGGTGTCAAAATTTAATATTTTGATTAAATATATGTGTTCATTGTCGCAATGGAGAAATTTTTAATATATATATGGACCAAAAAATAAAAATTATATATTCACAAAAAAAATGTGTTAATCATAAGATATGATAAGTGGTTAGCGATGATAAAGTATAATATTTTCATCTCCAGTACCATTCTAGAATGAATAAAAAAGGAATTGATTCCATAATTAGGAAGTATTATGGTGCTCAATATACCACGGGGAAAAGAATATTTCCATGATAGAAATACTGGTAAAATTATACCTAATAATTATAACTGAAAAGATTTCATTGTTTCATTATCATGTTGTTTCTCTACCATCATAACTTTAAATAATCAATGGGAATCAATGAGGTTTTTTACGGAAAATAATTATTGTTTATCAATTTGATTTTTCTCATATTTAATATTAATTAGGTTAATATTTAATATTTTAGAAAAATATTTTTTATTCCATAAAAGCACATGGATGCTCACATTTATCAATTATTATTTTAATAATTTATTCATTTAAATGAGTTAATGTTGTATAATTTTGTTTCATTTAATGTTTTGGGGATGAATTATACTTAAGGTTTATTTTGGAAAAGTTTGAAAATAATTTAAGAATGAAAGATAAAATCATGGTGCAAAATGATTTAATTACATTAAGAAAAATGAGATAAAAGACACTATGGTGTAGAATCTGATGACTGCATCATAGCTATACGTGTTACACTACAACAAATAAAGATAGATAAAATGAATCTTTTCACATGGTAATATTATTCACCATGATTTCATGTGTTGAGGTGTGACATATTGACTTGTGATGTTATGATATAAGTGTAAATAAATATATAACTACCCCACATTTTAATGTTACAAATGGAATAACTATTATGTCATGATTCTTTTAACATAAGTGTAAAAAATATAAAATCATACGGAAAATTTCAGAGGATTGATTTAATTTTTAGAGATACATATATCATAACATAAATCTTATCAACCCATCATGATAAAATATATTTTAGTGGAATTAGATATGTTACAACTTCATTCTTTTAAAAAAATAATGATATATTTTGGGAAGATATTTTTCTTAATCCACTTATACTGAAATAATATTTTTGGATAGATTAGGAATTTTTTCATAAAAAGTGATATGGGAAATATAAATAGATATACATAGGATTTTAAATATAAAAATGATCATTTCTTGAAGGTAGGACATCTCAATTTCAATGGCTTGTGATGTGACACTTACTAGAGTATATGGTTGGAGGATTGAAGGTAAGACTCTATAGCTTGTTTCAAATATGATTTGTAAAACCTTTACCATATCTCACGTGGATCAATGCTTTATTTCATGTGAAAACATTTTGGGGTAAACAATTTATATTTATATTTGGTTTTAAAGGTGATTTAATATTGATTTAATTTTATTTTTAATGGTTTTCCAGTTTATTTTTTTCAATAATTCTCCTATATTTTTTCATCTCTCTTTTAGAATGATCATTTTTATGGATTAATTAAATTCATTTTAATTCATCAACTCTTTACTTAGATACCCTATTCATCAAAAAATGTTTTTTATTTTAAATGTTTAAATTGTGTTATAGATCACCAAGTTAACAAATTATTCAATGTGGTTGGTCATAAGAAAATATGAGTTTAGTAATTTGGAAAATAAAAATCAAAGGAAAATTATTTATTTCAATATAATTATAAAAAAAACATAAAAATATTTTAAATATTTTAAATTATTGTTTATCTCATGACAATAGATTTTAAAAAAATACACCCTCTTATTCATTTCATTCATGTATAATTTTTTTAATCATATGAATGGGTAATATTATTTTATGAAGTATATTTTTATTCTAGGGATATTTCTCTATATATTTTTAACATTAAAAATGTTTTATAATATGAATTAATTTTTTTATATATATGGGCTGATAATTACAAATTTGAAACATGATTCATACTTGGTATTAAAAAAGTCTCATGGGAATTCAATTTTTTTGTCTCATTTTCAAGGACAAGTGAAATTAGTAGAAGTATTGTTTTGATAAAATAAGACAAGATTTTTCCTTTACTTTTTATATTAATCTTTCATATTTGTTATGGTTTGGTGGCTCTTGATATTAATTTTAGGTTATATCTTATGGATATATGATCACTAAACTAAGGGAATGTTTAGAAAAAATACAATAAAGTTTTTTAGCATGAACATGAGTTATAAAGGATATTGAGGATGCAAAAACAAATTCTAATGTGGATTGAGTTCATGAATTCAATCATGTTTTTTAAGGGATACAACCAAGGAACAAGAATTTAGTCGAGTATATCCTTACCAAAAATATAGGGATACAACAAAGTACCATAATACCTATAGTTTCCCTAAATTTTTTTGACAGAAATACATGAGGGATTCTATTGATTTAAAATTCATTCTAATTCTTCAATAAAACATATGAATATTCAAATGAATTGTTTAGAAAATATCTTAAATTTTTTGATAATAACAAATTAATTAGTGTTTCTAATTATGTGGTAATGATAAAATTGTTTATATTTTAAATAATAGAAGAAGTTAACAAATTGAATAAAATATGGGTTAAATTTTCCATTACAACATGGGAATATAGGGAAATTTGATTCACAAGAAAATTATCTCCTATGTAAAAAAAATTAAAATTTACATTTATATTTAAGAATTAAATCAATTTAATTATGAAATACTTCACACTATATATGTGTTATTTAATGCTTTTTTTCCTCAATCATGTATAAGATTTTTGAATGAACCTAAGTGAGTGTAGAAGAATTCAAACTATAAATTTTTAAAATTCTACAAGATCTAAATTAAAAAACACTATATAGAAAATTTTGGTACTATAATTTCACCAAAGAATCATATACAAAATAATCACATAAAAAAAGGAATAAAACCGTATTGATAAATCTGATGTCACCCTGTTTCAATTGTCATGATGATGTTGGCTGCAATACCATAAAGCCTATTGTAGCTGGTAAGCCCTTTATCATTTTTTATTATGCAATGCTCTCTCTAAAGAGACTTTTTCCATGAGTATTTATAAAATTATAATTTATAAATGTTATAATTTTATATTAATATAATAAATATAGTTTTTTAATTCATCATAAATATATAAAATAAATATGATTTTGTGTGTTTTTTTAATAAATTTATTTTTATGTGAATATGGCAATTTATCATCTTATTAATACGGTGAATTTTATGAAAATATTACTATATAAGTATGACTTAAAAATTTACGAAAATAATTCATTAAAAAGTATTTATTATATAATTTAGATAAAAAACATTCAAAAAATTTTGTTTGGAAACCTATTATTTATATTTTTGAACTCATGTAATATGTTTATAAAAATAATTAATATATTATACATTTGTTATATGAAAATTTATTATTAAAACTTATAAAAGTTTAATCTGAAAATATTTATTTCAAATTTATAGTTATTGTTTCCAAATTATACAATAAGTAGCACTTTATTTTTATGAATAAATATTAATATATGTTAGGTAAAACCTTATTACCGCTTTAAAATCCAAAATTATAAATGTAATAATTAAATTTATAAAAGAATTAAACATGATAAAAAAAATTATATAATTTTTAGTAGATATATTGTAAACCTTATCTAAACCACACTCAATTATTTCATATATTTATATCTTTGTTACATTTTTATCATGTTTTCTATTTATATTAAATGGAATAATTACAAAAATACCATTGTCATGAATTGAAAATGGGGTATCTCAACACTCATTCAATTCCACTGTAAAAATTATTTTCCCTTTACAAACTCTAAAATATTTCTTCCATATAATCTATTTCCCTCTCATAATAGTATGGTCATAATAAATTAGTCTATTTACTTTTTTTTTCAAAGAATCCTCTAATAGAAACCGAATGTTCTCAATGTACGTTCAATGTTTTTGGTCATATATTTTCATTTTGTCATTCCATTTTAAATTTATTTCGGAATATATTATATGATAAATTCAGTATTAATAGTATAATTAATTATTTGTATTTATGAAATAATTTCTAGCAATTTTCCTCCTTTCCTTTAATAAAAACAATACTATCATTTTCCTATTGTGTGGACTACCGCCTCAATGATACAATGTGTTTTGTTTCCTTTTTATAGCATAAAATATTGTAATCATGGAGGATATTGAAGTATAAATATTATTTATTTGATAAAATTATTATTATTTATTAAAAAAGTAAATAACCATTTAATAACATGATCAATAAAAATCATCATTAATTTAATATTTTAAAATACGAGACTTAATAGGATATAATTTTAATCAAATTCTATAATATTATCATATCTATTAATTATTATTATAATTATTTTAAATTATGATATAGAAAACTACCTCATAATCATTCATTAAATCAGGGTAGATTCAGGTTTGGGTTAGTTTCAAAACCTACATGAAGAGTATTATAAATGTATATTATATATAACTATTTCAATATAATTACTAGTATAATATAATAAAAATGTGTAAATAATGATTCTATATTGATTTTTTAGATATTATATCAATATTTAATTCATTAATTATCAAAACACTATTCAATCACTAAGAATCACCGAATCATGCTTGTTATAGATTTCATGCTTAAGGATAAAGACGAAAAAACTAACGAAATGAATTTAAAAATCATAAAAAAAATATAAGTAATAGATAATAGTAACATTAATGGACTATTAATAATTAACATTATAATTATAACTAATAAAGAAACTAATACTACAAAATGATTACAAATAATAAAAACTATAAACACCCGTTGTGGAAAACAGATAAAATTCATATAGAGAATGGTTTTTTAAGAGAATATAAATGACAATAGATATTTGTAGAAATATGAATTAAGTTATAAATATAGATATTTAAATGAAACATGAGGTTAAATCATGTTCATGAAATTCAATATTATTATTAATGTCTACACATTCACCTGGTGTGGTGGCTCGCTCTCATATGGTTAGTGATTTCCCTTCATAGTGTTAATCTTATCCATTAGGTCTTGTAGGATTAGTTTGATAATGGATTCAAAATATTTATCCTCAAAATTGGATTGTGTGAATGGTTCTTTTTTTAATCATCATGTAATACATCTCTAATATCCTTTTATGCATTGAATTACGAGACATAGTCGTTGTGCTTCTACTGTTGCTTAACGTCCATCCCAACTTCCATCATACCCAAATCTGATTCATATATGGGATTCCTTTGAATTTATCAATGTTTTTTGTTAAGATACATGGGTCTATCAAGTATTTTTTTGGGGGTGGCTACTCATCATTTGGTGTTTGATGCATTCCCCAAGTGTTGATCAGTAGGCCAAGCGGTTCTTGGGTGTTGTTAGGCAATGATTCTTGATGTCAAGAGGTTTGGTTTGTCTTTCATTTGAGGTATGGATGTTTTGTGAGGCATGATGCAGAAACAATGATAGATGAGGGTGATGGTTCATGTGGATAATGTATTATGTTATATGGATGATTATGGTCCTCTAATTGATAGTGGTTTTTAGGTTTCTATTTTTTTTAGGAATTCTGCACTTGTGATCTATTTGATTTCTCGGGACTATTTGTTCAATTGGGAAGCTAATGTCAATAGTATTTTTTAATTTTACTTGTCAAATTTTAATATGGTTAAACTTTTTATAAAAATCACTCCGTGGGTGGCCTCAAAAGAATTATGTGTTTGCTAAAAACCCATCATTTGGTAGACATTCCTATTCTAGTTGGATGGGTGGGTGATCTCCTATTAATTTTTATATATCGTTTGTTTCCATTTTTTGTTGTGTTAGGTTGATAGTGTTGTGGGTATCTCACCTTTGTTATCAGTTGTCTGGATTAAAGGAGTGATATGGGTTATGAAACATCACATTCATCCACCCCCCAATGCATGTTTATATGGATAGGAGGGGTGATCGTACTTATTATGTTTTCCCATCATAACATAACATCTTGGCAGGGTGGGAAACACATTTTTGTGAGGGACTTCATAGTTTTATTTTCTAGAAGGGGGAAATTAGACATCTTCTATTTCTTATATTGATTTTTTCTCTCTTTGGAAACTCAAGAACATTTATACTTCATCTCTTTCATTTCTTATGGTTTTTTTCTTTTACATCTAGAATGGGTTGTCTCTTCTCATAGTTGTCAAAAGATATTTCTTTTTTATGATCAAAATATGGGCATTATCTCTTATAATGTAAAAAAATATTCATTAAAGTCAATACAAGAGGTAAGAGGTTTCCTTATCAAACTAATCCCTTTTTTATGTTTTGTGTTACTCATATAATATCAATTATATTGATATTATAATCAGTATTTGAGATGTTATATCATAAAATTCCATTATTATTGGTATTTTATGGTCAATTTAAATCTGTATTTTTCATGATATTTTGACTGATTTTCTTTATATTTTATATGTGGGGTTTTCCCTTATCAATTTTAATTATTTAAACTCACGATATATTCACCACCTATATTCTTTTGTATAGTGAATAAATTTCAACAAAAGATTTTTTTTCTAGATGAATCTTTATTTCTTTGGGATTTATGAATCTATGTTATTAAAAAAATCTAATATTATTTTGATTCAATAGTTACCAAAAAAATTCAAGGCTCAATCATGTCTATGGGGGAAACATATCCTATGTTTTGGTAGAGTATAACTATGTGTAATTTCATTGAAAATAAATCTCTATCTGGATAATAGTATGTAGATTTGTTTGTGGAACAAAAAAACCTATGTGCAATCACACAAAAAGAGTTGGTTGAGAATTGACTCAATTATAACCCGAATGCAAGACGAGGGTTCATAATATTGTAAACCTAGAGATACAATCCTCAAGGATATGCTTTAGAATAATCACAAGCATATAATTAACCATGATGAATTATCTATCCATCCATTTTCTTGGTCTCCTTCTTATGTAAACTGTTGAGCCCAATTATTTTATTTCATTGATAATTCATCATATTGAATATAACCTCACAACTATATTATTTTTAAATGTCTTCTAATTCTTAAATTTAATAATCCATATAACATCTATTTTGATTATGTAATCTTCACATAGATACATACATTATTCTATTGAATGAAAATGTATTTGACTACATTATTTCCCATAATACATATATCATGGTTTTTATTTATAATAGAGGTTCCGTAGGGAATCAAATTAAAGGTCTCATTAATTTTGATGGTGAATGAGGCAGACATAATCAAGTGATGGGTGGGTCCAAGAATTCTATAACCCTTTTATGCATCAAGAGGTATCATGAGACAAAATAGATTGGGATTAGGTGTATACCTCTTTCCATAACAATATAGTGCTATGGAATAAAAAAAGTAAGTCATGTTTGGATTTCCATAATTATGGATTTTGTCAATATGAGATTAGTGATTATTTTTATCCCTATTAGTATTTATTTTGATGGATATATAATTCATTCGATTTCATGTGATTAGGGTTTTATATTATTCATTTATTCTTTTAATCTAAATTATTCCACATCTATGATATGAAATATTTTTTAGGGTATTACTTATTAATGAGCATCTGAACTTTCCCTTATTTGTTTTACTTTCACCAAGAAATATATAGGGATAATATTTCTATTTTTAAAGGATATGATTAAAATGTAAATAATTTTTTATAATATTTTCATATTGTTTCATATGTTTTTAAGTGTAATATATATATGTATCTTGTTTTATAAGACTTATAAACTATTATATACTTTAAGAACACTTATTTTATACTAATAATTTAATTTAACTATCAGATCTATGTTTCTAGAGTTAATGATGTTACAATTTCATTAAAATGAATTTTATTTAGAACATTTGGGATTATATTTATATGATCCATGGGAGGTAGGACAAGTAATTTGTAAAACCATAATGATTTATATGTAACACTATAGAAAAATAATAGGAATTTTATTTTTTGTATCAATATAATGAGATGTTTATTTTAATTTGATTATATTGATATGATGACTAATGTGAGGAATGGGAATCAAATAAAAACCTGTAGTCAATTCTGGGTTATTCCCCCTAAGAATTTTAATGAATCAATATTTAAGGCTATTCAGTTCATAACAATATTAGGATACTTTACCTATTTTTAACAAATAATCATGCCTACATAGTTTTTCCTATTGTTTAAAACAGGGTATAATTATATTATACAACCTTATGTGATGACAACCTCCATCATTCAGTGGAACAAAAAATACATTGGAATCAAATAAATTAATCAAAATGCTATATAAGATCTCTAATTTTGGGAAGAAGTGATAATAAAAAGGTAATTATGGTAGTATTTCATCTGAAGGGAGATGTGGAAAAAAAATCCTAAATTCAAAACACTAAAAAGGAATATGAAATAAAGTACATGGAATGTGAAACATTTTACTAGTTATCCTCTAAAAATACTTTTCTCATAAGAAAATATTAAAGATAGAAATTAAATTATTCAATCATAGACAAAATGGGGAGGAACATTATTCTGGTTATGAGGCTAACTTTACATGGTTAGTTATACATGTTCCAGACTTTTTATACAGACCAGAATGAATTATTCATTTCATTGATGGGATAATGTTGAGCATTCAAAGGGTTTTGGTATCTTTAAAAATCTCATTATAAAAGGATATAATATTTAGCTCCATTAAGATAAAAAATGAGTTCCCTACGATATATTTATTAAAATTTAATCAGGATAAGAAATTTTTAGTTAATCATTATTGGAATAATAATATGAAAATAGGGAAGAAAGGATGGTATTTACAACATGTGATAATTATGGGAAGAAAAAACATTCTTCATAGAAAAAAGTAATATTGGTTTCTTAAATGTATAGTGAAAAGTCTATCATGATCAGAAATTAATAAGAAAGAAAGAATCTATTGATTTCTAATTATTCTAATATAGGGAGAAAGGGTATTATAAAAACCAATGGCCCAAATTTCAATGGAATTTACCTTATAAAACTATAATGGAAAAGTCTAAGAATAAATGGTTTCAATAGATAAATTAAATTTTCCCAATGAATTGATGATGTGTACATTGATAATTGGCTCAATGTTAGATAAATTTTTATTTGATTTTGGATAATCTGATTCTTTTATATCTTCCCTATTTTCTAAAAACCTCATTTATTTCCAATGAACCATAGTAAGAGAGTAATCAATTAAGACACTGAGTGTAAATATTATTTCCAAAAAATAAGTGTCATTAATTACAAATTATTTTTCATGTAAATACCCTATGAAATATCTTTGTTATTATTCTTATGGTTTACTTGGATATAATCCTTGGTATTGAATGGATTTTAATATATAATGAAAAAATTTATTCTAAGTGAGTGATACATCGATTCACGAATGTGAGACGAAATCTCTCCTCTTCATAGAGAAAACTTGATCATTTAAATCATTCAAGGATACTCCATTATTAGATATACTTAATCAACATATGGAATGATAGGAATATCATGCTTGATCTATGGATAAGGAATTTTTATTATGAATATATTATGTACCTGATGTACTAAAATTTCATTGATCCTTTTAAAAAAGTATTTTCTGGTCATCCACTAGAGAGTGATGTAGATTTCTATATTAAAATCATTCTTAATGTGATGAAAATATATAAAAATATTATAAATTGTAACCATTATTGTTGGAGGAGTTGAAATGATAACTACATTAGTTTACCAATAAGGTATTTCTATACCCTAGTGTATCACCATGTGGAGGTCCAGTTTTATTAATGAAAATGAATGATTGGTTTATCAAAATGTACATCGATTATAGGGATATCAATTTTATAACTATAAATAATAATTATCCATTGATAGGAATTGATGACTAATTTATCAAAATCAATGAGACCAATAATTTAGAAAGATTTACCTTTAATCTAGTTACCATTAGTTAAGGGTGAAAAGGAAGTATATACCATCATTTTCAGCAAGGTCTAGAAATTATGAGTTTATGGAAATTCCTTTTGAATTGACTAATAAACCATCTGTTTTAAGGGTACAATGAATAAAGTATTAAAAGTGTTTCTTGATAACATATTTTTTGTATTCATTAATGATAATATGTTATAATCTATGATCTATGATGTGCATGAGATTCATCTTCAAATAATTCTGGAGACCAACATGAAAAAATATTTACATGAGAAATATAGTAAGTGTGAATTCCAACACAATAATGTTTCTATTCATAACCATATTATAAACAAGGATAAAATATATATTGTTCCTTCAATGAAATAGGTATTTAATTAATATCCTACACCAAAAAACAAATATGAGATTCAAAGTTTCCTAGGGTTAACAGGTTATTATTGGTGGTTTATTTTTTATTTTCCTAGTTGGACCACTCGTTAATAAATTTTACTTATTAAGGGGTTAAATTCACATGTCAAAGGGAATGTGATCAATTTTTTAAGTGTTTAAGATAATTATAATTAATTAAATAGCATTAAATATTCCATCGTGTAGGTATGTATTAGTAATATATAGTGATACACCAAATAAATGACGTGGTTATTACCTTATAAAGAATGACAGGTTTATTTACTCTAAATCAAGTATGTTTAAATTCAAGTAACAAAACTATCCAACTAATGTCCATGAGTTATATATTATTTAAATGTATTTAGAAATATCAATAAAATACCTCTGTATAGTGAAAAATTCTATATATTTATAGACCAAAAGGGTTTGAAGTATATAATCCCCTAGATGGAGTTCAACTTGAGGAAGAGATGACATTTGTAACTACTCAAATACTACAGCTTGTTGATATACTGCCACATTGGGAAGGCAATCAATGTGAATGATAATTTGATTAAAAGGGACCATACAGTTCAAACCATTATGATGCTTAATAATAATGATATATATAGAGTCCTAATGAAGATATATATAGTTTTTTCAAGGAAATGGGATCCATTATTACTTTTATATGAAATTGAAAAAATATCATTATTAGACAAGATATAGAATAATTAATAGGATAATGGGAACCTAAAATTGATTATTAAATTAGTGAATGATATAAAATTGATAGGCATTATCTATAAATATGGAGTATTCATGTCTGATTATAGGTTATATATTACATCCAAACCATATTTTAAAAGGTAACAACAATATGAAGAAAATAGCAGAAATTTCTCAATACACCACAGTTCCCCAAAGATGTATTGTGATTTAACAAAATATTTTTCATGGGATGGATTGACGCAAAACAATTATGGACTATGTGTCCATATGATTAGTATTCTTGTAGGTGAAGGATGATGGAAACATCATAATGGTTTCAAGAAACCTCTTCCCAATACTATATGGTAAAAAATAATATTCTAATAGAAATTTCCTTTGGACATCTAAAGAATACATGGAAGAGAGATGTTTTGTGGGTCATAATTTATTTTCATACTACATATTATCGTTTATAAAAGATAAGATAATATAAAATCATAGAGAACTTTTCCAATATCTCTATCAATAAAATCATAAGGCATCATGGGGAAACTATATTGAAAGTATTCAATCAATTCCCTTGGTTCAAATAAAATATATAGAGGATTATTTAATGGGATCTTGACATTGAGATACATTTAATCACCATCTCTCATCCTTATGTTGATGGATAGTATCAAATGACTATCTAGAAATTGGAAAAAATGTTATGATCATGTTTTCTTAACCTCCAATTATGTGGGATTAGTATCATTAATTTTTATAATTTGCGTAAAATAATATATTTAATTAAAGTTTCCAAGTGAGACCATACCAATAATTTTATAAAACATTAGTCATGGTCATTCATTTTGGGAATAAGTTAAATAAATAAATATTATAAGCCCATATCATTTTAATGACAATACTATTATGTTATGAAATTTTGGAAATCAAATTAACACTATCTAGATCATACAAAAGGGTTATGATGATAATCAAAATACAAACCTGAAATTTCAAGTTGGGGATCATGTATTATTAAAGGTTTCACATGGTATGGAGTTGTATGATTTGGTAAAATGGGGAAGAAAAGCTTGTGGTACATTGATCCATTTGAAATTATTGAAATAAATATATTTTTAGATCATATTATAGTTATATGGTCCATAAATTCCCAAGTGAATGATGTATTCAAAATTTCTATCACATGGAAATGCATACCAAATCCAATTAATGTGCTCATGTTTGAGGAAATATAATTATATACCGGATTGCCTTACATTTGAAATCCTATATAGATTATTGAAACAAGAGATAATGTGTTCCAAAATCAAAAACTTGATTTGTGAATGCACTTTGGAGAAATCAGTGAATGAAAGAGAAAAACTAGGATCCTGAAGAAGATATGAATAATGACAATCAAAATTTTTCAATAGAAATTATATAGTCCAATTTTAATGATGATATTTTTTATCGTGGTATAATATAATGCCTAGAACCCTAATGTAGATATTAAACACCATATCCTGAACAATAATACATGCATCACCTTAAAGAGACTTTACTCAAGAGCATATTTAAAAATTTAGTTTACGAATGTTATAACTAATTTTTTAAAAATAGACTTCATTTTTTAATTATTCAAAAATCTATCAGCTTAAAATCATTTTTTCCATAAATGATCATTTTTAGGTTAATAGTTAAACATATAATTTTCACTAGTACTATGAATTTTAGGTCATTATTAGCATATAATTTTGATATAGAAATTTTGAAAACCATTTTATAGAGAAATTTGATTTTTATAAGAAAAATTATACATTTTAAAATTTGTATTATCGTTTATAAGAAAATGATTGATATTTTAGAACTCATGTAACACTTTTATAAAAATATTTTTAATATATTAAATATTTATCATATTGATATTAATTTTTAACATTTATATAAATTTAATCATAAAAATTTAATTCAAAACTGTATTCATTTTGTGAAAGTTTTCTAATGAGATCCAATTTATTTTTAGGCATATAGAATATGTAACCATATGTAAAAACTAATTACAAATTCAAAATTAAAAATAGTAAAAGTAATAAATCAAATGGTAATGGATTTAAAATAAGATAATAATATATAAAATTGAGTTGTTGAGAGATTATGGTTTTAATGTCTCTGTCCACCCAATTATTTCCACTTTTTAGAGTAAAAATACATATTTAAATTGTAATCCCATTAAATTTAGATAGATTATTTACAAAATTGACATTATCACCCATTATAAAATGGGTTTATCACCAAAACTTTAATACAAATCTTCAAGTTAGATTTTATTAGGAAACTGTACCGACATTTTATAACCTATAATACGATTTCTTTATTATAATTATATAGTATAAATAAATTATCCTAAGTCCTTTTTTTTACTAATTCCTCCAAGAGAAACCAAATGTTAACAATGTAGGTTTAATATTTTAACTAAAATTTTTTCCTTTTATCTTTCCCTTTATAATTTATTTTTCCCAAAAATATATAATAAAATAATATTTATATTATACTTAATCACATTATTTTTTATAAATAAACACTAAATTAATTTCCCTTTCCATTGAGAAAAATTAATCTTTTATCTATGGGATGTGTGGACGGGCACCTCCATGATGCAACATGTTTCATTTTCATTCATCTCATTTCAATGATGAATATAAAAAGAAGGGACTAAAGGATAAATATTAATTTTAATATATCCTAAATGTTATTATATGAAAAATTATAAAACCTATGAATTACATTATCAATAAACATTCATTGTTAATTTTACTATTTATAATAATCATATTACGAGGCTAACATTTTATTCAAATTTTTAAATATTTTCATACCCATTTATTGCCTGAATGGCCCAAAGGTTTTATTTTTTTTATTGATTTTTGATAACCACCCTTTCAAGGGATGAGGGGGAACCCTCATAAGGCCTGTAAGATTTAAGATTACATTACTCATAATCTTTGATACATTACATGATCTGTAGGTCCTAAAGAAATCATACAGACTATGACTACATGAAACCACCCATCCCCAGTATTTTCATCGTGATCTACTCTCCACCTTTGCATGGCTATTCAGATAGTTATCCAGTGCAGAGATACACATGCACGATACCTATAGAAATTTCATACCCTCTCATTCTTCCAAATTCGTTAGTCCTGCTCTGGTGAATGTGCCCTGCACTTGAATCCTCCTCTGGAGGTGGTTCCTTATAGAATCTATTTGTGCATCTGTATATCTAGTGGCCCTAAAATCAACGAGACGGATTTAAGGCCTCGAGGTGGCTAAATATCATTACATACTCAAAGGCATGGGTGGTCCAAAATCCTTAAAAACTCCAAGCCCAAACTGGTGGCTCATGGTAAATAATTCTAACTGTTACAATACCAAATAGTACATGCTACTATACCTACTACAATACCCGCATAGTACTTCTACAGTACCTACTATAGTACTAACTATGGGATTTAAAGTTTCTTTATAATGATTTTTCAAGAAAACCAATTCATAATCATTCATTAAATCATGGTATCATTGTATTTTGGTCAGTTTATCCCCCATCATGAACAATATTTCGAATTTTTATCATGAATTACCATGGAAAAAATGACATGTATAATATAATATAAATTTTTAAGTTGTGATTTTTTTATTATGGATATGTTGTATCAATTGTTTAATCATTAGTTAAGAAAATTCTCTTTGATTATCAGGAATCATCAAATCATGGTTGTTATGGATTAAATCTTTAAGGGTAAAGACTAAAAACTAATTAATAGAATTTAAAAAAAATAATACTATGTCATCCCGAAGAGTAAAATTAATTAATAATAATAATTAACTTTTTAATAATATTATATATGGAAACCTCTATTGTAAAACTAATAAAAATAACCAAAACTGCAAACACCCAATGTAAAAATTATGTACAATTAATATAGAGAATTCCCTTCAATGAAAATAATAAATTAAAATAGACATGAATAAGGTTATAGATTATGTTATTAAGATGTTTATGATTATGATATAGGAGGTAAAATTATGTTCTTGGAATGTAGGATGAGTGGAAAAGGTTTTCAATCTTATATACATCCATTTAATACATTTTTTAAATGGGAAACTAATTTATATTATTTAGTGTACATACTTTGTATTTGAGATTATATATAATTAAATTCATTTATCCATGAAATTCAATTATTTATTTTTTCCCTTCATTTTAATATATTTTTATAGAATTACTACCCAGACATATATGGGGTTTTCCTATCTCAATTTTCTTTCTTTAAGAACGATTTTAAATACACCAACAATTTTATTTTATATGGGTAATAAATTTCCATGATGGAAATTTTTCCCTATTAATCAAAAAACATAAGGGATTTAAAATTATATATTTTTATCCATCTATAATGATCTATTAAATAAGTAGTAATTAAAACCATTTTAATTTCAATATTTTCTATGGGGGAAAACCCATCCAATGTTTCAGTTGAGTAAAAGAGTGTTATTTACTAAAATGTTTATCTATAGTGACTAATCCCTTTCATAAAGAAATATTAAATCTTAATGGATAAATAAACATTATTTTAAATTATAATCCATGTTATAACCATAATTGTTTAGTGTATTTGGAGTCTAGATACGTAATAATATTATTTAATGAGATATCTTTAACATCTATCATAATGATCATCACACATAGTACTCTTAGTATACATATTATACATAAAAACCATCTTCACAACCAATGGAAGTAAAATCACACAAAGGGTGATCACAAATGCTCAGTAAGGTTAAACGAGGAAGATATTAATGATCACTTAAGCATATCATATGCACAAGGGTATCAGAATATGAGCTTATAATTTGGAAACCACACCCAGTATATCATATATAATATTAATTAATAATGAAATACATATTTCTTTTTTATAATACATGAATCATAAATAAATAAAAGAATTTGATCCCTGATAGCATAACATTGGCATAAGACTAATGTTTTTAACATACACATAAGATTATAAAATCATATCATTTGTCAAGGAAAACTGCCTAGACTATTATATTGGATTGGGTTCACTATGAATTATATCATATCCTTATTAAAGGATCTATCCCAAGAATATAGTTGTAGAAAACACCCTTAATGAATAGGGATTACTTTACATTCTAGTCAATATAATGTTTTGATATATCCATATTTATCTATTGAGTTTTAGATATATATATATTTATGTTCTGACTCATAAAATATTCATCATCCATGCATATATGTTTTGAAATATTATAATTCATTTATCATATAACCTATGGAAAAGAAATGGGTTTCATAAACATTTCAATAATTCAACATAGAAAAACCCTTTGAAAACAAAATAGACTTATAAAAAAAATCATTATAATAATCATAAACCATGTAGAGAAAAATAATGATGATTTCATTTGAACATATCCTCAATAATATATAACTAATATCAATGTTTAAAATCATAGGTGAAAAATTTCTTAAAATTTTCACAGAAATACTTCCAGAGGAAAATAAAGTTTAATTTTAAAATCACATGATTAAAACCAAAATATTTCTAAAATACTAATGTAAAATTTTCATTGAATATATCCACGAAAAACAGTAAATTAAGATTCAAAGAATGTTTTGATCATGATGGAGTGAAATTATTCTTATTTTTTGTATGTTAAAAAAAATATTTCTATTATATTTGTGTTAAAAAGTCAAAATTACTTTGATCAGAAAAATTAAAAAAATGTTCATTTTAAAACATTGTTCAAATATTCAAAAATGGGAAAAAAATTACTTTAAAAATTAATTTGAGAGTATTAAAACATTCTTTAAAACATTTTTAAGAATTAATGGATATAGAAGAAAAATTATTTTTAATTGATGAGATAAATAAATTCATATTTCCATAAAAATATTGATTTTATTACTGGATAACTTAAAAATTAAATTAAAATGAAACTTGTAATATACAACAAAATAGAAAAAAAAAATTCATGATTTCATTTAATAGAATGTCAAAAAATACTATAATTGAAAATCTAATCATATAAAATTTTAATAAACAGTGAGATTGTAACATAAATACCTTATTGCTTAGGTAAGCTATGAATGAAAAGACCTCTGAAACAATAACATCTAATGAAAACTTCAATATCATTATTTTATGTTCTTTCATGAAATATGTTGTCATAGGGGATGAATATACACCTCATAAAAATGATAGTTCCATAAAAAAAATAAGTCCAAAGAAAAAAAATTTGGAAGATAACCCCTTACCACTTTGGTAATCTTTGTTTATAAACATCATGAAAGTTAAATACATTAATGGATTTGTAAATCCAAATAATATTTCTAATAAAAAAATATGTTCATTTTTAGTATATACATCACATAATATAAAAGTGGAAAAATATTATTTCCATTACCTTTATCTCCCCTTACATATTTTAACACATCTACACGGGTAGATATATGAAAATTGATAAACCAAATAATAATCTATTTGATTGTTCCATTTTATATCATTCAATTATTTTTCCTTATTTGTTCTTAGATTAGTCCAAGAAACCTCATTGATTTATTATATCCATAGAACATGTTCCATTATTTTCTACATTAAGTCAAATGTAGATAATTAATGAATTGATTAGTCTTATAGAATTTTTAGACAAATATAGGTTTTTATATGATATCAAAAACATTTTTCATGTAAAAATATGGAAATATCTATAACCTATTATTGAAATAATTCATATATTAATTTCATAAGTTAAACCAAATTTTATTTATATATTCATCAAAATTATTGACCTGGGATCTTTATAACTAGTATGATAGAAAATTCAATCCAGGGATTATATATATTATACTGTATAAATTTAATTTCATAAACCCATTTGGTTATCTATTTAATATTTTTTTCTTATTTTTTAAATTTAACATGGTAAATATAAAAATCATGTCAATCTTAATTGGAAAATATAATTAAAATAGATTTTATAATTACTGTTGGTATAAAATTTTCCTGAAACAATACATCTTAACATTGTTAAAAATAATTTTATATCCACTCATGATATTTTTGTAATGGCTATAACATACATTTCTATTTTTCTTAAATACCTATTAATAGATATAACTTTAATATTAACTAGTGAATCCAAAAAAATTCAAAACTAACTTCTTACTTCAACCCCTATTGAATTAATTTAATAATTTATATCTTACATTTTATTATCCATATACTATTTAATTGTGAGAAATGAGTTAATTATTTTTAATTAATTATATATCAATTAACATAATTTAATGAAAACCATAACACTTTGGTTTTCAATTTTTATATAATATATATTGGTCTATAGAATTTTTTTACTTGAACTCATGGAACGTATTCCATGCTAACTTATTTTATCATTGATATTTGATTTCATAATCTTCTGTTATTTCATATAAAATTATAATTGTCTATTATAACTATATTATATTTATTAAATATTGATTTATAAACATAATGAAAAAATAATTACCCTTTAATTACTTAATGATATTTTAATGATGTAGATCATACTCCTTGATATACGATTGTTTCCAAAAACACCCTTCACAAACATATTGGATCATTATGTATGAAATAATTAACTTAAATATTACACGTAAATTATTTTAATATGATATTTGTAACAACTGGGACCCACTGACAGCATAGACACCCAACATTACATGTCCATCGGGTCCCGGTCCACCAGGTACCATAAGTTTCCCCACAGATATGTGGTCCCCACCCTGGGGCCTACCCATATGCCCAAACATGTATTCTAACTAATGAAAATCCCCACAGGCTAACACATTTCCATTTTTAGTTTTCCTTTTCCTCACTCACACACACCATGGGAATCATTCTATAAATTCATCCATCCTGATCACTACAGTAGGACAAGAATGCATAACTACAGAGTTTTAATCAGGTAATCTCTTGAAAATAAATATTTATGTTGTTGACATGAGTCATATCATTTATATATTTAAACCTTAATCATTATGAGGTGTTGAATACACCCCTTACCCCACATAGCACAGAAGGTCCTCTTGTGGACCCTATATTTCAACCGAGTAAGTGTACCATACCTAAGTCTGAGTTCCTCCTTTGGTACAAAAAGTAACAACTAGGACCCACTGATATTACAGACATCTAGCCTTAATATGGTCATCGAGTCTCTAACTTCTAGGTACCACTAGGTTCCTCACAAAAACATGGTCCCCACACCTCTTTAACATGGTCATCGGGTCCTGGCCTTCCAGGTACCACTAGTTTCCGCACAGGCATTTGGTCCCCACCCTGTGTAAAACCCACATGCAAGAACAAGTCATCTGGCTAATGAATATACCCACATGCTAACAAATTTCCTTTCTAGTGTGCTTTTCCATGCTCACACACACCGTAGGAAACTTCCCATAAGGTCTCCCATTTAGATCAAAACTATATTCTATGTATGGTTAATTATGGAGATCTAATCTGGTAGGCTCCTAAAAAGAAAGGTAAACCTGCATGATAAGAGTCATATCATTTATTTATTTAACCCTTTATCAATTTGGGGATTTAATTTATCCCATATTTCATTTATGTTTTCTAATTGTTTAGTATTTATGTCACTATTTTTAAGTATTAATTTAAAGGAGTATTGATTATTATAAGAATAATTATCAATATTATATATATCTTTATAGGTTTAATATTATATTATCACCTATAATATTAGGTGTATAATTATAATTTTTGATTCCCCATCCTGGATCACTTGTTCGAGGCTTTGGTCACCATGTGATCTCATGTACGACTCCCAATACAAAATATGTTTTCAACTTGTGGAGAAGGCATATATAGAACTATGGGGAGGTTATAATGTTGGTAAAATACAACCAACCAGAATTTATAATAACAGCAGAAATATATTTATTAAGGGCCAAAAATAAAAGGTTGAGGTTCATATATAAGAAATAACGACAATTCCAAAAACAATAACCCATGATATAAAAAATTCCATACCATATCTCGTACATTAAGTGAATGGGATAACTACATGTGGAATATCAATGTAAACAATAATAAAGGGGGGGATAAACAAAGAGGCGTATATTTAAAAAGAAACCCCGATTTGATCTTAAAAATGACTCGAACAACATAATAATATTATACAACATCATTAAGAGGATCCCATTCCCTCATCTAAATCCCTATATATAAAAATAGAAGGTGAAATGAGATGACCACGGTGGTTGTCAGTAAATACCTAAACGTACAAAACCAACATGTCTTTAACATAAGTAAAATTGTCAAATGAAAGTGTATACTATTATAGAAAATAAATAAATAAATAATCTGACAACCTATAGGATTATCATGTTCTAACTAGGATTCTGCAAGTCATGGCCCAACCTGCTTCAATTCATTTTTAAAAGAAATGTAATTCCTAAACTCTAAATAAAAATAAACACATTGCTCAATACATATCACATATGTCACAGACTCATCAATCACCCCTACCATTCCTCATGGACTCTAGGGAGGATATATTTAATCACACAAACCCATCCCCAATAACTCAAGGGTGTTCATATCCAATCACATTATCCCATCTTGTATACTCTAGGGAGTTCATAGTCAATTACCCCAACACATCCCCATGGAATATTGGGAGTTCATAGATAATCACGCCAAACTATCTCTATAGACTCTATGAGGTCACACATAAGAACATATCCCCATCTCTATAGACTGTAGGGAGGGAATTCGATGAATTAAG
Organism: Viscum album; assembly: GCA_963277665.1. Lineage (NCBI taxonomy): Eukaryota > Viridiplantae > Streptophyta > Magnoliopsida > Santalales > Viscaceae > Viscum > Viscum album. Next base: position 1,583,682,786 of record OY728141.1, on the reverse strand, counting down.
AAAAAATAACCACATATGATAAAATCACAAAATCATGGCTTAATAACACAACTATAACCTGTTCTAACACCTCACCCATTATGGCCATCAACACAAAATGACCAAACCATCTCACTCATGATCATCCTCACATAAAACATCCATGTTGTCCATAAATCTCATAACTATATAATATCACCCTATAGATATAAGAATCATTCAACCACATCCCTTTACCCCTTTATGAACCCATATAGAACTTTCCAAACCAAAATACCCAAATGGGGAGCCCAACATTTTTCATTGGTAAAGGAATATAGTACATAATTATCAAGGTAAGAAACTAATTAGATTAACTACCCCCACCCAGAAATTATTTATCTCAACAATAATAGCCTCAAATAATCCCAAATGGCTTATTCGAAGACCATTTACCTAAGTGGACAACCCTACCCACATATATGGTACAAGTATAGTATTAATTTTTCTGAAGGAAAAAAACTCATAAACCCCATATAAGTGGCCTTCTACATTAACATGAAACTCATCCACTCAATTTTAAACAAAAAAATAGGTCCCATTTGGCTATGGATTCACCCACATCAAAATCATGACATAAAATTTTATACAAGTGTTGCGTCACATTAAAGCCTTCCTACCTCAATTACGATGAATCTAAAGCACCAAGAGTCACCACCTACAATAATACAAACACACAAAGACCCTAAAATTGTATAGTATATAAAAAATAATAGGTTTTAAAATAAGATAACCAATAAAAAAAGTATATGTAGATTATTTAATGAAAACAATTCTTAGACATAAAAAAGTGGAATTAATCACCAAAAATGGTAGTTAAAACACTAAAACATATTATATTAAGGGAGTTATAATAACCAAGGATGGATCCCTAATGTCACATGGTTCATATGGGAGTAAGGGGAGAAATAATGGGGGTAAATAAAAGGATTTTAGGTGAATTTTTGGATTTACCATTCAAAAAACTACCCATGAGTAGTTTAATGGGTGTACATATGTTCACACTATGGAGTTATCAAAAAAATAACTTATACATCCATAGATAAACTCTTTTATTTAATGAATAATATATAAAACCATGAAATCATTCTTGTAGTGGTCGATAAACTTTCTATCCCTCACAATCACCCCAAAAAATCTCCCAAACCATCATGATTCCTAGATTTTCCAAAAACAATAGAGATACATATTTCATGGGAAAAAATTAAGATTTAATAAGAATAAAAAAAATCTATGGGCCACAACAAAATTTCCCTATAAGAACTTATTCCCCCTTGGAAGTGTCTATTGGGGACTCTCATAAGCATTCCAGCCCCCAAGCCCATAAATTCCACCATCACTTGAAAATATATTTCCCAGATACATACCTCAAAATGAACTTTAACTGACAGGTGATACTATTTATTTTATCCATTTCCTCACATCATTCCATAACATTAATTTCAAGCTACAAACATAATCAGTTACCTCTAACTCAACAATTTCACCAATGAAACCTTTCATAGGGTCCCTCTCTCTCTCATGAGCCATGTTTCCCACTTCCTTTAATTATTCAAAAATTGATTCTTGAACCAATTAAACTCCCATAAGATTATATGATCACCCCTACACAACACAATGTAAAATTAATAATATGACTCACCCCCAAAAACATGACACCAATCATCGTTCACCCCACAAATCATGTCTTGAATTATTCTTCATCACCTAAATCAAAACATGAATCATGTTACACCCCAAAAATCACATCAGGAATCATGGTTCACCTTATAAAACAACCTATGACTACAATATCTCTTAATGAAGGTCTATCGTATATCCCAATCCTTACACCACTAGTTAATATCTCCCAATCAAACCTAATTTCCTTTAATTGATAACCACACATAATTATTTCTCATTATTGATGTAACTCATCTTCTTACACACATGAAACATTACAACATTAAATAACATTAATTTTAGGTTCCCTTAAACATTGTTCCAAATGTGAACCAAGTGAACATTATCAATAGCAATCCAGAAACACAAACCTTCCTCACTCTCTACTGTATAGTTTCACTCACTATAAGCATCGAACACTTCCTAAACATGTGCATATTTTTGAACCACAATGGATTAAACTCAAGGGACAGATCTACTATCACTTAAAAATGATCAGTTCAATATATCCAACTATAATTACACTTTTGTTTTTAATTAACGAACAAAATTTCAGATATATCACACAACATCTCTAGGAAATCCTCAAATCCCTATACCATCAAACTAAGCAAACAAACCTACAATATCATTCCAAATTCATCCAAAAACCTCCACTATACTTTGAATTTCATGGGATGTAACTCTCTTCTCAAATTATTTGATCACATTTTAGAGGCATCACATCATATATTAGTCATTTCTCAATGCTTGGATATTATTGGTCATCCATATGTATTCTCTCCAAGGAGATATTTATTTTGGATGTATAAATAATCCCAAAAACACTAGCAACCAAACTCACTAATCACCCATAATTCAATAACCAAACCATCCACTTATCCAAACCTAAAATCACTAATGTTGATGAAGAACTAAACCCTTTTATATAATGATCACCATACTTAAGAAAAACCCTCATGAAGATATTACTTTCATCACCACACTACATGAAAGTTTCTAGGTGGGTTCAGAATTTGATAAGGATTCACCATATTGATGTATTTTCCACCAAACTGGAAAACTCAACCAAAGGAATTAATCTTAGGTAACATAATCTCAATATCATAACAACCCTTACTTAATTTATTGATATCTATTCATTATTAATGAAAAACCATAAGACCTAACTCCAAAATCACAAAAACCCCATTTTAAAAGGTAAAAAAATCCAGGACTGTCCTGAACTGTTAGCCATTACATCTCATTAACTCGTAGTGATAAAACATCCTCCACATACAAAGGAAATAAAAAGCATTATCATAATATAATCATACCATGGATGAAACCATCCCATTAACCCATAATCAACTAATGATACTATAATACATGGGGCTACAACATTCCATTTATGAACAACCACTATAATTTATTCCCTTCAATTAATATGAACTGCTTGATCATTGATTTATTGGCGATCAACATGGATTTCCCACAATCCTCAGTTAACTTTCATAAATTCAAAGGGAACAAAAAAAACATGCTACCAATCTCATATATAAAAATATATCGTAAATAGATATGAGGATCAATGACATGACTATTACAAGGGTAGTTCAATAAGGAACTACCCATCATAGGAACTTCCAATCCACACCCTACTCTGTAAAATAAACTACTCAATGATATTTCACACCAACACCAATTACACATTATATGTTCAATATCCAATGACCATTCTAAAAATTCATGTTTCATTAAACCGTTCAACCAATAACCTTAAAATGGATTCAAAATGATTCTCTAATCATTCCACCTTTTGTCACTCCAAAATAACACCATGTCATTCATGGTATATACCACTATAAGGATCCAATAGTGGCCTCATATCCCTCTAGGGATCCAAAATATCCATATGTTCATTACCATAACAATTAAAAATCATCACATAAGGTCCCCACAACCTATTTTATGCACTACCATTAACATAATACCCAAAATTAATAAATAAAATACTACTAATGGAATGGATAACAACCCTTCTAGTTTATAAGTATTTATAAAAAAACTTAATTAACCCAACCACTATAAGGTTCACATCATTCTTAAGGGATCATATGTAAACCTTCCATCCATAACCTTACTTTACAATAAATAGAGAAAAAAATAATACAATCACAAGGGAACATCAACAGGAAACCCACCTTTTTCAAGTGTCTATCATCAACCATACTCCAAGCCAAGTCTTATAACCACCTCCAAGAACACAAACTATAAGGATTTAATTTCTCACTCGAAACAACCTGAACATAAGGTATTCACCTTAGGATATGATCCACATCAAACAAAATAAAAAATATGATTCCAAGGGGGTCTCACATGCACACCATAAAAACCTAGAATAAAATTATACAATATTCCACACTAAAATAATAACTAGCTACAATAAGACATTTACAACTTTTGATATCCCATTTCAAAACACATGTTTAATAGAAACACATTATTAACCATATCTAAACCATTTTAAACACATTCACATAAAAAAACACCTTTTATTTTAAACAATTTGAGAAAAACCTATTTTTCTATATTTAAAAAAATTATATAAAAACCAATAATCCAGACAATTTATATCCCAAATGGAGAGAATTTACATTCAAAATATCTAATTATATTTTAAATAATACATTGAAAATTTTCCATTAAAACCAATAATTAAAAATTCACTTTAGAAAACAAAATAACATGGAAACCCATCTAACACCTTCCATGTCATTGGAATTTTATTTTATGACACTTATAATGATGATGTAAAAATATAATTTGTAAAGGAAGGAACACAAAAAAAATATTTACCACCAAATCAAGGCTCATTTATATGTCACTAGCACCTATACCTTATTCAAAATCACATATACATAAAAAATCACAACATTTTTAGGTTAAGTTTCTAAAATGTCCCCAAAACCTATTTAAGAAATCATTAAATATATTATTACAAACATTTAATAAATTTAACTTTTATCAGTCATAAAAAACTTGTATATGAAATGTGGTCATATGTTCATATCCATGATGCATGAAATAGCCAGTTCTTTCAAATCAACCAAGAGAAAATCACATTAATGATAAGAACAAAATCATGTGCATCACACAAGGTGAAATTAGCCAATAGGAAATGTGAAAGAAATAACATTAATCCCACCACTAGAAATGTAGAATTTATTTATAATTGATTTAGTTAATACTATGAACTAGTCCCATTACATTTCCATAAAACAACATTCTTCTATCTACCTAGCTCTAAATAGTTATATAAAACAAAGAGCAATGATACCATTTTTGTGATGAACTGACCTGATTAAAGAATTCATTGTTTAGATCACCACTTTTCCACATGTATAAGGACCTAGGCTTAAGACATTACTTAATCTTGAATTTTAGTCAAGAATATACATTATTACATATTGAGTATCTTTAGATTTTATATTTTTAGATAATTAGGATACTATACATACATAACATACCACAATCATACAAGAGGATACTACTAAAGATAGTTTCCATTTTTCTAAAAATATAAAACATTAAATCTTAAAACATGATTTATTTGGAAACCCTCTATATAAATCACAAAGATCCATTATTTCTATTACCCATACTTATATACTATGGAAAACATCATAGAGAGTTGATATGAGTTATAAAACTCAGTGATGGTTATAAAGAAAGAAATTTTTAGTCAAGTGATAACATTAAAACCAATAAAACCCATAATCATACAAACTCATATGCATAGAAGCATCATGTAGTTTACTTGGGACATATTTACCATATAAACCTTGAAGAAACCCTTAAACATGGAGCAACCTTCTATTTAAATTCAATTTCTAGAGCACCCAATACATTGGAGAGGTATAATGGGTATCATCCATCATATCTTGAGATATAATGGGATCAAACCAACATATCTTGAGCTATAATCGGATGAACCCAACATATCATGTGCTATAATGGGTTCAAACCAACATAACTATGTCACGACCCGACCCAACGGAGCTCGAGCCGCGACTCCCCAAGCCCGCCTCCAATAAGCCAGGGGCTGGCGACCAGTGCCGAGTAGGCTATCACACACATGGGAGGCATTAACCTAAGCTACCTGTACACACGCACCCACAAACACCTCCATGAAACAGTGCAGAGATATAGAAACTGGAAAGTAAATGCATGCATACACTATCCCACAACCAGAGAGAAACAACAAAAGTACAAGGGCAAAACAGGGACAACCAAAAGAAAACTACAAAGCGCGTCCAACCTACTCTGAAGAAGGGGAACACTGCCACAAACACCCGCCGGAAAGCTCCCTCGGCACATCTCCGGTAAACACCCCGGTCAACCCGCTCACTAAGCTCCGCCTGCTCCGGGTCCTCCTAGGACTCCGTCAAAAGGCCTGTGGTCTGCACAAGACCCAAACATGTGAGGGCAAAGCCCGTGCAGGGGTGAGTATAAACATACTCAGTAGGCACCCCAAAAACCCAAAACCCATGGTAGCAACTAAAAGGAAACAGTCCGCTCAACCCAGCCAGAGGGAACCCAGATGAGAGAGAAACTCCATCATGTGACCATCCTCAGCTAAACACAACAAGTCAGCTCAGCTTAGCTCAGGTTTATGCCCATACATACACCTTGAACAATCCAGATATACACAGCTCACGCCACAAAGCCATAAGAGGTACCGACCTCATCACCAGCAACTGTCCACAACCAGGATAGTACACCTCGAACACTGTCATACCAGATGACACTCATTCGAGAGATACACTCCATCGGGTCCCAAACAAACATCTCAGATGCTCACCCGAGAGACCACGCTCGTCAGATAACATCACTGAGGAAACATCGTTGAACCACCATAACCATCAAACTCCTCGGATAGGGGATCACCGCTACGGTCCACTAGGGGATACCAAGACCCACTCTGGTATATGTAACCCACAGATATGGGATCACTCCCAGGGTCTGCTGGGGGATACCACGACCCGATCTGGTATACGTAGTTCTCACAGATAAGGGATCACACCGAGGATCCGCTGGGGGATACCACAACCCGATCTGGCGCTCGACAGAAGCTCCACACTCAGATAGAGGATCATCGTCCATATAAAGATGGTCACGACGATACCGAAACCCTATCTGGTATAACTTGCGATGTAGGGGATCGAACCGACGATGCCGCAACCCTACCGAAACCACGCGCTGAGTAGAGGATCACATAACGTACGATATTGTAACCCTACTATAAATCACATGCTGAGTAGGGGATCGTATACCCGACGATTCCACAACCCTACTGAGCACGGCCCACCGCATAGGGGATCATATTTCCGATGATGCCACAAACCCTACAGGGTTAACCTGCTAGATAGGGGATCACCACTTGTAAATAAGCGGTCACAGCGATACCAAGAACCTGATGTAGGTAAAGATGCTAGAGGATCCACTCCGGGCCCTCCGGAGGGATACTACAACTCTAACAGTTTAAAAATACCATCGAGAGGATCACAAACCCATACGAAGGTTGTGATGCCACACGAACCCTCGTAGGAATGAACCAAGGGAGAACCCTCAACCACCGCTGGTCCAAACATCGCTAACCCGAGTGACCCGCCAAGACGCCACACTGCACACCTCCTAAGCCAAAACCGAGACCACCATCGCGTTCCATGGGGAAATACACGCAGGATAGGCTGTTTACTCGCCCGAAAGGGAGCACCAGTGAAAAAGGCACTATTCACCGTAGCTATCTCGTGCGGGGGCCACAAAATGATCCCAAAACTCATCAAGCGGACCGTACCACGACGATCCCCTCAGAAAAACAAGCGGAATCGACTACTCGCTCGTCCAAAACGGACACCCGGTGAAAAAGGTACTATTCACCGAAGGCCAGCTCGGGTGGGGCCCACACCTGGATTCCGAAACTCATCGAACGGAACACACAATTGTGTTCTTCTCGGAAAAACACACAGGATCGACTATTCATCCGCCAAAATCAGACTCCTGGTGCAAAACCTGCGTTTCTACGCAAACGCCAAAACCCGGCCTTGTGGGGCCCGCACCCTATTCTCAGTCCCAACACCCAGAAACCATCTCAAAATGTCCGTCATACCATCAAGTTCTCAATTCCACTGACGGCACGTCAATCGGACGCTCCGGGTAGAAGTTACAACAGCCCGAAGTCGTAAAATAATAAAATAATATTATTTTATACGACGTTTCTAGCTCCCAGACCACGATCCCGAACCTTTAAACCCTCGAACGCACACCGGAGGGATTGCCTCATCGTCAGGGTCGCGTCTCCGCAAACGGCGCATGAATCCGACTCCCGAAGTGCAAGATACGTGGGTTTAAAGACCCCCGTATGCGGAAAGAGGCCGGACCGGCCCCGACCGGCCGGTCCGGCCGGCTTGGACCGGCTGCCGCCGCCAGCCCGCCCTGGCCGGCGGCACTCCGCCGTGTCGGTGCCACGCCGGCGGAACATCTGCGGACCGCCGGGGGCACCCCGGTGGTCAGTTTTGCGATCCGGAGGCGTCTACACGACCCGCAGGACCCGATCTATACTGCAACGGCTTTAATTTACAGAAAAACGCAGCAAAAACGGGATCAGGGGGTTAAAACTCAAATCCGCCTACGTCGCGGGCGAAACGCCGATGTTCTGGCTCAGATCTGTGCTCCAGAGCTTCCGTTGCGCGCTCCTGGAACGTCCTCCGTCAAATTCCGAGCTCGTGGGCGCTTCGTTTGCTCGATTCGACAGAGCGGCGGCGAAGAACAGCGAAGAAGGCCGAGAGGAATGATAAGGGGGGGGGGGGGCGGGGGGCGCTGATATTTATATCAGCCGCCCGCCGACGCCAAACCCACCTCGGACCCGATGCCCGATGCGAACAAAAGTAAGGTCACCCCTAGGGTAAACGTGCCGTTCTGAACGCAACGGCGGTCTCAGATTTTCCATCCGAGACTCCGTTCAGAAGTTATTTGAGCCGACGCTCGCACACTAACTTGCTACTTATTTACGGAAACGCCCCGGGTGGCTTTTCTCACCATAGGCCCGTGCCCGCAATGTTTACACCCCTCCAAGGGTAAACGGCACGTTCTGGACGCAACCGTGCCCTCAGATTCCCGTTCTGAGCTACCGTTTAGGAGATATCACACCCCCTCCACGTGTATAGTATAAAAATACTTAATATTTTTATAAAATTAATTCTGGGCACACCGAGCCTCGGAATCGCACTCCTTCTTCACGCCTAGCTCTGGAATTATTTGTAGAATTATTCCAAAGTCTGACAGGGCCAAAAACCCGAGTCGCTACACCCTCCCCCCCTTAGAACTTTTCGTCCCCGAAAAGCCCTAAGCACAAGGAAAGCGACTGGACTCTCAACTGGGTCTCACACACCAGCGATCTCACCAACCAACAACCACACAGGGTCTTACCAACACCCTGAACAAAAATTGAGCAAGAAAAAAAAAAGGAAACAAGGCGTAACTCTACTGCAGTAAGTAGAAAAGACACAAGGTGTACCTCTATCCACCCGCGGTGCCTCTGGGTCAAGAGCCTCCAGGGCATGCAGCTGTCCTCGCCCTCGGCCAGCAGCTCCCTGAGCTTGGTGTGGACCACCTGGGGGTGGGGGTGGTCGAAACTGGTACTGCCTACCACCGCCTCCTGCTGCACCAGCTCCGCTGCCATGTCCGCCGCCCTGCGGACCTCCTTGCTTGAGACGCCGCCTCTGCCAAGGCGGTCCATCGACCGGCTCCCTCTCAGCAGAACGTCAGGTTGGAAAATCTCTAGCAAAATGTCCCCAACTGTCACAAGCGTAACACCGCCTCTCCTACGGCTGACCAAAATTGGCCTGCGAGCCCTGAGGCTCAGATCCTCCATCCTGGGGTCGCCTCCTGAAACGTCGGCCACGTCCTGACCCCTGAGTCTGTCGTCGGCTACCAGATGCTGATCTGACTGACAAAGTCTCAGCTCTCGCGTGCCCAGCAATAACAGGTGAGATCTGCTCAGCCATAAAACTCTCCACCACTAATGCGCGCTCCAGCACTCCAGCATAGGCGGGCAGGCACAAGGAAACCACACCTGCTCGGATGTCCCTGCGTAAGCCCTGCTCGAAGGTCCGATCCCTAAAGAACGGGTCTCGAATAATATCCAAGGAGTAGCGCGATAGGTCTGTAAACCTCGTTGAGTACTCTGACACAGTCATGCTCTCTTGTCGAAGCTGCAGAAGCTCCTGGATCTGCACTGACCTCAGCGTCACCGGATAAAACTCCTCCCTGAAGAGCTGCTAAAACTCTGCCCATGTGAGCGTCTCCTCGTTATAGGACTGCGTCACCAAACTCCACCATCGCCCGGCAGAACCATGCAGAAGGCTCACCGCTAGGACCACCATCTGATCTGGATGTGTCCTCACTAGGCGGAAAACTCGGGTGACTGCCTCAAGCCAGTCATCAGCTGCCTGGGGGTCTGGATCACCCCGGAACCTCAGAGGTCACTTCCTTTGGAACTCGTGCAGCGCACTCAGCCTGCATGCAACCTCGTCCTGCACCGCTGGCACAACCAGTTGTACGACAGGTGGTGGCTCAACTGGAAGACCACCTGGAGGTGCAACCTCAGAACATACGCCCTGCTCCACAGCCACTACACGGGGCGGGTCATCAGCACAATCCTGCTGCGGAACCCTTTCTGGATGTCGTCGTGGAAGCATCCAGAAATACATTCAAGACGCATCATAGTCAAGCGTATATCTGCAGAGCTGACTCAAGAAGGACAAGGAAAAACCAAAAACCCAGTCCTATATGATGCATATACCATTATGTCCCCACGTCCAGTGTACGAATGTCCCGAGTCGAAAGGAAGGTTATCAGAATCCTTGTGTATGGATACGTCGGCCACCGCACCAACACTGGAGTCCCTGGCCTGAAAGCCGAACTCGAAACATCCTAACACTACCGCTATGCAACCCAAACCAAGCTCACAGCTAGACTAGCTACGCTCTGAGATCCCAAAGGTGGAACCTCCTCTGATACCACTCTGTCACGACCCGACCCAACGGGGCTCGATCCGCGACTCCCCAAGCCCACCTCCAATAGGCCAGGGGCTGGCGACCATCGCCGAGTAGGCTATCACACACATGGGAGGCATTAGCCTAAGGTACATATACACACGCACCCACAAACACCTCCATGCAACAGTGCAGAGATATAGAAACTGGAAAGTAAATGCATGCATACACTATCCCACAACCAGAGAGCAACAGCAAAAGTACAAGGGCAAAACAAGGCCCACCAAAAGAAAACTTCAAAGCGCGTCCAACCTACTCTAAAGAAGGGGAACGCTGCCACAAACACTCACCGGAAAGCTCCCTCGGCACAGCTCTGGTAAACACCCCGATCAACCCGCTCACTAAGCTCTGTCTGCTCCGGGTGTAACACTCCGAGATTTTATGAAAAACATTGTTTTAATTTCATTAATGTCTTTTGTTGTATTCTACACCAAGATTACCTTGCGCTATATGCAACACCGTATTAGCTTGCAGTATACGCAACACTATTCTTGGACCGTGTTACACACAATTTTGATAATAGTTATTCTACGCAACATTGAGTATATATATATATATATATATATATATTAAATGTATAAATGAAATATGGTTGGATTCTGTTATACAAAACAATGAAGGATTCTTTCACAACACGCAACCCTGACTTGGCTTGCATTACACGCAATCGCGACCTTCCTCGATAGCGTGTGTTGTACGCAATACCGGGTTTTAATAAACAATGTTATATTATTATAATATTGTCATGAAATAGCCGTTATGAATAGTATTAACTAAATTTTGAATTTTATAACATTATTATTCATCTTACACATTTCTAGAACATGGTATAAGAACAAAATAAATTTTTCGGGTAAAATAAGTATTTTTCAAAAAAATGTAGTTTTGCCGCCTTTGGATGGCGCACCCACGTTAAATCTGGTTTTTGACATGTTTATATGCTCAATTTGACAAAATAATATTCTTCTTTTGAATCAGGATATAAAAATTTACATTAGATAAAGTTTTGATATTTTTTCGATAACTTTCATATTTTAATGAATAGTAAAAACACGCTATATTTTAATTAAAAACAACTTTTTTCATCGTAATATCTTTTGTGGTTAAATTATAATATTGAATGGTTTTAAAGTATAAATAGAATATATTTTTACCATTTAATATAATTTATGTCATTAGCATTGATTTTACCTTGAATTCGTAGGTTAAATCAATTCAATCTTTTGCAATGTTTTAAAGAAAAACCCGTTTTCTTTCGACAACGGGATTAATTTTAATTTAATTTCTGCATCTTTTGTGTATTGAATTTGGAAAAATGGATTCCATATTTGGAATCAGTGGTTCCAAATTATGTTAATAAGCTACTTTTTATTTTTGGGAATTTTGAATAGTAACTACGGTAAATTTTATTTACCATAGTTAAAGGTAAATCAGGTAATTAAGGGTAAATATAATATTTTTAAATTACCCTAACAAATGTAAAAATCCTATTGGATGCCTAAAATACGACCCATATCACATAAGGGTTGGATTAGTATCATTTAATGGACATTTGTCCATGAAAATAACTTAATTATTATTAAAACCAAAGAAAGTGACAACATGTCACTCTCTTAAATTTTATAAGTATATTAATTTTAATTTAGTGATAAACTTCATAAAACATCGAACATGAATAGTCTCCAGTAAGATAATGAAATTATCTACATCATATAAATTTATAATTTTTAGGGATTAAATAATTATCATTAATTATGACACAATAGTGATGCAGAAATTGTTTATCTAGTGAAAAATCAAGAATATTGTTTTTTTTAAACTAATAGTGACCATAAAATGCACAAATACCTAACCAAAACTTATTTTACATGTAAATGTAAACCATAAGAATCCAATGGTCGAATATTTGACCATTTGGAGCCTTATAAAAGCGATTATGACACTTATATATTTTTTATTTTAAATGATGCCAAAGTTGTCACCTTCATAATTTTATAAATATAACAATTTAAATATTGTGATTTTAAGATGATAAATTCGAGTAAAAGTATTATTTTGAAATTTAATATATTTATATTCATTATAGGATTTTATTTTAAATTTTTATACAACAAATAAGTATATTAAATAATTATACAAAAATGATGTAGTAATTATTTTATTAAGAGATAAATCAAATAAATGGTTTTAAAAATAATAAAATAAATATTATATGAACTATTTAATGTGATAAACTAATTTTATAGATACATATGACATTTTATTAATATATTAAAGCTTATAGTTCGAACATATCATCTGTATATATTTTATTTAAATTCAAATAAATGAATAGTGTCAAAATTGACACTATTGTTATTTTACAAAAATAACATATTATAAAATTGTTTAAAAATCACAAAAATATTTAAAAATTATAAATTTATATTTATATGGTCTATAATGTTATAAATTAAACAATTATGGAAAATTCACAACAAATAAGTAATTATTTGTTATAATTTAAAATTTAGAATTTTATTACCACAAATAAACTTAAATAGATTAAATAAGGATAAATCAAAATGATAAGGTTTAAAATAAGATCCAAACATGTCTAAATTTGATTGGTTGATGATATTAAAACCCTATCTCATCTAATCTTCGAATATGAGTCATTTTTGGAGGTTATTATGTGGGGTTAGATTTATTATAAATTAATATTTTTAAGAATTCCTAAGGTGCCCCTCTCCTCCCTTATAAAAGGGCACCTCCTCCCCTCCTCCTCACACCAATTTGAGCACTCAAGCTCGGCCAACCCCTGCCATTTTCTCCTCTACACTTCCCTAGAATAATCCAAGAGGTCCTGGTCTTCTTCAAAGACCAATCTTAGTTCCCTAAGTGGAGGATTCAAAGAGGCGTTCCAAAGAAGAGGTAATATCCATTACCGATCTTTTCAATTTCTTTCTTCTTCAACTTCTTCTTATTTAGTTGTTTCATGATAAATTAATAACATAAGTATTACTTACATACTGATATGTTATTATAAATATGAAACAACCCTAATTCACCTTCTATCCATCCCACGGAAAAATGAAATCACCGCGCGTGCGTACGTACGGAATACCGTCTCCACGCTGTGGTGTAATCTATTTTTCCACCATCAATTTACAAGGATGGGTATAATGGTGTAATGAGTCACTATTTATGATTATTATAAAGTAATATTGATACTGAAATTATATATATATACTCCAATACAGTTCCACAATCACAGGAACGATATCATCACTCGTGCGTACGTATGGAATACTGTCTCCACGATGTGATGCGACTCGTTCTACATGGTCATCATTACATAGTAATTATATAAATGAATTGAATGAATAAATATGATATATGTTACACTAATACCATTCTGGATATAAGGTATCTATAACCTTAAATGAAGAATAAGAATGTATTCGGCAAAACACGCATAAGAACAAAAGGCAATAAAGACCCGAGTAACAAGTAACAATGAAATATTACTAAAAAGAAGCTAAGAATATGACCATATATGATATCATATCAATATGTATGATTATGGAATAAGTCAATAACATTATTTAAACCATTATACAGAAGCTTCAGACACGTAAAAAGCAAATTGAACCTAAGGTAAGGGAAATATCACAATCTCATTTTTATCCGAGATTGTTTATTCGTAAGTATTTACTGGGGTGTATTTTATCATCCACATCCATGTTTCATCAATATGTAATATTATTTAAATCCACCTACAATTGTTTAAATCCATTTTTACCCTTCGGTGAGTTTTTAGTAATATGTATGAAAGGAATCCTTTGTCGTTTTTCGTACGAGGTACTTTTTGACTTTTCCGACAAAAGTACGAAGAATGTTTTTTTTACATATACGACATGAATGGATTTTTAAAACTTTATTTCCAAGAAGCTTCCTTTACACGTTTTCAAGTTTATTTTTAATCAACTTTTTTTAGTTTATAATTGTATGACATGTTAAGAAAAGAAAAGTGTTTTTGATGAAGAAAGGATATTTTCCTCAAGAATGGAGTTCAAGTGTTTTATCAAAATTATTTTCCATCTAAGATAATATAGAGTTCTGTTTTTATCCCTATTATTACATTGATTTGATTATGTTTTGAGAGAATTATTTTTATGAAGTCATTTACCTTATATGGTTTGTTTTATGATGTCATGATGTTTCAAGAATCCCATTTTTGTTACATGTGTTATGCGATGATGTATGATTTATGATTATGTGGCACACATAAGAAAGGATTCATTATAAGATGTGTGGGACCAATATCTCCCTCCAATGCATTGGGTAAAGATTTTATATCTCATGAGATAGACATGGCTGGAATGGTAGGTTATACCGGTTCAGTGAAACGGGACTGAAACGAGGGTTACTCGATTCAGAAAGGGACTTTGTCCACTAAGATAGTCTTGGAAATGCGTCTTGACTAACAGGAAATGATTCTCTATGATTATGTGTGAATGCCACAAAGTTTCATGTTTTAAGTTATGATTATTATGATTACATTTCACTGCCATGATTTACCCCATGTTAGGAAATTATGATCTCTTTTGCAGGTCAAGATTTCCAAAAGTTATGTGGTTATGTATATGATGTGATTGATATTTCTTTTGTTTACCCTTACTGAGCATTTGAGCTCACCCTTTTATGTTTTCTTTTCCCCAGGATATAAAGAAAGGTTTTAGGTAAAAAAAAGAGAAGATCTTTATGGGAGATTTTGAAGATCTTTCACCACGATTAGAAGATTATATTCCGAGTTTCCAAAGACACTAAACTATTACGATCCTTGTGTGTGTGTTTTTTGTTATGTACTAAGTATTCCGCAAATGTAATGTAATGTCCATGTACGTCAAGCTTCGGGTCTCTACAGTTGGTATCAGAGGAAAGGTTTAGTCAACCTTTGGAAACTAGGATGCGAAAACGTTAGTGAGATCCCTAGAGATATTTCTAAGGTATGTCTAGGGATTCCCCTAAGGATAAGTATACGTATAAGATATAGTCCTAGAACTATGGTAACAATAGTAGATTAAACCAAAGATGTTAGATATTTAAGTTACTCCCCCTTTATTATGATTTTTTCCTCTCACACTATTCTTTTTGGGTTTTAGAAAATGGCTGGAAACAAGGTGATTCACGATAATGGAGGATATGATGGACAATGGAATGATATTCTTCATGAGCAACCAAATGAAATGGGTTTTGGAAGTCCAAACATCATTATTATGCCGAATCAGCAATCTCATAATATGATCAATAAAGTAAAATTTGGTAAGTTTCCCGACTCGGCTAATAAGAGAAAGATGGAGTTTCATGATGATCATAGAGGAAAGAAAGTTCAATTTCCCCTATGTAAATCATGTGGGAAGAGGCATCAAGGAGAATGTTTCAAAGGAACTGGAAGATGCTTTGGGTGTGGAAAAGAAGGACACAAAGCCAGTAAGTGCAAAGGAAAAGGTTCAGTTAACACCAGGGATGAGGATAATGGTATTGCTACGACATCAACAATGGTTAAATGTTTTAAATGTGGAATGTACGGGCATTATGCAAACCAATGCCCTAAGGGAAAGTCTAATGAAGAGAATCAGTATGGTCGTATGGGTAGTATTTATGATGATGATGATGATTAGAATACAAATGATATGTGAGATGAAAGAATTGTTGAAGCTCGGTCAATGGTTTAAGAATGTAGTGGAATGATTACATGTTTATCAAGTGTAATATAAGTAATCTCATGGTACTATGGGATAAAGAGACATCTAAGGATTGTTACATTGTTGTCTTTCCTTATGTTTTGAAAGTATGTGATGAATGGTACCAGTATTTTTGGAAAGTAGATGATATGCGCATAATAAAGGGATAAGACGATAATGAGATGTTTGGTTGTATGCATGAGATCATGATTGATATAAGGACTAAGTGATATCATGGTTTGAGTATATATAATTTTGAGGATTATGGTATGTGGAAAGTGTTAAATTTTAACTGCATTCATGTTTTCACTAAGGTATTCAAGAGAATACATGATTAAGGACTTTGAATGTTTGGAATGTGAACAAAAAACATATCTTATGATATATGGGGATTGACGATGGTGTTATATCTCTGGTAATCGTTTTCACTATGTTATGAGAGTGGACTGCAGTATTATGGATAAGCCTAAAGATTGGAATGGATTATGTTGGACATAAGTTAGTATTGTTTAAGGATAGAAGTTTTTTTTCGATGGTATTTTATAGTAATATAGTTTTAGAAAAAGGACAACCTGTAGAACAGGCGACAGCCCATCGCGTCAGACAAGGCTGTGGGTATCGAACCTACAACCGAAGTGCGACTGGCCTTTATCACCTACCACTGGCCTACAGGAAGTCCCTGTTTAGTAGAAACTAGTTTTATTATATTAACTAGTATGATATATGAAGTATAAGTCCATTTTAGGAACCATATATGATTAATCTCACTATAGATCGACTTATGTATATAATTTTTGCTAACCTTTTGTTTGAGACAGATGGAATGACCCGTCATTCTATCACATGATCTGCTAACACTTCACGAATAACAAATTCAACTTCATTTATTTAAGAGATGAAGTGGAAATTGTTAAAGGCACGAACAACAGTGAGATTGTACAAAAATAAAGTAAGTATTTATTCTAATTCAAATTCTTTAACTTTAGGGAAACGATCTTGAAAACCAAAAATGTTGTCCTAGTGATCTTATATCTGATGAACCAGATGGTACCTTAGATCTTCACATATTTATGGCTTTGTGATTGCTGGCTTTTCCATAGCCATGTTCTCTACCACTCTCCATCAGAACATGATGGTTAGATTTCTCTTCCATATCCATATTTTCACCTATGTGGAAACCCAGTGATTAGTTTATTTGGGTAACCATTACGTTTCATACTTTTGTTTTTAAAGATAAGTTTTGGTATTCCTTTTTACGATGTGGGTTTCTATCAAAGAAACTTTCAAATAGTAAACCATTTATAACCCCGACGAATTTCGAGGGCGAAATTCATTTTAAGGGGGGTAGAATGTAACACCCCAAGATTTTATGAAAAATATTATTTTAATTTCATTAATGTCTTTTGTTGTATTCTACACCAAGATTACCTTGCGCTATACGCAACACCGTATTAGCTTGCAGTATACACAACACTATTCTTGGACCGTGTTACACACAATTTTGATAATAGTTATTCTTCGCAACATTGAGTATATATATATATATATATTAAATGTATAAATGAAATATGGTTGGATTCTATTATATGAAACAATGAAGGATTCTTTCACAACACGCAACCCTGACTTGGCTTGCATTACACACAATCGCGACCTTCCTCGATAGTGTGTGTTGTACGCAATATCGGGTTTTAATAAACAATGTTATATTATTATAATATTGTCATGAACTAGCCGTTATGAATAGTATTAACTAAATTTTGAATTTTATAACATTATTATTCATCTTACACATTTCTAGAACAAGGTATAAGAACAAAATAAATTTTTCGGGTAAAATAAGTATTTTTCAAAAAAATGCAGTTTTGCCGCCTTTGGATGGTGAACCCACATTAAATCTAGTTTTTGACATGTTTATATGCTCAATTTGACAAAATAATATTCTTCTTTTGAATCAGGATATAAAAATTTACATTAGATAAAGTTTTGATATTTTTTCGATAACTTTCATATTTTAATGAATAGTATAAACACGCTATATTTTAATTAAAAACAACTTTTTTCATCGTAATATCTTATGTGGTTAAATTATAATATTTAATGGTTTTAAAGTATAAATAGAATATATTTTTACCATTTAATATAATGTATGTCATTAGCATTGATTTTACCTTGAATTCGTAGGTTAAATCAATTCAATCTTTTGCAATGTTTTAAAGAAAAACCCGTTTTCTTTCGACAACGGGATTAATTTTAATTTAATTTCTGCATATTTTGTGTATTGAATTTGGAAAAATTGATTCCATATTTGGAATCAGTGGGTCCAAATTATGTTAATAAGCTACTTTTTATTTTTGGGAATTTTGAATAGTAACTACGGTAAATTTTATTTACCATAGTTAAAGATAAATCGGGTAATTAAGGGTAAATATAATATTTTAAAATTACTCTAACAAATGTCAAAATCCTATTGGATGCCTAAAAGATGACCCATATCACCTAAGGGTCAGATTAGAATCATTTAATGGACATTTGTCCATGAAAATAACTTAATTATTATTAAAACCAAAGAAAGTGACAACATGTCACTCTCTTAAATTTTATAAGTATATTAATTTTAATTTAGTGATAAACTTCATGAAACTTCGAACATGAATAGTCTCCAGAAAGATAATGAAATTATCTACATCATATAAATTTATAATTTTTAGGGATTACATAATTATCATTAATTATGACACAATAGTGATGCAGAAATTGTTTATCTAGTGAAAAATCAAGAATATTGTTTTTTTAAACTAATAGTGACCATAAAATGCACAAATACCTAACCAAAACTTATTTTCCATGTAAATGTAAACCATAAGCATCCAATGGTCGAATATTTTACCATTTGGAGCCTTATAAAAGCGATTATGACACTTATATTATTTTATTTTAAATGATGCCAAAGTTGTCACCTTCATAATTTAATAAATATAAAAATTTAAATATTATGATTTTAAGATGATAAATTCGATTAAAAGTATTATTGTGAAAGGTAATATATTTATATTCATTATAGGATTTTATTTTAACTTTTTATACAACAAATAAGTATATTAAATAATTATACAAAAATGATGTAGTAATTATTTTATTAAGAGATAATCCAAATAAATGGTTTTAAAAATAATAAAATAAATATTATATGAACAATTTAATGTGATAAACTAATTTTATAGATACATATGACCTTTTATTAATATATTAAAGCTTTTAGTTCGAACATATCTTCTGTATATATTTTATTTAAATTCAAATAATGAATAGTGTCAAAATTGACACTATTGTTATTTTACAAAAATAACATATTATAAAATTGTTTAAAAATCACAAAAATATTTAAAAATTATAAATTTATATTTATATGGTCTATAATGTTATAAAGTAAACAATTATGGAAAATTCACAACAAATAAGTAATTATTTGTTATAATTTAAAATTTAGAATTTTATTACCACAAATAAACTTAAATAGATTAAATAAGGATAAATCAAAATGATAAGGTTTAAAATAAGATCCAAACATGTCTAAATTTGATTGGTTGATGAGATTACAACCCTATATCATCTAGTCTTCTAATATGAGTCATTTTCGGAGGTTTTTATGTGGGGTTAGATTTATTATAAATTAATATTTTTAAGAATTCCTAAGGTGCCCCTCTCCTCCCTTATAAAAGGGCACCTCCTCCCCCTCCTCCTCACACCAATTTGAGCACTCAAGCTCGGCCAACCCCTGACATTTTCTCCTCTCCACTTCCCTAGAATAATCCAAGAGGTCCTGGTCTTCTTCAAAGACCAATCTTAGTTCCCTAAGTGGAGGATTCAAAGAGGCGTTCCAAAGAAGAGGTAATATCCATTACCGATCTTTTCAATTTCTTTCTTCTTCAACTTCTTCCTCTTTAGTTGTTTCATGATAAAGTAATAACATCAGTATTAATTACATACTGATATGTTATTATAAATATGAAACAACCCTAATTCACCTTCTATCCATCCCATGGAAAAATGAAATCACCGCGCGTGCGTACGTACGGAATACCGTCTCCACGCCGTGGTGTAATCTATTTTTCCACCATCACATTACAAGGATGGGTATAATGGTGTAATGAGTAACTATTTATGATTATTATAAAGTAATATTGATACTGAAATTATATATATATACTCCAATACAGTTCCACGATCATAGGAACGATATCATCACTCGTGCGTACGTACGGAATAGTGTCTCCACGATGTGATGCGACTCATTCTACATGATCATCATTACATAGTAATTATATAAATGAATTGAATGAATAAATATTATATATGTTACACTAATACCATTCTGGATATAAGGTATCTATAACCTTAAAAGAAGAATAAGAATGTATTCGGCAAAACACACATAAGAACAAAAGTCAATAAAGACCCGAGTAACAAGTAACAATGAAATATTACTAACAAGAAGCTAAGAATATGACCATATATGATATCATATCAATATGTATGATTATGGAATAAGTAAATAACATTATTTAAACCATTATACAGGATCTTCGGACACATACAAAGCAAATCGGACCTAAGGTAAGGGAAATATCACAATCTCATTTTTTATCCAAGATTTTTTATTCGTAAGTATTTACTGGGGTGTATTTTATCATCCACATCCAAGTTTCATCAATATGTAATATTATTTACATCCACCTACAATTGTTTAAATCCATTTTTACCCTTCGGTGAGTTTTTAGTAATATGTATGAAAGGAATCCTTTGTCGTTTTTCGTATGAGGTACTTTTTGACTTTTCCGACAAAAGTACGAAGAATGTTTTTTTTAACTTATACGGCATGAATGGATTTTTAAAACTTTATTTCCAAGAAGCTTCCTTTACAAGTTTTCAAGTTTATTTTTAATCAACTTCTTTTAGTTTATAATTGTATGACATGTTAAGAAAAGAAAAGTGTTTTTGAAGAAGAAATGATATTTTCCTCAAGAATGGAGTTCAAGTGTTTTATCAAAATTATTTTCCATCTAAGATAATATAGAGTTCGGTTTTTATCCCTATTATTACATTGATTTGATTATGTTGTGAGGGAATTATTTTTATGAAGTCATTTACCTTATATGGTTTTTTTTATGATGTCATGATGTTTCAAGAATCCAATTTTTGTTACATGTGTTATGCGATGATGTATGATTTATGATTATCTGGCACACATAAGAAAGGATTCATTATAAGATGGGTGGGACCTATATCTCCCTCCAATGCATTGGGTAAAGATTTTATATCTCATGAGATAGACATGGCTGGAACGGTAGGTTATACCGGTTCCGTGAAACAGGACTGAAACGAGGGTTACTCGATTCAGAAAGGGACTTTGACCACTAAGATAGTCTTGGCAATGAGTCTTGACTAACATGAAATGATTCTCTATGATTATGTGTGAATGCCACAAAGTTTCATGTTTTAAGTTATGATTATAGTGATTACATTTCACTGCCATGATTTACCCCGTGTTATGAAATTATGATCTCTTTTGCAGGTCAAGATTTCCAAAAGTTATGTGCTTATATATATGATGTGATTGATATTTCTTTTGTTTACCCTTACTGAGCATT
Organism: Viscum album; assembly: GCA_963277665.1. Taxonomy (NCBI): domain Eukaryota; kingdom Viridiplantae; phylum Streptophyta; class Magnoliopsida; order Santalales; family Viscaceae; genus Viscum; species Viscum album. The sequence continues at coordinate 1,583,660,628 of OY728141.1, read as the reverse complement.
TGAGCTCACCCTTTTATGTTTTCTTTTCCCTAGGATATAAAGAATGGTTTTAGGTAAAAAAAAAGAGAAGATCTTTATGGGAGATTTTGAAGATCTTTCACCACGATTAGAAGATTATATTCCGAGTTTCCAAAGACACTAAACTATTACGATCCTTTTGTGTGTGTTTTTTGTTATGTACTAAGTATTCCGCAAAATTAATGTAATTTCCATGTACGTCAAGCTTCGGGTCTCTACACCGGGTCCTCCTGGGACTCCGTCAAAATGGATGTGGTCTGCACAAGACACAAACATGTGCGGGCAAAGCCCGTGCAGGGGTGAGTATAAACATACTCAGTAGGCACCCCAAAAACCCAAAAACCAAGGGAGTAACTGAAAGGCAACAGTCTGCTCAACCCAGCCAGAGGGAACCTAGACAATAGAGAAAATCCATATCATGACCATCCTCAGCTAAACACAACATGTCAGCTCAGCTTAGCTCATGTGTATGCCCATACATACACCTTGAACAATCCAGATATACACAGCTCATGCCACAAAGCCACAAGAGGTACTGACCTCATCACCAGCAACTGTCCACAACCAGGAGATTACACCTCGAACACTGTCATACCATATGACACTCATCCGAGAGATACACTCCATCGGGTCCCAAACAAACATCTCAGACGCTCACCCGAGAGACCATGCTCGTCGGATAACATCACTGAGGAAACATCGTTGAACCACCATAACCACCAAACTCCTCGGATAGGGGATCGCCGCTAGGGTCCGCTAGGGGATACCAAGACCCACTCCGATATACGTAACTCACAGATAGGGGATCACTCCCAGGGTCCGTTGGGGGATACCACGACCCGATCTGGTATACGTAGTTCTCACAGATAGGGGATCACACCCAGGATTCGCTGGGGGATACCACAACCCGATCTGGCGCTCGACAGAAGCTCCACACTCAGATAGAGGATCATCGTCCATATAAAGATGGTCACGACGATACCGGATCCCTATCTGGTATAACTCGCGATGTTGGGGATCGAACCGACGATTCCATAACCCTACCAAAACCATGAACTGAGTAGGGGATCACATAACCAACGATACTGTAACCCTACTATAAATCACATGCTGAGTAGGGGATCATATACCCGACGATGCCACAACCCTACTGAGCACGGCCCACCGCGTTGGGGATCATATTTCCGATGATGCCACAAACCCTACGGGGTTAACCTGCTAGATAGGGGATCACCGCCCATAAATAAGCGGTCACAGTGATACCAAGAACCCAATCTAGGTAAAGATGCTAGAGGATCCACTCCGGGCCCTCCGGAGGGATACCACAACTCTAACAGATTAAACATCCCATCGAGAGGATCACAAACCCATACGAAGGTTGTGATGCCACACGAACCCTCATAGGAACGAACCAAGGGAGAACCCTCAACCACTGCTGGTCCAAACGTTGCTAACCCGAGCGACCCGCCAAGACACCACACTGCGCACCTCCTAAGCCAAAACCGAGGCCACCATCACGTTCCACACGGAAAAACACGCAGGATAGGCTGTTTACTCGCCCGAAAAGGAGCACCGGTAAAAAAGGCACTATTCACCGTAGCTAGATCGTGCGGGGACCACACAACGATCCCGAAACTCATTGAGCGGACCATACCAAAACGATCCCCTCGAAAAAACAAGTGGAATCGACTACTCGCTCATCCAAAACAGACACCAGGTGAAAAAGGTACTATTCACCGAAGGCCAGCTCGGGTGGGGCCCATGCCTAGATTCTGAAACTCATCGAACGGAACACACCATTGACTTCCTCTCAAAAAAACACACAGGATCGACTATTCATCCGCCAAAATCGGACTCTTGGTGCAAAAGCTAGGTTTCTCCGCAAACCCCAAAACCAGGCCTCGTGGGGCCCGCACCCTGTTCTCAGTCCCAACACCCGGAAACCATCTCAAAAAGTCCTTCGTACCATCAGGGTCCCAACACCACTGACGGCACGTCAACCGGACGCTCCGAGTAGAAGTTACAACGGCCCGAAGTCGTAAAATAATAAAATAATATTATTTTATACAACGTTTCTAGCTCCCGGGCCACGATCTCGAACCTTTAAACCCTCGAACCCACATCGGAGGGTTTGCCTCATTGTCAGGGTCGCATCGCCACAAACGGCGCGCGAATCCGACTCCCGAAGTGCACGATACGGGGGTTTAAAGACCCCCCGTATGCGAAAAGAGGCCGAACCGGCCCCGACCGGCCGGTCCGGCCGGCTTGGACCGGCTACCGCCGCCGGCCTGCCCTGGCCGGCGACGCTCCGTCGTGCCGGTGCCACACCGGCGGAACTTCCGCGGACCGTTGGTGGCACCCCGGTGGTCCGTTTTGCGATCCGGAGGTGTCTACACGACCCTCGGGACCCGATCTATACTACAACGGCTTCAATTTACAGAAAAATGCAGCAAAAACGGGATCGGGGGTTAAAACTCAAATCCGCCTACCTCGCGGGCGAAACGCCGACGTTCTGGCTCAGATCCGCGCTCCAGAGCTTCCGATGCGCGCTCCTGGAACGTCCTCCGTCGAATTTCGAGCTCGTGGGTGCTTCTTTTGCTCGATTCGGCGGAGCGGCGGCGAAGAAAGGCGAAGAACGCCGAGAGGAACGATAATGGGGGGGGGGCTGATATTTATATCAGCCGCCCGCCGGCGCCAAACCCGCCTCGGACCCGACGCCCAATGCAAACAAAAGTAAGGTCACCCCTAGGGTAAACGCACCATTCTGAACACAACTGCGACCTCAGATTTTCCATCCGAGACTCCGTTTAGAAGTTATTTGAGCCGACGCTCGCACACTAACTTGCTACTTATTTACGGAAACACCCCTGGTGGCGTTTCTCACTGCAGGCCCGCGCCCACAAAGTTTACACCCCTCCTAGGGTAAAAGGCACGTTCCAGACGCAACCGTGCCCTCAGATTCCCGTTCTGAGCTACCATTTAGGAAATATCACACCCCCGCCACATGCATAGTATAAAAATACTTAATATTTTTATAAAATTAATTCCAGGCACACCGGGCCTCAGAATCGAACGCCGTCTTCGCGCCTAGCTCTGGAGTTATTCGTAGAAATATTCCAAAGTCTGACAAGGCCAAAAACCCGAGTCGCTACAAACTATGTCTAAGGACCATTTCATGGTAATAAAGTATCATGAAATCAGAAGAAACCACTCAAAAAGTACACATTTAAAAACAATCCTTTAGAGATTTATTAAAGAAACTTCTAGAAGGATTTTTAAAGAAATGACCAATAAAATAAAATTAGAGTGAGAATTAATAGAATGGAATGGATATGTGAGTAAACTATAAATAAAAATAGTGAAACATTATATAAAATAAATTATCAAACAAATAACCTTAATACCTCATAATAAATAAAGAATAAGGTTAACCCAAAGAATGGAAATTGTATTAAGAATTCCCTTACCTTGGGTTTGTCTAACTTCAAACTGGTCTAAACCTTCTGGTAGCGTAACTCCTAGAACATGATGTTTGGGACCTTGGGGGATTGAAGAAACCTTGCGCGGACTACTAGTGAGGTAAAGATGTTATAGATTCATGGTTGAGGAATTTGGAATGAATTTAATGAAGAATGGAATGGTATTTATTGAAAAAGTTAGGGAATATTTTAATAATTCCCAAAGGACACCTCATTAGTGGTATTTGAAAAACCATGGGATTAACCATGGTATTTGCCTACAGTATTAGCCACTTTGGAAACATTACATATAATTTTACTGTAAACAATTGGACTAGAATTATTACATCATTATTACATCATTAATGATGTCATTAACACACCTAAAATTAAAACTGTATTTTTAATATTCATAAAAAAATCAAATGATTTAGATAAATACCAAAAATTCACCCTAACCATTTTTCGGTGTGTATAATTCAAAAAAGAACTCAATTTTTGAAAAAAAAATTATATATATTATTAATTTAATTTTTATATATAATCATAAATAATTCAAAAATTGAAAATTTTAAAACTATAACGGCTTCAATTTCACATTGAAAAATTTACCAACATGTCATTATCTTAAATAATTAAGAAAATAAAACAATAATACAATTTATATTTAATTATTTTCATTTTACAATTAATTAGGTTATGTGACTATTCACTAAAAACAAGTTGGTTCCATCAGACTCCAAATAACATACTGAAAACAATTATAAATGACTATTTTTTGAAATTAAAAACATAGAAGCTGCAAAATTATGTTTAAATAATAGTTATAAATATCAACTTAAAAAAATTTCTTGCATTTCATTTTCTAATCCTTGGGGTGTTACATTTTCCCCACCTTTTAGAAATTGCATCCTGGAAATTTTATTTACACATTAAACATGTGAGGGTGAATATCCCTTATAGCATTTTCAGATTCCCATGTTACTTCTTCAACCATGTGGGTTTCCCACAAAACCTTCACCTAGTGGATTAACATATTCCGCAATACATGTTCACTTTGATCAAGAATCTGAAATGGTTTCTCTTTACAAGAACAGTTCTCTTCCACTTGAATTGCTTATGGTCCCAAGACATGAGTTAAATATGGAATATACTTTCTCAACATCAAAACATGAAAAAAATTGTGTGCTTGAGACAAACTCGAAGGCAAAGCTACTTAGTATGCAACTGCTCTAACTTTCTCTAGGATTTCAAAAGGACTCATGAACCCCAGGCTTAGCTTCCCCTTATTACCAAAACACATTACACTTTTCCAAGGAGAGATTTTAAGGAGAACATGACCACCAACCTCGATTGAGAAGTTTTTCCTTCTCTTATCTACATAACATTTCTGCCTACTATGAGCTATACTCATGTGCTTCTGGATTATCTTTACATTATCAGACACTTCTTCTACTAATTATGGCCCCATCAAGATTCTTTCACTAACTTCATCCCAAAACAATGGAGTCTGACACCACTTCTCATACAATCCCTCAAAAGGTCCCATCTGAATACTAGAATGAATACTGTTATTATAAGAAAACTCAACTAAATAAAGATATTGATCCCAAATTCTCAAATAGTCCATTGAAAATGCTCATAGCATATCCTCTAATGTATGAGTCATTATTTCTGACTGCCCATATGATTGAGGATGACAAGTTGTACTGAAATTTAAATTTGTTCCCAATGACTTCTGAAGTCCCTTCCAAAATTTATAAGTACACTTGGGATCCCGACCATATAAAATAGAAATAGGAACTACATGTAACATGAAGATATAATTTAGGTACATTTGAGAAAGCAGGTCCATATACATTGCATATTGAATAGAAAGATAATGTGCATATTTTTCCATCCTATCAACAATAACCCGAATCTCATTTTTACATTGAGAAGTCTTTGGTAGTCCCACCCTATAGTCCATGGATATATTCTCCCATTTCCACTATGGAATCGCCAAATAATGAAGCATCCCCTTCGGTAATTTCCACTCTTCTTTAATTTGTTGACAAGTCAAACATTTCACAGTAAATTCTGAAATATCCCTTTTTGTTCTATCCCACTAGTAATAATTTTGGAGGTCTCTTTACATCTTAGTATATCCAATATGAACTAAAAATTGAGAACTATGAGCATCACACAAAAAATATTTCTGTAACTGGGAATCATAAGGAATATAAAACCCTTTTCCAAATCCTAAAACACAGTCTTTATCAAGGTTAAATTCTTGAAACATACTGATTTTAACCAAATCTAATATTTTCAATAGCTCACAGTCTTCTGTGCTTTCATAATCCTGTATGATAACAATGACTGCACTGAAACCTAAAACAAAAAAGATGTATTCTCTACACCAATAGCTTCTAAGACAATATTCATCAAATCATTAAGAATGGAATCATGTTCCAAACATAACACGGTTAATGATGTATGTTGTTTTCAACTCAAGGAATTTTCCAATTAGTTCGATTTTTCTGGATGATCATTGTTCATGCAATCATTATCATTTATCAGTTCAATACATCTTCTCTTCCACAGGTTTAATTCCTTCTAAGTGAATATATTCTTCAGACTTTTAAGTTCAATATATATTTGACATTTGGATCTGTATAAATGATGCCTCCAAATTTTCAAAGTGAAAACCACAGCTGCCAATTCCAAATCATGTGTGGGGTAATTTAACTCTTGAGGTTTTATTTTTCATGAAGCATAATCAATTATCTAATCATACTAAATCAAAACACAACCAAGTCCCTTTAAAGAAGAATCATTGTAGATGACAACCTCACCATTTTAGGAAGGAAACGCCAAAACTAGAGCATTCACCAATCTCTTCTTCAGTTCCTAACAACAAACCTCAAATTCTTCTATCCAAATAAATTTAACCACTTTTCACATTAACTTGTTTAAAGTGCTAGATAACCATGTAATATTTTTAACAAACCATTGGTAATAACCTACTAATCCAACGAAACTATGAATCTCTATAACATTTGTTGGTCTTAGCCTTTCATCAACCACTTTTGTTTTTCAAGATCAACTGTTATTCAATAATTATTTACAAATGTTCCCAAGAAAAGAAATATGTTTCAACCAAAAATCACACTTGATGAATATTATTTATAGATTATTTTCTTTTAATGTTATCAAAACAACCCATAAAAGTCTTTCATGATCCTCTTTACTTCTAGAAAATACCAAAATGTCATCAATAAAGAAAAAAATAAATTTATCCAAGAAGTCATTAAATATTCTATTCATAAGATTCAGGAATATAGAAGGTGCATTAGTTAACCCCAAATAAGTAACAAAAAAAATTTATATTGCTCATATCTAGTAAGAAATGATGTTTTTAGGATGTCTTCCTCCATCACCTTCAGTTGATGATATCCTAATCTCATGTCAATATTGGAAAAGTACTAATCTCCCTGGAGCTGATCAAACCGGTCATCGATTTGAGGAAAAGGATACTTTTTATTAACAATGATGTTATTCAAAGCTATATAATCTACGCAAAGTCTCATGAAACCATATTTATTTTTAACGAATATAACAAGAGCTCCCAATGGTGATGTTCTATGACGAATGGAGCCTTTATCAAGAAAATACTGCAATTGATTTTTCAATTCAAGAAATTCCATTTGATCAACAAGATATGGGGGTTTTGAAATTGGATTTGAATCAGGAACTAAGTCAATTGTGAATTCAACTTCCCAATCTAGTATGACTCTAAGTAAATCATCAACAAAAACATCAAGGTATTCATTTAAAACTGGGAGATCATTAATCTTAATAGTTCCCTTGTTTTCCAAAATATGAGACAACTAACTTTCATTTACATCTTTCAACAGTTTAATATCTTCATGAAATGTTGACAATTGTATGGTTTCGTTCTTGTATACAAACTGAAACTCTTTTTAAAAACAAATTCTTTAGCTCTATTGTCAGTCATACCATGAAAAACGGAAATTCAATCCATTCCCAGAATAAAATCAAAATTGACTAAGGGTAAAAAAAACAAGGTTTTTAGATAATGTCTTTCCATACACCATAATACAAAGATTCATATAATTATTCTTTGTTATAGAATTCCCCCTGGTGGTTTTGAAACAAGTTCTGGTCTCATTTTTTGAAGTGATATTTTAAAATTATAAGACAATTTCTCCGAGATGTAGTGTGTAGACCCCGTATCAAACAAAACTTTAGAAAAATCTGAGTAAAAAATTAAAGTACATGATTAAACACCATTGGATGGATCAGTATATACTAACATAGTCAAAAATTAACTCACTACGCCATTCTACATATAGTTAGGATTCTTTTCATCCTTTGGATCTCTCTTTGGTCAGGCATTTGCATAGTGACCTATCTCACCACATTTAAAACACATAAAGGTTTTTGTATCGGGTTAGCCTTAGGATCATTTTCATTATAATCTCAGGTCATATGTTCAAACATAACACATTAAAAACACTTCCCAGTTTTAGTAAGGTATTCCCCATGGTGCTTTTTCCCATACTTTTCACAAAATATAACCTTTATTTTCTTATAATCAGATTTATTTGGTTGATTTTTACACATCACTTTCCATCTAGACCTCTTCTTATCCTTGTTTCAAAAATGCATGTGATCATCATAAAACTTCATCTCTACCCTATCAGGTCATCAGTCATGTTTTTCATGAATATTGAATTTAGAGGAGGCCAATGCCCTTCGATACATTGGATTCAATTCTGTGTAAAAGTGGTTGATTTTGAAATCAAGATCCAGAATTTTTTTTGGAAAATACCTTGCCATACATGAGAATTTCTCTTCATACATAGCAACTGAATCTTCTTCCTTTTTCTTCAATTCAATGAATTTCTTCTCCATCCTATGTCACCCCACCATAGGAAAATATTTTTCAAGGGAATTATATTTAAATTCATCCCACTTTAAGAGATCAATATCTTCTCTATCCCTAATATTCTTTACCAATGACCACCGATGATCATAATCACCATAAAAAATATAAATGGAAAGACTTAAATTTTTATTATCCGAACATCGCATAACTGCGAATATTTTTTCAAGGGATTTAATCCATCATTCTGCTGCTACTGGGTTAAAAGATCTATTGAAAATAGGAGGATGTTGTCACATAAAATTTTCCACTGTTGTCATGTTCTGTTTCAGTACCTCTTTTTTTATCTTGTATGGATGCCACCATCTTTTATTGCATGCCTTAGCTGAGCCATTACTATCACAAACTTCTCAGTTCCAATCCCTAACATATTAGGCTGTAGATTAGGATATATATCATCCTCTTGGTGCCTTCCTACTTTAGATTCCCAATATCTTCTGTGGAAACCCTTTATGTACAAACATAACGTAGATAAAGCAACATGGTAACCCATAAATTATATAACATTTGACATTACCATAGTGTAAAAACCAGTTATGGTATTATTTAAATATCATACCAACCCCAAATGTTATAAAAAACATCCTCTGATACCATCTATAAGAAGAAAACCTTAAAACGTTACTTAATCTTAAATTTTAGTCAAGAGTATAAATTTTTAAATATTGGGGATATTTTTGAGTTTATAGTTTTATATTATTAGGATACCTTACATACATAACATTCCACGATCATACAAGAATATGCTACTAAAAACAATTTCCATTTTTATCAAACTATAAACCATTAAAGCTTAAAACGTGATTTCATTGGAAACCCTCTATATCAATCATCATGAATCCATTATTTCTCTTACCCATCCTTATAACCTATAAAAACCATTTTAGAAACTTGGGATGATTTATAAATCTCATTAAGGGTTATAAAAAAAATCATTAGATAATTGATAACATAAAAACCACTAAAACCTATAATCATAAAAACTCATATGCATAGAAGCATCATGTAGGTGACTTAGGACATATATATCATATCACCCTTATATTAACCCTTACACATGGAATACAATTTTGTTCAACATCCATCCCTAGAGTACCCAATGCATTGGAGAGCTATAATGGTGCTCACCCATCATATCTTGAGCTATAATGGGCTCAACCAAACATATCTTGATCTATAATGGGCTCAACCCAACATATCTTGAGCTATAATGGGATCAACCCATACTAACTATTTCCAAGGAACATATCATGGTAATATAGAATCATAAAATCAAAATAAACCACCGATGACATATACATAAAATAAAAATCCTTTTGAGATTTATTAAAGATACATTTAAAATGATTTTTAAAGGAATGGCCCCTAAAATATTATTAGAGTGAGAATTAATAAAATGGAATGGATGTGTGTATACACTATAAATACACATAGTGAAAAATTATATAAAAATAATTATCACCCCAATAATCTTAATACCACATAATAATGAAAGAATAAGGTTAACCCAAAGAATAGAAATTGGGTTAAGAATTCCCTTACCTTGGGGTTGTCTTACTTCAAACTTGTATAAATCACCTTATAGTGTAACTCCTAGACCATGAGGGTTGGGACCTTGGGGGTCTGAAGAAACCATGGGAGGACTACTAGGGAGGTAAGGAGGCCAGATCATCATTTATGAAAAATTTTGAATGAATTTAATCAATGAATTGGTTGGTATTTATAGGAAAAGTGATGGAATATTTTAATAATTTCAAAGCGTCACCTCATTAGTGGTATTCACAAAAACATTTTCTTTCTAATGTTATTTTCCCATGGTATTAGCCACATGGGATAAATCACATATAATTTTAATGTATACAAGTCAACCAGAATTATTATATAATTATTACATCATTAATGATGTCATTAACACACAGAACAACAAAACGGTATTTTTACTATTCACTAAAAAATCAAGTGTTTCAGCATAATGTCAAATATTCACCCTAATAATTTTTCGATGGATAAATTTCAAAAATGAATTCAATTTTTTGAAAATAATTTTCTAAATATTATTAATTTAATTTTTAAATAAAATCATACATAACTCACAAATTAACAATTTTAAAACTATAATTGCTTTTATATGTCATTGAAAAATAAAGAAAATTATATTAAATCCAAAGGAAAATAAAATAATAATACAATTAACTATTAATTAGGGTCATTTTACTATTCATATTACTATACATAAAGTTATTTTTACTATTCACTAAAAAACAATTTCTTTCTATCAGACATCAAAAATTACTGAATATAATTGTAAATAACTATTAATCAAAATTCAAAACATAAAAGCTAAAAATTATGTTTAAAGGCTAGTTATAAATATCTACATAAAACAAAGTTTCATGAATTTCAATTTTTTTTAAAAACCTTAGGGTGTTACAACATGGGTACCTCCTCGTAAGATATAGGTTGTTGACTAGACACGAAGAATTACACAACATCGTGGGGATAATATTCCATCGATAACAGATAACCCATAATTTTACACAATAACTGACACAATAATATGAGTAAGTAGTATAAATAAAAAATAATATAATATAGTGTATATAATAACAACAATATTAACCCATTCTCTAAAAAATGGCATAAAATATCCTTTACATAAATTCAATGAGATCACAATATACAACAGATCTATATAAATAATATACAATGGAAAAAATAAAGAAGGAGTAAAATTTAAAAAATGGGTCATGAATTATATCTCGTAATCACCCCAACCAACCTACTTCCCCTATACAACTATACTATGTAGGTTTCTTTCCATCATATATATAATTCGACATAGAGACATCATGTGCACCATGATACCCATGATGTCTGTGAGTATAAGCCTAGTAGAACATCACCAACCAATCCGTAGCATAAGTAAAGAAGTAATATTAAATTGTATGTGATGATAGAAAATAAATACACAAATAACCATATAACTTAACTAGACATTTTTCTCTAATAATGCTACCATGAGCTCTATCCCTACCTATTTAAGAAAATTTTCAAATGAAATGAATTTCAAAAATATGAAAAAAAACCAATAAATATAATTTACCTTATCACATAATTCATAGGCTCCTCCATCACCACAAACCTAAAATGCAGAATATAGGTAGGTCACAGTCAATAATGCAGACCCTTCATCATAGACTCTCGAGATTCTATAATCAATCACACTAACCCATCCCCATACACTATAAGGTGTTCACACTTTATCCAACTTACCCATCTCTAAAACTCTATATAGGGTAAATTAAATCACATAAAAACATCCTTGTGGGATCTAGTAAGTTCCCACTCATTCACACTAATACATCCCAGTGGAATATACAGATTTCATAAAAAGTATAAAGAAATAATAATCACATACACAAAAATCACTCAAGTAAGGGAAACTTATACAATTATAACCCATCCTGATACCCCACTCAAAATTGGAATCATCACAAGGGAAATGAATGATATCACTCTTGGTCATCAAAACATCACACTTCCAATAAATCCATATCACTAATAACCATCTTGAAACGTTAGATGAGTGAAAGCATTATCCTACCAAATATCTTTATCCCTTTCAGAACTAAAATGGAAATTTCCAAAATAAAACACCCAATAAGTCAAACTTATCATTATAATTGATATAAGTCTCTCATTTATGTATTTAAAGGTACAAAATAAAGAGGATTCACTACCTTAAACACTACATTGTTTATCACACACACAATTTCCAGAACTGAACCCAGACATCTCATTCAAATCTAATTTTCTTAAGAGGGAAGGACGGACTATATACCTAATATAATGATCACATTTTTAATTTTATGGAAACATAAATCAATATACATTCCTAATTGACCAAATATATCTATAAAAATATCACCCACTCAATTCAACACCTAAATTATTGGTCTTCTAGGGCTAGACACACCTATATGAAATTCAAGGAATAAAATTTTATATATGTATCATATCATGGTAAAGACTTCTTAACTCAATAATGATTGATATAAACCATTAATAACCACAAATTTCAACTATTAAATGTAATATTGTCCCTAAAAGATTATATGGAATTTATAAATAAGAATTTACATCCGGAGAACCAAGAAAAAGAATAAGGATATAAGAATTTTGGGAACAACTGGATTTAACCTATAAATAAGAACCAATCACAATGAATAGCATTTAAAATAAATAGTAAATGAGTGGTGTGATGTCCAAATTTCCATGTAGGGAGCCCAAAATCACTTGGTTTATATGGGGGTTTTGGGAGAAGAAAATAGATAAAATAAGAGGGTTATTGGTTATAGTGACCCATGATTAATGTACATAAACATTAAATTATTTTTTAAGAATATTTATTATTTTACAGAATAACATGCCTATAGACCATATGAGTTTATTGTATTTGGAATCATGTAATCATTATAAGTGGCCTATAAGTGAACTACATCATCTCACACTACATTTTTATTACTTGAACCCTTCTAAGACACATCATATATAATATATATCTTTATAGACTGGCAAAAGGAATCATATGAAAGGGTGATCTTAGATGATTAGTAAGGGTAAACAAGGTATGTACATAAGCATAATCCAGATCAAATGTATATTGTAACATGAGCACAAACTTTGAAAAATATTCCATGTATATCAACGATCAAAATCATTTGTCATGACATAAATATTGACAGTTCATATGACATGAATCATATGGGAATCAAAGATAATGACCCATGCGAGAGTAAAATTGGTATAACACATATATTTGTGGGATACAAAGAATAATATACAAAATTATATCAATTCTACCTACCATTACAATTGTAACAAGTTATTCTAGGTCTAATCACCTATATACCTTCTTTGAGATTGGGAGACCTCTCGTGTACCCTTATTTTTATGTATTTGGATGGCCTCCTAGGTACCCGATTATATAGGGCTTAGGATTCCCTTATATATAAAATTTTTATGTATTTTTCTGACCACCCATGTACCCTTTGATCTCATATAACATTTATTGTTACCTAATGGATTGGAAGGAGATATAAGTCTCACCCATCACATGATGAAATCATACTGATGTGTGACACAAGATCATAAACATTCATCATATCATAACCCATGAAATGAAATACGTTTCATAAACATTTCACCATATCATAACCCATTTATAAGAAAAATGTTTCATAATAATTTTATCATATAATAACAAGTCAAAATAAAAGGCTTTCATAATCAATTTATCATGGAATAACTCATGGATAGGAAATAGGTTTCCCAAAAAACCACTCTTCATAAACATAAAGAATTCAAAGAAACAATAATAATGATTTCCATGTATAATATTACTATTAAGGAATGATTAATACCAACATATTTCATCATTGATTGAAAATAATTTTGAAATATCATATAAAACATTCTTGTGGAAAATATCGTTTCCACTTTGAAAAATTATTTCAAAACAAATGTTATACTTTCTGTTTTAAAAACACTATAAGAACAATAAATTTTAAATAAAATATTGAAAATAAATTCTTTAAAAATATTCATGTAATCTTTAAAATGATCCTTCAATTAAATTATGGCCACGACAGTAGATAAATATGTAAAAGAAGAACATTCCTTTTGCATAGAATTTGTTTTAGAAAAGTATCTTGGACCAAAAATGATAAGAAGGATACTTTTGAAAACATTTTTTAAAAAGGTAAAACATTTTTAGAAATTTATTTTTAAAATAATTAGATAATAGTATAATATTTTAAAAATATTTTTTCAAAACATGATTTTGGAAGAAAATAGTTTTTCGATCAATGAGATAAATAATATTGTATTATTTTAAGAAAAAATTCTTAATTATATTGAGGAAATAATAGTGTAATAATGGTAAATTTTCATTAATATATCATTAATAACCACATAATATTAAAATTAATTAGAATTATTGAGGTTTGGATCATAAGATTTCATCAATGGAAGTATAATCATAAACAATCCCAAAAATGTTGAGATTATAGAAATAGACTCTTAACACACTAGTAACCTTGAATCCTAATCCCCATGAAATAATAACATTAAATTAATCATAAATAACCATGAAAATAAGTATATTAAATATATAATATATCGAATGACTACTGTATACATCACAAAAAATAATATTCGTACAAAAAATTATGTGTGTCACAAAACAAATTGAGACAAAATTACTAAAATTATTTAGTAAATTTGAAAACCTAATACCATGAAAGAGAGGTTATAAAATTCATATTTAAATAAGAAAAAAATAAATTGTAAGAATAATAATTTAAATTCATGGATATTATATACACCACATATAAGAAAGAAGAGGGGAAAATAGCATGTTTCTCACAAATGTAATAAGTGAGACAGAGATACCTTACCTTCAATATTGAATTCCATTGTACTCATTAAATCCTCAAATATAACAAATTTTAGTTTATTATACATCTATTATATATCTTCTTTCATTTATATAATACTATATATGATTTTCTTATAACCATTATTACCCGTTTATTAACAATTTCTTGGTAATGTTATGTTTCATGTAATAACTGCTTTGTTTTTTGTACACGTTGTAGCTTGTTATTATTTTTTACTCTTAATGATATAATGATTTAATAATATATATATAATGATAATTTTTATATTAATCTAATATATATAAATTATATATTTATTTAATGTAATAGATAATATTTAGTGACAGGAAATTAAATACATCTTTCAAGGAGATGGTAGGTCGTACGTACGCATGAACATTGTTTCCATTTTAAATTCATATTGAAATAAATAAAATTATATGTGATTTTATTATTCAATAATAATTAGTAATTCATATATATTTAGTATTCTTATTAAACCAATATTTAATATACTTTATGTAAAACTAGAATGAATCACATCACTTTGTGAGGCAAGTCTGACGTACACACGAACAGTGTTATCGTATTTCCAAAAAATGGAAAGCATGAAGGTATGTATGATATAAAAATTCTATAATCATAATATAATAAAAATAATTCTTAAATATAAAATATAAAGATAATTTTAATCATTATTACAATCCTAGATAAGATGTAATGGAAAAACAAACGACATCGGTTCACGAGGCAGTATTCCGTCATACACAAGAATGATGATTTTGTAACCGATTTGATGGATGTGTGTGTGTGGTTGTAGGTTATAACATTAACATACCAACATATTAGTATATTTAAAATAATAATTTTATTATATAATCTAGATATAAAAATAAATTAAGAGTTTTGGGGATGAAATAAAACAAAAAGGTTTGTTGACTACTATTACCACTTTTTCAGTTATATTTTTTTGGTTTACACCAAAGGACTCCCTTGGTTGGATATATTTGAAAATTAAAGATTATAGTATTATTTTAGGATATATAGTTATATATTTGGAAAGATATTTTCTAGGAAAAATGGTTTGAGAGGTGTTATTATAGGGGGTGAGAGGGTGTCCTTTTAAAAGGGAGTTGAGTGGAAAACATGTAAATTGTCTAAAATGAGAATTCCACCCATTTTTTTCACATAATTTAGATCTAATAATTGATGAATATATATTATATAAGGTCTATGGTATAAATATTTCATAAAAATTGGATTTTCATAAGTTTCTATTCCATTTCCCCCTTATGTTCAATTTTTAATACCTTAGTAAACTTGTTTTTCTTTTAATTGTCATTATCATTTTTAATTGTTTCCAATAATATGATTTTAAAAAAATTAGATTTGACTCATTATAAATTATAAATTTTTATAATTAAAATTATGATATCCAAATTTGTTAACTCAGTTCATTGAATTATTTTAAATTAATTTAATATTTATCTCGTAGACTCGATGACGTAACAGGGTTATAAAGTGAAAATGCTCAAAATTTTGATTCTTTTTTACATAAAATTTCATTGTTAAATTTAATAAAAAAACCTAAATTGAATTAACATGTGTATAATTGAAAGAATTATACATTACAAATAATTTAAAATATAATTTAAATTTATAAATTATAAATACGAATATGTGATTTTCATTTGAATTCACTATTATTTACCATTCAGCAAAAAATGAAATGTTTTTGGAAAAAATACAAAACATAATCCAAAAATAATTTTTATATTTCTATTTAAAAAATTTAGTTTATTTTATCAAATTAATTTTTTAAAAGTGTGAAAATTATGTTTTAAAATGAGAGCACCAATAAAAGGTGACATAACCACTTTCTATAAAAAATTATTTTTAATCATGACATCATATTTATACATATATAATTTTTAGAAAACCTATAATATGAATTTTAGACATTTTATTGAATATATAATATAAAAAATATCATTAAAATCATAAACAAGAAGTGTTTTGGTTAAATAATTGTTTAAAACCCACTTTTTAACATGTAAATACTCTTTTAGGAAATGATTTCCATTGATTTTAAAAATGGTTTTATTTTAATTTATAATTAATTTGAAATTGAATAATTAATTATACAAACATGTGTAAACCATATTTTTAGAATATTTTTAATCTTATTCTTGATAAATATTTCATATACTTGTTAATAACTATAATAGTATGTCATGTTTGGTTTAAACATGGTGTTGCAAGTAGTGAAGGCTAAACCTAGAATTTTGTATAACATAACACAAACATAGTTTTCCATGTAATGAAAGCTAAAAATAGTTTTTAATGTAGTTAAATACTAATTTTATTCATATAAATAAATATTCACTTTTCAAGTATGAAAGAAAATCTATCGAAGTATTTTAATTTATTTTGTTAAAACATCATACAAACTTGCAGTGTTACATTATTCCACTATTTAAATAAATTTACCCCAAAAATCATTTCAGGAATTAATGTTACCATACATAAAGCTTCCTTTCATATACAACTACATAATAAACATGAATGCAAATGCTTCCTTTAAAGAGGGAATGTTGGAAACACAAGGGTTACCAAAATTAACTCATAATGAGGCTTCCATATAGGAAAAAACAACTGGGAAAAAAATATTTTGATATTGAATAAAATAATAAATTATTATAGAAACTAATAGATATCATTGGTAAAAATAATTTTTTTTCATCTTGATAAAGATAAAAATTAAAAAACAATAAATTTTTGTTGACCTAAAGGACCATTTGATTTATCATAAATGAAGGTAATAGGATAAATTTTTTAGTTTTGAGAACCTTTTTATAATATTTATGGGTATAAAAAATAATATATACTAAATTTATTTTATTCCATTTCATGTTAACAATATAAATCTATAGTTTTTCATTGATCAATTTCCACATCATCTCTTATCCAATGAAATGAGCTAAATTTCTCATTCCTAAATCACTAACAAATTATGAGATCTATAAATAGAATTAAAAGTCATTTAAACTATCCTTAGTTATCATCTCAGAAAAATGGTTAGCATAAGTTATTTAATATGGATAAATATTCAAACTATGAAACATTGATCATAGAAAACCTATTTATATTTTAATATTAACTATTTCATAAATGGTTAATCCATATTTACCCTTCTAAAAGATGAAAATACAAAATAATAGAAAGAGGGTTTCTAAACATCCCAAAATTAGTTTAGCATTGATCCACCATATATAATAATGTAGATCGTGATTTTTATATACCGAAAATGTGAATATATTCATTGTTTATTCTTTCAAAACATAGTAATTACATGATTTACTGTAAAACCGTGTTGAAAATATACATTCTACTTCATTTATTATATATTAACTTATCTTATAAAAAATACTTTTTATTGGAATCTCAGTTTATTCTATCTATTTATAGGATATGGGATTTCATTATTCAAGAATCCAAGTATAAAATCACATGAAATTTCACTAATAAATGAACAATAAGATTTATATAGTGCTCATTTATAAAAAATCAAACATTAAATTCCCATCTCAGAATAGGAGGATAATTTTTCCCTAATTATCATAGTTCACTTTTTCTATTATGGTAGTATAAGATTTCCCTTTTTTGTGTGTCTTTGATTGTTTTTTGTGGATTATCATCCATATTAAACCTTGGATTTATTAACTTATGAGAATAATTACCAAACTCCATTTTATTGAAACATTAAATTGTAGGAGGAGAATTTTATATGGATTTCTAATTATTTGCATCATTGTATAAATTTTTCCCACCACATAGGAATTTATCGACTGGATGACATATCCTTCTACACATAAAATGTTTAGTGGTCCCCTTATGAAACGTACCTCTATATTTCTTCCCACACTTGGCACATAAAGGAAAAACATCTTCTTCTCTACATGGTTACTTGATTTTCCTTTTAATTAAATCTTCCCATTATTTTCTAAACCATGAGATTATCACACAACTATGACCTCCATTTAAACCTTCATAAAACACCAAACAATCTCTTCATAACTACTGAAGTATATTATGGAAAACATCTTTTAGAGACTTATTTTTACTCTACTAAATAATAAATCAACATTAATTTCAATTTAGATGATAATACAAAAATCATACCTCTCAAGTCTTGTAATCATTTCCTCATAGGTACCAACTAATTCATCATCCAATTTATTTAGTTCCATGTAATTGTTCTCTATATTCATATTAATATCATGAGAAAAGTTCTTATTGAAAAATATTTTCATATACACTTCAACATTCATGGAGTAAATTTCATCATATTGCCTCGTATTCTTGAAAAGAATCCACTATCAGCCTGCTTCATCTTCTAATTGTTAAATATCTATAATGACTATACAATGTTCCAAACAATGAAGAATATAAAATATAATTTCATTGCTACTGATCCTTTTTAATGGAACACGTGGTTTAAAAGTCTAGTAGAAAAATGTGAATGTTTCCTCCTAAAGGAATCTATAGAATGTTGTTCCCTTCATTGCACACATAGGAGTCAGGAATAAATCATAGCTTGATAATTTTATTTAAGAATAGAAATGGTATTTTTCATTCCATATTTATAAAAATTAGAAATCTTTTCATTATATGTACACTTAGAATAAACACATTTTTGTCAAGTTCTATCCTCTGACTAAAACCTGAAACTAGATAATCATAAATGCTAATCGTTGTAAAAAATCACATAACCAAAAAAATCATGTAAAGGTTTCCCAAATCATGACTTGTTTATTTAAATATAAAACACCTTAAGATTATCCTAGGATATTAATAGTCACCATTAGTATAAATACTTCATTATGGTTGGAAAATAGTTTTTAAAATTCCAACTCATATCCCATGGGAGTGTCAATAATGGTATAAAGTAAGACCCGTTATCAAGATAATCTTCCCGATCGAGTCTAGATCAATACAGTGTTTTAGATTTTGTTCCCCCTATATAAATTTTTTATAGAGAAAGATCAACTTGTAGTTTAAAAATATTTATGTAATTTCTTGGAAACCACTAGTTGAATATTTTACAAAATTCTAGAAAATTTTTCTAACCATTAACTCATCCTTAGACATATCCTTTGATACATCCCTAAACATATCCTTTAAAATATCCCTTGGGATATCACTATGGTTTTGTCAAAATATTTTTCATTTTTTAATTAATCCTTTTCAATGATACCAACTATAAATACCATGGATTTTCAAAAAAAATACATTACATAATTGTTTTGTAAAACTAATTTCATTAACCAAGCACATGCCCAAAGAACATTTTATTTTAGTGACTTTGGAAACATGAAACATATAAATTGGTCCATAAATTAGAAACATTATATCATACTATTTTCTCCAAAACAAGACCCCTTCTTATACACATCATACATAATACAAATAATCATAACATGTGGAATGGAAACACTAGAAAGGGTTATCTCATATGATTAATAAAAGTAAAAAATGGATATTTGTAAGAAAAATCATGAGCATAAGGGTATAAGGACAATAAAAAAACATTTTAAAATCATAACCTATATATTAAAGATCATGATCATGTGTCATGGAATAATTAATGGTAGTTCATAAGACTATAATCGTATGGTAATCAGCGTTCATTATTCGTGAGGTGTTAACATTGGCATAAACCTAGATTTGTAGCATAAATATAAACATAGAAAATGTTATATCATGGTTAACTACCAAGACATTCAAACCAGGTTTTTTTGAGTTAATATCCAATGAACCTACTTCTATAATTTGATGATCTCGCATGTACTCTCTAGTTTTGGGCTTGGGATAGACACCAATGTTCCCTCCTGTTGCATTCATAGGATGACCCCACATGTACCCTCTTTTTTATGTATTGGTATTACCACTCAAATATAGTTTGAGATCATAAAACATTTATCATTACACAATTCATTGGAGGGAGATATAGGTCTCACCTGGAACATAATGATATCACACATATATGTTCCACAATATCAAAAATATTCATCATATCATAATATATAAAATGAAATGGGAATCATAAATAATTCATCATATCATAACATATGGTAAATAGAAAGGTTTCATAATAATGTAATTATTAAATAAAATGTGAAAAGAAATGGGTTTTATAAATATTTTATAAAGGAATAACCTGTAGAAGAGAAACTAGTATCACTAATAACTTTCATATTAAACAAAAAACAATTCAAAGAAAAAATAAGAGTGGTTTCATTGTAAAATATTCCCAATAAGGCATCATTAACTGCAATGGATGTCTTCTTATTTGGAAAATAATATTTAGTGACCATTTAAACCATTTCTTGAGAAAAATATCCTTTCCTCTGTAAAGAATTATTCTTAAGAAATTTTTGAAAACATTTTTCTTTTAAAAATGGAATAAAAATAAAAATATTTCAAAATAATAAGAAAAAACTTTATTTAAAAATATTCCTGTCAAATTTTAAATGAATATTTAAAGAAATTATGATCATGATGGAGGATAATTCCATACATTCTGACTATCCAATTTTCAATATAAAAAGTATGAAAATTTGTCTTGATTGAAAAAAATAAAATTAATTTTCAAACCATTTTATAAAAAGGAAAAAATTGGTTAAAACTTTCTTCTATAAATTATAAGAGGATATTATAACATTTTTAAAGATCATTTATAACACATGGTTTATAAATAAAACAAATATTATACTATAGATTGAAATAATGTAAGATTTTATTAAAAAAATTCTTAATTGTATTAAGTACCAAAGAATGGATTCATGTTAACATTACATGAAGATATCATGAATAAATATTACGAAATATAATTCATGATAATTATTTCGATATGGATCATAATATTTCATCAATGTATGTATAATCATAAAAAATCCCAATAAACAATTATATTACAAGAATAAAATCTTACTACTTTGGTAATATTGAATCATAGTCTACGTGAATGAATGAAATTATGTGGATATAAAAATATAATGAAAATAAAAATATTAATCATATAATATCTCAAAAGGGTAGTAGATAAAACTCATAAAATAATATAGGTTCTGAACATAACATGTGTCTAATAGAAGGTAATTTGAGAAAAAATTATCTTACAACTTTGGTTACTTTGAAACTGTAATCCCATGAAAAAGGTATCCCCAAAGGGATATGTAAATACCTAAAATTTCATGTATATTAATCATAATTTACCTTGATTTGATGTTTATACACAACACATATAATAGATAGGTGGGTAATATAGAATTTATCTCACCCAAGAAAAAAAAGTGAGATGAAAATACCTTAACTAATGTATTGAGTTAAATTTTAATCATTTAATCCTACAATATAATAAATATACATTTATTATAAATATATTAAATAACCTAATTATTTTATATACTAATAGTTTTTTTCTTATAACCTTTTATTACCCATTTATTGACAATTTCATTTAAAAGTTTTGATTCAGGTAATTACTGCTTTGTTCTTAATATATGTTTTAACTTGTTATTATTGGTCATCTTATATAGAAAATGATTTAATAATATAAAAAATTTTAATCATGATATTATTTTAACATATATTTATTATATATTAATTTATATTAATCAATAAAATTTAATGATAGGAAGTGAAATACACCATCTTTGGAGACCATAGGACGTACGTATGCATAGATGCCATTTTAATTTTCTTTTTCATATTGAATGAAATTAAATTATATGAGATATTATTATTACAAAATATTTTTTATTTACAATTTATTTTATTATTTTTATTAAAATAGTCCTTAATATAGTCCATCAAATTTGTGAACCGATCACATGACTTCGTGATGTGGTACTCTGGAGTACACACGAATAACAATATCTCATTCCCATAAAGTAGAAAGCATGAAAATATGTTTGACATAAAAATTCACAAACCATAATAAAATCATAAATATCATAGATATAAATTATAAATATAATTTCTATCATTATTACTAGTTGTGATATGTGGTAATGGAAAAAAACTAATGACATCGGTTCACTGGGATGTAGTCTTTCGTATGCCCGGATGTTGATTTCGTAATCCATTTGATAAAAATGTGTCTTTTTGAAGGTTGTACACTTAAAATAAAACAAATCTAAGTATACTAAAGATAATATTAATATTATGTAATCCTGACATGAATATAAGTTAAGATTTTTTAGGAATAAAAATAATAATATCATCTGTTGAGTAACATTACCTCTTCTTTGGGTATCTCTTTTAGTTTTGCACCAAAGAAATATTTTGGTAGGATTCATTCCAAATGTATGTTTTTATGTAATGAATTTAGGTAATTTGAGAATAGATTTTAATAGGTTTTTTTCTGAATTTTTTTTCTAGAAATGTGTAAAGATAGGGGGTGGTGGTGGAATTTTATAAGGGAGGAGAGTGAAAAACTTATAGATTTTTGAAATATAATATTTCACCCATGTTTTTCTATATAAAGTTTACCAAACAATGGAACCATATTTATAATAGATGAATTTGAGTCTAAATATAGAAATAGAATTTTCTTTGGAAATGTTTCATAGAAGTATTTTCCTTTAGTTAAATTTTAGTCCTATGATAAATATGTTTTTCTCTTAATAACTGATATTGATTTTAACTCTTTTCAACAATCAGATTTATAGAAAAATTATGTTATAATTGTTAGTAATTATAAATTAATTTAATTAGAAATATTGAATCCATTTTTTCAAATTAAATTCACTAAATCTGTTGCGATTAATTTAAAATTAATCTAACAGACGAGATGATATAAACAAATTTTAAATGAAAAATTCAGAATGTATGATACATTTTTATATCCAATTCCAATATTAAATTGATTAAAATATCCTAAACTGATTTAATAAAGGTAAAATTGAACTAATTTTACTTTTAAACCAAATTTAAAATATATTTTAATTCTAAAATTAAATTTCATGAAAAGGAAGTTCTTTTTTAAAATTTTGTATTTTTCACTTATCATCCCAAAATGAAATATTTCAAGAAAACAGAAAAAACTAAAATATTATTTTTATTTTCATATTTAAAAAAATTAAATATTTTTTTTAAGATTAAATTTATAAAATTGTCAAAAATATTTTTTAAAATGACTACAAAAACAAAAGGTGACAAAACTACCTTTTAGAAAAAATATAGTTTTTAAGCATATAATTAAGTTTAATTTTTTATCATATCTTGAGAAAATATAATATGGATTTAAATTGTTTTATTGAATATATAATATTAATATATTATTAAAATCAATAAAAAAATTTATTTGGTTAATTTCTTTATAAAATAATACTTATGCTCATAAAAATAGTTTTCTAGGAATAGAATTACCTCTATTTTCAAAATGTATCCATTTTCATTTATAATTATTATTTTAATAAATAATTCATGATATAAACATTTATAGACCATATTTTCAAAATTTATTTCATATTTTTCACACCAAACATTACATCATATATTTTATAACTATAATAGTAGTTTATGTTTAGTTTAAACTCAATGTTACTTGTAGAGTAATCTAAAATCAGATTTGTTTATAGCACATGCTAAATTTATTAATGAATGTAACGCAAGATAAAATATTTGTTTTTATTTTAGAATAATAAATTTTTGTTGTGTATAACAAAATATTAACTTGTATTGGCATGTAATTAAGGACATTAATGAAATTTAATTCATTATAAAAAATCATTAGAATTTGTGGTTTAAGATCGGTGTTGTTATGATTTTACCCTTATAAAAAAGTCAACCACGATCATTTTAAAGTGTGAATATAAGTTCATGACCTAAAATAATCAAGCTAGATCACCTCTATAGCATATTATTTACTTTTTCATGGTATCAAACATATTTCATTTCATGAAATTATTCTTGCATCTACAAATCTACTAGAGTTCTGTCCAAATCCTTATAAACAAACTCCCAAACTATCCTAACACCTAGAAAAACAAAAACAAAGAGATACACATCTCTAGTAAAACTCATATACCATTAAAAAATAATAAAATATGATTTCAATTACATGATTAACCTCTTACTTCCAGATAAAACATTTCAAACCTTACATTGCAAACGTATTTTAATTGTATTGTGTCTTTTCACATTTAATATTAAATTTTTTTATTCATCTTAGTACCTTTGAGTTGATCATTTCAATACACCAAAATAGTTTTTATCTAAAATCAAACTAATTAGTTTTCATAGTGTTCCTTTGATATTTGTTTTTCTCTTAGTCTTGTATAAAACTTCTTCATATAGGTGTTTTATGAGAATCATTTATTATATTCATCACTAGTTACCTTTATAGGATTGTTCATATCCAAAATTTATAAAAAAATTATTCTACATTTGTAATTACATTAAAAATCTATTAATGAAATATATTTGGTTACTATATAATAATTCAGTAATATATGTCATCAGTGTGTATCTACTACCCAAGGCACATGAAAAAGAAATATTTCTTATAGTGAATAGTACTAAACTACATTTTATGACTTGATTTTTATTTACTTCATTACAATTCCAATTTTAATTCACTTTAATTGCATAAGAAGAAATGTATCATCAATTTTATTACCCTCCCTTCATGTTTTTTGATTTTTAGAATGATGACGTGATAGTTCTACTATCTTTTTAGTTTCAATTAAAACATTAACTTTGTAATTATTCATGTCTAACATAATGATTTAAGATTCATGTTTCTTCATTTCCTTATCAACATAGAAAATCATGTTCAATATATCATGAATAAATTTCTCCAATTATTTAATTTTATAATCCTTGAAAATATTAATGAATGTTGGAGGTATGTATAAGAGTATACTATCATTGGATAAGTATATATACAACTTGAATAATAACTATGTTAATCACATAATTTTCTAGAACAAATTTCTTATGCGAGGACTATCCATGATTCAATCCTTTAGATTTATAGATAATAATAAGGTGGAATTATTCAATAATTTTCACATTAATATCTTTTATAAATCTTCAAAGATATGTTTTAAAATAGTATATCCATATAAAACCTCATGTTAATCCAATATATTCTTGAAAATATATGATAACGTGATGGTATAGACATAAAAGGTATCATTCATGTATCTTATATATGCATCCATCTCACTATCACTTACTTTTAGAGGTTGTTAAAATAGTAAGGTGGAATAAATTGCAATGAAATTCCATTCTTATTATAGTAAAAGTATTAAGAACATGTGTCCGTCTGAAAATATTATTCCAATTATGATATCATTATCATCTAATTTTGATCATATTGGGTTTTTAGTGATTTCTTTTTTATAAAAAATAATTAATCATGTTAGGAATTTTATGGTTATTATAGTTTTATAAATTTAAATTTTTTTCTTAAAATTATCCCACTATTTAAAAAAATCACACCAACCCTCAACCATTAGATTATTAATATCCTATCACTTGTATATTATATTAGTTAGGGATATATTAACCCCTCCTCATATTTTTAGATATCATGTTGTAACTATTCTGAGAGTCCAATCCTTTAGTTATCCAACTACATTAACTCCAAACTATTTGATTTATTGAGTGGACTCCCTTATCCATTCACCACCAACTTAGATTATACTCAACACATTCCTCTAAAATTTAATTGAGTATGTTTTAACAATGTATTTTCTTGTAGTTTTAGTTACGTTAACCCAACTATTTTTGTAGAACTCCCTAATAGAAGGAGGCATCTTAAACAAAGAAAATTGAGTACCCTAAACTACATTTTATTTAGAACATTTTTAGTAGATGGTGTTAATTACATTATATTTAAATTAATGGGTTTTTTATTTTTATATACATTATAACTTAAATATGATTCTATTTATCTTATTTATTATTATGTGGTTGGGCACATAATTGTAATCATGCATAAATAAAAGTAATTTATCATGAATTTATAAATTTTTTACCATACATTCTTATTAACTATCACAAGTGATCATATTCCATCAAAAAATTCACATAATAAAATAATTAACCATATAAGTAAAAATTAAATAAATTTAATTTAATTTCCATAAGTTTTAATATAAAGGTTTATTAATCAATTAGATTGAATTACTCAGACCAGTGTGAATCCCTGAGATGGGGAGGGGTGAATTAGGGATCCCTTTAAACTTTTTATAATTTTATTCTTTTCAATTAAACCTATATGACTAGTTAAAGACTCGATCTACTCTTCTTGTGTCTCTTAGACTTACTTCAAATGATGCTAGAAATATTAAGGCATTGAATACAAGGATATAAAAAGTTTAGTTCAAAGGCTTACTCCTTGATGTGTTAGTTATTCTTCTAAACATAGATTCCCCACAATAATCTTATTATCAATTACAATGGTCGATATCAGGTTCCATTGTATCTATCCAGAGTCCCATAGAAGCTTCTTTATAATTCTTCCTACCGTGTAACCAGAGTCCCACTAGCCTGCTCTAGACTCCAATTGTTGACTTCTTCTCCTCCCTAAATCTCACAGGGTTCTTATATCTCTCAAGTCTCATGAGAAGATTCCTTATTTGAATGCTATTTGATTCACTGTAGATGATCTAATACTCTTTCCCAATGGGATTTCTAAATCAAACATTCCAATGTATCTCTTAAAGAATCTTCAATAACCTTTTGTATGGTCTGTTAGCCTTGTTTAATAATTATGATCACCTTTTAGGACCCGTCCTCAGTGTAATAATGCTCATGAAATTCATTCTTCTTATAATGAATACCTGACCCCACATATAAGTATGAAAATGGGGTACATAACCTCTTTATGAATATAATTTTCAGGAATGATCTTTCACAATATCAGCATTTTCTTTCTTTTTGAATCCTCAATCACTCAGAATTAATAACTTCATTAATTTTGTCTAGCTTTAGTCTCAATTCTCATTCACTTCATGCATAGATTACATTACCTCCAAATCCACTTGGTTTGGGTATCTCACTGACTTCTAACATGTGCAAGTGATTATACATGATTCATGCATTCATAATAACTTTTTTGTAGACTCGAAAATACACTATTCTTGAATGAATAGTTTAGTTTCAATGAGTGTGTATCATGTATGTTTACACATGCACTGTCCACTCAATTTCTTCTTCCTCAATACAAACAATTATTTATTTGGTTCATTGAATACAGACACTTATTATTTAGTTTTGGTTTAATGTGTGTTATTTACATAAATGTACTTCCTTTTTTATGTGTGCATGGGAATTCATGGATGAATGTACATTTTGATAGGATTCTATGGTGATCGAACACAAACTTTTAACTCTTTTCTTCTTCTTCTTATTTCACTAGTCGAGTACAGGTACAATGTCCATTCTATATCGGATATTCTTCAATCCCAGATGGATAGAGGCTTTAGAAAAGGGTTTCCTCCTCCTTCACATGTGCACACACAACTTGGGATTATTCAAATATTGCTTATATTCATATGCATACAGCCCATTTTCATTGCTTCTTCTTTAGAAGCAGTCCCCTATAAACAATATATCAATATGTGAAAAACAGAAGGACGACCTTCAAGTGTCTGTGAAACCAAAGGTCTTATGTTCTTCTTTACTGTGGAAACAGGGGAGCACAAGTTCTTTTTCTTCGTGAACACAGTTCCTGTGGATCATATTAAAATAACCAATGAGGTTTTTGGTTCTTATCGTCATAGAGAATAACAAGTTTGCAAGTGCACCAGTTGCTTACATGTGGAGTTACATTAAGGAAAGCGCAATAAGGGTTCATGAGAACCTGTCACATGATCTTGGGATCCATTACATAGAGGGTGAATCTACTTTGATATTCGAAACAATGATTCAAGAGTGTGTATCACCTATTGAACATATGCAGATCCCTCCAACTTCGCATTGTAGGTCTGTGTGGAACCTATCTCTGTATAGTGCTATATTTCACAGAAACAAGAGATTTTATCAATTATTTTCAACAAATAAATGAGTTGAGGGATACCTTATTTTTTAGACATGGATCACATCATTGGTATGTGTTTAAATTCCTCATGAGATTCCATGGGATTCAAATATTTGAATGCCTGAGATCTTCAGCTTAAAAATATTTGAACGTAGGAAAATTTTTCCCAAATTTTTCAATTCGATCCTCTTCAACTGAGACTTATTGATTTCATATTGTTATAATAGTCATTTTCATGTGAATAGAAAGTCCTGCAGAGCATCTCCTCAAATGGAGAATGTCCTGGCCTCTAGAAACTGCATTTACCTCGGCCTACGCGTATTCTTCGTTTAATTCATATCCATGAAAATTTGGATGCATGCATGTTATCATGATACCCAGGAGGTCATAATGATCCTCTTACATTGTTCAATAGTCATCCATGTTGATCATATCTTCTACTTCGGAATGTTTTAATGGTAGAAGCATGTAGTAGCGAGAGGATGAAGACGATGCGGCTTCACGAGCATCAGGGGGATCAAGTTCAATCATGCAGCTTATGAGATGGACAGATAATAGATATTAGATCGCAAACTAGGGATGTGATTTCCAAACGTGATTATGTGCGGTATTAGATGGATGGCTCATATTTCTTCCTTTTTTTTAAAATCTTATACAATATCGAAATAGAGATGTGCTGATCTATGGTTTAAATATCTATCCACATCAACCCATCGCCAGATTACTCTTCCTTCCATAGTACCTCCCTGTACGATGTTTTGCGCCAAACATATGGATTCTTTGACCCTCGGGCATGATTTGTTCCAACTCCACCTATACATGGATTCTTAGGCCTCTTGTGGGATGGCCTTTCCCTGCTTCCCTGAGCCGTGATTGACCCTTGCGGTCTTGCATGTGGCTTGAGTTGAGGCTTGGTTGGCTAGGTCATGGACAAACCAATTTTTTAAATGAGGCCACAAAATATATTATTCTTTTGTGTAGAATTGAATTTCCACCTCCTCCATGCATGAAAATTCTATTCTACTTCCTTTTTTTCTTCTTGAAAAAACATTATTCTTTTTGAATTATTTTCTTTTTCTTCGTTTTGTTTTGGAACAAGGATTCCAGATAATACTTCATTATAATCCTTCTTATGAATATAATATTATTTCAACATTTTCAAACACTTCACCCACTTAGAAACAAATGGATAGATCTTAAAATTCATCAATAAATCAAGTATTTCATGGCCTTATTTAAATGGTGTAACACAATTTCAATCACTAAAACATTCCATGGAACTTATGATCAGTTCAATAAATCATCTGAATTCACAATATAGAGAATTTCTCAAGCATGGAATCCAATTCAATGAATCCATAACAATTTTACAGACATCATTAGACTTATAAAAACATCATAATATTTATAGAAATTATATGTTCCCATCTCATTGATCACCATGATCAAATATGTCTCTTCACTGAGTTAATTACGTTAATTTTAAATCACATGTTCAATCATCATCACCACATTAATCCCTACCATTCCGTACAAAAATTGGAATATTATTGAAATCAAATAAAAAATTATGCTAAAACATCACCCTTTGTATTTTTTTCAATATCACCTAAGCTCACTTTTTATGGGTCAATATGTGTGCTAATATTTTCTCCCCCTTATTGGAAACCAAATTCAATGGTTTGGTGTGGTCTATTAAAAAACATGTTCTCCTCACTTTAAAGAATATATTATTAAATATTTCTAAGAGAGGGATGATGTCACATGGTTCACTTAGTAGATATACTTTAGTTATTCAAATCTAAATCTACTTTGGCAAACCCGATGTAGAAAACAACAGAGATGTGACCATGGTTTTCAATGTTGTCCATAATCAACCGTACATGTGAAATCTTGCCCCGAATGTTGCAATTATTATCCCAGGGGTTGGAAATAGTCATATTTATCAATTCAATGTTATGTACTTCACATACTTCGCCAAACATATTAACGAATTCAAGTGAAAAAATAAGTCTCTCTCCTTTATCTTGTCTTTTCATCAATCAAACACTCCCCCTTAACTGACATGATATACAGAATTAAAAACATGGGATGAAAGTGTGATTACAATACCTCAAGTTTCAACTTATTGAGATGGTATGAATTTCATGAATTTTCATGAAATAATCATTGATATAATATCTTCTATATTTTCTCCCCCCAAAGGGTGCAGTCCCTTTTATTTACCCTAGTGGAAAATATCATCTGACAATCTTCATGATATTCATGTTAATAATAATACATTTTGGAACACTTCTTGTAATTATCAAATCATGAATAATTATTCTAACTTGTTTTTACCCACTTTGTTCATCCAATTCATCTCTTGATAACTACATTAACCTTCAATTCCATGAAATGAAAGCACACATATACAAAAAAAAATATAATGGAATAAGATGGAATAACTGTGAGATTTTTAATGGGAGAAATAGGGCTACAAATTTTCTCTTAACACAAGAAATCCATTCCTTGTAGATCTAATTTATCTGGTACTCTTCATGCTCATGTATCCTCTCCATTTTACATTTTGATCTTTCATTGTCGTTATGGACCCTTTACTTCCATTCACCTCCATCTTGTTTGGATTTTTTGTCCTTACATATTCTAGTAGTGAAGTAGCATCCAATGGTTCATGTTTTACAATGTTAAATATCTTTATTTGAGAGGGTAAAATTATTATACATTTGTTTTCATGATTTCCAAACTTCTTTCACCTTACAGATAGTACTTGGGAGACACATGGGTTTTCATGTGTTGATAACATCTCATGAAATTATAATTTTTCTTTCATATGGAATGACTTTATTACCCTTTTCCTTTCTTTATTTAGTACTTCATCATCTCCTCATTGTAGTTTTATATAAATTTTAAATTGATTAGGACAAATAAATAAACACTCATTCTTACCATATTATAGTTTTGAGCTTCCACATGAAAACTTCAATTTTTTCAAGTGAACTTTCTTAGTAAACTAATTTTCAATCAATCCTATCTTATCTTGGATTGATTGTCTTTTATTTTCTATTTTCTTCCATTGATTTACATGGATGGTTTGCAGTTATCCATGGTATGAACATACTTTCAATAGTAGAAGAATCTTTTCTTGGTAGTACTTTTGGTTCCATGACCCTTCAACTTCTTGGATTTAAAATCAATGGTCTTGTCGGCTTTCATAATTGAAATATTCTTAGGAGCATTTTCTTTTGGATGTTTATTATAACTACTTCCCAAGGATGCGTCTTATTTCATAGACACCTTTTGTGATCTACTGTTATTTTAATTTTTGGATACATGTTGACATGGACATGTACCAACATTGTGACCACTTATATTGCACACATCATAGATATTATCAAGAATTCCAAATCTGTTTTTAGTATAAATATGATTTTGGATATGTGGATGTTGACTCTTCCTCTCTGGCATGTTCCTCCTAGATATGGGCTTCCTTTGTGATTTTTCATATTTAGGTATGTACCAAAAATCTAATGCACAATTATCAAACTTCTTTCAGCACCAACAATGACCCAGAAACATTGACATCTTGATATCTTTTGTATATGATTGTTTGGTATTCTTCTTGAAGTGATGTGCTTTCTATGGGGAACCATCTTCCAAATTCTTCTTCATATCCACCCTATTCATGGTGGTAGGTATCTCATTACCATTCCTTATCCATACATTTTTAAAATATTTCTTCCGACTTGCTCTATTTGTGGAAACACTTTTAGAAACATGATTACAAGATGGTACGGATGGTACCTTTTTCATGGAGGATGTTTCTAATGGAATAAAAGTTGATCTATTACTCCTTTTGGAATCACAGTCCTCAACGGAAGCTTATGTGGTGACATATCTTCTTCCAGATATTTGGGATGCTATATCTTGGGGTGATTGTTGATTCATTAATATCACCTCTATCTCTAAACACTTCATGTTGAGGGAGTTCTTCTTATAATCAACTTATCTCAACATACTTTCCAAATTCTCATTCAGAATTATCATTTCTTCTTCATTCACATTCCTTAAATCTAGAAAAGATGTGTCAATCTCTTTTACCTTGTTTTCTTTGACTTCCAATTGATAATCTTTTACATATATTAAAACATGGTGCAAATATTCAAATGCATGGAAATATTCTACAAATACCATCTCAAAGAATTATTTCCCACAAATACTTACTTGAAATTTTTCAATAAAATTAGCATGTATTTCATTGAAAAGATAAATTGATTATTGTATTTACTTCACATGTTTTGTGAGAGTGATAGATATTCCAACCCTTTATCCAATGCCTCTTCCATGTCATCGACATCTTCATCTAGCTGCAATTTTTCATCTTGAAGCACTTTGATACTTGTAGAAATATGTCTTTAAATTTCTATAGGGATATTCTTCAGATGTTATTTGAGTACACACTGAATATCACTGATCTTTATATCATCATCACAACATGAAAATGTGTTATCAAAATATTCATAATAATAAAAAGAATTTTCACATGTTTTACTTTTCAGATTACCTTCAGTGGAAGGTGTCTCTCCATTCGCAGTAAGAATCTTCTTCTTCGTCCTTTCTTGTATCTTATTTATATTTTTTATGTCTTAGAAGATATATCCACTTGAGGTTTCTCACTCATTTTATGAAATATGCACTTCATTGAGACTCTCTTGGATCATTTAGAGGTGACTTTCACTTTGATATCAATTGATGTTCCCAGATCAGTGTGGATCACTGAGAGGGGGAAGAGGTGAATCAATAATCCCTTTAAAATTCATACAAATTGATTTTATTTGAAATATAAATCTATAGATATTTAAAGCATCTATCCACTCTTCTTGTGTATCTTAGAATTACTTTGAATGATGCTATAAATATAAAGGCACTGAACACAAGGATATACAAGGTTCGGTTCAAATACCTACTCCTTGCGATGTTGGTCATTCATTCCAAAAAAGATTCTCCACTATAATATTATTATAAATTACAATGGTTGATACAGAGTCCCACTATATCATTCTTAAGTCCCACAAGAGGTTATTTATACAACATCCCACAGTGTTACCAAAGTCCCACTGGCCTAATACAGAGTCCCACTAAAGACTTCTTCTCCTCTTGGAATCTCATAGGGTTCTTGTAGCTCTCAAGTCACACAAGCAGATTCCTTATTTGAATTCTCTTAGATTCGCAGTATATGATTTGATGATCCTTCCCCACTGGCTTTCTGAATCTCACTTTCCCATGTATCTCTTCAAGAACCTTCAACAACCTTTGGTAAGTTATATTGGCCTTGCTCAATAATTCTAACAACCTTTCATAATTAGTCCCCAATGTAACAATGCTCAGGAAATTCCTTATTCTTATGATGAAGACCCTAACTCACTTATAAGTGTTCAAATGGTGCACACAACTTCATCAAGAATATAATATTCATGAATGGTCTTGAAAAATATCATCATTTTCTCTCTTCTTGAATCCTCGTTCACTCAGATATAAGATCTTCTTTAATGCTTTCAAGATTCAATCTCAATTCTCATTCACATCATGCATGGGTTTAATGGAATCCAAATCCACTAGGTTTGTGTATCACACAAACTTCTCACATGTGCATGTGATTATACCTGATTTCATGCATGTATAATATTTTTCTTGTAAACTCAAAAACACACTATTCTTGAATCGATAGTTTAGGTTCAATGAGTGTGTATCATGTATGTTTACACATGCACTATCCATTCAATTTTTTATTCCTCAGTACACACAATTCCTTATTTGGTTCATTGTACCCACACACACTTATTGTTTAGTTTGGGTTCAATGTGTGTTATGCATGTGCATGCATTTCCTTCTTTTCATGTGCATGGACATGCATGGATGAATATATGTTGATATTGGATTTCATTGTACCTGAACACAAACATTCCACTACTTTTCTTCTCCTTCATATTTATCTACTCAAGTACACACCCACTATCCATTTTATATCTAATCTTCTTCAAACCCGAATGGGTATATGCTTTAGAATAGGTTCTACTCCTCCTTCACATGTGCACACACGATATGGTCTTATTCAAATCATTCATATATGCATATGCATACACCCCTCGTCATTCCTTCTTCTTCAAATGAAATCCCCTACCAAAAATATATCAAAAAATGAAAAAAAAATAAGGGTAATCTTCTTCTATTCATTAAACCAAAGGGTTTGAATTATTATTCTTTATGAAAAATAGGGAGCACAAGTTCTTATTCTTCACACACATGGTCCACATGGATGGTAATTATAGAACAAAGGAGGATCATGGTTCCGATCAACATGGAGTACAAAAAGGGTGTACGTGCACAAGTTGCATACAAACAGAGTTTCCTTCATGAAAACACGACAACAGTTTGTGAGAATCTATCTTCTGCTCTCTTATATTATCTCCCAAAAGGTGCAGCTACTTACCTCTTTGCAAGAATGCTTCAAGAGTGTGTATTACCCACTTAACGCCTATGGATCCCTTCTCCTTCATGCAGCATGGTTTTGTGGAACCTTTCTATGTACAGTGCTCTCTTTTAGAGAAGTGAGAGCATTTCTCAATTCTTTTAAAGAATCAAATGAGTTGAGGGAATCCTCCTTTTATATAATCATATCCAAGCATATATACTTGTTCAAATTCCTCATGACGTACCATGAGATTCAAATCATTGAATGATCAAGATCTTTGACATCAAAAAATTCAAATGTGGGATAAAATTTTATGTATCTATCAGTTCATGTCTCTTCAATTTGAGCTTCCTAATTTCACGTGGTAATCATCCTCACGTTCATGTTAATAGGAATGCATGAAAAGAATCTCCTCAAATAGAAAATTTCCCAGCCTCTGGAAACTAAGTCTTCCTCGTCCTATTCGTATTATTTGTTTAATTATCATACAAGTAAATATGAATGCATGCATATGATCATGATACCCTAATAATCACAATGATCTTATAATGTTGTCTAGTAGTCATCCATGGAGATCATATCATCTAATTTAGTGAGTAGTGTTGGCAGTGTCATGCAGTGGTGTGAGGAAGAAGATGATGCGGCTTCTTGAGCATAAGAAGGCCTGGGTTAAAACATGCAGTGCATGAGATGGATGGACAAGGAATTATATCTTGAGTTGGGGATGTGATGTGAGTACACGATTACCCATAGGATTATAAGGACAACTCAGATTGCTTTTTTGTTTTTAAAATTTAGTCCCACATCGAAACAGATAAGCATTTTTTCATGATTTAAATATCAATCAACCTCTACCCATTGCCAGATTACTCCTCCTCCCACCATAGTACCGCCACTTACTGTGTTCACCCTACGGGTGTGATTTGCGCCAAACCTATGCAAGCTTTGGCCCCCGGGCATGCTCTGTGCCCACTCTTCCTATACATAGCTTCTTCTGTTGTTTGTGGGCTGTCCTTGCATGACTTCCCTGAGCTGCGATTGACCCTTGAGGTCCCGCATGTGGCTCTATTTGTGGATTCATTATCTAGCTCCTGGGCTGGAAAATTTTTTAAGTGACACAAAAAAATATTATGCTTATGTGTATAATTTCATGGCCTCCTCTTCCAGCATAGAAAGTCCATTTTTCTTCCCTTTTTTTCTTCATGAACCACTATTCTTCTTCTTGAATTATTTTCTTTTTCATTAATTCTATTTGGAACATGGATTATAAATAATACATCATTTCCACCCTTCCTAGGCATTTAAGTTTAGCTCAATGTTTTCAAACACTTCATCCACTTAGAAACCAGTGGATGGATCTTCAAATTCATCATGCAATCATGTATTTAATGTCCTTATTCAAATGGTGTAACACAGGTTCAATCATTATCAAATTCCATGTATCATAGAATCATTTCAATAAATCATCTAAAATGATAATATAGAGAATTTCCCAAGCATGTCATCCAATGATATGAATCCATAACAGTTCTCCAGATATCATTAGCTTTGTAACAACTTCATCATATTGATGGCAATTAGATATTCCCTTGTCATTGAACACCATGATCATTGTGGTATCTTCCCTGAGTTAATAACATTTCTTTAAGAATCAACACCTAAATCATCATCACCACTTCAATAAAGATCTTTCCATACACATATTGACAAATTATTGACAATAAATGCTACAATATGATCAACATAGATGATGAATCAACCAAGATACCTGGGGAAATCCTTAATCTATAGACTGAAATAAGATTTAGTGCTTGTCATTTCCCATGAATTTTATCTCATTTAGGTCCATGCCAATTCTCATATCAAATTAAGGCATCAAAAATACCCCCATTCATTGTACATTTATAGTCACATGTAGGTGAGGGGAACTCAGGATGTTGGAATTATATTTTATATATCAAATTTGGAATGATAGATCCCTATATAATTAAATATGGAGATACAATTCAAAAATTATCAAACACTAATTTAAGTAAATAAAAATTATATTTTAAAAACATAAATGTAATAATTAAATTAAATAAATAAATTCACAATCATATGTGGGTCTCCCTTAATTCATGATTTTTCAATGTTCATTGAAATTTCACAATTAAAATAAAATTATACTTGAGTACATTTTTTAATTATTCAATGTAACATTTCAATAAATTTAATAAATTTTCATTTCCCTCATGGATCTTGAAAAATTTTCATATATTGAAGATATTTTTCATGATTTTGAGAAAAAAAATTAAGATTTTATGAGGTGATTTTCACTTAAAAAGGATTTCGAAGAAATTTTTGGCCTTAGGTTGGGAAAGATGTGTTGAGTAGGTATGAAAATACCTGACTCTGTAGGTGAACTAGATAAGTACCTTGCATGGGATCTGGTTAGGTACTAAAGATTTCCATATTCCCCAACACAAGGTCTCTAGTCATGTCATAGGCCACAACCCAAGTAAACCCATATGATTTTTTCACAAAACACATTCCATATAAAACCTTAGACCTTACCTCCTTCAAAAGGAATAACATATGGGGTGTGATCCTATAATTAAAATTCACGTGATAAAGTTATATAATGGAAAACCCTATAAAATACCCTGAAACCCCTAATATTCACAAAATATCTTCTTAATGGATCTCACGGCACCCCAAGAAGTCTAAAAAAATAAATATTTAAAACATAATTAGTGATCATCTCTAGGGGTATTTGAAAAAAAATAAAAAGAGACTACCACTTGGATTTATGTACTAAAAATTTGGATTGGATTTTCACCACACCGATAGAAGACTGTAATCTAGGTCCAAATGAGCTCCTTCATGGTCATCCCTTCCCCCAACACTTTTTTCCACTATATCCCTATCTTATTCCTAGAAAAAGGAGCAGAAATGGAATAATATTAAATAATAAAATGTAAGAAATAATAAAATAATAAGGGAAAAGAATATATAAGAATAAAGAAAATGGGGTATGGGCCGAACCCCGATGCTCGTGATGAGGTTATGTCACACCGAGACCAAATACCACATTCTATACTCACCTTACAAGATGGAATCCCAATACCATGCTCTTTTCCAAATATATCAGTAAACCAATCTACATGAATAAATTAATATATAATTAATTTAATATTAAATATTCCATGAAATTTTAAATGGCTAGAATTTCCACCCAACACATGTCCTAGCGTAAACACTGTATTCAAAGAACAATATAGTGGTTGGAAAAATTATCTAAGATCATATCATAGGATAAACAACCATTTTCACCCAAAACACTTCCAAGTGTAAAAATTTAATTTTATCATGATTTTATAAAACATTAATGGACTCAGTCAGGCCTTATTCCTCACAAATTCCTCACGATAAATGATTCTCGTCCTTAAAGATCATTAGTGGTCAAACATTGGCCATTCCCTTACTCCATGAATTAGAAAAACTAATGAAACACCAAATATTTGATTACATAACTTAATGTTCCAGAAACTCTTTCAACATAAGATACATTCAACCATAATAAATATAATCCTCTCCACTATAGTAATATCTATATTACCAACCCACAACCCAAACAAAAAACCACATGAACAACCATAAGAACTACCAGTCAAATCATGATTATTTGGAAAAAAACGTTTTTTCTCAAAAAAAAAATTAAAATGAGTTTCACAACCTAAAATGTTATAAAGTTAACTCCCCACCAAAAGGATTTTGATACACAAGTCCTTCAGCACCAAATTTTTTTTGTATAGAATGGCTACACCAATAAGGTTCTCCCAAGACCAAAAAACCATAATGGACCAAATATGGACAATTGAATCAAACTATGAGCCAATTGGAACAATAAAAAGAATCACATTGATTCCCTCTAGTAAAAATATAAGACTAAAAATCCATGAAAACTGACACTATCCTTAAGGAAGAGTGATTCTTTGAGAACCTCTCATAGACTCTCATGAAATTGTATGTGAAATAGGGATAACATTAACATGATACAAGTCATAAAGAACCATAATTAACACACCAAAAACAACATACTATGATTCTCATGCAAGTAAGATAGAAAATTTTTAGAACCATTGTAAACCCTCATCAAAATTGAGGCATCTCCTTCATTCGATGATCAAACACAAGACCCCCCCCCCCCCCACATGGGTGTTGTTGAAACTAGGAGAGCAAGGGAACTCCTAGATTTACTCTTCTCAGACACCCATAATACTTATTACTAACCAAATCTTATAGATTCATTACCTCAACAACCCCAGTATAGAGGATCATCCATGAGTGCCTAAGCCATAGGTGATTTCAGGAACATCAACCTCACTGTGTGACCCAGTGGAAAACACATGGAATGAATAGAAACCTACCAAGTAAATAATACCTAAGAGTTTAGGATAAATAGAACCTCAAGTAAACTCAATAATAATCCAAAAAATCTCTCTAGAATCCTTTCCCTAATCAATCCACAAATAGGACACTCAAATACCTCACTAATCCCTAAGGGTCTCTATGCATCCCTCAATAAATAAACCATATCTCTAATGCTGAAAAACACCTTTACATAAGATCAACATGTCCTATCATTAATTAAAAATATATTCATGTTATTTATTTGAGTAGAATTATTCCAAGGAGATATATGTGACACACCATGTAATACTTTTCTTAGACCGTAAAGAAATAAACCTCTATCATCAGTGAAAATTCCATAGAAAATCATACTTCTTTTGTATCCTACATTACAAGAATGATTTTTAAATTTTAAACTATTGAACATGGGACTTGGGAGAATCCCAATAAACCATAGATCTATAAACTTGAGTGCATTATAATAGGTGAAATTATATAAGTATTAAAATGGAAACAACAAATAGTAATCCAATACCCTAGAAACATGGAATTTCAATAGAAAAAGGTGTTCATAAAACATTAATATGATATCTGTCACAAATTACAAAAAAAATTTAACTACCTATCTACCAACTCCCCAAATCCTAAAACCAGACAACTTTGATACCATTTTATAGTGAATAAGACTGGGTCCGACCTGACACATCACTCAATATAGACCAGTATAAGGCTTGAGAGTTCCTCACATACACCAAAGGATAATGATTAGAAGAAAGATTATAAAATATACAGAGTAGATTATACACCCTATGTCTAGAGTATCATAACATAAAAAAATAACTAAAACATTCAAAATGATAACAATAAGATTATGTTAAAAACAAGGAAACTAAAACAACATCACACATTTATAAATGAAATGAAGCATATAGTAATTTTAACTAACAACCATTCTAAATCAAGAAATGGTCACCCAGTAGGCCATCCTAATCTAAAAAATATAATTAACCAAAAATAAATATTCATGTTTTCATGGGAATATCTGAGTTATTCCAAATACTCAATCACTATAACATTTGATTTATACCTCGTTGGTCCTGTAACACCATATGAGTGTCCCCACTTGACAAAAAAACTAGACCTCTACCCAATACACTATGAAACCTAATATATAACATAAAAGTGGATATATGGTCCTCACTCACATTAATTTTCATATAAAGGGGGTAAGAAATAAATCTTTGACGGCCAGACAAAATGGTGATACTATAATATACTATCATAACAAGGTCACACACACATGATATATCTAGCCTGGTCAAAACTAATAGAATATGGCATAAAATAAATAAAAAATAAGGAATAAGGAATACAAAATAAACAAAACAACCTTTCATGGGTTCTAGCCTGATACTTAAGGTAAAACTACCCTTTCTCTTACCTATTCTCTAGGATTTAATGAAAATGAATCACCCATAAAAATTAAAATATGCATGTCCTTCAAAATAAATATAAGTTAAAATATTTATAAAAGGTATCATGAATTAATTATGGACCCTATGGATTAAACATAGTCATCTATATGGTAACACACATCTACTAGGACCTAAGTATCAAATATTAGGATAAAAAATGGGGGTCGGTATCTACGCTAGACCTTATATAACCATTCATGTCTTGATATTCATGTAGAGATAATATGACACAAAAATCATTCAATTAGTGTAAACCACCTTAGGGGGACATAAGAAATGGGATTTATAGATATATTATCACCGGGTTCCCATCCAAGTAGCTTGGATTCCTCAACATCCACTATAGGTAAACTATAGCTAGTGTGTAAATCTTAACTAGAGGGGTAAACTCATACTGATAATTTATAAACTCCCTAATCTAATCAAAACATATTCATAAAATAGGTGATATAAGTGAATAATATCCCAAGGCCATCACTTATAATAAGATATTTTGAGTGTCTCCCCATAAAACTGGGTCCTTATCATAAACTCTCTCAAATAGCTTAGACAAAGGTCACTAGATCATGGGGTTATTCAACTATAGATACCACAATCCAAAAACCTGAACTATTAGTTCCAATATAAAATCAAATCCCAAAGTAAATAGATCCTTTATCTCGTAGGATGGCACAACCCATCAAATATCCACCATCAGCTCTCATAGACCATCCTTTAAGTTAAACAAAACTATTGGAACCCAGAGTCATAGAATAAAGAGTCATCCTACTAGGATCTCTTCCTCCATACCAAGAATCAAAGTCAACGATCTTCAAATGACCACAAAATTACCATAAATTCAAATAAAAACCATTAAACCCTACATAGTATTCCTATATATCATCCATGAATAGGACAAAACTGGCATGGGAAACATCCTTGAGCAGCCCTCTATACCCAACACTAGTCCTTAATTAGTAATTCATCCAAAAGAGAATCCAAAATCATGATCATGCCTACACTATAATTCATAATGATCATTATAATCACCTCAATAATTAGAAATGATACAAGGGATCCTCATCACAAGATAAACCTCAGGGAAAATTCCACGTAATAAAACCTCATCCGACATCTCTATAATACATTTCATGCTCATTTATTATATCTCATATAAGGGCATCGAAACTGATCCCTTAGAAATATATTAATATTGTCTCAATTTCACCAGGCTGTAACTATTAGACCATATTGTTAACCCAATCTATTGTCTCTATATAAGTAATCCTCAAACACCACATCTAAAACCTCAATTGAATCATTTAGAATATAACCACTCAATCCATGGGTAAGAAGTCTATAAAAACTCATTATAATACATCACTAGATCCTATATTAAAGAATATTACAAAGTATCCCCAAATAGATAACCTCTATACACTATATATGGGACTATTTTTGAGCTCATGACTCTCACTTGGGGATTATAGCTCACAAACCACCCCATAAAAGAATTAATCCATTTACACTCAAGGAAAACCCCATAAAAATGCACTCTCAAAACCAACCACCACCAAACCGTATTCTAAAAAACTGAAACATCATCAGCACCAAAATCTATATAGAAAAAATAATCAGAACAAAATACTCATAAGTTTAATTCTAAATATAGGGATATGAATAATAAAAACACACCAATTATGTAAAAGTAAAAGTCATGCAGCTTGGTTATACGGTGTGAACCCCAAATATAACTCCCTGTCCATGTTTCACAACCCAGTTGACGTGTAATTTTTCTAATTACATGTTGTGTACACCTCATACATAGAGTTTACCCCAAAAAGGATGTCTATCCATTCACCAAGACATGTACACGCTCACATGGACTAAAAGACTAAATTATATGGACATTATCCATACAGCTCCCATAGTCTCTCGTTATTTACACCACACAACCACGTGCCCCAATACAGGGCATTTGGATATAAACCTAGTCACACACTAAGTCATCAAACTTGGTGAATCCTAAACATACGCATCATGAAACCCATTCTTACTCTGCTCACCTAACAAACATGTTTTTTTAAGCAGAACAAAAATCTATTTGACTGAGTTTTCACAAATTAAAACCCCTTTAAATCCTCCAAAACCACTTATTTTCCAAAAAAACACTATATGGGGGCTCTCATAGAACCCTGAGAGTTGAATAAAATTCATTAAAACATAAAAATTTCTACCCAATGGGTATATCAGAAAAAGGGCCTAAATTTAAATGTAAAGCACTAAAGCATCACATTGGATCCAAGCCACCCCATGCCAATCATAAAAACAAGTTATGATGATCTCCCTCAGAGTGATCCCTCCTCCCTCTCCTTAAATTGTTATCCCTCTTCCTCTCACTCTCTTGATCAAACAACATAACAGGCCTAGGGGTAATAAATTGTAATAAAATGTGAGAAAGGAAAAAATAAAAACGATAAAAAAGAAAAAAGAAAAAGAAACTAATAATGTTAAAAATTCATAACCCAGTTCCCAAGATGAAGTTATATCATTTCAAAGAAAACCCCCACATTCTATACTCAACCATGTAAACAAATATCAATCAAATTATAAGTTAAAAATATATCAATGAATAAACACATGAGGATAATATATTTCTAATAAAATAAATATAAAATTTTCTGAGAAAATTCAAACATCTCATAAATACAACATGATCCAATCATACTGTAAAAACCATATTCTAAGACCAATGGAGTTCTTATAAAAATTATTCTAGAATATCCCAAAGGATACATTATATTTTCTCTTGGAAAAGTTCCAAGGGAAAAATTTAAATTTCTCCTAATTTTCTCAACTCGTGATGATGTGGGCCTTCACAATCATGGTTAAGTACAATCCCATTACACTCTTTCAAAATATTTTTGAAGACATTGTGGAATTGGATTTATAAAAGGATCCATGAAAACTGTGTAAGATGAAATTTTTAGGAAAAAATAAATTATTTCCCCACGGTTTTATGTGTTATTTTATAAATATTATAAATAAAGGAATCAAACTTTTTATTTGGATAATATTTTAAGACATGATTTCATCTATTGAAGCATGATATGTTGAATTATAATATTGTGGAGGTTTGAAATAAAATATAAACACCCAACATATTCATGAAAAAAATTTCAAAACGTTTGTAGAATGATGCTTTTAACATACTGATTTAAAATTCAAAAACATGGTCTAAGATTATCAAGACTGTGGAATAATTTTTATAGATACATGAATCATGGAATTAAAGTTTTCCTTATGCGATATTGAAGGTAATTGAAATATAATTTCATATTTTATATCTATTTTATTTTATAAACATGGAGTTCCCTTTTTGGAGAGTTAATTTACACATTTCACCTCGCATTTAAGGATTATTTTATATAAATAAGGATACATCATTTAAAGAAATAGATATGAGAGATATATTGTGATATATTTATTATTTTATCTATAAAAATAGGATATCTACTTTAATGAAGGAAATATTTTGATTAATATTTTTGGATGATACAATTTCATGAAACTTTTTTGAAGGGAGGAAGTTGAGATGATTTGGTTTGTTTCAAATAGGATTTTAATAACATTTCTCACATCCAAAATGGATAAAAAATTTGGTTAATATAAAAATTTATGGGTTTGAACACTTTGTGATATTATTTATAATACATTTTAATTAATTTTAATGTTATTTT
The DNA here is from genome assembly GCA_963277665.1 of Viscum album. Classification (NCBI taxonomy): domain Eukaryota; kingdom Viridiplantae; phylum Streptophyta; class Magnoliopsida; order Santalales; family Viscaceae; genus Viscum; species Viscum album. Next base: position 1,583,615,644 of record OY728141.1, on the reverse strand, counting down.
ATTTTTTATAGTAGTTTTCATTTTGTATTTTTTTGATTCAATAATACTTCTATATTTTTTCTTCACTCCTTAATCATGATCATTGTCTTATATATTAAAGAAAAGATTTTAAAGAATTAACTAGTCATAAAGATTTCTTATTGAACAAAAAATTATTTTAATCTTTTATTTTTAAATATAGTTTTGGATTACCTAGTCATTAAATGATTCAAATTAAATGATCATAAGAAAATTTGAGTTTAGTAATTAGTGAATAAATTTCAAAGACAAATTTTATTAGATATAATTTCAATAATAAAATAAAAAACCCTTAAATATTTTACTTTCCTATTTTTCTATTAATATTGTGTTTATAAATTCTTAGTATCCTATCTTTACCTTTTTCACCAAGCTATAATTAATTTTGTTTTATATCATTTTAAAAAATCATCTTAATTTGCAAAATTGGATTTCATTCTATGATTATTTATCTTTGTGGGTTTAACCACTAATTTGAGCTACACCATATATTTTTAGTTTTTGTTTTAAATAATATTAATTATAAATTATAAACATTATTATCACTTGGAATTAAAAAAAGCTAACGAGTGGTCAATTCCATTCAATGGATGGATTGTTGGATAAATCACCTATTACATGTTTTTCTATATATCATAGGATCACAAAGATGCATATGAATCTTCAAGAAAATCGTTTTTGAGATAAAATAAAGTGAGAAATAATTTAATATATTATAATAGTCTAGAGTTTCAATAAGTATATGATGATGGGATGTTACCCAAGGGAATTATTCAACCATCATTGTTTCTTATATGGTAGTTAAGAATATTTAAAATGAATTTTATCATAGTTTATTCTTATAAAATAGAGGGAAATGATAATATATGGGATATTTTCTATCATTTTAAAAATTCATACTAATTTATATAAATAATATATGATTACTCTCTTGATTTAGTTTTTATTATCTATATAAATGAATGAGAGTTCCTTCATTATATATCTTCCTAATTATTTATCATGGGATTTATTTTTCACAGTAAAATTTTAGATGATTCCCCAATTGTCGCAGATATAAGGTTTTATATTATCACTATTAATCATCATAAAATAAATATATGATCCAAAATTAATATTCACACGTTAGATAATCTAATAAAATATTTATTAGTCAATTTCCAATGACATTAAGAAACATCACCTTGCTCTGATGAAGTTATCATATAAAAATAAATATCATTTGAGAACATAGTCAGTTCCTTACAAATATATATATATATATATATGGGAATAATTTACAGATTTCATATTGTTATGATAATGTTGGTGAGTAAAAATTAATGTGACGAAAGTATATGTAAGAGATAATAAATAATGTAATGGAAATTCAATGACACATCAAAATAGTTAATATTATCAAAATAAGATATTTAAATAGCTATTTTCAAGATTCTCATTTGGATGTTGGTGTGGCATATTATTGAACTTTTATGTTTGGAAAATTAATAATGACATTTATAATGATGGAAAATTAATCCTAATTTGTATTTTTCATTTTTATGTATTGGTGAAAGTATGAACATTAACTTATAAAATGTTTCTACCATCAAACAATTTCGAAGTAAATATTGTCTTTCTGAATTCATATTGACAATTTATATGTTTAACTAAACATGTAAACTCATGATCATAGGGGTAAATTTGAATTATTTTATATATTTTGAGGTAAAATCATCCAAAATTATTGATCTTGTGGATTAGTTGTATAAAAATTAATAACCTAGTCAGTGAAGGTTTTATAGAGGAACCAAAAATGAAATAAAATAATTATGATGTATAAAAAGTGTTAAATAAGGGGTTACCTATTTTATTTTCATATATGATTTAAAATTTTAGGGTTTAAATTTATTTAATAATGCAGGACGTAAGAATTGGGATCTGTGTGTATGGGTGTTTCTCATAACTAATATATGTTTATGATAAAATATTATTTCTATTTTTTAAAAAATAAAAAAATCTATAAATGTATAGGTTTCATGGAAAAATAAATAGATATTATATATTATAAACTATTTTAGAATTTCCATAAAGAGATGTATAAATCCAATTATATGTAATCCTTATAATTAATTAGAATAAAAATGTATAATAAATATGAACAATTTCTTTTGTAGGAGTTCTGTGTCTCATAGTCTCTCATAAAAAACATTACAACAAAAACATTATTACAAGAATAAAATGTGTAAAAAGTAAGATAGAAATTTTATAAAATAAATTTATAATGATGGGGTTATGTTTAAAAAAGAATAGATGCTATTTTGGGGGTAGAATTTAGAGTAAATTATATAAATGAGGGGAGGAATGATGATTGTTACATGCATATATGAAGTGGATAAGATAATAAATTGTTTGACACTATATGATACTTAGGATATTTTAAACAGTTAATAGTTTTTATGTTAGTTTAAAAAATAATCATTTGGATCATATATTGGAAAGGTGACGTACTGTAGTAGGAAAAACCAAGAGGGGTAAATTTAAAATGCTTGTGTATAAGGAATAATTTAATAGGATTTCAAAATATTTATCCCTAAAATAATATAGTATTGAAATAATTTAGTTTTTAGAGGGAAAATAAATTTTTTAAGTAATAAATGGGTAGATAAATTATGTGTGGAAATTGGATGAATGAGTTTCAAAATATTTAAATATATTCCTTCATATTATAAAATATCTATTATGAGATGAATACATCATATATAATAAATTATAAAATATTGTATATGTTATAAGAAACTCCAAAGTAAGATATGTGGTACCTTAATATTATTCTCTAGATAAATTATTAAGTTATAAGTGAATAAATTAAACATGAATACATTCTAATGTAAAATCATGTAATGAAAATAAAATAAAAAATATAAAAGGAAATGAAATAGTTAATGTCAAAGTGGTAAGAAAAATAATTCTCAATGTACCTTACTTTATATTAAGTATTAGTTTATATTGCCATAATCATCTTTTCTTTTAACAAAAACTAGTAGGATAATGTTTTCCAAAAATTCAGAAAGCATATATTATAATATATTAACACTTTCTAATGAAAAGAAATAATTATTAAAATTTCTACTTCTTTGATCAAGGATAAAAACATAAAACTTATTATCCCCATAATTTCTTCAATTATAAATCAAAAAATGGGAATTTATCTATCCATAGGAAAATTATGATTATTTAATCAGAATATGGATAAAGTGAATATAATATAGTGATTACCTATATTATTTTATGGTAAACATAAAACCATGGATTGGAAATGGAGAAAGAAATAATATTGAAATCCAATAAATAAATGACCTTTCTCTTGGAAGGAGAGAGAAGATAAAAGGAATATTTCATGATACATGAGGTACTTTAAAAACAATCCAATACATCTCCATGTCATGATTGATTCTATTTTCTCTTCTCCACTATTCTTCAAATAACTTCTCATTTAGACAATTTATCAAAATAGAAATCGACCATTGAAAAAAATATATATATTGGATATTTGATGTGTAATTTTAATCGGACATCACTCGTTAGATCATTTTATCTTATAATGGTCTCATTTTTAGTTATCTATTTAAATATGTATTATTTCAAATGTGGAATTATATCAATGATCATTTTTCATTCATTTATTAAAGTATTATATGGAGACACTTTTTCTCAAATTCTCATTATGTGGATTATATCCCTTTTTTGGGAAACATTGAGTTACAAAAACTACTATCTATATACCTCTCAATCTAGTTGTCATTATCATTATATAATATCAAAAACCCCATTAGATATTTTATATTTTAATTTTTGTTCTCAAAATTTACATTGATAATATATGTTTCTTATTTTTATCTTTCATCATGGAACTTCATTCTTTTAAGAGATATCTATATAATGTGGTTGACCGTAGTGATTATTACCAAACACATGTGATAACATTTATAGTAAATCATCTATAGTTTTTGACATTTCACCAAATATTTGAAGTTGGTAGTATAGTGGTGAAATCATGTTTCCTTTTGTGTTGTTTATTTTAGTACTTCATTTGGTCCATTTATGTTATACAGGTAGGTTAGGTAGTGTGATATGATCATTTATTTATCTTTTTCCATAATCTATAAATATCTTTTTTCCATAAATATATTATTTTTCACTTTATCCTTTATATATATTGTTTATTAATTATTATACAAAACCATATATGCATATTTTTAAAATATAATTATGAGTTTTTTATGTTCATTAAGATATATTAATTTGTATGACGATAATTCAAGTATATGGAGGATGAATCAACAATCAACACATTTTTATTGATCTTAAGGAACAATAAAATAAATAATAATAAAATAAAAATATTAGTTACTTATAATAATTAATACTCATTAATATAATGGATGGAGAATATTGATATCCAAAGTATGAACAAAAAAAATCATCCCCTTTATCGTAATCGATGGATAGAATATATTAAATCATAAAACAAAATTAATGATTCAAGGATTTTAATTTATTGATCTTATGTATCAGTTAATAATAAGAAGATAAGTATATTGTATAATCTAATTACATATATAGTTCATTTCCAAATAATTTCTCTCATTTCTTATTATAAAAAAATTGGATTGATATACATTTTATAATAACCCTATTTGAAAAATTCACCACTATGCTTTAGTGGTAAAGAACAATCCTTCTTTATCATCGAAAAAATTAAGATCACCCTACAATTAACTAGTGTTATTGTCTAGTTGGTATGAGTTAAATAAACCTCTTTTAAAAATATCCTATTCACTTAGGATTATGGAAAGAATTCAATACATGTTTAGACTCATTTAGGAATGATAAAACAATAAATAATATAAATATCCACATCATGATATTTGAACAACTATGAAAATATAAATAATGAATTTATAAGGGTTAATATTTTTGGAAGAATAATATTATATAGAGTTTATGATTATTTTTGAAACCATTATTAATTAAAATAAATATTATCCTTAAATTTTATGTTCAATAGTCTCTTTCTGTATGGATCCTTAAACAGAGTGAATTTTGATCACATTTTTATTTTATATTTGGGGTTTTATTTTGTAGCTCGAAACTTATTATTTAACTTTTTGAATTCTTTTATTAATAATTAATTCAAGCGTGTTTTAATCTATTATAGTTCATTCAGGTTTGAAATCCTTAGTACTAGAACTAATGATTCATCTTTTATTAGTATAGAACATACAAGAAATGAAAATATGTATATTTAATAAAAATATATTTCTCTTAAATATAAAATAGAGGATATAAAATTTTCAATGATATTTATGAAAAATTAAAAAAATGATAAAAAAAATTAAAAATAAAATTGTCATTTATTTTTTTCATGTACATCTACCTAACTCTTTATCATGCTAGTCCTTTCAAGCATTTTATTAATTAGGAAAACTTTTAAAAAATCCATCAACACTAACTTCATCAAAATAATTAATCCTCCACTATTACTCCTTAGATGAAATATTACTTGAATAAGAGATGGGGTGTTTAACAACTTCCCACTCTAGTCCTATAAATTCCTCAACCATATTTTTAATGTCACATGAAATGGAATTTATTTCATAATAATAAAAAAATTATTTCTTTGATGATTTTGGGAAAATAATGATTGAAGTTGAAAGGGATAGGGATAGCTAATATAGTTACCCAAACTCTTTTAAATTTTCATAAAATTGGGTTTTCAAGTCAAACATATACATTTGAAAACTCCAATAATTATATGATCATTTAAATATAATAAGTGAAATTAGGAAGAAGTTTGGAAAACAATAAAATAATGTGAACATGAATTAATCTATTCTCTATATGGAATTTGGATTTTAATATTGATAATTGATAGAAAGATAATTATGAATGAAATTTCAAGAAGTGTTATAGAAATAATTTATAAAGGAATTAATGTACAAGAGAAGGATAAATAATTATATTTATAGTCCTAATAATGAAAGTGTGATACTGATAAAAAAAATTAAATACATTCTTAGTAAAATGAAATACTGCTGAGATCAAACATTGAATTTAATCATTGGTGATCTAATAATAAATATGACTAATCATTAATGAGATGTATATTTTTGAAAAATTATAAATCAATTTCATAAAAATATAATGAATCATTAAATAATGGTTAATTTATGTTACCTCATTGATTATAGTAATGATAAATAGTTAATAGACATTAAAAGATAAAATTTAAAATTTTAATGAATCAAAAAGGTATTATTTTCTCTCTTGAATGAATATTTATGATTAATAGTTGATATGATATATTTTAGGATCAATATTTTTGTATATCATATAATATCTTATAATCCATATTTATATTGGTTTTTTATGAATTTGTTTTATATTATTAAGAATTATTTATTAATACATAGTGATTCTGGAATATGTTCTATTCCATTGCCTTAGAGTACCTTAATATATATTGATTCTTCATAGGATTCTTATGTGTTATAATTTTTTTCAAATATCATACTCATACAATATATTTATCTAATGTTTTCCATAACTTTTTATTTTTATTATTCTTACTATCCCCATTGTGATCATTGTAGGCCATTCTTGTCGTTTTATTTCTGTTTTGTGTTTTTTATACATTTAAGAATTATAGGTGGAGGTCGATATTAAATGGTTATAAAGTAATTTTATTTTCTAATTTATTGATTATGGGTCTTTTATAATATTTTGATTTATATCCAGAAATCTCTCATGTTATAACTCCAAAAGGATTATAAGGTTAATTAGTCTTGATATTAAAGAGTTAGAATCTTCTACTTCACTGGATATGACATTTTCACTATGTTTTTTTAATTTATCAATAGATCATATCCTTAATCTTTTTTCCATTATTAATTATGTTCTGAATAAAATATGAATCATAAAATCGTGGTTCATATCTTCCTTTTATTAATGATTAATCTTGATAATTTCTATAGAGTTTCTTGTTATCTTTATAATTTTTCTATTGAATATCCTCAAGTTGCATTGGATTGTATGATTTTCCAATTCTCTAGAAATATGTTTCAAATACAATTCGACATCAATATCATCATTTCTCATTTTTACATTTATTGCAAAGGTATGATTAAGATAATTCAGCATATCATGAGTAGAATGTAGTGATGAATAATGTTTGTGAACTCCACTTACCTTATTTGATATTATAAAACAGTGTGTAGAAATATTTAAATTAATATTTAAAAATTATGAGTGGAGTTTTTCTCATTTAAAATAAAGATATAGTCTGAGAGAAAAATTATCCAATTAGAAAGACTTAAATAAATAAGTAATTTTTTATTATGTCTTTTTGTTAATCATAATTTGTTCCACTAAAACTATAAGAACATTAAGAGTTATTTTAATAAAATGAATGAAAAAAATTGGTTTGAAAAAATTTAGATAAAGAATACTAATTTAAGAATGGGGTTTTGAAAACAAATTATTGTAATAAAAAGATATGTGTAAAAAATCAAGTAATTTCTCTTATAAATTTGTTGACACATGTGAGATTTTGATAAATACAATTTATTAAGAGAAAAAAATATAAATAGATGGATTTGATACCATTTTTAGGTATCAGTGAGATAAAAAATAATTTTAGATATATATATTCCTATTAAATCCTTTTTCAGGACATGTTAATGTTAGAAATAGCTTAGGGGCATACTAATTTCACTTGAGTGGTTAAGATATATCACCACAAAGACTCACTCTAATTCGAATTGATTATAAATATATATAAAAGGAGATACACTATTGTTGGAAACCTCAATAGGGGTTAATTTAAAATTATTATAAAAAATAAAAAATGAACACCCTTTTAAAAAAATCATGTTTAAAATAATATATCATAGAAAGTTTTAGATTTTTGTAAAACATAAATGATTAATCAAAGAAATAGATAAGTATAATTTTGGAATCATTTGTGCAAGTGTTTTATGGGAAATAATTTTATAAATAATTATAATTTTTGCTTCTAATTTTAAACGATCCATTATGAAATGAAAATATAGAACATAATTTATTAGTAATTCTTGTTAAAGCTAAAGAAAAATTTATATGATGGATAGTGTTTACATTAAATTTTTTCTCTAAACATGATCATGCTCACGAACTAACTAAACTAAACCAATAGACATTCCAATGTAAAAGCTGACAAATAAAATAATGTTCCAACTCAGGAAGGATAGGACATAGGAAATCATAAAGATGTTTGGGATAAGAAATACCACCAGTTGATTTTTTTTAATTTCTATATCTCTATACCTGTGGTTTACTAAAACAGTGTGTATAGATTTCATTATACCAGTATTTATAAAGAACTATTTATGTGGTTGTTAACTAGGAAATTGAAGGCATTATTTTTCAAAGAAAGTTATATAAACCTTACTTATTATTAGTCAAACAACCCACACTTCCTAGATCCCATGTATATTTAATTCTACCTCTTCTTCACTCTCATTTATCCCTTATTTTCACTTCTTAAACCTAGGAAAACATACTTGTATTTGGTTTTCTTATTTTATTCCATTCGCTCTTGTACCAAAAGTCTTTAGATCTTTTATCTATTTGTTTGAGCATCACCTTTAATTTTTTTGGTGTCAAATGGTGATATGGGGTCCCTTCAGGTCAGGACACTTCTTGATTCCTCAAAGAGTGTTTCTTTTGTATAATTTTACATGTATTGATTTATCATAAATTTTATTTAATTCCACGAATTTTTTAAAATGTAGTTCATCTCTTCCTCAATCAAATCCATTTTAAACTAATTTTTTATATGATATAAATTAGGAAGTTATGTAATTTTTTATTTTAGTAATTGACTAATTTTTCAATATATTATATTTTATAGAATTAATCATATCCTAGTTTTATATTCATTAATTAATGATGAGAAATATTGTATAATTAATTTCAATCTAATATGGATTGAAAATATATATAGTATAATTTAATAATTAAATAATTTAATGGTAAACAAAATTTTAATTATTTTTTGGATGAGATATAATTTTTTATTTTATAAGTATTTCATATGTTAATGGATTATCTAATGCATTAATCCTATTTTATATTTCAAAAATATTTACTTGAGTGTTTAATACTGTTAATCAACTCCAAATATATAGGAATAATTCCACAATTTTATTAATGTTCTTTAATTTTTCTTATAAAATAAAAAAATAAATATTTAATAATCCTATAAATTCATCTTTATATTTTTGAAATATTATATTAAGCTCGTTATTCTTATCTATCAAATTTGGAATCATAAAATACAACGTTCTATTTCATTTAATGTTAATTATTAATAAAAATACGTTTCAAATCTATTTCCAATTCATCATTCAATAAAAAATATCATTTTTTCATCTTAATAATCATTGAATTTTTTTAAAAAGGATTCATTAATTGATGAAAATGAATGTAAAATCATATTATATAAATTTAACAAATATATTAGAATTTTTTATTATAATGATTTTAATTTTTTACCCTTTCATTATTAGCATTATTGGATGTTTTTATTCTAATTTATCCTCACTATTATCTTACATTGTATTATGGTTCCTAAAAATAAAATTCATATTTTTCTCATATAAAAATAATTAATTTATTGTTTTCCATATAATTGTTCTTCCCCCGTATTAATATTTATTGAGAGCAATGTTATAATTTCATCAACATAAATATTACTCAGCTACATGAATTATACATATTTAGATTTTTTTTTGTAATATCACTGTATTTGTTTCATTTAACAAGACACCATTGTTTTAATGATCATAAAATTATAAAACCTTTAGACTTCATTCATTAATGACATATAATACCTTATATAAAAAATATAATGGTATTTATAAACCCATTATTTTAATTCTTATATCCTTTATGAATTACCTTGAGACACTGACTTCATAGGGTAAATTAACCATAGATTAAATAGTTTATCAATAATTTAAAAATATTTCATCCAAATATAATAAAATTATTGTAATTATAATTTTTTTAATTAAAATAATGATATATAAATATATCATATTAGAAATCAAAAACATAAAGTCTAAAAAACATACGTCACTAAATTTTATATCACATTATGTGTAAAATTCATATAGTCTCACATTTACCATTATTTATATCAGATGATGGAATTTATAATTTTTTCAAAAAATATATAATTTGGTAGTTTCATTAATGAAAAATATGATCTAAAAAATAAATATTTTTACTAATCAAATCAACATATAAGTTCAATTATTAAAATATTTTATTTCACTCTTTTTCATTAAATAGATTATTTTTTATTATGACTTATAAATGTACTATATAATACACTTATTTAATTATATAATTACTTTTTATTAGTGTGTATAGAATTTAGATGGATACTTATAATCAGATCTTAAACCAATTTCAAAATTCTATGGATATTTTTAATATTTTTAATTTGATAATGATTCTGATGGAGGTCTAATTCATTTACCATCTTACTATTGTGTTGCAATTCCATGAAAATGTCTTGAATAACTGATTTATTATATCATGAAAGTTATTTTTAAATCTAGTTATTATGTCTAATGCAATAATTAATAGAAAAACCAAGAGTATATAATTAATGATATAAATAAATTGAGATGAATGGATATTTCAATATTTTATTGGTTTCTAATTGTTCATCAAAATGAAAATAAAATTGTTTCGACAAAAGAAGACATCATTATGAGTATAAATTTTATAACTAATGAAAAATATACTGTTTATAGATTGAAAAGTTTTATGGAAGATTAAAGTAAAATTTTATATCAGGCATGTGGTAAAATAAAAAATTTAGAGTTTTTAATGTGACAAGTTGATTGGAAAACCTTGTTTGGAATTTATTATACATGGATTCATTATTTTATTAAATTTTATAAGTATATACTTTCAAATGATATAGATATTACAATATAGCATTATATGGAGTCATATTTAATTGATCATATTGGATTTACAACTACTAATGTTCATGTCATCTCAAAATATTATATCTTTTTTAGAAATAATGTGCTAGAATAAATGATAGATTTCTTTTTTGATAAATCATGATTGAATTCTAGTTAAAATGGAAAAATTTATAACATACCAAAAAATAGTAATGTGTCACATTCCGTTAATTCCTAGGATTACAAATCATTCTATGAGAGAACAAAATATGAAAAAATATTGAATTTCATGATGATGAGATAAAAAAGGATACTAATTAATTAGTTCATCTTTCAAATCAATTACCCTAGAAGAATTTTTAATAAATGATAATATAATTTTATTATCTAAAGTATATAATGTATGGTTGGATTAAATATGTTATGATTTTAATTTTTTTATTCTAATACTTACTTCACAATGAATATGTATTATTTTCCCTCACATTTATAACATTTCCTTAAGTATGTAAAAATAAGCATAAAAGTTTATAAATATATTCATATCTAGGCCTTCAGTATAGCGACTAATAAATTTAATTAAAATATATATCATCTTAATAAATGAATATTTAATACATAATACTTTAATTTATTCCATAATCATATAGGTTTGGTGTCTTTGAAAAAATCGATACATAAAAAACTTATTCATAAGAGATTTACATCATCTACCACTAATTTATTCAAACCTAGCACCCATATGAGAAAAAACATACATAAAATCTTTCATCATTACCTGGGGAAAATGAAACCTGAGAAAGGTTGATCTTAAATGATCAATAAGAGTAAAAAATGGAGATATCAATAATCACATAATAATAAAATCTTCATAAGGTTATGATAACATGACATTAACATTTTATAACCATATACAATATTTCATATATCATAATATTGAGTCATATAAAAAAACACTAGTAGTTAATATGACCTCAATCATAAAGTAATCATTAGACGTGGTCCATGATATTATAACATTGTCATAAAATGTAAGTATATGGAATACTCATAATTATAAAAAAAATTATTTATTCAAGGATCACTACCAATAATATTATAGTGAATTTGGTATAATACCTATTATATCATGTCCATATCCAAGTGTCACTCCCAATACTATTATAGTGGACAATTTTTCTTACTAAACATTGTTCACCCCTTATTTCAAACCTTATTATATAATAATATATCCATATGTACCCAATGCATTGGATGGATATATAATTCTAGGCCCACCCACCAAAAAAATCAAAATCAATTCATATTTGTGACAAAATATCAGACAACATTCATCATATCTCCTATAACATATTAAATAAATAGCGGCCATAAAAATTTCAACAACTAATTGTAGTACATCCCATGGAAATGAAAAGGGCTTCATAAACATTTTAACAATTCAATATGAAAGGAACGATAGAAAATAACGTGTTTTTATATGAATATCACCATTAAAACTATAAAAATCTATAAAATTAATTATTATATTATACTTGGATCATATCCTCAATAAATCATAAGTAACATTAATGTATATTATCATAAATTAAAATAAATTAAAAAAATCACATGGAATATTTCTTTAGGAAAATAGAGCTTTTATTTTCTTACTAGTTCATTAAAATATAACAAAATGTAAATATTTTATAAAACCTTTTATTTTCAAATCACCTGGAACATTTGAAAATGATGTATCAAATAATTGAGTTTTCAAAATATAGGGAAATTCAGTTCCTGTCTTGAACATAAAAAAATAATTTCACAATTGTTATAAAAAGTCAAAATTTTCTAATTTAGAAAGACATATAAATACTATAAATGCACATTTTTTAAAAATTAAAACATTGTTAAGAATCTATTTAGACAACAACTAGTGATTATTAAAAATATTCTTGAAAATATTTTAGAAAACATGGAGATGAGTGGAAAATATTTTTGAAAGAAGAGCGAAATAAAGAGGCTCTTTCTAAAAAATATTCTTCCATTCAATTGAGTTATTAAATGGAGTAAAATTAAATGAAGACATGTAATCACTACATATAAACATAAGAGAATAGAATTCATGGAATTCCGGAGGTATAGGTTATAAATTTTAATTATAAAAAACATAATCATGGATCATCAGGATAAAAATGAGATTAAAAATTAAATCTCTTACCACAATGGTAATATTTGAATCATGAACCACATTAATTAAGTAACCGTAAATAGATTTGTATATCAACATAATTTTCATGATATTTCTTAAATAATACATTCACGAGTAGTATATTTTAATGACCCAACATTAATCATTGCATAATCATGTGTCTCTTGAAAATAATTCACATTAATTTAATCCAAATTAATATGCAGGTTTATAAATTTATATAATTATCTCATAAATCAAACAAATTGGAACTATATTTTAGAAAGTGTACACATATGATCAGTATCATTTTTTCCACAATATCAAACCCTTTAAAATAAAACATGATTTCTTTCTAGGAAAATTATTCACGACATTAAAAATGAATTAATCCTTTTCAATACACATTTTTAAAATCTATTACAAGAAATTTAAAATGTGGAATTATCAAAAAAAATATTACCAAGGTATATAAAAGGAATGAAATAAATCATAATTCCATGAACACTTATAAAAAAATTTATTTTTCAAAATAAAATATTGGTCCTCAAATAAAAATTTTATTACCCAAGAGATCACCTTATCTTCTAAAATAATTTCATAAATAATTTTATAAATAATTTCAGAATAATTATTATTTGAAAAATAAAATTCATACATTTTTTTGAAAACATGTAAAAATCATAATAACTTATTCACAAAGTTATACTTTTCACACATTAAAAAGTATAATATTTTATCCTTTAAACATAATTCAATTATCATACCTTGATAGATCATAGTATTAATTTAAAAATCCATAGCATCCATAGATATAAAATATTGGTTACCTAGGAAATCATTATTATATTAGACTTCTAATCCCTCTCCCAAATGGAATAACCATATAGTTGACTTTGACACTCATACATTGGAGGGTTATCACAGAACCACCCATACATAATTTATCACAGAACTACTCATTATTGTATAATAATATGAACATCATTCATTGTTTTGTAATATAAACAATCAACAGCATAACAATTTTGATGAACAATAAAACAAGAAAGAATATATTTTAATTATTAGACTCAAAAAATTTTATTAAGGAAAATAACCTTTCCATTTTAAAATTTCTTATTTAAAAAATAGTGTAATTAAAAAGGAAAACATTATCTTCAAAAAAAATATTTTGACATTTTATATATATAATTAAATAAAATATTAGTCATGTTGGTGGGAAAATTAATTTTTTCTTTATAGGTTAAAAAACATTTATCTCATAGTTTTTTTTAAAAAGTGAAGAAGTACCTCATTTTGGAAAATGATAGAAAGATTTATTTCCAACCATTTTGTAAAAAAATAAAAAATGGGTAAATATTTATTTAAACAACCATATAATAATAGTAAAAAAATTGAAATATTTTCGTAAATTATGGATATAGAAGAGAAAGGTATTTTTTAAGGAAACATTAAAAGATGACTTTTAGAAGAAATTGTCTTCCCTTGAGATTAACTGATCTTGTACATTATTTATCTTCCTGAATAACAAAAATACAATGATTTTATAATAAATTTAAATCTTTTGGGATTTCCATTATTCCTTCATTTTAGTTATTACTATTATCTATAAAAATATTAAATTAATTAGGTTTACTTCAAACATTTTGATCATATTCGACACAAATTTAATAAATGACTTCGGTAGGTTGACTGGGGTCAGAGAGGTCATTATTCTATCATATATAGAATAAAAATAATGTATAATTGTAATTTAAATACATAAATATTAATTTTAAAACAAAACAAAATTGATTTCTATTAAAAATGAATTATGTTATAATCATGGAGATTGTAGATTAGACATATACATGAATAACCTTTCAATTATTCATCGGTCATTATAGAAAAAAAGTCACAATCAAATTTTTTTTTTTAAAATGATAATTATATCATAAATTTTTTATAATTTATTTAATTATATTTTTATACATAATCCATGTTATGTGGTGAAGAAAAAAAATCACTTCTCTTCGTGGAGGTTGCAATCCAAACATACACTTGAATGACATTAACATTTTACAATGTTTGGTAAGGCAAGAAAACATGTGTTATATTATCTTTCATGTATTATAAAAATGTCATATACATTATATAATACTTATATCTATTATTAATACCAGTCTTTAGAGACGGTGATGGAGAACTCATTACATCGGTTCATGAGGCGTTGCCCACCTTATACATGAATAATCAATTCCTATCCCATTTGATGAAGGTTGGAGATGAATATAGGTTTTAAATTAACAAAATAAAATATTAGTATATTTAGGATAATTTTTTTAATATTATTTCATGTTTGAATATGATTTTAAAAATTTTTATGTATAAATAAAACTAAAACTTATGGTTAAAACTATATCTTTTTATTGTAAAGTCCTCTTTTTGAACACGTTAATCTATATAAGGTTGGTATTATGCCTAAATAAGACCTCTAGGATTAGGTTATAGATTCTAGGAAGGTATTTTGGATGATATTTTATAATAAAAATGGTTCTTCAAATGTGAATTAAAGAGAATAAGAGGTTCCCTTTTATAATAAATGGGATGGGTACTCTAGTAATTTCTCAAAATACAGAATTAATATAAATTATTTTTTAATTAATAATGATTCAAACCATATTTATTAAAAATATAAGATAAATATTGGTCAAAATAATCCGATAAAATTTTGTATAGGTTTTTACTATGTGTATTACATTATCTTTGGGTATTAACGATTCATTATACCATTTCACACTTATCGGGACAACGTTGATGTTTACTCATTGAGGGTCATGAAAGTTACTATAAATTGAAAAACATCCCATAAATGGACTCGAGTCAATATTATAAACTATATCTTAATCACTTACCTGAATATATGATTTTTTAAAATTTAATATCATTTAATAATTTTTTTATTATAATATACCATTAATGTCAATTTTCTGAATAGTTCATTTCCTTGAATTTAATAAGATCATTAGAAAATTTAAAATTTGAAAAAAAAAATATTTTAATAAATCCATAAAAAGTTTTGTTCATATATGAAATTTTAAGATATCATAAATAATCTCATATTATATCAATTTTATTATTTATAATATCATTTATTTCATATTTTCATTTTTTGAATAATTACTGCATCATCATTGTTTAATAATTTAAGGGAGTTTTTTTCTTCATTAAAATTTAAAAATAAATTATTATGATTAATATAAATAATTTATATTTTAAAATAATATTTATACCCAAACATATCCTTCTTTAATCCATATATTAAAAATATTATAGTTATTAAAAAAAATACTGTGACATTTTTTAACTTTTCATTAAGTAAAATATTCTAATAGTTATAATCACATAAACATGGTAAAAAGGGAAATATAACCAATTATTGGATATTTATTGATGAAATTAACTCCTAAAATAAATTCAAGACAAGTTTTAGGGTCATTATTTAGTCAATAACTTTTTATTTTTAGCTTCAATTGCAAGATTTACCCTTTATTGTTGTTCAAAGAGTTACTAAGGTTACTATTCATATTAACCAAAAATTAAAAGGGTCCTATTTAAAAAATTCAAACCCACATATTTTGACTATGCAATCTATTTTTCAAAATTAAAACCATGTAATAGGCATATTTTATATTAAAATTAATCTTGAAAAACACAATAATTATTTTCAGAAAAAAGCCTTGGATTATGAAATGTTTTTATATGAAATTATATTATAAATTTTTTAAAAAAAATTAATTTGACTATTTTAAATAAAAATTAATTATTTATGTTTTTAATATAATTCCAAATATAATTTCAAATTGTAAATACATAAAAACAAAATACAATTTTAAGTAATAATTTATATTTTTCACGACTCAATGAAAAAATAACCTTTTAGAGAATTAAAAAAAATAATCCTAATAAAAAATTATATATTGTAAAATAAAAACTTTAATTAATTTTTTAAAATTTTTAGATATTAATTATAATATTCACTCATGAAAACCAAGAAAACCCAGTTTTTTAAAAAATATATTTTGGGAGAATAAAATGAATTCAATAAAATTAGGGATTATTTTCTATGAATTTTATAGTAAATTTATATTTATCCAAACCATTATATTTATTTTATAAACTAGCTACTCCTATTCAGACTCATAAATGTAATTTCTAGGTTATAATGGTCACATTTAAATAGTAATATTTCATTATTTTTTTATTCTTAGTGATGTGTATCATATATGATATCAAAAATAGTATTCCCTTTAAAAATAATATGATACTGAATATATAAACAACATAAATGATCCTCTTTTTGAATATGAAATGTTTTTCCTACAAATAAAAATTAGACATAAATCACTTATCTCAAATTTGACTTGCTTCAAAAGTTCTCTAGCATCATTTATAATAAATTATAATTTATTAAAATGATATAAAATATAAATTTATATGTTTAAAATATCATATATCCTCAAATTAAGACTTTTCAACAACCATTTATAAATAATTACTTTTTAAAATCATAGTTTTTCTTAGTTAACTATTTCATTTTACAAGATAAATTTGGTTATATAATTCTAATACTTATACATTGATCATGGATTCGTAGTATCTATAATCTTCATCATGATTTAAATATCATATATACTAAAAAAGAATATATTTAGAGTCATCGGTATATTGTATAGATTGAAAAATAAATTATACTATTCAAGGACATGGTAGGCCATTCGTACATGTGAACACTTTTTCACATTTCGATAGATGGAACGAAATAAAGGTAAATATTAATTCACCATTATAGAATCACTATATATCATATATATAATATAAATTATATAGAGAACCCAACAATAGTAACCTGAAGTCGGTGTCAACTTTATTACATTGGTATAAGATATAACTAATCACATCCTAATGTAACTTATAGTTTAGTTACCTTGGTCAACTTGATACATACATAAAAATTACATTACATATTAAAAATATAATACACCACGATTTCATTATTAATTCCACTAATCCCCTAAGCATATCACTACATATCGATCAGAAAACACATTCTTGTATCCTAGGGAATATAAAAAATAAGAAAGGAGTGAGAATATATTGTCATAAAGTGTAAGAGTACAATTTAATATATTACTAAATAATAAATAATTAACATGGAAATGTAAATAACTTAAAAATATTGAATTTATTTAATAACATGAACATAATATTCCAAGAATAAATGATGATCACATAATTCCATATAAATAATCTTGTACGCTTGAAACTTAATCATGAACATTGAAACTAGATGAATAATCCAATAGATTACAAATAAAAATATTTGAAATGATGGAAGGAAAATTATCAAAATATAAAACATAGCATTGTGGCCTTGTTCCAAGACATCTATATAAATGAACAATATATCAACCAAATCCCAATCTAGTTTGTCTCATCAGAACTGCCTTTACATCGAGGGGTATAGTGGTCCCATACTATCAATTACTAAGTCCAATTAATACCTCATGTGAATGGGGTGAATCCTAATCAACCTAAAAATTCATTTTGAAAAACTATTTTATGAAATATTAACTGATTCCCCAACCAATAAACATAATCATAAACAATATCGAGTAATATGGTGAATGGTAATAAAATTTTACATCATCAATAAAAATGAATTTAAACCATGCAAAGAAATAATAAGAATGATATCAATACAACATATCACCATTTTATCATAATTACAATAAATAGATGGTGTCATTTATGAATAGTAGTACTATTGAATGTCACTAACAAAATTCTTAATTAAAGTAACATTTTCACTTTGAAAAACGCATTTTTAGAACTAAAGTTAAAAAAAATATTTTAAAATAACAATTTAGAACTTATAAAATAAGTTTTATCATTGAGTGGTCAGGAAATCAGATAATTCTATTCTTGTAGCACACATTAAAATAATGATTCCTTCCACCTTTTTTGGTAAAATCTAAACAAAATTTATTGGAAAACAACATGAATATTCCATCAAAACAATTTTATAATACGTAAATATGGGTAAAAAATAGTTATAATTCATTTTAAAAAAGTTAAAATCATTTTTGGAATTTTTTAAGAAAACATGGGTTTTGATGTAAATGGATCTCTAACTAAAGAGAGAAATAATGTTGGATTTCATTAAAAAACAATTTATAAATCATTTTATATACCCAGGAGTGGAAAAAATAGTACTATTTCATGAAAAATTTCACTAATAAACAAAAGAGATGAATATAAATTGATTTTAAGATATATATATATCAATGAATTCCAATAAGGAATACTGACACAAAAATAATCTTGAATAGTGATGAGATTCTGAAATAAAATGATAACACTTTGGTAACTTTGGTATAATAATCTGAATTAATAAAATATAAGTAAATAAAACTTTAAATACCATTAATATAAATATATTAGTGATATAATATAAAAATGTAAAAGTTTGTAAAAAACAAAAAATTAATAGTTTGTGACTATGGTGTATGTCACAAGGAAGTAATAGTGAGATGAAAAACTCATACCACTTGTTTTACATATCTCATATATAGTTGCACATCATATATAATAAATATAGGTTAATGAAACATAAATTAATGAATCATAGACATATATCTCATACAATATATGACTTATAGTATTTTATCACTTTCTTTGCAATTTTTTTTTTCCAAATCACCATTTAAAGTGATATTTGCTTTATTTTTCATATATGTTTTGGATTTGTAATTTTGGTACATTTAATAAGAAAATTGGAAACAAAATTTACACAATTTTAACCATTATATAAATAAAATTTATAATAATTATATATTTTTTAGTGATCTATATAATTTAGAGAATGAAAATGGAATACCCCATTTATGGGACGGTAGGCCATACATACACATGAATGTTGTTTTCATTTTTCTCAAGAGATGAAAATAAAGAAAAATGAAGAAAAATTAAAAATAGAAAAGTTATTAATTTACATAAATAGTTTGTATTAATAAAATTCATTCTTACCACCATTAATGAAAAAATAATAATGAACATTTTTCATAGATATATACAGGTGGTAGTCTACATGTATGCATGTGTGTTGTTATTTTTTTCCTAATGGATTGGAAAGAAAGATTGTATATATGATATAATAATTATATAAGTATAATAATATCCTAAATATATTATAAATAATTGAAATCCAACATTAAATATATCCTTGAAATATGGTTTTTGAAAAATAAGTGGCATCGGTTTGTGAGGGAGTAGTCTTCTGTAGACTCATATAATGATTCTGTAACCCAATTGATGGAAGGTGATATGGATAAATATTAATTAAAAAAAATAATAATATCTCTATATATTTTATATACTAGTGTTATAATATATTATCTATTATGATATAATTTATGTATTTAAAATAATAATTTAAATAGAAGGTATCAGTTAAGGAAACTACCTTCTCTAGGAGAAAAATTCATTGGATCTCCAATTAAGGAACCTAGGGTTTAATTTTGATAGGTCTAGGAACTCAATAATATTTATAAAGATGTTTTGGAGATAATATTTCATGTTTTTTATTAATATATTTCGTTATATATGTGATTAAGTTATGATAGGGAGTTCCCTTTTATATGTGGGGAAAGGGAACCCTCTTGGAAATTACTTGGAAATCTCTCAAAAAATTCCAAAATGGTAAATTAATTATAAGGACCTGGCCTTAAACATTACATAATATTGAATTAAATTAATAATTCACATTGATGATATTTTTAGGTTTAGAGTTTTAGAGAATTATGGCATAACTATAACATTACAACCTGAATATTACATGTAGACACTACTACTTGGTATCCATTTTTTAACAAAAAGAGAGACACTTGAATGTAAATAATTGAGGAATAAAAATTAATCAGAACATTATAATATCATGAGAATAAAGGTATTCATGTTATAATATATCAAAGTACAGTATATACACCATATAAGAGTGAATTGGTGCATAACAACAATGAAGTCTCAAAGGAAATGTTAATTGAGATGAAATCCCTTATAAAGATGGCATCCTTAAATTAAAGATAAATCAATCACATAATTATGTGTGAAAAATATAATATGACCCAATATAAGTGGATATAAATTGTAAAATAGTCAGTATTAATTCACACATATTCATAGGATGACATATTCAATAAGTACAAGTTGAACCCAAAGATTTGAAATTGGGTTAAGAAGCTCCCTTATAAAAACTCGACAGCCTAACGGCGTCACTTTAAAATTCAGAAAATGAGATGATGAGATAAAAAGGGCATCTCATCACTTGGACATAAATTTTACATCAATAAGGATATATAAGAACATGTACCAACATAATAAGACGTAAATTAAAATACATAACAAAAAGAAGTCTTTTAAAAAAAGAGGGTGAAAGGTTCCCTTACCGATTGGGTAAATTACAAAACACATGACACATAAAATAAGGATCATACTATAAAGATGTAAATATTCATAAATTAAAGTATATTACACAAAGATTAAAATCATGTACAGTACATACACAACATAAACGGAAATAGTGGCCAATATAGCATGAATCTCACGGGAATAAAAAGTGAGACGAAAAACCCTTACTTCATTGTATTGAAATTGAATCGTATGACCAAAATTTAATAACCACAAAATGAATCATAGAAACCATAAATATAAAGCTAATAATGATAATATATATCAATGGAAGTATACATTACACATCATGTAATAAATAAGTGACAAACAATGGAAATCTCGATGAATTAAAAGTGAGATAAGAAAATCCCTTACAAAAATTCGGCAGCCTAACGACGCCACTTAAAAATTATTAAAATGATTTAATGAGAGTAAGAGGGGGTATCTCATAGAATTAAAATACAAATTAAATTATGGTTAATATAAAAGAACCTACTCCAACCTAAGAACATGGAGCATTAAAGAATTGACATAAAAGAGAGTACTTGAAAAGAAAAAGAGACGTCAGATCCCTTACCTTGTGTCTCACTTGACTCAATCAATCTTTAATCTAATAAATAATAAAATAATGTTAATTTATAATTTATTAAGAACTATTTTTATATTTATTATTCCTTTTATATTACTTATTACCATGTAATAAACATTATGTAATCATTTATGTTAGTAATGTTCGTTTTGTCGATATTTGGTACTTGAGTCAAAAATGGACTTCTTATAATTACATGTTGTTCTTGTGGTCAAAGGTTCATTATATCCAGATTTATATTCATGATTTATATATCATATTTATCGTATATATCCGGTATATACATGTATTTTTAATAGTAAATAACATTTAGAGGTATGAAATGAAATGCACCGTTCATGGAGACGGTAAGCCGTACGTATTCAAGAATGCTACTTTCATTTCTATTTCTATTTTTAATGGAATTAAAACATAATGATACAGAGGTATATTATAATTACAGTATAATATAATATAAACTATCATTAACTATATACTTTATATATCCCACATAAGGTATTAACGAGTCACATCACTTTGAGGGGGTGGTAGACCGCGCTTCCTCAAATGAGATTATCGTATTTAACCATTATGGAAACTATAAAGGTGTGCTATAAAGGGAAAATGCCGAAGCATAAAGAAAAATTAAACATAATTTATATCATATAAAAATAAATTGTCATCATAATGGCCACCATGAGAGGAAGTTTGAGATATTTGAACCATCATCGTTTTGTGAGGCGTTAGTTTTCCATCCATAGAAACATTATGTTCTTCATCCATTAGATAAAGGTGTGTGTAAGTGTAGTTAGAATCCTTCTCATAAAAATATCATAGAATATTGAGGATACTTTTGTTGTTAAAAAATAAAGGAATAAAAATATTTTATGGGTTGGAGAAGTAAAATAAATCAAAAAAAATTAAGAGAAACCGTTACCGTTAATTTGGGAAACTCCCTTTGGTTTGAACCAAAGGACTTCTTGAAGTGCCTTCTGCCTAAGTTAATGGATCAAAGGGGAGGAAAGGGATGTATGGAGATTTATTGGGCAGATTTTGGACTAGGAAAATGGCTTGAGAGTGTGAGGATTTGGATATAAATGGCCTCCTTTTAAATGGGAGAGGAGGGGCTCTTTAGAAAAGTGTGAAAAAATTATGTTATTATATAATGATATTTGGTTTTAAAAGGTCAAAAATTCATTAAATATGAGTAAAATATGACTCATAGTCGAAATAAAATCATCCAATTATAATTGGACATGTTTTGGATAATAGTTTGATCATTATAATCTTATTTATTTAAATCATTTATTAATAAGGTAAATACTTCATCATTATTGTGTCATAAATAATTTAATTTATGTGATGTCTAAAAAATATAAAAAAACAATTATGTAGGAATTATTTATAGCTTTTCAATTCAGATTTATAGTAAAAAATATTACTTATAAAACACCATATAAAAATTAATTACTAAAAGATTTTTGTTGATGTCAATTTTATCTTTACATTATATTAATTAATCTAAATTTTCATCATCACTCCCAAGTCCCTCAATGGGGTCCGAAAATAGACCCATAGAAACCCATGGTCATTAATGACTCAAAAAATAAGGTTTGGAAAAGTGTTAAGGTAATTTTGAATTATTATAATATTCTTTTAACCTTGAATTACCCAATTTACCTTTAACCGTGGTAAATAAAAGTCAAAAGTTACTATTCACCAAAAATTATTTTCATCTTAATGAACCAAATTTTAATTTTTTATGACAACCGTGTATGTTGTATTTTTTAAATTCAATTCACAAAAGTGGTAAAATTTCATTTAAATGAGAAAGTCAGTTTTTTTAAGTACCACTAAGTGGTTTCACTATTCATCAAAAAATGATGTTTTTCAGAAACATACCAAAAATTCAACCTAATCTATATTTGATATTACAAATTTACAAATGAAGTATATTATTCCAAATTCAAAACATATAATTTTCATTAATTAACTTTAAAATTTATTCACGTTATCAAAACAAATATCGTGTTTTTAAGAAACAATAACTATATAAAGATTGATACTTGTTTATATCCAATTTTAAAGTTAAATTAATCCTAATGACCGACATTAAATTAAATGGTAAAAATATATTTTAATATCACTTTAAAAAAATTATAAATATAATCTATCCATATAAATAAATTAGATTAAAATGATCTTTTTAATTAAAATACAATATGTTTCACTATTCATTAAAAATGAACTTTATCGGAAAAATTCCAAAAAATTACACAAAGTAAATTTTGATGTCCTAATTCTAAAGAAGGATTTTATTTGGTCATATAGAATGTTTTAATGTGACCAAAACTAGATTTAAAAATGGTTTTCCATTAAAAAGCGATAAATCGGTCTTTTAATGTAAATTATTCTTAAAATTAGATTCATTCATATTTAAGCCTCTAAATTTTATTGGATAAATGTAAATACATTTAAAAAACATGTATAATCATATTTTATTTTTTTTTCATTCCTTCCAATAAAACGGCTAGGATTTGACTACCATTTAAAGTAATAATATTTTATTATTAGTGTGCAATGTAAGATTTCAATGAATCCTGTTGATGTGTATCGGGTACGCTATCAATCATAGAAACCCTTTTAAAGTAAAATTACTATTTAATTGAAAAACTAATAAATATGAAAATGTCATATTCTTTTTTTATCTGGGATGTTACATTAATTCACATGAAATAATATTAAAAATAAAATTATTTAATATATATTCATAAGATAAAGTGGAAATATTTCCATTAAATAATATTTTGACAAGTTGGTAGGTAATTATTAAACATTATCTTCATAGTTTAACCCTTGAAAACCCCATTTTAACCTTAACCACAATAAATAAGTATTACATTTTTCACTGTTATTTTTTTTAAATATTAATTTTACCTTATTATATAATAAAATTTTTGATGATAAATAATATTTAATAAATTTTATAAAATTAAATTCTTATAAGTGTAAAAAATTTATTCTAAATTAATATTGTAGATGAAACAAGAAGGCGGGTTTTCGAAGACAAAATGTTCAAAAGTTTATTATGTTTTTATATCAAAATTCTACCTGAATGCGATTAAAATGACATAAATTATATTAATAGGTCTATAATTGATCTAATACTACTTTGAAACTAATATAAAATATAACTTATCCTTGTAAATAATTTTTTTTTAAAAGGAAATTTTCAGTAAGAGTGGGTATTTACCACTATTCATCAAAAAGTGAAACTCCTCAGAAAAAATAAAAAATCCACCCCACGATAAAATTTATATGATGTTTTCTGAAAATAATTTAATTTTATCAATTACATTTTCTCAAAGGGAAAAATATTATTTTTATCAAAAGTGTGCACGAAGCGACAAAACCATTTTTTCGAAGAATAAGGTTTATAGAAAACATTACTTTTAATTTAAAATGATTTATATATTATTTATATTATTTATAATATTTATATATATACATTGAATTTATTTTATACTTGTTTAAATAATATAATTTCATAATTTAGTTTTTATTATTCATTCCTTCCAATTTTACATATAGGTTACAATGGTCGTGTATAAATAATAATATTTAGATAGGGTATCATTTTTTTAACTCAGTGTTGCATGAATTCCATGATATTATAGATATTGAATTTATTTAAAAAATATATATTTATTAAATTATCATGGTGTTATATTATATTTTAATATTATTGTTGTATTCATTACACTATATCAAGCACAATGTTATTTTTTTATAATTTAATCGTGTTACATATTCATTATATTTATCTGTACTAACATCCATGTAAATCAAAATGAAAAATTAAAACACATAACTTTAGTGATTTGGCAGTCCAAGTGTTCTCACGATCTACATCATCATTTTCCAAAAAAAAGAATGAATGAAAGAAGATATGATATTAAAATTCCTCAATAATAATTATATCATGGATATAAAATATAAACCTTAAACTCGCCTTAATGACCATCCATGAATGATAGGGATGGAAGATGAATTATATCTCTATAGAAAGGATGTTGTCCATACATATGCACAAGTGGTATATTCACTCTAAATTTTATAGAATAGAGGGT
The DNA here is from genome assembly GCA_963277665.1 of Viscum album. Lineage (NCBI taxonomy): Eukaryota > Viridiplantae > Streptophyta > Magnoliopsida > Santalales > Viscaceae > Viscum > Viscum album. The sequence goes on along the minus strand of OY728141.1, from coordinate 1,583,589,259 downwards.
GAATAATTTTTTTTATATTATAATAATAACATTTTCGTATATTTAAGAAATTTATTTATTGTTTTATGATAAATAATATATATTCATAAAAGGTATAAGAAAAAATAATTTGAAAGAGGTTGAGTAGGATGATTACCTCTTCTTCGGTAGGACTCCTAAAGACCCATTTTTACTACCCTTGGATTTTTATTTTGAGAATATTATAACAATTAATTCATGGATAATGATATTAAGAAGATAATTGTGTAGGTTTTTATTGAACTAGATGGATTAAAGTTGTGTAAACAAAAGAAATGTGGGGTTTCCTTTAATAAGTGGGGTAGAGGACACACTTGGAATCCATAAAGGATATGAATATTATAAATCCATTATTAATAAGAATTCATCCAAATGGCTAGTTATTTTAAAGATGGATATTATGTATTTGAAATATGTTTAGAAAATATGATTTAGACTTGCTTAATTAGAAAAATTACCCTTATTTATTTTCTAAACAACTCCCAGGTTATAATCGTTTTAACCTTAATTGTAGTAAAATTTTACTATTTATAATTTTCATTATGTAAAAAAATGAATATTTCCTCATTAAAAAAAATAACTTATTATTTAAAATACTTAATCATCATTATCAGATTGAATTTACAAATGTGGAAAATTTTAATTTATAAATAAACAATAAAAACAAGATGAAAATGTTTTTCCAAAAAACATTTTCTAAAGTATAAAAGTTTTTATATAAAAATTCAATATAAAATTGAATAAAATGATATGAATTTTTTTATTAGTAAAATAATTTATCTAATGATACTTCTATAATTTTTTATAAAAAATATGTAACTTTTTAAAATGTTTAAATGAAAAGGCAGTTTTCAATAAAAATCATTATTTTTCACTATTCAAAAAAAAATCAGTCCATTCAAAAAAATTAAATAAATAATTATAAGATAATTTTTTAATCATGATTTCTAAATAATTTTTTTAAGTAAAATTGTCACAATTTTCATAAATTTATTATGTTATATGTTTAAAAAAACATTAAAATCATTTATGGGGAAAATTATTTCTACAGCATATAAATACAATACTAAAAATTGGCTAGTTATTGACTAAAATATTTTCTTTATCTAAATACTTTATACATAAACATTAATACTTGGTTACTCTTATTTAAATTTAAAATTTAATGGCTATGTTATAATGGTGAACTATATTAAGGTTGATTTAGACATAGTGTTGTGTGTATCACAAGCTATCTAAGAAATAAAATATATTTAAAGATAAATATATACTAAAATATTTGGGTTTCACATAATAACATGATAAATAATATTTTGAATTTTGGTGTGTATATATGTGATACTTCTATGAATGAGTCATTTTATTTACATTTTCTGCTTATATGGATGTTAAAAAAAATCTTAATTGTTAAATAACGTATGAAAAGAATACAAAGGGAAAGCCTAAAATTCATATTTCATTGAATAATAAATGGTCTATATGTCTAAAATTATTTAATAGTTATAGTTTAATTTGACACCACTCTTTATTTTCCCTCAATGACCAATACAAAAAAAATTATTGAATGTTTAGAAATGATATAGATATAGAGAAAACAACTCAGAGTATATCAAGAAATAATATACTTAAATAATTTAAATATTTGACTTTTATTATTAGTAAATGATAGTTTAATTCCTGAAATATGCTATAGTTTTCTACATAATCTAATAAAAATTGGATAAAAATTATTATATTATTTGATTTAACTTACTTGAAAACCAATTTTCTTCATCATTACTTGTACATAATGCATATTAAAATAATTATATAAAACATGGTAAATTAAGTAACTATAAAATTTAGGATGATATGCTAATATAATTTAAAATAATAGCATGACTTGATGGAATGAGGTATCAAAACATAACTTCATCTTGATATAATTAATCATAATTACTAGAAATTTTCCTAAAATTCATATGTGGTGACATATTCACTGAATTTTGTTTAGAAAAGTGTTAGAGACTATAAAGGTTTAAAGTTTTTGTTCAATAAATATATAGAAATGGTGAAAACCCCTAAAATTAGAACAGAATAACAATGTATTCCATAGCATATCTAACTTGCAGCACTAGGTTTAAACAACCACTAAAATATATTTCTTGAAATTTAATTACGTCGATAGATTATGGAACATAAAACCTCATGTATAAATATAACTCAATATAGTACACTATTATATCATAGACAATAAATTAGTGTTTGGGAATAGTAATAAAAAATTATTAAAATTATGGTTATTTATTGATTTGAAATAAAATATGAATCATTTATAAGAAAAGATAAATTTCATTTGAAAAAATCATATGTTTTATTAAAGGCGGTTTAGTTTTGTATTGTGCATATAAATTAAAATTAATTTGGAACACTTTTATAAAATTTATTTTAAAATATTAAATTCATTTTTTAAATCACTATATTAGAAAAATATTCTGGTGAATTGTTTTGATTTTTCTAAAAAGATTTATTTTTCAATAAATAGAAAAAACTATTTATTTTTATTAAAAAATGCCTTTTAATTTAACTAATTTACAGGTTTATATTTTCTTAAATATGTTTTAAACAAAAATCTGTTCAATTATAATACATTTGAACCAATTTTTGTCATTATAATCAATTCAATATAAAATATTTATATTAAAACCTTATATAATGATGATAATTTTCTCTTTGGAAACCCAGTTTTTTGTCACGTGTGTGACTATTATTTACAATTGAATTTTACAAATTATTTGAATTGAATTTTGAAATTTATAATACATTTTTTGAAAAAAAAAATAATTTTTATGTTAACCTAAATTTTGGACAAAATGAATTGTGAAAATAGAATAAATTTATTATAATGGTTATGGTAAAAATGGGTTAACTATAGGGATAAAATAAACTTATAAGGGTTAAAATGGCCTAAAAACGTGTATAAACTCTATTTTATAGCCATATTTTTAACTTATAATTTCTAATTCTCAATTATATTTTATTTTGGACCCTTATTCCAAGAAAAAAATGTGGGTACGCCATTTTATTTTAAATTATTACAAGTGTGACACTCACCTCACATATAAAAGTGAACCACCTGTCCTCTCTTATTTACCCTATCAAACCCTTTTGGTTCATTAAATCCCTAAATAAAGAAAATAACATATTTGACACCCCATAATTGAATACTTATTTGACATAAAATTATTCTAGGAATACATTTGGAATAATACTAAAGAGGTGGTATAAGAAGATATAAAATTATTAACTATATGTTTTCATTTAATTTCTCCATCCACCTCTATCATATATTCTTCATTTATTATCATATAAAAACACAATTATATCTCATATACTAAGATATTTTTAAGTTAATGGTATGAACTATATCCTTCTCTTATTCCTTTAAATGGGAAATGGTGTCATCGCCCATGTGTACGTGAGACTACCTCCTCAGAAACTGATGCGATAGGTTTTCCATCAATACCTATTATCGTTGGGTATGATGAGGGTTACAAACTATGTATATAAAATTTAAAAAATAATTATACCTAATTAGTAATTATATAACATATAATATTTTTACATTCTTTTTTGTTGGGGACACAATATCTTTTCTCGTGTGTATGGAAGATTGCCACCGCACAAAGTGATGTGATTCTTATTTCCTTAACACATTACATAGATGGTAATAAGGTAAATTTTTAGGAATATATATGATATAAATTACATAATTATGATATTCATAAATTTTTGTGATTATTAAATAATAAAATATCAATTTTTTTATTAACATTTTATTCATTGAAATATGATAAATTCATTTGTGAACGTATGGACAACCACCATCATGAATTGATGTGACTCACTTTTCATCACTACTCCACATCGGTGATATATATATATAATATGGTATTTACGATGTTATAATAATAATATAAATATAAAATATTTCTTACCTTATTCCTATAATTATCATTGAATATGGAAACATTACTCATGCTTTCGTATGACCTACCTTCTCCATGATTGTTACATACTTCATTCCTCATACCCAAATATATTTATTAGTATTAAAATTATAATTTATATATAAATATGATAATTATTTCAATATAATTACTCTGTATATAATAGAAATATATAATAATCATAAGAACTAGAAGATTTCTGAAATGCCTGAATGAGTAAACTAAGCAATTAACACCCGAAAAAATGAAAATAATGAAATATTTTTAACAAAAGGGTGATAAAATGTCACTAATGTATCAGATATATTATTATAAATATTACTATACCTATTCTATAAGTTAATAGAATGTTAAATACCACTTTTAGGGAGGTTAAAGAATGTTCAACCAATATAATGGACTCCATTTCAAATTCCCATTATTGAAGTAGAATTTATTATTGTTCAACTAATTTTTTTGTAAAGGGTAAATAAATCCCCGTTTACATGTTATATTAATAATTATTCATATATAATGTTGTTTTAGGTTTCAATTTTAATTATTAAAACTAATGGGATTTTACTTGAAAACTTCCAAGTGGTAAACACTTTTTCCCCATTTTTTAATTTCTTAAAAAACATATTTTAATCTTACAATCATTTTCCAAAAAATTCCCATTTTGATTTTACCAAAAAATTAAATGGAATATTTATTTTAGAATGTAAGAAATATTTAAAATTTCATTCCATCCTGAAAACTCAATGATTTAATGATTCCTTTATGAGTTTAAAAGGACATTTTAAAATAAAATTATTTTCAAAATGTTATTTGAACTATTAGTTTTAAAATTTTATTTCCAAAAATAAATTGATATTTTCCTCAAGAATGTTTCTATATATTTTTTTGTATTTTAATTTATGAATAATAACAAAACATAATTTTAAATATAATTTATATAGGATATGTTGTATTGAAACCATCTTTATTCATCCTCTAGATTTTTTATGATCAATTTGACCATGTAAAATATTGAAATTAGCTTTTTTGATTAATTTTTGTAGTCATTAACATTTCCTTAAAATTTTAACAATCCTATGATCATTGGGGATACATTTTCAGTAAATATCCATTTTATCTATCATTAATCTGTCTATTTCTTAAAACATATATCATTTATAAATATGGTGTTTTACATTAAATTTTATTTTATTGATTATGGAAATATTGATAAATCTCTATTTATTACACAATAAAGAAATTTGGGGATAGCAGATATTTGTCATGAATTGAATTGATTGTTTGATATAAGAGGAATGATTGATATATGTATACATGGGTGGGGCTGGTTAAAGATATAACCACAATGCATTAATAGTATCATGAGATAAACTAGTTAGTTATCCTTAGTTAGGGTTTTTGGTGTATACCTACCCATCAATATTAAAATGTCTTGAAAAAAGTTTTGACAATATAGGTATAATGTGTTAATATCATGATATCCAATCAATAAGAATTTTATTCATTAAGAATTTTTTTATTATTACACATGATATTTTAAATATGTTATTGTCACACTGTAACATTTAAAAATTTATTTCTCATTTATTATTTTATAGCCCTATAAATGTTTTTTCCAGGGTTTGGGTTGGAGCCAGTTTAAAATATTGAGTCCTTATTTAAAACTGTGTGTTTTGGCCTTGATAATATCTAGCGCACCATGGTCAACATCGCACAACCTCGCTTGGGTCACCGCATGACCTAACTTGGTTCATGGCACGCCCTGGTCAGTGGTCAACTAATTAAATAAAATGGATTAATAATAAAGTAATAAAATTAATAGTGTGATGAAATAAAAATAATATAATATAATATTTTTTAAGGAAAATAATAATAATAATGTTATTTAAGGATATTATATTTATTATTGTTATTATTATTATCAAAATTGATATAAATTTTTATTTTATTTTAGTACCATCAGTTGAGTTTTAATATTTTTATTATTATTATCATCATTATTGATATTTTAGTTTATTATTATTATTATTATGAGTGTTTTGGGAATTATGTCACCAGATGCACGGGTAGGGCAAGGTTATAAGACTTCACAATCTATCTGACATTCAAAATGATTTAAAAATATAATATAATATTAAATAATAAAGAATATTTAAATAGAAATAATATAGAAATAATATGTTTAATAAACTTTATGAAATTTTTTTGATGATAATAATTAGAATATTGTTTGAGAAAAGTGTTGTTGTTAATAATTTAACAATAATTAAGTTATTTTTTTATTAATATTATATTTTTCTTAGATTTATTATTATTATTTTTTATTACCAATAATTGTTTTCTTTTTAGTTTTATTTCTGTTTTATTTTTATTTTTATTTTTTTATTTCCAGCTTAGCATTAGGGTTATCCCTGCTCCCAATTTTTCAGATTGAACTTCACCCCACTGAGACTATCGCACCACACCCTTGCTCCCTGGCCAGCCCGCTCGACCACCTCCATCCTGCAAGTTCCTATTATTCCCTCCCAGCCAGTTGCTTGAACAGCTAGCTTCCTCCCCACCTGCGCGCTTCTCCTCTTCGCTGGCACACCCACCTGTGTGCAGCTCCCTTTGGTCATCCCCTACTGGTCGATTCTCCAGACCAAGATCCCCCACTAGAATGTTTCTTCCCTTGGCCAAGCATCCCCCGTCCCATCACACCATGTCCCCTGCTCAGGCCCGCACAGACACTGTCAGCGCACCCCCCTCGACTTGTTACCCCCCACCTCTTCCTCGACCAGTTTCCACCTACCATTCCTTCTGAACGACACCCTCCACCTCTGCAGAGAACCTCATTCCAACCTCTACCTCCCTCAAAAAACATATGCACATTTCCCATTGGCCACACAAACCTTTCTTGGATGAATTTTCTTAGCAGGATGTACCTCAGGAACCTCTCCAACATGGTGAGACAACTTCTAATACCTTCGCGGCAGGTGCATTCTATTTTGATCATTTGTTCTTCCTTTTGTTAGAGTTTTGGGTCGGATTTTCATGTTTCTTGTTGTGAAAGTTTCATTGAATTTGGTTTGATATTAATGATTTTGTGGATAACATGTTTTTTAAGGTTCATTTCGGCTTCTTTGTAGTGTGTTTGGTGTGCGTTTTGAGTCATCCACCAAATTTTGGTAGTTTTCCAACACCGGGGTTATAGGTTCTACTTCAATATTATTATTTGATGAATTAATATTCAAGATTAATTTGTTTAGAATATTATTTAATTAATTTGTGTGGTGATATGTTATTTTTTTTGGAGTTTGATCTCTATTGATGTTGTTTAGTAGATTGTTTATATTATGTGTGTATTTTCTTCTGATTAATATATTATAATTTTTTTAATTTTGCTGTCATCTTATTAATTTTTAAAAGTGGAGCAAACTATATTTTTGATATGGTGTCATGTACGTTTGGTTGGAAAAGAATTTTTTGGGTGAGTTTAGTGGGTAATTCCAAGTTATTCATATAAATTTTTTTATATGTTTTTATTTTTGTCTTATTAATTTATGTGGTTTTAAAAAATGTGTTTTACATATGGTGAAAGGTTTTCCATCAAACTATTTGTGTGGTGCATGACACACTTTAAAATTGTATTTGAGTGTGTGTGATATTGGAATGCGTTTTAATGTATAAATTGTTACTTCGGTGTGCAAAACCATGTGACATTCTTTCACTATTGCTTTATATGTTTTTTAATGGTTTATTAAATTATTTCACTGTTGCGAAACGTGATTGAATTTTTTTTAGTGTGATACTTATTTCAAAATGGTATTTATGTGTGTAAGTGGTGGTTTTTTAATGATAAGTGACTTTTTAAATTATGAAAATGGTTTAATTTAGTACGTAACCTATACAGATTATGTTTTGAAAATATTTTTGGTGTGTGTATGGTTTAAAAAAGGTTTTGAGTGTGAAAATGGTGATTCTGTTTGTAAGAACCATGTTTGGATTTTATACATAATTGTGACGCGTGACATGAACTAGAAACTTGTTTGAACACAAAGCGGGAAGCCCGTGTAGCTAGGAGGGTGGACTAGACTAGTGGACTAGTGATCCGAGGGTGGCTTTGGACCCATTTTGCTGAGAAGGATTGATGAAGGCCATAATAACTAAACATATGAAAGGCTAAGGGTTGTGGTTTCTAAGACACCTTTTTCTGAGGGTCGTGGTTTCTAAGAAACATTTTCTGAGGGTCGTGTTTTCTAATCCATGCTTCACCGAGACACAAAGATCTAGGTACCCAAGCTAAATAACACCCATGGGGCCTCTCCTTTATTAGTGCACATTGGTTACTTTATGCTCTTCAGTGTTACACATTGGTTATTTTAAAATGCAAGTGTCGGTGTCTTTTATTTTATCTTATTCCATTTGAAACTATTTTCTTTAATCCTATTTTCTTGAAAACTGTCAATGATTTACTTATTTTCTTTAATTAAAATTGCAAATGTCTTTGTTAATTAATAATTATGCGTAGAAACTTTTTATTGGGTGACTTCCTACTGGGATATTGGATCACACCAAACATACACCTTTGGGAGTATGTAGACCTTTTTCTTTGTGTGTCACAGTTTGAGGCTTTATTCTCAATGATGGTGGTTCAGGTTCTTGATGGTCTTCTCATGCAGGTTTGTGTTTGTAGCTTGTGGATGTTAGACATCTCTTATTGATTGGAGGTTTTATTTAGAGTTTTAATTTCTTTCAGTGTAATTACTTTTATGATGTTGTTTCAAGTTTTAAATCTTTAAAACTTATTTTTGTTTAAGGTCAAGTTTGATTGTCTGTTTCAGTTTTATTTTATTTATCATGTGGGTTTTTGGTGTTTACTATTTCAGGTAAATTATTACCTTTGTCTATGTTTGATACCTAGGCACTTGTGCCAGCCCGTGGGGATCGAGAATACCCATCAGGCTATGTCGCAAACTGGGTCGGGTGCTGGTTCTGATGGTGACCAGGTCTGGTTCGTGAAAAAATGGTATTAAAGGAGGTTTGTTCTCTTGGGTTGTGTTCTTTTGGGATAGAGTCAGGTAGACCAAAGTTAAAGTTATCAAGACTCAACATCTTAACTATGAGTATGGTTTATGGCCAATACAACACATGGTTGGACTCAAGTTACCAGGGTAATTTGCGGTCTGTTTGAGTCTTTGGTCCATGTGGTTATTCTTGTTTAGGGTAAATGAAAATATATTAGGGTCAATGGTATTAGTGAGCTCGCATGGACTAGAATGTCTTTTTGATCAATGGAAGTTGTCCTATAATACTCTCTGTGGTGGTGGTGTAATTGGTGTATGGCTGCCAACCATATGTCACAGCCACCCACTGATGTTGGTTCCCTCTTGCATCATTCTATGTTTCATTGTTTTGAATTCATAGAAATATGGGTTTTAAGTAAAAATGATTTGGTTTTGGAAAATTTTTGGAAATTAAGATCTTTAAAAAGGAAATGATGTATGATGTTTGAAAAGTGTGGGTTGAATGTTTTGGTTTTGAAAAAAAGGAAGGGTTTGGTTTTGATCCTTAGTGCTCCCATGGGAAACCACATGTATGAGTGTATACGAAAAGGTAAATTATTAATGGCATAAGCGGATGACTGCCTGGATGGACATGAGGTGGGTGTTGGTGAGGCACGAGAACATGCATGTCTGAGGCCCAAGAGACACCATTGGGGTTTGTGCAACCCACCAGCTTCGTTCTTTTTCAAAATGTTTTGTTAAAAGAAAATTTGGTGTTTTAAATAACCAGTGATTGTGTGTCGTCTCCTTGTGTTTTGGAAATTTTGGGTGTGAGTAATTTCATGCTGAGAATATTTTTTGTTGATTGGTGTCTTGAGTTTTAATTTTTATTTGTAATTTGGTGTGAAAGCATGTGGTTAATGGTTTTTTCGAAAAGTTCTTTGGGAATCCCTTGCAGTGGTTCTCCCTGTACGTTTAGTGTTCCCTTGTGATATGTCTTGGCCATTGGACCGATTTGATGGGGTCCATGATTTGTTTTCTCAACTAGTGTTCTCCCCAAGAAAGTGTTAATATGAGATTGAAGTGCCGCCAAGGAAAATTCGATGTTGGCCAGACCTCCAGTTGATTAAAGTAATGACTCTCTCTTTTTAGAGATAGTGATAAGTTTATTCATTTCTCTTTTCAGTTAAGCATATCCTCTCACAGTGGGATAACAGACACAAGGAAAATTGATAGGAGTTTTGGTCTCTTTGAGTTCTCTAAATCATTAGGTCTGATGTTTGACACCTTTGTGTCGAAAGGTTTTCCCCCTGAAATGGTGAAAGGAATTATTGCAGGGAAGGGTGAATGTGGTTCAAAATTACCAGAGCTGACGGATGTCTTAAAAGGTTTATAGTGCTTCCATCAATTGGAAGGGTCTGGTTTGGTAACGTTTTGCAGTGTGAGTTCTCTTCGATGTGCAAATGTGGAATTTGAGAAACCCTCTAAGCATCCCTGTTTTCATATGAGTATGTCCTCCTCTTGTGGAGTATGAATTTTTATATTCAAAGGAGAGTGTTTTTCTTGATTCTACCCTTACGTTTATTGGTTAAGGTGAAGAATTGATGCATGTTTATCATCTAAACCCCTATTTTTGTTGACGTTCTACAAGAAAGTTGTTGGATGTTGTGGTGTGTTGGGTTTTTTTGGTGTTGTCTCGGTTACGATGATGTTTTTTGTAGCAACAAAAAGAAGAATCTCCATTTAGGAGTCTTCAATGCCTGACTGTGAGGCAGGAGATGTTTCAAACATCAAGGTTCCTACCATAGGCATGGTAGTAAAGATATTTCCTGGCCAAGAACCCCTAGAGTGTATGAGACCCCGACATTATTTCTGTCATCAGTATTGAAAATCAAGATAGTTTAAATAATTTCCTATAGTTGTTCCATCCCAAATGAACCATTGTGTGTGAGGTTTCTCATAGCTACCAGGAATCGTGTTCATCTTGTACCTTGATGTCTTGGGGGTTGAATCCCACGAGGTATAATCACTTTTTCTGCTCCTTATGGGGTCTTTTAGGTAAATCTATCTCAGATTTGTGTAGTTCTCATCTAGGGATGTGGAGATGATGGTTAGTCTTAGGTCATGGTTTTGACGCCCTGGAGGATGGGACCCTCTCTCCCAGCCCCTTATGGTGGGGTGTCTGGTCACCATTAGAATATTTTCAATGTTCTATATCTTCTGTCAATTCTAATGGTTGGGAGACCCATGGTTGGTCTTGCACGAATGTCTCTAGAATGAACCAGCGTTAGCCTTTTATTTAATGGTGGGAAGTCCTCCATGACCTCCCTGTGTCGTTTTTCCAGTCTCATCTTGGGCATTGGTAGGTTTTTAATGATGGATAGCCCCTCAGAATTCCCATGTTGTCCTTTAGTTCTATCCTAGAGATGACTGGATAATAAGTGATCAGAGTGCTCCTTGGACGTGCTTGGTCTTGTTTGATCATTCCTGTCAAATAGTGTGGTTTTCATTCAATGGGGATTGGGATGTTTTGGAATGTGAAGTTGGTTTCTTTAGGTGAGGGAGTTCCTTTACTTGATCCAACAACTATGCATGTTTTAGCTCTTTGGGGCGGGCAAGATATGTTAGAAAGTCTTTAATAGTTTCTTGATGTTGTCCTTTAAGTCACTTTTTCTAAGCATGGTGTGTTTCCTATTTTTGCTTACTTTTCATAGGGATCCACATTGAACCTCAAGGGGGTATCAATTACTGCTTTGAGGTTCTATATCATTGTGGCTTTCCAAGGGCAGAAAGCTTTATAGTGGATAGAATTGTCACACTCTGACTATTTAAAATTTATTTTTATTTTATTATTTTCTGACCCTATAAAATTTTCACCAAGGTTCGGGTTGGAGCTGGTTTAAAATTTTGAGTACTTATTTAAAAACACGTGTTTTGGCCTTGATTGTGTCCAGCATACTGTGTTCAAAGCTACGCGGCCTCACTTAGGTTGTCATGAGACCTCGTCTGGTTCACCGCATGCCCAGCTCATTGGTCAACTAATTAAATATAATGGATTAATAATAATGAAATAAAATTAATAGTGTGATGAAATAAAAAATAAATAAAATAAGAGTTTTTAAAGATGATAATAGTAATAATGTTATTCTAGATGTTATTATTATTATTATCATCATAATTGATACAACATTTAATTAAATTCTAGTAACATCAATTGAGTTTTATTATTTTTATTATTAATATCGTCATTATTCGTGTTTAATTTTTTAGTATTATTATTATTATAATTATTATTATTATGAGTGTTTTCGGCTCTAAGTCACCGAATGCATGGGCAGACCAATGTTCTAAGACTACAGGGTCTGCCTGTCTTTCAAAATTATTTAAAAACATAACAGGTTAATGAAATAATAATGAATAATGAAATATAAATAAAATGGAAATAATAATTTTAATAAAATTTAAGAAATTGTTTTAATGATAATAATAATAATATTTTTTGAGAATAGAATTGTTATTAAAATTGTGATAATAATTAAGTTATTTTATTTATTAATATTATACTTGTTTTAGTATTATTAATTTAATTATTATTATTACTATTAATTATTTTGTTTTTAGTTTTATTTATGTTTTATTTTTATTTGTATTTTTTATAGTTCCACTTTGGCATTAGGGTTTTCCACCATCCCAATTTTGTGGTCGAAACTCCCCCCCCCCTGAGCCCATTTCGTCACACCCTTGCTACCAGTCAAGCCCGATAGACCGCCTCCATCCTGCATGTTCTGACGATGCCCTCCTAGCCAACCACTTTCACAGATGCCTTCCCCCCTAACTACATGCTTCTCCTCTTGGTCGGCACATGAACCTGCATGCTACTCCTTTTGGACAGCCCCTGCGCGTTGAATCTCCTAGATGAGCGCCCCCAATGGCATGATTCTTATCTTGGCCAAAAGACCCCCTTCCCGTCACCCCCTATCCCCTGCTCGGGCCTGCACGAACACCGCTGGTGTACCCCCTCATCTTACTACCCATACCCCCATTCTCAACCAGCCGCCACCTCCCATTCCTCATACCAATGACCTCTACCTTGATGGACATCAACACACCAACCGCTTCCTCCCTCAAAAAACCTGCGCACACAACCCCTTAGCTGCGCAACCCTTCTCAAAGGGAATTTCCCGGCACAGTGTACCATCGTTACCACTACAATGTGCTTGAAAAACCTCCAATATCTCCACCGCTGGTGCATTATATTTCGATCAATCATTTTTCCTTTTGGAATATTTGTGTGTAGAAGTTTCATGATTCTTGGGGAGAAAATTTAAATGAATTTGGTTTGATATTAATGCTTTTGCAGATACCATGTTTTTTAAGGTTCATTTTGGATTTTTTGGGGTGCGTATGGTGTGATTTTGGAGCTGTGGACCGAATTTTTGGAGTTTTCCAACACTGAGGGAGGTGGTTCCATGTCTAAATTATTATTTGATGAATTAATTTTCAATATTAATTTGTTTAGAACATTATTTTATTAATTTGTGTAGTGTGAAGTTGTTTTTTTGAAATATGATTTCTATTGAAATTGTTTTGTAGATTGTTTATATTATGTGTGTGTTTTCTATTGAGAACTGTGTTAGTGATTTTTAAATTGTGCGATTAGATTATTAATTTATGATATTGGTGTGAGCTGTCTTTTTGACATGGCGTCATGTGCATTGGTCAGAAAAGATGTTTTTTTGTAACTTTAGTGGGTGATTCCAAGTGATTCTTTTAAATTATTTTATAAGATTTTATTTTTGGCTTACTAAATAATGTTGTTTGTGAAAATGTGTTTTACATATGGTGAAAGGTTTTCCATCAAAAAATTTGTGTGGTGAAGTTCACACTTTAAAATTGTATTCGAGTGTGCGAGATGTTGGAATGTGTTTGAATGTATAAATTGTTACTTCGGTGTGTAAAACCATGTGACATTCTTTCACTATTGTTTTCTATTTTTTAAAATGGTTTGTTAAATTATGTCCCTAGTGTGAAACATGTTTGAAAAATGTTTTAGTGCGCATATTATTTCATAATGGTATTTATGTGTGTAAGTGGTGGTTTGTTTAAAGATATGTTACTTTTTTTCCTAACACTTTTTATATGTTACTGAGAAAAAATTAGGGCACTTGGGCCAGCCTTCACGATGGTCCACACGCCATATAGGTGACCCATAGTGGGTCTCCTCACCATGAAATCACGTTGGAGGGATAGACCAAGGGAATGGATCATAGGGAATTTAGGCCTATGTATAGGGCCCACGATAGTGACATATGTGGGTGGGTAATCAGCTGGTTGGATCCTAGGAGTGTTAGTGCACGGGGCATGTCCACACAACAAAGGGATGAGTGCTTCACCATGAATGGGGTTGTCCAGTAGTGGCAATAGGGGTCCTCCGGCTCCAGTCTGACTTCATTTCTATGTGTATAAGTACCATGTTTGGCTTTTATGCGAAAGTGTGATGTGTGACATGAACTTAACAATTGTTTGAGAAAAAAGTAGAAATCTCGGGTGGCGAGGATGGTGGACTAGACTAATGGTCTAGTGATCTGGTGGAGGGGGGCTTTGGCCCCGTTTTACTTAGCAAGATTGAAAAATTCAACACTAACTAAACATATTAATGACTAAGTGTTGTGGTTTCTAAGCCAGGTTTTGCTGAGGTTCGTGGTTTCAAATCCACATTTTTTGAGAGTCATGGTTTCTAAGCCACACTTTACCGAGACACAAAGCTCTAGGGACCCAATCTAGCTAACATGCACATGGTATCTCCCATATTGGTGCTCATTGGTTACTTTACACTATTCAGTGTTACACATTTTTAATTTGAAAAAGTAAGTGTGTGTGTTCTTTAATTTAAGTTATTCCATTTAAAACTGTTATCTTTAATTTTGTTTTCTTGAAAACTATTCATGAATTTACTTCTTTGCTTTAATTAAAATTGTAAATGTATTAGTCATTTAATAATTATGCATGGAACATTTTTATTGTGTGACATCCTACTGGGCTCTTAGCTCACACCCTACATACACCTTTGGGTGTTTGTAGAACATTTTCTTTGTGTTTCATAGGTTGATGGTTCATGCTCAACAATGGTTTTTTGGGTTATTGATGGTCTTCTCATGTAGGTTGGTGTATGCAGCTTGTGGATGTTGCACCTCTCCTATTTCATAGAGGTTTGATTTACTGTATTAATTTCTTTCATTGTCGTTAATTTCTGGATGTTAGTTCAAGTTGTAAATATTTAAAATGTATTTTTGTTTAAGGTCCAATTTAATTGTATTTTTCATTTTTAGTTTATTTATCTTGTTGGTTTTTGTGTTTACTATTTCTGCTAAATTGTTCCCTCAGTCTCTGTTTGATACTCAGGCACTTGTTTCAGCCCGTGGGGATTGGGAACGCACCTCAGGACATGTTGTAGACTGATTCGGGTGCCAGGTAAAATGGTAACTGGGTCTGGTTCGTGAAATATATAATCTATGGATAGATTTCATTCTCAGTTTATTGATTATATGTCTTGTATTTATAGTTATTTATCCTTTCATATTGATTATTTTTATATTTTTGTCCTTGAGTTTTTTAAAATGATATTATATCAGGATGCATCTCATTATTAAATTATTTAATAAATGGAATGTGGTTTTTTTATTTACCTTTCCATATTGATCATGTATTATCATATCTAGATATCCAGGTTATTTAAATGGAATCTATGTTCATTTAATTACCATTCCATTTTGATTACACTTTTTGATTCCTGACAGTTTCTGTTGTACTTAATCCTTATTAATAATTTGAGATCACCCTTATTTTTTTCATTTCCAAGGAATACTTGATGTGTAATATGATGATATTTAAGGATATTCTAGAGGTAATAATGATTTTTGTGAAAAAATAATTTTACCTTTTCTGTTTTAAAATTTATTACGGGAATCATGTATGTATCTAGTTTACCAAGAAAACTAAACTATTTAGTCCTTTGGGATGTGATTCCTTGTGTCTTGTGCTAATATAATAAATTAAGACACTGGCTCTAGGTTACTATGGTTGGTTTTAGTATTGTTGGTATTAGATTATGTTTACAAAAAAACCTTGAAAATTATATTTTGGAAAACAATGATTAGGGATCATAACACAATGATAGACCTTGACGATAAGTATATAAGAATATCCTAATGTTTTGTTAAGAGAGATATTATGTGTTTTTACTGAGAAATACATCAATATATAGATACTAAAAGTGGATATATTTGTGGAATAGTTGTACATAGGGGTAATAACATTGAAATGGGTGCGTTGATCTTGACTCGGTCATCTCCTTGTCCACAAAAAAGGCATTACTATGGATCTGATTTGACCACATTCTATGAGATATAACTCAATCATTACCATTTTCTTTATAAAACATTTTGATGGATTTTAATTTATATTGAAAAATAATTACCTAGGTTAAAACTGTGTTGTATTAAATTAAAAATATGGTTTTATTTTTTATAAATCCTATAAAATGTTATTTATGATTGTGTAGTTTCCTATAATTATTTTTATTTTCCACATTATGCTTTTTATTTTGTCAATGATAGGAACATAAAGTAATCATGTTAACATTGAATAAGATAGATAATGTTGTCAACATGAGAATCCAAATGGGATGATGAAAGGATTGAATGATAAAATGATTAATCAAAATCATTTATCCTAAAATATGATCAAAAACCAATAACTTAACCAACTCATAGACTAAACATGGAATGGAAGGATGGAGGATTCTAAGATCTCAAATGGTGTATTCCAGTGAGGAAATAAGGATCACTTCCTTTCATGTCCAAAATATAGAAAAAAACAAAAAGGTGATGTCCTACAAGCAATTGGAAAATGATTTTTATATGGAAACTAAAGAAATAAAGTAAATAATTGCTATGGAGAAATGATGAGTATGAGGGAATTAAATAATTTAATCCAAGGGAGCCATTTATAATTCCATTTTTTAAATGTGGGTAACCAGACATTATCTAAGTCAATTCCCTCTTCTAATGACTAACTACTAGAACAAGGATGACCTATGTTGAAGTAAAATAGTCTAAATATTTATTGGGATCAAAAATATAAATTATTGAATTATTTATACATAGGTTATTTTGGTTATAAAAATATTGAAACATTTTAGTATGTTATTAAATATTAAAAGAATATATTTATTCATTAAATTAAGTTTCATGGATTCTATCCCGAGTTTATGATTTTATGATTGATCATAAGTTCAAATTAATCAAAAACATTTTTTAAGATCTATTTTATGAGAGTTTATTGTGATTAAGTATATGTTTTGATAAAATTTATGTGAATACAACCCATTGGTTTATTATATGATTTAATCAAAATGTAATTTTAGAAATAATTACCTTAATATTTTTTTATAAATATAATGGTAATGGTAAACATTATATTTTATCATATATTGTATTTTTTTACAGTTATAGGTCATAACAATTTAATAATGTTAAAATAATTTTATTGATATTGTTTTTGAAAAAACAATACACACATATCTTGTGAAAAAAAGTCATGTGTGGAAAGGATGTGGGGATTAAACCCACAAATAAATGATGACAAGGGTTAAATTTATTCCTATGGACTATGTTATGTTCTAGTTAATATGTATCTTTTTTGTTAATCAATTTTACGAATAAATATTAATTATAAACTATTAGTGTTACTATTGTGGTTTATAGATTAATATATAACATTGGATAAATTTTCTAACCATATTGGTTTTGTAAAATAGTTATAGAAAAATACTTGTCACCCTATTATGGATCATATGATACATTAATATTTAATTATAGTTCTAAAATAAAAAAATATATTTTTTGGATATTTATTTATTTGAGTAGTTGACTAATAGGAAATTGATGGAATAAAAACCAAAGGATGAATTTGTACTTATGAAATAGAAACATATCAAGTACATATAATAACTTATGTTCATATAGAGTAAAATAATTCCTCAACTATAGTGAAAGGATCTTCAATAAAAAAATTTATCTGATTACCTTCACATATAAGGAATCAAATGGTCTATTAAATCATCAATGGTTTATGTTTTTGAGGTCCTTAACATTCTATTGATTATTCTCATTATTCTAATTAATGACTGAAATAATTATCTATAATTATTTAAACTATTCTTCTATGTACATATCATTAGTTACAATCAAATTTATCATATACAGAAACCTATATATGTGTTATTAAGTATGACTTTTTTCATCATTTTCTCCATTATCAATAAAATTTTTCATTAACCCACTTTAAGATACGGGTTTTTGACAATAGAATTTTCAAATAATAATCCATTAATTTCGAAGTGGAAGATTAAATTGAGATAATGAAATTAATTTAAGGTGGGATGAATTAAACACCCAAAAATTATAAAATAATAAATTTTTTTTGTGATTGGCGATGCGACATGCAACACCGAGTTTAAACAACCCCCGAAATATATTTCTTTATATTTAATATCTTCAATATCTTACGGGAAATGAAACCGCAAGTATAAATGTACCATAATATATTATTTTATGATAACCATTTAATTAAATTTGTGGGTGTGAATAATAATAACTAAATTCTGAAACTAATGGTTATCTATTGATTATAAATTAAATAAGTATCATTTAAAAGAATACAAAGGGTTTTTTTTTGAAAATTGTCTTTTTTCCAAAAGATTATTTAGTCACCATTTGCACACAAGATTATTAAAAAAAATTTCCAATTTTAGAAATTTTTTTTAATAAAATGAAAATATTTTTTAAATCATCCATTAAAAATTATTTTATGTTATACTTTTTTGTTTTATGAAAAGTGTCATTTTTAATGAATAGTGAAAACTATTTTGTTGAAAACCACATTTTGATTGAAATGTTTTACAAGGATATATTATATTTTAAAACTTTTAAATTAAAATTAGTCCAATTATAATAAAACTTTACAAATGTATATCATTTTAATGAATTTAATTTTGAATTTTGATTTTAAAACCTTCTATACTTATGATTATTTTTTCATTGAAAACACTTTGCTTCATCAAATCTTGGGGTATGATTTTAAATTAGAATTTACCTATACTATAAATTTAATATGGAAAAATGGATTCAATATGTTGGATAAGAATAATTAATAATTTCAAATTTATTTCTTATCAAAGTTAATCGTTAAAAAATTAATAAATAATTACCATGGTTATGGTAAAAATGGGTTTACCGAGGGGATTATACTAAAACGATAACGGTAAAAATAGACTAAAAACCTTTCTAAAATCTATTGTATTACCATATTTTGACTTAATATTTTATAAATCCCAATAATAATCCATTTTTTACCCTTTTGGAATGTTGAATATGTGGGTACACCTTTTTTAGAAATTTAAAAATGTGCCACTCACCTCCCTTATAAATTGCCACACCCTCTCTTGTCATCTTCACACCTTCAATGACTTAGGTTTTTGACAAGACCTTCCAAAATAACTTAATAAATTCCATCCCAACATCCCAAAATCATCTGTTGTTTTAATAATTTTACTCTAGTAATACTTTTTTTAATTCTAAAGTGGTGGTTTTGGAAGCGGTAGAATTCATAACTATGATTTTTTTATATCTTCATCAACCTTTTTCATATATTCTTCATATATGATAGTATAATAAAAAAAGTGTCTTCCAAAAAATAATATTTTATTATTATTTTTTCATGACATATTTCCATCATTTATTCTCTCAAATGTAAAAGGATTGCATAGCTCTTATTTATCGTTGTCTACAACTTCACGAACTGATGTGACATGTTTTCCATCAATACCCATCATGATTGGGTATGATGATGGATGGAAAGTATATATATGATATTTAGAACATAATTATAAAACATTGATTTTTATATCACACATACATTTTTACCTTCTATTATATGGTGTACACTATAATATCTCTCATGTGTACTAGGGAATACCACATCGCAAAATGTTGTGATTTGTGTTTCAATAACACTTTACATATAAGATAATAAAGATAATTTTCATGAATATATGTGAAATATATTGAATAATTAGGATATAAATGAAATATTTATCATTATTAAATTATAATATATCAATTAATTTCTTACCTTATCACTCAGTTGAAGATTATAACGTCATTTGTGTATGTGTGGACTATCGCCTTCACGAAGAGATGTGTCTCTCTCTTCATCATCACACCACATGGATAATAAATATATAATTATATTTGAACAAACAATTTGTAATTTATGATATTATGAAAAATTATAATGTTAATATATTAAATACATCCTTTATATAATTATATTTAAAAATAGAAACAATAATAATGCTTACGTATGACCAACCGTCTACCTAATCATTGCATAATTGATTTCTCAAAACCATATTTTCATGATCGGTCCTAAAAGTATAATTGATGTATGAAATTTAGAATTATTTCCTAATTTATATAGATAATTCTACTGTATAATATGAATAAGAACCATATAATTTATTACAATGCACGAATGAGAAAATAAGGAAATTAACACTCAAAGTCATGAAATTAATGACAAAAAAATGAATGGGAGATAATAGGTTATATAAAGATAATCTATGAGATTATAAATTATAATATATTTCCCATATAATATTTTAACATATTTACAACTACTATACTAGTGGTTAAATCATGTTCAAACTAAATTAAAATTGAGGTAATCGTCTCAATTTCCCTTCACTGAGGAATATTTTATTTTTGTTAAAATAATTTCATTTATATAGTAAAAATACTAAACCTTTTACATATAATATTATAAATATTTCATTATTCATGGTATTTTATGTTCCATTTTGAATTATTTCATCCAACGGTCTTTGACTTGAAAATTCCCAAGTGGTAATGAATTTCACAACCCAGTTAATTTTCTATTGGATTGTATTACTTCTTCATTGTCTTTATTATTATAATATTATGTGTATAATTAATTTTTAATTATCTTATGTTTTATTTCTACTAGATTTAGGTCTATTTAAAAATGACCAACATAATTAATTAATTTAATAATTCTCACTTCAACTTTACGATCGTTGTAAGGTTATATTTCATAATCTCATTCTAATCAGGATTACTTATACTTGAATTTTTTTAAAATGCAATAGTTTGATAATTGTCTACTAAACCCATTTCATTTTCTTATAATTTTGTTATTTTTGATTTTTTTAAGTAAAATTACAATTTTTAAATTCTTACTCAAAATTATTGATAAAATGTTTTAATAAAATTTAATTTCTTTTGTCTCTTTGGTCAAAAATCCATTTTATTCAAAAACCATATTTCCTAAAAAATAAAAAAATAAAATAAAATGAATTTTTAAAGATATTTATATACATTTTTGACTTTGTTACTTTTTTTTAAAGGATACTTCATGTCATTTTTAGAAAAATTCTCCTTTATCTTTTACTAAAAAAGTGAAAGGTTTCTTTCATTTAATGAGTATGGCATGTATATAATTTCTGACTTCATTTATTGTGTACCACATGTACGTCATGTATGGAATTTTGAATAGTATTGTTCAAGTATGATGTGTTTAATGTCTATATGTGGAAATTAATATGAATAGTTATATATAATATTTTAGGTAATTTTAAAAATATATTAAAATTTTACAATCACATTATGATGTGAATATAAATAAATTATAATTAGAAGTCTTTTTTTTACCTCTAAGAATAAGAGGGGATTTTAATAGTGAGGTGTTACTTACATGACTGAAATTTATGTTAATACCATTGAATATACACAATAAATAGTTAATATTCATCCTTAATTTTAATATTGTTGTAAATTTTAGGCACATTATTTTTCAATGAATGATGTATATCATGATTTTAGATAATTTTATTTGGTAATAATGTGATCCATGAATGTAAATAACATGTATTTAAAGGGAATAAATTATTTATTTCCAGTTTTTCAAAAAAAAAATAGTGAGCACACAATGATGAGGTTATATTAACTGTAATGATAGTATTTAATATCAATTCATTATGTAGTATACATTATATGAAAATTTATCATATTAATGTGTTTTTTTCACACACAACAATCTTGTGGATACACTTGAGTAAACCAATGTCCATAGTAAGTAAACACTCAAATAGAACCTCTAATAGGCCCTGTTCTAGAAATAATTGTTGAGTTATTAACATAGTCAATTGGTAGACATTACCTATATATGAAACCTTTCTCATGTTAAGATATATATTCATCCATACTATAATAGATAACATATAAAAATAATTCTGAAAATAACAATTATGTGTATAAAAACACTATTAAATTTATTTAATGGGGTTTAAAATACCAAAAAATAGTATAAATGATATTTTTGAGAATAAAACGTACAATAAAAATTGAAAATGAAAAATATGATGTGATCACCTTTAAAAAGACTCAAAATATTACTCCACTAGGATTCCATTCCATATCTAGTATTTGATAACATCTCTTGTTACACATTTCAATCAACACAAACATAATAACATGACTATTCAAGATTGCATGTAAGTGTGAGCAATGAATCTAAGAATTGTAATCCCATATAGTGAGTAGACCTCATGTAAAACAATAGTTCGGTTTATGCTATGTAAATTAATGGTTTTTGTATTAGGTAATATATTTTAAATCAAACTAACCAAACCATAGTGCATGTATGGGTAAACAAAAATATGTTTTACCAGAATCATTCTTATAGAATATATAAGGAAAAATTAGTTAATTCTATTCATTTTAATATAATATATATAGTAACATTTTTACTATAAATGAGGGTCTATAAATCATAGTAGAAATATTCCTCCATCAAGGGAGTTATTCCACTGTAGATAGGGGACCCACAACTCACCATGGGTATATACATCAGTTAGGGGAGTAAAAACCCTACTTATGGAGGACCCACACTAAAATGGAACTGTTTATCCCATGATCATGATATTTTCATCTTTGGAAAAAACTACCACACAATTTTCTTTTTAAAACTGTAATACATTTATTCCTTAATAAATTTTCCCTTCTTATTTTTGGGCTGAACCATGTTTGGGTAGACCCTTATGGCATTTTTTAAGCTTTGAAGATGAATATTTTTGTTTACTACCAAAACAAAGGTACCACATCATAGCCTAAGTGGATACACTATAATAGGGGCTACACACACTATATTGGAAGTTACTACATATTATTGGAAATGAAAAGTTAAGGTCATGCCACATAATATGGGTCTATGAAATAGGGGTGTTTTGTGAGGGAGGTTATTTCTTATCCTTCTTCATGGGGGGTTTGTTCGAGGATTCTACTCCATAATAGCTTAGAATATGTTTCTTGACCCTTTCTCCATGTTATTTATAATTACTATATTGTGTTATTTTTTTTAGAGGTTATATCCTTAAATGGCCATTTTGTTCTTGATTGAAATAAAATTCTTTGGTTTTGAAAGAGGTTAATGAATTAGATAAGAAGGATTAGTTTTCAACACGAACATTGACCCATGTAAATATTGGCTTTCCTATCCTAATTGGTAGTGTTCCAAATCTATAAATTTAAATAAAAAAGAATCCACATCATAGTTATCTCACATATGATTCCATGGTGCATGCCCCACCACATCTATATTCTTCAAAATCCCCATGTAGAGTGTTTTCTATGCTGTAGTTTCTCTCTCTAACACCATGGAGGCTGACCTCTGGTGTTGTCCATTCCACAGTTATTTGTTCTTTACCAACATATTTTTGTCAAAAAAGAGAGTCCACAATGAGAATTTCATCCCTTTATAGTGAACCAATGTACCATGGGTTTCAACCAGGGACTGTGGATGTCACACCCCTACAAAATGGTGTTCCAACCTATTTCATGGTGTATGTTCTAGTAGACCTCCACACTAGAGGTTAAAACCATTAACCATGGATCCTCCCATTAAGAATATATTATAAAAGATATTGGATGTTCTCCAACTACCCAACCCAAGGTAAAAAATGTCTCTAACTTGTATTTTAATCCCCTACGTACTCTATAAACCTTTCCATTATGCTTTAGAACTAGTTATAGGATTAATTGGAAAGTGATAATATTCTGGTTTGTATGAGAACATTCTATAGGTGATGAAACCTCTGAGGAACCTTGATGTAGACATTTATAACCACGAGGTAGGATGATATGTATCCTTTTATTCCCTCATTTACACATGTTTCCTTGATATTGTTACTTTTTTATAAATAATTATTGTACTTTATCATGATCACACGTGGTTGTGTGTGTATGTGGACCACGAATCGAATTTTGATATTTGATTAAGTGAGTGATACTCGGGTATCTTGTTTCCATGTTTTATTTTCCACACATGATAGTAGTTGTGATACTTTATTCTCATGATTATAAGTTATGCATACCTTGTGTTCAAAAAAATGTGTGTGTGATACTATTCCTGGGTGGTTGTTATTTATACTCAAGATAGGGGTACCATTATAAATGTTTTATCCCTTAAAGGGGGGGGGGGGTAAACATGACATACAATGATTGTGAAGAGGGACCAGGTATAAGGGTGGAGGTATGAGAAATCCATGGTACCATTTTGAGTATGTGATCAAGGTATCCTATCATTCTCCAAGATCCATATACTATGAGGAATCCTGGTTCATAATTAGAGGTTTTCGACTGACATGGTCCACTCGATCACAAGTGGTCTCTGAGTAGAATGTTCTCAATACACCATGTGGATGATAAACTGAGAATACTTTGGTTACTATGAATATCTTCTATTATCATATTTGTATAGATCTAAATCCGTTACATTCAAGGTTTTTTGGTGTCATGGTTATCATAAAACCTCTTCGTTTTGGAGGGTATGTAATACTTTTTACACAATTATTCATTGTTATGGAAGAAAATTTTTATTCTTGAGAACACTAGGTTAAAGAAGCATTGGTGGCGTATTACTATGTCATGTATTTATACCCTATATGGAAATATTAGCTTTCTTGTATATTTCATTTCTATACACCCAATAATGTTCAAGGGTTGTGTGGAGGACTGGTGACTAGTGTACTGTGGATCTATTAACAGAATAGGATGGGAATTGGAGGACCCTTTAGTGATTTATTACTTCCTACTAAATTTATACTTTAGTTTGGATTTCCACTTTGGGATCCCATTTATTTATTTTACATATATTAAATTTATCAGTTTCTACATGATTACATTAATTATTTAATTAAGTCATTACTTTTACTAATAATTATTCTATGAATTGATACTTAGGATATAGTTTCCCCACTATTAGACTTAGATACTGACTAAATGTCGATAAACTCTATCATTAAGGAAAGATAAAATTTGGTATTGTGTATAACCATATCAGACCCGATGGTTTAGGTCGGGGTGTTATAATGTGGTATTAGATGACCTGGAATAACTAACATGTCTTTTCACATACCAAGATTTGAAATTGGGTATATAAAAGATTAGACAATTAGGAATCCAGAAGGGTAACATTGATAGTTCTTTTAAAACATTGTATTTTGAAAACTATGATACATTAATTTGGGGTAAATTATGTTTTTCTATTACCATTGGTTGAATTATCCTTGGGCGATTCACATGATATTGATATGTAATTTATGAAATTTCAAGTTCATTCTTGCATAATGACTCGGCATGTAGATTTACATGGCATATATATACCTATATTTATGTTTCATAGTAATTATTTAACTAAATTCCTTGATTTTAAAAATATTTTTGGTATAGTTTCTCTTTGTGAGAGATATCTTTGATCCATGCTATTTTTAATATATCTTTGTTGGTATTAATTAGAAAAACTGAGAATGATTTTGGGTTATTATGAATCTATATATCTCTGTGTGTTTGCGTAATTAATTTTATTGGCATGAATTGAATGAGACCAGGGTTAGTGAAAGTAGGGTTATACATTAGGATAAGGGTCAAATCCCAGTAGAAGCCTTATGTGATCCCATAGATTGATTAGGTTTTATCCTAACAAATCTATTTTTTATAAGTCTTTCCTTCCAGTTTCAAGAGATGTCACCTCAATGTAGTGTTATTATAACAACTGGGAACTAATCCAAAATACGTCATTAAAGGGGGGTGTTTCTTCTTTACCACTATAAATATAGGAGATTTTTTTTTATAATTATCCAACACCTACTATGTGGTTTAGGAAGTAAGGACACTAAAACTGAAATTATTTCACTATGTTCTTATACTAGGCATAAGAGTTCATAAATATTGTAAGATATTATTGAAAATAAACTCCCACATTATCCATACTTACAAGGAACTAGTGGACCTCAAGATACTAAATAAGGGTTGTAAATCTTGTTGGTTTCTTTGTCCTAGTAGAGACATTGAAAGACCATCATTTAAATATGAGATTGAGATCATGCTAGGATGTGTAGTTGATTTCAACACCACTCTATCTTATGGTGTGAACCCATATAAAGAATTTCAAGGTGAGGATGGAAAATTTATTGTGTAAGGTATTAATCAAGATTAGTACTTCACTATGGGGAGTAGCAGCACTGTTCTCTAAGATGGAATATGGTTGTATTTGACTGTACGTTGATTATCGAAAGTTGAACCATGTGGTGGTGAGGAATTGATATCCATTTTCTTGGAACAACAACATTTTTGATCAGTTATATAGAGCCCAGTCATCCTCTAATATTGATATTTTATTAGGTTGTCACAATAGGATGGTTAAAGAGGAGGACATTCAAATGTAATAATTTCAGACTAGGTAAAGGTAGTTTGAGTGCTTTTTTATTATGTTCAGACTAACAAACACAAAAACAATGTTAAAAAACCTCATGAACAAGATATTCCATCCATACATGGACTTTTTTTCATTGTTTTCTTCAACAACATACTCATCTACTTTTCAATCCTATAGAAACATGCTAGGAACCTCTAGATTGTCTTGATTATGCTTTAAGAAAATCACTAAAATACCGAGTTATTGAAGTGTGTCTTCTAGACTTGTGAGATAAAGTTCCTAGGGATTATGGTGACTGATACGAGAATATTTTTAGACTAAGATAAATTTGAGGGAATCATGTACTGAAAATTCACTATAACACGATCAATATCATAATATTTTTGGACTCTATAGGATATTATCAATGTGCTATCGTAGATTTCACCAAACTATCAGTGCCCTTGAAAATGTGAGAGAATAATAGATTGATATTATAGTGGTTGAACTAGTCTTAATATAAATTACATGAACTAAATATAAGCTTAAAAATAAAAACATTGCTAACAGTCCCTAAGCTCAATATTGGTTATGCAGTATACTTTTATGCCTCAATCATTGGTCTGGGGTTGGTATTGTTAGAGATAGAGTAGGTCATAACATATGGATCACATCACCTAGAACCCCACAAGTTGAACTACCCATCTCATGACTTGAATGTTATAGTTTTATCCCATGCACTAAATTATTTTCCAAACTATCTTTTCAGTGATAAATTTTCTTTTTATAAGGACAACAACATACAGTGTTACATCTTCACACAGAGGGTCCTAAACTAGAGAAAGTGTAACTGGGTTGATTATTTATAGATGTTTGACACTAACATGGTGTTTTCACTTGGGAAGCGTAATGTCATTTCATATTCTCCCAATCATAAGATGAATTATGTGTTGTAAATTGGGGAATGAACTACATTGTAGAATAAGAGATTGTTGAGATTGATGACTAGTTAGAGGATGAATTCTTTTAATGATATGGGATTTATGACTTTTTCTCATTACATAATAAAATAGAAATTTGTGAATCAGGTGAAGAATAATTAGGAGTCAGTCCCATAGTGTGTTTAAATGATGGAACTACTGGCAGGGTAAACCCAATACATGGATGATCAATGGATTATAATGATGTGATCTTAGTACATAAGAGAATAGTATTCTTCACTTACATCAAAGAGAAACTGATGAGATATTACCATAAATTTATATGGGAAGTACATATTAGTGAAACCATGATGTATCATGAAATAAGTTATCTGTTTTGGTGGATAAGGATAAAGAGGTACATTTTTGGGTTCGTCTCTTATTTCCTTACATGCTATAGGGTAAAGACTGGACATGTGGTACATTATATTTTTCTCCAAAATATTTTTGTACCCATGTGAAAGTGGTATTATGTCATGTTGGAATTTTTTATTGTGTTACTTAGGACCCTGAGAATTTGTAATGTTTTTTGGCTCGTTTCATATTTTTTGATGAAAGATGCCAAATTTTTATCGGTTTGATAGACATACTCAGTGTAGTAGCAATGCAATATCTATTATTATGAGATTGTAAACTTACATGGTGTCCCCATGAGAATTGTTTTTACAGAGATTGATATTCCACATCCTGATTTTGGTAGGGCCTATATAAATTCCTAAAGAGTCACCTAAGATTGAGCATCACATACCATCCACAGATAGATGGACAATATGAAAAGATGATACTAATACTAGATGATATGATATGAACTTGTTTCTTAGAATTATGTGTATCATTGTATAATAACCTATCATTGTTTGAGTTCATGTAAAACTATAGTATCCGTAGTATGGTTTAGAAGACCCTATAAATATTGTATCTAATTTAGAATAGTTTAATCCCTTATTATAGTTAGAAGAGATCATATATAAAACATAAGAGGAGACATTTAGAGTTTGTACTGAGAAATTGGTTTTTCATGAGAGTGAATCATCATTTTGTGTACCAATGAATTATAATTATAAGAAAAAAAGTGTTTTATTTGACCCTTTAAGTTCCCCAATAGGATAAGTGTAGTAGCATAACATCTGGATCTTCAATATCTATATCAAGGTATTAATGAGGTGTTTATTATATCACAAATCTATAGGTATATAGAAAATCATTTTCATGTCATTGATTGTGAAGACATTAAGTTCAATAATGTTGTATCTTGTGTAAAGCATTTGTTGTATATTACAGACAAGAGTGAGAAGGTATTTCTATTGAGGATTATACCACTTATACAATTTTAATGGAATCATGAGAGGATCTATGTAGAGTCTTAGAAGTGAGAGGTAGACATTTGAGTTTAGTGGAATGATTTTTTCGAAAAATATTCCTAGAGACTCTTCTTGGTAATGATAATTTTTGATTGGGTGGGGTAGGGGGAATTATAAAACGCTGAATATTTTGTTCCTTAATAAAAAAATTTCTTTCTGTACTTCAACTATTTTTGATGAACCATGTTTTGGATAAATCCATAGAGGATTTTCAAATATTAAATTGTCAGTTTTATGTCTTACTACCCAAAAAAAGGGGTACCTTGAAAAATTATAAGTGGCTAAACCATAATGGGTCTTTTACATATCGTTGCGGGAGATGATGTGTTGTAGTGGTACTAAAAAGTTAAAGACACACTATTGAAGAAATGGGATGTTTGGTAGGGTTGTTTTGTTAAGGAGGAAATTACATAGCCTTCACTACAGTGTTTTCGGTCAAGGAGTCCACATCATAGTATCTTGGACCAAGATACAAGACCCTTTCTCTATTTCAGTTATAAATTTTGGTCCA
This sequence comes from Viscum album, assembly GCA_963277665.1. Lineage (NCBI taxonomy): Eukaryota > Viridiplantae > Streptophyta > Magnoliopsida > Santalales > Viscaceae > Viscum > Viscum album. The sequence goes on along the minus strand of OY728141.1, from coordinate 1,583,559,586 downwards.
TCCTATTGGTATTCAGGGGTTATAGGCATAAATGGTTGTTTTTGTTTTGATTCAGGGAGAATTTTTCACTTCAAAAATATAATAATTAATGGGGCTCAAAGGAAGGGTCTTCAATATGGATATCAACCCCTGAAAAATATTTTTCTCTCTCCCAATCAATTAGGTTCCAGATCTCTGAAGGGATTCATAGAAGACTCCACACCACATTTATCCTCCGTATTATATAGTGTTTCATGCCTCAGAATATATTTATACTATATCCTTTTCTAATGAACCATATTGTTGTATTTAAATGACACATTTCCTCCCCTCTACATCATGGAGGTCAGGCTCTACCTTTTTTCATGCCACAACCATTCATTGAGCACGTATTGAGTCCTGGTTAATAGAGAGTCCATCATAAAGCTATTAGTACAACATTGTACTGATAACCTTACATCATAGTAAAATTATTCTTATGAACACCTATACCAAGGTGTTCAACCCTACATTATGGATTCCAAACCCCTATGTTATGGTTTTTCACCCTGTTTCATAGTGTTTTTTCTTGTACACCTCAATGTTGCAGCCCTATGTCTTGCACCATGTAGTCTCCCTTCAAGAATCTATTCCAAAATAATATAGAGATTCTCCATCATCATAAAATGGTGTAAGAACAAGTTATTTATTAGCTTTTTATTCAATCCATATTCATGGACCCTTGATGTGATGGTTGGGAACTAGTTTTAGTAGTCATAGGCATGAAATCATGATCTAGTTTGGGTTCGAACAATGTAAGGGAAGTGAAACCTACAAGGAACCTTGATGTTTTCATCACTAACCATGGGTTAGGATGTTTCCCATCCTATTAGGTTATAATTTTCACATGGTTCCATTATATTATTACTTGTGTTAGAAAAATTGATGATTTTTCTTGATATTGATTTTAAGTGGGTGTGTTTGTATACAGTGAAACCAATTGAGATATTTGATTCCATGTGTGATAGGAGAGTATCTTGTTTCTATGTATGATTTTGATCTCATGCTATTATGTGTTCTAATTTATAATCATGATTATATTTTATTCCTTCATTATGTGACTTACCATATATATGTTTGTTACCTTTCCTTGTTGGTTATTATTGGTACTTGAGAGAGGTTTTCTGTCATGACCCATTTATCAATTATAAGGGGAGTTATCTTAAGTTATGATGATGGTTATGAGGGAACTAAGAATGTTGTGGAGATATGGTGTTTACATGGTTCCATGTTGAGGATTCACTTGAGGTAGCATATCATTTTTCATGTTCCATGTACCATGAGGAAGCATAGTTCAAAACGATAGGATATTGGGTGACACGGTCCTCATGTTTGATAGAGAATTATTGGTAGCATGTTCACATGACACTATAATGATTTTTTAATCCTTCTATTTTGGTTAGTAAAAATATCTTCCATTATATTTCTATCTTGGAGTCAAAATATGTATGGTCTTAGGTTTTTAGTAGCTTGGTTATGCATGATCACCCAGTGTTTGATTTTGTTTATGATTGTTACATATTTATTTATTATTATTTAAAACACATTCTATAATTTTGAACATCAAGTTGCATATTCATTTTTCTGTCTTGTTGAGTATTTTACTAACACCCCACATGGTAATTTCACTACACTTATAGATTTTATGTATAATGACCCTATGAAGGGAAAAGGCCCTATGGTGTACTACTAAATAGAGGAGAACAAAGATACTATCGAATTGGGACAAATTATTAAGGACCCTACAATTATTTATTTATTTCTTCCTACATTTATAATTTGGTTTTTCATGCCACTCAGGGATATAATATACTTATCTAACATATATGTCATTTATAATTTTCTATATAATTATTCTGATTATAAATTCATTTTTATTTTTATTTATTTATTATTTTGGTATGAATTGATATTGAGGGTATAGTCTCCCCACTATTTAACCTAGATCTTTGTTCTTAGTTAGTAGCCTATTATATATGTGGAGGTTTGTATGAGGTTATCTAACCCTCTGGATCAGACTCAGTGGTTAGGGTTAGCGTGTTACAATTCTTATAGGTCCAGAACTATTTTTCCCCTAGAAAAATCCTCACGATGGTTTATGTGTCCACCCAACCTTATATTGTGGTACTTTATTCACATACATATTCAATGTTGGAATTATATCAACACTCACAAGGAGGATCCAACATCCTCACTAGAAATTCCATCTAGTTAAGTGCACTGATAGCATATTTAATGGCCCAATTCAACCCATGATCATTATATTATTTGATTTGGGCCCAACTCCCCTTGTGAGTTTTTCAATAGAGATTTGAAAAAACAATCCCATGTAAAATGCCTCATAATGGTGGAAGTATCCACACATCCTTTTAAGTAATTACATTATCCAAATCTAAATGTAATTTGGTAATTGTATCCTTATTTCTATACTTTTCAAAATCATACACAATTTCATCACAATACTATTATACACCATACATCCAATTAATTGCAGTCACACCCATGCATCACCCAGATATCCTTATCAAAATATGTCATCTCACCATTGTGATTATAACTATATAATAAATCCCAATTAATTTCATATATCAACATGATACCCATGAGTATCAACATTCCACAGAACATGTCACTCCCCTAGATTGTTTTCCAAAACACACACCCAACCATACCACCTGACTATTGTCCCCCTACAAGTGATTTCATATTAAAAAAATCTCTAACCATTCCAAATTTTAATGACCAATATCCATATATATATATATGTTTTTATTCTCCATTTTCCACAAATAACACAACCTCTAAAATCCATGTGCTTCCATCAACATCAAATCCAATTCTGGTTGGGTCCACTAACATGTCACTCTTGATGTTTACTAAAAACTTCTCTAAAGGAAAATAATTAATTCAAATCATCAATGGTTCATTCCAACCCATAGTATTCCCCCATACACAACCCCTCGAGGGTGACACCTAATAAGTTCCATCATCACATGTGTGTCACTCCTTTCAAGAAATGCTCATTATATCCTAGAAAACACCTATCAATAAACATTCTTGAAAAGACCATATCATGGTACTCCAATCCATTTACACCAATTCTACATACTGTTGATACAAAACCTTCCATTATCATAAAAACATTATCTACCATGAATATTAGAATCTCACTAATTGACCCATGTCTATCTTCATTTCATTAGTATATTTTCACTCACATATAACTAAAAATTCTCTTATATTCCAAAATAAAATCCTCAATAACCCTACTCATAACAATTAATAAAATATTAGGATGCTGCATAATCAGTATCGTTACCACCAAATTCACTGATGGATAATAAGTGATTCATCTTCATTATTGTAGTGCCTTTCCCATAAGAATCCACTCAAAATATTCACGTCTAAGTAATGGTGCTCCTCACTATACAAGATACCTAACAAATAACACATAAATCATTCAATATCATGGAATCGTCCTATACTTGTCTATCCTCCCAATTTTCACACCAAAAAAATTCCCATAATCATAAAACACATTTTTCTTTCAAAAAATCCTCAACCTGTATGTCGAATACATTATTCAACCACCATAGTAATTCTTAGTTAAGAATATGAAATAAACCCTAATCATGCCACATAGAGACCGATTTGTTTCTCAAACTAGCTCATTTTTTTATTACAAACACTTAATCTTAGCCAAGTTTTATTTAACCCATTTACATTTAATGGTTTTATTTTTATGAAAGAAAAAATATAAAAATCCAAAACCCTAACAGGTTCATTATTTTTTTTAAACATCACAATTTTTAAAATCCACTTTCACATCCAATATTCAATCCTTCTTTTACATATTTTTTGAAGACCAAATAATATTAAACCATTTGAAAATAATGATAATCATAAGAAATTTTACAAGAAACAAAATTATATATCGATTTTAAAATCCAATTGATAATTAATTAAATGATTGATAACAGATATTCATATTTCATTATAAAAATCCCTTAAAATCTATGTAAATTAACCAAATCAATCTATAAATTACAAAAATATTCCATAATCCATAAATAAACATGTCCCATGTTTCATCCAAGGATAATTATGAATAATCAAGAGCCATTCTCATCAACATTCGGTTAAACCTTTGTCAAAACAATCCACCTCCCTTATATGTTAAAAAATATCTAATTTTCTTATCCCATTATAAGAGAGAATAATTCAACCCAACTAATAATGGTGTTTAAAAAATATTTTTTCTAAAACCAAAAACACATGAGTAGTTGTACACCTCAGATTCTACCACACAATACTATATAACTTGGGAAATATCAACTCATATTCCTTTGATCCTAGTATCATGTGACTAATCTAGTATCATACCATACATCTCATGCATAACCATATCTTGAATTATAGTCATATATGTATATTTACTTAACTGAACATGCTAATTGTTCATGTTATAACCCTCGACACAAGAACTTACTATTCTTTAAAATACACAATACTAAATGTATCACTTTTCCTATATCACATACATGATAGAATCATTCATGAATCAATCTAATAAGCCAAAAAACTACCCATGCATCCGTTATATACAGGCACCCATAGTCTTTGGCTAACTCCCCTCTCAGATTACCCCTATATATCACTACTCATATAAAAAACAATAGGAAAGTGTCTAACAAATCCATTATGACACTAACACACCAATATCATTAGTTATGTTTCATATCACTAGGATCTCTCACGTAGACCATATCCATACCTAAAAAATTCATATCTCATGTAACGTCATTCACACTCCTATATCAAATATCATAAGGTAACTCACATATTGACACCCCCACTAATGGTTTATAATATACATGTTAGGAATCTCATACTCAAGAAACAACCCACTCAAAGGTCTTTGTCCCCCCCCCCAATCATAGGATTTCTAGACTAACCCCTTGAGTTCTAGGATCTCATACATGTGCATATATACATATATTTTTTCAATGTATGATGACTCATTTCTAGTAGATCATAACTATTATTTAGATAGTTTAAATTCTATTTATATTTTATCGAGGGAATACTTTATATGTTTCTATTGGAATCTCATTTGACTAATAATGTATTATAAGAAATATGGTTAATCACTAACAAAAATAAAAATTAATTCCATTTTGGTAAGTAGAATTATTACAAGAATCGTTGTTTGAATGAACTATACAGGTAATTATTTTACACTTTAAGTTACTGAAAATTTTTATTTTTATTTACTTTTTTTAGAATTGATGTCTCAATAAAACATAACCATGTACATTTATTGTAAACCCATGTGCATTAATTGATGCATAAATTCACACATTTTTAGTTATTAAAAAATAGAAAATAGTAATAAATATAAAAACCAATATATAATTTTCAATAAGAATCAACCAAACTATAACATCTAAAAGAAAGAACAATAATAAAAAATCCCTGGTAACTTGGACAACATTTCAAGTATGTGTTATTTTAGAACATGAAATAATATCAATCCTATCTTTAACCATATTATATATCTTACCTACTAAATGCTAAATAATTAAATAAAAGAATAAAACCTCTAATCAAACTTTTAACATCATTAGACTAGGTCACTATACAATAACTAGACATTTTCACTACACCACATGTTATAATAAAAGAACTATCTGAAATTGAATATAAAAATGAACATATCAACAAGATCTCCTATAGGTAGATTACATACATATTATAATTAAATAAATAAAACTAATATACCACAATCTGGTCTTAAGACACTACATGGTCCCATCTATGGTCTCTATCCAAACTATTCATCTAAATTATCCAACACTAGGCCTATTTCCTGCCTATACCTTCAACCATGAGGTATGCTTTGGTTCTAAAGTGTCAAGGTCGCCTGAGTAGGGTGCGAGTATAACCTAGTAGTCCACTAAAATTTGTGTACCTAACACAAAATGTAAATAAAATTTATACACTATATCATATACTCAACATAATAAAATAAATAACTAAAATAAAATAAATTGATCATTTTCAATCCTTGGATTCTAATGTGACACCCAGGATTGACCATACCATCCTATTTCCATATGTCTCTGAGAGTATCGCACAATAATAAGGGGGAACCATTTTATACCCTTGAATGAGTAGCTACATATCATCTAAGTTAGTATCTCCTCAACCAGGAATCAATAAGAACATATCATTTAGTAGAATAGGGACCACGCTGGAAATAATAATCTTATATAATATAGGTGGAATAAATACCCACACTGTAAATAATAATAAGACTTCATTTGGGAGGAATAAACACCCACAAGAAAATATTATTCATATATTATAACACATTGATATTTAATAATTATTTTTTAAAATAAATTTAAGTACTTCAATGGATTGCATTACATGAAACATCGAGTTTTAACAAACCACGATATAATATTAATATATTCATTCAAAAATTACCTTTATATACTAGATAAAAAAAATTGTAAGTATGAATAAGGATAAATATTTTTTAAAAATATGTATAAATTATTTACATAAATAAATTATATTTTCTTGTAAAGTCTTTATATGTTTTAAAAAAACATTTTCCTCATACATATTTTTATCATTTTTATTTGAAAATAATATAATTAATTTATAAAATTTTTAGAAAATGTATTTTAAAATATGAAATTAATTTTTAAAATTAAAATTTTCAAATTATCAGGGATTGAATTTTGAATTATTTGATGAAAATATTAATTTTATGATGAATATTTAAACATAATAATATTTAATAAAAACATTATTTTTGTTTAATTAATTTATAAAGATAATTTATATTTATAAATGGTTTCAAAAGATACATTAGTAAAATTATATTATTTTTAATGTAATTTATTTAAATTTTTTCAATTTTAAATTGAATTTATTAAATTTTCTATATTTATGAAGATTCTCCCTTTAGAAAGACCACTTTTTCCTCGAATCTATGGGTTTTATGGTAAATTATATTACTTCACATATGGGAATGGAATTTTAAAAAATGGATTCAATATTTATAATCATCAATATTTATATTATATAATATTTTGAACTTAATTTTTTTATAATGAATAATAAAATATGTAAAAAAATGATTATCATGATTAAGGTTAAAACCAGTTTATTGGGGCTTAAAATAAAATGAAAGGACATGAAATGGCCTAAAAATTATCCAATTTCTATTTAATAGTAATATATATACTACATATATCATATAAGGTTATAAAATTGTCTATTTTGCATCACTGTTTCATGTATAAAATGAGGGTATACTTTTCTCTTTTCAAACATTTCAAGTGTGCCCTCTCCCCTACTTATGAATGAGCCCACCTATCCTATAATATTCACACTAATAGTGTAATTTTATTTAGTAAATACCTAAAAAATATATTATTAATTCTATCCCCTTTGTACTAGTGTCCTAATTTTTATTTAGAAACCCTCTTAAGAAGTCTTTTGGGGGAAACCTTAAGAGATTATCTCAAGAAGAGGTGTCATTATTAACCGAGCATTTTTTTATTTATTCTTGCACATCCATTAAATAATCTTAAAATATGATGATATAATAACATCAGAATATACCATATACTTACTTTTCGTTATGTTAATTTCATAACCAATATCCATATCCTCTTCTATCAAATGAGAAATGAAATTGTCGATCATGTGTACGATGGAATACAACCTCACAAACTGATGTAATTTATTTTCCATAAAAACCTTTCATGGTAGGAAATAATGATGAATTTAACATTTTTAAATAATAATTTTGAATAATTATACTTATTGAGTTATAATATCACACCAACCTTATTACCTTCAAATCCATTTGAAAATGATAACAGTCTGCATGCGTACATACAGACTACCACCTCCACAAAGTGATGTGATGTGTTTTTTCATTTCATTTTGAAAACAATGGTTATATGTATAGATTTAATGAATATAAATTAAATATAAATTATTCTATAGTTGGGGATTAATATTTTCTTTCATTTAGTTCTATTTTTTGATAAAATGGAATCATCATTCATGTGTACATATAACCATCTATATTCATGAATGGTATAATTATAATTATATCTCTAACATTTAGTTATTAAAAAAAATACAAAAATAATTAATATATATTATATTAATATCATTGTTAATATTATGTAGATATTCTAACCATGATAAAAGTAATAAGGAAAAGACTTCCAAACCAAAACAAACATGAAAAAAAGTAGTTATTACTTGAAATGTAATTTTAACAAGGAATGGTTAATAAATTTGTAACATCCCACCCCTCCACATTGGATTGAGTTAAGGTAGAGGTGCTACTTGGACTTAGTTAACATCCCTAATACACCAATTTCTGGACATAAATTCCAAGGGCATTAGAAATTATTCAGGGATGATTTTCACATCAATATTAAAACAAATATACTATGATAAACATAAGCAAACAAACACTAAATATTGTATGAAAAACATTTAATGAAACTCAAGGTAATTCTATGTGAAAAATGAAAATAATACCATTAACCATTTCAGACTAAAATACGGATGCTAAAACCAATAGAACTCAACTAATCCAATACACCAACTAATAAACTATAAATAAGCTCCAACACCACCATCCATGCCCAAGGTATCATGATGCCTCACTAAAGAAAATAGATACATTATCCTTACTTATTTCCTGATGTACAAAATATTCAAACTCAATAAGGGTCCCAAGAAAGGGGTGAGTATAAAAAATAGTAGGATTTCCACAAGTGGATTCCCCACTCATTCCACTAGGATAGAACTTTTTTTACATTCATATAAGAATCATATATAATACAACTCAAAATAGATTATATAAAAATGTATGACAATTTACAAACTAAAATAATTTTCGAAAACAAATTCATTTCCAAGGAAAGAAGTCAACCAATTCCTTAAAACACTTTCTCAATTCTATTTGGAACAAACAATTTTCTATCCAAGCTCACTACTATGCACACACAAAATCTTTTTTCAAAATTTTTGGTGGAACCTCATTTCAGTAAATTTTCATTTTTATGGTGGTAGTTCTGGATCGTTATCCATCCTATTCAATTAATTCCTGACCAAAAATTCCAAAAAAAACATGACAAACCAATTGTGGTAACCTCTTCAATAAAAAAACCTTTTTATTGAAAACAATTTTCCATATAATTTTCCATATATATATATACAAATAATTCATTTTAAATTCATCATATTAAAACCCTGTATCAAATTTCACTTTCCATAAACAACTAATTTTTCCAATTACACAAACCATATCTAAAGGGAGTTTCTAATAATAATTGAAAATCAATTTCAAAATTCAAATAAAAAAGATCAATATGAAATAATAAATTCAAGTTCTAATAAGAGGATTCTATATTGAATCTACGTACCTCACAATCATAGGGGAAAATGAAGAATGACCAATATTCTTCAACCTACATGGCTTTTATTTTCCAAAACCCACCTTATATATTGTTTCCTAACATCAACACAACCATGCCTCATCATTATTATAACTACCAACTAAATATCTATACCTAATGGATTAAATCCATGAATCCAAGAGTGGGAAGAAGAATAAATCTGGTGAAGACCACAATGAATAGACACTTACCAAGTAATTTGGATTCCAATGAACCATGATTTTCCAATGGATCACTCATGGAATGAAGGGAAAGGTATTTGTAACCATAGAGAGGAAAGAAATCAGACTTAGGGTTATAATAGTAGGAAAATTATTGGGTTGTTATTTCATTGGGATTAAATATATAATTTAAGGAGGGACACATTTACACTACATGGTTATCCAACATATTTTGGAAAAAAATTCACCAACCATGTAGGTGCTACTAACTTAATACACCCCTCGCACAGTTGGCTCACATGGTTTGAAAATTCATACACCAACTATAATTTCACCTCTATTGATAACATGAATTGTTTCCCTTAGGTGGCATCATTGTTTTTTAAAACTGTGTTCCAATGGTTAGACTATCTAATGACCTCTCCCTCCTTTTTCATGATTTCCTTGAGTTTATGCATGGTTTCTACTAACTGTTCTCAAAATATTCACCTCTATAAAATACTAAAAAATCATTCCTAAGCAACTCTGAACCATCCCAAATATAACCCAGACATTTTTTATAATTTAAATAGATTAATAAAGGGTTTACTATAAGACATTAGGGGTGACACATTCGCTCCACCATTGGACTTACCTTCCACAAAAAGTATAGAACCTTCATTACTATAAATTATATTGGGCCATTTATCAACCATTTCCTTTCCACACACCCATGTTTCTTCCTAAATCTAACCATATTTCACAAAACTCACACTAGACCAATGTATTTCACATGAAATAAATTCTCTTACATATCCACAATCGGAACTTCGACATGAACCAATGTTGCATCTGACAAATAGGTCAAGGTGATCCCATCGAATCACATGGTTACAATCAAGATGATACTTCTTCAACTGAGATAAATGAACAACATTATATATCAAGTTGAACCATGGTGAAAAATACAAGTGAGATGCCACCTCACCAACCTATTATAGTATATTGAAAGGGAATATGTATCAGGGAGAAAACATGACCTTCTTCCCAAAAATAACAATGCCAAAGCCTTGGATATATTTTCAAGAACAAATGATTACTCCCCCTGAACAATAATTTTTTTAGATAATGATATGAATATTATATTTTATGACTCTAATCCATCTCTATCCACTTCTTGATCAAATGAATTTTTCTCCATTATCTCTTGAACATGGCTTAGTCAAACCAGTGAAGTATCACCTGTTTCCGCACAACAAAATGAAGAAAGAAAAGGATGTCAATACAGTACTTCAAAAAGATCCATATATATTATGTCCTAATAAATTATTTTATTTGAGAACTCCGCTAATGATATGTAATATTTACATGAGCTACCACAATTCATTACGCAATCCTAAATAATGTCTTCCAACATTTGTATCGCCCTTTCAGATTGTCCATCCATCTATGGATGATACCCTGTGCTCATAGTCAACTTAGTCCCATGGGATTGGTGTAAGGGTTTCTAGAAATGAGATATAAACCTCATATCTCATTCTGATACTATTGAAACTAATACACTATGAAGTTTTACCACTTCTAATATATTGATTTTTTTCAATTCCTCCATGGTAAATGATTCACAAATAAGGGTTAAATGGGGTGAACTTTTGAGATGATCAACTACCACGCATATGGAATCATGTTTTTGAACCATTCATGGTTTATCATTCCAAAAATACATATCTATCTACTCTCATTTCCAACCAGTAATAGTTACTGACTGCAACGTACTTGTTGGTCGTTGGTTCTTTTCCTTAACCTACTAACTGGTGAGGCATATGATAACAAGATCATTTAATTTTATTTTCATTAAATTCCACCAAAATTGTTCTTTCAATTACATTTATATATTTTTTTCTTTTTAGGATGAACAACCCACTGAAATAGTTGTATGCTTGAAAAAAAAAATTGACAAGGCATAGGTATGACCATATGATTTTGATTCCATAAAACCAAAATCCCATTCAACATTAATTACATAGTGGTCTCCCGAACATAGAATTTTAACCACATTGAAATAGATTTGGTATCAAATCACTAGGCCTCTTTAACTATCTACAAAAAATCATGTACCACAAGTGTCTCGCGTGCTCCTCCTCTGACGTCGATTCCACAAGGATTTATTTGATGAAGACCAGTAAAAATCAGTCTATCTATTGTAGGAGGATCTGGTTCATAATTCCCGTGAACTCTGTATGGCCATTAGTCATTCCAAAAGGCATCACCAACTACTCGTAGTGACTGTGGTGGCATCTGAAAGCCATCTTTGGAATGTCATCATCCCGTACTCAAAGATAGTGTAACCCAACATATGGTCAACCTTCAAGAACCCACATGCCCCTCTCATATGATCGAATAGGTCATTGATCCTTGGAAATGGATATTTATTCTTAACCATTACCTGATTCAGGCACTGGTAATATATTCCTAACCTCATAATCCTATCTTCCTTCTTTGAAAACAAAACTAGGGTTGTCGAGGGTGAAACACTAGGTCTTACGATGCCTTTACTATGAAAATCCTCCAACATAACCCTTCTTCTGTGAAGCTCAATGGGAGCCATCTGATACACTAGTGACGATTTCGGTGCCATCCCTGGATGGAAGTCAATTCAAAAGACAACCTCTCTATGGAGAGTAAATATTGGAACATCTTCTGGAAAGAGATCCTCATACTCCACAATTATTGCTGGGATGTGGAAGCTCACAACATCTGATACTATGAGGATAAGGATAGATAAATAATGTGTGATCAGCTATACCCTCCTATGGATTATCCCATTCTATGCTTCCTGGGACTCCATTTCACAAAAAAAGGAAAACCTTGTCCCATTGATGTGGACACACCACACTCTTATCCTAAAGCATTCAACTTGGGAATGGACTGAAGATAGCCAATCCACATCGAGAATGAAATCGTAAGGCCTCGACGCTTCCACCAAAAGATTCTAACCAAAACTCTTACCTCCAAGTTAAATATCACAATGTCTTAAAATATGTGTGATCATAGAGTCTCATCCAATAAGTGTCTCGAAGCGTAATGGTCAAATCAATGGCTCTACTAAAATCTCAAGGTTTTTCGCAAGATATCTTACGAGGAAGGACAAACTGTAACTTGTGTTAATGAGTTCTACAACTAAGATAGAAAAGACACAGATCGTACATCGGATCATCCCTGGAGTCCCTAGGTCGTATGCCTCAACTGCATGCAACTATCCTGGCCAATGTCCCCTTGCTCCTTTAGCCAGGTATAGACTACATGGGGGTGGTGTGGGGAGGGGTAGATCAAAGCATCATCGACTACATATATCTCTCCATTCTCCTCTACCACATCTTCCACCTACAGGGTCTGTCTGATCCACACTCTACCTCTGCCTCAGTGTTCCATCCACTGCTTCACTATCAATAGCTCGACAGGTTGGACAATCTCTAGTGATATGTCCTCTACTGTCGCACGAGTAGAATCGCTTATCCCAATACTTACTGGATTCATCGAGAGAGCCTTGGGCTATTGATACCATATCTTAGGACCTCCTATGATGTCTCCCATACCTCAAACCCTATTCTTGACGTCGGCACCCTACTTTTGAGGTCTCCATAGCTGTCTGATTGCCACTGGCAGTCTCTACTTCATCAAGAAGCTCTCGATCACCAAGGAATGCTTGAGCACTCTAGCATAAGTATAAATTTCTAGAGGCACAACACTAGATCAAACATCCCATCGTAGACCATGCTCAACGGTCCGAGATCTGATGTACTGATCCTTGACCATATCCATCTTGTACATAGCGAGGTTGGTGAATCGTGATGAATAGTCAGCCACTATCAAACTAACCTATTGGAGCTGAAGAAGCTTCTGGATATGCTCTTCTCTCTGTGTAACCATATAGAAATCCTCCCTAAAGAGTCACACAAACATTATCCATGAAAGAGTCTCCTGATTGTATGTCTGCGTGGTCAAACTCCACCATCGTCGCACTGATCCCTGATGAAGGATCCCTCCTATGATCACCATCTGGTTTGTTGGTGTACATACCAAATGGAAAACTCTTGTCAGCATCTCAAATCAGTCATTATCTACCTAAGGGTTAGGCACACCTTGCAACTTGAGGGGTCTCTGTCTCTGAAACCCATAGAGGCTGCTCAACATGCACCCCTTGTATGTTGGTACTGTAGGTACCAAGTGTTGCACCACTGGTGATGGTATAATAGGTACACCACATAGAGGTAACGCCTGGAAAACTGGTCCCTATGTAGAAGTCTCATCACTGAGGAGGTTATCCTCAGGATCGAGAAGTTGAATCCTAGAGGGACTGCGTCACAGAGGAATCTTGTAAGGTAACATGATGTTCCATGGTCAAAGTGTATATCTAGATAGCTAACACGAAGGATAGGTAAAACACAAACCATTCTTATATGATGCATGTCTAATTATTTTATTTCCCCACAACTAGTGTTTTCATGTATGGAGTCAAAAAGCAGGATATCAGAGTCCTCGTGTATGGATACGTCGGTCGCCCGCATCAACACTAGAGTCCCTAACCTAAAATATGAGCCAAAAACACTTAACATTATTTCCCCAAACCAATCTCACATGATCTTGGTCCTATGGTAGAACTGACAGGCCTTTATTCCACTCTGTCAAGACCCATCCTAGTGGGGCCCAAGTCATGACTCCCCAAGCTCACCACCAATAGGCCAAGGGTTGGTGTCTACAACCATGTAGGTATAACACTAACATGAGAGGAATTATCTAAGTACCTATACACACACACAAATCTCCAAACCTAGAAATGTTGAAGTGTAAAAACCATTATGGAACAAAATTCAAGCGTACAACTAATCCCAACCAATACAGTACAATGGATGTAAAGTGTGGAATGTAAATTGGGCCAGAATACAAGCCCACCAAAAGAAAGAGTCTATAAAAAAATTCCAACCTGTAAGTACAAAGAGGTATTGGGAATAATTCTCGTAGCCATAACAACATCTCAACCTATAGCGAACTCAGAAAAGTTGGTCTAGTCCTCGTCCAGCCTAGAATCCTTCAAAAGGCTACTTGTAGGTGCAATACATGACATGTGAGGGAAAATCCTGTGTAGGGGTGAGTATAACCATACTTCTTAGAGGACCCCAAAAACCACAAGGATATACACAAATTAAAGGTATAGTCAAATCTACATAGTATATGTCTACTAAACATATAATAATAGAAACACATCAATATATACTCGAAACTCAAACCCATAGTCAACAATGACCACATACCCTACTAGGGATTCAGTTCAATGATTCCATAAAGCACTAGGTAGGGAGATCTCACTCTACAAGTTTGATAGATCTGATATCATCTGTCCAAGAAGTATTGTTCATCAGGAAAATCTATGAGAGAGATAGATGCACTAATAGATCTTAATAGAGCACATACACACTCATTCTAGGAGATCACACACCTGAGTGGGAAGAGATAACGATACACAAATGTGGTTCACTGTCAAGGTCGTGGCAGATACTATAACTCATATGGATTCACCTGCAAAGTAGAGGATCAAAAACTATTAGGATTAGTCACATTGATACCTGACTCTTCCTAGGGTCATGAAATGATAGAGAATCTCACTCCGGTCCTCTTGGAGGGATACCTGACTCAATCTCAGAAATTCTTGTAGAAGGAATCATACTCTTATGGAAGGAAACAATACATGATCTTTAGGGTAACAAGAAAGGGGGAATAACCCAAAATGAAACGTCTCTAAGGAATAGTGGAAAAGTAGATAAAACCATGTATAAGGGAGTACATGACGTGTATGAGTGCTAACATGTCATATCCCTTGACTTCAAGTACTACCCTTGTACAAAGGCCTGAGTCCGAAGAACATGATGTGTTAAAATGCATATACACGGTGAATAGGATAGATAACACACAGAGCCAAGGTATTTGGGGTCTGCTACGTGTATGATGGCCATGTGCCCATACACGGACTGAACTCGTGTATGCCAATCCATGGGACAGGTACATGGGGTGACCCACATAACCGACCATGGCTGGCTGGGTGGTGGAGTACATGCCATGTACTCCACCCCATGTTCTTTTAACGTCCATGATACACATTGGGTTTGTGTAAGGACCCACTCACCATGTGAAGATGGTCAAAACCCATGTTAGGGCTTCTTGTTGCCTGGAAATGCAGCCACTACTGGGTGGGGTCCACACTATGTGTCTCCCCAGAGGCATGTCGTGTTCTGTGCTGTGTGTAGTACAGAAACCCTAGAAGCGCCATGATAACCCCACAAGGTGTGTTCATTGAAAATTCTAGAAACGTCATTCTTCAATCCATTCCCTGTGGAATCCCCCGTTCGTCGATACCACCATCCGATTGATGAAAATCTACAAGGTCAAGGTCACCACAAAATCCAGAAGCCATCACCAATGTAATCGGGCCTCCAATCACCCCTGAAAACACACCTTGGTCTACTTGTGCGATTATTTCTCGATGAAAGATCCCTTTTTATTTGAGTCGATTCAACATCCACCATCATCGCCATGCCTCTATTAGCTCATCGTGACATTTGATATCCAATTTAGTATTGTTGTGTTGTGAGATTGATTCGCAAAGATCCACTGTTCATCACCCCATGAAGAAATTGAATAACATTGGGAGGGGAGAATAAAAACAATAAGAAATAGAGGAACACACCTCTGCCATCATTTTCTATGGCCTCAATTAACACCAATTATTATATTTTATGATGAATCAAAATTATAATCCCAAAATTATAATAATACCCATTCCCAAATCAAAACCCCAAAAGAAATGAAAAATAACACCCTCCTGCAAGAATGCACAATCCATTGATAAAACTATTTGTGGGTTTATCCTTGTTCTTAATTTAATCTAAGAACAAAGAGGAACTAAATCAAAAACAACACACATTCGTTGATCATCGATGGAGAGGGATATCGGCTATCGGTTGGGATTTGATCTCATTTCACAAGGATCCATACGTCCTTGTTCGTCGGCATTAGTCAAGAATTATCTAAGTGTGGCTCCACTCAAATTCTCTATAGGATTCTACGGAGTTGTCTAGGGTTTTGAGCCTAACCTTGGGCTCCTAATTATTTTAATAAAAGAAGAATCATGACATTATAGAAATGTATAAAATAAAATAATTTCTTAATTTATTTTATTTCCCTTAATCGTCCAAAAACTAACTTTTGCAGAAGACCTTCACCGATCGATGTTAGGCTCTACCAAAGGAAAAGTTGTTGCTATGAACGCAATGCTACCCTCATATTTCTATTCCAGGAACCCATTTAAAATTTATTCCACTTTTTCTGGAAAACCACTCATGCATGCTATTTAGAGTATACTTTTTTCCAAAAAAATATTCTGGGTACTCCCTACATCGGAATCACATGCCATCAAAAATATTGTTCTTATAATAATTCCATATAATATTTACAAATAATAAACTAAAAATAGGAGACATTACATATAGTGTCCTTCATGATAATTATTGGTGAGATAACATGAAAAGGGAGATTATGACCTACACTACATGGGGCTTGGTATTCTAGTAGGTGATGGCAGAGTGACAAATTAGTAATGCGGTAGTGCAGCAACTACCCCTACCAACATTGAAGTGGTACAATATCACTCTGGACATTTTCACCGGTCTCCCAGTAAAATCAATAGCAAACAATGTGATGTGGATTATAGTGGATTGTCTCACCAAGACTATTCATTTTATTGTCATTTGGAAAGATTTTTCACCTACCAAACTTACTAATATTTATGTAATAGAATTGGTGAGGGTGAATGGTGTACCACATTCTATCATTTCTGGTCATGATCTTAGGTTTACATCAAAATTCTGATGAATATTCAACATGATATGAGAACTGAATTGAATTTTCGTACGGACTATCACCCCCAAACTGATGTTCAATCAGAATGTACTATATAAACACTTGAGGATGTTCTTAAAACATGATCAGTGGGATTTTAAGGTTGATGTGATCAACATCGGCCATTATTTGAGTTCTCGGAAAATACTAACATCCATTAGTGTAATCATATGGAACCTTATGAAGAAATCTATAGGAAGTGATGCAGAACTCCTAATTGATTGGATAAATCTAGTAAGAGAAATATTCTTGGTCCTGATCTAGTTCAATAGATGAAGAACAGGTTCATTCCATCCAATAAAAAATTAAGGACGCTCAGAGTTGGTAGAAGAGCAATGTTGAGAACCGTTAAAGAGACATAGAGTTTGTTGTTGGACATAAAGTGTTACTTTGAATATCTCATTGAAAGAGAGTATTGTGGTTAGGGAAGAAATGGAAGCTTATTCCTAAGTACATTAGACCTTATTAAATCCTTTATTACATACAATTAGTGGCCTACTAGCTATAATTTCCAAAAAATCTAGCTTAAGTTCATGATTTACTCCATATATATCTCTTGAGAAAGTAAATACCTAGCCCTTCACATGTACTAAATCTGGAGGTGCTACAACTAGACCATGATATTTCTAATTAGGAGAAACCATTGATGATCTTGGACCGTAGAGGCAAGGTTCTATGCAAAAAAAAGAATACCCACCTTGCCAAATCTTGTGGAGGAAAAATAAATATGATGAAGAAATATGGGAACCTGAGGACACAATGTGGGAAAAGTACCCATAGATTTTCTTAACTATTAGAATGAGATGAAATTTTAGGGAATAAATTTATTAATGGGGGAAGAATGTAACGACCCATAATTTTTTAATAATTATTATTTCTTGAAAATGTGTGTAATATTTTTATTTTACAGAAAAAAATCATATCTTTAATAATGGAGTAAATATAAAGGGAAATATGATCATTCAGATTCGGTCAGTATATGATTTTTGGTTAATTTTGGTCGTTGATCAATTATTACCATTAGTTAATATTATAGTTGGGAACTATACTATTGAAAATTATTTTAATTTTATAATTTTTTTTATAAGTAAATTTTTTGACAATGGATAATTGATATAGAAAGAAGATTCGATGGCCTTAATGAGTACAGTTGTGCCATTTGAATCTCATCTATTGGAACTTGAGAGAGAGGTATCATCACTGGGGTTCTCCATTAAAAAAAACTAAGATGGGATTTAACAAGTGAATCTTTATCAAAACCAATTATAGGAGAAGTACAAGTAATTTTAGATTACCATTCGGTTGATTATAGTTGAGGCACATCACGAAATTACCACCATTGTACACATTAATCTTAGGACACATGCTGGTGTAATAAATGGTTATGTGTTATGGACCTAGTTACATGATGTGTAATTCCATTATAAAAATTATTTTTTTCCATCAATTACATTTTAAGAATTGTTTTTCTTAATAAAACTGAGTTAAAATTTGATAAATTGTTTTTTGGATAGAAATTTCAATTTTTAGAAAAGATATAAATATTTATAATAAACTATGGTATTGTTAATAATACTTATTTTAATTCATAGTTAAGATAAAAACACTATTATTTGATTATAAATGATAATTTTTTTTAAGTTTCAAAAATTTTACTATGCAATTTCAATCAGATATTATTTTTAATAAATAATATTTTCTATATTTAAAAGTAATTATTATAATATTTAGAGAATTATTCTGATAAATTAAACATCATTTTTTAAATAAGCACATTAAAATTAGTTTAGGGTAAATTCAAGAGAATTTTCTAAATAATTTATTTTTTGTGAATAGTAAAAATATAGTTTGAGTTTTTTGGTATATTTATTGACTTCATAATTATTTCATAATGATGTATGTCACTATGTTATGATATGTAGTAAAAGTAATTAGGATTAAACAATTAATAATCTTTTCAATTTGTTTAGAATATTTTTTTTATGTTTTTATATATCATGTACCTTGTTTCTAATAAAGTAACTTTAAAATTTCCTTTATTTTGTAAAATGTAACGAAAATTTAATGCCATAAAATTTTTTGATTCCTCAAAATCATATGATTTTTCAAGATTATTTATGATTATGCTTCCGATCATAATATCTTATGATCTACCTCTCAAAAAACACATGAATTTTATTCTCCTATAATTATTTATGGAAATTATATTTTTTTTCTTTCAATTTCCTCTCTTTATGTACTCCAGATTCAAAAAAATCTTTTAAGGAAAATATGCATTATTTATATCTTTGGTAGAGAGACCTTTTTCTTCCACATACATGATTAAAAAAAATTCAAGGATTTTTTAAGTATTTTATCCACATGAATGACTAATATATACTTTTTTTAAAAGTTATATTCCTATTGCTTTCCAAATGATGTACTTTTCTAATTTTTACTAAAGTGTGAAATGAATGTCTTATTTTAACAAGAATGGAATAAATATAAGTTTCCACTTTCATGACCAATCAATTTTTTAAAGTATACTTTATAATTTTCTTTTTATATTTTCAATTAAAATGATTTCTAGAGTGGTTTTTGAATTTCCTATCATAAAAATGTTATTTTCAATGTGGAATGGTCATTTTCCCCATGAAATATTCCAAGAGATATTTCAAAATAATTTTCTATTTAAGATGATATATGTTAATGTTACTAAATATTTATTATGGATATGATCCAATGATACCATCTGTGTTCTTTATTTTGATAATTTATGATTATGATGAAAATATTCCTATGAAATTTGTTTCTTTTACATGGGTTATGACAGGATGAATTTATGAAATTATTATGAAACCTATTTCTTTGTGTCTGTTATGATATGATGAATGTTTTATGATATTATGTTACATATTTTTATGATTTTCATTATATGATGTGTGGGAAATATATATCCCTTCAATGTATTGGATAACGATTAATGTTTTCTGATCCCAATATATAAATGGGAGGTTATCACAAGCCCATAAGAGGGTACATGGGAGGTAATATGAATCCTAAAATTGGTTGCCTGGGTGGTTATCCCAACACCAAAATCGGGTACATGGGAAGTTATTACAAGACTAAAGTTGGTACATGGGTGGTTAGCCCAAGTAGAACATGTTATAAAATCCAACGTGGATAACCTTGATATATGATTTTCTATTCTATATATGGCACAAATATATATCTTATTCCAATGTTATACTCTCATGTATTAAGTACTTTGATTACATTACAATTAATGACTTATAAACTATATTTATTTTTCCCATGACTCTATTTTATGATATTTTTTATATAGGGTATGGTTTTCAAATCTTATTATTGTGTTCTCATTCCCTTATGCTCATGATATGTTAAAACCTCGCTTAAGTAAAATAAATGAGAATCTGAGCTCACCCTTTCCTATTTTTTATCTTCCCTGGTTATAAATAAATGTATTATGTATGACACATCTAATAAGGGTCCTATTTATGAGTAACTAAGTGAATCAGAATTACGAACTAGTTGTTTATTTATCTGTGTTTCCAAAGGCTCTGGACCCTAATGATTTTGACAAGGATAATTAAGTAATGTAATGAATATTAATCTAAAAATATTTAATCTGTATGTATAAAATTTTTAGGTGTCTAAATTTGGTATCAGAGTATTGTTTTGTTAAATATTGAAATTTTAATGGGAAAAAGTTAGTGAGGTCCCCTAGGATAAGCTTAAGGATAAGTCAAAGTATTTTACATTTTTTATGAATTTAGTGAATGGTAGAGAGAGTGGTTTAAATGAAACTACATTCCATACTGGATACTATAGGTGGATGTTTCCTTAATATAGTTATAACATTGGGTAATAACACTACAAATGGACTATTAGGATTTTACTTGATTGTCACCTAGTGCCCAAAAATGTTCCTTGTTTCACACATAGTTTGACACTCTTATGGGATATGTTTTGGAAATTCAAAAACAATTAAAGAAACATCATGATGTATTTTAAAAGATAATTACATTGAATTACCTAGGTTAAACCTAAGGTTTCAATTATTTAAAAAAACGTATTTGGATTTAGACATCCTATTAATTATTTTTCATTATTATATGGTTTCGTCTCTCTGATTATTATTGCTTACATAATACTTTTTGGATTTAGTCAATGGATATTACTAAGAAAAATCATTTTAACATTTATTGTGTTGTAAAATTTTGTGATTATGAGAATTCAAGTTGGATTAAAACTAGAGATAAATTTATTGTGACTAGTCCTAACCAGCTATCATGATATATGATTAACAACATGATCTTCGTTGATATTCTCTAAAAGTAAAATAATAATAATATGTAATATTATGAATGTTTGTATAATAATGAATAGAGTGGAAAGATTATTCTTCCTACATATCAAGAAGGTACGAACATGAACCTATAATTGTATCTCAAATGGAGAGTTAGTTGTTTTATTTTTGAAAATAAAGGTCATAGAGTAGCGAATTACTAGTGAATTCGATGCCTTATATATGGGGAACATAAAAATAATCCAATTAAACACCCTATTCTAAGGGATATACCTTAGACAATGTAAGAACCTATGTTATATAAAATATGTAAGTAAAAGGATTGAAGTATATGTGTATAGGGATTCAAGAATTATGTTGTAGACGAATTTTAACCAATTGTATTTTGGTCATAAAAATCATGAATCATATAAGGAATGTGTTAATTTTTGGAAGAAAATATGTCACTATTTATGATTAACATAAGAGTTATGAATACAATCATCGGTTTATGATTTTAAGTTTGATCATAAGTTAAAATTATTCAATATCCCTTTTAGGTTCTAAGTGATGGGATTTTAATTTGATTGATGAGAGTTTTGGGATATTTTTTATTTGAATAACATATATGTAAATCTTATGTTCAACCAGAAGCATTATTTGAGGAAGAATGATCTTTTATTTGTTTTAAAGGTATTGATAAACTTCCGAGTTTAGATGAAAACTGGTGATTATGGCTATTTTTAATGATGTTCAACATATTTATAGGGAATTTATAAGAATTATATTAATATATTTTTGGTAATATGGAAGAACTATCACATCCAACAAGGTTGTGGGACTTTAATACCCAAATAGAAGATGATAAGGGTGGAATGCCTACAAATGGCCAATGTGATATATTGGTTATTATGACATTATTTTAAATAATGCCATGGATAAATATTTGTTTGATATTCAGATCATATGTATTATATTAATGATAACCATGTGTTTTAAAAATGTTATTATTATATTATACACCTCTAGATAATAGATTATTCCTGAGAGAAATTACGTAAATCATGATTTAGAGTTAGTTTTTATAATTTTTTCATTAAATGTATAGTGTAATTATCTTATTAGGTAAATATTTGATATATATACTCATAATTAAATATTAAATTATGTATTCACATAGAAAGAGTTTAATATGAAACAAATAATATGTTTAGAGATGATTAATGATTTTGACTACTTAATACATTCCCACCCTGGGAAAGAAAACAAGGTGTTTGATTCTTTGAGTTAAAAAGATCGTTCTAGATTATCTATGATAAGAATAAAAAAATATTTAATATTTTTTGATTTGAAAAAGATATATTTGGAGATCTTGTAGGAAATTTTGAAATATTATCTTTATCTAATTATCATTTAACCATCTTTCCATGTAAAGATTAACAAGTTTTAAAATGATGATGTAGAGCTACTAAAGAATTCCAGAAATGTTCCTGAGTTTACCCTTGATTATAATGGAATTATATGGTTTAGAGACTGGTTATGTGTTCTTTTTGTACCATTTTATAATAATTATATGTTATAGGAGGCTCATTGTTCCGTATTCTCTATTTATTTATGAATTATGAAGATGTATAGACATCTGTATGAGTTTTTATAGTGGGATCTAATTGAGATAAATATTATAGATCTTGTATCTCAGTGCTTGGTACATCGAAAAAGATAAGGTTGAGAGAAAAAATTATAATGGTATTTAACATCCATAACCCATACCATAATGTAAATGGGAAAACATCACCAGGGATTCTGTGGTTGGATACACCAAAACATCTAATGGGAATAATTCCCTATGGGTTTTTGTTCATCTCATTACGAAATCATCACACTTAATTTATATTTATGAATATTTCACTCTATGTCATCTTTATAGGATATATATTAATTAATTGGTAAGGTTTCAAAGAGTACCACTTTCCTTTATATATTATTAGGACATAGGTTTACCTCAGAGTTATGGAAAAGTCATTAGTAAGAACTTGTTACAGAGTTGAGTTTCAAAACTATGAATAATCTAAAATTATATGTTCAGTCAAAGAGAACTATCAAAATAACATTGAATATTATGAGATGTTTTTAAATTTATTTTGAAGGTGTTTGGGATCAACACCTTAGTAGAGATTTTTTACAATAATATATTTCACTCAAGTATTTAGATGGCTCCTTAGAATCCCTCTATTGAAAGAATTCTAAAACTCAATAATTATAGGATAATGTTGGAGAAAAAATTGTGTTCGTATCTAATCCAGCTAAATGAATGATATATGATTATTCATTTTTGTTCCTTGATACATGTGTAAAACATGGGTATACATTTTTCTTTTCAAAAATTCAAAGTCTTCCCTCTCTCCCACTTATAAGAGGGATCCATCTCCCGTCTCCTATTCACACTTTCAAAGACCTATTGATCTTCCAAACACTACTAAAATCAATTTCATTCCTATATTTCATTATCCTATGGGCCTTATTTTTTTAGAAACCCTCCTAATAAGGCTTTTGGTGAAAACCTAAAGAGGTTATCTGAATATGATGTATCATTATTAAACAAGAATTGTTATTATATTTCTTCTTCAAAAAATATAAAATATTATTAAAATATATTTAAATAATAACATAAAACAAAACAAATATACTAATATTTTACTACGCTAATGGAATAACCTATATTCATCGTCTCTTCTAAGAAATTGGATATAAAACTATTGATCGAGTGTAAGGTATACTACATCCTCACGAATTGATGTAATTAATTTTCCCCCACCACTACTCATGACTAAATAAAGAGATTGATAAAAAAATATTTTTATAATATTAATTAAATAATTATACATCAATAATTTTAATACCACATTTAACTTCCTACCTTCCAATCCATTGGAAAATGATAATTCCGACCATGGGTATATTTAGATTTTTGCCTCCACAAAGAGATGTGATATGTTTCTCATTTTATTTTGTAATAGATAGTAATAGAGAAATATTTTTTGTATATATATGATATATATAATATATAAATGATTTTATAAATGCGAATTAATATTTACCATTACTTTTTATCACCCATCAATACATGGAAACAACATTCATGGGTACATATGTCCTACCCTCTCCATGAATGGTGAAATTCATTTCATATATCTAAATTTTATAGATTATTATAAAGACATATATAATGAATATTTATTGAATTTATAACATTATTAAAATTTTATAGAAAATGGAGCCATTATTAAATCAAAATGATCAAAACTACCAATCCAAACATATATGATAAAATAAATACTTATTACCCTAAATGTGATTTTAACAAATAACTATTAATAAATTAGTGATAAAAGGTTATAATTAAAGAACATAATGTTTGATATATATGAGTATGGTTATGAAAGCTATATACAATAATACTAAATTATTTATACAATATTAATGAATAAACTTGAGGATTAAGGTAACTGATTTTTAATCTCTCTTTTATTTCTAGTGGGCATATGTGATTTTCAGCACTCGTTTCACATGTGTTGTCTATATAATGACTATTTAAAACATTATATCCTGAATAATATTATTTTAATGATATTTGAAGTTTCATTTGACGTTATTATTTAATTTTTATTTTGATTCAAAAGATTCCAAAACATATTGGGACTTTCTCTCGCTTTAATTTCGGTAAGATGCATGACATATTCACCACATGTTTATTTATTATTGTGTATATAATTCTTATGAATATATTTTATGATTATTATTTTGAATGTTTTTGGATTTAAAGGTGTATATAAGGTTATTTATTTAATGAGTATTTTGATTCCAAAGATACCTAAGTGAAATGGGCTTGATGTTACCATCTCATTATTTTTTGGGATTATTTATGATTATGATTCTAATGATGAGATCGAATGATCTACCTAAAAAACACATTATATTTCTTACCATATGGTTATTTATTTAAATTAAATTTCTTTATTTTATTTTCCTCTATTTATGAATTCATGATTTCAAAATAATATTTTTAAATAAATTCTAATTTATCTCATTATTTGGTCAAAATATTTTTCCCATATTAATGTTTTAGAAAAAGATTTTCAAGTATATTTGTAATTAATTTTTACCCATGATTGAATTTTCAGAAAAAAAAATTTTTAAAAGAAATATTCGTATCATTTTATGAATGATATACTTTTTTAATATTTACCAAAGAGTGAAATGAATTTTTCCATTTGTCTTATACATCATGAATGGAATTTTATTCCATTGTAACCACTCAATATTTCAAAGATTAATTTATAATTTTCTAAGGATATTTTCATATAAAATTATTTCCATAATTTTTTTAAATTTCAATTTATAAAAGAATATTTTCATAGTGGAGTTGTTATTTTCCAAAAGAAATCTTAAAAGTGGTATTTACAAATCATTTTCCATCTAGGATGATATAATTTAATTTCAATTGCGATATTTTATGGATATAATCCAATGATACCATCCTCATTATGGTTTCTACAACTTAATGAATCTACAAAAAATATTCTTATGAAACCCATATTTTTCATGTGTTATGCCCTAGTGAATTTAATAAATGCTTATAAAACTTGTTTCTTTCCCTGGGTTATGATATGATGAATGTTTTATAATTATATCACACATGTATGTATTATTTTATTTATATTAATTGAAAGACCTATATCACCCATCAATTCATTGGGTAATGTTTAGTATTCTTAGATATCAAAGGGTACATGGGATGTTATACAATGTCAAAAACTGGGTACACTTGATTTCATCCCAAGAACTAAATGCAGTATATGAAAGGTTACCCCAATACTAAAAGAGGGAACATGAAAGGTAATCCTAATATCAAATTAGGTACATGGGCGGTTATCCCAGGACTAACATGTTATTAATTTGTTTGTGGATATCCTGGAATTAATGTTTTCTATTCATATGTGTATTCACAAATTTATGTCTGATGCTAATGTTATTCTCACATGGATTATCTTTATTGATTAATTTATGATTCATGTCTTATAAATATCCATGACTTATTCCATGAATTAGGTTTGTGATATTTGTTATGTAGAATATAGTTTTCAAAATTTATTTTCATTTTCTCATGCCCTTATACTCATGATATGTTGATACTTTTCTTTTTTACCATCACTAAGAATCTAATCTCAAACTTTATTATATTTCCTTTCCCCAGGTTATTAAGAATGATATTATGTATGATATTTCTAAGAAGGGTGAATGTTATTAGAAACTAAGTTGATGATTATGTAAAACTCTTATGAAATGGTTGTTTATGTATCCATGTTTATAAAGGAACAATAAATAAATCATTATAGCAAGAAAATTTATTTTATATAATGAATATTCATTGAAAAATGTGATATATATTTATGAAAATACTATATTCCAATATTTATCAGGTGGAAGGAATAGACACCCATTGATAAATTGGTAGGAATATATCATATTTGTGGAAAACAACCCAACCCAAAATGCATTGGAATATATCATTTGGGTGGAGAAGCACCCCACTTAGAAGTAAGTTGGATTATATCCTCTATGAATAATAATACCCCACCAAATAATCAATAGTGCCTGGTCATCTGGGTGAGTAATGCCCCATCGATGAAATATATCTCAAATCATAAAGTGGGATAATTCTCTACCCTAGATTAACATATATTTTTTTAAATGGAAGAGAAGTGTTCCCACAATATAATTACATTACATTTCATCCACAGTTCACGGACATGTTTGAAAATCTCCAAAACCTTCAACACAATTCTTAATTTGGCCTCTCAAGTGAACAAACTATTCTTCACACCACATTTACTATAGGATATTACCACTCTATCCCCTATGTACTAACTCTATTTAGAGTAAAATAAGTATCAGTCCCATTATTTGTCAAATAGGGCACATCTCATCCCACAAACCAAGTATCAGGTCGTTTATCTAATTTAACACTCTAGGGTCAATCTATTAGATAAAGATCCTTTTTTCATTTATTTTACAAGATATTTCAAAGACTTTAATCCCAATATTTTATCATATTATGGGATATTTTCACATTTCATAGTTTTAGGAATGATTCAAATTTATTTATTGAAATCAATTAAAACTTTATTCTTTAATTTTTTATCAATCATTGGAATTATTTGAATAAATTCTACATATAATTTTGGATGATTAGATCATTATTTTAGGTGGTTGTATGTTATTTTAAATAATTAAAGTTCTCTTATTATTATTATTAAAATGTTAGAAATTTTCCATCTATGAATACTAAAATTAAAAATTTTTAAACACTAAAGAAACGTATATAGTTCATCTAGAATATTATTGGGTTTATATGTAAATCATGTACTAGAAGATTTCATTACTTGATTTTATATAAAGAATTTAAGTCTCTGTAGGTTTTCTCATCATACATGTATATAATCTAGATTCCATTTCCAAAGGATCACATGAAACCTGTTTTCTACATTGTAGGGTTGACATGAAATCTATAAGGGCCTTCACAAGGTTAACCATAAGGATGGATACTGATTATTATAGAGTTCATGAATTTTTTTGGAATTTTCACTCCTCTAGAAACCTATTGTTAATTCCAATATTTGAGAAAAAATGTTCTCAATAAACTATGCATCATGAAATATTTGGTTATCCACTAAGGTAGTTGGCCAATGGTCACCGATCACCTAACACAAGTGATCATAGGGAAGTACAACACATGATGACACAAGAATTAAGAGAGAACTATGTATGGGGAGTGCTAGTAGAAGAGAAGAATCATTATGCCAGGTGGAACAATGGAATTAAAAATTGGGTTAGATCCACAATTTTTTTTTGGTTCTTCATCATGTCATGTTTAATAGATTTTCCACCTCCAAAATACAAAAACAATGTGGGATAGTGTCCTGTGATGTTGTTCGCTGTTTAAAAAACATATAATTAGGAATGATAAATGACATTTTACCACTACTTTGATTCACTTATATTTCACATATCTAGTTTTAACAATCCTATTGATATCCTTATCAATGTATCCCATACCATTCTCATCACTCGTAAACTTTCATGCCCACAAGAGGATGTTTGATCATGGTGTTTTGAACCAACATGCATACATGAGATATATGATTTCCATATATAAATGAATAATTCCATTTTATCATAAGTTTATATTGATATCATTTTTACAAGATTATATAAATAAATGTAATTCCAAAAACTTCCATGGATTAGGGGAAGGAAATTTCCTATGATCAGCACCACTCTTTTATGAAGCATTGTAAAGACTGAGATTTTTATACAAGAATGAACAATATAAATAAAGATTGATTTGTTCAGTGATGTTTCATTATTCATATAAAAATTATAATGAACAAATTTACACATCATGGAGTTGTGAAATCTTATTTAAGAATACATTTAAAATGATCTATCTAAAATTTTAAGAAATTAAAATAAAATTTACCACTGAGATCATCATTTGGTATGGATAATATAATTTAGAAATTAATTTAATATAAAGATGGAATAATTTCCAATAAGTTAAAGTGTTCATCTAATTTTGATTGAACTTTGTTAATGTGAATATTTTTTCCAATATTGAGATTTAAAATATATTTCATCTATAATTTATTACTTTTTCCACTATATCTTTCACTTTTCATAATTTTAACAAACTTTTTATCCCTATTGGATCTTCTTAAATTTATATATTTTTATATTTATTCTCTTACCTTCATTTTAGTTGCTAACACTCACAGTGGAGAGTGACTAACCCTGGGAATATACCAAGGGATCGGTCTAGTTTCAATCCAAAGGCATTGCATATTCAAATTTTAAATATTTCTTATATTATTTACATTAGGTGGAGGATGATATATAGTGGGTAAAAGTGATAGTGCGCCCTTATTTTTGTTATATTAGGGTTATCGTATTCTTATGTACAACTTTAACCTCCCATCTATGTACATTAGGGAATATGATAGATCCTTTGTGATTTAGTGTTGAATGTGTTTGATTGTATACAAGTAATGTGACTTGGGGGGTGTGATCTATTTAATATACCTCTAAATTACTAACTATCTAGGAGGTGGATATGTAATATACTTGTTTTTATTAGGTTCAATATATAATCACAACTATATTATAAGATAATAGAAATATATAGGATGGATTGAGTTCATTAATAAAGTATTGGAGAAATAATAATACAATTAATGTTAATTATTAGGATAATGAAATTTATTTAATTTTAAATTCATTCATTTTATCTATATTTTCATATTCTTGTTTATTAAAATTTATTCATTTTAATTATAGACCATAATATTTTTTTCTTTTATAAAATTTATAAAAATACTAACATATAAATGTTTTGAGGAGTAGTAATTGATTGATTTTGATTTTACTTCAATAAAGACACCTCTCTTAAGACACTATATTATAGTAGTAATGACAAAAATAATACCATTTTCACACCCCATGATTGGTAGTGTGAAATTTATTATAATTTTATTGGGTCATAACATTTATTTCTCTTAATATTTTTTTCATTTTGAAGATATTTTACTACTTGTAATATTAAATTTTAATAATAATAATAATAATAATAATGGTTTAACTCATCCTCGCCTATTTATGATATTATTTATTTATTTTCATTATAGGTTAGGAGATTATAAAAACCCAACTATAGTGAGAGGTAATTTTATGAGGTAATTAATGATTTTATAGAGGATATAGAATAAGTAGTTTTAAAATAGTTACTTAAGTATTTCTCTAAATTATTAAACTACTTGTTGGATTTCCATTAAAAAGAATCTTAGGTATACGAATAGATTCTTCCCTAGATTCCAAGAAGAAACCACCCCATTAGTAGAATTTAAATAGAAATTATAGGATATTAAATCCCTACCTCTAACCATTACCACTCAACTCTATACAGGGACTTTCATTGAAGAAAAGTTTTATCTTGGGATAACTCAAGGGTAAAACATTTCATTTAACTAATTTTTAACTAGTTTTATTGAAATAAAATTGAGAATTAACTCTCATGATTCAATTTTTTTGAATACATACAAAATAAGGATTTACATAGAAAATGATGATAAATATAATAATGCACCTGATGAGGAATACATGAAGCTCCCTAAACCTATAGAAAAAATTATTAAAAGATTCAGTAAATAATTTCAAGTAGTTGTGTCTAAAGAAATGGATACAAAAGATATCTATTAAGAATAGGGATATATCAATATCAATAATTCATTTTTTCCTTTCATTCAAAAAATTATTCAATAACCTTATCATTGATAAATAAATTACTTCATTACACATTATGAAGTCTTGGGATTATGAGTATGAGAAAAAAGATGTTTTGGTTGACAAAAAGAGAGGCCCTGTATTTTCTATTATAAACACCATGAAATCCTATATTCTTTCAATGGGGACGGACCTGATATACTATTTCCATTGGATCTTCTAAAAGTAGTTCAAGATGAATAGAACTATAAAGTAATATATTTTTTGATTTATCTCAAGGAAACTGCAACCATCTCTATATTTTGGATTATTTGTGGAACCACTTATCTAGGTGAATTAAACCCCCAATACCATTTTAGGGTTCCAAAATAGGATTTATACATTTCCTTTACTTTTTTCCTTACATTTTTCCCTTTTATTTAAAATCTAAATCATTCTCCTTTTTATTTTATTTTTCTAGTGGGTGGAATTTAGAATCTTAAATAAATGATTTTAACTATCAATATGTTAGGTTGTATTACTCTTTTTTATTTATTCTATCTTATTCCTAATTAAAATTCTTTATATAAAGTAGGTTTCATCATTTTTAATAAATATTGGTGTAGAAATAGTCTTTTAATGGGGAATTTGTACTAAAATGATTTGGGATCTATATTTTTTATTTTTTATTTTTTAATTTTGGTCTATTTTTTGGAATATTTTTTAATAAATACCTTTTGAAATTTATATTATCAATGTGTTTTTGAAAAAACTACTTGATTTGAATTTCTAAATTTATATTACTGAAATTTATTTTGTTACTTTGTGTTCAATATGTTCATTTAATGAATTTTAAACATATTTGAAATCAATGTGAACTGCTTCTTTTCAATTAATTATTTTCACAAACTAATAGATGTTTAAACACTTCTTAAATATTATTTTTAATTATATTTCTTTTAAGTGTATTAATTAATGTTTTGAAATCTACAAATAGTTGTTTTTATATTACTTAAAGCTGATAATGTTCATGATTTTTGCCAAAACAGATTGAGGAAAAAAATTTTGAAGTACATTTTTATATTAAATCTTTATTTTAATCCTTCCCTTATATATTTACCTTAAATTAAACCCCTAATATCAAATAAATAACTTATTTTGAATCCCCATTACAGGACATTTATTATTTTATATCATATTCTAAAAATAATGGAATTAATATTTTTAAACTCAAGTTTGTGGAATTTTGGGGCATGAGTTGTATTTTGAAGTTCTTAAATTTATTTAAATTGTTTTTTGGGTTATATGTATTATTTTTGTTACTTTGTTTTAAGAAAATAAATTATGAAAAAATAAAATATGCCCAAAACATCAATCAAATTTTATTAAGAGATCACCACTATTTAGAGATAAAACTAGATGTCTTTTTCCTCAAAAACTAAATTATAAAAGATAATTATAGATTTGATATGATTTAAAATTATTTATAAAAAAGATGAAAAAAAAGAGGAAAATATTATTGAGGCTGAATTTTAAGAATTGTGGGATTCTTAATAAACTAAAGAGATGTTTAGAGATTAATTTTTTATTATAGAGGAGTTATTGTGGATCTATTCAGAATTATAAACTATTTTCATACATTAATCTAATTTTTTTGATAAAATCCCCTAATTATGCATTAATAGTATTTAGTAGTTAATACCTACCAACAAATTAGCCACAGAACAACCTAGGTAAACTCCACCTCATAGACATAATTTTAAGTCTTTGTGAATTAGATATTCTACGAAGGTATCAAGAATATTGAAATTATTTATTCTCATTAGAATGATAAATGAACTATTATAAAATATTTTAGTGAATAGGGATAAATGTTCTATTACAAAAGTAAAAATATATAGATGAGAATTAGTGGAATATTGAATAGAATTTTTGTATAGTTTTTGAAGATAAGGAATTTATATCCATTGATGTGTTATAAAATTTCATTAGTTTTAAATATTTAAAAGTGTTGTTATATACATCCTGAAAATTATGAATAGACCTTGGCATAAAATGATTATTCATGAGTGTGATGTTTAATTGTAGGGGAATTTATATAGTTTATTTATTAAATTATTTAACGTAATATTTTAACAATTTTAATCCTTTTATTATATCATATTAATGGTAATCATCACATTTATTTATTTTTGAAATAATTTATGTATAGTTATAGAAATGTCTTAGAAAATGTTTTTTCATTATTTTATTTCTCATTTAAATTTTTATAATAATATTTATATTTGATTTTGGATATTTTTATGAATATTTTATATGGATGGTCATTAATTTTATGATTTAATGATGTTCTATAAATATTATAAGAATGATCAAATAGTTATTATAGTTAATGTTAAAATAGAAATGTCTTCATCCCTATGAGACTCTATAGGGTTTCTTAGTAAGAATCGGAATTTAATCTTGAAATATTTTACTATAGGAGTTAATTTCTTCATTTTTTTGGAAAATTGTATAATAATTTGTTGGGTTATTCTTTAGGCATGTTTACAATTTAGCTATAATTTGGGAGGGTTCCCATGAACACTAAAATTATCTTCATAGGGTTCTCATGAAATCGATGAGGTAATTTATAGGATTCATCATAGGTATTTTTACTACTCTATAAAATTCATGCATTTATGGAATTTGGAACTCTATTAACAACGTAGAGTTCATTTGAGTAACTGATAAAAAATTAGGCTTAGCCAGCCACAAATCATAGTAGATTTGGCCAGCCACCGAGGAATGCACCCAATCACCCCTTAAATCTTGTAATATGATGTAACATGTCAATATTATAGAATTTATTTTATTTAATTAATGTATTCTTTAGTGTTCTCTATATAAAACATCAAGCTTAAATGAACCATGATATACTATAGAAATATTGTTACTTGAATATGAATCATATAACCATGTAATTGGTTTTGATGGTATGAATAGAATATTATGAAATATTTATAAAAATAATTTCCATAGTAAAATTTATGAACCATCAAAAATTGAAAACCAATTAGTTATAAATAAAGATACAATATTTTATAGGAAATATATATTTATCTTAGAAGTTTTTTCATGTGTGAAATGTATTTTTATCCTAATAGATTAAATTATTCACTTTTGATAATTTTTTATAAATAAATTATTATATTATAAATCCAACAAAATGTATTACTATTCATCTAATTATGGTTATTAGGAAATGAACAATCATTAAATACTTTTATTCTTCAAAAATGGTTTTTATTATTTTCTCTGGGTGGTTATTATAATTAATTTCTCCCAATTTTATAAATTAAATTTCAAAAAATGGATATAAATTTGGAAATAATCATGCAATAATACGTTTAGGATGAGGTTTCAAGAATATTCTCAGAAGATTTATTTTTGAGTAAATAGTGAAAATGAAAATTGTTTCAAAAATGTCATTTATTTTCATTAAATTCAGTAATTATATTTCAAATTAATTTTTTAATTTTTTATAATGTAACCTAAAATACATATTATTTAACATAATATAATTAATTCAATAGGAAAAAAATTTATGCCTTATTTTTTATAAAAACTTTTATATGAAAAAAATAAATTTTTCTAAAAAAACTATATTTTGTTTTGCACACTTATATGAAAATTGATTTCTTCCCATTGAAAAATTTTATTACTAATTTTTTTAAAAAAAATCAATCATGAGATTAATTTTTTTTAAATGTATTTATTTCATTTTTATTTATAATTAGTAGCAACATGAACGAAAATTGTCACCTCATTAATGGCTAAAACGAGCTAATTAACATTTATACTATGTGAAAATATCTCAAAAATCAACCCAAAACATTAATTTATTTTATTGTATGGATGTAATTCACCAATAATAATCATTCTTTAAAAAAATTAGGCATTTTTGTGCATCTTGACATTTATTATGTAATTTATATTTTTTATGTTATAAAATTTATAAAAATGTTACTGTATTTGTGTTAATATCTCTAATATGTTGTCATATGGATACAAATAAGTTATGGATTGTATAAAAAATTATTTTTAATATTAATAAATTATTTTATAATATTAATTTTCTTTTAATTTATATATATTATA
Organism: Viscum album; assembly: GCA_963277665.1. Lineage (NCBI taxonomy): Eukaryota > Viridiplantae > Streptophyta > Magnoliopsida > Santalales > Viscaceae > Viscum > Viscum album. The sequence continues at coordinate 1,583,524,229 of OY728141.1, read as the reverse complement.
ATTTCATTTGAATTCTTACAAAACATAGATGCAACGCATGAGCATGTTTTAGAAAATTGAAATAAATAAATTCTAAAAGGAACCATAGTAATATTGTTTTGAGTAATTATAGTGTGCCATGAGTTTATTGTATATATATATGTATGATTTTGTGTGTGGTTGTATGTATAATTGATGAAAAAACATTTATTTAAATTCCATTATTATCATTATGACTTTAAAGTAATGATATGAAAAGTGTCTAAAAATGACATTAAAGGATATTTAATGTTTATAATTTATTTTACAAATATTATAAAATTATATCAATCTGTCATCGAATCAATGTTTGAGAAGTTTTTTATATAATCATTCATGGTTCATGTATATTTTAATTAGAAATCCTAAAATTACTTTCATGGCCCATAAAGAATGAATGAAGAGCCACAGTGGTTAAGGTTAAACATGATTAATAATTGTATAATCCCAAAATCTAGTAACCCAAAGTTGGTGTATACTAAGTTACATCATCATAAGATATAAGGTATATCATCTAGACATATCGATTAGCTTTTAATTCTATAAGAACTAGAAACATACATGATTCTCATATTACATTTGAAATATAAAATACATAGCTAAAGAAACATTATCGCATCTTTGATATTTTCATTGTATCCTTTTTAATATCCTTGTGAAATATAAAAAATAATAGGTGAGATTTTATTCTCGTTAAAGGTTACATAATGAAAAATATGTCATTATTTAATAAGTAATAATTAATATGGCAACATAAATATCTAAGAATGTGTTTCATTTAATCAAAAACTTGAGCAAGAAATGAATCCATGGATAATATCAATGATGCAATCTCAAAATTAATAGTAATTAAAATACAAATGAAATAAATTCTTAATTTAGTATTCCATGATATCAAACATAATGAAATATCTACCAACAGGGCCTTATTTACAAGACAATTTAATCAATGGGTAGGTATACACCAAAACTCATTTAATAAATCTGGATAACCGGTTTGTCTCATGAGACATATTGCTGCATCGAGGGGTTATATATAACCAGTCTCCACCCAACACTGGGTATCGAATAAATTTTTTATATATTGAATGCTCAATTTAATTCGTAAATAGTACTAATTACCAACAAAAATTAATAAATAATGTATATTAAACATAAATATTTCTCTATTCATTCAAATACCTTTTATAGTAAAAAATATTTATAAAATTTTATATTTTTATGGAAATAATCTTATCCAAGATTCTACGTAATATGGCTATTTAAGATATATTTACTGACCAACAATCAAAATAAATTGAATGTTTCCAGAAAAAAGTTAAAGAACATAAAATTAATAAGAGATAAATGATGACCAACAATGCATTAGAAATATAGGTTTTGTAATAAAATCATATCACTTATAGACATAAAAAATGAAAGATAAATATTAAATTATTCTTTCATTATGTTATTTTTAAACCATTGAAAACCTTTAGAAGAATCTAAATAGATTAAAATAGACATGGTTACAGGAGAATTCATTAATGCCGTATAAAATAAAAAAATTCCATTTAACTTTTTGTAATGAATGTTTAAAATGACCCTTTCAAAAAATATAATAAATATTCCATTAAAATATTTTTACAAATAATTTATAACATAAAATTTCCTTCATAAATAATTCTTGTAAATAAATAGAACATTTTTAAAATAATTTTGAAAAATATGTACCTTGACGAAAAATATTCTTGGTCCAAAAGAGAAATAACAATGACATTTCATTTAAATATTGTATCTCATGACTCAATTGAAAAAGATAAGAAACTTTTATAGAAAATACAGAAATTAATTTAATATATATAGGATAATATATTTTATTGATCTTATGATAAATACATTTCAATACTGAATGAAAATAATGGAAAACCAAAAATGAGATTGTAAAATAAGTCATTACCTCTTTTGTAACTTCTAAATTATAACTCATTGAAATACTAAACATGAATTGAAAAATTAAACACAATGAATAAATATATAATCATGTTAAATACATCAATGGTAAAATATATACACCACATAATATTAAATAGGTACATAATTCCAAATGTTTCTCAATGGAGTCAAAATTGAGACAAAATCCCTTACTTTGAGTTCGAATTGATTCAAAAGTGGTATATCCTCATACATAAAAAATTTAAATTTATTAAAATTTTATAAAAAACTAATTTAAATACTTATAATATCATATATGGTCTACTTGTAACATTTCAATATGTATTTATTAATAATTCATTATTAATTTCATTATTTCTTTGTGTTAGGTGTTTTGTATTTCATGAGAATTTGTTTGTGTAGTTAATGTCCCTGTACTTTCAGTATGGTTACAAAAACGCTAGAATTTTAATCATGTAATAAATATAATATTTCTTCATTATAAATATTTATAATCATCTATATAAGTTAAATATAGAAAATTAGTTACACCATTCATAAAGATAGTAGGTCATACGCACACGTTAGCGTTGTTTTCACTTTTCAGCAGATGGAACTAAAAAAGTTAAAATGAATTAAACTATAAATAATCATTATTAGGTCATAAATAATAAATATTTATAACCTTATTACTAAACATTTAAATCAAAAATAAAAAATGGATCACATCTCTTTGTGTATGTGGTAGTCCACACTTGTGCAAAAAGGACATTATCATTTTCCAATGAATTAGAAGGTGAAAAATATGATATTATATTTTAACACCCTATGTATAGTTATTTCCAAAGTATGATATATATTAATTAGTTTCATATTTATAATAATCTAAGAAATATAGTGATGAAAAACTAATTACACAACTACATTGAGACGGTAAGTCATATGTTCGCATGTGCGTTGTTTTTGGTTTCTATAGGATAAAAAAGAGGTAAAAAAGCTTTGTACCATAATCATAATAATATCTCATTGTATTTTCAGAGTGTATTTATTATTTTAGTATGGGTAAAAATATATTTATAGGAAGCATAAAAATAAATAAACTTGAATGAGTCTATAAAAATGATTACCTCTTTTTCAATAAACAACCTTTATATCCCTTTTTAAGTGCCCCTATAATGGTATTTTAATAATAAAACAACCTCCAAAATAGTAGATATAAGATTTTGAAATATAATTTTGTAGGTTTTTTTCAAGATAAAATTCTAAATTTGGAGTAAATAAGAGAGGGAGGGGTTTCCTTTTTTAGTTGAGATGAGTGGCACACTTGTAATTTTTTAAAATATTAAAATATAATAAAGTCTCATTAATGGAAAATTGGATAAAAATGAAATTTATTAAATACCTTGAGTATATAGTCTTTTTTTAATTATCCAATCAAATTTATATGGGTTTAGATATCAATTTAAGCCTTATATTTTTAGTTAACCCCATCATTAACGACTTTTATCCTTAACCATAGTTCCAAGTATTTCCATATTATATGGATATAATTTTACTAATAAGGTGTAAATTGGCTGATAAATGGAAACAAGAATAAAATTTTCACCATATCTTATGTCCCTTTTCATATTTCAATATTTCTTTTCTTTTTAAATAGTTTAATAATATTTTATTTTCAAAATAGTTATTAATGTCATTTTGACAATATTCATTTATTTTAAAATTAAAGGCATCAAGACAAAAAAAAATTGAATATAAATATTTAACATATACTTAATATTAAATTTTCATCTATAATATTATTTTCCAGTTATAAAATAACCCAAACAAGGTTAATTTTATATTTTTTAAAATCATATATATGATTTGTCTACTACTCTAACGAGAACTATGTCGACATTGTATAAGTATTTAGGGTAATAACTTCATCACTAAACATTAAAAAATACCACAATAAAAAACTATTCATAATCAAAATAAAAAACAATAACCAATCTTATCCAATTTTATCCTTATATAAAAATGTGACAGATATGGATGTCAATAGAGTAATATTTTATATTTTTTTGTACATAAAAACTAATCTAATTGTCATTATGATAAAAAATTGGAATTAAAATTCCACAAATTAAATTTTATGATGGATATTTTTTATTAATCTCATATAATGAGATAAATTAATTTTTTGGAAACAAATAATGTCTTATTACTTTATTTTTTTCCTTAATTACTGGATTTATCATTTACTGTGATAATAAATTTCACTATAGTTATTATTCAAAATAAATTCAAATAAAAGGGGAATATTTACAAAAAATTAACCTAATAATTAAAAAATATATAGTAAATTTTATTAAATTAAATTCCTATATATTTTAGATATTAATTTAAAAATAATCCCTCAAAATGAAACAAAATACTATTTTCTATAAAATTTCATTCTTTTGCAAAAAAATTTAACTTACATAAAAAATATTGTAAAACTATGATCCTATTGTAAATAAAACAAATATTCTATAACATTAACAGAAAATAAAAAATATAATGATACATTTAAAAAAATTTATTTAAATAAAATAAATTAAAATTTTAAAAAAATGATGTTATTCAATTTTCACAAATTTTATCTAGAAAATTCACAAAACATTTCACTAATGATAATATAAAAATTGTAATTTAAAAAATTATAAAACTATGTCATTATAATATTTTAATGTTTTTTTGGATTCTATAAACATGGTTTTTTGTTAAAATAAATATATAAATGAAATTATATTTATATAAAGTGGAATATATCCTAAAATATAAGGGTGTTATATTCTACTCCCTTAATAGAATTTCTCCCTCCAAATTATATCACTCAGATGAAAAAAATAATGATAATTGTACCTTATCATATCCTTGGGTTAGATATAACATCATCAACTTGTTTGTTTCCCCACAAGATATTAACCAGGTGAGTGGTCTTGTTTTGATAGAACTTTCTATCTATGATAAAAAATCTAAATTGGTTGTTCCTCAAAAGCTAGATCTTGCACCACTGGTGTAACCTCTAAGTTCAAAACATTTCAAGGATCAGGTCAATAATTCTTGAAGGTATAAAAATGGAAGACATCATAATCTTGAGGGATATTTTTTGGAATTACTATATGATAAGATACCATTCTGATACAATCAATAACTTTTAAAAGATTAATATTTATAGGTATCATATATCCATTCATTCCAGATATTTCAATATTCTTCAAAGGAGATATTCATATGAATAACTTGTTTCCAACATAAAACTTTAGATCTAATCAATGATTTTTACTATAACATTTAGGTCAAGTCATATCTTCATTTTGTGATGATGAATAGATTTAATCATCTCCGCCATTTCCTCACATAAATCATGTCCCAATAAATTTCTTTCTATTAATTTGTTCCAACAAATTAGAGTTATATTCTTATTTACATAGAGGTATTTATAAGGATCCATTTTAATGAATGATTGGAATATATTGTGGTAAGAAAATACTACCAAATAAATTTATTAATCCCAATCACCTTTTAAATCCATTTAACAATAATTCAACATGTCTTCTTGAGTTTAAAAGGTCTTATATGACAAACAATCTATCTAAGGAAGATAAGTAGTAATAAAAATCAACATTGTATCTCGATCCCACTAAAGGTTTATCCATCACATTAATATAAATTCTGAATCCTGGTAAGATATGATTGAGGGTGTTACTCCATGTAATATCTCATCATATTTAATGTATAACTATATAAGCTGTCCAAGAGAGAAATATTCTCTGAAAGTGATAAAACTCACAGATTTCATAAGTTGGTCAACTACAAATCAAATAACAATGTTCAATTTAGGTGTTTCCAGGATTTTGAAAATAAAATCCATTGTATTATTTTACCATTTAATTTTTGGCGTGGGTAATGGTTATAGAGTACCGTTAGAGTTATGTCTCTCAGCCTTAATATGTTGGTGCACCAGACATCAGGATACATAATTTTCAATTTCCATTTTTATGTAATTACACCATAAATAATCTATAATATATAAATGAAACTGTATACTTCTATAATAAATAGATAATCATGAATTATGATCTTAATCTAGTAGAACCTTTAAGAACTATGTTTATAGAACACATACACAGTTTCTGAACATTATCGTAATATCTTGTTCATGATTGAACTCCAGATTATTTCTCACCTTATTCTATAATTCCAAATCTTTTTTCCTTCATAATCCTCACATGGTTTGGTGGTTGAAAATTAAACTAATAAATGTAAGATATTTCAAGATCAAAATTATAAAAATCTATAAATATTGGATCTCATTTAATCATGATCATAGAGAAACTAATATGGTATTTTTTACATAAATTATCAATAACATTATTCATCTTCCCATGGTGGTAATGTATTGATAATTCATAATCATTGATAAATTATAACCATATTATTTATCATATATTAAACTATTTCATTTTAAATAATCACTTCAAGAATTATTGATCAATATATATATCATTATGTTCACCATATATATAGTTTATCTTTATATTAAATGAAAAATTACTTCTATAAGCTCCAAATAATTAGCCAGGTAATTTTTCTCATGAATTTATTATTATGAAGTGGAATAATTAATTACCATATATTTCATCATAAGTAACCTCATGGTCTCTTAATTGATAATCCAATGTATATCACAAACCATTCTATATTATAGGGTAGTGTAAGCATAGAAGAGCTGACCAAAATTCTCTTCATTTCATTTAAATTCTCCTCATATTCATCTATCCCCATTAAGTTAACCTCCCTTTGATGCATCTTCGTGACTGGATTAGATAGTCATGAAAAATATCTCACAAAGAAACAGTATTATCCATCCAACCTAGGAAAACTACAGATCTATGTTTTCTCAGGTGGCCAATGTCATTTCTCAATAACATTCATCATTACAATATACACATATATACCCTCACCTATGATTATATTACCCAATAATGAAACTTTTTGAGTCAAAAATTTATACATTCCAAATTTAGCACATGAATTCAACTTAATTAGGGGTTTCATCACAATTATCAAAATAGTCTTCAGGCTCTTCATTTATCTTAGAATATATAATAGTATCATCTATAAATACTGACAATAATTTATTATGGTAATAACTAAAGACTTTTTATTTAATCCATTATGATAATAGGAACATGGGTAAGTCCAAATGGAATTATTATAAATTCAAAATTATGATACCTCATATGGAAGGTTTTCATGGTTATATCCTACTTTTTTACCATTTTTTGGTAATATATAGATCAAATATCAGTCTTGAGAAAATATCATTCTCCTCATAATTGATCAAATATAACGTCTATATGTAATTGAATATACTTGTTCATAATAGTGATATTATTATGTTCTTGGTAATCAATAAAAATATACATTTACCCATATTTCTTCTTAAAAATAATATGTGGTGAAACCCATTATGAAGAACAATGATAAATGAATTTCTTATCTATATTATCTTGTATTTTATTCTTCAATTATTGAAATTCAATTAGTTCCATTATATATATACTTTATAAATAGATGTGGTACCAACTTTGAGTTTTGATGAAAACTCAACTTTAGGATTTGGTGGAAGACAATGAAACTCTTCTGGATATACATCAACAAAATAATATGCAATAAGAATATCCTAAATGTTTAATTTCTTCAAAACTATCAGTGATAAGTAACCCTCTCGAATAGGTAGAAAACCCCATATCATCAAATTAACCTCTATTGGGGGTTCAGGTTCATCCTCTCACTGATAGAATATTATTGGATGATTCAGAATGTAAAATATAACTTCCCACATCTAGGAATATATTTTAAAGGGACATAATCTATACCTTATGTACCAATGGTTATTGGATTCATTATAATAAATTGGATTATAACATGTGATGTGATCTAACATAGGTGGATCATGTTTTGAAATAATAGGGTTCTCCGTACGAGCTAGGTTATTCTTCAGAACCAGTGTCAGCTACCCTAATATTACCATTATCTTATTAGATCTAACACCAATTATATATTGGATTTCACAGTTAGGTAATCTATATTTTTTATGTGTATTTATTTCCTTTCTACTATTAATTACCATCACTAAATAATGGAACGCATATGGTTAGATCATAACATAAGGAATATTTATTTGTAAAATAAAAATATTTATAATGGTGAATGTTATCAAATAAAATAATGAGTCATCATAATTATCATGTTATAAATATTTATCCAAAATATATTTCTCATTTTTTTTACAGAACATTATATAATATAGAAAAACCTATATATTTTGTGGAATATTGTTTCTTTAAATTAATTTAATATTTTTTATATTTTTCATTTCACACAACACAGAATATAGTTATTAATTAAATAATTATGTTTCACTTGTGTTATATGAATCAAAATGTTAATATTTCACTATATGTAAAACATATATTAGATTACAGTATATGAAAAAAAATTGAATTTTATTACACACAATACCGAGTCTCTATGATAGCTTCTGTTACATACAATGTTGAGTTTTTTAAAAACTATTATGTACTATTAAAATATTATTATAGCTACCACCTTGTCATTGAAGTGAAAGTTAAGAATAGGATTAATTAAAAGTTTGATATATAATTTAAACATGTGTATAAAATGAACCCTTTGGTTATTAATTATTATAATTGAATGTAAAAACTATATGAAAATAATGAAAATAATTTTTGAAAGAAACTATTTTTCTATGTAAAAACAAAATTTTATCTCAATAAATTAATGAAACCACTTTTGATTAAATTTTACACTAAAAATTTTATATTATATATTCAATAAATATTATTTGTACTCATAAAATATATTTTATTAGTACAAGATAATAATATATCCAGTTTTATAAATAAAAAGGTGTTTTTTCTAAATTGTAATTTTATAGCCTTTTAATGGTGAACCCATTTTAAATATTATTTTTGACACTTATAATTTTTATTTGAAAAATGAGATATCATTTTTGGAATCCGATTATAAAATTTTAAATGGGTGATTTTTTTAATTTTTATTAGAAGATTCATTTTTTAATAAAATATTGAAAAACAATAAATTTCAATTCAAAAATGTTTTTTAATAATTTTTTTTGATATAGTTGATTTATATTTTTGTTTTATTGTAATGTTTAATTAGATAAATTTTACAACCATTAACCCAATTTTTTTCATTATAATCAATTTTACATTGATATTGGTTATAAAAACATTTCCAACTTTTGAACATTTTTAATTTAAAAACTCGCTTTTTCATCATGTTTGTGGGATTTAAATTAATTTCTACCCCTTATATGGTTATAATTTGTAAAATTGGATTAAATATATGGAATAATAATAATATATATGTTCTCAAAAGGAAATTTGTTTCTTGAACTAATATATTAGGGAAAGTGATTAATGTTAATTACAGCGATTAAGTGAAAAATTATCTAAAAAAATGACAAAACCTTAAAAATGAGGCCAAAATGACCTTGAATATTGTCCAAAATCACTTATTGTGTTCATATTTATAAAATATAATTACTTTATCAAATTTTTTCCATTATTAGAGCCACTTTAAAAATGAAAAACATGGGATTAATTCCATTTTCATAAATTTATATGAATGACACTCCTCCACCACTATAAAAATTCCCTCACCCCTCCATATTATTCACATAACTAAATCCCTTTTTATTTCTTATAATACACTAAAGTAATATTCCAAAATCCTTCTCTTAATCCTAGAATCTTCAAATTTGGCTTAAGGACATCCAGGAAATCCCCTTGGTGAAAACTAAAAGAAGTTACCCAAAGAAGAGGTAACATCATTCCTCAAGCTCTTTTGTTTTATTTTCATTCTCCATTCCCTAAAATATTATTATTCCACACTTGTATAATTACCTATTTATCATCAATATTATTATATTTTATTATTATAATGGTTATACCTACACATAAACAAACTTTCATTTAATGGGTATCAGACTTTCCATTCTTCTGTACAACGAACTACAGCCTCATGAAACAATGCTATTTGTTTTACCATTACCACCTAAAGTGGTTGGGAATTATGATGAAGAATATATTTTTATATGATATATATATTATATATATGATTTCTTTATTATTATGTAATTATTATATAAAAATTATTTTCATTATTTCTATTTTTTAACATGATAACGTTGTTTGTGGATGTGTTTACTACCTCCTCCTCAAAGTGATGTGATTCATTTAAAAATTACATAGATTTTATTAAGGATGGATTTAGTGAAATTATATGAAATATATGAAATAATAATGATAATTTAATTATATTATATACATATCTGTGTTTTGTGTGTTTATTTTTCATTATTTCTTTCAATGCGATAATAAAACAGAAAGAACGGTCATTCGTATGTATGGACTACTGTCTCCATGAACGATATATTATATTTCATATTAATATAATTTGTATATTATTATAAATACATATATAATTAATATATATGATTTCATTACCATGTCTTATATTTTTTAAATATGTAAATTATGGTCTATGTAAGAGGATCAACAATGACAAGTCAAATCTTGTATGAAAAGGAAAGTAGATATTTCCCAAAATACAACATTAACCTGGAGTAGTTAATTAAAAAGTAATATAATGTCATAAAAAATAAAATGATGTATTATATATAATAAAAATGTTCTATGGTATATTTATAGTAAATTTATATTTATTATACATTATGATTTAATGTGTATGATGAAATTTAATACGTAAGGTAAGGGTTTTCTCTTATCACTTTTTATATTTGTGAGATACCTTCTTTATTAACCACTCATTAATTTTTTCTAGTGTATATACTAAACATTAATGTATTATATGATTATTATATTTAAATTTATTTGTATTTAAATACCCATTTTATGATCTTTATTTCATCGGGTCTTATGGTTCAAATGTCACCAAATCATTAAAGTAATTTTTGTCTCAAGCTTTTTTCTTAGAGAAACATGCCATGTTATGCACCTATATTTTCGATGGGGTGTATATAAAAACATTTTACATTTTATATCAAGAATATAATTATTTCATTATATTTTATGCCTTATTTAATGTTATAACCTCATGTATATTATGATTCACTATTAAAAAAGTGGTAACAGTTTATTGCTACAATCTCATCATTATTAATATTGATTATGATTATGATTTAATTAATAAAATACTATGATCTATATCTCAAGAAAAATAATTAAATTTCATATCCTCTAGTTACCAATGACATCTTCATGTAATTGTATCATTTTTTCACTCTTTATATTTTATTAAAATTAAGAAAATGTATTTTATAAAAAACTAACTTTAATTCCCCTTACAATTGGAAAACTGTGTTCTTTGAAAACCATATTTTCAAAAAAAATTAAAAGATAAATTATTTATAAATGTTTTTTAAATATTTTCTATCCTCCGCTATAATTTTTTAGAGAATTTTTTTTCAATCATTATTTATATATTTTTGATGAATTTTCGAGGACAAAAGAATTTTATACATTTTCATGATTCATTTAGAAGTTTTCAAATTTATTTTCAAAGTAAATCGTTTTAAAATTGATTTATGTTTTAAAAATATTTTTTAAAAGTGGAAAACAATATTTTACTCAAGAAATTTTTTAAATAATATTAAATATTACTTTATATATTTTTAATGTGTTTTTATTAGAAAAGATTTTTAATATGATCTATGTTTAAAAAGAGAATTACAATGAAAAGTTATTTCCCTTAATAAATTCCCCAAATAATATTTAAATATACTTATCCATCCATTATGGAATACTTTGATATAGATTAAGATTTATTGGTGACATTAAATTGTAATTATATTCATATTATTTCTTTAACGGTTTATGATTTTATAGAATGTTGTTTATGACACCTGTATCCCTTCCACTAGATATATTCTTTTGGAACACACTTCTTTTCAAGGGTTATACTTTAATGAAATGATTATGAGACCTATATATTTTACATAGGTTATGATGTGATAAAATTTAAATTATGTCCATTTCATTTCATAGGATTTGATTTGATAGTTATAAAACCCATATATTATAATGTTCCATGATATGATGAATGTTTTTTTATATTGTGTCACATTTATGTATGATTTCATTATGTTACTAGTGGGACCTATATCTTCCTCTAATGCATTAGGTAACAATAAATGTTTTATGAGATTATTATGGTTCATGGGATGGAATTAAAATCCCAAAAAAAGAGGTAATATTATGCAAGAAATAATAGGGTACCCATGAAGGAATCCCAATCCCAAAACAAGAGGGAATCCTTAGCTCAAAACAAGAGGGTTCGTAGGACCAAATCCATAGCCCAAAATTAGAGGTTACAAAGAAGGGAATCCTAAGCCTGAAATAAAAGGGTACATAGGTGGGCATCTGAATACCAAAATAGGTACATGGGTTATTACCTTATAATCTCATGTATTATGAACTTCCAATATTTATGTTATGTCTCGTGATTATGATCAAGTTATATAGTGTATGATATTCAAATATTATTCCCATGTTCTCATAATGTTATGTTCATGTTTTGCATATGTATTTCTTTTATTAACCCTTATATAGAATTTTATCTCTCCCTTTTTTAGTTTCATTTCCCTAGATTATAAATAAAGGTATTAATTAAGAGTAATAAAAGGGGGGAAATTTGAAGAATATGTTGAATATATTTTACCAAATTAGAGGAATGTTATCAATGTTTCCAAAGACACTAAACTATTATGGTCCTTGGACACATATTTCTATAATGTGAAGAATAATTATCTATAATAATGTAATATGAATGTGTGCTAAGTCGAGGTCACTATATTTGGTATTAAAAGAAAGGTTTAGTCAGCCATTAGAAACTATATTGATTAAACCTCAGTGAGATTCCTATGGATATTAGTAAAGATATGTCTAGGTATGTCTCTAGGGATAAGTATAAGGATGAGTTAAAGTATAAGAAAATGTCATGGAATTTTGGTAAATGATAGAGCGAGTCGTTTCCTAGAAATACATTTATGTCTTGATACTATAAGTTGATGTGGATTAGTAACAAATTTATATTGGGGTAACAACCCAAAAAACACCATATTAAGATAGACTCGATCTAAAATTCGTACATGACAACAAAGCCTCATTACACACCTATTTTGACACTCCTAGGGGATAGGATTTTGGAATTAAGAAACCCTATAGAAACCATCATAAAGTAATTAAATATAATATTTTTCTAAATAACCTAGGATAAACATAATTTCTGTTATATTAAATAATTAAGTGTCATTTTTTAGAAATCTTATAATTAATTGTTCATGCTAATGTGTTTTGATTCTATGATAAGTGTTTCTCACCTAGTGCTTTATGGTTTTAGTCAATTGGAATAACTAAAAGTAATTGGGTTAAAATTGAATGTTTCAGATGTGTATAGTATGGTCATGATTAAATTTTATTTCCTAAGTTGAAATCTCATGAATATAATTGAGAAGGGTCATGAGCATTGGTTATAATTTTGACGATAAAGAGACCAAAAATGACATGATATAGGAATGGAGTGTTCTTCCAGTATTATTTAAATTTAATGTATGAAGCATGATTATATTGAGGTTTAGGAACCATAAAGAATGTTTCATATTTTTAATTATTGGAAAAGGGTATTAGGGATAAGATGATAAATATTGAGTAATTGTTTAAGAATAAAATTGGAGGATTGAAGTATATGTGTGTAAGAATTCAAGAATTATGTTATATGAATCATGAAGTATAAGTTTTACATAAAGGATTTCTAAAAAATATATATTTAATGCTGATGAGGAACTAAAAAAGGATTTAATGGAACTGTGATAATTTTATTAGGGGATATTAATAATTAATGTGTCCCTAATGTTGAGAAAATTATGTTTATCTTGGATAAATAGATGACTGATTGGATAAAGTAAATTAGATTGTACTAATTACTCTTGAAATGATTATTGATTTCTTCACAAATAGGTCTATTTCATCATGGATAGATTTTATAACTTATTTTATTTAAGGAATATATCTTACAGTCCTTGGAATATTTAATCATGGATGTTTTCCCAAAAGATTTTTTGTAATTTAGGTTACTACGATGTTTTAAGAAAATATGTGATGGGAATATTCACATTTTTAGAATGTGACGACCAAGAGAAAAGAAATTATATGTGTGGGAACAATGTTAACTGGATATCATGAACTTATTTCTAATGTTTTGGATTTTAATCTTTCAAAAGTGATAAAAGGTTTACCATTTATGGAAATATTATGTTAAAATTCGGATGATGTTTTTGAGATTAATGTATTATCTCACCACATAATGATTTATTCATATTTGATAAAATATTCTAAACACTTTTTTATAGAAACTATAGACAAATGGGAAGTCTTATCATAGACCTCATGATCTACTAATTCTTAATGAACAAAAAAATCACCTTTATTTCATAGAATTAGAGATGAAGTAGAAATTAATCAAGGCATCGAAATGGGTGATATTGTACTAAATCATATAATTATATCTTCTCATGAAAATTATTCAACTCTATAGAATATATCATAAATCATAAAATTTTATCCTAGTGTCTTCATTTCTTAGTAATCAAATGGCCCCTTATATTATTACAGATTTATGGCTTTGTGATTATGATCTTTTGGCTGACCTTGTTTTCTATCACTCTCAATAAAAAACTTATGGTAAGATTTCCCTTACATGTCCATGATTTTACATTAAAAAAATTCTCATATGTGGAAACCTAGTTATGTGATTCTTTTGGAAACCATCATGTTTCCATCATTCTCTATTTTAAGGAAGTTTTTGTGTTTATTTTTATGATGTGGGTGTCAATCAATGGAACATTCAAGTATTAAAACTTTAATAAACAAGACTAGTTTTAAAGGAGAAATTAATTTTAAGGGGTCTAGAATGAAACACCATGAGATTTTGTGAAATATGTTTTTTGAATTAGTATAATCTCTTTTGATATTTTTCATTTCACACAACAATGAATATAGTCTTTTTATAAAATCACTATGCTTGCCTTGCATAATATGAAACAATAAGTTAATAATTTACTATATGAAACATTTAGAAAATATTGTGGTATACACAATACTATGTTTAAATTGTTTTAAAAATAATAATTATTACCCTCTATATCTTGTGTTATACACAAGGCTGAGTTTTTACCAAAATATAATATACTATTAAAATATTATTATAGCTACAACCTAGTCATTTAAATTGAAATTATGAAAAATGGTATTTAAATTATGAAAAATGTATTTACACATATGTATAAAATGAATAAATTTTTTATCAAATAGTTTAAGTTAATGTAGTAACTATTTGAAAATAAAGAAATTTCTTTTCTAAGGAAACTATTTTTCTATATACAAACACAATTTTTTTTATCAATTAATTAAAAAACCACTTTTCATTAATGTTTTCAAAAAATAGTATATTATATATTAAATAAATATTTTTTATACACATCCAATATATTTTATAGGTATAAGATAGAATATATCAAATTTTATAAATAAAAAAATATATTTTTCTAAAAGGTAATTTTACCAAATTTAAATGGATAAACCATTTACAAAATTATTTTTTTACACATTTATAATTTTTATTTTAAAAAAAAACTTCATTTTTTGAACAATAATTTAAAATTTACTTTGGGTGATTATCTATAATTTTTCTGAAAAGTTTTATTTATTGTTAAATAGTGAAAAGCGTGGAATTTTAATTCAAAAACTATATGATTTTATATTTTATTTATATAGTTAAATTATTTTTTATTTTTGTTTTATTGTTTAATTATATAAATTTTAAATCCATTACACAAATTTAATACATTAGAATCAGTTTCATATTGATATTGGATTTAAAAACATTTCAAATATTTGAACATTTTTACTTTAAAAACCCTCTTTGTCATCCTGTTTGTAGGATTAAATTTCAATTAATTTCTGCAACTTCTTTGATTAGAATTAAAAAAAATATATTCCATATTTTGAATAAGAATAATATATAATTTAAAAAATATTTATCTTAGTTTTTTACAAAAACAATTAGTGAAAGTGATTAAAATTAATTACAATGATATAGAGAAAAATTAGCTTCCCAAAAGACTAAACCCTAATTAGAAGGACACAAATTACCTAGAAACCTGTAAAAATAATTTGGTTGTTCATATTTCAAACATATTTTCCATTTTATATAATTTTGAGCATTTTTGGAGCCAATTGATTTAGGAAAAACCTCGGTCGAATTCCTATTTAAAAAATTTACAGGAATACCACTCCACCTCAAATAGAAAATAGAACTCAACCCTCCCACATATTCACCCATATAAAGACATATTTCTCAACCAAAATCTGCTCAAATATGCTCCCAATATTCCTATATTGATCCTATAATCCTTACTTTTGGCCAAAATCAATCCAAGGAATCCCTTTGGTGCAATCCAAAAGGAGTTACCCAAAGAAGTAGTAACATCCTTCCTCAAGATCTTTTGTTTTTTTCATTATCCATTCCCTAATACCTTATTATTAAATTTTTATATTATAACTCAATATCTTAAATATAATGAGATTTTGTTATTATATGTTTTCAACATACACTTGCACATAGTTATATCTAATTGTTAACAAACTTACCATTCTTGTCTATAGAAAACTACTGCCTCACGAAAATATGTTGTTAGTTTTTTTATTACCACTTATCATGTTTGGGAATTATTAGGAATATTCTATTTTTATATTATATATAGATTTTTTTATTTTTTATTTAATCTTCTATAATTATTATATAAAACACACCTTTATTCTTTCCATTTTTTTAAATACGATAATAATGTGTGTGGGTGCATTGACTAATGCCTCTTCAAAGTGATGTTATTCATTAACACTTTACATGGAATATATTAAGGATGGTATTAGGGAATTTATATTATATATATGAAATAATAGTACTATAATAATTATATTATATATATTAATAAATTTATATTACTTTCCTTCTTTTTTATATGACAATAAAATAGAAACATCGTTCGTGCATACGTACAACCTACTGTCTCCATAAACGGTGTCTTCCATTTCATATTTTGATATTTTTTAGATTATTATAAATACATATATGATGAATATATAGGATATTTATACCAAATTTTAATTTCAGTAAATAAATAAATCATGATCTATGTAAAAGTATCACGAATAACAGACCAAAACATATACAAAAAAGAAAGCGGATATTACCCAAATTGTAACATTAACATGGAGTTGTTAATAAATGGGTAATATATAGTCATGCCCAAATAAAATGTGTTATTATATTTAATAATTTTTTATTGTATATTTATAATAAATTTATATTTATTATATAGGACCAAGGTATATGCGGGAACCAGGCTATTCCTGGCTCCCCCAAAATTTATTAAGAAAACGATGACACTGCAGACTGGGGAGGGGTAGGGTCAATTGACCCATACCCAAAAGACAATCCCCAAAAGAAAAATAATGAAATAAAATGATACAAAATACCAAAACACAATAGAAACTTCAGTACCTTCTCATCCAACTCCTACATTCGGTAGCTCCAATCCCCCCACCAAGCTGTAACCAATACCTGCATCATGTTTCCCAGTATTCAATGAATTCACCTCTTAGTCACCCACTTCATCACCACTCATCCAAGTAGTAGTTACCATTCTATTCCTCATCCAAGAATCAACCATCACCTGACAGAAAAGTCCCCAGAAAATATTAACCATCTCCGAACAGATCATATTCCAATAAGTGATAACTACGAGCCAGTCAGTTCCAAAACCAAACCATAGCATCCAACAAAAAAACTTCATGAACCCACACCAGAAGTGGTTCTAATCTAGTCTATCCACAACCACAAAATAGTGAAGGCCAAAATTGGCATCCAATCTCACAACATCCAGCATCTGTGATCTCCTCACCAAAGGGATCCACCAACAAAATCACATAACCATTTTCATAAAACTCAATATCGTCAGCTTCATCACATCCCATTCAAGAAGAAATAATCCCTCAAAAATGTTACCATCATACTTATTCTTCTTGCTAAGAATCTCAACTATTAGCAGCACAAAAACACAAAAATCATCAGCTTCCAACACATCCTCACCCCAGAGATCCACCAACAGGAAAACAGAGTCACTAGCACCAAACTCGTAGACATCATCTCGTAAACTAACAGTGACAAAAAACCACTATCTCGCATCGGCACACACCAATTTCAACAATAACATCAACATAATCAATAAATCCAAAACCATATTTGTTAGAGACTCAATCCTAACCATACGACAAGCCCAACAAACCAAACCAAACCACAATCACAAAAATCCATAATAGGAGGATAAGTATGTACCCGCAGAAACGAAGCACCTTCCGAGGAGAAACTGAACACCAAAGCAGAAAATTGGGGTAATTGACTATCTTTCCAAAAGTCGAGACCCTATATCGCCAAAACAACCATCTCTTCTATTGATTCCCTTGACCACGCTGACCTGTCCATTAAAACACCATATCCGAAAAAACGACCCTGATCCACAGCTTCTGGCAGCTGTCGACTTCATCACATTTAGGATCTGACTAATCTGAAGACCTCACAGCCACCATAGCAGTCGGATCTCGGATTCCCCAGCAATAGAGAAAAGCCTCATCAAAGTCTCAAATCCAGATAAAAGATGCTCAGGGAAGTTGAATCCACCAAAGACTGAAAGCCACCACCGCAATGATTCCAAAGAACGCATCCAGTGTACACCATCACTGAGAACTGGGAAGAAGCAAAGATCCAACACCGAAGCTCTGATCTAGTTTTAGGGGAAAGCCTGGAAGAGGCATCGAGTGAGAGAGATACCCATGGGAGTGCACTACCATCCTTTCTTTTTTTATATAGGAGGTTCAATATGTTTGAATAATGTTAAGACTTGACGTAAGGGTTTTCTGAACTAATTTTTTATAATTTTGATATGCATTCCATATTCAACACTTGTTTATTTTATGTGGTTTATATACTGACCAATCACATATTATATGATTATTATATTTAAATTTATATCTATTAAAATATTCATTTTAGGATATTTCTTTCATTGGATTTTATGGTTCAAAAGTTAGAAAATTGTTAAAAAAATATTATGTATCAAGTTGCCTTCTTTGATATACATGTCATGTTTTGCAACTATGAATTTATATGGGGTGAATATAATTCTATTTGATATGTTATATCAGTAATATACTTATTTCATTGAATTTTAAACTTCATTTAATGTTATTAACTCATATATACTATGGATAAATGTTACCAAATTGGTAATAGTTTACTGCAACAATCTCATCATTTATTGGGATTATTTATGATTATGATTTCATTGATGAAATATTACGATCCATAACTCAATAGCACTCATGAATTTTTTTCCTCTATTTATCCAGGATATATTCTGGTATTAATACAATTTTTCCACTATTAGGTACTTGGGATAATTAAAAAAATGTTTTTTATATAAAATTGAGACTATTTATCCTTTTGGTCATAAATATGTTTTATTTCAAAACCATGTGTTCATAAAAATGATTTATTTTTAAAAATTGTTTTCAAAATGTTAAATCCCTTCTAAATCTTTTCTTTGGAAAAATTTAATTTCTTTTGAATCCTTCTTTTTATATTTTTCAAAGTATTTTCAATGTTAATGGAATTATAAATGTTTTGAAAATTTATTTATATGTTTCCAAATATGTTTTCAACAAAAAATGTTATCAATATTCTTTATGTTTTGAATAAAAATTTTCAAAGTATAAAAGTCATATTCCCCAGGAAATGTTTTAAATTATTGTATATATTAACATATATGTTTTTAAGGTGTTTTTTAAGAAAATGATTTTGAATCGAATACATGTTTTCAAAATTAAATTTCTAATAAAGGTTATTTCCCTTAAGAAATGCTCTATGTGATATTCTTAAATCGTTCTCCATATAAGATGGAATCCCATGATATAGTTTAATATTTTTTAAGAACATCATCTAAGATTACCACTCATATAATTTTCCTAATACTTCATGTTCTGATGGAATGATATTTATGACACTGATTTTTCTTCTATAGGTTATATGATTTTGGAACCTGCTTCTTTTTAGGGTAGTGATTTAATTAAACGATTAGAAATCCTATCTATTTTCTATTGGTTATTATGTGATTAAATTTTAATTATACCAATTTCATTTCATGGGTTGTGATTTGATGTTTTTAGAACCCATCTATTTTCATTGGTCATGATTGGATTGATTTTTGTTTATCCCATGTCAAATACATGTAATGTTTAATTATGTTATAGGTGGTACACATATCTCTCTCCAACTCATTGGGTAATGATAAATTTTTTATTATCTCATGAAGGTAAATGGTATAGAATCATAATTTTAAAACAAGAGGGTATATTATGCCCAAAGTAAGAGGGTATATATATAGGAGGGAATCCTAATACCAAAATAATAGGGCATCCCATGCTCAAAATAAGAGGGTACATGGGAGGTAATCCCAGGCTCAAAACAATTTGGTATATGGGAGGGAATCTGAAGACTAAAACAAGAGGGTACACAAGATAGAATTCAAAGTCTGAAACATGTACACATGTCAGTATCCCATGCATAACATGCTATGAAGGAATTAGTATATAAACTTGACATAGGATTTTATATGATTATCTGTCTTCCAAAAATTTCATGTAGTATTATTACATTTTTATTTTGTGCATCATGTTCATGATTAACTTATAATATAAAGTCTTATGAATATCCATTATCTATTCCATGTCTAATGATTATGATCATTTTATTTAGGGGAAGATATTAAAATATTAATTGCACGTTTTCATAACCTTATGTTCATGTTATGCTTTTGTATTTCATTTATTCACCCTTACTGAGTATTTGAGCTCACCCCTTTCTTAGGTTTACTTTTCCCATGATATGATGAATGTTTTTAATTATAAGTACTAAACGGGAAGATCCTTAAATAATATGTTTAAGATCTTTCACCAAATTAGAAGAATGTGTTTGAGGTTTTCTAAAACACTAAACTATTATGGACCTTAGGCATGTATTTCTATAATGTGTTGAATATTCATCTAAATTAATGTAATATCTGTGTATCTTAATCATCGGTCACTATAGATACCAACTATAGAATCCTTAACTCATGTAACCAAGATTCGGTGTCTACGTTAATACATTTCCATAAGTTATAAGGGAACTCGTCCTAATGGGTTAATCAATATAATAATCTTGAAGAACCAGATACAACATGATTCCTAAATTATATCAGAAATACAAAATACATATATTAATAAAAAATCTCAAATCCTTGTTGTTATTCATAATATTCTTCTTTATATCCAAGGGAAAGAGAAAAAATAAATAGTTAGATCAAATCCCAGCAAGGGTTACATACTGCGGAATTTTTCATGGGTAAATTTGTAATAATCAATAAGCAATGTAAAAAACCTGAAACCACATGTCATTTAATAAATATCTTCATCACAAAAATGTTGTCCAAGATAAAATCTATTCATTAATATCATGGAAAATAAAAATATAATTCTAAATAAAGGAAATAATTAATGTTGGATGACACAATCTCATTCATCATAATATATTTATCATTAAGTCCTTATGCTATGAAATGTTGATCAAAGGTTAGATATACAACATAAACCCATTTAATAATTCTGACCAACTAATTTACCTCATGAGACCTATTGTTGAATTATGGTAAATAACTATAACTAGGCCTTACCCATCGTTTCATGCATTCCTTAAAATATTTAATGATCAATTTAATTCATAAATAATATCCATTGTCAACAAATTCCATTATTAAGTAAAGAATAAAAAATATCAATACTTCCCCAGTTAATAAAATAGCATTGAAACTAGAACACCATATCTTAAAATGGTATAAGGTTTAATAAATAATCATACCCATAGTTCAAATAATATATATACTTGAGAGAAATATAATTTCAAAAGATCACATCAATGTGAATGTTTAAATAGAAAGTTAATGACCAGAAAATTATTAATAGATAAAGGATGTACATAAGTTTTATAAAAAATACATGTTTTCTAATATAATATTTCACTAAATACATTTTTTTGTCAAAAAATTAAAACATGAAAATTAATAAAAATAGTATAAAATGGTTATTGTGGTGGAATTTTTTTAACTTTATATATGATTAAAACATCCCTCTGACTTTTTATAAATAAATTTGAAAATGAACCTTTTGAAAAAAGTAATAAATATTCATTTAAAACCTTTTAAAAAATAAATTATCAAATAAAATTTCCTTGATAAATCATTTGAGTAAATAAAAATGACTTTTTTAAAATAATTCATAAAAATAAGGATATGGAATAAAAATATAGGTGATTAAAACAGAACTAAGATCTACTTGTCTTTTAAATATTTATTTTCATGATTGAAGTGCCAAAACCTGTAAAACATAGAAGAAAATATATAAAATAGTTAAATATGAATGGGTTAAGAGAATATATGGAGTTTATAAGAGATATATTATAATATTATTTAATTGAAAATAAAGCTAATCCCAAAAAAACAATGTTGTAAACTAAATCCTTACCTCTTGGGTAAATTTTAAATTATAAACACAAAAAAGAGTAAACTTGAATTGAAAATTTAATATTTATTAATAAATATAAATTGAATTTAATTAAATAAAAATTTTAATATATATGCCAAAATAAATTAAATAGCTATATAATACCTAATAGATCTCAATGGAGTGGAAAATGGGAAGAAATCCATTACCTCAAGTTTGAATTAAATATAAAGTGATCTAACCTATTATTTAATAAAAATAAATTATTTATAGTTATGCAATGGAATAATTTGAATACTTATTATGTAATATATGATCCAATTATAAAATTTCAACACCTATTTATAAATAATCCCATATTAAAATCTCCATTTATGGTTGTTAACTATTTCACTTTTCATGAGAATTTGGTTTGGTAGTTTTAGTCCTTGTACTTTGTTTTGGGTTCTATAATCTCTATAATGTTAATAAAGATATAAATATATTATATATTAATTGTATTTTATTTATATTCATCTATATAAGAGAAATATATATAAATTAATTACACTGTTCATAGAGGTGTTGGGTCATGTGTACGCATGAAGGTTTTTTTTAACTTTTTGATGGATAGAATGAAACAAAGGTAAATAATAGCTATAATTTACTGAATAATTAATATATCATAAATATAATATATATTAATTAATTCTATTTTTATTATCATATATATATATATACTAAAAATTAAAAATGGATCACATCACTTTATAGAGGTGGTAGTCCACACTTATGCGCGAGCGATCTTATTTTTTCCAAATGATTAGAAGGTAATAAGGTATATATGATGTTATAATTATTGAAGATTTATTTTAAAATAATTATAATATATATTAATTAAATCCATATATATACCCATTCTGTTAATTTTTTGATGAAAAATAAATTACACCGCTGCGTGGAGATGGTAAGTTATATGTGCACATGAGCCATGTTTCTGCATTCCCTAGGATAGAAAAGAGGTTGGAAATGGTGTAGAAAATTCATTATAACATCCAAGTATATTTATGATACTGAATTTATTATTTTATTATATGTAAAATTTATCTTTTTTAAGTACAATAAAAAATTAACATTAAAGATTCAATAAAGATGATTACCTCTTATTTTATGGACTTCCTTTATATCCCTTCTTATAAAACCTTGTAATGACCTTTTAATAATTCGATAACATATAAATATTGTACAGAAAAGTTTATAAGATACTTGGGTGGGTTTTTTATATAGTTTTCTAAAAATTTTCTAATGAAGACAGTGGAGGGGTTTCCTTTTATAATTGAGTTGAATGGAACACTTGTAAATTGTCAAAACTTTAAAATATAATAAATCCAAATTCACGACCAAGTGGTTCCAAAATGATATATATTAAATTTTAAGGTGTATATTTTTATAATATAATCAGAAAATAAAATTTATATAGTTTTATATTTAATCATAATCATTATCATTTGTATTACCCCCTTTGTTAAATTTATTTACCTTAACCACTATATTAAGTATTTAAATATTAATGGGTTATAATATTACATATAAGGAAAAAATTGGATCATAAAGGGACATTTTATGATATTTTAGACCATATAATATCCCAATTTTCATTTTTAAATAATTTTTTTATTTTTAATAATTCTATAAAATTTTATTTTCAAAAAATATATTTAATGTCATTTTTATATTATTATATTAATTTTACTTTAAATACATCAACAAAAAAAATTTAATTAGAATATAAAACATTATAATATCCCTAATATTTTATGTTTATATATAATAGTATTGGGTAACTATAACTCACCCATAAAATATTACATATAGATTTTTTAAAATAATTTATGTGATTTTTATATTACTTTCATAAGAATTGGGTCGTTGTTTTGTAAGCATTTAAGGTAATTATTTCATCTCTTAAAATTAAAAATCAATTATTATGATAAATAAATACTTTTTTTAGTAGAAATATAAACTAAAACTTAAACACTTTTTATATTTATGTAAAAAATAGATATTAAAGTCAAGTGGTGGCATTTTAAAATTTAATTTTCTTAAAATAATATTAATGTCATTATCAATGGAGAATGGAATAAAAATTCTAAATATTTGAAGTTAATATGGATATAGTAAAATTAATATCAATAAATTATAATAATTAATGTATTAGGTAAATTTTAAATGTCTTATTATAATATTGTCAACGTTAATTACCTGATCCACCCATTATCGGGGCGACATATTTTGCCTCGGTTACAAATCATAATGCCTAAAACTTAAGTGGAACTTTTAAAAAAAATTTCAACCTCCTAATTTAAAATATGTTATCCGTTTTATCAAATTCAATTCCTATATGTTTTATAAATTAGTTTAAAAATAAATCTTTAAAATCCAACTAAAAACATTTTTCTATAAAATTATGTTTTTAAAAGTAAAAATAGACTTAAATCAATATCTTTTAAAATAAAGATCCTAATATAAATAAAACATAACTTGTATAAATATATTAAAAGTTTTAAAATACAATTACACTTTCAAATTACATAATTTAATGAAAAAATTATATTTTTACAAAAAATGGTATTTTTCACTATTCACTGATAAAATTGGTATTTTAAGAAAAAAACACAAAAAAAATTCTACTTAAGATGATAATGATATTATGATTTAAAAATGATAAAACTCTCTCATTATAAAATTTCAATAGTTTTTATTGGTTTTTAAAATATTTTTGTTTCATGCAAATCATGCTACCAAAGAAATTAGATTTATTTATAGAGAAATGTATCATAACATCTCAAGGAGTTACAAAAAGGGATTACTCCAAAATAAAATATTTTAAATGATACCCCAATCAAAATAAAATTTATAATTTGATAATATATAGATATTTTAATCATTATAATTCTATAAAAGCCTCTTTTTATACATTTTACATGAGTTAGACACATATTATATATTAATATTTCATGTATTTATAAGTTTTCCCCCAATACGCTTATAAAAGGGAATATCATATCCCTGCATCCCCACACATCTTTATCCTTTTATTTAATACAATATATACCAAAATAACTTTATATAATCCCTCTCCATTTATATTTATTCTTTTTATCTTCTAATATCATCCTAAGAAGGATTAATGTGTCAATTAATGGTGGATTTCTAAATAAATGAGTATAATTCTTAACCAAGTTCTTTCATTTTTTCCAATTATAACTCCTTAAATTATTTCACAACCATGATAATATAATATAATTATTATATTAAAAATATTTTCATTTTATTATGATTACGTAAAACCCCATATTAATCTCTTTTTCCATCCTTTGGGAAATAAAAACAGTGCTCTTGCATACATGTAGACTACCACCTTCACAAAATAATGTGTTTATGTTTCCATCACCACCATTATGATAAATTTAATGAATATTGATAATATTCATAAAATAATTTTTATTATAAAAACATAATATATTATATAACTCTTAACTAATCCAACCGTTAAAAAATGATAATATCTTTATTGGTTACATGTAAACTGCCACCACCACAATGTAATGCGATTTTTCATGTAAAACTTTTGTGGATGGTTCAAATATTGATAATAATTTATAAAAATTATAATTATGTAATTATTAATATTATTTTGGAGATTTAACTATAATCCCATTGACCTTGGTCAACCTACCAATGTTGTTCTGGAATTATGAACCGAACATCTTCAAAATGTCAGATAGAAGATTTCGTTATTTATTAAATAAATAATTAATGGTAATAAATGAAATAAATGAAAAAATAATAGTATAATAAACATGAATTTAGTTTTTAATTAAGTATAAAAATAATTAATTATTTCTTTAATATAATTTACAAAATGATTTCGGACACCAGGTAATTGATTTTATCTTTACAACATTATTTTATGGTATTCAATTAAAAATTAATTTCCTATATATCAATTTTCATAAAATGTTTCCAGAATGTTTTTATTTATGTTTAAAATAAAGTTAGAGTAAATATTAAAATAATTTTTACTATCATTATAAAGGTTCAAAAGGATTCTTCTTGTCAACTTACAAGCATGGTTCTATTGAATTTTTAACAAAAGTTTAAAGAATTTTTTTAACATTTACAGAATAAATGGATTTTACACCATCATGAATATTATTTTATTTTCATAATACATTATTAGATTCCATTTTTATTTTAAAAATAATAATTTTCTTAAAATTATGTAATTTTTTTAAAGATATTAATGGAAAATTGTATTTTTATGTTTTCAAATAAATGTTCAAATGTTCTTTTAATGTTATTGTCACATATATCAGAATTCTTTGATGATTCTTATGAATTATTAAGTATATAACCTAATGATACCATCCAAATTGTTTCTCTAGATGACTTTTAGTCATTAGTTTTCTTTTTATGAATTGTGGAAAATATTTACATATAGTATGCTAATTTTTCAACAGTAATGTTTATATTGATTATGTATTATATTATTATTAATTAATTTAATTAAATCATTTGATTTAGTATGTGAAGTTCAGTTCCCGTAATATCACATTGATCCATCTATGTTTATCATGGGAAAAATTATCCAAGGTATTTATTATATTCAAAACCAATTAATTATGATTTCTTAGCACAAGGCATTAATGGTATGTTTATGGTGTATTCGAATAAGGCCTTGAAGGTATTATTATGTTGTTTAGCACTATGAATTCAATCACAATTGAATTATTTATTATTATTCATATAATTATTTATATTTTTATACATGGATATATTTCGTTCCCTATTAATTGATTATTTATATGGTAATATATGAAATTATCAAGATATCAAAGTAAATATTGACTCAAAATATTTTTTATTATCTTTTATAGTTAAAGGGATTGTTTTCAATTAAATTAATTCATACATTTTTCAATAAAACCATGGGAATTATAATTTTTTATATATACTTTATTATGAAATGTTTTTTGGAAAACATTTGAAAAAAGTTGATTTCCAAAGTGATTATTTTAAACACAAAATGTATTATGAGAAATAAAAAACATTCTTATGGGTTTTCTTAAATTTAGAATGGATTCATGGGTTTCATTTCATTTTATATAACTTGATAAAATTTGTTTCTCTCATAAAAAATTTTTATTATAAATTCACTATGATTAAGGATGATTATTGTAACATCCTAACCCAAACCACTGGGCTCGAGTTGGGTGTGCATCTTCTTATACGCAAGAGGCTTCCGACTAGTATCGAGGGCTGAGTATGAAAAAGGGGAGACTATACCATCAATAGCATGTCATAGGATCAATAATAAACCCTAATTAATATAATATGTAATCATATTAAACATATTTAAGAAATGAATAAATGGAATATATGTAAAGTAAATAAAGCAGCTCCCAAAAGTTGTAGGTATGCCTATAGTAAATAAAGCATATAAATAAATAAATAATAAACTACTGGTCTCTTTTATATTCATCCTAGCCCACCACCCACTCCAATATAATTAAATCATAATTCCACCATATAGATATTACCCTTTGTTAGATACCTCATGTAATCTACAAGATCAAAAAAAACCCTAAGTTAGTTGTATGTACAAGACTCAGTAGGAAACCACCAATTTGTCCATAACATAATTTTCTCAATTACTAAAGTATATTATATAATAATAAAAAATCTTTTACAAGAAAATAATAATAATAATAATAATAAATATATAGTGTGCTAACAAGATTCTAAAAACCATCAGTCGTACCTACTTTATCTCTATGTCTAAACAACATCAAGATGATATCAGAAGTAACTGAAAACTATCTATCACACCTGGTTTTTCATTTCTTTGTTTTGATCCAGTTCATCTAAAATCCTGATACTTTTCCTAGGTCTTGTGTGAGATTAGTGATGAGTTTTTAAGTTTCATCGATGTATAATCACCATTATTTAGGTTCTCTATTGCTTGTTAAAGTGTTTTTGGAGAAAGGGTGGTTACTTCATGATTTGGGCCAACCGTGAGCCCATTTCCAGTTTTAAAAGCCAAATTTGTTTCGTTTTTAACTCCTTTTTAAACCTTTTTCATCCATTCCACTTCCCATATGGCCTAAATTGATATATTAAAACTACCATATCCTTTTATACCCCTTAATAATTTATAATCATGGTGAATTGGGGTTACTTGTTTAAGAATTGGGCCAGCCCTTGGGCCCATTTCCAGTTTAAAAAAAATAATTTGTTTATTTATATAATTCAACATTTAATATTTTCCATGGATTCTACCTCCCACTTGAATCCAATATACTTATCCTCACCCCCGTTATCAATTTTTCCTCTTTGGAGCTCAGAATAGTCGCGGAGTGGGGAATATTTTTCAATGTATCTCAAATCATCCAAAATTAACAAGGTAAATTGTATAATTCATAAATCAATAAATTCATACTCTTTTAGCCACCAATATTTTTTCCCTAGTTCTTCCAAACCTAAGGAGTCTCCCCAAATAGTTTCAAGACATTACATTTTATCTATGTGTGGAGAACAAGTGGAACACGAATAGTTTTCTAGTTAAAAAGGTGATATTCCTTCTCCTTTATCGTCCAACTTCTTCCTCCTTTCATTATTTATAGGTTTTATAATAAACCCTAGTACTGTTATACATAGGATCCTGTTATTAATTTATTTTTTATAGGGTTTTTATTCATTTGGGTCTGGGCATCATAGGTTTAGTGTTTGTAAACCCTCAGATGGTGATTTCGTGTGTGCGTTTACATTACGCCAAGGATTTGTGGTAGGATATCCCTTGGAATTGCCTTTATTATTTTAGTTTCATCATTTTTTATTGTTAAAACCTGCTATATTTATGTTTATTATTGTTTTTCAGCATTTGTATAGTTTTCTTGGGCTAAAAAATGGTTGTTTATGCCTTGTTTTTTGAAAGGTAGTGTAGTTTTGTGATTAAAGTGCACACCAAGTGTTTGTTTAAATGTTCCTCTATCTTTTAAAAACGTTTTATGTGTTTTATAATATATTTTATGGTATTTGGAACTTTTTAATCTATATTTAATAAAATATGGCACTCAATTGGTGTTTTATTCCTTTTTATGTTCTTAAAATAATTTGTTTTGTCTTAAAAGGGCATGCCATATGTTTGGTAATTTCCTCAGTTAGATTTTATGTGTGATGTATGATTTAAAAATTATTTTTTCTGGATATATAAATTAATCATAATAATTATAAATTGTATTTTTGGGTCCTTATATGTACTTCCTATTTGTATTTGTTTTTACAAACAAATGGGTTTTGGTTTACAACATGTTTTGGCCCGAGTAGTCAGAAAATGGTCCGTTTCACATCCTTATGAAAATGGTTGTTTTTTGAATATGTATCCTTGGTGTTTTAAGGGATTTATGAATTCAGGTTGATGTTGTAAATGTATTTTATAAACCTCATTAATAAAATTTAATGCATACCTTGGTCAAATGTTAGTTTTGAGAAAGTCTTAAAGGCCCGTTTGGCATTTGTTTTGTTTTGTAAAAAAGGTTTCAATGTGTATTTCATGTTCAATATTTTTAAGAAATTTTATAGTCCATGAAAATGATTTGTTACTTTTTTTTGGGGATGTAAATTTTTTTTTGTTATGTTATTGATTGCTTTGTTGCCTTAAATCAGCATCATTGAATAGATTTTATGTGCAAGGCCTCGTGATACTCCTTGAAATTGTTTTACAAAACAATTTAGTGGTTTATTGATTTGTAAAAGAAATGTGAAGAAAGTATGTGGTCTATTTTCGTGATTATGGTTTGGGAATGGAATTTTTATGTGGAAAGTGTATTTGATAATATATGTAACTTTATTGAACACCAAAGGGAATCTCGGGTATCTAGATGGGTGGGCATGTACTAGTATGCTAGTGATTCCATGGGGTTAGGCCCCTGTTTCACGTAGCAAGTCTGATGATGACAACACTAACTAGACTATGATGATGATGATGTTGGAGTACCACGATTTTATGGGTATTATCCCTTCTAGTGGATCTTGTGCACAAGAATGGATATTTATTATGGTTACTTTCACCGAGATACGAGGTTACTGGGTCTCACAAATAACTAGTTCCTAGGGGTGTTCTTGTGAGTTGTTCTCATTGGATATTTTGTACACACCATCGAAATACGGTGTGTTTAGTTCTTAAATTCGGTATTTTGTGTTTTTTATTTAAATGTGCACAATCTTTAAAGGATCCCTCATTAAAACAATTTTCTTTTTGAAGTTGCACCTCTTTGAAAAATTGTTACTTTCATTTTTGTTTATAAAACATGCATGTTTTTTTCCTATAATTATTATAGCATGGAAACTCATTTTAAAAACATACATTTATATCTTGTGTTTAAAACATGAAATTGATGATTCTTTTATTTTAAAAGAAGTTCATTGGGAATAGAATATCAGGATAACCTACTGAGTTTCAATACTCATGCCTATAGTCTTCTTCGGTTTTTATCTTGTGTGTACGTTTCAGCTTGAGTTCGATCGCCATGGGTGATGTGTGACCATTGTGTGGGAGAGTGACCATCGGGTTCACATGGAGTTAGTCGGTTATCAAGTTTTGTCAGTTGAGTTGTTGTTTTAGTTCTACTTTTAGTTTCTTGTACAAATAATGTGTAGTTTAATTTTTTAATAAATACAATTTGGGTTGTCCATTTATTTCCTCTTTTTGTTTGGTTGTTTATATATGGGAGAAATCATTCCCTTGTGTGATATATTGATGCCATTGGTGCTTGTTGCCATCCCAGGAGGATCGGGAACACCTATCGGGACTTTTTGTGGGATAGCCTGGGTGACCGGTTCGAGGTCGACTCGGGCAGGTTCATGACAAAATGGTATCAAAGAGGTTCAGATCTTAGCAGACCATTCTTTTTAGAGATCCCATGTTATTTGGGGATATCAAGGTAGATGGAGTATGATTTTTGGGACTTTAGGGGTAAGTGTGGGAAGAAAGTCGTGAACTCTTGCTCGTTATGATCCTCAGATTTCTATGGGAATTCTGGTTTTATTAGTGTCCTCTGTTCTTGGTGATTGTTTGGTGTTGGGATATGACATGGGGAGTCTGACTAATGAAATTTGTGAACTTGCAGGGCCAGGCAAGCCATGTGGAGTCAGGGAATAGTCCTAATAACTCTCTCTGTGTTGCTGTTTTGTTTGAAATATGGCTGCCAACCATATGGTCAAGTCACCCACCGACACTAGTTCCCTTTTGTGGGTTTCTTGGACCTTTCATGAATTCTAAATTTTTGTTTGGAAAATCCTAGTGTGAGAATTTTGGAAAATGGGTTTAAATGAAGGATTGGATTTGGAAAAGTAGAAAAGGGGTTTTCAAAAATTGAATATAAGAATGGTTTTTCTATGGTTGTGTTTTTTTAAACAAATTTTACGGAGGAAGTGGAAATGATTTAACGGGATTGGAATTTCCCTAAACTAAAATAGTGGGTTGTTTAAATAAAATGTTTTGAAAGTGTAAATAATTTTAAAGTAATTCTGAAACATTGTTTTAAATGAGGTGTTTTGGGCTTTTGAAAAGTGTATTAATTTAATGTATAGGTTTTGGAAATTTAGTTTTGTGCAGTTGGTGTTTTTTTGTAAAGGGGTTGTGGATTTTTTGGTTGTCAGATTATGAAAAGAGACTTTGCAGAATTTTTTTAAAAATGGGAAAGGGAAATTTGGAGTAGAACGGTTGTTTTTGTAAGTTTTATTAAATTAAATGGATTGTTTTTTAATCAAATGGTTCTTGATGAAGTGTGGTTTGTTTTTTTGAATATGAAAAGTTTTTTTGACTTGGTGGTTGGTGTTCCTTTTGACGATACATGAATTTTTGATTGATGTTGTTTTGTTTTAGCCTTTGGTGCTTCAATGGGTTCTCACATGCATGGTTTTATTGATATTTCAAAGTATGGACTATATTTCATGATTTTTGAGTGTTGGGGGTGGCACGTAAATGTTCATGTGAGTGATACATGTTGAACCACCATTGTTGAATGTGAAAATCCACCAAGTTAGTTTTTTTCAAATGCGTTTTTAGTTGAAAAATTGTGGTGTTTGTTTTGAACCAATGATTATTTGGATGGTTTATCCTATGTATTAGTAGTCTTTGTATTCAGTATTATCCCTTATGATCTATAATTAATACTCCTATTGCATCATGAGATGGTATCTTATTGGTGGCTCAGGTTTGGAGTAATGTTCAGTGGGTTTCTAAAGATGCATTGGATGTTGTGATGTGGCCACAGATAGTTCTATGCTTACAATATTTCCAATTCATAAACCTAGTGATTCATTATAATGTTTAAAAATATATATCCACCTACTAAAATAATTCACCATCCCATCAGTTCAAATATAGAACTGTTTGGGATTGATTTAATGTGATTCCAGTTCGTGATAATTCTTGTGGATATAGCAGTTGTGATCATTGATGTTGATGCTTTTCACCGTATTCATTGTCCATTCTGTTCCTCATTCCAAGTGAGATAGAATTTTTATATGCATCTATGAGTTTCTATTTAGATGAAATTGTTTTGTTGACCAGGTGAGTTTTTTAGTGGTGTGATACTTAGAACCTGACTGTGGGGCAGTAGATGCTTCATGATTTAGGGCTCCAGCCATAGGCCTCAGAGAGAAGCTTTTCTGTAGTCAGGAAATATACAGAGGTGTGGGGTGATTGACCTTGATCCTTCCTCCATCATTATGGTAAGGTAGTTTCTATTTCTATATTGTGGTTCCTCATTACTGTGAATTTCCATTTGTCCCAATAAGTGTGGTGGACTTACCCCTCACATAGTGTCTATGGTTATGCCTTCATGGATGCCGGTTTCCTATCAATGTCTCTTTTGTGGACTGCCTCGGTAAATCGGGTGCGGTCATGATGTTACCTATTCATTGGTGGAGTGTTTTTGGTAGTTCCTTGGTTTCTTTTGTGGTTCCAGTTGCTAAATTATCGGGTCCCCTTCCCTCCCCTCCCCGAGGGGTGGGGGTCCAGATCCGTGCTGAAAGTGTTGGCCAAGTTATCATCCCCTCTGTTCGGGAGTGGGTGGTTTATATGTTCATATTGTAACCCTCTTAACTTGGGTTAGTGGGTTGTTGTGAGAGAGTTTTTGTTGGAATTGTGAAGGTGAGGTAATGTTGAGTTCTTTTTTTCGTTGCTAGATGGGTTCTAATGATGTGGAGACCCACCACAGGTCCCGTAGATTTTTCCTCATATGAACTTGTCTAGTTCTTGTTGAATATTAATTCTGGGGAGTCTATTATGTACTCCCCTATATTATTATTTTTCTTGAGTGCTCTTTAGGTTGGTTGATTGTTTGTTTCATTGGGAGAAGGCCCAACAATCGGGTTCTTGGCTTGGTTGTGGTGGTGGTGGCTTAACCATTCCGTTGATTTTCAAAAAGTGGTTAGGAGTTGGTTTATTGTTTGGGAAAGAGGATTAAATTATGTTGATGAAAAATGATATTTTACTAGATTGATAGGTTGGATCATGTTCATAAGGAATCCTTAGGTGATTATCTTTCATCTTGAAGGAGTTATGGATTTCCCGGGGCAGAAAGCATTAATGGTGGGGAGAATTGTCACACCCGATTTTTCTTGTCTTTGTTTTGATCCTGATCATTTGAAATCCTGATACTTTTCTTGGGTATTATGTGAGATTAATGTTTATTTTTTATGTTTCATATATTTCCAATCTCTTTAATTTGGGTTCCATGTTGCTTGTTTATGATTTTTTGGAGAAAGGGTGGTTACTTCATGATTTGGGCCAACCGTGAGCTCATTTCCAATTTTAAAAACCAAATTTGTTTTTTTATAACTCATTTTTTTTCAATATTATTCATCCATTCCACTTCCCACATGGCCTAAACTGATATATTAAAACTACAATATCCTTTTGGAACCTTTAATAGTACATAATCATGTTGAATTGAGGTTACGTATTTTGGCATTGGGCCAACCCATGGGCCAATTTCCAGTTTTAAAAAAATAAATTTTTTATTTTATATATAATCAAATTTTTAATATTTTCAGTGATTCTACCTCCCACCTGAATCCAATATACCTATACTCACCCCAATTATCTATTTTCCCTCTTTGGAACTCATAATTTTCACGGAGTGGGGAAATATTATCAATGTCTCTCAAATCGTCCAGAATTAACTAGGTAAATTCTATCATTAATAAATCAATAAATT
Source organism: Viscum album (assembly GCA_963277665.1). Taxonomy (NCBI): domain Eukaryota; kingdom Viridiplantae; phylum Streptophyta; class Magnoliopsida; order Santalales; family Viscaceae; genus Viscum; species Viscum album. The sequence continues at coordinate 1,583,489,215 of OY728141.1, read as the reverse complement.
CATACTCTATTGGAAACAAATATTTTTTCCCTAGTTCATCCTGGCCATAGGATTCTCTCTAAAATGTTTCAACACATTACCTTTTATCTACAGATTCATATATAGTGGAATATGAAGAGTTTTCTAGTTAAAAAGGTGAGATTCCTTCTCCTTTATCCTCCATATTCTTCCTCCTTTCATTATTTATTTCTTTTATAATCTCCCCTAGTTCTATTTAACTTAAGGTTATGTTATTCCATGATTTCTGATGGGTTTTTTATTCATTTGGGATTTTTCATCATAGGTTTAGGTTTTGTAAACCCTCGGTGGTGATTTCATCTGTGCATTTCCATTACGCCAAGGATTTGAGGTAGGATATCCCTTACACATGCTTTTATTATTTAAGTTTCATCATTTTTTTATTATTAACACCTGATATATATATATATATATGTTTATTATTGTTTTTCAGACTTTTTATATATTTCTTGGTGTGAAAAATGGTTGTTTATGCCTTGTTTTTTGAATGGTAGTGTCGTTTTATCAAAAAATTGCACACCAAGTGTTTGTTTAATTGTTCCTCTATCATTGAAAACTGTTTTGTGTGTTTTATAAGCAATTTTAGGATATTTTGAACTTTTTACAGTATCTTGATTAATATATGGCATTCAATTGGTGTTTTATTCATTTTCAAGTTCTTAAAATAAATTGTTTTGTCTAAAAAGGACATGCCATGTGTTTTGTAAATTTCCCGGTTGAATTTTATGTGTGATGTATGATTTAAAAATTACTTTTTTGGATTTATAAATGAATTTAAAGAATTATAAATGATATTTTTGGGTCCTTATATGGCTTTCCAATTTTTATTTTTTTTACAAAAAAATGGGTATTGGTTTACAACATGTTTTTGTCCGAGTTGTCAGAAAATGGTTTGTTTCACATCTTTATGAAAATGGTTGTGTTATGAATATGTAACCTGAGCGTTTTTAGGGATTTATGAATTTGGGTTGCAGATGTAAATCATGGGTATACACCTCCTTAATAAAATTTAATGCATACCTTGGTCAAATGTTAGTTTTGAGAAATACTTAAAGGCTCGTTTGGCATTTGTTTTGTTTTTTAAAAATGGTTTCAATGTGTATTTCATGTTCTATCTTTTTAGAAAAGTTTATGGTATATTAAAATGATTTATTAATTGTTTTAGGGATTCTAAATATGTTTTTTATGTTATTGATGGTTTAGTTTCCTTAAAAGAGCATATTTGAATGGATTTTATGTGCAATGCCTCATGATACTAGATGAAATTGTTTAACAAAAATTTTTAGTGGTTTATTGATTCATGAAGGAAATGTGAAGAAAGTTTGTGGGATTTTTGTGTGTTTATGTTTTGGGAATTTATTTTTTATGCAGAATGTGTATTTTCTAATATCTGAAACTTTATTGAGAACCAAAGGGAATCCCAGGTATCTAGGTGGGCAGACGTGTACTAGTATGCTAGTGATTCCGTGGGGTTTGGCCCCTGCTTCACATAGCAAGTTTGACGATGACAACACTAACTAAACTATGATGATGATGATGTTTTTCAGACCATTAGGTTATAGGTATTCTCTCTACTAGTGGATCTTGTGCACGAGAATGAATATTTATTATGGTTACTTTCACCGAGATACGAGGTACCTAAGTCTCACAACTAACTAGTGCCTAGGGGTGTTCCTGTGAGTTGTGCTCATTGGCTATTTTGTACTCACTGTTGGCATACAGTGTGTTTGGATGGTAAATTAAGAAGTTTTTGTTATATATTTAAATTTGTAAAATCTTTAAACAACCCTCATTAAAACAATTTTTATTTAGAAGTTGCACCTCTTTGAAAATTGTAACTTGCATTTGTTTTTATAAAACATGCATGTTTTTTTCTGATACTTATTATATCATGGAAAATAATTTGAAAAACATAATTTTATATCTTTTATTTAAAACATAAAATTTAGGATTCTTTTATTTTAAAGGAAGTGCATTGGGAATAGAATATCAGGATAACCTACTAAATTTTAATACTCAGGCCTATAGTCTTCTTCGATTTTTATCCCTTGTGCAGGTTTCATCTTGAGTTCGAACGCCATGGTTGAAATCTGATCATTGTGTTGGAGAGTGACCAGCGGTGTCACATGGAGTTAGTTGGTTATCGTGTTTGGTCAGTTGAGTTGTTGGTTTAGTTATACTTTTAGTTTCTTGTACAAATAATGTTTAGTTCAATTTTTATATAAATGCATTTTGGGTTGTCCATTTATTTTCTCTATTTGATTGATTGTTTATATATGGGTGAAATCATTACCTTCTGTAATCTATTGATGCCCTTGGTGCTTTTCGCTAACCCAGGAGAATTGGGAACCCCTCTCGGGACTTCTTGTAGGCTGACCAGGGAGACCGGTTCAGGGTCGACTCAGGCTAATTCGTGACACTATCCATATGGTTAGTACACATGTTTCTTGAAAAAATAATGGAATAATACATATATGTGACTCAGTTTTCTTGGGGCCACAATTATTCCACGTTGAGGGAAAATCATCTAGGCATTGAGTATTCCACTCGCAATTCCACTAGTCATCGAGCATGTTGCCCGAAAATCTACCAAGAATCGAGTGTACTCCTCAAAAATCAACAAGGATTAAAACTAACAATAATTGTATTACATACATACAGTGAATCCATAACATATTGTTCTATGGTAAGATCACATATATGTCATCAAGTATGCAATTCTGCTCAAAAATCCACATTGTGTTGAGTACCTATAATACATCATGAAACTTGCAGGTCAACTAGGAGTCGAGCAGCCTGATACTTAGGAATTGACTACATCCATGACAAACCATTTCATATTATTATTGTATATATAATTTCAAGTATCTCATGTTTCCCTCAAAAAAATTATCATTAATTAATCCACTGACAAATCAATAAGTCATCGATCACGCATCTCATAAATCAAATAGGTATTGAGTGAACTACTCACAAATAAACTAGATGTTGAGTAACCCTATACATGGATTCTAATTCCCTGAGTTCATCTTAAACATTTTTCTATTGTATCATCCTATCTCCAGCTTGTTCTTAGGTCCATATTATTTATTGATGAAAGTCAACCACACGCCCCCTCTGAGGGATTAACATATCATGAATGTTTACATGTCACAAGCACCAAGAATGTTACCTCTAAAGAAAGGTAACATACATTAAAGGTAGAGTATAAAATAGAAAACATTACATAGTATATAATCATAATAAATAATGAAAAAAACATAACTTCAAGTGATAACAATCAAAAATATAAAATTATATATAAATATCACTTATGGAATCACAATGGGTCTCAGGGGATACAGATACCTCCACATGTGATCGTAATATTTCCTAAATATCAACTATTCCAACACATAAAATATAACATGCAAACATGTGTTAACAAGATACCATGTGATATAGAACATCCTGCCTCAAAGTCATCGAGATCAAAGGCTGGTCTGTCAAAGGTTTCATCACTCATACTATGTTCACACACTAACCATAAATTAATATTTCATGCCAAGGACTCCTAAAACCAAAACTACCTATTTTATTTCATGAAGAAATAAAAATATTACATTTTATAATACATTTTCTTACCTATATAATTTATGAATTATAATTTTAGTCCAATGCATTCTTTAAAAACTTTCCCTTCTAGATTATTAATTTTTCCATAATTAACTTACATTAATTTATAATAAATTATATTTTTCTAATTAACATTGGATACTTTATATAAATTGATCCATTTAAAATGGAAAAAATGGTTTGAAAATAAATCACTCCCTTCAAAAAAATAAAATAGTATTTAGCTTTTTCTCGTCGAGATGATTATAACAGAACTGATGGAGCATCAATCTAATAATTATTAGAGATGTTATCAAAGAGATAAGTTTGGGATAAATAATTAAAAAAATAAAAACATATATATAAGAGGGAGGTGAGAAATGAGAGTGGGGGGCTTAGGGAAGAGGATATCCTCTTATGTGGTTCCCTTTAAGAACATCCAAAAATTCCCTTTCTTATAAAAATATATTCATTAAAAAATCAGTTATTATTTTTCCAACCAACTCATTTATCACTTAATTTGATTATTTTTTAAATTAAATCAATCGAGAGCCCCGTCATCATTCTAGCATTTCATTAATTTTAAAACTCTAAAAAACATATTTATTAATCTAATAAATATATTTTAAGTCATCCATATATTTATATTCATTATATATATAAATGTATATTTAACCCATATATATACATTATATATAAAAAATACCCTCTTGTACATTATTATTTATAATGAACAAAAAATATTATTTTCCAAAATTATTAATAATAAAAATAACAATATTCATAATTATAATTTAAAAAAATAAAATCATTTCCATCATTAACATTTTAAACACAACATTAATTATTTGTCTATTATAGTTAATAAATTAATTTTAACCACACATTTGCATTGATTTTGAACTTGTTAATAATATCAATGTTATTACATGAACTCCCAATAAATATTCACCCATGATGAAATGTGGCTCCATAATTAAAATAATTTAATTACATATGTAATTTCCCTTTTTTCAACACTAATAATAATAATAATATAATATTTATTACTCTTACATGTGATGTATCCATACACCTAACATACACAAATATTATAGCGTTCTTAGGGTAAAATTTCTATTCCAAACCTAATGGTGGTATCATATTTTACATATGACACACCATTTAGTAGATATTACATGATATTGAGAAAATATTTAATCAAAATATTAAATCAATTATCTTGTCATGAAATTTGACTAAATGTCTGATGCACACAATTGTACGGTCACGATTAGGGTAAACCCTATATCTTGGACCGAATGGTGGTCTCACACTTCTTATATGGGAAACCATTCGAGTGATATTTATTAGTCTTGGAAAGATATAATGGACACATACTAAGATATATTTAATGTTTTTATTAAATCCAAATCACGACACTTCAGGATTCGAAATTTTGTGCAAAATTAGTGCCTAATTCTAAAAATATTCAATAGAATATTCCCAGTGTTATCAAATATTTTACCAATATATAAATCCATTTAAATAATTTATTATGTAATTTATTATTTAAAGTTTATATTTTTCACATAAAAACACAATAATTATTTACAGAGAGGGTTTTATTGTCTTTAAAAATTTGAGGATGCTACAATTCCCTCCCACTATTAACTTTTTTTCCATGAGAAGTATCCCTAGTGGTCTTTCTCAAACCACTCAAACCATAGATTTTGAACATCGGAATTCTACTCTCACATCTCCATAATATGTGGGACAATATAAACATATCAAGTCAAATACATTTTATGGGGTCACACTAAGGATTCCCTACGAGTTTACCCTCAACCTAAGGTATAACCCTCCTTGCACTAACACTTGGCTTTGTCTATACATGTTAGTAAAATTAAACATATATAAACTAAAACAATAGAATAATCAAATCAAATAAATACTGATAATAAATATATTTCAGAACAAGATGTTAACATAAATATATCACACAAAATGAAACTATCCCAAATAGATATAAAAAATTAATTCATTTATTTAATAATTACTATATATCACAATATTGAGTATATACATGGAATGTGAACCAACATGCCTATTCATGATGCATGAATTCACCCAAAATATCATAAATCATATATAAACATAATATTTATCACTCAAGGTGAATTTAATCAACCATAATTGAAATAAATAAATTCTATCTTTTTAGGGAAACTCATAGGTAAACTATAAATGATATCCAAGCATTTGAAAAGTTCCTATTCTCTAGTATCAACCATCATTACACCTATATATACTATCTAAAATCAAGGAAAGAAAATATGAAATTTATCAGACCAATTAATCTAATACCATTTTATAACATCCCAGCTTGAACCACCATGTTCGAGATGACCTCATGCATGACTCACTATACGTAAGAGGATTCCTGCTAGAAGGGAGGGTCTGAGTTAAACAATGGGGAGACTATATCCTTAGTATCTGGACATGGGATCAATAATAAACAATAATTAATATAATAAATCCTTAGATTAAATATGTAGAATAACCGAATAAATGGCATACATGTCATAAAAAAAACAACTCCCAAAATTGGAAATCCTATTTAGATTAAATAATGTGTATAAATAAATAAATAATAAACTGATGTTCTTAACTGTATTTGCCATAGCACACCACTAACTCCACACTCCTCATCTTATCAGTCCACCATAGGGTCCTTTCCCTTCACTGGGTCCTTATTAATTTTTCAAGTGCCCTAGAATGAATGAGGAGGTTATAAGCACAAGAATAAATAATACACCACTAACAAATCTATAACCTGATATGATCAAGTGTAAAATTTTATTCCATAAAAATAATCAATTCATAAAAAATAAATAGTCATATAAATAAAGATAGAGTTTTGAGGAAAAAACAAAGCTACCGAAAATACTTGGTCGAACCTACTTCAACTCCATGACAAAAAAATAATGAGAGGATATTATAAAAAACCAAAAATATCCATAGGTATAGATAAAATATTACTTTAAAACCTCATGTCACCATTCATATGTATTACTTAGTTTTATCTTGGGCCTTAAGTACAAAATTATTCTAACAAATCAACTAGGTAGCGAGCACACTCTTCACTAATAAAATAGGAATTGAGTGTTCTCCATGAAAATAAATAAGATATAAATAAAATGATACTTGTATTACATTAATAGACTATATATATAACACATAGTTCTATGGTAATGTCATATATTTGGCCTCAAGTAAGGAATAATTCTCACAAATCAACTCAGTATCGAGTTCCTAGTATACATCGTGAAACTCGTAGGCCAACAAGGCATATGAAATCCTAATACATAGGTGTTCATTGAATCCTCAACATGTAATTACATCATATCTATAATATCAAGTATGGAATATTTCTCAAAAATCAATAGGCTTCGAGTCCACCACTCTAAAATCAAATTAGAATCGAGAATCCTACTAAACAGTCAACTAGGCATTGAGTGCACTACCCACAAATCAACTAGATATTGAGAAACCTAATACATGGATTCCAGTTACCTAAGTAAATCATATATAATTATTTGTGGAATCATCATATCTACAACCTATTCTATGTCCATATTCACCAATGATTCAAGTCATGAAAATGCCCCCTCTAAGGGATAAACATTTAATGATGGTCTACCTATTCTGAACACTAAAAATGGTACATCAAAATCAATGTAACATACTTACAATGTAGTTCATACAATGTAAAACATATCATATTATATCTTCATGAGAAATAAAGAAAAAAATAACATCATATGATAAAAATCAAACATGGAAAAGGTGGCACTAATATCACTCATGGAAGAAAAATGATTCTCATGGCCTACACACGGCCCCACATGCAATCATAATCAAGAAAAAATATAAATTATGAAAACACATAAAATATAACATGGTGACATGTTTAAAAAAGAGCCTAAGAGGTAAGGAACTTCTTACCTTGAAGTCTTCGACGACAATAGTTGGTCTGATAAAGGTGTTTTCAAACGAACCTTGTTCGCACACCAACCAAAAAATATGATCACATGCTAAGGACTCCTAAAAAGAAAACCAGCTATTTTATTTTTAGAATAAATAAAATATTACATGTGGTAATACTTTCTCTCTCTAGGATAATTTTCAGATTTTTATTTTTATCCAACAAATGATTTATAATTTTTCACTTAAGATTTATTATAATTGTACAATTATTTTAAATAATTTCTTATAAATTATATTTTTACTACAATTTTTTGTTAATTTATTTTAAATTATCTATTTAAAACATGAAAAAATTTATTATTAATATGCAGTAGTTTCAAAATAAAATGGGCTTTTATTTTTCTCATCATGATGAACCCAATGGAATCAAAGGCACATCAGTCTGATCAATATTAGAGAAGTTATCAAAAAAATAAGTTTCTTACAAATAATAATGTAGAATATTATATATATATATATATATATAATAGAGGGATTTGGGAAATAATAGAGGGATACGTAACAGAAAAGGAAATCCTCTTGGGTGATTCCCTTTAGGTGCCTCCCAAAATTCTCCCTCCTTTTAATATATTTTTCTAAACAATAATTTATTATTTTTCCACCCAACACATTTATCACTTAATTAAATTCTTTTTTAAATTAAATAAATGTGGTACCCCCATTATCATTTAATAATTTATATCATTTTATGACACCAAAAAACACATTTATTCTTTTAATAATTATATTTAAAGATAATCATACACACACACACAAATTATATATATATATATATATGTATATATATATATATATATTTGAACACATGTATGTATATATATATATATATACTTATATATATATAGACATTTATCACATATATATACACACATTATATATAGATATACACCCATGCATATGTATACATATATATATACATAACTCAAATGTATATTATATATATATATATATAAACACTCGTATGTACAATATAATTTATCACACACAAACAAATATTATTTTCCAAAATTTATAATAATACTAATATTCATTATTATTATGGTTATTATTAAAAAAACTCACATTATTTGCACTGTTAACATATTAAAACCAACTTTCATTAAATTATCAAAATATTAAATAAATTAATATTGATCACACATTTAAATTTATTTATCATAAGGTAATAATATTTTCGTTAATAATTATCCTCCCAATAAATATTCACCCATGGAGAAGTGTCACCCATTAATTTAGTGAATTTAATTACACACGTAATTTCAATTTTTTCAATAATAAAATAATAATTTAATATAGTTATTATTACCCTTACATGTTATGTATCCACACACATGACACACAAAAATATTATGTCACATATAGGGTAAAACTCACTTTCCAGACCAAATGGTTGTATCAAATTTCTCATATGATATACATTTAAGATATATAATATTATTTTTAGAAAATATATCATAAAAATATTAAATAAATTATCCTCATGTGAGATGTGACTAAATACTTGACATACACAAATGTTATGTGGTTCTTAGTTTGAAACCATAATTATAGATCTATCAATGGTCTCTGATTTCCCATATGAGAAACCATCCAAGATATATTTCATTATTTTAATAAAATAGCATGAATGTAAAAAATACAATTTCTAATATTTTTATTGAATAAATATTTTTTCTCTAAAATTATTAAAATTCCATCATAACTAAACAATTGGCTCAAAACATATTCCATAGAATATTCTAAAAATTTAACCAAGCTTCTAACCATAAATAAAATCCATTATACTATTTATTAAGGGACTATTTTGTTGAACATTTACATTTTTCACATAAAAATACTCAAAAATTATTTACAAAGAGGGTTTTATTATCCATAAAATTTTATGGATGGTACAACTATGAACTGTAGAAATGTATATCCCTCTACTATGGGGATATATATGGAAATAAGCACACATTTTTTGAATGGAGCTGAAGTTTAATTTTAAGAATCATTTTTTTTGTGTAAAAAATGGGAATATAAAGGAAGTGTCTAGTTTATTTTGTAAGGTTTTGATATGAAAGAGTTTTTCCTAATTCTCTAATACTCAAAATTGAAAAAATAACTTCAAATGTAAGAATGTAAAACTTTTCTTAAATAATTAAATTATTTATTTTTTATGTTATGTGGTTCTATGATGGCGAGCATGGGTATGTCTAGTGTTGGTATGTAATGGCCTTTTGATAGATCATATTGTGGGAAAATTTCTAGGTGTAGGAGACAACATCCATGATGGGTGACATGATGGACTATATGAGAATATTATCTCCATAGTATTTTGGGTGTTTGTACACTACATTGAGGTTAATAAATTGGAAATCTCCCAAACACAAAACTAGTGTTGGATAGAGGCACACAAAACTATTCACATTTTAAATCATGTTCCCATAGAAATAATAACTAATGATGTCCCACTACTCCAATAAAAATTTTCTTCTAACACATTGGGTTTTTGAGTGAATAAAGTACCTCCTTAATATTTCCCACTCACCATATTAAGCTCAATATCAGTTTTTTCAACTCTTTGCTCTGTTCTTTCATCCTTGTATGATCTAAAATATTCCATTGTATTAATTAAAAATTCTATTTCGATATAAGTTGATCTCCAGATCAATTTTATAATCATATGTGAAGATAAAAAATTACACGAACCACTATGGATGAATATAATTACTTTTTAGAAGGTTATCCCCACTCCTTGAAGATGCACTATAAAACCTAACATCACCATCCATGCATGAAAATGATAAATAATAATTGTTGTGGTTACTTATGGGGTTTTTAAAAATAAATATTTTAAGGAAAGAATTTTCACATCACAAAATAGGAAATGAAACAATGTGCAGATTTTGGAAGCACCGTCAATGGATTTTGGGAATGCTTAATCAAGTATAAATTTAAAATATAAATTTCAATGAGATTTTCAAGACAAAAAAATGTAGTGTTTTGAACACTAATATCATCATATATAACAAAAAAATTATTTTAAGTATAAAACAAAAACAATGGAATAATATTAAATTAATATGATGTGGTTTCCACTATGTAAGGGAGATCAGTTCATATGGTGACATTTTTTGTACTACAAGGTTTATAATAGATTTATTCAATATTTTATTTTCTATTTCTAATTTATTTTTACTTATATATTTTATAATAAATTTTTATACATATTTCACTCTTTCAATTTCTATCTTTTTTGTGGTCTCTTACACTCATGAGAGTAACTGAATGACCAGAGTCTTTTTTAAGGGGTGTTTTCTTATAGTTCCACAAATATATCTTTTCAATTATTATTTTTCATTCGATTTAGTGTGAGGGATATAGAAGTGTTATTCATTAGTAAACTAGTCATCCACTACTACTTTTCATAACTCTTTAACTCATTATATTCTCTATAAAAAATTATTCCCACTATTATCTTGGATATAAACATTATTTGGTTGATTTTAGTGAATTCATGAGATGAAAAAACATATTATGGAGTTGGGTTTTAAAGGTGTCAAACATATGATTGTGTTTTGTTCATAATTCTTGGCATTTTGAGGAAGTGATTTTTGGTGTTCCTAATATATATCCTAGTAATTCAAAATTTCACACTCTATGTTGGGAGTAAAAGTCCAACTATTATGGTATAGTGTATCATATTGAATTTAGACAATAGTGATTAATAATGAAGGAATCTGAGTAGACAGCTCCAAGGACCATGTTATTTCTTAATAATTTCATTAATTTTTTCATGATTTCTATCGACATGTGTCTTATGGTTTTTTTATTCAAATCAAAACCCTAATTTTTTTATCCTCATAAAATATTGAAAAAAAGTGTTTAGGAGTACTGAGTGATGGAATTGGAAATATCTTCAAGAGATATAACCCTAGTCATCCACTATGATGTAATTATTAAAGATATAAATAATAGATCATCACACACTATGATAGGTGATGTCACCATCACTCAGAGGGAATATCATCGCTCAAAATGACCACAATTACAACATGGCCTAAAATGATAATCTTGAGATACACCATTGGAATCACACTGGAGAGTTGGAATAAATCCCATGTAACCTTTAAAGTTAATCTAGTTCGGTCCTCTCCCATTAAATCTATACATAATTCCATACTGTGGCATACTAAAAATGGTGATTATATATGCATGTGTAGAAATAACACTAACCCTACACATGGACATCAAGTTAATAGTCTCTATCTAAATTCTAAATTTTATGTTCCCCACACCTAGGATGACCATTTATACTCTATGACCCTTATTTACCTAGATTGAATCAAATTCACCTATCACAAGGTTTAATATCTTCATTATATAAATTTATACCCTCTTTCAGATCTTAAATTACATAACACATTTTTTATAGTTTGACACTCATCCATCAATTATTGATGTATCAAACTGGTCTCTAAGGGATGGCCAAGACCCACGAATGGCCCTTATAGGCATTAGATTTTAAGGAAAATATTTTATTTATAATTCATGGTCAGACAAACATAAATGGAGATGATACATACCATATACAACATAACAAAAATTATAAATATTAGGGATATATTTCGGTACCACTTACATAATTCATACTTATTCTCTTTTAATAAAAATCAGTCACCACCACTTAATCATGTATAATATCAACCATCTATCACTCAATATCATTATTCCAAAACTATAACAATCATATTATTTAATTATATATAATTTAAAATTAATTTACATATTAAATTGGTATTAATTTTATAAAAAATATCTAGATAATAACAAGGAATCACTTACCAGGTGATCTGTCACATGTTAATCATTAAAAAAAGGGGTGAATACAAGCCATGGTATCCATCTAGACCATAATCAAACAAAACAACCAATATCTCAATTCAATATATCCATCTATTTCAATAAAAATAGAAAACTCTAAATTAATAAAGTTATTGTCATACCTCAATAGGATTGGGAAAACCCAAGTATGGTCATTATTCTATAATCTCATTTATTTAAGTTTAAATAACCCCTTATCATATTAATATGATTTCACTACACACTGATAGATTTGATATCAAAACCTTACTCAATTTACAATAAATTAGTAATCAGTAAATATTGGAAGAAATCAAGGATGAATCAAATTATAACATTAAATTTACCTTAAGCTATATCCTGAATGAAATGGTACTCTAATATATAAAGGATGAATAGAGAAATCACCATGGAATAGGGAAGATTCAAGAGGGGACACATTAATTAATATTTCTAGTTTCCTAACCGGAAATATTCTAAATCCCATTTAATTTTTTATTTTGAAAATTTATTAACATTTTGCACAAAATATGGAATATTTTATAATTTTAATAATTTAGAAATCTCTGAAACTTTCAATAACCATACACATTGTTTAAATATAATATACAGAGACTAAGGGTATTATCTATGGTAATTATACAATGGAGAAAGCCCAACATACTAGATGAAATATTGAATATGAGTTCTACCTTAGTTAAATATATTACACATGTTAACGATATGTTACGTAAGGATTTTTACTCAAGCGATAAAGCTTACATAGGATATCAAATATTATGTATAGAAATTTTCATAAGGGAAAAAAATTAGATAGAGATAAAATATATTATGTAAATAGGAAAAATATTATTTATGGTATACATAAAGTTTTTTTATCATAGTGTGATATTTGTGGTTTTTGAAAATTCATGAGTTATACAAATTTTTAGAATAATGAATTTTTTAAAATTTTATAAACTATTAAAATACTGTTAAAATCAATTATTAAAGGATATTTTGGATATTTTCAACTAGGATATCAGAAGTATTCCTTAACAAGTAATTTATCACGCTTTTCCCCTTATATAGTGGTTTCTACCTCAACACATGATGTATTTCAGTTCCATTTGATCCAAGAGATAGGTTGAATAAATGAAACATTCTTTTTTGATTCTCCCTCTTTTTTCCACAAATTTATTACTACTAATTTATTACACCCCATTCTTGGTTTTGGCGATCAATACACTTAATCATGATCAAGTAATATCTATATAAAGGGGATTTCTTGCCTTACATAAACTAGAACCCATAGAGATGTTCACACAAATTCAATGAGGGTTCATTAAATTATGTCATTATATTGACTTATTTATAGTTTTACATAATTTTTAGTGAAATTGATGGATATACTAACATGAGATGTTGGGTATTTTTTTTAATGTTCAATATGTATATTAGAGGAGGTGATATTTAAGACAAGGATGATTTCTTGGTAGTTTATTCCTTATAATTCCCAAGATAATAATTACAGAATTCATAATGACTTAATTTTTTAAGTAATTATTATTAATTTATTATTACTTTAGATGATATTTATGGATTTAGGGCATCCATATTATGGCTGATGGCCTATCTATATTAAATTATATTAGGTAAGAGTGGATGAGTATTCTTAAAAGATAATAATTTTGAATAATGTGGGTGGTCACTAATCATTTCCCTATGGTTTATGATTTGTGTTAGGTAGGATTTGGTATAAACTCTCTTCAATTATGAGTTCTTGTTCTTGAATTATAATTAAATTATTTTCACTAAAGGATCATACCTATAAGGGAAGTGTCTCTGGCCTCGATAGAACCTTGGACACTAGTTTAATGCCTCAATCATTGATTAATTATTGTTAAAATGTAAAAATAAGTTATGATATGTCAATAACCTAAGGGGGTAGAAATGAAATGAATGGGAATAATAGACCTTCAGATGGGTGTCTTTGATTCCTTCCTAGTAAGGGAGTGTGATGATGTTCAAATTCTTGTCCTTGATGTGGGACATAAGAAATTTTGATTTCCTTTGGAGGATCTTATAAATATAGTCATGTTGAGGGTGATATTTCCTCCTTAAAATGTATGTATGTGTATCTAACTTGGATTCTAGGGTATGTACATAGGTATATATTCCGTATGATATGACTATCATAGCTTGGTATTAGAGTTTATTTAATCTATATTCAATCTCTCTAATGTGTTTCATATATTGAATCTCTAGAGTATACACATAGCTCATATTGTGAGAAAAATTATATTATGGAAAACTATTCCAAATGAGTGATGGATTTACCCTAGTTGTGGAATGAGCATAAGTATGTCATATTGGGTGACCAAAATGAGATTTCACATAGGGAACCATGACTGGTTCCTTGGTTTTTGGGGTGAATCTAAGGAGTTTTAGTACATGAGGTATATCATGGTTTCATCCTAGTAATAATTTGGTGTCAAGAATATGTTGTCTGCTTGATAAGTAAACATAGTAATTGTGTAGAGGATTTATATGAATGGTTAACCAGTGAATGTATGATGAATGATATTTGATAGTATTGCATATTTGGTTTTTTTCCCTCTGATATGATATATGATAGGTGATTATATAGATGGGTGATGATATGAGATATCTTTCCTAGGTGAGGGATTAGAAATATGGGCTTTTCAGCCCCTTTACCTATAGCGATCGCCACTGGTGGTTGCTATAGGTAACCAATAGAGACTGCCAATGGCGATCGCTAGGTTTCCCTAAAAAACCCCGGCTTCGCCCCCCCCCCCCCAAACCCTCTCCTCTCCCCTCTTGTGAAGCCCCCCCCCCCCCCGAACCCTTCCACCATCCCCTTCGCCGCATTCCCTCCCCATCGCCGCACGCCCTCCCCGTCGCCGCCATCCCCAGTCACCGTGCGCCCTACACCACCGCCACACACAATCCATCGCGGCCGTCCCTGTTGCCCTTCCTCCCTCTGCCAGCCACCCTCCACTGGCCACCCTCTGCCACCCGACCCTTCATCGGCCGCCCTCCGGCCACCCTCCAGTCGCCCTCCGCCCTACCCTCCATCTCCTCCGGGCATTCTCCACCTCTGCCTTTTGGCTCCGGCCGCCCTCTGCCCTGTGGCTGCCCTCTGGCCTACCTCTTCCCCTGGACCTCCCGCCACCCGCCTCCGGCAGCCCTCCTGCCGCCCTCTGGACTTCGGCCTCCAGCCCCTCCGGCCTCCTACCTCCGCCCTCAGCCGTCCGCCCCCTCGTCCCTCCCCCCCTGCACCCCGAACACCCCCCCCCCAACACACAGACATCTTTCCAACCCTCGTCCCCTCCGTCTTTGTCCCCTCCCTCGCCGCACCACCGCCACTCGTCCCCTCCTTCACCGTCCTCTCCCTTGTCGCACAGCCGCCGCCTGGTCCCCTCCCTCCCCACACGACCGCTACTCATCCCCTCACCGCTACCGCCCATCCACTCTGGCCCCCCAATCCTCGGTCCCCTCCCTAGCCATCCCACACTCACTGCACTATCTCCACCTCACCGCCTCCTCTCCTCCAGCTCCTTGTCGCCGCCACTACCCGTCCCCTCCCTCACCGCACCAGCTCCAGATCCGGCTCCCCACCGCTGCCTCTCCTCTCCCTCACAGCACTGCCTTCAGCTCCCCTCCCTTCCAGGTTTTTAGCGCAATCAGGTATGACATGGGCTTTCACTTACATTATTACTTTATAAATGGTTCACAAATAATTAATTAGTTTTTATTTTAAATATATTTGATATGAAAAATAAAAATGTAATAATTCTTGTGTAAATGTTTGTTATAAGGATCTTATTATGGATAAGAGTTGGATTGATCATCCAAATTGAATGTCTAGAGATTATTTCAATGGAATTATGTAGTTTATTGACTTCACCATAGGATTTTAAAGTGACTATATTAGTTGTCCATGTAGAAAATGTGCTAACAGATATCAATTCACACGAGATACTGTGAGGGAGCACTTATTCTTTAATGGATTTCTGAAAAATTATAAGAGTTGGACTCGTCATGGAGAATAATATGTTCATTGTCAAAATATGAATGCAGTTCATATGGATGTTGATGCAAGTATGAATGATTCAATGCATTAAATGCTTACTGAAATGGTATGTGGCTTGGATCCTGAAGGTATTGACATCCAGAATCTTGAGACCGGGGAGATAAACCTTCGCTCAAGTGCAGATCATGATTCGAGGAGGTTTTATGAAGCAATTGATGATGCAAAAACAGAATTATATCCTGGATGTACTTCTTACAATAAATTTCCATTTATCATGGAGTTTTTTCATTTGAAGACTTTGAATCATTGGTCAGAAACATCATTCGACATGCTGTTCGTGTTATTAAAAAAGGTTCTTCCTATCAACGCTAAGATTCTCGAGTTGTATTACCATGCTCGTAAGCTGACAGAGAACTTAGGTTTTACATATGATACCATAGATGCATGTTCAAACAATTGTATGTTGTTTAGAAAAGAAACTTTTCATTTGGATATTTGTATAGTTTGTGGTGCTTCCATGTGGAAAGAGAACAGGGGAAATCAGACTCATCAAAGTCATATTGTGATACAAGGAAAATGAATTGTCATAAAGCAAATGTGTTACTTTCCCCTTAAACCAAGGTTGAAAAGATTTATTATGTCATCTAAAGTTTTTAATTTAATGAGATGGCATGAAAAAAGAGTTCATGAAAGTGATATGTTAACCCACCCAGCAAACTCTCATGCATGGGAGGATTTTGATAAAAGACATCTCGACTTTTCCAAAGATGTTCATAATGTCCGATTGGGATTGGCAGCAGATGGTTTCAATCCATTCAATTCTATAGTTGGTGCAACTCATAGCACATGGACCATGGTGTTGGTTCTGTATAATCTTCCTCCATGGCTTTGTATGAAGAAACAATTTATATTACCTTCCACTCTTATTGATGGACCTAAAAGTCTGGGGGATAAGATTGATGTTTACCTTCAGCCATTGATTGATGAGTTGAAAGAATTTTGGGGCGATGGTGTGATGACTTATGAATGTGAAACAAATGAAATGTTCAAACTGCAGGCTGTTTTATTGTGGACAATCAATGACTTCCCAGCTTATGCAAATTTATCAGGCTGGAGTACGAAAGGGGAATTTTCTTTCCTTTTTTTCAAAAAAAATTAAAAAATCTGTACTGCTTAATCATTCCAAAAAATGGGCATACATGGGTCACAGACGTTTTCTCCCCCCTCAAAACAGGTTCAGAAAGGATAGAGTGGCATTTGATTGTTCTAGAGAGTTAATCCCAGCACCAAAGATCATTACAGGAGTCAAAATGTTATCGCAGATTGAGGAAGAAAACATCCACATGGTATATGAAATTCGGGATTTGGTGGCTCCTCTGGTATGTAATATTTGAACTGTGGGTAGGCAGCACAGTCACAATTGGAAAAAGAAAAGTATTTTTTATTGTCTTCCGTAATGAAAATCTAACATGATGAGGCATAATTTGGATGTCATGCACATTGAAAAAGATGTTTGCGATAACATATTGTGGACCATTTTAGGTGTCAGTGGAAAATCAAAGGACCATGTTAATGCATGACGTGATTTGGAAGAAATGGGTTTAAGGAAACATTTTCATTTACAGTTAGATGAGAAAAACATGGCATATATGCCTGCTGTACAGTATACGATTACTAAAAAGGAGAAAGATACATTTCTTCCCATTTTGAAGATGATCAAGTTGCCTGATGGTTACTCTTCTAATATTTCAAAGTGTGTGAATCTGACGAGAAAGAAATTTCAAGGGTTGAAAAGTCATGACAATCACATACTAATTCAGTAGTTGATTCCAATCTTAATTTGTGATTTTTTATCCCCCAATGTTGTTTAGTCGTTGATTGAGATGTGTAATTTTTTTATACAGCTTTTTTTAAGAAATCACTGAATGAGTGATTTAAAAATTTTATAGGACCAAATTGTACTTACGCTTTGTCACTTTGAGAAACTATTTCCCCCCTCATTTTTCAATGTTATGGTCCACTTGACAGTGCACCTAACTGATGAATTAATGGCTACTGGTCCAGTGCAATTCAGGTGGATGTATCCTATTGAGCGGTATTTGAGTACATTGAAACTATTTTTATGCAACAGAGCTCATCCGGAGGCATCAATAGCCAATGGTTATTTGATGGATGAGTGTACTACTTTTTGTGCAGAATATCTTACAAATGTTGAAACAAAATTAGATAATCCCTCTCGGATTCAGGATTGTCCAGTTTGGGAAGGAACCACATATGATATGGACAACATCGAGTGGATACAAGCGCATCGATATATCTTGTTCAATACTCCATCAGTTTCACCATTAATGCAGTAAGTGTCTTATCACTTTTATTGTTTAACTTTTACATGTTTTTTTTGCATAAGTTTATCATTTAAACATCGTGTTATTATTTGCAGAAAACAAATTAATGAGATAAAAGAAGAGATGTATCGTGTGACTTAGTTGCAAATTCAATAGTCTCATTATGTGTCATTTAATGATTGGTTCAAAGATTATGTACGTATAAATTGATTTTCATTATGAGTGAAGTATTATACTAATATCATTAATCATATATCATTATTGAATTCTTTGAATTATGTAGGTTCATAAGCTGAGGGAGTTAGGGGACCCCACGCTAACTGAAGAATTTATCCAACTGGCTGAGGGTCCATCTATAACGGCTCGTTGTTATAAATCTATAGATGCTAATTGTTTTCGATTTCGCATTAATGATGTTGTTGAAAAATGAGCAACACAAAAAATTGGCATCGGTTGTCCATTTTTCAATTCTGTTTATTACTATGGTAAATTGATAAGCATCATTGAAGTTGTATACACACACGGGTTGAAGTACATATTGTTAAAGTGTAATTGGGTTGATCCAGTGTGTGGATCTAAAGTCGATCAATATTAGTTTTCATTGGTTAATTTTAACTATATGTTATACAGAAATGAATGAGTTAATAATGAACCTTTCATTTTGACATCACAAGAGGAACAAGTATTCTTTGTTACTTTGCCTTCGAATCCATGTTGGCAAGTTGCTATCAAAATGTCTCGCCGAGGAGTGTTTGTATTTGAACAAGATAAACCCGAGACTATTCCTTTTGTTTCCCAACAGCTTGATCAACATATCGTAGTTCAACGTGAAGAAGATATTTATTGGTTCAGAGCAGCTGTTAAAGGAGAAACGGTCGATTTTCATGCTTAATAAAATGTATAATTGTTTTCCCTCTATTCAGCCTAAGATATCATAAATTATCTAAACATTTTATAAATCCTAGTAAGTTTTAATCCTTACTTTTGGAAGTTTATTCAGTTATAAATATTTAGAGTGATTTAACTCATGTTATATTGATGTTATTGTCAGTGTATCTTCTCATTGAGGTATTCTTCATTTGGTTCATGTGCGGCTTGAATTTTTATTAATTCAATTTGAAATTTTTCTATGCATTGATTGGTTTTGTACATAATTTGTATATCTATTTTGTGAACTTTCTGATTTTTTAAAATTCATTCACAAATAATTATTCAATCCCTTTTTGTTTTACTCACAACTATACATGTTTTATTTTTTAAAAAAAACAATCCAATTTTTCATTTGGACACATTGGATAGTCCCCTTACTAATGTTTTCCACGACTACAGGCATGTCAGGGGAAGAGGCAGAAGATCCAAATCATCCATCTGAGGCATCTACATCTCATGGTTGAGGTATGTTGGAATGTCATTGTCTCTATTTTTTATGTAATTAATAAACATATATATATATATATATAACATATGTCAATTTGTATATAAAATTGTTTTCAATAGGATCTAACTTGACTGCTTCTTCCTCTCATAGGAGAGGCCCTGGTCAAGGCATATTATCATGGAATTCTGACACAACTTATGATGTTTCATTTGATGAGGTATTTCATCCTATGGGATGGAATGCCCCAGCATTTATTCGTCAGCTGGTTCATATCATACGTGATCCACATCGATTTCCATTGACCATGTGTGAGTGGGCTTCTAACCCTCAGTACACATTAGATCGTCTTTGGAGGGAGGTTCAGGTAAGAAGACCATTTTACTTTATTCACTATGTATAAACAACAATAACATATGTGATTTTTTTCTTTAATAGAAAAATTTGAAAGTATGTACCGATGCGTTTCTTCCAGTGTGTATGAGAAAATGCCGTAAGATGTGGAAAGACTATAAAGGAAAAGTCAAGAGGGACCACTGGGTACCAAATGTGGGTGCCCCAGACATTCTAGAAAAAGTACCGAGAGGTGTCCTCCCGGCTCAGTGGCGTGATTTAGTTGCATATTGGTCTACTAAGGGTGTTGCGGTTTGTATATTTATTTTAGTATATATATTTTCAAGAATGTTTGATTTGTTTGAAATTTGAATGAATTGAATGTAGGAGGTGTCAATATGCCATTCTGAGAATCGAGCGTTGTAAGGACCACCTCACAGGCTCGGGACTCGTCACGTGTCTCAGATCCTAAATGAGGTATTTATTATTCATTTTTTAATTTTTTAAATTAATATGATTTTGTGTTTATATTCTATTCATATACAGTTGTGGGAGCAAGGTGCACCAACTGATAAAATGTCGGTGTGGATGAGGACTCGTGATCGCAATGATCCAGAGGCTGCAACATTGATAGTAAGTGCTTGTACTCATTACCAATACATACATAAAATCTGTATATTAATATATGTATATATATTAAAATATTTCACATGCTCAATTTGAAGATGAATTAGAACATCTGCCAGAGGACCAGCGACAACTTCCCATGCGAAGGGATGAGATATTTCACCGCATTATTGGTCGGGATAGGCATGGATACAGATTGACCTATGTAATAGGGATTCCTCGTTCTGTAGTGTCACGCACTGTGGTTGTCGGTCCTACTATTGCTCAGATGACACAACAGTTGTCAGATTTCGAGGCACGACTGCACGATTTCGAGGAGGTAAATGCGCAATTGATCGCTGAGGTTAGAGTACTGTGGAAATATGTGCATCCAGGTGATGGTTCAGGGGATCAGAAGATGCAGGTTTATACTTTATTTATTTATTTAATTTATATTATTTTTGTTATGAAAATATTCATAATGTTTTTTTGTTGTTGTCCCCTGACCCACCTGATGGAGGTAGTAGTCATGACCATGCATGATGCATCATATTCACGAGGTCTGTTTCTACTTTTAATGGTGGGGTTGTTATTGATATTTATGTTGGGTTTCTAGTGAGTTCTTTTTTGATTTGGGGGTATCAAGTGTGTTTTGGCCTCATGTAATGTTTGTGTGCACAAATTGAGAAGTTACCATTAAACTGATTAATGATTTGGATATTTTTTGTTTATTTAATTTTCAATGTTTAAAATTTCATGTTCTGTAATATTTTTGAAAAAACATGTGATTCCTAATAAAAACCATTAAACTTGTTTTTGATGAACGACCTGAGTTCACTATTTGTAGTCCCTAGCCTACCCTGGACAGCCCTCCCCGCACTCCGGACAGCCCTCCCCGCACCCCGGAAAGCCCCCCCCCCCCGCCCGCACCCCAGACATCCCTCCCCGCACCCCAAACATACCCCCCACCCACCCTGGACAACCCCCCACACTTCGGACAGCCCTCCCAACACTCCGGACAGCCCTCCCCGCACCCCGGACAGCCCTCCCGCACCTCGGACAGCCCTCCCCGCACTCCGCATAGCCCTCCCCGCACACCGAACAGCCCTCCCGCACCCCAGACAGGCCCTCGACACTCTGGACAGTCCTCTCCGCACCTTGGACTGGCCCCTCACACCCCGGACAACCCCCTCGCACCCCAGAGAGCACTCCCCGCACCCCGGACAGCCCTCCCGTACCCCAGACAACCCTCTCCGCACCTCGAACATCCCCCTCACGCCCCCGAACAGGCTCCCCGCACCCCGGAAATCCCTCCCCACACCCCAGACAGAAACCATGCACCCCGGAAAGCCCCTCCTCGCACCACGGACAGCCCCCCCCCCCCCCCCACCGCACCCCGGACAACCGTCCCCGCAACCCGGACAGCCCTCCCACACCCCGGACATCCCTCCCCGCACCCCGGACAACAACCTTTGTGTGATTTTTGAAATGGTCGTGTATACGGCACGTCAATCAAAGGTGTCATTTGACCACGGTGACGGGAAATGCGTTTCTGGTGTCATAAAACACCAAAAACGGCGTGAGATGTTCGAATTCGGAGAAAATGTTTTCTGAATGACCTGAAACAACATGAAAACATTAGGAATATTATTCTTGATGTGTAGGAGTAGACGACACGCCAATCAGACATGCGGTGCGTGGTACGACTGATTGTGTCGTTTTCAGCAGCTCGGCGCGCCCTAAAATGGCGCGTTGGGGGTTCAAAACCACCTAAAAGTCCTCATAATGCCACGAAACCATACAACAATAGCCTTTGTGTGATTTTTGAAATGTTTGTTTAGACGTCGCGTCAATCGGAGGTGTCGTTTGACCGCGGTGACCGGAAACGTATTTCCGGTGTCAAAAAACACCAAAAATGGCATGAGACGATTGAATTCAGAGAAAATGTGCTCTGAATGACCTAAAACCACACGAAAAAAATAAGAATATTATTCAGGATGTGTAAGAGGACAAGGCACGCCCATCAGGCATGCGATGCATGCGGTATGGCCGATTGTGTCGTTTTCAGTAGCTCGGCGCGTGCTAAAATGGCGCGTTGGGGGGTCAAAACCACCCAAAACATCTCAGAATGTCATGAAACTGTACGACAACAGCCGTTGTGTGAATTTTAAAATTTTCATGCAGACAGCACATCAATCGGATGTGTCGTTTGACAGCGGTGACCAGAAACGCGTTCCCGGTGTCAAAAAACACCAAAAACGGCGTGAGATGGTGGAATTCAGAGCAAACATGCTCCAAATGACCTAAGACCACACGAAAACATTAGGAATGTTATTCTTGATGTGTAGGAGGAGACGAAACGCCCATCGAACATGTTGAGCGCGCGGTACGGCCGAGTGTGTCGTTTTCAGCAGCTCGGCTCGTGCTAAACTGGAGCGTTGGGGGGTCAAAACCACCCGAAAGACCTCATAATTCCATGAAACCGTATGGCAATAGCTGTTGTGTGATTTTTAAAATTTTCATGTAGATGGAACATCAATCGGAGATGTCTTTTGACCGCGGGGACCGGAAACACGTTTCTGGTGTCATAAAACACCAAAAACGGCCTAAGACGGTCGAATTCAGAGAAAACGTGCTCTGAATGACCTGAAACCACATGAAAACATTAGGAATATAATTCGTGACATGTAGGAGGAGACATCATGACCATCAGATGTGCAGTGCGCGCGGTACGGCCGATTGTGTCGTTTTCAGCAGCTCGGCGCGTGCTAAAATGGCGCGTTGGGGGGTCAAAACCACCCAAAAGACCTTAGAATGCCATGAAACCGTACTAAAATAGCTGCTATGTGATTTTTGAAATGTTCATGCAAACAGCACGTCAATTGGAGGTGTCGTTTGTCCATGGAGACTGGAAACACGTTTTCGGTGTCATAAAACACCAAAAACAGCATGAGGCGATCGAATTTGGAGAAAACGTGCTCCGAATGACCTGAAACCACACGAAAACATTAGGAATATTATTTTCAATGTGTAGGAGGAGACGACATGCCCATCGGACATGTGGTGCGCGTGGTACGGCCGATTATTTCGTTTTCAGCAGCTCGACACGCGCTAAAATGGCGCGTTGGGGGGGTTAAAACCACCCGAAAGACCTTGGAATGCCATGAAACTATACGTCAACATACGTTGGGTGATTTCTAAAATGGTCAAGTAGACGGCATGTCAATTAGAAGTGTCGTTTGACCATGGTAAATGGAAACGCGTTTCCGGTGTCATAAATCACCAAAAACGGCGTGAGACGGCCGAATTTGGAGGAAACGTGCTCTGAATGACTTGAAACCACAGAAAAACATTTGAAATATTATTCATGACGTGTAGGAGGAGATGGAATGCCCATCGGACGTGTGGTGTTTGTGATACGGCTGATTGTGTCGTTTTCAGCAGCTCAGCGCGCGCTAAAATGGCGCGTTGGGGGGGGAGTGTTCAAAACCAACTGAATGAACTTGGAATTCCATGAAACCATACGAAAACAGCCGCTATGTGATTTTTGAAATGGTCATGCAGATGTCACATCAATCGGAGGTGTCCTTTGATCGCGGTGACCGGAAAAGCGTTTCTGATGTCATAAAACATCAAAAACGGCGTGAGACGGTCGAATTCAAATAAAATGTGCTCTGAATGACCTGAAACCACACAAAAACATTTAGAATATTATTCTTGACGTGTAGGAGAAGACGAAAAGCCCATAGGACGTGCGGTACGTGCGGTACAGCCGATTGTGTCGTTTTTAGCAGCTCAGGGCGCGCTAAAATGGAGCGTTGGGGGGTCAAAACCACACGAAAGACCTCAGAATGCCATGAAACTGTACGAAAAAAGCCTTTGTTTGAATTTTGAAATGGTCGTCTAGACGTCACGTTAATCGGATGTGTCATTTGACCGTAGTGACTAGAAATTCATTTCCGGTGTCATAAAACACCAAAAACGGCGTGAGACGGTCGAATTCAGAGCAAACGTGCTCCAAATGACCTGGAACCACACCAAAACATTAGGAATATTATTAGTGATGTGTAAGAGGAGAAGAAACACCCATCGAACGTGCGGTGTGTGCGGTACGGCCGATTGTGTCGTTTTCAGCAGCTCAGCGCGCGCAAAAATGGCGCATTGGGGGGTCAAAACCACCCTAAATACATCGGAATGCCATGAAAACGTACTACAACAGCTGTTGTGTGATTTGTAAAATGTTCGTGCAGAAGGCACATCAATTGGAGGTGTCGTTTGACAGCGGTGATCGAAAACGTGTTTCCGGTGTCATAAAACACCAAAAAACAGTGTGAGACAGTCGAATTCAGAGTAAACGTGCTCCAAATGACCTGTAACCACTCACAAACATTAGGAATATTATTCGTGACGTGTAAGAGGAGACGGAACGCCCATCAGATGTGCGGTACGCGTGGTACGACCGATTGTGTCATTTTCAACAGCTCTGCGCGCGCTAAAATGGCGTGTTGGGGGTTCAAAACAACCTGAAAGACCTCGGAATGCCATGAAACCTTACGAAAATATCCCTTGTGTGATTTTTGAAATGGTCGTGATGATGGCATGTCAATCGGAGGTGTTGTTTGACCGCAGTGACCAGAAACGCGTTTCTGGTGTCATAAAACACCAAAAATGGCGTGAGACGGTCGAATTCAGAGCAAACGTGTTCCGAATGACCTGAAACCACACGAAAACATTAGGAATATTATTCGTGACATGTAGGAGAAGACAACATGCCCATCGGACATGCGGTGCATGCGGTACGGCCAATTGTGTCGTTTTCAGTAGCTTGGTGCGAGCTAAAATGGCACGTTGGTGGTTCAAAACCACCCGAAAGATCTTGGAATTCCTTGAAACCGTACGACAACATCCATTGTGTGATTTGTAAAATGGTGGTGTAGACGACACGTTAATCAGAGGTGTTGTTTGACCGTGGTGACTGGAAACGCGTTTCTGGTGTCATAAAACACCAAAAACGGTGTGAGACGGTCGAATTCAGAGGAAACGTGCTCCGAATGACCTGAATGCACAAGAAAACATTAGTAATATTATTCGTGACGTGTAGGAGGAGACAACACACTTATCGGACACGCGGTGCGCGTGGTATGGCCGATTATGTTGTATTCAGCAGCTCGGTGCGCACTAAAATGGCGCATTGGGGGGTCAAACCCACCCAAAAGACCTAATAATTCAATTAAACCATACGACAACAGCCGTTGTGTGAATTGTGAAATGGTCATGTAGACTGCACGTCAATCGGACGTGTCGTTTGACCGCAGTGACCGGAAACGCGTTTCCAGTGTCAAAAAACACCAAAAACGGTGTGAGATGGTTGAATTCAGAGTAAATGTGCTTTTAATAACCTGAAGCCACACGAAAACATTAGGAATATTCTTTGTGACGTGTAGGAGGAGGCGACATGCCCATCGGATGTGCGGTGCACGCGGTACGTCCGATTGTGTCGTTTTCAGCAGCTCGGTGCGCGCTAAAATGGCGCGTTGGGTGGGGGGGTCAAAACCACCTGAAAGGCCTCGTAATTCCATGACACCATATTAAAACAGGATTTGTGTGATTTGTGAAATGGTCGTGCAGACGGAACATCAATTAGAGGTGTTGTTTGACCGCGGTGACCGGAAACACATTTCCAGTGTCAAAAAACACCAAAAACGGTGTGAGATGGCTGAATTTGGAGCAAACGTGCTCTTAATGACCTGAAACCACACGAAAACATTAGGAATATTATTTTTGATGTGTAGGAGTAGACGGAATGCCGATCGGACGTGCAGTGCGTGCGGTACGGCCGATTGTGTCGTTTTCAGCAGCTCGACGCGCGCGAAAATGGCATGTTGGGGTGTCAAAACCACTTGAAAGACCTTGGAATGACATGCAACCGTACGACAACAGCCTTTGTATGAATTATGAAATGGTCATGTAGACGGCACATCAATTGAATGTTTTGTATGAGCGCAGTGACCAGAAACGTGTTTCTAGTGTCATGAAACACCAAAAACGGCGTGAGACGATCAAATTCGGAAGAAACATGCTCCGAATGACCTCAAACCACACGAAAACATTATGAATATTATTCATGACGTGTATGAGGATATGTAATTCCCATCGCACATGTGGTGCGCGTGGTACGGCTGATTGTGTCGTTTTCAGCAGCACGGCGCGCGCTAAAATGGCGCGTTGGGGGGTCAAAACCACCCGAAAGATCTCAGATTTCCATGAAACGGTACGAAAATAGCCTTTGTGTGATTTTTGGAATGTTCGTGTAGACGTCACGTCAATCAAAGGTGTCGTTTGACAGCGGTGATCGGAAAAGCATTTCCGGTGTCAAAAAACACCAAAAACGGCATGAGACGGTCGAATTCGGAGAAAATGTGCTCCGAATGACCTGAAACC
This sequence comes from Viscum album, assembly GCA_963277665.1. Taxonomy (NCBI): domain Eukaryota; kingdom Viridiplantae; phylum Streptophyta; class Magnoliopsida; order Santalales; family Viscaceae; genus Viscum; species Viscum album. The sequence continues at coordinate 1,583,461,593 of OY728141.1, read as the reverse complement.
ACACGAAAACATTAGGAATATTATTCATGACATGTAGGATGAGACAAAACCACTATCAGACATGCGGTGCGCGCGACACGGCCGATTACGTCGTTTTCAGCAGCTTGGAGTGCGCTAAAATGGCGCGTTGGGGGGTCAAAAAAACCCAAAAGACCTCGGAATGCTATGAAACCGTATGACAACAGCCGTTGAGTGATTTTTGAAATTTTCGTGTCGACGGCATGTCAATTGGAGGTGTCGTTTGACCAAGGTGACCAAAAACGCGTTTCTGGTGTCATAAAACACCATAAACGGTCTGAGACGGTCGAATTTCAGAGCAAACGTGCTCTGAATGACCTCAAACCACACAAAAACATTTGTAATATTATTCGTGACATGTAGGAGGAGACAAAACACCAATCGGACGTGCGGTACATGAGGTACGGCCGATTGTGTTGTTTTCAGCAGCTCGGCGCGCGCTAAAATGGCGCGTTGGGGGGTCAAAATCACCCAAAAGGCCTCGGAATGCCATTAAAAAATACGACAATTGCCGTTGTGTGAATTTTGAAATGTTTGTGTAGACGGCACACCAATCGGATTTGTCGTTTGACCACGGTAACCGGAAACGTGTTTATGGTGTCATAAAACACCAAAAACAACGTGAGACGGTCGAATTCAGAGAAAACGTGCATCAAATGACCTGAAACCACATGAATAAATTAGTAATATTATTCGTGACGTGTAGGAGGATACAGCACGCCCATCGGATGTGCGGTGCGCGCGGTACAACCAATTGTGTCATTTTCAGCAGCTCAGTGCATGCTAAAATTGCGCGTTGGGGGGTGAAAACCACCCGAAAGACCTCAGAATGCCATGAAACAGTACTAAAACAGCCTTTGTGTGAACTGTGAAATGGTCGTGCAGACCGTACGTTAATAGGAGGTGTCGTTTGACCGCGGTGACTGGAAACACGTTTTCGGTGTCATAAAACACCAAAAACTGCATGAGACGGTCAAATTCGGAGCAAGCATGATCCGAATGACCTGAAACCACAAAAAAACATTAGGAATATTATTCATGATGTGTAGGAGAAGATGGCATGCCCATCGGACGTACGATGCGCGCGGTACAACCGATTGTGTCGTTTTTAGCAGCTCTACGTGCGCGAAAATGGCGTGTTGGGGGGTAAAAACCACCCAAAAGACCTCAGAATTCCGTGAAACCATACAACAATATCCGTTGTGTGATTTTTAAAATGGTTGTGCAGACGACACATCAATCGGAGGTGTCGTGTTACCGCGGTGATCGGAAACGTGTTTCCGGTGTCATAAAACACCAAAAACGGCGTGTGACGGTCGAATTCAAGGAAAACGTGCTCCGAATGACCTGAAACCACACGAAAACATTAGGAATATTATTCCTGACATTTAGGAGGTGACTTCACTCCCATAAGACGTGCGGTGCACGTGGTACAACCGATTGTGTTGTTTTTAGCAGCTCGGCGCGCGCTAAAATGGCACGTTGGGGGGTCAAAACCACCAAAACGTCGTCGGAATGCAATGAAACCGTAAGAAAATATCCGTTGTGTTATTTTTGAAATGGTTGTGTAGATGGAACGTCAATCGGATGTGTCCTTTGACTGCGGTGACCGGAAACGCGTTTTCGGTGTCATAAAACACCAAAAATGGCATGAGACGGTCAAATTCGGAGAAAACCTGCTCCAAATTACCTGAAACCACACGAAAACATTAGTAATGTTATTCGTGACATGTAGGAGGAGACGACATGCCCATCAGACATGCGATGCGTGTGGTACGGCTGATTGTGTTGTTTTCAGCAGCTCAGTCCACGCTAAAATGGCACTTTGAGGGGTCAAAACCACCTGAAAGACCTCGGAATGCCATGAAACCATAAGACAATAGCTGTTGTGTGATTTTTGAAATGTTCATGCAGGAGGAACATCAATCAGATGTGTTGTTTGACCGCGGTGACCGGAAACGCGTTTTGGGTGTCATAGAACACCAAAAACAGCGTGAGATGGTTGAATTCGGAGCAAACGTGCTAAAATGACCTGAAATGATATCATTTCTTAAATTGGGGGTTTTAAATTATTATAGCACCATGATTTGATGTCATATTTAATTTTATTATATGTATATAATAACTAAATAATTATGTCCAATTTACGTTTGTTTTGTTTTGTTGTTTTTTTGTCTTATTGTAGGTTTATTGAAGCAGATGATTGAAATGGCTGGACCTGCTCGGATTGTTGAGGCACGTTTATCATTTATTGTTTATGACGATCTTTATGTTTATGCTGTTTGAAATTATTTTCCATTTTTTATGATTTTTATCTTGTTTTATCTCTGATTTTTCACGGTGAAGAAAAAAAACACAATTCGTACATTTCATTAAAAAAATGAAAAATATTTTTATTTAATTTTATATATATATATATATATTTATTTAAAATATATATATATATATTAAAATATTTAAAACATATTATATATATATTTAACATATTTTATTTAATATTATATATAAATATTTTCTTTATTATATATATATATATTATTTAATATATATATATATATATATATATATATTTCATTCTATAGGATTTTTTTAAAAAAAAAATTCCCAGGGTAGCGATCTCCAAAGGCGGTCGCTATAGACTCCCTGTCGGGCAAAATTAGGGACCGCCAGTGGCGTTCGCTATAGGCCACCTACAGCGACTGCCAATGGCGGTCGCTAATCGTGCCCGACAGGCATCCTATAGTGACCGCCAAGCGGTCGCTTAAGGCCAGAATTTTGGCCACCTATAGAGACTTCCATTAGTGGTAGCTATTGGCCTACAGCGACGAATCTAAAGTGACCGCCAATGGCGGTCTCTATGCGGTCTCTATAGGCCTATAGAAACCGCCAATGGTGGTCACTAATGCCCGATTTTTTAGTAGTACCCCCCCCATAAGATTTGGGACTACTAATTCTTGAGTGGGTAATTATTCCCTTGTAATGATATATGCATATTGATTTATGGGTGGGGTATTATTCCCCTAGATGATATATTCGTATTGATTCGTAGGTGGGAATTATTCACCCAGATGATATATTAATTATAATTCATGGGAGGGGAATTATTCCTTCAATATGATATATGGATATTGTTTCTTAGGTGGGTAGTTTTTCCCTTAGATGATATCTCACTATTGTTTCTTTGGTGGGGAGTTATTCCCCCATATGATATATGAATATTTTTTCATAGGTGGTGCCTTATTCACATAGAAGTTATATTACTACTAACTCCTTGTTGGGGAACTCTTCCACCAATATGATATGTTCCTATAGATTCCTGGGTAAGATACAGTTCCCCATGATGGATTCATAACATGCTCAGAGACTTACATCACTAACTGAAAAAGTTATGGTCAATCTTGGGTGCCACCATCGAACCCTCATATCGATGATGATCAATTTACTTAAATTTATTTATTTATTTTATTATCATGAAAATATAAAATTTAGATACACTAAATTTAACATATATGTTAGGTACATGGTTGGTTATGGCCTACTAAGTTTTATAAACCCATTTCTTCAGTGGTCATAGAATATTGGTACCCAATATAACCTCATTATCACCAATATATATGGTATATGTGTAATGATAGATGATTCAGAAAGATAGATCCAATGGATTTAGGATATGGAACTAAGTTGGGACTCTAGACTGTATTTTTTTAGTGAATTTTAATTTATTTTATTCTATGATTTATGTGGTTTGACCATGAGATATCATATTAATGTATTTCTATTTATGTGGAATATTGAAATTTAATTTTTTATAGAAAATGTTGTATGATTTTTCTATATTTTCTTTTACATGATTTTAATTTATTTTATTATATATTTTGATGAGTACTTGTAGATTATTTCATTTTTCCTTTACTCTCATTTGAGTATATAGTCTCCCCGCATTTTCACCTTATGCTCCTACTTTTATTCAGTAGTCTTTAGAGTATGGGGTTCCATACCTGAGGTCACAGAGGGACCCATTCAGGTTACTGTATAGTGATATTGGTTGGGGATATAAAAAATGGGTTTATATAAGTTTTTATTATATCTTCATATTTGGATTATAGTCAAAATTATCTGATAGTAGCTATAAAATGTGATGGATGTTGTACCATTTCACTAAAAAACAACTGCATAATCTAAATTCTATATTACAAAAGCTTTTTGATTTATGATCTTTATTTTCAATGATATAGTTAGGTTGTTTATTGTTGAAAATAAAATTTTTGTTTTTTAATTTATTATTGATTTATTATTTCTCATGGTGTAAATCATCTTATGTTCATGCATAATATAAATCACATAGGTCCACATGATATGATCGAGATTGTTTATGATTTAGACACAAGATCTGGTAAAAGGAAATTACAATTAAATAATTTTGAATACATAAAGTGTCAATGAAAACCAATATGGTGTTTTCCCATACAGATTGTTGGTGGAAATATACTTAACCAAACGAAATAATTTTTTATGGGTACTAGTAATTAATTATTTTTCTTATTATTTGGTATTAGTTAAATATAATGCTTATATAAACATATAAAGTTTATTTATCTATAACATTTCAATGTTATGCCATCTAAAAGAACTAAAATTATAATAAACTCAATATGAGTCATCATTGTGAGATATTATATATGTATATATATACATGTATGAGATATTGGTCCATATGGAGGAAGAATGGAAGGTATATTCTCTGTGGGGATTAGTATTGAAGATTGAGTGGTTGCTTAATTGTGTGATTTTTTTATGGGTATATGAGATCCCTTGAGTGGGAGTATTGGTATGTGAGTTTTATTAAAAAATCATATATACGATCATGGGTGATGCTCAATGATTTGTGACATGTATATGAATTCATATGGAATAAGTGAAATAGACTAGTGTTATTGATATTTGACTTGGAATATTGGTGATTCGATGTCAAAATTGAGTGTTATGACATATTCATGTTATTTTTGAGATGATTTTTGATATATGAATATAACTTGAGAGTCAGTTTAGCCTAATATTTTGAGTGAATTTAGATATAGGATGCATGTGTCGATGATTAGGGTTATGAAATTGATGCATGAGAGGTGTTTTTAGGTATGTGAGATGCCTTAGGTATTGTGGGATTGAAACCAAAGGTAGTTATTTTTCTAATGGGTATAACATGAATGGGAGGCATGGTAAGCTTTCTAAACAGGTAGATAATCCATGAATTGATGAGATTATTATGACTGATATATTTCCTTATTTGGTGGATTAGGCATGTTAGTATAGTATTTATGGGATATGACTCAATATGGAATGAATCAAATTGTATGTTAGGGTAGTACATGGGAGTACACCTACTCAATAGTGTTTTTTAGAAATAGGGGCTAATAATAACCCTTGTAAGTCATTTTGTTAGATTCACTCTTTCTATGGGATCATATAATAATCTTTCATCAAACAGATGTTGTATGTGCGTTGGTGTAAACTAGTATAAGCCTACTGTTGATAAGATTTGATCTTTATTATGATATATTTTCATTGGATGACATGTAATGCATGTTGATGTGTGGATATTAATTGATTCCAATAATGAGGATAGTAGATTTTGTACGTTAGGAGACTCCTATGAATATATTATAGTGAAAATGTTAATTCATGGGGGATACATTTGATTCCTTCCAAGTGTGTACATGAAACAATTTTACATAACTAGTGAGATTTAATTTTAATATTTTTTAAGATTTTATTATATTGATAAAACATGATTAAGAAAGATATAAAATAAGTTGTCAAAGTGGATTCAAAAATAAGTTTTCTTAGAAAAGACAGAACTTACAAGTAAAAATATTTACATATTTTTATTTTGATAAAAGAAAAACCCTTGAATTTTTTAAGGTTTTTGAAAACATCGGTGAATTTTGGTGAATGTATGAAATTTTTTATCTTTATTGAGAAAGTAACTGGAACCTATATAAATTGAGTTGGTTTAATTTACTTCTCTATAATTGAAAAAATTCAGGTGGTTAAGGGATTCATTTGGTGTGTAGCAAGTTTTTTCCTAATAACCCTTGGTTTTAGGATCATAGAATATATGTTTAGTGTTGGGATTGAGGGGTTAGACATAAGCATAATGATTTCATAGTTTGGACTGTTTGAAGTGTGATTTGGTTTGCGGCCTATGGTGGATAGTGACATTACATGTAATTAACGTTATGAGTGGAGTTTTATATTAGGGATAAATTTAATAATGGAAATGAATAATATTACATCCATGGTGTTTAACCTATCATATTTTTAATAATATGTTGAGTTCTTGGGGACATTGATGAGAGTCAAGTAAATGTTTTTGAGATCTGGAAATTTCAATGTGACCCCTATATTTGTGGAATTTTTCTAGGGAATAATATTTTTAGTACATATTTTTAATGTGTTATATTTTCTTTTAAGGACATAACTCATTTTAAAAATAACATAGAGTCAGTATTTTTTCTAGAAAATTGGATAAGTAAAGGAAATATAAAGTGTTTTGAAAAGTGATGTATTCTAAAAAACACAATACATTATTGAAGATAGTTATATAATATTATATTATATGACTCATAATATGATGTATCATGGTTTAAGTAAAACAAATTTAGATTTAGAATTTTTTTTAAAATAAGGATATTTCACGTAATAGATAAATTGTTACACTATGATGGGTGTTTTTTTGGAACAATATCTCTAACATGAATTATTTTACATAGTTGGGCCATTTTTTTCAAAATACAACTATAAAACTTCAATGGTAAAAATAAAATAAAATTATATGTGAAAAAGAAGATAAGTTAAAATAGATTATATGGGGTAGTTTTTTATTTCCATTTTAATTGAAATTCTTATTTGAACATGATGATATTTCTTTGATTGAGAAAATTAGAAAATGGATATTACAAACATGAAGTCATATAGAATGAGTTTTTGTGTAATAAAAATATAAAATTTTTAAATTTAATTGTACATATTGATATAATAAAATAAATTATTCAAAAGTGATAGATAAAAAGAAGCAAAGAAATATCAATAATGAAAATCAATAAACGTCATGTTTAGTTGAACAATCTAAAATTATTAAAATAATTTCTATATCAGTGTATCAATGTTGGGGAAATTTAAATAACAAAAGTGTTCTTTGTAATGTTATTTCAATGATAAACCATATTCATTTATAATCCACATTATGAAACTGGTGTAATGTATGATATCAAGTGAATCCATATCATGTTGAGGATTATTCTTCTTATTTTGAGAGTTGATCATTGTAAAATCTATTATTCAAAATATTATTGTGTTTTTTTGTGTTTGAAATTATCATATTTATTAAAGTTATTATATATTACTATTATTTTTTAGGAATAAAAATAAATATGTAATTGTAATAATATATCCCTCCTCCCCTCTTAGTGATTTTCCACTAATCTTGAGGGTTTTTTCAAGTAGTTTAGTAGACTGGTTCTATTCAACTATTATCAGATGTTTGATGTTTTTAGAATAGAATTTCTTTCTATGTTAAGATATTTGGTACATTATTTATAATATAAATAAATACTACCAAAATTTATTGAATATTTAGGGTATTTATATATTGATGGAAAAAATTATTACATATGTAAAAATTATAGTTTTTCTTATTTATTATATATTAGGTTATATTTTTTGGGGTCTCCAACTAATTCACTTGTTCCACATGTTGAATTTTTCTCTATGAAAAAAACATATAGGAATAACATTGAAAATTATGGTCATGATTAGAATTTTTTTATATTATCTATTTCAAAAGAGTTTCTAAAGGAAAAATAGATCATGATATTTAATGGAATATAATGTAATTTATGAAATATCAATGAATTCATTGCTATAATAAATAATGATAAACTATTCATTTAGATGTTTAAGTATGAGGACCTAAAATTATGGAAGATAAAATAGTCGACGAGTTTGACACTCAATTTAATGAAATAGTGGAAACTGTGATAACTTTTGTGAAAAAATGTAGTATACAATGTTTTCTAATAAGATCATATACATTCATCTGAAAACATTGATAAAAGAGTCACATCACAAGGATATTGTGATCCAATTACAATTACATTATATGATTTAGATAATATAATTGAATTTTCAATTAGAATTATTAAAAAATTTATATTTTTTGAACCCAATGTGAGATTTAGTTTTATGTTTGTGAGAATATTTTTTGAAGTATTTGGATATGGTTAATTGAGTTTTTAATGGGTCCCATTATTTATTGTATAAGTATGAAAATTTAATTATTTAGTGTGTAATGTAGGTATGGGTTTAGAATTTTGTGTGATTGACATGTGACTTTCAATATAATTTTGAAAAATTAATGAGTTTATATGATATATTTCATCTTATAAAGTGTTAACTATTTCATATGATATTAGTAATACATTTAATATTAAAATAGTTTTTTATAAAAAAAAATAGGCGTCTTTTATTCAAATTAGGTACTCTTTCATATGAAAACAGCGTTTCTTACGAATCTAGAATACTTTTATATGAAACCATAATAATGTCATATGATGCTATAATTCATTCATAAAAACCCAATACCATTAATATGAAACGAACATTAATTCCTACAAATTCATTTCCTTTTATATAAAGTGGAGAGTTTAACTTAACAAATTAAATTCATATGATATGAATACGTTGTTGAGGATAATTTTATAAAAATCAAGAACATACCCTATGTATGTAAGGTTTTCATAATTTATAAAAATTTATTAAACTGAATATTCTAAAATTAATTATTCTAAATAAAGGATTAAGATAAAATGATTTTTAAGTCATGTTCCTTATCAATTAAACATATTGATCATTTAAATATATCATGATTCATGATAAAATTAAATTATGGTAGCCTTCACATCATGAATCTTGTTATGAAGTTGTTGGAGCATGAAGAAACTTAAATGTTGAAAATGGAATGCCACATCACAACACTATATTAATGTGGATTGAATTATAATTCTAATAGGGATCATTAATTATAAAATGAATAAAAAATCCAAAGATATAAGGAGTTTTAAAATGATGAATTGAGCAAGGTTAAATGTAAGGATGATTCATCATTTTATAGAGTTTTAAAATTAAAATATTATATATTTTCATTTTGATCAATGGTTTTAGTTTTCAGAAATCCTCTGACTACAGAATGGAAATCATTCAGGATTAATGGAATTCTAAATAATGTATTATAGAGATTATATTCACACATATTATGAGAAAATAAATAAATAAATAAATATAAATGATGTGTTTTATAATTTATAATTGAATTAGAGGATATTGTATTATGCTAAAGATCATATGTATCAGGGATATATATGAACAAAAGGAAAGACATCATTTTTTTATGCAAGGACTCATGCATGAAAATATCATCCTAAAAAATAGTGGATAAAATACAACATTCATTTTTATTATTGAATCTATTTTAGAAGTTGAATTATTATCAGAATAGGTACTATTAATTTATGCCAAAGAATCTAATAGAGAATATGATATACGATTCAACAAAGTGTGAATATATAATATGACGTCTGGTGATACTAGGATAAATAATTCCCTACACTAGTGTTTTTTTATTGTACTTGTTAAAATATGTAATATTCAATTAATTTTTATAATATATATAAAGCCTATAAAGATTCAAGGATATACAATATTCATCTCTTGTAATAATATTCATTATAATAAATATTAATTTCATAATACTGAACCTTAACTGGTTAAGGATTATGTTTTAATATTGAAGTCACGCCTTTTAAATCTTTATGTGTTGTGAATTCATAAATTTTTGTCCCATTCATGGTTAAAGAGAGTTCATATATATTAGTTATAAACCTTAAAATTCATATATGTGTTATTAAAGGTAGGATTTGTAAAAGTAGTACCATTAATCCCATCTACTCAGTGTGAATCAACTAGTTTTGGAATTTTAATTTTTTATTAGGGAAAACCAGGTTTACTATGAGATCCTATAATTATAACAAAATATATAGAGTACATGTTTTTGAATAGTAGAGTAGTTCCATTTTCTGACCGAATAACCATTCATTGGTGGAAGAAAATAATATAACCGTATATATTATTACAGGGTCACGAGGTCAGTGATTCTATAAAATCATTTATTTACACCTTGAGATAGATTTAATTTTACTAATTTCAATCAAAATGAATTTTTAGGTAGATGAGAATGCCAAGAATCAATTTTATATTCCTTATATAATAAAGTATACACATAATTTATGGGACTAAAAACTGATAATGAAATGTGGTGAAAGAAATAAAAAAATTTTGAGGAGAATTTTATGATCATAGAAGTCAAACTACATATTTAGAGAGTCAAATTTGATGATATGAAGATGGATAAATATATGAATTCTGATGACCATTTAACCAAGGTAAATATTTTTTTTTCATATTATAGGTTTTAGATTGAATCTTGATGATTTTATATATGTTAAAATATTAATTATAATATTTTTAGGTATATTAAGTCTAAAGGATTCAGTTTTTGAAATAGGGAATATCTTTTCCTTGGTGAATTACACAATTCCCTTCTTAATTATGAAAATATAAAATATTTATCTATTAATCAAAATGATAAAGAGGAAATCTGCATTAGAGACAAAAAAATAAATAGTGATGAGTTTTAAGTTGAATTGAAAATTGATTCCTATAAATATGATGAGAGTTATAAAAATAAATAAATGGTTCTGAATTTTACCCTTCAAAATTTTAAAAGTTTTATAGGAAAATAAAAGAGAAAACTCCCACATAAATTCTTCAGTGTGGTGGGATTTGAAATTTTGTGACTGATTATCCAAGGAAAAAAATAAAATTATGGAATATTAATAAGATGAGTATGAGGAAAATCCTCAAATAAATTAGAATTTAAAATCTTATAATAAATTTATTAAATCAAATAAATGAAATAGAATTATTAAAATAAGAAAGAAGATTTTTTTTCTTAGTAAAAAAATGATTGTTCATATTTAATAAATTTTATTAGAGAATATTTTTATAGAAATTAGATCACATTAATGGAAAATATTGAATAGAAAGAAGACTACTCAAATATTTAAGAAGGATGATTAGGAGGAAAAGAGACATATGTAGATCATATGATGAGAAATTAACATGACAAGTGTCTTGAGAAAAACCATCAAATCCAGATGGAATATAAATATCTTAAAAATCATGTGAATAATAATAATAAATATGATGAATATTTTTACACAAAAAATTAACTTATTTTGGATATGATTCTTCTCAAGGTTAAAGAGGATGAGAAAGAAATAATATTAAGGGTTTATAATAAAGGTATTGTTGTTAGAGAAATAAAACATATTATGATGGAGTCAATGTGTTTTAAGTCTGAGAAAAACCTTTTGAAAATGATTTAGGACTATAGAAATTATATATAAGTTAATGTTGACTCATCTTAATATTTTGGGAATTTTTGTATTCATATACGTGTAAAATATGCACATGTAACATCTGAAAATGTCAAATATGTTTCAAGAAACAATTTAGGTTCTAAATACAAAACACGTATAACCTAGGTTATGAAAACTCATTAGAATTTGAGCTAAAGAGAAAAATAAGGGTACAATAGTCATAAGAATATAAATTATTTAAAAACTAAGAATAATAGTACTAGAAATATTTAAATACACTATAAATAATTTCATAAATAGACTCTAATAATTTTATGGAAGAACCAATTTCATGTTATAATGTTGGTTTTGTGATGATTATGTGTACAAATAATTTTTTTTATCGTACAATATGTCTCTCCCATGAAACCAAATGGCTAGAATCTAGGGTGGGTATATTGAAAAAACAAAAATAAAAGAGCTATGATAATAAATATTTAGAATGAAAACTCATATGTGATGTTTATCCAAAATAGGTTTAATAATCATGAAGATATTAGAGGAAGATGTGATCATCAAGGTCACTATATAGAATAATGTATGGCCATGATTACAATTAAACGACCATAGAATACTAATGGAAGTAATTATCAAAAAAAAATCATGTCTAATAAGTCAACCAGTATTAACATGGATCTCACAAAAATTTAAAGGAGAAAGTAATGAATCCTTAATAGTGACTACTCATCACACATGATAGGATACACGAATGTGTATAAAAATATTAGATATCAATATGATGGTATAGTGATTTTTCTAAATGTAAACTCTTAGAAAATTGGAGGTATTGAAAAATCTAAAATTAAATGCCAAAACCTTACATCAGAATATAGTTTATTTTTTAATGGGCAGAAAACAATTACTGAACGTTAGTTAGTTGTGTGATAAAGGTAATAAGCTTATTTTTTAAAGAAAACATTTCATCATCAAGAAGATAAAATATATAAATGTTATAAATACATATAAAAACCAATGGAATTTTATTTAGACTGAAGAAAAAAAATTCTAGAAATTTGAGTTCAAAAGATGAGAAAAAATACAACATGTCCTCTAGGGTCATTTTCTTCATAAAACATTATCAAAAAAATTAAGGGGGAAATTTCAGGATATATAACCTTTCTCAAAAGTGAAAGTGAAGAAATTTTTGTGAAATTAAAAAAATGGGAAATAACTCAAGGTTATTATAGAATGGTGAAAATTCAGTCCACAATTTCTCTTTAGTTAATAAATTTATATTTTAGTGGACCCATGAGACACAATTACACTCATGGTGATCTATAGTTCATAACATTTACTTATGAAATTATCATAATGAAAAAATTGATGTTTATAAATAAAAAATCATAATTAGTGGACAAAATCATGAATTTCATTAGAATAGTTGATAAATGATAAGGATCTGAATTAATAAATTCAAATCTAATTGAAACACCCTAAAATATATTTTAAAATAATAACTAGCTTGATAACTTATGTAACATGCAACATCGAGCTTTATGTAAAGGGAGATATTTTATAAAAATATCATTATTTAAATTTGGTCATTATAAAATAATCATTTAATTAGAAGGAATGAGAACGAGTAACTACATTATGAAATATATTTATAATTATCTTACTCAACAAAAAAATTATTTATTAATTCTTAGGAAATAAGAACTCATTTTTTTGTATGGGAATATTATTCTTCAAACAAGCATTTTATTCAAAAAATATATTACATTAAATTTTGTGTCTGTAGATTATAATTAATTTATAAACCTTTTATAAATTATAATTTTTAAATTAAATATTATTTCCAAATCATAATACAAAATTAACTTGGGGTGAAATTTTAGGATTTTTCAGAAATGATGGATTTTTCTAGGAATTTTTAAAATACCAATTTTTCAAATATAATCATTTATTTTCATTAAATAGATAAATTTCAAAGTATAATTATATTTTTTATTTGGTACTAAAGTGACATATGGTCCATTTTATTTTTAAAAATAAAATTAAATCCATTTGAATCAACAATTTTCATAACTTTTATAAAAGTTAATTTTTATTTATAAAACACAATTCTCTAAAAAAATGTTTTTGTTTCATTTTAGAAATTAATTTTAAGATTTATTTCTTTCACATGTAGAGATTTAATATTTATAATTTATACCATATTTATAATCAGTGTTTTTAAATTTTATAACTACCACACTTTTATTTGTGGCCATTATAAGTAGTAACCGTGGTAAATATTTTTCACATCATTAACGATAAAATTGGTAAAAATGGTTAAAACCAAGTGATAGGAACCAAATTCAACCCAAAACATTTTTTTAATTTAATTATAAATATAAATTATGCAATACTTATCCCAAATTATAATGTAATTAATTTTTTTACCAATTTATCTTGATAATTACATTTATATTTTTTATGTAAATAAAATTCCAAAACTGTCACTCTTGACTTTAATGTTGAAAAAATATTTATATAAAAACTAAAGTATGATAAAATTGTTTCTAAATGTTAATTTTAAATATTTTATAGTTATTTATCATAGTAATTTATTTTCATTTTTTAGTAATAAAATAATTGCCTAAAATTTTTACACAACCTCGACATAGTGGTTGTACTCGCAGTAAAAATATCCTAGAAATGATTTAAAAAATATAAAAGTAATATTTTTTGGATGAGTTTTAGTTCCTAAAGAATTTTAAAGATGAATATATCATATTATGTATGTGCTATTTTTTTATATTATAAATTCATTATAGTAATATTTTCATTGAAGTCAAACAAAATGAATTGTGTCAAAATAACCTTGATGGTATTTTATGTCAAATAATATTTTAATGAATTATTTAAAAATCATTAAAAAATTTAAATAGGAAAATTATGATGATAAAAAGTCAAAAACTTTATCCATTTGTGATTTATGGTCCATTTCTCACCTTTTATGTAAAATTATAATCCATTAATATTGAAAAATTTATTATTGTTGTTAAGGTTAAAATTGGTTTCTTAAGGGGTTAAACCAAAAGATAAGGTTTAAAATGATATATAAAACTATAAAAATTTCATTCGATAATTATGTAAAGTTAATAACCAGCTTATTTTATAATTATTATCATTTGGGACCTTTTGACAAGATTTAGTGACAAAAAATATTATAATATTTCATGTATTTCCAAAAAATGACATCAATGATATATTAAAATAAATAACATTTTATTAATTTATTTAAAATACATTAAAATTGTATATTTATCAATGTGAATTACATATGGTTTTATGTTTTAACTATGGTACATTTATGGGTAAATTTTCATTCTATGTTATCTTTCTTGACCCCTAATGTGAAAAAAACAAAGATATCATAGTAATCATCAAAAGGGTTAAAAAGGGGTCCAAACAATGTGATAATGGTAGAAATCACCTAAAAAGGAAAGAATATTATATGATATTATTATAAATCATACTCATTTTATCTTGTAATTATATCAATTTTTGAGAAATTTTTCAACTAAATTAATTTATATTAATTTTAATTCTTTATGTAATTTCAAGAATTCCGCTTCCGTCACATATAATAGGGAACCCCTCATATCTCTTATTTAATGTAATTTGAGCCTTATAGATAAAAAACCATAAATTTTCTCTTTCCAACTTCACTAGAAATTAATTATAAGTACTTGTATTTTTAATATCCCATTCCAATATTCCATAAGATGAGATTAAAAGTAATTATACCGGAGAAGGGAGAATTGTCACTATAAACTCATTCAAATTTATTTATTGTTGTATTTATTATAAGGTTTTTTTAACAAGATAAAATAATAATTCCGTTATTATAAAAACATTTTTATGTTATTATGGTTATGTTAAAACCATTTACATCAGTTTTTTCATCCAACCAACTGTAAAAACAGCCCTCATGCGTATGTATGGATTTTCGTATGCACATAGTAGTGTAATATGATTTTCATTATAATTTTAATTTGACAGTTATAAATATATAACTTATAAATATATATTATATAATAATTATTTTCTATTTATAATATAATAAATTATTTCTTACCTTTTAATCCATTAGAAAATAATAACATCGATATTATGTACATGTGGATTACCACCTCCCTAAATCTATGTGATTAATTTTCATTGTAAACTTTATCTGGTAGTAATAACGATAGATTATATAAATATATATTTTATATATGATATCATAATGATTCTATAAATTTTAAATTTTATTTACCTTTCTTATGATCCATCCTTTTAAAAAGTGAAAATTTCATTCATGAGTACGTATGACCTACCATCTCAGTGAATGATGTAATTATTTTTATGTATTTCCACATTTCATGGATGGTTTTATATATTTATATAATGAATATATTTTATATTTATAAAATTATTTCAATTTTGGAGTTACTTTAACCAAAAAAAAGTTAAAAGAATTGAAACTACTGAATCAAAACTTATATGAACAATAAAGTAGTTAACACCCAGTAACAATGATTATAATAAGTAATTATTATTAAATGGGTAGTTAAATTTTATAAGTGGGTCATACAAGATATTATAAATATGAAAATTGTTCGTTCATAAATTAATAACAAGTTTATAACCATTACAACTGACTTTAAATCATGTTCAACAAAGGGGAATCATGAGCTAAGGGATTTCATCTCAATTTACATTCATTGAAGCATATTTTATTGTTATATAACTAGTTTCTTTCTTGTACTATATATACTACCATTTCATAGTTTATATAACAAATCCTTCATCATTAATGGTATTTTATTATGTAATTCAAATTATATCTCCCAATATGGATCTTACATGAAATTTACCTAGTGGTAGGGGTTTCTTAACTCAATTTGCATTCATTGAGATATACTTATACTTAATTGAATATTTTATGTCATGATTATGTTCCAAAAAAACATTTTATTTTGTTATTTTATGTTTTAAAATGTTTTCTATACATACATTTGATTATAAATAACCACTTAATTGACTAATTCACATTCCAATGATACGATCTTTGTAAGGGTTCTTCATCTCAATATTATTTATTTGAGAAATGTTTGATTTTATGAATCATTTTTGTACAATAGGTGTATATACATCCCATTTTTCAAGTCACATCATGTATCCTTCTTAATTAATAGTATGTAAAGTTAAAACACAAACTATTTCATGCAAGGGTTCCTTATTCGATCTTTAACAAGTTAAAGTGTTTTATTTTACAATATCATAATTATTAATGATATTTTTTTATTTTTAAATTTTTGGATATATAAGATATTTCTATATTTAATCCAATATATTTAATTATTATCTATTTATTTCTAGAAACTATAATGTTTTCATCCATTTTCATCTTTTTATGTACCTGTTAAATTAGAAGGATGTTTTTATGGAAAAAAAACTTTTTTTCTATTGATTGAGGAATATTATAATTCCATATCCATATTCTAAAAATAAAAAAATTATTTTCAACAATAAATAATTAAAGATAATTTTATTTTATTTTAAATTTCAATAAAAATGTTTCGAGAGAATCTTCTTATAATATTTTGAACAATGTACTTTTTCTGAAGGTATGAATAGATTGCTTATTTTAAAAATTTTGGTTTGAACAAAATTTATCACCACTACGACAACAAAATTATTTGAATCGTCATTTATAAGTATTAATTTTTCGTTTAAATTAAATTTTATCATTTATATTTAGAAAAAAATAGATTTTATGTAAGTGATTTTAATGTTAAAAAATATTATTTTACTCAATAAGGGTTTTAAATATATTTTTATCTTATTTATATTCATAAATTAAGAAATCTATTTATTTTACTTAAAATACATAACAATATGTTGTATTGATACCATCCTTATTCTTTTACTAGGTGGCATATGATTAGTTTTACTGGGGAAAGTATTAAAATTTTGTATTCTAGTTCTTCTAATATAGATACTCTTTTATTATTATGGAATTGTTATTAAGTTGTATAATTTATTACTATGATGAATGAATCAGTCTTAGTAAGTGATACAAGGGAATTTTATATTCCCTCAATGTATTGGTATGTCTCATGAAATAAACTAATTTGGGAATTTGGAATATACCTAACCTATTTATGTATATTGTCATGGAATAATTCTTTGACAGTAATATTTTGATTTTTGGAACTATGGGATCTATCATTATAAAAAAGATGTTTTTATACATGTTTTTATTTATATATTTATGTCACACATGGATTTATCCCCCTTTTATTTTATTAGTTATCTGGAATATTTTTTTATTTATGATCATGGGATATTATTCATTTCATATTTACACACGATAAATTGTGTTATACATTCCCATATCGATAATTTAATCGCACCATTATTTTTCATCTTTCCCTAGGATAAGAAGATTGGATCTTTGAGTGAATTCAGGGAAGCATAATATTTATTTTCACTATG
The DNA here is from genome assembly GCA_963277665.1 of Viscum album. NCBI lineage: Eukaryota > Viridiplantae > Streptophyta > Magnoliopsida > Santalales > Viscaceae > Viscum > Viscum album. The sequence continues at coordinate 1,583,443,570 of OY728141.1, read as the reverse complement.
TTTTATATTTTATGTCCAATATAAAAATTGGAATCATATGTGTAACTAGTTCTTTAATAAAACTAAATTATTCAGTCCTTTTGGAAGAACTCGCTGTTTGAGTATATATTGACCCTCATTATGGTGAATGGTGAGTGTTCCACTACTGTGCACTGAATTTCAATCACATAGGAGATGTGTTTTGGTTAAATCACATTTTTGTTATTAACTATTATGATTAATGAGAGAATATAACATATTCAAACCAATAATGTTCTATAGTGATATGGTATATACCTGAAGTGTCTTTTGATAATAATTCTAATATTGGGAATAATTTTAATTACATGAAACCCTCTTTTAGGTTTTATGTGATTGTATTTTGACATGATTAAGAATATTTTAGGAGACATTTATGGGAATAATTACATTTGGGTTAGTATATATTTTAGTGAAAATGTAATTTGATGAATAATGCTTTTAAATTTTGTGGAAATAATATTAAAGTTATTGAAAACATTTAGGTTTAATATGATCATTGATTTTGAGGTTACAGTTTCTATAGCATCATAGCGGTAATGTTGACCTATAATCCAACAATTATATCAATGTTAAAATCCTAATTTCATCTTTTTTTATAGATTTATTATAAGTTGATTTATTTTTTGATGGGATGTATGACCGTTTATATAGTATGAGTTAAGTGGTGACATCCAAGAAAACTCTGAAAAAGTGGTGTGTTGGTGATGGCCCAAGTTGTCTTAGTGAAGAGGTGTTAGAAAGGGGGAAATGCATTGTACAGGATAGGCGTTCTCTAAAAATGAAAGTGGAGAATAGATGGGTGATATCTTGAAGGTGATGGTGTTGGGTGTGATGATCATCTGATGAATGTTAGGGATGTGTTTAGCTGTTGACTATGGAGCGTGTAGTGAGAAGGAATGTTGGTGTAGATCATGTGAGCAATGATCTTTAGCAAAGTTTTGTGTAGCACATAGAGAAAATCCCAATGGTCCTGTTTGGTATATGTATTGAGATTCATGTCCACTAGGAATTTAGGCTAACAATATTAAAAATAAATAAGGCTTGATGGGTGGGTTATCCCCTGGGGGATATAACCTATGTTTTCGTCCTGTTTGTGAGGCCTATGTGTGTGTTTGATGTAATTATAACCCCAAATAACCTAATATATATATATAGAGGTAATTATGGTAGATTTTGATAAGAGTTAGTTTATTTTTGGAATATATTAGATATATAAACATGGGATTGAAATGAAATTATTACCTAAGTTATTAATGTTATGTAAACTATACATAAAATATTATATGACTATGGTAGATATAATTTTATTAATAAAGAATCAGTTATTTTATAAAATCATATATGATGTTATTATTGATTTATAGTGATTAGGATATTTATGGTTATTATTTCATATTTTTTGGAGAATAGGATTAGGAAATATAAATGTTTGGTTTATGACTTTATTAAATATTGCTATTATATGAAGATAATAGTTTGGATGATCTAGAATATAAAAATATAAAAAATTATTTTGTATTTTTGTGTTTGGAATTTTATTAGACATATTTGAGATAAGACTTTTTATGAAATATTTATGAAATATATTAAGTTGATATTTGAGGGATATTGTTGATATTTTAGATGATAATGTATTATATTTATCTATATTGAAGACTGGTATTAACCATTTTGGTTTATTACTGTAAAGAATTAATTTTATTTGTTTTATAGATCTTATGATACATTAAAATTTATATTAAATTCTTGAAGCATGAAAAATTCATCTTGAATATTCATTTCATAGAATTAAAGATTAAGTGGAAATGCATCAAATCATAACCAAAGGATAAATTAGTTCTTTTGAAATAGAAATAAATAAATTAACTAAATTTAATCATATTATATGTATTGATAGTAAATGAATCATTCAACTATAAGAAAATTACCTTGAAATAAAGGTGTTGTCATTTTTCCTTCATCTTTTATGAATTTATAATCTTTTCACCCCTCACTGATTTATAGATTTATAGTCATTAACTATCTTAGGACCATATTCCATATCAATCTCTATTAATAATTAGATGTCTTTTTATCCTCCATATCTATAATTTACCTTCCTACTAATGTTATCATTATCTAGGAACCTAATTATGTGTTATTTTTGGTGACCTTTATCATTCATTCATCCCCTATTTAAATGAATTTTGATAATCCCTCTGTATATGGGTTTTAAAAAAAGCCATTTTCAAAAATTGAAACATTGATGATTGAGATAAAAATTCGAAATTTCAATTTATTTAAATAGGTATTTTAAAACCCCAAAAATTTTGTTGAAAATAATTATATGCATGATATCTTACTTAACACGCTACACTGAGCTTTACTATAAATGGGAAATATTATAAAAATATTATTATTTAAATTTTATTGTTATAACATTATGGATGAATTTTAATATATGAATATAAGTTAAAGAGTTGTGAAATATATATATATAATGGTTCTAATCAATAAAAATTCATTGATTAATTATTATTAAATAATCAATGAATTTTTATAATAACCAATTTATGCTTCAAAAAGGCATTTTATTCAAAAATAATTTCTATTTAAATTTATTCATAGAAATTATAATTTGATTTTAACATATTTAGAAATTTTATTTTGTAAATTTAATAACATTTTTGAAATAATTATATCAAAATTAATATTGGATGAAATTTTATTATTTTTTTAAAGTAATTTATTTGTTAGTGAGTGGTGAAAGTACTAATTTTTTGAAATAGAGTCAGTTCATTACATTAAATAAATAAATTTAAGACCCCAATATATTTTGGACTTGTTATTAAATTTAAATATGATCTATTTGATTTATAATAATATAATACATTCTATTTCAATAATAAATATTCATGATTTTGGTATGAGCTAATTTTTATTCATAATACTGCTGTTTACAAAAAATATATTTTTATTTCATTTTAAAAAAAATTTAAAATTAATTTCATCCATTTAATGATGTTTAATGTTTAAAATGGATACCATATTAAACATTAATATGTTAAAATTTGGAAAATTGGTCCCTTTCATTTTGGGTTATTATGTATAGAAACTATGGTAAATATTTGTTACCTTTGTAAGGGTAAACTAACTAAAACTGGAAAAAAACCATGAGATAAGGTCTCAAAATTATCCCAAAACATGAATTAATTTTAATTTATTGGTTAATAACGACCATATACATATTAAATTAATAAATAAGGAATTTTGGTGCAACATTACCTTGATAATGAGATTTATATTATTTTAAGAAAATAAAATTCCAAAATGTCACTCCCTTGAATTTAATATCTCCAAAATGATTGTGTAAGGGGAAAAAGAGGATAATTTTCATTATAAATTTTAATTTAAAATATGAATTTATTTTTTTTATATTAATTTATTTTTAATCTTTTGTGATGAAATAATTACCTTAAAATGCATATACAGTGCCGACATATTACTTGTGCAAGTAATTGAAAAAACATGTTAAGGATATTTAAAACACTAAATGTAATGATTTTTGGATGAGTTATAGTGACCCACTAATTTTATGGAAGAATATAACATATTATATATGTTTTAATTCTTTATATTTTAAAACTATTACTATATTCTTGTCATTAAAGTCCATGTAAATGAATAGTTCCTAACATGTCATTAATGAAATTTTATGATAAATTGTATTTTATTAGATTTTTTCAAAAACATGAAAGAGGATAAATTTTATTAAAAATGATCTAAAAATTTATCCTATAAAAATTTATGATATAATTTTATCCTCATTGGAAAAATTATAACCCATTAATATTCAAATAGTCAATATTGTGGTTAAAGTTAAAATTTGTTAAGCAAGTGGTTAAAACAAAAGATAAGGTTTAAAATTATATCTAATTCTGTATAAATATGCTTTAATGGTTATCTTCACACTATAACTTATTATATTCTAAATTATTTCATTTTGGAACAATTTTATATTATTCAGACACATATAATATTATAACATTCCATATATTTCTAAAAATGACATTAACATTATATTATAATAGACAACTTTTTTATTAAATGATTTAAAATCTATAAAAATTTTATACTCTAATAATTTAATGATATATGGTTTCAAATATCAAACATGACCCATTTATCTATTAAATTTCCTTTTATAGTATCTTTATTCACCGTTAAAGAGTAAAAAATATTGATATAAGGTAATCTTTAAAATAGTAAACATGGGGTTTAGATAAAGTGATAAGGGAGAAACCAACATCTAAAATTATAATAAATTTATTTTATATGAGTATTTAGACTCATACTATTATTATATTTTAATTATATCTATTTTATCCATTTTTTCAAGGAAATTAGTTTATATTAATTTATTATAATAAGTTATTCAAAGAATGACCATACAGTAACTTATAAAAGGGAAGCCATCCTTTATCTTATTTACACCACAATGAGACATATTGATTGACCAAAAACTATCCGTTTATCTTCAAAATTTCATATAACTAAGAAGAGGTTCTTTTCTTCTTAAAATACCATCCCAATAATCCTTAAGAATTTATCTAAAGAAGTTTATAGAAGAATAGGTCATCATTTTTACTAACTAGTTCATATTTCTTTATTCTACAAGATCCTAAAAATATATTGTACTAATTAAAAATTATAATTAAATTACAATAAAAATACATATATGTTATTATTGTTATGGTAAAACCATATTACATCTTCTTTCCATCCTATGAAATGAAAAAACATCACTTTTTTTGTTTGTATAGATTACCATCCCCATATAGTAGTGTAATTTGTTTTTTATCACAATTTTAATTGAATGGTTATAAATATTGATCTAATGAATATATATGATGTTTATGATAAATTTATTCTTCAATAATTTTAATTTTAAATTTTCATTCTTACCTTTCAATATGTTGAGAAATGATAATGTCACTAGTGTGTTCATGTGGACTACCACCTCCACGAAGTGCTGTGATTAATTTTTCTTTCCTAGTTTATATGGATGTATATGAGGACATATTTATTGAATATATATTATATATGTGATAAAATAATTATTTTTAAAGGTGAATTATTATTTAACATTCTTTCATTCCATCTGTAGAAAAAGTAAAAACAATGTTCATGTGTATGTATAGCCTTTTTTCTCCATAAAAAATATAATTACTTTTTTATATATCCTCCTTTAATAGATCATTATAAATGTGTATATAATTAATATATATTATATTTTTATAATAATTATAATTCTGTATATTAGGGAACCATTGTAATACTGAAATTATCGAAACTACCAAACCAAATAACACATGTAAAATGAAATAGTTAACAACCAGAAAATATAATTATAAAAACAATAATTAATAATAAATTGGTGTCAAATGTTATAAGTGAATAAGATATGATATTATAAATATTAAAAGGGTCCTTTATTAAATTTAAAACAACTTTAAAACCATTATATATAAGTTTAAAGCATGTTCTATAAAGTGAAAGCATGCGGCAAGGGTTTCATCTCAATTTTCATTCATTGAGGAATATTTTAATGTTTTAAAGCTATTTTGTATTATATGGTGTATATAATTTCCTTTTTATATTTTATATAATTCATATTTCATACTTCATGTTATTTTAGTTTGAAATTGAAATTATTTTATCTAAGGGGATTTGAAATGAATATTACCATGTGATGAGGGGTTTCATAACTCAATTTCCATTCATTGAGTTATACTTCAACATTACAGATTGTTTTGTTCAAATACTATATGAGAAATTATATTTAATTTTAATATTATATATTTCGATATATTATTCTTGTATTCAAATTTGTTACACATAATCAGTTCATGGATTAATTCTCACACCAATTCTACTATCTGTGTAAGGGTTATGTGACTCAATGTTTATATTTTGAGACATGTTTCATGTTATGAAACTATTTGTTTATAAGATGTATATATACTACCCTTTTTACATGTAACATCTTGAATACATATTAATTCATGGTATCTAACGTTACAAATATTATTATTTCATTCAATGGGTTTTTTATTTGAATGTAACCAATGTGTTTAGGGTTCATTTTGTAATCGCATAAATAATCGGGATTATTTATGATGAAATTCCCATTAAGGTAATTATATGTTATTTATATCTTAAAAACCATATATTTTATTCTCCTATTTTTTTCTATAGATTACATTTTTTCTTTAATTGTCCTTTTTTATTCTCTTAAGAGGTGAAAAGAAGGTTTCTGGTAATTTCAATTTTTGTAGGTATAGAATATTTTTCATCCATGTAAAAAATTTCTTTAAAAGGTTTTAAAAAATAATATTAATATTTTATAATTATTTACTAATGAAATTTTCACACATTTTTTAATTTTTATAAAAAAAATTTAAAAATAATCGTCTAGTTATTTTTGGAAAATGGTACTTTTATCGAAGGTATGACTAATATATAATTTTTAAAAGTTCTAGCATGAAAATAATTTTCCTCTATTATGAACACTAATTAATTTGAATTAACCATTAATAGTTTCCATTTGTATTTTCAAATAAAATATTTGTCTAAATTTTATAAATTTTTTAGATTTTTAAAATCTTAATTCAAAGTAAAAAAATACAATTTCCAACATGAATGTTTTTAATGATCATTTTCGGGTATTTCTATTAATCAAAAACAATAAACTACTATTTTACTTAATATATACTAGGATATGTCTTAATGATACCATACTTATTATTTAATTGGAAGGGTTTTGATTATTTTAGTAGGGAATGTATTGACATTATATATTCTACTTCTTCCAATGAAAATAGTTATTGGTTATTAAGGTATATTGAAAACAAGTTGGTATTTATAAATAAATTAAATTATAAATTATAAGTATAAAAAAACAATGCAATAATAGTTTAAAATGGATATTATCAAGTTGAAGGTGTTTATTTTGAGAAGTTCGTGGCTCTAATTATATGAATAGATACCATCATAATGTTACTATTAGTTATAGCTCATAGGATGTATAGAATATTATAGATGGTTTTAAAATCTTCCTTCTTTAATGGTGAGAGATAATTAGAATTTTATATTGAGAAAAATAAAGGTTTTAACCATGAAAGATATCGTTATTAAGTATTATAACCAAATAATAAATTATGTGGATTGAAATAAGTAATAAGGGACTGGTATTTATGAACAGAAATATTTTCAAAAAACATGTAATTTACAAAAGTAATGGTGAAAACAACTTGTATATTAAATAAATCATAGAAGGTAATATAATATTAATTGTTTCTATTAATGATATCATTTTTATGGGATCCTTATACATTATAAAAATGTATTTTAATACAAATTATGACAATCATTACTATTTCCTTTATAATGAGATGAGATATTTATTCGGATTATAAATGGTGAATGAAATAAACTTTAATCTTCCTTTCCTGAGAAGAATATACTAAATAAATGTTCAAAATATTTGAAATTAAAGATTATAAACTTATATATTTACCTATTCTTATGGGTGTGAAAATATAAAAACATATAAATGGTGATTATGTGGACAAAAGGTTGTTCAAAACTATGATTAAGAGATATCTTTACCCCCACTACATCTAGACTTGATATGGTATATTTTGTGAGATTGTGTGTTAGATATCAAATAACTAGCAAAGAACTTATTTTATAGGAGCTAAACATGTTTCTAAATACACTAAAGGGAAATCAAGATATGGGATTCTGTAAAATGAATGGGATAAAATAAATAAATTTGGATTTACAAATGAAAATTTGGAAAATTATTATGATGATATAAGGCACACTTCTAGTGTAATATTATTTCTATGATAATTATTTGTTTTCTCAAACCTAAAGAAGTAAAATCCATTTACATTAAGAACTGTAAAAGTTGAATATGTGGATTCTACATTTTTTTCACCCATATAATATGGATGAAGATAATCTTTATTATTTGAGGGTGAATATTGAAAAACATCTCATATATTTATTTGGTGATCAATGTGTAATTGACCTTTCTAAAAATTCATTGGAACACCCAAGGTCAAAGAACATTAATATTTAGTTTCACATAATTAAAGATAGAGATACAAATAGTAATATCAAGATGGGATTCATTCTTTCCGAATATGGTGTTCTATATATTTTCACTAAGTTCATGTTCAAATAAAGGTTTAAGACTCTATGACTGAACTTGAATGGTAAACCCATCCCTCTCCCATGAGAATATTTTAAAGGACTTCCATATCGCCATTGATTTTTTTTCTCAAATGTGTAAAAGTGGGTTAAAAACTCTCTACTTATATGATTTTATGGGAGTTATGTGATATTAAATTTTGAATAGGTTTGGTTTCTATTTTTATCTATTTTTAATTTACTAGATATGTTTATTATTAATGGGGGATTTAAAGTAGTGAATGAATTGATTTTCAAGAAGAGAAATGCAATTACATGGATAAAATTTTCATATAATTGATGGATATAGGTCTCTAAAAACACTACATTATCAAATTATGGGGGGTCAAGATAAATATCATGTGAGATACTTTATGATCTGTTTTCACATGAGCTAATTAGATTCCTGAGTAATAGTTCCATAAGGTATATTAAAAATCTAAAGAGGTAGATTGAATTTCCCATTATAATTTTTTAAAATGGTTCTATTTTTGGCTAAACATGCATGAGATTTATTGAAAAGTATGTGAGAACATTTATTGTTGTTTTTGGAGATAGATTTTGTATATTTGAAAGGGTTTGGTGCTTTGATCCAAAAGTTATAAATTTATAGTGTTTAACATGTTAAATGGATAAGTGGTGATAATTTTGTATTATAGCCTTCTGAGTCAGAGTTTAGTTTTGTAAAAGGAATGGGTTTTCATGATAGATTGTGTGTTGTGAAGTGGTAACACTTTCATACAATATTGGTGATACCTTTTTCTAACAAAAATAGGTTTTTATATGAAAAAACATCTTCTATATGAAGTAGTGACTCTTTTATATGAAAAAATTAGTTTATAAAAAATTAAAATACTTTTATAAAAAATATGAATCATTTCATATTAAATTTGAATTATTTCATACATTATCAGTTAAGTTTTTACAAAACCAGTATAATTATTATAAATAAAATGAATTTTATAAAAACTAGAGAGGCTAACTTACAAAATGAAAGGACTATAATATGAAGAATTAGTTGAGTGGTATATTTAAAATGGGAATAACACACAAAATGTTCATAAGGATAAAAAACATTACAAAAAATCATTAACTAGTAAAGATAGAAATAACTATTCTAAATACTTTTGTTAAATTTTGTGATGATTAATTCCTATTATTTATGGATTGAAAAACATAATCATATAAATGTATAATCATAGAATATGAGATTAAATGACAAAATCCTTCGGATCATGGATATTTTTATGATGTTGTGGAAGGATGAGATACCTTCCATTCCTTAAAGGGGAATTCCTCATCATAACATTATGCTAGTATGGAAGGAACTCAAATTCACCAACATTTTAGGAAAATTATGAGGAAATTAAAATATCAAGTTTCATATAGTTTTAAAATAGTGTCTCGTTTAGGATAAAATGAGAATATCATTCAGACCTTTTTGGATATTTCGTATTCAAATAATTGAAATTATAAATTGTGATTAATTTTATTATATTTGAATATTTCAACCAGGAGTAAATGAATTTTCAAGAATATTTTAGGGAAATGTAATTAATACCTATTATGGGTATATAAAAAAATGAAATGAAAAGATGTGTTTGGGAATTGAGAACATAAGAAGTCAATACTCCACTACACTGATGACCATCTATATCAAGTATAGAGAAAAAATAAATAGGTATATCATTTTCATTCATGCATGATATCATGTGTTAAAAGACTATCCTAAACAATAAAGGTGAGAATTAAACATACATATTGTATTATTAAATCCATTTTAGAAGAAAAATTATTCTCATAATAAAATATATTCATTGGTGATGAAGAAACTAGTATAAAATAAGAAATATGATTCAATCAAGAGTGAGGAGATAATCTGAATATTGGTTATACTAAGATAACAAATTCCATAATGTTTTTTTCACTATCAAAGTAAAAGGATTTATTCTATCCTTTCTGTGTAAAATTCATAGGTACCCCAATGAGATTTAGGAATGAAAAATTCCCCAATCATGAAATCAGTTCCATTATAATGAAAACACATATATCAAAAATTAACCATAACATAGAAAGTATTATGTTATCACATTGATTTCAAAAAATTAAAATATTTTTTGTGGAATTATTTAATCCCAATTTCATATTCAGTGAGGGAGAGTTTGTATTGAGTGGATCGATTCCTAAAAATTCACAAATTCTTTATTCATGGAATTTTTTTAAAAACTAATACAACTAATTTTAAACCCTCTCTATGGTATTAAAAATGGTATGATATTTTCAAATAATATTTCAAAGAGTATTTGAATGTTAATTATATTAAAAAATAATGATATGATTAAAAATAAAATATCTAATAAATTCTAAAATTTAGTGAAGTGTAATAAAAACGGTTTTTGAATACGAATATTCTTTTGAAGAATATTATGTTGAATAAATGTTTGAAAAAATCATGTCACTCATTTATAGAAGTATTATAAGATTAAAAGTATTATTTTGAGGAAATTTACCGCTGATATGTTTCATATTTGGAGCTATTGGAAATTTTTATGAAAATAATATAATGTTATGAGGGGAAGAAGTCAATGAAGATAAGTATGAGAGAATAAGGGGATTTTCTAGGATGAAAGAAACTAAATTTTACAAATAAACGTTTTCATCTAAGGTTATGGGTAACAATTTACCTTAATATAAAAGGAAAAAACTATTATCAACGTTATTTGATGATAATAATTGTGTTAATGAAAAATAATTTGATACTTCAGTCAAGTTAATGGAAAATATTGATTGATAAAGTGAATTTGGAAGAGTTCACTAGTGAATAATGTAGTGATTTTTGGGATTAATGGTTAAATATTTATAGGTTTTAAATTGAAGTTAGAACTCAATTTATGTTTTAAAAATAGCTCATTGATTGGGAAAATAATAAAAATTTGATGAAATATAAACAATATTCAAGAAATAAATATTTTTCATATACTGATAAATAGTTACAGTTTCGGAAGTAGCTTGATGGCTAGAATATTTTTTCTGTGTAAGAAAGGACATTAAATTTTGAAATAGAATAAATAATTAAAGTGAATAATAATGATCATGTGATTTTTAAAATAATATTTATCCACAAATAAATTTAATTAGAAAAGTATAAATCCAAATTTCATATTTCTATTTTAGAAGTCAGTGAATGTTCAAAAATGAATGTTTGGAAAGATATTGAAGATTCATATATTTATTAATCTCATATTTACTAAAAAATATCACTATAAAATAGTGATAAAGATCGTAAATTGTTTGGTGGAATGTTTATTTGAAGACGCGGGTGATGAAAATAATGTTTGTCAGAGAATAATGCAATTTGTGGAAATATAGAAAATCGTGGAATACTAATTAAAAGGGAAAAACTAATAAAAATGGTGATTAAATTTTTTTGGAAGTAATTATATTTCAAATATGAAATTATTCAATGGCTTCCAAAAATCAAAAAAAGACCCAAGATTTATGGTCAAAAAAATTGTGGATGTTCATGTGTCAATATATAGATAGTAACCCATTTACAAAATGATGTATAACTTTTCTATATACTATTAAGAATGTAGAATATTTCTTTACTTGGAATGAATTTCATTATATATACCAATATTCTTATGATTCTAGATGGTTTGGGGGAAATATTTTATGGTAGAGTCACCCAACTCAAAAGAAAAACATTCAAAAAAAACTAAAAAATATATACTGAATATTAAGAATAAATTTCAACCATGGTATTATTATTTTGGAAAATAAAACAAAATGGGTCAATTTGTTGAATATTTTCTCATAATCATACTATAATAATTGAGTATCAATTTAAATTTAAAAAAATCAAAATAAAGAGGAATAATGAAAGGAAAATGATTTCATTGTTAAAGTATCACTTAAAGAAACTAAAAGGGAGTAGCCCTAGATTTTGGATATATGATGTTATTAAAATGTGATAGGTGACATTAATATATTAAAATATATTAAAAAATTTATGGAATTTTTAATGTCCTTTGTGAATTATGGGTAACTTAAAATTAAAAGAGTTCAGTTAATAGTTATAATAATAGATATGTTTAAAACCAAGAAGAAAATATGTTTTTATGGGTTGAAACAAAATATTTTATGTCTATCATATTTATTTAATGAATGTAAAAAACATTCAAGAAGTATATATTCTTAGTAAATATTTTAAAATTTAGATGTGTATTGATAAGAGTAAATTTAATAATACGAAACTTGTTTCAGGTTATAGATATGGAAAAATCATCTTACTAAAGCTATAAAAAAGGAAATCAATTGTTTCACTGAATGATTGGTCATCTAGGAAAAAATAATATTATCAAGCATTAATTTGGAAATAATTTTTTTATTTCCATATTCATAAGAGAGAGTGAATCTTGTGTGATCTACTTGTCAAAATGGGAGGAATGTAAACTCTCCATTTTGGAAAATAGTGTATCAGAAATTACGTCCATTAGATCTCATTTATTATGATATTTTTGGGCCTATGAGTAATTAATATACAAATAAAGATAATTATTTTATTTTATTTATTGATTCATTTACTCATATAAATTGTTTTATTTTTATTAATCATATTTCATTGACATTAAAAATATTCAAGAGTTTCAAAAGAAGTTTTAAAAGGGAGTGATATTTATCCTTGAAAATTTATCGAATAAACAATGATAAATAACATTAAAATTGAATATTTTATGAATATATTAAAAATAATGGTATTAAATATGAACATAGTGAATTTTATGAACTATAATAAAATGTTTCTTTAAAATGGAATAAAATAATTTTGGTGGAGATGGATCAAACCATGTTAATTGAGAATTATACTTAATAATATTTGTAGAGATGGGTAATTTGTGTTGTAGTCCGAATTCAAACCCATTGTTCATATATAGAAAATTCATACATTTCACTATAATAAATATATTATAATAATTCCCTATTTTTTAAATATTTATTTGTGTTTTTTACCAGTATCATTATCAATGTGCTGGTTGAAAATTGTGGGAAGCTTGACAAAAAATATTTGATGGAATCTTCCTTGGTTATCCTCTAAATTGAAGAGAATTTAATTTTTACAATGAAGAAATATGGAATATTTTTTATAATATTGATGTAAATTTGAGGAAATATTCAAATAAGTAAATCACAAAACATAAAGAAAGTTACAAAAGGGTTGAATATTGTCACGACCCATCCTCGGGGCCCGTGCCGTGACTACCCCAAGCCCGCCTTCCATAGGCCAGGTCTTGCGACTAGCACCAAGGCGTAAATCCCGATAAACAGGGAAGGCATTTCCTTTGTAAAGTAAACAACCACCATAGAGTAAGCAAGCAGAAAGAGTAAAAACTAAGTAAAAATTGTAACAAGCTGTGCAGAAAGTAAAAGGGGCTGGAAATACAAGCCCAACTGTAAAGTACAACAGAAGGGAAAAACAGAAACTGAAAAGAAAAGCCGCAACATCGAGCAGTCCTCTGGAAGTCCCACCTGAAGGATGAGTACAGATAGCCTCCATAGCTCCTTGGTCCAGCCGTCCGCTCCGAGTATACCCCGCCCAGTGGTCCACCTCCAGGTATCGTCCGGCTCCGCAAGCCTTCACCACGATCAGTGTTGTCCTTCGTCTGCAACCAACACAACATAGTGCGGGCATAGCCCATGCAGGGCTGAGTATAAGCTACTCAGTAGGGACCCCGAGACCCCCGAAGGTCTCCCGAAATCCACAAAGGATAAACCACAAAGGAAAGATGCAATCACGAAATAACAACCGACAATGCTTAGGTATATGCCCATACATATTCCTAAGTCATCAATTCCCGTTCGGCTCCAACATCCGAGCCTAAGAACAACCGAGTCCACACTGGAAAGCAAAATGTATACCCACATAGGATAGCACAACGTAATCCACGAAGGAGAACAAAAGTAATCCACATAGGATAGATCAACACAATCCACAAAGGATAGTAAACAGTAAATCCACACAGGATAGTTCAACATAATCCACTAAGGAGAGTAAACAGTAAATCCACACAGGATAGTTCAACACAATCCACAAAGGATATTAAACAGTAAATCCACACAGGATAGTTCAACACAATCCCCAAAGGAGAGTAACACAAGATTCAGCTCACACAGGTACTTCTTCGTAAGACGTTAGAGATGATCAGATGTATCCACTGATTCATCTAAGCCCTCGGACCCACAAAGGATCTGTAGGTACTAACCCTCACAATGACCCACATAGGATCGATCATGAAGTTAAACCCAAAGCTATTGGGAAACTCCTTCTCCATCAAGTAAAGTGGTTATGCCGCTACAACCAAGCGCTTCCCTCTTACCTTGGACTGCTGTAGTACTCCACCTATCGGGTACTGTGGGCCAGCTGCTACAACCAAGCGCTCCCCCGTGCCGCTACAACCAAGCGCTCCTCCGTCGTGGGTCTGCCGCTACAACCAAGAGCTCCCTCGTGCTGCTACAACCAAACGCTCCTCCGTCGTGGGTCTGCCGCTACAACCAAGCGCTCCCCTATGCCGCAACAACCAAGCGCACCTCTGTCGTGGGTCTGCCGCTACAACCAAGCACTCCCCTATGCCGCTACAAACAAGCGCTCCTCCGTCGTGGGTCTGCCGCTACAACCAATCGCCCCCCTGTGCCGCTACAACCAAGCGCACCTCTGTCGTGGGTCTGCCGCTACAACCAAGTGCTCCCCTGGGCTATCCGTAACACACCGAGTCATTCGATCAATAGTCTTCATGTCTCAACCAGCTCTAGGGTTTCCGCACACAACATGCTCATTCCGGGAGGGTCCACTCCACGAGCTAAGAGGTCGATGCATAAACTGACATGTAGTCCGGAGTTGATGTATCCCAAGATGTACCGTAGTGATCACTGCCGAAAACTTGGAGGATTCCCGTACCGTTTTCATCATCGTCGCAGTCGAATCCACTAAGGATCTTTGTACAGTCGTCATTGTCACAGCAGCAGTTACAGCCAGCTCTAGAGTTCCCACACACAGCAAGCTCGTTCAGGAGGGTCCGCTCCACAAGCCGAAGGGATGATAAATCAACTGACACGTAGTCCAGAGTTGATGTATCCAAAAGTTCTGTATCGTCAACAGGAACTCAACGTGATAGACGGCGCGTCGATCGGACGCCCGGTCTGAGAGTTATTGGCTTTTTCGCTCGAGGGGCCCGGTTGGTTTTTAAGGAAAAACCAACTCGACCGTACTCCACCTGCATCCAAACCTCGGGTGGAGTGAGCCACAAGATCCGTCTCACTTAGAGGAATTTAACAAAGTCAACGGCACGTCAATCAGACATCCGATGCTCAAGATATGCGTGTTTCCGCTCCGAAGGCCCGGTTGGTTTCGTGTACAAACCAACCCGGCCGAACCCAAAGTTTTCCGAAACCTTGAGTGTGATATACCGAAACGACCGTCTCGATCCAAAGATCGCATTTCCATTGATGGCGAGTCGTTTGGAGGCACGTAGCTTATGTTATGGAAAAAAGACCGAAAACGGTCCGAAGACGGGGGGTCTGGGCCCGGACCGACCCGGCCCGACCCCCCCCCCCCTTGGTCGGCCCGAACCCGGTCGACCTGACCTGGGACAGGGTCGGACCCGGTTCGGCGTGACCCGGTCTAGCCAGGGTGCGACCCGGCCGGTCGGACCGGCCCAGCTCGGCTCGGCCGAGCGGCCGATCGAGGGAACCCGCGGGGTGGGCGCTGCCCCCGCAGTGTCAAAGTGCCGCGGCCCCGCATGGGGCCGCGCTGAGTCACCCGGATGCGGCCGGGCCGCCACGTCCCTGAACCGCAGTTCCGTGCGGCCGCGGAACCGCCTCGCTGCCACGGCTTCAGCTATGGTAGGATTTTCTCGGCGGCGCGCTGGGCACCGCCGCCGCCTCCGGCCGCCGTGCCGGCGTGGCGCACCGGCGGAAGCTTCTGCGGGCCACCGGAGCTGCTCCGGTGGTCCGTTTTACTTCCCGTCTGTGCTGCTGTTCCTCCCGGGTTCCATTCTTCACTGCGGGATCATTAAATCGCCTATGCAGCACGTTTTGTCATTGCCCTCCAAATCCGCTCAACAACGAAGAATGGAAGAGGGTTGTCGGGCCGTCTTCGTTTGGCCCGCACCCTCCGCATTAGATAATAACATCCGGGAGAATTTTTCAACACATGAATAAAGGCAAGACAGAATTTTAATAGAATTTAAATTTAACTTGATTCGGGTTCTTTGCTTTAAAAGAAACAATCACGGGAATATAAAGTTATTTCACAAACAAACCCCTACCTCGTCAAGTCGTCGCACGCGCGTTCTTCGCGGATTTGATCGTCGCAGAAGGAGGGAATCATCGCGTCGTCGCCGTATCCGGTGTTGCGTCGACGAACTCCGAGGACCAAGAAACAACAGATTTAATTATAAATAATTAAATCCATGTGTTGTTTTAAACCACAAAGATGTTTTAAAAGAAACCTGAAATCTCTTACCTCAAGCAGACGGTGACCGGAGATCGGGGCGGGGAAGAACGTCTCGGATGAAGTGTCGTCAATCTCTGAGGGTGATGGCGTTCTTCGCGTTCTTCACGTTCTTCACGTTCTTCGCGTTCTTCACGTTCTTCGCGAAGGAGGATGAAGAACTTGAGATTTGTCAAATTCTCTCCACGATCATTTTTCCAGAAGTCGTGCGTTGGTCTTATTTTATTATTACGGCAACGATTTTCAAACAGGTTAAGAAACAAAAAAATTAATTCATATAATTAATTCAACAAAGAAAACTGCCCAATTAATAGGAGAGTTTAATTGTTTAAGAAAACGCCCCAGTTGACTTCTATTTAATAGGTGTTTTCACGGGTGCGTTACTTAGAGGAAAGAAATGGTGGGGCTCGTGTGGGCCCCACCCCACAAATATCCTATCAAGTAAATAGAATATTTTGGATTGCACCCTATCCTTTTCAACTGATCTTAAGCAGCTTATAGTGGTCCTTAAGCAGCTTTAAGTGAAATAAAAAGAAAATTGTCGCACAACTTTATTTTATTTCGTAACTTAAAATCCAAAAATTAAAAACCACAACCGAGAAAACGCAACTCTAGAAGAGGTGTTTCTAAGCAAATATCGGTACTGCGATTCCATCGGTGCCCTCAGAATTCGATTCCGAGCACCGGTTCAAAAGATAGAAAAACCTGCTCGGTCGTTCACTGAACGTACCAGAGCCAAACTTTGGAAAATGATTCCGGGCACACCGGGCCTCGGAATCAGGTACCGTCAGAAGCTGCGTTCTTGTAAAATTCCAAAGAAAATTAAGAAAAAAATTTCCTTGAAATTTACGGGTATTTACATTACTCCCACCACAGGGCTTTACATCCCCGTAAAGATTCACTACAAACTTAGTGATACAAAGGCTGTACTGAGCACACATCTGAGCCTCCCGCTCCCAAGTGCTCTCCTGGAGGTTCCCAAGCTGCCATCGGAAGCGCACTAGAGAAATTGATCATCCACGTAAGACCCTCTCATGTCGATCCTCGATCTCCACTAGGACTTCCGCAAAAGTCTCCCCATCATCAAAGACTAGCTCTCCATGGTAAAAGATTTGCGTTGGGTCGTGCACGTATCTCCTCTGCTGAGATACGTGGAAGACGCCGTGCACCCGGCGCAACTGTGGTGGTAGAGCCTGGCGATAAGTCACCTTGCCAATCCTGCTGAGGACCTGGAAGGTTCCGATGAAGCGTGGAGACAACTCGCCACTCGGCCAAACCTCCGTAATCCACGTCGAGGTGAGACCCGCATGAAGACGTGGTCGCCATCCTCGAACTCAAGTGGCCTCCGCCTCCTGTTAGCCTAGGACTTCTGTCGGCTCTGAGCTATACTCATATGCTCCTGGATGACCTGGACCATCTCTGATCTCACAAGAACTGCTAAGATTTCTTCTTTGCCGATAAGAGAAATCTGGTCTCATCCCCCGGATGAACTACTTCCTTTTCCTAATACAGTCAATCCCGACATGGATGGTACTAATCCATACCACGAATGACATCGTAAGGCCTCGACACTACTACCAAGAGATCCAACTGTTACTCCCGCCTCCAAGGGTTGAGTCACACTGTCGGCATCAGTGTGTGGTAACTGGGTCTCCTCCAGTAGATGTCTCACAAGTGAGTGTCAAGTCAACAGTCTAAACTAGAACCTCTTAGTAACAACACAAAAGAGGACAAGAATAAAAACATCACCAAGGTATGCATCATTTATTATTGCAACTCATAATACAATGACACCACACCATAGCAACAAGGAACTAGAAGTAATAAAGACATATCCACTAGTTTCGTTCCTGTCCATCTGCTTCTGGAGCTCCATGATCGTAGGCCCCAACTGCCTAAAGCTGGCTCTCCCATGTCCTCCTGTCCCCATCGGTCAGGGTGGACCTCCCGATGGTGGTGGTGGAAACACCCCGAAGCGTCGTCCACCTCCAACTACAAGGCCAGCTCCCCTGCCATGGTCGCCTGCTCCTTGCGGCCCGCCCTGATCGAACCTCTGCCTCTGCCTGGGGGGTCCTTCGTTCATCTACTAGTCATCCGTATAGCGGGTCGGACAGTCATGAGCCATGTGACCAATCCCGGCGCAGGAGAAACACTGCCCTCTCATGGCAAGTCGTTGTCCACCCTGAGTGCCTCACATAAATGATCCAAGGTCATATTGTCGACCACCTATAGGTCTAGTCCACTTGGACCCCTGCATCATCTGTCTATTTCCTACTACAGAAGACTCTGCCGCATGCCAGCAAGTGGTGGGTCCTGCTGCTGGAGACTACTCAGCAAGGAAACTCTCCACTAAGAGGGCTCACTCCAACACCCCTGCCTGAGTCGGAATGTTGAGAGAGATCATCAAAGCCCTGATCTTGTGCCTCAGTCCCTGCTCGAAGGTCTGGGCCCGGAAGAACGGGTCCCGTACCATATCTGTGGAGTAGCGTGAGAGATCAGTAAATCTTGCCGAGTACTGGGCCACTGTCGTGATGCCCTGCTAAAGCTGTAGCAGCTCTTGGATTTGCACCGCACGGAGGGTGGCTGGGACGAACTCGGAGCGGAAGATGCCCTCAAAGTCTGTCTAGAGGAGAGATGTCTCGTCGTGCACCTGGAGCATCATGATCCACCGTCTGCCTGCTACCGCATGCAGGAGGCTCGCTGCGAGAATCACCAAGAGGTCTGTTGGTGTCCTGACTAATCTGAAAACCCGTACAACTTCCTCCAGCCAGTCCTCGGCGTCCAGAGGGTCCGTCTCCCGGCGGAACCTGGGTGGTTGCTCGCGCTGGAACTCATGCAGTGCACTAAGGCGACGTGCATCATCAGTGGCTAGGGCGGGTAGCATCGGTGGCTCGGCGGGAATAGGTATCGCCGCTGCCTCAGCTGTCAAAGGGCCTTGTACCGAGTCCTCGTCGCTCGGTGGGCTCTCGCCACGCACAACGCTCGGAACCCTAGCTGGATGCCGTCATGGGGCCATCCTAAAAAGGAAACAGGTGCGCCACGGTCAGAACAGTATACCTGGTGAGCTGATACAAAGTAATCACAAAGAAAACTTTGAAACACACATGCAATCAATATTTTCGTGCATTAAGTCAGAAATCAGAAGTCAGGGTCCTGGTGTATGGATACGTCGGCCACTGCACCAACACTGGACTCCCTGTACTGATAACCACACTTAATACGCTAAACACTATTGCTTCACATAGAAGAAAGATCAGAGTCTGCGGTAGAACCGACCAGCTCTGATACCAATTTGTCACGACCCGTCCTCGGGGCCCGTGACGTGACTACCCCAAGCCCGCCTTCCATAGGCCAGGGGCTGGCAACTAGCACCAAGGCGTAAATCCCGATAAATAGGGAAGGCATTGCCTTTGTAAAGTAAACAACCACCACAGAGTAAGAAAGTGGAAAGTGTAAACACTAAGTAAAAACTGTAACAAGCTATGCTGAAAGTAAAAGGGGCCGGAAATACAAGCCCAACTGTAAAGTACAACAGAAGGGAAAAACAACAACTAAAAAGAAAAGCCACAGTGTCGAGCTGTCCTCTGGAAGTCCCACTTGAAGGGTGAGTACAGATAGCCTCCACACCTCCTTGGTCCAACCGTCCGCTCCGAGTACACCCCGCCCAGTGGTCCACCTCTAGGTACCATCCTGCTCCGCAAGCCTCCACCATGATCAGCACTATCCGTCGTCTGTAACCAACACAACATAGTGCGGGCATAGCCCGTGCATGGGTGAGTATAAGCTACTCAGTAGGGACCCCGAGACCCCCGAAGGTCTCCCGAAATCCACAAAGGATAAACCAAAAATGAAAGATGCAATCACGAAGTAACAACTGACACTGCTTAGGTATATGCCCATACATATTCCTAATTCATCAATTCTCGTTTGACTCCAACATATGAGCCCAAGCACAACCCAGTCCACACAGGAAAGGAAAACATATAACCACATAGGATATCACAATGCAATCCATGAAGGATAACAAAATTAATCCACATAGGATAGCTCAACACAATCCACAAAGGAGAGTAAACAGTAAATCCACACAGGATAGTTCAACACAATCCACAAAGGAGAGTAAACAGTAAATCCACACAGGATAGTTCAACACAATCCACAAAGGAGAGTAACACAAGATTCAGCTCACACAGGTACTTCTTCGTAAGACGTTAGAGATGATAAAATGTAGCCACTGATTCATCTAAGCCATCGGACCCACAAAGGATCTGTAGGTACTAACCCTCGCAATGACCCACACAAGATCGATCATGAAGTTGAACCCAAAGCTACTGGGAAACTCTTTCTCCATCAAGTACAGTGGTTATGCCGCTATAACCAAGCGCTTCCCTCTTACCTTGGACTGTTGTATTACTCCACCTATCGGGTACTGTGGGCCTGCTGCTAAAACCAAGCGCTCCCCCCGTGCCGCTACAACCAAGCGCTCCTCTGTCGTGGGTCTGCCGCTACAACCAAGCGCTCCCCAGTGCCGCTACAACCAAGCGCTCCTCTGTCGTGGGTCTGCTGCTACAACCAAGCGCTCCCCTATGCCACTACCACCAAGCGCACCTCTGTCGTGGGTCTGCCGCTACAACCAAGCTCTCCCCCTGGGCTATCTGTAACACACCGAGTCGTTCGATCAGCAGTCATCAAGTCTCAACCAGCTCTAGGGTTTCCGCACACAGCATGCTTGTTCCGGGAGGGTCCACTCCACGAGCTAAGAGGTCGATGCATCAACTGACATGTAGTTCGGAGTTGATGTATCCTAAGATGTACCGCAGTGATCACTGTCGAAAACACGGAGGATTCCCATACAGTTTTTATCATCGTCGTAGTCGAATCCACTATGGATCTCTGTACAGTCGTCGTTGTAACAGCAGCATTTGCAGCCAGCTCTAGAGTTCCCACACACAGCAAGCTCATTCGGGGGGGTCCGCTCCACGAGCCGAAGGGCTGATACATCAACTGACACGTAGTCCAGAGTTGATGTATCCAAAAGTACCATATCATCAACAGGAACTCAACGTGGCAGACAGCGCGTCGATCGGATGCCTGGTCTGAGAGTTATTGACCTTTTCACCCCAGGGGCTCGGTTGGTTTTTAAGGCAAAAGCAACCCGACCGTACTCCACCTGCGTCCAAACCTCGGTTTGAGTGAGCCACAAGATCCTTCTCACTTAGAGTAATTCAACAAAGTTGACGGCACGTCAATCGGACGTCCGAAACTCAAGATATGAGTGTTTCCGCTCCGAAGGCCCGGTTGGTTTCGTGTACGAACCAACCCGGCCAAACCCAAAGTTTTCCGAAACCTTGTGTGCGATATACCTAAACGACCTTCTCAATCCAAGGATCACATTTCCGCTGACAGTGCATCGTTTGGAGGCCCGTAGCTCAAGTTACGGGCAAAAGACCGAAAACGATCCGAAGATGGGGGGTCTAGGCCCAGACCGACCCGGCCCGACCCCCCCTGGGCCGACCCGAACAGGTTCGGCGCGACCCGATCCGGCTAGGGTGTGACCCAGCCGGTCAGACCGGCCTGGCTCGGCTCAGCCAAGCAGCCGACCGAGGGAACCCGCGGGGTGGGCGCTGCCCCTGCGGTGTCAAAGTGCCGCAGCCCCGCGTGGGGCCACGCAGAGTCAACCGGACGCGGCCGGGCCGCCGCGTCCCTGAACCGCGGTTCCGCGCGGAACCGCCTCGCCTCCACGGCTTCATCCGCGGTTGGATTTTCTCAGCGGTGCACCGACGGAAGCTTCCGCGGGCCACCGGAGTTGCTCCGGTGGTCTGTTTTCCTTTCTGTCTGCGCCGCTATTCCTCCCGGGTTCCGTTCTTCACTGCGACATCATTAAATCGCCTCTGCGGCACGTTTTTTCGTCGCCCGCCAAATCCGCTCAACAAAAAAGAACGGTGGAGGGTTGTTGGGCCTTGTTCGTTTGGCCCGCACCCTCCGCGTTAGATAATAACAGTCGGGAGAATTTTTAAACACATGAATAAAGGCAAGGCACAATTTTAATAGAATTAAAATTGAACTTGATCCGGGTTGTTTGCTTTAAAAGAAACAATCACGGGAATATAAAGTTATTTCACAAACAAACCCCTACCTCGTCAAGTTTTCATACACGCGTTCTTCGCGGATTTGATCGTTGCAGAAGGAGGGAATCGTCACGTCGTCACGGTATCTAGTGTTGCGTCCACGAACTCCGAGGACCAAGAAACAACAGATTTAATTATAAATAATTAAATTCATGTCTTGTTTTAAACCACAAATAAGTTTCAAAAGAAACCCGAAATATCTTACCTCAAGTAGATGGTGACCCGAGATCGGGGCGGGGAAGAACGTCTTGGATGAAGCATCGTGAATCTCCGAGGGTGACGGCATTTTTCGCGTTCTTCGCGTTTTTCGCGTTCTTCGCGTTCTTCGCATTCTTCGCGAAGGAGGATGAAGAACTTGAGATTTGTCAAATTCTCTCCACGATCATTTTTCCAGAAGTCAGGCGTTGGTCTTATTTTATTATTACGCCAAGGAATTTCAAACAGGTTAAGAAACGAACAAATTAATTCATAGAATTAATTCAACGAAGAAAACTGCCCAATTAATAGGAGCATTTAATTGTTTCAGAAAATGCCCCAGTTGACTTTTATTTAATAGGGGTTTTCGCGGGTGCGTTACTTAGCGGAAAGAAACGGTGGGGCTTGTGTGGGCCCCACCCCACAAATATCTTATCAAGTGGATAGGATATTTTGGATTGCACCCTATCCATTTCAACTGACCTTAAGCAGCTTAAAGTGGTCCTTAAGCGGCTTTAAGTGAAATAAAAATAAAATTGTCGCACAACTTTATTTTATTTCGTAACTTAAAACCCAAAAATTAAAAACCACAACCAAGTAAACGCAACTTCGGAAGAGGCGTTTCTAAGAAAATACCGGCACTGCGATTCCATCGGTGCCCTCGAAATTCGATTCCGAGCACCGGTTCAAAAGTTAGAAAACCCGCTCGTTTGTTCACTGAACGTACTAGAGCCAAACTTCGGAAAATGATTCCGGGCACACCGGGCCTCGGAATCAGGTGTCGTCAGAAGCTGTTTTCTTGTAAAATTTCAAAGAAAATCAAGAAAAAAACTTCCTTGAAATTTACGGGTCTTTACAAATATGAAATAGTTCTAATTAATAAGGGTTATTCATTTGAAAATAATTTTATTTTAATAGAATTTTAGGGTAAATATTATGATTCAAAAATTTATTGTGATGGATAGAAACATAAATCAAAGCATATAAGGTTGATAAAGTTGGTGTGGGTCAAGAATTTCATTATAGAAGAAGGATAATAAATTCATTGTATAATAACTATGAGTAAAAAACACATACCTTTCTATTCTCGTATGTTGAGATAAAATTTTTAAATGAGTATTTAGATAATTGAAATTTGGTTGATACTATGAATGAAAAAATAAATCCTATAAAGAAACATAAATCTTGGGAGTTGATACTAAAGCCTTCAAATAATAATGTTATAAAAACTTACTCAATGTATCAAATAAATTTGAATTAAATAGGATATTTTGTACAAAACATGGAAATACCTACGTGAAAATGGTACTCAATAGTTTATGGAATTGATCTTGATGTAACCTTCACACCGATTTCTAGACTAAAAACCAAAAGGATATTTTTTATTATTCTAGTGTAAAGAAAACACAGGATTTTATAAATAGATGTTAAGTCACCCGTCCTTGATGTAGAATTAAAATAGTAAGTACACATAAAGAAATCTATATGTACAATATGATACCTTCCTATAACAAAAAAACATTCCATACCTGGACTATTTTCCAATGAACATACTATTATTTTATCATTATAATTGAAATAGTTTATTTTTGCATTTAAAAGATAATTTTCCAATTTTAATAAATTTAATTTTATAAAAATGATATCATTTTGGATTTTATAATAATGAATTTATATTACATTGAATTTTTGATATTTTATAGAAATAATAGATTTTTGGGTAAATAGTGGAAAATATTCTTTTTCAAAACAATATAATTTATTTCTAAAAATAAAGTAATTTAAAAGTGTAATTTGTATTATTATTTTGTTTTAAATTATTATATTATACCTTTTATTAAAAATAATCTAATTAATTCCATAGGAATCAATAGGGTATTTGATATTAGAAAGGTAATTATTTTATGCTTAAACCATAATTTTCTAAAAAATATTATTTCTCATTATTGTTTTCATACTTATATTAAACTTATTTTTTATTAATTACACAAATTTAATTTTCAAAAATTGATATCATATTTTTAGTCAAGTTTTTAAAATGTATTAATGATATTAATTTCATATTTGGTCATTATGAATAGTAACAATGCTAAAAATGTTGTCACTGCTATAAAGGGGAGAAAAGGGTTAGCTAATGTTAAAAACAATAAGATAAGGTCATAAACTCTCATATCAATTCATATTATATGATTTTATATTGAACCATATCACCTTATATGTTAAATTTTTTGTTTAATTATCATTTATCCATATGTAAGGTACTTATAATATTTAATAGTTTTGAATATTTGTAAACGTGTTAATCACTTCAATTATAAAAGCGTGATTAAAATCATCTCTTATTCAAACCAATTAATAGATTTATATCAACCAACATCTTCTCAAATACCTTCCCAATACCCCTCCCTAAATCCTAAAGGCACTATTCTCACCAAAAAAAATATCCTATAAGCCTTAAGGTGTGATCAAAAAGATGTTTTCTAAATAATAGGTATAATAATTAACTAAGTGTTTCCTGTTTGTATCTTCTTCATCATCCTAAAATAAATATATATCCATGTAGATAAGAAAAGAATAATCATCTCCATATACTATGATGTTATTATTTTTTATGTAACAACCATTTTCATCTCTTTTCCGTCCAATTTAAATTGAAAACATCGCTCACGTGTGCGTATAAATTATTACCTCTATATAGTTTGGTAATTAATTTTTCACCACCAATTTACATGGATGGTTATAAAAATATAAATAATGAATATAAATAAAATTTGTGAAATAATTTTTATTTTATAAATGTAATATATAAATACTATCTTACCCTTCCACAAATTAAAAATGATAATGTCACTCATGTGTACGTGTGGATTAAAAACTGCATAAAGGGATGATTCACTTATCATGACTGGATTTCATGGATGATTATAAAATTTTATTTAATGTATAAAAATTATAATTATTTAATAATTAATATTATGAAGATAATTTAACCATGACCTCTTTGACCACATTCAACAGAATGATGTTATTTTTAGGTTATAAATCAATGGACCCAAAAAAGTCTAATGAGAACATAATCGATTTACAAACTATATAATACATAGTAAAAAATGAAATAAATGGGATTATGAATTTGGGGTAGACATATAAAATATTATTAATAAAGTAAAAAATTAAAATAATTCTATTATATAGTAGTTAAAATACACACAGGGTGATTCAAACTCAAGGTAATGGTTTATTCTAAAATATTATTTTTATTAATGATTGTTTATGTTCAAATTTTAATAGAAGAAAATTATTAACTATTTCAATTTAAAAAAAATTATTATATTTTTTTTGAGTTATTTTAATTTCATTTCATTAATTTTCAAATCATTGGTTTCTAAAAAAACTAAGAAAATATTTCTATTGAAAATTGACCATATTACCCCTTTTGGTTATGAATATTTCTCCTCCAAATAAATTTTCTCAATATTGTTTTATGTAATTTTTTTATTACGATACAATGATTATTGAAAATTATTTTCAACTATATTTTACTTTCTTTATAAATTTTTAAAATGAATCTTATTTTCATTTTCAAAACATGGTATATTTTATTTTTTTTCCAAAAATGTAATGGGAATAGTAATTAAAAAATTACAAAATGAATGGATTTTCCCACCATCATAATTATTCTATTATTATAATACTAATTTATAATTTTTCATTTCAATTTTTAGATAAAGTAATTTTTTATATTTTCTAGAATTTTTTTACAATGTTATAAAAATAAATATATATATTTATTATGTTTTCAAATAAAATATTGAATGTTATTGTAAAAGTATTTTAAACTATTTTTGTATAAAATGATGATGATTATTATTTACTAAATTTATACTCTAATTATACCATACACATTATTTTTATGGATTTATTATGATAATGTGGTTTAATTTACTAATTGGGGAAAATGATAACATATCATATGCTAGTTTTTTAATATGAATATTTGTGTTTGAAACATATAAAATTATTATTATTATATTTAATATATTTAATTAATTAGAATTAATAAGATATGGGAGGAGAATTTTATATTCCCTTTATGCATCAGTAGGCCTAAAAGGAAAATACATTTGAGTATTTTGTGTACTCCTTACCTATTTATATACAATGTCTAGACATGGGGCCTTAACGGAAAGAATATAATGTCCAAAATTATGAATTCTATCATTATTAAAAAATATATTGTTATATATTTTATTTTTCATGTTTTAATATAACCATGGATATATTACCCTCTTGTTACCTTAGTTATGTGGAATATTTTATTATTATTGACAAAGAAGCATTTGAGCGGATTCTCCTCTCCAATCATGGTGAACAGGGTTTCCCATAATTCTCTTTTTCCCTTCCTCTTCTGGTCTCACTCAATCTTGTCTTGGCCTCCATTCATTCATCTCGTCATTGGCGTGTGGGGAGTCATTGTGGCGCGGTGGGGATCCGGCGCGGTTTGGTCTGTCTTCGTCGATGCGGTTCGGTGGATATGGTGCGGTTCATCATCCCTTTCACAGTGAGAATGTCCCTTGATGTGGATATGGCCTCTCGGATCAGCCTGGTGTGCCTAGGTGGTGTTTCTAGCGAGCTATCAGTGTGATTTTGTGACGGTTCCTGTTTGGCTTGGAGGGGGAAGGTTCTGGGTTCTAGGGTTTCTTTCAGTTGTTCGGTGGTCTACCCTGTAAGAAGTTCTCTGTTCTTTATTTTCTTTTTGCGGTGGTGTTTCTTCGGTGTCGTCATTGTATGAGGTTGTGCTTCTGGCTTCGGTTCCAGTGGTTATGTTGTGGGAGAGTTCACCGTGGTTGTACCCCTTGAGATGATGTTCTTCTATCTTTGGCTCTAGCGTTGATATCTAAGGCCTGTGAACCCTTTTCGGTTGTTTTGTGATGGTTAATTGGTGTTGTGGTGATGGTGATGTGATGATTAAATGGTGATGTGGTGAACTCCCTTGACGGTGATGTCTGTGTTGGTGAATCTGTTGGAGTGTTGGCAATGGTGGATCTCTGTAGTTGTGATATTTCTAAAGTGTTTGATGTTGTTGTTTTTACTTGATATGTAATTGTCTCATTTTGGTTAGAAGTATTGATTTGGTTTGGGAAATATGTCCACCCTCATCCCTACCCATGCATGCTATAAATTTTATTTGACTTTAATAAATAGTCATAGGTTCTTGCCTCTGACTGAAATTTCTGGGTAATATTTGATTATTGTCTACCTCTATCTTATTATTCAGGATTTATTTGTTCTATGATACATTCAGTAATATGTTATTCCAAACTGAGGATCCTATATAACCCTTTATTATTTTTTCTTCTCTATAATATATGAATAATGGATTTATTAATGATTTTGGAGATATAGTATAAGAAATAACAATTTAATAAATAGATTTTTTTTATTTCATGTTTTCAAATGTAATGTCAGAATCAGGTAAGCATATATTATCCCAAGAATTCTAAAATATTATATCCTATGGGATGTGATATCTTTTATCTTATTCCAATGTAGTAATTTAACCACTAACTCTATATTAATAGATTAAGGGTGCTACAGTTGGTATCAAAAGAATATTAGAATAAAATATATAAACTAAAACCAAGAAAATGTATATTCGAAAACATAACATTATGAAATATTGTAGGTATATGTCTAAATATAAGATATATCATGAAGGTTTGGAAAAGAATAGAATTTGTGCTATCCTATTAATATTATCCTATTATAGATAATATAATGTTGATGCATATATGGAATAAATTAACATAGAGGTCAACACCCTGAAAAGTTTAGTTGAGTATCCACGTGATCTTCACATGGTGCATGATGAGTGGGAGTAAGACAAGACACCTAGTTAGACACTTTTAGGGGGTATGGTTTAGAGAAGTCACGTATTCTTTTATGATATTGAAATATTTTTATAATTTTAAGATATTATCAAAGATACTAATCTTATAATACTTATATTAGTTACACATAAATTTTAAATTTATGTTTAGTGTTACACAAAATTTAGAAGTCATATCTATGAAAATTCATAATGATGTGAGATAATTTGATATATATTTTTTCAAGAAATGAAACCAATTGAATGGAACTGAAATTGCGTCAATGCACATAATCTATGTTGGTATATCTTATAAAATAAAATGAACTTAGAGATAGAGATAAACAAATTGAAAATACATTAGGATGGTTGAATCATATCATAACCAAAAACCTTGGGCATATGGAAAAAACCTTCGATACCCAATGTGGTGGAAAAAATTTGGATGCTTCAACTGAAAAAAACCTCTATCATTAAATGGTTCTTTTAATCCCTTAGTATATTATCAATGGATAAAGTTCATATAGAAGATATTTTGTTCTTTAAAGAGTATTGAAAGAGAGAAATTTATCATAGTTTTTTATCATCATAAAGTAGAAATGATAAATAGTGTTCATTTATCCATAACACTAATGTGTTGGGGAAAATAAATATAATAGATTAGAAGACTTTCAAGAATTTTTTTTAAAAAAATGTATTTCTCATGAGAAAAAATGATATGGATGGGAAATTCATTAATCTCATGAAAAGTGAAACGGAAGATGTCATTGAATATGAAGTTAGCTTTATAAGGTTAGTAACTCTGGTTGTGGATTATGTGCACAATCTAAAAATAACGAACAATAATGTATTTTATGGGATAAAACATAGCCTTAAAAGGGAATTAGTCTCCTTGAAATTTTTAGTATATAATGATATTGTATCAAGTTCCATATTTATAGAGAATTATTTTTCAAATTAATTTGTTTTACAAGGAATAAAAGAAAATATGTGTGTGGTAATACTCTCTATAAAAATAAATACAATAAACGGGAAGAGTGGAAGGGTATGATTTTTAACATTTAAAAATTATTGAAATGACAGAGTGTATGCTTTATATAAATAGGTGATTATATAATGTGTGGATAGAAATTCTATCAGGCTCATTATTGTAAGGGAAAAAATCCTTTAACTTTTAATGAAAAAACTGTTAGCATATACGACACTATTTGAATGAATACCCCAAGTTTCAATGTAATTTTCCTCAAAAAGGGAAAAGGTACTAAGGCCACGATTATGTGTTCCCTACTGCTGATTTTGAAGTTATTAAAGATGTGTTGGAAGGTAGTTCGATCATAACACAAATTTAGGTACTTTATTATTTCATTTTGGATCTTTTCACTTTTCATATCTTTTATGTTTTCTAATAAAATTATATATTTCCCAAAAAAACTAATGAAGGGAGTTTTTAATCATCAATCATAGAGAAAATATTATTGAAACATTGATATTTCCATCAGTTATCATTATGTCAATAGATATATCTAAATTAAAAATTGAATATTATACTTATGGTTGAATTTTATATAATACATTTCATATATTGGATTTGAAATTATTATGTGAAATTTTATTTTTAAAAGATGAAGATTATGTTTTGTAATAGACATATGAAACCCATTATCTTTAAAAATGAGACTAGATCAATTTAATAATGTATATATCAACTTCAAGTAGCACTCCTTAATGAAATTATTTACAAAGAATATCAAACGCAACCATTGAATGGAAAATGTATCCTTAGAATATAGGATGTTCCTATCAAGCAGGAAAACATTTATGTGCATCCATAAAAAATTCATTGACATCAATTTTAAATGTAATCATGAGTTTTCCAATGATAAGATTCCACATATGAAACCTATATATTAGACGCTGTATTGGATAAACATTGTGGGATTAGTGGAACTAAAAAATATCTATGGGAGATGAGTGATAAGATATTTATTCACCCCAGTATTTCACTATAGGGATACCCCTTTCTTTTTATTAAAATGAAATATGGGTATATAAGGATGTACATTTATTATAGATAAATCAGTTTTATTTCAATATAAACTAGTACCCTCTACCCCACAATTAATAATTTCTTGATCTACTTCAAGGAGATTAAAATTATTTAAATATTGATCTTTATTCTAGGTATCAATAACTGCAAGTGAAAATTGGGGATATTCTAAAGATGATATTTTATAAGAGGTATGGTAAATTTTAATTCATTGTGATTCTCTTTGAATTGACTAATACACACAATATTTTATGAGATCTTATTAAAAAGGTGTTCAAGGATTTTATTTATAAATTTATTTTTGTATTTATTAAAGATATCTTTGTATACTCTAAAATATCTGATGATTATAGGATTAATTTGTGAAATATTATGAAGACCCTTATAGAAAATGATTTTCATGGAAAATCAATAAAATTTAAATTCTGGAATTAGGTTTTTTTTCATGGAAATGTTGTCTCTAAGGATGGAATTGAAGTTGATGATTAAAAGACAATGTTAGTGATATAATGAACTACATTAATTCATATAACCATGGTATGTAATTTCTGCAAAATTTCTGGTAACGATAAATGATTTATTAAAACATTTTATCAATTATATAACCCATTAAGAAAGTTAACACATTTATAGATTAATTTAATAAGTTTATATTAAGGTTAATAAAGTTTTAAAGAATAAAAAATAAGATTAATAAATGAATTTATATAAACATTACCATCAATAAGGGATGTATTTTATAATATACATTGATTAATTAAATAAGGACCTTAGATGTGTCCTTATTCATAATGATAGTGTTTTTTCTATGAATTAAGGTTGATAAATATTCATGAATATAATTATAAAACTCATGGTCATGAGTTAGAAACTGTAAACATTTCATTGAAGATAAGGAGGAATTACACATTCTATAGAGACCCTGGCTTAGCATATACAGATATTACATCATTTTTTAAAAATATTCATCACATTACATAAATACACACCTAAAGAACATAATAGTTTATTTCCTTTGGAATCATGGAAACATAATCCTCTATCTTGGTAAAAAATCTTCAATGTATCCCTTATATATATATTAACCATTAATAATATTACTTAAAAACTTTCTTCATACCCAGGGAAAAAAACATAATAAATGGTGTGATTAGATGCTTAGTATGAGTAAACATTGGAAATGCCTAAGAATAACATGAATATAAGAATATTAGAACATGAGGATAACATTTTAAAACCGTACCCTAAATATAAAAGATCATAATTCAAAGTCATAGAATAAATATTGGTATCTCAAAAGACATGAATCATAATATAATAAAAAATATCATCCATGAGCATATAATGTTGGCATAAGGTAATGAATTTTCGGCGTACACATATGCATAAAAAATCATTTCCATTTTATTCAAGGCTCACTTACTAGGTCATCATAGTATAAAAATTTCTTTATTGCACCGATTATACCCCTTATTCTATCCATATATTACTATACCAGGTTCAGTCTCTATTATAGCCCAAGTATATTGTATCAGGTTAACTCCACATTCTATCCATATCTATCTCTTGAGATATTTAAATATTTACCCAATGAATTGGAGTGAGATATATCTCTCAACCATTACATAATGAATACCATATTTAATTGTTCCATAAGATCATCAACATTCATTATATGATAACCTTTAAAATGAAATTGGAAACATAAATATTTTATCTTATCATAACCCGTGAAATGGAATTGTTATCATAAACATTTCATCATAACATAACCAATTGAAATGATATAGGTTTAATAATCATTTAATCAAATCATAAACCATAAAAACAATTGGGTTTAATAATAATTTAATCATGGTATAACCCAAGGAAGAGAAACATGTTTCACATACATCATTTTATTATAAACATAAACCATTTAGATAAATAATAATAATGGTATCCTTAGATTATATCCTCAGTAAATTCAAAGTAACCTCAATTAATGTAATATTATATGGAAAAAAATTTTAAAGACTTATTGAAAAATTTCTTGAGGAAAATATCCTTTCAAGGAAAATAAATTATAAAACATAAATCTATTTTCAAAATATATTTCGTGGAAAATATCCTTGAAAACATATAAATGGTACATTAAATATTTTTAAATAATTTATGAGGAAAATATCCTTTAATCTTTGAAAATAAATATTTAAAACATAAAAAATTTAGAAAACCTTTTTTATGTTAGAATAACATTGAATAATTATAACGTAATCCTCAAAAAACGTACAAATGTCCTTTTAAACATAAAGCATTTTTGAAATAGTTTTATTTGAAAGTAAACTTTCAAACATATAAATGATTATATGAAAATCATTCCAAATACTTTTTAAAATGTGAAACACATTCAAAGTAATTTTACTTGAAAATAATCTTAAAATATCATTTAAAAACGTTTTTGAAAATCTAATTAGAAACCATAGTTTTTGAGTGAAAAATATTTCTGACTGAAGACAGAAATAAAGTCTTATTTTCATAAATCAATTTTCAAAATTAAAAAAATTAATAAGAATTTTTTAAATGGTTCCATTAATTGAATATATCATAAATTAAAAAAGTATAAAAAATTTAATTTGATTTATTGAGAGTGAGAACATGTGATTTCAATATTGTATACTTAACCAAAAATAATCCCAATAAAGGGTGAGATTGTAAGATAAAATATTCACCACTTTGGTAACATTGAATCATAATCCTTATGAAGGAATAACATAAAATGATAATTAATATATAAATATTAGGAATATATTTCTGACATTACATGTCAAATGGGTTTTATGGGAACCTCATGAAAGAATATAGGCCCATAACATAACATATGTATCAAATAAGGTAAATTGAGATAAAAATCCTTTACAGATTCAATAAATTTTTAACCCTGAACCCCATGAAAGAGATATCCTAAAATATAAATGTAATACCATATATTTTTCAGTATAATTATCATTAAATAAATTTATTGGTATTATTACACCACATAAATGAAATAAGTGTTTAATATTAATGTGTCTTGTTAAAGTAGAAAGTGAAATGGAAATCTCTTACCTTGAGTCTTGAATTCTATTATACTCATTAAAACATCCTTTATAATAAATATAATTTTATTATAAATATATAACATAATCGTATTCATATATATCATATCATATATGTTTTTATAATAAAATTATATTAATCTTTTATTTACAATTCCATATTAAAGTTATTTTTTAGATAATAAATGCTTTATTTTTAATGCATGATTTGACTTATTATTCTTAGTGTTCATAATTATATCATGATTTAATAATATAAATAATGTTAAATATGATATAAATTATATATATATTCATTATATATTTATTTATAATAATCAATAAACTTTATTGATTGAAAACGAAATGCACCGTTGATGGAGACAATAGGCCGAATGTACAATGATCACATTTGTTTATTTTATTTTTAGTTTGAAAGAAATTAAAATAAATAATATATTGTCATAAAAATATCATTTTTATTTCATATATAACATATAATTTTATTAAATAAACACTAAAAACATTCTACATAAATTGAGAACGAGACACATCGTTTCGTGAGGCTGTAGTCCGTCGTACACACAAACGACCTTTTCAAATTCCTGAAAAATGAAAAATATAAAGTTATGTGTGTGATATAAAAATTAAATAAGAATAATAATATCATTATAATAATAAATATAATATTTAAATATTATTTACATCATTATTCCCAACCATGAGAGGTGGTAACAGAAAAATGAACGACATTTGTTCGCGAGGTAGCAGCCCACCATACACAAAAACAATGATTTTAGATCCCATTTGATGGAAGTATGTGCGGTTATAGGAAATAACATTAATATAATAAATTTTAATATATGTAATACACTAATGATACTATATAATAATTTTATGAAAATAACTGAAGGTTTTGGGGGAATAAAAAAACAAAAACTTTTGTTGATGAACATTACCTTTTTTTGGGTATCATCCTTCAGTCTGCAATAAAGTCCATCATTTTTTGGAATTATATTGAATGTAAGGATTATATGACGAGGTGAGATATGATTTTAACTTATTTGAGTACATATTAATCAATACAAATGGATTCATAGGTGTGAATAGGTGGGGAGACTCATCTCCCTTTCAAAGTTGAAGAGGAGTGGCATTCTTGTAAATATAAAAATTATTCACTATTAGGATGTAAATCATACATCACATGGACAAAAAAATGAAAATTTAAGTTTTGAAGGGTTTATATGATACTTACAAAAATATAACACTTATTGAAACACATGTTTTGAAAATTTCATTCCTTAACGTCTAAGATTACAATTCGTACCATTTTTCTTTTTCACTATCGTAACTTGATTTCTAACCATGGTAATATATCATTAAGAATAAATTAGTGTGATCCTTATTATATAATTTCAATAAAATCTATTCTAAATATTATATATAATTTATAAAATTTAAATTCGTTGTTTGTTGGAAATTAATTTTAAAACAATTGCATGTAACGTGCAAAAACAACGCTTTATCTCTAAAAATGCTAACTGAGTTTTTACTCATTAATGGTCAATATAGTCATTATAATTAAAAATTTGACCATTAATTGATAATAGTTTATATTTATAAAAAAATTAAAAATAATATTCTTGAATTTATTATTTTTTGTACTTTTAAATCATTTAATAATATTTAGTTCATCTTAAAATAAGATTCATGTGAAGTTTTACATTATTCATTTAATGTTAATTTTAAATATACCAATAAAAAATGGAATTATAATATATTATTTTCATATATTTTTAACATGATATATTCATCTATGAAATAATTGAACGTAATATTTCATTCCCTTTACTTCACTTTTAATATTTTTATTATCATTTCATTATTTAATTCTAAACTACATAATTACTTTATTGGTGTTTCTTAAGCATTTAAAGTAAATATTTAATTAAAAACTATAATAAATTAACACGATAAAAAACTAATTTATATTTAAAAATTATATATACAAATTAAAAATAATTTTCCCATATCCCAAAGCTTTATATATATAAATATTAAGAAAACTATTTTTTATGTATGTTTATTTAATTATCTTATTATATGGGTCATGTTAAAAAGATGGTGTCAATAAATTGCTATATTTCATATAATTTGACATTAAAGTTCAAAATAAACACATTAAATCAATCTAATTTAATATTTTAGTACATTTTCACTCTTATCATTCTATTTTAACACCCCAACAAACATATTTTTACATTAAGCACATTAATTAATTTTTACTTCATTCAATATTCATTTTGGTCAAAAATTAATTTGCATTTATCATAAATTATAAATTATTATGATTCCAAATATGGAATCCATATTTTAAAATTCAATTAATAGAAGTGGAAAAATAATAATTTATACTTCATCCTGTATATGTGATATGTATGCATGTTTTTCAAGAGAAAATGTTTAAATGTTTGTAATGAAAATATATCCAAATTCAGTATGAAATTTATTGAAAATAACTATATTGGATTAATGGGAATAAAATTTAACTAATTTAACTATTAATTAATTTCAAAATAATCTTTTAATATTTATATAAAATAAACCAAAAGGAAGTTTTATATTACAATATAATATTTTTCACTATTCATTAAAAAATGAGACCTTTCAGAAAACTCCCAAAACATAACCCTAATATAAAGTTGATACTATCATTTCAAAAGTGATGTTTATTTTTTAAAATTAATTTTATAACTGTGTAAAAATTTAATTTTATAATTCGTCACAAAAATAAATAAATAAAATAATTGAGAAAATAGTATTTTCAAACATATAAAGTCTTTACTGAAAAATATGTATTTTATTATCAATATTTTTCCATTATATAAAAAATTATAATTAATATTTAAAATTGGTTATTAATATTCATTTTTCTAAGTATAATGGCTATGTTATAACATTAACATTTTAATTATATTAATAATATATTTTGATTTAGTTAATAATCACTATTGTGGATCATTCAAGCTTACCAAGTGTTGCATATAGTGGAAGATAACCTAGGGTTATGTTTAATGAAATCCATAAATGAATTTTAATTTATTATAAAAAAATTTATTTATAAAAACTCAGGTTGTTACGTATTACCCCATTAAAATGAATTTATCCCTCGAAATTCATCTCAGTCATCAATGTTTTAACATTTGAAAATTACATCAGAGAAACCTGCACTGTAGAAATGAATAATAAAAATAATTTAGAAAGGGGAAGTTAGAAACAAAACAATTACCCAAAGTGACAACTAAGATTAACTCCTCATATGAAAACATATGTGGGGAGTGAAGATCTCAACAACGAATAAAAGAATAAATAATTATAGAGAGAGATAAGGATCCATGATCATAAGAAAGAGGGTGATCTAAATAAGGTTAGTGACCAAAAAACCGTAACTAAAATAGGTGTGTCAATGACTTTTATATTAGAAAAAATGATTTAAATAGTATAATATTTTATTTTAAGAGCCTTTTTTAAGAGATGAAGAATTTTCTCTAGAAGAAATAAATTATTGATTTAATTCCATTTCATTTATACAATCTAACCTCTGGTTGTGTCATTATCAATTTACACTCTATATATTACTCCAAGAAAATAATGTGATTTTCTTATTCCTAGGGAACTAATGGATCCTATGATCCTTAAATAGAATTATAAGTCATTATATCCATCTTTAGTTATCATCACAAAAAAATGGTTAGAAAATGATACATAATATGGATAAATATTAATATATTTAAGTAATACATTTATATTTAGATCCCCATCAAATATTTGACTAAATACATTTCATAAATGGTTTTCCTTATGACCCTTCTAAAAGATTAAAATATAAAAAAATGGAAAAAATATAACTAAATTTAAAAAAAACTTATCATTAATCCCCCAAATAGTATAAAATAGTTATTAATTGTTGCAAACCAAACATGTGAATACCTTCATCATGTATTATCCTGAAACATTGTAATAACGTGAATTTACCAAAAAAAATTATTGAAAAAATGCATTATCATTTATTCCTTAAATAAAAAATAGATTATTTGATGGATTCCTAAAATCCAAAAAAATGTAAACTTCATCCATGATAGAATAAAACACTTTTTCAACAAATCAACAATTAGTTACAAGGTAATCATTACTAAAAAATTACTATAACAAAATAAACCTTATCTTTATCCAAACATCCTTATCACAACATCAGGAACATATTAAGGGTTTCCTTCCCCTTAACTATTGTTTTTCTATGAATATCACCTCTCTATTAAATTAAATTTCCAATTAATCTACACCATTAAAAATATTCTTTCAAATCCTTAATGAAAAACATATACTAAATAATCCTTCTATATTTCATAATTCATAAATACCAATATAGAAATATTTCAATCATACTACTTCCTTCTCAAAGTATTTATTATGCTTCATCATCTTATTTATTAATACATATTTCCTTTAATATTTCATCTTTAGTCTCATCATTAACTGTAATATAACTATTACACATACAACCTTGCTAATTTTATTCATGATATTTCCACTTAGGATATCGAATTTCATAATGCCCATACATTCCACAATTAAATCGTCTAAATATGGTGAAACTATATGAGGACCAATATTACCATTCATTTTGTTTATTGTACTTTTTATTTTCCCTTTGTAAGTACTAGAATTCTCTCATTATTTCCAATAGTTAGAAAATATTCATTTTCTTATGAAACATTCACATGGGTGATTCCTTCTACATTATTGATATATAGAGAACTGGATATTCTTTCCTCCTTGATTACCATCACCTTAACTATCATCAAAATCATTATATCTTTTATTTGATGAGTCTAATATATGGTTAAGTTACATATTATTAATAATGTTCTTTAAAAAATGATTACAAATAATCACAAAATCCTTTACTCTAGTCATCATCACATTTGGATTCTCGTCAGCAAATCGTCTATCACATTAAATATTAAACCAATTATTTCTGGTACCCACCATGGATGAAAATTAATATCTTATAGTGAGTAGCACTAATCATAATGGGAAACTAAATAATAATAACAATAAATTATATGATGTATAAATAATGAAACATTATTTTATTTGTGACACCATTGGTTTATTCTAGGTTATTTATAACCATATTCCTTTCAAATTCTTCATAATGGTTCATAAAGAGTTTTTGAATTCAAAATAAATATCCCCAAGGGTGTCAAACCAGATGTGTATCATGACTTGCAGTATTTAATCTATTTCAGACCAAGTCTTTCTTAATATGCTGTTTTTGGGGTTGTTACTCCTAGGTAAATATGTTCCAAATCCACGTCTAATTGTAGTATTTGATAGGGATGTAATTTCACGGAAACCACTAACTTTATTCATTACCAAAATTCCCATACATTTTCATATACTTTGACTCATCATTAGAGTTATACTTAGATACATACCTAGACATATCCTTCAAAATATTCATGGGGATGTCACTAAATTCTATTCATCCTAGTTACCAAAGTATAACGAAACATTTCCATTGATACCAACTATAGTGACCCAACAAAACATACATGGATATTATATCTTTTTTTTAATATTTATTAAATTTCACAAAAACATATTGAAGAACATAATAGTTTAATGCCTTTCGAAACCTAGAAACATTATATTCTTACATGTTGAAAGATGTTTAATGTATCGTATAAATAAATTTCCATTTCAAAATCATACTTAAAAAATTTCTTCTGAACCTGGGGAAAGGAAACATAAGAAATGGTGAGATCAGATTCTCATTATAGGTAAAAAAGTGAGGTATGTAAGCATAACATTAACATAACGGTATAAGGATGTGTACATAACATTTGAAAACCATACACTACATACCAAATATAATAATTATAAGTCAGATAATAAATATTGGTTGTTCATAAGACATGTATAATAAGGTAATCAAGAACAATATTTTTGAGAGAATAAATTAGAAAAAAGAGTAAAATATTTGGTATACAAATAATCATAAGAAATAATTTCTAAAGGGTCAAGTATCACTTCCACGGAAATCAATGGAAATAATGTCCTTTATTTTACCATTTTTACTCCTAATTTTAGCCTTTCCTTACTATATCAAATTTTCACTTCATTCCATCCCCATATTACTATACCAAGTTCACTCCTCGATTTAGCCATGTATATCTCATGTGATATATAAATATTTACCCAATTAATTGTCAGAAGATATGTGTCCCACTTCTTAAAAAATTAAAGCCATATTTATGTGTAAAAAAATCATAAAAATTCATCATATCATAACCCATGAAATAAAATGGGTATCATAAAAACATCATCATATAATAACCCAAAAAATAAAATGTGTCTTAAAAACGTTTCATTATATCAAAACATATTGAAAATGATGGTTTCATTAATCATTTAATCTTAACATTACCCATGAAAATAGGGAGTCTTCATAATAATTTTATAATCATATAACTAATAGAAGAGAAATGCGTTTCACAAAATCTTTTCATCATAATCATAATCTTGTCATGGATAGGAAAAGAATTATATCATTGAATAATATCCCCAATAAAGAATAAGTAACCTCAATAATTTCATCTTAGATGGAAAATAAATTTTAAATAGTAAATGATATGTTTTTTAAGGAAAATATAGTTTCTCGGAAAATAATTTTTAAAACATAAATCCATTTTTAAAAATAATTTCATTAAAAATATCCTTGAAAACTTATAAAGGATGCTTTAAGTATTGTTTAAAAGAATTCTTCATAAAAATATTATTTCCAAATTTAAAATTATTTTTAAAAAATATAATCGTTTTGAAAACAAATCATTGAAAATAAAATTGAGAAATTATAAAGGAAACTTTTAAAATCATTTAAAACACATTTTAGTCATATAACATTTTTGAAATCATTTTATTTGGGAATGTACTTTGAAACATATAAAGTGATATTTTAATGTCATTTAAAACACATAATAAAAAAATATTTTCAAGATAATTTTAATTGAATGTAATCATAAAATGTCATTCAAAAACATTTTTGAAAGTATTTTTAGAAAACATGTTTTTAGAATAAAACATTTTTCCTAATGAAGGGTAAAATAGATTCAGGGTTTCATAAAAATGATTTCTAAATTATATTACGTACTGAATAGTATAAAAATGGTACCATTACATTAATATATCATCCATAAAAAAAGCATATTAATATTCATGATAACTCTTTAGAGGTATAAAATTATATTTCAACATTGGAAACATAACCATACACAGTCCCAATGAATGATTACATTGTAACATAAAATCTTCACCACATTGGTTACATTGAATCCTAATCCTCGTGAAGTAATAACATATAATAAAACTTCCAATATCACGAGGGTGAATAAATTCATGATATTAATTTTCAATAGTTTTTTATATACACTTCAAGGAAAAATATAGGTTTATAACATAACTTAATTCTCAAAGAATGAAAATTGAGACCAAAATCCCTTTTTGAATTTTTAACTTTTGAACAGTAAACCTCATGAAATATGGATAATTAAATGGAAATGAAAACCCAAATATTTTTCAGTATAATTAAGATAATATTTATCCTTATATTTATATACAACACATAAAATAAATAGGTGGTTAATATGACATGTGTCTTACAAAAGTAGAAAGTGAGATGAAAAACCATTACCTTAAGTCCTGAATACCATCATACTCAATCAAACCTCGTATATAATAAATATAATTTTCCTATAAATCAAATAAATAAAAGTATTCGTATATATATTACTATATATTATTTTAATATGATCTTTTATTACCCATTTATTAACAATTCTACATTCAAGTTAAGTTTTTTGTAATAAACACTTTATTTTTTGTATATGTTATGATTTGTTTTATTTTTGGTACTATTAATTTTTTTCACGGTTAAGAGATATAAAAATGATATAATATATATATATATATTATCCTATATATATTTATTATATATTGAATTAGAGTAATCTATAATATTTATACAGAGAAAATGAAATGCACTATCCATGGAGATGGTAGGTCCTACATAGGCATGATTTTTGTTTCTATTTTCTTGTAGGATTAAAAGAAATAATGATAAATGATATATAATCATTAAAAAATAATTTTTATTTTTTATATATCATGTATTTTCATTGAACCCATTTTTAATAAATTCCATGTAATGTTCGAAGGAAACACATCGCTTTGCGATGTGGAAACCTACGACACAAACGAGCTATGTTGTCATATACACACAAAATGGATATCATGAAGGTATATGTGATATAAAAATTAAAAAATCCTAATAAAATAATATATATCATATTTATAATATATATACACTGAATACATCATTTTTACCATCCCTGATAACTGGTAATGGAAAAATTATTAACATCGGTTCGTGTTGTTGTAGTTCATCGTACACATGAATGATGATTTTTAACTCATTTGATTGAAGTGTATGTGGTTTTATTTTATAAAATTAATATAAAAAGATCTAAGTATATTAAATATAGTAATTTTATTATATAATTATGATATAAAAATATTTTAAGGGGTTTTGGGAACAAATAAAACAAAAACATTCATTTGTGAATGTTACTTCCTCTTCTGGTATCCACTGTAGGTTCTCAATAAAATCATACCTAAATTGAATGTCATTTTAAAATAAGGATTGTATCATGAGGGGTGGAAATTTTTGAATTTATTTGGGTATATATTGGTCGATATAAATTGATTTATTGGTGGGAAGAAGTGGGGACAATAAGATCCCTCTAATAGTTGGGGAGGAGATGCATTCTTGTAAATAGTAAAAAAAATTCACTATTGGACGGTAAATATTTACTCAAGTGGATATAAATATGATAATTAATGTTATCTTGTAATTATATGGTCTATACACACCTATAATACAAATTAAAAGACATGTTTTAGTCATTTCATCCCTTAAATTTCAGGTATTCCATTTTATTCGATTTTTTCTTTTTTCACCAGGGTAACTATATTTTTATCCTTGGTAATTTATCCTTTAAAAAAAATTAGTGTGATTATTTTAAGATAACATAGACCCACAAATTCTAAATATTATATCTAATTTATAAAATTTAAATCCAATGTGTCTTTTAATTTAATTCTAATATAAGAGAAAGTTACATGCAAAAACACTACTTTAACTGTAAATGCACTAAGTGAGTTTTTACTATTTAATGGTTAATATAGTCATTGAAATAGAAATTTTGGTACAGAAATAAAATATATTTGATATTTATTATGGTTAAAAAGATATTATTTTTATTAATTTTAAATTGTTTAACAATTTATAACTTATCATAAAATAACATTAATGTCAATTTTGACATTATTCATTTAATTTCAAATTAAAAAATATTATTCAATGATGGAATTCAAATATATTTTTTTCACACAATTTTTAATGATATATTCATCTAAATTAATAATCTAACTTAATAATTCATTAATTTTACTTTACTTTTAATATTTTTAGAATTATTTATTTTATTTTTTTATTAACTACATAACTACTTTTTCGGTGTTTCTAAAGCATTTAAAGTAATTATTTCATCTCAAAAAATAAAAATAAATTATCTTGATGAAAAATAATTTATATTTAAAAATTACATAAATATCTAAAATATATATTGTTTTTTCCAAATCCTAATACTTTATATATATTAAAATTAATAAAAATATATTTTAAGTGTTTTCTTAACATAAATTATTATAAGGGTAATATTCAAATGCAAGTGAAAAACATAACCATAATATACATTATTTTATTTCCAAGGTAAAAATAATTTAATTCAATAAAATTATGATAATATTTTAGGATAGTTTCACTCTTATCATTCTATTTTAACCCACGATAAACCCATTTTTAGCTTAATTAGAGAAATTAATTTTTATTGAATTCACTTTTCATTTTGGTCGAAAATTAAGTTTCTCTTATATTAAATTATTTATTATTCAAACATAAAATATTGAATCCATTTTTAAAAATTTATTTCACATAAGTGGAAAAAATTAATTTAAACGTAATCCTACAAACGTGATGAGTAAGTTGGTTTTTAAAGGGAAAACGTTTAAATTTTTGAAATGTTTTTATAACCAAATTCAATATTAAGTTGATTAAAAAGACCTAAATTGTATTAATGTATTTAAAATTGAACTAATTTTACTTTAAAAAAATTTCAAAATAAAATTCAACTTTAAA
Source organism: Viscum album (assembly GCA_963277665.1). Lineage (NCBI taxonomy): Eukaryota > Viridiplantae > Streptophyta > Magnoliopsida > Santalales > Viscaceae > Viscum > Viscum album. Next base: position 1,583,399,186 of record OY728141.1, on the reverse strand, counting down.
AATAAATTAGATGAAAATGTAGTTTTCAATTAATACAAAGTATTTTTCACTATTCATAAAAAATGAGACTTTTCAAACAAATCACACAAATGCACCGTAAAATAATTTTGTTATTATAATTTCAAAAATTATGTTTATTTAAAGAAATTAATTTTTTAAATAGTCAAAAATTAATTTTATAATATTTCAGAAAATAAATAAATAACATTGCATTGAGAAAATAGTATTTGAAAATATTTAAAGACTCTATCGAAAATTATGTATTTTATTTTCAATATGTTTCCTTTATGTAAAAATTTTATAATTAATATTTAAAAACTAATAATTAATATTCAACCTTCTATGGCTAATTATATCTTATAACAGTCACATTTGAATAATATTAATAATATACCATGTTTTTGTTAAAACTCTATGTAGTGTGTCGCACAAGCAAAAAGAGTGTTACATATAATTCAAGATACTATTGGGTTTCATGTAACACAAGCCGTAAAATATATTTAATTTATTTTAAAACAAAATCTATTTATAAAAATTGGGGGTGTTACATTTATTTTGGAATATGTGTAATATATACAGATCCTAAATGTTTGAAATACATCTTCTCATTAAAAGTGCTCAAAATAAAGAAACTTATAAGGTCAGAACAACTCTTGGATTATGAATTCTGAATACACTACCATCCTTGAATGTAAAATAAAGTGGTTAATGTGTTTAGTAGGAAGTATTATAAAATTTTGACTAAAATAGTAATTAAAAATAATCTTATATTCATAGATTCAGTAAACTTGAATATGAAATCACTAAAAAATGACAAATATCACTTATATTCCAAATGACTATAAGATAATCCTTATTAGATAAAATAAAAAATAATTCATCTTGATATTAATAAATTTCAAATAAAAAAACGTTTTGAATGATGTGAAGTTGGTAAAAATCATCTATAAATATGGTATATTGAAATTTTTAAAGGGGTTATGTGTTTTATTAGTGCTTGATCTAAAAAGTGAATTATCAGATGAATTTCGCTACTCAAATTTATTTGCACACCTTAGTAAAAAAAATATTAGGATTTGAAAGAACCTTTTTTTGGATAATATAAAATTATTAATTACAAACTATGTATTAAGAAGTTTTTTCTAAATGGTTAAATAATATGAGACAACATCCTAAAGGTTTCATAAAACCTCTCCTAATTCCTTTTTAGAAATGGGATGATATTACTATTTAATTTTTTGATGGATTACCAAATCCTCCAAAAAAACAATGATTCCATATGAATTATTTTGGATTTTCTTACCTTCTATGAACATTAAATTTCAACAACATAAGATCCACCTCTTTAGTACCTCCCATGTATATAAATTAATAATTTTTTGAGATTTCATAGTGTACAATGTTTTATTATATTTGATTAAGATCCACGTTTCACAAAAAAATTATGAAAGATTATTTAATATGGTCTTTATACAAGATAAATTTCATAAGAACATATCGTCCTCAAACTAATGGGTGATCTAAAAATACTATTACTACATTAGAAGACATTTTGAGGTCATTCTTACTTGACTTTTAATGTATATGGTGTCAATATTTTTCTTTGGTTTAATTCATATTTAATAATACCTTCCATTTAAAAAATATATTAAAACTATATGAAACATTTTACTTAAAAAGGTTTCATACTATGACTTATTAGGATGGAGTTGCTGAAAAGAATATTCTTGTCTAGGATATCCTGGAAGATGCAATAGTAAAAGGGAAGACAATTTAGAATCTTATTAAGGTATCTCAAAGTAGTAAAAAATCTATTGTAAAAACTGATGAAAGTATTTATAATTTCAAGTAGAAGATATTTTTTTCTTGAAGGTATCATCATGGAAGGGTGTTATAATGTTTTTATATAAAATATAACATAGACCTAGGTACATTGAGAATTTTAGAATTATAAAACTAATTGTAGTTGTGTCTTGTCATTTAGAAATTTCACATAGCCTCTCTAAAGTACACATCGCGATCTATATCTTATTATTGAGGAAGTAAATCACAAACCTAATGCATGTTCTCACTTATAAAAAATGGAATTAGATCATTATTTTTCCCACTATAAAAAAAATCTCCATATTATTCACACTATATAGAAAGTGTTGTGTAATTAAAAAACATGGAAAGTGAAGGTTCCTTAGAGGAATCACAAAATAAAAGAGTTTATATGGAAGCCTGAAGTAGATATTAGGAAGGATTGCAAAAAATTATTTATGAAATAATTTTTTTAAACAATTTATGGATAAAATTATTTAATGGGGGATAATTTAATACCTCATGTCATCCTATATTAGGTAAACATTACATCTGAAGACTATTTTTCAAATACACATAACATTAAATTATCATTACAATAGATATAATTCATATTTATAATTGAATGTACATTTTATAAAATATATCAACTAGATTATATAAAATGGATATCAATTCTTAGTTTAGAATTTTGAAATTATATTAGGATGATTTTTTAGGAATTTTTACGATTTTCTGTGTGAATAGTAGAAAATGTCACTTTTTACCAAACCATCATCTATTTTCCTTTAATTTATTAATTCCAAAATAAAATTATATTTTGGATATTATTTAAAATGAAAATAAAATTCTATTTATTAAATATAATCAAATTAATTCAATATTAATTATCACTATATTTATTTTTGTATCAGATTATTTTTTTTCTTAAGAACACATTTCTCTAAAAAATCGCTTATGTTTTTCCCACTAATATTAAAATAAATTTATACCATATATATATAATTAATATTTAAAAATTTATTTCATATTTGGAATCATTTTGTTAAAATTTAGTAGTGAGCTCAATTTCAATTTTTTTCATTATGAATAGTAATATTGGTATAAATATTATCACTATTGAAAATGGGTAAATATGGTTAATTATTGTAAAAAACGTGTAATAAGGTCATAAAATATCATATTAATTATTATTTTATTATGTTATTTATACCCTTATAAATTTATCTTTGAATTTTGTTTCCTATTATATAAGAGTAGTACACATATTATAGTTAATTGTTAATAATAATTATAAGTGTACAGTCACCTCAATTATAAATTAGTACCTCCTATCCACTCTCCTTTACACCACTTAATCAAAATATCATGAATATTTATATACAAAATACCTTCAAAAAATACATCCCCACATCCTATAGTAACTTTTCTCAATAAAAGACCAATCCTAGAAGAAATAAGTTGTAAGATAAAGGCAGTTTTCCAACAAAGTGGTCTAACACTTAACTTAGTGTTTTCATGATTATTTACTCTATCAACTCTATAAAATATTATATATACATAATTATTTTATGCAATATGTATCTTATATATACTAAGACATTATTATTTTAATGGAAAAACACTTTTTCATATCATTTTAATCCTATAGAAAATAAAAAAATTGCTTGTGTGTATATACAACTTACCATCTCCATATAGAATCATAATTCATTTTTTATCACCACATTACATGGATGGTTATAAAAATATAACTAATGAATATATATATGATATTTATGACATAGTTATTATTATTTACATATGATTTTTCATCTATATTCTCACCCATACACCCTTCAGAAAATGATAATGGCACTTATGTGTACGTGGGACTACTACCTCCCGAAAGTAATATGAATCATTTTTCACATATTCCATTAATGGATGATTATAAAATTATATTTAATGTTTGTATATGATAATTATTCTATTTTTAGTATTTATTGGGTAATGTATCCAGGTCTTATTTGGCCTTGGTCAACGTACCAAAGTTAATTTGAGATTATGAACGGAAGGATGCCAAAATGTCAAATGTTAACTTATTCGATTTACTAACTATATAAGAATGGGTAATAAATTAAATACAATGAATTATGAAAGGTGAATAAATATAAAAAATTGATTAATAAATCATAAAATTAAAATTAATTTATTATAAAAGAGATGTAATATGCATGGGGAAAGTTAGACTCGAGGTAATGGTTTATTCTAAAATATCATTTTAATTCAAAATTATTTATTTTTAAATTTACAGTGAATAAAATTATAAGATATTTATATTTTAAATACCATTTTTTCATCTCTATTAATCTATGGATTTTATATGTTTTCATTTCATTTTTCTCCATTTTGTACATCAAATTACTAACAAAATGTTTTTAAAGAAAGAAAATTTATTTCTATTTTTGGTTTGGAATATTTCAAATCTATATCTATGATCCCTATAATGATTTCAATAATGTTTTTATTTTACCCTAATTATTATTTAAATTAATTTCCAACAATATTTTAATTTCATTAAAAAGAATATTCTTGTCATTTTTTGAATAGGGTATATTTTTCTTTTTACCCAAATTGTGATGGGAATCTTTATTTTAACATTTACCAAATTTTTAGTCTTTTACAGCATTGTAACAATTATTTCATTTGAATTTTCCTCTAAATGTTTCCATGGTTATTTTAAAAAAACCTTTTGTAATTATTCTTTAATTTTTTATTTAATATTTTTTCAAAAGAAAATGTCATTTTTTTATATTTTCAAATAAATACATGAATGTTCCTATAAAGGTATTTTATTATATGTTAATTTCCTTTGTTTATTTTTATGATTTACTAAAGATATAATCTAATGATACCATACACCATATTTGTTTGGATGGATTATGATTATGTTGTTCTATTAATGGACTGTGAAAAAAGATAACATATTATATGCTATATTTTAATATGAATTTTTATATTGACTATGTATTAAATGATTATTCATATATATTATATAATGAATTTATTGGATGTTTTAGGTTATGGGTGGGGCCTATTTTATCACCTTGATACATCAATAGGCCGCATGAGACAAAGTAGTTTGGGTATTTAGAATACACCTTGCCTACATATGTATTACATCAAAACACAAGGACTTGATGTTATGATTATGATGTCTGATATTATGCATTCTATTATTATTAAACTATTTATTATTATTCATATCATTATTTTTTTCATGAAATTGATGGATATATTCCCCTTTTATTATATTATTTATCTTCTATATTTTATTATTGAATATCAAATCATATTATTCTTTATTTATATATTCTATGATATCTTATGTTGTATGTGTTCCCTTATTGAGAATTTAAGCTCACCCTATGTTCTGTTTTACTTCCCTTGGGATACCAAGAAGGGATATATGAGTTATTTTATGGATATACAAGAAGAAATAATTAAATTATATCGTGAATTGTAGATTGTATTTGATGTATAAAAATGTAATGTGAGAATTATTTATATAGATTGTATCCCAGGACCACTAAACTATTCAACATTATTGGATGTGATCTCTTATATAATGTGCCAATGTAGAAAAATAACCATTAGGGGTGTGTTACTGTTGTAATGTTGTTACACTATTGTTGTCTTTCTTGGTGAATATAAAAGTTGATTATATTGGTTAAATAAGGATTTATGTAGGTGAAAATAATCCCTAAGAGATTGGTATTCCAAGTTACATACATTATTTAAATAGTTAATGTTCATGAACAAATGTTTGAATTCAAATATTTTCATTAAATATGAATCCAAGGTTTCAATTATTCATATTATTAGTATAGATGATATTATTTTGGTTGAAAATGAATATTGTGCATGAGAAGAATTTGATTTGAAAATTCAGAAAATATTTAAAATATCCATTCTTTGAGAAATTATATATTTTCTAGTTTAAAATTTTTCTTAAGATAAAAATAAAATATTTATTTATAAATGTAATTATGCTCAGGAAAATATAACAAAGTTTGAAATAAATGTTATAAAATAGGTTTCAATTCTTATTTCGATGAGAACTAGACTATCCAAGGTTGAAAAGGGGAAACATGTAGACCAAATGTACTTCAAGAATATTATTGGAAGTTTATTTTATTTTATCTATTCATGGCTAGATATTGTATATTTTATTATCTTATGTTCCAAGTATCAAAGATAACTAAAAGTGACTCTTTTTATTGTTAGAAATAGAATCTTCAGGTATATTATATTTCATCATGTCTATACGATAATTTGAACTTCATTAAAAAAATTATTTTTGAATTAGTGAGCATGTCAAATTATGAATTGACATTTGGAGTATGATTTTTATACAGTAACATCTAATATGGGATTATTTTACAAGTTTAATGAATCTAAGAATACATTCATTAGTAGAGGGAGAACACTTGGGGAATCTGGGTGACCTAGGGCTATAGTCTGTAGCCACTAGCTCATGGGTGGCCTAATACCAATTAACTGATAATCCACTGGCTAGTGAGTAGGGATTTAGAAACTTTTTAAATTTAGGCATAGTGTGGTAATTTTATGATCAATCCCCCGTGTTTTTGAGAGAAATGTTCTATGATGGGATCTATTTGGATAATCCACCTCTATCTTTGATCCGTTGATCCCCTTTCATGTGGAATGGTTTATGATGTTTTTAGTTATAATTTAATGTTGGTTATTATTTTTTCACTATGTCCTAGGATCTAACCTCTATTCTTGTAGACCACCTTTCTTATCACTAAGGATTTCTAAGATGATTTTACAAGAGCATAGTAGAATCATCCTTAGTGAATGGGGATTCTGTAAAACCCTCAAAGAGGTTACTCTGAAGCAATGTTCTCTTGTCTTCATTTATCACTTCCCTAAAAGTATTTCTAGTTGAGGAATTGTTTATGTTTTTTCATAATTCATTAATTGAAATATTTTTTGTAATTAAATATTTATTAAGATATTTTCTATGGAATGGTTTCAAGAGTCCCTAGTAAACTTCCTATGGGAAATTTTCTTTGGTTTCAATGTGGTGCCCCATTGAATTTTCACTGAATATAAAAAGGTTAAATAGATTTATTTAATTAATTATAAATTTTTCAATTGATTAATTATTATTTTTCTAGCTTCATTTAGGATCATTTTTCATTGATACAAGTTTTGTTGATCATAGATGAGGATGGATAGTCTTACATGGGCCTTGGAAAATAGTGTTGAAAATTGGATAATAAATGGGTATGCTTCTAAAGATGGTATGTGGATTTCATAATTATCCAAGGGAATTTATATATTTTTTATGATACATGGGGTGTGTGGTCATGCCACTTAGTAAATATATGTGTTTAATTTACTTTGTTACCATTTGAAGTTATTTTATTAATTTAAAACAACATTACTTGATTAGTGTAAAAGATATGTGAAGGCCCTAAGAGACATTGAAAATAGCTAGTTTTTCTCATCCACTGAGGGTTGGGGAATTGAAATTATAGTTTTTCTGAGGTGCATGAAAACATCCTTAGGGGTGTAACCTATTAGAGTGACATGAGTTGAACCAAGAAGAGTGAACCTTGTCTAGGAGACATGTAAACACCAAGTAGTAGTGTTTATAGACAATGGATTAATCATACCTTGTAGACCTTGGGTATCTCTATTGATTACATAGATATATTGTTAGAATAGTACTACCTTGGGGTGAGTGATCCTACCTATTTCATGTGACCAGGCATGGGAGGACAAACATTAGGAAGACCAAAACAGGCTAGGTGACTGGATCGACCATATAATACTTGTGGAATCGATATGGGTCATCATAGATCTCTTAAATTTTTCTAAGTGTTATATCTGAGTTCCCGTTGAGGTAATGTTGTCATGATGATAATGTTGACGAACCTAGTTTCCTCTAGGGATCAAGTGCTCACCCATGTGGCTTGTTTGAGTTTGAGGACCCAAGTGGCGTGACTCCTCAAGTATTGAATAAGGGAATCCTAGTGGGTGACCCATTATGAGACTGACACTGAGAGGCTGTGTGAAAGATGGGTAGTACCAATTTTAGCTGTAGCCTAAAATGTAATGGAATGTGTACGACCAATAGAGAAGATATGGTGATGATTGGAATGGATGATCATCCAACTCTAGGGGATGTTTACTTTTATTAACTTTTATACTTACCTCCACAAGATGAGGGATTTACCTTAATGATTTTCTCTTTAATAGGTCATGCGGCATGGAAACATAATTGGTATATTTCTCCGAGTTATCAACTTTTCTTAGCTCATAGATGGGTATATTACCCTCAGTTCCTAATTGCACCATAGGGATGGGTATACTACTCATGGTTTTCTAATCCCACATTCAAAAGTGGTGGGTATATTACCCACAATTATATATTTTCTCTATATTATCTAGGGGTTGTTATATTTCACATGGATGGTATTATTTCATATGTGCTTGTTCTGTGCCACGAGGATGGGTATATTATCCCAAGTTGGTTGATCCTATGTGCCATGTGGATAGATATATTTTCCAAGTGGGTTTATGCTCTATGGGATCAACCAAATTACCTAGAGATTGACAAGAGGCCCATATTGGTAAGAATGGTCATTGTAACATGCTCAAAGGAACATTGAATTTGGAAGAAGATAGTATACTCATTAGAGGCCTCAAACCTGATGATCAATACTGGTTGTTATTATGGTGTGGTCAATATGAAGTTATCAAATACAATCAAACATTGACTAGAAGAAGGTAGATTTTATTTATGTTTCAATATTTATTTTATTTAGTTATCTAAGAATGACACATGGACATATCATATAATATACTAATTAATATAAAATCTCATTGGTGGTGACCTATTGAGTTATGTACTAATTAACGTCTCAAGACAACACTACACATGGGTTCATGAGTAGCTCTCACATGGCCATTGTAGAAATTTTTTGGGCTTGGTATCAAATAATAATTGAGTAGGATAAGATTGAGTATGATAGGGATACTGATATAAGAATATTATTTAATTTTTAGAAAATTGTTATGTACCTTATTCTCTTTTTTTAATTTATCTGTATATTGGTTTGTTTTAGTTAGGGATTGTTTTCTATATGTATTTATATTTCTATATAACTTGTTTATTTTATAGTATTTTACTTATTTAAGTGTACTATGAAGGATGTTTATTGATATCTGATTTTTGGTTATCTATTTATTATTTCACACTTTGATGTTTGGGGTATAGCTACCCTGATACTTCCATATACCCCCACTACTAATTGGTAGCCTATTTTGTTTGGGTAGTTATTTCTATGCTCATAAGGTTTTCTCATCTTTTTATTGTTTATAGAGTGATCCAATATAGTATGTTACAAAGAGTTAACTGAATATATTTTTTATCATGTCTTACTATTTTTTAGATTTGATTGAATATAGATATGGGAATGTGTCAAAGCATATAATGAAATTCATAATGGTGTGTTGTGAACACATTTTCCAATGGAGTTCTAGGTTACCAAGGGTTTGGTATTGATATTTTTAGATTATATTTTTATGTAAATTGTGATTTTTAACAAGAATGAAACACATGATGTTTGAGATTATTTTTTAAAAGTTATTGGATTGATATATCATGACTCATTATTAAGAGAGTATTTATTGGTTTTCAACTCTTAGTCCATTGTAAATGGGATGGTTACAGAATTTATCTCTTAACCATAATAGTGTGAGGCATCTAATGAATCATTTAAAACATATAAGATGCACAAGATATATATTCCATCTAGTGTGTGATTTCCAAAATGACTAAGGATCGTCTATTTAAATTGATAGAAACATCTCCTAAGGTTTTTTGTTATATAAGTACTTGGTTTAATTCTACATAGATGTGACGAATTTTATATAGATTTTCTTTTAATGGAATTTCATGTGGATTCTATAGGAAGGTTATTGTTTATGATGTTGATGTAGTCCCTTAGTGTGTACGGGATATATGGTAACCCCCATGGGTTGGTAAGGATTTAAATGCCTAGTTATGAACCCCTTGTGGGATTATGTTTTTTGGTATCAAAAACATAAAACTAAAATAAAACATATATGATATTTTACCATATATATTAAAATGAATTTCGGGTTAAACAATACCATGATCATGTTTTCATTGGTACAAATCACTCAGGACGATTCCATTGGTTATGGAATTTAATATGGGTGGTTTTTGATTCTATATGGGTAGTCCTATGTGGGGATACTCATGAGAAATGGTGCCCTTGTGGGTGGATGGGTTGGAATGTGAGGCTATAAATGTTTTGAAGGTCTGTATAATAGAGTTATACCATTTTTATTTCATGGTTTTAGATAGAATTTTGTATGAAAATTTGTGAGATGTATCCTTAGGGGGAGGCTTGAACTATGTGATACGTGGTTAAATATAGTGACCTTGACGTGTGACTTGACTGGTTGGTCTAAATGGGATGATCTTGAAACATGTGGGGATATCTCTCAATATTTGTTTACTCTGCATTTTTTGTTTGATGTGAGAGAAACTCATGAGAGGGGTTGGATGGGTATATAGGTTCCTATGAGACATAAAACAAGGGTCTGGACCTTATGGTTGTTTGATTGATGCACAGATATAAAATTGATTGTATGATTTGGGTAAGGTGAAGCCTTAGATTACTTGGAGAAGGTAGCTCAAGGTCTCGTTCTTTGGAAGAAATGATGATCATAGGGGAAGTTTAAGAAGAATCTCATAATCTAGAATAGTGTCAAATTGTGGATATGCTTATGATTAAGCTCAGTATAGATGAGATATCGGGACTTTGGATGAGAATATCTTATATACTATTTTCTTGACATGTTGACAAGTCGTGAATAATTTTTAACCTAATTATATTACATAAAACTCATGGCATTGTGATTCATGTGATGGATCTATTGGTACAAGATTTTACATCGACTACATAAGATGAGATAGGAATCATCACCACATTTGTGGGATGGGGATAAAGTATTTTTAATGTGGTGCTTACGGGACTGATTCCCCAAGGTGTTGGGTGAGAATTTGATATGTCCATTTATGGTAGATGAGATTTTATAATGAGTGAAGTGTAATGAAAATTTTAACCTAAGGGAGAAGTGTTCACACACTGTCACAGAGACATGGAATCATGGGTTATAAGTAAATGATAATGGATTGGGAGGAGAATAATTCAGGTTTTGAAATGTAACATGATGAGTTCCACTTAAGTATTATTATAATTCATGTTGTATAGTGGATAGTTCACCATCATCCATTGGAGGGAATGTACCTTCTTATGGAATAGATATTGATGAATATAGTGAAGCATATTCTCTGAAGGTTTTAACAGGTGGGAAATGAGGATTTCGATTGGAACTTGGGTATTAGTGGGATTTTTAAACATATATTAATCATATTCAGGGATGGATAGGGTGTGGAATATGGTTTATAAGTTTTATCTAGTGAATTAATAATAGTAACACTCCTATGGCGGGGAGAATTCTATCATTCGTTGATGGTACGACCCCATGTTGGTGGGGTAATGGTTTTGGAAGATTAGTTTTTTGATGTTTTAGAAGGAAAATTGATTCTAATGACTATGAATTCCTGATAAAAAAATCATTTTGGATAGATTTTCTGCATTTGATTAGAGCTCATAATTAAACTAATAGCCCAAAAGAGTTGGATAAAAAATGAATTGTCATATGGGGAAGGAAACAATTACTATTTTGATGGTTTGAGGTTATAACTATGGAACTTCACTAGAATTTTGAAATGGGATTCAGTATGAATTATGGATTATTATGGGATTCCTCCTCAATTAAAGTAAATGGATTGAGTACCCAAGTAATGTATTGGAGGACAAAGCTGCACATTATTAATACATCTCAGTTAGAGAAGGTATAATCCAACAATATTCATATAATTAGATGTAATGATTCGAAAACTATATCTAATTCATTTTTTGGATTTAATAATTGTGTTTGGAGTTTTGACTGAGACTTTCCATGAAAATCCAATATGCTCATGTTTTTCAGGGGTCAGAGAGGCATGTCTACTCTAACTTTGAATTTGGTAGTGAGGATATTTATGAGTGTTTGACAATAGTTTTCATTTTTTTTTCTTAGGGGTGGTAAAATGGAATCCATTTCAGTCATTTCATTGGAACATAGATAAAGAGTCCCTTTGAGAAATTTTAATGGGAAAAATTTCAAATAATTGGACTTCATAGCTGTGAGATAAAACCTATTTTGGGGAGAAACAAACAAATAATGGTGGTTTAGATAACCATGTGGCCATGTATTGAGATGAAAGTCTTGGGATTGTGCTATCATTATGTTTTCAGTGGTGCTTATGATCATTAGATTTGTATTTTGGTTTCTTGTTCTTTTTAATTCCTGTTAATGCCTTGAGTTCAATTTTGGAATTAAATAATGGGATTTGACTAATAGATTTGAATAGGTAATCGACATAGGTTGGGTGATCTGGTGAAATATACATTTACACGTCTTAAGGGTGTGAATTTTTATGGTATGGAGTTTATAATGCCTTGTTTCCATTGGGAAAATTTAAAATCATAATGAATTTGAATTTTTTTAATTGTTTAGTGGGTCTGATTTTGAATCATAGTTAGAAATAGAATTCTGAATCCAAGAACCTCACTGGGGGGTTACAAGTGGGATAAATATCAGATGGAATTAGGGAGTAAAGGAAGATCACCATATAAATTTGGATGGCTTGGGACTATATTACATATCTACCGACTCATCACTAGAAAGCCAAAGGTTCATTGGATTTTTAGTGGCATTGAATTTTCTATCCCATGCAGATCTGGGGGATTTTTGAAATCATGGGTAGGAAATTAATTTTTCCATTCAGAACCTCATTTTTTTAGAGAAATAGGTACAGGGGGAGGTCATTCATCCAAGACACCCGCTCTCTTTCATCCCTTAGTCACCCCTAAAGGGGGATGATTTTATAAGTATTTCGGTGGAGATCTATGGTAAGTTATTTTATCTTATCTTCATCTTAGTTCCTACCATAATTATAATTTTTATTCATTATTTTAAATTTTTGTTTTTTATATGATTCCATTGGATCATGGTGGATTCATCCTAAGGAAATGGGGAATTAGTGTATCCCTCAAAGAGTACATCCTGAGACGATATCCACCAATCATCGCTCGATGTTTGACCAGTAGTACATCACATAATTAAATTATTATTATTTTTTATTAATAATTGTGTTAAATATGTCATTGGATAGGTATTTTCCCCTGAATTGAGACAAGAGTCCATAGTGAACATACCATGGAAAACTGGATTCGGTTCTTGGGCGATATGGTGAACATGAGAGTTTTTTCTGAATATATTCTGTTAAAATTAAATTAATAAATTAGTTATAGTTGTTTTAATTAATTAATTATTTATTTATGTACTGATTTATGTGGTTTTTCATTGATATGATCACAAATTATCATGTATAAGGCTAAAAAGTCTTAAATGTTCCTTGGAAGTTGTTGCTGACCTTTGGGAAATAAATGAAGAAGATTTTAAAGATGGTAGTTGGTTAGAATACGTGTCATGTGATTTTTTTATAATACATGGGTGTGTGGCCACACAAAAATGGGTAACTATATGTTTTATTTAATTATTTATTATTTGAGGTAAATTATTTAATTTAAAATTATATCCTTAATTTTGATGTACAAAGTGAAAAGTCTCCAATAGAAATTAGTATTGGATAGTTTAATATGATAACTAATGGTTGATTACTTGAATTTAATATTTCATTGAGTGGTGTGAACCCCTAATAAGGGTTGTGTCATATATTAGTTAAATAAGTTGAACCAATATGAGTGTCCCTATTTTAGGAGCCATGGACTCACTAAGTTGGGGTGCAAAGAGACATTTAATTAATCTAACCATGTGACCCTTAGGTGTCTAAGTTGATTCCTTAGATATATTAGGATAATATTACAGATATAAGGCAAGTAATACTATCCCATTTCATGTGACTATGAATATGTGGAAGGACCTCAGGTAAACCAGGATTAGGTTTTAAGAGTTGATCAACCTATAATGACTTAGGGAATAGGGATAGGAAATGGAACATCTATTAAATTTTTATAAGTGGAATACCCAAGTGGATGACAAGGACGCAATACCTTGATGACGATTTTTAGCGACCAAGTATCCTTTGTTCATTAGACATTAACATATGTGCCTTATTTCTGATCGAGGACCTTATTAGTGTTACTCTGTTTTTTGTTGACAGAGGGTACCCCAGTAGATTCCCAATTGATCGTCTCACCTTAAGTGGGTGTGTGTGAGATGGTTATCATTGATTTCTGGTGTAACCATGAACCCAAACCAGTGTGTATGACCTATAGGGTTTAATATGGTGATGACCATAAAGGGGATATAAACCCATTATTTTCATACATAAACATTACATCTTATAAGATGATAATCTATGTTAGGGATGTCACATGAACCCCACATCTTGGGGGAGTACATTAATCAATAAATTTCATGGGAGTCCCACTAATTTTCATTAATATGATAATTTAGGTAGTAATCTTAAGTCGTACCCACTTTAAATATATTTAACTCTAGTATTCAGATAAATTATTGTAGATTGAGTGAGATAGATTTATTAAACATCCTCATCAAATAAAATCATGATCAATGGGTGGGGAATGAAGAGTTATTTGGATTTCATCATATATATTTGAATTGGGTTAATGGATAAAGATAACCATAAATATATGGTTGACTTTTAATCATTGACATTAACCATCAACAAATCTATATCATAACTATCCTCAGAGTTGCATCACATTTCCTTAGATCTACTCACACATAAAAAATGAGGATCTCATATACAATCACTCTTAGTATGTTTATGCCAATAATCAGGGGTGATCACATATTAAAAATGAGAAAGTCACATAAATAATAATTGGAGGAACACATATGTTTCAAATAGTCACCTAAAACATTCTAAACATCATCATAATCTTCTACTTGTTACCTGCATCATGGGTACATGGGTCAAATAAATTACTAAAAAATATTATCATCAATTACTAGATTCTCAAAAATTTCATACATAATACAATAATAATTATAGTCTCGTGGTTATATCTATTTCTACTAGAAATCATATATTCAAACTTATCTTTTGTGTTGTATAATCTACCCCATGTTATCATGAGTATTGTTTAATATTATTCTCATACTCTTGTAATATATTTTCATATTATAAAGACATCAATTTCATCAAATTAATTAATTAATTTCATATCTCCCTTCCAAATTACATAACAATAATAACTTCATTCATCATTATATCTCGGTGATATCAAGAATATACCATTCCATTTCAGGTTTGTTAGTTTTCTCATTATCCATGCTTATCTTCTTTTTGAATTTATTAGTCACCTCTTCATCATAAATCCTTATCATATTATGATTTATTTTGTTTAAGTAATTCCCAATTTCAAAAATATGTATAAATATATTTTTTTTTATTTTCTTATATTTGAAAAATCTCACCTTAAGTGACCTGAATTATTGCCACCATATTTCTAAATATTCCCATATTTTATATATTAAAAATAATTAGATTATCATTTCATATTCTATTATATGAATATAAAGTCAACTAATAAATACAGATAACCTCACTAAGAAATTAATAGACTACTAATAGATTATTTATTATCACTACTTGGATCAATATATTTTTTTATGTGATTTATATAAGTATCATGAAAATATCATTTATCATTATTCACAATATTTTTTTAAATAAATAACATATTTAATTATATATTACAACAAAACAAATCTATAGATATCCATGTTAGTATCATCATTGAAACTACCAATATATCTAGAATAATTACCTCAACATTGGAAAGTAATACATGTCCTTCACTTAATTTATCATTTTTTTGTTAAAATCATTAGGACATCCTTTTAAAACTATTAAATTTTACATTTATTTTTCTCAATGTTAACCCATTTATGGAATCACTCTAATATAATGTATTCCTATATATAAAAATATTTTATTATTTTTTTAATATCATGTCAAAAGTATTTTATTTTGAATTTATAGAAAATTCCATTTTTTCTACTTTTTAACACATCCTCATTACTTGAGGCATTTTATAAAATTTTTGTATTATTTATTATTTATCCCCCACATATAAATTTCAAATATAGTATCCAAAAATAATCCTATCTCATATGTCTAACATTTAATTTATTAATTTATTTATATATCATTATAAATTAATTAATATGCAGTTCATACCAACTGGAATATTATAAAATTATTGTATATATTATATTCCACAATTTCTGTGACATTATATTATATGAAAAATCCAAATTTTTGATGTGTTAAAAAATAATTTAACACTATGTTTTTAAAAACATTAAATGAAAATATATAATGGATCATCAGTCCAATTGATGTAAAAAATATTTCATAGGATTCACTTCATGGATATTTTTATTTAAAGAAGTATGTATTATAGGTAAACCCTATCGGCACTAAGAATTATTTTTTAACCAAAACCAACTAATGAAACACATGCACACACACACAGACATATATATATATATACATACACGGGAGGTGATTAATAAGGGTTTTGTGGTTAAAATTTTAATCTTTGTAAGTCAAAAATTTCATAAAAAATATATGTTAAATATTTAATCTAATCACAATGAATTACTATATAAAAATATTTCTATGTATGATTTTATTTTATTCATTTGAAATATGGATACAATTTTGAGTCATTCAAAAATATTTTTGTGTATAATTTCAATTTATATGATGAATTGTAAATTTATTAATATTATTATTACATTCAATTGATTGAGATAACCAATTTCACATGTATACCATATATTGATTCAATCCAAGAAGTACATTGATTTTTGAACATAAATAATGGATGTGATATCATAAATAAGAATAATAGGTCTAGTTAAAAGGTTTATGCATGGTTGAGGTGGTTTAAATTCATTATGAATTATGATTACTAATAACTTGAGATCTGAGGGATTTCCTCTATTCATTATTATCTCTCATGAAAATGAAATAAAAATATAATGGATATGAAGTCTATGGTTTCCCAAAAATACTATATAATTTTTTTATTTATAGATATAATTCATGTTGACATAGTTTATTCAATAAAATATAACATGAAATTTTAAACATAAAAATTTTCTAATTGTATATATAATTTTATATAAAAGGTAACACCACATTGGGTACCAAACATGAAACATTATTTCTAAATCTCGGAAACTTTTTAAGAAATGATTATAATTTTATAGATAGTAGACCCAAAATAATGGTTAACTGTATTTTCTTTTCTAAATTCTCCTTATTAAAAATAATTTCTTTAATATGAATCATTAAACATTTAATGATCCCAAATATTATTATGTGATCAAAACCAAAGTAAAATTTTGAATTATATATGTTATTCTCCATATGTTTATTGGATATGTTAAATTCTTTAACCTTAAGTTTTTTATACATGAAAAGTAAATATGTATTGTTAATAAAGGAGAAAATTCTAGAGGGAATGAATCTTGTACTTATATTTGAAAATGTTTATTTTAGAAGAAATATTATATATCCTTAATAAAAAAAATATCACAAACTCATAAAAAAATGATGAATAATTCATAACTAGAGGTACTCGATCAACCCCATTCAGCTAGGCTTCCTCATTTGGAGTCAAAATTTCCACTATTATAACTTTGGAAAATATTGAGTCTATTAGGATATACTAATACAAATAAATTTATTCATAATACCACACCCCGATCCATGAATTGATAAATAATATACCAGATAAAATCTCACTAAATATTGATCAAGGGGGAGGAACCATGTCACAATGATGAAATAAATATCGATTGAGTATGCACCCAACACTACTCATATAGGACCTACACCCAAGTCATATAGAGAGTACCAAACTATTTTAATGGTGGACCCTAACCTTGGTAATTAGAGAGGCACCTCAATCTACTGATGTAGGACCCACACGTCGATATTTGGTGGAATACATAACTCTGCTATTAGAGGATAGTTAGGGGGTACCTAACTCCACTAATAGATGACCTAAACTTGGTTTAATGTAGAAGTACTGATGCTTGCCTATTATAGGGCATTTTAAAAGAATATTTTTATGTTTTCCATGTGCAACATAGAGGCTGAACAGGTTTGTCTCCCTTGAGGAGCTTTCTCAGTTTGTTAAACAACTTAATATAATTCAACTAATACCTAATTATTTTTGTTTTTCTTGTGGTTTATAAATGAAATTTAATAAATTAAATTCAAACATAAATTCTAAATAATATGCAATGCTAAAAAATGGAATTAGGGAAGAAAATAAGTTCTCCTAAAAAAAGTTTTAGGTATCACCTTTATTGACCATCTTCAAATCTTCTTAGTGAACACACTCTATCGTATGTGTGCACACCTCAATCTACCTCAGTTATGAATGAAAATTCTACATTATCGATCTACAAGTAATACCTTTATCCACCTCCTAAATTGAGGAAAAATTGTTTTAGATTAAGAAGTTAAACTTTAGACAATCATAATGAAGATTACACCCACTAAAAATTATCCTTATAATTAACTCAAAGAAGATCAATGACATGGTCTCGAGTTCAAGAACCTGATTACTACCTCGAGATATTCCTCAGGTCAGTTACTCATGATCATGAGTATTATAGATCACAATATTAAGTTTAGAATATGAATTTAATAATAGAAAGAGAAAATTTGGAGAATAAGAAAAAAGGGTTGATGCGTGGACATAAAAATGAAAATAGTGCAGAAGTTTATTAGAAATAAAAATTATAATTGAAAAATAAAACAAAAATAAATAAATTAAATAAATTAAAAAGAAATGGGGAATATTTTATGTATTCTTCCCTTAATGGAGATCTCCCCCTTGGTTCCATGAAGTAATAGGATAAAAAATGGGATGATTTGATAGGTCAGACCTGCTCTCCTTTTATAGGTAGAATTTTCCTCCACATTTTGGTGCATTGAATCCCCAATTAATTATAGAATCACGTTTTGATACATCTATTAATGTTCTTGAAAATATCCATGAACATCAACCCTCAAAATTTAAGAGTATTTGGACACTTGGTGAGGGAGTTATGACCTTCTAACTCCAAGAATTTATTATGTCCAGGCAAACTCTCCACATTTCAAATATCATGAATTAATAACCAAGAAAACATCCTATTCACATATTGGAAACTTATTGAATGTTGTTTCTAATTTTATATCTTGTAAACCCTTAAAATTTTAGTGTAATTGTCCATTTAATATACTAGTTGTGAATTTTTTATTGGTGGTTTTTTTTTCTTGATGAAATTTCTAGGAAGCTTCATTCAATTGAGTCATTCAAAAGCCACCTTAATGGATTCCAAAATTCATGGAATTTAAGGTGTGAAAGATCCATTGATTTAACATTCATATTTAGTTATAATCACATCAATTGGAGGTGTGTAGGCCAATACGTACTTACATTACAATGGTGGGTTCCATGATGTTCACCCAGAAAATTCATCAACTTCATTGATTTTTAAGGCCTCTAGATGCTTGAATCGGCCCCTAGTACAAAATCAAAAGTTGAAGGAAATAAACTAAGGATTAAAAATATAATCTATAAATTTGGAATTATACTTTTAAATAAATGACCAAACACCCTTGACATAAAAATCTGTCAAAAATCCAAAATTAAGCACATTTAACAATTTTTCTCAAAACAAATCCAAAATCCAAAAATTTATCAATATAAGCTCAAATTAATAAATTGTAAGGGATAAAAGTATTAAAATTCATACAAAAATTGTGTTAAATATTATCTCTATTTATCCCCCAACACTGAAATTGTGCTTGTTTTCAATCGTAAAATCTAATCATGAATTTTAGAGGATACCAATATTACGAGTATTCAAATTACAAAGAAAAAAATATAAAAAAATTAGTGTCCAATCAAACAATAAAAACTCCACATAAAATATAAATTTAATTTCCCATTTTTCAAATAAACAATAAAAACATGCATTTTGATTTTCACCTTTGATGAATGATGAAACTTGTCCTTTGATTCATTCGATCATTTTAATTCATTATTACTAAACATGCTAAATCATGATTTACCACACCTTTGAATCTTTCCTCTCATATCTCATGATAAAAATAATGTAATGTTATCCTCATATCATTATAACATGATCCTCATCCAAAATCATGTAAGTGAACTACTTTCTATACTTTGTAAAGACAAAATGCACATAAAATCATGAGGATATCCAATACAAGTTCAAATGAATTTGAGGCATAAGGTTGGTAGGATTTGATGCATTAAAAATTTAGTCTCAATGAGGAAGCTAATATATTAAGTACAATGAATGATATCAAAATTAAAAGTGTAATAAAGTTCTTCGCATTAATGTAGCAACACCAACTTCCCCCAAAACTCCAAGTAAGGTAATGATCAAGTAAGCATAATTAATGATTTGTGCACCATATTTATTTTTTTATTTTGTATATTTTTATCTTTTTTGAAAGTTATGATTAGAAAAAAAATTACATCCATAACCTAACCAAATATAATAAAAAGATCATTGGTCTAGAAAACAGTTATTTTTTCTCAAAACACAGCACATTTTTCTCATTGTTTTGGTTTTTTTGTTATTTTTTATTTTTATAATTTAGGAGTTGAAAACAATGAAGTACAATTAATTATTCTACAAAAATTTACAATTAACACTATAGAACAGACATAATTTTTCCTTACAATGTAAATCATCCATTCCAGCATGACCCTATTTTCCCCCACACTTCACCTTTAAAATACCATGAAAATATAATGAGTAGGGTAAAAATGGTTGAAAATGTAATGAAACGAGGATAATCCTTATTAAGGTCATTAATGGTACCTATGGGATAAAATAACAATTGATGTAAATGTGGTCTTAAAGTATTAGGGTTTTTCAAAAGTTTCCTCAGTCATATTCAATGTGTGTTTTCATAATCATAGCTTTGAAAAATTCAAATGCGAGTTCTAGTTGGGGAAATGTCCCAAGATCACTTAAGAAATATGATTTAGAAAAATAAGAAGTATGTGATATAGAAATCCTCTTGATAATGAGATATATGATATCATACAATCACTCAGGGCATGATAAATAATAACAAATAAATTCACATGAATTTCAAAAATTCAAACCATAAAAAATTGTAGTGAAATATCATTTACATGAATCAATCGATTCTATCAAACCATAATTCATGATTTAAATATCCATGATTCACTTTAAACATTTAATTTTCCATATTACTCATTCATTCTCATTTAAATTGAAATATAAAACATTGAATCATGATGTTACTAAGAAAATCATATCACCTAGATAAATCACGTAAAGCATAAATTCATATATGGGAATGAAATAATTAACTTTAATGATTAAAACATATTTTGGGGAAAATGTAAGAAGTTTAAATTTTTAAACAATAGAAATGAACTCCCTTTCACAAGATTCTTAGTCCTTCTCTTCCACTGTTTGAAAATTCCTTCCACCATCTTGAACCTAAAAAAGAAAAAAACTCAATTAAGAATAACGATCTTGTCATTATAGCTCAAAAATTTAGGAGGGATAGGGTTCAATTATTGACTAATTCCTAATACTGAATATTAAATTTAAATTCATAATATTTAAAATTAAATTACTAGAAGAATGTAATGGATAAATCTTGGTCTGATCCCACAAGTGGGCCCTTTCTTCTTTTACTACTTTGAGAGGGTAGTAATAACATTTATCCGTAATATGCTGGTGGGTGGATTTTCATAGATTTTAATCACTACATGTGGTCCTCCTATATTAGACTTCTCATTAATTGAGGAGGAATCCAAGAATAGAGTACACCATATCTTCCCCCTTTTAAATTGTTTATAGATTACATGGTGGGGTTTGATGAAGTATGCATCATCCTTTTCTTTGGTTGGTACTTTTGAAAGCTTTTACCTCTTTTCATGTGATATATCATCATGGGATTAATAAATTTAATGTTTAAAGGGAATGTAGGAAGATGATTTTTCTTGAATAAAATTTAAATTTTAATTAGAAAAAATATTTTCTCTTTATAAATGATTAGCCTCTATATGGATTTTGTCAAACATATATTCTTGTACTTCTTCATGGTCTTCCCCAAATTCATGTTCAATAATTTCAGGGAGCTACAAGTGTTTCTCAATAGGTGCATGTTCAATTTCTCCCTCTTCCTCTAAAGAAAAACAAGGATTGAATGAATTAGAAAATTAAAAACCATAAAAAGTGATACTCAATTCAAATTGTATGATATAAAAAATGGTAGAGTATGAGAAAGATTTATCACCCTTTTTGGTTCTTGTTTAATCACTTATTTATTGGTATGTGTCTCTTGAAGTTGGATCTCAGTGGATAGAGGAAGGTAATCAGGCTCCTCTATCTTTTCATCAAGTTGTACCATTTTTATGGCTTCCTCCTCGTCCATGGAAAGAGTGACATGAAATGGTATTGGATATTCTACTTTGAATGGATAAAGGAGATTATATTTTTCCTCAGACTCATTCTATAACTCCTCTAGATATCATTTATCTCCTACACATATCTCAACAGGAAAGTATTCCCCATCATGAATCTACACTAGCTCATCATGGTATTCATAGATCTGGTTCATAAAATGGTCAGGTTTTTGATGGTCTTCGAATTATACCTCAAAATTCTTGGATATCTTTAGTGAAATTGGGGAAAACTTGGGGTACTTCCTTCAAGGTATTCAGTATATTATAATCATGTTTGACTTTATCAACCATTTCTACTAAATCTTGATATAAAATTTGTGTTTCTTTCCCATTTATCATCTGTTTAGCCAAGTTAGTGAATCTATCAATATTTTTTTGTAGATTCACCTATTCAATATTTCAAATTATTGTTTCTTTAAAATGAGAGTATTTTTTGTTCCATGAATTGAATAAATTTTCATATAAAAACATCATGAATGAATTTTTTATTTAAAAATAATGAAAACTATCTAAAATTTAAAAATAAAAAAGTAAAGTAAATGGAAAATTACCTCCCAGAGAATGGTTCCAGTTTTGACACATACCTTTCTTTGGGAGTTGCAAAATCATATTTTTTTCCAAGTGTAATATAGAGGCTGACCAGGGTCATCTCACTTGAGTAGTTTTCTATTTTTTTCACCTACTTTGTATAATTTAACTAATAACTAATTATTTTTGTTGTATTATGCTTTATAAATGAAATTTAATAAATTAAATTCAAAATTAAATTCAAAATAACATGGAATGAAAGAAAAATTTAGAATTAGAGAAGAAAAGAAGTTCTACTGAGAGAACTTTCATGGAGCACCTTTATTGAACAACTTTAAATCTTCTTAGTGAACACACTCCATCATATGTGTGTACACCTAAATCTACCCTAGTTATGGTTGAAAAGTCCAATTTAGCGATCACTAAGTATTCCCTTCATCCACGTTCCAAATATATGGAAAATATTTATAGATTATGTAGTTAAACTTTAGACAACCATAGTGAGGATTACACCCACTATAAATTATCCTTATAATTAACTCAAAAAGAATATTAAAAACAATGTATCAGGTTCAAGAACCTAATTACAACCTTGGGATATTCCTCAAGTTAGTTACTAATGATATTTAATATTAGAGTTCATGGTTTTATGTGGAAAATAATAAAATAATAAAAAAAAGGAGAAAAGATGGAGAAGAAGAAAAGAGGGTGGATGGGTGGACCCAAAAATGAAAAAAATGCATGAATTTATTATAAATATAAGTTATAATTGAAAAATAAAACAAAAATAAATGAAAATAAATAAATTAAAAAGAAAGGAGTAATATTTTTAACTAGCCTACTTTGGTGTAGAACTCCTTTTGGTTCCTTGATGTAATGGGATGGAAAATGGGATGATTTGAGAGGTGGGAGATCCACTCCTTTTATAGGTAGAATTTGTCCTCTAGAAGATGGCACATTGAATCCCCGTTAATGATTGAATCACATATTGATCCCATAATTAATTTAATTCACTATTTACTTAGGTGTCCAAACTTAACATTTTAGAGTATTTGGATGCTTGGTGAGGGAGTTATGGCCTTTTTACTCAAAGAATTTATTATATCCAGGAAGACTCACGATATTTAAAATATCATAAATTAATGACCATTAAAATATCCTATTTATTGATTGGTGACTTTATGAATGTTTATCTCAGTGTCTTGCATATACACCTGACATATTTTATTTTAATTGTCTGCCTCATATAAGATTTATGTATTTTTTGTTGTCGATTTCCTTTTCTAGGTGAGATTTTCAAAAATATTCCTTCAATTGAGTTCATCCAAAAGCCACATTAATGGAATCCAAACTTCATTAAATTGAATGAGTGAATTAACTATTTATTCCCCTTTCATATCTAAGTGGAATAACATCAAATGGATGTGTTTAGGCCAAGATTTGATTCTATTATAGTGGTGGGGTCCATGCTGTTTGCTTATAAAATTATTCAAATTCATTTATTTTTTAAGGACTCTATAGGCTCTAATCATCCAATGGTCCATAAGAAAAAGATAAAGGAAATAAAATAGTAATTTAAAAAATATATATTATTTAAGAATTTTATTTTTAATGAAATGAACAAAATATCATTAATTTAAAAATCTGTCAAAATCCCTAATTAAGCACTTTTCACAATTTTTCTCAAAGTTCATCATAAATCAAAAATTTATACATATAAGATCAAATTTATAAATTTTTAGCCCTAAAATAATTAAAATTTATACATAATAGGTGGAAAATATTATCTCTACCAATTCCATAGCACTTAAACCATGCTTGTCCTCAAGCATAAATTCACAACATGGAATTCAGAGGACACCAGTGTTACTAGTATTCAAATTCCAAAGTAATAAAATTTAACAATATTTTATATCAAATCAAACATTCAAAAATACACAAAAAATATCAGTTTAATTTTACCTTTTTCAAAGAAACAATCAAAACATGCCTTTTACATTTCCCCTTTGATGAATGATGTAGCTTATGCTTTAATTCATTTAAGATCCTTAATTATGGATTATTAAACATTCCAAATAATGATTTCTCACACCTTTGAATATTTACTCTTATATTTAATGATACAAATCAATTAGAGTTGTGATCATATCATCATAACATGCTCTTTATCCATAATATTTTAAACGAACCACTTTCTCTATTTTTTTAAGACAATAGAAACATAAAATTTTGAGGGCTTGAAATAAAAGTTCAAATGACTTTAAGGCTTAAGTTTGTTAGGATTTGATGCATTAAAAATTCACACTCAATGAAAATTATAATATCTTAAGTACAATGCATGATATCAAAATTTAAATTTTAGTTAATTTCTCTACATTAATGTAGCAACACCTACTTCCCCCAAAACTCAAAGTAAGGTTATGATCAAGTAATCATAATTATTGATTTGTCCACCCTCTTGATTTTTTTTCTTTTGTATATTTTTTGATTTTCGTTGAAAGTTATGATTAGATCAAATATCACATCCATAACCTACCCATAGATGATCAAAAGATCATCAGTCTAGAAAATAGTGATTTTCAATTTTCCCAAAACACAACACAAGTTTCTCATTTTTTTGGTTTTTTGACATTTTTTAATTTTTTTTAATTTCAAGAGGGGAAAATAATGAAGTAAAATGAATAATTCCATAAACTTTTAAAACTCCCATAATCGCATGACCATATGTTTTCCTTACAATTTAATTCATCCATTCCACCATGACATTATTCACCCCCACACTTCAACATTAATATGCAATGAAAATACCAAGAGTAGGGTATGAATGGATAAAAATGGATTCAAACATTGATCATCCCTATAAAAGACATTCGGGGTCTTTATAGGATAAAATAATAATTGATGTAAAGGTGTTCTTTAAGGATAAGGGTTTTTTAAAATATGCCTCAATCCTTCTAAATGTGTTTTTTCACAATAATAGCTTTTAAAAGTTCAAATTCATGTTTTGGAAGGTAATATATCCTAAGATTGCTTAATAAATATGCTAAAGATAAAATAAGAAGTAGTTGGAGTAGAAATCCTCTCGAGAATGAGACATAAGATATTGTTAAATCACTCAATGAATGATAAATAGTAAAAAATCCATTATTTTGAATATCAGATATTCAAACCATAAAAAAAGGTTGGGAAATTTCATTTAAATGAATCAATCAATTCCCTCAAATCATGATTCATCATTTCAAAATCCATGATTCACATTAAACATTAAATTTTACATTTTACGCATTCAATATCATTAACATTGAAATTGAAAACATGGAATCACCGGATTCCTAATAAACTCATGTCACTTATTTAAGTAATGTAAAGCATAAATTTAGGAATGGGCATGTAATTTTTCACATTAAAGATAAAAACATGATTTTGAAAAATATATAGTGATTTTAAAAGTTTAAAAAATAGAAATGA
The DNA here is from genome assembly GCA_963277665.1 of Viscum album. Taxonomy (NCBI): domain Eukaryota; kingdom Viridiplantae; phylum Streptophyta; class Magnoliopsida; order Santalales; family Viscaceae; genus Viscum; species Viscum album. The sequence continues at coordinate 1,583,372,676 of OY728141.1, read as the reverse complement.
ACTCCCTTTCCATTTATGATTAGTATTTCTCTTCCACTATCCGAGGATTTATTTCTCCATCATGAATTAAAAAAAACAACTCAATTAAGAATAAGGATCTTGTCATTATAGCTCCATAATATATGATGGAGGTGATTTAATTATTGACTAATTTATAATAATGAATTTGAAATCAAAATTACTAATATTGAAAATGAATGTCTTTGAAGAATGTAAAGGATAAATGTTAGTATGGTCCCTCAAGTGGGACCTTGATTCTTTTAATCCCTCTAGAGGGAAGTACCAACTTTTATACATAATCTATCATGGGTAGAGTCTCTTGGATTTGAACCACCATATGTGGTCCCTTCTATCTTGGACTTCTTCTTCTCTAAGGAGGAGGAATCCATGGATAGAGTACATCATATCTTCCCCTTTCACAATGTTTTAAAACATGCATGGTGGGGGTAGTATGATTTATTAATTATCAGCTTCTTTGGTTTTTACATGTGAAACCTTATCCTTCTTTCCATGTGCTGGATCAGAATGGGCTGTATGAATTGATTGTTCATGGGGAAAGTAAGAAGATAATTTTTCTTGAATAAAATATAAATTTGAATTAGAAAAAATATTATCCCTATTAAAATTATCATCTTTTGTCTTGATTTCATCAAACTTATCTTCTTATACTTCTTTATGGACTTCCTAAAATTCATGTTCAATAATATAAGATATCTCTAAGTGTTACATAGTAGGTTCATGATAAGTTTCCTCCAATTCCTCTAAAGAAAAACCAAGATTAAATGAATCGGAAAATTCAAAACCGTATGGAGTGATACTCAATTCATAATGTATGAAACCAAAAAAATGGAAGATTTTAAGAAAGAATCATTTCCCTTATATGGTTTTTATTCAATCACTTCTTTAGTGTTAAGTGCCTCTTGATGATGTATCTCAGTGGATGGAGGAAGCTAATCGGCCTCCTCCATCTTCTCATCAAATTCTACCATTTGGATGGCTTTCTCCTCTTCCATGACTCAAGTGACGTGCAATGGTACTAGATATTCTACTTTCAATGGATCATGTAGATCATATTTTACCTCATACACATTCCAAAAATCCTCTAGATCTCATTTATCTCCCACACGTAGCTCAGCAATCATGTCTTTCTCATCATGAATCCACTCTGTATAATCATGGTCTTATTGGATTTGGGCCTTAAAATGGATAGGTTGTTGATGGTCTTCGAATTGGGACTTAACTTCCTAGATGTCTTCAGTGGTATTAGGGAAAACTGGTGGCACACCCTTCTTGGTCTTTAGTCTTTTATAATCAAGATTGACTTTATCAACCACTTATACCAATTCTTGAAATTAAATTCATGTGCCTCCCATTTATCATCTTTTTAGCCTAGTCATTTAGTTTATTAATATTTTTTAGGAGAGACACCTCTTCATAATTTTTAATTTTTGGTTATTGCACATAAGATAACTTATTGTTCCATGAATTGAAAAAAATTTCATATGAAAATATCATAAAATTTTTTATGTTTTATATAAATAATTAAAACTATCTAAAATTTGAAAATAGAAAAAATAAACTAAAAAGTTGATTAGATCCTCCAAAACGGTGCATGTTTTGAAGTACACCTGTCATAGAGGATTTAAAAAGTATATTTTAATGTTTTTAATGTGTAGTATAGAGGATAACTAGAGTCGTCTTACTTGAGGAGCTTTCTCAGATCGTTCACCTATTTAATATAATTCATTTGAGAACAGATTATTTTTGTGGTTTTTTGATTTATAAATGAAATTTAATAAATTAAATTCTAAATTAAATTAAATAAATTAAATTATAAATTAAATTATAAATAACATGAAATTCCAAACAGAATGGAATGAGAGAAGAAAGGAAGTTCTCTCAAGATAATATTCATGGAGCCCCATTATTGACTATCTTCAAATCTTCTTAGTGAACACACTCCATCGTATGTGTGATCACCTAAATAAACCCTAGTCATGAATTAAAAGTACACTTTAGAGATCCCCAAGTATGTCCTTTATCCACCTCCTCAATTGAGGTAATATGGTTTCATATTAATAAGTTAAACATTAGATAACCACAGTCAGGATTACACCCAATATAAATTATCCTAATAATTAACTCAAAGAAGATTAAAAAAGGGTCTCAGGTTCAAGAACCTGATTAATACCTTAGGATATTACTTGGATCAGTTACTCTTGATCATTAGTATTAGAGTTAACAGTGGTAAGTTTAGAATAAGAAAAGATGATAGGAAGGATAAAAGTTGGTGAAGAAGAAAAGAGGGTGGATGGGTGGACACAAAAATTAAAATAATTCATAAATATATTAGAAATATAAACTAAAAGTTAAAACTAAAACTAAAACAAATAAAATAATAAGAAAAGGGGAATATATTAGTTCATCCTCCCTTGTTGGAGATCTTATCATTGTATTCTTGAAGGAATTGCAAGATTAGAGAGGTGGGAGTTCCTCTCCTTTTTATAGCCAGAATATGTCCTCCATAAGATGGTGCATTGAATCCCAAACTAATTATATTATAATGCATTGATACCTTCTTGAGAGTTCTTTAAAATTTTATTGTCCATCCACCCTCAACATTTAATAATATTTGGACACTTGGTGAGGAAGTTATGTCTTTTTTACTCCAAGAATTTATTCTCTACAGAAAGACCCTCCACATTTCAAATATCAAGCATTAATGATCATGAAAACGACCTATTCATGGGTTGGTTTCCTTATGAACATTCTTTTTCAATGTTTTTCTCAGAAACCCTATAAATTATTGTGTAATTGGATGCCTCATTTAAGAGTTATGATTTTTTATTAGTGTTTTCTTTTTATAGATGTAACTTCCAAGAAACTTCCTTCAATTGAGTTAGTTCAAAAACCACCTTAAGGGATGTAAAACAACATGGAAGTTAATGGTGGAGTGCAGCATTTAGTACCCTTAAATTTTCATGTGGAATAACATCAATTGGATGTGTTTAAGTAGAGATGTGTTTCTATTTCAGTGGTGGGATTAATGTTGTCTTCCCAAAAAATTCATCAACTTCATTGATTTTTTAAAGCCTCTAGATGCTCAAATCAGACCATGGGTCAAAATAAAAAGATTAAGTAAATAAAATAAGTATTTTAATAAAAATATCTCAATTTGGAATTATATTTTCAATGAAATGAAAAAAATACCCTTGACGTAAAAATCTGTCAAATATCTATAATTAAGCACTTTTCACAGTTTTTCTCAAAACACATCATAAATCCATAATTGATCAATATAAGCTCAAATTAATAAATTATAAGGGTAAAAAATTTAAAATAATTAAAAAATATGAAAAATATTGGCTCTATAAATCCCCCCACACTTAGAATGTTCTTTTCCTCATGCATAAATTCTCAACATGTAATTCAAGTAACACCAATGTTACAAATATTCAAATTCCAAAGTAATACAATTTAATAATTTTTAATGTTAAAAAACTTTCAAAAATCCAAATTAAATATCAATTTAATTTCCCATTTTTAAAGAAACAATAAAATCATATATTTTACTTTTCCCATTTTATGAATAATGAATCTTCTCCTTTTATTCATTTAATATCTTTAATTCATTATTATTAAACATGAAAAATCATTATTTACCTCACCTTTGAATATCTACTCATATTTATCATGATACAAACCAAGTAGGTTTATTATCATATAATGAGAACATATTCCTTATCCTTAATCTTGTAAGGTAACTAATTTCACCAGTTTTTATAGAAAAAAGTCACATAAAATTGTGAGGACTTCCAATAAAGGTTCAAATGAATCTAAGGCTTAAGGTTGGTAGGATTTTATGCATTAAAAATTAAGGCTCAAGTAGGAGGATAATCTCTTAAGTAAAATTCATGATATCAAAACTAAAAGTGTAATAAAGTTCACCTCTTCAATATAGTAACACCTACTTCTCCCAAAACTCAATGTAATGTCATGATCAAGTAAGCATAATGAATTATTTTTGCACCCTCTTGATTTTTTTTGTATATTTTTCCTTTTTTTGAAAGTTATGATTAGATCAAACCCCACATCCATCACGTAACAATATAATATCAAAAGATCATCGGTCTAGAAAATGGTGAGTTCTGGTTTTCCCAAATCACAACCCACTTTTTGCATTTTTTTGGTTTTTTAGTCATTTTTCTATTTTTTTAATTTAAGAGGGGAAAACAATGAAGTACAACGAGTGATTCCATAACCTTTTACAGTTACCACAACAACACTTCCACACTTTTTTCTTACACTGTAAATCATCCCTTATACCATTAACCTATTAACCCCTAAACTTTAACATTAAAATACCATAAATATACCAAGAGTTGGGTAGGAATGGATAAAAATTGAATCAAAATATGTCTCATCCCTATAAAGGTAATTCATAGTCCCTATAGGATAAAAGAATGATTGATGTAAAGGTGGTGTTTAAGGATAAGGATTTTTTAAAATATTCCACAATCATTTTAAATGTGTTTTTTCACAATCATAGCTTTTACAAGTTCAAATGAAAGTTTTTTTTGGTGACATATACCAAGATCACGTGAGAAATATGCTCAAGATAAAATATGAAGTTCAAGTTCTTTAAATCCTCCTGGGAATGAGACATTTGATATTAGACAATCACTCAAGGCATGATCAATAATAACAAATCAATTCACATGAATTTTTAAAAATAAATACATAAAAAGGGTTGGGAAATTTCATTTACAATAATAAATCAATTAGCTCAAACCATGATTCATCATTTTCATATCCATGATTCACATTAAACATTAAATTTTAAATATTACTCATAAATCCCATTAACATTAAAATCTGAAAACTATAATCGTAGCATTCCTAAGAAACTTATGTCCCCTAGATAAGTCATATAAATCATAAATTCAAGTATGGGAATGCAATTTTTAACATTAAGGATCAAAACATGACTTCAAAAAATATTAGGAGTTTTAATGTTTAAACAATAAAAATGAACTCCCTTTTACATTTTTCTAATTCCTTCTATTCCACTTTATGAGGATTCTTTCCGCCATCATGAACCTAAAAAATAAAATATCTCAATTAATCTTAATGATCATATCATTATAGTTGAACAATATAGTAGGGTGGGGTGATTTATTGACTAATTCCTAAGATTTAATTGGAAATCAAAATTTATAACATTGAAAATGAAAGTACTAGAAGAAAGAAAAGGATAAATCTTAGTACGATCCCCCATGTTGGCCCTGACTTCTTTTACAACCTCTAGAGGGAATTACCATCTTTTATCCGTAATCTGTGAGTCAGTGGAGTTTCTTGGATATGACCCACCACACGTGGTTGCTTTTTTCATGGACTTGTTCTTCTTTATTGAGGAGGACTATGTGGTTAGAGTACATGAAATATACCCCCTTTAAAATGTTTTATAGCTTGTATGACAGCGGTAGGATGAAGTATAGATTTTCCTCTTCATTGGTAGGTATTTTTGAAACCATGTCCTTTTTTTCATGTGTTGTCTCAATATTGGATGTCTGAATTTAATCGTCAAAGGAAAAGTAAGAAGTTAATATTTCATAGAAAAAATTAAATTTGAATTAGGAAAAATATTCTTCATTTCAAAATGTTCAGCCTATGTCTGGATTTTCTCAAACATATCTTTTTTTAATTTTTCATATTCTTCCTCAAATTCATGTTCAATATTGTTAGGGAGATCAAAGTGTTCCTAAAAATGTCCATGTTTAGTTTCTTCCTCTTACTCTAAGGCAGAAAAAGTATTGACAAAATCAGAATATTCAAAACCATAAGTATTGATACTCGATTCATATTGTATGAAATTAGAGAAAAGAAAAAAGTTTAATAAAGAATAAACTCTCCAATTTGGTTTGGTTCAATCACTTCTTCAGTGGTAAGTGCCTCTTAATGATGGATCTCATTGGATGGAAGAAGGTAGTCATGATCCTCCATATTTTCATTGAATTCTATAATTTCAATGTCTTCCTCATCTTACATGGCTAGAGTGAAAAGAAATGGTACTGGATCTTCTAATTTAAAGGTATTATGAAGATAATATTGTACCTCATACTCATTCCATAACTCCTCTTGATCTCATTTATCTCCCAAACATAGCTCATCAGGAAAGTCTTTCTCAACATCAATCCACTCCATCTCATCATGGTCTTCTTGGAACTGGTTCTTAAAATGGTCAGGATATTGATGGTACATGAATTGGGCCTCAATTGCATGGATGTATTCATTGAAATTGGGAAAATCTAGGGGCAATTCCTTCTTCGTCTTTAGTATTTCATAATCATGTTTGAAAATATTAACCATTTCTGATAGTTCTTGAAATTAAATACCAGTGTCTTTCCAATTTTTTATTAATTTACCCAAGTTAGTAATTTCATCATGCTTTTGTAAGATATCCACCTATTCAACATTTTGAATAATTATTTCTTGCACCAGAGAGTATTTTTTGTTCCATGAATTGAAAAAAATCATATTAAAACTTCCTGGAAGAATTTATTTTGTTTTTGAACAATAATAAAAACTATATAAATTTTTAAAATAGAAACAGTAAAGTAAACAACTGATTATATCACTAGGAATGGTGCCAGTTTTGACACACAAATATCGTAGGGTATTAGAAAGGTATATTTTTATGTTTTTTAAGTGCATCATAAAGACTTACTAGGGTTGTCTCACTTGAGGATCTTTCTCAATTAGTTCACCAAATTAATATAAATCAACTAAGAACTAACTATTTTTTATTTATAAATAAAATTTAATAAATTAAATTCAATTATAAATTTAAAATAACAAGAAATTCTAAACCTAATGGAATTGGAGAAGAAAAGAATTTCATCTAAGAGAACTTTTAGGGAGCACCTTCATTGACCAGCATCAAATCTTCTTAGTGAACACGCTCCATCGTATGTATGCACACCTCAATATACCCTGGTTTTGAATGAATATTTCACTTTAGTGATTGGAAAATATTCCCCTCATCCACCTCCTCAATTGAGGGAAAAATTTTGTAGATCAAGAAGTTAAACATTAGACAATCACATTGGGGATTACACCCACTATAAATTATCCTTATAATTAAATGAAAGAAAATTAAAACCACAGTCCTGGGTTAAAGAACCTAATTACTACTTTAGGATATTCCTTAGGTCAGTTACTCAAGATCTTGATTATTAGTGTTCATGATGGTAAGTTTAGAATTAGAAAATAAGAAAATACGGAGAAAAGTTAGAGAAGTAAAGAGGGTGGAAGGGTGGACACAAAAATGAAAAAAATACATGAGTTTATTAGATATATAAATTAAAATTGAAGAATAAAACAAAAATAAATATACCAAATAAATTAAGTAAAAAATGGGAATATTTGTGGCCAGCCACCCTTGGTGGAGATCTTCTCCTTGGTTCCTTGAAGGAATGGGATGGAAAATGGAATGATTTGAGAGGTGGGAGCTCCTCCCATTTTATATGAAGAAATTTCCTCTACAAAATGATATGTTTAATCCCAAATTAATGATAAAATAATGTTTTTATCCCTTAATTAATGTTATATATGATTTCCTTGGATGTACCCTCACAAATGTTAGGATTATTTGGACCCTTGGTGACTATGTTATGGACTTTTTACTCCAAGAATTTATTCTTTCCAGTAACTCTATAAATTTCAAATATCATTCATTAATGACCATGAAAACAGCCTCTTCATGCATGTTCATCTTCATGAAAGTTGTTTGTAACTGTCTATTGTGGACAAGCTACACATTTCAGTGTAATTATCTAAATCATGTATGAGTAATGAATATTTTATCAGCGGATTCTTTTTCTGGATTAAATTTCCAGGAATATTCCTTCAATTGAGTTCGTTCAGTATCCACATTTATGGATGAAAAATTCATAGATATTAATTTTTGAACACAAAATTGTGTCCCCTTTCGTATTCAGGTGGAATCACATCAATTGGATGTGTTTAGCTCGAGATCTTCTTCTCTTACGGTGGTGGGGTTCACGTTTTCTGCCAAGAAAATTCTTCAACTTCATTTATTTTTTAAGGCATATAGATTCTCAAATCAGACCCTAGTCCATAATATAAAGTTGAAGGAAATATAATAATGATTTTTTAAAAAAAATATCTCAGTTTGGAATTTTATTTTTAAGGAAATTACCAATATACCCTTGAAGTAAAAATCTGTCAAAAATCCACAATTAATCACTTTTCACAATTTTACTCAAAACAAGTCATAAATAAAAAATTGATCCATATAAGCTCAAATTGATAAATTTTTAGGATTAAAATAATGATTTTCTTATAAAAAATACATAAAATATTATCTCTATCAATTACCTCACACTTAAACTATGCATGTCCACAAGAATAAAATCTCAACATGGAATTCAGAGGACACCAATGTTACCAATATTCATATTCCAAAGTAATAAAATTTGACAATTTTTAATGTTAGATGAAACATTCAAAAATCCCTATAAAATATCAATTTAATTTCACATTTTTCAAAGAAACAATCAAATCATTCATTTTACTTTTCCCCTTTGAATAATGATGAAACTTACCCTTTCATTCATTCAATCTCCTTAATTCGTTATTATTAGACATGAAAAATCGTTATTTACCTCACCTTTGAATCTTTCCTCTCAAATATCATGATACAGAACAAGTAGTGTTATGATAATATCATGAGAACATGATCCTTATTTATAATATTTTAAAGGAACTAATTTCCCCACATTTTAAAGACAAAAGGCACATAAAATCCCGAGGACTTGGAATAAAGGATCTAATAACTCTGAGGATTATTGTTTGTAGGATTTGATTCATTAATAATTAAAGCTCAAGGAGGAGTTTAATCTCTTAAGTAACATTCGTGATATTAAAATTAAAATTTTAATAATGAACTCCTCTTCAATGTAGCGACACCTACTTCTCCCAAATCTCAAAGTATTGTCATGATCAAGTAAGCATAATGAATGATTTGTTCAGTCCCTTGATTTTTTTTCTTCTGAATTTTTTTTTTTAAAATATTATGATTAGATCAAACCTCACATAAATCACCTAACCACATATGATCAAGATATCATCAATCATGAAAAAAAATGATTTTTGTTTTTCCCAAATCACAACCCATTTTTCTCATTTTCTTTATTTTTTTTTCATTTTTTATTTTTATTAAATTCAAGAGGGGAAACGATAAAGTACAATGAATAATTCCAAATCCTTTTAAAATTACAAAATATAGCACAGCCACACTTTTCCCTTACAATATAAATCACCAATTCCACCATGACTCTCTTCACCCACACACTTCAACATTAAAATACCATGTAAATAAATAGTGTAGAGTTGGAATGGATAAAAATGGATTGAAACATGGCTCATACCTATAAAGGTCATATATGGTCTCAATATTATAAAATAAGGATTGATATAATGATTTTTATTAAATATTATAATTTTCTAAAATATGCTTTTATCATTCTAATTTGTTTCAGATTCATAGCTTTGACAAGTAAAAATGTAACTTCTGGTTGGTGACATTTCCCAAGATCAGTCATGAAATGTGCTCAAGAAAAAATAGGATGTAAATGGTCTAGATATCCTCTCTTGAATGAGACATATGATACTCAATAATCACGCAAACTATGATCAATAATAACATTTCCATTCTCAGGAATTTCATAAATTCAAAGCATAAAAAATTGTCTGGAAATTTTTATTTAAATAAATCAATCAATTCCCTCAATTCAAGAGTAATCATTTCAATATCCATGTTTCACTTTAAACATTAAAATTTCCATTTTACTCATTCAATCTCATTTACATTGAAATCTAAAACATGGAATCACAGGATTCCTATGAAACTCATGTCTCTAAAATAAATCAAGTAATTAAAAAATACAAGTATGGGCATGTAATTTTTCACTTTAAAGATTAAAACATGATTTGTAAAAAATTTAAGAAGTTTAAAATTTCAAAAAATTAAAATGAAATCTCATTCCCATGATTCTTAGTCTTTATCTTCCACTATATTAGGATTCCTTCTGCCATCATGAACCTAAAAAAGAAAACAACTCAATTAAGAATAATGATAATTTCATTATTCCTCAGAAAGATAGAAGGGAGGGGGATAAATTATTGAATAATTCGTAAGACTGAATTAGAGATCTAAATTCCCAATGATGAAAATTAAATTACTTTAAGAAATTGAAGGATAAATCTTGGTATGATCCCCCAAGTGGGCCCTAGATTATTTTACTGCCTCTAATGGGCAGTGATAACTTTTATCCATAATTTTGGGTGGGTGTATTTTCTTAGATTTTAACCAGAACATGTGGTTCCTTCCTACTTGGAGTTATTCTTTTTTATTTAGGAGACTCCATGGATAGTGTACACTAAATATTTCCCCTTTTCAATGTTATAAAACTTACATGGAAGTGGTAGAATGAACTGTGGATGGTAATATTATTTGGTTTCTACATGTAAAACCTTCTCATTCTTTTCATGTGCTGGCTTAAAATGAGTGATATGAATCGAATGTTAAAAGGGAAAGTAAGAAGATAACTTTTTAGAAATAAAATTAAAATTTGAATTAGAAAAAATATTTTTTCATTCAAAATGGATAGCCACTGTCTTGATTTCCTAAAACGTATCATCTTTTACTTCTTCATAGTCTTCCTAAAATTAATGTTCAATAATGTTTGGGAGATCCAAGTATTTATTAGATGGTGAATGTTCATTATATTCCTCTTCTAATAAGGAAATACAAGACTGACTGAATATGAAAATTCCAAATAGTAAATAGTGATAGTCAATTCAGATTCTATGAAATCAAAAAAGGTGGAGTTAAAGAAGGAATTATCTCTTTTATTTGGTTCTGGTTCAATCGCTTATTCATTGTTAAGTGCCTCTTCAAGTTGGATTTCAGTGGTCGGAGGAATTTAGTGAGGCTCCTTCATCTTTTCATCAAATTATACCATTTAAATTGCTTCCTCCTCTATCACAGCTATAGTGACATTAAATGGTACTGGATATTCTACATTGAAGTTGTCATGGAAATCATATTGTACCTCATACTCATTCTAGAACTCCTCTAGATCACATTGATCTCCCACTTGCAACTCAATAGGTAGGTCTTCCTCATCATAAATCCACTCTATCTCATCACGGTTTTCATGGATATGGTTCTCAAAATGGTGAGACTATTGATGGTCCTCGAATTAGGCCTCAAATTTGTTAATTTATTTAGTGAAATTGGGGAAAACTATTGGTACTTACTTCTTGGTATTCATTATTTTATAGACAAGTTTCCCTTTATCAATCATTTCATCAAGTTTATGAATTGATATTTTTGTATCTTTCCCATTTATCATCAGTTTATCCGAGTCAATAAGTTTATCAAACTTTTGTTGGAGTGATACCTCTTCAACATTTTGAATTATTGGTTCTTTCACCTGAGAGTATTTGTTCTTCTGCGAATTGAAAAATTGTTATATGAAAACATCATAAAAGATTTTTTTTCATTTTTACAAAATAATTAAGACTATCTAAATTTTTAAAATAGAAATGTAATGTAAATAATCGATTAGCTCCCTAGAAATTGAGTTAGTTTTGATGCACACCTGTCATAGGGAATTCTGAAAAAAAAAAATATGTTTTGCAAGTGTAGCATAGAGGCTGACCAGGGTCGTATGACTTGAGGAGCTTTCTCAGTTCGTTCACCTACTTAATATAATTCAACTAAGAACTAATTTTTTTTATTTTGTTCTAAATAAAATAAAATACAAAAAATAATGGAATTTGATAAAAAAAAAATAAGTTCTTTGGAGATAAATTTTAGGGAGCCCCTTCATTGAACAACTTAAAATATTCTTAGTGAACAAACTCCATCCTATGTGTGCACACCTCAATATACCCTAATTATGAATGAAAAGTCCACTTTATCAATTTCTAAGTATTCCCTTCAACCACCTCCTTAATTTATGGAAAATAATTTTAGATTAAGAAGTTAAACATTAGACAACCACAGTGATGATTACACAGACAATAAATTATCCTTTGAATTAACTCAAAGAAGATTAAAAACATGGTCTCAAGTTCATGAACATGATTAAAACCTTAGGATATTCCTCGGGTCAATTACTCGTGATCATGAGCATTCGTTTCACAATGGACTGTTTGGAATAAGAAAAGAAGAAAATAAGGATAAAATTTAGAGAAGAAAAAAAGCGTTGATGGGTGGACACAAAAATGAAAAAAATGCATAAATTTATTAGAAATATAAATTACAATTGAAAAACAATAAAATAAATATAAATAAACAAAGACGAAAAGGGTAAAATTTTTGGTTGAACACCCTTGGTGGAGATCTCCTCCTTGATGCCTTAATGTAAGGAGGAGGAAAATGGGTTGATTTGAGAGGTGAGAGCTCCTATCCTTTTATAGGTAGAATTTATCCTCCACAAGTTGGTGCATTGAATCCCTAATTAATGATTTAATCACGGTTTTCTCCATTCATTAAAGTTATTCAAAATATACATGGACTTACACCCACAAAATTTAAGTGTATTTGGATGCTTAGTGATAGATTAATGTCTGTTTTACTCGTGGAATTGTTTTTGTCTAGGTATACTCTTCACATTTCAAATATCATTCATTAATGACAATAAAAGGGCCTCCACAGACATTGGAACCTTCATGAATGTTGTTTATCATTTTCATTATCATAAACCCTATAAATTTCTATGTAATTGGACACTTCAAGTATGATTTATGAATTTTTTATTGGTAGTGTCTTTTTCTGCATGAAATTTCTGGGAATATTTTTTCAATTGAGTTCATTCAAAATAAACCTTAATGGATTCTAAACTTCCTGGAAGTTAATGGGATAATGTTTCATCGATTTCCCATTCATATTTTGGTAAAATAACCTTTATTGGATGTGTGTAGGCTTATATGTACTTCTATTAATGTGGTGGGGTCCATGTTTTCCACCAAGGAAATTCGTCAAATTCATTGATTTTTAAGGCCTATAGATGCTCAAATCAGCAATGGGTTCAGAATAAAAAGTTTATGGAGATAAAATAATGATTTAAAAAATCACTCAATTTAGAATTATATTTTTAATGAAATGATCAAAATACCCATGAACTAAAAAATATTTAAAAAATCCATAATTAATCACTTATCACAATTTTTCCAAAAACACATCATAAATCCTAAATTGATCCATATAATCTCAATTTGATAAATTCGGAGGGTTAAAACAATTAAAATGCAAAACAAATTGGGAAAAATATTACCTCTATCAATTATACCACACTTAAATTGTGCTTATCCACAAGTATAAAATCTCATCATGGAATTTAAAGGACACCAATGTTATCAATATTCATATTCCAAAGTAATTAATTTTAACAAATTTTTATGTCAAATAAAACATTCAAAAATCCACATAAAATATCAATTTAATTTCCCATTTTTTAAATAAAAAATATGATCATGCATTTTACAATTACCCTTTTAATAATGATGAAAATACTCCTACCATTCATTCAATCTCCTTAATTAATTATTATTAAGCATCCCAAATCCTGATTTACCTCACCTTTGAATCCTTAACCTCATTTATGATGATACAAATCAAGTGGAGTTAATCTCATATTATGAGAAAATTACCCTTATCCATAATATTTTAAATGAACTACTTTATTTACTTAGTAAAGACAAAAGGGACATAAAATAATTAGAACTTTCAATAAAGGTTCAAATTAATATGAGGCTTATGGTTGGTAAGATTTGATGCAATATAAATTCAGTCTCAAGTAGGAGGTTAATCTCATAAGTACAATGCATGATATCAATATTAAAAGTTTAATTATGTTCTCCTCTTAAATGTAGCATCACATACTTCCCCCAAAAATCATAGTAAGGTCATGATCAAGTAAGTATAATGAATGATTTGTGCACCCTTCTGATTTTTTTCATTTGTATATATTTTTCGTTTTTTTCAAAAGTTATGATTAGATCAAACCTCACATACATCACCTATCCTTATACGATCAAAATATATTCGGTCAGAATAATAGTGATTTTTTATTTATGCAAATCACAACCCATTTTTTCTTATTATTTGGGTTTTTTCGTTAATTTTTTTAATTCAGGAGGGGAAAATAATGAAGTAGCATGAATAATTCCATAACCTTTTATAATTCTCACAATAGAACCACCACACATGTTCCTTACAATTAATAACATCCCTTCCACCATGAATCTCTTCACTACTACACATCAATATTAAAATAATACACAAATACCAAGAGATAGTAGGAATATATAACAATGTCTTGAATCATGGATCATCCCTATAAAGTCATTCATGGTCTCTATGGTCTAAAATAATGATTGATGTAATGTTGGTCTTTAATAATAAGGGTTTTTTAAATGATTCCTCATTAATTTTAAATGTTTTTTTTTTCACATTCATAGATTTTACATGTTTAAATGCACGTTTTGATCATTGAAATATCTCAATATTACTCAAGAAGTATGATCAATATAAAATAGGCATTACATAATCAATAAATCCTCCTAGTAATAAGATATATGATATTGGATAATCACTCAATGCATGGGAAATAAAAACAAATCAATTCATATACATTTTAGAAATTCAAAACATAAAAAATTGTTGGGAAATTCCATTTTCATGAATAAATCAATTCTCTCAAATCATGGGTCATAATTTCAATATCTATGGTTCACTTTAAATATTAAATTTTCCATTTTAATAATTAAATATCATTAAAATTAAAGTCTAAAACATAGATTCACATAATTCCTAAAAAACCCATGTCTCTTATATAAGTAAATAAAGCATAAATTCAAGTATGGTCATTCAATTTTTTTACTTTAATTATCAAAACATGATTTGGAAAAAAATGTAATGGGATTAAAATTTTAAAATATAAAAAAACTCCCTTTCGCATGATGCTTATTCCTTCACTTCCACTATCCATGGATTCCTTCCGTTATCATGAACCTAAAAAAGAAAACAAATAAATTAAGCACAAGGATCATTTCATTATATCTTTAAAAGAAAAGAGGGAGGAGTTGAATGATTGAATAATTCCTAAGACGGAATTTGAAATCTAAATTTCAAATATTTGAAATGAATGTACTTGAATAAAGTAAAGGATAAATCTTAGTACAATCCCCAAAGTGGACCATGGATTCTTTTACTGCCTCCTAAGGGTAGTACCAACTTTTATCTATAATCTTTAAGGGGTGTATTTTCATGGATTTTTAACTACCACATGCGATACCTTCCATCTTGGACTTATTCATCTTTATTGTGGAGGACCCAATGGATACAGTACTCCAGATCTTCCCCCTTATCAATTTTTTATTGCTTTCATGTTTGGGGTAGGATGAAGTATGGATCATCCTCTTCTTTAGTTTCTACTTATGAAACCTTCTTATTTATTTTTGTGTGTTTGATCAACATGGTTTGTATATATTGAATGATCAAACAGAAAGTAAGAAGATAATTTTAATGAAAAAAAATTTAACTTTGAATTAGAAAAAATATTCTCCCTTTTAAAATGATCATCTTATTTCTTGATTTACTCAAACATATATTATTGTACTTCTTAATGGTCTTCCACAAATTCTTGTTCAATAATGTTAGGGAAGTCAAAGTGTTCCTCAAAAGGTTCATGTTTAGTTTCTACATCTTCTAATAAGGTAGAAAAAGTATTGACTAAATCTGAAAATTAAAAACCATAAGGGGTGATAATCAATTCAGATTTTATATAATCAAAAAAGGAAGAGTTTAAGGAAGAATCATCTCTCTTGTTTTGTTCAGGTTTAATGACTTCTTCGGTGGTATGTGCCTCTTGAATTTAGATCTTAGTAGATAGAGGAAGGTAGCCAGGCTCCTCCTTCTTTTCATCAAATGATACCATTTTGATAGCTTCCCCATCTTCCTAGGATAGAGTGACATTAAATAGTTCTAGATCGTCTACTTTTAAGGGATCAGGGAGATCATATTTCACCTCATAGTCATTCCATAACTCCTCTAGTTCTCGTCGATGTCCCATACATAGCTCTGCAGGATAGTCTCCGATATCATGATTCCACTCTATCATATCATGTTATTCTTGTATATGGTTCTTAAAATGATTAGGTTGTTGATGGTCCTCGAATTGGGCCTCAAAGTTTTGATTGTATTCAGTGAAATTGTGAAAAACCAGGGGCACATCTTTCTTGGTCTTCAATATTTTATAATCAAGTTTCACTTTATCAACCATTTCTTCCAGTTTTGTAAACAAAATTAATTCTTCTTTCCCATTTATCATCTATTTATACTAGATTGTGATTTCATCAAGTTATTTTAGGAGAGAAACCACTTCAATATTTTTAATTATTTTTTCTTGCACCTAAGAGTATTTTTTGATCCATGAATTGAAACAATTGTTAAATGAAAACATCATGGAAGAATATTTTTTGATTTTGAAAAAAATAAAAAATATCTAAAATTGGAAAATAGAACATGTAAAGTAAAAATTGATTATATCCCTTGAAATTGTGATAGTTTTTATGCATTCTTATCATATAGATTTTCAAAAGTGTATTTTTATGTTTTCAAAGTGCATCACATAGGCTGATCAGGGTTGTCTCACTTGAGGATATTTCTTATTTTGTTCACCTACATAATTTAATTTAATTAGGAACTAAATTTTTGGTTTTTGTTTTCTTTATATATGAAAGTTAAAAAATTAAACACAAAATTAAATTCTAAATAACATTATATTTTAAACAGAATAGAATTAGAGAAGAAATGATTTTCTCATGAGAGAACTTTATAGGAACACCATCAATGGCCTGCTTCAAATCTTCGTACTAAACACACTCCATTATATTTGTGCACACCTCAATATACTCAGGTTATGAATAAAACTTTCACTTTATAAATCAAAAACTATGCCCTTCATCTACCTCTTCAATTGAGGGGAAATGTTTATAGATTAAGAAGTTAAACATTAGACAACCACAATGAGGATTACACCCAATATAAATTATCCTTACAATTAACTCAAAGAAGATTAAAAACGTGGCCTCAGGTTCAGGAACCTGATTACTACCTTAGATATTCCTCAGGTTATATACTCATGATCATGATTATTAGAGTTCATGGTGGTATGTAAAGAATAAGAAAATAAGAGAAGTTAGATAAAAGTTGGGGAAGAAGAAAAGAGGGTGGATGGTTGAACACAAAAATGAATACAATAAAATAATTTATTTAAAATATAAATAAAAATTGAAAAAAAATGTAAAATAAAAAAATAATAATAATAAGAAAAAGGGAATATTTTTTGTCGTACTCCCTTGGTGTAGATATCCACCTTGGGGCCATGAAATAATGGGATGGAAAATTGGATAATTTGAGAGGTGGGAGGTCCTCTTGTTTTATAGGTAGAATTATTCCTCCACAAGTTGGCATATTAAATCCCCAATTAATAATATAATCACAGATAGATCTCTTCATGAAATTTATTCACAGTTTCTTTGACCATCCACCCTCAAAATTGAAGACTATTTGGACACTTGGTGAGTGAGTTATAACCTTTTTACTTCATGAATTTATTCTGTCCAGGAAGAATCTCCACATTTCAAATATTATGAATTCATGGCCATGAAAACAGCCTCTTCATGCATTGGATCCTTCATCAAAATTCTTTCTCATTTTATTTCTTGGACACCATCCAAACTTCAGTGTAATTTTCCACCTATTGTACGATTTATGAATTTTTTAGTGGTGGTTGCTTTTTCTGGATGAAATTTATAGGAAGATTCCTTAAATGGAGTTCATTAAAAGTCCACCTTAATGGAAGAAAACATCATGGATGTTAATGGGTGAATGTACCGTTAATTACCCTTTTATGTTCAGCTAGAATAACCTCAATTGTAGTTGTCTAGGCCTTGATGTGCATCTGTTACGAAGGGGGTCTACTCTATTTTCCTGGAAAATGCATCAACTTCATTGATTTTTTAACTCCTCTAGATTCACAAATCAGCCCCTAGTCTTGAAGATAAATTTGAATGAAATAAAATATATATTTTAAAAAAAATTTGAATCAGAAAGAATATTTTTAAAGAAATGTCCAAAATACCCTTAATGTAAAAATCTATCAAAAATCCAAAATTTAGCAATTTTCACAATTTTGTTCAAAACATATCATAAATCCAAAATTGATCTATATAATCACAAATTGGTAAATTGGGATGGATGAAATAATTAAAATTCATACAAAAAATGTTGAAAATATTATCTCTATCAAGTGCCAATCTCCCCAAATAGAGAACATATTCTGTCTTTTATGGGATTACCTATATCTATTATTTAGTACATTCACATTGATCATTGGTTTAGAACCTAACAGTTGTAGATATGAACCAAAAGAACCATAATGGTATAGTGGTTTATACAACGTCATATTCTTCCATGAGATACACCACAACATAGTGAATGTCACCAT
The DNA here is from genome assembly GCA_963277665.1 of Viscum album. Taxonomy (NCBI): domain Eukaryota; kingdom Viridiplantae; phylum Streptophyta; class Magnoliopsida; order Santalales; family Viscaceae; genus Viscum; species Viscum album. The sequence goes on along the minus strand of OY728141.1, from coordinate 1,583,354,068 downwards.
TCTATTGTACTATGATTTTATCCTATGTAACATGTGATATCCTGAGGCTCAATATTCTTCTTCCACTCAATATATCATATGAATATTAAAATTATAATAATATGACAATTCAAGAAGTTATAATTTATATAAATATTATTTAAACATTATAAAATTATTCTTGGGATTGAGTTATATGTTTCAAGGAGTTGTAACATTTACGAATTTATGAAAATTCTTATTAATATAGTTGAATGTTGGAATTATATATAGGTTATTTAGATGTCTATATAAATAAACTCAATCCTAATATAGGGGGGGCTAAGTATATTTTCAAGACTCTCTATTTTGAAACATTAAAGCTCTTAATTTTCTATTTCCTTCAAACCAAGGTTCTAACATACCATGGCTTGAGAGAGATTATAATTAATTTTTCGGTGATTCCTATCATATTTGGATACCTATTAAAGAATGATTTATTCAACTAATTCTTAGTAAACTTTATCAAATCCTTTTTAAGTGTTTTCCCAAGATAGATCCAATAATTTATGGTATTTAATTTTTATTGTTCTTAATTTATATTCATTATAAGTGTATAGATAGAATTTAGGATAAATAATGTTCTAGAGTTATTTTTATATAGAATGTTAGGGTTATACAACCTTCTAATACCAAACAATGTTATTTGATAAAATCTACCAATATTTGGTATGAATTTTGAAAGGATAAATAATAGTTAAAAATGGAGCTTTAAGGCAGCATAACATGGTTTATTCCAGAACATGCATTTCAATTCTTGAAAACTAGAAACCATGCTATAGGGAAATTTAAAATGTGAATTTTGGTTCTTCAATTTTATGGAAAACATAATGAGTGTTATGGAAATAGGTATTATTGGATTCTAATTTTTTCATGAAATATATGGCATCATATATTAATACCCTTTGTCATAGTCTTGTAAGTAATATGTCATGGTTGTGCACCGTCATAGGGAATGCCATGACCTAATAAAATTTTATAATCCAATTTGGGACTTTATTATTCCTACCTAAAAAAAGCAAAGAAAAATGGATTCCTAAAATGCTCATTGTCATGGTATGACCATGAATAAAAAAAAATTCAAGGAAAATAGTGTAATGAATTTTAAAAGACCAAAAATTATTATATAATTACTTTATGAAAACAATTTTGAGCATAATTTAAATTAAAAAAAAAATTCATCAAAATTAAAAAAACCATTTTTCAGTAGATTCTCGTGATAAATCTTTATGGAGGATATAAATAGAACTAAAAATTATTTATTATATATGAAATATGTTTATAGTATTTATACATGGTAAATAATTTATAAGTTATTTATAACTTATAATATAATTTAAAATATAAAATTTATTATTAATGTATAAAAATAGTTCATAAATATAAATTTAAAATTTTTATATTGAGGCCTTCTTTAAAAATATATTTGATACATTCTAAAAATATTTTTTGATGATATGATGAAATGGACTACATTAATTAAAATATTATTTTTTTAATTTATATAAACTGTTTTGAAAGAAAATATGATAAGGACACAAGAGGGGGTGAATTGCATCCTTTTAAAACACATGACTGTTCAAAACAAAACCCCTCTTATACTTTCAAATGTTAATTTTTTCTATTTATTTTAACCATCAATTGTTATATAAAATTAAATATGTATAATATTTTTTATTCTGGTTAAGAGCATACAAATTCCTTAGTCCACACCAAAAACAATCTCTCCATATAGTTGGTTATTTTTACTACCATATCCTTTTCTAAGGGATCATGACAGTTTAGTGAAACAAAAACTATGACATTTCACAACATCTTTAACAACACCTTTATACATAGATAATAGTGGTCCTCAAAACACTAAACACGTGTTCAAAACAATAAATTTGATTATAGTAATTATTTTTAGAAGTATTCAGGTGTAGATACAACAAATGACATATTAATAGATCTTCATAGGAATATATGTATTACTCTAAAGTGTATTCTATGTTATGAATCTATATATATATATATATATATAATTTATAGATAAAGTATAAACAACAAATTCTACCTTAAAAACAGAAAGACAAACACATAGCATCATACAAAAAATTTATGCCCCTAAATTTTAATCCTAAAAACATCAAGAAACTATAACACATATTTACATATTCATACAGTAACAAGTTTTATTATTCCACGAATAAAATAATGAACTGAATGCTTTGGATGAGTTCAAAGTATCAGTAGGTAGAAATTCTCAACCATAATCATCCAAATTCAAAATTCATTTTCAGATGAAGATATTCAAAACATCATTCTTTGGATCATATTGATGTATCCATTTAAAATAAATAAGCAAACGAAAATAATTCATATAAAATGTATCTCAAAAATTCAATATATAAATGGTGACTTCAAAATGCATGGTACATTTAAAATTTGAAATTTAAATATATAAAAATTAAAAACATTTATCATAAATCAAATGAAATAAATACATTTATGAATATATTTTAAAATGGTCTTTGAATTCGTTTACTAAGATATTTACTCTAGTAAAATAATATTATAAATTTTAGATTAATTCATATTTTAAATCTTGTAGATGACTAGATCAACATAGTGATAATTCATTGTGAGGTTGATTCCAACAGAATGGTTGTCAATGTATATATGATTCCAAAATGTAGAGTTCCATTACATGATGTTTAATACCAATTTGTGATCCTTAACATGAAGTATACTACCAATGTGATGTTTCTATAAATTAATTATATATCACACATAATGTACCTAATCATTGTGTTCCTTGACAAAAGTGGTGTTCCAAAATATAATGTTCACTCAAATGTGGGGTTGGACACCAACATTATGATCGACTACACTTTTTATCAACAATTCCAGAATAATTTTTTTTAACTACAATATATAGAATAATATACTTAATCTCATAAATAAAGATAAAAACTAAACAAAATAATTTCAAAATTCTTGGAAAAATATAATTTTTTTAATAAAAAGAATAAACCTGAAATGAACTCAATGTAAATTTTTTCATAATATAGATAAGGGTATTTAGGGGTATTATAATAAATGAAAAAATTATTAGATCAGTATAATAATGATCATGTTAATTAAGCCTATATTAATTCAAAAACATATAGGAATCATTTTCTGAATTTTTTTATTTTCTGGATTTCTCCCCCTTTTTGGGAGATCAAAAATAAATTTTGATTTGGAATGAAACACTATTAATGTTGAAAAAAACTATATGAATTTTAATCAGGATTACATAAAGTAAGATATGAAATGTATATGAATAAACTATAATATATTATTTACTAATATAAACTCAAATGACAGATAAAGATAAAAGTCAATTATCTTCAAAATAATTATTCAGTACAATGGGAAATCATCTTAATGAATGATCAAGACTTAAGGGTAGAGTGATGGATAATAGTAGGCTTAAAATTATTCTGAAGATGAGGTAGAGGTTTGAGAATGATGAAGAGTTTGATTAACCTCTTGAAGATCCATCATCACATCAATTAAATTATTACTTAAAAGTAAAACCTATTCCCTAAATATATGAAGAGAGTCTAAAATAACCTATAAATTTTCTACCAAATTCACTTTCAATAAGTTATGAACTATCTAAAAATAATGAAACAATTTATCAATTATATTTACAATCCTATTAATTATATCTCTTACACTAGGTTATACATAATATAATTTTTCAATTAACTATTTTGGATTGTCTAGAGGAATGTTAAAGGTTACACTCTAACATTGATGATCTTGAACATTATATATCATAGAACTGATACCAGAAGAAAAAAGCAATGTCCTTTGTAAAAAATTGCTAGAACCTATTCTAAAAGAGGTAAAATATCTTCCTTGAATTGAATTAGAATCCTTCATAGATAAAAACTAGGAAAAAATAGTGTTCTTATAAAACTAAAATAATATATGGCTATAAGAACTCTTTCAAACTTCCAAAATTTATTCATGATATTTCTCTTTAAAGCAATAAAATCCAATCTAGAAATTGAATTTTATTTTAATCAATAAAATGGGGTTTGAAGAGACACATAATCTACCATTCAAATTTTACTACTTCTTAACTCCTAAAAATATCTATAAGAACATTCATGTTTGGATAACAAATTTGAATACTCACCCTTAATCAAATCAAATCCAGACAACATTTTCAAGGGAAATTTTTTAGCATGCTCTGCAAAACATGAAACTTTTTCTTAATCCTCTTACCATATTTATGGATCTCATGTTTCCAATAATTAAAAAGACTGCATATCTAATTATTCAAACAAGGGTTAAATAACCTCTTTAATGACTTATGTACTCACATGAACTTGTTTATCAGTATTTTAGAAAGAGTTTTCAACTAAAGAAACAAGTTTATTATCAATGAATTCGGTAGATAAAACAAACAAATTAATTTATTCTAAAAAATAAGGAATTTAAACAGTCCAATACTAATTATAATAATGATAGATAGGTTTATTAAGTGTCCTTTCATTTGATAGAAATATTTTCAACTGTTTTCAATTCCATCGGAGTTGTATGTCCAACTTCTCTTACTAAAGAATGAACTAGCATCTTAACTTCTTCAAGTTGATCACTGAATCAATGTTTTTGAATTAAAAAAGATCAATTGTCTATAACTATATATGGAACTTGATAAACCATTGAAATATGATGATCTTCCTCAACTCTTTTAGCAATATTTTCATCCACAATCAGCATTTTTTCCCTAATTAAGGAAACATTTCCATTACCAACAGAATAGTCTTCAAAATGAATAAATCCATCATCAAATCATACTACTCTCAATTTAGGTTCAAATACTACTACACAACCATATTAACTTATATATTCAATAACTTTATCTTCATAATCTATATGATAATGAGTATAATTAATCTCTATTTTCTCCCCCTTGGTGCCAACTATATAGGGATCCTCTACTTCAACTCTAACGGGTGTGGTATTTCCTTAACATATGCTCGAAACAAATACAACCTTTTCAATTTTATAAATAATAAGATTTAATTTTATGACATATCATCTGTGTATTAATTTGGGGAATCAGTCATATCTTGTGTAAAACAATAGACATCATAATTTCATATGTATAGAAGTTCATTCTTGAGTCCCCCAAACTGAAATGCCTTATATATCTTAACATGTACCAATATAAATTCAAATTTATATCACATAAAATAATAAACATATTATACATATCTATAATGAAACTATTATTTTATTCATAAATATTAGGTGAAACAGTTGATTGAATAAAATTTACAAGAAGGTTTTGATTATCTTTTATACCATTTATCATTATCTTCCTTATTTGAGAGTTTTTAGAGAGAAAGGGAATGATGTATTCCAACTTGTGAACAGAATATAAAATAGTCCTAAAACTAAAATTTTAAATTTTATGCATGATGGAACTGAATGATCTAGTTCATCTCCATAAATGATATTGAAAATTACATATCACCTACTATCAAATAAATTACATCATTAGTTTCTCAAAAACTGAAATGATTTTTTTTAAGGAAAACATGAATTTTATTTCGAGAACATATTTAGAATTACTTATATCAAAAATAAACTCCTAACCTCAAAAATTAGAAATATGTTTAGTAGTAAAATGGTTTTTAACACCCCTTAAAAATCTACAACTTTTCCTTGGACCATACAGGGATTAAAACATCAAACCTTTTTCCTCCTTCTGTAATTGGGACTAGCTTCATCGGTTTTATTAATCCTTTAAATTTTTAAATAATTATTGGAGGTTTAGGTTTATAAATATATAGATAAATAAATATCTAGGATTAAATGAGATATGGGTTCAATGGTTAGAGAATAGAAATGATAGTTATAATGGTTTAAAGTGATGGTTGGGTTTCTCAAACTGAATTCCTAGTGTAATTATTACGGATTTTAATATGACAGATGAAAAGGTAGATTGGAAATTAATATTAATAAAAAAAATTAATTTTAAAAAATAAAAATAACATAAAATGATAAATAAAAAATCATTAAATAAAAAAATAATCATTTTAAATTATAATTTAATAAAAAACTTCTATTAACTATGAAATTATTAAAAAAATATTGATAATATTAAATTAATATTATACAAAATAAAATTCATGTGACACATTTATTATATTTTATAATTTATATTAGTATATGTTCTAAATTATATTTAATATAATTTATTTTATAATAGACATGAAATATATAAAACATATTCATTTCACATTTGTTATTAAGTAACTAAAATTAAAAATACATTTTTCACATCATTTATTAAGTAATCGATGTTTAATAAAATTCATATAGATTATAAAATAAATAACATGAAAAATATTTAAAAACAATTATTAAACATTGGGAGGGGTCATTTTTTTAATAATTCACATAGAAGTCATCATTTTTTCTCATGTAGTGAACCTTAACCCTTCATTATTCAATTAAATAGCCTAAAATATATTTTAGTAGCCATTAACCATTATAATTCACCCTTAGTCATTGTCTACTTACAAATTATCTCTATCTACACGATTTTTCCATTGATGAAACCTTATTAATTTCCCCCATTTAGAAATCTATTTTTTTATGTTCATTAATTTTATTTTCCATGCAACCTAGGTATTTGTATTTTTATTTTTTCTTCCAATATTCTATTAATTTTTTCATTATTTTTACCTTATCTTAACTATTTGTATTTGTAGTTATAATTATTAGTGAATATAGGGTATCTTTTAATTGATGAATGATTTTTTTAATATTAAGGTTTCATTAAATGATTCTTTTATGAATTTTTGTTATAAATAATAATAGTTTACAAATTAACGTGTGTCTAAAGTATATTTTTTGTACACATTTTGGATGGGTGCTTTAATGGTACAATGGATTAACGAGTTTGAATATGGAGTAATTATAATATATATTTAGATGATAATACTAATTTCATGAGGCTTTTTTATATTTTATTAAATAGTGGTAATTAAATATGTTCAGTATGACACTTTCCTTTATCAAATATGTTGTCCTTATTTTATTTTTGAAATATTTTTTTTGCATTTTTTATTATTATAAATAAAAGTAAATTTAATATTAAATTTCATAAAATAATACCTTGTTTTAAATTATTAATATTTTTTATAGATAATAATAAGTTGTTTTTTTATTATTTCACTGCAATCAAGTGCGGAATATGAGGAAGGTGCTACTTTTTTTTGAAATTTTCAAAAAGGAAATGTTCCCAAAAAATACCTATTTTTCTATCCTTTCTTGAAATATTTAAATATGAATAATTTGAAATAAATAGAAATTAAATATCATTTAAGTTTTCATGGTTTTAATATGAGTAATATTTCCTTGATTTAGCATAATGAAACTAGTTATAATTCAAGTTATAATAATGATAATTATTTTCAAGATGATTAGTCCAATCAAATTAAATAAATGATCATGATATTGAAGTAGAATTACATGGGAAATAATTGATAAAATAGTGTCTATATAATGATGCTAATAAATAGTATCTAGGTTTTATGGAATTTAATATTTTATTAATGGTGTTAAGATTTATAAACTTTAAGGATAATGATGTATGGACTGTTACGATTTTTATATAGTTGTTATAGCTATTGAAAGACATAATTCCTAAATATAAAGATCATTCATATTCAAAATATAATGGGATGAAAATATTATGCCTGATGGTTTTGGGGTATAAGATGATACATTATTATTTGGATGAATATGTTATATATAATAATTAATACAAAGGATAGTTAGACTGTAAAAAATATGAAATCAGAAAATAAGATGAAAGAAATATTAGAGGCTAATTTAGTAGTTATAGAGTATCTTGTAAAGGTAATTTGGTATCATCATATAATTACTCATTTGAAATGTTTATTTTAAATTTAAAATGATGAAAAAAACCTCAATATGGAATATAGTTGATTAACTATTTGATAGAAAATAATGTCAGCCAACTGATTATCCACAGTGTAGAAAAATTGATCAATGACATTCTACATTCATAAATGAAGTTAGAAATATCATATATGGATTATTTATAGATAGAATGAATTTTTAGTAAATTATTATTATAAAAATGGTTCATTTATAATTTTATTGGAAATATACAACATATCTCATGAATTTTGTATGAATAAGAAATATATCATGTTTATTTTAAAGATTTTTGGATCAAAACCACCTAGAAATGATATTAATGTTTTCTTAGGACCGTTAATTGATAACATATAATTTTATTGGGCTAAGTTATTTGAGTGTATTATTCATATAAAATTGAACATTTTTAACTATATTTAATGATGATGTTCATTATAAATGATGATTCATATGATTTTTTTTAGGATGCAGTGTTATGGGTCATAAATCTCATCTAATTTGTGAACAATAGATTTCCAATTTTCAACTAAATCATGGGAGAAAACCTATATAGATGGGTCATTAGATGTTTTTTATATGTATCACTATTATCAAATATTAAAAAATGAATTTCTTGGATCATAATAATTTTATATTTCTCCAAAACCTTTTTCTACATATCAATATTTTTGAGATGGTGAAAAACATGTCTTTCACATTCAAGAATATATGAAATTGGTAATTATTGTAATATTTTGAGGGAATGGTCAATATTGTTTGACCTTATATATTGTAGATATCATTACATAAAATATAACATTGAGTTCATAAATTTAGTGAATAATATTTGTGATAATTTTATTAAAACATTATTAGACATTAAAGCAAATAATAAGGATAGGTTGAATAAAAGATTGGACTTTCTATCAATGGGAATATGTTTGGATTAATCTCCCACACCTTATATAATATGAACCTACCTACATATTTATTTTCAAACACTATCTAAGAGGGATTAAATTTCTTTTTTAGTGTCTCCATGGTATCATAATGATTCTTGGTTATTCATCACGTGTAATTTTTTTGTTTCAATAAAATATTTAAAGTTGTTATGAATGAAATCTCGTGATTTTCATTTCATGATGAAAAAAATCCTACTGGTTGAATTACAGAGAATATTTCCCATCTTTGTTAGAATAACTTTTAGTAATGTGTGTTATTTGTTCACTTAAATGTTTTTCAAAGTGAGTGGTTTGAATTCATTAAGAAAATTGGAGAACGATGTCGTTTCAATACTTTTAAAACTATAAATTAATTATACTATATCTTTATATCATATCATGGTACATTTATTGGTTCAATCGGTGAAATAAATATATATTTTTTGACTTCTATATCTATTATAGATGTATCCTTTTGAGAGTTGTATGGATATAATGAATGGATATATTACGAATTCATATCGGCCTCAAGCCTCCATTGTTGAGAAATACATTTAAATGGACATTATAGATCTTTAGAAAATATACTTTTCTATAGTGGATCACATCAGTTTTCCTACATCAATCTATGAATGAGTCAATATGTGAGAAAGGGAACCAGAGTTTTGAAATTAAAATAATTGATAGATGAAAAGATAAAAATTGTCCATTTATATGTCTTGAATAACATAGATGATGATAATAGATATATAATATTTCATATTAATGTGTTAAAACAATGTTATCCAAAGAAGAAAGATATGTGTATTTTGAATGAGAATAAGAAAACTTTTTTATAGCATAAAGTGATTATACATGGTATATCAGATGCATTAGAAGCATTTAGATATTTAGTGACCAGACCAAGTTTAAATTCGATAACATGGTCTTGATATTTCATTAATAGTTATACATTTCATATAAATTATTAAGGAAATATAGAGAAGTTTAAAATAGTAGTGTATTGGTTTTCAAAGAAGCAAAGCATTTTTCAAGTGTCAAAGACAAAAAATCAATATCTACATCAAGTTCATGTTATGGAGTCATTGAAGAAATATGGAATGTGGATTATATTAAATTTTGAGTTCTATTATTTATCTAAAAATGGGTTATCAATAAAAACAGTGACATAAATAATGAATCTGGAATAAAAATTGTTAATCTAAATAGAATGAAATACACACTTGATCCTTTTATCATGGAAACTCAGGAAAAATAATGTTTTCTATGTTATTGATCAATAAAATTTAAAATGCCCTATCATTTTACATGGATAAAATATTATTTAGGTGATAAAATACAAGATGGATATGATTCTTTTTGTGATATCCTTAGTTTCATGGAAAGATAAACATAGAATATTGATCGCCATGTTGTAAACATGGCTTGTTCCAAACAAAATGTTCATGAGAAAGGAATATGGGAAATAAACAGTTCACTAATTTCTTAATATTTCTAGTGAAATATACATATTTCTTATTTAATTTTTTAAATTTCATAGAATTTTAGATATATTATATTTATTTTTTTACTTAAAACACATATCAAAACTAAAATTCTAAATTGTTTTTTATTAGATTTATTTTTTTTTCATTTTTCATTTTATTAAATTTATATGTAAATTATAAAATTTTATAAATATTTACCTAAACTTTATTTTACCTTGTCTTTATAATTTTAATTAAGGGTAAGGAGAAGTCATGTAAGTGTAAAAAGAAGTTAATTATGGGTAAACAGAATTTATGTAAGGGTAAATGAAAGTTATGTAAGGTTAAAGTAATGTTGTGTAAGGGTAAAAAAAGTTAATTTAAGTAAAAAAAGTTAATTAAGGGTAAAAATAAACTTATATAGAATATTTAAGTGTAAAAAAAAGTTATTTAATGGTAAATTATATTTAAATAAAAGTAATAATTGTTATATAATGGTAAATTAAATTTAAATAAAATTAAAAAATCTTATGTAAGGGTAATCTAAATAATATTTTAAAAAAATTCCATATTTTTTACATAATTAATCAAATCATGTAATTTTTTTTAAAATTAATTCATATATTTTTTTTGAATTGTAATTTAATTTAAATATTATATTTTTATATCACAAAAAATACTGATTTGTTATTATTTTATGGGAAAAATTCAATGTTAATTTAATATGTTATAAAAAATAAAAAATGAATAAAATAATATATTCAAAGAATATACTTTTTGGTGTAAAAAATGGTGTAATATGTTCGATGATTTTAATATTAATTCATCATTTATGAGTAACAATACTAAAAAATGGTGTATTACGTTAGAGGTACTCTGAAGATTATGATAAAGAGAGGTTTGAATTGTATTTTATTTTTTTAATCATTTCAAAAAATTTAATAATTTTTTTATTAAAATTGGATTTGATATCCATTATTTATTCCATTCAATCTCTCATTGATTTTGTTAACATTTTATTTAAATAAATTAACAAATATGAATAAAAATATGATTATTTTAGTTTTATTTTTGTTAGATAATTTTATATTCTATATTTTATTTTATATGTAATATTTGGATTTGTATATTTTTTTAATAATTATTTTTACATTGATTTGTTACATTAATTTATAGGATAGTGTTAGATAGAAAAGTTGACTCACCTCATACTTTTAGGGTGGACCATACATAAACTTCTACTGAGGATCCTCCCCATCCTTCTGAATATGATTCATCTACTTAATTATGGGTAGAGAAGACTTCTAAGGTTGGTAAATGTGGAAAAACATGTTTTCCAAAATTATTATTTTCCCATAGTCAGGTCCAAAGGATACTATTTTAGTTTGATGATAACAATATTCATAGCGTTCAAAATTAATAACTATTTAAGAATTTTATTATAGTGAAATCTCATGAAAAAGAAAGCATTTTTATTTTTGATTTTAAAAGTTATGAAAAAATAAAAATATCTCAATTATGGGATACTGTCTTGGCAAGAAATTTATTTACTATTTTAATCATTTTGAATTATTTTACTAATATATGTTTTCCCCTCTAACCCAATAACATATGATATACATGACACCAGAGAAGTCAAGAATAAATTTTCATCTTTGAATACCTGTATATGGAGGTATTTTAAATCAACCCTCACATAAGATTTCATTTTTAGGGAAGATAAAATAAAAATACATGTGATATATATCATTTTATAGATAAAGATACATATAAGTGGTTTGATGAATGTAAAAAAAAGATATATTTTTGGAAAGTGAGATGTCTTCTTCTTGAGTTGTTTTATATCAATAATCATATAAATGATTTTATATTATTTATTTATAGAAAATGAAAAGATATCATTAGATGATCTAATATAAAAACATATACCCACATAAGTTATCTTGTGTAGGGTATATATTATTAGAATAAAAATGGTTTAAGAAAAATTTCAAAATACTAAAGTTGAAACTTTATGATCTATATAGATTTACCCCCCCCCCCCAGCAAGACCTAAAAAATGAAAGAGGTGCTGAATGAGTAAAAAATGAAAAATATATTTTGGAAGAGTCAAGGGTTGTAGTTGATATGATTGTAAGAAAGTATTTAAAATATTTATTTTATTTAAGTTAATTCAAATATTTATATATTTTTATTCCCTACAGATGTTTTGAAATATTTTATACATTAATTATTTAAGGAGAAGAGTGTATAGGGGACCTTCATAACTGAGGGTATGAAATAGATTTTAGCTACTATATTGGGGAAGGTCGAACACCAAGTTCGTGTATGTGGTTATGAGAGATTTGTATAAAAAAATACATGTTTGGTCATTGTAGAGCTTCTTCAAATAAAGATTTATATAAATGGGAAATAAAATCTCTATATTATAGGTTTTAGTATATGGTTTAGATGATGGTGGAAAATATTTGAGATTCAGTAATTTCAATGCTTGAAAACATGAAAGAATTTATTTTGGATGAAAATATCACTCCTCCACTTATGTATATAGATCTCAATCCTCCACCTCCTCCTGATTATCAAACTCTTACACCCCCTCCTTCATATATATGCATCTTTTGTGAGTTATATGTTAAGAATCCAAAATGTAATATTGATTAGTATGGGATTATTTATTATATTATATATTTTATTCATTACTAACAGATATATATTAAGTAGTTTAGGGTCACCATGCTGGATATTTTAGATAGATTTGAAAGAGTTACAAATTTCGAAAATATGAGGTAACTATAATTTGACAAAGTATCACCAATATTTTAGTTTGGCTATCTAAACTTGTTCAACAAATTACAATTTATTTCATTATATATTATGTCCCTTATTATTTAATATTAGTTTTAAAAAAATTAACATTTCAAAATTTATATATATGATTATTTATTTAAAGGAATACATTAAAGGTAATGAAATATTGTATAGAAAAAAAAATTAAATTATTATATGGCATTAGATACTACATCTTCTAGACTTAATAGATTTTCAACATATTCATATTTTTTGTTATATTCTTATGGGTTTCTAAAAGATGTGAAAAATTGTGGGATTGAACTAAAATTGATTATTTTTAAGATATATATCATGTATATTATAAGTGAAGATTTTATGGGAACTAACACCAAGCAATTATTTTCTACGTAAGTCGATTATAATATATATTATTGTTATTTAAATTAATTAAAACATAATACATATATTTTTTTATATCATATATCTATATACAATGTTTATTCAAAATAATGTGACATCAGTATATGAATTTTTGGACCCACAATGTGTTTCACCAATAATGATGACAATGAAAGATGATGAAAGAACAATATATATTGCTAAAATATTTCAAAATAATGAAATTATTTATTAGATGTTTCCTTGACTTAAAGTGTATAAAAAATTTATTTATTAATGTGTTATATCACTTTACTAAACAACCACTAACAATATATTTTTCGAATATTGGTTTCCACTAGATGTTGTATAATTTATTAAGTGAGAAGATAGCTTACTATTTATGATCTATACATGGTGATGTGAAAGAAAAGTTTTGAAACATATTGAATAGGTAAGTTTGACTATATTAATACATGTTTATTATAACAAAATTTATTTTTATTTTTTAAATATCATTTTCAAATAGGACATGGGATTAATTTAGAGTTAAAATTGGAAAGATGAGCACAAATATCAAATATGTAAAAAGGTGAATTCTCATTTATAATTACTACACCTTCTCTACATGTACATAAAATTTTATTTTGGATTGAAAAAATATTTTGAAGCATAAATATCATCTTCATAAAGGATTAAATTAATGTGGATATTATGTTTTAGTATTAATGCTTGAAATAAATTCAATTAGGAAAGTTACAAAATTCAACAAGGATTGATATTATTATAAATATTCCTTTATTTTTTATTATAATTATTTTTATAAAAGGTCTTAAATAATATATTTTTCATTTTTAAATTTTTTATGACACTCACCCTTATAATAAAATAGATATAAATCAATTAAAAATATAATGGGTGGAATATTTCAGAGGTTTTATTTGGTATTTCTCCATTGAAAATATACACTATAAAGTTTAAATTGCAAATTATGAAGCTATTGTTTTCTATTTTTGTTATTGTGCTGTTGTTTTTTTGTTTCTAGTTCCACTAAAATACTTATGGGATAATATAATTGATTTAATTTTTTAAAAAAATACTTTTTTCATCAATTATTATATGAATGACATGAAAAATTAAATAAAAATTATTTTCACATTTGTTTTATTGTAACTGATATATAATATATATTATCATGTGATTAATTTTTAATCACTAAAATGATAAATTGTTTTTCATGTCGGTTTTTAGATATACAACATGAAAAATGCATCCAATTATGTTTTTTATTGTATAGTCTACATTGTTTTTTGAAATCCAATGTGAAAAATTGAATTTGATTCTAGTTAACAATAACTGATGTGAAAAATATATTTACAACATATCTTTCAATAACATCATGAAGATATCGGTGTTAAAAATAAAAAAACATTAAAACAACTTTTTCACTAGTGTAAAAATAAAAAAAAACAAAATCCCCCTTACTAAAATCAAATAATAAGTGGGAATATTTTTAGTAAAAATATGATCAAGCTAATATTCATTATTATCATATTCTAAATAGATATCTTCCATTTGAAGGTGAAATCTAAAAAAATGGTGTCGAATAACAATATATTTAGTTTAATAAGATATTACCAAATTTCTATAAATATTTATAGTGCTAGAATTATTCCATAAAATTGGAACATGATCAAAATTAAGTCTAAATACATAAAGAGTATGTTTTATCCAAAACACATGTGTAAAAAAACTAAAAAAAGATATATATTCTTCCTCATTAGTTGAAAATACAATTGAATGTTTCTTCTTACATGATCATTAAACTAGGTATTTTTCAAATAGATGACATGTTCCTCAGATACACTTTCAATCTAATCTGAAACATCTAAAATTTTCATCTGAATATGATATTAAATAAAAATTAGAGTTTTTTTGGATGATGTAGAGATAAAGAAAACCTTTGTTTTAAATATCTTAATTTTTTTAGCATCTATAAAATTAGAATATTTTTTATTTGTATTAAATATTAAACATAAAAAATAGTGTACGAAATATATCACCTACTAGTATTAAGACAAAACAATTTACAAATCATAACTCTGTAAAACTTGTTGCAAACTATTTTACAATCTTCTTCCATGGAAATTTTTATGTTTATACACATAGAAGTTATATATGGATTACTATTTTCATGACCAACATTTCTCTACAAATCAACAATATATTATATTTTATTGAAAACTTTTACAATACCTTTCTTAAATATTTTATATCCAATATATAAATTTATTTATCACAAAAAACACATTCCAAAACATTTTTTCATATGTTTGAAAAATTCATTACAATTTTTTTAAGATCTAAAAAATGCCTCATAAAATTATATTTTTACTAATAAAATAAAAAAATATATATCTTCATAAAAAGTGTGGGATTATCCATACCAATATAAAAACTATTTTATATAATAAAATAACTCAATTTTCTTAAAAAATATCTTAATGTTTTGTTAAGAACATAAATATATTTAGTATGCTTCAAAAAATTATTTGGAAACTGGGGATTTTTAACACCTAAGGGTTGATCTACATAAGCTTAATCCATTAAATATCTATTAAGAAAAAAGGATTCAACATGCATATGGTATAATTTAAAATTAATATAAAATACATAAGCTTAAAGGATACTATTTGATTAAATACTAAAAATAGTAGTCAAGGTCATCTCATAATCTATACCTTCTTCCTGATTAAAACATTTAGAAACTAGCCTAGATTTTCTCATTGTAATTACACCCTAA
Organism: Viscum album; assembly: GCA_963277665.1. Taxonomy (NCBI): domain Eukaryota; kingdom Viridiplantae; phylum Streptophyta; class Magnoliopsida; order Santalales; family Viscaceae; genus Viscum; species Viscum album. Next base: position 1,583,337,731 of record OY728141.1, on the reverse strand, counting down.
CAATCATTATTATTTCTAAAGACCCATTTAATTCATATTAGTGGATAGTTTGAGGGAATATCAACATACTCTAAATGTTTTTTCTTTTTAATTGATTTACTTCTTATTACACATCCATTATCCAACTCAAATCACATAGAGATTCTTTTATAAACTTTGGTTCAAAATGGGATTGAAATATAACTTCCTGACCTTATTACATTACATAATCTTGAATTTTAGTTAAGAACTCACTTCCTTTAACATTGAGGATCTTTACAAGTTTATAATTGTAGAGAATTGATATATAAATCAAACATAACATTCTACATTTATATTGATCGGATACCATAAAAAAATAATCCATTTCTTCCATAATATAAAACATTTCAAAAATAAAACTTGTTTTCTTTGAAAAATATTCATAATATTTAACTCGAATTTATTATTTTTCTTACACATCCTTATAACCTATGAAAATAATTTAAGAAAATGGGATGATCATAGGAAGATCATTAAGGGATTTCAAAAATTTGAAATAAAACATTAGTCTATGAATACTTCTCAATATATGAAATCATTTCCAAAAAGACATGCTTGTCATCCATACATACTTACTTTATGAATCTTGAGATTTCCATGAGATTTACACAAAACCTAAAGAACATAAAGAGAACCATAAATATATCTTATGGTATTAATTAAATAATATTGTAACCCACTCAGCTACCATATAATTGGTAACCCTCACGGCTACCTTATAATGTAACCCTCACGACTACCTTATTGTGTAACCTTCACAGGTACAAATGAAGTAAACATATGGACAACCTCTAACTTATACATACCCAATTAATTTTAGGGAGATATAGGTACCAACAATAATCAAAAACGTTTCCCAAGAACTAGAACATAATCATAAAAAATGAATAATTTTATAAAAACATTACTTTTGAATTTTGTAAAATAGAATTTTAAAAGAGGATTTTAAAATAAATACACCTTACAAATATAAAATAATTGAATTGAGACTTAATAGAGTTGATTTAGTATTTATATACACTATAAGTACACATAAATAAACATAATATAAACAAAATTAACACCAAAAAAATTTTAATACAACATAATTAATGAAGTAGACGGTTAACCTAAAGAATGAAAAATGGGTTAAGAATTCCCTTACCTCAAGTTTGTCTTACTTAAAACATGTTCAAATCTCATGTATAATGGTAAAAAGAGTGTTATTAATATATTAAATGAAAATATTAATTTTTATAACACCTTATATGATCATTGCATTCAATCGTTTCACCAGTTAGTTATTATTATTTTATTCCTTCCACTGTTTTGGGTCCGTTCTTTACGTGATTTCCATGGCCGGTTGGAATTTGATTTTCATTTAATATGGAAATAAAATTATAAAAGTGGAATTAAATGGTATTAATATTCTTCCAGAAATACTAAATTATTCAATAAAAAATTATATTGTATTAGTATGGATCATTATATAAATCTTTAGTGATATCCATTTAGATAATTTTGGCAGTTCCTTGATAATCACAAACTAGTTTCATTATATAACATAATGTTATGTATATTTGTTAAATATAGAACATGAAAGAGGATATATCATACAAATTAAAATATTTTTCAACCTTTATAATTTTTTTATAACCAATTTTGAAGGAATTAATTAAAATTGAAAACACACCATCCATGATTTTGGTATATTGGCACATCACAGATGGTGTTCTTCTTTTTGGAATAAGAGGGGCAGGGGAAGAAGTAAATTGGTGAATTTTTCCATAAACATGATAAAATATAAAATATATAGTATTTTTGAACTTTCATCCTCTTTTATAATGGTAGGATAAGAGATTATATGAAAAGAAAAGAATTGAAAAGAAATCACATGAAAATAAAGAGGATTTTTTTCCTTTGGATCTCTTCTCCTTGAGATCCTCTTTAAGGCCTTTGGTTTTGGAATTTTGGTGATATAAGAAGGATATATAAATGGAGAATATCATTTGGAAGAGTATTTGTAAAAACATTTAAAATCCTCATGGCTTGAGTGGTGTGATAAGAAGAGGGGGTGAGGGTGGTATTTATAGTGGAGGAGATGAGGGGTTTTGCATTATTTTAATCATTATTTTTATATTTTTGTTCAATACTATAAATAGTCTTGATTATTTTGAACAAAAATAAGTAATAAATGCTTGTGATTTTGAAAAAATTTCCATTTACATCACCCATGACTCATGCATGATGCAGAATTTTATTTATTTATTATATTTCATAATTATCAAATTTCACTATTCACTAAAAACAAAAATATTTTGGAAAAATCAAAAAAACTAACACTAACTATATTTTGATGTGTAGAATTAAAAAAATAACTTAATGTTTTGAAAATAATTTTCTAAATATGATTAATTTAATTTTTAAATAAATTCATATTTTATTCAAAAAATAATAATTTTAAAACTATAACAGATTTTACATCACCTTGAAAAATTAATCAAGATTTAATTATCTTATAACATTAATAATATAAAATAATAATAGTATTTACTATTCATACGGGTCATATTTTATTAATATTACTATACATAAGGGTATGTTACTATTTACTAAAAAAATGCTGGTTCTATCAGGCTCTAAATAATATACTGATCATAACCATGGATGACCGTTTTTTTGAAATTAAAATTAGAGAAGTAGATAAATTAAGTTTAATGTCTAGTTTATAACTATCCACTTAAAAAATTATTCATTTGAATTTATTTTTAAAACCTTGGGGTGTTACATTCTTCTCACCTTTTAGAAATTTTATCCTCCCAATTTTATTTACTTATTAAACAAATAAGTTTACCTTTCCCTCATAGCATTTTTATATTCCTGTGTTTCTTCTTCTACCATGTGGTTTCCCCAAAAAATAATTACCATGTGTATTACCTTATTCTACTATACTTTTTCGCTTCAATCAAGAACCTAAATAGGTTTCTCTTCATAAGAATGGATCTCTTCCAGCTCAACTACTTCTTGGCTAAAGATATGAGATAAATCTGTCACATAATTTCTCAACATCAAAACTTGAAGAACATTGTGTACCTGAGATAAAATTGGAGGAAAAGGAACTCAGTAGGCAACAGGTATAAATTTCCCTAAAATTTTATAAGGGTGATGAATCATGGACTTATATTTCTTTTCTTAGAAAAATGCATAACAATTTTCCATGTTGAGATCTAAGAAAAGTTTGATCACCTATCTCAAAGGAAAAATCTTCCCACTGGTTGTCTGCATAAATTTCCCACCTTCTCTGAGGTATTCTCTTGTGTTCCTAGATCATCTTCACATTCTCACCCACTTCCTCTACTAATTTAGTTCCCATCAACTAACTTCACCCAACTTCATCCTAAAAAGTTGGAGTTCAACATCACTTCTTATATAATGCCTGAAATGGTGCCATGTTTATAGTGTAATGAAAATTTTTATTATAAGAAAACTTAAAAAAAGAACGATAATGATCCCAACTTCCCTGTAAGACCATTGAACAAGCTTAAAGCATAACCTCCAATGTTTGAATCGTTCATTTTAACTTCCTATCAGATTAAGGATGAAATGTTGTACTGGAATTTAATTTTGTGCCCAATGACTTCTGAATGCCCATCCAAAAATAAAATGTGAACCTAGAATCCCAGTCAGATACAATAGAAAGAGGCACTTCATATAACCTAACAATGTCTTTAATGTATATTCGAGAAAGATGATCTAAAAAAATTATATCTTAAATATGAAGGAAATTTATAGATTTAGTCATTTGGTCAATAATAACCAAGATTTCATTATTACCTCCAGAAATATTTGGTAGTCCCACAATGAAGTCCACTGATATATTTTACCATTTCTACTCTGTTACTAGTAGTGTATGAAGAATCCCATTTGGTAAATGTCACTCTTCTATAAATTTTTGACAAGTCAAACATTTCACAGAAAATTTTACAATATTTATTTTCATCAAATCCCACCAATAATATTCTTAAAAGTATCTGTATATCTCTGTGCTACTGGGATGAACTAAAAATGGAGAACTACGAGGTTTGTACAACAATTATTTCTTCAGCTAATAATCACAAGGCATAGACAATGATTTTCAAAATCTTAAAACACAATCATTATCAAGGTTAAATTCTAGAAGCTTACCAATTTTAACCATTCTACCTTTTTCTATAGCTCACCGCCATCCTTCTATACTTTCTTAATTCTATATAATACTGATTACTGCACTGAAACCCGAAACAAAATAGTGGTATTTCCAGCACCAACAACTTCTAATCCAAAATTCATCAAATCATTAATCAAGGGATTTTGTTCCAAATATATCATGGTTAATGATGCATGATTTTTTCAAATCAAGGAGTCTTCCACTTTTCTTTCTTTTCTTGGATGATAATTAATCCAACAATCATAATCCTTTTTTTAGTTCAAGCCATCTTCTCTTCCTCACATTTAATTTCTTCAGAGTCAATATATACTTCAGACTTTTATGGTATGTATATATTTGACATTTTTCCCTATATAAATGATTCCTACAAATTTTCAAAGAAAAAACCACAGCTAAAAATTCCAAATCATATGTGGGATAATTTAACTAATAAGGTTTTAGTTTCCTTGAAGAATAATCAATTACCTAATCATTCTATATCAGAACACAACCATGCCCCTTCAATGAATCATCACTATATATGAAAAAAAAAACATTATTGGAAGGAAGATCCAAATATAGAGAATTCACCAATCTCTTCTTCAGTTCTAGAAAACAAACATCTCATTCTTCTATCCAAATAAATCTATCCCCTTTTTTGTTAGCTTAGTTAGTATACTAGATAGATGTGCAGATATTTTAACAAACATTCAATAATAACCTACTAATCTAATAAAACTTTGAATTTCTTTAACATTTTTAGGTATTTTCTCTTCATCATCCACTCTTGTTTATGTATGATGAAATATTATTCCATCCTTATTTATAATGTTGCCAAGAAAATAAATTTTCTGCAACCAAAAATCACACTTGCTAAATTTTCCTTATAGTTTATTTTCCTTTAAGGTTTCCAAAAAAACTATTATATATTTTTCATGCTCCTATTTACTTTTATAAAATAACTGAATGTCATCAATAAACACAATTAAAAAATTATACAAGAGCTCATAAAATATTCAATTAATAATATCCATGAATAGATTAGTTACATTTTATAACCCAAAAGTCATAACAATAAATTTATAATTCCTTTATCTAGTACATAACGTGGTATTCATGATATATGCTTCCTATACTTTCAACTAATAGTAACCTAACTTCATGTCATCCTTTGAAAAATATAGTGCTCCTCGGAGCTGATTAAACAAGTCATCAATATGAGGAAAATGATACTTGTTTTTAATAGTGATGTTATTCAAGTCTCTATAATAAATTAAAAGTCTCAGGGAACCATATTTTATTTTAAATAAAAAAATAGGAGCACCCCTTGGTGAAGTTCTATGATGAATGAAGCCTTTATCAAGAATCTCCTATAGCTGATTTTTTCTATTCAATAATTTCCATTTGAGTCATTCGATATGGGGGTTTTGAAATTAGATTAGCATCAGGAACTAATTCAGTTGTGAATTCAACTTCTCGATCAGTTATAAGACTATATAACTCATCCAGAAAAACATCAAGATATTCATTTACCACTGGTACATAATTAATTTGAATAGTTCACTGGTTATTAATAATATGATAAAGACAAAATTCATTTACATATTTCAATAGTTTCTCAACTACCTTATATGCTATCAATTTTATGGGTCCATTCTTGTATACAAACTGAAACCCTTTCTAAAAAAACTTCTTTATATCTATAATAAATCTTAGAATGATTAAAAGAAATTCAATCCTTTTGTAGGTAAATTCCTTCCATGGACCACAATAAAAATATTCTTATAATTCCTCTTTACTATTGTATTTCCACTTAGCATTTTAATAATAATTTCTGGTCTCATTTATTGAGGAAATATTTTCAATTTATAAGAAAATTTCTCTAAAATAAAGGTATGTGTAGACCTCATATCAAACAAAATATTAGAAAAATATGAGTAAACAAACAAGGTACCTGAAAAAAAATCCTTGGATAGCCCAACACTTGCTTATGTAGTCACTAAGGGTCTTAATACACCTTTTTTCTTGTAGTCTGGCTTCTTTTAGTCATTAAGATATTTCGTTGGGAATTCATTTTCATAATGACCCATCTCACCACAATTAAAACACTTTACAGGTTTCTTATCAGGATTATTCTTAAGATCAAATTTATTATAATCATAAGCCATGTGTCCAAAATTACCACATTTAAAACACTTCTCAATTTTAGTAAGGCATACCCCAGGGTCTTTTTGGCCATACATTTCAAAAACTAGAAACTGGACCTTCTTACCATCATATTTCTTTGATTGATTCTTACCCATAGATTGCCTCTTGGACCTCTTCTTCTCCTTGTTGTCAAAGTGAACGTGATTACCAGAAAACTCCATTTCTACCCTCTCGTCACATCAGATTAGTTTCTCATGACTTTTGAACTCATGGGAAGCTAATTACTTTCGATATATTGGCTTCAATCTTGAGTAAAAATGGTTGAATTTTCTATCAATATCCAGATTAAAATTTGGAGCATAACTCTCTATTTGGGTGAATTTTGATTCATACATAGCCCCTGAATGTTCTTCATTTTACTTCAATTCAAGGAATTTCTTCTCCGTCATAATTAAAACCATCTTAGGAAAATATTTTTTAAGGAAAAAAATTTTAAATTCATCCCACTCAAAGTAAAAAATATTCTCTCTATCATTTATATTTTTGGCCATTGACCACCATTGATCTGTTTCATCTTCAAAACGATAAATGGAAAGAATTACCTTTTGTTTATCTGAACATCCCATAACATCGAATATCATTTCAAGGGATTTAATCCATCCTTCAACTACTACCGGGTCATAAGATCCAGTGAAAGTATGAGGTTTTTGACTTAAGAAATGTTCTACTATCATCATGTTACTTTATTGTACCTCTAGTTATTCTCTTATATGAATGTCACCACCATTTAATGAATGTGTCTACTGATCCATTACTTTTACAAACAGATTGGTTCTGATTCCTACTATTCAAGGATTTAGATTCACAAGGACATCATTCTATCAGTGCCTTCCCACTTCAGCATCCCAGTTTCTTCTATAGAAAATCATTATAAACAATCATATCATAATCAAAGAAACAAGGTAATCTTTAAATTGTATAATATTTAAAATTATCCATATATTAAAAATAATTTATGGTATTCCTTTAACATCATCTTAATCCCTAAAGTTTTCTAAACCATCCACTGATACCAACTATAAGGTCTTTGCCTTATTACATTGCATAATCTTGAATTTCAGTCAATAACTCACTTCCTTTCACATTAAGGATCTGTTCAATTTTAGAGTTTTAAATAATTGAGATATAATACATAACCGACATTCCATATTTATATATAGAGGATACCACAAAATAGTATCCATTTCTTCCAAAATTTAACACTTTTTAAAATAAAATATGTTTTCTTTTAAAAATCTAAATAAAATTTAAATTAGATTCCTTATTTGTGTTACACATCCTTATAACATGTGAAATTAATTTATAAACATGGGATGAGCACCAAATCTCAATAAGTGATATAAAAATAAGTAAAGAAAACATTATTCCATGAATATTTGTCAATGTATGAATTGATTTTCAAAAAGGCATACTTGTCACCCATATATACTTACATTGTGAAACAAGAGATTTCCATTAGATTTCAAAAAAATGTAAATAATATAGATAAAACCATAAATTTATATTGGACAATTATATAAATAATCTTGTAACTATCTTGGATACCTTATAATGTTTAACCTTCATTGTTACCTTATAATGTAACCCTCACAGCTAACTTATTGGGTAACCATCACAATTACACTTGGAGTACCTATACGGTTGACCACCAAATTACACATACCCAATGAGTTTGAGGTAGATATAGGTCCCAACCATAATCCTAAATAATTCCCAAGAACTAAAACCTAATCATACAACATCAATAATTACATTAAAATAATTCTATTGAATTTTGTAAAATAGAATTTTAAAAGATGATTTTAAAAGAAAATCCACTTGAAAATATATTATATTTGAAGTGAGACTTAATAGAGGGGATTAAATATATATATACACAATAAATAGACATAATTAAACATAATATAAACAAAATTAATCAAAAAAAAATTTAATATCACATAATTAATGAAGTAGAAGTGTAACACCCCGAGCTTCCATGATACGGTTCTCATTCAATAATGCAATGGCTTGCATTGTACGCAACTTCGAGTTCTAAAACACCGCGACTAATCAAGTAGCCGTTATGAATAGTAATAACCACTTTTTAAAATTATAGAAATTTTATATTTCAAAATGGACTTCATTTTTGGATTAGGAATATCGAAATTAGCCTATGTTGAATTTTTGGTATTTTTCTGAGAACTTCTAATTTTTTATGAATAGTGAAAAATACTTAAAAACAACTTTTTTAATAAAAATAATTAATAGTGATAAATTATACTATTTAGTGGTTTTAAAGTATAATTTGAATATATTTTTACCATTTTATCCAATGGTGGTCATTAGAATTAATTTGACATTGAAATTGGATATAAACAATTGCCAATCTTTTGATATAAATTGTTTCTTAAAAACACGCTATTTGTTGTGACAGCGGGAATTAATTATAAAATTAATTAATGCAACTTATATGTTTGGAATTTTGTAAAATAGACATAATTTTTGAATTTGGAATATCAATTATAGCTTAGGGTGAAATTTTGGCATTGTTCTGAAAAACTTCAATTTTTGATGAATAGTGAAACCACTAAGTGGTAGTTAAATAACTGATTTTTCGTTTAAATGAAATATTACCACTTCTGTGATTTGATTTTCAAAAATCCGACATACATGGTTTTCATTAAGAAGTAAAATGTGGTTCAATGAGATTAAAATAATTTTTTGGTGAATAGTAACTTTTAAGTTCTTAATCGCGATTAGAGGTAATTAGTGTAGTTTAAGGTACAAATAATGTTTTTATAATATGAGATGATCATGACACTTGTCCTACTCCTATTGGATGAGTCATGGCCGACCAAGACAACTCATGGGTCAACTTGGCGACCCCATGGAGCCACTTCAGTTGGAAAATGACATTAATATATATTTATTTAATGTTAAAATTAAATTGACACAAACATGAGTTTTTTTACTAAAACAGTTTTTAAGTGGGGTTACACAAGTCAAAATTTTGATTATAAATATTCATTAGAAAGCTAAAAAGATTTCCTACATCATAGTAGTTTTTTTATAATTTTTAGACATTAAATAAATTAAATTATTTATGAAATCATTATGATGCAGCGATGACCTCATTATTTAACGATTTAAATAAAATGAGAAGATAAAGCAAAATCCAAGGCTTACACTTGTCCAAAGCCTATTGGATGAGGATATTTCAAAACCTTATCACCTTAGCCTCGAATTATATAAGTTTGGGACCTTTAGAATCCGAAAAGCATTGTGAAATAATGTAACATTTCAATCTTTCCAAAAGTGCCCCTCCTCTCCACTTATAAAAGGCCCCCACCTCTCCCACATCATTTACACTTTCAATCCATTTGTATCGGTCAACCTCTTCCCAAATACTCTCCCAACATTCCTCCCTTACTCCTAGAAGCCTCACTTTGGGCAGAACTCTTCCCAAGGAAGCCTTTAGCTCAAATCAAAAAGAGTTACCCGATTTTGAGGTAATGTCTTCTCTAATGTTGTTTTGTTTTATTTTTCTTCTCCAACCCCCTAAACTCTTTTTATTCATTTATTTTGTAACAACACCAGTATCCTAAATATACTAGGATGTTGTTATAAGAAGTATTTGAGCTAAACTTACACACACCTACATCTAATGGTTAAAGAACATATGGTTTCTGTGGATGGAAAATTTCTGCCTCACGAAACGATGATTGTTCAACACTCATATAACACCTTCAAAGGTGGCCATTAAGATGTCACTATTTTTATATATGATATTTAATATGTTTATGTTTTACTTATTCTTCTATATTTCTCATTTATGGCATATTTTATGATTTCCATTATGGGTAAAACGCGATAATTTCATTTTAGGAAGTGCGGACTACCACCCCCTCAAAGTGATTTGAATCGTTAATGCCATTTGTGGGATGTATAAAGGATGGAGTAAATGGTATTATACACTATATTATACTGGAATTATATTATAAATTTATATCATTATGATTTAGTTCCATTAAATATGAAATTGAAATGAAAGTAGCGTTCATGCGTACGTACGGCTTACCGTCTCCATGAACGGTGCATTTCATTTCTTACCTCTAAATGTTACGTAATATTATAAATCAATGTATATACTGGATATATAATATATATATGACATCTAAATCATGAATATAATTCTGAATATAATGGATATTTCACCACATAAACAACTTGTAATTATAAGAAGCTTATTGTTGACTCAAGTACCAAAGATCGACAAAACGACCGTTATTAACTTAAATAATTACATAATGTTCATATCATTGTAATAAGTGATATAATAAGGATAATGAAATTGAAAATGGTTCTTATTAAGGTATATATTAACTCTAGTTTATTATTCAGGAGGTTAAATAACGGTTGAGTCAAGTCAGACACGAGGTAAGGGAACTTCTTAACCCGATTTCCATTCTTTGGGTTAATCTCCTACTTTCAAATTATGTCATGATATTATTATGTCCTATTTCTTATTTTTACTTTCTTTATGTGTACCTATAGTGAATACACATAATAGATCTATTTTATTTTAAAAATTATCTTTTAAGGACTTCGTCTCAATCCCCTTTCATTGAGGCATATTTGGTTTTATACACAATTTTATTTTATACGGTGTATAAACACCTTTGACTTTTATGTTTATTCAAAAGGAATCTTTTTTATACGAAGCGTTTTACTAAACGACAAAAAGGAAATGTTTTTCTTTTCGTACTTATGCGGCGACAATGACTTCTCTGCCGCCGTGACCATTATTTGAGTTTCGGCTTCCTCTACAACCCATCATTTTTTTAATGAAAAATAAATACAAAGTTTTAACTTTCTTTTATTTTGGTATTGAAAATGGTTTTGAAAGCGTTTTTATTATATCAATGTGTTGTATTGATATCTTGTGATTGAAATATGGAAATGTTATGTTTCCTTTATGCATGTTTTATGTGATACGATTATGTTATGGTTTATGAGATGTTTAAACCTATTCATATGAGGAATGCATTGGACATAATAAGTGACGGGTGGAGCCCGCTATAGCTCCTCGATGCATCGGCAGGTCTCATGAGACAAACTAGTGTCTTGGCACGAGGCCTTGACAAAATCTTATATGTGGTCTTCGCACGAGGCCTTGACTACGTGGTTATGATAGTCTGGCATTATGCATTCCATCATTATGAAAATGGTTATTGATATTGCATGTGATTATTCGACCAGTAGAATATCCATGTGAAGAAGTGAATGGCATTATCTCATTTTACTTTTGCTATATTATGTTGAAGTTCACGTTTAAAAGGCTTTTGTTTTAGTTATACATTGCCTTAAATTTTTATGTTTATTTATGAAAGCTTTCGCAATATTGTTATCCTTACTGAGCATCTGAGCTCACCCCTTTCAATGTTTTAATATTTTCCAGGATGTGAAGAAGTATTTTATGAATGACCTGTAGGGATAGTCAGAAGAGGATATGAGTGTGGACTATGAAGACTTTGTTATTAGTTTTCCACTTTATGATGTAATGTAACATTTATGAATTTATCTAGTGTTTCCAAGGCTACTAAACTAATCGGTCTTTCGAGACTTGATCTTTTGTGATCATGCCAATGTTACGAAGTAATGCGCCGACTCTAGGTATCTGGGGTCGGGGCGTTATAGTTGGTATTAGAGGCAGTTTAGTACTAACCTTGGAATCTAGATTTAGATAAACTCTGATTAGAGCACATAGACCTAAGATGAACTTTGAGGATTAGTATAGAAGAACTTCCTAAAATTTTGGTATTGTAGATATTTTGTGAGTTTTCCGATCAATACATCCATGTCTGGATACGAGTAGGTAGAGGCGGCTCTGGCACAGATGTACCTAGGGGTAAAACCCGAAAACACCGCTTTGAGCTAGACTCGAACGGGAACTGGTGCACGACAACGGGCCTTGCTGCACTCTTGGTTACGACACTCCCGGGGGATATGCTTAGGATAATTCTCATTTTATTTACAAACCACTATGAAGGGTTATGAGTATATACTTACTCAAAGAAAACATTTCTTTTTATGATTATGGATTATATCAATAAATAGTTCAATTTATGTTAAGTGTTTTATAAGTATGGGATTATGTATTTTGATTCATAAACTGATCTAGTTTATGAAATTGTTTAGAAATGGCGCCTAGTGGAAGAAATGGAAACCGTATCAATGCACGAACTCCGTGTAGGGATTGCCGTCCTGCTCAGGATAATTATTGTGGATCTGGAGATACAACTGGGGCTGATCAACTTAATACCATACTGGGACAACTCACTCAGGTTATGAATAATAACCTTACTCGTATGGAGCACCCTGATCCGCAACGTGGAGGATCAATGTTAGACCGCTTCATGAGGCAACAACCACCAACATTTAATGGGGGTACAAATCCGTTAGTATCTGAGCAATGGATAAAATCCTTAGAGAAAAAATTCCATGCCTTGGGGAGTAGCGAAAGGGAGAAGGTTGTCATGGCAGTTTACCGCCTCACTGGAGATGCCGATCAGTGGTGGTCGCTGATTCAAAACACAAAGGAAGATGATGACGTATCAAATATGGAATGGAGGGAGTTCAAAGAGATTTTCTTAGAAAAATATTTTCCTCGTGACCATCGAGCAGATATAGAAAGGCAATTTCTGAGTTTGAGGCAGAAGGAGGATGAGAATGTCGCAAAGTATGAGGCTAACTTTACAAGGTTAGCGAGGCATGATGCCGATTATATACGTAACCCAAGGAGTAAGATTGATCGTTTCTTTGATGGGTTAAAACCATTTCTCCATCGAGCTTTAGTATCACAATCCTTCTCATCATACGAAGATATTGTCTCGTGTGCTATCAAGACAGAAAAGGAATTCTCTAAGTCTTATGACAACAAAGTAAAGCAAGAGAAGAAGAGAACGGTGGAACAAGAGACAGATAAAGGGAAAAAGGGAAAGAAGGATTTTCCATTATGTGATAATTGTGGGAAGAATCACCCTGGTACTTGCCTAAAAGGAATGGGAGTTTGTTATAAATGTGGAGAAAAGGGTCACCAGGCTCGTGATTGCAAGGGAAAGAAAGAGGCTGTCAAAGTTGAATGCTACAATTGTAGGGAAACAGAGCATTATGCAAATGAATGTCCTAAGCATCAGAGAAACTTACCTCAGAAAAGGCCAATGGATCAAGGCCAATCTTATGTTGTGACTACAGTTGAAGCAGAATAATTAATGTATTGGTGCTTTTGGACTCAAGGATTATATTCTGGTTATAAGAATAATGTGATATATATATATGGATTGTACTGTAGTACTTTTTGATTTCAGTAAGGTTTTAATATGATTAAGGTAATCATATTTTTAGTATGTGACAGTAAGAAAAACTTTTCTTTGTTTGGGGAATCTGATGTTACAATTGATTTTGGAATTTAGAGACCTTTTAGAGAAAGTCTGGATGAAGGTATTTTGGATAACTATAAAGGTTGGAGTGGATTAAGTTGAACTTTGGATAGTATTGTTTAAGGTTAAAACATTTATGAAGATTATTTTTGGAATAGTATAGTACTATATTTTTAGGAAAAGGACAACCTGCAGGGTGGGGAATAACCCGTCGCGTCGGACAAAGCTGCAGGAATCGAACCCACAACCATAGTGCGACAAGCCTTTATTTCCTACCACTAGCCTACAGGAAGTCCCTGGTTATTACAAAATAGTTTTACTAATCTAAATGGTATGTGTTAACATTTTGGAACCTTATACAATTAGGATAAAAAGAATATTTTCGAGTTCCGTTACCATTTGGAGTAAAAGATGGGTTTGTGGTAAAAATTTATTAACGAATGAAAGTATACATAACAAGTATGTATATTCCCTTACGTTCTTAGTAAATCTCCTAAATAAATTCCTCAACATTATAAAAGGTAACTTAAAACAAAAATGTTGTCGGTTAACTTTTCCAACTGGGGATTCAATGACCGTTTAACCAATCACAAGTTTGTGATTTTCTTATGGTTAAACTTTCTCCTAATCCTGTTTTCTATAACTCTCCATCAGACCTTGATGGTTTTTTTCTCCTCCATATCCATATTTTCATAGAATCCTAGAATGGGCTATATCGGGTGACCTTTGTACTTATCCTGCTTTCTTTTAATGTTATATATTTATTAACCTTATTTCTGATGTGGGTTTTCCATAAAGGTATTTTCTATTTTCAACCTTTTATTATCAAAGAAAAATTTCAAATTGCGAGGACGCAATTTATTGAAGGAGGGGAAAATGTAACACCCCGAGCTTCCACGATACGCTTCTCATTCAATAATGCAATGGCTTGCATTGTACGCAACTTCGAGTTCTAAAACACCGCGACTAATCAAGTAGCTGTTATGAATAGTAATAACCACTTTTTAAAATTATAGAAATTTTATATTTCAAAATGGACTTCATTTTTGGATTCGGAATATCGAAATTAGCCTATGTTGAATTTTTGGTATTTTTCTGAGACCTTCTAATTTTTTATGAATAGTGAAAAATACTTAAAAACAAAATTTTTAATAAAAATAATTAATAGTGATAAATTATACTATTTAGTGGTTTTAAAGTATAATTGGAATATATTTTTACCATTTTATCCAATGGTGGTCATTAGAAATAATTTGACATTGAAATTGGACATAAACAATTGTCAATCTTTTGATATAAATTGTTTCTTAAAAACACGCTATTTGTTGTGACAGCGGGAATTAATTATAAAATTAATTAATGCAACTTATATGTTTGGAATTTTGTAAAATAGACATCATTTTTGAATTTGGAATATCAATTATAGCTTAGGGTGAAATTTTGGCATTGTTCTGAAAAACTTCAATTTTTGATGAATAGTGAAACCACTAAGTGGTAGTTAAATAACTGATTTTTCGTTTAAATGAAATATTACCACTTCTGTGATTTGATTTTCAAAAATCTGACATACATGGTTGTCATTAAGAAGTAAAATGTGGTTCAATGAGATTAAAATAATTTTTTGGTGAATAGTAACTTTTAAGTTCTTAATCGCGATTAGAGGTAATTAGTGTAGTTTAAGGTACAAATAATGTTTTTATAATATGAGATGAGCATGAAACTTGTCCTACTCCTATTGGATGAGTCATGGCCGACCAAGACAACCCATGGGTCAACTTGGGGACCCCATGGAGCCACTTTAGTTGGAAAATGACATTAATATATATTTATTCAATGTTAAAATTAAATTGACACAAACATGAGTTGTTTTACTAAAATAGTTTTTAAGTGGGGTTACACAAGTCCAAATTTTTATTATAAATATTCATTAGAAATCTCAAAATATTTCCTACATCATAGTAGTTTTTTAATAATTTTTAGACATTAAATAAATTAAATTAATTATGACATCATTATGATGCAGTGATGACCTCATTATTTAACGATTTAAATAAAATGAGAAGATAAAGCAAAATACAAGACTTACACTTGTCCAAAGCTTATTGGATGAGGAGATTTTGAAACCTTATCACCTTAGCATCGAATTATATAAGTGTGGGACCTTTAGAATCCGAAAAGCATTGTGAAATAATGTTACATTTCAATCTTTCCAAAAGTACCCCTCCTCTCCACTTATAAAAGGCCCCCACCTCTCCCACCTCATTTACACTTTCAAGCCATTTCGCTCGGCCAAACTCTGCCCAAATACTCTCCCAACATTCCTCCCTTACTCCTAGAAGCCTCACTTCTGGAAGAACTCTTCCCAAGGAAGCCTTTATCTCAAATCAAAAAGAGTTACCCGATTTTGAGGTAATGTCTTCTCTAATGTTGTTTTGTTTTATTTTTCTTCTCCAACCCCCTAAACTCTTTTTATTCATTTATTTTGTAACAACAACAGTATCCTAAATATACTAGGATGTTGTTATAAGAAGGATTTGAGCTACACTTACACACACCTACATCTAATGGTTAAAGAACATATGGTTTCTGTGGATGGAAAATTTCTGCCTCACGAAACGATGATTGTTCAACACTCATATAACACCTTAAAAGGTGGCCATTAATATGTCAATATTTTTATATATGATATATAATATGTTTATGTTTTACTTATGCTTCTGTATTTCTCATTTATGGAATATTTTATGATTTCCATTATGGGTAAAACACGATAATTTCATTTTAGGAAGTGCGGACTACCGCCCCCTCAAAGTGATTTGAATCGTTAATTCCATATGTGGGATGTATAAAGGATGGAGTAAATGGTATTATACACTATATTATACTGGAATTATATTATACATTTATATCATTATGATTTAGTTCCATTAAATATGAAATTGAAATGAAAGTAGCGTTCATGCGTACGTACGGCTTACCGTCTCCATGAACGGTGCATTTCATTTCTTACCTCTAAATGTTACGTAATATTATAAATGAATGTATATACTGGATATATAAGATATATATGACATATAAATCATGAATATAATTCTGGATATAATGGATATTTCACCACATAAACAACTTGTAATTATAAGAAGCTTATTGTTGACTCAAGTACCAAAGATCGACAAAATGACCGTTATTAACTTAAATAATTACATAATGTTCATATCATTGTAATAAGTTATATAATAAGGATAATGAAATTTAAAATGGTTCTTAATAAGGTATATATTAACTCTAGTTTATTATTCAGGAGGTTAAAGAACGGTTGAGTCAAGTCAGACACGAGGTAAGGGAACTTCTTAACCCGATTTCCATTCTTTGGGTTAATCTCCTACTTTCAAATTATGTCATGATATTATTATGTCCTATTTCTTATTTTTACTTTCTTTATGTGTACCTATAGTGAATACACATAATAGATCTATTTTATTTTAAAAATTATCTTTTAAGGACTTCGTCTCAATCCCCTTTCATTGAGGCATATTTGGTTTTATACACAACTTTATTTTATACGGTGTATAAACACCTTTGACTTTTATGTTTATTCAAAAGGAATCTTTTTTATACGAAGCGTTTTACTAAACGACAAAAAGGAAATGTTTTTCTTTTCGTACTTATGCGGCGACAATGACTTCTCCGCCGCCGTGACCATTATTTGAGTTTCGGCTTCCTCTACAAGCCATCATTTTTTTTAATTAAAAATAAATACAAAGTTTTAACTTTCTTTTATTTTGGTATTGAAAATGGTTTTGAAAGCGTTTTTATTATATCAATGTGTTGTATTGATATCTTGTGATTGAAATATGGAAATGTTATGTTTCCTTTATGCATGTTTTATATGATACGATTATGTTATGGTTTATGATATGTTTAAACCTATTCATATGAGGAATGCATTGGACTTAATAAGTGACGGGTGGCTCCCGCTATAGCTCCTTGATGCATCGGCAGGTCTCATGAGACAAACTAGTGTCTTGGCACGAGGCCTTGACAAAATCTTATTTTTGGTCTTGGCACGAGGCCTTGAATACTTGGTTATGATAGTCTGGCATTATGCATTCCATCATTATGAAAATGGTTATTGATATTGCATGTGATTATTCGACCAGTAGAATATCCATGTGAAGAAGTGAATGGCATTATCTCATTTTACTTTTTCTATATTATGTTGAAGTTCAAGTTGAAAAGGCTTTTGTTTTAGTTATACATTGCCTTAAATTTTTATGTTTATTTATGAAAGCTTCCGCAATATTGTTATCCTTACTGAGCATCTGAGCTCACCCCTTTCAATGTTTTAATATTTTCCAGGATGTGAAGAAGTATTTTATGAATGACCTGCAGGGATAGTCAGAAGAGGATATGAGTGTGGACTATGAGGACTTTGTTATTAGTTTTCCACTTTATGATGTAATGTAACATTTATGAATGTATCTAGTGTTTCCAAGGCTACTAAACTAATCGGTCTTTCGAGACTTGATCTTTTGTGATCATGCCAATGTTACGAAGTAATGCACCGACTCTAGGTAGCTGGGGTCGGGGCGTTATAAGAAGGTTAACCTAAAGAATAGAAATTGGGTTTAGAATTCCCTTACCTCGGGTTTGTATTACTTCAAACATGTTTAAACCTCATTTATAATTCTTAAACGAGTGTTTTTAAAATCTAAAAAAACAAATTGAATTTTATAACTTCTTATATGATCATTTCATAACATCATTTCACCCTTTAATTATTAGTATTTTTCTCCTCCCTTTATTTCAAGTGTGTTCTTTATAAGATTTCCATGACCAGTTGGTATTTAATTTTCTTTTTGTAAGGAAATGAAATTATAAAAGTGGAATGAAAATGTATTAATATGTTTTTATACTAATAAATTATTCCATGAATATATTTTTTATATGGTTTGACGGTGAATCATTAGATAAATCTTAATAATATATGTTTAGATCATTTGGGTTGGTCTTTGATAATCACATAGTTGGTTCATTATATAACATAATATTATTTATATTTATTGAATTCAGAACGTGAAAGATGATATATCATAAACTTTAAAATCTATTTCAACCATTAAAATTATTTTATAACTAGTATTGAAGAAATTAATTGAAATTGAAAATAATCATCCTCGATTTTGTTAAATCGGCAAATCACAGACAGTGATCTTTTTTCAGAATAAGATTGGGAGAGGAGAAGAAGTAAATTGATTCATTTTTCCATAAAAATGATAAAATCCAGACTATATAATATTTTGGAACTATCATTCTTCTTGGATAATGGGAGGAGAAGAGATTATAAGAAAATAAAATAATTGAAATGAAATCCCATTAAATTCAACATGTATTTTTACCCCTTGATCTCTTCTCCTTGAGAATCCTTGTTAAGGCCTTTCGTTTTGGCCTTTTGGTGAGACTAAAAGTTATTGGATGTGGGTAAGGTCATTGAGAAGATTATTTGGTAGAACATAGGCAATTATCAAGGATTTAGTGGTGTGAGAAGAAGAGGGAAGTGAGGGTGGTATTTATAGTGGAGAAGAGAAGGGATTTACTTTATTTTATTCCTTAGTTTAATATTTTTTTCTCAAGACTATGAATAGTCTTGATTCATGTGACAACAAATAGTAATATGTTAATGTGAGTTTGAACCCATGTCCATTTACATCATCCATGACTCAAGCATTATTCATAAATTCATTTATTTATCATATTTTTTTATTGAATTTCAATATTCACCAAAAAATCAAATATTTTAGAAAAATACCAAAAAATTCACCAAAACCATTTTCTAATCTGTATAATTCCAAATTGAACTCCATTTTTTAGAAAATAATTTTCTAAACTTGATTAATTTAATTTTTAAATAAAATCATATTTTATTCCAAAAATAATAATTTTAAAACTATAATTTATTTTATGTCTCCTTAAAAAATTAATCAAGATATCATTATCATATAACCTTAGGAAAATAAAATAATATTATTATTTACTATTCATAAGGGTCATATTACTATTCATAAGGTATTTTACTATTCACTAAAAACAAGTTAGTTCTATCAGAATCCAAATAACTTACTGATCACAACCATTGATGTTCGTTTTTTGAAATTCAAATCCTAAAAACAAAAAAAATAAGTTTAACAACTAGTTTATAACTATCCACACAAAACAGATATTTATACATTTCAATTTCTTTTTAAATCCATCAGTTGTCACAAGAAAAGTAGAGAACACATCTAAATTTCTAAATATGATCCTAGTCTTGTCACTTTTATCAGGGCCTCTAATAATGGTCTCTAAAGGATAGTTCTTCAGTGTCCTATATTTTTTAGGTAAGATGGTTTCAAGTTCTTCATTTTCATTCTCTAAAGAACTAGATTTATCATGATAATGTCTTAATTTAAATTCACACATAACATTATAAGAATAAAGTATCAAGTCATTTGAAAAAACTCTAACTTCACCTTTTTGTGTTTTATTATGATCAATGGGATCACTTCTATTAAACTTATCATGAACTAATTCATCAACCATAATTGAATATTTATTAAACATTTATAATATTTTTAAGCAGAATAATACCCCTGAAATATTCCATGATCAACTTTTAGATCAAACTTATCAAGGTTCTCCTTATTATTCAAGATATACCCCATGAATCTATAAACATTGTAGTACCCGAATTTAGTTTTCCTATTATTCCATGACTCATAAGGTGTTTTATTAATAAAATGTTACATTATATCTCTATTGATAATATGGAATATTTTATAAACTTATCTTGACAAAAAAATAGAAGGTAAATTGTTTTCCTTTCATATAGTTTTATCCATTTTGTGAATAGTTATATTTCTTCTTTTAATAATTCCATTTTATTAGGTGTATATAGTGAAGTAAAATTTATGTTTAATACAAAAATATAAGGGAATAAAATTAAATTTTTAATAACCAAATACTCCTCCATGATACCTTATTAATGGCATTATTTTAAAATCTTTTTTATTTCAAACCAACTTATAAAAACTAATAAAAACTATAAAATTTTAAATTTTAAATTTCAAAGAGTAAGCCAATGTAAATATAAAAAATAATTAACTAACACACAAAAAACCTCAACAAAAGAATGTTTTTTACTCTCTATTTTATAAAAAAAATCCAAGTGGATAAGTTCTAAAGATTTAGATATAGCAACCCTGATGTATAATTTCAAAGATAACTTGTGCTTCTTCACTATTTTCAATGCATCAAAAAAAAAATTAGCACAAAATTTGGGAAAATAAATGTTAGAAACCAACTAATTAATTGATATCTTAGTGAAGGAAATTATATTATAGTTACAAAGTCTTTTGTTCTATTTCTAATATTCGCTTACATCAACATTTCAAAAGTTACCATTTTTCATAAATTTAACCAAGGTACAAATTATAAACATTTTCTATTTTAGGTGATCTAAACATAATTAGTTTATTCTTAAGAATATAATACATATCATTTTAAAAATATATAGTAAAAACATAATCACATAGTTGATAAACACTTATCATATTTTTCTTCATCCCTTGAGAGTATAGAACTTTTCTGATCAAAAAATAATTTGGATCTCCATCTGACCAAATATAAATGATCTTTCCTTTAGAATTATCACCAATGGTGACCAAACCTCTATCAAAAAAGGATATGGGAAACCAAATTTTTTTAACATTAATAGAAACTATAGAATAAACTATAGATAATTATCTATAAATATATTCTTTCTTAAAACTAATTATTTGAGGATTCATTGTCATTAATATATTTATATTTAATGCCATAATAAAAAAAGTAACTTTAGATATGCTATTATTCTTTTGAGGTTGGTAAAAAATAGTTTATATATTGTTTATGTTTCAAAAAATTTTTGCAAATTTGATATTTTTCCTTCTTAGGTTTATACTTTTTAATTATTTTATTTAGATAACCCCTAGTAAACACACTAGAAGCATATTCTTTATATTCTACTTCTATAAGAATATATATAATTTTAGCACAATGCTCAATATATCTTGATTTAGATCTATATTGTTTTTCATTGAATTATTATATCTTTTTTTCATGGTACCCTTTTCACTTAAGAAAAAATTATGAATTTTTTTGAATCATTTGTGGTTTTTCTTCAATGATTAATATTTGTATTATAACATGTAACAATATTAGAAAAAATCATAAAATAGATTTTCTGATTTAGAATCACAAATAAAGAAAAAAATAAGATTGTGACTCTTATTCCTATGACATAATGCACGTGTTTACTTTTTTTATTTTATGGTTCTAGTTCAGGTTTAGAGATTTTAGAAATACTTGAATCATCAAAAGAAATCCATGTAGCCTTCATTTATTTTTTACCTTTTCATTTATAATCATTTTTCAACCAAATATTCTCATTCTTATTTCAATTTTTCATCTTTATTTGATTTATTGCGAATCAAGTTTGATGTGTCCCATATATTTTCACACCTAGCAACTAATTTACTTCATTCCATGAACTATTTTATTAAAATAATTGAATGGTTTCTTGAAAAGATTATTTTTATTATGAAGCATATTGGATCTTCTTATCAATTATGAAAATTATTATACTAAATTTCAATAACTTGAATCATCATCAGAAAATATAACATCCTATCTTGACTTATTTTTCAATTTTGGAATAGAAACTTTTAGGGTAATATTTCCCAACTTAATCATTTTATGATTATTATCTTCTAATTTTATCTCATCATCTTACATAATCAAGGTTATAAATAATTCCCTCCTATTCAAATATTTAACAAGTCTTTACGATGAAATTAAATCCAAAATTAAATTCCATCTAGAGGGGAAAACTATCAGAACTTTTAAAACATAATCAGGTTTAGGTACAGTTGTTCTAATAGAAGAAACGTCATTTACTATCTCATTAAAACTTCAATTAATTTGAGTTATAAATTAACCATCATTCATTCAAAATGTGTCACATTTCAATATAGGAGTGTTTATGTTATTTGAGTCCCACTCTTAGTTACTTCATCTGAAATAATGGTTATTTATAAAATCTCAAAAGTAGTAAATAACAAAGACATATGAATTCACTCATTTTGTTCAAATCCACAAATTGTTGTAGTTATGTCTCTTTAATTCAGATAATACTTAGCTTATTTAGTATAATATCATTTATCTTGTTCATATTTATGGATTTCATAAGTCTTGATGACCGTTAGATAGAATTTAAAAACCAATATTTTTAAAATATATAATCATGCAAGCTTTCCTAAATCCATAATTTTATGATTAATATATGGAGTTGTAATTATTGGAATTCCTTTGATAGTATATAAAATTTACATCAATATTCTTATGGATATTTAACTCAATCCTATTAGATCCAATATAAATCTTCATATAAAAACAACACTAATACCAATTAGTATCCTATAAATATGATGAAGACAGAAGGGTTTTTTAATTAACTCCTTTTAAACCACTTGAAAATTCTAACAGAAATCTATATTGAACTTTTTATAGTGAATTTTTATTATTTATTTTAATTAGAATACAGAGTGGAAAATAAAAATTTCACAAAAAAAAATTAATATTTTTTCAGGGAACAATAATATCATTGTCCACTCCACCAACACTATCTCTATCAGCTTGATGGTTTTCTATATTATATCATTTTATAATGGATATTGATAGTTGATTAAAAAAATGTAACTAGATATAATATATTTTATGAGTCCTTTATACATGATTAATAGTAAACCTTCAAACATTCAATACCTATGTGTTCAAAAATAATGAAAATATTGAATTTGGTTGGAGAAATTTCTTATAGAGGTATTAAAATGTAGATATTACAGATGAAAAATGATGTGATATTTATATGAATATATATATATCTAAAGTGTAGTCTTCAAGAAGAATATCTAACTTGGTGTATAAAATACATAGATAATGTAGTGGAAGAGAATTAAACATTTTAATTTGCCGGAAAAAAACAAAACTTTAGATAAAAAATATATATCTCTAAAGTGTATTCCTAAAAAAATTTGCAAACTATAGTAGATATATCGCAAATTTAAATAGAAATCGTTGTTATTATTCCATGAATAAAATTAATAACTAAATGATTTGGATCAATACATAATACCTGTAGATAGATATTATTTATGATAATAGGTAAAAAATTATGTTATTTTTAGAGAATGATATTTAGAACATCATACATCAAATCATATAGATGTGTCCATTAAAAATAAATAATCATACCAAAATAATTCAACTCATACAAAAATGAAAATAATACCAAATATATCATGACATAAAAATTATTGGTTCTTCTAGAATTTAAAATTCAATGCTATGGAAATTGAAAAACGTTGGTACTAAAATACACATGTCATGGGGAATATCATGGAAGGAACGACTAGTTTGAAGAAAATAGAGACCAAAATGGATCAAAAATCCACTTAAGGGGATAGATTTGTGAAGATCAAAATCATTCTTAATGGCACCAGCTCATGGAAGTCACCTGCCACATGAATAATGAGGCAGTAACCTCTGCATAGTATAACTCAAATTCCAGGAAGTCACCTAGCCATGTAGAGAATGAGGTGATAAACTCAACACTGTATAATTCAGTTTTGCTAAATTCCCTACTCATGCGGATCTGTAGGCATCAACCTTAAAGAAATATATGTTTTCTCATGAAATACCCCTTCCTTTTAAAAACTCAGAATCTTCTATAAAAGTAACCATATTTTATGAAATTGATTCCCTTCCCTCTACTAAATTTATAAATTCCTCCCTATATCTTATTTTTAAGAGTAGACGACCATTGATATTTTGATAAAATCTCTAAATTCACAAAGCTTTCATCCTTCATGAGTGAGGGAGAGGATGGATCTCAAAAGGTATTAATATCTCACAGAACTACCTCCCATGGGTTTTTGAGAACATTAACCCATGCTATAGATACATTTCCTAAAGGCCCATGTTGTTCATGTAAGAATAAATCCCTTAGGGGATCTTTGTGTTTCTAGAGATAATTATCCTTCACAAAACCAACCCCTAGAGAACAAAGACTTTTCTCTAAGGTAGAGAAACCCTATCTTGCAAAACATTCATATTCATGAGACACCCAACTTTTTTGAAGCTTTTAAAATTCACCAAACCTCATCCTTTGTGAAACCCATCCTCTATGAAATTCTATGGTGTCTCATTAATCCAATACTCCTTCTTTAAATTCATGTTCTCATGGCCCTTATACCCATCCAAAATTTCCCCATCTGCACACCAAATTATCATATAACTGGTATCACCAACCCTAATTTCTACCCACTTTACATCAATCACATCTAGGACCACTACCTTCACATTTTATCATTATAAGAGATACCTTAATGCCTTGTTTTCCTATGTATATGAACCATAACATATGGAACCCTCATTTACACTCATCTATGGAATTGTTTACACAATTCCCCATCTAGAGTTGTGTGACCAATGTAAACATCAATCCTAAAGGTGGAATCAACATTGGAGACTGCTAACTATTCTTAGTGGAGAGTCCTTTGGTCTGATCTTTCTATTCCACTTAGAAATGCCCCCCTATTGTATCCCCCACAAAATTCTAATTTGTACGATCTAAAACTACCTAGATCCACATCTTTATTATATGACATTAAACTAACCAAAAAATTCCTTAGCACACGACATTAAATTTTGGCTTTACCATATGAGATGAGAACAAGATTCCCCATGAATAACCATCATGGGATGACACTCTCATGGACATATACTCCATGACTAATCCTGTCACCCCCAAGGACTCCAACTCTAGGAATCCCATATGCATAAGCCATAAATCATCCCTAGTTGATGATCCTTCTGTGATGTGGGATTCCTTACCACTTGATGTTAAAATTTATGAAAAATTCTTTTCACATGACCATAAATTTCACCATCAAACTATTTATTTTTTATCCCAATTTTACAATAGGGTACATAGGACACCTTTTTATTGTTTGATCCTGAAATATTGACACATCTAGAATGACTCTATAACATTAAACCCCAATGTATAGACATTCCCCTATGCCTTCCATTAAGAGTCCCCATACTCTTCATGTGTTATCATCTTCCCCCCAAGTGTAACAACTGGTCCGGTGACAGTACAACCACCCCGCCTTAACATGGTCGTCGGATCCTGGCCTACCAGGTACCACCAGTTTCCCTGTAGTCACATGGTCACCACCCATGGGTCCACCCACATGCCTGAATGGGTCATCTGATTAATCACAGTCCCCACAGGCCAACACATGTCCTTTCCAGTGTGCTTTTTCCTCACTCACACACACCCTAGGAAACTTCCCAGAAGGTCACCAATCCTAGTCACTACTCCAGGTCAATCATGCTTAACTGTGGAGTTCTAATCAGGTAGGCTCATGAAAAGGAAGGTGTACCTTGTTGACATGATTCATATCATTTAGTTATTTTACCCTTTATCATTTTGGGGTGTTATAATCACCCCCCCCCCCCCCTTCAGAGAAAAATGTCCTCATTGTGGGCCCTATATCTCAACCAAGGCAGTGCACCGCACTTAAGGCTGGGTACCACCTCTGATACCAAATGTAACAATTGGGTCCCCAAAATCTTCATGTGTGATCATTTTCCCCCCAATTGTAACAATTAGGTCCCGTTGATAGCACAGTCAGCCCACATTAACTTGGTCATCGGTTCCCGGCCCCCCAGGTACCACCAGTTAACCCACAGACACGTGGTCCCCTCCCAAGGGTCCACCCACATGTCTAAATGGGTCATCTGACTAATGACATTTCTCACAGGCCAACACATGTCCTTTCCAATCTACTTTGTCCTCACTCATACTAACCCTGGGAAACTTCCCAGAAGGTCACCAATCCTGATCACTACTATAGGCCAAGAATGATTAACTATGGAGTTTTAATCAGGTAGGCTCTCTAAAAGGAAGGTTCACCTTGTTGACATGAGTCATATCATTTATTCATTTAACCCTTTATCATTATGGGGTGTTATAATCACCTCCCCTTTAAAGCACAACGTCCTCATTGTGGGCCTTACATCTCAACCCAAGCAGTGCACCGCACTTAATGCTGGGCACCACCTCTAATACCAAATGTAACAACTAGGTCCTCAAACTCTTCATGTGTGATCATCTTCCCCCCAAGTGTAACAACTAGGTCCCAGTGATAGCACAGTCACCCCGCCTTAACATTATCGTTAGGTCCTGGCCTTCCATGTACCACCAGTTGCCTCGCAGACATGTCTTCCCCACCCAAGGGTCCACCCACATGCCTGAACGAGTCATCTGACTAATGACAGCCCTCACAAGACAACACATGTCCTTTCTAGTGTGCTTTTTCCTCACTCACACAGACCCCTACAAAATTCCTAGAAGGTCACCAATCCTGATCACTACTCATGGCTAAGAATGCATAACTGTGGAGTTCTAATCAGGTAGGCTATTGAAAAGTAAAGTCCACCTATTTTAAATGAGGAATATCATTTAGTCATTTAACCCTTTATCATTCTGGGGTGTTATAACCACCCCCCCCCCCCCCCTTTAAAGCACAATGTCTTCATTGTGGGCCCTACATCTCAACCCAGGCAGTGCGCCACACTTAAATCTGCATACCACCACTAATACCAAATGTAAAAACTGGGTCCCCAAACTCTTCATGTGTGGTCATATTCCCCCCAAGTGTAACAACTAGGTCTTAGTGATAGCACAGTCACCCCGCATTTACATGGTCGTCAGGTCCTGGCCCGCCAGGTACCACCAGTTGCCACACATACATGTGGTCCCCACCCAAGGGTCCACCCAAAAGCCTGAATGAGTCATCTGACTAATGATAGTCCCCAGAGGCCAACACATGTCATTTCTAGTGTGCATGGTCCTCACTCACACAGACCCTAAGAAACAACCAAAAATGCCACCAACCCTGATCACTACTCCACACCAAGCATGCTTAACTGTGGTGTTCTAATCAGGTAGGCTCCTGAATAGGAAGGTTCACCTTGTTTACATGAGTCATATCATTTATTCATTTAACCCTTAACATTATATGAAAATTCCCAGAAGGTCACCAATCCTGATCACTACTCCTGGCCAAGAACACTTAACTGTGGATTTCTAATCAGGTGGGCCTTCGAAAAGGAAGGTGAACCTTGTTGACATGAGTCATATCATTTATTCATTTAACCCTTTATCATTCTGGAGTTTTATAATCACCTCCCCTTTAAAGCACAATGTCTTCATTGTGGGCCCTACATCTCAACCCAGGCAGTGCACCACACTTATGGCTAGGCACCACCTCTGATACCAAATGTAACAACTGGGTCCTCAAACTATTCATATGTGATCTTCTTTTCCCCAAGTGTAACAACTAGGTCCTGATGATAGCACAGTCACCCTGCCATAACATTGTCATTGGGTCCTGGCCCTCCAGGTACCACCAGTTGCCTCGCAGACACGTGGTCCCCACCCAAGGGTCAACCCACATGCCTGAATGAGTCATCTGACTAATGACAGTACTCATAGGATAACACATGTCCTTTCCAGTGTTCTTTGTCCTCACTCACACAGACCCCGAAAAAATTCTTAGAAGGTCACAAATCCTGATCACTAATCCAGACCAAGCACACTTAATTGTGGTGTTCTAATCAGGTAGGCTCTTGAAAAGGAAGGTCCACCTTGTTGAAATGAGTCATATAATTTAGTCATTTAACCCTTTATCATTGTGGGGTGTTATAATCACCCCCCCCCCCGTTAAAGCACAACGTCTTCATTGTGGGCCCTACATCTCAACCCAGAAAGTGCATCGCACTTAAGGCTGAGTACCACCACGGATACCAAATGTAACAACTGGGTCACCAAACTCTTCATGTGTGATCATATTTCCCCCAGGTGTAACAACTAGGTCTCAGTGATAGCACAGTCTCCCCGCCTTAACATGGTCGTCGGGTCCTGGCCCGCCAGGTACCACCAGTTGCCACACATACACGTGGTCCCCACCTAAGGGTCCACCCACAAGCCCGAACGAGTCATCTGACTAATGATAGTCCCCAGAGGCCAACACATGTCATTTCCAATGTGTTTGGTCCTCACTCAAACAAACCCTGTGAAACTTCCCAAAAGGCCACCAATACTGATCACTACGCCATACCAAGCATGCCTAACTGTGGAGTTCTAATCAGGTAGGCTCCCGAAAAGAAGGTTCACCTTGTTTACATGAGTCATATGATTTATTAATTTGACCCTTTATCATTCTGAGATAATTCCCAGAAGGTCACAAATACCGATCACTACTCCAGGCCAAGAACGCTTAACTGTGGAGTTCTAATCAGGTGGGATTTTGAAAAGGAAGGTTCACCTTGTTGACATGAGTCATATAATTTATTCATTTAACCATTGATCATTTTGGAGTGTTATAATCACCTCCCCTTTAAAGCACAACATCCTCATTGTGGGCCCTACATCTCAACACAGGTAATGCACCACAATTAAGGCTAGGAACCACCTCTGATACCAAATGTAACAACTGGGTCCCCAACCTATGCATGTGTTATCATCTTCCCCCCAAGTGTAACAACTAGGTCCCGATGATAGCACAGTCACCCCGCCTTAACATGGTCGTCAGGTCCTGGCCTGCCAGGTACCACCAGTTACCTCGCAAACATGTTTTTCCCACCAAAGGGTCCACCCACATGATTGAACGGGTCATATCACTAATGACAGTCCCCACACGCCAACACATGTCATTTCTAGTGTGCTTTTTTCCTCACTCACACAGACACCAGCAAACTTCCCAAAACATCCCCAATCCTGATCATCACTCCAGGCCAAACACGCTTAACTGTGGAGTTCTAATTAGGTAGGCTCCTAAAAAGGACGGTTCACCTTGTTGAAATGAGTCATATCATTTAGTCATTTAACCCTTTATCTTTCTGGGGTGTTATAATCACACCCCTTTAAAGCACAGTGTCTTTGTTGGGGTCCCTACATCTCAACCCAGGTAGTGCACCGCACTTAAGGCTGGGTACCACCTCTGATACCAAATGTAACAAACGGGTCCCCAAACTCTTCATGTGTGATCATCATCCCTCCAGGTGTAACAACTAGGTCTCGGTGATAGCACAGTCACCCCGCTTTGACATGGTCATCGGGTCCTGGCCCACCAGGTACCACCAGTTGCCACACATACATGTAGTCCCCACCCAAGGGTCCATCCACATGTCGGAATGGGTCATCTAACTAATGACAGTCCCCAGAGGCCATCACATGTCATTTCTAGTGTGCTTGGTCCTCACTCACACAGACCCTGGGAAACTTCCCAGAAGGCCACCTATCCTGATCACTACTCCAGACCAAGCACACTTAACTGTGGATTTCTAATCGGGTAGGCTCCCGAAAAACAGGGTTAACCTTGTTTACAAGAGTCATATCATTTATTCATTTAGTCTTTTATCATTCTGGGGTGTTATAATCACCCCCACCCCATAGAGTACAATGTCATCATTGTGGTCCCTACATCTTAACCTAGGCAGTGCACCACACTTAATGATGGGTACCACCTCTAATACCAAATGTAACAACTGGGTCCTGGTGACAACACAGCCACCCCACCTTAACATGGTCTTTGGGTCCTTGCCCGCCAGGTACCACAAGTTGCCCCGCAGACACGTGGTCCCCACCCAAGGGTCCACCCACATGTCTGAACGGGTCATCTGATTAATGACAGTCCTCAAAGGACAACACAGGTCCTTTCTTGGGTGCTTTGTACTCACACACACACACCCTGGGAAGCTTCCAAGAAAGTCACTCATCCAGATCACTACTCCATTCCAAGCACGCTTAAATGTGGAGTTCTAATCAGGTAGGCTCCCAAAAAGAAAGGTGCACCCTGTTGACATGAGTCATATCATTTATCCATTTAACCCTTTATCATTCTGGGATGTTATACCAAGGTACGCACTTAACCAAACCCTTGGAGTGTGATCATCTTCTCCTTTGAGGACACACTCAACCACCCATCTATCTCTACATGTTGTTAAACCTATTACCCATCAACCACCACAAGACATTCAGCCTGTGAGGCATCCATTCCCACAAGATGTTAACCCTATGACCCATCTACTCCCACAAGACATTAATCATGTGATCCATCAATCCCCACAAGACGTTAAACCTGTAACCCATCCATCCCCGTAAGACAATACACATGTGACCCAGTTGTCCCCACAAGACTTTATATCAATGAAAAACTTGTCCTAAAAAGAAGATAAACTTGTGACCCACCTATCCCCATAAGAAATTAAACATGTGACCCGCCTTTACCAACAAATATATTAACTTTGTGACCCATATATCCCAAAAATATGATAAACTAGCGACCCACAAGACATAAAATCTGTGACCCACCCTTCTTGACAAGAAATTAAAAGTGTGACCTACTTGCATCCACAAGACTTTAATCTTGTGACCTCATACATAATTTATACCCAATACTATAAACATGTGATTCTTGGGGTTGAAATATTTATAATTCTTAGTCCCCTCATTCAAACTTCCTCATTGATGACATGAGATGCATTGGGATTTTTGACTAAGATTTCTCATACAACATATTCTATCCACTAAAAAAGAGGAATGATTTATAGGTTCCCAACCTACCCAATGCATAGTGATTCCTAGACATTCCCAATGTTACTAATTATCCAATCCTAAGTTTTCTTACCATTAAATTTAGAATAATTTTAATTAACCTCGTCCATTACTAGATGGAACCTGGAATGGGTTTCAAGAACATGACTCAAATATTTTAGAGAGACACAAACTAGGTGAAGAACTCTATGTTGGAATCCATTGAATGAGGAATTGACATACCATCATCCCATTATAATTAATGATGAAACATCATTAATTAAAGTGATGGAATCCTCACACCTTTGGAAAGTGGGAATGTGGGGAAATAAGTAAATTGCATCCTCTTCAGATAGAAAGATGGTGTATATCCCTAGTGGGAAGTGTTAGAAACAAAAATGATAACCTCGATGTGAAATTATTCTCCTTAAACTATGGGAACCAGTAATATTATAGGACCATTAGATTTTCATGTCATAAAATAATTATATCTTATTTATATACCACCAAGAAAGTGGTGGGACCATCATGAAACTCTTCCATAACTTGAGGTAGATAACATTAGGAATCCCTAGTCTATTACAACATCAACATGGAACCTTACTCTATTTTAGAAATAATAGATGAAGTTGGGGAATTAGTAATAAATTTCACCATATCTTTAATAAAATTTGATTCCATGTTTCATACAGAAATCAAGATATAGGATATCAGTGAAATAATTCCAATTGGTTTAGGGGTAGAGAAAATGTGGGTTTGGAAATCATACATGATTATAACCATATCGTGACCTCCACCCTATCTTTTGCTGCATAGAGATCATTCCACATTTCACCCTCTGATCTCATCCTGAAGAGTGTGATTGATGACCTTGTTCAATGATACGAATAGTAAGGGGACAATCTGACTTGGGATATGGCATGCCCATATAACAATGTATCTATATCTCACTAACACTACCACCCCCAAGGGCCGCAAAAGGGGAAATTGCCCTACATTCCAATAGAAAACCACTTTGGTAGCCTCTCCTAGAGCCCTATTAAAACTCACCCCCCCCCCCAATGATATTGTAGAGCTAATGAATGTTCAACCCATACCTAAAACGAACACTGCTAAAAAACCTAGAAGGGACACTACTCAGCCATGTTAATGCCAAAACTAACTGATTAAAGAGGTTAATGAGCAAGTTGACTTCATCCCTGGTTTATTGAACCTAATCCAGAATGCTCGACAATAATGTTAGAGGTAGGTCCATATCATTTTTTAATAGGAGGAATCATTAGTATCTCTAGTGTCCTATATCACTAAAATCATACCACATCATGTACCTATAAAATTTGAGTGGGGAACTATATTCTTCTAATTGAGATCAGGACAATAGCCACCTCTTAGGTAGTACTAGTTGATTCTCTCATTATTCGGTGATAACAAAAACCATTACAGTCTATACCATAATGAATAAAACCATTATATAGGCACTTCCAATGATACCAACAACCATTGATGAAGTCCTCCCCATGACGAAGATGTTCCCTCCTTTATAGATACATGCCATTGAAGGAGAAAGAACACCCATAGTGGGGTTCATGCCTATGGGAATAGAGGAAACATGCATGGATGGAAACCAAGAACCTATCAGAAACTCCCACTATCATAATGACCACACAATCAGAGGAGATACCCATATAAGTATCAAGTAATCATCAACATCTCAGACTTAAATGTAAATAATGGTTAAATGATGGAACCTTCACTCTCACTGTGAGATTTTTGGGTAGAATCACGTAAATTGAGGCTTATAATCCCAAAATAATAGGCCCAAAATATCTCTAGATCCCTCTATAGATAATTGAATGTGGTGTAAATTCTATAAACCTTTCAAGGACTTTCACTAGAACAATTCCCATCACCATCAGTTTCTCTTCTCTATACCCCCATGCAGGATGTTAGAGAAAGGTCAAGGTCTGGGTAGATACCATCAGATGATGGTTATCAATCCAATGAGCCTCAAATGGTTGTTTTCTCAATTATACATTAGAAGGTAGAAAAAACTATTTCCTAAATGGATATGATCTTGAAGTCAGTCCCACCTACAAATTCATTTCAATGTGTAGTTGATGTTTGACTCACACAGTGCACCCTCTTCTTTTAAATCATCTACAAAGATTATATGTATTGATTTCACCGCTAGTATCACAACCAGTGATTATTGGGTTTTCAGATAAACAAGATTTTGACCATTCCCTTGGTAATAAAAAGTAGAGATTTTGTGGACTCTTGGTTAACAAATAGCTACCATTCACTTTTTGGCCTCCTACAACTCTGATGATTATCATCTTTCAGTCTCTTACTAAGTACCGAGAAGGTTTTTTCTAGTAGAATTTTTTGGGAAATGTTTAACTACTTTCAGGACTGGAATCCAACCTTCCAAAAAATCCATGAGCACCTCATTTTCATTCACCAATAGTAAAAGAAGGATGAGATTTCAGTTCTCCTAGTATCTTAACACCCTAAATCATATTTATAACACTATAATCTCTAGAATAATTGTGTTAAGAGCCTAACTATGCTTGATAAAGTTATTATATAGTCAACTTATCATGTCTATATCAGATTATAGTGGCAGTAAGTTACCATCCATTTCATCCCCATACCATGAAAAAAACGGGACCATTAATCTGGTCATCCTATTGATAATGAAGGTCCCTCCCTAACTACCATCTCATTTAATATGGTCACTATTGAAAATCCAGATAATCAAGGAAACTGGGTGAAAAACATAGGGAATAGTAGAGAGAACATACCATGGAGGCAAAAAAGGACTAGGTGGATCCAACATAAAGCACCTGCAATCATAAAAAAATATTATCACATGGCCATCGGAGATCCCCAAATGAGGTGCTACCACCTACCTTCCTATATCTTAAAAAAGGAAGGGGGAATTCTGAGCTTACCGGTGATTATGAGATCGCACCAAAAGCCAACTCAAGTGCCAGTATAACCACTTTTCTATAGGAACTAGAGGTATATAAAAGACTCACTTCCATGAATATCATTGAGTAGCATCCAAACCTTGAAAATTTCAATGTGGACCCTATTTATCTTCTAGTGTAGCACCCAATCCTTATTGCTCTGATGCCTAAATTTGAGCCAAATTTCCCTTCATATCAAATCATAGATAAATTTTGGGTTATAGTAAATTTCTGAGATATGATTCACTCACCCTATGGGAGTGGCATGATTATTTTCTTCTTGGTCAACACCACACTATTCCCTAAGTCGATGACCCTTTAAATGAATTGGTCACCATGAATACTAACCAAGATGATGTGATAAGTACTTCTGTCACCTGTATTGAGGATTTGGAAACAAAATAGCTAGAAATTATTCCAAAATGGAATCCATATACACTGTGGGTAGACTGGGTGTGCCTACCACCATTATTTGGAAACCCAAGATTAATACTAACCAATGGTATGGTTATTCCATTACAACAACTGGACCACTTCCCCTTATAGAGTGGCCAAATGTTTGTGTCTCTAGAAGAACAAGAATCTATTAATCCATAATTATTTTTCTGGGCTCTAAAATAAGTTTCATTCATCTGGTATAGTCATCAACCCGTAGGGTTCATTACCATTTTGGAGGACCTCTGTAGAGAGTTCATCTACTAGTTAAGCTCCACCACAAGAAATATCGGCCCCACCAACCTATTTAAATGAAAATAGAGGCCTAATGAATGTGTTGATGACTTCATAACTCGATGTAAGGGACTCACATTTTCACATGACATGATAAATTCCCAAAAGAATATACTTATGATGTGAGTGGAGAAAATTAGAGAAAATATGGTCCCTACCCTCGTTTTTCTAAATTACCTAGGAATATTTCGATAGATCTCTGTGAATGTTCAATTACTAGAAGAATACTTATAGTGGAAAAACACCAATCATACAATTACCCCTTTTAGCATCCATGATGTGGCCTGTGAAAATGGAAATAGAAATTGTTCTGCATGCTGAAGCTCATAAGTTAGTATATTTACTAGACCCTTAATCAGATGTGCTCAATCAAGTGCATCCCCACCAAGCGCGCCCTTATCCAATGAAGCTTCCTCTTGTATAAGCACAACATCACATATGTAATGTTATCATAGCCCAATTTTAGGACAGGATCCCATGTCACCATTTTCAAAAAGGAAAAACAAGGCATACTACATTGAAGGATGAACAGATCCCTAGGTATTTCATTTACTCCCTGAAAAATGGAATCCTGAAGTTTGCATAATGTAAGAAAACTGAGGAGGTTTAACTCACCATTTTTGTGGATCACGACCCATATCAAATAATTCTTGGATACATCATAAAATATTTTATTGTATTCATGTATTATATCAAGAACCATGTATATCATGTCTTAGTCAAATTGGGTGATGTTCTGGCACTGGTAGCACATGTCTCCACAAACATTGATAGTGATAGTATAGACTCTAGTGAGTGAAAATTTGTTTCAATCTATGGGACAAAAAATTAAAATGACTTTTTGGATCATAATATAGTCACTTGAACCTATGGTATCATTGTTTCCACTTGATCAATATAGAACCTCGTATGGATACCACCCCACCTCCAACCACGGAATCCACATAAGTACCACATCCTTCTAGATCTATGTAGGGAATAGCTCAATGGTGTAAGGTAAATCAAAGTCCCCTATTGTTTCCAAAGACATCTATAACAAACATGATCTTTATTAAACACTTAAACATGATTTATTACATAAACTTGTAATTATGAAAACTCTAAGGATCAATAGGTCTAGTGTCTTTGGAAATTTAAAAAATTACATAAAAACATAAAACATGAAATACAACATCTTTATTTCAAACTTCTTTGATATGACCAACTCATTCCTTCATACTTAACAGTGCATGGGATAACCCAAGGACATACATAAGATAGGGGTGAGCTATAATGCCCAGTAAGGGAGTAAACAAGGAATAACATGAAGAATAAAATATATGTTAGGATATAGTAATATCAATGGATCATAAGATAAACATGAACATAAAGGCATGATATAGTATTATTATCATAACATGGAAATGTGGAAATGCCATACAACATGATATTACCATGATCCAAGGCTCATTGCACATGGATTAGCATGTGTAAACCCTTATCACACATGAAATAGCATGATTAAACCCTCATTTCTCATCTATAATCATGATTAAATGCACATTTAACATGGTGTATCATTATACTAAACATTACCCAATTCATTGGAGCACCATCAGGGTGCAGCCTTCATAAACATTTCATTTCTTACATAAGTGTTTCATAGGGATCATATAACATGGAATCATTAAAAATCATACGTTATTATATGATTAAAAAATTTATAATACATATATGTAAATACAATTTAAAAAGTATATTTTAATAAAGGAAAATACCCTTTTATTGTGAAATGGGTATGGTATTCACTACATGATGATTTTGACTTGGAAAATCATGTGATAATTTTAGCAACCTAACGTCGTCATATAGAAATTCATAAGTTGGGTTGAAGAGAGAGAAAGGGTTCACTCATCATTTATACATGAAGAAGATAGTAAGTAGATTATGGAACATAATATCCTTGTATATGAAATGGAATTTAGATGCATAATATGGGAGAAATACTTGAATGGAAATAAGAAGAGAGAAATCCCTTACGGAATTTTTGCATGGTAACGGGTGTACATGAAAGGAACTAATGACAAAGAGTGTGTTATATCATCATTGAAACATAAGGATGGAATTATGGGGTTAACAATCATACCCAAACATTTTTTGTTAAATATAACATGGTATTACAACATAATGAAACTTGAATAAAAATGAGAATGGAAGGAATCCCTTACTGAAGTGTGTGACTTAAAAAGCTTGAAGAAGGTATTTTTGAGAGCTTGGGGCTCCTTGGTAGGATTATAGAGAGGCGAGGTAAGAGTAGGTACTTGTTCAAATTATTTTTAGTGAAGATAAGTGGGATATTGGATGGGTTTATATAGGAAATAAGAGGGAAATTCTTTAATATTCCAC
The DNA here is from genome assembly GCA_963277665.1 of Viscum album. Lineage (NCBI taxonomy): Eukaryota > Viridiplantae > Streptophyta > Magnoliopsida > Santalales > Viscaceae > Viscum > Viscum album. The sequence goes on along the minus strand of OY728141.1, from coordinate 1,583,300,087 downwards.
AAACATAGGTTTAGGAATCTATATAATTAAATATTCAAAACCACAAACCTTCCCATGTTTTTTCCAATGGTTTTTTCCTTAGAGGAATAGAAAAATATTTATAAATAAAATGAACAAAATATTAAAAATCAGCCTTACTTATGGGGAGCTGAGTCACATTATTAATGAAATGAATTTAAAATCATAAAATATATTATAAGTTTTGGAGGATTCCCTATGTCTATAAAATAAGTAAAAATGTATAAAATCACATTATTTCAATGCGAAAAAATATATTGGGTCGATAATACCCATTATAGTATTTCTTACATCATTTTTTGGTTATTATGATGTAATAAAACACATATTTTATTTCTACGGTGTTTAATTTTTACCCAAAAAATTCAACTATCTGAGAAAAGTATGAAAAATTCACCATTGAATAACATTGACATCCTGATTCCAATAATAATATTCATTTTATCTAAATAATTTTCTAAATATGTGAATTTTCACTTTTAAAATGGAAACCGACATTTTTTGAAAATTCATTGGTTTTGATAGAAAAAGTTTTCAAATATTAATAAAAATTATATTTGACATTATAAATATTATATAAAAATTTATTATTCATAAAATTAATTTTATAATAATAATTTATTAAAAATATTAATTATTTCAAAAAATCATTAATTCCTTAAAATACATTCTTTAAAAATAAATTTTTTGTTTTATTGTAAAAAAATATAACTCTTATAACTTGATAAACTAATCATTTAAGGATAAATTACTGCTACAATCATCATTTATAGTAATTTTTTTATAATATTATTAATAAAAAATTGTTTAATATATTTTATATATATCTAAAAATTAACATTTTTACCTAAAAACACAATTTATCAAATTCGTTTATTTTTAAGAAAGACTATTTTCATAAAAGAATTGATGGAATAATAATTTTATTTATAAAAAGGGATTGCACAATAAGTAACTAATACCTTATTCTAAAACCCCTTACAAACCCCACCTAGGACCTAAGGATAAGGTGTTTGATGGTGAAAAAATTTTAAGGTGGCTCGGATAACATCACCTGGGTGGTAATATCTATTAACTTGAACTTATCCCATAGGTGATTCTGGTCAAGCTAAATGTGTTGAAGCTCGGCTTTACCTTAGTCAAGAGTGATTACCAGCGATGCTACCTCATCTCTGAGCTCTGAAAAATGAGCTTCGTACACCCCGACTTTACTAGATAAGGCTATCCAATCCTTTGTATATGTCAAAATAATTATTTTTTAAAAAACTTATTCTTACATCAGTCATGTGATCATTGTTTAATGGCTATATTATCAATTTTAGTGATACATAAAGGTCATTTAAACCCAGTAATAATAAACAGAATAAAATTGAGTGCATTTTTTTAACAAGAAATTAAAATAAAGGGAATTTTTTTAATAAAACATCAGGTCGTTACAACATTCCCCCCTTAAAAAATCTTTCCCTCAAAATTTCATTTTCCCACTCTAAAACAAATGGGGGTAACTCTGCCTCATAACTTCCTCCAGTTCCCATGTTACTTCTTCAAACTTTTTATTTCTCCATAACTCCTTGATGAGGGACATCATCTTATTTTGTAGAACATTTTCTCGACAATATAAGATCTTCATTGTCTTCTCTTCATAGAAGAGGTCATTTTCTAATGGTTCCACATCAGGATTGAGTACATGTGATGAGTTAGGTATGTACTTCTTTAAGAGTGATACATGGAATACATCATGTACTTGAGACAAGTTTGGTGAGAGTGTTAGTTGATAGGCCACTGCTCCATTGTGATCAAGGATCTCAAAATGGTCTATTTACCTTGGACTAGACTTTCTCTTATTCCAAAAATCTCATAACTCTCTTCCTTGATGATATGTAGAGGAATACCATGTCTCCAACATCAAAATCTTGGTCTCATTGATGATTTTCAGTATATATCTTTTGTCTACTTTGACCAGCTTTAATGTGATGTTGGATGGTCTTAACCTTCTACTCCATTCCATTGACCCTTCCTAGACCTAGAAGTTTTTCCCCCCAACATCATCCCAACTTGCTAGTGTTATGAACCTCATCCCATAAAGGCAATCATAAGGAGATATTTGGATGCTTGAGTGGAAACTATTTTTATAAGAGAACTCAACCCGAGGAAGATGTTGATTCAATCCACCATTGAATTACATTTAGATTTATCCCAACATGTCCCTAATTTTTTGGATAGTCCACTTAGATTGGCCATCAGTTTGCGGATGATAAGCTATAATGAAGTTCATATCAGCATTCAGAGCATGTTAGAGACTCTTCTAGAACATATTGGGGAATCATGTATTTGGATCAGATATAATCGATAGTGGTAATCCATGTATCCATACCACTTATATGATGTGTATTTGTGCTTGTTTATTCAATGATAAATCCTATAATGTTTCAATGAAGTGTGCAGTCTTTGTAAGACGATCCCCAATAACCCAAATAGAATTGTTTCCTTTGGATGTCTTCAAAATTCTTCTGAAAAATTCCATGGTTATGTTCTCCCATTTCCATGTAGGTATGTGTAATTGATGCATCATCCCCTCAGACTTCGTCCTCTCATCCTTCACTTGCTGACATACCAATCACTTTGATATATACTAAAAAATCTCATTCTTCGTGTTATCCCACCAATAATTCTCTCAAAGATCTCGATACATCATTGTGATTCCTGGATGAATGGATAAATTTGAACTACATGTACCATCAAAATGTTCTTTATTTAACTCATGATTTGGTGGAACACATATTCTTGACCCAAATCTCACAATTCCTTCTTCATTAATATAGAACTCTAAAGATTTCCCTTTTCTAATAGTTTCCAATTTCTTTAGAATTCCCACATCATCCTTTTGAGAATCCTTTAACCTTCCAAAAAATAGATGGTTGAGAATTCATTTGTGAAAGGATTTATTATGTTCCCTTATTTACGATTCACGTGTCTATATTTATCAAATCTAAGAAGATTGGATCTTTTTCAATCCTCATCTATGATAGAATTTTTGGGTACTTTCTACTTAGAGCATCCGCCAACTTGTTCAATTTCCCAGGGTGGTAATGGATTGATAATTTATAGACTTTTATCTTCTCTAACCATCTTCATTGGTGAATATTCAACACTTTCTGTGTGAATATATATTTGAGGATTTTGTAATTTGTATATATTTTACACTTCTCCCCAAAGAGAAAATATCACAAAATTTTCAAAGCGAATATTACTACAGCCAACTCCAGGTCATATGTTGGATAGTTCTACTCATGAACTTTCAATTTCCATGAAGCATATGCAATGGAATTTTTAGTTTTCTTCAACACACAGCTCATACCCTTCTTCGAATCATCACTAATGTAATGCCCGGACCCCAGTTACCCAGAGTCGGTGCATTATTACATGACATTGGCATGATCACAAGAAATATCAATTCTCAAAAGACCGATTATTTTAGTAGCCTTGGAATAACTAGATACATTAATAAAGTTTACATTACATCATAAAATGAAAACTACAACAACATAGTCTTCATAGTCCACACTCATACTATCCCTGCAGGTCATTCATAATTTACTTCTTCACAATCCTGGGAAAAATAGATCATTGAAAGGGGTGAGCTCAGATGCTTAGTAAGGATAACAATATAACAGAAGCTTTAATAGATAAGCATAAACACTTAAGGCAATGTATAACTAAAACAAAAGCCTTTTAAACTTCAACTTCAACATAGTATGGCAAAAATAAAATGAAATAATTTCATTTGATTATTCTCATGGATATTCTACTAAATGAATAATCACATGCAATATCAATAACCACTTTCATAATAATGGAATGCATAATGCCAGACTATCATAACCACATATCCAGACCTCGTGCCAAGACTACAAATAAGATTTTGTCAAGGACTTGTCCCAAGACACTAGTTTGTCTCATGAGACCTACCAATGCATTGAGGAGCTATAGTGGTTTCTACTCGTCACTTACTAAGTCCAATGCATTCCTCATATGAACATATTTAAACATAACATAAACATTTATATTAAAACTATCATACAAAATGTCAATACTTTAACCACAAACCATGAATGGTATAAAAATAGCACATCCACAGTCAAACATAACTCATTCAATACAATATGGAAGATTTTATTGTACCTCAATCGATAATAATGAATGATTTTGATATAGATGAAAATAACCATCAAAACTGTTTGAGAGAAATATCCCCCTTTTCTTGAAAACATTTAAAAGTCACACTATTTTTCAAGAAGCAGTTTAATAATAGATTTTTGAATCAAAGTGTCTCATACCACTTTGAAAATTTTAAAATGAGTTTTAATTTTAAAACATTAATGTCCATATAAATAAATCCTTAAAACAATTTTTTAAAATATAGACATTAATGTGGAAGATTTAGAAGAATAATCTTTTAAAACATTTAAAAATGGTATTTTAGTTATAGTTTCTAACCAAAAGAGAGACAATTAAATACAAATAATTGAGGTAATAAAAAAATTTTAATATCATGAGAATAAAGGAATTAATGATATACTATGTCAAAGTACATTATATACACCACATAAAATTGATTTGGTGTATAACAACAAAGAAGTCTCAATGGAATGTAAATTGAGATGAAATCTCTCATAAAGGTCGTATCCTTAGGTTAAGGATAAATAAATGACATAAATATGTGTGACCAATATAAATACACTAAATATGATTGGATATTTAGTGTAAAACAATCAAAGGACATTCACACATAATCTTGTAAAAACAACACCAATGAATTGGATGTTTAACTCAACAAATGGAGAATGAGTTAAAATTACTCTTATCAAATTCATATCGATGACTTGAGAAATTATGAATGGAGTGATTATGTGTATAAAAAGTATATCCATAGGAAGGGGAGTGGAAGTTATGACATAATCAAATGAATAGTGATTCCATACATAATCTTGGTGTAATATAATCAATGAAATATGTGTAAAGCCAAATGAGTGGAAATTGAAATTTCAAATTCCCTTATCGATTAGGTAACTTACAAAACATAAACCCATGAAAGAATGATAACACAATGATGATGTAAATATACATGAATTATTTTATATTACACAATGAATACAAACATGGTAGTACACACACCACACATAATAAATAAGTGGTGAATAATGGAAATCTCACAGAATTTAATGTTAGATAAGAAACCCCTTACCTTATACTTTTTTTTGGTTGAAGGTAGATTAACCTCCTTTATAATGGTGAAATAATTGTTATTGAATTATATAATAGTAATTTACATTAATATTATATCATATATGATCTTTTAACATTGATTTGTTAATAATATCTTAGTATTATCGTCATTTCAGGTGTTAACTTACTCGTTTTCCTTTATATTATTTGTTACGTAAGACATGTTTGTTATGGATAGGTTGTATCTTATTCATATCCATAATCATATCAAGTCCTTGAACATTATTTCTAAATCATCAAATGATAATTATACTTGAATGGATACGATGGAGAATGAATCTCATCACTTTCGTGGAGACGGTAGTCTATACGTACGCACGAGTGACAATATCATTCTATTGATGTTAAAATAATATATAATTGGATGGTATATCATATATAAAGAATAATTATCATGTTATATTTATTATTTACATGAATTACACATCATTATTATACCCATCCAAATAATAGTTTATTGAATGACAATTACACCATAACGTGGAGACAGTAAGCCGTACGTATGCACGTATGGTGACATGTCATTAAAAGGATGGATAGAATACTGAATATGGTTGTACCATATTTATAATAATATTATATTATATAGGAGATACTGGATTCATTATTTTAGAATGGTAATATCAAAGAATGAAGAATTTGAAGAATAAAAGAATTTCAACAAGGGTGGTAAAAACATTACCTCTTCTTCAGGTTCTTCCTTTTGATTTGATCAGAAGGGATCCTTAGGTTGGCTTTCTGATCAAAATAATGCCTCTATGTTGTAGTGAGGTAATATGAGAGAGTATTTGGGTAGGGGTTTGCCGATCCAACAAACTTTTAAGATGTGAAGTAATGAGAAAGGGGAGTGCCCTTTTATAAGAGGGGTGAGGGGCACCTTTAGAAAAGCTAGAAATATTATTTTATAATAAATTCATATTTGGTTTATAATGGATCCAAAGTAGATTATTTAAAATTTAAGGTGTGTATAGGTCGAACAAAATTCAAAAAATATAATTTAGACATGTTTGGGTCATTATATTAACCTTATCTTTAAGTATTAACTCTTAGTTAATTAGTTTCACTTTTACAATGTCTCTTTGTATTTTTATATTATATGGTTAATAAACATACTATTTACATACAACCAACCACCAAGTGGTCCATTAATGATACACCTATCATTATATAAGTCTCTTGGCGGATCCTTAGATTTTTAGGAATTTAATATCAATTAATAATATAATATTTCTTTTAAAAACTCTTTTATGACAATTTTTACACTATTCAATAATTGATTTTTGTAAAAATTTTAACAGAATTATTAATTCAATAAAAGTTAATTAAATCATTCCTAACATGTCATATTATCCTATAAAATTATTGGTATTTATAAAAAGACTTCAAATTATATTTATTTGGGTATTTATAATATCACTTATTCTAATTTTTCATTAATTTAGTAATTACAGCATCACCATTGTGTCAAAAATAAATTAAATTATATAATGTCTAAAAATTATAAATAAAATATAATTATTTATTAAATCATTTTATATTTCTAATGAATATTTATAGATGAAAATTGAACATATATAATCTTATGTAACAATTGTTTTTCTAAAAGCTATATGCTTGTGTCATTTTTGTATTCATTTTAACTTAATTAAAATAAAGTGTCCCTATCACTTACAAGTGGCTCCATGGGGTCCCAAAATCGACCCAAAGATGCCCATCGTCGGAAATGTATCAACCAATAAGGTTATAACATGTTTTAGGGTAATTTATTATTATTATAATATTATTTTTTTATTCCTTCTTTACCGGATTTACCCTTTAACCATGGTAAATAATATATTTACCGAAGTAATTATTGAACATGTCTAAAAATAAAAGTTACCTATTTACAAAATTTTATCATCATTATTCAAAATATGGAATCCATTTTTCCAAATTCAAAACACAGAACTGGCAGAAATTAATTTTAAATTAATTCCTATTGTTTAAACAAAAAGCGTGTTTTTAAGAGATAATAATTATCCAAAGATTGGCACTTGTTTATGTCTGGTTTAATTGTGAAATTATGTCCAATGATAAACATTGAATTAAATGCTAAAAATATATTCTAAATATACTTTAAAACCACTCAAATTCATAATTTATCAATATTAATTATTTCGATTAAAAAAGTTGTTTTTAATTTAAATTTAGTAATTTTCACAATTCATCAAAATATGAAAGTTATCTGAAAAAGTACCAAAATTTCACCCTAGGCTAATTTTGATATTCCAAATCCAAAAATAAAGTCCATTTGGAGAGATATAATTTATAAAATTTAAAAAAGTAGGTATTACTATTCATAATGTCTAGTTTGATTGGTTGTGGTGTGTTATAATCTTGAAGTTGTGTACAATGCACGTCATTGAATTATTCAAAGGGAAACGTACTGTGGAAGCTTGGGGTGTTACATTCTCCCCTCCTTCAATAAATTTTGTCCTTGTAATTTTTAAAATTGGTCTTGATAATAAAATGTAAAGTCCCACATCGGAAAAAGAGTCAATAAAACTATCACTTTAAGAGAAAGGAAGAGAGGTATAAAGGTCACCCAAGATAACCCATACTAGGATTCCATGTAGGAAAACATGGATATGGGCGATAAACTAAGTGTCCAGTTATGATGGAGAGGGATAGAAAACATGATCAAGAGAAAGTTAAAAATAAGAAAATCACAAACTTGTGTTGGGACAAACAGTCCTTAGTCTCCCAGTAGGAAAAGTAAACGAACAACAATTTTTTGTTTTAAGTTAAATTAAATAAGGACGAGGAATTAATTTATGATATTGACTAAGAACATAAAGAGATATACTTACTTTTTAAGTAGAGTTTCATTCTTTAATAACTTTTTACCACTAACTCATTCTTTTTGAACAATGAGTATTCTAGAAGACTTAGTCACAATGGAAGAGCTAGAATAAAATTCTATAGAAATACATGATCCACGTAGGATAAACTATATATTTACCTTGTCTTTAGAGATTAATCAAAACCAAAATGGTTAGTATAATATCTGATGACCCCCCAAATGGATATTCCATTAGAGAAAAAACACTAATCTTAATTTCTGAAATTAAACCATCAATACCCTAAAGTTAAATAAATACCATTCAATAATCAATTGTCCTTAAAATCCTTCAATATAATACAAACTAGTATTGAAACTCAAAACTTATAATAATGTAGTCTTCCACGTTAAATTGTATCTCAAAATGAAATTAATTACTCTTAAAGTCACATACTTAAAAGTAATTAACCTAATCATTTCTATAAACAACCCAAATCACTATAAATCCACAATAAAAACATAGATAAAAATCCACCATTACTCCTCAAATGAAATCCCATACTATTATATTTTCCTTGGGCATATAGTGTTCACAACAAAGCGAACAAATTCCAAAATAACATCTATCACTTAATCACCAAATCATTTTACTATATTGAGGGTATTCATTTGATAAGACATAAGATCCCAAATAAAATTATTATTAATCAATAAAATCATTTAAATAAAAATAATAGTCACACTAACCAGGTAATTCACGTATTCCAGTGGTAGGTGATAAATCCCAATCGCACTTGGGTTGTGGGTTCGATTCCCACAGCTTTGTCTGATGCGACGGGTTGTCACATGGTCTGCGTGTTGTCCTTTTTCAAAAACTATATTTTATAACATTACCAAAATGAGATAAATTCCTCAATATAACCATAACATAATTTAACAACAAATCTTATCTCATACCTTTCATTTTCATCCCAAATTATGATAACTTATAATTGCCTCAAACCCAATGATCATATAAAACCAAATGGTTATTTATAACTATATCCAAAAGAGAAAAGATAATTCTTCCTCAAATATCATTCTCACATGGAAAACTGCAGGGTTAAAAATACAAGAGAAAATTATTCCAAAGTAAACCCATCAACAAGGAGAACTAATACTTTTTAAACATTTCTCCAACCATTTATTTCCCCATAGATTCTTTTTTGACCAAGAAAATATCCTATAGAATAGGGCATTCACTCGGGTAATGGCCAGGTCCCCTATATTTACGGCAAATGACTGTAAATAGAATCTTGGGACCATTTTTATCTTCTTCTATAGAACTCTTCATTTTTCTTCGGCAATTATTAACTTTATGTCCTTCCTTCCCACACGTAAAGCATTTCTCTATCCCATTGAGACACTTTTTTGGGTGTCTCCTTCCACATTTCCTACATGATAGAAATTGAGGATTTCTTTCTCCATGGTCTCCACTACTGGAGCTCTTATCATTCATCACCATTCTCTTCTTTGTTGAGTCTGAGAATTGGTTAATATATATATTGTTGATCATATTTTTGGAAAATCGACTTGGCAAAAAGACGATATCTTTTACGACTATCAACATTCCATTTTGTTTCTCATTTTCACCACCATTCCCACCTTGTACATCATTCTCAAAGTCAATATGACTTCCTTGGAATACAACCATTAACTAAAACCAAAAATCATTGTGTGAGTAACAGTAGTCATAAAATCATATAGAGATTAGCATGTCACCATATTCTCAATTTGAAACCAATTAGGATTAACCAAGGTCATTTACTCTCATCTTATATATATAATACTTCAAATCGGTTTGTAAAGAAAATGTAAATTATTTTAAGCATATCCCCCGGGAGTGTCGTAACCAAGAGTGCAGCAAGGCTCATTGTCATGCACCAGTTCCCGTTCGAGTCTAGCTCAATGTGGTATTTTCGGGTTTTACCCCTAGGTACATCTGTGACAGAGCTGCCTCTACCTACTCGTATCTAGACAAGGATGTATTGCTCAGAAAACTCACAAAATCTCTACAATACCAAAATTCTAGGAAGTTCTTCTATACTAATCCTCAAAGTTCATCTTAGGTCTACATGCTCTAATCAGAGTTTATCTAAATCTATCTTCCAAGGTTTGTACTAAACTTCCTCTGATACCAACTGTAACACCCCGACCCCAGTTACCCAGATTCGGTGCATTATTGCATAACATTGGCATGATCACAAGAAAGATCAAGTCTCGAAAGACCGATTAGTTTAGTAGCCTTGGAATAACTAGATACATTAATAATGTTTACATTACATCATAAAATGCAAACTACAATAACATAGTCTCCATATTCCACACTCATACTATCCCTACAGGTCATTCATAATTTACTTCTTCACAATTCTGGGAAAAATAGAACATTGAAAGGGGTGAGGTCAGATGCTCAGTAAGGATAACAATATAGCAGAATCTTTAATAGAAAAGCATAAACACTTGAGGAAATGTATAACTAAAAAAAAGCCTTTTAAACTTCATCTTCAACATAGTATGGAAAAAATAAAGTGAAATAATGTCATTTACTTATTCTCATAGATATTCTACTAAACGAATAATCACATGCAATATCAATAACCACTTTTATAATGATGGAATTCATACACTACTGGAAATACGACCTATACCCACGGTTCAAAACCGTGGGTATAGCCCCCAAAACCGTGGGTATAACCTATACCCACGGTTTTGGGAACCGTGGGGCTGAGAGGCGTCGCAATAGGGGTCGGAGGCTATACCCACGGTTTTCCCAAACCGTGGGTATAGCAATGTCACCATGCGGCACCTTGACGTACCAGCGTGGCACACCACTGCTCCCACGGTTTGAAAACCGTGGGTATTGAAATTCCAAAAATGGACTTCGCGGGATTCGAACACGGATCGACGCAACTGGACGCGCCCCTCTGACCAACTGAGCTATCAACGCGTTTGATATATAAGTATATATCTATATTAATATAATAATATAACCGCATATCTAAAAAGGAGAACGGCGTGATTCTAACACAGCACTGCCTGTAGGATAGAAGTCTCCGAACCAACTGAGCTATCAACGTGTTTGATATATAAGTATATATCTATATTAATATAATAATATAACCGCATATCTAAAAAGTAGAACGGCGTGATTCGAACACAGCACCGCCTGTAGGATAGAAGTCTCCGAACCAACTAAGCTGCGGGAATATTTTTTATTTACTCAGACATCTGTTTACTTATATTAATTATAAGTAATTTATTAGAAAAAAAACTTAGTGAGATTCGAACAGCGGATCCATTCAAATGACAGTATACCTGACCAACCAAGCTGTGAATACTTCTTGTATTTAGTTGTGTTTGTTTATTATTATATTAATGAAAACCATATTTTCACCAAATATTTTTCTTCCCTCGTGAAATTTTTTTCCCCGCCATTTTACAGGAAAGTTATACCCACGGTTTGGCTAAACCGTGGGTATAGGTCTTCCGAAAAAAACACCAATACCCACGGTTCTTCAAAACCGTGGGTATAGGCCTTTTGAGAAAACCCTATACCCACGGTTTGGAAAAAACCGTGGGTATAGGCCTTAGGAGAAATATATATACCCACGGTTTGGTAAAACTCGTGGGTATAGGTTCCTATATAATCTCTATGCCCACGGTTTTCGAAAACCGTGGGTACAGGGTACCCTATACCCACGGTTTTTTGAAGAACCATGGGGATATGTCCATTTTCCATTAGTGATAATGCCAGACTATCATAACCACATAGCCAGGCCTCGTGCCAAGACTACAAATAAGATTTTGTCAAGGCCTTGTTCCAAGACACTAGTTTATCTCTTGAGACCTACCGATGCATCTAAGAGCTATAGCGGGCTCCACCCGTCACTTACTATGTCCAATTCATTCCTCATATTAACATGTTTAAACATAACATAAACATTCGTATTAAAACTAGCATACGAAATGTCAATACCTTAACCACAAACCATGAATGGTATAAAAATAGCACATCCAAAGTCAAACATAACTCATTCAATACAATATGGAAGATTGTATTGTACCTCCATCGATAATAATGAATGATATTGACATAGATGAAAATAACCATCAAAACTATTTGAGAGAAATATCCCCCTTTTCTTGAAAACATTTAAAAGTCACATTATTTGTCAAGAAGCCGTTTAAAAATAGATTTTTGAATCAAAGTGTCCCATACCACTTTGAAACTTTTAAAAGAAGTTTTAATTTTAAAACATTAATGTCCATATAAATAATTCCTTAAAACCATTTTTTAAAACATGGACATTAATGAGAAAGATTTAGAATAATAAGTCTTTAAAACATATAAAAATGGTATTTTAGTTAGTGTTTCTAACCAAAAGAGAGACACTTGAATACAAATAATTGAGGTAATAAAAACATTTTAATATCATCAGAATAAAGGAATTCATTATATACTATGTCAAAGTACATTATATACACCACATAAAAGTTATTTGGTGTATAACAACAAAGAAGTATCAAGGGAATGTAAATTGAGATGAAATCTCTCATAAAGGCTGTATCCTTAGGTTAAGGATAAATCAATGACATAGTTATGTGTGAAAAATATAAATACACTAAATATGATTGGATATTTAGTGTAAAACAATCAAAGTAAATTCACACATAATCTTGTAAAAACAACACCAATGAATTGGATGTTTAACTCAACAAATGGAGAATGAGTTAAAATTACTCTTATCAAACTCATATCGATGACTTGATAAATTATCAATGGAGTGATTGTGTGTATCAAAAGTATATCCACAGGAAGGGGAGTGGAAATTATGACATAATTAAATTAATAGTGACTCCACACATAATCTTGGAGTAATATAATCAATGAAATATGCGTAAATCAAATGAGTAGAAATTGAAATTTCAAATTCCCTTATCGATTAGGTAACTTACAAAACATACAACCATGAAACAAGGATAACACAATGATGATGTAAATATAAATGAATTAAAGTATATTACACAATGAATACAAACAAAGGAGTACACACACCACATGCAATAAATAAGTGGTGAATAATGGAAATCTCACAGAATTTAAAGTAAGATAAGAAACCCCTTACTTTGTACTTTTTCCTTGGTCGACGGTAGATTAAACTCATGTATAATGGTTAAATAATTGTTATTGAATTATACAAGAATCATTTACATTAATATGATATCATATATGATCTTTTAACATTGATTTGTTAATAATATCTTAGTATTATCATCATTTCGGGTGTTAACTTACTCGTTTTCCTTTATATTCTTTGTTACGTAAGCCGTGTTTGTTATGGATAGGTTGTATCTTATTCATATCCTAAATTATATAAAGTCCTTTAACATTATTTTTAAATCATAAAATGATAATTATACTTGAATGGATACGATGTAGAATGAATCTCATCACTTTCGTGGAGACGGTAGTCCGTACGTACGCACGAGCGACAATATCATTTTTTTGATGTTAAAATAATATATAATTGGATGGTATATCATATCTAAAGAATAATTATCATGTTATATTTATTATTTACATGAATTACACATCATTATTATACCCATCCAAATAGTAATTTATTGAATGATTGTTACACCACGACGTGGAGATGGTAAGATGTACGTATGCACGTATGGTGACATGTCATTCAAAGGATGGATAGAATAATGAATATGGTTGTACCATATTTATAATAATATTATAGTATATAGGAGATACTGGATTCATTATTTTAGAATGGGAATAACAAATAAATAAGAAGTTGAAGAAGAAAAGAATTTGGAAAAGGGTGGTAAAAACATTACCTCTTCTTCGGGTTCTTCCTTTTGATTTGATCAAAAGGGCTCCTTAGGATGGATTTCTGATCAAAATAAGGAATCTAGGTTGTATTTATGGAATCTGAGAGAGTATTTGGGCAGGGTTTGGCCAAATCAAAAGGCTTTGAAGGTGTGAAGTAATGAGAAGGGGGAGTGCCCTTTTATAAGAGGGGTGAGGGGCACCTTTTGAAAAGCTAGAAATATTATTTTATAATAAATTCATATTCGGTTAATAATGGATAAAAAGTAGATTATTTAAAATTTAAGGTAGGGATAGGTCCAAAACCACTCAACCAAAAGAATTTATACAGGTTTGGTTCATTATATTAACCTTATCTTTAAGTATTAACTCTTAGTTAATTAGTTTCACTTTTACAATGTCTCTTTGTATTTTTATATTATATGGTTAATAAACATACTATATACATCAATGAAACCCCCAAGTGGTCCATTAATGATACAACTATCATGAAATAAGTCTATTGGATGAACCTTAGATTTTTATGAATTTAATATCAATTAATAATATAATATTTCTTTTAATAACTCTTTTATGTCAATTTTGACACTATTCAATAATTGATTTTTTTAAAATTCAGAAAAGAATGATTACTTAGAAAAAATTTAATTAAATCAATACTAACATGTCATATTATCCTATAAAATTAGTTTTATTTATAGAAAGTCTCAAATTACATTTATTTTTATATTTATAATATATATTATTCTAATTTTTCATTAATTTAGTAATTAATGCATCACCATTGTGTCATAAATTAATTAAATTATATAATGTCTAAAAATTATAAACAAATATAATTATGTATGTAATATTTTTATATTTCTAATTAATATTTATAGTCTAAAATCCAACATATATAACCCTATGAAACAATTTTTTTTCTAAAAGATATATGCTTGTTTCATTTTTGTATTCATTTTAACTTAATTAAAATAAAGTGTCCCTATCACTTACAAGTGGCTCCATGGGGCCCCAAAATCGACCCAAATATGCTCATGGTAGTACATGTATCAACCAATAAGCTTAGGACACGTTTTAGGGTAATTTGTTTTATTATAATATTATTTTGTTACCCTTATTTACCGGATTTACCCTTTAACCATGGTAAATAAAATATTTACCGAAGTAATTATTCAAAATGTCTTAAAATAAAAGTTACCTATTTAAACAATTTGAACATCCTGATTTCAAATATGGGATACATTTTTCAAAATTCAAAACACAAAAGTGGAAGAAATTAATTCCCGTTGTTAAAACAAAAAGCGTGTTACTAAAAGATAATAACTATCAAAAGATTGGCACTTGTTTATGTCTGGTTTAATTGTGAAATTATTTCCAATGAAAAACATTTAATTAAATGGTAAAAATATATTCTAAATGTACTTTAGAACCACTCAAATTCATAATTTATCAAAATTAATTATTTCTATTAAAAAAGCTGTTTTTAATTAAAATTTAGTAATTTTCACTATTTATCAAAATATGAAAGTTATCCGAAAAGTAACAAAATTTCACCCTAGGCTAATTTCTATATTCCGAATCCAAAAATGAAGTCCATTTTGAGATATAGAATTTATAGAATTTCAAAAAGTATGTATTACTATTCATAATGGCTAGTTTGATTGGTTGTGGTGTGTTAGAATCTCGAAGTTGCGTACAATGTACGCCATTTCATTATTCAAAGGGAAACGTACTGTGAAAGCTTGGGGTGTTACAACTGAATACCATGAAAAATTATCCACTTGTGGGTAGTGTGAGCATGGGTTTAATGATTAGCCTCATTTTCAAATCATTGAATCTCCCTTCACATTCATCATTCCAAACAAACTTGACTCCCTTAAAAGTTATCTTGGAAATATGGTTTGACAATCATGAGAAATTTCACACAAGGCAGTGATAATATGAATATAACCTTAGGATTCTAGGGATATCTATCTAATATGTTGGCCTCGACCATCCCTAAATTGCATTTGTCTTCAATAGATCCATATATTTCCCAATACTTGTGATGATATGGCCTAAAAATGAGACTACCTTCAACCATAACTCACACTTGTTGTAATTTTCATTGAGCTTCTCCTTTCATAAGGTCTCTAATATAGTGCATAGATTCTCATCATGTTCCTCTTTGGTTTTTTGGTGTATAATAGAATATAATATATAAATACTACCACAAATTGTTCAAGGTAATCTCTAAAGACTATATTCATCATGTCCATGAAGATTTCTGGAGCATTAATTAGTTTAAAAAGAATTATGATGAATTCATAGTGCTTTTACCTTGTACAAAAAGTAGTTTGGGGATATCCTCTTTCTTCACCCTTACTTGGTAATATCTTAACTGCAGCACTACCTTGGAAAAGTAGTTTTCACCACATAGTTGATTGAACAAGTCATAAATTCATGGAAAAGGATACTTGTTCTTTATTGTGATTTTTTTGAGCTCATGATAATTAATGAAAAGGCACATTGACTCGCCCTTCTTCTTGACGGAGAGGACTGGTGCATGCCATAGTGAAACACTTGGGCATATAAACCGTTTATTTAGATTCTCTTGTAGTTGTTTCTTTTACTCCTCAAGTATGACAAAATACATTCTATATAGATTCTTGGATATTGGATACTCCCCAGTTATAATATTAATCAATAATTCTATATCTATTCTCGTAGGAAGACCAAGAAATTCTTGGGAAACACGTCAGCAAATTCCTTAAAAATAGACATGTCTTCGAGGATGGTTTCTTCCATAGACTCAATCATCTGAGAATGATATGTGTGATCATAGGGAAGTAATATCCATTCTTGAGATGATGGTAATAATTGACATGCATCCTACCCCTTGCACTTGTGCATAATCAGGGGTCAATCCTCTATATGAAGAGTGACTTACCTCTCATGGAAATTTATTTTGGGTCTATATACAGAAATCCAATTCATTATAATAATTACATAACATTTCACCAGAGTGAGTATGGTGACGTTTTTTGGAAAGTTCAATCCACAAATTGTGATAGGGTTGGAGTTAAATACATGGGATACAATAAATTAATGTCCAGGTTCCCATCTCTTCCACACCTAAATCATTTCCTCGCCCCCTTAAACAAATTTTTGGGGTGCTTCATTCCACACCTTTGGAAAGTGGGGTTCTAAAATTTCTTAGCACCCTTGGATTTATCCATCAGACTATAAAATTAAAGTCCACTTTCTGCTACTTATCCCCATGATACACTTGAAATTCTCTAATCACAATTTCAACTTTGAGGGAAAATTGGACAATTTTTTCATAGTTATCAAAGTCACGGACCACTAGGGCTTTCCGTAGGCAAGGTTTTAGCCCACCAAAGAAACATCCAACATTTCATTTTGGGGTAACGAAAAATCCAAAGGCATATCTTGAAAGACTTGTGAAGTTTTCCATGTATGCTTTGATGGATTATTTGTCTTTTTTCTTGAGGTAAAGGAAGTCCCTTTCCATCTTATGTCTGAGGGTGCGGGGAAAATTTTTATCGAAAAATATTTTCCGCAAATCCTTCCATTATAATGCCTTTATCACTTTCTCTATCGTTGTATTTTTTTCAATGTACACCATTGATCAGATTCACCCTCTATATTATAAGAATATATAATAACATTCTCTTGTTTATAACATTGAAGGATGGAGATTAACTTCTCAATGGAGTTGATCCATTTTTCAGCAATTGAGGGATCGAATGATCTATTGAAAGTATGAGACCTTTGTCTCATGAAGATCTCGATTGCATCTTGTTATTTCTTGGGGGGGTGGTTATTCCTATTGAACAATGTTTCTATTCAAAACATGAATTAACTGGGAGATTACCATGAAAAAAATTTCTATTACCACTCCCATCGAATTTGGAATCTCATTAGAACAGTCATCACATGGATCTTTTCATCGGTTTTCAGCCTGAGTCCTCCTATTACCAGCCATTGGCTAGAATAAAATGAAATTTATAGGTAAGTTTATTAAACACATAAAGGGGAATCCAATGTAAAAAATGGATAACTTAAACATTATAATTATTTATTTAACTTATTAATTTATAGACCTCAATACATGTTATCCATGATCTACTTCCGAAAAAATATTCTTAGGTGCATTTTTTAATTCCCTTCATAATGGTTGTAAGGACCCAATGTTTTTCAATGGAAATTACATTCTTATAAATATGTCATAAAATCACATGAAAACACAACATAATTAACTACTAGGTGTAGAGTTTCCTTTAAACATAAGTTTGTCACTTCTATATTTGAAATTTTAAAAATATGACATACACAGTTGCAATCAGTAAGTTTTTGGAGTCCTATAAGAAAAAACATAATTTTTGCTGAATAGTAACCTACCCATATAAGTAGTAGAATAACCTTATGAATAGTGATTTACATTGATGAATAGTAACCTAACCTATGATAGTATAAAAATAATATTAATGTTGAAAGTAGGATATACCTATATTTTAGAATATGTAAATGGATGTTTTAAAACTGGTTTTTGATAATAAATTATGATTTTAATTAAATATTAAAATAATAATATTTAGAAAATTATTTTTGAAAAAGGGTCTTCATTTTTGGATTCTAAACGTTTAAAAATGGTTAGAGTGAATTTTTGGGATTTTTCTAAAATACTTGAATTTTTGTTGAATAGTAAAATGCGATAATTTACGATAAATTCTAAATAAGGGATTTATTGATTCATTGATGATGTTCTGGTTATATAAGACCAACTATTTTGAGATCACATGGTAAAATTTCTATTCTTGGTCATGGAAGACTCACTATTCCTTGTCTTGTGGGGAAATCATAAATTAAGGAATTTTATATTGAGAAATCCCTTCTCTCCTCCACTATAACCCCCCCCCCCACTCCCTCTTCTCTTCAATTATCTCAAGCCCTTTTCCTTTCCAATATTCTACCCAAATATCTCCAGAAGGACCTTACCCACGTCCAAAAGCTCCTAGCCTATTCAAAATAATGAAACCTATCACCTTAAGAGGTTCTCAAAGGAGGAAGTCTCAAGAGGTAAATTCCTCTTTCTAATTCCATCATTTCTTTTAAATTCGTTACTTTTTGTTTCTTTACTCACCTACCTTCACCATAATAGTATGATAAATCTAGTAAAATACCTATACTGAAACTTTTTGATGCTAATGGTATATTCCATTATCTTCTCTCCTTTCCCTACTCTTTATTTGAATGAAATTAAAGCATCGTTTGAGATATGCTAATTTAGCACATTCAAGGACAATGATTTGGAAATTTCTGTTATAATCTTTAATTATGGTCATCAAATCATTTGTGTTATGGTTTAGCCAGATTATAATATATATAATATATTATATTTTTAGTTTTTTAATCCTTTTTTACAAATTTTTTTAAGTTATAAAAGCAAAACTTGTTCTTTGTAATCAAATCCACTGATTAACAAAAATTGTTGTCATTGTGGTTTTATATAATAGTTCAACTTCAATATAAGTAACCAAATTAAATATAAAACCATGTAATATCTCATATGTTCACTAATAGTATATAACTTCATTTCTGTACATCCACTTCCATCTTTCATGTTTATCTGAACCTGAATATAAGTGAACTGATCTTTAAAACCAAGTAAACAAACCATCCCAAACAATGAAATTAATCCTTTTAAATATTCAAAAAGACCATGAATGAAATAAAAAGGTTTATAATAAATCAATTAAATATATAATTTCTTCTGTAATTATTAATTAATAATCCTAATTTGTTTATCCAGGTCTCTAATAACAAGTAGAGAACATCAATGGATTTAAGGAATGGGGTCCTCTCAATTTCACTCTTAATCAAGATTGTCCTCTATGCTATGCCTTTTTATGTGTAATAGAAAATGATGGGGTACATTTATTCACCTCCCCCATATTTCCCTCTTGATTTCTAAGTGATGAGAATCCCATTTTCTCTCCCATTAAGCTCACTTAGTTACACCCAATACCATGCCGACAAACTGTAATGAATTCTACATGAACTTCCTTTATTCCTTTGGGTTTCTCTATCTTTTATTTTACCAAGATTTAGTTGTCTTTTATTTTTATGTAAAAATTATACATACTATTTATATGCTCCAAAATCATTTTTCAAGATCCATATCTCATTCTCTTTTAGGGATATACATGATTTTAAGTGAATCCCTCCTCGATACTTCCTTATAAGCACATTCATTTTAAGGGAACATCCCAAATTTTTACCCAATTTCAAGTGAAATCTAACCAATGTTTTAAAACACAATTGTATTTATAAAATAATTATTTTTATTATGAAAACCTTCTTGGTTCAATTCTGGTTTTATATAAAATATTTTCTTCTTTTCTATTTTAAAAGCACTATAGTATTTTCTTTAAAACCGCACAAAAATGTTTTGATGCTAATGTTTCTCAAATACATTCATTATATGTTTTCACTTCTGTTTGACATCATATACCATTTTATAAGCCTATTTTACCCTATTAACGTCCATGTATTTTCTAATACCTTTCTTTCATGGACACTTTCATGATACTGTCATTGGTTATGCTTTATGTCACGATTGTGGTACCCAATTCTTTCCATGGGTGCCCTTATCTTTATGTATGGTTGATTATGTATGATTATTTATGTGGAAAAAATATTTATGTGAAAATAACATTTGTGAAAATTTTGAAAAGTGTGGGCCCAGATAGCACTCCAATGCATTGCGTAATGTTACGTCTCATGAGATGCTATATGAAATGGGATTAGCAGTTAGCCTTGACCCGTACTAAAATTGGAAATGAGATTGGCAGTTAGCCTTGACCCATACTAAAGATATGTCTATTGATTTTGTCACATTTATATGATTCCATGTCTATATGATCTCATGCTTATATGATATGATTTTATATGTTCCATGCTTTGGATATCATTATGTCATGCCTCAAAACTGATGTGATTAAGATGTACCCTTATGTTCTTTCCCTTAATGGGATTTTCAGCCCATCCCTTTGTTCATGTTTTCCCCAGGGTACCCTATAAAGATGTAATGTATTAAAGGAAGTTAAGATCTCTTTATGGAGATTAAATAATGAAGTTTTTTTAGCCCCATGTTTTATGATTTTTGTACCTAGTCTTCCAAAACACTAAACTTAACGATCATTGTCTTGTACTCTGATGTATAATTATGCTTAAATCTTCTAATGATATATGAAAAAGGTTTTAGGTCACTATAATGGTTCATACAAATATTATGAATTTACTAAATCATATCCACAGGAAATTTCAAACCAATAGTGCAGTAAGGCCCATTGTTTTGCATCAGTTCCCATTTCAGTCTATCTCAAAGTGTTGTTTTTGGGTTTTACTCCGAGATACATTTGTGCTAGTGCCACCTCTACTAGTTCATATCCAGACATGGATGTATTTTCTTGATAAACCAATTACTATATATTCTCCCAAATTTAGGGATTATTTTCTTATACTCGGTCTTATCCCTAAGCCTTTCACTAGTGATATATAACTTTTATCCCAAAAATAACTAAACCTATCTGTTGATTCCAACTATAACAACCATTCTCTTTATTACATACTTAAACATGATTAATTACATAAAATTTTACTTATGAAAACTCTGAGGATCAAGAGGTATAGTGTATTTCTGAAATTAGGAACATTTCATAAAAACATAAAACATGAAATACAAAATCTTTATTTCAAACTTTTTTTACATGACCAACACATTCTTTTGTACTTAACACTGCATGGGATAACCCGAGGACATACATAAGAAAGGGGTGAGATAAAAATATCATTAAGGGAATAAAAAAATAATAACATGATGAATAAAATACATGTTATCCAATAGACATATCAATGAATCATAAGGGAAACATGAACATAAAATCATGATATAGCATGATTATAATAACATGGAAATGTGACTACAAAATACAAAATGATATTAGCATAAGCCAAAGCTCATTGCACATGGATTAGAATGAGTAAAACCTCATTTAATATGAATTAGAATCCATAAACCCTTGTTTAACGTGGATTATAATGAGTAAAATCTCATTACACATGGATTATTTTGATACTAAACAATACCCAATTCATTGGAGTGCTATAAGGGCTCACCCTTCACAAACATTTCATTTCATGCATAAGTGTGCCACATGGATCATATAATATGGAATCATTCAACATCATAAGTTATTATGCAATTAAGGAATCTGGAATATGTACATGTAAGAACCATTAAATAAGTATATGTGAATAATTTTGAATACCATTGATAGATAAATGGGCATGGTATTCACTACATAATGATTTTTACTTGGAAAATCATGGTGTAATTTCAACAACATAACGTCGTCATATAGAAATTTATAAGTTGGGTTGATGAGAGATAATGGGTTCTATCATCATTTATAAATGAAATAGATTTTAATGGTAAAATGGAACATAATATCCCAAAATATTAAATGGAATTTAGATATATAATATGGGTGAAATACTTGAATGGAAATAAGAATAGAGAAACCCATTACAGAATTTCAGCATGGTAACGGTTGTACATGGAAGGAAATAATGAGATATAAAGTGGTATATCATCATTAAAACATAATTAGGGAAATATATGGGATGTGAGAAATCATACCCCGACATTTTTAATTTAGATTAAAATGGTATTACAACATAATTAAATTTGGATAAAAATGAGAAAGGAAGGAATCCCTTACTTGAGTGTGTGATTTCAAAATCTTTAAGAGGGGCTTCTTTAGAGCTTGAGGTGCCTTTAAAGGATTATATAGATTTTAGAAAATATTAGGGATGTTCTTCACTTATTTTGAGTGGAGTGAAGTGGGAGATTTGATGGGTTTATATTGGAAATGAGAGGGGGGTTCTTTAATATTCCACAAACTTATGTTTTAGAATCTATATAATTAAATATTCAAAACCACAAACCATCCCATAGTTTTTTCCCATGTTATTTTTCAAATAAGATTTTAAAACATTCTTTATATGTCCAACGGTATACAATATAAAAATATTAGATTTGATTATGTGGAGGTGAGTCACATTATTAAAGAAATGAATTTAAAATCCAAAAATATAATATACATTTTGGAGGATTTACTAAGGGTTTATAAAATAAGTAAAAAAAATATAAAATTACATTATTTTAATGGGGAAAACATATATTGGTCCTAGAATACCCATTATATTACATATTACTTCATGTTTTGGTCATTATGATGTCATTAAACACATATTATTTTATATAGTATTTAATTTTTACCTAAAAAATTCAAGTATCTTAAGAAATTATGAAAAAATCACAATTAGAAAATTTCATTGTCCTGATTCCAAAAATAATATTCATTTTATCTAAATTATTTTCTAAATATGTGAATTTTAACTTTTAAAATGGAAACCAGTATTTATTAAAAAATCATGGGTTTTGACAGAAATAGTTTTCAAAAATTAATAAAAATTACATTTGACTTCATAAATAGTATATTCTAATTTAATATTCATTAAATTAATTTTATAATAATATTTTATTAAAATACTAATTATTTCAAAAATTCAATAATTCCCTAAAAAAAATCTTTAAAAATACATTTTTTTATCGTATAAAAAATATAACTCTTATCAAACTGATTACAAAATCATTTACATATAAGAAACTGATATATTCATAATTTATAAGATTAATTTTTATAATATTATTAATAAAAACAGTAGTTTAATATAATGTATATATTTCTCAAAAGTACCATTTTTACCTGAAAAGACAATTTATCAAATTCTTTACTCTTTAGGAATGAATATTTTCATAAAGGAATTTATGATATAATACAATAATTTATAAAAAGGGATTACAAAATATGTAACCAATAACTTATTACATAACCACTTATAACACCATCGTAAGACCAAATTGTAAGGTGTGCGATGGTGACAAACTCTTGGGGTGGCCTAGATATCATCGCCTGGGTGGTAATCTCTATCAACTTAAAGTTCTCCCATGGGCAATTACATTCAATCTTAATATGTTGATTATCAACTTGGGATTGGTCACGAGAAATTCCCAGTGAGGCTACCTCCTTTCTGAGATCTGAAAAATGAGTTTCATACAACCCGAGTCTATTGAATGAGGCCATTCTCTCCTTTGTCTGTGTCAAAAGGATTATTTTTAAAAAATCATATATTTATATCAGTAGTGTAAACAATTTTAAACAGCTATATTATCAAACTTATTAATACATAATGGTAATTTAAACCCAATAATAATAAAAATATTAAAAAAGTGTGTATTTTTTTATAAGACATTAAAATAATGGTAATTTTATTCATAAAATATTGCTTCATTATAACTTCTCACACCCTTGGTGACTCTATGCCTCCCAAATTTGGAGACACACTCAGGGTACACCCATATATGGATTTTTCCACTAGTGATGAGAAGGAGTACACATCTAAGATATCATCGAACTGGTGGAAAACTATGTTATGATAAATAATTAGGAATTATATATGAACCCCTATTATACCATTGGATGACAAAAATGAAGGAGAGACATGGAAAATGAAAGTTGGTAGAATAACCATTCTATAACTCCGAAACATGTTGTTCATGCCATTGATATTATACATCAATCCTCGTTCTCTTCTCAATATCCAGAACTCGCTTAGTATTCTCCATCATGATCAACCATGCAGCCGACTATGTTTTTTGACCATGCGACTTAGTTGAGACCACACCATTATCATCCACGTCCATCTAGATATCGACCTCATCCATATGGCACCCAACCATCAGTTTTTTAGACCAATTAGGCTAACCATAAAAATAATATTTATAGCAATATCTAGGACCCAACACCTTAGTGAATTTTTTCTATGACACCTCCAAATAAAGTAAATCGCTATGAAAGAAAAAATATGCCCCATGAATGGAAGTATGATGTGTTTAATCTCCTAAACAGCATACCTATGAGGCTCTTGATTCTCAAGTAACTCTTATTGTCAATGGAAATTTGTGAAGGCCTTTTTGTGGCCTTGAATATCCCCCCTTTAGTTTGATATTGTGGTAGCTACTGATGTGACTTACTACATTGATTTGACTAAACTGGAAGAATGTAGATCCCTCGTTTCATTTTCTAGAGAATATGTGGTTGTTACCATTCAGGGAAAACTACACCCACAATATATCGAAGAATAGTTCAATGCTGTAGAAATCCACTATTTCATGGGGATACATGGTCTAGGATCAACAAAATTCTACCATAGATTCTCCATAAGATGGGACTTCGATAAGTAGACCTGACCCCCTCCAACATGAAAATTTAGAGGTATGAAAAGAGTGATAAGAATTCAAAAGGAAATATTTGATTAAAAATCCAATTTTGGTGGCATCGTATAGAGAATTGAATTTTTGGTAGTATCAAAATACATGCCTAAAACATGTTGTTGGTAAGGCCAATGCTTTATCTACATGATTTAGTACCCTTGTCATACCTCTAGTGCCTCAAATACTCCCTTGAAAGTTTATAAGTATTACTCTGGGATGATGCATCCCCTATTGACTCATGTGAGGCTCATTATATAGATTTCAGGTGTAACACCCCTGGTAAATAAAGAATATGAAATTTTTATATTTATCCTTATTTGTGGAAAAAAAATTCAATATTAATTTAAAGGGAACGCTATGCTTTATGGCTTACCCAATACGCACCAACGAGTTCCTTTGAAATCTTACGTTGCACTCTAATACTAAAATAATATTATTTTAAATGGTAGTTAACACATAGTCGTTGTATTGGCGGGAATGAATAGAAATAACTAAAATAAGATTATATATTTTTGTTAAATGTTTTTACTTTTATCTAATAAATGTTAGAGGCTTAAAATACAAATGAATCCAATCTTAAGCATTAAATACACTAGTATTTTTAAAAGATTGTTTTACTGCCTTTTGATGGAAAACCATTTTTAAATCAAACTTTTGACAATTTTATAAGCTTTATTTTAGAAAATAAACATATTATTTATTATTGGGACCTTTAAATTTACCTTGGGTTAATTTTTGGTATTTTTCTGACAATGTTAATTTTTCAATGAATAGTGAAAAATACTGCATTTTACATCAAAACTGTATTTTCATATAATTTAATTATATGGTTATATTATCTTTTTAATTTGTTTTAAAGTTTAATTAGAATATATATGTTTACCATGTAATCCAATGGTGGTCATTGGGATTAATTTCACTATGGAATTGGGCATAAACAAGTGCCAAACTTTTCATAAATATTGTTTCTAAAAAATCTGCTATTTGTTTTGACAAAGAGAATTATTTAAATTAATTATTGAAAATTATGTGTTTGGAATTTTTTAAAATGGATTAATTATTTGTAATCATAAGTTCCAAATTATGTAATTAATACTCTTTTGTTTTCGGACATTATGAATAGTAATGACGGTAATTATCTTTAATTATCTTGATTAATGAGTAATCGGGTAGTTAAAGATAATAAAATAATGTCATAATAATAAAAAATGACCACAACATGTGTCATAAGGCTACTGGTTGTCTCATGGCCGAACATGGGATGCCTTGTGCCAAACTTGGGTGCCCCATGGAATCACTTTTGTGAGAAAGTGACTTTTTATTTTTTTATTTTTAAAGAATGTGAAATGTAATAAAGAATGTATCACCTGAGTAAAATACTTTTAATTTTGTCTACATAAATGATATTTTGGACTATAAATATTAATTGCAAATCTAAAAATATTTCCTACATCATAGTATTTTGTTTATAATTTTTAGACATTAAATAAATTAAATTATTTATGACATTATGATGATGCAGTGATTACCACATTTTTTAACGATTTAAATAAAATGAAAAGATAATGTAAAATATAAACCCTACACATGTCAAAAACCTATTCGATGGGTGGATTTAGAACCCTTATCACCTTATCCTCGAAACACATCTATTTTAGACCATTAAAATTCGAAACTCAATTGAAAATAAAGTTACAATTTATACCTTTCTAAGAGTGCCCCTCCTCTCCTCTTATAAAAGGCCCCCACCTCTACCTCCTTAACCACACCTCTCAAGCCTTTGGCTCAGCCAAACCCAGCCCATTTTTTCTCTCCACATCCCTCTATTATTTTTAGAAGCCTTGCTTTGGGAAGAAGTCTTTTTAAGGAAGCCTTTGAGCTCAAATCAAAAAGAGTTACCCGATTTAAAGGTAGTGTCTTCTCTTGTGTTCTTTTGTTTTATTTTTCTTCTCCAACCCCGTAAACTCTTTTTATTCATTAATTTTGTAACAAATCCAGTATATTCAGTATACTAGGATGTTGTTATAAAAATTATTCGAGCTACACTTACACACACCTTTATCTTAGTGGTTAAAGAACATACTGTTTCTGTGGATGGTGAATTTCTTCCTCACGAAACGATGATTGATCAACACTCATATAACTCCTTTAAAGGTGGCCATTAATATGTCACTATACTTATAAAATATTATTATGTTTTACTTATGCTTTTTTATTTTTCATTTAAGTCATACCTTAATGGTTTCTATTATGGGTAAAATGTGATATCTTCATTTTAAGAAGTGCGGACTACCGCCCCCTCAAAGTGATTTGATTCATTAATGCCATATGTGGGACGTATAAAGGATGGATTTAAAATTATTATATATAATGTTATACTGGAATTATAATACACCTTTATATCATTATTATTTTCTTTCCATTAAAGTATGAGATAGAAATGACAGTAGCGTTCATGCGTACGTACGGCTTACCGTCTCCATGAACAGTGTATTTCATTTGTTATCCCCAAATGTAATGCACTATTATAAGAACATAAATATAATGGATATATATGATTTATGTTACATATAAATGATTAATATAATTCTGGAATTAAAATATACATATCTCTCATTTAGTTTTAATTCCATTAATATGACATAGAAATGAAAGTAGTGTTCATGCGTACGTACGGTTTACCATCTCCATGAACGGTGAATTTCATTTCTTACCTCTAAATGATTATTTAATATTATAAATACATGTATATTCTGGATATATATGATATATATGATATCCAAATCATCAATATCATTCTGTATATAATGAATCTTTGACCACATGAACAACATGTAATTGTAAGAAGTCCACTTTCAACTTAAGAACCAAATAACGACAAAACAAACATTATTAACTTAAATGATTACATAATGTTTATAACTTTTCAATAAGTGATATAAAAGGAATAATGAACTTGAAAAATTTTCTTAATAAATTAGAAATTAAATCAAGTTTATTATTCATGACGTTAAAGAATGATTGAGTCAAGTCGGACCCGAGGTAAGGGATCCTACCTCTCTCTTTCTTTTTAAGTACTCCCTTTTAGGTCATTTCTTTTAAGCTCGTATTTCTTATGTTTGGGGATGTTATTTTATATTACTAATTCTATAATTTTTATGTTCATATTATTAGGGACCCTATTTGATATCATAAATCCATTTTTGGAAGTTTTAATTGGTGTCGTTAGGCTGCCGAAATTTCATAAGGGGATTTTTATCTTACCTTGTGTTTTCGTGAGATTCATGCTACATTTGCCAATATTTCCTTTTGAGTGGTGTATGTACTATCCATTATTATACTCTTTGTGTAACATACTTTCGTTTATGAGTATTTACATCAATGTTGTATAGTCCTTATTTCATGGGGTGTATGTTTCGAAAGTTACCCAAATCGGTAACGGAACCTTTCACCCTGCTCTTTTTAAAAGACTTCTTTTGTTACATCGTTTAATTCTCATCTTATTATGTGGGGATATGTTCTTATATATCCTTATTTCCATAAATTTTATGTCCAAGTGATGAGATACCATTTATCTCTCTCATCAACTCTTTCTCTAAAATTTGATGTGACGTCGTTAGGCTGTCAAGGGAACTTCTTAACCCAATTTCGATTTCTTTGGGTTCAACATGTAGTTATTGAATATGTCATCCTTTGAATATGTGTGAATGACCTTTGATTATTTTAAACTTAATATCCATGTATATTGGGTGTATTTATATTTGTCACACATAATTATGATATTGATTTATCCTTAATTTAAGGAAACCTTATTTATAATGGATTTCATCTCATATTGAGACTTCATTGTTGTTATGCACCAGTTCACTCTTATACAGTGTATATACTGTCCATTGGAATATTATATAATGAATCCCTTTATTCTCATGATATTATAAAGTTTTGATTAAATGTTATCCCTCAATTTTTGTATTCAAGTGTCTCTCATTTTGTTAAAAACCCTTTAACTAAAATATCGTTTTAAATGTTTTAATGATTTATTCTTATAAATATTTCTCATTAATATCCGTGTTTTCAAAATGGTTTTAAGGATTTATTTATATGGATATTAATGGTTTAAAATGTTAAAAGCTTCAATGTGGTATGGGACTTCGTCTCAATCTCCTTTCATTGAGGCATATTTTATTTTATACACAACCTTCTTTTATATGATATATAAACCCCTTTGACTTTTACACTTATTCAAAAGGAATATTTTTTATACGAAGCGTTTTACTAAACGAAAAAGGGAATGTTTTGTTTGTCATACGTATGCGGCGACAATGACTTCTCTGCTGACGTGACCATTATCTGAGTTTCGGCTTCCTCTACAAACCATACCTTCTTTTTAAAAGAAAAATAAATACCATGTTTTACATTTCTTTTATTTTGGTATTGAAAATGGTTTCCATAATGTTTTTATATAAATGTGTTGTATTGTTATCTTGTGATTGAAAGGTGGAAATGTTATGTTTCTTTTATGCATGTTTTATGTGATACGATTATGTTATGGTTCTTGGGCATTGTTATGAAGACGGGTGGTTCCGTGATAAACTAAGGGCGGGTGAGCCCGATATAGCTCTCCAATGCATTGGTTAACGTGATGGGGTTAAACGTTAAGGTTTCTCCGAAGATATTTAGGGAATATACCATGATGGGTATTCCAAACGTAACCAAGAGGGTTAATCCCTACGTCAGAATGTTATGAATGCCTCAAGTTACCTTTATGTCTTATGATTTCTATGATTTATTCATGATTTGATAAAGTATGTTAAAGTGATTATTTTTTATGGGTAAATTATGATTTCATTATTATGTATATATGAACTCTTGTTTCCCTTCCATATTTCTATAACCCTTACTGAGCTTTTTATGCTCATCCCAAGTTTTTTGAAATGTTTTTCACAGGACATAAAGTTGAATAGGGTCAAGGATGGGATCAAGGAAATGTCAGGTTGTCTAAAACAAGGAACTAGACATGACTCTTTTGTTCAGGAGTTTTTATTTTGTGGAAAAAAATGGAAGCCGAGTAGATGTGTCTACTTTGTAATCTTTGAGATGTAATAGTTATGTCCTAATTCTCTAAAACTCTAAACTTGAAAAGATCCCCAATGTGTAATCTTTAAATAACTCAGGATTAAGTAATGATTAAGGTTGGGGCCTTATATCAGTTACTATAAAATGGAAGTAACATTTGTCCATACCCATGGGGTTGAGTGCATCAATTAAACTAATGATCTTACTGCTACTGTAACATATCCATGGGCTGAATTTAAGGAAAACTTTGTTCTATAAATTCATCAGTTATAACCCAGGACACTGGACCTGGATGTTACTTCGAAGTCCTTGAGAAGAAAGAGATCTCATATATTACTACATAATCCTACACTAAACAGGACTGACTGATAATATAAGAACCTAATTTTTTGATGTGTTGGGAATTACACCCCATGCCCTTCGATCCATGGCATTCCCACATGTTCCACCAAGCAAGGTCGACTCAAATAAAGTTAAATCATCATCTTTTCTTTGATTTCAATAGTGCTAATTTCATCCTAAAACCAAATAGGATAGGGTCAATAGTATTTTTTCCACTATCTCAATGAAATATGAACTGCTTGTCAAGGATTTTGTATCTGCTGAATCATGCCCTAGTTCTCCTATAGTTCCACCATTATAGAGAAGATTGTTACTTCCTATTATCTTTATATCTCATATGGAAAAAAATATTTGGAATACACCCCTACCATATTTGAATAGGGTGTCTCTACCACTATTGATGAGTTGAATCAAGAAAATTTCATCACTAAAGAATATCCAATTCAAATATTGATCATTATAGATTTGTCATCAAAGGAATAGTAGTGGTATATGGGCTTCCTAATGCTACACAATAATGTGTTCTCTTTGATATACAATGAGACTCAAGGACTTTATCCTAATAAAATTATTCATTTTCTAGGCCTCCCAATGGGTCACTACAAGTTTGAACAGCCTCCTATAAAGATTCACCCCTCTCGTGGTTCCATGGTCGAGGAAAAGTTCACAAGACTATTAAATAAAACTTTGTTAGAGAGGTTCAATAACCCCAAATGGTTGTCCAAAATAATCCCAATCATGGGTAAGAATGGTAAATCTAGATTTTGTATCATCTTTTGAGAACTCAACCACCATTTTCCAAAGGATGAATTTTCCCTTTTGTTGAAAGAGTTATTGATCCTTGTTGCGGCTAGTTTCTAGGCCCTCTCCTTCAAGGATAGATACTTTGGGTATAATAGTATCTCTATGTACCTTGAGTATTAGGAGGCTACCACCTTTATGGTACCATAGAATAAATTTTATTACCGGGTGATTCCTTTTGGTTTCATGAATGTTGATCCCACTTAGCAGTGGTCCATGAACCACATATTTAAGCTGATTCTCAGGACATTGGTGGAGTGTTACATGGATGATATGGTGTTCAAATCTGACCATCAATGAGACCAACTCAAGGATCCTAATAAAGTTTCCATCTTCCTCTACTCAAGACACATAAAGATGAAACCTTTGAAGTGTGAATTTAGGGTTACCTAAGAAATATTTCTAGGATTCATCATAATATATAGTGGCCTCAAGATTTACCCATATAAAATAAATTCTATTAGTCAAATACCTCCCCCATGAAATCTTTGAGAGTTTTGATGCCTCCAAAAGAAATTATCCTATATTGTATGATTTATTTCATATCTTTTTATAAAGTGTACTCCCTTCTAAATGATCAAAAATAAGTGTGTTATTTACCAGGGGGTGAATAATTACCAGCCTCTTTTAAGGATTTTAAGTATTATATGATATATCCACTAGTTCTGATGTCATATATCATAGGAAAGCCTATGGTCCTCTATGTGATAGTACTAGAATGATCCCTTGGTCCCCTTAGATCCCAAAAAATATTGAGGGAATGAAAAATAGACTGTATTATCGTGTATGTGTGCTCTTTAACATGGATACCAAGTACTCTCCCTTCAATAATAGTTATCTTGAACTAGTCTTTATAGTATATATGTTGCGACATTATTTTTAGCACTATGCGATATAGATGTTTTCCTGAGTTTACCTGCTAAATTATATCCTAAATATACTCATATTGGTCGGATGATTGGTGTGTTTGTTGGTAACCCTCCATAAATTCGACATCAAATTTCTCTAACATAAGGCCACCAATGACCAAGAACTGGAAGACTTCTTGGCCACACTCCAATCCCCCAAAATAACTACCCTGGATATTGATATAGCATATTAATCCATTATCTCAGTGGATCAAGTTATACCAGAATATAATATTCATTTCAATAGTTCCTAACATATCTCCATTGATAATAGGAACAAAAACCCCAAGATTGACAAGGTAGGACTGGGGATAATTTTCATCATATTGGTATGGGTTTTCTTATCGTACTCATTCATATTTTAGAAAATTTACACCAAGCCATCGTTAATTTTATTGATTTTTACATTGTTATTAATGTCTCATTTTTAAATGTGAAAGGATATTATAAGTTGGTCATAATCCAAATCATGTGTGACTACGAAATCAGAAAGAAAGAGCTTGTTCCCCAGCTGGAATAGACTCATTCACTGATGGCCCAGTTCCATTCTTAGCTAAAGGTGAAACATGTCCTGTGGTCAAAAAACACCTAAGATAACACGCTGTAAATTTTAGTAACATCCCTTATAGAGACTAATCAATATGACTTTGTCATTCATGTGGAACATATAAGGGTCACCATACTCACCCCTTTCGAACACTATAGAGATCAATAGGTATACCATCTAACTACCAATAATTTAGTGACAGGGACCCCAAATCATCCTATGATCTGATAAATTATCGATTTGATGACACCATTCCTTGATTACCTCCATCATAGATTCCTCATAACATGATAAGATGAGAATGATAGAATCCACTGGTATGCATCATAGTTTGTCCTCAAGACTGGCCTTAACCTTGAGAAGACCCTCTATAGGAAAGTATTGGAGGGGATTTTTCTTTATTGTATTCAAGGATATGAGATACCACAGGACATGAAAGAGGTCCATGTCGGATCATGTGGCTCCTATCTAACATGATTGAATAACCTATACAAAATTGGAATATTGGTTTACTTCAAGTCCACCATGATTCATGAAATTATTTATTTCAATAAAAGGGCTCATTAATGTCACATTCATGATAACATTATCCACCATCCACCAGGTCTTCTCCACAATACCAAATATTCTTGCCCCTTTGTAGTTTGGGGACTCAATGTTATGGGTTCCTACCCACCAATGATGGATCGATACAAAAGGTTCATTTTGAAAAAAAAATAGGCTTCTTCTCGAAGTGGGAAGAAGTAGTTCCCCTCAACGAAGTTAAAACCTAATCCTTGATCAAATTTTATATTTCTTGCATCATCCATTAATTTGAGGTTCCTCACACCATTATCATGGACAACAATACTAATTTCTAGGTTGGTAAGATGAATAAATTGTATGCTAAGTATAGAATTTTTCCATACCACACTTCCCACAACAATAAATAGGAAAATGGGTAAGTAGATGAATTCAACAAGACCCTTTAAAATATTTTTCAAAAGATGGTGGGCTAGAACAAGAGGATTTTTCCTAAAAATCTCTCTAATTACCTTTGAACCTATTAGATGATGATTTGAAATTCCACACAGTTTACCTTCTACCCCTATGTGTATGTAATTTAGCTAGTATTACCTATTTAGGTTTAGTTTTAGTCACTCTCAATGGCATTTTATGACCATAAGATGCCAGAAAGAATAGTAAAAGTCTATCTATCAGATTTGGAGTCTCTTAAAAGAAATAGTATCCATGAATTTCACAACATAGAGAGGCACCAGAATATGGTAGAAATATTTTTTTTGATAATGTTTTCCTTCCATCCTTCCTTCAAGGTTCTAGGGCATTCTCTCTCTAAATGTTGATAATACTTGTAAAAAGTTGTCGAAGATAGAGCCCAAGTGGGAAGGACCCTGCATTATTCTCATATTCTACTAAAATGGAGCATACTCCTTGGTTACCATGGATGGGGAGTGTATCATACCTACCACTTGTAACACCCCAAGCATCCACAGTATGATTCTCTTTGAATAATACAGTAGTGTGTGTTGTATGCAACTTCGAGTTCTAACACACCACAACCAATCAAAATTGTCGTTATGAATAGTAATTCCCACTTTTTGAAATTTTATAAATTTTATATTTCAAAATTTAATTCATTTTTGGATTCGGAATGTCAAAACTAGCTTAGGGTGAATTTTTGGTATTTTTTTGAAAACATTCAATTTTTGATGAATAGTGAAAAACATTGAGTTGTAGTTTAAAACCAAATTTTTATTTAAATAATTATTTATTTTATTTAAATTTATTTTAGGTCAAAATAGATAAATAATACCTATATAAGTTCAATGTAATTCATTGGAATCATTTTATAATAATTTTAGATATATAAAAATTTTATTGAACTTTTCACCGTCTTTTACCCACCTCCTAGGATAATTTGCAAATTCCCATAAAACATAATTTTACCTCTTCTGTGAGTGGAATTTCTAAAATCCAAGGGACATGGTTAATATCAAAGAGTAAAATTTGGTTCAATAAGATGAAAATAATTTTTGGTGAATAGTAACTTTTTACTTTTATTTACCACGGTTAAAATGAAATAGGGTTATTAAGGGTAAAAATGATATTATTTTTACACTAAAAAATCTCTTAATTCTATTGTATAAGTATAATACAACAAAAAAAACCTTAGGAATAAAATATAAACCTATTAGGTCCACTTTCATTTGATTAGGACATTTATTATTATTTAATTCAAAGAAGAGTTAAAAGACATAAAATCAAAGTTAAATAACTAAAAAAATATTAACATAGGGTTAAACATAAGATAAATTCGATGATAATTATTCATTAGAAAGTAAAAATATTTCCTACATAATTATATTTTATTTATAATTTTTATACATTAAATAATTTAATTTATTTATGGCATAATGGTGATGTGGTAATTACTTAATTAATGAAATATTAAAATAATTCATATTATAAATATCAAAATAAATGTAATTTGAGACTTTTTCTAAATTCCACTAATTGTATAGGTTAATATAACATATTAGGTTTGGTTAGATAAATTTATTTCTAATTAATAATTCTTTTATGAATTTAGGATACAAATATTAAATAGTGTCAAAATTGACATAAAAGAGTTTTTAAAACAATTATTATATTATTAATTGATATTATATTACTAGATATCTAAGGTTCGGCCAAAGGACTTATATAATGATAGGTGTATCATTAATGGAACACTTGGGGGTCTCTTGGAAGTATATAGTAAGTTTATTAACTATATATTATAAAAATACAAAGAGACATGGAAAATGTCAAACTAATTAACGATGAGTTAAAACTAAAGGATAAGGTTAATATAGTAACCCAGACCTGTCTAAAACATATTGGTTGAGTGATTTTATACCTATCCCTACCTTAAAATTTAAATAAACAACTTTGGAGCCATTATAAGCCGAATATGAATTTGTTATAAAATAATATTTCTATCTTTTCCAAAGGTGCCCCTCACCCATCTTATAAAAGAGAACTCCCCCTTCTCTCAAATTCATACCTTCAAAGATTTTTGGCTCAGCCAAAACCTACCCAAATATTCTCTCAACTTCCCTCACTTCAACCTAGAGACATTATGTTGATCATAAATCCAACCTAAGGAGCCATTTTGATCAAATCAAAAGAAATAACACGAAGAAGAGGTAATGTTTTCACCACCCTCTTTCAAGTTCCTTTCTTCTTCAACTTCTTATTTCTTTGTTATTTCTATTTTAAAATAATAACTCCAGTATCTTCTATATACTTTGATGTTATTATAAATATGGTAAAACCATATTCATTATTCTATCCATCTTTTTAATTACATATCACCATACGTGTGTACATAAAGCTTAACATATCCACGTCGTGGTGTAATTGTTATTCAAAACATTATTATTTGGATGGGTATGATAATGATGTGTAATTGAATTAAATAATAAATATAACATTATAATTATTCTGTATATATGATATAACATCCAATTATATATTATTTTAATATCAAAAAAATGATATTGTCGCTCGTGCGTATGTACGGACTACCATCTCCACGAACACGATGAGATTCATTCCCCATCATTTCAATTCAAGTCTAATTCCCATTTTATGATTAACAATAATTTTTAATGACCTTATATCATTATGGATATGAATAAGATACAACCTATCCATAAAAAAATGGCTTATGTTACAAAACAAATAAAATAAAATGAGTATGTTAACGCCTGAAACGATGATAGTACAAAGATATTATTAACCAAGAAATGTTAATAGATCATATCTGATATCATATTAATGTATATTATTCTTGTATAAATTAATAACAATTGTTTCGCCATTATACAGGAGGTTAAACTACCCTCAACCAAGAAAAAGTACAAGGTAAGTTTTTATTTCACAATCTCTTCATTATCCAAGGTTGTTTATACGTAATTATCTACTGGGACCTCTTTATCATCCATATCCATGTTTCTAAAAAATGTATTTCAAATCATTCATACTATTATGCAGACTATGGGTTAAGGTCATTTATACCCTTTTTTACTTTTTATAAGATGTTTATAAAAGAATCTTTCCATCGTTTCCCAAACAAGGTCCTTTTTAACCTTTTCGACAAAATTAAGGTAAGAATGTATTTTTTTAACTTATGCAGCAGGTGCGGCTATTGTCCGCCATTATAAAATCTTCAAATCTTCTCTTATAGGTTTATAAGAATATTTTCAAAGTAAAATTTTCCTTTTATAATTATGTGACTTTTAAATCATTTCAAAAAAAGAGATATTTCTCTCAAATAGTTTTGATTTCATCTATGTCAACATCCTTTGATGGATTTTAAGCTTATTTGAAGTTGATTTATTATGATACAAAACATCAATATTGTATTGATGGTTTTGTGATATGTTTGACTATGGATGAGTTATTTTTATACCATTCATTGTTTATAGAGAAGTATTGACATTTTGTATGCTAGTTTTAATACGAATGTTTATGTTATGTTTAAACCTGTTCATATGAGGAATGAATTGTACACAATAAGTGACAGGTGGAGCCTGCCATAGCTTTTCGATGCATTGGTAGGTTTAATAAGACAAACTAGTTTCTTGGAATAAGGATTAAAAAAAATCATATTTGTAGTCTTGGCATAAGGCCTTGACTATGTGGTTATGATAGTTTGGAATTATGCATTCCATCATTATGAATGGGGTAATTGATATTGAATGTGATTATTCGACTAGTAGAATATCTATGTGAATATATAAATGACATTATTTCATTTTATTTGTTCTATATTATGTTTAAGTTCATGTTTAAAAGGATTTTGTTTTAGTTATACATTGCCTTAAATGTTTATGCTTATTTATGAAAGTTTCCGCTATATTGTTATCATTGTTGAGCATCTGAGCTCACCCCTTTCTATGTTTTATTTTTCACAAGATGTGAAGAAGTATTTTATGACTGAACTGCAGGGATATTTTAAGGTGATATGAGTGTGGACTATGGAGACTATGTTGTTGTAGTTTTCATTTTATGATGTAATGTAAGACTTATGAATGTATCTAGTGATTCCAAGGCAACTAAACTAATCAGTCCTTCAATATTTGATCTTTTGTGATCATGCCAATGTTATGTAATAATGCACTAACTCTAGGTAACTGGGATCGAGGAATTATAGTTAGTATCAGAGGGAGTTTTAGTACCAACCATGGAAGCTAGATTTAGATAAACAGTGATTAGAGCACATAAGCCTAAGATGGACTTTGAGGATTAGTATAGAAGAACTTACTAGAATTTTGGTATTGTAGAGATTTTGTGAGTTTTCTAAGCAATGCATCCATTTCTGGATACTAGTAGGTAGATGCAGCTCTGGAATAGATGTACCTAGGGGTAAAACCTGAAAACACCACTTTGAGCTAGAATCAAATGGGAACTTGTTCACAATAATGAGCCTTATTGCACTCTTGGTCACGACACTCCCGGGGGATATGCTTAGGATAATTATCAATTTCTTTACAAACCATTATGAAGGGTTTATGAGTATATAATTCTCAAAGAAAACATTTTTATGATTATGAATTATATCCATAAACTGTACAATTCATGTGAAATATTTTACATGTTTGGATTTATGTATTACGATTCATAAACAAATCTAGTGTATGCCATTGTTTAGAAATGGCGCCTAGTTGAAGAAATGGAAACTTTATCAATGCACACACTCCATGTAGGGATTACCCTTCTACTCAAGATTATTATAGTGGAGCTGGTGATGTAACTAGTGCTGATTAGTTAATCACCATACTGGGACAACTCACTCAGGTTATGAATAATAACCTTACCCGTATGGTGTACCCTAATCCGCAGCGTGGAGGATCAATGTTAGATCACTTCAGGAGGAAAAAACCACCAAAATTCAATGGGAGTACAAATCCATTATTAGCTGAGCAATGGATAAATTACTTAGAGAAAATATTTCATGCCTTGGGGAGTAGAAAGAGGGAAAAAGTTATCATGGCAGTTTACCACCTCACTGGAGATGCTAATCAATGGTGGTCATTGATTCAAAACATGAAGGAAGGTGATGAAGTATCAAATATGGAATGGAGGTAGTTCAAAGAGCTTTTCTGAGAAAAATACTTTCTTCGTGACCATCATGTAGATATGGAAAGGCAATTTCTGAGTTTGAGTCAAAAGGAGGATGAGAATGTCACAATGTATGAGGCTAACTTTACAAGGTTAGCAAGGCATGCTTCAGATTATAAACATAACCCAAGAATTAATATTGATCGTTTCTTTGATGTGTTAAAACCATTTCTCCGTCGAGCATTAGTCTCACAATCCTTCTCGTCGTACGAAGATATTGTTTCATGTGCTATCAAGACAGAAAAGGAAATCTCTAATTATTATGACTTTAAAGAAAAGAAAGAGAAGAAGAGATCTGATGATCACTCTAGAAATAGAAATAATGGGGAGAAGGGAAAATTTGAATATCCATCCTGTAGTAAATGTGGGAAGAAACACCCCGGTACTTTCTTGAATGTAATGAGAGTCTGTTATAAGTGTGGTGAAAAAGGGCACCAAGCTCGTGATTTCAAGGGGAAGAAGGAAGCTACCGATATTCAATTCTACAATTTCAGGGAGATGGGACATTATGAAAATGAATATCATAAGTTTCAGGGAAACTTACTTCAGAAGAGGCCAAGGGATCAAGTCCATGCTTCTGCTATCACTACTGCTGAGTTAGAAGGTCCGAAGGATATAGTGGTAGGTAATTTAATGGTTTCCTCAAGTTTAGGAAAATATTTATTTGATTCTGGATCATCACGTTGTTTCATATCTTCCCATTTTTCTATGAAAATTAGATATTTCCAATTTGATTTAACAAGGGAGTTGTTAGTCAAATCTCATAAGGGGAGTATCATTGCAACAAAGTTTTGTGAATCAGTCCCCATTAGAGAACATAAATATTATTTATCTGCTGATATCATCGTCATACCCATGATTTTATTTGATATAATCCTTTTTATGGATTGGTTTTCAAACTATGATGTGAATATTTATTGTTAGAAGAAGGAGGTTACGATTTTTGATGATGATGATAAAGAACGCCTTATCTTTAGAGCAGAATCATCACTACCTGATTCTCATCTAGATCCACCCCTAGTAGCTCAACTAAATTCAATTATCGGGGAGTAAGAGAATGAAATAACTATGGGTGAGGAAAATAATGTTCAAATATATGATATAAATATAGTGAAAGAATATGTAGATGTGTTTCTGGAAGATTTACCTGGACATCCTCCAGAATGAGAAATTTAGTTTTCTGTTGATTTAATTCCTGGTTCAAGGCCTATATCGAAGACCACTTATAAAATGGCCACTGTGGAATTAGATGAACTAAAGAAACAACTATAGGATTTGAGTAATAAGGGAATTATTTTCCCTAGTGTTTCACCATGGGGAGACCCTGTCCTTTTTTTTAAGAAGAAAGATTAATCTATGAGGTTATGTATCAACTACAGGTAAATCAATGCTATAACAATAAAGAACAAGTATTCCCTACCTCGCATTGATGATTTATTTGACCAACTACCTAGAGATCAATAATTTTCAAAGATTTACCTTTGATTTGGATACCACCAGTTGTGTGTGAAGAAGGAATACATTCTGAAGACAGCATTTCAAACCAGGTACGGGCATTACGAGTTTACAGTAATGCCTTTGGGGTTGACTAATGCACCCTTTGTATTCATTAATCTAAGGAATAGAGTTTTCAAAGAATATCTTGATGACTTTTTAGTGGTATTTTTTGATGATATCTTGGTATACTCAAAAAGCTACGAGGATCCTGAAAATCAATTGCGCATTAACCTGAAAACTCTATGAAGACATGAATTATATGGGAAGTTTAGTAAGTGTGAATTCTAGCTTCATGTGATTTCTTTTCTTGGACATATTGTCTCTAAAGATGGAATCTCTATTGATCCTTCTACGACCAAGGCAGTCCAAGAATGGCTAGCACCGATGAGTATAACTGAGGTACACAGTTTTATTGGTTTAGCAGTTTATTATCGGCGTTTCGTCCAGAATTTTTCCCGATTGGCTAACCCATTAACGAAGCTCACACGTAAAGGGGTTAAATTTGTTTGGACAAAAGAGTGTGTAGAATGTTTTAATGAATTTATGAAAATATTAGTCAATGCTACTATATTGACTCTACCATCAGGAATGATGGGTTCATTATTTATAA
Source organism: Viscum album (assembly GCA_963277665.1). Taxonomy (NCBI): domain Eukaryota; kingdom Viridiplantae; phylum Streptophyta; class Magnoliopsida; order Santalales; family Viscaceae; genus Viscum; species Viscum album. The sequence continues at coordinate 1,583,258,719 of OY728141.1, read as the reverse complement.
TGATGCATCAAAGAAAGGACATGGTTGTTTTCTTATGCAGAATGATAGAGTTATTGCCTATGCGTCACAACAGCTGAAAATTCATGAGAAAAAATATCCTACTTATGATCTTGAGTTAACTTCTATAATATTTTCTTTAATGATATGGAGACATTATCTCTATGGTGAAAAATGTGATATATATACCAATCACAAGAGTTTGAAGTATATTTTCTCATAGAAAGAACTCAACATGAGGGAAAGGAGATGGCTTAAACTAATCAGGGATTATGATTGCACGATACACTACCACCCGAGGAAGGAAAATAAGGTGTAGATGCTTTGAGAATGAAGGATCATGGAGTTTTGAAAAATATGAGATTTGAGATGGATCCTATTTTCATGGATCTAGTAATGTTGGATATGGGAATAACCATGGAAGGTTAAACATTGATACTTTTTCAAATGGATTCCAAACCATCATTACTAGAAAGAATAAATAGTTCTCAGAACGATGATGAATAATTTCAAAAGAAGATTAAAGCTATGAATGATGGGAGATTGAATGAATTTGTGTATGAAGATGGAATTTTGAAATTTGGGAATAGAATTTGTGTTTCCGATATACCTGATCTAAAAAGGGAATTTTTGGATGATGCTAATAGTTCCAATTTTTCTATACACCTTGGGACCAACAAAATGTATAGAGATTTGAAGGAACATTTTTGGTGGGATAACATTAAGAGGGAGATTTCTTATTTTGTGTCAAGATGTAAGGTTTTTCAACAAGTGAAATCTGGAAGTCAACAGCCTAGAGGATTCATGCAACCTCTTCCCATACCTAAGTGGAAATGGGATAATATCACGATGGACTTTGTCATGTGACTACCAAAGACACCTAGAAGGAATGATGCGATATGGGAAATTGTTGATAATCTTACCAAGTCAGCATATTTTCATTCTATTAGGGAGGATTTACCACTTGAACGTCAAGCAAGACTATATATTAATGAAGTTGTGAGACTTCATGGAGTACCCCTATCGATTGTTTCTATTCATGATCCCCATTTTACTTCAAGATTCTGTAAGTGTCTTCTAAAAGCCTTGGATACTAAACTTAGTTTGAGCACTGCCTACCACCCACAAATAGATGGACAATCAGAACAGACTACTCAAACCTTAGAGGACATGTTTAGATCATGCTCACTTGACAATCAGGGTATGTGGAATCAATATTTACCTCTGGTAGAATTTTCCTATAACAATAGCTTCCATTCAAGTATTCAGATGGCACCGTATGAAGCGTTATACGAAAATTGATGTCGCACACCAACCTGTTGGGATGATGTTGGTGAAAGAAAACTCATAGGCCCAGAACTGGTGGAGGAAAAAATGGAAAAGGTGAAGGTAATTGAAAACCACATCAAAACAGCTCAAAGTATGCAGAAGAGCTATATCGATAACTGAAGGAAGGATTTAGAATTTCAAGTAGGAGATCATGTTTTCTTGAAGTTATCTCCATAGAATGGAGTTATACGTTTTGGTAAGAAGGGTAAATTGAGTCCCAGGTGCATAGGACCTTTCGAAATTCTAGAACAAATTGGAGTTGTAGCTTATCGTTTGGCAATACCGCTGAATATCTCCAAAGTTCACGATGTGTTCCATGTATCACTGTTGAGAAAATACATGCCTGAACCAATGCATGTACTCACCTATGAGGATTTAGAACTGGAACCCGATCTATCTTATTGCAAAGATCCAGTCAGGATTCTTGATATAAGAGAACAAGTGCTGAGAAACTGGTAAACTCATCTGGTGAAAGTTCTATGGATAAACCATAAGATAGAAGAGGCAACGTGGGAACCCAAGGAACTTATGATGAAGACCCACCCAAGCCTTTTTATGTAGTAGTATTCTAGAAATTTTGAGGATGAAATTATTTGAAGTAGGGGAGAATGTAACACCCCAAGATTCCATGATACGCTTCTCTTTGAATAATACAGTAGCGTGTGTTGTACACATCTTCGAGTTCTAACACACCACAACCAATTAAACAATCCATTATTAATAGTAATACCCACTTTTTAAATTTTTTTAAATTTTATCTTTCAAAATGGACTTCATTTTGGGATTCAGAATATCGAAATTAGATTAGGGTGAATTTTTGGTATTTTTCTGAAAAATATCAATTTGTGATGAATATTGAAAAACAATGAGTTATAGTTTAAAACCAAATTTTTATTTAAATAATTATTTATTTTATTTAAATTTATTTTAGATCCAAATAGATACATAATACCTATATAATTTCAATTTAATTAATTGGAGTCATTTTATAATAATTTTAGATATATAAATATTTTATTGAACTTTTCACCGTCTTGTACCCACCTCCTAGGAGAATTTGCAAATTCACATAAAACATAATTTTACCGCTTATGTGAGTGGAATTTTGAAAATCCTAGAGAAACAATTAATATCAAGGAGTAAAATTTGGTTCCATAAGATAAAAATAATTTTTAGTGAATAATAACTTTTTACTTTTATTTACCATGGTTAAAAGTAAATAGGGTAATTAAGAGTAAAAATGATATTATTATTACCCTAACACATATCCTAATTCTATTTTATAAGTATAATTAGTCCAAAAACAACCTTTGGAAAAAAAATATTAACCTCTTTGGTCCAATTGGATTAGATTAGGACATTTATTATTATTTAATTCAAAGAAGAGTTAAAAGAAATAAAATCAAAGTTAAATAACTAAAACATTTTTAATATAGGGTTATACCTAAGATAAATTCTATTATAAATATTCATTAGAAATCTAAAAATATTTTCTATATAATGATATTTTATTTATAATTTTTAGACATTAAATAAATTAATTTATTTATGACACAATGGTGATGGAGTAATTACCTAATTGATGAAATATTAAAATAATTGATATTATAAATATAACAATAAATGTAATTTTCGAATTTTTATAAATTAAAATAATTTTTTAGGTTAATATAACATATTAGGGTTTGTTAGATGAATTTATTTTTGAATTAATAATGCTTTTATGAATTTAGAAAAAGAAAACACCAAATAGTGTCAAAGTTGACATAAAAAGAGTTTTTAAAAAAAATATTATATTATTAATTGATATTATATTCCTAAAAATATAATGTTTGGACAAAAGACTTATATAATGATAGGTGTATCATTAATGGACCACTTGGGGGTCTTTTGGAAGTCTATAGTATGTTTATTAACTATATAATATAAAAATACAAAGAGACATGGTAAATGTCAAACTAATTTACTAAGAGTTAAAACTAAAAGATAAGTTTAATATAGTGACCCAAACATGTCTAAAACCTATTGGTTGAGTGGTTTTAGACCTATCCCCAACTAAAACTTTAAATAATCCACTTTTATTCCCTTAAAAATAGAATATGAATTTATTATAAAATAATATTTCTAGCTTTTCCAAAGGTGCCCCTCACCCCTCTTATAAAATGGCACTCCCCCTTACCTCAAATTCATACCTTCAAAGCCTTTTGTCTCAGCCAAAACCTGCCTAGATATTCTCTCAACTTCCCTAAGATAAACTTATAGGCCTTAGTTTGATCAGAAATCCAACCTAAGGAGCCCTTTAGATCAAATCAAAAGGAAAAACTCGAAGAAGAGGTAATGTTTTCACCACCCTCTTTCAAGTTCCTTTCTTCTTCAACTTCTTCATTCATTGTTATTTACTTTCTAAAATAATAAATCCAGTATCATATATATAATATTATGTTATTATAAATATGTTACAACCATTTTCATTATTATATCCATCCTTTTAATGACATGTCACCATACGTGCGTACGTACGGCTTATCGTCTCCACATCGTGGTGTAATTGTTATTCAAAACATTTTTATTTGGATTGGTATGATAACGATGTGTAATTTAATTAAATAATAAATATAATATTATAAGTATTCTGTATATATTATATACCATCCAATTATATATTATTTTAATATCAAAAGAATGAAATTGTCGCTCGTGCGTACATACGGACTACCATCTCCACGAATGCGATGAGATTCATTCCCCATCATATCTATTAAAGTCTAATTCTCATTTGATGATTAAAAATAATGTTTAAGGACTTGATATCATTCTGTATATGAATAAAATACATCCTATCCATAACATACATGTCTTATGTAACAAAATATATAAAATAAAACTAGTAAATTAACACCCAAAACGACGATAATACTATGATATTATTAACAAAGCAATGTTAAAAGATCATATCTGATATCATATTAATGTATATGAATATTGTATAATTTAATAACAATTATTTCACCATTATACATGAGGTTAAACTACCCTCGATGAAGGAAAATTACAAGGCAAGGGTTTATTTCACAATCTCTTCATTATCTGAGGTTGTTTATACGTAATTATCTAATGGGACCTCTTTATCATCCACATCCATGTTTCTTAAAAATTTATTTCAAATAATTCTTACTATTTTATAGAATATGGGTTAATGTCATTTAAACCCTTGTTTGACTTTTTATTAGATTTTTATTATGGAATCTTTTCGTCGTTTTCCAAACAAGGTCCTTTTTAACCTTTCGACAAAATTAAGGTAAGAATGACTTGTTTTAACTTATACAGCGGTTCTGGCTATTGTCTGCCATTATTAAATCTTTGAATCTCCCCTTACAATTTTATAAGAATATTTTCCAAGTAAATGTTTTCTTTTATAATTATGTGACTTTTAAATGATTTCATAAAAAGGGATATTTCTCTCAAATAGTTTTGATTTCATCTATGTCAACATCCTTTGTTGGATTTTAAGCTTATTTGAAGTTGATTTATTATGATACAAAACTTCTATATTGTATTGAAGGTTATGTGATATGTTTGAATGTGGATGTGTTATTTTTATACCATTCATGGTTTATAGATAAAGTGTTGAAATTTTGTATGCTAGTTTTAATACGAATGTTTATGTTTTGTCTAAAACTTTTCATATAAGGAATGCATTGGACTTAATAAGTGATGGGTGAAGCCTACCATAGCTCCTCGATGCATCGGTAGGTCTCATGAGACAAACTAGTGTCTCGGCACAAGGCCTTAACAAAATCTTATTTTTAGTCTTGGAACAAGGCCTTGACTATGTGGTTATGATAGTCTGGCCTTATGCATTCCATCATTATGAAAGTGGTTATTGATATTGCATGTGATTATTAGACAAGTAGAATATCCATTTGAATATTTAAATGGAATTCTTTCATTTTATTTTTTCCATATTATGCTGAAGTTCAAGTTTAAAAGGATTTTTTTTTAGTTATACATTGCCTTAAATGTCTATTATTATTTATGAAAGTTTCCGCTATATTGTTATCCTTACTGAGCATCTGAGCTCACCCCTTTCTATGTTTTATTTTTCCCAAGATGTTAAGAAGTATTTTATGACTAACCTGCAGGGATAGACTAAGGGGATATGAGTGTGCACTCTGGGGACTATGTTGTTATAGTTTTCATTTTTTGATGTAATGTAAGACTTATGAATCTATCTAGTGATTCCAAGGCTACTAAACTAATCGGTCTTTCGAGATTTGATCTTTTGTGATCATGCCAATGTTATTTAATAATGCACTGACTCAGGGTAACTGGGGTGAGGGAGTTACACCACTAGCAACATGTTTCTAAAATAGTACTTCACATGAACCCTATGGTTAGTGATCTATAACCTTAAAATTCATCACACCATGGTTAAATATCTGTGAACATAAACTACAACCCCTATGGTAAGAGATATAAAAATTTAAATTATAGCACACTATAGTCCAAGATCATTGAACATAAACTGAAACCCCTATGGTTAGGGATCAATGACCTTAACTTGAAAAACAACATGGTAAAATCTCTATGATCTTAAACAAAATCCTATATTTTTAGAACTCTACAGCCTTAAATTTAACCACACCATGGACATATCTCTACGACCTTAAACCGATGCCCCTGTGGTTTAAGCTCCATGACCTTAAACTAGCAGTAGCCCTAGTATACGATGTATGAATCTAAAATAAAAATCCCAACATCCTTATAACATGGATTTAAACGATAGACTTACCCTATGTGGTGAACCTAGGATGCCTCACATCACCAATGTGAGATGAACCTAAAACAATGTTCTTAGCACATGATTTTAAACTATAGCCTTACCCTATGTGGTGAACATAGGATGCCTCATATGAAAAATATATGATAACCAAAAAAACATCCACATCACATGAAATTAAATTATATCATTGCCACATATAGATCTATGACTCCATATATGAAAAATATGGGATGATTCAATGTCCTCTCTAGAGAGGAAACCACCCTTCCAGGGTTTTTCACCTACCAATCCATGTCTAAAAACTATGTGTGTCTTGATTCTCATGCTTAATGGGATATATAGGGTTTCCTAGATATAACATATTGGGAAAAAACTAAACATTATCCTATTTTGTGGACTCAACCTAGTCAAAGAATTATGACCTTAAACTGTGTGAATCTTTTTTATGATTTATTTATGTAGTTTATATCCTCCTTATCTCCTTCACATCGAGTTTTAACTTGTATAGAACACCCAAGAATCCTTGAAGTACTTGAACCTCTTTAGGTCTAATAATTCTAACCTTAAACTATGTGCATCATCGCCCTTATGGCCCCTTATTAATATAGTTTTCTTTACTCCTAGTGTTTCATCAATCCAATTCCCCCGTCTCTTTTTCATCGCATCATCACATGATAGGAAAATCCCCCACCATTATCGATCTTCTAACACGTCATTTAATAGAACTATGTATTTCTTGATTCCGATTCTAATGGAATATATAGTGATGCCCAAATCCTATATCTTGGGTCTATCACCATCGTTAACTCATTGATGGGTCTTCCCCCCTTAGCATCAATATGACAACTTGGTTGAAGCTTGTATTTGATTTTTCCTATGGTGAAGGTTCTATTTGGGCCTCCTTTCACATAAATTTGTCACTATTACATTCCAAACAAGAATCTTTTGGACACCCACACACTCTATTCTATGTTGTATGACTCTAAACTACAATTATCAATGTCCTCATTACTTGATGTTAAACTATAGCCGGACCATATTTATTGAACATAGGATGCCTCACATGATAAATGTGAGATAAACCAAAACCAATATCCTCATCACATGATGTTAAACTAAATCCTTACCCCCAAAACACCAGGATGCCTCACATGAGAAATGTGAGATGAATCAAAACAAACATCCTCATCAAAAGACATTATACTATAGATTTACCTTATATATTGAACATAAGATGCCTCACATGATAAATATGAGAAAAACAAAAAACAATTCCCATCACAAGTTGTTAAACTGTATACTTACCCTGAAAAAAACAGGGATGCCTTACATGACCAATGTGAGATGAACAAAAAACATCCTCGGAATAAGAAATTAAACTGTATCCATACCCTAAAAAACAGGATGCCTCACACAATGAATGTGATATGATAAAAAATACCTCACCACATTATGATAAACTATAGCCTTACCTAAAAAACTATGATTTCTCAGGGGACCAATGTGATATGAAAATAATACAACATCCACATCACAAGAAGTTAAACAGTATCCTAAATCTGAATGAAACATGGATGAATCACTTGGACAATGTGAGATAAACAAAAACCAAGATCCTCATCCTATGGGGTTAAACTATTTTCATACCCCAAAAAAACCAAGATGCCTCACATGAATTATGTGAAATGAAAAAAATGTCTTTTTCACAAGATGTTTAATTTTAGACTCACTCCATACAAAATTGGGATGTTTCATATAAAAATATGAGATGACTCGATATCCTCACAAGAGAGGACACTGCTCCTTCTCGTGTTGGTCACCTACCACCCCATTTTCCAGAACTATATGTGGATTGATTCCCATTCAAATGGAAATTGTACTGATTCTCATATCACTTATCCAAGGCCTAGCCTTACCATCAACTCAATTATAAGTCAACCCCCTCTAGGTATAACGACCCATACTTTACATACATTGTTAATACTTCAAAATTGAAGCACACTTATTACAACATATGACAAAACCACAAAGGACAGTATAGGTATAGTGTCTTTAGAAACTGGAAAACATAAACAACTGGTTCATAAATCTTCTACAGTGTCTCCCATTTATTTCATCATATCTAGGGTCCCTTTTAGCATATTCTACTTAATATCCATCTTCCTGACCTGGGGAAAAGAAAACATAAAAGGGTGAGCTCAAATGCTCAGCAAGGGCAAATAAAGGAAATAAAAATCATATCATATCTTTTTGAAAATCAAAACCTGCAAAAGAGATCATAATATCTTAACATGGAATAAATCATAGAAGTGAAAATGAGATCCCCATAATCATAACATAAAACTTGAAACTTTGTGGCATGCACACATAATCATGGAAAATCATTTCTTGTTAGTCATGACTCATTGCCAAGACTATCTTAGTGGACAAAGTCTCTTTCTGAACCGAGTTCACTCCTCGTTTCAGTCCTGTATCACTGAAACGAAATAACCTTCTGTTCCAGCCATGTCTATCTCATGAGATATAAAATCTTTACCCAATGCATTGGAGGGAGATATAGGTCTCACCCATCTTATAATGAATCCTTTCTTATGTGTGCCACATAATCATAAATCATACATCATCGCATAACCCATGTAATAAAAAATGGGATTCTTAAACAACATGACATCATAAAACAATTCATATAAGATAAAGGAATTCATAAAAATGTTTCCATCACAACATAATCAAATCCATGTAATAATAGGGATAAAAACAGAACCCTTTATTATCTTAGATGGAAAATAATTTTGATAAAACACTTGAACTCTATTCTTGAGGAAAATATCCTTTCTTCTTCAAAAACATTTTTCCTTTCATAACATGTCATACAACATTAAAATAAAAGAAGTTGATTAAAAATAAACTTGAAAACTTGTAAAGGAAGCTTGTTGGAAATAATGTTTTAAAAATCCATTCATGCCGTATAAGTTAAAAAAACATTTTTCGTACTTTTGTCAGAAAAGTCAAAAAGTACCTCATACGACTAAAGATTCCATTCATACATATTACTAAAAACTCACCGAAGGGTAAAAATGGATTTAAAAAATTGTAGGTGGATTGAAATAACATTACATATTGATGAAACATGGATGTGGATGATAAAATACACCCCAGTAAATACTTACGAATAAACAATCTCGGATAAAAATGAGATTGTGATATTTCCCTTACCTTAGGTCCGATTATCTTTGTACGTGTCCAAAGCTCCTGTGTAATGGTTTAAATAATGTTATTGACTTATTCCAGAATCATACATATTGATATGAAATCATATATGGTCATATTCTTAGCTTCTTGTTAGTAATATTTCATTGTTACTTTTTACTCGGGTCTTTATTGCCTTTTGTTCTTATGCGTGTTTTCCCGAATACATTCTTATTCTTATTTTAAGGTTATAGATAACTTATATCCAGAATGGTATTAGAGTAACATATATCATATTTATTCATTAAATTCATTTATATAATTACTATGTAATTATGATCATGTAGAACGAGTCGCATCACATCGTGGAGACAGTATTCCGTACGTACGCACGAGTGATGATATCATTCCTATGATCGTGGAACTGTATTGGAGTATATATATATTATTTCCGTATCAATATTACTTTATAATAATCATAAATAGTTACTCATTACACCATTATACCCATCCTTGTAAAGTGATGGTGGAAAAATAGATTACATTACAGCGTGGAGACGGTATTCCGTACGTACGCACGCGCGGTGATTTCATTTTTCCGTAGGATGAATAGAAGGTAAATTAGGGTTGTTTAATATTTATAATAACATATCAGTATGTGAGTAATACTGATGTTATTACTTTATCATTAAACAACTAAAGAAGAAGAAGTTGAAGAAGAAAGAAATTGAAAATATCGGTAATAGATATTACCTCTTCTTTGGAACGCCTCTTTGAATCCTACACTTAGGGAACTAAGATTGGTCTTTGAAGAAGACCAGGACCTCTAGGATTATTCTAGGGAAGTGGAGAGGAGAACATGGCAGGGGTTGGCCGAGCTTGAGTGCTCAAATTGGTGTGAGGAGGAGGGGGAGGAGGTGCCCTTTTATAAGGGAGGAGAGGGGCACCTTAGGAATATCTCAAAATATTAATTTATATTAAAGTCAAAATCGGTTTATAATGGCTCCAAAGGGTCTTATTTCGAAGATAAGGTGGGGATGGGTCGAAATCCTATCAACCAATAGGATTTATACAAGTTTAGGGTATTATTTTAACCTTATCAATTAGATTTAACTCTAAGTTAAATAATTTAACTTTTACCGTGTCTTTTTGTTTTCTTTCACTATATGGTTAATACACTTACTATAACATGCCAAAAGAACCCCAAATTGTTTATTATTAATATATATATCCTTATCTAAGTCATTTCGCAGAACCTTAGAATTTTAGGAATACAATAACAATTAATAATATAATATTTGATTTAAAAACTATTTTGTGTCAATTTTGACACTATTTGATATATGATTTTTGTGAAAGTCATAACAGAATTATATGTTCGAACCAAGTTGATTAAATCAAAATTAATATATCATAGTAACCTATAAAATTATTGGAATTCATAAAAAGTCTTAAATTACATTTATTTTGGTATTTATATTATCAATTATGTCAATATTTCATTAATAAGATAATTACTGCATCATCATTGTGTCATAAATAAATTAAATTATTTGATGTCTAAAAATTACAAATAAAATACCATCATGTAGGAAATATTTTTATCTTTCTAATGAATATTTACAATCGAATTTATCTTATGTATAACCCCATATTAAAAATGATTTACTTATTAAACTTTGATTTTAACTATTTTAACCCTTCTTTAAATAAATTAATAATAAATGTCCTAATCTAATCCAAGTGGGCCTAAATGGTCATATTTTATTCCTATGTTTGTTTTTGGTCGAATTAAACTTGTCCAATAGAATTAGGACATGTGTTAGGGTAATATTAATATCATATTTACCCTTAGTTACCCTATTTACTATTAACTGCGGTAAAAATAGTAAAAAATTACTATTCACCAAAAAATTATTTTTATCTCATTGAACCACATTTTACTTACTGATATCAACCGTGTCTGTCGGATTTTCGAAATTCCATTCACAGAAGTGGTAAAATTAAGTTTTATGAAAAATTCAGTTTTTAACCTACCACTTAGTGGTTTCACTATTCATCAAAAATTGAAAGTTTTCAGAAAAATACCAAAATTTCACCCTAGGCTAATTTTGATATTCTGAATCCAAAAATGAAGTCTATTTTGAAAAATAAAATTTATAAAATTTCTAAAAGTGGTTATTACTATTCATAACGGCTAGTTTTAATAGCATATTGTTGTTTAGTGAAACTCGGTATTGCGTACGACGCAAGCTATCGAGGAAGGTCGCGATTGCGTGTAAAGCAAGCCAAGAAAGTGTTGTGTAGAAAAAGATTCCTTTGATGATTCATATAACATAAAAGTCTCAGGTGTTACATTCTACCCCCCTTAAAAAGAATTTCGCCCTCGAAATTCGTCACTTTGTAACAAACAGATGAGGATACTTCTCCCTCATCATATCCTCAAGCTCCCAAGTAGCTTCTTCAAGTTGGTGGTTCCTCCATAAAACTTTCACCAAGCGAGTGGTCTTGTTTCGTAGGACTTTTTCACTACGATCCAGAATCTTTATCGGCTGTTCTTCATAAGAATGATCTTGCTCCAGCGGTACAACTTCTGAGCTGAGTACATGTGAAGGATCTGGTATGTACTTTCTCAGGAGAGATACATGGAACACATCGTGAACTTGAGAGAGATTCGGTGGAAGCGCCAATCGGTAAGCTACCTTCCCAACACGATCCAGTATTTCTAAAGGACCGATATATCTAGGGCTCAACATCCCCTTCTTTCCAAATCTCATAACCCTCTTCCAGGGAGATATTCATAAGAACACTTTATCACCCACTTCAAACTCTAGGTTTTTTCTTCGGTTGTCGGCATAACTTTTCTGTCGACTCTGAGCTGCTCTTATGTGTTGTTGAATAGATCTGACCTTTTCTGCCATTTCATCAACGAGATCAGGTCCTAATAGCTTTCTTTCCCCAACTTCATCCCAACAAGTTGAAGTCCTGCATTTCTTTCCATAGAGAGCTTCATAAGGAGCCATCTGAATACTGGAGTGAAAGCTATTATTATAAGAAAATTCCACCAAAGGTAGGTGTTGATCCCAACCTCCTTTGAAATCCATAGAGCAAGCTCTCAACATATCTTCTAGGGTTTGAATTGTTCTCTCAGACTGACCGTCTGTCTGGGGATGATAAGCAGTGCTGAAACTTAACTCTCTATCCAGAGTATGCTGAAGACTTCGCCAGAACTTCGAGGTAAATCTCGGATCCCGATCAGATATAATAGAAAGTGGTACTCCATGCAATCTTACCACTTCCTTTACATATATCTTGGAAAGCTGATCTAGAGAGAAATCCTCTCTAATAGCAATGAAGTGTGCAGACTTTGTAAGACGATCAACTATGACCCAGATAGCATTATTTCCTTTGGAAGTTTTAGGAAGTCCTGTGACAAAGTCCATAGTGATGTTTTCCCATTTCCATTCGGGTATGGGTAATGGTTGTAACATCCCTTTAGACTTTTGTCTCTCAGCTTTAACTTGTTGACAAACCAACCATCGAGAGACATATTCAGCAACATCTCTTTTCATGCCATCCCACCAGAAGTACTCTTTCAGGTCCCTATACATCTTCTTGCTTCTAGGATGAATAGAGAATGAAGAACTATGAGCCTCATCCAGCAGCTCCTTCTTTAATTCGGGGATGGAAGGAACACAAACCCGATTCCTGAACTTTATTATCCCATCACAATCAAGTTTGAATTCAGGAACATTTCTCTCCTTCTTTTGTAACTCGACATCTTCTTTCGGTGCCTCTTTAATCTTCACATGTATAGATGATTGAACATTCATTTGAGAAAGATAAGATTTTTCCCCTTCCATTATAATTCCAAGATCCATCCTTTGTAAATCCATAAATATTGGATCTTTTGTGATCCTCATCATGGATAAACTAGCATGGTCTTGTAGACTTAATGCATATGCCACCTTGTTTGCTTTCCCAGGGTGGTAATGGATTGAGCAGTCATAATCCTTAATCAGCTCCAACCATCTTATTTGGCGCATATTCAGCTCCTTTTGTGTGAAAATATACTTTAAACTTTTATGATCAGTATAAATATCACACCTTTCACCATAAAGGTAATGCCTCCAAATCTTTAATGCAAAGATTACCGCAGCCAACTCCAAATCATGTGTTGGGTAATTTTGCTCATGGATTTTCAACTGTCGTGAGGCATAAGCTATCACCATATCATTTTGCATAAGAACACACCCCAATCCCTTCTTGGATGCATCACTGTAGATCACAAACCTTTCTCCACTACAAGGCAGTGTGAGCACAGGTGCACTGGATAACCTTCTTTTAAACTCCTTGAAATTCTCTTCACATTCCTCTGTCCAGACAAACTTAACTCCTTTCCGAGTCAACTTGGTGAGTGGATTAGATAATCGTGAAAAATCTTTTACAAAACGTCGATAATATCCAGCCAAACCAAGAAAACTTCGAATCTCAGTTACTGTTGTTGGTCTCGACCATCTTTCGATAACCTCTGTTTTTGCTGGATCCAGAGATATCCCCTCTTTTGAGATTATGTGACCCAAAAATGCAACTTTTTGAAGCCAAAATTCACACTTGGTAAATTTGGCATAAAGCTTCTCCTTTCTCAGGGTCTTCAATATAATTCTCAAGTGATCTTCATGCTCTTCCTTTCTCTTTGAATAGACAAGAATATCGTCTATAAAGACTACCACAAATTGATCAATATATTCTCTAAAGACTCTATTCATTAGATCCATGAAGATAGCAGGGGCATTAGTAAGACCAAATGGCATCACTATAAATTCATAGTGTCCATACCTTGTACGAAAAGCTGTCTTTGGTATATCCTCCCTTTTGACCCTTAATTGATGATACCCTGAATGAAGATCAATCTTGGAAAAGTATTGAGCTCCGCGTAGTTGGTCAAATAAGTCATCAATGCGTGGGAGAGGATATTTGTTCTTGATAGTGATCTTGTTAAGTTCTCGATAATCAATGCAGAGTCTCATTGATCCATCTTTCTTCTTAACAAATAGAACAGGTGCTCCCCAAGGTGACGCACTAGGGCGTATGAATCCCTTATCAAGATTCTCTTGGATTTGCTTCTTCAATTCCTGCAACTCAATTGGGGCCATTCTATAAGGTGTCTTTGAAATAGGCAAAGCACCCGGTATGAGTTCTATTTAAAACTCAACTTCACGATTTGGTGGAAGACCCGGTAATTCCTCCTGAAAGACATCATCAAACTCCCATACAATGGGCATATTATTAATCGTGAGTTTCTCACCAACCATTTGAGATAAATATCCTTCATTTAGTGGAATCAATACCCATAAGATGGAAGAAATTTCCACTGGAAGGTTATGTTCATCCTTGCATTGATAGACGATCGTAGATTGATCTGGAATATGAAATGTGACTTCCCTTCTTTGGCAATTGATATGAGCTCCATGTAGAGAAAGTCAATCCATGCCAAGAATCACATCAAATTCCACTAAAGGAAGGATCACAAGATTTGCAGGAATCACTTTCCCACAAACTTCGATCGGAGAAGAATTATAAACTTTTGATGCGACTGTTGTGCCATTAGGTGTTGTCACAGCTAACTCAACATCTAATTGTTGAGGTAATACGGTGATACCCTTAGAAAATTCTTTAGAAATAAAAGAGTGGGTGGATCCAGAATCAAATAAAACATTTGCTACTTTAGAGTGGATGGTAAGTGTACCATTCACCACTTTTTTATTGTACTCCACATCGCTGATAGAAATTGCATGTGACTTTCCTTTGTCTTTAGCCTTAAGATTTTGTTGACGTCGACCATCATCATCAACCCTTGGATTTGGGCATTGATTGGCATAATGCCCCATCTCCTTGCACTTGAAACATTGAAGTGTACTAGGTTCATTCTGTGTATCCCTTCCTTTGTTTGCATCATTAGACATCTTCTTCCCATTATCGCGGCATTCAAATGCCCGATAACCATCCTTTCCACATTTAAAACATTTACTTTTCCCTTTAAGACAGCTCCCTCCATGTTTTTTTCCACACTTTGAGCATAAGGGAAAGCTCATCTTCTTTTCAGTGTGCTCTTTAGATTTTCCTTTGAATTCCATCTTCCTCTTCTTATCAAACCCATGTGACTGATGGGTTATTCCAATCTCCATCTCGACTTTGAGAGCACATCAAACGATTTCCTCGTAGCTATTGAAGTCCCTTATGGATAACGCCCTTCGAGGAATTGGTTTTAATCCACTAAAGAATCGATCGATCTTACTCTCAAGTTGGATAATAATACCAGAAGCGTACCTTGCAAGTCTTGTAAAATTTGCTTCATAGGTACCAACAGATTCATCATCCCTTTGCTTCAGTTCAAGAAACCCTTTCTCCATCTTTGTTCGGAGAATACGAGGGAAGTACTTATTGAAAAATAAGTTCTTGAACTCGTCCCATTCCATAGACTCAATTTCATCCCTTTGCCTAATATTCTTAATAAGATTCCACCATTGATCAGCATCTCCTTCCAAACGATACACTGCTAGGATGACTTTATCATGTTCAGAACATTGAAGAACTGAAAATATCTTGTCAGTAGTACAAATCCATTATTCAGCAACTAATGGATCAGTAGACCCACTGAAAGAAGGTGGACTCTGCCTCATGAAGGATTCAACAGAATGTTGCTCCTTCCTTTGCTCGTTTGGAAGTCCTGCATGATTCATAGCTTGAGAAAGTTGTGTGAGCATGGCTACAAGATTTTGCATTCCAGCTCCCATATCGTTTGGTTGCTCAGGGGGAAAATCATTGCATTTCCCATCGCATTCCGCATTAACACGGTTCCTTTGGGTTCCATCCATTGACTAAAACCAAGAAGAATAGTGTGAGCAACACTAATTATAATAGGAAAAGCACATAATCAAGGATAAAATTTCACACTTAAGGTTTTATCCTAGGGTATTCATGGCCATTTCTAAAACACTAAGATTGTGTTCTATGCTTAAACTTATCCTTAGGCTTCTTACTAGGGCTTTCACATCTTAGTTTCCAAAGGTTGACTATACCTTTCCTCTGATACCAACTATAACGACCCATACTTTACATACATTGTTAATACTTCAAAATTGAAGCACACTTATTACAACATATGACAAAACCACAATGGACCGTATAGGTATAGTGTCTTTAGAAACTGGGAAACATAAACAACTCGTTCATAAATCTTCTACAGTGTCTCCCATTTATTTCATCATATCTAGGGTCCCTTTTAGCATATTCTACTTAATATCCATCTTCCTGACCTGGGGAAAAGAAAACATAAAAGGGTGAGCTCAAATGCTCAGCAAGGGCAAATAATGGAAATAAAAATCATATCATATCTTTTTGAAAATCAAAACCTGCAAAAGAGATCATAATATCTTAACATGGAATAAATCATAGAAGTGAAAATGAGATCCCCATAATCATAACATAAAACTTGAAACTTTGTGGCATGCACACATAATCATGGAAAATCATTTCTTGTTAGTCATGACTCATTGCCAAGACTATCTTAGTGGACAAAGTCCCTTTCTGAACCGAGTTCACTCCTCGTTTCAGTCCTGTATCACTGAACCGAAATAACCTTCCGTTCCAGCCATGTCTATCTCATGAGATATAAAATCTTTACCCAATGCATTGGAGGGAGATATAGGTCCCACCCATCTTATAATGAATCCTTTCTTATGTGTGCCACATAATCATAAATCATACATCATCGCATAACCCATGTAATAAAAAATGGGATTCTTAAACAACATGACATCATAAAACAATTCATATAAGATAAAGGAATTCATAAAAATGTTTCCATCACAACATAATCAAATCCATGTAATAATAGGGATAACAACAGAACCCTTTATTATCTTAGATGGAAAATAATTTTGATAAAACACTTGAACTCCATTCTTGAGGAAAATATCCTTTCTTCTTCAAAAACATTTTTCCTTTCATAACATGTCATACAACTTTAAAATAAAATAAGTTGATTAAAAATAAACTTGAAAACTTGTAAAGGAAGCTTCTTGGAAATAATGTTTTAAAAATCCATTCATGCCGTATAATTTAAAAAAACATTCTTCGTACTTTTGTCAGAAAAGTCAAAAAGTACCTCGTACGACAAAAGATTCATTTCATACATATTACTAAAAACTCACCGAAGGGTAAAAATGGATTTAAACAATTGTAGGTGGATTGAAATAACATTACATATTGATGAAACATGGATGTGGATGATAAAATACACCCCAGTAAATACTTACGAATAAACAATCTCGGATAAAAATGAGATTGTGATATTTCCCTTACCTTAGGTCCGATTAGCTTTGTACGTGTCCAAAGCTCCTGTGTAATGGATTAAATAATGTTATTGACTTATTCCAGAATCATACATATTGATATGATATCATATATGGTCATATTCTTAGCTTCTTGTTAGTAATATTTCATTGTTACTTTTTACTCGGGTCTTTATTGCCTTTTGTTCTTATGCGTGTTTTCCCGAATACATTCTTATTCTTCTTTTAAGGTTATAGATACCTTATATCCAGAATGGTATTAGAGTAACATATATCATATTTATTCATTAAATTCATTTATATAATTACTATGTAATTATGATCATGTAGAACGAGTCGCATCACATCGTGGAGACAGTATTCCGTACGTACGCACGAGTGATGATATCATTCCTATGATCGTGGAACTGTATTGGAGTATATATATATTATTTCCGTATCAATATTACTTTATAATAATCATAAATAGTTACTCATTACACCATTATACCCATCCTTGTAAAGTGATGGTGGAAAAATAGATTACATTACAGCGTGGAGACGGTATTCCGTACGTACGCACGCGCGGTGATTTCATTTTTCCGTAGGATGAATAGAAGGTAAATTAGGGTTGTTTAATATTTATAATAACATATCAGTATGTGAGTAATACTGATGTTATTACTTTATCATTAAACAACTAAAGAAGAAGAAGTTGAAGAAGAAAGAAATTGAAAAGATCGGTAATAGATATTACCTCTTCTTTGGAACGCCTCTTTGAATCCTACACTTAGGGAACTAAGATTGGTCTTTGAAGAAGACCAGGACCTCTAGGATTATTCTAGGGAAGTGGAGAGGAGAACATGGCAGGGGTTGGCCGAGCTTGAGTGCTCAAATTGGTGTGAGGAGGAGGGGGAGGAGGTGCCCTTTTATAAGGGAGGAGAGGGGCACCTTAGGAATATCTCAAAATATTAATTTATATTAAAGTCAAAATCGGTTTATAATGGCTCCAAAGGGTCTTATTTCGAAGATAAGGTGGGGATGGGTCGAAATCCTATCAACCAATAGGATTTATACAAGTTTAGGGTATTATTTTAACCTTATCAATTAGATTTAACTCTACGTTAAATAATTTAACTTTTACCGTGTCTTTTTTTTTTCTTTCACTATATGGTTAATACACTTACTATAACATGCCAAAAGAACCCCAAATTGTTTATTATTAATATATATATCCTTATCTAAGTCATTTCGCAGAACCTTAGATTTTTAGGAATACAATAACAATTAATAATATAATATTTGATTTAAAAACTATTTTGTGTCAATTTTGACACTATTTGATATATGATTTTTGTGAAAGTCATAACAGAATTATATGTTCGAACCAAGTTGATTAAATCAAAATTAATATATCATAGTAACCTAGAAAATTATTGGAATTCATAAAAAGTCTTAAATTACATTTATTTTGGTATTTATATTATCAATTATGTCAATATTTCATTAATAAGATAATTACTGCATCATCATTGTGTCATAAATAAATTAAATTATTTGATGTCTAAAAATTACAAATAAAATACCATCATGTAGGAAATATTTTTATCTTTCTAATGAATATTTACAATCGAATTTATCTTATGTATAACCCCATATTAAAAATGATTTACTTATTAAACTTTGATTTTAACTATTTTAACCCTTCTTTAAATAAATTAATAATAAATGTCCTAATCTAATCCAAGTGGGCCTAAATGGTCATATTTTATTCCTATGTTTGTTTTTGGTCGAATTAAACTTGTCCAATAGAATTAGGACATGTGTTAGGGTAATATTAATATCATATTTACCCTTAGTTACCCTATTTACTATTAACTGCGGTAAAAATAGTAAAAAATTACTATTCACCAAAAAATTATTTTTATCTCATTGAACCACATTTTACTTACTGATATCAACCGTGTCTGTCGGATTTTCGAAATTCCATTCACAGAAGTGGTAAAATTAAGTTTTATGAAAAATTCAGTTTTTAACCTACCACTTAGTGGTTTCACTATTCATCAAAAATTGAAAGTTTTCAGAAAAATACCAAAATTTCACCCTAGGCTAATTTTGATATTCTGAATCCAAAAATGAAGTCTATGTTGAAAAATAAAATTTATAAAATTTCTAAAAGTGGTTATTACTATTCATAACGGCTAGTTTTAATAGCATATTGTTGTTTAGTGAAACTCGGTATTGCGTACGACGCAAGCTATCGAGGAAGGTCGTGATTGCGTGTAAAGCAAGCCAAGAAAGTGTTGTGTAGAAAAAGATTCCTTTGATGATTCATATAACATAAAAGTCTCAGGTGTTACATTCTACCCCCCTTAAAAAGAATTTCGCCCTCGAAATTCGTCACTTTGTAACAAACAGATGAGGATACTTCTCCCTCATCATATCCTCAAGCTCCCAAGTAGCTTCTTCAAGTTGGTGGTTCCTCCATAAAACTTTCACCAAGCGAGTGGTCTTGTTTCGTAGGACTTTTTCGCAACGATCCAGAATCTTTATCGGCTGTTCTTCATAAGAATGATCTTGCTCCAGCGGTAAAACTTCTGAGCTGAGTACATGTGAAGGATCTGGTATGTACTTTCTCAGGAGAGATACATGGAACACATCGTGAACTTGAGAGAGATTCGGTGGAAGCGCCAATCGGTAAGCTACCTTCCCAACACGATCCAGTATTTCTAAAGGACCGATATATCTAGGGCTCAACATCCCCTTCTTTCCAAATCTCATAACCCTCTTCCAGGGAGATATTCATAAGAACACTTTATCACCCACTTCAAACTCTAGGTTTTTTCTTCGGTTGTCGGCATAACTTTTCTGTCGACTCTGAGCTGCTCTTATGTGTTGTTGAATAGATCTGACCTTTTCTGCCATTTCATCAACGAGATCAGGTCCTAATAGATTTCTTTCCCCAACTTCATCCCAACAAGTTGAAGTCCTGCATTTCTTTCCATAGAGAGCTTCATAAGGAGCCATCTGAATACTGGAGTGAAAGCTATTATTATAAGAAAATTACACCAAAGGTAGGTGTTGATCCCAACCTCCTTTGAAATCCATAGAGCAAGCTCTCAACATATCTTCTAGGGTTTGAATTGTTCTCTCAGACTGACCGTCTGTCTGGGGATGATAAGCAGTGCTGAAACTTAACTCTCTATCCAGAGTATGCTGAAGACTTCGCCAGAACTTCGAGGTAAATCTCGGATCCCGATCAGATATAATAGAAAGTGGTACTCCATGCAATCTTACCACTTCCTTTACATATATCTTGGCAAGCTGATATAGAGAGAAATCCTCTCTAATAGCAATGAAGTGTGCAGACTTTGTAAGACGATCAACTATGACCCAGATAGCATTATTTCCTTTGGAAGTTTTAGGAAGTCCTGTGACAAAGTCCATAGTGATGTTTTCCCATTTCCATTCGGGTATGGGTAATGGTTGTAACATCCCCTTAGACTTTTGTCTCTCAGCTTTAACTTGTTGACAAACCAACCATCGAGAGACATATTCAGCAACATCTCTTTTCATGCCATCCCACCAGAAGTACTCTTTCAGGTCCCTATACATCTTCGTGCTTCTAGGATGAATAGAGAATGAAGAACTATGAGCCTCATCCAGCAGGTCCTTCTTTAATTCGGGGATGGAAGGAACACAAACCCGATTCCTGAACTTTATTATCCCATCACAATCAAGTTTGAATTCAGGAACATTTCTCTCCTTCTTTTGTAACTCGACATCTTCTTTCTGTGCCTCTTTAATCTTCACATGTATAGATGATTGAACATTCATTTGAGAAAGATAAGATTTTTCCCCTTCCATTATAATTCCAAGATCCATCCTTTGTAAATCCATAAATATTGGATCTTTTGTGATCCTCATCATGGATAAACTAGCATGGTCTTGTAGACTTAATGCATATGCCACCTTGTTTGCTTTCCCAGGGTGGTAATGGATTGAGTAGTCATAATCCTTAATCAGCTCCAACCATCTTATTTGGCGCATATTCAGCTCCTTTTGTGTGAAAATATACTTTAAACTTTTATGATCAGTATAAATATCACACCTTTCACCATAAAGGTAATGCCTCCAAATCTTTAATGCAAAGATTACCGCAGCCAACTCCAAATCATGTGTTGGGTAATTTTGCTCATGGATTTTCAACTGTCGTGAGGCATAAGCTATCACCATATCATTTTGCATAAGAACACACCCCAATCCCTTCTTGGATGCATCACTGTAGATCACAAACCTTTCTCCACTACAAGGCAGTGTGAGCACAGGTGCACTGGATAACCTTCTTTTAAACTCCTTGAAATTCTCTTCACATTCCTCTGTCCAGACAAACTTAACTCCTTTCCGAGTCAACTTGGTGAGTGGATTAGATAATCGTGAAAAATCTTTTACAAAACGTCGATAATATCCAGCCAAACCAAGAAAACTTCGAATCTCAGTTACTGTTGTTGGTCTCGACCATCTTTCGATAACCTCTGTTTTTGCTGGATCCAGAGATATCCCCTCTTTTGAGATTATGTGACCCAAAAATGCAACTTTTTGAAGCCAAAATTCACACTTGGTAAATTTGGCATAAAGCTTCTCCTTTCTCAGGGTCTTCAATATAATTCTCAAGTGATCTTCATGCTCTTCCTTGCTCTTTGAATAGACAAGAATATCGTCTATAAAGACTACCACAAATTGATCAATATATTCTCTAAAGACTATATTCATTAGATCCATGAAGATAGCAGGGGCATTAGTAAGACCAAATGGCATCACTATAAATTCATAGTGTCCATACCTTGTACGGAAAGCTGTCTTTGGTATATCCTCCCTTTTGACCCTTAATTGATGATACCCTGAACGAAGATCAATCTTGGAAAAGTATTGAGCTCCGCGTAGTTGGTCAAATAAGTCATCAATGCGTGGGAGAGGATATTTTTTCTTGATAGTGATCTTGTTAAGTTCTCGATAATCAATGCAGAGTCTCATTGATCCATCTTTCTTCTTAACAAATAGAACAGGTGCTCCCCAAGGTGACGCACTAGGGCGTATGAATCCCTTATCAAGATTCTCTTGGATTTGCTTCTTCAATTCCTGCAACTCAATTGGGGCCATTCTATAAGGTGTCTTTGAAATAGGCAAAGCACCCGGTATGAGTTCTATTTAAAACTCAACTTCACGATTTGGTGGAAGACCCGGTAATTCCTCCTGAAAGACATCATCAAACTCCCATACAATGGGCATATTATTAATCGTGAGTTTCTCACCAACCATTTGAGATAAATATCCTTCATTTAGTGGAATCAATACCCATAAGATGGAAGAAATTTCCACTGGAAGGTTATGTTCATCCTTGCATTGATAGACGATCGTAGATTGATCTGGAATATGAAATGTGACTTCCCTTCTTTGGCAATTGATATGAGCTCCATGTAGAGAAAGCCAATCCATGCCAAGAATCACATCAAATTCCACTAAAGGAAGGATCATAAGATTTGCAGGAATCACTTTCCCACAAACTTCGATCGGAGAAGAATTATAAACTTTTGATGCGACTGTTGTGCCATTAGGTGTTGTCACACCTAACTCAACATCTAATTGTTGAGGTAATACGGTGATACCCTTAGAAAATTCTTTAGAAATAAAAGAGTGGGTGGATCCAGAATCAAATAAAACATTTGCTACTTTAGAGTGGATGGTAAGTGTACCATTCACCACTTTTTTATTGTACTCCACATCGCTGATAGAAATTGCATGTGACTTTCCTTTGTCTTTAGCCTTAATATTTTGTTGACGTCGACCATCATCATCAACCCTTGGATTTGGGCATTGATTGGCATAATGCCCCATCTCCTTGCACTTGAAACATTTAAGTGTACTAGGTTCATTCTGTGTATCCCTTCCTTTGTTTGCATCATTAGACATCTTCTTCCCATTATCGCGGCATTCAAATGCCCGATAACCATCCTTTCCACATTTAAAACATTTACTTGTCCCTTTAAGACAGCTCCCTCCATGTTTTTTTCCACACTTTGAGCATAAGGGAAAGCTCATCTTCTTTTCAGTGTGCTCTTTAGATTTTCCTTTGAATTCCATCTTCCTCTTCTTATCAAACCCATGTGACTGATGGGTTATTCCAATCTCCATCTCGACTTTGAGAGCACATCAAACGATTTCCTCATAGCTATTGAAGTCCCTTATGGCTAACACCCTTCGAGGACTTGGTTTTAATCCACTAAAGAATCGATCGATCTTACTCTCAAGTTGGATAATAATACCAGAAGCGTACCTTGCAAGTCTTGTAAAATTTGCTTCATAGGTACCAACAGATTCATCATCCCTTTGCTTCAGTTCAAGAAACCCTTTCTCCATCTTTGTTCGGAGAATACGAGGGAAGTACTTATTGAAAAATAAGTTCTTGAACTCGTCCCATTCCATAGACTCAATTTCATCCCTTTGCCTAATATTCTTAATAAGATTCCACCATTGATCAGCATCTCCTTCCAAACGATACACTGCTAGGATGACTTTATCATGTTCAGAACATTGAAGAACTGAAAATATCTTGTCAGTAGTACAAATCCATTATTCAGCAACTAATGGATCAGTAGACCCACTGAAAGAAGGTGGACGCTGCCTCATGAAGGATTCAACAGAATGTTGCTCCTTCCTTTGCTCGTTTGGAAGTCCTGTATGATTCATAGCTTGAGAAAGTTGTGTGAGCATGGCTACAAGATTTTGCATTCCAGCTCCCATATCGTTTGGTTGCTCAGGGGGAAAATCATTGCATTTCCCATCGCATTCCGCATTAACACGGTTCCTTTGGGTTCCATCCATTGACTAAAACCAAGAAGAATAGTGTGAGCAACACTAATTATAATAGGAAAAGCACATAATCAAGGATAAAATTTCACACTTAAGGTTTTATCCTAGGGTATTCATGGCCATTTCTAAAACACTAAGATTGTGTTCTATGCTTAAACTTATCCTTAGGCTTCTTACTAGGGCTTTCACATCTTAGTTTCCAAAGGTTGACTATACCTTTCCTCTGATACCAACTATAACGACCCATACTTTACATACATTGTTAATACTTCAAAATTGAAGCACACTTATTACAACATATGACAAAACCACAATGGACCGTATAGGTATAGTGTCTTTAGAAACTGGGAAACATAAACAACTCGTTCATAAATCTTCTACAGTGTCTCCCATTTATTTCATCATATCTAGGGTCCCTTTTAGCATATTCTACTTAATATCCATCTTCCTGACCTGGGGAAAAGAAAACATAAAAGGGTGAGCTCAAATGCTCAGCAAGGGCAAATAATGGAAATAAAAATCATATCATATCTTTTTGAAAATCAAAACCTGCAAAAGAGATCATAATATCTTAACATGGAATAAATCATAGAAGTGAAAATGAGATCCCCATAATCATAACATAAAACTTGAAACTTTGTGGCATGCACACATAATCATGGAAAATCATTTATTGTTAGTCATGACTCATTGCCAAGACTATCTTAGTTGACAAAGTCCCTTTCTGAACCGAGTTCACTCCTCGTTTCAGTCCTGTATCACTGAACCGAAATAACCTTCCGTTCCAGCCATGTCTGTCTCATGAGATATAAAATCTTTACCCAATGCATTGGAGGGAGATATAGGTCCCACCCATCTTATAATGAATCCTTTCTTATGTGTGCCACGTAATCATAAATCATACATCATCGCATAACCCATGTAATAAAAAATGGGATTCTTAAACAACATGACATCATAAAACAATTCATATAAGATAAAGGAATTCATAAAAATGTTTCCATCACAACATAATCAAATCCATGTAATAATAGGGATAACAACAGAACCCTTTATTATCTTAGATGGAAAATAATTTTGATAAAACACTTGAACTCCATTCTTGAGGAAAATATCCTTTCTTCTTCAAAAACATTTTTCCTTTCATAACATGTCATACAACTTTAAAATAAAATAAGTTGATTAAAAATAAACTTGAAAACTTGTAAAGGAAGCTTCTTGGAAATAATGTTTTAAAAATCCATTCATGCCGTATAAGTTAAAAAAAACATTCTTCGTACTTTTGTCAGAAAAGTCAAAAAGTACCTCGTACGACAAAAGATTCCTTTCATACATATTACTAAAAACTCACCGAAGGGTAAAAATGGATTTAAACAATTGTAGGTGGATTGAAATAATATTACATATTGATGAAACATGGATGTGGATGATAAAATACACCCCAGTAAATACTTACGAATAAACAATCGCGGATAAAAATGAGATTGTGATATTTACCTTACCTTAGGTCCGATTAGCTTTGTACGTGTCCGAAGCTCCTGTATAATGGTTTAAATAATGTTATTGACTTATTCCAGAATCATACATATTTATATGATATCATATATGGTCATATTCTTAGCTTCTTGTTAGTAATATTTCATTGTTACTTGTTACTCGGGTCTTTATTGCCTTTTGTTCTTATGCGTGTTTTGCCGAATACATTCTTATTCTTCTTTTAAGGTTATAGATACCTTATATCCAGAATGGTATTAGTGTAACATATATCATATTTATTCATTCAATTCATTTATATAATTACTATGTAATTATGATCATGTAGAACGAGTCGCATCACATCGTGGAGACGGTATTCCGTACGTACGCACGAGTGATGATATCGTTCCTATGATCGTGGAACTGTATTGGAGTATATATATATTATTTCAGTATCAATATTACTTTATAATAATCATAAATAGTTACTCATTACACCATTATACCCATCCTTGTAAAGTGATGGTGGAAAAATAGATTACACCATGGCGTGGAGACGGTATTCCGTACGTACGCACGCGCGGTGATTTCATTTTTCCGTAGGATGGATAGAAGGTAAATTAGGGTTGTTTCATATTTATAATAACATATGAGTATGTTAGTAATACTGATGTTATTACTTTATCATGAAACAACTAAAGAAGAAGAAGTTGAAGAAGAAAGAAATTGAAAAGATCGGTAATGGATATTACCTCTTCTTTGGAACGCCTCTTTGAATCCTCCACTTAGGGAACTAAGATTGGTCTTTGAAGAAGACCAGGAACTCTAGGATTATTCTAGGGAAGTGGAGAGGAGAAAATGGTATGGGTTGGCCAAGCTTGAGTGCTCAAATTGGTGTGAGGAGGAGGGGGAGGAGGTGCCCTTTTATAAGGGAGGAGA
The DNA here is from genome assembly GCA_963277665.1 of Viscum album. Taxonomy (NCBI): domain Eukaryota; kingdom Viridiplantae; phylum Streptophyta; class Magnoliopsida; order Santalales; family Viscaceae; genus Viscum; species Viscum album. The sequence continues at coordinate 1,583,231,800 of OY728141.1, read as the reverse complement.
GGGGCACCTTAGGAATATCTCAAAATATTATTTTATATTAAAGTCAAAATCGGTTTATAATGGCTCAAAAGGGTCTTATTTCGAAGATAAGGTGGGTATGGGTCGCAATCCTCTCAACCAATAGGATTTAGACAAGTTTAGGGTATTATTTTAACCTTATCAATTAGATTTAACTCTAAGTTAAATAATTTAACTTTTACCGTGTCTTTTTATTTTCTTTCACTATATGGTTAATACACTTACTATAACATGTCAAAAGAACCCCAAATTGTTTATTATTAATATATATATCCTTATCTAAGTCATTTGGCCGAACCTTATATTTTTAGGAATACAATAACAATTAATAATATAATATTTGATTTAAAAACTATTTTGTGTCAATTTTGACACTATTTGATATATGGTTTTTGTGAAAGTCATAACAGAATTATATGTTCAAACCAAGTTGATTAAATCAACATTAATATATCATAGTCACCTATAAAATTAGTGGAATTCATAAAAAGTCTTAAATTACATTTATTTTGGTATTTATATTATCAATTATGTCAATATTTCATTAATAAGATAATTACTGCATCATCTTTGTGTCATAAATAAATTAAATTATATGATGTCTAAAAATTACAAATAAAATACCATCATGTAAGAAATCTTTTTAGATTTCTAATGAATATTTACAATCGAATTTATCTTATGTATACCCCCATATTAAAAATTATTTACTTATTAAACTTTGATTTTAACTATTTTAACCCTTCTTTAAATAAGTTAATAATAAATGTCCTAATCTAATCCAAGTGGGCCTAAATTTTCATATTTTATTCCTAAGTTTGTTTTTGGTCGAATTACACTTGTCCAATAGAATTAGGACATGTGTTAGGGTAATATTAATATCATATTTACCCTTAGTTACCCTATTTACTATTAACTGCGGTAAAAATAGTAAAAAGTTACTATTCACAAAAAAATTATTTTTATCTCATTGAACCACATTTTACTTACTGATATCAACCGTGTCTATCGGATTTTTGAAATTCCATTCATAGAAGCGGTAAAATTAAGTTTTATGAAAAATTCAGTTTTTAACCTACCACTTAGTGGTTTCACTATTCATCAAAAATTGAAAGTTTTCAGAAAAATACCATAATTTCAACCTAGGCTAATTTCGATATTCTGAATCCAAAAATGAAGTCTATTTTGAAAAATAAAATTTATAAAATTTCAAAAAGTGGTTATTACTATTCATAACGGCTAGTTTTAATAGCATATTGTTGTTTAGTGAAACTCGGTATTGCGTACGACGCAAGCTATCAAGGAAGGTTGCGATTGCGTGTAAAGCAAGCCAAGCAAGTGTTGTGTAGAAAAAGATTCCTTTGATGATTAATATAACATAAAAGTCTCAGGTGTTACACTAGGACAGGCTTGATCCTTGCCTATCAACATCTATTTTGTAATTTCCTAGATTTGGATCATCATCCTCTTGATCCGAATAGAATCCATAAGGAAAACAGTGTTTGTTCAAACTATCTCACCTATACTCATAGTCCCACATCTCAAACAATCCTTGTTAATAGATGGTGGTTCCCATATTTCAAACTCATTCAATGGTTAATCCTTCATCTTTTTCACCCCATCTTTGACTAGTATGAGTGTGGAACCTATGTTTTTAATATGTTCAACAGTTGTTTCCACACTCATTGTTCTTTTTCCTCTTACCATCTACATCTTGGAAGCCACGATTTACATTCTTGGGACTATATAAAAGTCCTCTTATTTTTTCCCTTATTGTGTTTTCTTCTTCAAACAATGGTAACTTTATACTGCTCCTTGTTTTTCACATCAAGCATGGCTCGCATGGGCTTAAGAGTAGGGTAGGAGTTTTGTTGAGAAAGGTTGAGAAACAATGGATCCTACTTAGTCCAAACTCTATTAACATAAACTATGATCCCATGTCCAAGCATCTTGACTTTAGGATATGTGAAAGTGTCCACAGGAATGTTTCATGTTGTTTAGTGTCTCCTTAAATCTTAAATCATATTGGGATTCCACTATTTTGTGCCACATATGTTCTTTTCGGAGATTCAACCCTATTTGTTATAAACTCTATGACCATAATCTTGGATCACAGTTCAAATAATCAAGACAAAAAATTATATACAGTTTTCCATAGAAATTCTCAGTGATGCATCAGGTCTTATTGGACCCTGATTCATGTCTGGTAATCCATCCTCCAAGCCACAAAAGCTCTTTATAGGCACACAACCTATGGTCTAAGTGTTATGACCTTAAACTATTCACCATCCATGTTATAAGAATTATAACCGTAACGATTTTCAACCCATGTCCTAATTATTATGAACTTAAATTTTTCACCACCCTTGTTCCCAGCATTATGACCTTAATACTATTTTCAACCCATAGTCCAAGAATTATTACCTTGAAATATCTACACATCCTATTCCAAGAATTATGAACATAAACTATTTTTGAGTTCTTGGTCAAACTCTTATGACTGTAAATTTTACAAAGAAAGATGCACATAAATATTTCATGTTGAAATCCCAGAGAAGAACCATGAGAAAAATTTAAACCCTCACCTACCAAATCACTCTCCCAACAAGAAAAAGAATACAGGAATAAATAATAAGGGTGAAAAAAATAGTGTCACCCACCTTCACCGACAACAAAAACCTCATTGTGCTTGATGAACCAATCATTTTTGTAATAAGTTAGAGCCAAATATCATCTCCCTTTTCTTCATAATCTCATATATGAGGTTCCTCTAATTATGTTTCTCGTCTATGCATCCCAGTACCCTAGGAAATGGTATTTGTTTACATAAATTCATAAATCATGGACACAAGAAGTTAAACAATGATGCAAACATCCAAATCACATGATGTTAAACTGTATAATGTATCTTCCTCACCATAAGGTATTAAATTTTATATTCAATTTCTTAGCCACAAGAACTTAAAAAACACACCCATCATCCTCATTAAATTATGTGAAACTAAGAATCATATTAGGTATTCACCTAAGAATATTATTTCCCAATCAATGTTTTTCATCTACCATATCAAGTTCATTAAACGCCGCATTGAATCCAAGATAACTCACCCCTTAGATGATGAGTCTGAATTTAATTCAGACGGATGAGCCTACAAAATGTTCTCAGATCCATGGTTTTATGATCTCGAGTGTATGAAAATCCATATAAAAATTATACCAATACATCCTCATGCATTGTGTCTCACTAGATTTTGATCCCTGTCATATTTCATGTCTGAATGCTGCCCCCTATAGGAAATAGTTCTTAGACACACTGGATCCCCTACCATCTTAAGAACATGACCCCAATGAATTAGAAAGATAGTTTGAGATTGGTCTTAGGTTTTTAACATTTTCAATGGTATATCATCATTTTTCCCCTTCCTTCGAAAAATGATAACGAAAACTATTTTTCAAATATCTCCAGCCATCATCCTCAATTGTTAGGACATCCATTTTTGTGTTCCAAATACAAGGCATCTAGATTAAAAATATTTATCACTTTCGTTTTTTTAAGAAGAATTAAATTCCCCTTGAATTATCCCACTTGTTCACTAAATCACATTGAAAATAATGTCATTAATGTAGATAGACTCACTCTCTAACCAAGGTTTTCTTGGTTAGGACACTCTCAGTGGTCAATAAATAGTATAGAATCCAAGTGTTCAACCATTATCTATCTCTTTCATATGAATAAGAAAAATTCTATTTGTTCATTTTTCCCCACACTGAGCATGACTCATTTGTGATAAGGTATTTTTTTCATGTAAATATGATCGAATTGTGGAGAAAACATCACATTTGAGAGCATATAATGTTTAAAACAAACCATTCCAATAGTTCAGGAGGGGAATCCACATGTTTAAGCCACTACTTTATTTCAAGATAATATAAAACCCAATAAATCTCAATCTTGTTGGCTATGCATTTGAGCTCATCCAGCCTCTGTTGGGTAGCCTCTAGAGTTTGTTGTTGCTCCATCAAATCGGTTGCCTCCTCCTCGGCAGCAGAGAAAAAATCATTGGCCTTAATTGACACTCTATTATGTTTTGTTTGAAAAATGTATACCATGGATTACCCCTCTACTACCCTAGCCTCATCTACTACCCATTGAGTCATAAATTGGTAGATGATATCTTCTTGAGTGGTGACAATGATGGCAGGCTTCTATACTTTATCTCTTAGGTGAGTGATATACTCTTCATCTGCATAAAGAAACTCTCCCATACCATTATTCTTATTCATTGAAACATAAAAATACTATGAATCCACACTCTCTATTTCGATAATAATATACCAAAATAGTGCATGGAGACCTCTATAATCTACCCTACCAGTCCCCATGAAAACTATCCAATGACAGAGAGAAGCCACATTGCTTGGAAGATAATTTAGTGGACTGCAGGTGATGAAGTTCCTCACAATAATCTACACCTTGTGTTAGTTGAATTGGTTTTCCATATAAATTTTTGATCTGTAAAACATGATGTCCCCATGTGGTGTAGGATCATACTGAGGAAATGCTGCCAACACATTGGTTGTAGGATCATCTGTAGGAATTTTCTTGGGCAGGCTAATCCCTAAGCCTGGAGAAAAAGTATCCTCATCTGATCCTTTACCTAAGCGGGGATCCCCAAACACCCCCTATGGATCTCCCAAGGGAGGACCAAACACCATATCCTCCTCGACCACCTCCATAGGTGGCCCAATATTAACCACCTTTTTTAAAGACTCAGTTATGGTAGAAACCTATATTATTATTCTATTATTAGTGTCATATCAACCCCCTTTATTGGAGTACCAATCGTAAGATCCTACAACAATTATTTTTTTGGTATAAATAAAAAAACCTCCTCTACTACTCCCATCAAATACATAGTCTCAACCACCTCTTTTAGGACCATAGTGTCATCTTTCATTACCTCATCTATAGTGCTTGTTGATTCAAGCGTCAACACTGGAGGAAAACCCCCATAAATGTTTTGAACTACCTTTTAAGGTACAGGATTAGTTTAGCATGACCTATTATAGGTAAAACATTAAGGAAGAGGTTTAAAGGGTAAAGGCCTTACAAAAATGGTATAGCCTAACAAAAAACTCAAAATTATTCATTAGAAATCCCCCAGCCATCGAAAGCTACCGCATGTCCCGATGGGATGAGTCAATCCAGAAGGAAATAAAAAGGTTATAATAGTTTCAAGAATAAGTCACCAAATCCATACTTGGTAAGAAATTTTATCAGAAAATATTTAGGGTTTTTGAGATGACACCACAATCATAGGTGTCATCTAAAAATGAATGGTTGGCCACCTATGACCACCACATTAAGAGAATTCACTATTCCTACATCCCCTTCAGGAGTTAGGTTTTCTTGTTCATCTTATACATGAGGATCATCATAAATCCCTCATTTGTCTATGACCACTAATTTCTAAAAAATAACTATAGTTATAAAATGTCCTTGAAAGGTGTAAAATGGTCAAATCATGAAAGACTAGAAGTTTTACCTGACCAGCAGTCAAATTTTCATCCCTAGGGGATTCCGAATAGGGAACACTTCCATAGGAATCCTTTAATCCATTTTCTTAAACTGCTCTATTAGAAACACCTTCATTTGGTTGGTTAAGGGACACATGATTCCCTGAGAGTGGATCAAGTCTTCAATCTCCCTAAATTATTTCATTTCCATGTCTTATGGATCATGGAACCTTGCTCTCACATGGTCCAAACCAATAAGGTGAATATCATAAAAGTTGAGATGCTACCATATACCATAAAGAGAGGTTATTTTCATGTAGATTATTCATATTCCCAATGAATTGAGGAATAAAACATCATTATGAACATTTGGGTGTCAAAATTGATTCCCTAGACCCTTAACATGCACCATTGGAACTACTTTATAGGGTCAACCTTCTTCCCAAATCCTATTTCTAGGACGTTTTGATCTTTCTATCTATCCCAACCCTGATGTTTTCTCCTATACAATACAAGTCATTTTTTTATCCAAGGATGCTTTTCTAACATTTAGCTGGGCTCTGCCTCCACAACATGTCTTGTTCTCTGATCACCCCTGACCTCATTGTTATGGGACCCCTCCACCTCATTAGACTGGTTCATTGGTCTTCTCAGTATTTCACTATGATAATAACTTTCCAAGATTAGTTTGTACTCAGATATCATCCCATAGGCAGTAGTCGGTGGTGAAAAGTCATTCGTCGCTTTACAATCTTTACACATGAATATATAACATATCTATTAAAGGAATAAGAAGTGTTGATCAATGTGTAACCTCATATAAACCTTTTGAGTGAGTTTTTGTAGGCTTCAGAACTACTAGGAAAAATCGTGTGGGGTGTATGTATCGTAAATCACTTTATATTCAACCCTAGCCACCGATACCCCACCTTAGAATTCTAAGATTTATGACCACTACTCAATGGTCCATGTACCGTTATGAGTTGTAATTATAATGGGAAGGGGACACTAATTGAAAATGTAGCATCTCTCTAGCCAGATCCTTTCTAGGACACACCCTAATCCAATGTCAAGAGGCTGACTCCTGGTAATGTGGTGGTTCAACAGCTAGAAGATGGTGCTAGGATGAGATATGGGGTTTGGATATTCATATCCCCCAATATTTGTGGTGAACCAACCATATAAAAACTGGGGGTCCTACAGACATGGAAAGGTGCATTCCGTTGAATAATGTGGAAAAACACCTTTTATAATTCCAATAACATTGGGACTACAAGATGGATTTGTTTCACCATCATAAGTATCACCTCTATGATGAGGGTGCCCAACCGCATCCCATGCATGTATCCAAACTAGGATAATCCACCCACAAATAATCATGGAAATTAATTCCACTAACCTGACCACAGTAGCAGTGGGCTGCACACTGAAGCCCCACGGTTTCCACTAGTTCTCATCTAGGATCATCAAGTATTAGTTCTCCATGAATCATTGAAAACTATTTGGAAATTAGATTTTCCATCTAAGAATCTTGATCATGGACTCATTTAGGGAATAACTAAAATATTTCTTGAAGGGGATATCTTTTATCCTAGTTTTTTGTCACTCTTCCCCTATACCAAGAAAAGAAACACCCTTTTGATTGTTGTTATCTATTCCTGGACATCCTAGATATTACTAGATAGAATAAACTCAACAAAAATCTCCCCTTTCATGGGGATTCCAGCAATGTGGTAGAGGTCCCAAAAACCAATTTCGACATCCCCATCATGTTGGTGAAACATGTTGGTCCCTGATGACCACCTACTCATAAACTCAAGAATAATGTCATAATAATGTTATACATAGAACTATAATCCCCATACCACCTCATAGATACCGAAGCATTTTGTATCCACCTCAAATTTAGTATGGGAATACAAAACCGAGTATGCCTAGTCCCATTATTCTATTAATTTTCCACCTTGGTGCAAGTCTCATTCCTTGGTCCATCCCTGAAGGTGGTATGTCAAACCTATCTTAAGGTCTCTCTCATATTTATGGGGTTACACCTCTCTATGCAATGCCTCGTCATTTATATCTTCCTTGTGGTTCTAGAGGGTTTGATCAGTGAGATACATGTGTTACTTTATAAGTTACCTCAAACATCCAAGTGCCACTAATACTACCCAAGATCGCTTCTGAACCTTAAGGTCATCTCATCTCAATTGGAAATGGAGATGATAACATCATATCTCAGAAACAAACCATACATCTGAGACCTCTTACATATAAAATACTCTTATTATGACTTTTTCAACATTTCATTCAAGGTATCGTAATAAGAATCACTCTTGAATCCCTCCCAAAACATGAGGTTCCCAACCATATACCTTCATTAATTTGGAGAAACATATACACCGTAGTTTTCATCATTGAGGACATTAAATGTTTTTATAATCTATTTCAAAGAGGTTGTTTGATAGTTTTTTACTCATGAATTTCTATCACATGAGTACTGATTTTTAGATGTGAAAAGTTTCATGAGTGTTGATGATCGAGATCGCAAAGTGTACCTTAAAGTATGGAGTTTATTAAAAAAGATAACACTAGACTATCTTTCATGAAAATATCATCCTCCCCTTAGGGACCCCCTCCCATGTTTAGAGGAAAAATTTCAGACCATGTTTCATGATAATATCTCTCTGATCACAGATTTTAGTGGTTTTTCTCTTAGATACCAACCCTAATCCCCATTTTCAGATTAATTTCCAAGGTTGTATATTTTTGGCACCAAAATACTTGTTTCATTGGGTATGTTGAGGATCTAATGTTTAGTTTTAAGGTAATTCAGTCCAAAATAGCTCAAAAACCCACTTAAGGTCCTACATTAATGAAGATCAAAATCTTCTCAAACAACTCCAACTCACGAAAGTCACCATTAACAAAGATATTGAGGTGGTAACCACTGTACAACGTATCTTTGGCTCACAAAACATTCATGCCCATATATATCATGATGTGTTAACCTCTAAAAAACATAACACTGATTTGGAATAGTCTCCAACCATGCATATCTGTAGGTTGTAGCCTCTATGAAACATGTTTCTATTCTCAGAATACCCCTTCCATCAAATAAATCATAATATTCAGTGAAAGTATCTATATTTCATGAAATAAATTCCCTCCCCACACTTGGGATAATAAATACCTTCTCATATCTTGATTTTAAGAGTTGGAAACCTTTTAGCTTACATGAAAAGTTTTGAATTAATTAATATTTAATCTTTTATATGTGATAGAGGTAATGGATTTCCAAAGGTATCCATTTTCAAGAAACCGCCTCCCATGGGTTTTTGAGAACCTCAACCCATGGTGAAGATTCCATACATGAAGTCCCATGGTATTCAAATAAATATAAGTACCTTTATGCCTCTTGGGGTTTCATGAAATAATTATCCGTCATGAAACTATCCCCATGGGAACCAAGAATTTACTTTAAGCTAGGGCCTCCATATCTGGATAAATATGTATCTTCATAAGACATCCAACCTTCATGAAGAATCTTTCCTTTGAGAAACCTGAAACTTTTTGAAACCCATACCCTAAGCCATTCCATGGTGCCTATTTTTGGCCAATACCCTTTGAAGATATTCATGTTCTCTGGGCCCTTGTACCCATACAAAACTGGTTCATCCACACCATAAATTCATGAACTACTTGTCTTTCCATCACTTTTCTCTACCCCAAATTGCTTCAAGTGTGTCCTGGACCATTACCATACACATTACTCCAACAAATAGGTATTGTAATTATTTATGCATCAAATCATAGCACCATAACCTTGGGACCTTTGAATTCCACTACTCCATGGCAGTGTTTACACCATGCCCCAACCATTGGTGAATGATTATTAGACATGTAATTACTAAAGATGGCATCATCATGGGAGACTAATAATCATTCCTAGTAGAGAGGAAGTTTTTCAGATATTCCTCTCCCACTTGGACGTGGCCACCCTGGGTGTAACTCCCACCAAATTCCAAGATATATGTAATAAAACTACTTATCTCCATATCCTACTCATATGACATTAAATTTTACAACTATTACCTCAACACATTTTATTAAATTGCATCCTTAACTTGTGTGATGAGCACATGATTCCACATGTATAATCATCATGGGGTAAAACCCCATAGACAACAAATCAATGCCTATAACCCTTTATCCCATGGACTTTTACTCCATTAAACCCATATTCTTAATACCCAAACAATACCTCATTGACACTCCTTTTTTGACTCAATCATCCTTAATACATGACATTAAAATGCATGGATTGGTATTATCACATGACCATAAATTGTGGCATCGAACAATGTGGGTTTTGAACCTATTTTTTCAGAAAGGTTATTAGGACTCGTCTTTGTGGTTATATCTTTAAATAATGTCATGTCTAGTGTTCCTCTATGAGGTCCATTATCACACTGTAATTTACTATTTTATTTTACACTTACACAATTATATTAAACGATTTTTTTATTGAATATTTAAAATATAAAAAAATTATATCATGATTTATTCAATAATATAATTTTATCACTATTTAAACTAATTATTTAACTTGTTTTGATGATTTCATTATAGTTGGAGGTGATATGGAGATCCCAAAAAGGAATTCACGCAAAATGGTCTTAACTGTATAGGATCTGGAACACCCATGTTGATGAAAATGCACAATTATGATAATATATGCAACCAATTATGAGGAAATTATATGTGAGATTGCAAATTTTAGTAGGATAAAACTCTTCTTAAGACACCCAATACCAATAATTCTATCAAGTGTTCTAACAAAACAGGTCTTTTGAAGAAACAAAATCTACCTAAAGTCAAAATTTTGATTCAGTATTTTGAAAATATCTCCAATTTTATAACATAAATTAATGAAAAAATTGACATTGTGAAACTATATAGGTGGGGAAATAATTTTTTATTTTTTTTAAAATATAGATAATGTTTTCTACCCACTAAAAACCATGGTCCAAGAGGTATCTTTAAGTCTAGTATCACAAATCCACCTTCCTCTTTCCATACAAATTGGCACCCTGGGCACCCCATTTGTAATCCTAACCAGGGAGAAAATCTATTTTATTTTGGAGAAAAAATTATTCCTCTACTCATCTTATAATTTTTGTAGGCCCCTATCCTCATAGGTAGATCAAAGATGAATTCAAAGTTCAATACAAACTTTTTCCTCTAATTGATGGTGGGATAAATAGTGGGATATAATAGGGAGTTTTAGAACATAATTATACACTTTTTTGGTGTATATTTTTATTTATAGTGTTATTTTAGAATTATATTAACTTTTTTTATGCATGTAATTGAAATACTTATTATTTCATTGCAGGTCAGTGTGTTATTTTAAGTTTGATACTTAAGATGTTCTGACTAAAAACAAAATAATACATTAATTTTCCAAAAATTTGAGATTTTTTTGTTCCTTGAAAATGAATAATGTATGTTAATAGTCTGTAACTTGACTACATAATTTTTATGTCATGTTTTATCCCTCCGTGCATCATTTTAGAGGCTTGCAGGTACACAAGATCTTGGTTAACCCTTAACCAACAGACTACACCAAAATGTAATAATCAAATGAGAACAAGGAAATTTTCAACTGGTATAGTTACTTACAAATGATCACATTAATATCATATATTTTTCAAAATCCACCTTTTCAACTATTAAACTCTTTAAATTTAATCATTTTATTTTTTAAAATTTTATTAAAAACCACCCATATCTTTCAGTCCTTTTTATTAATTATACACACTTTAAACCTCCAAAACACATTAAAGAAGACCTATTTTCTACCCTATGAAATAAAATAATCTACAAATAATAATGAATTTGATGTTTCCTGAAAACATAGTCAAATTGTAGCATCATTTTTTATAGAGATATTTTGTTTTAACTATGCATTTTTTATAAAAACATTGTTTACTTTGTAAAAATTAGGGTGATTATTTTCATCCTTTATATTTTTTTAGTTGTTTTCTAAAAATATTTTTTTTATTTTTTATGAAGGATGTAATCTTCATTTTAAGAACTACTTCCTTTTGTAAATTAACTTTATAGTATCTTACTTCATCGACACTAAGAAGCACTAAATGATACCTTAAAGGAGGACATGCCACACCTTTATACTCTTCTAGAACCCTATTCTTCTGAAACTAAAATATAAATTGAACATGACATTTTTGAAATGGGTAAAAATTACCAAAAAATAAAATAACGTACTTAGCAAAATGTTATTTTCTAACCTAAATACAATCAATCATAAAGTGAAGCAACAAAATTTGAAATAATATATAGTTTAATTAACTTATTATCAAAATTTCATTAATTATCTAGAGAATACCTAGATAAGCACTTAAAGGGATTTCATACTATGTGTTTAGTGTTAAAACATGATAATGTAGATAAAGCATTGGTTATAATTATAGACTTCCATTTATCATTATAATTCACTGCAAAATATTTTAAATACTATGCTAACTCTCCAATTAAAGGTTGGACAGAAATGAAACACATTTTTCTTGAATGTTACTTCTTGGAATCATTAACTGTAATAATAAGAATGAAATATATGAAATAAGAAGAACTAATGGGAAAAACTTAATAAATATTTTGAATGTTTTATAATATTTTTTTTAAGTTTTCCACATCAGAAAATAAGTGATCAACTTTAATACAATTCTGTTATGATATTTTAATTAAAATTGATCATAATATGATTTACACTGATTTAGGTGGTTCCCTTATGGGAAAGACCTGATATTTTTAAGGAATCTCGTTAAAAACATGGAATAAGAAACTAAACAATTACATACATTGTTTTGTGTACCCATCAGAGGTTTCCATGAGTTTCAATGATATGAATTCAAGAAGAAGGTGGAAAAAAAGTTTGAAGAGGTATGTAACCTACTCTAGAAACTTTCTCTTTACAAAAGAAAATCCCAACCTCCTACAATTAATTGAAATATCTATGAAATCAAAACCAACTACTCCAACCAATGCCACCAACTAAGAGAATATTCTTAGAGGTATGAAAAAATATTTGCAGGCCTCCTATATAACCAACCTATTAGGAAATAAGCATACTATCCATCCAACTCTGGATAAAATAATTACCAATCCTTTAGAAAAGGGTGGCAATATAACCAACCTCAATAGTCCTGAACCCACCAAGGGAAGGGTAGCCAACCCCAACCACCACCTAAAAATCCTCAACCACCACAAAGACCATTCCAACATCACCTCCACAACCCGATCCTATGCATGTTTATATGATGAAAAAATGGCTATAAATAACCACCAATTACAAAAAACCACCCAATTAACCAAAAAATACCTAAAAACTCAATTATCCCAATTCTCCAACTTGGTGGGTGAGATTCAATGTCAAGGTTCTAGATGAATGCCATTCCCAACTTTTTTCAATCTGAAGGACATAGGTAATGTATTTGATATCACACTTCTTAGTGGTATATAATTGTATCATTTTATTGATTCTACACATCAATTATGTCATCCTCTTGAAAAATAACATTCTTTACCCTCAAATGATTCATGTAAATAAAAAAAGGAGAAGAAAAGTTTTCAATGGGGATTCTCATAAAAAATCCATTCCTCTTCTATTTCACTAAATAAATTCTAAATCAAATTAAACCATGAATAGTGAAATTGATAAAGAGATCATGAATACATTTAAAAAGGTACAATTTAGCATCCACCACTTGGATGTAGTTAAATAAATTAATCACTATTACTAATAAATTAATGAACTTTTCCCTCATAGGTGGAGACTAAAGTGGAATAATAGATTGTACCTTATAAGGAATGTATCATCCTTGATACAATCAGTGATTCCAACCAAATTCAAGGATCCATGAACTTTTACAATACATTTCACCATATGGGGTACTTTTTTTATTCAATTCTTGATTTATGTAATTTTATTAATGTGATTTCACACTCTATGTATACTTATATATAGTTTTTAGAACATAAATCAATGGGAAACACTAATAAACTTTCCAATCAAAGCATATTACACCCAACAACAGTGATCGAGACTGTCCTCATGCCTATAAAGAATCTCATTTTCCATGTAGAATTATATGTTCTTGATATGAAAGAACCCAAATCCAGAACAAATGATCCATTAATACTTGGAATAAATTTACAAATCAAATCAAATAAAACAATAAAAATTCTCAATGGTATGTTTTCCATGGTTTTTGGTGGATAAAAGTAAAGTTCCAAAATCTTTGATGCTATGAAACACCCAATTGAAGACAACTCCACTCTTTATTTATATTCAATGGAAGTTCTCTCTATAAAATCCCCCAAGAAAAATTCTTTTGTCAATACATAATAGTTTTTTCCTCCTCCTCTCTCTTTTATTAATTTGGTTTTGATTCATATTTTGATTAATTGTAGGATTTAGAAAAATGTAAAAAATGTGTTTTAATTGACGATTTCATGACCACTAAGGATCATATTACCATTGATGATACTATTCATCTTATAAAATCTTATTCTAATTTGGGGATATTACCATTGAGTAGTTATATGATATCATTAATCTCTCAAATTCACATTAACTCCCATTAATCCATAATCCCCCGAACCTAGACCACAAACCACTACCTCAAAACATGATATATTCAAATCTTTAGAATGGAAAAATGTTTCCTATCATCATTTCTAGTTCAATCCATCCAGATCATGAATTAATATTCCTTGATCTTTTGGGTGATAACAAATAAGAATTTTGATGAATAGTTGTTGACATTTTTGGTATTATCCTGTCAATATGCTTGCATCAAATATTGTTAAATGATGAGGAAAAATCATTGAGGTATAAACAATGTGGACTAAACCCAAAAATACATGATGTTGTTAAAAAGGAGGTTACCAAATTATTTATTAATGGAATCATTTACACCATCTAAAATATAAAATGGGTTAGTACAATGTAGGTAGTTCCTAAGAAAATTGGTCTCACAATAATTTAAAATGAAAAGAGAATGAATTGGTTCCAACTCAAGTGTAGATTAGTTGGTGTGTCTGTATATACTACCATTGACTAAACCAACACACTATGAAGTACCATTTCTAATTCTCATACTTTAACCAAAATCTTGAGAGGCTAATTAGGAATCCCCACTATAGATTCTTGATTGTTATTTTGGATACTTTCATATCAATATATACCATGAGGATCAACAAATAACAGATTTTACTTTCCCATTTGGTACATTTTCATTTAAGATTATTTCATTTTTTCTATGAAATGATCTGGGTACTTTCCAGTGATTCATCGTTGGTATTTTTTGAGATTACCTAGATAATTTCATGGAAGTTTTCATGGAAGATTTCAATATTAATGGAAACTCTTTTGATGAGTGTTTGAGTAGTACTAATTCCCTCTTATATAACTATATTAAAAAGAATCTCATATTAAATTATGATAAATCCAATTTCATAATTTGAAAAGAAATAATAATTAGGCAAGGAATTTGAGGATATGTTATCAAAGTAGATAAATCAAAAATAGACATCATTTATTCTCTTTAATTCTCCAAAAAATTTTGGGGCATGTGGTATTTATTAGGTCAAGCTAGATTGTATAGTCGTTTCATTCAAGACTTTAATAAGATTACAATCCCCCACTCCCACTAACTCCAAAAAGAAAAATGGTTTTTTAAAACATTGTGATATTGATATTAATAAATTAAAATGTATTATCACATCACGCTTGGTAATCCAACCACCTCAGTGTGATTTGACATTTTATCTCATGTGCGACGCATCTAACTATGTAATTGGGTAAGTCTTATCACAATTTTTCCATCAAGCTTCACATGTCATAGCCTATTCCTCGTACACAATAAACCCAACAAAATAAAACTACACCACAACTAAAAAACAATTCATTTTCATTGTGTTTTCCTTGGATAAATTTGGGTCAAACCATTTAGGGTCCAAAGTTATTATGTTCTTATACCATGCATTCCTCTGGTATCTCTTTATGAAATCAAATCCGAAAGACATATCATTTGTGGTATTCTCCTTATTCAAGATTTTAATGTTGAAATTTTTGGGATAAAAATGATCATATAATGTGGGTGAATACTACATTTGTTGAATTTACCCATCATTAGACCACCATGTTGAATCATCACACCCAATTGAAGAAATCTTCCCTAATGAGATACTTTGTGATTTTTTTGGACCTTACCCCTTAGTATTTGGATACTGTGATTTTTTTTTCATAATCTATGGTCCCCACAAATTTTACTACATCACAATCCAAAAGATATAAGCATGATTCACAGTGGTACATTTGGGATGACAGATACTTTTTGAGAATTTATAGTTACCAAGTTATTCATCAGTGTGTCCTCAACCATAAATTTACTGTTGTTCTAAGAGTCTTCCACACATTGGCATGTGGGGGACACTTTGGCTCTCATTGTACAACACATAGGGTACATGACTCTAGTCATTAATTCACAACATTGTATTGATATTACCACTGTTTTTCTAAGTCAACCACATTATTTCAATTCACTATGAGTATCTCTAAGATGAATGAAATTCCCCAAAAAACCATGTTATTCTATGATATCTTTTATGCATGGGGAATTGACTTCATGGGGCCTTTTCTAAATTAATTTTTTTTATTCTTGGTTGTTGATTATGTCACTAAATTGGTGGATGAAAATTATAGAAGAACTGATGACTCTTGATTGGTTATTGATTTTATAAAATCTCATATTTTTAGGAGGTTTGGTTTTCCATGATTCGTCATTAGTGATCAGGGTTAACATTTTTGTAATAAAAACATGAAAAATGTTCTTGTTATGTATGGGGTTTTATGTAAAGTGTCTTCATAATATCTGCAAAAATAATGGGAAAGTAGAAATTTCTAATCTAAAAGTTAATAAAATGTTGAAAAAAATTTATAACTCAATAGGAAAGTTTATATTTTATGTTTGTATGGTGCAATTTGAGTTTACTGTACAGTTTTTAAAGCACCAATCATAATTTCATCATATCATATTGTGTTTGGAAAGTATTATCACGTCCCTATAGAGGTATAGAACCAAGAATATTGGGATATTAAACAATGTAATATGATCAACTCAGATCTAGGTGTGCATAGGAAGTTGTAGATTCATGAGATGGTTGAAATTTAAAAAGATTCATATGTGAAAACCCGGATCTATAAAGAGATAACCAAGGCTTCCAATTACCACCTCATCCTTCATCATAAATTCCATGTTGGGATGAAGGTCCTCCTTTATAATAAAATGATGAAGTTGTATTGAGGTAAGCATTGTTCCCACTATTTTCTCCCATACACTATTAATAATGTCTATCCATTTGGTGTTATACATGTTCAAAATGAAATTAACAAAAAATCACTATTAATGGACAGTTGTTTAACCACTTTCATGAGGCTATTTCAGATTCCCCAGTAGAGAAACCCCGCCTTCAAGAAGCAACCTACCAGTGACGCAACCATGCTTTATCCTTCTTTCCCACATTTTATTTTATTAAAATATTGAAACATCACATTCAAGGTGTGGTGGGTGGATAACATCCTGAGTTAGTTAGGAGTTAATATAAAAATTATTCTTTTTTCTATTTTTCACTTACTGCATAGTATATTTAATTTCCCCTACATTCCTAATTTTGTTCATATTTTCATTATCTTTATTATTTTTATCCTTTTTCCATACTTTATATATAGTATTTTTACCTCTCCCCTTCCACACATTATAGTGGAATACTCATTTTTGAATCCCACCTAATAAAAATATAATTGAAAATTCATAATCAATTTCACTATTTCTTGTTTTTAACATTTAATGAAAAAAATCACCAATATAATCAAAGTTTTATAAATAATTTAACATTGTGGTGTTATTATTTTTGAAAATTGATCATTTTTTTATAATATAGACGGTTTTATATCTATGAAACCATTGAAATTATGTATACCCTATGTGTTAGTATTCTATTGGTTAATAATTTAACATAACATCTCCACGCATCTTTTCACTCAACCATTAAGTAATAGTATTTATTACTTAATTCAAGGTAAGTATAAGTTTGGTTAATATTTATCATCTTTCCAAATTATTTTACCATATGTTTTTCCTTATCAAATCTTTTAATTATTGTACCGGATTTATCTATGTGTGTGGACATGTTATCTAGTAGTTTTACTCCCTCAAAAAAAATACTAGAATACCAAAAAAACATATAAATCGGGAGGGGAGTGATGAAATGTAAAAAAAATATAGGGATATATAGGTCAGGAGATTATGTTTTTACTTCTGATAATTATTATGTGAGGGATTCTTTAAATTTTATCATAAAGGATGTAGGGAAGGTTTAGTGGAAAGACTCCAAAAATAAGAAAAAGATTAAAATGACATATATTTACAAGATAGAAAGTGGGAAGAATAATATAGAATGGTTTTCACACACACACTTGGGGATTTATGAGAATATTTTACTCGTGGATTTTAATTCTTGGAAAATATCATACAACACCTTGAATTTCATTTTGATACAATTTATGAGACATCTTTTCCCATGATAATTGAGAATAACTCTTTACTATTGTCTTTTCTTTTATCACATTACTATCAAGTATTAAATTTTCATTTAATGTTAAATATTTATAAATATGGGAATATCTATATGAATCATTTTTGGAAATATTAATTTTCCTAGAAGGGAAGATTTTTATGTGTTGGAGTGTGATTGCACTGTGATTCACTATTTTATTTCACCCATATAACACTTTAATAAGATCTTTTTGTATTGAAAATTAAAAATCTAACAAAAATTTCACTTTATTTTTTATATAATAAATTAATTTTTATCTTTTTTAATAATTTTAATTTCACTTTTTTGATGATTTAATTTTTGGTTGAGGTGATTTGAAGAGCCCGAGATGGAATTTAACCGAACCAGGTGAAACTACATTGGATCCCAAGCACACAATTGGAATAAAACATACACTTATCCTAATATATGGATCCAATTGGGTATAAATTTTAATTTCATATCCTAACTTAAGTGGGATACAATTATTATGAAGAAACCCAATCCCAATTCATCTATCATTGGACCCAACTGAACTGATCATTCCAGGAAATAGAATCTACAAGAAATCAAAATATTGGTCCTTTATTTTGAAAATATATCATATTTTATACCATAAACATGCACAGACATTTATTGGGATTCATTAAATAGGTGTGGAAATAAATTTAATTTTTTACAAAGTGAGATAAGGTTATCTTCCCACCCAAAACCATGGGCCAAGTGGTATCTCGAAATCTGGGTTCCTAAACACACCTTCCACTTTTCCTATAAATTAGTACCATGGGAACTCCATTTATAAGCTCGAATATGTAAAAAATATCTACCATTTTTGAAACCCAAAGGATTCCTCTTTTTATCATATAATTTATATAGACCTATATCCTTGTAGTGAGATTAAGGATGAAGTTCACGTTCTACATGAGCTTCTTCCTCCTCTCAATAGTGGTCCAAATAGTGGGTGATCATTGAGATGGAACTAAAAATTTTATTAGTGAGTTTTGACAACTAATTATCTAATGGTTTGGTGTATATCATGGTTTGGAGTTGTTCTTTTAGATGTATCTTAACATTAATATTTTTATTTACTTGAAATACTTTTTATTCGATAACAGTTCGTTGTGTGTTTTTATGTGTGTGACTTGCCTTGTTCCAATTAGACAAAATAATAATCTTCTTATTTCATAAAAAATGATATTTCAATATTTCTTAACAAACCATGAATCTTGATAATAGGCTATAACTTGACTACAGGGTTGTTATCTCATGTTTTATTCTTATGTGCATCATTTTAGGGGCATATAGGTACCCAAGATCTTGGCTAACCCTCAAATAAATGATTACATGCTTATAATAAAATACGAACATGGTTTTTCAAGTGGTGTAGTTATTTAGAAATGATCACATACTTATGATATATTTTCTAAAATCAACTTGTTTTTACACTATTAAACCCCTTAAATTAAGTAATTTTTCATAACTATATTCAAAACCACCCCCTATTTTAGTCATTTTTATTGAAGATACACACTTGAAACCTCTAATACTACTTGAGATATGACTTAGGGTATAACCTGTGATATAAAATCATATTTAAATCATAATCAATCATATGTGTAATGTCAACATAGTCAGTTCAATACCAATGTCCAAATATACCTCCACGCCATCCTTCGAGATGAAGTAATCTCATCTAGTGTGAACATCTTCCCCCCTAGGGACCCACTTAACCAAAACCTTTGAGTGTGATAATATTTCCCTCCCAAGACACACTCAACCACCCATCCTTCCCCACAAGACGTTACATGTATGTCCCATCCATCCCACCAATATATTGAACCTATGACTTATCTATCCCTAGAAGAGGATAAATCTATGACTCATACATCCCCACAATATGTTAACCTAATAACACATTTTTGACTCCTACCAAATGAGCATAAAAATTTTACAAAAGGAAGATATACCTCAATATGGGTATTATCTTCCCTGAAAAAAACAATGAAATAATAAGGTGTATGAAGACTCATGGACTGCATAAACCCTTAGGGGACACATGATCATGTGACTATCACAAGGTCACATGAAGGATCCATGTGTAGTTTATAGCCTGTAGAGGTTCCTATGATGCCCCTTCAATAAGCAATTTTCCTTTTTTGAAGCCTTCTAGGACATTCAGTGGTCACATGGAGGATTCTAGGAAAGCACCCCCAGGACACATCAATTTCAAACAGGTGGATGCTTCATAAACCATCCAAATTCCTTCAAATATAAGAGCTAAATATCCAAATGGTTTGAGCCTCTTTCCATCATAAAATTCACATGACACATCACCAATGGGAATAATTATTTTCCTTTAAAACATTTAAGAAAACTCATGAGATCCCAAAATTTTGTAAATTAACAAAAAGAGTAAAAAATGAATGAGGTGGGAGCCTCTTGTGGTCATAAAAGTCATGTGACGTGCCCCTAGTGATCCACCAAAAACCACATCAACCCTGAGACATGTCTGTATCTTCTCACGAATGTCTATTTACATGACATAAGAATCAGGTAAAGAGCCTCAAGGTATGTCTAGGTGACCTTGTGCTTCCCCTTTAGCTCTATAAAGAAAATGGATGGAAATTTCCATAAAATTCTCACATATATCCATAGGACCTTTTATTATTCATGTGATGCATCACTAGGATGTAGGTTGTTTGTCTTCAGAAAAACTCATACCACTTCATGAGATCCCCAAACATTTTAAAATAAAAAAAGGGAATAAGAAGGGGAATGATGGGAGCCTCTCATGGTCATAAAACTCAATTTATTTTCCTGGGATGTCCATGGAAAGGTATCAAAAGACCTATTGATAAGATAGCCTAATTTAACACATTCCCCCTCAAAATCCACATTTTCTCATGCAAAGTTTCAAAAAAATCACGTGATCATGTGAAGGACTTATAAATGGCATTTTGATCTCACGAATAAACTTTTATGTGCCTTCTAGACAATATGAAAGTCCCTCGACATGTCCTCAAGTTTCAAAAAGACCCCATTAATTATTCATAATCCAATAAATGAGGCATTTACGAGACCATATCTCAGTTTCTAAAAGACATGTGACACCTAGAGTGATCCATGAAATTGCCTTAAGAAGAAGTGTGATAATGTGGCCCTCCACCAACTCCTACTTGGATTCATGAAATATGCACCATGAAAATTGGAGAACAACTGAGGTGGAAATTCATATATATCCCCTACCCGAGAATGAAAAATAAGCCACAAAACTCTAAGGATGGATAGTCTCCTGGAACTATGCACCCATTCTAGAGAAGATTTCTCAGAGTAGTTGATCTTATAACAAGAAAATCTTTCTGTCTTGTAAGATCCGTGGAGTAACTGTAGAAATAGTGTAATATGGATAAGCACTTCATGTGATCATTACAGATCATGTGAAGGAATTATAGAAGGACATTCAAAGAATATCACACACATCTACTAGTTCACTAGAGACATAAAAAAATCCAACACTAAATAAATCTAAGACATTTGCAACAAAAGGTTGGGACAAAGACTAAATTATGGGAGACAAAAGCAATGAAAATATATGCTGATCTTCATGCATTTCAAATGAACCACCAAGGTTATGCTACAACACCATGACATGTCACCTAGATCACATGGCAATCCATGGGTATACTATTTGGATCATATAACGTCCAATAGAAATCTAAAATCAAGTCACATAGAACCCCCGAGCATACCACCCTAGTCTTGAGAATCCCTCTAGGATTGAAATCCAACACTTGAAGTGTCCTTTTGACATGTTTCTTAACTCATAAAAAACACCAATACATGCTACATGAGTCTCACGGTAGCACTCGAGTATGTCAACAGGTTCTCATGATGCCATCTAATCACATGATCTAGATCTCATGATGTCTCCATACATATCATCAAAGATAATTCTTCACCCTCCAAGACATGTCACACTAACGCTTGTGACACCCTCCAAGCATGCCAGTCTGCTTTCGCAATGACACCAAGGCATGTCATCTAGATCATGTGATGCCCTATAGTCATGTCAACTTAGATCATACAATGGATTCCATGGTCAGCCAACCAGGTCCTGCGATGTCCTCTAGATAAGTCTGGCATGATCACGTGATGACTCTAAAACATTCCATCCATGATATGAGACATCCCTC
Organism: Viscum album; assembly: GCA_963277665.1. Lineage (NCBI taxonomy): Eukaryota > Viridiplantae > Streptophyta > Magnoliopsida > Santalales > Viscaceae > Viscum > Viscum album. The sequence goes on along the minus strand of OY728141.1, from coordinate 1,583,209,391 downwards.
AGAGAATCCCACTAGATAGTGGGATTGAATTTGGATATATCCACAATACAACTAGACATGTCTAGGAATCATCTAAAATGTCAAGGTAGACAATAAAGTCATGTCAAATAGGTAGTCAATCATGTCAGGATGGCAGGTAGGTTGGGACAATAGGGAAATCTCATTGTGTAAGGTCGGATCAAAGGGAAACCTTAGTGTGTAAGACCCAATCAATTGATCTGTGAAAATTATGATTCCCACCATAACTAGGAAATGTTTTATGTCTTATAAATTCACTACCTTCATATCAATACTCTAAAGTGAAGTCCCAACACATAATTCGTGTATCCATAAGAAATGATACTGGTCATTTTCTATGCCATGCTTCTCAAATAAAGAATATATTATGTGGTCTTAAGAATTTGTAATGATCATAATCATTCATGTAATAAAACTCTCTAGAGGAAATAGATACTTCATTGTCTAAGCTTTGACATAATGAAGTATAAGGACTATGTTTCCTTCCGTAATCAGGATATGTAGGACACATTCCTAAATTCTAAGCCTAAGCTCAAGTGGTCATCCACCTTAGTGCAATTACTTTCATGTCTATGACACTCCAACCCGCGAGACCCAATCTATTTTATGTATTGATCATTTTCCTAATCCCTCAATGGCCTGATAAATCAACTGAACCACAAGGAATCTAATTATTATCATAACTGAGATACATAGGACACCTTCATAAGCCCTGAGATCCATAATAAAAAAATTATACCTGTACATAAGCCCCAAATTTATATGCAATGAGGTTGATCACTTGATATCCCTTATTTTCAAACCAAGAATATCTCATTTGGGATTAGGAAGATACAATGAACACATCATTAGAATCATAAATCTCCACCAGCTAGGGAAATATAGACATGTAAGCCCTGATGAGTGGAAGGTTATTAAAATCCCTCATATAAGGGCATCAACTTTTGGGCTAGTCCTAGGGATGTGATTGAAATATGATAAATCTAATTCCCACTACAACCAGGATATGTATGAAATATACTCAAGACTCGAGCTAAAAGATCTGGTGTCTGAGTGCCCATGAATATGTTCTTTCTTTATGATGTTAATGTAGAGACTCGTAGCTTGACTTACATGGACATTACATTACATTTCCGGAATACATAGTACATAACAAAAACACACACACAAGGATCGTAATAGTTTAGTGTATTTGGAAACTCGGAACATAATCTTCTAATCGTGGTGAAAGATCTTCAATATCTCCCATAAAGATCTTCCCTTTTTTTTACCTAAAACCCTTATTTATATCCTGGGTAAAAGAAAACATAAAAGGGTGAGCTCAAATGCTCAGTAAGGGTAAACAAAAGAAATATCAATCACATCATATACACAAGCACCTAACTTTTGGAAATCTTAACCTGCAAAAGAGATCATAATTTCATAACGTGGAATAAATCATGGCAGTGAAATGTAATCACAATAATCATAACTTAAAACATGAATCTTTGTGGCATTCACACATAATCATATAGAATCATTTCTTGTTAGTCAAGACTCATTGCCAAGACTATCTTAGTGGACAAAGTCCCTTTCTGAATCGAGTAACCCTCGTTTCACTCCTGTTTCATTGAACCGGTATAACCTACCGTTCCAGCCCTGTCTATCTCATGAGATATAAAATCTCTACCCAATACATTGGAGGGAGATATAGGTCCCACCCATCTTATAATTAATCCTTTATTATGTGTGCCACATAAATCATAAATCATACATCATCGCATAACACATGTAATAAAAATGGGATTCTTGAAACATCATGACATCATAAAACAAATCATATAAGGTAAATGACTTCATAAAAATAATTCACTCACAAAATAATCAAATCAATGTAATAATAGGGATAAAAACAGAACCCTTTATTATCGTAGATGGAAAATAATTTTGATAAAACACTTGAACTCCATTCTTGAGGAAAATATCCTTTCTTCTTCAAAAACACTTTTCTTTTCTTAACATGTCATACAATTATAAACTAAAAGAAGTTGATTAAAAATAAACTTGAAAACTTGTAAAGGAAGCTTCTTGTAAATAATGTTTTAAAAAGCCATTCATTCCATATAAGTTAAAAAAACATTCTTCGTACTTTTGTCGGAAAAGTCAAAAAGTACCTCGTACGAAAAAACGACAAAAGATTCCTTTCATATTCTTTACTAAAAACTCACCGAAGGGTAAAATTGGATTTAAAATATTGTAAGTGGATGGAAACAATATTACATATTGAGGGAACATGGATGGGGATGATAAAATACACCCCAGTAAATACTTACGAATAAACAATCTCGGATAAAAATGAGATTGTGATATTTCCCTTACCTTAGGTCCGATTTGCTTCGTATGTGTCCGAACCTCCTGTATAATGATTTAAATAATGTCATTGAATTATTACAGAATCATATTCATTGTTATTATATCATATATGGTTCACTTATGACATTATATTACCCGTTCTTTTGTAAATTCCATGTTAAAGAAGCGTTTTGGGTAAAATCGTTTCATTTATCGTAGGTGTTTTGACTTGTTGTTCTTGACATTATTATTACTTATATCATGATTTACTTACATAAAGAATATAAAATATGATTTATATATCATATATATTCAGTATATATATATATAATAGATAGATAAATGAAATGAAAAACACCGTTCATGGAGACGGTAGTCCGTACGTATGCATGAACACTGTTTTCCTTTCCTTATTGTCTTGAATGGAAGTAAGTAGATGACATACATATATATATACATAAATACAGTAGCTTTTTAATGTCATATATTTCATTATTATTTCTTATATATACTTTATAATCATTCTTAAATAGTTAACATGGAGAATGAATCTCATCGCGTCGTGGAGACGGTAGTCCGTACGTACGCACGAGCGATGATATCATTTCCATAATTATTGAATTGAATTGGAGTGGATTATACAATATATCAGAATCAATATGATGTTTTAATAACTATGTATAGTTATTCTTTACACCATTATACCCATCCATGTAAGGTGGTGGTGGAAAATAGATTACACCACGGCGTGGAGACGGTATTCCGTACGTACGCACGCGCGGTGATTTCTTTTTCCGTAGGATGGATAGATGGTGAAATAGGGTTTTTTCATACTTAAAATAACATATCAGTATATGAGTGATACTGATGTTATTACTTCATAATGAAACAACCTAAGAAGAAGAAGTGGAAGAAGAAATAAAGATGAAAGAATTGGTAACAGTAATTACCTCTTCTTTGAAGCGCCTCTTTGAGACCTCCTCTTAGGGCACTAAAATTGGTCTTTGAGGAAGACCAGAACCTCTAGGATGTTCCTAGGGAAGTGGACAAGAGATTTTGGCAGGTGTTGGCCGAGCTTGAGTGCTCAAATTGGTGTGAGGAGGAGGGGGAGGAGGTGTCCTTTTATAAGGGAGGAGAGGGGCACCTTAGGAATACCTCAAAATATTATTTTATATTAAAGTCAAAATCGGTTTATAATGGTTCCAAAGGGTCTTATTTCGGAGATAAAGTGGGTATGGGTCGAAATCATATCAAACAATAATATTTAGACAAGTTTAGGGTATTATTTTAACCTTATCAATTAGATTTAACTCTAAGTTAAATAATTTAACTTTTACCGTGTCTTTTTGTTTTCTTTCATTATATGGTTAATAAACTTACTATAACATGCCAAACGAACCCCAAATTGTTTATTATTAATACATATATCCTTATCTAAGTCATATGGCCGAACCTTAGATTTTTAGGAATAAAATAACAAATAATAATATAATATTTGTTTTAAAAACTATTTTGTGTCAATTTTGACACTATTTGATATATGATTTTTGTGAAAGTCATAAAAGAATTATATGTTCGAACCAAGTTGATTAAATCAACACTAATATATCATAGGAACCTAGAAAATTAGTGTAATTCATAAAAAGTCTCAAATTATATTCATTTGAGCATTTATAACATCAATTATTTTAATATTTCCTTAAGAGGGTAATTACTGCATCATCGTTGTGTCATAAATAAATTAATTTATTTAGAGTCTAAAAATTATAAATAAAATATCATTATGTAGTAAATATTTTTAGCTTTCTAATGAATATTTATAGTCGAATTTATCTTATGTATAACCCCATATTAAAAATGTTTTAGTTATTAAACATTGATTTTAACTATTTTAACTATTCATTAAATAAAATAATATTAAATGTCATAATCTAATCCAAGTGGACCTAAATGGTCATATTATATTCATGAGGTTGTTTTTGGTCGAATTACACTTATCCAATAGAATTAGGACATGTTTTAGGGTAATAGTAATATCATATTTACCCTTAGTTACCCTATTTACTATTAACCGTGGTAAAAAAAAGTAAAAAGTTACTATTGACCAAAAATTATTTTTATCTCATTGAACCACATTTTAGTCCTTGATATTAACCGTGTCTGTCAGATTTTCGAAATTCCATTCACAGAAGCGGTAAAATTAAGTTTTATGCAAAATTCAGTTTTTAACCTACCACTTAGTGGTTTCACTATTCATCAAAAATTGAAAGTTTTCAGAAAAATACCAAAATTTCATCCTAAGCTATATTTCATATTCCGAATTCAAAAATGAAGTCTATTTTAACAAAATCAAAACATAGAAGTTTCATTAATTAATTTTATAATTAAATCCCGCTGTTAAAACAAATAGCGTGTATTTAAAAAACAATATCTACCAAAAGATTGACACTTGATTATGTCAGGTTTAAATGTGAAATTACATCCAATGACCAACATCGTATTAAATTGTAAAAATATATTCTAAATATACTTTAAAACCACTCAATTTAATGATTTATCACTATTAATTATTTCGATTAAAAAATTTGTTTTTAATTATAATCTAGTAATTTTCACTATTCATCAGAATATAAAAGTTATCCAAAAAGTACCAAAATTTCACCCTAAGCTAATTTCGATATTACGAATCCAGAAATTAATTCCATTTTGAAAAATAAAATATACAAAATATCAAAAAGTGGTTATTACTATTCATAACGGCTAGTTTTAATAATATTTTAATATCATATTGTTGTTTAATGAAACTCGTTATTGCGTACTACACACGCTATCGAGGAAGGTCGCGATTGCGTGTAATGCAAGGCAAGTCAAGGATGCGTGTTGTGCAAGCTCCTTTTGATGTAGCGTAAAACAAAAGACATTAATAAAATTAAAAAGAATATTTTTCATGAAATCTCGGGCTGTTACATTCTACCCCCCTTAAAATGAATTTCGCCCTCGAAATTAGTCGGGGTTATAAATAGTTTATTATTCGAAAGTTTCTTTAATAGAAACCCACATCGTAAAAAGGAATACCAAAACATGGCTTTAAAAACTAAAGTATGAAATGTAACGATTACCCAAATAAACTAGTCACTGGGTTTCCACATAGTTGAAAATATGGATATGGAAAAGAAATCTAACCATCATGTTCTGATGGAGAGTGGTAGAGAACATGGCTATGGAAAAGCCAGCAATCACAAAGCCATAAATTTGTGACGATCTAAGGTACCATCTGATTCATCAGATATAAGATCACTAGGACAACATTTTTGGTTTTCAAGATCGTTTCCCTAATGTTAAAGAATTTGAATTAGAATAAATACTTACTTTATTTTGGTACAATCTCACTGTTGTTCGTGCCTTTAACAATTTCCACTTCATCTATTAAATAAATGAAGTTGAATTTGTTATTCGTGAAGTGTTAGCAGATCATGTGATAGAATGACTGGTCATTCCATCTGTCTCAAACAAAAGGTTAGCAAAAAAAATTATATACATAAGTCGATCTATAGTGAGATTAATCATATATGGTTCCTAAAATGGACTTATACTTCATATATCATACTGCTTAATATAATAAAACTAGTTTCTACTAAACAGGGACTTCCTGTAGGCCAGTGGTAGGCGATAAAGGCCAGTCGCACTTCGGTTGTGGGTTCGATTCCTACAGCCTTGTCCGACGCGATGGGATGTCGCCCGTCCTACAGGTTTTCCTTTTTCTAAAACTACATTACTATAACATCCCATCAATAATATCGAAAAAAAAACTTTTATCCTTAAAAAATACTCACTTATGTCCAACATAATCCATTTCAATCTTTAGGCTTATCCATAATACTGTAGTCCACTCTCATAACATAGTGAAAACGATTACCAGAGATTTAATACCATCGTTGATCCCCATATATAATAAGATATGTCTTGTTGGTCACATTCTAAACATTCAAAGTCCTTAATTATGTATTCTATTGAACACTCATTGAACCTTAGGGAAAAAATGAATGCAGTTAAAAGTTAACACCTTCCACATACCAAAATCCTCAAAATTCTATATACTCAAACCATGATATCACTTAGTCCTTATATCAATCATGGGCTCATGAATACTATTAAACATTTCATTTTCTCGTTTTCCCTTCATTATGCGCATATCATCTTATTTCCAAAAAATATCTCAATCACTTTGAATACCACATCAATAAATATTGCAATACTCAATGATACAACATTATTTTGGAATCCCATTACATAAACACTTAATCATTCCACCACATCGTTGTCATATTCAACATTGCCAATAGTGATCGCATGTGACTTCCCTTTGTCCTTTGCCTTTAGTGGTTGCTCATGTTGATCATCACTAACCCTTGGATTAGGGCATTTATTAGCATAATGCCCCATTTCCTTGCACTTGAAGCATTGAAGTGTTGGTGGTGCGTTCTCTGCAGTGTTTGCTTTATTCACATCATTAGAAACCCTTTTTCCATTACTTCGACACTCAGCTGCTTGATGACTTTCTTTTCCACACTTAAAACATTTTCTAGTCCCTTTAAGACAATCTCCACCATGCTTCTTTCCACACTTTGTGCATAAGGAAACATTCATCTTCTTTTCACCATTATTCTGAGATTTCTCCTTGAACTCCATCTTTCGATTCTTGTCAAAACCATGAGATGGATATGTAACACCAACTTCCATTTCTACCTTGATAGCACAATGCACAATTTCTTCATAGCTACTGAAGTCTCTTATAGCTAATGCCCTTCGAAGACTTGGTTTTAAGACACTGAAAAATCGATCAACTTTACTTTCAGGTTGGATGATAATGCCAGATGCATACCTTGCAAGTCTTGTAAAATTTGCTTCGTATATACCAACAGATTCATCATCCTTCTGTTTCAGCTCAAGAAACTCCTTTTCCATCTTCGTTCGAAGAATACGAGGGAAGTACTTATTGAAAAATAAGTTCTTGAACCCGTCCCATTCCATGGAATCAATTTCATCTCTTTGCCTTGTATTCTTGATAAGATTCCACCATTGATCAGCTTCACCTTCCAAACGATATACTGCTAAGATGACTTTATCTTGTTCAGAACATTGAAAAACTGAAAATATCTTTTCAGTGGTACTGATCCATTGTTCAGAAACAAGTGGATCAGAAGACCCACTAAAAGAAGGTGGACGTTGCCTCATGAAGGACTCAATAGAATATTGTTCCCTTCTCTGCTCATTTGGATGTCCAGAATGATTCATAGATTGTGTAAGTATAGCAATAAGATTTTTCACTCCATCTCCCATAACATTTGTTTGTTCAGGAGGACAATCATTTCATTGTCCATTGCATTGATCAACACGGTTCCTTCGGGTTCCAGCCATCGTCTAAAACCCAAAAAGAATAGTGTGAGAGGAAAAAATCATTCTAGGGAAAACAACATAATAAAGGGGGAGTACCTTCAATATCTAACATCTTAGGTTTAATTCTATGATCGTTAGCGTAGTTCTAGTACTATAACCTATACGTATACTTAACCTTAGGGACATCCCTAGACATACCGTAGAAATATCTCTAGGGATCTCACTAACGTTTTCGCATCCTAGTTTCCAAAGGTTGACTAAACCTTTCCTCTGATACCAACTGTAGAGACCCATAGCTTGACGTACATGGACATTACATTACATTTGCGGAATACTTAGTACATAACAAAAACACACACACAAGGATCGTAATAGTTTAGTTTCTTTGGAAACTCGGAACATAATCTTCTAATCGTGGTGAAATATCTTCAATATCTCCCATAAAGATCTTCCCTTTTTTTACCTAAAACCCTTATTTATATCCTGGGGAAAAGAAAACATAAAAGGGTGAGCTCAAATGCCCAGTAAGGGTAAACAAAAGAAATATCAATCACATCATATACACAAGCACATAACTTTTGGAAATCTTAACCTGCAAAAGAGATCATAATTTCATAACGTGGGATAAATCATGGCAGTGAAATGTAATCACAATAATCATAACATAAAACATGAAACTTTGTGGCATTCACACATAATCATAGAGAATCATTTCTTGTTATTCAAGACTCATTGCCAAGACTATCTTAGTGGACAAAGTCCCTTTTGGAATCGAGTAACCCTCGTTTCAGTCCTGTTTCACTGAACCGGTATAACCTACCGTTCCAGCCCTGTCTATCTCATGAGATATAAAATCTTTACCCAATGCATTGGAGGGAGATATAGGTCCCACCCATCTTATAATGAATCCTTTTTTATGTGTGCCACATAAATCATAAATCATACATCATCGCATAACACATGTAATAAAAATGGGATTCTTGAAACATCATGACATCATAAAACAAATCATATAAGGTAAATGACTTCATAAAAATAATTCACTCACAACATAATCAAATAAATTTAATAATAGGGATAAAAACAGAACCCTTTATTATCGCAGATGGAAAATAATTTTGATAAAACACTTGAACTCCATTCTTGAGGAAAATATCCTTTCTTCGTCAAAAAAACTTTTCTTTTCTTAACATGTCATACAATTATAAACTAAAAGAAGTTGATTAAAAATAAACATGAAAACTTGTAAAGGAATCTTCTTGTAAATAATGTTTTAAAAATCCATTCATGCCATATAAGTTAAAAAAAACATTCTTCATACTTTTGTCGGAAAAGTCAAAATGTACCTCGTACGAAAAAACGACAAAAGATTCCTTTCATATTCTTTACTAAAAACTCACCGAAGGGTAAAATAGGATTTAAACTATTGTAAGTGGATGGAAACAATATTACATATTGAGGGAACATGGATGTGGATGATAAAATACACCCCAGTAAATACTTACGAATAAACAATCTCGGATAAAAATGAGATTGTGATATTTCCCTTACCTTAGGTCCGATTTGCTTCGTATGTGTCCGAACCTCCTGTATAATGATTTAAATAATTTCATTGACTTATTACAGAATCATATTCATTGTTATGATATCATATATGGTTCACTTATGAAATTATATTACCCGTTCTTCTGTAAATTCCATGTTAAAGAAGCGTTTTGGGTAAAATCGTTTCATTTATCGTATGTGTTTTGACTTGTTGTTCTTGACATTATTATTACTTATATCATGATTTAATTACTTCCAGAATATAAAATATGATTTATATATCATATATATTCAGTATATATATATAATAGATAGATAAATGAAATGAAAAACACCGTTCATGGAGACGGTAGTCCGTACGTACGCATGAACGCTGTTTTCCTTTCCTTATTGTCTTGAATGGAAGTAAGTAGATGACATAAATATATATATATACATAAATCCAGTAGCTTTTTAATGTCTTATATTTCATTATTATTTCTTATATATACTTTATAATCATTCTTAAATGGTTAACATGGAGAATGAATCTCATCGCGTCGTGGAGACGGTAGTCCGTACGTACGCACGAGCGATGATATCATTTCCATAATTATTGAATTGAATTGGAGTGGATTATACAATATATCAGAATCAATATGATGTTGTAATAACTATGTATAGTTATTCTTTACACAATTATACCCATCCATGTAAGGTGGTGGTGGAAAATAGATTACACCACGGCGTGGAGACGGTATTCCGTACAGACGCACGCGCGGTGATTTCTTTTTCCGTAGGATGGATTGATGGTGAAATAGGGTTGTTTCATACTTAAAATAACATATCAGTATATTAGTGATACTGATGTTATTACTTCATAATGAAACAACCTAAGAATAAGAAGTGGAAGAAGAAATAAAGATGAAAGAATTGGTAATGGTAATTACCTCTTCTTTGAAGCGCCTCTTTGAGACCTCCTCTTAGGGCACTAAAATTGGTCTTTGAGGAAGACCATAACCTCTAGGATGTTTCTAGGGAAGTGGAGAAGAGATTTTGGCAGGGGTTGTCCGAGCTTGAGTTCTCAAATTGGTGTGAGGAGGAGGGGGAGGAGGTTTCCTTTTATAAGGGAGGAGAGGGGCACCTTAGGAATACCTCAAAATATTATTTTATATTATAGTCAAAATCGTTTTATAATGGTTCAAAAGGGTCTTATTTCGGAGATAAAGTGGGTATGGGTCGAAATCCTATCAACCAATAAGATTTAGACAAGTTTAGGGTATTATTTTAACCTTATCAATTAGATTTAACTCTAAGTTAAATAATTTAACTTTTACCGTGTCTTTTTGTTTTCTTTCAATATATGGTTAATACACTTACTATAACATGCCAAACTAACCCCAAATTGTTTATTATTAATACATATATCCTTATCTAAGTCATATGGCCGAACCTTAGATTTTTTAGGAATAAAATAACTATTAATAATATAATATTTTTTTTAAAAACTATTTTGTGTCAATTTTGACACAATTTGATATATGATTTTTGTGAAAGTCATAAGAGAATAATATGTTCGAAAAAAGTTGTTTAAATCAACACTAATATATCATAGTAACCTAGAAAATTAGTGTAATTCATAAAAAGTCTCAAATTACATTCATTTGAGCATTTATAACATCAATTATGTTAATATTTCCTTAAAAGGGTAATTACTGCATCATCGTTGTGTCATAAATAAATTAATTTATTTAAAGTCTAAAAATTATAAATAAAATATCATTATGTAGGAAATCTTTTTAGATTTCTAATGAATATTTATAGTCGAATTTATCTTATGTATAACCCCATATTCAAAATGTTTTAGTTATTAAACTTTGATTTTAACTATTTTAACTATTCATTAAATAAAATAATATTAAATGTCATAATCTAATCCAAGTGGACCTAAATGGTCATAATATATTCATGAGGTTGTTTTTGGTCGAATTACACTTATCCAATAGAATTAGGACATGTGTTAGGGTAATAGTAATATCATATTTACCCTTAGTTACCCTATTTACTATTAACCGTGGTAAAAAAAAGTAAAAAGTTACTATTCACCAAAAATTATTTTCATCTCATTGAACCACATTTTAGTCCTTGATATTAACCGTGTCTGTCGGATTTTCGAAATTCCATTCACAGAAGCGGTAAAATTAAGTTTTATGCAAAATTCAGTTTTTAACCTACAACTTAGTGGTTTCACTATTCATCAAAAATTGAAAGTTTTCAGAAAAATACAAAAATTTTATCCAAAGCTATATTTCATATTCCGAATTCAAAAATGAAGTCTATTTTAACAAAATCATAACATAGAAGTTGCATTAATTAATTTTATAATTAAATCCCGCTGTTAAAACAAATAGCGTGTTTTTAAAAAACAATATCTACCAAAAGATTGACACTTGATTATGTCAGGTTTAAATGTGAAATTACATCCAATGACCAACATCGTATTAAATTGTAAAAATATATTCTAAATATACTTTAAAACCACTCAATTTAATGATTTATCACTATTAATTATTTCGATTAAAAAAGTTGTTTTTAATTATAATCTAGTAATTTTCACTATTCATCAGAATATGAAAGTTATCCAAAAAGTACCAAAATTTCACCCTAAGCTAATTTCGATATTACGAATCCAGAAATTAATTCCATTTTGAAAAATAAAATATACAAAATTTCAAAAAGTAGTTATTACTATTCATAACGGCTAGTTTTAATAATATTTTAATATCATATTGTTGTTTAATGAAACTCGTTATTGCGTACTACACACGCTATCGAGGAAGGTCGTGATTGCGTGTAATGCAAGGAAAGTCAAGGATGTGTGTTTTGCAAGCTCCTTTTGATGTAGCGTAAAACACAATACATTAATAAAATTAAAAAGAATATTTTTCATAAAATCTCGGGCTGTTATATTCTACCCCCCTTAAAATGAATTTCGCCCTTGAAATTCGTTGGGGTTATAAATGGTTTATTATTCGAAAGTTTCTTTAATAGAAACCCACATCGTAAAAAGGAATACCAAAACATGGCTTTAAAAACTAAAGTATGAAATGTAACGATTACCCAAATAAACTAGTCACTGGGTTTCCACATAGGTGAAAATATGGATATGGAAGAGAAATCTAACCATCATGTTCTGATGGAGAGTGGTAGAGAACATGGCTATGGAAAAGCCAGCAATCACAAAGCCATAAATTTGTGATGATCTAAGGTACCATCTGATTCATCAGATATAAGATCACTAGGACAACATTTTTGGTTTTCAAGATCGTTTCCCTAATGTTAAAGAATTTGAATTAGAATAAATACTTACTTTATTTTGGTACAATCTCACTGTTGTTCGTGCCTTTAACAATTTCCACTTCATCTCTTAAATAAATGAAGTTGAATTTGTTATTCGTGAAGTGTTAGCAGATCATGTGATAGAATGACTGGTCATTCCATCTATCTCAAACAAAAGGTTAGCAAAAAAAATTATATACATAAGTCGATCTATAGTGAGATTAATCATATATGGTTCCTAAAATGGACTTATACTTCATATATCATACTGCTTAATATAATAAAACTAGTTTCTACTAAACAGGGACTTCCTGTAGGCCAGTGGTAGGCGATAAAGGCCAGTCGCACTTCGGTTGTGGGTTCGATTCCTACAGCCTTTTCCGACGCGATGGGCTGTCGCCCGTCCTGCAGGTTGTCCTTTTTCTAAAACTACATTACTATAACATCCCATCAATAATATCGGAAAAAAAACTTCTATCCTTAAACAATACTCACTTATGTCCAACATAATCCATTTCAATCTTTAGGCTTATCCATAATACTGCAGTCCACTCTCATAACATAGTGAAAACGATTACCAGATATTTAATACCATCGTTGATCCCCATATATAATATGATATGTCTTGTTGGTCACATTCTAAACATTCAAAGTCCTTAATTATGTATTCTCTTGAATACTCATAGAACCTTAGGGAAAACATGAATGCAGTTAAAAGTTAACACCTTCCACATACCAAAATCCTCAAAATTCTATATACTCAAACCATGATATCACATAGTCCTTATATCAATCATGCGCTCATGAATACTATTAAACATTTCATTTTCTCTTTTTCCCTTCATTATGTGCATATCATCTTATTTCCAAAAAATATCTCAATCACTTTGAATACCACATCAATAAATATTGCAATACTCAATGATACAACATTATTTTGGAATCCCATTACATAAACAATTAAACATTCCACCACATCGTTGTCATATACAACATTGCCAATAGTGATCGCATGTGACTTCCCTTTGTCCTTTGCCTTCAGTGGTTGCTCATGTTGATCATCACTAACCCTTGGATTAGGGCATTTATTAGCATAATGCCCCATTTCCTTGCACTTGAAGCATTGAAGTGTTGGTGGTGCGTTCTCTACAGTGTTTGCTTTATTCACATCATTAGAAACCCTTTTTCCATTACTTCGACACTCAGCTGCTTGATGACCTTCTTTTCCACACTTAAAACATTTTCTAGTCCCTTTAAGACAATCTCCACCATTCTTTTTCCACACTTTGTGCATAAGGAAACATTCATCTTCTTTTCACCATTATTCTGAGATTTCTCCTTGAACTCCATCTTTCGATTCTTGTCAAAACCATGAGATGGATATGTAACACCAACTTCCATTTCTACCTTGATAGCACAACGCACAATTTTTTCATAGCTACTGAAGTCTCTTATAGCTAATGCCCTTCGAAGACTTGGTTTTAAGCCACTGAAAAATCGATCAACTTTACTTTCAGGTTGGATGATAATGCCAGATGCATACCTTGCAAGTCTTGTAAAATTCGCTTCGTATATACCAACAGATTCATCATCCTTCTGTTTCAGCTCAAGAAACTGCTTTTCCATCTTCGTTCGAAGAATACGAGGGAAGTACTTATTGAAAAATAAGTTCTTGAACTCGTCCCATTCCATGGACTCAATTTCATCTCTTTGCCTTGTATTCTTGATAAGATTCCACCATTGATCAGCTTCACCTTCCAAACGATATACTGCTAAGATGAATTTATCATGTTCAGAACATTGAAGAACTGAAAATATCTTTTCAGTGGTACTGATCCATTGTTCAGCAACAAGTGGATCAGAAGACCCACTGAAAGAAGGTGGACGTTGCCTCATGAAGGACTCAATAGAATATTGTTCCCTTCTCTGCTCATTTGGATGTCCAGAATGATTCATAGCTTGTGTAAGTATAGCAATAAGATTTTTCACTCCATCTCCCATAACATTTTTTTGTTCAGGAGGACAATCATTGCATTGTCCATTGAATTGATCAACACGGTTCCTTCGGGTTCCAGCCATCGTCTAAAACCCAAAAAGAATAGTGTGAGAGGCAAAAATCATTCTAGGGAAAAAAACATAATAAAGGGGGAGTACCTTCAATATCTAACATCTTAGGTTTAATTCTATGATCGTTAGCGTAGTTCTAGTACTATAACCTATACGTATACTTAACCTTAGGGACATCCCTAGACATACCGTAGAAATATCTCTAGGGATCTCACTAACGTTTTCGCATCCTAGTTTCCAAAGGTTGACTAAACCTTTCCTCTGATACCAACTGTAGAGACTCGTAGCTTGACGTACATGGACATTACATTACATTTGAGGAATACTTAGTACATAACAAACACACACACACAAGGATCGTAATAGTTTAGTGTCTTTGGAAACTCTGAACATAATCTTCTAATCGTGGTGAAAGATCTTCAATATCTCCCATAAAGATCTTCCCTTTTTTTACCTAAAACCCTTATTTATATCCTGGGGAAAAGAAAACATAAAAGGGTGAGCTCAAATGCTCAGTAAGGGTAAACAAAAGAAATATCAATCACATCATATACACAAGCACATAACTTTTGGAAATCTTAACCTGCAAAAGAGATCATAATTTCATAACGAGGGATAAATCATGGCAGTGAAATGTAATCACAATAATCATAACTTAAAACATGAAACTTTGTTTCATTCACACATAATCATAGAGAATCATTTCTTGTTAGTCAAGACTCATTGCCAAGACTATCTTAGTGGAAAAAGTACCTTTGTGAATCGAGTAACCCTCGTTTCAGTTCTGTTTCACTGAACCGGTATAACCTACCGTTCCAGCCCTGTCTATCTCATGAGATATAAAATCTTTACCCAATGCATTGGAGGGAGATATAGGTCCCACCCATCTTATAATGAATCCTTTATTATGTGTGCCACGTAAATCATAAATCATACATCATCACATAACACATGTAATAAAAATGGGATTCTTGAAACATCATGACATCATAAAACAAATCATATAAGGTAAATGACTTCATAAAAATAATTCACTCACAACATAATCAAATCAATGTAATAATAGGGATAAAAACAGAACCCTTTATTATCGTAGATGGAAAATAATTTTGATAAAACACTTGAACTCCATTCTTGAGGAAAATATCCTTTCTTCTTCAAAAACACTTTTCTTTTCTTAACATGTCATAAAATTATAAACTAAAAGAAGTTGATAAAAAATAAACTTGAAAACTTGTAAAGGAAGCTTCTTGTAAATAATGTTTTAAAAATCCATTCATGCCATATAAGTTAAAAAAAACATTCTTCGTACTTTTGTCGGAAAAGTCAAAAAGTACCTCGTACAAAAAAATGACAAAAGATTCCTTTCATATTCTTTACTGAAAACTCACCGAAGGGTAAAATTGGATTTAAACTATTGTAAGTGGATGGAAACAATATTACATATTGAGGGAACATGGATGTGGATGATAAAATACACCCCAGTAAATACTTACGAATAAACAATCTCGGATAAAAATGAGATTGTGATATTTCTCTTACCTTAGGTCCGATTTGCTTCGTATGTGTCCAAACCTCCTGTATAATTATTTAAATAATTTCATTGACTTATTACAGAATCATATTCATTGTTATGATATCATATATGGTTCACTTATGACATTATATTACCCGTTCTTTTGTAAATTCCATGTTAAAGAAGCGTTTTGGGTAAAATCGTTTCATTTATCGTAGGTGTTTTGACTTGTTGTTCTTGACATTATTATTACTTATATCATGATTTACTTACTTCCAGAATATAAAATATTATTTATATATCATATATATTCAGTATATATATATATAATAGATAGATAAATGAAATGAAAAACACCGTTCATGGAGACGTTAGTCCGTACGTACGCATGAACGCTGTTTTCCTTTCCTTATTGTCTTGAATGGAAGTAAGTAGATGACATACATATATATATATATATATAAATAAATCCAGTAGCTTTTTAATGTCATATATTTCATTATTATTTCTTATATATACTTTATAATCATTCTTAAATGGTTAACATGGAGAATGAATCTCATCGCGTCGTGGAGACGGTAGTCCGTACGTACGCACGAGCGATGATATCATTTCCATAATTATTGAATTGAATTGGAGTGGATTATACAATATATCAGAGTCAATATGATGTTGTAATAACTATGTATAGTTATTCTTTACACCATTATACCCATCCATGTAAGGTGGTGGTGGAAAATAGACTACACCACGGCGTGGAGACGGTATTCCGTACATACGCACGCGTGGTGATTTCTTTTTCCGTAGGATGGATAGATGGTGAAATAGGGTTGTTTCATACTTAAAATAACATATCAGTATATGAGTGATACTGATGTTATTACTTCATAATGAAACAACCTAATAAGAAGAAGTGGAAGAAGAAATAAAGATGAAAGAATTGGTAACAGTAATTACCTCTTCTTTGAAGCGCCTCTTTGAGACCTCCTCTTAGGGCACTAAAATTGGTCTTTGAGGAAGACCAGAACCTCTAGGATGTTTCTATGGAAGTGGAGAAGAGATTTTGTCAGGGGTTGGCCGAGCTTGAGTGCTCAAATTGGTGTGAGGAGGAGGGGGAGGAGGTGTCCTTTTATAAGGGAGGAGAGGGGCACCTTAGGAATACCTCAAAATATTATTTTATATTAAAGTCAAAATCGGTTTATAATGGTTCCAAAGGGTCTTATTTCGGAGATAAAGTGGGTATGGGTCGAAATACTATCAACAAATAAGATTTAGACAAGTTTAGGGTATTATTTTAACCTTATCAATTAGATTTAACTCTAAGTTAAATAATTTAACTTTTACCGTGTCTTTTTGTTTTCTTTCACTATATGGTTAATACACTTACTATAACATGTCAAAAGAACCCCAAATTGTTTATTATTAATACATATATCCTTATCTAAGTCATATTGCCGATCCTTATATTTTTTAGGAATAAAATAACAATTAATAATATAATATTTGTTTTAAAAACTATTTTGTGTCAATTTTGACACTATTTGATATATGATTCTTGTGAAAGTCATAACAGAATTATATGTTCGAACCAAGTTGATTATATCAACACTAATATATCATATGAACCTAGAAAATTAGTGGAATTTATAAAAAGTCTCAAATTACATTCATTTGAGCATTTATAACATCAATTATGTTAATATTTCCTTAAAAGGGTAATTACTGCATCATCGTTGTGTCATAAATAAATTAATTTATATAAAGTCTAAAAATTATAAATAAAATATCATTATGTAGGAAATCTTTTTAGCTTTCTAATGAATATTTATAGTTGAATTTATCTTATGTATAACCCCATATTCAAAATGTTTTAGTTATTAAACTTTGATTTTAACTATTTTAACTATTCATTAAATAAAATAATATTAAATGTCATAATCTAATCCAAGTGGACCTAAATGGTCATATTATATTCATGAGGTTGTTTTTGGTCGAATTACACTTATCCAATAGAATTAGGACATGTGTTAGGGTAATATTAATATCATATTTACCCTTAGTTACCCTATTTACTATTAACCGTGGTAAAAAAAAGTAAAAAGTTACTATTCACCAAAAATTATTTTCATCTCATTGAACCACATTTTAGTCCTTGATATTAACCGTGTCTGTTGGATTTTTGAAATTACATTCACAGAAGCGGTAAAATTAAGTTTAATGCAAAATTCAGTTTTTAACCTACCACTTAGTGGTTTCACTATTCATCAAAAATTGAAAGTTTTCAGAAAAATACCAAAATTTCATCCTAAGCTATATTTCATATTCCGAATTCAAAAATGAAGTCTATTTTAACAAAATCATAACATAGAAGTTGAATTAATTAATTTTATAATTAAATCCCGCTGTTAAAACAAATAGCGTGTTTTTAAGAAACAATATCTACCAAAAGATTGACACTTGATTATGTCTGGTTTAAATGTGAAATTACATCCAATGACCAACATCGTATTAAATTGTAAAAATATATTCTAAATATACTTTAAAACCACTCAATTTAATGATTTATCACTATTAATTATTTCAATTAAAAAAGTTTTTTTTAATTATAATCTAGTAATTTTCACTATTCATCTGAATATGAAAGTTATCTGAAAAGTACCAAAATTTCACCCTAAGATAATTTCGATATTACGAATCCAGAAATTAATTCCATTTTGAAAAATAAAATATACAAAATTTCAAAAAGTGGTTATTACTATTCATAACAGCTAGTTTTAATAATATTTTAATAGCATATTGTTGTTTAATGAAACTCGTTATTGCGTACTACACATGCTATCGAGGAAGGTCGCGATTGCGTGTTATTCAAGGCAAGTCAAGGATGCGTGTTGTGCAAGCTCCTTTTTATGTAGCGTAAAACACAAGACATTAATAAAATTAAAAAGAATATTTTTCATAAAATCTCGGGCTGTTACAGTTAAACTGTACGGGATTAATGAACTATGATGGTTTTTATTCATTAAATAAATATGATATGTTAGATTACCTATAATGTCTCAATCCCCTCTTCTAAATATTAACTACCTCCTGTATAGTAGTAAATTCTAGAGCACCTAGTTATATGGCTTCAGCATATAAGAATATATTCATCACTAAGGAATATACGAAGAACCATGGATACATATAGATATATACTCCCATGAGATCCCATTTATTTTCATAAAAATAGAATTATCCCATCAATGTTTTGTTAAGTTAATAGGTCCCATATCGGGATTAGGAAGATACTCTCAAAAATATCTTAAAACTATAATAGAGTCCCATATTAGGCCAAAATTCCCCCAAAAAGGGGTGCAATGATCCTAAACATCCATCCTATTGACCAATTTGAGTCCCTAATCAACATTTGGTTTGAAACCCCAATTAACCACATCCCTTTGGTAAGAAGGTTTGTGCCCAGTTATGGATGAGGGAACCATTGGTAGTTTTAATTAAGAATGAAAATCGTGACCTGATGTTAGTGATTGTGCAAGAAATGAACCCCTCATAATCATCTATTGGGATGAATTGAATCCACATCAATGAGGGTTCTATATCGTATCTTCCCCACCAAAATAAGAATGGTGAACCTGATGTGAATCTATCCAGTAAAAAATGATTGGGTTATAATCTATCTGAAAATTATATTTCCACACTGTACCCAAAAAATTGTAGAACCTACCTAGAATCAATCAAATAAAAAAATTATTGGGTTATTTACTATTTGTATATTCTAATTTTATGCTATAGAAAAAAATTTATGACCCTGATGTAAATCACTCAAATAATAGAATTATTAGTTTATCATGCATTAGGACACATTGTTTTTTATATCCTAAAAAAATTAATAATACTGACATAAATATTATAGTTGATCCTCTATAACTGGGGTTCTAATTAAATAATTCAATACTATCTTTTGTAGTTCCACACGAGAAGAATTGTCAAATCTGGAGTTAATGGAAAATTGGGTTAAACATGGATATATGAATGAGAACACATTATGACTATGATATTTCACTAATTAGTGACCATTTTTCATTATTATCTTAATCACTATAGATACCTCTCTCATCAAAAACATCCCAATCCGAGACAATTTCATTATTCAGTGAAAGTTTTAGAAAGTAAATTGGGGACGAAATTCCCATAGGTCACCAAATGATCTATCCTGCTTAACAGACTCAACCCTAGGTCAAAAAAAATGGTATGGGAGTAACATTGGCATGATACAATCTAAAACCTCTACAATTACCATGATGATATCTGAGTAATTATGTCAATAATTTTTCATTATCCAAGGAAACATTTAGCAAAGCCAGTGACCCTCGTTTTCACAACCAACTACTTCAGGAGATTATCCCAAGAGCATAATTATCACCAACTTCAACATCTAATGAAGGTGGGATAGGGATTCAAATAAGGATAATTTTTTGTTAAAGGTCCTTCAAGGAGGTATTATATCAATCACATTCACTAGCACCAACCCATTAGTACCCACTGGTCAAATGCTGAGGTTACCACCCAACAAACTGCCACCTCTGATATCTGTGCATGGGAAGAAAGGAAGACAAATCAAGTAAGGAATTTTTTTGATAAATTTGAGTGGTCTTATATACCAACTCTCACTTATGATGTTTGGTATCATATCCCAGGGTAACCAGTGAGATGATCATACCCCTTCTTCTGTTGAACATGTTTTTAGGAATATTTTTCCAATATGCATAGGGGAGGTGCATATCCCTACTCCATGTGCATGAGGCCCATTAGTATATTTTGATGTTCTAAGGAGGAATAAAGTGGGATCATATCCCCTATTTAATCAAATATATAATTTATTATAATGTTTATGTGGGGAATTTACAAGCATATATCCTTATTCCTACTTTTCTAAAATTCCAATACATCTTTGCAATAACTGAAGAACTTTGCAGGCATATTCCAGCACTTGTACAGATACAGGGATAGGAAAAAATTATCATCCCTATAGCCAAGGAATCTCAACACTCGGATCTTTAAGAACATTTGGTCTCTTCAGATCAAGTGCACATTCTTGCTCTTATCCAGGAGTATTATCATCATATTTTAGTGAAGGGTGAGGTACTAGACCATGCTCATATTTCTCCTCCAATCGGAGCTCACTAGTTGAGAGAGGAACATGCCTCATTATAGGGGTACATGTATATTGACAAAGTATAGTTTCATATTCCAAAGGCCTCAGATTAGGATCATGTGCCTATTGTAGCTGGGTTTCACCATGTGATAGGGGCACATACCTCATGATATGCTCATATTCCTATCAAAGAAGTTCTGTGGCATGCTCCAAAGGCCCAGAATTGGGATTATATCACTGTTCTAGTAGAGGCTTACACAATGATTATGGAATATGCCTCGGGGTAGGCTCATATTACTATCAGTGAATAATCTTAGAATATTTCAATAAATAACAAAAGATAGTTGCATATTTCTACTTCCACTAATGACAACATCACCAGCATCATTATAAGGTAATACAGGAGGAGTCTCATATCCCTTCTCCCTGTCTGAAAATTCGTGATAATATTCCTATGAGGAATGCATATTCGGAGCTGGCTTATATTCTATCTCCTACTAGGGCTCACCAAGTGAGAAAAAAACATGCCTCAGGGTAGGCTCATACTCATGCCAAGAAAGACCAGTGGCATATTCTAAATTCTTGGGATTGAGTTCATACACTAGTTCTGACCAAGGATCACCCAGTGAGAATGGAACATGCTTTGGGACAGGCTCATATTCCTTCCAATAATGACGAATATCACTATTATATTCTATTAGATTCTCAGTATTGGACTCATTCTCTTGTAGAAATGTATAGTTATAAATAATTATCTCTAACAGTCATACATCAGGCTCAAATACCTACACAATTACAAAAGTTAGGTCAGCATATTCTTACCACAACATAGAAAGAGACCCATATTCAAAATATGTGCAATGTCGGTGTCCTTGAGGTCATTCAAGATACATTATAAACACCATAAGGGTACTTCAAATCATTATCCTAAGAAGAAGATGATCATTACCACTATAGTCCTCCTCTTAGTAGTGTGAAGATGGATCATAGGGACTCTACTTCTGAAATCCATCGTGATCAACCTTCCTATGGTGATATCTACCATGAACAATGAAATCGTCTCCTTTCCTAGACAAGTTTGTATAGATAGAAGTCCAAAACTCATATGCCTTCATATAGAGTGTTTCTCAAAACATCAGTGTCAACCAAATATAGTTTCCTATCAAATTCCAATAGCACTCCACTATAGTTAACAAGAAACCCTCTAAATCATATTCTATGTTCTGACTAGATGGAGGCATGTAAGTATTATAAATATGAAGATAAAATTAACATATAGAGAGAGTTATCAGGAAACAATATCCCCATCATGTTTGGTCCCCTTAACACCTCAGACTATGAGGTCCCAGATGACCTAGAAAAAGAGGGCATGTCTTATCTATGCCAAAATATATGGGCTACATGTTAGAGAATAAAGAACATCCACCTCCTTAATCCAAGTATGAGAATCACCTTAAAATTATCTACATAAACTATTTTCAACTAGACTAGGTTTCTATTTCCATGACTTGAGATCCAAAACTGGAAAAGAAATGAAGAAATCTATAATATTCTATCCTTTATTACATCATAACCATTAGATAACTAATATATGAATCCATGAAGTGCATCCTTATTTAAGGATGGGTAAATTATAGAGCGTTACACTTTTCCACAACCCTATTATAGAAGAAACCATCAAATACGGAATCATGTAATGTTGTTTTCTCTGGCTAAATTAAGGGTCCGGGTAACGCTCGGGCCAGTTGGTCACTATAATATAATTCCCTTACTTCACTGATTCTTGTACATTATGAATGTAGGGATAAGACAATCAAAAATACTTTAAAATAAGACCCTCAAAGAAATAGGGATGAATTTTAGACATGGAAGACAAATTTGAAATCAACCGAACAAATTCCCATGGGGAATGGTTCCCATAACAGGCTTCCATCGCACCCAACTCCTATGCGAACAAAGTTCACCACATCAAATTTTCCACAGTAGCATCTATCATAGAATCCATCAAGTAGATAACTCAACCCACTGGGTTGGGAGAATATTTGTTGATTCTTTCACCTCTTGGATCATCAATTCCCAAGAGGATTCAGGACATACTAGGAGCAGTTGTGAAAAAATCCTATCCCGATGCACTGATGGAATTTATATATCAATCACCATCTCAAGGTTTATCATCCCCTGAGAGGGTCTTGAGTTAATCAATATTTATTCTAGATCAACCACATCCCACCATTCTTTGGGAAATTATATCTAAATGTTCTTCCAAGGAATCAAAAAAATCTCCAAATGGAATCATTGGATCCTCAACAATAGGATCAGTCAGTTCTGATCATGGACCCAACTAACCCCTATCCAACAGGTTATGGGAAATTTTTATCATCGTTATCACCATATAGAAAATTATTCTTCTCCATGTTTGAAGGTAAATATTGAAGGTTTACATTCAATCTTTTACTCCCACTACTTGAAAGCCTCTTCTATTTAGGGCTCAATCAGAAAACATAACAGGAATCTCTCTCAAGTTCATTGTTCATATACTAATATGGGAGGGAAGTATAGTGACAGTGGTCAGACCCCACCAGGGTCTCAAGCTTAAATTGCCTAGTATAACTAGGGGTTCAAATAATGACCCTGGTGAAGGTAGTGCAAAATCCTCTTAATCCATTAAAAGTAATGGAACAACCCCCATTTCTTGATATACCTTATTTAATATCATCATTTTAAACAAAAAAACATTGTGGATTAAGATTAAAATCTTGAGTTCCAAAACATGGAGAACCTACCCTGAGAGGAGGGTCATTTGGATGCACCAACCAAGGCTGTACACACCAAAAACTAGAAGAGGCTCCAAAACCTAGCACCCCTCAATACCAATCTCCACCTCTATGGAAGAACCCTAAAAAATAAAAAATAAAATGTATGGATACATCCAAATAACACCCATAATAATTGAATGTCATTATATAGAGGAATACATGTCATAATATAATAGTGAGATACAAACTCTCTGAAAACATAATGAGGAGCTACTCAAGGTCAATATATTTTATGGGTATCATCTTCATGTGAAGAGGAGTATTCTATATCCCATAAAACATCTTCCAAAAATAGTGTTATCTGAACATTAGACTATATTCAGATCCATGAATCCAGTCTATATAAATTTTGAAGTCAAAAATTATCATGACATCTCTCTTTTACGGTGGCATCCTCTCCTTTACTAAGGTGATCATTTGGTCTTAGGAAGAATAAATAATCAACATGATACAATGATGGGACCTCCTCATTAACCCTCACCTACTCTATTTGGATGAGGAAAAGCTCATACAATATTTCCCTCAAAACTTCTTAATGTCATTGAGTCTCTGGATACATGAATGGAATCCATGGAAGGTCGATGCATGCTTGTGAAGCCTTAAAGAAATCCATATTCTGAGTGGGTGAATGAAACCCCCCCAATTTCCATAATCCTACCTTCTTTAACTTTTATGTAACATGAGACCCCGAAAAACATCTCCCAAACTTTGTATCCCAATGTGGTCTGATGATGGACCCACGAGGTCAATAAAAGGAAAAAAAGATGAGTTGTTTTTTTAAGACTCCAATAGGGCCAGCCTTTTTTTGGTATAGAAGTCTACTAGTATGTTTCAATGTAGAGTGGGAAGACCTTAATCACCATTTCCTTTATCTTTTTAGCTCCACACTATGGAAAACTACAATCATCGACCTGAAGAGATTCAAGAAACACAAAAATGATAGGGTTTCTAACATCATAGCCAGATGGAAGTTTTTAATATATTCAGTCAACATCCCTCTCTAACAAGAGAAACTATTGAAGATCTATGATAAAAATCACCATGTTGATTTGTAGACACCACTGATCTCAATGAAGTATCATGGTGGGTCCATGACTTTCCATAAATAGAACAAAATATCAATAATTCCACTCAACAAACCTGATCCCAAACTCGATTCATTCCCTCTACACTGGGTAAAATGCAAGGAAAATAAGAAACTCTAGTTGTCAATATAAATCCAGCAGTAGGGAACATAAAAATAAAAACATTGATTTTGAACCACCCATCACCTCCTGTCAAACAATGAAAAAAAGGTCATCCTCATCCAGAAGCAGAGAGAAATTAGGGCCATTTAGGGTTTGAGTAATGGATGAATAAAGAATAATACTTCAAAAAATGAACAAGTCACTAATTATTTATTGGAATCCATGGAAAATTACCATATCAAGCTACTTCATACTAGGAAGACAAATGAGGCCAACCACATAGACCATTATGACTACTTCCCTTTACATAGAAGGATGGGTTATAATATCCAGGACTGATTCAACATGAAATATTTCCTTCATGGAATGGTTGATTTTTGAAAGGTGGTGTTAGATAACTCATCAGATTAGGTTTCTTGTATATCTGTTTTCTATTCAGAATAATAGGGTGGTTGGAAGAAAGTTTCATCCAGGCATGAGAGGAATTATAAAAATTGGAAAACTAAAAAACAGTTGACCGAGCTCATGCCACCTTGAGAGAATAGCTAGGCAGACCCATAATAGCTCCACCACCCAAGGATTAAACATTAAATATGTCTCCTAGAAGTGGGATTCACCATAAAGGGGTCATAATCTTCTCCAACGTAAGCTCTGACTATTAAATATTCCTTTTCTATGGAATTTGAAACATAAGAAATGCCCTACTAAATAAAACCCTCATTAGAAAAATATATTATATAGGGATCTATAAATGTGATACGCATGGAAGACCCCTTCTTCTGTGATGAATATCACTTATAATATGAGTTTGGTGTCAATAATCAGGGAATGGGAGGCCATATACACCATAATAGAGTACAAAAGGGACAACACAAGCATTTTTAGAACAAATATTTTGGTCACATCCCGATATAGGATATATATGTAGTTGAGACCCATGGAAAAGTTCTCCAGAAGACCCAGAATAGATATCGAGTTATCCCCGAAACCCCCAGTGGATTTCCACACCCAGTTTTCTTACATGACCGCTTAGGGGGGTTCAATTATCCAATGATACTAAGAAATAGGAAATGTCATCATGAACTTCAACACTAGATGAAAATTCTCATGTAACCTCTACATAAGTACCAAGACCATCCACCTAAAATTCCTTGATTTATAAGCCACATGTCTATGAGAAACCCCACCAATGAAAGCACTGACCCCGAGAACAAAAGTACAATATTCTGTAATTTCTAGCAGTGTCCCTGGCCAAGAGCTCATTCCTGGATGCACACCATATTTCAAAAGAACTTAGGGAGGCACCTGTTAAATTCATCCAAATCCAAATGGATCTAACTGATAATGGTTTTGGAATCAACCTCATCTTATTTTTAACCCTTTGACATTTAGGATATAGCAATGGGGATTTGTCTCCCACAATGATGACCATTCAAAGGTATGATAAGAATGAATAGAGACCTCACAAGAAGATAAAACTCAAAGCCTAGTTTTGGGATATCACATCTGACACTAAGTTTATGGTTATATAGAAAGACACCACATAAAATTTCTTTATTAGATGGCCTTGGATCCAAATACACTTGGCTGTACCATCGACCATACATCAGTTTATGAAATACCCCATCGATGGAAATGTCATCATATTGCATAGTGGTAGTTCCCTCTTTGAGAATTACATAGCCATATATTTTGAATAATATTGCCACAAAAGTGGCGGAAAACTACTCATGGTGGATGATGACACATAGGTTTCATCCCCCACCGGATTAAAGACAACCCCATCAAATCCAAGGAGTATGATTGATAGTTACTATTTACTACTCTCCATAAATTTCTTGAGGGGATAGACTTGCTCCTATAGGTTCAAACCCCTTCATTCCCTATTAATATTGGAAAATAAAATCATCTTTGTAATATATTTTCAATGACATAGGTAGTAGGGGATGATAATGTCTCTTATCTTGGCCTCTCTCACCCCTATAGTGATAGATACTCCCCTATATTTCTAAATTCATATTGAAATGTATCTACATATTCCAAGGTGTAAAAATATGTGGATGACCTCAGGAACACCCCTCTAACACTCAAAAAAGGTGCCTCTACCACCATTGAAACACTTTGGAAAGTTATTCTTGGAACATAAGATGACTCGAGACCTACACTGATTAGTGACTCCATGCTATTATAAGAGAAGGACCTGTATATTTCATTTCCTAAGTTTCACTGATAAGTGTTCTCTTAGAACTATATAGAAATTATCAGACTAAATCTTGATGTGGCTATGAACCATCTCTTCTTACCTTAACACAATCGAGGCATCAAACATATATCTAGGAGGTTGAACCCCTCTCATTCCACCAACATAGAGGTGGAATTTGACAAATTGATCAAGGATAACATGTTTTGAAAAGTTTAATACCAAATTTGGGTCAACAACATTATCCATGTTAACAAAAAGAATGGGAAAATTATGGTCTGTATCGATTTTAGATACCTGAATAGGAACTTCTCGAATGATTATTTCTTATTTACTATAAAAAAAACTTGAACAATGCAACTACTACATTAAAAAACCTTTTTTATGGATGGTTATTCAGGGTACAATCATATGAAGATAGCCCCTAAAGATAAGAAAGCCATTAAGTTCAGAGCACCTCAAGGGATCTTTTTCTACCAAGTCATTTCATTTGTATTAATGCGTTCTGGTCCCACTTATCAACATGCCATGCATCATATCAATAATTCATTCTAGGTAAGAATAGTTGAATGTTATATAGAAGACCTAGTGTTCAAATCCACATAGCGATGTGATCACTTCATGAACCATCAAAATATATTTGACAAGATTCGGCGACATAGTATAAATACAAATACACTGAAATTAACCTTTAGGGAAACATTAAATAAGTTCCTTGGCTTTTTAGTATGCCACCGAATCATCTAGGTCATCCAAGAGAAGATTATTTATATTTTATAAATTCCACCCCTATAAATATCATATAATTGGGGGTCTCAAAGGGAACCTCAACTACCTTAGGCATTTAATAGAAAACTTGGATAGAAAATATCTCCCTTTCACTAGTCTAATGAAGAATAGAATAACCTATAATTGGGGTGATAACTTTTATAATTCCTTTAAAAGTGTAAAGAAGTACCTACCACACCAACCAGTTCTAATGCCTTTGGAAGGGAGACCACTCATCTTGTATGTGGACTCCATGGAATTGTCACTGAGTTCCCTCCTCACATAGGAAAATGATGTGGGGATTAAGAATAGTCTCTAATACCTCAAACAAACAATTCTTGGTACTGAGACCCGATAATCATATATTGAGAAAAACGTCCTTGCACTCATCTTCATAGTGAATAAGATGAGTCATTACTTGTAGCACCATTAATTCCATTTGGTATCTCATATTGATCCTCTCAAGTACATCACTGGTAATCTTATTTTGACTAGGAATCTGGCCTAATGGGTTGTCATTCTATATAAGTATGACATTCATTTCATATCATAGAAGATTTTAAAAGGGAAATACATGTCTGATTTCCTCACAGCATATACTACCCTGAAAAATACACCAGTGTTCACTGAGATTCAATATGAGGAGTTCTTATACACCCATGACACTCCCCGAACATGGGATATATATTTTCGTAGAACCTTCCATATACCTATCAGTAAAAAGATGGAAACCCTTATGTTTAATCGATTTGAATTATGGACAGTATTTCTTTCTCCCTAAGAAGATGTTTTTTTCTATTATTTATCACTATCTGAAGGCTGCATGAATAACATGGAAGAATACAAATCCCTCATCAGTGACTTGGAACTATCCCTATGGTTATAAATTTCCTACCTAAATATCACAGGGATTTGGAGCTAGAGATAAACAATATCAATGGAAAATATTCCATCAAAAAGAAATAACTAAACCGCCTCAATGGATCTGTCAAGGGACTAACGGTAGAGTTCACTTTTTATGCCATGTTTCATCATGATCCCTAATCACAAAATGATCACACTGATGAATTAGATAATACAACCATCATCCTGGACAACACTAATTAGAAGGAATCAATTTTCTATATCATGCACTGAAGATTGGTCTTGTCAGCCGTCATCTGCAATATAAAATATATAAAATAGGTCAACACCACCCTAAAGAATGATAAACTGGTATCCACCATTGGATGGATGGATCCTATAATTGGTTATCTCTAAAATAGAGTTATCCCAAAAAACCGAGCCAAAAGGGAATAGATTCGACACTATGCAATGATCTTTACCTAGTTGGATGGTCCAAATGAGAAAAAATACATCTTCAAGTAAGGAGTTGATGGAATACTCCTCATATACCTATAAGAAAGAGAGGTTCTCTATATCATGGAAGAATCCCATGCAGGTTCTGGTGGCTCTCATCAGTCTAGGAACATTCTCTCTCACCAAATCACATGGTAGGTTTTCTACTAGAAATGATGATATAGGAATTTTTGGAATTTACCAGGAAATGTCATGCATTCTAGATCCATGAAAACTTCATCCATCAACCCCTATAGTTTCTACATTCAACTAAATTTTAATATCTATTTGACGTTTGGGGAATGGATGTCATGGGGCCATATCCCCTAGCCATAGCCTATCATTTCAAGTATATCATTACTACTACCAAATTCTTTTAAAAATATTATAATGGAATGCCCCTAAAATAATTCTGCATGAAGAACAACATCATGTTTGTGAGGTCCCATGTAATCACAATGTTTGGGGTCCCTCACACAATGTCGATGGAAAATGGCACAAACTTCTTTTCTACAGAGTAGAACAAAGAGTACAAGGGCTAAAATATCAAGTCCAATCACTCATATCACTATCATGAAGAAGAAATTGGATTGATAGAGGCCTTCAATACTATGTTTTCAAATATACTCTCTAAAATGGTGAACAAGGACAAGAAGTCTTGGATAGATAAGCTTCTACGTGCTTTATATTTCTATCGTACCAACATGCATTATTCTACACAATAAATTAAATACTCATTGCTGTACAATAATGAGGTAGTTTTACCCCTTTAATCCCATCTTCCTTTACATTGAATATCCATTTCTGGAAAACTCTTAGATGATGAGAAATCTCAAAAAGTGACTCATTGAGTTGGAGCAACTCGATGAGAAAAGATTTCATACATTTCAAAAACATGGGGTCCACTATAATAGGATTCTATGATCCATTAATAAGAATTATTGCCTCCATTAGTTCCTCAAAAGAGAATTGTTTTTCTCTCTCAGAACCCCAATGATTCCATGAAATAAGTATCTAAATCTAGAACCCAAATGGGAAGGTCCTTACAACACACAAAAATACTATCACAATAGAACATACACATTGGCCACAATGGATGGGGAGAATGTCACAACCCCAAAAAATGTGATATTTACGAAGAAATAATTTGCATTGATATCATCAACCACTCCACATATTGGAAACAAAATGATAAACTACACAACCACTGTTGTCCTAGTAGTAAGAATTTAAATGGCATGGTATATCATGTCCTAAACACATGATGTTAAAATGTGTGGATACATCCTCATTGGATGATGGTAAAATGAATAGAAGTTTTTTTACCACAGGAAATACGAATTCATAGATCTATAGTGTTACTTCCATTTCACATTGGGTGACAGACATCCTTACCACATAATGTTATGCTTTGTTAAAGATATACTTTCTACATTACATTGAAACTTCAATAGTTTTGTAAGAATATATATGAAATGATTATCATTTTAAATTATATATATAGGGACTCCTTGATCCTATATCTAGTTCCTTTCACCACATGATGAAAAATAACCATGTCGTATCCATAATTGACTCTTCATGGTAATAGGAACCCTCATTCCTTATTTCTCACACTGAGAATTTCTCACATGATCTTAGGAATTTCAGTGAGGGATTCACCAAATAGACAAGGAATAAAAGATATTGATAGTCTAATCATGGTCCTAAATGCAATACCTTAAATATAAAACCATTATTCCTCACCGCATAGCATTAAAATACACTGTTTATGTCCCTTACCTGACATAAAACTACACATTCCTTTGAACCTCACCTAAGAGGAACACTTTTGTTGGTATTGGTCTCCAACCACACCTCTATTCATGAATTATGTGTGAATTAATTCCTATACTAATAGGATACATAGTGATTCCCTGATCTCCAACTCCAAGACTAGTCACAATAAATAAGTATAAAAAATTCCCCCCTCTCTGCCTACAGGTTAGACCTACATAGTGTGATTTTGTAAGAACTATGTGTGGATTGATTACTTCCATAAAAGGATACATAGTGGCATTCAAATCCTTAATACTCAACCCAGTTTCAATAATCAACCTAAAAAATTCCCACCTCTACATATGGACCAAACTTGTGTAGCGTGTTTCCTGACCAAGAACTATGTGTCTCTTCATTCCTATCATCATAGGATACATAGTGACCTCATATCTTTAATATTGGGTCTAGCTACAACCATCGGTAAAATAAAATCACCCAAAACTACATATGGGTTGAGTTATACATGCTCTTTTTAGACAAATATTAGTACATATTACTTTTGTAATCAATATATCATTTATAATTTTTCACATGAATACCCAAATTCTTTCTACATGATGTTAAAGTGAATGTTAGGAATCCTAGTTGAATGAAATTAAAACATCAGAAAAAAAACACCCCTACTACATGATGATAAACTGCACTGTGAACATCCATCTTGCATGACTTTAAAAATACACAAACAAAACATCTTCATGACAAGATGATAAACTACATAGATAATTTCAATATAAAATGATGATAAACTGCATAGAAGTCTTCCTTTATTCATGATGTTAAACTTCACGGAAGAAATTACCACCCCACTAAATGACATTAAACTATGTAGACCATCACCAATTTTTCATCCCCTATCAAAGGATCACAAGATTTGCACCCTTGACATCTAGAGTTCAAGGATCTTCCACCATCTTTTAAGCACCTCAATCCATAAATCACACTACATTTCTTGAGTTCCTTTGGTTTCAAAAAACCTTCCATGGCCTTGGGAAAAGATACCTAGCTTCAAGGGACCCCTTTTTTGACTATGCATGTATGCATATGGCTCTAGTATATGTGCATATGTTTGTCACCCAAATGCATCAATCTGAAAAAATGGATTTCCAATTATTGTGATACTTGACATCACCATGGAAGATCTCAACACCTTTGTGTGATTTAGGCCATACTTGATATGATTTTCCCATGTCATTACTCATGACCTGAGAACCTTGATCCATGATTTGAAATATTTTCATCCTCCGCTCAGAAGGATGATGGGGTACTCTTGACCTTGGGTATTATAATTATTATCTTGGGTAACATCCCTCATTTTAGGTCCATGTGCATCATGACCTAAAACTACCTTCACTTTGGTCCAAGATGTTCGACCTTAGACTCTAGACTATAATGGTCCAAATCGTAAGACCTTAAACTGCTAGTGAAAGAGACACAAAACTTTTTTGGTTGAAAAACCACATAAGGAAGTATGAGAAATAGTCATGTATTTTCTTTCTAAACAATTCATCCCCATAGTTTTGGAAAAAAATTGGGTGTGAGTAAATAATGAATATATATCATATGGCATACTTTTTATCCCTAGTAAAATCCATGAAATGCATGATGAACCCCATAGTTCAGGAAGAAATTCTAGTAATGACTTGTCACATCTCCTCGTCGTGAGAATATGTTCACAAATAGGTGAAACAACTTTTAGGGTGTTCAAATCCTTCTTGGATATTACAAAATCCACAAATAACACTTCATTATTTGAGTTCCTCATATCACCACAACTATACATACCCCTTGGAAGGAAACCAAACATCAAGGGATCATTTTCTTAACTATGAATGTAAGCATATGGATCTTGCATATGCACCTATGGTTTTGAACCAAATGTGTCAATCAGCAAAAAGGGATTTCCAATCCTTGTGATCCCAAATGTCACCGTGGAAGAACCCAATACCTCTGTGTGTTTTGGATCATTCCTGATGAAATTGTTTGATATCATCCTTATGACCCAAGAACTTTGTACCATGATTTAAAATTCACATACCAAACTATCTTACTGTATTTAACATTATCAATGTTATGTGGATTTGTTTTATACCATTTCTCAAAGAAGTAATGAGACACTCCATTACCAAACATTTTATGGGAAACACCTCATGATTTGAAACCATATGGAGTAGGACATGAGCTTCATAATCAAGGAATGAACTTCCCTTTGGTTCAATAAACCATTCTGGATAGATTTATATCAATACCCAACCTCATCATATGGATGTTTGGGTATTTATAAATCTTTCATAGGCCTCATAAAGGAGTGGAGATCATATTTTCTTGTCCATTCTTTCAACACAAAAGAGATTTGACATAACAGTTAAAGGAATATCCCTCCATAAAAAGAAAGGAACTTCAATCCTTGTGAGACCTGGAAAGAATTTGGAAGAACTTATCAACTTAGGTTGTTATGGGTCATCTATAGGATGTCTGCCCTATCCCATATTCACATACTCAAAATTTTGGGTTATGACTTACATCACCCATATTCTAACTATCCAGGATGACCTAAATCCCATGTATTTATCACTAAACCAATACCCCCCTATAAAACTTCCATGAACCTTTGAAAAGAGTGGAGAAACCTCTGATTGGAAATGCTAT
Organism: Viscum album; assembly: GCA_963277665.1. Classification (NCBI taxonomy): domain Eukaryota; kingdom Viridiplantae; phylum Streptophyta; class Magnoliopsida; order Santalales; family Viscaceae; genus Viscum; species Viscum album. The sequence goes on along the minus strand of OY728141.1, from coordinate 1,583,175,274 downwards.
TGATACATAAGGACTTTGAACAACCAACAGAAGGAACCTCCTCCTTGAATGAAATGATATCTAATCCTTGTGGGACTTAACAACACCATAGAAGAACTCAACATCTTAGTATGTTTTGGGTCATTCCTTGAATGTTTTCACCATATTCTATGATCATCAATCATGTCCTAGAAGTAAGACTTTAAAAATCATGGCATCCAGAAGTCCATGCTAAAAGACCCTAAACTACAGTGAAATAATGTTCAAGCTAAAACCCCCTAAACTTTAGAAAAATAAAGTCTGAGCTAAACGACTCTAAAATATAGTGATAGAAGGTGTGAGATAAAACACCCTAAACTACAGTTATACAAGTTAAAAGATAAAAGATCCTAAACTATAGCAGTAAAAGGTTTGAGCTAAAAGACCCAAACTACAAAGAAAGAAGGTTAGAGCTAAAATACCATAAAATACAATGATAAAAGTTCTGAGATAAAAGAACCTAAACTAAAATGATAAAAGATCAGAGTTAAAAGACCTTAAACTACAATGATATAAAGTTATAGCTAAAATAACCTAAACTAATGTGATATAAGTTCCATGCTAGAAGACATAAAATAATATCATAACAATGATTTAATATGCAGGAATGAAAAATATTGTAAGTTTCACCATATAGCATTAGAAAAATATAGTTATTCTCACCAAGACTATAATATTGGGCATAGGTTAGAGCACTCTCCCACTGGGACATGTATTCTACCCAATTATCCTTCTATGAACCAATAAATCTCAATAGGGATGAAGCATATATATCAGTAAAGAATCTCATGTAACTGATAATTCATGAGAACTTTTTGAGAAGAATATTTTTTATTTAAATATTACTATCAAGGAATTAATGCTTACATGATATTTTGAAAGGGGTGGTTTTTTTGGTGATTCACATGTCATTGGATCAGAAAAATATCAAAAATAAAAGAAAAAATATTTTATATCAACATGGAAGATTCCGAATATCCATTCATTGATAGTATGAAATTGTAGGAAACTCCACATTTTAGAGTCCCTGTAAGAATAAAATCAATAATGGAGTGCATTTCAATGTTTGGATGGTAATAGTATTTGATCCATTGAGAAGGATAGGTCATAAAGGGTTTGTCGGGAAGCATCAATTAAATGATGAAGTGCTACTCACCTGACCTCATCTCCATCTTGCCTAGTACAGAGAGTCTTGATAAAATTATTAATCTTATACACACTCTTTTGAGAATTTTAAAATGAGGATGATGAAATTTAAAGTTCATAAAATATGAAAGATATTATTTCCTCACATCTCTAGATTTTCATGATCTAGGTATCTATCTGGGATTTCAATCTATATATCAACTGGCAAGAATGCTCCAATATCTATGATGCCTCCTTTATCTTCTCATCAATGGGATCCTTATCTAAAAAGTCATGGTAGACCCTCTCATTGGTGTAAAAATCTTGCTGAGTCAAGATAATTTGTTTCATAATTTCATATAGTGTTTGTTGATAAAAACCACATTCCCCAAATTGTTAAATAACTGAGGAAGGAATTCCCATTGGCCATATATTTTTTCTAAGGGAGTTTTTGTAATCAAGGTGTGAATCTACTTCTAGATCATCGTACATTGTTTTTGAGATTTTGAGATTGAAGGGACAGGCATGCTAAAATGAGGAATAGCTGGATGATCTTATAAGTAAGTGGAAGAGGAGGCTTCGTATATCCTAATTTAGTAGAGGCATCACTTGTGGCTTGTATCTTACGGATAATTTCCTTAATAGAATAACTCCCACTAATGGAATGTTCATCACTATGATAAGTTCACTTCATGAATTTATCACCCAGGTGTTCTATAAACCCCATCATTTCCATGGATAGAGGGGTTAGTGTGGAAAATATCTTATCTAAATGGCGAACTAGTCGTCTTAGCACACAACCTATATAAGATGATACCCAAGATTGGGCGTATTCCTGAGTAAGAATGGAAGGAGAATTAGTGGGTGGAAGAATGATCTCATCATAATTTTCTTCATGTTCCAAAATCAACTAAAACTATAAGAGGATCTCATGGGGTCACTCTCCTTATACACTAGACAAAGGAAGAGGAGATTCCATTTGGGTAAAACCAAGCTTATGAGAAAACTGATAAGCTGTATATGGCTCTTATACGATCATCTCATCACTTTTGGCTACAAAAACCCCATATATAAAAGAGATCTTGTATGAAATCTCATCAATAGATCCACTTCCATCATCAATGATCATCATATTACTTGCTTGATAAGGGGTGAAATCAATGCTATCAGATTGATGCAACACATTTGTAACCTCGTCAGAGCTCAACGATACCACTCCAACCCCAAATATGTTCAAAAATATGGGACAATATAGGGAATTGGGGACCCTATTGGAATTATAGTATTCATAGTAATGGAAATTCTCCCTTATATAGCCCAATAAAAATTATAAAGGCCCACTGATCCAATAGGGGGTGTTTCCTTGTGAAAGTTTCCCAAGAGATGGTAAATCCATGAAAGGGTTGGCACCACCAGATTAAGGAGCTTCCACACAAAAATTTGTGCTACCATTACCAGTGTACTAACTCAGATCCTTGTTTTCATGCCCCCATCTACGAAAATTCATCGATTTGGTAACATCTCCATAAATCCTTCTATCCCAATGATTTGGGATATATCTAACTTTACTCGGTATCCCCATGAAGTATGATCCCAAACTTTTAAAATGTCCTGAGACAAGCCATTAATGTCACAAAATTGTTGGGAATTCAACTGCTGGGAAGGATATTGGTTGGCCTAACCCCACTGCAACAATGTATAATTTTGATCTTATATTTGCAGAAGATAAGTGAGCATATGGTCGGCTCCTTCTTTAGATTATCCTCCACAATGATGGTCATGTCCCTTTCCAAGACTGGAGTCTGCCAAGGGTCATCTCAGTCATCCACAACATGGATTAACTCATTATACATCTCTCTAAAGGTGGGTCCTTCCTAGTTGGTAGATTCCCTATAGAATGATTCCAAATTCATCTTGGGATAGATGAAGTGAGTTGGTTCAAGGGAATCAATGATTCATCAGTTTATGAAAAATATTAAGATGGTGATACAAAATTAGTTGGAAAATCCATATTTCTTCATGAATATGGACCCATAATAACTGGTCAGTAAACTCTAAATAGGTTTTCCTAACCCCAAATAGTCATTCCCATTCATCATATAAATTACAACTAGTATAGAGATCCCATTTTGAGCTCCATCTACCACCCTAATTATTCTAGGAAAAGATGAATATAATCTTGTAGCTTTGATAAATAGGATAATGAGAAAAATCACAATTATCTGGGCCCAAGGGAGAGTTTTCCAACATATAAGACAACAACGAGGATCGATCTGTGACCATTTAGACAACCTTATAAATTGACAGTTGAACACACTCAAGAGAAGATGGCACCCAACAAGACAACATATTAATGTCTGAAGGATCAATGTTAGAATTGTCTATAAATCTAAACCATTATACATAATGTCTGTGCGATAAAGGATAATATTTGATCTTGGATAAGAAGAACCTCTCTATAATCTCATAATCATAATTCATGCATTATCATGGGTCATCATTGCGATTTATAGCAATCATGGTCCTTTGATTAGCTATAACAGAATATCGTTTACATGAGATGGAACCATCTAAACAAAATTAATTGGCATATGTTATAAATAAAAGATAAATTATTTTTAAAATAAAGACATTAAAATTCCAGTAGCATCATGCTCATCCAATGAATCATGAGGGCCTTCACAAATCGCATGAAGTATTTTTGAATCGCCTGACTCCTAAAGATCTCGTGGGTTGCATAAACCCACAAGGCATCGCAAGAATTCATGATTCCTCATAGGAAACATGATCACGTGATGTGGACATGGTCATGAAGGCCAAAAATGGTCAATGTATCAAATGATCAATCCAAAAGATCCTGTGAAACCGTCAAGAAAATCTTGCATCCCCATGGAAGAAAGTTCAAGAAATTTTCAAATGAATGTTCATGGTTAATTGAAGATTGTACCTAGAAAAAATAGTCTTTCATGGTAGATTTTAGGAAATTTTATCCTGGTGAGGTCTCATGATCAGGTCTTGTGGGAAGGAATTGAGATATATTTACATGATGAACCCATGTCACCAGAGCTCTGGACAAGTGAGTATCTGGTGAGTGAATCCCTCTCCACTTCCCTATTTATAAGGCATCCCACAGAATACCAAAATTCAACTAGCAGACAAATCATCTTCCATGACACTGATTTGTGACATCAAAAAACCCTTAGGCAAGCATTTACATTCCTTAAAACAACGCCATTGTCCCCACGAACATTTCTCCCGAGGGGGTAATTTTTAACGCCTTCTAACTGAGTATTGGTAAATTCAAAAAAAACAAGAAATAGCTGAATATTATTATTATCATTCTTGTAAAAAAGAAATAAAAGGGTGTTTGATTAACTAGGGATCACATAAACTCCTGGTATACACACAATCTCATGACCATCATAAGGTCATGTAAATGATCCATGTGCAACACATAGCCTATGGATGGTTCAGTGATGTACCTTCAACAAGACATTTTCCTCTTGAGCAGGCACTCTGGACATTGAATGGTTAGATGGTGGCTTCTATGAAAACACCCCAGAATGTGAAAATTTCCAATCAAAGGACTCTTAAAAAGCCATCCAAAATTCCTTAGAAAATAGGTGGAAAATATTCAAAAGGTGGGATCCTCTTTCAATCAAAACATTCACATGATGAATCACCAATAGGGAGAATGATTATCCCTGACAACATTCATGAAATCCTATGAGATCCCAAGACTTTGAAAAAATAAAAAAAATGAAATAAAAAATGGAGGAGACCATATCCTCTTTCTATAGTAAAATTCATGTGACGTGCCCCTCAAAAACTGTAATACACCATAGAGACCCATAGATATGCCTTCCCCATCACACGAAATCCATCAAGAATGATATAATCATCAAACGAAGAACCTCAGGTATGTCCATGTGAAATCATGCTCTCTCTTTATCACTATAAGGAAAAAAGGATGGAATTTTCCATGAAATGCCCATGTATCTTCATAGGGTCTTTTATTGGTTGCACGACACATCACCAGGTGGTATATTTGTTGTCTTCAACAACACTCATACAACCCCATGAGATCCCACACATTTATAAAATAAGAAAAGGAAATAAAATGGGTAATGAAGGGATCCTCTCACAATAGTAAAACTCAAATGACATTCCCAAGATGTCTATGGAATGGAATGAAAATACCTCTTGACATGTTTGTATGATTTCACGGTGGAACCTAGACAATCCATCCTTGTATCATGAAATGTTACAAAAAATTCACCTAGTATCCTGCGAATGGATTCTAATGGGCATTTGTATCTCGCGAAGGAACTTTGACATGTTAAACAAATAACATGAAATTCCATCAATATGTTTTCATGATTAAACAAGACCCCATTAATTAGTCATAATCCAATAAATGTTGCATTGAAGGGATGACCTTGTGGTCCTTGAAAGACATGTAATTCCCCTAATGTGATATAGGACAAGAGATCACAAAACATGTTAGGATGAGACCTTCCACTGAACCCATCATAGATTCATGTGATACATTCCATGAAAATTTGAAAACAACATGGTTGGTGGGCCCTATAAATCCCCCGCCCTGGCATGAAATATCCACCACTACTCTTTATGAAGAAATGAACTCTTGGAACCTCACATCGGTGCAAGACATAATTTCTTGGAGAGCCAAGTCTCATGACTAAAAAAAATTTATTAGGTAAGATCCCAGAAAAAACTAGGAAATTCGTTATGTATGCATAATAACATCTCGAGATCATTATAGATCTCATGAAGGACTTCTGGAAGGATACATGAAGAACATCACAAACATCTTCTAGATAATACGAGACTTAAAACAAGATAACACTAAACCAATCTAATGCATTATCAATAAAAGGCTTGTAAAAACACTAAATGATGGTATAATTAAGAGAAAACATATACATTGACCCTAATGCAGTTATCATACACCATCTAGGCCATGATACAATACTAGTACATGTCACCAAGATCTCACGAGGCTCCTTGGGTATACTATTTGGATCATATGAGGTCCCATGGACATGTTAAATAAAGTTACATGCCCCCCCCCCCTAGGGGGGAATGAAATCATGGTCTTTCAAAGCCCTATGGGCTCGCCATCCCAGACATGAGGTGTCCTTCAGATGTGTCACCTGACACATATAGCGTCACAAGTACATGTTGGTTGGGTCTTGTGGTTGCACTCAAGCATGTCAAATTGTTCTCATGACACCCTTCAAGAAATCCATTCGAATCTCATGATGTCCATAGACATTTCATCATTAATCATGCATCATCCTCCAAGACATGTCACACTGATTCTCATGACACCCTTTAAGAACGTCAACTAGCCTTTGCGATGACACCATGGCATGTCAGCTGGATCATGCGATGCCCTCTAGAAATTTTATACTGAATCATACGATGGATTTCTGAATCATCTATCTGGCCTCACAATTTCCTATGGACAAGTCATCCATGATCACATGATAACCCTCAATTATTCCATACAGGATATGAGACATCCCTTTGAAAATACAACTGGATCCTGAGATTTTCATTGGATATATCCACAATACAACCATAAAAGTCTATACATCCTCTTCAATGTCAAGGTAGACAATCATGGAATGTTAAATAGGTAGTCAAGAATAAAAGGTAGGTAGGCGAGCCAAGTCAATAGGGAAACCTCAGTGTGTGAGCCCCGGTCAAAGGGAAACCTTGTTGTGTAAGACCCAATAAATTGAACTATGAAAACTATGATTATTACTGTAATCAGGATTTTTAGGACCCCTTATAAACACCATAGATCCATATTAAACCTATAAAAGGAAGTCCCATCACATTAGTCTGATATCTACAAGCAATGAGACTGGTAATTTTCCTTCCCTTATTTCTCACGCTGAGTATAGATCACATAGGCTTCGGAATTTCCAATTATCATAACAATTTGTTTTATAAACCAACATAAAGGAAAGGGAAAATTTAGTGTGTAAGCCCTGGCCAAATTAACTATGGGGACTCTGATTCCTTCCACAACCAGAATACATAGGACACATTCCCATAGCTCAAGCCTGAAATCGAGTGGGCATCCACCTTAGTGTAATTCATGCCATGTCTCATACATTTCAATCATCGATACCCAATCTCCCTCATATACTGATCATCTTACACCATCCCTTAGAGAACTATAAAATAAAATAAACTATGGTGATTTTGATTCATTCTATAAATAGGATATATAGGACACCTTCCTAAGGTCCGAGCACCATATTAAAAGGGATGTCCTGGTACATAATCCCCATATCAATATGCAATTATGATGATCACTTGATATCCTTTGTTTCTCACCTCGATCTTAGCTCATGTGGGATTATGGAGCTGTAATGAACACTTCATTGGCATCATGAATCTCTATCATCTAGTGAAATCTCAATATATAAGTCATGATGAGTGGAAGAATATGAATATCCATCATTTAAGGGAATCTACATTGAGGTTACTCCCAGGGGCATGATCGAACTATGATAAGTCTTATTATTACTATTACTAGGATATGTATTACATCTCTTTAAGAATCATTCTATAATATTTAGTGTTTGTGTATCCATGCATATATCCTTTCCACATGATGATAAACTGCAAAGATTTAACAAACTACATGGGATTTGATTCCTTTAATAACCATGATATGTAGTATTCCTCATAATAGATCAATCCCCACCCCAAAATATTAACCATGTCCCTGCAAAGAAATAATTCTAGAGCACTTGGTTATACAGATTTAGCATATAAGAAACTATTCATCATTGGGAAATGGATCAAGAAACTTGAATATATACATATGGATACACCCATGTGATCCCCTTTCATTTCATAAAAAAGACACTTATCCCATCATCATTTTTCATGGGTAACATTTATTGTATCAGAATTAGGAAAATATTCTTGAACATATCTTAAATATATTAATGATTCCTGTGGTATGCATCAATTCCCCCCCAAAGGGGTATGATGATCCTGACCTCCCATCCTCTTGACCAATGAGTGTCTATAAGAATAATTGGTTATGAAACTCCAACTGAACACTTACCTTTGAAAGTAGTTTTTTACCTTGTAATGGATGAGAGAATATTTGGGAGTTTCCATTAAGAATGACAATGGTGACCTGATGTTAGTGATTATGCAAGAACTGAACCCCTCAAAATCAAACATCAGGCTAAACTAAATCCACAACAATGAGGGTTCAAGGTCGTGTCATCCCCATAAAAACAACCATTAGTCCCAAAAAAAAATTAAACATATGAACCACCTATCCTAATATGATTTAAAACATGTGACCCACCTATCCTCATAAGAAATTAAACATGGGACCCACATGTCCCCACAAGAGGTTAAAATTATGACCCATCTATCCCCAAAAGATGTTAAACTTAGGACCCACGTCTCCCCATAATATGTCAACCATGTCCCTGACCAGTCTCCACAGTATGTTAAACCTGTGACCTAACTATATCCTCAAGATGTTAATATTGTGACCTAATCCTGAATTTCTACACCATAAGATAAACATGGGATGCCTAAGGTAAAAATATTCAAAATAATTATTCCCATAACATCAAATACCTTTAGTATGAAATGGGATTCCGTGGTTTCCATGCCTAAGATTCCTCACACTTGAGATTCCCATCACTTCAAAAGAGGAATACTATTTAGGTTCCCATCCTACAAAATTTTCAGTGACTCCCAAACATTCCCAATGTTATTACCTACCCAAATAGAAGTTTTTTCCTATATCAATACATAATTAGCATAATTAACCAATCTCCACCTCAAGATGACATCGGGAATGAGTTTCATGAATATGACTCCAATATTTGAGGGAGACCTAAACTTGGAAATGAACTCAATTGAGGAATCTATGGAAGGAGGAACGGATATCCTATCATCCTATTTCAATCAAGGATCTAAAATTTATGATTAAAGTGATAGAATTCACCCACCTTTGGATGTCAGGAATGCAGGGAAACAAGAAGAGAGCATCACTACCATATGGAAAGATGGTTCACAGCCCTGGTAAGTGTTAGATTTGTTAACTTCTCTTAGAAATAAAAGAACAATATGTTACCGTAGATCTTTAAAAATAGTATTTTAGTTGGTTTACGGATAGATTTACTCCAATGAATTCATCAAATAAATCTAGAAATAATAAAAAAAATTAAAACATGAAGATGACTATATCATTGTGGTGATCATTCTATGTGAGGATGATTCCAAAAGTATGGTTTCCAGTATATGGATGATTTCAAATAGAGTTTCAGAACATGAAGTTCAGTAACAAAATTCAAGCCTTAATGTTATGTATATCACCAATGTAAGGTTTACGTACATTAGTTATATATCCAATGTGAGGTACCTTAACAAAACTAAGGTTACAAAACATAACATCCACTCAAATTTGGGGTTATAAATGTTTATTGGACACCAATATTAGGTTCAAATACTCTTTCTAAATAGTTATTCCAACTTCTTTATAATGACCAAAATAATTTGTAAAATATTCCTACTCTCAAATATAAATATTAAACAAGAACAAAAGACTTCCAGAATCCGAGGGAAAAAATATTTTATTTAATCAAAATTATAAACATGAAATCCAATAAAAGTAAGATTATTATTCAAACAAATGAGGTTTTTTATGAGCATCAAAATCAATAAAAAACTCATTGGCTCAAAATTTGTAAATACAAATTATTATTTATATAAAATATTGAATGTTTATTATTCGATAATAAAATTTTTCATAAAACATATTATATTTTCGATATTAAGGAGTTCATTTTAAAACCATGTAAATGATAATATGAAAATTTCATATTACATATAAGTAAATAGTTAATGTTTATCCATGCCAAAATTATTAAATGATTATAATTTATTTATGAATCATTTATACATTCTTTTCAACATGCTTACATATATGAACCATTAATTAATTAATTAATTTATTAATTTATTTATTTATTTTATACTTTATTAATGTATATAACTATTTATATTCTAAATTGTGATGAATAATTTAGTTTAAAGTGTTAAAATGATTCTAAAATATCATTCATGTATCCAAGGAGTTTCATTCAAGGTGTTATAATTGATTTAGTTTTAATATAAATTAATGTTTTCTAGTATTTAATTATATTATTGAACTAAGAAGTTAATTAGAATTTTTACATATTAGTTCCTATAATTATGATGTGATTGGAATCTCTCTTGATAAATTTATCCCTTGGTATATTAAATTTGGGTTGGATTGCACAATTTTCTAGTGGCTTATACATTATCAACAAAAGTGGGTGTTGGCTATTTATTTCTCTATGATTAATCTTTTTGGGATTTTTTTATTTCATATGATTCTACTCCTCTCTATTAATGTGTTTCATGTAACTTATGTATAGGATTCATTTAGATATGAATGATTATAATTGGCATATAATTTGGGTTATTAACAAAAGTTATGAGTTATATAAAGGGATAAAAATAAATATGGTTTCACTAAGGGAAAAAGGAATTTTTGCGACGGGAATAAATCTCGTCGCAAAAATTCCCTCCAAGAGGTTATTTGCGATGGGGGTAACGACACGTCGCAAATAACCAATTATTTGCGATGCGATTTTGTCTCCGGTCGCAAAAAGTTTGGCACTGGTAGCATGCCAAACCACGCGAAGAGATGCGTCAGTAGTAGAAGCAGCAACACGAGAAGGAGATGTGTCGATGTACAACAACAGCATCACGAGCAGATGAAGTACATGCGCCACCTAACTCATAGTTTAGAGATGGAGTTTCCTCCACTATCTCTTTTAGATCCTACACCTCCTCTAGAAGACGACCCCCAGTGATTTTTTTTCTTAAAAACATTTGAATTTAACATTTTTTGTAATATGAACTATTTACTGTTTCTGACTTTTTTATCGGTGCGAATATTACATAATTTAAGTTTTAATATTTTATTATTTTTTTGTGAATATTGAGAATTTTAATAATTATTTTTAATAATATTAATATTATTGTTTCATTAATCATAATTTTATTAAATAGATTTTTTTAGTATTATATTTTTTAATGTTTGTTTAATTTACTAATAATAATAATAATAATATATGATTTTTTTATATTTTTTTGTGAATAGTGATATTTTTAATAATTTTAATAATTTATTATTTTAATAATATTGAAATTAATTTTTCAATAATCATGATTTTATTAAATTTATTTTTTTTAAATTTATTTATTATTTGTGACGGGATCTGTTGCGATGGGCCCGTTACAAATAGCATAAATAAATATTTTCAAAGAAGTATTTGTGACGGGATTACAGGCTCGTAGCAAAAAGTACTTGCGTTGGGCCCATCGCAAAAAAGTGTACATATATAATGTATATAATCAGAGACTTATTTGCGATGGTTAATTTCCTCATCCCAAAAAATATTATTTTCTACGAGCCCTTCACAAATAATATTTTCTGCGACGGCGTTTTCTGCAATGAGCTATTTGCGATGGGACCCCGTCGCTAAAGCTTATTTCCGATGGGATCCCGTGGTAAATAACCCATCACAAATATCTATAATTATAGTAGTGTTTTAATGTATTAATTATTTTAAGGAATACGATACAAAACTAAATCACTAGAATAATTCATACATGTAAAGGAAATATATGAGATAACTAGGTTGAATTAAATCCCCTTTAAATAATATTAATTTTTAGATTTCTTATAATTTAAGAATTTTTCAAGACCTGGATTATTAAACCATATAGGTTTTACCAAAGCTTGGTGACCGTGGATTATCTTGTGTAAATAATTTTAAAAATGGATAATTCTAAGAGTAAGGTTAAACATAATACTATGATATTTAGGTTATGCTTAGTTGGGAACTCCTTAGGAAGGATACCAGAGAAATGGGGTAGAATTTCTTTAGATGATGAAAATGATGAAGAGTTGTTTTCTTAGTCAACCATAATTCATATATGATATGAATATAATTATGGACCAACTAAAGAGGTAAGTGATGAGAGGAAATCCAAATCATAATTTCAACTTAGTGAAATATAGATATTATCCCACTAATGAATATTATGAATTTAAATGTGATATCATTTTAGTGGAATCTCATTTTAAAAAAATTATATTAAATAATTCTAAAATAAATATAATACACATATGATAAAGGATTATGTTATATATATAAATAGAATAATCATCTTCCAATGTGACATTGAGATCAATATTTAAAAAGTGGAATATAAAAGGTATAAAACTACTTAGACTAGTATATAAATTTGTAGACAGTTATCAAATATGAAGGTAACTTATATGTGTTATAGAACCCAATTCCTGGGGAATCACCTCTTGATAAAGAAACTAAAGAGGTGAAGAATGTTTAGTATAAACGTAAGAGGTATTATCCTGTTGTATTTGAATTGATTCTTATCTCTATAAAGCCTAAAGTCTAGGTTAAATATAAAACCATGAATTGTTATGGGATGAACGATGACCTGAAAAGGATGTATTAGGGGAAAGGAATACATGATGGTTATGTAGTCTCTAAAACATATTTTTTCTGTAAAATGATATAAGGTAGTTTTGTCTCAAATCATGTAATCGATATAGTTATGTATCTTAACGATATGTTGATACTTGGGTCACATCTTGACCATGAACTAGATAGAGATTTTATTCTTCAATATTTACTAGAAAGGTTTTAGAAATTCATTGTGAATTATAATATGAATGAACTCAGGAAATTTTTTATAAAGTTACTAGATATGATGGGGATATCTATATAGTATATGGGAGTTATATACATGAGAAACATATTAATAATAAACATTTGTAAAATTCCAAACTGGAACATGAAAATAAAACTTGGAAAATTCATAAGTGAATCATATGATAATTTTTCAAAGCCTTTGAAACTAATGGGAGGAGTAAAGAAGAAAGGAAAATATTTTTAATGTCTAAATCCTATCCAATTGAGAAGGAATTTTATAGAGTGCATGAAGGGTCTTAGAGAACCTAATAGATATTTCATGAAAAGTATGATGTTATATAAATCAATTCATAAATTTTGAAATGGTATATGATACTAGGTGTATATTTTGTAAGTGTTGTAAATATATAGGTGTAACACCCCAAGGTTCCACAATACACTTCCCTCTTAATAATGTAATAGCTTGCATTGTACGCAACTTCGAGTTCTAACACACACCACAACCAATCAAACTAGCCGTTATGAATAGTAATACCCACTTTTTGAAATATTATAAATTTTATCTTTCAAAATGGACTTCATTTTTAGATTCGGAATATTGAAATTAGCCTAGGGTGAATTTTTGGTAATTTTCTGAAAACATTGAATTTTTGATGAATAGTGAAAAAACATAGAGTTATAGTTTAAAACCAAATTTTTTAATTAAATAATTATTTATTTTATTTATTTTAGGTAAAAATAGATACATAATACCTATATAAGTTCAATTTAATCCATTGGAGTCAGTTTATAATAATTTTAGATATATAAAAATTTTATTGAACTTTTCACCGTCTTTTACCCATCTCCTAGGAGAATTTGCAAATTCACATAAAACTTAATTTTACTGCTTCTGGGAGTATAATTTCAAAAATCTGAGAGAGGTGGTTAATATCAAGGTGTAAAATGTGGTTTAATAACATAAAAATATTTTTTGGTGAATAGTAATTTTTTACTATTATTTACCATGGTTAAAAGTAAATAGGGTAATTAAGTGTAAAAAGGATATTATTATTATCCTAACACATGTCCTAATTCTATTGGATAAGTATAATACGACCAAAAACTACATTAGGAATAAAATATGAACATCTTTGGTCCACTTCGATTAGATTAGGATGTTTATTATTATTTAATTCAAAGAAGAGTTAAAGGAGATAAAATCAATGTTAAATAACTAAAACATTTTTAATATAGGGTTATACATAAGATAAATTCGATTATAAATATTCATTATAAGTCTAAAAATATTTACTAAATAATTATATTTTATTAATAATTTTTATATATTAAATAATTTAATTTATTTATGACACAATGGTGATGTAGTAATTACCAAATTAATAAAATATTAAAATAATTGATATTATAAATATAAAAATAAATCTAATTTGAGACTTTTTATGAATCCCAATAATTTTTTAGGTTAATATAACATATTATGGTTGGTTATATTTTTTTTTTGAAGTAATAATGCAGTTATGAATTTAGAAAAAACAAAATACCAAATAATGTCAAAATTGACATAAAAGAGTTTTTAAAACAAATATTATATTATTAATTCATATTATATTCCTAAAAATCTATGGTTCGGCCAAAAGACTTATATACTTATCGTTGTATCATTAATGAACCACTTGGGGTTTTCTTGGAAGTATATGGTATTTTTATTAACCATGAAATATAAAAATACAATGATATGTGGTAAATGTCAAACTATTTAAGTAAGAGTTAAATATAAATTATAACGTTAATATAGTGACTAAAACCTATCTAGAATATATTGGTTGAAAGGTTTTATACCCATCCCCACCTTAGCCTTAGAATAAGTCACTTTGGAGCCATTATAAACTCAATATGAATTTATTATAAAATAATATTTAAGTTTTTCCTAAGGTTCCTCTCACCCCTATTATAAAAGGAAACTCCCCCTTCTCTCAAATTAATATCTTCAATTCCTTTTGGATCGACCATACCCTACCCAAATATCCTCTCAACTTCCCTCACTTCAACCTAGAGGAATTATTTTGATCATAAAGCCAATCTAAGGAGCCCTTTTGATCAAATCAAAAGGAAGAACCCAAAGAAGAGGTAATGTTTTCACCACCCTCTTTCAAATTCCTTTCTTCTTCAACTTCTTCTTTGTTTGTTATTTCCATTCAAAAATAACTACTCTAGTATCTTCTATATACTGATATGTTATTAGAAATATGTTACAACCATATTCATTATTCTATCCATCTTTTGAATGGCATGTCACCATATGTCTGTACGTACGGCTTACCGTCTCCACGTCGTGGTGTAATTGTTATTCAATACATTATTATTCGAATAGATATAATAATGATGTGTAATTCATGTAAATAATAATATAAAATTATAATTACTTTGTATATATGATATAGCATCCAATTATATTTTATTTTAATATCAAAATAATGATATTTTCGCTCATGCGTACATACGGACTACCGTCTCCACGAACATGAGGAGATTCATTCCCCATCGTATCCATTCAAGTATAATTATCATTTGATGATTAAAAATAATGTTTAAGGATTTTATATCATTCTGGATATGAATAATATACAACATATCCATAGCAAACATGGCTTATGTAACAAAATATATAAAAGAAAATGAGTAAGTTAACAGCCGAAACAACGATAATACTAAGATATTATTAACAAAGTAATGTTGAAAGATCATATACAGTATCTTATTAATGTATATGATTCTTGTATAATTTAATAAAAACTATTTCACCATTATAAAAGAGGTTAAACTACCCTCAACAAATAAAAATTAAAAGGTAAGGGTTTATTTAACAATCTCTTCATTATCCGAGGTTGTTTATACGTAATTATCTACTGGGACCTCTTTATCATCCACATCCATGTTTCTTAAAAATGTATTTCAAATCATTCTTACTATTTTATATATTATGGGTTAAAGTCATTTATACCCTTTTTTACTTTTTATAAGATTTTTATAAAGGAATCTTTATGTTGTTTTCCAAACAAGGTCCTTTTAACCTTTTCGACATAATTAAGGTAAGAATGTATTTTTTAACTTATATAGTGGGTGCGGCTATTTTCCACCATTATAAAATAGTCAAAGATTCCCTTAGAATCTAATATGAATATTTTCAAAGGAAATTTTTTATTTTATAATTATTTTACTTTTAAATGGTTTCCAAAAAAGAGATATTTCTCTCAAATTGTTTTGATTTCATCTATGTCAACATCCTTTGATGGAGTTTAAGCTTATTTGAAGTTGATATATTATGATACAAAACATCTATATAGTATTGAAGGTTTTGTGATATGTTTGACTGTGGATGTATTATTTTTATACCATTCATGGTTTATGGATAATGTATTGACAATTTTTATGTTATTTTTAATACAATTGTTTATGTTATGTTTAAACCTGTTCGTATGAGGAATGCATTGGACTTAATAAGTGACGGGTGGAGCCCGCTATAGCTCCTCGATGCATCAGTAGGTCTCATTAGACAAACTAGTGTCTTGGCATAAGGCCTTGACAAAATCTTATTTGTAGTCTTGGAAAAAGGCCTTGAATATGTGGTTGTGATAGTCTGACATTATGCATTCCATCATTATGAAAGTGATTATTGATATTGCATGTGATTATTCTACTAGTAGAATATCCATTTGAATAATTAAATGGAATTATTTCATTTTATTTTTTCCATATTATGCTGAAGTTCACGTTTAAAAGTCTTTTGTTTTGATTATACATTGCCTTAAATGTTTATGCTTATTTATGAAAGTTTTCAATATATTGTTATCCTTACTGAGCATCTGAGCTCACCCCTTTCTATGTTTTATTTTTCCCAGGATGTGAAGAAGTATTTTATGACTGACCTGTAGGGATAGTATGAGGGGATATGAATGTGGACTATGGAGTCTATGTTGTTTTAGTTTTCATTTTATGATGTAATATAAGACTTATGAATGTATCTATTGATTCTAAGGCTACTAAACTAATCGGTCTTTTGAGACTTGATCTTTTGTGATCACGCCAATGTTATGTTATAATGCACCGAATCTGGGTAACTGGGGTTGGGGCGTTATCGTTGGTATCAGAGGATGTTTAGTACAATCCTTGGAAGCTAGATTTAGATAAACTCTGATTAGAGCACATAGCCCTTAGATAGACATCAAAGATTAGTATAGAAGAACTTCCTAGAATTTTGGTATTGTAGAGATTTTGTGAGTTTTATGAGAAATACATCCCTGTCTGCATATGAGTAGGTAGAGGCGGTTCTATCATAGATGTACCTAGAGGTAAAACTCGAAAACACCACTTTGATCTAGACTCGAACAGGTACTAGTGCACAACAACAGGCCTTGCTGCACTCTTGGTTACAACACTCCCAGGGGATATGCTTAGGATAATTCTCATTTTATTTATAAACCATTATGAAGGGTTTATGAGTACATAATTTCTCAAAGAAAACATTTTTATGATTATGGATTATATCCATAAACTGTTCAATTTATGTTAAGTGTTTTACAAGTTTGGAATTATGTATTTTGATTCATAAACTAATCTAGTTTATGCCATTGTATAGAAATGGCACCTAGTGGAAGGAATGGAAATCGTACCAATGCACACACTCCATGTAGGGATTTCCCTCCTACTCAAGATAATTATAGTGGAGCTGGTGATACAATTGGTGCTGATTAGCTTATCATTGTACTGGTACGACTCACTCAGGTTATGAATAATAACCTTACCCGTATGGAGCACCCTGATCCACAGCGTGGATGATCAATGTTAGATTGCTTCATGAGGTAACAAACACTAAAATTAAATGGGAGTACAAATCCATTTGTGGCTGAATAATGGATAAATTACTTAGAGAAAATGTTCCACGCTTTTGGGAGTAGTGAAAGGGAAAAAGTTGTCATGGTAGTTTACCACCTTACTGGAGATGCTAACCAATGGTGATCATTGATTCAAAAAACAAAGGATGATGAGGAAGTATCAAATATGGAATGGAGGGAGTTTAAAGAGGTTTCCTTCGAAAAATACTTTCCTCGTGACCATCGAGCATATATGGAAAGACAATTTTTGACTCTAAGGCAAAAGGCAGATGAGAATGTCAAAAAGTATGAGGCTAACTTTACAAGGTTTGTGAGGCATGCAGCAGATTATATACATAACCCAAGGAGTAAGATTGATCATTTCTTTGATGGGTTAAAACCATTTCTTCGTCAAACATTAGTCTCAAAATATTTCTTGCCATACGAAGATATTGTCTCATGTGCTATCAAGACAGAAAAAGAATTCTCTAAGTCTTATGACTTTAAGGCAAAGCAATAAAAAAAGAGATTTGTTGATCACTCTAGAAATGGAAATAAGGGGAAGAATGGAAAAGTTGAATATCCATCCTGCATTAAATGTCGGAAGAAACACCCTGGTACTTTCTTGAAGAGAATGGGAGTTAGTTACAACTGTAGTGAAAAAGGCCACCAAGCTTGTGATTGCAAGGGGAAGAATGAATCTACCAAAGATCAATGCTACAATTGCAGGGAGATGAGAAATTATGCAAATTAATGTCCTAAGCATCAATGGAACATACCTTAGAAAAGGCCAAGGGATCAAGGCCAATCTTATACTATCACAACTGATGAGGTAGAAGCTCTGAAAGACATGGTGTCAGGTAATTTAATGATTTTCTCAAGTTTAGAAAATGCATTATTTGATTCTAGATCATCACATTGTTTCATATCTTCCGAGTTTGTTAAGAAAATTAGATATTTCCAATTTTATTTAACAAGGGAGTTTTCAGTAAAAACTCTGAATGGAAGTATCATTGAAACAAAGTTTTTTGAATTAGTCCCCATTAGAGCACATAAATGTACTTTATATGCTGATCTCATGATCATACACATCATTGAATTTGATATAATCCTCAGTATTTATTGGCTTTTATACCATGATGTGAATATTTATTTTAAGAAGAAGGAGGTTATGATTTTTATGATGATGATAAGGAACACCTTATCTTTAGATCAGAATCGTCACCACCTAATTATTATCTAGATCCACCCCCAATAGATCAACTAAATTTAATTATCAGGTAGGAAGAGAATGAAATTACTCTGGGTGAGGAAAGGAATGTTCAAATAGAATATGTACTTATTGTGAAAGAATATGTTGATGTGTTTCCTGATGATTTACCTGGATATCCTCCAGAATGATAAATTGAGTTTTCCATTGATTTAATTCTTTGTTCAAGGCCTATATTGAAGTACCCTAAAACAACTAGAGGAATTGAGTAATATGGTATTTATTTTCCCTAGTGTTTCTCCATGGGGAGACCTTGTCTTTTTTTAAGAAGAAAGATAGATTTGTGAGGTTATGTATCGACTACAGGGAGATCAATGCTATAACAATAAAGAACAAGTATCCCCTACCTCGTATTGATGATTTATTTGACCAACTACATGGAGATCAATACTTTTGAAAGATTGAACTTTGATCTGGATATCATCAGTTCTGTGTGAAGATGGAAGACATTCTGAATACAACAGTTTGAAACAGGTATTAGCATTACGAGTTTACAGTGATGCCTTTTGGATTGACTTATACACCCTCTATATTCATGGATCTAATGAATAGAGTCTTCAAGGAATATCTCGATGATATTCTAGTGGTATCTATTTATGATATCTTGGTTTACTCCAAAAGCTACGAAGATAATGAAAATCACTTGCACATTATCTTGAAGACTATTAGAAGACATGAATTATATGGGAAGTTTAGCAAGTGTGAATTTTGGATTTAGGAGATATCTTTTCTTGGCCATATTGTCTCTAAGGATGGAACCTCTATTGATCCTTCTAAGACCAAGGTAATCTAAGAATGGCCAGCACCGATGAGTATAACTGAGGCACGCAGTTTTATTGGTTTAGTAGGTTATTATCAGCATTTCGTCTAGAACTTTTCCCAATTGGCTAACCCATTAACGAAGCTCATGCGTAAAGGGGTTAAATTTATTTTGAAAAAAGAATGAGAAGAATTTTTGAAGAACTGAAGAGAAGATTAGTCAATGCTCTTATATTGACTCTACCATCAGGGAATGATGGGTTTGTTATTTATAGTGATGCTTTAAAGAAAGGACATGGTTGTGTCCTTATGCAGAATGATTGGGTTATTGCCTATGCATCACGACAGCTGAAAATTCATGATCAAAACTATCCTACTCATGATCTTGAGTTAGCTGTTGTAATCTTTTCTTTTAAGATATGGAGACATTATCTCTATGGTGAAAAATGTGAGATATATACCGATCACAAGAGTTTGAAGTATATTTTCTCACAGAAAAAAAACATGAGGCAAAGGAGATGGCTTGAACTACTCAAGTACTATGATTGCATGATACACTACCACCCGAGGAAGGCAAATAAGGTGGCATATGCTTTGAGTAAAAAGGATCATGGAGTTTTGAACAATATGAGAGTTTAAAAGGATCATGGATCTTGTAAATATGGATATGGGAATCACCCTGGAACGTGAAACCTCAATAATTTTTCAAATGGTTTACAAACAATCTTTACTAGAATGGATAAAGAGTTCTCAAACCAGTGATAAAGTGTTTAAAAAGAATATTAAAGCTGTGAATGGCGGGAGATTGAGTGACTTTGTGTATGAAGATGGTATTTTGAAATCTTGGAGGATACTTTGTGTTCCCAATATACCTGATCTAAAAAGAGAATTATTAGAAGATGGTCATAGTTCCAATTTCTCTATACACCCTAGGAGCACCAAAATGTATAGAGATTTGAAGGAAAATTTTTGGCGGGACAATATGAAGAGGGTTATTGCTGATTTTGTGTCAAGATGTATGGTTTGTAAACAAGTGAAAGCTAGAAGGTAGTAGCCTGGAAGAGTCATGCAACCTCTTCCCATACCTGAGTGGAAATGGTATAACATCACGATGGAATTTGTAATGGGGATTCCAAAGACTCCTAGAAGAAATGATGCAATATGAGTCATTGTTGATCGTCTTACCAAGTCAGCACATTTTCATGATATAAGATATGATCTACCACTTGAACATCTAGCAAGACTACATATTAATGAAGTTGTGAGACTTTATGAAGTACAAATATAGATTGTTTCTAATCATGATCCCCGATTTACTTCAAGATTCTGGAAGAGTCTTCAGAAGGCCTTGGATTCTGAACTTCTTTTGAGCACTTCCTACCACCCCCAAATTGATGGACAATCAGAACAGACTATTCAAACCTTAGAAGACATGTTGAGATCATGCTCACATGACATTCAAGGTATGTAGGATCAATATTGACCTCTGGTAGAATTTTACTATAATAATAGCTTCCATTCAAGTATTCAGATGCCACCATATGAAGAGTTATACAGAAAGAGATGTCACACACCAACCTGTTGGGATGATGTTGGTGAATGAAAACTCTTAGGCCCAGAACTGGTGGAGGAAATGATGGAAAAGGTGAATGTAATCCAAAACCACATCAAAGCATCTCAAAGTAGGCAGAAGATCTATGCTGATAACCGAAGAAAGGATTTGTAATTTTAGGTAGGAGATCATGTTTTCTTGAAATTATCTCCATGGAAGGGTGTTATATGTTTCGATAAAAAGAGAAAATTGAGTCCTAGGTACATCAGACCTTTCGAAATTCTAGAATGAATTGGGGCTGTAGCTTATCATTTGGAAATTCCGCCAAATCTCTCCAAAGTTCATGATGTGTTCCTTGTATCACTGTTGAGAAAATACATGTCTTACCCAATGTATGACCTCACTTATGAGTAAGTAGAACTGGAACCCGATCTGTCTTATTAAGAAGAGCCCGTCAGGATTCTTGATACTAGAGAACAAGTGTTGAGAAATCAGATGACTCGTCTGGTGAAGGTTTTATAGAGAAACCATAAGATGGAAGAGGCAATGTGGTAACCCGAAGAACTTATGATGAAGAACCACTAAGTATTTTTATGCAGTAATATTCTTGAAATTTCTAGGACAAAATTATTTGAAGGAGGGGAGAATGTAACACCCCAAGCTTCCACGGTATGCTTCCCTTTGAATAATGC
This sequence comes from Viscum album, assembly GCA_963277665.1. NCBI lineage: Eukaryota > Viridiplantae > Streptophyta > Magnoliopsida > Santalales > Viscaceae > Viscum > Viscum album. Next base: position 1,583,153,192 of record OY728141.1, on the reverse strand, counting down.
AATAGCTTGCATTGTCCACAACTTCGAGTTCTAACACACCCCACAACCAATCAATCTAGCTGTTATGAATAGTAATACCCAATTTTTGAAATTTTATAAATTTTATCTTTCATAATGGACTTCATTTTTAGATTCAGAATATCGAAATTACCCTTGGTTAATTTTTGGTAATTTTCTGAAAACATTCAATTTTTGATGAATAGCGAAAAACTCTAAGTTATAGTTTTAAAAAATCATTTAAATAATTATTTATTTTATTTTTTTAGTTTAAAATAGATACATAATATATAATGCCCCAACCCTAGTTACCCAGAGTCAGTGCATTATTTCAATACATTGGCATGATTACAAGTAATCAAGTCCCGAAGGACGGATCAGTTTAGCAGTCTTGGAAAATAGATTACATACATGAATATTACATTACATACAAAACAACATAAATAATCCTTTATGAATTCCATTATTCCCTCGTCTTAATCATTCATATCAATCATAATACACTTCTTAGAATCCTGGGAAAATAAAAAATATAAAGGGGTGAGCTCAGACGCTCAGTAAGGGTAAGAAATACAGTGGAAACTTTCAAAAATAAGCATAAACATTTAAGGAAATGTATAAAACTAAAACAAAAGCCTTTTAAACTTGAACATCATCATAATATGGCAGAAATAAAACTAAATAATTCCATTTAATTATTCACATGGATATTCTACTAATAAAATAATCACATGCAATATCAATAACCACTTTCATAATGATGGAATGCATAATGCCGAACTTTAATTTCTGTGTCAAGGCCTCATGTCAAGACCTAAGGGATAACTGTAATCGGAAACAAACCCAGAGAGCCTCTGTAACCGGACTTCAACCCGAAGTGCTTCTAATAACAGAACACCAACCCGGAGTGCCTCTAATAACTGGACACCAACCCAGAGGGTCTGATGTAACCGAACCACAACCCAGAGGGCTTACTTTTACCGGTCCCCAACCCAGAACATACTAGTCCAAAACATTCATCTTAAGAAGAGGATGAAATATAACATAAACATTCATATTAAAACTAGCATACGAAATGCCAAAACATTAATCATAAGTCGTTAATGGCATAAAAAGGAATCATCCATAGTCAAACATATCACAAAACCATAAATACAATATGGAATATTTGTATAATAATAAATCAACTTCAAAAAAGTGTAAAATTTATCAAAAGATGTTGACATAGATGAAATCGAAACAATTTGAGAGAAATATCTCTTTTTTTGCAATCATTTAAAAGTCACATAATTATAAAATAGAACATTTACTTTGAAAATATTCTTATAAGCTTGTAAGGGAATCTTCAAAGATTTTATAATGGTTGAAAATAGTCTCACCCGCCATATATATAATAAAAACATTCTTACCTTAATTCTGTCCAAAAGGTTAAAAAGGACCTTGTTTGGAAAATGATGGAAAGATTCCTTTATAAACATCTTATAAAAAGTCAAACAAGGGTAAAATGATTTTAACCCATATTTTGTAAAATAGTAAGAATGTTTTGAAATACATTTTTAAGAAACATGGATGTGTATGATAAAGAGGTTCCAGAATACAATTATGTATAAACAACCTCAGATAATGAAAAGATTGTGAAATAAACCCTTACCAATTTGGTAACTTACGAAACATACACCCCATAAAAGAAGAATCATGAAATGAATATGTAGATACACATAAATTAAATTGTATTACACAAATAATACAATTATGGGCAGTACACACACCATATAAAATGTAATAGTGGCAATATGGTACGAATCTAACGGGAATAAGGAGTGAGATGAAAACCCCTTACCTTGCACTTGCCTTAAGTAAAGGGTGCGTTTAGCCTCATGTATGAAGACTATAGTATGTTATTAAATTATAACAGAACCATATAAATATTTATGATATCATACATTACTCATTTAGGACTTTATACTACCCATTTAATAATAATTTTCATGTTATATTAATATTTTGGGTAATAATTGCTTTCTTTATCGTACATTTTTTAACTTGTTACTCTTGATTGTATCACATAGATCATTATTTAAATAGTTACAAAATATAAAACAAGATATATATATCATATATATTTAGAATATAAATATGTATAATAGATATATATATGAAATGGAAAACACCGTTTATGGAGACGGTAGTACGTACGTACGCATAAACGATGTTTCCGTTTTCATATAGTATTGAACAAAAGTAAGTGAATAAGATATATGCAAGTACATAAATACATATATATATAAATACATATATCTACAGTATATTACATACTTATTAGTAATATATATTTTTATAATCGTCAATGAATGGTGAACTTGGAAATGAATCTCATCGCGTCGTGGAGACGATAATCCGTACGTACGCACGAGCGAATATGTCATTATTTTGATATTAAAATAATATATAATTGGATGTTATATAATAAATAAATAATACTTATCATGTTATATTTATTATTTACATCAAATACACATCATTATTATACCCATCCAAATAATAATGTATTGAATAACAATTACACCACAACGTGGAGACGGTAAGTCCTACGTGTGCACATATGGTGACATGTCATTAAAAGGGTGGATAGAATAATGAATTTGGTTGTAACATAATTATAATAACATCACAGTATATATAAGATACTGGAGATATTATTTTAGAATGGAAACAACAAAGAAAAAGTAAGTGGAAGAAGTAAGGGACATGAAAGAGGGTGGTGAAATCATTACCTCTTCTTCGGGTTCTTCCTTTTGATTTGACCAAAAGGGCTCCATAGGATGGATTTATGATAAAACTAAGGCCTCTATGTTGAATTGAGGGAATTTGGGAGGATATTTGGGCAGGTTTTGGCTGAACCAAAAGGCTTTGAAAGTATGAATAATTGGTTACAAGTGGTGTCCTTTTATAAGTGGGGGGAGGGGCTCTTTAGAAAAAACTTAAAGTATTATTTTATAATAAATTCATATTCGGCTTATAATGGATCAAAATAAATTTATTTCTAGGATTATGTGGTTATTTGTCAAAATAATTTCAACCAATAGGTTTTATACAAGTTTGGGTTACCATTTTAACCTTATATTTTAGATTTAACTCTTAGTTTAATAGTTTAACTTTTATCGGGTCTTCTTGTATTCTTACTCTATATGGTTAATAAACTTACTCTAAACTTCCAAAAGAACCTCAACTGGATCATTAATGAAATATATAATATTATTTAAGATCTTTGGCCGAACCTTAATTTTTTAGGAATATTATATCAACCAATAATATAGTATTTGTTTTAAATAATGATTTATGTCAATTTTGACACTATTTGGTATTTTGTTTTTGTGAAAGTCATCAGAACGTGATTTCTAAGAAAAATATACATTGAATCATAAATCAAATGTCCTATTCACCTATAAAATTCGTAGATATCATAAAAACATTGAAATTATATTTATTTTAATATTTATAATACCATTTATTTGATTCTTTCATTAATAAGGTAATTACTACATCATCATTGTGTCGTAAATAAATTTAATTTTTTAATGTCTAAAAATAATAAAAAACTACTATCATATAGGGAATATTTTTATCTTTCTAAATAATATTTATAGTAAAAAAAATGATTTATATAACACCATATAAAAATTAATATACTAAAAGAGTTTTGTTTATGTCATTTTTGCCTTTACTTTAAGTTAATTAATCTAAATTGTCATTATCACTACCAAGTGGCTCAATGGGATCCCAAAATCGACCCAAAGATGCCCATGGTCGTTAACGACTCATAAAATAAGGTTTTGACAAGTTTTAAGGTAATTTTTAATTATTATAATATTCTTTTTACCTTGAATTACCTTATTTACCTTTAACCGCAGTAAATAAAAGTCAAAAGTTACTATTCACAAAAAATTATTTTCATCTTATTGAACCACATTTTACTAACTAATAACAACCATGTATGTAAAAGTTTTGAAATTCAATTCATAAAAGCGGTGAAGTTTCATTTAAACAAAAAATTAGTTTTTTAACTACCACTTAGTGGTTTCACTATTCATCAAAAATTGAAGTTTTTCAGAACAATACCAAAAATTCACCCTAAGATATAATTTATATTCCAAATTCAAAAATTATGTCTATTTTACAAAATTCAAAACATATAAGTTGAATTAATTAATTTTATAATTAATTCACGTTGTCAAAATAAATAGAGCGTTTTTAAGAAATAATATCAATCAAAAGATTGACAATTGTTTATGTCCAATTTAGAAGTGAAATTAATTCTAATGACCAACATTAGATAAAATGGTAAAAATATATTCTAATTATAATTTAAAACCACTCAATAGTATAATTTATCACTATAAATTATTTTTATTAAAAAAGTTGTTTTTAATTAATGTTTAGTATTTTTCACTATTCATTAAAAATTGGAAGTTCTCAGAAAAATACCAAAAATTCAACTTAGGCTAATTTTGATATTCCAAATCCAAAAATGAAGTCTATTTTGAAATATAAAATTTATATAATTTCAAAAAGTGGGTATTACTATTCATAATGACTACTTTAATTGGTCGTGGTGTGTTAGAACTCGTGGTTGCGTACAACACACACAACTGTATTATTCAAAGAGAAGCATACCATGGAAGATTGGGGTGTCACATTCTCCCCTCCTTCAATAAATCGCATCCTTATAATTTGAAATTGTTCTTCGAAAATAAAAGGTTGAAAATAGAAAATACCTTTGGGAAAACCCACATCAGAAATTAGGTTAATAAAATTTAGTCTTAATAAGAGGAAAAGGGGGAATGAAAATGTTACCACCAAATTATGATCTCGATTAGGAGAACATTGGTAGAAATTAGAGAAAAATAATTGGAGAAAAAATGTAAATATTTATAGGGAGTGATTGAGGTCATCAATCACAAATAATTGCAGAATTGTGGGTCTCAAAGCCACTAATCTCTAATGATTTGAAATATCATCTGTTCAACAAAACATAATGTATTAGGATAAAAACAATTTCTTAAGACCCCTTACCTAATGTTTAATGATTAATTTCTTCATAGAATAAGAGAAGAAATTATATATACTTAACAAGTAGAGTTCCATACTTTAACTAATTTCTTCCACAAACTCATCTTTCACTCTAAAAGATTTCAAAATATATATATATTCTATTTATCCTAATCGTATAGGATTCCAACAATAATTAATTTATAATTCACATCTCAGAACCATTAAAAAAACTACATTATTCAATCCAAGACATCACATGGGTCAGTGATAGGTGATACACCCGTGTCACCCTTCAGTTGTGGGTTCAAGTCTTGCGGTCTTGTCAGACGCGACTAGTTATCGCCCAACCTCTGGGTTGTCCTTTTATAAAAATCCAAAAAAACCTTAACAATAGTATCCAATTTCAAACTTAATCCATTCCAACCGTTAGAATTATCCAAAATACTTATATCCAAACTCTTAGTCCAAAGTTTATAAGTAAGTTAAACATAATGGGGATCCTTTTTCCAGGTAATAACATGTGAACACCTTCATCGAGTATTCTTTTACAACACCGCAACATCATGAATTACCAAAATCAACCATCTCTTATTCCAAAATCACTACCTCATTATCAGGACCAAATTAAGGATTACCTTTCTTCAACCATTTATTTTCCAACAATTGTATCTTACTATTAAGTCACTTTTCTTAGAACAATATAATCTCAAATCCTCAATAAAATAGTACTACAATACAATCCATATTTATCTCCATAATTCATGTAACCAGTATACTATTGATACAACACTCAAATGAAATAATTCTATAATAACAACATAAGTACACAATTCATTCTTCTTCATCTGTGGTAGTATCATTACTTGATTATTATCCAATAGCATCATTTGTGGCATAGTCTGATGACTGGGACATTTGTTCGTGTAGTGTCGAAACTCCTTGTAGAAGAAGAATTGTACATTTGAAAACTTTTTCTTACCCATGCAGTCATGTACATGGTATCCTTTTTCTCTGCACTTATAACATACTCCCATTCCCTTCAAGCATTTTCTAAGGTGATTCTTTCCATAGTTATCACATATGGTAAAATCCTTCTTTAACTTCTTCCCTTTATCTGTCCTTCTCTCTACCATCATTTCCTTCTCTGGATTCCCTTCAAAGCTATAGGACTCCGAAAATTCATTACATATCTTATCAACACATGAAACCATTTCTTCATATGATGATAATACATGGGAGACTATTTCCCTTCTAAATTCAGGCTTAAGACCATCAAAGATATGATCCTTCTTACTCTTTGGATCTTGCGTATTGCTGGAGTTCTCATTCCTTCTAATGGGCGCCATTTCTAAACAATGGAATACACTAGATTAGTTTATGAATAGGACTACCTAATCCCAAAATTGTAAAACACTTAACATAAATTAAACAGTTTATGGATATAATCTATAATCATAAAAATGTCATCTTTGAATAATTATATACTCATAAACCCTTCATAATGGTTTGTAAAGAAAATAAGAATTATCCTAATAATATCCCCCACGAGTGTGGTAAACAAGAGTGGATCAAGGCCCATTGTCATGCACCAATTCCTGTTCGAGTCTAGCTCAAAGCGGTGTTTTAAGGTTTAACCCTTAGGTACATCTGTGCCAGAGCCGCGTCTACCTGCTAGTATCTAGACAGGGATTTATTGCTCGAAAAACTCACAAAATCTATACAATACCAAAATTCTAGAAAGTTCTTCTATACTAATCATCAATGTCTATCTTAGGTCTACATGCTCTAATTAGAGTATATCTAAATCTAGGTTCCAAGGTTATTGCTAAACTTTTTCTGATACCAACTATAACGCCCCAACCCCAGTTTCCCAGAGTTGGTGCATTATTTTAATACATTGGCATGATTACAAGGAATCAAGTCCCGACAGACTGGTCGGTTTAGAAATCTTGGAAAATAGATTACATACATGAATATTACATTACATACAAAACAACATAAATAATCCTTTATGAACGCCATTATTCCCTTAGCTTAATCCTTCATATCAATCACAATACACTTCCTGGAATCCTGGGAAAATAAAACATAGAAAGGGGTGAGCTCAAATGCTCAGTAAGGGTAAGAAATATGGCAGAATCATTAAAAAATAAGCATAAACATTTAAGGCAATTTATAAAACTTAAACAAAAGCCTTTTAAACTTGAACTTGAGCATAATATGGCAGAAATAAAATTAAATAATTCAATTTAATTATTCACATGGATATTCTACTAATTGAATAATCACATGCAGTATCAATAACCACTTTCATAATGATGGAATTCATAATGTCGAACTTTAATTTCTGTTTCAAGACCTAATGCCAAGACCTAAGGAATAACTGTAACCGGAACCCAACCAGAGAGCCTTTGTAACCGAACTCCAACTCGGAGTGCTTCTAATAACCGAACACCGAACCGGAGTGCCTCTAATAACTGGACACCAACCCGGAGGGTCTGCTATAACCGGAACCCAACCCGAAGGGCTTACTTTTACTGGTCCCCGTCCCAGAACATACTAGTCCAACACATTCATCTTAAGAAGGTGATGAAATATAACATAAAAATTCATATTAAAACTAGCATACGAAATGCCAAAACATTAATCATAAGTCGTTAATGGCATAAAAATTACTCATCCATAGTCAAACATATCAAAAAAACATAAATAAAATATGGAAGATTTGTATCATAATAAATCAACTTCAAATAGGTGTAAAATTTATCAAAGGATGTTGACATAGATGAAATCAAAACTATTTGAGAGAAATATCTCTTTTTTTGAAATCATTTAAAATTCATATAATTATAGATGAAAAAATTTACTTTGAAAATATTATTATAATATTTTAAGGGAAGCTTCAAAGATGTTATAATTGTGGAAAATATCCTCACCCACCTTATATGTTAAAAAACATTATTACCTTAATTCTGTCGAAAAAGTTAAAAAGGACCTTGTTTGGAAAACGATGGAAATATTCCTTTATAAAATTATTATAAAAAGTCAAACAATGGTATAAATGATTTTTACCCATATTCTATAAAATAGTAAGAATTTTTTGAAATAAATTTTTAAGAAACATGGTTGTGGATGATAAAGAGGTCCCAGTAGATAATTATGTATAAACAACCTCAGATAATGAAGATATTGTGAAATAAACCCTTCCCAATTTGGTAACTTATGAAACATACACCCCAAAGAAGAGGTATCATACAATGAATATTTATATACACATAAATTAAAGTTTATTATAGAAAGAATACAATTATGTCCAGTACATACACCACACAAAAGGTAATAGTGGCAATATGGTACGAATCTCACAGGAATAAGGAGTGAGATGAAAACCCCTTACCTTGCACTTTCCTTTAGTCAAGGTTACGTTTAGCCTCCTGTAGGAAGACTATAGTATGTTATTAAATTATACTAGAACCATATTAATATTTATGATATCATACATTATTCATTTATGACTGTATACTACCCATTTAATAATAATTTCCATGTTATATTAATATTTTGGGTAATAATCGCTTTCTTTATCGTACGTGTTTTAACTTGTTATTCTTAGTGGTATCACTTAGATCATGATTTAAATACTTCAAGAATATAATACATGATCTATATATCTTATATATTTAGAATATAAATATGTATAATAGATATATATATGAAATGGAAAACACCATTTATGGAGACGGTAGTCCGTACGTACGCATAAACGTTGTTTCTGTTTTCATACAGTATTAAACGAAAATAAGTGAATAAGATATATGTAAGTAAATAAATACTTATATATATAAATAAATATATATAAATTATATTACATACTTATTAGTAATATATATTTTTATAATTGTCTATGTATGGTAAACTTAGAAATGAATCTCATCGCATCGTGGAGACAGTAATCCATACATACGCACGAGCGAAAATATCATTATTTTGATATTAAAATAATATATAATTGGATGTTATATAACAAATACAGAATACATATCATGTTATATTTAATATTTACATCAAATACACATCATTATTATACCCATCCAAATAATAATGTATTGAATAACAATTACACCACAACGTGGAGACGGTAAGCCGTAAGTATGCACGTATGATGACATGTCATTAAAAGGGTGGATAGAATAATGAATTTGGTTGTACCATAATTATAATAACATCACAGTGTATATAAGATACTAGATTTGTTATTTTATAATGGAAAAACAAAGAAAAATGAAGTGGAAGAAGAAAGGAACTTGAAAGACGGTGGTGAAATCATTACCTCTCACTACTGGAAATCTAGAATTTCCCAACGGTTTAGAACCGTTGGGAAAGGATGCAAAACTGTTGGTATATGTTATACCAACGGTTCTGCAAACCGTGGGGAAGTAAGCCGTTGGGAAAGGCTTTTCCCAACGGTTTACACAGAACCGCTGGGATAGGTTAGAAAAAATCAACCTATCCCAACGGTTCTGCCAAACCGTTGGGAAAGGCCTTTCCCAACGGTTTGGCCCGTTGGGAAATCAACACATAATTTCCTTTTCCAACGGTTTACAAACCGTTGGGAAAGTTTTTTACCAACGGTTCCATGAACCGTTGGTAAAAACAGCTAATAGAGCCTATGCAAACGGTTTTCAAACCGTTGGCAAAGGCTTTGCTGTGCAAATTTCACAGCAGCCTGCAATTTGCACAGCAGGTTTGGTTTATGGGAATTCACCCTCGGTTTCAATTCAATTTTCAATCCAATTATGCCCTGGTTTTCAATTCATTTTTCAATCCAATTATTGTACCTGTAACACATATAATGCATACATATAGAGAACAAACCAACACATAAAAATAATGTAAACCAACCAACCAACACATATAATGCATCCTGAAAATATACTCATCCATAATTAAAGTAGAATTCATAACATTATTATAAACATACATAATTCATTTAGAATTCATTTTAAAATTTAGATGACAATCATATTTGGAATCCGGAATTCAATTCATAATTTGATTGGTTTTTCATATACCATATATTTTTAATAGAAATGATATCCATTTTAAACAAAATACATACATCTGGAATGATACCGGTCACACCGTGCCTCGGATTGAGGCAAGGTTAACTTGTACACGTCACAAATGAATCATTGATCGTTGTCCTAAAGTATCAACATATTCCGAAATCGTTTGGTCAGTTTTGCATATGTCAGTTGTTGTTTTCACTTAAAATAAAGTGTTTTTAAATAAAAGAGAGACACTTTGAATGGTGTCGGCCACACCGTGTCTCGTATTGAGGCGGGGTTAACTCGTACACATCACAAATGACCCATGGATTTTTGTGCTAAAATATAAACACAATCAGAATGTGTTTGGTTGGTTTTCCGTATGAATTTAAAATGTAGTCCATTTTAAAGAAAAGAGATACACTTAGAGTGGTCTCGGCCAAACCATGACTCGGATTGAGGCGTGGTTGACTCGTACACGTAAGATATGACCCATGAATCGTTGTCCTAAATTTTCAACAGATTCCGAATGCGTTTGGTCAGTTTTTCATATGTCAGTTGTTTATTTCACTTATAATCTTGTCCATTTTAAACAAAAGAGACACAGTCAGTGTGGTACCGGCCACACCGTGTCTCGGATTTAGACGGGGTTGACTCTTACACGTCTCAAATGACCCATGGATCATTTTCCTAATGTATCGACACAATCCGAATACGTTTGGTCGGTTTTCCGTATGCCAGTTGATGTTTTTCACTTAAAATGACGTCCTTTTGAAACAAAAGACGGACACTATGAGTGGTGCCGACCACACCGCGTCTCCAATTGAGGCGGGGTTGATTCGTACACGTCACATATGACCCATGGATCGTTATCCTAAAATTTAAATGGAAACCGAATGCGTTTGGTCGGTTTTCTGTATGTACTTAAAATGTTGTCCATTTTAAACAAAAGAGTGACACTTAGACTAATCTTGACCACACCGCGACTCAGATTCATCCCAGGTTGGCTCGTACATGTCACATATGACTCATGTATTGTTGTGATAAATTATCAAAAGATTACGAATGCGTTTGGTCGGTTTTGCATATGTTAGTTGTTCTTTTCATTTATAATCGTGTCCATTTTAAACAAAAGAGACAGAGTTAGAGTGGTGTCGGCCACACCGCGTCTCGGATTAATACGGGGTTGACTTCTACACGTCACATATGACTCATGGATCGTTGTGCTAAAGTATCGATAGAATCCGAATTCGTTTGGTCGTTCTTCCGTATGTCAGTTGATGCCTTTCACTTAAAATGACGTCCTTTTGAAACAAAAGACGGACACTTTGAGTGGTGTTAGCCGCACCACATGTCGGATTTAAGCGGGGATGATTCGTACACGTCACATATGACCCATGGATCTTTCTCCTAAAGTTTCAATGGAAACCGAATCCGTTTGGTTGTTTTTCCGTATGTACTTAAAATTGTGTCCATTTTAAACAAAAGAGAGTCACTTTGAATTATCCTGGCCACACCGCGACTCAAATTCATCCCGGGTTGGCTCGTACACGTCACATATGACCCATGGATTGTTGGGATAAATTATCAACAGATTCGGAATGCGTTTGGTCGGTTTTCTGTATGTCAGTTGATGCTTTTCACCTAAAATGACGTCCTTTTGAAACAAAAGACGGACACTTTGAGTGGTGCTGGCCACACCACGTCTCCGGATTGAGGCGGGGTTGATTCGTACACGTCACATATGACCCATGGATCGTTCTCCTAAAGTTTAAATGGAAACCGAATGCGTTTGGTAGGTTTTCCGTATGTACTTAAAATGTTGTCCATTTTAAACAAAAGAGTGACACTTAGACTAATCCTGACCACACCGCGACTCAGATTCATCCCGGGTTGGGTCGTACATGTCACATATGACCCATGTATCGTTGTGATAAATTATCAAAAGATTACGAATGTGTTTGGTTGGTTTTGCGTATGTCAGTTGTTCTTTTCATTTATAATCATGTCCATTTTAAACAAAAGAGATAGAGTTAGAGCGGTGTCGGCCACACCGCGTCTCGGATTAAGACGGGGTTGACTTGTACATGTCACATATGACTCATGGATCGTTGTGCTAAAGTATCGATAGAATCCGAATGCGTTTGGTCGTTCTTCTGTATGTCAGTTGATGCCTTTCACTTAAAATGACGTCCTTTTGAAACAAAAGACGGACACTTTGAGTGTTTTCAGCCGCACCGCATGTCGGATTGAATCGGGGATGATTCTTACGCGTCACATATGACCCATGGATCGTTCTCCTAAAGTTTCAACAGAAACCGAATCCGTTTGGTCATTTTTCCGTATGTACTTAAAATGGTGTCCATTTTAAACAAAAGAGGGTCACTTAGAATTATCCTGGCCACACCGCGACTCAGATTCATCCCGGGTTGGCTCGTACACGTCACATTTGACCCATGGATTGTTGGGATAAATTATCAACAGATTTGGAATGCGTTTGGTCGGTTTTCCGTATGTCAGTTGATGCTTTTCACCTAAAATGACGTCCTTTTGAAACAAAAGACGGACACTTTGAGTGGTTCCGGCCACACCACGTCTCCGGATTGAGTTGAAACCACCGTGAAACATTCTAATTATTATTCGTTACGTGTACGCGCAGACGACACGTCAATCGGACGTGCGGTTTGTGCGGTACGACTCAATATTCGTGTTTTAAGTGATGCGCGCGCTTCGTAAACGCGCGTGAGGGGGGTCCAAATGGGCCGAACGAAGTCAGAATGGCCTGAAATCAGACGAAAAATACAGGAGAGTGATTTCTGAATTGGTTGAGCAGACGATACGTCAATCGGACGTGCCGTGTGCCCGCGGTGACCGACAACGCAGTCCTCGTGTCATAAACGGCCAAAACGGGCGTCCAACTGTCAAATTCATAGCGGACGACCTCAGATTGAGCTGAAACCACCGTGAAACATTCTAATTATTATTTTTGACGTGTACGCGCAGACGGCATGTCAATCGGACGTTCGGTTTGCACGGTACGGCTCAATATTCGTATTTTAAGTGATGCATGCGCTTCGTAAACGCACGTGAGGGGGGTCCAAGGGGGAGGGGGGGTTGTCCAGGGTCCAAGAATGAGGGGGGTTGTCCAGGGAGTTCACAAACACACAACCACTAAAAGACAACAAAATCCATAAAAATAGACAATATATAAAAATAACTCAACTCCAATACTATACTACGAGTCTAGATAAAACCAACAACTAGAATAGATTAAACATCAAATCTCAGTAATATAAGTCAAAAATGTAACGGATCAATATGTCCCACATCTGCATCACCATCACCATCATCATCATCATCATCGCCCTCGTCATCATCCTCCTCATCGTCCTCACCCTCCACAGTGCCTTCCTCCTCGCCTTCGCCCTCCTCCTCGCCCTCCTCGTCTCCCTCCTCTTCCGCATCAGACTGCTCGCCATCATCATCTTCAAGCTGGACATCGGCCTGACCACCACTGGAACTGCCACCTGGTGCACCATATATAGAATGTATCGACGACATGTATTAATCAATCGCTGGGCTGGCCTCTGCTGGAAGTGTTGGACGTAGAACTTCAATAAATTTCATAAATGCACTGTTTGTTCTAGCAGACTGTTCTGCCGTCTCTGTGGCCCTTTTCTCAGCCTGTTCTGCCTCTGCCCTAACTTGCTGCAGCTCGGTGGCACTACAACTCGTACCTGAGGCAGACCAATACCTTGTCGGGGCTATCCTAGGTCGGCAGCGTACTCTGCCAGAATGATCCTCTCCCAACACCTGATGTACGTGATCAGATGGCCCAAAATTGTCTGCTTCTTGGGCATCGAGGGCCTCTAAAGCATCCTGTTACAAATATAAATATATTATTAAGTTACGAAATAGATATTAAAATATAAAATCAACAGATTAAAACTTACAATCTGCTGCTGAGTCGCTTCGTTGACAGCACTTCCATCCTTTTTTCGTCTACTCGAGCAAAACAGTTTTGCTCGAGGCACACGTCCTTCAATATTTTGTACTTGCCTCTACAATGACATTGAAAACAAAAGTTATATAAAGACTTCATCAAATAATTAAATAATTGAGGAAACAAAAGAAAATGTAAGTCGTAAAGAAAACTTATAAACAATTGTCATATCTGCTGCCTCTCATGATCCGGCATCGTCGTGCGTCCTAGTGTATGGAGGTATTTTTTTGCATCAATGTTTTTTTTATTTTTTCCAGATGATTCCTAAATAAAATTCGATAATGAAAAGGATAATATTAATGAAAAACTTGAAAGTTATTATTTAAATACCTCAATTGTAATTCATACCTTAAACTGGATACTCGTCCAATGAGTAATCATCTGACGATACTACTCTATAGGACAATCATCCATGACTGGTACCGCCTCTAACTCAGTGCCAACTCTAGCACGCCAGCCAATATACAGCTCATGCTTGTATGATCTCCAAAGCTCGCCTAAATCCATTAGACATTCCAGTCGTGCACCCTCACCATCAGGAAAATTAAATCGAAGCTGAAATGAAAATATTAATTCATATAAATACAAAAAAAAATCATGGCATTAAATACAACAGATTTTTTTACCCATATCTCTGCCCAAGCTCTATCTTTGACCTCATGTGGAAAATTTCTCCACGAAAGCGGGCTGACAGGAATGATGTCGAAGTATTTGGCAAGCGTCGCCATAAAACTCCGACATTGCTGCCCTGTTTTCTCAACCATCTGATTGTCTTCATTATATTCCACCATAACCTGTATGCGACGGTTCCACACCGAACGCATACGTGTACGGCCCCGCCCCCGCCTCTTGTCAGTAGATGTATCTGTCATGAAAGAAAAACAAATATTTTATCAAAACATGTTATAATGAAAATAAATATTGCTATAAAAATGTGTTAGGGTTTTATAAATATACCTGCGCTAGTCTGATCAATGAGTGGCGTCGGATCCACAGAACCTGATGGAACACCCTCTGGTGGAACAGGAGTCGAAGACGATGGAATATAAAAGCTCGGAGAGACAGAAGTAGAAGGAAATGAAGATGGAATAGCTGTATGACCTGATGCTGACTGGGGAGTGGGAATCATCATGGGATGTGAAAATGATGGGGCAGAAGATGCAGAAGGTTGCGAAAACATGGGAGGACTAAATATCCCGTGTGTCCCTAACGACACACTCGGATCAGAATGTGGGAAGGCTGAAATGTCAGTGGGAGGGGAAAGGTCTAGTCGGGCACGCGCATCTCTACGTCCACCTCTGGTACGAACCCTCCTCGTACCACCGGCCTGAGTACTAGGACCAGTACTAGGCTCCTCGTCAAATAACTGTCGACGTAATGGTGGATCCTACAAAAACGTTTACAAAAAAAAATTAATCACATGACATTATATATTCTTTAAATATATATATATATATATTTTAAATAAAGTACTCACTATAGGCACTAATGGTGGAATGCCCATCTCCTCCATCCGACGATTGTTCTCCGCCATTTTTTTTCTTCGTCTCTCTTCAATTGGCTGCATTTACTGCATTGGAAAACAAATATGTAATTAATTAGAAAAAGAAAATTAATGTGTAAACCAAAAAAACTAAATATATGAGGGAATGAGGGGATTCATTGGTAATTTAGCTATCAATTGTTTTAGAAGAGATTGAATGAATTTAATAAAACATACAAGTGTAATGTTCACCAAGTTAGAAATATTGTTTGATTTGGTTTGAATACAGTTCAATTCCAAATTAGAAAATGCAATTCAAATAAAACAGCAACCAATAAACATTGAAAATTCACATAACAGTCAAGTCAGCTGAAACATATTTGTGATCAATACTAAATAAATATGAATATTACCAACCTTAACAACCCAACTCGAGGTAAACCAAAAGAATTGAGAACATGGATGAATGATTCTATATATTTCCAAGCACAACTTCAGGTTCACAATCAACTCTGACAATTGAGCTATTGGAGTCATCAAAAGAAATAAATGGATTGGTTCCAATGGCAATAGGGACAGTGTCAATTCCATCATCAGCATCATCAAAAATATGTATTGGAATTACTTCAACTATGACACCAAATTCAGGTTGAAGTTGATCTTTGACATAAAAAACTTGTTTAGCCATTGATGCCAACACATATGGTTCTTCGGTTGCAAGAGTGTGGGTCATATTAATTACTCGAAATCCACAATCATCAATAAATGTGTCATGTCTCGTCATCGAATCAAACCAATTGCATTTCATCATTGTGACTCTTCCATGAGAGTAATAATCCAATATTATTATTTTCTCAACGACTCCATAATAACCCACATTTTCAAGTCGCGGTCTACTATTTGATGCACTGGCATAACAATCTATTGTGGCAGTAACCATAATACCATCATGTTGTGTTCTCATGTTTTAGGCTCGTTCAGTGACAATAAATCTGTACCCATTGATAACAATTGATTTACAGTCACGAACCACGGTATTAGGACCAAAAGCCAAAGCTCTTATTTCCTCAGAGACAGAGTCAGCAGACAAACTCAATACCTGCAATATAAATGACAGTTAAACTTAAGTAAATATTGAAATAATTAATTTAAACAGTAATATTTTTACCTTCAATTTTAACCAAGCAGAAAACTCTTTGCTATGCAACGTCTCTCTCCTTCTCAAAGATAAAGAACGATGCTTCCTATTTATCATTGTTTTATGTTCCCTGTAGATAAAAAAATATGAATAGTTTAACAGATATATATATGTAAGATATACATATTCAATTTTGTTACCTGATATAGTCATCGAACAAATCACAGTTGAACAAAACTGTGCGATGTGCCATCTCCCGCTCTTCATGGCTTAATGTCTTCAATGTATATGATCCAGGAATTCCTCCTGTTTGAGGAAGTGATGGAAAACTGGGTTCAATTTGCTCATATTGTTCTTCTTCATTTCTCATTGGTCTTTTCATTCTTGTAGTAAGATCAGACAAATACATTGAACAGAAATCCATACATTCTTGAGCTAAGTAACCGTTCACGATAGAACCTTCGGGATGATTCTTGTTTCGAACATAATACTTTAATGTGAACATATTTCTTTCAGTTGGATACATCCAACGAAAAGAAACAGGTCCTCCGAGAAGTATTTCATTTGGAATATGGACAGTCAGATGCAGCATGCATGTGAAAAATGATGGGGGAAATATTTTCTCCAACTCACACAAAATTAATGGGGCATCTGTCAACATTTTTTGCAAGAAAGACTTGGACAACTTCTTAGCACAAAGATCTCTAAACAAATGGCACAACTGAATAACACCCACCCTTACATTATTGGACAAAAGATGATGGATTGCTATTGGAAGCAACTCATGCAGTAGAACGAGATAATCATGAGTCTTCAAATATTTTAGCTTCAACTCTCTTCTGTTGACCCGTTTAGATATGTTGCTTGAATAGCCATCAGGAACTCTAATAGTCTCTAATACTTCCAAAAATTGTTTTTTTCAGTAGGTGTCATCACATAAGAAGCACATGGAAGTTGCCATTTATTTCAACTGATACGCACAGGATGCAATTCTGGTCTGATGCCCCAATCCACCAAGTCACGTCGAGATCGTAAATCATCTTTTGTCTTCCCCTTGACATTTAGAAGAACTGAAAGAAACATTTCACATATATTCTTTTCAATATGCATTACTTCTAAGCAATGACGTAGCAAATTGGTTGACCAATAAGGCAAATTAAAAAAGATACTCCTCTTCCTCCAATTGTAACAGGTTTCTGTGGAAACATTCTTTCTCTTTCCAGATTTCATTTGACCCTTCCCGAACAAAAAACTGAAATCTTTCAATTCATTAAGCACATCAGTTCCAGACATACGCTGAGGTGGATCATCAGTCTCTATAGTATTATCAAATCTTCGACGATTCATTCTATATGGATGATCCTTTGGCAAAAATCGTCGATGTCCCATAAAACTGAAACTACAACGATGTTTCAGTCTTCTGGATCGTGTATTCTTCATACAAACTGGACATGACAGTTTTCCCTTCGTGCTCCATCCAGACATCATTGCATAATCCAGAAAATCATTGATCGTCCACATAAGCGCAGCACGCATCTGAAATATGTCTTTCGAACATGCATCGTATGTGCGCACACCCACATCCCAAAGAAGTTTCAACTCTTTTATTAAAGGTTGCATGTATACATCAATATCAATGCCGGGATCAGAAGGACCAGATATGAGTATACTCATGAAAGTGAAAGATTTTTTCATACACAACCATGGGGGAAGATTATAAATGTGTATAAAAACTGGCCATGTGCTGCGCGAAGTAAGAATCTGCCCAAACGGATTAAAACCGTCGCATGAATGACTCAGCCTCACATTACGCACGTCAGCTGCAAAATCAGGATGTCGAGCATCAAATCTCTGCCATGCAAATCCATCTGCAGGATGAACCAACTCATCATTAGTCTTCATTCTCTCGGTATCATGCCATCTCATTTTTATTAATATGTCATCAGACATAAAAAGATTCTGGAGTCTGGGGATCAATGGAAAGTTCCACATTACTTTCTGTGGAACGCGGGATTGTGTTCCATCAGATTTTGACTTCCAGCGGGATGTGCCACATTTTATACATTCATTTCGTTCAGTGGTTTCTTCCCAGAATAAACTGCAATCTTTCGGGCAAGCATGAATTTTGTTTCTGGAAAATCCAAGTTCTTCAACTAACTTCCATGCCATATAGTGGTTTGAGGGAATATCTGCATCATCTGGAAGTAAATCCTTCAAGAGGCTAAGAATGTAATCGATTGCTGTATTAGAAATCCCATACATAGTTTTTCCATGAAACAATCAGATTAAAAATTCCAGCTTTTTCATTTTATCGCATTGTCGATATACTGGAGTCGTGGCAGCATCATTCAATTTTTTCACCCTATCAATATCATCATTTTCACTAGATGCATCAGTTGTCATCATATCGACGTCTTCTTGAGTCGAAATCCTTTCTTTTTCATGATGACGAATAAATGGAAACCGTTCATCTAACAAATTCTCCATTCCAGTCCTTTCATTTCGATCATCACTAATTTAAGATTTCATTTTCTCCCCATTGTGAAACCACACAAAGTAGTTTGCTTGAAACCCATTTTTGGTTATGTGGTAGCTGACTTCTTCACGACTCAACCAAGGTCTACCAACACAATTGGAACATGGGCAGTGTATGCGACCACTATCTGAAGCATTGTGAAATGAAAAATCTATAAAGCTCTCCAAATTGTTTTGAAAATCTCTTGAGATACGATCGGTTTCATACATCCAACTTCTGTCCATTCTGTAAAAAAATTCATATAAGTCATTTTGTCATAAACAATTCAATAGGATTGAACTTTAATAGAAAATACATTTAAGTAAACGATAAGGGAAGAAAATAATCAGGGTATCAACTAGACATGTGAAAAAAACATACTAATGTGTTACTGAAAAAATGTAAAACCAACAAGAACTTAATGTGTTATCACATCAGAGCATGCCTCATCCCATAACCATTTTAGTAGGGTACCCTCGTTGACGGCCCCGACCACCCCTGTGGACAACCCACCCACCCCCGTGGACACCCCCTACCCCCGTGGACAGCCCAACCACCCCCGTGGACAGCCCACCCACCCCCTTCGACACCCCTTCTCTCTGAGTCCACCGGCCAGCCGGTGGATTTCCACCAGCCAGCCGGTGGTCTCTGGCAGAAGCATTGCATTCTGCCAGAGCCACCGGTCATCCGGTGTTAGACCACCGGCCCGCCGGTATGGCACCGGCCAACCGGTTCTTTCCCACCGGCCAGCCAGAGGACCCAGGCAGTAGACTTGCCCACTGCCTGGTGCCACCGGCCAACCGGTGGATGACCACCGGCCAGCCGGTGGAACCCAGACGAAAGCCTGCTGTCTGGACCACCGGCCAGCCGGGAGCTCTGCACCGGCCAGCCGGTGGACCACCGGCCAGCTGGTGAGACACCACCGGCCAGCCGGTGTGCCCAGTCAAACTACCGTTGGGCTTTGACCAAACTTGTACTTTTGACCCCCAACGGCTCCGGAAGCCCTCCAATGGCCATATTAAAGTGTTTATGGGTATTTCTCCTATAAATAAGAAACCATGGATGCCGGGAACATAACCTAATGATATTTTGATGTCTTGACGCTCTAACGACAAATCTCCAAGGCCTCTTGTGATCCATTGCCATCCGTGAAGCTTGAGCTCCCTCTCCATCAGCCCACCCACCCCCCCTGGACAGCCTTCCCACCCCTCCTTGACAGCCCGGCCACCCCCGTGGACAGCCCATCCACCCTTGTGGACAGCCCACCCACCCCCGTACCCCCTGGACACCCCATACCCCCCTGAATAGCCCCGCCCACCCTCCCAAACAGCCCACACCCCCCTCCTCTGCAACCCCACCACCACCACCTAGACATACCACCCCCCTGGAATGTGTAGAAATAACATAAAAATACATGATATATAGATAGCACAAAATACTCAACCTATGGGTTCACATTAACTACATAATCACACACTTCACTACTACCATAAAACACATAAACCACACCACCACCACACAAGACGCATAGCATTTATCACATTCATTTATAAGCCACTTCATTCACACTTACATTTTCCATTCATTTAATGTTAAATTAATTAAATCCATTTACCACACATCCATTTCTATTCCATCTCATTTATTTAATATCTTGTTTTTTTGTTTTAACAGCATAATTTATTCCATAGATAACCAGGAAACTAATAAAACCACCACACAACAACTCACCATCTCACAATAACCATCGACACCATGTTACATCGACCAACCATCTCACCAAAACAACCACATATCAGAATAAAAATATTGCACATCACAAACCACCGCACAACCAAACCCACCTCACCACATTATACACCACAACTTCATCACACAACACCTCCACACGACACAACACCACCACACATCATCACTATCATACAACTTCACATGACACATCCATGCCCACTAACCATCACATTACAACCCCACATATCACAAAGCCCAACTGGTCACCTCAATCCCCATAAAACAGCCTACAACATACAATGAAACACAACAAAAAACCTCTCATAGAGGCAACATACCCCAACTTCCACAATTTATTTATTCAAGGTCTTTTATTACATTACCCCTTTATTTAGCATGGGCATTATAACACAACTGATATTCCAGGGGAAACTAATTAATTAACAAAATATTTATTCATTTCCCTATTTTACACGGTGAAATCAAATCCAAATCCAAACTTAAAACTAAAATATTAGATCAATAACAATAAAAACAAGGTACCATATGTGTATAAAGAAAAAATTACTTGATTTGAGATGATTCAAATGGGTTTTCACCTATTCGGATGGGGGATTTGGAGAGCAGCAGAGAGGTGGAGGTGGATTGATAACTTAAAACTAAAATTCTAAAGAAATAACAATAAAAATAAGGAAGTATATGTGTATAAATGAAAAGATACCTGATTTCACCTCCTCGGATAGGGGATTTGGCCAGAGGAGAGCTGTGGAGCGGATGGAGCGGATGAAATTAGGTTCTGTGCGAATGGGAGAGATCAGGATTTGGGGGAAATAATTCCCAACGGTTTTAAAGAACCGTTGGGAAAGAGATACCCTTTTCCAACGGTTCTCTTGAACCATTGGAAAAAGGTGTCAACGGGTGGCTTTTCCCAACGGTTTCAATAAACCGTTGGGAAAGGCTTTATTAGTCCTTCAAGGCCAACATTTTTAGCAAACCGTTGGTAAAAACCCGTTGGGAAAAACAGCATTTCCAGTAGTGTCTTCTTCAGGTTCTTCCTTTTGATTTGATCAAAAGGGCTCCTTAGGTTGTCTTTATTATCAATATAAGGCCTCTAGGTTGAAGTTAGAGTAGTTGGGAGGATATTTGGGTAGGGTCTGGCCGAAACAAAAGGCTTTTAAGGTATGAATAATTGGTTAGAATTGGTGTCCTTTTATAAGGGGGAGGAGGGGCACTTTAGGAAAAAGTTAAAGTATTATTTTATAATAAATTCATATTCAGTTTATAATGGCTAAAAATGAATTTATTTTGAGCCTTATGTTGTTATGGGTCGAAATAATTTCAACCAATAGGTTTTAGACAAGTTCAGGTTACCATTTTAACCTTATCTCTTAGATTTAACTCTTAGTTAAATAGTTTATCTTTTACCGTGTCTTCTTGTATTCTTACTCTATATGGTTAATAAACTTACTCTAAACTTCCAAGAGAACCTTAAGTGGATAATTAATGACATATAAAATATTATTTATTATCTTTGGCCTAACCTTAAGGTTTTTGTAATATTATATCAACCAATAATATAGTATTTGTTTTAAACATTGATTTATGTCAATTTTGACACTATTTGGTATTTTGTTTTTGTAAAAGTCATCACAACTTTATTTATTCTAAAAATATACATGGAATCATACCTAACATGTCTTATTCACCTAGACAATTCGTGGATGTCATATAAACTTTGAAATTATATTTATTTTAATATTTATAATACCATCTATTTGATTCATTCATCAATAAGGTAATTACTGCATCATCATTGTGTCATAAATAAATTTAATTATTTAATGTCTAAAAATTATAAAAAAAATATTATAATGTAGGTAATATTTTTATATTTCTAAATAATATTTATAGTCAAAATATGATTTATATAACACCATATAAAAATTAATTTACTAAAAGAGTTTTGTTTTCTTCATTTTTGCCTTTACTTTAAGTTAATTAATCTAAATTGTAATTATCACTCCCAAGTGGCTAAATGGGGTCCCATAATCGACCCAAATATGCCCATGGTCGTTAATCAATCAACAAATAAGGTTTGGACAAGTGTTAAGTTAATTCTAAATTATTATAATATTCTCTTTACCTTGAATTACCTTATTTACTTTTAACCGTAGTAAATAAAAGTCAAAAGTTACCATTCACCAAAAATTATTTTCATCTTATTGAACCACATTTTAATAACTAATAACAAAAATGATTGTATGATTATTGAAAATCAATTTATAGAAGCGGTAAAGATTCATTTAAACAAAAAATCAGTTTTTTAACTGCCACTTAGTGGTTTCACTATTCATCAAAAATTGAAGTTTTTCAGAACAATATCAAAAATTCTCCCTAAGCTATAATTTATATTTTTAATTAAAAAAATGATGTATATTTTAAAAAATTCAAAACATATAAGTTGTATTAATTAATTCCCATTGCCAAAACAAATAGCGTGTTTTTATGAAACAATATCAATCAAAAGATTGACAATTGTTTATTTCCAATTTCAAAGTGAGATTAATTCTAATGACCAACATTGTATAAAATGGTAATAATATATTATAATTATACTTTAAAACCACTCAATAGTATAATTTATCACTATAAATTATTTTGATTAAAAAAGTTGTTTTTAATTAAAGTTTGGTATTTTTCACTATTCATCAAAATTGGAAGTTCTCAGAAAAATACCAAAAATTCAAATTTGGATAATTTTTACATTAAAAATCCAAAAATGATGTCTATTTTGAAATATAAAATTTATATAATTTCAAAAGGTGGATATTACTATTCATAACGGCTACTTTGATTTGTCGTGGTGTGTTAGAACTCGAGGTTGCGTACAACACACGCTACTGTATTATTCAAAGAGAATCATACCATGGAAGCTTGGGGTGTTACATAATACCTATATAAGTTCAATTTAATCCATAAGATTTAGTTTATAATAATTTTAGATATATAAAAATTTTATTGAATTCTTTACCGTCTTTTACCCATCTCTTAGGATAATTTGCAAATTCACATAAAACATAATTTTACCACTTTTGTGAGTGGAATTTCAAAAATTCAAGAGGCACGATTAATATAAAGGAGTAAAATGTGGTTCAATAAGATAAAACTATTTTTTGGTGAATAGTAACTTTTTACATTTATTTACCACAGTTTAAAGTAAAAAGAGTAATTAAGGGTAAAAATGATATTATTGTTATTACCCTAACGCATGTCCTAATTCTATTTGATAAGTATAATTAGACCAAAAATATCCTTAGTAATAAAATATGAACCTCTTTGGTACACTTGGATTAGATTAGGACATTTATTATTATTTAATTCAAGAAGAGATAAAAGAGATAAAATCAAAGTTAAATAACTAAAATATTTTTAATATAGGGTTATAAATAAGATAAATTCGATTATAAATTTTCATTATAAAGATAAAAATATTTCCTAAATAATGATATTTTATTTATAATTTTTATACATTAAAAAGGTTAATTTATTTATGACACAATGGTGATGCATTAATTACCTAATGAATGAAATATTAAAATAATTGATATTATAAATATAAAAATAAATGTAATTTGAGAATTTTTTTGAATTCCACTAATTTTATAGGTTAATATGCCATATTTGGGTTGGTTATATGAAATGTTTTATAAGTAATAATTCTGTTATGAATTTTTCAAAAACAAAATAACAAATAGTGTCAAAATTGACATAAAAGAGTTTTTAAAACTAATATTATATTATTTATTCAAATTCTATTCTTAAAAATCTACGGTTTGAAAAAAAGATTTATATAATTATAGGTGTATCATTAATTAACCAATTGTGGTGTGCTTGGAAGTATATAGTAAGTTTATTAACTATATAATATAAATATATGAAGAGACATGGTAAAAGTCATACTATTTAACTAAGTGTTAAATGAAAATGATAAGGTTAATATAATGACCACACCTGTCTAAAATATATTGGTTGAAAATTTTAGAACCATCCCCACCTGATCCTTGAAATAAGTCACTTTTAATCCATTATAAACCAAATATGAATTTATTATAAAATAATATTTTAAGTTTTTCCTAAGGTGCCCCTTACCCCTCTTATAAAAGGGCACTCCCCCTTCTCTCAAATTCATACCTTCAAATCCTCTTGGATCGGACAAAACCTTCCCCAGTATACTCTAAACTTCCCTCACTTTAACCTAGAGTCCTTAGTTTGATCAGAAAGCCAACCGAAGGAGCCCTTTTTATCAAATCAAAAGGAAGAACCTGAAGAAGAGGTAATGTTTTCACCACCCTCTTTCAAGTTCCTTTCTTCTTCAACTGATTCTTTCTTTGTTATTTCCATTATAAAATAATAACTCCAGTACCTTCTATATACTGTGATGTTATTATAAATATGGTACAACCATATTCAGTATTCTATCCATCCTTTGAATGACATGTCACCATACGTGCGTACGTACGACTTACCGTCTCCACGTCGTGGTGTAATTGTTATTCAATACATTATTATTTGGATGGGCATAATAATGTTGTGTAATTCATGTAAATAATAAATATGACACTATAATTAATTTTTATATATGATATACCATCCAATTATATATTATTTTAATATCAAAATAATGATATTGTCGCTTGTGCGTACATACGAACTACTGTCTCCACGAACGCAATGAGATTCAATCTCCATCATATCCATTCAAGTATAATTCTCATTTGATGATTAAAAATAATGTTAAAGGACTCTATAACATTCTTTATATGAATAATATACAACCTATCCATAACAAACACGGTTTATGTATCAAAACATATAAAATAAAACGAGTAAGTTAACACCCGAAACGACGATAATACTAAGATATTATTTAAAAAGTAATGTTAAAAGATACTATATGATATCATATTGATGTATATGGTTCTTGTATAATTTAATAAAAACTATGTCACCATTATACATGAGGTTAAACTACCCTCAACTAAGGAAAAGTACAAGGTAAGGTTTTATTTCACAATCTCTTCATTATCCGAGGTTGTTTATACCTATTTATCTACTGGGACCTCTTTATCATCCACATCCATGTATCTTAAAAATGTATTTCAAATCATTATTAATATTTTATATAATATGGGTTAATGTAATTTACACCCTTGTTGAATTTTTATAATATTTTTATAAATGAATCTTTCCGTTGTTTTCCAAACAAGGTCCTTTTTAACTTTTTCGACAAAATTAAGGTAAGAATGTATTTTTTAACTTATACGGTGGGTGCGACTATTTTTTGCATTTATAAAATCTGTGAAGCTTCCTTTAAAAGCTTATAAGAATATTTTAAATGGAAATTTTTTATTTTATAATTATGTGACATTTAAATGATTTCAAAAAAGAGATATTTCTCTCAAATAGTTTTGATTTCATCTATGTCAACATCATTTGATGAATTTTAAGCTTATTTAATGTTGATTTATTATGATACAAAACATACATATAGTGTAGAAAATTTTGTGATATGTTTGACTGTGGATGTGTTATTTTTATACTATTCATGGTTTATGGATAAAGTATTGACATTTCGTATGCTAGTTTTAATACGAATGTTTATGTTATGTTTAAAACTGTTCATATGAGGAATGAATTGGACTTAATAAGTGACGGGTGGAGCCCACTATAGCTCCTTGATGCATCTGTAGGTCTCATGAGACAAAATAGTGTCTTGGCACAAGACCTTGACAAAATCTTATTTGTAGTCTTGGTACAAGGCCAGGACTATGTGGTTATGATAGTCTGGCATTATGCATTCCATCATAATGAAAGTAGTTATTGATATTGCATGAGATTATTCGACTAGTAGAATATCCATGTGAATAAGTAAATGGCATTATTTCATTTTATTTTGTCCATATTATGCTGAATTTCAAGTTTAAATGGATTTTGTTTTAGTTATATACATTGCCATAAATTTTTATGCATTTTTATGAAAGTTTCCGCTATATTGTTATCCTTACTGAGCATCTGAGCTCACCCCTTTCTATGTCTTATTTTTACCAGGATGTAAAGAAGTATTTTATGACTGAACTACAAGGATAGTCTGAGGGGATATGAGTGTGAACTATAGAGACTATGTTGTTGTATTTTTTATTTTATGATATAATGTAAGACTTAAGAATGTATCTAGTGATTCCAAGGCTACTAAACTAATCGCTTTTTCGAGACTTTATCTTTTGTGATTATGCCAATGTTATGTAATAATGCACCGACTCTGGGTAACTATAGGAGTGTAATATTTATAAATAATTAATGTATGAATTATAAATAATCCTTCAGAAGAATTGAGTAAAAAAATTCCATAAGAAAGACATCGATATAGGAATAATTTAAAATATAGGATGAATTATTATAAAGTATATGTATTTTGTATGTCAAATTTTTATCTAATTTGATTAGTGATACTTCTGGATTTTTTTTGTCAAATAAATGATATAATTATTATTATTAACAAGGTTTAAAATTCATCAAATGATGTGACATGACTAAAATGAATATAAGGTAAAAATAATTTTATCCATGATAAATTAGTTTATCCAAGATAATAATTAATATATTAGGAATTGATATTTATCCCTCAATTAGTGGAATATTTTATAGAATAAAATCATTTTTTAGAATATTACTCCAAATACAAAGAATACTATATATGAAATAGATAAAATTTTATATTTATAATATTCAAATATATATAAATAATATTCATTTCATATACACAAATAATTTTGTATATATTATCATAATATTCTATAGATAATATAGTTTCTAAAAGGCTTGTGGGAATATTTTTTGGATTTAGAGAAGTTCACAGTTAGAAAATAAAAGATTATTCCGATTAAAGATCAAAGTAAATTTCATCTGATATCATAAAATATTTTAGTGTATGAAATTAAATAAAACTAAAAAGATCTATAAATAGTTTCCATTAAAAATATCATTATATGCTAAAATATTTTAGAATGTATTGGTATATAAATAATGTAAATATTTATATATTATTACCAAAATGACCTGAAAGGAAGGTTTTTAGGGAAGGGTTTTGAGAATAAAGATAATAATGAAATTAGAAATATTTATAGGTAGATAATTTTTTTAACATCGTCCAATTTTATTTAGTGGTTTGAAATGGATAAAATACCTATTTACGGAGTTGATCATTAGAAAAATGATTCCTAAGTCTTTTCATTAATCAAACTATCTTGTTTTATAGATGTTTCCCACTGAAATATTTTATTGTGGGTGCTTTATTAGATGGTCACATAGGCATGTGGTAGGAATTTCATAAAGATTTAATGGGTTACCAAAACTAGTAATGTGAAACAAAATATGATCGATATGGTGGATTATCATATGGGATATGATTACATGGGTACTTATATATCATTTTGATAATATTATTAAATTATTTTTGTAATATAAAATGTGTAATGTTAATATAAGTGGTAGTATATACATTTTCATGTTATCTACATATATTACATGAATTTACCACTCAAAGTATGAATTTGAGTTATTCCAAACTAGTGTCCATCACAGAGTATTATAATATATGATAAAGTTTTGTGGTTAATATGAGTAATATTTCATATAATGATATAAAATATGATCACAAGTCTTAAAAATAGTTTTTTATTCTAGATAAACCCATAAGTGTATCACATGAAGTTCCATACATTATGACTTTGGTATAGAAAGGATACATGTTTCGTATTGGGGTTTTTGCATACATGATGTTGGGGAGATTCCTAGCATGGGAACATCCAAACATTGATATCTTTATTATAAAAGACTTACGGATTAGTTAATCAAGGGATGTTTGGGTATGCTGCTAATAATTTTACTGATTGAAGCTTAACCAATATGAGATTTATCCTCTTGTGTAACTAATATGGAATATGGAACCTCAATTGATATAGAATGTGGAAATATATAGATATTATTAGAAGAAATACATATTGTGTTTATAAACATGGATGAGTGGAATATTATCTACTCATCTATATAGATAAATGAAATGTGATTTATTCATCAACAAGGTGTGTCTATACTCAGAGAATCGAGAACTTGTGAGTAAGCTATATGGGTTTTAAATACACCATGCTGAATTTTTGATTGAAATCATAGATAAAGGAATAATATGGAAATTCATTCTTGTATATGATATAGTTGGTGGAAATATGAATAGATATGTGTGTGTGTGTGTTTGATGGATATTATTCTAAATCTATTTATAGTTTGAGTAGCAATGATGATTTTCCCGAGGCTACTCTTTAAATCCATTTATAGATTTTGGAATTCATAATTTTTTTGGTTCTAAAAAGGAATGTGGGGTTGTACTTTTTGGTTGTGTGAATATGAATAATATTTATAAAATATTCAAATATTCATTAAATGTGTTTTTATGGTGTTTGAAATAAGTTCTAGATGGGGTTTCACATGTTTTTACATATAATATAATATATAGTAAAAATTAATGATAGATTTTCAAAACGTTGATTTTAAATTATCCAAAATGTGTTATTTATATGGATTCATAATTTTCTTCATATGATATTTAAAAGGGTGAAATTGTGGAAATATTATTACATTTTATTGAATGTGGGAGATTGATGGAGTTTCGTACTAAAGGAACAATCATGGTGTAGTACATTAGACCACATCATAGTCTTCAATAAGATGCAATAGGTTAGAGTGAGTGTCACCACATTGTAGTATTATGCTTTCATCCAACATAATTTGTTACATCATGAGGCATAATCTTTTAAGCTTAATCTATATATCATATATCAATTACAATCAACCTAAGATCATGATTCAAGAAGTTTGAATGTTTATAATAATCATCTTAATTTTATAAAATTATTATATGAATTGAGTAATTAATTACAAGGATTTATAAAATTTGATAACATGGGAAATGATTCATTAATATAATCTAATGTTTGAATTCCAAAAGTATCTTTGGATGGATGTATAAATAAGTTCAATCCTTATACCTCATTATTGATTTCTATAATGGAAACTTCTTAGGTTGAAACACTATATATATCAATTCTATCTTACCTTTAACCCAAGGTTCCAGAAAAATGTTTCTTTATAGATATTCTACTTGAGTTTCTAGTGATTTCTTCATTCCAGGATGCCTCTAGAGGAATTATTCATTTAGTTTCTTCTTAGAGATCTTGATAAAATGCTTGTGAAGTGATTTAATTGGTTTACCAAAAAGTTTAAGGTACATTGATCTTATTTTTCATCATTTATATGCTTTAAAAATTCATATATTGATTCTTGGATTAATAGTGTGTTGGAAGTTTTCATCTACTATGTTTTAGATATTAAACTTCCCATTAGAACAAAATACTAACTTTACAAATGGATGAACCGTGGACCTGTTATTAGGGGAGTACATAACCACATCGAACATATAGGTGACCTGCAACTTGTTGATAATACATTGAGTAAGAGATTATATGACCATTTCAAATATATGAGAATACTCAAACCTCATGGATGATAAATGAATAAAGAAGTTCCCAACAACATAAATATATGATGAAGTCTTTCCCAACGAGATCCCTTTCAATGTTTTAGAGTTATTTTGAAAAATTGGTCTAGGTGATAATCATGTAGAATATCAACAAACATAAATTCATAAAAATCACACTATGATCTATAGTTCAAACATTAACATTTTCCACATAATTATCGGTACCTCACCATTAATGAATACATCATTAAAGGACAGATTATATCCTCATTGTATAGTCTCACCATTACCAATAATACATCATTCCATGAAAATACAAATTCCTTGAAAACTATTTGATGAATGTACCAATTGAATTATAACCCACCAAAAATTTGTTGGGTATCCAAGTTAGTAAGTGGGTTATAAAATTATATGAATTTGAATATGTCGACAACTACATCTTATTGATGGGTTAATTGAACTAAAATATTATATTATGATCCTATTAACATTGTGTGTAATAGTTTCTAAATTAAAACCTCATAGTTTGAAAACTATAAGCCCCATCCCTAATTTTGACCCACTTAGATACCACAATGACTCCATTGGGGTCCCATTTGAGTAGAACAACATCCCTGATAAGTGAACACACCAAGCCTACAACCAATAATAAAGGTTCTAACAAATTGTATTTGGGTATCATCATAATGGAATATGATTCATTACCTATTTATGAAACATGTAACCTACAAACATGCATATCCATCTATGGAATAAAAGATAACATTGTTAAAAGATTTATATATAACATGCATGTGTATCATAAAACAATAAAATTAATTTCATAGAGTATAAAATACCTTACATCATTATAAATACACATGTTGAACACATTGGGAATAATAAAAACTACAAATAAGAAAATATGATGTGATTTCCTCTATAAATCCTCTAGGATTTACTATACCACTATCATGATCCATTTTAATATTAGAAAACATCTTATACTACACCTTTTAATTACAATGAAAACAATAGAATAAATGTACTAGTGAAAATTAAAGGGTGTGTAATGAATCTTCAAATGTTCATCTCATGGAATGAGTTGACACCCATGTAAAAATAAACTAATTGCTTGTGTAGGAAATTATCTATGAATATGAAAAGAACTACATCTTAATTGACCAAATAAACTAGGGAAGAGTATATGTATTGGTGAGTGTACATATGGTTCACATTGTTCATTCATTCATGGAAACAAATCCCTAAAAAAAATTCAATTTACATCATATAGAGATTTTTTATTGATATTCAAACTAGAGTAGGGGACCCAAACCTCAACATGTAAATATGCACCAATCAAAGAAGTACTAGACCCATAAATGAATTATGGTGACCTTAATATAGATGCTTGAATAAAACCTGAGCCAGTATGCTCTTACCTAAGTATCATTATCTAATCCCCATGGGTTGGAAATAAGTTCCATGGGTCTCTGTATACCAATGGGGAATGATTCAACAAATTCTATTCAATATATGAAGTCATGTTCAAATTTTCATAATAAACTAGTATGACACATCTATATATAAGACATTACTATAACACTTAGATAATATGTCATTCCATAACTGAATAAAAATATAGTAAGGAGAAAATTGTATCTTTATATGAATACATTTTGAAACATAAACAAGACCAAATGTAGTTACACAATTAATGAAATATTCCATTAAATAGACTATACATCATTTATTAGAATATGTGATATTCCACCACTAATCACTTCAAATATGTCCACATTCTCTAATGTAACATGGAGTCAAAATACTTAAAACCATTCTAGTATCCATATAAACAAAAATATATCCAATGATAATATAGTAACCATTATACCAAAGATGCATCATGTGTAGCTACATATCAACTGAGGTGTTTGTGCAGGTTATGAGAATACATAATCATTAAAAAACCAAGAATAGCTTCTAAACTCAATGGTGAATAAATAGGTGTATGAATGTATGTTCCTACTCATATATATATATATATATATATATATAAAAACAAATTATTACAAGAACCTGTGAATCATAGTCTGGTAGAAAGAATCAGAAATGTTATTCAATGATCGATATCAGATAAAACTAATAAGTCCCTCTAATGTAAGTGTCTCTACCAATACATAAATTCTTTGGATCTAGACTGATATAATATTAAATGTATATAAGTATTTAAATAATATATCTCATCCCATATTGGGTAAAATATGACCAAAACAGGATAATATTTCAACCCATCCTCAATCAGGGTATAATACCTATCCCATTAGAAATAGAATAGTGTATACTTGAGTCTACAAAATCATATATCCCATCCTATCAGTGTAAGTGGTAGGGGTATACCAGAGATATAAGATATTTCATCTCTCGTCATTTTATATTTTTTTAGGTTTCTATGATCTAATCCCAATCATTATTATACAAATAAATTGAACGTGCTTATAATTCGTATAAAAGGGGGTATACACTTTCCTGAATACTCATGTCTATCTAAGTAATAACCATGATAAATACAATATTATTATCCATATATTTCAATATTCTTAATATCAAAAGGTAATAATATTCTAAAAATATTATATTAGTTCTCATGCTCAAGTAATATTTCAATCATATCAATTATCGTTCTTAAAAAACAAGCTAAAAATTATATTCTTTATATAAAATTAGTTATCACGTCATCATAACAATATTCAAAGTTTTATATAAACATGAAATATATCATAAATCAATATAAGATTCATCAAGTCAAACAGATCATATTTCATGGAATAAAATATACTTAAAGTGACTTCAATAAAAAATCATACTAAATATAATATATGGAGTAGTTAAAAACCCATGATTCACCAATGTCTAGATGAAAAAGAATGTAACTATGTATTAGATAACAAATCGTGTATATTAGTTGTAAAATAGTGTGAAAAATAATTTTTCATTAGTAACAATGAAATTATTATTTTTAAGTAATTATATATTGAATATGATGAGTCACATATTTTATTTTTGGAAAAATAATTTATAATCTAAATTCCAGTTTTATATATAAGTTCTTCATATCTAAAATTGACTATTAAGAAAAAAAATCATCTAATGAAAGGTTTTTATTAAAAAAATATAATTCAATTTTATTTTTATATTAAAAAAATATTTACACTTTTTTTACATTAGGGTATCAATTTAATTTAAATTTAGTAAATAATAAATTTTAGGAAGAAGTGGTTATACAAAAAAGATATTAAAATTTATGGCCCTAGTATAAAAGAAATCAATCTTATTACATTATAGAGATAAACTAATTTAGTAATGTAATTTATTTTGGTAATGTCAATCAGATAAAGAATCCAAATATAATTACAAACCTAATCATTATTGACCGCTTAACTAAACCATCCATTTTCTCATCACTGATGTAAACTCTTAAATGAGGTCAAGTATGGATATTTTAATTATAATTCATTAATATTATGAGGGTATAAGGGGTTTTTGCATTAAAACATGATTAATTTCCCACCATTCAAACATAAGGGGTTACAATTTTTGTTGATAATGATAAGGAACACCTTATCATTAGAGCAGAATCATCACCACCTAATTATTATCTAGATCCACCCCCAATAAATCAACTAAATTCAATTATTGGTGAGGAAGAGAATGAAATTACTCTAGTTGAGGAAAGGAATGTTCAAACAGAGGATGTACCTATGGTGAAAGAATATGTAGATGTGTTTCCTGAAGATTTACCTAGATATCCTCCAGAACAAGAAATTGAGTTTTCCATTGATTTAATTCCTTGTTCAAGGCCTATATTGAAGACCCCTTATAGAAAGGACATTATGGAATTAGTTGAACTAAAGAAACAACTAGAGGAATTGAGTAATAAGGGATTTATTTGCCCTAGTATTTCTCCATGGGGAGCCCTTGTCCTTTTTTTTAAGAAGAAAGATGGATTTGTGATGTTATGTATCGACTACAGGGAGATCAATGCTATAACAATAAAGAAAAAGTATCCCCTACCTCGTATTGATGATTTATTTGACAAACAACATGGGGCTCAATACTTTTCAAAGACTGAACTTCGATCTGGATATCATCAGTTGTGTGTGAAGAAGGAAGACATTCTAGAGACAACATTTCAAACCAGGTATGAGCATTACGAGTTTACAGTAATGCCTTTTGGATTGACTAATGCACCCTCTGTATTCATGGATCTAATGAATAGAGTTTTCAAGGAATATCTCGATGATTTTGTATTGTTATTTATTGATGATATCTTGGTATACTCCAAAAGATATGAAGATCATGAAAATCACTTGCACATTATCCTGAAGACTCTTAGAAGACATGAATTATATGGGAAGTTTAGCAAGTGTGATTTTTTCCTTCAGGAGATCTCTTTTCTTGGCCATATTGTCTCTAAGGATGGAACCTCTATTGATCCTTATAAGACCAAGGTAATCAAAGAATGGCCAGCACCGAAGAGTATAACTGAGGCACACAATTTTATTGGTTTAGCAGGTTATTATCGGCATTTCGTCCAGAGCTTTTCTCGATTGGATAACCCATTAATGAAGCTCATGAGTGAAGGGGTTAAATTATTTGGAAAAAATAATGTGAATAATGTTTTGAAGAGATTAAGATAAGATTAGTCAATGATCCTATATTTACTCTACCATCAGGGAATGATGGGTTTGTTATTTATAGTGATGCTTCAAAGAAAGGACACGGTTGTGTCCTTATGCAGAATTATTGGGTTATTACCTATGCATCATGACAATTGAAAATTCATGATCAAAACTATCCTACTCATGATCTTGAGTTAGCTGCTGTAATCTTTTCTTTGAAGATATGGATACATTATCTCTATGGTGAAAATTGTGAGATATATACCGATCACAAGAGTTTGAAGTATATTTTATCACAGAAAAAAACATGAAGAAAAGGAGATGGCTTGAACTACTCAAGTACTATGATTTCATGATACACTACCACCCAGGGAAGTCAAATAAGGTGGCATATGCTTTGAGTAAAAAGGATCATGGAGTTATGAACAAAATGAGAGTTTAAAAGGATCATGGATCTTGTAAATATGGATATTGGAATCAATATGGAAGGTGAAACCTCAATACTATTTCAAATGGTTTACAAACAATCATTACTAGAATGGAAAAAGAGTTCTCAGACCGATGATGGAGTGTTTAAAAAAGAAGATTAAAGCTATGAATGATGGAAGATTGAGTGACTTTGTGTATGAAGATGGAATTTTGAAATTCTGGAAGATACTTTGTGTTCCTAATATACCAGATCTAAAAAGAGAATTGTTAGAAGTTTCTCATAGTTCTAATTTCTCTATACACCCTGGGAGCACCAAAATTAATAGATATTTGAAGGAAAATTTTTGGTGGGACAATATGAAGAGGGTTATTGTTGATTTTGTGTCAAGATGTATGTTTTGTAAACAAGTGAAAGCTGGAAGACAGTATCCTGGAGGAGTCATGCAACCTCTTCCCATACCTGAGTGGAAATGGGATAATATCACGATGGACTTTGTAATGGGGCTACCAAAGACTCCTAGAAGGAATGATGCAATATGATTCATTATTGATATTCTTACCAAGTCACCACATTTTCTTTCTATAATATATGATCTACCACTTGAACTTCTAGAAAGACTATATATTAACGAAGTTGTGAGAGTTCACGGAGTACCCCTGGGAAAATAAAATATAGAAATGAGTGAGCTCAAATGCTCAGTAAGGGTAAGAAATAAAGTGGAAACTTTCAAAAATAAGAATAAACATTTAAGGCAATGTATAAAACTAAAACAAAAGACTTTTAAACTTGAACTTCAGTATAATATGACAGAAATAAAATGAAATAATGCCATTTAATTATTCACATGGATATTCTACTAATCGAATAATCACATGTAATATCAATAACCACTTCTATAATGATGGAATGCATAAGGTCGAACATTAATTTCTGTGTCATGGCCTCATGCCAAGACCTAAGGGATAACTGTAACTGGAACCCAACCCGGAGAGGCTCTATAACCGGACTCCAACCCGGAGTGCCTCTAATAACCGGACACCAACCCGAAGTGCCTATAATAATCGGACACCAACCCGGAGGGTCTGCTGTAACCAGACCCCAACCCAGAGGTCTTACTTTTACCAGTCCCCAACCCGGAACATACTAGTCCAACACATTCATCTTAAGAAGAGGATGAAATATAACATAAACATTCATATTAAAACCAGCATACGAAATTCCAAAAAATTAATCATAAGTCGTTAATGGCATAAAAATGACTAATCCATAGTCAAACATATCAGAAAACCCTAAATAAAAAATGGAATATTTGTATCATAATAAATCTACTTCAAAAAAGTGTAAAATTTATCAAAGGATGTTGACATAGATGAAATCAAAACTATTTGAGAGAAATATCTCTTTTTTTGATATCATTTATAAGTCACATAATTATGAAATAAAACATTTACATTGAAAATATTTTTATAATCTTGTAAGGGAAGATTCAAAGATTTTATAATGGTGGAAAATAGCTGCACCCTCAATATATGTTAATAAAAAATTCTTACCTTAATTCTGTCGAAAAGGTTAAAAAGGACCTTGTTTGGAAAATGACGAAAAGATTCCTTTATAAACTTCTTATAAAAAGTAAAATAAGGGAATAAATTATTTTAACCCATATTCTGTAAAATAGTAAGAATGTTTTGAAATACATTTTTATGAAACATGGATGTGGATGATAAAGAGGTCCCAATAGATAATTATGTATAAACAACCACAGATAATGAAGAGATTGTGAAATAAACCCTTACTAATTTGGTAAATTATGAAACATACACCCTATAAAAGAGGTATCATACAATGAATATATAGATACACATAAATTAAAGTGTATTAAATAAATAATACAATTATTGGTAGTACATACACCACTCAGAAGGTAATAGTGGCAATATGGTACGAATCTAACGGGAATAAGGAGTGAGATGAAAACCCTTTACCTTACACTTTCCTTTAGTCGAGGGTACGTTTAGCCTCCTGTATAAAGACTATAGTATGTTACTAAATTATAATAGAACCATATTAATATTTATGATATCATAAATTATCCATTTATGACTTTATACTACCCATTTAATATTAATTTTCATGTTATATTAATATTTCAGGTAATAATCGCTTTCTTTATCGTACGTGTTTTAACTTGTTACTCTTAATTGTATCACTTAGATAATGATTTAAATAATTCCAGAATATAAAACACGATCTATATATCAGATATATTTTGAATATAAATATGTATAATAGATATATATATATGAAATGGAAAACACCGTTTATGGAGACGGTAGTCCGTACGTACGCATAAACGCTGTTTCTGTTTTCATACAATATTGAACGGTAGTAAGTGAATAAGATATATTTAAGTAAATAAATACCTATATATATAAATACATATATCTATATTATATTACATACTTATTAGTAATATATATTTTAATAATCATCGATGAATGGTGAACTTGGAAATGAATATCATTGCGTCGTGGAGACGGTAATCCGTACGTACGCACGAGTGAAAATTTCATTATTTTGATATTAAAATAATATATAATTGGATGTTATATAATAAATACATAATACTTATCATGTTATATTTATTATTTACATCAAATACACATCATTATTATACCCATCCAAATAAAAATGTATTGAATAACAATTACACCACGACGTGGAGATGGTAAGCCGTACGTATGCACATATAGTGACATGTCATTAAAAGGGTGGATAGAATAAGGAATTTTGTTGTACCATAATTATAATAACATTAATTTATATAGAATATACTGGATATATTATTTTAGAATGGAAACAACAAAGAAAAAGTAAGTGGAAGAAGCAAGGAACTTGAAAGAGGGTGGTAAAATCATTACCTCTTCTTCGGGTTCTTCCTTTTGATTTGATCAAAAAGGCTCCATAGGATGTCTTTCTGATAAAACTAAGGCCTCTAGGTTTAATTGAGGTAATTTGGGAGGATATTTGGGCAGGGTTTGTCTGAACCAAAATGATTTAAAGGAATGAATAATTGGATAGAAGTGGTGTCCTTTTATAAGTGGGAGGAGGGGCTTTTTAGAAAAAAAACTTAAAGTATTATTTTATAATAAATTTATATTCAGCTTATAATGGCTCCAAATTAATGTATTTGGAGCCTTAGGTGGTTATGGGTCGAAATAATTTCAACCAATAAGTTTTAGACAAGTTTAGGTTACCATTTTAACCTTATCATTTTGATTTAACTCTTAGTTAAATAATTTAACTTTTATCATGTCTTCTTGTATTCTTACTCTATATGGTTAATAAACTTACTCTAAACTTCCAAGATAACTTCAAGTGGATAATTGATGACATATATAATATTATTTAAGCTCTTTTTTTAACCTTACATTTTTAGGAATATTATATCAACCAGTAATATAGTATTTGTTTTAAACATTGATTTATGTCAATTTTGACACTATTTGGTATTTTGTTTTTGTGAAAGTCATCACAACTTGATTACTAAGAAAAATATACATTTAATTATACCTAACATGTCCTATTCACCTATAATATTCGTGTATGTCATAAAAACTTTGAAATTATATTTATTTTAATATTTATAATACCATTTATTTGATTCCTTCATCAATAAGGTAATTACTACATCATCATTGGGTCTTAAATAAATTTAATTATTTAATGTCTAAAAATTATAAAAAACTACTATAATTTATGGAATATTTTTATATTTATAAATAATATTTATAGTCCAAAAAATGATCTATATAACAACATATAAAAATTAATTTACTAAAAGA
This sequence comes from Viscum album, assembly GCA_963277665.1. Lineage (NCBI taxonomy): Eukaryota > Viridiplantae > Streptophyta > Magnoliopsida > Santalales > Viscaceae > Viscum > Viscum album. The sequence continues at coordinate 1,583,113,697 of OY728141.1, read as the reverse complement.
GTTTTGTTTATGTCATTTTTTCTTTTACTTTAAGTTAATTAATCTAAATTTTCATTATCACTCCCAAGTGGCTCAATGGGTTCCCAAAATCGACCCAAAGATGCTCAGAGTCGTTAATGACTCATCCAATAAGGTTTTGAAAAATGTTAAGCTAATTTTGAATTATTATAATATTCTTTTTACCTTGAATTACCTTATTTACCTTTAACCGCGGTAAATAAAAGTCAAAAATTGAAGTTTTTCAGAACAATACCAAAAATTATCCCTAAGCTAAAATTGATATTCCTAATTCAAAATTAATGTATATTTTACAAAATTCAAAACATATAAGATTCATTAATTAATTTTATAATTAATTCTCGTTGTCAAAACAAAAAGCATGTTTTTAAGAAACAATGTCAATCAAAATATTGACAATTGTTTATGTCCAATTTCAAAGTGAAATTAATTCTAATGACAAAAATTGGATAAAATGGTAAAAATATATTCTAATTATACATTAAAACCGCTAAATAGTATAATTTATCACTATAAATTATTTTGATTAAAAAAGTTGTTTTTAATTAAAGTTTGGTATTTTTCACTATTCATCAAAAATTGGATGTTCTCAGAAAAATACTGAAAATTCATCTTAGGCTAATTTTGACAGTCAACATCCAAAAATGAAGTCCATTTTGAAATATGAAATTGATATAATTTTAAAAAGTGGGTATTACTATTCATAATGACTACTTTGATTGGTTGTAGTGTGTTAGAACTCGAGGTTGCGTACAACACACGCTACTGTATTATTCAAATAGAACCGTACCATGGAAGCTTGGGGTGTTACATAATACCTATATAAGTTAAATTTAATCCATCGGAGTCATTTGATAATAATTTTAGATATATAAAAAATTTATGAAATTTTTCACCGTCTTTTACCAATCTCCTAGGAGAATTTGCAAATTCAAATAAAACTTAATTTTACCCCTTTTGTGAGTGGAATTTCAAAAATACGAGAGGCACAGTTAATATAAAGGACTAAAATGTGGTTCAATAAGATAAAAATAATTTTTGATGAATAGTAACTTTTTACTTTTATTTGCCAAGGTTTAAAGTAAATAGGGTAATTAAGGGTAAAAATGATATTATTGTTACCCTAACACATGTCATAATTCTATTGGATAAGTATAATTAGACCAAAAATAACCTTAGGAATAAAATATGAACCTCTTTGGTCCAATTGGATTAGATTAGAACATTTCTTATTATTTAATTCCAAGAAGAGTTAAAAGAGATAAAATCAAAGGTAAATAACTGACACATTTTTAAAATAGGGTTATACATAAGATAAATTCAATTATAAATTTTCATTAGAAAGATAAAAATATATCCTAAATAATGATATTTTATTTATAATTTTTAGACATTAAATAATTTAATTTATTTATGACACAATGGTGATGCATTAATTACCTAATGAATGAAATATTAAAATAATTGATATTATAAATATCAGAATAAATGTAATTTGAGACTTTTTATGAATTAAAATAATTTTATAGGTCAATATAACATATTTGGGTTGGTTATATAAAATTTTTTATAAGTAATAATGCTGTTATGAATTTATCAAAAACAAAGTACCAAATAGTGTCAAAATTGACATAAAAGAATTTTTAAAACAAATATTATATTATTTATTCAAATTCTATTCCTAAAAATCTATGGTTTGGAAAAAAGACTTATATAATTATAGGTGTATCATTAATGAACCACTTTGGGTGTTCTTGAATGTATATAGTAAATTTATTAACTATATAATATAAAAATACGAAGCGACATGGTAAATGTCAAACTATTTAACTAAGACTTAAATAAAAATGATAAGGTTAATATAGTGACCCAAACCTATCTAAAATCTTTTGGTTGAAAGTATTTAGAACCATCCCCACATGATCCTTGAAATAAGTCACTTTAGAGCCAGTATAAATCAAATATGAATTTATTATAAAATAATATTTTAAGTTTTTACTAAGGTGCCCCTTACCCCTCTTATAAAAGGGCACTCCCTATTCTCTCAAATTTATACCTTCAAAGCCTTTTGTATCGGCCAAAACCTGCTCCAATATACTCTAAATACCCTCAATGTAACCTATAAGACTTAGTTTGATCATAAATCCAACCTATGGAGCCCTTTTTATCAAATCAAAAGGAAGAATCTGAAGAAGAGGTAATGTTTTCACCACCCTCTTTCTAGTTCCATTCTTCTTCAACTTATTCTTTCTTTGTTATTTCCATTATAAAATAATAACTCCATTATCTTCTATATACTATGATGTTATTACAAATATGGTACAACCATATACAGTATTCTATCCATCCTTTGAATGACATGTCACCATACGTGCGTACGTACGACTTACTGTCTCCACGTCGTGGTGTAATTGTTATTCAATACATTATTATTTGGATGGGTATAATAATGATGTGTAATTCATGTAAATAAAAAATATTACATTATATTTATTCTTTATATATGATATACCCTCCAGTTATATATTATTTTAATTTCTAAAGAATGATATTGTCGCTCGTGCATACGTAAGAACTACTGTCTCCACGAACACGATGAGATTCATTCCCCATCGTATACATTCAAGTATAATTATCATTTCATGATTAAAAATAAAGTTAAAGGAAATGATATCATTATTTATATTAATAAGATAAAAACTATCCATAACAAACACGGCTTATGTATCAAAACATATAAAAGAAAACAAGTAAGTTAACACCCAAAATGACGATAATACTAAGATATTATTTACAAAGTAATATTAAAAGATCATATATGATATCATATTAATTTATATGTTTCTTGTATAATTTAATAAAATCTATTTAACCATTATACATGAGGTTAAACTACCCTTAACTAAGGAAATGTACAAGGTAAGGGTTTATTTTACAATCTCTTCATTATCTAATGTTCTTTATATGTATTTATCTACTGAGACCTCTTTATCATCCACATACATGTTTCTAAAAAATGTATTTCAAATCATTCTTAATATTTTATAGACTATGGGTTAAAATAAGTTATATGATTTTTGACTTTTTATAAGATGTTTATAAAGGAATATTTCTGTCGTTTTCCAAACAAGGTCCCTTTTAACCTTTTCAACAAAATTAAGGTAAGAATGACTTTTTTAACTTATACAGCGGGTGAGGCTATTTTCCACCATTATAAAATCATCAAAGCATACTTTATAATATTATAAGAATATTTTAAAAGGAAATTTTTTATTTTATAATTATGTGACTTTTAAATGATTTCAACAAAAGAGATATTTCTCTCAAATTGTTTTGATTTCATCTATGTCAACATCCTTTGATGAATATTAATCTTATTTGAAGTTGATTTATTATGATAAAAAAATTCCATATAGTATTAAAGGTTTTGTGATATGTTTGACTATGGATTTGTTATTTTTATACTATTCATGGTTTATGGATAAATTATTGACATTTCATATGTTAGTTTTAATACGAATGTTTATGTTATGTTTAAACCTTTCCATATGAGGAATGAATTGGACTTAATAAGTGATGGGTGAAGCCCGCTATAGCTCCTTGATGCATCGGTAGGTCTCATGAGACAAACTAGTGTTTTGGCATAAGGCATTGTAAAATCTTATTTTTAGTCTTGGCACAAGGTGTTGACTATGTGGTTATGATAGTCTGACATTATGCATTCCATCATAATGAAAGTGGTTATTGATATTGCATGTGATTATTTGACTAGTGGAATATCCATGTGAATAAGTAAATGGCATTATTTTATTTTATTTTGGCCATATTATGCCAAATTTCATGTTTAAAAGGCTTTTGTTTTAGTTATATACATTACCATAAATGTTTATGCTTATTTATGAATGTTTCCGCTATATTGTTATCATTACTGAGCATCTGAGCTCACCACTTTCTATGTTTTATTTTTCCCAAGATGTAAAGAAGTATTTTATGACTAACATGCAGGGATAGTTTGAGGGTATATGAGTGTGGACTATGGAGACTATGTTGTTGTAGTTTTCATTTTATGTTGTAATGAAGGACTTATGAATGTATCTAGTGATTACAAGGCTACTAAACTACTCGGTTTTTCAAGACTTTATCTTTTGTGATTATGCCAATGTTATGTAATAATGCACCAACTCTAGGTAACTTGGGTCAGGGCGTTACAATATGAGTTTAATAATTATCAATAATTGATGGATTAATTATAATGAATCCTTTAGAATAATGGAGTATAAAAATTACATAAGAAAGACATGGATTTAGGAATAATTTAAAATGTTGGATGAATTATTATAAAGTATATGTATTTGGTATCTCATTTTTTTATCCAATTTGATTAGTGATAATTGTGAATTTTTTTTCAAATAAATGATATTATTCTTGTTATACACAGGGTTTAAAATTCATCAAATACTATGACATGATTGAAATGAATATAAGGTAAAAATAATTTTATCCATGATAAATTAGTTTATACATGATAATAATTAATATATTAGGAATTGATATTTATCGCTCAATTAGTGGCATATTTTAGAGAATAAAATCATTTTTTAGAATATTACTCCAAATACAAAGAATACTATATATGAAATAGATAAAATTGTTTATTTATAATATTCAAATTTATGTAAATAAGTGTCATCTCATATACACAAATAATTTTGTATATATTATCATAATATTCTATAGATAATATAGTTTCTAAGAGGCTTGTGGGAGTATTTTTTGGATTTAGAGAAGTTCACAGTTAGAAAATAAAAGATTATTCCGATTAAAGATCAAAGTAAACTTCATCTGATATCAGAAAATATTTTAGTGTATGAAATTAAATACAACTTAAAAGATCTATAAATAGTTTCAATTAAAAATATCATTATATCCTAAAAGATTTTAGAATGTATTGGTATATAATTAATGTAAATATTTTTATATTATTACCAAACTGATCTAAAAGGAAGTTTTTTATGGAAGGGTTTTTAGAATAAAGATAATAATGGAATTAGAAATATTTATAGGTAGATAACTTTTTTTAACATCACCTAGTTTTATTTAGTGATTTAAAAGGGATAAAATACCTATTTACAGATTTGATCATTAGAAATATGATTCCTAAGTCTTTTAATTAATCAAACTATCTTGTTTTATAGATGTTTCCAACTGAAATATTTTATTCTGGGTGATTTATTAGATGGTCACATAGACATGTGGTAGTAATTACATAATGATGTAATTGGTTACCAAAACCATTAATGTGCAACAAAATATGATCGATATGGTGGTTTATCATTTGGGATATGATTACATGGGTACTTATATATAATTTTGATAATATTATTAAATTATTTTTGTAATACAAAATGTGTAATTTTAATATAAATGGTAGTATATACATTTTCATGTTATCTACATATATTACATGAATTTACCACTCAAAGTATGACTTTGAGTTATTCCAAACTAGTGTCTATCATAGAGTATTATAATATATGATGAAATTTTGTGGTTAATATGAGTAATATTTCATATAATGATATAAAATATGACCATGAGTCTTAAATATAGTTTTTTATTCTAGATAACCCCATAAGTGTATCACATGAAGTTCCATAAATTATGACTTTGGTATAAAAAGGATACATGTTTCTTATTGGGGTTTTCGCATACTTGATGTTGGGGAGATACCTAGCATGTGAACATTCAAAATTTTATATCTTTGTTATGAAAGCCTTAAGGATTAGTTAATCAAGGGATGTTTGGGTATGCTGCTAATAATGTTACTGATTGAAGCTTATCCAATATGAGATTTATCCTCTTGTGTAACTAATATGGAATATGGAACTTCAATTGATATAGAATGTGGAAATTTATAGATATTATTAGAAGAAATATATATTGTGTTTATAAACATGGATGAGGGGAATCTGATGTACTCATCTAGATAGATAAACAAAATGTTATTTATTCATCAACAAGGTGTGTCTATACTCAGAAAATCGAGAACTTGTGAGTAAGCTATACGGGTTTTAAATACACCATGTTGAATTTTTGATTGAAATCATAGATAATGGAATCATATGGAAATTCATTCTTGTATATGATATAGTTGGTGGAAATATGAATAGATAGGTGTGTGTGTGTGTGTTTTTGATGGATATTATTCTAAATCTATTCATATCTTGAGTAGCAATGATGATTTTCCCAAGGCTACTCTTTACATCCATTTATAGATTTGGGAATTCATAATTTTTTTGGTTCTAAAAAGGAATGTAGGGTTGTACTTTTTGGTTGTGTGAATATGGATAATATTTATAAAATATTCAAATATTCCTTAAATTTTTTTTTAAGGTGTTTTAAATAAGTTCCAGATGGGGTTTCACACATTTTTACATATAATGTAATATATAGTAAAAATTAATGATAGATTTTCCAAATGTTGATTTTAAATTATCCAAAATGTGTTATTTATATGGATTCATAATTTTCTTCATATGATATTTCAAAGGGTGAAATTGTGGAAATATTATTACACTTTATTGAAAGTGGGATATTGATGGAGTTTTGTACATAAGGAAGAATCATGGTGTAGTACTTTAGACCACATCATAGTCTTCCATGAGATGCAACAGGTCATAGTGAGTGTCACCACATTGTAGTATTATTCTTGCATCCAACATAATATGTTACATCATGAGGCATAATCTTCTATGTTTAATCCATATATCATATATCAATTGAAATCATCATAATATAATGATTCAAGAAGTTTGATTGTTTATAATAATCATCTTAATGTTATAAAATTATTGTATGAATTGAGTAATTAATTACAAGGATTTATAAAATTTGAGAACTTAGGAAATGATTCATTAATATAATGTAATTTTTGAATTCCAAAAGTGTCTTTGGATGGATGTATATATAAATTCAATCCTTATACCTCATAATTGATTTCTATAATGCAAACTTTTTGGTTGAAACACTATAGATATCAATTCTATCTTACCTTTAACCCAAGGTTCTAGAAAATTGTATCTTTATAGAGATTATACTTGAGTTTCTAGTGATTTCTACATTCTATGATGCCTCTAGAGGAATTATTCATTTAGTTTCTTTATAGGGATCTTGATGAAATGCTTCTGAAGTGATTTAATTGGTTTACCAAAAAGTTTAATGTACATTGATCTTATTTCTCTTTATTTATATGCTTTAAAAATTCATAGATTGATTCTTGGATTAATAGTGTGTTGGAAGTTTTCATCTACTATGTTTTAGATATTAAACTTCCATTTAGAACAAAATACTAACTTTACGGATGGATGAACTATAGACCTGTCATTAGGGGAGTACATAACCACATCGAACATATAGGGGACCTGCAACTTGTTGATAATACATTGAGTAAGGGATTATATGACCATTTCAAATATATGAGAGTACACAGGCCTCATGGATGATAAATGAATAAAGAAGTTCCCAACTACATGACTATATTAAGAACTCTTTCCCAAGGGGATCCCTTTCTATGTTTTAGAGTTATGTTGAAAAATTGCTCTAGGTGATAATCATATAGAATATCAACAAACATAAATTTAGAAAAATCACACTATGATCTATAGTTCAAACATTAACATTATCTACATAATTATTGATACCTCACCATTAATTAATATATAATTAAAAGACAGATTATATCCTCATTTTATAGTCACTCCATTACCAATAATACATCATGCCATGAAAATAGAAATTCCTTGACAACTATTTGATGCATGTGCCAATTGAATTATAACCCACCAAAAATTTGTTGGGTATCCAAGTTAGTAAGTGGGTTATAAAATCATATGAATTTGAATATTTTGACAGCTACATCTTGTTTATGGGTTAATTGGACTAAAATATTAGATTATGATCCTATTAACATTGTGTGTAATAGTTTCCAAATTAAAACCTCATAGTTCGAGAACTATAAGCCCCATCCCTAATTTCGACCAACATAGATACCACAATGACTCCATTGGGGTCCCATTTGAGTAGAAAAACATCCCTGATAAGTGAACACACCAAGACTACAACCAATAATAAAGGTTATAACAAATAGTATTGGGTTATCATCACAATGGAATATGATTCATTACCTATTTATGAAACATGTAACCTACAAACATGCATATCCATCTATGGAATAAAAGATAACATTGTTAAAAATGTTATATATAACATCCACGTGTATCATAAAATAATAAAATTAATTTCACAGAGTTTATAATACCTTACATCAATATAAATACACATGTTGAACACATTGGGAATAATAAAAACTACAAATAAGAAAATATGATGCAATTTCCTCCATAAAGACTCTAGGATTTACTCTACCATTAACATGCTCCATTCTAATATTGGATAACATCTTCTACAACACCTTTTGATCAAAATGAACACAATATAATAAATATACTAGTGAAAATTAAAGGGTGTGTAATGAATCTTCAAATGTTCATCTCATGTAATGAGTTTACCCCCATGTAAAACTAAAACTAATTGCTTGTGTAGGACATTATCTATGTATATGCAAAAAACCACATCTTAATTGACCAAATAATCTAGGAAAGAGTATATGTATTGGTGAATGTACACATGGTTCACTTCATTCATTTATTCATGGGAAAAATCCATGAGAAAAAATCAATTTACATCATATAGAGATTTTTTATTAATATTCAAACTAGAGTAGGGGACCCAAACCTCAACATGTAAATATGCTCCAATCAAAGAAGTACCAGCCCCATAAATGGATTGTGGTGACCCTAATCTAGATGCCTGAATAAAACCAGAGCCATGATGCTCTTACCTAAGTAGCATTATACAATCCCCATGGGTTGGAAACAAGTTCCATGGGTCTCAGTATACCAATGGGGAATGATTCAACAACTTTTATTCAATATATGAAGTCATGTTCAAATTTTCATAATAAACTAGTATGACAAATATATATATAAGAAATTACTATAACACTTATATAATATGTCATTCCATAACTGAATAAAAATATAGTACAGAGAAAATTGTATCTTTATATGAATAAAGTTAGAAACATAAACAAGATCAAATGTGGTTACACAATTAATGAAATATTCCATTAAACATACTACACATAATTTATTAGAATATGTGATATTCCATCACTAATAACTTCAAATATTTCCACCTTCACTAATGTAACATGGAGTCAAAATACTTAAAACCATTCTAGTATCCATATAAAAAAAATATATCCAATGATAATATAGTAACCATTATACCAAAGATGCATCATGTGTAGCTACATGTCAACTGAGGTTTTTGTGCTGGTTATGAGCATACATAATAATTACAAAACCATGAATGGTTTCTAAACTAAATGGTGAATAAATAGGTGTATGAATGTATGTTCCTACTCATATATATATATATTTAAAAAAAATTATTACAAGAACCTGTGAATCGTAGTCTGGTAGAAAGAATCCGAAAAGTAATTCAATGATCGATATCAGATAAAACTAATAAGTACCTCTATTAGAAGTGTCTCTACCAATACATACATTCTTTGAATCTAGACTGATATCATATTAAATGGATAGAGGTATTTAAATATTATATCTCATCCTATATTGGCTAAAATATGATCGAATCAAGATAATCATTCAACCCATCCTCAATCAAGGTATAATACCTATCCCATTAAAAATAGAATAGTGTATACTTGAGTCTATGAAATCTTATATCCCATCCCTTCAGTGTAAGTGGTAGGGGTATACCAGAGATATAAAATATTTCATCTCTTCCCATTTTATATTTTTTTAGGTATTTATGATCTAATCCCAATCATTATTATACAAATAAATTGAACGTGCTTATAATTTGTATAAAGGAGGTATACCCTTTCCTAAATACTCATGTCTATCTAAGTAATAACCATGATAAATAAAATATTATTATCCATATATTTCAATATTCTTAATATCAAAAGGTAATAAGATTCTCAAAATATTATATTAGTGTCCATGCTCTAGTAATATTTCAATCATATCATTTATCGTTCTTAAGAAAACAAACAATATATTATATTCTTTATATAAAATTAGTTATCATGTCATCATAACAATATTCAAAGTTTTATATAAACATGACACATATCATAAGTCAATATAAGATTCATCAATCCAAACACATCATATTTAATGGAATAACATACACTTAAAGCAAATTTAGTGAAAAGTCATACCAAATATAATATATGGAGTAGTTAAAAACCCATGGTTCACCAATGTCTAGATGAACAATAATATAAATATGTATTAGATAAAAAATAGTGAATAGTAGTTGTAAAATAGTGTGAACAATAATTTTTCTTCAGTAACAATGAAATTATTATTTTTAATTAATTATATATTGAATATGATGAGTTACATATTTTGTTTTTGGAACACTAATTTATAATCTAACTTCCGGTTTTATATATAAGTTCTTCATATCTAAAACTGACTATTAAGAAAAAAATAATTTAATGAAAAGTTTTTATTAAAAAAATATAATTCAATTTTATTTTTATATTACAAAAAATATTTACACTTTTTTACATTAGGGTATCAATTTAATTTAAACTTAGTAAATAATAAATTTTAAGAAGAAGTGGTTATACAAAAAAGATATTATAATTTATGGCCCTAGTATAAAAAAATCAATCTTATTACATTATAGAGATAAACTAATTTAGTAATGTAATTTATTTTTGTAATGTCAATCAGATAAAGAATCCAAATATAATTAAGAACCTAATCATTATTTACCGCTTAACTAAACCATCAATTTTATCGTCACTGATGTAAACTCTTAAATGAGGTCAAGTATGGATATTTTAATTATAATTTATTAATATTATGAGGGGATAAGGGGTTTCTGAATTAAAACATTATTAATGTCCCACCATTAAAACATTAGTTTTAAAGGTAATATTATATTATCTAAAGGTACTTAAGAGGCACTAACATGAATGACACATATTAATTACCTTATTTAAACAAAACCACAAGCTTTAAGAAGAAATATATGACTTGAAAAAAATAAATTAAAGTAACATAACCAACACATAAGTATAATAATATCCATTTATATCTCACCACCAATATTACAATGTATAAAAATTTCAATGAATAAACTCATATAAGATAAGTCATGTTAGTGGCTAAGTGATAAATGGAACATTTCATATTCAAGAATCATTTAATCTAATGTAAAAAACATGTCTTAAAAATATTAAAAAAAACTAAATTATAACAACCAATGTTAACATTTTAATATTAAAAAACCTTTGATTAATCAAGTCAACATTTCATATAAAGAAATCAAGTTTCAATATATGACAAGGATATAAATGAAACAAAATCACTAAATTGGATCACATTAAATCCCCCATAAAAATATTTGACATGGTATTCAAAAACAATTTTAATAAAATTCATTAATAGTTCCAAAAATAGTTGGTCAACCATTTTTATTAATTTAAAAACAAAATGGAAGGCATGTTTGATATATTTCCTATAAATTCACCCAAATGGTTGAGACCACCTAAATAACCAATATAGATCTTTAATAAGTCAAAAAAAATCCAATAATCACATAAGAATTATCAAACCACATTTCATGACTAGAAGAAACTAATTACATAATCATCATAATAGATAAATGATAAAAAATACAAGACAACATAATTAAATAAGCATTAAAAATTAATCCATAAATATTTCTTTTCAAAAAATTAATTATCACTAATGTATAATTAATTACATTCACCCAAAAACTATCAAATTTATAACTTAAAATATACCTCAATCACCTTTCTGAAAATAGGGTTGATCATTATGTAGATGATCCCTTACAAACATCTTTAAATAATAAAGGAGGAATTCTCATGATATTAGATGAATTCCACCATGTCTCGATGAAATTCATCTCATAATCCCAAATTCATAAATAGAAATCATAATAGAAGAGAATACGAGTAAATAAGATAGGAGATGTGTGAATTTATTTTTATTTTTGATGATAAATTCCCTTATTTATTTATCAAATGAAATGATAAAGGGAGAAGAATAAGAATATCTAGAGAGGCCATGGTGGGGATCTACACTAGATAGGGAGGAGTGAGTTTCAAGGCGATAAATGGGTTTAAAATAAATTCATGGAAAAATAATTAAATTCTACCATTTTTGAAAAAATAATAATAATGGTACAGGGTACTGAGCACTCTGTATGGGTCACAAGATACATAGTGGAACCCCTAGCCATCGACCACTCTACCAAGCCTAGAAGTTACCCAGTGCCCCACCACCAGGTTCTCAGCATCATCTTCAATTATAAAACTTTTGGAGGAACCACCTATTGGCCAATACTAAACCTACAAACAAACATCTAATGAAAAAAATAGAAGATATTATCCTGAAATAACTGAAAATAAAAATCAAATCCAAAAGAAAAAAATGACCCCTCAACTAGAACAAAAAATTCAAATAGGACCACATTTCCATTGACAAAATTTCCACTAAAAACAAAAATTCCCTTTAAATTGAACCATCAATGAAATGGGTCATTAAAAAATCCCCACCATGTAATTTATCATCCTTGATAAGTCTAAAGAGATGATTCACCAAGGACTAATTCCTTTACCAAATCCCCAATTCAACTAACCTCTCATCCAAAATCTACAAACTGTAATCACATAACATATAAATGGAACAAAATATATAAAAAAAACATACGACTAACATTCATTTATTATTTAAAAATATTATCTAAGACACCAAACAAAATAAAATTTTAATACCCATATGACATAACAACCGTTAACACACCTATATATCCTGAAAAATTCATCACTATCCTAATGCATAACTCCAAAAAATAATATGAATCACTAATAACAATAATATATCAACACCAAAGGATATACTAACATCCTTATTACTTAATTAATGTGACTAAATTATTAGAATAGAAGAAAATTTTATCCCCACCATAAAAATATATTTGTTTTTTCATATACCTAGCCTACCTCCAAATTTCGATTTATAAAAAAATCACTTATTAAAAGGTTTACAGAGAACAATTCTCCATTTAAAAATTTTCATATAAAATAATATATAAAAAAAAATTCCCACAACAAACCCATTAGAAATCATTGATTATAAGATACATTTGCCTACAGTATTCTTAAACAAAACTTACTTTAAAATATTGATTATAAAATAGTTATAATTTTAATTTTATTTCATTTTAAATTTAAGATTGAATTACATTTCAAAACCAATTTTTCATTCTATTTTCAAAATAAACCATTTCCCAAAATATTCTTATGTTTTATAATCACCCACTATTAAATCATTACTTTTGGAAAAATATTTCTTCACCCTGTCTCATTTCTGTTCAACACACAAAACTTCGATTCTATTTCTAAAACACTAATTCTTTCCCCATCCCAATAAGATATATAGAACTAATATTAAAGGTACAAAACCTTCTTTTCAAACACATCAACAAAGTATACTTATTTTTTTAACATGTTATGATTAAGATATTTTATTTACTTTATAAAAAATAAAGTTAATAAAATATTTTATTTTTATAGAGGACACGAGTAGACTATACATATTTACTCTCACCTAATGATAACAATTCTATTTAGAGATGGATGAAAAAAGTAGTCACTTTCATTCTTATAGACTCTATCTCCAAAATAATTCTAGTGGTATATCAGTAAAAATGGAGTATGAAACATGAAAAATAATAGAATATTAAATTAGGAAAAAAATTAATTCATTAAAAATATCATTAAATAGAACATCAGTATCATGTTCAAAAGATAACACTATAAAAGAAGTAAGTGACATGCACTATAATAGAACATATATAGAAAAAAAAGAATGTTTATCTATTAAATGTTAAATATGAAATCATAAAAATCAATACTATTGAGAATAGTTGTCTCAGTTCATGGAATCAGTTATTGATTCATATAAACATAATCATCACCAATATATAACTAAAAAAGAACTATTTATTTATTATTTATGTTTAAATTAATAAAAACCTCAAATTTATTCCAACCATAATTTTACCAAACATAGAAAACTTCATGGTATGTCATGGTACTAAATAGTTCCTAGCAATAAAAATATACACATAAGGTATAGACCAATAGAGAGGTTGAATCTTGGACAATCCATATACAAACATATCATATTCCATTACATTATACTTATTATGATTAAATGAAAATTTATTGAAACCTATGGTTCATATCGAGCACATGGACTTCCCATAATAAATTTAACTTCCACTATAAAGATTTTTTTATTCCTTTTATGAATAATTTATCAAGTTACAACCATCATATCTCAAATATATTATTAATTAAAATCCTTGTAAACCCAGCACCACTTTAATACCACTTATAGCGACACTAAAATAGATACTCATATAGAACCAAATTACAGATGCTACTACACCAAGAGAATTCCATAATCCTCATGAGATAAAGACTAGTATTGTGGGTCTCAATATACTAATGGGGAATGATTTTCCAACTCTGATTCAACATATAGATCCATGTACAGATTCTCTAGAAGAACTGGCATGACTCCTCCTTATATTGGATATTTCCATTATAATTAGAAAATACTACGTATCATAACTAAATAAAAATATAAAAGATAAAAATTAATATATATATATATATATATATGTGTGTGTGTGGTTAAGATAATAAAGAAGACCAAAATTATTCCCATAGTCAATGATATGTACCATTAAACAGACTATTTATCACTAAATATAACAAGAAATATACCATTGCCTCTATGACTTAATATGACCCCTTAATACAACAAAACATGGAGCTTTAATTCTCAAACACATAATAGTATCCATCTAAATGGAAGAATATCCAATAGTATTCTAATACATATCATATATGAAATACTAAAAGTGTAGCTTTATGTCTACTAGGGTGTACATGTATGGTGGAGAATAAATACTTAGTAGGGAACCACCAATGGTTTCATAACACAATAGTGAATAAAAATATATTTGTATATGAATGTCTACTCATTTTTATAAATATAAAAAAATAGACCTACAATAAATTATCAAAAAATAGCACGGTAGAAACAATCAATAAAAAGATCACATAAACATACCAATTAGAAATAATAACACTCTATACTAGGAGGGTCTATATACGTGCATACATGTTTTAGGGCTAAATTGGTGTCATATAACAAGTATGGAATTATGGAAATCATTAAAACCATGTTATCTAAGATGAAATATGCTAGAGTTTTGGAAATAGTAAATCCAATCCCTAGTTATGGTGAAAAACCTATCATAGGGGTAAGGGAATATTGTACACTCATATTAGACAAATAATATAGGCTATACCTATAGGGTACGAAAATGGGGTATACCAGAGTTAGGGAAATATTGTATCCCATCCCAATTTATATGAATATTCTTATAATTGATATAATATCCTAATCAACATTCTTCATATAAAAAGAACCTTCTTACAATTCATATATTGGAAATATACCCCTTTTAGCTTACTCATGCCTATATAATAAATAAACATGTTCAAGACAACATTATTATCCAAATAAATTATCATCATTAATATAAATAACTAAAACCTATTCAAAATATTAATTTAGTATCCATTCATAAGTGATAATTCAATTATTTTTATTTTTATGGTAAAAAAATTCGGATAAACAAGATTATGTATATAAAAATTATTATCACGTCACCATAACAATATTAAAATTTATACATAAACATGACCTAAATTATAAGAGAGTATAATTAATGTAAAACACATTTATAATAATGGAATAACATATCCTTTAAGATATTATTATGACAAATCACACCAAATACAAGATACTAAGTATGTTAAAACTGATGGTTCATTAATTCATATAAAAACATGGGTCTAATTATGGTACATCAAAAACTAGGGTAAAATCATATAAATATTTTTTTTAAAGGTAATGCTTTGGTCAAAGACCAAAGCACAATTTATTGATAAGAAAAATGATTACAAAAGATAGAAAGATGGAATTTTTTAGAATCTCTATCAAATAGATATAATAAGTCAGCTGGCAGAGTGTCAAGACAACTCATGCTCTGTTGAACTCCTTTGTTAGTGAGAGCATCAGCAATATCATTCTCTTCATGTTAAGCATGAGTAGCTATGTAATCAAACCCAGGAATCATGTTCAGACAATTCAACCAAAGAGTGGTAAGCGGCCAGGCAGGATGAGAGATGCAATTCCAGATGGAATGAATGATAGTGGTGGAATCACTTTCAATCCAAAGCTTTCTCCAGCCGATTTGAAGTGAAAAAATCGACAGCATGGATGATCCCCAACATCTCATCCTCTAGCGATGAACAATGACCACATCCAACATAAAAGCAGCCCTAACACTAGCCAGATGAGTCTCTGAAGATGGCTCCACGACTTGCAGGGCTAGGATTGCCTTTGGAAGTGACATCCACGTTCACATTGATCCATCCCGGCATCGGTGATTTCTAGAATACTTCAAAGAAACGTTTGGGATTTGGGTATATACCTGGAACACGGAGAAGATGAAGGATCTCAAATTCGCCAACCGAGTTGTTGCAAGAATCTTTTTGAATTGAAGCGACTTCATGAATCACAATAAGAATCTGCTATTTTCATACATTGAGACTAAATGAGTGATTGTTATGAATAAAATCATTACGACCATACCAGATCGCATGCAGGAGCTCCACCACCGCTTCAAGAAAAATATTTTTAACCTGTAGAGAGGCATCATATCTAATGCATTTTTTTAAGAACAAACAAATAGAGTTAGATAAGGGCTATCTGCAATTAAATAAATCAAGAACATAATTCCATAAAGCAGAGGCCATCGCACAAGATAGGAAAAGATGATCAACTTCCTCCCTGTGATGATTACACAAGTGACATTTAGAGTAGAGTTGAATGCTAAAAGATTACAGACAGGCTTCAGTGGGTAATCTATTGTGAGAAATGCGCCAAATAAGGGTGAGCCTATAAGGTTTGATCGAAGGCTTGTTAAATTGGCTCACCCATTTACAATTACATTCATCCCTATAAAAGCAATGGTTATAGTAGTTTTTTGAGTCTAGGATGCCATTTGGTGCAGGTTCCCAAACTAGGAAATCACCATTAGGAGAAAAAGGATGATTATCAATGATATGTGCAATATTGTTAGGGAGGTCATGTATGTGAAATCAAAGGACCTATTTTATAGAATAAGTAGTATCTTCAGGAATAATATTAGGAGATATCAAAGAAATCAAGGGTTTACCACACCATTTTCCAAACCAAAAATTGATGGAAGAATCAGTACTAACCATCCATCTAGAGTTTTCCATGATTTTGTGATATGAGTCCCTAATAGAGGGTCAGATTGAGGAGTTTATGTAAGTAAAATTCCCATTCAAGAGTTTAAATAGGAATATATGATTCAAGAATTAAGAAGATTTAGAGGTATAATTAATAATAAACCAAGTAAGACAGGCTTGAAGAGAATTATTGAAAAGCTTTAAATTTTTTATACCAATGCCACCTTTATCAAGGGGTTTACAACAAGAATTTCAAGGGATAGTGACAAGTTTCCTTTCAAAAATACTTCCCACCCAAATGAAGTTTTTAATATAAGTATTAATTTTCCTGAAGATGCCGACAGGCCATTTGTAAATCATAAGAGAGTAGACCATTTTTTAGACGATGGTCGATTTGACCAAACATATTCTACCAGCCATGGAGAGAGATTTCCCCTTCCAAGTAGAGAGTTTATTTATGATTTGATCAGTGACATTAGAAAAGTAGATTGCTTTAGGATGACCCTAGAATAGAGGGGCACCAAAATAAGTGAAAGTTAAGAGGCCTTCTTTAATTCCAAGAAAAGTGGTAATTCTAGATTTCCTTCAAACAGAGAAGCTCTTACCAAAACAAATATACGATTTATTCTAGGAAATCACTTTCCCAGAGACTTCCTCATAGTTATTAAGAGATTTCTCGAGGACATGTATATTTTTTTGATCACCTTTGAGAAACAGGATGATATCATCAGCATATAAAATGTGGGTAGGGGTATTTAGATTTCTGGCAGCTTGTATAGGCTTGAGTGTAACTTGATCAACCAGATTATTGAGAAGTCTACATAATTAATCCGAAGCAATAATGAAAAGGATGGAAGAGAGAGGGTCGCCCTGCCTGACACCCTTAGAGAATTTGAAAAAACCCTTAGGGGCGCCATTAATCAGAATAGAAATGAAAGCTGAGCGAAATAAAGTCTTAAGTTTTCCAATGAAAGAATCATGAAATCCAATTTTTTTAAGACTATGAAAATAAAGTACAAGTCAATGGTGTCAAAATACTTCCTGATATCATGCTTGATGGCCAAGAATCCTCCTCTTCTGTTTTTATTAAGACTATTGGTACATTCAGAGGCAAGAAAAATACAGTCTTGGAAGGACCTACCTTTAATAAAACCAAACTGATTCCATGAGACTATTTTATTTTAAATAGGGGAAAGTCTGTTCACAATAATTTTGGAGATGATTTTATAGAGAGTGTTAATCAGGGCAATAGGTCTGAATTGATAGATCTCTAAGGCATTTTCAACCTTAAGTATTAAAGCTAGAAATTGAGCATTTATTCCGTGAGGGAGAGATCCGTGAATGAAAATGGACTTAACAAGGTTACAAACATCATTGTGGATAATATTCCAATTCTTTTGATAAAAAATCATTATTAAACCCATCCGGACCAGGTGCACTATCTGGATTAAGGCCAAAAATAGTATCCTTAATTTCTTAATCAAGTGGAGTGCTTAAAAGTGATTCATTTTCACTTTCAACCACCATTGTTGGAAAAATGTCAGATCTAAGATGAATATTCATCTCTGGACCATTAAAAATGTTTTAAAAGTTTGAGATAACATGATCTGTTATGGCCTCTTCGGAGTCAATGATAAAATCATTATGAATATTCTTAGATATAGGACAATTTTCATTTCTGATTCTTTGAAGGGAATTATAAAATTTAGTATTACGATCACCATCACTGATCCATTTAGTCTTCAACATTTTCTTACAAATATTATCCTTAAAAGTGAGAAAAGAATTAAGTTTAAGGGAGATATTTGCTTCCAATTGAGGTTCCATATTAAAATCTAAAATAGTGTTTTGAGTTTGGACGTGGCTAAGATCCTTTTCAAGAGAGGAAATATCTAGGTATAATTGAGAATTTTCAGTTTTACACCAACCCTTAAGGGCCTGTTTTAGGATTTTCAATTTGTACATACTGGAAAAGGAATCCTTATGATGATTAATGGAGTTCCAAGTGTTATGAATAAAGTGGCACAATCAGGATTCGAAGACCAAGCATTATTAAATTTAAAAGGAAGTCATTCATAATGAAGATAACTAGAATAGGATGATGGTCAGAGTTAAGACTAGGCAGAGTAACACTGGATATACTGTCTCAAATATCAAGAGACTTCATTTTAACAAAATCCCTATCAAGCTTACTAGCAACATTTTTATTATAATTTTTTCTGTACCAAGAATATTTGGCACCAGTAAGAATGACTTTGAGAAGGTTAAAGTCTTCAATAGTATATCTAAATTCCCTAGAGGATATAGAAAGATTAGAGGGACCGATTTTTCGCAAGAGTTAATAATGGCATTGAAATCCCCCATAACAACCCAAGGATCCTGAATGGAGTTGGCCATATCAAGAAGTTCATGCCATAAAAATATTATTTCTCGATATCTGTTATTGTCATAAACCATAGTGAAAAAGTAATATTGACCATTCCACAAGAAATTGTAGGTGATTTGTTACTCAGAATTTTTAAAAATGTAGTTATTTTGAAGATTATTGTGATAAAAAATACACATGGAGTCATTTTGAGGACCATTTCTACAAGAGATTAAAAAAATGTAATTAAGATAACCATATCTCATGAAGTTCATCTTGAAGATGACTTTAGGTTCTAAAATGGAAAAGAGATGAGGCTTATGAGTGCATAAGAACCTCCTAAGTGTTGTAGAGGTATCATTGTTGGCCGATCCTTGGCAATTATAATAGATAAAATTCATGACTATTTTTTTTTGGGTTAGAACCCTTCTTTTTTTAGATTTTCCAGATCCTTTCTTCCCTTGGGCTCGCGTAACCATAGGGTAGGAAGGAGGTTTTTGTTTTCTTTCATAAGTTTCAGAGCTTGGAGAAGCATCTATTTTCAAAGAAGAATTAGAATTAAGTTCATAAACTGGAGTACCTAAAGCAGTACTATCCAGTGAGTGGTCCTGCACAACAACAGGAACAGGGGGCTGTTCCATATGAGGAGGATTCTCAGATATGGCCAGGTCTTTGGATTTTGTTGAGCATTGCACCAGACATAAGGAGGGGGCAGTAGGGGAGGCAGTTGTGGAGTCAGGCAGAAGAGAAGTTTAGTTTTGTGGGGAGAGAGAATTGATGTGAGCAATAATAGTGGTAGTGATGTTATTAGTAGAAGCATGTGCATCAATTTTAGTAGCAGAAGAAGGAAATTTATCAGCAAAAGTGGGAGTAGAAACAGCGGGGCTGGGCACCACCCTGTTATCAGGACAGATAGCAGGAGAATGTGTAGACTCAACATGTGAAGTAGGTACAGTGTGTGAAGTGATGTGTGAAATATGAGACACAGCATTGACAGCATTAACATCATGAGTAACAAGAACAGAAATTCCAGTAGCTGGAGTAGCGATTTTAGAAATAGGTAAGGGTTGCATAGAATTTCCTCGTTCTGAAGTTTTATCCATAGTACCTTGTGGAATATTAGCAGCAGTAGAGTCACTATTCAATTCCAAATGAACCGAAATATGTCTCTCCAAATCCATACAAGCATGATCATTCGAAGTTGTTGTACCAGAGGTAGAATAAAAAGTAGAAAAGTTAGAAATAATGGAAGGGTTGCTCTTATCCAGGTTATTTCCATTACCTCCAGCCACTAATTCCCCTATTCCAGTGACAATGTTATCATTTTTTTGAAGGGCCTCTTATTCCTCAAATAAGTCTCCCTAATATTTACTAACCAAATTCACATGTGTAGAAAATCAAATAAAAAATAATATGAGGAAAAAAAATTATTTTTGAAACAGTAATTTATATATAAAATTACAATTTATGAATGGGTTATTCATGTTTAGAAATGATATTTAAGAAAACCCATATTTAATAGAAACTTTTTCATTATAAAATATCATTACTAACATTAATTATTTCAATACATAAATCATTATACACATGGTTTATGTTACGGTCTTGGTTTAATTAAAAATAATAATTAATAAATTTTTGGAAGAAGTTGGTTTATAAGACTAAATTAAAATTTCCATCCATATCCTCAAAAAAAATAATTAATATAATTTTATAGAGATAAAGTGATTTAGAATTTTATAACTCTATTTTTATATTATGATGTTTAATTTTTAATGAATATTAATGTGCTTATGAACCCAATCACTCTTTCCTACTTAAACAACCCATCTATTATCTCATCACCAATGAAAACACTTATGTGAGGTTAAATTTTGATAATTGTATTATATTTAATTAATATTATAATTTTAATAAGGGATTACCTCATTAAAATATGATTAAAGTATCACTATTCATGATTTAGTTTTAAATTTCATACCATATTTTTCAAAGGGACCTAAGAGGGAATCACATGAATAAATCGTATTAAAACTATTATTACCATAATTCTTATGCTTAAAGGGGGTGTATATGGCCTAAATAAAGTAAATTTAGGTAACAAAACCAATATTTGATTTGAAAAAAAATCATTTATATATCTCACCACCCATATTACGTTGTATAAACATTTATAAAAAATAATAAAATGTTAATGGAATTTTGTAAAATGATTGATATTCTACACTAGATCACGCTAGCACTCTATCAATAATAAGGAAACTCAAGGAAGGTATGTATATATATATATATAATGATTTTTAGTTGCTAATGATTATTTATACATCCTCTTGGTGGGGTCATCTTTCTTTTCTTGTCTTTGTTAACAGGTTCCCACTTCCTTAAATCGCATTTTAATAATAAAGATAGTGGGTTAAAGAGATTAAATTTTAATGTCAAAGTGATACATGGAAGGTGTTAAAGGTCATGAATTCCTATAACTAAAGGGAATAATTCTTAAAAATATTATAAAAGAAACCAATTATAAAACATAATGAAAATAATAATATTAAAAGACATAGGCATTTTCAAATTAACTTTTCATAAGATTTGAAATCAATGTTCCAAATATTACAAGGATGTAAAAGGAGTAGGACCACTATATTAGTTAACGTAAATTACCATTTTAAAGTCATTAAAACTTTATAAAAATATATCATTGAAAATAATTCCTTCATAATTCCCAAAATAGTTGGTTAAACATTATTATTATTTTAGACAAAAGTGGTTGATATGTACTGGGCATAACCAGAAAATTCTCTTAAAGGGTTGATTACACAAACAATAACCATGGATGAGCTTTAAAAACTTAGAAAACCTAAATGAATCACATATAAATCCCCAAACCACTTTCCATAACCAAATGAACCAAATTACATAATCATCATAACAGAAGAACAATAAAAAATCTAAGAAAAAATAATGCGGTCAACTTCTAAAGTTAACACAAAAATATGAAATCCCTATTCTAAATTTATCTATCATAACTATATTTTATCTAATTAATTTTTTATCAGATACATTAATTTTATTAATTAATTAATTTTAATTCCCTAAATTTATGGTTGTTTTATTTAATTTTGGGAAGGTTTCTTGTAAATATGAATTTAAAAAATACATATATGAAAGAATGAATAAAAATATAAGAGAAGAAAACTTTTTGTATGTGAAGAAATGAATATTTTAACACTATGTAAAGGAAATTTATATATCATATTTGATTCAATAATGTGTTGGAATTTATATAGGTGGGATCTAGGTGATGCAAGAGGAGATACTGGTGTGGTGTGTTGTTGGGCATGAGAAAACTCAAGTGGAGTGGATTAATTATTTATCATCTGTCAGTACCATCATGTGTTGTAGTAAATGATGAAGCTATCCCCTCACACACTAAATCATTAATTATGTTGTATATGTATACCACAAGGAAAATGACACCAACATAAATGAAGTTGTTCACGGGTGTCTTTTAGATCATCTTACTATGATTGAATTTCATTCATCTATTCATTACTTGTCTTAGTGTCTCATATTGCACTAGACAACTGAGGAAACTATATGAATGGATTTATTTGACATGGTCCAACCACTATGTTTCTCATAATGATCATAAAATATTTTAGTGTAGATTAGGTGACCTAGAGTTCAACTCTTTGAAACATATGAGAGATGTGAAAGTGGTATAAGAACTCAGTACATTCATTGTGGATTCTGAGGAACCATGCATGTATAAGCTTAAAAAGTTGATAGTCATAAAATAATTTCACGGGGCATGAGATTGAACATCCATTTCCTTCCACCATGTGGTTTTATATGTAATCGATTTATAATTTCTAGGAAACATTTGATGCGACTCCAATATAAAATTTTGAGTTACAATGATATACTTTCCAAAGGTAAGAGGTCATTTGGACTTTACTAGTGAAACCATGGAATGTGAGTTAGTAGGGTGGATAGGAAATCTCTCTCATACACACCTTTTAAATTGAAATTTTTTCCTACTGATAAAATTAGTTATAGATTTAAGATATATTTTTGAATCTTTCCCAAATTCAAAAGTGGAACTGTTCAATCTTATCCTAATGATTGATCATAAAAAATAATTGATGTGAGAACTAATATGTATTACTGATTCTCAAAATTTTTTATTTACTTATTGGTGATGATTAATTTTGGGGTAGTATTGTTTAAATACATATTTTTGGTCTCTCTAGAGTTTATCACCATCCAATGGGGTGGTATACGCTTATGGTTTTGGGATCACACCCATAAGAATTGGTATGTGTATCCTCATAAAAGGAAAAATAGTCCACATAATGTGGTGCAACTTAATAGGACATTTTGTACCTTTTAAGACCCTTTAACATGGAAATCTCAATTTAGTTTAATGTTATCTGATAAAGACTACTAATTGGATTTTTATAAGTAATGTTCAGTGTTGTATTTACACATGAGTGTCCCTTTCTTATTGACCATGAAATAAATATGGCCCTATGAAGATAGATTTGGTGACTACCTAAATGGTATATGGATCTTTGAATGGAGGAGGATTTACTTGGAATATGGACCAATTTGAGATATAGGTCAATTCTTAGAGTGAATATGGATCTTTTCACAAGGGGTATAATTTCAAAAATATTTTTATTTGATGAGGGAACATACGAACATGGGATGAATGTTTCCCAGTAAAGAAGAAAATAATTGAATTCATCAGAAATAAGGACCCATGAAGGTGGATTAATAAGGAATGTGATATTGGGTTTTAACTATTAAGAGGCCTATTTTGAATCCTGGTTAAAAAAAATCAAGGCCCCATGTTGTTCAAAAAACAAATTGTAAGGACATATAAAAATACCATACCATGAAGTTTAATTTCAAATATAAAAGACATTATCCACATACTTTAACATCAAGTTGCTGGTATTTTAGTGTTGTGAAAGGTAAGATAAAATAGGATTAAGAATGTCTACCCCATAAAATGCTACCTTTGAACAACAAAAAGAATGAGTGGATTAGGTAATGGTTTGTAGAGTTAGGGATTACACCTAGAAAGAGGTATATTGGGACCATGGTTCATTGGGTGGAGAATAAATCCATTATTGAATCAGAAGATTTATCAATATCATTCTATTGATTAGGGACCTTTTTTAACGGAATATATGATTTTGAATCTTTCTATGGCCCCTGTTTGTAGGGTTTCACAAGTGGGATATTATTTTTATTAAGGGAATACAAGAGATAATGGGTTCATGATGGTTTTAATGGCCTAATATTATATATAAAGTGCCTTTGTAAGAGGCGTTATGTTTTCCATTTTGAGGTTTTTTTCTTCATAAAATGAATCCATAGAGTTATTTAGGCTTTCTTTTATTTATATACAGTTCTTAGATAATTTTTGTGACATTAGGGATGAATAAAACACCATTTTAGGAATTTTTGGGTGTATCCAATATAGATTACTTTGTCTTCATAGTGCACGTAAGGTCCCTAAGAAGTTCACTATATGAAGCCAATCTAGAAAAATGGTTTATTTCACTTAATTCACTACAGACATCTCAGTTATTTTGATTCTACTAGCCCCATTTGAATAGTTTGTTTCACCTAGCCCATATACTTACTTCACTCATGGGAGTTCATCCTGCTTAGTGAATACTAATGTACCAACATGGGAAGAGAGAGGGAGGTTTGGTAAATACATGGTGAATATTCTACATGGTGAAGTTTTCCTAGAAAGGTTTACCTAGTGGAGTTCACCTATTATTGTACACCTAGTAACATACATTAAGTTTATTTCCTTTACACTTTATTGAGAATGGAGATTACATCTGAATCTATCATAAGGGTTTTAATGTACTATTCATCACCTTTTTTTTTCATCCTTTTTCTAATTTCTCTTTATTTTTATTTTTGAATGATTAATTAGTGTATTTATAGGAAAATTTGGCAGTATTTACACCCCACTACTAGAGAATGCATCAAGTATCATATATTTTCCATGTAGGCCATTTTTGTAGAATCACCTAGCGGAAATATCAGATAGTTGTCCAAGACAGATCGATTAGTCCCTTCACTTGAGATGGCTAAGATTATATTGATCATAAAAATGGAGGATCTAATTAAAGTTAAGTTTATATGGATTTTGTCACTTTATTTTCTAGAAAATATCCCTTGGGGACTTATTGGAAGATGAGTAAGTTGATCCAGGTTGCACATGAAAAGGATCTCATCGATGATGCACATACTTGGATCGGAGTGTGTGTTCGGTGTCTCACTATTACCCCATTTTAATTTATTTCAATTTTTTAAATATTTTAAACATATTTTAGTTTATTCCAATATAAAATTTTAAAATATTGGGATTTCCAAATAGATGTTCGATTGGATAATAGTTAAAAATGAAATCCCAAAACAATGTAAATGCATTTGTTATTTAATAGACCCATTTTTCATGGTTTCCACGTGATTTTTTTAACTACACAATCCAACAATGAGAGTGTCTTAGTTTTCCCATTCATGAGTTCATAGTTAGTTCAAGGTTTGGTAAATAGTTTGTAAAATGTTCATTTTTTAGTCTTCTAAATTTTTTGAAATTACTTTCCCCCTATTATTTTAACCTTCTAGAAATACATATCCAATAATTTCTCCTTTTTCATCATTCACCATCATAGGGGGTATTTTCCACACATCCCCTCATCCATTACTCTCCCTCTTGTTGTGATTCCATGGGGTTTTTGCATTATTCAAGATGAATTATTCATGGTGAGGTCTCCTCCTCCCATATCTTCTTGTTTTTTCTAGTTACATTTTCTTCCATCATTGTGTGTTCTTTATAGAAAAACCATAATCCAATGGTGTGTTTTATTTTATCCACTCTTCATGTCTAGGTTCTATAAGAAATGCATTGAAACCTACTTAGGAGACATTCATCAAAGTTGATGAGTTTCAGTTAATTTAATGTAGGTTTACCCTCCCATTTGGACTATAAATTATGGAATTGTGAATGCGAGTGTTTTCAGGATTTATTTTGTATAAACAAATGATATTAATTTCTTATAAGTGACATTTTAAATGAAAATCATGTTTCACTTGATTTTAATTTTAAAGAAATGGATTTATTGACTTAGAAATATGGTTCAAATTGGTTTTATTCAAATATTCACACTGCATGTTTGATAATAAGAATAAATTTCCTTTATAAAATATTTACACAATGTCAAAACTATGTTTTAGGTATTTATGGTAGATTATATAATTGATATTTAACATTTCATGGAATTTCACGCAATTAATTGAAATTTCATGTATTAATTAAATGTTTAAAAAAATTTAATAAAAGTGTGATATTTGAAAACATTGTTTTATATATTTGGTAGTTATACATATATAAATAGGTAAACAAATATATATATATACAAATTGATATGATAATATGTGAATATTTTTATTGAAACACATATATATCAATGTATAAATTTATATAAGAATAAAAATTGTGGGAATCCATAGGAATTTAAATGTAAAACTCAAGTAGATTTTCAAATAAGTTTTCTTTAGTAGATTTTAAAATAAATTGTAACGGTTGTTTGAATCTTTAAAATAAATATTTTAAACCATCATTATTTCTAAATGGAAAGCTCTTGGGGTTTTCTAGGAATTTTATTATTGAAGCATGTAAATATGTGGTTTGAACCCACTCTTATAAGTTTATTTATTTTCTGTGATCATCATGTTTATAGAACCATATTGTGATGTTGTATGTGATTTTTTTTGCTAATATTCAAACTTAATGGGAGACCTGAGTACTTGGGTAGATGAACATAGAATGTGATTAGTTCCCTAGACACTTTTGATACTAGTTAAGTAGATGTGAAGCTTCCATAGTCCAGTGATGTGATACACATTCCACTAATTTAGTGTATACTTAATTAGTGAAATAGAAGTTTTAAAGTCTCTTAGAATTAGTAAATATTTGGTGTTTCTCCCATGATTCTTGTTTTAAATTTATATATTATATAAAATCCTATCAATCTTTCCTTATTTTAAGATACCTTTGATTTATAGCCTTTTTATTATTTCTTGATTTTTTATTTCTCTTTATTAAAATGATATTATAAATATTATTAAAAATAATATCTCTAAAGTGATTTTAAACTAGTTTTAAATGGTCATTTTATTATAAGATTCATTAATCTAGTAAATTTCATTCAAAGTAATTGTGTTCATTTAAATAAAATAAAGAAATGAATGATTAGAAAATGATATTTATTTTTATATTCTTATTCATTTAAAACCTTTTTTCCAATACTATATTTAAAACCATAATGAAATGGATCCTTTATATAAAGATTATGAATGGAGAATGATTTCCTTTGGTGTACCTTCTAAACTTATTAATCAAAACTATATATTATATTTTAGTTTTAATTTCTTACTCATTTATTACATCTCATAAATAATTGATGTTTTTGTATTATATAGTGAATTAAAAAGTCACATTGAGGCATTTTGGTTTTTTTATTTCTCTATTACATTGTAAAAATATTACATTTTCTTACTTTTAGTTGTGATTTTTGGTGGGAAAATAATATCTGTGGAGGTTTCAGGGGAATGATAGGTTGTTTTATGTGATGTAATTGGATGGCTGGTGAAGGATAGATTTGTTTATGTTCTCTGATTAGTTTTATATTGTATTTTTATTTTTTTCTCATGCATGATACTCTGATGTATTGAGTGTTCATGTGAATATTTATTCAATTTATTCAACTCTAATTATTGGATAAAACTATTACCATTTGTTATACTGTGTTACCTTGATAGTAGTTTCCTACTCAGGGTGATAGATAACACTCCTTGGGCATGTCATTGTTTTCCACATGAATCTAATAGATGGACGGCCGGGGTTTGTTCAAGAAAAAATAATATTAGAGGAAAAATTGTTATTTTTTGTTCATGGTACATAGATATAAGACTATAAAAACTCAACAGATCAGGTTGATAATAATTTCATGATCTCTTAATCATTTTGAACCTCTAGTTTCTAGGGTATGTTGGGTTGTGAGACTTAATTTTTTATCTTTATTTATTTATTTCAGGAATATTCATAATGTATTCGTGGTTTAAAAAAATAATCTATGATATATGAATTTTTTAATGGGTACATTTGTTTTGAGGTATAAAAATGGTAGTGAACTATTTTCACATGGTGAGATCACATTTCCTAGAAACCCGTTTTGAGACTATGTGAACAGTACAACATGGCTTGTAGTGGATATTTCACCATTGCTACATAGTCCTCTAAACCATGTACCCACTTTTCATGAACCATAATAGGTACCCTGGTAACCCAATAACTGATCTGGTCTTAACATAGACTTAAGGGTGTTCTTAATCCCCATGGGTTGGCTACTACCACCTGACATCATACAAAATAAAAGTGGTAACAAATTTTCCACAAACATTGTAGAAACAAATCAGTATGTATACAAAATAAACTCCAATGGGAGAGGTGTACCATAAATCAAAAAGGTATAAACAACCAGATATAATACAATAATGTACTATAAAAACATAAAGGTAAACAACCCAAATACCAATGGATTTAACTCTCCATGTCCATGGATCAACAGTCAAAACCACCACCAAGTGGTTATTTACCCCAGCTCAAACCTGGAAGGAGATAATATACAAACACATGAAGGAATAGGTAGGGCATGAGCTAAAATCCCTTTAGGGTCTCACCAAGGATTCCATTATAAGATGTCAAAATTTAATTAACCAAATAAATAGCTTTTATATTTTCAAATAAATTATTTTTTCATTTCAAAATAATATTTAAATAAAGCATGATTTACATTTCAAATGATGTAAATACTATAAATAATGATTCACATTTTAATAGATGGGATATTTCTAAAACAAATGTATTAATAAAATGCATTATATAAAATTCTTTATGTAAATTCACAAAGAATGTAAAATATTTTACAAGCATTAGCATAATTGCCTATTTCATATATAAACAAGTGAGTAACATGGTTATCTTCCAAGAGGTTCGATAATTATAGGTTATGGGATCCTCACACACTCATATTATCATAACTACAATGTGTACACATATCTATTAAAACTAGAAAGAGAGGACTCATCTATTTATTACTGAGGAATAAGATTTACTAAAAAGTGTTTTTAGTGTTATAAATTATCAATACGATGTTAGGGAATTCCCATACTATTGTGTTTGTCCCAAATATCTCACCAACTACCTAGGGTTACATTTTCTCTAGTACAAAACAATTATGGGAAATTAATTTTAAGAAGCCTAAAAATGCAATTAAATCACATTCTCCCATTTAAAAATGCCAATTTTCCATTAAATCCCAAAATGGGGTTTTAATAAAAACATGCCTCTTCCAAGATAAAACCTAAAGGTTTCTATCAAAACCATTTTAATCAATTTTTCCCAAAAAAAATTTAATAAAATTATTACAATTTAAAAAACAATTTAATTGAATTAAATTACTTAACTTTCACAATTTAAATTCAAAAATTTAAATGTTTACAATTTCTATTAATTTCAAAATTTAAATTAAACAGTCTAAATCTCTAAAACTTTCCATCAATTTCACAATCACACACAAATTCAATGAAATTGGGAGTTTTCCCAAATTTATGCCAAAATTAAATATCAAAAACCCGAAATTTAATGAAATTAGGTTTTTAATATATAAATTGAATGAAATTTATTTTATACCAGTAAATGAATTTAAATCCAAAATCAATAAATTTTGGGTTAATAAAAATTGGGCATCACAACGGAACCACCTACCTCTGGATCACAAGATCTTGAAAATTTGAACCCTAATCCGGATTCACAAATAAAGAACAAAAAAATGGGAAACCAAGAACCAAACTTACGTTTAGATCCAAAATATTGGGTATTGGATCCTTGAACAACACATGGAGATCTATAAAACCCTTAGGAGAAAGAGGAGAGATTGGGAGATAGAGAACTGAATGAAGAAACCTACCAGGTGAAGATCGAATATTATTCTCTAAACTTCAATCTACTTTTGGGAAGGTATATAGGGGTCAAAATCACCTATTGGGTGATCCAATGGAATAAGAAACCATAGTGGGATATTCTAGGTCCACTAAACACTAAAACAGTAAGTTCTGATTTTTTAAAATAATATTTTTAGATTAATTAAAAGTCATGCATGGTTTCCTAGACAAAGTCACATGGCTTAGAAAAATCACGCAACCTAGTCATTTACCTCTTTAAATGGTCTACATGGTTTCTAATAAGTGGGTGTTGGGTTTGAAAAATGATGATCCAGCTAGGAAAACCCCCATTTTCTAGGTTAGTATGGTTTTCTTTGAGGGGGAGCATGGTTAGGGAAAAATGTGCGATAACCATGCACTCATCTAGAACTTTCAAAACAATTAAAATCTCTACCTAAAACAAACTCAATTTAAACCCAACCAATGAATAATAAAAACTATGGTTTAGGAATACCTAAAAATATTAACATGTTACAACCTCCCCACTATAGAAACATTCATTCCCCTTAAAAGACTACTTTGATTCTTCCATTCCAAAACGATGAGGTCACTACACACTCATCAATTCCTCCCTCTCTAACGTCTCCTTATTATCAAAATTGTGATTCCATATCACTCAAACTATATGTATCATCCTCCCATTAAGTACATTGTTTTTAGAATCAACTATAAAAACTATCCATTTAGTCATTGATAAATTAAGTTCAACATCAAGATCACCCAAACTCAGAACATGAAATGGGTTAGATAGATACTTTCATTGTTGAGACACATGGAATGATCATGTATCTACTTTAGCTATGGTAGAATCAATAAATGGTAAGAAAACATTCTCACATTCTCTATAACTTAATATGGTCCCACAAAACATGGAGAAAGCTTAACTTTCCTCCCAACTCATCAATGACCCAACCAGGGTGAAACATTCAAGACCAATTGGTCACCAACTAGGAACTCCAACTACCTATGATGATGATTAACATAAGACTTATACTAGCTTTGTGAAATCAACATCCTCTGACAAATCAATAAAATCTTTTTTGTCATCTCTTGAACCAATTTTGGTCCAACCAAAGTACTTTAACCAATATCTGACCAACATTATGGAGATTTCAAGGTCACCCATACAAGTCAAAAAAAGGTTCCATTATAATCATGGTCTAGAAAATGTTTTAATAATAAAAATCAATCATCCTCATATGATCATCCCAAGACCCACCAATGTTGAGAAATGGGGATAAAGAATATCCTCAAGAATCTGTATACATAATTTTTTCTAGCCATCTAATTGTGGATGGTATTTCGTACTCAAGTAGATGTGAGATCCTACTGCATCATAAAGGCCTCTCCAAAAATGATAACTGAACTGAGGATAACTATGAGAAACAATAGTACATGTAATTCTACTAAATTGAATATCTTTATCACATAGATATTTCCCAACTCCCAAACTTTCGTTGTATCACTGAATAGTAAAAAGAGAGTTGATTTTTTAGCTGATCAATCACAACCCATATCTCACTCTTTATTATTTGGGTATAGGGAAACCCAACCATAAAGACCATATATATCACATCCCACTTCCATGTAGGGACTGTAATTGGCTGAACAAAACCCAAAGTTTTCTAGTTCTCAACCTTAAGATATTGGCACATATAACAATAAGAGACAAATTTAGAAATGCCTCATATTATACCAAGATAGAAGAATCAAAGTTGAATTTTATAGAACATCTTCATAGTTACTGGGTTCATAGCCCATTGGGAGGTATGGAATTCCCCATCACATCTTTCCTTACTGCTAACAACAAAACAATGCGATTCTGATGGAATAAAATTCCCTCTTTTGAGAACGACCAATCAGCAACGGTCTCCCCAACATAAAGAGAGTCTCTAATTCTTCTGAATTCATATAAGCTACTATTCCTAAATAATTAATTCTAGAAGATTGGGTTTCAACTGAATGCTGGACAAAGCAACATTAGCCCTTACTTCCTCGACTCTAATATGAAATTGTTCAAAGAATGCCAATATGTTTTTCTCTTCTGATGATTATTTCATGGATTGAGTCATAATTTTTCTACTAAAATAATCTACAATGACATTCCCTTTCCCTGGGATATAGTTGATGTCAAATTTAATAGATTTCTGGTACTCTGCCTAAGTCCACTAGGGGAGATTCAAATATTTTTGTGAGAAGATATAACTCAAAATCTTGTGGTCTGAAAACATGATAAACCTTTCTCAAAAAGTTAATGCTACAAACACTTAAGTGAATGCATCAAAGCCTCAAGTTCAAGGTCATGGGATAGATAATTCGTCTTGTGTGGCCTAAGAAAATGAGATCCATAAGTAATGACATGATCACCCTTCAAAATAACGCATCCCAAACATGAACTCGATGCATCATAAAGGACCACATAGTCCTTCCTGGCCTCTGTAATAGTCAACACTAGTACATTAATAAAAATACATTTCATATCAACAAAATAATGTTGAAATTTATCATCCCAAGAAAACTTTACTCCCTCTCAAGTCATATCAGTAATCAAATAATCCAACATTGAGAATTCCATAATGAACCAGTAATAATACCCAGATTGAACCATGAAGCTATGAATCTAAAAAATATTTTTTGGATGCTCCGATGTCATAAAAATTTTTACCTTCTCATGGTCAACTGAAATCCCATGTTTTGACACCACATGTCCCAATAATTTCACTTCCTAAATCTAAAAATCATATTTTGAAAGATTTTCATAAATTTAGTGATTTCTCAGCAAACACATAGCTATTCTTAGATGATACACATGATTCACCTTGTATTTATAGTAAATAAGGATTTCATCCAAAAAACAACAATGAAGTTATTGAGATACTCATGGAAAATACTATTCATTAAACCCATAAATTCTATAGGAGTATTGGATAGACCAAATGGTATGACAAGGTACTCATAATGGTCCTACATGATTCAAAAGACTATTTTCATAATGTCAAATTATTTTATCCTCAACTTATGGTAACCAGGTAAAAGATAAATCTTAGAGAACCACTTATCCATATTCACATGATAAAAAAATTAATCCATTAAAATGGATATTTTTTATTTAATATCACTCTATTTAGATTTTGGTAATCAAAACATAGTTAAAGTTAACAATCATCTTTCTTATCCAATAGAACTGGCACCACCCAAGGTGAAACACTCAGGCGTATAAATACTTTCTCTAGAATACCATCCAACTAACTCTTCAACTCTTTCATTTTAAATGGTGACATGTAGTAAGAATGAATATAGACTCTTTGAGTAACATGAACTAATTTAATATAAAAATCTACCTTCATTATTAGTGAAAAACAATAGAATTAATAAAGAAACAGGTCAAAAATCTTGATGGCAACTTGAGGGAGATCACTGCTTAAAGATTCAATATCCATATCAAAATCAAACACTCATATCACTTTCCTAAACTCCAAATAAGAAGGTTTGTCTGTACTCAACCTTGGGTCCCATTCTCTTTTAATGACATGGCATGCACCATTGGGTGTAGTAAAGGTGACCTATCGAAGATAACCTTCAATCTGAGATTTTTTGGAAATGATCAATCCATCCAGAATATGATGTCAATATATATCATGTTGAGAACAAAAAAACTCCAAGAAAGATCAACATCTGATAAAGAGAAAACATAATATGGGATATGAATACCCTTCTCTCTCTTCATACTAATGGGTGTAGAAATATCCTTGAAATAAGATAAAAGATTTGAAGAAAGATTTCACATATTAACAATACAGGTTCAAACAAATGAATGAGTTGCACTAGTATCAAATATAATAGTCACTAATGATGAATATAGGGTTATGGTACCTCTCATGGTTATTGGACTCATATCCACATCCTCTAGAGACTCTTCCACTCCATGAAGAAGCTTCGTTATTAATGCTTTTGGATGGATACCTTTTATCGTTTAATCTTCTAATTAACCCCCATTTTTTGAAGGATTTTATGATCCCATACCACCAAACAGGGTAGAATAAACATGTAATAATTTCTACAGGTGACCTGGGCATCCACAAGACCCACATACCTTGGGTTCCTCAATGAAAACCCTCTTAGAATGACAATGCTTTCCACACTGGTAGTAAATCAATGGGCCACTTCAAGAACTGTAGTAGGTCTAGAATGACCCTGATATCAAGAACTACCATGAAAATCATCATGATTCAACTTTCCTTTAAAGTAAACCATGCTACCACTGGGAGAGAAAGAAACTCTCAATAACCTTGACCTTCCACCCAGGTCCATTTCAACAATCAGTGCTTTATTCATCACATTAGCATGAAAAGGAAGCTTCATCAAGAAAACCTCAAAAATAATATCAGATAATATCCCCATATATAACCTTATATCCTTAAACTCTTTATTCAATACTATCTTAGGTGAGAAATGAACAAGCTCACCAAAATAGATTGCATACTCTGTCATGGTCTAATCAGCCTACTCAAGTTTGAAAAACTTTGTAGCCTTGGCCAAAAGAATCGACTCTATATATAACTGTTTGGTGAAAATAACATTAAAGTATTTACACTCTAATCCCCCAGGCTTCTTCCTCATCACCATAGTGTCCCACTATCTCCTTCTCAGCCCCTCTAGCATGAAGTTCCTGCACTTCACCTTGATTTTGTCGAGTGTCTCCAATAACCCAAACAAATCATCTATCGTACATAACAATTCCTCATCCTCTTGAGGATAATTTGAGTCTTTAGAAACTGATGGATTCTTGTGAAGTAATTCTAAAGAATTATTCTATAGATCACCTCTTTGAGGGTTCATGGATGGATTATGAAATAAGAACTGGTGGTGTTTCATGTCCCAAATCTTAGAAAGTACACACAATTAACTCAACTTGATTCAAGTCCACATGGGAATTAGATTAATGAGGTTTTGTAGTAACTTCCACTTATATCCCTTTCTCACATCATCTTCGAGGCATGATTCTACAAAATATTAGAAGATAACAAATAAGACATTAGATTAACACTCAAGCAGAGCAACAGGGGAAATTACTCCAAACAGATGGACAAGAAATATTTATATTTCAACCTATACAAATCAAAATCCAGGAATGGACTTGAACTAAACCTCAATACATCATTCCCAAACCACCCTTTGTGACTTAATGTTAATTATGGTGAGAGATTTATAGGAATTCATTAATAACTATCTTATATGTCCCGGACATTATTACGCAATGCAAATAGATTTCAAGACATGAAACTCAACTAAGAACTCGATACCACTTGGTCCCGAACTATCCATGGTACCGTAGTAACTTGATAACTTATCTATTCCTCACATGTCTTGAAGGGAATTTATAACCATCATGGGTTAGTGACTAGAACAATAAATCATAAAAAATAAAAGTGGGAACTAATTTGACAAAAAAATTATTGAATCAATATAAAAAATCAATATTCATACAAAAAACTCCATTGGGAGGGGGAACTAAAAGTAAAATAGGTATAAAAACCCAAATTAATACATAAAAATACCATATAAACTAGAGCATAAATAGCCTAATCCCTAATGAATGCAACTCTCTATGTCCATGGATCAATGGATAAAACCACCTCTAAGTGGTGCTTTACCTCTTCTCGAACATGGAAGGAGATAATATATAAACACCCAAAGGCACAGGTTGGGTGTGAACTAAAATCTTATAGGTTATCACCAATTATTCCATAATAAGATTCCAATATTTGAATAACCAAATCAATAATGTTAATTTTTGAAATGAATAGTTTTGTAATTTCAAAAGCATGTTTAAGAAAATTATGATTTATATTTTATATGATGGAAATACTTTAAACAAATTCTTCATATTTCAATTGTTGGTATATTTTTGAAACAAAAGGAATAATAAAACACTTTAAATAAAATAGTTTATATAAATTCACAATTCATGTAAAAATGTTTACAAACCTTTCCATATATTTTTATCTTAAACATAAAAAATAGATCAACATGGTCATCTGCCAAGAGTTATCTACCAAGAGTTATCTACTAAGAGTTACGATAATTACAGGTTATGGGATCCTCACACACTCATATGATCATAACTGCAATGTGTACACATGTCCCTATGCATTATCAAGATAGGACCCATATATTTCTTACTTTAAAATAAGATTTTCTAAAAAGTGTTTTGTTAGTGTTGTAAGAATCAATATGGTTCTATGGAATACCGATTCTAACATGTTTGTTCCAAATTACCCACTAACTACCTAGGCTTACAAGTTCTCGTGTACAAAAAAATGATGGGAGATTTATTTTTAAAAACCTTAAAACTATATTAAATCTCATTCCCTCACATCAAAAATTCTAATTTTCTATTTAAAAACCAATATATGTTATTAATCAATACAGGAATCTTCTAGAAACACCCAAAGGTTTTTATCAAAACCATTTTGAACTTTTTTTCCCAAATAATAATATGAATTCGATTCATAATTCAAATCCCACAATTAAATTCAACTAATTAATTAAAATTATTTCTATAAATTTCACAATATAAATTCATTAATTTAAATCACCAAAATTTTCCATTAATATCACATTCACACCCCAATTCAATGGAATTTGGGGTTTTCAAAATTTTCTCCCAAAATTCAATTTCCAAAAACCCTAATTCAATCAAATTGGGGTTTTTAATCAGTAATTTGAAATAAATTTCATTTATAATAGGAAATTAATTTAAAACAACAATCAAGTAATTTAGGATTAATAAAAATTTGGGATCACAATAGAACCACCAACCTTAGGATCACAAGATCTCTAAACTCTAAACCCTAATTAGTTTTTTCCATCAAAGAATGAAAAAAAAACAAGAGAATAAGAATAAAACCTAGATTTTGATAAAAAAAGGTATTATATCCTCTAACAAAATAAAGATATCTATAAGACCCTAGGAAAAAAGAGTAAATAGTAAGAGATAAAGAAATAAAAGAGTAAACATATCGGGTGAAGATTGAATGTTGTTCACCAAGATTTAATCTGCTACCGAAAGGCTATAGAGGGGTAACAATAACCTATTAAATTATATTGATGAAGAAGAAACTATGGGAGTTTTTCCTAGATATTTTGGGAAACTAAATGGTAATATTTGGGATTTTAAATAAGATTTTTGGATTAATAAAAATCCACACATGTTTTCCTGGTTAGAGTCACACATTTTGAAAAAACCATATGCCCTTGATCTGTCACCCATTAAATGGTCTTAAAAAATTATATTAATTGGTAACATAGTCTAAAAAATAAATAACCAACCATGAAAAACCCCACTTCTTGGGTTTTCACAGTTTTCCATGATAGGACACATATTTTGGGAAAATTGTTTTCCAATCGTGCACTAGCCAAGAACGTTAAAAACTTTTAAACTTTAAGCTTGAAACAACATAAAAAACCCAACCAAGGCATGATAAAAAGAGGGGTTTAGGAATATTTGAAAATAGTAACAAGATGTTACACCAATTCATTGATAAAAAAATTTTCCACTTATAAAATTTTGGTGTTCTATTATTTATTTTTTTGGGGTTTAGTTAGTGTTTATTGGTTTAAAAAATATTATAGTTTTTGAGATTAATAAAGTGATTTTATATTTGGAAATTTATTTTAAAATAATTCTGTGAAATTTTATGAATTGAAATTTTTGAATTTAAAAATTATATTTTTCTATTGAAAAACTATGTTTTAATTTGAATTGAAATAAATAAATTTATTTGATTTGATTTGAATGGAGTTAAAGATTTTTATTTTAAAATGATTATAATGAAAAATTTATGAATATTTAAAATGTATTTAAGTGGTATATAAAACAATTAAATGAACTTTATATGCTAAATTAAAAATAAATTACAAGTAAAACATTAAAAATACTATTAAATAGGGATTTTTGGATTTTTATTGTTATTTTTTAATGTAATTTGGTAATTATGTAACTAAAATTAACTAATTTTTATTCTTAAAAGGATAATATTATTTTTAATTATAAATTGGTGTATTTAATTATTTGTTTTGAGGAATATATCATGGATTTGGAAATATTTTGAAAATGTTATTTAAAATTTTGTTTTGGTGTTTAAATTGGGAATTAATTTTTGCATGGTATTTGATATTTGTGGTCTATGTATTTGTGACTTATTCCTTGGGATTTTAAATTTTTGTTTATGATTTACTAAATTTAGGGTCAGATAAAAATAAGTCTGTATTGATTTAGATTTAATGTTTTTGTGTTGATCAATTTTTTCCCCAGAAACATTTTAGCAGGTTGATGGGAGTTTCTATTTTAGGATATCTCAGAGTTTTGCCTCATAGAGATGGAGAGTGTGATATCATAGTTGAAGTCTACACCCAAGATCCCATATATGTTTTTTTAATTCATTAAGGGGATTTATTTTCTTTAAGTAAATTATTATGGATTCATGGTATGTTTGATTTTTTATAAATCTTTTTATTCAGACCATGGATTGAATGTGGTCTCACCTACATTGTACTCATGAGAGGATGTGACCATTGGGTCCATGAATTTGATTTTTTATAAATCTTTTTATTCAGACCATGGATTGAATGTGGTCTCACCTACCTTGTACTCATGAGAGGATGTGACCATTGGGGCCATGAAAGCAATATCAACTTTTTGGGGCCATCCGATAATGGGTGGGGGTTATAGTCTTTTCAATATTTGTAATGGTACTCTTCCCCAAGAGGATTATCCCCCTTATACACTCCATGTGTTGTGCTCTGGCTTTCTGTATTTATTTCATCAAAATTTAGAAATCCTATTGTTATTCATAATGGTTGAATTTTATTGGGAACCTTTTTTCTTTGGAGTGTCTTGAGAATATTATTTTTTATTAGAGCTATTTTTTTTATTACTTTAATATTATCTGATTCAATTTACCTTTCATTTTAGTTCAACCTTTATGGCAGGGACACTAAGCATCAGACCCAGTTCTATTTGGATTAATCCCTTAGTTTTTGTAATCCATTATTTGGTTATAAATTTTATTTGGGAATTATATATTCTTATGAAAATGGGGATACATTTTAATTTGGTTGGGTACTAATCCCTGATTACGACTGAGGGATCATGATTTAAAAGAGTTCTGGGATAGTTTGGAGGCCACCGTTGTCATTTTTCCTTGACTCCTTTAGAAATTTGGTTTAGAGTACCTTATCTATTCTAACATTGGTGTGAATATTCTAGGTTATTGTATATGGGTTTAGATGTTATTTGGAATATTAATTGAGTTTGGAGATGAATACGATTCATTTAAATTATTTTTATAGGTCTTTTCTCAGTGGTTTTCATCATGTTACTTTTTTGGAGAATCAAGTTTAAATTGGGGAGGTTTAAAAATTTCTATTATTTTAAAAAGATAAATTATTTTAGGCTTCATATGGGAATAAATAATAATGGTATGTATTATTTTAATTCCCAAACCCCATTTTTATTTACTATTTTATTTAATTTTATTTTATTTAATCTTGTCCTTAAATTTCAGGTTGGTCATATTTAAAATTTTGAAATTTTGGGATTTTATAAAAGGTGAACTATTAGTTATAAATTATTAGAGACCACACATAATCAATGTCAATGAATCTACTATTTAATAGAACCATTTTTCATAGATGGTACATAGTTATTCTAACCATCTGATCCAACCACATGGTTTCCCCTGGTGTACCCAATGAAGGTTGCATAGTTAGAACCGAGTTTGTTAAACCATGAGACAACCATGGAAACCCAGGTGATATTATAAATAAATCAATATTATTATTTATAGGTATTCGTTATTTTGGATTCATAATCATCAAAGTTTTAAAAATTAATTTATTTTATTTTTCAATCGAAAAAGGAAGAGTTTTATTTAACAATATTTTCCTTATATATTACATTGGTTTAATTAATTAATTAATTTATATATTTTAGAATTTGAATTTGAAAAAAAAAATTGATTCATCATATCAAACTTATATTAGGATTAATTTTTTATATTTTTATGGAAAGGTGGTTTTTTGGGTGAATAAGGAAGAATAAGGACTTTTATTTAAACTGCATTTTCTTTCCCTATATTTAAAAACTATTATCCTATTTTGGATTGATTATAATTTTAAATAAATCCCATTTAAATAAAATATAACCAATAAATTATATATTAATCATTATTATACTTTTTTTATAAAGTCATTTTAATGCTAAAATGGATTATTTCTAAAAACTTGTTTTCATTGTGGTTATATATTTGTGAAAAATTATTTTTTTTAAAAAATATATAAATTTAATATGGTAAAATGGATTTAATAATTTTAATCTTTAGTTTCAAATTTTTTTATAATTTCAATTTCATTTTTGATCATCATGAATAATATCCCTAGTAAAATGTTTTTACTCCGATAACATTTAAAAGGGTTAATGGAGGTTAAACTAAGTGATAATGTATGAAATATCTCTAAAGAATTGATAAATATGATTTATTTACTGTATTTTTACATTAAACTAACTTATATTTTAATATTTTCCATTTTTAACCACTTTCCTTTGATAAATACATATAATAGATTTAAAAGTTGTAAGTACTTACTAGTGTGTCACTCCCCTCACATATAAAAGGGAACTTCATATCCTTACTTATTCACACACTTATAACCATTTATCATTAAAAATACCTACCCAAATATATTGCCAATATCCCTCCTCACATCCTATATGTTCTAGTATCTCTAAAAGACTAACCTATAGGGATTAAGGTGTAATTAAACAGCGGATATACAAAGAAGAGGTATAATTTTTAACTAATTGTTTTGTGTTTATTTCTTCTTATACTCTTGAAATATTC
This sequence comes from Viscum album, assembly GCA_963277665.1. Lineage (NCBI taxonomy): Eukaryota > Viridiplantae > Streptophyta > Magnoliopsida > Santalales > Viscaceae > Viscum > Viscum album. The sequence goes on along the minus strand of OY728141.1, from coordinate 1,583,071,813 downwards.
TTTAACCATGATGAAATAGTACCATCAGTATCTTCAATTTAATTAAATGTTATTGTGATTATGGTATAACAATTTTTCATATCTTTATCAATCTCGTGCAAAATGAAAACATCGCTCATGTATATGTATGAACTACCACGTCTAAGAAGTGATGGGTTTCATTTTTCATTATAAGGTCATATGGATGGTTAAAATGATGGGTAAAATAAAAATATATGATATTTATAACATTATTTGGATTATTTAATGATAATATATTACAGAGCTTCTTACCCTTCCTTTTGTTGTAAGATGATAATCTCTCTCTATAAAGCGATGTGAATTGATTTTATTTCCTCCTTTAAATTTTTGTAATAAAGAAGTAATAAATTAATAAATATGACATATATAAAGTAATTATGATTATTGAAATGAAAAATTATATATATTGTATTTATTTCCCATCTATTATATAAATGAAAATGTTATTCGTCCATACGTACAGACTACAGTCTCCATAAAAAGACATGATTCATTTTTAATGACCACATTAAATACTTTTTTAAGTGTATATAATGTATAATTTTTTTATTATAACTTTTTAATTATTATAAAGTTAATTTAATCATAACTAATTTCACCATAGTCAATGTACCAGTGCTATTTTTAGGTTATAAACCGAACATCCTCAAAATGTTCAATGTTAACTTAACCATTTTAGTAACTAAATAAAACATTGTAAAATGTGATAAAGAGAATAATGCTAATGTAATGAACATTAATATGGTTCGTAGAAATAGAAAACTTATATAATTTCATTTATCAGTAAGAAAGACATGAGAATGAAATGATTTGGGACTCATTGTAATGGATTTTTCTTTATAGTGTTGTTTTAAATATTTTAAACTCTTTCTCCTCTATATCCATGTTCTTTTAATGTTTTCTAGAATTTTATAATTTATGATTCATACATTACTAAAAATAATTTTCAAATATATTTGTCTTTTTTTATATAGTTTTAAAAAATTAATCTTTTCCAAGTTTTCCATACGATTTGTTTTTGACTTTATTTACCAAAGTGGAGAAGGAATGTTTATTAACTTATATAGGTTGACCATATTCTCCCTATACCATAGAAATTATTTATCATCATTATTTATCTAAAAGTTAACATAATTTTTTTACATTTATCCTCTTACCTATTATTTATTATTTTTTAAGTTTTAGAGTATTTAAATAAAAAGGTTATTTCTCCCTATGATTATGCATAAATTGAAAGTGTTTTATATATTCGTTAAAATAAATTTTTAATGATTTTTATTATGAAAAATTGAAATATTATAAATATTTCTACCATGAAACAAAACTTTATCATTATAGATAATTATATTTGATCCTGATATATCAAATGATGATGGGTGAGCCTAATATAGATCTTTAGTGCATTGGGCAGTGATTTTTTCTTCAAAGCTGAAAATAAAGAAGAATATTATCTGGTTACTCCAATAGAACTAATTAATATTGAATTGTTATGAAACTTGTTATGAATAGGTGAAAATGGTTTTTGAATATAATTCTACAATATACCTATATTATGCTTGAAAATGGGGTTTTATAAATAGCATTTGATTTCATGGGGTAAGAAAATTTTGTGGACTTTTAATGCTAAAAGGGTTTTTTTCAAAGAAATTTTTTCTTGGGTTCCCACATGCCTCAAAATTCCATCATGGATTTCTTATGATTAATAATGTGTTTTTAAATAGTTCATGTGATAAAAAGTTGTTAGTAACATGTGGACTGACTGAAAATTAAATTTTTATTATTCAAACACTTTTGAGGAAAAAGTGAGAAACCAACCATGACATCACGACTTAAAACAACCAAACCAACATGGTACAAAAGTTTAAAGCCAAAAAACACCAAGCTTACATAGAAGATTCCCAACCCAGCATTAAAAACAATAAGATCAGTTTCCTTATACTCCTCACTGCAGGCAAGCTGGGAGAAAACACTCTGCTCTAAACCCCATCTGGAGAAACCTATTTCGAGAGAGATGCAACAACCCTCAAACCTCAAACCACATGGTCGTAGGATTGACAATGCAAAAAGATCATTCCACCCGTTCAACCCATTCAACAGAAAGCTCCACCATTTCAATGAATTCAACACAAATTTATAAAAACACCAAAATCAGACCTGTGAGATAAGTCGTTGGATGCTTAAATTCAGAACAAAATACCATCCCCCTCCACACCGCACTGGTGCAAGCGTCGAGCCACTCCTGAGTGGAACCAGCCAAGGTGAAGCCTGCGTCGCCAATGTCTAGCCGAAGAGACACTCGCATGAGAAAGCCAAAGCCTCGCTGAGCCTTCTCCTGACTAATGAAGCCTTCGATGCCAATGTCGAGCCATGATCCATCACTGATATACTATCCTGATGAAGTCGAAGCCACACCAGAGCCGAATCTGAGCCGATGTTACAGAAAATGATGTCGTGGCCTCGCCTTAGCCGATGCCAAACCGACACACTAGGGAAATCGAAAACGGAAGCCTTACCAGTTCACCAAATCCACAAGTATGACAATCAAGGCCCTGACGCCGACCCACACTATGTTGCACCAGAAGAGGGAAAGGGATGATCCCGAAAGAAAAACCCTAGCCCATGAGGTCGAAGGGGTGCCGCCGCTCAGAGGCTCTCCCCAAAACTAATATTCACATGTGGAAATGTTTTATTTATGTGACCAAAGTTTTATAGAGAAAAGGTTAATTTCATCATGGGTTTTTAGGTTTTTCAAATGATTAATGGGATATTTTTTATTTTTATATAGATTACTAATATTTTATTACTTTTCAAAATTTTAAAATTCATTTCATATGTTCTAAGGATGATTAAAATTTTTATCATGGTCAGTATTTTTGTTTATATTAGTCATATTAAACAAAGTAAACATGTATTGAATAAAGTAGACGTGTAAACATAAAACCTTGTTTTTGTGGAAAATGTACACTATGTGTAAGTGTTCATATTGTTCGGTATTTTTTACCTATTTATCTTAAAATATAAACTAAAAAATACCTAGACATATATGAAAGTATAAAACTTGTTATAAATCATGTTATTATGGGTTTATTATATTACAAGCTATTATCATTGGTATTAGAGAAAAGGTGGAGATACCTTTATAAGTTAGGAGAATATTAAAATACACTCTTAAATTATTTCAATTTTTATATTATCTAGAGATATATTAGGATTATTTCTTAGTTTAATCATCTTATTAATGTATTTTCAAAATGGTTTTATATAGAGGAAATAGGGTCACTAGTGTTTAAAGGCTCTAAAGTGACAATAACATTCTGAATTAGAAACGTAGAATAGTTTTAATAGAGTAGTTTATGGTAGGTTAAACTCAGTTAACATAGGAAATTATAATGGGAACACATGTAATAGAGTGATTTAATTCTCTATGGAGAAACTTTTCTTTAGTGGATCATTTTATGAAACAACACTCTCTAACTTTTTGTGGTTTGTTAGAACTGGTGAAATATAAAGGATGGATAACTTCATTATGGAATATTTTTTATTTTTTATGATATAAAGAACATCAAAATATAATTCCTGATATTTTATAAATTCTAAGGTGAATGTAATCGATTATGGTCTCTGATTAAGAATATTAAGTAAAATGATAAGACTTGTTACATGGAGTTGATAGACATTAAGGATCATTTTCTTGAAAAATATTTTCCAAAATTTATTCAATGTAGAATGGAATAGATATTTCTAGAGTTGAAGAAAAAATTATAAGACACAATGCTTCTTATGAATAAAATTTCTCCAAAGTTCCTAGAAATGCACTGAATATTTTTTCCTAGACTATGTGAGTAAAATTGAATGATTTTACATAGGTCTAAAACTAATTTTTTAAAGAGAGTGGGACTCTTATAAATTTAAATGTTATGAGGAAGTCATATTTTATGAGTAAGTTGAGATAGAGTTTTTCAACACTTATATACTTCAAGACAACAAGGGAAAGAATTAGTCTAGGTGGAAAACATTTGAGAATTATTCAACAAATAAATATGATGTTAAGACCCCCAATTGTTCTAAATATATAAAAATACATATGAAATGATTTTTGATAGGAGTATAGAAGTGTTGCCTATGTTTTTAAGATCATTAATTTATCTTATTACTGCAATTAAAAGAGTTTTGATCAGAAAATTAATGTGAAAATATATATTCAACTAGAAATAAGCTGTTTTAATTACAATTCATTAAGACTATATGCTAACACATGTCCAAAATTTTGTTATAAAAGTTTGGAATCATCAATATTAGATATTAAACGGTGAGGTAAAGTATTTTTCTACTACAACAGTAGTTTTGGGACCCTCAAATGAAGCAGTGATTGGTAAAAAACTTGTTAATTAGGGTTATAACAATGTTTTATTGTTTTCAAGGTATGCACATTATTTTATGTTTATGAAATTTTCAAGTAAAATTTAAATGATATCTCATGAAATGAAGTCATATCTCTAGGTAGAAACTCCTCAGGTTAGTATAAAGGTTTCAAAAATTTATATAAATCTTCCTACTATCATATATAGAATGGTTTTTCCCATAAATATTATTTTCATTCCAATTATAGAGTTTTAATTTAAAATAGTCATTGATTAGATTTTAGTTAAACATGCTAATATAGATTACAGTACTAAATATGTTATCTTCTATAATGAGTTTTAGTTTGTATATAGGAATAGATTTAGGAATTTCATGACATATCAAGATGTTGTGAAATTTATAAAACATGGAAGTGAAAGTTATATTTCACATATTATTGAAAATAAAAGAACTATTAATCTTACTGATGTGTTAGTAATATATGAATATATGGATGTATTTCATAATGATTTTCTTATTATTATTCATGATCATGAGGTTGAATTTGCAGTTTAATTAGATCCTTTTATTGAGCCAATTCAAAAATCACCTTATAAAATCACACAATTGGAACTTTTTCAATTGAAAAAGTAATTATAAGAGTTTCTTGATAGGGGTTTCATCTTAAAAATAACATCACCTTGGGTTTATTTCATTCTATTTGTTAAAAATAAGGATGGTTCCATGAGTCTTTAGATTAATTATAGAGAAATCAATAACATTATTGGAACGAAGGTTGTTCTTTGTTGGAAAATGAGAATGGTTTGTGTTTGTTGTCTATCCTATAATAGATTATTAGGGATATTGCAAGGAAAGGGATCATATAGGTCAAGCAAAAAAAACTTTTGAAGGAGAATTTGTTTCCCAGTGTTTTCCAAATTTTTGGGGTCCAAAATTTGAAGCATGGAAAGCATTTTGAAAAGTGGTTCTTTTTGAAGGCCTTATGAAAATATGGAAAATAAAGGTGTTTCATGAAGATAGGCTTCATGAAGTGAATTTTTCAAAGACTGAAAGATTTGAGATGGTGTGGTCTATGATTACAAAAGTTTTTTCTTTGAGCTCGGCAAAAGGTATTATTTTAAAATCATCATTTCATTTTTATGGAATAGGCATGGATTTTGCGAAGACTGGAAATATAATTTTGAAGAATTATAGATTTGTGATTTGAGATGGTGTTTCATTGTGATTACAATGATCTCTATGAACTATAAATTTCAACAGAGCTTCATGAGATGGAGGAAACACCAGGAAGACATTTTTATAGGTGCAGATTTCCCACCTAAAGTAGATGAGCTCTGCGGTTGACCTTTTCTATAAATAAGAAGCCACCCCTCTTAATTTGGGATGACTTTTGAGAGAGAAAATATATATTCATTGTGAATTTTTGAAGCAAGGGGTTCTCTGTAAAGATGGTTGTCATAAGGGAGATTTTTCATCACGAAGAGACTTACAAAGCCTTGAATAAGTCTTTTGCTCTTAATGAATATGAGGTTCGTGAATATAGGGGTTTCTGCGCTGGCTCAGTGAGATTCACGAGATTGGTTTCTCTATGAGGCAGTGAGCTTCGTGAATGGTTGTGTACTGTGAGGTAGTGAGATTCATGAAGGGTTTTTTATTGCGAAGGGGATTTTTGAAGGTTTGTTTTTGAGTATCAGTACGGAGTGGTCAGGGATTCCAGTGAGCATCTACTCAGGTCCTTTATGTAAGCAAAGTCTCATGTTGGACAGAGACAAAGACTTCAATGCCAATCTTTTGAAGCGACCTTTAAGTCGATAAAATGAAGTAGACTTCCCTCACAGTTGTGATCTTGGAGGAGTTTACAGAAGGGTTCTGAGGGAAGTGGTGAATCATCCCTAAATCCTTTTAAGGTTAGTGTGCCTAGAAAAAATCTACTATGACCAAACTCTTATACTCCTCAACTAGTAAAGATTAATTGATTTAGGTATGACCCACACACTATCGACTTATGCTCCTTGTAAGTATCCCTTTGGGGTGAACTATGTAAAATTTTTGTGTCATATCACTGTATTCTTTTGTCTAATAGATTTAACAGGTTCCTACTAACATGGGAACAAGATCTACAACTTTAAAATGAAACAATTGACACCCTGATTCACCCCTCTACTCTCAGGGTGTTCCAGGGTCCCTTAAACATAACTATTAAAAAAATATCCATTATCTTATATCGATGACATGTTTGATTCACTCCAAAGTTCTTAGTATTTTAAAAAGATTAATCTCAAGTTCAAGTATCACTAGCTGAAGGTGAAGGATTAAGACATTATAAGGATAATATTCCATACTAGGTTTGAGAATTAAGTATTTTTTATTATTCCTTTCAATTTGAAGAATGCACCTACTATATTTATATATCTTATGAAAATATTTTTACAAGAGTAATTAGATATATTTTTTTATAGTTTTCAATAATGATATTATAATTTATTTTAAAAGTCATGTTGAAAATTAAAAACACCTAAGGATTGTTTTGAAAACATTAAAATAAAATAATTTGTATATAAAATTTAGTAAATGTGAATTTTCCTACATCACATTTAATTATATGGTCATATTGTTTCTAAAGATACTATAATTTTGTATCCTTTGAAAACTAAAGTGGTTTAAGAGTGGAAAAGAACTATAAATGACAATAAAATTTATAGTTTTCTCAGATTAGATTGTAATTATATACTATTTTTCAAAAACATTTATTTATTATCTATCCCACTAACTATGTTAAATTATAAAGGAGTAAAACTCATCTAGACAATTTAATGTGATGAATTATTTGGTAATTGAAAAGAAGATTGGTTAATGCTCTGATGTTAGCCTTTCTAAAAACAAATAGTGAATTTATTATTTACAGTGATTCTTATTTTAAGTGACTTTTTTTTGTCTTGAGGAAAGATGATCGGGTAATTTCATACACTTCTCATTAATTAAAACTTAATGATTAGATTTACTCTACACAAGATCTTGAACATATAGTGGTGGTTTTTTCTTTAAATATTTAGAGTAATATTTTATATGGGATAAAATGTGAAATATATATTGTCCATAAAAGTTTAAAGTATATATTCACTCAAAAGGAATTGAACATGAGGTGTAGAAGATGTATGTAACTGATAATATATTATGATTTCAAGAATTACTATCTTCTTGATATATAAAACTAGGTAATAGATTCTTGGATTCAAAAATATAATGTGTCATTAACCATGTTACATTTAGAACATGGTCCATTGGTTCATGATTTAATGAATGATGTCATTGAAATTTTTAATGTATGAAATACCTCTATTTAAGTTCATGTTTCAATATTTTCATCTTTGTTAGATTGAATTAAGGATTCTTGAAAGGAATATCCTGATTTGAAAGAAATCGTAGAATTTATCAATAAGGGTAAGTTTTATAAATATAACATTATAAAATAAGGTGTTATGAGATTTGGAAATAGGTTGTGTATTTCTAGTGATTCCAAATTGAAGAAAGAATTATTAAGTGAAGCTCATATCTCTCAAATTTTCTTTTATCCTAGTAGAACTAATATTAATATAGAAATTCGTTAATATGATTGGTCACATGGAATGAAGAAAGATAATTTTGATTTTACAATAAAATTTTATGCTTGGAAATAGGTTAATGATATGTGAAAACTACTGAAGGGGGTGATTCAACCTTTTATAGTGCCTGGATTTAAATGGGATATTATATTCATGGGTTCATAATGATATTACCAAATACATCTCAATGTAATAATGTGATTTAGGCTATTATTGAGCAATTGACTAAATCTGGGAATTTTCTTCCAATTTGATATATTATATAGTTAGATCAACTTTATAGATATTATTTTAATGAGATATTCATATTACATGGATTTATAACCCCCATTATATATTATCATGATTCTAAATTTACCACAATTTTTTGTAAAGGAATTTAAATGTTGTTTGGTACTTAATTAAATTTTAGTAAATTTTTCATCCACTATAATATTAATAGTTTAAGAAAATAATTTAGGCATTGGAAGATATGTTTCATGATTTCTTATTAGATTATCAGGGATTATAGGGTTATTATTATATTTAGTGCAATTCTCCTATAATAATATTTTTCATTCCAGTATACATATGAAACCTTTTGAGACATTATATATAAATCAATGTTAAAATCTATCATTTTTTAATGAAGTTTTGAAAAATGATTTATTCCGGACAAAGTTGGTAGAAGATATGGTTGAAAATGTAAAAAAGATTCAGCACTATATGAGGGAATCTCAAAGAAGGAATAAAATTTATGTGGATGACTAGATGAAATATTATTCTTTTAAGGCAGGAGATAAATTTTTTCTTAAATTATCTCATTATAAAATTGTTATGAGTTTTGTAAATAAAGAAAAATTGAGTCCATGGTATATTAGTCCATAAATAATTATAGAAAAAATGGGATAATTTTAATACTGAGTTCCTTACCTCTTAGTTTTTATCAAGTACATGATGTGTTTAATGTTTTAATTTTAAAGTAATATATACCTGATGAATCTGGTGTTTTTATCCTTATAGTGGCACAGTTAGAAGATAATATCTCTTATAAATATAATTAAGTTCAGATTCTAGATCATACAGAGTTTTTTCTATAAAATAAAACAATTCATCATGTTAAGGTTTTATGAAAGAATAACATGATTGAGGAAGCAACATGAGAATTGGAAAACTATAAGGTAAAGTTACTCTCACTTGTATATGTAATGAATAAAACTACAGGGATGCTTTTTTTAAAGGATGGAGAATATTAAAAATTATGTAATAATAAAAATAAAATAATATTATGATTTATATGTATTAATTTTTATATATACATAATGATCATAGTTTTATAGTTGTCATTATATAATTTTTCACTCAAAAAAGGAATAATTTTATTTTATTGAATTTGTAAAACTATATAGGTATTCCCCTCATAAACCAATTAAATTATACTTATCCACTATTGAATATTAATGATTCAATTAAATTTAAAATAGAAACCTCTATAGATTTTATCCCAGATGATATCAGACCCATGGTTAGGAATTAAAACACAATTAATTGAGATAACCTGATGATATGGGAACTATAAGTCAATGGGATGATAACTTATAAATTTTTCAATCAACATTATTTTTATGGGAATACAATTTACTATATTAGAAAGTGTAATAAATATTGGATATCTCCCATAAATATTTATGATCATAGGATGGTGGACACACTCTAAGCTCCCAATTGATTAATTCTTTCGATCAATAGGCATTACTCTTTCCTCCAAGTGTTTCCATTACTGTCACACTAGGAATAAAAAATCATTTAATTTTGAGCTAAGAAACTTTTTCAACATTGTGACATTTTTTAATTTACTTCATTAAAGTGTAGTCTCCCTGGGTAGTGTATATAATATAGCATTTTAAAGCCTTCCATAGGCATCCTCTCTCTTATTAACTGCTCAATCTTCTTCAAGTGGCTAGGGTGAAAGTGATACATGCTGAATGGAATAATTAAAAAAAGAATTCATGAGTTTTCTTCCATAAATATCCAATATAACCTTATATATATTATATTTGTGTTAAAAAATGAAAAATATCTTCAAATTGTACATTGTAATAATTTTATTCATGATCATTCAATTCATAAGTGTCTTCATATTGCAATTAATTTTTAACCACCTTAAAGAATTTTTAAAGTCATATGGATTCCAACATTAACTAGAAAAAAAAAATAAAACATATATGGGGATTATAGAAGGAATATAGGAGCTTAGTGATTTGGATAATTCTCTAGAAGCATAATAGTGATATCATTGGATGTATCTACATGCCATGTAGAGTTTCTCCATCTCTTGATGATGAAATACTTGGAACAGTCAATGTGGTTGAAGTGGAAAGGCAATGAAGTTGGAACAATATATGGCTAGAATGTGACTCTGCTAAAATATTATAAGCTATATGAAATGGCAACATTCATCTATCATGGAATTTGTTGTCCATGTGGATCAGGTGCCAGGAATTTCTTTCATCCATGAACTTCGTCATCACATAGGCATACCATGGAGAAAACTTCTGGGTTGATGGTCATAAAAAATTGGGTCTTTGATAATGAATTAATTTTTATAATGACTTAAAATATTCATTTTTACGTATCTAGAAAATTTATTATTGTAATAGGACTTTATACTTTTTAACTATTTTTTTAAAAGAGACTTGTTCTCTTGGACAGGTTCTCATCCTTCCATAAACATTATTTAACTATATTGTTTTTTCATGTATCAAATTATTTTAATTAAAATTTATATTTTTATGTTTTATAAAATGAATTTTATAAAAATTAATTCATTTTTAGATTCATCATATAGATTTTATCTTAGATTTAATTTTTGGATTTTTTTTGAAAAATGGATTTATGGGTGAATACTGAAAAAAATCTACTTTTATTAAAACTATTATTTATTTTACAGTATTTAAAAAGACCCATTATATTTGGTATTGGTTCTAATGTTGAAAAATTATAATTTTACAAAAAATATTTCTATTACTGTTATATTAATCATCATTATACATGGTTTTAGTATAAAATCATTTTTTATGAAAAAGGGTATTTTTCTAAAAAAATGCATTGTAGTTTGTATTTTTAAATGAAAATTATGTTTTACCAATTATATAAATTTATTATGGTCAAATGAATTTTATATTTTTAATTATGAGGTTTAAATTTTATAATATGGATAATTTCTTTTTTGATCATTAATATTAGTATCCTTGGTAAAACTTTATCACCCCTATAGAGGTTAAAAAGGTTAATTGGGGTTAAACTAATATATAATATATCTAATATCTCAAAACAATATACATATGATTAGAAGAATATATTTTTATCAAAACTTTTTTATAATTCAAAATTTCTCCATTTTTTTCACTTTCCTTAGATATGTATATATTATACAATTAAATGTTTTAGGTATTTACAAGTGTGCCACACCCATCACTTATAAAAGATAACCTCTTATCCTCACATATTCGCACACATTTAGAAATTTATATCGACCAATACCTACCCAAATATCTTCCCAAAATCTATACCCACATTCTAGGGGTCCTAGTATCACCAACAGACACCCCTAAGTTGTATTAATGTGTAATCCAACGGAGGTTCTCCAAAGAAGATGTATAATTCTTAACCAAGAGTTTTGTGTTTATTTATTCTTCTACATCCAGAAAAAATTATTCAAACATGGTTATATAATAACATCATTAAATTTCATATAATTAAATTTTATTATTATAATTTTATAACACTTTTTCACATCCTTTTCCATCCTATGGGAAATGAAAACTTTCTTATCCAAATGCATGAACAACCACCTCCACAAAGTGATATGTTTTTCTTCATCAATGGATCGTATGGAAAGTTAAAGTGATGTATTAATAAAATATAATTAATATTTATTACATAATTATGATTATGTAAATATAATATATTACATTCCTATTATAAGATGATAGTTCTTCTTGTTCATGCATGTGCAATACCACCTCCTCGTTTTCAATTTCCACCTTACTTGGACGGTTATACGGATGGTACTAGTGAATAAATATGAAATTTATGACTTGATTATTATTATTTAATAATAAAATATCATCTAATTTATTTCTTTTCTGTCTCATATAAAAATGAAAATGGAGTTCAAGTATACATATGAACTACTCTCTTCATATGGTTCATCTTTTTTACATGCGTAGTTGGTTTTGAAGGTATATATAATTTATAAATATGATAATAATAAAAAATTTAATATTATGGTGTTAATGGAACCATAAACTCTTTAACCATGGTCAATGTACCAATTTCATTTTGAGGTTATAAATTTAATGTCCTCAAAAAATACAACATGAACAAAACTATTTTAGTAACTAAATAAAACATGGTAAAAAATTAAATAAAGGAAATAATGAAAATGAAATGAACATTAAAAATGATTTTAATAAATTATAAAACTAATATTATTTTATTATTCATAAGGGTATATATACAAACGAATCTGGTCGGTACTCGAGGTAATAGATTTCCTTTTAATACTTTGTTTTAAATGATTCAAAATATTTATCCTTCACATCCTTCTTATTTTTTAATATTTCAAAAAATTTCTTATTTAATATTCAAATTTTTATAATTCCATTTTAAAAAATAATTGAATCTTTTTAAAAAAAATTTAAAATCTAATCTTTTCAATGTCTTTTATACGATTTATTTTTTACTTTCTTTACCAAGATGGAAAAATTATTGTTTTTATAACATATATAACTTGAAAACATTTTCTACTATTATATTCATTATTTTTTATAAATATTACTCTATAATTAAACATAATGTTTTAATTATATCAAATTCCTCCTCTTAGTGGAATTTTTTATTTTAAGATATTTTTAAATAAAAATGATATTTGTCTTTATGATTATGAGAAAATAAAAAGTGTTTTTATTATTTATTTAAATGGGGTTTTCAAGTATTTTATGACTAAATGTTATATATTTAAAAAAAATTATGATATGGTACTTTAGCCTTATAGATGATGATAGTTAAACTAGACATATCTCATAGTGATGGGTGAGCTTGATATAACTTTTCAATGCATTGGGTAGTGGATTAATCCTTGGAGAGGAAAATGATGGAGAATCTATAGTTGGTTTCTCCTATATAATTACCTAGGAAACAATTATTTTAAAATTGGTTAATTATATGTGAACATTTGTTATGAATATTTAGCTAAAACATACCTATATTATGCTTTAAAGAAGGGTTTTTATGGAAATAATTTTATTTCACAGGGTAAAAATATTTTATCAACATTTAAAGGTGAAATATTTTTTTCAATGAAATATTTGCATGAGTAACCATGTGCCTTAACATTACATCATGGTTTTCCTATGATTAGTAATGGTTTCTAAAATTGATTATTTGAGACAAGGATGATCTTCACAGGTGGAAATGTTTTATTTATGTTCTCAAAGTTGTATTGATAAAAACGTAAATGTCTTTATGAGTTTTCTTGCTTTTCACTAGAGTAAGTGGATTTATTTATTTTCATATCCAAGACTTCGTTTTGTTTTAGTAATCCCATATTTTCAATTTTTCATTAGATATATGGATGAGTATAAATTTTATCATTTTCATGATTTCTATTATGGTGATTATTATTAAATGAAGTAAAAGTATCATGAATGAAACTTAGGTGTAAAATTATAAACCTATTTTTGTTTAAAAAATATACACTATATTAAAGATTTCAATTTTTTAAATAATTATTTACCTAATTATCTAAAACAATAAAACAAATCCAAGAAATGTAAGAAATTGAAACCATTTTTATTGGTCATAAAATTATTGTTTGATGATGTTACACGGTGTTATAAAAACATTGTGTTTTTTTAGTGAATTAAATATTCTGAAATTGCCTAGTTTCCCAATTTCTTTTTACCCTAACAAAATCCCTTCCCCATACATTATCATTTATTTTTCAATCACCAACCTAGGAGACCATGATTTCACCTACAATTCTCCATTAAAATACTTATTTTTTGTGATTTGGTGGGTTTTCTTAATTATCTGAGTCTTATTCTTCATGATAAGGTTTCCTCTTCTCTTATACAATTATTTTTTTTATGTTCCACCCTCCCCCCCCCCCCCTCACCATACTTACACCATGGTAAAAACCTAATATTAAGGAGGTTTCATATTTTTTTTGATTTTTGGTGTCTCATATTTTCAAGGATCGTCTTGAATATTATCATGGAGATGTTCATCAAAGGTGATTAGTTACACTTGATTTAAGAGAGGATTCAAATTAAATTTTGAAATTACATTCTAGAAATTGTGACTGTATTTGTTTTTAATATTTTATTGATATAAATTGATGATATTAACTTTTTCTGAGTGTTATTTGAAAGTAAAATCAAGTTTCAATTTATTTCAATTTCAATGAAAATGATTTCTTGATTTAGAAATATGGTTTAAATTAATTTTATTCTTTTTTTCACATCATTTGTTTGATAAAATTCCCAAATAGCCTCAATAAATTATTTATGTGATTTGAAAAGGTATTTTAATCTTTATTGTAGATTCTTTAAGCACTCTCTATATTTACATGGAATTTAAAGTAAATACATAAAATATTAAGTGTTGACTTAATGTTTCAAAATTGGTTTTTTAAAAAGTTTTAGTTTTGAAAATTTTATTTTATATATTTGGTGGTCAAACACATATACATAAGTACACACACACACACACACACACACATATATATATATATATTTAAACAAATTTACGTGAAAATATGTGAATTTTTTTCATTCAAAGAGATGTGTGTGTGTGTGTGAATGAGTATGGGCATAACAATGGAGAGAAACCATAGGAATATAAATGGGATTCTCAATTTTATTTTTAAACATGTATTTATGTGTATTTTTATTGTAAATTATACATCCTGGTAAATACTTTAGAAATAAATGTTGTAACCCCTAATTATCTCTATAAATAGAAAATACTTGGGTTTTCTTAAGAATTATATTCTTAAATGGCGTGGATGTGTGCTTTGAACCCACTCTTAATTTTTCATTGATTGTATGGGATGATGTTTTTTATAGAATAACTTAGTAATATTTTATGTGATTATGTTGGGATTGGGGTTATTATTCAAGATTTATGGAAATATCGTGTATTTGGGTAAGTGAAATTAGAATGTTATCGGTTCCCAATCTGCTAGTGATACTAGTGAAGTAAATATGACACTTTATCTTTCCAGTGATATGATACACTTTACACTAATTGAGGGTATCTCTAATTAGTTATATAAATGTTTTAGAGGCCCCAAGACTTAGTAACCTTAGGTTTCCCCCCATTGTTATTAATTTAAATTTTAAATTGTAATACTTCCTCTTTCTCTTTACTTATTTTATACTACGATTGATTCATAGTTGTTTTACTATTTCTTGGTCATTATTTATCTTTTTTAAAATTGTATTCTAAATTATATTGAAAGTAATATCTTCAAATATGGTTTAAAATTAGGTCTAAATTGGTGTTTTAAGAAAATAGTCATTGATCCTATAATTTTTATTCAAATTAATTTTTTTCATTTAAAAAATATGAAATGGATTGATTAAAAAATGATATTTTATTTTATGTTCTTATGAACTGAAAAACAATTTTAAAATATGGTATTTTAAACTATCATGAAGTGGATCCTTTATCAAAAGCTTTTACATGGGGTTTGGTTTAATTTGGCATGCATACTAACGTTATTTCTCAGGAATATCCAATATATTTTAGTTTTAGGTTCTAGATATTTTATTATCACACTTGGATCATTGAGGTTTTAGTAGTGGATGGGGACCGAAAATGTCACGTTGAGGTATGATAGTTATTTTTTTTGGATTTCTCTATCACATCATCCAAATAGGTTCTTTTTCTAATTTCAGTTATTTTTATTGGTGGATTTATCAAATCTATAGAGGTATCACTAGATAAAGGGGTTTTTTCAGGTGATAGAATTAGAGGGTGAGTGATGGGTTTATTTTTTTGAATTGATTGAATACTTTTATATTGTATTGTTTCTTTTTTTCTCATGCATGGACCTATAATGTATGGTGTGTTTATGCCAACCATTCCATAGTTTTTTTAAATTTTATTATTGGATGAAACTGTTTCCAAAGGTTATACTTTGAGGACCTGACAAAATTTTTCATCCCAAGGAGAAAGGAATCACACCTCGGGTATGTAGTATACAAAATCAAATATCTGAAGTATCCATAACTTCGGTTAGTTCATGAAATTTTTCCTAATAAGATCATGGGGGACATATTAAATGGACCAATAGTTGATGGGGTATGAGATTGTGTAATCTTTCAAAGGTCTCATAGTCTATTCGTGGTCTCCTCGTGGACTCTATCAATGTTTCACATACCTCAAACTGATTACCAACTCTCACAAATGTGACTATGTGGTTCCTTAGTAAAGTAACTAGATACATGGTGTGGTTATCCTCTATGTGGTTCCTTGGTGATCGTGAACCAGAATATTCTACTTCTTAGGATTTTAATTTCAATAAAAATTTAAATATCATGGTTGTAAACAAATTCCCCATCAGAATCAGGCCCGATCAGAAAAAATAGGGTTTGGTCCTAAGGAACTAATGGAATCCCAAGTACCTATCATGTGATTCATCCAAGGGAGAAGCAGGTTCCTATAGGGAAATAGAAGGTAGATGGTCATATATTATAAATATTAGGAGGGGTTATATCATTTTTTTTACTTATCAATGTTTATTGTGTCCAATCCCACCATATTAATAACTCCAATTGATATCATTATCTTAAAAATGATCCCATATGTGATCCCATGTATGAACTTTCATGCACTCGCTAGTAAAATAATTGGAATTAATTAAATCAATTTACTTGAATGTTTTTTTGAACTGGTGTCTTATGCTTGATAGTCTATCTAGTTTATTTCAAGTGATCTTGAATAATCAAGTGTATACAAATGTTGGGTATAAAATTTACCCTATTGTTCAAGGAATACTTGTATTTATACTACACGATCACATGTAATTAGTACACAGAGGTCATTTATATCCATATTTTAACCCATGATCTCTCTTATTGTGCATAAGATGGCTTCCAAGCAATGTCATTGTTCTCTAGTAGTATCTGGAACGTGATAATATATAATTAATTTCATCAAGCCTGGTCAATTACAATGTATCATCCTGAAACAATATCTCATATTAAATATTATGGAAGTTTTCTATCAAGACTATCCTTAATCAGATAAGTTACCACTATAAGATTTTGGGATACTGAGTGACACTCTCATTCCAACACCATTACTAGAAAATCAACCGCTTAACTAGAATAAAAAGTACCGGGAGGAAGCTCAAGTGAATTTCCCAATGTATGGTAAATTCAAAAAATAAACTAATCAATCTGAATAATATATTATTGGATAAAAACTACTATACCTAGAAGATAATATTTTGGTAATATAAATAGATATTTACAAAGATAGAACTATCATGAGAATTTTGATAGGTAACCAATGGATTGATTTTACATTAATCTCAGATATCAAATCTGGAGTTTCATTCAGATTAGAATGGTGTTGTTAGTTTTGGGTACAATAGAGTTATAACGAATTTGAAGCATAGATAAATGGTTGGATCTATATAAATTCAGTTGGGTTTCTAAAACACTTTTTTAAATGAGTAACTACCTAATTATAAAAAAAAATTAGTAGATAAAACATGTATATAAACACTTTTAATTTAGTACATGGAGAGGGTAAGATATGATTAAAATATATGTAAATGATCAATGGTGCTATGATCCTAAGGAATATTTTTAAATAATTTATTCTTCCAATTACCACATAGGATAATTTTGAAAGTAATCCATCGATTTCTATGATATTTATCTATTTAAAGAGGTGTGTGATAGGATAAGACCTTTGTTTGAAGGTCGATGTTCCATTTGGGGAATGGGATGACCAGTTCATTAGCTAGTTCTAAGAACCTGGATCTTCGTTTCACATATTTATTTCCCTCCTCTTGAGTTTTTGAGAAAAAATAAACTTTCTGGACATTTTTGAAGTACACGCCATGTACACTTCTCTAGCTCGAAGTCGTGTGCCAGTTATGCCCAGGCCACACACACGGTATGTAGGGGTGATGTGGAGTATGATTTTGGCGGAGTATGGAAAAAAACTAGTACATGCTGAGTACTCTAAAATTACATGCCGTGTGCTTTTCTTTTTTCACTAAATGCACCAATGTCACGCCTGACGGACAGAACACACCCCTTATCTAGGTTCTTTGTCTGAGAGCAACCCGTACAAACAGATCTTCCCCAAGCCCCTGCCTCTCCATCCGTTCTCTAATTCGAGCATGGTCGATTGCGTTGGAAGCGCAGCGGTGAGTTCTCCCTTTTGCTTGAGCCTTGTTTTCCAATTCTTCATCCTTATCAAGTTATCTAAGTTTGAACAATTTGTGTGTTTTCTCAGATCTACGATGTTCTAGGGAGAATCAGTCATTATGGTTCAAGTATATCGATCTCCTAGGATCGAGGTAGGTGGTTTGTGCCTTTCTGTAGAAATTCGATGAGTATTTTGGGAAAATCCCTCCAATACCCTTAAATGGGGTATTGTGTGTTCCTGTTTTTCCCTTGTTGTATTTACCGCATTGCTTGATTGCTATAGTAGAGGTTTACCATAGTGAATAGAGTAGTTTTTTTTGTACTCTGAATTCTTACCATGTTTTTTTTTCTTGTTTGGCATTTGCCAGTTTCCATTCCTGGTTGTAGGATAGTGGAACAGTTTCTTAGTTATGTTGTTGAACCTTAGAATGATAGCCAAGTAGTTCTTGAGGTTTACCTGGATGATACACATGCGCTGAGCATGTTTCATTCACACAGGACTACAAGAACCTGGTGTAGTAGACCGTAGGGAGAATTGACGTAAGGGATTCTCCAGAGTCTTTTAATACGATGCAAGACCACAGGGGGAATTGACGATGAGTGCTTCCTCAGAGAGTCTGTAGTTCCTCGACGTGGGCCACAGGGGGAATGAGACGTTGAGTGCTTCCCCAGAGAGCGTTTAGTACGATACGAGACTAAAGGGGGAATTGACGGTGAGTTCTTCCTCATAGAGTCTTTTTCTTAGCTGAACCAGAGAGTTGGGATTGTGTATACCTTCTAGAGGGTTGCTAGTACTTGTAGGATGAACCATAGGGGTTAGGCTATGAGAGCTACCTATAGGGTTACCTATTTTTTTCTTGTTGTTGGTTCTTTACTTGTGCACTTTATATGTTAGAACTGTGGGTTGTAGTTGTTTTGTGCTTTTCTATTTATTGCTTCCTGCACTTTTACTTGTCATGTATTCATTGATTGTTAGGCATAGATCTTTGAGTGATTTCCTGTTGGGATTGTTTCTCACACCCTATTTGGGCCATGCTTTTAGGCCCAAGTAGACTTTGTTGTTGCAGGAATAGATAAGGGCAAGCGCCCCTTAACTTTTGGTACTTGATTGCTTGGAGTTGGAGAGCAAGGGACCGAGCCTAGGCTTGCGATGCTGAGCAGTTTACTTTGTTTTATTTTTCACATTGTTCTTAATTTTTACTTCAACACGTTGGTTTGTTTACTGCTTTCCATAGACATATGTACCATGTTGCATCATTATTATTTTATACATTGCTTTCGTTTTTCTGTTCTGTTGTCGTATGCTGTTTTTTATTTCCGTGATTGTGTCAGGTTGTTCTTCCACTGTATACTTGACTGAATGAGGGAATAGTTTCTCCACCGACTCACCAGGGCCCTCCCTGCTAGTCGGCAGCCTCTGGTGTTTGGGGAAACGCACTTGAGGTCATGTGGTGAACCGAGTACGGGGTACCTGTGGAGGGGCTCTGGATTTGGGTCATTACAAAGTGATATCAAAGGAGTTTGTTCCTCTTTTTTTACTGTTTGGAGACATTAGACAGGTATAGGTTGGATTCGGTACATGGTATTAAGCAGTGATTAGGAGTATCTAACTCGTGTATAGCGAAAATCCGTACTACCTCATTAATTGCAGTTTTCTTGTTTTCAAATTTTATGGTTGATATGATTTCACCTAGAGTGATTCACATGCTTTGTGTTGTTATTTTCTTGACGATTGCAGTTCTATTTCTGTCGTAACCTGATGAGATTAGGGTATTCCATCTCATGCATCATATAGGAACTTGTAGAATCACATGCCATGCATTCTTTCCATTCCATCTAGGGTGCATTAGAAATTGAATGTTGTTGTGATATAATTCATGTAGATTATGCATGCTGTTGTGATAGATGCTTGAAAGAATCTTTACTTCCTTGTTAAAGGATTTTTTGTTTCCTACTTTACTTAAATGAATGCCAAATTTTGATTCTTGAGGTGTTATGGGCCCTCACAAATCAGAAATTGGCACCTCTTTGCCTTGTTTTCTGTGTTTTCTGGGCTTCTGTGCAAATTCTGAGCTACTGGACAGAAAAACCCAGAATACACGGCATATACTTTTTGACTACATGCCGTGTAGTTTTTAGGCCATGCCACTGATTGTGTGATAAGAGACACGCTATTGTGGAAGTGACTTCAGGGACATGTCGTGTGCGGTTGGTACACGTCGTGTAGTTCAAAGCCGTGTACCCGGCCGTATCACTAACAACATGGGTCGGAGAAGCTCGAGTAGAACACGTCGTGTTATAAAAAAACACGTCGTGTAGTCTTGTCCAGGTACCCGTTCATTTCACGAACAACACGGGTCGGAGTTTCCTTCTCTTAGACACACCGTGTGTTTTTCGCACACTCCGTGTAGTCTTGTTCAGTCTCCCGGCCATGTCACGAATGACATGGGACGGTTTCACCTTCACCAATACACACCGTGTTTGTTCGGAACATGCCATGTAAGGTTCATCCTTGTAGATGGCCATGTGTTTGACAACATAGGCCATTGAATCCTTGTCTAGAACATGCCGTGTTTGATCTGAACACATAGTGTAGTCACAGGTTAAGTAGGATCATGTGGGTTAGCCATGTAAGGAGACTCAGGCAGGGTAATAGTTTTCAAGTACATGTCGTGTGTTGTGTCAACACGCCGTGTAGTTGAGGTGTCACACGACCTATAGGGAAAGGGTACACGCCCATGTAAGTGGCTTAAGAAGACACGCCGTGTAGTTTTTATACACGTCGTGTAGTCGTGTTTTGTAAACTTGTGTGTTTTATTTCCCTGTTCCCGTTTTATACTCTTGTGGTCTCTATCCTTGTTTTTCTGATCTAAGGTGTACTTTTGATCTTTCAGAGTTATTCCTACGAGATCTCCTTTGGTTTTACATCTGTCGTCAGGTAGTGATTAGATGCCAGATATGGCTGATCAGGAACTTCCTGCCGATCCTCCAGTCGATCCAGCCTTGGCCCCGGCTGTCATTCCAGTTGCAGGCATTGATGCATAGTTCAGGGAAGGTATTCTGAGGATGATCCAGACCCTTCAGAGAGTACCACCTCCTGCCATGACTATGGCAGACTTGATGTGGGTTTTTCATCAGCAACATCCTCCTACGTTCTCAGGGGAAAAAGGACCTCAGGCTGTATAGTTATGGCTGGAAGCCATGCTGACTATCTTTGAGAATCTGAAGACACCTCCAGAGAGGTGGGTCAAGCTCGCCACCTACATGCTCTGAGACTTCGCCATGAGGTGGTGGGACGTGATCTCATAGGCGGGTCACCAGCAGGTTATGGGTTGGGAGGAGTTCCAGCTTGTGTTCTACAACTACTTCTACCCGGAGACCCTGAGGGTCGACCGAGCCTGGGAGTTCATGAGCTTAGAGCAAGGTACTCTTTCTTTCATGGAGTATTCCTCTCGTTTCACCGAGCTGAAGTGTTTCACACCCCTCTGGGATGGTAGTGGGGTGTTCTTAACAAGAAAGGTCAAGGATGGTCTTAGGCGGGAGATTCGCTCGCGGGTGAATATCTTCCAGTTCAGTTCCATCACTTCCATCGTCAATTAGGCACTGATTGCGGAGCGCAATATAAGAGACTCTAGAGCAGTGAGCCAGGGTGGTTTTTCTTCCAGAGCTATTTTTCCTTCAGATAACAGCAAGAAGCTCCATAGGGAGTCTACGCGTGGTGATCCAAAGAAGCGGGATTCATCATCAGGAAGCCAGGTAGTATGCTACCAATGTGGCTAGTCAGGGCACACGAGGCCGTAGTGCCAAAGAGACCACGTGGAGTTCCGATCTAGTGGAAATATGGGTCACCTTCAGTGTTCCTGCCAGGTTTTCACACCATTAGCTGGTGACCGGGGTTCTTCCATGACTCTTTTCCCCACCAGTTTCTCACCAGTTAGAGAATTGGAGTTCTTCCGGCCATTTGGGCCAAGGTGGAGGTCAAGGCCGTGGCGGTCAGCCACCAA
This sequence comes from Viscum album, assembly GCA_963277665.1. Taxonomy (NCBI): domain Eukaryota; kingdom Viridiplantae; phylum Streptophyta; class Magnoliopsida; order Santalales; family Viscaceae; genus Viscum; species Viscum album. The sequence continues at coordinate 1,583,049,388 of OY728141.1, read as the reverse complement.
TCCCTCAACACCAGCAAGGTGGATCAACTCATAGTGGTTATCCAAGGTCTCAGGGCCGCGGTGCAGGCCAGTCTTTTACTGTGGAGTAGACGTATCAAGAGAAGGATCTTGTCCCTTCTACAGTTCGAGGTACGATCCTAGTATCCTTAGTTTTATCTTCAGCTCTTTTCGATACTGGTGCTACACGAATTTTTATCTATGTTTCTACTGTGGAGAGCATTGGGATCTATGTGTTTTCTTCTTCCAACTCGTTGAAACTAGACACACCTTTGGGGACAAGGACATCTAGTGTATTCAAGTGTAGAGACTTCCCTCTCAGGCTTGAATGGTATCGTTTCTTATGGGATCTCTATGTCCTAGAGATGACAGGATTTGATTTCATCCATAGAATGGACTGGTTGATTCCCTTCCAGGCAGTCATCGACTGTTATCACCGGAGGTTGAGTTTTATCTCACCAGAGGGTGAATCTTTTCTTCATAGAGGAGAATGGGATATTCAGGCGAGTCGAGCAGGACTCGAGCATCATGGGCTAGGAAGGGTGACGGCCCATATTTCTAGACATTATCTGGATGATCAGGGGAATTCGCAGTTGGACATTCCTCTAGTGGTGGATTATTTTAGGGATACCTTTCCAGAGGACTTTTTAGTTTTTCCTTTGAAGCGTGAGGTATACTTTTCTATTGAGCTCATTCCAAGAGCAGCACTGTTGTCCATTCCTCCTTATAATATGGCTACACCTGAGTTATAGGAGCTCAAGAAGTAGTTGGAGGAGTTGCAGGCAAAGGGTTTCATCGAACCCAGTACTTCCCCTTGGGGTTCGACTGTCCTGTTTGCGATGAAGGCAAACGATACCTTTTGGATTTTTTTAGATTATCGAAAGCTGAACCAGTTGATGGTCAAGAACTTATATCCATTGTCGAGGATCGATGACCTCTTTGATCAGCTTCGAGGAGCCCGTGTGTTCTCAAAGATCGACTTGAGGTCCGGTTATCATCAGTTTCGCGTTAGACCATCAGATATACCTCTGACAACCATCAAGAGTAGGTATGGTCTATAAGAGTATACAGTCATGTGTTCGGTCTCATGAACACGCCTTCAGTTTTCATTGAATTGATGAACCGAGTGTTCCATCCTTACTTGGTCTCCTTCATCGTGGTCTTCATGAACGATATCTTGGTGTACTCTGACACTCGACACGACCATGACACCCATCTTGAGATCATTCTGAGTACACTAGGAGAGCATCGACTTTATGCAAATCTCTCGAAGTGCCACTTCTGGATGGATCAGATTCACTTTTTGGGTCACGTCATCTCAAAAACAGGAGTATCTATAGACCCAGAGAATGTGAGAGCTATAGTTTCTTTGGAGAAGCCAAAGAATGTTTTTGAGGTACAGAGTTTCCTGGGGCTAGCTGGATACTACAGACTCTTCATTTAGAACTTTTCATGCCTAGCATCACCTTTGATGGGTCTGACCAAGAAGGGGGTGAAGTTCTTATGGTCAGATTCTTGTGAGTCAGCCTTTTCGAAGCTGAAGGGAAGGTTGACGTAAGCACCGATACTAGTCTTCCCAGAGCCAGGAAAGAGCTATACTTTTTATTGTGATGCTTCAGGTATCGGACTAGGTGTTGTTCTTATACAGGGATATGGAGTCGTTGCATACAGGTCTCGGTAGTTGAGGCCACATGAGAAGAACTACCCTATGCACGATCTGCAGTTGGCAGCTGTTGTTCATACCTTACATTGTTGGAGGTACTATCTTCTGGGATAGCACTTTGTGGTATTCACTAACCACAAGAGTCTCAAGTATATCTTCACTCATCATGATCTGAATCTGAGGCAGCACAGGTGGGTAAAGTATATTTAGTCTTTTGATTTCGAGATTTCCCATACGCCGAGGAAGGGAAACACAGTGGCAGAAGCGTTGAGCAGGAGAACTCAGATTCAGGCAGTTCAGGAGGCCAGTAGTGAGTGGTAGCTTATGTCTCTGTTCTCTGAGATACATCTAGAGGTGCACAACATACAGGGATAGAATTTCCTATCTTCTGTAGTTTTTACCTCTACACTACTTGATCGAGTAAGGATGAGGCAACTATTAGACTCAGAAGGCTTAGTCCTGTGGGAGAGTGTGTTAGGAGAGGACCCTATTCCTGGATGGTCAGTGGGTGAGGATGAGATCTTGTGCTTCTAGGGACACGTGTGGGTGCTAGCAGACATACGCGAGGAGCTGATGTGGGATTTTCATTCCTCTGTTTAGGCAGTTCATCCTGGCATCACCAAGATGTATCGGGGTCTTCATCGCCAGTACTACTGGCCAGGTATGAAGAAAGGTGCTGCTAGTTTTGTCATGATATGCTATACATGTCAGTAGGTGAAGGTAGAGCACCAGCGACCAGCAGGCCTTTTACAGCAGTTACCCATTCCGGAGTGGAAGTGGAACGATGTTGCGATGGACTTCGTAATTGGGTTGTCGAGGTCACCTCGAAGGAACAATTCTATTTGGTTTATCGTCAACAGGCTCATGAAGGTTTCTCACTTCTTACCGATCAAGGAGACATTCAGTGTCGATGATCTGGGATGACTTTACATTAGAGAGTTTGTACATCTGCATGGAGTTCCACACACTATTGTTTCAGACAGGGATCATCACTTTAATTATTGGTTCTGGCAGGGACTTTAGAAGGTGTTCGGTACATAGGTACTTTTGAGTACAACATTCCATCCCCAGACAGATGTCCAGTATGAGCCTACGATCCAGGTGCTAGAGGATATGCTCAGAGCTTGCATTCTGGACTTTGGTGGTTCTTGGGAGAAACAAATCCCTCTTGTGGAGTTCGCCTACAACAACAGTTTTCAGGTGACTATTCTGATGGCACCTTATGAGGCTTTGTATGGTAGGCCATGCTGATCACCCTTATGTTGGCTGGAGGCAGGAGAGGAAGCTTTTTTGGGACCTCGTCTTCTTTAGGAGACCTCTGAGCAGATAGAGTTGATTCAAAAGAGGATAGCTATAGCACAGTCTCGACATAAGTCTTATGTTGATCAGCAGAGATGACCTTTGGAGTTCAAGGTCGGGGATCAGTTTTTCCTGTGTGTCACACTGAGTTTGGGACATAAGAGGATCCAGAGACAGGGTAAGCTTTCACCGTGATATGTTGGGCCCATTGAGGTTTTGAAGATAGTTGGGCCGGTTGCATATCGGTTGCAGCTACCTCAGAGGTACCAGGACATGCATGATGTCTTCCACATCTCTTAGCTACAATGTTAATTTTCAGACATGTCTCATGTCTTTTAGCCCGAGGAGGTTGAGCTCAAAGTGGATACATCGTTTGAGGAGCATCCCATCCGGATTGTCGATCACAGTACGAAGGTTCTCCGTGGGTGGTTTGTCCCTCTTGTACGGGTACTATGGCAGCATGGGCGAGTACACGACAAGACCTAGGAGAGGGAGACCAATGTACGATCGCAGTGGCCAGAGCTATTCGGGATTTATTTTCCTACGCCTCACTAGGGAAATTTGGGGAAAAATTTCTTTAAGGGGGGAAGTTTGTAACAACCAAGATCTTCGTTTCAGTTACGTCTTTCCCTTTTCTGGAGTTTTTGAGAAAAATAATCTTTCTGGGAATTTTTGAAGGACACGTCGTGTACTTTATGAGTACACACCGTGTACTCTTCTCAAGCTCAAAGCTGTGTGATGTCCATGCTCAGGCCACACACACAATGTGTTGTGGTGATGTGGACGCCGATTTTGGCGGAGTACGGAAAAAACTAATACACGCCATGTACTCTAAAATTACATGTCATGTACTTTTTTTCACTAAACTCATCGGGGTCGTGCCTGACAGACAGAACACACCCCTTCTCTAGGTTCTTCATCCGAGAGTAACCCATACGGCCCGATCTTCCCCGAGCCCCTTCCTCTCAGTCAGTTCTTCGATTCGAGCACAGTCGATTGCGCTGGAAGCGCAGCGGTGAGTTCTCCATTCTGTTTGAGCCTTGTTTTCCAATTCTTAATCCTTCTCAAGTTGTCTAAGGTTGAACCTTTTGTGATTTTTCTCAGATCTATGATATTCTAGAGAGAGTCAGTTGTCATGGTTCAAGTATAACGATCTTCTAGGATTGAGGTAGCTGGTTTGTGCCTTTCTGTAGAAAGTCGATGAGTATTTTGTGCAAATTTCACCAATACCCTTGAACGGGGTATTGCGTGTTCCAGTTTTTACCTTGTTGTATTGCCTGCTTTTCTTGATTTCTATAGTAGAGGTTTACCTTTGTGAATAGAGTAGTTTTTTTTATACTCTGAATGCTTTCCATGATTTTTTTTCTTGTTTGGCGTTTGCTAGTTGCCATGCTTGTTTTGCTTGTTTGGCATTTTCCAGTTGCCATGCCTAGTTATAGGATAGTGGAACTATTGTATTGTTATGTCGTTGAACCTTAGAATGATAGACAAGTAGTTATTGAGGTTTACCGGGATGATACATGCACACTAAGAATGTTTCATTCACACATGACTGTGAGAACCTAGTATAGTAGACCATAGGGATAATTGACGTAAGGGATTCTCCAGAGTGTCTTTAAATATGTTGCTAGACCACAGGGGGAATTGACGATGAGTGCTTCCTCAGAGAGTCTGTAGTTCCTTGATGTGGGCCAATGTGGGAATGAGATGTTGAGTGCTTCCCTAAAGAGCCATTAGCACGATACAATACTAAAGGGGGAATTGACGGTGAGTGCTTCCTCAGAGAGTCTTTTTCTTAGCTGAACAAGAGAGGTGGGACTATGTATGACTCCTAGAGGGTTTCTAGTACTTGTAGGTTGAACCATAGGGGTTATGTTTTGAGAGCTACCTAGAGGGTTACCTGTTTTCTTCTTGTTGCTGGTTATTTACTTGTGCACTTTATATGTTAGAACTGTGGTTTGTAACTGCTGTGTGATTTTCTATTTACTACTTCTTGCACTTTTACTTGCCATGTATTCATTGACTGTTAGACACAGATCTTTGGGTGATTTTCTGCTGAGATTGTATCTCACACCCTGTTTAGGGAATTCTTTTTTGTCCCAAGAAGACTTTTTTGTTGCAGGAATAGATAAGGGAAAGCGTCATTCGACTTACGGTACATGATTGCTTGGAGCTGGAGAGTAAGGGACCGAGCTTAGTCTTGCGATGCTATGGAGTTTACTTTGTTTTCTTTTTCACTTTGTTTTTCAGTTGTACATCAGCACGTTTGTTTTTTTACTGCTTTCCATAGACATATGTACCATGTTGTACATTATTATTTTATACATTGCTTCCATTGTTCAGTTCAGTTGTTGTATGTTGTTTATTAGTTCCGTGATTATGTCTGGTTGTTCTTCTGTTGTATACTTGAACGAATGAGTTCATAGTTTCCCCACCAACTCACTAAGCCCTCACTACTATTCGGTAGCCTATGGTGTTTGGGGAAACACGATTGAGGTCATGTGGAAAACCGGGTACGGGGCACCAGTGAAGGGGCTCTGGATTCAGGTCGTTACACTAGTCAAGGAACAAAAAAAATCATTTAAGGCCTTAAACATTTCATATTCATGATAATTATAGGATTCCTAATATTTTCTAGACCATTCTAGAAAGTGTTTAGTTTCACAACTTTGGTTGGGTATTTTCCCCTAATGATGGATAGTTGGTTCACATGGTAGGATTTATAATGATGTACCTGAGTGGTTTCTGTATCCTAGTATGGAAAGATGGTGTAGTGAGAGTAACAACCTTTATGATGGTTTCATTTTTGGAAAGTGGGAAACATATTGAAATGGCGATGCTATTTTTAGCCATGTTATATTGGAAGCAGGTGAATTATTATTAAGGAAAGGCCCCATTCATAATAATTTCCCCCTTTCAGGTATTGTCGTGTTGGATAGTGTCTCATATATGTTGTTGTTCATCAATACTCTGAACATACCTGGTTCCCATTTTGGTACCTACCTTTAGAGTAATAGTGGAATTCAACCTCACACATCAATCGGTCAAGAAATCAAGAATTAGCTGAACCAATATGATTTCTCTCTATATAAATTGTATGTAACTCCCACCAAAACTATTAATGATAATATTTTCAGGAACCCTGAAGTGTTGGATACTTAATATCCATTTTAAAATTAATTCTGGTCACTATAATATATGGGAAAGTCATATGTAATTATTATTAACCCTACAGACTTGGATGGAAGTTCAGTTGGATATAATAGAAATTCCCTACACCGCCTTCAAGTGTACATTCTAAGAAACACCCAATAACGGTATGTCAGTTTTAGTTAATACTAGAAAGATATTAGTATCCTAATAAATTTACAAAAAACACAATATATGATTTTGTGACTTATAGTTTTAAAAAAAACTACAATTTCTATCCTCATTTAATAAAACTACTGTAAATACATAAATTTGATATTCACACAAAAAGTAAAATAAAATCAATGTAAAGAAAATAGTAATTGAATAATTAGTATTTCAAAACTATTAATAAAAGTAATAAACATATAAGGGAAACTAAAATTATGGTATTATAATAAAAAAAATTTAAGTATAATATAAATAACAAAACACAAATTACTAATTTACCAATTAAGTACACCTTAAAGTATATTATTAAAAACTCACTTTTTGTCCATACTAAATAAGGAATCATATACCAAATTGAAGGTATCCTTGATTGTGAAGCATTCCAAATATATATACTTATATACATAGGAATCATAGATCTATCATATGATCCATTATAATCCCTAAAATAAACTATTTGGTAAGTGTATACTTTAACAAACTCGGAGTTTGGAATTACTGATTCTACCAAATGGTTGCTTGGATCTATCTTCCACACCTAGAATCCATCAATTAGCATGATCAATAACAAAAAAAATACAAAAAAAAAACTAATTTCTCATATAATGAAACAACGTAGTCATATGTTCTTTTTAAAACAATCAAAAGTAAAGCAATAATAAGTGCACTAAAAATAATAATTTGAATTACATAATTGATTTTATGCCTTTAGAATAGTTTTTTATCTATGTTTTATATTCCTAAAAGCATGATATTATATATAGATGATCATACAATGGTCAGATTCTACAATATTTAGGTTCAATTATAACAACATATATAGTAGTTTACAATTATTCTTCTAATGGAATCAACATCTTTCCACATCTATCGATGAATTTATCCAACACTTTTACAGTTATTAAACAATCATATTTCCATAAAACCTCAAAATATCAAAATTTATAAATTCCTCAAATAATTATTTTTTTATAAATATTAAAACCTTCCATATTTCGTAAAATAATAGGCTTTTTATAGTTTTTTAATGGTTTTATATTCTTCATAAATCAAATATAAAAAAGAAAAAAATAAAAAAAAATTTATGTAATGTATTGGTATTTTCAAAAAAATATAGTATGAAACTATATAATCTATACCTTTTTAAAAAGCTTGGAAATTCATGGAATAATTGAGAGTATTAGAATTTAAAACAAAATATTTCCATTGATTAATATAGATTATGAAAAATATAATTAAATCTCATTTTGAAAAAATATATGATTTGTTTTCAAAATTATCACCTTTTAAAAAGTTTATTATAAGTATTCTTAAAACATCTTCCCCTTGGTGATTTTCAAAAAACCAAGGGAAAAATATAAACTAGTAAAATATCCCCACATAATATGTGTAAGTAATTCATATATATCAAAATAAAAAATTACCTCAGGTAATTAATTAATAAGTACTATAATTAAATAACTATACATACATATTTTCAATAAAAAATTCATTAATCAAGGAATTAATGAAAAAAATAATGAATTGGTATTTAAACTATTAAATAAGAAATTATAGTTCATTGATTTTAAAGTTTAATAACACAAAATAATGAATCTTCAGTGATTTAAATATTGAATCAATGGTAAATTAAAAAATTGAACCATAAAAAACATTGATGTTAACAAGTTCAAATAAAAAAAAGTGATAAAATTCAATATTTTTTAATAGCTTTAGACATCATCTTCTTATGTTCCCTTTTCCCCAGTTCAATATTTTCCATATATGTTTTTACTACACTCTATTCTTAGTACTTTTATTCCATCATTTCTCTCAGTTTTTAAATCTCTCTTTCCATGTCACAAATATTTTATTTCTCCTCATTTAGATTATGTTCATGATATTTGATTATATGATTCTAGTTATTAGCATAATATAATAATTCATAAAATTCATTCCTCTTGTATCAATAATGATTCAAAAGATATTATATATATCTATCCTCTATTTTTTCATACTCAATAAGCATATCAAAATCTTTGACATAACTTTCACAATTCTATTTATGAAATACCTACATGGTTTTTTAAATGGGATAGTGGATCCTTGAAATTTTTATGTTATTATAAATATTTTATGTCTACAAAACTATCTATCAGTTGTTTGATTTTTTAATCAATACATAGAATAATAGTGATAACATTAAACATTTTCTATTAATTATTTAATATAAAACTATGATTCCCTTAATATATTTAACTTCTTGAACGATGTTCTATAGAACTTTTTTGTAGACTCACTAGACATACTATCATGTTCCTTATATTTTCCATTTTTTGATGAGATTTCATTTTGGGGTGATGAAATATCTATCATGAAAATTGTATTAGATGCTTAACATCCTTCAGGTTTTCTATTTAAAGATATATTGAAGCTCACAACTTCAATTATTTTAACCCTCTTAACTGAATAAATATTAACTTCTATAGAAATTTCTCTAAACATTATATTTTTATCTTAAATAATTATTCCATCATCCAATTAAATTTAGTACTTTTAATTATGAGGTAAATCAGTTATAGAAACTAACTTACCTTTGATACATCCTCAGCATGAGAAAAGTATTTTGAAAGTGAATATTTTTATTATTTGTCATTTTAATTTAGAGAATATATTTATTATAAAATATTTCACTTATTATTTTGAGAATTCTATTCAACTAAATGTTATTTATTGGATATAAATACCTTGAGTTGGAATTTTTTGAATTTTAAGGTGTATTTACTTTTCTTTTTAACTTTCTTCTACTCAGTATATTCAACTAGTATAACTTTGACATAAACCTTTAAAATATTCAAGGAATACATCACATTGGTTACTTTTATTTGATTATGTTTCATTATTCCTAATCTATTTATTCTAAATAATCACCATTATTTTTTACAAGACTTCAAACTCTTTAATAGATTGTCTATTTTCTATATATTTAACTACCATAATTTTTTCTTCTAGTTGTTTTTAATTTTTTGTAGTAACTAATTGATACATAGAAACTTTTTTCATTAATACTAAAACCTATATAAATTTATAAATAAATTTCATTTATAATTGATTATATATATAATCTTTATTCAAGAGATAGTCTCTAAATTTAAATTATTTTTATTTACTATTTTTGCAATACCAAAATCTGATACTCCTTCTTTCTTTTAATTCTGAAAAAAACAATACTCAATATTCATCCATTATGTAAAATATTAAATTTAATAGTACCAAAAAATATTTATTCAATATAATCCCAAATAAATATCATATTACTAAATTTTATCATGTTTCAAAGGAAATATAGAACAAAAAAATCTTGAATTTTTATTATATCTTTATCCCCTTTTCATTAAATATGATATGCTTTAATTCCATAAAATATAATTCTACCTTTCGAATGACGATGGATTACATTGTGTAATTTATATTTAAAAAAACAATATACTAATTATCTTCTAAAAAAATATTCCAACACAAATAGAATCATATGAAAAATAGACATAGACTCTCCATATAATGTTAATTTGACAAGTTCTACTAAATAGTTCCATGATAAAACATATTCATTATTGAAAAGAGAAAATTTAACTTTAATAAAACTATTAGATTCTTGAAAACCCATTTACCTATAAAAATAATGAAATAAATTAGAATAATACCAAAATATCACTCACTATTTAAAACCAGTTCTTATACTAGAAAAATAATATACTTTTTCAAGAAAGAATCATTGTCATAATACAACTCACAATATATTAACCTTTCATTAAAAAATTATATTAAACCTTATTAAATATAATACTATATAAATTTCAAAATAAGATTATGTAAACAAACTAGGCTTCACTTCACAAATGAACAGAAGAGATATACTCTATGGGGAGACTAGTATATGGCTTCTTCCAAACCATCAAATCAATAACTTCAAGCTATTATATAATGTTTTAAAAAACTTATGAAATTTTATTTTTATTTATTATTATAATTTTTTTGAAAAAATTAATAAAAACATATATTCTAGAATATATATATATATATATTAAATAAAAAAGCATGTGAAATATATGGTAAGTTAATTATAGTAGTTATGATTTTAATGAATTTATATTTAAATAAATTTGTCTTGGTCATATTCTTTCAAAGGTAGTTCCAGATAAATATTGAATAAAAATATATAAATTTACTTATATTAATAAATTTATCTATCTAAAAAATTATCTAAGGATAATTAAAAAAACACATTAAATAAAGAATACTTAATGTAAAATTTAAAAAAATCTTTTAAAAATATATAAAGTAATTTAATTATGAAATATGTTAAAACAACTATAGTTTCATTAAATTTTAAATAAAATAATGGGAATTGGTAGTAGGATTTTAACAACTAATAATTATCACCATCATGATTTTGTAATTTAGTCTTCAGAAGATATACTTTTTTTGATCTATTAGTTTTAGGGAAAAGAATATTTGTCACACAAATAAACTTGGGTTTCTCATGTTCGTATTTAGTCATTTCATTATAAATAAAATATGAGAATATCCAAATGATTAAAATATATTCAATGAATATTTTTCATTCTTTTTAACCTATTTTAATTTTTATAAAATAGATCTCGACTTAGAAAAAAATATTTCTTTCATTATACTAAACATATATTGGTATTACAAACAATGCTTGTTGATGTTCTTTTGGGTTTCAAGTCAATATACATATTTTTTAAAAAAATATACTAATATTAAACAGTCATAAATTTATTTTGGGTAAAAATTTCATACCATGGTTTAAGAAAATAATTTTTTTCTTGATAAATAATTACACTTTTTGATATTTTCATAGAATTTTTCTTCTTTCAGTCATCTATCATAAGATGATCATTTGATGGTTAATGTTTCTTCCCATCAAATATGTGGTAAACATGGTAATATCCTCCTTATAATTATCTCACTTAGAAATAATCATTAAATTCCCTTTCTTTATTTAGATATTTTATCCTCAACATTTTAAAAATTTTCTATTTTATTCAGTAGTTTCCTCTTTAGGATCAATGTACTTTTTATAATGGTTTTGAAACATGTTTTAACATTCAATAATATAAGTTGTAATTTCCTCATAGATTTTAGGAATTTTTTCCTCATTATATGAAAAATATTAACTTTCATCAACATCATTATCATAAGTATAAATAAATTTTTAATTTAGAGTTGTATTCATAAGATATTCAGTAGGTAATAATTTTATAAAATACTTTTTAATATTTGAAAAAAAAATATTGAAATTTTTCTACTACTGTCACTATCTTTTGATGAACTATCAAAATAACTATCACCTACAATTGAACTCTGTATATCTATAGATTTTATACTAGATTTGATTTTCTTAATAAAATACATTATAGAATAATTTTTTTCTCAAGTTTTCAATTCAGGATAAAATTGTCAAATATGACCTTTCAAACTACATTAATAACATAAAGTTTTTATTTAATCATTATTCTCCAATCTATATTTAAAATAATTTATATAGAAATTATTATACTTAAATATCGTTATTTATGATTTATCAAGTTCTCCACCTATTAATTCAAAATCACTATCATCTGAAATTATCCTCAATAATCCCTTAAAAGTTCTTGGTTTACAAGTTCCATTATTTTATATTCCAGTTATTTTAAAAGGAACTCCATTGTTATTTATATCTTTTTCTAAATTGTGGTTTAATATACTCTTATATCACATGATATCTCCAATTATTTCATCCAGACTTATATTAGTAATGTTATCAGTGTCATCCATAGTTTTACATTTAAATTCTCATTACTTTATAAGTATATCAACCACTTTCTCTAAATTCTGACCATTTGAACACATTTTTTCTCTATGTGATTGTAAACTATTAATAATGGAATTGAATATTTAATGAATTTTAGAAATAGATTTATTAAGAAGATAATAAAATGATTGAAAATCTAGTTTAAGTATGGAATTTTTAGTTTCGAGAGAATTTAATGTTCCTAAATGTGTAATTTATAACACTTTCCAAATACCATAAGGTGTTCAACAATAGTATACTTTAATATAGATATTTTATCAATAGAATAAAAAAATGTATTTAATAAATGAAAATTTAACTGAAATTTATCTTTTTCTTCTCTTGATAAAGTATTAATTTTCTTTAATCTTATCACTACTAATAAACATAATTAAATTTTACACTCTTGTACTAATAAATTCTTTTTCCATCCATCCCTAAAAAACTCATAATCATTTCCATAAAATATAATGTGTGTGTTTAAATTCAATTTTTCAAAAATATCACCATTTATTTCTTCTAACATAAATGAAATATTTTCTCTGTTATAGGTTTTAGAAAACACAAACATTACATACAAATATACTACATCATTTTATGTAAATATTCAATTCATCTCATTACAATACACTCCCCAGAACCATAAATTTTTAGTGTATTTTAATGATATATACTAAATTATATTATTTATTGAATGATATTCATTATCTCCCATAAATTGGTTCTCGTAAATTACACTTATTATATATACTCTACTTAAAACCATTCTTCATAACCTAGGGAAAGGAAACATAAGAATGTCTCAGCTCAGATACTCAGTAAGGATAAAAATGTGATATATCAATCAACAATAATATTTAACTTTGAAATAATCACAAAGATATGATAATATGAGCTTCACATTTGAAAATTAGACCCATCAATTCATAGATCATAATCATGTCATAATTCATTGAATGTTCATAAGACATGAATCATAGAATAATCAAATATTTTGATCCATGAGATTATATCATAAACATCAAACCAAGTTATATAGGGTAGAATAAAAATATTTCCATAATAATAATAAAATAATTAATAGATCAAGGTTAACAGAAAATACATTCATCACATTTTAGGTTTGTGATAACCAAACATTTACCATTTTTGGACTTGGGATAACTCTGGTGTACCCATATTGGGCTTGGGGTAATTGATCATGTGCCCTCTTTTAGGCATGGACTCACAACCCTTGTACCCTTTGATCTCATAAAAAATTAAAAATTATATAATTCATTGCAATTATATAACAAAATAATCTATCACATAATCATAATATATTCAAATATATACGACAAGATTAAAAAAATTATCATATCATCATAGCTTAACCCGTTGAAAAGAAAATGGATTTCATTAAGATTTCATCATAATAATCAATAAGAATATAGTTAAAATAATAATGTTGAAATCATTTAATCATATCACCAGTTAAGAATATATAACATCAATTAATATTTTCATATATGAAAATATCTTTAAAATATTACTCGAATATTTCATGATGAAAATAATATTTTTATTTTGAAATTACTTACTTAAAATCTATGAATTTTTAGAATATTGGGATTATTTTTATTGAAAATAATAGTGGAAACATATATGTTGAGCTTCAAATCAAATATATTTCATTATAATGGGAAAATTCATTTATTTGGTAAATGTTAAAATAATGATTCTATTTACGTCTTTGGGAAAAAGTACATCATTCCAAAAATGAGAAGAAATATTCCATTAAAATATTTTTATAGATTTAAAAATTAGATTAAAATTTAAATTAATCATTAATTATAAAATATTAAATACATTATTGAAAAACTATTGAGTAAAACATGAATATGGAAGAAAAATATACTAGATCTAAAGAGAAATAATGTCAATTTTCCTTAAAAACATTATTTTTGGAATTTAATTTCATAGAGAGTGGAAAATAATATTGAGACTATTAATATATATAAATAAACAATAGGAAAGAAAATAAATGTGGTTTATGAAATATATATCACAAAATTTTATCATCTAAAATTTAATCATAAAGAATCTTAGTAAATTGTGAGATTATAAACTTAACCCTTACCTAAGGTCCAAATTTCTTCATAAGTGATTTTATCTCCCTATATAATTAATATAAATTTGTTATTATTCTATAAAAATTAATATTAATACTTATGACACAATTATTGGTTTACTTATAACATATTATCACCTTTTAATTATAAATATTTCATTTCCACCGTTGTTTTGGGTGTTAATGACTTCATTTTTCCTGTATGTTTCCATTCAAAAGTTATAGTCCTTGTATTTTGATCATGGTTTAATCATATACATAATTTTTACAATGATTTATATATCATATATATTCACTATATATATATATTATAAACATCAAAAAAATTAGTGATAGAAAAATGAATTACAATATTCATCATATGGTAGTTTGTGCGTACACATAAACATTTTTTTAATTTTATTATGTAAAGAAAAAAATAAAGATAAATAAAACTTCATAATTTTTGGGTGATAATTATATCATAAATAACATTTATATTTATTAAATTCATCCTTATATCCAATAATTTTTTGTAGTTATGGAAGATGAATCATATCGTAATGTGGAAGCGGCAGTCCACACGTATGCATGAGAAATACATTCATTTCCAATTACATAGAAGGGAGGTGGAAAATGGTTGTACAATAATAAGAAAATATTATTATATTTATTATACTATATGAATTATGTTAATATAGATACAATATATTTAAAGGAAGCTGAAAAAGAAATAAACTTTAGAGTCACGTAAGAGAACCACCTCTTTTTTGAGAGACCTCATTTGGACTACAACTTATGCATTCTTATGATGGTATTAGGGTAATATTATAAGATCAATATAAAATTTAAGTAATATATGATGTTTTGTAGTGAGGTATTTTTTGATATAGAGTTCTCAATTTTTTATCTAATAGAGAAAAATAGGTTACCTTTTATAAGTAAGGGGGGACAAACATGGAATTACCTAAAAGATTTAAATAATATTTAGTTTATTTATTTATAATGTATCTCAAAAATGGTAAAGAATTAAAATTTAAGATATAATTAGTTCTAAATATCTTTAACCTATAACATTTTGACAAATTTAATAATCATTTTTACCATTGTCTCTTAGCTTCACCCCTGGAAATCCCATTCTAACCCTAACCTTGGTAACAAATTTTTACTATTTTTTACTATTAATTATAACCAAAAATGAAAGTAGACTCATTTTGAAAAAATTGAAACATTATTTAAAAATATGAAAAAAAATTATCACATTCAATTCCTATAAGTGGAATAAATTCATATTTAAATAATCGTGTAAAAAAACAAAAACCATTTTTATAAAAAATTAATTTTTTAACATAAAACTCGATATATTATTATTCATTTACTAGTAAACAAAATAATATTATTATTAAAAACCAATTATTAAATATATAATATATAAAATAAGGTAAAATAATTAATGAATAATGAATAATTTAATTTATTAAGATAAAAATACATATTGAACATAAACTCTATTTTTCAAAAAAAATAACTTTTTTGCCTTCAAATGATTTTATATTCATTTATAACCATTTTATAAATAATTTATGAATTATTATTCCTAAATTACCAATATATTTAACAAAAAAATTAATATTGATCGATATATTTTTTTATATAAAAATATTTAGCATGTATAAAAATTCATTTCTTGGAAAATAGGCCTTTTAATAATGAAATGATTCTATTAAAATTTAGTGATCAATTATTCGGAATTAATGAATAAAATTTTATTAATGAATAAGTATCTATATATATTTCATAATGTTTTCATTCTTATTCATACCTTAAAATCCAATGTATCGATTATAAAGTCCATAATATATTTTGGTTTATTTAGACTTAGGGTTGTGTGCGAAAAAAAAAAGAAATCCAATACAACAAATTCATTTCAATGGAATCCATATAAAATCATTGTTTGTAACATTATGAACTACTTAAAATGAATTACAACCACTAAACTACATCAATCTAATGAAAATATGAGGATAACTCTCTTTCATTACATCCTTAGGTTCCCATGCAACCTCTTGGAATTTCAGATTCCTCTAAAACACATTAACTAGGTGTGTAGTAATGTTATATATAACATTATTTCTATGATCCAAGATTTATTCATATTTTTTCTCTATAACAAATATCATGCTCCGTAGGTAAAACCTATGAGTTCAATCCATTTTAAGGTTCAAGTGTGTAATTTCTCAAAAGAGATATATGGAACACATCATGAATATGATAGGCGTTCAATGGAAACATTAATTCATAATATATCATCCCTACTATATAAATAATTTTGAAGGGTAAAAAATAACTAGGGGTCATCATTCCCTTTTTTCTAAATCTCAAAACATTTTTCCATTTATGAATTCATATAAATACTTTATCTACAACTTCAAATTTCAAATATCATTAATTATTATTAGTATAACTCTTATATTGACTTCATGTTTCCTTGATGTACTACTAAATATCCCTAACCCTCTCATTCTTTTTATCATTTATCCTAGGTCCCAATAGCATTTTTTTCTCGAACTCCATAAAATCATTTCAATTTTATGCAATTATTTCTATATAGGGACTCATAAAGAGCCATATGAATGTGTGATTGAAGGTTATTTTTGTCGAATAATTTTATAAGAGGAAGGTTTTAACCTAGATCACATTTTAAATCTAGATAATTGGATCTTATAATATCTTACAGGGTTTGAAGGGTTCCCTTAGAATGATCATATATCTGAGGATGATGGGTATTAATAAAACAAAACTCATTTTCAAAGCATACTAAAGACTTTTTCATAAATTTGAGGTAAACCATAGATCTCGATTAGATGAAATAGAATGTGGTACATTATCAAAACATAAAAGTACCTTAATGTATCTATGAGAAATATAATGAATACTGAAATATTCTATGATAGTAATTAAATGTGCTAACTTCTTAAGGTGATTGATTAGAACCCAGGTAGTATTAGACCCTTTAGATGTCATAAGGAGTCCTACAACAAAATACATGGTGACATTTTCCTATTTCCATAATGGTATTGCTAATATTTTTAGTGCAATATTAGAATTATATTTCTTAGTCTTAACTTAATGTAATACTTAGCACACAGATACATACTCTAAAATATATCTCTTCATACTAATCCACCAGAAATCCTCCTTACATTCTAAATAGATATTCATACTTATTTGATTAATATATAGTGATAATATATAATAATTCATTAAGAAAGATAATATTTGTACCCTTACATAAATATTTAAAGATATTTACTTCCCAAATCCATAAACATTGGAGCTTTTTTATCTTTATTATAAATAATCTTCCATGATCTTTTTGATTCAAAGCTTCAACCACCTTGTTCACTTTCCCAGGGTGATGTTGTATTGAGTAGCCATAATATTTAATCTAATAAAAACATCTTTACTAGTGTATATTTAAAACATTATTGTTAAATATATAATTTAAAATTTAATGATCAGTATTTATGTCACACATTTCTCCAAAAAACTAATTCCTCCATATCTTCAATAGAAAATTTACACTTCTAACTCCAAGTCACGTGTCAATAATTTTTTCTGTGTGCCTTCAATTGAAGAGAGGAAAAAGATACCACCATGTCATTTTTCATAATAACACATACCAATCCCAAATTTAATCCATAAATAAAAGTTAAAAACCCTTCTCCATTATAGACTAATATCAGTGTCTGTGATCTTACCAACCATCACTTTAGTTCATTGAAACTTTATTTACATTCATCTGTCAAAAGGAACTTTACTCCCTTCTATGTTAACGTGGTGAGTGGAAAAAAACAACCATGAGAAATTATTCACAAAGTATCAACAATATCCATCTAATCTATGAAAACTATAGATCTCAATCATAATGGCTGGTTTGGGATAATTTTTAGAGACTTTTATCTTTGAAGGATCTACTGTATACCCTTTCTTTTGATGATGTGTCCCAAGAATGATAAATTAAGTAACCATAATTCACACTTACTAAATTTGGAATATAATTTCTCTTTATATTGGGTATTCACTACAACTCTCAAGTGATCTTTATTCTCATCCTTTCTCTTGTAATATATAATAATATCAACTAAAAATACATTCTCAAAATGATCTATATAATACCTAAATAATATATTAATTAAATCCCTGAATATATCAGGGGAATTTTTAAATTCAAATGTAATCAACCTAAATTATTACTATCTATAACTAGTATAGAAGGTTGGTTTATATATTTATTCACTCTTCACCCTTGATTCATAGTATCAATAATTAAAGTCAATCTTTTAGAAGTGTTGAGATCATCACATTTGATAAAAAAATCGTCAATACAACGAAGAGGATACTTATTCTTGATAATTATCTTGTCAATTTCCCGATAATCAATACAAATTCACATTTATCTATCATTATTATTAACATAGAGAGTATGTTCACCCTATTGTGGCATACTTGGATGAATATATCCCTTTTAAATATTATTCTAGAGTTTCTTATTTAATTCCTAAAACTATATATAGGTTATTCTATATTGGTTATTTGAAATAGGTTTAGAACAAAGTATGATTTATATTAAAAAAAACACTATTATCCATACTAATATTAGGAAAATCATCAAACAAATACATAAAAAAAACTCTCATACAATAGGAATATTTTCAAATTTGAGTTTCTCCCCAACCATCTGAGGTATATACCTCTCATGAATAGGAATCAAGACTCATAAAATAAAAATAATTTCCATTATAATCCTACATTAATCTTTAAAATAACAAATAATAATAGGTTAATTTATTTTATCTATGTGAATTCTCTTAAGAAGTGAACAGATTACAACATATATAAATATTTCATCCTTTTAACTAAATATTCAATACATGTCATAATAATAAAATCCTTTGGGTTGTATAGGTTCAGGTTCTTTAGATATTAGATACATAATCTTCTCATTTAATGAAATATCTTAAACTTATCCCATAAAGATCTTTCCATATAGTAATATTATTTTAGATAACTTACATAGAACCTTTCTTTTTAAACTAGGAAAAAAGAATTATAAGAATGAGTGTCTACATATTATCCGTAAGGGTAAACTTGTTAGATATCAATAGTTAATGGTAAAATTATTATAATGGTAATAATACATATTGAATTTCATGTTATCAAATATTATCCATAAAAAACATAGATCATAAGCTCTTAAATCAATTATTATCTATATACAAGATCTATAAGGATTTCAAATTTATAAACAACATCCAAGAATCATAATATAGGAATGTAGAATTATAATCATAAAAAATCATATTATTTTGAAAATAGATAAATGAAATCATTTCCATGAATAATATTATGATCATATATAGAAATAAATCATACTCACACCAATAAATGTGATAAAATCTATTTTTGATCATGTATGCACATTTTTCTTTGAGCATAACTAGAATGAACTCATACTCACATTTCAATATGTGAACACAGTTTTTCACAATAACACACATTCTTATCATCACCATGTCATGATATATGAATATCACATAACTAGAAAATTGTCTTATTTCCACTGTTGAAAATCGTGGCAATATGGTCCAAAACTGTGGCCCTAACCTACAGCCACAGTTTTCATAAATTGTTCCTGCTATCACAATGAAAATAGGTCCCAACATATTTCCATAGTTTAAACCATATAAATATGTCATGTCATTTTCCATCATGGCAGCTGATCTAAAAACGCAATTTAAACTGTATAGTTATTATTATCACGGTTAAAAATAGTGGATATAGATCAAAAATAATATGTCACTGCCAATATTTGATCTCTATACCTATCCTATAGAATTCATCGGCCTAACCACTACACCACGACAAGATTCAGGTATATAAATATATATTATATGATATATATTATTAGTAACCATATATATAGCCTAAAAATCCTAAAAATATATACTCTCTCTCTATTTTACGTGGTAAAAATTTTTCCCATTCAAGGGAGGGAGACCAATATCCAGGGTTGTGAACACCATAGCTATTGGTGTGGGATATAGTTATGATTTCTCTAAAAAAATCGATATATCCCACACAACCATGGATATAGGTCCATGGAAATAGCCCAATTTTATACTTCTGTCACTTTACTAAATTCATTTGAGGGATATAACATACCTAAATATCACATAATCATAATTCATTCAAATAAATGTCATAATATCATAAAACATTCATCGTATCAACATGGAATAACTTGTGGAAGTAAAAGGATTTCATAAAAATATCATAATCATAATCAAAGACCATCCAAAGAAATAGAAAGTGTGGTATAATTGTATAATAACCCTAGTGAATAATATTTAAATGGTGTTATCATATATAGAAATTATCTTTAAAATATCTCTCAAAAAATTCTTGAGGAATAAACCTTTTCATTTTCAAATCGCTTATTTAAAATTAGAAAATTTTAAAAAATATTAATGAAAAAAAATTCTTTGAAAAGAAATATTGAAAGTTATAAAGTAATATTCAAGGATTTAGTTGGTTATTCTTGTGATAAAATTCATTCATTCTATATGTGTTAAAAATAAATATTCCTTTCACATTTTTGGTAAAAATCCAATGGTACCTCATTTAAAAATGACAATAACATTCTATTGAAATAATTTTATAAAAATAAAAACATGGGTAAAAATGAATTTAAACGGTTTTAGTATAATATTAAAACATTCATGAAAACATTTTAAAAAATAAAAGGACATGTAAGAAAATGATTCCTGAAAAACTGAGAAATAAAGTCTCTTTTTCTCAAAAACATTTTCCCAATAATTTTAACTTCAACCAAGGGAAAAATAGTACTATTACATAAAAATTCCATAAATAATCATAATACAAGAACTATGAAATGGTTTTAAAAGATATGTATCATATAATATTTTCAATATAAATTCAATCATAAACAATCCTAATTAGAATGGGATTCGAACATAGTTCTCTTACCTCATGTCTTATATTGATTCGTACGCATTCAAAAATTATATATAATAAAAATAAATTTAATATAGCTATATTCTAGAAGAATTTTCATACAAATAATACCATAAATGTTTTATTTAAATTATCTTATCTCCCATTTATTAATAATTATTTATTAAAATTATTTTTTTGGGTGATTAATACTTCATTTTTTATAGAAGTTGTGGTTTGGTAGTTTTGGTCCCTTTGCTTTGATAATTATTCCATAATATATATAATTTTATTCATAACATAAATATAATATATATTCATTACATAAATATTTATAATCATACATAAAATTTAATTCTAAAAAATGATTTTCACCATTTATAGAGATGGTAGTTTATACATACCGATGAATATTTTTTTCGTTTTATAACAAAAAGATGTAAAGAAAGATAAATAAAATTTTAAAATTTAAATAAACATAATAATATCATAAATAACATATATATATATATATATTAAATAAATCTTTGTTACCTTCCAAGTAAAATAGAAATTAAAAATAAATCACCACACTTCATGGAGGTGGTAGTCCACACATATGAATGAGGGATGTTTTTATTTTCAAATGGACTAGAAGATAAGAAAGTAGATATGATTTTATAATTACATAAGCATTAGTATTTCATAAATATCATATATTAACATTAAACATATAAAACAAACCATCCATTAAATATGGTGATAGAAAAGGATTGTATCCCCATTTGGAGGTGGTAATACACACGTACACATGAGTGATACCTTCACTTAAAATTTGATGGAAAAGAGGGTTAATAATGGTGATTAAAAAATAATAATATCATTTATGTATAGGAAGGGTTTCTATAAAGGGGGAAACATCATCTCAAATACTAATAAGATAACCAAATCATAATAGAATCCCACATTTTGTAAGGTAATTACCTCCCATTCCATTATTTCTATGAACTCTGAATTTCCAAATAATTAGAGGGAGTGGGACTCATGGAAAGAAAAATTATCAACCAAGAATGTTTAGAAGGAACTTCAAGGGATAGGGTTTATTATAGAAAATTTTGGCAAATTCATGACCAAATCATCTTCCTCTATGAAAATGAACCTCATTAAATTGTGGATTTCATTGTAGATCTATATATTTCTATTCATTCTCTAAATAAAGTAACTGTCTACTTGAGCCAAGTGTTAGAATTAATGGGGCTGGGATTAAGTAGTAAACAAGAAAACAATGATCAATATTCCTCTCAAGACGAATTAAAAAGAATTTTCATTATAGCACCCTGATATTTAAATATATAACCACCTTTAAAATTTTCAATGTGATTGATAGCTTACACCACATACACAAATAAAATGAATCAATGATATATTTAGATAAAATATAAATATTTAACTTTAATTGATAAAACCTATCCATTTAATTAGAAGTAATTAATATGAGTAACCTCTTTATGAAATATACTATATCTACTAAAGATGGGTACCATTTATGCCACATGTCACCACTAAAATCCTCCATGACACTCCTCTGTATCATTTCACTTTCATTTACCTCTCTTCAAGCCTGATATCTCAACTTATTTCATTTTTCTTTTCCTATGGTTCCTACTCATGATTCCCCTCCAGTCGACCTAGGGTTCCTATAGAACTACATTGGCCATTGTTATATTTCTACTTGTTTACCTCCACTTTTATAAGGATTCCTACAGAGTACTGCTAAATTTGTACTCCAGAAACCCTCCTCTACAGCATTCCCCTTCCATTCCCTCCCTTAAGACCCACTCATGCTCTTTATTTTCCTTCACTTCTCCTAGGGTTCCCACTCGTGAATCCTCTCCACTCATCCTGGGGTTCCCACAAAACATTGTTAGTCACTTCAATATACTCTCATTTCATCCCTTTAAACCCCCTCCCCCTATAAATTTCCATCATCGCTTCCTATGGATTCTACTACATCTTTATTTCTCCTTCCTCCACTTTTGGAAACCAATTAAACAATTTATTCACCATTGAGATACTCTAGAATCTCCAATCATCCTATCTTTCTCTTCAATAGGCTTCTTCTTAGATTTGAGCCCCAATTATCTCAACTTATCTCTATCAGTGACTTTGACTCCCCCCACTCTAGATTTGTATCTCAATTTTGTTGTTTCATTATTTCTTACAAGTTCTACCAAATGTGATGTTATTCAGGATCTATTATTTGATTCTATGTTACATGATCATCATAATAGTGTGCAATGAGCTTGAATGTGTTATTTTATTCATGTTGATTTATCACCATCTCTAGTTTCTGAATGAAATGGTAATAAATATTCAATGTAATTTTCCCATCGATATAATTATTTCATTTTTATTTCTGTTTTCTATAATAACTAAATTGTCATTAACCACAAATAAAATTCATATTTCCAATCATTCTTTCCACAGGGATCAACATACCATTTATTTTATAGATTCAAAGGTGAGAAAATCATTTTATCATTCTCATCAAATTGTTAAAATCATATATCATGTTGTATATTGTTTCTTATTTCTCTTGATATATTTTCTAAAAATTATCATTTAAGTTTTTTTCTTTTATGTTACTTACTAAGGTAAGTGACATGAAATACCTCAACTATACTTGTTTTTTTCAGTGTTTGTTTTTTTATATCCCCAATTTTTCACTCCAATCTATAGGTTATTTACATAATGAAAAACCTTATTTTAGCTTATTTTTTATGGGTTGATAGATATGGTGTATGTTGCACACCACTCCAAAGGTGATTTACTCTTTATTATCTATCTTATGTATTATCAAAATGGTTATTTTAAATTTTATAGGCTTCATATGAATATTTTTTAAACTTTCTAAAGTTGTTTCTATAAATTCTAACTTAATATTTAATGCTAAATTTTTTCTTAATTGTTTGCAGGTTCTTTGTTTTGATTCAAATTTCAAATTCACATAGACGATCTGAAAAATATGGTTTTTGTTATAGTATGACCATGGTTACATTCATATTTTATCTACTCGATTTTTATACATTTAAATACATAAAATATTCTGTTATATTTCATGTTAGGTTCACAAGGCTGAATACCCTTAGAGGGGGGGTGAATCAGGGTGTGACGAATTAAAAATTATAGCCTGTTCTGATCTTGTTTCACTATTAAATAAAAAAAGTTCTCTCTCTTCATGTTTCACAATATAAGTAGAAAGTAAAGCTTGCACAGGACACAACAATTTTTACTTGGTTCACCCTCACAGGGTTATCTCCAAGGAGCATACAATGGCAATGGGCCGCTATACCAAATTCACTAAAGCACACTGCTGTTTATAAGGTTCGGTATAGATCACTTATATGACCATGCTCACTGCCTTTATAAGGTTTAGGATCAGCTCACTGCTTTCCCAAGGGTCACTCCCTATTTCTCTCTCTCTGGCTCACTGCCGGTGGAGAGGATCACCTTCTTCCTCTTCCATTGCTCACTGCTCTGGAAAGGATCCAATCATAGTTTTTAGACCTTTAGATCTCTTCATCATATCAAATGAATACATACTCGGTTGTATGTAGATGCTCTATTGAATTGCAGGTTTCACCCGTAGATGAATCTCACTTTGCACCAAAGGTATCGGGAAATCTTCCAGTTTTCATGCAGCACTGAAATACTCCTATGAATCAACCTTACTTAGATCCCATGTCTAAGGCGGCACGCAAGTATCGGTGCGCAAGTTATAATTGGTGCACAAGTCTTCCTCAACCACTTGCATGACACAAGATTTTGCATCTCAAAACTTGCGCAACTCAGTTCCCTTTACGCCCAAACCAATATTGGCGTTCAACTAACAACAATCGCGCTTCTTCAAATCAGACGTGCAAGTCCTACTTGCGTGACCCACCACCACTTGTGCGAACACCACACCCGCGCGACGGGAGCTCTGGTTTTATTAAGTATTGAAATTTTCACTGAATGAGGAGGGTTCAACCTCTATTTATATGCGTTTGGACAACCTGCGTGATGGAATGCAAGTCTCCCCTCGACGCGCAAGTTTTGGCGTGCAAGTCTTTTGTCCCCCTAGACACTTGCATGACCAACTTAAAAACATGGGTGCCCCTTATTCCTTTTCCATATTTTTATGATCTGATCATTAAGGACAAATGGCGTGCATGTTTCCAATACTTCTAGGCACTGGCACACAAGTCCTTTCTCGGTGAGCAAGTCACTTGCGCGACCTACCCAATACCTGAGCGACCCTTTTCTCTTTTCCATTTTTTGATGTTTTGATCTTGAAAAACATTAGGCATCAAATATCCTTCACCTTCAAGTACATGACGTGCAAGTCCATTTGACAAAAACCACTTTTCTTTATTTTTCTATTTTCAGGCCCAAAAATTTTGAAAACACTGGAAAACAGTGCCACGTTGTATCTGTTCTTTTTGTACCACCTCCAAATCATCCATTCCTTTGTCGAAGTTCTTGAATCAAAAATTGATCATTAACCACATCTCTTGAACTCGACATGAAACCATGAAATCCCCTTTGTCAACAAAGTTTTATGTCATGGTTTTCTTTGTCAACAATCTCAACACAGATGTCCACATTATCAAAAAACACAATCACCTCAAAAATGCTTTAATGATGCCTTGAGGGATTTTTTCCCAACAATATCCCCCTTTGGGTTTGTTGAAAAGTCTACCATAAAAAGATACATCATTAATTCATCAGTCGCCATTTTCCTATTGCGATATCGATAGCAATCAAGGATTTACTCAACACATACTCTAAGCCCACATGAGTAATGCTCGGCGTGAGAAAAAAGAGTAAATGAAAAGTTCATGATGAATTACTTCAACTCTGAAACCCACTGTTGACACCAAACTGATACAAATTTTTGGAAATATTCTTACCCCATCCCAACACCATTCTTCTACTTTTATTACAATTCTTTGAAATATTATTACCGCATCCCAACACCATTCTTCTGCTTTTATCATGATCCTCAGCTGTCATGATATCTATTATTTGATTGATCACTTCTAGCATTGTCAAATTTAATACGCTTCCCCTTTCTCATTTCTCCTCATATCTCACTACTCGACCTATCATCGTCTCCCCATATCGTTCATGATTTGTCAAATAGCCACACTATCTCCCCCTTGAACAGTAACTATTTTCTCCCCCTTTGTCAACGAACCCAAAGGTTACTTCTTTGCAGTCTGTAACTGAGTAGAGAACACATATCATCACCCTATGGAAAAACACATCATACCTCGGGGAGAGGAGGTGGGAGGGGTTCCACATCCACACTCTTTGAAGTGCGGGGAGTCAATTGAACTCCTAGATCCAGTTGATGTCTTTCAAAATCTTCCTTGGGTAAGGCCTTTTTCAGAATGTCTGTAACCTGTAGCTCTATAAGCACATACTCCAACTTCATGATTCCCTGCTCAACCTTCTCCTTGATAAAATGATACTTTATCTCAATGTGATTTGTCCTTGAATGATGGATGGTAGTTTTACAAATATTGACAGAACTTGAGTTATCACACTAGATTCCGATAGGAGACTTCACTTAAACTCTCATATCTTCAAGCTACTGCTTCATCCATAATAACTGTGTGCATGATTGAGTGGACGCAAAATACTCAGCTTCTGCAGTGATCAATGAAATTCAATCTTGTTTCTTTCTTAGCCAAGTAATACACAATACACCAAGATAGAATGCACCACCTGACGTTGATTTTCTATCATCTACTGAACTGGCCTAGTCGGCATCAGTATATCCCAATAACTCTATCTTAGATTTCTCATTATATGTCAATCCGAAGTCCACCGTGCCCTTGATATACTGAAGTATTCTTTTCACTACAATAATATGTCTTTCCTTAGGATTACTATAATATCTTGCTGCATAGAATGTGGTGAAAACAATGTCAGGCCTTATCACAGTTAAGTACAATAGACTTCCAATGATTTGCATGTATTATGTGATATTTAATAACTTGCCATCTTTATCTTTGGAATGTTTCATCTGGGTAGAAACTTGAATCTTCTCCTTGAAATTTTCTATTCCAAACCTTCTAAAAACCTCATTGGCATATTTGGATTGAGAAATTAATGTTCCATTCCTTCCTTGAGTCACCTGTAGACCAAGGAAAAATGTTAGCTCTCCAATCATTGACATTTCAAACTCGTTTTTCATGAATTCAGAAAACTGTCTGCACTCAACTTCATCTGATCCGCCAAAAATTATGTCATTGACATAAACCAACACCATCATCCTTTGATTACTATCATTTCTGAAATAGAGATTGTAATCAACTCCTCCACGCCAAAAACCAAGATTCTCCAAGTACTGATCAAGCCTTGAGTACCATGCCCTCAGTGCTTGTTTCATCAGATACAACGCCTTCTTCAGTCTGCAAACATTGTTCTCATCCTCTTGAATGAGAAAACCATATGGATTCTTAATATTCACATCCTCCTCTAGAACCCCATTCAAGAATGCAGATTTGACATCTATCTGGAACATTTTTATCTTTCTTTGCACTACTATGGCTAAAAATAATCGGATTGTCTCCAACCTTGAAACTGGTACAAATGTCTCATCAAAATCAATTACCTCTATCTGGTAGTACCCTTTGCACACTAGTCGTTCTTTTTTTCGAACCACTGCACCATCTTCATTCATCTTGTTGCGATAGACCAGTTTAGTCCCTATGACATTCTTATCTGCTAGTCTCGAAACAATCTCCCACGTCTGGTTCTTCTAAATATGATCAAGCTCTTCATTCATTTCCTGAACCCAGTTTTCATCTTCAGCTGTATCAGCAAAACATTTTGGCTCTACCTAAGATAGGAAAGATTTCTGCTATAGTGACTTCATTCTTCTTTTCTGAACTGGAGTTGTCTGGTCACCAATGATATCCTGCTTATCAAGTTCAGCTCAACTCTTTGGCTTCCTTGAAGACACAAACTTTGTTTCCTCTTTCTCATCATCAGTATCATTTTCTAAGTCAGCTTCTACCACTTCTACTCCCCCTGTGTTTCTTACCACCGCATCACTTTCATCCAGAAACTGGTCACTAGGTTGTTGATTATTCTGTTCATTTTCAACTACAGTGACATCATTTCTCTCAACAAATGTTCCCAGCCTTTTGTTCAAGCATTTATATGCTTTGATTTTTCCTGAGTAGCCAAAGAATATTCCCTCATCTCCTCATGACTCAAACTTCTTGTGATTTTCTTTTTTGAGAATGAAACAATTAATTTCAAAGATTAAAAAGTATTTCAACATTGGATTATTTCCATAAAACATTTCATACAGAGTCTTCCCTTGCTTTGGACTCAACAGAGACCTGTTTGAAATATAAACCGATGTCAAAACTGCTTCCTTCCAAAATTTCTCTAGTAGGTCCTTATCAATAAGAATTTTTCTGTCCATGTTGATGATGATCCGATTTCTCCTTTCAACAACTCCATTTTGTTGGGGAGTTCTCATTGATGAAACTTGATGCCTTATTCCGTGTTTCTTGAGATATTCTTCCACTTGACTGTATCTAAATTCTGTACCGTTATCTGTACGAAACATCAAAATTTTCTTCCCAAACATCTTTTCTGGTTCTCTCATATATTGCTCGATACTACTGAACAATTTTGTCTTATGGGTAATGACAAATACCCAATCCATTCTACTATAATCATCAATGAAAAGTACATAGTACCTTTTCCCATTTATAGATCATGGTGAGATTGCTCCACATACATCAGCATGCACCAATTCAAGCACTCTGGTTGATTTTTGTTCCTTTGTCCTATATGTCTTTCTGATGATCTTCCCTTGTTGACAAGAATTTCATGTATGATTATGATCATGTGATATTTTGGTAAGGTCTCTAGCAGTATCACACTTTACCAGATCTTCCATGGATGGTTGGCATAGGTGAAAAATTGATTATGCCACAGCTGGTTTTCTTCTTCTCTGGATAAAAGGCACATATCTTCTTCCCCACTTACAAGGTAAAGATTTCCCTTTTTACTTTTTCCTTGTAGAATAATTGCCCCATCTTTTGCTTTCACAACACACATCTTCTTGGTAAATTGGATAGAGTGCCTAGTGTCACATAGTTGACTGACACTGAGTAAGTTATGACTAAGACCCTCTACTACCAAGACATCAACACATCTCATTTCTTTTCCCCCAAATTTGGCCTTTCCAGAACAAACAATCTTCATCCATTCATCATTCTGAAACTTGACAACTCCTTCTTTGTCATATTTTATACCTGTAATGAGATCTTTGTTCCCTGTCATATGGGATGCGCAACCACTATCAAGGATCCATACTCCTGAATGATATAAATCTTGAATAGAAATTTCCACAACTAATGCCTTTTCATTCTTTTTATTTTTGATCCATGTCTTCGACTTCACACTTGGTGTGTTTTGGAGAACTTGATCTTACTTAGAGTGTGATGGACCAGCTTCATCTTGAAACGCTGCAAATCTATTTTGCACTTTTAACTCACCTTTTGGTTTATTGATCTTTTGCTTGCAAAGATTTTGATTTTTCTTTGGTACATTCCTCTGTATGGTTGATGTACAGTACCTAGCCATGTTCCCAAATCATCTGCACCAAAAATAGTGTCCTTCGAAATATTTTTTGGAGAACCGTTCTCTATTTGACTGCCACCTTTGTTCTTGTTCCCTTTGATATCTCTTGGTTATGGAACACACATACTGTGAATGTCCCATCTTCCCACAACAATAAAACCTGATATATGGTGCATTCCTTTATGGTACTTCATCTCTATGAGTTTCCCCTTGGGATATTTGAATATTCTGATTCATCTTTGTGCCTAAATCAGCCTTCCATCTTGGGACTGGTTCTTGCGGTCTGACTTCAATTGTCACAGTTTTTTGTTTCTAATTAAGCCCTGAATCCGCCTTAAAATCTGATCTCTATTTCTTCTTATTCCATGCTAAACAATGAGGCTCCTCTTTCATCTTTTCAATCTTTGTAATAACCTTCTTTCCCAAGAATGTGTTAGGAATCAAAGGTTTTTCCTGGTCTTTGACTTTTCTCTGCAGACCGACAACTTCCTCTTCAAGCTCTTTGATATGCTTGACGTGATCATTCAATTTTCCATTCAAGCCATTGATCTCCCTTTTTTGTTTATCAATCTTGAGATTATGATCATCAACCTTTTCTATTCTCTCTGGCCTCGAATACTTAAGGTTTTCTATTTATTTTACTAGATTGGAATTCTCTTCTTCCTACTGTTTCATGTGGAGTTTGGAATCATATACCACCTTGTAGGATTTCTTTGTTTTTTCTCTCCAAATATCTATCTCTTCAAGAGCTGTTTCTAATTCAGCTTCCATGTCAACTCTCCCTTTAAGTTCTTCTTCTTCATCAGTGTTGGTTTCTTCCTTTTTTTGAGCACTACCGACAATATCCACCTTTTCATTTTTTCCATGATCCTTACAATTTTCAAACTCCTCAACCTCTTCATCCTCAGACTCATCTGAACTGTCTATTTCTTGTGAAAGAATATTCTTCTTCCTCAAGAAATTTCTCTTGAACTGCTTCTTCCCTTTCACCTAGGCTGAAAATTTCTTCTTGGGAATTTCAACATCATCTTCATCAATTTCTTCTTTAAAATTTTTGGGGCATCTTACTGCGAGATTTCCAACCATTCCACATCTAAATCATGCAAGAAGAAGTTGACCTTTGAACTTTCCTTTTCCACTTTGATGATTTGATGAGAGGAATGACATTACCTCATCTGTCTCTTCTTCCTCTTGAGAATCTTTAATGGTGAGCTTATTCATAGCCTTAAATTCCACCTCTTTGTATTTCCTCTTTTCCATAGCGTCTTTATCATCATTTCTCATTTCATGTGAAACAAGGGTGTTGTGCAGGTTATCCAATGTTAGTTCTTTAGGTTCTTTATCTTCTAGAACATAAACCTTCGGTTTGAACTGAGGTGGATGTTTTCTCAAGATGTGCTTCACAATTTTTATGTCTTAGATAATTTCACCAAGACCTCGCATGTCTTCTACCACAACATTTACCATGTCAAAGAATGCATCAACAAACTCATTTGGGTTTATTCTAAGATCTTCCTACTAGTTCCACAACACATGCAGCTTTGCCTCTCTGACATTTTTATCCCCTTTATATATATTCAAATGCCTTTCCCACATGACATGTGACATTTTTCATGACATCACCTTTGTATAGATGGGATTGGAAAGGGCTCCCCCTAAGGCGTTGATTGCTTTAGCATCAGCATCCAACTCTCTATGCTC
Source organism: Viscum album (assembly GCA_963277665.1). Classification (NCBI taxonomy): domain Eukaryota; kingdom Viridiplantae; phylum Streptophyta; class Magnoliopsida; order Santalales; family Viscaceae; genus Viscum; species Viscum album. The sequence continues at coordinate 1,583,017,792 of OY728141.1, read as the reverse complement.
AGCTTCTGATAATGCACCACTATTAATATCAGCTATGATACCATGCATAGCTACTGAAAACACATCCATTCCCAAAGATCAGAAATAGTGTTGCATTTTATTTTTCCATATCAGAAAATTGCATCCGTTGAAGATTGGAATCCCTTCATGATTAGTGACCTCTATTGAGAAAAGAACTAATATCATCCTTTCCCTCTAATACTAATTTTTAGGTCCACAAGGCTGAATACCCTGAGAGGAGGGGTGAATCAGGGTATGACTAATTAAAAATTATAGCCAGTTTTGATCTTGTTTTGCTGTTAAACAAAAAAATCTTCTCTCTCTTCCCGTTGCACAATATAAGCAGAAAGAAAATCATGGACAAGGCAAATCAATTTTTACTTGGTTCACCCTCATTGGGCTATGTCCAAGGATCATATAACGTCGATGTACCGCTATACCAAATTCACTGAAGAACACTAATATTTACAAGTTTCGGGATAGATCACTTATATGCCCAGGATCACTGCCATTACAAGGTTTAGGGTCAGCTCACTGCTTTCTCAAGGGTCACTCCATGTTTCTCTCTCTCTGGATCACTGCCGGTGGAGAGGATAACCTTCTTCCTCTTCCTTTGCTCACTACTCTGGAAAGGATCCACACACAGTTTATAGACATGTAGGTCACTTAATCATCAAAAATGAATACATCCTCTATTGTATGTAGATGCTCTGTTGAAATCCAGTTTTCACCCGTAGATGAATCTCACTTTGCACTGAAGGTATTGGGCAATCTTCTAGCTTTCACGCATCGCTGAAATACTATTATGAATCATCCTTACTTGGTGCCCCTATCTAAGGCGGCACGCAAGTTATAACTGACACACAAGTCTTACTCAACAACTTACACGACACACGCTTCTACAACTCCAATCTTGCACGACTCACTTCCATTTACGCCCAAACCAATATTTTCACGCAACTAACAACAACCGCCCTTCTTCAAATCAGGCATGAAAGTCCTACTTGCGTGACCCACCACCACTTGCGCGATAACCACACCTGTGCTATGAGAGATATGATTTTTTCTAAGTCTTGAAATTGTCACTGAATGAGGAGGGGTCGACCTGTATTTATAGGCGTTTGGGAAACCTGCGTAATGGAATGAAATTTTCCCCTCGACGTGCAAGTTTTGTCATGCAAGTCTTCTGTCCCCCTAGACACTTGCGTGACCAACTTAAAAATTTGGGAGCCCCTTCTTCCATTTCCATATTTTGATGATATGATCACGAAGGACAAATGGCATGAAAGTTTCCAATCCTTCTAGGCACCGATGTGCAAATGCTTCCTCGATGCGCAAGTGACTTGCACGACCTACCCAATACTTGAGCGCCCCTTTTCCCTTTTCCATTTTTTGATGATATGATCTTGAAAAAAATTGGTCCCACAAATTTTCTCACCTTCATGTACATGGCATGCAAGTATCTTTTCCAAAAACCACTTTTCTTTATTTGTTGATTTTCAAGCCCAAGAATTTTTCAAACACTAGAAAACTGTGCCACCTTGTATCTGTTCATTTTGTACCGCCTCCGGATCATCCATTCCTTTGTCGATGTTCTTGAATCAATCATTGATCGTTAACCACAGCTCTTGAACTCAATATGCCACCATGAAATCCCATTTTTCTATAAATTTGTATGTCATGGTATGCTTTTTCAACAATCTCAACACAGATGTCCACTTTATCAACAAACACAATCACCTCAAAAATGCTTCAATGATGCCTTGAGGGATTTTTCCCCAACATTTCCTTTGTTTTATATTTAAATTTATGTGTGATTTATTGTCAATTGAAATGTATTAATGAGTTTTTGATGACTTAATCTAGTATTTTAATAGTTTTGTGTGACTTCCCAAACCTCAAATACCTACTACTCCACATACGATATGTTTCTTATTAAGTTATGTGACATTCAATCCCTTGACTATAATTATTTTTTTCAATGTAATTTTTTTATGTCCCTATTATTTCAAACCACTCCATGAGTGATTTATACAATGAAAAACCTAATTGTATCATGTTTTCTATGTGTTTATAAATATTTTTTATGTTGCACACCACTCAAAGGGTGATTTCATAATTATTTTCCATCTTATATTTTATCAATGTTGTTATTTTCAATGTCAAATGCTTCATATATACATTTTTCTAAACTATATAAAGAAGTCTATATAAATTTTAACAAAATATTTAATTATAATTTTTTTCTGGATTAAAATCAAGTTTTTTGTTTTGATTAAAATTTGAAATTCACACAGATGATATGAGAAATACAATTTTTGTTTTAGTAAGACCAATGTTACACATCTATTCTCTCTACTATATTTTTATACATTTAAATACCTAAAAAAGTATGTTTTTTTCTTTTTTATATTTGGTTTTATTTGTTATTTATTTTTAATTTAAATGTATTTATTAGTTTTTTTGTCTTCATCTAGAATTTTAATAGTTGTTGTGTGGCTTCCTCAACCATGAACGTCCAATCTTACACATATAGTATGTTCTTTTTCATACCATCTATAGTTATTTTATCTCTATTATAAAAATTATAGAATTTTTATATTCTTACAAAATTTTCTTACACTATTAAAATAAAATTGTTTTACCCATTGAACAATTAGGGCATTTATTTTATTCTGTCACTCGTTATTCATTCAATTATTCAGTTTTTTTGGGGTCACACTTATTTTTTATACCATATCAAAACCTATTGTAGTTTAGGTAAGCCAAACTAATTTATTCACTTATAAGTATAAACACAAATATTTCTATTTTCTCTATATATCGTATGTCTTTATAATTACATATTTGTATAAAATTCGTTAATTATAAGAAAAATATAATTTCTATTTTGTGTTAAAAATTATATTGTTTATTTTATACGCTTAATTATGCATTCTATGTTTTTTACCTCCTTTAAAATTCTATAAAAAGTGATATAAATATGAAATACCTATCAAGTTATAGAGAGGAAATGTTTTTTATGAGTGTGTTAAGGTAACAAAAACAAATATGTTATTATATAGATATTTATATTTACTTAAATTATTTTCTTAATTTATCATTAATTCATTATATTAATTTATTTTATTTCCACAATTATATGTTCAACCTATATTGGAAACTCTTTTATTACATATACTATAATATATCATACTTCTATACTTGAAGCACTGTCACTAAATGACAGCACACAGAGAGGAACACACATGCCATTATCACTTATATCTTAAAATAGTTTTTCCATTTTAAATTTTTCAGTACGATTTATTTTCTTTTATCATGAAATTAAAGTTACCATAAATTGGTTAAATTTATCTACTATTTAATTGAAATTTTATAAACAATGTAATAATTTTTAAACCATATATATTGGATCAAATATTTAAAAATAAAGGACATATACCATGTTACAACATGGTCTTTCAATTTGTAAGTATGATGTTACTATATTATGATGAACAATTTTTTTATATATAATCCTTATGTGTACTAATTTAATGTTAATTAATTAATCATTATAGATTTGAAAAATGATTCTAATAATCTTACATATTCAACACGTCCCTAATCATTATAGTAAATAAAAATAATTATAGTAAACAATTCACTTATATATATATATATATATATATATTATTCTATAGAATAATTTTTATAGTGCTTCATTAATTTCATTATAATTCCATAGCAGAGAAAAAAATTCATCTAAAGAGGGTGAGATAAACTCATTGAGATTAAATGTAAGTAGTTGTATCTTAAGAGAAATATAAATACAATCAAACTATATTATCACATCTATAAGATCGATTTTATTTGATGCTATAGAGAGAAGATGTAAGATATAATTTATATTTAACCGTATTTATCATATACTATTAATGATTTAACATTTAATACAGTTTATATATGTATTTATATGTTAAAATAGTTTATATAAAAATATGTCTATATGTTAATACTATTTATATATTCATGCATATCATATTTTAATGTAGTTTATATGTCTATGCAAATATTTTTTCAGTTCAAAAATGTCACTACCTACCTTTTTCGAGTTGAGTAAAAGGATGAAAAACTATCAAACTCTCCCTTATTCAAGATGAAGGAGATATAATGACCCCCGAGTCTGGCCTTTAATAGGACCTGGAGTGGAAACTAGTGTTGGAGCCAAGGATGTTCTTTCTTGGAAAAATGAGCATGGTTTGTGTTTTTTTCAATCCTCTCATGGATGATCAGTGATATTGCAAGGAAAAGGATCATACAGTTCAAGCTATAAGTATTTTTTAAGGTGACTTTGTTTCCTAGTGTTTTCCAAAGTTTTGGAGTCTAAGATTTGGGAAATAGAAAATGTTGAAAACAATTTTTTTTCTTTGAGGCCTCATAGAAATATGGAAAAGGCGTGATTTTTGCAGATATGGGCTTTAAGAAGTTTGTTTTGTGAAGAAATTAATATTTTGAGAGTGTTCTCTTTGATTACGATACATTCTTTATGAGTGGTGCTTTATAGTGGTGATTTTTGGCTGTGTGAAGGGTTTTGACAAAGAGATTTACAGTTACAACAAGAAGAATGAAGAGAAATGATGTGTCGCGAAGAGAATTTTAAATGATCTGGGTTTCACGCCTGAAGAATTAGAGCTTTGCCTTTGACTATGACTATAAATAATAGGACACCCTTTTTCCTTCTACATGATTTGAAGATAGAAAAACTAGGATAGCTTAGAATTCATGAAGCAAGGGGTGATCTATAAAGCATATTGTTCTATATGAGCTTAGGATTTATGAAGTGACTTTTAAATTCTTGAATAATTCAAATTCTTCTAAGTCATGAGATATTTTTGAAGATAGGGTGACCTGTGTTAGATAATGGAGCTTCAAGAAGTAGGTTACTCTACGAGTCAGTGAGCTCCACGAAGGGTTGTTGATCTGTGAGGCAGTGAGCTCCACGGAGGGTTGTGCTCTATGAGGCAGAGATCTTTGCGAAGGTTGTTCTTTGGGAAGGGGCTTTTCGAAGGGATGTTTTAAGTATCAGTGTTGAGTGGTCAGGGATTTTAGTGAGCATCTACTCAGGTATTTGATGCAAGCAATGTCTCATCCTAGAAAAAGACAAACAATTTAATTCCATTCTATTTAAGTGAGCTTCCAGTTAATAAACTAAGTTAGATCGCTCCCATAGTCGTGAACTAGGGAGATTTTATGGAAGTTTTCTAAGGGAAGTAGTAAGCCATCCCTGAACTTTTGTAAGGTAAGTATGCCTAGAACAGAGTTACTATGACCAAAATCTTATACTCCACAACTGGTGATGATTAATGGATTTAGTTATGACTAACACACTATCAGCATATACTCCTCGGACGTAGCCCATTATAGTGAACCAAGAAAAACTAATGTGTCATCTTCTTGTTTTATTTTAACTATCATATTTAACAAGTTCCTACCAATGTGGGAACAAGATCTATAATATTAAAAAGAACAAGTTGACACCATGATTCATCCATCACTTCTCTAGCTGTTCAGAGGTCCTTCAAGTGGTATTAGAGGTGACGTTTCTGGTGTTTGATTTGCCTTATACCGCCATGGAGAATCCAGCCAGTGTCAGTGGAGTCCCCCTCTTCGATGGATGTAATTTTCAGATTTGGAAGAACATAATGAGATCTCATCTAAGATCCCTTCTAAGGGAATTCCTATTTTCCACTATGCATGGAATACAAGTTTATGATCTAACAGGGCTGGCTATGACTGATGTTGTCAAGAAAAATCTCAATACAGATTCTAAAGTGTAGAATTCCCTCATTGTAGCTCTTTCTAATAAAATCTATCTAAAGGTGAGGAGTTGCACCTCAGCAATTTCCATGTGGGATAAACATAAAAATATTTATGAAGGATATAGAAAAATGGAGGAGGAGAAACTAAAAGTCATGCACAATAGGTTTGATGATCTAAAGATGCATCCTAAGGAGAATGTAGACTCCTTCTTCAATCAAACAATTGAAGTTGTTTTGATCAATTCGAGGTCTATACAAAGAAATAAAAGACATTGATATTGTAAATAAAATATTGAGAAGAATTACACCATCATACAATGAAAATGTTTCATCCCTTGAGGAAATAAATTTTCATAAATTTCTCTAGATGATCTACTAAGAAACCAAGTGGAATATCAAGTGAGAGTGAAAACAAAAGATGCTTCAACTCGAGTGAGTAAGGAAATGGTGTTCAAATACATGGACAAACTGAAGATTTTATAAGATAGAAGTGGTTAAGATAATGAGGGAAAATAAATTCTTTCTCTCATTTTCAAGAAGTTTCATATGGGGAAAGGGAAATTTAAAGGGAAGTTACCTCTAGCTTGCTTTTGTTGTGGAAAAGTTGGGCACATTGCCTCTCGATGCTTAAGAAAGTTTGATGATGAAGAAAGTGAATCTGAAAACATTGATAAGCATGAGAAAATGTTTTTAAAAAAAAAGGAGACACAAAATCTATAATGAAGGTACAGAAGAAGAGCATGGTCTGTGAATATGAAGATGATGATAATGAATTATTTATAGAAGAAGAACCAGAATTTAAAACTAGAAAACATGCTTCCATGATGGATACCATAGAAAAGTAAAACCCATCAATAGATAAAGCTAAAGAAAACCAGATTATAGATAATGTCGATCCTAAGTTATAACTGAAGGAAGCTTTTGGTAAGCTTGAGAATAAGTGTAATAGATACAATAATTTGAATGAAAGGGTGGAATAATCATTGGAATAGTTTGATCATCTTGAAGCTGAAATTGAATGACTAGAAGAACTGGTGAAATTATAGTAATCAATCCTTGAAAGGAATGATGATATAGTGGAACTAAAACTCACAATCGAATAACAAGAAAAGGATATCAATTACCTTACCTTGAGACTGGAAGAGAAGTCCAAAATTGTTGGGTGACTCAAAGAAGAAGTTGTTTCTCTTAGGAGTACACTCAAAAGTGAATCAAGTTCAAATGAAGAAAATAGGAAAATAACAATTTGGTAGGTTATTAGATTCTGAGCTACTAGAGGGGGAAAAATGAGGGCCTGGTGGAGTTAAAAAAATTGACTGATCAATGACACGCACACATGGGAAACAGTGGATTAGTTGTGTTGTCGATACATTAAATGTTTCCAATAAAGTGAACCAGAATAAGGGTAAGCTGAAATTTGATCATGTTGAAGAATCCCTATAATCACTAAAAAAGAGACACTTAAATCAAACTAAAAATAGAATATAATACTATCCTTGAGCTTTTAGGAATGGCAGGTAGTCAAACATTTTTCCAAATGAAGAAGGAATAAGGACAAATAGAAGTGAGAATATATTTCCTCTTATGAATTGCCAGTTCTGTGGATATCTGGGTCATACTATGTCTTATTGAGAAGAGGATAGGATCTATTTGAATGGGGGAGAGATATGAGTTTAGAAAATGACAAAAAATTCATATTGTACTACTTAAAGAAGAAAAAATTCCTATGGATATTGTTTTTGTTGTTCTAACTTTGACCATAAGGACATTTATTGCAGGAAGAGTAGGGACATGGACACCTCATACTGAAGTTTGAGACAAGTTAAAGCTTGTCAACAAGACAATGTTCCTCTTTCAAATAGGTTTTCTCCTCTGGAAAAATATTTTTACTATAACGAAACCATGTACATGGAATAGATAATTGAAAGTACATCAGTGTCCTACACTCAATCTAATGTCTCATGGAAAGAAAAAAAGAAAATTGAGAAATCCAACCTTTTAGAGGTATCCCTCAAAGATAAAAAAAGAAACAGAACTTGGATTCTGGATAGAGGTTGTTCATCTCATATGAAATGTAATGCATACTTGTTAGTGAATGTCAAGAGGAGGGTTTATGGAATAGTATGGTTCGGTAATGATGGATCTCTGAAAATCAAAGACAGTGGAAGTACCGAACTAGTTAATGGAGATCTTAAGAAAACTGAAGTCCTTAATGTGGATATACTATGTCATAATCTTCTCAGCGTGAGTCAACTTTGTGACTCATGAATTATAGTTACTTATAATAAGAAAGGCTACACTATCAATGGAAATTCTAGATATTCACATATAAAAGGATGCAGAACAGAAGGAAAAATTTATCAGGTTGATAGTAAAAAAATATTTGCTACATGACTATTGATGAAGAAAATAATCTCTAGCATCAGAGATTGGAGCACATCAATCAACATGACATGGAGACAGTATTAAAACTAAATATTTTCATAGATATTCCAAAACATGAAGTGTGAATGTGAAAAGTCTTTTGATTATTGCATTCGGGGGAAGATATTCTATAGTTCATATCATCCAAAGAAGAAAAGGGCATCTCATCTTCTTCATCTCATTCATACAGAAGTATGTGACCTGATAAATGTTTTAATAACTCATAAAGAAAGGCACTTTGTCCCTTTCATAGATGATTATAGTAGAATGATATGCGTAATGGTTATACACATGAAATGAAAAGTGTTTGAATGCATGAAAACATATCTTCAAATCACCAATAATGATACTGGATGAACAATAAAAGTGTTGTCATCTAAAAATGGAGGGGAATACACATCCATCGAATTTGAAAATTACCTGGATAAGCATGGGATACAACATTAGGTAGATACTGTGATAAATCCACAGAAAAATGGATTTCTTGAGAACAGAAATCGATAGGTGAACAAAATGGAAAGATCTATATTAATTGAGAGTCGTATTCCTCAACATTATTGGAAAGAGGTCGATCAAGCTGCAGTGTATACTCAAAAATGAACAGGGATTTATATAGATGAGATAAAGACACCATATGAATTGGGGCATGTAAGGAAGCCCTCTATGAAATACTTTCATGTTTTTAGAAGTAAATGTTTCTTCTAAAACAAATAATAAAACCAAGATATTTATGGTGACAATGCAGATGAAAGAGTTTTCTATGGATACTCAATGAATAGAAAATCCTGCAATTGTTTCAACAAGCACATGGGAAAGATTGTGGAAAAAAGTGACGTTATGATCATTGAAGAGAAAACCTCAAGTTCTTTGAGGAATTCATATGTTAATGTGATAGAAGATGAGGAAGAAGGTGAACATGGAGAAAAAGAAAATACAGAAATAAAATAAGGTATACAAAACTCTCATGATTCACATCATGATGTTGAATCAGAAAAATATTTTGAAGTGGAAACCATGTATGGGGAGAATTCAAATGAATATCAGAGGAATAATCAAAGAGAATAAATTGATCAATCCAAAATTATTGGGTACTGGATTGCACCCATAAAAACAAGGAGAATGAGGAATAATACACAAGTTTCATTTTTGTCAGTTGTGAAACTATCCTCATTTGAATAATCTTCAAAGGATGAATCTTGGGTGAAAGACATGAATGAAGAGTTAGATCATATTGACTATAATTAGACATGGGACCTAGTCAAGAGGCCCAAATGTCACAATGTGATAGGTACAAAGTGGATATTCAAGAAAAAAATTTACAAACATGGAAATGTGGTCAGAAACAAGGCGCACTTGGTTTGTAAAGGGTACTCACAAATCAAAGGCATTGATGTTGAAGAGACATTTTCTCTAATAGCTAGACTAGAGTCAATTAGGTTATTTCTTGACATGGAAATCCAAATAGGTTATAAATTTTATCAAATGTACATCAAGAAATCATTCTTAAATGGAGTTTTAGACGAAGAAGTCTACATCAAACAACCCATGGGGTTATTTCTTAGTAGTGATGAACTGAAGGTTTTCAAATTAAATAAATCTCTCTTTGGCCGGAAACATTCACCATGGGAGTTGTACTCTTGGTTGGACAATTAATGAGAAAGTTTTGGTTTAAAAGAGGAGGATTGGATCAAAATACCTATTTGAATAATTCTAAAAATGGTTAGTTCTTGGTATTGGTATATGTGGATGATATTATTTTTGGTGGATGAAGGAAAGGATCAGTGGATGAATTTTCCAATCACATGAAATCATAATTTGAAATGTCAATGATTGGTGAACTAGCATACTTTTTAGGGTTTTAGGTGATTCATAAGAAGGATTACACATTCATTTATCAATAAAAGTCTGCAAGAGAGCTACTGATGAAATTCAATATGCAAGATTTTAAACCAATGGTGACTCTGATTGTGGTTGAAAACAGTCCGAAAGCATGAGGATGTGATGTTTGTGGATCCCAAAATGTATAAGAGAATCATAGAAAGCCTATTGTGCCTGACAGTGACATGGAAAAGTATTTTATTTTCAAAATTATAAGAGGTTATCTTTCAAAGAAATCAAAAGGAGGAACATATGGCAGCAATGAAAATAATCATGAGGTATATTCAAGTTACTCGTAGTTATGGGTTATACTTTTTTACAGGAAGTGATAGTGAACAATCTTCATTTTTTGATTCTGACTAGGATAGAGATGTAGAGGATAGAAATTCCACTAGTGGTGGAGAATTCTATATTGGGAAGAAATGAATGGGTTGGTTTAGCAAGAAATAGGAAAGTGCATCACTTAGTACTGGTGAAGTTGGATATATATCTGCTACCAAGTCATGCACTCAGTTATATTGGATGAAGCAGCAACTGACTGACATAGGAAATGAGGTGAAACAACAAATGGTTGTTTTCTATTATAAAAAGAGACAAATTGATCTTACGAATAATCATGTTCATTGTTATTGTACGAAACATATTCAAATCAGATATCACTTAATCAAGGAAAAATATGAACACAGTGTGATCAAAATGAAACATGTGAGAACCAATGAGAATGTGACTGACATTATGACCAATCCACTATCAGTAGTTGTGTTTGAGAAAAATTAGTTGAACCTCAGTGTTCAGCCACCTCCTAGTGCATGAAGAGGCTACAGGTTCCCCCTCCATCTTCCTAATTGTTTTAACTATGTTAATATGTTTGTGGAAGTGTTATAGGTTTATAGGGAAGATATTATCTAGGGGGATTATATTCTAGTATCTATGTTGTTCAAATACTGGTCTTTGGGATATTTATAATGGGGGAGAAGTGGATAAATTCACTATGGAAACTTGGTAGGCTCAAAATGGAGAATGTGAAGGGAGAAAAGAAATCTGGTGTTTTGACAGTATGGGATTTCCATCGAACACACGAGAACATGATTCATGTATTAACTCTTATTTTCCACATTGATCATGGCTCACATGAACTTAGAGTGTTTACTAAGATGATTCTTGTGTGACAGGTGTTGATAGTGGGTGGTTCTCTGTTGAATTTATTTGGAGATTTTCAACAAACACAAAGGGGAAGATTGTCAGAACCAAGGATTTTATTGGAAGAAAAAAGAGCATGGGTTGTGTTTTTTGTCTATACTCTCATGGATGATCAGTGAGATTTCATGTAAAAGGATCATATAGTTCAATACATAAGAAATTTTGAAGGTGACATTGTTTCCCAGTGTTTTTCCAAATTTTGGGTGTCCAAAATTTGGGGAATGGAAAGCATTGAAAAAATTGTTTTTTCTTGATGGTCTCATGAAAATATGAAAAAGGAATGAGTTTTGAAGAGATGGGCTTCATGAAGTGTGTTTATCAAAGACATAAATATTGTTATGTTGGGATCTACGATTACGATACTTTCTTTGCAATTGGTTCTTTGCGGTGCAGCTTTGCGGTAGTGCGAAGGGTTTTGATAGAGAGATCTACAGTTATGACGAGCAGTGCGAAGAGAAGAGATGCACTACAAAGATGTTTTTAGCCTATCAGTATTTTGTTCCTAAAGAAGCGTATATCCATGTTCAATAGTTATTATAAATAAGAGGACACCCCTCTCCCTTCTACATGATTATAGTATAGAAAATTTGGGATCTCTTTGAATTCGCGAAGCAAGGGGTGCTCTGTGAAGTAGATTTTTCTTTGTGAGCATGAGAATCATGAAGAGAATTTTAAAGTATTTAATGATTCCAATGACTCTAATTCATGAGATATTTGTGAATATAAATTGTTCTGTGTTTGATCAGTGAGCTTCATGAAGTAGGTTTCTTTGTGAGGCATTGATCTTTACGAAGGGTTGTTTCTCTGTGAGGAGGTGAGATCCCTGAATGGTTGTGCTCTATGAGGCATAGATCTCTATGAAGGGTTGAGCTTTGTGAAGGGGTTTTTCGAAGTTTTGTTTTAAGTATCTCTATTGAGTGGATAGGGCATTCAGTGATCATCTACTCAAGTATTTGATTCAATCAGTGTCTTGTGCTGGACAAATACAAACACTTCAATGCAAATCTATTGAAGCGACCTTCAAGTCAATAAAATGAGTTAAACCTCTCTCATAGTAGTGAGTTAGGTGGAGATTACGGAAGTGTTTTGAGGGAAGCAGTGATTCAACCCTGAACTTTTGTAAGGGCAGTTTTTCTGGAATAGAGTGAATGTGAACAAACCCATGTACTTTACAACTGGTGAAGATTAGTGGATTTAGTTATGACCCAAAGAAATTCGGTGTATACTCCTTGTATGTTTCCCTTTGCGGTGAACCAAGGAAAAGTGTGGTGCTACCTCCTTTTTTTCTTTTAACTTACATATTTAACAAGTTCCTACCAATGTGGGAATAAGATCCATAAATTTAAAAAGAAAATTTTGACACCTTGATTCACCCATTTCCTCTCAGGGTGTTCTGGGGTCCTTCAACTAGCACCAAGGGTATATAATCTCATATGAAAAAGGAAGGAATTACCCTTTTTATTGAATAAGATTGGATGATAAGATGGTAAATCCCTATAACTCCAAATACTAAAAGAAAAAGAAAATTCAAAACACATTCCCACATTCATGTTCAAAAGTATAACTGATACAAGTTATAATGAAAACTCCAATGTAAATTACCAAAATAAAAGATTCTAAGAAGATATAGAAAAAATCTTGGCGCCCAATATAGTAAGGTCCAGCATGGTCCTCAAAGTCCTCCTGGAAGCCTAAAAACGGTTTATATGTGTTGGGTGACTATACAAGTATACTCAGTAGAAAAACTAAAGTTTCCCATGCACACGTGGGGGGACATATTAATGCCCCTATGATAAAATAGTAGAACCTTAAGCTCCTACCAAGTAATACTAACCAGCACAACATCACTAAGGCACACTCACCAAATAGTGCAAGTCATGTCAAGTAATAGTATAAGCACATTGATATTTGGGTTCCCCGCACCACATTCCCACTGGTTGACTGCTTTTCCCTAACGGATAATGTCTTGATGATACCACTCTTCCCATACACAGTCCCACTACCATAACCCACCCACACACATCTGGGCCTCAACCATAGAAAATCTCTCCTATATACACCTGGTTCACAACAACCACACCACTCACCCAAAGACACATGGGCCTCATCCCAAAGATACTTTGGAAAACAAACCCAACCCGCAAACACCTAGGACCCTCATCTAAAATAAACCTTTTCCCAAATAATCTTGGACTATAGTAAGCCTAAATCCATTATAGACTTCTTAGATATACTCGAGCAACAAGATCCGGAAGAGGGTGTGAGGAAGAAAGTCAGTAACCATACATTTATCCTCCCACCAGGATGTTGGGAAAAACACCCTCCCCAATGAAATGAAGGTTTTCGGCACATAGTGCTCAACGAGGGTGGAGTAATTATAGAAATCACAAGAAACTACAATGTTTATATATATAGTTAAGTAAATACTCACCCCAACCTATGGGTTTTTGAAAAAACACCAAACCAAACAAACCACCTTTGATGCCACCCCTAAATGCACAACCAACCACAAAAAAACATGATCCTGAATCCTTTTTATTTAACAAATTACCATTTATTAAGTAATTAGTTTATTGTAATCCATTCAAAAACTATTGAGAAACTAACAACCATATCCATATAAAAAAACAACCAAAACCAGACCTGCAGTCCCACTGCATAATGAGTCTATAACAACACAGCAGTCCCACTGCCAAACATCACTTCACGACCATAACACAACAAAAAGAAGTTCAGCTGCCTACAATTTCATCAACTCTACAATCCATCAATCTCTCAAATAGAGATTCTATCATAGCTCTCCTATATTACCCCACATGAAAATCCCACTATAACTATAATTTCAACCACAACACCGCTACACACCCATACCACTCCCTTGTCACAAAAACAACTCCCATGTCCAACCTTGTACCCACAACCATGCATCACACAAGGTTACAAACTCAACAGAACAAAAAACTAAGCCACACCTATCAACAGGATGTATATATATTCAGATTTTTACCAGAAAGGGTTCTTTAATTCCACTAGATTATAATCATAATGATCATAGAACAGATATGATCTTATGACATTAATTTATTTAACCAAGTATATGTTATTAAGAAGATTTAATATTGCAGCCATTGTTTAAGAATCTCAACAAAATATAACATCCCTTGTGTGCAACAAAGACAACCAAAAACTGTGATTTTCAGAAGGCATATATCCACATCAACTATAATAGAATCAAAGATAACAAATAAAATAGGTGATCAACATCAAAATTATCCATATATATTGTATTATTTACCCATGTAATCATTTAATCAAATCCAATTAATATATATTCCTTGTTTTTAATAAATTTCTCAACCATTCCTCACATGGTATCATTAGAATACCCACCCCACATAATTTACAATTAGAAAGTAGTAAAATAAATACCTACTTATATGATAAAAGTATTTAAGTTCCTCATTTCACCAAGAACATGGAATCATGTGAGTTGTAGGAAATATCTTTAAGAAATACTAAGCATAAAAGGGGCTCTAGCATAGGTGCATGAATCGTCAAAGAAGGAAGGCTCTAGATGCACCACGAGAAATAAAAAGGTATATGGAAAGAATATATCTTGTTTTATGAATGGGAAAGATCCTAAAAGTTGGGGAGAAGATTTCAAAGTACTTGAAAATAGGATTGAGGTTTGACCACATGTCTTAGCAGTTACAATACTGGTGGGATGTTTCAAGATACGATGATTTTAATAATTCCCTTTGGAAATGGTGCATATAGAATAGTGCATGAATATGAGTTGATAAGATACCATTTAATGAAGATAAATATGTAATAGGAGAGAAACTGGAAAAAAACATGGAAAAACTAGAAATGAGTCATTGATGGCTGATTTACCGACACTGAGCCACTAACGGGTGAGATACCAATGTTGAGCCACTGACACTAAGCTACCGACGCAATGGCCTACTGATGCATCAACATACCAAAGCCTCGACCTACTAATAAAATAACCTATTGAAGCCCTGACCTACTGACACAATGACCTATCGACACCCTAACCTACTAACACTAATGCCCTCAACTCACCGATGCTGACACCCTCAACTCACCGACGAGGATTCCCTCGACTCACCAATGTTGAAGCCCTCGACTCACTGACACTGACTCCCTTGACTCACTGATGCCAATGCTATTGACTCACTGATGCTGACTCCTCTAACATGCTGACACACTATCATGCCGACACACTGACATGCTGATGGAAAACTCGAAACTTGGAAAACACTTGGAGTAAGCCACCGACAACTCCCATAACACCTCAAACACCAAATTTTTACAAAGGAAAGGCTTGGGAAAAATTATGGTTATTACATCAGATACCTCACAAATTATTCTCTTCCTCAAGAATTTAAAACTAACTGAGAAGAAAAAAGGTTTGAACAACCATACCTTAACATACATCTTAGGAGTAAAACACCTTGTGTTCTTCTAAATTGTGAGCTAAAACCTCAACATCCAAGGACACGTCTTAGACAAATATCACCTGAACAACTATGCAAAACTACGCCCCATGCTTCCCCAAACAATCACACAAACACCAGGATTGGGGATCTGGTTACTTTTTCCCCACAGTCAAGAGTTTTTACACAAAATCATAGAATAGAAAAATAAATTATCAGACAACATGTTGGGTCAAACATTACATCATACAAAAGGTACAATGAAAACACAAGATCAAAACTCAAAATAGCTATAGGTACTATGCATGAATATGTGCTTCTCGTTCCCAGGTATTGTTATCAAGGCCACCATGTGTATGTACCCAGATCTTCATTTCATGTATGGATCTTATTTTGGGTTGTTTTTTAGGAAAAAGGGAGATTTTGGAAATTTTTTAAGTACATGCAATGTACTCTTGAGTACACGCCATGTACCTGGTTTTCGTGTATAACCCTGTATTGACCATGTAATGGCCAAGTACATGGGAATGTAGGTGACATAAAAAACAGCCTAAATGGGGATCCATTTGAGGCCAATACACTATGTGTACATTAAATGAACATGTTGTGTACTTTTCTTTTTATTTGATATATCAGTACGGGGTCATGTCTCACATCCCAAATTTCCTTCTTTTTCCCGTGTTTTATACAAAAGAGCAATGAGACAGTCTAAAACTTCAAACAAATAATGATTCTCTATCTGATCTCAGATTGAGATGTTGATCGGTGCGTTGGATTCCCACCTGTGAGTTCCCTCTTTCCTTAGAGCCTATCTTCCTAATTACTACCCTCTTATGAGTTATTCAAGGTCGAATGATTTTGAACTTTTTGTAGATATACATTTTTCTTGGCTGATTCAGGGGTCTGCATTCAAGAGTGATCATCATACAACATCATGGTTGGTAGTTTGTGCCTTTATTTGATTTTCTTTGGATTGTATATGCTAAAAGTGTTGAATATCCATGTTTAGGTTATTATTTTTTTTGAATTTAACCTTATTTAAGATATTTTATGGTGTGTTTGATTGAGAAATGGTTGTATGGTTGTGAATAAAGTGTATACCTTGATTATGGATGTGTTTTACCATATTTGATTGATTATGGTTGTTGGGTCTAGAAATCATGTTAGGATGCCTTTTTTTCCATTCCTAGTGTTGTTAGGATGGAATTGATGTTTATATGAGATGCATGTGTTTCAAATTATAAAATTATGAAAAAGGGGGATTGACTATTAGATCTTCTTGAGGTAGGGTCATTTTTGTAAAATTGTTTTTACGATTGACTGGAGGTATTGACTGTGAGAGCTGGTGTGGGGTTATTGACCAGATGGGTTAGACTGTGAGAGCTACCCATAGAGTCATTATTAAATGAATGTTGTACCATAGGGAATTGACTTTGAGAGTAGCCAGAGGGTCATTATATTTTATTGATTCTATGAAGACCAATGGGTATTGACCATGAGATCTACCCAGGTGGTTGTTGGTAATTGATTAGTGCTATGTGGGACTAAATGGGTTAGACTGTGTGTGATTTCCTAGAGGGTCATTATTATATATTGAATTTATGATATGTGAAACCATAGGGGGTTAGATAGTGAGAAAATACCCATAGGGTTGCTTTTGAATGATTTAATAATTGTGATGAGTCTGTCAATCCAAAGAACAAGCTTGGACTCGGTCTTACTTGATTGTTTACTATTTTTTTATCTATGTTACTCTGCCTATGAGTTCATAGTTTCCCTACTATCACACCCAGGGCCCTTACTTCTAGTCGGAGGCCTCTAGAATTTGGGGAAATGTTCTTGAGGCAATGTGACCAACCAGGTATGGGGACCGTTGAGCGGCACCCGGATCTGTAACATTACAAAGTCATATCATATGAGTTTCTTTTCTACTTTGTCTTACTATTTGGAGCCTATAGGCAGAGATAGAATGGAATGTGTAGTTAGTAATAAGTTGTTATTAGGAGTAGTTAATCCATGAATAGGGAAAATCCAATTTACCTCAATTATTTCAATTTTCTAGTTTATCAATTATTATAGATGATTTGATTTCATTGTTGGGTGATTCACTTGTATTGTGTTGTTAACATTGATATTATTGAGGTTTTATTTTTCTTTTAACCCGATGAGATGAGGTTATGACATCTCATTCATCATATAGGCACTTTCAAGATATCACATGTCATGCATTCTTGTCATGGCATTTAGGATGCATCACTGATTGCATGTTGTTGTGATAGATGTTGTGCTAGATATGCATGTTGCTGTGATATATTTCATGATAGAATACCTACAATTTTTATAGGGTATTGAAAATTGTAAAGTTTCATTTGTATGGATGAAAAACTTTGGTCCTTGAGGTGTAATGGTCCCTTCTAGATTGGAATTTTGTGGATTATGTTTGAACCTTAATTTAATTTTTTCATGTTGTGATACGAATAAGGATTCCAAACTTTTATTTTTTGGGAGTATGGGCTCTCAGAGGTCAAGATTTATCATTAATTTGAAAATGTTTTACGTTTTAAGGGTTCCAGAGAAGTTTCAAGGGCCTACTATTCAGAAACCCAGACAACACATTGTGTGGTGTTATGAACACATGCCATGTGTTCTTCTATTCTGGAAGAAATAACTTTTCTTAAGTACACTCTGTGTACTGTATGTACACACCGTGTAGTCTTTAACAATGCGACTGACTATGTGAGAAGAGACATAGGGTTGGGAAACTTTGATAGAACCCACAATGTCTAGATTTGACTTGTCATGTTCTAAAGAATCGTGTATCCAGCTATGTGACCAACGACATGGGTGGAGAAACTTAGGTTGTAAAAACCATGTCCTTTTTATGCACATTGTGTAGTGTCCACCGTGTAACATGTCACGTGAACAATGTCAGGGGTCAATGGGACTTAATTGGTACATGTTGTGTCTAGGGTGAACACGTCGTGTAGTGTTGCATCGGCACACCCAATGTTGTTTAGCCATGTAGAAGTAATTGGGCAGGAGGGAAGATTCAAGTACACATCGTGTCTCAAGAGGCGCGGGCTGTTTGTAAGGGGTGTTACATGAGCAGGTTGGGAAGAGATATACACCCATGTATGGCTTAAAGGGAACATGTCGTGTGGTGGTTTTACACGTCGTGTTTCCCTTTTTCTGTAAAACATGAATTATTTCTTCTCTTGTTCCATTATTTCACTTCTAATATGTTTTCCTTGATAATTTTGAAATATTTTGTACTCTTGACCTTGTGGATTCATGCCATCAAGACGTCCTTCGGTTGTCTACCAGGTGAACTGTGATGACCAGGCACCAAAAATGATAGATCAGGGACTACTAGAAGATCCTCCTGCCATGCCCGTCTTGGCACCAGCTGTTCTACCAGATGCAGGTGCTGATGCACAGTTCTATAAAGGATTTTTTAGGATGTTATAGACCTTTTAGAGAGCACCACATCCTGCCTTGTCTATGGAAAAGCTGACATGGGTGTTCCAGCAGTAGCATCCTCCCACTTTTTCTATGTATGGAGGACTATAGGCTGAAGAGTTGTGGTTGGAGGCCATTCTAGATTTCTTGCAGCGTCTAGGGATGCCTCAAAAGAGGAGTGTGAAGCTTGATACGTACATTCTATGTGACTCTTACAATATATTTTGGGGTGTTATCTCATAGTTGGGACAACATTGGGATATGGTTTCTTAAGAGTTTCAAAGGATCTTCAATGGCTATTTCTATCCCGAGATGTTGAGGGCCAATAGATCCTAACAGTTCATGAATTTGGAGCTGGGAACTCTTTCAGTAATGGATTACTCTTGTTGTTTTACATAACTTCATCACTTCACACCTATTTTGGGGGGTGATGAGTTATCTTTGGCTAGGGGATTTGCAGATGGTCTCAATTATGACATCTGATCACAGGTAAATTTCTTCAGAATGACTTTGATGATGACTATAGTGAACTAGGCGCTGATTACTGAGCGTAATCTGAGGGAGTTGGGAGGTGTGAGCTCGGGCGGTTCTGCATCTAGGGATGGAACTCTTTTGATAGATATCAGGAAGAACCTTAGAGAGAATTTATGTGATGTTTCTTTAGGTATCCAGGTGGTATGATTCCAGTGAGGTATTAGTGGGCACACGAGACCACATTGCCCAAGAGACCCAGTTGAGTGCTGATCTTTCGGAAAGATGGGTCATCATTATCATTTCTACTAGGTGTTTTCACTAGTAGTGAGTGATAAGGGTTCTATTATAACACCACATTCAAAAGCTGGACCACCAGTTTCTCATCATTTAGGGAATTGTAGTTTTTCCATCCATTCAAGATGAGGATGAGGTCTTGGTAGTGGTAGTTAGGCTTTAGGTTTTTAGTGACTGTAGGGTGGATCAGCTTAGGGTAGTTAGTCAGGGTCACATGGATATGGAATAGTTCATATTTTTGCAGTGGAGTAGACCTAGTAGGAGCAGGATCCTAGACCCTCTACAGTTAGAGGTACGATTCTATTTGCCTCAGTTTTAGCTTCCACTCATTTTGATACAGGGCCTTCCCATAGTTTTATATTAGTTACCATTGTGGAGAGAATTTGGATATGTATCTTTACTTTTGAGAATGTTATGATTCCATACACTCTATTGGGGATTAGGAAGACTAGTTTACTTCAGTGCAAGGAGTTCCCACTTGAGGTTGTTATGTGTCACTTCTTATAGGACCTCTATGTCTTAGAGATGACATTCTTCGATTTCATTATCATAATGGACCGGTTGGTCTCCTTTCAGGACTTTGTTGACTTTTATCTCTATAGGTTGAGTTTCACATCACTAGGATGTAGGTATTTTCTACACAAGGGAGAATGGGATGTTCAGGCAAGTATAGATAGACCAGAGCATCTTGGGTTTTGAGGAATTACAGCCTAGATTGATAGTTTATATTTGGATGACTAGAGGACTTTATAGGTGGAATTTTCTCTAGTGGTGGAATATTTCAGGTATGTCTTCTCAAATTACTTTCTAAGTTTACCTCTAGAAATATAGGTAATTTCCTCTATTGATATTGTTATAGGAGTAGAAACGGTGTCCATTTCTCCCTATAGGATGGATATACCAGAGTTACAAGAGCTCAAGAAGTAGTTAGAGGAGTTTCATGCAAAGGGTTTCATCAGACCCAATACTTCCCTTTGGGGTTGGCATATCCTATTTGTGATGATGGTGGATCGTACGCTTATAATTTTTTGGAAAATTGAAAGCTGAACCAGTTGACGGTCAAGAACCAATGTCCCTTGCTAAGGATTGATGATCTTTTTGATCAACTTCGAGGAGCTTGGGTGTTCTCAAAGATTGAATTGAGATCCATTTATCATCAGTTCTGCATTAAACCATTAGATATACCTCTTACAAACTTCTGGAGTAGGAATGGTCTATATAAGAATGTTGTTATTTCATTCGGTCTCACGAAAATGCTATAAGTTTTCATGGAACTGATGAACCTAGTGTTCTATCCTTACTTGGACTCTTTTGTGGTTGCTTTTTGTGGATGATGTCTTGGTCTACTCTCACAGTCAACATGACCATGCCACCCATTCATAGATCGTATTGAGTACACTAAGAGAGAATCAGTTATATGATCAGCTCTCAAAATTCCACATTTACAAAGGCCAGATTCACTTATTGGGTCATGTTATCTCATAGACATAAGTATCATTAGACCCAGAGAAATTGAGAGAAGTAGTTTCTTGGGAGCAGCCGAAGAACGTCTTTGAGGTACAAAGTTTTCTAAGGATGGTTTGTTACTAGATACACTTTATACAGGACCTTTCATGTTTAATAGTGCCACTAATGGGCCTGACTAAGAAGGTTGAAAAGTTATTGTGGACAGATTCCTACGATTCATCCTTTCAAGAGCTAAAAGGGAGTTTGACTTCAGCACCGATACTAGTTTTTCCTGAGCTGGGAAAGAGTTACACCATTTTCAATGATTTGTCAAGTATCGGGCTGGGAGTAGTGCTTATTAAAGGGGAAGAATTCATTTTGTATGGATCTCAACAGTTGATTCCACATGAGAGAAATTACTCAACGCACAATCTCGAGTTAGCTGATGTTCTGAATTCTTTGCCTTGTTGGAGACATTATCTTTTGAGAGAATATTTTTTGGCAAACACTAACCAAAAAAGTCTCAATTATATATTTACTCAATGGGATCTGAATTTGAGACAGTGAAGGTGGGTTGAGTACCTTCAGCATATTGACTTTGAGATTGTCTACATGCTTGGTAAAGGCAACACAGTAGCTAATTTGTTGAGCTGGAGGACATAGATACATGCAGTTCAGAAGGCCAGTAGTGAGTGGAATCTTATGGATCTATTCTTTGAGATGCATTTGGAGGTGCACGAAAAATAGGGGCAGACTATTCTTTCATCTATAGTTGTTACCTCTATTCATTTGGATCGAGTGTGAATGAGGATGCTATCAGATTCTAAAGGCCTAGACCAATGGTAGAGTGTGTTAGGAGAGGACCCTACTCCTAGATGGACCATATGTGAGGATGAGGACTTGCATTTTCATGGGTGTGTATGGGTATTAGCCAACATGTGTGAGGATTTGATGCGAGATTTTCATTCCTCGGTTTGGGCAGTTCATCCTGGTGTCACCAAGACATATCGAGATATACACTGTCAGTATTGGTGGAATGGTATGAAGAAGAATGTAGATAGTTTTGTTATGAGATGTTCCACATGTCAGTAGGTGAAGACAGAGCATCAGTGACTGGCATGGCTTTTATAGTAGTTACCCATTCTCGAGTGGAAGTGGAATGATGTCACGATGGATTTTTTGATAGGTTTACCGAGGTCACCTCGAGGGAATGATGTAGTTTGCGTTATCATTGGCAGAATCACGAAGGATTCACACTTCTTACCGATTAAGGAAAGTTTCAGTGCTGATGATCTAGGAAGGTTTTACATTCAAGAGATTGTACATTTTCATGGGGTTCCACGCTCTATTGTTTCAGACATGGATGAACAGTTTACATCTCGTGTTTGGTAGGGACTACAGAGGGATTTGGGTACATAGGTACCTTTGAGTACAGATTACCATCCACAGATAGATGTCCATTCTGAGCGCACGATTCATGTTTTGGAGGAAATGCTTTGAACATTCATCCTATATTTCTGGGAGTCTTGGGAGAGACACATACCCCTCATGGAGTTTTCCTACAATAATAGTTTTTCAGTGATGATTCAGATGGAACCTTATAAGGATTTATATAGTTGGTCATGTCGATCACCCCTATGTTGGTTGGAGGTAGGAGAGGCAGCTATGTTGGGACTATGTCTTGTCGAGGAGAAAACTGAGCAGGTGGAGTTGATTTAGAAGAGAATGGCTACTACATAGTCTTGTTAGAAATATTATGTTAATTGATGGAGACACTACTACAACTTGGCCCTTTATCGGCGCTGAAAACTGGCATTAATAGTGCTAGAAAAGTGCTGTTAATGCCAGCGTAGATAAAGGGGGGTCCCCTTAATCAGTGCTCCGAGAAGCGCTGATATAGGAGGCCTTTATCAGTGCTAAAAAATCACTGATAAAGGGTGTCCTTTATCAACGCTTTTTTAGAACTGTTAAAGGTCTACTATATCGGCGCATGTCGGAGTGCTGATAAAGGACCCCCTTTATCAGTGCTCCTCTAGCACTGTTAAAGGTTTCCTTTATCAGCGCTCAAAACAGCGCTGATAAAGGCACCATCGCCTGCACCTACAAAACAGAACCTAAAAACCTGCACACCAGAATACCTGCACAAAGTAGCACATGCACACATGTACACCATAGCACCCGCACACAATATTTTGATCGACAATGGTATATACATTTACATAACATCATGAATAAAAAAACACATTGCTATATACATTTCATGCACTGTTTTACATGGTTACAATTACAATTATTCAAAAGCAGTTATAAACATTCATGTTTCATCCTTTGATATCTGTGATTTGCTCTCGACGGTATTTGTTGCTGAACAAAGCATTTGAACACAAGGAAAAAAATTCACCTATATAAGAAAACAAATATTATGTTAGTAATGCAATAATGAAAGAAATTAAAACAGTAATATGAAAGAATACATTAATATGGAAATGTGAAACTAAAATATGAAATTTTAAACTCAAATGTTTTCATTTTCAAAACAATGAAAGGGAATAATGTAAAATCAATATGTTTTTGATTGATTTATCTCATATAATAAATATTGATTCTTTATACAATGAAAAGCTTTACCGGACACACTGTGCATCGGATTGAGGTGCAGTCGATTTGTACATGTCACAAATGACTCATGGATCGTTTTCCTAAAGTTTAAAAACAATACAAACTCATTTTCTTGGTATTTCGTATGCCAGTAGTGTTTTTTTCCAAAGATTATCTCAATTTTAAACTGAAAACACACAATTTCAGCCATACTGGTCACACCGTGCATCGGATTGAGGTGCGGTCGATTCGTACACGTCACAAATGACTCGTGGATCATTTTCCTAAAGTATCAAAACAATCTGAACTGGTTTTCTCAGTATTCCATATGTTAGTAGTGTTGTTTTTCAAAGTTTATCTCAATTTGAAACTGATATCAGACACTTTTAGCCATACCGGTCACACCATGCATCGGATTGAGGTGAGGTTAATTTTTATACGTCACAAATGACTCATGGATCATTTTCCAAAAGTATCAAAATAATACGAACATGTTTTATCGGTATTCCGTATGTCATTAGTGTTTTTTTATAAATTTTATCTCAATTAGAAACTGATATCAGACACTTTTATCCATACCGTTCACACCGTGCATCAGATTGAGGTGTGGTTAATTTGAACACGTCACAAATGACTCATTTATCATCTTCCTAAAGTATAAAAACAATCCAAATGTGTTTGCTCAGTATTTCGTATGTCAGCAGTGTTGTTTTCCAAAGTTTGTCTCAATTTGAAACTGATATCAGACACTTTTAGCCATACCAGTCACATCGTGCATCGGATTGATGTGCGATTGATTTTTACACATCACAAATGACTCTTGGATAATTGTACTAAAGTATCAAAATAATCCAAACACATTTTCTCAGTATTCCGTATGTCAGTAGTGTTGTTTTCTAATGTTTATCTCAATTTGAAACTGATATCATACACTTTTAGCCATACTGATCACACCGTGCGTCGGATTGAGGTGTGGTCGATTCATAAACGTCACAAATGACTCATGGATCATTTTAATAAAGTATCAAAACAATACGAACGTGTTTACTCGGTATTCCGTATGTCAGTAGTGTTGTTTTCCAAAGTTTATCTCAATTTGAAACTGATATCATACACTTTTAGCCATACTGGTCACACCATGCGTCGGATTGAGGTGCAGTCGATTCATACACATAAAAAATGACTCATGGATAATTTTCCTAAAGTATCAAAACAATACGAATGTGTTTTCTTGGTATTCTTCACGTTAGTAGTGTTGTTTTCCAAATTTTATCTCAATTTGAAACTGATATCAGATACTTTTAGCCATACCGGTCACACCGTGTGTCAGATTGAGGTACGGTCGATTCATACACGTCAAAAATAACTCACGGATCATTGTCCTAAAGTATCAAAACAATCCGAATGCATTTGATCGGTATTACATATGTTAGTAGTGTTGTTTTCTAAAGTTTGTGTCATTTCAAAATGATATCAGACACCTTTAGCCATACCGGTCACACCGTGCATAGGATTGAGATGCGGTTGATTCATACATGTCTCAAATGACTCAGGGATTGTTGTCCTAAACTATCAAAACAATCCGAATGCATTTTCTCAGTATTTTGTATGTCATTAGTGTTGTTTTCTGAAGTTTATCTCAATTTGAAACTGATATCAAACACTTTTAGCCATACCGGTCACACCGTGTGTTAGATTGAGGTGCGATAGATTCGTACAAATCAAAAATGCCTCATGGATAGTTTTCCTAAAGTATCAAAACAATATGAACGCATTTGCTTGGTATTTCGTATGTCAGTAGTGTTGTCTTCCAAAGTTTATCTCAATTTGAAACTGATATCAAACACTTTTAGCCATACCGGTCACACCGTGTGTCGGATTGAGGTGTGGTCAATTCTTACACATCACAAATGACTTGTGGATCATTTTCCTAAAGTATCAAAACATTACAAATGTGTTTTATCGGTATTCCGTATGTCATTAGTGTTGTTTTCTAAAGTTTATGTCATTTTCAAACTCATATCAGACACTTTTAGCCATACTGATCACACCGTGCGTCGGATTGAGGTGTGATTGATTCGTACACGTAAAAAATGACTCATGGATCATTTTCCTAAAGTATCAAAGCAATCTGAACACGTTTTCTCGGTATTCTGTATGTCAGTAGTGTTGTTTTCCAAAGTTTATCTTAATTTGAAACTAATATCAGACACATTTAGCCATACCGGTCATATCGTGCATCGGATTGAGGTGCAGTGAATTTTCACACATCACAAATGACTCGTGGGTCATTTTCCTAAAGTATTGAAACAATCTGAAGGAATTTGCTCAGTATTCCATTTGTCTGTAATGTTGTTTTCTAAAGTTTATCTCAATTTGAAACTGATATCAGACACTGTTAGCCATACCGGTCACACTGTGCATCATATTGAGGTGTGGTTGATTCATACACGTCACAAATGACTTGTAGATCGTTTTCCTCAAGTATCAAAACAATATGAACACATTTTCTTGGTATTCCTTATTTTAGTAGTGTTGTTTTCTAAAGTTTATCTCAATTTGAAACTAATATCAGACACATTTAGCCATACCGGTCACACTATGCGTCGGATTGAGGTGTAGTCGATTATTACACGTCACAAATGACTCATGGATCGTTTTCCTAAAGTATCAAAACAATCCGAATGCTTTTTCTTGGTATGAAGTATGTCAGTAATGTTGTTTTCAAAAGTTTATCTCAATTTGAAACTGATATCAGACACTTTTAGCCATACCTGTCACACCTTGCGTCGGATTGTGGTGCGGTCAATTCATACTCATCAAAAATGACTCGTGGATCATTGTCCTAATGTATCAAAACAATCCGAATGCATTTTCTCGGTATTCCGTATGTCAGTAGTGTTGTTTTACAAAGTTTATCTCAATTTTAAACTGATATCAGACACTTTTAGCCATACCGGTCATACCATGCGTCGGATTGAGGTGGGGTCAATTTTTACATGTCAAAAATGACTCTTGAATCGTTGTCCTAAAGTATCAAAACAATCAGAATTCATTTTCTCAGTATTATGTATGTCAGTAATGTTGTTTTCTAATGTTTAGGTCATTTTCAAAATGATATCAGACACTTTTAGCAATACCAGTCACACCGTGTGTTGGATTGAGGTGTGGTCGATTCGTACACGTTATAAATGACCCATGGATCGTTTTCCTAAAGAATCAAAACAATCTGAATGAATTTTCTCATTATTATGTATGTCATTAGTGTTTTTTTCTAAAGTTTATCTCAATTTGAAACTAATATCAGACAATTTTAGCCATATCGGTCACACCGTGCATCATATTGAGGTGTGATCAATTCGTGCATGTCAAAAATGACTCATGGACTGTTGTCGTAAAGTATCAAAACAATACGAATGCATCTGCTTGGTATTCCGTATGTCAGTAGTGTTGTTTTCCAAAGTTTATCTCAATTTGAAACTGATATCAGACACTTTTATCCATACCGGTCACACCGTGCATAAGATTGAGGTTCGGTCAATTCGAACACATCACAAATGACTCGTGGATCGTTGTAATAAGGCATCAAAACAATCTAAACACGTTTTCTCAATATTCTGTATGTCAGTAGTGTTTTTTTCTAAAGATTATGTCATTTTCAAACTGATATCAGACAATTTTAGGCATACTTGTCACACCGTACGTTGGATTTAGGTGAGGTTGATTCGTACACGTCACAAATGACTCATGGATTGTTCTCATAAAGTATCGAAATAATCCAAACGTATTTTCTTGGTATTCCGTATGTTAGTAGTGTTGTTTTCCAAAGTTTATCTCAATTTGAAACTGATATCAGACACTTTTAGCCATAACGGTCACACTCTGCGTCGGATTCGTTTGCGGTCGATTCGTACACGTCACAAATGACTCATGGATCATTGTCCTAATGTATCAAAACAATTTGAACCTGTTTGCTTAGTATTTTGTATGTCAATAGTGTTGTTTTCCAAATTTTATCTCAATTTGAAACTGATATCAGCCACTTTTAGCAATACCGGTCACATTGTACATCGGATTGAGGTGTAGTCGATTCATACACGTCACAAATGACTTTTGGATCATTTTCCTAAAGTATCAAAACAATCTGAATGCATTTTCTCAGTATTCCGTATGTCAGTAGTGTTTTTTTCTAAAGTTTATCTCAATTTAAAACTGATATTAGACACTTTTAGCCATACCGGTCACACTGTGCGTTGGATTGAGGTGCAGTCGATTCGTACACATAAAAAATGACTCATGGATAATTTTTATAAAGTATTAAAATACGAACGTGTTTTCTTGGTATTCCGTATGTCAGTAGTGCTGTTTTCTAAATTTTATCTCAATTTGAAACTGATATCAGACACTTTTAGCCATACCGGTCACACCATGCGTCGGATTGAGGTGAGGTCAATTTTTACACATCACAAATGACTCGTGTATCGGTTTACTAAAGTATCAAAACAATCTGAACACATTTTCTTAGTATTACGTATGTCAGTAGTGTTTTTTTTCAAAGTTTATCTCAATTTGAAACTGATATCAGACACTTTTAGCCATACCGGTCACACCATGCGTCGGATTGAGGTGCGGTCGATTCATACACATCACAAATGACTCATGGGTCGTTTTTCTAAAGTATCAAAACAATCTGAATGCATTTTCTCAGTTTTCCGTATGTCACTTATGTTGTTTTCTAATGTTATGTCAATTTCAAACTGAGTAGTATAAATTCACTAATCTAAGGATATGAAACATAAGAAAGGGAGATCATATATGATAAATAATTTTAAATGGAGATATCAATGACCATATAAAGATAACATAAGTATTAGGAATTCACCTTTATTGTCCTATTTGTTTACATTTTTCCATCAGGCACGCTTCCCATTCGTTTCTAAACACATTTATATCATCTTCTGAGTAAGATTTTTTGCGACAGTCATAGTAGTACTGAAAAATATAAATAAACAATGGATTAATAATTATTTTAAATTAAGTAGCAATTATTTACAAAAATACCTCTTTAGGGATGCTAGTTTGTTCATGAAATATGATCTCTTTCATAAATTTACAAACATAATAACCACAGTCCTTGTTGTTTGTTTGTTTTGGACACTGTAGAAACATAGAGAAAAATAAGTAATTTGTTTTGATATGTATTTGGATAGTGAAATATAATTATATATACCCAGATAGTTCTCCATTTGTGGATCTTGTGGGAATTGTATTCCTTATGCCCTAGATTCATTCCAGCCTTTAGATGATATTCATACACCACCCTATCATAAATAAATCCTCATTAAAACATAATATAAATTATATAACTAGATATTTAGTCCTAAAATGTTAGATCAAGTGTATTACAAATTGAAAATCGTCATCATGTGTGGTCGGTTAGTTGGATATCCATGCAGTGAATCCAGAAAATAAATCTTTGGAGTATCCAAATTGACTACAATGAGCATCCAATGTTCCCTAAAAACACAAAAAAAAAATAAGTACTGATAGAAATGAAAATATAATTGATATGATTAAAATGTAGAGTTTGACCCCTGAAACGTTGGTATTAAAAAGAGTCTGTCAGTCGTAATTCTGATTTGAAACATTCTGAGCAGATTTCACATTAATTCAGCCTGAAAATTAGAATATATTTCTTCTCGTTGTGTAGAAATGGTGTGAGGACTAACGAGTCCAAATTTGTATTCATGGGAAAATCCCTTCAATTGTTTTTCATATATACTCCTGTGGAAAATATGAGATGTATTTAGCCATAATTATCAAATTATATCATCTTCTATAAAATCAAATCATGAAAACATACCTCATGTATACATTTATAACTGAGGCACCTAGCCAATCGTATGTGATGATCTCAGAAACAGCATCTGCACAAACGAAATCTAATGTTTCCTCTCCGTACATATCTTTTTCACAAACAATTGTGTGACTCTTGCCATCTTTCATTTTCGTATCCACATGAGCTTGCAATGATATTAAATGTGGATATAGAATGGACGGGGTGAACGCGCTCTCAATAAATCTTTTTGATTGGTTGGTTGATCCATTGTTGGATCCACTCTTTAATTTTACCTCCTCCATTTTATCCTTTTGTAATAACATTCATCGGTTCAGCCATTTTCTAATTTAATGTTAAAGGTTCTGCT
Source organism: Viscum album (assembly GCA_963277665.1). NCBI lineage: Eukaryota > Viridiplantae > Streptophyta > Magnoliopsida > Santalales > Viscaceae > Viscum > Viscum album. The sequence goes on along the minus strand of OY728141.1, from coordinate 1,582,987,549 downwards.
TGAAAATGAATTGGTAATTAATACCTCCTGGTCGACATGTTTTTTTACAAGATTCAATGGCCATGCAATGAATGTTCCAACATCTTTTTCCACCGTATGAATGTCGTCGTCATAATTTGGCATGGGTAGCTCAGTGCTCGACTCATAAGCTACGTTAATCGACACTTTTACATGACCAGTTAGAATTGGTCTGGAGTGTAGCATGTCATTCTGCATATTGAACATTGTACCCCTCGCTACAAGGTGATGGGTGGGAGTTGACAGATATAAATCACAATCATTTTCACGATATAGAATATCATTAAATGAAAGGTATCAGTGTCTATGTGATTCACATTTCACAGAAAAAAACATTATAACATTGATTACCTCAGTTAAGTCAGGTCTTTGAGTGGAATGGATCGCCTCAAAGCTGGTGAGGGGTGGATCTTCTCGCGCGGGTTGTTCTTGAGTTGTTTGTTCTCTTCGCCTCTCCTCCATCAAACTCTTTAGCATCTCTCACTGAGTTTGGAATATTTCTTCAAGGGTAGCTACTCTATCCCTCATTACATGCAATTCTTTAGTTTGTTCATCCTCTTTTTTTTAAATATGCCCGGGGTGACACCCCAAAACCCACACCTCTGATGTGAACATACTATTCTGGCTGTTTCAAGGCCGTTGAAAGTATGTCTGCATCCGGTGCGGGTGTTGTTGATTCCTGTGACTATGTCAAATAGAAAATATGGAAAAATAAGTAATCGTCATTATGTAATAGTGATTTAAAGCAAAACAAGTTTATATTATGTCATACTTACACATGTTTCCCATGCTTTTTTGTGTTTTAATCTATCAGTTTCCCCTCTTTATTAACACGAGCCTCCTTCCATAGCACATGGTATGGAATGGAAGTGACTTGAGATTTTTCTTCATCAATCTGCATATAAATAGAGAAACATAGTTACAGTTTTTTTTTATGTCACATAAAATTATTACAGTACTTTTAAAATACGTACCAATTGTTTTTCAATTGAAGCGTACCCCATCCTTTCTTTACGGTAGGGGTACGCTGTTTTTTCTACCCATTCTTTATTTTCAGCACTGAGTTGCTGTTTCATAAATAAAAACCGGTCAATCAACGTGATGAATACAACCAACATTACACAACGTGTAACCAAACACAATGTACTTGAATTTTTTTTTCACATGATGGTTGTAAAATGCGTCCCACGTTCCTTAGGATATCAAGTGTGTATAAAGAGGAGGCGAGTGCAGCTTGATTTTCCCTTCGGCATCTTTCAGATGATGTTTCGTTAAAATGGTGCGACAGCCTCTATGAATCCTTCATTCCAATATTAAAACATATTCTTTTTGTAAAACATCTACTATAAATGCACTCTGTAAGAGACGATGAAGGGTTAGTCAATATTTCAGTATTTTATTTTATTTTAATAAATTAAATAGATGATATCGTAATGTTACCATAATATCTTCCCACATTAATGTTTTCAACCCACTGAAAATATGGTTCCACGACTCTACATCAATCAACACGCGTTGTCGAGTGGTGATTCCAATGTAGCTACTAAACATGGCTTTGTTGTGGTTTACATGCTGGCCTAGTTTATTCCACCCCACCTCATATTTGATGCCTTTTGCTTTTGCCTTAAGGATTCTGGCTAAAACTGTCAAACTACGGTGCACCTGTTTTTTTGTGTTGTTGGGGTTTCATCTCCTACCATTTCCTCGGTTTCTATATCATCATTATGCTTCTCCGAAGTGCTAGCATCGGCACTGGGACTAGCTGCAACAGGTTGAGAGACCTATTGTACCTCAGTAGTTGGACCAGTTGCAATAGGTTGAGAGACTTGTTGCCTCTCAGTAGTGGGACCAGCTACAATAGGTTGAGAGATGGGTTGTGTCTCGGGATTGGGTGCATCAGCAGGTGAAGAAGTCATTATCTGCAGAACTGGTTTAAAATTTAATTTAGATCACATAAAAGAAGCAACGAACAGATAATAACATAATGTAACACAATCTATATTATAATAAAAATCAATAACCTGATTATTAAACTCTCTCTTTTTTAAAGGCTGAAGGGATTTGACCCCTTTATCAACTAACCATATCCCTTCATTGTGGTCTTCTCTGACATACAAAATGTCATCTACATTGGAACCACTATGAAATGATTGAGAAGTCCCAATGAAAGGGTCATCATCCGTTGAATTTTCATCTAACCCTTCAGCTGTTTTGGTCAATAACAGAACGATTTACCAGTTTTAATTTGTGGGATATGGAACATAAAATACTTGCACTGGCTGTGATGCCATTATAAACGGTTTGTCTTTCTCCCCTTCCTTACTGAAATCAACTTTCATGAATCCCAAATCATCTATTTTAACAGCACTCCTATTATCAACCCACTTGAATTGAAATATCGAAACTTGAAATTCTATATAATCCAACTCCCATATTTGTTTGATGATTCCAAAGTATGACATATTCGCATAAATTAGATTTCTATCCTTAGCACCAAAAACATGCATTACTTCAGCCACAAGTGTAACCCCACTATTCTGTATGGTACTGTCATCATCATGTTAATTAGTATAAAATGTATAACCATTAACTACATAAGAATTGTAAGATAATGCATACACACATGGTCCTCCGGTTAGCCATCGAAGTCATTCTGAAATTGACTCTAGATTTTCATCTGACTTCTTAAAAATATGATCTCGAAACCATCCTATAATCTGTCGATTATGTGTATCTGATATCCATTTTCAGCCCTATATGGATTCAAATGCCTAATAATTGCTTTGTGGATTTCAACATATGGGTCAACGTCAAAACTATTTTGCAAAACATAAAGGTGGGCCTGCTCCCGATCTGTAATATTGATTGTGACAACCTTACTTCCAGAACTTTCTTCACCCTCAAGCCACCTAGTGTGATGAGATTTCAGTAAGCCAATGCTTTCTACACCAGACAAGTATTCGGTACAGAATTCAACGTCTTCCTCAATAATATATCGCTCTACAATACAACCCTCTGGATGACTTTGATTTTTGACATACCCTTTCAAAATATTCATATACCGTTCAATGGGGTACATCCATCTATAATGTACAGGACCACATAGTCGAATCTCTCTCACCAAGTGGACAATCAACTGAACCATCATATCAAAAAATAAAGGCGGGAAGAACATTTCTAATTCACATAATATGACGACAATTTCTTTTTCCATAGCTGGCAATTTCGCCAGGTCTATAACTTTGCTGCATATAGCTTTGAAGAAGAAACGCAGTTTTGTTAATGTATGGAAAACATTCTTGGGGAAAATGCAACGTAAAGAAATTGGAATGAGATTTTGCATCAAAACATGACAGTCATGTGATTTCAGACCTTTTAACTTCAAGTCACTAACTGACATGAGGTTACTGATATTTAATGAATACACCTCTGTAACCTTTATGTCATTCAAGAAGTTGGAAAACTAATATCTCTCCTGCCTGGAAATAGTATAAGTGGCAGGAGGAAGAAATGTTCATTTTTCACCCATCACTGGTGCCAACTCTTCTCGTATTCCCATCTCAACCATGTCCAACCTAGACTTAATTGTAGAGACCTGAAGCCTGACTAACATGGACATTACATTACATTTGTGGAATACTTAGTAAATTACAAAAAAAACACACACACAAGGATCGTAATAGTTTAGTGTCTTTGGAAACTCGGAACGTAATCTTCTAATCGTGGTGAAAGATCTTCAATATCTCCCATAAAGATCTTCCATTTTTTTTACCTAAAACCTTTCTTTATATCCTGGGGAAAAGAAAACATAAAAGGGTGAGCTCAAATGCTCAGTAAGGGTAAACAAAAGAAAAATCAATCACATCATATTCATAAGAACATAATTTTTGGAAATCTTAACCTGCAAAAAAGAGCATAACTTCATAGCATGGGATAAATCATAACAGTTAAATGTAATCACAATAATCATAACATAAAACATGAAACTTTGTGGAATACACACATAATCATAGAGAATCATTTCTTGTTAGTCAAGACTCATTTCCAAGACTATCTTAGTGGACAAAGTCCCTTTCTGAACCGAGTCACCCTTGTTCCAGTCCTGTTTCACTGAACCGGTATAACCTACCGTTCCATCCATGTCTATCTCATGAGATATAAAATCTTTACCCAATGCATTGGAGGGAGATATAGGTCCCACCCATCTCATAATGATTCCATTCTTATGTGTTCCACAAAATCATAAATCATACATCATTGCATAACCCATGTAATAAAATGGGATTCTTAAACATCATGCCATCATAATCCATAAACAATTGATATCATTTAATCAGAAGAAAATTGAAACCATTTAAATCATAGAGACATTTTACTTGAAACATACATATCAAATAATGTCATCTTAAATGTAAAATAGTTTTGAGAAAAACACTTGAAATGAATTCTTGAGGAAAATATCCTTTCTTCTTTAAAATCATTTTCTTTTCACAAAATTCCATGCAATTTTAAAATATAATGGTTTTGTTGAAAATAATCATGCAATATTGTAGAGGATGCTTCTTAAAAATGAGGTTATATGAAACCGTAAAAATCCCTTCACGCCGTATAAGTTAAGAATAACATTCTCCTCGAACTTTTGTCGGAAAAGTCAAAAAGTACCTTATATGGTAACCAAAGGAAAGATTCCATTCATACAATGTGGTAAAAAGTCAATAAAGGGTAAAAATGACTTTAAACATTCATGGAATAATGGTAAACATTTTATAAAAACATTTTTATAAAACATGGTCATGGATGATAAACGTAACCCCAGTAAATACTTACGTATAAGCAATCTCGGATAAAAATGAGATTGAAAATTTATCCCTTACCTTAGGTCCGACTTTCTTTGTACGTGTCCGAACCTTCTATATAATGATTTAAATAATGTTATTGACTTATTACAGAATCATATTCATTGTTATGATATCATATATGGTTCACTTATGACTTTATATTACCCGTTCTTTTGTAAATTCCATGTTAAAGAAGCGTTTTGGGTAAAATCATTTCATTTATCGTTGGTGTTTAGACTTGTTGTTCTTGACATTATTATTACTTATATCATGATTTACTTACTTCCAGAATATAAATTATGATTTATATATCATATATATTCAGTCTATATATATATAATGGATAGATAAATGAAATGAAACACACCGTTCATGGAGACGGTAGTCCGTACGTACGCATGAACGCTGCTTTCCTTTCCATATTATCTTGAATGGAAGTAAGTAGATGAAATATATATATATATATATATATACATAAATCCAATAGATTTAACATGTCATATATTCCATTATTATTCATTATATATACTTTATAATCATTCTGGAATGGTTAACATGGATAATGAATCTCATCGCGTCGTGGAGACGGTAGTCCGTACGTACGCACGAGTGATGATATCGTTCCCATGGTCGTGGAATTGTGTTTAAGTGTATGTATACTATTTCATTATCAATATCACTTTATAATAATCATATATAGTTACTCATTACACCATTATACCCATCCTATTAAGGTGGTGGCGGAAAATAGATTACACCACGGCGTGGAGATGGTATTCCGTATATACGCACGTGCGGTGATTTCCTTTTTCCATAGGATGGATTTAAGGTTAATTAGAGTTGTTTCATATTTATAATAACATATCATTATATAATAAATACTGATGTTATTACTTTATCATGAAACAACTAAAGAAGAAGAAGTTGAAGAAGAAAGAAATTGAAAAAGATCGGTAATGGATATTACCTCTTTTTGACGCGCTTTCACTTAACCTCCACTTAATGAACTAAGTATGGTCTTTTAAGAATACCAGGACCTCTAGGATGATACTAGGGAAGTGGATAAGAGATTTTTTCAGGGTTTGGCCGATCTTGAATGCTCAAATTGGTGTTAGGAGGAGAGAGAGGAGGTTCCCTTTTATAAGAGAGGAGGGGGGCATCTTAGGAAAATCTCAAAATATTATTTTATATTAAAATCAAATTCGGTTTATAATTTTTCTAAATGGTCTTATTTAGAAGATAAAGTGGCTATGGGTCGAAATCCTCTCATCCAATAGGATTTATACAAGTTTAGGTTATTATTTTAACCTTATCAATTAGATTTAACTCTAAGTTAAATAATTTAACTTTTACCATGTCTTTTTGTTTTCTTAAACTATATGGTTAATAAACTTACTATATCAAGCCAAACGAATACCAAGTTGTTTATTATTAATATATATATCCTTATCTAAGTCATTTGGCCGAACCTTAGATTTTTAGGAATTAAATAACAATTAATAATATAATATTTGTTTTAAAAACTAATTTATGTCAATTTTGACACTATTTAGTACATGATTTTTATGAAATTACTAACAGAATGATAAGTTCGAACCAAGTTACTTAAATCACCAATAAAATGTCATATTAACCTAGAAAATTAGTTTAAGTCATAAAAAGTCTCAAATTACATTTATTTGGGCATTTATAACATCAATTATGTTAATATTTTCTTAAAAAGGTAATTACTGCATCATCGTTGTGTCATAAATAAATTAAATTATTTAAAGTATAAAAATTACAAATAAAATACCATTATGTAGGAAATCTTTTTATCTTTCTAATGAATATTTATATTAGAAATTATATTATGTATAACCCTATATTAAAAATGTTTTAGTAAATAAACTTTGATTTTAGCTCTTTCAACTCTTCTTTGAATTAAATAATAATAAATGTCCTAATCTAATTCAAGTGGGCCTAAATGATAATATTTCACACTTAAGGTTGATTTTGGTCGAGATACACTTGTCTAATAAGATTATGACATGTGTTAGGGTAATATTAATATCATTTTTACCCTTAATTACCCTATTTACTTTTAACCGTGGTAAATAAAAGTAAAAAGTTACTATTCACCAAAAATTATTTCCATCTCATTGAACCACATTTTACTTACTGACATCAACCGTGTCTCTCGGATTTTTTAAATTCCATTCACAGAAGCGGTAAAATTAAGATTTATGAAAAAATTAATTTTTTTAACTACCACTTAGTAGTTTCACTATTCATCAAAAATTGAAGTTTTTCAGAAAAATGCCAAAATTTCACCCTATGCTATAATTGATATTCCAAATTCAAAAATGATTTCTATTTTACAAAATTCCCAATATATAAGTTGAATTAATTAATTTTATAATTAATTTCCGCTGTCACAACAAATAGCGTGTTTTTAAGAGATAATAACTTTCAAAAGATTAACACTTGTTTATGTCTGGTGTAAATGTGAAATTACATCCAATGACCAACATTGTATTGAATTGTAAAAATATATTCTAAATATATTTTAAAACCACTCAAATTAATAATTTATCACTATTAATTATTTCGATTAAAAAAGTTGTTTTTAATTATAATTTAGTAATTTTCACTATTCATCAGAATATGAAAGTTATCCGAAAAGTACCAAAATTTCACCTTAGGCTAAATTCGATACTCAGAATCCAAAAATTAAGTCCATTTTGAGAGCTAAAATTTCTAAAATTTTAAAAAGTGGTTATTACTATTCATAACGGCTAGTTTTAATAATATTTTAATAGCATATCGTTGTTTAGTGAAACTTAGTATTGTGTACTACACACGCTATCGAGGAAGTGTTGCGATTGCGTGTAATGCAAGGAAAGTCAAGGATGCATGTTGTGAAAGCTTCTTTTGGTGTAGTGTACAACACAAGACATTAATAAAATTAAAAATAATATTTCTCATAAAATCTTGGGCTGTTACATTCTACCCCCCTGAAAATGAATTTCGCCCTCGAAATTCGTCGAGGTTATAAATGGTTTACAATTCAAAAGTTTCTTTAATATAAACCCACATAGTAAAAAGGAATACCCAAACCAATCTTTAAAAATGAAAGTATGAAACGTAATGGTTACCCAAATAAAATAATCATTGGGTTTCCACATAGGTGAAAATATGGATATGGAAGAAAAATCTAACCATCATGTTCTGATGGAGAGTGGTAGAGAACATGGATATGGAAAATCCAACAATCACAAATCCATAAATTTGTGACGATCTAAGCTACCATCTGATTAATCAGATATAAGAGCACTAGGACAACATTTTTTGGTTTTCAAGATCGTTTCCCTAAAGTTAAAGAATTTGAATTAGAATAAATACATACTTTATTTTGGTACAATCTCACTGTTGTTCGTGCCTTGAACAATTTCCACTTCATCTCATAAATAAATGAAGTTGAATTTGTTATTCGTGAAGTTTTAGCAGATCATGTGATAGAATGACGGGTCATTCCATCTGTCTCAAACAAAAAGTTAGCAAAAGTTATTAAATATACATAAGTCAATCTGTAGTGAGATTAATCATATATGGTTCATAAAATGGACTTATACTTCATATATCATACTGCTTAATATAATAAAACTAGTTTTTACTAAATAGGGACTTCTTGTAGGCCAGTGGTAGGCGATAAAGGCCAGTCGCACTTCGGTTGTGGGTTCGATTCCCAAAGCCTTGTATGACGCGATGGGATGTCGCCCGTCCTGCAGGTTGTCCTTTTTATAAAGCAATATTAATATAACATCCCATCAATAATATCAAAAAACGTTTTATCCTAACTTATGTCCAACATAATCCATTCCAATCTTTAGGCCTATCCATAATACTGCAGTCCACTCTCATAACATAGTGAAAACGATTACCAGGGATTTAATACCATCGTTGATCCCCATATATCATAAGATATGTTTTGTTGGTCACATTCCAAACATTCAAAGTCCTTAATCATGTATTCTCTTGAATACCTTAGTGAAAACATGAATGCAGTTAAAAGTTAACACCTTCCACATACCAAAATCCTCAAAATTTTATATACTCAACCATGATATCACTTAGTCCTTATATCAATCATGAGCTCATGAATACTGTTAAACATTTCATTTTCTCGTTTTCCCTTCATTATGCGCATAATATCTCAATCACTATAAATACCACATTAGACCAATACATAAATATTCCAATACTCCATGATACAACATTATTTTGGAATCCCATTACATAAACACTTAATAATTCCACCACATCATTGTCATATTCAACATTGCCAATAGTGATCGCATGTGACTTCCCTTTGTCCTTTGTCCTTTTCCTTAAGCGGTGGCTCATGTCAATCATCACTAACCCTTGGATTAGGGCATTTATTAGCATAATGCCCCATTTCCTTGCACTTGAAGCATTGAAGTGTTGGTTGTGCGTTCTCTGCAATGTTTTCGTTATTCACATCATTAGAATCCCTTTTTCCATTACTTCAACACTCAGCTGCTCGATGACCTTCTTTTCCACACTTAAAACATTTTCTAGTCCCTTTAAGAAAATCTCCACCATGCTTCTTTCCACACTTTGTGCATAAGGAAACATTCATCTTCTTTTCACCATTATTCTGAGATTTCTCCTTGAACTCCATCTTTCGTTTCTTATCAAAACCATGAGATGGATATGTAACACCAACTTCCATTTCTACCTTGATAGCACAGCACACAATTTCTTCATAGCTACTGAAGTCTCTTATAGCTAATGCCCTTCGAAGACTTGGTTTTAAGCCACTGAAAAGTCGATCAACTTTACTTTCAGGTTGGATGATAATGCCAGATGCATACCGTGCAAGTCTTGTAAAATTTGCTTCGTATATACCAACAGATTCATCATCCTTCTTCTTCAGCTCAAGAAACTCATTTTCCATCTTTGTTCGAAGAATACGAGGGAAGTACTTATTGAAAAACAAGTTCTTGAACTCGTCCCATTCCATGGACTCAATTTCATCTCTTGGCCTCATATTCTTGATAAGATTCCACCATTGATCAGCTTCACCTTCCAAACGATATACTGCTAAGATGACTTTATCATGTTCAGAACATTGAAGAACTGAAAATATATTTTTAGTGGTACTGATCCATTGTTCAGCAACAAGTGGATCAGAAGACCCACTGAAAGAAGGTGGACGTTGCCTCATGAAGGACTCAATAGAATATTGTTCCCTTCTCTGCTCATTTGGAAGTCCGGAATGATTCATAGCTTGTGTAAGTATAGCAATAAGATTTTTCACTCCATCTCCCATAACATTTGTTTGTTTAGGAGGACAATCATTTAATTTTCCATTGCATTGATCAACACGGTTCCTTCGGGTTCCAGCCATCGTCTAAAACCCAAAAAGAATAGTGTGAGAGGCAAAAATCATGCTAGGGAAAACAACATAATAAAGGGGGAGTACCTTCAATATCTAACATCTTAGGTTTAAATCTATGATCGTTAGCGTAGTTCTAGTACTATAACCTATACGTATACTTAACCTTAGGGACATCCCTATACATTCCTTAGAAATATCTCTAGGGATCTCACTAACGTTTTCACATCCTAGTTTCCAAAGGTTGACTAAACCTTTCCTCTGATACCAACTGTAGAGACCCGAAGCCTGAATTACATGGACATTACATTACATTTGCGGAATACTTAGTACATAACAAAAAAACACACACACAAGGATCGTAATAGTTTAGTGTCTTTGGAAACTCGGAACGTAATCTTCTAATCGTGGTGAAAGATCTTCAATATCTCCCATAAAGATCTTCCCTTTTTTTACCTAAAACCTTTCTTTATATCCTGGGGAAAAGAAAACATAAAAGGTTGAGCTCAAATGCTTAGTAAGGGTAAACAAAATAAAAATCAATCACATCATATTCATAAGAACATAATTTTTGGAAATCTTAACCTGCAAAAGAGAGCATAACTTCATAGCATGGGATAAATCATAGTAGTGAAATGTAATCACAATAATCATAACTTAAAACATGAAACTTTGTGGAATACACACATAATCATAGAGAATCATTTCTTGTTAGTCAAGACTCATTTCCAAGACTATCTTAGTGGACAAAGTCCCTTTCTGAACCGAGTCACCCTCGTTCCAGTCCTGTTTCACTGAACCGGTATAACCTACCATTCTATCCATGTCTATATCATGAGATATAAAATCTTTACCCAATGCATTGGAGGGAGATATAGGTCCCACCCATCTCATAATGATTCCATTCTTATGTGTGCCACAAAATCATAAATCATACATCATTGCATAACCCATGTAATAAAATGGGATTCTTAAACATCATGCCATCATAATCCATAAACAATTGATATCATTTCATCAGAAGAAAATTGAAAACATTTAAATCATAGAGATATTTTACTTGAAACATACATATCAAATAATGTCATCTTAAATGGAAAATAGTTTTGAGAAAAACACTTGAAATGAATTCTTGAGGAAAATATCCTTTCTTCTTTAAAATCATTTTCTTTTCACAAAATTCCATGAAATTTTAAAATATAATGATTTTGTTGAAAATAATCATGAAATCTTGTAGAGGAAGCTTCTTAAAAATGAGGTTATATGAAACCTTAAAAATCCGTTCATGCCGTATAAGTTAAAAATAACATTCTCCTCGTACTTTTGTCGGAAAAGTCAAAAAGTACCTTATATGGTAACCAAAGAAAAGATTCCATTCATACAATGTGGTAAAAAGTCAATAAAGGGTAAAAATGACTTTAAACATTCATGGAAGAATGGTAAACATTTTATAAAAACATTTTTAGAAAACATGGTCATGGATGATAAACGTAACCCCAGTAAATACTTACGTATAAGCAATCTCGGATAAAAATGAGATTGAAAATTTATCCCTTACCTTAGGTCCGACTTTCTCTGTACGTGTCTGAACCTCCTATATAATGATTTAAATAATGTTATTGACTTATTACAGAATCATATTCATTGTTATGATATCATATATGGTTCACTTATGACTTTATATTACCCGTTCTTTTGTAAATTCCATGTTAAAGAAGCGTTTGGGGTAAAATCATTTCATTTATCGTCGGTGTTTGGACTTGTTGTTCTTGACATTATTATTACTTATATCATGATTTACTTACTTCCAGAATATAAAGTATGATTTATATATCATATATATTCAGTATATATATATATAATATATAGATAAATGAAATGAAACACACCGTTCATGGAGACGGTAGTCCGTACGTACGCATGAACGCTGCTTTCCTTTCCTTATTGTCTTGAATGGAAGTAAGTAGATGACATATATATATATATATATATACATAAATCCAGTAGATTTACCATGTCATATATTCCATTATTATTCATTATATATACTTTATAATCATTCTGGAATGGTTAACATGGATAATGAATCTCATCGCGTCGTGGAGACGGTAGTCCGTACTTACACACGAGCGATGATATCATTCCCATGGTCATGGAATTGTGTTGAAGTGTATGTATACTATTTAAGTATCAATATAACTTTATAATAATCATATATAGTTACTAATTACACCATTATACCCATCCTATTAAGGTGGTGGCGGAAAATAGATTACACCACGGTGTGGAGACGGTATTCCGTACATACGCACGCGCGGTGATTTCCTTTTTCCGTAGGATGGATAGAAGGTTAATTAGAGTTGTTTCATATTTATAATAACATATCAGTATATAAAAAATACTGATGTTATTACTTTATCATGAAACAACTAAAGAAGAAGAATTTGAAGAAGAAAGAAATTGAAAAAGATCGGTAATGGATATTACCTCTTTTTGACGCGCTTTCACTTAACCTCCACTTAATGAACTAAGGATGGTCTTTGAAGAAGACCAGGACATATAGGATGATACTAGGGAAGTGGATAAGAGATTTTTTCAGGGTTTTGCCGAGCTTGAATGCTCAAATTGGTGTGAGGAGGAGAGGGAGGAGGTGCCCTTTTATAAGGGAGGAGAGGGGCATCTTAGGAAAATCTCAAAATATTATTTTATATTAAGGTAAAATTCGGTTTATAATGGTTCCAAATGGTCTTATTTAGAATATAAAGTGGGGATGGGTCTAAATCTTCTCATCCGATAGGATTTAGACACGTTTAGGTTATTATTTTAACCTTATCAATTAGATTTAACTCTAAGTTAAATAATTTATCTTTTACCGTGTCTTTTTGTTTTCTTACGCTATATGGTTAATAAACTTACTATATCAAAACAAACGAAACCCAAGTTGTTTATTATTAATATATCTATATTTATCTAAGTCATTTGGCCGAACCTTATATTTTTAGGAATTAAATAACAATTAATAATATAATATTTGTTTTAAAAACTAATTTAAGTCAATTTTGACACTATTTGGTACATGATTTTTATGAAATTTCTACCAGAATGATAAGTTCAAACCAAGTTACTTAAATCAACAATAACATGTCATATTAACCTAGAAAATTAGTTTAAGTCATAAAAAGTCTCAAATTACATTTATTTGGTCATTTATAACATCAATTATGTTAATATTTTCTTAAAAAGGTAATTACTACATCATCGTTGTGTCATAAATAAATTAAATTATTTAAAGTATAAAAATTACAAATAAAATACCATTATGTAGGACATCGTTTTAGCTTTCTAATGAATATTTATAGTCGAAATTATATTATTTATAACCCTATATTAAAAATGTTTTAGTAAATTAACTTTGATTTTAACTCTTTCAACTCTTCTTTGAATTAAATAATAATAAATGTCCTAATCTAATTCAAGTGGGTCTAAATGATAATATTTCACACTTAAGGTTGTTTTTGGTCGAGATACACTTTTCCAATAGGATTAGGACATGTGTTAGGGTAATATTAATATCATTTTTACCCTTAATTACCCTATTTACTTTTAACCGTGGTAAATAAAAGTAAAAAGTTACTATTCACCTAAAAATTATTTTCATCTCATTGAACCACATTTTACTTACTGTCATCAACCGTGTCTCTCAGATTTTTGAAATTCCATTCACAAAAGTGGTAAAATTAAGATTTATGAAAAAATTAATTTTTTTAACTACCACTTAGTAGTTTCACTATTCATCAAAAATTGAAGTTTTTCATAAAAATGCCAAAATTTTACCCTAAGCTATAATTGATATTCCGAATTCAAAAATGATTTCTATTTTACAAAATTCCCAACATATAAGTTGCATTAATTAATTTTATAATTAATTTCCGCTGTCACAACAAATAGCGTGTTTTTAAGAGATAATAACTATCAAAAGATTAACACTTGTTTATGTCTGGTGTAAATGTGAAATTACATCCAATGACCAACATTATATTGAATTGTAAAAATATATTCTAAATATACTTTAAAACCACTCAAATTAATAATTTATCACTATTAATTATTTCGATTAAAAAAGTTGTTTTTAATTATAATTTAGTAATTTTCACTATTTATCAGAATATGAAAGTTATCTGAAAAGTACCAAAATTTCACCTTAGGCTAAATTCTATACTCCGAATCCAAAAATGAAGTCCATTTTGAGAGATAAAATTTCTAAAATTTTAAAAATTGGTTATTACTATTCATAACGGCTACTTTTAATAATATTTTAATAGCATATCGTTGTTTAGTGAAACTCAATATTGCGTACTACACACGCTATCGAGGAAGTGTTGCGATTGCGTGTAATGCAAGGCAAGTCAAGGATGCGTGTTGTGAAAGCTTCTTTTGGTGTAGTGTACAACACAAGACATTAACAAAATTAAAAAGAATATTTTTCATAAAATCTTGGGCTGTTACATTAATTCCATATTTTGTTTTTCCATATGTATTTATCAACGTGCCGATAAAACTATCAAATACATTTTTTTCTACATGCATAACATAAAAAACTTTCCTACATACAGACAATTCCATTATTGTAATTCAGAAAAAACTGATCTCTTTTTCCAACCGATTTTCGTAAGGTTTTTCGAAGCCGGTTTACCAAAATTAGTGTCCAAATTTTTTAATTTCTCAAACAATTGATCACCTGTTAGTGGAGATGGTGCGGTACTTTCTTCTGAACTTCCATAGAATGTTGTCGTCCAAGAACGGTACTTATTTCGTCGCGGTAGAAATCTGAGATGTCCTAGAAACATGATTTTTGATGAATGTTTCAACCTAATTGATTGTTTACCTTCTTCAAAAACGAGACAGCCTTGAGTTCCTTTAATGCTATATCCTGACAAATTTCCATAAGCAGGGAAGTCATTTATCATCCCGTACAACATGACTCTCAATGTGAAATCTTCCTTTATGTAAGCATCATACAATGTAACACCTGAATCCCACAATAATTTCAAATCTTCGATCAATAGAGCTAAATAAACATCAATATCATTACCCGATTTTTTTGGTCCTGATATAAGCATAGATAACATGATGTATTTTCGTTTCATGCATAAACATGGTGGTAAGTTATAATTTATCAACATAATTATCCATGTACTATGACTGTTGCTTTGAAAACCAAAAGGATTCACTCCATCTGTAGATAACGCAAGATGAAGGTTTCTCGACTCGTTTCCAAATTCAGGATACTCATGATCAATTCTCTTCCACTAAAGAGAGTCTGTCAGGTGATGTAGTATCCCATCTTTAATTCTTGTATCTGCATGCCATGTTAATTGTTCTACAGTCTCCTCACTTTCATATAGGCATCTAAACCTTGGAATGATTGGAAAGTACCATACAAATTTAGTAGGACTGGATTCATCTCTCTTGTATCGAGAAGCACCACACTTTGGGCATTCATTAAGTGGTTTGTGGTCCTTGCGAAACAGTATAAAGTTATTTGGGCAGGCGTGTATTCTTTCAGAGATCATACCCATAGAGCGTAGCATTCATTTGGTATCGTATGTTCGGCTTGGGAGCTCATTTTCTTCTGGGAGCATGTCATTCATGAGGGCAAGAAGTTTTGTAAAATTGTCGTCACTCCACCCGTTGTCTACTTTCAAATTATAAAGCTTCAGTACGGCTGACAATGCTATATATTTAGTGCAACCATCATACAATGGCGTCTTTACACAACTTTTTAACTTCTCAAACAATTTTGGGCAATCACTGAGTTCATCATTGAAGGTCCTTTCCATTTCCTCAATACGATCTTCATCATCATTCACATCTGTAATCACATCCTCTATATGGTCATCTTCATTGTTCATGTTTGTAATCATATCAGATGATCCATAAAACGTAGTGTCACCCCAGTCACTACCTACATTCATTGTTTCCATGTGTTTATTCCAACATGTATAACTCTGATCTATTCTGTGACAGATCAAGTGTTCTTCCAACTCATCTGGACTAATTTTTTTTGAATAACAACAGCGTAAACACAAACAAAGATATTTAGAAGAGTCACATGCACGATCTTTTGCAAACTTGATAAACTCTTTCACGCCTTCTTCAAACTCTTTTGTCAACCGATTATCATTCATCCATTCTTTATTTATATCCATCCTATTTTAAATCCAAAGGATGAGTATATAGGTTATGGGAGAAGGAATATGATTATAATTTAGATAAAAAACAAGATACTTAAAAAATGGTAGGGGCGTGCTCATTAATAGCAAATCTTGGGTGGTTCTTGGGATTCATCCAATCTCTTCCTCTCTTCAATCACCCCTGATGAAGGGTGGTTCTTGGGAGTTTTTTATAGTGTGTTAGTGGGGTTCACCACTATAGACATGGGTTAACCATACCTTTTGGGAGGAAGTAGGATAATAAGTGAAACTTGTTGATCAATCTCATAGGGCAGTCTCTATAGGGGGTCCGTACAAGGAAATACCTCATGGGTAAGGCCAATAGGTAGCCTAACATGTGCATCAAAAGTAAAAGTGTAGAAAGTTGATTGAAACACAGGGGACCAAATGCATAAGTAAGAATCAGTTTATGTTTTCTACAAGGACACCCATGGAAGTGACCATAATGGCCACCTTAATCTATGTGATGGTCATGTGGGAGTCTCCCCATGCTATCTAGGCATGAGCTAAGGCACAATGACTAATCCTTAGATAATAACCCTTCATCTGGGTGCTCTTAGATATGGGAGGATCATGGATTCTCGTGGAATCATGAGTGATCAACACCAAACTCTTTAGTGTATTTGTCTTGTTCAGATCAAGACACAAAGCAACATAGGTAGTGGATGTAGCAAAGTCAGAATAATAAACCCCAAGATAACTCTGAACACACCCAGTGTCAAATCCCCATCCCTGCCACCTAGTTTGAAGGTGATACAGATTAATTCTATCTTGAAAGTTTTAAGTAACTCTAAAAAGATCTCCTAAAATGTCTCCTCAGGAACATCAATAATTTGGGAGTGTTTCATTGATGCGAAGGGATACCATAACAACCTTGTCGATGAGGACCTTGTGTATTATGACCAAATCCATGGATTTGTTGGTGAAAATTGACTTGGATTGAAAATGTTCCAAGTACATATAGTGTTGCATTTCCTCAAATTGAAATTAGGGATGGACATTGGTAGGTGGAATCACATCTTGTGAGTGGTGGGATGCAAAAGGAAAATCAAAACCCAACGAGTTGGAATCTTCCAATGGTGGTGGAAAAGAAGAGGGAGAAGGAGATGGTGGAGTTAGAGTTTGGGACTAGTGCTTAGCTGCAATAGGCCACAATCCATAAGCTATGTGTTTAGATGGGGGGAAGGCACCTACCCTTAGTTCAAATCATGGTGCTAAGAGGGAAGTGAGTTTGAGTGGAGGAAGGGGAGGAGGTTTAGTTAGAGGAGAGGGAGATGAGGGAGGAGGGAAGGAATGGATGAGGTGGGGAGAAGAGGGAGTAGTGGAGGGGGGCAAAACAAACCCTAGGTTATAGCTTAAATAACTCAGTCATGAACTTTATTTCAACACATCCAATGTTGATATATTTTATTTAAAGAAGGGGAAAAGGCTAAAAATAGTCAAAGGAGGTATAAATTAGATTATCCCAAGGGAATCTTCTTTAACTAAACTAACAAGCTTGGGGGGGATCCTATGATGTTAAATATGTTACATAGGTTACCTAGAGAGGCCTAAGTAGCCAGGAAATCAGTGACCTTATTACCCTCTTTCTATCTATGAGATAGATCCATGTGGTTATTGAAAAAAATTATGCATCTCATAGTGAATGGGACCTAGAAAATACTGGGTATCTCAAGCACACCCATGACACGACACCATGGATATGTTGTACCTCCACCCTATGCTTAGGTTCTATCTCTTCATCATCACATATCAAGTGTAGTACCCTACTAAGGGATATTAATTTCATGATGGTCCACTTCTTTGATGTACAACATATAAACACCATGCATGCTAACACACATAAGAGGTGAATCATTCAAGTTGTAATGTCATATTATCATGAGTATATAATATAACACATAACATCATGTGATCATAATCCAAACATAATAATTACCACAATAACAACACTCATAAAATCCAAAAATCAATATAGGTATCTCGTTATACACACACCCACATGAAATCATAATCAATAATGGAGTAATTATATTCCATCATAAATAATCATCATGGTATCATGTGTAAAGGAAAAACCAAGGGGTAAGGAACTTCCTACCTACAATTTTTTTGAGTCAACATTGAGGTTTACCAAGGTTGTCATCATCCACTCTACATCCACACAAATTGTAAATTGTTCACATTCAAACAAATGTTATAACATCCAAGTATTCATATAATGGATTCTATAGAAATGTTAGGAGAAAAATGATAATGGCTATCAAATATTCATAATTTGGGATAGGATTCAAGGGGTCACCACAATGCAAACATAATTAATTCATGCAAATTCAATTTGAATCACCTTAAGGAGGAGGACCCAGTGGTGGAGGAGAAGGAGGCGTCTACAGTGGAGGCACTGGAGGTAGCGCGGTGGCAGGGCGGAGGTAGGGCGGAGGCAGCGGAGGCAGCGGAGGAGGAGGAGGAGGAGGCACCGGAGGAGGAGGAGGAGGACGAGGCCACATCGGTGGAGGAGGAGGAGGGCGAGGAGGAGGAGGAGCAGGCACAGAGGAGGAGGAGGTGGCGGTGGCCGAAAATGGAGGAGGCGGCGGTCAGAGGAGGAGAAGAAAGAGGAGGATAAGGAGGAGGCAGCGGCCGCGGCGGAGGAGGAGAAGGAGGCGGCGGCAGCGGCGTAGAGGAGGGATTCTGCGAGATCTTAACAGGGTGTGGGGAGGAGTAAGAGGACCTGAGGGTTTTTATCAATCCCGCGTGAGCCTTTATCAGCGCTAGTAAAAAGCACTGATAAAGGGTTTATTTATCAGCGCTATAATGGAAGGCACTGATAAATACCACTTTTATCAGCACATTTTTAGTGTTGATAAAGGCTAGACTTTATCAGTGCTTTTGTAGCGCTGATAAAGATTGAATTTATCAGCACTTTTCATTTTAGCGCCGATAAATACATAGTTTATCAGTTCTAATAAAAGCGCTGATAAATTTATCAATTTAAGAATATCTTTATATTATTATATATTTATTTAACTCTTAATATATATATCTCTATTTATACTTATCAAATTATTTGAAAGGTATATATATATATATCATTGAAAATATAATAAAATATATATTTATTTTTTAAATATAATTTAATTTTAAGTGTACATTTAATTAATATATACAATAAATATTATCAGCACTAAGAAAAGCGCTGATAAATGTTACATTTATCAGTGCTAATAAAAGAGCTGATAAAGGGATATTTAAAGCGCTGATAAATAATCCCTTAATCAGTGCTAAAACAAGCGCTGATAAAGGGTACGCCTTTATCAGCCCCTGTTTTAGCACTGATAAAGTGGACCTTTATCAGTGCTTTTTTTAGCACTGATAAAGGTCCACCCCTTTATCAGTGCTTTTCCGTTAGCACTGATAAAGGCAGGTGAATGCCTTGCCCAGTTTTGTGGTAGTGAGATGACCTTTGGAGTTTGAGGTGGGAGATCAAGTTTTCATATGTGTCACACTGAGTTTGGGACATAAGAGGATTAGGAGACAAGGAAATCTTTCACCGAGATATGTCTAGAAATTTTAGGATTTGGAAAGAGTTGGGCCAGTTGCCTATCGGTTGTAGTTACCTTAGAGGTACCAAGCTATGCACGACCTCTTCCATGCTTCTCATATACAACATTAATTTTCTGACCCATCTCATGTTTTTAAAACTGACGATGTTGAGTTGGTGGTGGATGAATCCTTTTACAAGAACCCTATTCAAATTTTGGATCATAGCACGAAGGTTCTCCATGGCCAATCTGTTCATCTAGTACGAGTGTTATGGCAGCATAGGCTAGTACAGGATGAGAATTGGGAGAGGGAGGCCGACGTATGATCACAGTGTCCAGAGTTATTTGAAGTTTCTTCTTCACTACACCTAGAATGGAAATTTGGGGATGAATTTCTTTAAGGGAAGAATTTTATAAGAACCTGGATCTTTATTTCAGGTATGGATCCTATTTTGGGTTGTTTTTTAGTAAAAAGAGATATTTTGGAAATTTTAAAATTACATGCCGTGTACTCTTGATCACATGTCATGTACTCTTGAGTACAGACTATGTACCTAGTTTCTATGCATAACCATGTATTGTCCATGAAATGGCTGAGTACATGGGCTTGTTGGTGACCCTAAAGACTACATAAAGCAAGAGCTAGTTGAGGCCAATACACGATGTGTACATTAAATGAAAATCTTGTGTACTTTTATTTTTATTTGATATATCGGTGTGGGGTAGCATCTCATGTCCAAAACCATATTCTTCTTCCCATGTTTTATATAGGAGAGCGATGAGATGGATAAAAATTTCAAACCCCTACAGATTCTCTATCTGAGATCTGATTGAGGTGTTGCTGGGTGTGTTGGATTCCCACCGGTGAGTTCTCTCTTTCCTTAGAGCCTCTCTTCCTGATTTCTCCCCTCTCGTGAGTTATTCAATATTGAACTATTTTGACCATTCTGTAGATCTACATCATTCTATGTGGATTCAAGGGTCGATGTTCAAGATTGATTATCATTCAAATTCAACGTTGGTAGTTTGTGACTTTATTTTATTGTATTTAGATTATATATGCTAAAACTATTGAATACCCATGTTTAGGTTTGTTATGTTTTTTTTGGAATTTAACCATGTTTAAGACATTTTATGGTATGTTTGATTGATCAAGGGTTGTTTGATTATGAATATAGTTTATACCTTGGTTATGGATGTGTTTTCCATTTTTTATTGATTATGGACGTTGGGTCTAGAAATCATGTTAGGATTCCTTGTTTCCCATTCCTAGTGTTGTTAGTATATAGTTGATGTTTATATGAGATGCATGTGATTTGAGTTATGATTGTATAACCAAGGGGGATTGACTATTAGTGCTTCCTGAGGTAGGTTAATTTATGTAAAATCGTTGTTATGATTAACTGGAGGTATTGACTGGGAGAGCTGTCATCAGGTCGTAGACCAGAGAGGTTAGACCATGAGAGAAACCCAGAGGGTCATTATTAAATGAATGTTAAACCATAGGGAATTGACCTTGAGAGATTCCAGAGGGTCATTATATTTTGTTGATGCTATGCAGACCAAGGTGTATTGACCGTGAGGGATACCTAGGTGGTTGTTGGTAATTGATTACTGCTTTTTGGGACCAAAGGGGTTAGACTGTGTGAGACTTCCTATAGGGTTGTTATTATTTATGGAATTGATGATATGTGAAACCATAGGGGTTTGACTATGAGAACTTTCTCATAGGTTTTCTTTTGAATGATTCAATGATTGTGATGAGTCTTCCAAGCCAAATCACAAGATTGGACTCGATCATACTTGATTATTTATATGATATTTTGAGACACATGTTTGTTATTGATATACAGGGGGATACATTGCCTAGTCTAGATCCTAAGGTTACATTATTCAACTATTTCAATAATTTATAAATGTAAATGAATGTAATTGAAAAATGTAGGATTGTTTACATTTGAGTACTTCCTAGTTTATTGCTTCATTTCTACATATTACCTACTATATATATTCCCTGACAATTAGGTATATATATTTTGGTGGTTGCCCACTGGGACTCATCTCACACCCTATTTGGGTCTTGATATTAGACTCAAAATGATTAAATGGTTGTAGGTATAGATAAGGGAAAGTTCCCTTCTTTATCAGGTACTTTATTGTTGTTGGAACTGGAGAGAATGGGACCAATCTAAGGTTGGTGATGCTATTGGAGTTTACTATTTTCTGTACATTGGTTTCAGTATTTTATATCCAATATTGTGACTTGTTTGGATGATTTCCTAGATACATGTGACATGCATCATTTATTTATATAATCTCAAGTTTTTTATAATATCATTCTTCCACTGTTTACTTCTACTGTATGGTATTAGTGCTTCCATTACTGTTTACTATTTTTTTTAGATGTGTTGTTGTACCTATGAGGGAATAGTTTCCCCACTATCACACCCAAGGCCCTCATTGCTAGTTGGATGCCTATAGAATTTAGGGAAATGTACTTGTGGCCATCTGACCAACCGGGTATGGGGAACCTTTTGGAGGCACCTAGATCAAGGACATTACAACATGCCTCCATAACACATGAACCAAAGGAATGGTTCGCCCATGAAGAACCTTCTCCTCATGACCCTTGATTCTTACCGATCACTACATGAATGTCGCATCATCCTTGATATCAAAACCTCCCCAATAAAAAATGTGGGATTCATCCTGTAGATACTAAAGAAGCTGAGAGGCATGAAATATGTTGTGGATCTTCTCTAACCACAGTGGCAATGCCAGCTCATATGCCACCTTGTTAACTCATACCAACACTTATAAAGGTCCGATAAACCTAGGATAATGCTTTATACTGTTAAAAAACCTTTTTTGTCCATGCCAAATACAGACCTTTAAGAACACATGGTCTACAAAATCAAACTCCAAAGGCCTTCTCCATTGATCGGCGTACGACTTCTGCCAATCCTGAGATACCTTCATCATCTCACACACAATCTGAACATTATCCATTGTGTTCTGCACTACCTATAGACCGAGAAGGGATTCTTCCCATACCTCTATCTAGTATACTGGTGAATGAAACAGAATTCTATACAAGGCTTCGAATGACACCATTCCAATGGAAAATTGATAGCTATTATTTTAGGAAAACTCCACCAGAGGCAAGTGTCATACCCAATACCCTCCGAAGTCCAAGAAACACGTCCACAACATGTCCTCCAACATATATATGTTCAACTCTGTCTTTTCATCCATTTAAGGGTGTAAATTAGTGCTAATGAATAACTGGGTTCCCAAAGCATGTTGCAATCCTTTCCAGACTTGTGAGGTAAACCGTGCATCTCAATTTGAGACGATGGATCTTAGAACTCCATGTAGTCGCACTAACTCATCCACATACCTCTTTTACAAGGAATCCACTATGCTCAAATCCTTTATCTATAGTAAGTAATCCTATTTCATCAATCTATCCACTACTACCCAATTAGAATGACATCCTCCTTGAGAACTTGGTGAAACTATGACGAAATCCATTGATATGTCATCCCACTCCCACTTGGGAATGTCTAAGGGATGTAACAGACCGTCGGGAACATGGTTCTTGTCCTTCACCTCCTGACATACTAGGCATGTTACCACAAACTCTGCCACTTCCAACTTCACCCCGGGCCACCAAAACTGTTCCCTCTAGCCTTGGTATATTTTAGAAACTCCTGGATGAACTTCCTAGGGTGAGCTATAGAACACAATGATAAATTCAACATGTATTACCACTGGGACAAATACATTCATGCGAAATAGCATCTAATTCTGGCTATTCTCCATCTATCCTTCTAAAGCATCACCCTAGACAACACGATCATGCATCACCTTAGCCTCTATGTCTCTCCACTCAGACTCTTATACCTACATCAACAAGGAGGACTACACTTTCAGTTTAAAAATATAGCCTCTGACACTATCCTCCCCAGCGTCTAGGTGGAAAGTAGACAAATCCTCCATTTCCTTCCATACATTCATAGATTCCCAAATTTATTCTTTTTGTGACATACTGCTCTAGGAATCAGCTACCACGTTCCCCTTTCCTAGGGTGTAGGAGATCTCAAAGTTGGAATCCTAGAGAAAATCCATACACCTTCACTATCAAAAGTTCAGGTCTCATTGGGAGAAGATATACCTCAAGCTCTTGTGATCCCTAAAGACCACAAAGTGCATACTGATAAAGAAATTTCACCACAAATTCATTGAAAACATGACTATTGTAAGCTCTAGATCATGGGTGGTATAATTAAGTTCATGAGGACATAACTACCTAGACCTATAAGAGATTACTTCTCACTACTACATCATCAAACATCTTAATCCTAGGCTAGAATTATCATAGAACACCTTGAACATCACCCCTTCCTCTAGAAAACTAAGCATTACAGCACTCACCAGGTTCCCTTTTAGATAGCTGAAAGCTTCTTATAACTTCTCACTCCATTCGAAGGTTTGGTCCTTTTAGTTCAAAGATGTCAAAGGAGATCCAACTCGAGAGAAGTCAGGTACAAAACTCTGATAATAGACTTCCAGACCCAGGAAACTATGAACCTCCACCACATTATTGGGTGCTACCCAAGAAACAAGAGCTTCGACCTTTGACGGGTTCACTACCATCCCTTGTTGAAATACTAAATGTATGAGGATGTGCACCTCTCACATCTATAATATTCACTTGGACAACTTTCTGTAGATCTTGTGGTGTTAGAGGACCTTCAAGATAGTCCTCAGATGCCTGTCCTGCTCCTCCTTTGACCTTGAGTATATCAAGATGTCATCAACGAACATGATAATGAACCAGTCCTAGGACACATGGAAGAAAAAGTTCATGAGTCCCAAGAACATGGCTGGTGAATTCGTGACACTCAAGGCCATGACCACACAATTGAAGTGCCCATACCTACACCAGAAAGCAGTCTTTAGGATGTCTCTCTAATTCACCCTCAGCTGGGGATATCCAGATCACAGGTCGATCTTAGGGAACCAACCATCCCCCTTTAACTGGTCGAAAATATCTTTTATCCTTGGTAGGGGGTAATAGTTCTTAATTGTCACCTGATTCAGCCTCTGGTAGTTTATGCATAGTCTTAAGCTACCATCCACCTTCTTTGCGAACAATAATGGAGCACCACATGGTGACACACTTGGCTGAATAAAACCCTTCTTCATCAGGTCATCATTCTGGATCTGAAACTCCCACAACATAGAAGGTTCCATCCGACAGGGATCCATCAAAATCGGATGGGCACTGGGTTGAAAGTCTATCTTAAACTCAACATCACATCAAGGTGGTAGAGTTATAACCTCTTTGGGGAAGACATACAGAAACTCACTGACTACTCCCAAAACATCCAAAATCTCTGTATCTACTGATTATACTGACAGCTTGGCTTACAAGTAAAGAGGAGGATCTACGTGCTGATTTCTCTTCTAAAAACTCCACTTTCCAATAGAAGCTGCATGCCAACCACCCACATCTGAGAATGTGACTCTCCTATGGAATCAGTCGATATCAACGTGCATATAAAATAACTAGTTTATGCCTATGATGATATCATATAGGTTCATTAGTAGTATAAGAAGATCACCACTGGACTGATGTGTCCCCAACATCAGTCTACACCCATAACAAACATCAAAAAGACTGATCTAACCTCTAACTGGCATACTCAACACTAGGGGAATGGTAATTATCTCTATGTCTAGTCCCAGATCATGGGATAGACCGAGTGCAACAAAGGAGTGTGAGGCTTCTTAATCAAACAAAGAACATGAAAGAGTACTAAATAGACATATCTTACCTTGAACAACCTATGGCCCTACTGGAACTGCTACATCTGTAGTGTGAAACTGCCACACCCAGCTCATATACCTCTATACTATCGACTGCCTTTATGAAAATGCCTTGATTGAGGTCCCTGAGGATCACCCTTGGGTTGGCCTACCACAACATCGCCTACCTTCGGTGGAGCGGGAGCTCATTGCTCCTAATGTTGGAAGGGCCTGACCGAAAACTGCTGCTAGTGGGGTGGGCATTGGGCTTGTCCACCCCCATTATATGTCTCTTGAACTGGGAATCGGTTTTGAATATTCCAATGGCCTTCGAAGATAAATCACCTCAGTCCCAGGCCCATGAGGAAAGGGTGAGGACGAAGAGATTGGAACTGGACCTGTTGAGGCCTACTCCCCATTGGTTGAAACCTGGAAGGCCCTGATGCTGGAGACCTGATACTGATGGAAATTCCCTTTAA
The DNA here is from genome assembly GCA_963277665.1 of Viscum album. Classification (NCBI taxonomy): domain Eukaryota; kingdom Viridiplantae; phylum Streptophyta; class Magnoliopsida; order Santalales; family Viscaceae; genus Viscum; species Viscum album. The sequence continues at coordinate 1,582,961,227 of OY728141.1, read as the reverse complement.
CAAACATGGCTAGATCACCTATCTAAGAACACCTCCCAGTGTGCGCATCCTCTTTACTAAATCATCCTTCTTCTAAACCTCTAGGAATATTGCTATAGTGAAGGGATAAACAGCATACTAAAGAGACGGTTGGAGTGCCTCCTCTAAGAGTCTCACTCAAGACTCCTCATCTTAGAAGAGATATAGTGTAAATCACAAGAGATATTTGTACTTTATCCCCGGTTACCTTACCAACATACTCCCCTGTTAAAGGGAGAGTAACTCCTGCCTCTTCTTAGCCTTCATTATGGAAGAAAGGAATTCTTCCCAGAACACCCCCTCAAAGTCAGCCCATGAAATAACAGTTTCCTTCCTTCATTTCAGGTAAAGCGTCCACCACTGATGCACTACTCCTCATATCTGGACCACTTCTAGAGGAACCTAATACTCTATTGGAGATCAGATCAAGTGGAAATTGATCACCATTTTCTTGATCCAACTCTTCGTCTCCATGTATGAGATGCTACCCTTGTACTTTCCCAGAGTTTGTTATTGAAAGGCACAGAGCATATTTTATCAGTGGTAATCCTCCTCTTCTCAATCAGCCCTCCACTGATTAACCATTTCAACCTATCAGGTCTTTACTGCTCATATCACATAGGGGCAATGTCTGGGTGCCATAGCTGAAAAGTAAACAGGGAATTCCTAAGCTCGAGTACTATGGAAAATTTCTTTTAAATTTTGTTTGAACTCATTATTTATTTTAAATTCCAAAAAACACCTAATAAAAAATAGAACACAAGTCATTAGGATGCATTACCTTTCCTAGGGTCTCTACCCTATACTCAGAGTAGCCTCACTTTGTCGTTCAATAGGTCCATAGTCCTTGCATCAGATCATGAGGGGCCCTAAAAGCCCATGTCCTTGTAGGTCCGCCCTGGCCTATCTCATGCACCAAGGTTTCCTAACATCGTTGCCCTACTATCCCATGAAATCCTCACTGTGCCTATCTCAAAACTACATCCGATCTCTAAAAATCCTAAAACCTCCCTCCAATAATATTTTTTCTGGACCCACCTTCTTCATGATGAGGGAAAGGATGCAAAACTTCTAGAACCTCCCTTATTCAAGAAGAAGAGATAATGACCCATATGTCCCAACTTCAATAGGCCCTAGAGTAGAAACTAGAACCAAGGTTATAGAATCTCACATGAAAATGGAATGAATTTCTCTTTTTATTGAACAAGATCTAGAGATGAGATGGTAAATCCAAACAACTCAAAATACTAAAAGCAAAAGAAAATAAAAAATACATTCCCACATGCATGGTCAAAAGTGAAACATATACAAGGTATAATGAAAACACTAAAGTAAAGTACCAAAAGAAAAGATTATAATTAGAAACAGGAACAAATCATGGCGCCCGAGATAATAAGGTCCAACTCGGTCTTCAAAGTCCTCCTAAAAACCTGAAAATAGTTTATATATATAGGGTGAGAATATAAGTATACTCTGTTAGAAAACTAAAGCTTCTCCTGCACACATAGGGGAAAATACTAATGCCTCTGTCAGAAAAAATTGTATAACCTCAAGAACCTGCCAAGGACTACTAAACATCCCAACCTCACCAAGGCACACTCTCTAAATACCACAAGTTAAGTAATGTAATAGTATAACCACATCGATATTTGGGTACCCCGCAACACTTTACCACTGGTTGATTGCTTGTCCCTAATGGCTAATGTCTTGACAATACCACTCTTCAATTATGCAGTCCCACTACCACAACCCACTCATACAAACCTTGGCCTCAACCACAGAAAATCCCACCCACATGCACCTGAACCACAACAACCACACCACTCTCCGGGAGACACCTCATCCTCATCCCAAAGATACTTGGGAAAACAAACCTGGATCAAAAACACCTAGGCCCCCCATCCAAAACAATCATTTTCCTGAAAAATCTTAGACTATGGTAAGCCTCAAGACATTACAGCCTTCCTGGATACGCCCGAGAAACATGATCCAGAAGAGGGTGCGTGGAAGAAATTAAGTAACCATTCATCCATCCTCCCACGAAGATGTTGGGAAAAATACCCTCCCCCATGAAATGGAGGTGTTCAGCACATAGTTATCCATAAGGGTGGGGAGCGTGTAGAAATAAAAAAGAAACTAAAATGTGTTTTTTTAGGTAAGAAAACACTCATCCCAACCTACGGGTTTCTAAAAAACAACAACCACACACAAAATACCTTTTCTGCCACCAGTAAATGCCCAACCGACCACAATAAAACACGAGATTCACCCCTTTTTATTTAAACAGTTACTGTTTATTAAGTTATGGGTTCATTATAATATATTCTAGAACTACCCAAAAACTACCAACCATATCCATATCAAAACAAAAATCAAAACCATTCCTGCATTCTAACTGCATAACGAGTCCATAACCACACCGTAGTCCCACTACCTGACATCTCTTTATAACCATAACACACACAAAAATCAGTTTCCTACAAGTTAATCCATTCCACAATCAATCAATCTCTCAGACTGATATTCCATCACACCTTTCCTATACCTCCCCACATGCAAATCCTACTGTAACTATCATTTCAACCACAACACTGCTACACACCCATACCACTCCCTTCTCAAAAAACCAACTCCCATGCCCAACCATATACTTACGACCATGCTTCACACAAGGTAACAAACTCAACAGAACATAGAACTCAGCCACATCTATCAACAAGATGCATATACATTATGATTTTAACCATCATAGGTTCTTTAATTCCACTAGATTATAACCGAAGTGATCGTAGAAAATGTTTGATCCTGGGGAATTCATTTATTTAAACATGTATATGTGGTTAAGAAGATTTAATGCTAGATTCATTGTTCAAGCATATCAACAAAAAATAACATCACATGTGCTCAACAATGACCACCAAAGACTGTGATTTTCAAATGGAATATTACAACGGAAACCATAACAGAATCAAAGATAAAAAATAAAACATTCGATCAACATCAAACTACTCCATGATCATATTATTTACCCATGTTATCTTTTAATCTAATCCAATTCTTATCTATTTCTTGGTTTTAAGAAAGTTATAAACAATTCCTTATAAGGGTTTATTATCATTCCAACCCCTCATGATGAAAAATCAAAGGGAAGCAAAAGAAAACCCTACATGGATGATCAAAGGATCAAAGTTCCTCCTTGTGCCAAGAATAGGGAATCATGTGACTCACAGGAAAGATCTTCAAGAAATATTGATCAGAGGAGGGGCTCTATCATAGTTGAATGACTCTTTTGAGTTTGAAAGCTCTAGATGCACCATGAGAAACAAAAAGAAAGCAGGAAATAAGTGATCGTAGTTTATGAAAGGGAGAGATCCTAAAAATTAGGGAGACTGCTTCAAAGTACTTGAAAATAGGATCGTGGTTTGACCACATGGCTTGGTAGTTACAAGTTTGGTGGGATGTTACAAGATAAAGAGAATTTAATAATTTCATTCAAAAACATTTGATACAGACTAGTGCATGTCTGTGAGTTGATAAGTTACTATTTCATAGAGATAAACATGTAATAGGGGAAAACTGGAAAAAATAGGGAAAATGGAAATCTAGAAATGAGTCACCGATGGGTGAATCACCGATGCTCAGCCACCGAAGAGTAAGATTACAACATTGATCCACCGATGTTGAGCTACTGACACAATGGACTACCGACATAATGACCTACTGACGCCTCAACCTACCGATGCAATGACCTACTGATGCCTCGACCTACTGACACAACGACTTATCGACGCCCTTACCTACCGAAACTAAAGCCCTTGACTCACCAATGTTGTTTCCCTTGACATACCAATGTTGACGCCATCAAATCACCAATGTCAACACCCTGAAATCACCAATTCCAATGCCTCTAACATTCCGATGCACTATTATATCGACGTACTGACATGCCGACTCACTGAAATGCCTATGGAAAAACTAGAAACTCATCAAACTCTTGAAATAAGTCCCTAATAGCTCCCAGAACACCTCAAACACCGGATTTTCACAAAGGAAGGGCCTGGGGAAAATCCATGTTATTATAATACAACCAATATTTTTATTTTATTAAATAGTTTCCTCATAAATGTTATTTTTTGACAATTTTTTATCATACAATTGTTGCAGTTTATATGTAAATTTTAATAAAAAAATCAAATATTTTATATGCATTAACATCATTTTTCAATACCCTGTAATTTTAAGCTATATTAAAAAAGTGTGATATATGAAATTTTTGTAAACGTAATTTTAAGATATATTTCGAACTATTAAAATATTTTTTTAAATATTTTTTTTAAATACAATATGTATTTCTCATTTTTTAAACATTTATAGTGTTAACTAATTCATTTGAAAAATAATATGATGTTTAAATGTAATTATTAGATTACTTATTATTACGATAATTACTTGTATCCATACAGATGCTTTAGGGTTCTACCTCTAATGATTTTACTATTTATAGAATGCTAGTATAAAAACTATTGGAGACAAAAAGATACTAGTCTGTAAACTATAGGTTATTTATTTGTTCTTTTATGGTTTGTTTTATTTTTTTATTTCTATACAGTTTTTAATTTTAATTTAATCATGAAGTATTGGTTTCTCATTCCAAACATAAAGGAATTTAAATATAGTCATTTTTTTACATTCTATATATTTTTATATAGTCTTTTTTGTTTTATAAATATTATAATATATAGTGATGTGGTTTTGAATATTAGGATATGTAAGAAATATGGAGCAATATTACAACCCAATGGTGTTCCTATTATAAAAACACTATCAAAATAAAGTAGTCTTGAAACCCAATGGTGTTCCTATTTTAAACCCATGATAAAATATTGAGCATACAATTACCTATAAATCTAGACCTGAGATTCCATAATCAAGATCAAGGTATACCCTATTATGCTGCTACCTATATAAGAACAATGTTGAAATAACTATTGTTGCCTTTTTTATATTTCGTTTGTGACACAATTAATTTTTTTATTTTAAGGTTTTTTGTACATCATTTTTATACTAAAGCTATTAAATATAAATCATTAACTACATTTATAAGAGGAATATGTTTTTTGTATACTGAAATATTTACTATCTTTGTATTTTCATGTGTGTGCATTTTCATTTTCATGTTTCCCCATTATGTGTTTTACCATTTGTAAGTGGCGTTTATTTGAGGAATGGTCTTACAGTTTTTTCAACTATGTATATACTAATCTTAGATCTTCTCCGTAACATGTGGTAGACCTATTTTCTTCATAACATGTGGAATGTCTATTTTTAATAAAAATGATATTTAAATTTTCAGTTTTTTGTACTACAGTATGTTATAAAAGACATAGAGTTAATAGGATGTTGGGTAATATATGTATATATATATATATAATAAATTAGCTCTGTTAAATCATTCTATCAAGAAATTATGTGGGAAAATCATATATTTTATTCCCATTGTCTACAACATTAAATTTCCAAGCATGTCATATTTTATCTAATTATGGAATTATTTATTTTTTCAACAGTTCAATATGTTCCACCAATTCCACAATGATCATTCACCTTCATGTGATGATTTGGATTCTCTTACTTTAAGAATTGATGTTTAAAGAAAATATTCTTACATAATTTCTATTCATTTTCCAATTGTCGTAAAACTCAACTTTTAAAAAATAAGTTCACTTTATTAGTGTTTTATAACTCTTATTTCAAGTGTTCTATGACTATTTAAATCTCATATTATGACACTATCTAATGGTTTCTTTCCTTGTAGATTTATAATTAATCATTCATATGGTATTTTATCAATTAATTTCACTACATAAATTGAAATTTCATAGTGTTTCCCTCTTAAACCCTACAAATTACAATGATGAAATTATTTCAATCTTTTTAATATGTTCCTATTATCTTTATTAATATCCAGTAGTTTGATTTTTTATTTTATGAATTTTAATTTTCCATTTTAATTATTTTTTCATTCATCTCATTAATTTCTCCATCCAGAATTCCTAATATAAATTTTATACCTTAATAATTCTACCAAGTATTCTAAATTATGTATATGATGTCCCAAAAGTTTCTCAACATGTATTCCACTGTTATGTACCATTTATTCATTAATTAATATTTATTATAAGACTTATATTTTCTCTTTTTTTCTCCACATGTATTACAATATTATGTACCACTAATTTTTTATTTAAATATATTAAATTTTAAAGTTTATTATTAACTTTGAAAAATTTTATTCTCGTATTAAAAATAATCCTTAATACATATATTTGTACGAATACATGTTAGATTACTATTATTTATAAAAATAAAGTAAATGTAAATTTTAAAATTAATGGAATTTAATTGGTATAGAAAAAATTACTAATAAGATCAAATTAAGAATAGAATTGTTTTCTACTAAAAAATCCTTTTATGTACTATGGTTTTTTTCGAAAGAAACAAACCATTAATTCATGGTAATATATGTTGATATGAAAAACCATTTAACACTAATTATTATGGGATATGAAAAAATAATTAGAATAGATTATGACCTAGAGTCATTTTTACTATAAAATAGGTTTTATTACATATTATAAAATTATTTAAACGTTAAATTTATAAATTTTAGAATATGAATTTAAAAAAATTAATATTTATTCATCATATTAATATTTTCTTAAGATTATTTTTTAGTATTTTTTAGAATATATTTATTTTAAGGTCTATAGTGTAATATACTGTTTTTATAAATACTATGATCTAATGACACAATTCGCATATAAGTTTTTCAAAGAATTTTTTAAAAAATTATTATAAAAATATATATATATATTATAATTGAAATTATAAATATAGAAATATTTATTCTAGTTTAAAAACACATATCTGATATTTTAAAACTTATGTAATATTTTTATCATGAAATTATTTTCAATACATTCTACATTTTGCATTTTAATGGTTTAACCTAGTGAAAAGTCTAAAATGTGTTAATAACATGTTTGACAATGTGTGTTTGAGGAATTTATAGACCTTATATATTCCTCAATAAATTATTTATCAACTTTAGAGATATTTTAATTTAAATTTACATATCATTACTATAAAGTTATGGGTATTTACAAAAAAATCATATGTTCTCGCTTATAGAAGGGGCCTCTCACCACACATTCAATATAGCTCTTAAATTTAATTTCCCTCTAAAAAACCATTCATTATTCCTTAACCTAGCATCATATTCATATTAATTGAGATTTTGGTCACAAAATATTATCTTAATCCTTCATTTTCTATTGAATTCAATAAGAAAGACTGAAAATTCTCAATGTGTGAAATTGTTTTTCCATAACTTTTTTACATTCTATATTACCATTATAATTATAAGTTTAAAATAAAAATTTATTGATATTAGTATTTGTTATATAATTAATTTTATTATTCTGATTTAATAATAGTTAACCTTATTTTTATTTTTCCATTATGGAAAATAATAATGGCATTCATGCAAGGGTGTGGTTACTGCCTCCAAAAAGTGCTATGATTCATTTTTCATAACCACATTTAACGGATGCTAATAGTGTAGAATTTTATAAATAATTATTTTATTTATAAATATTTTATATTTTTAAAAGATAATACATATTATACATTTATCATTTTTTTTGAAAATGATATCATCAACCATGTGTATGTGCGTACTACCACCCCCATGGAACGATTTATTTCTATTTTTCTTTTTATCAATGCCCTACATGGCTAGTCCTGAAAATAAATTTAATAAAGAAATATTATTATTATTATTATATAATTATTTTTATTTTATGAAAAAATGGAGAAACTATTTTTGATATGATTGAAAAATGATCATTTTTAATTCATTCATTTAAAACAAGTGTACTAAGACAAAAAACTTTTTATTACTATTAGGAAATATTTTCATATACATTAATTGTTCTTATAATTAATTAAAATTATGATATATAACATTAATAAACACTAAATAAGATCACCATTATTCTGGTATAATGATATTACAACTAAACCACCACAGAATCATCTATTAATCATGGTATGTTCATATTTGGGTTGTCTTAACTACCATGGAATGAAATTATAACTTTATAAGTATTAGGTAAAATATATTCCATTACCTTTAATGATAATTTTGTTAATAACTTTGTAAAAATAATGAATAAGAACGCCATTTTTACAAAACTAATTCAAAATGATCAATATTACTTACACCCGGTATTGAAAATAGGTAATAACTAACTAGAATTCATATAAAGAATGATAATAAATAAATACTATATGTATAAAATATATGATTAAGGTTATGAAATAATTTATTAATATATATGTCTTTGTGTGTGTGTGTGTGTGTTTATATAGGAGTTTAGAGTGTGTTCGTGGAATCCAGGACAAATATAAGGGTTTCTTATCTCAATTTTCATGTTTTCTTCAGAATTGTGTATCTACTACCACTTTAATAATATATATAATTAATATAACACTATTAATTATATTTAATGTTTAATTTGAAATTATATCCTTCAAGGTGCTTTTGATTTGAAAGATTTCAATTTTGTAAGTGTTTTCTAGGTCATAATTCTGGTTCATTGAGACATAATACATTTTGTGCACCATGTTTTCCTTATATGGTGTATTTAATTACCATGGAAGTTTTTTTATCATAATTTTTTATTTCATTGTATATTCTTGGACAAATCATATTACCTTCTTTAAATTGTTATTAATTCAATCTTTACCCTAGTGATAAGTATTTTTTGTAACTCAACTTTTGTTCATTGAGTTATGGTCATTCTCCTTAGACTCACATAATAGAATTTGGGTGCATTCTACCTTTGATTATATTATGTGTAATTTGATGAATTTATTTATGTGTATTTAAATTCTTACATAATAAATCATTATCTAATATTTCTTACCATATAGAGTATGTTTTCCCTAAGTTATTTTTATTGCACAAGTCTCCAATAATCGAGTTAAAAAGTTATATCTTAAGTATTATTCTTTCATTATTGGGTACAAACACCATAATATTTTATTATATGGTATTTTATAATCCATTTTTTAAAAATTATTTTTTAATAAATATAATTTTTTTTTTACTATTCTTACAGTGTGGGGTTTTAAACCTTTTATAATCAAATGTTTTATCTTCAACTCCACTTTTACTATAAAAAATTATATCATTTTCAAGGATCCATTAGTAGATATTAATTTTAAAATTAAAAGTTATAATGATATTTTACTTCACATTTTTAAAATTTACTTTTCAAAGTGTCATATAATTTTTTATTTTACATCAATATTCAAAAAAAAATTTAAAATATCTATTAATTTTTAACCACTATTTTTATTTTCATATTCAAAATGATTTACACTAATTTGATTCATATTACATGAGTTCCCACTAATAAATATATATTTTTATAATTTTTTGGATTGAACTCACTTTGTCAAAAAATTCAATTCATGATCCTTTTTTGTGTGATATAATTTGAAGTATTGTTTTAAAAGGATTTTTTTCATCTATGAAAAAATCCTTCTGATTTTACTTTGTTACCCTATGGATATGTTCATTTAAAACCATCCACCTTCTTTATCTATATTACTTAGGAAATTTTCATTTCTATTAAAATAATAATTCATAAATTATTTCATATTTCTTATCCATCTATTATGTATATACATGATTTTTATTCCAATACATTTCCTATATAAATACCTTATTTTTCATTTCTATGATGGGTATTCCCCTAGATAACTATATACTGTTCAATTGAGGTAAATTATTGTCTAAAACATATACACAATATTATATGTGATGATATTTAGGGGAATATTACTAATAAAGTTGATCTATTGACTAGGTAATGTTTTGACATTTTATATGTTTTCTATCCCAACACTTATTATTATTGAAAATTTTGATTATATATTGTTTACTCATTATCTCACATAATGAATACATTAGACGTAAATATGTAAAGGGTGAATCCAAGTATTATATATCCCCTCTATGTACTAGTGGGTCTCATGAGACAAATATGTTGGGGCATTCGGTGTATACCTACGCAATTTAGAAAGATGCCTTGATTGTGATCTTGAGGAAAATAATGACATCTTTGATATGGCCTTGATGGAGAGAATGATTTGTTTGTTGTAACCTTGATGGTAAGAAAAATATTTCTATAATTATGAATTCCATAACCATGTATTTAGTTATTATAATATGTGTGGTCTATTTTTTCATTGTTATACATTGATATACTTTTATCTCAGTTTTAGTGAATTATGGAATTGTGATTATTAATTATTTGTGTCAAAATATTTATTCCATTATTACATCATGATTTCATCGATTGTACATTCCACCTTTTTGAGAATTTGAGATCACCCCTTCTTCTATTTCCATTTCTTCATGTTATCAAAAAAATTATTACACGTGATATGTCTAGTAGGATGGATTATGTGGATAATATTTGGGAGATGTCAAATACTTATTATGGATTAAGTATTTTCTTATATAGTGGGAAATAATGTTCATTAGTTGAGAATGTCCATAGATTTATTAGTTTATAATTTTTCCTAATTCTCTAAATCTATAAACATAAAATGTAGTAGAAATTTATTTAATGAAATATTTTCTTTATGTCATGTAATTATGGGATAGTTTTTTAAGAATATACATTTTTGAATCAAATCCAATATATAAAGTATGTGTTTTAGGAAAAAAATTAGGGAGTGTGGATTTGGGGAATTACAGTTAGTATCAAATTAATGTTTAATAAAATTATAGATTAGGGTATTATTGGTTGAAGATAATTTATTAGTTATAAATGTCCATAAATTTTGATAAATTAAGTTCAGTCATAATTTCAAAGGTAAGGATAATACTTTTTTAGTTTAAGTAGTATTGATTAATTTAGGGATTATAATAATAGATATATTTTAAAAACACCAGAGATAAGTCTAAGAAATAATTCTAAGTATAATATGGATATTTTGTAGTTATCCTATAAATTATATCCATGTTAGGATACATGAAACCGTATGTAGTTCTGTCACGAATTCACCTAGTGGTAATCACCCCAAAAAAGTATGGTTGGTCATGGAATCATTCTTCACTCTAGTACACAATGTGTGGGTATAATACTACACACCATGATAGAGACTCTCATGCGATATTATATAGTTAATCACATTATCTTTATCAGATAAAATGAAGTATTAGTTTTGTTAAGGAATTATGTAATGAAATATGAGTGAAGTCAATCTAAAAACACCTAGATTGGACCAAGATTGACATTGGTTAAAATGAAATTAAATATAATAAATTTAATGATTAATACATTTTTTTGGTTGAATCTTTCATGTAATTGTCTTACAATAATCTCTTTTGGTGTTTATCACTCATGTTAGCTCCTTTTGGTTTTTTAAATGGTTGAATCTTGAATGAACCAAGTTAGAAATGGATGTGAGGGGAAATCAGTGACTTTATCATTGATAAACCCATAGAAATGTGAGTTAGATTATTAATTTAATGGTAATTTGAAACCAACTATCAGGAAATATGATTAACCATGTGAAAATAGATGATATCCTTAATACACCAAATAAGAGGTGGAAAGAGTGTCATGGAATTTCATGGGATGAAGTTGATGATGGAAGGAAGATTAAATTTTCATCATTTTAAATATAAATAAATAATTATGAGGTAAATTTCATTAAAGGTGTAGATATATTTTATAATTGTGGAAATTTAGGTCACCATACTCACATATGTGAGGTAAAGATAGAGTAAAAAAATATTTCTTCGATTATAAGGGTGGTGGGAATTATGAATCCTAATGTACCAATCCATGTAAAATGATAGAAACAGTCACCAAAACCATGATAATAAGGAAAATACTATTAAAATATTACTACTGTCTCAAATAGTAATTTTTTAAGCTATATTTGGTGATGTATTATAGCATAAAATCTTTTACCAATAATTTGATATTTAGTTAAAAATAAAAACACATGGTGTTATGATTATTATTAAATTATTTTCAAGGTATTTGAGAATTTATTAATGTAAACCTATCAATTCTTACCATATTATAAATCTATGTATAAATATTAAGGGTTAGATACCTCTATAAAGGTCTTATAATAATTCTTCTTATAGTAAAACCTCACTTCACTTTAAAAGTAAACCCCTGATCATCTAGGAGTGTATGGTTAATTTTGAGATCCCTATATAAATCAATATAATATTATGATTCAAATTGTGATGAAATAATTTATTCTAGGATAGTAATGTAACACCCTAGGTTTTCAATATATGACTGCCTTTATATTAGTTAATGTGTTTGATAGCTTTCTCCACATGCAATACTAAACTTAATTGAAACTCTCATATATTTAGAAAAAAATATAAATATTTTAGTATTATTTTTAAAACCTGACCATTCAATTATCAAGAATAAATATAATTAAAAAATTCATGAAATAATTTTATAAATAAAAAAGGATACTTTTTACAAGAATTAAATTTAATTGGTATAGGTAAAATGACTAATTAGATCATTTTAAGCACAAAATTTTATTTTTCTTAAAAAAATCATGATGCACTATGTTTTTAATAGAAATAAACTTATAATTATTTTTGAGTAATATATATTAATATTAATCATTTTTTAACACTAATTATAAAATTATATGATGTAAGGTAAAGAATTTATTCTTTTTTAAAGTGTCATTTTCACTGTATATACTATTTTCATTATATTTTATAATTTTATTTAAAAGATATATTTATAGATTTTAGAATATTAATTTGAAAAAATAAACATTATTTTGGGATTAATCATAGAAATGTTTTTATAAAATGATTTTTTTTGTGATTTTTTTGAAAATACTGATTTTAATGTAAATAGTGAAATATATTGTTTTTACAAATATAGTGATATAAAGACATTATTAGTATGTTAGTATATAATAGAAATATGTGAAACCTTTTTCTAAAAAAAATATTTATTTTATAAGAGATTTATAAATCTAAAAATATTCATTATATTTTGAAAACCTATATCTGATATTTTAGAACTTAAGTAAAAATTTTCACAAGAAGTATTTTTTTAATACATAAAACGTTTATTATTTGGAAATTAATTTATATCAATTTAAAAAATTAAATAAAATTTAAAGAATTTAAAATTTGGAGTACTTTTTTATAAATTATATAATAAGAACTATTTTATTTTTATGAAAAAAAGGATAAATTAATCATGAAAAAACTTGTTACTGTGGTAAGAAAAAACAAGGTTTAAAAGTGTTTAACGAAGTTCAAACGGATAATTCATGTAAAAAACATGAGTGATGATGTCTTATCAAGGCCTTTTTCAACCACATAACTTCCTCACTCCATTATTTATCAATTATAGAGACACTTTAATTGAGATAGACTTATCATTATTAAAAAGTTATTTTTCTTTTCTAAAATGTCATACCATCTCACTTATAAAAGGGACCTCTCGCTACCCTTTTAATACCACTCCTAAAATATGGTTTCCTCCTAGAAAACTACCATTATTTATTAACCTATTATAATATTCCTCCTCCTTGAGCTTATGTTTATAATATATTATCACAATCTCTCCTTTTCTAAGGAATTCTAAAAGGAAAACTAAATGTACTCAACATGAGAAATCATTTATCTTCAAATTCATTACTTTATAAAATACCTTTTCCATTATAATTTTAAAATACCTATTTAATTAAATACATATTGTTTATATACTTAATTTTTTTATTCTATGTGAATAGTAATTCGCAGCCTTTCCCCTTTTACCTTAAAGAAAATTAAAATGACATTTGTACATGTGTGCAGATTATCCCTTCCACAAAGAATCGTGTTTTATCTTCCTTAACCACCATACATGGATAGTTCTAAATCATAATATAATAAATATGTATGATATATATAACATATTTTATATTATTTTATGATAAAACATATTAGAAATTTCCCATGTTCTATGGAAAATGAAATCATCAACCATACATATGTGCGGACTATCACCTCCATGGGGTGATTGATTTTTGTTGTTATCTTCATCACCACATTACATTAATACTAGTGAAAATGTATTTTATGTAAAAAATAATATTTCTATGAAATAATTATGGTTTTTTATAAAAAAAAAATAGACCCTAGTAATGATATGATCAACAAACAATCAGTGCTAATTTAGTCATTTAAAACATGAGTCCTAAGAGAAAAATAGTTTTATACATAATATATAATATTTTTATATCCATTAACTCAAAATAAAATTAATTAAAATAATCATATCTCACACTAATAATCACTAAATAATATAATTTTTATTTTGGTATAATGATATTACTACCAAACCACCGCATAATCATCCATTAATCATGGTAAGTTAATGTTTGATCCATCTTAATTACCTACTTCAATAATGCTATGAATTTATATAATAGATGAATATAGAAACATAATTAATTTTTTAGTATGATATAAATATTAAAATAAATATTTTTTGGGTTATAGAAGGTTAAAATTATTATTAAACTTGTTAATCAACAAAATGCCTTTCGTTCGACAATAATCACATAAATGTGATCATCATTGATTTCAACTTCATGGGTTATAACTAAAACCACCATTGAGTGAAATTAAATATTTATAAATATCATGAAATATTTATTATGGTACCATTAATTATCTCATGATGATTAACTTTGTATCAAGAATCAATATCATCACTCTTTTTACAAAACTAGTTCAAAACGATCCAGGTAACCTACACTCGACATTGAAAATATATAATAACCAACTAAAATTCATAATGAGATTGATTATAAAAGAAGAGTATAAATGGAAATTTTACAAGTAATTTTATTAAATAATTTATAATTATAAATATTTTTTTTATAAAAGTGGATATTTCATTTTTGGAACCATGATAAAAGGTAAGGGTTTCTTGCCTCACTTTTCACCCCTTGAGACATATTTCTTATTATATGCCATGTATTTATTTGGAATAATGTATCTACTAATACTTTTATATTTTTATAATTATTCTATCATAATTAATTATATTTAAATATTCATTTTAAATTATATCCTTCAATGGGGTTTTGATTTGAATGATTCTTATATTGTAAAGTTTTTTTGTCTCAATTCTGATTTTTTGAGACATAATACTTTTTATACGTCATGTTTTCTTAGTATTTTGTATTTACTAACCATTTATGTATTTGACCAATTTTTTTCATGGGATATGACAAGAAAAATATTTTTTCCTTCATCAAATGGATATTAATTTCATTGTTTCCCTAGTATTAATTATTTTTGGCAACTTAACATATGTTCATTAGATTATGATCTTTCTCTTGAAATTATTTCATATAAGTTAGAAAAAATTTAAACGTGATCATACTATTTAGTATTCTCTTCTTTTTTTATGGATTTACATTCCTAACATATAAATAATTATTTACTATTTCTTATATTATGGAGTATGTTTCGTGTAAGGGATATTGATAACTCAAATATCATTTTATTAAATTATAAAGTTATTTCTTAAAATTTATTCTTCTATGATTGGGATTCCACCAAATAATATTTTATTATATGGTATTTTATAATCCTATTTGATAAAATAATGTTTTAATACAAATAAGTTTTTATTACTCTTTTTATAATGGGGGATTTCTACAACGGTAATTTCAATTATTAAAAAGGTTAATTTAATGATTAAATGATTTATTTTTGGCTCTACATTTCCTATACAAAAAATAATGTCGTTTTTTAGAATCAATTATTAAGGGTTTATTTTATAATTAAAAGTTTTCATAAAAATTTACTTTACATTTTCAAAAGTTACTTTTTAAAGTGACATAAAATTTTTTATTTAACTTCAATGCTAAAAATGATTTATAAAATATTCTTTATGTTCCCACATTAATTTTGATTTTAATATTAAAAAAATTACACTCATGGTATTTATCTTATATTATTTATCCAATAATAAATATATATATATATATATAATTTGGGGTATTTAACTTTCATTTTTAAACAATTAGATTCTTGATTCTTTCTTATGCAATATCATACAAAGAATTCTTTTACAAGAATGTTTTTAATCTATGTCAACACCCTTATGAGTTTACTTTAGTACACTAGGGATATGTTCTTTTGAAACCATACACCTTATTTCTCTAGATGTATTTTGAAATGTTAATTTATATTAGAATAATGACTTATCACTTCTTTTATCTTACCTATCCATCTATTTTGAATAGGAATAATTTTTTTCCAATAATTTTCCTCTATGAATACTCTATTTATAATTAATTAGATGATTATTCCACTAGAAACATATGCATTGATCAATTAAATTTAATTATTATCTAAATAATATAACTATTTTTATATAAGTTGATAGTTGAAGGAATATTACAAAGAAATTTATTATAATGAATGGATAATTTTTAGAAATTCCATATGATAGTTATCCCAACACAGATGATTCTTGAAAAGGATGATTATTTATTGTTTACTAATTATCCAAATGATGAATGCAATGGACTTAAACAAGTTATGGTCTGGTCTCAACATTATATTGTGCATCAATACACAGGCAGGTCTCATGATACCAACATGTTTGAGGATTTGGTTTATGCCTTCCCAAATTAGCAAGATGTCTTGACTATGGTATTGAGGAAAAGAATGATGTATTTGAATCATCCATGATGGAAAGAATGATATTTTGGATGAGGACTTTATGGTAAGAACAAGATGTTTGGAATTTTTCATTCCATAACCATGAATTCAATTATGTTTATCTATGTGATCTATTTATTTTCATTATAATACAAGGATATAAAATACTATGATTTTGAATTGATTATATTATAATTATAATTATTTATTCTAAAAAATATATTTATGACATGCTTATGTGATGAATGCATCAGTTGTATGATTTCTCTTATTGAGAGTTTGGTGTCACCCCTTATTATGTTTCCATTTTCATAGGTTATTATGAAAATTATTACACATGATACGTCAAATAGAATAACTTGTGTAGAGACTTTATGGGAGATGTTCATGGATTATTATAGATTAAGTAGTTGTATATATAGTGTAAAAATACCAATTAGTTGATAAATACATTTGTCTTATTAGTTTATGATTTTTCCTAATTATCCACATCTCAAGACATAAATGGTATTGGTAATATAGTTAATGAAATTTTTTCTTTAATTCATATAATTATAGGATGGTTATGTCTGCGTATCTATAGATGGCACTGAATCCAATATGTAAAGTAAGTGTTTTAGTCACCATATCTGAGAGTGTGGGTCTAGGAAATCACACTTACACTGGGGTGTGACATTCTATCATTAGTTCCCATCTACTCATTAGCTAATTATTTGAACAACATGTGATTTGGGTGCCATTCCATCACACATCATACCCCTAGTATATGATGCAGAAGATGCATACAATTCCTTTTAAGATAATTTAGATGTTAGGAGAGGCATAAAACATGACTCTTAGGCTTTGATGCAGCACATGTGAGAGGACTTTTTTAATAAAATTTCATTATTCCTAATTCATAAACCATAAAATAATCTACTGAAATTACCATGAGATGAAATCCAAAGGTGAGAACATGATAGACTACTAGCACTTCATCTGTGTTTGGAATTTAAAGGTAAAAATTTAACATAATTTTTTTTATTTTTTTTAAAAAATATAATTTAATCAATTTTTAATTCAACTTATTTAATTACAAGATTTGAATTATCTCTATTAAATGAGATTAATTTTCTCCTAGAATGTTCATTTGAAGAGGTTGTGATTGGTTAAGACTTTCAGGCACTTGAGTTGAACCTCGATTTAATGTATCAACCACCACTCTAACTAGTTTGATAATAATAGTTTGTATTAATTATATTGAACCCTTTTACAACAATCCTAATTTGAATTTTACTGGTTTCAATGCCTCATTGCAAGAAGTTGTTCCAGTTGGATACCTTTAACTTTCCCTCTTCATTAGCACTGACTATTGCTATTTTTTTATACTAATATTAATGGAACTACCCATTATGTATCCATGTTGAAGATACATTCTAAGATATTTATTTCACTTGAAGAGGCAAGATAGTCAGGCCTATATTAGACATAAGTGCTTCAAATAAAAATCCTTGTTGATGTACTATATAGATAAGAGGCCACAATTGAAAATGTTTCTTCAACAGATGGTTGTAAGCGTCTAAAATATTTCATAATTTTGATGATTTTATAGTATTTCCAAATTGATACATTCTGGATTTTAAATTTCAGTAATCGAATTGAATGTCTAGGGGGTTAGTGATACTTTCACATCAACTTCAAAACTAAAGGAAGTTATAGGGCTGAAAGTAATCTTGACGCCACTCTTATTGAGAGTAAATAATGATAGATTCTCCTTAGATAATTTTTTCTATAAATATATACTAGTCCTTGTGAATTCTTCCAACTTAGATCTACAAGACACATCATTACAACAAAATCCAATGATAGTAAATGTGGAGAAATATTTGAATTATTGTTTTTGAAACTCCCCTTAAAGAATTGAGTGGTCATATAGGGAATGTTTACAAAGACTCGTATTTTCAATGTAATTGTATTTATGTTATGGAATTATTACGAGTCTGTGAAAATTGAGGGCAAGTGATTCTAAGGCCCTGTGTGCCCGAAATAAATTTCTGAACATTATTTTAAGGTACGTTCAGCTAATACATGAGCGGAATTTTTTAAATTTTGAACCAGTGCTTGGATTAAAAATCCAATGGAACCGTATAATCTGTAGTGCTAGGATTTTCTTAAGGGAGACTTTACTTTTACCGCAGTAGGTCTGGAAAAAAAGTTATGTTTTGTGACATTTTTAAAGAAATAAAATAAAATTATTTTATTATTTTGTTTTCATTCTTATCCTCCAATGGACAAGTGGGGTTTGGGGCCAGCGATGTGTCATGAAATTAAATGGATTGACACTTTAATCTAAGTAACAGCAACATTGAGAAATTAGGAAGCTTCCTAAATAATGAGCTACCATTAATTCCCAGGGTCATTACTTACCCTCCACCTCTTTTATTTATATGGAGCTTGGGGAGGGTTATCAGCACTACATAACTAAGAAACGAAGTGATGAAAAAGTACTGAGATGACAAACCCTTGGAGGATGGATCCAGTTCAAGTGGGAGGGGACGAGTGACACTAAAACCCCAAATCGGAGATCGACGACTGAGGGATGTCGTTGGAGGCTAGTTGCGGTGGACAGAGAACATTGATTCACTTCTTTAACCACGGGAATTTATCTATCATTCTTGAGGAAGGGGTTTACCTTGTTTTAAATTCCAAGAGTTTTTTTATTCTTTATATTCCTCATGATTACAAGATAATGTGGAGGGCGCAGGCCTAACAAACCCAGCCTGGACCCACTTCTACCTTTCAACCCCTTTATGTTCTTCATGGAAGACTGTCGATGTGGTGGAACTGGAAACTGGTGTTGGTAGGGACCAAAGAAGCATCTGGCACCGCCTGGCCACGAGGAAGGAGGCAGCGTACCTGCATCTCCGGAGGAACTGACTGCGGCTCATCAACCACGGAAGTCGGGGGAGGTGGCTGGCACCTCGACCTGCCGCAAAAGGAGAATGCAGTGTGACCAGTGCGCCATAAGAGGACTCAGTCCATGAATCATCAGCCATGGCAGACCGGAGGAAAACAGTTGGCACACCGGCTGGCTAGAGGTGGCAGAGCGGCATGCCCTCACGCACCGCTGGAGAGGGCGGTCGGAAGACCAGCCCGCTGCAACGGAAGGCAAGACCCACTCCTACAGGTTCTACAAGATACCCGGTAGTGCCACGCAGTGCCTCAGTTGTGGAGGAGCCGAACGGACTTCAGCATATTCAGAAATTCTAGGGGAGATTCTCTCCAATGACACCTAGCACAATCCCTCAGAGAGTCTCACTTCACGGAGGTCCGACCGCCTGCCCAGTGGGCCGCCGCCCAGAAGGCCGCCTGCCCAGCAGGCCGCGTGCCAAGCGGGCAGCGCGCCCCGCTTGTCGTTCCCCATACGGACCGGGTCGTGCCCCCTTGCGGGCCAGGTCGTGCCCCCTTGTAGGCTGGGCTAAGCCCTCCACGGACCCACCCAGCCGGGTCGGACCCAGACCGGGTCGGACCAAACCAGGGTCCAACTGGATCCAAAAATACTTAAAGATCCTTATCTTGAGAATCAAACATCAGTTTGATGAACCATATATGGCATTGGGATCCATGGATCGAGAAGGTCCTATTGGTATACTCCAATTAAAAATTAGTGATAGTTGGAGTATGGTCGGGTTGGATCGAACCCGAATCCAACCAGGCCCTCGGAACCAAAACACTTATAACTCACAGACTGAGCGTCCGATTGATGCATCATTTGTCGCATTGGAGCCCTTACGACATGACAATCCTTTGGGTTAATACTTTGTGTAGATTATTGGTTGTCTAAGTACAACCAATATCTAGAGGGGTAGATTCTACGGAGCTCTAGCGCACCAGGTGTGAGGAATCCTGTGGCAGGCTGTAACGTAAAGGAAGAACACTGATCCTTATGGGTTAGATCCTATGTGGGTCAGTGCTCAGTGATCCTATATGGGTCAGTGCATTGTGATTCTATGAGTGTTAAATCATGTGTGGGTCAGTAGGGGTTAGTTACCTATCAATCCAGTGTGGGTCAGATCCTGTGTCGGTCAGTGAGGGTTAGTTACCTATCAATCTTATCTGGGTTAGAAGAAGTTACTCTTTACAGAATAAAATGATCTAGCTTACAAATAATCATATATACATCTATATTTATGTTATAACTAATTGGGAGTGGATTCTTCTATATTTGTGGGGCTACCAGTGTGGTACTTCTTGCTTCGTGGTGTTACCTGTGTGGTACTTCTACCTTCATGGTGTTACTTGTGTGGTACTTCTATCTTCATGGTGTTACCTGTGTGGTACTTCTACCTTCGTGGTGTTGTATTCATGGTGTTACCTTTGTGGTCCTTTTTCCTTTGTGATGTTCTTCTCTCATGTATGAGATGAGTATGTCTTGATAATTTATGTATATGTATGGGAATATACCTAAGTAGAGTTGATGTCTATTGCTTCGTGCTTGAGATTAATGTCTTTGTGGTATTTCTTTTGTGGAACTCTAAGAGACCTATGGGGGTTTTGGGGTCCATACTGAGTATCATTATAGTCACCCCTGCACAGGCTTTTCCCACACCTTGTTGTGTCTCATACAGATGACAAATAGCAGTGATTGAGGCTGATGGATTTAGAATTGGATTGTGCTTGGAGGCGGACCATTTGGAGTGACGTGATGCAGGGAATACTGATCGTCAGTTGTACCTACCCTTTAGGTAGGATCCTCGGTGGATGATCCAGGAGATGCTTTCCGCTTTTCAGTTGTATTTGTACATTCCAGTGGTACTTGTACTTCACAGTTGGGCTTCTATTCTGGCCCCTTTACTATCAACACACTTTTACTTCAGTAGTTTACTTTTTGGTTGCTTCTTGTTGTGTTCTTATACTATGTCTATACATGTTAAAAAGGAAATGCCTTCCCATTTTAGTGATATGACTTTTCGGTTCTAGTCGTCAGCCCCTAGCCTATGGAAGGTGGGCTTGGGGTAGTCATGGAATGGGCACCGAGGGATGGGTCGTGACAAAGTGGTATCAGAGGAGTCAGTTCTACTGAAGAACTATGACTATAAAATTTTCAATGTAGAAATAGTGTTAAGTGTTTTTAGTGTGGTTTCTAGTTCAGGGAGTCCATTGTTGGTGTGGCGGCCAACATATCCATACACCCGGACCCTGAATTCTGATTTCTGACTCAGTGCACAGAAACACCGATTGTATTTTTCTTTGAAAAAAAATGTTTTTATTGTAATATTCTTAAGTTAGATCACCAGGTATAACTTATTGATAGTGGAACACCAGTTGATTTAGGATTCCTCTACATATACAGCCATACTGGATTCCCGATAGAGTATGTGACAATGGCCTACCAAGTGATGATGCCTCAGTACAAGGCCATCTTATGGCATTTGCACCTTTAGGGGGTATACCAGCAGCACGACTACCCGTTTGGCAGCCGTTGCCACCAGCCCCACCAAAAGAGGGTGCACGCCGACTGAGCATGTCGAATGAGTTTCAGCGGAAGAGGGCTCCTAGGTTCTGAGGCGAGACAAATCCACGGGCGGTAGAGGACTGGCTGGAGGCTATAGTTAGAGTTTTCCTCTTAGTTGGGACACCAGATGACCTTATGGTAATCCTAACAGCCAGTCTTTTTTCAAATAGCGGTAGGGAGATGGTGGATCTTGATGGTCTAGATACACGATGAGGTGAACCTCATCTGGGTGGACTTCGAGATCCTTTTTAGGGTAGATTTTATCCCAGAGACCATATAATTAGTGCATATATAGGAGTTGTTTCACCTACAACAGGGAAACATGATTGTGGCCCAGTACTCGGTGAGGTTTACTGATCCCTCCAGCTACTCCACTAACATGGTATGGGAACCTTTCTTCAGGGAACAAAACTTTGAGAAGGGTTTTCAATGAGACATTATAGCATCGATGATATTGCTCTGTATTCCGACGCAGGCTGGGGTGCTTGAGCGAGCCCTTTTGGTGGAGAGCTTCCTATCTGAGCAGGAACTGACAAAGAGAGCCACCACCAGATGTCAAGTAGTGGAGTAATCTACAACTGGTAGTAGGAAGATAATGTAGGGGCCCAAGCAGACCATACCTTTTAGTATATAACCTCAGGATATAGGGTCAGTGGTGCAGGGCTCATGGGAAAGAGGAGGACAGCTGAGGAGCAGGTAGTGCTACACGTGCTGTGGGTAGGGTCACATGGCCCACGACTGCCCGACCCGTCATATGAATGACCAGAAGAAGGTTGATGGACCATCGAGATAGAGGCAGAGATTTGATTGAGGAGGTCTACAGGCATCAGGTAGACATCACAGAGGAGCTGTCCATGTGGTAGGTTGTGGGTGGTGATTCAATGTTCTACTGCCACACCCTCTAGGCGGTCCACCCCGAACACAAGGGGCGGGTGGACAGGGATGATCTCATCTCCAGGTATATGAGGTCTACAACCACAGTGCTCTATAAATGATTTGAGATATGATCTGTGTCAACTCCACCTTAGTGGAAATACTTATAGACATAGGTTCTAGTCACTCTTTTATTTCCACTACCCTCGTTCGGAGCTCCGAAATTTCAATGGATCCGTTTGTTTGATCCTTACTGCTAGAGACTCCTATATGAGGGGATTTGATGATTACACACTGGTGTCAGAAATGTGAGCTTACTCTAGGAGGCAAGATCATCGGCTGGGATCTTCTAGTAGCGGTGATAAGTCCTTATGACGTATTCTTAGGTATGGACTGTTTATCTATAGTCCATGCCCATATTGACTATATTTTGAAAAAAGTGTGGTGTGTCCGCACAGATGGGACCATGTTTTCCTTCACTGGAAATAAGTGAACCTTTGTAGCATAGGATAGACTTACTCGGAGGAGGTTGTAGCCAATCACACATCAGTTAGCTAGACTTACCCTCAGAGCAGTAGATGTTGAGAGTCTGAGTTATCCTGTAGTGGTGGACCAGTATTCTAATATCTTTCCAGATGATGTTTTGAAACTACCTCCATGAAGAAATTTAGACTTTTACAACGACCTATACCCCGAGATGGCACTGATATCTAAAACATCATAATAGATAGCTCCTACGGAGCTTCATGAGTTGCGAGTACAATTGTAGAATTTGCAGAGAAAGGGGTTCATGAGGAACTGCATTTCTCCATGAGAAACCCTGATTTTGTTTGTCAAGAAGGAATATGGGATTTTGAGACTCTTTTTGGAATACAATTTCTTAAAACATATGACTGTGAAGAACAATTATCCACTTACGAGGATTGATGAACTTTTCGATCAGCTGAAGGGAGCTCATTGGTTTTCAAAGATAGACCTCAGATCAGGCTATCATCAACTCAGGGTACGAGATGAGTTTGTGAAGAAGACGTCCTTTAGATGTCATTATGGCCACTATCAGTTATTATTTATGCCATTCGATGTGACCAATTCCCCAACAGTGTTCATGGAACTCATGAATAAGATCTTCGAGACATACCTCAATCGCTTTTTTGTGGTCTTCATCGACGACATCTTGATATACTCAGCGTCAGAGGAGGAGCCTACCTATCATCTATAGATAGTACTAGATACACTCTGAGAACACCATATTTATGGTAAGTTCTCAAAGTGCCAGTTCTAGATACGGGAGGTCCACTTTCTGGGAAACGTTATCTTGGAGGCTAGAGTTGCAGTGGATCCAACGAAGATAGAGGCAATACATTCTTGGGAGCCACCTAAGAGTGTGACCAAGGTGAAGAGTTTACTTGGATTGGCTGGATACTACCTGATATTTGTGCCTAATTTTTCTAGAGTTGTGGAACCCCTGTCAACATTGACGGAGAAGGGACAACATTTCGTATGGATGGAGAGATGATAGTATAGTTTTCAGTAGCTAAGGTAGAGACTGATGAGTGCCCCCATCTTGAGGCTACCAAGAAGTGGGTGTTGGTTATGTATTCTACTACGACGCATTAGAGATGAGAATTGGGTGTGTCCTGATGGAGGAGCGAGCAGTGATCTCCTACAGCTCACAAAAGCTGAGGAAACATGACTAGAACTACGCAACCCATGACTTGGAGTTAGTAGCAGTGGTCTTCACCCTGAAAATGTGGCGACATTACTTAATGGTTGAACATTTTACCATCTTCTCTGATCTCAAGAGTCTCATTTATAACTTCTCATAGAAGGACCTAAACCTAAGATAGTGACGATGGCTAGAGTTCCTCCAGGAATGTGACTTTGAGATAGTATATACTCTTGGGAAGGGGAACATGGTAGCAGATGCCCTTAGTAGGAGGTCTGGTCTGCCCACACTGAGTGAGGCGACAGAGTAGCTATCTACGATGTAGATATCCTTCATGGATTGAGATGGAGCATCTTGCCTCCTATCTATGATGGTCACTCCGCCAATCCTTCAGTGAGTTAGGGTGGCGTAACTTGGGGACATAAATAGTGAGGCTCAACATGCTTAGATATCCTCAGGACAGGCACCTGATGGATTTTATAAAGGTGGGGAGCACATCATCCTCTTCATAGGAGGTACCATGGTACCTCTGGAGCTATGGGAGGAGGTGTTGAGGGAGTTCCATACATCCCCTTTGGCCGTACATCCTAGTGTGGTGAAGATGTACCAGAACCTCCGGCATCAGCACTGGTGGCCAGGGATGAAGAAAGTAGTGGAAGAGTTTTTTTCTCAATGCCACACATGTCAGCAAGTGAAGGTCTGGTATCAGGTTCCAGCAGTCTTAGCACAACCAATAGAGGTGCCAGAGTGGAAGTGGGGTGTAATATCCATGGACTTTTTTATAGGGCTTCCACATACATCCGGGGGACATGATTCCATCTGGGTGATCGTTGACCGACTCACCAAGTCGGAAAACTTCCTACCTATTCGAGAGTAGGGATTCGTAGAGGTCTTGGGATGCCTCTATGTACATGATATTGTGTGACTCCATGGGGTTCCATCGACAATAGTCTCTGGATGTGACACAATTTTTAATTCTTAATTGTGGAAGGGGTTGCAGATGCATTCGGGACTCATCTAGGTTTGAGCACCGCCTTTCATCCTTAGATGGATGGTCAGATAGAGATGACCATGCAAACATTGGAGGAAATGCTATCTGTATGTGTCTTAAATTTTGGCTGTAGTTGGAAGGATCACTTACCTTTGCTGGAGTTCACATACAACAATATATATCACTCCACCATTGGTATGGTACCATTTTAGGCTATATACGGTTGGCCTTGTTGATCACCACTATGATTGATAGACCCAGGGGAGTCCGCACTTATGTGTACAGTGTTGGTACGGGCTACCACTGGAAAGGTGTAGATCCTCCTAGAGAGGATTAAGACTGCACAGAGTAGATAGAAGTCTTATACTGATAGGAGGAGGAGACCTTTGGAGTTTAAGGAGGGAGACCATGTCTTCTTACGGGTCTCACCTCGACAACGTTTACAGAGATTTGGATGAGGTGGAAGGTTATCATCGATGTTTATTGAACCATTTCTGATACTTCAGAGGATAGGTGAGGTGGAATACCACTTGGAACTTCCACCATAGTTTGATAGAGTGCACAACATCTTCCATGTATCCTAGATGAGGAGATACGTGCATGACCCATCTCACATCATTGACCATGGTGAGTTGTACTTTGATGATGGGGCGATGTTTATAGAGGTTCCAGTAGAGATTGAGGATCAATATGGGTGAGTCCTTCATTGGTGGTCAATACCTCTGGTCTGCATTCCATTGTAGTACAGAAACCGCCATGAGAGGACTTGCAAGCAGGAAGCTCAGATTCATGCACAGTACCCCCATTTGTTTTCTTAGTCTATGTTGTGGCTTTTGGTGATTAAGATCACTAAGGTTGGGAGAATGTAAAGACATAGATTTTCCATGTAATTATTTTAATTATATGGAATTATTACGAGTCTGTGAAAATTGACGGTGCACGATTCTGAGGCTCGATGTGCCCGGAATAAATTTATGAACTTTTTTTAAGGTACGTTCATTAAACACATGAGTCACATTTTCAGACTTTTGAATCGGTGCTCTAATTAAAAATATGAGGGCACTGTTGAATCTGTAGTGCCAGGATTATCTTAAGGGAGAATTTACTTTAACCATAGTAGGTTTGGAGAAAAAGTTATGTTTTTTAATTTTAAAAGAAATAAAATAAAATAATTTTACTATTTTATTTTCATTCTTATCCTCCAACAGACAAGTGGAGTGTGGGTCCATCAATGTGTCAATCCATTAAATGGCTTGAAATTTTAATATATGTTACAGAAACATTGGGGAATTTGGAATCTTACTAATTAATGATCCACCATTAATTACCAATGTCGTTACTTACTATCCCCCTCTTCTTTTTATATAGATCTTGGGGAGGGGTATCGAAACTGCTTCACCAAGCAACAAAGTGCTGACAAAGTGCCGAGATGACAAAACCTTGGAGGATGGAGCCAGTTCCAGGGGGAGGTGAAAAGTGACACTGAAACCTTGAACTAGAGATTGAAGAGCAAGGGAAATCATTGGTGGCTAGTTGTAGGGGACATCGAACACTGATACACTTCCTCAACCATGGGAATTTCTCGATCGTTCTTGGCGTAAAAGTTTAACTTATTTTAAATTCCAAGAGTTTGTTGATTCTTTATCATTCTCATGATTAAAATATAATGTGGAGGGTGCGGGCATAACAAACCCGGCCCAGACCCTTTGTACCTTGATACCCCTTTACATTTGCTGTGGAATTCCACCAGAACAGTAGTACCAGTGACCGGTGTCGGTAGAGACCAAGGCAGTGGCTGGCACCCACCGGCCATGAGGAAGGAGGTGGTGCACACGTACCACCGGAGGAACTAGGCGTGGATCATCTGTCGTGGTAGTCGGGGGAGGCGGCCGACACACCAAATGACCATAGAAAGAGAAGGCGGCGTGACTGGAGCACCGCCGGAGGACTCAGGTCGCAGCTCGTCAGCCACGACAGACCAGAGGAAGGCGACCGACACACCAGTCGGTCGTAGGTGGAAAAGTGGAACACCGTCACGCACTGATGGAGATGGCAGCTAACACACCGACTGATCGCGACCAAATGTAGGACCCACTCTAGCGGGTCCCGCAATATACATGGTATCCCCACATGGTGTTGCCGCTCATGAGGAGTTGAACAGCTTCCGTGCCATTTGGAAATTCGGGGGGATCCACTCCCCCGTGCCACCTAGCACGAGCCCCCAGTGGGTTATGCCCCCTTGTGGGATGGACCACGCCCCCTTTCAGGCTAGTCGTCCCCCTCGTAGGTTGGGCCGAGCCCGCTACGGCCACGCCCAGCCGGGTCAGTTCGACAGGGTCGGACCAGACCCGGGCGCAACCGGACCGAGAAATACTTAAAGGGCCATATATTTAGAACCATACGTCCATTTGAAAAACTTTCTATAGAGTTGGGATCCTTGGATCGAGACAGTACTATTGGTATACTCAATTTGAGAATTGTACATAGTTGGAGTATAGCTGGGTTGGATAGAATGTGAATCCAACTGGGCCCTCGGAACCAAAATGCTTATAACTCACAGACCGGGCATCCGATTGACGCACCTTCTATGACGTTGGAACACTTACGACATGTCAATATTTTGGGTGACTCCTTTTTGGAGCTTAGTGGAGGTCGAGGTATGACCAACATCTCGAGGAGTAGATTCTACAATGCTCAAGTGCACCAGGTGAAAGGAATCCTGCGGTAGGTTGTAAAGTGAAGGAAGAACACTAATCTTGTGTGGGTCAGATCCTATGTGGGTCTGTACTCAGCAATCCTATGTGGGTCAGTGTATACCAATCATGTGTGGGTCGGATCCTGTGTGGGTCAGTGGGGATTAGTTACCTATCGATCCTGTGTGGGTTAGCGCTCAGTGATCCTATGTGGCTCAATGCATACCGATCTAGTGTGGGTCAGATCCTATGTGGGTCAGTGGGGGTTAGTTACCTATAAATCCTATGTGGGTTAGAAGCAGTACCTCTTTACAAAATAAGATGATCTAGATTATGACTAATTTTCTGTAATTCTTTATTTAGGTTATACCTGATTGTGATCTTAGTCTTCTATCTTCTTGGTGTTACCTGTGTGGTACTTCTATATTTGAGGTGTTACCTATGTGGTACTTCTACCTTCGTGGTGTTACCTGTGTAGTACTTCTATATTTATGGTGTCACCTATGTGGTACTTCTACCTTCGTGGTGTTGTCTTTGTGGTGTTACCTGTGTGGTGATTCTACCTTTGTGGTATTCTTACCTCATGTATGAGATGAGTATGTATTGATAACATAGGTATATTTAAGGGAATATACATAAGTAGAGTTGATGTCTATTGCTTTTTGGTTGAAATTAAGGTCTTTATTTGTGGTGTTTCCTTTGTGTAACTCTAGGAGACCTACAGGGGTCTCGAGGTCCCTATTGAGTGTTGTTATACTCACCCCTGCACTGGCTTTGTTCGCACCTTATTGTGTCTTCTGCATACGACAGACAGTAGTGATCGAGGCTGAGGGATCCAGGACAGGACGGTGCTTGGAGGTGGACCATTTGGCGTGACGTGATGCAGGGACTACTGATTATGAGTTGTACCTACCCTTCAGGTAGGATCCTCAATTGATGATCCAGGAGATTCCTTCCACTTTTTAGTTGTATTTATACTATCCAGTTGTACTTTTACTTTATTGTTGGGCTTGTATTCTGGCACCTTTACTTTCATCACACTTTTACTGTAGTAGTTTACTTTGTGGTTTTTTAATTGTGTTCTTGGATTGTTTGTCTGTACATGTTAAAAAGGCAATGCCTTCTTATTTTACAGATAC
Organism: Viscum album; assembly: GCA_963277665.1. Lineage (NCBI taxonomy): Eukaryota > Viridiplantae > Streptophyta > Magnoliopsida > Santalales > Viscaceae > Viscum > Viscum album. The sequence continues at coordinate 1,582,931,540 of OY728141.1, read as the reverse complement.
GCCTTTTTAGTGCTATTTGCCAGCCCCTGGTCTATAGAAGGCGGTCTTGGGGTAGTCATGGTACGGGCCCGGGGGGATGGGTCATGATAGTGTTCCTCAGATATTCTTCAACCTGGGATTCAGATAATATAATTATAAAAGAAAAACTTGTCTTTTGAAAAAGATGGTTTTGTTTCAGGAATAAGGGAATGCATCACACCAAATCCCTTTAAGGAATAATTCAATGGCATAATCATCCATTCTTCAAGAAAAAAAATAAAAATGATTCTCAATGAATATAGATGGCAGTGACACTGTAACGCCCCGACCCCAATTACCCAGAGTTGGTGCATTATTACATAACATTGGCTTGATCACAAAATATCAAGTCTCGGAAGACTGATTAGTTTAGTAGCCTTGGAAACACTAGATACATTCTTAAGTTTTACATTATATCATAAAGTAAAACAAAACTACAACAAAATCTTGTCTTCATATCCCCTCATACTATCCCTGCAGTTCATTCATAAAATACTTCTTCACATCCTGGGAAAATTAAAACATTAAAAGGGGTGAGCTCAGATGCTCAGTAAGGACAACAATATGGTGGAATCTTTCATAAATAAACATAAATATTTAAGGAAATGTATAACTGAAACAAAAGCCTTTTAAACTTGAACATCAGCATAATATGTAAAAATAAAATGAAATAATGCCACTTACTTATTCACATGGATATTCTACTAGTCGAATAATCACATGCAATATCAATAACCACTTTCATAATGATGGAATTCATAATGACAGACTATCATAACCACATATCCAAGGCCTCGTGCCAAGACTACAGATAAGATTTTGTCAATGCCTCATTACAAGACACTAGTTTGTCTCATGAGACCTACCAATTCATCGAGGAGCTATAGCGGGCTTCACCCGTCACTTATTAAGTCCAATGCATTCCTTATATGAAAAGTTTTAAACATATCATAATCCATAACATAATCGTATCACATAAAACATGCATAAAAAACATAACATTTTCATATTTCAATCATAAGATATCAATACAACACATTGAAATAATAAAAACATTATCAAACCCATTTTCAATACCAAAATAAAAGAAAAGTTAAACATGGTATTTATTTTTCATTTAAAAAAACTTATGGCTTGTAGAGGAAGTCGAAACTCGAATAATGGTCACGGTGGTGGAGAATTCATTGTCGCCACATACATGCGACAAAAAAACATTCCTTTTTCTCGTTTAGTAAAACTCTTTGTATAAAAAGATTTCTTTTAAAAACATAAAAGTCAATGGGGTTTATACACCATATAAAAGAAAGTTGTGTATAAAAAAATATGCCTCAATGAAAAAAGATTGAGACGAAGTCCCTTAAAAAGATAATTTTTTAAATAAATTAGATCTATTATGTGTATTTACTATAATTACACATAAAGAAAGTAAAAAAATACAAGATAGGACATAATAATATCCTGACATAATTTGAAAGTAGGAGATTAACCCAAAGAACGAGAATTGGGTTAAGAAGTTCCCTTACCTCGTGTCCAAATTGACTCGATCATTATTTAATCTCCTGAATAATAAACTAGAGTTAATATATACTTTCTTAAGAACCTTATTCAAGTTCATTATTCCTTTTATATCACTTATTACCATGTTATTAACATTATGTAATTATTTAATTTAATAACGGTCGTTTTGTTGATCTTTGGTACTTGAGTCAAAAATAAAGTTCTTATAATTACAAGTTGTTCATGTGGTAAAATATCCATTATATCTATAATTATATTCATGATGTATATATCATATATATACAGTATATAAATGCATTTATAATATTACATAACATTTAGAGGTAAGAAATGAAATGTACCGTTCATGGAGACGGTAAGTCGTACGTAAGAATGAACGCTACTTTAATTTCTATTTCATATTTAATGGAATGAAATCATAATGATATAAAGGTATTTTATAATTCCATTATAATATCATATATAATATCATTTACTCTATCCTTTATATGTCCCACATATGGCATTAACGATTCAAATCACTTTGAGGGGGCGGTAGTCCGCACTTCCTAAAATGAAATTATCGCATTTACTAATAATGGAAATCATAAAGGTATTCCATAAATGAAAAATAGAAAATCATAAGAAAAACATAAACATAATATATATCATATATAAATATAGTGATATCTTAATGGCCACCATGAGAGGTGTTAAAAGAAGATTGAACAATCATCGTTTCGTGAGGCAGTAATTCGTCACCCAAAGAAACAATATGTTATTTTACCATTAGATGAAGGTGTGTGTAAGTTTAAATCAACTCCTTATCATATAAACATACATTTATATTGAAGATAATTTTTTGTTACAAAAGAGAGGAATAAAAATATTTTAAGGGGTTGGAGAAGCAAAATAAAACAAAAGAACATAAGAGAAGACATTACCTTAAAATCGGGTAACTCTTTTTGATTTGAGCCAAAGGCTTCCTTGGGAAGACTTCTGCCCAAAGTGAGGATTCTAAGAGTAAGATAAGGAAGTTGAGATAGTATTTGTGCCGAGTTTTTCCAAGCCAAATGGCTTTGAAGGTGTGAATAAGGTGGTAGAGGTGGGGGCCTTTTATAAGAGGACAGGAGGGGCACTCTTGGAATTTCATGAAATGTTACATTATTATGAAATGATTATCTAATTTTAAAGGTCCCAAAATGATATATTTAGAGGATAAGGTGATAAGGGTTCGAAATATACTCATCCAATAGGTTTTTGACAAGTGTAAGTCCTAGATTTTACATTATCTTTTCATTTTATTTAAATCGTTAATTAATGAGGTAATCGCGGTATCATCATGGTGTCATAAAAATTTATATATTTAATGCCTAAAAAATATAAAAAAAATATCATGATGTACTAAATCTTTTTATATTTCCAATTAATATTTATAGTCGAGAAGTTAACTTATATAACCCCATGTAATAATTATTTTAGTAAAACGACACATGTTTGTGACAATTTTATTTTTACTTTAAATAAAATGTTATTAATGTCATTTTCTTACCCAAATGGCTCCATGGGGTTCCCAAGTTGACCCATGGATTTTCTTGGTCGTCCATGACTCATATAATAAGGGTAGAAAAATTGTAAAGGTAATTTCATATTATTATATCATTATATTTACCTTAAATTACACTAATTAACTTTAATCGCGATTAATAAAACTTAAAAGTTACTATTCATCAAAAATTATTTTCATCCCATTAAACCACATTTCACTTTTTAATTACAACCATGTATGTCAGATTTTTGAAATTAAATTTACAAAAGCGGTAAAATTTCCTTTAAACAAAAAATCAGTTTTTTAACTACCACTTAGTGGTTTCAGTATTCATCAAAAATTAAAGTTTTTCAGAAAAAATACCAAAAATTCCCCATAAGATATATTTGATATTCAGAATTTAAAAATGATGCCTATTTTAAAAAATTAAAAACATATAATTATCATTAATTAATTTTATAATTAATTCTCGTTGTCAAAACAAATAGAGTGTTTTTAAGAAACAATATCAATCAAAAGATTGACAATTGTTTATGACCAATTTCAAAGTGAAATTATTTATAATGACCACTATTTGATAAAATGGTAAAATTATATTCTAATTATAATTTAAAACCACTCAATAGTGTAATTTATCTCTATAAATTATTTTGATTAAAAAAGTTATTTTTAAGTATTTTTTACTATTCATCGAAAATTGGAAGTTCTCAGAAAAATACCAAAATTTCAACATAGGATAATTTAGATATTATGAATCCAAAAATGAAGTCCATTTTGAAATATAAAATTTATATAATTTCATAAAGTGGGTATTACTATTCATAACGGCTACTTTGATTTGTCGTAGTATGTTAGAACTCGAGGTTGTGTACAACACACGCTGCTCTATTATTCAAAGAGAAGCGTACCATGGAAGCTTAGGGTGTTAAATTATCCCCTCCTTCAATAAATTGCATCCTCACAATTTGAAATTGTTCTTCGAAAATAAAAGGTTGAAAATAGAAAATACCTTTCTGGAAAACCCACATCGGAAATAAGGTTAATAAAATTTAGCCTTAATAAGAGGGAAATGGAAATGAAAAAGTCACCACCAAATTATGATCGCGATTAGGAGAACATTGGTAGAAATAAGAGACATATAATTGGAGGATAAACATAAATATTTGTAGGGATTTATTGAGGTCATCAATCACAAAAAAGTGTAAAATTAAGGGCATCAAAGCCATCAGTCTATGATGAAAATATCATCAGTTCAACAAAACATAAGTTATTAGGATAAAACATTTTTTTAATATCCCTTTCCTAAATTTTAAGAATTAATTTATTCATAGAATAATAGAGAGGTATATATATATATATATATACATGGAAAGCAGAGTTTCAACCTTCAACTAATTTCTACCACAAACTCATCTTTCCCACAAAAAGATAATAGAACTCAAAAATATTATATTTATCCTGATCGTACAGTGTTCCAAATATTAACACATACCATTTAGATTAAGAAAACTATTTTGTAATAACCAGGGGATTCCTGTAGGCTAGTGGTAGGTAATAAAGGCATGTTGCACTATGGTTGTGGGTTCGATTCCTGCATCTTTGTCTGACGCGACAGGTTATCCCCCAACCTACAGGATGTCCTTTTCCTAAAACTATAGTATTATAATATTCAAAAATTAATCTTCAGAAATGTTTTAACCTTAAACAATACTATCCAAAGTTCAACTTAATCCATTCCAAACTTTATATTTATCCAAAATACCTCTGCCCGAACTTTCTCTAAAGGTCTCTAAATTCCAAAATCAATTGTAACATCAGATTACCCAAACAAAGTAAAGTTTATCTTATTTTCACATACTAAAAATATGATTACCTTCATCATATTAAAACCTTAATAAAAACAACAAGTCCTACAGTAAAATCCTTATATATATCACATTATTCTTATAACCATAATATAATCCTTGAGTCCAAAAGCACCAATACATTAATTATTCCACTTCAACTACAGAAACAATATAAGATTGGCCATGATCCCTTGGCCTTTTCTGAGGTAAGTTTCCTTGATTCTTAGGAAATTTATTTGTATAATGCCCCATTTCCCTACAATTGTAGCATTCAACATTGATAGCCTTTTTCTTTCCCATGCAATCATGATCCTGGTGACCTTTTAACTCCACATTTATAACAAACTCTCATTCCTTTTAGGCAAGTACCAGGGTGATTCTTCCAACAATTATTTCATAATGGAAAATTATTCTTTCCCTTTTTCCCATTATCTATCTCTTGTTCCAATGTTCTCTTATTCTCTTGCTTTACTATATTGTAATAAGCTTTAAGGAATTCCTTTTCGGTCTAGATAGCACATGAGACAATATCATCGAATGACGAGAAAGATTGTGATACTATAACTTGATGGAGAAACGGTTTTAACCCATCAAAGAAATGATCAATCTTACTTCTTGGGTTACGTTTATAATCTGCTGCATGCCTCGCTAACCTTGTAATGTTAGCCTCATACTTTGCGACATTATCATCCTCATTTTGTCCCAGACTATGAAATTTTCTTTCCATATCTGCTTGATGGTCATGAGGAAAGTATTTTTCTAAGAAAATCTCTTTGAACTCCCTCCATTACATATTTGATACTTCGTCATCTTTCTTTGTGTTTTGAATCAATGAACACCATTGATCAGCATCTCCAGTGAGGCGGTAAACTACCATGATAACCTTTTTCCTTTCACTACTCCCCAAAGCCTGAAATATTTTTTCTAGGGAATTTACCAATTGCTCAACTACTAAGGGGTTTGTACTCCCATTGAATGTTGGTGGTTGTTGCCTCATGAAGCGATCTAGCATTGATCCTCCATGTTGCGGATCAGGGTTCTCCATATGAGTAAGGTTATTATTCATAACCTGAGTGAGTTGTCCCAGTATGGTGATAAGCTGATCGGCATCAGTTGTATCACCAGCTCCATTATAATTATCTTGAGCAAGAGGGAAATCCCTACATGGAGGGCATGCATTGATACGGTTTCCATTCCTTCCACTAGGCTCCATTTCTAAACAATGTCATAAACTAGATTAGTTTATGAATCAAAATACATAATTCCATACTTGTAAAACACTTAACATAAATTGAACTATTTATGGATATAATCCATAATCATAAAAATGTTTTCTTTAAGGAAGTATATACTCATAAATCCTTCATAATGGTTTGTAAAGAAATCGTGAATTATTCTAAGCATATCCCCTGGGAGTGTCGTAACCAAGAGTGCAGCAAGGCCAGTGTCATGCACCAGTTCCCGTTCGAGTCTTGCTCAATGTGGTGTTTTTGGGTTTTACCCCTAGGTACATCTGTGCCAGAGTCGCCTATACCAACTCGTATCCAGAAAGGGATGTATTGCTCAGAAAACTCACAAAAATCTCTATAATACCAAAATTCTAGGAATTTCTTCTATACTAATCCTCAAAGTCTATCTTAGGGCTATGTGCTCTAATCAGAGATTTTTTAAATCTAACTTCCAAGGTTAGTACTAAATTGCCTCTGATACCAACTGTAATGCCCCGACCCCATTTATCCATAGTCGGTGCATTATTACGTAACATTGGCATGATCACAAAACATCACGTCTCGAAAGACCGATTAGTTTAGTAGCCTTGGAAACACTAGATACATTCATAAGTTTTACATTACATCATAAAGTAAAACAAAACTACAACAACATCTTGCCTTCATATCCCCTCATACTATCCCTACAGGTCATTCATAAAATACTTCTTCACAACCTAGAAAAATTAAAACATTGAAAGGGGTGAGCTCAGATGCTCAGTAAGGATAACAATATAGCGGAAACTTTCATAAAAAAACATAAACATTTAAGGCAATGTATAACTGAAACAAAAGCCTTTTAAACTTGAACATCAACATAATATGGAAAAATAAAATGAAATAATGCCATTTACTTATTCACATGGACATTCTTCAAGTCGAAAAATCAAATTTAATATCAATAACCACTTTCATAATGATGGAATTCATAATACCGGACTATTATAACCACGTAGCCAAGGCCTCATTCTAAGACTACAAATAAGATTTTGTTAAGGCCTCATTCCAAGACACTATTTTGTCTCATGAGACCTACCGGTGCATTGAGGATCTATAGCGGGCTCCACCCATAACTTATTAAGTCCAATGCATTCCTTATATGAAAAGGTTTAAAGATATCATAAACCATAACATAATTATATCACATAAAACATGCATAACGGAAACATATCATTTCCACATTTCAATCACAAGATATCAATACAACACATTGATATAATAAAAACATTATCAAAACCATTTTCAATACCAAAATAAAAGAAATGTAAAACATGGTATTTATTTTTCATTTAAAAAAAGTTATGACTTGTAGAGGAAGAAGAAACTCAAATAATGGTCACGACGGCGGAGAAGTCGTTGTCGCCGCATACGTGCGAAAAAAAACATTCATTTTTTTCATTTAGTAAAATTGTTCATATAAAAATATTCCTTTTGAATAAACATAAAAGTCAAAGGGGTTTATACACCGTATAAAAGAATGTTGTGTATAAAACAAAATATGCCTCAATGAAATGATATTGAGACGAAGTCCCTTACAAAGATCATTTTTTAAATAAAATAGATCTATTATGTGTATTCACTATAAGTACACATAAATAAAGTAAAAATACAAGATAGTACATAATAATATCATGAAATAATTTGAAAGTAGTAGATTAACCCAAAGAACGGAAATTGGGTTAAGAAGTTCCCTTACCTCGTGTCCGACTTGACTCGATCGTTCTTTAATCTCCTGAATAATAAACTAGAGTTAATATCTACTTTCTTAAGAACCTTTTTCGACTTAATTATTCCTTTTATATCACTTATTACCATGTTATGAACATTATGTAATTATTTAAGTTAATAACGGTCGTTTTGTCGATCTTCAGTACTTGAGTAAAAAATAAACTTCTTATAATAACAGGTTGTTCATGTGGTAAAATATCCATTATATACAGAATTATATTCATGATGTAGATATCATATATATTCAGTATATAAATGCATTTATAATATTAAATAACATTTAGAGGTAAGAAATGAAATGTACCATTCATGGAGACGGTAAGTCGTACGTACGAATGAATGCTACTTTCATTTCAATTTCATATTTAATGGAATGAAATTATAATGATATAAAGGTATATTATAATTCCAGTATAATATCATATATAATATCATTTACTCAATCCTTTATATGTAGAGACCTGAATCTTAACGTACATGGACATTACATTACTTTTGTGGAATACTTAGTACATAACAAAAACACACACACAAGGACCGTAATAGTTTAGTGTCTTTGGAAACTCAGAATATAAACTTCTAATCATGTTGAAAGATCTTCAACATCTCCCATAATAATTCTCCCCTTTTTTTTCCTTACCTAAAACCTTTCTTTTAATCATGGGGGAAAAGATGACATAAAAAGGGTGAGCTAAAATGCTCAGTAAGGGTAAGCATGGATAAAATAAAACATACCATATACATTTGAACTTAAAAACATGAACATAATGTTTAAACATCAAAAGATTGAGCAATGAAATAAAACATGGAAGTACACAAGGCATAGATCATAATGAAACATTAAGAATGATAAAATATCATGGGAATAAAACATGTAATTGTGGCAACCATTAAGCACATGTTATGATTTCCATATTAGCCAAGGCATTACTGCCAAGACCATCTTAGTGGACAAAGTCCCTTTCTGAATCGAGTTCACTCCTCGTTCCAGTCCTGTATTACTGAACCGGTTTAACTTTCCATTCTATCCATGTCTATCTCATGAGATATAAATCTTTACCCAATGCATTGGAGGGAGATATAGGTCCCACCCATCTCATAATTAAATCATTCTTACTTGTGCCCCAAAATCATAAAGTATAGCATAACCCATGTAATAAATTTGGATTCTTAAACATCATGCCATCATAACACAATCTATAAAAAACAAATGGATATAATTTTATCATAATAAGAATTATACCATGTAAATAATTGAGACATTATACTAGAAACATATACATATTAAATAATTTCATCTTATATGGAAAATAGTTTTGATAAAACACTTGAAATGAATTCTTGAGGAAAATATCCTTTCTTCTGCAAAATAATTTTATTTTCTAAAATTGTCATTTAATTTTAAAAGAAAATAATTTTTTTTTTAAAAATCATAAAATCTTGTAGAGGAATCATCATGAAAATTAGGTTTTATGAAACTGTAAAAATCCATTCACGCCGTATAAGTTACAAAAAAACATTCTCCTTGTACTTTTGCCGGAAATGTCAAAAAGTACATCGTAAAAGAAAGATTCCTTCCATACCTTGTGGTAAAAGTCAAAAAGGGGTAAAAATGAATTTAAAAATACAAGGAATAATATTCAACATTTTATGAAAACATTTTGAGAAAACATGGACATGGATGATAAACATAACCCCAGTAAATACTTACAAATAAACAATCTCGGATAAGAAATGAGATTGGAATATTTATCCTTTACCTTAGGTCCGATATGCTTCGTACGTATCAGAACCTCCTGTATAATGATTTAAATAATGTCATTTACTTATTACATAATCATATTCATTGTTATGATATCATATATGGTTCACTTATGACTTTATATTACCCGTTCTTTTGTAAATTCCATGTTAAAGGTCATTTCTGGGTAAAATAGTTTCATTTGTCGTCTGTGTTTTGACTTGTAATTATTAATATGATTAATTATATCATGATTACATAATTCCATAATATAAAACATGATTTATATATAATATATATTCAGAATATACATATATATATAGTATATCGATAAATGGAAAGAAATACACCGTTCATGGAGACGGTAGGTCGTACGTACGCATGAACGTTGTTTTCGTTTCCTTATTGAGTTGAATGGAATTAATAGATGACATAAATTTATATATACATAAATCTAGTATCTTTATAATGTCATATATTTCATTATTATTACTTATATATACTTTATAATCATTCTTTAATGGTTAACATGGAGAAAGAATCTCATCGCGTCGTGGAGACGGTAGTCCGTACGTACGCATGAGCGATGATATCATTCCCATGATCATGGAATTGTATTAAAGTGTATGTATAATATTTCAGAATAAATATTCATTCATAATAATCATATATAGTCATTATTTACACCAGTATACCCATCCAAGTAAGGTGGTGGTGGAAAATAGATTACACCACGGCGTGGAGACGGTATTCCGTATGTATGCACGTGCGGTGATTTCGTTTTCTGTAGGATGGATAGAAGGTGAAATAGGGTTGTTTCATAATTATAATAACATATCAGTATATGAGTGATACTGATGTTATTACTTCATAATGAAACTACTAAATAAGAAGAAGTGGAAGAAGAAATAAAGATGAAAGAATCGGTAACGGACATTACCTCTTCTTTGAAGCGCCTCTTTGAGACCTCCTTTTAGGGAACTAAAATTGGTCTATGAAGAATACCAGGACCACTAATATGTTTCTAGGGAAGTGGAGAGGATAAAGTGGCATGGGTTGGCCGAGATTTAAGGCTCAAAGTGGTGTGAGGAAGAGGGGGAGGAGGTGCCCTTTTATACGGGAGGAGAGGGGCACCTTTGAAAAAACTAAAAATATTATTTTATTATAAAGTAATATTCGGTTTTAAATATATAAAAATTGATATATTTCTAAGATAAGGTGGGTATGGGTCGAAATCCTCTCATAAAATAGAATTTAGAAAAGTTTAGGTCATTATATTAACCTTATCTTTTAGTTTTAACTCTTAGGTAATTAGATTGACATTTAACATGTCACTTTATATTTTTATATTGTATTGTTAATAAACATACCATATACATCCAAGAGACCCCCAAGTTGTGTTTTATTAATAGATATAACATTATATAAGTCATTTGGCCGAACCTTAGATTTTTAGGAATAAAATAACAATTAATAATATAATATTTGTTTTAAAAACTATTTAATGTCAATTTTGATACTATTCAATAGTTGATTTTTGTGAAACTAATAACAGAATTATTACTTCGACCAAAGTTAATTACATCACTACTAACATGTCATATTAACCTATAAAATTAGTGTAATTCATAAAAAGTCTAAAATTATATTTATTTGGGTATTTATAATATCAATTATTCTAATTTCTCACTATTATGATAATTATTGCATCATCATTGTGTCATAAATAAATTAAATTATCTAATGTCTAAAAATTAAAAATAAAATATCATTATGTAGGAAATATTATTAGATTACTAATGAATATTTACAACCGAATTTATCTTATGGATAACCCTATATTAAAAATTTTTTAGTAAATAAACATTGATTTTAACTCTTTTAACTCTTCTTTGAATTAAATAATAATAAATGTCCTAATCTAATCCAAGTGGGCCTAAATGGTCATATTTTCTTCCTAAGGTTGTTTTTGGTCTAATTACACTTATCCAATAGAATTATTACATGTTTTATGGTAATAATAATATCATTTTTACCCTTAATTACCCTATTTACTTTTAACCGTGGTAAAAAAAAGTAAAAAGTTACTATTCAACAACAATTATTTTCATCTCATTGAACCACATTTTACTTAATAACATCTATCGTGTCTATCGGATTTTTGAAATTCCACTCATAGAAGAGGTAAAATTAAGTTTTATGAAAAAATCAGTTTTTTTAACAGCCACTTAGTTGTTTCATTATTCATCAAAAATTGATAGTTTTCAGAAAAATACCAAATTTTCACCCAAGGCTAATTTCGATATTCTGAATCCAAAAATGAAGTATATTTTGAAAAATAAAATTTACAAAATTTCAAAAAGTGGTTATTACTATTCATAACGGCTAGTTTTAATAACATTTTAATAGCATATCGTTTTTTAGTGAAACTCGGTATTGCATACTACACACGCTATCGAGGAAAGTCGCAATTGCGTGTAATGAAAGTCAAGTCAAGGATTCATGTTGTGAAATCTCTTTTTGGTGTAGCATACAACACAAGACATTAATGAAATTAAAAATAATATTTTTCATAAAATCTCGGGGTGTTACATTCTGCCCCCCTTAAAATGAATTTCACCCTCGAAATTCGTCGAGGTTATAAATGGTTTACTACTCTAAAGTTTCTTTAATAGAAACCCACAACGTAAAAGGACCAAAACCAATCTTTAAAAACAAAAGAATGAAATGTAACGGTTACCCAAATAAACTAATCATTGGGTTTCCACATATGTGAAAATATGGATATGGAAGAGAAATCTAACCATCATGTTCTGATGGAGAGTGGTAGAGAACATGGCTATGAAAAAGCCAAAAATCACAAAGCCATAAATTTGTGACGATCTAAGGTACCATCTGATTCATCGGATATAAGAGAACTATGAAAACATTTTTGGTTTTCAGGTTTATTTCCCTAAAGTTGATGAAATCGGAATTAGAAGAAATACTTTCGTGATTTTGGTACAGCCTCACCATTGGTCATTCTTTGGACAATTTCCACTTTATCTCTTAAAGAAATGAAGTTTTATTTGTCATTTGTGAAGTGTTAGTAGATCATGTGATAGAATGATGGGTCATTCCATCTGTCTCAAACAAAAGGTTAGAAAAGTTATCAAATATACATAAGTTCATCTATGGTGATGTTAATCGTATACGATTCCAAAAATGAACTTATACTTCCTATATCATACTTATTAATAAAATAAAACTAGTTTCTACTAACCAAGGACTTCCTGTAGTCCATTGGTAGATGATAAAGGCCAGTCGCACTTCGGTTGTGGGTTCGATTCCCACAGCCTTGTCCGACGCGATGGGTTGTTGCCCATCCTGCAGGTTGTCCTTTTTCTAAAACTACATTACTATAAAATCCCATGAGTAATATCGAAAAAAGTTCTATACTTAAACAATACTAGCATATGTCCAACATAATCCATTCCAATCTTTAGGCTTATCTAAAATACTTCGGTCCAAGATCATAGTATAAAGAAAACGATTACTTGAAATGTCATCAACCAAGCATGTGAATACCATCATTTATCCCCCATATATCTTGTTGGTCACATTCCAATCATGTGAATACCTTAATCATGTATTCTTTTGAAAAATGAATACCCATTAAACCTGAGTGAAAACATGAGTGCTGTTAAAAGTTAATTCTTTCCACATACCAAAATCCCAAATTTTTTTATACTCAAACCATGATATCACTTAGTCTTTATAACAATCATGAGCTCATGAATACTATAAAACATTTCATTTTCTCATTTTCCCTTCATTATGTGCATATCATTCTTTTTTTTCCAAAAATATCTCAATCACTTTCCATGGTTACCAGTACCATAAAATTATTGAAAACCACAATAGACCAATACATAAATATTCCAATATTCCACGATACTATATACAACATTATTTTGGAATCCCATTACATAAACACATAATCATTCCACCACATCGTTTTCATATTCAACATCGCCAATAGTGATCGCATGTGACTTCCCTTTGTCCTTTTCCTTAAGTGGTTGCTCATGTCGATCATCACTAACCCTTGGATTAGGGCATTTATTAGCATAATGCCCCATTTCCTTGCACTTGAAGCATTGAAGTGTAGGAGTTTCACTCTGTGTAGCCTTTTCATTGTTCGCATCACTTGACATCTTCTTCCCATCATTGCGGCATTCAAATGCCCTATGACTTTCCTTTCCACATTTCAAACATTTACTTGTCCCTTTAAGAAAAATCCCTCCATGTTTCTTTCCACACTTTGATCATAAGGGGAAACTCATCTTCTTGTCAGTGTGCTCTTTTGATTTTCCTTTGAATTCCATTTTCCACTTCTTATCAAACCCATATGACTGATGGGTTACTCCAATCTCCATCTCAACTTTGAGAGCACATCGAACGATTTCCTCATAGCTATTAAAGTCCCTTATGGCTAACGCCCTTTGAAGACTTGGTTTTAAGCCACTAAAGAATCGATCGATCTTACTCTCAAGTTGGATAATAATACCAGAAGCGTACCTTGCAAGTCTTGTAAAATTTGCTTCATAGGTACCAACAGATTCATCATCCTTTTTCTTTAGTTCAAGAAACTTCTTCTCCATCTTTGTTCGGAGAATATGAGGGAAGTACTTATTGAAAAACAAGTTCTTGAACTCGTCCCATTCCATGGACTCTATTTCTTCTCTTGGACTTGTATTCATGATAAGATTCCACCATTGATCAGCATCACCTTCCAAATGATACACTGCTAAGATGACTTTATCATGTTCAGAACATTGAAGAACTGAAAATATCTTTTCAGTAGTACTGATCCATTATTCAGCAACAAGTGGATCAGAAGACCCACTAAAAGAAGGTGGAGTTGCCTCATGAAGGACTCAATAGAATATTGTTCGCTTCTCTGCTCATTTAGATGTTCAGAATGATTCATATCTTGTGTAAGTATAGCAGTAAGATTTTTCACTCCATCTCCCATAACATTTGTTTGTTCAGGAGGACAATCATTGCATTTTCCATTACATTGATCAACACAGTTCCTTCGGGTTCCAGCCATCGTCTAAAACCCAAAAAGAATAGTGTGAGAGGAAAAAATCATGCTAGGGAAAACAACATAGTAAAGGGGGAGTACCCTCAATATCTAACATCTTAGGTTAAATTATAAGATCTTTACTGTAGTTCTAGGACTATATCCTATACGTATACTTATCCTTAGGGACATCCCTAGACATACCATAGAAATATCTCTAGGGATCTCACTAACATTTTCGCATCCTAGTTTCCAAAGGTTGACTAAACCTTTCCTCTGATACCAATTGTAGAGACCCGAAGCTTAATGTACATGGACATTACATTAATTTTGCGGAATACTTAGTACATAACAAAAACACACACACAAAGACCATAATAGTTTAGTGTCTTTGGAAACTCGGAATATAAACTTCTAATCATGTTGAAAGATCTTCAACATCTCCCATAATGATTCTCCCCTTTTTTCTCCTTACCTAAAATCTTTCTTTTAATCCTGGGGGAAAAGAAGACATAAAAAGGGTGAGCTCAAATGTTCAGTAAGGGTAAGTGTGGAAAAAATAAAACATACCATATACATTTGAACTTAAAAACATGAACATAATGTTTAAACATCAAAAGATTGAGCAATGACATAAAACATGGAAGTACGCAAGGCATAGATCATAATGAAACATTGAGAATGATAAAATATCATGGGCATAAAACATGTAATTGTGGCAACCATTAAGCACATGTTATGATTTCCATATTAGCCAAGGCATTGCTGCCAAGACCATCTTAGTTGACAAAGTCCCTTTCTGAATCGAGTTCACTCCTCGTTCTAGTCATGTATTACTGAACCGTTTTAACTTGTCGTTCCAGCCATGTCTATCTCATGAGATATAAATCTTTACCCAATGCATTGGAGGGAGATATAGGTCCCACCCATCTCATAATGAAACCATTCTTACTTGTACCACAAAATCATAAACTATAGCATAACCCATGTAATAAATTTGGATTCTTAAACATCATGCCATCATAACAGAATCCATAAAAAACAAATGGATATCATTTCATCATAAGAAGAATCATACCATGTAAATAATTGAGACATTATACTTGAAACATATACATATTAAATAATGTCATCTTAGATGGAAAATAGTTTTGATAAAACACTTGAAATGAATTCTTGAGGAAAGTATCCTTTCTTCTTCAAAATAATTTTATTTTCTGAAATTTTCATTTAATTTTAAAAGAATAGGATTTTTTAAAAAATAATCATAAAATCTTGTAGAGGAAGCTTCGTGAAAATTAGGTGTTATGAAACCGTAAAAATCCGTTCACGCCGTATAAGTTACAAAAAAAATATTCTCCACGTACTTTTTCCGGAAATGTCAAAAAGTACATCGTAAAAGAAAGATTCCTTCCGTACCTTGTGGTAAAAGTCAAAAAGGGGTAAAAATGACTTTAAAAATACAAGTAAAAATATTAAACATTTTATGAAAACATTTTTGAGAAAACATGGACATGGATGACGAACATAACCCCAGTAAATACTTATGAATACACAATCTCGGATAAGAAATGAGATTGGAATATTTATCTCTTACCTTAGGTCTGATATGTTTCATACATATCTGAACCTCCTATATAATGATTTAAATAATGTCATTGACTTATTACAGAATCATATTCATTGTTATGATATAATATATGGTTCACTTATGACTTTATATTACCCGTTCTTATGTAAATTCCATGTTAAAGATCATTTTTGGGTAAAATAGTTTCTTTTGTCATCCGTGTTTTGACATGTAATTATTAATATGATTACTTAGATCATTATTACTTAATTCCAGAATATAAAACAATATTTATCTATAATATATATTCAGAATATACATATATATAATAGATCGATAAATGAAAAGAAATACACCGTTCATGGAGACGATAGGTTGTACGTACGCATGAATGCTGTTTTCATTTTCCTTATTGAGTTGAATGGAATTAATAGATGACATAAATTTATATATACATAAATCCATTAGCATTATAATTTCATATATTTCATTATTATTACTTATATATACTTTATAATCATTCTTTAATGGTTAACATGGAGAAAAAATCTCATCGCATCGTGGAGACGGTAGTCCGTACGTACGCACGAGCGATAATATCATTCCCATGATAATGTAATTGTCTTAATGTGTATGTATAATATTTCAGAATAAATATCAATTCATAATAATCATATATAGTCATTATTTACACCATTATACCCATCCATGTAAGGTGGCGGTGGAAAATAGATTACACCACGGCGTGGAGACGGTATTCCGTACGTACGCACGCGCGGTGATTTCATTTTCCATAGGATGGATAGAAGGTGAAATAGGGTTGTTTCATACTTATAATAACATATAATTATATGAGTGATACTGATGTTATTACTTCATAATGAAACTACTAATGAAGAATAAGTGGAAGAAGAAATAAAGATGAAAGAATCGGTAACGGACATTACCTCTTCTTTGAAGCGCCTCTTTGATACCTCCTTTTAGGAAACTAAAATTGGTCTTTTAAGAAGACCAGGACCTTTAGGATGTTTCTATGGAAGTGGAGAGGAGAAAGTGTCAAGGTTTGTCCGAGCTTGAAGGCTCAAAGTGGTGTGAGGAAGAGGGGGAGGAGGTTCCCTTTTATAAGAGAGGAGAGGGGCACCTTTGAAAAAACTAAAAATATTATTTTATTATAAAGTCATATTCGGTTATAAATAGTTCCAAATTGATATATTTCTAATCTAAGGTGGGGATGGGTCGAAATCCTCTCATCCAATAGAATTTATATAAGTTTAGGTCATTATATTAACCTTATCTTTTAGTTTTAACTCTTAGGTGATTAGATTGACATTTACCATGTCACTTTATATTTTTATATTATATATTTAATAAACTTACCATATACATCCAAGCGACCCCCAAGTTGTGTTTTATTAATATATATAACCTTATATAAGTCATTTGGCCGAACCATAGATTTTTAGGAATAAAATAACAATTAATAATATAATATTTGTTTTAAAAACTATTTTATGTCAATTTTGACACTATTCAATAGTTGATTTTTGTGAAACTCATAACAGAATTATTACTTCTACCAAAGTTAATTAAATCAGTCCTAACATGTCTTATTAAACTATAAAATTAGTGTAATTCATAAAAAGTGTCAAATTATATTTATATGGGTATTTATAATATCAATTATTCTAATTTTTCACTATTATGATAATTACTACATCATCATTGTGTCATAAATAAATTACATTATCTAATGTCTAAAATTTACAATTAAAATATCCTTATATAGGAAATCTTATTATATTTCTAATTAATATTTACAATCGAATTTATCTTATGTATAACCCCATATTAAAAATGTTTTAGTAAATGAACTTTGATTTTAACTCTTTTAACTCTTCTTTGAATTAAATAATAATAAATGTCCTAATCTAATCCAAGTGGGCCTAAATGGTCATATTTTCTTCCTAAGGTTGTTTTTGGTCTAATTAAACCTATCCAATAAAATTAGGACATGTGTTATTGTAATAATAATATCATTTTTACCCTTAATTACCCTATTTACTTTTAACCGTGGTAAAAAAAAGTAAAAAGTTACTATTCACCAAAAAATATTTTCATCTCATTGAACCACATTTTACTTACTGACATCAACTATGTCTCTCGTATTTTTAAAATTCCACTCACAGAAGCGGTAAAATTAAGTTTTATGAAAAATTCAGTTTCTTTAATAGCCACTTAGTAGTTTCACTATTCATCAAAAATTGAAAGTTTTCAGAAAAATACCAAAATTTCACCCTAGGCTAATTTCGATATTCCGAATCCAAAAATGAAGTCCATTTTGAAAAATAAAATTTACAAAATTTCAAAAAGTGGTTATTACTATTCATAACGGCTAGTTTTAATAATATTTTAATAGCATATCGTTTTTTAGTGAAACTCGGTATTGCGTACTACACACGCTATCGAGGAAGGTCGTGATTGCGTGTAATGCAAGGAAAGTCAAGGATGCATGTTGTGAAATCTCCTTTTGGTGTAGCGTACAACACAAGACATTAATGAAATTAAAAAGAATATTTTTCACAAAATCTCGGGGTGTTACATTATACATCCCACATATGGCATTAACGATTCAAATCACTTTGAGGGGGCGGTAGTCTACACTTCCTAAAATGAAATTATCTCGTTTACCCATAATGGAAATAATAAAGGTATGCCATAAATTAAAAATGCAGAAGCATAAGGAAAACATAAATATAATATATATCATACATAAATATAGTGTCATATTAATGGCCACCATGAGAGGTTTTAAAATAAGATTGAACAATCATCGTTTCGTGAGGCAGTAATTCGCCACCCACAGAAACTGTATGTTCTTTAACCATTAGATGAAGGTGTGTGTAAGTTTAAATCAAATACTTCTCATAAAAATATCCAAGTATATTGAATATACTGTTGTTGTTACAAAATAAAGGAATAAAAATATTTTAAGGGGTTGGAGAAGCAAAATAAAACAAAAGAACATAAGAGAAGACATTACCTTAAAATCGGGTAACTCTTTTTGATTTGAGCCAAAGGCCTCATTGGGAAGACTTCATCCAAAAGTGAGTCTTCTAGGAGTAAGATAGGGAAGTTGAGAGAGTATTTGGGCTGAGTTTGGCTGAGCCAAATGTCTTTGAAGGTGTGAATAAGGTGGTAGAGGTGGGGGCCTTTTATAAGAGGAGAGGAGGGGCATTCTTGGAAAGTCATGAAATGTTACATTATTATGAAATTCTTTTCGAATTTTAAAGGTCCAAAAATTATATATTTAGAGGATAAGGTGATAAGGGTTCGAAATATACTCATCAAATAGGTTTTTGACAAGTTTAAGTCTTATATTTTACATTATCTTTTTATTTTATTTAAATCGTTAATTAATGAGGTAATCGCTACATCATCATGGTGTCATAAATTTTTAATTTATTTAATGTCTAAAAATTATAAAAAAATATCATGATGTAGGAAATATTTTTAGATTTCCAATTCATATTTATAGTCAAAAATTTAACTTATATAACCCCATGTTATAATTGTTTTAGTAAAACAACACATGTTTCTGACAATTTTATTTTTACTTTAAATAAAAAGTTATTAATGTCATTTTCTTACCCAAGTGGATCCATGGGGTCCCCAAGTTGACCCATGGATTTTATTGGTCGGCCATGAATCATCAAATAAGGGTAGGAAAAGTGTAAAACTAATTTTATATTATTATGTCATTATATTTACCTTAAATTACACTATTGGGTTATATTGTGGACCCCACAATCTTTGAGCCTTTTAATTTTTTTCACTCTAACCTTCTCCTAATCCTCAGATTTTGGAGCCTTAGTGGATGGAAACTTATGTTTTTATTAGGCCACACATTATTGGTTTTCAACCTCATAAGTTTTGTGCCTTTTAATTTCAAATGCTTAATTTTTCCTAAATAATACATAT
Source organism: Viscum album (assembly GCA_963277665.1). Classification (NCBI taxonomy): domain Eukaryota; kingdom Viridiplantae; phylum Streptophyta; class Magnoliopsida; order Santalales; family Viscaceae; genus Viscum; species Viscum album. The sequence goes on along the minus strand of OY728141.1, from coordinate 1,582,911,276 downwards.
TGTGTGTCTAGTGAGTGGGGACTCAACTTTTCCCTAGTAGTCCATTCATATGATTTCAACTTGGCGAGTTTCATGTCTCTTTATTCTTATAGTTTTAGTTCATGTAAAGAAATAAAAATTAGTATATATATATGTTTAGATTTTTTGACTATTATATATGGAGACATTCATAGAAATATAGGTTAAGAAAAACCTGACATTAATAAAGAGCCCAATGTTTCTAATATGAATAGCCTCAGGTAATGGTGCATGTAGTGTAAGGAAATAGTGCTCAGAATAAAGATCTATGATATTTTTGGTTGAAAATATTTGACGGCATATTACTTTAGTTTAATAAAAAAAATTACTATATATTACTATAGTTTAAAGTCATATAACTTTGAAAAATATATGAAAGTTGGGAAAATCCACCTAGAAAGGGAAAGGTAAAACCTTAAATAAATTATGGTCCCCCTTATATAAATATAATTTATAATGAAAAGGGAATTTAGTTTTTTTTATGATTTTCTGACCATTATTTCATATAGTTTAGGGTCACACAATGAGTACCATCAGAGTTTTCAGAATGAAATGTAACATCATTTCATTGAACATGGGAATGATGCATGAAGGAAAAAATCTAGGATTTTGAATCACCTTAAATAGATAGATTATTGATTTTGTAAATCATAACTCAAAGATTTTGAATCAGGGATGATGAGATGAGACATGTATGTTGGGGATGATCATTGATCATGTTCACATAACAGTTTTAGTTTTAACTGTTCCAAGTTATATGGAGATTATATGACCTTTTTCTTTGGATGAAAACATTCCTAAAGTTAGTAGGACATATTGGGGAATGTATACCTGAACTATGTTGGTTCATGTATACATAGTCAAATAGGGGTGTAAATAGAAGTTGGATTCACTCATTACTAATATAAATGAAAGGTTTGTGAGGATTAAAACACATCTAAAATATAGTAGGTTTATGGAATGGAAATAATTCAAGGAGGGTTTTGGTAGTATAAAATTTATGCCACTAATTATGAAAAACAATATTATGGAAAAAATACATAACATGTCGTTGATTTAATTGCTTCCAAATAAAGGGGGTTTATTAAGCATGGATCATATTTTGATAAAGTTTTATTGTGGGAATAATGATCTTTATGACTTTTCATTTCTACTTTACTTTTTTTCTAAGCCTTGAATGTGGAAATATTTGCATGAAATGTCTTGAATTTTTTTCAGAATACCCTTTACAGGACTTCTGCATGAAAACTTTTATTTTTATTTCACTAGAATTTTTACGGTCTTTCAATCTGGTGTAATATGTCCTAGAGTATACAGTTACATATCTTTTTCTAAATAATAGTGAAAGGTGATAATATATATATATAGGGAGAAGAACATGCCAATGTTAATGGGGATCCCAATGATTGTATAGATTATCTCAATAAGAGAAACATATATTTTATGGTCATAAGATATATACCGTGAAATAAAGAGGAAGTGTGAAACAACAACCTAATTGGGGTTCTAAGGTAAAGCACACTCTCGGAGCTCTTGAATCAGAAGTGATTATTCGGGATAGGTATGTAAGGGATTACCACGAACCATATTCAAATAGAATTGTTTACTATGATGTTTTATGGGTAATAAAGATTAAAGGAACTTTTTATCAGGATAAAAACATGTCTTTGGTTGGCATTCCATATTGGGGTCACCCATGCAAGATCCATATTAGAGAATGTATACTTAACTGAATATATGTTTCATTTTAATCTAGAAACAATTGAAACTTATATCTGTGGATATTTTGAGACAATTTGAGGAAATTGAGACATGATTCATAACTTATATAAAGGAATGTTAAAAAAAGTTGATAGATGCATATCAAACTTAATTTGACCACGGTTAGGCTGTTATAGTCATTTGGAAATGAGTAAATATGGATGATGGTTGTAAGAATCCTAGAAACTATGGTTTTTGAGAATAAGAATAATTTTATCTGGATATAGATTCCCATACATCACAGACTCTCACATGGATCTATCTATAATGTGGTATAGTTTTGTTATCTAGCATGGGTTACCATGATCAATTTATATTCATTAAGTAGGGACCACATTTTGTTCAATAAAACATCATGTTGTAAGTAATAGGATTTTTACAGTTTATTTTCATGTGACAAGGACATGGATGTAATTTATTTTAACATCATGTGACAATGACTTGGATTTATTATAGTTTAACATTATGTGATAAGGATTAGAATGTAACATTTGAAGGTAGGTGCATTTAGAAATTGCAGTTGGTCCTAGGAATAAAGATTAAGGCATCATTACATATCTTGTAAAGGTAGGAATAAATGCACATGAAGCTTTTATTAAGCCTCTTCTATAAAGATAAAACTAATTCACAGGGTACCAAAATTGATTGTTACCATAATACTAGGATTCTATAAAAAATCAATGTGGAGGGGAGGCCCAAACATAAAGGGAAAAGGGATAATTGTTTTGTAAAAATTCATGTCTAGGACTAATATAAGAGATACATTCATCATTCCATATCTTGTGACAATAGGAATCAAGCCATATGTAGTTATTAAAATATAACAATGTAAGAGCCCATTAGGAAGGAACTCACATAGATAAAGAGTCCCCCAACACTAAGATGGGGGTATTTTTTATTTCTTTTTTCAAATTCATAAATGAGTTTATACTTGAGACTCATTTTTAGATCTGTCCCATACATAGGAGATGTTGAATTTTGGGTTGATTAAATTTTCTGGATAGACTATGATTAGAGATCCAAGCATCATTACGTATCCCATGATAATGGTAATAAAGAGATATGTAGTTCTTGAAGGTAAAAGACACCTTTTCTAAATGTAGATCAATGTGACAAAAATATCTTACATGGATCAACATCACATGTAAGAAAAGGATCATACTAATAAAACATCATAATTATATTAAGAATTCATGTGTGATAGAAATTGTTTTGTTGTTTAACATCTTTGGATCAATACTTTATTATATTACTTTTTGGTATGGTGTGTCTCACTCATGCTAATCAAATATATTTAATAGAACCTCTAAGATGAAGTTGTGAACTATTAGTATGAGAAATAAGAGATGAATTAAAAATCACTCTTTTTTTATAATTCATAGTAGAGGTAAAATAGAAAATTAAGGGGGTTAACCTTTCACTTTTTCTAGTATGATCTTATTAAATAGAGTCATTTTCATCTTGGAATGGGTTGATAAATGTTAAAACCATTCACCAAGAGTTTTTATATGGATATAGCACTCATGTATGGGATTTAAGGAATGATACATATTCTTATCTTTGTGGATTATTTTCATTTTGGATTGACTAAGTGTTGCATAGTTTAACATTATTTTTCTAAAAACTGTCATGTTATTTAACGTCATGTGATAAGGATTGGGGTGCATCCAAATAGAGTGAGTGGTGCATGGTGGAATTTTCACTATTCTAGGTTAAATTAAGTATGGTAATTTTATCCTTATTGAAATCAAAAAGGGATTTGTATCTTGTAAAACATGTGGTTGTGTTAATTATCGGTGATCTTGGATGTCACTTTGTATACTAAGAGTGTAAGAATCAATCCATGCATTATTTTTGAAAAAATATGAAAATGTCTAACTCATATACAGGGTAATATTGAATTATTCTAGGTATAAGTTAATGAATAAAGTATTCTATGTTTAGGGATCCTATATAGATTTATATCATACATAGTAGTGGGTTATTTTCATTCTCTGGTAGAACACATTCAATTGAATCAAGACCATAAGAAGTGTACCTAATATCAAAATGGTTTTGATAGTGGAGAAATTTTGGTTGGGATCAACATAAGAAGCCTAAGAATAACTATATATATTATGACAGTAGGAATCGATACATATGCTGTTATTGTGACAAGTGTGGAATGATTTCAGTTCCAAGCTGAGAATATTATCTTAAATGAGGATGATAGTCATGTGGTTTAACATCATGTGGGATAGATGATGTCCTGTAGTTTTATGTTATGTGACTAGAGAAATGTCATTCAGTTTAGCATCATGTGGAAAAGATGTTGGTGGCACAATTTAACATTATAACATGAAGATTTTCTTGTGTATTTTACTTTCATATCATTAGCCCATGGTATGACGATAAATAAAAAACAAGAGGTGAAATTTTAGTTATAAAACTCATAATTTTTCTCCTCTTAAAGTATTAAGTTTAACATTTCTTCATATTAGCGATAAAATAAATGTTTAGAGTAATTTGATTTTAAAATTTTTGAAATACTGTTATAATATCAAAAATAAATTAATCATTCTTTAATAATTATCGATGAATGATTTAATATAGTGGAAATTTAAAAACAAAACACTGAGTATTGGTTGAAAACCCAAATACAACTTTAAAATTATATTATTAAAACCATGCTTTTAAACCAATATATGATTTCGATATATCAACTAAATCTAAGGTATCCATGGATTTAATCCTATCATAATGTATCCTTAATTTTATATCAATCAGATGGTTTGTCTTCTTATCCATAAAAGTCATCAACTAAACTAATTGGTAGAATCCCAATTTCATAAACCAAAATTAATTGATATCAATATTTCTAAACATAGATTCCCTTAATAATTTTATCAGTTTTTCTATCCTCAAAAGTCTTCGATCATACATGATCATAACAAGAAAAATTGAAATGTAATTTTATAATAACTTTACAAATAAAACCTTAAAATAACACCTCTTACCGAAAACACTCAGAAAGAAAAATATTACACTGATTGAAAGTTCTCTAAGTGATAAAAAATTACAAATATTCAAAAAAATAGTTACTTTAAGAATTATAAATTAATATTATCATTTATATATATTTACAACACTCATGGTGAGACTTTATTTATAGGAATTATTATAACAAACACTAATGGATGAATTCCAAAAAAACTCAGAGTCATCTGTAACATCATTGCCTGAAAATTATTCATCTATAAATAAACTTATCTTGTTAACTTATCTAACAATGAGTTAAATTAGTATCACTACAATGACTCTAAATATTTTGGATGTATCCTAGCATGAAAATTCATATCACTAAATTTTTGTAAAATGGATTTTGTTATTCAGTACTTCGGTTACCAGAATCTCATTCTCCATAATCATAACAACTTAAAAAAACATAAAGTTTGACAATTCATATATAATGTGTATTTTAAGTTCCATAAAAAAATAGGTAATTGAGTCATTAACTCAAAAATATCTCCCTTTTTTAAAACAAATGGCACATGGGAAAATTTAATGTTGAGAACTGGAATTAAAAATAAATCTCTCTATAGTATTCCTGATAGAAAATTTCTACACTTTTCATTTGAAGAACAAAAAATACAAGTTTTATTAGGTGAACATAATAGATAAAAAAATTGTTCAATTTCTATAAAACTGTTTTTTTAATAAATATAGAGGAAATGAATAAATATAATCATAAATTTGAAATTTTATTTTGTTTTATAATTTTCCAATCATATCTTTTAATTTTATTTAGATATTATATATATATTTATATATCTAGGGAAAAAAATTATAATGTTTTATGTAATTGAATTTTTCTATATTAATTCTATTTATTCCATGCTTTCCAATTAGACAATATCTTTCTATAAAGTGAGTTCAAATTGAACAACACTTTTTCCACCAGTCTTAAGGATATTATCAGGAATATCCATATAATAAAAGACATGATTATACAATGTAACGTCCCAACCCGAATACCACTAACTGGGGCTCCGAGCCGGTTTGTTACAAGGCATCAAGTGAATTTCCACAAATGCTAGAGGCTGCCGACTAGTAGCGAGGGCCTTGGGTGTGATAGTAGGGAAACTATGCCCTCATTGGCAGAGTACACAGCGGAAATAGATAAACATGCAATAGCAGAAGCAGTGAATAACCAACAATAATAAACAACGGAAGACTAAATCAACAAACTGGAGCACATATGTATATATGAAATGATAAAAGATACAACTCTAAGAAAGCAGCCAAACAAGTCATAATGCTGAAAACACCACAGTACTGAAACAAGTACAAAAGAAAAGTAAACAGCTCCTCAGCATCGCAATCCAAAGCCCGGTCCCATGCTCTCCTGCTCCAAACAATCAAGTACCAGAAGTCGAAGGGTGCTTTCCCTTTTCTATACCTGCCACAACATAGTCTGCTTGGGCCCAAAAGCATGGCCCAAACAGGGTGTGAGATAAAATCCCAGTAGGTAACCACCTAAATATTTGTGCCTGACAATTAGTGAGTATATGGCAGTTAAAAGTACAGTAAGCAGTAAACAACGACAGCAAACAGTAGGCAGTAAATAGTAAGTAGTAAAGCAGGATGATACACAACAGTAATCAATCAAAAACCAACAACAGTAGTGAAGAAAATAGCTAACAAGAAAAAACCCTATGGAAATTACTCACAACCATCCCCTATGGTCCTATGGAAGAAGTTCCATGACCATCTGGGCAGTGCACTCAGCCTAACCCCTCTGGTTTGGTCATACGAATTTATGAGACTCTCTGGGAAAGAACACTTGGTCAATTCCCCTTATAGTATGGGGTAGTCAGGGACTCTTTGAGGAAGACCACGTTGTCTAATCCTCTTAGACCCAAGGTCTAGAGACTCTCTAAGGAAGCTATCTTGGTCAATTCCTCCTATAGCCTCAGGTATACCACAGACTCTCTGAGGAAGCTCACTCGGTCAATTATTCCTCTATCCTAGGAAGGTTCTTAAAGAGATTCAAACAAGTTAAGACTCTATGATGAAGCTTAATTGGTCTACCCTCCTGTTGTCTATAATATCCAAGACTCTCTGGGAGCTCACTCGGTCCATCCCCTGTATTCTAATGTCCAAGACTCTCTGAGGAATCTCTCTTGGTCTACCCTCCTGTAGTCTATAATAACTAAGACTCTTTGGGAAGCTCACTCGGTCTATCCCTTATAGTCTATAGAACCAGGTTCTCTCAGTCCCATGCCAGTCAGTGCATAATAATTCTATAAGGATAGAGTACACCTATAGAGCTACTTGGCTATCAGTCTATAGGGAAACAAGAATGTTATACAAAAGCACTCCATTCCATAACCACAAGGCATGGAAACAGGGGTAACAGCCAAAGGAAAACGAAACCCAAAGGTTGTAAACAAAGAAAAGCATGGTAAAAACATCCAAGAACAAAAAATTATTCTCTGAAATTATTAATTTACCTCTACACAAGCATAAAAGAAAGTTAGAAAAACAACGAGGGCAAAAAGGTAAACACACAATACCCTGTTCACATGTATTGGTCAAATTTGCACATAAAACTCAAGGACTTTGAATGGTAAGGAAAAAACCACCTACCTTGATCCTAGGAGATCGATATACGTGAACCATGACGATTGATTCTCCCCCAAACATTGTATATCTGAGAAAACATTCAAAACGTTCAAACCATGATAACTTGAGAAGGAGGAGGAATTGGAAAACAAGGCTCAAGAAGAAGGGAGAACTCACCACTGCGATTCCAACGCAATTGACGGTGATCAAATTGGAGAATGGATTGAGGAATGGTGGCTTGTCAAAGATCAGTGGATTCCGGGCGCTCTTAGATGAACAGGACCAATAAGAGGATGTTTATGGTGATCGGGTGTGACCCCAGTCCGTTTAATGAAAAAAAATAAAGTACACAATGTGGACTTTTAGAGTACACGTCGTGTACTAGGTCTTTCCATACACTGCCAAAATCGGCCTCCACGTCACCCCTACACACCGTGTGTGTGGCCTGGACACGGCCAGTACATAGCATCGAGTGGGAAAAGAGTACACGACATATACACAGAAAGTACACGGCGTGTACTTCAAAAAATTCCAGAAACTTTATTTTTCTCAAAAACTCCAGAAAATTAAAGACATACCTGAAATTGTATTACCCCGACCCCAGTTACCCAGAGTTAGTGCATTATTACATAACATTGGAATGATCACAAGAAAGATCATGTCTCGAAAGACCTATTAGTTTAGTAGCCTTGGAAACACTAGATACATTCTTAAAGTTTTACATTATATCATAAAAAAACATCTTGTCTTCATATCCCTTCATACTATCCCTGTAGGTCATTCATAAATTACTTCTTCATAACCCTAGGAAAAATAAAACATTGAAAGGGGTGAGCTCAGATGCTCAGTAAGGATAACATTATAGCAGAAGGTTTCATAGATAAGCATAAACACATAAGGCAATTTATAACTAAAACAAAAGCCTTTTAAACTTGAACTTCAGCATAAAATGGAAAAGATAAAATAAAATAATGCCATTTACTTATTCACATGGATATTATACTAGTCGAATGATCACATGCAATATCAATAACCACTTTTATAATGATGGAATGCATAATTCCAGACTATCATAACCACATAGCCAAGGCCTCGTGCCAAGACTACAAATAAGATTTTGCCAAGGCCTTATGCCAAGACACTAGTTTGTCTCATGAGACCTACCGATGCATCGAGGAGCTAGAGTGGGCTCCACCCGTCACTTATTAAGTCCAATTCATTCCACATATGAACAGTTTTAAACATAACATATACATTCGTATTAAAACTAGCATACGAAATGTCAATACTTTAACCATAAACCATGAATGGTATAAAAATAGCACATCCACAGTCAAGCATAACTAATTCGATACAATATGGAAGATTGTATTGTATCACATTCACCTCAATCAAGAATAATGAAGGATATTTACATAGATGAAAATAATCATCAAAACTATTTGAGATAAATATCCCCCTTTTTCTTGAAATCATTTAAAAGTCACACTATTTGTCAACAATCCATTTAAAAATAGATTTTTGAATCAAAGTGTCCCATAACACTTTGAAACTTTTATAAGGAGTTTTAATTTTAAAACATTAATTTCCATATAAATAAATCTTTAAAATAATTTTTAAAACATGAACAATAATGAGCAAGATTTAGAAGAATAAGTCTTTAAAACATTTAAAAATGGTATTTTAGTTAGAGTTTCTAACCAAAAGAGAGAAACTTGAATACAAATAATTGAGGTAATCAAAACATTGTAATATCATGAGAATAAAGGAATTAATGATATACTATGTCAAAGTACATTATATACACCACATGAAAGTGATTTGGTGTATAACAACAAAGAAGTCTCAATGGAATGTAAATTGAGATGAAATATCTCATAAAGTTTGTATCCTTAGATTAAGATAAATCAACGACATTTTTATGTGTGAAAAATATAAATACACTAAATATGATTGGATATTCAGTGTAAAACAATCAAAGGAAATTCACACATAATCTTGTAAAAACAACACCAATGAATTGGATGTTTAACTCAACAAATGGAGAATGAGTTAAAATTACTCTTATCAAATTCATATCGATGACTAGAGAAATTATCAATATAGTGATTATGTGTATAAAAAGTATATCCACAGAAAAGGGGAGTGTAAATTATGACATAATCAAATGAATAGTGATTCCACACATAATCTTGGAGTAATATAATCAATGAAACATGCATAAAGCCAAATGAGTAAAAATTGAAATTTTAAATTCCCTTATCGATTAGGTAACTTACGAAACATACACCCATAAAAGAAGGATCATACCATGATGATGTAAATATACATAAATTAAATTATATTACACAATTAATACAATCATGGAAAGTACACACACCACATACAATAAATAAGTGGTGAACAATGGAATTCTCATGGAATTAAAAGTGAGATAAGAAACCCCTTACCTTGTGATTTTCCTTGGTTGGGGTAGGTTAGCCTCCTTTATAATGTTTAAATAATTGTTATTAAATTATTCAAGAATCATATACATTAATATGATATCATATATGATCTTTTAACATTGCTTTGTTAATAATATCTTAGAATTATCGTCGTTTCGGGTGTTAACTTACTCGTTTTCTTTTATATGTTTTGTTTCATAAGTAATGTTTGTTATGGATAGGTTTTATATTATTCATATACAGAATGATATTAATTCCTTAAATACTATTATTAATCATGAAATGATAATTATACTTGAATGGATACGAATGAGAATGAATCTCATCGCGTTCGTGGAGACGGTAGTCCGTACGTACGCATGAGCAACAATATCATCCTTTTGTTATTAAAATAATATATAATTGGATGGTATATCATATATACAGAATCATTATCATGTTCTATTTATTATTTACATTAATTAAACATCATTATTATACCCATCCAAATAATAATTTATTGAATAACAATTACACCACAACGTGGAGACGGTAAGCCGTACGTACGCACGTATGGTGACATGTTATTCAAAGGGTGGATAGAATACTTAATATGGTTGTACCATATTTATAATAATATTATAGTATATAGGAGATTATGGATTCATTATTTTAAAATGGTAATAACAAATAAAGAATAAGTTGAAGAAGAAAAGAATTTGAAAAAGGGTCGTAAAAACATTACCTCTTCTTCAGGTTCTTCCTTTTGATTTGATCAAAAGGCCTCCTTAGGTTGTCTTTCTGATCGAAATAAGGCCTCTAGGTTGTAGTTAGGGAACTTGAGAGAGTATTTGGGTCAGTTTTGGCCGAACCAAAAGGCTTTTAAGGTGTGATGTAATGAGAAGGAGTAGTGCCCTTTTATAAGAGGGGTGAGGGGTATCTTTGGAAAAGCTAGAAATATTATTTTATAATAAATTCATATTCGGTTTATAATGGATCCAAAGTGTATTATTTAAATTTTAAGGTGTGTATGGATCTAAAATCACTCAACCAATATAATTTATATAGGTTTGGGTCATTATATTAACATTATCTTTTAGTTTTAACTCTTATTTAATTAGTTTGACACTTACCATGCCACTTTGTATTTTTATATTATATAGTTAATAAACATACTATATACATTCAATATACCCCAAAGAGGTACATTAATGATACATATATCATGATATAAGTCGTTTGGCTGAACAATAAATTTTTAGGAATTTAATATCAATTAATAATATAATATTTGTTTTCAAAACTCTTTTAGGTCAATTTTGACACTATTCAATAATTGATTTTTGTAAAAATCATAACATAATTATTACTTCTAACAAAGTTAATTAAATAAATCATAACATGTCATATTATCCTAAAAAATTAGTTTAATTCATAAAAAGTCTAAAAGTATATTTATTTGGGTATTTATAATATCAATTATTTTAATTTATCACTATTATGGTAATTACTTCATCATCATTGTTTCAAAAATAAATTAAATTGTTTAATGTCTATAAATCTTAAATAAAATATCATTACGTAGTAAAACTTTTTATATTTCTAATGAATATTTATAGTCTAAAATCCAACATATATAACTCTATGTAAAAATTGTTTTTCTAAAAGATATATGCTTATGTTATTTTTGTAATTACTTTAACTTAATTAATATAAAGTGTCATTATCACTTACAAGGGGATCCATAGGGTCCCAAAATCGACCAAAATATGCACATGGTCGGCCATGTATCAACCAATAGGTTTAAGACACGTTTTTGGGTAATTTAATATTATTATAATATTATTTTTGTACCATTATTTATAGGATTTACCCTTTAACCGTGGTAAATAAAATATTTACCGAAGTAGTTATTCAAAACGCCTAAAAATAAAAGTTATCTATCTACAGAATTTGAAAATACTGATTCCAAATATGGAATCCATTTTTCCAAATTCAAAATACAGAAGTGGCAGAAATTAATTTAATATTAATTCCCATTGTTAAAACAAAAAGCGTGTTTTTAAGAGATAAAAACTATCAAAAGAATGACACTGGTTTATGTCCGGTTTAATTGTAAAATTATGTAAAATGATCCAAATTGTATTACATGGTAAAATTATATTCTAAATATAATTTAAAACCAATCAAATTCATAATTTATCACTATTAATTATTTCGATTAAAAAAGTTGTTTTTAATTAAAATTTAGTAATTTTCACTATTCATCAAAATATAAAAGTTATCCGAAAAGTACCAAAATTTCACCCAAGGATAATTTTGTTATTCCGAATCCAAAAATGAATTCCATTTTACCAAATTATAATCATAAAAGTTTCATTTATTAATATAAAATTAATTCCCGCTTTTGAAACCAAAAGGCATATTTTTAAGAAATAATAACTATCAAAAGTTTGACACTTGTTTACGTCCAATTTCAAGGTGAAATTACTTAAAATGAGCATAATTGGATTAAATAGTAAAAATATAATCTATTTATACTTCCAAACCATTAAAATTTATAATTTAACAATATAAATTATTTTGATTAAAAAATTTGTTTTCAGATAAAATATAGTATTTTTCACTATTCACCCAAATATGAAAGTTATCATAAAGACACCAAAACATTATTGAAACTAAATTATTATATCCATGTTCCAAAGAAGAATTTAATTTTTTCAAATTTAATATATAAAAGGTTCAAATATTGGATTTAAATAGGCTTCGCCATTAAAAGGTGATAAAATTTCATTTTTTGAAAAATACTTCTTTTATATGAAAAAATGAATTTGTTCATAAATCATGTCTTAGAAACTCATAATATGGATTAAAATTATAAGGATAATATAATATTTAAAATTCAGTTAACACTATTCATAATATCTTTTGATCGGCTAGTTTGGTAAGTCGTGGTGCGCTTGAACTCAGTGTTGTGTACAACACACGCTATTGTATTATTCAAAGAGAAGTATACCATGGAAGATTGGGGTGTTACATTCTCCCCTCCTTCAATAAATTGCATCCTCAAAATTTTTAAAATTGTGCTTTGGAATATAATGGAAATTCCCACATCAGAAAAAGAGTCAATAAAACTATCACTTTAAAAGAAAGAAAGAGAGGTATAAAGGTCAACCAAGATAACCCATACTCGGATTCCATGTAGGAAAACATAGATATGGACGATAAACTAAGTGTCAAGTTTTGATGGGGAGGGATAGAAATTATGATCAGGAGAAATTTAACCATTAGAAAACCACAAACTTGTGTTGGGACAAATGGTCATTAGTCTCCTATAAGAAAGTAAACGGACAACATTTTTTGTTTTAAGTTACATTACATAAGGATGAGGAATTCATTTATGATATTGACTAAGAATATAAAGATATATACTTAATTTTTAAGTATATTTTCATTCTTTAATAAATTTCCACCACTAACTCATTTTTTCTAAACGATGAGTATTCAAGAAGACTTGGTCACACTGGATGAGCTAGAATAAACTTCTATAGAATCACATGATCCATGCAGGATGAAATATATATTTACATTGTCTTTAGAGATTAATCAAAACAAAAATGGTTAGTACAAGATCTAATGATCCCCCAAAAGGATACTCCTTGAGAGAAATAAACACTAATCTTAATTTCTAAAATTAAACCAACAATACCAAAAAGTTAAATAAATACCATTAAATAATCAATTGTCCTTAAAATCCTTTAATATAATCCAAAATAATATTGATACCCAAAACTTATTAAGAATGTAGTCTTCCACGTTAAATTGTATCTCCAAATGAAATTAATTACTCTTAAAGTCACATACATAAAAGTAATTAATGCCAATGAGCCTGTACCCAAGTGGTAAAGGCTCCTGCTTGGCATCCAAAAGACCCGGGTTCAAATTCGGGCAGGGATGAATTTCCGAGTTACTGTAGCAGGGCACTGTAGCAGCGGTGGAACTGTAGCGGCGACAGCACTGTAGTGGTGGAGGAACTGTTGCAGAATACTGTAGAGGCGTACGGGTATTGTAGAAGGTTCTGTAGCTATTCAGGGTACTGTAGCAGTACTGTTCACAGAGGGTCCTTTGGGCCAAAAAATGGGCTTTCAAGCCTTGTATTCAGGCCACTTGGCCTTTGGCCTTCAGTCTATGTATTGGGTCTCCCTCTACCCTCTAAGAGGTCTTTGCTTTATTAATAAATTGAGGCTTTGGCCCTAACCTTTTAAAAAAAAGTAATTAACCTAATCATTTCCATAAATAACCCAAATCATTATAAATCCACAATAAAAACATAGATAAAAATCCACCATTACACCTCAAATGAAATCCCATACTATTCTATTTTCCTTGGGCATATAGTGTTCACACTAAAGTGAACAACTTCCAAAATAACATTTATCACTTAATCACCAAATCATTTTTCTATACTAAGGGTATTCATTTGATAATACATAAGATCCCAAATCAAATTATTATTGATCAATAAAATCATTTTAACTAAAAATAATAGTCACTCTAACCAGGGACTTCACGTAGTCCAGTGGTAGGCGATAAATCCCAATCACACTTTAGTTGTAGGTTCGATTCCCACAGCTATGTCCGACGCGACGAGTTGTCACACGGTATGCGTGTTGTCCTTTTTCAAAAACTATATTTTATAACATTACCAAAATGAGATAAATTCCTCAAAATAACCATAACATAATTTAACAACAAATTTTATCTCATACCTTGCATTTCCATCCCAAATTATAATAAAATGTAATTTCCTCAAACCCAATGATCATATAAAACCAAATGGTTATTTATAACTATATCCACAAGAGAAAAGATAATTCTTCCTCAAATATCATTCTCACATGGAAAACGCTAGGGTTACAAATACAAGAGAAAATTATTCCAAAGTAAACCCTTCAACAAGGAGCACTACTAAATTTTAAACATTTATCCAACCATTTATTTCCACATAGCTTCTTCTTTGACCAAGAAAATATCCTATAGAATAGGACATTCACTCGGGTAATGGCCAGGTCCCCTACATTTAAGACAAATGACTATAAATGGATTCTTGAGACCATTTTTTATCTTCATCCATAGTACTCTTCATTTTACTTCGGCAATTCTTCACATTATGCCATTCATTTCCACACATAAAGCATTTCTTTGTCCCATTGAGACACTTTCCTGGGTGTCTCCTTCCACATTTCCTGCATGGTGGAAATTGAGGATTCCATTCTCCATGGTCTCCACTGCTGAAGATCTTATCATTCATCAACTTTATCGTCTTTGTTGAGTCCGAGAATTGGTTAATATATATATTGTTGATCATATTTTTTGAAAATTTATTTGGCATAAAGAAGATATCTTTTACGCCTATCAACATTCCATTTTGTTGCTCATTGCCACCATCATTCCCACCTTGTACATCATTCTCAAAGTCACTATGAATTCCTTGGAATCCAGCCATTGACTAAAACCAGAAAGCATTGTGTGAGTAATAGTAGTCATACAATAATTTAGAGATTAGCATGTCACCATATTCTCAATTTGAAACACATTAGGATTAACCAAGTTCATTTACTCTCATATTATATATATAATACTTTAAATCGTTTGTAAAGAAAATGTAAATTATCCTAAGCATATCCCCCAGGAGTTTCATAACCAAGAGTGCAGCAAGGCCCGTTGTCGTGCACTAGTTCCCGTTCGAGTCTAGCTCAAAGCGGTGTTTTTGGGGTTTTACCAATAGGTACATCTGTGCCAGAGCCGACTCTACCTGCTCGTATCCAGACATGGATGTATTGCTCGGAAAACTCACAAAATCTCTACAATACCAAAATTCTAGGAAGTTCTTCTATACTAATCCTCAAATTTCATCTTAGGTCTACGTGATTTAATCAGAGTTTATCTAAATCTAGCTTCCAAGGTTTGTACTAAACTTCTTCCGATACCAACTGTAATGCCCTGACCCCAGTTACCCAGAGTCGGTGCATTATTACATAACATTGGCATGATCACAAGAAAGATCAAGTCTTGAAAAACCGATTAGTTTAGTAGCCTTGGAAACACAAGATACATTCTTAAAGTTTTACATTATATCATAAAAAAACATCTTGTCTTCATATACCCTCATACTATCTCTACAGGTCATTCATAAATTACTTCTTCATAATCCTGGGAAAAATAAAACATTGAAAGGGGTGAGCTCAGATGATCAATAAGGAATAAATTATAACAAAAGCTTTCAAAGATAAGCATAAACACTTGAGGAAATTTATAACTAAAACAAAAGCCTTTTAAACTTGAACTTCAGTATAAAATGGAAAAGATAAAATAAAATAATTCCATTTACTTATTCACATGGATATTATACTAGTCGAATGATCACATGAAATATCAATAACCACTTTTATAATGATGGAATCCATAATTCCAGACTATCATAACCACATAGCCAAGGCCTCGTGCCAAGACTACAAATAAGATTTTGCCAAGGCCTTGTGCCAAGACACTAGTTTTTCTCATGAGACCTACTGATGCATTGAAGAGATATCGCGGGCTCCACCCATCACTTATTAAGTCCAATGCATTCCTCATATGAACAGGTTTAAAAATAACATAAACATTCGTATTAAAACTAGCATATGAAATGTCAATACTTTATCCACAAACCATGAATGGTATAAAAATATCACATCCACAGTCAAACATAACTCATTCGATACAATATGGAAGATTGTATTGTATCACATTCACCTCAATCAAGAATAATGAAGGATATTTACATAGATGAAAATAATCATCAAAACTATTTGAGAGAAATATCCCCCTTTTCATGAAATCATTTAAAAGTCACACTATTAGTAAAGAAGCCATTTAAAAATAGATTTTTGAATCAAAGTGTCCCATACCACTTTGAAACTTTTAAAAGGGGTTTTAATTGTAAAACTTTAATATCCATATAAATAAATCCATAAAACAATTTTTAAAACATGGACATTAATGAGCAAGATTTAGAAGAATAAGTCTTTAAAACATTTAAAAATAGTATTTTAGTTAGAGTTTCTAACCAAAAGAGAGACACTTGAATACAAATAATTGAGGTAATCAAAACATTTTAATATCATGAGAATAAATGAATTCATGATATACTATGTCAAAGTACATTATATACACCACATAAAAGTGATTTGGTGTATAACAACAAAGAAGTCTCAATGGAATGTAAATTGAGATGAAATCTCTCACAAAGGTTATATAATTAGATTAAGATAAATCAACGACATTGTTATGTGTGAAAAATATAAATACACTAAATATGATTGGATATTCAGTGTAAAAAAATCAAAGGACATTCACACATAATCTTGTAAAAACAACACCAATGAATTGGATGTTTAACTCAACAAATGGAGAATGAGTTAAAATTACTCTTATCAAATTCATATCGATGACTTGAGAAATTATCAATGGAGTGATTATGTGTATCAAAAGTATATCCACAAAAAAGGGGAGTAGAAATTATGAAATAATCAAATGAATAGTGATTCCACACATAATCTTGGAGTAATATAATCAATGAAATATGAGGAAAGCCAAATGAGTGGAAATTGAAATTTCAAATTCCCTTATCGATTAGTTAACTTACGAAACATACACCCATGAAAGAAAGATCATAACATGATGATTTAAAAATCCATAAATTAAAGTATATTACACAATGAATACAATCATGGGAAGTACACACACCACATGCAATAAATAAGTGGTGAACAATGGAATTATCACGGAATTAAAAGTGAGATAAGAAACCCCTTACCTTGTAATTTTCCTTGGTTGGGGTAGGTTAACCTCCTGTATAATGTTTGAATAATTGTTATTAAATTATTAAAGAATCATATGCATTAATATGATATCATATATGATCTTTTAACATTTCTTTGTTAATAATATCATAGAATTATCGTCGTTTTAGGTGTTAACTTACTCGTTTTCTTTTATATGTTTTGTTATATAAGCCGTGTTTGTTATGGATAGGTTGTATCTTATTCATATCCAGAATGATATTAAGTCCTTAAATACTTTTATTAATCATGAAATGATAAATATACTTTAATGGATACGATGGAGAATGAATCTCATCACGTTCGTGGAGACGGTAGTCTGTACGTACGTACGAGCGACAATATCATTATTTTGTTATTAAAATAATATATATTTGGATAGTATATCATATATAAAAAGTCATTATCATGTTATATTTATTATTAACATGAATTACACGTCATTATTATACCCATCCAAATAATAATTTATTGAATAACAATTACACCACGACGTGGAGACGGTAAGCCGTACGTACGCACGTATGGTGACATGTTATTCAAAGGGTGGATAGAATACTAAATATGGTTGTACAATATTTATAATAATATTACAGTATATAGGAGATACTGTATTCATTATTTTAGAATGGTAATAACAAAGAAAGAAGAAGTTGAAGAAGAAAGGAATTTGAAAAAGGGTGGTAAAAACATTACCTCTTCTTCAGGTTCTTCCTTTTGATTTGATCAAAAGGGCTCCTTAGGTTGGCTTTATGATCAAAATAAGGCCTCTAGGTTGTATTGAGGGATGTTTAGAGAGTATTTTTATAGGTTTTGTCCGAACCAAAAGGCTTTGAAGGTGTGATGTAATGAGAAGGATGAGTTCCCTTTTATAAGAGGGGTGAGTGGGACCTTTGGAAAAGCTAGAAATATTATTTCATAATAAATTAATATTCGGTTTCTAGTGGATCCAAAGTGTATTATTTAAATTTTAAGGTGGGTATGGGTCAAAAACCACTCAAACAATATAATTTAGACAGGTTTGGGTCATTATATTAACCTTATCTTTTAGTTTTAACTCTTAGATAATTAGTTTGACACTTACCATGCCACTTTGTATTTTTATATTATATAGTTAATAAACTTACTATATACATCCAATAGACCCCCCAAGTGATCCATTAATGATACAACTATCATGATATAAGTCTCTTGGCCGATCCTTATATTTTTAGGAATTTAATATCAATTAATAATATAATATTTGTTTTAAAAACTCTTTTATGTCAATTTTGACACTATTCAATAATTGATTTTTGTAAAAATCATAATAGAATTATTACTTAGAAAAAAGATAATTAAATCAATTATAACATGTCATATTATCCTATAAAATTAGTGTAATTCATAAAAAGTCTCCAAGTATATTTATTTGGGTATTTATAATATCAATTATTTTAATTTATCAATATTATGGTAATTACTGCTTCATCATTGTGTCATAAATAAATTAAATTATTTAATGTCTAAAAATTATAAATAAAATATAATTACGTAGGAAATCATTTTATATTTCTAATTAATATTTATAGTCTAAAATCCAACATATATAACCTTATGTAAAAATTGTTTTTCTAAAAGATATATGCTTATGTCATTTTTGTAATTACTTTAACTTAATTAATATAAAGTGTCATTATAACTAACAAGTGGATCCATGGGGTCCACAAATCGACCCAAAGATTCCCATGGTCGTCCATGTATCATCAAATAGGGTTAAGACACGTTTTATGGTAATTTAATATTATTATAATATTATTTTTGTACCATTATTTACCGGATTTACCCTTTAACCATGGTAAATAAAATATTTACCGAAATAATTATTCAAAATGCCTAAAAATAAAAGTTATCTATATACACAATTTGAAAATCATGATTAAAAATATGGAATGCATTTTTCTAAATTCAAAATACAGAAGTGGTAGAAATTAATTTAATATTAATTCTCGTTGTTAAAACAAAAAAGCGTGTTTTTAAGAGATAAAAACTATCAAAAGATTGACATTGTTTTATGTCCAGTTTAATTGTAAAAATATGTACAATGACCCGAATTGTATTACATGGTAAAAATATATTCTATATATAATTTAAAACCACTCATATTCATAATTTATCACTATTAATTTTTTCGATTAAAAAAGTTGTTTTTAATTAAAATTTAGTAATTTTCACTATTCATCAAAATATAAAAGTTATCCAAAAAGTACCAAAATTTCAACCTAGGCTAATTTCGTTATTCAGAATCCAAAAATGAAGTCTAATTTACCAAATTAAAATCATCAAATTTTCATTTATTAATATAAAATTAACTCCCGCTTTTGAAACGAAAAGGCATATTTTTAAGAAATAATAACTATCAAAGGTTTGACACTTGTTTATGTCCAATTTCAAGGTGAAATTACTTAAAATGACCATAATTGGATTAAATAGTAAAAATATAATCTATTTATACTTCCAAACCAGTAAAATGTATAATTTAACAATATAAATTCTTTTGATTAAAAAAAAAATTTTCAGATAAAATATAGTATTTTTCACTATTCACCCAAATATGAAAGTTATCATAAAGACACCAAAACATTATTGAAACTTAATTCTTATGTACCGATTCCAAATAAAAATTTCATTTTGTCATATTTAATATATAAAAGTTTTAAATATTGGATTTTAATAGGCTTCGCCATTAAAAGGCGGTAAAATTTCATTTTTTGAAAAATACTTCTTTTATCTGAAAAAATGAATTTGTTCATAATTCATGTCTTATAATCTCATAATATGGATTAAAATTATAACGATAATATAATATTTTAAATTCAGTTAATACTATTCATAACCTCTTTTGATCGGCTTGTTTGGTAAGTCGTGGTGCGCTTGAACTCAGTGTTGCGTACAACACACGCTATTGTATTATTCAAAGAGAAGTGTATCGTGGAAGATTGGGGTTTTACAAAAACAAAGATCTAGGTTATTACATACATTTTCAAACATTAAAATTCACCTTATTCTCCAATAATTAGAGAGAGTGCTTAAGATACATCTAATTATTTTTCTACTTTGGAAAGTAAATATTTAATATTAATGGATAGTCTTAGGATCTTATTCAACTAAAATATTATAAAGATAATTATAATAAATATTTTTCACCCAATAATTGTAACCATTTAATATATTCATAAATAATTGATGAATTTGTTTTATAGTTTCTCTAAGAAAAATTTTAAGGCTAGTTAATTAACTCTTAGTATAGCTCTGTGAGTTTTATGGAATTTTTAAGTAACAAAATTTTTTTTCTTTAACTTCTTCAAAATTCCATTTACTATTTAACATGAAGCTATATAGGTATAGATGTTCTTGGTCATAGAAAAAAATAAATTATTTCAAAAATTATGGTTTACCTGATATTCTAGTTTTTTCCTTGAGATAATTGAATGATATATTACCCTAAAACATTATAGTTACCTATTAGTATGATAAAATTGTTTACTCATATATTAATGATATTGAATCCATATGATCACACCATTAATGATAATGATATCCATAAAAATTAGGTATTCTATTCAAATTTAGTTTTTCAAGTCTTCTCTCTACTACTCCTACCATCACAAAATATTTTCCCTCTACTAACATAGTTAGTGTAAGGTAACTGAGTTCAAAATCCCATAAACTAACAAAAATAAAATAAAAATAAAATTCATGTCGTTTAAAATTAGAATCAATTTAAATAAATCTATTTATACCAAATGTTGTCTAGATTTATGATAGTAAATAAATTACAATTGGGGTTATAGTTATAAAACAAACTCCCAATTTTTATTTTCATCAAGTATTAAGTTGGTTATATTTTCACATTATCAATCAAATGAAATATCAATGTAATGGAATTAAAAATGTAGGAAATATATTTTCCATACTAGAGATAATGTAATCAGTATTTTAATAATTATCGATGAAATACGTAATACAATGGAAATTTGAAAAAAAAACATTTACTATTGGTTAGAAAACATGATAATCCTTTAAAATGGTATTATTAAAAACACACTTCAAAACCACAGTTTAAGGTTAATATATCAACCAAATACAAGGTATACAATAATTTAAACCTTTCATACGGTATCCCCTATAACAACCCTGAACCCGCACTCCTAGATCGAGTGCTAAAATCATAAAATTTATATTTTTGTCTTTGATACTGATGAAGTTAACCCAATTTTTACCATCCAAAATTTACAACATTAAAAGAAAATAATGAATTTCTTATAAACCCAAGGACCTTATAGGTTTATACTTTTAGATAATTAGAAAAACATCTTACAAAAACAATACCTAGGTTTTTAAATGGGAATTTTTCCCACTTACTCTTTATTTTCTTATTTCAAATTAAATTATCATAATCAAACATATGAAACCCTTCTATAAATAATTAATTCACTATAATTCATTTTAACTTTGTGAAAATGAAATATAAAAGGGTGAGCCCAAATTATTTATAATGGTAAATATACGAATTAACAATTGATTGTCGTTAGTGATAACAAAATGATTATAAGGGTGTGAGATATAATGAAAGTTCATGATCATAACATAAGAATGTTCATACCCATCAATACATGGATCATCAAACATAAAAAATAGTAAAAGGCTTTCGAAATTTCAAGATTCCTTAGAAGAAATAATCATGATCTATGTGATATCAATCTTGATCAAAGGAAACATTTGTAATCATAGAAAGCCTAAATAAATTTTTTTTATCTTGGAAGATTATCTTCATATCACTTTTACGAATAGAATAACCAATATGGTTTACTTCCAAATTTGGAGGACCCAATGCATTATATGTATATCATGAACCCACCTATCCTTGTTTTATTATAGAACCACCAATCATTGTTTTATCATGAAATTATCCTCCCTTGGTTAATAATATATCCACTCATCCTTGTTTTATAATAACCATCACCACAAACAATATCCAAGAACCATATAATGAATAATGTACATAGAGATTTCATTTCATCATAACCTCATTGAAAAAACCTTTATTCTTTTCAGAACATGATTAACCCATAAAAAATAAATGGGTTCTATTACAGTCTTTGAAACATGATTAACCTATGGAAAAGAAATGAGTTCTATGAAAATATCTTTAAAATGTGATTAAACCCTGGAAAAGAAATGGGTTATGTGTCAATTTCATTGAAACAATATTAATACATCAAAATAAATAATAGGCCTGGTATTATTATAAAATATCCCCATTTTATTATAAGTAACAACAATGTTATTGACCTTTATGATTGTAAATTCCATTAAAATATCATTAAAAATGAGGGAAATAACCTTCTCATTTTTAAAATCACTAAAAAATAAAAAATATTGTAAAAATACTTTTATTTAAAAAAACATGGAAAATATAAAGGAAAATTAAAAAAAATATAAATTATAGAAGTAAAATCCATTCGTGTCATAAATGTTAAAAATAAAAATTATTTTCAAAAAATGAAAAGGGAGTCAAAAGTGATCCATTTGGAAAAAGTTTATAAATTCCCTTATAAAACATTTTAAATAAAATAAAATTCCATGGAATATATATTTATGAAATTTTTTAATTTTAGAAATAAATTTTTTGAAAACATTTTTTAAAATATGGATATAGAAGTGAAGGATATAGGATCAAAAGGAAATTATAAGATCATTATCACTTACAAAAGACCCTCTTAATGTTTCATTAATTAATAAAGTATTAAATGGAAATCAAAACTGTTAACACATTCATGAGTAGTGGAGAATAAATATATTTGGTTTAAGAAAATAAAATAATATTATTTCTTTCGAAGGAACCTTGAACATAATCAATCCCAAAAGAAAAGATATTGTAACAAAAAGCCTTTTCCATATTGGTAAATCTTTAATCATAATCACCAAGAAAGAATAACTTAAAATGAAACTTTAAATATCATAAACTTATATACATCTATGATATAACATTTCTAAATGGTAGTATATACACATCAAAAATGAATATAGGTGTAGATCATAAAATTATGTGTTAGAAAACTTGAATTTGAGGCAAACAACCCTTACAAAAATCATACAATTGAATTTGAGAATAAATAAATGAATCGATTATGTGTATGAAATTTAAGTACACATAAAAATTTAAAACATATTATAATATAATCAATATTCATTACACACATAATCATAGAATATCAAATGAAGTGAATAAGTAATATTACCCAATGAAGAGAAATTGAGTTATGAAATTCTTTACTACTTGGTAACTATCATGTCAAATACCATTGGGTGAAATAATTCATATTGATTCTTTAAAATACCATGATGTATAAATGATTCATGATATTACATGTAAAATTGGAATTATATACACCACACAAAATAAATAAGTGGTGAATATGGAATATGTCTCACAAAAATAAAAGTGAGATAAGAAAACCCTTACAATGATCGTAACATTGAAGTGGGAATCAATCAATGAATAAATTATATTTATCAAATGTAAGTCAACATAAAATAAGTGAAAATACAATATAATATAATCAGAAATCATTACACATAAAATATTATAATGTCAAAGATAATGAATAAGTAATATAACTAATGAAACGAAATTGATTTATAAATTTTTTTTCAACATGGTAAGTATCATGTAAAATCCTCTTAGATTAAATATTTAAAATTAAAACTTAAAATACCATTAATTATGAATGATTCATGATATTACATGTAAAAGGGTAATTATATGCACCATATAAAATAAATTAGGTATAATACATTATAATATGACTTAATGAAAATAAATTGAGATGAAGTCCCTTACTATTTGATAATCTCTAGATCAAATCAGAATGAATCAAATAAACACATATGCATTCATAAATAACAATAATTTTCATAAAAATAATCCTAAAATTCATTCATGGTAATTATATACAATGCACAATAAAAAAATGGTGAATATTGCATATGTCTCATAAAAAAAAGTGAGATGAGAAGCAACTCTTACTTTTAGTTTAACTTCCTTTATATGTGCTCGAACAACCTGTATAATAAGATAATATCAAGTAAATTAAAATTTAAAGAACATATTCTAGGTTTAATACCTATACTTAAATCATTTATTTTATTTATTTTTAATCATATATTTAAATATTTAATTAGTTAAGTCCACATTAGTTGTTTTGAAAACGTGAGATCATTATTTCAAAATGGATTTGGTCTGTTGAAGGTGGTCAAAGAGGACATTATTTCAACATCTAGATAATAATAATCATGAAATATTTATAATTTTTATAGATAAATTTTAATTTTCAAACAAATCATGAATTATGGTTATGATAAATGAACATTGTTACAATCATGGAGATGGTAGGTCGTATGTACGCATGATTAACATTTCAATTTTTCAACGATCACTATAGAATGAAGTTAAGTATTGTTTTATATTTATAAAATTATAATAATATTATAAATATAATATTTTTCATTAAATTCACACACACACACAAACACCCACCCACATATATATATATATATATATATCATTCATGTGATGTGGTGATAAAAGAATAATTGTATCGCTTCATGGAGGCGGTATCCCACACATAAGCATGAACGACGTTATTATTTTTATGTGATTATAAAGGTAAGAAAGAAACTGATATATTATCTTTTAAGAAATATAATTATTTAGTCAATATTATAATTATTTCAGTTATATCACATATATTCATTAAATTTATCCTTATTATATTTTATGTAAATTGTTAGTGAAAAACACATCACATCTCTTCTTGAGAAATAGTCTGCCATACACACGAGCACTGTTATTACATCCTCTATAGAATGGAAAGTAAGAAATTATATTTTTTATAATAATTCCAAAATTTTAATTATATTATAAATATAATATATTTTATTTAATTCCATCATTAAAAAATCCGTGAGAGGTGATGATAAAAAATGAATGCCAATAGTTTGCAAGGCGGTAGTACACTGTACATACAAATGATGATTTCATATCCCATTTTATGGAGTATGAGATGGATTAAGTTTATTAATTTAAAATAATAAAAGATAATTATATTGGACAAATTTTAGCTATTATATAAGAATAATTTAACAATATTTAAATGGGCAGGAAGAAGAAATAAAATAAAATTTCTCAGTTAATCATGATGCATCTTCTTTAAACAATTCCCCTAGTTTAGCACCAAAATCCTTTATATGATAGATTTATGATAATAAAAACTATTATATTATGTGGTTATATAAGTACATAAGATATTTTGGTAGTTATTTTATTATCCAAATGGATTTTAAGGTGTTTATTGGAGAGGTGAGTGGGTGGAATTTTATAATTGAGGTGAGTGAAACACTTGTAATTTTTGAAAATAAAATTGTGTACCCATGATTTTCCGATGAAAAAGGTTTAAAAATAGAATATTATCTATAATTATACATTATAATGTAAAAATATTTCCATATAATATATATTTTGGAAAATATTTTTGGTCATTTTAATCATTATATTTTTATTTTCACAACCTGGTAATTCGTTTTCACCTTAACTGTAGTAGTTAATATTTACTTTTTTTCCTATTAATTATGTTAAAAAATTTAGTTCAAATTATTATAAAATATAATTTATTATGAATTTAAATTTTTAATCTGTTTAAAAAAATTAAATTCAAATAAGTATAAAATTATAATTTAAAATTAAACTCATTGATGCTATGAAAAAACAGGTTTTCAAGAAGTCTAATTTTCAAGAAAAATATAATTTTATATTAACTCTATGAAAAATAATAATCATTGAATGAGTCACAATAAATATTTTATAATATATATTATATAAATTTTATTTAAATTTATCCTCATTAATGGTTTTTTTAGTTTGTTAACAAGGTGAAACAATATGCACTTTAAAAGAGTCTTCAAGAAAATCCAGTAACGCAAATATAACCTTATAATAAAATCCAATAAAAAGATGGTTTAAATTTAATTATGGGAATTTAATATAACTTAATAAAAATTATTTTAACTTAAATATTTTTTAAAAAATAAATTTAATTTTAAATTACTTAATTTATTGAAAAGAAAATATAGTTTTACAAAAAATCAGTATTTTCACTATTCACTGAAAAATTAATATTTTTCAAGAAAACCCAAAATTTCACTATAAATAAATTTTAATATTATGATTTCAAATATTATATTATTTTTATAAAATAGTTTTCTAAATTTTAAGGTAATTAATTATAATATTTTCTCACAAAAATTAATAAAAATCCTTTTTTAATAAAACATATTTTTGATGAATAAAATTACTTTATTAAAAAATGATTTATTATTTACTAATAATTTATAAATAATATATATTTATTAGGAAATTTATTTTATATATATATATCATAAATCATTTAATACTATTCGCACCCACTTATTTAGTTACTAGGTTATAATGGTTATATATTTCAGAGGATTTTCAAGCTCGGTACTACATGCCGAATACGCTATCGAACATTATTTTATTTAATAATATCTAGGGGAGTTACATTCTCAAACACTTTAATAAATTTTGTTACCAATACTCTAACTTTAACTCAATAATAAATGGTTTAAAATTTTATAATATAATACTTATATCATAAACCCACATCCTAAAAATGGTTAATAAAACTTCCTCTTGATAAGAAAGAAAAGGAAGTATGAGGTTTATCTAGAATAACACAAATTAAGTTTCTAAATCGGATAACAGAGTTTGTATGTAAATATTTAGAAATGGAAGAAATATTTAATTCTAAAATAATGATATATAATGGCAAAGATCATTAATCATGATAATTTGATTAATCAATAGAAAGTTAACAACCATAAAACCATAAACCAAAGAGGTGTGAAAAAGGTCAGTAATTTCATCATAAATGAATATAATGGAACAAAAAAAATGATCATATTCAAATATTTTAATAATTAATTACCATATAGACTATAAAATAATAAAATATTCTTAATTTATAAGTTTAATTTCATCCCTTAATCAATTTCCACCACAATATCATTTTTTCTTAAAATAATTACTATTCGAGATGAATTTTTCATGCCTGAAGCACTAAAATCAACTTTTATTGGAACAGATAACCATAAAAGGGATAATAAATATATTTTACCTATAATTATACATTAAAATAAATAAAATTTGTGAGAGTATGGTTATATGTTTTCTGAAATTAATAAACATTTATATCATTAAGCATCAAAACTCAATAGTAATACCCAAGTTTAACCTAAATCATTACATAAATAAATGAACCTATATCAAAAATAACCTCAATAACTTCAACATTACATATTTTTTACTTCCAAGGTTATAAAATACCTTTAATCTTATAATACAAAAAATATAGTGATATTCTTCTAAAATAATATTAATCACTCAATCACCAAATCACTTTTCAATCTCATCATTATCCACATGATAAAAAATATGTTTCAAATTGCAACATAATCATTATATTTTATACCATTTAAGTAAAAATAATAACTTCATGCTAACCAGAAAATCACATAGGCTAGTGGTAATAATTTCATCCTTTTCTCCCTTTGATTATGGTTTCAAGTATCACGACCTTTCTGGACAATATGGGTTGTCTCCTAGCCTTCAAGTTGTCCTTTTTCCTAAAATTATGTCTTAATAATGTTCCCATAAAAATTATGACCATACATAAAAATAACCATAATCATAAAATATCATATAAAAACATAAGGTTAAAATTGTGGAAAAAATGGAATTCCTCCTCTAATAACACTTCATGTTGAAAATATGGGTAACATATAACCTAATATAATAAAACATCTCCCAAAATTTCATTAATCCCTTCAAAATATTATTACTTAAATCTTAAAATGTGTTGTGTAATGATATAAACATTGGACTAAACTTAAAATTATAAACCTATGATGGAATTCATTACTCTTAATATAACCTCCAATGAAAACATCCTAGTATCTAGAGTTATATAAACCTCCCTCTTATACCAGTTATAACTACCTCGAACCTGCCCTCCAAGATCTGGTAATAAAATTATAAAATTTCCATTTTCAGAATTGAAATCGATGAAGATAACCTAATTTTTACCATCTAAACATAAAACAATAAAATAAAATATTGGATCACTTACATACCCAAGTACCTTTTAGGCTTATAGTTTTAGATAATTTGAGAAAACTCTTAAAAAAATACCCATATTATTAAATGATTATTTCTCCCACTAAATCAATCATATCTTATTTCACATTAATTATTCATCATCATCCATATGAAACCCTTCTATATATATTTTTCTCATTATAATTATTTACAGCTGAGGGAAAATGAAACATAATAAGGGTGAGCTCAAATCCTTGATAAGTATAAACATAAGCATTAACAATTGAATGTCATCTATGAGAATAATATAGGAATAAATTTATGATGATATAATAAAATTAAATGAAAAAACAAAATAATATTCATTCCCATTAATACCTAGATCACCAATCATGAAAATATGGAATAGGGATTTTATAAATTCAAGATTCATAAGAATCAATAATCATGAGCCATGTGATGTAAATATTGATCAAAGAAAACATGTATAACAAAAGAAAGCATAAATAAAACATGTTGGTATCTTGGAACATTATATTCATATCACTTTCACAAATATAATAACTAGTATGGTTGACTTCCAACTCTAGAGTACCCAATGATTCATAGGGATATCATGGACCCACCCGTCTTTGGATTATCATGAAACCACCCATCCTTTTTTTACCTTGAAACCACCCATCCATATTTAATAACATAATCATCCATACTTGGTTTTTAATGAGACAACTTGTAACCATAAACAATATACAATAAATATATCATTAATAAGGTACATATAGCATTTATTTCACCTTAAACTCATCAAAATAACTTTTATTCTTTCCATAATTTTATTAAAAATGGAAAATAAATGGTTTCCATAACAATATCTTTTAAAAATGATTAAACTATGAAAAAAATAATGGGTTTAATAACAATATCTTTAAAACAAGATTAAATCATGGAAAATAAATTAGTATCATTTCAATCTATTTAAAAAATATCAATCCATCTAGAGAAAGAGTGTGGATGTTATCAATAAAAAATATCCCCATTGTATCATTAGTAACAACAAGGGTTATTGAAATTTATGGATTGAAATATCAATAAAATATCATTAAAAACATTTATGAAGAAAATAAACATTTTATTTTACAAAATCAATAAAAATTCACAAAATATTGAGAAAATACTTTTCTTCAAAAAAACCTTCGAAACATATAAATTAAAATTCAAGGAAAATAATTTAAATGATGATGGAAAAATATGTCCATGTCATAAATTTTAAAAATAAATATTCTTTTCAAAACATATTGAAAAGAGAGTAAAAAGTGATCCATTTGGAAGAAGTTAAGAAATTTCATTGTAAAAACTCTTAAAATAATGTTAAAGAGCATGAAATTTTGATTTATTAAATAATTTATTTTTTGAAAGAATATTTTTGAAAAAAATTCATAAAAAATGAATATGTAGTTGAAAAATAACCAATATAAAATAAATTTGAAGATTGGTATCACATACAATCCAGAAAGAAATGAGATTGTAAAAAAATACATTTTCCACTTTGGTAAATATTCAATCATAATAATATTTAAAGAATAACTACAAATGAAACATTAAATATCATGAAAATAAGTATATTTAGGATATAAAATTCTAAATGGATAGTATATAAACCTAAAAAATGAATATAGGTGCATATCATAAACATATGTCTCAAAAAATATATTTTGAGATGAATAACCCTAAAAAATCGTACAATTAAATATGATAATTTTCCATTGAATCTATTATGTGTATCAATTTTAAATCCACATAAAAAATTGGAAATAAATAATAATATATTAAAAATTCATTACACACATAATCATAGAATATCAAATACAATGAATAAGTAATATAACCCAATGAAAAGAATATGAGTTATGAAATTATTTACCACTTGTTACCTTTCAATTTAAATACCATTAGATGAAATAATTAAAATTGAAACTTAAAATAACATTATATATGAAGTATTCATGATATTTAATATAAAATGGGTAGTATATACACAACACAATATAAATAAGTGATTAATATTCTATATGTCTCATAGAAATAAAAGTTAGATGAGAAAACTCTTGAAATGATCATAACATTGAAGTGAGAATTAATCAAGGAATTTATTATGTGTATAAAATATAAATCCATGTATAAAAATGGTAATTAAAAAAATATAGTCAAAATTAATTACATACATAATCTTATATTATCGAATAAAATGAAGAAGTAATATAACCCAATGAAATTAAATTGAGTTATAATATTATTTACCACTTGGTAACTTTCATGTGAAATCCCCATGGATAAAATAAATTTTATTAAAATATAAAATACATTTAATTATTAATTATTTTTTATATTACATGTAAAATATAAATTATATACACTATAAAAAATAAATTAAGTTCGCAACATTACAATATGTCTTAATGAATGGAAATTGAGATGAAGTCCTTTACTACTTTGGTAATCTAGGGATCAAAACATCATGAAATATAAAAACTAATATGTTTTCATAAATAACAATAATTTTCATGAAATGAATCATAAAATACAGTAAAGTAATTTATATACACATCATAATAAAAACAAGTGGTGAATATGGTATATGTCTCATAGAAATAAAAGTGAGATGATAAAAAACCATTACCTCTAATCTGACTTGCTTTGTACATTTTCAATCCTCCTTTATAATAATAATGTATCAATTATTTGACTTCTTAATAACATATTCCACATTTAATAACTTATGATTAAATCACCTATTTTATTTCTTTTTAATTTTATAATTAAATATTTAATCACTTAACTCCATGTTGGGTGTTTAGAGGACGTTCAGTTCATTATTTAAAAATAGATTTAGTGTGTTGAACATCATAAAAGAGTCCATTATATCAATATATCTACAATATTAATCATGAAATATTTGTTATATTTATACATTAATCATAATTTTAAACCCAATCATCAATTATGGTTATAAAAAAATCAACTATGTTAAAATCTTAGAGACGGTATGTCATACGTACGCAAGAGTAACGTTTCCATTTTTAAATGATCTCTATATAAAGAAGTTATGTATTATTTTATATTTAAATAATTATAATAATATAAAATATAATATTATATAATCAAATGTACATATATATTTATATCATCTAAGTGATGCGGTGATGAATGACTAATCACATTACTTCATGGAGGTGGTTGTCCACACGTACACACGAACGACATTATCATTTTTCAGTGAGTGGAAAGGTAAGAAATAAAATGATATATTATATTTTAAGAATAATAAATATGTAATTATTATCATAATTATTTCACGTATATCACATAAATTTATTAACTTTTTCCATATTTTCTTCCATGTAATTCGTTAATGAAAAACACATTACATCGCTTCCTGAGGTGGTAGTCTGCCTTACACACAAGAGACGTTATCATATTCCCTATGAAATGGAAAGTAAGAAAGTATATGTGATATAATAATTAATAAGTATAATTATTTAATAAATATCATATATATAATATAATTACATTATTACCAAAATTCATTAGAGGTGATGATGAAAAAAAATTACATTAGTTTGTGAGGCGGTAGTCCGCTGTACACACAAATGATGAATTTGTATCCCAATTTATTGGAGAGGATACATATTTAGGTTATGAATTTAAAACAATAAAATCTCAGTATATGTTATATACTTTTATTATTATAAAATTATAATTTAAGAATATTTTTAGGAGGTGGAAGAGGAAATAAAATAAAAACACTCAGTTAAGAATGATACCTCTTCTTTTGAAAACCTCCTTAAGTTAACACCAAAAGACTTATTTGGATTGTTTTGTGATAAAAAAAAGTCTTCTAGGATGTGGGGAAAGAATTAACTAATATATTTGGTAATTTTTTTCTAATATAAATGGTTTTGAAGGTGTGTATAGAAGTTGATAGGGGGTGGTATTTTATAAGTTAGGTGAGTGTCCAACTTATAATATTTGAAAAGAAAAAGGTGTCCCCATATTTGTAACATGCAATAAGGCAAAAAAATAGACCATTATCAATAATTAGACATAATAATTTATAAATATATATATATATATAATATTTTAAAAATGATTTTATGCCATTTTAACCCTTTTCTTTTTAGTTTTACCTCTATTAATCTATCTTCACTATAACCAAGTTAATTAATTTTTTAGTATTTTCGTGTTTAATTTTGGTAAAAAATTAATTAAACATTATTAAATAATATAAATTATAATTATTACATAAATGGAATCTATTTTACCATTTTTAATTCATATATGTGAATAAATTTAATTAGAAATTAAACTTGTAGACTTGAAAAAAAGGGTTTTCAAGAAGTGTATTTTTCAAGAACAAATGATTTTATATTAACTCTATGAATAATAATAATAATTGAATGAATATAAATAAATATTTATTGATATATATATATATATTACTTAAATAAATAATTATTACGGTTTTTATTAATTAATTACAAATGATAAACGTTATGCGCTTAAAAACGGTTTTAAGAAAATAAATATTTTTAAACATAAAAAACTTTTAATAAAATCCAACATAAAAATTATCCAAATGTAAGTAAGTGAATTAAATATAAATATTAATATTAATTTAAATAATATCCAAAACATAATGGGACTTTTAAATTTCTTTATTTATTGAAAAGAAAATATAGTTTTGTAAGAAATCAGTTTTTTAACTATTCATTGAAAAATCAATATTTTCTAAAGAATTCCAAAAAATATCGCCTTAAGTTACTTTTAATATTTTTATTTTCAAAATGAATTTAATTTTATTAAATAAATTTTATAAAATTTCCAAATATTAATTACAATATTTTATCAGAAAAATATATATAAATCATTTTTGATGAAAACGTATTTTGATGAATAAAATTAATTTACTAAAAATATATTGATTATTTTATTAGAATTTATAAATGATATATATTGAGTTGTAAATTTATATATATATATATATATATGAATTAGTTAATACTACTCATACTCTCTAATTTAAGGGTTGGGTTATAACGGTTTTATATTTCACGATAATTTAAGCTTGGTGTTGTGTGTCAAATACGCTGTCAAACATTGTTTTCTTTTCTAAAATATGGGGGTGTTACATGCCTGAGTTTACTCTTATAAGAATTTATATCTTCATATCGCTATAATTTATTGGCTAAACCTACCAACATTAACACACTTTCACACACTGGAAGTTCTTGATATCTATCTTCCTTGCCACGGAGTCCCTTGATTATATGATCAGAAATTCATCTATCTTCCCTTCCATGGAAGGCCGTGAACACACTAGATTAGAATATGAATATTTACAATTGAAATTACTAAGATATTTTTAATGAAATACTTATAAATATATATATCTTAACAAAAATGATCAAAAATAAAAAAAAATACACTGCTTAGTATAATTCTCAATAACAAAAAAATCATAGATTAAAAACAAACAGAAACTTACAGAATGATTTATATAGATGATAATTCATATATATTTCTGATTATTTAGGTATGGACTTATTTATAGGAATCATTTCAACAATCTTCAATGTTTGAATTCCAAAAATCTAGGAGTTGGTTGTAACTGTATCAGTAGCATCTTCTTCATCTACATATGAAATCTGCACATTGCTTTTTCTGCTGATGAGTTAAATTTTCACCACTAATGTGACTGTAAATATGATGGAGTTAATCTTTCAAAATACTTTGGATCACTATATTTTTATAAAATAGTTTTATTTCTCCTATATTTCATTTACCAGAAGTTCATTCTCTATAAACATAACAACTTAAAAAAACATCATGTTATACCATTTTTATATAAAGTGTATTGTGATTTATGAAATAAAAAAAAGTGATTCATTAAATCAACACATAAAACTAGGATTATTGAATTTATATGAATGTTATATGAATTATTTCTTAAGAAACTATGAATTGTTGGATGGTGTAATAAACTCCCTGTAACAGCCCAAGATTTTATGAAAAATATTCTTTTTAATTTCATTAATGTCTTTTGTTGTACGCTACACCAAAAGGAGCTTGCACAACACGCATCCTTGACTTGCCTTGCATTACACGCAATCGCGACCTTCCTCGATAGCGTGTGTAGTACGCAATAACGAGTTTTACTAAACAACAATATGCTATTAAAATATTATTAAAACTAGCCGTTATGAATAGTAATAACCACTTTTTGAAATTTTGTAAATTTTATTTTTCAAAATGGAATTCATTTTTGGATTCATAATATCGAAATTATCTTAGGGTGAAATTTTGGTACTTTTTGGATAACTTTCATTTTCTGATGAATAGTGAAAATTACTAAATTTTAATTAAAAACAAATTTTTTAATCAAAATAATTAATAGTGATAAATTATTAATTTGAGTGGTTTTAAAGTATATTTATTATATATTTTTACAATTCAATACAATGTTGGTCATTGGATTTAATTTCACATTTACACCAGACATAAACAAGTGTTAATCTTTTGATAGTTATTATCTCTTAAAAACACACTATTTGTTGTGACAGTGGAAATTAATTATAAAATTAATTAATGAAACTTATATTTTGGAAATTTTGTAAAATAGAAATCATTTTTGAATTCGTAATATCAATTATAGCTTAGGGTGAAATTTTGGCATTTTTCTGAAAAACATCAATTTTTGATGAATAGTGAAACTACTAAGTGGTAGTTAAAAAATTAATTTTTTCATAAATCTTAATTTTACCGCTTCTGTGAATGGAATTTCAAAAATCCGAGAGACACGGTTGATGTCAGTAAGTAAAATTTGGTTCAATGAGATGAAAATAATTTTTGGTGAATAGTAACTTTTTACTTTTATTTACCACGGTTAAAAGTAAATAGGGTAATTAAGGGTAAAAATGATATTTATATTACCCTACCACATGTCCTAATCCTATTGGACAAGTGTATCTCGACCAAAAACAACCTTAAGTGTAAAATATTATCATTTAGGCCCACTTGGATTAGATTAGGACATTTATTATTATTTAATTCAAAGAAGAGTTAAAAGAGTTAAAATCAAAGTTTATTTAATAAAACATTTTCAATATAGGGATATACATAATATAATTTAGACTATAAATATTCATTATAAATCTAAAAAGATTTCCTACATAATGGTATTTTATTTGTAATTTTTATACTTTAAATAATTTAATTTATTTATGACACAACGATGATGCAGTAATTACCTTTTTAAGAAAATATTAACATAATTGATGTTAGAAATTCCCAATTAAATGTAATTTGAGACTTTTTATGACTTACACTAATTTTATAGGTTAATATGACATGTTATTGTTGATTTAAGTAACTTGGTTTGAACTTATCATTCTGTTAGAAATTTCATAAAAATCATGTACCAAATAGTGTCAAAATTGACATAAATTTGTTTTTAAAACAATTATTATATTATTAATTGTTATTTAATTACTAAGAATCTAAGGTTCGGCAAAATGACTTAGATAAGGATAGATATATTAATAATCAACTACTTGGGGTTCGTTTTGCTTGATATAGTAAGTTTATTAACCATATAGTGTAAGAAAACAAAAAGACACGGTAAAAGTTATATTATTTAACTTAGAGTTAAATCTAATTGATAAGGTTAAAATAATAACCTAAACTTGTCTAAATCCTATTGGATGAGAGGATTTCGACCCATCCCCTCTTTATCTTTGAAGTAAGACCATTTTTAACCATTATAAACCGAATTTGACCTTAATATAAAATGATATTTTGAGATTTTCCTAAGATGCCCCTCTCCTCCCTTATAAAAGGGCACCTCCTCCCTCTCCTCCTCACACCAATTTTAGCATTCAAGCTCTGCCAAACCCTGCCAAAATCTCTTATCCACTTCCCTAGTATCATCCTAGAGGTCCTGGTTTTCTTCAAAGACCATCCTTAGTTCTTTAATTGGAGGTTAAGAAAAGGCGGGTCAAAAAGAGGTAATATCCATTACCGATCTTTTTCAATTTATTTCTTCTTAAACTTCTTCTTCTTTAGTTGTTTCATGATAAATTAATAACATCATTATTTATTATATACTAATATGTTATTATAAATATGAAACAACTCTAATTAACCTTCTATCCATCCTACGGAAAAAGGAAATCACCGCGCGTGCGTACGTACGGAATACTGTCTCCACACCGTGGTGTAATCTATTTTCCACCACCACATTAATTGGATCAGTATAATGGTGTAATTAGTAACTATATATTATTATTATAGAGTTATATTGATACTGAAATAGTATACATACACTTCAACACAATTCCACGACCATGGGAACGATATCATCGCTCGTACGTACGTACGGACTACCGTCTCCACGACGCGATGAGATTCATTCTCAATGATTAACCATTCATGAATGATTACAAAGTATATATAATAAGTACTAATGAAATATATGACATAATAATGATACTGGATTTATTTATATTTATATGTATGTCATCTACTTAATTCCATTCAATTCAATAAGGAAACGAAAACAGCGTTCATGCATACGTATGGACTACCGTCTCCATGAACGGTGTATTTATTTCCATTTAATGATTTATTATATATATGTATATACTGAATATATATATATATATCATGTTTTATGTTCTAGAATTAAGTAATCATGATCTAAGTAATCATATGAATAATTACAAGTCAAAACACGGACGACAAATGAAACAATTTTACCCAAAACGCTCTTTAACATGGAATTTACCAAAGAACGGGTAATATAAAGTCATAAGTGGACCATATATGATATAATAAAAATGAATATGATTCTGTAATAAGTCAATTACATGATTTAAATCATTATACAGGAGGTTCGGACACTTACAAATCAAGTCGGACCTAAGGTAAGGGAAAATATCACAATATCATTTTTATCCGAGATTGTTTATACTTTGAAATTTATTGGGGTGTATTTTATCATCCACATCCATGTTTCCTCAATATGTAATATTTATATCCTTATACAATAGTTTATATCCAATTTTACCCTTCGGTGATTTTTAGTAAAAGATATGAAAGGAATCTTTTGTCGTTTTTCGTACGAGGCACTTTTTGACTTTTCCGACAAAAGTACGAAGAATGTTTTTTTAACTTATACGACATGAATGTATTTTTAAAACATTATTTCCAAGAATCTTCCTTTAAAAGTTTTCAAGTTTATTTTTAATCAACTTCTTTTATTTTAAAGTCGTATGACATGTTATGAAAGGAAAAAAAAAATTGAAGAAGAAAGGATATTTTCCTCAAGAATGGAGTTCAAGTGTTTTATCAAAATTATTTCCCATCTAAGATAATAAAGGGTTCTGTTTTTATCTCTATTATTACATTGATTTGATTTTGTTGTGATGGAATTATTTTTATGAATTCATTTATCTTATATGAGTTGTTTTATGATGTCACGATGTTTAAGATTCCCATTTTTATTACATGGGTTATGCAATGATGTATGATTTATGATTTTTTTGCACACATAAGAATGGTATAATTATGAGATGGGTGGGACCTATATCTCCCTCCAATACATTGGGTAAAGATTTTATATCTCATGAGATAGACATGGCTGGAATGGTAGGTTATACCGGTTCAGTGAAGCAGGACTGAAACGAGGGTGACTCGGTTCAGAATGGGACTTTGTCCACTAAGATGGTATTGGCAATGACTCTTGACTAATAAGAAATGATTCTATATTATTATGTGTGTATGCCACTAAGTTTCATGTTTTAAGTTATGATTATTGGGATTACATTTCACTTCTATGATTTATCCCATGTTATGAAATTATGATCTCTTTTGCAGGTTAAGATTTCCAAAAGTTATGTGCTTGGGTATACGATGTGATTGATATTTCTTTTGTTTACCCTTACTGAGCATTTGAGATCACCCTTTTATGTTTTCTTTTCCCCATGATATAAAGAAAGGTTTTAGATAAGAAAAAAAAGGGGAAGATCTTT
Source organism: Viscum album (assembly GCA_963277665.1). Classification (NCBI taxonomy): domain Eukaryota; kingdom Viridiplantae; phylum Streptophyta; class Magnoliopsida; order Santalales; family Viscaceae; genus Viscum; species Viscum album. The sequence continues at coordinate 1,582,872,281 of OY728141.1, read as the reverse complement.
ATGGGAGATATTGAAGATCTTTCACCATGATTAGATTATTACGTTCCGAGTTTCCAAAGACACTAAACTATTACGATCCTTGTGTGTGTGTTTTTGTTATGTACTAAGTATTCCGCAAAAGTAATGTAATGTCCATGTACGTCAGGCTTCGGGTCTCTACAGTTGGTATCAGAGGAAAGGTTTAGTCAACCTTTGGAAATTAGGATGCGAAAACGTTAGTGAGATCCCTAGAGATATTTCTAAGGTATGTCTAGGGATGTCCCTAAGGTTAAGTATATGTATAGGTTATAGTACTAGAACTACACTAACGATCATAGAATTAAACCTAAGATATTAGATATTGAAGGTACTCCCCCTTTATTATGTTGTTTTCCCCAGAATGATTTTTTCCTCTCACACTATTCTTTTTGGGTTTTAGACGATGGCTGGAACCCGAAGGAACTGTGTTGATCAATGCAATGGACAATGCAATGATTGTCCTCCGGAACAAACAAATGTTATGGTAGATGGAGTGCAAAATCTTATTGCTATACTTACACAAGATATGAATCATTCTGGACTTCCAAATGAGCAGAGAAGGGAACAATATTCTATTGAGTCCTTCATGAGGCAACGTCCACCTTCTTTCAGTGGGTCTTCTGATCCACTTGTTTCTGAACAATGGATCAGTACCACTGAAAAGATATTTTCAGTTCTTCAATGTTCTAAACATGATAAATTCATCTTAGCAGTATATAGTTTGGATGGTGAATCTGATCAATGGTGGAATCTTATCAAGAATACGAGGCAAAGAGATGAAATTGAGTCCATGGAATGGGACGAGTTCAAGAACTTATTTTTCAATAAGTACTTCCCTCGTATTCTTCGAAAAAAGATGGAGAAGGAGTTTCTTGAACTAAAGAAAAAGGATGATGAATCTGTTGGTATATACAAAGCGAATTTTACAAGACTTGCAAGGTATGCATCTAGCATTATCATCCAACCTGAAAGTAAAGTTGGTCGATTTTTTAGTGGCTTAAAACCAATTAATTGAAGGGCATTAGCTATAAGAGACTTTAGTTGCTATGAAGAAATTGTGCGTTGTGCTATCAAGGTAGAAATGGAAGTTGGTGTTACATATCCATCTCATGGTTTTGACAAGAAACGAAAGATGGAGTTCAAGGAGAAATATCAGAATAATGGTGAAAAGAAGATGAATGTTTCCTTATGCACAAAGTGTGGAAATAATCATGGTGGAGATTGTCTTAAAAGTACTAGAAAATGTTTTAAGTGTGGAAAAGAAGGTCATCGAGTAGCTGAGTGTCGAAGTAATGGAAAAAGGGATTCTAATGAAGTGAATAAAGCAAACACTGCAGAGAACGCACAACCAACACTTCAATGCTTCAAGTAAAAGGAAATGGGGCATTATTCTAATAAATTCCCTAATCCAAGGGTTAGTGATGATCAACATGAGAAACCACTGAAGGCAAAGGACAAAGGGAAGTCACATGCGATCACTATTGGCGATGTTGAATATGACAACGATGTGGTGGAATGATTAAGTGTTTATGTAATGGGATTCCAAAATAATGTGGTATCATAAAGTATTGGAATATTTATGTGTTCGTCTAATGTGGTATTCAAAGTGATTGAGATATTTTTGGAAATAAAATGATATGCGCATAATGAAGGGAAAATGAGAAAATAAAATGTTTAACAGTATTCATGAGCTCATGAGTGATATAAGGACTAAGTGATATCATGGTTTGAGTATATAGAATTTTGAGTATTTTGGTATGTGGAAGGTGTTAACCTTTAACTGCATTCATGTTTTCACTAAGTTTCAATGGGAATTCATTCTTCAAGAGAATACATGATTAAGGTATTCACATGTTTGTAATTTGACCAACAAGATATATCTTATGATATATGGGGGATAAATGATGGCATTCACGTGATTGTTCTGAGACATTTCAAGTAATCATTTTCTTTATACTATGACATTGGACCGAAGTATTTTAGATAAGCCTAAATATTAGAATGGATTATGTTGGACATAAGTTAGGATAAAACGTTTTTCGATATTATTGATGGGATGTTATAGTAATATAGCTTTAGAAAAAGGACAACCTGCAGGACAGGCGACAGCCCATCGCGTCGGACAAGGCTATGGGAATCGAACCCACAACCGAAGTGCGACTGGCCTTTATCGCCTACCACTGGCCTACAGGAAGTCCCTGTTTAGTAGAAACTAGTTTTATTATATTAAGCAGTATGATATATGAAGTATAAGTCCATTTTAGGAAACATATATGATTAATCTCACTATAGATCGACTTATGTATATAATTTTTGCTAACCTTTTGTTTGATACAGATGGAATGACCCATCATTCTATCACATGATCTGCTAACACTTCACGAATAACAAATTCAACTTCATTTATTTAAGAGATGAAGTGGAAATTGTTCAAGGCACGAACAACAATGAGATTGTACCAAAATAAAGTAAGTATTTATTCTAATTCAAATTTTCAACTTTAGGGAAATGATCTTGAAAACCAAAAATGTTGTCATAGTGCCCTTATATCCGATGAATCAGATGGTACCCTAGATCGTCACAAATTTATGGCTTTGTGATTGCTGGCTTTTCAATAGCCATGTTCTCTACCACTCTCCATCAGAACATGATGGTTATATTTCTCTTCCATATCCATATTTTCACCTATGTGGAAACCCAGTGATTAGTTTATTTGGGTAACCGTTATGTTTCATACTTTCATTTTTAAAGATTGGTTTTGGTATTTCTTTTTACGATGTGGGTTTCTATTAAAGAAACTTTCGAATAGTAAACCATTTATAACCCCGACGAATTTCTAGGGAGAAATTAATTTTAAGGGGGGTAGAATGTAGCAACCCAAGATTTTATGAAAAATATTCTTTTTAATTTCATTAATGTCTTTTGTTGTACGCTACACCAAAAGGATCTTGCACAACACGCATCCTTGACCTGCCTTACATTACACGCAATCGCGACCTTCCTCGATAGCGTGTGTAGTACGCAATAACGAGTTTCACTAAACAACAATATGCTATTAAAATATTATTAAAACTAGCCGTTATGAATAGTAATAACCAATTTTTGAAATTTTGTAAATTTTATTTTTCAAAATGGAATTCATTTTTGGATTTGTAATATCGAAATTAGCTTAGGGTGAAATTTTGGTTCTTTTTGGATAACTTTCATTTTCTGATGAATAGTGAAAATTACTAAATTTTAATTAAAAACAACTTTTTTAATCAAAATAATTAATAGTGATAAATTATTAATTTGAGTGGTTTTAAAGTATATTTAGAATATATTTTTACAATTCAATACAATGTTGGTCATTGGATGTAATTTCACATTTACACCAGACATAAACAAGTGTTAATCTTTTGATAGTTATTATCTCTTAAAAACACGCTATTTGTTGTGACAGTGGAAATTAATTATAAAATTAATTAATGCAACTTATATGTTGTAAATTTTTTAAAATAGAAATCATTTTTGAATTCGGAATATCAATTATAGCTTAGGGTGAAATTTTGGCATTTTTCTGAAAAACTTCAATTTTTGATGAATAGTGAAACTACTAAGTGGTAGTTAAAAAATTAATTTTTTCATAAATCTTAATTTTACCGCTTCTGTGAATGGAATTTAAAAAATCCAAGAGATATGGTTGATGTCAGTAAGTAAAATTTGGTTCAATGAGATGAAAATAATTTTTGGTGAATAGTAACTTTTTACTTTTATTTACCACGGTTAAAAGTAAATAGGGTAATTAGGGGTAAAAATGATATTAATATTACCCTAACACATTTCCTAATCCTATTGGACAAGTTTATCTCGACCAAACACAACCTTAAGTGTAAAATATTATCATTTAGGCCCACTTGGATTAGATTAGGACATTTATTATTATTTAATTCAAAGAAGAGTTAAAAGAGTTAAAATCAAAGTTTATTTACTAAAACATTTTTAATATAGGGTTATACATAATATAATTTCGACTATAAATATTAATTAGAAAGATAAAGATATTTCCTACATAATGGTATTTTATTTTTAATTTTTATACTTTAACTAAATTAATTTATTTATGACACAACGATGATGCAGTAATTACCTTTTTAAGAAAATATTAACATAATTGATGTTATAAATTCCCAATTAAATGTAATTTGAGACTTTTTATGACTTACACTAATTTTATAGGTTAATATGACATGTTATTGTTGATTTAAGTAACTTTGTTCGAACTTATCATTCTTTAGAAATTTCATAAAAATCATGTACCAAATAGTGTCAAAATTGACATAAATTAGTTTTTAAAACAATTATTATATTATTAATTGTTATTTAATTCCTAAAAATCTAAGGTTCGGTCAAATGACTTAGATAAGGATAGATATATTAATAATAAACAACTTGGGGTTCGTTTTTCTTGATATAGTAAGTTTATTAACCATATAGTGTAAGAAAACAAAAAGACACGGTAAAAGTTAAATTATTTAACTTAAAGTTAAATCTAATTGATAAGGTTAAAATAATAACCTAAACTTGTATAAATCCTATTGGATGAGAGGCTTTCGACCCATACCACTTTATCTTTGAAATAAGACCATTTGGAACCATTATAAACCGAATTTGACCTTAATATAAAATAATATTTTGAGATTTTCCTAAGATGCCCCTCTCCTCCCTTATAAAAGGGCACCTCCTCCCTCTCCTCCTCACACCAATTTGAGCATTCAAGCTCAGCCAACCCCTGCCAAAATCTCTTCTCCACTTCCCTAGTATCATCCTAGAGTTCCTGGTCTTCTTCAAAGACCATCCTTAGTTCTTTAAGTGGAGTTTAAGAAAAGGCGCGTCAAAAAGAGGTAATATCCATTACCGATCTTTTTCAATTTCTTTCTTCTTCAACTTCTTCTTCTTTAGTTGTTTAATGACAAAGTAATAACATCAGTATTTCTTATATACTGATATGTTATTATAAATATGAAACAACTCTAATTAACCTTCTATCCATCCTACGGAAAAAGGAAATCACCGCGCGTGCGTACGTACGGAATACCGTCTCCACGCCGTGGTGTAATCTATTTTACGCCACCACCTTAATTGGATGGGTATAATGGTGTAATGAGTAACTATATATGATTATTATATAGTGATATTTATACTGAAATAGTATACATACACTTCAACACAATTCCACGACCATGGGAACAATATCATCGCTCGTGCGTACGTACGGACTACCGTCTCCACGACGTGATGAGATTCATTCTCAATGATTAACCATTCATGAATGATTATAAAGTATATATAATAAGTACTAATGAAATATATGACATAATAATGATACTGGATTTATTTATATTTATATGTATTTCGTCTACTTAATTCCATTCAATTCAATAAGGAAACGAAAACAGTGTTCATGCGTACGTACGGACTACCGTCTCCATGAACGGTGTATTTATTTCCATTTAATGATTTATTATATATATGTATATCCTGAATATATATATATATATAAATCATGTTTTAGGTTCTGGAATTAAGTAATCATGATCTAAGTAATCATATGAATAATTACAAGTCAAAACACGGACGACAAATGAAACAATTTTACCCAAAACGCTCTTTAACATGGAATTTACAAAAGAACGGGTAATATAAAGTCATAAGTGGACCATATATGATATAATAACAATGAATATGATTCTGTAATAAGTTAATAACATGATTTAAATAATTATACAGGAGGTTCGGACACTTACAAAGCAAGTCGGACCTAAGGTAAGGGAAAATATCACAATCTCATTTTTATCCGAGATTGTTTATACTTTCAAATTTACTGGGGTGTATTTTATCATCCACATCCATGTTTCATCAATATGTAATATTTATATCCTTATACAATAGTTTATATCCAATTTTACCCTTCGGTGATTTTTAGTAAAAGATATGAAAGGAATCTTTTGTCGTTTTTCGTACGAGGCACTTTTTGACTTTTCCGAAAAAAGTACGAAGAATGTTTTTTTTAACTTATACGGCATGAATGGATTTTTAAAACATTATTTCCAAGAAGCTTAATTTACAAGTTTTCAAGTTTATTTTTAATCAACTTCTTTTATTTTAAAGTCGTAAGACATGTTATGAAAGGAAAAATGTTTTTGAAGAAGAAAGGATATTTTCCTCAAGAATGGAGTTCAAGTGTTTTATCAAAATTATTTTCCATCTAAGATAATAAAGGGTTCTTTTTTTATCTCTATTATTACATTGATTTGATTATGTTTTGATGGAATTATTTTTATGAATTCCTTTATCTTATATGAGTTGTTTTATGATGTCACAATGTTTAATATTCCCATTTTTATTACATGGGTTATGCAATGATGTATGATTTATGATTTTGTGGCACACATAAGAATGGTATCATTACGAGATGGGTGGGACCTATATCTCCCTCCAATGCATTGGGTAAATATTTTATATCTCATGAGATAGACATGACTGGAACGGTAGGTTATACCGGTTCAGTGAAGCAGGACTGAAACGAGGGTGACTCAGTTCAGAAAGGGACTTTGTCCACTAAGATAGTCTTGGCAATGAGTCTTCACTAATACGAAATGATTCTCTATGATTATATCTGTATGACACTAAGTTTCATGTTTTAATTTATGATTATTGGGATTACATTTCACTTCTATGATTTATCCCATGTTATGAAATTATGATCTCTTTTGCAGGTTAAGATTTTCAAAAGTTATGTGCTTGTGTATACGATGTGATTGATATTTCTTTTGTTTACCCTTAATGAGCATTTGAGCTCACCCTTTTATGTTTTCTTTTCCCCAGGATATAAAGAAATGTTATAGATAAGAAAAAAAAGGGGAAGATCTTTATGGGAGATATTGAAGATCTTTCACCATGATTAGAAGATTACGTTCCAAGTTTCCAAAGACACTAAACTATTACGATCCTTGTGTGTGTGGTTTTGTTATGTACTAAGTATTCCGCAAAAGTAATGTAATGTCCATGTACGTTAGGCTTCGGGTCTCTAAACTCCCCATCCATGGTAGATTATTATGTTCCATTGGGATAAACCTATGTATAATGTAAAGTACTTCCCACTTTGGTTCTAATTTAGAGGATTATTTCCTAATATAATCTGTGTTCTTAGAAATAATACCAAATATCCCTACAAAAATGGTAGAACTAATATTTTTCTATTAAAATATTTCACAACCTGATTATGATGGATTTATGAGTTTTTTAGGGTGTGAAAACATTTCTTATATAGCTACTCTAACTAATTGAGTTTATTTTTTCTGGGTGATCATATTCAGTGTTATGATTTCAAATAAAAACTTGAAGATAATGAAACTAAAACTCAAAGTATAACCCCAAATTTATCCCATTAATAATTAAATATGTGGTTTTTCATAATGATATATGTTTTTGTGAAATAATCCCCCAAAACATGTATTAGTTTTTCTGGAAATGATTTCTTGTCTTTACCCACTATATTCTATAGAATTTTGGACAAGATCTTGTTAAAAGAATTTATTTTTTTATTATTCATTTCATGGTACTGATAAGTATTATTTTACTACATATTATACTCTCAATATAGTCTTTAAAATTTGGAATAAAAAAATTAGTGTCATTTTTCATAATTATTATATGGGGTACACTAAATCTAGTGATGATATTTTTCTTATTGAAGTTTATAATAGCCTTATTTCCAATATACATGAGGGGTATAGCCTCAAACCATTTGGAAATGAAGTTTGTGGTAATTATTATGTACCTGAACTTCCTGGATATGGTTGGTGGATGTGCCTCCATAACATCAATCCCCTAAGTGGAGATGAACAAGATGATTTAATAGTATGAAGTACCTCTGGGGGATGATATATAAAGTTGGTAAATTTCTAGAAGGAATGAGACCAAGGGTAAACTTCATTCAGTCAGGAATCACTGATTTCTAAACAAACTATGTCTCATAATCTGATGGGATAGCTTGACTTCTATCTAAGGAGTGATATAAGAACTAGAATTTAAATCTTACATTACAATGAGGATATACTTCCCCTAGATACATTTGAGGATAATTCAATCAAATCCTCTTTTTAAATGACTTATTAGGACCCAAGACCACCATGAAGGTTGAAGTTCATGACCAAACTATGTATCTTCTATCTCTTAGCTCACTCCAATAGAAAATAATATCTTAAATGCAGTCTATAATTGGGGACATTCATTCATTGTTGGTGGAATATTTGAGTATATAGGATCATCATGATCAACTGTAGTTTTAATTTCATTGATTTCTCTCACATCATATCCAATTAAGGGGAACACCGACCTTCAATGTGAAATACATATAATCATATCGTATTCATATATGTCTACCATTATTGTAGGTTCATTATCTAGAGCATATGTATGGGTGTTTTTTAAGAATAATACATGACTTAGAATTATAATATATGGGAACTCCATCATAAATTCTTGAACATAATACCATATAGGGATTAGTTCCTTCTTCTTGATGAAATATTCACCATTGACTTGTTTGGTCACCAGTTTTGAATGAAATTTGATGACGAGGTAAGTCATTGGTATCTATAAGATAGCACTAAAACCACGATAAGGGCTTAGTATTCCACCCCATTATTGGTGAATATTTCTGAAGGTAGAAATAAATAGGTAAAAATTCCTTGGATAGTGAAACAAACACAATCCCTAATACAAATCAATTTTATTTTGGGTTCTCTATTATTATGATTATAAGACCTTAAGATGCACTATTAAACTACATTTCCATTCTTGGCGTGAATTATTTATAGAGGATTCCTCCTCATCTGGGAGATATATATTTAACATCCAACTCTTAGTGGTTGATTATTCCATAAGTATTTCTTCTAATTCCTTCCACTTAAATGCTATTTGAGGCATGAATTAGATTTCAAATTGTTGCAATATTACTTCCAATCATTCCATAGACCAGGTCAGTATTGGGTGGCTAAGGATTTACTTGATTTGCTTGACACAATAGAACAATTGGATCTCATTATACTAAAGATAATATATCATCTTTTTTATTGTGAAAATTAATTCCAAATAATCCTTATCAATATTAGAATATTGAGTCTGGGTGTCCAATATGGTATGGATGTGATAATACAAACTATTTTCTTTTCATAAATTGTTATTCTGATCTGGGAGTTCACCAAGTGAATGCCCTCTAGTTTCCATATAAAATATAAGTAGCTTTCTCTCACCTTGTTTAATTAGTAATGGTATACTAATGAGTTACTACTTTAGGTTGTAAAATGATCTTTGTAATTCTTTGTCCCATTGGTAAACAAATAGTTTCTTCATTAATCTGGTGATAGATAAGAATTTACCACAAATATTAGTAATGAAATTATTGATATAAGCAATATTTTATTAGATTCATCTTAATTACATAAGGATTCATGTGGTGGAATGATAAAAAGTTCCATGGAATTTTTGGGTCCAACTTTAATATCATGATAAAATACCATGAAGCCAAGAAATTTCCTCGATCTCACCCTGAAAGTGTACTTTACAAGATTTGTTTTTAGGATTTGTTTCCATATAATGTCAATAATTATTTCTAGGACTCTAATATGATTACAATTTCATCAAAATTTGATTATAATGTGATTGATGTATCACTCTATGGGTTTTTCAAATAACGGTTTAAATATGTGATGAATGAAAAGTTGACATGTAGAACTATCATTATTTAATCCAAATTTCACTAATTTATGTTAATCTATTCCATAGGGTTCTCTAAGTGTAGTTGATTTCTCATTATCTAAGTATATCTGAATCTAATTGAATCTGGAATAATCCTCCTTGAAGTAGAGGGCCTCAAATCTAGTTATTGCATCAATATATAATTCCATAATTAGGATTGGGAAGTTATTTTTGGGAAAATCGTACTGAGTTCCTTGATGTAAATATGGACTTAGATCTGGAAATTTATCTACATGATAGTAGTAATGTTTTCCAACCACTTTGGGCACTGAACATCTCGGTTAAAGTGGGATTTTTTTAGTTTGTCAACCTCATCTTATACTATGGTGGAGAGAGTGGGATTCATTCTTCTCATTGTTTTCTTGTATTTATGGTAGTCATATAGAAATACTAGATTATGGGTCACCACATTGGTAATCGATGTTATTATAGACACATTCCTCAAATGTTGTAGGGGGATATTTAAGTCCAACATCTTCCTCTTCCTTAAACTCAATGTTGTGAGGGTAAAAAAATGCATGGATAATTTTTTATTCAAAAGATAATACAGGGAAATATTTGTCTCCTATGAATGATGAGGAGTAATCTTTAGATTTTAAAGGTTTTGATTCAACTTTATCATCATCAAGTGTATTTTAGACATTTTCTCATACCTCCCCACTATCCATAGAGGTAGAAGAGGTTCCAACTTTTTTATGTTCAGAAGGTGGAATAATGGAATCTTTGGTGTCTTTCAATAAGGTGGACGTAACCTTTTATTAAAATGATAATTCAAGGACCTTATCATGAAATAGATATGAATAGGGGTATTTTTTATAGGGATATCTTTACCTGATATTTGTTTAACATAGATAACATGTTTTCACCATCTTACATGCTCACCTTAGTTGGAATATCCATCATCATATAAATGGTGTTAAGAAAAGCCTTTGAATTTTGGATGCTCACCGAAGGTGGGATTGTCACCTTAATAAAATTAATGGGTAATACATGATCCTCACCAAGTAGGATCCATGTGATTTTTGGGAAGTTCCCTAACCATTGGGAGTAGAAACTTGAATTTGACTTCCTATCATTGGTTGTTTTCGTTCTATTTTTGTATAAAATTTCTTAATCATACTAGGATTCATACGATTCAAAGGGGGGATTATATTCAAATAGTAATCTCCCTTCCCCATTGATAGGGTACTTAGGGAATTGATAGTACATATGTGTATCTATGGAAACACAATCTCCCCCATGGAATATAAAATGTTTCATCCTACCAAAATACCATGACGTCAGTGTCGAGTATTAAATTTTTTAATCAGGTTTTGATTTTATTTCTTTTGAGGGGATTTTCATTATTTTATCATACCCTTGGATGATAATTATTGATAGATATAGGTCATTATAACCATATGCTAAGAATCAAATTTTATGTACTAGGATGAGATTGATCCTAGAGCTCTTTTCAATTAAATCATGATGAATATCAACATTTTAATTATTTATTAAGATATACAATGGTCATTTGTTCATTTAGAAATAATCCTATTAATCAAGTTCTTTGAATGAGATAATTATATGTCATTATTTTAGGATAGTCTCCACATGGTATTCTTAAGTTGTAATGACTTTATCTTCAAACACTAAGGGTATTTTAAGGGATTTGAAAATAAATTTATCAAGTTTATTTAAGAGGTGAAGTGTATCTAATATCAAATTCTTGGATGGAAAATTATAAAACTTATTTAAGATATCATATTTCTATATCAGGTTTTGGTGTTTCCTAATATGATGTTTCTCCTTTGAATGAGTCTTAGAGGTTAAGTCATTTGGTGAGGATGGATCTGGTGCATAGACAGAACATGAAGGCATGTTTGTTTTTCTAATGTGATGTTGAGTTGTACTACCCACAAACCTTTGTTTTTCAGAAAAATATACAAACACCAACTGATTATATAAGACAATTTGGTTTGAATGGATCTAGAATGATTCAATAGTGTCTTTATGTTATTATTAGTCTTACTGAAGTTATTTCCCTAAATTTATGGATATATGTATAGCCTTAGTGAGGACATAGTCTGAATGTCGAGATCATCCATGAACATGTCTTCCCCAGTTACCCCAGATTATATGTCATATTGTTATGTCCCTCTAGATAAGTGTGGGTAAGTCAGGATCACGTGAATATTATTTATCATGTAAAGGGTATTCTATGTTAATAGAATTAATAGATCTAAAAATTGATTCTTCATCTGATGAGTGTTTGATTTTATGGGGCGATGTTTATACTCTAAATGGTGGGGATATAAAATCCCCATGAACCTGTACAAGTTTAGGATTTAGGTAAAGCTCATTTTTCTACACACTATTATATTTGTTCTAGTTGTTCCAACCCCTAAAGTATGGGTTTTATGGCATAGATTTTGTAGGATCATTAGGAATTGGGGATCAACTGGTTGACTGAAGTTTTCCATGAGGTTAGTATGATCCTAAACAACTATCCTCTATAACATAAAACTTTGAAAACTTTATTCACACCTACATAGGACTTCTTTTCATTTATATTTCTCCTAATGTTTGGTAGTTGAGACACAGGAATCCTACACTAGTGGTTTTATTAATGTCACATGTCTATAATTGACCATTTTTGGAGGATTTACTTAAAGATAATGTAGTCAAGGATTATGTTACCCAATATCTGATAAAAATTAAATAGTTGGTATGATCACTTAGTACAACTTCATTAAGTTTACTAGACCAAGGATTCTATAGGATATTATTTTCCATCCCATAACTATCTCTTTTTTAAAAGTGTATGTTTTTTCTATATTCCTCATATCACGGGAGATCTTAGTATTTACTTTCCTCTAGATGAAGGTGTTTTTTGTTTCCATTTTATGGAAGGTTTTGTGTGATATGGATCATTCCTAGTTTTTTTAATAGTCTATGGTGCTAGTTTTAGTGTGATAGTGGTAGTTTTTTTCTTTCTAAACCTTTTTACTTGAGAAATAGGTGTAAGAAAATATTTGGGCTTGGTTCATTGAATAGAATATTATAGACATTGTGATGTGTCTACAAACACTTGGAATACACCTAGATACCTTAATTAAATTAATGGTAAAGAAAACTCATTATGTAGATTCTATATGAAAATCATAAGTATATTATCTTAAAGGAGTTAAATATTGAGTGAATATTTCATACCTTTCCATCTAAAAAATTAGAGACCATTTTTTCACACTAATTTTAATTTGAGTGTTTAATAACTGTCATCTTCCTTAAAATAGTGCTAAATTGGTAAATTAATTGATGATTAAGTTCATCATAAACTATGTTGTATCCAACTAGAATAATTTTTGTACAAGATAAAGGCTAGTCCCACTAGATTTTGTGCAGATTATATGAGTTTTTCTACCTCATGTTGATCAAGTGTGCCTATCATAGGTCCACACTAAGAAAAAATGTGATAGGTGATGCTCTAGATCTCCCATTCTATTATAGTTTGGAAATAAGGGTTTATTGAAGTTGTTTTGAGTATTATTGGAATCCACTAATTCGGTGTGTGGTTTCTTTTTAGGCTACACTAGGGAATATCATTCTTCTATCGATTATGTTCAAGAAATAAAAAAAAATGATGAAATTGAGGAGTTTTAGAGGCAATAATTTTCAATGAAATCATTAAATATAGGTAAAATTTGAGTCTTGATAGTATTTCACTACATATATTGGTTTTTTGATTCCTAATTCAATTTTGGCCTGGGTAACTTTTCCAAAATAAGGATTTTTTTCATGGTGTTGGAAACTTTTGGTCATCCTTCAACATTATTTTTAGGTAAACTAGTCATCTCTATCCAATATCAACATGGTGATCAGACATTGATCTTATGGGGTGGTTAAACCCTTGTTTTTTAGAGGGAGGAAAAACATCTTCTTCTGCTTGACTATTATACTCAACACGAATATTTACCCTATATAATTTATTATTGATTAATCTAATCTTGTATATCTTAGCCTCATTTTTTGAAAACTTTTCTTTATTGGATAAGACATTATCCTCTCTGGGGGGGAATGGGATATAGCCATGAATTTCCATTTATATTTAAAATATGGGTGTCAAGGGAGCATATATTTATCATTTGAAACTTCTATGTTTCTTGTCTTCTTTGATGTTGGGTGTGCATGCCTTCAATATTTTTTGCTAAAAACACATATAAATAAATATTTATCATTGTGTGCCTTATAATTTATGTCTCAAAATACATCCTCTGATGTATTGGTACTGAAGATGTCCACAGATGATGTTGGGAAACAAGAATAATTTCATCTTCAATTGAATAGTAGAGTGAATCTTAATTCCTTATACCCTGTTCGAAGGGAACATCAAGGTCCTACTTTAAGTCTAATTTATTAGTGGTAATTTTAGTTTTATGACCTCTTAGATGATTAATCTTATTCATCCAAAATTCCCCTTGCATGTATTTGTGGATGGTGATCCTGATGAAGTCCCTAACCATACTTATTGAGTGTTCCTTGAATCATGGGAATTTTTCATGGAGTGTAAGGAATGGTGGGGATATTGGCTTTCGGAGGTCACCACCCAATATTAAAAATACTGAGTTTCTTGTATTATGGGGTAAACATTCCCTCATCCTTAAGTAATAGGGAAAACTTTGTTCCTCCAACAACCCATCTTAAACTAATTAAGGATTCTATGATCCCCTGGGTGATGGTAGTGGTAAAAATTATCCAATATTTATGGTATGGGGTTTCTCCCATATGGATTCCATATCATCTATCAATTAATTGTTCATAATTTGGCTCATTTTCACATGAGAACAATCAAGGTTCAATGCATGTTTTTTTTATGATATGCTTTCCATTGGATGTTTTCCTATGGTTGAGGTATTTTCCCTTATCAGTCAGGACACTTGAATTACTTTGTTGGAGGCTTGGGGAATGAGTTTACCAATGTCTTATTCCCGTCAGTTATCCTACTTTCATATCTTAGGGATTTCATGACTTGGTTATATATACCAACCATCATATGAAGAGTCTAGGTCTGAAAAGTCTCATGTGGCAACAAAATTGTTCGATTCCCTCTTTGGGAGACTCTGTTCTCTTCGTAGTGTGATAAAATGTAATTATTTGTATCCTACCTAACCATAGAAACATGAATTAGATAGGGTATCAAAAATTATCTAAAAATTCACCCTCCAAAAATGGAGGTAAGCTTGGTAAAGTCTCTATAATTGTTTCTCTGTTCTTGAGTTTTAAACTACTAAGAAATCAGCAATGTCAATCTGACATAAGAGATTAATCATGGATTTGAGATGGTTGACATACTTATGATAAGATTTATACTTTCCCATTATCTAATAAAGATTCTCCCACAAAATCTAGTGTAATAAAGTCATACACTCTTCATTAAACATACCCAAGATGTCATATCAAGTAGTTTTAATAGGATATAATATAATCATGAGTTTAACCTCGACCAATTATTTCTATATTTCCATGTTATCCTCATCATCTATAGAGGTTAAATTTTCCACATTATCTAACTTGAATGGTTGTTTTTTAGTATTTTATCCTAAATGGTAGGATTTTTTGAGGTACCTTTGAGTATGATTTAGTGTGTGTAAGGAAATGGGGGTTATAACCATGACCATCACCATACACCATATGTTAATAAAGATGAAATATATTACATTGGCTTGGATTCTGTGAGAGTAATTGAACTAGATCATTCATGTTACACTTAGCATGAGGGAATTATGAAAGAATCCTCAATAGGTGTATGAATTTTTTATCTTAATAAACTATCCTCGTGTATATGGCCTTTAGGGTGATGTATTTGATTCCATGGGGAGGACCTTTGTGGTTATCGATTAATGTGTTTGAAAGAGGAAGACCTTCTTATCTGTAGATATTATTTCTATAAATATTAATTTCATAGATAACATCATGGAAGGATTTTAAATGAACATTTATTTTGTTTCAATAAAAATTAATTTTTTGTAAGTGTTTTAGGGAGTACCTATAGAACTACTAATCAGAATATCATAGGGAGGACATTTTTGGATGAATGTTTTTTCAAATTCAGATGAAGAGTTAGTAGACTCTCAATTCACAATAGATAGGTGTCTCAAGGTCTTGGGAATGTCAACACTGATCAATATTGGAATATGTTCCTACTTATTGGTCATTTTTTTCCATTTGAGATACCTTATTTTATATTTTCTTCATGGGGAAGACATCTGAAATCCTTGGATGAGAGTATCCATGTGTAAATTTTTTAGATTTTATGGATATGGATGATGAGCGGCATGGATCCAGGAAGAAACATAAGATTTTCCCATTATTTCTATCAAAATATATTGATGGTTCACTTTAAACTATGTGATAATGTGTTCCCACATTTTAGAAGCTGTTGAGATGTATTGTTACTCTTCTTTAGACTAAAGGGAAGTAGTGATGTATTTCTTATTCCAAGTCTCTTCTAAAATATATTGAAAGGCCTCTTGGATGGATATAAGAATATGATTCCACTCATAATATTTCAAATATATATATATGGTCTAAATAAAAGGTGAAAAGATACAGGACTACTCTCTACTGTCTCCCAAGATATACCAGTGAGCTCCTTGAAATTTTATAGGATTAGGGATGTGAACTTCCTCTTAGGTGATTATCAGGATATACTAAATATCAACTTTTGTTGACACTGTTACGATGTGTATATAGCTTTATAGGATATGGTAAGGGATATTGTAAATTCCATCTATTTCCTATAATATTTATGGACGGGATTCTATATTAGTAATGGGAATATGATCATGTTCTTCAGTGGGAGGAGAATATATGCCTACATGTGTCCTCTAGTCATCATTGGTGTGCATAAAAAAACATCATATATAGGTTTGAAATATAGATCATCACTTCGTTGTTGTTGGGGTATATCGACATGATATTGATGACACCATAGTATACTAGAAAGCTTGGCTGTTGTGACTTGGGATATAGTTATGCTCCCCCTCCATTTCATGGTTGTTGATTTTTTCTTAGGGAACAAGATCACGGGATAATTTATAGTATGCTTGAATCTATTTTTTTTGTGATACCTCCTCTAATGTGTCTAGTCTAGATTAGTTTGGAATAATATCTCATTCATAGTCTCACCAACATAGTTATAAGTCACTGGGGATGGAAAACATTATTGGGGTTGATGGTGGGAGGAAAGACCCATCATAATAATCTCCTATAATATAATAAGATCACATTTAACCTTGGGATCAACATCCCTAAGATAAGGGAGGTAGTAAATGTTTCAATTGTTTGGAGATGATCTGAAAGTGGTTGGAAGTATCAATAGTCTCTATGAGATTCATTATAGCTTCCATCTAGTAATATGGTCTATGATTAATTAGTTCTTAGTGGTTCTAATTTGTTGCCTTTAGGGTTAAAATGGTACCATGTTAGTGGTACTTCCTCACTAAAGTGTTTTTTACTTACTACCAACATTATAGGATGGGTTACATCCTCCATCAGGTTATAGGGGTCACAGCTCTAGTCGTAGAAACATTTTATGAGAATCTATGATATAAATATTTCATTACTTAAATTGAAGGGGGCTCTAAGAAGGGTTAGATTTATCACAAGAACACCACAAACAAGAACACCAATCAGTGTAGTATCATAAATATGATCATGTTCATCCAATCATCTTTGTAGTTATTTTTTTTTCTAATATTTTTTATATACCACTCTAGTAAACCTGGTTATTTTTAATTATTTAAATATTTACATCAGGTTCTCCATTTATTTCCTCCAACTTATAGTTTCCAATGGGATCGGTTTTCGATGGCTATAAAACTTCTAATGTGACTCTTTCAGGGAATTCTTTGTTTTTGTAGACCTTCTTTCCAAATACAGAAATTCAATGGTTCTTTACCAGTGACACCTTGGAATTTGTGTTGGTCAATAAGATGGGAGTTAAAACTCATCAACACCTTTTGAGGAAAAAAGACACCTATTGCGGGCCTCTCTTATAGATTTAAATGTATTCTTTAAATGTCATTGAATTTTGTCATAAGACCAGTTACCCTTGTGCTAACAATTGATCATCAACATGAATCGATGTGTACACATGTATGTAATAGAGATTCTCCATCTAATTTCTTTAAAAATTAGTGATGTTTAATTTTCATGTGATACATTTTAAATCCATATAGTTGGATTTTCTATAGTTTATCACTATTAAGGTGGGAATTCATATATGTTGTTGGTATAGAACTAATAGGAAATGATACCAACATATCCTTGTAAAAGGATTTAATACTCATGTATTTTAGTTCCACTTACCAGGAATATTTGTACCTTTTAAGATTATATGACATGGAATGATCCATGAAATTTAACATCATTTAGTAAGGAATACTAGGTGGAGGGTTCTTAGTGATTTTCAATCTAATAATATCTCATGACTAGAACATTTTAGATAACCTTGAAGGGAATATGTCCCAACATGGATATATTTGTTGACTAACCAAAAGGAATATGGATCTATGGGTGAATGGTGATTTAATTTGGAATATAGCACAATGATAAAGATATATAAATTATTTGAGATAATGTGGCTATCTAGTAGGAGGAGGATTTCATTATAAATATAGACATACTAAAAAGATAAAAAAAATTCCAAGAGATAATATTTATCTCTAATAAATGGGTATACTTTCTTTGGGATTTTAATCTGATGTAGGGATGTTTAAACCTGTGGGGAATGTGTCTCAGTAAAGAATTATGTAAATAATTTTATGACTAATATGGCCTCAGGAGGGTGGATTTGTATGGAAGATTATGTTGGGTGGTAACCTCATAAATTTATCTTATGTATCTTGGTTATTAGGAAACAAATTATATATAGTTTTAATGATGCAATTTAAGGTCATATAATTGGATCGTACCATGTAGTTTAATGTCATGTAGCAAGAATGTTGACCACACAATTTAATGTCATGTTGTAGAGATTTATGTGTAATGAAAGGTATAAAAATTGAGTATTAAGGACCTATACATATGATTCTACCATGAAACATCTAAACTGATGATTGGATTAGTTAAATCTGTAAACAGTTTGGGCTTATGCTTAATAAGAGGACCATTGGGATAATGATCCATTTGGTGGAGAAGTAATACATTATTAATCCAAAAAAGTTTTCACCACCATCATTATGAAGGTAATATGTATACATGGTTAATATTTCTGAGTTATATACATGCATCTCACTTATTGTGGGCCACCCAGTCCCATCCACTTATTTTATTTTCCTCATTTCCTTTTTCTTAGACAACATATGGGAGTTTAGATTTATTAGTTAAAACTAAGGTACCACCATGGGTGGAGATAGATAAATGTGGTGACAACATGATGAATTTTATTCATGTTGAAGTTCTCCTAGTGATATTTTTTCATATCTATTTTCACCATGTAAGGTTTTTCTGGTGAGTTTTTTCATAGTATACTTCACTAGGTTTATTTCTTTCACACTTTCTCGGGTATAAAAATTACCTATGAATCTTTCTTAAGTTATCAAACAGAATATTATTCATCTTTTATTTTCCTCCCTTGTATCCATCCTCTATTTGTATCTTCCTAAACAATTAACCCTGATATTTATAGGAAATATTTGTGGTATTTATACCCCAAAATTTGAATATGCACTAAGTATTAGAGAGATGTCACGTAGTCTATCATTATGGTATCACTTAGTAGGAATTATTCATAGTGAAACATGAGAGATCAATTAGTCCCTTAACCTAAAATGAGTAATAATATTCAGATCACATACACATAGGATGCCATCAATGTTGTTCATATGTGGATCCAATCAAATGGTTGACCAGGAAAGATTGCATGGGGTCTTACCAGATGATGAGTAAGTAGATATAGATCAGGTGAATAGAGGATCCCATTGATGGTGTGAATACATGGATCTGAGTACATGGTTGAATGGATGATATAATTTTGGGACTTATAGGAAGACCTTGAAGTTGATTTGGTATGTGATTATGTGATCTATAGGGAGTCTCCTGGTTTATTGTTCATTTCCTAGTGTAATTTTGTAATGACCCAAACTTTCATTAATGAAAATTCCTCTTGATCTAAGTAAATGTCTTATTATATTTATATAAAATGTGAACTTATTTGGTTTTATATTTCTGGATTTTAAAATAATTTTATGAATTGTGACCATTACTAATAATGTCTTTGAACAGTGATCATATGATAATTATAAATATAGGGATTAAACAAATCCAATTTACTTAGACAATGGAAGTGATGGCCTCATCCAGTAGACTTTACCCATATGAAGCCCATTTGTCAGAGCTTGGAAAGGGGTGGAATCATTTTGCTTCACTCTTGACCAAGCCTAATCTGATCTTGAATACATTAATCTCGAGTGGAACAGCCTACGAGAGAAGAGGATGTTGTTAGAGATTAACCCCCGAGAAATGTTATCTGAGCCACCCCAAGAGTCAGTCACCATCACACACCTTAACCTTAGGTCATATTTGTGTGTTATAATGGATTATGTAACAAGACATTATCACTATTAAAATGTGCATTATTTGTATATATAATAATGAATATAAAATAATTTTATTATTATTACTATGATAATAGTTTTTAAAGTACAAATAGTATTTTTAGTTAATATTCAACAAAGAAATATTTATGATGAATTAATGGATTTTTTAATTAAATAATATTTTAATAAAATATTATTATTAAATTACTTTTTATTAAATATAAATGATCATATAATTTTATGAATGTAATTTTAATTTTTATTAAGGTTTGAAAACTGTTTTTGTCAAAAACCATGGATTTTCTGTAAATCTTGCTTTTTATTTTAAAAGTAAAAATTCATGTATTTATAAAATTATTTAGATAAAATTAATATTATTTTTGGAATCATGGGGGTCGAAATTATCCAACAGTGAATTTTTCATAATTTTCTAAGACAGTTGAATTTTTGGGTAAAAATTAAATACAGTTTAAATATATAATGTGTTTATGAAATCATAATGACCCAATAGGGAGGTAATAAAATAATATAAACATTATGTTCGGCCAATATATGATTTAGTATTAAAATTATGTGATTTTAGATTTGTTTTATTTATTTTACAAAGCTTTTTTGGACCCTCCAAGACTTATAAAACATTTTTTCTTTTTAATTGTTTTCCTTGAGAGTGTGACTCACCTCCACATAAGAAACCCTATTATTTTAAAAAGTTTGGCCATTGTCCTTATGAAATTTTTTTTCTCCACTCCTCTTCATCAAAAACAATGGGCTGGTTTGTGTTATTGATTAGTTTAATGTGAGGTGTCCTAAACCTAAATAATAAAGAATTCCCTCTCCATTCCTATATAAACCCACCCAAGCTCCGACTTCCTCTTCACTCAAAGCCTTTAGAGTTCGACCAACCCCTACCATACCATCTCTATAATCCTCTCAAGGTGCATCAATCTCCCAAGAATCCTCTCTCAAGCCTTTCCCAAACCTTTTGGATCACACTTCCAAGTAAGGGATTTCTTCTTTTCTCATTTTTTGTCTAATTTTATTTAAGTTGTTATGGATTTTTTTCAGTTAAAAATGTTGGGGTATGATTTAAAACCTCCCCCATACTATCCTATTAATTTTTGGATTATGGAAGACCCATTTCTCTCTCATTAAATCCTCCCTTGTACACCCATTACCATGCCGAAATTCCGTGAGGGATTTTCTCTCTCCTCGTTTACATCCAAGTAATTCTTTTGTATGATGCATCTAAATTCCATTACATTCATTAGGAAATGTATCCATATGACCCCTAATTATCCATTTCATGTACATATGACTATATACCCTTTCCTATATCATCAATTATTTTCATGAATCCTTATGTCACATTGTTATGTTTTCGAAATTGCACCGCGTTTTTCCAAGCCAAGATCATTGTGTAGTGAATACCCTACCCATGTCTCTATCAAGGGTATTCACTTTTATGCACATATATCTATTTAAAGAAAATTTCATGTATTTATTTCACATTTCTTAAGTCTTGGAATAACTTATGATGTTGATTGATTCCATGTTATATGATTCATGTGGCACGCTTATCCATGAAAGGAAATGTTTAAGAAGGGTGCTCCCTGATAGTGCTCCAATGCATTAGGTAAAGTATAGTATCATGATATGCCATTTTCAATGGGTGTTGACTCATGATAATTCAAGTGAAAAAAGGTTTTACATGTGCTTCATGTGAAATAAGGTTTTACTCATTATCCATGTGCAATGAGCCTTGGCTTATGCTAATTCCATGTTAAGTGTTGTTGCCACATTTCCATGTTATGATTATCACGCTTTATCATGCCTTTATGTTCATATTTCTATTATTCTACATTAATATTCCTATTGACTAACAGGTATTATATTCCTTATGGTATTCCATGTTTATTCCCTTACTGGGCTTTATATCTCACCATTTTCTTATGCATGTCCTCAGGTTATCCCATTTAATACTAAGTACGAGGGAATGTAGTGGTTACATAAAGGAATTTTTCAATAAAGATGTTGTGTGTTTTATGTTCTAAGTTGTTATGTAATGTTCCTACACCCGAAATACACTAGACCTCTTGATCTTCTATATTGTATCAAGGGAATATTTTATGTAATAAATCAGGTTTAAGTGTGTAATAAAAAGCAGGGTTGTTATAAATTGTATGTTTTGTGTGTACCTCAACCCAATAACTTTATTTTCTATTTTCACTTTTATGGTTACTTATAAAATTAATAAGGAACAGCAAGTGGATATTCTCTTAATATTCATTTAGTATCACGTTCTAGAAAATTATACTTTCCAGTATTTTTTTCAATAAACTTCAAAATATCGTGGGATTCAAAAGTCGTGAAGAAATTATGATTGTGTCAATGAGAAGTTTGTGATTATTATAAAAAAGATTCATATTATACATGGAAGTTGTGTTAGTATGAATGAATCTTCCAAATTTGGGTAATACATCATACCGTGGAAGTAAGTTTTGTGCTATAATGTTTTTTGTACAAGTGGGGCAGTGAGGTTGGTGATTAATTCTTGTCATGATCTTAGAACTGTTTTAATAGGACAATGGAGTTAAAAAATGTTTGAATATATACAAGGGGATTCATCATGTGATCTAAAGTTATCATTTCATGAACCATACATTCCCATTCTAAATAGAGGACTATGAAGAGATGTTATGTAATGCCCCAAGAAATTTAAATAGTAATTTATTTTAAGTAAGGATTTATTTAATATTTAAAACTAAAATTTTACCATTAGTTTGAAATAAATAAAATATGACAATTATAATTTGATTTAAAATTTTTATAATAACTAAGGATAAAAAAATTATATAAAAACAATTATTACTATTTCTAAGCTAATATATGTTATAAATATGTGATAATATATTATGTTTTTATTTTATAAAATCTATAAATTATAAATGTATATTTTTATTTGACTAAAAAAATTAACTTTTAGATATTTGTTTAAAAAATGTGATTTGATTTATTTATTAAAAAAATGAATTAAATAAATAAATTTATTTATTTATTTAAAAATGATAAAATAATATATATATATATATATGGAATTAATACTTATAAAAATATATACATGTTTTGTATTAAATATAAATAATTATTTTAATAAACAAATTAATTTGATTATATATAAAAAAATCATAGTTTAATTGTAAAAGGTTTTTTTATTATTAAAAAAAGAAGTATCAAAACGAGAGGGCGAATAAAAATATAAAAAAGTAATGATGGATTTATTGATTGAAGTGTGGCTAACACACCAAAAAACAAGAGATAATAGAATGATTTTAAAAATAAAATGATGATATATGTAAAATAATGAAAGTGGTGTGAGAAATGTGATTACGGGAGGAAGAACTGAGACATACGGGAAAGTTAAAAAATGATAAATATAATATTATAATTATTGGATAGATATAAACAAAATAACAAATCAATTTATACCCAAGGTTGTGGGTCTTTGTTTAGTTTTGTTTAAAAATAATAATAATAATAATAACTCATATTCTTTGAGAATCTTATGGAACCTATTTTTTATACAAATATAAGAGTCTTAAATAGAACCCCTCCTCCATGATTAGAATATCTTAACCAAAAACTCTCATCGGTTTAAGTTCATTAGCTGGAAGAAGTTTTACTACACACTTAGGATTCCTCTAACATGTAAGGGAAATTATATTTCTTTGTTAATTTTTTGATTGTTTTCATTATCATCAAAAGTGTCTTATTTTCAAATATAGTTTTTTTTCATTTTATGTTAATGTTTTTCAAAAAAAATTATTGTCAATATTTATTTTTAAGGGAATTATTATTATCAAATTTATTTTGTAAGTGTTCATTTTAGTTCTCCAGATTTTATTTATTGTTTTACAAAGGTGAGATATATATATATATATATATATATATATATGTGTGTGTGTGTGTGTGTGTGTGAGTGTGTGTGTGTGTGTTTATATACATTCATATATACACATATATATATATCAATCCATTTCGGTATATATAAATAAAGGGTTCTTTTTTTAAACTTGATTTATAAAACTGATGTTTGTAAGGGTTTACTTTATCGTATGAATTTTTTTGTTTTACAAAGTTATATATATATACATGTGAATGTGTGTGTGTATACACATATATAACCATCAATTTTTAGAATAGATGAGGTTAGGTTTTTGTTTTAAAAACTTAATTCCTAAAACCTATGGTTGTAAATGATTTATGTTTTAAATGTTCTCAATCCGTATATATATACACATATAAATATATATGCATGTATATAAAAATGTTAAGTATAGATAATCTTCCTTATTTATTTTCCAAAGGTATAAATTGTGTATTCAACCATTAAATTAATGTTTAAAATTTATGTAAAATTTTATTTCCTATAATAACCTTTTTTACAAAATTAAATGTTTTTCTTCATAATTCTTATTATTTTATGTGAAATTATGATTCAATCTATTATTTTATGTGAAAACATGCATCTTTAACCCCTGACATGTCATTCATGAATAGATATATCCATCATTTAGCTCATATATCACATTCTTTACATTATGAGATCATGAACGCACTTATTCCATTTTTCGTACAATATTAGTTTTCAAATAGTAATAGTTATTACAAGAATAGGATTATATTAAATGGTTTTAGAAAACTATTTCAATGTAATGTTTATGAAATTTTATAAGAAAAATTATTTTCTTGAAAAGAAAATAATTCTATTTGTGCGATTTATAAATGTTTTGGGTTAGAACTACAAAAGAAAGTTCCATAGAAACTATTTTAGAAAATGGAACTAGTATGATGAATGCAATGATGTACGGAGTGAACCCGTATGAATTAAGGGAACCTTTTTCCATATGAATCATGTCTAGTGTCCTTACATTATGGTTTTTAATTATGTTCCACCTAGTATTATAGGATAATCCTTCAGAAAATTATTATTCCTAATGGAGAATTACCAAATGATTTTAAAAAATATATTCATTTAATTAAATATATATTTTAGAAATTATATTGATTTTCAATGATTCAGAAATATACAATGATATTTATGTACTTAAATGAATTTTAATACAAAATATCAGTTTCAAGTAAATATTATTTAAAGGTCTTCTTTAATGTTTTCAAAACCCCATCACTCGGCATATTTAATGCTCACCATAAATATTATAATCATTTTTATAAGTTTATAAATATTTTTTCTATGAAATTCTATTGTGGAAGTAGTGCGCTGAAGAATAATTGTTTATTACATTTTAAATTTTGTACAGTTATGCGGGAATGTATTGTTGGTTTCTAATAATTCAAAACCTACATCGGTAAAAGGTCATAGTATGTAATAAATGTTGTGTGTATTTTTAATTATCCTTTTATAAAAAAATATAGATAACATTTATAAGATCTTAACTCAGGTTGCGAGTTCAGGTTGTTATACTTGGTATCCGAGAAATAATCTAGATAATTTTGCAAAATAAGATTGAAATTAATAATTTTAAATATGTCTCATGTGTAAAATTATTTTTCCTATGTATAAGGAAGAATTGTGAGACCTCAATTCAGTTAATAGGGGGAGGATGTAACGCCCCATGAAATTTAAATAGTAATTTATTTTAATTAAGGATTTTTTTAATATTTATAATTAAGATTTTACCATTTGTTTGAAATAAATAAATTATGACAATTATAATTTATTTTAACAAATTTATAATAATTAAGGGTAATACATTTTTATTTGAAAACTATTATTATTATTATTAAGATAATATAATTTGTGAATATTTGAAATATATTATGTTTTCATTTTATAAAATTTATAAGTTATAAATGTATAAAATTATTCGACTTCAAAAAAATCACTTTTATATACATGTTTAAAAAAATGTAATTTTATTTATTTATTAAAAAAGGAATTATATAAATATATTTACATATATATTTAAAAACTCTAAAATGATATATATGTATATATATAAATGAATTAATACTTTTAAAAAAATATACATGTTTTTTAATATATATATTTATATTAATAAATAAACGGATTTATTTATAAATAAAAAATCTTAAATGAATTTTAAAACATTTCTTTAATTATTAAAAAAATAAGAGGTGGAAAAACTTGAGGGAGAATAAAAAAAATAAAGAGTAAGGATGGATTTCTTGATTGAAACATGACTCACACATTAAAAACAAGAGAGAATAAAATGATTTTAAAAATAAAATGATAATATATATATAATAATGAAAATGGCATGACATATATCAATTGAGAGGCATGATTAAGTGAGGAATAAATGAGACTTTTGGGAAATTTGAACAACTGATGAATATAATATTATAATTATTAGAAAGATATAAACAAAATAAGAAATCAATGTAGACTCGTGGTTGTGAGAATATGTTTAGCTTTGTTAAAAAATAATTAAAAAATAACTCAACTTCTTTGAGAAGCTTATGGAACCTGCTTTTTATAAATATAAGAGTCTTAGAGAGAACCAATCGTCTATGTATAGAAGATCTAAACCAAAAACTCTCCTTGGTTCAAGTTCAAAACCAGCAGAAGTTTTCCTCCACACTTCGGTTTCCTATAACATGTATGGGAAATTATATTTCTATGTTAATTTTTTTGATTGTATTCAATATCATCAAAAGTGTTTTATTTTAAAATTTAGTTTTTTCATTTTACTTAAAAGTTTATCAGAACTGTTATTATCAAGATTTATTTGTGAGGGATTTATTATAATCAAATTTATTTTGTAAGAGTTCATTTTAGTTCGTCAAATTTATTATTATTTTACAATGGATATATATATATATATATATGTAGGTGTGTGTTTGGATTCTTATGTACAAATATATATCAATCCATTTTGGTATATATATATATATATAAAGGGTTCTTGTTTTAAACTTGATTTTTAAAACTAATGTTTTTAAGGGTTTATTTTATCTTATCAAATTATTTTTGTTTTACAAAGTTATATAGATATGTGTGTGTGTGTGAGTCTACACATATATAACCATAAATTTTTAAAATAGATGTGATTATGCTTTGATTTTAAGAACATAATTCCTAAAACCTATGGTTGTAAGGGATGTATGTTTTAAAAGTTTTCAATCCATATATACATATATATGCATATATATAAATGCATATATATAAACATGATTAAGTATATTTAATCTTCCTTATTTATTTTTAGAAGTCATTAATTGTATTTTCAACCATCAAATTAATGTTTAAAATTTATGTAAAAGTTTATTTCCTATAATCACATTATTTAAATCATTACATGTGTTTCTTGATAATTATTATCATTTTATGTGAAATTATGAGTAAAGAAATTATTTTTTGTGCAAACTTGCATCTGCATCCCCTAACATGTCATGTATGAATAGGTATATCCATCATTTAGCTCATGTGTGACATTCCATGCATTATGAGATCATGCGCCCACTTATTTCATTTTTTATACAATTATAGTTTTCAAATAGTTATAGTTATTGCAATCATGGGATTATCATAAATGGTTTTATAAATCTCTTTTAATGTAAAGTTTATGACATGTAATAAGAAAAATTATCTTCTTAAAAATAAAATAATTATATGTATGTGATTTTGAAAATTTTTGGGTTAGAATTGAGAAAGGGAGTTCCATAGAAAATGTTTTATAAAATGTTACTAGTATAATGAATTTTATGATATGGGGAGTGAACTCATAATAAATTAGGAAAATTTGTTCCACATGAGTCATTTTTAGTGGGATTATGTTATGATTTTTAATTATGGACTGCCGAGTATCCTAGAATAATCCTCAAGAAAATTATTATTTTCAAGGAACAATTCCCAAATGATTTTAAAAATATAATTATTTTATGAAATTTATATTTTGGAAATTATATATATATTCAATGATTTAGAAATCAAATTTGAATTTTATGTACTTAAATGTATTTTTATACAAAATATCATATCAAGGAATATTCTTTAAAATTTTTCTTCAACATTTTCAGAACCCCCTTGTTGGGCATATTTAATGTTCACCTACATATTATAATAACTTTTACAGGTTTAAAAAGCTTAATATGATGAAATTCTATTATGGAAGCAATGCGTTGAATAATAATTGTTTATTATATTTTAAATTTTATAAAAGTGATGTTTTAATGTGTTGTTGGTTTCTAATTCAATAAAACCTAGACAGGTAAAAGTTCCTTGTATGTAATAAATGTTGTCATAATTTTTAGTTATCCTTTTATAAAAAAAAATATACACATAATTTATAAGATTTGAACTCAGGTGGTGGGTCTGGGTTATTATACCTGGTATCAAAGCAATGGTCTAGATAATTTTAGAAAATTTGATTTAAATTAATAATTTTTAATATGCCTCTTGTGTAAAATTATTTTCCATATGTGTAAGGAAGAATTGTGAGGGTGAAATTTAGTTAAATGGAAAAGAATGTAATGCCCAAAGAAATTTAAATAGTAATTTATTTTAATGATTTATTTAATATTTATAATTAAAATTTTATCATTAGTTAGAAACAAATAAAAAATAAAAAATATAATTTTTTTACAATTTTTATAATAATTAAGAGTAAAAATATTTTATATGAAACTATTATTATTATTTTTAAGATAAAATATGTTAAAAAAATATGAAAATATATTATGTTTTTGTTTTATAAAATTTATAAATTATAAATGAATATATATATTTGACTAAAAAATGCACTTTTATATATGTGTTTAAAAAATGGATTTATTTTATTTATTAAAAAAATTAATTATATATATATATAAATTATAAAATGATAAATATATATATATATATAAGATTTAATACTTATAAAAAATATATATGTTTTGTTTTAAATATATATAATTATATTAATGAACAAGTGAATTTATTTATATATAAAAAATATTACTTGAATTGTAAAAGTTTTTTTTATGATTAAAAAAAGATGAAGTGTCAAAATCTGAGGGAGAATAAAAAAATAAAGATTAATTATGGATTTTTTGATTGAAGCACGACTCACACACCAAAAAACAAGGTAATAAAATTATTTTAAAAATAAATGATAATATATGTAAAATAATGTAAGTGGTGTGACACATATCAAGAGAGAAATGTGATTAGTGGAGGAAGAAATGAGACCTATGGGAAATTTAAAAAAATGATAAATATAATATTATAATTAATGGATAGATATAAACAAAATAATAAATCAATTTAGAACCATGGTTGTGGGTATTTTCTTCATTTTTTTTAAATAATAAAAAAATATTAACTCCTTTGAAAAGCTAATGAAACCTATTTTTTTATAAATATAAGAGTATTAGGGAGATCCCCTCCTCTATGGATATAATATCTGAACAAAAACCTATCCTTTTTAAAAGTTCATAAATAGGCAGAAGTTTTCTTCCACACTTTGGTTTTCTCTAACATGTAAGGGAAATTATATTTCTGGGTTAATTTGTTTGATTTTTTTCATTATCATCAAAAGTGTTTTATTATCAAATATAGTTTGTTTATTTTTTGTCAATGTTTTTTAGAATTTTTATTATTGAGATTTATTTTTAATGGATTTATTGTCATTAAAATTATTTTTTAAGTGTTCATTTTAGTTATTCAAATTTTTTATTGTTTTGAAAAGGTAGTGTGTGTGTGTGTGTGTGTTTATATAAAAGCATATATACACATATATATCAATCCATTTCGGTATATATATATAAATGCTTCTTGTTTTAAACTTGATTTTCAAAACTGATGTTTTTAAGGGTTTATTTTATCTTATAAAATTATTCATGTTTTAAAAAGTTATACAGATATATATATATATATATATATATATATATATATATATATATATATCAGTGTGTGTGTGTGTGTGTTTTTTTTTTGTGTGTGTGTGCACATATATAACCATCAATTTTCAAAATATATGAGATTAGGGTTTTGTTTAAAAAACTTATTTCCTAAAACCTATAGTTTTGAGGGATTTAAATTTTAAATGTATTCAATCCATATATACATATATATATATAAGTAGTTAAATACATATAAATATATATTCACATATATAAACATGTTTAATTATTGCTAATCTTCCTTATTTATTTTTAGAATTCATACATGGTATTTTCAACCATCAAATTAATATTTAAATTTTTTTTACAAAGTTTATTTCCTATAATCACCTTGTTTACAGAATTACATGTGTTCCTTGAAAATTCTTATCATTTTTTGGAAAATTATGAGTCAATATATTATTTTATGTGCAAACTTGCATCTGCATCCCCTTACATGTCATGTGTGATTAGGTGTGGTCATCATCTAGCACATATGTGACATTCCCACATTATGAGATCATGCACACACTTATTTCATTTTTTATACAATTATAGTTTTCAAATAGTAATAGTTATTACAAGCATTTGATTATCTTAAATGGTTTTAAAAAACTCTTTTTATATAAATTTTATGACATTTTATAAGAAAAAATAATTTTATTGAAAACAAAATAATTCTATGTATGCGATTTAGAAATGTCTTGGGTTAGAATAGAAAAAGATAGTTCCATAGAAAATGTTTTAGAAAATTGAACTAGTATGATGAATTGTATGATATGGGGAGTGAACCCATAGTAATTTAGGGTACTTTGTTACACATGAGTCGTGTCTAGTGGCCTGATGTTATGGTTTTTAATTATGGTCTGTCAAGTATCAGACCATAATCCAACAAAAAATTATTATTTTCAAAGAATAATTCCCAAATTATTTTACAAATATAATTATTTTATGAAATATATATTTTAGAAATTATATGGATTTTTAATTATTTAGAAAACTACATTGAATTTTATGTACTTAAATGTATTTTGATACAAAAGATCATTTTAATGAAATATTCTTGAAGGTTTTATTTAAAGTTTTCAAAACCCTCTCACTGGTCAAATTTAATGTTCACCCAACATATTATAATCACTTTTATAGGTTTTGAAATCTTTCTACCATGAAATTATATTGTGGAAGCAGTGTTCTAAAGAATCATTTTTTATTATATTATAAATTTTGTACGGTTATATTAGAATGTATTATTGGCTTCTAATTCTCCGAAATCTAGACCAGTAAAAGTTTATGGTATATAATAAATTTTGTGTGTATTTTTAGTTATCCTTTTATAAAAAAATATACACAAAAATTGTAATAGTTGAACCCGAGTTGCGGGTTCGGGTCATTATATGTTCATGATGAGTAGCACATGTCGTTATATGACTATTTTGGTCAAGTATTTCTTAAAAGATTTGATTTTATGAATTTTATTTGAGATTTATAGAGGTATTTGAACCTATTTTCCCATGTGATTCATGCACAAACATGGTGGGATATCTCTTTATAAAAGGTGAAAAACTAAGAGTAATTTGATCTATAAATAAAAGGTTGTTGTGCTTCTCTGTGAGATCAAAAATCGGATCTGTGGTTTCACAGGACTATTGTTGTTAGGGCATATCCATGACACTTTTATTCTATATGTTTTTATATTATTGATTTTATAACACCATAGTGACTATCATGTGGTTCTAGGTTTATTTATTCCAAGGATTTAATTTAATGGGAATTGTGTCTGGTAAGTTGTCGGTTTTGTGATTAATTTTATTTGGTTTGTTGCATTTCTTTTATTCTTTCACATATCTTCTTTACTTTTCATGCATCTCCATTTTATGTTTATTTATAGAGATTCATTTTAATGTGATTTTTAGGATATTATCTTCGTAATGACCATTTGGTAGATTAGGTCCTATATTTAAATATGGTTTTGGGTTACCTCTCTCACTAAATACAGAAGTAATTAAATATAAGAAAAAAGATTTTAGTGGGAGAGAGAGTGATCAGCCATATCAAGCGTATTTAACCGAATTTTTATGATAATAAGACTAAATCATTATACTTCACATTCAGTAGTGTGTGAACCTAGATATTCTATTCTAGGTACATTATTTTTTTCTTTTCTTATTCATTCTTCCAAACTCAAAATTCAATTAATTATAGTTTTCATATTAATTTTTTTTGTAGTTAGTCTCAATTATTAAACTGAAGTGTTTTATACCAAGTTTCTATAGGTTAAAACTCAAACAAGCACAACCTATACTAATTAGTAGTATTTTTAGTGTTTTATAATCTCATTTTTTATAAACTATAAACTGATTTATGGATAGAAAGTGTAATAACCTCTACATCCCTACCATGTTTTGTATTCTATTTATAGGGACCTTAATTGTAGATACTTTAGTTTAATATTTATGACAATTATTTTTCCCCTTCCCTTTTCTAATTTTTAATTTTAATATAATTTTAACTTTTTTACTTTTATGTACTGGGTATTTGTGGTTGTGATAGATGGTAAACAATTTGTATTTATTAGCCATGAAAATTTTACTATTAAAATCATAGTTTCTTCACCCCAAATTGAAGAATTAAAATAGAAGATCTAAATACATCATAGAATATATGACCTTAATTGTACCTAGATAATAATGAGGCACTACTCTATGACCTGAAATTTAAGAATTAAAATACCAAAAAATGATGAAAAGGGATATTTAATCTAAGGTTAATCTCATTGATAAATATAAATCTTAATTTAAATTTTCTAAGGATGGCACCCTCAAATTATTTTAGTCAAAAAAAATAGAAATATATGAATAAGAATCTCTAGAACAATGAGGAGAAAAAATATTGAATAGCATGGTGGAAAAGGTATATGAGGAATACTAGGAGAATACTAAAATTATTAATGAAAAAACCTCAAAATCCTTTAGAAGAATAGATGGTTAAGGATACTATATTCTAGAATGATTCTGAATAATTTGAATATAGAAAACAGTATAATAAGGAAAATGAGGTGTTATTGGATGTCTGGATATTCCTTGAACTCCTTCTCTGATCTAAAAGTCTATACATATTTTGGTTTTCTCATCAATAAAAAAAGTTTATTTTGTGGAGGAAGAGTATAAAAGGTGCTCTAGATGATCTGAAAATCCAAACATAGACAAATCAAAGCTAGGTAACTTTATATTATTCTATCATTAGTTGATTAAAAGGTAAGTTCT
Organism: Viscum album; assembly: GCA_963277665.1. Lineage (NCBI taxonomy): Eukaryota > Viridiplantae > Streptophyta > Magnoliopsida > Santalales > Viscaceae > Viscum > Viscum album. Next base: position 1,582,838,713 of record OY728141.1, on the reverse strand, counting down.
ATAATGAATACATTAAACAAAGAACTTCTGGTAGGAAACCTAAATATTTTTCCTTTTTATAACATAGTTTTCATTTTGTATAATTTTTTTAAGTATTTAGTTTTTGTTAGGAATTATATTTGATTCTTTTTATTATTATTTTACATTTACTATATATGGGTGTGTAATTTCACTCATTTAATTTTCTTTTTTGGTCAATGTTGGAAAAGAAACATGTAAATAAAATAATAAATGAACATAAATAGATACAATTTAAGTGGGTTATGATTTAAAATATTTTATTTTTTTGGATCCACTATATTATTTCTATTATATTCTTGGTTCTTAAAACTAAAAAGCGTGTTCCTCATTTGATCTGTTGTTTAAAATTGTGATCTATGATATAAACATCTATTTGTAAACTTACTATGACAAGTTTTAAAAATAATTATTACTAAGGTTGAATGAATAAAATGTGGAATGTATTAGTATAGATAAACATGGGGAAATATATTTAACAATTCACGATCTGAGGGAATGAGTTTATTAATTTAAATAAAATTTCTCTTGGAATTTACATTCATTAATTGTTTGAAATTTAGGTTGATTGGTAAGTTTTTATTTTTTATGGAATTTGTGATTGAATATTTGATTATATGTCTCCCATTATTAAGTGGGTTCCATACCTAATTTTTTCTATTATTTATTTAACCCATTTTTTATCCATACTCGGGAATGTGTATCTATTAGAACATGCACTGTGTATTCTCAAAGCCATGATTAAACAAAATCAAATAGAAAATTATTGAGGAATTTTTATTTATTTGAGATCTTATCCTTGAGATCCAAATTTACAACTGTATCCTTATTTAATATCATAGAATATATGAATGGACTTATTAGATATGAGTCACATTAAAATGAATTTATCCTTTTAATCCTACTCTATGTAGTTTTCATGAAATCTAATGGTTTGAGTGTGTGGTGATGTTTTAAATGGTGGAAGGGGATTTTTTCATCATGGAGAATATGTGAGGTACTTTCATTAGGTTTGGAAAAATGGGTTCATTATTTTCATTCATTGTATTCCATTTTTTACCCCACTTGGGAAAAAATAAAAAAATGGGTTGGGTATTTGGAATGTCAAAAATCACTCCTTATATTAACATTTGATCGAATTATAACTATTATAATTAGTTTTATGAGGATATAAAATATGGTTACAGTGAGGAGTTTGATATTTAACACGGGTAAAACTTTTAGAAAAAAATAAAAAAGATAGAGAAATTGATGGTATATCATTTCATTGTTCTTATTATTCATTATATGAGCCTATACTTTGAGTTTGGGAGTGGGAATGATGTCATTTTAAGAGGATTATTTCATTTATATTTTCATTTTTTATCATGATAAGTAATTATAGATAACCTACTCTTTTAAACTTACTTTTTTCATGTTAATTAGCTACCAACCCTAAGACAGAGAGTTAATTAAATCATAATGTGAATTATCTATAATTAATTGTGATATTTTAATTAGAAGGTAGAAATTTTAGATCCATTTTAAGCATATGGTTCATGAATATACTTTCTTTATGAGCATAAGTCCATTTAAAATTATTTCCTTCAGTGATTACGTAAAATTATTGTGGTGAGGTAAATCAAAATTATCATGCACAATGATTATGAATTGAGAAATATAAATGGATTTTAAGAGGATCATGGTCATTTTTAAAAAAATGAATGTAAAGTACATGGTTTTATTTGTTTCCTTTAAAATTGAGGTGTTGAGGAAATTTTATTATGAGATGCCTGATATTTTTTTCTACATTGATAATTTTTTAAATTTGTTAATTTTAGAATTTGAGTATTTGTAGGATTTAATTTCTTTTCTGATGAAGTTGATATTTTGTGCTTGAGTACAAAGAAATTTTCTTATTGTAAGGGTATTTTATAGATAAATTTTATAAAATTATTTTTATTATTATATCCATTAATTTTATTAATTTATTAATTTCAACTACCTTAACTTATAAAAGTTTTATTTATTTGTGAGTGGGGAGCTTATAAACTAGAATTTGCAGAAAAGAAAAATATTGAAGAATATTTTTCAAATATTAATAAAAATTTACTTATTGGAGACATAAAACATATCCTAGGTCACTGGACCCATGTAGTTTATAGAGAATTGGTTCCCTTGATCTTGTCTCTGTGAAACATAGGAGTACAATGAATGTGGAATAAAAACTCATTATAGTTGATCTCGAGTATGAGGAACCATAAATGAATGGATATTGAGTGTTGATACACATGAGGTTTATGCCATGTTTCATGATTTTTAGTCATGAATAATATGTGAATGTTTCAATGTTAAGTGTCTAAGTATCATATATAAGATTAATATGTGTCATGAAATGTGTGTCAGTGATAATTTATTTTCTAAATTCTAATAATGTGTTTCTGTCACGGAAAATATATTTTCACTGCAACATTTATTGTAAAATTTTGGTAGTGTGGTTGGTGATTTTGTCATGATATAGAGAGTATTGTGGTGTGACAAAGGAGATATGAAATGCTCAATGATATACGAGAGGGTTAACATCATGAGCTACAATTATCGCATCACTAACCATGCATGGCCATGAAAAACAAAAGAGTGAGAAGAGATGTTTGTTTAATTTTATACCAATCATCCCATGGGTTTTTTGGTTAAGTATTTATTAAAATATATGATTTTTAAAATTTAATTTTAAATTCATGATGGTATTTTATCCTTTTGACCCACATTATACATGCACAAACATGGTAACATGTTTTTGAATAAGAGTAAAGAAAAGTATGATGAATTTAACCAATAATCATATGGTTGTTTTTTCACATTATAAGTGATAGAAATAGATTTTATGTTACAAAATATAACTTTTTTAGGGATCAGTTAGGATTCTGTTGTTCTGTGGGTATTTATTTTCTTATTTTTCTCACTCCCTCATGGCTAACATTAGGGGGTGAGTTTATTCATTCCATGTATGTAATTGAGGACTAATTGTGTCTAGTATGTAACACCAAAATATTTTAGATTTTAATTTTATTTTAAATAAATAATATTTTTGATAACATATACCACATGCAACATTAAGCTTAAATTAACCATGATATACTATGGTAATATTATTATTTAAATATAATTGTTATAACCTATTATTTAGTTTAGCGAGTATGAATAGGTTTCATCTCATTATGAAATATATGTTGAATATTTTTCCTTATTAAATTTTATTGATCAATTCCTAGGAAATAAGTACATAAATGATGAAAAACTAAATCAAAATAAAGTTAAGAATATTTATGGTTTAAAATGCCCATTTTTAAATAAAAGAGGGTTTTCCTTATAGTTTCTATTTTTATTTTAAGAGATAAATTTATGAATGTTGTAATTCTAATTTGGTAAAATTAAATTTATTTTTGAATTCATCAGATCAAATTTATCTTAGTGAATGTTTGGGTTTTCTCTGTAAGAATTGATTTTTGGGTAAATATTGAAAAATACTAATTTAATAAACATGTCCACTGTAATGAAATAATCATGATATTTGAATGATATTAAAAAAATTTAATCTTTCATTATAGAGACAATATATATTTTATAAGTAATATAATTAATTTAAAAATATAATTTTTAACTAAGAAATCTATGTTTGACTTTTTTGGAAATATAACTGATGTTTTTATTCAAATAAATACTATGTTTTGTACTTAATTTTTAATTATATTCTAAAAGTTTCATATAGGTTTTAGTTTTTATTTTAAATTAAAATAAGGCTCCTTTTATTTAAAATAATTTAATAAATTAAATGGGAATCAACATTATGAAATCTTTTTTTATAAAATAATTGTTTTTCTTAAAATGATCCTTTTTTTAAAAATGGTTTTTTATTGTGTTTTTCTAACATATATTCAAAGTAATTATTAACAATTTTGGAAATTAAATATAAAAAAATTGATTCCATACTTGGAATCGTCATGTTAAAAATATTTAATATGATACATTTCATTTTATACATAATGAATAGAGACCATAGTAAAAAATTATCATTATAGAAAAGGGTAATACAAGTTAAATGGGGTTTAAACTATTGTATAAGGTCTAGAAATAAATCAAAAACTTGAATTTATTTCACAAGATGATTGTTTTTTAAATAAAACCATCTTATATTCAACAATATTTCATTTTTCTTCTTCTTTACTTTGATTACTACCATTATATTGTTTATGTAAAGGATAATTACAAAATGTCACTCTCCTTGTTTGAAAATATATTAAATGATTTTATAGAGATATAAAGAAATTATAAATGATTATAAACTTTTATTTTTAATATGAATAAATTATTTTTATGATATTAATTTTTTATAATTTTTAGGGATGGTATAATTTCTTAGAATGTTTACACAATACCAACACAATGAATGTGAAAGTAGTATAAAAATCAGGAAAAATATTTTAAAAACATTAAAAGTGATATTTTATGGATAAATTATGGTGTTATAATAATTTAATATATAATTATAAAGATTTATTTATGATTAATTATTTTATATTCAAATTTTATTCCTTTTAAAATGTTTGGAGACAAATTTTTAGAGTAATATTAAAAATGATCTTAAATAGTATTTAATGGTTAAATTTTATTTTTAAATAATTATAAAATCATAAAAATACTATATTTACTCAATTATATGTTAAATTTTATATCATATCATTCATAGTTCGTATATGTTCCAATAGTAATTTTTAAAATTACTTTAATTCCCTTCAGATCTTGAAGATTTATGAATATTGCTTTGATTGTTTCTTATAAAAGGGACTAAATTTATTATTTTCAAAGGAACATATGAGTATAGTTTTATTTAAATACACTAAAAATTAACTCTCTAAATTTACCTTAACAAAAAATTAATCCACTGGAGTGACCCTAAAACTCTCTTTCAAATACCTTAAGCTCGATTGAAAGGAGGATATCAAAAGAGGTGGTATAAGTCATAACTGATTTATTTTAATTTTATTTGTTCTTCCATCTCCATAAAATCCATTATAACAATTTTAAAATATTTATTTAATTATCTTAAATTTATTTAAATATTATTATGTTTATTTAATAACTATTATCTTCTTCATTTTCATCAAATGGGAAATAAAAGAATTGCTCATGCCTATGTAGGAACTACCATCTCCATAAAGTGATGTATTTCATTTTACATCACAGCCTTTCTTGATTTTTTATTATTATGTATTTAAGGAATATATATATATTATTTATGAAAAAGTTGAGTTTTAGTAAATATAATTTATTTTATACCTTATTACACTCTTTTCTGTTAAAAAATGTTATCATTGCTTGTGCATACATGTGGACTACCACCTCCAAGAAGCAATATGATTCATTTATTATTTCTGCATAACATTGATGGTAATAAGGATATCTTTATTTAATATACAGGATATTAATTATATTAATATTATTTTTTAAAGATTTAATTTTATTTACCATTATTTCTTTCCATTCTTTGGTAAATGAACATATTACTTGTGCACACGTATGGACTACCATCTCCATAAAGTTATGTAATTAATTTTTCATCATTGAATCACATATATTTTTATAAAATTGTATCAAATGAATTATTGTGATATTTATATCATGGATAATATTCTAAATATAATGAAAAATGATCAAGATTCATGGATCCGAACCACTGAACCAAAACATGCATGAAAAACAGAAGATTTAACACCCAGAACATTGATATTAAAAAAGAACTATTAATAAATTGGGATAAGTTATTTTAAGTGAATAATATTTGGTATGATAAGTATAAATTTGGTTATGGTATATACATATAATAAATATAAATTTATTATACTTGAGGTAAATATCATGTATGAATGATTTCAATACTTGAGGAAAGGGTTTCTTATCACACTTTTCTTTCTCTGATATATATTCTATATTCACCGGTTATTTATTTTAAATAGGTAATATTAGTAAAAAAATTATTTTTTTATTATTTTCATGAAAATTATGAGTATTTACAAATACATCAAATATTCTCCATTTAAAAAGGTTTTGATTAAAATATTACCAAAACTATAAGTGTTGTTCTTTTCAATATTGTTTTATTGAAACATGTTTCATGTTATAGTCCTATTTTTAATTATATATTGTACATATTTCCACTTGGATAGGTTATATCATAAATATACTTATATTTATGGTATTTATAATTTCATTTTAATTTATTTTTCAATGCGTTTATGATTCAAAAACATACTAAAGTGGTAAGGGTTTATGTTATAATCTCATTTATTTTCAAAATTATTTATGTTAAATTTCATGTAATGGAAATTATATGATTCTTAACTTTTATACCCTTTATATTTTTCCCCTCTATATATTTCTATGGTTATCATGCTTTCCTTACATATCTTATCTTCGGTACATTAAATGATCAAAAAAAAATTTAAGAAAGGATTACATTTTTTTGATTTTGTGTTAGGCATATATCTCATTTGCATCAATTTTACTCAAAAATATTTAAATAAGTTTTTATCTTTACTGAAATTGTTTATAAAAGATATTTTTAATATATTTTACTTCCTTTAAAAATGATAAAATTTTATATTTTAAATTTTTTTACATATAGGTATTTCTTGTATTTCTTTACCAAAGTTTCAAAATAATCTGTGTTTTATCATATACTTAATCAATGGATTTTCCTCCCTTTAGGAAAATTGTTTTATTTTAATATTCCTTTATAATTTCCCATGGTTATTTTCAAATAGAATATTTTTCTCAATATATTTTAAATGTTTATGTATTAAAACTTACTAAAATAACATGGATGTTTACTCTTTTCTTTTGAATCATATTTTTAATGTGTTTATAAAATATATTTTTCATCTATGTTAGAATACATTAATGATGGTTATGCTTAATTAGGTATATTTTTTATGATATAATACACATCCTTTATAGGTCTTTATTATTATTATGTGATGATGAAATATTTATGAAACCGATTTATTTTTCAAGAGTTATGATATAATTAAATGATAAATGTTTTTATGATCGTATGGCACACTTATGTATGATTTTCATTATATTATTAGGTGGTTCCGAAATTATATATCCCTCCAATGAATTTTGTAAATAATTATATCTCATGTAATGAAATTAACTGAAATTGGATGTGAACCTAGTTCAGTAAGGTTCATTTTCCACTATAATAGTCTTGACGGTGAACCATGACAAAGGAAATTATGGAATTGACAGTGAAAGTAGTCTGTTATGGTATTTTATCCACTAAGATATTATTGGTAGTGATATTTGAGTAAATAAATTATTTTTTATTCTTATTTTTATACAAAAACTTATTTCTTATTCTTATGTTATATTCTCATGGCCGATGATTAATTATTAATGATTCTACACTATTATAACTTATATATTTTGTGATAAAAAATAAATAATCCATGAATTGTGATTAATTTTATTTACTAATTGGGAATGAATTATGTAATTTATAATCATTTTATCATATAAATATGCTTATATAATTCTTGATTAATATAATCAATTGATATCTCCCACATTTATATTTATTGATCATCTTATCTCACCATTTATTATATTTTCATTTCCCATGTTTATAAAAAAATATATTATATTAGATATTTCTATATGTGTATCATATGTTGGGAATATTGTGAGAGATGTTGAAGTCTTTTTATGGAATAACAAAATTAAGGTATAATGGGAAAAGTTTCTACTTGATGAGAAATACATGGGTTTTGATACATAAAGGGATTTCCCTAATTCTATAAAACTATAAACTTAAAATGTCTTATGTATGTAAATGAATCATGGTTTTATGTTTATTTTTTAATTATTAATGGTTAATATTGGGTTTTTTCAATTGGTATCAAGATAGTATGTATAGAATATTTTTTATCACCGAATCGGGTTGTATGAGTATTGAGGCATAATAATTAGTATCATAACATGGTTTAGATAACATTAGAGGTTAAGAATTTATTAGATGAAGATAATTTTTAGTGTTAAGGACACCATTATAGGTAGATTATTTTTAGAATTATCATAAGTTTAAAGCATAAATACCCTTGTGAGGTTTTGTTTGATGGTATTTTAAGCTGATATATGACATTCTGGGAAACCTCATAGTTGATTGAGGTATATGTACCCCTTATGTATAACATGTTATTTAGTGTAAAGTTATTAAATAATAATGTTATCAAGGACATAAGTTGAAAGGAACACATAACCTTTAAGGTTAATATGTTCTTTAGTGACGAGATAATTATTGTTGATGGGAATAAAGGTATTATCATATTTTGGGAATATATATTTAGACAACAATGATGTTGAAAATTTATATGGTTACCAGGTGATTAAAGTTATTTTTGATTAGTTCCAATATATTGGGAACATTATATGATTAATCTAAATATAATATTATTTTTTAGGATGAAATTTTAATTATGGAATACATGTCAGTTTACTTGTAGAAGCATATATGTTTCCCTTGTGGTTTATACTGATTTAGGTTATTTTATGAAACTATTAGTATTTTTTAGAATATATTATTAGGTTACATTATTTTTTTTATATTTTTCATTATGAGTGATTATTTTTTTGGATAAATATTAATCTGATGTTGAAAAAATATGTGGTCAAATATTTTTGATTTTTGGGTTTTGAATTTCATCGAACATATTTTGGAAGACATATAAGGTTAATTATTTTTTGAATTATTTAATATAAACATTGGCTATTATTTCTTGATGGTTTAGAGATTATTGTACTATTTCTTTATATTGGATACTATTCTGACTTGTTCTAACCATTTTTTATTTTGGTTTATTGGTAGAAGTAGGAGGAAATGTTTTTACCCATTTTTGGATCTTATGATACCTTAAAAGATAATTTTAGTGTTTCGTTCATATAAATTTACTCATGGTTATTTTTCTTATAAAAGGAAGTGTAGGTCAAAGAATACTAAAAACAAAACTAAAGGATAAAATTATAGGAAGAAATAAAGTAAGTATATTTTCTCACATTCACTATCACATTGGTAAAGTAATTCTACACACTCAAGAAAGTATAATATAAATCTATCAAGTCTTATGTGTAATATATTACTCAACCATGAATTATGATTTATGAAACTTATTCACAAGTACGAATCTCATAATGTTAAATATATGGTTTGAAAAATATATTTAGTAAATGATATTTTTTCTAGTTTTAACATATAAATTAAATTCCTATTAAAAATGTAATTTAATTGATGAGGATTGAGGGAAATTTATTTCAACTTAGGTAAATTTACCTTCCACTCCTTTTAATTTATTTTGAAAATGATGTAAACCCCTTTTATCAAACATGGGATAAAATTGTGAGGAAATAATTTCTTTAAAGAGTAGAATGTAACACCATGAGATTTTATAATTTATTTTTATTTTAAATAAATTGTATTTTTTATTTATTGTACCATACACAACACTAATCTTAAACAAATTGTGATATAATATGTAAATGGTATTATTTAAATCTAACTATTATAAAATAAATGTTGGTTTGAAGGGTATTAATAGGAGTAACCAAATTGTGAAATATATATTTAAAAGGTTTTATTATTCAAATTTAATTATTATTTATAAATAAATAAGTAATAAATTTTTAATGATAAAAATCCAATCACATAAAGTTAAGAACAGTTAATGTTTAAAAGGTTCATTTTTCAATAAAAGTTGGTTTTCCTAAGATTTTTTATTTTTATTTTAAATATGTTTTTAAAATTTGTAGAATTTAAATTTTATTAAATGAAATTCATTTTCATATTAATTATATCAAAATCGTGTTAGAGTGAATTTTAAGTTTTTTTATAAATAGATAACTTTTGGGTGAATAGTGAAAAATTATGATTTTATATATAATGTCCCTTTTATGACATTATCATGATATAAAAATGGATTTAAATTTTATTAGACAACATTATAGACCAAATATATATTTAATAAGTAAAAAAATTCATTTACAATATATCTTTCAACATATAAATCTTCTTTTGAAATTAAAGAAATTTAAATGATGTTTTTTTCAAATAAAAACTATTTTTGGTACTTCTCTTTTAATACATTTTTCACAATGTTATTTTTATTTTATTTATTGTTTGAAAATAAAAATAATAATATTTTTTAAAAAAAATTAAATTAATTCAAGGATAATCAATATTATACATTATTTTGTTACAAAATCATATTTATGCATAAAATAGACATTTTTCTAAAAACAAATTTTCGTTGTGTTTTCCAAAATTATATTAAAATTAATGTTTAACAATTATGGAAATTAAATATGGAAAAAATGTATTAAAATTTGGAATAATAATTTTTTAATTATTTAAAATTTTAGATTAAATTTTTAGTCATAATGAATATTAACAATGGTAAAAGATTATCACAGCGATAAAGGGTAAAATATGTTAAATGGGGTTAAAACTATTAGATAAGGTATAAAAATAAATCCAAAACATTAATTTATTTCATTGGATGATTCTATTTCGACCAAATTCATACTATATTCTAGAATATGTAATTCTGACTCTACGTTCTGTCGATTACAACCATTATATTATTTTAAGTAATGGATAATTATAAAATTTTACTTTAATTAATTTAAAATATATTATATGATTTCATGGCGATAGAAAGAGTTTATTATATATTTTAAATGTATATTTATAATATTATTTAATTATTTTTATCATAGAAATTTATTTTCAAATTTTATTTATGGTGTAATAACTTTTAGCGTTGATGCTACACCAATGTTGTGTTTGTGCAAACAGTAGAAGAATCAATTAAATTAATTTAAAATCATTAAAAGTATTTTTTTTTTTTGGATTAATTTTTGGAATTATAATAATTTCATGGATAATTATAAATTATTATCTGTGTTTAAATTGTTTATATTCTAACTCTATTATTTTCTTTATAATTTTAAATTCAAATTTTATGAGAAGTTCTAAAAATGTACTTAAATGGTACTTAATGTTTAAGAATTATTTTAAACAATTATAAAATAATAAAAATACTATATTTACTAAATTTTATAAAAAAAATTCAATCCTAACATTAATTTTTCATGTATGATCCACCTAATATTTTTAAAATTACTTTCATTACCCTTAATGATTGAAAAATTACAAAAATGACATTGGTTTTTGACTAAAAAATGGACTCAATTTTTTATTTTCAAATAAATATATGGGTTATATTTTCTATAGAAGTTATTCTAAAATTACTCAATTAATTTATCTTACCACATCCTCGATAACATTGATTGGACATAAAATTCTCCTTCAAAATACTTAATCTCAATTAAAAGGAGGACATCAAAAGATGCGGTATAAGTCTTAAACAATTTCTTTAACTTTATTTTTTATTCCACCTCCTTAAAATCTATTTTATTTTTTATAAAATAATTAATTAATTATCATAAATATATTAAGATTTTATTATTTTTATGTAAAAACTTTTATCTACCTCATTTTCATCTAATGGTAAATGATATCATCACTCATGCGTACATATTGACTATGATCTCTATGAAGTGATGTATTTAATTTTACATCATTTCCCTTATTTTTTGGTTATTATGATGGATTTAAGGGATATATATATATTATTTATTAAATAAATTTTTTATGTAAATATAATATATTATCTATCTACTTACACTCTCATTTATTGAAAAACAATAATTTTTCTTGGGCATATGTGTATATTACCATCCTTACAAAGTGATGTAATTTTTTTCATTTCCACTCTATATTGGGGTAAATAAGGATATAATTAATGAATATATTTGATATTTGTGATATTATTATGATTCTTTAAATATATATTACTATTTACCTTTATTTTTTTCCATTCATTAGAAAATGGAAATATTATTAATGCTTACGTACGAACTATCGTCCCCACAAAGTGGTGTAATTTATTTTTTATTTCAACCTTATATGAATTATTCCAAAATTTCATATAATTAATAAATATTAAATTTACATAATTATATTCAATTTATGATTAAAATATAGTCATGATTCAAGTATAGGAACCATCAAACCAAAACATGCTTGAAAAAAGGAATAACAAACTCCCGAGATAATGATTTTAATAAAGAAATTTTAATAAATGGGTGATAAGATGTTATAAGTAAATAGTATTTGTATGAAAATTATGAATATTGTTCTATAATATATGTATAATAATTATAAATTTATTATAAAATATTTTAATATCATGTATGATGCAAGTTAAGACTTGAGTTAAGGGTTTTTCATCTCACTTTTATTTATGTGATGCCTATATCATATTCACCACTTATTTATTTTATGGGGTGTGTATACTGCTCATGAACTTATTTTATGATGATTTTCATGAAAAATTATTTTGATTTAAATATCCATATAAGGTTATATCTTTTATAATGTTTTGATTTATAGTTTACCATAACTATAAGGGTTGTTCGTCATAATATTTATTTGTCGAGATATGTTTCATATTATTCACCTATTTGTGTTTATATAATGAATATACAACCCTTTGATATGTTATATAATTAATATATTTATATTCATGTTTTTAATTTTTCATTTGATTTTATTTTTTTCAAATGGTTTACGATTTAAAATTTTCTAAAGTAGTAAGATTTTATGTTACAATTTAATTTATTTTCAGAATTCTATATGTTAAATTTAAATTGAGGTAAATTATATAAAACTAATATTTTAAACCCCATGTTTTTCATTCCTATAATAATTTTCATAGTTTTAAATTTTTCCTTACATTTTCCTCTCTTTTTTACTTAAATGATAATGAAAATTCAACCTTATTTCTTATTTTTGGGTCAAGAATATTTATCATCCATGTTTATGTTATTAAAAAATTTTCATATACGTTTTTAACTATAAATATATATTTTAGAAAGTTTATTTTTACTACCATTAACTTTCATTACAAATGTTTAAATGGTATATTTTCAAAAAAATCTATATAAGTTTTTTTTGACTTTCTTCACTAATGTGTGAAACGAATCATTATTTTAACATTTAAAAATTGAATGGTTTTTCATGTCATGATGGCCATGCTTTATTTTTTAAAAATATTTAAAATTTTCCATTGTAATTTTCAAAGAAAATATTTTCTACAGTATTTTTAAATTTTTAGCTTTTAAAAATTACCCAATGAAAATGGATTTTATTCTCTTGTTTTTTAATGTGTATTTTTAAAACTTTTAAAATAGATATTTTTATCTATGTCTACATCATTTAATTATTTTTATAAATCATTGGGGATACTTTTTTATGATTCCATCTACTTCCTTTATCGGTATATATTTTGATTATATGATGATGAAATATTTATGAAAACTATTTCTTTTTATAGGTTATGGTATAATGAAATGATGAACGTATTTATGATCTTATGGTACACAATTTTATCATTTTAATTATGTGATGGGTGGACCCAAAATTATATATCCCTCTAATTAATTGGTTAAATAATTATATCTTGTGAAATAATATGAGTTATAATGGGAAGTGAACACATTTCAATAAGGAACTTTGTCTACTATGATAGTCTTGATATTGATCCTTAGCTAAAGAAATGATATAATAGGGGGTGAACTCAATCCATTGTGGGAAATTTTCTGTTATTATTGTATTTTTAGTTATCCTTGAATAAATAATTATTTTTCTATTATTATATGTATTCCCAAAAATTATGCTTTATTCTTATGTTATTTTCTTATGGGTTAAGATTGATTATTAATGATTCTGCACTCTTATTAATTTTTATTTTATTATGAAAAATAATTATTCCATGACTCATTATTAATGGTCTTTTAATAACTGGTTATGACTTTATTAAGTGATTATCATATTCTCATACCCTTATTATTATCATCTACTTAGTTAATATCATTAAATGATATCTCTCATTTTTACCCTTACTGAGAATATGATCTCAACTTTTATTATATTTATATTTACTTATGTTATAAAGAATGATATTATATAATATATGTCTAGAAGGGTATCATGTTGGGAGAATATGGTGGGAGATTTTAAATTCTTATATAGAATAAAAAATCATAGCATAAGGATAAAAATAACAATTTTATGGTAAATAAATGTGATTTGATATGTAAATAATTTTTCCTAATTATCTAAAACTCAAAACCTAAAATTCCATGATAATATAAGTGAATCAATATTGGATATTTATTATGTAATTATAGAAGGTTAAAAATGGTAATCTTTTGTTTGTATCAATCTGGTTTGTAGAAAATATGGTTTTAGTACTAAATATGGGTGTACAGATCTTTGGTATTTATATAGTAATCTATTGGTTCTATGATTAATTCTTGTTAGTCTATTAAATTGGTCTGATTATGTTACATACCTTATTTAATTTTCATTAATTGACATTTTATGTTGAGTGAGGGAGATTTATTTTAATGAAATTTCTAGAATATTATCTTCTCCCTAATAATTTGGTTGGTTAAATCCTATTTTAATATATCATCTTGGGTTACGTCACTTTCTAACAACTGAAGTACAAGTAAATAATAAAAATCATGTTGGTGGGAGGTATAGTCATCACCCAGGCTAAATGAATTTCTTTGAACTAATTTTTATGACAATAATATTAAATCATTATCCTTCAAAATAACTAGTTTATGAACTTGGATATTTTATTCTTTGTATTTTGTTTATTCTTTCGTTCTTTATTCTTCCATACAAAAAAATCAAGTAGTTTTAGTTTTATTATTTTATTAGTTTTTAATTAATCTTAATTATTGAATTGAAGTTTTTCACTAATTATATGTGGGTCCAACCTCATACATTCCCAACCTATACAACTTAGTTTAAGTTTTATTGTTTTTCAATCTTCTGTTTTAAAATTTGAAAACTGGTTTTTGGTTGTAGGAAGTAACAATTCATGTGAAACCACTGACCACTAACAAAATATTACTCAATTTCACCATAAAAAACATGAAATCCAAAAATTAGAAAATACCTTAATCTTATTATATAAAAATATTTATAAACAAGATATAGATGACCCTCTATGAACATCACTAGACATGATAAGAAGAAGTGCCATGGTATTGTGTCAATTCCATGATGTATCTATGGAATTTTTCTTGAAATCCCTAATCAACCAATATAAATTCATAGAGAAGAGAATAATAGATAATATTAGAGGATAGTTGATGGTTTTCATTTGATTTGGAACGACAAAAAACCATTGTTTCTCCATTTAAAAAAATAAAAATAGGGGAATAAGAAGGCCAAAAGAGGCCATTAGATTGGATCTTGGCTACCCGAAGAGGAGAGTTTGAAGGATATAAAATGGTTTTAAAAGGAATTCAATGGAAATTTACAAAATTACATTTTTTAAAAAACAAAGAGATAGGATATCAGACACTTGGCATAGGCTATCGAGTATATAGTGGAACCTCAAAGCTATTGTTCCCCTTACCAAGCCAAATGGGTTCTAGGTGCCCCACCATCTGGTAACTGGTATCACCTGTAATTATAAATTTTAGGTGGAACCACCTCTTGGACACTCCAATACTTTAAAAAATTCAGAAAAGCATCCTACTTAATGCAAAAACACTTAATATCTCATTATCAATTACCCAAAATAAAATCCAAATATCAAACAAAATAACCATTTAACCAAAACCAAAAACTCAAAATGGTCTCACATTTCAATTAACCTCCCAGTGCTTTATATTGAATCTTTATAACTACATCACACATAAGAAGTGAGGATCTAACACATAATAAATCATAGGATGTTTGGTTCAATCATCATTGAGGACATCATCCTCATTATGAGAAACTGAAATTAAACCTCCTACGAGGAACACATCAGTTGTATATCCAAACCCAATATATTCTTAACACCAAAATAATCTATTTATATCTACCCACGTCATCATTTTTTGAATAAACATCATTGCTATTGATCATTTCCACCCTTTACCAAATACTCTCTCCTTTCTCATATTGTATAATAATCATTAAATCCTCTTCGACATGTAAGACACCCTCATAAGTATTAATCTCATACTTTTCTTTTGTGTCTCATTATCTACTAAAAGTTTTCATGAGTGTTTTAAAATACTAATCTCGCACTCTTTCTACATATATCCACATTAAAAAGTCATGACATTCATCAGCTGAATTAATTACTTTCATATCTCCCTTACTAATTTCTTAATAAGAATAGAGTCTTTTTGAATTATATCGCAATGATATAAAGGATAACGATTTCATTTCTAGTTTATTAATTTTTATGTTTTTCATAATTATATTCTTTAATTATTAATTAATCACCTTTTCCTAAAAATTAATTATCATATTAGTATTTATTTATTTTAATTAATTCCCATTTTAATCAAGTGTTATAAATATATAGATATATATTTTCTAATATTTAAAACATCACATCCTAAGTTACCCAAATTATTATTACCATATTTTCCATTATTATTATAATTTATATAAAATTATATCTAATTACATTCACTTAATTAATTAAAAAATCATATTATAATTTCAAGATCTCTTCCTAGAATCTCAATCCAACTAATAAATACAAATAACCTTATCAATAAATTAATCCATCACTATTGGAGTATTTCTTGTCACTACTAATATCATTACACTTTTTCTTATACCTTTGATATCACTAGTATTCAAATCTATTTTGTCATAGTTTACATTAATTTTTTAATAATTAACTTATATAATTATATATATCAATAATCCTAATCTATGGATATATATCTTAGTAACACCATTGAAATTACTACAAAATCATGAATCATTACTTTTACTTTAGTAATAAATTAATTTCCTTCACACACTTTAACATTTTCATTAAACTCATGATGAATCAATTGTAATCTTATTAAATATTAAACATATTTTTCTCCAAGTAAACCCATTTTTAGAGTCACTTTCATGTACTAAATTTCATCAAAGAATAATATTTAATTATATATTTTTTAGTCCCATGTCTAATTTATTATATCTCGAATTTATAAATAATTACATTTATTCAATTAATAAAAAATGAATTTATAGATTTCTCATAAAATAAAAAATTACCTAATTATAATCAATTAATGATTAAAATATTTATTCTATTTATTTAAATAGTAATTATAGAAATGAACAATATCATTTCCTTGAACTTCACTAGTATTGGTTAAGGGTTTGAGTTCTCTTATCATTAGTTATTAGTCATATAGATTTCTCTAGACCAAATATTCCCATAATAATATTAGGGTGTGTGCATCAATTGGGTTCTAGTGGGGGTTTACACCCATTTCTCATGGTTCAGTTCTTGAGTAGTAGTGTTTCATGCATCACTAGTTGAGGTTTTGTATTTGGGTCAAATTATCTATAGGTCTTATTCATATTGATGTTTCTTGAATGGAAACTACCAAGTGCATCTTAGGGTGTGTGCTTTCACCAGGTCTTAGTGGGGACCCAAACCTTTTTCAATTTTTGGATTAGCTGAGTGTTAATTTCACCTAAATATACTATATGAGATTTGAGATTAAATTTAGAAGAAGGTGAATTTTCATAGCATTATAGAATCATTGTAGTATTTTTGTAGTTTGGGTAGTGTAGAAGGTATTGTAGAGGGGGTATTGTAGCAGGATCACAATTCATATGAAATATATTTTACAGATATTTATTAGGAATTCAGGCCACAAATCCTTTTATCAATAAATGTTATTCATTCCAAATGGACTTGAGTCATAATTTGAGGGCATCAGGGCTATCTAGAGTAGCTTCTACTGGTGTATGTGATAGTGCGATGGTGGTCAATAGTAAAGAGGCATGATGATCATCTATGAAACAAGTCACTAGAAGTGGTGAACAGATTTCAGAGTATACCCAAATCTTAAATATGTCATAGAGATGTTAGGGTACTGACATGACCTTAGGGAATCGGGCTAGCGAATGATAGGATGGTGGGAGGGGCTTCTATAGGTTGGGTCTTTGTTCCTCTAAGACTTTAGGCCACATACTCTATAGAATTCTATCATTTATTATGGATCTTTTGGGCTATGTAACGGTTTCCTATTATAATAGTTGAAAATAGGGGCTTATCTTAAAAATAAAATATAAATGTAGTTTGAAGGAACATTATCAATTAATGTTCCTCTTAATTTTAATGTTCATTATTATATATTTTAGGAAATTATCTACAATGATAATAATAATTAAATAATATTATTATTGTACATTATTGATCAACAAGTGATCTAAAATTTTTTTCATAATAATGAGATACCAAATTATCATCTATTTCATGTTCACTAGTGAAAATCAAATTTATTTCACATTAAAGCATAATAATTTTTGTTATAGTAATTCAATTAGATTATAATATTAATCAAAATAATTGATTAAATTATTATTAATTTAATAATAATAGTTTACTTTATCATCATTAATCATACTTATTTAATTTCTAAATGATAAAATCTATAATGTCAAAATTAAATAATTTATATATATATAAAGACTAATTACTTAAAACATTTATTTTAAATGTTTGTATTATTTATTTATTTTTACATCATTTTTAAATATTCAATCCACCATCCCAAATCATCATAGATTCTATATATAACATTTAATTAATTAATTTATTTATTTATTTATTTATCAATTTAAATAAATTAATATAGGCTTGTGAATTTGATCAACCATAAAATTATTAAATTTTAGATGTAGATTCTGTTTTACCTTATCTATAACTTTTTATTCTATCTAAAATCCAAATTCTTAATAGGTTAAAAAAACCTAAACCCATGATAAACTTCTCTCAAACATGAACCAAAAATTTATAATAGCTAATTAGTCTGATGAATGCTTGAAACACATCATCAGATCCATGGCATTGGGATGGTCATTTAAATATGTACATATTATATGTAAATCCTATCCATACTAATAATAAATTTTTATCTAGTATATAATATCTACAAACACACACACATAGAGATATATGTGTTTTTGTGTGTCGTAAGGGTTTTGGGGTCAAAAAATGAATCGCCACATGCCAAAATTTTCATAAAAAATATATATCAAATATTTTTTTCATTAACAATTAATCCACAAATAAAAATATTTCCATGAAAATTTTGGTTTAATTCAGTTGAATTATATAGATGATTTTTATTTCTTTGAACATCTTTTTATCACTAGTAAAATAAACAAATACCACTTTTGAATTTTAGAATAGGTTTTATAATAATTAATCTTTAAAATATACTTAATATCATTTATTATATTTAAGAAATTAAAATAACAACATTGATAGTTTTCAAATCAGTTAATATAAAATTGGCTAAAAAATATAGCTTATAACATTAGTTTTAACAAATTGTATTTAAAAGTATTTTTAAAAATTTATAATACACGCATCTTGGTTTTATTTTCATTTATATCAATTTACTATTTTGTAATCCTAGTTTCTAATATTCCTGGTCTCCATCCTTTGATTTTCATCCAACTACCACCACTTCACCTTTTTATATAATGAACAAACCACCTACACTATTACACCACATTGTCACGGCCAAACCAATTTTCTATAATCATCTTAGATCTATTCATTCCTTATACTATGGTATTAATAATTAATTTCATTTTTTAAATATTTTATTCTAATAAAATGTAAATTTATTTTCCAATGTAAAATATAAAATAGGTATTCAAAATAATGTCTAAAATTTTTCAATGAATGTGATATTTGGGACTAAATCCTCTAGTCCCTTATGTGATTATAATTTATCAAATTTATATATCAATTATTTATTATAAAATTTCATTTTATTAATCTTTTTTAAATTTAATTGATGTTCCACATCATAAAGAAAAATATTCTTGAATTGTACCAGTGATAATGGTAATCAATATGATCGGTTAAGGGGGGTGGTAGTATAAGAATTTAAATCACCCACCATACCTAAAAACCAATATAACCTTTACCACATTTCTTTTATTCCAAACTTTTTCATTATACTATTATTCTTGAGGCACCAACGATCTTCAGATCATGAATGTTTTCAACAATATTTTATCTTGGTACTATTATTTATATACCTTCTAGTTCACTTTATCACACTACTATTCCACTTGAGTCACCAATGTATTTTATACCATCGATGATGGAATCATCCTTTCCTTGTACAATGACACCTTTATACCCCTATTATCTATTTCTTCACACTTATATATAACATTAATTTCTTTTTTCAATTTCTTTGGGATTTTATGATCCTCTTCCTTTAACTCTACTCCAGAACCTACTTATCATCTAAATATTATTGATCATATCAAGTATACTTTGGATCCCACTAACCAGTCATGTCTTAGCAATCCTTCAAAACCTATTGATCCTTTATAGACCAATACTCATCCTATAATAGGTATATATTTACACATATATTAATTTTTATAAAAATAATTTCATTTAACATATAATGAGTATTAATTTCATATTTTGATTTTATCATTCACAGCTAGGTATACTACTAAGATATGTGGTCTTACTTACATGAATGATGTAATTAACCTCCATACCCAAGTAATGGTTGAGTATAATGAATAAATGTAAATGACTATGAAACATTATTGAAAATATATAATCTTTTTGAAAATTATTGAAAATTATATTGATTTCATTCTTTTGGAATGAATATTTTGGAGATACATTAGTGATCAAATAAAAGATAATATTAGTAAGAAAGTTTTTTTCATTAAAATGCACATTATTGTTGGGTTATCTAAATTAATATTTTTTTTAACATATTTTTAATTTTTATGATGTTCAAGCTATGAGGGATGGGGGTTGATGAAATTATAATAATTATAGAGAGAATATAAGCATAACTTATATGTTATATAGACCAGAAGAAGTGTAACTGAGTTATATGGTATACCTATACTAAATGATTGCCTAGTTACACAGCACTAAGAGATGTTTTCTTACTGGAATAGTGATGAGTTTAATTTATTATTAAAATTTAGTGTTTTTGATTAAAAATGAATATCAATAGTATTATTACATTATTTTTTCAAATGATTATTCATAAAGGAATAAAAAATATTGATATGAATTATTTGTAAACTTCGGAATTAAATATTGTTAAAACATGAGAAAATATATATTTTTTAATTATAGTTTATTTTTATTAAAAAAAAATTCTACATACATTCTTTTAATTATTTTTAGTGGGTGATTTTGAACATTCAAGGGAATACCTAGACCAAAAAAATTTCTTGAGAAAAAAAATATAGAAGTATTAATGTCAACATGCAAGAGAATAATGTAAGAATTTTTATAATATTTCAAAATATTAATATCTCATTCTTATATTTATATATAATTTATATTTTCTAAAGTGTTTTCTAGAATACCGTGACGATAATGATGATAAAAACTTCATCATGAATGATTATTCACACTAAGAGTTAGGTAAAGAACAATTTGTGAGGGTCTTATATTGACCCATGAAGATGATCATAACCACTGAGTGTTGTCCTACTTCAATAAATTTAGACTCCCCTTTTAGTACTGAGAAACAGTCGCATGAGGATCATTCAAAATAAATATAGGAAAAAAATAGCATTCCATTATGAAAGAAATCAAAATGTAATTGAGTAATTCATGAAAGATATGATATTTTTGTGTCAGTCTCTTATTTGAGATAGTGTTTCAGTTTTTTATACACATGTGTATATGATTTTTTCATTGTATATTATTAGGGAGATAGTAATGGAATTCTTAATGGTGATCAAGTAAATAACCTTACTGGTGGAAATGGTGATGAATTTATAAGAGATGATGATCCTAGTGATGAAATTTTTGTGAGGATGATGGAATGGTTGACCATGAATATTATTTTATAGAAATACAATAGTCTGTGCCAATTCTTACAAGGATTGTATGACACTTTGTTTCTTATTGTTGGTGGTTTCTGACTTATGAAAAATTAATATAGAAGTATATTATAATATGTTTTCCACGTTCTTAACTTTTTTAATATAAAATGAATATTATTTATCCTAATTTGAAATTTTATTATTACTGATGCTGATACATATCCAACTAATTAGTTTCTACTGAAATTGTTTTAAGTGTATTTTCATGTGGTGTATGTTAAAGAATATAAGGAAAGTTGATGATAGTGTGCTTCTTGGGAGGTATATTACCATGGACAAATTGAATCATGGGTATATATCACTATGCCAATTGTTTGAGAAATATTGGTGTGTGGGTCTATACTAATGATTTAATAAAACTATTCGTATTCATCTATTATGATGTGGTTATAAGATACATTTTATAAAATCATTAGTATAATCTATAATAACCACTTTAGAGCCTATACCAAAGGTTTATAATAACGGTTATAGTCAAAAATTCAAGCAGTATCATTTTATCCTGATATTATAATAATTAAAAGTTCATATCCCTATATATTTCTTCACTTTTAACCTAAACAAGTAAAAGGGTCTTCTTTCCATAACCTGAAAACATTTAATACAAGTAATTCCCACTTTATGATTAAATATACAAGTATTTATCCCCATGAATTATTTGATCAAGGATCATTTGTAGAAAATATAATATCCCTATAAATTATTAGATTAGAGATTAGAAAATAGAAATGTCCATGTCCCTATGACTTCTTTGATTAACTAATCATAATATGGATTGAGTGAATATAATGGAGGGATACCTTGTGTATATTTTATGTGAATAAAAAACCAAGGATAGGGGATGAATTAGTTTACGATAAGTATAATAATTCCTCAAAATAAATTACATTACTCTTCAATGTATAGAAAAAATTATTTGAATTTATCATGATGCAAGACCTCCTTCACAAATGATCCTTTTTCTCTCTATGTTATCTCTTTGATATTAATGATCAATTTTATCTTCCTTTTTATATATAATCATAAAATAAATTCTCCTCAATCCATTATATATATATATGGAATCCAAACATTGAGAAATATAGTCTTTGTTTCTTTGATATAGATTCTCATCTGACCGTATCTCATTTATCCAATATACAATATCATGAATTCCTCTATGTTCAATAATTTATATGACCACTGTGTTTGATATGGCCCTATATCAGTTAACATTTCTCATTAATTTAAATTTTTAATACATAGAAGTTCTTTTATTAACTACTAAATATATAGATTATTTTCACTGTAAGGGATATATTGAACTAGAAGAAATACAATTATTATACCTCTTAGTCTATTTGTCTATATCTTTGTCAGATCTCAACAGGCCCAATAAGAGTTGTATATTAGATATAACTCCTGGTTGGCCTTTATGATTTCCAATATTTATTGAAAATATTTTATTTATATATGGATTTAGTATTTTATTTAGGTAAGATATTTTTTGATGATGAGTTTGACTCTAGAGGTCTTCATCGAACACAAGTGATATTTGTTATAGTGTATCATTCTTCTTCCTTATTCTATCATTAGATATTGAAGTTGGTAGGAGAGAAGTAAAATTATTTTCCTTTAACATTTTCCATTTTAGTGATTTATCTATTCCTTATACAATACACTAGTAGGTTATTTTTTGACTTACTTTTGTCTACTCATACTATTGTGCACTTTATACTTTGTATTTATTTCATATAGCATCACAATTGGGGAACTACTTGAGTATACTAATGTCACCGATAAGTGAGTTCTCCAAACCAACTCTAATAGTCTAGGTCCTAGCATATAGAATTTAGGTATCTACGCAACAAAATGGTAGGAATTACCTCTGTATACAACTTTTCACAAGCTCATAGTGATTTAAATACTCAAGTCAGATAGCAGATTATCAAATTCCATTTATAGGAATCTATTAGATACCACATACATTAGTCGATCTATATGGTATGTCAACTATAATCAAATACCTCAAACATAATTTCTCTAAACATTCAAATCCAAAACTCACAAAGACTCCTAATTTTAAAATCCGTCCTCAGGACCATCAACCCACTCTGAAATAACTCTAACATGTCTTCGAACTACTAAAGCTCCACCTTATTAGACCAACATCACTGGTAAGTTAACTCCCCATGAACACCTCTAATAGTTCATGGTATAGAGGGTACATCTAAGGTATCTAAAAAATAAAATGGGGATAATTGCCTCTATATGAAAATTTTAACATACAAAAAATGCACTAAAAACTCAAGTATATTAGTATATAATTAAAGTCCTTTGGTATGAATATACAGAATGGTTATGAGATAGATGATATTATTTATTTGTTTATATTATTTCCATTTCTTATATATTTACTAATTACATGAATATAAATAAAAAATTTTATTTTCCAATTCTCCTGGAAATACTTAGAGAGAAAAGAAAAGTGGTCTTATTCCCATTAGTACTCTCAACAATATCCTCTCACCTATTCCAATATTTTTAAGACTAAGAGGTGAAGTGTGTGATTTTGGGGTTAGGTGTTCCACCAGTCATTCCATACATGATGTGGCATGAGTCCCCCATATTTTGGTGGTGTTTCTACTCCACCAAGGTTTGGGGTATGGGTATTAAATGTTAAGGATAGTGTTTAACAATTCCCATGGTTATTATATTATCGACTAGGTATAGTTTTTACCTCATGTAAAATGAGATAAATAACTCACCCTTGGGATGGGGTGTGATTCCCCCTTCTATGGAGCTGGTACTCCCTCAATTGGTACACAACTTCACTGTGTGTTGTGAATCCTCCACAATAGTTAATCATTTGATGTATGTTATTATAAAAATGTGTTCAATTGGGTTTTCATCACCGAACATGTATTATTAAAAGAAAAAATGTGTTGGATCAATCATATTGAATATCTTCAAGTTGGGAAAATGTATTTCAAGCAATTTTTTCATAATTTATAGATTTTAACGAGCTTACTTGTGTTGGTTTTACTCTATTAGTCTATCTATAAGCGATGTAGAGGTTTCAAGAGATAATTATTTCAATATATTGAGGTGTTTTGTTCCCTTAGCTTTTCTAGGGTGTAAAAAGAAGCTTAAATTTTCATTTAAGTTTTGGTGGGTTTAGTTCTTGGATTATTTCCATAATAAGTCATACAGTTTATCAAGAGTCTCCTTCCATACTTCCACAAAAATATGGTGTGGTATATGGGAACATGAGGAGTATAGCTGTTGTGAATCAGATGATTTTCCAAGTGCCTCTAGTTTCCTGTGAATAAAATATTGTGGTGTTAGGTTAGAAATATTTTAAACTTCCTACTCATGTAGATTAATTATCCCTGTGGATTATTTGGGGTCACTTTTCCTTTATCTTTGGTTTGGAACTAACATTTATTTGGTCCTTTTTTTACTTTTCAAGTGACCTACCGGGTATGTTTATACACATCCCTTCTTGCGTGCTTCTCTCACATGTTTTTTTGTTATGTATATGATATTTAGTTAATGGGTCATCATGGAGGACATGGTTTTAGTGTATTTAGTCTTTATTGGTGGATGGTGATAATGATTTCTACTATAACTTGTGTTAGGAGTTGTGTAATGATGATGAGTCCTTCTACTTGTCTTGGGCCTATCTGTGCATTTTGATACTGGTCTATTTCTTTTCTCCTTTACTTTTAGGATTTTTATATTTTTCATTATTATAGATATGTGTATGCCAAATTTATTTTATTCTATAGTTGGGATATTTCATTTATGATTATTATATTTATCTAACATTTGAAGATGTGTTGTTTTGATTTAGGTTCATAGGATAATGACTCCCATGTTTTTTCCTCATAGTCTCTCTTCTTAGATATTACCAAGTGTAAAAATAATGAGAAGAATTATAAATATACTATGATACTCAAATAATTCATATTATAACATCAATTTTGTCCCTTAAGAAAGATGTTATCTAGATAATAGTACATGTTTAAGAATATAGTCATAAAATTTCTAGGTTATTATTATATTGGGGAATTGTTATAGCCTTTATATATGATAAATAATCCAAGGAAATTATAACATTAATGCTAAAAATAATAACACTCGTCATGTGATATATATTTATTAATATTTTGGTAATAGAGAATACCAAGACAATTTTTACTAGGGAAGAAAATCCAAAATACTCCCACTTACACTAGATGAAACTACTAAAAACTTTTAGTCTAGTAACTCTCACAAGATATTAGTGTTTCTACTGAGATAAGGAATTTGTAAATAGGTCTACCACATTCTCTTCGATTGATACTCTTCTTACTACAACCTCATCACATTGATAAAAATCCCCCAAGACGTGATACTTATAAAGTATATTATTTTTCTATTGATGTGTCTTGGATCCTTAGCTAGAACCACTTTGGTAGTATTATCACAATACAAAATG
Organism: Viscum album; assembly: GCA_963277665.1. Lineage (NCBI taxonomy): Eukaryota > Viridiplantae > Streptophyta > Magnoliopsida > Santalales > Viscaceae > Viscum > Viscum album. The sequence continues at coordinate 1,582,812,140 of OY728141.1, read as the reverse complement.
ATAACATCTATACTATTGGGTACAACATCAAGATCCTTGATGATGTTTTGAATCCACACTACTTATTTAGTTGTATTAGAAAATATTATATAATTTGAATCTACTGTATAATCGGAAAACACTGGCTTCATTAAATACTTCTAGCTCGTAGCTCCTCTATTAAGGAAGGACACAAATCATGACTATTATTTCATATTATTCTGATCTATTTGGAAACTATAATATTTGTATCCCCTAATAAATATTTCCTTATCTCCTCTATAAACAAGGATTATATCCTTCGTATTCTTTAGATCCTTTAATATGGTATTCATAGTAGACTAGTGTGCCTCACCTAGGTCACCTTGATGTTTATTGATCATTATTAAGGCTTAGTAAATATCAAGTTCAGAATAGATCATAGTATAAATGATGGTTCATATCACAGAATCATAATAGAACCTATTCATTGTATCTCTCTCTCGTCTTATGTCTAAGGATACATTTTCATAGATATATTTTTATCATGTGACATTGTAAACAATCCCCTCTTGGATTATTCCATATTAGAATGTATTAAATACCTTTTCAATGTATGTATCTTAACATAGTCTAATCGTTCACATAGATCTATCATGTTGGATCTTGATCACTAGAATATATGTTACTTCACTTACGTCTTTTAGGGAGAATCATTTTTTAACCCTGTATTAACTTGTTGTAAGACTTGTGTCACATTTAGCATTATTAATATATCATAAACATATACTCCTAAGAAAAATTTTACACTCCCACTAAACATCATGTAGATATAGGTCTCATATTGATTTATAGAACTAGATTCTTAAATTCTTTCATCGAAATGAATTTTCCATGACCATGATACTTACTTCAAACCATAAATTGATCAAAGAAACTTATATACCTTATTAGTATCCTTTCATGTCACAAATACTTTAGTTTTTTTATATAGATATCTTCTATAAGCTTTTTATTAAGGAAGTTTATATTGACATCCATTTTCTAAATCACTTAATCATGGTAAATTATTATGGAATGTATAATTCTAATAGATTTCATCATGGGTATTGGTTAAAATATTTCATTATAGTCTAATCCTTGATATTTATTAAACCCTTTAGAAAATTGTTATGCATTATAGGTACTAAATTTACCATCCATGACTAGTTTCTTATTAAATACCCATTTTCACTCAACAGGATTTACATCAACTGGAAGATCTACCAAGACCAAGAATTAGTTATGGTTCATGAAATCTATTTCATAATTCATGGATTATTTATACTTTTCAACTTCTATTCTACTTATTACTTCCTTATAGAACAACGGTTCATTTTTTTCAACTAATAATGTTTCACTTTACTTGGTGACTATAATACCATATCAATTTAGTTCTATAACCACTTTAGTGCTCCCACATAGTACATGTTTCTCTAGAATAACTTATTTTTCTAGGGATTATGGAACATATTCCTTTTCAAACTTTTATATATCTAGAGCCTCAAATTCATTGAATCATATCCTTATCCCAGTATCTCTTTTTAGATATTCTCCCTTTTAAAGAACAAAACATGTTTTTCCATGAAAACTTTTTTGATTTAATGTTTGTATAGATAATATACCATTTTTCATTGAGAAATATTATACATATACACTTAGTTCCTCAGGAAATAATTTTGTTTCTATTATTATCCTTAAAAAATTATTTTCACCCCCACACATGTAAACTTGACAAAGCATATTTCTTCCCATGCCATAACTCATATGGAATTACACTTACCATTTTAGTTGGTACATGGTTTAGTTTGTGTTCTATTTTATATAATATTTATCCCCAAAAGTATAATGAAAGAATTATCATTGATCTCTCCATATCCAACAGGGTGTGATTTCTCTTTTCACAAACACCATTCCACTGTGGTGGGTAAGGAGGAGTGAGTAAACATATTATCCTAAACACTTTTATATAATCTGGTAAATCTTAGTTAAGATACTCCCCACCACAGTCTGGGTTGAGTTTCATTATATTATTACCAAGATGATTCACTACTTCATTCTTTTATCCTTATATTTTTCAATTTAATCATAATTATACCACATTAAGTAGACATAACCATATATAAAAAAGTTTTCATAATAGTTATGAATGAAGAGTATCCACTTAAAAGTAATAATGGAATAGGTCCACACACATTTCTATGAACTAATTCAATAATCTGTATAGATTTTTCACCTTTTAGACTAAATAAATATTTAGTAAATTTTTCATATAGACAAGAATGAAATATATCCAAGGGTTTTAGTTTAAAAGGATCTAAATACCCTTCTTGATATATTTTTTTTCATGCCATTATTTTCTATATGACCAACCCAGTGATATCATAACACGGTGTGATATGAGTCACCTAAACCTGATTTTATATCTATTTCTAAGATTAAATTTTTATATTCAATAATTTAAAAACTGTTATTCAAATGTTTCATCCCTTAAACATGTGTTATCTATATAAAAGTATCATCTCATATTTCCAAACTTGAAAACAAATACATCAATGTCTAAATTTTACACATATATATTATGTTCTTAGTTACACTAAGCACATAATAAAAACTACATAAAACTAGAATAAATCCAATCAACAATGTGAGATGGTAGTCACCTATTTCCAGTATATCTAATCTTGCTTTATTGGTGGATTGAAAATCCAAATCTTCTCTGGTAATATTCTAAAATCTACATAGTTTCTATATTTGGATTCAAATGTGTGAACAAAAATAAATATATAATACCTAATTTATAAAAATGGATTGATTATACTTGATAATGAATATACCTAAAGCTTCCCCCTGCTTCTTCAATGAGGCATAATTATTTGTCCATTAACCTTTATTGGCACATGAAAAATATATTGCATCTTGATCATTAGACTCTATAAAAATCTTTATCTCATTAAAAGGGTGATATAATGGTAACTCAGACTTGTAGTTAGTCTTATAAATTTTTTCCTTACCTTTCCCCTTTTTCATAAAAAACACTGAAGGTTTTTTATTCCTTATGTTCTAATCCACTTAGAGAAGTAGGGTCAATAGATCAGGGAGAATCATATCTATATTATTAATGTTAAAATTTATAATAAAATATAAGAACCTTAAAGTAATTTGGGCGAGTATAACGTTTGTGAATTATTATATGGGAAACTTGAAACCCAAAATATTCAAACACTCAATATAGTCAATAATGTTAACTACAAGAGGTCCAATCAGTGAACCTTCTCCTTGATTTCACATAAAGAGTACCTTAGAGATCTCATACCACACTTTTATTTCATTCTCCTTATAGAGATCACAAAGATGAGATAGGGTGGTGTAAGAATCTATGTCATTATGAATCTTTTGGATCCCACTAGTCTTAGATGACATTATAAGGCATTAGACATCCAATGCATCATCCACTGAAATCTAATACATTGATTACATTCTAACTTTCCACTTAAGAGGGATTAGCAGGAACTAGGGACTCCAACACATAATACTTCTACTCTTGGAATAGTATGATTCACAATCACATGGAACACTCCTGAAAGTTATCACTAATAAGGATATTATGTTTCTCTAAGATAAATAATAGAGATAGTGTCAGGGTCAAATGACATACCATTATTCAACAACAAATAAAATAAAATATTTGTACTTTATTTATTTATTACCAAGTGTGAAATAATAAATTTATTTTATTAGTATCCCACTAATTTATCATATCTTAACAATCCTCATGGTTAGATTCAAAATATCCTATCATAAGGATATTTTGTTTTTAAGGATCTATAATCTCACTCTCATAAATCGAAAAATGGTCTAATCAAATTAATCAAAGGTATTTAGGTGGGCTTATCTTTCTAACTACATTAACACACAAATCATTGATTTATAGAGTGGAATCACTCTAATTTCGTAAACAATTTCCACATAGTTACCTTAAGTCTTGTTTGGGAAACTACCCTTGATTCTAACTTGGTTAAGTCAAATGAAAACCTTCATTATAATTCCTCAATAAATGAAAGTATCCTAATAAGTTAAAGACTAAAACTTTGATATATGGTTCTATTCTAACTCCAGTAAATGAAGGTGATAGCTAATGTAATATTTTCTTTGAGGTATTTTTTAACTTATGTTTAAATAGTATTTATTTTTTATTTCACATGCTTGCTAATTGAGTCAATATCTGACTTGATTTACATAATTCTGCCATTAACGTGTGTATATCCTGGGTTGGTCTCACCTTGCTTTAGGTCCAGAATAGTATCCTCTCACTGGGAGCTTTATCCTTTACAAATGCTTACTCACTTGTAAGTGAAGGGTACCGGGGGTATAGGGTTACCAAAAATAATACTTGGAAATGTAGGTTTGTATATAATAAAAGATGAGAGGATGATACAACAATCATCATATTTAATTTAAAAATAAATTTATCACCAAACCCGTGCAATAAATAATTAAATTACATAAAAACCAAACCTTACATAGGTTTTTCAAGATCGTGATCAATCAAAACAAGCAAGGACAACATATTTAATATTGTTGGAATTCATTTCAATTCATTATTTATTACGATAAATTTACTCTAATTAATAAATGAATTTAAATTATTTATTTATTTCACATTATTAATAATTTATCCAAATAGTCCTTGAGATTCTTCTTCCTATTTAATTTTAAATAAATTGATTAAATTTAATTCTAATTTAAAACATTAAGTACATAAAAAGTATTGAAAAGGGCATTGGAGTGTACCTTTTTTGTATTAGATTAAATTCAATACTATAATTTAATATATACATATCATGGCATGGAGGAGATGTGGTGTGTACCCTTTTGTGTCTGATTAAGCTCATTTCTGGAGTTTAACTCTTACATGGTGTGTTTTATCACTCGACATGGAATGTTACAAATGTTGTGTATGGTCCTTGTTGTACTGTGTACTTACATGACATCTAGGTGTACACAGCATTTCTTCATATACATAGCATGTGGTTCCATGGGTAATGTCTTTTACTCTATGAGACATGTTTGACCATACATCACTACAGAAAAAATGGATTTTTGCAACGGGTCCTTCTTCCCATCGCAAAAGGTTTAGCGCAAGTTGCTTGCCAAACAGCGGGAAGGGTATTTGTGACGAGCTTTTATGCCCGTCGCAAATACTCGGTGACAGTTTTTAGCACTTGCAACATGATTTATCCCTTATTGCAAATAGTATGTCGGTAGGTTGATATTTGGGACGGGACCCGTCGCAAATACCTTTTTAACCACCACCGCTAATTAATAGGGGGTTGGTATTTGTGACGGGACTTGTCGCAACTAATCTAACCTATATACACCTCCATCTGTTTATCCTCTCATTCCACTCCTTCCCCTACTCCTCTCTCCCTCTCTACTTACATTTTCTCTCACAAAATTTTATTAAAGTTACAAATTTTAAATCGGAGCAATATTCAGAGCATAAATCCTCTGAAAGATTCAGTTTTATGGTATTTATCAATTTCTTTTATCTTTTACTTGATTCATTTTATTTGATATTAGTTATAATTATTTTTAACTGGTTGCGATTAAATTAAAATAGAATTAGATCATTATATTTTGCATTTTTTTACAAATACGTGTGATTTGTATTAATTATTATTAATTAATAGTTATATTAATTATTATTAATTAGTAGTCATTAGTATTAATTAGAAAATTTATTAACAATTAGTCATAATTAGTAATAATTAGCGATAATTACTAAAAATTAGCGTTAATAAGTAGTAAATTAAAAAAATAAATTTATAAATAATAATAAATAGTAATAATTTGAATTAGATAATATAATTAGAAGTAAATAGTAATAATTAGTAGTAAATAGGAATAATTAGAAATATTTAGTACTAATTAGGATTAATTAGTAATAATTAGAATTAATTAGTAATAATTAAGATTAATTAGGAATAATTAGGATTAATTAGGAATACTTAGGAATAATTAGTAATAACTGGTAATAATTAGGAATAATTAGTAATAAACAGTAATACTTTGGAATAAATAGTAATAAATAAGAATAATTTGTAATAATTAGGAATAAATTGAAATAATTAGGAATAAATAATAATAATAATTAGGACTAAATAGCAACAAGTAGGAATAAATAGTAATAAATAGTAATAATTAGGAATAAATAGTAATAATTAGTAATAATTAGTAAAAATTATTGATAATTAGTAATAATTGGGAATAAATAGTAATAATTTGTAATAATTAGGAATAAATAGAAATAATTAGTAATAATTATTAACAATTAGTAACAATTAGGATTAATTAGTAATAATTAGAATTAATTAGAAATAATTAGGATTAATTAGTAATAATTAGTAATAACTAGTAAAAATAAGTAATAACTAGTAATAATTAGTAATAATTAGGATTAATTATTAATAATTAGGATTAATTAGTAATAATTAGGATTCATTAGTAATAATTAGGAATAAATATGAATAAATAGGAATAATTAGGAATAATTAGGAATAATTGGTAAAAATTAGGAATCATTGGTAAAAATTAGGAATAATTGGTAATAATTAGGATTATTTGGCAATAATTTGGATTAATTGGCAATAATTATGATTAATTGGAAATAATTAGGAATAAATGGCAATAATTCAGAATAATTCGCATTAGTTAGGAATAACTAGCAATAATTAGAAATAATTAGAAATAATAAAGAATAATTAGTAATACTTAGCAATAATTAGTAACAATTACCTACAATCAGTAATAATTAGTAAACATTTGCAATAATTAGTAATAAATAGTAAATAATTAATAATAATTAGTAATACTTAGTAATAAATAATATTAATAAATATTAATAATTAGCAATAAATAGTAATAATTAGGAATAATTAGTAATAAATAGTAATAATTAGTAATAAATAGAAATAAATTTGAATAATTAAGAATAAATAGTAATAAATAGTAATAAATAGTAATAATTAAGAATAATTAGGAATAATTAGGAATTATTTGGAATAATCAGTAATTAATAGTAATAATTACGAATAAATAATAATAATTAGGAATAAATAGTAATAATTTGGAATAAAGGGTAATAATTAAGATTTAATATTAATAATTAGTAATAATTGGTAATAATTATGACTAAATAGTAATAATTTGGAATAATTAGGAATAATTAGTAATAATTAGTAATAATTAGTAATAATTAGTAATAATTAGTATAAATTAGTAATAATTAGGATTAATTTGGATTAATTTGGATTAATTAGTAATTATTAGTAATAATTAGGATTAATTAGTAATAATTTGGAATAAATAGTTATAATTGGGCATAAATCGTAATAATTAGTAATAATTAGGATTAATTATTAATAATTATGCATAATTAGTAGTAATTAAGAATAATTAGTACTAATTAGGAATAATTAGTAATAATTAAGATTAATTTGTAATAATTAGTATTAATAACAATAATTAGAAATAATTAGTAATAATTAATAATAATTAGTAATAACCACAATAAAAGTTAATCAATATTTATGATTTGTAATAATTAGTAATAAATCGTAATAACTTGTAATAATTAGTAATAAATAGTAGTAAATAGTAATAAATAGTAATAAATAGTAATAATTAGAAACAATTATTATAAATAGTAATAATTAGTAATGAATATAAATAAATGGGAATAAAGAGTAATAATTAGGAATAATTAGGAATAATTAGAAATAATTAAGAATAATTAAGAATAATTATAATTAATTTTGATTAATTAGTTGTGATTAGGAATAATTAGAAATAATTTGGAATATTTAGGAAGAATTAGAAATAATTAGTATTAATTAGTATTAACTAGGAATAATTAGTATTAATTAGAAATAATTAGTAATAATTAGGAATAATTAGTAATAATTATTAAAATTATGATTAATTAGGAATAATTAGAAATAATTAGTAATAATTAGGAATAATTTGGGATAAATAGGAATAATTATTCATAATTAGAAATAATTAGAAATAATTGGAAATAATTAGTAATAATAAGTAATAATTACTAATAGTTTGTAATAATTAGTAACAAATAGGATTAATTAGTAAGAATTATGAATAATTAGTAAGAATTAGGAATAACTAATAATAATTAGGAATAATTAGTAATAATTAGGAATAATTAGTAATAACTATTAATCATTATGAATAATTAGGAATACATAGAAATAATTAGAAATAATTAGTAATAATTAGCAACAATTAGTAATAATTTGTAATAATTACGATTAATTAGTAATAATTAGGATTAATTAGTAATAATTAGGCTTAATTAGTAATAAATATGATTAATTTTCAATAATTAGAAATAATTAGGATTAATTACAAAAAATTAGTTATAAATATCAATAACTAGGAATAATTAGTAATGATTAGGAATAATTTGTAATAATGAGGAATAATTAGATATAAATAGTAATAATTACTAATAATTCAGAATAATTAGTTGTAATTAGTAATAATTATTACTAATTAGTAACAATTTGAAATAATTAGTAATAATTAGTAATAATTAGGAATAATTAGTAATAATTAGGAATAGTTAATAATAATTAGGAATAATTAGTAATAATTAGGAATAATTAGATATAATTAAGAATAATTAGGATTAATTAGTAATAATTAGGAATAATTTGTAATAATTAGGATTAATTTGGAATAATTATGATTAATTACTAGTTATTAACATTAATGAGTATTAGTTAGGATTAATTAGTAATATATAAGAATAATTAGGAATAGTTAGAAATAATTAGAAATAATTAGTAAAAATTATTAATAATTATAAATAATTAAGGATATTTTGGAATAATTAGGTATAATTTAGAATAATTTGGAATTATTATGAATAAATAAGAATAATTAGGAATAATTAGAAATAACTAGGAATAACTAGGAATAATTTGTAATAATTATTAATAATTAGTAATAATTAAGAATAATTAAGAATAATAAGGAATAATTAGTAAAAATTAAGATTAATTAGAAATAGTTGTTAATAATTAGTAATAATTAGAAATAATTAGTAATAATTTTAAATAATTAGGAATAATTTGTAACAATTATGACAAATTAGTAACAACTAGTACTAATTCATAACGATTAAGAATAATTATGAATAATTAAGAACAATTAGGACTAATTAAGAACTATTATAAATATTTAGGAATAATTAAGACTAATTAGGAGTAATTAGGACCAATTATGAATAATTTGGATTAATTAGTAATAATTAGAATTAATTAGTAATAATTAAGATTAATTAGTAGTAATTAGGACTAATTAGTACTAATTTTGATTAATTAATGGTAATTAGGATTAATTAGTAATAATTAGTAATACTTTGGAATGATTAGGATTAATTAGTAATAATTATGATTAATTAGTTCTAATTAGGTTGAATTAGTAATAATTGGGAATAATTAGGAATAATTATTAATAATTTTTAATAATATGTAATAATTGATATATATTATTAATAATTGGTAGTAATTAGTAATAAATAGTAATAATTATTAGTAATTAGGAATAATTTATAATAATTATAAATAATTAGTAATAATTAGTTCAAATTAGTAAAAATTAGAAATAATTAGAAGTAAATAGGAATAAGTAAGAGTAAATGAGAATAATTAAGAGTTAATATCTATAATTAGGAGTAAAGAGGAATAATTATGAGTAAATATGAATAATTCGGTGTAAATAGAAATAATTAGGAGTGAATAGTAATAATTTGAATTAAAAAGGATTAAATTGTAATAATTATGATTAATTGGTTATAAATAGAAATAATTCAGAATCATTAGTAATAATTAGCAATAATTATCAATAAATTGGCACAATTTTTAATGGATTCGTGGCATTCCTTTTACTCAACGACTCATATCCTTACAACTTTTTCTTAAAAAAATCACTATGGAAAATCTGCACCAACATGAGGATATCCATTTTCACTCACGAGGATTAGTATGTGTATGTTAGAGAAAATTTCTCATAGTAATTTTAGTGAGAGAAAGTTGCAAGGAGATGATCAGTCAGTATAAATAGGCTATTTTTCCTGAAGACTCATCTTCTTATAACTTTATCCGACTGAAATCACTATGAAAAATCTTCTCTGACATTCAAGAATCCATTTTAGTATGCATTAGAATAGAGAGAAGCAGGACAATATATCTCTACTCTCCATTCTCCTACATACTAAAACGGATATTCATATGTCAGAGTAGATTTTTTATAGTGATTTCTATTAGAGAAAGTTTCAAAGAGATGAGTCGTTAGGAAAAAGAGTTGTCATCAATCCGTTGGAAATTATATCTCTCGTAATTAGTGTTAATTAGTATAAATTAGCTGTAATTACAAATAATTAGAGGTAATTATTATAAATTATTATAAATTAGTTTAGATTAGTGTAGATTTGTATAAATTTTAAAACAAATACTATAAATAACTATGAAATAATATAAATTATTATAAATTGCTGTAAAAGTGAATTTCAATTTCTTCTCTTTTTTAGATAGTGTTTGTTTAAGATTAAATTACTCAAAAAAATTATTATTTAATATTTTTTCGAGAAATATGGAATAAGGTAGTTGTAAATAGTCATTATTAGATGATTGATCTTGGATAAATCAACATAAGAATCCAAATAGTTCTGGTTTAAATCTTATATATATTGAGGCTGTTGAATCTTTCTTATCATTAATATCATCAAAACTATATTTTTTCAGAAGGGACAATTAAATGGCCTTATAAAAAATGTGCTCTGAGGATGTTTGACACATTTGAGAACATTGGATGCCATCTATTTTGTTTTGGTTTTCAACCAGATTATGTTTTTTGGTATCAACATGGTAAATGCAGTTCCAAAGTATAAACTAATAATTTGGTTTGGAGCCATTACGGTTTAAATATTTAGTACATGACGTGGCAGGTCTGTCTTTTCAACAAATTGAATGACAGGATGATATTATTTTAACTCATATGTTAGAACTATCTCGATTTTATGATTTGTTGAGGTCCATTGGGGAAGTCTTATATCTTTGATGAAAGATGAGACAATTTGAAGTGGTTGAAAATTTTATAGCTATTAATTCAGATAATTTAATTTTAAATCACCTTTTTGATTAGATATTCTCTTTAGTTAAAACACTCTTACCTGAAAGAAATTGTGTTCCCTTAAAATTTCTATGAGAGTAATAATTTGGTTCGTAATCTGGGTCTTGGTTATCAGAAGATTCATGCATGTCAAAATGATTTCATCTTATATTATGGTGAAAATGAGTCACTGGAAAGTTGTCCCACATGTGGAAAATTGAGGTATAAAGAGGCTTAACTAGGAAAGTATAGATTTATTATTATAAAATAGTTGAGATATTTTCATCATACACCCATATTACAACATTTATTTATGTCTCAAAACATAGTGACATTGATGTCATGACACAAAACCAATATTTCAATAGGTAAAATCTTAAATCATCCCTCTGATGGTGATTCATGGTAAATTTTTGACAAAGTGCATATGTATTTTTCTTTAAAATCACAAAACATGCGATTGGGTATTTCTATTAACGGTTTATGTCTATTTGGTTCTTACAGTAGTTAGTATTCAATTTGGCCTATCTTTATAACTCCATATAATTTAACTCCATGGATATTGATAAAGGAGCCATACATATTTTTGACCTTATTAATTCCAGGACATCCAAAAATGAATATTGATGTTTATTTGAAACCATTGCTTGTTGAGATAAATTCATTATGAAGTAATGGTGTTAATTCATATGATGTCACCACAAAACAAAATTTCTTATTAAAAGCTGCATTGATGTGAACAATTAGTGACTTCCTAGCGTATGAGATGTTATCTGGTTGGAGTATATGTGTTCCAAAATAATATTTGTACCATAGGATATAAATCAAAGCATTTATTCTCATCAATGAAAAAAACAATATTTTTTCTACTATCATCGTAGATTCCATCCAACCGATCATCCTTTTCAGAGGAAGAAATATAATTTCCGAAAAGCTATAATTGAAAGATATGAACATCCAAAAATGATCTCAGGTATAGAGGTGAAATAAATTATCTTTTAATTACCTCACGTCACATTTAGACCAATTGAAACCAATAAAAAATTGATGGCTTTGGGAAAAAACATAATTGGATAAAATAAAGCATTTTTTGGGATCTTCCATATTGATCTGATTTATTGGTCCATCTCATGTTGGATGTCATGCATATTTATAAAAATTGTTTTCTTAATTTATTTCATACTATTTTGGATATACTAGGTAAAACCAAAGATAATGTAAAGGTGTGATTAGATCTTGCCAAAATTTGTAGGTGACCCGAACTTGAACTATTTGAAAATGTCAGATCACCAAAGTTAATGTAGCCAAAAGCTTATTATATAGTTTCTAAAGAAAATAAATGATTATTTTGTCAGTGGATTGCATACTTGAGACTTCCATATGGTTATGAATTCATTTTGGGTAGATGTGTTAGAAATAATCATATTATCGGATTAAAAAGTCACGATTGTCATGAGATAATGGAAATACTTATTCTGATTGGATTAAGATGTATTATTAATTATATGATTTGAGATATGATAAAATACATATCATATTTCTTTCTTATATATTTTTGCGATGATAACAGACTAGAATGCACTAAAAAGACTACAAGAAGATGTTTTAATTTTATGTAAACTGGAGTCGTCTTTCTTTGACTCAATAGAACATTTGATATTAAATTTTCTAAATAAAGAAAAATTTAGAGGTGCAGTACAATTCATATGGATGTACCCATTTGAAATATGCATGTAAAAATTTAAGAGAAAAGTATGCAACAAAGCATCAGTTGAAGGATCAATTATATAAGGTTATTTTCAAGAGGAAATTTATTTTTTATACTCTCATTATTTTGAATATGAATATCCCTCAAAACATAACTTCATGGGTCGTAATGAGGAAAATGTTGATGATGAAATGAGAAATCAATTATCAGTTTTTAATAAGTCTGAACTTGGATTTGGTAAAGTTCATGAATAATGTCCTTCAGATAATGAACATCATAGAGCTCATATATATGTTTGGATCAACTATGAAGAAATAACCCCATTTGTACTATGATCGATACTATTACTTATTCTATAATATTTTTTATAGTAAATTAATCTTATTTTATTTTTAGGTTATATTATAATCATATCAAGAAATGGATTCCACAAATTATAGCAGTTGTTTTTGAAGAATGTTGATAAAATAATTTTTTCTACTAGTTTAAAAAATTGGTAACATAAATTATTTATGTTTTAACAGATAAAATCAATTTATTACTTGTTATATTAATAATTGTTTTACAAATTTTTAGGTATCTCAACATGATGATAAAATTGATAATCGGTTGTGTGTCTTGAGTAACCCACCATCCAAAATGGTTAAATATTATAATGCATATGTTATGAATAGTTTTTTATTTCATACACGTGCTTATGAGGAATCAAGAAAAACAATGAATAGTGGTCTCTTCTTGAGAGGATCTCATCATAGAGAAACTAAAATTGACTTTTACGGTATACTTGAAGAAATTATTGAATTATATATCTCAGAAAGAATTACATAATGATGTTTAAAGGTTATTAGTTGGATTCTAAGAGAGGCTTGAGTGTTCATCTGATCCATGGAATCATTGATATTAAACACAAAATTCTTCTTATAGTAAATAAACCATTTTTATTGGCTCATCAAGAATATAAAATTTATTATGATAATTACTTTGCTACTTCAAAAGGGTGAGGTGATTGGTGGAGCGTAATAAAAATTAAATTTCAGGAAATCAGTTTACTCAAAGTGAATATGTTTCCGATGAAGTTCAATGAATTGAAATTTTTCAAGAGACTACTCTAAATCCATATTTTTTACAAAGATGCACATATACTGATGATGACACCCGACAGTTAAGGGTTGATTATTATGAGGATGTTATTGATGTTACAAATGAATTTGAAATGACAAGAGATGATGAAACTGAAACTCCTATTGAAATTAATGATGCAAAAGAGGAATATGAAGACATTAACATCATCAGATAAGAAGATGATGATGAAGATGAAGATTGACATGGTTAAATGTTTGTTATAATCATATATAATATATATCTATATATAATAGTTGTTTCTAACCATTCACTAACAATAATAATTTCATTTTTTAGATGGACCAGAATTTGTTTCGTCAGTTGTAGGAGGCTACTCAACATTTGGACAAATAAGATGTTAGATAATATGACCCTCAAATTTTTGGTAGTTTAGGGAGGAATCATAGGGGGTGTGGACTTTCCTAATTGATGATTCCTAACCCTATCCCAGAGCGACTTCTATATCTTGACTTTGATCCATGCACGTAGAGGTATGTTAACCTGTGCATTTTAGTTAGTTTTCATTAATTTATTTACATTTGTTTGATTATTTGTTATTTTTTTCATATCTTTCCACATATAGCTATTGGAAAAGGGAGCTATATATTACATAATTATTTTTCTGAACCGTGGGTCACATGGGATGAGATTCCCATTGATATTCAGCATTTCATGTGTGATTATTGGATGGCACATAAATAAATAATATTTATTTTGAAATTTATTTAATTGATAACTTGATATTATAATTTATTTGTAGTTTTTATGGTATATAATTAATGATGGCATTAATGGAGCTATCTGGAAGACATAGGAGGGGTTTATGTGTGAGGATTGTTGTTAGTTTTGAAAAATTTGAGAAGGAAATTAATGAAGAAAGTAGGAGTGGCAGAGTTTGATAAGTCTTGTCCCACCCAATAACCTGATTACATTCCATCTTAGATTTGGGATGAATTATGTTCACATTGGTTGGGTGGATATTTTTAGGGAGATCATTGGTAGGTAGAAAAAACCTGGGGAGACAGGAGGTAACATATCAAGCAGATAGTCATACATTCAATATGCACGGGGAACATATGGTAAGTACATTTTTTAAATAATTTATATAAAATTAAATATAACATTTTATTTTATATTTAAATAGCAAGTTGAACAACCTGATGTCATAGAGTTCTATATTTATAGAAGGATTTACTGCAATCCAGTCACTAGAGAGATTAGAGGTCATCGCGAGGGTCAGATTGTTATTAGTATAATTTATTTTTGAGTTTTAAATTTAACTTAAAATAATATTTTAACTATTTTAATTTTAAATTTCAATTGAAGGAGTCATATGAGGCTGTGGAATCTCAGTAACAAACTAAGATTCGGGCCGATACTGAGGGTCAGACCAGTGGCCACTGATTTGATGAGGCAGCATGGATGCAGGCGACCTAGTATGCCTTCAAGAAAGGCAGAGTTATTAGTATCAGCTCTCAATTAACGCCTGAGAGTTATTATGATACCGTTATGATGTCGGCGTCTAGCTTGAGAGGAGCTCGTAGATAGTCATCATCATCTGTTGCACAATATCAGGAGTAGTCATGAGCTCAAAGTGAGTTCATAGAGAGTATATATAGATATTAGGAGGAGATTCATCAATAGTAACAGTAGGAGATTTTCCAATTGTAGCAGCAGCAAGAAGAGCTCTGATAATAGTAGCAACAGTAGGAGGAGGAGATGCGTCGATAGTAGCAGGATCAAATGGAGTACACGTGATGTTTGAATCAAGGATAATGAACGATGTTCCCTCTATCATCTCCTAAAACTCCTCTAGAGGATCCCCCAGTGATATATTTTTCTTGTATGATTAAACATTTGAATGCAATCTTTTTTTGTAATATTAACTATTTTCATTTCTATATAGTGTGTTTTTTATGTTGTTTCGACTATTGTATTTTTTATTATTTATTTCTTTATTTATTATTTTATTACTTTATTTAATTTTTTATTATTTTTATTGTATTGTTTTTTTGTTTTTTTATTTTTATTATTATTTTTTTATATTTTTACGAATATCAAAGATTTTATTATTTTATATTTTTTTATTATTTTCTAATATTAATATTATTATTTTATTAAAATTAATATTATTATTATTATTATATTAATAATATTATTTTATTATTTCCCTAATATTAATATATTATTATTTCATTAATATTAGAAATATTAATATTGTTTTTTTATTATTATTTTTATATTAATATTATTATTAATATTATTATTATTATTATTATACAGTATTATTTTATTATTATTTTCAAATATTCTTTTATTTTTATTAATAATATTATTTTATTCAATTTTCTAAAGATATTTCCTATGGGCCTTTTACGATGAGGACACCCTGTCGCAAATAATTTTTTTTTTAAACTTTGAGAAAAATATTTTCAACAAGGTCCCTATTTGAACTGTCTTTTTAAATAATCTCAGGGAAACTATTTATGAAGGGCCGACATCCCATCGCAAATAGTTTGTTTTTTGTGATGCCTTTTTCTGCAATGGGCCATTTACGAAAGGGTCTTGTCACAAATAGTCCAATTTTTAATAGTGTGTTATGCCATGAATATATATTGTGTTTCCTCAGGAAGATTCTCATGATGTACACAAAATTTTCAAAAACCAAACACATCATGTATTTACATGGTTATTTAAATAATAATTATTAAGAATTTAATTCCACAAGGCCCAGTTAAAATCACTCAATGTG
Organism: Viscum album; assembly: GCA_963277665.1. Classification (NCBI taxonomy): domain Eukaryota; kingdom Viridiplantae; phylum Streptophyta; class Magnoliopsida; order Santalales; family Viscaceae; genus Viscum; species Viscum album. The sequence continues at coordinate 1,582,795,365 of OY728141.1, read as the reverse complement.
TACTTGGTGTTGATTAATACCTATTACATGGCATAAAAAACTAGTTACATAATGTGTAGTTTGGTCTTACTTTTAATTATCTATGTGTTTGAATAACATGAAACACATGTATCAACGTGTACCTTATATGGGTAAGCATGAGTTACATGGAGTGTTTAGACACCTACACATCATTTAATCCATTTCTATCCACCCACACAATACACCTAGGAACTCAGTTTGTATTTCACGTGGGTAATCATGTATTATACAGTATGTACAATTAGTTTTTTATTGTTTACATCACATGTTTTCATTCCACGCAGCTAACATTCAATACACAATGTGTAATGACACCGCGTACTTTGACAATATGGCTTGTCATGGTTTATAGGGGGTCAATTTAATGTGGGGTTACATGATGTATACACTAGCTATATGTCATGTAATATGCTTCAGCTGGTATTTAATATATTGAGGGTAATGATGTTGCGTACCAACCCCCACATAGTGTGTCATGATGATAATGTCTCTCCCTCATATGGTTGACCTAGGATACAAAACATGTAATTTTCCCTTACACATCATGTGTCAATATCATTCATCATCATCCTCAGCACCACTGATTAGGATCCTTAAGAATTCATCATCTGTTTCATGTCTATTCTTGATCATACGAATTATAGAAAATGTATTTTATCGACTTTTGAATTAAAAAAATAATAGAAATGAATACTAATAAATAAATGTGTAAATGATCAAAAAATAATAAATAATTATAAATAATAATTTGACTCCTCTTATACCACTTGAAAGTTTTGGGGCATGAAAAAAGTAGTAGAGCCAGTGACCAATAATATTTTTCAATAAATCTAATGGATAATATTTAGGAACCTGATGGACACTCATCAAATCCAACAGATAAATCCTGAGGAACATGAAAAACACAATCCCATATTCTTTTAAGAGAGGATCTTTCATATTTAATTTATAATTAATTTAAAACTAGAATTGCCTCGAATTCAATAATTCTCCTTCGATCAGTCTGTATTCTGCTCTTTTATTATCATTGTTGTGGTAAAAATTCCAAAATGGGATTCATATAGTGCCATCCACACCTGCTCTATAAATCTCTGAATAATGCACTTAGTATTTTTGATGCACAAATTTCATAGTTTAGTGGTGGTTTTTTATCAGCAGTTTACTAAACCACTAATAAAAAATTATATGAATTTAGTGGTTTTTTATAAAAAAATCGCTACTAAATATTAAGAATTTATTAAAAATGACTCTTTCTCCCTCACCCCCTATTTCTCCCCGAATCACCCCTACTATCATAACATGTCCCCCAGGGCCCATGTTGTGACTACCCCAAGCCCACCTTCCATAGGCCTAGGGCTCAAGACTAGAACCAAAGGCGTAAATCCCTAAAACAGGGAAAGCATATCCTTTATAACTATAAACACACACAACAGAGAACAAGCTGGAAGAAAAACACTAAGTAAGACTGTATACAAAGAGTGCTAAAAAGTAAAGGGGGCTGGAAATACAATTCCAACTATAAAGTACAAGTACAACTGAAAAGATACAAAACAGCTGAGAGGTGAAGAGAAACTCCTCGATTATCCACCACGAATCCTACCTGAAGGGTAGGTACAGATATCCTTCACAGCACTCTACGTCTGTTCATCTCCTTCGGGTACTGAATCGTCGTAAGGTCCACCTCTGGACACCATCCAGTCCTGCTACTCTGATCCTCATTCAATGTTGTATGTCGTCTACAGCCAACACAACGAGGTGTGGGCATAGCCCGTGTAGGGGTGAGTATAACGATACTCAGTAGGGACCCTGAGACCACCAAGGTCTATCAAAATCCACCAAGGATAAACCACATAGTATGAAATCAAAGGATATCCATTACTTAGGTATATTCCCAAACATATACCTAAGTTATCAAGTAACCCATCTCAATCGTGAGGAAAACACAGGAATCACTGACTCAACTCACACATGTATACAACTTATGTAGAGAGATAGAGATGATCAGATATAGCCACTAAATCATCTAAGTTGTCATACCCACATAGGATCCAAGACTAGAAGTTAAAACTTTCTGACCCACACAGGATCTAGGACCAGCATTTAGAACTTTCGAACCCACACAGGATCCAGGAATAGTAGTCGAAGCTGTCGGACCCACACAAGATTCAGGACCATCATTTTGAACTATCGGACCCACATAGGATCCAGGAACAGTAGTCAGAGCTGTCAGACCCAAATAGGATCCAGAACTAGCATTTAGAGCTGTCGGACCCACACAGGATCCAGGAACATTAGTCGGAGCTATCGGACCCACACCAGATCCAGGAATAGTCGTCAGAGCGCAACCAGCCACAGGGTTTTCACAAAGCATTCTTGATTCCAGGAGGGTCGGCTTCTCAAGCCAAGAGTAGATATGTCAACTGCCACAAAGTACCATGAAGAAGTATCTTAGAGGTCTGCCTCGTCATAGGGGTCTCAACGCAACAAATGGTACGTCAATCGGACGCCCGGTCTATGAGTTATTAGAATTTTAGTCCCGGGGGCCCGGTTGGATTCATGCACAATCCAACCAGACCATATCTCTACATTACCCCAAAATCTAGTGGGGTATACTAAAAAGGACCTTCATGATCCAAGAATACCAGCACCGTAGACGGGTTTTCAAATGGACGTCCAGTGCCAAAGATATGGCCAAAAAAGTAAAGGGTTGGTAGTGGGCCCAGGTCCGGTACGACCCGGTCGGACCGACTCGGCTCAACCCATTCTTGGCCAACCTAGTCTGGGTCGACCCAATCAAACTCACTGGGTCTGACCCAGCCCATTGGGCCGGTTAGCCTGCTAGGTTTGGCCCAGTCTGCTGGACCCAGGCCAGCGGACTGCGGGGGCGGTTCATCCCGGAGTTCCCCACGTAGGTGGCTCAGCCAGGAGGCCAGGGCTGGTTCGGCCAGTGTCACGAGGGGTGCAGCTTGGGAGAGTCATCCTGGAAGGCCAAGCTGGTTCGGCCAGTGTTGTCACGAGGAACGTCGCGGGTTGACTTGGGAGGCCGGCACAACTCGTCCAGTTCAGCGCGGCTCAGGTCGGTGCGGGCTGACGGTGTTTGGTGGGAGCACAGGTGTGACGCGGGGGCAGCGTGGTTCACGGAGGCCACAGGTAACACAGTCTTTTTCATCGCCACCTTATTAGTTTTGTCACCTCATCATTGTTACGTTGTAAAGACTAAGAACGCCACAAGAAGATAAATCGACGGAGGATGTCGGGCCATGTTAGGTTGGCCCATATCCTCCACGTTTATGGTGATATCGAATGGTTCATAAGAAAAAATATCAACATCCTTTGTTATCAAAAAACTAGGGAAGAACAAGGAACTCAAATGAATTTAATCCCCCTACCTTTGATTCATTGTTCCTCATTCGTTGATGGAGTCACGAAATTTGGTCATCAAAGACGTCTCACGACGGTTGAAACTTCGAGGAAGAAGTCAAAGAAGGATTGGTTTCCTTCATTCTTTGTTCTTCATTGGGAGCAGCGTTCTTAAATGGAGATCTTCTTTTTTCCCAAGTTCTCCTCTTTCCAAGCTCCACCAAAGTGAATATGCCAAAAAAATAATAGATTGTAGTCTCCTATTAATTTTTTGGCAAATTATTATAATTGACTGATTAATTAGGGAGGCTCCCATTAATTAATGTGAAAGGTTGGAATGAATTAATTAGGGGAGATTGGCACAAATTAAATAAAGGGGAGTTGAAGAGGATCCACTATATTAATTGGAGCTTGAGAGTTTTCTCCACCTTAATGGGGAGTTTCAATGGGTTAAGAGCCTAGGTGGTCCCTACCTCATTTATCCTCACATGGGAGGTTGATTTCTAGTGGGACTCACCACCATAACCTCTCATGGGAGGTTAAGGTGTGGTGGCCCCACCTCCAACATCCAACATAAGGTTTTAACCACCCAACACTCACATGGAAGCTCAAATAAAATAAATTGATGCACACTTTATTTTATTATTATCCATGAAAACCAAAAATCTAACTTTTAAACTCAACCAACTACAATCGAAGTGAAAGACGTTTTAAGAGAAAACCAGCACAGCGAGTTAAATGGTGCACTCAGATTTCAATTTCGAGTACCAGTTCAAATGTTATAAAATCTCGCTCTTACGTTTACTGAACATACCTGAAAAAAACTTCAGAAATTGATTCTGGGAACAACGGGACTCAAAATCACGCACCGTTAATTTTCATGGACTCGTAAAATTCCCATGTATTTAAGAAAAAAATTACACATAAATTATGGGTATTTACATTCTCCCCACCTCAAGGCTTTACATCCCCGTAAGGTACAACTCGAACTAAGGGAACAAATGGGGGTACTGAGCACACATTTAAGCCTCCCGCTCTCATGTGCTCTCCTGGAGATTCGCGTACTACCAATGAACGTGCACCAGAGGTATCGATCGTTCACTATGGAACCGCTCCTGTCGATCCTCAATCTCCACTGGAACCTCTATAAATGTCACCCCATCATCAACATCCAGCTCTCCATGGTCGATGATGTGAGTAGGGTCATGCATGTATCACCTCAGCTGAGATACGTGGAAGATGTCATGCACTTGGTGCAATAGAGGTGGAAGAACTAAGTGGTATGCCACCTCGCCAACTCTACTAAGGACATGAAAAGGTCCGATGAAACATAGTGATAACTTTCCACCTCATCCAAATCTCCGTAAACCTCATCGGGGTGAGACCTGTAGAAAGATATGGTTGTCATCCTCAAACTCTAGGAGTCTCCATATCCTGTTAGCAAATGAATTATGCCTGCTCTATGTAGTCTTCATCTAATCCTGGATGATCTGCACCTTCTCCATGGTAGCTCATACCATCTCATGCACGTAGATGTATTCGAATCTCTCTACTGAACCCTGCTCTCTTATTGGTAGGAAGTGGGCCGACTTGGTGAGTCGGTCGATGATAACCTAGATTGAGTCATGTCCCCTAGACGTACGGGGAATACCCGTCACAAAGTCCATGTATATACCATCCCACTTCCAATTTGGGACCTCTACAGGCTGAACCAAGCCTTCTGATACCTAATATTCTGCCTTCACTTGTTGAAAAAATAGGCATCGAGAGACAAACTCCGCTACTGCCTTCTACATACCTACCCACCAATGCTGTCGTCGAATGTCTCAGTACATCTTCGCCAGTACTGGATATACCACTAGAGTTGATGTGTGGAACTCCCTCAACACTTCCTCCTGAAGTGACATTGGCACCATAGTATGTCCTCTGAAGAGGATGACATTCTCCCCACCTTCAGAAACTCCATCAGCTCCCTACCCTATGGATATATGTGCACGTCGTACCTTGCAGTCAGAGTACCCATGTTATGCCTCCATGAATCGCTTAAGAAGTGGAGGAGTGAATGTAAAAGACTGAAGAAAAGCTGATACATCTCAATTCACAAAGGATATCTGTAAAGTATCCAGCTGCTCTATCGCCTCTCCTAGCAGTTGTATACCAGATCTTCTACTGAGCACATCCGCAACAACGTTCCCCTTCCCAGGAGTATAGACTATCTTGATTTCATTGTCCTGGAGGAACTCAAGCCAACATCATTGTCTCAGGATCAGGTCCTTCTGAGAGAAGAAATACCTAAGACTCTTTTGATCAGAGTATACGATAAAATGTTCAACCATAAGATAGTGCCACCGCATCTTCAAGGGGAAGACCATTACTTATAACTCCAGGTCATGGGTATCGTAGTTCTTCTCTTGTTGTATCAAATTCCGAGAACCATATGTGATCACTACTCGCTCCTGCATTAGGAAACATCTGATTCTGCTCCTTGATACGTCGTAATAAACATGTGCCATAAGCCCTGCTTTGGAAACCTCAAGATGGGGGCACCAGTCAGCCTCTGCCTCAGCTCTTGAAAGCTCTACTAGAATCTCTCTTACCACACAAAGGGTTTCCCCTTCTTCGTCAAGGTTGATAGTGGTGATGAAACTCTATAGAAGTCTACTAAGAACCTCCAGTAGTAACCAACCAAACCTAGGAAAGTTCGTACCTCTATCACACTCCTAGGTGGCTCCCAAGAAAATACCTCCTCGATCTTCACTGGATCCACTGCAACTCCATCCTCCGAGATGATGTGTCCCAATAAGTGAACCTATAGGATCTAGAACTGGTACTTTGAGAGCTTACCATAAATTTGGTGCTCTCTGAGTGTGTCCAGTACTACCTACAAGTGGTGGGTAGGCTCCTCCTTAGTAGTTGAGTAGATTAGAATGTCGTCAATGAAGACTATGACAATGAGATCGAGGTATGGATGGAAGATCCTTTTCATGAGTCCCATTAATACTGCTGGAGCATTGTTTATGGCTAAGTTCATAACCAAGAACTCGTAGTGGCCGTACCAACACCTGAAGTTCATCTTCTGCACATCCTCATCTTGAACTCTGAGTAGGTGATAGCCTGATCTGAGGTTTATCTTCAAGAACCACCGTGATCCCTTCATCTAATCAAAGAGATTGTCGATCCTTGAGTGTGGGTACTTGTTCTTCATGGTCACCTAATTTAGGCGATGGTAGTCAACACAAAGCCTTAAGATCCCATATGCCTTCTTGGTGAACAGAATTGGGTCTGCCCAAGGAGAAACACTAGGCTAGATGAATCCCTTCCCCTACAAGTCCTCTAGCCGTACCTGCAGCTCGTGAAGCTCCGTGGGAGCCATACGATACATTGGTGAAGATATCGGTGTCATCCTGGGGTAAATGTCAATGTAGAATTCCACCTCTCTGTGAGGAGGTAGACCTGGGACATCATCAAGGAAAACATCCACGTATTGATCCACCACTACAGGATAAGTCAGACTTTCCACATCAACTGCTCTGAGGGTAAGGCAATCCAACTAATGAGTGATCAGCTGCACCCTCCTCTGAGTAACTATGTCATGTGCTGTAAAGGAACCCTTCTCGCTGGTGAAGGTAAACCTGGTCCCATCCGTGCGGACACACCACACTTTACACCTAATACAGTTGATCTGAGAATGGACTGTAGATGACCAATCCATACCCCAGATGACGTTGTAAGGCATTGATGCCACTACGAGGAGATCCTAGGTGAAGCTCTCACCTCCTAGAGTATGCTCACACTGCTGGAACCACTATGTAATCATCGAGTCTTCTCACATAGGATTCTCTAGCCGTAAGTATCGATCCAAAAGCTCCATCGGAATCTCTGATCTTCGAATGAGGGCAATGGATATGAAAAAGTGACTGACACCTGTGTCTATAAGAACTACAGCTAAGGTGGATTAGACATAGATCGTACCTAGAATTATCTCAGGATTTCCATGGTCGTATGTTTTAGCTACCTAAAGTTGAGATCTCACCTATCCACCTGCTCCATGGGGTCGGGGTAGACCTCCTAGTGGTGGTGGCGGTAACACCTCAAATCTTCATCCACCACCAGATATATGACCAGCTCATTTACCATGTATGCCTTCTCCCTATGGTCCACCTTGATCAAATCTCTATCTCTGCCTCGGTGTTCCTTTGACCGTTTGCTGATCGTTAGTACAGCAGGTCGGAAAGTCACGATCCATGTGACCCTGTCTGTTGTAAGAGTAACATTGCCCGCTCCTGGCATGACTGGGTCTGTTTCATGTACCCTGCACAACTGAACTCGTATCCTGTGGTCATCCACCGGATGGTCTGGTCCACTTGGACCTCTGCGAAATCTATCTGCTGCCCGTCGTAGAAGACTCTGTTACATGATGCCTGTTGGTGGGTCTCAATGCTGGTGACTGCTCAGCAAGGAAAATCTCTACTAAGAGGGATCGCTCCAACAACCCCGCCTGCTTCGGGATGTAGAGGGAGATCATAGAAGCTCTGATATCTTTCCTGATCCCCTGCTCGAAGGTCCAGGACCTGAAGAATGGGTCCCACACCATATTTTTGGAATAGATCAAGAGGTCGTTAAACCTTATGGAGTAATGTGCCACTGTCATGCTGCCCTTCAGTAGATTCAGTAGCTCCTATATCTGCACCGTACGTAGGGTGGCTGGGACAAACTCCGCCCAAAACATGCTCTCGAAGTCTGCCCAGAGTAGTGTCACCTCGTCATGCACCTAGAGCATCAGGCTCCACCATCTTCCTGTTGTTTCCTGAAGAAGACTCAAGGCAAGGATCACCATAAGGTTGGTTGGTGTTCTTACTAGTCTAAAGACTCTCACCACAGCCTACAGCCAATCCTCAGCTGCCTGCAGGTTGGTCTCACCCTTGAACCTGGGTGGCCTCTAGTGCTGGAACTCGTGCAATGCACTCAAGTGGCTTGCACTCTCTGCTGTTGGGACTGGTGGTATCGGTGGCCCAACAGGTAGTGGTACCGCAGGTGCCTCTGCTGTGATAGGGTCCTGTACCAAGGTCTCGTCACTCGGTGGGCAATCATCTCATACAACTCTTGGAACCCTATCTGGCTGTCTGCGTGGGGCCATCCTGAAAAGATACAGGTATTCCACGGTCAATAAGTTATACCTGGTGAGATGACTCAAAGAGATCACAAATAAAACTCTTGAAACACACACACAATCAGTGTTTTCATGCACTGATTTGGAAATCAGAAGTCGGGGTTCTGGTGTATGGATACGTCGGCTGCTGCACCAATACTAGACTCCATGAACTAAAAACCACATTCACTACACTTAACACTATTAATTCATAGAAAATATTAGAGTCCTAAGTTCCGTAGTAGAAACTCTCTCTAATACCAATTTTTCATGAATCATCCCCAAAGGTCTATGTCGTGACTACCCCAAGCCCGCCTTCCATAGGCCAGGGGTTGGCGACTGGCACCAAAGGTGTAAATTCCTAAAATAGCGAAGGCTTTTCCTTTATAATTGTAAACACACACAACAAAGAACAAGCTGGAAGCAAAACACTATGTAAGACTGTATACAAATAGTGCTCACCAGTAAAGGTAGCCAAAAATACAAGCCCAACTATAAAGTAAAAGTATAACTGAAAAGAGAAAAAACAACTGAAAGGTGAAGAGCAGCTCTTGGATCGTCCAACATGGATCCTACCTGAAGGGTAGGTATAGATAGCCTCCACATCACTCCACATCTATCCATATCCTCCGAGTACTGACTCGTCGTAGGGTCCAGCTCCGGGTACCATCTAGTCCTACTATCTAATCCTCAGTCAATGATGTCCATCATCTGCACCCAACACAACGAGGTGCGGGCATAGCCCGTGCAGGGGTGAGTATAACGATACTCAGTAGGGACCCCGAGACCACCAAGGTCTCTCAAAATCCACCAAGGATAAATCACAGAGTATGAAATCAAAATAAAGTCATTAATTAGGTATATACCCATACATATACATAGGTTATCATGTAACCCATCTCAATCATGAGGAAAATAAAGGAATCACTGACTCAGCTCACACAGGTATACAACTTATGTAGAGAGATAGAGATGATCATATATAACCACAAAATAATCTAAGCTGTCGGACCCACATAGGATCTAGGACCACCAGTTAGAACTATTGAGCCTACACAGGATCCAGTAATAGTAGTTAGAGATTTTAGACCCACACAAGATCTATGGCTAGCATTTAGAACTGTCAGACCCACATAAGATCTAGGAACAGCAGTCGGAGCTGTCAGACCCACACAAGATCCAGGACCAGCATTTAGAACTGTCGGACCCAAACAAGATCAAAGAATAGTAGTCGGAGCTATTGGACACACACAGAATCCAGGACCAGCATTTAGAACTATCAGACCCACACAAGATCTAAGAACAGTAGTCGGAGCTCTCAGACCCACACAAGATCCAGGAACAGTCGTCAGAGCGCTTCCAGCCACAGGGTTTCTAAAAATCATTCATGATTCCGAGAGGGTCTTCTCCTCAATCCAAGATTTGATACATCAACAACCATAAATTTTCATGAAGAAGTATCTAAGAGATCTTCCTCGTCATAGGGGTCTCAACACAATAGACGACGCGTCAATCGGATGTCCGGTCTGTGAGTTATTAGTCTTTTAGTCCTAGGGGCCCGGTTGGATTCGTGAATGTTCCAACCTGACCGTATCTCTACATTAACCCAAACTCCAGTGGGGTATACTCAAAAGGACCGTCATTCTCCAAGAATACCATCACCACTGATGGTTCATCAAACGGACACCCGGTGCCAAAGATATGTCCAAAGAAAGTAAAGGGTCGGTAGTGGTCACGGGTCTGGTCCGACCGACTCGGCTCAACCCAGTCTGGGCCAACCTGGTCTGGGTCGAGTCGGTCAACCCGCTAGGTTCGGTTCGGTCCACTGGGCCTGTCCCGGCAGACTGCAGGGGCGGTTCGGCCCAGAGTTCACCGCGTAGGCAGCTCGGCCCGGAGGTCGGGGCCGGTTCGGCCAACGCCGCGACAGGCACAGCTCGGGCGACTCAGGTCATGTTATGCTGGCCCGTATCCTCCACATTTAGGATGATAGAGAATAGTTCATAAGAATAAAGCTCAAAAACCTTCATTATCTAAAAAGGAGGGAAGAACAAGGCACTCAAATGAATTTAATCCCCCTAAATTTGATTCGTTGTTCGTCGTTCGTTGACGGAGTTGCGTAAGTTGGTCATCGAAGATGTATCACAACGGTTGAATCTTCGAGGAAGAAGTTGAAGAAGGGTAAGCTTCCTTCGTTCTTCGTTCTTCGTTGGGAGGGGCGTTCTTCGTTGGAGATCTCCTTTTCTCCCAAGTTCTCCTCTTTCCAAGCTCCAACAAAGTGAATATGCCAACAAAATAATATATTGTAATCCCTTATTAATTTGTTGGAAAATTATTAAAATTGAATAATTAATTAGGTAGGCTCCCCTTAATTAATGTGAAAGATTGGTACAAATTAATTATGGGATATTGGAAAAAATTAAATAAAGGGGAGTTAAAGATGCTCCCCTATATTAATTGGTGATTGAGGGTTTTCTCCACTTTAATTGGGAGTTTCCAGGGGTTAAGAGCCTGGGTGGGTCCCCATCTCATTTATCCTTACATGGGAGGTTTTTTTCGGGTGGGCCCTGCCACCATAACCTCTCATGGGAGGTTATGCTGCGGTGGCCCCACCTCCAACTTCCAAGAGGAGGTTTTAACTACCCAACACTCACTTGGTGGCTCAAATAAAATAAAGTGACACACACTTTATTTTATTATTTTCCATGAAAACCTAAAATCTAACTTTTAAACTCGACCCACTACTGTCAAAGTGAAAGAATTTTTAAGAAAAAACTGGCATTGAGAGTTCAATGGTGCCCCCAAATTTCAATTCTAAGCACCAGTTCAAAAGTTATAAAATCATGCTCATACATTTACTAAACGTACCCAAAAAAACTTCAAAAATTGATTCTAGGCACATCGGTCCTCGGAATCATGTGCTATCAATTTTTGCAGACTCGTAAAATTCCCATTATTTAAGAAAAAAAATTCCATGGAAATTTCAGGTCTTTACACCTACCTCAAACCCTAGCCAAATCCCCCTCACTAGTGGTCTAGTGCCCCCCCAACCATATCTCCCCTTTCCCCCAAGCCCCCAACAATGTGTGCGCGCTCATGATCTTCTCCCCCTCACCCTCACTAGCATTTGAGCCCCACGCCCTCACCAGCGCTCGATCCCTATGCACTCTCTAGTGCTCAATCCCCCATGAACCCTAACCCTTTCTAGCTATCGAGCCCCGCTGTCCCTCTCCCTTGCTTGGATATACATTTTCCCCAGATCCCCTCTCAGCCTCAGCCTCACCCTCACTGCATGTAGGTAATTTTTCTCTGTGTATTGTAATGTTTTCTATTTTTTACACAATATATTTTAACTATTACAGTAAGATGAAGTGTTGGTTGGATTTTTTTGTTGTATATCATGAGGTCTTGGTTATTTATACCTGTTTTTTATTAATTTTTTTTCCATTATCATTATCATGTTCTTTATTTCAATGATGACTCCTCTTGGATGGAAATTCTTGAAGGTTTTATAATCTAAATTTCATATAAGCATGTGAGTAATTTTATAACATATTGAATATAATTCAGTATGGAGATCATTATTGTCTCTCATTAATTCAATTCATATAAGGGATGTAATGAATGATATGTTGGATTGTCATGATGTGTTAAGTAAATAACAAGATATGATATAATAATTAAAATACTTTTTTGATTCAGAACGAATTATTAATAAAATATATAGGTTTTCTAAATTCTTAAATTTTTGAGATTGATTATATTATATGGACTAGAATTAATATAGAATAATTTTATTACACAATATGGTTTATGATTCTATGTAAATTTATGAATTCATGTTAAATAATCTTATTACCGAATTTATTAGTAGTACTGAAAACTTTTTTTCTACTTATATATTTAATATTTTCAAATAATGTGACATACATAAATTTCCTTGGCTTCATGGTGGTGTGATAAAACAACATGAAGATGAGCTAAAACAACACTGGTTAAGTGCTATATTCTATAAAATTTGACTATAATATTCTCAATACTTACATGGGGTCCTATATAGTGTCATGCTAAATTGCATTGGGTTTATGAAAAATCATCATGATGATGTTCCAAAATTCTAACTCTCTTCACCTTTATCACTTTTTATATGGGGTAGTTCCCAATTAGATAAGGCATTGTTTTCCATCTATTTTTAAGAGATATAATATATATTATGTGGTCCTTAATACAATATTAATGAGGTTTATTTATTATGATATGTGATAATAATGATGGAAATAATGTTTGAATAGTATGGAATGTTATAGTACACAATGATGTTGTGAATGTAATATGGTGAAATTAATGGTAAAATGATATATATGATGTAATAATGATAATGGTATTGGGTTGAAGGATTTTAAGTGGAAGTGAATATTCATGGGTGTTCTAAAATGGTACCATTTAATGATTATGGATGATGGTTTAAGTATAATTTTTATAATAGATATTGGTCCTTCTAGTGAATTATCTATGGTTGTCCCAGTTTAATATAAATAATGTTTCCTAATAGCTAACAACAATTTATGTTATAATTATATATATATATATATATATATATATATATCTATTAATTTATCTTATCTCGGGACAAGTTATGAGGTGTTTACTTCCTAATATTATCTTTTTGGGTCAGAGGATTTGTGTCTGGATAATAGGTAAGTGCAATGGTTAGATTTTATCCCCATAATGTTTCTTGATGTTGTTTAATATTTCTTAATGTATTAGTATTTTTATTAACTTTTTATTTTTCTTATGTTATTCATACTGATAATATTGATATGATTTAAGTTGAGTAATATATTTATGGTTTATGTGAATATAATAATTTGTAATAATTTTTTTTAATGGGAGGGTTAGTGAGTGATATGATATTGTTTTTTATGTATAATGGATCAATTGGTTTTGATATGTCTAGTGTTGAAATTTTCTAATTTATTTATTCATACATATTATAAACTAATTTTTAATGGTAATTTTTTTATACATAGATTGATTTTTTTCACCTTGTAAAGTTTACCCACGTTATGATATACATAGATAAAATTTGTATCACATTACTAAGAAATACACCTCATTATTCTAAGGGTTTGGATGAGTTTTTAAAAATTTAAATTTCTAACTGATTTGTTGATGGGACAATAAGATGACCATGTCGAAAATTTAAAATTTTAATATGGTTTAATAGAGATGAAGTTTATGAATTCATGATATTGAAGCAATTCTCGGCTCAGTAAGTTTTTTGGATTTTACATGGAGAATTTAACGTTATAGAATGTTTGAGCACTGATGTCAATCAACATAACAAGATCTCAACTTCACAGACAACTGATAATGAAATGTAAAACCTTATAAATGATTCCTTAAGAATTGTAAGACAACGACATCAAAATCAAAACATATCAGAACAACCATTTTAGGTTTATACAAATAGTAACTTGAAAAGTGATGTTTTTGCGACTATAGGACAACCAGAACAAGAATGTAATATATCATTGGATCCCCCTCTTGATTGTGTGTATACTGATATAAGAGAGAACATAATTGAGTAGAAAAGTGTGTTTCATGATTAAATTTATGATGGAAATCAAGAGTTTTATAGTGGATGTTTGAAATATACAAAACTTTCTTTTATTCTAATGTTATATCATATCAAATGCTTATGTAGAATTATAAATAAAGATATTTCCATGATATTGGAACTTTTGTGTAATTCATTTCCTAAATCTAAGATTCTTGATTCTTTTTATGATATGAAAAAATTTGATAACAATATTGGTCTGAATTATAAAAAAATACATGCTTGTCCCAATGATTTTATACTTTATTGGGGAGAGGATTAAAGCAGGACAGCATTGTAAAAAAATGTTATTGTTCTAGATGGAATACAATGGGTGATGTCAGAAATATGAATCAAAATAAAACTATGAATAAGAAGAAGAAAATAATACACCTACAAAGGTTTTGAGTTACTTCCCTTTAAAGTATCGATTAAAAAAATTATTCATCTTATAGAAAACCATTGAGTACATGAAGTGGAATTCTATAAATAATAAAAATGATGGGTTAATGAGACATCCAAGAGATTCACAATTGTGTAAGACAATTGATTTATTACATCCATATTTCTCATCTATTCCTAGTAATGTGTGATTGGGATTGGTTTTAGATGGATTCAACCCATTTGGGATATTGAGCACTAGTTGTATCATTTGGCTAGTTGTTTTTGATCCATTACAATCTGCCTCTATGGATGTGTATGAAAAAAAATGTTTTATCATTTTGTTGATTATTCCTAGAAAAAAATTCCTTGATATGATATTTATGTATACTTTTAGCCTTTAATTGAATAATTATATGAGTTATGTAGTAATAGTGTTGATACATATGATGCATCTTCTAGAACAATGTTTAAAATGCACGATGCTCTAATGTGGACCATTGGTGAATTCCATGGTCTTAGAAACATATCTGGTTGGAACACTTACATGGGTTTGTCTTGTCCTATTTGAAATATTGATTTTGAGTCTAAATGAACGACTTACAGTAAAAAATGGTGATAATTGTTTCATTTAATATTTCTCAATACATATTATATATTTCTGTTGAATAAGTCAAAATTCAATGGCTCTGTTGATCAAAGACCACCTCCAATGTTTTTGATAGGTTTTGAAATATTTTCACACCATGGAAATTTTGAAATGGAATTTTGGATGGTGCTACATTTTAATAATAGTGGGAAATTATATCAAAGGGCATCGCCTAGTGAAATTAGAATTCAACAATGGAAGAAAAAAAGTATATTCTTTAAACTTTTGTATTGAGAATTTAATTTTTTATGGAATAATCTTGATGTTATGCATATTGATAATAATTTTTGTGACAATTTGATCTTCACATTGCTTAATGAGAATGGAAAATAGAAGTACTATCTCAATGCTTGTAAGGACTTACAAACAATGAACATAAAGTGTGTTCTCTATCCAGATGAGAATGGAAAGTTTCTCGAAAATTTTTGCAATAAAAAATATGGAGAAAGATACATTCCTTAAAATTTAAAACATGTGAAGGTATTTGATAGTAATTAATGTAACATCTAAAGGTGTGTTGACATAAATATTCATAGGTTACTTGAATTGAAAAGTCATGATTTACATATTTTTTCTAGCAGTTACTACCATTGGTATTCCATACATTATTACCTGAAAATGTTTATGTTGTTGTACTCCAATTTTTCACATTCTTTATAAAACTATGTAAGAAAACTCTATATTCATCTGAGCTTGAAAACCTTTGGGAGATATTCTTATTTCCACTTTGGGAAATAGATATGATCTTTCCTCTGTTGTTTTTTACTATCATGATGCATTTAGCTACACATTTTTTCAAGGAAACTAAATTAAGAGGACTCATACATTATCGATGGATGTTTCCAATTTAGAGGTACTTTATTTCTATGTTTTTCATCTTTATTAAACAATTCATTGAACTTAATTAAATACATAATTATGTTTCCTTTATTTTATTTCACAAATATCCTAGACATTTTAAATCATATGTGAAAAATAAAGCCTATTTCTGAAGGTTATTTGGTAGAGGAGTGTCTTACCTATTTTTTCTAGATACTTAGATGATATTGAGATAATATTCAATCATGTTGTATTTTATGATGAAATATTTAATCAATATCAACTACAAGGTAAATAAAAAATATTTCATGTTATTGGACAATCAGTTGGGATGAGCTCAAATATTACACTGATAAAATAGAATTATAATAGGAACATAGATATGTGCTTCTGAATAGTGAAATTACATATTTGTTTATCGAATATATCAGGATATAAAAAAAATATACGAATGAGATTCCAAACCATAAAGAACAAATATATAACAAAAGTTATTAATACAGATCTTGTATAATGGTTTGCACATCATGTAAGTTCATAAATATTGAAATCAATATTGACATTAGGATGACACATATATTTTTTAAATATAATAATGTATACTACTTTTTTTAGATCATGAATATTGATACTCAGGCTGAGTTGTCAGAAGATTGGAATTTTATGGGTCAAGGTCCTCTAAAATAGGCTATAAATTTCGATGCTTACAATATGAATGGATTTAAATTTCATACAATCGACCAGGAAGAGGATTTGAAAACAAATAATAGTGGTATATTTATAGTTTTTGTATTAGGATACTATGGAATATTGAAAAATATTATCGAATTAAACTATCATGGGAAATTTTAAATTGTTTTATTCAAATTAAAATGGGCTGATATTAACATGGGTATTAAAAAAGATTCCTTGAAATTTACATCTGTGAACTTCTCTCATTTTATGGGTGTTGGTGACAATTAATTACATGATATGTATATCTTATCATCTCAATATAAAATGGTATATTGTGTGAAATATTTGCAGATGAAGGGTGAAGTGTATTTGTTCATGTAAAACAAAGAGAATTGTATGATATGGGTGATGAAGTGGATGATTTGACCTCTAAAATTGAAACTCGTCAATAGTAAGAAACAGACCTATTTTTTAAGACTTGGGATAGGATAGCATAAAACATTGAGATCTTTCTCAATGATTATCTAGAGGATAACACTTTATCTCTGTAATGGAGTCTCCTCATAGTTAATATCTCTAATATACTTAAATTAAAATTCAGTGATTCAGCTATTGCATATTAGGTTCGGTGATTTTCTTTTGTAATATTGACTAGTTTCCCACTTTTCCTTAAAATTTATTTTTCTTAATAATAAAAATATATAATTAGTAGTATTTAATCTAACAAGAGATAATAAAGTAGATAAAATAATGATATAGCATGAAAATGACATGATTGATGGAAAAAATGATTATATATGCAGACATACATTAATTTATCAACCACTTATGTTATATGTGCAGTCATTAATTATCATAGCTATGTATATTTGTTTTCAGTACTATGCATATGTTATCGTTTCTAAAAGAAATTATGAATAATTGTTTTAAAATATATGTTCTGAAGTTAATTTTATTTTATTAAATGATAGGAATGTTAATTAGGAATCATTTCACTGATTTGAGTCGACCCTCAACATCAGAGACATCGCCTCCCAATTCAATGGGTTCAAAAGTGAAGGATAAGTTCATCACTCTTGTTTTTTTTTGAGGATATTGTAGGGTGAAAATATAGTTAAAAATTTTAATGTGAATAGAGTTATTTCACCTTATTTACACAACTAATTATTTTTTTATAAAATATGCAAGTAATGTTACTATGGAAGAAAATATGAATAGTTCAGATGTTTGGAATATAAACATATTCGAAATATTTGTACCATTTTTTCTATTATAGAGTTCATACAGATGATGCTATAGGATTAGTTGGCCACATTCTAGGCCAGATGGTGGTAGATCTAGCTACCATTCTGATTACCTTGGCTGATTGGGGGCATGTTCCTCAATTTTGGAAAATAGAGCCTTTGATTAATAGATAAAGGTAATTTTAATACATTATTGTGTAATTTAATGTAATTATGTTATTAAATTATAATATTTTAAAAATTAATCTCTTTGAAACAATGTTATTCCACTTTACATAATAAGAGAGGGAGATTGTTACAATGCAAATAACAATTCTGAAATTAGGGGCTCATATAAAGATGTGATGTGTAATGATAATCACTCTACATAATGTGTTGATTAAATTATATCAAAAGATGACTGGATCTATACCTTGTGATATTTCACCAATGGATGGTAGTGAGTGGGTAAATCACACAGCTTCAAAATCATTTAGTACACCAAATTTTATTGGTTTTTAGTTTAAATTTAAATATACAACATTATTTAATATTTAAAATCATTTTCATATAGGTACTAATAGAAGTAAATGGAAACGGATATGAAGTGGGTTTCAAGAATAGTTTATTGGGATGTTACATGTATTAGGGAATTTGTAACACCAACCATGGTGAATTTTGACTATTTCATAAACATTTTCAGTTGTGTGAGAGATTTCCTAGTGTATTTTTTCCCAGATTGTCCAAAACGATTTATATACTTAATGTTATCAATGTGATACATCAGAAAACCATCGAGTTAGTGTATTTAATTAAAATTCAAGAGTGGTGAAGATGTATGTATAAAATCTAGTGATTATTTATATCTTTATGTGTTATAGTTGGAAATCTATTTTTGTTGTTCTGGGGCTGCAGATTCTATAACTGTGTTTTTTTTAAATTGATATATTGTGGCGTTTTAAACCACCACTATAAAATCCAAATTATTTTTTAGTGGCAGTTTCAACTACTACTATTTATGGTTAGTCTTTTTTTATCGGCAATTTTTTGGTTTTAGTGAATGTTTCACCTCCCGAAATTTTTTTGTGAGATAGAGTTTGTTCAAACTGCTCTTATCCTTTAAATATTTTTTGGGAGGAGAAATTGTAGCTAAAAACTATCGTTAAATAAATGTTTTGTGATAGTTCCCAGAAACTACCACTAAATGTACATAACTTACATGAGTTGAATGTTGACGCCAAATTTAACATCGAGTTTTTAAAACCCTCATAGAATCATATGGAAGCTGTTTAAACCACCACCATATTTCAATTTTGTTGTAGTGGTGAAAACATAGAGGAACCAAGTGATTTGAATCATTCATCTTTTATTCATAAGAGGGAGGGAGGAGGATGTTTTCTTTAGGCATGAGAGAATTATTATAGAGGATTCGTTGTGTGTATTGACTCCAATTACAAAATGATATTATAAAGATTAAATACTTAGGGTTAAATAATTGTTAATTGCATAAGGGACCTTTATATTATTATTTATTATAATTAACCACCATGTCAAATAACAATAATATCACTATTATATTCTCATCACATGATCTAAAATCACATATTAATATATCATCTCGCTTTTTCCCTTAACTTAGTCTTGTCAATCCTCCTCGACATTTATCAAACATTGAATAATAAAATATTTATTTAAATAATATTTTTTATTCAATAAATAAATATTATGTTCACTATACACATGAATAAATATTTATTTTTAGTATTCTCATAACAAAATAAATATTTATATTAATCCATTCACTAAACTAGTGAATAAATATTTATGTATTTATTTCCCTATTAATAATAAATGAGAGATAAAAAACTATTATTTCACTAGAATCAAAAATAAATATTTATTTTAATATTCAACTCGCTTATTCTAAACTCAAATATCTTTTGATTGAATTTTTTCAATTAAATTAACCTGAATAATCATTATCCCTCAATCCCATAATAATATTTATTCTTATTATTAAATTCAATAGAATTTACTGATATTCTAGATACACGTATTGTGTGAACCTCTAAGACTCTTTCTTAGTGGAATTATATAAACTTACGTAAAGTAAAATATCAAAATCAAATAACACATCAAGGAACACAGAGAGAACAAATTTAATGTCTTAATGACCACAACCTTCTTATTAATGCTTAATGTTTAATATAATCTCTTTATCATGATATCTCATAAATTTGGTGGCATACTTTTTTCATCAACCTATATGCTTGATTCATATTTCTTTGAAACTCTGAAATGGACTCATCAAGGAACTACCATCAGCATGGATTTAATTAGACAGATCAATTTCAAATCAAAGGGCTAATGATATTTTCTTCTATTAACATACAAAGGAAAAATATTTTATCGGCTTATTAAATTAATGTCATATCACTTATGATTCACCCTCATATGTTACCCCACCATTGTAGTGCACCGAATTGATTCACTCGGTTGAAGGTGGAGTGCCACATGAACTCATACAAACCTCCCCATACACTATAGGTTTCTAACCATTAGTGACATTCTAGATGGTGAAGTGGGGAGACTATATCCTCATTATAAAAATCGATACATTAGAAAAATGTCAAGAAAATAATAATAATAAAAAAGATTCATGGTAGAATTTAATAATAAAAATGTTATAACAAATGACATGAAAGGTATCTTAAGACATGAAAAGAAATAAACCAATGACCCCCAGTGTGTTAGCTCAATCCAAAGTGAATGAAAACAGCATGAAATAGATAAATACAGTGTGGTATCACCCCATAGTTTATCCCAATGCAACATCTGAACACAAAACTTCATATCCATAGCTCTCTATCAATAGTCTCTTTCCTTTAATCATATCCCTGATCATGAAGTCTATATGTGCATCGAGATACCTGTGTAGGGTGTGAGTATAAACCCATTGGAACACCACCAGTGAATCCTTAACATAAAGTGAATAAATATAAGAATTTAATTCTATGATAAAAATTAAATGTGAAAATAACCAATCAAGTGTCCAGTCATCTTTCTCTAAACTATATGCCCCAAATTTTGACTCTACCTACTTCAGAAGCATGCAAGAAAGAATGTTTCAACCAGCTTTCAATACCCACATTCCACCTTTAAGAATAATTTTTTCCTTCCTTTAATGGTAGGTTCCATTCCACCTTTATGTTGTAATCATTTGCCTCACCATATATTTATTCCCTTTTTTGTGATATTATTAACATCTAAAATGCCAGAATCATTGGAACTCTACTCATGTGCATAGAATCTTGGACCTATCCCAACATCACATGGTGATTCCCACATTATCTGAACATGCCATGATATAATTCTAACCATCATGCCACTCTGATCCATGAGTTATCAAACACGTCGTTCATGCTCCCCCTCTAAATATTCTACTAGTCATTCTAGAGAAACCCAATCATCGTGATATCTATAAAAGAGTTACCACAAGATATGAACGTATCCAAAAATTGTACATAACACATAAAGGAAATATCACGTAATATTAATCAATATTTCCAGGGGATAAGAACACATCCACATATAAATAATGACGTATCAAGGTACAACACATCACATCAAGAAAGGTCTCATGGGCTATACACAGCCACATGAAACTCAAAACATATAATTCCATAAAATGGAAGCATATGATATGGACCACCTAACTTAATCATGTTGATTCCAATGTCAATATTCTCTAAGATTTGATACACAAATTACCCCCACACACCAACCAGATCAATCCCACACACCAAGGAGCACAACAACAACCACCATCAATGGTATATATATATCTGATTCAAGGATTGGTCATCAACCTAAAATTGACAAGATTTTATCCCCCGATTTCAAGAATGATCCCAAGAGTTTGGGAGATAAAATTGATCATGAAGATTATATATATTGACCCATGGTTTTATAGGAGAGTATTTAAAAAAGGAAGGGTTTGAGGGGGATCATGAATTTATAAGAAATTCAAGAAAACTAGTACCAGAGTGAAAAACATAGGGCCATTCCATAAAGGGGTCCCAAATTATAAATTACAATGATTAAATGGATATATCTATGAAATAAGGTTTCCTAGTAAAAATAATGTCATGAATCTACACTATAGTTAATAGATAGATCAAATTATCTAGGGGAAGGACCATGGTTCAATGATCATCACTACATTGCAGCCTCTAAGACCTCACAAGAACACCACATTGTAATAAATGTACATAGAGAAATGATTGCCAATTTGTATGAACTATATGAAATCCACATACTAGGCCTTCATGCTATGTTTAACACTCCACACCACAACCATTCCAAAACAAACAAAACACACAAAACCGACTACCACACCATAGTGCCCCAACTAAGCCATAGCCACACCCTCCATAGTTCAGAATACATCACACCATAGGATATAGTTATGTCTTAAAATTTGAGGGTATCACACATCTCCACCTCTAATGACTTCCCATCATTGAGAAGTTTCCTTATTATTCCTCCAAAAAACAACTTAGGCCATTGAGTCAGAGTATTAGGATCTCATTCCTATGTCTCCTCTTTGATTCATCCATGCTACCGCAAGGCTTGAAAAATTGGAATCGCCTTCCCCAAAAAAACCTTCTTTATTATTTGTATAATTCATAATAGTAACAATACAAATGATGAATTTGGTTCTAAATCAATATCCTTGCATTTGATTACATGTGAAATATTGGGATCATACCTATGAAGCTAAGAGATAGAAAACACGTTATGCGTACCTCAATATCATGGAGAAAGTTCTAGTCAATAAGACACTATTTTAATATGATCAGTGGTCTCAAGTGGTCCCATAAACTATGACTCTATATTCCCTTTTCTCCCAAAATTATGATGCCCCAACCGAGGTGACACCCACAATAAAACCTAGTCACCCATAATAAACTTCATTGTTTATCTCCTCTAGTTGGAATACATGCTTTATTATAATCTAAGTTGGTAACCAACTGCTTCCTAATAAAATGAACCCTCTTAGGGGTTTCCTTCACCATACTCATCCAAATTACAGCTAACTCACCCACCTCAAGAAAATATAGTGTTGAGATATATGGATGACTATAAATATTTTCAAAAGTTTCCATCAAAATATAATACTAAAAATGTTATTATATGATTAATATGAAAAGGATAGATGATCATCCAATACTTCATTGAAGTATAGGATGTATTATTGAAGAATATCTTCTAAGATCTAGATCGTCCTTTCTGAATATCCATCGGTCTGTGGATGATACATTATACTCACCTTCAACTGGGACTCCAAATCCCTCTATAAGAATTTCCTAAACTATGAAAATAAAAAAAATGTCGCTTTTTGATATGATTCTAGATGGGAATTTGTTTGATTATAAAATATCTTGGAACTAAATATTTCTCAACTCATCCACAAATTTAGACTCTTAGATCAACAAGAAATGTGACACTTTCTTAAGTCGAACAACTATCACACAAACAATATATAAAATTGTTAGGGTCCTAGGAAACCCCAACATGAATTAAATCATCACCACATACCACTTACACATATGAATGATAATAATCTAAATTAGACCTCATATTTTCTAATTTTC
Organism: Viscum album; assembly: GCA_963277665.1. Classification (NCBI taxonomy): domain Eukaryota; kingdom Viridiplantae; phylum Streptophyta; class Magnoliopsida; order Santalales; family Viscaceae; genus Viscum; species Viscum album. Next base: position 1,582,771,835 of record OY728141.1, on the reverse strand, counting down.
TACCATCATCTATTTACAAGTCTACAAACAATAATCAAAGCCCATGATGTCTCCATTTATTCTTGTCCACCAATAGTTTCATTGAATATCCTAATACATATTCATCAAACCTAGATAAATTCATACTAAGAGGCATTAAAGTCCCTAATAATATCTTCCTTCATCGAATCAAGAACCACAAATCTCTAATGGATAAATATCACACTTTCACTATCCATCAACCATCCTAGGTTTGGGTCACTTCCCATAAACTATCCCCTCATCACTAAGCACTCAGGGTCCAACTCCTGGATGGTTTTTACCAATTCCACCAACATATAAATGATAAATAAGCAATAAAAGTTCATTACACCATTGTAATCAGAAGAATCCACCAACCATTTAGCCAAAAAAGATCATCAATCATCATTCCCCCTTTAAAGTTTTCTCTCCAAGCTCCAAAATTTTCTTGCTGAGTATATATGTAATAAAACAAACTTTCCCTAAAGCATAATCCATCAAAAAATAAAACATCTATAGATAATTCACCCAATAATAATTTGAGAGATTAAATTATCACTAAGAGAATATTTAATGCAAGATCTTGTGGTCCGTTTAAATGAAAAATCCATCACTGAAGAATAATGAATCCAATATTTCATGAAATAGAAAAAAAGTTATAATTCCAACTCTTGTGTAGGGTAGTTATTATCATAGGGTTATAGTTGATGAGACATATAGGATACTACTTGATCCCTCTACATTAGAAAATCTCATAAACCAACACTTGATTCATTATAGTAAACAACATATCCAATCTTAGGCTCGAGAAATGTTAGGATCATAGATGTCATTAATATCTTCTTGATCACTAAGAAGGTCTCCTAGCATTGATCTATCCACTCAAAATTCACCCCATCCCCTTCTTGGTAAGTGATATCATAGCTTTATACCAAACATGATATGTCCAATATGAACTGTATGCAGTACCCTACCAACCCAAGGAAACTTCTAATTTAAACACATTTCTAGGGTGTGTAAGAAATCACAACCTCTACCTTTTTCATGTCAACAAAGATTCCTTCCCCAGAAATCATGTGCCCAAGAAAACATACCTATTTGATCCAAAAATGAAACTTTGAGATCATTAAATAGATCTAATGTGATCGTAGTTTACTCAGCACAATCTCTATGTATCTAGCATGTATCTTTGAGGTTTAGTGAGTACATGAGGATATCATAAAAAAACCACCATGAAAGAGTAAATATATGAATGAAATATGTTATTCACACTACCAAAAAAAGGATTTTAACAATGTTAGGATTTATCATCACTAGATAAAAGTACTAATAAAGGCCCCCTTTATTATCACTAGAAAAAGCACTGATAAAGGCCCCATTTATCAATGCTAAAAAGTGATGATAAAGGGAATGTTATCAGCGCCAAAAAAGTTAATAAATACCACCCCCTTATCAATGCTAAAAAACACTGATAAAGGGGGTCCATTTATAAGTGCTAGTAAAAAAATGTTGATAAAGACCCCATATTATTGATAGCAAAAAAGCACTTATAAAGGGGGTCCTTTATCAGTACTAGTAAAAAAGAGTAAATAAAGGCGGGGGCTTTATCAATGCTTCTTTACTAGCACAGATAAATGGTATATTTAATAAAAAAAATATTTCATTAAAAATAATATTTTAATATATAGAAATATTGATATTTATATAAATATAATATATAATTTTTTAAATATTATTTAGATAAGGCTAAATATGCATTTAAACTTAATATATAAGATATTTAGTAAAAAAAGATTATAAAATATTTTAAAAAAAATATTAAACAATAATTTTCTATTTATTATCGAGTAAAAGTAATTTAATTACAATTGGATGACATAAAAATTAAATAAATTAATGAACGATCTAAGATAAGTTGAAAATATTACTTTAAATCAAAACAAACATAACTTTTATTGAGGTGTCCATTTGGGTTCTAAAATGTATCAAATACAATCCTATGAATATATCTATGCTTTGGTGACCAGGTAAACCCTGGTCACTTTTTTTAAAGTCCAAAAAAGGCTCAAAAGGCCTCCAAAACTTAGTTTTTAATTAGGGTATCCTATTTTTTTAATATTTGATGTAATTTGAACCTCGTTTAATGGTGTTATATTGTCTTTATTTGTTAGAGACTGAATTTATTCCTAGGTTTTACATTTATATTGATATTATGGTTGTGAAGTTTTATCATTTTCCATAATGTAGTTTAATTTATATCTAAATATATGCATATTTCCTTATATTTACTTATAATAGATCAATTATATAAATATATATTAACATAAAATTGTATTTTTAAATATATTAACCATATTTAAATAAATATTAATTGTTTATTTCATTTAAAATAAACAATTTTCCATTTTATTTACCTTTAAAAATGCATTAATATTTATATATATACCTATATAAGAAAATGTGTATATATAAACATGTGTGTGTCAATAGACAAATATATATTTATGTGTATATTCTAATATATGTAAATTAAAACATATATATATATATGAATTTATATATTTTTATGTGTATGTGAAAAATATAAATGTGTACTTGTGTGTGTAAATATATGTGTATGTGTATGTGTGTGTCAATATTGTGTGTACATCATATATAGATGTATTTTTATATAAATATTCCATTATCATTAAATATATATTATATAAATGAATTTACAGTAAACCTATATGAATATATATATATAATGTTTATATATATATACATATATATATTGTTTATATATATATATTCATGTGTATTGATAAATATATATATATATATATATATTTATATTTATAATCTAATATATGTAATTGAATATTAATATATAATATATTCAAATAAATTTAAGTATATATATATATCATGCACACATGCACACTCACAAAAACACATATATTTTATAAATTTATTTAAAAATAATTATATTTATATATATATGAATAATAAATATATCTATAAATATATATAAATAAATAGAAATTATATCTTAATACACAATAAAACTAAGTTGGCAAGTAGTTAAGAGGTTTGATTTTTACATGGAGGTCATGAGATCAAATCCAAGCATGCATGTGGGTGGGTGAGAATATGTCTATCGTTATGGAAGGGGGTTACGACCCCTGAGAAAGGGTGTGGGTGTGGGTTGATTGTTTGGATACTAGAGAAAGGGGGTCTCAAACACTGATAAAGGGTATAAAAAATTATTTTTTTCAATTTTTTTGTCAGTTCTAGAAAAAAACATTGATAAAGTCACCTTTTATCAGTTCTAGAAAAAAGCACTAATAAAGGGGGTCTTTATCAGTACTAAAAAGGTGCTGATAAAGAGATACTTTATCATCACTAAAGAAAAATGTTGTTAAGAACTCCCTTTATCATCTCTTTTTTCTATTAATAATTAAATTTGGATTTTAGCCTCACTTTGGTAGTCATCACTTTAAAGAAATGATAAATTCCCTTTACAAGTACTGTTAAAATTGTGTTTTGTAGTAGTTTCATGAGAGACATGAACACCACTGATGCATTTTTTACCCTAAAGGCATGACATGATACTCATACATCCAATATATACTCCTGAACATTGTCTGTAACAGCCCAAGATTTTATAAAAAAAATATTCTTTTTAATTTTATTAAAGTCTTGTGTTGTACGCTACACCAAAAGGAGCTTGCACAACACGCATCCTTGACTTGCCTTGCATTACACGCAATCGCGACCTTCCTCGATAGCGTGTGTAATACGCAATACCGAGTTTCACTAAACAACGATATGCTATAAAAATATTATTAAAACTAGCCGTTATGAATAGTAATAACCACTTTTTGAAATCCAGTAAATCTTATTTTTCAAAATGAACTTTATTTTTTGATTCGGAGTATCGAATTTAGCCTAAGGTGAAATTTTGGTACTTTTCGGATAACTTTCATATTCTGATGAATAGTGAAAATTACTAAAAACAACTTTTTTAATCGAAATAATTAATAGTGATAAATAATTAATTTGAGTGGTTTTAAAGTATATTTAGAATATATTTTTACAATTTAATACAATGTTGGTCATTGGATGTAGTTTCACATTTAAACTAGACATAAACAAGTGTCAATCTTTTGATAGATATTGTTTCTTAAAAACACGCTATTTGTTTTAACAGCGGGATTTAATTATAAAATTAATGAAACTTTTATGTTATGAATTTGGTAAAATAGACTTCATTTTTGAATTCGGAATATGAAATATAGCTTGGGATGAAATTTTGGCATTGTTCTGAAAAACATCAATTTTTGATGAATAGTGAAACTACTAAGTGGTAGGTTAAAAACTGAATTTTTGCATAAAACTTAATTTTACCGCTTCTGTGAATGGAATTTCAAAAATCTGAGAGACACGGTTAATATCAAGGACTAAAATGTGGTTCAATGAGATGAAAATAATTTTTTGGTGAATAGTAACTTTTTACTATTTTTACCACGGTTAATAGTAAATAGGGTAACTAAGGGTAAATATGATATTAATATTACCCTAACACATGTCCTAATTCTATTGGACAAGTGTAATTCGACCAAAAACAAACTTAGGAATAAAATATGACCATTTAGGCCCACTTGGATTAGATTAAGACATTTATTATTAATTTATTTAAAGAAGGGTTAAAATAGTTAAAATCAAAGTTTAATAAGTAAATCATTTTTAATATAGGGTTATACATAAGATAAATTCAATTTTAAATATTCATTAGAAAGATAAAAAGATTTCCTACATGATGGTATTTTATTTGTAATTTTTAGACATCAAATAATATAATTTATTTATGACACAAAAATGATGCAGTAATTATCTTATTAATGAAATATTGACATAATTGATAATATAAATACCAAAATAAATGTAATTTAAGTCTTTTTATGAATTCCAATAATTTTCTAGGTTACTATGATATATTAGTGTTGATTTAATTAACTTGGTTCGAACATATAATTCTTTTATGACTTTCACAAAAATCATATATCAAATAGTGTCAAAATTGACACAAAATAGTTTTTAAATCAAATATTATATTATTAATTGTTATTTTATTCCTAAAAATCTAAGGTTCGGCCAAATGACTTAGATAAGGATATATATATTAATAATAAACAATTTGGGGTTCGTTTGGCATGTTATAGTAAGTGTATTAACCATATAGTGAAAGAAAACAAAAAGACACGGTAAAAGTTAAATTAATTAACTTAGAGTTAAATCTAATTGATAAGGTTAAAATAATACCCTAAACTTGTCTAAATCCTATTGGTTGATAGTATTTCGACCCATCCCCACTTTATCTTCGAAATAAGACCCTTTGGAACCATTATAAACCGATTTTGACTTTAATATAAAATAATATTTTGAGATATTCCTAAGGTGCCCCTCTCCTCCCCTATAAAAGGACACCTCCTCCCACTCCTCCTCACACAAATTTGAGCACTCAAGCTCGGCCAACCCCTGCCATTTTCTCCTCTACACTTCCCTAGCAACATCCTAGAGGTTCTGGTCTTCCTCAAAGACCAATTCTAGTGCCCTAAGAGGAGGTCTCAAAGAGGCACTTCAAAGAAGAGGTAATTACCGTTACCAATTCTTTCATCTTTATTTCTTCTTCCACTTCTTCTTCTTAGGTTGTTTCATTATGAAGTAATAACATCAGTATCACACATATACTGATATGTTATTATAAGTATGAAACAACCTTATTTCACCATCTATCCATCCTACGGAAAAAGAAATCACCGCGCGTGCGTACGTACGGAATACCGTCTCCACGCCGTGGTGTAATCTATTTTCCACCACCACCTTACATGGATGGGTATAATGGTGTAAAGAATAACTATACATAGTTATTACAACATCATATTTATTCTGATATATTGTATAATACACTCCAATTCAATTCAATATTTATAGAAATGATATCATCGCTCGTGCGTACGTACGGAATACCATCTCCACGACGCGATGAGATTCATTCTCCATGTTAACCATTTAAGAATGATTATAATGTATATATAAGAGATAATAATGAAATATATGACATTATAAAGCTACTGGATTTATGTATATATATACATATGTATGTCATCTACTTACTTCCATTTCAAGACTTCCATTTCAAGACAATAAGGAAAGGAAAACAGCGTTCATGCGTACGTACGGACTACCGTCTCCATGAACGGTGTTTTTCATTTTATTTATCTACCTATTATATATATATATATATACTGAATATATATGATATATAAATCATATTTTATATTCTGGAAGTAAGTAAATCATGATATAAGTAATAATTATGTCAAGAACAACAAGTCAAAACACCTACGATAAATGAAACGATTTTACCCAAAACGCTTCTTTAACATGGAATTTACAAAAGAACGGGTAATATAATGTCATAAGTGAACCATATATGATATCATAACAATTAATATGATTCTGTAATAAGTCAATAACATGATTTAAATCATTATACAGGAGGTTCGGACACTTACAAAGCAAGTCAGACCTAAGGTAAGGAAAATACCACAATCTCATTTTTATCCGAGATTGTTTATTCGTAAGTATTTACTGGGGTGTATTTTATCATCCACATCCATGTTCCCTCAATATGTAATATTGTTTCCATACACTTACAATAGTTTAAATCCAATTTTACCCTTCGGTGAGTTTTTAGTAAAGAATATGAACGGAATCTTTTGTCGTTTTTTTTCGTACGAGGTACTTTTTGACTTTTCCGACAAAAGTACGAAGAATGTTTTTTTTAACTTATACGGCATGAATGGATTTTTAAAAACATTATTTCCAAGAAGCTTCCTTTACAAGTTTTCAAGTTTATTTTTAATCAACTTCTTTTATTTTAAAGTTGTATGACATGTTATGAAAGGAAAAAAAAATTTGAAGAAGAAAGGATATTTTCCTCAAGAATGGAGTTCAAGTGTTTTATCAAAATTATTTTCCATCTAAGATAATAAAGGGTTCTGTTTTTATCCCTATTATTAAATTGATTTGATCATGTTGTGATGGAATTATTTTTATGAATTCCTTTATCTTATATGAATTGATTTATGATGTCATGATGTTTCAAGAATCCCATTTTTGTTACATGTGTTATACGATGATGTATGATTTATGATTATGTGGCACACATAAGAAAGGATTCATTATAAGATGGGTGGGACCTATATCTCCCTCCAATGCATTGGGTAATGATTTTATATCTCATGAGATAGACATGGCTAGAATGGTAGGTTATACCGGTTCAGTGAAACAGGACTGAAACGAGGATTACTCGATTCAGAAAGGGACTTTGTCCACTAAGATAGTCTTGGCAATGAGTCTTGACTAACAAGAAATGATTCTCTATGATTATGTGTGTATGCCACAATGAGTAATGTTTTAAGTAAGGGTTTCATTTCACTACTATGATTTATCCCATGTTATGAAATTATGCTCTCTTTTGCAGGTTAAGATTTCCAAAAAAATGTTATGTTCTTATGAAAATTATGTGATTGATATTTCTTTTGTTTACCCTTACTGAGCATTTGAGCTCACCCTTTTATGTTTTCTTTTCCCCAGGATATAAAGAAAGGTTTTAGGTAAAAAAAAGGAAGATCTTTGTGGGAGATTTTGAAGATCTTTCACCAGGATTAGAAGATTACGTTCCGAGTTTCCAAAGACACTAAACTATTACGATCCTTGTGTGTGTATTTTTGTTATGTATTAAGTATTCCGCAAAAGTAATGTAATGTTCATGTACGTTAGGCTTCGGGTCTTTACATTGTCTTAGGAATATCCTCCTATCTAACCCAAATATGATGGTATCTCGACTGTAGATTGATATTGGATAACCATTTAACTCATCGTAACTAATAAAACATGTAATAAATCCTCAGTAACAGTTATATATTATTCACCACAACTTAGTTTAGATCCTATAGTTCAAAAACAATTGAATTATACAATCCTCCTTCGTGAACAACACTGAAGCACCCTAGGGAGGTGTTCTTAGTTTGATAAATCCATTCATCTCAAAACCCAAAAGTTTCACCTACAATTATTTTAACTCATCTGGTGTCATATGATATGAAGTAATTGATCTAATTTATTATACTAGAAAAATTTCAATCTCAAATTCAACTCCTCTATTAGGAGGAAGTCTAGAGAGGTCATTTGGAAAGACATCCTAATAAAATTCTACTATAGGAGGTAAAAGGAGGAAGCTACCACTTTGTCTTTTATAAGAACCATGCCCACTACATGTGAATTAATAGATCTAAATTGACTTAGGTATAGACCTTTTCTACCAGATCCAACTTCCTATTCACTGGAAAAAATAGAATTCTCTCCCTTAGGTATAGTAATTGTCACTTCCATTTGATGAATCTCTATAAAATCTGGCACATGATATTGCTTCAGCATGTCCAAGAATAGTTCCTTAAATAAAAGGTCCTTAAAGGCCATGAATGTAATACACTCATGTATTTCTTCCTAGTTCATAACACCGTACCAAAAACTATAGGTTCTCTAGATAATAAAATCATCCATATTTACCCTTTAATCTTATAGGGTCTCTATTAGATTAAATATTCCCTCAATAACATATATCCAATCCCTATCATCCTATGGGACTCCAATTCCCTAGAAGGATAGAGGATACAAGAGCTATAAGTATTAGGTATAATCAACCATTATCCTATAAAATTTCTTATATTAAATATGAAATATACTTAACACTCTTAGTTACATCAGTTCTACCACCTAAACCATTGAGTATGTAAATGAGCATACTTATTTGTGTACTTCTGTATATCTGGTTGTGGAATAAGGGAATCCTCTTTAGTGGGAACATTCTGACTAACTTTCATCTATGGACCCTTCAAATGTATTCTAATATGAATTTTCTATAATGAAAAATAATCACTTATAACACCTATAACAACTCTATTAGGGTAACAACCTAATAAATTCAGAGGATGATAAGGTAAATTTAGAGGAAGAAATATCCTTGAAGGCTGCACACAATGATAAGGCACAAGCCTCCTATTACTACCCAAGGTATACACATTATCATTTGTTTTTAGAACCAATTATTTACAAGTAAAAATTTTAAAATATATATACAAATATTTTTGGAACCAATAATTGAGACAACAAATGATTCTAAGGTCCGGTGTTCCCAAAATTATTTTTATAAAAATATTAAATATATTTTATATTACGTACATGGGGTATTTCATAAATAATTAGAGATCTCTTAAAAGTAGTATCAGATCAAAAATATGAGACCAAAATTGAATCTATAATGTGAGGTTTACCCTAGGTGTAACCTAAAGTTGGTCGGTGTGAGCTCTTTAAATATAGAGATTTGTGGTGGGTACATTTAATTAAATCAAATAATTGATTTTATTTATATAATTAAATGAACTAGGCCTATTCATATATATATACACCATTATAAAAAATATTTAAGGCTAAATGCATAACCTCGGGACCATTGAGTTGATATTTCTTACACCCTCGGTTGGAGAATCAGGATCAAACAACAACAATCTTATAGATCCTAGAGAATCGAGGTGCAGTGAATGTAGTGACTTGTCTCTTTCATTAGTGAGCCCACTCTTCATTAGATAATGATCCAATATTGAGTTAAGATGCTCCATTTCATTATAATGCCCTATTTTATTAAAATATTCATCATGATTAATTCCTTCCCTTTTATATGGGTTAAATTTAGCCTTTGTAAGCGTCTATGTATCGGTTTTTAATTGATTATTAATTTAATCTTTTTTATTCCATGTTTCTCGCCCAATCTTCCCCAATTTGTATTCATTATTCAAGAATACTTTCTTAATTATTGTTTTATCTTTTTTTCATGTGCCTTTATCCCAATCATTCTTTATATTCTTCACCACTATCCATTAAGGCCACGATTTGACATTTTTGGGTGCGATCGAGAATGATTGAACCCCCCAGTTCCATAGTAGATTCATGTGCAATGAATGAATTAGAAATCAGAGGATATATTGGAATGATTTTTGGGTTTTGGTGATTGATTCATGAATCTAGGATCTAAATAGGAATTGGTGTGTAATGGGAAGTGTTCAAGGCACGTTCTAGCATTAGAAGAACCCTCATAGATCCAATTTTCAGTCACTGAATGGTCATAAATGATGAATATAGGATCTTTACTTCGATTTTAGGCAATAAATAATTGGGATTAGTAGTATAGGATCTGAATATAGAATGTCATATAATATCAATAAATTCCATAAAATCCTGACTACACGCCATTTACTTTGGAAAAACAAATTATATGTCGCCCCCTAGCTACGACAGCTAGGGTTTCTGGTGAGTTAAATATCACCTTCCATGTCGGACCCCACATGTCGTGTAACCCAGTACTGGTGTCCTAGAATTTTATCTATGAGTACACAAACATGGGCATAGGCAAGAACATTCCATGTATCCGCACATGGCTAGTTTATAATGACATGGCCTCAAGGACATGGGAAAAACACTATATGGGAGGACACTCCATGTATCATAGTACATAGGCATAGACATGTTTACATTAACACATTCAAGAACACATCTCAGCCCCGTTTAGCTGAGACACAACATGTAATCCACCTACATGCCATGTAGGGATACATGTCCAGTGATATGTGAATTAGAAAAGGCATGGACAAGAAACAGAGTTGGACCACAAGCTATGTGGTTCCCCTTACATGATGTGTACCCATAATTTCTTTAGAGGAAACCTATAACTCTTATATATCCTTCGTTTGGACTCATATTTTTGTTCATAGGTAGTTTATCCTTTTTTTTATTCTACATTGATTATGGTGGTGGTTTTCATAGTATATTTTGAGATATGATGTTATATTTTCAAATTGTGATGATTCTTTAGGCGGTACTCGATGACAACAGTGATTAGAGAAGATCATCATATTGGAACCCTCCTATAGTGACAGTGCATGGATCATATACCAATAGAGTGGAACTCTCCTACAAGACAAAGGAATGGATCCTCTATCTATCTAACACAATATTCGAACCCTTCTACATAGTCAGGGCATGGTCCATCTACCGCTAGAGTAGAACACACCTGTGGAGTCTGGGAATGGGCCTCTACCACTAGATTGAAACCCTTCTATGAAGTCACAACATGGGTACTCTAACATTATAGTGGAACCCTCCTATTATGATAGGGCACGGGTCCTCTATCTATATATATATTGGAACCCTCTTATTAGCAGTGGTCAAGGGTCTTCTATCTAGTATTAAAGTATAACCCTCCTATTGACATAAGGCATGGGTCCTCTATCTAACACTTGAGTGAAAATATCTTGTTGTACTAGGGCAAGGGTCCTCTACCAAGATATTGTGGCCCCTCGAATGTGAGACATATTGGTGAGGTATGTCTTGGCATGGATTCTTTTTTGATTAGATATATGAGATATTGATAATTATTGGTAGACCCTTTGGAACTATTGGAACAATTTCCTGGGTTGGGTTGTTAGATGAAGATCCCCTTTCTGTCTCATTTGGGATTATTTTATTGAGTATATATGTGTGTATATATATATCCATGTTTTTGTATTTTTTACTCTCCTGTTATACTTTGAGTTGTCTATTTTTATCATGTCGCTTACTAATCCCCCCCTCTAGCTTTCAAGGTATTCTACTAGGTATGTAAATACTCACCCTTGTATGGGATATACCCGCATGTTTTGTGTCTTATGAAAATGATAGATAGGTCTATGATGATTATAGAGAAGCATAAGGATACCCTGTTGCATTTGAACACATATGGTGGTCGTATCTAGTATCTATCAACATTTAATTTTCCAGTTTTTATCATGTGGGATATCTTTCTAGTTGGGCATGTATTTTTTCCTTAACTTTTTCGATTGAATTATCATAATCTTGTACTCCCTTTAGGTTTTACTCACATGGTTTATTCTCAAGATGTTTCATATTTTATTATTATTCCATTTCACTTCTACATTGATATGGTTGGGTTCATTATTATATGCACACTAAGAAAATGCATCACATATTAGTTATGTCTTTTGGCACTTGTTTCCAAACTCTATCCTATAAGGGTTGGCTTGAGATAGTTGCGGCTCTAGCCACATTAAGACAGATCATAAAATATTTGTATCAAAGTAGTTCATTCCTTGGGATGTTATTTGTAGTTTTCACCCTACAATTATTTAGTTGTGACTTAGGTAAACCGTGTTAAATTGTCTCAAGTCTGACCTTCAAGCTATAAAACCTAGTGTTGGTGTGGGTAGTCAATGTATCCATTCACCAGAGCTCTGAAAATCTACTATTCAACTCAGAATACCAAGACATTGGTTTAAGGAATACATGGTACATGAAACATATGGTATTGAGTCTTTGAATATCCATCTTGATTCATATCCCCATATATATATGCTCATCTGATCATGGTACGTCTTGATTAGATTTTTAGGATGCCTCTACAAAGACCACCAATCATGTCACCAATTTTTGAACATGATGATGATCTAATGAGTGATGAGGCCTAAATTCAAGGTAAATTGTATGATATTCTTTATCTATGTAGAAATTTATATGTTTCCCCTCCTGTTGAGAAAAATATCATGCCAGCAGAGCAAGATGAGGATGCTCCCATGCTTAGCAAACTTCGTGAGTTCCAGTGCTAGAGGCCGCAGAGGTTCCATGATGAGATTGATCCCTAGGTGGAGGATTATTTTCTAGAGTCAGTGATCCATGATTTTAGGATTATATAGACACTGAATGATCAAGTGATTTCACCAGATTATAGACTTTTCTATGGATAATTTGGGCACTAGTGGAGTCTAGTTACACAAGATGCATAATGATTTGACACTCTCATGGACCAACTTTCAGTAGCTGTTTTGTGGGGCGTACTACCCCTCATTTATGTACTCAGTTTGGATTAAAAATATTATGAATCTGCATCAGAGAGGGGTAATAATTTTATAGTATTTTGTGAGTTTTTCAAACTATACACAGTACTCCTCTGACATGATTTTGGACAACTACTTCCTAGTATGAAAGTTTGAGTAGGGTCTCCGTAGAGACATCTATGCTAGTGTGGAACCTATATGAATTTCCACTTATGATAGTGTTTTGTAATTGTTTTTGGTGATAGATATCTTCCTATTAAAGGTATACAATGAAAGTGGAGCTAGTAGTGTGCATCATGGGGCTGAGTCATTTGTAGCAGCTAGTAGTCACTAGTCGGAAGGATCTCAGCATAGGAGATCTTATATTGATTAGACTCAGAAACATGATAGTGTGGAACAAGCACCACCCAGAGGACCTGGTAATCCCATAATGGGGTTGTTTTATACATGTGATATGTGAGGTCATAGATCACCTAATTAATCAACCTAACGTGCTGGCGAGGGAAGTAAGATAGTAGATGGACCACCATGACTAAGGCAACACCTTGATCCTGGATATCCCAGGAAAGTACAGGGTGGCCCTTATAGAGGAAGGGCTAGTAGATATTTAGGTGGGTAATCGGGAGGAGGATTTTTGGGTGGTGGATGAATATATGAGCTCCTTTAACTACCACCACTAGGCATCCCACGTCAGGCTCAGGGAGCTGGCAGTTGGGGTCGAGGGCAGCTGTCGGACATGGAGGCGTATGACCCAGTGACACATGAGTAGTTTATAGTTATAATATTTGTTTATTATAGTATTTATCTAGTACTATTAGACACATGTTTGATTCATTTCTCATTCCATTTACTTCTTGTGTGAGAGCTAGAGATCCCAATTGAGACATTAGCCCATCATCTTTTCCTTGAGGTTCTTATGGGGAACGCTTCATCGATCACTTTTATCTTCTGGCAGTGCAAGATATCACTTGGTGGAGAGAGGATCTCATGGGACCTTTTGGTCATCATGATGGAACTATATTACATGATATTAGGTATGAATTGGTTTTCCATAATCTGAGACTAGATTAAATATCACTACAGATGATTCAAGTGCATTCTCACTAATGGTATGAGATTCTCTTTTGTGGGTAAGAGATATTTCGTGTCAAGATGAGTGGGTTTTTTTGAGTAAGAGGATACATCCCATCACCCATAAATTGGAAGGTTCATCCCTCAATGAATAAGGATATTCAAAAAATTTGATTCCTTAATTAATGGAGGATTTTATGGATGTCTTTCCTAAGGAAATTCTAGGACTAACTTTGAGGAGGTATATGGAGTTTTGCATCAAATTTCACCCCAACAATGATCCTATATCTTCTTTGGAATATCAGATAGACCCTAATGAGATATGTGAGATGAGGGGGTAGTTGGAGGACCATCTAGGGAAGGGTTTTATTAGACCCAATGTGTCCCCCTGGGCAGCTCCAGTGTTGTTAGTGAAAAAAGGTGGATGAGAGCTTGTTTTTTGGTGTAGATTATCATTGATTGAACCAAGTCATGATAAAGAACTTGTACCCATTTTCAAGGATTTAAAACCTCTTCAGATAGTTGTGAGGCATTATATGGTTCTCAAAGATTGATCTCAGTTCTGTATATCACTAGTTGAGAGTTTCTAAGGATGATATTCTGAATATGGCATTCCCATGTTGCTATGGGAAATATGAGTTCTTATTAATTCCTTTAGATGTGATGAATTCCCCCAATGTGTTTATGGATTTTATGAACCAGATTTTCTAGCCATACTTACAATGATTTTTTGTTGTCTTCATTAATGACATACTCATATAATATGTATCAGAGGAGGATCATGTAGAGAACTTGAGGATAGTCAAAGATTTTATTCTAGATAACAATCTTTATAGTAAACTCTCAAACTACTAGTTCTAGATTCATGAGGTTCACTTTATATGGAATTTTATTTTTATGCATGGATTAGTTGTGTACCTAGTGAAAATTGATGCATTGAAATATTTGGAGCCACCCAAGAGCATGGTAGAGGTGAGAAGTTTTCTTATCTTGGAGGGGATACTAAAGATGGTTTTTGGAAGACTTCTCTATGATTGAATCCCCTTTGACCACCCTGATAATAAAGAGGCATCCATTTACCTAGGCTGAGCAGTTTTGGAGATACTTCAAGGAGTTAAGGATGAGTCTAATGAGTGGATGAATTTAGATACTATCAGAGGAGGGTGTGGAGTATGTAGTTTATTAAGATGTTTTAGAAGTTGGGATTGAATACATGTTGATGCAAAGATAGTAAGTTATTACATATGGGTTGATGTATTTTATACCCCATGAGAAGAAATATGCAATAAGGCCCCATCCTTAAACATTACTTAATCTTGAGATATTTCAATAATACACATTGAGGATCTTTTCAGGTTTAGAGTTTTAGAGAATTAGATCATAAATCATGCATTACATTCCACATTTAAACAAAGTGGTTACATACAAGATAGTATTCATTTTTTCCATCAACGGAAACTTATTTTAAATAAAACATGGATTCTTTCTTGACACTTCCTTGACACTATCATCATATAATGTACCTTACCCTTGACCTGTGAAAAAAATTTCAAAAACATGGGATGAGCATAAAAATCTCAGTAAGGGAAATAAAAATAATGAAAGGAAACATTAGTACATGTATACCTAAGAATCAATGAAAACATACTTTACTCATAAAACATAAGCACGTTAACATACCTCATGAAATCATAAGATTTATGAATAACTCATAGAAATAATAAGACATAAAGGTAACTTGAGTCATTCATAACATTCTTACGTAGGGAGTAACCCTCATAGTTATGTTTGGAATACCCATCACAGTATATTCCCTAAATATTTTCGGAGAAACCTTAACATTGAACCCCTTAGCGTTACCCAATGCATTGGAGAGTTACATTGGGATCACCCACCCTTAGTTTATAATGGAACCACCCATCTTCATAAACAATTCTCAAGAACCATAACATAATCGTATAACATAAAAAATTCATAAAGGAAACATAACATTTACACATTTCAATCACAAGATATCAATACAACACATTGATATAATAAAAACATTATGAAAACCATTTTCAATACCAAAATAAAATAAAATTAAAAAATGGTATTTATTTTTCATTTATAAAAGTTATTTCTTGTAGAAGAATCCAAAACTCAAAAAATGATCACGGCGGCGGAGAAGTCGTTGTCGCCGCATACGTACGAAAAAAAACTTTCCCTTTTTTCATTTAGTAAAATAATTCATATAAAAAGATTTCTTTTGAATAAACGTAAAAGTAAAAGGGGTTTGTACACCGTATAAAATAAGGTTGTGTATAAAACAAAATATTCCTCAATGAAAGGAGATTGAGACGAAGTCTCATACCTCGTGTCCAACTTGACTCGATTGTTCTTTAAACTCCTGAATAATAAATTTGAGTTAATTTTTACTTTCTTACGAAAATTTTTCAAGTTCATTATTCCTTTTTATCACTTATTTCCATGTCATGAACATTATGTAATTATTTAAGTTAATAATGGTTGTTTTGTTGACCCTTGGCACTTGAGTCCAAAATAAACTTCTTTTAATTACAAGTTGTTCATGTGGTAAAATATCCATTATATCCAGAATTATATTCATGATGTAGATATCATATATATCATATATATCCAGTATATGCATGCATTTATAATATTACATAACATTTAGAGGTAAGAAATGAAATGCACCGTTCATGGAGATGGTAAGTCGTACGTACGCATGAACGCTACTTTCATTTCTATTTCATATTTAATGGAATTAAATCATAATGATATAAAGGTATATAATAATTCCAGTATAATATCATTAACTCTATCCTTTATACATCCCACATATGGAATTAACGAATCCAATCACTTTGAGGGGGCGGTAGTCCGCACTTCCTAAAATGAAGATATCGTGTTTACCCATAATGAAAACCATAAAGGTATGCCATAAATGAAAAATACAGAAGATTAAGGAAAACATAAACATGTTATAAATAATATATAAATATAGTGACATCTTAATGGCCACATTTTAATGTGTTAGAAGAATATTGAACAATCATCGTTTCGTGAGGTAGAAATTCTCCATCCACAGAAACAGTATGCTCTTTAACCATTAGATGTAGGTGTGTGTAAGTGTATCTCGAATACTTCTTATAAAAACATCCTAGTATATTGATGATACTGGTGTTGTTACAAAATAAATGAATAAAAAGATTTTATGGGGTTGGAGAAGCAAAATAAAACAAAAGAACACAAGTGAATACATTACCTTTAAATCGGGTGACTTCTCTTGGTTTGAACCAAAATGGTTTCTTAAAGAGATTTATGCCTAAGGTAAGGATTATATGATAAAGAGAGGTATGTGGAGAGATAAAATTAGTAGATATTGGCCGATCCAATGGCTTGATAGGTGAGTGTAAAGAGGTAGAGGTGGGGGACTTTTATAAGAGGAGAGGAGGGGCACTCTTGGAAAGTTATAAAATGTTACTTTATATTAAAATGAGTTTTAGATTTTAAAGGTCCAACACTAATATATTTAGAGGATAAGGTGATAAGGGTTAGAAATATACTCAACCAATAGGTCTTTGACAAGTGTAAGTCTTAGATTTTACATTATATTTTGATTTTATTTAAATCATTCATTAATGAGGTAATCGCTGCATCATCATGATGTCATAAATAATTTAATTTATATAATGTCTAAAAATTATAAAAAAAATACTATGATGTAGGAAATCTTTTTAGATTTCCAATGACAATTTATAGTCCAAGATATAACTTATTTAGACAAAATTAAAATTGTTTTACTTTGGTGTTACATACTTTGTTATATTTAACTTTCTTTAAAAATAAAAAGATAAAGTGTCACTATCACCCAAAACTGATTCCATGGGGTCCCTAAGTTTGGAACAAGGAATCCCATGGTCTGACATGACACAAACATTAGAATTAGGACACATTTTGGGGTCATTTTCTATTATTTTTATATTATTTTATTACCCTTAACTACCCGATTGCAAATTAATCACGATAATTAAAGATAATTACCGTTGTTACTATTCATACTTTCCAAAAACAAGAGTCCAAATTACATAATTTGGACCTTCTGATTCCAAATATGGAATCCATTTTACCAAATTTCAAACATAGAAATTGCAATAATTAATTTAAAAATAATTCTCATTGTCAAAATAAATAGCGGGTTTTTTTTTAAACAATATCTATAAAAAGTTTGGCACTTGTTTATGCCCAATTCCAAAGTGAAATTAATTATAATGACCACCATTAGATTAAATGGTAAAAATATATTCTAATTAAACTTTAATATGAATTAAAATTATAATCTAAACATATAATTAAATTATATGAAAAGCAATTTTGATGTAAAATGCAGTATTTTTCACTATTCATTAAAAAATGAACATTGTCAGAAAAATTCCAAAAATTTATCCAAAGTAAATTTCAATGTCTCAATCATAAAGAATAAGTTTATTTTGAAAAATAGATCTTATAAAATTTTCAAAAGATATATTTAAAATTGGTTTTCCATCAAAAGGTGGTAAAACAATCTCTTTAGAATATTAGAGAATTCTTTGCTTAAGATTAGATTTATTCTCATTTTATGCCTCATAAAACACTATATAATTCATAAATAGACATATATATTACCTGGGATGTTACATACTTCCCCCCTTTAGAAAATTGTGTCCTCGTAATTTATTTACTTATTGAATAAGTGGGGGTATTTATCCCTCATTGCTTATTCAGATTCCCATGTTGCCTCTTCAATCATGTGGTTTTTCCACAAAACCTTTACCAGATTAATCACCTTATTCCGCAATACTTGCTCCCTATGGCCAAGAATCTGGACTGGTTATTCCTTATAAGATAGTTTATCTTCTATCTGAACTACCTCTGGACTCAATACATGAGATGGATCTGGCATGTACTTCCTTAACATTGAAACATGAAAAACATTATGTACCTGAGATAAAATCGGAGGTAAAGCCACTCGGTCTGCAACTGATACAACTTTCTCCATAATTTTATATGGTCCAATGAACCTTGGATTCAACTTTCCTTTCATACCAAATCGCATCACACGTTTCCATGGTGAAACTTTGAGGAAGACATGATCACCTACCTCAAAAGAGAGATCCTTTCTCATGTTGTCCGCATAACTCTTCTTCCTACTCTGAGCTGTTCTCATGTGTCTCTGTATCAGCTGAACTTTTTCTGTCAACTCTTCTACCAATTCTGGTCCCATCAACTTTCGTTCACCCACTTCATCCCAAAAGGCTAGAGTTCAACATCGCTTCCCATATAATGCCTCAAATAGTGCCATCTATATACTGGAATGAAAACTATTATTATAAGAAAAATCAACCAAAGAAAGATGTTGGTCCCAACTTCCCTAATAATCCATCGAACAAGCAAGTATCATATCCTCCAAAGTCTGAATTGTTCATTCTGATTTCCCATCTGATTGAGGATGAAAAGCTGTACTAAAATTTAATTCAGTACCCAACGACTTCTGAAGGCCTTTCCAAAAGTTAGAAGAAAACCTGGGATCACGATCAGATACAATGGAGAGGGGGACTCCATGTAATCTGACTATCTCTTCAAGATACAAATGAGAAAGTTGATCTAGGAAAAAATTATCTTGTATAGCAAGGAAATGAGAAGATTTAGTCAAATGATCAACAATAACCCATATTGCATTATTACCTCAAGGTGTCTTCAGCAATCCCACAACGAAGTCCATTGATATATTCTCCCATTTCCACTCTGGAACTGGTAAAGGCTGAATCATCCCTTTTGGTAACTTCCTCTCTGCTTTAACATGTTGACAAGTCAAACACTTCACAGTAAAATCAGCAATATCTATTTTCATTTTGTCCCACTAGTAATACTCCCGAAGATCTCTATACATCTTAGTACGGCCAGGATGAACTGAAAACGGAGAACTATGAGCTTCACATAAAAACTCTCTCTTAAACTGTGAATAACAAGGCACACACAATATCTTCCCAAATCTCAAAACACAATCATTATCAATGTTGAATTAAGGCCACTTACCCTTCTGAACCATATCTACCTTTTTCTGCAACTCACTGTCTTGCTTCTGTGCTTGCTTAATTCTGTCTGATAGAGAAGATTACACTGATACCTGAAACAAAACAGAAGAACATCCTGCACCAACAACTTCTATGCCAAAGTTCATCAAATCCTTAACCAAAGTATCATGTTCCAAATGTAACATGGTTAATGAAGCATTACTTTTTTGACTCAAAGCATCAGCCACTTTATTTTATTTTCCCGGATGGTAATGAATTGTACAATCATAATCCTTGATTAATTCTAGCCATCTCCTATGTCTAATGTTCAATTATTTCTAAGTGAATATATACTTTAAACTTTTGTGATTAGTATATATTTCACACTTTACACCATACAAATGATGCCTCCAAATTTTCAAAGCGAAAACAACAGCGGCTAATTCCAAATCATGTATAGGGTAATTTACCTCATGAGTTTTCAACTGATGTGAAGCATAAGTAATTACTTGATCATTCTGCATTAGGATGCTACCAAGTCCTTTTAATGAAGCATCACTTTAGATAACAAACTCACCATTCCTGGAGGGTAGTTCCAAAATTAGAGCATTCACCAATCTTCTTTTCAGTTCCTGAAAAAATCATCACATTCTTTTGTCCAGATAAACTTAACACCCTTCTGAGTTAGCTTAGTCATTGGACTAGATAACCAGGAAAAATTTCTAACAAACCATCGGTAATAGCCTGCCAAACCAAGAAAACTATTAATCTCAGTTACATTTGTGAGTCTGGGTCATTCTTCCACAACCTTTGTTTTTGAAGGATCAACAGTTATCCCATCTTTAGAAACAATGTGACCAAGGAAAGAAATTTGTTGTAACCAAAACTCACACTTGCTGAATTTCCCATACAATTTATTTTCTTTTAAGGTTTTCAAAATAACCCTCAAATTCCTTTCATGATCCTATTTACTTTTAGAAAACACCAAAAAATAATCAATGAAAACAACCACAAACTTACCCAAGAACTCATGGAAAATTCTATTCATAAGGTCCATGAATACAGCAGGTGAATTGGTTAGTCCAAAAGGCATTACTAAAAATTCATAATGGTCATACCTTGTACGAAACGCAGTCTTCAAATCATCTGCTTCTTTTACCTTCAACTGATGGTACCCCAATCTCAGGTCAATCTTTGAAAAATATTGAGCTCCCTTGAGCTGATCAAACAAATCATCGATATGAGGAAAAGGATATTTGTTCTTAATAGTGATGTTATTCAAGTCTCTATAATAAATGCAAACTCTCATAGAACCATCTTTCTTTTTAACAAATAAAATAGGAGCACCCCATGGTGATGTTCTAGGTCGCATGAAACCTTTCTCTAATAAATCTTGCAATTGCTCCTTCAACTCTAAAATTTCAATTTGAGTCATTCGATAAGGGGGTTTTGAAATTGTCTTAGCATCAGGAACTAAGTCAACAATAAATTCAACTTTCTGATCTGGTATTATTCTAGGAAACTCATTCGGAAAAACATCAGGATACTCATTTGCCACTAGCACATCATTAATCTGAACAGTTCCTTTTTTTTCAACAATATGTGCAAGGTAACATTCATTTACATCTTTTACAAGTTTCTCAGCCTCTTGATATGTTATCAACAGTAAGGGTTCATTCTTGTACACAAACTGAAAGTCTTTCTAAAAAGAAACTTCTTTAGCTCTACAATTAATCTTTGCATGGTAAATAGAGAGCCAATCCATACCCAGGATAACATCAAACTCTACTAGAGGTAAGACAATAACGTTTGCAAGTAGGTTCTTTCCACGGATAAGGATAGGAAGATTATTATAAATTCTTTTTGCCTCAACATTTCCCCCATGTGTTTTTACCAAAAGTTCAGGATTCATTTATTGAGATGGTATTCCCAATTTACTAGAAAATTTATCCGAGATGAAAGAATGTGTAGACCCCGAATCAAACAACACATTGGCATAATCTGAGAAAATAAACAAAGTACCTGATACCACTTCATTTGATGGCCCAACATCTACTGAAGTAGTTGTAAAGGATTTCACAACACCTTTCTGCTTGTAGTCTAACTGCTTCCCATCACTCGAGCTCTTTGTCGGACACTTGTTTGCATAGTGACCCATCTCATTACACTTGAAACATTTCACTAACTGAAAATCAAATTTGGTCTTACCATCACCCTGATCTTTTTCAATGAAATCACGAGCCTTATGTCACATCTTACCACAACGGTAGCACTTTCCAAAATTCAGAAGACATTCCCCAGCATTCCTTTTACCACATTTATCACAAACTAGAAACTTAGTTTTCTTACTATCAGACCTCTTTGAAGGATTCTTCCCTTTCTCCTGCCACCTCAGTCTCTTATTATGTTGGTTTTTATAGAACACTTGATCATCAGCAAACTCCATTTCCACCTTCTCAGCACATCAAACAAGCTTTTCATAACTCTTGAACTCACGAGAAGCTAAATCCCTTTGATATTTTGGCTTTAATCCTGAGTAAAAACTATTGATTTTACTATCAAGTTATCGGATAAAATTTGGAGCATACCTTGCCAATCGAGTGAACCTTGCTTCATAAGCAACCATTGAGTCGTCCTCTTGCCTCAATTCCCAGAATTGTTTTTCCATCCTAAGTCGAATAGCCTTAGGAAAATAATTCTCAAGAAACATACCTTTGAATTCATCCCAGTCAAGAACATCAATCTCATCAGTGTCCCTAATATTTTTAACCATCGGCCACCACTGATCTGCTTCACCCTCCAAATGGTAAATTTCAAGACTAACCTTTTGATTGTATGAACACCCCATGACATCAAAAATCTTCTCCAGTGATTTAATACACCCTTTAGCTTGCAAAGGGTCATATGATCCTCTGAATGATGGGGTATGTTTCCTCATGAAATGTTCCACCATTGACATGTTCCTCTGTGGTTGATCTGACTGATCTCATGCATGGATACCACCACCATTTATCGCTTGAGACAACTGTTCCATTACTGCAAAAAACTGTTCAGTTCCAATTATGACCATCTGAGGATGCTGATTTGGAAGGTCATTTCCTTTGGTATGCCTTCCTAGAACTGCTTCCATGTTTCCTCTATGGAAAACCATTCTGAACAAACATGTCTTAGATGAAGCAACATGGTAATATTCAAATGCTATATCATTTCAATTTGACCATAAAAAAAATATTTTTGGATAATCATTTATTATGATTCTAACTTCTAAAGTTATCTAAACCGACCTCTGATGCCAACTATAAGGCCCCAGCCTTAAACACTACTTAATCTTGAGATATTTCAAGAATACACATTGAGGATATTTTCAGGTTTAGAATTTTAGAGAATTAGATCATAAATCATGCATTACATTCCACATTTAAACAAAGTGGTTACATAAAAGATAGTATTCATTTTTCCCATCAACAGAAACATATTTAAAATAAAACATGGATTCTTTCTTGACACTTCCTTGACACTATCATCATATCATGTACCTTTCCCTTGACCTGTGAAAAACATTTCAAAAACATGGGATGAGCATAAAAAGCTCAGTAAGGGATATTAAAATACGGAAAAGAAATATTAGTACATGTATACATAATAATCAATGAAATCATACTTTACTCATAAAACATAAGCACGTTAACATACCCCATGAAATAATAAGATTTATGAATAACTCATAGAAATAATAATACATAAAGGTAACTTGAGGCATTCATAACATTCTTACGCAGGGAGTAACCATCATGGTTATGTTTGGAATACCCATCACAGTATATTCCCTAAATCTATTTGAAGAAACCTTAATGTTTAACCACTTCGCATTACCCAATTCATTGTAGATCTATATCGGGCTCACCCTCCCTTATTTTACCATGGAAAAACCCGTCTTCATAAACAATGCCCAAGAACCATAACATAATCGTATCACATAAAACATTCATAAAGGAAAAATTACATTTCCACATTTCAATCACAAGATATCAATACAAAAAATTGATATAATAAAAACATTATGAAAACCATTTTCAATACCAAAATAAAATAAAAGTAAAAAATGGTATTTATTTTTCATTTATAAAAGTTATGGCTTGTAGAGGAAGCCGAAACTCAAATAATGGTTACGGCCGCAGAGAAGTCGTTGTCGCCGCATACGTACGAAAAAAACATTCCCTTTTGTCGATTAGTAAAACGCTTCATATAAAAATATTCCTTTTGAATAAATGTAAAATTCTAAGAGGTTTATACACTGTATAAAATAAGGCTGTGTATAAAACAAAATATGCCTCAATTAAAGGAGATTGAGACGAAGTCCCATACCTCGTGTCCGACTTGACTCGATCGTTCATTAACCTCTTGAATAATAAACTAGAGTTAATTTTTACTTGATTAAAAACCTTTTTCGAGTTAATTATTCCTTTTTATCACTTATTACCATGTCATGAACATTATGTAATTATTTAAGTTAATAATGTTCGTTTTTTCGACCCTTGGCACTTGAGTCAAAAATAAACTTCTTGTAATTACAAGTTGTTCATGTGGTAAAATATCCATTATATCCATAATTATATTCATGATGAAGATATCATATATATAATATATATTTGGTATATGAATGAATTTATAATATTACATAACATTTAGAGGTAAGAAATGAAATGCATTGTTCATGGAGACGGTAAGTCGTACGTATGCATGAATGCTACTTTCATTTCTATTTCATATTTAATGGAATTAAATCATAATGATATAAAGGTATATTATAATTCCAGTATAATATCATATATAATATCATTAACTCTATCCTTTATACATCCCACATATGGAATTAATGAATCAAATCACTTTGAGGGGGCGGTAGTCCGCACTTCCTAAAATGAAGTTATCACATTTACCAATAATGGAAACCATAAAGGTATACCATAAATGAAAAATACAGAATCTTAAGGAAAACATAAACATATTATACATCATATATAAATATAGTTACATCTTAATAGCCACCTTTTAAGGTGTTAGAAGAATATTGAACCATCATCGTTTCGTGAGATAGAAATTCGCCATCCACAGAAACAGTATGCTCTTTAACCATTAGATGTAGGTGTGTGTAAGTGTAGCTTGAATAATTCTTATAACAACATCCTAGTATATTGAAGATACTGGTGTTTTTACAAAATAAATGAATAAAAATAGTTTAGGGGGTTGGAGAATAAAAATAAAACAAAATAACACAAGTGAAGACAGTACCTTTAAATCGGGTAACTCCTATTGGTTTGAACCAAAATGGTTTCTTGAAGAGATTTATGCCTAAGGTAAGAATTATATGATGAAGAGAGGGATTTGGAGAGATAAAATGATCAGATATTGTCTGAGACAATGACTTGAGAGGTGTGTGTAAAGAGGTAGAGGTGGGGTCCTTTTATAAGAGGAGAGGAGGGGCACTCTTTGAAAGTTATAAAATGTTACTTTATATTAAAATGAGTTTCGGATTTTAAAGGTCCCAAAATGATATATTTAGAGGATAAGGTGATAAGGGTTCAAAATATACTCATCCAATAAATCATTGACAAGTTTAGGTCTTACATTTTATATTATCGTTTTATTTTATTTAAATCGTTCATTAATGAGGTAATCACTGCATCATCATGATGTCATAAATAATTTAATTTATATAATGTCTAAAAATTATAAAGAAAATACGATTATTTAGGATATATTTTTAGCTTTCCAATGAATATTTATAGTTAAAGATATGATTTATCTAGACAAAATAAAAAAAAATATTTCGGTGTTACAAACTTTGTTATATTTAAATTTCTTTAAAAATAAATAGATAAAGTGTCACTATCACCCTAAAGGGATTCCATGGGGTCCCTAAGTTTTGAACAAGGCATCCCATGGTCGTCCATGACAAAATAAGTAGCATTAGGACACATTTTGGGGTCATTTTTTATTATTATGATATTATTTTATTACCCTTAACTACCCGATTACTAATTAATCACGATAATTAAAGATAATTACCGTCATTACTATTCATAATGTCCAAAAACAAAAGAGTCTCAATTACATAATTTGTTCATTATTATTCCAAATATGGAATCCATTTTACCAAATTCCAAACATAGAAATTTCAATAATTAATTTAAATATAATTCCCGTTGACAAAACAAATAGCGGGTTTTTTTAAACAATATCTATGAAAAGTTTGGCACTTGTTTATGCCCAATTCCAAAGTGAAATTAATTCTAATGACAACCATTGGATTAAATGGTAAAAATATATTCTAATTACACTATAATATTAATTAAAAATATAATCTAACCATATAATTAAATTAGATGAAAAAGAATTTTTGATGTAAAATGCAGTATTTTTTACTATTCATTAAAAAATGAACATTGTCGTAAAAATACCAAAAATTTATCCAAAGTAATTTTAAATGTCTCAATCATAAATAATAAGTTTATTTTGACAAATAAATCTTATAAAATTGTCAAAATATAGATTTAAAAATGGTTTTCCGTCAAAAGGCGGTAAAACAATCTCTTTAAAATATTAGAGAATTCTATGCTTAAGATTAGACTTATTTTCATTTTATGCCTCTTAAAACACTATATAATTCATAAATAGACATAGATATGAAAATATATTATTCATTACTTACTTGGGATGTTACATATGAAACTCACGACCTATATATGGAAGTGGTAGTCTTTTTTATGAGGATGTTGAGGCACTATATTTTAGGAGAGAGCTTTGTTATTTACTCAGGCCATCAGAGCTATTGGTATGTATTCATGTAAATAGAAATAAACTTGAGGAAGAGGAATTAGTTTTAGTTCTACTAGGAATATGACTTTGAGATAGTCTATAATCTTGGTAAGTGAAACATGGTGGAATATTCTCTTAGCAAGAAGTCCCATACTAGTTTGGTGTAAGAGGTGTCGAAGTAGTTGGATTCTTTGTAGAGAGCCCAAATTAAGGAGTAGGGGTGGATTTTCTTTAGTCGATGGTGTTGAATCCTCTACATCTTCAGTGTTTGAGATAGTCCCAATTGGGGACATCAACTATGTTTTCTTCCATGACTAGATATCCTCAAGATATTCACCAAATGGATTTTATAAAGGAGGGTATCATGTTATCCATTTACAATGATTGATGGTGGTCCTAAACATGATGTAGGAGGATGTGATGATAGAGTTTCACACATATATTTTTTTATAAACCCTAGTGTGGTGGATATGTACAAATACCTCATACAATAGTTTTGTTGGGCTAGTATGAGATAGAGCATGGTTGACTTCATCTCTCGGTGTCTCAAATGTTAGTAGGTGAAGGCTGAGCATGAGGTTATAGAAGGTTTTTGGTAGCCTCTTTAAATAAAAGAGTTGAAATGGGATGGCATATACTTGTAATTCATGGAAGGGATTCTATAAACAGAAATAGGAAATGTTTCTATCCAGGTGATAGTTGAATAACTCACAAAGTTGGTGCACTTTTATATTATTAGGGAGCATGAGTTTGGTGGAGAGTTTCGGGTAATTGTATATATGGGACATTTTTCACCTTCATGGGGTTACCTTGAATATTATATCCAATTATGATTCATAGTTTACGTCACAGTAGTGGAGAGTCCAATAGGAGGTGTTTGGGACCTAGATGAGGATGAGTACAACCTTCCACCCCCAAATAGATGGGAAGATCGATTATGCTATCCATGTGCTGGAGGATATGATAAAGGCTCGTGTGTTACACTTTGGTTAGATATGGGAGGGTTAATTGTAATTAATAGAGATTTCGTACAATAATAGACGCTACTCTACTATTGGTATGGCACCTTTTGAGGCTCTGTATGAGAGACCCTGCATGTCACCCTTGTGCAGGACTGAGATCATTGAGGCATCACTTTTTTGGGCCATATATAGTTCAAGAGACAATAAATAAGGTCTATTCCATCCACGATTGGATTATTAAAACCATTAAAATGAGTAAATCTTATGCAGATCAATATTGTAGGCCCGTATAGTTTGATTAGGGAGACCACATTTTCTTGATATTCTCCTCACGATGAGGATTGAGAATATTTGGCTGGGTACACAATATATCCTTGAGGTTTATTAGGACATTGGATATCTTTCAGGTATTTTGAAAAGTTTCTTACTGCCTCAACCTACCCTCACAGTGGTAGATAGTTCACAACTTCTTCTATTTGTTGTAGCTGAGGAGAAATGTGTGTGACCCCATAAACATTTTTGACTAGGGTAAGATGTATATTGAGGATGGATTCAGTTCCATGGAGTACCTAGTGTCGATCGAGAATTAGTTGGAGAGGACCCTTCATAGATGGGTCATCTCATTGGTTCATGTGTTGTGGCACCATGGTGGGATGTAGGAGAGACCCTAAGAGTGGGAGATCCAGATGCGGCCTCATTATCCCAACCTTTTTCTTAGTTTTTCATTTAAAATATTAAAATATTAAAGGATTAAATAATGTAGATACCTTGTTTTTCCTTTTAAGACTTTTAAAAGCATCTATAAATATTTTTGGATCTAGGCACTAAGACCTACTATGATTCTGGGACACAGTGTGCACAGAATTATTTTTATAAATATATTACATATATTTTATATTATATGTACATAGGTTTTCATAAATAATGGGATATATATTATGTGGGGTATCTGATAAAAAGTTTGAGACCATAGATAAATCCAAAATGTGAGTTTTACCCTAGGTTTTACCTAAATTGATTCGGCATGGGGCTTTCAGATATAGAGACCGTTGGCAAGTGAATTTAATTAAAATAATTAAATAATTTCATTTATTTTATTAAATAAAATAGACCTATCCTCCTATATAAATACATCATTATATAAAATATACAATCTTATTCACACAAACTTGGGACCATTAAGAGGATATTTATTCTACCCTTTATTGGAGAATCAAGATCAAATGACAATGAGCCTCTACATCTAAGAAAATTGAGGCGTAGTGAACGTAGCGACTTCTCTCCATAATTGGTGAGTGTGTTCTTAATCAGTGAGTGATCCAATCATGATTTAGGACTCATAATTTATGGATTCTATGACATTTTATTAAAATATTTAGCATGATAAATTAATTATCTTTTATCTCTGTTAAAATGATCCTTTCCATGTGCCAATGTATCAATTTTTAATTGATTATTAAATTTATCCTGATTATTCCATGTTTCTCACCCAATCTTCTCTAATTTGTACTCCTTGGAAAATAATGTTTGTATAGTGATTATTGAACATTTTTTCTTATACCTTTATCCTAAAAATTATTCATGGTATTCATTATTATCCAATAGGGATATGGTTTGACATTTCTGGGTGAGATCGTGCATGATCGGACCCTCGGGTTGGTGGCAGATTCACATGAAATAAGTGGATCAATGATCAGAACAAATATTGGGATGATTTGTGTGTTTTTTGTGATTTATTTAAGAATATGGGATCTGAAGTAGAATTGGTGCAGCATGGGAAGTGTGTGAGGCATGTTCGAGTGTTGGAATAACTATCAGAGATTCGATTTCCTGCAACCAGATAACAGTAAACAACAAACAAAGTCTATTTACTTTGATTTTGAGTGAGAACAGGTTGGATTCACAGTAGAGGATCTGGATCGAGAACAACATAGTAGATCTATAAATTCTATAAAAATACTAACTACATGTCATGTAGTTCAGTAGAACACATGTCGTGTGGCACCCTGGATATGGCGGCTAGGGTTCTAGGTGAGTTAAATATCAGATGTTGTGTTAGGACCCTACACATCGTGTGACCTGGTGTGTAATCCAATATTACATAGTCATAGACATGGACAAACAAATTCCGTGTATTGTAAAATATTCAAAGTACACTAACATGGCCTAAAGGACACGGGCAGGACATCGTGTGGGAGGACACACAGTTTATCAGACTACATGGGAATGAGAAATGTTTACACGAACATGGCCAAGAACACTGATTAGACTCAGTTGGATAAGAAATGGAATATAAGGACCCGACATTAAACCTTAAATAATATTGAATTAAATTAATAATTCACATTGAGGATCTTTTTAGGTTTAGAGTTTCAGATAATTAGTACATAACTATTACATCTCAAAAGATTACAAAGTAGACACTTCTACTATGTTTCCACAAAATAAAAACTCCTAAAAAGAAACATGTCTAGTTCCATGTTTTAGATAGCATGACTTTTCCTTGATCTCATCCTTGACCCTATTAATCTATATGTCCTGTGGAAAACATTTCAAAAAATTGGGATGAGCATAAAAATCCTAGTAAAGGATACACAATTAAGTAAAACTGTAAGTTTTTCAAAACAACTAGTAAACCATGACTACTTTACCAAAGTAATACTTTTCACCTTTATGAAGTAGTAAAAACTCTTCACTGAATAAAATACCATTACTTACCCTTTTGTAACCAAAATATTACCATAAAACTTATATAAAGAACACATAACATATAAAGGTAACTTGGGACATAATCATACTTAAATGGAATAACCATACGGTCAACTTCCACACATACTTAATGGAATAGCCATACGGCTGACTTCCATACATACTTAATGGAATAGCCATATGAACGCCTTCCATACCCAATGCATTGGAGGTTATAACGTAACCACCTATCCTGGTATTCACGGCACCACCCGTCATATGGTTTATCACGTAACCACACGTGAAATGTTCAAGTACCATTATAAAATCATAAGACATAAAACAAATATAATGGAAAGAAAACATTTACACATTTTGATCACAATATATCACTTAAATATATTGACATAACAAATCCTTTATAAAAATCATTTTCAATACCAAAATACATAAAAGATTATATGGTATTTATTTCATTTTAAAAACATTACGGATTGTTGAGGAAGCCAAAGACCAAATAATACTCATGGCGGTGGAAAAGGTCGTTGTCATCGCGTACATTAAAAGAAAAATTCCTTTTTGTCATTTTATAAAACACTTTGTAGAAAAATAATCCTTTTTTATAAAATTAAAAGTCAAAGTGTTTTATACACCATATAAAATAAATCCTTGTATTAAAACAAAATATGCCTCAATGAAAGGAGATTGAGACGAAGTCCCTTACCTCGTGTCTGACGTGACTGGATTTCTCTTTAATCTCTTGAATAACAAACTAGTGTTAATTTATAATTTATTAAGAACCTTTTTCAATATTACTATTCCTTTATATCAATTATTTTCATGTTATAAGCATTATGTAATAATTTAAGTTAATAATGTTCGTTTTGTCGATATCTGGTTCAAAAGTCAAAAATGGACTTCTTACAATTACATGTTGTTTATGTGGTCAAAGGTTCATTATATCCAGAATGATATTCATGATTTGGATATCATACATATCATATATATCCATCATATAAATGTATTTATAATAGTATATAACATTTAGAGGTAAGAAATGAAATGCACCGTTCATGGAGACGGTAAGTTGTACGTACACATGAACGCTACTTTCATTTCTATTTCATATTTAATGGAGTGAAATCATAATGATATAAAGGTATATTATAAATAAAGTATAATATCAAATATAAAATATCATTATCTCCATCCTTTATACATCCTACATATGGAATTAACGAATCAAATCCCTTTGAGGGGGCAGTAGTCTGCACTTCCTAAAATGAAATTATCACGTCTACCCATAATAGAAACTATAAAGGTATGCCACAAAAGAAAAATACAGAAGAATAAGGAAAACATAAACATAATATAAATCATATATAAAATATATTGACATCATAATGGCTACCTTAAAAGGTGTTAAAAGAATATTTGAACAATCATCGTTTCGTGAGGCAGAAAACCGTCAACCACAGAAACAGTATGTTCTTTAACCATTAGAAGAAGGTGTGTGTAGGTGTAGATCTAATACTTCTCATAAAAACATCCTATTATATTTAATATACTGTTTTTGTTACAAAATAAAGTAATAAAAAGAGTTTAGGGGTTCGAGAAGCAAAATAAAACATAAGAACACAAGAGAAGACACTACCTTTAAAACAGGTAACTCTTTTTGATTTGAGCTCAAAGGCTTCCTTGGAAAGACTTATGCCCAAAGTGAGGCTTCTAGAAGTAATAGAGGTATGTTTAGAGACAAAATTGGCAGGGGTTGGCCGAGCCAATGGCTTGAGAGGTGTGGGTAAAGTGGTAGAGGTGAGGGCCTTTTATAAGAGGAGAGGAGGGGCACTCTTGGAAAGTTATAAAAGGTTACTTTATTTTCAAATGAGTTTAGGATTTTAAAGGTCCCACATTGATTTATTTCGAGGATAAGGTGATAAGAGTTCTAAATCCACCCATCCAATAGGTTTTTGACATGTTTAGGTCTTATATTTTACATTATCCTTTCATTTTATTTAAATCGTTAAATAATGTGGTAATCGCTGCATCATAATGATGTCATAAAAAATTTAATTTATCTAATGTCTATAAATTATAAAAAAAATCATGATGTAGGAAATATTTTTATCTTTCTAATGAATATTTATAGTCAAAAATATTACTTGTATAACCCACTTAAAATTGTTTTAGTAAAACAACTCATGCTTGTGATATTTTTATTTTAACATTAAATAAAAAGATATTAATGTCATTTTCCTACCAAAGTGGCTCCATGGGGTCCCCAAGTTGACCCATGGATTTTCTTGATCTACAATGACACATAAAATAATGGTAGGACATGTGTCAAGTTCATTTCATATTATTAATATATTATTTTTATCTTAAATTACACTAATTACCTCTAATCACGATTAAAAACTTAAAATTTACTATTCATCAAAAAAATTATTTTAATCCCATTGAACCAAATTTTACTTCTTAATGACAATCATGTATGTCGTATTTTTGAAATTCAAAACACAGAGGTGGTAAAATTTCATTTAAATGAAAAAAATCATTTTTTTAAGTACCACTTAGTGGTTTCACTATTCATCAAAAATTTAAGTTTTTCAGAAAAATACCAAACATTCACCCTAAGCTATATTTAATATTCAGAATTCAAAAATGATGTCTATTTTACAAAATTAAAAACATATAAGTTTCATTAATTAATTTAATAATTAATTCCCGCTATCAAAACAAATAGCATGTTTTTATGAAACAAAATGTATCAAAAGATTGACACTAGTTTAAGTCCCATTTCAAAGTGAAATTATTTCCAACGACCACTATTGGATTAAATGGTAAAAATATATTCTAATTTCACTTTAAAACCACTTAAAAAAATAATCTAATCATATTAATAAATTATATTAAAAGGAGGTTTTGAATTAAAAAACAACATTTTTCACTATTCATTAAAAAATGATCTTTATCGGAAAAATACCAAAAATTTACACAAAGTAAATTTTGATGTCCTGATTCTAAAGAAGAATTTTATTTGGTCCAATAGAATGTATAAGAGTGACCAAAACTATATTTAATGACGGTTCACCATCAAAAGGAGATAGTTCGACCTTTTAGTGAATATTAGAGTATCTATGCCTAAAATTGAATTCTTTTTCCTATTTTAAGCCTTTATCTTTTATTAGATAAATGTAAAAACATTTAAAAAACATATATAATCATATTATAGTTATTTCTATTCATTTTTTCCAATACAACTGCTACGTGTTAACTACCATTTAAAATAATATTACTATATTACTACTGTGCAACGTAAGATTTTAAAGAAACTCTTTGTTGCGTATCGGGTACGCTATCAAACATAGCAACCCCCTTTTAAAGTAAAATTAATATTTAATTCATAAATATTAATAAATATGAAAATGTTTTATTCTTTATTTACCTGGGAAATTACATGGAATGTAGTCCACCTACATGTCATGTTTGGATATATATATATATATATCTAGTGATCCATTTATTAGTAGGGACACCTCAAGAAAGCAGAGAGGAACCACACGACGTGTGGATCCCCTTACATGTCGTGTACCCCTACTTCTTTTTTAGTAACTTTTACCTCTCATATCTCCTTTGTTTGGACTCTTATTTTGGCACACAAATATCATATCCAGAGTTTTTTTCTGTGTATAAAATGATGGTGGCCTTCATGGTGGATTTTTAGATATGATGTGAGATGTTATGTGTGTGATGCTTCTTTTGATGACACTCTATGATAATAGTGATTAGATAAGATCATTAGAGTGGAACCCTCCTCTAGATTTAGGGCATGGGTCCTCTAACACTAGATTGGAAAACCCCTATGGGATTAGGGAATTAGTCCTATATCTATCTAACACTATATTGGAACCCTCATATAGAGTTAATTCATGGTTCCTCTACCAATAGAGTGGGACCCTCCTATGGAGTCAGGGCATGGGCCCTCTAACACTAGAGAAAAACCCTCCTGCAGAGTCAGGTCATGGGTTATCTACCATTAGAGTGAAAAATATTTTTGGAATAGTTCATGGGTCCCTTATCTATCTATAAATTGGAACCCTCCTATTGGAATAAGTAATGGGTCCTCTATCTACCATTAAAGTGGAACCCTCCTATTGTAATAGGGCATGGGCCCTCTATCTACCACCAGAGTGGAACCATCCTATTTTACCAAGTTATTAGTCCTATAAAAAGTGATTTTGGCCCCAAAACTCTATGGAATAATAACAAGCTATGTCTTGGCCTGAATTTTTTTTAGGAAGATGCATAAGATGTTGGGAATCATTAATAGACCCTTTGGAACTACTAGAACTATTTACAAGGTTGGGTTGTGTGATGGAGATCCTATTTCTCTCTCATTTGGGCTTCCTTTATTGATTATATATATATCTATGTTGTATGATTTTTTTACTCTCATTATATGGGTTGATCTTTCTATTCCTATAATGTCTCTTACTACTCCACCCTTCAACTTTTGGAGCATCCTATTGAGTATTTATATACTCACCCCTTCATGATATTTTCCTAAATGTGTCATATAACTAAATAAGATCATTGAGATACCCTAGTTCATTTGATCATGTGTAGTGGTCATATATGAGCTCTATCAGGATTTATTATTCCATTTTTTTAGGTTGGGATATATTTCTGGTTAGGAATGTATTTTTACCCTTTACTTTTCATATTATGTTATTGTACTCATGTGATCCCAAGAGGTTTTATATTTATAGTTTACTCTCTATATGTTTCATATTTTATTATTAATAATATGAACTTATTTATGGAGATGGTTGGGTATGTTCATATAGGTATACTAGGAAAAGGAATCCTATATTATTTATACCTTTCACACTTATCTCCAACCCCTAGCCTATGGAGGAGGGCTTGGGATAGTTGAGAATCAAGCCTGATTGAGTCAGATCATGAACATTTTTTCCTAAACATTAGTCACATTCATATACATATAACAACACGCATGCTGATGTTTAAATAATCTAAATATTAGTAGATTATATCACAAAATCACAAGGTACAGGTCATAAAATTTAACTTAAATAACTATAATACATAGTAAGAAACAAGTATATATATGACATGTAATCCTATAGAGAAATTCATGATTCATGAAAACACCCAAATCATATAAATTATAACAACACAACATACTCAAAACCAACATGAAACATTAAATGTACAACTATAGAATTAGTCCCATCCTTGGTAAATCAAAGGTCCAACATATAAGATTAGTCGGGAACATACGTGACTCCCATACCTGAGTTCCATAAATCCTAACTCTTTTCTACCTTTCCCCACATAGAGTCAGGAAGAAAAGGAAAGGAAAACCTAGTCTAATAACACTTTTTAACACCCAAACCTGAATCACCCAGTCCAAACTCAAATGCCACATAACCTTGTGAATTATTCCCCATATAATTGAAGATGTCGACTATGAGTAATGGTTCAAATGAAAAAGTGGTGAAACAATACCCTTGGTATTAAAAGTCATACATTAGAACCATATAAATAAAATAGTAATATCATAAAATAAAAAAGAAAAAGTAAATTATAAAAATTTTATAACAGATGACATGTGTTAAATCATGTTACTGTTTTTAGATATTCCTAAAACCCTCTTTTAATCATGCTTCTGTTGGGTTTTTTTGGGGTTTTTTTGGGTGAAAACTTTGTAAATTTTTAAATTTTTTGGGTTGTGCACAATTGGTGCATGGTTTTACCAAATATTACACCCTATCATGAAAAACTATTAAAATATAGGTAGTGATGATTTTCATGGATGGAGTATGGTTTGAAAAACCATGCACCCACTTAGGAGAAATTGTGAAACCCATTTAAATGGGTGCATAGTTTAGTCTTACCATGCAGCTCTACCCAAAAAATCATGCATATGAGATTTTTAATCTAAAATATTAATTTTAAAATCCCTAAACCCCACTTTTTTATAACCCTGATAGACATGTACGAACCATAAGTGATTTATTATTTCTTTAGATCTCCCAAGATTAGTTTTTGTCCCCTCAAAACTCTCCCAGAATTGGATCAAATACTAGGTGAATAGAGTTTGATCTTCTCCTAGTAAGTTTACTTTTCAAATTATCTATATCTTTCTCTCTCTCTTTTCATCACTAGGGGTTTTTAGATATCTATATTTCTTGGAGGATCAAATCCATGCTATTTTGAATCATAAACCTAGTCTTTATTCTCAGTTTCCATTTTCATCCTTATTCATTGATGAATCCTGATTAGGGTTTGTAGTTTGAGATTTTGTGATCCTAATGTAGGTGGTTCCATTTTTATTGTCTAATTTATTTAACCCTAAATTGCTTGATTTGACTAAATTTCTTTTAATTGAATATATTGGATTTGATTCTTTTGAAATTTAATTATTGAAAACTGAATTCCGTTGAATTGGAGTATTTGGATTTGAAATTGTATTTTTGGCAGAAAATTGGGAAAACCCCCAATTTCATTGAATTGGGGATTTATTGTGAAATTGTGAAATGGATATAATTTGGTGGAATTTAAATTGTGAAAGTGAATTATGAAATTGATTTTTGAATTGATTTCAAATTATTATTTGTGAAAAATGGCTAAAATTGTTTTGATAGAAACCTTTGGGTTTTATCTTGGAAAATGCATGTTTTGGTTAAAAACCTTTTTAGGTTTTTAAATGGAAAATTGGAATATTTGAAATTGATAATGGGATTAATTGTATTTTAAGCTGTCTTAAAGTAAATTTTCCATTGTTTATTTTATATTAGAGCACATGAAAGCCTTATGGAGTTAATGAGTAATTTGGAAAACACTATATGATTTAAAACTTCCAAGACATAAATATAGCATGTCACATCCCTAACAGGATGGTGATAAAGTCCTCTTGATTGGTGTCAAAGGGGGCATGTGTATAGACATATTTTTGTCTCACCTTAATTGTGTAGAGTCCTACATCCTAGAACTATCATACCTTTTTAGTCATATGAACTTTTTTCTCATTTGTTTGTATTTTAAATGAATATATTCCATTGTTGAAAACTATTTTACAAGACTTCTAATTTGTATAAACTGTTTTATATAAAATGTTAAAATAATCAATTTGTTTAAATTTTTTCAATCATTTGAAATGTAAAACATGATTTTTTTAAATATTATTTTGAAATTTAAAACCTATTTACTGAAAATTGAAAAACCTTTATCTACTTTATTAAATGCTAGAATATATTATGAAATCCTAAGTAATACCCTACTAGAATTTTAGCTCCCACAAAACCCTTACCTTTGGGTGTTTTTAGATTTTATCCTTTCAGGTTTGATTAGGGGTAAAGAACCACTTTTAGGTGGTACTAGATATTGATATGTGGATTTGGAGGGGTGTGTCCATTGGGAATTAGGTTTTTTAACTTCTTATTTTCTATTAAATTTTTATAGTAATTTGGGTTTTTTATACCTATATTAATTCCGGTACACTTCTACCTATGGAGTTTTCTTTGTTTGCATACTAATTTTTTATCTTGCATCTAGGATTTTTATAGAAATAATCATTCCCTCTTTCATTTTTCATGATGTAATGGTGCTAGTCACCAACTCATGGGGATCAAGAATTCCCTTCGGGCCATGTCAATGTTAGATCAATTATCGAGTTACCAGGGTACTTGGGATGGTTCGTGATAAAATGGTATTAGAGATCTAGGTTTAGATTCTTGTCTTGAATTCAGTATGAATTTTTTGTATTATTTTTGGGACTTAATAGGTAGTTATTATTGAGTTCTTGGATATATATCACCGCAATAAGCCTTAATCCACTATGGGTGGTTTTCGAAAGATGACTTGAGGATTAGTTCTAGTATTTTTCTTTTCCTCTAATTTGGATAGACTGAAATAAAAATATTATTGTCTATCTATTGGGATTAATTCCCCCATGTTGTTTATTTTGAGGGTTAATATGATTTATTCTTTTTTCTATTGATGTTGTGTAGAATCATGCATCTGATAATACATGTGAATAGGATCCAAGAAGAAGATGTTGATAAGCCTCAGTGAGTGAATACTCTCATGGAATCAAACCTAGTTGAGGTGATTATGTGTACTATCAAACCTCTAGGACAGGAAACAGTTCTAGTTCCCATTCAGGTTCTAGTTATGGAACCTTAGA
The DNA here is from genome assembly GCA_963277665.1 of Viscum album. Classification (NCBI taxonomy): domain Eukaryota; kingdom Viridiplantae; phylum Streptophyta; class Magnoliopsida; order Santalales; family Viscaceae; genus Viscum; species Viscum album. Next base: position 1,582,733,035 of record OY728141.1, on the reverse strand, counting down.
GGATCATTCTTTGGGATTTTTATCAGGAGTTATGTCAATAGAAACCACCAGTATTCTAATTCTCTAATGATTTAAAGCTAGTTGATGAATGGCTGACCAATATTGATCACTTTTTGAATTCTTAGAGACTCCTAATGAGATCAAGGTAAAGTTTGACTCCTTTATTCTGGAAGGACTGAGAAGAATATGGTGGGACACTATAGTGACAGTGAAGAAACTTGAGGGATTATATGAAAAGACTTCAATGATATTTTCAGTGACTAGTTCTATCTAGATTCAATGGTGATGGCCAATGATAGTGAGTTTTTCAAGCATGAGAAGGCTGAAAAGACTATGACAGAGTATGCAAACCATTTTGTTGAGATAGTTCAATTTACACCTAAGAGAGTATCAAATGAGAAGATGAATACCTAATGGTTTAAGTTGGGACTTCAACAGGATATTCATTCTCAAGTTTTTGTACTGAAGTTTCCTTCTTATGATGAGGTACTGGGTAGAGAGTTGATGGTCAAGATGGAACTGGTAGGAAATTCAGGTCTCACAGGAGTATCTTCATCTCCCAGTGGCAGTTCATTTTCCTCTAAGGGAAATCGGAATCATGATAAATCTCATGGTGGATCTCAAAATTATGGTTTTTCTAAAGCACCTATAGTGCTTCGAATAATACCTTTGATTTTCTACCAGTGTGGAATGTTGGGGAATTCAAATATGGTTTTCACTTAGTCACCCAAGTTATGTGGTTCTTGTGGATGCTTAGGTCATATACAAAAGTTCCTTTATGTTCATTACACTCCATGTAGTGGCATGAGATCTCCATATCCTACCAAAACTATGGTTAAATTATATGCTTCACATACAAAACGGTTCCAACCATAGACATCCATAATTAAGATTCTTCACATAGTAGAAGAGTCTCCAGAGGAATCAAATACGGGTCCAACAACCATGAGAGGTACTGTCACTATAGATTCATCATTATTGACTACTTTATTTGATACCGGTGCATCTCATTAATTTATTTCAACCAGTATTATTAATCCATTAAATCTTCCAATTCATATTTTATATTATGTGATGGATATTACTAAAACCCTTGGAATGAATAGGTAACAAGGTATATATAGTCCTGCATGTGTTTTCTCCTTATCATATGGTAATCTTTCTTAGAGTTTTTTGGTTCTCAACATGAAACATCTTGACACTATATTCAAGATGGATTGACTAATTTTTAATAAACAATGATTGATTATTATCTTAAATAGGTTTATTGTACTAATCTCGATGGTGTATGACATATCTTTCAAGGAGAATGGTACCCAAGGTCGAGTAGAGTAAGGAATTATTATCAAAAGTTTTGGAAAGTAATATCATCCCTCTCTTTTTATCTTTAGAGGTTATCTTTTATCGGTGAACTCCCTCCAGTTGTCGTCGAGTTTCTTGACATGTTTATTTCAAAATTCTTTATTTTTTCACTAGTAAGGTAGGTAGAGTTATCTATTGATTTATTTCATGGTACTAGAACAATTTATATTACATCTTACCACCTGAAACTAGATGAAATGAGAGAGTTTAAGACTCGATTGGATGATCTTATAGGTAAAGGCTTTATAGGCTTAATTAGGTCACCTTGTACAATGTTGATTCTCTTTTTTAAGAAATATGATGGTTCACTTCACCTTTGTGTTGATCATTGAAAACTGAATAGAGTCATGGTAAAGAGAAAATATCTATTTCCATATATTGATGACCTATTTGGCCAGTTGAAATGGGATAAGTGGTTCTTGAATATTTTCCTTCAATCTGGGTACCATCAGTTGAAGACAAAAGAATAAGACATTAGAAAAATTTCCTTTCACATTAGGTATGTCCTTTATGAGTACCTTTCCATGCCCATTATTAACTAATGATCTAATAGTTTTCATAGATATCATGAACATGATTTTCCCGGAATATCTTGATACCTTTTTAGTAGTATTTATGGATAAAATCCTAGTTTATTATAATTATTAGGAGGACTATGTGCATTATCTAAGAGCATTGTTGATTTTTTTTTGAGAAATTATAACCTTTATTCCATGCTTTCTAAATGTGATTTCTAGATTCATGAAGTAAAATTCTTGTGACATTTGGTGCTGAAACATGGAATTTTAGTTGATCCAAAAAATGTAAACGTTGATATGACATTTGAACAACCACAAAATGTTTTTGAGATCTAAAGCTTCTTGGTTTTAGCTAGATATTATCGTTGGTTCGCTAATGAATTCTCAAATTTAGAATCACTAATGAAAAAAATAACTTATAAGGGAGTAATGTTATCTTGGGATGAGAAATGTTAGAGTTATTTTTTTGAACTAAAACATCTTTTGAATATTGAACCATTGTTGACTCTCTCAGTGGTTGGGCATGGATATGTGGTCTTATGTGATGCATCAGGATCAAGTTTGGGTTGTGTTTTTATGTAGGGTTATTATTTCATTTCTTATGGATCTCATCATCTTAGTCCCCATGAGATTAATTATCTGACCCTTGACCTTAAACTTTCAGCTGTTATGCACACACTTAAGAGTTGTAGGAACTAACTTTTCTAATAAAGGTTTACCATGTTTTCAGAACACAATGTCTTGATTTGTATCTTCTATCAAAAATATTTGAATCTCTTATAGAGTCATTGGGTAGAATACATAAAATATTTTGAATTTGACATCGCTTATACCCCTGGGAAAGGGATTGTCATCGTAAATGCTTTGAGTAGTAAATTTACAACCCAATAAGTGAAGGAATCATTAGAAGAGTGAAACTTGATATATCTCTTTGCACGATTACATATTGGGGTCCAAGAATCAGGGGCCAATGTTTCCTTGTCCAGTGTTCAGTTGAAATATTCTCTCCTTGAGATGATCCTTCATGAACCACAACTTGATGATTATTTCTATAGGATTAAAGACTCTTTTTCTAGTGGAGATATTGTTGCTAAGTGGTTGTTCTCTAAAAGTGTATTTTATGATTTCAAAAATGCTTTATTATACTATTAGTGGTAAGGAAATATTTATAGTGGATTCCTATAACTCCCAATGGGAAGTGAACCCAAGAACCATGATGATGTTCTATGACATGTGGCACCAATTCTAGTAGAAAGTTATGAGATGGGGTATTTTCAATTTTTTCTCTCGTTTCAATACAAGCCAACATGTAAATGTTGAGCACCATAGGACTTTGGGTTTTCTTTAGTCACTACCAATTCCTACTTAGGGAAGTGGGATAAGATATCTATGGACTTTGTGGTTGGGTTTCCACATACTAAGAAAAAGAAGAATGTGATATGGGTTTCGATAGAATTAATGATGAAATAGGCTCACATTTTACCCATTTCGGATAGAACCAAAGTTTACATGTTGGAAAATATATGTGTGAAATATAATGTTCATTTTCACATAGTTCTATATGCTATAGTCTCTAATAGGGATCCTTGATTCACTTCTCATTTTTTAGAGTTCCTCAAGTGGCATGAGGATCTTAGGTTTATTTGATTACGACATACCATCCATAGTCAAATGGTCAGACAAAAATAGTTTTATATATTCCTGAGGATATGCTTCACACCATTGTTCTCAACTTTGGTGGGGCTTAGGATGATCATATGGGGATGGTTGAGTTTGATTATAACAATAGTTACCAGTTTGTGATCAGAATGGATCCTTTTGAGGCATTGTATCATTAACCTTGCAGATCTCCATTATACTGGTTGGCGGTTGGTGAAAGTTTCTTGGTTGGACTGATCTTGGTCCAAGAGATGGTGGAAAATATTTATTTTATTATTTAGATAATTTATACATCATAGATCTGGTGTAAGTCTTATGTTGATCTTCATCATAGACTGTTGGAATTATCAATTTGTGACCAAGTGTTCTTTAAATTTTCACCCTATTTGGGTCATCAATATCTTAGGAGGCAAGGTAAACTTACTCATTACATTGTGGAACCTTTTGAGTTTTTTGAGCTTGTGGGAAAAGTGGCTTACCATTTATCACTTTCACCACATATGATGTTGATACATAATGCGTTCCATGTATCTCAGCTCTGAAAGTATCTATCTGATCCATCTCATGTTCTGAGCTGGAATGATCTTGAGGTTGAACCTAATTTAACCATGACAGAACAACCAATCAGGATAGTTGATTCTCAAAACTAATTTACTTCATGGGAGGATGATACTGTAACACCCCAAGGTTTGAAAAATAAATTTAATATAGAATATAATTCATGAAACACTGAGTCTCTACAAAACATCACTTTTTTATTATAACCTATCCATTATACATAATTTTTCTTCCTATGTGTTTTGAATTTCTAAAAACAAACATACACAGTTGCAATCAGTAAGATATTTAGAGTCTGATAGGATAAACATACATTTTTGGTGAATAGTAACTTGACCCTTATGAATAGTAATGTACACTTATGAATAGTAATAGGACCCTTATGAATAGTAACCTCAACCATTTAAGTATAAATAAAACTTAGGCACCTTATAAATGAGAGTGAATATTTAAAAATTATTAAATAAGTGGAGGTATTTTTGTGAGTAATAAATATTTAATACCAATTTGAAATAAATAAATTTGATTGAAAATAAAATTTATTTTCATAAAATGTATTCATAAATAAATATTTTTTTCCTATTATTTTAGGATAATTTTATGAGACCTTGGTTAATTTATGAACCTGCTATAATATGAGTTTTAAAATTAAAATCTGTATTTTTCAAGTAAATATCGATTTTAATTAAAAAAAGTAATTTTCACATATTTAGAAAATTATTTTGATAAAATGGAGTACATTTTTGAATTCTAAACAATGAAAAATGGTTTTTTTTGAATTTTTGGTATTTTTCTAAAATACTTGAATTTCTGGTGAATTGTAAAATATGGTAATTTACGATATAAATATATTAGAACCTAAATACACTATTCCTTGAGTCGTCTATAAGGTAATTACACTATTTTAGAATTAAAATTCACTTATTAATATTTTTTGTCACAATAATCAACATTATTTCTTATCTTGATCAAAATAATAAAATAATGAATAATATATTCAAAAATCACTCCTCTCCTCCACCATAAAACTCACCCCTCACTCCCTATTCTCCTCACTCCTTTAAGCCTTAAATATTCTCAAATTTCTACCCAAATTCTTTTCCCTAGTCTCTACCCACATCCAATAGCTCTTAGTCTTTTGAAAAGACCAAAACCCCTTCCCTTAAGAAGGTTCTCAAGTAAGATATTTCAAGAGGTAAACCCTCTTCCTTTTTCTTTTAATTTCATTTTCAATTTATTTTCCTTTATTATAATCTTCTCACATACTCTATCCAAATAATCATGATAACTCTAGTATCAAATATATACTAGAAATATATCATTTCAATGGGATATCCTTCCTCAGACTACTCTCTCTCTCTCTCTCTTTTATTTTAAAACTGAAATTATCATTTGGGAGGTGTTGATTTACAACCTTCATGGACGACGAACCTTTGTTATTTAATTTTTCCTTCAAGGCTGGTCATGAAACCATTTTTATGGTTGAACTACGTTATAAAATATGTATTATTTCTTATTTAATGTTCTGAAACCAGTATATATACATAATACTAATTCATACAACAAAACTAGTTCATAATAATCGAAATATCGCCAAAATAATCAAAATGATTATCACTAATGTTATATCCAATAATTCATCCTCATACCATATATCCAAAGGAATTATATCACCATTTAATCATATTTATGTTCATTAGTATCATATAAATTCAATTCTATATAATTATACCAATTCCACATGAACTTCCATACTCATATACAAGTATATCGATCATGAAAACCAAGGAATCGAACGCCCCCAAGAGATAATAGTATATATTATAAATCATAAAAATCCTTAAATTAACTTAATATAATTTTAATAAATCAAATAAATGTTTATAAGTTTTATAATTAATTAATTAAATAATTAATTTGATTATCCTGGATGTTAAGGTCAAGTGCAGAACTCATTCAAACATAAGGTTTTCTACCAAAACCTCCATTTTCATTCAGGTTACTCTTTGTCTATCTTAATCCTAAAAAAATTCTTAATTATTATTATATAGTCCTAAAAATGATGTTTTAATGTTCTATATATTTTTACTAATCATAATCCTTCTTTATTTTATGTGGACTTCAATATTTTATAAATATATTTCTCAATTCTTCCCGATAAACAAGCTCGATTCAAGGGAACTTCTCAAATTTTTACCTATTTTCAGGTACACTCTATAATCTGTTTTAAGTCTCCATTATTTTTATAAAAGGACACATTTCAACATGGAAAAAATACCTTAGTTAATTTCTGGTTTTATGAATAAAAGTTCCAAAAGAACTCTTCTTTTCAAAGTAAAAGTACATTTCTCTTAAAAATTCCTCAATGATTTTATTAGAGTATTTTAGACTATTTCAACACCTATATTTAATTTTATGTCTTATTGAGGTTAATATATTAGGTTTATCATATACCATATTGTATTAAATGGTTTATTATTAGTTTTACTATGTATGTTCTATCTTGATACCATTCACCACACTGCTTAAAATGGTTAGTGATTATGTGTGCAGATTTGAGAAATTTATTTAATAGGTTCATGTTTTGATGTTTAGAACCTTTCATATGAGGATTTTTAAGTGATGTGTGGGGCCCTATATGTCCCCTCGATTAATTAGTAGGTCTCATGATACAAAACAGAATTGGGTTTTGTCCAAGGAATTACCCTAGTATTTTCAAACGTCTTAGCCGAGGCCTTGACAATATGTTTCATATGTTAGACATTATGAATTCCCTCATTATGGTATTAGTAATTGATAAACCATGTAATTATTCAAATATTATAATATCAATGGTTATGTTTCATTATTTTATGATCATTTATATGGCCTTATTTAATTGTATTTCACTATTTCCATATTATGCTCAAGTATATTTTTAAAGGCATGTGTTTTAGTTGTTCACCATACCTAGTGTTTATTTTAATGATAACTTCCATTGTATTAACTAACCTTAATGAGAATATGAGATCACCCCTTTCTTATATTTTATTTTCCCTTGGTTTTGAAGATGAATATTATGAATGAATTTCTTGGATAATATAGGATTCATAGATGTTTCCAATGGAATTACTACTATATATTTCATTTCAAGTCATAATGTTGAACTTACATTTTTATCTTGTTTTCCAAAACTGCTAAACTATTTGTTACTTTATGATATGACTTTATTTTAATCATTACAATTTAATAAAATAATTCACCTACTCTAAGAAGCTTGTTTTGTGGTGTTACAGTTGGTATTTGAGGATGTTTAGTAGAAAATATAGAAAATTGATTTAGAAAACATAGATTAGGGAACAAAACCCTAAGATAGACATTAAGGATAAATATAAAAGAACATACTAGAATTTAGGTAAGGTATATATTATGTTGATATTTCTAGTAAATACATAAATATTGGGATACTACTAGAGGATGTGGTTCTGGAACGAATGTACCTAGGAGTAAAAACTCTGACAAGGTGTTCTGGGCGTGACTCGAGGTAACCTGATACCCAACAACGGGCCTTACTGTGCATCCGGTTTGACACTCCTGGGGGGATATTCTTAGATAATTAAAATTTTCTATATAAACCATTATGAAGGATTAAATTTTAAATATTTCCTCAAAGAAACCTTGATTATGATTATGCAATTATACATGCATAAAAATTTTAATTTATGTTAAGTGTTTTTCTGGTTTCAAATTATTAATTATTATTCATAACCTAATTTAGTGTACGCTATTATTTAGAAATGATTTATAGTGGAAGGAAGGGAAACTTAATGAATGCACATATACCATGTTGGGATTTCCTTCTATGAAAGGTAATGATGCTGGTACAAGAGCTGTGATTGGTACTGAGCATCTTATAACTATACTAGGATAGCTTACTCCGGTTAAGAACAATAACCCTACCCATACAGATCATCCTGATCCAAAATATATAGGAGAAATGTTAGGACACTTTATGTGACAAAAACCTATATCATTAAATGGGACTACTAACCCATTCATAGCGGAGCAGTGGATAAGTTCTTTAGAGAAGATATTTCTCTCTATGAGATGTAATGAAAGGATGAAGGTTATCATGGCAGTTTATCATCTATTAGGAGATGTGGATCAATGGAGGTTTCTAAATCGAAACAAGAAGGAGGAGGAAGTGTAATGACCTGATCCCAGAATCCTAGATCCAGTGCATTATTTTAATACACTAGAATTATTACAAGGAATCAAATCCCGAAGGACCTATCAGTTTAGTATTATTAGAAACTAGATTACATACATGAAATTTACATTACAATTCAAAACAAAAAATGAAACATAGATAATTATTTTGTAATACATTATTCCCCTAGATTAACCCTACATATCAACTATAAAACACTTCTTGGCATCCTGGGAAAATAAAACATAAGAAATGGGTGAGCTCAGATGCAAAGTATGGTTAAACAATACAATAGAAGGTTTAATAAATAATAATAAACTTTTAGGTAAAGGTATGAAATTGAATCACAATACTTTTAAACATAATATTTAGAATAATATGGAAAAAATAAATAAAATAATTCCATTTAAAAATTCACATATATATTCTACTAGTCAAATATTTACATGTATTATCAATAACTAATATCATAATGATGTAATGCATAATTTCAGACATCATAACCATACCGTCAAGGCCTCGAGTCAATACCATACCTAACCATACTATTAAGTCCATGTGCCAAGAAACTATTTTGTCTCATGAGACCTACTGATGCATCAAGAGGCTATATTGGACCCCACTAATCACTCACTAAGTCTAATGTATTCCTCTTATGAAAGGGGTAAAATATAACAAAAATAAACATTCGTATTAAAACTAGCATACAATATCTAAATATATTATCCATAAACCATGAATGGTATAAAAGTAGCACATCCACAATCAAACTATTCATAATCCCTTTAATAAAATACAGTAAATGATATCATAAGAGATAAACCTCAATTGAGTATAATATCCAATAAATTATGTTGACGTAGATGAAAATACTCTATTAAAATCATTAAAATATCTTGAGGCAAAACCCATTTTCCTTTGAAATCATTTATTTAAAAGCTGCGCACTTATAAAAGAAGATATTTAAAAGGATATTTTTGAATCAATGTATCCCATACCTCTTGGATATATTTGAAATTAATTAACATTTTAAAACATTAATTCCCATTTAAATAAATTCTCAAAACCATTTTTCAAACATGGACATTAATGAGAAACATTTATAAGAATAAGTCATTAAAACATTGAAAATGATGTTTAAGTTAAAGAGTACTTTACATAAAACATTAAAAATATTACTTTTTAAAACATTTGAATTAAATTAAAAATAGTCATAATATTTTCTTTATAATACTTTATATACATATAAATAAATTTCTATGATAATTTCTAGAATATTGAAATGGATAAAGGATTAATTATTTAAACACTCAAAGCATCCCATACAAATTTGAACATTTAAATAAAAAATCCAATATATTAAAATGAGTCTTTAAATACCATGTATATAAATATATTAATGATATAAATATAATAGATTCAGTACATTCACCATACACAAGAAATAGGTAGTGAACATGGATTATATCTCATGAAAATTAAAAGTGAGATGGAATTCTCTTACCTTAGGTCGGATACTCTTCATACGTGTCTAAAACTCCTGTATAATGTTTTTAAACATATTATTAGCTAATAAAAATCATAATAATTTTTATGATATCATATATTATTCATTTATGAATTTATATTACTCATTTATTAACAATTCCATGTTAAAGCAACGTTTTGGGTAAAAATTACTTAGTTTATCATACATTTTTTGACTTGTTATTATTGATCATATTACTTAGATCATGATTTAATTAATTACAGAATGTATAACATGATTTATATATAATATATATTCATTATATATATATAATATATATATATATATATGAAATGGAATACTCTGTTCATGGAGACGGTAGGCCATACATATGCATGAACATTGTTATCGTTTTCTTATCATATTGAATGGAAGAAAGTAAATAACACACACAAACACACACACACACACACACACACATATATATATATATACTATTCTAGTGGAATTAATATGTCATATATTTCATATTTATTCAGTTTATACATTTTTATAATGAATCTAAAATGCATGTAATGGAGGGTGAATCTTATCACTGTTTGGTGATAGTAAGTTATAGGTACACACGAGTGACGGTATCATTCCTTTAATGGTTAAATGGTATGGAATTTAAAGTTATATTAATTATAAATAATAATTATCATGTCATATTAATTATGTATACCCATTATATTCATCATTATATCCATAAAAATAAATTATAGATGACAAATAGTTTACACCACGGTGTAGAGATGGTAAGTCGTACGTACGCACACATGGTGATATTGTTTTTCAGAGGATTGGTAAAAGGATTCATATGGCTATACCATAATCCTAAAAACATGTCAGAATATATTAGATGCTGTATTTATTACTTTATTATGGAAATAACAGTGCAAGATGAAGTAGAAGAACAAAAGAAATTGAATTGAATTTGTAAAACAATTACCTCTTCATCGAGTATCTTATTTTGATTTGCACAAAAGGACTCTTTAGGTTGGATTTATGCCTAAATTATTTTTTATAGGATACATTTAGGGAATTTTGGAGGATAAATGGGCAGGTTTATTCCAAACTAAAGTTCTGTTTATGTGTTAATAAAATAGAAGGAGATATTCCCTTTTAAAAGAGGAGAAGATCACTTTTGGAAACTCCAAAACTATTAATTTTATATAAATTTATTTTAGATTCAAAATATATATAAATTGAGTTATTTCAAGTATAAGATGATTATGGGTCGAAATAATTTCAAAATATTATTTTTTGAAAATTTACTTCACAAAAGTACCCTTATCTTTTGTGATTAATCCTTAGTTAAATAGTTTAACTCTTACCATATTTACCTGTATTTCTATAATATATAGTTAATATAGTTACTATAAAATGTAAAAAGAACCCCAATTGGATCATTTTTGACAAATTTAACACTATACTAGTTAGTTTGATGAACCTTATAGTTTTCTGAACTTTATAACATTTAATAAAATATTATTTTTTTTAATGTATCATTTATGTCAATTTTGATACTATTCAATATTTTCATTTTAAAAAATATAAAAACAATATTATAACATTGAATAAATAATTTAAATATGTCACTAACATGTTTATGTCATCTATAAAATTAATTTATGTCATTAATTAAGTCAAATTAATTTTATTTTAATATTTTTAATATCATTTACTTGATATTTCTATTGATAAAATAATTTATGTTTTACTATTGTGTTATCATTAATGGTAATTATTTAATTTCTAAAAATTATAAATAAATATATATGAAGTGTATAATTATTTAATATTTTTAAATAATATTTATAGTAAACCATATCACTTATATAATCTCATATGAAAAATTATATAGTTATTAAAATTTGAATATGACATTTTTAACTCGTCTTTAAATAAAATATAATAAATGTAATAATCTAAAAAAAGTGGCATAAGAAGGATCATATTTGAGAACTAAGGTATATTTTGGTTTAAAAACACTTATCCAATAAAATAAGGAAAATTTTTAGGGAAATTTTAAATTATTATAGTATTATTTTTACCTTTAATTTCCCTATTTACCTTTAATCGTGGTAAATAAAATTCAAAAGTTACTATTGACCAAAAAATTGATCCTATTAGACCATTTTATTAATATTTTTTACAACCATTTATTTCTGTTTTTTGAAATTCAATTCACTGAAGCGGTAAAATTATGTTTAATGTTAATCCTGCAAATGTGGCTAGAATGCGGGTAAAAGAGACGTTCAGAAGTTCAACAAATTTTTATATCTAATTATATTATAATAAATATTAAAATTACTTAAATTGAATTAATATATTTATTATTTATCTATTTTTACTTTAAAATTATTTTAAATTAAAAAAATTATTTAAATGAAAAATTTGGTTTTTATCAACAACGTAGTATTTTTCACTATTCCTCAAAAATTGAAACTTTTCATAAAAATACCAAAAATTCACCCTAAGATAATTTTGATATTCCAAATTCAAAAATGAATTCTATTTTACCATATTAAATTTTTTATAGTGTCTGGCATTAATTTTATAATTTTTCAAAAAAGTACATAAAAAGTAGTTCCTTTAAGAAAATAGTATTTCTAAACATATAACTATTTTAACAAAACTAGTACATTTCATTATAAATATGTAAAAACATTATAAATAACATTTAAAATTTATCTATAATTATTTATATTACTATATTTGATTGATAAGTTATAAATATATCGTTTAAACAATTATAATACTAAAGTGTTTCTTCACATAAACTCAATCTTGTGTGTAACGCAATCTAAGTCGGTGTTGAATACAATACAAGCTATTGAATTTCATTAAAAAGATTACATACTATGATATATTGAGTGTTACATTATCCCCTACTTTAATAAACTTTGTCCTTGTAGTTTTAAATTTCACTTTGAAAATAAAAGGTTGATACTAAAAAATACATTTGTGGAAAACCCACATGGGAAATAGGGTTAATAAAAGGTATTTTTTAAAATGAAGAAAGTGAAGTAAAAAAGTTACCATACATAACACATTAAAGGGTTACATGTAAGAAAACATGGACCTGAAAGAAAAATCTAACCATCATGTTCTAATGGAGAGTGATATATAACATGGTCATGATAAATTAAACAACCACAAAGCTAGAAGTTGATGATGATCTAAGGAACCATTTGATTCATTAGAAAAAAATATACTAGGAAAATATTTTTGGTTTTAATATCATTTACCTAGAGTTTAATAATTAATTTACTTCATAGAATTAGAACAAAAGGAGTCATACTTACTTGACAAGTAGAGTTCCATCCTTTAACTAATTTCTACTACAAACTAATATTTATCTCCAAATGATAATAAAATTAAAAAAATATTATATTAATATTAATTATATAGGGTTCCAAAAATGAACTTATACTTTATCTATCATACCATTTAAATAGGAAAAAAATTTCATTATACAAACCGAGATATCACATAGGCCAATGGTAAGTGATGCACCCTTTTTGACCTTCGGTTGTGGGTTCATTTCTTGTGACCTTTCTGGATGTGATGGGTTATCACCCGACCTATGGGTTGTCCTTTTTTTAAAAATATATTATTATAACATTCCAAATATAATATTAATAATTTTTTAAACCTTAATCAATACTATCCAATTTTCAACTTAATCCATTCTAACCTTTAGACTTATCAAAAATAATTTTATCCAAACTCACAGTCCAAAACATTATAAGGAAGGTCACATAACGTAATACAAATATTGTTTTCATAACATACCAAACATATTAATATATTCATCATGTAAAACATGATAATACCTTTAATTACCATAAAACCTTATTTAATATGTTCATGATTCCTTATTCCCTATGTAAAACATAGAATATAGGATATACTCCTTAAATCCAAAAAAATTGTAAACTCCAATAATGATGGAATAAACAAACCATTAATCAGTTCCAAGGTAGTCAATAATATCCAATATAATTTCTCCAAATCAATCAGCTCTTTATTCCAACACCATTATCTCAGTATTAAAAACATATTAAGAGTTGTCTTTCCCTCAACTATATATTTTCCAAAAAGTTTAACTTGGAACTGTGTCACTTTACTTTGTACTATAAAATCTCAAATACTTAATAAAATAGTACTTGATCATTATCCAATAGCATCATATGGGGCATATTCCTTTGAAAATTTGTACATTTATTCTTATAGTGTCACATCTTCTCATAGTTGAATCATTGTACATTGGAAACCTTTTTCTAACCATTGAAATCATGAACTTGGTGTCCTTTTTATTCACTCTTATAACAAATTATCATTTCCCTCAAACATTTACCAAGGTTATTCTTTCCACAATTATCACATATAGAAAAATCTTTCTTTCCCTTCTTCCCTTTATCCATATTTTTCTTTGTTATCCCCTTCTTCCCTTTATTCCCTTAAAATCCATAAAACTCAGAGAATTCATTTCTTATCTTATTAACACATTATATTATTTCTTCATATGATGATAATACATGGGAGAATATATCCCTTTGAAATGTTTTCTTAATACCATTAAAGATATGATGCTTCTTATCTTTCGATCATGTGTATTGGTGGAGTTATCATTCCTTCTACTAGGCATCATTTCTATAATATAGAATATATTGGATTACCTTAAAAAGTTGTGTACTTTGTATAATTATAAATATGGTATCGTGCGTAACATAAATTTATGCATCGCAAATATTTGAATCATAAACTCTGGTTACTTTGGGGGAAACATTACTTTTAAAATCCTTCATAATGGTAGGTAAATAATATATGAATTTTCCAAAGCATATCCCTCAGGAGTGTCAAAACAGGTGCACAGTAAGGCCCATTTTCATGTACCAAGTTACCCCGAGTCAAGCTCGGAACACCTTGTCAGAGTTAGTACTCTTAGGTACATCTATTCCAGAAACATGTCCACTTGTAGTAACCAGATAGGGATTATTTTCTAGAAATACCCACATAATATCTACAATACCAACATTTTAGTATGTTATTATATACTTATCCTAAAAGTCTATCTGAGGGTTATGATCCCTAATATACATTTTCTAAATCTAATTTCCAAGGTTGTTTTTTAAATTTATTTAATACAAACTGTAATCGCCGACCCCATAAGCTTAGAGCCGGTGCATTATTTTAATACATTTGTATGATTACAAGGAATCAAATCTTGAAGGACTCATCAGCTTATCAGTCTTGGAAAATATATTACATATATGAATGTTACATTATAATTCCAAATATAAAATTCAATATAGATAATTCTTTTTGAATTCCATTATTCTTCTAGCTTAACCCTACATATCATTCATAAAACACTTCTTAGAATCTTGGGAAAATAAAACATAAGAAAGGGATGAGTTCAGATGCTCAGTAAGGATAAACAATATAGCATAATCTTTCATAAATAAGTACAAACTTTTAAGTAAAGGTATAAAATATAAACACAATCCATTTATACATAATCTTCAGCAAAATGTGGAAAAAATAAATCAAAAATTTCCATTTAAATATTCACATGGATATTCTACTAGTCGAATATACACATATACAGTTAATAACTAATCTCATAATGATGTAATACATAATTTCATACATCATAACCATACCGTCAAGGTCTTATGCCAAGACCATACATAACCAAATCATCTGGGCCTCATTCCAAGACATTATTTTGTCTTATGAGACCTACTAGTGTATCGAGGGGATATAACAGGCTCCATCCATCACTTAATAAGTCTAATGCATTCCTATTATGAAATGGGTAAAACATAACCAATATAATCATTCTTATTAAAATTAGCATACAAAATCTAAATATATTATCCATAAACCATGAATGGTATAAAAGTAACATATCCATATTAAAACTATTCTTAAACCATTAAATATAATATGGTAAATGATATCATAAGAGATCAGACTAAATTGATTATAAGATCCAATTAATTATGTTTACATAGATGAAAATACTTTATTAAAATCATTAAAAATATCTTGAGACAAAACCCCTTTTTATTTGAAGTCATTTATTCAAAACTTGTGCGCTTATAAAAGAATACATTTAAAAATATATTTTTGAATAAAAGTATCCCATACTAATTTTTTAATTTGAAAAGTAATTAACATTTTGAAACACTCATTTACATTTAAATAAATCCTTAAAACCATTTTGAAAACATGTATATTAATGTGAAAGAATTAGAAAAATAAATCATTAAAACATTTAAAATTGTATTTTAGTTAAAGAGTCAATTACCTAAAACATTAAAAATATTCCTCTTAAAAACATATGAATGAAATTAAAAATAGTCATAAAATTTTCTTTATAACCCTTTATATACATATAAATAAATATTTATGATAATATCTAGAATATGGAAATGGATAAAGGATTAGTTCTTTAAACATTCAAAGCATCCAATACCACTTTAAACATTTAAATAAAAACACCAAATATCTTAAAATTAATCTCTAAATGCCATAATGATAAATTTATTCATTATATAAAATATAATAGGGTCATTACATACACCACGTGCAAGTTATAACTAGTGAACATGGCTTATATCTCATTAAAATTAAAAGTGAGACAGAATTCTCATACCTTAGGTTTGATACTCTTTATATGTGTTTGAAACTCCTATATAATGTTTTTAAACATATTATTAACTTATATAAGAATCATAATAATATTTATGATATCATATATTATTCATGTATTTCTTCATATTATTCTTTAATGAACAATTCCATGTTAAAACAACATTTCGGGCAATAGTTGCTTCGTTTATTGTACATTTTTTGACTTGTTATTCTTGATCATATTACTTAGATCATGATTTAATTAATTATAAAATTTATAAAATGATTTATATATCATATATATATTCAGTTCATATATATATATATAAGATAGATATATGAAATGTAATACACCATTCATGGATATGGTAGGTCGTACGTACGCATGAACGTTGTTTCTCTTTTCTTATCGTATTGAATGGGAGTAAGTAAATAAGACAAACACACACACACACACACATATTATATTAGAATTATTATGTCGTATATTTTATAATTAATCAGTATATACATTTTTATAATCATTCTGGAATGGTTGTAATGGTGGGTGAATCTTATCATGTCCTGGATATGACAAGTCGTACGTACGCACGAGTGACGATATCATTCCTTTAAAGGATAAATGGTATGGAATTGAATGGAATATTAATTATAAATAACCATTACCATGTCATATTCATTATTTATACCCATTATATTCATCATTATAATCATCTAAATAAATTATATATGAAAAACGGTTTACATCACGATGTAGAGATAGTAAGTCATACGTACGCATGCATGGTGATATTATTTTTCATAGGATGGGTAAAATAAGGAATAAGGATTTAAAATAATCATAAAAAATATAATAATATAATATATACTAAATTTATTACTTTAGTATGGACAAAAATTGTAAGAGGAAGTATAAGAAGTAAATAAATTGAATAGAATTTGTAAAACAATTACCACTTCTTTGAGTATCTTCTTTTGATTTGCACAAAAGGACTCCTTAGGTTGGATTTTTTCCCAAATTATTTCCTGTAGGATGAATTTGGAGAATTTTCTAGGATAAATTGTTGGGTTTTGATGAACTAAATGGCTTCATATGTGTGAATAAAAGAGAAGGATAGGTTCCCTTTTATAAGAGAGAGGAGGGACACTTTTGGAAACTCCAAAACTATTAATTTAATATAAATTTATTTTTAATTTTAAATAGATCCAATGTGAGTTATATATAGTTTAATATGATTATGGGTTGAAATTATCACAACCAATTATTTTTAGACAAGTTTACTTCATGAAAATAACCTTATCTTTTGTGATTAATTCTTAGTTAAATAGTTTAACTCTTATAGTGTCTACTTGTGTTTTTATACTATAGTGTTAATATAGTTACTATAAAATGTCAAACTAACCCCAATTGGATAATTTATGACATATTTAACACTATAATAGTTATTTGGTCTAACCATATATTTTTATGAAATTTATAACATTTAATAAAATATTATTTATTTTAAAGTATCATTTATGTCAGTTTTGATACTACTCAATATTTTCATTTTTAATAATATCAAAACAACATGATAAATTATAATAAATAATTTAAATATGTCAATAAAATATATATATTTTCTATAAAATTCATTTATTTCATTAATTAATTCAAATTATATTTATTTTAATATTTTTAATATTATTTATTCGATATTTCTATTAATAAAATAATTTATGTATCACTATTGTGTCTTCCTTAATAGAAATTATTTCATCTCTAAAAATTTTATATAAACTAATATTATGTAGATAATTATTTTATATTACAAAAAAATATTTATAGTCAACCATGTCACTTATATAACCTCATATTAAAAATGATATAGTTATAAAAATTTGAATAAGACATTTTTTAACTCTTCTTTAAATAAAATATAATAAATGTCCTAATCTAAAAAAATAGCTTAAAAAGGATCATATTTTCTAAATAATTCTGATTTTGGTCCAAAAACACATATCCAATAAAATTAGGACAAGTGTTAGGGTAATTTTAAATTATTATAATATTATTTTTATCTTTATTTAACTTTAACCGTAGTAAATAAAATTTAAAAGTTACTACTCACTAAATTTTTTTGATCATATTAGACCATATTTTTAATATTTATTACAAGAATTAATGTCTATTTTTTAAAAATTCAATTCATAAATGTGTAAGAATTATGTTTAATGTTAATCCCACAAATGTGGCTAGAATGTGGGTAAAAGAGACGTTCAAAAGTTCAATAAAGTTTTATATCTAATTATATTATAAAAAAGATTACAATTAACTACATTGTATTAATATATATATTATTTATCTATTGTGATTTTAAAATCAATTTAAAGTAAAATAATTATTTAAATGAAAAAGTTGTTCATTAAAAACAGTACAGTATTTTTCACTATTCATCAAAAATTGAAACTTTCAAAAAATATCAAAAATTCACCCTAAGATAATTTTTATATTCTGAATTCAAAAATTATGTCTATTTTACAAAATTAAATTTCTAATAGTATCTAAAATTAATTTTATTATTGTTCACAAAAGGACATAAAAAGTAGTTCCTTTAAGAAAATAATATTTCTAAACATATAACTATTTTAACAAAACTTATACATTTAATTATAAATATGTAAAAACATAATAAATATAATTTAAAATTTATTTATTACTATTCATGTTACTATATTTAATGGATAAGTTATAAATATATCATTTAAATAATTATAATACTAAAGTGTTGTTTTACATAAACTCAATCATGTGTGTAACGCAAGCCAATTCGGTGTTCCGTGCAATACAAGCTATTAAATTAATTTAAAAATATAACATAATGTGAAATATTGGGGTGTTATAGGAAGAAATAGAAGAAATTGAATGGAGGGACTTTAAGGAAATATTCTTAAAAAAATATTTTCCTCGAGAACAACGAGTAGATATGGAGAAAAAATTCTTAAGATTGAAAAAAAGAGGATGAAAGCATTGGGAAGTATGAAGATAATTTTAAAAGGCTAGAAATTAATTATGTGGACTAAATACTTAATTCAGGTAGTTTTATTGATCAATTATTTGATGGTTTAAAACCATTCCTCTGAAGGGAATTGGTTTCAAAAACTTTCTAATCATATGAAAATATAGTCTCATGTGCAATCAAGATAGATAAAGAATTCTCTAAGTCTTATAAATTAAAAAGAAATAAAGAAAATAAGAGGTTAGAATAGGAAATAATGAATAAAGGTAAGAATAAAAAGGTGAGTTTTCCAATGTGTGATACTTGTGGAAAGAAACACCCAAGGGCCTGATTAAAAGGAAAAAGAGTTTATTAAAAATGTGGAGAAAGAGGCCACCAATATCATGATTAAAAGGGAAAGAAAAAATATACCAATGTTCATTGCTATAATTTTAAAGATATGGGACATTATTCCAATGATTTTCCTAAGCATCAAGGAAACATTACCCAAAGAAGGCCAAGGGAGCATGGCCAAGATTATTTAGTCACAACTGGTGAGGTTGAGCTTCCTAATGATATAAGGGAATGTACTTTAATAATTTTTTCAAACTTAGAAAATGAATTATTTTATTATAGATATTTTCATTATTTTATATCTTCCGAGTTTTCCAAGAGAATTAGATATTTCCAATTTGGTTTAATAAAGGAGTTGTTAGTCAAAACTCTTAAGAGAAGTATCATTGCAACAAAAATGTGTCGATCAGTCCCCCTTATAACATATAAACGTGCTTTATTTGTTGAACTTATCATCATACAAATGATTTATTTGATATAATTCTTGGTATGAATTGAATTTCAAGTTATGATGTGAAAATATATTCCAAGAAGAAGGAAGTTACAATTTTTTAGAATGATGTAGAATCCATTATCTTTAGAGAAGAAACCACATCATTTGATTCTTATATAGATCAACCCCCAATATCTCTACTGAATGCAATTATTGGGGTGTAAGATAAAACAATGTCTATGGGTGAGGAAATAAATCTTCAAATTAAGGGTGTACCTATTGTGCAAGAATACACTAATGTATTCATATAGGATTTACCTAGACATCCTCCAGAGTAGAAAATTGAGTTTTTTATTGATTTAATCACTGGTGAAATGTCATTTCAAATACCCCTTATAGAATGGTCGTAGTGTTATTATTATAATTAATTAATTAATTAGAGTAACTGAGTGATAAAGGATTTATCCACCCTAACATTTCTCCTTGGGGATCCCCTATTCTCTTTGTCAAGAAGAAAGATGGATCCATGAGGTTGTGCATTGGCTATAGATAAATCAATTCTATTACAATAAAGAACAAGTATCCCCTACCTCAAATTGATGATTTATTTGATCAACTTGATGGAGCCCAATATTTTTTAAAGATTGAACTTCGATTTAGATATCATTATTTTCTTGTGAAGAAGTAAGATATCCTAAAAATAGCATTTTGAACTAGGTATGGTCATTACGAGTATACAATAATGCCTTCTGGACTGAATAATGAACCCTTTGTTTTCATAGATCTAATGAATAAAGTTTTCAAGGAATATCTTGATGAATTTTTTGTAGTATGTATTGATGATATCTTCGTATAATCCAAAATCAATGAAGATAATAATAATAACTTGCACATTATTCTGAATACTCTTATAAGAAATGAGTTATATGGGAAGTTTAAAAAGTGTGAATTTTGGCTTTAAACAATATCTTTTCTGGGCCATATTGTCTTTATGGGTGAAATATTAGTGGATCCTACAAATAAAAAGGTGGTTCAATAATGGCTTACACCAATGAACATAACTAAGGTATGTCTTTTTATTGGTTTAGCAGGTTATTATCGCATTTCATTCAGAACTTTTCATAATTAGCTAACTCATTAACCAAGATTAATTGTAAAGGGGTTAAGTTTGTATAAACAAAATAATGTGAAGAATTTTTGGAATAATTGAAGAAGTGTTTAGTGAATGCTCTAATATTGACTCTCCCATCGAGAAATAGTGGATTTGTGATTTATAGTGATGCATCAAAGAAAGGACATGGTTGTTTCTTTATGAAAAATGATATAGTTATTGACTATGCATCAAGGCAGTTGAAAATTCATTAACATAACTATCTAAATCATGCTCATGAATTAGTAACTGTAATATTTTCTCTGAAGATATGAAGACATTATATTTATGGTGAAAGATGTGAGATATATACTGATCACAAGAGCTTGAAATATATCTTATCATATAATGAAATCAACATGAAGAAAAAATGGTGGCTCAAGATACTCAAGAAATAAGATTGTTCCATACACTACTATATAGGGAAGGAAAATAAGGTGGAAAATGCATTGAGTAGGAAGGATCATGGAGTTCTGAATAAAATGAAGATTGAAAAGTATCCTATGTACATGGGTCTAGAAAGGGTTGATATGGGAATTATCAAAGAAGGTGAAGCATTTTTTTCTAACCATCTTTATCAGAAGGAATTAAATTTTTTTAATCTTATGATAAGAATATTCAAAATAAAATAAATCTATGAATGATGGGAACTTTCCAGATTTCATGTGTGTGGATGGAATTATAAAATTTTAGTAAAGGCTATGTATTCTCTCTATACCTGAGAAAAAAGGGAGTTATTAGATGATTCTCATAGTTCAAAGTTATCTATAAAACCTTATAGAACTAATATGTATATATATTGGAAAGAACATTTATGTTGGGACAACATGATGCATGAAATTTTTTATTATATATCAAGATGTTTATTCTGTCAACAGACGAAGGCTGAAAGACAACATCTTAGAGGAGTCATGAAACCTATACCTATTCCTACATAGAAATGGGATGAAATCACCATGGATTTTTTCAATTTATTACCAAAAACTCCATGAAGGAATAATTCAATATGGGTAATTATTTAACATCTTACCAAATCTGCACATTTCCTCACAATAAGGGAGGATTTTCCACCGGAGTGCCTTGAATGGCTCTATATCAATGAAGTTTTAAGACTTAATGTAATACCTCTATCAATTTTTTATGATCATGATCCATAATTTACATCAAAATTAAAAAAAAATTCTCTACAAATATTTGGATACTAAGCTTCATTTGATTACTGCTTGTCATCCTCAAACTGACGGGCAGTCAGAAAGGAAAATCCAAACTTTAAAAGACATTTTGATATCATATTCATTTGACTTTCAAGGTATATGGTATCATTATTTACCTTTGGTGTAGTTTTCCTACCATAATAGTTTCTATTCAAGTATTCAAATGGAACCATATGTGGCATTGTATGGAAAGAGGTGTTATACACCAACATATTGGGATAAAGTTGGTGAAAGAAAGATTATGAGCCCATATATTTAGAAGGAAACAATAGTAAATGTAAATAATATTCAATCCCATATCAAATAATCTCAAATAAATAAAAATATTTATTCTGATAGTTGATTAAGGATTAGGAATTTTAAGTGGGAGATCATGTTTTCTTAAAAGTATCGCCATGGAAGGGTGTTATAATATTTGGGAAGAAAGGGAAACTAAGCCCGGGGTAAATTGGTACTTTTGAAATTCTTGAGATAATTGGAGTATTGGATTATCATTTGGAAATGTCACCTACCCTCTCTAACGTACACAATGTTTTTGATGTCTCTTTGATAAGGAAGTACATACTAGACCCAACAAATGTACCCACCTCTTAAGGTATAGAATTGGAACCTAACATATTCTACTGTGAAGAACCTATCCAGATTTTGGACACTAAAGAACATGTGTTGAGGAATCAGATGACTTAGTTGGTAAATTTACTTTGGAAAAATCATAAAATTAAAGAGTCATTGTGGGATCCTGAGGAACTTATGATTAAGACCTACCCAAATCTTTTTATGAGGTAACATTTTGGAAATTTCAAGAATGAAATTTTTGTAAGGAGGAAAGAATATAATACCCCATGGTTTTATAAATAAATTTAATATAGAATGTAATTCATGAAACAATAAGTCTCTATGAAACAACAACTTGTTATTATAACATAGCCATTAAAAATAATTCTGTCACCTCTTTGTTTTGAATTTTAAAATACAGATATACACTGTTGCGATCAGTAATATATTTAGAGTCTGATATGATCAAATTACATTTTTAGTGAATAGTAACTTGACCCTTATAAGTAGTAATGTACCCTTATGAATAGTAATATGACCCTTATGAATATTAAACTCACCCATGTACGTATTAATAAAATATAGTCACTATATAAATGAGAGTGAATATTTAAAAAATTAATAATTAAGTGTTGATATTTTTGTGAGTAATAAATATTTAATTACAATTTCAAATTAAAAAATTTGATTTAAAATAAAATTAATTTTACTAAAATGTATTACTAAATAAATATTTTGTTTTATTATTATTTTAGGATACTTTTATGAGACCATAGTTAATTTATGAATGGGTTATAATATGAGTTTTTAAATTAAAATATGTATTTTTTAAGTAAATAATTATTTTATTTAAAAAAATTAAATTTCACATATTTAGACAATTATTTTGATAAAATAGAGTCTATTTTAGAATTTTATACATCGAAAAATTATTATGGTGAATTTTTGGGATTTTTTTAAAATACTTGAATTTTAGGTGAATAGTAAAATATGGTAATTTATGGTATAAATACATTAGAATCTAAATACAATATTGCATGAGTCATAGCTGATTTAAGAATACTTGGTTCTAATTCACATACACTTATTACTATTTTTTTATAAGAATCAACATTATTTCTTGTCTTGAGCAAAATAATATAATAATGAATAAGATCTTCAAAAATCACCCCTCTCCTCCACTATAAAATACACCCCTCACTCCCTCTTCTTCTCACTCCTCTAAGCCTTGAAGATTCTCAAATTTCTACCCGAATACTCTTATCTAGTCTCTCTCCAAATCCAGGAGCTCTTGTTATTTCTAAAAGACCAAAACCTCTTCCCTTAAGGAGATTCTCAAGTGGGACATTTCAAGAGGTAAACCCTCTTCGTTTTTCGTTTAATTGCATTTTCAATTTGTTTCCATTTCTTATCATCTCCAAAAATACTCTATCCAAATGATCATTATAACTCTGGTATCATATATATACTGTAATTATATCAATTTAATGAAATATCCTTCCTCAAACTACTATCTCTCCCTCTCTTTTATTTTAAAAATGAAATCATCATCCGAGAGGTGTTGATTTACAACGTTCATGGATGAAGAACCTCCATTCTTCAATTTCTCCTTAAATGATGGTTATAAAACCATTTTTATGGTTGAAACAGGTTATAAAATATTTATCATGTCTTAATTGATGTTCTTAAACCAGTATATATACATAATATTAATTCATATGACAAAACTAGTTTGTAAAAATCAAAATATCGCCAAAATAATCTAAATGATTATCACTAATGTTATATCTAATAACTCATACTCATACCATATAAAAATTTTAATTATATACACATTTAATCTTATGTATGTTCATTATTATCATATAAATTCAATTATAGATAATTATACCAATTCCACATGAACTTCCATACCCATATACAAGTATATTGGTCATGAAAACCAAGGAATTGAATGCTCTCGAGCGATAAAATTGTATCTTATATCTCATCCAAAATTCAAAAAACGAACTTAATAAGATTATAATAAATAAAAAAAAGTATATAATTTTCTCAATTAATTTATTTATTGATTTAATTTGATTATCCCTGATGTTAAAGTCAAGTGAAAAACTCATTCAGACATATGGTAAGGGTTTTCTACCCCAACCTCCATTTTCTTTGGGGTTAATCTTTATCTCTAGTAATGAAAATTAAATTATAAATTATTAATATTAACTCCTAACAAAATTTGAATGTTATATATATTTTTTCCAATCATAATACTTCTTTATTTTATAGGTATGTAAATGTTTTATAAATATCTTTCTCAATTCGTCCTGATAAACAGGCCCGATTCAAGGGAACTTCTCAAATTCTTACATATTTAAAAGTGCACTCTATAATCTGTTTTAAGCCCCTATTATTTTTATAAAAACACTAATTTAATCATGGAAAAAATACCTTATTTAATTTAAATTTTTATTCCAATATTTGTTCTAAAAGAACTCTTCTTTTCAAAGTAAAAGTGTATTTCTCTCAAAAATTCCTCAATGATTTTATTAGAGTATTTTTGTCTATTTTAACACATCTATTGAATTTATGTCGTATTAAGGTCAATATATTTTTTTTATAATATACCATATTATATTAAATGGTTTTTGATTAGTTTGATAATGGATGTTCTATCTTGATACCATTCACCATACAACTCAAAATGGTTAGTGTTTATGTGTAAAGATTGGGGAAAGTTATTTAATTTGTTCATGTTTTTATGTTTAAACCTTTTCATATGAGGAATTAATTGGACTTAAAAAGTGATTTTTGGCCCCCCTATATATCCTCGATGCATTAGTAGGTCTCATGATACAAAATAGGATTGGGTTTTAGTCATGGCCTTACCCTAGTATTTTCATATGTCTTGGCTGAGGCCTTGACAATATGTTTGAGATGGTCAACATTATGTATTCCCTCATTATGATATTATTAATTGATAAAAAATGTGATTATTTGAATATTAGAATATAAATTGTTATGTTTCATTATCTGATGATCATTTATATGACTTTATTTAATCATATTTCATTCTTTCCATATTTTTCTCAAGTATATTTTTAAAGGAATGTGTTTTTAGTTGTTCACTATACCTAGTGTTTATTTTTATGATAAGTTCGGTTGTATTACTTACCCTTACTAAGCATCTGATCTCACTTTTTTCTTATGTTTTATTTTCCCCAGGTTTTGAAGATGAATATTATGAATGACTTGTAGGGATAATCTAGGATTCATAGATGTTTCCAATGGAATTGTTATTATATATTTCATTAAAAGTTGTAATGTTAAACTTATGTTTGTATCTTATTTTCCAAAACTACTAGATTATTTGTTCTTTTAGGAAACACATTTCTTGTAATAACCCATGAGTGATTTCTCCTTCCTTGAGATCTCTATAGATTACTTTTTTACCCCTTGGAACCCTCCTTAAAGCGGATCAAAGCTAAGAGAACGACATTCGATCTTCTCCTAGGTAGTTTCCTTTTCCCATTATCTATCTCCCACTCTCTCTATTTTACTCTCTAGGGTTTTTTAGATCTTTGTGTTGGTTGGGGGATCTAATCCTGCAATTTTTAATCTTAAACCTCGATTTGATTCCAAATTTATGTTTTCATCATTCTTCATTGTCGAATCCTTATTAGGGTTTAAAGTTTTGATATTCTATGATCCCAATGTAGGTGGTTCCGTTTTGATTGGCCAATTTAATTTACCTTAAATTTATTGATTTGATTTAATTTATTTCAATTGAATATATGGTATTTGATTCTTATGAAATTTAATTATTGAAAACCAGATTCCATTGAATTTTGGGATTTTAATTTGAAATTACATTTTTTTCATAAAATTGGGAAAACCCCCAATTCCATTGAATTGGGGATTTATTATGAAATAATGAAATTAATGCAATTTGGTGGAATTTAAATTATTGAATTTAAATTGTGAATTTGAATTGGGAAATCGAATTATGAATTGATTTTAAATTATTATTTTTGAAAAATGGTTTAAATGGTTTTGATATAAACCTTTAGGTTTTATCTTAAAAAAGGCATGTTTTAATTAAAAACCTGTTTTTGTTTTTAAATGGAAAATTTAAATATTTAAAATGGAAAATGGGATGAATGGAATTTTAAGAAATCTTAAAGTAAATTTTCCATCATTGAT
Organism: Viscum album; assembly: GCA_963277665.1. Lineage (NCBI taxonomy): Eukaryota > Viridiplantae > Streptophyta > Magnoliopsida > Santalales > Viscaceae > Viscum > Viscum album. The sequence goes on along the minus strand of OY728141.1, from coordinate 1,582,705,713 downwards.
TTTTGTTTTATTAGAATACATGCAATCCTTATATAGTTAGTGAGTTATTTGGACAACACTCTACGATTTACAACATTCTAAAACATAAATGTAGCACGTCATATCCTCAATAGGGTGGTGATGAAGTCCTCTTGACCAGTTTCAAAGAGGAGATTTATATATAAAAATTTCCATGTCACCTTGAGTGTGTGAATTCCTATATCCTAGAACAATCATACCTTTTTAGTCATATGACAATATTGCTCACCTTTTTGTATTTGAAATGAATATATGCCATTGTTTTAAACTGTTTTACATACCTTCTAATTTATATAAATTGTTTTATATAAAATGTTGAATGAATCCATTTGTTTAAAGTATTTATATCATTTGAAATGTAAATCATGATTTTTTTAAATATTCTTTTGAAATTCCAAACCTATTTATTGAATATTGAAATCTTTTTATCTAGTTAATTAAATGTTGGAATCTATTATGGAATACTTGGTCAGACCCTATAAGACTTTTAGCTCAAACCCTACCTATGCCTTTGGGTGTTTTTATATTTTCTCGTTCTAGGTTTGAGCAGGGTAAAGCATCACATAGAGGTGGTTCTGATTTTTGATCCTTGGACTTGGAGAATCATGTCCATTGGGACTTGGGCTATTTACCTTCTTGTTTTTTCTGGTACTTTTTTGTAGTACTTTGGGTTGTGTATACCTATTTTAATTATGGTATACTTATCCTTGTGGAGTTTATTTTATATGCATATTGATTTTTTATCTTACTTCTATAATTTTTCTTCTGTAATTTTTGTGGAAAAATTCATTTCCACATTCATTTTGTAAGATTCCAAGTGCTAGTCTCTAACCTGTGGGGATCGGGAACACCCATCAGGCCACGTCAGTGTCGGCTTGGATATCAGGTTACCAAGGTACCCAAGCTAGTTAGAGACAAAATGGAAGGTATGTAAACTCATAAAAAGAAATAAATCAAGGAACCCCATCATGGAAGTTCAAACCAAAGTATAATAAAACAATGGTAAATAGATAAAGACATTGAGACATCACCATGGAGTCTATCTTGGTACCACCTTAAAAATAAAAACCCTTTATCTACAACTCCATATCATTAGGCTCATTCCCTTTTTCAGATCCCATATCAGGAAGTCTGTATTCATATCAAGATACTCATATAAGGTGTGAGTACACTACTGCAAAACTGACCTTTAACAGTGCTGGTATTTATTAGCACTAGAAAAATGCTATGAGAAAGTCCATCTTTATCAGCGCTAAAAGAGCACTGATGAATGGGGACCTTTATAAGTGCTAAAAAAAGCACTCATAAAGGGTACCCTTTATCAGCATATTTTTTAGTGCTGATAAACATTCACCTTAATCAGTGCTTTATTTTAGCATTAATAGAGGTTACTCTTTATCAACGCTTTATTTTTAGCACTGATAAAAGTTACCCTTTATGAGTGCTAACAATATAGCATTTATAAATGGTAACCTTTATCAGTGCTTTATTTGTGCAGATAAAGGTTAGGAAAAAAAATTAAAAAATAATAATTTCATTAATTAAATAATTATTGTTAAAAATAAATAAACATAAATATAAATTTTAAAAATTATTAAATAGTATATATTAAATATATAGATATTTAAAATGAATAAAATTAAATAATTAAACAAATAAAAATTTAAAATGACTAAATTAGGAAAAATATTAATCATTTTATTAATTAAATAATTATTGATAAAAATGAATAAATATAATATATATATATATAGATTATAGATATTTATAAATATTATATATTAAATTTAGATATATAAATTAATATATAATCAAACAAAAAAATTAAAAATGAAGAAATTAAAAAAATATTTAAAATTTTAGTAATGAAATAATTATTAATAAAAATAAGTAAGTATAATATATATATATATATATATTTATATTTATATTTATATTTATTTATATTAATTATAAATAGTAATAAATAATATATATGAAATATAGGTATATATAAAACGAATAAAATATTAATTAAAAAAATATTAATGTTTTATTAATTTTTAATGTTGTTTGATTTTTCAATTTAACATATATCAAACGTCATGTGTTTCATTGATTTCACGTACATATATATATATATATATGTAATTAATGTAGTTTATATGAAAACTCACACACAAATATATTTACAAAATATATTGAAACACATACATCTAATATATATGTAATTTATTCAAATTTCAGTATATTTTAGAATTTCATTTTTAACATGAAACATTTAATATATTATGTTTTTAATCAGTCAATTTTATATATTTATTTTTAATACTATTACAGATAGGGCATTCATTTTTAATATTTTTTTATTTTTTATTTTTTATTTGAATTTGAACATTTTATATTATTTGTTTATATATAATTGTTTGTTATGTTTTAGTATTTTCAATATGTATTCATATTTACTTAAATATATATATATATATATATATATATATATCCATATTTTTTTTATATTTTGTATTTAATTAATAAATATATCCATTTTTCAATATTTATAAAGTGCACTCATTTTGAGTTATTCAATTTCAATCATTTTTAAAATGCATGTATTTAAGATTATATATAGGCTAATAATGTTAAAAATATATTTGTAAATAAATATTTATAAATATATATAGATATATTTAATATATTTATATATTTATAATTATTATAAATATATAATTATTATTTTTTAAATAAGTATTTATATAATTATATATAAATAATTATATATATTTTATAATTATAAAATTATAATAAATTTATTTAAATAAATCCTTTATCAGTGCTAGAATTTTGGTGTAGATAATGATCCATATTTATCAGTGCTAAAAAGGGCTGTTAAAAACAATTCTTATCAGCGCTAAAATATTAGCACTGATAAAGACATTTTTTATCAGTTCTTTCTGAATGCTGATAAATCTTGAGATTTATGAGCACTTTTTTAGCACTAATAAAGATCTCTTTTATCAACACTTATCAATTTAACACTAATGAGAGATACCTTTATCAGTGATTTTCTAAAATCATTGTTAAAAGTGTTCCAGATCTATTTAAAAGAACCCTAACTAGTACTCACTCATCGTGATTTTGAAGTTCTAGCAGAACTCCTCTACTGCCAGTGCGACTCCACTACAATCCATCAGATAAATAACGTATAAAATCCAATGTTTTTTATTTTTTACTTTTCTAATATCATTGTTTGATCTTTTGGGTTCCATGTTTTACATTTTTGCATTGTTCTTAACCTTGCGAACCCTACATCTCATCTCCTCACCGCTACTAGTGTGACTCCTCAGTGAATTTTAATGTCTTGTTTACAAGACAAATATTTGTAGTTTAACTTCATGCAACTAGGATGAGAGACTCTGTTTAATTTAACTTCCTAATACCAGGATGAATTTGTGCAGTTTAATGTCATGCAACCAAGATGAGATATGTTGTGAAGTTTAATGTCTTTCTTCTAGAATGAATTTGTGTAGTTTAACATCCTATAACTAGGATGAGATACAATGTGTAGTTTAACACCTTACTTCTAGGATGTATTTATGCAGTTTAACATCATGAAAACAAGACAAGAGACACTATGCATTTTAATATCTTTCTTCTAGGATGAATTTGTGCAGTTTGACATCATAGAAGCATTACGAGAGATGATTTATGACCACTATGAAAAGTATTTCATGATAAATATTGTGTTAGTGTGGGTTTGGACTCATTCCTCATCCATTGTGGCCAATGTATATGCTCTGTTTTGTGGATCATCTTGGATTGGTTTTCCAAAATGGTTTTTGGATAGTGGAAAAATTATTTCTAGAATTGGATTTTATTTAAAAATATTGGTTATTATGTTGTCAAAAGTGGCCTTAGAGGAAGGTGGTTTGAAATTGAAAATGAAATAGTTGTTTTTGAAGAGAGAATACTTGTTTTGTTATGAAATTTGGATTTTCAGCCAGTTGTTTTGGCCAAAAATGTTTCTTTCAGTTGTGTTTTAGATTGATTTGGAACCTGATTTTATAATTTTTGTGTTATTTAGAGTATGCTTCCCAAAAAGGTCCCTGAAGTTTATAGTGGGTCTCACCCTATTTATGGTTCTCCTCATTTGTTTCTCATCTTCCGTGGAAATTTTGGATTATTAGAGGAAGTAAAGTGGCTTGAGTAAGTTGAGAATGTCTTTAAAGTGTTTAGAACTCCAAAAGCTATTAGATTTCATGTTGTTCTAGGTCTTCTTGGGGGGGAACTTTGGAAGAATGGGAGTTGTTTTCCCCACCAAGGATTCAATTTTGGATGATGTGGTAAGATTGTAAGTACCTCTTTGTCTGATGATTTATTCCAGAGGAGGTGAAGAAGAAGAAAAGGAAAGAGCTCATGAGTGTCCAGTAAGGTAAGTAGATGGTGAAGGATTATGTTGAACACTTCAAAGAGTTGGTTTCCTTATGTCTGGAGGTGGTGTCATAAGATCTGATAAAAGCTTTTCTTTTCATTAGGGGTATTCATCCAGAGATAAGGAGTGATTCATCTTCTCCAAGTATCCCCATTTTTAGAAGTTAGTGGAGGAATCATTTTTTGGCTGAGTTGTTGTAAAAGAATCATAAACACATTGGCTCATTTGTTGTCTCCCATGTTGGGGTGAGGATGTTCAAAGTTTCCTCATTTTTGTTTTGTGGTTGTTTCAAGTTCATATTTCATTATAAAAGTCTTATGAAATTATCCTTTCATAGTTCAAAAGGTTTTGTTTTTTTGAATGTGAAACTTTAAATGGTTATCCTTTCATGAATTAGTTCCCCTTTCTATTGTGATTATTCAGAGATCTCTATTTTTTGTGGAAATCCATTTTTTTCCTTGTGTGTGGGTTCATTTATATTATGTATTTTGATAATTTCTAATGTTGTTTCTAATGATGTAGTGTGTTGGAAGAATATTGATTTTTATTTGGCTTCATTGATCAATGAAGCCAAAACATGTATTGGTTATACATCACTCACAAATTTAAAAATAAAACTAAGGATTCTCTATACACTTCACTACTATTGGTCAACTACCACTTAGAATAGCATCAAACCTAAAATTTCTAACCAGTATCCTTAGGATGATCTCATCTCACACATGGTCACCACCATATGTATCATATTACCATTCAACATTCACTTTTCCATCTCCTCCTACACCCACTTACTATATTTATACAGCTTTATGCATCTTGCATCTTTACAAATAGTAAATGTGTGCAAAAAGATAAGGAAAATTGAATGTTGAATGGTGATATGGTATAGATGGTGGCGAGCATGTGTGGGATGATAGCATCACAGGGATGTCAAGTAAGAAGTTCAAGTTAGATTCTATGCTAAGAGGTAGTTTACCAATAGTAGTGAAGTGCACAGAGAATCTCTAATTTTGTTATTAGCTTATATATAGATCAAAGAAACACTTTGTAAATATGTAAAGGTAATGTTACAATATACTTTCTCTATTTTATCAAAAAATTATATAATGAAACATTGATTTAATTTTCATTATTCCTCATAGAGTTCATTTATTTTAAGAGATTTATGTCCATGTGCCATGCCTTTGAAGGAAGAGCAATGAAACTATCTCTACTCAATCATAGAGGTAATCTTGATGCTTCCATAGTAAAATCATTTTCCTTAGAATTAATTCATTGTTTCATATTTATGCTTAATTTATTTATTTTTAGTATTAATCACGTAATAATTGTTTTCTTAAAATTAATTCATTGTTTCATATTTATTTTTAATTTTATGTTTTCACAGGTGGATTATTTTTTTTCAGTTGGGGTGATCTGTCGAACTTTTATGCTTCTTCTCCCTCAGAACCTTTTCACCCCTGTAGTGTTGCATTTATCACTTTCTTTTGAGTTCTCTCCATTGCCTTTGTAGGAATAAAAATTCCACTACCTTTGCTCAATTAAAAGGGTAATCTTGACATTTTCACAGTAAAATCATTGTCCATAAAATTAATTTATTATTTCATATTTATGTTTAATTTATTTCTTTTTATTATTACTAATAATAATTGTTTTCTTATAAATGTTTAGTCTTTTTTTCAAATTGATGTGGTTTGTTTGAAGTTGCTCATGCAATGTTGGCAGTTCCAAAAAGAAAGCCAATGGAAATCATGGTAACATTTATAGTTAGGATTGTTTTTGAATGTATGTAATAATTTTTATTTATGTAATTTTATAAACCAATATTTGAAATGTTTATAATATAGTTTTTTTAGTAATTTTTTTGTAAATTTCATTTCATTTAAATTCTGTATTGGGACTTATTTTTTTATATCTGGTGTGTTTTTGCTATGTTTTTGCTGTGTTTCTAGTGCTTCTAGTGTTGTGGTATTCTATTACATCACACTGCAGTATGAACCTTTATTAGTGTTTTTAAAATTAATGATAAATAACACATTTATCAGTGCTTTTAAAAGTGATTATAAAGGAAACATTTATCAGTGCTTCTAAAAATGGTGATAAAGGTATAATTTTTCATCACTTCTATAATGCTAATAAAAATTATCTTAGCAGTGCTAAATAAAAGCACTAATAAATGGTACATTTATCACCACTTTAAAAATCAATGATAAAGGTTCCATTTATTAGTGATTTTGTTAGTATGGATAAATTTCCCTTTTATCATCACTTTTTTAGTGCTGATAAAAGTCATGGGATTTTAACATCACTCAAATTTTCATCACTTTTCTAATGCTAATAAAGGCCATTTCTAGCGCTGTTAAGGGGAAGTTTTTTAGTAGTGGTATAAACATAGTAGGAAACCACCAGTGTGTTCTTAATATAATGTGTAGAAATATAATAAATATGTGAAATTAAAAAAAAACTAAATGATAAGACAACCAATCAAGCATCAATTAATATTTAACTAAACATGATGCCATGAATCTTGACTCTACCTTCTTTAACACCATGAAGAATAAAACATTTCAACTAATTGTTAATACCCATGTTTCACCTTTAAGAAATAATTACACTCTTTCCTTTAATGGAATATCACACTCCACATTTATGAATTAATCATCTACCACACCTCATGGTCATTCCATTTCTTCATGATAGTATAAACACCTTACATGCCCAAATCATTGGAACCCTACTTGCACGCATAGATGTTACCCATATATAAAACATGCTAGATGTTCTAACTCATGCACCTCTTACAATTTCCCATGATCATTACCACATTGGATGAATGTTCCAAATTAATGAACAAATAAGCATGCTGCTCTAAGCTATGAGATATCAAACATGTCATCAATGCTCTCACTATAAGGTGTCAATTAGACATTCTAGAGCAAACTAGTCATTTTTATATCCATAGAAGAGTTACCAAAGGATATAAACACATCCAAACACAATAAATAACACAGAAAGCCACAATCATGTCATATCATATAAGGTTTCCATTGGATAATAACACATCCACATATAAGGTGTAACATAGAAATGCATAATATTTCACATTAAGCGATGTATCATGGGAAACACGGGAACCCACAAGAAAAACATAACATAACATTCCAAAAAATGACCTAAGTTATAAGGACCTTCTACCAAAATTATATTGATACCAATGGAAATATTTACTGAGATCCAATACCCAAATCAGTCCCACACACCAACCAGATCAATCCCACACACCAAGGATCAAAACAACGACCACTTTTAATGGTAGATTGAGGTTCAGTCCAAGGAAGGGTCGACCTAGAATCTCCAAGAGTTGATTGTAAAAAGTTGGGAATGAATCCAATAGGTTGGGGCCTAAGTTTTCTCTTAAATATTCCCTAAAGTCTCTCAAGGTTTGAGAGGAAAGGCTGGGAAAAGGCAAGGTTTGAAGGAACTCAGAAATTTATAGGCAATATGGGAAAACATGCATCATGGCATAGCCTATAGCGAAATTATAACACCATAATTATTTAAAAATAAATTTAATATAGAATTTAATTCACATGACCCTAAGTCTCTATGAAAAAACACTTGTTATCATAATTATTTAAAAAAGATAGTTATAACCTAGTCATTAAACATGATTTTTTCACTTCTATGAATTGAATTTTGAAAAATGGGTGTACATAGTTATGATCAGTAAGATATTTAGAGTCTGATAGGATCAACTTAATTTTTTAGGAATAATATGTTGACCCTTTTGAATGGTACTATTACCCTTATGAATATTAATATGACCCTTATGAATGGTAAATCATTCAAATGAATAGTAAACTTGCTCGTGAATGTATAAATAAAATTTAGGCACCTTATAAATGAAAGTATTATGTAATTATATCATAGTATAAGTAAATTTATATTTTAAAAATTGTTAAATTAAGTGTTGGTATTTTATAAGTCATAAATATTTAATTACAATTTTATAATTAATAAAATGATTTAAAAAAAAAATTTCATAAAATGTATTCATAATTCAATATTTTATTACATAATGATTTAATTATAATTTAACGATACCTTAGTTAATTTTTAGAGTGTTATAATTTAGTTATAATTTTAAAAACTCTATTTTTCATGTAAATGATGAATTTAATTAAAAATTAAATTTATCATATTTAAAAAATAATTTTGATAAAATGGAGTTCATTTTGGAATTATAAACCTCAAAAAAAAGGTTAATCTGAATTTTTGATATTTTTATAAAATACTTGATTTTTTGGTAAATAGTAAAATATGATAATTTACGATAAATGCTAAATATATGATTTATTGGGTCATAGGTGATGTATGGTTGATGTAAGACCATAATATCAAAGTATCCTTTATCATTTTAATATATTTGATGATAATTATCAATATATTCATATTCTTGAGCCAAAATAATAAACAAATGAATAAAATATTCAAAAATTACCCCTCTCCTCTACTATAAATACCATCCCTCACCCCCTCTTCTCATCACACCTCTTTGCCTTAAAACATTTCAAAATTATTCCCAAATCCTTTTCCCTAGTCTCTACCCCACATCTAGGATCTCTTTGTCTTACCAAAAGACTAAAACCAATCCTTTTAAGGGGGTTCTCAAGGAGGAGTTTTTAAGAGGATGTTAATGTTAAGTTCAAAACACATTCAGACATAAGATAAGGGTTATCTCAACTCGCTTTCATTTCCATGAGATATGACTTACAGACCACTATTTCTTGTGTGTGGTGTATGTATATTCCCTATTGATGTTTCATATCATGAATCACTTTATTTTAATGTTATTTAATGTCTTATTTTATGATCAATAATTTTATGGGGCATATGGTTCAACTGTTTGCAAAGTTGTAGGGTTTATAACTAAACATCCATTTTCTTCTAGGTTACTCTTTTTCTCTCTTTCCAAAAATTAAATTCTTAATTATTCTTATTTACTCATCATAATTTTTTTTGAATGTTCTATATATTTGTGCCAATAAGAATCTTTCTTTCTTTGATGGTGAGTTACATGTTTTAAAAGGATTTTTCTCAAATTCTTCCTGATAAATAAGCCCGATTCAAGGGAACATATCGAATTCTTAACTATTTTCAAGTTCACTCTATAATCTATTTAAGCCAACATTATTTTTCTGAAATCACTCATTTTATTATGAAAAAACTATCTTAGTTCACTTCTGGTATTTTATAAAGATTTTTCTAAAAGAACTCTTCTTTGCAAAGTAAAAGAGTATTTCTCTCAAAAATTACTTGATGATTTTGTAAGGGTATTTTAATCTATTTCAACACTCTTATTTATTCTTAAATTAGTATATTTTATTGAATAGTTTATGATTATTTTGACTATGAATTTTCTATCTTGATAACATTCACTATATTATCTGAATTGTTAGAGTTTATATTTATTGATTGGGTAAAGTTATTTACATTTCATATGTTAGTTTCGATATGAATGTATATGTTTAATACATTTAACCAATTTAATATGAGTAATTAATTGGTATTAATAAGTGTTGGTTGGGGCCCATTGTAGCCCCTCGGTGCATCAGTAGGTCTCTTGAAACAAACTAGATATGGTTTTGGTCGAGTCCTTACCCATTTATTAGATTCTTGAAATGAATCCTTGAAAATAATATATTCTTGGCATGAATCCATGATGGTATGTTTTAGATGTCTATCATAATGTAGTTTTCTCATTATGAAACTAGTAATTGATAGTCCATGTGATTATTTTACTTCTAGAATATCAATAGTTAAGTATTTTTATGGAATTATTTAATCATTTTATATTTCTTTAATATTATGGTCAAGTTTACATTTAAGGACATGTGTTTTAAGTCAATCACTATGCCTTGTTGTTTATTTATACTTCCAATATATTTCTTAACCTTACTAAGCATCTAAGATCACCAATTTCTTATGTTTTATTTTTCCCTAGAATGCAAAGATGTGTATTATGATTGACCTATAGAGATAATCTAGGAGTTTATGTGTGATTAAAAAGAATTAGATATGTTGTAATGTAAATTCCATATATGTAATCTAGTTTTCCAAAACTACTAAACTATTATTTTCTTTGGGATGCGTCTTTCTTTTTTATATTCCAATGTAATAAATTAAAGCATCGTATCTGGGATACTAGGTTCAGGTTCCTTACAATTGGTAGAAGAGGAGTTTATTAGAAACCTTGGAAACTACATTTAGAAATAATAGATTAGGGAACAATACTGTAAGATATACTTTTAGGATAAGAATACAAGAATATCCTAGAATTTTGGTAAGGTAGTTATTTTTTGGATATTTCAAGCAATACATCCATATATTGATACTATAAGTGGATGTGGTTATGGAACATATGTATCTAGGAGTAACAACTCCAACAAGGTGTTCTCGGTCTAACTCGAGGTTACTTGGTACATGAAAACAGGCCTTACTGCGCACCTGGTTTGACTGTCTAGAGGGATATTCATAGGATAAGTCACATTTTCTTTAAAAAACATTATAAAGGATTTAAAAGTAATATGAACCTAAATATACCATGTTTATGATTATGAGATTATCTATGCATATAAATTCAATTTATATTAAGTGTTTTTATAGTTTGAGATTATACATTACAATTCATAACCTAATCTCGTGTATGCCATTATTTAGAAATGGAACCTAGTAGAAGGAATAGAAACTGTATCAACACACGTATCCCATGTAAGTATTTTCCTCCTATTCAAGATAATAATGTCTGTATTGGAGATGTGAATGGTGCTGAGAAAATTATAACTATACTGGGGTAGCCGAATCGGGTTATAAATTATAACTTTACTCTCATGAAGAATCCTCATCCACAACATGAAGTAGAAATGTTAAAATACCATATGCGACAACATACTCCATCATTCAATGGGACTACAAACCCATTTGTAGCTGAGAAGTGGATAAGTTCCTTAGAAAATATATTTATATATTTGGTATGAAATGAATGGGAGAAGTTTATCATAGTAGTATATCATATCTCATGAGATTTGGATCAATGGTGGTCATTAATTCAAGACAAAATGAACGAGGAATAAATTTCAAACATAGAATGGATGGATTTTATTAGATAAATATGTACCTCACGAACAGCGAGTAGATATGGAGTGAAAATTATTGATCTTGAGATAAAAAGGGGATGAAAAATTTTCTAAGTACGAATCCAACTTTATAAGGTTAGCAAGGTGTGTTGTGGACTACATAAGTAATCCAAGGTGAAAGATTGATAGTTTCTTTGATGGTATTAAACCAATTCTATGAATGGTGTTAGTCTCCCAAAAATTCTTATCACATCAGGATATAGTATTTATTTCTAGAAATACAAAGAAATAATTATCTAATCCTTATGGTTTTGATGGTAAAAAAAGAAAAAAAACGGGGATGATAGAGAAAAATATGGATAAAGGGAAGAAGGGAAAGATGTATTTTACAACATGTGATACTTGTGGAAGTAAAAACCTTGGTACATGCTTAAAAGGAAATGTAGTTTGCTTCATGTGTGGAAAAAATGGCTACCATGCTCAAGATCGAAAGGGAAAGAAATAATTTTATAATGTACAATGCTTCAATTGTATTGATATGGGTAACTATGAAAATTAATGCCCTAAGTACCAAGGGAATATACCTCAAAAGAAGAAAATGGGTCAAGGACAATATTATATTGTTACTATAGTCAAAGTGGAATAATTAAAGTATTTGTTTTTTTAGATTCATGAATTATGTTGAACTATAGTACTTGTTTAAGGAATTATAAGCATGTATGTTTTATAAATGTTTAAAGGTAATCAAGGTATTCATATGTTTGTTATGTGACAAGAAGAGATACATTATGTTGTTTTGGAGAAAATCTGATGTCAAGTGACCTTTCTTCTAAATATTTGGAATTTAAATTTTGGATAGTCATAATTTGGACGAGTTTTAAGGTTAAATACTTGTGAAATGGATTAAGACTAAAGTTTAATTTTTCATAACCTTATTGGTTTCAGTAAACATTTAAAGGATGAAGAAATGAATAATGGATCATTTTATCAAAGTGTTTTAGGTATAAAATTCATCTTTAATATCCTTCTTTTCGTTTAATAAATGAAGTGAAGAAATATTTAAGCACAACCAAAGAATGAGATTATAACATCAAGTAAGTTTATTTTTTGAACAGAATTTTGGATAGAAAAAAGAAACCCTCAATTCTAGGAAAAGGGATTTTGGAACAAAAATGTCATCTGATTAATTTTCCTTCTAAGAAATCAATGGTTTTTGAACCAATCACATATTTAAGGTTCTAATGACCATGTTCTCTATCACTCTCTATTAGAACTTAATGGTTAGATTTCTCTTCCATAGCTAGGTTTTAATATTAAGCTAATGTTATATTATTCAAAAGCCTAATTTTTTAGTGGCCTTCATATTTCTACTTACCAGCTTATTAGTACCTACCTGAATGGCTTGAAGGACTTATTTTTTATTATTTTTGATAATAAACCTTTAAAGGGGTGAGGTGGAACCCTTATAAGGCCTGAAGGCTTAAAAGAAAATTACATGACCTGAAGGTCTTAAGGGAATCACCCAAACAAGACAACTTGGAACTACTCCTCCCCAGCCAATGTCTTGAAATACATACTTCACCTTCACAAGGATGGTTGGATAGTTGTTCTTTGTAGATATGCATAGGACCAGTACCGATGGCAATGGCATACCCTCTCATTCTTCCAATTCCGGTTATCTCTACTCTTGTGAATGCGCCTGCTCTGAATCCTCATTTAGAGATTTTTCCCTTGTAATCTACCTGGTACATTTGCATATTTCATGTAGCCCGAAGGCCTTGGGGTGGCCTGGATACCTAAAGGTGGCCTAAAGGCCTTGAGAGAAAACTGGTTTGAAGGAATTAGGTGGCCCAAAATATTAATAGGATCTATGGATCAAACCTATGGCCCAAAGGCCCAGATGGATGAATAGTTACAGCTACTACAATACCGAACAGTGCCTGCTATAGTGCCTGCTAAAGTTCCTGCTACAATACTACTACAGTACCCTCGAAAATATGTCTCCACACGGATTTGATCTCGAGTCTCTTGGATGCACTTTTCAATTCCTCACCAATCGGGCTAAGGCTCATATACAACCAGCGTATTAATAGGATGTTCTATAACCCTATTTTTGATGTGGGTTTCCCATAAAGGAATTTTGAAAAATCAACCTCTATTTTCCAAAGTGAAAAATCAAATTGTGATGACACAATTTATTTAAGGAGGGAAGAATGTAACACCCTAAGGATTTAAAAATAATTTTAATATATAAGGTAATTTACACGACACACAGTCTATGTGATAAAACACTTTTTTACCATAATTATTTAAATAATATAGTTATAACCTAACCATTAAAAACAATTTTTCTGCTACTTTGAGTTGAATTTCGAAAAATGGATATACACAATTTTAATCAGTAATATATTTAGAGTTTGATGGGATCAACTTTTTTTGTGAATAGTAACTAGATTCTTTTGAATAGTATTGTTACCCTTATGAACAGTATCATGACCCTTAGGAATATTAAATCGTCCAAATGAATAGTAACATCACTCATGAATGTATAGATAAAATTTAGGCACCTTAATAATGATGGTATCATGTAATTTTACCACAGTATAAGTCAATGAATATTTTAAAAATTGTTAAATTAAGTGTTGGTATTTTTTAATTCATAAATATTTAATTAAAATTTTATATTTAACAAAATGATAAAACTTTTATAAAATTTATTCATAAATCAATATTTTTTGCCTTATGATTTTAGCATAATTTAATGAGACCTTAGTTAATTTTTCAAGGGTATGAAATCAGTTATAATTTAAAAAATTGTATTTTCAAGTAAATGATGAATTTAATTAAAAATTAAATTAATCATATTTAAAAAATTATTTTCATAAAATGGAGTTAATTTTAAAATTCTAAACATTAAAAAAATATTTAGGGTGAATTTTTTAGATTTTTTTAAAATAATTGAATTTTCAGTGAATAGTAAAATACATTAATTTATGATAAATGTTAAATACATGATTTACTAGGGCAGTGGTTGGGCAGGTTCTTCTAGATAGGGGCGGTGCGTCGTGCCTCTTGTGGTGGAGAAGAAGTGCGTGACACAGGTACTTGATGGTAGTGGGTTTGTGTGAGGGTCAGAATCGATTGTGTTGATTTGATGTGGGGATTCTTTAGATTTGCGGTGCTTCTGTTGTGGTGACAGAGTGCTAGGAAAGGGAACTCTTTGTCATCGTTTGGTTCAAGGAGAGGTAATGAAATGGTGGTAGGGGTTTGAAAAATGGTGAGACTGGTGTGGAAGAAATAGGGGAACACAGGAGGGAAGGGGGGTGTCACCGGTTTTACAGATGAATGGTGGAACCGTAATGGAGTGATGGTGACATCGTGAGGTATAACAGTTGTAGTGACACTATAATGAAAATGGTGGCACCGTAATGGATGATGGGGGTGCAAATGGTGATACATCAAGGGGTTAGACATGCTGGAACAACAATTTTTTTGGTGGGAGAGTGAATGTGGCAACGTGAATGGTGAACGCAGTGGCACAGTTAGATGGTGGAATAGTGTCATCGTGACATCTGTAAAACAAAATAAATTAAGTAGTTAATTTAATCAAATTAATTAATCATTTAAGTAAACTAAAACTAAAATAAATTACCTAACTAAATTAAAAAATTAAATTTAACAAAAACAAATTTTGAACAGTTAACATAAAAAATAAATTACAATTTATTCTACATCAAACTGTTTATTCTCGATTAATGAAAAACATAAAATTAACGATAAAAAAGTTGGTTTGGTAGATTAATTAACAACTTAATTAATTAAATAACTAATAAAATGAACTAGTTAAATAATAAAAATAATTACCAAAAATAATTAATTAATTGAATTGTTTAATGAATTGATGAGTTAATTAACTAATGAAGTTAAAGAATTAAATTAAAATAATTTAATTTAATTAATATAATCGGTTAGTTAAAACTAATTGAACTAATTAAAAAATCAAAAAAAGATATTTAATTTATTTATTCACAATAGAATTAAATAATTAATTAATGAATTGAAAATTATTGAAAAATAATAACATAAATAATTAATTAATGAAATTGAAATAACAAATTAATTTTACTATTGAAAAATAAAAAAAACAAAAATAAACTTTTAATACATAAAGAAATTTTTCACAATTTAATTTACAGAATTCAACAATTGATAAATATTACACAAAATACAATAGTTTGATGTTAAGAAGTTAACAAAAATAAAAAAATGGATGTAGAAAAGAACATTAAAACTAAGCCACATAAAAATCCTCCACACTTAAAACTTTTTTTGTCCAAAAACAAGTACATGATTTTGATCTTAAAATAGACAAATGATTTGATAGATTCAATTCAATAAGTGCATGATTAAACTTTTATTGATAGAAGAACAAGACCAAACAGTGGGTCTGGCTTTTCAAAGGTGTTCAAAAATGATGTCCTACCTAACTTCAAAATCTCACTGGAAGTCAAAGGTCCCAAAAATTCCTACACTATCAAGTATTTCATGAGTCCTATATGTACTCATTAATTGCCCTCCTTTAATTTCCAATTCAAGTTCTGATTCAAGGGGTGATGAAAGATTAGGTCAAGTGGATCTAAAAACTTAACCAAATGAACCTTCCATTCCCACCTTCTCTTAGGTTCCAAAAAATAAAGTCCATTTATTTAATCATCTTATTAACTCAAATAAAATGAATTTTAACCAATTAAATTTCTCCCTTCTTCATCTGGGTTCAAAATTCCTCTCACCTTAATGAGTTCATTTTTAATAAGGGAGCTTTATTTTAATTTTTCCCAACCATATTTTATGTGAAAATTATTGTGTGTAGAACTTATTCAAATTGAAAATTGGATTTATTTATTCAAAAAACACACCCAGTGCACCTTGTCTCATATACTCACCATGAGATCCCATTTTCGTATTTTACTCGAGTTACAAAGGACTTAACTAATAATCATTTAAGTTAACTTATTAATGTTATTGACTATTATTTAATAAAAGTGTGAGTCCCCTAGGTTCTAGTAAAAAATTATAGCTACCCTAAGTCATGATCCTCATTCCACATAACCCATATTGTCACACTCTCATCCTCAGTTCCTAAACAAAAATATTCATAAAACAATGAACAATACCACTTAGAAATCACTCAATCTTAAAAATTTTGGAATAAATGCAACTCTCAACATCTAGTAAACTATTATTCACTAAACAAAACAGAATTAAAGTACCAATGAACCTCTAACGAACCTGATGTGATGAAATAATTAGATATTTTAACTAATTTGAAAAAAAAATTGAAAACAAAATGACCATTTTTTGATGTAAACAAACTTCAAGTTCAAGAAGGGTGGATTTGAAATGACACTAGAATGACCCCTATTCCCCGCGCTTGAAACCCAACATTCTCCTAAATGTTTAATACTAAGGTGTGATATAGTAATGTTTAAGATTTATTGACAATTCAGCACTTAACAAAATGAGGGGTAGAAACAAGGTTGAAAAATAAAATTATCCACATCAAAATGAAAAGAAAATAAGAAAAAAAATATATAAAAAAGTGACAAAAGGATGACTTTTTTTATTTTATTTTTCACAGCAGTAGCATCAAATGTGATGTAATTAGTAGTAGAGTGTCAAGTGTTAATGCACCGCAGTAGTTGAATCACAATGAGTGCATTGGGTGAAATCTAGTTTAAGAATTCAGTTCATCAAAATATTCAAATCACTATATTAAAACAAAAAACACCCAAGCATAATTTCAATTCTCAACAATTAAAATGAAATCAAGGGGTCTCCTCCACACTTAAAATCATGTAGATGACAGGTAAAAATGGAGCAGAAAAATAAAAGGGGAAAAATGCATACCAAACTTCTTGGAATCATTGGAACATTAACATTGATTTCCATAGACAGATCCTCTTCAGCATCACTGGGTGGTTACTCCTCTTCATTAATCTGAAAGTTTAAATAAGTAAAACAGGAATATAGAATTTTAAGCTCATGAAAATTAAACTAAGGGATGGGTTGAAATAAATTTTATCCATATGATGTAGTGGGAAACTCCCTTTGGTTTTCCTTAGCCGAGTTTCTGGCAGCCACAACTCTCTTAATTAGCAGCAAATAATGAGACACCATCAAGTAGTAAAGAGGAAAAACTAGAGAACAAGTATTATGGGTTAACTTTATTAAAGAAAAAAATAAAAATAAAAAACCTAAGCGACCATGGTTAGTTCCCATGAAATACTAAGTTTATAGTCCTCAGTTAGACTTCAAATAGCCCATTCCTCTAATTGAGATATTATAGCCAATCACTTTGGATTCCCTTCAAAGAAGTGATTTATTCTCTAACAATTAACCAAGGAAGCTTGATTCTCTTCTCAAAATAGCTCTACATCCCCATTAACCAACACCCTAGGAATGGTAAAGTGTCCTGACCACTTGGTCTTCAATTTTTTGAGAAACAGTTTCAATATTGAATTGAAGAGTAGGACCATCTCACCGACATTGAAATTCCTATTTTGAATGATTGAGTCATGAAAATCCTTTTTTATTTATTTTTATATTTCATAATTCTCATAATACTCTCTTCTAATCCCTTACAGATCACTCATCTCTAATATTCTTCTCTCACCAGTAGAATCTAAATCACAATTAAGGGCTTTCACTGCCCAATAGGATTTCTTTTGCAACTCAATCGGAGGATGAAATGCTTTTTCAAAAAGAATAATGTACAGTAACATCCCTATAGTAGTCTTATAAGCAGTTAATATTCCTAAAGAGTCTCATATAACTTCACTAAACAATCCTTCCTAGAGTGAGAAACAATTTTTTTAATCTATTTGAGCTCTCTGTTTGAAACTTTTGTATGCCCGCTAGATTGTGGGTGGTTGGTGGTGCATGTCCTATGTGAGCACCCATACTTCTCCATCAAACTTTTGAACTTATAATTCTTGAAATGAGTCCTATTATTAGTGATGAAATCTATAATCACACCAAACCTGAAAAAAATTTCTTACTTAATGAATTACATAACACTAGCAGCTGAATTGTTGGGAAGAGATACTACCTTAAACCACTTGGACACATAGTCCAAAACAACTAAAATTTACTCATTCCCATAGGATGATGGGAATGGTTCCATGAAGTTCAAACTCCACACATTAAAGATTTCAACTTTCATAATTCCTTTTTGAGGAAGCTCCCGCCTTCTTCTAACATTTCCCCGCATTTGAAATTTCTCAGAGCCAATCACCAAGCTTCTAGAATCCTTGAACAAAGTTGGCCAGTAGAAACTAGCATGTAGGAACTTCTAAGAAATCCTATCTCCTCTATAGTTACCATCACAAGGTGATGAGTGGAATCTCTCAACTATGGGAAGAATCTCTTCCACAACTACACATGTTCTTAAAATCCCATCAGTGCATCTCCTAAAGAGTAGAGGGTCATCCGAAAAATAATATTTTATCTTAGATATAAACTGCTTCCTTTGGTTTTGTGATAGGTATTTGGGAATCATTCCAACTACCAGAAAGTTGTAAAAGTCAGTAAACCAATCATATTGCTACACAGAAGTAGAAAACAATTATTCATCAGGGAATGAAGTGTTAATCTCTTTTGGTTCATCACTTTGGGTGTTGGGAAGCCTATACAAATGGTATGAAACTACATTATCATCCCCTTTCTTATCCTTAATCACTAAATCAAACTTTTGAAACTATAAAGTCCATATCATGGGATTGGGTTTGGAATAGCTTTTATCCAGAAAGTACTTAAGGAATATATGGTCTATGAAAATAATAACCCTTGATCCTATCAAGTGCTGCCTAAAATTTTCCAAAGAAAACATGACAGAATCTAGCTCATTTTCAGTGGTCTAATAATTCTTTTTGGAATCATCCAATAGCTTACTGGCATAGTAAATGACATGAAACTCCCTATCCTTCCTCTACCTCAAAATAGTATCTACTAAAAAAATCACTAGCATCGCACATCACCTCAAAGGGAAGCTTCCAGTTAGAAGCGGTGATCACAGGTGAAGTAGTCAACTTCTATATGATAAAATTAAATGCCTATAGACATTTATCATTAAAGACAAAGGGTATGTCCTTAACTAGCAGGGATCAAAGGGGAATAGTAATCTTAAAAAATTCATTAATTAACCTCCTTTAGAACCCAACATGACCCAAAAAACTTCTAATTACATTTACATTTTTAGGTGGGGGGAACTATTGTATGACTTCAACTTTGGAATTATCAACCTCCAACTCCCTCTTAGATACTTTGTGACCCAAAACTATGCCCTCAGTGGCCATGAATTTACACTTATCCCAGTTTAGGACCAGATTAGTCTCTTAGCATCTTTCCAGCTCAAGTTCCATATTTTCAAGGTAGTTCTCAAAATCACTTATCATAATGGAAAAATCATCCATGAATGTGAATGTGGTATTCTCTTAGTCCTCAGGTAAAATGAAAATTTGGTTGTAACTGAAATAACCATCAAGAAAGAATAAAAATTAATTTCCTTCCAACCTCTCCAATATTTGGACCTAAAATGGCATAGAAAAATGGTCCTTTCTTATGGTATCATTCAACTTTCTATAGTCAATATAGACTCTCCATTTATTCACTTCCCTTATTTGGATTTGTTCATTCTTTTCATTAGTGAAAATTTTCACTCCACTCTTTTTAGGTACCACCTGGATAGGACTTACCCAGGGGCTGTCAAAAATGGGAAATTTTATTCTAGAATTAAGCATTCTAATCAAATATTCTCTAACAACTACCTTCATGTTTGGATTTATTATTCTTTGGGATTCCAATCAAGGCGTACATTCAGGTTCCATGGAAATTTTATGCATGCAGAAGGCTTGACTTATCCTTTGAATGTCAGCAATTGACTAGCCAATGACAAACTTCTACTTCTTCAAAACACTAAGCATATTTTTCTCTTCTATTTCCTACATCTTAGATGAAATAATCATAGGAAGGGTGGAATTATCTCCTAATAATGAGTATTTTATATGGGTAGGGAGGGTCTTGAGTTCAAGGATGGGTGGTGACTCACTTGAGGGAAGACACATGGGCCTGGGTTGCCCTAGGTCTTCATGCTTCCTCTTAAAGAAGGTAGGAAAGAAGGCCTCCTCCTCATCACTAGAGTTTCTAGAAAGTTTCTCCTCAAACATAGACTCCTATATTAGGGTAAGAGTGTGTTCCAAAACAAACTCATCTAGGTTCTCCAAAAACTCTTCCTCAAACTCATCTATAGATTCTGTCTCCTCACTAGAACTGATCCCCATGCAAGTGGCAGGAGGAATCACATATTCACAATTTATCTCCTCTATCATCCTAAGAAAATCCTCTTCCACCTCATCAACTATACTCTCAACAACTAACAACTTATATTTGGTAAATATTGGGTGGGTGGGTTCTTTTATTTTAATTAAAACATTAAATTCCTCTTTTTTCTCACCCAAGTTGAAAATTAACTTCCCCTTAGACACATCTATCACAGTTCCCCCTATGTCCAGGATGGGCCTACTAAGGATGAGAGGAACCTCCTAATCACACTCCATATAAAGAATAATAAAGTCATCGGGAAAAAAAGTTTTACTACTCTCACTAATATATCATCAATCCTACCCACTGGATGAGTCATGGGCCTATCATCTAGTTGTAACGAAATAGTATTCAGCTGGAGAAATCCTAATCTCAGGTGCTGGAAAAGTGATAGGGGAATTAGATTAATTTTAGCACCCAAATCACACAAATAGTTGAACTTACCGCCAGTATCCCCAAAAGTGAAAGGGATGTAAAATATTCTTGGGTCCTAAAGCTTATGAGGTATCCTATTTTGAAACACAACACTACACTCATCAGTCAATATATATCTGTAAAATTCTTCCAATGTCTTTTTTTAAAAACTTTTCTTGAGTGATTTTAGATATTATGGTATTTGAATCAGGGATTCCAAGAATGGGATATCAATGTTAAGATTTTTGACCACTTTCATAAATTTCAGCTGTTCAGAATCATGAGTTGGTTTTTTAATTATTTCTAGAAAAGAGATAATAGGGGAATAATTTTTCATAATTGGGGGAAAACCAAAAGTTACTTCTTCAAGCTTATCCTTCCCTTTATTTTCTTTTATTAAGATATTTTTTTGGGTTTTTTTAGTTGGAATAGTAGGAACCATGGAGTTTTCAATACTAATATCCAGTTTTATAGATTTAGGTTTTTCCAGATTTTAGTTTTCCACTTCATCCAATTTCTCATTTTTAGAAGTTTGGGCTTTTTTTTCTAGGCTCTTGGTGGCTTTGGAGACCACTTATGGTAGTCACATCCATGGAATTTTCCCTGGGATTTTCTTCAATGGTGCTGGGAAGCCTACCCTTTTCTCTATTACTAGTATCATTAGCCAAATTTCCTATTTGAATTTCTCAGTTCTTCATTCTTTCATCTATTTGAACTTTTTCATAGTCATTTTTGGTCTTTTGTTCATTTAATCTCCCTATAAACTGATGGAACATGTCTCTAACCTCATATTTCATGTTAGATGACTCATCCTTGGGTTGGGGTTGGGGTTGGAACAGCTACCTAGGAGGCTGTTGGAATCCACAAGTGGCAGCAGGTCGATGGAATCCCTACACCCTCCAAGACAAGTTTAGGTGGTTCCTATACCCTTGAATGTAGGTGTTGGAAAATGGATCTACCCTAATATGCATCCTAGGAATATATCTAGAAAAATTAAATCTCTCATGATGATATAAAGGCTTGTAAAATCTTGTAAAATAGGTTTGAGAATGGTCATACATGCCACAATGATGACATTGCTCCCTAACGGTGGTGTGGGTGTTCTCATTGAAAAACCCAGAAGCTTGGACTTCATCTTGAGGGGTTGGATTGGGTTCTTTTCTCACGATGGTTCTTCTACTTGAGTATTTTTGTTGGGATTTTTGATCTAAGGTATTGAAAATCTATTTGAGCTCCTCAATAGTCCTATCACAAAATCCTCCTTTAGCAGACTGATCCACCAAGGTCTGGTGGTAAGAGGTAAAGTTATTGTAGAAGGTATCCATGAGTAATTGGGGTATGTATTAGTGGTTAGGACACTGCTTGGGTAAACCACTAAACCTATCCCAGGATTCATGGAACAATTCTCCCTCATCTTAGAGGAATCCAGTGATTGTGTGTATAATATCTAATTTCAACCTCCAAGGATAGAATTTCATGGTGAAAGAATTATATACTTGATCCCAAGTGACAAATATTTCTTCCTCTAGCTGTTGAAACTATGTCCTAGAATTGCACTTAATGCAAAAGTGGAACACTCTCAATTTATGCTCTTCCTTAGTAAGACCCCTAAGTGACAACTACTGAACACTACAATAGAAGGATCTAATGAGTTCAAGAGAGTCTTTACTAGGAATTCCATTAAATATTGGAAGCTGACTAAGCATGGAGTGTTTGATCTCATAATTCATGGACCTAGGTGAGTGTAATGACCCGACCCTAGTTACCCAGAGTCGGTGCATTATTGCGTAACATTGGCATGATCAAAAAAGATCAAGTCTCGAAAGACCGATTATTTTAGTAGTCTTGGAAACACTAGATACATTTATAAGTCTTATATTACATCATAAAGTAAAACAAAACTAAAAAAACATCATGTCTTCATATCCCCTCATACTATCCCTGCAGGTCATTCATAATATACTTCATCACATCCTGGAAAAATTAAAACATTGAAAGGGGTGAGCTTAGATGCTCAGTAAGGATAACAATATAGCGGAAGCTTTCATAAATAAACATAAACATTTAAGGCAATGTATGACTAAAACAAAAGCATTTTAAACTTTAACTTCAACATAATATGGCAAAAGTAAAATGAGATAATGACATTTACTTATTCACATGGATATTCTACTAGTCAAATAATCACATTCAATATCAATAACCACTTTCATAATGATAGAATGCATAATGCCAGACTATCAAAACCACGTAGCCAAGGCCTCGTGCCAAGACCACAAATAAGATTTTGTCAAGGCCTCGTGCCAAGACACTAGTTTGTATCATGAGACATGCCAATTCATCAAGGAGCTAGAGTGGGCTCCACCCATCACTTATTAAGTCCAATTCATTCCTCATATGAACAGGTTTAAACATATCATAAACCATAACATAATCGTATCACATAAAACATGCATAAAGGAAACATAACATTTCCACATTTCAATCACAACATATCAATACAACAAATTTATATAATAAAAAAACACTTTCAAAACCATTTTCAATACCAAAATAAAAGAAAATTGAAACTTTTTATTTATTTTTCATTTAAAAAGAAGTTATGGCTTGTACAGGAATCCGAAACTCAAATAATGGTCACGGCGGCGGAGAAGTCATTGTCACCGCATACGTACGACCAAAAAAAAATTCCTTTTTGTCATTTAGAAAAACACTTTGTATAAAAATATTCCTTTTGAATAAATGTAAAAGTCAAAGGGGTTTATACACCGTATAAAATAAAGTTGTGTATAAAATAAAATATGCCTCAATGAAAGGAGATTGAGACGAAGTCCCTTATAAAGATCATTTTTTAAATATAATAGATCTGTTATGTGTATTCACTATAAGTACACATAAAGAAAGTAAAAATAAAAGATAGGACATAATAATATCATGACATTATTTGAAATTAAGAGATTAACCCAAAGAATGGAAATTGGGTTAAGAAGTTCCCTTACCTTAATTTTGTCAAAAATGTCAAAAAGTACCTTGTTTAGAAAATGACAGAAAGATTCCTTTCAAAAACGTATAAGGTAAAATAAGGGTATAAATTACATTAACCCATTGTATAATAAATAGTAAAAATTATTTGAATGATAAATTTAAGAAACATGGATGTGGATGATAAACAGGTCCCAGAAGATAATTACATATGAACAACCTTGAATAATGAAGAGGTTGTAGAATTAACCCTTACCTCGTGTCCGACTTGACTCGATTGTTCTTTAATATCCTAAATAATAAAGTAGAGTTAATTTATACTTTCTTAAGAACCTTTTTAAAGTTCATTATCCCTTTTATATCACTCATTACCACGTTATGAACATTATGTAATTATTTAAGTTAATAACGGTGGTTTTGTCGATCTTTAGTACTTGAGTCAACAATAAACTTCATATAATTACAAGTTGGTCATGTTGTAAAATATCCATTACATAAAAAATAATATTCATGATGTAGATATCATATATATCATTTATATCCAGTATATACATTCATTTATAACATTACATAATATTTAGAGGTAAGAAATGAAATGCACTGTTCATGGAGACGGTAAGCCGTACGTTCGCATGAACGCTACTTTCATTTCTATTTCGTATTTAATGGAATTAAAACTAAATGATATATATATTATAATTATAGTATAATATATATGTTATATAGGTCACATAATTTCATTAATTTCATTCTTTATATGTTCCATGTATTGCATGAACGAGTCACATCACTTGAGGGGGCGGTAGTCCACACTTCCTCAAATGAAATTATCGCATTTGCACAACATGCAAAGCATAAAGGTATTCTTTAAATGTAAAATACAGAAGCATATAGAGGAAATAAATATAATATATATCATAAATAAATATATTTCCATCATAATTGCCACCATGAGAGCTGGTAGGAGAAGATAGAACAATCATGGTTTTGTGAGGCAGTAATTCATCATCCACAGAAACAATGTGTTCTTTAACCATTAGACGGAGGTGTGTATAAGTTTAGATCGAATCCTTATCATAAAAACATCCTAGTATATTAATGATACTGGTTTTGTTACAAAATAAAGGAATAAAAATAGTTTAAGGGGTTGGAGAAGCAAAATGAAACAAAAGAACATAAAAGAAGACATTACCTTAAAATCGGGTAACTCTTTTTTATTTGAGCCAAAGGCTTCCTTGGGAAGACTTATTCCCAAATTGAGGCTTCTAGGAGTAATATAGGTAAGTTGAGATAGTATTTGGGTAGAGTTTGGCCGAGCCAAATGGCTTGAAGGTGTGAATAAAGTGGTAGAGGTGGGGGCCTTTTATAAGAGGAGAGGAGGGGCACTCTTGGAAACTCATGAAATATTACATTATTATGAAATGAGTTTAAGATTTTAGAGGTCCCAAAATTATATATTTCGAGGATAAGGTGATAAGGGTTCGAAA
This sequence comes from Viscum album, assembly GCA_963277665.1. Classification (NCBI taxonomy): domain Eukaryota; kingdom Viridiplantae; phylum Streptophyta; class Magnoliopsida; order Santalales; family Viscaceae; genus Viscum; species Viscum album. The sequence continues at coordinate 1,582,679,890 of OY728141.1, read as the reverse complement.
TATAATCATACAATAGGTTTTTGAAAAGTGTAAGCCTTAGATTTTACATTATATTTTTATTTTATTTAAATCATTAATTAATGAGGTAATCGTTGCATCATCATGGTGTCATAAGAATTTTAATTTATTTAATGTCTAAAAATTATAAAAAAAATATCATTATGTAGGAAATAATTTTATATTTCCAATTAATATTTATATTCAAAAATATGACTTGTATAACCCCTTCTAAAAATTGTTTTAGTAAAACAACACTTGTTTGTGACAATTTTATTTTTACTTTAAATAAAATGTTATTAATGTCATTTTCTTACCCAAGTGGCTCCATGGGGTCCCCAAGTTGACCCATGGATTTTCTTGGTCTGCCATGACTCACCCAATAAGGGTAGGACAAGTGTAAGGGTATTTTTCATATTTTTATAATATCATTTTTACCTTAAATTTCACTAATTACCTTTAATCGCAATTAATTAAACTTAAAAGTTACTATTCACCAAAAAATTATTTTAATCCCATTGAACAACATTTTACTTCCTAATGACAACCATGTATGTCGGATTTTTTAAAATCAAATCACAGAAGTGATAATGATTCATTTAAACAAAAAAATCAGTTTTTAACTACCACTTAGTGGTTTCACTATTCATCAAAAATTGAAGTTTTTCAGAACAATGCCAAAATTTCACCCTATGCTATAATTGATATTCCGAATTCAAAAATGATTTATATTTTACAAAATTACAAACATATAAATTTCATTAATTAATTTTATAATTAATTCCCGCTGTCATAACAAATAGTGTGTTTTTAAGAAACAATATATATCAAAAGATTGACAATTGTTTATGTCCAATTTCAAAGTGAAATTAATTATAATGAACACCATTGGATAAAATGGTAAAAATATATTATAATTATATTTTAAAACCACTAAATAGTATAATTTATCACTATAAATTATTTTTATTAAAAAAGTTGTTTTTAAGTATTTTTCACTATTTATAAAAAATTGGAAGTTCTCAGAAAAATACCAAAAATTCAACACAGGCTAATTTGGATATTACGAATCCAAAAATGAAGTTCATTTTGAAATATAAAATATATATAATTTCAAAAAGTGGGTATTACTATTCATAATGGCTATTTTGATTGGTTGTGGTGTGTTAGAATCTCGAACTTGCGTATAATGGAATCTATTGCATTATTGAAAGAGGAGCGTATCATGGAAGGTCAGGGTGTTACATTATCCCCTCCTTCAATAAATTGTTTCCTCACAATTTGAAATTTTTCTTTGAAAATAAAATATTGAAAATAGAAAATACCTTTGTGGAAAACCCACATCGAAAATAAGGTCAATAGAATTTAGCCTTATTAAGAGGGAAAGGGAAATGAAAAAATTACCACCAAATTATGATCTCGATAAAGAGAACATTGGTGGAAATTAGAGACATATAATTGGAGGAAAAACGTAAATATTTGTAGGGAGTGATTGAGGTCATCAATCACAAAAAAGTGTAAAATTGAGGGCCTCAAAGCCTTCAATCTATATTGATTTAAAATATTATCAGTTCAACAAGACATAAGGTATTATGATAACACATTTTTTGTTTTAATATCCCTTTAATAAAGTTTAAGAATTAATTTATTCATAGAATAAGAGATAGGTATATATATTTATGCTTGACAAGTAGAGTTTCAACCTTCAACTAATTTCTACCACAAACTCATCTTTCACTCAAAAAGATAATAGAACTCAAAAATATTCTATTTATCCTAATTGTATAAGGTTACAAATATTACCACACACCATTTAGATTAGGAAAACTATTTTTTAATAATCAGGGACTTCCTGTAGGCTAGTGGTAGGTAATAAAGGCCTATTGCACTATGGTTGTGGGTTCGATTCCTACAGCTTTGTCCGACGCGACGGGTTATCCCCCAACCTGTAGGTTGTCCTTTTACTAAAACTATAGTATTATAATATTCCAAAAATAATCTTCAGAAATGTTTTAACATTAAACAATACTATTCAAGGTTCAACATAATCCATTCCAACCTTTATAGTTATCCAAAATACCTCTGTCCAGAATTTCTCTAAAAGTACTCTAAATTCCAAAATCATTTGTAACATCAGATTCCCCAAACAAAGTAAAGTTTCTCTTATTGTAACATACTAAAAATATGATTACCTTCATCATATTAAAACCTTAATGAAAACAAGTACTGTAGTACAATCCTTAGATATATCACATTATTTTTATAACCAGAATATAATCCTTGAGTCCAAAAGCACCAATACATTAATTATTCCACTTCAACTATAGTAACAACATAAGATTGGACTTTATCCCTTGGCTTTTTTTGGGGTAAGTTTCCCTGACACTTAGGAAATTCATTTTCATAATGCCCTATTTCTCTAAAATTATAGCATTCAACATTGATAGCCTCTTTCTTTCCCTTGCAATCACGAGCCTGGTGACCCTTTTCTCCACATTTATAACAAACTCCCATTATTTTTAGGCATGTACTAGAGTGATTCTTCCCACAATTATCACATAATGGAAAATATTTCTTTCCCTTTTTCCCTTTATCTGTCTCTTGTTCCACCGTTCTCTTCTTCTCTTTCTTTACTTTGTTGTCATAAGACTTAGAGAATTCCTTTTCTGTCTTGATAGCACACGAGACTATATCTTCATATGTTAAGAAAGATTGTGATACTAATGCTTGACAGAGAAATGGTTTTAACCCATAAAATAAATGATCAATCTTACTTCTTGGGTTACATATATAATCTGGAGCATGCCTCGCTAACCTTGTAAAGTTAGCCTCATACTTTGCGACATTCTCATCCTCCTTCTGCCTCAGACTCAGAAATTGCCTTTCCATATCTGCTCTATGGTCACGAGGGAAGTATTTTTCTAAGAAAAGCTCTTTGAACTCCCTCCATTCCATACTTGATACTTCTTCATCTTCCTTTGTCTTTTAAATCAGCGACCACCATTGATCGGCATCTCCAGTGAGGCGGTAAACTGCCATGACAACCTTCTCCCTTTCGCTACTCCCCAAGGCATAGAATATTTTCTCTAAGGAGTTTATCCATTGCTCATCTACTAATGGATTTGTACCCCCATTAAATATTGGTGGTTGTTTCCTTATGAAGCGGTCTAACATTGATCCTCCACGTTGCGGATCAGGGTTATCCATACGAGTAAGGTTATTATTCATAACCTGAGTGAGTTGTCCTAGTATGGTGATAAGTTGATCAGCACCAGTTGTATCTCCAGCTCCACAATAATTATCTTGAGCAGGAGAGAAATCCCTACATGGAGTGCGTGCATTTATATGGTTAACATTCCTCCCACTAGGTGTTGGATCGAATAGTTGATATAAAAGTCTATTAGATGGAACAATACAAGAGGGGGGGTGAATTGTAGGTTTAAAAACCTTGAGTTTTAGTAACAAAGAGATTAGTTTAAATGAACTTAAACTAATACAAACACAAACACCCACAATTGTATTGAATGTAAAAGGTATGATGTATTGTAATACTATTTTTATGTAAAACAATTGTATTCAAGATGAACACAATAATCATAGTAATACAAATGTAAATGATTCTACCTTAAAGCGTATAGAACCAATCAATACAATAAGTAATAGAATGATTGTAATTGAAACAATTACAATTGAATAAGTAAAGGAAACAATACAAATCCCTTTCTAATACAACAGCGGAAATGTAAAAGTAATACAATTCTTTTAACCCAAAGAGAAGGGTTATCCTTTCACCTAGGATAAGAGGTCTGTCTCACCAACACCTTGGTGAGCCCTCGATACGATGATCGGCACGTCTGTCTGCCTATCCCCGGCAGCCCTCGATACGATGATCGGCTCGTCTGTCTGCCTATCCCCGGCAGCCCTCGATACGATGATCGGCTCGTCTGTCTGCCTATCCCCGGCAGCCCTCGATTTTGCAGGTAATCGGCACCTCTGTCTTTCAATTACTTGAAAGCCCTCGATACGATGATCGGACGCACAAGGCTGATGAGAGAAGTCACAGTGTCTCTCTCTAGAATCTTCGTAGTTCACAGAGTCTCTTCGTTCATCAGTGTCTTCTCAGCTTCAAATGACCTCCTATTTATAGGCCTCGGGTTCCAACGGTCATATTGCCTCCAACGGTCATATTGAAACAGAAAGCACGACATCGTTTTGATTAGTATATAACTAACTCAACGACATCGTTTCGTTAGGATAAGAGATATATAGAAATGTAAAACATGAGTACGATTCATATGCAGAGAGAGTTTTTGACAAAGTACCAAAACAAATAATGATTATCTGAATAACAAAGTCAGTACGATATGATTGACAGAGTCAGTACGATACGATTGACAGAGTCAGTACGATACATTTGACAGAGTCAGTACGATACGTTTTGGTCGGTACGATCAACATCGTACGATACGATAAACATGATAAAAGACAATTTGTTATTTACAAACATATGATAGAATACTTTTGAGATTTCCAAAACATGACATAGAATATATTTGTGATTTCCAAAACATGATGTAAAAGCCAAAAGAAGACTTTTGACTTAACAATCTCCCCCTTTTTGGAAAGCACAAACACACAAAGTAAATGAAACAAGAAATACTTATCTCCCCCTGAGTTATTGAAAACTCTTCTGAATAAGAAAATTGAATACAACTAACTCCCCCTTAGGTATTGACTTTCCTAAGGATTGTATTCAGATTTTCCTTAAGAGCATTGTAATGCATTCTCCCCCTTTGTAAAACAACCTTTGCTTTGTAAATATTCTCCCCCTTTGTGATTTACAAAAAGAAAGGAGGAATCTCGAATTGTCTGGAAGAGTTAGTGAAGTAATACAAGACAATGGACAAAAGAGAAAGGATTATAAGAGTTATTACAAAACAAACAAGTCCCAAAAGAAACAAATACAACAATCATTTGTTTTCTCTTTCCTTCTCCTTCTTTATAAGCTCATGAAGCACAGCTTTCATCTTCTTGATCTCCTTCTTGTCTTCAGAAATTGATTCACCCTGAGTTTTGAGAAGCTCCTGTTGATCCGCAAAAATCTGATCTTGATTTCTGATAGTCTCCTCCTGTACTCTGATTACTTCTTCAAGGGTATCAATTCTGTTTTGCAGAGTCTTGTTATCCTTGGACAACTCGGAATTTTGATTCTTCAGTAAAACCATTTCATCTTTGAAAGATGAAACCTTCGAGAATTCAGATTGGAAAGCATTCATCCTATCTTGCAAGTCTTTCACTGAAGGAACATCGGCTCTTTGAGACGACAAAAGGTTCAGCCTTTCAATTGTTTCTTTATCAAGCTTGTTGAAAGCAATTGCAAGCTCATTTGACAACCTTCTTATATCTTCAATAGAAATCTCATGATCATTGATTGAGCTCTCTGTTTTGTATGACCACTTGGTCATCTTATTACAAGCTTTCTTATGAGCAACTGAGCTTTCTGAAAGAACTTTCAGATCGGCTTCAACTGACAAGACTTTCTTTCTCAATTCTTTTACAGATCCAAACTTCTTTCTCTGATTTTCAGTGATAAAATCAATCTTTCCTTCCAGCCTCGGAAAATAAGGAATGGTTTTCTCCATCCTTCTCAAAACTTGAACAATGTAATCACTCTTCTTGAGAGAGATTGTATGCTCTGAATCAGTATCATCATCGTACGATGCTAGTTCATATGATCTGCTTGAATCAACAACTGGCTGTTTCCCTTTCACTTTTTCTTTCTGTTTTCTTTCATCTTCCACTCTGTCACTAATGACAACTACTTTATCAGATTGAGAAGATTGAGCATCTTGCTTTTCTCGAGATGACATCCTGTCCGAAGATTTTTCCTGATCGGCATGAGGAGTTTGTTGAACACCTTCGCTCAGCTTTTGAAGCGATTCCTCTCTACTTTTCTTTGAACTTTGAAGAAATTATAACAGAAAATCTCCTTCTTCTACTTCCACTTCTTCTATCACTTGTTTTCCTTTTTCTTTCTCAGGCAAACTCTGTACGATGGGTTCTTGATGTACTTCCACAGTTAGTTGAGCACTAGCATCTTCAACTGCTTTCAAGACTTTAGAAATATCAAAGTCCTGAGCCTTTCTTTTCAAAAGAGTCTTCTTTTTCTTTTCAGCTTGAAGGGTTTCTTCTACCCTTATTCTTTCTGCAAAGGCCTCAGTAGGGTCAAGTCCAAACTTTGGATCACCCTCTTTTCTCTGTTCCTTGTCCTTTCTCCACTTTGCAACAACTTCTTTACTGTACCTCGGCTTCTTCTTCTTCGGCTTTGAACTAGTCTACGGATCAGACTTTCGAGTAACACCGGCGGATTGATTGTCTTTGGCTGGCATAGGTGCCGATTGATTTTCAGGCAATTCAGCTTCTACATCTCTGACAAAAAGTTTTGAATTTGAATCAAAACAAACATTCAGCTTTTTCATCGTACTCTTATTAATGAAAGACGGCCACAAATCCATAGGTTTTCCTTTCAAAGGAATGTTACAAAACTTCATACTCTCAAGAATGAATTTTGTAAGGATGGCTGGATACATTATTATCTGGGATTTAATCCCTCCTTTCTTGACATTCTTGACGGTTTCAAAAATATATCCCATGAGATTCACTTTCCTCATATTCACAAGATAATCGAGCATAAAGACATCAGAAACTTTAAGAGTTTCTCTATCCCCTTTCCTTGGGACAAGAAAACCTTTCATCCATAAAGTGACAAACCGATTGTCCGGTGAAAGATGATAAACTTTCCTCTTTCCCTCATTAACAACAAACAAAGATTTTTCAGCACTCTCTCTATTAAACGTACCAACTTCCTCTGGTAGTTTGTGAGATGGACAGAATGAATCCCCTTCTATAGAAACGTTCAGAAAGTGTGCCACTTGTTTCACAGACATGGATAATTTTCGATCATACACAGCGAAGTTTATAGTCATATCTTTGTCGAAAGACACGGTTTTGTAAAATTGACAAACTTCATCAAAAAGAACTGGATCTTGAGTATCAGGCTTTTCCACACAGAGATGTTCCCATCTTTGAAACAAAATAATCCTCTTGATTGTAGAATCGTACATATCGAAGAATTCTCGGGATACTAACCTTTCTCTGTGAAAGTCTTTCTCTGTAAAAGTCTTTGAAGACATTTCAGCGGGAGTGTTGGCAGAGGATTGAGACATAAAGATGATGCCGATTGAGAAGATCGTACGATTGTTTATAGCTGGGGGAGCAGAGCTTCGCCTCAATTCCTGAACAATCAATGTGGGTTTGGGGAGGGGAGGGGGGTATTTATAGGCAAAAAAAGAGATGACCGTTGAACTTCTACGGTCGAGATTAGATAATACCAGATCAATGGTTAGGATTAAAACAAAGAAAGAAAATAAAATAAAAAAAATTGAAAAAGATACCTGTCGGAGAACAAAAGGTGATTGCTGGATTTGGTAAGTATCAAAGAAACAATCGTAAGGGAAAAAACATGATGCCGATGGAAAACAAAGTTATTACTATGGTCGGACTGTACGATGGAAAATAGTTGTTATCATTAACCGACAGTACGATGGAAAACAATCTTAATACTATCATCGGTCAATACAAAAAAAATATTGAATGATACGATGGAAAAGAATTTGAATACTATCATCGGTCGATTCAAAAAAAAAATATTGAATGGTACGATGGAAAAGAATTTCAATACCATCATCGGTCGATTCAAAAATTATTGAATGGTACGATGGAAAAGAATTTCAATACCATCATCGGTCGATTCAAAAATTATTGAATGGTACGATGGAAAAGAATTTCAATACCATCATCGGTCGATTCAAAAATTATTGAATGGTACGATGGAAAAGAATTTCAATACCATCATCGGTCGATTCAAAAATTATTGAATGGTATGATGGAAAAGAATTTCAATACCATCATCGGTCGATTCAAAAATTATTGAATGGTACGATGGAAAAGAATTTCAATACTATCATCGGTCGATTCAAAAATTATTGAATGGTACGATGGAAAAGAATTTCAATACGATAAACAGAAAAACTGAAATGGTCAATACGATAAACAGGAAAACTTAAAAAGAAACAATAAAACTGTCAGTACTATAAACAGAAAGAAACATATATAAAGAGAGTAAATATTTAAAGATCAGAAACATAAAGACATAAAGAAATGTCCTCCCCCTTTCTACGAGGAGTTTCTTACTATTAGGAGAGATGTAAAACAGGAAGTAGATATGAATGATTATTTTATTGTAATCATTCCTAGCTTCTGTTTTATAAATTCAAATCTATCGGAAGGTAAAGGTTTTGTAAAAATATCAGCAAGTTGTTCTTGCGTTCCGATGAATTGTAAAACAATATCTCCTTTTTGTGTGTGATCCCTAAGAAAGTGATGCCTAACATCTATGTGTTTTGCACGAGAGTGATGTGCTGGGTTTTTACTAAGAGCTATGGCACTTGTATTATCACACAGAATTTGAGTTTTGGAGAAACTCAAACCATAGTCAGTGAGTGTGTGCTGCATCCACAATACTTGAGCACAGCAACTTCCAGCTGCTACATATTCAGCTTCAGCAGTGGAGAGTGCTACTGAGTGTTGTTTCTTGCAAGACCAAGAAACCAAAGAATCTCCTAAGAAATTACATGTTCCAGATGTACTTTTTCTATCCATTCTACAACCACCAAAGTCAGCATCTGAAAAACTTTTTAAAACAAAATCATTTCCAGAAGAGTAGAAAAGTCCTAAATCCATAGTGTCTTTTAAATACCGAAAGATTCTCTTTACGGCTTTTAAGTGAGACTCTTTTGGATTAGATTGATATCTTGCACATAAGCATACAGAAAACATCAAGTCGGGTCGACTAGCTGTCAAGTATAGCAAACTCCCTATCATACCTCTAAAAATTGTTTGATCTACTGGTTTCCCAGTTTCATCAAGATCAAGAGTATTTGAGGTACCAATTGGGGTGCTAATACTTTTAGTTTTGTCAAATCCATACTTTTTGAGTAAGTCTTTAATATACTTATGTTGAGATATATAAGTTCCTTCTGGTTTTTGAGATATTTGAAAACCTAGAAAGAATGTTAACTCACCCATCATACTCATTTCAAACTCAGATTTCATTAAATTTGCAAAAGAATCGGTTAAAGATTTCTGAGTTGATCCAAATATGATGTCATCAACATAGATTTGGACAACCAAAACATTTTTGTTTTCCATTTTGATAAAAAGAGTTGGATCAGCTGTACCTTTTCTATAATTGTTTTGTAAAAGAAATCCTGTAAGTCTATCATACCATGCTCTAGGGGCTTGTTTAAGACCATATAGAGCCTTGGTAAGTTTAAAGACATGATCAGGATGTTTTGGGTCTAGAAAACCAGGAGGTTGTTCGACAAAAACTTCTTCTTGAACAAAACCATTTAAAAAAGCACATTTGACATCCATTTGAAATAGTTTGAAATTGAAATATGCTGCGAAGGCTAATAGAATGCGAATAGATTCAAGTCTAGCTACAGGAGCATATGTTTCTTCATAGTTTATTCCCTCTTGTTGATTATAGCCTTTAGCAACAAGTCTTGCTTTATTTCTTACAATGATTCCATTTTCATCACACTTGTTTCTGAAAACCCATTTTACACCAATTACAGTTGTTTCTTTAGGTCTTTCAACTAAAGTCCAGACTTGATTCCTTTCAAATTCATTTAGTTCATCCTGCATTGCTTTGATCCAATCATCATCACCTAAAGCCTCACTTGGACTTTTAGGTTCAAATTGGGAAAGAAAAGCAAGATGTTCTATTTCATTTCTTAAGGAATTTCTGGTCCTTACAGGTTGATTTATATCACCAATGATATTATCACTGGGATGATTCCTAAGAAACAATTGATTTTGGTTTTGTAAAACCTGTTCATCAACATATGGTAGAAAATCTTCTGTTGTAAATGTTTCAGGAACACTTTCTTGAACATTTTCCTTATCATAATGTTCTTCTAACAAAGGTTGATAAACATCTTTAGAAAACACATCCGAGGATGTAGGATTGGGTTGGTTGAAAACAAAAGGGTTAGTTTCATCAAATTTTACATGTACTATTTCTTCAACAGTACAAGTGTTTTTATTGAAAACTCTATAAGCCTTAGAGGTTGTGGAATAGCCTAGAAAGATTCCTTCATCAGATTTTGGTGCAAATTTGTGTAAATTTTCTTTTGTATTCAGAATGAATACTTTGCATCCAAAAACTTTGAAGTAAGAAACTTTAGGTTTTCGGCCAGTCCATAACTCGTAAGGAGTTTTATTAAGAAATGGTCTAGTTAAAACACGATTTATAGTATAACAGGCAGTACTTACAGCTTCAGCCCAAAAATGCTTAGCAATTGAGTATTCACTCAACATGGTTCGAGTCATTTCCTGAAGAATACGATTTCTTCTTTCAACAACACCATTTTGCTGAGGAGTTCTTGGTGCTGAGAAATTGTGAGTAATACCTTTCTTACTACAAAAAGTTTCAAAATCTGAGTTTTGAAATTCACCACCATGATCACTATGAATAGTTATCAATGGTAGGTTTTTCTCATTTTTAACTTGGGCTCTAAAAGTTTTGAAATACGAAAAGGCTTCAGATTTCTTTGTGAGAAAGTAGACCCATGTAAATCTAGTAAAGTCATCAACTAAAACAAATACATAGTATTTGCCTCCAATGCTTCCAGATTGTGAAGGACCAAACAGATCCATATGCACAAGCTGTAATGCATTAGAAGTTGAAACTTCATTAATTGGTTTAAATCTAGTTTTATGTTGCTTGCCAAACTGACAAGGATCACAGACTTTTGAAGAATCATATCTAAGATCCGGTAGCCCTTTTACAAGTCCTTTCTTTGAGAGTTTTCTTAGGTTTCTCAAATTACAGTGTCCTAATCTCCTATGCCATAGCCACGATTGGTCTTCTATTACACTTAGATAAGGTAAGTTTTGGTTCCTAAGGTCTTCTAAGTTAATAGTGTAAACATTCTCTTGCCTATGGGCAGATAGAATGAATTCATCCTTGGAATTGTGAACTAGACACTTATCATTTCTAAAATTCACAAGGTAACCTTCATCACATAATTGACTTATGCTGATGAGATTGTGCTTAAGACCTTTAACAAACAAAACATTCGAAATAAGAACTTTTTCAAGAAAAACGATATTACCTATACCAACAATCTTTCCTTGAGCATTATCTCCGAAGGTAACTTTTCCACCTTTTGTTTTGATAACCTTTTCAAAGAAAACTTTGTTTCCAGTCATATGTCGAGAGCAACCACTATCCATGTACCAAATGTTCTTATTGATACACTTCTCGTTTTCCTGAAAAAGAAACAATTAGATTTTCGGAATCCAAACTTGTTTGGATCCAGAAGGATTAGATAAAAGAATTTTAGGAATCCACATTTGTTTTGCAAAATGAGCTTTATGAAATCCTAAGGATTGAGTTTTGTTAAGAGAACAATCTCTTCTCCAATGTCCACCACATTGACACTTGGAACAGAAAATGGTTTTTTGAGAAACAAAATAGTTATTACTAAAAACAGGTTTGGAATAAGTAAAACCAAGACCAGAACGATTTCTCAAAGGTCTTATTTGAGAGTACATCCTATCAAAGTTTTCTTTTCCATGAGTAAAGTTTGACAAACACTTTTTCAAGGATAAAATCTCTGACTTTAGTTTTAAAACCAAATTCTTGTTTTCTAAAACATTTGAATTAGAACTAGAGTTAGACTCTAAAATGTTTTTCTTTGAAATAGCAGTTTCAAGATCCTTAGAAAGTTTATCTTTTTCAGATTTGACTTTCTCAAGGTTTTTTAAAATACTTTCAAAATCAGAAGTTTTCCCATCAAGATCTTTAGAAAGATCTGATACTTCTTTAGTCAAAATAGAAATTCTAGAATTTGCCTTTTCAAATCTCTTTTTGAGTTTAGAATTTTCATTTTCAAGTAATTTAGCAAATCTAGAGACTTCTTCAAAAGAAGGTAAAGTATCATCTTCTGATGATGAGGGTTCATCATTTGAAGATTCATAATATTTATTATCAACATAATTTGCATTTAAAGAGACATTTGTAACAGCTTCAGCATTGTGTACCTTAGCCATGAGACAATGATCTTCAATTGGTAGTCTGGCTAGAAGTCCAATATTCCTTTGTCCTGACGTCTCATATTCTGAAGAATCATCTGAGGAATCACTACCACTTTCACTCCATGTATCATTTGCTTTCAAGACTTTCTTCGTCTTATAAAACCTTTTCTTGTTTCTTTCAGAGTGTTTCTCTTTTTTATCTTTCCTCTTCAGTAAAGGACAATCAGGCCTTATATGTCCTGCTTTCTTGCATTCATAACAAGTTACCTCTGAATCTTTCCTATCTTTCCTGTCTTTCTTTTTGAATCTATATTGAAAATCTTTCTTTCCCACAATCTTGTTCATCCTCCGAGCAAGATTATCTAACTCATTGTCTGAAAGATTACAATCACTTGAATCAGAAACAACAACTTTCTTGGATTTAGACCTTGTAACCCTTTCAGGTGTTTTAGCTTTAGATGCAAAAGCTACACTTCCATTCCCATTCTTCTTCTTATTGAAATCAGCATCTCTTTTCATTCTTGTCTCGTGCTGTAGAAGAGTTCCAAAGAGTTCATCAAGAGTAATCTGGGAAACTTTTCTATTTTCATCAATAGCTGTTCTTTTTGACTCCCATTCATTTGGCATAATATCTATAATCTTATCAACAAGAGCTTCATCATCAAGACCTTTTTCTCCCATAGATTGTAAGCTGTTGACAATTGTCATAAACCTTTGTTGCACTTTACATACTTGCTCTCCATAAGGAAAAACAAATCCATGATACTCTGCTCGAAGCATTGCTCTCCTTGTTTCTATAACTTTGGATGTACCAAAATGAGTGACTTCTAATTTCTTCCAAATACAGTTGGCTGCTTCACATGAAGATATCTGGCTATATATATTCCTGGTCATAGAACATAATAAAGTATTGCGTACCTTGTAATTCAGTTGATATTCTTGCTTCTCTTGATTTGTGAAAGTACTAACTTCTTTGTCAGGAATTTTGTAACCCCCAGTAAGCATAATAAAATTGTCTACACCAGTATTGATGACGAAAGTCTTCATACGATCTCTCCAATACTCATAATCATTCCCATCAAAGATTGGTGGTCTAGAAGGATTCAGATTATCTATTGATCCGATATTCATTCCTGCCATCTAATATAACAAAAACAACTTTTCCACTCCACACGTTAGTGTAGTAAGTATTTAAGAAAGTAATAAGAAATAAATCTAGTAATACAAATCAGTGGAAAACCTCCTTTGATACCAATTGTTGGATCGAATAGTTGATATAAAAGTCTATTAGATGGAACAATGCAAGAGGGGGGGTGAATTGTAGGTTTAAAAACCATGAGTTTTAGTAACAAAGAGATTAGTTTAAATGAACTTAAACTAATACAAACACAAACACCCACAATTGTATTGAATGTAAAAGGTATGATGTATTGTAATACTATTGTTATGTAAAACAATTGTATTCAAGATGAACACAATAATCAGAGTAATACAAATGTAAATGATTCTACCTTAAAGCGTATAGAACCAATCAATACAATAAGTAATGGAATGATTGTAATTGAAACAATTACAATTGAATAAGTAAAGGAAACAATACAAATCCCTTTCTAATACAACAGCGGAAATGTAAAAGTAATAAAATTCTTTTAACCCAAAGAGAAGGGTTATCCTTTCACCTAGGATAAGAGGTCTGTCTCACCAACACCTTGGTGAGCCCTCGATACGATGATCGGCACGTCTGTCTGCCTATCCCCGGCAGCCCTCGATACGATGATCGGCTCGTCTGTCTGCCTATCCCCGGCAGCCCTCGATACGATGATCGGCTCGTCTGTCTGCCTATCCCCGGCAGCCCTCGATTTTGCAGGTAATCGGCACCTCTGTCTTTCAATTACTTGAAAGCCCTCGATACGATGATCGGACGCACAAGGCTGATGAGAGAAGTTACAGTGTCTCTCTCTAGAATCTTCGTAGTTCACAGAGTCTCTTCGTTCATCAGTGTCTTCTCAGCTTCAAATGACCTCCTATTTATAGGCCTCGGGTTCCAACGGTCATATTGCCTCCAACGGTCATATTGAAACAGAAAGCACGACATCGTTTTGATTAGTATATAACTAACTCAACGACATCGTTTCGTTAGGATAAGAGATATATAGAAATGTAAAACATGAGTACGATTCATATGCAGAGAGAGTTTTTGACAAAGTACCAAAACAAATAATGATTATCTGAATAACAAAGTCAGTACGATACGATTGACAGAGTCAGTACGATACGATTGACAGAGTCAGTACGATACGTTTGACAGAGTCAGTACGATACGTTTTGGTCGGTACGATCAACATCGTACGATACGATAAACATGATAAAAGACAATTTGTTATTTACAAACATATGATAGAATACTTTTGAGATTTCCAAAACATGACATATAATATATTTGTGATTTCCAAAACATGATGTAAAAGCCAAAAGAAGACTTTTGACTTAACACTAGGCACCATTTCTAAACAATGGCATAAACTAGATTAGTTTATAAATCAAAATTCATAATTCCATACATGTAAAACACTTAACATAAATTGAACTTTTTATGGATATAATCCATAATCATAAAAAGAAATGTTTTCTTTGAGGAAGTATATACTCATAAAACCTTCATAATGGTTTGTAAAGAAAATGAGAATTATCCTAAGCATATCCCCCGGGAGTGTCGTAACCAAGAGTGCAGTAAGGCCCGTTGTCGTGCACCAGTTCCCATTTGAGTCTAGCTCAAAGCGGTGTTTTCGGGTTTTACCCCTAGGTACATCTGTGCCAGATCCGCCTCTAGCTGCTCGTATCTAGACAGGTATCTATTGCTCAGAAAACTCACAAAATCTCTATAATACCAAAATTCTAGGAAGTTCTTCTATACTAATCCTCAAAGTCTATCTTAGGGCTATGTGATCTAATCAGAGTTTATCTAAATCTAGCATCCAAGGTTAGTACTAAACTGCCTTTGATACCAACTGTAATGCCCCGACCCCAGTTACCCAGAGTAGGTGCATTATTGCGTAACATTGGCATGATCACAAAAGATCAAGTCTTAAAAGACCGATTAGTTTAGTAGTCTTAAAAACACTAGATACATTCATAAGTCTTACATTACATCATAAAGTAAAACAAAACTAAAAAAACATCTTGTATTCATATCCCCTCATACTATCCCTCCAGGTTATTCATAATATACTTCATCACATTCTGGAAAAATTAAAACATTGAAAGGGGTGAGCTCAGATGGTCAGTAAGGATAACAATATAGCGGAAGCTTTCATAAATAAACATAAACATTTAAGGCAATGTATGACTAAAACAAAAGCCTTTTAAACTTGAACTTTAACATAATATGGAAAAAGTAAAATGAGATAATGCCATTTACTTATTCACATGGATATTCTACTGGTCAAATAATCACATGCAATATCAATAACCACTTTCATAATGATAGAATGCATAATGCCAGACTATCATAACCACGTATCCAAGGCCTCGTGCCAAGACCATAAATAATATTTTGTCAAGGCCTCGTGCCAAGACACTAGTTTGTCTCATGAGACCTGTCGATGCATCGAGGAGCTATAGCGGGCTCCACCCATCACTTATTAAGTCCAATGCATTCCTCATATGAACAGGTTTAAACATATCATAAACCATAACATAATCGTATCACATAAAACATGCATAAAGGAAACATAACATTTCCACATTTCAATCACAAGATATCAATACAACAAATTAATATAATAAAAAAACACTTTCAAAACCATTTTCAATACCAAAATAAAAGAAAATTAAAACTTTGTATTTATTTTTCATTTAAAAAGAAGTTATGGCTTGTAGAGGAATCCGAAACTCAAATAATGGTCACGGAGGTGGAGAAGTCATTGTCACCGCATACATACGACCAAAAAAACATTCCTTTTTGTTGTTTAGTAAAACGCTTCATATAAAAAGATTCCTTTTGAATAAATGTAAAAGTCAAAGGGGTTTATACACCGTATAAAATAAATTTTTCTATAAAATAAAATATGCCTCAAGGAAAGGAGATTAAGACGAAGTCCCTTACAAAGATCATTTTTTAAATACAATAGATCTGTTATGTGTATTCCCTATAAGTACACATAAATAAAGTAAAAATACAATATAGGACATAATAATATCATGACATAATTTGAAATTAAGAGATTAACCCAAAGAATATAAATTGGGTTAAGAAGTTCTCTTACCTTAATTTTGTCGAAAATTTCAAAAAGTACCTTGTTTGGAAAATGACAGAAAGATTCCTTTCAAAAACGTATAAGGTCAAATAAGGGTATAAATGACTTTAACCCATTGTCTAATAAATAGTAAATTTTTTTTGAAAGATATATTTAATAATCATGGATGTGGATGATAAAGAGGTCCCATAAGATAATTACATATGAACAACCTTGAATAATGAAGAGGTTGTAGAATTAACCCTTACCTCGTGTCCGATTTGACTCGATCGTTCTTTAATCTCTTGAATAATAAACTAGAGTTAATTTCTACTTACTTAAGAACCTTTTTCAAGTTCATTATCCCTTTTATATCACTTATTACCATGTTATGAACATTATGTAATTATTTAAGTTAATAACGGTGGTTTTGTCGATCTTTGGTACTTGAGTCAAAAATAAACTTCATATAATTACAAGTTGTTCATGTGGTAAAATATCCATTACATCCAGAATAATATTCATGATTTATATATCATATATAGCATTTATATCCAGTATATACATTCATTTATAACATTACACAATATTTAGAGGTAAGAAATTTAATGCACCATTCATGGAGACGGTAAGCCGTACGTACGCATGAACGCTACTTTCATTTCTATTTCATATTTAATGGAATTAAAACTAAATGATATATATATATATATATATATATTATAATTATAGTATAATATATATTTTATATAGGTCACATAAGTTCATTAATTTCATTCTTTATACATTCCATGTTTTGCATGAACGAGTCACATCACTTGAGGGGGTGGTAGTACACACTTCCTCAAATGAAATTATCGCATTTGAACAACATGCAAAGCATAAAGGTATGATTTAAATGTAAAATACAGAAGCATAGAGAGGAAATAAATATAATATATATCATAAATAAATATAGTTTCATAATAATGGACACCATGATAGGTAGTAGGAGAAGATAGGACAATCATCGTTTTGTGAGGTAGTAATTCACCATCCACAGAAACAGTATGTTCTTTAACCATTAGACGGAGGTGTGTGTAAGTGTAGCTCGAATACTTATCATAACAACATCCTAGTATATTAAGGATACTGTTGTTTTTACAAAATAAAGGAATAAAAATATTTTAATGGGTTGGAGAAGCAAAATGAAACAAAAGAACATAAAAGAAGACATTACCTTAAAATCGGGTAACTCTTTTTGATTTGAGCCAAAGGCTTCCTTGGGAAGACTTCTTCCCAAAGTGAGGATTCTAGGAGTAAGAGAGGGAAGTTTAGAGAGTATTTGTGCAGAGTTTGGCCTATCCAAATGGCTTGAAGGTGTGAATAAGGTGGTAGAGGTGGGGGCCTTTTATAGGATGAGAGGAGGGGCATTCTTGGAAACTCATGAAATATTACATTATTATGAGACGATTTTCAGATTTTAGAGGTCCCACAATTATATATTTCGAGGATAAGGTGATAAGGGTTTGAAATATACTCATCCAATAGGTTTTTGACAAGTGTAAGCCTTATATTTTACATTATCTTTTCATTTTATTTAAATCATTAATTAATGAGGTAATCGCTGCATCATCATGGTGTTATAAAAATTTTAATTTATTCAATGTCTAAAAATTATATAAAAAATTGAATGATGTATGAAATAGTTATATATTTCCAATGAATATTTATAGTAAAAAATATGACTTGTATAACCCCTTATAAAAATTGTTTTAGTAAAACAACACATGTTTGTGACAATTTTATTTTTACTTTAAATAAAATGTTATTAATGTCATTTTCTTACTCAAGTGGCTCCATGGGGTCCCCAAGTTGACCCATGGATTTTCTTGGTCGGCCATGACTCACACGATAAGGGTAGGAAAAGTGTAAGGGTATTTTTTATATTTTTATAATATCATTTTTACCTTAAATTTCACTAATTACCTTTAATCGCGATTAATTATACTTAAAAGTTACTATTCACCAAAAAAATATTTTAATCCCATTGAACAAAATTTTACTTCCTAATGACAACCATGTATGTCGGATTTTTGAAAATCAAATCACAGAAGTGGTAATGATTCACTTAAATGAAAAATCAGTTTTTAATTACCACTTAGTGGTTTCACTGTTCATCAAAAATTGAAGTTTTGCAGAACAATGCCAAAATTTCACCCTATTCTATAATTAATATTCTAAATTCAAAAATGATGCCTATTTTAAAAAATTCCAAACATATAAGTTGCATTAATTAATTTTATAATTAATTCCCGCTGTCACAACAAATAGCGTGTTTTTAAGAAATAATATATATCAAAAGATTAACAATTGTTTATGTCCAATTTCAAAGTGAAATTAATTCTAATGAACACCATTGGATAAAATGGTAAAAATATATTATAATTATACTTTAAAACCACTCAATAGTATAATTTATCACTATAAATTATTTTGATTAAAAAAGTTGTTTTTAAGTATTTTTCACTATTCATAAAAAATTGGAAGTTCTCAGAAAAATACCAAAAATTCGACATAGGCTAATTTCGATATTCCGAATCCAAAAATGAATTCCATTTTAAAATATAAAATATATATAATTTCAAAAATTGGGTATTACTATTCATAATGGCTATTTTGATTGGTCACGGTGTGTTAGAATCTCGAACTTGCGTACAATGGAAGCTATTGCATTATTGAAAGAGGAGCGTATCATGGAAGCTAGGGGTGTTATAGTGAGAGCCTAATGCATGAAGGGTTGCTAAAAACATAACGTAGAAAGAATTCTCTCAGGATGTTCCTCTTATATATCTCATTTCTAGGTTGATTCAGATTTTCAAGTTGGTTCATGTTTTGTTTTTCAACTCCCCTATCTTCTTCCATCTTTATTTTCTCCTTTTCTATTTTTCAATTATTTCAAGTGTTTCTCAATTTCTGGATTTATAGGTTCCAAGGTCTAATACTTTGACCTTTTGAGCATGAAGTAAGAGTTTCAAAACAATTTTTTTAGTTTTCTTTTTGATTTTTTTTTGTGTTTGTTTTTCTTTAAATTTTTATATATATATATGAATTTTTTTGGTTTTTTTAGATTGCACATGGCCTCCCTGGAAACAGTGCCAAAATTTTATTGACGCGCGTCATTGAGCATGAGTGACAGAATAAAATTTATAACCTACTTACTACTTAGAACAATGATAAGGCATGGTCGAACCACGAGGAGGTCTGATGTTGTGCTTTGTGATCTACTAAAAACAAAAAAAACACACACACACAAAAATCAACATATGTATAGATGGTGGTGATGGAGAAAAGTGAGTGAAATTATGTGTGTGAGGATGTGAAAGTGAAAGGGTGAGTGAAAGGAAGCATAATAGACAACAGAAAAACTTGGGGTGAAAAAAAACCAATAGATGAGCAGGGGAAATCCATTGTCCGTTTTTTATATTGCTTACCCTTGTTCATACACTGAGGTTTAAGTATGTGTATCTGACTCAAGGTACTATCCACATTTTTCATCTGGTCAGCTTGTGATGGAATTACCTTTACACTCCTTCAACTTTAAAAATCATTCCATCACATGGTGTTAAAAGCCAGATGTCACTAGGCCCAAATTTTTAGTTGAGCATAGTGTGTCTCTCTCATTTGAGCGTGATTCATTTGCCAATAAAATCATCATATTGAAAGTATATTTCATTATTATTCAAGCAAGATCGGTTTTCAATTTTGAAAAATAGAACTGTCCAGCAAGAGTGAGAGAGAGGGAGACTATCCAGTAAAGGAAGTATTGCATGAACCAGAATAAGTAGATATAACCATATTAACTTATTCCCCCCACCAAGGATATTATCCAGACATAATGGTTGAATTAAATGTAAAAACAGAATGAAAATCAATGAAGTACATGGCGAATTGAGTTTCACAAAAATAGGTCACAAGAAGAATAATGTGTTAGTCTCCCTCCTTGATCTCTAAAAAACACCAATTCCATGATCTACTACCCGATGGTGTATGAGATGATATGATTGGTGTGATCAGATATCCCACCCTGGGAATTCGTAATGGAAATAGTGGTTTGCTGCTATGATGCCTAGAATATGCTCCCTAAAAGTGGGGAAGACTCGAGTGGATAGATGTACAATGGATGATGGAAGTCTAATTGGTGATGTCCCATCCAAGATCAGGTGAATACTGGAAGTTCTCTCCACCCTCTCGTCCAGAAGTCTCGATCGATCCCCCAGAAGTGAGTACTAGGGAATTGATTTCCTCTGTGCAATGCTCTGCTCGTCACTGCAACTCCTGGAATCTAAGTCTCTGGAATCTCTCGTAAGTATTCCCTGCCCTCCATGTAGTAATTTCATCATGATCCTCTCTCCCCAACCGTCACTGGATTAGTTGATCCATAACTAAAAAATGTGCACCAGGAACCCCCTTAGGCATCATCCTCTCATGTGGCATGCTTCGATGTACTTGTCACAAGATCATGAGTGATATCCCAATAAGTGCAAACAATCCTCTTGAAACAACCTTGAGAAAATTCTCCCACTTTTCCCACAAACATTTTTTCCCTTGAACACCCACAATCTGCTCCACCTCGGCCTGTGCTCAGCAACCGAAAAACACAAATCACAT
Source organism: Viscum album (assembly GCA_963277665.1). NCBI lineage: Eukaryota > Viridiplantae > Streptophyta > Magnoliopsida > Santalales > Viscaceae > Viscum > Viscum album. Next base: position 1,582,658,843 of record OY728141.1, on the reverse strand, counting down.
CAGTCAAATAAAATGAAACGATTAAATATATATAAATATATATAAATATGTACTATATTTTAATATCACTACTTAAAATTAATGAAAATAATTATTAATGTATATATTTTATAATACCTAATGTTATTATTACTATATATATGTAAATATATATAATATAACTATTAAAACGTATTATATTTGTTTAATAACATATGTTATTATGATAAATATAAGTAATTGATATTATATATATATAATCATATATATGACTATTAATATATCATTATAATGATTATTACATTTAATTTATATTACATTTTTATATTATATAATATACAAAAATTGAAGAAAAAAAAAGAAAGTGAGGGAGGGGTGGGTCTGGAGAGAAAGGGGAAGAAGGGGGTTGGATTGGGTTGAGGGAGAAGAGGGGAGTGAGGCGCAGAGCAGAAGTCTTCGGTGGTGAAGCAGGGGAAAGTGGTGGCGGCGGCTCTGGTCAAAGTCGGCATGGCGGGCATAGGAAGTCGGGCGGAGGTCTTCTAGGAACTACGGCAGTGGTTTTGCGGGTTATTCCGGACAGGGGCGGTGCGTTGCACCGGTCGTGGTGGAGAAGAAGGGTGTGGCGCATGTAGTCGACGGTAGTCGGTTCATGCGAGGGTCAGAATCGAGGTGGCGAGGCAGAGACAAGGGACTCGACTTAGGTGAGGTCATGGTCTAATTTGTGGTTGAGTAGTTGGGGCAGGGCCAGCAGATCCGGTGCAACAGAAGCATGTTCAATAGGTGGTGCGGGATTGGGATACAGCTCAATTAGAGGAGAAGCAAGAGTGTGACGGTTGCTGGTTCTAGATCTAGTTTCCAACGACTAGGGTAAAAAATCCAGATATGGTTATGTACTTAGGGTACTATTCTTTATTAGGCTTCATATTTCTAGATCTGAATTAGAATTTTATATTAGTTTCTTTATCTGCACTGGGTGAAATCTGATTACTGATGTGCATTTGTGATTTGTTGTTGCGCATCAATTGTGTTGATTTGATGTGGGGATTTTGCTAATTTTTAGTGCTTCTATTGTAGTGATGGTATGCCAGGAGAGGGAACTTGTTGTCACCATTTTGTTGAATGAGGGGCAATGAAATAATGGAAGGGATGTGAAAAATAGTGAGTCTGGTGTGGAAGAAACAATGGAACAGAGGAGGGGAGGGGGTGTCAACAGTTGTGCAGTTGAACGGTGGCACCGAAATGAAGTTGCGGTGGAACGATGAGGGATAACGAAGGTAGTGACACTAAGGAAAATGGTGGCACTACAATGGATGATGGGGGTGAGAATGTTGAGATATCAAGTGGTTAGACACGGTGTCACAACAACAATTTTGGTGGGATAGTGAATGTGGCACTGTGAATGGTGAAAGCGGTGGCACAGTTAGATAGTGGAATAGTGGCACCGTGACATCTACAAAACAAAATAAATTAAATAGTTAATTTAACTAAAAAAATTACCTAAATAAATTAACAAATTAAATTAAAAAAACAAATTTGGAACAGTTAACATCAAAAATTAAATACAATTTATTCTTCATCAAACATTTTATTCATGATTAATTTAAAAACATAAAATTAAAGATCAAAAAGTTGGTTAGGTAGATTAATGAACAAATAATTAATTAAATAACTAAAAAAATGAACTAGTTAAATATGACAAAGAATTATAAAAAATAATCATTGAATTTAATTGTTTAATGAAATAATCAGTTAATTAACAAATGAAGTTAAAGAATTAAATTGAAATAAAATAATTAAATAAATAGAATCAGATTGTTAAAAATAATAAAACTAATTAAAGAATAAAAAAATACATGTAATTAATTTATTTACAAAATAATTAAAGAATTAATTAATTAATTGAAAATCATCAAAAACTAATAACATTAAGAATTAATTAAATGAAATTGAAATAACATCTTAGTTTTATTATTGAAAAACAACTAAGATATAAACAACAAAAGCACACTTTTAATACATAAACACATTTTTTACAATTTAATTAGCAGAATACAATAATAGATAAATATTACACAAAATACATCATTTGGGTGTTAATAAGTCAACAAAAATAAAAAAAAGGTATGTGGAAAAGAGCATTAAAACTAAGCCACATCAATTACCTTTTGTTTTATAAAAACAATAACAAGATATTTTTATCAATTTTCTCATTTTAAAACCAATTTTTTTATAATGTGGGAATGTTGAATCCATATGTCCTTGAAGAAAGACATTATATTTGAAAGGTAGTAAGTTGCTTTTAGGGAAAATGGCCCCATGTATATCTTGAAATAAAACTTTATGTTTTTATATGGAACACCCTCATTATTAAATTACCTTTTCTAAAGAAAAAATATGAAACCGTTATTTAAATGTATCGAATTCTTGTAAAATATAATACATAATTCACAATGATAAATATTTGGAATTTAAATCAAATTCTCTTATATTTATGAAAACAAACCATGTTTTATGGGTAAATAAGAGTATAATAAGTGAAAATTATAACCAAAGGTAATATTAATAACCATGAGAAAGTAATATATGGTATATATGAAAATCATAGCTAACATCATTGTATAATGTATCGCAACATAACATAGGAAACATGAAATAATCATAGCAAGATCAATTATAATAATAACATACAAGTATCAACCAACATTCATCATGGGAAAACTCTATAAGTATTAAGTTGATACTCTTGGATATATCTACATAGTGAATCATCATATGTATAGCCAATCATCCTAACTAAAATTACATTGAATTTTCTCTTCCCTGGCCTCCTTGATTAGAATGAAACCCTAAGATAGGGAAATGATCATAGATAAAGGGAAAAATAGTTAGTTCTTAAACTCAAGTAGTGTAGTAACCATCACTTGAACTCTCACGTAGTTACCAAAGGTTACCATTATATATCATTAAAGTTTAGAGATCAATTCAATGTAAAAAAATAAATAAATAAAAATAAAATCATAACTCACAACACACCTTTTATCCCCTTTCAAAGAAACATCCCCTTTAAAAAATATCAAATCCAACAATGGTTCATTTTTCATGTCATGGCATATCACATCATTAGAGAGTAATAACCAAGGGTTTTACCTTCAAGGGTAAAATCACATAATGAGAACTTTTATTTCACTTCCCAAATGGGCCTTTAGACATTAGTAACTTCATTGAAACAAAATATAAATTCAATATAAACCATTATCAATCAATTTCAACCTAATAATACATTTATAGAACAATGAAATAATATAAATTACATTTACATAAATATATAACTAATTTTTTTTTGTAAAAACACTTAATGTATGAAGAACACTCTTTTCCTCATTTTCCATGTTACCAAGTATGGCCAGTGATCCTTAATTATTCATAAAATAGTAATCCATGGAAGAAAATTGTGAATATTTCCTTAAAACCCATTCAAGGAATTTCATCAAACACAAAAATTGTATAAATTTACTTGAGAATAATTCCACACTTTGAATGTATAATACAAACATGTTTTAATGTGAAGTTTTAGGAAAGATGATGATAGGTCAACACTTGACAATAATAGACCCTGAAAATTGATTTTATATTAGAGAAAACATCATTTTTAAAATGAAAGCATCCATGGTTTCACCAAAAAGGAAATTTTAAAGTGAAAACTACTAATAATAATCAATTATATTTATAAGGGGTGTTATCTCACCAAAGGTGGAGAAGATGGAGCCTTTGAAGACCAAGTCATTCCCCATACCTAATATAAAGAAAACCCAACTCAAAATCATGTAACATGAAACCCTAGGTTCCCATGAAAATTTTAGGGTGAGTAGAAAATATTATAAAGGAAAAAAATAATATATCAAGTGACAATAATAATAAAATAGGATTTACCTTAAAGAAACTATATTGAGTGAAAGAAGAACCTCATAGAATATTGAAGAGAAGAAACCCATAGCTGGGAGGAGACTCTACGGGATTTTAATAAAGTAGGGAAATGATAATGAGGGATAAAAAAACAAGGGAAAAGTAGAAATATTATTTTTAGTTTCTTGGGAAAGTCACACAGTTTGGTCATGTGGTTTAAAAATCCATGAAACAACCTCTAGATTGGAGTTGTGTACCCTACACAATTAGGCTGCACAATTACTCCAAAATGGTCATGAACCATGTGGTCGATCATGAATAGAAATCACCCCATGGAAGAGTAACCTATATTATTTCTCTTAATTGTACATCCTTTCTCATATAAGAGTAAAACACACATATAAGATTAAAATTCATAGTTTTTTCTATTCATAAACTACCTTTGAAGCTTTAACAAACATGGATTTTATGATAACACAATTTTATATTTAATTCACTAACCATGCATTAGACACTATAAATCTACTCTGCCCTTATTCATGGATTGGGTGCATGGTTATCACTAACAGTACACTAATTGTGAACATGGGTATCCTTACCCATTTTTAGTACCTCTTGAAACTATAAATTTCAAAACATTCAAGAATAAAATAAATATATAAGATGATCAAAATAAATATATACTAGTGAACCAGGTATGTCATAATTATCTCTATCATCCCACTTTATTTTCTAAGAAATTCCTTATAAATTGATCACTCAAGATAAGAATTTAATAATTAAACATATCATCATGATATCCATAGACTCAAATACAATCTCTGGTGTGGCTAGGGTGGTAAAATGAATTCCCACTAACTCAATGGTCCCTAAAAACCTTTAGAATAATTAGACAAAGGAGGGTCCATAATAGAAGGACCCATTACCATAAGAATAGACCATTCACTAGGGGCCTCCCCACTATTTTCAATTCCTATACTATCTTACATAATTCATAAGTCTTGAACCAAAGAAAATGGGATATAACAAATAATACATCCTTAATTATCCCTATCCTTATAAGAATAAAAAGAAAAAAATTAAAAATAGCATCCACCATATAACAACTGAGGATTCTCATCCATGGATATTATATCTTTTTATATGAATATTCATTACATTTCATGAATACACATGTGAGGACCATAATATTTAGTGTCATTGGAAACATGAAATACAATATTATAATTTGGTGAAATATCTGCAATGTTTCCCACAAAGTTCTTCTAGAGTACCTTTCATAGATATTCCCTACATAAAACCATTATTGACAACTAGGGGAAATGAAACATAAAGAAAATAGTGATATCAGATGCTCAGTAAGGGTAAATATAACAGATATAAATCTATGATCATATGAAATCATAAAATACAAATAAGGTTATTTAATAATTAAAAAACTTATGAAGTTCATACCCAACCTGTCATAGATCATAAACATGAGTCATGTCATAATGATTAGTAGTTTATAAGACATGAATCATAAGGGAATCAAAGAACCCGATCTATGAAGGTATAAAATTAATATAAACCATATATTTTTGGAAGACACGTCATCTTATGACATTTTGAACATGTATAAATAAAAAAAGGTTTACTAATTAAGTTAAGGACATGAAATTAGGCCCTTATATAAACTTATAAACATGCAATTAGTCCCACACATAACATTATAGACTTGAAAAATATGTCCACACATAAAATCATGAACAAGAAATTAGGTTCAAGAATAAAATTATAAACTTGTAATAAGGTTCATGTATAACATTATGTACATGAAATACAGGTCCACGTATAATATCATAGTAGACAAGGTTCACTCCCAAGACCATCATAGCAGACAGAGTCCCTTACTGAACTGGGTTAACTCTCTATTCCAATCCTATCTATCTCATGAGATATAATTCTTTACCCAATGCATTAGTTATAGATATAGGTCCCACCTATATTTAGTTATAATATAACCACTATCCTTGGTTATAACATAACCACTATCCTTAGTTGTAATGTAACCACTGTTGTATAATGAAAATCATACAAATCTCTTCCAAAAAATCATAAAACATTCATCATATCAAAACCCTTGAAATGAAATGGATTTCATAAACATTTAATTATAACATAAAATTTGGAAAATAAATAGGTTTAATAGTCATTTCATAATTTCATCAAAGTATAACCCATGGAAGAAGATATGGGTTTCACAATCATTGTATCGTGGTATAACCTGTGATATATAAACTGGTTTCATATACATCTTTTCATCATCAACAAAAACCATTTAGATAAAAATTAAGAATGGTATCCTAGGACCATATCCATATTATATCATAATTAACCTTGAATAATTCCATATTATATGGAAAATAATTTTGAAAGACAACTTGGGACATTTCTTGAGGAAAATATTTTTTATTTGAAAATAAAATTTTACAACAAAAAACATTATGAAAATCCTTTTCCTTGATAATAACCTTGAACACTTATAAAGTAATATTTTGGAAATCATTTAAAACATTTCTTTATGAAAATATAATTTCCAATTTGAAAAACACTATTTAAATATAAAACATTTTTGAAAACCTATTTTTTTGGAAATAACATTGAAAACTTATAAAAGAAGCTTTTAAAAATTATTTAAATAATTTCATGAGAAAAATATCTCTTCCACTTTAAAATATAATTTTCAAAATATAAAAAACTATGAAAACCTTTTTATTTTAAAATAACCTTAAAAATGTATAATATAAACTTTGAATCAATTATTTTTCATGAAGTTGTAAAATTATGTTCATTTCATACACATTAAAATGAACATTCCTTTCACAATTTTAATAAAAGACAAATATAAATTGTTTAAAAAATGACATGAAGATTCCTTTAAAAATAATTATAAAAGAATGAAATGTGGGTTTAAAATTTTCTTTTAAAATCCTAAGAGAGTAATAAAACATTTTTTTAAAACACTTTTAGAAAATAAGATTTTGGAAGAAAATAGATTTTCGACCGAATAGAGAAATAAAGTTATACTTTCTAAAACAAATTTAATAATTTTAAGTACTGAAGAATGTATAAATAGTACCATTACTTGAATATATCATGAATAACCATATTATAAGAAATTTCAAGATAATTATAGAGATATATATCATGATATTTCAACATTAGAGACTTAATCATAAACAATCCCAATATATGATGAGATTGTAACATAAAATCTTTACCAATTTGGTAACATTGATTCATAAGTCACATCAAGAAAAAACATAAAATAAAACCTAAATTGTCATGAGGAAGAATAAATTCATGATATTACATGTCAAAGGGTTTTTATATATACCTTGTGGAAGAATAAAGGTGCATAATATAACATACATCTCAAAGAGGGAAAATTGAGACAAAAAACCCTTACTGGTTTGTTAACTTTTGAACCATAACCCCATAAAAGAGAGGTCCTAAAATGGATATATAAACCAAATTATTTTTCATTACAATAATCATAATATACATTCATTTTTATTATATACACCAGATAAAATAAATAGCTGGTAAAAATGACATGTGTCTCATAGAAGTAAAAAGTGAGACCAAAATCAAATACCTTAAGTCTTGAATTCAGTGGTACTCATTAAAAACTTATTTATAATAAATATAAGTTTATTATAAATATATTACATAAAAATATTCATATATATAATACCATATATGATTTTATTATGACCTTTTATCACCTTTTTATAAACAATTCCATGTCAAAGTTATGTTTCAGGTAATAACCACTTTATTTTTCCTATATGTTTTAATTTGTTATATTTTTGGTCATATTAATTTGATCATGGTTCCATAATATCTATAATTAAAACCATGACATAAATATAATTTATATTTATTATATATTTATTTATATTAATCCAAATTATTTATAGAAATAAAATGAAGTGAACCATTCATAGAGATGGCAGACTGTACGTACACCCAAACATTGTTTGCGTTTTATTATCATATTGAATGAAACAAAGATAAAATATGTATTATCATTATAGTATAATTTTTATCTCATATATATCACATATTTTCATTAAACCAATCCTTAATATATTCTATGTAAAACATGAAATAATCACATCACTTCACGAGGCAGTAGTCTACTACACACACGAGCTACGTTATCATATTCCCACAAAATGGAAATCATGAAAACATGTGTGATTTAAAAAATAAATAATTATAATAAAATAATTGGTATTATATATATAATATATAAATAATAATTTAATCATTATTACCATCCTTGATTAGTCATAATGGAAAAATGAATGACATCGGCTCGCGAGGCGGTAGTTCGTTGTACACACAAATGATGATTTCATAACCCATTTAATGGAAGTGAAGATGGTTTTAGGTCATTAACTTAATATAAGAAAATCCCAGTATATGAAATATATGTATGTTATTATATAGCCATGATATAATAATAATTTAAGTGGGTGTATGGATAAATAAAACAAAAAACATCGTTGATGAATATTACCTCTTCTTTAGCACTACTAGAAATTAAACCTACACCAACAGACCTATACCAATGGTTTTACTAGAATTGTGGGCATATGTGACTTATTCAAACCATATTCCCATGTTTTTGGTAAAACTATATGTATAGATAATTTATTAAAACTCAATACCCATGGGTTAGAAAAAAATATGGGTATATGAAACTTATTCAAACCCTATACCAATGGTTTTGAAAAAAAATATGGGTATAGGTGCCTTATTCAATCCCTATACCCATGTTTTTTTCCCAAACCATGGGTATAGGTTCCTTATTCAAATCTTATACCCATATTTTTTCTAAAACCATGGGTATAGGTTCCTTATTCAAACACTATACCCACGGTTTTTTCAAAAACATGGGTATAAGTGCCTTATTCAAATCCTATAACCTCTGTTTCTCCAAAACCATAGGTGTAGGTTACCACTATACCAATGTTTTTGAAAAAACTATTGGTATAGGTTCCCTATACAAAACCTATACCAAAAATTTTGTAAGTCCATTGGTATAGGACCTAAAAATCCGGGTACCTATACCAACGGTTCTAAAAAGTGTTAGTATATGTCTATTTCAATGGTTTTCAGAACTGTTTGTATAGGTGCTCAAATTTTTTATTGAATTCCTTCATAAAATAACATTAAGTACATCAAAATATAATTTATCTTTAAATATACATACATATATATATATATATCAAATTATATACACAAAGGTCATTATAGGTTAGTGGTTAGGTCTTTGATATATAAGTGATAGGTTCTATGTTAAAACACTATCCATCTCTTTTATTTTTCATTAATTATACCAATGGTTTTAAAAACCATTACTATAGACCTATTCTAACCATTTAAAACCCTTAGTATATACATATACCAAAGGTTTACAAACCGCTGGTATAAACCTATACCAACGGTTCTAGGATAACTATTGATATAGGTCTATACCAATGGAAGATTATCCAATATCTCTCAAAACCATTTTTATAGTCTATAATAAAGGTTTATGATCCTATAACAGTGGTTCTAAACCATTGGTATAGTCTATTTTTTCAATATTGTGGGTATCCTCCTTAGGTTTGCACTAAAAGCATTCCTTGGTAGGCTTTTTTTACAAACTAAAGCTTCTAGGATGAGGGGAGGGAAGTTATAAAATAATTTTTTTAAAGACTGGATAAACCAAATAGGTTTTAATTTTTGAATAATATAGGAGAAGGGATGGCCTTTTATAAGTTGGGGAGAGGACACAATTGTTTTTTTAAGAATTGAGTGCTACCATGTTTTTCATATGTCACAAGGGTCCAAAAAGGACCATTATCAAAAAATAGAGGTGTAATGGTTAAAATAGGTCCAAAAAATAGTTTTATACAATTTTATATGTTATTATTTACCCTTATAATTTTAGTTTGACCCCCCAGTAAACTCATTTTTACCTTAATCGTGGTAATTAATTTTTAATGTTTTTATTACCCATTTTAATAAAAAATTAAGATGGAAATAATAAATATTATAAATTTTTCTGATTCAAAATATGGAAATTTTTTAAAACAATTCCATTCACATAAGTGAAAAAAGTTAATTTAAAATTAATTTCATAGATGTGGCAAGAAAACTGGTTTTTAAAGAAATTTTTTTCAAAAGTTTAGAAATTTATTATATCCAACTTCAATATTAAATTAATTAAAATGGCCTATCTTAAATTAATATATTTATTATTTAAATAATTATAATTTGAAATCAATTTAAAATATAATTTATCTTTATAAATAAATTAAGTGAAAAGGCAATTTTCACTTAAAATTCTGTATTTTTTACTATTCATCAAAAAATGAAACTTTTTAGAAAAATCCTGAAAATTCATTGAAATTATGAATTCAAAAAAAAAATTATTTTATCAAATTAATTTTTTAAAATTTTAAAAAACAAATCTTATTATTGTTCACAAAAAGTTATGAAAACCTTTTTTGATAAAATAGTGTTTTTGAAACATATAGACTTTCCAAAAATTATGTATTTTATTCTCAATATGTTTTATTTATATAAATCCATTATAATAAATATATAAAAAGTATTTATTACTATTAATATAACTAAATTTAGTAGCTAGGTTATAACGGTCATATTTAAATAACTAAATTAATAATATATCATGGTTTTGTTAAAACTTAGTGTTGCATGTAATGCAAGCTAATCAAGTGTTACATGCAGCGCAAGCTTAACATGGTGTTGCATATAAGGCAATCCATAAAATGAATTTAATTTATTTATAATAATAATAATTAATAAAAACTCATGGTGTTCTACCCCCTTAAAATGAATTTTCCCTCAAAATTCATTATATAGATACAAACAAATGAGGGCACTTCTTCCTCATCATATCCTCAAGTTCCTACATAGCTTCCTCAAACAAGTGGATTTTCTAAAAAAATGACTATGTGAGTGTTTCATAGAAATTTATTTATAAGGTCCAAAATCTCTACCAATTGTTCCTTATAAAAAATATCTTACTCTGATGGTACAACCTATAAGTTTAGTACATGCGATGGATCATGTGTGTACTTCCTTAGGTGTATTAAATGGAACACATCATGAACCTAAGAGAGTCTTGGTGGAAGTTCCAAATGATAAGATAACGTCATGATATGACCAAGTATTTTAATAGGATCAATATACCTAGGGCTTATTTTTCCCTACTTTATTCCATGAAGAAATTCATAGAAAGACCTTCTCAACAACTTAAAATTCTAGACTACATTGATGATTATCATCATAACATATGCATTAAATTTGGGTAGTCCTTAGATGTTTCTGAATAGATTTAATAATATCATCCATGTCATCAAATTTCTCATGTCCCAATATCTTTCTTTCTACATCTTCATTCTACTATGTTGGAGTTATACACTTCCTTCCTTAAAGGGATTTATAGAGATCCATTTTAATGCTCAAGTGAAATCTATCATTGTAAGAAAACTCAAATTAAAGAATGTATTGATCCTAAACACCTTTTAAATCCATAGGAAAAGATCTTATATTATCCATTAATCATATATACATATGATGTAAATGAATTCCTCCCCATATAACTCTTTCACCACAAATAATACCAAAGGGTTTCATTACTATAAATATCTCTTAAATTAACCTTAATATTGATAGACCTCAAAAGGGGGTGTCAATAACTATGAACATATAATCAAACTTAAACTCATAAACCCGTGATGGTATCCATAACTCTTAAGTTAATCATACTTGGAGATATAAATTCTTCCAAAATATAATTCACCTATTATTCTTTAAAAAATATCTTATCTTATAAAAAACATTTTGATTGGAATCATGGGTTTATCCTTATACTAATATAATAAAAATATGATTTTATTATTATATAATCCATGTAGAGGTAGATAATCACATAAAATTTTACGAAAATATAAACAATATTATTTTTATAGGACTCATTCATACAAAATCAAACATGAAATTTCCAAATAACAAGGGGAGGATAAGTTTTACCAATTTATCTTGATTCGATTCATCCATTATGATTGCAAAAGATTTCCCTTTTTTCCTTTGTCTTTAAAGGTTGTTATGTATTATCATCCATATTATCCATTGTATTTGGAATTGATTCGCATAAATCTCAAACTCTTTACACATGAAACATTGTAGTGTGGGTGGTGCATTATGTTGATCTCTCTCTCCATTCATTTCTTTAACTGGAATCTTCACATCAATTCTACATTATTTTTCTCGATGGCTAGGATTACCTCACTTGAAACACCTTCTTATTCCTTTCAGGCATTCACCTAAGTTCTCCTTCCCATGGTTTTTTCAAGTATGAGTTTGAAACTTTTTCTTCCCTTCTGTTTACATATCATTTTATTTTCCATGGAACCCCATTTTCCTTTTATTTTCACCACAACCAAGAGGGTTTCTATCTTCCATTTCCACATTTAGTGAACATTGAGAAAAATTTTCATATAATCAAAAGTCCCTTATGGATAACTCCCTTTACAGATTTTGTTTCAAGAAACTAATGAATCATTCAACCTTACTTTTAGGATGAATTATAATACTTGAAGAGTACCTCACAGGTATTGTAAAATTTTCTTCATAGGCACCAATATATTCTTTATTCTTTTTTTTAAGCTCTAGTAATTCTTTCTCTATTTTTTACATAGACTATAAGAAAATTACTTACTAAAAAATAATATGTTAAACTCATCCCACTTCATGGAGTCAATTTATTCTCATTTACTCATGTTATTAATAACATTCCACTATTTATCCACATCACCTTCAGATGGTAGAAATCAAAAGTGACTTTTTCATTCTCTAAACACTAGAGAGAATAAAATATCTTTTCAATGATACTGAACCATTCCTCAGTGAATAACAAATCAATATAACTACAGAAATAATGTGGGCATTTCCTCATGAAGGACATAACAGAATATTGTTCACTCATTTACTTATTTGGATTTTCACCATGATTCATAGATTGAAAAAGTTGTTTAAGCATAGAAATGATGTTTTACATTCCATATCCCATAAAATTTGGTTTCACAAGAGGAAAATCATTGAATTTTCCATTTAATTCTTCATTAACACAGTTTCTTTGGGTTCCAACCATTGACTAAGACCATGAAGCATTGTGTGAGCATCACTAATCATAATGAAAAATCACATAGTCTGAAAAAACATTTTGGTGATCTAAATTAGGATACCGTATTTATAATATATGAAAACTTAGGTTTATCCTAGGTCATTCATAGCCATCATATATTTAAATTCATCGTGATAGTTTTTAAAGAGTTTTTGAATTTTCAATGAGTATACCTCGGGAGTGTAAGACCAGGTGTGCAGTAAGGCCTGCTATCATGCACTAGTTCCCTGTAGAGTATAACTCATTACTGTGTTTTTGAGGTTGTTACCCCTAGGAACATATGTGTTAGATCTACATCCAATTGTAGTATCCATATAAGGATTTAGTTTCATGGAAACCACTAACTCTATCCTTTACCAAAATTAAAAAAAAAACTTATGCATTAACTCATCCTTAAACATATCCTTAGAGACATCCCTAGACATATCCTTAAAAATATACCTAGGTATATCACTAAATTTTTCTCACCCTAGTTTCTAAAGGTTAACTAAACCCTTCATTTGATACCAATTATACATGCATATTAAAACTTCTTATATGAATATTCATTAAATTGCACAAACACATGCATGAGTACTATGATAGTTTAGTTCCATTAGACACATGGAACACAGACTTATAATATGGTGAAATATATCCAATTTTTCCCAAAAATATGTTCTCATTTAGTAATTTTAATATGCATACCCTACATAAAACCATTCTTCATAACCTGTGGAAAGAAAACATAAGAAAAAGGTGATATCAGATGCTCAGTAAGGTTAAACCTAAGAGATATAAATCTATGATAATATGAAATCATAAGATAAGAATATTGGTATGTTATAATAAACATAACTTATTAATTTCATACCCAACCAATCCTAGATCATAAACATGAATCGTGGCATAAAGAATGGCAGTTCATAAGACATGAATCATAAGGGAATCAAATAACATGATCCATTACAGCATAAAATTGGCATAAAACATAGATTTGTGGAATACACATTAGTTTATAACATTGTGAGCATTTTTTAAATAGAAATAGGTTTACTCATTAAGTTAAAGACATGGAATCAGGACATCTTATAAACTTAGGTATGTGAAACCAGGTCCACGAATAACATTATGGACATGAAAGATAGGTCCACGAATAACATCTGGAACATGAAATCAATTTCAAGCATAACATTGTGAACATGTAATCAGTTTCATGCCTAAAATTATGGAAAAGAAATACATGTCCACATATAACATCATAGTAGTCAAGTTTCACTCCTAATACCATCATAGCGGACCTAGTCCCATACTGAACTGGGTTTACTCTTCATTCTGGTCCTATCTATCTCATGAGATAAAATTCTTTACACAATAAATTTAAGGGAGATATAAGTCCCACCCATATTTGATAATAACGTAACCACCATCTTTTCTTATAATATAACCACTATCCTTAGTTATAATATATCCACTATCACATAATGAAAATCATGAATATGTGTGCCACAAGTTTATAAAACATTCATCATATCAGAACACATGAAATGAAATGGATTTCATAAACATTACATCATATCACAACTTTTGGAAAATAAATGGGTTTTGTAATCATTTCATCAGTTCATCAAATCATAACCCATTCAAAAAATCAGGTTTCATAAGCATTTTATCATGTTATAACCCATGTAAGAGAGATAGATTTCATAAGCATCTTATCATCATAAAAATAAATCATTTATAGAAAAATTAAAAATGGTAACCTTGGTTCATATCCTAAATAAAGAATAAGTAACCCCAAATAATTTAATCTTAGATGAAAAATAATTTTGAAAGACTACTTGGGACATTTCTTGAGGAAAATTTATGTTCTTTGAAAATAAATTTTCAAAACATAAAAAATTATAAAAATAATTTTCCTTGAAAATAAACTTGAAAAATTTTAAAGGAATATTTTAACAATAATTTAAAATTTTTATTGAGGAAAATTTTCTTTTCACTTTGATTTTTTTTTAACATAAAACATTTTGAAAACCATTTTCCCTAAAAATTACTTAGAAACTTATAAAAAAAATTTAAAAAACATTTGAAACATTTCTTGAGGAAAATTATCTTTCTTCAATGAATTACGCTTTTTAAAACATTAAAAAAATTAAAACATTTTTAATTGAAAACTAACATGAAAAATTATAAATTATTATATGAATAAATTATTGGTCATGGCATCAGAAAATTTTGTTCAAGTAATACATGTTAAAATGAATATTCCTTTCACATTTTTAGTAAACGAAAAATGGGAATTGTTTGGAAATCGACATAAAGATTTATTTTAAAAAATAAAATAAAAATAAAAAATTGGAAAAAATGACGTTTAAAATCATTATAAAGTAATAAAAAAATTTAAAACGATTTGAGAAATCATGGTTTTCAAAGAAAATAGATTTCTGACCGAATAGAGAAATAGAGTTAGACTTTATTAAAAACATTTTTTTAAATAATTTTAAGTACCAAAGAGTATAAAAATGGTACCATTAATTGAATATATAATTAATAACTATATAATTATAAAATTAATGATAATTATTTAGATATATTAAATGAAATTTCAATATTGGAGACTTAATCATAAACAACCCTGATAAATGGTGATATTGTAACATAAAATATTTACCACATTGGTAACATTAATTAATTAGACCCAACAGGGAATAACATAAAATGAAACTTAAAATATCATTAATATTAATAAATTCATGATATTACATGTCAATGGGGATTTATATAAACCTTAGGAAAGAATATAGATTCATAACCTAATGTATGTATCAAATAAGAAAAATTGAGGCAAAAATCCCTTACCGATTTGTTAACCTTTGAACCATTAAACCTATAAAATACAGGTCCTAAAGTGGATAAGTAAACACCAATATTTTTTAGTATAACAATTGTAATATAAATTTATGGGTATTATATGCACCACATAAAACAAATCGGTGGTGAATATGACAAGACTCTCACAGAAGTAAACAGTGAGATGGAAATTTGTTGCCTTAAGTCTTGAATTTTTACATACTCATTTGAAACTCATGTATAATAAATATAAGTTTATTATAAATCTATTAAATAACCATATTAATATATATCATATCATATATGACTTTATTATGACCTTTTATTACCTATTTATTAACAATTCCATGTTAAAGTTTTGTTTCGAGTAATAACCACTTTGTTTTATATATATATCTTGATTTGTTATATGTTTATTCTATTACTTTGATCATAGTTAAATAATATAAATAATTATAACCATGAATAAAATTTCATATATATTTATTATATATGTATTTATAGTAATCCATAATATTTAGAGATAGAAAACTTAATTCGCCATTTGTGGAGATGGTAGGTTATATGTACGCATGAACGTTGTTTCCATTTTATTATTGGATTGAAAGAAAGAAATATAAATGATATATTATCATTAAATAATAATTTATATTTCATATATATCATATATTTTTATTAAATAAATCCTTAATACATTCCATGTAAAGAACGAATTAATCAAATCGCTTCGTGAGGCGGCAGTCCATCGTACAAATGAGCGATGTTATCATATTTCCATAAAATGAAAAGCATGATGGTATGTATGATATAAAATTAAAAATCATAATAAAATCATAAATATAATATATGAATAATAAATCCATCATTATGACTATCCTTGATAGGTGGTAATGGAAAACCGATTGACATAGGTTCGTGAGGGTGTAGTTTGTCGCACACACGAACGATTATTTTGTAACCCATTTGATAGAAGTGGAAATAGTTTTAGGTAATTAACATAACATTAAGACATATCATTATATGTAATATAATTATGTTACTATATAATCATGATATAATAATAATTTTATGTGGTGGAGGAACAAATAAAACCAAAACCCTCATTGATGAATGTTACCTCTACTTCAGGTATCCTCCTAAGGTTTGTACTAAAATCCTTCCATGATTAGATTTATATAAAAAAAGGATTATAGTATTAGGGGATGGAATTTTATAAGTGATTTTGGTAGGTATTTTACAAAACAAAAAGGTTATAATTTGTTATGAAGATAGAAGAGGGGTGGCCTTTTATTAGTGGTGGAGAGTACACACTTGGTATTTTTGAGAAACATTGAGTGCTCCCATGTTTTATATATGTCATATGGGTCCAAAATAGACCATTCTCAAACCATAGAGGTGTAATGGTTTAAATATGTCCATAAAATATTTTTTATACAAGCATATAGGTTATTTTTATTCTTATATTTTTAGTTTAACCCCCAGTAAACTTATTTTTACAATAACCGCAATAATTAATTTTTATTAGTTTTACTATTCATTTTGGTCAAAAATTAATTTGGACTTATTAGAAATTATAAATTATTATGATTCAAAATATGTAATCCATTTTTAAAAATTCCATTCACATGAGTGTAAAGGATTAATTTAAAATTAATACTACATATGTTGTGAGAAAGCGGGTTTTTTAAGCAAAAATGATCAAAAGTTTACAAAGTTTTTTGCCCAATTTAAATATTAAATTTATTCTAATGAAATAAATTCGATTAATAGATGTATAATTTAAATAATTAATCTTAAAAAAATATAATTTATCTTTATAAATTAATTAATCAAAAATGCATTTTTCAATTAATATTCAATATTTTTCACTATTCATCAAAAAATGAAAATTTTCAGAAAAAAAAGAAAATTAACCTTAAGATAATTTTGAAATTATAAATAAAAAATGTATTTTATTTTTTCAACTTCATTTTATAAAATCATCAAAAATTAATTTTATTTTTTTTTACAAAAATACATAAAAAACCTTCTTTAAAAAAATAGTATTTTTTAAAACATATAAAGACTTTACCAATAATTATATATTTTATTATCAATATGTTTTAGTTATATAAAAACATTATAATTAATATTTAAAACATATTTTTTACTATTTATATCACTATGTTTAATGCCCAGGTAATAATATTTATGTTTAAATAACTAAATTTATAACATATCATGGTTTTTTAAAAACTTAATGCAAGCTAAGGTAGATTTGCATATAGTGAAAGCTTAACCCAGTGTTGTATATAATGAAAAATTGAAATTAAATTTAATTTATTAAAAAATATAAAAACTAAGGGTGTTACACACCACTAACACCATTAACTATGAAAATCTTCAAAAACCACATTGCATTCAATAGTATTTTGAATTTTAAAAATTCCAATACCAAAGATAGTTATTTATTAACAAAAAATACCCTTATATAAAGGCACCAATACACCTTCAATTCTATAAAGTAAGTTCACTTCTTATAATAAATTAAGAATAGAAACTAAAATCTTAAGAGAAAATCTCATACTAATACATTACCATATTTCTTACAAAAACCTTTACAAAATCATTAGCAATAACCCAAATAACCACAACCAAGATAGTTATTTGCTGCTTCCTCACATGCGGGCTTGATTTATCCTAGATTTAAACATTTATGGCACACTAAGAGTTGAATAGTAGTGGTTGTTGGAGAAGGAATTTGGGGATGGAATTTTTATATTGGCTCCACACGTCAGACATAGTCTGTCCTACTTCCTCCTTCCACCACTCAACCCTTCTTGACCACGCTAAGGAATATAGAAGACTATATCACTTTTATATAGACCAGATATAATTGCCACTAAATCTAGGTATTTACACACAACTTCGATATAAAAGGGTTTCTCATATATGGGAAACTTCAGCTGGATACATGAATGAAGACCCTTTCTAAAACTTTAAGTCTTCAAAATGTAATTTAAGACTAATATAGGTAGATATAATACGAACTCTAAAAAACCCAACATATTATAACATTTAATTATGACCCTAATAAATATAATATTAATCCATATCCTTCATTACTCTTGTGGATTCTGTGAGAAACTTTCGAATGAATGATGCTTTGAAATTGTCCCATGATTGTTCCTTTAGTGGATTTCCTCAAATGAAAGACATCCATTATTTCTAAATGGGACGTTCAATTATTAAAATGGTGAATTTTAAATTGAAAATATTTTGTATCTCAATCATATTAAATATCTCTTCAATCTTCTTCAACCACTCTGTAATGACCCAGAATTTATTTAATGGAATTTCCCTTCTTATAATAATGTCATATAGTATAAAAGCTCAAACATTACATAGAGAAACCAAAAAATATTATTCTCATAAATTAATAATGATAATTTAGTCAACAAAATAACAATAATAATTCCAAATATTACAAGAGGAAAATAAATAGAAAACTAAATAATAAGAATACAAAAATTTAGATCAGCTCAATCCACTAGAATGACAACACTCACAAACAAAGATGTAGAAATAAAACACGATATTGAAAAAAAATATTCAGTTTGAAGATGAAATTATATATAACCTTGGTATAAAATATAAGTTACTCATGAATGTAATAATAGGTATTAGTAGGAATTAGTAAACCCTTAAGACTGTTAGTAACCTGACTGTTGTAATAGTAATCATACCGTTAGGAATAATAACATGGTCGTTATAATAGTAACCTAACTAATGAAAGAATAAATAAAATTTAAATATCTTATAAATGAAAATATAATATATTTATATCTAAGAATAAGTAAATAAATGTTTTAAAAATGATAAATTAAGTGATGGTATTTTTTCAAAACGTAAATGTTTATTTAAAATATTATAATTAATATAATGATTTAAAAGAAAATTTATTTTCATAAAATAATTTCTTAAATTAATATTTTATTTTCTTATAAATATAAGATAATTTTATGAGACTTCAGTTAATTTTTCAAAGTGTTGTAAAATCGATTATAATATTAAAAAAGATATTTTTTGAATAAATGATTGTTTAATTTAAAACTTAAATTTCTCATATTTAGAAAAATTATTTTTCCAAAATTAAGACTATTTTTGAAATAAAAACATTCAAAAAAAGGGTAGGGTGATTTTTTGGTATTTTCCAAAAATATTTAAATCTTTGGTGAATAGTGAAACACAGTAGTTTTTAGTATTTAACAAATAAATGAATTATTGAATCATGGTCGATGTATGTTTTAATTAAGAACCATTATCTAAAACCATCCATCATTATTTAATGTATTTATTGATAATTATCATCACTTTTGATATTCTAGATCCAAAATAATAAACTAATGAATAAAATAATCAAAAACATCCCTCTCCCCCTATAAATACCACCCCTCACTACCCCTTCTCCTCACACCTAAAAACCTAGAATATTGTCAAAATTCTAACCTATTCTCTTACCAATCCTCTTACCTACTTGTAAGAGCTTTTTGTATTCACAAAATACCAAATCCAAGTGACTTAAGGAGGTTCTCAAGGAGATGATATACAAGAGGTAAAATCCTCCACTTTTCTACTTTAAATTATTTCTTTCTTCTACCTCATCCTATCCTCCACAATCCAAAGTTACATGACAACTCCATTATTATATATATAATATAATTTTATTGTTTTAATATTATATATATTATAATATATCTTCTCTTCTCCTTTTATTCTAAAAATGAAAACATCGTCTGTGAGGTATTGATTTATCGCCTTCAAGGAGGACGAGTTTTCATTTTCCATTACCACCATCAATGCTAGTAATAAAACCATTATAATGGTTAAACTAGATGATAATATTTTCTTATATATTTTTTAATTTTCTGGAACAAGTATATAAATATAATATTAAATAAAATGATACTAGTTTATGATTGTCTTAAAAATTTACAAAATATACTAATCATTTTTCATTAACGTTTTATCTAATGAATCATACTCATATCATAAAAAATGATATATGGGACCATTTAAATTTTTGTAATTAAATTAATACCATATAATTCCACTTCTTGATTTTTTATTCCATTTTATAACAACTTGCACTTATACTCAAGGGAATCGACCATAAAATTAAGAAATGGATGATCCCAGAACGACGAAATTAAGCATTATGACTCATAGAAATAGCCATAAATGAACTTAAAAAATTATAATAAATAAAATAAATGTATAATATTTTATTAATTGATCAATTAATGGATATAATTTTATTATCTAGTATATTAAGTGAAAATACAAAACACATTCATACATAAGGTAAGGGGTCTCTCTAAACCTCCAAATTTATCATTGAGTTACGCTTTCTCTGTCTTTTCACAAATGTATTTCATCATTATCCTTATATAATTTTTCTACATTAGGTGTATATATTCTAAAATTAAGTATCTAGATCAATTTATCCTTCTTTTATGGGGAAATAAATTTTTTAAGAAGGTTCCCTTTTCAATTCCTCCTAATAATAAAATCCAATTAAAGGGAACCTTACCATTTCTTTCCCCTTTTCAAGTACTCCCCATAATATATTTTAATCCACAATTATTTTTCTAAAATAAATAATTTAATAATGAAAAATTATCTTATTTCATTTATATTTTTATAAAAAAAATTGTGCCTTTTTTCTCTTTAAATTCTCTTTAATGTTTTCCATTAAACTACACTAAATTAGCTCATTGAAAAAGTTTCTTAAATACTTTTTCTACATGTTTTCACTTCTATGAGACATAATTTTTCATGATATATTCCTATTTTCCCCTATGAATGTCTATATATGATTTAAATCTATTCTTTTATATACACCATTATGATATGACCATTGGTTATTCATTATGACATTACTATGATACCCATTTCTTTCCATGGGTATCCATTAAGTTTATTCATTATGTTTGATTATTCATATAGAACACATATGCATGAACATGTTATTATGGGTGTTCCAAAATAGTGATCCAATGAATTGGGTAATATTTAGTATCATGAGACATCATTTATGGGATTATAAAGTAAACTAATCCATTATGATTCTTTGTCCACTATGTGATATAGTCTTGGAAGTTATCCTTGACTCATGCTTATATCATATTATGTGTTGCTTCTATATTCCTATGTTTTTATATTCGTTTGATTCCATATTCTATGTTCTATAATTCCATAGGATTATTTATGTTCCATTCCTTTTATGTTATCATGTTATGCCTTCTAACTCATGTGTTATGCTATATTCCCATGTTTATTCCCTTAATGAGTTTTTTAGATCATCCTTTTTGTCTATATATTCCCTAAGTAATCCCATATAGTTTTATGAGATCAAATAGAGTTAGTATCTCATTTTGGAAAAATATTTTATATTTTGGTTTCATTTTTTTAATTATGTACCTAATCTTCCAAATACACTAGTATTTATGATCCTTGGTTTGCATTTTTTGTATAATTATACTTAAGATCATGTAATATAATGTATAAAAGATAAAGGGTTTTTATAGTTATCCTATGATGATGGTTAAGTAATTTTTGTGGATTATGACTAAAAACGTTCGTAAAAATACTTGGGATAATTATATCACCATGTATATCCAAAATTGAAACTTAGGGAATCATGATTTAAGATATAATTTTCATTTACAAGTTTATCCTTCTATGTTCAAAGTTGAATTTTTATGTGCTTATTAGATATGTATTCAATCCCCCATAATTTTACTTTATTTTTCTTAGCTAACAGTTGTAAATAAAAGAACTCGTACCAATAATCAATGTGATAGTAAATGTGAATATTTCCCTAATGAAATTTAAAATATGTTGGGAATGGAAGATTATAACTTCATGATAGTACTGGATCAACTAGATCATCTTATGAATAATAACTTGAATCATATGGAATTCCCTCCTTCAAAGAAAGAACAATTTTTGTTCAAACTCTTTATATAATAAAGGCCTCCTACCTTTAGTGTGTATTTTGATCCCCTCATCACAAAACAATAGATTAAATCCATTAAGAAGATGTTTTATGCCCTCCATTTCTCAAGATAAGAGAAATTTGTGTTGGTGGTCTATAATTCTGACGGGGAAGCTGATCAGTGGTGGGAACTGATCAAAAAAAAGTCTAAGTAGGAAATTTATTATATAGAATGGGGATAATTCAGTAAAATATTTTTCTATAAATTTTTATTTGAACTATCCATTTTAGGATGGATAGGTGGTCCCTTAGACTGAATCAAAATAAAGATGAGTCTATTGGGGCATACGAGGAAAACTGTACAAGGCTTGCATGATACACCTCTACCTTTTTCATGAACCCTGAAATCAAGGTGGACCACTTATTTAGAAAACTAAATATAATTCTATGAAAATAATTGGTGATTCGAGTCCTTGAAAGTTATTAATATATTTTCTAATGTTCCCTAAATGTTGATATGGATATTGGTTACTCTTAGTGGTCTCATGATATCGGAGATAAAAATAGAAAAGTGGAGTTTAATATGTGAGGATCAAAAGATAAATCCCATGATGAAAATAAAACTCAACATCCCACATGTCAAAAGTGTGGGAAGAAGAATCCCGAGAACTAAATTAATATAACTAGGAGATTCTTAATATTTGGAAAATAGGGGAATCTGGATAATTACATCTAAAGATATTTGAATAATCCCACTAATTTGAAAGAAAAAAGGAATGTTAATATCAACACTCAGCCTGTGGTGTAGTGTTTCAACTATAAAGAGCATAGTAATTATGTGAGCCAATTCCCCGGGCTGGGGGTTGTCGGAGGGAATCAACAACAATAACCTCTAAGGAAGTATGGAAGGGAATATTCAAACACTACTACTAGAGTGTATCCTAAAAATAATGTGGTGATAGGTATGCTATTTATTCATTCAATAATAGAGATTGTACTATTTTATTTAGTATCTACATATTCTTTCATATCCTAAAAGGTTATTTGAACTATTAAAACACCACCTCAAAATATATAGGTTGAGTTATATTTGAGCATATAAAATGGAGAAATTATTGAATACAAAATATATAACTCATCCTTGGTTAATTTTTGTGGACTAAACCTTCTAGAAAATATCATCTTTCTTCCTTTGGTGGATTGCAATTATATATTGGGCATGGAATGACTATATTTATAAAAATTCAACATAAAGTTTTGGGAAATGGAGATCACTCTTCACATACCAAGGAATACTCTAATTTTGTATAAGTGTAAGGAGGAGGACAAATCTTCTTCAGAATTATCATCTCAATTTTGGATATTATTTCCTTATGAGAAATAATATTTAACTCAAATGATTAAGACCAAGGAGGGGATCATTCTCTTAGATATGACCATTATGATGGATTACATTTATGTGTTCCTAGAATAATTTCTTGGTATTACTCTTAACTAAGAGGCTGAGTTATCAATTTAACTTATTCTTAGATCTCTTTCTATATCAAAGACTCCTCAAAGAATGGCCACCATTGAGTTAGAAGAACTGAAGAATCAGTTATAAGAGAATCTATATAATCGTTTTATATGTCTGAGTGCTTAACTATGGGGTGTGTTGGTCCTCTTCATCAAGAAGAAGGATAAATCAATTCACCTATATATTGATTATTATAATCTCAAAAAAGTCACAATAAAGAAAAGTATCCCCTTACACTAAGAGATTACTTGTTTGATCAACTATGTGGGGAAAAGTATTTCTCTAAGGTGGACCTCCAGTTGGGATATCATCAATTAAAGGTGAGGAAGGAAGATATTCCCAAGACTGTATTTTGAATGAGGTATAGACACTATGAGTTCATAGTGATTCCTTTTAGATGCACTAATTCTCCAAAAATATTCATGGACTTAATGAATATATTTTTTATAGATTACCTCAACAAATTTGTGGTATTCTTTTTTGATGATATTCTAATATAATCCAAGAGAAAGGAGGAATAAGAGGAGAATTTGAATATTGTGATAAAGACATGGAAGTGGGATAAAATATATGCAAAGTATAGTAAATGTGAGTTATGGATGGAGGAAGTATTATTTTTAGGGAATGTTATCACCAACAAAGAAATATATGTGGAACCTTCTAAAATAAATGCAATCAAAGAGTGTCCTAGGACAATATTTGAATGGATATATTCAGTTTCCTTGGTTTATTTGTGTATTATAAATTATTTTTCAAAAAATTATCATGATTTTCAAACCCACTAACCAAGCTGGATCAGAAGGAATTAAAGTTTTTCTGGTATAGTGAATGTGAAGACTACTTTAAAGAGCTAAAAAATAAGCTTATCACTACACCAGTACTTACACTACTAAAAAGTGAGGAACTATTTTTGGTATAAAATGATGGTTAAAATAAATTATTAGGCTATGTACTCATGAAAAATGATAAATTTATAGCCTATTCCTCAAGGAAATTGAAAATTCATGAGAAAATTTATCCCACACATGATCTAGAGTTGGTAGCTATTATCTTGACTTTGAAAGTCTAGTGGCATTATCTATATAAAGAGAAGTGTGAGATATATACTAATCATAAGAGCCTCAAATATATATTCATCCTAAATGATATTAATATGTGTCAGATAATATGGTTAGATCTCATCAAGTATTATGACTTCTCAATCCACTACCATCCTGGTAAAGAAAATAAAGTGGAGGATGATCTAAATAGAAATGATCCTAAAAATTTATCAATGATGAGAATTGAGAAGGATCCAATCTTCTTAGACTTGAAAAGGATGGACATGGGAATCATTAAGGATGAAACATCATCAATAATTTCTTAAATGATTGATCAAACATCCCTTATGAATAAAATAAAATATTCTCCAAGAAATGATGTGGAAATTTGAATAAGGAGGAAGCCATCAAAAAATTTAAATCCTCATAATTCAAAAATGATGGAGAGGGAGTCATAAGATCAGGGTCATGACTATGTGTACCATCCAATCCAAAGATAAAGAATGATATTCTGAATAATACACATATCTTGACCTTCTCTATTCACCCAAGGATCACAAATATGTATAGAGATAAAAAAGATAACTATTGGTGGAACAATATGAAGAAGGATATCATTGAATATACATCAAAGTGAATTGTATGTCTATAAGTGAAGGCTGGAAGGAAAACTTCTAAGGGTGTGATGTAACCATTACCTATACCTAGATAGAAATGGAAAAACATCACCATAGAATTCGTCACTAGACTTCCAAAGACATCCAAAATAAATAATGTTATATGGGGTTTTATGGATAATCTTATAAAGTAATCTCACTTTATAACAATTCAAAAGGACTTCTCACCTGAGATACTTTCATGGATATACATCAGATAAGTTGTAAGGTTGAATGGAGTGACAATATCAATTACATATGATTTTTGATCCAAGAATTACCTTAAAGTTATGGAAAACTCTCCAGAATGCTCTAAATACCAAGTTTAGATTCATTAAGGCTTATCATACTCAAATTGATGGTCATTCTAAGAAGATTATTCACACACTATAATACATGTTGAGAGCATGTTCTATCAGCTTAAAAAGAGGATGGAACCAACATCTACCCCTGGTCGAGTTCTCTTACAATAATAGTTTCCCCTCAAGAATACAAATGGATCCATATGAACCCTTTTATGGGGGAAAATGCAGAACACCATCATGTTGGGATAAAGTTGGTGAATTTAAGCTATTGAGACCTTAAATGGTCTAAGAAATGGTAGAAAAGGTGAAAGAATTTAGCAACACATCAAGGCATCCCAAAGTTGATAGAATATCTATGCATACAATCGTCAATGAGAATTAGATTTTGAGGTTGGTGAAAAATTATTCCTCCTCATATCCCCATGGAAGAGAGTCAATATATTTGTAAAGAAATGAAATCTAAGTTCTAGGTACATCAACCCCTTCAAGGTTATTGGTCATGTTAGAGCTGTGTCCTATTGACTAACACTTCCACCAACCATGTGTCAAGTATGTGATGTATTCCACATATCCCTTTTGAGGAAGTACATACCAAATCCATCACATGTACTAAACATAGAGGTGAAACAGTTGGAAAATGGTCTCTATTATGACAAGTAGACACTGAAGATCTTTGACCCTAGAGATAAGTTTCTACGTAAGAAGACTAATCACATGGTCAAAGTACTATGGGGAAACCATAAGTATGAAAAGGAAACTTGAGAACTTGAGGAAGCGATGAAGGAGAAGTACTCTCACATGTTTTCACCTTGGTATGTAAAATGAAATTTCAAGGGTGAAATTTCATAAGGGGGGAGAGTGTAACGACTGAAAATATATTCAATGGAATTTACCTTCTTATAATTATTTAATATAGTATAAAGCTTAAACATCACATAGAAAAACCAAAAAATATTATTCTCATAATTGAATAATGATACATTATTCAGTGAATAAACCAATAATAATGACAAATATAATGGGGGGATAATAAATAGAGAATAACATAATAAGAATAGGAAAATTTAGATCTTCTTGATCAACTTAAAGGATTATACTCATGAACAAAGCTATAGAAATAAAACATGATGTTAAAAATAAAATATTCATTTTGAAGATGAAATTATATATAACCTTGGGATAAAATAGAAGTGATTGATGAATGTAATAAGAGGAATTAATTGGATGTAGTAAACCCTTAAGAACGTTTGTAACAAGATCATTATAATAGTGACCTTGATTTTAGGAATAGTAATTTGTTCGTAATAATAGTAACTTCACATATAAAAGTATAAATAATATTTAGGTATCTTATAAACGAAAATATGGTATATTTATATCATTTAATAAATAAATAAATGTTTTAAAATGATAAATTAAGAGATGGTATTTTTTTAAAACGTACATTTTTATTTACAATTTTATAATTAATATAACGATTTAAAAGAAAATTTATTTCAAAAAATATATTCATCAATTAAAAAAATTCTTATAATTATAAAATAATTTTATAATACCTAATTTAATTTTTCAAAGTGTCATAAAATCCGTTATAATATTACAGTTGGTATTTTTTGAATAAATATAGATTTTCATTAAATATTAAATTTTACATAATTCAAAAAATATTTTCAAAAAATGGAGTCCATTTTTTAAATCTATACATTGACAAATGGTTAGGGTAAATTTTTTGGATTTTTCTAAAATAGATGAATTTTTTTGAAGAATGGTGAAATACAATAATTTTTTTAATAAATACACGAATTATTGAGTCATAGATGATGTATGGATGATTTAAGTGCCATCACCTTAAATTCTGATAAATTATTTAATGTATTTAGTAATAACTATCAACATTGTTGATAATCGTAATCCAAAAATAATAAACTAATGAATAAAATAATTAAAAACACCACCCTCATGCCCCTATAAATACCACACCTCACCATCCCTTCTCATCACACCTCCAAAGCCTTGAATATTGTCTAAATTTTACCCAATTATCTTCTAAACCCTATTCCCCACGTTCAATATATTTTTTTATCAAAAAAATACCAAATTAAACTTCTTTAAGGTGGTTCTCAAGGAGACGATATACAAGAGGTATAATCCTCCACCATTTTATTTTAACTTCCTTATTTATTCTACCTAATACTTTTATCCACAATACAAAGTTACATGATAATTAAATTATCACATATATACAGTAATTTTATTGTTTTAATGGAATATCCATTGTTAAATCTCTTCTCTTCTCCTTTTATTTTAAAAATGAAAACATCACCCGTGAGGTGTTGATTCACCGACTTCATGGATGATAAGTTTTTATTTTCCATTATTGCCTCCAAGGATGGTTAAAAACCATTATAATGGTTAAAATAGATTATAATATGTATATTATATCTTATTTAATGTTCTTAAAAAATTATATAAACATAATATTAAATAAAACTATACTAGTTCATGATGGTCGTAATAACCACCAAAATAAACTAATCATTTTCATTAACGATTTATCTAATGAATCATACTCATATTTGGGAACAAAATGATATATGTTACAATTTAAATTTATTTAATTGAATTAATACCATATAATTTCACTTCTAGAGATTTCCTTCCATTTTAAAAGAACTCAAATAATTATACACAAGGAAATCGACCATAAAATCATAAAACAAACACTCCCGGAACGACAAAATTAAACACTATAACTCATTTAAATAGCCATAAATTAACTTAATAAAATTATAATAAATCAAATAAATGTATAATAGGTTATGAATTAATTAAATAATGGATCTAATTTTATTATCTAGGACATTACGCTTTCTCTTGCTTTACACCAATGTATTTATTCATTATTGTTGTATAATTATTCTAAATTATGTTTATCTATTCCAAAATTATTTATTAGATCAATTTAACCTTATTTTATGGAGAAATACATGTTTAAAATGGTCCTCTTTTTGATTCCTCCTTATAAGAAGGCCTCGATAAAGGGAACTTCGCCGTTTCTTACCCCTTTTCAATTATACTCCATAATCTATTTTAATAAAAAATTACTTTTATAAAATCACTAATTTAATCATTAAAAAATATATTATTTCATTTCTTTTTTATAAAAAAAATTATTCCTTTTTCCACTTTAAAATCTCTTTAATATTTTTCCTTAAACCGCACTATAGTGGCTCATTTCTAAAGTTTATTAAACACTCTTTTTACATGTTTTCACTTATGTTGGACATAATTTTACATGATATATGCCTATTTTCCATTACTAATGTCCACGTGTGATTTAAATCTATTATTTCATAGACACCATTAGAATAATCCCATTATTTATGCCTTATGACATGGTTATAAGACCCATTTCTTTATAAGGGTAGCCCTTAAGATTATTCCTTATGTTTGATTCTTCATGCGGAACACATATTCATAAACATATTGGGATGGGTGTGTCCAGATAGTGCTCTAATGAATTGGGTAATATTTAGTCTCATGAGATTTCATGTATGGTATTAGGGAGTAAAGCTATTCCATTATGGGAATTTTTCCACCATGTGATATAGTCTTTCCAATTATCCTTGACACATGTTTATGTCATGTTTTATGTTATTTCCACAATACTATGTTTCCATGTTCATATGATTCCATATTTTATTTAATATTATTCCTTATGATTATTCATGTGCCTTGCCGTTTATGTTATCATGATATTCCTTCTAACTCATGTGTTATTCTATATTCCCAAGTTTATTCCCTTATTGGGATTTTTAGATCATCCCTTTTGTCTATGTATTTTTCATGTTATCCCATACAGTTGTAGGAGATCAAATAGATTTAGGATCTCATTATAAAAATATGTAATATTTTGGTTTCATGTTGTATAGTTATGTATCTAACCTTCCAAATACACTAGAATTTAAAATCCTTGGTTTGTATTTATTAGATATTTATGATTAAAATCATGTAATATTATGTATAAAATGATAGGGTTTATATACACTCCTCCACTTACAAATAAACTTACCCCTATTTCAAAATAGTTAGAGTACAGACCTGAAATTTTCGAGTATAATATTTAACTTGATACAGAATAAAACTCATACAACCATCAGTATCATGAACATCCAAGGTAACCATTGTTATCAGAATAAAATCAACTAGAGGACTAGCTCAAGGAAATTTACCTACTTATATCTTTGGAGAGATCATGAGGAATTTTTTGTGTGCAATAAATCTATCATAATTTGAATATGAAATAAAATCAACATGTAACATAATACTCAAACTTATAAAATAGAATTTTAATCCATGAAATAACATGGATGTATAATAAAATATAAAATACAAGTTACATGTACAATGAATAAATGAACTCTCCAAAAATAAAACCATGCTT
Organism: Viscum album; assembly: GCA_963277665.1. Classification (NCBI taxonomy): domain Eukaryota; kingdom Viridiplantae; phylum Streptophyta; class Magnoliopsida; order Santalales; family Viscaceae; genus Viscum; species Viscum album. Next base: position 1,582,627,939 of record OY728141.1, on the reverse strand, counting down.
GATAAGAACCAATTTATTTTAAACCAAAAAACCCGATGAGAAACTGTGTAGTGAAATTTTGAAAAACCCAAAATGTACACCATGGAAATAAACTGTTATATTTTGAAACTCTAAAAAAATAGAATCCATAAAAATAAAATAAAATCCACTTAAAAAATATATCAATTCCCAAAATAATATTTTTTTTTCTGAAACCATCCCATGAAAAATCTAAGTTTTCTTTTAAAACATCCCATGAGGCACACTCCATAGAAATTTAATTCCCAATATAACCATATAAAACAACCTACATCAAATACCTCACATACAAAATCACCTATCGGTGGAAAATTCATAAAATGGGAATAAAATTCATTAAAATAAAAGTATCTCATTTTGAAAATACCATTAAAATTCTCTATAACCCTTTTAGAAAACCGTATAATTCAATATTTTAAAATAAACCCAAAAAACAAAAACCTTTGAAACTCACTTATGTTTCACTTTAAATAGTTTAAAAACTGTAATATAATTGAATTATAACCTTTAAACTTATACAACAATATAATTAAAAATAATAATAAACAATTCAAATCAAATCCACAAAGTATCAATTCCTTTCAAAAGGGACAATTTAAGATATAGGAAAGAATAAAACCTAAAGTATGAGAGATTATCATTAGTTCATAATTTTCATGCACGGTTTATCATTTCATATTCCAAACATTTAAAATGACATTTAAAATTTATGGATTGACATTCATGATCACCATATGGTTTATCAAACCATTATCTATAACTATGTGGATATAAAATTCTCTCTATTTTCACCTAGAAACCATAATGTTTATCTAAATTTCAAAAATTGTTTTATTATAAACAAAATCACTATAAAATTAGTTCAAATAACTCAAAATGGTTGAAATTAAAAGATCATTCTCAAATTTAATTTCCTAACTTCCCATGGCACCTCAAGGCTCAATAGGATAAAGTGTTGGTGAGATACTATATCATACCTAACTTCTGAACTCCAACAATCCAAGATCATATATACCTAGACCTCTTAAATCACAAAAATAGAATCTGGATCTAATACCATTTTTTAATAAACTAACCTGGGTTTCCCTAACCCAGTACCTAGGTCGACCTACCTAAAGTCCTAAAGCATGTTCTTGATCACTATACATTGGAAATTAGTATCAGGGCATCAACCTTACTCAACATGGGAATGATTTCACTCGATAAACCATAAAATAAAAAAGAAAACTTCCTACTAGAATCATGAAATTACAATTTCTAGGGTTTTTATATTAAACATAATAAAAATGACTTTGAAATTATGAAATAACAAAAAATGGTAAAATAGAACAAACAAAATCTCATTATCACAAAATATAACTACAAACCAAACTATCCCACCATATATAGAGAATACCAAATAAATAATGAAACCAAACATAAAAAAGGGACATATAAGAGATAATTTCCTATATATCTGATACATTATGGTTCCCAATATACAAAACCTGAGTGGTATAAGATATAGACAACCACTATCTCCATAAGTGAAGAAAATTACTTTTTTTGCACCACCACCAATGTAACGGCCAAGGTAATGTTAAAATAATAAAAAAATCATTCCTTATTAATATTCAATAATTATATTTTATATAGTTATATTCATTATAAGAGTATTAGGTAATTTTTCAGTCAAAAGGAAAAAAATATTTATATTCATCCAAATTAGGTTTTCATGCATTATATGGTTTTATTTATAAATATAATTAATAAATTTTAGAATTTTAAATTTAAAAAAATGATATAATTTTGAATTCATTATTTTAAAATTATATCACTATGAATTTTTAATTATTTTTGATAATTTTCAATTTTGAATGAATAGTTGAAATATTGATTTTATTGAAAACTGTATTTTTTATTCAGGAATTTACAAAGTTAAATTTTATTTTAAAATGGTTTAAAAGTAAATTTTGTTAATTTATATTAATAATAATACAATTAAGATCATTTTAATCAATTTTATTGTAACAGCCCGAAATTTTATGAAAAATATTCTTTTTTATTTCACTAATGTCTTGTGTTGTACGCTACACCAAAAGGAGCTTGCACAACACGCATCCTTGACTTGCCTTGCATTATACGCAATCGCGACCTTCCTCGATAGCGTGTGTAGTACGCAATACTGAGTTTCACGAAACAACGATATGCTATTAAAATATTATTAAAACTAGCCGTTATGAATAGTAATAACCACTTTTTAAATTTTAGAAATTTTAGCTCTCAAAATGGACTTCATTTTTGGATTCGGAGTATCGAATTTAGCCTAAGATGAAATTTTGGTACATTTCGGATAACTTTCATATTCTGATGAATAGTGAAAATTACTAAATTTTAATTAAAAACAACTTTTTTAATCGAAATAATTAATAGTGATAAATTATTAATTTGAGTGGTTTTAAAGTATATTTAGAATATATTTTTACAATTTAATACAATGTTGGTCATTGGTTGTAATTTCACATTTAAACCAGACATAATCAAGTGTCAATCTTTTGATAGATATTGTTTCTTAAAAACACGCTATTTGTTTTAACAGCGGGATTTAATTATAAAAATAATTAATGAAACTTCTATGTTATGAATTTGGTAAAATAGACTTTATTTTTGAATTCGGAATATAAAATATAGCTTAGGATGAAATTTTGGCATTGTTCTGAAAAACATCAATTTTTGATGAATAGTGAAACTACTAAGTGGTAGTTAAAAAACTGAATTTTTCATAAAACTTAATTTTACCGCTTCTGTGAATGGAATTTCAAAAATCCAAAAGACACGGTTGATGTCAGTAAGTAAAATGTGGTTCAATAAGATGAAAATAATTTTTTGGTGAATAGTAACTTTTTACTTTTTTTTACAGCGGTTAATAGTAAATAGGGTAACTAAGGGTAAATATGATATTACTATTACCCTAAAACATGTCCTAATTCTATTGGATAAGTGTAATTAAACCAAAAACAACCTTATGAATAAAATATGACCATTTAGGCCCACTTGGATTAGATTAGGACATTTATTATTAATTTATTTAAAGAATGGTTAAAATAGTTAAAATCAAAGTTTAATAAGTAAATCATTTTTAATATGGGGTTATACATAAGATAAATTCAACTATAAATATTCATTAGAAAGCTAAAAAGATTTCCTACATAATGGTATTTTATTTGTAATTTTTAGACATCAAATAAGTTAATTTATTTATGACACAAAGATTATCTTATTTATGAAAAATTGACATAATTGATGTTATAAACACAAAAATAAATGTAATTTGAGAATTTTTATGAATTCCACTAATTTTCTAGGTTACTATGATATATTAGTGTTGCTTTAATCAACTTGGTTCGAACATATAATTCTGTTATGACTTTCACAAAAATCATATATCAAATAGTGTCAAAATTGACACAAAATAGTTTTTAAATAAAATATTATATTATTAATTGTTATTTTATTCCTAAAAATCTAAGGTTCGGCCAAATGACTTAGATAAGGATATATGTATTAATAATAAACAATGTGGGGTTCTTTTGGCATGTTATAGTAAGTGTATTAACTATATAGTGAAAGGAAACAAAAAGACACGGTAAAAGTTAAATTATTTAACTTAGAGTTAAATCTAATTGATAAGGTTAAAATAATACCCTAAACTTGTCTAAATTCTATTGGATGAGAGGAATTAGACCCATCCCCACCTTAGCCTCGAAATAAATCAATTTGGAGCTAATTAAAACCGAACTTGACTTTATAATAAAATAATATTTTGAGATATTCCTAAGGTGCCCCTCTCCTCCCTTATAAAAGGACACCTCCTCCCCCTTCCTCCTCACACAAATTTGAGCACTCAAGCTCGGCCAACCTCTGCCAAAATCCCTTCTACACTTCCCTAGAATAATCCTAGAGGTCCGGGTCTTCTTCAAAGACCAATCATAGTTCCCTAAGTGGAGGATTCAAAGAAGCGTTCCAAAGAAGAGGTAATATCCATTACCGATCTTTTCAATTTCTTTCTTCTTCAACTTCTTCTTCTTTAGTTGTTTCATAACAAAGTAATAACATCAGTATCACTCATATACTGATATGTTATTTTAAGTATGAAACAACCCTATTTCACCATCAATCCATCCTACGGAAAAAGAAATCACCACGCGTGCGTACGTACGGAATACCGTCTCCACGCCGTGGTGTAATCTATTTTCCACCACCACCTTACATGGATGGGTATAATGGTGTAAAGAATAAATATACATAGTTATTAAAACATCATATTGATTCTGATATATTGTATAAACCACTCCAATTCAATTCAATATTTATGGAAATGATATCATCGCTCGTGCGTACGTACGAACTACCGTCTCCACGACGCGATGAGATTCATTCTCCATGTTAACCATTTAAGAATGATTATAAAGTATATATAAAAAATAATAATGAAATATATGACATTATAAAGCTACTGGATTTATGTATATATATGTATATGTATGTCATCTACTTACTTCCATTCAAGACAATAAGGAAAGGAAAATAGCGTTCATGCGTACGTACGGACTACCGTCTCCATGAACGGTGTTTTTCATTTCATTTATCTATCTATTATATATATATATATACTGAATATATATGATATATAAATCATATTTTATATTCTTGAAGTAAGTAAATCATGATATAAGTAATAATAATGTCAAGAACAACAATTCAAAACACCTACGATAAATGAAACGATTTTACCCAAAACGCTTCTTTAACATGGAGTTTACAAAAGAACGGGTAATATAAAGTCATAAGTGAACCATATATGATATCATAACAATGAATATGATTCTGTAATAAGTCAATGACATTATTTAAATCATTATATAGGAGGTTCAGATACTTACGAAGCAAATCGGACCTAAGGTAAGGGAAATATCGCAATCTCATTTTTATCCGAGATTGTTTATTCGTAAGTATTTACTGGGGAGTATTTTATCATCCACATCTATGTTTCATAAATATGTAATATTATTTCCATCCACCTACAATTGTTTAAATCCATTTTTACCCTTCGGTGAGTTTTTAGTAAAAGAAATGAAAGGAATCTTTTGTAGTTTTTCGTACGAGGTACTTTTTGACATTTCCGACAAAAGTACGAGAAGAATGTTTTTTTTAACTTATACGGCATGAATGGATTTTTAAAACATTATTTCCAATAAGCTTCCTTTACAAGTTTTCAAGTTTATTTTTAATCAACTTCTTTTATTTTAAAGTTGTATGACATGTTATGAAAGGAAAAATGTTTTTGAAGAAGAAAGGATATTTTCCTCAAGAATGGAGTTCAAGTGTTTTATCAAAATTATTTGCCATCTAAGATAATAAAGGGTTCTGTTTTTATCCCTATTATTACATTGATTTGATCATGTTGTGATTGAAATATTTTTTTGAATTATTTTATCTTATATGAATTGTTTTATGATGTCATGTTGTTTAAGAATCCCATTTTTATTACATGGGTTATGCGATGATGTATGATTTATGATTATGTGGCACACATAAGAAAGGATTAATTATAAGATGGGTGGGACCTATATCTCCCTCCAATGCATTGGGTAAAGATTTTATATCTCATGAGATAGACATGGCTGAAATGGTAGGTTATACCGGTTCAGTGAAACAGGACTGAAACGAGGGTTACTCGATTCAGAAAGGGACTTTGTCCACTAAGATAGTCTTGGCAATTAGTCTTGACTAACAAGAAATGATTCTCTATGATTATGTGTGTATGCCACAAAGTTTCATGTTTTAAATTATGATTATTGTGATTTCATTTCACTACTATGATTTATCCCATGTTATGAAATTATGATCTCTTTTGCAGGTTAAGATTTCCAAAAGTTATGTTCTTAGGAATATGATGTGATTGATTTTTATTTTGTATACCCTTACTGAGCATTTGAGCTCACCCTTTTATGTTTTCTTTTCCCCAGGATATAAAGAAAGGTTTTAGGTAAAAAAAAGGGAAGATCTTTATGGGAGATATTGAAGATCTTTCACCACGATTAGAAGACTACGTTCCGAGTTTCCAAAGACACTAAACTATTACGATCCTTGTGTGTGTGTTTTTGTTATGTACTAAGTATTCCGCAAAAGTAATGTAATGTCCATGTACGTCAAGCTTCGGGTCTCTACATTTATTCTTTAACTTGATATAAAAACTTTTTATGCTTAAGAAAACTTCTTTTTAGAAACTGTTTTTCATCGCATTTTCTTGTTTTAATTTTAAATTATATTTTTTCACTTATGTGAATTTAATTTGATAAAATGAATTAAATATATTCAATTAAAATAATTAATGTTATTTAATAATGTTAAATTATTTTTTTCATAATTAATATAAAAAATAGTAAAAATGTGTTATCGAGATTATGGTTAAAACATATTTACCAAGGTTTAAACTAAAGTGATAAGGGATAAAAGGAACTAAAAACTTTCCAAAATATTATTTTATTGAAATATTTTTGCCCTATATCATTTAATATTTTGAAATGGTCCATTTTAGAACCATTTTTATTGAGTAATACATTAATATGTTTTAATTTTTTTAAAATCCCACTTATAAAAGGAAACCCCCTCTACTCTCCTCTAAAAACATAAAGATACATTTTTTCAAACAATATATACTCAAATCACTTCCAAAATTCATAAACATGTCATAAAGTTATTATTTTTCACATAATATCATCTTAAGAGGGCTTAAGGTGTCATGAAAAAGAGGTTTTATAAAGAAGTGGTTTAGCTTTTAGTAGAATTTTTTAGTTTTATTTCGTATTATACATTTTTAAAAAATCTTATCACCGTTGTTAAATAATAAAAAAATTATATCCAATATAATAAAATGTTATTATGTTGATTTTTTAAATTTAATTTATCTCCTCATTCATCTAATGGGAAACAAAACTATCATTCGTGTGTAAAGCGAACTACCACTTTGCAAACTGATGTAATTTGTTTTCTATCATGACCTCTCAAAAAATATTATAATAAAAGATTTAAATAATATATATTATATTCATGATATAATTATCATACTATAATGATAATATATCATTTATTTTCTTACCTTTCTATTCATTAAAAAATGATAACGTCGTTCGTGCGCACGTGTGGATTACCACCTCCATAAAGAAATGTGATTTTTTTCAACACCGTACTAAATGGATGGTATATATAAGTATATTTAAATAAGTAATATAATAAATATAATATAATAATCATTAAATAATATAAAATAACACTTATTATTTCCCCACATGTTTGCTGAAAAATTTAACCATTGTCATGCGTACACACGACCTACCGTCTCTATGATTCTAACATAGTTTAATTTTCTTAACCATCATTCACGGTTGATTTTAAAATTATAATTAGTGTATAAAATTATATTATTTAATTATTATTATTCTTTAAGGGTTTTAATAATTACCAATTTCACCATGGTCAACATACTAAAGTGGTTTTGAAATTATGAACCGAGAATCCCCAAAACACTTGACATGGATTTAACTAATAAGTAATTAAATATATAATTGAAATAAATAAAATAATTGTTTTATTAATAAGGTATTAAACCTATAAAATATTATTATAAAAGTAAATAATTGATTAAATTTTATTATACTATATATGAAGAACGTATATGACAATTCAGATTCAAGGCAAGAGACACTTCACCTTAAAACCTCATTTTAAATATTGAAAATATTTAATTTTTATATATTTTTCTTCCATGTACATATTGTTGAAATCACCTATTTTGATAATCCCAAATCATGTTTAAATATTGATCATGATATTTATCATGATATATTAAGTCAGTCATTAATCTTTTTAATCTACATCTATAATTATCTTATTCTCAACAATGTATACTCTTAAGACTCATGACTTTGCTACATCAGCTTACAGTTCATATTTATCTAAATATAAGTTCATTGTTAAAGGCTACTGGTAAGAGCCTTCAGTTCAAAGTCATTGTTATAGCTTATTATCACTCTAAGTCACTGATGCTTGAAGATCACCATTGAAGATTTACAGTCACTATTGGAAGCTATTGGTACAAGGTTACCGATGATCTTATTATCAAAGCTCATAGACAAAGGTCACTTCTGTGACATGGCTTCTGTTAGAAGTTCACTATCAGATTCTTTCTCCAGTCTTCTGTTGAGAACTTCACTACTCAAGCTTACAATAGGACAGGTCTACAGTCAGCCTACTGCTAGACAACTTCTCTGTCGAGATAGTTGACTGTTGTTCAAAGTCTACTGTTGGACATACTCCAAGGTTAATAAAATTACCTGTTGAGATAAGTCTACAGTTGGAAAGGTCACTGTTGAAGTAGTCTGATGTTACAAAGCTTCCTGTTAGAAGCTTACTGTTGGAGTCTACTGCTGATCAAGCCTACTGATGAAGCTTACAGTTGAATAGCCTACTGATGAAGTCCACTACTGAGAAGCTACTGATATGTAGAGTAAAAACTACCGTTATAAGAAATTCATAGACAAAGAGCCTACCACTGAAGCTCACAGTTGAAGTCTACCGTGTGACATGCATCTGCGACCAGTCTAATGATATTATATTATATTCTTTCCCAATTTTATTAGTCTTATTATAACAGTCATTTTTGGACAAATTAATGCACCTAAAATTATTTAATGTTATTTGCAGGCATATCAGGAAACAGTATGATGTACGAGGAAGACCACACATGGTTGAAACATCTTTCCTATCAGCCCCTGCTGAACCAAATTGAAAGAGCTCAGCTGGAATATTATAAAAATACATATAAAGACAACACCATAATATACTACACTAGAGAGACATATACAGAAAAAGGAATACAAGAAAAGAAGAATAATAGATCATGAATGACTGGAGAACATAGAGCTTCATAAAGACCAATTGAAAGAATCTTTTTCAAGCTATAGTGGTGTGCTACAAAGAGCTTCAAACCCAAAGAGGTTGATCATCTCTACATCTGGAAGTTAGAACCTGAAATTTGTGACACTCTATATTGGAGGCAACTTGCAGAGAAGGACCAAACTTCATTTCATTCATTCCAGCAAGTCCAGAGATGATCTACCAACACAACAGAAAATTATAAACTTATCCCTACTATCTTTAGCTCTACTGTGTTTAAATACTTTACCTTTGTGAGTCAGTGTGTATGTTTCACACACACTAACTCTTGTGCTTGAACTGAGGGATACTAAAAATCCCCATACCAAACTATCTTTACATTTGTTTCCCACGTATAACTATTGAAGAATCCTGGTGTGTCTTGGTAGTTTACTTTTCCCACGAAGAACTATGATAGAGGTTTCAAAACCTGGAAATTTTGTGAAAACTATTGTAAAGACCGATACAGGCTGTGTATCACTTTTTAATATAATTTCTTATTGGCAAGTGATCACCAAGTGGAGAGGAATAAGTATTTTCTTAAGACTGAACCTCTTGTTTAAATTTTTGTGTTCATCCTTTCTTTACTTTGTTTAATATTTATCCACTATGCTCATATTTTCAAAGATAGAAATCTGTTTTTACATTTGCTCTGATAGTCAGTTCTGGTTAGTGTATATATCCGATTTGTTTAGTAAACTTGTTTCAAAAGTGGAATTAGTTCTCATACAGATTCAACAGAGGAGTAATCAACCTTTGAGAAAACTGTTGAACAATAAGTCACTTATATCACTACTGCCTTAATTGACTGGGTTGTTCTAATTTAGAGGATTTTTACCATAAAAGTATTTAACAGAAATTTTAATTAGAACTCAATTCACCCCCTCTTGAGTATCCACTCTGACCAACATTTGGTATCAGAGGATTGCATCTTTATATACAAAGTTTTCAAACCCTTTTTTTTAAACTGTGATTTTAGTTTTACTTAAAGATCTTAAATTTCTGTTAGTTCTAAATTTTATCTCTTTAATATATTCTCTAAAATTTGTTATGGTCAGTAGACTAGAAGGTGCTGCTACTAACAGTCCACCTTTCTTTAATGGTGTGAATTATGCTCAATGGAAAATTAAAATGAAAATTCATTTGGAAAGTATTTGTTTTGATATTTGGTCTGTTATAGAATCAGAATATGAAATACCCAAAACTGGTAGATCAACCTGGGATAATGCTACAAAGTCTGACTATAATAATAACTGTAAATCTATGAATTCCCTTTATTACTCTTTAGGATATGAGGAATTTAACCGACTTTATGTATGTAAAACAGTTCATGAAATCTGGGACACCTTGTCTGTTTCTCATGAAGGAACAACCAATGTAAAGGAAATGAGATTAAATACTTATACTATTAAATATGATAATTTTAAGATGAGACATGATGAACCCATTTCTGACATGTACCTTAGGTTTAATGAGATTGTCAACACCATGAGTTCACTGGGAAAAGCTGTTCCAGAAAAGGAACAGATCATGAGAATATTGAGATGCTTGCCTAATAGATGGAGAGGCACTTCTGTGTCTATCCGAGAGTCATGTGACATCATCAAGCTACCGGTTAAGGAGTTGATTGGTAAACTAATGATGTATGAAGAGGAACTAAAGGTGAACAAATAAGAAGATGATGAAACCAAAAGAAAATCTATGGAGTTCAAGTCTAGTGCTTCAAATAGCAAAGACAAGAAGAAAATACATGTACCTACAAAAAGTTCAACTAGTGAAAAGTCAGATTCAGACAGTGATGAAGAAATGGCTCAAATAGCCAGGAGATTTAAGAATATCTATAGGAAGAATAAGTTTTTCAGAAAACCAAACTAAAAGGGTAAGTATGATCAATAAGGTAAGTGGAAAAAGTATTGGAAGAAATCTGGTAAGGAAGATGATATAATCTTCTATGAATGCAAGAGTAAAGGACACATCAAGGCTGACTGTTTGAAGTTAAAATTCAAAAAGAAATATGACTATAAGGATAATAAGTACAAGAAATCCATGAAAGTAACCTGGAGTGCTTTGGAAGACATCACAAGTGAATAAGCTTCTGACTCTGAAAAGAATCATGCCAACATGTGTTTCATGACTAACATATCTGAGGTACATGTTTCCCTAGTTCTAAATGATTATTATTTTGGAAATATCAGTGGCTCAGATAATGATGCAAATATTTCTAAGGACGAACTGTTTGAATATTGAAATATACTAGAAGATACCTGTAATGAACTAAAAGATAAATACAAATCTTTGAAGAAACAACATGCCTTGACTAGTAACATTAAAACAGATCTAAGTGTAGAAAAAGAAAAAAATGATCAATTGTTGAAATAGAACACTCAGCTCAAATTATCTACTGAACAATTAAGAAAGGATATTGAGAAGTTCACTACTGGTAGGGATCCCTTGACATAGTTTCTAGGAGAACATATTGATCTAAAATATACAACTAGTCTAAGATATCATCCTGGATAGAGACACATTAGCAAAACCAAATTTGTTCCAAAATCTGGACAGTTCACTGCTAATTCTGGACAATCTTTTGAGAAACAATTTTCTAAATGACTGAACAAAGTCTTTATGTCTCAAAATATGTTTTTTGATTTTAGAAAATCTATAAATCAAATATGGGTTACCAAAGTTTTATTGGCTAACCTTTCTGGACCCAAGAAGATATGGGTGCCAAAATTATCCCATGTTTAATCTGTTTTGCACGGAAATTGTTTAAAGAGTTCCTGTAAAGCCCTATGGTACTTGGACAGTGGATGTTCAAGACATATGATAGGAGAATATTATTTTTTCAAGAGTCTAATTAAAGTTGATGGTGGGCATGTCACCTTTGGTGACAATGCAAAATGAAAAATCATCGGCTTAGGCCAGATTGGTAACCCTGATACAATATTAATTTCTAAAGTACTTTTTATTGATGGATTAAAGTATAATTTACTTAGCATATCTCAGTTATGTGATGATGGCCTTAATGTTAAATTTGAAAATGATTCATGAAATGTTTTTAATTCAAAAAATGACTTATTTTTCACTACATTTAGAAATGAGAATGTATATGCTGTTGATTTAAACTCCTTAGCCAAAGAAAATGTTTCTTGTTTAAATGATTTTCATAAACAATCTTGGTTGTGGCATAGAATATTAGGACACTGTAATGTACACTCACTTAGGAATCTATCTAAGAAATGTTTAGTTAGAGACTTACCTAAATTAGAATTCCCAATTGATAAAGTGTGTAATCCCTATTAAAAGGGAAAACAACACAAAGTTTCTTTCAAACCAAAGAAAGAAGTTTCAACTTCTCAACCACTTGAGTTGGTTCACATGGATTTGTTTGGACCATCAAAAGTTTCAATTTTAAATGGGAAGAACTATGTTTATGTTCTTGTAGATGACTTTTCTAGGTATACTTGGGTATAATTTCTAGCTCACAAAAGGGAAGCATGTTCCTACTTTGTCAAATATTCCAAGACTGGAGAAAACCTTAGTGGACTTAAGATTAAAACCCTAAAAAGTGATCATGGCCGTGAGTTTGAGAATCATGAGTTTGAATCCTACTGCACGCATAATGTCTATAGTTAAAACTTTTATGACCCTAGGACACCTCAAAAAAATGGTGTTGTAGAAAGGAGAAATAAGACCCTTCAAGAAATTGCAAGGACTATGCTTAATGAGTATGACTTACCTATTTATTTTTGGGCTGAAGTTGTAAATACAGCTTATTACATTATTAATAGAGTTTTAATTAGTCCTATTCTAAAAAGGACCCCTTATAAACTTTGGAATAATATGAATACTAAGGTTAATTACTTTAGAGTTTTTGGTTTCAAAGTATTTATTCTTAATACTAAAGATAATCTTGACAAATTTGCTCCCAAAAGTGATGAAGGAATTTTCCTGGGTTATTCTATTTCAAGTAAAGCATATAGAGTGTTCAATAAGAAAACCAAATGTGTGGAAGAATCAGTTCATATAAAATTTGATGAGAATGATCCACATGAGCCTAAAGCCTCTCTTGAAAATCTTGAGGACGATTTGTCAAATCAGAACCTTAATGATAAAAATAGTGAATCCCCTATAAAAGTATATAGTTCTGAAAATTTTCCAGAATCTGCACCTACTGATTCTGAACCAACAGAAAATAATGAAGAATCTAGTTCAACCCTTCTTAGAGGTATTAGGACTCTCAAGAATCATCCTCTAGATGCTATTGTAGGTGATATAAATAGAGGAACACAAACTAGAGATTCTATAAGAAACCAGGTTGAATATCAAGATTTTCTTTCATAGCTAGAACCAAAAAATATCAATGATGTTATCAATGATGAGTTTTGGGTAATGGCTATGCAAGAAGAGTTAAATCAATTTGAATAAAATAAAGTCTGGTAATTAGTTGACAGACCCAAGGAAACTTTGACAATTGGCACTAAATGGGTTTTTAGAAACAAAGTTGATGAGTCAGGAAACATAGTTAGAAACAAAGATAGACTAGCTGCACAAGGATATAGTCAAAAGGAAGGAATAGACTATGAGGAGACCTTTTCACCTGTAACTAGACTAGAATCCATTAGGATACTACTTTCCTATGTAGATCATCTGAATTTCAAACTTTATCAAATGAATGTTAAAAGTGCTTTTCTAAATGAGTACATAGTTGAGGATGTGTTTTTTGAACAACATCCTGGTTTTACAAATCCCCATTTTCCCAATCATGTTTTTAAACTATCTAAAGCTTTGTATGCCTTAAAAAAATCTCCAAGAGCATGGTATGATAGGCTCAACTCTTTTTTTATTTCAAAAGGTTTTACCAAAGGGATATCTGATCCTACTCTTTTCATTAAATGGATTTCTAAAGATTTTTTGATAGTACAAATTTATGTGGATGATATTATTTTTGGGTCTTATAAAAATTCATTATGTGTTGATTTTTCAAAAATGAAGAAAAATGATTTTGAAATGAGTTTAATGGGAGAACTCAAATTTTTCCTTGGATTTTAGATCTTTCAAAATAAAAATGGCATTGTATTGAATAAAAGTAAATATATTAATTATATTTTAAAATGTTTTTCTTTTGATGGTAGTAAAGGTAGTGACACACCTATGAGTAACACTTGTAAGTTGGATGCTGATGAAACTGGAGAACCAATGAATCAAACCAACTACAGAGGCATGATAGGAAGTCTACTCTATCTTACAGCTAGTGGACCTAACATCATGTTAAGTGTATGAATGTGTGCTCGCTTTCAAGCCAACCCAAAGGAGTCTCATTTAACTACTGTTAAAATAATTTTTAAATATCTCAAACATACCCCCAACTTAGGATTATTTTATCCAAAAGAGAAATCATTTGATGTATTGAGTTATTCTGATACTAATTTTTCCGGTTGCAAGTTAGATAGAAAGAGCACCTCTGGGACATGTCACATTTTAGGCAAGTCACTAGTATCTTGGTGTAGTAATAAGCAGTACTCTGTTGCATTATCTACTGCCGAAGCTGAGTACATAGCTATTGGTAGTTATTGTGCTCAAATTCTGTGGATGAAACATACTTTACTAGACTATGGATATCAATTCAAACATGTCTCCATAAAGTGTGATAATACTAGTGCTATTAACATTTCCAAAAATCCAGTATCTCATTCTAGGACAAAGCATATTGATGTGAGACATCACTTTTTGAGGGATCATTATCAAAAGGGTGATATCACTCTTGAATTCATTGGCACTGAACAACAATTGGCTGATATATTCACAAAGCCTTTGAATTCTGAGAGGTTAAATTACATCAAACATGAGTTAGGTATGATTAATTTCAGCATAGGAGACCTCACACTTTGACCTCACAGTCGAACCTCACTGTTAGACCTCACAGTCGGACCTCATAGTTAGACCTCACAGTCAAACCTCACAGTTAGACCTCACAGTCAAACCTCATAGTTAGACCTCACAGTCGAACCTCACAGTTGGACCTCACAGTTGGACCTTACTATTATACCTCACTATTGCACCTCACTGGTGTACCTCACTAGTACATCTCACTGTTGGATACCTCACTGTTTATTTTTATTTTTGCGGGAATTCGAACCGTTTTTATTCTCTTTATTATTTCTATTTTATTTTGTTTTAATCCCTAAATGATAAAATCAAAGGCAACGAACATATTTCAATCCACCTTCCTCTCCCAATATTGAACCTTTCTCTCGAAATTCCTAAACCCTAACCCTTCACCTGAGCCCTCGAACCTCTCTCAATCTCTATGGCCAGAACCAAGTGACCCCCGACTGTCAATGAAGAGGCGCCAAGGTCAAAGAGGACTCGAGATGAATCCAGTGGCACCAGTAACACCTTGTCGGGACCTGTAAACCCGCATCTGACCAAGAGAGAAATCTTTGCTGAGAAGGAGTTAAGTAAAGAATGGATACTGTCAAGCAATACATTAGTGCTGGAAGTACTAAATGCCCAAGGATTGACCGAATGTTTTTCCAATAACAATGGACCATACTACTTGAAGCTTGTGAAAGAATTCTATGAATATCTGAAGTTCTAATAGGAAGAGTATGTTCATAAGATAATATCCAGAGTCAATGGAAATGAAGTTAGTTTCTCGTCTACTGAGTGTGATGCCTGTTTGAGAGTTCCCCGTGAAGGAATATTTTGTTACTACTCTGGAGTAGCTCCTCCAGACAGTGCTGTTTTTTAATATGAGAAAGCTATGGAAGAACTGACAGGAGATGGAAAATCAAGAAGGATCATTGCAGCTGAGATAAATTGAGAAGATAGGCTTTTATTCAAATTCATTCAGCATGTTCTTAGTCCGAGGAGAGGAGGCTTCGCAGTACTGAAGTACCAGGACATATTCCTGATGTACTTACTAAAGCATGGAAAGAATATTATCCTATGTAGGTTACTGATGGCATAATTGGAGGATATGACCAAGGAAAGATCAAAATCCAATGCCCTATTCCATGCCAAGCTTATTTCAGTTATGCTAAAGGTAAAAGGTGTGGCTGAAAAACAAGAAGAGATGATAGTGGCCAAAAACAGTGTCTGTATCTCCAAGGTGATTTGAAAATTCATGAAAATTAGCCGGAATCCCTGGAAGAAGGCATGGATGAATGATGAAAGAAAGGTGTATGAAAGGTTTGACCCCACTACTCACCCATCTAGGCCAAAAGACCAGAGAGATCCAGGTCTGAAGCCTGATGAGCCAAAACCAGTTTATTCAGATGAGGAGGAGGCTGAAGGAGTTGTGGACCCTCAAAGAGAGAACACCCCCATTGATGATGGCAGTGATCCTGATTTTCCTCACAGTCCTGTAAGGATAGTAGCTTTCGGAGCAGCTATCCCTCCAAAAGAACTACCAAGGAGAGAGACTGTTTTGAATGACATTGATACTGAGAGCACTGAAGAAGAAGAAGAAGAATATAAGAATGTTGTCAAAGACACCTCTAAAGAGGATGAGGCTACCGAGTCAGCTCATTTTTCTCATGAGGAAAAGGAGGTTGTTGCTGAAGCAGATGATGAGGATAATGAAGAAGAAGAGCTCATTTTGAGCCCAATGATAGATAATACAGACAATATAGTGTCTGATCAAGAAGTAGGAGCGGCATCTACTACCATTGATATGGGAGTCATTGATGACTCAAAAAAGGATAAGACTCACCCTACTGTTGAACTAACAGAGCAAATGATTGTTGAATCTTCTAGAGTTGCAGAGGAGGTTGTGGAGTTTCCTAGAGCAGAACAGATAGAAGAGATTCCTCAGGAGAAAGCTCTAAGTGAGGGGGAGCATCTTGGTTCTATTTCTGTGTTGTATGACATCGAAGGTTGGTCATCAAATCCAGGGTACATGGTACTTGGACTCACTTATGGAGATTCTGATGAGGAAGACCCGCCTCAAAGGGATTCTGTTATCCTACCCGAAATTGTTCCAGTAGTTATGGCTGACAATTTGGAAACCAAGGAGGACCTTGAGTTCTTAAAGGCTGAAATGAAGGAGGCACTAAGAGAATCAGTGGAAGATTTAAAGAAAAGCCTGGCTGAAGAGATGATGAGTGTGGAGCAATCCTTGGAGTTATCTATAGGATGTGTTGTGTCTAGTCCAGTGAAAGAAATTATGGATGAAGTTAAAGTGTGCCATACTCAAATTTAAAGTTGGACAGGAGCTGTGGTTTCTCTAAGGAAATCAGTTGCTTCATTGACTCCCATGATCAATTCTCAAACCCAAGTGAATGTTGATATTAGATATATCAAAGAAGTAGTCAAGATGTTTTTGGAAGTTTTGAGGCTTTTAAGACTTCATTAAAAGAACATTTGAATAGTTAGGATGCACTTGTTTAGAAACTTGACTCAGTCTTTCAAAGAGACAGTAGCCTTCTTGGTAAAACCCCTTCTCTCATCCAGTTCCTCTGTGAACTTTGACCATATCAAAAATGTAATCCAGGAAGAGTTTTCTAAGGCCAGTACCAGTGGCACCTCTGATTCGCAAATACTTTCTACCACAAGGGAAGTTAGTAGTTTTGTTCATGACCACTTAAAGGCAGATACTTCTTCTCAAGAGTCCATTAAGAATAAGGTCGATTCTTAATTTAAGAAGGTTTATACCAAGCATCAAATGACTAACCACTTCAATCTCTTGATAGAGAATATGAAGCTGCCTCCATTGAATCAAGATTTCAGGGAGTAGGTCAGAAAATTAAGAGAATTGACCCCTGCTTTGGATAAGTTTTTGGAAAATAAAGATGATTTTCTATCTTCTATGGAAAGAGGAGGAAGCATTATTATGGATTTCAGAAATCTTCTTCTACCCTTTATCCATGTGGAATGCACCCCTGTCATTATCCCTACTGCCATACTTATATCTCAACCTAGTGGTTCTTACACCATGTCTCCTACTGAAGCTATCAGAAGCCTTACTCCACTGATCCCTCAGTGAGCTACCCACTACAGACCCACAGGAGCTTCTGTTGCTGCCCCTCCAGTTATTCCTATGGCCATTCCTAAACCTGCTGATCCACCAACTCATTATTCATCTTCTTCTTACAAAGGGAAAGACCCCTTACCTATAGATGCTTTGGATTGAGTTTGTTTCTATCTTATGATAGGGTCTATGTTTTTTGGGTCATGTACTGAACTTTTTATTAATACAAGATTTCTCTATTCTCTCATTTGTATTTATTTTTTCTAATCACAAAGGTGGAGAAATACTGTGCTAATTGAGAAACTAATTTGAAAATATTGTGCTAATTATTGAACTACTGTGCTCATTAATATCTGATACTTGAGGCTTTTTTGTTCTTAGTATTAAAAACCATATTATATATGACATCTATCTTTAATACACACTAACATAATTTGTGATTATCAAAAAGTTAGAGATTGTTGGACTCACATGTTTTGATAATCCCAAATCATGTTTAAATATTGATCATGATATTGATCATGATATATTAATTCAGTCATTAATCTTTTTAATCTACATCTATAATTTTCTTATTCTCAACAACATATACTCTTAAAACTCATGACTTTGCTGCATCAACTTACAGTCCATATTTATCTAAATATAAGTTCGCTGTTAAAGGCTACTGGTAAGAGCCTTTTGTTCAAAGTCACCGTTATAGCTTATTATCACACTAAGTCACTGATGCTAGAAGATCAACATTGAATATTTATAGTCACTCTTGGAAGCTACTGGTACAAGGTTACCGATGATCTTCTTATCAAAGGTCACTGTTGTGACATGGCTTCTGTTAGAAGTTCACTATCATGTTCTTTCTCCAGTCTTCTTTTGAGAACTTCACTGCTCAAGACTACAGTTGGATAGGTCTACCGTTAGCCTACTGCTAGATAACTTCTCAGTTGAGATAGAGGACTGTTGTTCAAAGTATACTGATGGACATGCTCCACAGTTAATGAAATTACCAGTTGAGATAAGTCTACAGTTGGAAAGGTCACTGTTGAAGTAGTCTGATGTTACAAAGCTTCCTGTTAGAACCTTACTGTTGGAGTCTACTACTGATCAAGCCTACTGATGAAGCTTACAGTTGAATAGCCTACCGATGAAGTCCACTGATGAGAAGTTACTGATACATGGAGTAACAACTACCATTACAAGACATTCACAAACAAAGAGCCTACCGCTGAAGCTCACAGTTAAATTCTACCGTGTGACATGCATCTACGACCAGTCTAATGATATTCTATTATATTTTTTACTAATTTAATTATTCTTATTATAACGGTCATGTCTATAAAAATTAATGCACCTGACATTATTTAATGTTATTTGCAGGCATATCAGGAAACAGTATGATATACCAGGAAGACCACATGTGGTTGAAACATCTTCCCTATCAGCCCATACTGAACTAAATTGAAACAGCTCAGCTAGAATAGTATAAAAATACATATAGAGACAACACTAGAATATACTACACAAGAGAGACATATATAGAAAAAGGAATACAAGAAAAGAAGAATACTAGAGCACGAATGACTGAAGAACAGAGATCTTCACAAATATAAATTGAAAGAATATTTTTCAAGCTATAGTGGTGTGATACAAGAGCTTAAAACCCAAATAAGTTGATCATCTCTACAACTAGAAGTCAGAACCTGAAAGTTGCGACACTTTGTTTTGGAGGCAACTTGCAGAGAAGGACCAAAACTTCATTTCATTCATTCCAACAAGTCCAGAGCTGATCAGCCAACACAACAGAGCATTCTAAACTTATCCCTACTATCTTTAGCTCTACTGTGTTTAAGTAATTTACATTTGTGAATAGTGTGTATGTGTTACACACACTGACTCTTGTTCTTGAACTGAGGGATACTGAAAATCCCCATACCAAACTATCTTTACACTTGTTTCCTATGTATAACTATGGAAGAAGCCTGGTGTGGCTTGGTAGTTTATTTTTCCCACGAAGAACTATGGTAGAGGTTTCAAAACCTGGATAGTTTGTGAAAACTATTTTAAAGCTCGATACAGACTGTGTATCACTTTTTAATATAATAGCTTGGTGGTAGGTGATCACCAAGTGGAGAGGAATAAGTCTTGTCTTAAGACTGAACCTCTTGTTTAAATTGTTGTGTCCATTCTTTCTTTACTCTTTTTAATATTTATCTGCAGTGATCATATTTTCAAAGAAAGAAATCTATTTTTACATTCACTCTGATAGTCAGTTCTGGTTAGTGTATATATCTGATTTGTTTAGTAAACTTGTTTCAAAAGTGTAATTAGTTCTCATACTGATTCCACTGAGGAGTAATCAACCTTTGAGAAACCTGTTGAACAATAAGTCACTTATATCTCTACTGCCTTAATTGACTGGGCTATTCTAATTTGGGGGATTTTTACCCTAAAATTTTTTAACATAAATTTTAATTGGAACTCAATTCACCCCCCTCTTGAGTATCCACTCCAACCAACACATATTATTAAAATTATTATATAAATATATTTATATGATCATAATTTAATTATAAATTTAATTTTATGTAACTTTTTACTTTAATTCAAATACTGCTAAAATAAATATTTTTATGTATTTTATATATAACATTTTGACCAAAAGGAAAAATGAATGTTATATTTTAACATATACAGAATCAATTGTTTTTTTCTCCACCATAACCATTATTTTTTATTTAAATTCCTTTAAAATATTTCTTGTTTTCTTAAAATATAAAATTTTATTTCCATTGTTCTTTGTGTTTTCAAAAATGGTTTTTAATAGAATGGATATTTCTATATTTGAAAATGTTTTTCTTATGGATGAAAAGAATATTTTAATGAGTTTGATTATAGAAATGAAATATTTTAGGTGTTATGATTATTTTATGGTTCTTGGACATTTTTTATGATGATTTTTGAGCCCTATATAGCCCATGATAATGGGTGAGTCTGATATATCTCTCCAATGCATTGGGTGAAGAGATAGAGTTAACCAACTATAGGTTTCACCTATGAGATAATTAGAACTTATAGGGTCAATTATTCCATTTGAAATATTTATTTTAAGAGTGATATAAATGTGATTCCCAAATTTACTTACATGATTTATCTATTATTTCTATATGTTTTTATATAAATCATATGATTTCACAGGGTAAGATAATGATCTTATGTTTAAAGGAAAATTTATGATACTAATTAAGGGTGAAATGTATAACATTGTGAAAAACAATTCATGAGTTTTATTTTTCCATTAATATTTCTCATGAAAATTTTTATGAAAATATTTGGGTAGTAGAGTTGATTTATTGGGTAATAAAATGTTTATTTTGATCTCAAAATTTAATATAAAATAGGTAATTTTTGTAATGTAAATTTATAGAATAATGAGTTTACTTATTTATTTTTATATATCCCTTACTGGGCATTTTTTCCTCATCCCATGTTTAAAAAATTTTAACATAGGGTTTTAAGGATGTGTAGAGACAAGGATGAGGAAAATATGAATGTTTTGAATATATTTCAGGAAAATAAATCATTGTATTGTAATAAAAATGGATACTGATGGGAAGTGTAACTTTGTGGTGTAATATTTTATTATGTAAGGGTGATTAACTAATTTTATAAAACTTTAAAACTTAAATACCTTTTGGAATTTAATAAAATTAATTCTTTTTTAAAGATAAAATTTATGGTTTGTTTAATTATGGATTCTTATAGTTGGTATCAATGTAATAGTTTATATAATTTTAGATGTTAAGAAAATTTAATTAAATACCCTTAATATAGTATAATTTATGGTTATCATCATATAGAATTTTAATATTATCATTTTCTTCATCTAAACTATGTTTTTTCATAATGGTTTCTCATAAAGGAAATAGGAACATTGGAGTAGGAAGGCACCAAGATGAATATATCCTTCCAAATCAGCAACCTGGAATGGTTGAAATTGGGACTGAGTAGTTTTTTTCATTGATATCCAAGTCAACACAAGATATAATTTGTTGTGATATCCATGCTATAGAATAATTTTATCTATCATAGAGGAACATTTTAGTATTGATACATTTTATGTGATAGAACCCTCTATCATTTAGTGGATCTTCTGAATTAGTTGTATCTAAGAGATGGATTAAAGCTTTGTAAAAGATATTCTAAGTCATGGGTTCTTCAGAGCATCAAAATTTATAACTTTCTATTTACCATTTTAAAGTTTAATCTGACTAATGGTGGTTAATGGTAATGAATACTAGAGAAATATAAGAGATTGATGTCATGGAATAGGATACATTTAAGAAAATGTTCCTTTAGATTTATTTTCCTTAGGGTTTTCAACATAGGGTAGAAAATAAATTCTTGGAATTGAGGATAAATGAGGAAGGTAATTGGCATCATATGAATAAAAATTCACTCTATTGTCAAGGTATGAACCAAATTGTATCTAGGATAGAATTAATATTTTTTACTTAGAATTAAATCCAAGATACCAAAGAAATCTTTCCTTTTGTGAATTTAAAAGTTATGATAAAATTATTCACTATTATAAGAAGGTAGAAATTTATTTTTCTAATGACTATGTATTTCATAATAACAAGGGAAAAAGTATTCTAGGTGGAATACAATGAGAAATAATCCATAAAATAAATTTTAAGGAAATAAAATGAAGTTTATTATTTGTGTTAGGTGTGGTAAAAATAACCTTGATGATTTTTTCATGAAATATGAGAAGTTATTATGATATATTTAGTTTATTAATATAGATCATTATTGTAAAAAAACTCTCTTGGTATAGGTTAGACCAATTTTAAAAAATAGGCAGTAGGGTGTTTTAAATGTAATGAAATGGTTCATTATGCAGATTTGTGTCTTGAAAAGAGAATTAATGACAGTAATCAGAGTGAATATAAGCATAATGGCATTGTGAAATTATTAATGACTACTTGGGAAGATGTTGTACCATCTAAAAAATTGGTAACAGGTAAATTACTATTTTATTTTGATTATGAGAAAAAATTTCTTGATTCATGTGCTACACTATTTTTTATGAAAAAATTGATAGTAAAATTAAAATTTTATCTTAAGAAACGATGTTATGAATTTTAAATAAAAAACCTAGAGGTATTATTAAGAGAAAATTAAATTTAAAAATATATTCCTATTATCATATGTGGAAGGATTTTCACTAAAAACATTATTTTTTCCAATATATAATTTGATGTTATTCTAGGTATAGATTATATTTTAGTTTAACATGATAATATAGATTCTAGATCCAAAGAATTAATTTCTAAAAATTAGTTTAATTTTAAACATAATAATGAATTCTTACTTTTGATAATATATCAATAATATGAGAAAGTGTTAAAATATGGAAATGAAATTTATCTCACTCATATTTTTGAAAATAAATGAACTATTTAGATTAATGATGTTACAGTAGTAAAAGAATATTTGGATGTTATTCATAATTATTTTTTTGGTATTATACCTAATCGGTAAGTTGAATTTATTATTTATTTAGTGCCTAATACGGATCCAATATCAAAACCTCATTATTGAATGGATTAAGTGGAACTTATGGAATTGAAAATTTTATAATAATAATCACTTGATGGAGGTTTTATTCATCCTAGCACTTCACCATGGGGCACTCCTATTTTATTTGTTAAAAATAAATATGGTTCCATGAGGTTTTTCATTGATTATAGATCATTTAATAAAAACACTATTAATAATAAGTAATTTCAGGATCTTATCAATGACTTGTTTAATTGGCTCCAGGGAACTCCATATTTTTTTAAGGTTGATCTCGGGTCAGGTTATTTTCAGCAGAAGGCGAATGAGAATGACTTTCTAAAAATTGGGTTTTATACTAGGTATGGGAATTATGAGTTTTTTGATATTCCCTTCATGTAAATTCTTCAACTATATTTATGGATCTTATGTATGGATTTTTCCATGAATATTTGATTAAATTTCAGGTTGTTTTTATTGATGATATTTTGGTTTATTCAAAATGTTATGAGGAACATGAAAATTATATAATGATTTTTCAAAAAACCGTAAAAGAAAATAATTTGTATATAAAATTTCATAAATGTGTTTTCTTGTTATAGAATATTTAATTACTTATACATATCATAAATAAGGATGGAATAACTATTTATCCTGCTAAAACTAAAGTGGTTGATGAATGGTCAATACCTAAAATTTTTACAGAGATTCATATATCTGTTCAATTAGTAGACTATTACTGGTGTTTTTTTGAAAAAATTCGTGGTTATCTAGCTCAATAACCAATTTAACACAAAAATGAGTTAGGTTAATCTATACAAAGTAATGTGATGAATTTTTAAATGAATTTAAAATAATATTAGTGAATTCTCTAGTTTTATCCTTTCCATCTATAAATGGTGTATTTTTTATCTACAATGATGCTTTATTGAAGGGATTGGGTTATGTTTTAATATATAATTATTGGTTAATGGGTTAAACTTTATGTAAATTAAAAAATCATGAGTAAAATTATCCTAAACATGACCTTGAACTGGTGGTTATAGTGTTTTATTTAAAAAATTGTAGACATAATTTATATTGAGTAAAGTGTAAAATATATATTGAGAATAAAAATTTCAAGTATATATTCACTCAGAATGAGTAGATTATGAGATAAAAGAGATTTATGGATTTGATAAAGGATTGAAACCGTGTAATTCATTACCATATAGGTAAAGTGAATAGATTAGCTAATTATTTTACTTGAAAAGATAATGCAACATTTGTCATGTTACATTTGAAACATAACCCTTTGGTCAATGATTTGGTTAATGATTTGATGAATGTTTACTTTGAAATTTTACCTATAGTAAATCCATTTGTTTTTTCAAGTGTCAATATAATCTTCATTGTCAAATAGGATTAAGAAATCTCATAAGGAAGACTGATTTATAGGAAAATGTAGAATTAGTTTAAAAAGGTATGTTTCTTAAATTTAATATTGAAAAAGAAGATTTTTTAAGATTCATAAAACGGTTATGTGATTCATGTGACCCCCATTTGAATAAATAACTATTGAGTGAGGCTCATAGATCTCCACTTTCAATTCATTCTATAATAATAAAAATGTATAGATTCCTTCAGGGACATTTTTAGTGGGAATGAATGAATAAATATATTCTAGATTTTACTATGATTTGTTTAGATTTAAAATAGGATAAATCCAAACAAAAATTACTAAATTTAATGATTCGGTATTTTCTAGTGCGAGAATGGAAAAGGGAGAATATATATATGGATTTCAAGGTGGTATTATAAAATACATATCAAAGTAATAATTTTATTTGGGTAATTAGTGATTTATTAAATAAATATACTAATTTTATTCACATTCGTGTTAATATTTATTTATATAAAATTTATTTAATTTGTGTTAAAGAAATAATTATATTATATATATTATATATTTACATCATATAGAACTGTGATCTAAAATTCACTTCCAATTTCTGGAATTGAATCGAGAATTCATTGGGTAATAAATTAAATTTTAGTACAGTATTTCATCCTTAATATGATGGATAGTCAGATCAAATGATTTTTACTTTGGATGATATGCTTCAAGATTATTCAATAGATTGTCAGGGAATTTTGGATCAACATATAACTTTGGTTTATTTTTCTTATAATAACATTTATTACTATAGTATACATACGGAACCTTTTGAGACATTATATGGAAAGAGGTGTCAGACTCAATGTTGCTGAGATGAAATCAGGGAAAGAAAATTATTAGGACTGAAATTAGTAGAAGAAATAGTTGAGGTGTTGAAGATGATTCATCATCATACGAGGATGACTAAAACTAGGAAGAATTTTTTTACAAATAATCAAATAAAAGATCTTTCATTTAAGGTAGGTGATAATTTTTTTATTAAATTATCTCCATGGAAAAGTGTTACACGTTTTGGTAAAAAAAGGAATCTAAGTATGTGTTTTATTGGATAGTATTAAATCTTTTAGAAAGTTGTATTAGTTTATTTTTGAGTGGCTTTTCCTTAAAATTTATATCAACTACCTGATGTTTTTAATGTTTTGTTGTAATGAAAACATGTTTTGGATGCATCTCATGTTTTGGGCCCTAATGTGGTTCAGTTGGAAGAAAACCTTTCTAATGCGGAATATCAAGTAAATATTCTTGACCAAAAATAGAAATTGTTGTTTAGTAAAGTTATTTATCATTTTATGGGTTTTTTAGAAACCATATGATTGAATAAGTAACATTGGAATTATAAAATGCTATGAGAGAAATATATCCCCAGTTGTTTAAATAGTAATTAAAATTAAAAGGATGAAATTTCCAAAAGGAGTGAAGAATATAAAAACCTAGGTAATGTCAAAATAAATAATTTTCATGTCTTACTAATATTAATTAATTATATTTTATATAATTATATTATTTATAATAATAATAGGAAATTTTTCAATCATAATGAAAAAATATTCATTTCTAACCAAATTTGGTTTTTTATGTATTATATAGTTTTATATTAAAATATAATCTATAAAGTTTATAATTTTAATTAAAAAAATGATATCATTTTTAAATTTATAGTGTGAAAATTTTATTATGATAAATTTTTATAATTTTTTTAAAACTTTTATTTCAAATGAACAGTGAAAAATACTGATTTTTATTGAATATTGTTTCTTTATATTAAGAATTTATAAAGTTTTATTTTGTTTTAAAATGTATTAAAAGTAAAATTAGTTCATTTATATTATTAATAATCCAACTATGGTCATTTGAATCAATTTTATGCTTAATTTTGGTAAAAAATCATTTTATACTTAAGAAGAAATTTTTTCTAGAAAACAACATTTCATTACGTTTTACGAGGTTAATTTTAAATTAAATTCAGAAACATCTATGAATTGAATTTAAAGAAATGTATTAAATATTTTTTATAAAAATAATTAATATTATTTAATAAGATCAACATAATTTATGTTCATAATTAATAGTAAAAATAGTAAAAATCTGTTATCTTGGTGAAGGTTAAAACATGTTTACTAGGGGTTAAACTAAAGTGATAAGGGATAAAATGACATAAAAACTTTTCTAAATATTATTTTATGGCAATATTTATACCCTATATCATCTCATATTCATTAAGGGTCCATTTTGGATCCTTTTTTATTGATAAATACATTAATATATTTTATTCTTTTATAATAATCCAAGTGTGTCCTCTCTTCTACTTATAAAAAGACACCCCTATCCTATCTACACTTAAAGAGACATTTTATTAGACAATACATACCCAAAACCATTAATAAAATCCCTCCCCATGTACTAGAGGTATTATTTATGTCATGAAACCAACCTTATAGGGATTAAGGTGTAATGCAAAGGAGTTTGTCCAAAGAAGAGGTATAGCTTTTAACTGAATGTTTTAGTTTTATTTATTCTTTCACCTCCTTCAAAATTATAATAATAATTGTGATATAATAACATAATTATATAACATATAATTAAATTTTATTATGGTTTTTTCTTATCTATAATCCCCTTTTTCATCTAATGGAAATGAAATCATTGTTCATGTGTACGGAGGACCGCCGACTCATGAACCAATGTAATTCATTTTCCATCACTGCTTCTCATGGATGGTAATAATAATGGATTTAAAGTATATATTATATTAATAAAACAATTATAATTTTTTAAACATAATATATCATTTATTTTTTACCTTTCTATCAATTGAAAAATGATAATGTTGTTTGTTTGTATGTGTGGATTACCACCTCCACAAAGCGATGTGATTCGTTTTTCATCATCACATAACAAAGATGGTTTATATATGTATATTTAAAGAGTACATATTATATACATAATGTAATAATTATTATTTAAATATAAAATAATACTTATCTTTTTTCTCTAATGTTGGTTGAAAAATGGAAATGTTACTCATGTGCATGTACGACCTACTGATCCATGATTGTAACATAGTTGATATTTCATAACCAAATTTCATGGTTGGTTTTTAAAGTATAATTGTTGTAAAAAATGATAATTATTTCATTATTATTATTATACATTTGATTTAATAATATCCTATTTGACCATGGTCAATATATAGATTTTTTTTGAATTTATGAACCAGACATCCTCAAAACATGTGTTGAGGACTTAACTGATTAAGTAATTAAATATATAATTGAAATAAATAAAATAAATGGATTAATTATAAGGTATTAAACTTGTAAAATTTTATTAATAAATTAAATAAATTATAAAATTTTATTATATAGGATATAGAGAGGTGTGTGACAATTCTAACTCAAGGTAAGGGACACTTTACCTTAAAACCTCATTTTAAATGTTTTAAAGATTTATTTTCAAAATATTTTTATTTCATGTTCATATTTTTAAAATTATTTATTTAATTTATTTATATGGATACAAATTAATTATAAAAGAAATTTTATGTCACTTTTTACTATATTTCAATTATTTTTAGAAAGAATAGTTTTCTATATTTTATATGGAACATTTTGACAAAAGGGTAAAATAAATTTTCTATTTTAACGTATACAAAGTAAATGGTTTTTCACACCACTGAAACCATTATTTAAAATTTGGATTCCTTTATAATATTTCATGTGTTATTCAATTAAAAACCTTTATTACCTTTGTTCTAGGTATTTTCAAAAACTATTATAAATAGAATGGATATCTTGATATACTGAAATGTCTTTCTTATAGGTGAAATGAATATTTTTATGAGAGTGATGATAGAAATGAAATATTTAATGTGTTATGATTATGTTATAGTTATTTTAAATTGTTTATGATGAATGGTGATTTCAATACAATTCATGATAATGGATGATCCTGATATATCTCTTCAATGTATTCAGTAAATGGATGGAGTTAACAGGTTATAGCTTTCTCCTAAGAGATTATTTGAATTTATTGGGTAGGTTATTCCATTTATACGAGTGATTGTAAGAGTGATATGAAAATTATATCCCAAATTACATAATTATTTATACATGGTTTTTATGGGTTTTTACAAAAAAACTTATGATTTCTCAGTTTAAGTTAATGATATTATGTTTAAAGGAAAATTTATGCTACTTTTTAGGGGTGTAATCTATAACATTGTAAAAAAATTCATCAAATTTTCATGATTTTAAAGAAACATTTATGAGTTTTATTTTTTCCTTTAATATTTATTATGTAATATTTTATGAAAATAATGTGGTGGTTAATTCTAATTCTTTCAAAAGAACATGTTTTTTTAAGATGAAATTTTATTATGAAAAATAAAAGTTTTTATAATATGTATTTATAGGATAATAGATTTTTTTAATTATTATTTTTATGTCCGTTACTGATATTTTTGTGCTCATTCCATGTTTTAAAATGTTTTTATATGGATTTAATGATGAGTAGGGAAAAGGATGATGTTGAGATAAAAATTGTAAAGACATTTCATGAAAGTAAAACTTTTTATATCATTAATGTTTTTTATTGTGGTAAAAATGGATACTGAGTAAAAGTATCCAATTTTTGATGTAATATGTTATTATATAAGGGAAATGAAATTTTTTTCTAAAACTTTAAACCTAAACCATATTTGGGAATTTAATAAAATTAATTTTTGTCTAAGGAAAAATTTTATGGATTATTTAAGTTCAGGTCTATATGGTGGGTTTTAGAGTGAAGGTTTTGATAATTTTAGAGGTTAGGATAATGTAAGTAAACACCATTAAGAGATTATAATTTATGTTTATCATGATATATAATTTTAATATTACCATGTTTCTTTATCTAAACAATGTTTTTAGAATGATTTTCCATAGAGGAGACATGGAAACAAAAGTATGAAGGAACCACTAGGAAAATATCAATCCACATCAGCAACCAGAAGTGGTTAGAATTAGAACTGTGCTGTTTTTTGTTGTAATGGATTAGTTTAAGAGGGATAAAAATGGTTGTTATATCCATTCTAGAGAGAAAATAGATCTACCATAGAGGAACGTGTCTATAGTGGATCCGTTTATGAGAAAACACCCTCCAACATTCAGTGGATCTTCTCACTTAGTGGTAGCTAAGAAGTAGATTAAATATCTAAAAAAATATTCAAAGTCAAGTATTTTTCAGAGATTCAAAATTTATCTCTTGTTTTTTATTATTTTAATGGTGAATTTGATCAATGTTGGTCAAATGTTAATAATATTATAGAAATAAAAGAGATTCAATCCATGGAATACTTTCCTTGAAAATATTTTCCCAATGCTATTAAACTTAGTATAGAAAAGAAATTTCTAGAATTGAGGCATAAGGATGGAGGTTTAGTGTCTACGTATGAAATAAACATCACCAAATTAGAAAATTATTCCCCAAATTTAATCTAGGATAATTATCATGACTATGTATTCCATGAAAATAAAAGATAAAAATAGTTATAGGTGGAAATAAATGGAAAATAATCCATTAAATAAATATAAAGGTAAGAAAATGAAGATTCTAGATTATGATGGGTGTGGTAAAAGTCACCCTAGAGAATGTATTATGAAACCTAGGAAGTGATTTTGATGTGATGAGTTTGGGAATATGGATCATGATTAAAAAATAAAAAGATATTGGCAGTGGTTAGACAAATTTTGATAAATATAAATTAAATTTTATTAAATTTAATGAGATGGATCATTATGTAGATATGTGTCTGAAGATGATCATGAATGGTGGGAATCACAAAAACTATAAGAATAAGGGTGTAGTGAGATCCTTTACAACTAATTTGGAAGATGTTGGCCAATCAAAAGAATTGGTAACTGGTATACTACATGTTCATTCATATTATACTAATGTATTATTTGATTCTAGGTCTACACATTCTTTTATTTCTAAGAAATTTTATTGTAAAATTAAAATTTCACCTCGAGAAATGAAGTCAATACTTTTGGTTAAAATTCCTAGGTGTGGTATTAAGGCACTAAGAATTTTAAAAAATAATTTTTTTATCATTTGTAAAAAAAATTCTCCTGAAAACATTATTGTTTTTCCATTATAGAATATGATGTTATTGTAGTTATATATTGGATATCAATTTATCATGATAAGATATATTTTCTGGCTAATGAATTAATTTTATAAAATGAGTTTTATTTTTTATATAAGAATGAATTCATACCTTTGATAACATATAATGAAGCTAATAAACTGTAAAGAGATATAAATTAAATTTATCTTTATCATATTTTTGAAACTAAGGGATTTATTTAGATCAATTATTTTCTAATAGTAATAAAATATCTTGATTTTTTTTATGATAGGTATCTTAGTATTATACCTGATAAAGAAGTTGAATTTACTATTGAATTAGTTTCTAATGCTAAGATAATATCAAAACCTTATTATCGAATGGATCAAATATAAATTATTGAATTGAAAAGGCAGTTACAATAATTTCTCGATAAAGGTTTCATTCATCCTTGAACTTAACCATGGAGTGATCCTATTTTATTTATTAAGAAGAAATATGGTTCTATAAGGATTTTAAGTGATTATATATAATTGAATAAAATCACTATTAAGAATAAGTATTTTTTTCCCTCATATTAATAACTTGTTTGATCATCTATTTGGAGATTATCATTTTTCAAAGGTTGATCTCAAGTCTATGTACCATCTATTAAAGGTGAAGGGGGATAATATTCTAAAAAATAATTTTTCATACTAGGTATTGGAATTATGAGTTTTTGGTTATTACCTTTGATTTTATGAATTCTCCAGCTATATTTATAGACCTTCTGAATAGGGTTTTAAATGAATGTTTGGATAAATTTATAGTTGTGTTTGTTAATTATATTTTAGTTAAATTAAAATGTTATGATGATCATGTAAAACATCTTAAGATTATCCTATAAACCTTGAAAGAAAAGAAGTTATTTGGGAATTTAGTAAATATATTTTTTACTTACATTAGATTTCATTACTTAGACATATTATAAATAACAATAGAATAACTATTGATCATGTTAAAACTAAAGTGGTTTATAAATTTCCAAGACCTATAAATGATAATGATATTCATAGTTTTATTGGATTATAAAGATACTACCAACAGTTTTTTGAAAAATTTGCGTGGTTATCTATCCCACTAACCAAGTTAACATAAAGAGTGTTAGTTTTATCTAGACAAAGGAATTTGATGAATGTTTTTATAAATTAAAAATAATATTAGTTAATAATATAATTTTGGCCCTTCCATATAGAAATATTGTCGTTGTTATCTATAGTGATGCATTTTTGAAGGGAATGGGTTTTGTTTTAATGGATAATTATTATATAATTTCTTATGATTATCATCAATTAAAACCTAATAAGAAAAATTATCTTACACATGAACTTGAATTGGTGGTTGTAGTGTTTTATTTAAAAAATTTGAGATGTCATTTATATGGAGTAAAATTGGAAATTTATAATGGTCATAAAATTTTAAAGTATATATTCACTCAGAAATAGTTGATCATAAGATAGAGGATATGGATAAAATAAATAAAATAGTTACGACTACACAATTCATTAAAATCCAAGTAAATAAATAATACTAACTAGTTCTTTGAGTTGGAAAGTTAATGATACATTATCTATGTTACATTTGGAATATGACCATTTGGATAAAGATTTGATAAATGTTATATTATAAGTTGTGCATACAGGAACTCCCTATATTATTTTCAAGTGTTTATACAATCATATTTGTGGTATATGATTAAGTAATCTCAAAAGGAAGACCATGAATTATAGTAAAATATATAATTGCATAACAATGTTATGTTATATGAATTAAATAGTAGGAAAGATAGTTTTTTGAGATTCAGAAAAAGGTTATGTGTTTTATGCGACCCTCAATTAAAAAAATAATTGTTGAGTGAGGCTCATAACTCTCTATATTAGATTCATATTTGTAGAAAATATATATATATACCTTCATGAACATTTCTGGTGGTAAGGAATAAAGAAATATATTATTGATTTTACTATGAAATGATTGAATTTTCAATAGTTAAAAACCAAAATAAAATTAACAAAGAGGATGCATCACCATTTTCCAATGCCAAATTGGAAATGGGAGAATATATCAATGGGTTTCATGGTGTAATTACTAAATTCATCTCAATGTAATAATGTGATTTGTTTAATTATTGATTTACTAACAAAATTTTCTCATTATCTTCCCATTTTAGATAATATATATTTAGATAAACTTTCTTGACTTTTTGATAAAGAGATATTATATTACATGGATTCCCTATTATAATAATATCTGATTATAATCTCATATTCTCCTCTAATTCCTGTAAAATAATTCAGAATACATTAGGTATGGAATTAAATTTTAGTACAGTTGTCCACCCTTAATCTGATGGAAAATCATAGAGAATGATTCGGAATTTGGAGAATATGATTCAAACTTATTCAACAGATTATCATGGAATTTGGGATCAATATATGACTTTCATTGAGTTTTCTGATAATAAAAGTTTTTATTACAATATATGTAAAGAGGTGTCAGGCTCCATCTTGTTGAGATGAATTCACGGAAAAAAATTGTTTGGACCAGAATTGGTATAAGAAATGGTTTATATGGTGAATATTATTCAAAAACATATGAGGATATCTCAAAGTTTTTATAAAATTTATGCAGATAATTAGAGGAAATATCTTTCATTTGAGGTAGGAAATCATGTTTTTCTTATATTATCTTGATAGAAAAGTGTTGTGAGTTTTTTCAAAAAAGAAAATCTAGGTCGGTAGTTCATTGTACCATATGAAATATTAGAGAATATTGGATAAATTTCTTAATGTGTGTCCTTGCCTCCAAATTTATCTTAGGTACATGATGTTTTTCATGAATTTTTGTTCCAAAATTATTTTACAGATGCATCTCATGTTTTGATCCCTCATGTAGCTTAGTTGAAAGAAAACCTTTCTTATAAGGAACATTTATTAAAAATTCATAAAATCATAGAGTAACTACTATGGAATAAATTGAATAACTATGTTAAGGTTTTTAGTAAAAAATATATGATTACATAAGAAACATGGGAATCAGAAAATGTTATGAGGTAAAGATATCTCTACTTGTTTAAATAGTAAATAAACATGAGAGGATTCAATTTCCAAAATGAGGAAGAATATAAAAACCCTAAGTAATGTTAAAATAAATCATTTTCTTGTATTATTAATATTTTTTAATTATATTTTATAGAGTTTTATTCATTATAATAATATTAGGTATTTTTTCAGTCAAAAGGAAAAAAGTTTTATTTCTAACCAAATTGGGTTGTCATGTATTATATAGTTTTATTTAAATATATAATATATAAATTTTATAATTTTAATTTTAAAAAATATTATATCATTTTTGAATTCATAATGTCAAAATTATTTTATAATAAATTTTGATAATTTTTCAAAACCTTTGATAGTCAAATGAATAGTGAAAAATATTGTTTTTTATTGAAAATTTACTTTTCATTTTAGAAATTAAAAAATTTCCATTTTATTTTAAAAATTATAAAATTTAAATTAGTTCATTTATATTATTAATAATATATTTATGGTTATTGTAATAAAATATTTTCTTGGATTTGGTATAAAAACTTTTTATATTAAGAATACATTTTTTTCTGGAAAATAGCTTTTCATTGCATCTTGCGGGTTTAATTTTAAATTAAGTTATTCCACTTATGTGAATTGAATTTGATAAAATTTATTCAATATTTTTAATGAATTTAATTAATATTATTTAATAATTTCAACTTAATTCTTTGTAATAATGAATAGTAAAATAGTAAAAATTTATTATCATGTTTAAGGTTAAAACAGGTTTTCTAGGGGGAGGTTAAAGTAAAGTGATAATGGTTAAAATGACGAAAAACTTGTTTAAATACAATTTTATACCCATATTTTTTCCCTATATCATCTTTTATTTTAAAATGGTCCATTTTGGATCCATTTTTCTGGATTAATACATTAATATATTTTAATCTTGTAAAATATTTCTAGTGTGTCCTCTCCCACAATTATAAAATGGAACCCCCTCTCGTATCCTCTACATACATAAAAATCCATTTGTTTCATAAAATAACTACAAAAAAATATTTATAACTTACATACCCATGTCCTATAGGTATTATTTTGGGTGTAATACCAACCTTATAGGTAATAATGTGTAAACAATATGAGGTTATCTGAAAAAGAGGTGTAGCTTTTAATAGAATATTTATCTATTATTATACCTCCTTAAAAATCCTAAAAACACTATGATATAATAACATCAGTATATATCATATAATTAAATTCTATTATGTTTATTTATTAACTTTAATCTCTATTCTTCTTCATCTAATAAGAAACAAAACCATCATTCATGTGTACGAAAATCTACCACCTCATGAACCGATGTAATTTGTTTTCCATCGCCACCTCTTAATGGTTTTTTATAATTATGGAATTAAAGTGTATATATTATAATCAAGACATAATAATTATTGTATCAATATAATATATCATTTATTTTCTGAAATTTCCATTCATTTTAAAATGATAATGTCATTTGTGTATATATGTGGATTACTACCACCAAAAAGCGATGTGATTCAGTTTTCATCATCACATCACATGGATAGTATATATGAGTGTATTTAAATATGTAATATCATATCTATAATATAACCATCATTATTTAAATATAAAATAATACTTACATTTTCCATATGTTCGTTCAAAAATGGGAATTTTACTCATGTGTATGTACAGCCTACCGTCTCCATGACTGTAACATATTTCATTTTTCATAACCATATTTCATGGTTTGTTATAGAATTATATTTAATATATAAAAGTGATAATTATTTAATTATTATTATTATTTATATGAAGTAATAATTATTTCTTTGACCACGGTCAATATACCAAATTCATTTAGAAATAATTAATTGGACATCCTTAAAACACCCAGCATGGACTTAACAGATTAAGTAATTAAATATGTCATTAAAATAAATAAAATAAATGTTTTAATGATATGGGATTAAACCCAGAAAAATTTATAAAGAAATCAATTAAATAATAAAAGTTTATTATACTCAAGATAAAAAATTAATGTGACAAGTTAGACTCATGGGAAGGAATACTTTACTTTAAAATCTTTTTTAAATGTTTTAATGATATATTTTTTAAAACTTGTTCTTCCATGTAAAAACTCATAAAATTATTTTATTAATTTATTTATATGGGAATAAATTAATGATAAAGTAAATTTATCTCACTTTTTACTTTCATTCAAATGTTTTCAAAAGGAATATTTTTATGTATTTTATATGAAAAATTTTGACAAAAAAATCCAAAGGAATGTTCTATTTTAACATATACAGCGTTAAAAGTTTTTTACACTATCATAACCATTATTTTCAATTTGGATAACTTTATGTGTTTTCATTTTTCTTCAAATAACAACCAATATTTTCTTTTTTTGGGTGTTTTTAATATTTCATGTGTTATGATTAGGTTATGGTTCTGGGACATCATTTATGATGATGAGTGAGCTCAATATAGATCATGATAATTGGTGAGCTTGATATAGCTCTCCAATGAATTAGGTAAAGTGATGCATTTAACCAGTTATAGGTTTCTCCAAGTTTCTTAAATTATTTATCTATTATTTCTTTTAGTTTTTATAGAAATATTATGATTTTACAAAGTAGGATAATGAGCTTAAGTTGAAAAGAAAAATTATTATACTTCTTAAGTGTGAAATGTATAACTTTTTGAAAAAGATTTCATGGGTTTTCATGATTGTAAAGAACCGTTTATGAGTTTTATCTATCCTTTAAATTTTTTTAGTAAATTTTTTATGAAATTATTTGGGAGTTGAATTTGATTTCTTGGGTAATAAAATCGTTATTTTGAGTTCAATGTTTATTATGAAAGATGAAAATTTTTATAATGTATATTCATTTGTTAATGGGTTTATTTATTTTTATATATCCCTTAATGAGATTTTTGTAGTCATTGAATGTAATCAAATGTTTTTCACTAGGTTTTTATGATGATTAAGGACAAGGATGAGGTCAAGAGGAAAAATTGTGAAGATATTTCATGAAATGTAAACTTGTTATATCTTAAAATTTTATAGTATAGGAAAAATGAATACTGAGTGTAATTTTCCAATTTGTGATGTAATTTTTTATTTTTAAAAGGTAAAGGCCAAATTTTATAAAACTATAAACCTAAAATATCTTCAAGAATTAAAAAAAATTAATTCTTTTCTAAAGATACAGTTTATGATTTATTTAATTCTAGGTCATTATAACCACCATACTGAAACTAACATTCTAGTCACTCCCAAGATCTAAATAACCTTATAAAATATATATAATATCAATACAATAATACATACACACACATAATGTATTTTTAGGGTGTGAGATACACATTCCTAGTATGATCCAACCAAGTACTCTTTATAATTTCATTTGAAGATAATTCCATGGAATACTAATTTTAAAGGCACATGTACCAAAATATCCCCTTTTTTTGAAAAACAATAACAACTGATACTTATACATATTAAATTTTTAAAAGAAATTTGTTTTATACATGGGAAGGTGGAGTAAATAAGTTCTTAAAGTAAAATAAAAAATTCAAAAGTTAATAAATCGATTTTAGAGAAAAAATCCTTGTATATATTGAAATAACACTTTGTGTTTATATGTGAAACACTATCCTTATAAAACAACCATTTCTAAAGAAAAAATTATGAAATTATAATTTAAATGTCTCAAATTATTATACCATAAGATACACATTTCACAAGGATAAAAAAATTGTAATTAAATTCATATTTATTTTGTATTATGAAAACAAACCAAGTTTTAAGGGTAAATAAGAATTAAATAAATGAAAAATATAACCAAATTCAATATCAATAACCATGAGAAATTAATATATGTTAAATATGGAAATAATATCTAACATCATTGTATAAATTATCATAACATAACATGGATAACATGAACTAATAATAAAGATATAACTATAATAATAACATACAAGTATAAAGAAATAATCATTAGGGGAAAACCCTAACATATCTAAATGGTGAATCATTATATAGATAGTAAATGATCCTAGTTTCACTTATAATAATTTTTCTATTCCTTAGACTATCTAAATGTAAAGAAACCCTAATCTATACTAATAATCATACACTAGGGGAACACTAGTTTTTTAATAATCTCAACTAGTTTTGTAACTTTCACTCGAACACTCACTTAGTTACCCAAGGTTCCCATGAAATATTAATAGAGGTGTGAAATCAAGTCAATATAGCATAATAAATCCATAAAAATAAAATTATAACTCATATATCACCTCTAATAACCCTCCAGAAAAAACAACCCCTTATTTAATAATATATCAAAACCAATAATGGTTCAATTTTTATGGCATACCATATCATTTCATAACATAATGATAACCAAAGGGCTTACCTACAAGTGATAAATCATGTAAAAAACCTATATTTCACATTATATACAAGCCTTTATATATAAATAAATTTTTTCAAATAAAATATGAATTCAATATAAAAAACTATCAATGGATATCATCCTAATAAAATATTTATAGATTAATGAAATAATATAAAGTCCCCTTTCTTAGACATCCAACTTTTTTTGTAAAAACACATCAAGTATGAAAAAACTTTTCATCCCATTAACCATTTTACCAAGTTGGGTCATAGTGCCTCTATAATACATAAAATATTAATCCATGAAAGATATTTTTAATTTTTATTTAAAAAACCACAATAGGAATTTCATCAAACACCTAAAATAAAATAATTTACTTGAGTGGAATTATAAATTTTGAATATGGAACACAACATTGTTTTCATGTGGGGTTTTATGAAAAATGATGATAAGTAAATACATGAAAATCATAGTCACTTTATGTAATTTTTATGTTATAGAAAAAAATCTTAAAAATGAAAGCATCCATTTTTTTACTAATAAAAGAAATTATAATGAGTTACTTACCGACAATCATCGATTTCATTGACAATGGGTGTTATCTAGAGAAAGTAGAAAAATTTGTATCCTTAGAGGACTAAATAAAGTCATAAAATAAATACCCCCAATTTAAAATTGGGTAACATGAAACCCTAGGCTTCCATGGCTATTTTAGGGTGAGTAGAATAGAGGAATATGAAATGATGAAGAAAAGAGGTTTTACCTTAAAGAACTTAGCATAAATCAAGTCAGAACCTCAGAGAATATTGAAAAGAAGAAACCCATGGTTGGGAGGAATATATATGTGATTTTAATTATTAGGGGAGATTCAAATGAGGTATATAAATTGATACAGAAAAAGTGGAAAATCAATTTTTGTTTTTATAGGAAAGTCTCATAGTTTAGCCACATGGTTTGTGAAACTATATAACAACCACTGAATTTGATCTATGAACCTTTTATGGTTAATTTACATGGTTAATCCAAACATTAGAAAAATTTAATGGTGAAAATTGAAAATAAATCACACCATGTAAGAGTTACCCTCATGGTTTCTCCTAACTGTTCACTAAATATGCAACCCTATCTTATAAAAGAGTAAACCACATGGTTAAGAGTAAACCAATCGGTTTCTCCAAACCATGAACTAACCATGAGTCCCTACATTACATAACCTAAATATTCACATGGTTTGATATATAGTTTACTAACCATGTATAATTCAGTATAAAGATCCTCTCCCCCCGTGTATGGATTGGGTAAATTGTACTGATGGTGCACCCAAGTATGCTTTCCACTTTTTTGCATATCTTAAACCTTTAAGTCCCAAAACATCCAAGATTAAAATATATATATACTAGTGACATAGGGATGTTATAGTGTTTTTATTAATACTTTAAATGGAAATTTATTAATCATTAATGCATAAATCTTGAGAGTATATCACTACAATGAAATAGGAAGGTTTCAATGACTCATTATCGATCAAACCACATATAAAATGGTACAATTATTCATCTCAGAAATGCCATTCCATTATGGTATTCCATTAGAAGTGAGTTACAAAAAAATTCACAATACCTAAAATTATTAGTGAATTATCCTCTTAAGTATTGACCACAAAAAAATTATCCAAGGAACTTAATACTTTTTCCTAATTAATTTTATACTTTGTTTTGAAACACATTGAAATCTAGAAATGTTTCAAACTTTTATCTCATCAAAAAATCCAAACCATAATGACTAAATTCATCAGTAAAGTTTATTAATTACCTAAATACACCACTTTATTAATTAATCTTTTGTCCACATACATCACTGTGTATAATATTTAACAATCCTCTATCCCTTTCACCTTTTCAAAAAAAATGTTATTTTTTTATAATAAAAAATATTTGTAGTTATCAAATGATTTATAATTGAATGATTATAAAAATAAGGTATTATGGAGTCTTTTAATGTGTTTAACATTTCTATATCAAAGGTTATAATTACAAAGGTAAATGGGATTTGAATCAACCTTAACCTTCTTATTATGAATGTTATAGATAGGTTTATCCATATATAGAATGTATAAACCACTCACCATATTCCCAATTCCATAGATCATTTCATTCATATATATATAATAACTCTTATACTTAATAATGAATAAAAAATCCAATATTTTTTAACCAATATGAAAAAAAAATTCTATTTATATCAAGAATATAATAATAGTTTTTCAATTACAAAACGAATAAACCGGCTAGACTTAGATCATAAGTGTCATCTTTTGATGCAGCGGCTCTTTCTCTATTTCAAACACATAGATTTAATAATAATATCTTCAATTATCTCATATCTATGATTATGTACTTATTAGCACAAATGTGTGATGCATATCCAGAATCTAATACACATGAGAAAGAGTTTAAAAAAATTATCTCTATAGCATTCCCATTAAAATACTTAGAATGATTCACTTAGAGAACACTTATCAGTATAACATACTAATATAGAGTAGTTTTATAGTTCATTCATATGAGAGGCCTCAAAATTATCAACATGATGCATGCCATAATCTATAAAAAATACATATTTATGGGTGAGTATAATGTTTTATATCTTTTCATCAAGTATTTTTAATTAACTGCTCCCACTAAAATAATGACCCATACAACATTACCTTTAGTGGTCCAAGATCCATGATTCAATAAGTAATGATCCCACTTTGGAATTCCTCTCACCATTCAGTTATTCAGTTAGGAAATCATGAAAACCATATAAAATATGAAACTTGGATTATTTAGTAGACAATTATTTATCTATATCAATCATA
This sequence comes from Viscum album, assembly GCA_963277665.1. NCBI lineage: Eukaryota > Viridiplantae > Streptophyta > Magnoliopsida > Santalales > Viscaceae > Viscum > Viscum album. Next base: position 1,582,586,507 of record OY728141.1, on the reverse strand, counting down.
TGGATATAAACACAACTTTATTACACTAGTATCCTAACTCTTAGGGTTTCCTAGCTAAGTGTCTCCTAAATATCACAACATGATTTTATTACCTGCCACTTAGTTTTATTTATTTCCATCCTAATTTAAAAAATATAATTCATAGGTAACATACTTTGGAATAACCTACCCATTTTAGTTATCAAGGTATTGAAATTTGTTTGATTTAAAAGGAATATAACACTTAGTATTTGAGGTTTTTTTTAAAGTCTCACAAATTTAATATACACCATATGCATATTAAACTCTTAAATATTGAATCACATGAAATATTTATTGTCTCATGTTTATATATACATGCTTATAATGATTTAGTTTTGGAATCTGTTTTTCATACACCAAATTAATATGTTCAAACTATATTAATTCATAACTCTTTACACAATTCACAACTTTTGTTACTCACCCAAAAATAGAATCCAAAAATATTTACACATATCAAGATTAATCTTATTCATATGGTATATGAAATATTCATGTATAGGTTTAGAACTCTATGACATTGAAAATCCTCACATGAGTAATCCTAGTACCATAGATAGCCAATCCTTACCTTTTTAGAATAATGAATAAGCCTACAAGACAATGGGAAGTCCAACCCAGAGTCCCTCTAACAAAGGAAACATTAATCAAGATTGATTTCAATTATATTATAACTCTAATACCTAATATGTATAAACTATATTTAACAAATAAATTTTTGTTAAGAACTTTAACTAAAAACTAAAGTAAAGGAAGGTGAAAACTAAATCTAAGGTTTTCATACATATCATATAATTCATGAAATGAAAATTTTAAAAAATAAATTTATCATATAAAGTAAAGTATACAGAATATTCACATTTTAAAAAAATTATATATATATATATATATATTTGAATATTTAAATTAAATAATAAATAAATAAATATTTTATTTAATTAATTAACATAGTTTATTAATATAAGCATTTTATATTTTTCTTTGTAATTAAAATTTCTTATTTATATTTCCTAACACTTATATTTTATAAAAAATTTATAAACCATATTAATTTAACTCAAAAAATAAAATTTTCTTATGTTTTGGATTATATATTTATTTTCAATTGATAGAGGCATTATCAATCGTAATTCGTGATTGTAATTATTTCTTATGATAAGATATGTCATATTCTTCATGTCATAGTCATCAATGTATGGTATGTAATTATGATATGGTTCTCTATTTATATGAAACCTAAGATTCAATAATAACCTATGATATCACATATCATAACTTACAAAATAAAACCAAACCATAGGATTTCATTGTATCATACTCTATGATGAAATCCAATCATACCCTAAAAATAGAATTGTGCATTATGATATCCTATATTATAAATCCACACAAAGTGTTCCAACTACTAATGATCAACCATTTCATATCATATATTATGATGTAGCCTCAAACACCTTACGATATGAATTTTATTTGTAAAATTAGTAATAACACATGTTATTTCAAAGATGATCATGGATTTTATACCACTTATGGGTTTGGTAAGATGATTAAATTATTAACATGGTGGTAGAAACCCATTCATTTTCCTTATATATCATCTGAAATAAATTTTAAATGAAGAATTCATATATTTAAACTGGTGTGCTACAAATTTTAAACACTCCATCTCTATCGATCTTCGATAGATCATGTTTATTGAGATCACCCATAGAAAGAATAATAATTCTTGACTCCATAGGTGGTACACCATCCACTAGGATCCTTGTATTCTATAATAGGACCCCTAAACTCAAAATGTGTTTTATAACCTTCCTCAATAAAAAAATAGATAGTGTGTGACATACCACCACTTCTTATTGGTTTGATAAGGTGATGGAATGCTACTCAGCCTTAAGAGACATTCCCAATGTGCCAAAGGCTAGTAATAAATGCCGAGAGATTCAAAAACGGTTGGGGAATGATTTTCCCTTGAGATGAAAGTAACCAACCAAACGTGCCTTAATCAAACCCATCAAATGATTCATGTTAATAATGTTATAAAGTACAAAAATACACAAGAGACCAATAAAACCAAACCAAAATAATTCAGAATTAGAGTACCAAGAGGAATACTAAACAATAAAACCCAAATATTTTATCACATAACTCCATATCTCCAAACCCATCTCAAAGATCTCAACACCACAATACCACACAAGCATCATGATGCACCAATCAAGAATTGAGATTCTTTACCATTACCTATGTCTCAGAATACAACATCTGAAAAATCACCCAAGTGACAAAGTAGGGGGTGAGTAATAATACTCAGTAGGTTTTCCCCAAATTACTTCCCTACAAACACCACTAAGATAAAACTGGTTAGTAAAATTTATACAAAATAATTTATATCAAACCATGAACAAGGAAATAATTTTCAACAAGCCAAAAAAACCTTTACCAAACCATTTTACCCAATTCAACACAATACCAAGGAATGAAACCAAACATGTCATTAACCATTTCCCAACACATATTAGCTTGCCAAATTCATCTTGTGTGGTCACACACATAACACAAACATATCCAAAAACCAACCACATGATCTTAGTTTTCATTGATGGTGAAACTTCACAACCATAAATTTTCCCCTTTTTATAGGGGTACTTAACAACCACATAATGATGGTACTTCAAGACCATAATCCATCCCATCCAAACCATACTTAACCACTTAAGCAGGCAACCATTCTAGATAACAATTTCCAAACCAAACAATCCCTTAAAAAATCAACAATTTCAACACAATCCATAACCATTTCAAAAAAGTCAACATATATTTAAAACACCCTTAAACAACATCCATGCCAAATATTAGTTAAATAAAATAACACTTTTATTGAAAATCATTTTCAAAAACCATTTCCCAAAAATCTTCCATACCAATGATTTTTAAATTATCATTTTAAAATTCAACATCAAGCACATTACACAACAATAAACAATTTTTCCCAAATCCAAAAAACATCACAAAATGGTTATAAAACAAGCTTCTAACATCACAAATATCATCAATTTCAAGAAAAAACCATTAATTTGAAATTAAATTCTATATATTCTATCAAAATAGAGTAGAGAGAGAATCCACTTATCTTAGGGTTTGGGTGAAAATGACCAATGCAAAACCGCAACATAAATCTGGGTGAAATATCCAAAAAATCTCCCAATGTATTTCCCCTAACATAAACAAGAACAAAACTCATCATTTTAGGAAACAAAAACCCTATATATACATGTGACGGAAGTTTATCTAAAAAACCAAGAGAGTGGAAGAACTAGATCTTGAGAAAACTACAAAACCACCAAGATATGAGACTTATCAGAGAAGAACCACCTTTAAACCACCAAGAAAACCCCTCGATTATCTTCCAAGATGAGTTAGAGAGGTTCCCTGACCCTAGATGAGAGTAAATACCAAGTGAGTCTCATATAGAAAGAGAAATTAAAGTTTTAGGGTAAATCCCGAGCAAACCCATTTTTTAAAAACCCCTTTTTTAATGTTGTACACGGTTAGCTCGCACGATTAAAAAAACCATTCACTAACTATGTGACTAATACTATCCCAAGGGGTTCCATGTATGGTTGGATCATATGGTTAGATAAACCATGCACTGACCGAGCAAAATCCAACTACCTCGAGTTGGATGGCTCGCTTAGGTTGTCCACACTATTTGGAAATCGTTCACTTTAACCATGCACCCACCCCTTATCCTTTGCCCCATTATGCATTGTTACCTAGGATTGTTCCATGGTTTCCACAAACCATGATCAAACCATAAACCCTTATAAAATCCTTAAAACCTTCCAAAATCCTTTTCAAACTCTCAAAAACATTACCCAAACAATTTATATACATAAAAAATGGTTCCATACCTAAAACGGGGTGCACTACAGTCTCCCAACCATTGGACTTTCCACCCTCAGAAATTAGAGAACCATCACTTTTCTGAAAGAGCTCGGTCCATTGCTCGACCATCTCATTCTCCCATTCCCAATTCTCCTTCGGAATCTGACCATGTTTCCAAAAAACCTGAACTAGACTGATTATTTTACCAAGAAATACTTTCTCTTACCTATCCACAATCTTCACTAGCATGTGAACCAAAGAATCATCTGGCTCCAACTCAATATAATCCCAATGAATCACACAGTCATAATATGGATGATACTTCTTCAACTATGATTTATGAAATACATTATGCACCACACTAAACTATGGTGGAATAGCCAACCGATATGACACCTCCTTAACCCGCTCAAGTATCTCAAAAAGCCCAACATACCTCAAAGATAACTTACCCTTATTTCCAAACCGATGATGTCCCAACCTCAGAGAGATTCTCAAGAACACATGATCCCCCACCTCTAACAACAACAACAGTCAATGATGGTATGTATATGATTTATGATAAATCTAATATGTCTCTATTATTTTCCTAATCAAATTGATCTTCTCCATTGTCTCTAGGACAAGGCTCAGCCCAACCAACAAAGTTTCTCCTATTTCCACCCAATATAGTGAATAATGACAAGGACAGCCATGAAATGCCTCTGATGGAGTCATTTATATAGAGTCTTGGTAACTATTATTGTAGGAGAACTCCACCAATGACAAGTGATCCTCCCATGAGACAAAAAAATCCATGACACAAGCCCTCAACATGTCTTCCAATGCTTGTATTGTCCTATCATATTTTCCATCCATCTAAGGATAATATATCGTACTCATCGTCAACTAATTTCTAAGGTCTTGATACAAGGATTTCCAAAAATAATATGTGAACCTCGGATCTCTATCTGATACAATTTAAATTGGTACACTATATCTATTTACCCCTCACGAATATAGATTTTGGATAGATCCTCCATCATATGATATTCACGAATAGGGATTAAATGAAATGAATTTTTTAGTCGATCCAATATTAACCATATAATATTGTGCTTCTTGACTATTCTTCAGAGACTTGTAAAAAAATATATCACTATCTTCTCTCGCTTTCACAAAGGCAAAGGTAAATACTAAAACATATCTTCTGGACACTAATGCTCCAGATTGACTTTCTGAACATTCAAGCATCTCAACAAAAACTCAGCCATGTTCCTTTTCATACCAACCCATAACAAATGCACTTTTATTTCCTTGTACATTTTCTGAATTCTAGGATGGACAACCCATCTAGAATGATGATAAGCACTAAGAAGTTTTTCCTGATAATACACCGGTATAACCATCAAATTCTAAAATCACAACACTGAATTTCCATTCAGTTTCCATCCCTAAACGGTCTCCCCACCATAGAGTTTCGACCTCATAGACACATACTATAAATTAGTCATCTACTCCTCTTTAACCAAACTAACCAAGTCAGGAACCAGCAAGACTAGAAAGAAAATGGCTACATCACCCCAGTCTTCACATTCCACCCTCATGTAGACTATAACTGAAATCAATTTCCACTAATACAATACATGTTTCACCACATGAACATGTAAATTTGTACCTGATTCTTCCACCATCGAATTCCCCTTACCCAGTGTGTACATAAAGTCAAAGTCAAACATCTTTAGATACTCCATCCATCTCATTTTCCTCAAATTTAAATCTATTTGGGAGAAAATATACTTCAATCTCTTATGACTAGTATATGCTATGAATTTCTCACCAAAGAGATATTTATGCCATGTTTTCAAATCATGAACCATCACTGCTAACTCCAAATCATGTGTTGGGTAGTTCTTCTCATTCAACCTCAACTTCTATGAGGCATACACAATAACAGGATCCCCTTTCATGAAAACAAATCCCAACCCGGATCCCAATGAATCATTATAATGACCCATACTTTACATATAGATTTTACTTCAACAATGAAGAATATTTATTACATAACAAAAAACACACTAGGACCGTAAAGTTTTAGTGTCTTTAGAAACTGGGAAACATAAACAACTGGTTCAAAAAACATTTACATTGTCTCCAGATTATTTCTTCATAACTATACTTCTTTTTGACATATCTTACTTAATACCCTTCTTAATGACCTAAAAACATATAAAAGAGTGATATAAAATGCTCAGTAAGGGTAAACAAGGAAAATATCTTATAAAACATAAACATAAGAATGTAAAAACATGAACATAAATTTTGAAGAAAAAAACATACCAAAATATTGAGTCATCAAATAAATCATGGTAGTACGTAAGGCATAGATCATAAAGAAGCATTAACCATGATAAGATATCATTGGCATAAAACATGGAATTGTGGCAAACAAATAAGCATATAATATGATTTCTATAGTACCTAAGGCATTGCTTCCAAGAGCATCATAGTGGAAAAAGGCCATTACTAAACTGATTTTACTTACCATTCCAGCCATGTATTACTAAACCGAATTTACTTGTCATTCCATCCCTGTATTACTAAATAGTATTTAATTTTCATTCTAGTCATATATATCTCATAAGATATAAATCTTTACCCAATGCATTGAAGGGATATATAGGTCCCACCCATCTCATCATGAAATCACTCTTACATGTTCCACAATAATATAAATCATTCATCATAGAATAACCCAAAAAAATGGATTTCTTAAACATTATTCCATCATAAAATATCATTCCATTATTAACAAAATCAAATAATATTTATAATAGGGATAGAATCATAACCTTATTTAAATAGCATCATCTTATATGGAAAATAATTTTGATAAAACACTCGAACTTAATTCTTAAGGAAAATATCTTTTCTTTTTCAAAAATGTTTTCTTTTCTAAAAATGTCAGGAAATTTTAAAAGAAAATAATTTAATTGAAAATACACCTGAAATATTTTAAAGGAAGATTTATGGAAATAAGGCATCATAAAACTATAAAAATCCATTCATGCCGTATAATTTAAAAAACATTCTCCTCGTACTCTTGTCAAAAAAAGTCAAAAAGTACCTTGTATGGTAAATAAAATAAATACTCCTTCAAAACCTTGTAGTAAAAGTAAAAAATGGGTAAAAATTACTTTAAACACACATCAAAGAATAATTAACATTTTATGAAGATATTTTTAGAAAACATGGACAAGGATGATAAATATACACCCAGTAAATACTTACATATAAATAATCTCAAATAAAAATGAGATTGAAAAATTATCTCTTACCTTAGATCTGATATGCTTTATATGTACCTAAAACTCTTGTATTGTGTGTTTAAACATATTATTAACTTGTAATAGAACCATAATAATATTTATTATATCATATATTATTCACTTATGACTTTGTATTACTCATTCACTTATCAATTCCATGTTAAAGCAATGTTTTGGGTAATAATCATTTTATTAATCGTACATGTTTTAACATGTTATTATTTATATTATTACTTATATAGTGATTAAATTACTTAAAAAATGTAAAAAATTATTTATATATCATATATATTTAGTATATAAATATATATAATAGATATATAAATGGAATGGAATACACCATTCATGGAGACGATATGTCATACGTAAGCATGAATGTTGTTTTTGTTTCCTTATTGAATTGAATGGAAGCAAGTAAATGAAATATATATATATATATATATTCAATAGAATTATTATGTCATATATTACATTATTATTTATTATATATACTTTATAATCATTCTTGAATGGTTAACGTGGAGAATAAATCTGATCGCGTCGTGGAGACGGTAGGTCATACGTATGCACGAGCGGTGATATCATTCACTTAATGGTTAAATGGTATGGAATTGGATGGTATATTAATTATAAAAAATAATTATAATTTTATATTCATTATTTACATCCATTATACCTATCATTATACCCATCCAAATTAAGTATTGTTGAATAAAAATTTACACCATGGTGTGGAGACGGTAAATTGTATATACGCACGCATGGTGATATTGTTATTAATAGGATAGATAAAAGGAGGTAGAAGGTTGTCCCATAATTATAATAAAATATAATCATGTATAATATACTAGATTTATTACTTTAGTATGTGAATAACATAATAATAGTATGTAGAAGAAGAAAAGAATTTCAAAAGAGGTGATAAACAATTACCTCTTTTTCGAGTATCACCTTTTGATTTGAAAAAAAGGTCTCTATAGGATGGATTCTACCCAATGTTTAGACTCTAGAAAGAATGTAAGGACTTTAGAGCTTATTTGAGCAGAGTTTGGATGATACAAAGGACTTAAAAGTTGTGAGTAAGTGGATAGAGGTAGCGGTGTTTTATAATAGGGAGGAGGGGCCCATTAGAAAATTCTTGAAATATTAATTTATTATAAATTGATTTTCGGTTTATAATAGTCCCAAACTAATTTATTTAGAATATAATATGATTATGGGTCTAAATAATCTCAAAAAATAAAATTTATACATTTTTTATTTTATTTTAAACCCTATCATTTTGATTTATCCTTATTTAATCTATTTAATTTTTTTGGTAGTAATATTCTATATATTAAATGGTTATAAATATTTACTTATGTGTTATAAATTGTACATAATTGAATAATTTATGAAATTTTAGACCTTAGATTGTTTACTTTGTAATTTATAAATATTTTTGTGATTTTTAAATAATTTAATAATATATTATTTTTATAAAATATCAATTGTATTAATTTTGACACTATTCAATTATTTGAATTTAAATAAAATCCACATAGAATATAAATTCGAAAATAATATTTAATACACTCCTAAAATTTAATAGTATCCTAAAAAGATTTTGGATCACATTAATTAGTTTATATAATATTTATTTTATTATTTTTAAAACCATTTATTTGATATTTTGATCAAAAAATTATTTCTACATTGTTATTGTATCATCATTAATGATAATTATTTAATCTATAAAAAATATAAATAAATTTACATGATGTAGATAATTTCATTAAATTTATAGAAACTATTTATTTTTTAATTTTATCAATTTTATCACTACATTAAAATTATTATACTTATAATATATATGAGAGTGACATGTTGTCACTTTCTCTTGTTTTAATTATAATTACATCACTTTCAAAGAAAAAAGTAAATTAAGTGAATCAATTCTAACACTTATGTGATATAGGTTGAATTTAATTCATCCAATATAATTTTTTAAGGTGTTAGGGTAATTTTATTATCTTTATCATATTTTTTGTTACCCTAATTTACCTTTAACTATAGTAAATAAAAATTACCGTAGTTACCATTCATAATATCCAAAAATAAAATTAACCAATTAATATAATTTGGACCCAATAATTCCAAATATGGAATCAATTTTTTAAAATTCAAAATACATAAGTTGAATTAATTAATTTAAAATTAATTTCTGTTGTCAAAAGCAAAAAGTCGGTTTTTAAGAAGTAAAAACTATCAAATGATTGACATGTATTTTTGTCCAATTTAAATGTGAAATTACATAAAATTACCAAAATTGGATTAAATGATAAAAACATAATCCAATTACACTTTAAAACCAATTAAAAATATAATCTAACTATATAAATAAATTAGAAGAAAATGCAGTTTTGAATTAAAATGTAGTATTTTTCACTATTCATTAAAATATGAATTTCATCAGAAAAATACCAAAATTTAAACCAAGGTAAATTTTTATGTCCCAATTTAAAAAAAGAAGTTTATTATGTTAAATAGAACTTATAAAATCACCAAATACTATATTTAAAAAGGGTTCTCCGTCAAAAGGTGGTAAAATTGTATTTCTTTGAAAAATACTTCTTTTATATGAAAAATGAATTTGTTCTTATATCATGTCTAGAAAATACATAATATGAATGTTAATGATATATAAAATTCAAAATGTGGTTAATAATATTTATAATGTCTAGTTTATATCCCATTAAATAATAATATTTTAATAATATATTTTGGTTTAGTGAAACTCGGTATTGCGTACAACGCAAGTTATCGAGGAAGGTCGCTCTTTCATGTAATGCAATCCAAGTTAGTGTTGTGTGTAGTTCAATATTCCTTTTGTGTTATGTATAACGTAATCTTAACATAGTTCTTTTATACATTGAACAAAATCTATACTCAGTGTTGCGTGAAATGAATTTCACCAAAATAACGTGAAATTGTGTGTAACACAGGTCAAGTATGGTGTTGCATATACTACAAGCTAATATGGTGTTGCGTATAGAGCAAGATAATATTAGTGTAGAATAAAACACAATAAATCAAAGAAATTAAAAGGAATATATCCCATAAAATCTGGGGGTGTTACATTATACCCCCCTTAAAATGAATTTCACCCTCAGAATTTGTTCAGTTTATAAATGGTTTACTACTTGAAAGTTTCTTTCATAGAAACCCACATCGTAAAAAGGAATACTAAAACTTCATTTTAAAATGTAATGTTATAAACATAATGGTCACCCAAAGTAAATCATCTCTAGGTTTTATCATAATATAACATATTTGGTAAGTAAAAACATGGATATGGAAGAGAAATCTAATCGTCAAGTTATGATGGATAGTGTTAGAGAACAAGGTTGAAGAAAGTTAACAACCAGAAAGCCATAAATATGTGATGATTTAAGGGACCATCTGATTCATCAGATAAGAAGGTACTAAGATAACATTTTTTTTAAGTTCCTTTCCCTAAAGTTGAAAATTTTATCATGAGAATAAATACTTACTTGATTTTGGTACAATATCACAATCGTTCATTCCTTAAAAAATTTCAACTTCATATCATATTTAAAGAAATGAAGTTCAATTATTAATTATTGAAGTTCTAGAAGATCATGCAATAGAATAATAGTTCATTCCATATGTCTCAACAAAATCGTGGCATTGGTAGTCAGATATGCATAAGTCCACCTATAGTGAGATAATACATTAATCTAACAAACTTTAACTGAAATATAACTTATAATATCCATAAATGGATAACATTACAATCCTTCAAAAAACTAAAAATATAAAACTTTAGAAATAGGTGAACTAAATCTTCTTAATATTTATATCTCATATCTCATAAGTTAGTTCTTGGTTGTCACATTCCAAACATGTGAATACCTTAATCATGTATTCTCTTAAAACATGATAATAACTTGAATTACCATAGAAACATAGTGAAAACATGAATTCTGTCAAAAATTAACTCTTTACACACACCAAAAATACCAAAACAATTATATAATTAAACCATGACATAAATTTTTCCTTATATCAGTAATGAGGTCATTAATACTATCAAACATCTCATTATCTCATTATACTTTCATTATGCAGATATCACATTCCTTACAAAAATATTTCAATCACTTTTCATTCTTACCAATACCATAGAATTATGGAAAACCACAATGGACCAATACATAGATATTCTAATATTCCATAATACTATAAATGAGATTCCACAACACTATTTTGGAATCTCATTACATAAACACTTAATCATTACACCACTTAATTTTCATACTCAACATCGCCAATAGTGATCACATGTGCCATCCATTTTTCTTTTTCCTTAAGAGGTTACTGACATCAATAATAATTAATCCTTGGATTATGGAATTGGTTGGCATGATGACCCATTTCCTTGCACTTGTAGCATTGAAGTATTGGTGGTGCATTCTCTATAGTCTTTTATCTATTCACATCATTAGAAACATTTTCCCATTACTTCGGCACTAAACTTATCGATGAACTTATTTCCACACTTGAAACATTTATTAGTCCCTTTAAGACAATTTCCTCAATGTTTCTTTGCACACTTTGAAGATAAGGGAAAACTCATCTTATTTTTAGTGTGGTCTTTAGATTTTTTTTGAAATCCATTTTTCTCTATTTATCAAACCCATATGACTAATGGGTTACTACAATCTCCATATCAACCATGGGAGCACATAGAATAATTTCCTCATATATATCTAAGTACCTTATGGAAAATTTCCTTTGGAGACTTTTTTTAAGCCACTAAAGACTTGATCATTTTTACTCTCAAGTTAGATAATAATTCCAGAAGAGTACCTTTAAAGTCTTCTAAAATTTTTTTTGTAGGTTCCAACATATTCATCATCATTTTTCATAATTTCAAGTAACTCCTTCTCCATCTTTGTTCAAATAATATGATCAATGAACTAATAGAAAAATAATTTCTTGAACTCATCCCATTCCATTGACTCAATTTCATCTCTTTGCCTCATATTCATGATAAGATTCCACCATTGATCAGCTTCACCTTCCAAACAATATATTAATAAGATGATGTTATCATGTTTAGGAAATTTTAAAACTGAAAACATCTTATTAGTGGTACCGATCCACTGTTTATCCACTAATGGATTAGAAGATCCACTAAATGAAGGTGGATGCAGCCTTATGAAGGATTCAATAGAATGTTGCTCCCTCCATTTCTCGTTTGGAAGTCTAGCATGATTCATATCTTGAGAAAGTTGTGTGATCATGGATAAAATATGTTTAATTCCATATCCCATAAAATTTGGCTACATATGGGGACAACCATTTAATTAACCATCGCATTCATCATTAATGTGGTACCTTCAGGTTTTAGCCATTAACTAAAACCAAGAAGCATAATGTGAGAAACACTAATCATAATGGGAAAACTATAACACCCTAATATTTTATGAGCAATATTTTTTTTATGTATTATGTTATATGAAACACCAAAGGAATCTTTCACTACACATAACACTTTCTTGGATTGCGTTACATGCAATAGAAACCTTCCTCGATAGCTTGCATTGTACGCAATACCGAGTTTCACTAAACAACGATATGTTATTAAAATATTATATAAACTAGTAGTTATGAATAGTAATACCCACCTTTTGAAATTTAATAAATTTTATCTTTCAAAATGGACTTAATTTTTGGATTCAGAATATCGAAATTATCTTAGGTTTAATTTTTGGTATTTTCTGAAAAATTTCAATTTTTTGATGAACAGTGAAAAACACTGAGTTATAGTTTAAAACCGAATTTTTATTTAAATAATTATTTATTTTATTTAAATTTATTTTAGGTCAAAATAGATACATAATACCTATATAAGTTCAATGTAATTAATTGGAGTCATTTTATAAAAAATTTAGATATATAAAAATTTTATTGAACTTTTTACCGTCTTTTACTCACCTCCTAGGAAAATTTATAAATTTACATAAAATTTAATTTTACTGCTTCTTTGAGTTGAATTTCAAAAATCCGAGAGACACAGTTGATATCAGTAAGTAAAATGTGGTTCAATGAGAAGAAAATAACTTTTGGTGAATAGTAACTTTTAACTTTTATTTACCACGGTTAAAAGTAAATAGGGTAATTAAGGGTAAATATGATATTATTATTACCCTAAAACATGTACTAATTCTATTGGATAATTTTAATTCAAACAAAAACAACCTTAGGAATAAAATATGACCCTTTAGGTTCACTTGAATTAGATTAGGACATTTATTATTATTTAATTCAAAGAAGAGTTAAAAGAGTTAAAATCAAAGTTTAATAACTAAAACAGTTTTAATATAGAGTTATACATATGATAAATTCCACTATAAATATTAATTATAAATATAAAAATATTTCATACATAATGGTATTTTATTTATAATTTTTAGACATTAAATAATTTAATTTATTTATGACACAATGATGATGTAGTAATTACCTTATTAATGAAATATTAACATAATTGATGTTATAAATACCCAAATAAATGTAATTTGAGACTTTTCATGAATTAAACTAATTTTATAGGTTAATATAAAATATTAGCTTTGGTTAGATAAATTTTTTTTTGATGTAATAATTCTGTTATGGATTTACCAAAAACAAAATACCAAATAGTGTCAAAATTGACATAAAAGAGTTTTTAAAAAAAAATGTTATATTATTAATTGTTATTCTATTCCTAAAAATATAATGTTTGGCCAAAATACTTATATAATGATAGGTGTATAATTAGTGAACCAATTGGGGTTCTCTTGGATATATATAGTATGTTTATTAACCATATAATATAAAAATACAAAGAGACATGGTAAATGTCAAAATACTTAACTAAGAGTTAAATATAAATGATAAGGTTAATATAGTGACCCAAAACTATCTAAAACCTATTTGTTGAGATTATTTAGACCCATACCCACTTTAGATTTGAAATAAATCAATTTGGAGCCATTATAAACAGAATATGACTTTATTATAAAATAATATTTTAAGTTTTTCCTAAGGTGCCCCTCTCCTCCCTTATAAAAGGGAACCTCCTCCCTCTCCTCTTTACAACATTTTGAGCCTTCAAGCTAATCCAAACCATGTAAATTTCCCCTATCCACTTCCCTAGAAACATACTAGAGGTTCTGGTCTTCTTCAAAGACCAACTTTAGTCTCCTAATAGGAGGTTTAGAAGAGGCACGTCGAAGAAGAGGTAATATCCTTTACTGATTATTTCACATTTATTTCTTCTTCTACTTCCTATTCATTATTTGTTTCATTATAAAGTAATAACATAAGTATCAATAATATAATTATATGTTATTATAAAAATTAAACAACCCTATTTCACCTTCTATCCATCCTATGGAAAGCGAAATCACCCCACGTGCGTACGTACGGAATACCGTCTCCACGCCGTGGTGTAATCTGTTTTTCCACCACCGCCTTACTTGGATGGGTATAATGGTGTAGATAATAACTATATATTGTTATTATTACATGATACTAATTCTGAGATATTCTATCATCCACTTCAATACAATTCCACAATCATGGGAATGATATCATCACTCGTGTGTACGTATGGCCTACCGTCTCCACGATGTAATGTGACTCGTTCTACATGATATTCATTAAATAATGATTATATAAATGAATTTAATGAATAAATATGATATATATTATACTAATACCATTCTTTAAATGATGTATCTATAACCTAAAAATAATAATAAGAATTTATTCAACAAAACACGCATAAGAACATAAAGAAATGAACACCCGAATAACAAGTATCAATGAAATATTACTAATAAGAAGATAAGAATATGACCATATATGAAATCATAACAATAAACATGATTCTTTAATAAGTAAATGAAGTTATTTAAATCATTATACAGGATTTTTGGATACGTACGAAGCATATCAGACCTAAGGTAAGGGAAATCTCACAATCTCAATTTTTACCCGAGATTGTTTATACTTCGGTATTTACTGGGGAATATTTATCATCCACATCCATGTTTCCTTAATATGTAATATTATTTCTATTCCCCTACAATTTTTTAAATCTAATTTTACCTATTGGTGAGTTTTTAGTAAAATATATGAAAGGAATCTTTTGTCATTTTTAGTACGAGATACTTTTTGACTTTTCTGACCAAAGTACAAGAAGAATGTTTTTTTAACTTATACGGCATGAATAGATTTGTATGCTTTTATATAAAACTATTTCCATGAAGATTACTTTACAATTTTTCAAGTTTCTTTTCAATTAACTTCTTTGAGTTTAACATTTTCTAACATGTTGAGAAAGGAAAAATGTTTTTGAAGTAGAAAGGATATTTTCCTCAGGAATGGAGATCAAGCGTTTTATCAAAATTATTTTCCATCTTAGATAATATTGGGTTCTATTTCTATATCTATTATTACATTTATTTGATTATTTTATGATGAAATTATTTTTATGAAGTTCTTTTATCTTTTATGGATTATTTTATGATAGCATGATGTTTAAGAATCCATTTTTATTACATGGGTTATGCTATAATGTATGATTTATGGTTTTGTGGAACACATAAGAATGGTTTCATTATAATATGGGTGAGACCTGTATCTCCCTCCAATGATTTGGCTAAAGATTTATATCTCATGAGATAGACATGGCTGGAATGGCAAGTTAATCTGGTTCATTGATACAGGACTGAAACGAGGAGTGAACTTGGTTCAAAAATGGAATTTGTCCGCTATGATAGTCTTAGAAATGAGTCTTGCCTAATAAGAAATGATTTTCTATGATTATGTGTGTATTCCACAAAGTTTCATGTTTTATGTTATGATTATTGGAATTACATTTCACTACCATGATTTATCCCATGTCATGATATTATGATCTCTTTTGTAGGTTAATATTTTCAAAATGTTATGTTCTTATGAATATGATATGATTGATATTTCTTTTGGTTACCCTTAATAAGAATTAGAGCTCACCCTTTTTTATGTTTTCTTTTCCCCAGGTCAGGAAGAAGGGTATTAAGTAGGATATGCCAAAAGGGACTATAGATATGATGAAATAAATAGGAGACAATGTAGATGTTTTATGAACCAGTATTTTATGTTTCCCAGTTTCTAAAGACACTATACCTATACGGTTCTATCATGGTTTTGTTATATGTTGTAATAAGTATGCTTCAATTCTGAAGTAATAACAATGTATTTAAAGTACGGGTTATTATAAAAACCACATAATTAAGGAATACAATTTTAATTTAGGACACTTTATGTTATATCCTAAGTTATTCATGAACAACTTTAAAACACTAGGATAGGATTGTAACCTATACTTAGACATATCCTTATGGTTCTTACTAAGTTTCACTAATCCTAGTTTCCAAATTTTAATTATACCTTTGTTATGATACCAAATATAACGGCCCATACTTTACATATATATTTTACTTCAACATTGAATAAAATTTATTACATAACATAAAAAACCATACCAGGACCATAAAGTTTTAGTGTCTTTAGAAACTGGGAAACATAAACAGCTGGTTCATAAAACATCCACATTATCTCTAGCTTATTTCTTCATAACTAGACTCATTTTTGAAATATCTTACTTAATACCCTTCTTCATGACCTGATAAAAACATATGAAAGGGTGAGATCAAATGATAGGTAAGGGTAAAAATGAAAATATCTTACAAAACATAAACATAAGAATGTAAAAACATGAACATAACTTTGGAAAAAAACATACCAAAATCTTGAGTTATGAAATAAATCATGGTAGTACGTAAGGCATAGATCACAAAGGAACATTAAATAGAATAAAATAGCATTGGAATAAAACATGGAATTTTAGAAAACAAATAAGAACATAATATGATTTCCATAGTATCCAAGGAATTGTTTCCAAGACCCTCATAGTGGAAAAAGTCCATTACTGAACTGAATTTATATGTCGTTCCAGCCATGTATTACTGAACTGAATTTACTTGTCATTTCAACATTATATTACTAAACCGAATTTACTTTTCATTCCATTCATGTCTATCCCATGAGATATAAATCTTTACCCAATGCATTGGAGGGATATATAGTTCCCATCCATCTCATAATGAAATCATTCTTATATGTGCCACAAAAACATTAATCATTTATCATAACATAACCCAAGAAATAAATATGGGTTTATTAAACATCATTCCATCATAAAATATAATTCCATTATTAACACATTTAAATAATATTTATAATAGGGAAAGAATCATAACCCTATTTAAAGAGTGTTATCATATATGGAAAATAATTTTGATAAAACACTTGAACATAATTCTTGAGGAAATATCCTTTCATCTTCAAAAACATTTTCTTTCCCCAAAATTCCTTGACATTTTAAAAGAAAAGAATTTAATTGAAAATAAAATTTAGATCTTGTAAATTAAGTTTAATGAAAAAAAGGTACCATGAAACTATAAAAATTTATTCATCCGGTATAAGTTAAAAAAACATTCTCCTCATACTCTAGCCGAAAAAGTCAAAAAGTGCCTCATGTGGTAAAAAAAGAAAGATTCCTTCCAAACCATGTAGTAAAAGTCAAAAATGGGTATAAATGACTTTAAAAATACATAGAAAAATAATAAAAAATTTATGAAAACATTTTTATAAAATATTCACATGGATGATAAATATACCCCCAATAAATACTTACGTATAAACAATCTCGAATAAAAATGAGATTGAAAAATTATCCCTTACCTTAAGTCTGATATACTTCGTACGTATCTGAAACTCCTTTATAGTGGGTTTAAAAATATTATTAACTTATAAAATAACTGTAATAATATTTATGATATTATATATGATTCACTTATGACTTTATATTACTCGTTTACTTATTTATTCCATGTTAAAGAAACATGTTGGGTAATAATCATTTTATTTATCATACGTGGTTTGATCTGTTATTCTTGATATTGTTACTTAGATCATGATTTACTTACATAAAGAATGTAAAAATGATTTATATATTATATATATCTAGTATATAAATATATATAATAGATATATAAATGAAATGGAATACACCATTCATGGAGAAGGTAGGTCGTACGTATGCCTGAACGCTATTTCTGTTTCCCTATTTAATTGAATGAAATCAAGTAAATGATATATATATATATATATATAAATTCAGTAGCATTATTATGTCATATATTTCATTATAATTTATTATATATACTTTATAATCATTCTTGAATGGTTAACATGGAGAATGAATCTCATAGCGTTGTGGAGACCGTAGGTCGTATGTACGCATGAGCGATGATATCATTAGCTTGATGGTTAAATGGTATGGAACTAGATGGTATATTAATTATACAGAATAATTATCATGACATATTCATTATTTAAATCCATTATACTCATCATTATACCCATCCAAATTAAGTAGTGTTGAATAAAAATTTACACCATAGCGTGGAGACGGTAAGTCGTACGTACGCACGCATGGTGATATTGTTATTCATAGGATGG
Source organism: Viscum album (assembly GCA_963277665.1). NCBI lineage: Eukaryota > Viridiplantae > Streptophyta > Magnoliopsida > Santalales > Viscaceae > Viscum > Viscum album. The sequence continues at coordinate 1,582,567,665 of OY728141.1, read as the reverse complement.
ATAAAAGGATATATAAAGTTGTCCCATAATTATAATAACATCTCATAATGTATAATATACTATATTTTTTACTTTATTATGATAACAACGTAAGAATAAGAAGTAGAAGAAGAAAATAATTTTGAAAGAGGTGATAAAAAAATTACCTCTTTGTCGAGTATCTCCTTTTGATTTGCACAAAAGGTCTCCCTAGGATGAATTTACGCCCAAATTGTATCCTTTAGGAGGAAGTGAGGGATTTTGGGATCTTATTTGAGTAGATTTTGGATGATCCAAAGGGCTTGAAATGTGTGAGTAAGTGGATAAAGGTCGTGGCCTTTTATAAGAAGGAGGGGGCACTTTAGGAAAGTCTTGAAATATTAATTTATTATAAATTTATTTTCGGTTTATAAGGGTCACAAACTCATATATTTCTAAGATAAGACGAGTATGAGTCGAAATACTATCAAAAAATAAATTTTTTTCATGTTTTGATTTTATTTTAAACCTTATCATTTTGATTTATCCTTGTTTAATCTATTTAATTTTATTTGTCGTAATAATATTCTAAATTTTAAATGGTTATAAATATTTACTTATGTGTTGTTAATTTTCTATAATTGGATACTTTATAAAATTTTTGACCATATAATTTTAACTTTTTAATTTTTATATTTTTTTGTGATTTTTAAATAATTTAATAATATGTTATTTTCATAAAATATCAAAAGTATCAATTTCAATATTATTCACTTATTTGAATTTAAATAAAATCCAAAGAGAAGATAAATTAAAAAAAATATTTAATACACTCCTAACATTTCATATTAACCTAAAAAAATTTTGGATCACATTAATTAGTTAATATTATATTTCTTTTTATATTTTTTAAACCATTTATTTGATATTTCTATCAATAAAATAATTTCTACATCACTATTGTGTCATCATTATTGGTAATTATTTAATCTATAAAAATTATAAATAAATTTACATGATATAGATAATTTCATTAGAATTTTGGATACTATTTATTTTTGAAGTTTTATCAAGTTTATCACCACATTAAAATTATTAAACTTATATGATATATGAGAGTGACATGTTGTCACTTTCTTTTATTTTAATTATAATTACATCACTTTCATAGATAAAATTAAATTAAATTAGTAAATTCATACCATTAAGTAAAATTCGTAGAATTTAATTCATCCAATAGGATTTTAACAGGTCTTAGGGTAATTTTATTATCTTTATCATATTGTTTATAACCCTAATTTACCCAATTTACCTTTAAGTGTGGTAAATAAAAATTACCATAGTTACTATTCATAATATTAAAAAATTAAAGTAACCTATTAACATAATTTGTAACCACTAATTCCAAATATGGAATTCGTTTTTCAAAATTCAAAACATAGAATTTTCATTAATTAATTTAAAATTAACTCTCGTTGTCAAAACCAGAAAGTGGGTTTTTAAGAAGTAAAAACTATCAAAAGATTGACATGTGTTTATGTCCAATTTAAATGTAAAATTACATCCAATGACCAAAATTTTATTAAATGATAAAAAAATAATATAATTACACTTTAAAACCAATTTAAAAGATAATATAACTATATAAATAAATTAGAAAAAAAGGCAGTTTTCAATTAAAATGCAGTATTTTTTACTATTAATTAAAATATGAATTTCATTAGAAAAATACCAAAATTTCAACCAAGGTAAATTTTTATATCCTTCTTCCAAAGAAGAAGTTTATTATGTGAAATAAAAATTATATAATTGCTAAAAACTATATTTAAAAAGGTTTTTCCATCAAAAGGCGGTAAAATTGTATTTCTTTGAAAAATACTTCTTTTATCTAAAATCTTGAATTTGTTCTTATATCATGTCTAGAAAATACATAAGATGAATTTTAATGTTATATAAAATTTAAAATTTTATTAATATTATTCATAATTACTAGTTTATATCCTATTAAATAATAATATTTTAATAATATATCAATGTTTAGTGAAATTTGGTATTGCGTACAATGTAAGCTATCAAGGAAGGTCACTCTTGCGTGTAACCCAAGCCAAGTCAGTGTTTTGTGTAGTGAAAGCTTCATTTTATGTTACATATAACATAATCCTAACATATTTCTTTTATACATTGAACATAATCTATACTCAGTGTTGCGTGAAATGTATTCTATCAAAAGAACTTGAAATTATGTGTAACACAAGACAAGTATAGTGTTGCGTATACTGAAATCTAATACGGTGTTTCATATAGCGCAAGATAATATTTTTGTATCGTACTACACAAGACATTAAAGAAATTAAAAATAATCTATCTCATAAAATATTAGGGTGTTACAATCGTAATACACCACGTACCCTTTTCTTGGTTTTGGAAAACCCAAAATTAGTGCTAATGTAAGATGGTCCTTAAGTTCTTAAAAGGATTTCTAGAACTAATCATTCCATTGAAATGGAACATTATTTATTGTAAAAGATATCATCGACTAAGATAATTGTAATAAGTTATGAATAAATCATCGATAATACCCAGCTAGACCAAGGAAGCTTCATATCTCAAAAGCATTCTTCAGCGGTTTCCAAGAGATAACAACCACTATTTTCTCCAGATCAACTGAAACACCCTTTTCAGAAATAACATGGCCCAGAAAACATACCTATTATATCCAAAAGTCTCACTTTGACAATCAGGGATACAATTTATGGTCTATCAAGATTCCCAACACTACTACCAATGGTTTCTCATGCTCCACCCTTGTCCTTGAATACACCAATATATCATCGACAAACATAGCCATGAACGATTCCAGATACCTATGAAATATCTGATCCATTAATTCTAAGTGGACCATTGGTGGATTCATAAGACCAAATGGCATAACCAATTACTCATAATACATATACATACTTCTGAAGTCTATTTTGAGAATATCAACCTTACACACCCGCAACTGATGATATCATGATTTCAAGTCAATCTTGGAGAACCACTAAGCTCCCCTCAACTAATATAAGATGTAATAAATTTGTGGGAGTGTATATCGGTTCTTTATTGTAACTTGGTTAATCTTACGATAGTTAACACACAGCTGAAGAGTTCCATATTCCTTTTTGATGAACAAAACTGGTGATGGCCATGGGGATGTACAAGGCCAAATGAACACTTTGTTTTATAAATCCTCCAACTACACTTTAAATTCCCTCAATTTTACTGGTTCCATCTGATAAGATAAAAGTGAGATAGGACTGGTCCCCTAAATGTGATCAATCATAAACTTCACTTCTCTAATGGGTGGAAACCCTGAGAATTCTTTAGGAAAGACATACAGAAACTAATCGATCACTGTAGAGAAACTGTTTTTATCAAACTCTTCAATCATTTACAAGGAAAAATACTCCAACTAATATGAGATTATCCAAAATTTTAGTTCCAACAAATCCTTTTCATGAACCATTTCACTCTTTTCTCCTCTAAAGAGATGCTCGGTGCCATCCTACATCATGAAACACACTATTCACTCATAATAGTTAATGTGGGACTTAAACATCATCAACCAATCCATACCCAGTATTAAATCATACAAATACATCTCAATCACTGAGAAGTCCCACATAGTTCAACCTCATTCACAACTAAACAATATTATCTACACAAGAAGGCTTGACACTATTTTTCACCCATAGGAGTTTGAAATTTTATAACAGAAGTCATTATTTCCACACTTAACCCAATTAATCAACAATATGAGAAGTAATTAAATAATGAGATGCACATATATTAAAAAACACTGGAATAAATGTATTATTCAAAACAATTTTACCTCTAACCATAAATGGTCCTGATTAATCATCCACCACAACCTACTCATCTCCAAACACCTGCTTACTGGACACACTCTTCTCTTTGTTCCAATGTTGAAACTTCCCCTATTGAGTATTCATGGTGTTCTTAGAATCACCATGGCTAATTTTTCTCTGCTGACAAGGGGTGTGATGCTTCTCTTATCCCTTCGAGGCATATGACATCTGTGACCCTCGGGGAGTGTCTGAACATCTGACCTCGGAGAACAGTGATAATAGCACTGAATATTCCCCATATGCTAACAATTATTACATGATTGAGGTTGTGTCATACAATCCTGATTCATGTGGGTTATAGATCTAAACTGAAAGAATCCTACATTGGTCTTTAGTTTTGAAGAAATTTTACCAATCCTTTTGTTGGATTGTGAGCCACACTCCCACTTTGGAAATAAGTGTCCCTCTTCTACTTTCTCCCTGCATTAGAGTTCCCACTATTTCCCATGGGTATGAACATGCATCCCTCACTCTTAGACCCCAATACGTCCCATTAAACCATGGATTATCTATTCACCATTTCCATATATTCACTTAAACATAGCACCACTACTTTTGAATGAATTTCTTGAATAAAGACCGATTCAAATATTTACACCTTCAAGGATCCACTAGCTGAAATCTCAGGTGAAAACTGGACCAAATTCATGAATTTAGACGCATAATATATTTTTGACATGTTCTCTTGGTTTAGGCTGAATAAATTCATTATTTAATTAATCTTGAATGTGTGAGGGTAAAATTGTTTGTTAAAAAATTCCTCAAAACCCCCATGTTATACCTTCATCCATTCTAGCCTAGACTACTAACTACCCACACTAACATTCAAGGTCTTTAAACATGTACATTTCCAACTTCACTTTTAACTCCTCTGGCGTGCCTAGGAAATTGAAGATTCAATTCATTATTTATATCAATGATTCCACCCATTTTAGTTTCTAATCACCCTAAAAAAGGGTGGATTCTACTTTTGAAATTGAACTGAGTGATCTAAATACCTCGGATCATCCGTTTTATTCCCACTTTCCATAGCTTGAAAAGTTTTCACTATTCTATACACTAGATTTTGGTTCACCTGGGGCTTAGGTGCAACCACATTTTTCACAAAATCCTCTGGTTGGTCTCTACGACATCTACATGATGTTATTTCTATCAACACAAGAATCACCATAAGTCTCACTCCCTAGAAACTGAAGGATTATAATTTCAAACTCTATTACATTAAAACTATTACAACCCTATTTTCCAAAATTACCATTTTTCCATGCTCATCCATTTTTGAAAAATCTATTATGTTTTGAAAATCAGCCCATTTTAAAAATATCACAACCATTGTCTATTTAAAAGCACACTTTTGAAAGCAATTTCCACATTTTCTTCCAAAATGAACTCATTCATACCATAAAATAAATCATTATTCTCAATGAGACATGAAATCCTAGATTTAATTGATTTCTACAATGAATTACATGCTCATCTCATTGGTTACACCCACAATAATGAGATCATGCTATTATAAGTGTCTCCAAAACACTTATGTACCCAAATCCAAGGAAACTTGAAGTTCAGAATAAAAGGGTTAGCTACATCCTTTTATGCTATACATTTCAAGTTCCAACAATCCTAATTCTTTCTACCATCCCAACTCAAGTAATACACCAATAATTATTACTAAATCCAAGATAAAAAATCAATGCCAAAATACTGAATAAAGATACTTTCACTTGAAATTCAAGGATTGAACAAATTGATACCACTTGTAACATCCCACCCCTTCTCATTATCTTGAGAAGTTGATGGAATGATACACGGTCTTAAGCAATGTTCCCAAGGTTCCAAATTGCGGGAAATAAATTTCTAGTGCTTCAAGAACTATTGGGGAAAGATTCTCTCTTGAGATGAAAGTAACCAACCAAATATTCCTCGATCAAAACCACTACATGATACATTTAAAGAATTTTACACAATAAAACAATACCCAAAATACCAACACAACCAAACCACAATAATTTTGAATCAAAATACCAAGCTTAATACTAAACAATAAAATCCAAATATACTATGACATAAATCTATAGCTCTACACTCATCTCCATGATCCAAACACCACAAGACCACCCAAGCATCATAATGCACCACTCAAGAAGTGTTATCCCTTGACTTTACCTATATCTTGGAATAAAACATTTAAAAAATCACCCAAGTTCCAAAGTATGGGATGATTAATAATACTTAGTAGGTTTTCCCAAAATTACATCCATACACATGCCAGTAGGATAAAACCAATTAGCATAATTTATAAAAAATAATTTATATCAAACCATGAACAAGGTAATAATTTTCAACAAGCTAAACACACCCTTAACAAACCATTTTACCCAATTCAACACAATATCAAGGAAAGCAACCAAACTTTTCATTAACCATTTCCTAACACATACTGACATACCCAATTCATGTTGTGTGGCCAAACACATAACAAAACCATATCCATAAACCAACCACACATGGTCGGTGTTCATTGATGGTGGAACTTCACATCTATAACCCATCCCCTTTTTATAGTGGCACTTCATGACCACTTGATGGTGGTACTTCATGACCATGATCCATATCATCCAACCCATTCCTAACATCTTAAAGAAGCAACCAGTCCACACCATAATTTCCAAACAAAACAATCCCTTAAGAAAATCAACAATTTCAAAAAAAGCCATAACCATTTCAATAAAGTCAACATATATTAAAAACACCCTTAAACCACATCCATTTAAAATATCATTCCAATAAAGCAACCCTTTTTATTAAAAACCATTTTTTCAAACCATTACCCAAAAATCCACCATGCCTATGATTTTGAAATTATAATTTTAAAATTAAAAATCAAGATCATTACACAATAATAACCCATTTTTTCCAAATACACAAAACATCACAAAATTGGTGTCAAATAATCTTTTCACATCATAAACATCATCAATTTCAAGAAAAAACGTTAATTTAAAATTAAATCCTTCAAGTTCTATCAAAATGAGGTAGAGAGATAAGTCACCTACCTTAGGGTTTGGGAGAAAATGACCAACATACAACCGCAACACAAATATGGGTGAAATATCCACAAAATCACCCTATATATCTTCCCCTAACATCAAAAACTCAAACCTTGTCATTTTAGGCAACAAAAATCCTATATATACATAGGATAGAATTATATCTAGAAAAATGAGATAAAAGAATAACTAGATCTATATAAAACCACAAAACCACCAAGATGGAAGACTTATCAGATAAGAACCACCTTCAAAACACCAATAAAACCCATTTATTTTCTTCCAAGATGAGTGGGAGAGGTATCCTATCCCTAGAGGAGATTAAATCCCGAGTAAGGCTCGTATGGGATGAGAAATGGGTGTTTTAGGGTAAATCCCAAGCAACCCCATTTTAAAAAAACCCTTTTTAATGTTGTTCATGGTTAGATCACATGGTTATACAAACCTTGCACTAACTGTGTGACTGCTAATATCCCAAGGGGTGATCTTCATGGTTGGATTGCATGGTTTGAAAATTTGTGTGTCAGTCGTGTGAAATCCCACTACCTCAAGTTTTTATCGCTTACCTGGTCTAGCCGCACAGTTTGAAAACTATGTGCCTTAATCTTTCTCCTACCCCTTTGCCTCTACCACACTATGGATGGTCACCAGGGCTTGTTTTGTGGTTCCACTAACCATTATCAAACCGTTTACCCTTATAAAATCCTATGAACCTTCCTAAAACCTTTCCAATCTCTCACAAACATTACCTAACCACTTTAAAAACATAAAAAGGAATAAATATGGGTTACATACCTAAAATTATGGGTAAAATCCACATACCCTTTGAGCTCATATACAACTTATCATTACCCAATGCATTAGAGGGAGATATAGGTCCAACTGATCTCATAATAAAATCATCCATACATATGCCACAAGATAATAAAACTTTCATCATATCATGACCCATAAAATGAGATAGGTTTTATAAACATCAAATCATGTCCCTTGAAATTAAATGGGTATCATTAACATTTCATCATATCATAACCTATTAAAAGAGATAGGTTTCATATTCACTAAATGAAAGAATAACCTATGAAAAGAAGCGGGTTTCAAAAGCATAAAACTTGTGGAGGTGAAACAGAAGTCTTAATCATCATTCTATCAAAACATGAACCATTAAAAAAATAATATGAATTTAACCTTTGGATCATTTCCTATAAGGGAATGAGGAACATCAACTGATTTTATCTTATATGTAAATTTACTTGTACAAATATTTTAAAATCATTTCTTGAGTTAAATATCCTTTCTTATTTGAAAAATTCTCTTTAAAATATAAAAACTTTTGAAAACCATTTTCCCTAAAAACTTATAAAATAATATTGGAATCATTTTTAAAACCATTTCTTTGAAAATATCTTTTAAAAAATCTTAAAAATTAACCTTGTAAACATAAAAATAAATTTTAAAAGAATTTATGTTGGGTAAATCCATATATGTCGTACGAGGTAAAAAGAACATTCCCCTTTTCATGGTAAAAACATCAGAAAACATTTCTTGTTCACAAAGTGAAAATAATATTTCTTTGAATATATTGGTAAAAGAGAAAAACGGTATAAATTTATTTTAAAGATTACATTATATTGTTATAATATTCTTGAAACCCTTTTTAGAAAATATAGATTTTTGACCGAAGAGAGGGTAAAGTCAAGCTTTCTTAAAAATAATTTCTTAACTATATTATGTAACAAAGAGTAGAAAAATGGTATCAATACATGAATAAATCATTAATAATTATATTATAATAAAATTCATGAATTTTATTCATAGATGGATCATAATATTTCATCAAAGGAATCATAAACATAAACATTCTTAAAAAGCTATGAGATTGTTTCAATAAAATATTATCACTTGGTAACATGGGATCATACTCTCCATATAGGAAAAGAAAATTAAATGAAACTTATAATATCATTAAAATATTTATATTCATGATATATCATGTAAAATTTAATTATATACACCTTGAAATGAATTTAGGCGCATACCAAAACATGAGTCTCAAAGAAGGAAAATTGAGACAAAACTATTTTACTGATTTGGTAACTTTAGGATCTAAACCCCCATGAAATAATGGTCATAGAATTGATATTTAAATACACATAAATTTAACTATAATAAAAATTTAATACATTCATGATTAGTATACATAGAACACAAAAGAAATTGGTGGTGAATAAAGCATGTATGTCACAGAAATAAAAAGTGAGATGAAATCCCCTTACCTTGTGTCTTGACTCCTATCGTACTCATTCAAACCACCTGTATAATTGATATAAATTTATTATACATATTTTACAGAACCATATTATTATATTTAATACCATATATGGTTTTATTATGACCTTATACTACCCTCTTGTTAACAATCCTACGTTAAGGTTTCACTTAGGGTAATATCCACTTTGTTCTTAGTATGTGTCTTATTTTGTTATATCTTTAGTACTTATACTTATATCATGGTTAAAAAATGTAAAAAATGATATAAATATCATTTATATTCATTATATTTTTATTATAATAATCTATACAATATAAAATTATGAAATAGAATACACCGTTCATGGAGATGGTAAGTCTTACGTACGCATGAACGTTGTCCCCATTTTTATTATCGTATTGAAAGAAAGAAAGAAAATTAAATATATGTATATATGTATATAATATAATTATATTATCATTATAATGTTTTATATATTATATAATTTTACTAAACTCATCCTTAATACATTTCATGTAGTGTTTGTATGAATCACATCGCTTTGAGGGGGCGGTTGTCTACACTTCCTCAAATGAAATTTTCATATTTACACCGAATGGAAAGTAAAAAAATGATATGTTTTGTAAAAGGAATAAATAATAAATATAATATATAACATATATAAACATAATTTCAATCATAATTTCCACCATGATATGGAGTAAAAGAAAAAATGAACAAACATTGTTTAGTGAGGTGGTAGTTCGACGTACACGTAAACAGTATATTCGTTTACCATTAGATAGAGATGTGTGTAAGTGTAGGTATAACCCTTATCATAAAAACATAACAGTATATTAATTATATATTTTTTGTTATAAAATAATGTAATAAAAAGAGTTTAGGGGTAGATAAGGAGAATAAAAGAAAGGAGCTTGGGAGATGGTGTCACCTCTTAATCGAGTAACTCTCATTAGATTGTGCCAAAATGATTCCTTAAAAGACTTTATTCCAAAATAGAGGCTTCAAGGAGGAAGTTATAGATGTTGGAAAGTGTATTGGTAATATATTTTCCAAAACTAAGTGGTTTGATAGGTGTGAAGAAGATGGAGAGTTGGTGGCCTTTTACAGGAAAGGAAGAGTGACACTCTTGTAAATATTTGAAGACAGAATTTCACCAACATTTTTCATGTTGAAAGTAGATCCAATAATGATAAAAAGTAAATAAAAGGGATTATATGGTAGAAATATGTCCATAAAATGGATTCTGGACAAATTTATAGTTTTTGTTTGGCCTTAAGGTTATGGGTTAGTCCCTTATTAAGCTTAATTTAACCTTAATCGACGTAATTAATTTTAATCACTTTCACTAATATTTTTGGTCAAAAACTAATTTATACTTATTATAAATTATAAATTATGATGATTAAAAAAATGGAATCCATTTTTCTAAATTATAATCACATAATTGGATGAAATTAATTTAAAATTAATACCGTAGTTGGGTCGACAATACATGCTTTTAATGTAAAATGTAAGGACCCAATTTGAGTAATGAACCACTGAGAGGGGGGTGAATCAGTGGTACCCCTTTTTCTTCTTTTCAGTTCCCTTAAGATTTAGAACAACCTTTGTCTCCTGTTAAAGATATAATTCCCTGCTGAGAAACAAACAAGCACACATCCAAAAAGGAACATAGTGATTTACAAGGTTCACTATTCAATAAGAATAGCTACGTCCTTGGTATGGTTGGAAACAATCCAGCACCATACAATCCACTAAGAAAACAATCCTTGGATTACAATGAGTAGGATATACCCTTACACACATGAAGCACTGTGAAACAATTACTCCAGTGCGTGAGCACCCTCTTAGCACAATAGGGAAATGTCTCTTTTCTTGTAACAACTTATGTTACCTGCACTTCCTTTAAAATACACAAGTGTAAGCAAGTTCAGCACAGATCTTCACTTCCTTACCCAGAAGAAAGGCAAGGACTCCTTGGACTTAAGATAGATCAATTACAATCCGAACTTCCCATTCCGAATCTCCACTCCGAATTTTCCCAATCCGATTATTCAATCTGAATCTTCTTCAGTCTGAGAAACTCAATACGATGACATCTAGGACTGATTCCCCATTCCGAATTTTCAATCCGAATCTTCTTCAGTCTGAGAAACTCAATACGATGACAGCCAGGACTGATTCCCCATTCTGAATATCCACTCCGAATTCTTCACTTCGAACTTTCTTCTTCACTCTGATTCTTCAATCCGAACTTCCTCAGTCTTAGAAACTCAATACGGTGCCAACCAGTACTGATTCCCCATTCTGAATCTCCACTCCAAATACTTCACTCCAAATTATTTAATCAGAGAAACTCAATACAGTGTCAACAAGTATCAAATTCTCGTTACGATTGAAACTGCAATGAAACTCTGTCAGCCAAACACTTCTTCCTCTCTCTAGATTACCAGAGCTTCTCTTTATACTTTTTCATCACACTCTTACTTAGCACCTGAATCTCCTTTTATAGGTTCTCCAAAGTATGCTTATGCGGGAAACCAAAATATTTTCCTGCTCACTTAGATTCACCCAAATCATATATTCTTCTGAAATCTTGGAGCAATTAAGACTCAGTCAACATTTCTATAATTCTCTCGAATCTTCTTCCCCTTCACTTGATTTAGATATTTGGCCTTTTCTGGATCTGACCCTATTACGTAGGTTTCTCGGAGTCACATTCTCGGATCCACTCATCTATCTTCTCAGCATCATATTCTTGGATCCACCCTTCTTGATTCTTCGACATCACTTTTTCAGATCCACTCTTCTTGAGTTTTCAGTATCACTTCAACTCTTGGCATGACTCTTCATTACTTCATGGTGCAACTTCTGGTTTTTTGACTTCACCAATTATTAGAGTAGACTCCGCATTTTTGGAAACGAACTTTTGATTCAGGAAGTCAACTCTGAACATCTCGCTACGAACTTCTGATTCGAGAAGTTGACTCTAAACTTCTCGCTACAAACTTCTGATTCAGGAAGTCGACTCCATAAGTTCTGTTCATGAGGTAGACTCCGAACCTTTTGGCTCTGAACATCGACTCCGCACATCTGGTTCTCGTTGCGACTTCACCGATTCTTGGAACACCTTCTCCACCCATATTTTGCTTGTATCATGAGTACCTGCATATATTCACAATTTTGAGTTACAAAACAGCAAAGCATCATCACAATTAAAGTCTCTTCAACTCTTATCATCCTTATTAGGTTCCGAACTTCTCAAATCCCAGACACAGAATTCTTCAAACACCAGGTTCTGAATGTTCAATATTCTTGGTTCCGAACTTCTCAATCTCCTAACACCAAAAGTTCAATATACTTTGTTCGGAACTTCTCAATCTCCAGACTCTGAAATTTCAATATACTTGGTTCTGAACTTCTAACTTCCAGCTTATGAAAGTTCAATAAACTAGGTTTCAAACTTCTAACTTTCAGCTTTCAAATTCTTAGGAATTCAAGGTATCTTTCCTTTATGAAAACTTCCTCAAGATCAACAAAAAAAACCATTCATGCAAACCATCTCTTCCTTAGGGTTGGTCCTAACAATCTTCCCCTTTGGATTTTTTTGTCAACCAAGTTTTCATAAATCACCAAACTTTGTAACCTCAAGCAATGGATTACTTATCAATAATTCTAAGCCTATGTGATCTAACTCATTGTAGGAAACAAGAATCATTGACAGCAAAACCATGCTACCCATAAGTAGTGAAAATGAAATCTTCAACTTCATACAGCTTCAACTTCATGCACCCTGTAAACAACTTCAAGTTATTTCCTACAAACACTCCAACAAACAGTTAGAATAGTTCACATACACAAACAATGCTGAGTTCACAGCTTACCCACAACTCTCTCTTTAAACAATAGATTTATGATACAAGAAACTTCTCCCCCTTGACAAAACAATCCAAAGGTAAGAGGAGATAGGGGACAGATCAACATACCTTAGCCTTGAAGTGAAAGAGGTTGGACACCCATGTTCAACCTCAATCTTGAGAATGATTCCTTTCGCAAGGGTTTCGTGAAAATATCAGCAACTTGTTCTGCAGATGAAACATATTCAAGTTTCAGTTCATTCTTTTCCACATGCTCTTTGATGAAATGATATTTGATGTCAATATGATTCGAGCATGAATGTTGGACTGTATTCTTGGTAAGGTTAATTGTACTTTGATTATCACAGCCCAAGATCAAGGGAAACTTCACTTCAACTAATAAATCTTCCAAATGTGTTTTCATCCAAATAAGTTGAGTAGCAGCCATGGTTGCAACAACATATTCAGCTTCAGCCGTGCTAAGTATCACAGAATTTTGCTTCTTCGAGTGCCAGCCAACATAACTTTTTCCCATAAAGAACACTCCACCAAATGTGGATCTCCTATCATCAACATTTCCTTCCCAATATGCATCTGAATATCCAAACAGATCAATGTTATTTCATCCACTGTACTTGATTCCGAATTCTGTTGTGCCTTTTATATATCTGAGAATTATTTTGCCAGCAATAAGATGTGATTCTTTAGGAGAAATCTGGAATCTTACACATAAGGTAACAACAAAAACAATATCTGGTCTTGATGCAGTCAGGTATAACAAACTTCCAATCAGCTTTCGATATTCTTTCTGAACAACTTCTTTTCCTTCATCATCTTTGCTTAGCTTCGTTCCCACTGAGATAGGAGTTGATACAGGTTTTGAGTTTTCCATGCTAAACTTCTTGAGAAGTTCCTTAGCATACTTTTCTTGGGAGAGGAAGATGAATTGTTTTTGCTTTAAGATTTGTAACCCAAAAAAGTATCTCATCTCACCCAACAGGGACATCTCAAAGAAATTCTTTATTTCTTTAGAAAACCTTTCACAGCTTCATTCATCATTCCCAGCAAAAATAATTTCATCAACATAGACAATAACAATGAGTGGACGATCTTGACTTTCCTTGATGTATAGATTGTTGTAAACTCTTCCTTTCTTGAAGTTCATCTTCTTTAAGCAAGTATCCAGTTTGGAGTACCATGCTCTTGGAGCTTGCTTTAGCCCATACAAGGCTTTCTTCAACCTGCACACATAACTTTCATTCTTCCCAACAATAAAGCCACGTGGTTGCTCAATATAAACTTCTTCTTTGAGATCACTATTAAGAAATGTAGATTTAACATCCATTTGAAATATTTTGTAGCCTCGGTGTGCAGCAATAGCAATAAAGATTCGAATAGTTTCTAATCTAGCTACCGGAGCAAAAGTTTCTTCAAAGTCAATTCCTTCAATCTGAGAGTAGCCTTTACAAACCAATCTTGCTTTATTTCTAATCACTTCACCTTCTTCATTCAACTTGTTCCGGAATACCCATTTGGTGCCAATAATATTCTTACTTTTAGGCTTGGGTACAAGTTCCCATGTATCATTATTTTCAATTTGATCCAATTCTTCATTCATGGCTTGTTCCCATTTCGGATGCTCAAAGGATTCTTTAACATCATTTGGTTCCACTTTGAAATACAAGGAAGTATGTGATATAGAATTACTCATTCTTCTTGTTTGAATTGTGTGACGTTGATCACCAATGATATTCTAAGCTTGCACTTGTTTCATCAGCCTTGGATAAGTTTTTCATGTGCCTTCCTCATTACTTGATATGGCTTAATCTGATTCTTCATCTTGATTAGGATTACAATTCACTATATCCTTATCAGAATCATCAACTTCATCTTCCCTATCTTCCTTGTCTGTCTGGACATGCTTATCTTTCCCTGGATTTTCAATGACTTTTACATCAACTGTATCCACAATTCTTCTCGTTTCTTTGTTAAAACACCTATAACCTCTTCCTTCTGGTGCATATCCAAAAAAAATCCATCTTCTCATTTATGCTCGAATTTTCCACTACTTCCTCCTTTATTCTTTATAATGCATGGGATCCCAAAAACTTTAGCATGATTCATACTTGGAGTAATTCCATAGAAAAGTTCATGTGGATTTTTGTTTGATTGAGCCCTGTAGAAACATCGATTTTGAATATAAACAGTTGTACTTGTAGCTTTCCTCCAAAAATAATGAGTAAGGCCATGTTTAAGCAACATGGTTCTTCCCATTTCCACCAAGCTTCTATTCTTCCTTTCAGCAACCCCATTTTGTTGAGGTGTATATGGAGCACTATATTCATGCTAAATCCCATGATTCTCAATATAGTCTTCAAATTCTTCACTTCTATACTCACCGCTATTATCTATTCTCAACTTCTTCACAGAGTATTCAAATTCTTTCTCATCTTTCCTTTTGAAGCTTTTAAACATTTTCAGGGTGTCTGAATTGTTCTTCATAAACATAAAACATGTAATGCGAGTAAAGTCATCAATGAAGGTGATGAAGTAATTGTCTCCATTTTTTGATTGTTTACTCATCGGCCCACATATATCAGAATGTATCAGCTCAAGGGGTTGTTTTGAACAAATGTCAACCTTCTTATGCAAAACACTTGTAATCTTTCCTTTCTGATAGGTAGTGCAACACCAATCTCTTCTTCTTAGCAAATTTAGAATATCTCGAACACTATCCCTTTGAGATAACTTGCTCATATTTCTCGGACACATGTGTCCAAGTCTTCTGTGCCACAACTGATTTTCTTCCACTATGCTCGTGTAACAAGATTTTTGTGAATTACCAACCTGAAACAGGTTTCCTTTGGTTTGTTAGCCTCTTGTAACAATCTTCTCATCTTCTTCACTTTTCATAATAAATCCATCTTTCTTGAAGATAACTTTGTTACCCTCATCACATAATTGTGATACACTCAGCAAGTTGTGCTTCAGCCCATCAACATACAAAGTTTTCTTAGACCTCAATTTTTCTTTCCCAATGATGGCTGATCCAACTCCTTTGATTTTTAAAGATTCATCATTTCCAAATGTCATAGTTCATTCTTTAAACCTCTTCATATTTTTTATAAACTCCAAGTCTCCTGTCATATGGGAAGAACAACCACTGTCAAGTATCCAAGGTCGTTCTTCCTTTGTAACTTTTAAAGCGGTTTCAACAACAAGAGTGTTTTCCTCTTTCACTTCTATCTTCACTTTTGGGCTCTGAGAATTAAGAACTTTTTGTTGAGCCAGTAACAGCACAAGAAATCCTTTCGCAAGGTGTCCAGGTTGTTCACACCTTTCACAAATGGTTTCCAGAGGCTGGAACCTATTTCCTATCTTGAATTCATTCTTCTCAGATTTCTTCAGGAAAACCTTCTTACTTTCTTACTTTGAGGAGATTGACTCCCCCTCAATCTCTGCCTTTCATAACTTGTGGGGTGTTGATAATATTGTTGATTGAACCAACACATATTCGATGTATGCCTGAATCCACCACAATACCAACAGTACCCATAGAAGGAGTACCTT
The DNA here is from genome assembly GCA_963277665.1 of Viscum album. Classification (NCBI taxonomy): domain Eukaryota; kingdom Viridiplantae; phylum Streptophyta; class Magnoliopsida; order Santalales; family Viscaceae; genus Viscum; species Viscum album. Next base: position 1,582,551,047 of record OY728141.1, on the reverse strand, counting down.
CCTCTAAAGCTTTTGTTCTGATACTTCTTTGTTGATTTTTGTTCATCCCCACCAACCATTCTTTTGTTAGCAAGATTGTTTTTCTGGAATTCTTCCTTCTCTGATTTTGCTTGTTTTTCATCAGTGTTAGGCTTAAGTTTCCTTGAAACTTCAGAGTTCCCAGCAACGTTGATCTTGGTCACATAAGTAGCTTTCTCAGCTTTCCTCTTCACAGCAACCACTTTATTCTTTTGTTGAATTTTCTCATAATGTGCTTGATGAGAGCTTTCACCAACATCATTAGTTGAATTTTGAAAACAAATGTTTCTTGATTCAAATTCTGAGAGTTTCTTTTGAACTAGATCTAATTATTCCTCTTTTGCCTTCAGCTTAACTTTCATGTGATCATTTTGATTTTTCTCATCTTAAAGAGACTTTTTCAAGTCTTCAAGCTCTTTCTCAAGTTCTTCTTTAACATTAAATTGATTGCATGCTGAGGAACATTCATCTTCCAACATTTTGTTAAGATTATCCAGCCTTCTGATCTTCCTTAAACATTCCTTCAATTCTTCTTTAAGATGCATCTCCAGCTGAGTTTCTTCTTCTTCCGAGCTGCTGTTTCCGAAATATTGATTATTCACTATTGCAATGAAGGTATTTACAACACAATTCTCAACTGGTTTTTCGGATCCACCGTCACTTTATTCATCTTCTTCATTTACAGATAGAAGGCTTTTTCTCTTTGATTTGAAGAACTTCTTTTCTTTCCCCGACTTTCCTTTACCACCCTGCTTCTTCCATAACTTTCTTGTCTTTCTTTCTTCTTCATCATTGTCTTCTTCATTCTCCCTTCGAGGGCAGTTAGCCACAAAGTGTCCAATGCCTCTACATTCAAAACACTTCAAGGGAAGTTTTCCCTTGTATTTACCTGTGCCTCTTTTAACATTTTTTGAAAACAAGGATAAAATATCATTAAGATTTTTACATACCTCGCTTTCCGAGTCAGAGTCACCACCATCTTCTTCAATGAAGATCTTCTTAGACTTTTCCTTCTTCAGGGATTTGAAAGATAATTCTCTGTCAACCTTTGTCTTGGTCTCCATAGCCTTCTCCCTTCTCATCTCATAAGTAATGAGTGTGCTATGCAGATAATCAAGAGATAGAGTCTCTGAGTCTCTGTCTTCTAATGAAGATACCTTCACATCAAATTTATCAGGAAAAATCCTTAAGATCTTGTCCACTATAGTAGAATCTTTCAGTTCTTCACCAAGACATCTGATGGTACTAACAATATCATTCACCCTGGTTAAAGAATCCACAACAGGTTCTTGCTCTCCCATCATCAAGTCTTCATAATTCAATATCCAAATTTGAAGTTTTGACTTCTTGACTTTTGTATTGCCTTCGTATATGTTTTTCAGTTTGTCCCATATACCTTTGGCTGTGACCACTCCTTTCACTCTCAAGAATTCACTTTCAGAAATTGAAGACAATATAGCATTCTTGGCTCTTCCATCATTCTCAAGAAACTTCTTGTCAACAGGTGTAAGTGGAACATTGTCTTCAATGGGGGGAACCCCAACTGTTGCAGCTTCAAGAACTTCATAACTAATAGACATGAGATACGGTAACATTCTATCCTTCCAGATGTGATAGTTCTTCCCATAAAATACTGGAATGAATTTACTATTCACACAATTCAGATTTTCCATCAGTAAGGAAAACAAAGGGAACCTCACCTCTGATACCACTTGTAAGGACCCGATTTGAGTAATGAACTACTGAGAGGGGGGCTAAATCAGTGCTACCCCTTTTTCTTCTTTTCAGTTCCCTTAAAATTTAGAACAACCTGTGTCTCCTGTTAAAGATATAATTCCCTGTAGAGAAACAAACAAGCACACATTCAAAAAGGAACATAGTGATTTACAAGGTTCACTATTCAATAATAATAGCTATGTCCTTGGTATGGTTGGAAAAAATCCAGCACCATACAATCCACTAAGAAAAAAATCCTTGGATTACAACGAGTAGTATATACCCTTACACTCGTGAAGCACTGTGAAACAATTACTCCAGTGCGTGAGCACCCTCTTAGCACAATAGGGTAATGTCTCTTTTCTTGTAACAACTTATGTTACATGCACTTCCTTTCAAATACACAAGTGTAAGCAAGTTTAGCACAGATCTTCACTTATTTACCTAGAAGAAAGGCAAGGACTCCTTGGACTTGAGATAGATCAATTACAATCTGAACTTCCCATTCCGAATCTCCACTCCGAATTTTCCCAATCCGATTCTTCAATCCAAATCTTCTTCAGTCTGAGAAACTCAATACGATGACAGCCAGTACTGATTCCCCATTCCGAATCTCCACTCTGAATTCTTCACTCTGAACTTTCTTCTTCACTCTGATTCTTCAATCCGAACTTCCTCAGTCTGAGAATCTCAATACGGTGACAACCAGTACTGATTCCCCATTCCAAATCTCCACTCCAAATACTTCACTTCGAATTCTTCAATCAGAGAAACTCAGTATGGTGTCAACCAGTATCAAATTCTCGTTACGATTGAAACTGCAATGAAACTCTGTCATCCAAACACTTTTTCCTCTCTCTAGATTACCAGAGCTTCTCTCTCTACTTTTTCATCACACTCTTACTTAGCACCTGAATCTCCTTTTATAGGTGCTCTAAAGTATGCTTAGGCGGGAAACCAAAATATTTTCCCACTCACTTAGATTCACCCAAATCATAAATTCTCCTGAAATCTCAGAGCAATTAAGACTCAGTCAACATTTCTAGAATTCTCTCGAATCTTCTTCCCCTTCACTTGATTTAGATCTTTGGCCTTTTCTGGATCTGACCCTATTACGTAGGTTTCTTGGAGTCACATTCTCGGATCCACTCATCTATCTTCTCAGCATCATATTCTTGGATCCACCCTTCTTGATTCTTCGACATCACTTTTTCAGATCCAATCTTCTTGAGTTTTCAGTATCACTTCAACTCTTGGCATGACTCTTCATTACTTCTTGGTGCAACTTCTGGTTTTTAGACTTCACCAATTCTCAGAGTAGACTCCGCATTTTTTGCTACAAAATTTTGATTTAGGAAGTCGACTCTGAACTTCTCGCTACGAACCTCTGATTCAGGAAGTCGACTCTGAACTTCTCGATACGAACTTCTGATTCAGGAAGTCAACTCTGAACTTCTTTCTATGAACTTCTGATTCCGGAAGTCAACTCCGTATGTTCTGTTCAGGAGGTAGACTCCGAACCTTTTGGCTCCGAACATCGACTCTGCACATCTGGTTCTCGTTGCGACTTCACTGATTCTTGAAACACCTTCTCCACCCATATTTTTCTTGTATCATGAGTACCTGCATATACTCACAATTTTGAGTTACAAAACATCAAAGCATCATCTCAATTAAAGTCTCCTCATCTCCTATCATCCAGCTTAGGTTCTGAACTTCTCAAATCCCAGACACCGAATTCTTCAAACACCAGGTTCTAAATGTTCAATATTCTTGGTTCCTAACTTCTCAATCTCCTGACACCGAATGTTCAATATACTTGGTTCCGAACTTCTCAATCTCCAGACTCTGAAAGTTCAATATACTTGGTTACGAACTTCTAACTTCCAGCTTCTGAAAGTTCAATAAACTTGGTTCTGAACTTCTAACTTATAGCTTCCGAATTCTTAGGAATTCAAGTTATCTTTGCTTTATGAAAACTTCTTCAAGATCAACAAAAACACAATTCATGCAAACCATCTCTTCCTTCAGGTTGGTCCTAATATAAAAAACATTCAAAAGTTTGCTAAGTTTTTATATCCAATTTCAATGTAAAATTGATCTCAATTGCCTAATTTTTTTTAATTAATAAAAATATTATCTAATTAAACTTTTAAACCAATTTAAAATAAAATTTAACCTTATAAATAAATTATATTAAAAAGAAATTTTGAACTAAAATTCTGTATTTTTAACTATTCATTTAAAAATGAAACCTTACAGAAAAATACCATAAAATCATCCTTACCTAATTTTTATGTTTCAGTTTCAAATATGAAGTTTATTTTGACGTATTACGTCAATAAAATTTCCAAAAATGGCATTTAAAATTGGTTCTTTATTAAAAGGTGGAAAAACTACATTTATAAAAATATATGTTTTAGGCATAAAATTAAGTTTGTTCTTTATCTTATGTATATAAAATCTATTGAATGAATATCAAAAATATTTTATTAAATATATTACATATATATTACATTAAAATCACTCAATAATTTATTTAATATAATATATTAGGGTAAAACAGATTTGTTACCACAAAAATAATAATAATACCTTTTTTATTTAGCCGACTTTCATATTGATTTATAATTAATTAGTGACATATGAAGTCATATTATATTATGTAAACCATATATTTTCAAAAATTATTTAATTTTATTCATGGCCTCTAATTTAATTTCTAGGTTATATCTTATTATATTAAATAATCATATTTTAATAATATATTATCGTTCAGTAAACCTCGGTCTTGCATGTTACAAAAACCATCAAGGAAAGTCATTGTAGAGTATAAAACAAGCTAATATCAGTGTTCTGTATAGAGAAAGCTAAATTTTATGTTATATGTAGTGCACGGTTAACTTGGTGTTGTGTATAACGTAAGCCAAACATAGTGCTTTAATATAAAATAAACTATATTTAGTATTGTGTGAACTGAAAAATATCAAAAATAATAAATTAATTAGAAAAAAATAATTCAAAAAATCATAAGGAATTACATTCTAACCCTCTTAAAATTAATTTCTCCCACGAAATTTTCTTGGGTTATCAAAGCTTCAATACTTGAAAGTGAAAACATGGACATGGAATAAAAATATAACTATCAAGTTCTGATTGATAGTGATAGAGAACAAGTTTAGGATAAATTTAAAATCAGAAATCCATAAATCTATGATGAACTAAGGGAAAATTTGATGCATCAGAAATAGAGGTACTAGGATAAAATATTTGGTTTCCAGATCCTTTTTATTAAAGTTGTAGAATTTTCATGAAAATATATACTTTCATGATTCCAGGACAACGTCACCCTTTTTTGTTTTTTGATACACTTCACCTCTTTCTCTAAAAGGAAAGGTGACTTTTTCATTCCTAAAGTACTAACAGATCATGAGATCCATGATATGTCATCCCATTTATCATCAATTATCATAAAAATTAGTTTGAATAGGCTATCCAATATGCATAAATCCTTATATGGATAGATAGTAGTTTAATATTACTGACTTCATCTAAATTTTAACTTAAACTTTCCATAAATTGTTTACCTTATAACCCTTCTGAACGATAAAAATTCAAATCTTTGGAAATAATGTAATGAAATTTTCTTAACATTGATCCCAAATATATCACAATTTACCACTTGGTTGTCACATTCCAAATATGTGAATACCCTCATCGTATATTCCCTTGAAACATGGTAACAACCGTAATTACCATAAATACTTTTGGAAAACATGCATGATTCCTTATTCCAATGATTACTCGATATATCTTTTATATCAAATAAGTTTTAAATTCCATCCATGATGACATAGAACGCTTTTTCAATAATTAGTTCCAGGGTAATTCTTACTGTCTAAATTACTTATTCATATCCATAATATCTTTATCCAAACTTCATTATCTCAAAGTCAGTCATTAATTAAGGGTTACCTTCCCTTGATAAAAATATCACCTTTCTATGAAATCAATTTTCTATGTCTTCATCACCATTCAACATGTCCTTTTCAATCCTTAATGAAAAATTATACATATAATACTTATATATTTCATGATTAGTATAACATAATCTTTGAATTCCAAAACATAAATACTTCAATCATCCAACATTATTCTTAAACCATTACTCAGGCTTCGTCAACTTATTCCTTAATACCTACTTATGAAAATATAAAATATGAATCATGAATTATGGTTCATAAACCTAAATATATTCATGCTTCTTATGTTTAATTTAAAAAATATTGTAAGAACATCATATACCTTTCACATGTCATTTGCGGTCTCTTTATCTTCAAAAATATAACCAATACTTGGACCACCTTCTTAATTCTCTTTGTGAGATTTACAATTGGTAAATATATTCACATAATTCTTATAATTTACATATCGGAAATATTATATTTTAACCACGTTACTTCTATTTCTCTTAATTAACTAAAACCAGAAAGCATAGTGTGAGAAACATTTATCATATTAAGATACCATATAATCATAAAAATTTACTTATATAGTGCCTAAACTATGGATCCTATTTCTTTAATCAATGAAACATTAGATTTATCCTAGTTTATTCATAGTCATCCTCTATTTAAATCATTCAAGATGGTTCATAAAGAGTTTGTGAATTCCCAAAGCATATCCTCCAGGAGTGTCAAACCAAATGTGCAACAAGGATTGTTGTCTTGTACCAGATTAACCCAAGTCAGGCTTGGGACATCTTGTCAAAGTTTTTACCCCAAGGTACATTTGTTCCAAATCCAAATTCACTTTTAGTATCCAGATAGGTATGTATTTCCAGGAAATTACTCATTCTATCCTTTAACAAAATTCCAGGACATTTTCCTAAACATTAACTCATCCTTATACTTATCCTTAGATACATCCCTAGACATATCCTTAGAAATATACCTATGGATATCACTAATGTTTTCCCTTCCTAGTTTTTAAAGGTTTACTAAACCTTCCCTTTAATACCAAATATAATGAACTAGGATTAACATATATGGATATTACATCATTTTAGATGAATATTAGGTAAATTACAAAAATACATTCCTGAGGACCATAATAGTTTAGTGTCTTTGGAAACTTGGAAAAAAATATTCTATCCTATTGAAAGATATTAAACATCTCCCATAAAGATATCCACCTTTAGTACTTCTACCTAAAACCTTTATTCATAACATATATAAAGGAAACAAAAGAAATGGTTGATCTTAGATACTCGATATGGATAAATAAATAAAATGTGTAAGAATAACATGAAGAGAAGTGTATGTAACTTGAACATAACCTTTAAAGATCATACCATGTATATTAGAGACTATAATAAATATTATCATTTAATAAGACATAGATCATATGATAATTAGAGCATGATTCATGAAATCATAACACAGGAATAAGATATGGAATTTTTGGTTTGCACATAATAATATAAAATCTTATGTTAAGGCTACCTACCAGGACCTTTATAACATTTTAGGCCTGGGCTATGACATGTGTACCTACTTAGAGCTAGGGATAACAACCCATATACCCTCTTAATTTTAGGATCAGGCTAAAACCCATGTACCTTATTGTTTTCAGGTTTGGGTTACAACCCATGGATTATCTTACTTTTAGTCTTGGGCTACAACCCATGTACCTTATTGTTTTTAGGCTTGGGCTACAACCTGTGTACCATCATACATTTAGGCGTGAGCTACAACCCATGTACCTTATTTTTTTCGGGCTTGGGATATAATTCATGTACCATTTGAGATAATATACAACTTATCATTACCCAATGAATTGGAGGGAGATATAGGTCCCACCCATCTCATAATAAAATAATCCATACATATTATAAAAGATAAAAAAACCTTTCATCGTATCATGACCCATAAAAAGATATAGGTTTTATAAAAATCAAATAATAACCCTTGAAATGAAATGGGTATTATTAACATTTCATCACATCATAAACTATGAAAATAAATATGTTTTATAATCACTTCATTAAATCATAACATGTGAAAAGAAGAAGGATTAAAAGCATAAAACTTGTGGAGGTGAAATGGTTGTCTTAAGCATCATTCAATCAAAACATAAACCATTCAAGAAAGAATATTAATTTAACCTTTGGATAATTTACTATAAGGGAATGAGTAAAATAAATTTATGTTATATTATATGTAAAATAACTTATAAGGATATTTTGAAAATATTTCTTGAAGTAAATATCCTTTCTTCTTTGAAAAATGATCTTTAAAACATAAAACCTTTTAAAAAACATTTACCTTAAAAACTTATAAAAAAGGTTGGAAACTTTTTGAAAATAATTTCCTTGAAAAGAAGTTTTAACAAAAAAAAATTAAAAATTAACCTTTTAAACATGAAAATAAATATTCAATGAATTGACAACATGTAAATCTGTACATGTCGTATGAGGTAAAAAAGAACATTCCCTTTTACAAGGTAAAAACATTAAAAAAAATTGTTTGGAAAGATAACTAAAGATTAATTTGAATATATTGGTAAAATACAATAAGTGAAAAAAATTATTTTAAATATTATTGGATAATGTTACAATATTCTTAGAATCTTTTTTAAAAAACATAGATTTATAACTGAAGAGAGAGTAAAGTGGGGATTTCTTAAAAAGACATTCTTAACTATATTATGTACCAAAGAGTATAAAAATGGTACAAATAAATGAATAAATAATTAATAACCATAGGAAAATAAAACTCTTGAATGTTCTTGATATATATATCATAATATTTCATCAAAGTAAACATGAACATAAACAATATTTAAAAGATATGAGATTGTTTCAATAAAATATTATCACTTGGTAAAATGGGATCATACTCTCTATTTAAGAAAAGGAAATTAAATAAATATTATAATATCATGAAAATATTTATATTCATAATATACCATGTAAAATGGAATTATATACACCTTAGAATTAATTTAGGTACATAACAAAACATGAGTCTCAAAGAAGGAAAATTGGGACATAACTATTTTACCGATTTGGTAACTTTTCAAACTTAAACCCCATGAAATAATAGTAATAGAATGGATATATAAATACCCATAAATTTAAATATAATAAAAATTGAATACATTCATGGTCAGTATACACACCACACAAAAGGAATGGGTGCTTTATAAAGCATATGTCTCACAAAAATAAAAAGTGAGATGAAATCCCCTTACCTTGTTTCTTGACTCCCATCGTACTCATTCACACCACCTGTATAGTAAATATAAATTTATTATATATATTTTAAAAAGAAATATTATTATATCTAATATCATATATGGTTTTATTATTACCATATATTACCCTCTTTTTAACAATCCTATTTTAAGGTTTCACTTCAGGTAATATTCATTTTGTTCTTCGCATGTTTCTTAATTTATTATATCTTCAATTTTTATACTTATATCATGATTATAGAATGTAAAAAATGATATAAATATAATTTATATTCATTATATTTTTATTATAATAATATATATGAAATATAAGTATGAAATTTAATACATCTTTCATGGACATAGTAAGTCATATGTACACATGAACGTTGTTTCTATTTTTATTGTTGTATTTAAAGAAAGAAAGAAAATGAACTATATGTATATATGTATATAATATCATTATTGTAGAATTATAATGTTATATATATCATATAAGTTCACTAAACACATCCTTAATAAATTCTATGTATGTGTGAATGAATTGCATCGCTTTGAGGTGCGATAGTCTACACTTCCTCAAATGAAATTATCTTATTTACACCAAATGGAAAGTAAAAAAGATATGTGTTGTAAAAGTAATAAAGAAGATTAAAAATGTAATAAATATAATATATAACATATATAAATATATTTTCCATCAGAATTTCTACCATGATATATATTAAAGTAAAAATAAAAAATCATTATTTAGTGAGGTGGTAGTTCACCGCACACATAAACAGTATGTTCGTTACCCATTAGATGGAGGTGTGTGTAAGTATAGGTATATTTTTTAGCATAAAAAGATCCTAGTATATTTAGGATAATGTTTTTTTGTATAATCATGGAAAAAAAATAGTGTAGGGGTGGAGAAGGAGAATAAAATAAAGGAGCTAAGTGGTTGAGAGGTGTGAAGAAGAGGGAGAGATGGTGGCCTTTTATAGGGAAGGAGGAGTGCCACTCTTATAAATATTTGAAGATAGAATTCCACCCATGTTTTTCAAATTCAAAGTGGATACAATAATGATAAAAATAAATCCAAGGAATGATAGGGTATAAATATGGCTAGAAAATGGATTTTGGGCAAAAATTTTAGGTTGTTCTGGGCCTTAAGGATATGGTGTAGTCCCTTATTCAGCTTAATTTAACCGTAATTGATGTAATTAGTTTTAATATATTTCACTAATATTTTTGGTAAAAAACTAATTATAACTTTTTATAAAATATAAATTATTCTGATTCCAAATATGGAATCCATTTTAACAAATTCTAATCACATAATTGGAAGAAAACAATTTAAAATTAATCCCATAGTCGAGTAGACAATGCAGGTTTTTAAAATAAAAACATTAAAATGTTTTATAAGTTTTTTTTATCCAATTTCAATGTGAAGTTGATCTCAATGGAATAAATTTTATTAATTGATAAAAATATTATCTAATTAAACTTTTAAACTAATTTAAAATATAATTTAACTTTATAAATAAATTATATTAAAAATCAATTTTGAACTAAAATTTGGCATTTTTAACTATTCATTTAAAAATGAAACCTTACAGAAAAATTCCAAAAAATAATATTTACCAAAATTTTATTTTTTTATTTCAAATATGAAGTTTATTTTAACATATTAATTCTATAAAAGTTCCAAAATTTGGATTTAAAATGGGTTCTCCCTTAAAAGGCAGTAAAACTACATTTATAATAATATACGTTTTTAAGTATAAAATTGGGATTTTTTTATAATATGTGTATAAAATATATTGAGTGAATATCACAAATATTTTATTGAATATATAAAATATATATTATATTAATATCACACACTAATTGTATTTAATTTAATTTATTAGGGTAAAAAAGCTTTGTGACCATAAAAATAATAATAATACTTTTTTATTCAATCAGATTTTATATTCATTTATAATTAACTGATAACCGATGAATTCATATTATATTTTGTAAACTATATATTTTCATTAATTAGTTAATACTATCTATAACCTCTAATTTAACATTTAATTTATATCTTATTATGTTAAATAATCATATTTTAATAATATATTTTCGTTCGGTAAACCTCAGTCTTGAGTGTAAAGCAAGCCATCGAGGAAATTCATTGTTGCATATAATGAAAGATAACCTAAGTTTTTTATGTAGAGTAAGATAAATTTTATGTTGCATGTAGTGAACAATTAACTTGGTGTTTCGTATAACTCAATCCAAACAAATTTCTTTAATATAAAATAAATTATCTTCAGTATTGCGTGAAATGTAAAATATCAAAAAGATTTAATTAATTCAAAAATAATAATTCACATAATCTTAGGGTGTTACACCACTACCCATAATAAGGTACATTTCCAAAACAAAAGTAGTTACAATAGTGAGTCTTAAACTATCCCTATCTAACACTGGAGACCAAGCTAGACCAAGGTCTCTCACACCCCACACAATTCCTAACTACACGCTAACTTCACTCTAGGGCTTATGGCTGGAGCCCTGATGTTTGAAGCATATCCTGCCTTAAAATCAGGCATCGAATATCTCTAGTTGGAACACTTTCTTTGGTTTCAGGAGAGACCCTACAATGATCTAGAAATAACCAAAGGATCACAACATTCCATATAATTTACATCACCTCAATATAGCGCTTTCACCAAGATAAGGACCTAGAAGGTGCACATGCATCATCCCTTTTTCACCTTTATTGATAAAAAACAGAAAAAACACATGGAATATACCTCCATTAGAAATATCGGAATTCAAAATTCCTAAAATAAGAACATGCATCTGTTAAAACATAAGTTCTTGAAAGATTACACAACATCCAATCTTTTATTAGAAATGGAACATGACACTATAAAACACCACCAAACATGACCATCGCCAACAAAGATGCATTATAATCAAAGTGACTTTAGAATAATCCCCAAATATTACACCACTTCTGCAAATGGACATGACGGCTTCTCATTACCATATTTTCCACACTCAATGGCACAATATGATCCTATACCTAAGATAAACTAGTGAAAGATCCATAAAACTTTTTAAAAATACAGCTACCACCAACAGTCTTTGGCCACTTCCTATCACTAGAAATATCTTCACCATTTCTAGGCCAAACCTTCAAGCATGAAGGTGGAAGACGTCTCCTTTAATTACTCTGTAAACTCAAGAAAACTAGTATTTCTTTCAATTCTCTGTATCTAATCGTCCTCTATGAGAGGATCCACTTAACTAAGAGGGATAGGTGGATTTAATTTCAAAACTAAAAAGTAGAGTCCTTACATTGATCAACAGGAGGGTCTACCAATGGTTAATCACCCATGGACACACATAGAATATAAACTGATTCTTTATCGGGGCATACACTATCCAACAGGTAAACCAAGGACCCAATCAAACTAGTCCATCGACCAAATCATACAACAAAAAAACTCTGAACACGCAAATACAACCAACAAAAAGGCTTCCCAAAACTTTTCTAAAAATAACCAACTAACCATCGCATCAAATCAAATCATCTACAACAACTCATACTTAAAACACCATTCAAACATAAAGGGATTACAAAATTAAAATAGTTTGAAACCAGCATTCCCAACTCACAAGATACATTCCAAAAAAACTACCAATTATCAAAACACCATATATTATTTTAAAATAATTTTTTTTAAAAATAAAATAATCTTGGTGGGTTTTACACTCACTATTGGCATTCCATAGAGTGTCACACATGCATATTCTCATGACATACTGGGCACCCATCTGTTCATACCAATTTAGGCACTCACTAACTTGTTTTATTATCCATTCACATTTCCTATTTATCCATGCATGTGATAACACCTTAAAATACCAAAGTTCAAAATAATGATTTTCCATTTTGAAAAAAAACATTTGACCCACACATTTAAATTCTTATTTTAATTCCTAATTTAAAATTCATAAAAAAAAATAAAAATATCACTCACCACCAAGTCATAAATCACATTCAAACTCCAAACATCAAGACATCCATTATTTATCAAAATAAAATCCCACAGATTCCATCCAAAAATCTAATTCACTTATTTTCAAAAAAAATCAGAAACCCAAAAATGATTCATTCCATCAGTTCCCATTTTATTAAAAACCCACTTCTCCTTACTTAAAACAAATTTTCTAAAACCTCTTTCAAAATAAACTTTTGTTTCTCAAACAAACCATTTCAATAACTCCTAATTTCTATCATAAAAACCCAATATCATTTAAATAATTTTTTTACACAAAAATATTTCAATAAAATATAATTTCCAAATATCTCTTAAAAATGATATCTAAAATAAGGGTTTTTAATACAATTTTAAGAACCCAAGATTATAGAAGAAAATTCACAATGGGGAAACTATTATTGATGGGTGAATTAGACATATGGTTGGAAGCCATATGCCAATCTCACCAACATCATTGAGAGTATTCTAGGACCATGTCCCCATATACACATTGATTTCCAGGACCTAAAATCTCATAGATACCATTAAACCAACTCTCTTTTAATTTCACTAACACACAAAAAAACAGAAGAACCAAACAATCCAAATAAAACCCAAATTCCCTTGGAGACTCAAGTCTTGTCTCAAAGTGTGATGGCCAGGCACCCTACTCGTAACTAGAACCTCAAGCCTTGATAATCATTTCTCTAATATATCCAGACTAATCCCAAAATAATGTGACCCAAAAAGAGTGAACCTACTCTAATACCATTTTTTCACGAACCAAGCCAGAGTATCATCCAACCCAACACCCTACCCAATCTGTGGCATAACCCAAAGGGCATTCCCAAACTCCATGTCTCGGAAACTAGTTCCTGGGTATAAAAAAAATAATTAGGGATTGATTTCACCTGACTCCATAGATGTAAACAACCAAAAATGATAAGCAAAACATAACTGAATAACCAAAACCAAACAAGGTCTATAAATTTTTAGAATCAAGGTTATAAAATTCTAACCAAAAACAAAAAATACAACAACAAGAAAGGGAACTCAAAAACTAACCCAAGGTCTCTATGTGACGAGAGGGGAATCACCCTTAATTCACCACCATAAACACCTGAATGATATGAAAATCTAGATAATGAAGCCACTAGGGCACATCTTGCCTCAACCTGGGTCATACAATATAAATACTACATACACCCAAATGTGTATGTAGGGTGTGATCCAAATCCTAGTATAATGCCACCCAAAAGAGAAGATTCCATGCTATAACATTAAAAGATAAATTAACATTCTCATTTATGTAAAATCCTTATAAACATTTTTAAAGAAAACATTTATAAAAAGAACCATGCTCAAGGAAAATGCCTTAAAAGGAAACCATTTCATTAAGGAAACATTTTCCAAACAACACTTTTAAAGGTAATATTAAAAAGGAAAATTTTACTAAAATAAGCATTCTTTAAAAGGAAATACACTCAAGGTCCACCATATGTCGATGGATAGCACCACATCACGTAAGTCTCATGTCACAATAGAGCACCTTGGGTAAATCCTTAAGGGTGATCTAGCTTGAGTGGGTCACTAGAACCTTGTACCTCAGTGAAAGATGGTATAGTAACCAAAACAGACAGTGTTCTCATGCACGATCCACTATAGAGGAGAAAAATCCAAAATTACAATGTAAATCAATCATCATAATGATTTATCTAATGTTTTAATCGTCAATCTAGAAAAGTGAAACTGGGACAATACACTTTCGTATCACTAGCGTACTAGTTCTAGTCTTCCCACCTAGATACCGAGGATTCCCTTTATGCTCAATTCATGTTCACAAGTAACACCTAGAACCACTTTAACATACACATTCCAAGCATTATAAATACACTAGGAAATCATTATTTACCATAAAACAAAACACTTCCCATTTTACACATGCCGAAACCATTTCCAAAAACATTTTTTAACACTTAGACCATTCATAAACCCCCTTGAAATTATCATAATAAAGTCACATAATCAATTCAAACATTTTCATGGACCAAGCCACCTTAAAATCCATACCCAAACCAATTTCATTTTTTTAAACATGTTTTCAATTATTTAAATTTACACTTCATATCAAAAGTGCACAATAATAGCCGATATTCCCAAGTAATCCACTTTCCTTCAAAAACCTACTTTCAAACTCATTCAAACCTTACATACCTTTGAAAACACATTTTTCACCTTTCAAAAAAAATCAAAAAACACTTTCAAGAGGTACCACCATAAGTCACACACAAAATATAACCATTTATTTTTATAAAAATCCATTTCTATCACATGAGTGTGTCAAACCCTTCCAAAAAAATTTCTCACCACACAAAAAAATCATATAAAATATATATTTTCCCAAAAAATCATATTAAAATTATCAAACAATGTTAGGGAATGGAACCACCTACCTCAATATTGTAAGTATTCAGAAATTGGTGTGAAACCGGCACTACAGCACTACGAGACCTTAGAAAGGTAGGATTTGAAAAAAAAACATCAAGAATGAACCCTAATAATTAATACTCAACCCAAAAGATACCATCTAACCATTGGCCATATGAAACCCCCAAGGAGAAGTGAATAACCCCGAGAAAAGATGAAAGAACAAGAGGAAGAATAACTTACATGGATATTCCTTGATGAATTGGGGTTAAATCCACCCAAGGAGAGGTTCCCAAGGAGCCTAGGAGATCTTGGATGAGGCTCCTATAGAAAAAAAATGTAAAGAATCTGACCCCATTAGCCTAAAGATGGTGCCTTAATTTATTACATTGACATTTAAAATGGAAGACACATCTCAAAGGATTGAATTGTTTAGTAATTTTAAAAAACCAGATTATATATATAAACTTTACATTAAAATAAGAAATGAAATAATACATATCAACTATTTTTGAATCACACATAAAATCCTAGATTATCCCTATAGGTCATTCATAATACACATATTCACATCTTGGTGAAAAATAAAACATAAAAAAAGGGTTAACTAAGATTCTTAGTAAGGGTATGAAATACAGTGGAAGCATAAATAATAAATAAGAAATGGTGAATGACTAAAAACACATTCCATTAAAATTAAACTTCAGAAAATTATAGAAGAAATATAAACTAATTAAATAATTCCATAATAATACTTAACCATGGATATTTTACTAGTTGAATAATCACATGGACAATCAATTTCTAGTTTCATAATGAGGGAATTCATAATGTTGGACATCATAACCATACCATCAAGGCCTCGCGCCAAGACCATACATAAATGAGTAAAAACCCATACTAGTTTTTCTCATGAGACCTACCGATGTACCAAGGGGCTATAGCAGGCCCCAACTGACACTTACTAAGTCCAATGCATTCCTCATGTGAAAGGGTTGAAACATAATCAACATATACATTCATATTGAAACTAGTATATGAAATGTAAATAACTTCCCCAATAAATAAACATAATCACTAATAATTCGGAGTAATATGGTGAATGGTATCGATGTAGAACATCCATTGTGAAACTAATAATAAACAATTCAATAAAATATGTTAGATGGTATCATAAAAGATTAATCCTAATTAAACATAAGAATCAACATGGGTGTTGAAATAGATGAAAATATTCTTATAAATCCATCGAGGAATTCTTGAGAGAAATACTCATTTATTTTGAAAAGGATATTTATTTTGGAAAATGTTTTGTATAAAATCATAATTGTACTAAGATAGTCTTCACATAACAAAACAAGTGATTTTAGAAAAATAATGGTGGATTAAAACAGATTATAGAGTGCACTTAAAATAGGTAATAATTCAAATCATTCCCTTAAATTGGGCATGTGTATTGAGAATAATTGAAAAAGATATATATAAAACATGTAACTACCCATAAAATAAATGAGTATTATGATTGGTACACACATATATAACATTCACATTTAATTTAGGAGGAGTACATAATAAGAATGAATAATTTCATTAGGGTAAAGAGAGAGAAAGTGTAACCCGAATGAAAAATTGAGGTTTAGGGAGAAACCCTTAAAAAGATCATGTCATTATAGTGAGTAAAAATCAATGATATAATTATGTGTGACAAATATAAATCCAAATAATATAAGTGGATATACAGTATAAAACAATTAGAGGTCATTCACATATATTCTTACAAATAAGAGTTCTTTTAGAAAAATCTTTGTATAAAACCAAAAATGAACAAAGATTGTTTTTCATGAAAAAATTAGTGATTTTATAAAAAAATATGGTTTATTAAAACATATTATATATGTTACTCGAAAATGGGTAAGAAATCGCGATGTTCTCTTTAATTAAGCTTGCTTATTGGGAAGGATTGAGAAGGGAACCTAAAAAACATGTATTTATAATAAAGGAAAGATGAAATGATCTGGAAACATGAGTTTGGAATTTATACATACAATCTAGAAGAATTAAATAAAAATATTGAAGAATTTAATTAGTTTATATAGGAAGAAAGCATAACCCTAATGAAAATAGAGGTTCGAGAAGAAAACCCTTACCTTATGTCCAAATGTGTTTTATACTTGACCTTAAAATCCTGGAAAATCAAATTAAATCCATTAATTAATTAATTTAGAAACTTTTTTACATGTATTTTATTTTTTATAATTTTATTAAGTTAATTTATGTATTTTTTATGAGTTATAAGATACAATTTTATTTCTTGGAAGCATTGGTTTCCTTGGTTTTCACGATTGGTATACTTGTATATGAGTTTGGAAGTTCATGTGGAATGGGTATAATTATCCAAAATTGAATTTATATGATATTAATGAACATAAAAATGTTTAAATTTTTATATATATCATTTTTTATATGGTATGAGGATTAATCATTAGATAATACATTTATTGATAATTTTTTTCATTAATATGATGGTTATTGATCATTACAAACTCATTTTGTTTTACCGTTTAGTATTATATAAATATGTTACATATAGAACAGAAGAAAGGTTGTAATAAATATATTATATTCAAATTTAACCATAAAAATGGTTTCACTAACATCATTAAATGAGAAAATAAAGAAGAAAAATCTATCGTCCGTGAAGGTTGTCAATTGGCACCTCTTAGATGATGATTTCATTTTTAAAATAAAAGAGAGAGAGAGAGAGAGAAGTTTGGGTAAGGATATTCCATTAACATGATATCATTATAGTATATATATGATAATGGAGTTATAATTCTCATTTTTATATAGGATTTTATTAGGGAATAATAAAATAAAAGAACTTGAAAAGAAACCAAAATGAAAAGGAAGAGGGTTTTACCTCTTGAATACACCTCCTTGAGAACCTCCTTAAAGGGATTGGTTTTGGTCTTTTGTTAAGACCAAGAGAACCTGGATGTGATGGAGAGTCTTGGGGAGAGTATTGGTAATAAATTTGACAATGCTCAAAGTCATAGAGGTGTGATGAGAAGTGGTAGTGAGGGTGGTATTTATAGTGGAGGAGAGGGGTGATTTCTTATTATTTTATTCATTATTTTATTATTTTGTTCAATATAAGAAATAGCATTGATTCTTATTAGTAAATAAAGTAATAATTTCATGTGAGTTCGATTAAATGGTGATTACATCATCCAAAAATCATCTATGACTCAATAAATCATGTATTTATCATTTATCACAAATTATCATATTTTACTATTCACTAAAAATTCAAGTATTTTAGAAAAATACAAAAAATTCACACTAATTTTTTTTTAGCATATAGAGTTAAAAAATTAACTCCATTTTATGAAAATAATTTTATAAATGTGAGAAATTTAATTTTTAATTAAAATCATCATTTACTCAAAAAAATACCATTTTTAAAATTATAACTAATTTTATAACATTCTGAAAAATTAACTAAGATCTTATTAAATTATCTGAAAATCATAAGACTAAAAAATTTTGATTTATGAATACATTTTATGAAAATTTATTTTCTTTTAAATCATTTTATTAATTATAAAATTTTAATTAAATATTTATGACTCATAAAAATACCAACACTTAATTAATAATTTTTTAAATATTTATTTACCTATACTATGATATAATTATATCATACTTTCATTTATAAGATTATTAAATTTTATTTATACATACATGGTTGATTTTTCTATTTATTCGGCCAATTTACTATTTATAAGGGTCATATTACTATTAATAAAGGTAACATGACTATTCAAAAGGGCCAAGTTACTATTCACAAAAAAATTAATTTAATCCTATCAGACTATAAATATCTTACTGATCATAACCATGTATGCCCATTTTTTAATATTCAATTCATAAAAGTGGCAAAATTATGTTTAATGATTAGGTTATAATTATCTTGTTTAAATAATTATAATAACAAGGTGTTGTTTCACAGAGACTCAGTGTTGTGTGCATTACATTCTATAATAAATCTGTTTGTAAATTTTCGGGGTGTTACAAAAAATTCCTGAGTGGGGAATATGGGGGTGGAATTAGGGTTAAATACTGAGAGTACACAAATGGGATTTTTGAATTTTTAATGACCTGAACATCAGACATAGTTATCCCGCACGGTTTGTCAAACTGTGTGGTGACCATGCACCCCTCTCTGTATAAGAGGCACCTACTGCAGGGTTATTCCACATGACCTTACTATCCATGAAAAATCCATGCAATAGCTTCTGTATGAGACTTCAACCTACCACACAGTTACCTAGGTCGGGGCACATGGTTTCTACTAACCATTCGTCAACTGTGGGACGCAGGCTGTTTACCCTAATTTTTCTCATTTTTTTCCAAAACTCAAAGGGTACCCAAGGGGAAAATCTAGACCAAAAATAAATAGAAATAATACCTCAAAAATTCATACTTATCACACCTGGTTCCTAAAAGAAAAATCAAGTCCCAAAAATGAACTGGATCTAAAAGTGAAAACAACCCCCCCTGGGTGTGATAGCTAAATTGTTCAGTCCTTCAGGACACAATTTACTTGTAACTTAGGCCAACATAATATATAGTAGACACCAAATTCTATCTTACTAGGTTCAAGTCACTATAATTGGTATCATAACAAGTTTAGTAGAAACCTTGAGAACTAGATTTAGGAAAAAATAAATTATAAAACATAACCCTAAGGTTGATTTGAGAATAATTATAGAATAAAATCCTAAAATTTTGGTAAAGTAGAGATTATATGGGACTTCATAGAAATACAACCCTTTTTGGATACTACAAGTGGATGTGGTTCTAGAAAAAAATGTACCTAGGAGTAAAAACTCTAACAAGGTGTATCAGGTCTGACTTGGTATAACATGGTACACAATAACAGGTCTTACTACACACCTGGTTTGACACTCCCAAGGGAAATACATAGGATAATTCACATTTCCTTTACAAACCACTATGAAGGATTTTTAAATTAAAAACCTAGGTTAAACCTAAGGTGTTTTATATTGAAGATAATGTGTCATGATTTAAATATCCAATAAATTATTATACATTTTTACATGACTATTGTTACTCACATTATGCTTTATGGTTTTAGTCAAATGGTTGGAACCCGAAGGAGTCAAGTTAATATTGAACATGAAGGACAAGGTGGTGACAATGAGCAACTAAATGGGGTGTTTATATGATTGAAAGACATTTTGTTTATTCCTAATCATTTTTTTCAAAATATGATTAACAACATATACCTTAATAGACTCTAAAACTCACCAAAGGAGAGAAATATGGGGTTTTTTAAGAGCTCAAGTGGTGGAGACCAAAGATAGAAGAAGGATAAATTTACCTTATGCAAGAAATATGGTAGGAGGTTCCCAATAAATTGTCTCAATGGAATAGAGAAATGATTTATGTGTGGTAAATAAGGACATAAAGCAAATAATTCCCAAGGATAAATAAATAGTATGATGGAAAAGCAATAAAACTCGTCATAAGGATCCATTTGTATTTTATTTTCATAAATGTGGGGAACCTAGACATTACCTGATCCAATTCCCTCTTCTAGAGGATAAACTCTAGACCAAGTAAGGATCTATTTGGGAAAAAATGGATGAATTATTTATGTTTTAGAGTTATATTGAAAGCCTTAATTAAATGGATATTTAATGATTAACCTTATTTCAGGGATTTCCATCATATTTATTTTTGGAAATTATATCAATATGGTTTTAGAAAAGTATAAATTTTATGTTGGGTGACAAAAAATCATGTTCGTAAAGGTCACAGATATTGAACCCATGACTAAAGGATGATAAGGGTTTCATTCCAACCATTGACCTATGTAATTTCCTAGTTAATATGTCATTGTTTTTAGTTAAACAATTTGAGGAATGAATATTAATGATGAACCATTAGTGTAATATTTTAGGCTTAGAGATTAATGTCTTAAGTATATTGGATTTATAAATAGTTAGAGACAAATGAAAATACTTCTCACTCTTCTATGGGACTTAATATCTGAAAAATGTTTATTTTAGTTCTTTAGGGATAAAAGTTAATTTTTGGATACCCTTTTATTGAATTAAGGTATGAATTATAATTTTATTTAAGTACAACCAAAATATGGAATTGTTCATCTGAAGTTAAAATGTATCATGTAAGTAAATTTCCATACATTCTTAGGAATTAAAATAACTTTTCAACATTAGGAAAATTATTTAAAAAAAATCCCTAATACCTTAATTTTTGTTAAATTTATGGTCTTCAAAATCATCATAGATTTATGGCATTGTGTCCCTAAACTTTCCATTGATAATTCACTTGTTTTTGAATGATGACCTCAGTCACTCCCTATAAATATTTACACTTTTCCTCTAAGTAAATATCTCTACTTTATACTAATGTTATTCAACTTAGATACCTAGATATATGACAGTCTATGTGACCTTTGTAATTCTCATTATCCCTTTTCTAGAAGATTTTTTATGAACCCTCCAAATGATGTGGAATTTTAAATTTAGAAATATCAAATAATTTATTACCAAGATCAAGTTTAAATTGTGAGGTCACAATTTTCTTAAGGTGGAGAGAATGCAATTCCCAAAAAATCTAAAGTAAGAACATTGTATTTGATAGTATGTATGACACGCAACACTAAGCGTGTAAGGTAATATAGTATCCTAATAATTTATAAAATATTTACTATTTTAAATAAATTAAATATAATTTATATTTTTTAATGGACGTGTCACTAAGTTAGTGTACGTCTCATGCAATAATGAGTTTCTTCAATGGCTTGTGTTCCACGCAAGACCGACTCTTACCAAAAAAATTATTAAAAAATTATTATTTAATATAATAAGACTTAGCTTAGTAGTTAAATTATTGGAAATAAATAGTATTAAATAACTTATTTAAATTTATGGTTTATAAAAATATAATACCAACTTATTGGTTACAACTTAATTAGAAGTTAATATAAGAACCAAATGAATATAAAGAGAATATTTTTATAGAAATTTTTTTATGCTTTAAAAGATTTTTTACCCTAATAAATTAAATTAATAATAATTAGTGAATGATATTAATGAAATATATATTTTATATATTCAATGAAATATTTTTTTATATTCATCTAATATATTTCAAAAGCATGATATAATAACAAACTCAATATTACACATAAAAACATATATTTTTATTATGGCACTTTTACTGCCTTTTAATGGAGAACCTTTATTAAATACAATTTTTGGAAAATTTATAAATATTATATGTCATTATAAACTTAATATTTGAAATGGTAACATAAAAAAATTAGTTTTAATTTTTTTTTATTTTTCTGTGAAGTTTCATTTTTTGATGAATAGTAAACAATACTGAATTTTAATTCAAAACTATTTTTTCATCTGATTTATTTATAAAATTAAATTTTAATTTTAATTTGTTTTAAAGTTTAATTAGATCAATTTTTATTATTTAATCTATTTTATGTCATTGGAATCAATTTTACATTTAAATTGAATATAAAAACTTAGCAAACTTTTGAACGCTTTTACTTTGAAAACCGGCATTATCATTCCGTCTGTGGGATTAAATTTAAATTAATTTCTGAAAAATATGTGAATTTTATTTATAAAAATGGATTACATATTTTTAATAATCATAATTTATAATTTATAATAAGTTAAAATTATTTTTTGACCAAAAATATTAGTAAAAGTAATTAAAATTAATTACAACGACTAAGATGAAATTAACCTTAACAACAGACTAAAACTTAAACTTAAGGGACTAAATGACCTCCATTTTATGGCCATATTTAGACCATATACTCACTTTTATTTAATTTTTTCCATTATTGGATTCAATTTCAATGGAAAAATGTGTGTGGAATTCCTTTTTCTAAAAGTTACAAAAGTGTCACTCCTCCTCCACTATAAAAAGGCACTAAAGCCTAACACTTCCAAAAACCTCTAAAGACACTTTGAATAAACAAATATATACCCAAATATCACCTCACAATCCCTCCCCTCTTCCTAGAATCCTGTATTTGGGAATAAATCCATTCAAGGAATTCATTTGGTGCAAACCAAAAGGAGTTACCCAAAGAAGAGGTAACATCTTTCCTCAAGCTCTTTAGTTTTATTTCCATAATCCACCCCCCTAAAATATAATTATTACATGATTATATAAAAACAAAATTATCCTAAATATACTGAGATGTTTTTATGTTAAGTGTTCAACCTATGATTACACACACTTCCATCTAAAGAGTAATGAACTTACCATTTATTCTACAATGAACTACCACCTCATGAAACGATGATTGTTCGTTATTCCTTTACCACCTCTCATGGTGGGAATTATGATGGAAATACTATTTATATATGATATATATGATATTTACAATTTATTTAATCTTTTTTATATATATAAAATACCTTTATGCTTTCCATTTCGTGTAAATATGATAATATCATTTATGGAAGTGTAGACTACCGCCTCCTAAAATAGATGTGATTCGAATACAAGATACAAGGAATGTATAAAGGGTGGTTTTAATTGAAAATATTTGAAATAAATAATATATATATGATATTAATTACATAATTAACTTTATATAAATATAATATATATATATATATATCATTTTCTTTAATAACCATTCACATACTTGAAAAGTGATAACTTCGTTTGTGGATGTGTGAACTACCACCTCCTCGACACGATGTGATTCCTTTTACATCCCAAGAATTATATATATAAGTATATATGAATAAATAATATGTTATTTATGATATATTGATTATTCTAGAAAAATTAATCTTACTTACCTTCTTTCCATAATGATCATTGAAAAATGGGAATGTTACTCATGCGTACATACGGCATACCACCTCCATGATTGTAAAGTTAGTTTACCATGTTTAATTATTGGTTTTAAAAGTATAATGGATGTCTAAATATTATAATTATTTCATTATTATTATTCTTTAAATGTTATATAATGACTCATTTGACCATATTTGACCTATAAAAAAATTTTGATGGATAAACTTAATTTGGTCAAAACACCCGATGTAAAATTAATTGTTTCAGTAGTTGCATACAATATTGTAATCAGTGAAATAAAATTTATGATAAAAATGATAAATATTCCCAATAAAATAAATAATTAACATAAGTTTATTATTCAAGAATATAAATACACATGATACAAGTTGGACTCAAGGTAGGGTATTTTCATCTAACTTTTTACATCTATGAGATAAATGTCATATTCACCACTTCCCTATTTTTTGTGGTGTATATGCTGCCCAATTTGATATATTATATCATTAATCCTTTTATATTTCATTGTATTTAAAACATTCATTTAATTTTATTCCTTAATGAGGCTTATGATTTAAAATGTTTCAAAGTGGTATGAGACACTTTGGAATGTCTAAAAATTATTTTCCTCAAGAATAATTTTGATGATCTTTCATTTCCATTTGAGAAAATTATATATAAATTATTCAATAAACAATTTCATTTTCCTATACTCTTTTTATTCATGAAATTTTCAATTATTTTTATTATTATTTCACTCTTTGGTACTTAAAATGTTTTAGAATATGTTTTTAAGAGAACCCGACTTCATTCTATCTTTATTTAGAAAACCTATTTTCTTCTAAAAACCTTATCTTCTAAAAAGGATTTCAAAAAAATTGTTTTTTAACCTTTTAAAAATTATTTATTAAATACATTTTTACCCTTTTTGTCTTTTACTAATGTTTTAAAAGGAATATTCTTATCATTTTCTGAACAATTCATTTTTCTAACCTTTTTACCATGAAAAAGGAATGTTCTTTTTACCTCATATGGTATGTATGGTTTTACATGTAACCATTTATTTGAATCTTCCTTTTCATGTTTAAAAGGTTAATTTCTAAAGAAAATATTTTCAAAGTTTATTTTCAAATAAAATTTTTTCTAAAACAAAAGGATATTTTCTTTTAAAATGTTTTTAAAATATATTTTTATAGTATTTTCATTCATCAACAACAACAATCCTTTATTTTTAATCTATTTGGGATATGTTGTATCGATACCATCCTTATTCTTCCTCTAGATGGTTTATGATTTATTTTTTCAAGGATATTATTGTCATTCACTATCTTAATTCCTTTATTAGTCCCCTTGAAATATTTGGTTTCCTATGATCATTAAAAATTGAATTTATCAAAATTATTCATATCATTTATCATGGACATTTTAATTTCCTAAACCATATACCATTCATACATATGGTATTTACTTTAATATTTATTTGATTAACTATGGAATTATTGATAAATCTAGATTATTTATTCAATATAGATATTTTATAAGGCATGTTATTTATTTTGATTATTCAATATAAGGAATTCTTTGGAATCACAATGAAAGGTGGGGACCAAACATTATATTTCCCTCGATGCATCAACATGTTCTCATGATACAAATAAGTTTCAAAAATTAAATGGGTTTCTACATGTAGTTTTAAACTTTCATGTGAAAGGTATTGACGTTATAGATTTTCATGTGCATGAGACACAACGTCCAATAATTAATCATTTCTTTCATTTTGATTTAGTTATTATTTATCCATGTGATTTTGCATCAATATATATATGGATGCATTTCATTATCAGTTCATTGATTAAATGACATGTGTTTCAGTTTCTTTTTAATGTCTCATATTTTCTTTGTATTGTTTTTAAATATTATATGGAATTATTTTGAGACCAGGATTTTTGATGGTGTGCGATTCCAAGTCCTGGAGTGCTCAAAATAAATGTTTGAATTAAATTAAACTTTTAAACAGCACATGCAAGTGTTTTTTCTAAAATATTGTAATAACTTTTGAACAGGTTCCCCAATCATAAAGCTGAGGGAACCATTATGTTCATGGCAGAGAATTTAACTTAGGTGGGTTCTAACATAGATCAGTACGGGTCATCTGCAACGGTTAATTTCTAGATGTTTTAAATGAAATAAAATAAATTAATAATTTTTTTAAAAAAAAAAATAATTAACGCAATGACATGTTTATTGGTTTTAAATAACCATGAGACTAGGGTTAGGATCATAACCCTAGAAAACATTCCTTATAAGCTATAGAGCTTTGGAGATGAGTCATCCTTGGAGGAAAATCGACAAATGACCACGAGCAACGATGCGAGTATCATTGCACAGTGAGATTGAATCTCATACAAAAACAACTAATTTTTCTCTTCATCGGCGATTGAGGTAGGGTTTGTTGTTTTGATTACATTTTTCCTCATTCTTTGATTAAACGACAAATGCGGATCAACCCAGGAACATGTTGACCAGAAAATCGTCCATTCTTATGGGATGGTCTAATTATTGGGTTTGATATTGGGGATTGATTTTATACTTGTCTTTTATTCTTCTTGATCCTTCTAATGGGATTGTATCAATGCTGTAACAAACAAAAGTGGAGGTTTTTTCCTTGTTTCGTTCTGTGATTTCTTCTTCCCCTTTTTGACCCTGCATTTTTGTGAGGTTATGAATAATGTATCGTTTCATGTCAATTTAGCAACACAATGATCCCAAACTCTAGATATGACATCATGATAACCCAATGGAGGTTTGATGATGATGGTGGATGATAAATCAACCCAAATTAGAAGAAATTTTTCTTCAACCAATCTTTACATAGATTATAAAAACACGTTCTTAGAGCCATTTAAAGGCCCAAAACCTACCATTTTAGTGTTATCATTGTGGGAAAACTTCAGTTCTTTATTTTATAAGTGATTGGATGGTTGAATTGATAGATTAAAGATCACCCAAGGAGCACTGGTGAAGAACTAGAGTTTTGGAAATTTACAAAGAACATGGCGTGTTCTCCAAATAACACGGCGTGTGGGGTCGACACTGTGGAGGCTAGTGTTTCATGATGCAAGAGGTGATAACATGACATGTGACAACTATCACATAGCATGTGGGTTCTTATGTGGTACTTGTCGTGTATATCGGATGACACATGAACATGGGGTGGAGTACACGACATGTACTCCCCCACATGGCCAGTCCAGGACGGATAAACAGGTCACCCTGTGTACCCATACACAACTTGGAAGACAGAAGTTGAAGCTATGTATGCCCACATGGACAGCATACACGGAGCCTCCACCGAATAATAGAACATGGTGTGTCATGCTCTTACACGCCATGTATATCTCTTTCTACATAACATGCTCTTCGACATGGGTCATTGTACATGGGCGGTATCTGGGGTCAGAGGACACAATGTGTGACCTTTATACATGTCGTGTACTTTTCTATAAATGGATTGATATTATTGTCCACCATTCCTTGGAAATATTTCATTTGGGTTAGTGCCCCCTTTTCTCGTTCCCCTAAAGTTCAGGTATCGTTTCATATTCACAGAAGTATGACCCCTTCAGCAAGACTTTCCTGGATAGAGTTAGAATCCCTCTTAGAGGCCCAGAGTGAGATTCTCTATCCATTCTTGACCCTAAGTAGAGTTAGGTATCAGTGACACCAATCTTACCAAAACATTGATCCTCTATTTAGAAAGTTAAATCCAGATGATTCGTGGTATACACCAAGGCCTTGGGAGTGATCCTCATCCATGTATTATGATCCTTCCCCACTCAGGAGTGAGTTCTACCGGAATGAGTGTATTTGTTCTCTCTTTAGGTCTATCAGTGAATCTATCTATCTCGTGACACTTATCGATGAACAGTACTTCTTGAATATACATTATCAGAGCTAACAGAATCGTGAAGTGAGTTCTCCCAGATGAGTGTTTCATGGAATATTCAAACTGAATCCCTAGCATGGGTATACAGTCATTGTGACTTACCTATAAACTATGGATTTGGGTTTTGAGTATATCAAGATGTTTTTCTTGTTATATGTTCTATAGACATATACTGTATAGAGATGATTGTACCTTTAATTTGTGTATTTCTTTATGTTTTTTTGGGTCCTCTAATGAGTATTGTTATACTCACCCTTGCACGTGATTTTCCCACACATGTTGCGTCTTGTGCAGATGAGCAGCCTTTTGATGGATTCTAGGGTTTACCAGAACCATACCAAGATTTGTGAGTTTCCCTACAAGATGAGGTGTTCCTTCAGCATTTAGCATCAATCCCAGTACCTATTTCTTTCTTACAGGTTATACTTTTTAGTTTTTAGATTCTTTCTTTTTGTGGTCTTGTATTCTGGCCGAGTTTACTTTCCACAATTTACTTTCCATAGTACTATGTTGGCTGGGTTTATTTGTATGCATGAATTATGTTCCTTAGTGGTTTTTTCTATATTTTAGCATTTTTTTGGATTGGAGATGTGTGTGTGTGTGCCTCCCATGTTAGTGATGTGCCTAATTGGTGTTATTCATCAGCCCCAAGCCTATTGGAGGCGGGTTTGGGGAGTCTCTAAGTGGGCCCCACTAGGATGGGTCGTTATATAGTGGTATCATAGATGGTCAGTTCTACCTTAGGACTAAGATTTGTGAGATTTTTTTAGGAAATAGTGTTAAGTGTTTTGAGTTCATATTTCAAGCCAGGGACACCAGTGTGGGTACCGGCAGCTGACGTATCCATACACAAAGACTCTAATAACCTGGTTTTCAACTCGGTACATGAGAAGACTAGTTTAAGGGAAACAAAATAATGGTACATGCATCATATAATAATGGGTTGTGTTTTCCATGTCCTTTAGTTTCAGTTATCTAGATATAATCTTTAACAGTGATACATATTTTTTTTTCTTATAGGAAGCCTCCGTGATGTATACTCGCTAGGATTCAGTAGCTTGATCACGAGGATAACCCCCTCGGTGACGAGGATTCAATCAGGGATCAGTTCCCTAGGTGTTACCTCGAGGTGGTTTACATACTATACCACCACTAGTGGATTAGCATGTGCTACCTACAGTACCAACAGATGAAAATAATAGGTTGAGCACTCACCATGAGTTCCAAAGATAGAGACCACTTTTCTAGGTGAGACCAACCCTCAAGCGGTTGAGGACTGGCTTGAGGCAGTGATGAGAGTCTTCTATCTAGTAAGGACACTAGAAGACCATAAGGAAATCCTAAGAGTGAGCCTTCTTCAGGGTTCGGTGGTATGATGGTAGATTTTGTCCATGAAAACTCAGGATGAGGATACTCTTTCATGGATAGGGTTCGAGCGACTCTTTAGGGAGGAGTTCTCTCCAGTAATGTTGAGAGTAGTGTGTATTCAGGAGATCCTTTAGATCTAGCAAGGCAACATGACAGTGGTTGACTATTCATTAAGGTTCACCAACCTCACCAGGTACTCGATGGATATCATCAAGGATATGTACTTCAGAGATAAGACCTTTGAGCAAGGTCTATGTCAGGACATCTGAGCTAGTGTCATGACTCTATGCATTTATACTTATGTTGGAGTGCTCGAGTGAGCCTCGGTTATCGAGAGATTCTTAGCTAAGTAGAGATAGCGAGTAGCAGTCAGTAGTAGGTAGATAGGTGTAGAGACCTCAGAAGTAGGAAGTCAGCATCAGGCATAGGGATCAAAATGTGGGAGACATCACAGGAGGACCCAGGACAGGGGATTGATAGTCAAGGGCTCTCAGGATGGATCCAGTCATCATAGGGAGAGGTTATTATACTCATGAAATGGTAGGGTAAATCTCACAAGATACTCTCCAACCCATCAAGATGCTGACAAGGACATGGTGGATGGACTGCCAAAGAAGAGGTAGAGAGTGAAGTAGGTAGACCCTCCAGGTGGCATACATGGAAGAGCAATAGGGAGAGCTACGGGAGGTGGTAGATGATTTTACATACTTCCACCACCACCCTTGGGAGATCCACACCGAGATCAGGGAGCTAAGGGATAGGGTCAAGGGAAGCTACATTTGGTCAAGGCGTAAGACCTAGGGACTCCAGGGATGATCTGAGGTACCATCTGTGTCTTCTCTACCTTAGATTTTATACTTATAGAAACATGTTCCAAACATTCTTTCCATTCCACATGTCTTGTATGAAACCTTGAGATTATGTTGGAGTCATTGACTTGACCCTTATGCTTGGATACACCTACAGGAGGAGACTATATGATCACGCATCTTTGCCGACAATGTGATCTTACCCTTGGAGGGGAGAGTTTCAGCTGGAACCACTTAGCGGTAGCATCGAGGCCTTACGACGTTATTATCGGTATGAACTAGTCGTCTCTAATTTAGGTGAAGAGTGTGGTGTGTACATAGCGATGGAAAGATTTTTTCCGTTATTTTTGAAAAGTAAACCCAAGCAGGTGTTAGAGGACGAGCACACGAGACACCTACAGATAGTTCTAGATGTACTCTGAGAGCACCAGCTTTATGAGAATCTCTCTAAACGCTAGTTTTGGATACATGAGTTCCACTTTATGGGATATGTTATCTTAGTATATGGGGTAGTGATGGACCCATCCAAGGTCGAGCTGATGTTAGCATGGGAGCCACCTAGGGGCATGACGGAGGTACGGAGTTTCCTTAGGATAGCAGGATATTACAGGATATTTATCCCTGATTTCTCATCAGCACCAATGACAGCCTTGACCCGAAAGGGGCGTCCCTTCATTTGGATGGAGAAGTTCCATCAGGATTTATAGCAATTGAGGTAGATCTTGACGAGTGCCTAGATATTGAGATTTACAGAGGAGGGAATTGATTACTTAGTCTTCTGTGACACGTCAAGGACAGGTCTTGTTTTTGTTATGATGTATAGATAGTTAGTGATTTATTATGGTTAAATCCATTTGATACCACAATATTAGAACTACGTGACCCATGATCTCGAGTTGACAGTGGTATTCTTCATGCTGAAAATGCGGTGGCACTACCTTATGGGTGAGCAGTTTATCATCTACTCTGACCAAAAGAGCCTGAAGTACATATTCTCACAGATTGATGTGAATCTGAGATAGAGGTGGTGGATAGAGTTCCTCCAGGATTATGATTTCAAGATCCTCTATACTCCTAGGAATGGTAACTTGGTGGAATATGCTCTTAGAATAAGGTCAAGTTCGTAGTTTCTAAGTGAGGTGTCGATGAAGTTGGCCTCGCTAAAAATATCCTTATTTAATAGGGAGGATGCATATTATCTCCAGTAGATGGTTGTCACCTTTCCACTCTTACATTGAGTTAAGGGAGAATAGCTAGGGGATGTTGACTGTGAGACATTATATGCTTAGTTATCCACATGATATGCTTCTAATGGATATTCCTAAGGTAGGGAGCACGTAGTTATTTTTAAAGGGAACACAGTTGTACAAGAGGAATTTTGGGAGGAGGTTCTAAGGTAGTTTCATATATCTCCTTCGACAGTACACCCTAGCGTGGTAAAGATGCACCAGGACCTCTAGTGTCAGTTTCAGTGGTTAGGTATGAAGAAGGCAGTAATATAGTTCATTTCTCGATAGCTTACGTGCCAACAAGTGAAGGCTGAGCACCAGGTTCCAACGGAGTTTGCTCACCCCTTAGAGGTGCCTAAGTGGAAGTGGGATGGAATACTGATGGACTTCATAATAGGTTTTCCACATACATACAAGGGGAATGATTCTATCTGGGTGATTGTTGACTAACTCACCAAGTCGGTCCAATTCCTAGATATCAAGAAGTAGAGTTCTGTAGAGATCTTGGGACACATCTACTTACAGAATATAGTGAGGCTTCATGGCATCCCATCGATGATAGTCTCATATTGTGATGCTTGTTTCACATCCTGGATATGGAAATGATTGCAAGAGGCCTTTGGGACTCAGCTATGTTTGAGCTCAGTGTTCCATCCTCAAACTGATGGTTAGATATAGAGGTCCATTCAGGTTCTGGAGGATATTTTGTGGGCCTGTATCTTGGAATTTGGTCATATTTGGGAGGACCACCTACCAATGGTGGAGTTTGCATACAAAAACAGCTACCACTCCACCATTGGCATGGCACTGTTCGAGGCCTTATACAGGAAACCCTTCCAGTCACCACTCTAGTGGGATGATCCCAAGGAGTCACCACTCATGGGTCCAAAGTTGGTGTGATCTACCATAGAGAAGATGCAGATCATCCAAGACTAGATTAATAATGCACAAAGTCGGTATAAATATCATGTTGGCAGACGGTCGAGAGTGCTGGAGTTTGAGGAGGGAGACCATGTCTTCCTTCGGGTCTCACCTCGTCGAGGGTTGCGAAGATTTGGCTAGGGTGAAAAATTGTCTTCGAGGTTAATTGTCCCTATCCAGATACTACACAGAGCTAGATAGGTGGTGTACCACCTAGCTCTACTACCACAGTTTCACCAGGTACATTATGTATTCCACGTCTCGCAGCTAAGGAGGTATGTGCACGATCTGTCGCATATCATCGATTAGGGAGATATGGACATCGAGGATGGAGAAACCTTTTCAGAGTACCTAGTAGAGATTGATTATCAGTATGAGAGGATCCTTCATGGGTGACAGATTCCCTTGGTGTGTGTCTAATGGAAGCATGGGAATCTTTAGGAGAGCACGTGGGAGCGGGAAGTTCGGATTCATGCCCAGTACCCACATCTGTTTGAGTAACCTTTTTGGTTTGGATTTTCAAGGACATGAATCCCTAAGGTGGGGAGAATTTAATGTCTCATATTTTCCATGTATTATTTTTAAATATTATATATAATTATTTTGTGACCAGTATTTTTAACGATGTGTGATTCCAAGGCCCAGAGCGCCCGAAATAAATATTTTAAATAAATTAAACTTTTAAATAGTGCACGCGAGCAGTTTTTCTAAAATAGTGGAATAACTTTTGAATGGCTTCCCCAATTAGAGATATAAGGGAACTATTGCATTTAGAATAGAAAAACATTACTTTAGGTGGGGCCTAACATCCATTGGTGTGGGTCAACTTAAAATTTTAATTTCTGGATGTTTTAAAGGAAATAAAATAAATTAACAATTTATTTTATTTTAAACATTTTAATTAATGTAATGACATGTTTATTGGTTTTAAATAACTAGGATCCTAGGGTTTGGATCATAACCCTAGAATCATTTCCTTGGATGCTCTAGATCTTTGTAGAGGATCCATCCTTAGAGGAATCTCAATGAATGACCATGACCGATGACGCGAGGATCGTTGCGCAGTGAGATCGAATCTCAATCGACAGCAACCACTTTTCCTCTTCATCAGTGATCGAGGTAGGGGTTGTTTTTTTTATTTAATTTTTCCTCTTTCTTGGACTGAATGATGAATGTGAATCAACCCATGAATAGGTTGACCTTTGAATTGTATGTTCTTGTAGGAGGGTCTAATTATTGGGTATGATTTTGGGGCTTGATTTCATATTTGTTTTTTGTTATGCTTGATCCTTCTAATGGGAGAGGATCAATGCAGTAACAAACAATGGTGGAGGTTTTTTCCTTGTTTCATTCTATGATTTATTCTTCCGCTTTTTAACCCCACATTCTTCACGGTCCTCTCAGGGTTATGAACAACGAATTTTTGGGCATCAATTTCTCAATGCAATGTTCCCAAACTCGAGATCCAACATTGTGATGACCCAATAGAGGTGCGACGATGATGGTGGAAGAAAAATTGACCTGGATCAAAAGAAATTATTCTTCAACCATTCTTCATACGGATTATCAAAATTAATTCTTAGATCTAATTGAATGTCTAAAACCTACCCTTTTGGTGTTATCATGGTGGGACTACTTCATATATTTATTTTTTATGCAATCAAATGGTCGAATCAATAGATTAAAGATCACTCGAGGCATGCTGGTGAAGAACTGGAGTTTTGGAAATACATGAAGAACATGGCTTGTTCTCCAAGGAACATAATGTGCTCTCTAAAGAACATAGCATGTGGGGCCATCCCTATGGCATCTAGGGTTTCGCGACACAGGAAGAAATGACACGGCATGTGAAAACTGTCACACTACATGTGGGTCCTTAGGCGGGACTCGGCGTGTATCGCAGACGACACACAGAAACAGGTTGGAGTACACAACATCTAGTCAACTACATGGCCAGACCATGCCAAATATGCGGGTCACCCTATGTACTGGTAAACAAATTGGCAGACATAGGCTGAAGCTGTGTATGGGAAGACGGTCAGCGTTCATAGAGCCTACCCTAGATAATAGTACTTGAAGTGTCAGGATTTTACACACTATGTATATCTCTTTCTGTACGACATGATCTTTGAAACAGGTCGTTATACACAGGTGGTACTTGGGGTCAGAGGAAATGGAACATGACCTTTCTACATGTTGTGTGCTTTTCTATAAATGGATTGATCTTCTTCTCCACCATTCCTTGGACATGTTTCATTTGGTTTAGTGCCCCCATTTTCTTTTTCCCCTAAAGGTCATGTATCGTTTCCTATTCATAGGAGTAAGACCCCTTCAGCAATAATTTCCTAGATAGAGCCGTAGTCCCTTCGAAAGGCCCGAAGTGAGATCCTATATCAATTCTTGACCCTAGGTAGAGTCAGGTATCAGCACGACCAATATTACTATAACTTCAGTCCACTAATTATTAGGTGAAATCTAGATGGGTCGTGGTATACATAAAGGCCCTAGCAGTGATCCCTATATGTGTATCATGATCCTTCCCCACTTAGGAATGAGTTCTCCCAGAATGAGTGTTTCTATTATCTCTTTAGATATATTGGTGCATCTATCTCTCTCATGACACTTCCCAAAGAATGATACTTCTTGGACATACGTCATCAAATCTAAAAAGCTCGTGGAGTGAGTTATCTAGATGAGTGTTTCATGGAATATTCAAACTGAATCCCTAGCATGGGTATGCGGTCATTGTGACATACCTATAGACTACAGTTCTAGGTTTTAATTATATATGTATATTTATCTTGTAATATTTTTTGTAAACATATACTATGTAGATATGATTGCACCTTTATTTTTTGTATTTATTTGTGGTTTTTAGGATCCTCTACTGAGTATTGTTATACTCACCCTTGTACGGGCTTTGCCCGCAAGTGTCGTGTCTTGTGCATTAGAGCGGCCTTTTCATGGATTCCATGACAGATGATGACCTGACTAAGATATGTGAGTTTCCCTACAGGTCGAGGTGTTCCTTCAGCATCCAACAGTATTCCCAGTACCTATTTCTTGATTATAGGTTGAACTTTTTAGTTTTTAGACTCTTTCTTTTGGTGGGCTTGTATTCTGTCCTAGTTTACTTTCTATGCTTTAATTTTCATTGTATTATATCGGTTTGGTTTAGTTGTATGCATTCATTTTGTTCCTTAGTGGGTTTTTTTTACATTTCAACATTTTTGGTCTTAGAGATGTGCATGAGTGTACAACTACTTAGGAAATGCCTCCCATGTTAGTGATATGCCTACTCGGTGTTATTAACCAGCCCCTGGCCAATTGGATGCGGGCTTAGGGAGTCACAGCATGGGCCACACTAAGATAGGTCATGAAATTTATACCTTTTCATGTTTATTTTACCATATCTATTTATTTTAATGGAATTTGTTTCCATTTATTTACCTTTCCATTTGATTATTCTAATTAATTCATTATTACTTTAGTTGTACTTTACCCTTACTGTGTATTTGATCTCACCCTTATTTTCTTTCCATTCCCTAGGAATATAATATTTTTAATAATAAATATATGCAAGGATATTCAAGATGGAATAATGTTATTATCCTCTAGATAAAAAAACATTTTGTAATTAGTGTATTAATTTATAATACAAGACTAATGTATATATATAGTTTACCAAGACTACTAAACTGTTCAGTCCTTTAGGATGTGATTTACTTGTATCTTATGCTAATATAATTGACAGAAGACATTGGATCTAGGATTAATGGGGTTAGGTCACTATAAAAGTTTTTTTTATTGTTATTTCATATAGATCCCAAAACCTAATATTAAAAATTAATAAAGAATTCCCACCTCATTTTTTATAAATACCCACACATCCTCCCACATTTAATCACTCAAAACCCATTAAGAATGAATTTCTTATGCCTATACCTCGCTAAATCCCTCACAAGGTTTTCCCGGGCTCTTAATAATCTCCTCCTGAGATTTTAGAAGCACCCACTCAAGGTAAGGGGATTATCTACTCCTATTTATTCAAGAACTTTCTTTAAGTTATGCATTTTGATTTCCAATTTTTCATGTTGACATATGTTTTTACACATACATTTAATATACTTATAATGCCTAAGTAATTAGATGCCACATTTCACTCTCATTAAACCCTTTTATAAACCTTTATGTATACCCATTATACTGTTGAAATTATCAAATGATTTTCTATGCCAAACATTTGTGTTGTGTATACCCATCCTCATTTCCAATCAAGGTTATTCACCTTGATGTACATATCCTTCATTGATTGGTAATCTCATGTATGTAACCCACACTCTTTAATTTTGGAATTAGAAGTGATTAAATACATCCTTATCTTCTATGATCTATGTGGAACACAAATATATGTGCATGATATGAATATGACGTGTGGTCCTGGAATTATATAGTCCTCCAATAGATTGGGTAATGTTTTTATCTCATGAGATACTATGTATAGTTCATGGGAGGTCATCCTAATCACACTATGTTATGATATCTCAGTATTTAACCTTAACTTATGATTATGCTGTCATGTTTTTTTGTTTTTTCCACATTATTATATTTCCTTGATGTTATCATTATATATCATGATTTTATTTTCAGGTTTATGATTATCATTCTTTTGATGTCACCTTGATATTCCTCTTGACTCACGTGTATTACTTTCATAATGTTATGATTTGATTATTCCCTTACTGGTATTTATAGCTCATCCATTTCTTATGTATGTCCCTAGGATATCTTGTACAGTATTTGATGATCAATGAAACTTAAGAAAATTTTATGGTGTTTTTAAATAATGTAATTATATCCATACTTCAAGTTATTATGTTATGTATCTAATTACCCAAATACAATAGGCCTTTCAATATTTTCGGATGGTATTATATGTATCTTTATGTAATAAATAATAAATTAAAGGTTGTAAAAGATATGGGTTGTCAGACATATAGTATCTTGTATATTATAATATATACTTATAAATAAATATATCACCTAATCAATTCATCTACTTAAATTAATAATTAGAGGGTATATAACCTGTTTAAATACAACCAATTAATTAATTATATCATAATAGTTGTGAGAAACTAACTGGAAATTATAAACTTAGGGTTCTTATAAAAGGGTATTGGAATAATTTATTATGCACAAAAATTGTAAAGATAAAATATGAGATAAATTTCATATAACCCTTTCCTCTCATTTTTCATTGCTTCCTTTAAATTTCAAGCTAATGATCATTTGAAATAGTCACACCCAATGTAATTAGTCATTATATTTATTATGTTATTTATTTGAGTTGCTCTATGACATTTCATTTGAGGAGTTTATTTTATTTTATTATATGCTAATATTTTTACAGTGGAATTGAATACCAATAGATATTTCAATCATCTACACATCCATAAATCATAAAAAATATGAAAAAAAATTAAAACATATAATTTTTATTTTTATTATAAGACAACGCTATTTTTTATGAATTTATTTCTTTGTTTTGTACAATATGCATCACAATTCAAAAACAATATAATCAAATATATCATTAAAGAGTCAACCTGAATTTAATTTAATAAATGCGTAAAAATTAAAATTAAAATTTTAAAAAAATAATAATTAAGTGTGTAATTAAATATTATTTAATATGTGGGTTTCATAATAATTGTGACATATCAGACCCATTTCACTCATAATTAACTTATCCATGTTTCCCACATGGCCTCAAGCATGTCTCCTTATATACTAGAGGCTACCAACTAGCAATGAGGACCTAAGGTGGTGTGGTAGGGAGACTAGATCCTCTTTATTAGATCAAGTTACATAATAAAATAATAGTAAATCAATAAAAATAATAATGAGGCAATAGAAGTAAAACAACAAGATGATAATAACAAACATAAAATGGTAAAATAAATTGTATAAAGATAATTTCAAGTCTATATAAACAAAAAGTATGACTATATGGAAGCAAACATACCAGCAATACAAGTATAAAAAAAGGAAAAAAAGACTAAAATAGTTATCTCTAAGAGAATCCTGAGCACTAGCTCAGTTATCTTCTCCAAAGATCCATACTAAAATAAATCAAACATCCATAGTTTGGTTCTTTCCTTTATCCTTTCTTACATCCATGAAGTCTATCTGATTACCAAACGGTGGCCAAAAACAGGTGTGAGTAAAACTCAATAATTCATCAATAATAGATTCTACAAAAAAAGATATAGTATTATAATATAAATTTAATAGTGTGAAAACATTATAAAATCAAAACAAATTAGTAAATATAAATGAGGAAACTATAAAGTGGGAGTGAACTAATAAATACCACCAGATTTGGCCTAAGTAGGATATCTCTGAATGTAATACCTATACTAGGAGAGGAAATATAAGATATCTCGGTGAATCATATTCTAGTTTAGGCTGAATCTGGTGGTGTTTATTATCGAGGGGATCCAACATGTTAAATAGTTATTGAATCATATTCTAGTTTAAAGAGATATAAATGAGTCTAGGAGAGGAAATATAAGAGCTCTCGGTGGCTTGTTGTGCTCAAATGGGTGGAATCAGTAGGTAACAGGGGTTAAAGGAAATAGGGGAAATGGTAAATTCAAACTTTTTAAAGGGGTGTTCGATTTGGTCACATGGTTAGATAAATTTTTCACTAACTATTCTCATTCCATGAACCTACACCCTACATAGTCTAGGTACATAGTTAAACAAGATTTTCACACATTGTGTATGGCTACTGTCCATGTGCACACCCCTCGCATGATTCTTGTGCATGGTTAGACAACCTGTGAAAAAAATGTGTGTGGTGAATCTATAATAAATTAAAGGTTGTTCTTGATCATGTAACCTCTATTTCATGGTTTCTCTAATTTCTTTTTTCTTTGACCTGGTCCACACGGTTATATAAACTATGAACCAACTATACACCTCAATATGTTTCCCAAAAAAATAGAACTTTTGGCCATGATCCAAGCCTAAACACTCCTAAAACTTCCATTATCCCATTGGTAACTTTAATTTAGACAATGTTAAAGGTTTATAATAAAAAAAATGTGTGTTTTTACCTCACAAAAATTGGGATCAAACAATATTCCTTCCTTAAAACAACTTATCCCCAATATGCCTTTCTGAGGGTGGTTGAGATGCATCTGAGAATAACTCCAACCATTAAGCATGTATATCAGACTCTCTCTCCAAATTCATGTCATTTATATGGTCATGCTACCATATAACCCAAACAAAATCAACTATCCTACCTCGCAGATTCTGTATGTTATGATCAATGATAGAAAGTAGATACTCCTTAAAAGAAGAATCAGCCTCCAACTCAATTTCATTAGAATCAAGGTCATGAGATAATTAAGAACAGTAACAATGGAGATGAGAAATATGAAAGACGTCATGAATATCCCTATACCACTAATTAATATCTATATGATATGACACTATTTTGACTCTCTCCAAAACCTCAAAAGGCTCAATGAATCTAGGTGCTAGCTTATATTGTCTCTGAATCCATCAATGATCCAACCTAGGTGAAACGCAAAAGAAAACCTGACCCCCTACCTCAAACTATAGAGACTAGTGATAGTGATAATCATATGACTTCTACTTAGACTGATCTATATCCATACATAATCTGATCATATGTACCTACTCTAATGTCTCATGAATGAGATGAGGTCCCAGTAGCACTGCCTATCCTACCTCTAACCATCATTGGGATGACCAGTAAAGCCTACTATATAGAACCTCAAAAGGATCCATTTAGATAGTTAAATGGAAATTATTATTATAAAAAACTCATCAAGAGAAAGGTTCTTTTCCAATGATCCTCTAAAATTCATAATGCACAATCTAATAATGTCCTCTAGTGCCTATATATTGTGCTCAAACTTTCCATCAATCTGAGAGTGATATGTTGTACCCAAAATTACATGTGATCCCGAAGCTCTTTATAACACCTGAAAAAACTAATAAGTGAACTGAGTGTCTCTATCTAATACAATATTATGTGGAACCCCATAAAGGTTTATAAACTCTTACACATATAGTATCCCAAGTTTTTCTACTAAGAGGGTCTCCTGAATAGATAGGAAGTGGGAAACCTCTATTATTTTGTCAATAATCACCCATATAGAATCATTTCCTCAAGGTGAATTTGGTAACTCTATCATGAAATCCAAAGTAACATTGTCCCATTTTCACTCTGAGGTAGGTAACAATTGTAACAACCTCATAGGTCCACTTTCACCTACTAAAAGGTATAATATATAGTTATTAAAAATATATTCTTAAGAAAGGGAGAATTATTTATTTAATAAATATATAAAAATACTTAAAGAAAAGAATATGATCCTTAGGGGGAGTTCATATCCTAAGGTAGAGTTAGTCATATTCATCTTTTCAATAGTTATAAACTCATGGGGAGATTAGTATTTCTTTTTTATGTTCAAATATGAAATATTTCAGTCTTAGGATTTTTTTTTCTTAAATCATTGTTTGTGATTTTCAAAAGGGGGATATTGTTGAGTCAAATGTTTCCTTATAAATTTTCACATTCCTTATGTTTTGTAAATCACAAACTCATTTCATTTAATATTATTTTCCTTACTATAAGAAATTTTATCTAAACTTATACAAGTCCAATAAAAATCAGACTCATGTTCTTTAATCCATTTTATGTTGTCTTCTAACTATGTCTGACAAACTTTTCCCTAAGACCGAATAAAAACTAGAACCAATAAAAGAAATCAGATCCATACTTGTAATCAAATTCACACGGTCTCTCAAATCTGATTTAATCAGAATTTAAAATTTTATTCTCAAATGTTCTCAAATCTAATTCACTCAGATTTTTTAATCTGGTTCTCATATATTATCAAATCTAATTATATTGGAATTTCAAATCCAGTTCTCATAGTTTCTAAAATCTGATTCGCTTATATTTTTGAATATGATTATAATAGTTTCTCATATCTGATTCACATAGAATTTTAAATATGATTCATAGATTTTATAAAATCTGATTCTCTCAAAATATCTAATCTAATCATCTTAGAATTTCAAATCTGATTCTAACTCTTTATCAAATCTGATTCTCATACTTTATCAAATCTTATTCTCACACTTTATCAATTTTGATTCTCTTACTTTCTCAAAACCAATTAGTTACTACATTTTCTTATTTTTATTATACATATAATTGTATTCATTCATATTTTAAATACCTATTCCATGATAATTTTTCTCATGATATTTTTCTTTGTGCTAAAATGATGTTGTCTAATCTTTTATTTTATGATCGTTGTAAGTTCCAGCAATACAAGTCCCTCTGAAATTTTAGGAAAAATATGACCATTGTAGACCAATTTGACCGTTGCATTCCAATCCTATAAATACCTAGTCACTTCATCATTTGTAGATAGTTAAACTGTTGTGTGTGTCTACATGTTGTTTATTTGCTCTATTATGAACTTCTTGTTCCCTGTTTTTGTAATTATAGTAAGAGAGTGTTAATCTTAAAGAAACCTTATCAGGTTTTATCTTTAAGACTTTATTCATGCGTCCTATTTTATAATCGAGGGATTCCAACAAAAGGAATACAGAGGTATTGATTACCTGCTTAATCAATTCCTTATAGATATAGCAAGACAGAAGCTACATTTGATCTTTTATTGATCAAGGGCTTACCCTGGTGTAGGTAAGACAGACTTGCGTGAAATTATAAATCAATTTACTTTTATCCAATGTCATTGGATACCCTTATCTTTGGATTAAAATATTTCATTACATTTATTCTACTTGTTCTGTTACAAGTTTCTTTATTCTGCTACAATTTCTTATAAATAGAAAGTATTACTTATTATACATTCTCTATTGTTTAAACTCTGATTTATGATTCAATAAAATTTAAGGTAAAATATTTGTTAAGTAAACATGTGTATTAATTTCATTACTATAATCATATTTATCATACCCAAAGTGTTTTCCTTAACCTTATAAAATAGGTTTTAGTGAATCCTATTTGTTTAACTTTGTTATACAAATAATTCCTTAAGATTAAAAATGAAATTTTTTAGACATATAATTCACCCACCCCCTCTTATAATTGTTCCATATTTGTACATATTTTGATCCAAAAATGGGTATAATAGTAGGTTTCCACTACTCATATATTTTCTTACAATACTTTTCCAAGTTAGTTATATTACTCTTATAAACTTTTTTTATGAATATTTTTCTACACTAACAGGTATCATGGAAAAAGAATTTTTGTGCTATTCTAAAGATGGAAAGTTTTAATGTAAAATCCATAGACAATTTGAATCCTATAAGACTACCTATTTTTTATGGCAATGACTATAAATATTTTAGAGATAGAATGAATATTTTTGTTATCAATACTGGTGTTAATAATTTTGTAATGCTTACTGGAGATTACAAAATTCCTAATAAAGAAGTTAGAAAATTTACAAATCAATATATATAGGGATATCAACTTAACTATTAGGTATGAAATACTTTAATTTTTTCAATTATAAGAAAAATATACAACTGTATATCATCTTATGAAGTAGCAGATAGAATTTGGAAGAAACTAGAGATTACTCGTGTTGGTACATCTAAAGTCATTAAGACCGGAAGAGTCGTGCTTAGAGAAGACTATCATGCTTTTGTTTTTCCATATGGAGAACCTGTAACTAAAGTTCAATATAGATTTATGAATATTGTAAATATCTTACAATACATGAGAGAAAAATTATTATAAGATGAATTTCTTGTGGAAAATATCATAGAAATCATTCCTAATGAATGAGAGTTGAAGATAACAGTTGTTGAAGAATCAAGAAAAGATACAAATGTTACTCTTGATGAGTTATTTGGAACTCTTCTAAAATATGAGAAC
The DNA here is from genome assembly GCA_963277665.1 of Viscum album. Taxonomy (NCBI): domain Eukaryota; kingdom Viridiplantae; phylum Streptophyta; class Magnoliopsida; order Santalales; family Viscaceae; genus Viscum; species Viscum album. Next base: position 1,582,507,491 of record OY728141.1, on the reverse strand, counting down.
ATATTGAATAGATATTTTGAAAAGGAAAATAAAAAAAATCGATATGTTGATTTTACTACAACTTCAAATCAGATGAAATCCAAGACACCTGAGAAAATTGTGAAGTCAAAAAAGAAGAAAGTGGTTGTTCAATCAGACTTAAGTGAATCTAAATATTCATAGAATGAGTTCCCAATCTTTCTATAATTATGAAAAAGATTTTTGTCAAGAATTATTTTCAATATAGATATAATAAAAATGATAAGGAGGAAAAGATAAGGTACAGTTTAAATTTTATGTAAAATCATACTTAATGTCCTTCAAGAAAGCAGTCGATGTTCTAGCAATACCATTTGATGGAGAAGCATTATAACATTATTTGAGTGAGTCTTCAGATTATATTAAATCATTCTTGATTTAATCAAACATATAATCAAAAAAATTAAGATCAATATTGATCTGTCTTGGCCACATGGTCATGTCTCTGTAGGATTTCCTATGATAATGATAATTATCCAGGAAGGTTTTGAAATCTGCTTCAAGATTGATCATCTTCTCCATATATAGATTTATTGAGTTCAGTTTTTAATTCAAATATTCTTGAATTAATTGTCATCTTGACTCAATATTTGGAAAGTATGGAATGGATTTTACTAACTTCTTTAAATATTGAACAACAAAATCTTCTCCCATAGAATACGATGACTTTTCTGATTCTGGTTGATTTTTCTTAGAAGTTCCAAAATCTATATTCTTCCCTTTTTATTTATTATATTATGATTTATATGTCCTATATTATGTTTGCCTTTTATAATAAATTTTAAAAATATTTTCTTCATCATCATCACCATCAAAAAAAACTTTCTAAACTTCACTATCAACAACATTCTATTTTTGGGTTGAGTTTGATTTCTAGATCTTAATATTAGATTTATAAACTGGCCTTTCTTATGAGACAAGCTTAGAAGAGGAATATTGAGAAGTTTTTCTAAAGAGTTTGTAAGATTGACTATATTTCTAAATGTTTTTGATTTCTTGAATCTCATCCTTGCTCTCTTTATCTCCACTAACTCCGTCTCCTTATTTAGATTGTTCTTCAACACTTAGAACTGAACCCGAAACTACAACTTTTACTTTATTGGTAGGAGGATCTTCTAATTCCATATCATATTTTCATTTAAGTGGAACATCAATGTATAAATTAATTATTCTAGAATTGGAATTTCTTCTGATGATCTTTCTAAGGCTTTTAACAAATCCTAGCACAACTCAACTTCCATTACTTTTTCTTAAGATTCTTCTTTGTTGCTTGTTTTTCTAGTGCTTCAGCACCTTGAGTTTTTAAATATTTCTCCTCTGCTAGATTTAATATAGAAACATGATCTCCTTCTTTTCTTTTCTCACTATATTTTCTCTATTTTGAGATGACTTCATTAGGATAAGTTTTCAACTTCTTCAATTTCTGAGGTTCTAAGGCTTTAGATTTTCTTTTATGATAATCGTCTATCTCTTTCTTAGAACTTTCTCTAACTTGACCTACCTTTCTGGATAAATAAACAAACTTATTAGTCTTATCATCAAAATAATATTTCATTCTCTTAAGTGTGTCTTAACTTAAAAGAAGAATTTTGAAATTCTTTGGCTTTGAATTACACGGAACATTGAAATAGTTTAAGTAATTAAATAACAAATTTCACAAAGTTACAGGAAACATAAGGATATGATACTTGATTGATATTTACTTTATCTTACTAATTGTCAAAAACATTTATCTCATCATTTTTATCTTCCTTAGATTTATAAGAAAATATAACATAAAGATATATGTTACCTTGAGGGTATCTTTGTCTCTTTTTCTTGGAATGAGTAACCCTTGCATCCATAATGCTCTGATACCAATTTTTGGATTCAAATATGTATGAATATGGCACAATTACAAGAGGGGTGAATTTTAAGTCTAAAAACTTTTGTTTTTAATATTAAGGAAGTCGTTGTTTAACAAATTTAAACAAATCTGATTCACTAAACCCTCTTCTATAAGGTTAAGGAAAAAAACTTGGGTCTGATAAAGATGATTATCATAATGAAATTAATACATAGTTTTACTTAAAATATATTCTACCTTAAAGCTTATAGAATCTTAAATCAGAGTTTAAACAATAGATAATGTATAATAATTAACACTTTCTATTTATAATAAATTGCAGCTGAATAAAGAAACTTGTAACATAAAAATTAGAACAAATGAAACGTAATATTTTAACTCAAATAGAAGGGTAACCAATGACTTTGGATAAAATTACCTTGATTTATGCTTTCAAGAAATTCTATCTTACCCACACCAGTGTAATCCCTCAATCAGCAAAAGATCAGATGTAGCTTCTATCTTACTATCACTACAAGCCCTCAATTAAGCAAGTAATCAGCACCTATAACTTCATTTCACTGTAATCCCTTGATTATAAAATCAGACACATGAATAAAATATTAAAAAGACAACCTGACAAGGTTTCTTTAATATTGATACTCTCTTACTATAGTAACAAACACTGAGAATAAACAATTCACAAGAGAGAAAATCAACAACATATAGACACACATTGTAGTCAAACTATCTAAAAATAATGAAGTGGCCAGGTATTTATAGTCTTGGAATAAAACGGTCGACTTGGTCTCCAATAGTAATATTTTTTCTGAAATTTTAGAGGGACCTGTACAGCTGGCACTTACAACGATCGTAAAATAAAAAATTAGAAGATATCATTTTAGCTTAAGGAAAAATATCTTGAGAAAAATTATCATGTAATCAGTATTGAAAATATTCATCAATCCAATTATATGTATATGAACAATAAGGAAATTTAGTAACTAATCGTTTTTGAGAAAGTGAGAGAATCATATTTGATAAAGTGTGGGAATCGGATTTGATAAAGTATGAGAATTAGATTCGATAAAGAGATAAAATTGGATTAGAAATTTTAAGATAATTGGATTCGATATTTCTAGACAATTGGATTTGAGAAATTATATGAATAGGATTCAAAATTCTATGCAAATCAGATTTGAGAGACTATGTGTAACATCCCGGTTTCGGAAGCCACCCAGAGGTGCCCTGTACCCGGTTGGTCACATGGCCTAAAGCTCATTTCCTAGAATGCCAGAGGCTACCAACTAGAAGCGGGGACCTTGGGGTAATAGTGGGGAAACTATGCCCTCATTGGCAAAGTGCACAATATAAGTAAATAAATACATACAAGAGCGGAAGCAGTAATAATATCATACAAAAATAAATAGCGAAAGACTGATAGAATAAACTGGAGAACATATATAAAATGATGCATGATACATATGTCAAGGAAATCAGCAAAACAAAGTACAATGCTGAAATACGGTACAAAACCAAGTACAAAAGAAAAACATTAATCAGCTTCATAGCATTACAAGCCTAAGCTTGGTCCCGTGCTCTCCAACTCCGCAACATGTCAAGCACCTGAAGTAGAAGGTAACTTTCCCTTATCTATACCTGCAACAACATAATATGTTTGGGCTTAAAAGCATGTCCCAAATAGGGTGTGAGACTAAATCCCAGTAGGAAACCACCATGAGATCTGTGCCTAACAGTCTGTGAGTATATAACAGGTAAAGTACAGAAGGCAGTAAACACGGAAATACTCAACAGCAAACAATCCACAGTTTCAAAGCATTCAAATTACCACATAACATGCAACAAATAATCAAATAGATAAACAAAATAGTTATCCCTCCAGGAAGTACCCATAGCCTATCCATTCTAGTCCTACCTAGAAACACAAGCAAGAAGTTAAACACAAGGTGACCCTCTAGAAAGTACTCACCACCTATCCCCTCTAGTCCTACCTTACAAGTACAAGCAACCCTCTGGGAAGTACACTCAATCTAACCCCTCTGTTTCAGCTTAATAATAGACTCTCTAAGGAAGCACTCACTATCAATTTCCCCTATAGTCTCATAACGGCACTAAAGGTGCTCTAGGGAAGAACATACATCACTTTCCCTCTGTGGCCCGCATTGAAGAACTACAGACACTCTGAGGAAGCACTCAATGTCAATTCCATTGTGGTCTCACATCGTAATAATAAAAGACACTCTGGAGAAGCCCTCAACGTCCATTATCTCTATGGTCTATACACCAAGTTCTCACGGCCCTGTGTAAGTCAAGAAAGTGTAGCAGCGCGTATCGGCCAAGGTAAACCTCAAGAACTACTTGGCTATCATTCTACAGCATAACAACATAACAGTACCACAGTCACACCATCCTAAAATACTAGGCATGGAAATTAAATATCAGCCTAATAGGCAACTAGACTCAAAGGTCCAAATAGGCAAAACATGCATGGGAAATACATCCAAAGCATAGAAATTCACCCTATTCACAAGAAAATATCATCTACTCAGGCATACCAGCATAGTAGACAAACAATAAGGCTAAAATGGTAAACGTGCAATACCCCGTTCATGGGTATTGAGAAAATGTGCACATAAAACTCAAAGACCTTCAATAGAAAGGCACAAACCACCTACCTCAGGGTTGGGAGATCGATATACATGAAACTAGAGGCTTGAATCGCCCAAGAACATCGTAGATCTATGTGATTCTAACGCAACCGACGGTGTTCGATTCGGAGGACGGACACTCGCTCGAGGGTTCGTCGAAGATCTATAGCCGTACAGAGCTCTCAGTCGAACGAGACCTAAAAGGAGAGATCTCTGGAAATTAGACGCGACCCCGGTGCATTTAATGAATAAAAAAGAAAGTACATGGTGAGTACTTTTAAAGTATATGGTGTGTACTTGTCGTTTCCATACTCTGCTTTAGGCGGCCTCCAGGTCACCCCCACATGGTCATGTGCATGGCTGCTACACGGCCATCACACGGCTACCTGCGGTAACTAAGTACACGGTGTGTAATCATAAAGTACACAGCGTGTACTTCAAAAATTTCTAGAAAAAACCTATTTTTCTCAAAAATGACCAGAAAAGGAAAACACACCTATAAAGAAGGTCTGGGTTCTTACAAACTTCCCCCCTTAAATAAATTCATCCATGAATTTCCCTAGGAAGGTGGCATAGAAGAAGAAACCCCGAACAGTTCGGGCCATTGTGCTCGTACATCAGCCTCCCTCTCCCAAGTATCATCCTATACTCGCATGTGTTGCCATAGCACCCATACTAGAGGAACAGACCGGCCACGGAGAACCTTTGTACTTCGATCCACAATCCGAATAGGATGCTCCTCAAAAAATGCATTCACTTCCAACTCAACCTCCTCGGGTAGGAAGACATGAGACGGGTCTGGGAAGTAATGTAGAAGCTGAGAAATGTGGAAGATGTCATGCATAGCCCGGTACCTCTGAGGTAACTACAACTGATAGGAAACCAGCCCAACTCTCTCCAACACCTCAAACGGCCCGACGTACCTTGGAAAAAGATTACCCTGTCTCCTAATCCTCTTGTGTCCCAACCTTAGTGTGACACACAGGAAAACCTGATCCCCGATCTCAAACTCCAAAGGTCATCTCCGCTGATCATCATAAGACTTCTGTTGAGACTCCATAGTAGACATCCTCTTCTGAATCAACTCTATCTACTCTGTAGTCTCCTGAACAAGGTGAGGTCCCAGCAAAGCTGCCTCTCCTACCTCCGGCCAACATAAGGGTGATTGGCATGGCCTACCGTACAAAGCCTCATAAAGTCCAATCTGAATAGTTGCTTCAAAACTATTATTGTAGGCAAACTCCACAAGAGGTATGTGCTTCTACCAAGAACCTCTAAAATGTAGAATGCATGCTTGAAGCGTGTCTTCAAGCACCTGAATCGTATGCTCAGACTCGCCATCTGTCGGAGGGTGGTAAGTTGTACTCAAAAGTACCTATGTACTCAAAGCCTTCTAAAGCCCCTACCAAACCCGAGAAGTAAAACAGGAATCCCTGTCTGAAGCAATGGAGTGTGGGACTCCATGTAAGTGCACAATCTCATGGATGTACAACCGCCCCAGCTCATCAACACTGAAGGTCTCCTTGATCAGTAAGAAGTGATCAACCTTCGTGAGTCTATCAATGACAACCCAAACTGCATCACTCCCTCAAGGCGACCTCAGAAACCCTATTACAAAATCCATCATAATGTCATTCCACTTCCACTCGAAAATGGGTAACTACTGCAAAATCCCTACTGGTCGTTGATTCTCTGGCTTCACCTACTGACAGGTGGAACACTTCATGACAAAACCAGCAACATCTCTCTTCATACCTGGCCACCAATACTGATGGTGTAGATCACGATACATCTTGGTGACACTAGGATGAACTTCCCAAAATGAGGAATGAAAGTCCCACATCAGTTCCTCACGTATGTCTGCTAGAACCCATATGCACCCTTGGAAACACAAGATCTCATCTTCACCTATGGTTCATCTGGGAATAGGGTCCTCTCCTGTCACGCTTTCCCGTAGGACTAGGACTTCAGAATCTGATAGATACCTCATTCATACTCAATCAAGAAGAGTAGAGGTAATATCCACAGAAGAAAGAAAATTCTACCCCTGCTTGTCATGCACCTCCAAATACATCTTAGAGAACATATCCATGAGCTGCCACTCATTGCTGACCTCCTAAACTGCAAGTATTTGAGTCCTCCTGCTCAACCCATCAGCAACTGCGTTGCCCTTCCTAGGTGTGTAGGAAAGCTCAAAGTCAAAGGACTTTAAGTACTCAACCCACCTTCACTATCTCAAATTCCTATCATGCTGAGTGAAGATGTACTTGAGACTCTTGCGGTTGGTGAAAACCACAAAATTCTCTCATAGAAAATATTGTCTCCAACAAGGTAAGGCATGAACAATAGCATCCAACTCGAGATCATTCGTCGGGTAATTCCTCTCATGTGGTCGCAACTGCCGAGACCTGTATGCGACGACTCCATCTCCCGGAAAAAGCAAAGCTCCCAGCCCGATGCCTAAAGCATCACAGTACATAGTATAGATCTTTCCCAGATCTGGAAAGACTAGTATCGGTGCTGAATTCAACCTCCATGTTAGATCTTGAAAGGCTGACTCACAAGAATCTGACCACAAGAACTTCACACCCTTCTTATTCAGACTCATCATTGGTGCTGCTAAGCATGAAAAGTCTTGAATAAAGCATCTGTAGTATCCAACCAGCCCTAGAAAACTCTGTACCTCAAAGATGCTCTTCATATGCTCCATATAAACTATTGCTCTCAATTTCTTTGGGTTTATTAACACTTTTGTCTCTAAGATAACATGACCCAAGAAGTGAATCTGGTCCATCCAAAAGTGGCATTTTGAGAGCTTAGCATATAACTGATGCTCCCTTAGTGTACTCAGAACGATCTCAATATGGGTAGCATGGTTGTATCGAGTGTGAGAGTGCACCAAGATATCATCCATGAATACCACCATGAAGGAATCCAAGTATGGATGGAACACTCAGTTCAACAGTGCCATGAAAATTGCTGGTGCTTTTGTGAGAATGGATGGCATAACCATATACTCATATAGACCATACCTGCTCTAGAAGGTTGTGAGAGGTATATCAGATGGTCTAATGTGTAACTGATGATAACTGGACCTCAAGTCAATCTTCAAGAACACCCAGGCTCCTCGAAGCTGATCAAAGAGATCATCAATCCTTAGTAAAGGATATCGGTTCTTGATCATCAACTATTTCAGCTTCTGATGATCCACACAAAGCCTATCTATACTATCTTCCTTCTTCGCAAACAGGATAGGTGAACCCCAAGGATAAGTATTGGGTCGAATTAAACTCTTTTCCTGCAACTCCTCCAACTGCTTCTTGAGCTCCTGCAACTCTGGTGTAGCCGTCCTATAAGTAGGAATGGACACCGGTGCCACTCTGGTCACAATATCAATAGAAAATTCCACCTCTCGCTCTAGAGGAAAAAATGAAAAGTCCTCTAGAAAGACATCCCTGAAACGATCCACCACTGGAGGAAAGTCTAACTGAGAATTCCCCCGATCATCCAGATATAGACAAGAAACCTAGGTTGTAAATCCTCACAACTCATGATGCTCGGGTCCCACTATGCTCACCTGGACATCTCATTCTTCCTTATGAAGAAAAGATATGCCCTTGGGTGATGTGAAACTCACCATATGGTGATAATAGTTGACGAATGCCTAGAAAGGAACCAACCAGTCTATTCCGAGAATGAAATCATAGCATGTTATCTCTAGGACATAGAGGTCCCATAAGAATTGACACCCACCAATATCTAGAGGGAACTCCTTGAACTGACGTACACTCATCGTTATAGTCCCCAACAAAGTTTCTAGTGTCAAGATATCAATAGAAGAAAAGATGCAGAGACCAAGGCTCTCCATGACAGCAATAGATATAAAGCTATGGGAATTCCTTGTATCGAAAAGAGCAGAAGCTAAAACTGAGGCAACTAAGATCGTACCTCGAACTGTAGAAGGTCTAGGATCCTACTCCTACTGGGTTTGCTCTACTGTAAAGATTTTGCCTGCTCCATGGCCCTGTGACCCTTCCTGACCACTCTGAGCTGATCCACTCTACTGTCGTTGAAAGACCGGTGACTGACCACCATGGCCATGACCTCCACCTTGGATTAAACGAACAAAAGAACTCCAATTCCCTGACTGGTGAGAAACTGGTGGTGCTTCTCCCAAACACAGAGTCATAGAAGAACCCTTGTCACCAACTGCTGGTGAGAAGATCTGATAGAAGCGCTGAAGGTGGCCCATCTTTCTGCATGATCGGCACTCCACTGGGTCTTTTGGGAAATGCAGCCTTGTATGCCCACTCTTTCTGCACTAGTAGCACACCACCTGGATACCAGAAGATGTGTCTCGCCTCCTTGGATCACCGCGTAAAGACACCTTGTGGCGCTTCCTACTATCAGTAGGAGGGATGCTAACTCCAAATGTCGATCCACCCTAGCTCACAACTCCGGAATCCCTTAGATTTTTCTTCGTGATCAGTGAATGGTTAAATATAGAAGTGATAGAAGTTAACCTTAATATGTTCACCTATGATCAGATGTCGTGCCTCAGAACATCCTAGAACTTCCTTGACATGAATAACTGATCATCTTCTGTAATAGGCGTGAAGCGTTGCAGCTCGGTAAAGCGTGAGGAATACTCAACAATAGAAAGATTACCCTGGTTCAGACTCATAAACTCCTAGGCACGATCAGCCCTCAGGGTCTCCGGATATAAATAATAGTAGAGGATGCTCTGAAACTCATCCCACGCCATAACCTGTTGGCATCCTGCATGTGATATTACATCCCACCACTTCTTGGAGGAGTCCCAAAGCATATAGGTAGTGAGATTTACCCTCCTCTCTAGAGGCATCTCCAGATTCTCAAATATCGACAGCATGGCCTCTAGCCATGACTCTATATCCTAAGTTCCTTATTCCCCTAAGAAAGTGGGAGGATGTTGCTGCTAGAAAACCCACATCAAATCAGCCATTGAAGGGGAAGGAGGCGGTGCTCCATGAAAATTATGCATCATCCTTATAAAGCCATCCATGAACTATGCATCAGTACCAGCATCCGGTATAATTGTTGGTTCCAAGATTGGCACAGCAGGAGGATCTGCGGGAAGTCCCTGATCAGCCATATCTGGCATCTGATCACTGCCCTGCAACTGGCGGACAACCAGAGGATGTCTTGGTGGCATAACTCTGCAAGGTAAAATGCACACCTTAGATCAAGATTAATAGAGATTGAAACATAGAAGTGTAATAAGGGAAAAGGAGAAAGAAAGCACTCAAGTTTTACAAAACATGACTACATAGAGTATACAATTCCTACACAGCATGTTCCCTTAAGTCATTCACATGGGTGTGTACCTCTTCCAATACTGGTCGTGTAACACCCAAACCACACGGCATGTTGTCCTAACACACGTAATGTACTTTAATCCTCTTCCCCTTCCTGATTCTTTCTACACAGTTAAGCCACATGGCTCTCCCAATACATGACTACACAGTGTGTTCAAGATAGACATGGCGTGTACTAGACAAGCTTCACCTGGCCCGTGTTGTTAGTGACACGGCCTAACACACAGCTCACACTACATGACATGTTATAGATAGACACGGCATGTACGAGAAAGGATAACATCGACCCGTGTTGTTCATGACACGGTCGGGTACCTGGGTTAAACTACACGGTGTGTTTAGACGGCACATGGCATGTATTTGACAAGACTTTACCAACCTATGTTGTTAGTGACAGGTGTGGGCATAGGGTCGACACAATGGCATGTATTGGACAGTACACGGCATGTTCACTCCAGGTTTTATCTATTCCATGTCCCTACCCACACGGCCTAATACATGGCTAGAGACTACACGGAGTGTACTTAAAAAATATTTTCTTCCCGAACAGAAGAACACATGGCGTGTGGTCAAAACTACACGGCATGTATTTTGGGTTTTTTCAGACAGTAATCCTCATAAAATACTATGAATCCCAGAAAAACACTGAACGATCGTTAAAGTTCCAAATTCTGATCTGTGTGGTCCCATACTCCCCGAAAATCAAATTTTGGCATCTTATACATGTTATAACCAAGATAACCAGGAACTGATCCACCAAATTCCAGTCCATAAGGGCCCATAACACCTCAAGAACCAAATTTTGGCATCTATTCAAGAAAAACTTTACAAAAACAATACCCTATCAAATAGTAGGTATTTTATAAAGGCAACTATCACAATATCATGCATATTTTACACAACATCTATCACAACAACATGCAATTGCTAATAAATCCTAGATGGTATGGCAAGAATGCATGACATGTGATTTCTAGAAAGTGCCTATATAATGCATGAGATGGCATACCCTCATCTCATTAGGTTGCAACAGAAATATAACCTCAATAATATCAATGATAACATCACAAAACATGTGAATCACCCAACGGTGAAAATCAAATCAACCGTAAAATTGAAAAACCAGAAAAATTGCAATAATGAGGTAGATTGGATTTTCCCTATACATGAGTTAACTACTCCCAGGAACAGCTTATTACCAAGTACCTATTTTCATCCTATCCCTGACTATAGGCTCTAAACAGTAAGTCAAGAAGAAAGGAAGACCCTCTGATACCACTTTGTAATGTCACGATTCTGGAAGCCACCGAAAGGCGCCCCGTACCTAGTTGTTCACATGGCCTCAAGCGCATTTCCCCGAACGCCAGAGGATGCCGACTAGCAGTGAGGGCCTTGGGGTAATAGTGGGGAAACTATTCCCTCATTGACAGAGTACACAGCGGAAGTAAACAGATACATAAAAGAGTGGAAGTAGTAATAATATCATACAAAAATAAATAGCAGAAGATTGATAAAATAAACTGGAGCACGTATATAAAATGATGCATGATACATATGTCTAGGAAAACAGTGAAACAAAGCACAATACTGAAATACGATACTAAACCAAGTACAAAATAAAAACAATAATCATCTCCACAGCATCGCAAGCCTAAGCTTGGTCTCATGCTCTCCATCTCCACAGCATGTCAGGTACCTGAAGTAGAAGGGCACTTTCCCTTATCTATACCTGCAACAACACAATTTGTTTGGGCCAAAAAGAATGTCCCAAAAAGGGTGTGAGACTAAATCCCATTAGGCAACCACCATGGGATTTGTGCCTAATAGTCTGTGAGTATATGGCAAGTAAAGTATAGAAGACAGTAAACAAGGAAATACTCAGCAGTAAACAATCCACAATTTCAAAGCATTAAAATTACCACATAACATGAAATAACTAATCAAACAGATAAACACAATAGGTAAACCTCTGGGAAGTACCCACAACATATCCCTTCTAGTCCTACTTATCAACACAAGCAAGAAGCTAAACACAAGGTAACCCTCTAGGAAGTACTCACCGCCTATCCCCTCTGGTCCTACCTAACAAGTACAAGCAACCCTCTGGGTAGTACACTCAGTCTAACCCCTCTGGTTCAGCTTAAGCATAGACTCTCTGAGGAAGCACTCACCATCAATTCCCCTCATAGTCTTGTAAAATTACTAAAGGTGCTCTAGGGAATCACTTACATCACATTCCCTCTGTGTCCCACGTTGATGAACTATAAACACTGTGAGGAAGCACTCAATGTCAATTCCCCATGTGGTCTCGCATCGTAATAAGAAAAGACACTCTGGAGAAGCCCTCAATATCCATTCTCTGTATGGTTTATACACCAGGTTCTCACGACCATGTGTAAGTCAAGAAAGTGTAGCAATGCGTATCGGCCAAGGTAAAACTCAAGAACTACTTGGCTATAATTGTACAGCATAATAGAACCATAGTCACACCATCCTACAATACTAGGCATGGAAAGTAAATAGTAGCCTAACAGGAAACTAGACCCAAAGGTCAAAATAGGAAAAACATGCATGGTCAATACATCCAAAGCAGAGTAATTCACCCTATTCATAGTCAAATATCATCTACTTAGGCATACCAGCATAGTAGACAAACAATAGGGCTAAAATGGTAAACGTGCAATACCCCGTTCACAGGTATTGGGAAAATTTTCATATAAAACTCAAAGACTTTCAACAGAAAGGCACATACCACCTACCTCGGGGTTGGGAGATTGATATATGTGAACCTCGAGGCTTGAATCACCCAAGAACATCGTATATTGATGCAATTACAATGCAAACGATAGTGTTTGATTTGGAGGATAGATGCTCGCTTGAGGGTTTGTCGAAGATCTGCGGTCGTATGGAGCTCTCGGTCAAATGAGACATAAAAGGAGAGATCTCTCGCGACTAGACGTGACCCTGGTGCGTTTAATGAAAAAAAAGTAAACAGTGTGTACTTTTTAAGTATATGGAGTGTACTCTCCATTTCCTTACTCCACTTTAAGAGGCCTCCAGGTCACCCTCACATGGCTGTGTGTATGGCCGCTACACGGAAAGCACACGGCTACCCGCGGTAACCGAGTACATGGTGTGTACTCGTAAAGTACACAGTGTGTACTTCGAAAATTTCCAGAAAACCCTATTTTCTTCAAAAAATACTAGAAAAGGAAAACAAACCTGAAAAGAAGGTTTGGGTTCTTACACTATTAGAATTGTATTCAAAAATCTGAGAGAATTATATTTGAAAAACTATGATAATTGGATTCAAAATTCTGAGAGAATCTAATTTGAGAAATTCTGATAATCAAATTCGAAAATCTGAGAGAATCATATTTGAGAAATTGTGAGAATTGGATTTTAAATTCTGAGAGAATGATATTTGAGAAACTATAATAATTGGATTCAAAATTCTGAGAGAATCGAATTTGAGAAATTCTGATAATCGAATTCGAAAATCTGATAGAAACATATTTGAGAAATTGTGAGAATTGAATTTCAAATTCTGAGATAATTTGACTTGAGAAACTATGTGAATATGATTATAAGTATGGGTCCAATTTATTTTATTGTTTCTAGTTTCTATTCGGACTTAGGGAAAAAATTAGACATATTTAGAAAACAACATAAAAGGGATTAAAGAACATGAGTCTGATTATTATCAGACTTTCATAAGTTTAGGTAAAATTTCTTATAGTAAAGAAAATAATATTAATGGAGATAAATTTTTTCTTTCCAAAACAAAAGGAATGAGAAAATTTATAAAGAAACTTTTGAATCAATAATAGTAAAAATCATGAAACCTCCTTTTTTATCCCAAGACACCAATACTAGATTCATAAATCATGATACATATTTGTAATTCCAGGATTTAATACCCACTTAGAGGAATGATATTATCATATCAATTCCTCTCACATTTCTATAGTAACCCAGAAATTCCCATGATTATGTAGGATCTCATCCTCATTGACAACACATCCAGGTGGTGGTTCCTCACCTAAAACACTTTCCCTTAGGACCAAGCCTTCAAGATCCAAAATTTTTATCCTCTTAACTTGATAAAAATTTGATAATGTCACTTATAAATCCGTAAGAAAAGTTTAATCAAGACATTCTTAAAAATATAGATGCATTTTAAAAAAAGAGTGGTAAATTATCACTCACAATTGGCTTCCTGGACTGCTTGAACCTGCATCTTCCAACTCATTGCATCATCCACTACTTTTTTTCCTAGTAATATAAGAAATCTCAAAGTCAAAATACTAAAGAAATTAAATCCATCTTCACTACTAAAGATTTAAGCCACAGTCATTGAATATCTATTTAAGGATTGTATGTTCTATGTATATTACAAACCCTTATTCTTGAAATTAATGTCCCTAGTATCACATGACATGTATGACCACTGCTAACTAAAGGTTGTGTGATAGGTAATTATACTCGTGGTGCCTCAACTAGTGATACCCATATGCCACAACTCACCCCACTTTCATCAAAACTACTCCCAGCCCGATGTTTGATGAATCACAATAAAATGTATAGCCTCTTCTTTGATTTGGTAAATTTATGATCGATGTTTAGGTAAACCTTATTTCAACTCCTAAAAGTCCTTATCATAAGCTTCAGACCATGTAAAAATTTATCCTTTCTTGGTCAATCATGTAAGTGGTGCAACAAGGAATGAAAATTTTTGGATGAAATTATAATAGTAACTGGATAGCCCTAATAAACTTTTTATCTCAATATTCTTGGGATAATCCAAAGAAACAGTAGCTATTGCCTTCTCTAGATCCATAGATACCCATGTCTCATTTAGAAGTGACCCAAGAAGTGAACTTTATCGATCTAAAAGTTGAATTTTGTGATATTTCTATATAACTTATGCTCACTCAGTGTACTTAGTATGATGTCAAGGTGTTTTGAATGATCATGCCAATCTTGAGAGCATGCAAAGATATAATCCACAAAAACAACCATAAATAAATCTAGGTATTCATGGAAAACCCAATTCACCATGTTCATAATGAAATATGCTATATTTTCTAGAATTAATGACATAAATAGATACTTGTACAATCCATAACTACTCTAGAATGGTGTACATGGTATATTCAAGGACCTAACTCGCACCTGCTGGTAGAACGATCTCAAAAAAATCTTTAAAAATACCCTAGATCTTTAGAGATGATCAAAGAGATCATTTATTTAAGGGAGTGGGTGTCGCTTCTTAATATTAAATTGATTCAACTCTCAGTAATCCATAGACAGCCTTAAATATTATCTACCATCATGGAAAAAATAACAAGTTAACCCAAAGTTGAATTACTGGGTCATATCAAACCTTTAGATTCCAGGTCCTCTAACTACATTTTGAGTTCCAAAAGCTTGGTAATATATATCATGTATAGGGGAATAGATACTGGCTCTTCACCTAGAACAAGCTCAATGGGTAACTCTACCTATTTATAAAGAGGTATCCCTAAAAATTCATCAAGAAATACATCTCTTTATAGGTCCACCACTAGAGGAAAAATAGTCTATTGTACTCCTAAATCATCCAAAAAATAATTTGAAATCTGGGCTAACAGACTAGCTAATCCGTGATGATCATGTCTAGCTCAACTTTCTAGAACATACCATTCCCCTTCATAAATGTAGCTAACACCCTTGGGTGATTAGAAAACACCCTCCAGTGATAACAATCAATATAGGCTCAATATGAGACTAAACAATCTATCCTAAGAATTACTTCAAAATCCATTATCTCAATGATAAAAAAGGTTCTATTAGAAATGATAACCACCAATCTCAAGGGGACACTACTTGCATTGGAAAACACTTTAAGACTGTACTCACAATGTATTATCTAGCTACATTACCCCGTAAAATTTCTGAATCTCAAGTAAAATAATATCATTTAAAGCCACCAATAAGAATGAATGTGAACTACAAGTATTAAATAAATAAGATACTAAGGTAAATATTACTAAGATTGTTCCCCATACTATAGATGGTTTAGAACTCTAGTCCTCGGATATTTGATGCACCACATGTAACTAGCTAGATCCACAACCATAAGTAATATCCTAACTACCCTAAGTAGGTCCTATCTACTAGTGTTATAAATAAAAAGTCCAGATTAATTGATCACAACCACTACCTCAATCTGTTCATCCAGTAGTATTCTAGCTTCCTACCTTACATGAAGTTGTTGATCCCAATCCATAACCTAGAGTTGGTGCATATCCTCTCTCGTTAGGAATTGAGAGAAAGTTCCTATAGAATCTATGAATATTGATAATTCTTTCACAAACTCAATAATGCACTAGATCTCTATCACACTAAGGCTTCATGTATCCTTGCCTTACACACTGATGGAACACCATAGAACTACCAGTCCAAATACTCTGACTACCACTATCCTGATGAGAAACATAAAAATATCATTTCCTACTACTGGATGAACCACTTACTTATCTAGGTACTGAACCACTATGCCTTGTGCATTCATCTTCTCTCAAATTATTCTCAAAGATAAGGACTTGATTCACTATCTCAGATATGGTAGTGAGTCATAAGACATTCACATGAGATCAAATGGAATACTTGAGCCCATCCAAAAAATGTCTCACCCTGGATAGCTTAACACCAATAAGAGTATGTGTGAATCATTGGAGCTTGGTGAAACAATCTGAGTATTTTATAATTGACATAGCTATTTATTCTAGATGCATGAACTCCCTTTCTCAATCAGCTCTCAATGTTATTGGAAATAAGTAATCATAGAAACAGGTCTACAAATATCTCCAAACCACACCCCATTTTTATCAGCTTAGGTTAGAACATACCACCATATCTTAGAAGATCCTCTAAGCTTGTAAGTTATGATCTTCACTCTCCTCTTAGGGTGCATTTCCAAATTCATGAAGATTGAGAGTATAACTTCTAAACAAGATTTTCCAACCTATGGATAAACTTCCCCAAAAAAAATTAGTGGGTGATGCTACTAGAATTCCCTGGTCAAATCTAACATAGACTATTCTAGTCATGGTGCCCCCTCCATGTGTTGTACAAGATATATAATACTCTCTTGAATCTAAGAATCGGTGCCCAGTCCAAGTATAATTGGTGGTACTATAGGGGCTACTTCAGGTGGAACTATAGGTAGTTCAGTTCCCACAGCCTTGGTAGGATGATATTCACCACCTTCATGGTGCTCAACCCAAGTCCTTAGTGGAGGAATATATCTATAATTTCAAGCACACACCTCATAAATGAGATACAAGGCCTAAAAGATATTACATATAGAGAAACTAAATAGTGAAATCCTTACTGAAAGAGACACACCAACCCCTACCTACTTATCATGATAGATCTAAAGGTAAGTGTTTAATCTATAAAGAAGATATAAAAGTTTTAAATCATAATGTTCTATTATATGGGAGTCAATTGAAAGTTATAGAGAAAAATTTACTTTAAGTTTTAATAGGTATACCTATTTAATAGAAACCATTTCTTTAAAGAGCTACAATTTTTATAAGTTTATATATATATATATATCATGGTCCAGTTAGATAAATTATCATTCCCAATTTATGAAGACCTAATATTTATAAGCTATAATTATCACTTCATGTAACTACAACAAACCTTATAAGTTATATCATTTCATAAGATGAAGAAATTATACATAGGATGGTTCAATTATATGGATCTCAATTCTTAATTTATAGAGGCGCAAAATTTATAAATCATAATTGAAATCCATTAAATCATAACAAAATAATATTTTAACTAATGTAACCAAAGTTACATGGATTAAACATGTCATAAATAGTTAGTTATGGTTCCCCCATAGAGCTATATAGTAAAACACAGTTTAGGTTGATGAAAACACTTTAAGTAACCAATTATTTCCTCCTTTTTCCTACAAGAAACATTAGTAATTACATATACAATAATCAACCCACATATAATAGGTGATATGAAATCAAGCAATGAGATATTCATGACATGTCAAATGCATGAAATTTAAATCCCTAAGTGCCTATGATGATCCATGAGCTAATGATTCCTTTATTTAAAAGTCCAAAGGGTAAAGTCCATAATTAGGACAATGTAAAGCATGTGAGTCACCCAATGGTGAAATAATTAAACTATAATAGGTGAAAACTATAACAATGTGTCCCTTACCTGGAAACCTGGTGTTTCCCCTATGTGTGGGTTAGAACTCCCAAGCATGGATTACTACCAAATTTTAAAACTCCCTGATCTCATGTCCACCAACCCAAAATAGTAATAAAATGTAAAAAGAGCACCGATACCACTTTGTGAAGACCCAGACATAGTTCACTCATAAGTAACTGAACTTAGTTGGCCACATTCCCTCAAGTGCGCCTCCTTGTATTCTAAAGGTTGTCGACTAGTAGTGATATTCTCATGTGGTATAGTGGGAAGAATATAACCTCTTTATTAGAGTACAACAAAATGGAAAATAAGAATAAATTAGTAGAAATAATAATGATGTAGTGAATTAAAAAAATATATATGATAATAAAAGACATAAAATAGTAAACTGGATCATATACAGATGATTTCATGTTAATACAAAGATGAAACTGACATACATAAAATAAGACATACATATAGTACAAGTATAACTAAAAAGGAAAAGGAAAAAAAATAGTTAGATCCATGATAATTCATAGCACTGGATCAGTAATCATCTCTCAAACTTCATAATAAAAGAAATCAAGCATCCATAGTTGGACACTTCCCTTTATCCTTGCATGCATCTATGAAGTCTATCTGGGTACCAAATGGAGACCTTAACAAGATGTGAGTAAAAAGTAGTAGGCCACCACCAATATTGTCTATAATAAATAAAGTCTAAGAATAAAAATTATATAGTGTGTCAAAATTATAAAATTAAAATAGATTATTAAATATAATTTTGGAAACTATAAAGTGGGAGTGAACCAATAAATACAACCAGCTTTAGCCTAAGACATATATCTTTGAACATAAGATATGTAGTCATCCAAGACCCAAAGAACATAGACAATGCATTATCATTGAGTATAAGGAGAAACTCCAAGGTAAAATCGAGATAATATTGACTAGAATCAATGGATATCATCTATGGAATTTTGTGTTCAGGGACATCAAGACAAATCCTAGGAGTTCACCCCAGAATTCTAATTTTTGGAGTCTACATATGAAATTTAGGTGTCAATTTTAGGAATTCAGGAATCTAATACATTTAATGAGTGTAATTATGGTGTACCACTTGGAAGTCACATCAACGAATCAAGTTTCAACCAATGATTTTTCTTAATGAATTCTAGGTCGAGAATCTAACTCTTACTCAAGGCAGCCCACGCCTATAATAGCATCATCAAGGTTTATAATAATAAGTAAGCATTTCATTTAATAATTTAACATAGTACATTCCTTTATAAATGATCAAGTGGACCAAGGGTAATTATCAATACCATGTAACTAGTAAATTCAATCATTTAACTCATTCACTTTACAAATGTCAAACCAAACACACTCGGGATGTGTTTGGGTTAAAATCCAGAATGTATGTTAATAGAATTTAAACTATAACACCCTAAGGGGTGGTCTATATTAATGACTTAAACCTCAAATGATGTCAAGGGTTTCCTAATACATCTAGTTCAAATTTTAGATAACAATTTAAAGGCTTATTAATTTTAGGATCAACACATGAAAAGTAGGGTACAATGCAATGGTGATAATTTATAAACCTTGAGAATTTTAGGGAAAATTACAAGACCACCTACCTTATACTGGTAGTAGACTCTTCATCTAGAATCAGTCTCTGATTTAGGATGGAATAATAGAAAATTTAAAACTCAAAAAATTACCTAAAAATGTGGTATATTAGATCCCATGAAGATAACAATGAAGACGATGAAAGAAAAATGAGAAAAGAAGGTGATGAGGTCTTAATATACCAGAGGGATCCAATATAATGAATGGAACTTAAATCAAATCTCAATTGGAGTAGATCTAAAGGAGTATAGGGGAGGTAAGATAAGATCTCTTGGGAAGCCTTCTGTGTGCAAATGGGAGGAGAAGAAGAAGGTAATAAGGGTTAAGGGAAACAGGGGGGAAATGGTAAAATCACACTTTTTAAAGGGACACTCAGTTTGGTTGCATGGTTAGAAAAACTGTGTGCCAACTATGATCACTACACTTCCCATGAACTGACATCTCACATGATCAATGCACATAGTTAACCATATTATGTGCACATTGTGTGTGGCTATTATCCATGTTCAATCCCCTCATATGGTTCATGCGTGTGGTTAGAGAACCCATGCGAAAACCATGTGTGATGACTCTACAATAAATTATAGTTTTTTCATACTTGTGCATACTCTATTTCAAAGTTTACTTAATTTTTATCCTTCTTGATCTAGTCCACATAGTTAGACAAAAAATACGCCAATTGTGCACCTTAGTCTGTTTCTCAAAAAACTAGAACTCCAAGCTCAGAACCAGGCCTGAAAACTCCCTAAATCTTCATTATCACATTGAGAACTTCTATTTAGATGATTTTATAGGTTTATAATTGAAAAATGAATCTATACCATAATTAAAAATATTATCATGCATTAATAATGATGATAATGAATCCTCATTTTCCAATATAATCCTTTACATGGAAAACCCTTCGTTATCTACAAATTTTGACATTACAACCATTATATCTAACGTGGTAAATAGGGATTTATTTTGACTATTAGTTAAAACCTTCATATTCCATTCCCAAGATTTCATTTTCTAGTATATATTTATTGATTTTTTATTTTTATTTTTATTTTATCATCTTAAGTTCTTTTCTTTTGAAATTTTAGAATTTAGAGAGATAATGGGTGTCTCAAGGTGGGTGCAAAGTCAGTAAAAATGAAAAAAACCCAACCATGTGTGGGTCTATAGTATATTTTAGTGTAGTTTACATGATTAACACATGGTTTTCCAAATCATGTGGACAAAACACGGGACTCCAAAAGGCATGTCCAGTGCCAACCACGTGGTTAGTGCATGGTTTGGAAAACCATGTGGTTTTCTAGGTTCGTTAAAAATGTGAAATTACAAAATTTACCCTTATTGTTTAAACACACCTAAGCCTTTTTGTACCCTGATTCTCAAAATCTACAAGACCCTTGTGTAATGAGGCCCTCTATCCTTTCATATTCACTCTATTTTTTGGATTTTTTATCTAGAATCATCAAGAGAACTCCAAGTAAATGAACCTCTCATCTTCCTTAGCCATAATATCTCATTATTTTTGTTTTTCTTTCTCCCCAATGGATATGGAATCATAGGGTCTATGTTTCCCAATTTTTAAGTATTTTATTTTGGGGTTTATGGATTCTAATTTTTGGTGAAGGATCTTTCCTCCTTTATTGTGTGGATTCTCACCTTTGGGGAGTGTTTCCGTCAAATTAAGGTAGGTGGTTTCATGCATATTATTTGTTGGTTGAACATTTTGTGCATAATCCATAAAATTTAGTTTTCAAAATGTTTTAGAAGTATGAAAGTCATTATTTTAGAATATTTTTACAAATAAAGCGATGTTTTCCCCTTTATTGATCGTGGATGCTTTAATTCATTTGTAAAACATATTTATATGAAATTTCAAGGATTCTTATTAATTTTTTTTATTAAATGGGTTTGAATAATGGTTTTTTAAATTGTATAAACTTCATGGTAAACCCCAGGTACTTGGGTATGGAATCCTATTTCAATGTATAAAGGATCTTTCCCACTAGTTTAGTGTGTTTCTATGACTAGTGAAGTAGTGTTATTGGGTATGATTAAACCCTAGTTAATGGCTAGTTTGAGGAAATTGTGTCCTCTTTCCACTAATTGGGTGACCCATAGAGTGAAGTAATATAGTTAATAAACCTTGACCTTAGTGATCTTAGGGAATATTCCCATGTTTATTTTTTTAAAATTTTTGGTTTTTATATATTTTATTTACTTTTTTTACTCTATAAAATAACTATTCTATTTTACCTATTTTCACTAAAAATGTTCAATTCTTTTATTTATTTACTTTAAAACTAGAATGGTTGGGATTTTTTTTAAAAAGGGATTCTCATATAACCCTTTATGGGATATATCATGAACTAACCCTAGTTGGCCCTAAACCGGCCACTTGATCCAATCTGCAACAAGGCCTGAGAGGCATTCCCGATCCTCCCGAGCTGGCGACAAGCTCCATGGCATCGACAGAGACGATGAGAATGATTTTTCTCAATAAAAATAAATAAAATTAGAGGAAATAATAAAGAGAATCCCAGAATAAATAAACCAAACAAACAACTAAACAAGAACTGAAGAATATAAAACTAACCAAAATCAATGTCTGAACAAACTCTGTGTGACCCCATAGGTCACTCTCTGACTCAATGATCAAGCATCTCCCAAGGCGATCACACCCAAGATAGAACCTACAAAAGAACTAAAAATATAAAAGAACTATAAGTGTGAGTATTAAAACTCAGTAGGCTAGCCCGATATCTATTCCTAATGCACTACCTTTAAAATAAAAGAAACATCATTTCAATTTTGAACTACAATTTATAAAAGTAATTTTTCTTAAATATTTTACTTAAAAACAAAGTATGAACCATTTCCCTTAACCATTTTAAAATCTAGATTATTTTCATTAGTTTCAATGACATTTTCATAGGGAAAGTGGTGTCAACGTTTTCATATTTATACAAAGAGGATAAAACACTTTAATTTGAAAATAATTTCTAGAAACCCAATAAAAACTAGCTCACCACTTTCAAAGAAAAACAATACACAAAAATTCACAATAGGAATCACACAGCAAGGGAAATTTAGGTATAAATACAAGCATCATAATCACTACTGCAAGCAACAAAAGCCAAAATCCATGGGTGAACCTAGGAGATCAAGAATAATCCAGAAGACACCAATACAGGAGACATCATCCTCGTTGACATGTCACACACGAAGAAATCAAAACAGTCGAACACTCTGCCATCCTTTCTCAGACAGGTCGAGGGAAAACCCTATAGCAATAAACCCAATACATCCACCTACTATGGGCCACTGGTCAGTACCATAACCTATTAATATGGAAATCATTCTCAGAATATTCTCTCAATATGCCAGATTCCCATGTCTCAAGTATTTAGAAATGGGGTGAGCCAACTGATTCCATCCGAGCACCCAATCACAGTATATATAATAGTAATAATGCACAATAGGTCTCACCCCGATTCTCCCCTAGGACCATTATCATGTCTTAAAATATAACAATTAAAAAGAGTTAAAAGTTAAGAACCCTAACAATGGATCCTGATAATCCCCAACAAGGACCTCCCACTCATTGCATGCAATCGAGTCATAGGAAACACCCAACAAGGTTTTTCATAATAAATATTTTTCACAAATTTCACGAAATGGAAAAATGGGCCCTTAAACATTCACAAACAAATCTTTACCTAAAAATGCAAACTCTTTTTCAAAATTGGTGTCAAGAATTCTATTTCCACTCGAAACATTTATAAACATTTTTCAAAACATTCCTTTCACGCATTCAAACAAAACCATTTTACACAAACATGCTAAAAGGACCACAATTCAACATTTCACGTCAATATATTTAAAAGCCACAAGTATTCCTTTTAATTTAAAATCAATTAAAAAAATTTTTTCGTAAAACTCACGTTTACCAACACACACATGAACTTTTTATAAAGGGGTGAAAACACACTAAAACACCTTGAAAACTAAAAAACATTTCTTTATAAATCTCAAACCATTTTTAAAACCATATAAGGAATCCACAAAACAACATTTTGCATAATGATGACACGTTAATAAATCCAAATCCGCCATTTTTTTAATCACACTTAACCCATAAAATCCAACTGATCATTTTATATATATAAAAAAAAGAAAGAACAAGGCATTAAATATTTATTAAAAAAATTCTATTTAATACAAAAAAAAAGGAATAAACATCAATTGAATTCCATAACTTTATTCCATTTGTTGAACTATATTTAAAAGACCATGATTCATGTGATAATTTTCAATGAAAATTTAATTAGACAAGCAAGGTGTACAATTTTAACAAGACTAAGCAATTCAACACAAAACATGGTATATAATATAATTTTAAACACCATATAATTATTCGAGGGATCAAACAATAAAATTCAGAATTCATAGGAGGTGAAAATATAATGAAATGATGAATCTAAAACTAAAAGGTACGTGCAAAGGGAAACCTACCTCGGAACCAAGGCGTGACAAAACAACGTGTGTCTGAAACCATGTGGTAAGATCTAATGCCCTACATATTAAATATCAAGGACTCAAAACGCACTAAGATCCCCAAATAGAGTATGAAAAAACAAAAGGTGGGAAGAAAACGCATCGGTGAAGGGTCACAGCGGCTGTGAATGCCAAGTGGGAAGGTCGTGGCACCGGTTGGACTCTCCAAAAGATGGGGGAGGTGTGATGGTGTACAATTCACAAGTAAGGAAGGTAAGCTGGTTATATCGGTTGTTGGTAAGGGAGAGGTTGGATGCACCACTAAGCAGGAGGGAAGACAGGGTTCACGTCGTTGGGAGCAGGAGGTCAAGGGGTCATTCGACCGGAGTGGGGCAGAGGCATTGGGAAGCAGGGGGTCTGAGGGGTTTTGGGGTGTATTGTAAGGGAGCCCAATGGATGTGGCTAGATAGGAAAGGGGGTGGCGGCCTGTCATGCTGGGAGAAACAGGAGTGACCCGAGGGGGCTGTGGAACCAGCTACGCACTGAGCAGGAGGATCGAGGGGGGTTCAGTCGGTGTTGGTCGTGCCGATAGGGAGAGGTGGTCCAAGGGTCGGAGAAGGGAAGTGCTACAGGGGGAGGCTGATGGAGAGGCGCTGGATGAAAGGGAGGATTCGGCCAGGTCATGCAATAAAGGAAAGGTAGTTCATGTCTGGGAAGCAAGAGGAAGGTTGGGTTGTAGGGGCATTTCTGATAGGGAGCGCGACAGGGAGGTGGTTGGGGTCTGGGTCATGTCGTACACATACATAATAAGGGGGGATCTAATTAGAGAGAGAGTATAAATTAGGGTTTTAATTATTATTATTATTTATTTTCTCTTATTAAATCCTTACCATTTAAATAATAATAATAATAAGGATAATCATAATAATAATCATAATCATAATCATAATCATAATGATAAAATAAAAATAATCATGGTATTCATATAATTTTAATAATAATAAAAATTATTAACAATAAAAAATTTAAACGACGCAATTAATTTTTGTTTTAATTACAAAAATAAATTATTTTTATTTTCCAATAACGGACGGGATGCGCAGTTACCCGGGTGGACCATGTGGGGTTTCCAAAATGCACTGCGCTTGTGCACCCAATGGCGTCGACTCAAAAAAATGAACGTTTTGACATAATCTCAAAAAAATCATCCGGAACTCAACCTGAACCCCACAAAAAATATTTAAGGCCAAAGAAATTATAAAATATAACAATTACTTAGGTCAGGGTGTGACAATTCTCCACACCATAATGTTTTCCATCCTCAGAAAGCCACAACACTATCCAGAAGATCGATCAACACCTAAGGATTCCACATAAACACAATCCAAACTCTTAACCCAAAGACATTCCAATGACCACCAACAGGATTCAACCTCAATGCCTAAAACAGATCTTCAGCAGAGGGGAGGCCTGAATAGACTCCCCACCATAAGAATTCAACTAGCCTCTAATAATGACTGAAGATAAAAACTAAAGGGACTCCTGGTGGGTCTCCCCACCATAAAGAATCATCCTAAAAGTATCCAAATAGAAAAAAACTGACTTAGACTAGAACCAAGCCTTACTCAACCTAAAGGAAATACAGCAAGAACACTTAAACCACTCACTCTTGTCCAAAAGGGATAAGAGATGAACCAAAAAATCCATAAGAACCAAAATTCTCACCCCACAGGAAGGGAGGGAGGGCTTGAGGATTGGATCAATGAAACTACAATGGACAAATACTCATGACTTACCACTTTGGGATGGATATAAACCGAAGCCGCAACTTATTCACATGAGTGGGCCACACAAGGACACTGAACAACAACCCGCATAAAAAAAGCACAATTACTAACATTACATGAGGGATAAGTCCATTGTGCTCTTTGAGACAAGAGAAGATTTACAATGATAGAGAAACCACAATAGAAACACTAAAACTACCTCACCGAAATGATAGAGGTGAAACTTTAACCAGACTCCTTAAAATTCCCCAGGGTTCCTTACTTTGCACCAACTTCACTCCAAGGCCTTTTGGATAGAACTATGATGGATGAAGTATCTTCTGACTCGCAGTCAGGTTTTGAAAATCCTAATATGAAACTTACATCTTTTGATCTGACAAATGAAAGGATGGATTTTTGAAATGAAACCCACATTGGCATTGAAAACCATAGTTCATCAAAAGACCCACGACATTCCTATACATTTCAAAACCCAAAATAACATATTTACAAGTGTCACAATAATAGATACCTTACACTGGAAGGAAACATACACAAGAAACTTTAAAGAAAAACCCTATATCACCTCACTTCTAAGAACTTCCTCCACGATGCTTTCTAACAATTCCCTGACAGAATCATTGTAAGTGTCCCAAACATCTGCAAGCATGATAGGGCTTAAGAGTACTTGGGAAGGATGACCTATTGGGACCCAGATTTCTACACTAATAGAACATGAGTATCTATCACTCTAAAGAGGTTGATGAAAGATCTCGAGGCCTTTTGATTCCACAACATACTCCCTCGACTTTTGATCACTTACTCATCTCCTTTCCAGAATCTTTACCACTACTCCTAGGGATTGAATAAGGGAGGACTACTTTGAGCACTCCCACCATAACGGCTTCAACATGGAAATATTGTCTCTCCACATCGGCAAACAATGTTAGTTTGGATGATGACACCATTGATTATAGATTGAGATAGAGACCGGCCTCGAAATTTCAAGACTTTAGGGAGTCATCTGTGGCATACCCTAAATCATAAGGGATTAGCTTCATAAAGTGCTGAAAATATTCCAACATGGATCTGTCACCCTATTGTAGATAAAACATATCCATCCTCTTTCTCACCCTTTCTTCCTCAAAGAAAAACTAACGAATGAACAAAGCCTTGAAAAAATCCCAAGTAAGCTCTTGATAGGGCTTGTTCCGAGACACTGACTTCCACCACATCTGCGGTGAGCCTTCAAGCATGAAGGTTGCAAACTTAACCTTCAAAGACTTGGAAAACTCAATGAGGTTAGAGTCCCTTTCAATATTTTTCATCCACTCCTCCATTACGAAAGGGTATTCTTGACCATAAAAGAGAGGTGTATCTATCTTCTGAAACTCAAGCATAAAATCCTTAGGTTGATCAATCAAAATACGATCACCCAACGAAGCTTCAACGAGGAAACTGCTGGACAAGAAAAGTAAAGAACCCAATAAAGGACATCTTGATAAATAAAAATCCTCAAAATCAAACACTACATAGGTGACAAGCTCAAAACATAAGAAAATAAGCTATCATAACATCAAAACTTTCATTTTGAAAACATATTTAATTTAAAACAAGCTTGGTGGTTTAAACCCTTACCTTTGGTGTTCTTTAGAGTCTCACCCACATGCATGTTTCCTTTCCACCCTAGGTATCCATCCACCATACCAGATATCTATTCATATTCCAACATACCACTATGCATGTGAGCACCCCTAGGAACACCAAGGTCAAAACAAAACAGCCTCATTTTCTGAAAACAAATCATTCATGCCATTTATTTTTAAAAAAATCCCCAAATTAAACATGTCATTTCAAACAACCATTTTTCAAAACCAACTTTTTCTGATTCAAACAACTTTTAGAAATCAAAGGATATCCAAAATAACTCAAATAGGGAACTAGTGTTAGTGGTTGACTTGACCATATGGTTGGGAGCCATATTCCAAACACATCACCGGCATGGAGATCCTTTTAGGAAAATGCCTCTAACTCCACATGTCCTGCCAGGCTGTGCAGGCTCACAAGGACTATTATCCCAACTCCCTTTGTCACATCCCAATCAAAAAAAATTCGATAAAAAACCCAAAAACTAATTAAACCAGACATCCCAAGGAAACCTGAGGATCAGAATGATCAAGAGTTCACGACATTATTCCCATACCTACCCCTCGAGTTCCAAAAATCCTACTCCTTCTACCTTGACATTCCCAAATACCAAAGGGAGATATAAAAATTAAGGTCCAGTAAGAGATGACCTCCTATGATACCATTTTATCATGAACTAACCTAGGTCGACCTTGAACCAGTCACCCGAGCCAATCTGTGGCAATTCTCAAGAGGTGTTCTCAATCCTCCCAGGTTGGCGACAAGCACAAGGGAATCAACAGAGATGATGGGAATGATTTTGCACAGTACAAATAAATAAAAGAAGAGGAAATAATAAATATCATCATAGAATAAATAAAACAGACAAACAATTAAACAAGAACTGAAGAATATAAAACTAACCAAACTCGACGTCTAAACTAACTCTATGTGACCTCGTGGGTCACTCTCCGAATCAATGATCAAGCATCACCCAAGGTGAGTGCACCCAAGATGGAACCTGTAAAAGAACTTAAAACAGAAAATAACTATAAGAGTGAGTATTAAAACTTAGTAGGATATCCTGATTTCTATTCCCAATTCACTACCTTTAAAAGAAAAGAAACATCATTTCAAGTTTGAACTACAATTTATAAAAGTAAGTTTTCCTAAATATTTTACTTAAAAACAAAGTATGAACCATTTCCCTTAACCATTTTCAAATCTATATTCTTTTCATTAGTGTCAATGACATTTTCAAAGGGAAAGTGGGGTCTACATTTTCATATTTATACAAAGAGGATAAAACATCGTCATTTGAAAACCATTTCTAGAAACCCAATCAAAATAAGATCACCAATTTTCAAGAAAAACAATAAACAAAAATGAACAATAGGAATCACATAGAAAGGGAAATGTAGGTATACATACAAGCATCATAATCACTACAGCACGCAACAAAATCCAAAAATACATGGGTGAACCTAGGAGATCAAGAATAATCTAGAAGACACCAATACATGAGACCTCATCCTCGTTGACATGTCACACATGATGAAATCAAAACGCTCAAATTCTTGGCAATCCTTTCTCAGGAAGGCCAAGGGAAAATCTCATAGCAATAAACCCAATACATCCACTTATTATGGGCCACTGGTTAGTACCACAAACTACCAGTGCGTAAATAATTCTCAGAATATTCTCTCAATATGCCAGATTCTCGTGTCTCAAGTATTTAGAACGGGGGTGAGCCAACTGATGCTAGCTGACCACCCAATCATGGTATATATAATAGTAATAACACACAACATGTCTCACTCTGAGTCTCCCCTAGAACCATTCTCATGCCTTAAAATAGAATAATTAAAAAGAGTTCCAACTAAAGAACCCTAACAATGGATCCTAAGAATCCCCAACAAGGACCTCCACCCATTGCATGAAATCAAGGCATGGGAAACACCCAATGAGGGATTTCAAAATAAATATTTTTCAAAAAATTCACAAAATGGTCAAATGGGACCTTAAACATTCACAAACAAAACCTTACCTCAAAATGAAAACACTTTTTCAAAAGTGGTGTCAAGCATACTATTTCTACTCAAAACATTTATAAACATTCCTTTCACACATTCAAACAAAACCTTTTTATACAAGCATGCCAACCGAGCCATAATTCAACATTTCACATCAACATATTTAAAAGCCACAACTATTCCTTTTAATTTAAAATCATTTAAAACATTTTTTTCGCAAAACCCGTGTTTACCAACACACACATGCACTTTTTATAAAGGGTTTAAAACGCACTAAAACACCTTGAAAACAGAAACACATTTCTTTATAAATATCAAAACAATTTTGAAACCATATAAGGAATCCCCAAAACAACATTTTGCATGATTCTGACACATTAATAAATCCAAATCCACCATTTGTTAAATCACACTTAACCCATAAAATTCAACCAGGCATTTTATATATGCATATATATAAAAGAAAGCACAAGGCATTAAATATTTATCAAAAAAATTTCTATTTAATACAAAAAAAAGGTATAAACATAAACTATATGCCTTAACTTTATTCTAGTTGTTGAACCATGTTTAAAATATCACAATTCATGAGTGAATTTTCAATAAACAATTAATTAGACAAGCAATGTGTACACTTTTAACAAGACAAAGAAATTCAAAACAAAACATGGTATATAATATAATTTTACACACCATATAATTATTAGAGGGGTTAAACAATAAATTTCATAATGAATATAAGGTGAAAATATTTTGAAACGATGAGTCTAAAACTAAAAAGGTTTGTGCAAGGGGAAACCTACCTTGGAACCAAGACGCGATGAAGCAATGCACGTCTGAAACCACGTGGTAAGGTCCAACGCCCTACATATTAAATATCAAGGACTCAAAACAAACTAAGATCCTTAATTAGAGTATGAGAAACCAAAAGGTGGGAAGAAAGGGCACCGTCAAAGGGTCGTAATGGCTGCATGCAGCAAGCGGGAAAGTCATGGAGCTGGATGGACTCACCAGAAGAGGGGGAGGTGCACTGGCTAGACAATTCATATGCAAGGAAGGTGAGCTAGTCGGATTGGTCACCGGCAAGGGGGAGGACGATTGCACCACTGAGCAGGAGCGAAGACGGAGGGTTACGTTGTTGTGAGTAGGAGGTCGGGTGGGTCAGTCGGCCGAAGCAAGGCAAAGGCATTGGGAATCAGGGGGTCCGAAGGGGTGTTGGGGCGTACTGTAAGGGAGATTGAGGGCTGCAGCTGGATAGGAAAGGGGGGTAGCAGCCTGCCCATCTGGGAGAAATAGGAGCGGCCTGAGGGGGCTGCAGCACCAGCTGCACACTAAGCAGGAGGGTCGAGGGGGGTTAGGTCGGTGTTGGGTGGATCGGTAGAGAGAAGAGGTCTGAGGGTCGGAGCAGGGCATCGCTATAGGGGGAGGCCGAGGGCGAGGTGCTGGATGCAAGGGAGGAGCTAGCCAGGTCACAATGCAAGGGAAAGGGAGGTCGCATCCAAGAAGAAATAGGAATTTCAAGCTGCAGGGGCACTATTGTTAGGGAGCACGATGGGGAGGTAGCTTGGGTCTGGGTCATGCCGCATACACACACATCAAGGGGGCTCTAATTAGAGAGAGAGTAGAAATTAGGGTTTTAATTATTATTTTTTCTTTTCTCTTATTAAAACCTTACCATTTAAATAATTATACTAATAATAATAATAAGTATAATAATAATAAGGATAATAATAATAATAATCATCATCATCATCATAATCATAATGATAAAATAAAAATAATCAAGGTATTCATATCATTTTAATAATAATAAAAATCTTAACAATAAAATTTTAAATGACGTAATTAATGTTTGTTTTAATTATAAAAATTATTTATTTTCATTTTTCGAGAATATATGGGTTGTGAAGTTACCTAGGAGGAGCTATTTGGGGTTTCCAAAATCTACTCTGCTTGTGCGCCCAATGACATCGACTAAAAAATGCACTTTTAACATAAGCTCAAAAAATTCATCTGGGACTCAACCAGAACCCCAAAAAATTATTCAAGGCCAAATAAATAACAAAATATAATAAATTCTTAGGTTGGGGTGTGATAGGATCCTACTAGTATTTTTATGCTCACACCCTACATACAACCAATGGGTGTATGTAGACCTTGTTTTGGATGATGAGGATAAAATAACTATAACATTTGGAAGTGGTGGATATTTATATTATCTTGTTTGGGTTTTTAGAGGTTTAATGGTGGTATAATATCTTATGTCACACTGATATAGATAGAAGCTATCCCATTTTATATTGTTTCATATTTGGTTCTATTTATAGTATGTTTATACTCATTTTTTATCACTTATATGGCTTATCATGCCATCCCTCTTTATTTTTGGATCTTTGGTTGTATTTTTATATTTTATTTTGATGTTAGTTTATTATTTTGGTTATATTTTATAGTTTTCATTTATGTTATGTCACGGTACTATGGTATTTAGAATTGTTTTCTTATTCAGGTGCTTATCTCACCAATGTATGGAGAGGTCGTGTTTGGTCATTAGTTAGAATCCTTCAATGTTAAATCACTCTTTTAGGTGAAATCATTCCCAAAATGTGTTCCTTCGATTCCCATGAACTAGTTTCTATCCCATGGGTATCGGGTACACCCTTTGGAACATTTTGCAGACCGGATCCGGTTCTCGAGTCAGGGGAAGCTCGAGTCAATTTGTGACAAAATAATATCAAAGTTAGGTTTTTATTTAGAGAGATTTTTTAGAAAGGAGATACTATTATTGGATCTCATGAAATGGGTATTATTAAGTGATTATCCAATACTTTTAGTTTTTATCCTTGAGTGGAAATGGTTGTATAGGAATTGTGAATCTCAAATTTGATCTTGATTATCAAGTATTCTTGATATTTTGAGTATTTATTTGAGTAAATTTGAGGTTTTATTAAATATTTGTGGATTAATTTAAGTAATTATATGATTTAGAGTTAAACTAATGAGAATCCTAGTGTTTCATAGTCATTATGCATGATTTGGAAAACCATGCACAGATTGTGTGTACTAATCTAGGTATCTTCCAGTGTACTTTTCATAGTTAGTGCCTATCTTTCCAAACCATGTGTGGTTTTAAATTTTTCAATTTTTTTATTTTCAGTTCTTTAAAGTTTTTTATTGATTTTTATCTTCTTTATTATTGATTTAAAATTAATTTAGGTGTCCATTATGTGTATTTTAGGTTTTTGTCTTAGTTAAATTCAAATTTTCATGAAAAAAAAATTGGTATCATCCTATTTAAAATTGGATGAATTTTTATAAGTTTTAAAAGGATACCCCTTGATTATTTAAACTCTATAGAAGGTTCCATTTTAAAGAAAATGGAAATGTTTTTGAATTATTTAATAAAAAAATTAATATTTGTAAAAAGGTATAATTTGTTAATGTTTTTAATACTTAATTATAAAAAGTGGGTTTAAAGTACTTTTATTACTATTCATTTTCTATTTGAGGAAATTAAGATGAGTTTTTTAATGTATTAAGTTTAATGGTGAGTATTGGTTGGTATTTTGAATCAGGAACCCTTGTTTTCACTTCCCTTTTAAATGTTACTTTTTTATTATAAATTTTTTAGTGAAACATATTTTGAATTACATCAGGGAAACTTGTAGAAAATAATGGATTTTGATTTGTGATTAATTTATAAATTTGATATTTTTAATTTTAAAACTTGGTTAATTGATATTTTAAAATTATTTCTTAATATTACTTGGAGTTTATGGGGAAGGATAGATGGAGTATTTTATTGGTGACCTAATTGGAAAGGGGTTACAAACACATCTTATAAGCTAGTGTTCTTGTCCAATTTATCAATTTAATTTATTATAAGTGTATGAGTTTCTATTTGTAATGAGAGGGATAATCATGTGATCATTTAATTCATTATTTTCCTCAATTTTTATTCATATGAATGAGAGTATATTTTTTACTCTTTATAATGATATCTAGGATTTTGATTCTGATTTGAACAATTTCATGTTATCAAAAGGTTATAGTTCATCCCAAATGGGTTAATTTTCCCATTTGGATAATCATTTTTAAGGTGATTTAAAATTTAATACTTTGGGTTTTGAGATTTTTTTTTGAAATATAGCCTTCCTTAGTAATTGGATTTAATTTTAGAATGGTAAATTCCTATAAAAGTTTGTTTTGTAAAATAGGTTAGTATACATCAACATGTAATACTTTTTCTATGATAAATAGTAGGTAGTTCTCATGAACCAACTTTCCATTATATTTGTGGGTCCTAAATGATACCATGTATAAGGGATTATTTCCAACTAGTTTTCCTCTATCAAAATAGTTTAAAAACTTAGTTTAAAACTTATTATATTATCATATTAATATTATGTCATATTTAATATTGTAAATGGTTTTATTTGGATAAATTTCTATTTCTTACATGTTTATGTGAATTCATATTCCTTATAATTTATTTTTTAAAAATATTTTATTTTTAACCTATATAATTTCATTAGTGTGTGAGATAATTTTAATGATGATATAATACAATTTTAAGGGAAATGAAGATTCATTAGGGTGTGTTAAAATTTCCTACTATGGTTAGGTAATATATATTTGAACTAATACATTAAATTTCATGATTCTTGTGATATTATAATTGCTATTTTTTAGAGAGTATTTATTTGATCATTAGGGTATATTTATATTATTTTTAAACTAATATTTATGAATTGATATGGTTTACCCTATGAACTATTTGAATAGGTGAGTATTTTCTTAAGATAAATTTGTTTATAGTTGTATACTTTTGGGATTTCTCTTAATGATGGTTTTAATCATCATAGAGATAGTTCTATCAAAGATCTTCATCACAGATAATAGTTTCATATTGATTAGATTATTTTTCATATGTTATAAATGTGTTCCTTTGAAAAATTATATAGGAGGTGATAAACATGATGAGTGGGATAGATTTTAAGATCATATGAATAATATGGTTTAAATTAATAGTATTTGTGTGTCATAAATTGGACCTCATCCCAATGTGTGGTTAAGGAGTTGATTTCAAAATTTTAAGTTTTGTAATTTTCATTTAAAGTTGACAATATTTTTATGTAAAATTAATTTGAAATATAGTTATGTTCCCAGTTTTTAATGTTTTAGATTGTAATTTAATATCATTTTATACTTGTATTATTTGAAACTAACTGATTTGAATTTAAAAAATTTCTATGATGGATAATATATTTAAGTGGTTTGTGTAATGGGTGTGATATTTTTTAAAATAATAATGAGTAAAATGTATTTAAAAGTGAGGATTTTTTTAGGTGGGTATAATTTTAAGGGGTTTTTTGGGTGTTAATATGGTTTACATTAAACGTCATTTTGATTGTTATGTTTACATGAAGATACATTTTTTGTATTTTTTTATGATTATTTGACTTAAAATATGTTTATAAGGAATAAAATATATTTTTGGTTTAACCCCTTATTAGGTGGGACTCCATTTCATATTTGGGAGGATTATATTATATTTTTAATTAAGTCATTTTATGATTATGACTTCTTATTTAAGTAATAATTGAATTTCTTTTCCATCAAATTGTTTTTTATTTTGAATTTTTGAATTTCATAAATTGAATGTGTTGGAAACTTGAACTTTTATTGGTTATGCTAGAGTAATTTAATTATTCTTTTAAAGAGTTTATGTTTAATTTTATACATGATCTATTGATTATGGATCTGATTTATGGAGTTATTTTTTATTTCTTATTAGTTTCTCACTTGTTTATTTTTATGGAGTTATTTGGTTCTTATCTTCCTTTAATGGGATGGAGTTCCCAATGTTTATGATCTTATTGAGTGTAATCAAATGCCTAATATATTGGGGATATCTGACACCATATGTTTATATATAATATTATGAGTATTTATCCATGTTTTACGTGGTATTTTACATTTAAGGGAAGTCTAAGGGGATTTATAAGGGATGGAAGTGGTATGGTGGGGAGAATTGTCACACCCATGATGTCGTTTTCTATTATGGATTTATTATTCATTGGTTTTTATTTTTATTCTCTCTTTTCAAATATTTTTATTTTAAAATTAGAGATTTTGGGGATTAATTGGGTGTCACAAGATTCACACATCGCTAGTGAAAACTGTGTTTCCCAACTATGTGTAGGTCTGTAGTTTATTAAAGTGGAGTTTTCATGGTTGGTGCAAAATTTTCAATACCGTATGGACAAACCATGTGACTCCACCATGTATGCATAGTTCCAACCACATGGTTGGTTCATGTAACATGAAAAAAAATATTCATCATCATAAAAATAATGCAACACTGAGATTATATGAGAATATAACACCCTGAGACTTTACGATATATTTTTTTAAATAAATTTAATCTCTTCAGTAACTTGCGGAAAACGCACCCCCGAGCTGAAATAAACCATAATATATTATAACATTATAACATAACCATTAAATTGGTGTGTATAAATATTAATAACTAAATTATGAAAATTATTGTTATCTATTTATTATAAATAAAAAATATTCAATTAAAATAAAAAGAAATGTTTTCTAAAAAAATGTATTTTTCTAAAAGATAGCTTAGTTGTGCTTCATGCATATAATTTAAAAATTAATTTTTACCAATTTTATAAATTTTATATGATAAAATTAAATTCATTTTTTAAATAATAATATCAAAGTTATCTTAGGGTGAATTTTTTTTATTTTTTTTATTTTTTTAATATTTTATTTTTCGATGAGTAGTTAAAAACATTAAATTTAAATTGAAAACTGCCTTTTCATTTAAACTATTTATAAAGTTAAATTATATTTTTAATTGGATTTAAAATAATATTAGTTAAATTATATGTATATATATATATATTAATCCAATATAGGTCATTATAATCATTTTCATATTGATTTTTTATATAAAAACATTGCAAACTTTTGAACATTTTCTCTTTGAAAACTCACTTTCTCGTCATGTCTGTGGAAATAATTTTAGATTAAATTTTACAATTTTTTATGAACTAAATTTGATAAAATGGATTCCATATTTGTAATAATAATAATTTATATTTTACAATAAGTTCAAATTAATTTTTGACTAAAATGAATAGTTAAAATAATAAAAATTAATTACAATAGTTAAAGTAAAAATATATTTACTTAGGGTTAAACTTAAAAGATAAGGGTTAAAATAACCTAAAAACTTGAATAAAATATATTGACTGGATATATGTTGACCTTATACCATCTAGAATCTATAATTTTCCATTATTATATTCTTTTGATAAGAAAAAAAAATCTGGGTGGAATTCATTCTTTTTAAAAATTACAAGTGTGTCACTCACCTCACTTATAAAAGGTCACTATATCTCCTCTCTTCTTCTCACCTTCAAACTCTTTTGGTTTGGACAATACCCACCTAAATTAATTCCAAAATTCCATCCTATTATCCTATAATCCTTATTTTGGGTATAAATCAAATCTAGGAAGGTTTTTTGTTCAAACCTAAGGAGGATACCTAAAGAAGAGGAGGTGAAATCACGTTCAACCAAAAGGGAGCATGAGGTAAGGGATTTCTTAATTCAATTTTCATTCATTGGGTTAAACTTATGCTTAATTGATTATGTCATGATAAGATTATGTGTAAAATTAAATATAAATTTTTTATATAGTATTTCCATTTTTTTATATGGATTTACATTTGATACACATAATTATTTTATTGATTAATCCCCACTTCAATGATATTATCTTTGTAAGGTATTTTTGGCCTCTCTTTTATTTCTGGGAAACATATTAATATTCACCACTATATTATTTTGTTTTTTTATATATATTACCCCTTTGATATGTTATATAATGAATCCAATTATTTTCTTGATATTTAAAGTTTCATTTTATGTTATTCTTTATTCAGAATTACAATTCAAAATATTACTAAAGTGGTAAAGTATTTTGGTCTTAATTTTCTTTCTTTGAGAATTATGTCATTTTATTCACCTATATAATTTTATGAGGTGTATATACATTTCCTTTTAAAAATAATATCATGAATTTATTAATTTACACGATATTTTAAGTTTCATTTAATTTTATCCTTTCATGGGGCTTATGATTGAAATCTACCAAAGTGGTAAGAGATTTATGTTACAATCTCATCATCTATCAATATTTTTTGTGATTAAATCTACAATTTTGAAATATTATGATCTATATCATGATAATTATCATCAATTATATTCTACTTTGTTTATTCAATATATTCTCAAGTAATATTACAATTTTTCTCTTCTTTGGTACTTAAAATAATTGAGAAAATATTTTTAAGAAAATACAACTCCATTTCTCTCTTCAATAATAAATCCATATTCAACCAAAACCATGTTTTAAAAAAATTAACCTTTTACAAATGATTTATTTAATACATTTTTACCCAATTTTTTCTTTTTATAAAAATTTTTCAAAGGAATATTTATTTAATTTTAAAAATAATTCCCATTTGGATTTAACCAAAAAATTAAAAGTGATATCTGTTTTAACATGTAATAAATGAATGGTATTTCTATTCTCTATGACCACTCAAATGTTTTAAAACTTACTTTATTAGTTTCATTGATTATTTTCAAAGAAAATTATTTTCAAAATATTTTTTGAAATTTTAGTTTTAAAAATTATTTTTCAAAATGGAATGGATGTTTTCCTCAAGAAATGTTCCAATTGTTATTTTGTAACATCCCGAACCTAGAACCTACTAAATCGGTGTCTTGATTCGGGTCTCCACAAGACCTCAAGTGCACCTCCCCATATTTTAGAGGTTTCCAATTAGCGGTGAGGGTCTAATATATCACATGGAAAGACTATACCCTCTTTATCATAGTAATCCATAGAAGATAACATATGAAATAAATGAAACAATAAAAAATAGATCAAAAACATGAATTACTAACCATTTTCCCAAATAGGGTACAACCCACTACTAAATAAAAAATATATCATTTCATGTTGGTTCCGGGCGTAGTGGAAGCATGTGATGGGTGGTTCCCAACTCTACTTTTTTCCATGATCAATGATTAATCTGATATATAACACAATGTTTAATGTTTTGGTCAATAAAATTAAATCAAAGAATCAAACAATAGAAATTACACTGGAACTATAGGGAGGATCATCAAATATTATTTATAATTAATTAAAAATTTACCTTTTTTGAATTATTTCTTCATTGATGAATCAAGCAACAGATCTGTGTTGCTGCGTCATTGATTTGTATAAACCAAGTATAAATTTTCTCTAGTGGTGATCCACACATGTTCTAAAAATCTCCAGATGCCACTGAAGGAATCTTCAGGTGCTAGTGTGGAAGATCCTTTAACTTTCATTATCTTCTTCTGATCACTTTGACAAACACATACAAATCATTCTCCTTGATCCGGTGGACAAGGATTTCTTTCCATTCTTGGGAGCATTCATGGATAAGAGAGCTCTTTAGGGCTTGAAAATATTCTCCAAGATTGTTGTGCACAACTAACAAAATGAATTGGCTATTGAAAAAATAACATAAGTGGTTTTATATATCACTAGGGTTAAAATAAAATAATTTCACAAGTTCCCTTAATTATTTATTTAATCTTAGTGAAACCCCATGTCAAATAATAATAATAATAATATCATTATTTCTCGACATGCGCTTAACTTGTGAATTATAATTAAATATTATTTTATCAAATAATATTAAATATTTATTATTTCTCATCGAACCTAAAATATTAGTCCACTATTTGTCCATAATATTTATCAGACCTTGAATAATGTTTATTTATTTATTAAATAAATATCACTACATTATTCCTCAATAAATATTATATTTACTAAAATAGAAAATAAATATTTATATGTGACCAATAATACATGAATAATTATTAAACCACATATGGGAATAATATTTATTAAACCTATTAAATAATAAATAATAATATATTATTTAACTAAGATTCTAGATATACTTATTGTGTGAACCTCTAGGCCTCTTTCTTAGTGGCATCTGGATGAGTGGCCAAAAGTCTAAGTTCAGCATCTAGAAACATTCCAAGGAACCCATAGATAAAGAATTTAATGTCACAACAACATAATACCTCATATGAATGTTTACTGTATAATATAATCCATTTATCATGATATCTAAAATCAAGCAAGTTGTGTGTTGGTTCCATCAAACTATTTTCTCATTGTCTCTTTATTTGACTTTCAAAAAATAAAACTTTCCTATAGAAACTCATGGTCATGGATTTATTTAGGCTATAACATTTCCATAAAAGGTCCTGATATATTAACTTCCGTGAAGGAATAGAAGGGATAAATCCTTTCTCTCGTTATTCATTCATGCAATATTACTCATGACGCACCCAACATATCCTATCTCACCGTGAACATATGTTATCATGTTTTTCATCAATACATCAAATTACATGAATCATAATATTCATTAATAATAATATTAAATTCTAAGTACTAATACACACATCCACATATAGGAACATTTAATGACACATATAAATGTGGATTTCCTACTAGCGGGCCCTGTTCACATCATATCCTACTGGATATTACCAAGGGATTACACCATGAGAATGTTCTATAAAGTACTATGATTATCTACCCCTGATATCCTTTATCATTTATGTCCCTCAAATGGTAAAATATGACTATATAACATATATTAAATAATAGTTTCATAGCACTTCTAAGTTCTCATCATAATGGGGAACTGTTATGACCTTTTAGTGAGACAACAACTCTTAAGACATTATCACATACTATGTCATGCAGAATAATAATCATGATGTGATAAGTAGTTTATTATTATTCAAAACAATGAATACAAGGTTATAATAAAGTACATATAAGTTGGTTCTAGGGCACTAACTCCAACATGTCATGCCAATATTGTTAAAGTGAGTGAAAAACCAAAATAGATAGAAATAACAGAATCCCCAAAATGGGTCTGGATCCAAGTCCGGATCCTCATCCATGCACATCCCAAACCCAAATAAACTTTCTAGAATAGGGATTTTTCCCTTGTACTGGCCTAAAACCATGAAATCTTCTCAGGTACCCAATAGAGACCTAAGAAGGGTGTGATTACAACTTAGTAGGCCACCACCAACGATGTCAACAAAATATACAGTCTAAAAATATAGTGTATGAAATTAATAATTAAATGATAAATTAAAAAAATACAACTTGGGTACCATTGGGTAAGAATATTCACTTGGTCCATTTCCATAATTATTTCCAATTCCATCAGCTATACCATCTTCATTACTATTTTTTCATCACAAGTTCTATGGGTTATGAATTTACTTCACTTACACAACAGCCTAATCCAATCAATTTCTATATGTGAGAGAATAATTCAAGTTCCCTATATTACTAGGGAAAAACACTTCAAAATCAATTGTATTACACTTAACTTAGAGACTCAGTCCAGGTAGTCTCATCTAATGAAATCGGTGGGGGGATGGAGAATTGGTCCAACTCCCCAACTCATGCATTCTAGGGTGGGGTTTAGAGCCTTTGTCCAACCCAACCCATGGGATGAGCCTTGTTCCTTTATCCCACACCACCAAGCCATGAGCACACACTTATTTATCCATTTGAAACATATACCATATCTAAACCATAAAAAACAATAAACATAACATTACCATTTCATATCCATTCAACATGTAGAATTAACATCAATCCTTAACCCATTATCACATTTAACATTTTCATTGCATAGCCCATTTAACCCAATTGCCTTCCTTATGCCTTTATCATTTATGAATATTCCCCAATTCCCATGTACTGAACTAATTACATACTCATAAATTCCAACATGTTAACCCATTTAACACATTTATCAACACATAAGCATAACCCATTTAACATTCCCTTAAATTCACATGCTTTAACCCACTTAATCATTTCAAGTATAATTTAGAAGTCACTTAGCACAATAAATTTATTGCATCCAACCCATTTCATGTCAATACAAACAATCCCTTAATACATCAACCAAGTCTATACCCAAATATAATCAATTACCTTTTTACTCAGATAATCATGTCAACATGTTTAACATAGGATCTACTTTATCACAAGACAATTCTATGCTCAACATTTCAATTTATCATTTTGGAAATATTGGAACACCCCATGGATGGACCTTAATTGGTCTAATCAACCTCAAAGAATCCCATTGGGATTGTGAGGGGTTTAATTAATCATCTAGAAAACCATTTTACCAAATATAACTAAAGGCAGCAAACGCACAATAACAGGGAAGAAAAAGCATAACCAAGCATGCACAGGTTAACCTCAAGAATAAGGGGTATAACTTTTAGACCACCTACCTCAAATCCAAATATTAATGCACCCTTAAACTTATCCTTAGATTCATATTCAAGTGAACTTTGGATCCCCAACCTAATATCCACTGAAAAAATGAGGGTTTTTGTTCTTTGGGATAAGAATAACAAATTTATAATCCCTAATATGGAAAAGAGAAGAAAGAGGAGCATTAGAATTACCTGGAGCTTCGATCATCACCCAATGAAACTCCAAATGGATTAGAATCAAAGTAGAACCACCCTTTGGAAGATTTGGGGGGC
The DNA here is from genome assembly GCA_963277665.1 of Viscum album. Taxonomy (NCBI): domain Eukaryota; kingdom Viridiplantae; phylum Streptophyta; class Magnoliopsida; order Santalales; family Viscaceae; genus Viscum; species Viscum album. The sequence goes on along the minus strand of OY728141.1, from coordinate 1,582,465,156 downwards.
TTAGTTTTGTCATTAGGGTTGCAAGGGGAATAATTGGAGAGAAAATCGGGTGAGAGACTTAAAATCCCAAGGGGCAGTTTGGCAAATTCACACTTTTTAATGGGGTGCACGGTATGGTGCACAGTTCATGCACCGGATGGAAAAATTCTCCTTTATTTAGGGTCTTAATCCCTCAAAAAACCCACAAACATCCTCATAGATCTGGTAAAAATTCCATTAGCCAAAATTAAGATATTTAAACCAAAATTTAAACAAGAACATACCTACATGAAGTATAGGATGTTACAACCTCCCCACCTTACAATGGATAATCCACAAGCTTCACTTCCAAGCATCATTGGGGCTTTTGAAGAAAGGATATTAGGCCATTGGGCCCACATATCCAACTCACTTTACCAAGTTTCTTCTTAAAAATTACCATGTAGCCACAAAAATCACACCAAAGTCACAATCAATCCCCTCAATAATTTCTCACTATGATCCACAATACGAACCGGATGCTCCTCAAAGGTCACATCAACCTCAAGATCAATAGCCTCAACATCAATGACATGATATGGTTCATGGTGATACTACTGAAGTTTTAACACATCAAAAACATCGTGCATACTACTATACCATTGTGAAAGATCCAATCAGTATGCCACCAGTCTAATCCTCTCCAAAATCTTAAACGACCCCACGGACCTGGGAACTAACTTGACCAGTTTGTGAATATGATGGTGACCCAACCTTGGAGACACATGAAGAAACACACTATCACCCATCACAAACTCAAGAGGTCTAAAATGTCGATAATCATATGAATTCTGCCTACTCTAATCTATTTCCATACACTTCCAAATTAAATTAACTTTTTTTGATATCTCCTGCAAGATACTTGGTCCCAAAAATTATGATTCTCTAGCTTCCATCCAATACAATGTAGATCTATATAGTCTACCATAGAGCGCATAAAATGGTACCATGTGAATCGTAGCCTATAAACTATTGTTATAAGAAAACTCAACAATCAATAAGTGATTTTCCCAAGATCCACCCAAATACAAGACACAATCTCTCAATATGTCCTCAAGTACCTGAATAGTATGCTTTGATTACTTTTCCATCTGCGGTTGAAGGTTTGTACTCAAAAATAACTTGGTACCAAGCACCTTATACAATCCCTACTAGAAGAAAGATGTAAAATATAGATCATGATTTGAAACTATAGTCTATAGTACCCCATGTAACAACACTATCTCTCAAACATAAAACTCACCCAACTGATCCATAGTGAAGGTCTCTCAAATCAGTAGGAAATGATCCACCTTATTCAACCAATCCAAAACTACCCAAATTGCATCATTCTTATGAGGTGTCCTTGGAATACCCACAAAAAAATCATCATCACATCATCCTATTTTCATTCTATAATGAGAAATGGTTGTAGTAAACCACCCAATTACTGATGCTCATCCTTCACCTGCTAGAAGTTAAGGCATCACACTATAAAACCTGCATCATATTTCTTCATCCATGGACACCAATACTATCTATGAATATCAGGATAAATTTTGGTCAAAACAGGATTCACTTCCTAGTTCGATGCAAAAAAATCAAGCATTAATTCTTCTCACATACACATTAGCACAACCACATGGAAATGAACGTAATTGATCCCATCATCTACAATGGTCCAACCATAAGGGGACTCCCCACATTTAAAACCTTCCCTTGTATCTAAAAATTCATGATCCTTATATTTTCTTTCCTTAATCTAGCTCATAAGCATGGAATTAACTATCAAGGATGAAAGGTTCATCTACCCTTTTCCATCCTATGCCTTAAGATGCATCTCTGCAAACAACACCATCATCATCCATTCTGAACTTGATTCCTGAATCACTTAATTTTGAGTCTTCCAACTCAATTCATCTACAACACTATTTCCCTTTCCTAGTGTGTAAACCAGCTCAAAGTTAAATAATTTCATTTATTAATTCCATATTTGTAGATAAAGATTCAAAACATGCTGAGAGAATATGTATTTTAGGATTTTGTAATTAGTATACATATTGAATCATTCTCCCAACAAGTGATGTCTCCAACACTTTAAGGAATAAACCATTGTGTCCAACACAAGATCATGAGTATGATAAAAATTTTTCATGTGTCCTTAATTATCGTGACCTATAAACCACAACTTAATCATTTTTATCAACACCGTCCCAATACCCACACCAAACACATCACAAAACAAGGTATAATTCATTCATGGATCAGGTAGGATTAGAGTCTATGTGGTTGTAAACTATCTCTTTAATTTTTAAAAATAACTCTAACATTCCTTAGACCATTCAAACTTGACACCTTTCCTAGTCAAACCAGAGAGTGGCACTACTAAATGGGAAAAGTCTTTAATTAACCTATAGTAATAGCTGACCAAACCCAGAAAACATTGTACATCAAAAACATTCTTATCCATCTCTGAAGACACAAATTTTTTCACTTTCTTCGAATCTACAAATAGACCTTCCTTTGAAATAGTGTTCTCTAATAAATTCAACTTGTCAATCTAGAAACTATACTTGTATATCTCATTGCATATCTTATTCTCTTTTAGTGTAATCATAATGGTGTCAAGATGTTTGGCATGATCGTCATGGGTTTTGGAGTACACTAAGATTTAATCAAAAATGAAACCATAAATTGATTCAGGTAAGGAAGAAAGAATCATTTAATTAGGCCCATAAACACTATCGGAACATTGGTCAACCCGAATGGCATAAAAACAAGCTCATACAACCCATACCTACTCCTGAAGTTAGTCTGTAGTATATCAGAAGGTATCACTATCAGCTGATGATACCCCAATCTTAGATCAATCTTGGATAATATTGTTGTGCCTATCAACTAGTTAAAAAGTTCATAGATACGAGGAAGAGGGCATTGGTTCTTAACTGTCATCAGATTTATCTTCCTATAATAGACACGCAACCACAAAGATATGTCAGCCTTATTAGAAAACAATACTATAGATCTTCAAGGGGGTGTACTTGGATGAATAAACCCATATTTCTTCAATATTTCCAACTAAGCTTTAAGATATTAGAATTCTTCCAGTTCCATTCTAAATGGTAGAATGGAAATTGGTTCTTCCCCTGATAGAAACTCTATCATGAACTATGTATCTCTCTCAGGAGAAAGCCCTAATAATTTATTAACAAACACATCCTAGATCCACCACTGGAGAAAATACAAGTTGTTCTACTCCTCCATCATCAATTATAAGACAATCCACTTGGGTATTGAGTACACCCAACAGTTGAAAAACTGGCCCTGCACGGCCTAACTGAACATCCCATTCACCACGATAAACATACGTGTGTCCCTTGAGAGATGTGAAAGTTACCCTAAAGTGGTAAAAATTAATATGGGATTGGTATAACACTATCCATTTCATTCCCAATATCAGATAAAAACCTGACATCTCAAGAACAAAAAAGTCCCAGAGGAAATGGTACCCACCAACCTTGGGCACACAACCCTTACATCACCAAATATTTTCTACTCACACCCCTAATGAAGTATCAATCAACATTACCTCACACATTCTTTCCACTACTAGACCCAAAAAAGCTAAAAATTGTTCAGCTATAAAAGAGTGTGTGGTACCTATGTTAAACAATGCACCAGTAAGCATGGAAGATACAATAATCATACCTAGAACAGTTTATGGTCCAGCCTCACCTCCTTCAGGTGTAGACTGAACTACATGAAGTTGACCGGCCACTCTACCATGGTCTTCGGTCTGAGTTCCAAGTGTTTCACTTCCCTGATTATATGGATGCTCCCATCCCATAGTACCTCATCTACCACCACTATTGGTATGCCTATTCGAGCTCCAACTACATGCCTGATATGGGTTAAATGACCCCCTACATTCACTCAGCATCGGACTCAATCCTCCATTTATTTCTGGTTATCAATGGTTCCTATATAACCTCTACACATGCCCCATTCTTCCACACACTCATCACTTAAATGGTGATTGGGGAAAGTAACTACACAGGTGTCTCATCCTGGCACATTGATAATAGAAAACTCAATCACCACTCTGAGAGACTTGTTAACTCTTCTAAATATTTTTTCCCCCACTATACTGGTATAAATTCTCAAAACAAAACTTCCTGTTATTGGAAACTATGCTAGTAAGTCACCTAACTGGAGCCACGCATCCACAACTATAATCTTCCTTGATATTCTATTTTAAAATAAGATAATGATTTTTCACATCATTAAACCTATTTAAATGGAAAATATTAACCTGGTACTTAATCTCATGTCTAAGTCCATCCTAAAAACATCTCTCTATAGTCGTCTCATCCCCCACTAAAGTTGGAACAAAATGTTGTAAGTCGGTGAAATGGTCAATGTAATCCATCACTGACATCAACCCCTGGGTCAACCTTATAAACTCTACAGCCCTCTCTTGTATCAAGGTCTCTGGATAGAAATGTTCTGGAAAATTTTCCTAAAAATCCTTCCATGTCATACCTTTAGCTTACTATTCTAAACAAAAAAAATCTAACCATTGATTCACTAGTCCTTGCAGCATATAATCCACCAGCTTGACCCTCTTATTAGGATGATTCTATAGATGATCAAGAATCATCTAGATAGAGTCTATCAAGAACTCAACTACATCCAGTCCACCCTATCTAGAAAAAATTGGATGGTGTTGTAGCACAAAATCTCTAATCAGCTCAAACATAATCAATGCAAACCACCCTGGTTCTCATTCAATAATCTGTATAAAATTAGAAAAGTTCTCATAGAACTGATCCTCTCCCCAAGAACCTTGAGTCGCCAGGTTCCCTTGATCCACATTTGGAGGAGTGTTCTCAGTGACATCCACTTGTCTCCCAACTAGAGCACAACATCGAGGTGTCATATTCCTATAATGATGAGCACACATCTTAGAACACATAACACAAAACATCCACAATTTCATAGAATATCTCTCCACTAGCCATAAAAAAATCCATTTCACATGTCCTTTCCTATCAGACCATGTCTCCTCTAGGACACTACCCTCATCCATCCTCATCATGGGTCATGGCTAAACTAGGTAAACAAACATACATAATCACAAATCTTTCATTAGACACATATTTTTAAAATTATTCCCACACTTATAACATAAATATTTCTTCTCAGGCACATTTCCCATTCCATAACTTGTTACAACCAATATGGTAACTTGTTCAAACCATTCATTAAGAACAATTTTTTAACCATTATATAACATTATTTCCATCAAACCATTTTCATCATCTTTATTAAACACCATTTTCTTCAAATTTTTCAGAAATTTAAATGTATCCTACCCTTCATATCCCACACACCCATCCTTTGTGTGCCTATCATGATGCATGTCACCTTTATCTCTAGGTTCTTATAATGATATATGAACTCATTTCATTCAGCCCATGAGTGAAATATCACAAAACAGTCACATCACAAAACAAGTGCATCACCCAATGGTGAAATATCATTTAATCATAACAATACACATAAATAACACAATTCCCACCCTGGGTGAATTAGGTTTTCCCTCGTACATGGGTTAGCTTGTCCCAATAACAAGCTCATTTACATGGCTCAAAACACCCTAATATCCTATTTACCATCCCAAAAAGTAATACCATGAAAAATAATGGCTCTGATACCACTTTGTAATATCACTGACCTGGAAGCCACTAAACCATTTCCCTGAGCAGGGGTCACCACATGACCTCAAACACACCTCCTTGTACATCCTCGGCCCAACTCAAATTTATAGAACTGGACCTTTCCCCTTGTCCTGAACTGTAGCCATGAAATTTTTTTGGGTATCCAATGACAACCCGAGTAGGGTGTGAGTACAACTCAGTAAGCCACCACTAACAGTGTCTACAAAATATCCAGTCTAAACAGATATTTCATGCAAGTAACAACTAAATGACAAAGTAAAAAAATATAACTCGAGTTTCACTAGGTAATAATATTCACTTGGTCCATTTCCATTAGTCCTACCATCTTTATTACTAAATTATTTTTCATCATAAGTTTTATGGGTTAAGAATTTACTTCATTTATGCAATGTTCTATACCAGTCAATTTCTATGCATAAGATAATAAGTCAATTTCCCTATCTTAGAAGGGAAAAACAGTTCATAATAAATTATATCACACTTACCTTAGAGCCTCATTCCAGGTAGTCTCATCCAATGCAACCATTGGGGTCCTAGAGCATTAGTCTGACTCTACAACCCATGCATTCTAGGATGGGGTTTAGAGCTTTAGTCCAACCAGACCCATGGGAGGAGCCTCAGTCCTTTATCCCACAACACCAAGACATGTGTGCATTATTATTTATCTATTTAACATGTAACACCCGAGATTTTTATGAGTAATATTTTGTTTTTATATATCATCAAAGGAATCTTTCACTACATACTAGCTTGTCTTACTTTACATGCAATCGCGACCTTCCTCGATAGCTTGCGTCGTACGCAATACCGAGTTTCACTAAACAACGATATGCTATTAAAATATTATTAAAACTAGCCGTTATGAATAGTAATAACCACTTTTTGAAACTTTATAAATTTTATTTTTCAAAATGGACTTCATTTTTGGATTCGGAATACCGAAATTAGCCTAGGGTAAAATTTTGGTACTTTTCTGAAAACTTTCAATTTTTGATGAATAGTGAAACCACTAAGTGGTAGGTTAAAAACTGAATTTTGCATAAAACTTAATTTTACCGCTTCTGTGAATGGAATTTCGAAAATCCGACAGAAACGGTTGATATCAGTAAGTAAAATGTGGTTCAATGAGATAAAAATAATTTTTTGGTGAATAGTAACTTTTTACTTTTTTTTACCGCGGTTAATAGTAAATAGGGGTAAATATGATATTAATATTACCCTAACACATGTCCTAATTCTATTGGATAAGTTTAATTCGACCAAAAACAAACTTAGGAATAAAATATGATCATTTAGGCCCACTTGGGTAAGATTAGGACATTTATTATTAATTTATTTAAAGAAGGGTTAAAATAGTTAAAATCAAAGTTTAATAAGTAAATAATTTTTAATATGGGGTTATACATAAGATAAATTCGACTATAAATATTCATTATAAATCTAAAAAGATTTCATACATAATGGTATTTTATTTATAGTTTTTAGACATTAAATAATTTAATTTATTTATGACACAATGATGATGCAGTAATTATCTTATTTATGAAATATTGACATAATTGATGTTATAAACACCAAAATAAATGTAATTTGAGACTTTTTATGAATTCCACTAATTTTATAGGTTAATATGATATATTAGTGTTGATGTAATCAACTTGGTTCGAACATATAATTCTGTTATGACTTTCACAAAAATCATATATCAAATAGTGTCAAAATTGACACAAAATAGTTTTTAAATCAAATATTATATTATTAATTGTTATTTTATTCATAAAAATCTAAGGTTTGGCCAAATGACTTAGATAGGGATATATATATTAATAATAAACAATTTGGGGTTCGTTTGGCATGTTATAGTAAGTGTATTAACCATATAGTGAAAGAAAATAAAAAGACACGGTAAAAGGTAAATTATTTAACTTAGAGTTAAATCTAATTGATAAGGTTAAAATAATACCCTAAACTTGTCTAAATCCTATTGGTTGATAGTATTTCGACCCATCCCCACTTTAGCTTCGAAATAAGACCCTTTGGAACCATTATAAACCGATTTTGACTTTAATATAAAATAATATTTTGAGATATTCCTAAGGTGCCCCTCTCCTCCCTTATAAAAGGGCACCTCCTCCCCCTCCTCCTCACACCAATTTGAGCACTCAATCTCGCCCAACCCCTGCCATTTTCTCCTCTCCACTTCCCTATAATAATCCTAGAGGTCCTGGTATTCTTCAAAGACCAATCTTAGTTCCCTAAGTGGAGGATTCAAGGAGGCGTTCCAAAGAAGAGGTAATATCCATTACCGATCTTTTCAATTTCTTTCTTCTTCAACTTCTTCTTCTTTAGTTGTTTCATGATAAAGTAATAACATAAGTATTACTTACATACTGATATGTTATTATAAATATGAGACAACCCTAATTCACCTTCTATCCATCCTACGGAAAAATGAAATCACCGCGCGTGTGTACGTACGGAATACCATCTCCACGCCGTGGTGTAATCTATTTTCCACCATCACCTTACAAGGATGGGTATAATGGTGTAATGAGTAACTATTTATGATTATTATAAATTAATATTGATACTGAAATAATATATATATACTCCAATACAATTCCACGATCATAGGAACGATATCATCACTCGTGCGTACGTACGGAATACCGTCTCCACGATGTGATGCGACTCGTTCTACATGGTCATCATTACATAGTAATTATATAAATGAATTGAATGAATAAATATGATATATGTTACACTAATACCATTCTGGATATAAGGTATCTATAACCTTAAAATAAGAATAAGAATTTATTCGGCAAAACACGCATAAGAACAAAAGGCAATAAAGACCCGAGTAACAAGTAACAATGAAATATTACTAACAAGAAGCTAAGAATATGACCAAATATGATATCATATCAATATGTATGATTCTGTAATAAGTCAATAACATTATTTAAACCATTATACAGGAGCTTCGGACACGTACAAAGCAAATCGGACCTAAGTTAAGGGAAATATCACAATCTCATTTTTATCCGAGATTGTTTATACTTTAGTATTTACTGGGGTGTATTTTATCATCCACATCCATGTTTCCTGAATATAAAATATTATTTCCATCCACCTACAAATGTTTAAATCCAATTTTACCCTTCGGTGAGTTTTTAGTAAAGAATATTAAAGGAATCTTTTGTCGTTTTTCGTACGAGGTACTTTTTGACTTTTCCGACAAAAGTACAAAGAATGTTTTTTTTAACTTATACGGCATGAATGGATTTCTAAAACATTATTTTCAAGAAGCTTCCTTTACAAGTATTCAAGTTTATTTTTAATCAACTTCTTTTAGTTTAAAATTGTATGACATGTTAAGAAAGGAAAAGTGTTTTTGAAGTAGAAAGGATATTTTCCTCAAGAATAGAGTTCAAGTATTTTATCAAAATTATTTTACATCTAAAATAATAAAAGGGTTATGTTTTTATCCCTATTATTACATGGATTTGATTATGTAGTGATGGAAATATTTTTATGAATTCCTTTATCTTATATGAATTGTTTTATGATGTCATGTTGTTTAAGAATCCCTTTTTATTACGTGGCTTACGCTATGATGTATGGTTTATGATTATGTGGAACACATAAGAAAGGATTCATTATAAGATGGGTGGGACATATATCTCCCTCCAATGCATTGGGTAAAGATTTTATATCTCATGAGATAGACATGGCTGGATTGGTAGGTTATACCGGTTCAGTGAAACAGGACTGGAACGGGAGTTTGATGATGTCTTTCCGGAGGAATTACCAGGTCTTCCACCAAATCGTGAAGTTTAGTTTTCAATAGAACTCGTACCGGGTGCTTTGCCTATTTCAAAGACACCTTATAGAATGGACCCAATTGAGTTGCAGGAATTGAAGAAGAAACTCCAAGAGAATCTTGATAAGGGATTCATACGCCCTAGTGCGTCACCTTGGGGAGCACCTGTTCTATTTGTTAAGAAGAAAGATGGATCAATGAGACTCTGCATTGATTATCGAGAACTTAACAAGATCACTATCAAGAACAAATATCCTCTCCCACGCATTGATGACTTATTTGACCAACTACACGGATCTCAATACTTTTCCAAGATTGATCTTCGTTCAGGGTATCATCAATTAAGGGTCAAAAGGGAGGATATACCAAAGACGGCTTTCCGTACAAGGTATGGACACTATGAATTTATAGTGATGCCATTTGGTCTTACTAATTCCCCTGCTATCTTCATGGATCTAATGAATAGAGTCTTTAGAGACTATCTTGATCAATTTGTGGTAGTCTTTATAGACGATATTCTTGTCTATTCAAAGAGAAAGGAAGAGCATGAAGATCACTTGAGAATTATATTGAAGACCCTGAGAAAGGAGAAGCTTTATGCCAAATTTACCAAGTGTGAATTTTGGCTTCAAAAAGTTGCATTTTTGGGTCACATAATCTCAAAAGAGGGGATATCTATGGATCTAGCAAAAACAGAGGTTATCGAAAGATGGTCAAGACCAACAACAGTAACTGAGATCCGAAGTTTTCTTGGTTTGGCTGGATATTATCGACATTTTGTAAAAGATTTTTCACGATTATCTAATCCACTCACCAAGTTGACTTGGAAAGGAGTTAAGTTTGTTTGGACAGAGGAATGTGAAGAGAATTTCAAGGAGTTGAAAAGAAGGTTATCCAGTGCACCTGTGCTCACACTGCCTTGTAGTGGAGAAAGGTTTGTGATCTACAGTGATGCATCCAAGAAGGGATTGGGGTGTGTTCTTATGCAAAATGATATGGTGATAGCTTATGCCTCACGAAAGTTGAAAATCCATGAGCAAAATTACCCAACACATGATTTGGAGTTGGCTGCGGTAATCTTTGCATTAAAGATTTGGAGGCATTACCTTTATGGTGAAAGGTGTGGTATTTATACTGAACATAAAAGTTTAAAGTATATTTTCACACAAAAGGAGCTGAATATGCATCAAAGAAGATGGTTGGAGCTGATTAAGGATTATGACTGCTCAATCCATTACCACCCTGGAAAAGCAAACAAGGTGGCAGATGCATTAAGTCGGCAAGACCATGCTAGTTTATCCATGATGAGGATCACAAAAGATCCAATATTTATGGATTTACAAAGGATGGATCTTGGAATTATAATGGAAGGGGAAAAATATTATCTTTCTCAAATGAATGTTCAACCATCTATACATGTGAAGATTAAAGAGGCACAGAAAGAAGATGTCGAGTTACAAAAGAAGGTGAGAAATGTTCCTGAATTCAACCTTGATTGTGATGGGATAATAAAGTTCAGGAATCGGGTTTGTGTTCCTCCCATCCCCAAATTAAAGAAGGAGCTGCCGGATGAGGCTCATAGTTCTTCATTCTCTATTCATCCTGGAAGCACGAAGATGTATAGGGACCTGAAAGAGTACTTCTGGTGGGATGGCATGAAAGGAGATGTTGCTGAATATGTCTCTCGATGCTTGGTTTGTCAACAAGTTAAAGATGAGAGACAAAAGTCTAAGGGGATGTTACAACCATTACCCATACCCGAATGGAAATGGGAAAACATCACAATGGACTTTGTCACAGGACTTCCTAAAACATCCAAAGGCAATAATGCTATTTGGGTCATAGTTGATCGTCTTACAAAGTTTGCACACTTCATTGCTATTAGAGAGGATTTCTCTCTAGATCAGCTTGCCAGGATATATGTAAAGGAAGTGGTAAGATTGCATGGAGTACCAATTTCTATTATATCTGATCGGGATCTGAGATTTACCTCGAAGTTCTGGCGAAGTCTTCAGCATACTCTGGATACAGAGTTGAGTTTCAGCACTGCTTATCATCCCCAGACAGACAGTCAGTCTGAGAGAACAATTCAAACCCTAGAAGATATGTTGAGAGCTTGATCTATGGATTTCAAAGGAGGTTGGGATCAACACCTACCTTTGGTGTAATTTTCTTATAATAATAGCTTTCACTCCAGTATTCAGATGGATCCTTATGAAGCTCTCTATGGAAAGAGATGCAGGACTCCAACTTGCTGGGATGAAGTTGGGGAAAGAAAGCTATTAGGACCTGATCTCGTCGATGAAATGGCAGAAAAGGTCAGATTTATTCAACAACAAATAAGAGCAGCTCAGAGTCGACAGAAAAGTTATTCCAACAACCGAAGAAAAGACCTAGAGTTTGAAGTGGGTGATAAAGTGTTCTTACAAATATCTCCCTGGAAGAGGGTTATGAGATTTGGAAAGAAGGGGAAGTTGAGCCCTAGATATATCGGTCCTTTAGAAATACTGGATCGTGTTGGAAAGGTAGCTTACCGATTGGCGCTTCCACCGAATCTCTCTGAAGTTCACAATGTGTTCCATGTATCTCTCCTGAGAAAGTACATACCTGATCCTTCACATGTACTCAGCTCAGAAGTTGTACCGCTGGAGCAAGATCTTTCTTATGAAGAACAACCGATAAAAATTCTGGATTGTAGCGAAAAAGTCCTACGAAACAAGACCACTCGATTGGTGAAAGTTTTATGGAGGAACCACCAATTAGAAGAAGCTACATGGGAGCTTGAGGATATGATGAGGGAGAAGTATCCTCATCTGTTTGTTACAAAGTGACGAATTTCGAGGGCGAAATTCTTTTTAAGGGGGGTAGAATGTAACACCCGAGATTTTTATGAGTAATATTTTGTTTTTATATATCATCAAAGGAATCTTTCACTACATACTAGCTTGGCTTACTTTACACGCAATCGCAACCTTCCTCGATAGCTTGCGTCGTACACAATACCGAGTTTCACTAAACAACGATATGCTATTAAAATATTATTAAAACTAGCCGTTATGAATAGTAATAACCACTTTTTGAAACTTTATAAATTTTATTTTTCAAAATGGACTTCATTTTTGGATTCGAAATACCAAAATTAGCCTAGGGTAAAATTTTGGTACTTTTCTGAAAACTTTCAATTTTTGATGAATAGTGAAACCACTAAGTGGTAGGTTAAAAACTGAATTTTGCATAAAACTTAATTTTACCGCTTCTGTGAATGGAATTTCTAAAATCCGATAGACACGGTTGATATCAGTAAGTAAAATGTGGTTCAATGAGATAAAAATAATTTTTTTTGGTGAATAGTAACTTTTTACTTTTTTTTACCGCGGTTAATAGTAAATAGGGGTAAATATGATATTACTATTACCCTAACACATGTCATAATTCTATTGGATAATTTTAATTCGACCAAAAACAAACTTAGGAATAAAATATGACCATTTAGTCCCACTTGGGTTAGATTAGGACATTTATTATTAATTTATTTAAAGAAGGGTTAAAATAGTTAAAATCAAAGTTTAATAAGTAAATCATTTTTAATATGGGGTTATACATAAGATAAATTCGACTATAAATATTCATTAGAAATATAAAAAGATTTTCTACATAATGGTATTTTATTTATAATTTTTAGACATTAAATAATTTAATTTATTTATGACACAATGATGATGTAGTAATTATCTTATTTATGAAATATTGACATAATTGATGTTATAAACACCAAAATAAATGTAATTTGAGACTTTTTATGAATTACACTAATTTTCTAGGTTACTATGATATATTAGTGTTGATTTAATCAACTTTTTTTGAACATATAATTCTGTTATGACTTTCACAAAAATCATATATCAAATAGTGTCAAAATTGACAGAAAATAGTTTTTAAATCAAATATTATATTATTAATTGTTATTTTATTCCTAAAAATCTAAGGTTCGGCCAAATGACTTAGATAAGGATATATATATTAATAATAAACAACTTAGGGTTCTTTTGGCATGTTATAGTAAGTGTATTAACCATATAGTGAAAGAAAACAAAAAGACACGGTAAAAGTTAAATTATTTAACTTAGAGTTAAATCTAATTGATAAGGTTAAAATAATACCCTAAACTTGTTTAAATCCTATTGGTTGATAGGATTGCGACCCATACCCACTTTAGCTTCGAAATAAGACCCTTTGGAACCATTATAAACCGATTTTGACTTTAATATAAAATAATATTTTGAGATATTCCTAAGGTGCCCCTCTCCTCCCTTATAAAAGGGCACCTCCTCCCCCTCCTCCTCACACCAATTTGAGCACTCAATCTCGGCCAACCCCTGCCATTTTCTCCTCTCCAATTCCCTAGAATAATCCTAGAGGTCCTGGTCTTCTTCAAAGACCAATCTTAGTTCCCTAAGTGGAGGATTCAAGGAGGCGTTCCAAAGAAGAGGTAATATCCATTACCGATCTTTTCAATTTCTTTCTTCTTCAACTTCTTCTTCTTTAGTTGTTTCATGATAAAGTAATAACATCAGTATTACTTACATACTGATATGTTATTATAAATATGAGACAACCCTAATTCACCTTCTATCTATCCTACGGAAAAATGAAATCACCGCGCGTGTGTACGTACGGAATACCGTCTCCACGCCGTGGTGTAATCTATTTTCCACCATCACCTTACAAGGATGGGTATAATGGTGTAATGAGTAAGTATTTATGATTATTATAAATTAATATTGATACTGAAATAATATATATATACTCCAATACAATTCCACGATCATAGGAACGATATCATCACTCGTGCGTACGTACGGAATACCGTCTCCACGATGTGATGCGACTCGTTCTACATGATCATCATTACATAGTAATTATATAAATGAATTTAATGAATAAATATGATATATGTTACACTAATACAATTCTGGATATAAGGTATCTATAAACTTAAAAGAAGAATAAGAATTTATTCGGCAAAACACGCATAAGAACAAAAGGCAATAAAGACCTGAGTAACAAATAACAATGAAATATTACTAACAAGAAGCTAAGAATATGACCAAATATGATATCATATCAATATGTATGATTCTGGAATAAGTCAATAACATTATTTAAACCATTATATAGGAGCTTCGGACACGTACAAAGCAAATCGGACCTAATGTAAGGGAAATATCACAATCTCATTTTTATCCGAGATTGTTTATACTTTAGTATTTACTGGGGTGTATTTTATAATCCACATCCAGGTTTCCTGAATATAAAATATTATTTCCATCCACCTACAAATTTTTAAATCCAATTTTACCCTTCGGTGAGTTTTTAGTAAAGAATATGAAAGGAATATTTTTTCGTTTTTCGTACGAGGTACTTTTTGACTTTTCCGACAAAAGTAAAAAGAATGTTTTTTTTAACTTAAACGGCATGAATGGATTTCTAAAACATTATTTCCAAGAAGCTTCCTTTACAAGTATTCAAGTTTATTTTTAATCAACTTCTTTTAGTTTAAAATTGTATGACATGTTAAGAAAGGAAAAGTGTTTTTGAAGTAGAAAGGATATTTTCCTCAAGAATATAGTTCAGGTATTTTATCAAAATTATTTTCCATCTAAGATAATAAAAGGGTTCTGTTTTTATCCCTATTATTACATGGATTTTATTATGTAGTGATGGAAATATTTTTATTAATTCCTTTATCTTATATGAATTGTTTTATGATGTCATGTTGTTTAAGAATCCCATTTTTATTATGTGGGTTACGCTATGATGTATGGTTTATGATTATGTGGCACACATAAGAAAGGATTCATTATAAGATGGGTGGGACCTATATCTCCCTCCAATTCATTGGGTAAAGATTTTATATCTCATGAGATAGACATGGCTGGAATGGTAGGTTATACCGGTTCAGTGAAACAGGACTGGAACGAGGGTGACTCGGTTCAGAAAGGGACTTTGTCCACTAAGATAGTCTTGGCAATGAGTCATGACTTACAAGAAATGATTTTCCATAATTATGTGTGCATGCCACAAAGTTTCAAGTTTCATGTTATGATTATGGGGATCTCATTTTCACTTCTATGATTTATTCCATGTTAAGATATTATGATCTCTTTTGCAGGTTATGATTTTCAAAAGGATATGATATGATTTTTATTTCCTTTATTTTCCCTTGCTGGGCATTTGAGCTCACCCTTTTATGTTTTCTTTTCCCCAGGTCAGGAAGATGGATATTAAGTAGAATATGCTAAAAGGTACCCTAGATATGATGAAATAAATGGGAGACACTGTAGAAGATTTATGAACCAGTTGTTTATGTTTCCCAGTTTCTAAAGACACTATACCTATACGGTCCTTTGTGGTTTTGTCATATGTTGTAATAAGTGTGCTTCCATTTTGAAGTATTAACAATGTATGTAAAGTATGGGTCGTTATATAACACATATACCATATCACATCCATAAAAAATCAATAAACATAAAATTCACATCTCATATCCATTCAACATGTATAATTAACATCAAGCCTTAACCCATTATAACATTTACCATTTTCATTGCATGGCCCATTTAACCCATTTTCCTTCCTTATGACTTAACCATTTATGTATATTCCCCAATTCCCATGCATTATCCCAATTACATACTCATAAATTCTGGAATTTTAACCCATTTAACACATTTATCAATACATAATCATTACCCATTTAACACGTCCATAACTTCTCATGATTTAACCCACTTAAGCATTTCAAGTACAATTCATAAGTCACTTAGCAAAATCACTTTATCACATCCAACCCATTTCATGCCAAGCCAAATAATAACATAATCCATTAACCAAGTCGAGACCCAATTATCATTAATTACCTTTTTAATCAACTAATCATACTAACATGTTCAACATGGGATCAACTTTATCACAAGTAAATTATATGCTTATAATTTCAATTTTTATATTTGAAAATATCAGTGCACCCCATGGATGGCCCCTAATTGGTCTAATCAACCTCAAAACATCCCATGGGGATTGTGAGGGTTTTAATTAATCATCTAGACAACCATTTTACCAAAAATTACTAAACGCACCAAATGCACAATAAGAGGGAAGAAAAATCACAACCAAGAATGCACAATTCAACCTCAAGAATAAGGGATATAACTTATAGACCGCCTACCTCAAATTTGAAGATGATTTCCCCCTTAACCTTAGCCTTAGATCCAGATTCAATCACCATTTGGAGCCTTAACCTATGATCCCCTGAAAAATGATGATGTTAGGGCTTCAGAAGAAGAAGAACAAATCTACAATCCCTAATTTGAAAAAGAGAAGCAAGAGGAGTGTTAGACTTACCCAGAGCTTCGATCTACACCCAATAGCACTCCAAACTACCTAGAATCAAAGAAGAAACACCCTTGAGAATATTTGGGGACTGAGGTTATTCACTAGGATTTCAAGGGGGGTGGAGGATAAAATATGGTGAGAGTCTTAAAATCCTGAGGGGGTTGGTAAATTTATACTTTTTAATGGGGAACATAGTTTGGCTGCATGATTTTCCAAACTATGATCTAACCATGAACCAAACTCTATCCAAGAAGGATTAAGATGAATGGTTACCTGGGGAGGCCCGTAGGGTTTGAAAAACCATGCACCAACCATTTGAAATGCCTCTATCCATGTTCACGTGGTTTGGATCCCCCCTGCACGGTTTGCTAAACCGTGCACCCCTCCTCCTGGCTAGCATGGTTTGGGTGCATGGTTTTCCCTAACCATGTGAAAACCATACAACATGCACTGGATGGCCAAATTATCCTTTATTTTAGGCCTCAATCCCCTAGAACACCCATGAACCTCCAATTACATCTGTTAAGCATTATATTACCCAAAATTAAGATATTTAAACTAAAATTTGAACAATAACATACCTCTACAAAGTTTGGGATATTACATATTTCAAAATCATTCTCCATATAAGATGAAACGTTTGATGTAACTTATGATTTTCTGGGAATAAGAACCAAAAATACCATTCTAATTCTTTATTTGAATGGTTTATCATGAAAATATTTTTATCAAAACCCATTTATTTTCCATGGGTTAATCAGGTTTCAAATATAATGTTATGGAACCCATTATTTTTCCATGGGTTAATCATATTTCAAATAGATTATTATGGAACCCATTTCTTTTCCATGGGTTAATCATGTTTCAAAAATATTATTATAGAACCCATTTCTTTTCCATATGGTAATCATATTTTAAAGAGATTTTTATGTAACCCATTTATTTTCCATGGTTCAATCATGTTTTAAAGATATTGTTATGGAACACATTTATTTTCCATGGGTTAATCATTCTATAAAAGGGATAATGGTTGTTTTATGAGATTTATGATGAAATGAAAGCTCAATGTACTTTATTCATTTTGCGATTCTTGGAAATTTATTATATGATGGGTGAACCCAGATAGCACTGTGTGATCCTGATATAACTTAAATGATGGTTGCTCCTAGATAGATCTCTAATAAATTTCATAATGATTATGTTCTTTATAGATTCATATTGGAAGTCAACTATATAGTTATTCCATTTGTAAGGTTTTTTTATGTGTTATATAATGAGGATGTTAGAAGATGCCAATACATTTTATTTATTCTTTCTATAGGTTTATAATGTTTCCTTTGATCAATATTGAGAACACAAGGTTCATTATTATTGATTCTTGTGATTCTTTCCATTATTAAATCCTTTTGCCTTATTTTTATGTGTGATGATTCAGGTATTTATGGGTATGAGTTATTTTATGATTCTCTCATTCACTATAATTTTGCTTTCATTCCCTTGTGTGCTTATTATGAACTTTGATGAAATTCAATTATTAATGTTTATATTTACCCTTACTAATCATTTTACCTCACCATTATTTTTTTCATTCCCAAGAATCTGAGAAGTGTACTAGGAATGATATGTGAGGATGTTCTAGAGGGAATTCTTGAAAAAAAATATGTTGTAATTTGTGTTTTCAAGTGTAATGTAAGACTCAAGTATGTATCTAGTTTACCAAGACTACTAAACTATTTCATCCTTCAAGTTGTTATTCCTTGTATATTATGAGAATGTAATGAAGAGGACATTGGATCGAGGTTACTGGAGTTGGGGTTTTACAGTTGGTATTATAGGAAGTTTGGTAGAAACCTTGGGAGTTAGGTTTTGGAAAATATAGATTAGATATCATAACCCTATGATAAACTTTGAGGATAAGTATATAAGAACATCCTAAAGTCTTCTTAAGGTAGAGATTATATGGTTTTTTAGGAAAATACATCATTTTATAGATACTACAAGTGTACATGGTTTAGGCACAGATATACCAAGGGGTAATAAGTCTAAAAATGGTGTATTGGGATTGACCCGATCATCACCTAGTGCATGAAAATGGGCCTTACTGTGTACCTATTTTGACACTCCCAGGGGATATGCATTAGATAATTCGCATTTTCTTTATAATACATTGTGAATTATTTGAATAGATGACAGAAAATAATGGCCTAGGTTAAACCTAAGGTCTCTTAGATTGAAATTAAAGTGCCTCAATTGAACAAGAAATTGTTTTATGTGTGGAAAATAATAGCATTAATAAAATAATTGTAGAGGAAAAATTAAGAGTACAATGGAAGGAAATAAATCTCATCATAGGGATCCATTTATATTTTGGTGTCTAAAGTGCAGATAACATGGGAATAATCTATGTCATCGACCTATTTTAAAGGTTAAACCCTAGAATATGGAAGGAGTTAGGTTAAATTAAAATGGTTGTACTTATTGTTATTCTAGAATTATAATATAGAATTATTTTTACCAATGGTATTTTGGTATAAGAATCATGAAACATTTTAGGATTCTGTTAAATTTCAGAAGCATATATGACTTTGTTAATATAAGAGTTATGAATACCATCATGAGTTAATGAGTTTAATTTTGATCATAAGTTCAAAGTCTTAAATACCCATTATTGGGTTTTATGTGATGAGATTCTACCAAGATTAATGATATATTTAGAGAAATTTATGGCAAGTATATGTTTTAGTGAAAATTTTTTTTTGCGGAATAATTCCTTTACATTTCATAAACATTATTTTAAAGGTTTTTATAACCTATAGGATTAATAAGATCATTAATAACATTTTAATAATAGTCAAATAAGATTATTATAAATTGTAAAAAAAGGTTATTTATTGATTAATTTTATTTCAAGGATGTCTATCATATATTTTTTTAGTAATGTTACGGGAATTATATTAATATAGTTCAATGAAAGAAATAACCTCATGATGGGTGACAACTTATAACATCTAGAAAGGATACAAGGATTGCACCCATAACCGAAGGATAATAAGGGTTTATCACCTACCACTAGCCTATGTAATACCCTGGTTAACATGTCATTTTTTTAGTTAAATAATTTGAGAAATAAATATTAATGATGAATGAGTGGTGTTATTTTTTAGGCTTAGTGATTAATTTATTATATTGGATAACTTGTGCTAACCATATTGGTTTTGGAAAATAGTTAGACATAGACAAAAAGACTTTTCACTATATTATGGATCCTATAATTAGTTAAATGTTAATTTTAGTGCTTCAGGTATAAAATAATTATACTTGGATATTCATTTCTTAGAGTAAGGTATGAATTTGGAATTTATTAAAGTAAAAATAATGGATAAAATTATTTTTATGAAATAGAAACATGTCAAATAAGTATATCTCATTATATTCTTAGATGATAAAAGAATTACTCAACATTAAGAAAAGGATATTGAAACAAAGTTTTTATCCTATTAAATTCATAACCACTGATTCAGATGGTATTTTAAATCATTAAAGATTTATGTTTTTTGGCCCTTAACTTTCTATTGATCTTTCACTTACTTGTGATCAATGGACTCAATCACTCTCTATACTTATTTATGCTTTTCTTCCATGTCCAAATATTCACTTCCCACCAATTTTTTCCAATTTATAAATCTATTATGTGTTATTATAGATGACCCACATACTTTCGTTTCACTTTTATTAATATAATGTTTTAACCCTTTTTACGATGTGGGTTTACAAAAAAAGTATTTTTAAATTTCTATCTTTTGATTATTGAGATAGAGTTCAATTTGCGAGGTTGAAATTTATTAAAGGGGGGGATATATAACACCTTCATATTTTAAAAGAATAAAATTGTGTTTCATAGAATAAATAGAATGAAAAATTTATCTTAGAAAATAATGTAAAACCCTAAGAATTTATGATATATTTCTTTTTGAATAAATGTAATCACTTCGATAGCTTATAGAACATGAGACCCTGAGTTAAAATAAACCATAATATAGTTAACCTTTATATCCTAACCATTAAATTAGATAATATGAATAGTACTAACTAAATTATTAAAATTATGGTTTTCTATTTATTTTAAATTAAATAATAATCAATTAAAAGAAAAATATTTTTAAAAAAAACCATATTTTTTCTAAAAGATTATTTAGTCTTGCTTCACCCAAAAATTTTAAAATTAATTATTACTACTTATAGAAATTTTATTTTATAAAATTAACTTTATTTTTTAAATTATTATCAAATTTATCTAAGGGAGAATTTTTTTTTATTTTTATGAAATATTTGATTTTTTGATGAATAGTGAAAATACTAAATTTTAATTAAAAACTACCTTTTCGTTTAAATTATTTATAAATTTAAATAATTTTTTTAATTTTTTTAAATGTAAAATTAGTTAAATTATATATCTATTAATAAATTTATAAAATTATAATCATTTTCATATTGGATTTTGATATAAAAACGTTGAAAACTTTTGAACAATTACTCATTGAAACCCCACTTTCTCATCACGTCTGCAGTACTAATTTAAAATTAAATATTTACACTTATATGAATTGAATTTGTTAAAATTTATTCCATATTTATAATCATAATAATTTTTAATTTTTAATAAGTCCAACATAATTTTTTACCAAAATGAATAGTGAAAATAGTAAAAATTAATTACTATGGTTAAGGTAAAAATGGATTTACTAGGGGTTAAACTGAAAAGAAAAGTGTTAAAATGATATAAAAACTTGTATAAAATCTATTTTATGGAAATATATTTACCTTATTCCTTATAATATCAATAATGGTCTATTATTGGAGCCCTGTGAAATGAAAAAAATGTGGGTGGAATTCATTCTTTTCAAAAATTACAAGTATGTCACTCACCTCACCTATAAAAGGCCACCCCATCTCCTCTATTCTTCACACTTTAAAAACCTTTTGGTTTGGTAAATACCTACCAAAATCACTTCTAAACTCCTATAATCTCATCTTAGAAGCCTTATTTTGGGCATAAATCCAACCTACGAAGGATTTTGGTGCAAACCAAAGGACAATACCCGAAGAAGAGGAGGTTAAATGATGTTCAACCAAAAATAAGCATTAAGTGATGGATTTCTTAACTAAATATCCATTCATTAGGTTAGAATTCTGCTTTATGGATTATTTTATGCTAAGATTATATGTGTAATTACCTTTGATTATTTTATTTGGTATTTCTACTTATTTTATGTGGATTTACTTCTGATACAAATAATAATTTCATTGATTAATCCCCACTTCAATGATATGATCTTTATAAGGGATTTATGGTATCTCTTTTATTTCTGGGATACATATGAAAATTTGACACTTTTTTATTTTATTTTTTGTTTATATATACTTCCTATTTGAAATTTTATATCATAAATACAATTATTTTCAAGATATTTAAATTTTTATTTTTTATTCTTTATTGGGGATTACGATTAAAAGGATTACTAAAGTGGTAAGGGATTTTTTTTCTCAATTTTACTTCTTTGAGACTTATGTCGTGTTATGAACCTATCTTTTTTTATGATGTGTATATGTATCCCCTTTGACATATAATATCATGAATTAATTTATTCACATAATATTTTAAGTTTCATATAATGGTATCCTTTAATGGGGAATATGATTCAAAGTTACCAAATTGGTAGGAGATTTATGTTACAATCTCATCATTTTTCAGTATTTTTTATGATTAAGTATCCAATGTTTAAATCTTATGATCTATCTCAAAATAATTATAATTTATTTAATTATCTTATGCTTATTAATGATATTTTCAAGTAATAGTACCATTTTTTCACTCTTTGGAACTTAAAATGATTGAGAATTTTTTTTAAAGAAAATCTGACTTCATTTATCTCTTCAGTCAAGAATATGTTTCTACAAAAACCATGCTTTAAAAAAATGTTTTCAAATTTTTTTCACACTTTTAAAAATGATTTATTAAAGACATGTTTACCTGATTTTTTTTATTTTAAAAAATAAAATGAATATTCATGTCATTTTCAAAACAATTCATGTTTGGATTTTACCAAAAAAAAATTAAAGGAATATTCATTTTAACGTGTATAACATGAAAAGAATTTCCATCCATCGTGAAAAATCAAATTTATAAAAACATCCTTTATAATTTTAAATTATTATTTATAATGTAAATTATTTTCATAAAAAATCAACTTTTAGTTTAAAAAGTGTTTCAAAATGGAATGGATATTTTCTTAAAGAAATGTTACAAATGATCTTTGAAAATCATTCTCTATATAAGATGACATCCTTTGATGTGATTTATGATTTTATAGGGAAAATAACTAAGGATTATATTATTATTCTTTCTCTGAATGGTTTACCATGATAATATGTCTATGGAACCCATTTCTTTTACAAGTTTTAATCATGTTTCAAAGAGATTTTTATGGAACCTGTTCCTTTTTCCACAGTTTAATCATATTTCAAAGAGATTGTTATATAACTCATTTATTTTCCAAGGGTTAATCATGTTTTAAAGAGATTTTCATGGAACCTATTTCTTTTCCATGGGGAAATAATATTTCAATGAAATTTTTATAGAACCCATTTCTTTTCCATGGGTTAATCACGTTTCAAAGAAATTATTATGGAACCCATTTATTTTATATGGGTTAATCATGTTATAAAATGAATATTTGTTTTTTTATGAGTTTTATAATGAAATGAAATATCTTTGTAATTTATTTATGTTGTGTTTCTTGGAAATTTATTATATCATAGGTTCACCCAGATAGTGCTGGGTAAGCCTGATATAGCCTTAATGATGGGTGTGCCCAAATAATACACTAATGCATTGGGTAATGATTATGTTCTCTGGAGAATTATATTACAAGTCGACCATATGATTATTCTATTTGAAAGATTTTTTTAATTGTTCTATGATGATGATGTTCCAATATACCAATACATTTTATCTATGATTTCCATGGGTCTATAATGTTTCCTTTAATCAAGATTGAGATCACATAGCTCGTTATTATTGATTCTTATGACACTTTAATTTATTAAAGCATTCTGTCTTGTTTTCATGTTTTGTGATTAAGGTATTGATGGGTAGGAGTTATTTTATGATTTTCTCATTCACTCTGATTATTTCATCATACCCTTATACACTTATTAATCTCATTTTTGACATTCAATTATTAATTCTTATGTTTAGCCTTATTGAGAATTTGATCATGCCTTTATTTTGTTTCCTTTCCCAGGAATCTGATAAGTGTATTAAGAATGATATTGTTAGGACCAATAGGGGCCTATATACCCTGAGAGGGGGGGTGAATCAGGGTATGGATATTATTTTTCAAAGTTCTTCCTTCCCCACTGGATCGTGATCTCTTTATTACAAGGGTCACTTTGTTTGCACTTGTGTGTTTATTATGATCACTTCTTTTCTTCTTTATATGAAGATGATGATTTGAATGTAGTTCAGGGAAGAAAGCATGCAGACACAGAGATTTTTACTTGGTTCACCCTCACTGGGCTACGTCCAAGGAGCATACTCCGACAAGTTATCAGTCGTACCAAATTCCACTATTCTTCACTAGATGTGGATACAAGGTTTGGGCACAGTCACTCTGTCCCAGGCTCACTAAATTTATAAGGTTTAGGGTTAGCTCACTACTTTCCCAAGGGTCACTCCCTGTTTCTCTCTTTGTGGCTCACTACTGGTGGAGAGGATCACCTTCTTCCTCTTCCTTTGCTCACTACTCCGGAAAGGATCCACTCACAGTTTATAAACCTATAGGTCTCTTCATTATCTCTAATGAATACATCCTCTGTTGTATGTGGATGCTCTGTTAAAGTCCAACTTTCACCCGTAGATGAATTTCTCTTTGCACCGAAGGTATCGGGCAAACTTCCAGCTTCCACGCAGCCTGAAAACACTACTGTAAAAACAACCTTACTTGGTGCGCAAGTCTAATCCGTCGTGCAAGTATCGGCGCGCAAGTCACAACTAGCGCGCAAGTCCACCTCAAACACTTGTGTGACACAAGATTCTTCAACTCCAAACTTGCGCGAATCACTTCCCTTTACGCCCAAACCAATATTGGCGCGCAACTAACAACAACCGCACTTCTTCAAATCTGGCGCACAAGTCCCACTTGCGCGACACACCACCACTTCTACGACCACCACACCTGTGCGACGGGATCTCTAATTCTTCAAATAGTTGAACTCCAGTGAGAAATGAGGAGGGGTGGTCCAGTATTTATAGGCATTTTGGTCACCCTGTGCGGTGGCGCGCAAGTCTCCCCTCGGCGAGCAAGTCTCAGCGTGCAGGTCTCTTCCCCTGCAAGTCACTTGCGCGACCCAATTCCAAACTTGCACGAACCGCTTTCCTTTGCCGTATTTTGATCTTATGATCTTGAAAAACCACAGTCTCTCAAGTTATCAGGCTTCCAAGGCATCGGTGCGCAAGTCTCTTTCACAGCACGCAAGTCACTCGCGCGACACAACCAATACTTGCGTGACACTTACCCCTTTTCCATATTTTGATTATATGATCTTGAAAAACATATGGCGCTCAAGTTTCCAAGCCTTCAAGTACACGGTACACAAGTCCCTTTTCCAAAAACCACTTTTCTTCATTTAATGATTTTCAGGCCCAAAAATTTGGCAAACACTGGAAAACGGTGCCACCTTGTATCTGTTCTTTTTGTACCACCTCCAGATTATCCATCTCTTTGTCGACATTCTTGAATCAAACATGGATCATTAACCACAGCTCTTGAACTTGACATTCCACCATGAAATCTCTTTTTTCAACAAATTTGTATGTCATTATTTTTCTTTGTCAACAATCACCACGTAGATATCCACTTTGTCAACAAACACAATCACCTCAAAAATGCTTCAATGATACCTTGAAAGATTTTTACCCAACATATAGGCAAGGATATTTGTAACGCCCCGACCCTAGTTACCCAGAGTCGGTGCATTATTACATAACATTGGGATGGTCACAAGAAATATCAAATCTCGAAAGACCGATTGGTTTAGTAGCCTTGGAAACACTAGATATATTCATAAGTTTTACATTACATCATAAAATGAAAAACTACTACAACAACATAATGTCTCCACAGTCCACACTATTATCCCCTCATAATATCCCTACAGGTCATTCATAACTTACTTCTTCACATCCTGGGAAAAATAAAACATAGAAAAGGGGTGAGCTCAAATGCCCAGTAAGGATAACAATATAGCGGAACATTCAAAATAAGCATAATCATTTAAGGCAATGCATTACTAAAACAAAAGCCTTTTAAACTTGAACTTCAACATAGTATGGAAAAAGTAAAATGAAATATTGACATTTAATTATTCACATGGATATTCTACTAATCGAATAATCACATGTAAAATCAATAACCACTTTCATAATGTTGGAATGCATAATGCCAGACTATCATAACCACATAGCCAAGGCCTTGTGCCAAGACTACAAATAAGATTTTGTCAAGGCCTTGTGCCAAGACACTAGTTTCTCTCATGAGACCTACCGATGCATCGAGGAGCTATAGCGGGCTCCACCCGTCACATATTAAGTCCAATGCATTCCCATATGAAAAGGTTTAAACATAACACAAACATTCGTATTAAAACTAGCATACGAAATGTCAATAATTTCACCATAAACTATGAATGGTATAAAAATAGCACATCCACAGTCAAACATATCACAAAACCTTCAATACATTATAGAAGTTTTGTATCATAATAAATCAACTTCAAATAAGCATAAAATCCATCAAAGGATGTTGACATAGATGAAATCAAAACACTTTTTAGAGAAATATCTCTTTCTATTTTTGAAATCATTTAAGAGCCATATAAAATAAAACATTTTCTTGAAAATATTCTTATAAGCTTGTAAGGAAAGCTTTGAAGATTTTATAACGGCGGAAAATAACCGCACCCGCCGTATAAGTTAAAAAAAACATTCTTACCTTAATTCTGTCGAAAAGGTTAAAAAGGACCTTGTTTTGAAAACGACGGAAAGATTCCTCTTATAAAAAGTCAAACAAGGGTATAAATGACTTTAAACCATATTCTTGTAAATAATAAAAATGTTTTGGAATACATTTTGAAGAAACATGGATGTGGATGATAAAGAGATCCCAGTAGATTATTATGTATAAACAACCTCGGATAATGAAGAGATTGTGAAATAACCCTTAACTTGTACTTTTCCTTGGTTGGGGTAGGTTAACCTCCTGTATAATGGTGAAATAATTGTTATTAAATTATACAAGAATCATATACATTAATATGATATCATATATGATCTTTTAATATTGATTTGATAATAATATCTTAGTATTATCGTTGTTTCGGGTGTTAACTTACTTGTTTTTTTTTATATGTTTTGTTACGTAAGACATGTTTGTAAAGGATAGGTTGTATATTATTCATATCCAGAATGATATCAAGTTCTTAAACATCATTTTTAAATCATCAAATTATAATTATACTTTAATGGTTACGATGGAGAATGAATCTCATCACGTTCGTGGAGACGGTAGTCCGTACGTACGCACGAGCGACAATATCATTCTTTTGATATTAAAATAATATATAAATGGATGGTATATCATATATACAGAATAATTAACATGTTAGATTTATTATTTACATGATTTACACATCATTATTATACCCATCCAAATAATATTATATTGAATAACAATTACACCACGACGTGGATACGGTAAGCCGTACGTACGCACGTATGGTGACATGTTATTCAAAGGGTGGATAGAATACTGAATATGGTTGTACCATATTTATAATAACATCACAGTATATATATGATACTGGAGTTATTATTTTATAATGGTAACAACAAAGGAAGAAGAAGTGGAATAAGAAATGAACTTGGAAAAGGGTGGTGAAATCATTACCTCTTCTTCGGGTTCTTCCTTTTGATTTGATCAAAAGGGCTCCTTAGGTTGGATTTATGATCAAACTAAGGCCCCTAGGTTGTAGTGAGGGAAGATGGGAGAGTAATTGGGCAGATTTTGGCCGAACCAAAAGTCTTTTAAGGTGTGAAGAAATGAGAAGGAGGTGTGACCTTTTATAAGAGGGGTGAGGGGCACCTTTGGAAAAGCTAGAGATATTAGTTTATAATAAATTCATATTCGGTTTCCAATGGCTCCAAAGATGATTATTTAAATTTTAAGGTAGTTATAGGTCAAAAACAACTCAACCAATATAATTTAGACAGGTTTGGGTACTTATATTAACCTTATCTTTAAGTATTAACTCTAAATTAATTAGTTTCACTTTTACAATGTCTCTTTGTATTTTTATATAATATGTTTAATAAACTTAATATATACATCCAAGAGACCCCCAAGTGGTCCATTAATGATGAACCTATCATTATATAAGTCTCTTGGCCGAACCTTAGATTTTTAGGAATTTAATATCAATTTATAATATAATATTTGTTTTAAGAACTCTTTTATGTCAATTTTGACACTATTCAATAGTTGATTTTTTTGAAACTCATAACAGATTTATTACTTAAAAAAAAGTCAATTAAATCAATCCTAATATATCATATTATCCTATAAAATTAGTTTAATTCATTAAAAGTTTCATATTATATTTATTTGGGTATTTATAATATAAATTATTTTAATTTTTCACTATTATAGTAATTACTACATCATCATTGTTTCATAAATAAATTAAATTATTTAATGTCTAAAAATTATAAATAAAATATCATTATGTATTAAATCTTTTTATCTTTCTAATTAATATTTATAATCTAAAATCCAACATATATAACCCTATGTAAAAATTGTTTTTCTAAAAGATATATGCTTGTGTCATTTTTGTATTCATTTTAACTTAATTAAAAAAAAGTGTCCCTATCACCTACAAGTGGCACCATGGGGTCCCAAAATCGACCCAAATATGACTATGGTCGAACATGTATCAACCAATAAGTCTAGGACACGTTTTAGGGTAATTTAGTATTATTATAATATTATTTTTTAACTCTTATTTACCAGATTTACCCTTAACCATGGTAAATAAAATATTTACCACAGTAATTATTCAAAATGTCTAAAAATAAAAGTTACCTATTTACACAATTTGGACATCCTGATTCCAAATATGGAATCCATTTTTCTAAATTCAAAACACAAAAGTGGCAGAAATTAATTTAAAATTAATTCCCGCTGCCAAAACAAAAAGCGTGTTTTTAAGAGATAATAACTATCAAAAGATTGACACTTGTTTATGTTCGGTTTAATTGTAAAATTATGTCCAATGACCAAAATTATATTAAATGGTAAAAATATATTCTAAATATACTTTAAAACCACCCAAATTCATAATTTATCACTATTAATTATTTTGATTAAAAAAGTTGTTTTTAATTAAAATTTAGTAATTTTCACTATTCATCAAAATATGAAAGTTATCCGAAAAGTACCAAAATTTCACCTTAGGCTAAATTTGATATTCCAAATCCAAAAATGAAGTCCATTTTAAAATATATAATATATATAATTTCAAAAATTAGGTATTACTATTCATAACGGCTAGTTTGATTGGTTATGGTGTGTTAGAACTCGGTGTTGCGTACAACACACGCTATCACATTATTCAAAGAGAAGCGTACCGTAGAAGCTTGGGGTGTTACATTCTCCCCTCCTTCAAATAATTTCGTCCTTGAAATTTCTAGAATACTACCGCATGAAAAGACTCGGGTGGTTCTTCATCATAAGTTCCTCGGGTTCCCACGTTGCCTCTTCCATCTTATGGTTTCTCCACAAAACTTTTACCAGACGCGTCGTCCGGTTTCTCAGTACTTGTTCTCTCGTATCAAGAATCCTGACGGGCTCTTCACAAAATGAAAGATCGGGTTCCAGTTCTAATTCCTCATAGGTGAGTACATGCGTTGGATCAGGCATGTATTTCCTTAACAGAGATACGTGGAACACATCGTGAACTTTGGAGAGACTTGGAGGCATTGCCAATCAGTAAGCCACAGCCCCAATTCGTTCTAGAATTTCGAAAGGTCCGATGTACCTAGGACTCAATTTACCTTTCTTACCAAAACGTATGACTCCCTTCCATGGAGATACCTTCAGGAAAACATGATCACCGACTTGAAATTCCAAATCCTTCCTTCGATTATCGGCATAGCTCTTCTGCCTACTTTGAGCTGCTTTGATGTGATTTTGGATTACCTTCACCTTTTCCACCGTTTCCTCCACCAGTTCTGGGCCTACAAGTTTTCTTTCACCAACGTCATCCCAACAGGTTGGTGTATGAGATCTCTTTCTGTATAACGCTTCATATGGTGCCATTTGAATACTCGAATGGAAGCTATTGTTATAGGAAAATTCTACCAGTGGTAAATATTGATCCCACATACCCTGAAAGTCAAGTGAGCAAGATCTCAACATGTCTTCTAAGGTCTGAATGGTCCGTTCTGATTGTCCGTCTGTCTGAGGGTGGTAAGCAGTGCTCAAATGAAGTTCAGTATCCAGGGATTTCTGAAGACTTTTCCAAAATCTTGAAGTAAAACGGGGATCATGATCAGAAACAATCGATAGGGGTACTCCATGAAGTCTCAAAACTTCATTAATATATAGTCTTGCTAGACATTCCAGGGGTAGATCTTCTCTTATAGCAATAAAATGTGCTGACTTGGTAAGACGATCAACAATAACCCATATTGCATCGTTCCTTCTAGGAGTCTTTGGTAGCCCCATGACAAAGTCCATCGTAATATTGTCCCATTTCCACTCCGGTATGGGAAGAGATTGCATGACTCCTCCAGGCTGTTGCCTTCCAGCTTTCACTTGTTGACAAACCATACATCTTGACACAAAATCAGCAATCTCCCTCTTCATGTTGTCCCACCAAAAATGTTCCTTCAAATCTCTATACATTTTGGTGCTCCCAGGGTGTATAGAGAAATTGGAACTATGAGAATCATCCAACAATTCCCTTTTTAGATCAGGTATATCGGGAACACAAAGTCTCTTCCCGAATCTCAAAATTCTATCTTCATACACAAAGTCTCTCAATCTCCCATCATTCACAGCTTTAATCTTCTTTTGTAATTCTTCATCATCGGTCTGAGAACTCTTAATCCTTTCTAGTAAAGATGGTTTGGCAACCATTTGAAAAAGCATTGATGTTTCACCTTCCCTGGTTATTCCCATGTCCATCTTCACTAGATCCATGAAAATTGGATCCCTTTCAATTCTCATATTGTTCAAAACTCCATGGTCTTTTCTACTCAAAGCATCTGCCACCTTGTTTACTTTCCCCGGGTGGTAGTGTATCGTGCAATCATAATCCTTGAGTAATTCAAGCCATCTCCTTTGCCTCATGTTGAGTTCTTTTTGTGAGAAAATATACTTCAAACTCTTGTGATCAGTATAAATCTCACATTTTTCACCATAGAGGTAGTGCCTCCATATCTTCAAAGAAAATATCATAGATGCTAACTCGAGATCATGAGTAAGATAGTTTTGTTCATGAATTTTCAACTGTCGTGATGCATAGGCAATAACTCTAACATTCTGCATAAGGACACAACCAAGTCCTTTCTTTGATGCATCACTATAAATAACGAACCCATAATTCCCCGATGGTAGAGTCAATATAGGAGCATTGAATAATCTTCTCTTCAGTTCTTCGAAACATTCTTCACACTCTTTTTTCCAAACAAATTTAACCCCTTTACGTGTGAGCTTCGTTAATGGGTTAGCCAATCAGGCAAAATTATGGACAAAACGTCGATAATAACCTGCCAAACCAATAAAACTACGTACCTCAGTTATACTCGTAGGTGCTGGCCATTCTTGGATTGCCTTGGTCTTATAAGGATCAACAGAGATTCCATATTTAGAGATGATATGGCCAAGAAAATAAATCTCATGAAGCCAGAATTCACACTTGCTAAACTTCCCATATAATTCATGCCTCCTCGGAGTCTTCAAGATAATGCGCAAGTGATTTTCGTGATCTTCGTAGGTTTTGGAGTATACCAAGATATCATCAATAAATACCACCACAAATTCATCGAGATACTCCTTGAAAACTCTATTCATCAGATCCATGAATACAGAGGGTGCATTTGTCAATCCAAACGGCATTACAGTAAACTCGTAATGCCCGTACCTAGTTCGAAATGCTGTCTTCGGAATGTCTTCCTTCTTCACACACAACTGATGGTATCCAGATCGAAGGTAAATCTTTGAAAAGTATTGAGCTCCATACAGTTGGTAAAATAAATCATCAATACGAGGTAGTGGATACTTGTTCTTTATCGTTATAGCATTGATCTCCCTGTAGTCGATACATAACCTCATAGATCCATCTTTCTTTTTAACAAAAAGAACAGGGGCTCCCCATGGAGAAACACTAGGGAGAATAAATCCCTTATTACTCAATTCCTCTAGTTGTTTCTTTAGTTCAACTAATTCTACAGTGGCCATTCTATAAGGGGTCTTCGATATAGGCCTTGATCCAGGAATCAAATCAATGGAAAACTCAACTTCTCGTTCTGGAGGATGTCCAGGTAAATCTTCCGGAAATACATATACAAATTCTTTCACAATAGGTACATACTCTATTTGAACATTCCTTTCCTCACTGACAGTTATTTCATTCTCTTCCTCCCCAATAATAGAATTAAGTTGAGCTACTGGGGGTGGATCTAAATAATAATTAGGTGGTGACGATTCTGCTCTAAAGATAAGGTGTTCCTTATCATTATCATCAAGAATTGTAACCTCTTTCTTCTTACAATAAATCTTCGCATCATAGTACGAAAGCCAGTCCATACCGAGGATTATATCAAACTCAATCATAGGTATGATGATGAGATCAGCAGATAATGAACATTTATGTGCTCTAATGGGGACTGATTCACAAAACTTTGTTGCAATGATACTTCCCTTAGGAGTTTTAACTGACAACTCCCTTATTAAATAAAATTGGAAATATCTAATTTTCCTAGCAAACTGGGAAGATATTAAACAATGCGATGATCCAGAATCAAATAATGCATTTGCTAAACTTGAGGAAACCATTAAATTACCTGCCACCACGTCTTTCGGAGCTTCTACCTTAGCAGTAGTGATAGCATAAGCCTGGCCTTGATCCCTTGGCCTTTTCTGAGGTAAGTTCCCCTGATTCTTAGGACATGCATTTGCATAATGCCCCATCTCCCTGCAATTGTAGCACTGAACGTTGGTAGCTTCCTTCTTCCCCTTGCAATCACGAGCTTGGTGGCCTTTTTCACCACACTTGTAACAGACTCCCATTCCCTTCAAGCAAGTACCAGGATGTTTCTTCCCGCATTTACCACAAGATGGATATTCAACCTTTCCCTTCTTCCCCTTATTTCCATTCCCAGATTGATCAGCAGGTCTCTTCTTCTCTTGCTTTGCTTTAAATTCATAAGACTTAGAGAATTCCTTTTCGGTCTTGATAGCACATGAGACAATGTCTTCGTACGACGAAAAGGATTGTGAGACTAATGCTCGACGAAGAAATGGTTTTAACCCATCAAAGAAACGATCAATCTTACTTCTTGGGTTACATATATAATCTCCAGCATACCTTGCTGACCTTGTAAATTTATCCTCATACTTTGTGACATTCGCATCCTCCTTTTGTCTCAGACTCAGAAATTGCCTTTCCATATCTGCTCGATGGTCGCGAGGAAAGTATTTTTCTAAAAACAGATCTTTGAACTCCCTCCATTCCATATTTGCTACTTTATCATCTTCCTTCATGTTTTGAATCAATGACCACCATTGATCAGCATATCTAATGAGGCGGTAAACTGCCATGATAACTTTTTCCCTTTCACTGCTCCCCAAAGCCTGAAATATTTTCTTTAGGGAATTTATCCATTGATCAGCTACTAAGGGATTTGTACTCCCATTGAACTTTGGTGGTTTTTTCCTCATGAATCGATCTAACATTGATCCTCCACGCTGTGGATCAGGGTGCTCCATACGGGTAAGGTTATTATTCATAACCTGAGTAAGTTGTCCCAGTATGGAGATTAGCTGATCGGCACCAGTTGCATCACCAGCCCCACTATAATTATCTTGGGCAGGAGGGAAATCCCTACATGGAGTGCGTACATTGATACGGTTTCCATTTCTTCCACTAGGTGCCATTTCTAAACAATGGCATAAACTAGATCAGTTTATGAATCAAAATACATAATCCCATACTTATAAAACACTTAACATAAATTGAACTATTTATGGATATAATCCATAATCATAAAAATGTTTTCTTTGAGGAAGTATATACTCATAAACCCTTCATAATGATTTGTAAAGAAAATGAGAGTTATCCTAAGCATATCCCCCGGGAGTGTCGTAACCAAGAGTGCAGCAAGGCCCGTTGTCATGCACCAGCTCCCGTTCGAGTCTAGCTTAAAGCGGTGTTTTCGGGTTTTACCCCTAGGTACATCTGTGCCAGAGCCGCCTCTACCTGCTCGTATCCAGACAGGGATGTATTGCTCGGAAAACTCACAAAATCTCTACAATACCAAAATTCTAGGAAGTTCTTCTATACTATTCCTCAAATTTCATCTTAGGTCTACGTGCTCTAATCAGATTTTATCTAAATCTAGCTTCCAAGGTTTGTACTAAACTTCCTCTGATACCAACTATAACGCCCCGACCCTAGTTACCCAGAGTCGGTGCATTATTACATAACATTGGCATGATCACAAGAAAGATCAAATCTCGAAAGACCGATTGGTTTAGTAGCCTTGGAAACACTAGATATATTCATAAGTTTTACATTACATCATAAAATGAAAAACTACTACAACAACATAATGTCTCCACAGTCCACACTATTATCCCCTCATAATATCCCTACAGGTCATTCATAACTTACTTCTTCACATCCTGGGAAAAATAAAACATAGAAAAGGGGTGAGCTCAAATGCCCAGTAAGGATAACAATATAGCAGAACATTCAAAATAAGCATAAACATTTAAGTCAATGCATTACTAAAACAAAAGACTTTTAAACTTGAACTTCAACATAGTATGGCAAAAGTAAAATGAAATAATGCCATTTACTTATTCACATGGATATTCTACTAATCGAATAATCACATGCAAAATCAATGACCACTTTCATAATGTTGGAATGCATAATGCCAGACTATCATAACCACATAGCCAAGGACTCGTGCCAAGACTACAAATAAGATTTTGTCAAGGTCTTTTTCCAAGACACTAGTTTGTCTCATGAGACCTACCGATGCATCGAGGAGCTATAGCAGGCTCCACCCGTCACATATTAAGTCTAATGCATTCCCATATGAAAAGGTTTAAACATAACACAAACATTCGTATTAAAACTAGCATACGAAATGTCAATAATTTCACCATAAACTATGAATGGTATAAAAATATCACATCCACAGTCAAACATATCACAAAACCTTCAATACATTATAGAAGTTTTGTATCATAATAAATCAACTTCAAATAAGCGTAAAATCCATCAAAGGATGTTGACATAGATGAAATCAAAACACTTTTTAGAGAAATATCTCTTTCTATTTTTGAAATCATTTAAGAGCCATATAAAATAGAACATTTTCTTGAAAATATTCTTATAAGCTTGTAAGGAAATATTTGAAGATTTTATAACGGCGGAAAATAACCGCACCCGCCGTATAAGTTAAAAAAAACATTCTTACCTTAATTCTGTCGAAAAGGTTAAAAAGGACCTTGTTTTGAAAATGACGGAAAGATTCCTCTTATAAAAAGTCAAACAAGGGTATAAATGACTTTAACCAATATTCTTGTAAATAATAAAAATGTTTTGGAATACATTTTGAAGAAACATGGATGTGGATGATAAATAGATCCCAGTAGATTATTATGTATAAACAACCTCGGATAATGAAGAGATTGTGAAATAACCCTTACCTTGTACTTTTCCTTGGTTGGGGTAGGTTAACCTCCTGTATAATGGTGAAATAATTGTTATTAAATTATACAAGAATCATATACATTAATATGATATCATATATGATCTTTTAATATTGATTTGATAATAATATCTTAGTATTATCGTTGTTTCGGGTGTTAACTTACTTGTTTTCTTTTATATGTTTTGTTACGTAAGACATGTTTTTAAAGGATAGGTTGTATATTATTCATATCCATAATGATATCAAGTCCTTAAACATCATTTTTAAATCATCAAATGATAATTATACTTTAATGGTTACGATGGAGAATGAATCTCATCGCGTTCGTGGAGACGGTAGTCCATACGTACGCACGAGCGACAATATCATTCTTTTGATATTAAAATAATATATAAATGGATGGTATATCATATATAAATAATCATTAACATGTTATATTTATTATTTACATGAGTTACACATCATTATTATACCCATCCAAATAATATTATATTGAATAACAATTACACCACGACGTGGAGACGGTAAGTCGTACGTATGCACGTATGGTGACATGTTATTCAAAGGGTGGATAGAATACTGAATATGGTTGTACCATATTTATAATAACATCACAGTATATATATGATATTGGAGTTATTATTTTATAATGGTAACAACAAAGGAAGAAGAAGTGGAAGAAGAAATGAACTTGGAAAAGGGTGGTGAAATCATTACCTCTTCTTCGGGTTCTTCCTTTTGATTTGATCAAAAGGGCTCCATAGGTTGGATTTCTGATCAAACTAAGGCCCCTAAGTTGTATTGAGGGAAGTTGGGAGAGTATTTGGGCAGAGTTTGGTCGAACCAAAAGACTTTTAAGGTGTGAAGAAATGATAAGGAGGTGTGACCTTTTATAAGAGGGGTGAGGGGCACCTTTGGAAAAGCTAGAGATATTAGTTTATAATAAATTAATATTAGGTTTCAAATGGCTCCAAAGATGATTATTTAAATGTTAAGGTGGGGATAGGTCGAAAAAAACTCAACCAATAGAATTTAGACTGGTTTGGGTACTTATATTAACCTTATCTTTAAGTATTAACTCTAAATTAATTAGTTTCACTTTTACAATGTCTCTTTGTATTTTTATATAATATGTTTAATAAACTTACTATATACATCCAAGAGACTCCCAATTGGTCCATTAATGATGAACCTATCATGATATAAGTCTCTTGGCCTAACCTTAGATTTTTAGGAATTTAATATCAATTTATAATATAATATTTGTTTTAAGAACTCTTTTATGTCAATTTTGACACTATTAAATAGTTGATTTTTTTGAAACTCATAACAGATTGATTACTTCAAAAAAAGTCAATTAAATAAATAATAATATATCATATTATCCTAGAAAATTAGTTTAATTCATTAAAAGTTTCATATTATATTTATTTGTGTATTTATAATATCAATTATTTTAATTTTTCACTATTATAGTAATTACTACATCATCATTGTGTCATAAATAAATTAAATTATTTAATGTCTAAAAATTATAAATAAAATATAATTATGTATTAAATCATTTTATCTTTCTAATGAATATTTATAATCTAAAATCCAACATATATAACCCTATGTAAAAAAAATTTTTCTAAAAGATATATGCTTGTGTCATTTTTGTATTCATTTTAACTTAATTAAAAAAAAAGTGTCCCTATCACCTACAAGTGGAACCATGGGGTCCCAAAATCGACCCAAATATGCCTATGGTCGAACATGTATCAACCAATAAGGCTAGGACACGTTTTAGGGTAATTTAGTATTATTATAATATTATTTTTTAACCCTTATTTACCAGATTTACCCTTAACCATGGTAAATAAAATATTTACCACAGTAATTATTCAAAATGTCTAAAAATAAAAGTTACCTATTTACACAATTTGGACATCCTGATTCCAAATATGGAATCTATTTTTCTAAATTCAAAACATAGAAGTGGCAGAAATTAATTTAAAATTAATTCCCGCTGCCAAAACAAAAAGCGTGTTTTTAAGAGATAATAACTATCAAAAGATTGACACTTGTTTATGTTCGGTTTAATTGTAAAATTATGTCCAATGACCAAAATTATATTAAATGGTAAAAATATATTCTAAATATACTTTAAAACCACTCAAATTCATAATTTATCACTATTAATTATTTTGATTAAAAAATTTGTTTTTAATTAAAATTTAGTAATTTTCACTATTCATCAAAATATGAAAGTTATCCGAAAAGTACCAAAATTTCACCTTAGGCTAAATTCGATATTCCAAATCCAAAAATGAAGTCCATTTTAAAATATAAAATATATATAATTTCAAAAATTAGGTATTACTATTCATAACGGCTAGTTTGATTGGTTATGGTGTGTTAGAACTCGGTGTTGCGTACAACACACGCTATCACATTATTCAAAGAGAAGTGTACCGTAGAAGCTTGGGGTGTTACAATATTCTAGAGGTAATAATTATGTTCTTGAATAAGAAGAAAATGTTGTAATTTTTGTTTTCAAATATCATGTAAGACAAAATTATGTATCTATTTTAACAAAACCACTAAACTCTTTAGTCCATCAGAATGCAATTCCTTGTATCATATGAAAATTTAATAAAGAAGACACTAACTTCAGGTTACTAAAGTTGGGTTCATTACATAATGGCATGGAATTTTATATATTTAATTTTTCCTCTAAATAAATATGTGTCATATTGAATAATGATGTATAGTAAAAAAATCATGTCATGCATAATAAAAACCCAACAACACCTTATTATATTAATTTTGAACATTAAATTTAGAGGATTAATATACCTAATAAAATTAATAATAATACAATATGACTATAAACCCAAAAAAAAATATAATATGAAAATTTGGATCACTCTAATTCCCTAAAATAATCACACTTGTGAACAATATTATAAAGAGGAAACAAAAAAATAGTAATGTAATATCAATTTTTGAAAATAAAGAATATTAACTTAAAGGAAATTGAATTTAATTATGAATTAAGTAAATATGATGTATTTATAAGACATAGAAAACCTATATGACCATTAGAAATATGAATGTTGGAATAGTAACCTAATTGTTAGGATTGGTAAATTGACTATTATAATAGTAACCAAACCATTGTAATAGTAAAATAATAGTTGGGTATCTTGTGAAATAAAAATATAATAAATTTATATCAAATTATGAATAAATAAAAGTGTTAAATATGATAAAATATATATTTGATGTAAAGAAACCATTATTAAATATTTTGGAAAACATATATGTTTTATTTTTAGTAAAATATATTTTTATAAATTTAAAATATTTAAAACAATAGTTTATTTTTATAAAATATTTTTAAACTATAATATTTTTTGTATTTAAAAAATAAAACAGTTTTATTCAATAAAAAATATTTTTCACAATAATTAAAAATTTAGTCATATCATAAAAATTTATATTTTTTAATAAATAAGTATTTTATTTTAAAAATTAAATTTTAGATATTTAAGAAATTATTTTGATAAAATTAAGTTCATTTTTGGAATCAGTATAACAAAATTAACTTATGGTTATTTTTTGGTATTTTCCTGAAAAAGTTGAATTTTTAGTGAATAGTGAAATGCAAAAAAAATTGGTGTTTTACATTATAATAAAAATATATGATTAATTACATCATGGATGATGTACTTAACCATTATATCTACCTCACATGCATCAATTTATATATAAAGTCACAATAATCATCATTATTAATAGTCTTGAGAAAAAATAATAAACTGGTGAATATCATATTCAAAAACACCCCTATCCTACCCTTATAAAAACCACACCACTTCTCCCCACTCCTTAACCATATTATCTCACCCAAATTACTCAAAAATACCTTACCAAATTTCTTACCACGTCCTATGATTTATGGTCTTATCAAAAAACCATTTTTAAAAGTCCTTAGGTGTTGTCTAAGAGAGGTCATCCAAAAGAGAAGGTAATGTTTTGAACTAAGATCTTTTAATATTTTATTCTTCAACCTCCTATAAATATATTCCATAAAACTTTAAATAATTACAGAAGTATCATAAATATAATAAAATTTTATTATTCTAATGGAAGAATCATTATCTAGCCTCCTCTTATTTTATTCTAAAATGGAAACCTTGCTTATATTATAGTTGGTTCACTACATACATAAAAAATATATTTAATTTTTCATATAAACCTTCATGGATGGATATAATAGTAATTTAATGGTTCAATATATGAATAATAATTATATTATATTCATTTTCATATTCTATCATGGTTAAATAAACATGAGGTTTAAATGAAATCAAATAAGTTCACTATGGATGGAAAAAACCTAAATTAACTAACCATTAAACAATAACATTTACACTCAATGAACCATATATATAGTGAAGTAATTATGGATATTTGTAACCATTTAGCCTCCAAAAATTAAATGAACATCATGTCATCATATACTTAGAGTTATGGAACCATTTCATAAGAACTTCCATAATTATCTACAAACAGATGTGACCCTAGAACAATGACATGAACGGCCATGAGATATTGAATATAAACATGATATCTTAATAAAATGGTTCTAAACTAAAGGTTTTAGGAATAGAAGAAGTTGTTTAGGCCCATTCCCAATGATAGTTTTTTTAGATTCAATGAATATCCAATAAGAACGTGACAATAATGGAATATCTCATGATTATATATGAAGAAACTAGAAGAATGAATCCTAGAACCAAGAGAGAGGATCTTTCACATTAAATTTCTAATTAATTTATAAAAAAAATACCTCTGTCTTTATATCTCTCTTTGAAGAAAATTTTGATCATTTGAAGAAGATTTCAATCATTTTAACCCTAATTTTTGATATACCATCATTTCACTATGATGATCCAAAGTAGAATCCATATAGTGGTAATCCATACAATATCTTTGATCTTTTAACATCACTAAAAAATATCCAAGTTCTATAGTAGATGTTTTGATTGCCATAAACTATTCATGTTGAATGAAACACAATCCTTTAGTCATAAGGGTTTTCATTCTCTTGATCTCTAAATCTTGAGAGGGGGGAGGTGGTAGAGGAGTTTCTCAAGCTTGAGAAAAGAAACCCTATAGCATTCTTCACTATTGATATATATATATAATTGGATTTTCATGATAATTCTACAAAAAATATTTCTCTAGGTTCACAATAGAAATTATATAACACAAGAATATAGCTAGGGTTTGATTTATATAATTAAAAATAAGGTCATTCTTCAAATATTAAACTCTATACATTCCCCATGAAAATACTATTATTATTATAAATATTATTTCATGGCATGTGTTATCTCATGAATTGTTAAATATCATTTAATTAAATAAATAAATATTTATTTATTTAATGATATTTAATGCTTATATGATTCTCATCCTCAGGCCCATCTTGGCCCATCAATCCTCCTAAAATTTATCAAACCACTCATTAATAATAAATAATAGAAATTATTTATTCAATAAATAAATTATTAATATAGTCCTGGTCTTGTGAATAAATATATATTTTATTATTCATTTGATAATATAATAAATATTATATTAATTTTATTGTGAATAAATATTTATTTTAATATTCATTTAACTAAATAAATATTTATTTAATAATAAATATTATTTATTACCTTTCAAATAAATTAAGAGATTAATATTATATTTGTAGGAATTATGAATAAATATTTATTTAATAATCAACTCTCTCTCTCTCTATCTACCACACACACAGAGATATACATATATATATATTCTAATCCAAATATAATTGGTGACTGAATATTTGTGATCATAAAAATTCATAATAAATATTATTCCTTAGTCTTGAAATATTAATTATTTCAATTATTAAATAAAAATAGTATTTAATTGAGATAAATGGAAACACTAAGTGTGTAACCCTATAGTATTCTTTCATAGTGGCATAAGGTGAGATTTCCTAAAGTATAATATTAGTGTCTAACAGCATGAAAAGACACCCATGGATGAAGAAGTTAATTTTGAAATGACAATAACCACATACGAAAGCTAACTATGTAATATAATTCCTTTGTCTCTATATCTCACATTCAAGAAGACTACATACATGTTTCTTCAACCTATGTTCCTGATATATCATTCTTTGACTACTTGAAATGAATATGTTAATACACCATGGTAATGGATTTTAGTTTGATGGTTCCATTTCAATTTAAGGGTCGAGATATTTCCTTCTGATCTTGGAAGGTACAAATCCTATCTTTACTTATACATTAACATCACATCACCAATGATGCACTCAATATATCCAACTTTTATCTAAACATATTGAATCATAGTTTTTAAAAATACATAAAATTATATGACTTGTGATATGCATTAATAATAATCTTAGCTCTAAGGTTCAT
Source organism: Viscum album (assembly GCA_963277665.1). Taxonomy (NCBI): domain Eukaryota; kingdom Viridiplantae; phylum Streptophyta; class Magnoliopsida; order Santalales; family Viscaceae; genus Viscum; species Viscum album. The sequence goes on along the minus strand of OY728141.1, from coordinate 1,582,422,655 downwards.
TACAGACATTCATAGATAGGAATATCCAATGACACATATATATAATATTGAATTTCTATAAGAATTTATATCTTCATAATCATTCATATTTATGATTACCAAGTGTAAAATTTATGAGAATAATCCTCATCCACTTATGAGAATCCATCACCTAATAGTCTGCATCATTTTTATCCCATCATACAATTTCATTTGACCATAGGACATAGGCGTTCTATACTATTATCACATCATTTCAAGGATCTCTTCATAGTTGGACATTAATATGTATTTTCAATGTGAAGAAAAACTATAAGGAATTTATCACATTATTTTTATGAATAATATAAATCAATATGTGATACGGTATTTATTAATATTCACATATTTGAGTATTAATATATACAGATAATTTTAAGTACAAAGTAGTTGGTTATAGGGAACCAACTCCAACATAGAATAACATAAATGAATAATAATAAATTTAATTTAAAAGGGTTAAAATAAAGTATTTAATAGACCAAATTTTATTATTAAGTAGTGTATATGCACATACCAAGTGATTCGGGACTTAAGGTACGGGAACTTCTTAACCACCCTCTTTTATTTCAAGTTATGATTTTTCTCTCTGGTGCTTACTTTCTATCTCTATTATTCTCATGTATATAAATTATATTTTCTATATATTTTCCTAAAATATATACCTAGTTTTAATTTCCCTTCTTTTTTAGGGATATATAAGATTTTAAGGTTCCCTTTTAAATTTCTTCTTTTAAGAAAACCTGATTAAATGGGACTTTCCTATTTCTTATCTCATTTCATGTACCACTCTATATAATGTTTCTTAATATTATATAGTTTATAAAATAATTTATTATTTTATCTAAAACCATTATAGTTACTCCAAATTTAAATTTTTATTATTCCATTTTAAGGAAAAATGGAAAACCAAAGTTCGCATGCAAGATACCACTACGTGCTGAAAGAACTCACAAAACAATTAAACACTAGACTAAGGTTACTTGAATCAGATACTCTATAAAGTTCCCATTGCAACGTACTAACCTGCATATTTAAATCCTCTCTGATAAGCTCTTCAAGGTGAGTGGTCATCCTTTCCATTGTCTAAATGAATTCCTCAGAGTTGATTTTTCTCTGGTTGAAGCCCCGAGCCAGAATTCGATCTTGTTTATCTATCCACACTTCGTTATCCTCATTGTCATAGACTTGAAACCTTGTTGCATAAATTAGTTTAATATCCTCTTCTATGAAATTGGTCCGGACACCCTTGTCTATCATTTCTTCCATGGATTGTAGGATAAGTTTCAAGCACTCGCCATTCTCTTCCTCCCTATCTGTTGTTTTTTGGATTGATGCTTCACTTTCCCCATTCTGAAGGCATCTTCTTTCCTTGTTTCTTTCCTTCTTGGCCAACCTTGTCTCCATCAGTTTCGGAAAGTGGGAGTAATCCTTACGTCCCTTAGGTTTTTTCCCTTGGACAACTATGCACTTCCTCGAGTCTCTAATTCCTCTTTTCCCCTTATTCCTTCTAGGGCTATGAGGTTCCCCTTGAATTTGGTCCCTGCTATCCACTGAGAATTGACTATAGTTGTCATCACCTAAAGTATCCGCCTCTTGAGTTAATGGTTGTTCGTGAACATCCAAAATTTAAAATCGGTTCCCCAACTTGAATGTCAATACTTCTTCTGATTTATTATCCAAACCATTATTCTTCCCCCCTTTTCCAGTCTTCTGGTAAATTTCAGATTTAGCACCAAGGGTGTTTTAGTCTGAGGGTCCCAAGACACCCCCAGACTTGACCTTCTCAGCATAGGACTACATTACCTACAGGACTAGCACTAGCATATCTAGCCTACTTGGATACTTATATTCACGACCCATAAATTGGACTAGAGTATTTGAATTCTCCGGGACCAACTGTTGAGGATCCTTAAAAGTGGGAAGATCAACATAGGCTTCTCCAATCACCACATCTCTAATGATTTGAGTTGATGGAACTATATTCATAACTGTTCCGGCCCTTTCACTTCCTGTTAGTGTTCTAAAAATTGGAATTTTAGCATTTAAGTGGTCCACAATGCTACACATAGGCACAACATCCACTACCTCCATTGCCTAAGATGGACCATTATCTCCTAGATCACATTTCAGTCTTCTAAAGATGTCCAAGACTTTTGGTTCCAACCGCCTGGACATTGGAGATTTCTAAATAGCCTGTGTGCCCACACAAAGAAGTACAGGACCAGTAGAGTTCTACTCAGGCCCATACACCCTTTGGCTTTCAATAGTATCAAAATAGTCCTCATTCACCCTGCATCCATTATAGTTCAATTTTGGTTTTAAATCAAACACCATATTATCATGTTCTTAAAGATTCTTTACTCTTTTCTTAAAAACCTCATTTAACAGAACCATTTCTAAACCTACTTTTTCAATCATTTCTTATAACCATTATTCACTTAAACTTATTTTTCATGACCTATGATTCCTTATTTAGTTATGATCCTAAAATATCATTTAATCCCTTCTTATCATGGTAGGATTTATGATGTGAAATATGTTAATACCTTAAGACAAGATTAAGTAACCCATGTTCTTTTCAGGGGTTTTTATTGTGATTATTCCTTGTGTATGTTTTTATTATATTAAAAACATATGAATGTAAATGTTATGAATTTAATAGGTAGGGTCATAATTATATATCTTACTAATTCATTTGTATAATGTTTTTATCTCATTAAATACCATGTATGGTGAACAAGCAGTCTTCCTATCACACTATGATATATTTTCTTAGAAGTGAGAATTAAATTATAATTATGATGTATTGTTTTATAATTTTTTTACATTATTATGATAACATGATCTTATAATATTGTCTTTATTATGAAAAGATTCCATATTTTATTATCTTTTTCTTTTTTGATATCATGGAATGCCTCTTGATTCTTATGTTAAACCTCAAGTTTATTCCCTTGTTAGATTTTATAGATCCCCACCCCTTTATTTATGTATTTTTTCGGGGTATCCTATGTGGTAATAGAATATCAATTGGATTTAGGACCACATTATATATATTTAAATAAATATGTTGTCATTTATATTAAATTTTATGTTTTTTGTATCTAATATCTTAAATATACTAGGCCTCTAGATTTCTAGGTTATGTTTTAATATTATTTAAAATAGTCAGGGAAGGGGAGATATATATATATAAAGAAACATGAAAAAACAAACATGTAGGAAGCCAGGAAAACTTAAATCTGAGACCTCCTCCCAAACACCCCATAAGACCCTTTTCCACTAGGATAAGCCCTAGGAGCTTCTAAGTTGTGTTCTATAAATTTTTTTTAAAAAAAATGTATTAATATGTGTATAAGACTTGGGATACTATAATTGGAAACACAAAAGGGTTAATTATTATTATAAATTAAGACTAGGATACATTAGTGGAAACCCTAAGGATAAATCTCAATATAGGAAAACATCCTAAAATTTTAGTAATGTAAAGAGTTTATAGCTTCATAACAATGACATCCATGTATAGATACTACATGTGGATACATTATTATTCCCAAATGAAACTAGGACTAATAACCTTAAAAAAGGTGAGTTGTGTATTATCTCAATATTCACCTGGTGTACAACAAATAGGCCTAACTACACACCTAATATGACACACTCAGGGGATATTCTTTGGATGTTTCAAATGCTCTTTATAAACCATTATGAAAGTTTTGAATACATAATTATGGTAATTTTTAATTTGAGGGTGTAACATATGAATAATTTACTAAATATAATAAAATTAACATTATTGGATTGGTTGTTGTAAAAAATTACTAATTTATATATCTAAAGAATATAAGTGTTGCACCAGATATATAAGTGTAGGATTGGGGGTGTATTAGTGTAAGGTTTGTAAAATTGTTTGGTGTTCCAAGTTAATTAAAAATATGAAATTTCCAAATTTCCATTACTCATTTAAACATACTTAAGCCTCTCTCTCCCATAATTCTCAAACTCTCTAGGTAACTTTCATGATGAATTCCTATCTCATTCCATATTCATACTATTTTTAGGTATTTTTCAACTGGTATCATCAAGAGAACTCTAAGTGGGTGATTCATATCTGATTAATTAGCTCTAATATCTTCGTATTATTAATTTTATTTCTCCATTATGGCTATAGAAAAATAGGGATTATGTCACCTATTTTTTAAGGATGGGGTTTTTGTGTTTGGGGATTCTAATTTATATTAGAGGATATTATCTCCTTTATTAAATGTATTCTCACATTTTTTGAGTATGTCCATTATATTAAGGTATGTGGTTTTGTGCCCATTATTTTTTGGTTTAACCTTTTATGCTTGATTCAAAAAAAATAGTTTAAAAAATTCTTTAGAATTATGAAATGCAAGATTTGAGGTGTGTGTTACAAATAAAATGATATTTTCTCCTCTTTATTTATCATGGATGGTCAAAATGGTTTCTAAAACACATTTATATGATAGGTGAATGATGTTTATCAATTTTTTTATGAAATAGATTTGAATAGTGGTTCTTAAAATTGGATGAACTTCATGGAAACCCTAGGTACTTGTGTAGAGAATCTATTGGAAATCTATAGAGACTTTTTACCACTAGTTTAGTGTGTTTCCCTGGATAGTGAATTAATATCATTATATACTGTTAAACTATGGCTAATGGATGGTGTGTGGCTATTTTTGATTCTTTCCATTAGTTGGGTGACCCTAACTAGTAAATTAATATAGCTATGAAATCTTGAACTTAGTGACCTTAGGGTGTATTACCATGTTTATTGTTTGGAAGTGTTTTTTATATTTTCTATTTACCTATTTTAATCTATAAAATAACTTCTCTATGCTACCTATTTTCTTTATAAATGTTCAAAATATTATTTTTTTTGTATTTAATTTCAAACCAGAATGCTTGGAATTTTTTAACAAAGGATGTTCATGGAAGACTTGGTGAGATCCTACTAGTATTTTTATGATCTCACACTATATACACCGAATGGGTGTATGTATAAATTATATTTAATGATTTATTAAATTCAATGCACTACTTGGAAGCAGAAGATATTCATGTCAACTTGTTCAGGTTTAGTAGAGGTGACATAGTAGGATGATCCCTTTTGTCACATGGAGGTGGGTAGAAGCTATCCCCTTCTATCTTGGTTCATATTTAGGTTGGTATATATTATATTTATACTCATTTTTTCACCTATTTATATTATTATTCCATCCCTTTTTATTTTTGAATTTTTTGTTTTATTTTTTATAACGACCCAAAACTTCATTAATGAAAATTCCTCTTGGTCTATTTAAATGTCTTCTTATGGTTATGTAAAATGTATGCACTTATTTGGTTCTATGTTTTGTATTTTAAAATACCATTAATAATTGTGACCATTTCCAATATTTTTATTCAATAGTGATCACATGATTAGTATAAATATAGGGCTTTAATAAATCCAATTTACTCAGACAAAGGAAGCAATGGCTTCATTCAGTAGACTTGCCCCATACGAAGCCCATTTGTCAGATATCAGAAAGTAGGTGGTGTCATTGGGATTTGTTCTTAACCAATCCCAAGAAAATATTGAACATGTTAATCTTGAGTGGAACCGACTACGGGAGAAGTGGAAGTAAATAGAGATTATCACCCGAGTGATGTTATCCGAGCCACCCCAAGAGTCTATCACCATCGCACACCTTACCCTTCGGTCTGATGCAGGTATTATAAGGGGTTATGTAATGAGACCCTAGCACTATAACTATGTACATTATTATTTTATAGAGAATATACATTCTTTTTATTGTTACTTTGTAAATAGTTTTTAAAGCACAAATAGTATTTTTAGTTAATATTCAACTAAGAAATCTATTTTTATGAATTAATGGATTTTTTAATTAAATATTATTTTAATAAAATATTATTATTATTATTAAATAAATTTTTATTAAATATAAATCATCGTATAATTTTATGAATGCAATTGTAATTTTTTATTAATGTTTGAACGCTGTTTTTGTCAAAACCCATGAATTTTTTAAAAATGTCGGTTTTTATTTTTAAAGTAAAAAATTCAAAAATTTATACAATTATTTAGATAAAATTAATATTATTTTTGTAATCAGGAAGTCAAAATTATCCAATGGTTAATTTTTCATAATTTTCTAAGACAGTCGAATTTTTGGGTAAAAATTAAATACCGTTTAAATATATAACGTGTTTTATGACATCATAATGAACCAATGGTGATGTAATAAAATACTATAAAAATTATTTTCAGAAAATATATGTTTTACCATTAAAATAATGCGATTTTGGGGTTTTTTTTGATTTATTTTACAAAGCATTAGTGGACCCTTCTAGGCTTATAAAACATTTTGTCTTTTTAAATTGTTTTCCTTGAGAGTGTGACTCACCTCCTTATAAAAACCCTATTATTTTAAGAATTTAGGCCATTGGAATTATAAAATATTTTTTTCCACTCCCATTTTTCAAAAACCATGGGCAAAAACCATGGGATGGTTTTTGGTTTTGATTAGTTTAACCTAAGGTGTCCCAAACCTAAATAATAAAGAATTCTCCCTCCTTTACTATATAAACCCAACCAAGCTCCCACTTCCTCTTCACTAAAATCCTTTCTAGATCGCTTAAACCCTAACCTCCTCTCTCTATAATCCTCAAAAGGTTTCCTAAGCTCCCAATAAGCCTCTCTCAATCCTCTTCCAAGCTTTTGGGATCGTAATTCCAAGTAAGGTATTTCTTCCTTTCTCATTTTTGTCCAGTTTTTCTTTAAGTTGTTATGCCCTTTTTTCAATTAAAAATGTTGGGGTATGATTTTTCACCTCCCCCATACTACCCTATTTATTTTTGGATGATTGTATACTCCTTTCTCTCTCATTAATTCTTCCCATGTACACCCATTACCATGCCGAAATTCTGTGAGGGATTTCTCTCTCCTCTTTTACATCCAAGTAATTCTTTTGTATTATGCATATAAATTCCATTAATTTTGTTGGAAAATATATATATATGACCCCCTTACTTTAAATTTTATTTACATATGATGAGACACCAATTTCTCTCTCATAAACCATTTTCATGAATCCTTATGTCACGACGTTATGCTGCAGAAATTGCACTGTATTTTTTCAAGCCAAGATCATTGTGTATTGAACACCATACCCATGTCTCTATCAAGGGTATTCACCTTTATGCACATATACATATTGAATGGTACTTTCATGTTTTTATTCCACATTACATAATCATAGAATAACTTATGATGTTTATTGATTCCATGTTATATGATCCATGTGGCACACCTATGCATGAAATGAAATGTTTAAGAAGGGTGCGCCTTGATAGTGCTCCAATGCATTGGGTAAAGTATTGTATCATGATACGCCATTTTAAATGAGTGTTGAATAATGATAATTCAAGTGCAACTAGGGTTTACTCTTGCTTCATATGAAATGAGGGTTTACTCATGCTCCATGTGCAATGAGCTTGGGCTCATGCTAAATTCCATGTTAAGTGTTTTTTTAACATTTCCATGTTATGATTATCATGATTTATCATGACTTTATGTTCATGCTTCTCTTGTGCTCCATTGATATTCCTATTGTATAACATGTATTGTATTCCTCATGTTATTCCATGTTTATTCCCTTACTGGGATTTATAGATCACCCTTTTCTTATGCATGTCCTCAGGTTATCCCATGCAATGCTAAGTACGAGGGAATGTAGTGGTCATGTAAAAGAAGTTCTCAATAAATATGTTTTATTTCATGTTTTAAGTTTTTATGTAATGTTCCTAAGCCCCAAAGACACTAAACCTCTCGATCTTCTATGTTGTATCAAGTGAAGTTTATGTAATAAATCATGTTTAAGTTTGTAATAAAGAGAAGGGTTGTTATAGTTGGTATCAGATGATAGGTTTAGTTATTTTTTGGGATTAGGGTTAGAAAAACCCTAGTGAAACCCTTAGAAAGAATACTAAGTATAATAAAAACATCCATAAGTTTTGGTGAGTATTTAGTAAGTGGTTTATCAAGAAAATACATCACTATCTGGATACGAGCAGGTAGAGGCAGCTCTGGCACAGATGTACCTAGGGGTGAAAACCCTAAAAAGGAGTTTTAGTCTTAACCTAGGGTATCCTGGTATATGACAATGGGCCTTTCTGCACTCTTGGTTATGACACTCCCAAAATATATGCATTGGTAAATTCACAGGATTGGTATGAACCATTATTAAGGGAATATAAAAAATCCCCCTAAGAATATATGTTAGAAAATAGATCATGGATAACATAGATTGAAGCCTATAGATTCATAAGTTAAGAAAATAAAATCTATTTATAATTTATCTATTTTTGGATTACCCATTATGTGTTACCCATAAATTTCCTTTTATTCCATCCAATGGCTGGTAATAGGAGGACTCAGGCTAACAACTGATGTGAATACAAATGTGATGACTATTCTAATGAGATTCCCAATTCGATGGGGGCAGGAATCGTGAACTTTGTCACGATATGCTCACAGTTAACTCAAGCATTGAATAGAAACATGGGTCAAGAGGAATGTTCAACCCCCCCCCCCAATAAAGAACAAGTCACTATTAAGAGCTTCATGAGACCAATTCCTCCTACTTTTAATGGGTCATTTGATCCCTCAATCATCGAACAATGGATCAACTCCATTGAAAAGATCTTCTTCATCCTTTAATGTTCTGAACAAGAGAAGGTTCTTCTGGCTACTTATCATATGTAGAGTGAAGTCGATCAATGGTGGAAACTAATCAAAAATATATCCCATACAACTTTAAATAATTACATAAGTATCATAAATATAATGAAATTTTATTATTTTAATGGAAGAACCATTATCTAGCCTCCTCTCATTTTGTTCTAAAATGGAAACCTTGCTTATATTATGGTTGGTTCACCACATACATAAAAAATATATTTAATTTTTCATATAAACCTTCATAGGTGGATATAATAGTAATTTAATGGTTAAATACACCAATAATAATTATATTCTATTCATTTTCATATTCTGGAATGGTTAAATAAACATGAGGTTTAAATGAAATCAAATAAGTTCCCTATGGATGGGAAAACACCTAAATTAACTAACCATTAAACAATAACATTTACACTCAATGAAAAATATATATAGTGTAGTAATTATGGATATTTGGAACCATGTAACCTCCAAAAATTAAATAAACATCATGTCATCATATTTTTATAGTTATGGAACCATTTCATAAGAACTTCCATAATTATCTACAAACAGATGTGACCCTAGAACAATGACATGAACGATCATGAGATATTGAATATAAACATGATATATTAATAAAATTGTTCTAAACTAAAGGTTTTAGGAATATAAAAAGTTGGTTAGGCCCATTCCCAATGATAGTTTTTTTTAGATTCAATGAATATCCAATAAGAACATGACAATAATGGAATTTCTCATGATTATATATGAAGAAACTAGAAGAATGAATCCTAGAATGAAGAGAGAGGATATTTCACATTAAATTATTAAATTAATTTAAAACAATAATAATACCTCTGTCTTTATATCTTTCTTTGAAGAAAATTTTGATCATTTGAAGAAGATTTCGATCATTTGAACCCTAGTTTGTGATATACCATCATTTCACTATGAGGATCCAAAGTATAATCCATCTAGTGGTAATCCATACATTATCTTTGATCTTGTAACATCACTAAAAAATATCCAAGTTCTATAGTAGAAGTTTTTATTGCCTTAAACTATTCATGTTGAATGAAACACAATCCTTCATTCGTAAAAGTTTTCATTTTATTGATCTCTCAATCTTGAGAAGGGGGAGGTGGTAGAGGAGTTTCTCAAGCATGAGAAAAGAAACCCTATAGCATTCTTTATTATTGATATATATATATATATAATTGGATGTGCATTATCATTCTGCAAAAATTATTTCTCTAGGTTCACCATAGAAATTATATAACACATGAATATATAGAGTTGGGGTTTTATTTATACAATTACAAATAAGGTCATTATTCAAATATTAAACTCTATACATTCCCCATGAAAATATTATTATTATTATAAATATTATTTCATAGCATGTGTTATCTCATGAATTGTTAAATATAATTTTATTAAATAAATAAATAAATGTTTATTTAATGATATTTAATGCTTATATCATTCTCATCCTCGGGCCCATCTTGTCCCATAAATCCTCCTCACATTTATCAAACCACTGATTAATAATAAATAATAAACATTATTTATTCAATAAATAAATTATTAATACATTCCTAGTCTTGTGAATAAATATATATTTTATTATTCATTTGATAATCTAATAAATATTATATTCATGTTCTTGTGAATAAATATTTATTTTAATATTCATGTAACTAAATAAATATTTATTTAATAATAAATATTATTTATTATCTTTTAAATAAATCAAGAGATAAATATCATATTTGTAGGTATTATGAATAAATATTTATTTAATAATTAAATCTCTCTCTCTATCATACACACACAAAGATATATATATATATATATATATATATATATATATACTAGTACTCGCCCATGCATTCGCATGGTGATATGGTTCAATGCATATGTTTAACAAAAGAATACTATTTTTTAATGATAATAATGAACATTAATATTTCTGATCTGTAAACCACAAATAAGAGGTATATAATAAATAAATAATGATTAAAAAATTGTTGATAAATAATTAAAATAGTAGAAAATATAGATTTGATATAGTAAGGAATAACAATTTATATTAGACATTCATGATGAAGAAATCAAATAGATAAATGTAAGAATTAATCAATATGGATATGAAAAAGAAGTCAAATTCTTTGTAAACTGTATTTTTTATGGTTAAAAATGGAAACATCAAAATGAGTAAAAAATCATTAATAGAATTGTTTTTAAACATATCATGTTGAATTGATTAATCCAAAACAGAAACAGTTATAATAAGAATCCCACCAAATGGGTGATTCAGAAAACATAATTTAACAAAAACTATATACAATGCGTATGAATAATGTTGAAATAATGAGGGTATTTCCTAATCAAACTTTTTAAAAAGAAATTATTTTGTGGGTCTTTAATGATTAAACAATTCTAAGGATAATACCGTAAGCTTGTTATAAATCAAGACCTTAAATTTTCATTAAAAATTATTCTTAATATATCATATAGTATAATTATGTCAAATACAACCATGAAAATGTGGCTGTATACCCAAAAATAAAAAGAAACTCTTAGACAGTCCATTTGAATAAAAAAGAACTGAGAGAAGGGAAATTATGATAAAGAGAAGAAAATATTACCATAAGTTAAGTTTGTAAAATTCATCATGGAGAATAATTAAAATATATTTATAGATCAGACCCCTACTCAACAGAGTACAACATTCAATGAGTTGACTGAAATCAGTTGTTGAAACTATAGAAAGAGTTGTTTCTCAATGTAGAAGAGATGTTTTTTATACTTACAGAAAGAGTTGTTTCTCTAATAGAACGTAGACTGAATTCAGTTGTTGAAACTATAATGATAGATAACCAGAACATGAAAAATGAGTAGACTGAAGTCTTTTTTTCCATCAATAGATTAATAATTGAATACAGGACATCCTTTTATAATCTGGTAAAAACTTTTTGAGGATGAAAGTATATTATTATTTCAAGAGGATATACATTATTCACATAGTTTCTAGTTTATGAAAACAATTTCTAGACATGAAAGTAAATGAATGTTTTCACTATTTTCAATATATGCTTTGCTGTTTTCTAAAATCATAGAATGGTGAAGAAAAATTAGAAACTATCAACATTGATATTATAACAAATCATTTATGAAAAAGTCTATAAACTATTGAAGTCTCAATGATAACAGTAAATGAGAACCACATAGGTACCCCTAATTGTGTGGCTAAACACTGAAACTCATAATAAACTTCTAATCTGAAAAAAAAAATTAACTCTTTAGTAATCCAGTCTAATTTATAAATAGAGAAAAGTAAACAGTACTATGACATTTGAGTATCAAAAACCCCCAACCTTGAATGTTTCTTGCTTTATAATGTTTGGGTTAAAAAACATAAGGTCAGAAGATTAAAATATATAATTTGAATCTAACCAGAGGGAACTACTCATGAATTATCAAATAGAAACAGGCAGATGTATCATAAAATTTAAGAGTTATCATACTATTCACCCAAAAAAAATTCCAACTGTCTCCAAAGGCAGTTGTTATTGCTATGTTAATGCAGAATCCCAATGAAATAAAATAAAAGACGATATGGTCTCCAAATGATTTAGTATTTATATAACATTTTTTGACAGTAGAAAAATATCAATGAATGCATCCTCAAAACTAAAAATAAACCATTAGAAGAATTGACTATCAACCAAACAGTAATTAAAATCTAAAATAGGGAAACAAATCCAAAAAATCCTAAAAAAGTTATATGATACCTTATCGAGATTACATAACAGTCATGTATCAAAAAGGGTAACGACCATATCACCCTCAATAAATGGTTCCCAACTGTCCCATGATCATAATTTTTCATCTTAATACACTGAACAACAAATTCCTTGAAGAGGCAGTAGGGTATAGTTGTGGAATGACATTGGTAGACATCCATATGAAGAGGCAAATCCACACTACAATGTAAAAACCCAATTAATCGGCAAAGACAAACAACAAGCATTACAATATCATTAAATAATGGCAAATCGAAACAATGAGATAGAGTTAAAGAGACTTCTCAGGAATTATGTACGGAGTAAAATTTCTAATAGAAAATCAAAACAATGAGATAGAGTTACATATAAACAGTACCATGGAGAAGGCTGAGAAAATTTTAGTCTGGTTTTGTAGTTTTTTTGTTTCTCGTCTTCATTATATGGAGATGATGTTCATTGGAAAAATTTGATGTTGGATTGGGGTCTAGAGACAGGGAGCCTTCCACAGCAGTTTCAGCATCGAAGTTAGTCAACATTTTCTTCTACATAAAGGATCAATTATAACAAATGAGAAGCAATCAATACTTATAATCCATACTATTGAAGCATGAATATAAAATTTGACAAATGGAAAAGCACCATAAATAGAGTGTTTTTATAATAAAAGGTAATGGAAAACAGAAATGAATAAAGATACATTATTGTATACAAAATGTACAGTATCACAGTAAGAGATTGTGAAGTTAGAGATTTTATACCTGGGTTGAAGAGACAGCAGTAGTACTTGTATCAATGGTAGTAGAAGTGTTCAAGCTAATTCCTGAAGATCTAGCGCTTTGATGTTCCTAATAAATATGGTTAAACTAGTACAAGTATGGGGTAAATGTTTTTTTAATAATATGAATTGTAAAGAAGAAAAACTAAATAACTTATTTTATGCTCCTTAAAAATACTAAAATGTTATTATGTGATCTTCAGTATGCTTCCATGAAGTTCCTATGGAAGAATGAGACTGCATACTTAGATGTCAACATAACTTCGATTATAGATAGTAGTGGATAATTCATGATATAGATTCAAAGGAATTTGTTAGGCTTACCCTTATTTTAGTACGTGGATGAATTTTAGGTGGTCAATCGCGATGCATAAGTTTAGTAGGTGGGTGTACTGTGAGAATAGCATAGAGAATGTAAATGTTGCAGTCAAGTAATACATAGATTGTACCTGTAGTAAGTGTTATTGTTGGTTGTACAGTTACAGTCACATATTGTTATCATAAGACAATAGATTCCATGAGAGAAATAAGACTTTGAGTATTGAAATAAGATAAAGTACTATGACAGTTTAGTAAACTTATCTAAACCTGAAACAATATATTGTAGTATTGAATGGATAGATATCCTAATGGACTTAGATAACAAATTTTGTGGAAGAAACTAAAGTTGTTGAACCAAGGATAGATTGAGTAAATTTTCTGTTCATATTAGTATAGATTCCAGTGGATATTGCAGGAAAAAGGAGCATAGGACTTTGTCGGGCTTACCGTTACTTTTGTAGGCTAATGAACTTAAGGTGGTCAATGGATGAAGGTACACATATCATTACTGCATCAACATCCTCATTTTCATACAAAGAATTTTAATGTGTTAGTTCTAGTGATGCGAGGTAAAGTAAAAATGTAAAGTACAATAAAAAACCAATTACAAAGAATATGTAATAGTCATTAAATTAGAGAAAATTAAAACATGTTAGTACTGAATCAAGAATACTATTTTTCCATAATTTATAATTTAAAACAGTGTTTTATGATCCTACCAAATCACGAGCACCGATCAGGCCTAAATAGTAGAACCTTGACATCTCTTGTATCCTAAAAGAAATTAGGGTTTCATAAATGAAGACTATTTCACAAAGGTTGGGAAAGAGTAAATGAAGTCTGTTGCAAAAAAAATTATGGTTTCAAAAATCAATATAGGTGTAGGAGGAATAAAATTTTCCTATTTATCTATAGAAATCCCATCAAGCCTTCCAGAAGTGTGTATCAATGGTGCATTAGACGACCAGTTTTGGATGGTGGTTGACGCAGCTGTTTAATATAGTTAACAAAAAAGAAACTGGGAAAATTGTATAATGTATAGCCTACACTAATAATAAAGGATAACAATGTGTGTTATATGTGTTATAACTACTTTCTGTATCTTATAATAACAATAGAGTCAAAATTTGATATAAAAATGTATAAGCTAATTTGAAACAAATAGGTTCAATAAGGTTCTGGGGATACCTTTCAAATGTGCCACTTAATTTTAATCATTTTAGGAATTCTTCTTGTTTATGTTTTCCTTTAAATGGGGATGCACTTTATTGGCATGGCTTATGGATGCTACATCGTCGTGAGTTTTTGTAACTGTCTGTTACACCGATCGTCATCATAAAACTCAATCAAAAAATATATGTACATTAAGAGATGAATTAAATCAATAAGTTGAAAAAAAAAATACTTACCACTATAATTATTGAATAAGTAATATGATGTTTACAAATTGAAAAATGATACAAAAAACTGAATTGTGTTTTAATGATACAATAAAAATGATAATACAAAAAAACAGTATTGTCTAATCCAATTATGTAATCAGAATAGAAGATAGTGAAAATAAAAAACAACTACATGGGTTATTATTTTTATAGCTTTCATGAACATAGACCAATCCTGGGTAAGTGGAGGGGTAGCCAGATATCACTTCCATGAATGGAGACATTCACCCATGCTAAGCAGCATCAACAGAGATCCCTCAACCATTTCATAAGACCTGACAACATGAATGTAAAGACCTGTAAAATTCAAGGGAAATTTTTTCTTAATTTTCTTTGTAATTTTATGAGAACACGGTTTCTGACGGCACCTGATTCTGAGGCCCGGAGTGCCCGGAATCAATTTGCGAAGTTTGGCTCGGGTACGTTCAGTGAACGAACGAGCGGGAATTTCTAACTTTTGAACCGGTGCCCGGAATCAAAATCCGAGGGCACCGATGAACTCGCAGCGCCGATATTCGCTTAAGGAGACCTTTTCTGAGGTTGCGTTTTATGCGGGACGAAAGTTAGTTTTTGGGAGAAATTATAAGAAGTTAAATAAAAATGTGGAAACACTTTTTATTTTTATCTTGTTGGTTAACTTCTCTCAAAGGAAGTTAGGGGTGGGACCCACACCCACTTAACCTCCCTTGAGAGGATTAAGTGTGGTGGGGCCCACACGAACCCTAACTTTTCATCTTCTCTTTTAAAAACTCCCTTTAACCCCTCTTTAAATGACATGACAACTTTGTTATTTAATTTGGAGTTATTTTTATTTGAATTTCAAACCTTTGAAATTCAATTTGTTAAGTGTGTGAATAAAATAAGACTCTAGCTTATTTTATTTGGTTAGATTTCTCTAGCCTTCTTGAGAGGATTTGGGAGCTCCTTCTTCTTCTTCAACTTTGACGAAGAACGCGAAGAACCTTCGAGCTCCGACGAAGAACGCCGCACCTCTCTTCTTCGTAGCCGGTTGTTTCCGAAGATCGACGACATCTTCCGTGTCAACGAAAGGGAACGCCGCTTCCTCCTCGGACTTCCTTCGTCAGCTTACGAAGAATTCACCAACGACATACCTCTTCGGACATACCTCTTCGTCAATGGAATTGACGAATGATTACCACGACGCCCGACCTCCGCGACGCTTGTCTTCCGCGGGTCGTTGACGATCATCGTTCTTGAACCATGGTAGGGGTTGTTGTTATTTATTTGATTACTCTCGTTCTTGGTTCTAGCAAGATAATCTTGTGGATAAATATTTACGTGTTATCGTCTAACGAGAGGTAAGGGGTCAGACCGCACAAACATGGCCGAATTCCCCCTCCCTTGTCCTGGATTATTATGATTTTCTTGTGGATGAACGAGATGGCGTGGTGCGGTCGCACCACGCGGAAATTCGCACGGTTGTATTGCGCGGCGCCGTCGCGCCGCGTCGTGGAAGGATTATCTTGAACGCGACGTCGTCGCGCCGCGTCGAAGGGAATCAAAGGCGTCGCGGCCGGAGCAGGGCCGCGGCGGAGGGGCGCGGTGCCGTCGCACCGTGCCGGACGACGAACACCGCGGCCGGTTCCGGGCCGCTGCGAAACGGGAAGACCGGCGGCTAGCCGGGTCGCCGGCGTCGGAAGCCGAAAAGGGGACCGGCTTTTCCGGTCCCGTTGAAGAAAAACCGGCCGGCTAGGTGGGCCGGCCGGAAGGGGAAAAACCGGGGGAATTTATTTCCCCCGGCCAACTTGAATGCCCCCCTTTAAGAGGGCGGCCGGTTCCATTAAGGGGGGGCAGGCGGCCCCCCATTTTTCCAAACGGCAGGCCCCCACGAAGGGTTGCCGTTGATTGACAAAGGCGCGGCTTAATCCGCGCCCCCAGCTGAAGAAGCGGGGGCCTTTCCCCCCGCACGTGGCACCGAGCGGCACCAGGCCGCGCCGCCGCCGGCCGGGCCGCGCTGCCGGATCGCCGCCGGCCGGGTTGGGTCGGACCCGGTTCGGGTCGCCCCGGTTCGGGCCGACCCAGGGGGGTCGGGCCGGGTCGGACCCGGGTCGGGTCGCCCCAGTTCGGGCCGACCCAGGGGGGCTCGGGCCGGGTCAGCCCGGACCCGGACCCCCCGTTTTCGAGACGACTTTGGTCTTTTGGCCATAACTTGAGCTACGGACCTCCGATTGACGAACCGTCAGCGGTGATGCGATCCTTAGATCGAGACGGTCGATTCGGTATATCGCACTCAAAGTTTTGGAATACTTTGAGTTCGGTCGGGTTGGTTCGTACACGAAACCAACCGGGCCCTCGGAGCGGAAACGCTCATATCTTGAGCTACGGACGTCCGATTGACGTGTCGTCAGCTTTGTTGTGTTCCTCTTAGTGAGACGGATCTTTTGGAATACTCCACCTGAGGTTTTGACGTAGGTGGAGTATGGTCGGGTTGGTTTTGCCTTAAAAACCAACCGGGCCCCGGGGATGAAAAAGTCAATAACTCTCAGACCGGGCGTCCGATCGACGCGCCGTCTGTTGCGTTGAGTTCCTGTTGACGATACGGAACTTTTGGATACATCAACTCTGGACTTTGTGACAGTTGATGTATCAGCCTCTCGGCTCGTGGAGCGGACCCTCCCGTACGAGCTTGCTGTGTGCGGGAACCCTAGTGCTGGCTGCGACTGTGACTGATACTGCTACTACTACTGCTACTGTGACTGCGACGACGACAGTACAGAGATCCTGTGTGGATTCGACGATAACTATAGCACTCAGCGATCCTACGTGGATCAGTGCTACAGGTCCTGTGTGGGCCCGATCCTGTGTGGGTCCGATCCTGTGTGGGTCCTTGCGCTCAGCGGTCCTGTGTGAACCAGCGCCTACAGGTCCTGTGTGGCCTCGATCCTGTGTGGGTCTTTTGCGGTGGTTAGTTACCTATCGATCCTTTGTGGGTCCGATGACTTAGATGGATCAGAGATCATCTTTATCGTCCTTTGAAGAAGTATACCTGTGTGAGCTGAATCCTGTTGCTTTCCTGTGTGGATTGAGTTGTGCTATCTTGTGTGGATTTTGTTTTGCTTTCCTGTGTGGAATACGTATACTATCCTGTGTGGACTGATTTGTACTTGGGCTCGGAGGTTGGAGCGTATTGGAATGGATGACTTAGGTATATGTATGGGCATATACCTAAGCAGTGTCGGTTGTTACTTAGTGATTGTATCTTATCTTTGCGGTTTATCCTTTGTGGATTTTGGGAGACCTTCTGGGGTCTCGGGGTCCCTACTGAGTAACTTATACTCACCCCTGCACGGGCTATGCCCGCACTACGTTGTGTTGGTTGCAGACGACGGACAGCGTTGATCTTGGCTGAGGCTTGCAGAGCAGGACGGTACCTGGAGGTGGACCACTGGGCGGGACGTACTCGGAGTGGACGGTGGGACCCGTGGAGCAGTGGAGCTATCTGTACCCACCCTTCAGGTGGGATCTCCAGTGGACAGCTCGGTGTAGCGTCTTTTACTTACAGTTTTTGTTTTCCCTTTCGAGTTGTACTTTACTTTCAGTTTGGGTTTGTATACTGGCCCATTTACTTTTCTGCACTTTCAGTTGTACTCTGTTTTTACTTAGTGTTTACTTTCCGCTTGCTTACTCTGTGGTGTTTGTTTACTTTACAAAGGCAATGCATTCCCTTTTTACCGGGATTTACGCCTTGGTGCTAGTCGCCAGCCCCTGGCCTATGGAAGGCGGGCTTGGGGTAGTCACGGCACGGACCCCGAGGGCGGGTCGTGACAAATTGGTCTCAGAGGAGTTCGGTTCTACCGCGAACTCTGATCTTTTCTATGTGAAGCAATAATGTTTAGCGTATTTAGTATGGTTATCAGACCAGGGAGTCCAGTGTTGGTGCGGTGGCCAACATATCCGTACCCCAGGACCCTGACTACTGATTTCCGACTTAATGCACGAAAACATTGATTGCGTGTGTGTTTCAAAGTTTTCTTTGTGATTACTTTGTGTCAGCTCACCAGGTATACTGTTTGACCGTGGCGCACCTGTTCCTTTTAAGGATGGCCCCACGATGGCAGCCAGCTAGGGTTCCGAGAGTCGAGTGTGACGACATCCCACCAAGCGATGAGGCCTCGGTGCAGGGCCCTTTGTCAGCAGTGGCACCAGCGGTAGCTCTACCCGCCGAGCCACCGATGCTTCCAGCACCAGCCGCTGACGATGCACGTCGCCTCAGCGCACTGAATGAGTTTCAGCGCCAGTGACCACCCAGGTTTCGCGGGGAGACGGATCCCCAGGCAGCCGAGGACTGGCTGGAGGCGGTGGTACGTGTGTTTAGGCTAGTGAGGACACCAGCAGACCTCATGGTGATTCTCGCTGCGAGCATACTGCACGCAGCAGCAGGACGATGGTGGAGCTTGATGCTCCAGGTGCACGATGAGGCATCTCTACTTTGGACGGACTTTGAGAGCCTCTTCCGCTCGGATTTCGTCCCAGCCACCCTTCGTGCGGTGCGTATTCAGGAGCTTCTTCAGCTGCGGCAGGGCAGCATGACGGTCGCTCAGTACTCGGCGAGATTTACTGATCTCTCGCGCTACTTGACCGACATGGTACGGGACCCATTATTCCGGGCCCGGACCTTCGAGCAGGGTTTGAGACGCGAGATCAGGGCATCGCTGATCTCCCTCTGCATACCGACTCAGACAGGAGTACTGGATCAGGCCCTTTTGATCGAGAGCTTCCTTGCTGAGTCTACACCAGCGCCGAGACCCACCGCAGGGCGGCACGTGGAAGAGTCATCTGCAGCAGGCAGTCGACGGATGACTCAGGGGTCCAGGAAGACCAGACCTTCAGGCAGACGACCTCAGGACACTGGCTCAGCAGTGCGGGGCACACAGCGCGGAGCCAGTCTTTCGAGTGGAAGATAGTGCTATGCATGCGGCGGGCAAGGCCACATGGCTCGTGACTGCCCGACCCGCCATGCAGAGGAGCAGCAGACGGTTGAGGAACCACCTAGGCAGAGGCAGAGGTTCGACCGTGGCGGTCTGCAGGGAGGAGGCGGACGAGGCAGAGGAGCTGGCCGAGCAGCAGGTGGTGGGCGACGCTTTGAGGCTCTACCACCACCACCACCAGGAGGTCCACCCCGACCTCAGGGGAGAGCACAGCTTCAGGCAGCTGAAGCTTACGATCATGGAGCTCCGGAATTAGGTGGACTAGTGCGGGAATAGCTCCAGGCATAGAGGCCTTTGCCCATAATGCCTCTAGCTTCGTAGTTTGTGTTACCTTGTGTCCTTGTACTTTAAGTTGAAGTAATAAAAGTTACTTGCCTTGGTGACTTTTGTTTTCTTGTCTTTTGTTTGTTTTTACTAAGAGGTGCCGGTTAAAAACTGTTGACTTGACCCTCACTTGCGAGATTCTTACTGGAGGAAACCCAGTGACCACACATTGATGCCGACTGTGTGACTCAACCCTTGGAGGCGAGAGTAACGGTTGGATCTCTTAGTAGCAGTGTCGAGGCCTTACGATGTCATCCATGACATGAATTAACTAATCATGATGGGATTGACTGTTTTAGGCAAGGAACGTGGTTCATCCAGGGGATGAGACCATATTTCACTTTTCATCAAAGGAGAAATCTTTGCAGCTTTGCCATACGTTAAGGAGGAAGGGGAAACCCTTCGTGTGGTCAGACAAATGTCATCAGAGCTTCCAGGAGCTGAGACATAGGTTGACTAGCGCACCTATCTTGAGGTTGCCTGAGGAGGGAGTAGGGTATGTAGTCTACTACGATGCATCAGGGACCGGACTCGGATGTGTTCTGATGCAGGAGCGGGTAGTGATCGCCTATGGATCACGTCAGTTGAGACCGCATGAGCAGAACTACGCTACCCATGACCTGGAGTTAGCAGTAGTG
Organism: Viscum album; assembly: GCA_963277665.1. NCBI lineage: Eukaryota > Viridiplantae > Streptophyta > Magnoliopsida > Santalales > Viscaceae > Viscum > Viscum album. Next base: position 1,582,401,642 of record OY728141.1, on the reverse strand, counting down.
GTCTTCGCTCTGAAGACATGGTGACATTACCTGATGGGCGAGCGTTTTATAGTCTTTTCTGATCATCAGAGTCTCAGGTATATTTTCTCGCATAAGGACCTGAACCTGAGACAGCGGCGATGGCTCGAGTTCCTCCAGGACTATGACTTTGAAATAGTCTATACTTCTGGGAAGGGGAACGTAGTAGTCGATGCCCTCAGCAGGAGGACGAGCATTCAGCTACTTGAGGAGGCGACGGAGCAGCTAGCCTCTTTGCAGATATCCTTCATGGATAGAGATGGAGCAGCCTTCCTCCAGTCTCTCACAGTCACCCCTCCTCTACTACAGCAGGTCAGAGAGGCACAGCGTGAGGACACTGACTGTGAGACACGGCGTGCACAGATATCCTCGGGACAGGCACCTGATGGTTTCTCCCTTGGAGAAGAGCACGGCATCCTTTTCAGAGGATGTACCATGGTACCAGTCGCTTTGCGAGAGGAGTTCCTGAGAGAGTTTCACACTTATCCTTTGGCGGTACATCCTGGAGTGGAGAAGATGTACCAGGACCTCAGACGACAGCACTGGTGGCCGGGCATGAAGAAGGCAGTAGCAGAGTTCGTTTCTCGATGCCTCACCTGCCAGCAGGTGAAGGCAGAGCATCAGGTACCAGCAGACTTGGTACAGCCCTTGGAGGTCCCAGAGTGGAAGTGGGATGGGATATCTATGGACTTCGTGACTGGACTTCCACGCACTTCCAGAGGTCACGACTCCATCTGGGTGATTATTGACCGGATCACCAAGTCGGCACACTTCTTACCCATCAGAGAGCAGGGCTCAGTGGAGAGCTTGGGACGTCTCTACGTTCAGGAGATTGTGCGGCTCCACGGCGTGCCATCATCTATCGTCTCCGATCGAGATGCTCGTTTTACTTCCCGGCTTTGGAAGGGGTTACAGAAGGCGTTCAGGACGCAGCTACGTCTGAGCACAGCCTTTCACCCTCAGACGGATGGTCAGACGGAGAGGACCATCCAGACTCTCGAGGACATGCTCCATGCATGTGTCCTCTACTTTGGTCGTAGCTGGGAGGACCACCTACCCTTGGTGGAGTTTGCGTACAACAACAGCTACCACTCCACCATCGGGATGGCACTGTACGAGGCGTTTTACGGCCGACCTTGTAGATCTCCTTTGTGCTGGACAGACCCAGGGGAGTCAGCACTTGTGGGACCGGAGATGGTCCAGGCCACGACAGAGAAGGTCCAGGTCATCCAGGAGCGGATGAGGACAGCTCAGAGCCGGAAGAAGTCATACGCTGACAGGAGGCGGAGGCCACTAGAGTTCGAGGATGGCGACCACGTCTTCTTGCGGGTCTCACCTCGATGTGGTATTCGGAGATTTGGCCGAGGCGGCAAGTTATCTCCGCGCTTCATCGGACCCTTCCAGGTCCTCAGCAGGATTGGCGAGGTGGCTTATCGCCTGGCTCTACCACCTCAGTTGCACCGAGTGCACGACGTCTTCCACGTATCTCAGCTGAGCAGATACGTGCACGACCCGATGCACATCATTGACCATGGGGAGCTTGACGTTGACGATGGGGCAACTTTTACGGAGGTCCCGGTGGAGATCGAGGATCGATAGGAGCGGGTCCTACATGGGTGATCGATTCCTCTTGTGCGCATCAGATGGCAGCACGGGAACCTCCAGCAGAGCACATGGGAGCGAGAGGCTCAGATGCGTGCTCAGTACCCTCATTTGTTCCCCTAATTGTTGATGTATCTTTACGGGGACGTAAAGCCCTGAGGTGGGAGTAATGTAAAGACCCGTAAAATTCAAGGGAAATTTTTTCTTAATTTTCTTTGGAATTTTATGAGAACGCGGTTTCTGATGGCACCTGATTCCGAGGCCCGGAGTGCCCGGAATCAATTTCCGAAGTTTGGCTCGGGTACGTTCAGTGAACGAACGAGCAGGAATTTCTAACTTTTGAACCGGTGCCCAGAATCAAAATCTGAGGGCACCGATGAACTCGCAGCACCGATATTCGCTTAACGAGACCTTTTCCGAGGATGCGTTTTATGCGGGACGAAAGTTAGTTTTTGGTAGAAATTATAAGAAGTTAAATAAAAATGTGGAAACACTTTTTATTTTTATCTTGTTGGTTAACTTCTCTCAAAGGAAGTTAGGGGTGGGACCCACACCCACTTAACCTCCCTTGAGAGGATTAAGTGTGGTAGGGCCCACACGAACCCTAACTTTTCATCTTCTCTTTTAAAAACTCTCTTTAACCCCTCTTTAAATGACATGACAACTTTGTTATTTAATTTGGAGTTATTTTTATTTGAATTTCAAACCTTTGAAATTCAATTTGTTAAGTGTGTGAATAAAATAAGACTCTAGCTTATTTTATTTGGTTAGATTTCTCTAGCCTTCTTGAGAGGATTTGGGAGCTCCTTCTTCTTCTTCAACTTTTATGAAGAACGCGAAGAACCTTCGAGCTCCGACGAAGAACGCCGATCCTCTCTTCTTCGTAGCCGGTTGTTTTCGAAGATCGACGATGCCTTCCGTGTCAACGAAAGGGAACGCCGCTTCCTCCTCGGACTTCCTTCGTCGGCTTACGAAGAATTCACCAACGACGTACCTCTTCGGACGTACCTCTTCGTCAATGGAATTGATGAACGATTACCACGACGCCCGACCTCCGCGACGCTTGTCTTCTGCGGGTCGTTGACGATCATCGTTCTTGAACCATGGTAGGGGTTGTTGTTGTTTATTTGTTTACTCTCGTTCTTGGTTATAGCAAGATAATCTTGTGGATAAATATTTACGTGTTATCGTCTAACGAGAGGGAAGGGGTCGGACCGCACAAACATGGCCGAATTCCCCCTCCCTTGTCCTGGATTATTATGATTTTCTTGTGGATGAACGAGATGGCGTGGTGCCGTCGCACCACGCGGAAATTCGCACGGTTGTATTGTGCGGCGCCGTCGCGCCGCGCCGTGGAAGGATTATCTTGAACGCGACGCCGTCGCGCCGCGTCGAAGGGAATCGAAGGCGCCGCGGCCGGAGCAGGGCCGCGGCGGAGGGGCGCGGTGCCATCGCACCGTGCCGGACGACGAACACCGCGGCCGGTTCCGGGCCGCTGCGAAACGGGAAGACTGGCGGCTAGCCGGGCCGCCGGCGTCGGAAGCCGGAAAGGGGACCGGCTTTGCCGGTCCCGTTGAAGAAAAACCGGCCGGCCAGGTGGGCCGGCCGGAAGGGGAAAAACCGGGGGAATTTATTTCCCCCGGCCAGCTTGAATGCCCCCCTTTAAGAGGGGGTCCAGTTCCATTAAGGGGGGGCAGGCGGCCCCCCCATTTTTCCAAACGGCAGGCCCCCACGAAGGGGGGCCGTTGATTGACAAAGGCGCGGCTTAAGCCGCGCCGCCAGCAGAAGAAGTGGGGGCCTTGCCCCCCGCGCGTGGCACCGAGCGGCGCCAAGCCGCGCCATCGCCGGCCGGGCCGCGCCGCCACTCCGGACCGCCGCCGGCCGGGTCGGGTCGGCCCGGACCCGGACCCCCCGTTTTCGAGACGACTTAGGTCTTTTGGCCATAACTTGAGCTACGGACCTCCGATTGACGAACCGTCAGTGGATATGCGATCCTTAAATCGAGACGGTCGATTCGGTATATCGCACTCAAAGTTTCGAAATACTTTGAGTTCGGCCGGGTTGGTTCGTACACGAAACCAACTGGGCCCTCGGAGCAGAAACGCTCATATCTTGAGCTACGGACGTCCGATTGACGTACCGTTAGCTTTGTTGTGTTCCTCTTAGTGAGACGGATCTTTTGACACACTCCGCCCAAGGTTTGGACGCGGGTGGAGTATGGTCGGGTTGGTTTTGCCTTAAAAACCAACCGGTCCCCGGGGACGAAAAAGCCAATAACTCTCAGACCGGGCGTCCGATCGACGCACCGTCTGTTGCGTTGAGTTCCTGTTGACGATACGGAACTTTTGGATACATCAACTCTGGACTTTGTGACAGTTGATGTATCTGCCTCTCGGCTCGTGGAGTGGACCCTCCCGTACGAGCTTGCTGTGTGCGGGAACCCTAGTCCTGGCTGTGACTGTGACTGATACTGCTACTGCTACTGCTACTGTGACTGCGACGACGACAGTGTAGAGATCCTGTGTGGATTCGATGACGACTACAGCACTCAGCGATCCTACGTGGATCAGTGCTACAGGTCCTATTTGGGCCCGATCCTGTGTGGGTCCAATCCTGTGTGGGTCCTTGCGCTCAGCGGTCCTGTGTGAACCAGCGCCTACAGGTCCTGTGTGGGCCCGATCCTGTGTGGGTCTTTTGTGGGGGTTAGTTACTTATCGATCCTTCGTGGGTCTGACGACTTAGATGGATCATAGATCATCTTTATCGTCCTTTTAAGAAGTATACCTGTGTGAGCTGAATCCTGTTGCTTTCCTGTGTGGATTGAGTTGTGCTATCCTGTGTGGATTTCGTTTTTCTTTCCTGTGTGGAATACGTATACGATCCTGTGTGGACTGAGTTGTACTTGGGCTCAGAGGTTGGAGCGTATTGGAATGGATGACTTAGGTATATGTATGGGCATATACCTAAGCAGTGTCGGTTGTTACTTAGTGATTGTATCTTATCTTTGTGGTTTATCCTTTGTGTATTTTGGGAGACCTTCAGGGGTCTCGGGGTCCCTACTGAGTAACTTATACTCACCCCTGCACGGGCTATGCCCGCACTACGTTGTGTTGGTTACAGACGACGGACAGCGTTGATCTTGGCTGAGGCTTGCAGAGCAGGACGGTACCTGGAGGTGGACCACTGGGCGGGACGTACTCGGAGTGGACGGTGGGACCCGTGGAGCAGTGGAGCTATCTGTACCCACCCTTCAGGTGGGATCTCCAGTGGATAGCTCGGTGTAGCGGCTTTTAATTACAATTGTTGTTTTCCCTTTCGAGTTGTACTTTACTTTCAGTTTGGGTTTGTATACTGGCCTATTTACTTTTCCGCACTTTCAGTTGTAATCTGTTTTTACTTAGTGTTTACTTTCTGCTTGCTTACTCTGTGGTGTTTGTTTACTTTACAAAGGCAATGCCTTCCCTTTTTACTGGGATTTACGCCTTGGTTCTAGTCGCCAGCCCCTGGCCTATGGAAGGCGGGATTGGGGTAGTCACGGCACGGACCCCGAGGGCGGGTCGTGACAATGAATGTGAAAAAAATAGATAAAGATAGATTGGATATTGATGTTTCTTAACTCAATGTCAAGAGTGATGTATTTCCAGTTTTAAAGATCGCCTAAATAGTGGCAAGTAATGGATAAATAGAGGGGATTCCAGATTTATTTCCACTAATTTGAGGCATTCACCCATGACAAGAATCTTTGAAAGGTATCTCTCAACCACTTTAAAAGACCTGACAACATGATATAAATTAAAAAATATATATGAAGATAGATTGAATTTTGGTGTAGCATGAGAATAAATGTCACCATTCTTACTTCATGTTTTCCAGAAGTGTGCATCTATGGTGCATTGGATGACCACATCTAGATGGTGGTTGACACAGCTGTTTAATATAGCTGATAAAAAAGAAACTGGAAAAACTATACAATGTACAGCCTATACTAATAAGAAAGGATAACAGTGTGTGTTATATGTGTTATAACTACTTTCATGTATCCTATAAATATAATAGAGTTAAAATTTGATATAAAAATGTATAAGATAATTTGAAAAAAAATAGGTTCAATAAGGTTCATTGATACCTTGAAAATGTGCCACTTAATGTCAATCAGTTTTGGAAGTCTTCTTGTTTATGTTTTCCATTAAATGGGGATATTGTTCGTTGGCATGGCATGTGGATGTTGCGTTGTGAGTCATTGTAACTATCTGTTTCACTGCATCATCATCATGAAACCCAATCAACAGATTTATGTACATTAATAGATGAATTAAATCAATAAGTTGCAAAAAAATACTTACCACTGTAATTATTGAATAAGTAATTTGATGTTTATAAATTAACAAATGAGAAAAAAACTGAATTGTGTTTTAATGATACAATGAAAATGATACTGCAAAAAAATAGTATTTTTTAATCCAGTGATGGAATCAAAATAGAAGATAGTGAAAATAAAAAACATCTACCTGGGTTATTATTTTTATAGCTTGGATGAACATAGACCAATCCTGGGTAAGCAGAGGGGTGGCCAGATATCATCTACCTTAATGGAGACATTCTCCCATGCTAAGCAGCATCAACAGAGAGCCCTCAGCCACTTCATAAGACCTGACAACATGAAAGTAAAAAAATAGATGAAGAAATATTCAATGTTGATGTTTCTTAACTCAATGTCAAGAGTGATGTATTGCTGGTATTAAAGCTCACATGAATATTGGAAAGTAATGGATAGATGGAGGGGATTCCAGGTTTTTTCCACTAATTCGAGACATTCACCCATGTCCTGAATCTTTGAAAGGGATCTCTCAACCAATTTAGAAGACCTGAAAACATGATAATGAATTAAAAATATATATTAATGCAAATTGAATCTTTTTGTAGCATGAGAATAAATGTCACCATTCTATTCAACTTCAAAGCTCTATAAATAATAAGTGCATATAGAATATGAAAAGACACATGACGGAATACATATTCAAAAATCCAAAAATTCCATTATTATATGAATACAATCATCATATCTTGTGTTTGATGGGTGACCTCCATTATCGAGACCATTCAAGTGTAGAACCCAATGAGAAGTATAGTCAATCATGGTTGTACAATGGGAGGAAACATTGCCTTGATTATTTAATGATAAATGTTAAAAGGAAAAAAACAACTTCTAATGACCATTTTTTCTGTATTTATTAAAATATGAATGTAAAAATTGAATATGAATCATTTAGAATGTTTCCAATAGAAAATAGAATATCATATGTTTTGATTCTAGAAAAACTATTTATCATAAAAATTGTTGGAGTGATTTTAATTCCATACCATGTTGTGGTACCAAAGAAACCTTTCATCACCCTCGTTCCCCTACCCAATTTGAATTAGAAACATGGACCAATAAAAATAAGATAATATTGGAAAAATTGCAACAAACTTGTCGTAAATCTTTGATCAAGAATATTTATATGGCACAATTTTACATTATAAAAAAAATGAAAGAAATACTTCCTAGTTAATTTATGGTTCCATAAAGATCCAGGGTTACTGAATACATAGTTTGTGAACTTTATTTACCTGATACTTCTATTCCAATATCTCAAAGTAATCAATCTTTATCAAATCTATAACAAAATAATTATAGTCAGTAAATTTAAATACAATTTATGAATTTAATCCCAAATGATATATACAATGTATCCCAAACATTCACAAATATGTTGTCTCATACTAAAATTAATAAAATGTAGTATAACATGAATAATGATTCCATTGAACTGGTTTTATCTTTTGTGTTTAGAGTCTACCTAAAATTTCAAAACCACATCAAGATTTAGCATTAAGGAATTAGAGAAAAAAAGCCGCAAACCTAAGAATACATATGCAAAATCTATAGTGATAAGTAATTAATTGTTCAAACCATGTGAGTAGATAATAGAAAGTAGAAAATCCAACATGAAAAATGAATGCATTTGAAGAGAAATTCATTCCACCTGTAAGAAAAAAAATTAGGGAATAATATATAGTTGAATTGTATGCATCGAAAAAGAGATTTAAAGAACCATTATCAGTGTCATTAATAGTAGTAGTGTTTGAAATATCTAATATTGACAGCACTAAAAAACACATATGGAACATAGTTAAATTAAGAAAAATGAAACTGTAGGAAATGAAGATAGCTGACCTTAGTATTCCCACCACCTGTACGATGAAAGAAGGTCTATTTGGTGATAGAAAAATAATATAAAATATGAAAATTATGGGATTCATTAGTACTATAAGAAAAGTGATGAATAAAGGTATGATGGTACTACATAATAGAATAAAGAGTTGTCCAGAATAATAATATTTACTGATTGTTAGTCAAAAAATTCAAAAATTAACAATATCGCAACAGTTTAGAGTTGATGTGGAGGAGGTCAACACCTGAAAAATGAAAATCAAAGAGAAATAAATGACCAATCCAATAACTTATAGAAAAATAAATATATTAAATCAAGAAAAAATATTGAAGCAGTGACAAAATAATATACTGACCTTAGATTAGTTTTTTGGACACAAAATTGGATCAAGAGGACAAGGTTCTATGAGACATTTCAACTGAATCTGAACCATGTGAGAGAAATTAATGCAGGTTGTCCAAGTCAAGCCGATTCCAAGCTTCAAAGCAGATTCATAATTCGATTTCACTGGGTTCTCGCATCAGATGCCATTGAAATAGAAATTCATTGATGAAATCCCATGTCTGTTATATATCTGCATAACCAGGCATGAAATTGTGTTTTTTCTATGAACTGTGTTTCTAAATGAAGCTCAGACCAAAATCTAGGGTTTGTATGGGTAATGGTTCTGAGCAATGAAGAACTTATTAATTCAAATGAGGAGTCAACATGGGCTTCGAAAACCGGACCTGTGAATAGTTAACATTTTAGAAATAATCAGAGGTGTTGTACTTAGCATACCTTCTTGGAGATGAAATCCACCAGAAATCATTGGAGTAGTCGATGAAAATCATGAGTGGGAGCGGTGCGGGCTGGAAGGGATAATCAGTAAGGGGAGCGAGAGAGGGGAATCAGGGAGGGGAGCGGGAACCATGGGGATTTGGGGAGGGTAGTAGGAATCGAAGAGTGGGGAGAGGGGATTTGTGGAGGGGATAGGGAATCGGAGAGCAGTAAGAGGGTATTTGGGGAGGGGATTGGGAATCAGAGAGCTGGGAGAGGGGATTTGGGGAGGGGAGTAGGAATCAAAGAGTGGGGAGAGGGAATTTTGGGAGGGTTTTGGGGATGGGAGTGTGAGGAGGAGGAAATTCTCGATCGGAGCAGGTGATTTTTTAGGGTTTTGAGGGAGTAATAGATAGATTAGGGTGACGTGGAAGCATGGTAAAGTGACACATTATCATGTATAAGCCAAGTTTGGTATAAATAATAGATATATTCTAATCCAAATATAATTGGTGATTGAATATTTGTGATCATAAAAATTCATAATAAATATTATTCCTTAGTCTTGAAATATTAATTATTTCAACTATTAAATACAAATATTATTTAATTGAGATAAATAGAAACACTAAATGTGTAACCCTGTAGTATTCTTTCATAGTGGCATAAGTTGAGATTTCCTAAATTATAACATTACTATCTAATATCATGAAAAGGAACCCATGGATGAAGAAGTTAATTTTGAAATGACAATAACCACATACGAAAGCTCACTGAGTAATATAATTCCTTTGTCTCTATATCTCACATTCAAGAAGACTACATACATGTTTCTTCAACCTATGTGCTTGATATATCATTCTTTTACTACTTGAAATGAACATGTCAATACACCATGGTAATGGATTTTAGTTTGATGTTTTTATTTCAATTTAAGGGTTGAGATATTTCTTTCTGATCTTGGAAGGTACAAATATTATCTTTACTTATACATTAACATCACATCCTCGATGATGCACTCAATGTATCCAAATTTTATGTAAACATATGTAATCATAGTTTTTGAAAATACATAAAATTAAATGACTCGTGATATGCATTAATAATAATCTTATCTCTAAGGTTCATTACACACATTCATAGATAGGAATATCCAATGACACATATATATAATATTGAATTTCTATAAGAATTTAAATCCTCATAATTTCTCATATTTATAATTACCAAGTGTAAAATTCATGAGAATAATCCTTATCCACTTATGAGAATCCATCACCTAATATTCTGCATCATTTGTATCCCATCATACAATATCATTCGACCATAGAACATAGGCGTTCTAGAATATTATCACAACATTTCAAGGATCTCTTCATAGTGGGAAATTAATATGTATTTTCAATGTGAAAAAAAACTATAATAAATTTATCACATTATTTTTATGAATAAGAGAAATCAATATGTGATACGGTATTTATTAATATTCACATATTTGAGTATTAATATATATAGATAATCTTAAGTACAGAGTAGTTGGTTATAGGGAACCAACTCTAACATAGAATAACATAAATGAATAATAATAAATTTAATTTAATTAAAAAAGGTTAAAATAAAGTATTTAATAAACCAAATTTTATTATTCAGGAGTTTATATGAAAATACCAAGTGATTCAGGACTTAAGGTATAGGAACTTCTTAACCACCCTCTTTTATTTCAAGTTATGATTTTTCTCTCTAGTGCTTACTTTCTATCTCTATTATTCTCATGTATATAAATTATATTTTCTATATATTTTCCTAAAATATATACCTAGTTTTAATTTCACTTCTTTTTTTAAGGATATATAAGATTTTAAGGTTCCCTTTTAAATTTCTTGTTTTAAGAAAACCTGATTAAATGGGAATTTCCTATTTCTTATCTCATTTCATGTACCACTCTATATAATGTTTCTTAATATTATATAGTTTATAAAATAATTTATTATTTTATCTAAAACCATTATAGTTACTCCAAATTTAAATTTTTATTATTCCATTTTATGGAAAAATGGAAAACCAAAGTTCGCACACAAGATAACACTACGTGATGAAAGAACTCACAAAATGATTAAACATTGGACTAAGGTTACTTGAATCAGCTACTCCATAAAGTTCCCATTGCAGCGTACTAACCTGCATATCTGGATCCACTATGATAATCTCTTCAAGGTGAGTGATCATCCTTTCTATTGTATGAATGAATTCCTTCGAGTTGATTTTTGTTCTGGTCGAAGCCCCGGGCCAAAATTCGATCTTGTTTATCTATCCACGCTTTTTTCTCATTGTTGGCATCAACTTGTAACATTCTTGCATAAATTCTTTTAATCTTATCTTCTGAGACATTAGGCTAGACATCCTTGTCTAGCATTTATTCCATGGAGTGTAGGATAAGTTTCAATCACTCGCCATGTTCTTCCTCCCTGTCTGTTGTTTTCTAGATTTATGCTTCACTTTGCCCATTATGAAGGAATTTTATTTCCTTGTTTCTTTCCTTCTTGGCCAACCTTTTCCCCATTGGTTTTAGAAAGTGGGAGTAATCCTTACGTCCTTTCGGTTTTTTCCCTTGGACAACTATGCACTTCCCCAAGTCTCGAATTTCGTTTTTCAACTTCTTCCTTCTAGGGATATGAGGTTCCTCTTGAAATCGGTCCATGCTATCCACTGAGAATTGACTATAGTTGTCATCACTTGAAGTATTCTCCTCTTCAGTTAATGGTGGCTTGTGAACATCCAGACATTCAAATCGGTTCCCCAAATTGAATGTCAAGCCTTCCCTTACTTTATTTTACAAACCATTTTTCTTCCCCCCATTCCCAGCCTTCTGGTAAATTTCAGATTTAGCACCAAGGGTCTTTCGATCTGAGGGTCCCAAGACACCCCTAGACTTGACTTTCTCAGCATAGGACTGCCTTACCTATGGGACCCGCATTGGAATCTCTGGACCACTTGGCTGCTCATATCCATGACCCATAAATTGGACTTGAGTATTTTAATTCTCTAGGACCAACCGTTGAGGATCCTTAAAAGTGGTCAGATCAAAATAGGCTTCTCTAAGCACCGCATCACTAATGATTTGATTTTATGGAACTATATGCATAACTGTTCCGGCCCCTGCACTTCCTGTTAGTGTTCCACAAATTGGGATTGTATCATTTAAGTGGTCTACAATGCTATAAAGAGGCACAACATCCACTGTCTCCACTGCCTGAGACGGACCATCAGCTCCTAGATCACATTTCAGTCTTCCAAATATGTCTGAGACTTTTGGTTTTAGCCGCCAGGACATTGGATATTTCTGAACAGCCTGTGCACCCACACCAAGGAGTACAGGACCAGCAGAGGTCTGCTCAGGCCCATACACCCTTCGGATTTCAATAGTATCAAAATAGTCCTCATTCAACCTGCATCCATTATAGTTCAATTTTGGTTTTAAATCAAACACCATATTATCATGTTCTTAAAGATTCTTTACTCTTTTCTTAAAAACCTCATTTAACAAAACCATTTCTAAACCTACTTCTTCACTCATTTCTTATAACCACTATTCACTTAAACTTATTTTTCATGACCTTTGATTCCTTATTTATTTATGATCATAAAATATTATCTAATCCCTTCTTATCATGGTAGGATTTATGATGTGAAATATGTTTATACCTTAAGACAAGATTAATTTACTCATGTTCTTTTCAGGGGTTTTTATTGTGATTATGCCTTGTGTATGTTTTTATTATGTTAAAAACATATGAATGTACATGTTATGAATGTGATAGGTAGGCTCATAATTATATATCTTACCAATTAATTTGTATAATGTTTTATCTCATGAAATACCATGTATTTTGAACAAGCAGTTTTCCTGTCACACTATGATATATTTTCTTAGAAGTGATAATTAACTTATAATTATGATGTATTGTTTTATAATTTTTTTTACATTATTATGATAACATGATTTTATAATATTGTCTTAATTATGAATAGATTCCATATTATAAGATCTTTCTCTTTTTTGATATCATGTTATGCCTCTTGATTCTTATGTTAAACCTCAAGTTTATTCCCTTGCTAGAATTTATAGCTCCCCACCCCTTTATTTATGTATTTTTTTAAGGTATCCTATGTGGTAATAGAATATAAATTGGATTTAGGATCACATTATAGATATTTAAATATATATGTTGTGGTTTATATTTAAGTTTATGTTTTATGTATCTAATCTCTTAAATATACTAGGCCTCTAGATTTCTGGGTTGTGTTTTAATATTATTTAAAATATTTAGGGAAGGGGGGATACAAATATATAAAGAAACATGAAAGCACATATATGTTGGAATCTAGGAAAACTTGAACCCGAGACCTCCTCCCCAACACCCCATAAGGCCTTTCTCCAGTAGGATAAGCCCTAGGTGCTTCCGGGTTGTGTTCTATAAGTTTTTAAAAAAAATGTATTAATATGTGTATAAGACTTGAGATACTATAATTGGAAACAAAAAAGGATTAATTATTATTGTAAATTAGAACTAGGATACATTAGTGGAAACCCTAAACATAAATCTCAATATAGGAAAACATCCTAAAATTTTGGTAATGTAAAGACTCTATAGTTTCATAACAATGACATCCATGTATAGATACTACAAGTGGATGCATGCTTTGTCTCAAATGAACCTAAGACTAATAACCTTGAAAAATGTGAGTTGTGTATTGTCTCAATCTTCACTTGGTGTACAACAAATAGGCCTAACTGCACACCTAATTTGACACACTCAGGGGATATTCTTTGGATATTTCAAATGATCTTTATAAACCATTATGAAGGTTTTGAATATATAATTATGGTAATTTTTAATTTGAGGGTGTAACATATGAATAATTTACTAAATATAATAAAATTAACATTATTTGATGAGTTGTAGTAATAAATTACTAATTTATGTATCTAAAGTATATAAGTGTTGCACCAGATATTTAAGTGTGGGTTTGGGGGTGTATCAGTGTAAGGTTTGTAAAATTGTTTGGTGTTCCAAGTTAATTAAAAATATGAAATTCCCAAATTTCCTTTACTCATTTAAACATACTTAATCCTCTCTCTCCCATAATTATCAAACTCTCTAGGTAACTTTCTTGATGAATCCCTATCTGATTTCATATTCATTCGATTTTTAGGTATTTTTCAACTAGGATCATCAAGAGAACTCTAAGTGAGTGATTCATCTCTGATTCATTAGCTCTAATATCTTCATATAATTAATTTTCTTTCTCCATTATGGCTTTGGAAAAATAGAGATTATGTCACCAAATTTTATGGATGGGGTTTTTGTTTTTGGGGATTCAAATTTATGTTAGAGGATCTTATCTCCTTTATTAAATTTATTCTCACATTTTTTGAGTATTTCCATTATATTAAGGTATGTGATTTTGTGCCCATTATTTTTTGGTTGAACCTTTTATGCTTGATTCAAAAAAATAGTTTAAAAATGCTTTATAATTATGAAATTCAAGATTTGAGGAGTGTGTTACAAATAAAATGATATTTTCTCCTCTTTATTTATCATGGATGGTCAAAATGGTTTCTAAAACACATATATATGATAGGTGAAGGATTTTTATCAATTTTTTTATGAAATAGATTTGAATAGTGGTTGTTTAAATTGGATGAACCTCATGGAAACCCTAGGTACTTATGTAGGAAATCTAATCAAAATTTATAGATACTTTTTACCACTAGTTTAGTGTTTTTATCTTGCTAGTGAATTAATATCATTATATAGGATTAAACTATGGCTAATGGATGGTGTGTGGCTATTTTATATTCTTTCCATTAGTTGGGTGACCCCAACTAGTAAAGTAATATAACTACGAAATCTTGACCTTAGTGACCTTAGGGTGTATTACCATGTTGATTGTTTGAAATTTTTTTATATATTTCATTTAACTATTTTATTCTACAAAATAACTGCTCTATGCTACCTATTTTCTTTAGAATTTTTCAAAATATTATTTTTTTGTATTTAATTTCAAACCAGAATGCTTGGAATTTTTTAACAAAGGATGTTCATGGTAGAATTTGTGAGATCCTACCAGTATTGTTATTATCTCACCCTATATAAACCCAATGGTTGTATGTATAAATTATTTTGAATGATTTAGTAAAGTAAAGGCACTACTTGGAAGTTGAAGATATTCATGTCAACTTGTTCAGGTTTAGTGAAGGTGTCATAGTAGGATGATCCCTTTTGTCACATGGAGGTGGGTAGAAGTTATACCCTTTTATCTTGTTTCATATTTGGTTTGGTATATATTATATTTATACTCATTTTTCACCTATTCATATTATTATTCCATCCCTTTTTATTTTTTAATTTTTTGTTTTATTTTTTATAACAACCCAAAACTTCATTAATGAAAATTCCTCTTGGTCTATTTAAATGTCTTCTTATGGTTATGTGAAATGTATTTACTTATTTGGTTCTATGTTTTGGATTTTAAAATACCATTAATAATTGTGATCGTTGCTAATATAGTCATTGAATAGTGATCGCATGATTAGTATAAATATAGGGCTTTAATAAATCCAATTTACTCAGACAAAGGAAGAAATGGCTTCACTCAGTATACTTGCCCCATACGAAGCCCATTTTTCAGAGCTCGGAAAGTAGGCGGTGTCATTGGACTTCTCTCTTGACCAATCCCAAGACAATCTTGAACATGTTAATCTTGAGCGGAACCGACTACAGGAGAAGTATAAGTTAATAGAAATTACCACCAAAGCGATGTTATTCGAGCCACCCCAAAAGTCTGTCACCATCGCACACCTTACATTTCGATCTGATGTAGGTGTTATAATGGGTTATTTAATGAGACCCTAGAACTATGACTATGTACATTATTCTTTTATAGAGAATATACATTATTTTTATTGTTACTTTGTAAATAGTTTTTAAAGCACAAATAGTATTTTTAGTTAATATTCAACTAAGAAATCTATTTTGATGAATTAATGGATTTTTGAATTAAATAATATTTTGATAAATATTATTATTTTTAAATTAATTTTTATTAAATATAAATCATCCTATAATTTTATGAATGCAATTGTAATTTTTTATTAAGGTTTGAATGATGTTTTTCTCAAAACCCATGAATTTTTTATAAATGTCCATTTTTATTTTAAAAGTAAAAATTCACATATTTAGAAAATTATTGACATAAAATTAATATTATTTTTGTAATCTTGATGTCTAAATTATCCAGTGGTGAATTTTTCATAATTTTCTGAGATGGTTGAATTTTTGGGTAAAAATTAAATACTTTTTAAATATATAACGTATTTTATAACATCATAATGACCCAATAGTGAGGTAATAAAATACTATAAACGTTATGTTCGGACAATATATGTTTTACCATTAAAATAATGTGATTTTAGGGTTTATTTATTTATTTTATAAAGCATTAGTGGACCCTTCTAGGCTTATAAAACATTTTGTCTTTTAAAATTGTTTTCCTTGAGAGTGTGACTCACCTCCATATAAGAAACCCTATTATTTTAATAATTTCGTCCATTTGCCTTATAAAATATATTTTTCCACTCCAATTTGGAAAAAACCATGGGAAAAAAAATGGGATGGCTTGTGGTTTTGATTAGTTTAATGTGAGGTGTCCCAAACCTAAATAATAAATAATTCCCTCTCTTTTCCTATATAAACCCAACCAAGCTCCCACTTCCTCTTCACTCAAAGCCTTTAGAGTTCGACTAAACCCTTCCCTCCTCTCTCTATAATCCTCCCAAGGTTACCTAATCTCCCAAGAAGCCTCTCTCAAGCCTCTCCCAAGCTTTTGGGATCACAATTCCAAGTAAGGGATTTCTTCCTTTCTCATTTTTTGTCCAATTTTCTTTAAGTTGTTATTCCCTTTTGTTTTCAATTAAAAATGTTGGGGTATGATTTTTCACCTTTCCATACTTCTCTCCTTATTTTTGGATGATTTTATACCCCTTTCTCTCTCATTAATTCCTCCCATGTACACTCGTTACCATGCCGAAATTCCATGAGGGGTTTCTCTCTCCTCTTTTACATCCAAGTAATTATTTTGTATTATGCATATAAATTCCATTACATTTTTTGGAAAATGTATCTATATGACCCCCTTATATTCCATTTTATTTACATGTGATGAGACACCAATTTCTCTCTCATCAACCATTTTCATGAATCTTTATGTCACGTCGTTATGCTGCCGAAATTGCACTGCATTTTTTCAAGCCAAGATCATTGTATATTGAATACCATACCCATGTCTCTATCAAGGGTATTCACCTTTATGCACGTATACATATTTAATGGTACTTTCATGTATTTATTCCACATTACTTAATCTTGGAATAACTTATGATGTTGATTGATTCCATGTTATATGATCAATTTGGCACACTTATGCGTGAAATGAAATGTTTAAGAAGGGTGCGCCTTGATAGCACTCCAATGCATTGGGTAAACTATAGTATCATGATACGCCATGTGAAATGAGTGTTTAATCATGATAATTCAATTGCAACTAGGTTTTACACATGATTTATGTGTAATGAGGGTTTAATCATGCTCCATATGCAATGAGCCTTGGCTCATGCTAAATTCCATGTTAAGTGTTTTTTCCACATTTCCATGTTATGATTATCATGATTTATCATGACTTTATGTTCATGTTTCTCTTTTGATCCATTGATATGCCTATTGTCTAACATGTATTGTATTCCTCATATTATTCCATGTTTATTCCCTTACTGGGCTTTATAGCTCTCCCTTTTCTTATTCATGTCCTCAGGTTATCCCATGAAATGCTAAGTATGAGGGAATGTAGTGGTCATGTAAAAGAAGTTTTCAATAAAGATGATTTATTTCATGTTTTAAGTTGTTATGTAATGTTCCTAATCCCCAAAGACACCAGACCTCTCGATCTTCCTTGTTGTATCAAGTGCATTTTATGTAATAAATCATGTTTAAGTATGTAATAAAGAGCAGGGTTGTTATAGTTGGTATCAGAGGATAGGTTTAGTTATTTTTTGGGATTAGGATTAGAAAACCCTAGTGAAACCCTTATGGAGAGGACTAAGTATAATAAAAACATCCCTAAGTTTTGTTGAGTATTGAGTAAGTGGTTTATCAAGAAAATACATCCCTATCTGGATACGAGCAGGTTGAGGCGGCTCTAGCATAGATGTACCTAGGGGTGAAAACCCCGAAAAGGAGTTTCGGGCTTGACTCGAGGTATCCTAGTACATGAAAATGGGCCTTTCTTCACTCTTGGTTACGAAACTCTCAGGATATATGAATTGGTAAATTCACAAGATAAGTATGAACCATAATTAAGGGAATAAAAAAATTCCCCTAAGGAAATATGTTATAAAGTAGATCATGGGTAACATAGATTGAAGCCTATAGATTCATAAGTTAAGGAAATAAAATCTATTTATAAATCATCTGTTTTTTGATTACCCTTTATTTTTTACCCCTAAATTTCCTTTTATTCCAGCCAATGGCTGATAATAGGAGGACTTGGGCTAACAACTGATGTGAAGACCAATGTGATGACTATTCTAATGAGATGCCCAATTTGATGGGAGTAGAAATCGTGAACTTTGTCACGATACTCTCTCAGTTAACTGAAGGATTGAATAGAAACATGATTCAAGAGTAATGATCACCCCCCTCAAGAAAGAATAAGTAACTATTGAGAGCTTCATGAGACAAAGGTCTCCTACATTTAATGGATCATTTGATCCCTCAATCTCCAAACAATGGATCAACTCCATTGAAAAGATCTTCTTCATCCTTTAATGTTCTGAACAAGAGAATGTTCTTATGGATGCTTATCATATGGAGGGTGAAGCCAATAAATGGTGTACATTGATCAAAAATACAATTCCAAAGTAGGAGAACGAGGCATTGGAATGGAAGGATTTGTAGAATATGTTTTTTGATAAATATTTTTCGTGCACCCTCCGGCTTTAGATGGAAAGGGACTTCCTTTCCCTCAAGAAAAAAGATGACGAATCTGTCAGAGAGTATGAGGAAAACTTCACAAGTATTTCACTATATGCTTATATCTTTGTTGTTACCCCCAAATGCAAGGTTGACAGCTTCTTTGGTGGGATAAAACCTAGCCTGCGGAAATCCCTGGCAATCTGCGACTTCAACAACTATGAGGAAATTATCTGATGTTCCCTCAAGGTTGAAATAGAGATTGGTTAACCTCAGGGGTATCATAGGGATAAGAAGAGTAAGGTGGACTTTAATTCTAGCAGTCCAATGGAAAAATCCAATGGTGCTATGATAATCCAATACCCCACTTTCCAAAGGTGTGGAAAGAAACACCCCAAAAATTTCCTAAATTGGAAGAGTAAATGCTTTAGGTGTGGAAGATAAGGACACCTAGCTGTTAAATGCTGACAAGAAAAATCTGCAGTTGTGACAGAGGAGAGAAATGATCTATTGTACTCTCAATGCATTATTCATTGCTTCAACTGCAAAGAACCAGGTCACCTTTCAAATCAGTTCCCTAAGCCAAGGGTTTTCAGAGGCAACCAACAACCTCCAAGGTAGAAAGGGTAAGCTTTTTCCATCACTACTGCTGAAGTGAACCCCGAAAACGAAGTGGTGATAGGTATGATAGTTAATTCATTCAAGAATAGCGAACATGCTTTTTTATTCAAGTTCTATGCATTATTTTATATCCTGAAAGTTTATTAGAATAATTCCAATACCACCACAAATCATGGAAGTAAAGATATCGGTGAGTATAGAAAATGGGGAAATCATTGCATCCCATAAATATAACTCCTCCCCTATTATAATCGGTGGATTGAACTTCCCCATGAACCTCATCATAATCCCTCTGGTGTAATTTGATGCAATTCTTGGCATGTATTGTCTTTCCCTATATAGAGACAACATAAATTTCCATGAGAGGGAAATCACTCTCCATGTAAAGAATCGACCCCTGATTCTGTACAAGTGCAAGGAGGAAGATGAATCTTCTTTATCTTCATCATCTCAAGCGTGGATATTACTGCACTATAATCATGTGTATCTGGATTAAATGATTGATTCTAAGTAGGCAACCATCCTTGAATACATGCCTATTATGATGGAATTCACTGAAGTGTTTCCTAAGTAATTGTCTGATCTTCCTCATAGAAGATATGTTTAATTCTCTACTGATCATATACCTAGGGAATTTCCAATATCCAAGACTCCATATAGAATGGTTGTTGTGGAGCTTGAGGAGATGAAGAAACAACTACAGGAGAATCTAGATAAAGGGTTTATATTCCCAAGTGCTTCATCATGGGGTGCACCAGTCCTCTTCATCAAGAAGAAGGATGGGTCAATGCACCTTTGCATCGATTATCATGAACTTAACAAAATCACGATAAATAACAAGTATCATCTCCCATGAATTGATTAATTGTTAGATCATATGCATGGATCACAATACTTCTCCAAGTTAGATTTGCAGTTGAGATATTATCAAGTAAGGGTGAAGAAAGAATATATCCTCAAGACTGCTTTTTGTACAAGATACGGGCACTATGAATTCATAGTAATGCCTTTCAAACTCACTAATGCTCCAGCAATCTTCATGGACTTGATGAATAGATTCTTTAGATATTACCTCAACAAATTTATGGTAGTATCTATAGATGATATTCTAATATACTCTAAAACCAATTAGGATCATGAGGAGAATCTAAGAACTGTACTAGAGACCTTGCGAAAGGAGAAGCTCTATGAAAAGTACATAAAATTTGAGTTCTAGTTGAAGGAGGTCTCATTCTTGGGTCATATAATCACAAGTAATGGGATATTTTTGGATCCCTCCAAGACAGCTGCAATATAGGGATGGCCGAGGCCAACATCGGTAACAAATATCCATAGCTTTTTGGGGTTAGATGGATATTATCGACGATTTTTAAGAAATTTCTCACGATTGTCCAAACCTCTTACCAAGCTAACTCGGAAGGGAGTAATGTTTTCTTGGAGTGATAAATGTGAAGAAAGATTTAAGGATTTGAAAATGAGGCTTATCATTGTGTTCATACTCACATTACCCACAAGTGCAGAAATTTTTGTAGTATTCAGTGATTCTTAGAAGAAGGGATTGGGTTGTGTGTTGATGAAAAATGAAAAATTCATTGCCTATGCTTCAAGGAAATTGAAAGTTCATGAGCATAATTATCCAACACATGATCTAGAGTTGGTTGTAGTGATCTTCACTTTAAAAATTTAGCAACATTATCTCTTTGGGGAGAAGTTTGAAATATATATGGACCACAAAATCTTGAAGTATATATTCAAAAAGAAAGAGTTGAACATGCGCCAATGAAGATGGTTAGATCTGATCAAAGATTATGATTACTCAATCCATTACCACCCTGGGAAAGTAAACAAGGTGGTGGATGATCTAAGTATAAAGGACCTAGTGATTCTATCATTGATGAGAATTTAAAAGGATCCAATCTTCTTAGATTTGATGAATATAGACATGGGAATCATAAATAAGCAAACATCATCAATCCTTTTATAAATGATTGCTCAACCATCTCTTTTAGAAAGGTTAAAGGATACTCAAAAGGATGATGTGGGAATTTAGAAGAAAGTGGAAGCTATCAGAAAAGATAAATCCTTAGAGTTAAGTGTTAATGAATAAGGAATTGGTAGATTTGGGAAAAGAATATGTGTTCCATCAAGTCTGGAGCTGAAGAAGGAACTTTTTGATGATACACATGGTTCAAATTTCTCTATTCATCCAGAAAACACAAAGATGTATAGATATCTCCAAGAGAATTATTGGTGGAATAATATGAATAATTAGATCACTAATTATACATCAAAGTGCCTAGTGTGCCAGCAAGTGAAGGCAGGGAGGTATAAGTCTAAGGGGATGATACAACCATTTCCCATACCAGCATAGAAATGGGATAATATCACTATGGACTTTGTCACCAGACTTCTGAAGACATCCAAAGTCAATAATAAAATCTGGGTTATTGTGGATCATCTTACAAAGTCTTCACACTTCATTAAAATTCAAGAGGATTTCTCATTGGATCAACTAACATGGATATAGATCATGTAAGTGGTAAGTCTTCATGTAGTACCACTATCTATTATATTTGATCGAGATCCAAGATTCACCTCTAAGTTTTGGAAGAGTCTTCAACATGATCTGGATACTAAACTGAACTTCATTATGGCCTATCATCCTCAAACTAATGGCCAATCTGAGTAAACTATCCAGACATTGGAAGATATGTTAAGATCATGATCAATAGAATTTAATGGAGGTTGGGATCAACATCTTCCTATGGTTGAATTCTCCTACAATAACAGTTTCCACTCGAGAATTAGAATGGCACCTTATGAAGCCCTGTATGGGAAGAGAAGAAGAACACCAACATGTTGGGATAAAGTCGGTAAGCGTAAGCTGCTAGGACCAGAATTGGTCGAAAAAATGGTGGAGGAGGTGAAAACCATTCATCAGCATATCAAGTCATCCCATAGTCGAAAGAAGAGTTATGCAAATAACCGTCAACAAGACCTTGAGTTTAAAGTTTGAGACATGGTATTTCTATGCATATCTCTATGGAATATGGTTATGAGGTTTGGAAAGAAAGGAAATTTAAGTCCTAGGTACATCAGCCCCTTTAAGATTCTTGATCGTGTCGGGGATGTGTCCCATCGACTATCACTTCCACCTACCATGGCCAAAGTACATGATTTCTTTCATGTATCTCTCTTAAAGAAGTACATACTAGACCCTTCACATGTACTCTCTTCAGAGGTAGTATAGCTAGAGGATGATCTTTCTTACGAAGAGAAACTAGTGAAGATATTAGATCATAGAGAAAAATTTCTATGAAATAACAAGTTTGAAGAAGTGGCATGGGAATCAGAAGAAGTGATGAAGAAATGTTACCCACATCTATTTTAGTGTGGGAAAAAGAAATTTCGAGGATGAAATTTCTTAAGGGGGGATGACTGTAATGACCCAAAAATTCATTAATGAAAATTCATCTTGGTCTATTTAAATGTCTTCTTATGGTTATGTAAAGTTTATGCACTTATTTGGTCCTATGTTTTGGATTTTAAAATATCATTAAGAATTGTGACCATTGCTAGTATATCTGTTGAACAGTGATGACATGATTAGTATAAATATAGGGCTTTAACAAATCCAATTTACTCAGAAAAAGGAAGTGATTGCCTCATCCAGTAGACTTTCCCCATACGAAGCCCATTTGTTGGAGTTTGGAAAGGAGGTGGTGTCAATGGGCTTCTCTCTTGACCAATCCCAATCTGATCTTGAACACATTAAGCTTGAGCGGAACCGAATATGGGAGAAGTGGAAGTTAATAGAGATTACCACCCGAGTGATGTTATCTGAGTCACCACAAGAGTCTATCTCCATCGCACATCTTACCCTTCAGTCTTATGAAGGTGTTATAAGGGGTTATGTAATGATACCCTAGAACTATGACTATGTACATTATTCTTGTATATAGAATATACATTCTTTTTATTGTTTATTTGTAAATAGTTTTTAAAGCACAAATAGTATTTTTACTTAATATTCAACTAAGAAATCTATTTTGATGAATTAATAGATTTTTGAATTAAATAATATTTTAATAAAATATTATTATTATTTTTAAATTACTTTTTATTAAATATAAATCATCGTATAATTTTATGAATGCAATTGTAATTTTTTATTAAGGTTAGAAAGTTGTTTTTGTCAAAACCCATGAATTTTCGATAAATATCGGTTTTTATCTTAAAAGTAAAAATTAAAATATTTAGAAAATTATTTAGATAAAATGAATATTATTTTGGAATCAGGATGTTGAAGTTATCCAATGGTGAATTTTTCATAATTTTCTGAGACAGTCGAATTTTTGGGTAAAAATTAAATATCGTTTAAATATATAAGGTGTTTTATGACATCATAATGACCCAATGGTGATGTAATAAGATACTATAAACATTATTTTCATCCAATATATGTTTTATCATTAAAATAATGTGATTTTGGGTTTTTTTATTTATTTTACAAAGCATTAGTGGACCCTTCTAGGCTTATAAAACATTTTGTCTTTTTAAATTGTTTTCTTTAAGAGTGTGACTCACCTCCACATAAGAAAACCTATTATTTTAAGAATTTTGGAAATTGGCATTATAAAATATTGTTTTCCACTCCCATTTTTCAAGAACCATGGGCAAAAACTATGATTTTTTTTGTGGTTTTGATTATTTTAATGTGAGGTGTCCCAAACCTAAATAATAAATAATTCCCTCTCCTTTCCTATATAAACCCACCCAAGCTCCCACTTCCTCTTCACTAAAAGCCTTTAATTTTCGACCAACCATGAACTCCTCTCTCTTGAATCCTCCCAAGGTTCCCCAAAATCCCAATAATCCTCTATCAAGCCTCTCCCAATATTTTGGGATCGCACTTCCAAGTAAGGGATTTCTTCCTTTCTCATTTTTTGTCTAATTTTCTTTAAGTTGTTATGACCTTTTTTTCAATTAAAAATGTTGGGGTACGATTTATCACCTCCCCCATACTGTACTATTTATTTTTGTATGATGTAATACCCCTTTCTCTCTCATTAAATCCACTCATGTACACCTGTTACCATGCCGAAATTCTGTGATGGATTTCTCTCTCCTCTTTTACATCCAAGTAATTATTTTGTATTAGGCAGCTAAATTCCATTACTTTCATTGGTAAATTTATCCATATGACCCCCTAAATGTCCATTTCATGTAAATATGATGATACACCCTTTACTATCTCATCAATTATTTTCATGAATCCTTATGTCATGCTATTATGTTGTCGAAATTGCACTGCGTTTTTCCAAGCCAAGATCATTGTGTAGTGAATACCATACCCATGTCTCTATCAGGGGTATTCACCTTTATGAACATATACATATTGAATGGTACTTTCATGTATTTATTCCACATTAATTAATCATGTAATAACTTATGATTTTTATTGATTCCGTGTTATATGATCCATGTGGCACACTTATGCATGAAATGAAATGTTTAAGAAGGGTGTGCCCTAATAGCGGTCCAATGCATTGGGTAAAGTATAGTATCATGATACGTCATGTGTAATGAGTGTTGAATCATGATAATTCAAGTGAAATTAGGGTTTACTTGTGCTTCATTTCCAATGAGGGTTTACTCATGCTTTATGTGAAATGAGCCTTGGCTCATGCTAAATTTCATGTTAAGTGTTGTTACCACATTTCCAAGTTATGATTATCATGATTTATCATGCCTTTATGTTCATATTTCTATTGTGATTCATTGATATTCCTATTGTCTAACATGTATTATATTACTCATGTTATTCCAGGTTTATTCCCTTACCGGGCTTTATAGCTCACCCTTTTCTTATGCATGTCCTCAGGTTATCCCATGCAATGCTAAGTATGAGGGAATGTAGTGGTCATGTAAAGTAAGTTGTCAATAAAGATGTTTTATTTCATATTTTAAGTTTTTATGTAATGTTCCTAATCCCCAAATACACTATACCTCTTGATCTTCCATGTTTTATCATGTGAATTTTATGTAATAAATCATGTTTAAGTATATAATAAAGAGAAGAGTTTTTATAATTTTAATATATAATTTTTTTGTTATTTAGTTTCGATTATGCTCTTTTATAGTTTTCATTTATTAAATGTTATGATGTTTGGATATTTACTATTGTTTTATTATTTAGGAACATGTATTTATAATGTATGGTGAGGTCATATTGGGTTCTTAGTTAGTACCCTTTAATATTAAATCACTCGTTTTCCCAGAATCATGCCTAAAAAGGCATTACTTTGATGCTCAGTAACTAGTTGTTGTCCCAAGGGGATCAAAAATGCCCTCCAGTACTTATCACAGACTAGCACATGTAACTAAGTTAGGTTTTTTCCAGGTTTGTTTGTGACATCATGTATCCAATATATATTTCAATATTTTAATGGAAATTTAATCATTTAGCCTTTTATATTTCATCACACTAATTTTTAAAATTTAATTAGATTATAGTTTTCATTAACCATAAACATCTAAAATATTTGACACCACTTTACATCAGCACTTCTCTTCACCTACGATCGATAATGAATTTTTATTTTTAAAATTCCTTATGGTTTTAATCAGTGTTCGAACAATTTTACAACACGTTATTGACATTTTATACATTTGTTTGAATATTTTATTAAAAATTGGTAGGTTATATTTTCCTTGGAGAATATGGAAACTCTCGCTCCCTCTTGAAATTTTTGGAAAGAATAAATTGTCTTGGATTTTAGGTGTCGAGATGCATCTAAACTCAAATATTAATAGAAAATGATGATTTAGAATCATAATTTTAAAATATTTTTAAAATTACTGACATGGATAGAAACAAAAAAATTATTTTAACATTGTTTATGCTACAACTAATGTTAAAAGTGATTCGAAATAATTTTTAATGTCATTTTTAGAATAAAATAACTTCAAAATTCATTTTTAATCACTTTTAACATCAGTTTTATCATAAATAACATTAAAAAATTTCAAAAAAAAATGATATGCATGCCTTTCTCCTCATTTTAACAACACAATATTTCTTAAACCCTTATCTGATGACTCGTGACTACACCCCATCCATGATCGATCTTTTATGTTCATTCTTTTTTCATACTTTTTTTTATTTTTTTCTCCTCTATATTATATTATTCATCTTTATTCTATTACCCTCAACTTTATTTTGTCCACTAATGAACTAATTTCCATGACTTGTGAAAATTATTTAATTTTTTTCTATCAATTTTCTACATCATTTTTGCAAACATTTCTCCTTAATCTGGTATCATTTCCCTACTTCAACCACCCTCAAGTGAATTAATTAGACTTCAATATCTATTTTACATCACTGATCTTCATATTTTATAAGTTGTTTTTTTTAGTTTTAGAATATTAATTATTTATTTTTTAATTATAAATTTTATCAATTCATTAATTTGTTTGTATGTATATCATTTTAAATTATAATTTTTTTTATAATTAGTTTTAGGTTATAATTTTTTTATGATTATAAAAAAAATTGATCATAAATTATAGCTATAATTTGTTATTTTATAAATATTTTTATTTATAATTGTTTATATTTATAAATTTTTAGTCTTTATAATTTGTTTGTGGTTAAAATGATTTTTTATTATGTTTTTTTAGTTATAAATTATTTTTATTATTATAATTAATTTTGGTTAAAAATTATTTTTTGGTTTTAGATTGTTTTTTATTATAAATATTTTTCCAAATAAAATTATTTATTAACTTTTTTTGAGAGTTTATATATTTATATTATTATATGTTTTAAATTTATTTGTTTATATATATATATATATATATCTATGTGTGTGTTTATATTTTATATTGTTTAATATAATAATCTATTGTATTTTAACTTTAGGTGATTAATGAATAATAATTGGATAAATGTGTGAAGAACTAGCAATGAATATAAGAAAGGGGTTGAAAAATTCATGGAATTTTCTAAATGAAATATTAAAAATAATGATCTAATTTTTTTTTCTTCCATGATGTGTTTGAATATGATAAATTAGGGTAGATAGAAATCAAAGACCATATAATTTTATATGGTTTTTATCATAATTATACACACTAGATATAGAATGGTGAAATAATGAAAAAATAAAGATCTAATGAAGAAGAAGTTTTTCAGAATTAGATAGAGGACCATCTTGAAGAATTAATTCATGATATAAGTTTTGAATCCATTGAAAAAACAACAACTACTGAATGATTGTATGGAGATGCTAAGAAACCATTATTCCCAGGTAGTAATAAAATCTTTATTGAATTTCTTGAAAATTTAAAAATAGTTCCTTAAAAAAGGAAATGGGCTTACAAATTCTAATTATAAGGAAAAAATATTGTTCTAAATTAGATTATGGTATAAAAAGATACATTATTTCCCTAAATAATTTTTTTATATAGGAATGAAAATGAAATTTTATCAGAATTCCCTAAATGTGGGACCTCGTAATATAAAATGGTTGAAAATTCCAACCATGATTCTTTCTCAAGAATAAGAACCAAACCTAATACTAAATAAATCTAGTACCTTTTAATAATTCCTTATTTTAATCATCTATTTTCAAAGTCAAATTAAACAACGAGGCTATGATAGAATACAAATGAGCGCATATCTGATTTAAATCCATGCCACCCTATATATTCACCATAATAGAAGATATTTGACCACAAATTTCCTAATTTTGGAATTAAATTTAGAAATATAATAATGGTAAAATACACAGATGGAATAAATCCATATAGAATCCTCATTATCCAACATAGTTCATGGCTTGTTATGTTGGTTGTCTATAGATTTTACCCACATATATATATGAAGATAAAATTTTGATGAAGTTCCTGATGATTTTTAGAACAAAATAACTCAGAGATGAAATTGATTTTTATCTATCGCCATTGATTGATGATTTGAAATTTCTATGTGAGACAACTGTTATAGTATTTAATGCATACAAGAAAGATTATTTTCTTTTATGTGTTATCATAATGTTCTCTAGACTTTTCTGCATATGAAAACTTATCAGGGTATAGTGTTAAAAGACATAAATCTTTTTCAATTTAAAAAGAGGATAATTTGTATCATTAATTATAGAATAGAAGAAATACAGTACACATGGGATATAATATATTTTTTAAAATGGATTATTCTTACCTAAGATTAAAAAAAATAACTCTTTACAAGAGTATTATTTTTCCCCATAACCATTTTTAGTTGAAGAATATTATGAAAAGGTGAGAAATGTTGCTGTCACATTTGGAAATAAAGGATGTTCTAGTTTTCAATCAAATAAATGGAAGAAATGATCTATTTTATTTGATCAATCTTATTAGAAATTTTTAGAGGTAAAACATAACATTGACGTTATGCATGTCAAGAAAAACATATGTGACAATTTTATTGAAACTTTTTTAGACATAAAAGGAAATAAAAAATATGGATTACATTCATGAATAGACTTAATAAACATGGTAATACATTTGGAGAAAGCTCCCACTATGAAATGAAAGAGAGCATATTTTCCTCTAGTTTGTCACACAATAAGTAAGATTGAGAAGATATTTTTTTCAATGTCTTCATGGTATTAAATTACTTAGTGGATTCTCTTAAATTTTAAAAAAAAATTGTTTCATTGAAGGATTTAAATTTTATATGTATGAAATATCATTATATTCATGTATTAATATGACAATTTATATCGATTCTATTGTGTGACATATTATTGGTACCTATCGGAAATTATATCATCAGGTTGTGTTACATTTTCAATTTCATTTTTAGTAAATTCATAGATCCAAAAAAATTAGATTTGTTGGATAGTGAATCTTTCCTTATAATTTTTCATCTAGAAATGTATTTCTCGCCATTATTTTTTGATATAATGGTTCATTTTTGATTCATTTGGTGTGACAGATAAGAATAAGTAGACCTATTTTTTTATATTGTATGTATCCTATAACACCTATGGTTTTAATTTATTTATCATTGTTTTATATATTTTCAAGTTATATTATGATTGGGTTAAGTTTCATGGAGTTTGTGAGGGTTTTGACATGTTTTGGAAGTGGTTCTAGAGGTACACTATAACGGCCTGAAAAATGTTCTTCTTTTAATAATGGATCTCTTACCTCTAGATAAATTTATATTATGTTTTACAATATAAGAACATAGAAATAATTTTTATGAACTTTACACATCATGTGTTGATATGAACTAGTAAAAATAGTAATAGTAAAGAGATAGAAAACACATAATATAAACTAGTAATGCTTTATTAAATTATTTAAGAACATTACATTCAGCCTGCAATAATACCCAATATAAAACCAAATATTACAATATTAATAATAATAAAATTTAAATTGATTAAAATATAAAAAAATCAGGTCACCTATACCCCCTAGAATCATCACACCCACAAACAACATTATAACAGAGAAATAGATAATTAGTAATCCAATATTCATTTTAGAAAAGATGTTAAACCTTGATTTGAATCGAAGTGAATGATGAAGTGTAAGAATGATGGTGTATTTATAGGTAAATATGATCGTATTCTATTATTTTTTTCAAAAAAATATGGTTTATCATCATTAAAACCATTATTAAATAAAGCAGTTAGTCGTTATTTTTTTTGGCTATATCGATACATTTTAGGGATCGTCGGGATTATTTAATGATATAATCAAAATTGTATTAAATTTAGAGACTATAAACATATTTTATTAAAAATATAATTTATTTTAAATTAATATATTTTAAATAAAATTTATTTTCATTAAATAATCTTATAAAACACTTTTTAAATGATAATATATTAAAATAAAGTCATGAGTAATTTTTATAATGGTCAGAATGTTTATTTTTTTCTATAAAATTTCTAAATTTCAATAAATATGGATATTTATTTAAAATATAAAATTATAATATTTAGATAATTATTTTAATAAAAAAAGATTAATTTTTTGAATTATAACATCAAAATTAACTTATGGTGATTTTTTTTAATTTTCTAACAAAGTTTACATTTTGGTGAAAAAGTGAAAATTGTTGATTTACAAAGCACTGCAATTTTATGACATCATTATTATGATATCATGGCTAAAAATTTTTGAAAAAAATTAGTTAATCAAAATATAACTTAATAAGTATAAAAATTAATTAAAAAATGATAATTTTATTCTAGAATTTTAGATCTTATATTTCAAAACTAAAATTTGGAGTTTTAAGATAAAAAATATTTTTTTAGATGTTGTGCATTAATTGGATTAGATGGAAGTTATGGTTCTATTTTATAAAGAATTTAATTTCAAACCACACTCTAAAACTCATTAATTATCCAAAAAATTGGTTATAATTCAATTTACCCACAAGTGGTTGGCTTATATGATAAAATAACTAATATTTAATCCTTTAAAATCCACCCTTCTAAATATATAAATACCACCCATTAGCCATTATTCTCCATTGAAAATTATTAATCCTTGAATTTATGGTCATTTTTCCTCAAAAATATTCCCTCCATGGTTTTATAAAGGTATCAAGGTTCCACCCTTAGGTTTTAGGAAGAAAATCATCAAGGTAGGGGAATTCTCCTCTTCTCCTTTTTCATTCAAGTACCTCACTTTTTTTTACAAAAAAGTACCTCACTTTTAGTATGTCTATAAATGTTGAAATACCTTATTTTATAAAAACTTTAAATCATCCATTTACTACCAAAATGGTTTTTTACTAATGGTATAACTTGTTCCCTCTATTCCCTCTCTTTAATCCATGTTTTACACTGTCATGCTACCGAATTCATTTCTTGAATTTCTCTCTTTTACATGATAAATTCCAATACTGTGAATACCTGAACCACTTTATTTTTAGTAAGTATTCACCTAGATGAAAAAAATAATTTATTAATTTTCTTATTTAAACATATTAAAATAACATTCCATTTCCATGGGTTAATAATGGTGTAATGTTCAAGTCTTTAACCACTTATGTACTCAATGTTTTATATGAAACTCATTCTTTATCTTCCTTAGGTTATTGATAAAATGATTTATTATGATAAATGTGGCTCATATTAATTAATAAATATTAATGGTTCACCCTTATATCACTCCAATACATTGGGTAAATAATTAATCTCTAGAGATGACATGATTTATAATACCTTGGTGAATAATCCTAGTAATTATGATTTATTACACCCTGGTGATAAACCTTGGTGATATTCTTATGAATGTCTTTTTTGTGTTCTAGTAATATTTCCATGTTATCATTCATGTTCTTTATATTATTATATGCCTCATGTTCATATGATTATTCCTTATTGATATGCCTCTTTCTCACATAATAAGTATTTCTTTTTTTTATTCCATTGGTCGGATTTTTTCTCACCCCTTTCTTTGATGTATGTCCCAAGGATACAAGATACAATAAAATTAACATAGGATGAACCTATGAAGAATTTTATCAAATGAATTATAATCATGTTTAATTTTTATGTTTTTTCATGTATTATTTTCCTATTTCTAAGACACTAAACCTCAAATGATCCCCTATGTTTTTAAATTTTTTACCATGTAATGGAAGGTTTATAAAATAAAAATGGAGGTACTATTAATTGGTATCAAAGGGTGGTTTGGTTATTTTTGGAAATTAGTATTAGAAAAAAATATTAAAAACCTAAAGTATAATTCTAAATATATGAAAACATCCTGGTATATTGGTATAGTATTAAGTAATTGGTTTCTAAGAAAATAAGTCCCTACCTGGATACTATAAGTGGTTGTGGATCTGGAACAGTTGTATATAGGGGTAATAACCCCGAAAAGGTCTCACTAAGCTAGACTCGATCCTCACCTGGTGCACAACAATGGGCCTTACTACACACCTATTTTGACACTCATGGGGGATATTCATTGGTTAATCACATGATTGTATAAACCATTATAAATGATATAAATATAATGGATACCTTTTATTAAGATTGAAGTATATCATCCTAGAATTGTGATATAAGAAAAATTTAAGATTATTCTTTCCTCTATAATTTTTATTATAAGATTCCCAATAGTAACAAATTTCTCACTTAGGTTCTCTCCTATAAAAAAATGGTAGTAAATATAAGGACTCGTGAAAAAAAATAGATGCAACAGACAATGTGATGACAACCATCTAAATATGGGGGGAGATAGAGTTTAGAACTTCATGAAGATGATGAATTAGTTAACTCAAGTCATGAACAACAATAGAAACCATGTGAATCACCCTACTTCACCATGAAAGGAAAAAGTGGTATTTTAATTCTTCATGTGTCACGGATCACATATTTTTAGTAGAACCTATGATCCATTAATTGTGTAAAAATGGATCAATACTATAGAAAAAATATTTTATCAACTCCATTGGTTAGAAAAATAGAAAGTTGGGTTTAAGTTATATCACCTATTAGTAGAATCATATCAATGGTGGACACTGATCAATAACATGAAGTGAAGGGATGAGGTGGATTCCATGGGATGGGAAGACTTTAAAAAATTATTTTTCATCAAGTATTTTCCTCATACCCTCCAAATAAAAATGGAGAGGAAATTACTCAAGTTGAAAAAAATAGAAAATATATCATTGGGGAATTATGAGAAGAACTTTACAAGGATTTCAAGTTATACTTCAAGCTTTGTCAGCAATTTTGATGGTAAAGCAGATCAATTATTTTGTGGACTGAGACCCAATCTATAGAAAAATTTGAAAATCTGAGACTTTAGGAGTTATGAATGGATGGTGAAATATGATCTAAAAGTTTAAAAGGATTTCAAAGCTTCCAAATTGAGTCATGGATAGAATGATAATAATATAAATAAGGAACAAAATTTTAGGAAGAATCTAAATTAAAAGGACGTAAAACATCCCATGTGCAACAAATATGGGAAGATGCATTTGGGGAATTTTTTGCAAGGAAGTGGAAAGTGATATAACTGTGTAATATATGGGAATATAACTCAAAACTATTATGTATATGTAAATCCTTAACATATAAATTCTAATTAAAATGGAATATGGTTCAAGAACAACCTACGGTACAATGATACAAGTATAGGGAACTTAAAAAAATTTCTAACCAAAGTCCAAATCATAAGATAATGTAGGGGAACTTCCATCAGCCATAAAATAGGCCAAGGGAGCAAGGTCATAATTTCACAATTATGATGACTTAAGTCAAGTTTACAAATGATTTTGTGGCTGGTACACTCATCACACACTCAAATATTACAAGTACAATGATTAATTTTGGTTCTACACATTCTATTATTTCTTTCAAGTTTACAAAGAATATAAAGTTAAACCCTAAACTTTTAGTGGTAGAGTTGTCAGTTAAAAATTCTAGAGGAACTATTCAAGCATCAAATATATATAGTGATTCCCTTATTAACTTTATTGAGTACAATATATCTATAAACTTGGTGATTATTCCGATCATGGAATTTGACATAATACTTGGGATGGATTGGTTGTAAAAGTATAATTACATGATAAACTATATAAATAAGGATATTTTAGTAGTATTTAAGGGAAAACCTCTTATAATATTTAAATGAGAGATTTCCCAGACTTATTCTTTCCAAGAACCACCTCATATTTCCTTCTTTATGGAAATTATTGGTGAGGAAGAAGAAGAAACAGAAATCCCAAAGATATGATATGTTCTCATTATTCAGGAATAAATTGATGTATTTCCTTATGATTTACTGATACCTCCCCCATATTGAGAGGTAGAGTTATTAATTGAACTCATACTGTAGCAGCGTGGGTATTGTAGCAGTAATGTTCACCGAGAGGTCCTTTGGGCCAAAAAATGGGCTTTCAAGCCTTGTACTCAGGCCACTTGGTCTTCGGCCTTCGGCCTATGTTATGGGTCTCCCTATACCCAGTTTAAAGAGGTCTTTACTTTAAAATAATAAATTTAGGCTTCATCCCCCCCCCCCATATAGAATGTAATACATGAAGTTAGAGGAATTAAATAATAAAATTCAAGATATTTTGAAGAAGGTTTTTGTTCAAACAATTGTGTCTCCTTGGGGAGAAACTATTCTCTTTATAAATAAGGATGAAACAATGTGGTTTTTCAATGATTATACAAAAATTAATGGGATAACAGTGAATAAAAAATATCTACTTCCATGGATTTAGGTTTTGTTCAACTAGCTTTATGGAGCTCAATTTTTTTCCAACATTGATCTTTGGTATGGGTATCATCAATTGAGGGTGAATAAAGAATATATACAAAATAATACCTTCTAAATAAGACATATGAATTACAATTTTTTTGTTATGCAGTTCAGTTTGGCTAATTACTATGCCATATTTATGGATTTGGTGAGTAGAATCTTTAAGAACTGCCTTGATAATTTCATTGAGTGAGGGGAAGATTCATGATTTCCATATCAATAAAGATAGTTTCTTATAGTTTGGATCTAGACTTTGTATGCCTTCATCGCTCAATATAAATAAATATTTATTGGAAAATTTGCATAGCTTATCTTTCTCTATCCATCTTGGAAGTACCAAGATGTTCCATTATCATTAAGAGAACTTTTGGTGGGATAAAATGAAAAGGGATATCTCTAAGTATACCTCAAAGTTCTTGGTATGTCAGAAAGTTAAATCAGAGAAAAAGAATTCCAAGTGGATGATGCAACCATTTATCATACCCACATAGAAATGGGAGAACATCACCATGGACTTCATCACAGGTCTCCCAAAGTTATCCAAAGAAAGGAATGCAATATGGGTTGTGGTGGATCAACTCACCAAGACTACCCACTTCATCTCTATTTGGTAATATTTCTCCCTTTACCAACTTTCCAAGATATATGTAAATGAAGTGGTAAGGCTACATGGGGTACCACTTTCAATCATTTCTAATCATGATCCAAGGTTCACTTATAAATTTTTGAGAAGTATTTAACATACTCTGAATACTGAATTGAATTTCAATATGGAATATCACCCCCAAACTGATGTACAATTTGAAATGACCATTTAGACACATGAAGACATGTTGAGAGCCTACTCAATGGAATTTAAAGGTGTATGGGATCAAAATATTTCATTAATTTAGTTTTCATACTAAAACATCTTCCGCTCAAGTATTAAAAAAATTTTATATAATGTTATCTATAGGAATAAATTTATAAATAATACTTATTGAGAAGATGCTAGTGAACATAAGCTACTTGAACCAGGTCTTGTGTAAGAGATGACAGAGAAGTTCTATGCCATCTAACAACACATAAAAGCTACTTAGATTTAGAAGAAGATTTATGATAACAACCAACAAAGGTACTTATATTCTGATGTTGGAGATAATTTTTTCCTTTGAATAACACTATGGAAAAGATTCATGCAATTTTTAAAGAAAGGAAAATGTTTCCCTAGGTATATCATCCCCATTGAGATCCTTGATCGCATAGGATCAGTGACCTATCAGTGATAACTTACACAAAACATGTCTTAACTTTATGATGTATTCCATGTATCTCCCCTAAGGGAGTACATACATGATCTCATACATGTACTGAATCAATAGGTGGTACAACTGGATAATTTTCTCTCTTATGAGGAGTATCCGGTGAAGATCTTGTACTGTAGAGACAAAGTTCTAGGAAACAAGATTTCTCACATTATCAAAGTGCTATGGAGAAACCATAAATATGAAGAGGAAATATGGGAATTAGAGGAAGTAGTGAGATAGAAGTACCCTCATCTATTATCAACTGGGAATGTAAGTTAAATTTCAAGGATAAAGTTCTTATAAGGGGGTAAGAATATAACAACCTGAAAAATGTTATTCTTTTAATAATGGATCTCTTGACTCTCAAAAACATTTTATTATTTTTTATAATATAATCACATTAGAATACTTTTTATGAGCTTTAAACATTATTTGTTGATATAAAATAGTACAACTAGAAATAGTAAAGAGATAGAAAACGCATATTAGAAACCAGACACACTTTATTAAAAAAATTAATGTTACATTTAGTCTATAATAATACCCAATATAATTCCAAATATTACAATGGGAAGATTAAGAAAGTTTAAATAAAGTAAAATATAAAAAAATGGGTCGCCTTGATCCCCTAGAATCATCACACCAATGAACAATTCTATAAAATAGAAACAAAGATTTAGTAATACAATATTCATTTTGGAAATAATATTGAACTTTGATTTAAATTGAATTGAATAATGAAGTTTATGACTGATGGTGTATTTATAGGGAAATATGATTGGCTACCACCATTTTTTTAAATATGGTTGATCTTCATTAAACCATTATTCAATAAAATAGTTGTTCATTATTATTATTTGTTACATTGATGAATTTAAGGGATATTTTGGATTATTTAATGATATAACCAAAAATGTATGATTTATAGAGACTATAAAAATATTCTATTAAAAATATGTTTTATGATAAATGTATAAGTTTTAAATAAAATTTATTTTCATTAAATTATCTTAAAAAATAATTTTTAAATGATAATATATTACAATGAAGTCCTAAATAGTTTTTATAATTTTCATAATGTTTATTTTTTCTATAAAATTGCAAATTTTAAATTAATTGTCATATTTATTTAAAAGTTAAATTATCATATTTAGAGAATTATTTTGATAAAATAAACTAAATTTTTAGAATCATAACTTTAAAATTATATAAGGTTATTTTCTTGGGATATTTTTAGAAAGTTGTTTCTTTTCTGAAAATATAAAAATTACCATTTTATAAAGCACTATGGTTTTATGGAATCATTATTATGTCATCATGAATAAAAATTTATGAAAAATTTTATTTAATCAAAATATAATTTAATAAGTTTAAAAATTAATTTTTAATTTTAATTTAGAATTTTATACCTTACATTTTGGAACCAAAAAATATAATTTTATAATAAAAACTATTTTTTTATTTTCTGAACATTAATTGGGGTGGTTGTAAGGTGTTGTTCAATTTTAAAAGGAATTGAATGTAAAACCATAGTCTCCCACTAATTAATTAGCCATAAAATTTGTTGGAATTCAGTTTACCCACAAGTGGTTGGCTTGTATGATAAATTAACCAATATTTAATCCTTTAAAACTCACCCCTCCTCAAGTATAAATACCACCCCTTATTCATTAATCTCTACTAGAAATTATTAAGGCATAAAGTTTTAGTAATTTTACTTCCCAGTGAGTCCCTAAAAGGTTCCCTCAAGGTGTTGAGGTTCCACCATCAATATTTCGGAATAAAATATTCAAGGTAAGGGAATTCTCTTCTTCTCCTTTTTCATTCAAGTACATATTTTTTGGTATATCTCTAAATTTTGAACTAAATTCTTTTCCAAACAATTTTGATCATTAATTTACTAAAAAATAGTTCTTTACCAAGGGGATACCCTCACTCCCTATCTTTATTCCATCACTTTAATCCATATTTTACACCATCATGAATCTAAATTCATTTCTTAAATTTACCTCTTTTACATAATAAATTCAAATATTGTGAATACCCAAACCAATTCCTTTTTCTTAGTTATTCTCCTAGATGCAAACATAATTTATTGATTAATGTATTTACTTTTATGAAAACTACATTCCATTTATATGGGTAAAAAATTATTTAATGTTTAAGTCTTTAAGCACTTATGTACTCAATGTTTTCATATGAAACCCATTATTTATTCTCCTTGGGTTATTAATGAGATGATTTATTATGATCAATATAATGTATCAGGTTTTTTAATGGGTTTTATTTCCTTGGTAAACTTTAATTTTGTGTTTGGTGGATGGTACAAATGGAAATATAGACTTTGGAACCTGATTTTGAGAGTTTGAATGCTCCAATGCCTTATTTTTTGACAGGTTTTAAGGCTTGTTGAGTACCTTGGTGATTTGAATGGGTTTTGGGTGAACCAGGCCCCAAAATAAATTTTTTTAAAAGGTGTGGGTAAAGGAAAATGATTTTATTTAACCATGTAGACTATAAGGAGAAACTGTATGGCGTGTCTACAATAAGTCTAAAAGGGTGTGCATAGGCTACTCATGTTTTTTCAAACTGTGTGGCCTAGCACGCATGCTTAGTGCCACTTAAGTATTACGTGCACATGGTTGGCTCTCGTTTTGGCCAAACCATGCTACCAAACCCTATAGCCTATTTTAAAGGGGTGACCCTTTGGATATTTAGTGCATACAGTTATCACACGTTTAGTCAAACTGTGCAACCTAACTGTAAACCTATTTAAAAAATGTGAAATTACATTTTCCCCCTCCTTCCTTAAGAATCCTTTCCTTATTTTGTTCCTCTCATACATGAACCTCTCCTCCTGCAACCATGGAGATATCCTCTCCATCTTCTAGAATTTTTCCATCCTCATTTGATTAGAATCTAATTCAAGATATATTGAGTGAATTGGAAGAATAATGGTGAGGCCTTCAATTCGCTTGCTTTTATTTCTGGTTTATCTCACCTTATGAAATGATAAATATATGTGATCTCTTTTCCCCTATTTATAGGTATTTTTTCTAAAATCCTGATTTCTCTTATTTCAACTTGATTTAGAGGTTGATAATCTATGAAAAATCACCTATGATTATAAGGTAGGTGGTTCCTAGATTTCTCCTTAGTTATATGTGTGATATGGGGTACATTCTAAGATACACACATTGGGTTGTCTGGGGGAAACCTTTAATAAATTAATATTAATCTTTAAATTGATTAATTGATGTCATGAGATTCTGATGGGCATGCTCTAGCCTATATATATGTGTGCTAATCCATGTATGGAGATTGTGGTTAGTTGGGTAGGTTATGAAAAAAAAATTAAATTGTTTAAATTAACAAAATGTGATATGATTGCATTGGTTCCATGGGAATGTGATGTCCATGGTACAAGGCATTGAAGTGATGTTGATCACCAGGATTGAGGTGACATGATCAACAAGCTGAGGGTGTGGACTAAGATATATGGGATGGTTTTGACCATTGAGATTTAGGTGATGAGGTTGATAAGTTGAGGTCATGGAATACAGGACATTGGATGGTGTTGACCATCGATACTTGGGTGTCATAATAGCATGTGGAAATAAGGTTATTGGATAGTGTGTCTTAGGAAATGTTGGTGATTTTTATTTAACGTTGTTTTTTGATGTTGTCAATGGATTTTTGTGTGAAAAGATAGGACTCGGTTAAGGTGGTGTTAACCTCTCATTTTGGTTGGAGGCATCCATAGATATTGTGTCTTAGGGAATGGTGTTGACCATAACTTATAGAGGAGGTTCTCACTGTAGAAATCCATGGTTGATGGTGATGGACCATAGAGTGATGGTTTTGAGACCATCAGTTGGGGGATAAGGCTCGCCATTATACTTGAGGTTGATGGGATGAAATTATTTGAGGATGGATATCATCATGCCTTAGGACATTGAGCTAATGAGCTGGTGGTGATTTATTTTATATGAGAGGATGGATATCTTCGTACCTCATTTTTTCAGGATGTCAAGTCAATGATGAAATTGTGAATAGAGGTATAAGTGACCTAGGACATATTATTGGGAATGTTGTTTGGATGTTGGTTACTTTATTGATGGCATGTGAGGTGTCAGATGGAATGAGGTTCTGGTGAAATATTTATGGGAAGATCCTGAGGTATCTCCTAGAATGATATTCTTGAGTTGATGCATATGCATTAATCCATATATCCTCACCACTACAAATATATATTTTCAGAAATGTATTGTATGAAAATATATATTTTGGGTAATGTATTAAGATATATATTAGCATTTTCTAAAGTAGTTAAATTCTCACTTGTGGTTGTTGAGCACAAGTGGAGAAGTTTATTTATTATTATGTGTGAGTTTCTACTATTTATTTTCCATATTCATGCACTGTACAATTATGGATGTAAGATAAACACACATTAGTGGTGGAATTCTAAATTCATATTAACACCCTACAAGAGCCCCACGGGATGCATGTAGACTTTATGGTTTTGAGATCAGGTAAGGGATCATGCTCAAGAGATAGAACATAGTGATTATGGATGTACTGCTTTAGCATGGTGTGGATGGAAGTGGAATAGGTGGTTCCTCTACATTGATTTTGACCTTGTTTTGAGTTTTTATATATGTTTACTTATATGGTTATCCATGGATTCCATGATTATCTATTTTTTATGACCTGCTATGACATGACTATTTATCTAAAAATGGTTTGAATTTCTTGGTCTTAATGTTAATACTACTATTATTTATGCTTTTGCTGATTTTTCTTGTTGCTTATGCTATTATAGTCCTTCTTCTATTATTCTATATATGTATGGACCATTAATATTATCCCCACCATAGGGTATAGTATCCCCAATATCAACTAAGAAAATCCTCTTTGGTAGTTGATATGCATTGGAATATAATAAGGAGCCTGTAAGGCCCATTGGACAACTAGACCAGAGCACAGATAAAGTAAAAAAATTGGGTCGGGGTGATACAAATAGTATCATAGTAGTTTCTTTTCCATTTTGGTATTACTATTTGAGTAATGGTGGATCAAAGACAAGGACGTAGTTGAAACTGAGTAAATAGATCATGTTTGGGTGAATGCAGACCCATGCATGGGGGTACACCAAGTTTCTAAGAGTGGGAAATTGATGTTATGCTTTTCACTTTTACAATTCATTGATTTCCACCAAGAGTGGTGCACTTGGGTGTGATTATATTATATTATATGGTTTTAAATCTTGTCCTAGTATGAAAAGGGGGGATTTTTTAAGCATCATGATAGGCACAAATGGTGACATGATATGTGTATGTGTCTATAAATAATTTATTGGAACCTAGAATACATGGAAAGGGTTTGGTCTATTTAAAGTGCCAAAAAAATCTAAAAAGTGTTTTCTTTTTTACCTATTTTGGTAGTATTCTACTCATCTAATGTAGGTATGTGGTTCCGGTGAGATTTATATGTGATTCTATATGCATATGGTTTATGGTCCTAACTCTGATATGGGTAGGAAGGTATAGGAAAGGGGGTGAGTTGTTTAGAATGTCAATGAAAAGTTAAATAGTGTTAACTAGTATAGAATTTTGGTGGAATTATACTCAAACACCTCTAGTAGATGACTATTGATATATATCATATATGAATCTTGACTCTGAAATAGGTAGGAAAGGGGGAATGATGCCATATTATATTTTATTTTTAGCTTTGATATGGGTAGGTAGGGACCCATGAGGCCAGATGATACATGATACCTAACTTTGTTATGGGTAGGTAATGGTTTATAAGGATAGATTTCTTGTGACATGGATTGGGTAGGGAAGTGTAAGGGTGGTGAGATGAACCAAATATTACATTTTTTCCTATCTGCAATATGTATTTGACTACTATGGATGTTTGACCATCATGTTTGGTATTTAGTATGATTCCACCTAGACAGCATCTGGTAGAGTGTCAAGAGAGTAGAGATGTGGTTCTTTAGAGAATTCATTGGATGAGGCCCTTGAGGGTTGGGATGAGGATACTAAGGGTTGGGATGATCATGATCCATAGGTATATACTTCATTGTAGGTACGACAGTAGAAGAAGATGGAATATTTTGGTCTATGGTTAGACAAGAATCTCAGAGCAATCTTGATACGAGTCATACAGGGTATTGATAGGGGAGCTCAGGGAGATGATCCATCCATGTATTATTTGATTCTTGAGTTCTATTCTCAGTACCCACCATTATTGTAGGGTGAGGGATGACCAAAGGTATCAAAGAACTAGATCAAGTTTGTGTAGAAAATTTTTGACCAGCTCAAGACACCCCCAGGTTAGAGGGTAAATATTGCTACCTATATGCTCAGAGGATAGGGAAATCCCTAGTGGGATGTAGAGGTGTAGGATGGTAGAGAAGATGCACTGGATTGGAAATAATTCAAGTCTAAGTTCTTCTATCATTTATTCCCGAAGACCTTGAGGGTGGAAAGATCCCATGAGTTCATGAACCTACAATAGGTATATGCATCCATTATGGATTTTGTAGTGAAATTCATAGACATGTCCTGATTTTCACCTTCTATGGTGGGTGATTATGTCACCAGGGTGAGGTTTTTTATGCTGGTTTATGAAACACCATCAGTTATTATTTGAATATCTTCATGCTAACCTCATTTTTAGTGGACGTGAAATAGGAAATTATAGTTGAGGTGAAATTGACAGGCCTTTCATATTCGAGCTATTTGATGGTGTCATGTGAGCCTAACAATGATTATTTATGTATCTAGAAGTTAGATCAAGAAGATTATTATTAGGTCGGTTAGGAAAGAGACTTGGGTAGTCCACCTTAGAGGGGTTCTTTGACAGTTTTCTTCTAGTTCGAGAAGTCAGGGAATGTTTGGACTCAGTGTGATCATGCTCCAAAGAAGTGTCTAGCATGTAGTCAGATTGAGAATCTAGAGATATTCTATAGGAAGTCTTCTTGGGAAGTTGGGATCGAGGGACTAGGTCAGACTCATAAATATGAGGTTGAACTGGGCGTGATATCAAAAACTGGTAGCTAGTATTCTATTGCACACTTAGGTCATTATAGGGAGAGAGAGACCCATCAGTGAGGTTAGTGTTCAGTAGTTGGTGTGGCTCTATAGGGAAGTCCAACCTTGGGTAGTCTAGATTTAGGCTAGGTTAATGATATTTATCTTGAAGGTTTAGAGTAGGTTATAAAGTAGATAAAGGTTAGAGGTATTCCTTGATCATGGAGTGACATTTTTATTTTCATCATGGCCAATATGGGTACATGGGGTGCATGTGTGGTTTTTGGACTAACCAGGCTCTGGTTAGTATGTTTTCATTGGTTATGATGTGTGGAATGTATAAGGTTCATAGTAATTGGGATGATAATGTGAATGAATATATATATATATATATATATATGATGTGGGATTATTTTGAGCATCAGTTGTAATGCAAGGCCCTTAGGCATCTGTTGAGATGTGGGACTCATGAGTGTCATGTATAACACTAGTAATTATAGGAATTTTATGAGATTATAGACTTAATGGGTGTCATGTATGACATGAGAATTAATTGAGCACCTGATGAGGTGAAGTAATGATGGTATTTCTTGGTAGAACTTGTATGTCTGAGGATGGTTGGTGGAACTAGAAAAATGTTTGACTTTTGGGATGGGAAGTGACATAGTGGGTAATTCCTATGGTGGGGAGTGCCACAAGGGGAATTGATTATGACTAATAACTGGGGTAGACCAGTTTGATGTTTGTGAGATGGTTTTATTCAGTATTATATCAATGTTAAACCTTATAGATCAGGGATGAGCTATCTTAAGGTGTATATACTATAACATCATGGTTTTTTGAACGGGTTGGATTTCCCAAGTAAACTTGAATTTTGATTTTAGTGGAAGGACTAACTTTAATTATAGACTTTGGAAACTAATTCCAAGAGTTTTAAAACTTAAATGTATTTTTTTAGATGAGGTTTAAGTCTTGGTGAGTGCCTTGGGGGTTTGGTTGGGTTT
Organism: Viscum album; assembly: GCA_963277665.1. NCBI lineage: Eukaryota > Viridiplantae > Streptophyta > Magnoliopsida > Santalales > Viscaceae > Viscum > Viscum album. The sequence continues at coordinate 1,582,357,769 of OY728141.1, read as the reverse complement.
TGGTTGCATCGGGCATTGAAAATCCATTTTTCAAAAGGTGCAGGTAGAGGTGCATGGTTTGATTTAACCATGCAGCCTACAAGGAGAAACCATGTGAGGTGTCTATAGCTCTTCTTATAGGGTGAACATGGGATGCACATAGTTTTTCAAACTTTTATCCGATCTCATGCACTTAGTGCCACTTAGGTAGTAGGTTTTCATGGTTAGTGCATGGTTTGTCCAATCAGTGCATCCAAACCATGTGACATGTTTTAAAGGGGTAACCCATTGGATAGTGAATGTGTACGATTGGATCATGATTATTCAAACCATTAAACTCTTTAAAAAGTGTGAAATTACCTTTTTAACCCATATTTACTTAATAATACTTCCCCTATTTTCTTCCTCCCATGCATGCACCTCTCCTCCAGTAGTCATGGAGCTCACCTCTCCCGCTTCTAGGATTTGGCCTTCCACCTATAATTATACTCTAATTTAAGATCCATTAAGTGCATTGGAGTAATATAGTTTGGGCCTTCAATCCTCTTACTTATATTTATTCTTTATCTTTCCTTATTGAATTCTAAATCCATGTGAGTTATTTTTTCCTATATAAAGGGTATTTTTCTAAAAGCTTGATTTCTCTTATTTATGCTCTAGTTAGAAATAGATATTTGAGGATTGATTTATATGAGTATAAGTTATGTGGTACCAAGATTTATATTTAATTATATGCATGTTATGGGGTGTGTTATTAGATACACACATTGTATTTTTCTAGGGGAAACCTTTAATAAATTAATGATAATCATTAAATTGATTAATTGATGTCATGAGATGAGTATGGGCATGCTCTAACATATATATATATATATATATATATATATTAATATGTTTATGGTGCTTATGGTTAGTTACAAAAGTAATTCCAACTATTTAAATGGTTTAAATTAACTAAATGTGATATGATTTCATTGGTTCCATGGGAATGTGACAAGCATGGCCTAAGGAATTGTTGTGATGTTTATCACCAGGACTGAGATAACATGATCACCAGGATGAGTGTGTGGCCTAAGATAGATGGTATAGTTTTCATAATTTGGATTTAGGTGATGTGGTCATTAGTTTAAGGTCATGGGATGCAGGAATTTGGATGGTATTTACAATCTGGACTTGGGTGACATGGTTGCATGAAGAAATGAGGTTGTCAGATGGTGTGGATTAGGAAATATTGATGATTATCACTCGTTGTTGTTGTTGGATGTTGCCATTGGATTTGTGCGCACACATATAGGACTCAAGTGAGGTGGTGTTGACCAATCATTATGAGTGGAGGCCTTTATAAATATTGTGTCTTAGGGGATGGTGTTGACCATTAGTTATGGGGGAGGTTCTCACTATAGAAATTCATGGTTGATGGTGATGGACCATTGGGATATGGTGATGGACCATTAGGAGATGGTGTTGAGACCATCGGTCAGGGGCTGAGGCTTGCCATTATACTTGAGAATGATGGGATGGGATTTTTGGAGTATGGATATCATTGTTCCTCAGGATGTTGGGCTACTGATCTGATGGTGATTTATTATATATAGGAGGATAGATATCGTCGTACATCAGAACATTGAGCTGTCAAGCTGATGGTGACATTCTGAATGGAGGTCTGAGGGACCTAAGACATATTGATGGGAATTACATTTGGATTTCAATTACTCGGTTGATGGAATGTGAGGTTTTGTATGGAATGAGGTGTCAGTGATATATTTATGGGATGAACATGAGGGATCTCCTGGCATGATATTCCTCAGGAGATTCCTGGGTATTAATCCATGGGTCCTTGCCACTGTAAATATATTTTTTCAGACAAGTATTATATGAAAATATATATTTGGGGATACATATTCAGATATATATCGGAATTTTTTGGAGTAGTTAAATTCTCACTTGTAGCTATTGATAACATGTAGAGTGGATTAATTATTATTATGTGTGATTTTCTGCTATTTATTTTTCATATACATACACTTTATAATTATGGATGTAAGACAGGTATGTGTTGGTGGTGGCCTAATAATTTCATACACACACCCTACATGTGACCCTCTAGATGCATGTATAATTTATGGTTTTGAGATCAGGTAAGGGACCAGGCTCAAGATATGGACCTTGGTGATCAGGGATGTATTGATTTTTCATGGGATGGATGGAAATATACTAGGTGGTTCCTCTGCATTGATCTGGTACTTATTTTGGGTTTTTATATATATGTGCTTATATGGTTAGCCATGGGTGACCTTGATTATATATTTTGTGTCACCTATTATAACATGCATATTTATCTGTAACTGGTATGAAGTACTTGGACTTATGCTTCTCCTGAGTTTTATTATTGCTTCTACCATTATGGTCCTTCTTCTGATTTGTTATATATGTATGGACCATTATTATTATCACTAATATATGGTATGGTCTCTCCACTATAACCTAAGAAGATCATCACTGCTAGTTGGTGGCCTTTAGCATACGAGGAGGCATGCCTAATGCCTAGTGGTCAATCATCCCAGAGCACAGATAAAGTAGAAAACCAAGTTGAGGTACTAAAATCAATATGAATCTCATGAATTGAGACATATGAATGGTTCATCCTAAGAGTGATCTAATTCATTGGGTTTGAATTAATCTCTAGATATGACATGTTTTACGATGCCTTGGTGAACAACCTTTATAAATAAGATTTATGAAACCCTAGTAATAAACCTTGGTGATATTCTTATGAATTTATCTTTTTTATATTTTAGCCATATTTCTATGTTATGATTCATGTTATTTCTTTTATAACATTCCTCATATTCATATGATCATGCCTTATTGATATGCCTCTTACTCACATGCTAAGTATTTCCTTTATTTATTCCCTTATTGGGCTTATTTATCACCTCTTTCTTTGATATATGTCCCTAGGATATGAGATATAGTAAAAGTAACTTAGTATAAACATATAAAGAATTATAAAAAGTTATTAGAATTATGTTTAATTTTTATGTTTTTTCATGTATTATGTTTCTATTTCCAAGGCACTAAACCTCAAAATATCATTTGTATCATTAAATGTTTTACCATGTAATGAAAGGTTTATGAAATAAAAATGTGGGTGTCTTACGTATAGTTTTATCATGGTTAGTAAAATCTATGCACCACCTCTAAGAATCCATGAAACATGTTTTTGTGGTCACTGGGCTGGTGCACGATTGGCGCACGATTTTGCCAAACCATGCAAATTCACAGAAGAAATTGTGCTTTTGTGGACAGTGGGGAAAAGAATGGTTGTATCATGGTTAATATAACCATGGGAGGCATCCATGTAATGGGTTTAATTGAGATATTAATATTTAATGGTTATCTCATGTTTTAACATACTTTTTCACACAACCATGCAACTCTTTGTTTGAGAGATAGTAGCATGTGCACAGTTGGTGCACGGTTTTGAAATATCGTGCAGCCTAATCATGTGACATGAATTTAATAATTATAAAATTATATTTTAACCTTAACTAAGACCCTTAAACCCTCATTATTCTCATACTCTTCTAGGGTCTCAAACTCCTCTTCCTCCTTAGGCTTCCAATTCATTTTCTTTTAATCTAGATATGAATTTTGGCCGAATAAAAGTGTGTTGGAGATCCAAAATCATTGTCAAGTGCTTTTTATTCATTTATTTACTAGATTTACTTATCTCTTTTATATTAAATCCATATATATAGTATTTCATAGATATATCTATGTGCTAGTATGTTAATTATAGTGAGATATTGTTGGATCTAGAGAGCGTAAGGAGTTTTTAACACATATCTAGAAGTTCTAAGTACCTTTCATCCTTTTTTCATCCATTTATGGGTAGGTGGATTCTATCTCACTCTAAGGTTCTAGAACTAAAATACATAGTTTTTTTAAAATTATTTGGTTATATTTTTAGGGTATTCGCTGTGTGATTTTATAAAATAAACTATTTTGGGTTTTTCTTCAGAAAATTGGAAGGGTTTTTGGAAAACTCTCTTTGGTTGTGATTTTAAAATGTTGATTTTAAAATTATGAAATGTTTTGGACACATAAAATTGGTTGATAAAATGTATTAAAGGAATAATTTTTTGTAAAAAAATTGGTAGGGGAATTGGCATAATTGGTTTGGTGTGTGTTCAAATGGGATAGGTTTGGTCAGAATTGTCAGTGTCAATGTTGGATGGGTTGTGGTCATAGAGTATCACCATAAATGGTAACACCAAGATTGAGTGTATATTGTGTGCCAGTTTATGGATGGTGGTGTGTGTGTGTGTGTGTTTCACCTAGAATTTATTATTCCAAATTTTTAATAAAGGAATAAACTTGTTTAATATTTTTCTCATGAGGATTACATTGGTTATTTTATTTGAAATGTTTAATTATTTTCTAATTATTTTATATAAATGTGCTAAATTTTTATATCTTAGTGGAATGAGTTGGAAATTATCTAGTTAAATCCTAATAATTCTATTCTCACCCCCTTCTTGGGAACATTAGTGTTTTTACAGATGTCATACACCGAGATAAATGGAAGGGGAAGGTATCATATTTCTCTAGTGATGTGTCTTGATACTGTGGAGGTGGAGTTGGAGATGGGATCTAGATGGTAGATTACTTTGGATGATGTATTTTGGTGTCTTTTAGCCTTGTTTTATTTTGAGTTTTTTTAGTTATATTCCATGTTCCATTGTCCCAATAATATTGATATTTTTTTGGATTATTTTCTGGGTTATATTATTGATACTCAAGCATCATGTAGTTGTTTATATATTTATATTTTTTTCCTTTAAAGTTATTTTATCTTTAAAGGTAAAATCATTCCCCAGTGATATTCGGATACCTTGTAAATTATTGTTGTCCTTTGGTGTCTTAGGGGTGTCACCTATATTTAGTGGCACTCTATCTCTTCTCAAGCTAATGAGTTGGGGTGGGATGTTACAAGTCATTTTAAAGGATATACAAAAAATTTAAGGTATGTCTTAAGAATATGAATTGATCAGATGCCTCTATTTTTAAAAAATATATATCAAAGTAGTGATTGAATTATGTACATATTATTTTATGTAAAGCACATTAATATCCCAATATCTTGACATTTAATTGTTTATAGTGAAGTTAAATGGATCATTAGATTAAATGTAATGTTAATTCCACATGATGAAGTTATGTATGAACATTTATACATTTTTAATAATATGGGTGAGTTTTAACCATATATATAATCACATGTTTCTAGAATGAAGGTACAATATCTGAGAAGTAATGTAAATTGGTTGATATATGAATATAAAAACACATTTTCTTCATGGTTTAAGGATAAAATCAATACTAATTTATCTATAATAGAAACATTGAAATGGTTAGTAGGGGGACCAAGTGTAAATATGATAACATGGTCTTGTTTTGATATTAATGGCTAAACATTTTTCATAAAAACCTAAGATGAAAAGTGTACCATTCAAAATAATGGAGTAATGGTTGTCACTAAATAACTGATAAAAACTCAATTTTTATATCAACAGAATATTTTAGAGTTGTTGAGTATATGTTGGAGATTAATTGTACTAAATTTTTAGTACTGGTATTTAAGTGTAGTTGGGTTGAAAGTAATAGTCGTGTGAAACGTGATGAGTATGGATTTACATTTGTTAATTTGAAAAGATTTAGTTGGAAAGATGGATCGTTTATCATTATGATGCATGAAAAACAAATATTTTATGTTATTGACCCATCAAATGATTAGTGGTCCATTAATTTGAAAGTTAAAATCATTTGGGTGATGAGAATGTTGATAATATTGAAGAATTATGTGAAATATATTTATCCATTACATGATTACCTAATGATAAAAAGGATTGCGATGTAGATATAGTACATGAAACATGAAATGATCATGAAAAATGGATATGAGAAAACACTCCATTACTTTCTTAATTAATCAGGTAAATATCTAGGTTTTTTTGAAATTGATATTATTAATAAATTTATTTTTTAACTTTGATATTTAAATACAGAGATCTTGAGAATTTTTTCCATTTTTTTAATAAAATTAATATTCATCAAATTTATATGTCCATTTTTTGTAAGAAAAAGTTTTCCTTCATCATTTTTTTTATGATAATTTTTTTATACTCTTAATTTTTAGATATATTATTTTATTCAAAAAATATTAATAATTTTTTTCCTATTATAAAAAATAAAATTTTTAATTATAACATTTAGTTATTATTAATTAAATATAGGTACAAAAAATTACACATTTTTATATAATAATCAATTTTTTCAATTTTTATTAAATTTTATATTAATTAGTTTAATTATGAATTTTTTTATTAAAAATTATGACATTAAATTTTTTATTTTTATTATGAATAATAAATTTTTTATTTATAAAAATTATTTAATTTTAATCGAATAGATGTACACAAACTTTCATTGAAGTAGCATACATCTCTCTAAATGACAAACATATAGGCAGGGTAACCAAGGTATATATGTTTATTCATATAAATATATTTATAATAATTATATTATTTAATGAAATTAAACATATATTTATTGAAATTATATTAAAATATTATTTTTCTCTAAAGATGATGGTACCTAAATATGGTAGGCATAGGATTGTATGTTTACCAAAACTATCGCATGCATGTGGACAGCAAAGGATGATAATTGAGTTTGATGATAATGACCACCTAGTTGTCCCACATTCAATGCAATTTAGAAGTTACATGGATATGAAGAGTTATTGCAGGACAAGAATTGTATTCTCTAATTAGAGGAGCATTGACCAGTTAATGAAAGATTGGTTATGCAAGTCCATAACATTAAAATTTATAAACTTATTTATTTAGTTTTTCAATGGTTTAAATATTATACATTTCATATGAATATTATTTAATCTATTCAACTATAGATGACATTTAACTTTCAAGAGATGAAATTAATTAAGAAAAGGTATTTATCCTTTATGGTAACCATATGGGAATATTTTAAGATAAATATGAATTTAAATTATATTTTTTATAGTAAAAAAATCAATATGTGTGTCTTAACTATCAATTTATAGATATGGAGACATGGAAGAAGTTTGTCTCCATTAGAAGTGAGGAAGCCTTTATGGAATGTAATTTTTGTTTGTAAAATTTATTGGTTAAATTAATTTTAGTTACTTGATAACTTATTAATTTGTTCTTATGCAATAATCCTCTAAGAAAATATCACCAAGAGATAAATTCTCAAAATTTATACCCTCATACATTGTCATGAGGAGGGTATCCTTTATTAGAGAAGTTAATAATTGTCGAAAATTTTAATTAATTAAGATTCAAATCAAGTAGAGACTATAAAGCGGTTCAATGCAATAATCCATATCCTCCCTAATGTCATGAAAAATGGAAAAGGTTGAGGATGATAAAAAAGGTAAGTTTAATACCAATAAAACAAAATAATTAGTTAATAAGATTATAACCAATTAATTATTATTATTAAATACTACTATTTTGTTAATTCCTTCCACTTATATAACATTTTAAAATATTATTTTAGGATTCCATCTAGGAGAAAACAACACAGGGGTCCTTTATCCTTGAGGTTTGGATGGGTATTTTTACAACTTCTTTAGGAAAGCAGAAACACCCATGTTGTGTAAGAGGATATAAGGAGGGTAATGATTTTATAAAAAAAATTGGTCACCCTGGTATGACATTGATGGAGGAAGAATACAAGGGATAAATAGATTCCTTGAAATATGATCTTCAACAGTTGAATGAGTTGATAGATAATAGCATTAAATCATCTATCTAGGTTATGTTTGAGGAAACAATGATAAAGATGTTGTCTATGCAACCTGCCTATCAAGATCCTCGACCTCCTCATTTAGACCTAACCATGTATTGTGATTTGCATGTTGGGATCCTTATTTACTTATTATAGAATACATAATAGTATATCATATGGGATATTATGTAAATCATTATCTTATGCATTCAGGTAATGTAAGAGTAATAGTAAATGATATTATTGATCCAAATGTTCCAATGTTGCTGCTTATAGAGGAGGTGATCATAGTTAGATAATGTATTGGTCATTTTTTATTTTTGACAACTACTCTTTTCTATTCATTAACATGTGAGTTATATATTGTTCTCATTTTCTATTTACTGTTAAATTCAAATTACTTATAATTTTCTCTTAAACTTACCTTATATATGAGTATCTAAAATCAAATGAATCGCTACAAAGGAAAATAAAATTTTAGGAACCAAAAACTTTAGATACTTCATAGGATCTTGATAGGATAACTAAGTTAACTCATGTTTCTTCTATATTAGAGAATTGTTATACATTTCTAATGAGTGATGATATTTTTAGAAGTGATTGTGCATTAAATATATTTAAAAATTACATTATTAACATTGTAAAGGGTAATGAACTCACTATACCCATGTTTCATTTGTTTTACATGTAAGTAAATTTCAATTGTAAATTTAATTTATTTAAGTAAACATATATTATATTGAATTAATTTATTAATTTTCTAATTTGTTATCTCCACACTATTTTCATACAATATGATTGATCCAAAATACATTTCAAAAGTTGTGAAATAGATGGACCAATATTCCAAATTTGAATATATATATATATATATATCTAAATTATTAAAATAACACAAATTACATGTTGTTTTTTCCATTACTTGACTTTTAGGAACACATATATAATTATAAACCAATATCTATTATAATATTATTAATGCTGGAATTTTTATATGTTCGTGTAAATTGGGTGTTATGCATATTTTTTCCAAATAAATGTAAGACATATTAGTTATTATCTTTATTAGGTGGTGTTTAAAGAAGAAATAAAAAAATAAAAAAGTAATACTTATTTTATTCTTTTAATTATTTGAACTTAATGTTTTAATTTTATATATGTTTGGATAGTTGATATTTAAAATTACAACATGTTAGGGATTAAGTTCAATATGACTCAATTTCCTACAATAGAACCAAAATAAATAAATGTGTGAAAGTTTAGGTATATAACTTTTATATCAGTGAATACTTGTTTTTTCATATATATATAGTGTTTCTATTTTAAAATTATTGTTTTATAAACATAGTTTCATCATCAAAGAGGGGGTGTTGAATGTGGGTATTATGTTTTATGATTCATTTATGAGATAATCGTGACCAAACAATAGTATTTTTTTGAAAAGGTTCATTTTAATACAAAACTTATAATTTAAAAAAATACGTTGTATTTTTAAATTCTTAAAACTCTATGATATTATAAGTTTTTTATTATGCTTCACCATATATTTCAAACGACATGAACCACCTTCAAAATTTATTTAAATAATGTTTTATTAATATATCTAATTTGTATATTTAGTTCTATTTAGGTGAATATTATTCATAAAATATATTTTAAAAGTTTTTAATGAGTTTTTATACTGCTGATTATTTAATTTTTACTGTTATTTATGGTTTTTGATGTTACTATGTTACTATATAGGTCTGGAATAATGTTTTTTATAATATATTTTTTTTAAAAAAATCAATGTAAATTTTAAAAAAAATGGTGTTAAATTCCTTAGATAATAGATTTCAATATCGATTTTGTGGAAAAATGATGTGTAAAATCAAGTATAAGGGCTTTCAATGTTGATTTTCTTAAAAAATGATATTGAAATATTTCTTATATGTCATTTTTAGTAGAAATTTTAAAATAAATTTATAAAAAATGATACAAAAAAACAAAAATTTTACAGTATCTACATATACATTTCTTTTTAACTAATTCTAAATAGAAATAAATCCAATGTTAAAGGCATTTTTATACTAGTGAAATTTCCTTAGTGAGATGATTAGTATAAAAACCTTGTTTCTTTTTAAACATTAATTCATGATTTATTACATAAAATAACACATAATACAACCCAAAAGATCTATAAGTATAGTTTATTTGATAATTTTGAACATATAATAACATCTTGAACATGAGATACAACAAAATTATTGAAATTTTACTTAACATGCTTCTAAAATTTCATAGCTTTTAAAACTGCACGGGATTGCCTGGGGAAAGACATTAGAAATCGATGAGCCATAAATCCTAGTAAGGGAATAAACATGGAATAATAAAATACATATTATACAATAGAAATATTAATGTGGCATAAAAATATTATGAACCATAAACATTTACAATGATATATGATATAGCATGATAATCATAACATGGGAAATGAGGAAGATCTCTTACTAATTTTCGGTATGGTAATGGGTGTACATAAGGGTTGATGGGGGGAATAATGAGAGTTAAAGGTGTCTATCATCACATGGAAATAAAAATGATAGTAAGTAGTTTTTAAGAAAACATAACCAAACAATCACAAATTGAAACTAAGAAGTGAAACATAAACGAGGTTCTTGAATAAAAATGAGAAGAGAGAAGTTCCTTACATGAGTGTCTGACTCCAAATGATTTGTAAGAGCTTATTGAGAGCTTGGGGTACCTTGGAAAGACTATAGAGAGTTTAATGGATAGTATGGATGTTCTACAAGGATTTTTAGTGAAGATAAATTGTGGCTTGGGTGGGTTTATATAGGAAATGAGGGGGATTTCATTATTATTTTGGCTTTGGACTCTACATAATAAAATAATCAAAACCAAAAATCATCCCATGGTTTTTTTACATGTTTTATTCCAAATTGGAGTAGTTTTAATTATTTTATAAGGCCAAAGTTCTAACTTAATAAAATAATTCCCTTTCATATGTGGAGGTGTGTCACACTCTTAAAGAAAGGATTTTAAAATCTTAAAATATATTATAAGTTTTGGAGGATTCATAATGGATTTATAAGATAAATAACATAAACATAAAATCACATTATTTTAAATATAAAAAATATATTTGGTCTTGTATCCAATTTATAGTAATTATTACATCACTTTTGGGTCATTTTGATGTCATAATACACAAAGTATAATTATACGGAATCTAATTTTTACCCGAAAATTTGACTATCTCAGAAAATTGTGAAAAATTCACCATTTGATAATTTAAACATTATAATTCCAAAGATAATATTAATTTTATATAAATAAATTTCTAGATATTTGAATTATAACTTTTAAAATAACAATCAACATTTATTGAGAAATGTTGGGTTTTTTTGAAAATAACAGTTTTGAACCCTTATAAAAATTAAATTTTAATTCATAAAAATTTATATAATCATTTATATTTTATAAAAATTATTTATTAATAATATTTTATTAAAATATTATTTATTTCAAAAATCCATTAATTCGTCAAAATAAACATCTTAATTGAAGTTGAATACTAATTAAAAATAAAATTTGTGTTTTATCATATCAAAGTATAATTTTTATCAAATTGATTACTTAATCATTTATAAAGTAAAAAACAATAAAAATATTCATAATATAAATTAAAATATAATATAAAAATTCATATAATTATGGTTTATTTATTTCTACTCTTTGTTAAATTGTTTTTACCCTTAATTAACTTATTTTACTTTTACCGTGGTAATTAATATTTACTACATTTACTATTCATATTTTACAAAAGATAAGTTGAACTTATAAAATTTTATTAATTATAAAGATTAAAATATTGAATCCATTTTATCAAAATAAATTGACATAGGTTTAATAATTTTATTATAAAACCCGCAAACATGATGAAAAGTGGTTTTTCAAAAAATACATTTTTTAAGGAAAATATTATTTCACTATAACTATATAACTAGTAATATTAATTATATGAATTTAAATTCATAAATATAGATATATAATCTTAATATTTCATTAAAATAATTTCTTATTAGTGTTTATTTTAATTAATCAAAATGGATACACATTATGAATTTTAAAATAGTTTGTAGGGAAAATTGTTTTTAATCCTAAAAATAAAACGATACTAAAATCTAGTATGAAGATGATTAAAATGTACTTAATTGAATTAAATATAAATAACTAATTATTATTTTACCTTGAAATAAAATTATAATAATAAATATACTTTTAAATTAATTAATTTATCAAAAGAAATGATAATTTTACATCAAAAAAAATCAATATTCACTAAAAAATATATATTTTCCAAAAAAAATACCAAATTTTTACCCTAAGTTAATTTTTATATGTTGATATAAAAAATGGAGTTCATTTTATAAAATAAAATTTCTAAATATTCTATAAAATAATTATAATATTTTTTATAAAAGAAATAAAAATCATTTTTGAAGAAAACTTGAAGAACAAAAAGACATTGCCAAAAATTAATTTCAATTTTTACTAATAATTTATCAATATAAATACTATATATATATATACATATATATATATATATATATATCATAAATTATTTAATAATACTCATATTATTGAATTCAATGAAAGGTTAAAATGGTCATATTTAAATAATCATTGTTTTTTTGGGCTCGATGTTGCGTATCGCATACGCTATCGAACATAATTTTATCTTTTAAAAGCTCAGGGTGTTACATTATTCCCCCATTTAATAAATTTCATACTTTAAATTTAAACTTGAACTCGGTAAGAAATTTTTTGACACAATAAAATATCTTTATTTGAAAATCCACATTATAAAAAGGGTTAATTACATAACTAGGTTTCCAAGTAGAAGAACATTAGTTGGAAGTGAAAACATAAACATGTAAGAGAAAACTAACACTAGATAACTAGTTGAGTATAATAGATAACATGGTCAGGATAAAGTCAATGACCACAATACCATAAATCTGTGAGGGATAAAATGTTCATCAATTCATAGGAAATAACCATAATATGAAAACATTTTTTATTCAAGTTTCTTTTCTTAGAGTTAGCGAATTCCTTTATAATATAGACTAGGAACATAAGGAAATATAATTTCTCAAAAAGTGTAATTAATTTTCATTGTAATCTTATCTATTCTCCAAATTATGAGAACTCAAAATGAATTTTTTTATGCCTTAAGTACTATAAACTTATAATGGATCACATAATACACCAAATAATAACAATATATTATTCCTATATTTTACTAAATCAAAAATGGTTAACGTAAAGTATGATAATACCTTAATATATTAATCTCTAAAATTGAAAATATAATCTAAAAGGTTTAATATAGATCATTCCTTAAATAAATAACCATAAATAACACTAATATTCTCAAAATTAAAAAGTGTTTTAACCCCAAAGGTTTTCTCATACCCTTCATCTTATACCTATACAAACAAAAGATCATTCATCTTGGATAATACTAATGGTTATATATATACTATAAAAAATAATACATCTCCCAAATTATCATCAATCTCTTCAAAATTAAAAATATTTGATCCTGTAATATGTTTTGAAAAAATATAATACTGAACTTCCATCATATAAAACTTCAAAAGTGGTATCAATGCTTTTAAACATAATATTATACTTAGACATATCATCCCAAGACTCTTTAGGTTTGTCCCAAAATCAATAAACTATTAAGGTTTATTGATCCATCAATCATGTGTTTTCAAAAATATCACTTTGTAACTATATCACTTTTATAGGTTATCAGTTCCATTCAATGTAAATTTTAAGTCCTTAAATAAAAAAAACTATAGAAAAATCCTTAGATGTTTCACGATTCTTATATCTATAATTTCATTAATATACCACTTCTATAACATAACTCTCACATACCCCTATATAAACACTTTAATATTTACACTTAAATGATTTCCATAGCATAGTTCCTTCCTTAGTCCCAAAAATTTAAGATATATACACTTACTTGTATTATAATGTCCATACTAAAGAAGATTCATCCTCCTCCTTGTACATTTATAGAATCAAAATGTGATTCATGGTACGGAGGGTGATTTCCTTCTCCCAATGATTTATATTAGATTTATAAAAGGAGAACCATTACATAAATTAGATAAAATCAAATTACACTAAAGGAAGACTGATAATATATTAAAGAAGAACATTCCAATAAACATCAATGTCTTATACATAATCATATATGTTTTTTTTTCAAATCACATTGGATGGTGACTTGATGTTCTTAAAAAATTAAAAGAATAATCATAGGGCATGAATTGAAATACAGCATGACATACACTACATGTACTTTTGTCATCAGGATCCATCTCAACATAGGATTTTCCCTATTCCCTCAATCCTAGATATTTTTTATACTCATAATGATTCTAAACCCTTGGAATAGAGAATTGTCTTGGATAATTCCCAACCTCTCCACATTTTTGAAATAAAACTATATAAGGTACCTTAGATTGATCATTATTTCCATCCATCACATTATCTATTTTTTCATGGAAATTGGATATTGTATGCCCTATCTTTCCACACTTAATACATCTCCTAGTTCCGCTATGGCATTTACCTTAGTGCCTCTTTCCACACTTTTTACATAAAGAAAATTGAGTCTTCTTTCCTATATCACCCTTTTCAGATAAACTTCCTTTAGATGTCATCTTCCTCTTATTTTACATCTTTACGCATTCAAAAAATTACCAGTTGTTAATTTTTATTTTTGATAGCTAGTTTTTTAAAATAACAAGATGTACTACTTGTTCTCCCATTATGTTAGGCATCTCATTTGGGTAGTTACCACAATTCCCTTTATATTGGTTGTTTAACCAGTTCCTCCTATTTTCATCCCTTGGTTAGAATAAAGGGAAAATTATGGATTAGTAATTTTAAACTATTAAACAGATAAACAGTAAACCCATAACATTAAAGGGATAACTTATAAAGGAAATTTATTCCTTAACTTTTAAATTTATAAGCTTCAATCTATGATATCCATGATCTATTTGGTAATAAATGTTATTATGGTAATTTTTTATTCCCTTAATAATGGTTCTTAATGATCTTATAAATTTACCAAAGCATATCTCTCAGAAGTGTCAAACTATGTGCACAGTAAGGCATGTTGTCATGTACCAAGTTACACCAAGTCAGGTCTGTCACACCTTGTAAGAGTTGTTACCCCTAGGTACATTTGATCCAAAACCACATACACTTGTAGTATCCAGATAGAGATTTATTTTATTGATAAACCACTTACTCTATACTTAAAAAAAATTGGGATTTTTTTTTATATATAGTATTATCCCAAAGGATTTTTCTATAGTTTTCTAATTCTAATCCCAAAAAAACTAAACTTTTTCTCTAATACCAACTATAAAAACCAAGCTTCATTTTATACATTAATTCATGATTTAATACATAAAATAAAACATAATTCAACCCAAAATGTTGATAATTCTAGTGTATTTTTTAATTAGGTACATAGAAAAACATCTTGAATATGGGATATAATAACATTATTGAAGATTTCCTAAACATGCTTCTAAAATTCTATGGCTTTTAAAACTGCATGGGATAACCTGGGGACAAACATAAGAAAGGGGTGAGCTATAAATCCCGGTAATGGAATAAACATGGAATAAGGAAATAAATTTTTGAAAATAGGCATATAAATGGGGTGTAAAAAGAGTAAGAATCATAAATATGAACATTGAGACACGATATAGCATGATAATCATAACATGGGAATTATGGAAGATCCCTTACTAAATTTTGGAATGGTAATGTGTGTATGTAAGGATTCATGGGAGGAATAATGAGAGTGAAATGGGTATCTAATAACATGGAAATAAAAATTAAAATAAGTGGGTTTTAGGAAAACATAACCAAACAAACACAAAATTGAAACTAATAAGTGTAACATAAAAGAGGTCCTTGAATGGAAATGAGAAGAGAGGAGTCCCTTACTTGAGTATGTGACTCTAAATACTAGATAAGAGATTATTAAGAGATTTAGGTTCCTTGGGAGGACTCTAGAGAGTGTAGGTTAGAGTATGTATGTTCTTAAAGGGGTTTTAGTGAAGAGAAATGGGAGATTTGGTGAGTTTATATAGGAAATGAGAGGGATTTCTTTATTATTTAGGTTTTAGACTCTTCATAATAAAATAACAAAAACCAAAAACCATACCATGATTTTTGCCCATGTTTTCTACCAAATGGGAGTGTTTTTAATTATTTTAAAATTATAAGGGCCTAACTTAATAAAATAATTCCCTTGTTTATGTGGAGGTGAGTCACACTCATAAAGAAAGGATTTTAAAACCTTAAAATATATTATAAGTATTAGAGGATTCATAATGGCTTTATAAGACGAATAAAAAAACATAAAATCACATTATTTTAAAGTTAAAACATATATTTGGTTTTGAATCCCATTTATATTAATTATTACATCGCTTTTGGGCCATTATGATTTCATAATACACAAAGTATATTTATACGAAATTTATTTTTACCCCAAAATTTGACTGTCTCAGAAAATTATGAAAAAATAACCATTGGATAATTTCAACATTATGATTCCAAAAATAATAATCATTTTATAAAAATAAATTTCTAAATATTTTAATTTTAATTTTTAATATAATAATTTACATTTATTAAGAAATGTCGGGGTTTTTTGAAAATAATAGTTTTCAAACCCTTATAAAAATTACATTTGACATCATAAAAATTATATGTTCATTTATATTTTATAAAAATTATTTAATAATAATTTTTTATTAAAATTTTATTTATTTAAAAAATCCATTAATTAATCAAAATAAATGTCTTAATTGAAATTGAATGCTAATTAAATATATAATTTATGTTTTATCATATCAAAGTATAATTTTTATCAAACTGATTACTTAATAATTTATAAAGTAAAAACAATAAACATATTAATTATTTAAATTAAAATAAAATATAAATATTCATAATATTAGGGTTAATTTTTTTCTAGTCTTTGTTAAATTATTTTTACCCTTAATTAACATATATTTCTTTTACCGTGGTAATTAATATTTACTACATTTACTATTTATATGGTACAAAATATAAGTTTACCTTATTAAATATTATTAATTATGATGATTAAAAATATATATTCCATTTTATCAAAATCAATTAACATAGGTTTAATAATTTTACAATAAAACCTGCAATCATGATGAAAAGCTGTTTTTCAAAAAATAAATTTTTTAAGGAAAAGATGGTTTCACTATAACTATATAACTAGTAATACTAATTATATTAATTTATATTAATAAATATATATATATATATAATCTTAAAATTTAAATTAAATCATATTTAATTAGGTTTTATTTTAATTAATTAAAATTGATACACATTATGCATTTTAAAACAGTTTTCAGAAGAAGAAAAAAGAGTTTTTAATCCTAAAAATAAATAGATACTAAAATCTATTATAAAGATGATTAAAATTTATTTAATTGAATTAAATATAAATAAATAATACTTATGTTACCTTGAAATAAAATTAGAAGGACAAATATAATTTTAAATTAATTAATTTATCAAAAGAAATGATAATTTTACATAAAACAGAATTTTTTGATATTCACTGAAAAATACATATTTTCCAGAAAAAAATACCAAATTTTCACCCTAAGTTAATTTTGATATTTTGATATCAAAAATGGAGTTTTTTTATCAAATAAAATTTCTAAATTTTCTAGAAAATAATTATAATATTTTTTTCATAAAGAAATAAAAAAAATTAAAGAAAACATGTTTTGAAGAGTGAAAAAACATTAAAAAAAATTGATTAATAATTTATTAATAATTTATCAATATAATATATATATATATATAATAAAGTAGTTAATAATACCCATATTAATGAATTTAATGAAAGTTTAAAATGGTCATATTTAAATAATCGTTATTTTTTGGGATTAGTGTTGCATATCGTATACGCTATTGAACATACTTTTCTATTTTAAAAAATCTAGTTGTTACAATCAAAGTTGGAAATAAATATTCCAATAAAGTTAATTCCCAATCTATGATATTCCTTCACCATCACCTTCATAAGGATTTTAAGAATTAGTTCCTAGTGGTGAAGGGTCCTTTTATGTTATAGTAAAATCTCATAGAGTGGTATGACCAAATACGACTGGTAAAACTACCAAAATTATAGTGTGAATGGAGTTCATAAAATTATAATACTATAAATCGATGAGTGAATATAACTCTACAATGATTAAAATTAAATCACAATTAAAATTTTGTAGATAAAATATTACCAATATTGATATGTTAGAAAATAATTTTTCTACCTTTCATGCCTTGAATGTTATTCTATAATGAAAATATCAAGAAAAAATCTTTACAAAATATTTTGAATTACTCTATTATATTCTTATTGTAGAACAAAACAATGAAATACTAATGGAGAATCATGAATCATGACCAACCAGTGTAATTCTATTACATAAAGTGAATGTGAATGCTTATAATTAGGTTAGTGGAAATAATCAACACAATAAAGTTTGAGTAAAATCATTTGATCAAGGTGGTCATACACCCTTTGAGAAGAGAAAATTGAACCACTATAAGTGGTCAAATAATAAACACCCAAAACTGAATAAAATAAAGAATGATGAAAACAATTTTTTTTGTGTTATGAAGGGTTACTAGTCACATAATTATCATACACCAAAATATTTTATTGATTTTTATCAATAATAAATCAAGGGGAAAATAAGAGAGTTTAAGAAAACATCGCTAACCAAGTATCAAAGTATGATGATGATATTACAAATTTTGAAATCTCTGATTATTTTTTTAACCCTAAAGGTATTAAGAATATATATAATGTGTAAATTCTAATTATAGAGACAAAATATTTTATTTGTAATTTTTTCAATTAGTTTTTCATGTTTTTTCCCTAGTTTTATTTTATTTATTATACACATGTCTTATCTTCTTTTCAATATAAATGAATATTATAAATTTTTCCATCAAGAACAATCCAAATGATGAATATATTTTTCTTTTGATAGCATAACAATGTACACAATTATTTTATATGAGAAATATTTTATCAACCTTAAAATTGGAAGTACTCATACAATAACATTGACTGGTAGTGAAAAAATAATCAAAGGATCTGAAAGAGTAAAAATATGCATACCTAATGGTATAAAAATTTTAAAAAATAATTCTTTGTTATTAAATATATCTCAAATAAAGTTATTAATCTTTAATGATATTCATGAAAATGGTTATAACATCAAGGATATGGATGAAGGAGGTGTTGAATACCTTTATATAACAAGAATTAATAATGAGAACAAGTTGATTCTACATAAACTGTTAAGACTTCCTTCTAGATTTTACTATATCAATAAATATACAATTAAATAAAATATGATAAAATATAAGTTTACCGATCATGATACATTTATTTTATAATATAACCATTTAGGTTATTTGATATTAATAATGATGAGAAAAATAATTAAATGTGCACATGGTCATATGTTTTTGGATAAAAAGGTTTTTACACCTAATGATTCCTCATGCTTTGCTTATTTGGAAGTAAAATTGATTATATGGCCATCACCTTCAATAATATATAGACAATCCACTATGTTTTTAGAAAAAATTCATGGTGACATTTGGTGAATAATTTATCCACCATGTATACCATTTATATATTTTATGATATTGATTGATGTGTTAGCTAAATGGTCTCATGTGTGTTTATTATCAACTCAAAGTCTATAATTTACAAAGTTTCTTTCCCAAATAATAAATTTAAGCACACAATTACAAGATTATTCAATCAATCATATTCAATTTGATAATTCTAGTGAATATTCATCACATTATTTTAATAATTATTGCATGTTGATTAGAATAAGTGTTGAACATCTTGTAACTCATGTACACATTCAATATGTTCTAGATAAATCACTTATAAAGTGATTAGAACTTATCATAAGACTCATTCTTATAAAAATATAATTTCCTAGTTCAACATGGGGATATGAAATTTTTCATGCACTAATACTAATTCAAATAACACCTACAATCTATCATGAATTTTTTCCTTTGCAATTAGCTTTTGTTTATGAACCAAATACTTCTCATTTAAGAATGTTTGGTTGTGTTGTATAAGTTCTAGTAGAATCCTCCCAATGAAAAAAAATTAAACCCTAAATATGATTGGGGATTTATGTTGGTTTTCAATCTTCCTTGATCATAAAGTATCTCAAGACACTAATAGGATATGTATTTACAATAATAATCATTTATTTTCATTTGGATGAAAATATGTCTCCTACGTTAAAGTATGGAAATTAATCAATATAAAAATAAATATTATGGATAATTAATTCATTATTTCATATTGATCCTCATACAAATATGAGTTAACTATAAGTTTAAAAGATCATTAATTTGAAAATTTTGGAAAATCAATTGCTTGATGTAATCAATAATTCAAAACATATTACAAAATAATATATACCTATTGTGAATGCACTATCCAGAAAAGATGTCCCCAAAGGAAAATCTAATAGTGTTATAGAAAATTATTTTAATTGATTTATTAAATGGGGAAGACCACTTGGTTCAAAAGATAAAAAACCTCTTCAAAGGAAAGGGAAATAACCCATGTTTGTTAAAGAAATAAATGAAACTAAGGACAATAAAAATTATCTTGATCATGACATCCTTTTAGAAAAAAAATGTACTAAAAGTGCATGATCATGGTCAAGATGAAATTTATATAAATTTTACTAACACTGGAAGATGTTTGAATTGAGTAAAGACCATTATTTATGACACATTTACATACATTGTGTCACTTGGTATTATTTATGAGGATCAAGAACCTACAATGGTTGATGAATATCATAATAGACTAGATTGAGATAAATGGAAAGTTGAAATCAGATATAAATTTAAACCACTTATCAAATGTAGGGTTTTTGGGTTGATTGTGAAAACCCTAGAATGGATTGGGCCTATTATATTTAAATGGGTATTTATGAGAAAGATAAATGAAATTAAGGAAGTTGTGAAATATAAAAAATGAATAGTTTCTCAATTTTTCTCATAAATTCCCAGGATTGGTTATGATAAAATATACTCTCCTATAATATATGTGATAAACTTTTAGTATATCATGATGTTTGTTATGCATGAACAAATTGAATTATGCCTAACAAATGTTCTGACAATATGCCTATATGGTAATATTGATAATTAGGTTTATATTAAAATCCCAAAAGGATTTAAAAAGTTGGATACAAATTCTAGAAATTGAGATCTTTATTTTATTAACTTAAATAAACTATTATATAGATTAAAGAAGTAAATTTTTATGTGTTATAACCATATGAGTGGATATTTTATGAAAAGGGGTTATAAAAATGATCCATTATTCCATGTGTGTTTGTTAAGAGGAGTGGATCTAAATTTTACATCATTGTGGTATATGTTGATGATTTGAATATTATTGGGACTCATAATGAACTTTTTAATATGGAGGAATATTTAAAGATCAATTTTTAAATGAAATACTTTGGAAAGACAAATTTATTCTTTGTATTACAAATTGAACATATTGTAGGTGGATTTTTTGTTCATTAATTTGGGTATACTTCACAAGTCTGATAAAGGTTTAATATGGACATATTTCATGCATTAAGTATGTCAATGGTTGTCCAGTATCTTACTCATGATAAAGATCTTTTCAAAACATGTGAGGATTATTAAATACTTATTGGTCTTTAATTACCATATCTAGGTGATATGGGAGCACCAATATACCTTTTAAATAATACAAGGTCATATATATATCATTTTTTGTGAATTTTTTAGCCAAGTACAATTCTTCTCCCACTCATCGACATTGGAATTGTATCAAACATATATTAATATACCTCTAAGGATCCATTTATCAAGGATTATGTTATTCTAAAAATTCAAAAATAAAATTGGTTGGTTATGTAATGACTTTTATTTTTTTTATTTTATCCTTTGAATATTTCTATATATATCTCTAGATTTTTCCTCATAGTTGGTGTTGTGTTTGGTTTTTGTAGAAACCTGGAATTAATTTATAAAAATATTAATATATATTAAATCATGTGCATGTATCATTTTGTAATAAATGGTTTTCCCATTGATTAGGACCTTAGAGGGGAAATATGATACCAAGGTTGTTTCCAGAATGTGGGGTTTACCTTAGACGCAGCATAAAGTTAGTCAGCGTTGAGCGTTCAGTTTGTAACACCCCAAGACTTTAAAATATTTTAATTTTAGAATAAATATGATTTTTTTCTATAATTATTTATATACAATACCAATTTAAGCTCATACTACACACAACACTGAGTTAGTTTGTGCTATATGAAAAACTAAGTTTTACCACCTTTTAATGGCGCAACTATTTTCAAACTAAATTTTGACACTTTTATAAATTTTATTTGTTAAAATAAACTTAATTTTTTAATTTTGAATGTAAAAATTAGCTTAGGTTTAATTTTTGGTGTTTTTCTGAGAAGTTTTTTTTTTTGATAAATAGTGAAAAATACTGCATTTTATTTGAAAACTGCCTCTTCGTTTAAATAATTATTAATGTTAAATTATATTTTAAATTTTTTTTTAAGTAAAAAGAGGTAAATTATATATATATTAATACAATTTAGTTCATTGTAATCATTTTTATATTTAATTTAGATATAAAGACTTAATAAACTTTTGAACATTTTCATTTTAAAAACCCGCTTCCTCGCCACGTTTGCGGGATTAGCTTTAAACTTAATTTTGCCACTTCTGTGAATTGGATTTGGAAAAATGGACATAAATGGTTGTAATAATTATAATATTTATAGTCTAATAATATCAACTTAGTTTTTTATCAAAAATATTATTAAAAGTAATTAAAATTAATTATAGTGAGTATGGTAAAATTAAACTTAATAAGGGACTAAACCTTAAACTTAAGGGAAAAAATGACCTAGACACTTGTCCATAATGAATTATAAACCAATATTTATACCATATCCACTATTTTTTCAAAATAATGAGTTATTTTGATAATACTTCATGAGATTAACTCATATAATAAGTTAAGTAAGGAAAAAAGACAAAAAAGGAACTTTCCTTATCTTTAACAATTATAAAGCTTTAGAGTAGGTAGGAAGATACATAGTTTTGGTTATAAAAAATATTTTAAAAGGTAAATAATTTTTTTTATCATGTTAATTTAACTTAATTTTTAGATATGATATATTTTCATTAAACTCATAACAAATGCTAATGTGTGGATTATTTAGTTAATAATTAAATAAGATAAGTAGAGCTAAAAACATTAAAAGTAAAGTAAATTTAACGAATTATTATGTTATATTATTTTTTTAAATGAATATATAATTTTAGATAGCTTTGAATTTAATATATTTTAATTCAAATATTTTTTTGACATTTTTTAAATTAAAATTAAATAAATAATGTCAAAATTGTCATTAATGTTATTTTACAATAAATAATATTTTATTAAATGATTTAAAATTAATAAAAATGAAACTTATACCAATTGATTAGTAAGTTTTAATAAATACAAAATTTAGTTCATTAATTTACTAATTAGTATTTTATAATTAACATATTGACCCATAGATAGTAAAAACATTGTTAGCACTATTTGGGTTAAAGTAGTGTTTTTGCGCATTACATGTTCTTGGTTTAAAATAAATTTCCAACACACATGGTATTTTTATTTTTTAAATTATATGTAATATTTATAATTAATTAGGTTTATATTTTATAATAAATATGACCTTAATTTATTCTTAATGGTTAAACTTCGGTTAGAAAATTATTACTTTAATAAAACCCAAAATGATAAAAATGGGGAAACTTAGAAGTTAAGGAACAAATTTATAAAAATGAATTTATTTTTTTTGTGTTTGAGTTTTTTGTCAACCATAATTAACCTTTAATACATTATTTGTATATTTTTTAGCACATTAGTTAAGGGAGACCTCCCAATAATGTATACCTTTTGTTATTTACAAGAATGTCACTCCTCCTCCACTATAAAAAGGCATTCACTCTTCCCCTTACTCACACCTCTCAATCAAATTTGGCTTATAAAAACTCTACTAAAATAGTCTCCCAATTACCCTAACCTAAACATATAATCCTATACTTAGGAATAAATAACGTCAAGGAATCCCTTTAGTGAAAACCAAAACGGGTAACCTGAAAAAGAGGTAACATTCTTCAATGTGCATTTATGTTTTATTTATTTATCCACCCATTCATTTATTATTATTACATACTTATATAATAGATTCAGTATAATAAATATTCTGATATTTTTTTATGTTAATTTTTTGACATACACCTACACACACTTCTGTAAAATGGGTAACGAACTTACCGTTTCTGTGTACGGAGAATTACCACCTCATGAAACGATGTCATTCATTTTTCCTTTACCACCTCTCATAGTTGGGAATTATGATGTAAAACCTATTTATATATTATATGTGTGATATTTATGTGGTATTAATACTTTTTTATTTTTTATATAAAATATACCTTTATTATTATTATTTTTGTAAATATAATAACATCATTTGTGGATGTGTGGGCTACCACCTCCTCAAAGCGATGTGATACATTCACACATTACATGGAATGCATTAAGGGAGGTTTTAATTAAAAATATTTGAAATAGATTATATATATATATATGATATTAATTACATAATTAAATTTATTTAAATATAATATATCATTTTCTTTATTACTCTTTTCACACACTAAAAATGTGATAATATCGTTTGTGGATGTGTGGACTAACGTCTCCTCAACGTGATGTGAATCCTTTTACATCACAAGAATTATACATATAAGTATATATTATTAAATAAAATTTTATTTATTATATAATGATAATTTTGTAAAGATCTAATATTACTTACCTTCCTTCTATAATTATCACTAAAAAATAGGAACATTACTCATGCGTACGTACGGCCTACCATCTCCATGATTATAACATTGGTTAATTTTTCATAACCATGTTTAATAATTAGTTTTAAAAGTAAAATTATGTATAAATATGATAATAATTTCAGGATTATTATTATATATACTTTATATAATGATCCCTTTTACCATATTCGACCTACCAAAGCCATTTTTTACACATGAACTGAATTTGGTCAAAAACACCCGACGTAAAGTTAATCATTTAATTAGTTGCATAAAAATTTGTATTAAGATAATTAAAAGTAATAATAAACTTTAAAAAGGTTATTAAGAAAGTAAATAATTAACATAATTTTATTATTTAGGAATATAAAGACACACATGAAAATTCAGACTTAAGGTAAGGGATTTCATCTCAATTTACATTCCATTGAGACTTATTTTTTGTTATGCACCAGTTCACTTTTATATAGTGTATATACTACCCTTTTACATGTTATATAATGAATATGATTATTCTCATGATATTATAAGTTTAATTTAATGTTATTGATTCATGGTTATTATGATTCAAATGTTTCAAAGTGGTATAGGACACTTTGGGGTGTTTAAAGATTATTTTCCTCAAGAATGTTTTAATGATATTTCAATGGTATTTCCATTCATCAACAAAAATAACACTTTTTTTTACCTATCATCCACTAAGGATATATTGAAAAATGTATATTATTTACTCAATATTGATATTTTAAGGCATATTTTTTATTAATTGAATTGATTATTTGATATGAGGAATGCTTTGGACAGGTAGTGATGGGTGGGGTCCAGACTTTATATAGCCCCTAGATGCATCAATGGGTTCTCATGAGAAAAATAATTTTGAAAAATTAAATGGGTTTCTACCCATAGTTTTAAACCATCTTGTGAAAGGTCTTGACAGTATAGGTTTTCATGTGCCTCGGACATGACGTCCAATAGTTAATAATTTCCTTTATAGATATTTCAGTTATTATTGTTATTATCTACAAGATTTTAATATGATAAAATATATAGATGTATTTAATTCTAATTTTATTGATTAAATGGCATGTTTTTTAGTTTCTTACCTTTCCATATTGATTATTATTTATCTAGTAATTTAGATGGCATGTGTTATCAATTATTTGCCTTTCCATATTGATTTATTCTCATCAATTCATTATTTCTTCCACTTTACTTGCCCTTACTGAGCATTTGAGCTCACCCTTATTATTTTTCCTTTCCTCGTGTTATGAAGAGGAATAATTTGAGTGAGTTTCAAGGATTCTAATCTTTTACTTATATTGTGATTTATTTTCTTTTCCTATTGTATTATGGGTATTATTTATGTAATATGATTTTTAAAAAACTACTAAACTTTATAGTCCTTTGGGAATTTATTCCTTATAATCATGTCAATGTAATAAAGTAATTAACTAACTCCAGGATTTTGGTTTTGGTGCGTTATAGTTGGTATCAAAGGAAGTTAGGTAGAAACCTTGGAAACTAGATTTAGAACACTTATATTAGGGAACATAACCCTAAGATAGACTTTGAGAATATGTGTGGAAAAAAATCCTATAATTTTTGTAAGGTAGAGATTATGTGGGTCTTTCTAGAAATGCATCCTTGTATGGATACTACAAATAGACGTGGTCCTGGCACAGATGTACCTAGGGGTAACAACTCTAACAAGGTGAGTTGGACCTAACTCAAGCATAACTTGGTACATGAAAAAGGGCCTTATTTTGCACCTAGTTTTACACTCTTGAGGGATACGCTTAGGATAATTATCACTTTATTTACAAATAATTATGAAGGATTTGAAATTAAATATATATCCAAAGAAACCATGTTTGTTATTAGGAGATTAGTTATGGAAAACATTTTTAATTTATGATAAGTGTTTCACTGGTTTTTGGATTATACATTATGTTACATAATGTTATGATATAATATAGTATATGTCATTGTTTATAAATAGTTCCTAGAAAGAAGAACGGTATTTGTGCCCATGGAAAATGTAGATGTTTCCCTACTGAGAAATCCAATATAGCTGGTATTGGAACTGAGTAAGTTGTGGATATATTAGGGTAACATAATCAGGTTATGACACATAACCTTCCCCGGATGGAGAAACCTATTCCACAATGATATTCTATAATGTTGGGTCACTTTATGTGATATAGGCCCCCATCACTTAGTGGGACTACTATCCCAATGGTGGATGATTAATGGATTAAGTTTTTGTAGAAGATATTTATGGCATTAGGATGTGGTGAAAAGGAAAAGTATACACTTGCATTGTATTGTCTCAATGGTGATGTGTATCAATGGTGGTTATTGATCTAGAATACTAGGGAGGAATAAGAAATAGAACTCATGGAATGGAAAAATTTTAAGGAAACATTATTTGACCAATCTCTACTACAAAAAGGCCTTTAACAGTGCTAGAAAAGGCCTTTATTAGTGCTAAAAAAGTGTTGATAATCGAAGCATGGTTAAAAGCCAAAAACTTTAATCAGTGCAAAAAATGTGCTATTAAAGGGTTCCTTTAAAAGTGATTTTTTAGTACTGATTAAGACAATGTTGTTAAAGGGGTAAAAAAATTAGACACTTATGCACCCAACCCCTTTATCAGCGCTTCCATGACCCCTTTAAAAGCACTCCACACCCCCTTTATTAGCACTTTTCACCCCACCAACCATTTTATCAGCACTTTGTGAATTTCTAGTCTCATGCACACCTGCCTGGATTTGAACCTTGCACCTCTTCTTTGAAGACTAAACCATGTTGTGTTGATGTCTGTTTAATGATATTTCTATTTATTTATATATATATTTACATATATAATTACATATATTTATATAATTATTTTTAAATACATTTATACAATATGTTTATGTGTGATATATATTATATATTATATTCATTTACATATATTATATTATAATATATATATATATATATATTAATACACATACATATTTATATATAAACATTATAAATATATTTTTATAGTGTAAAAAATGATTAGATGTGATTTTAAATACATTTTTAGAATATGTATTTATTTAGATATATTAGAATATATATTTTTACGTAAATATATTGATATATGTATTTATATGAGTGATTTATTATAAGTAAATATAATAAAACATGCATATATTTAATTATAAATAAAATTACATTGTGAAAATTAACAAAATTTAAAAACCATAATATTAATATGAATGTAATACCTAGGAATAAATTCAATACCCATTGAAAAATGGTAAAAATACCCCTTTAAACGAGGCTGAAAATCCATCAAATATTAAAAAATCAGGGTGCCCCGACTAAAAACTCAGTTTTGGAGGCCTTTTGGGCTTGTTTTGGCCTCAAAAAATACCTTTTTCATCAAGGGCGTAGAGCTCATCATAGGCTTTAATTTAATATTTGGTAGATCCTAAAAGGACACCCGAATCAAAATTTATGGTCGTTTGAAGTTTGAGTTACGTTTTCACCTTATTTTAGATCTTTTTTTTAATTTTTTGATTTTTTTTATCTTAAAATTGATATTAAATGGCTATTAATTGGTAATAATAATTAAATTATTAATTAAAAATATTTGTTTAGTTATTTTATAATCTATTTTCACTAAATATCTTATATATTATGTGTAAATTTATATTTACCTTATCAAAAACATATATTAAAAAATATATATTATATTTATATCAATATAAATATATTTATATATTAATATATTATTTTTAATGAAAAATAATTTTTTTAAGTATAATTTTATCAATGCTTGTAAAAAAGCACTAATAAAGGGGGTCTTTATCAGCACTTCTAAAAAAGAACTGATAAACACCCCCCATCAGTGCTTGTAAAAAACTATTAAAGACTCCATTTAATAGTGCTCTTTTTAGCACTGACAAAGGGGGGTCTTTAATAATGTTTTTAACTAGCACTACTAAATCACTAGTGCTAGATAAACCCAGTTTTTCGGTAGTTAATATTTCCCTCGTGAGAAACAAATTGATATGAAGAGAAAGTTCCTTAGTTTAAAGAAAAAGGATGAATAAATTTTTATGGAGTATGAAGCTACCTTTACAAGGTTATCAAGGTATTCTACAAATTTCATATGCAACACAGAGTGCAAGATTGACCATTTATTTGAGGGTCTTAAGACAAATCTCTAAAGGGTGATAGTTTCTCAGACTTTTTCTTCATATGATGAAATATTTTTATGTGCTATCAATAAAGAGAAATAATTATACAAGTCTTATGGATTTGATGGTAATTATGAGAAGAAGATAAAGAAAGAGAAAATAATAGATAAAGGGGAGAATGGAAAAAAAAGATTTTCCCACATGCGATAACCGTGGAAAGAATCACCCTCGTAAATGATTAAAAGGATTGGAAGTTTGTTATAAGTGTAGAGAAAAGGGTCACCAGGAAAAAGAATGTAAAGGGAAGAATGAAAACATTGTTATCCAGTATTATAACTATAAGTAAATGGGTAAATATGCAAATGAATTCCCCAATAATCAAGGGAATGTACCTTAGAAAAAGTTAAGGGGTCAAGGTTAAGCATATGTTATTAACACAACTAAAGTGGAATAATTAATGTGCTTATGTATATAAATCTATGAAATATGTTGTAAAAGTATTTTATTGTTGGTGTTCTCATCATATGAAATATGAAATATATAAGGATTGTACTACAGCACTTTTTCACTAAATATTTTAGATCATATGTTTAATGGTACCATGAAGAGTGATTTAGTAGAAATTTGAACTTTTTGGAAAACACGTGGTTGAAGTAAAGATAAGCCTTAATATTTTTATAATGTTGAGGTAATTAAATTTGGATAAATATATGATTGATATGGATTAATTAAATTGGATATTACATACTACCTTAAAACTGATTAATGATTTGTTTACAACATGTCGTGTGCTAACATTAATAGGGTTTACAACACTTTTTTATTTAAGGAATATATCAAATAACATGAGTTTCAGTTAATTAATAAAGAATCATGCCTGTTTTCAATAAGTTTTTATGGTAATTATAGTTATTACCATATTTAAAGAGAGTACATGATGAAGGTATTCACATGTTTAGAGTTTGAAAATTTAGAGCTGCTTCATGTTGATTAAGGGATAATGATAGGTTCATTTTGTAAATTTAGTAACCTTATTTCTAAAGTGTTGGATCATAATATTTTGGAAAATTTAAAAATTTATGAAATGGTTTAAGTTGAAATTTGGATGTGATTTTATATTTTGATATATTACTTCACTATATGAAGAATCTTGTGCTAAGAGATGAAGTATAAATAGTTCAAGGATTAATCATGGGAAAAGATTGTGTTTATAAAAATTTATATTTACATATATTCTTAGAGGGTGAAATAATTATGAAACTCTAGAAAAAGGGTTTAAAAATAAAAAAAATTATCCTATTACATTCATATTAGATGAATAAAATGGTTCTTTAAATCATCGCAGATTTATGGTTTTGAAAATCTTAACTTTCCATTGACCACTTACTTTCTGGTAACCAATGACTATAGTTATTTTGGCTTTTTTTCCATGTCCATGTTTTTATTTCCCACTTATGTTCTCCTACTTGTAACCTTAGTTATGTGGCCTTCATACTTCCCTATCTATATTATTAATAAGATGTGTTATTAACCCTGTTTATGATATAGGTTTTCAACAATAGTATTTTCAAATACCAAACCCTAGATTTCCATGATAAAGATTAAATTGTGAGGACAAAATTTAATTAAGGTGGGGAGAATTTAATACCCCAATACTTTAAAATATTTTCCTTTTATAATAAATCTAATTTTTTTTATAGTATTATTTATATAAAACACTAAGTTAAGCTCATGCTACACACAACACTGAGTTAGTTTGTGTTACATGCAAAACCCAATTTTACCGCCTTTTAATGACGCAACTATTTTAAAACTAAATTTTAAAAATTATAAAAAAAATTGTCAAAATAAACTTCATTTTTGAATTTTAAGTGTCAAAATTATCTTAGGGTGAATTTTTTTTATTTTTCTAAGAATTTTCTTTTTTTGATGAATAATGAAAAATACAGCATTTTAGTTGAAAACTACCTCTTCATTTAAATAATTATTAATGTCAAATTATATTTTAAATTTGTTTTAAAGTAAAAAATAGATATTATATATATATATATTAATCCAATTTAGTTCATTGGGATCACTTTTATATTTAATTTAGATATAAAGACTTAATGACCTTTTGAACATTTTTACTTTAAAAACTCGCTTCCTCGCCACGTCTGTGGGATTAGCTTTAAACTTAATTTTGACACTTATGTGAATTTAATTTGGAAAAATAGATATAAACATTTGTAATAAGTATAATATTTATATAATAATAATATAAACTTAGTTTTCTACCAAAAATATTAGTAAAAGTAATTAAAATTAATTACATCGATTAAGTTAAAATTAAGCTTAACAAGGGACTAAACCTTAAAATTAAGGGCCAAAATAACCTAGACACTTATCCAAAATAAATTGGATAAAAATATTTCGACCATATACCCTATTTTTTAAAATATTATAATTTAATGTGATACTATTTCATGATATTGACCCATATAATAGGTTAAGTAAGGAAAAATATAAAAAAGGAACTTTCCTTGCTTTTAACATTTATAAAGCTTTAGAGTATGGAGGAAGATACATAGTTTTGGTTATAAAAATTATTTATAAAGGTAAATAAGTTTTTTTATCATGGTAATTTAATTTTAATTTTTATATATGATATAATTAAATTAAACGCTTAACAAACACTAATGCCTGAATTATTTAGTTAATAATTAAATAAGATAAATGATGCTAAAAACATTAAAAGTAAAGTAAATTTAATTAATTATTATGTTTTAATATTTTTTTAGATTAATATATGATGTTGAAAATATGTTAACTTAATATATTTTAATTCAAATATTTTTTTAAATTTTTTAAATTAAAATTAAATAAATGATGTCAAAATTGACATTAATGTTATTTTACAATAAATGATATTTTATTAAATGATTTAAAATTAATAAAAATACTATATTATGATAAGTGATTTTTAAGTTTTAATAAATACCAAATATGGTCCATTAATGGACTAATTAATATTTTATAATTAACATATTGACCCATAGATAGTAAAAACATTATTAGCACGGTTCGGGTTAAAGCGGTGTTTTTACACGTTACATGCACTTGGTTAAAAATTAATTTCCAAAACACATGTGATTTTTATTTTTTAAATTATTTATCATATTTATAATTCATTGGGTATATATTTTATAATAAATATCACCTTAATTTATACTTAATTGTTAAATTACTTAGGTTAGAAAATTATTTACTTTAATAAAAACCAAAATGATAAAATTGGGGGAAACTTAGAAGTTAAGGAAAAAAATATAAAAATGAACTTATTTTTGTGTGGTGGAGGTTTTTATAGAACAAAATTCCCCTTTAATCCATTATTTTTCTATTTTATAGGCACATGAGGTAAGGGACACCTCCCAATAGTGTATACCTTTTGGTATTTACAAGAATATCACTCCTCCTCTATTATAAAAAGGCATTCACTCTTCCCCTTCCTAAAACATATGGAGAAAATTTTTATCATAAAAAATCTACTAAAATAGTCTCCCAAAACCCCTCCCATAAACATATAATCCTAACCTTGGTAATAAATAAAACCAAGGAATCCCTTTGGTGAAAACCAATATGAGTTACCCGAAAAAGAGGTAACATTATTCAATGTGAATTTATGTTTTATTTGTTTCTACACCCCTAAATTTATTATTATTACATGATTATATAATAACACAAGTATCATAAATATACTTATATGTTTTTATTTTAAGTTTTAGACCTACACCTACACACGCTTCCATCAAATGGGTAATGAACTTACCATTTCTGTGTACGGAGAATTACCGTCTCACGAAACGATGTCGTTCGTTTTTCCTTTATCACCTCTCATGGTTGGTAATTATGATTGAAATGATATTTATATATTATATATGTGATATTTATGTTTTATTAATACTTATTGAATTTTTATATATCAAATACCTTAATTCTTTCCATTTTGTGTAAATATGATAACATTGTTTCTGGATGTGTGGACTACCGCCTCCTCAAAGAGATATGATACATTCACAATTACATGGAATGTATTAAGGATAGTTTTAATTAAAAATATGTGACATAAATTATATATATATTATATTCATGAAATAATTACCTTTCTAGAAATATAATATATCATTTTATTTATTACCCTTTTAACACACTAAAAAAGTGATAATGTCATTCGTGAACGTGTGGACTACCACCTCCTCGACACGATGTGAATCCTTTTACATCATAATAATTTTATATATAATTATATATGATTAAATAACATAATATTTATGATATAATTATCATTATGTAAATATATAATGTTACTTACCTTCTTTCCATAATGATCATTGAAAAATGGTAACGTTACTCATGCGTATGTACGGCCTACCGTATACATGATTGTAACACTGGTTCATTTTTCATATCCATATTTCATAATTGGTTTTAAAATTAAAATTTATGTATAAATATTATAATTATTTCATAATTATTATTCTGTATATATTTATATAATGACCCATTTGACTATAGTTGACCTACCAAAGTCGTTTTTGACACATGAACCAAAATTATTCAAAAACACCCAATATAAACTTAATTGTTTAAGTAGTTGTATCAAACATTGTAATAAGTGAATTAAAAGTAATAATAAACTTTAAAATAGTTATAAATTAAGTAAATAATTAACATAAGTTTATTATTCAATAATATAAATACACATGTGTAAAATCAGACTCAAGGTAATGGATTTCATCTCAATTTACATTCCATTGAGACTTATTTTTTGTTGTGCACTAATTTAATTTTATATGATTTATATGATTACCTTTGATATGTTATATCATGAATATCATTTTTATCATGATATTTTAAGTTTCATTTAATTTTATTTCTTCATGGAGATTATTATTCAAATTTTTTAAAGTGGTATGGGACACTTTAGAGTGTTTAAAGATTATTTTCCTTGAGAATATTTTAATGATATTTCAATGGTATTTGCATTCATCAATGTCAAAAACACTTGTAGTTACTTATCATATAGTGAGTAAATATTTATAAATATATATTATTTATTCAATATGGGTATTTGGTAAGGAATATTTTTTAATTGAATCGATTATTCGATATGAGGGATACTTTGGGCAGGCAGTGACGGGTGGACCCATACTTTATATAGCCCATTAATACATTGATAGGTTATCTTGAGAAAAATAATTTTTCCAAATTAAATGGGTTTCTACACATATTTTTAAACCATATTTTGAAAGGTATTGACGGTATAGGTTTTCATGTGCCTTAGACATGACATCTGATAATCAATAATTTCTTTCATAGATGTTCCAGTTATTGTTGTTATTATTCATGAGATTTTTATATGATATAATATATGGATGAATTTAATTATAAGTTTATTGATTAAATGGAATGTGTTTCAATTTCTTACCTTCCCATATTGATTATGCATTATCTAGTTATTTGAATGTCATGTGTTATCAGTTATTTACCTTTCCATGTTGATTTATTCTCATAAATTCATTATTGATTCCTCTTTAATTACCCTTACTGAGAATTTGAGAACACCCTTATTATGTTTCCTTTACCCATGTTATAAATAAGAATCCTTTGAATGATTTTCAAGTATGTTGATCTTTTATTTATGTTATGCTTTATTTTCTTTTCCTAGTTTATTATGGGTATTATGTATGTAATGTGGTTTTTAAAAAACTTCTAAACTTTACAGTCCTTCAAGATTTGATTCCTTATAATAATTCCAATGTAATAAAGTAATGAACTAACTCTAGGCTACTGGGGTTGGGGTGTTACATGGTTGAAGGCGACCGTTGGTGGGTAGATTAAGTGAATTAATTAAATTATCTAATTTATTTATTTAACAAGACAAACCCTAATCCCTCTATATTTAATCCTCATTATGGAAAATACACAGGGTTATCCACATAAACCTAGGACATTATAGGGGAGGAGGAGATCTTCATTGGAGTTGTAATATCAGGATCAAGGATCAATGACATATAATCAAGGGGAATCGTAAGATGAATAACGAACGCAGCATGGTCATCATCTTCATTGCTAGTGGATGTGTTCTTTACCAATGATCAATCCACACTCAAGGTAGGGAATATAATTTCATGGATTTATACCCTTTTATTTATTCATTAATCATGTATTTTCTAATATACTTACTTTTCATCATTTTTTATTCTTCGCATGCCCTAGATTGTAACTGGTGTTCTTGAAATTGTTTATTCATGTTTATTACACTTGATTATTACCCTCACTCTATTTTATGTGATCATTGGTTTATATCACATCAGATAATGATGGTTTCACCATTTTTGTATAATTTTCTTCAATTTTTCTTTATGCTCTTCATCATTGGACCATGGGGTCAGCAATTTGACATTATTGAGTCAAATTTGAGAATGATTAAAACCATGGATTCATGGATTATGAATGGTTGAGTTGGAGACCAGATTTTTGTGATTAGAATATGATGCGATGTGGGATACGGTTGTTGGTGACATGGATCAAATTTCATATTGTGGGTACCCATCAATAGGTGAGGAAAATCAGCATCACGGTGTGATGGGGATGATTTTCATGTGGTTTGGGTGGCCAAAATCCAACCACTAATGATGGGTCAGAAGTAGTCATCCCTAGATATGAGTTCCACAGAGGATTTTATGGAAAATTCAGTAGTGTTGGGGGTATGGTAAAGACACGTGAAGAGTTATTTATTTTCTAGAAAATCCCAACATAGACAACATGTAGTCCAGAACACACATCATATAGTCCCATTGCTACAACATCTAGGGTTTTGGATAGAATTAAATATTAAATGTTGTGTATGAATTATACACACTATATGACTTGGAGTTGACAACTCGACATATACCCCTGAGGTACATGGGTATAAGAATAGCTAGGTAAATGGGCATGACCAAGGTACATAGGCATGACCTGGTACATAGAGATAGACATGGCTAGAGTACCTAGACCCGAACAGGTACACGGGCATGGCCAGAGTACACGAGCATGGTATGTAGTACACAGTCATGGGCCGAAGTACACAGGTAGACCCAGGGAAACCAAGCTACACCATGTACACATTGTGTACACTTTCTTAGGGACTTCCACCTTATGTATCTCTTTCTTCAGGAATTAGATTTGGGCCTATAATCAGCCTATCCTGAGTGGTTTTTTATATAGGATATAATGTTAGCTTTAATTTTGGAATTAGTGATACAACATAGGTTTTTACAAGTGATATACTTCTTTCATTAATGCTTGGATGATGGAAGTGATTGATTTTGATCATCAGAGATATTTTGGGGTCAGTACCCCTATTGCACCAAGGAACAGATCCCCCATACTCTTTACACCGGTAGAGTTGATACCCCCCTCACCATACTATAGAGGGAACATGTCCTCTATCTACAGATTGGGTACCCCCACCCCATATTTACAATCTTGTAGGGAGTGTATCCTATATTGAAGATAGTTCCCCCTTGATTGTAGAGTGAAGTGGTGAGTTGTGGGTCCTCCATATATATTCATGTGTGATTACATGTGGTTTTGATCATCAAATATAGACCTTTGGGAACTATAGGTTGACTCATCATTCTTAGTTGGCTATAGAGATGAACATTCCCTTTCCCTATCACTTGAGTTTTTCTTGAGCATATTTGATGTTGGGTTTTCCTTACCCTACTTCTTTATTGGTTTATATGGCTATTATTTCATTCTATTACTCCCTTTTTGGTTTTTAGAGCATCATATTATGTATGAATATACTCACCCATGCATGGGATTCACCCACACATGTTTCGTCTTATATAGATGATAGGCAGATCAATGGTGAATTCAGTAGATCATAGTGGTACCTAGTAGATTTAACCATGTTTTTTTATTGGAATTAGAGATTCTAAGTCAATATCTATTTAGAATTTTCCTTTTTCTAGTTGTTTTCAAATTGGGACCTTATTTCTAGTTGGGTATGTATTTTCACCCTTTATTTCCCTTTGTACTACCTTTTTATACTTTGATTTATTCCTAGAGGATGTATCATGTATGGTTCACACTCTATATGTTACAATTATTTATTATATATTTTTACTATTGCATGGATTTTATTGTGTTTGGGGGGTATATAGGCTAAGACCTCCCATTCAGTGTTATGCCTAATCAATGCTATTCTCCATCCCCTAACCTATTAGTGGTAGTCTTGGGGTATCACACTCAGCTTACCACTAACCAGGTGGTCCCTGGTGGATTGGTTCATAACAGGGTTGTATTAGACGGGGTTTATCCTCAGGTTGGAGTTTGGAGTTTTCATATTTTTGTGAGGTTTGGTTTGGGATCTTAAGGAAATGATATCAGAGTGTCTTGAGTTTGGATCTCAGGTCAGGTAACCCAGTATTGGTGTGGAAGTCAACGTATCCATACACTAGTACTATAAATACCTGTTTGTAGACTCATCATGTCAAGGAATTAGTTACATGAAACCAATGTTACATGCATCAAATAGGATTGGTTCTTTTAGATTTCATGTCCTTCTTGAGTCAGCTCCCCAAATATACTATTTGACCATGGTATGTCTTGATAATTTTCATGATGCTTAGACAATGAAAGTTGGCTAGGATACCAATATAGGATTATGATAATGACTTGTTGATCAATTATGACTCGTTTTAGAAACCCATTCATGAGTTTTTTCCTCCTGGTAAGAAAATTTCAATGCTACCACCTATTGAGAAGATGATAGTTATAGTAGGTCAGGATGACAATGTTCCCAGGATTAACACAGTATGTGAGATCCAACGATAGAGACTACTAAGGTTTCAAATTAATCCAAGCCCTCATGTAGTGTAAGATTGGGACTAGGTGGTGGTTCGAGATTCTAGGCTTCTTTAGACCCTAACTGATCAGATGGTTTTACTTGTATATAGTCTTCTTCATAGAGCAGTCGGGCGCTAGTTCAGTCTAGTTATCCAAATTCACAATTAGGTGACCCTAACTTGGGGAATATATGAGCATCTCTTCAGATAGGGGTACTTTACAATAACCTCATGAGTAACCATGGTTTAACTAAATGTGGTGGATTATGTTATCCGCCTTGTGTGGGACCCCTCCTGGTGAGATGGTGGCCCTAACACTTAGACTTATTAAGGGTCATATAGGGTGTTGATGGATCCTAGTATTGTTGATGTGTGATATAGATTCAATCATGTAAGTAATAGGAACACTTCCCCCACCAATACATGTTCTATTGTAATGTTTATTAAAACTGTGAGGCCAATTTAGTTCCACCCGAAGTGGAAAGTGTCAAAGTGTGGTGGAGGATTTCCTTTTATTTGTATGTTTGAGGTCATTTTGGTGGTTCTATGGTGTCAGTGAAAACCTTATTCATAGGTAACCAATGATAAAATGGAAGGATAGATTCAAGTAATGGAATACTATGACCAGACTACTCATGAGATAATTTGAGGTATGATCTATGCCATTTTTACTCTAGCTCCAGTACTTCTAGACATAGGAGTGAATCATTCCTTTATCTCCATATCCCTTTTTTGATAGCTAGAGCTTCCAGTTGAGTCTTTATCCTAGAAAAAATGGATAGAGGTTCCTATATGGAGTGAATCTTCTATATTACACATTTTTCAGTAGTGCGAGTTAGTGTTTGGTGAAGAGAATTTCTCATGAGACCTCTTGGTCATGGTGATGAAACCTTATGATGACATTTTAAGTATATACTAGTTTTTTACATTGTGTTCCTAGCTATACTATCATCATGGGAGAGTTAGATGCCTCTAGATAGATGGGATGAGATTTTCCTTTATAGGTGAGAGAGATCTTATAGTTGAGCGAGTGGGTCTCACAAGTAAGAAACTGTAACCCATCACCCATTGGTTGTTGAGGTTATCACTTAGTGAAGTGATCTCTTTTAGAATATATTATCTAGTGGTAATAGAGGATTATATGGATTTCTTTCCCAAAGATGTTTTGGGACTACCTCTAAGGTTGTATATTGACTTCTATATTGACTTGCACCCTAGAAATGAGCCAATATCTTCTTTATCATATCAAATATCCCCCAAAAATCTCTAAGAGATGAGGGTTAAATTGGAAGACCTTCAAGATAAGGGTTTTTATAGGCCTAGTGTGACCCATTGGGAAGCTCCAGTTTTGTTTGTGAAAATGGTGGATATGATTTTGAGGCTTTGTATTGGATAGCATCACCTGAATCAGGTAAAAATCAAGAAAAATTACCCATTATTGAGGACTGGTGACCTATTTTACCAGTTCATGAGTGTGAGTTTTTTATCAGATATCAATCTCAGATTTGGTTACATTAGTTGAGGGTTCATGAGGATGATATTGTAAATATAGAATTTTGATATTGTTTTAGACACTATGAGTTCTTGGTGATGCCTTTTGGTGTGAATGATTTCCCCGCTGTGTTCATGGCTCTTATAAACTAGATATTACAACTATAATTGGATTGATTCATAGTTTTCTTTATCAATGAAATTCTTACATACTTTGTGTATGTCACTTGTGTTTTTTACTAAAATGTCATTTTAAACTAGAAACATGCACTTTGATTCATACTAGTCACATCATGTGTTAGTTTGATGTGAGAATGATTTATACATGTCAAAAATTACTTATGTATAATTTTAATAAATTATCAAGACAATATGACCATTTTTTCTTAATTTTTAGTGAATGAAACACGTTTTGAACTAAAATGTCATTTTTAAACTAATAATGGACACTTTGAGTCATATCGAGAACACCTTGTATTAGATAGAGGTGTGGATAATTTTTACATGTTAAAAATGACTTATGAATAATTTTAAAAAAGTTTTAAAATAATTCAATTTTTTTTACTTGGTTTTGAGTATGTCACTTTTCTTTTTTGCTAAAATGTCAATTTTAAATAAAAAACACATTTTGAGTCATACCGACCACATAGTGTGTCGTATTGAGATGTGGATGATTCCTACACATCAAAAATTACTTATGGATCATTATTATAAAGTATCAAAACAATAAAAATGTTTTTTATCAGTTTTGAGAATGTCACTTGTATTTTTTACTAAAGTGTCATTTTAAATTAGAAACACACACTTTGAGTCATATCAGTCACATCATATGTCAGTTTGATGTGATACTGATTCCTACCCATCAAAAAATACTAATTAATCTTTATCCTAAATTATAAATAAAATGTGATCATGTTTTATCATTTTTCAATAAGTGACACAAGTTTTGAACTAAAATGTCAATTTTAGACTGATAACTGACACTTTGAGTCATATTAGGCACATTGTGTATCAGATTGAGTTGAGGTTGATTAATACATATCAAAAATGACTTATTTATCATTATACTAAAGTATCAGAACAATATGAATGATTTTTCATAGTTTTGAGTATGTCACTTGTCTTTTTTACTAAAATTTTAATTTTAAATAAAAAATACACACTTAGAGTCATATCAGTCACACCATGTGTCGGATTGAGGTAATTTTAATTCATGTACATAAAAAATGACTTGTGGATTTTTTTCCTAAATTATAAATATAATATTAATGTGTTTTCTTGGTTTTGAGTATGTCACTTTTTCTTTTTACTAAAATGTCATTTTAAACTGGAAACACACACTTTGAGTCATACTGGTCGCATCATGTGTCAATTTGACATGAGACTAATACCTATATTTCAAAAATTACTTATGAATAATTTTCATAAATTATCAAGAAAATCTGAGATTTTTTCTTGGTTTTTAGTGAGTGACACATGTTTTGAATGAAAATGTCAATTTTAAACTGATAATGGAAACTTTGAGTCATTCTAGGCACACCATGTATAAGATTGAGTTAATAATGATTTATAAACATCAAAAATTAATTGTAGATAGTTTTCATAAAGTATAAAAACAATAAAAATGTGTTTACTTAGTTTTGAGTATATCACTTTTCTTTTTTACTAAAATGTCAATTTAAAATAAAAAAAACATACTTAGAGTCATACTAGACACACCATGCATCGAATTGAGGTGTGGATGATTCCTACACATAAAAAAATTATGGATTTTTTTCCTAAATTATCACAAAAAATATTAATTTGTTTGCTCAATTTTGAGTATGTGATATGTGTTTTGAACTAAAATTTAAATTATAAACTAAAAACATACAGTTTGAGTCATATTGAACTCGTTGGGTATTGGATTGAGGTGTGGATGATTGATTATGTGATCTATATTTTTACTTCAATTATCTATAAAAATCCAAAAAAGAGATAACATGTTCCATTATTATGGAAGAGGAAACCTCATGTTGCCTCAAACACTTCACATTTTAGGCAGCATGGGGTTTTTTATTCTATCAAAAAGGAACATGTTCTTTCTTTTCTATTTTTTTGAAGATATTTCAAATAAAAATATGAATTCCTAAAATATTTTAAAAAAAACTAAGTATTATATAAAAATGATAAGAAACTTAACTTACAAATAATAGATAAAATAATGACACAATTAATTAAATGAGTAGTATGAATTCAACTTTTCATGATGGTTGTATACATTATTGACCCATTTCATTATTATCATTATCTCATTTTTTGCATCAAAATCCAATCTCTCATGAGCACGAGCAGCTTCAAATAAACCACCCCAACCTGAGAAAAATAATCCACCTGTATAAGAAAAAAATTCTTATGTTGTTAATACTATAAATAAATAAATTAAACATAAATATAAAACAATACATTAAAAATGTCAATTTTAAATTGAAGTGCATGATCATAGTACATGAGTGAATCATCCTTGTTGATGAAATCATTTCTTCATGATATCTTTGAAAATTAATAAACTAAGTATTAGATAAAAATTATGAGGAAATTAACTAAAAAAAGTAGATAAAATTATGATAAAATCAACTAAATAAGTAGTAAGAAGTCACATCTTCATGATATATGTGTAAATTCTGACATTGGGTGTATTTCCCAGTCATTTCTAAACAAATCTATTTTCTCTTATGAATATGAGGCCTTTCGACATTCATATTAGTAATGGAAAAATATAAATACATAAAAGATTAATAAATATTTTAAATGGGATAGTAATTATCTTCAAAAATAACTCTTCTAGGATGATAATTTTTTGATTGTATATGATATCTCTCATAAATTTGAAAACATAATAGCC
This sequence comes from Viscum album, assembly GCA_963277665.1. NCBI lineage: Eukaryota > Viridiplantae > Streptophyta > Magnoliopsida > Santalales > Viscaceae > Viscum > Viscum album. The sequence goes on along the minus strand of OY728141.1, from coordinate 1,582,315,395 downwards.
AAAATCTTTTCCATTGTCTTGTTTTGAACATTGAATTTGCATTGATAAAAATAAGTAATTTGTTTTGATATGTGTTTTGATAGTAAAATATTATTATATATACCCTAATACTTATCCACTTGTAGAAGTTGATGGGATCCTTATATGCATGGACTATCCTCATGTCATGATTTTCACAATATTTAAACATTGCCCTATCATAAAAAAATTTCATTAAAACATAATATAAAATATATAACTTGAATTTTAGTTCTAAAATGTTGGATGTAGTGTATTTAAAATTGAAAAACTTCATCATGTGTGGTTGATTTTTTGGGTATCCATGCAGTGAATCCAAAAAATAATTCTTTAGAGTATCAAAATGGACTACAATAAGTACCAAATGATACCTAGAAAAAGGGATAATTAATTAAAGGAATGAGAATATATTTTATATGATTAAATTATCGATTTTTACCCCTGTATTTTTGGTAATAATAAGAGTCTATCATCCATAAGTTTTCTTTCAAACTTTACGGCTAGTTTTACCACTATTTCATCAATTTTAGTTGATTCCATTTTGGTTTGGTCTGTAGAAGTGACATGAGGACTAATGAGTCTATATTTATGTTCCCAGGGTTTTCCCTTCAAATAATATTGATATATACACCTATAAAAATATTAATTTGATTTAGTCATAATTAATATAATATATCAGATATTGGAAAAACAAATCATGAAAACACACCTCATGTATACATTTACAACTGAGACTCCTAGCCATTCATAATTGAGAATTTCATTTAAATTATAAATAAAAATGAATCCTAAAATAGCCTCTCAGTACATTTGTTCTTAAAAATCAACGATGTGATCACTACCACTTTGTAACTTTGTATCATCATGAACCTTCAATGTTAGTAAATGCAGATATTAAACGGGTGGGGTAAAGGTGCTTTGTGAATATCTTTTCAATTGCTCATAAGATCCTTTAGATCATTTAGATTTAACCTTTAATTTCACCCCTTCCTGTTGTCCATATATAATAAAATTAATCAGTTTAAACCTTTTTCTATTAATTGTTAAAGTTTTAACATGAAAAGTAAATTGGAAATGAATACCTCCTTATTGACATTTTTTTACAAGATCTGACAGCCATACTATGAATGTTAAAATAGCTTTCTCAACTGTATGAATATTTGAGTCATCAAGTGGAACAGGTATCTCATCACTCAACTCATGTGCTATGTTAATATTCACTCTCACATAAACCATTGGAATTTGTCTGTTATGTAGAGTGTTTTAGGATATTGAATATGATATCCCTTACAATAAGGAAATGTGTGGATGTTGATAGATAGAAATCATAGTCATTTCTACCCTATAGAATATCAGTACAGGAAAGGTATTAGTGTATTCCTGATTAACATTTCACATAAACAATTATGAGAATATTTATTACCTCATCTAAGATAGCTCTTTGAGGGGAATGTCTCTCCTCAAAGATGGTGGGGGTGGGAGGATCTTCACGCAGTGGCTGTTCTTGAGTTGTTTCTTCTCTTTACTTTCCCCCATAACATTTTCTAGAAACTCAAACTGCAAATGAAATTTTTCTTTAAGGGTAGATAATTGTTCCTACATCTCTTCCATGTGTTTATCTTTATCCCCCTATTATTTTATTTTCTCAAAATATGTTCAGGGTGTCACCCCAAAACTCACACCTCTAATGAAGTCATACTGTTATGGCCGCTTCAAGGCCACTAATAGTAGTTGTTCATATGGTATAGTTGTTGATGATTCATATGTCTAATTCAAAGATAAAATATAGGAAAATAAGTAGTCACTATTATTTAATAGTGATTTAAAGTAAAACAAATTTTTATTATGTCATACTTACACATGTTTCCCACACTTTTTATGTGTTTTCATCTATTATTATCCCATCTTTATTTACACATACCTCCTTCCATAGCACATGACATAGGATGGAAGTGTATTTGGATTTGGATTCATCTATATGCATATAAATAGAGGATCATAATTATTTTTTTGTCTCGTATCACATAAAAGTATTACAATAGATTAAAAATTTGTACCGATTTTTTCAAGTGAAGCATACCCCATCCTTGATTTTTGGTAGGGTACATTGGTTTTGCTACCCATTGCTTATTTTCATCACTTAGTTACTATTTCATAAATGAAAAATTCTTAATCAAAGTGATTAATACATGTATTATCAAACAATGTATTACTAGCCACAATATACCTGAAAATATATCTCCTCACAATGGCCAGTAAATGCATCCCACACTTCTTGGATTATCACATGTGAATACATATTTAGTGGGTGCAGGTTTATTTTCCCTTCAGTATATTTGAGATGAAATTTCATTAGAATTGTGTGAAAACCTCTATGAGACTTTCCAGAAAGAATTAATACAAAATTCTTGTGGGATTCATCTGTTATAAATGCACTCTAAAAGGTATAATGAAGAGTAATTCAATGTTTCATTATTTTATTTTTCAGTGAAATAAATAATGGATATCATAATGTTACCCTAATCTCTTCCAAAATTAGTGTCTTAATCATGGGAACAACATGGTTCCACGAATCTACATCAATCGAAACGTGTTTCTAAGTGATGATCCCAATGAAACTATTGAACATGGCCTTGTTGGGGTAAACAAGCTGGTTGTGTTCATTCCATACGACCTCAAATTTGATGTCTTTGTTTCTTGCCTTAACAATTTTTGCAAACATCGTCACACTACGGTGATCCTATTTTTTATAGGACATTGGTTCTTCACAATCTACCATTTCCTTAGGTTTAACATCATCAATATGATATTATCCTAGAATGGTAGCATCGGCATGTACAGAAGGTCATTGTTCCTCTACACTAGGAGTAGCAGCAGGTTGAGAAACTTGTTGTTCCTCTAGATTGGAAGCATCAACGCATGAAAAAGTCATTATCTATAGAATTGGTTCAACATTTAATTTAGATTATGTAAATACACTAGTGAATATATAATAAGAAGAGGTAATGCAATGTATATTACAAAAAATATATAACCAGATTATTGAAATATTTTTTTAAAGGTTGAAGGTATTTGACCCCTTTATAGAGTGTTAAAATTCCTTCATTGTGATCTCCTCTAACATACAAGAACTCATCTACATTGGTACCACTATGAAATGATTGTGATGTCTCAATAAAAGGGTCATCCCCGGTTGAATTTTCATTGGAACCTTCTGTGGTTTTGTTCGATAACAAAACAATTGACCACTTTTGGTTTGTGGGATATGGAACATAAAATACATGTACTTCTTGTGATACCATTATAAATGGTTTTTCTTTATACCCTTACTTACTAAAATCCACTTTTATGAATCCCAATTCATCTATTTTAATATCACTTTTGTTATCAACCCAATTTCATTAAAAAATCATCACTTGGAATGTTGTATAATCAAACTCATATATTTTTTTGATGATGCCAAAGTACAAAATATTATCATAAATTATATTTTTGTCCTTGGTACTAGATACATGCATTGATTCAGCCATAAGTGTAACTCCTCTATTTTTAATGGTATTTCCTTCATCGTGTTAATTTTTATAGAGCGTATAGCCATTAATTACATAACCATTATAAGATAATACATTCACACTTGTTCCTATGGCTAGCCATTGAAGTCATTTTGAAATTGAATCCATATTTTCATCTAACTCCTTAAAAATGTGGTCTTGAAACCATCCTATAAACCATTGATTATGTGTATTTGATATCCAAATTTCAGCCCTTGATAGATATAAATGACTAAGAATTTATTTGTGGGTTTTAGCATATGGTGCAACCTCTAAACTATTATGCAAAACATAAAGGTGGGTCAGCTCCTGATCTGTAATATTGATTGTGACAACATATATTCCAAAAATTACTTTACTCACAAGCTTCCCATTGTGATGATATTTTCATAGACTAATTCTTTCCACACCATACCTTTAATTGGTATAGAATTCAATAGCTTCCTCAACAATACATCACTCCATAATACAACCCTCTAGAAAAATTAGATTTTTGACATACTCTTTAAAAATATTCATATACCATTCAATGGGGTACATCCATATATAATTTATAGGACCACATAGTCAAATCTCTCTTACCAAGTGAACCATCAAGTGAAACGTCATATCAAAGAATTCCAGCGGGAATAACATTTCCAATTTTCATAATATGACATAAATTTCCTTTTCCATGGTTGGAAATTTCATTGGATTTATAAATTTTTTACATATATCTTTGAAAAGGAAACTGATCATGGTTAATTTATGATGAATATTCTTGAGAAAAATGCAATGTAAATCTATAGGCATTAGATCTTACATCAAAACATGATAGTCATGTGATTTCAGAACCTTTAACTTTAAATCAGTTATTGACATGATTTTCTTGATATTTGATGAATACCCCTCTAGAATATTTACATTATTCAAAAAGTTAAAAAAATTAATATATATCCTTCTTAGAAATAGTGTAAGAAAATAAAGGAAGAAATGTATGGTTTTAACTCTTCACTAGTGTTAACTCTTCTTGTATTCCCATGTCAATAATGTCTAACCTAGCCTTAATTCCATAGTTTGTTTTTTCAAGTATATTTAGTAATGTTCCAATGACACTATCACACACATTTTTTCAACATGCATAACATCAAGAAAATGTATGACGTACAGACAATTCTAATATGGTAATTCAAAAAAAATTATTTTCTCAATTTGTTTTTGTAAGGTTTTTTAAAAAAGGTTTATCAAAAGTAGTGTTTGTATCTTTTACTTTCTTAAATAGTTTATCACCTATTAGTGGATATGGTTTTGTACATTTTTCTGAACTCCCATCGAATGATGTCATCTCAGATCGGTACTTATTTCATCAAGGTAGAAATCTCAGATATCCTAGAAACACAATCTTAAATGAATGTTTCAACCTAATTTATTGTGTACCATGTTTACAAATAGGACACCCTTTAGTTCCTTTAATTATATATATTAAAAAAAATTCATAAGTAGAAAAGTCATTTATCATCCTGTAAAACATGACTCTCAATATGAAATCTTCATTTATATAAGTATCATACAACGTAATAACTGAATCCCACAATAATTTTGAATCTTTGATCAATGGATTAAAACAAACATAAATATCATTAATTGATTATTTTGGTCCTGATATAATCATAGATAACATAATTTTTTTTAATTTCATACATAACCACAGTGGAAATTTATAATTTTCCAACATAATTGGTCATGTACTGTGAGTGATGCTTTGAAAACCAAAAGAATTCACTATATCTATAGATAGCGCAATTCAAAGTTTTCTCATCTTATTTTCAAATTCAAGATAACCCTTATCAATTCTCTTCTATTGAAGAGATTCTATTGGGTGATGAAGTTTATTATCTTTATTTATTGTATATGTGTGCCATGACAATTTCATTTCTGTCCTCTCACTTCCATATAGGCGCCTAAATCTTGGAATGATTGTAAAGTACCATACAATGTTTTTAGAACCCAATTACTCTTTTGTGTATCATGAAGTTCCACACTTTGGGAATTTTTTAAGTGATTTTTGGTCCTTTAGAAACAGTATACAGTCATTTGGACAGGAATGTGTTCTTTCAGAGATCATGTCCATTGAATGTAGCATTCATTTAGTGTCACATTTTTGGTTAGGAAGCTCGTTGTCTTCTGGGGGCATATCATTCAAGAGAGTAAGCAGTTCAGTAAAACTATTTTTACTCCATCCATTACTAGATTTTAAATTATACAGTTTTATTATGGCTAAAAATGTTGTATATTTAGTACAACCGGCATACAATGTCGTCTTTTCACAACTCTTGAACTTCACAAAAAAAATTCGACAATCATAAAGTTTATCTTCAACTACCATTGTAATTTCCTCAATTCTATATTCATCATCATTCACACCTATAATCACATCCTTGGTACAGTCTTCTTTCTATATCCATGCTTGTAATCATATCAGATGATCTATTAAATGTAGTGTTATCCTATTCACTAGATGCATTCACTTTTTCCATGTGTTTACTCCAACATTTATAACTTTAATCTATTTCATGACAGATCAAGTGTTCTTCCAACTCCTTTGAACTAATTAGTCTTGAATAACAATAGTGTAAAAATGGAAAAAATGATTTGAGAAGGGTCATATGCATGATATTTTTCAAACTTGATGAACTATTTCACCCCATATTCATACTCTTTTTTCATATGATTTCCATACATCCATTTTTTATTCATATCCATCCTATTTTATTCAGTAATATTAATATTTAATAAAATAAATAAATGCTCAAAAAGTTTCCTTTCAATTAAGGGGAATCCAACATTTTAATGTTTTAAATAATTTTATCATGCTTTAAAGGAAATGGGTAATTGAATTTAAGAAAATAATTACTCTACTTGAGGTAGGTGTTATCCTCTGAATTCGTCCACAATGATCATTGGTACTTGGTATGGGATGACTACTGCTTAGGGTAATTCAAGAAACATAGGTTCATGTCCAAAAGATATGGGGGACGAGTCTTAAGAAAAAAATAAAATAATAACTATTTAGGAGATGATGTTGGTGAGGATGATAGTTGTATCATTAAATCTAAATGTTCTTGGGCTAAGATAGGAATTGTAGTTTCAACATTCAAATAAAGACTTCAATTACTCTATGAAAAGGAAAAGGATTTTGGTCTCAGAACTGAATTTAAGTAGCACTTAGCTTCCTGTGAGCCCAAGGTTTCAAGAGTGAGTTCATGATGGATATCTTATGGGTTGGATGGATTTAGTGTAATTCCCTTACCATTGTGTTATTATCAATATATATTATGTAGGAGGTGATATTTTGTGTATCTAGGAGGTATCTTAAAGTTAATATGATCATATAAATATAGATACAACCCTTTGTCCTTACACATGTTTTCATTTATAAATATAGATACCACTCATCTCATTGATAGAGCATATTACATTATAAAAAAAACAATTAATCTATTCACTCTAATTTAAAATCACAAAACTCCATTTTAAATTCAATGTGAAATTTAAAATATCATTTATTTAGATCATCATTGAAATCAAAAATATCATCCTCATTCTGAAACATCATAGAAATCCAATTTATTAACTTTTAAACCAATCATTTACCATTAAAATCACATTTACATCATAAAAAATAGACTAAAATATGGCTATTGAATATAATAATGGAAATATAAAAAAATAAAAGCTATATTATTTGAAAACCATTTTCATAATAGAAAATACAGCTATTTAATATAATAATCATTTCACAAATAATAAAATAAATTATTATATTTTTTAAAATATATTCAACGCTGAAAACACCCATCAAATTTGAAATCAATAACCATAAAAAGAAGGAAATCATCTTCAAGTATTACCTCTACCATTACAAAACCCAACAATAAACAATCTTATTACTAGTTCTATTGGTTTCTACCTTTTCCCCAACTGGAGAACTAACATAGTTTCTCATCCCATGTCCTCTAATTTTTATTAATATCAACCCTTAGAATCTAACACCAAATCAAAGAGAAGATGTAGTTGTGAAGGACACCCCTAATTTAAACCATGCAGGTGATGTTGGATTCATAGTAGGTTTAGAATTTGAAATGGGGTTAAACATTAATTCACCTTTTTTGTGGTATATGTATAACTAAACTTGAAATTTAATTTAAAATCATTAATTTCATAATCATATTTTAAAAGAAAAGAAAACTTATCAAAATTTATAAGGAGACCAAGAGATCTTGGTATGGCCATTTTTCTAGGGTATTGGTAGAGATTGATTTTCCTTATGATCTTATTAAAAAAATTCTTGGTTTTAGGTGAATTCAAGTTAGAACTATTGATTTAATTCGAGTGGATGTCTAATTTTTGTTTCATTTGATTGTATATTAGACACTCTCATGTGTAATGTCGTAAGATCATGAAATGTTCTCATTGTAAGAAATCAGGCCATGATTTTGTTTAATGAAATATTAAGTGGTCAATCAGTGAGGATCGTATGGTGGGGCATCCTAGTCCATAAGGATGGGGCTACCCCTGCTATTAATGATCATACTGTAGGGAGTAATTCCTTTATTGATGTGGTCAAATAAGGGGTGGAGGATTCTAGTTCAGGAGATCCTTCTATGATGGGAAAGGCCCTCCATGGTGTGATTCCTCTGAAGGTTCATGTTAATATGTCTTGACATAACTCTCTAGCATAGGTAATTGTTGTTTCTATTTTTCAAGACATTAGCAGACTCGAAGGCATCATAGGCTGACATTACTGCTAATAAGGAGGACTAGTTTGATTATGTGGTTGTTGTTCAAGAGGAATTTGACATTGACATGAGGCAATAATTGTTATTTTCTTCTAAAATAAAGGGGAAGACTAGGGTGGTTGATGATGAGGAATTCTAGTTGGTCATGACTAGAAATCCCAAGGCTCCTCTAATTGGGCATTCAACTATTTAGATTGAAGGGTATGAATGGGAGCAGGTGATCACTATGGATCCAAAAGATGTCTAGGTAGAAATGTCTAAAAAGGATATTGTGGGATCAAATATGGTTGGGACCCCAATTAATTTTTAAAAATAGGGAAATGATTGAGGAAGCCGACACGCTGGGAGTTGACCCACTTAACAAGTCTTTGTAGGTTTCTACCTTACAAGTTGAGCAGCCAATTAACACGTGTAGAAGTTTTGATGGTTATGAGAATGTGGTGTGGTATTATCCATCCCATTTTACTGATTTAATAAAAAATGAATGTGTCTCCTTTGGCAATCCCTCAGATGAAGAATGTGAGATTTCACAGGTAAAAAACTCTAGTATCATAACTCCAAAGGACTAGGAAGGTGAAAGGATCATTACAATCCTCAGTAAGAAATTAGAAAAATGGTATTTCCCGTAACTTGAAGTCATTTTCTCAATAATGGATTTGGTGGTTTTTGGTTTCAATGACTATATAGCAGTACGAAAGTTGTTATCCATAAACATTGAAGATGGATTCTGATCCAATCCAAAAATGGATTTTTGGGATTTACCTTGAAAATCTAGGATCTTCTCCACTCTGTAGGGTTCATCTGAATCGTCATCAGATGAAGAATTTGAGGCCCCGTAAAGGGTCAAGACATGGTGGAGAGGTCAACACCCAAAAGGCAAAGGATTTTATCCTAGGAATTTGGGATCCAGAATGACTTAAATGGATTGTCTTATTTGTTCATTCTATTGTGGGCATTTTATGCCTTGTTGACTTGCTTCCTTCTTTACTTGTACGTTTTCATTTTATTAATAAATTTTGGGGTCATGGGTTAGGTTTCCAAATCCATGGCTAAGTCGTTTGGATAAAAGCATACATCCAACTTTTATCTGTTACGATTTAAAGCATAAAATATTACATATAATAAAATAACTCTTAATTAGACAAATGAATTTGTTGAAAAAATAATAATCATGTTACAAAATTATAAAAATAAAAATGTATAATTTATAGAAATAAAATTTATTAACGTATAAAATTATTAAACTATTAATAAATTAAAAAGAGTATACAAGTATAAAAGTATAAATTACAAATGTATATATATTTATATTAGTATATAAAATTATAGATGTATGTAGAAGTATAAAACTATATATAATTTATAAAAGAATATATATATATTAAAAAATATACATAATTTATAAATGTATATAAATTTATAAAACTATATAAAAGTACATATATGTTATAAAATTATACATAATTTATAGAAGTATATAGTTCTACAAATTTATAATGGTGTAAAATTAAAATATATAAAAGTAAAATTTATTAAAGTTTAAATGTATAATAATTTATAATGAATAAAAGTATAATTTTATATTAATTTATAAATCTAGAAAACTATAAAAGTATAAATAATTAATAAAATTGTATATTTAAACTATATATGTATAATATGATATACTATAAAATTTATAAAATTATATAAATTTATAAATAAATAAAACTATAAAAGTGTAAATATTTAATAAAAAATATTATTAAATTATAGTAATATAATATGATATACTATAAAATTTGTAAAAGTATATAAATTTAAAAACATATAAAACTATAAAATTATAAATGTTTAATAAAAGTTTATATATAAATTATATAAATATAATAATATATACTCTATAATTTATAGATGTATATATAAGTATAAAAAATTATATCTAAAAGTATAAATATTACAAATTATACTTATAAAAAATTACAAATTTATATTTATTATTATTTATAAATTTATAAAAGTGATCATTGGTGTTAATAAAACTAAATGAAAACCCTAATTTATATCCTAAATAAAACCCATTTTTGAAAGACAAAAAAAATAATTTGAAAATAATTAAACATATTGATAATAATATATAGAACATCACTCTGTCAATTACCAAATAACAAAAGAAAACACCACATGCATCATTGACACTCATGAACTATTCACATTTAATTATGAAACTAAAATTACTGTGCAACGAATGTAACCAACAACTCCCTCAAATCATTGCACACACAAACCACAGACTAATATCATACATAATATCTACAGAGAACATAAGAACCCCAATCCTGAACCCTAGAGAAAAAGAATATGTGTATCGTGTTTAGAGGTAGGTAGTTTTAGGTATTAGTTGTGTGTGGGTGAGTGTTAGGTTGTTGCTAAGGAGATGAATCCATAGAAAATGATGGTGGTGGTTGATATGTTGATCATGTACAACAGGGATGGTTTTTTTGGGGGTTATTTGTTTGGTTTGTTGAGAAGAAGTGAAGATGCGTGGGTTCGGCAAGGTGCGATTGAAGAAATGAGTGTTGTTAGTGGTGCAAACATGATAAATCGGTACATACCTTAGATTTGGAGAGATCAATTCATCGAGAAAGTCAACTGGCAGCAGTAGTAGGGTTTGACAACAACAGTGATAGTGGCGATAGGAGTCTGGTTCCGCAAAAGCTTGCAGGCGCAAGTGGTGGCAGCACTCTATTAGGATTCCTTTTATAAGAACTCATAAGACTTTTATCAACGCTTTCAAAAAAGCATTGATAAAGAGTAGTTTTATCAGTGCTCATAAAGATCTAATCTTAATAATATATTTATATTATTATATATATTTATAAAATTATAAATATAATATATATATATATATATATATTAATTTGTAATTATAATTATAAATTAATATATTTATAAATATTTATATATATTTATATATATTTATAAATATATTTATATAATTATATATATTTATAAAATTATAAATATAATAAATATATATATATATTAGGTGCTTGGAGGTACAATTACATCAAACACATACACCTCACACACAGACCAGAAAGGCAGACCATGTCTGTCACGACCCGTCCCCTGGGGCCTGTATCGTGACTACCTCAAGCTCGCCTTTCATAGGTCAGGGGCTGGCGACTAGCACCAAAGGCGTAACTCCCTAAAATCTAGAACGGCATTGCCTTTATAAAATGTAAACACACACAACCAGAGAACAAGTGGAATCAAACACTAAGTAAAGCAGTATAACAAGCGTGCTGAAAGTACAAAGGGGCCGGAAATACAAGCCCAACAGAAAGGTACAGCTACAACTGAAAGAAAGTACAACTGAAAAGACAAACAACTGAATGGTGAAGCAGCTCTTGGATCGTCCTCCGGGTTCCTACCTGAAGAGTAGGTACAGATGTCCTCCTCAGCACTCTGCGTCTATCGGTCCGCTCCATGTGCCGTCACGCTGAGTGTCCACCTCCGGGTACCGTCCAGTCCTCATACACTCTGCCTCGATCAGCGATGTCTGTCGTCTGCATCCAACACAACGAGATGCGGGCATAGCCCATTCAGGGGTGAGTATAACGATACTCGGTAGGGACCTCGAGACCATCAAGGTCTCACTAAATCCAACAAGGATAAACCACAAAGAAAGATCTCAATAGATAACATTTACCTAGGTATATGCTCATACATATACCTGAATTATCAAGTAACGCATCTCAATCATGAGGAAAACACAAAGGTCATTGACTCAGCTCAAACCAGGATATTCATTATCGAAATCACAACTACTGGAGAACTCCTCTTCTGTCGAGTACAGTGGCCCTGTCGTGATTCTGAGGCGCTACTCACTAACCTTAGACTGCTAAGGTACTCCTCCTGTCGAGTATCGTGGGTCTGCTGCCAAACCAGGCACTTCTCCGCTATGGGTCTGCCGCCAAACCGGGTGCTCCCCCTAATAGCTGTCAGATGTACTTCTTATGTCGAGTACCGTGGGTTTGCTTCCAAACCAGGCACTCCGTCCATCGTGGGTCTGCCGCCAAACTGGGCGCTTCATCCACTGGGCTAGTCGAATCACTCCGAGTCGAATCACTCCGAGTCGAATCGGTCAAGCAGTCTTCAGGTCTACAGCTACTAGGTCTCCGCACTCTGTCTGCTCGTCTCCGAGAGGATCCACTCCACGAGCTACTGGTCGATACTCTAAGTGTCACGAAGTCTCACGTAGAAGTATCACAAATTACCGTCTCGTCATAGGGGTCTCAACGCAACAGATGGCGCGTCAATCGGACGTCCAGGCTGTGAGTTATTAGGCTTGTTGTCCCGGGGGCCCGGTTGGTTTCGTGTACGAACCAACCCAACCATATCTCAATTGTACCCCGAACTCCCATGGGGTATACTCAAAGGGACGGTTTCTCAAAGAGATTACAAGCGTCGTTGTCGGTTCTCCAAACGGACGTCCGGTCTGAGAGTTATTGGTTTTTTCGTTCCAGGGGCCCGGTTGGTTTTTAAGCTAAAACCAACCTGACCATACTCCAATCTCATCTGAACCCTATTTGGAGTATACCAAAAGGACCGTATCGTCAAGAGGAATCCAACGTAGTTGACAACACATCAATCGGACGTCCGGTCCTTAAGTTATAAGCGTTTCCGTTCTGAGGGCCCGATTGGTTTCGGGTTTGAACCAACCTGTCCATACCCAAACTTCACCAAAACCTTGATTATAATATACTGAAACGACCGTTTCGATATGAGGAATCCTAATAAACTGACGGTGCATCGATCGTAGGTCCGTAGCTCATGTTATGGGCGTTTAACCGAAAAAGGTCCCAAAAAGGGGGGTCTGGGCCCGGTCTAACCCGGCCCAACCCACCCTGGGTCGGCCCGAACTGGGTTGACCCAACCCAGGTCTGGGTCCGGACCGGCTAAACGCGGCCCGGACCCAATGATGGGGGATGAGAGATACAAAATACACTCACAATGATGGGGGATGAGAGATACAATTTCGATGGTGGGGGTGTATGGAAGAGGGTTGCAAATACGTGATCAAAGAAAATAATGTGTTAATTAAATTAATATAACGTGTTAAATAGATGCTTTTTATCCCCAATGTCATGATGGTAGACTTTATAAAGCATATATTTATTATGATTTAAATTAATATAATGAGTTAATTAATGTGTATCTATGTTATTATTAATCGTGCATTTAATTATGATATATTTTATTTGATTAGATAATCCAACATTTAATATTCAATTAAATATTTAATATAAATTAGTTTCTTCAATATTTAATTTGATTTAAATTAATAGAATATATTGATGAAAGCATGTCTCTATTATTGTAAATTAAATATCCTCAAATCAACCATGGTAAATGTTATTTAAACAATTCATGTATTGAATATTCAATCAAATGTTTAATATCAATCAATTAAGTCAACATTTGATTCAATGACAATTAATCATATCTATATTATTATTAACTAATTAACTTATATTCAACTATGACAGACATTATTTAATTAAACAATCCAACTATTAAACATTCAATTTAATATTTATTCTCAATTAATTGAGCCAACATCTAATTCCACTATATTCAAACTCTCTCACAAATAATATTAACTTGTAATGTTCATTCTAACAACAAAAAAATACCCACAACATAGAAGATACGGTGGGGTGGGGAGACACAACGAGAGAGACAATTTCTACCGGGGATGAGGGGTGAAGATGGAATAAGGTTGGGAGAACACAACAAAGGAAAGTGTACATGTGTGGTGGAGATCCTATATAACATATATATATGATATGATTTAAATTAATATAACATATTAATTAAAGAATATCTCTATTTATTGTTGATTGAATATACTATAATTAACTATGATAGATATTATTTTATCTAATAATTCAGGTATCAGATATTAAATTGAATATTTAATACCAATTAACTGAGAAGAAAGAGTGGGGTGGGGTAACATGATGAAGATCACATATATAACATTTTTTTGTTTTAAATTAATATAATATATTAATTAAAACATCTACAATGACATTAATTAAATTTAATTATTATAAATATTATTTAATGAAATAATCCAACCATTGAACATTCGATTAAATATATGATCCCAATTTTAATTATATGAAACCCTTCGGACGGACAGGAAAGCACGACAAAGAAAATTTATGCATTTTATCTAAACCTCGACTCATTTGATTTTTCAAAACCAAATATATTTATAATTTGTTTATTTTTTAAAATAATAACTTTAACCATATCATATGATATTTTGAAATACTCATTGAATTATCAAAATTCATTTAGTTATTCATTTATAATTTTAAAATTTTAAAATTCATTTATAAATTTAAAATGAATGGGTTGCAAATAAAATACATATATTTTATAATTTTATTATCATTTAAAATATACAGTTAATGAATTAATAATAATTAAGTTAATTGGATTCGTATTCATAATTAATTTATAATTCTAATATGAATTGAACCCAACTATTATTTAAAAATTTGCAGTTAATAAATTAATAATAATTTATTTAATTGGGTTTGAGGACATGGTTCCATCAGATGCATCGTCGACGAGGGTCGCGGCAGTCGGTCGGGAAGGATCGGCGAACGACGCTCCAATTGCAGAAGTTGCGAACATGGTTCCATCTAACATCATATGTCTATTATCATTAATTATATGTCATGTATTTAATAATTATATATATTATTTAATTAAATAATTCAACTATTGAACATTCAGTTAAATATTTGATCCTAATTAATTGAGTCAACATTAGATTTAATTATATGAAAACTCTTTGAACAAACAATCTTACGATACTAATGCGATAGAAAATTTTTGACCTTATTTGGTTTTGTAAAACCAAACTTTATTTTTTAAAATCAATGACTTTAACCTTGCATTATTATATTTTCAAACTCATTTAATTACCAAAAACCGTTTTATTATTCATTTATAATTTCAAAATTTTAAAATTCATTTATAAATTTAAAATGGATGGATCTCAAATTATATATATATATATATATACATATATATATATATATAATTTTATTATCATTTAAATATATACTTAATAGATTAATAATAATTAATTTAATTGGATTTATATTTAGAATTGATTTATAAAACGAATATGAATTGAAGTATAAATAAATATATATATATTTTATAATTTTACTATTATTTAAAAATTTACAATTACTAAATTAATAATAATTTATTTAATTTATTTCAGGTATAGGGTACCCTACATCGACTAATCAAATCCTACCAAAATAATATACGAGCTTTTGAATTCATTATTCTAACCCTATAAAATCTCAATTAGCTGCTACATTAACCATACTTAATCAGGCAAGGTATTATCGAGCATTTGGTTAATGGATACCCATTGTTATCCTTAAACATGTATACCATATATTATTTACAAATAATTTAAATTAATATAATAAATTAATTGAAACGTATCTATATTATTCTTAATTAAATATTTTGCATTTAGTTTGTGATAAATATTATTTAATCAGACAAATTAATCCAATATAGTTTAATGTTCAATTAAATATTTAATCCCAATTAATCGTGTTAACATCTGATTCAAATATATGCAAAGCAATACGCTCATGACTAATAAAATATCACGGGGCGGTGGAACGAAATTGGTAAGAGAGACAATTTAAACTGCACATGTTTTTTATAATTAAAATTAATATTATATACAAATCAAGTCATATATATGTTATTATTAATTAAATATCTTAAAACATATTTTTAATAAATGTTATTTTATTAAATAACTATTAAATATTGCATTAAATATTTAATCTCACTCAGCTGATTCAATATTTGATTTGATTATGTGAGAACTCTTTGAAAAATGTACATGTTTTCACTCTCTCTCCTCGTAATGGTGGAGACTACATGTAACATATATCTGTTATGATTCAAATTAATATAATATACTAATTAAATTATTTCTATAATATTATTAATTGAATATCTTATATTTAATTATGATGGATATTTTTTAATTCAATAATTGAATTATTCAATAGTTTAATGAACATACATAATGTCATGTGTATATATAACATATATGCGCCCACTAAGATGTTCAACCACTATAAATTCTCAAGGTGATGATCATAAATGCAAATATAAGGCATGATAAGATACAAAAGATGGGTGAAAACATACCGGGACAGGGTTATGGTGCATGAGTTCCTAAAACGAAAGAAACCAACAACTGCAAGATTAAAAAAAACATCAAAATCATAGCAGTGTACAGTGCTCTAATCGTTTCAGTACAGTGCTCTAATCGTTTCATGATATTGTCTCCAACGTTGCCCGATGTAAGGACCAAAAGTGTGTAATGATCTCCAAATTATGCATATTCCGGATTGAATTTCAAGGCCTCCTTATATATCATGTCCTTCATCTGTGCTTTTGAGGCCTCATGCCCGAAATCAAAGAATAATTCATGGGTGTAGATCGGTTCGTCTTCTACATCATGTAGTCTAGAGAGATAAGGATGGGCCAATGCTTGTTCAACTGTAATCCTTTTAGATGGATCAAATGTCAGCATTTTTTCGATAAGATCTATAGCCAACGGTTGAATATGAGGGAACACACGAGGTAATGGCTTTCGAGGGAAGAGAGGAAGTTGTCGGATATATCTTCTTGCACTCTCATTACGCAAAAAGCCTAGGTCAGATTCAGTGGGTGTCCCAAGAAGCTCCGTCAATAAGTGGATTTGGTTCACATGATCTTTACCGGGGAACAAAGGCACTTTGTTAACCATTTCCATATAAATGCAAGCCACAGACCAAACATCAATTGCAGCTGTGTAGTCATTACTATTCAACAACAACTCAGGCGCTCGATACCATCTGGTGACTACATACTCGGTCATGAACACACACTCTGATGCGGGTCGAGCGAGTCCAAAGTCACATATTTTCAAGTCACAAGATGCATTTACCAAAATGTTGCTGGGCTTCAGGTCTCTATGAATAACATTCGCAGAATGAATGTACTTCAATCCACGAAGGATCTGGTAGAGAAAGAACTCATAGTGCTCTTCTGACAAATCTTGCTTAGAATGAATTAGTCGGTGAAGATCGGTATCCATGAGTTCCGAGACAATATACACATCACAAAATTCTTCCCTAATGGGTGGGGGAATCACATCTCTTATACCCATGACATTTTCGTGGTCCAAGCGCCCAAGGAGCATGATTTCACGGAGGGTGCGCTTCGCATCAATGGGATTATCGAAGGCGTCTGCGATTTTCTTGATCGCTACCATCTCCATCGTCTCTAAGTCAAGCATCGAGCACACAATTCCATGAGCCCCTTTGCCAATTCCGACCGGCGACTTGTACTTGGCTGTAACCTCAAACGAGTTGCCAAATATTTTGTATTGTCTATACCGCCCTCCGTGGCTTGAGACCCCCTCAAACTCTGGGATTTGTTTAGCAATGAAGTTCTGAGAAGAGTCAGCCATTGCCATGATATCTCCAATTGTAACAAGAAGAAGAAGAATAAGATGAAGTGGGGTGGAGGAACACAACGAGAGACACTATTTCAATGGGGGTAAGAGATGCTTAAAATTAGGATGGGAAAGGGAAAATTGACATTTTATTTAAATTAATATAATATGTTAATTAAATCATATATACTATCATTAATTAAATATCCTATATTAAATTACGTTGATGATTATTTAATTAGATAATTAAACCATGAAATATTCAATTCAATTAAATATTTAATTCTAATTAATGATGTCAACATTGATTGGACTATACATACATATGCTATGTTTTAAATTAATAGAATATATTCGGGTTTTATGGGGAAGAAGTACTCGTTGAGGGGCTAATTTGATTTATTAATTTCTTATATTTCGATTGTTAAAATAATTGAATATTTGTTTTTATGGTTTCAGATTTTATAAAGGATATTGAATTTTTTTATAAAATCTTTCATGTGGTTATTTGATTAATTAATTGACATTATTATTTTTTATTATCGACATTCATTTATTCGGGATCGCATATAACATATATTTTTTGTGATTTAAATTCATATAATATATTAATTAAACCATATATCGATCATCATTAATTAAATGTCATATGTTTAATTATTATAAATATTATTTAATCAAATAATTCAAGTATTGAACATTTCGATTAAATATCCAACCCAATTAATTGAATCTTTTTTATTGGAAATATAAATCCGAGAAATTGAATATTTATAATGTGCCTAAAGGGTCGAGTTTCCTGAACTTTCTATTTTTTTCGAACAGAGCCCAACTCGTCGGCCGCACGAGCTCCTCCCCATTCTCTGCCGTTTCTCCCACCTCGCTGCACCATCTTAGTCGCAGCACCCTCTCTCGTCTCATCTACTTACTCTGTTTACAGGAGAGGAGCGACAAAACGAACTACTCCCGCAACGGGCGAAATGGCCTCCATTTCAACTTCGATTTCTTCTCAATCAACGTATCAAATCACCCCTTCCAGGGTATATCAAAGTTTTCTGATATCTAGTGCGTTGTTTTTTTTCCGTGATCGTTTGATTTTTTATATTTTTTAGTGGTTTTGTAGAACCTGATTTTGCTAGTTGTCAATTTCTTCAATCATGCTATTAATCGAACTTCCCTGCATTGGAGATGTTTTCCGATTTTGCTAGTTGGTATCTAATACATTTTTGGTGTTTTCTTGAATGTCGGTATGGCAAAAAAAAAAAAAAAAAAGAAAAAAAAACTGATCATGATGCCACGCAACAGTATCTGACCACTGCGGTTCAGTTTCATCTTATTAACAGTTCTTTTGAAACTTATTTTCTTCCAAATACTAGTCTAGACTACCAACATTTTAATCAAAGGTAAATGAAGATCAAAATTTATTTATGGAAGCTTGGAAGCACGGGAAAAATAAAAAATATGCTGGCAAAAAACCCTCACCCAAATCACTCTCCAGTGCCTTAACAACTACAAATTAGGATTGAAGGCTTAAAGACACAAGTATAATCAATAAAATCACACACAAGAATAATCATTTATAGCCAGGAACAGCATAAAACAACATTCCAGTGCATTATGTTACTGTCCTAAGATGTGCCCCTGATGCCTGCAGGGGGTGGATGTTGCAATCTTTTCAAGTCTCTCATCAGTCTTTTCCTTGCTTGAGTAGACATTGCTGCCCTGGACTACAAATTTATAACTAAGAAAAAGACTAAACAAACCCCAGTTTCAGCATTCATGCATTTAGAACCCAAAACAATTGCTGATATTTCCCTAGAAAATATTATTTCATTATTTCTACCAATCCTTGTGGGATAAAAACAGGCTTTTATGCCATGAATCCTTCTTCCTGGGTGTGAGCGATGCTTTCCTAAAAAAGATAACATGTTTTTTCATTCTTCAACTTTAAAGCATTTATAATCTTAAACATGAAACATGATCCACTAGGGTCCTTCAAGCAAAGGCCTTAATGAGGGTTCAGTCATAAATATTCCAGTGTTCTTGGGTTGTGTGTTCATGATGACATTCCTCAAGTCATAAATCTAATTATTTGTATGCTTAATCTAGCTCGTGTTTTCGCTCTTTGGGATGCACCCTAGTGGTTACGCTTTTGACGGGTCTCGTGGGAGGTCTTGGGGTCAAGTCTCCCCGAGTACTTGTAGGGGTCTTAGTTGTCTTTGTTTCTTTGTAATCCCCCTCCCCAAAATGTTGTAATCTAGCTTGTGTTTTAGGTTGCTTCTATTTTCATCAAGTTAGAGGATTGTTGTTTGCTTAATTAATCATAATTGTGTTTTCCATGAATGAATGAATTGGATTTGATCGCCGTCAATGCCTTAGGAAAATTCCATTGTGTTGGGTTGGAGTTTAACATAGGCACCCTTAGGGAGGGCCATATTTTTTTAATTGCACAACATAAAACACAAACTCACATTGCCTTAGGAAAAGTTGGGTACTTTAGCCTTCAATCTTGTCCTAAACCTTCAGGGTTATTTTTTTACTCTTTTGAATTTGAATTTCTCCATGCTTACGATGTGTTGTCTCAGGGTTAACTATTTTCATGGTGTGATTCACTCGAACATCTTTTGTGACATCATGGTATGAGTTTTTAAAGGTTCATGAAATTGTTTCTTTGCTTTGATACATAAAGAACTAGAACAAATAGCTTTACACCTTGGAATCTCACATAAAGCCCTGAATTTGACCACGACATATAGAATCCAGTTTCAACGATGATGGTACTTTTTCTAGTTGCGGATTTTTTTTTCTTTTCTCATTGGATGTTCTTGTAATTTCAAGATGCTGGATATATCTGGAAACATCTGCTTTCTACTACATTGAATCTTTGAAAATTGAGCTAAAAATTTGTGATAGCGGATTCAATTTTTTCTCGCCTGCAAGTCTTTGCTCTGCTTTTGAGGAGAAGGAAACTGGACTATATCACTCTAGTATTTGAATTGACCTTCAATTGATATCCAACATTGTAATCTTATTGCTTATTAATTCAACTAATTAGCAACATTGTTCTCCCTCAGTTGCTTTCTTGTATTACAGTTTTCTGATGGATATGGATATCATGGGACATCATTTGAGAAAATGTATCGATGCCATCCTCCATCTTTTATTTACAAGGTTAAAGTTCCTTTCTTTGCTGTAGTTACTTCATCCCTTTGATTTGTGATTTACTGGTTCATCATAGGCGTTCCTTTCACCACTTTTACCAACATGCTTGAAAGATTCTTTCGGTGGGTGGGGTTATGGTTAAATTTTTAACTTCTTGTCACAGATCAACTCTCATAATTTATGTGAAAATATGGTTCGAGATATATTCAATTGGTGATTTGGATGATTATTAGACATACTTATTTTACAATTTAAGAGCCAGATTTTTAAGGTTAAACCTTTTTTCCCCCTTTCAAAATACCTCTTATCTTAATTTTTTGTGTATCTGTTCAAGATTTTTTTTCGAAGTAGAATCTTAAATAAAAAACACTTTTCATCTTTTTTTTGAAATTTTAAGTTTTTTAAAACTGATTTTTAAATTGAAAGTAGAAAAATGATTTTTTTTTTATGATTTCCTTAACAGAAAAAAATCAGAATGATTAATGTTTATTAAAAGCATGATGCAGTATCGCTTCATATTGATTTCCTGATGATGTTTGAGCTCTGTGATGCTGCTGCTGGAAGAGTTTCACATTGCGGGGTTTTAGAATTCATTGCAGAAGAGGGCATTATCTGAATACCATATTGGGTAGGCAATTACACTTAATAAACTTTAAGGTTGCGTTTAACACTAATCATAAGTGATTATGTGTAAGTGTTTTCTTATAATTGATAAGCAATATAAACACTTTTCATTAAGTTCTGTCAAACACAGCCTAATCATCTGTGTCAAAAACCCAATTTTGGCGTCTGAGTCTTGTTGTGTGATTTGATTTGCAAATGATGGAGAACATGAATTGACATTATTTTTTTTATTATCGGTATTCATTTATCATTTTATGCTGTATCAAATAAAATCAATAAATATTACAAAAGATTCTCAATAAATTCAGGATTCAATGTGTATGATCTGTTAGATTCAAAATAGTTCATTTATCTGGTGGCTGCTTGGTTGTGGTTTGTGCCTCCCAAAGGGAATATGGTTGATGATGGATTTTCTAGGCCTACAATGTCTATTGGAATTTCTGGTTGCCGGTCATCAAAGTTTCCCAAGAGGCTCCTAAAGATGGTGGCTCTTGATAGGTCACCATTTGCTTGAAGCTTGAAGGGGTGTCTGTTAGGATCACATAGGGATGTGATCACATTGAGAGGTGTGTGTATGCAGATGCAGAATAGTAAAATCCTCACTTCCCTAAGGATGACTATGTCCCTGGTGTACGATGATTTTTATCTCATGCACACACAACTTTCTTATTATTATCAAAGAAATCACATGTAAGGGTATGTTCTACTCGTTATCATGACACCTATGAGACTAAAAAAAAGAGGGCATTAGCGGCTGCTGTTTTTTCTTGAACCGACAACAGTTTAAACTGACGCATAATAGTATAGCATCAATTATTAAAATCGCCACATATTGTATGGTTAGATATTTTGTGGCGGTGGTTTTTGTATGTGTTGTTTTTGGAGCATTTAGCGGCGGTTTTGGTTTTTTAAAAAAAAATTAATAAAAAACTATAAATATAAAAAAAATTAACATATAATAAACTAAAACATAAATGTGTGATGTAGTCAACATATAGTTTAATCAACTCATATCACGGTCATCAATATATACATATAAAATATGTCAATTCATGCTCAATATACGTTAATCTCACAACCTCCACTGTATTTGTTTGCCTCCACATTAATCTCATCAACTGAAATTGATCACATCTCATCAACTGTAACAAAAAGAAAACAGAAATTAAAACCAAATATAATAAATCATAATTACAACAGAATCATTGATAAAATTTAAACATAGCATAAAAACTAAGAACTATCATGATTGCCTTATGAAGAATACAGCAGAATCATGGATAAAATTTAAACATAGCATAAAAACTAAGAACTATCATGATTACCTTATGAAGAATTCATGGATCAGAACGGTCAAGCTTCCGCCTGCTACGAGCATCTGTCACTTAATAAAAACTAGAACAGTTAAGAAAAGAAATGCGATAGAGAAAATGTATAAAATATATTCAGAATGTTTCACATAAAATTTGTTATTTTGTTAATCAAAACCTACCTATTTAAGATATGATTCAACACTTAAAACTGAAAAGAGATTAGTAAATATTCTAATTAATTTTTAAATCAACGTGCTGTGTGTTTGAAATTTACTTAATAAACAAATTTTAAAGTCTTTCATATGACAATATGTACTATATTTCAGAAATAACTAAACAGTGGTTGTTTCATGATTTCATGTTAATCTCAAGTCGTTTGCTATGATTTTAATTGTTACACACGTTTTAGTGTTTTAAAACACTAAAAACATGTTTACGACCATTCTGGGCAAACCTTAACTCGAAATGCTGTGTCATCGGTTCTTACATCTCACAAATCAATCTACAGTCTTTTTTCTCTGATTTTAGGGCAATTCGACATCGTTCACCTGATTTTGACCATCTGACACATGTTTTTAAAGACTTTGGAACCATTAAAAAGTATTTACCGAGTCATTCCGACCACATTGCATGTCAGATTGATGTGTTGTCTGTGCATACATGTCAAGAATAATTCAACGATGGTTGTCCCAAGATTTGACGTGAAATCTTGGGCCGTTTTCTATGGCATGGATCGTTACATTCACGTTTTAGTGTTTTAAAACACTAAAAACACATATACGAGCATCTTGGGAAAACCGTAACTCGGAGTGACGTGTCATCGGTTCAAACATTTCAAAAATCAATCTACGGTCATTGACATATGATTTTAGGGTAATCCGACATCATTTGTCAGCTTTTGACCCTCCGACACATGTTTTTAAAGACTTTAGTACCTTTACAAACTATTTATTTAGTCAAAACCGAGCAAACAAGCTCATATTATTTCAAGCACGAAATGCATGCTTTTTATACAAGTGTCATTTTAGTTTTATTTATGGAAGTTGTATGTGTTCTTTGCAAATGTGTGAATGATCTATGGAATTTAGAATTTACCTCGGTATAATGAGCTATAAGGATAGAAACTAAAGCATTTCCATCGTCGACTGCCACTGATATTATGTTTGCCTATAAGAGTCTTGTTCTAGCATGTTTTTTTCAATCTTGCAATTTCTCTGTGATTCCCAATCAATGACACTGCTTGAACCCCCACTGGGTGTAACAGTAATGGATGACGACGCCATATCAAAGACAGTTGATGGAGTAGGTCTAGAATTCATCCCCCATACATGTTCGGGATGCTCCTTCCCTAAAATGATTGCAACAACATCGTTCTAGGAAACCGATGATGATTGTGAAGAGTTCACATGCCAAATTTCTTGAATTTTATCATGTTAATACAAAAATATTAACAATGTTTTTTAAAATATCTAAACTTTATAATATTATCTAATTAATAAATTTTTCATTACCACTTATTGTTATTTCATTACTATAAAAACATGATATTGAAAAATAAACCATAACAACAAACAAGTCTTAAACCCAATTAATAGGGACCAGTTAGATGTATCAAACGACGCCAAATTGACATCGTTTGATCCATGTATCTGACCCAATTTAATTAGTTTAAGGCTTGTTTGTTGTTATAATATATTTTTCACTATTATATTTTATAGTAATGAAATAACATGAAATGGTAATGACAAATACTTACTCCAACGTCTTTGGTATTATCATTTACAAAACTGCCATCAAGTTTCCTATGCACTTTAAACCACATCTCTTTTCGGCCAACAAAGTAACCTAATTCATTAGCCTTTATAAAAAAATATAAACAAGTTATAAAAAATGTTGACTTATAATAAAATGTTATAAATAATAATGATTAAAATACAAATCAAAATTTTTCTTTTTCTTAAAAAATTCTGAGATCCAGTTATATAAAGAATTGACTTGTTTCTCATGATTCACAATATTTTTTTAGACAATTCTTACACAAAATAGCAATATTAATAAAAATTACAATTTTATTGTGTTTATATTATTAAGATACTGTCAAATATGCAATTACCTAATGAGATGCATCTTTGTTAATATCGACGAAAAGCTTCTATTGCTCACGAGAAATGTCTTTAGGCATTTTCTCATACATATGTCGT
Source organism: Viscum album (assembly GCA_963277665.1). Classification (NCBI taxonomy): domain Eukaryota; kingdom Viridiplantae; phylum Streptophyta; class Magnoliopsida; order Santalales; family Viscaceae; genus Viscum; species Viscum album. The sequence continues at coordinate 1,582,290,195 of OY728141.1, read as the reverse complement.
GAGGTCAGAGATGTGTCATTAAACTCATGTCACAATCTCTATTTAAAATCTCTTCATTTTTTGCCCAATTTTTTCGAAGTCCATGAGCGTGAAACGAAGTCAGGGACATCAAAATGAAAAAACATCTAGAAATAAAAAACATAACACTTTATAAGTATATTACAAAATTTTACTAATTTCTTTTAAATTAGTTATCAAGGAATATTAAATTAATATTACCTTTACTTGAGTATCAAAGACCTCATTTTCCCAAGTTGTACTAATATGCTTCCAATCTTTATAATTAATGAGAAAGCTTATCATCTCGTAAGAAAGCTGCCCAAGAATCTACCCATAGATTCCGACAACATCATCGATAGACACCCCAAACTCATCAAATGGAACGATAGTCTTGAAGTTCTTCAGATCCCATATATATATCGTGTTCATATTTTATCTCTTTTATGGTTTTCTTTATCTATTTGACAAATTCATTAAACAATTAATAATATATATATATATATATGTATGTTTTGTACAATGACATACATACCAGTAACAGTAACTCACCAATATCCCCTAGATGGAGGGGTGACCAACTGCTCCATCGCTGGAGGTGAATCAGGTGGTGGGCTACCAATAACATCTGGGGAAACGACTGGTTCCCTAGTAGTCTCGGGTACAACATAATCACTCAGATCCACTGAAGCTGACGGTAGTTGTGACATGCTTCGAGATGCTGATCAACTAGGATCTTGATTTTTTTTATTCTCAACATTCCTGCATTTCAAATGGTTCAGATATATTAAATGTATAAAAAATGAAAAATCAAAAGTTTTTTACAAAAAAGAAAAAGAAAAACTAGATCAATGTATATATGTACAAAACAGTTATCAATGAGAAATTGTAATATATTTTCATTATCAATTTATACATTTAATTATCTTCATCTTCATTGTCTTCATTGTTATCAACCTCCATTGCGACGAGTGATTCATTTTCACCCTCTCTTGCAAGTTCTATTGTTTCGATATTTCTAGGAAAAAACTATTCAATGTTTTGTGGTTGATGAGGTCCACTGTCACAAAAAACCAATTGATCTTCATCGTCTATATCATATAAGTCTCTCTGCTTTAAGTGTACAACAACACTCCAACCTTCATGTATTTTATCATTTACATAATCAACCATCTTCTCTGGTGAAACCAAGATAAATGGATCATTCCTTGCACTCTCACTGGTATGGATCAAGCGAGAGAAGTTGATAGAAGTAAAATGTAACGAATCTTTCATTATACCCTTATTAATGTTGAATCACTTGCATTTGAATAAGACAACTAAAAACTAACCATAATAGTTTAATTTAATTATATCATTCAGCTTTCCATAACATCCCACCTATGCAAGTGTAAATACACAACTATTTTGAGTTTTCAAGTCTTTTTCATGATAAATTGTACGAAACTTGAAGCCATGAATATTGTAGGCATCGAATCTCTTAGCCTTCCATAGAAGGCCTCAAGACAAAAACTTCAAACCATTTGGTATTTTAGCTTGATTCTCAACATTCATTATCTAGAAAAAAAGATATAAGGTGTTACTTTTAACATATACAAAATAACTACATGTTAATATGAGTACACACTTACATGATGTACAAACCATTTGACAATCTCCTTATTAACAACTTTTGTCAATTTCTACTCATTTCGAGCTCGACCCCTTAGTCACCTCTTTATTTGCTATCACAATTCTTCAATAAATGGATATGTAATAACACTATTGAGTATCACATATCTATGTGCCTGTAACAACTCCAATTCAGTCAATGTAAAATTTGACCCCTTTCCAATCGGTCATCCAATAGTTGAAAATACCGATGATTGGTTTTCAGAATGAGAATTAGTGGATATGTCATCAGCACATCTAGCATGATTGAATGTAATCTCAATCCCATCCAAATACCAAGAACAGAACTCCAAAAACTTTTTGGCTATGTAACCTTCATCAATAGAGCCTTCTGGTTGATCCTTATTCCTCACATATGATTTCAAATGACATAAGTACCTGATGAAAAAAATAAGAAAAATATTAAAAAAAATTACGCAATGATTTGATAAAACCGAATTCACCAATAAAAATAAAAATAACATCAACGTACCTCTCAATTGGATACATCCATCGATAGTGTACCAGTCCACCAAGTTTAGCTTCTTCAACCAAATAAACAGTCAAATAAATCATGACTATGAAGAATGAATGGGGAAATAACATCTCCAAATGATAACATCAAAACAATTCTTTCTTGAAATTTATCAACTTAGTTGGATTTAGAGTTTTTCCACAAACCTCTCTGAAAATGGTACAAAACTCAACTAGAACCGTAATTACTTTTTCAGGTAATGTATTATGCAATGCCAATGGAAATAACATCTCCACCAGAATATGTGAGTCACGACTTTTCAATCCATGTAACTTTTGATGTTTTAAGTCAACAAACCTTGATATGTTACATGAATATCCATTTTTCACTTTTATATCATTTAAAGTTCATAGAAATATGTCTTTCTCATTATTTTTCATTGTAAAAATAACCAAAGGATACTTTCCATTCTTATTTTCCCACAAACCATGATTTGTATTCATTGAATCCAAATCCTTACGAGTATTAAAGTGATCCTTTGATTTACCCTACTCATTAAGAAATGTAAAAATTTCATTATCACAAACGTTCTTCTCAATATGCATTACATCAAGATTATGACATATCAAATTAAACTCCCAATATGGAAGTTTGAAAAATATACTCCATTTTTTCCATTATTATGTTCCAACTTCTTTGGTTATTGTACCTCATACCCTTTCCCCCCTTCTTTAAACTGATAACATTTTCCAAATTCTTCAGTGACATTCATTAATTTTTCTAAGTTTTTTGAACTAGATAACACCTTCAGCAGCTTTATCAATTCAATATCTACATTGAATCGTGTCTTGTTAAAACTGAATTTATGAGAAGTATCAAGAAATCAATGATGACACATAAAACACCATTTTCTTCTATGAGGTAATCATTGAGGTTCAAAATCAAAATTAAAAACTAGAAAAGCCAAACTAGTATGAGTGTTCCAACCAAATAAATTTCCTAGTTTAAGAAAGTCACTAATTATCCATATTAAATCACCATGCATTTTGAATAGTTTTCTCGTTGAATCATTATATGTTTCCACACCATCATCCCATAATTCTCACAATTATTTGATTAGAGGTTGAAGGTATACATCAATGTTATTTCCAGGAAATTTATTTCCAGGAATAATCAGTAAAATAATGAAATAATTCTTCTTCATACACATCTATAGAGGTAGATTACAGGGGATCAAAACAACTGGCCAAATGCTATAATTAGTACTTAAAGTAACAAAAGGGTTAAAACCATAAAAATCCAATCCAAAACATGCATTCCTAGGATCAGAATAAAAATCTAGATATAATGAACCAAACATTTTCCATGATATTGAATCTTTTGGATGTCTCATCAAGCCATTTTTACTACCCTAAGCATGCCACTTCATGTAGTATGTAGTCTTAGATGACATGAATAATATTCCCAAGTGTGGTTTCAGAGGAAAGTAACACAATACCTTTACAGGAGTTTTCTTCTTCTGTTTTTTCCTGGGGTTGCATTGATTTATACTCTCATTATTGTTCATTGACTTCCATATGCTTGTATGACATATTATGCATTTTTCTTTATCAGACTCCTTCTCCCCAGTAAAACATGCAATCATTAGGGCATGCATGTATCTTTTTATTATCAAGTCCAAGTTTTATGATGACTCTTTTCATCTCATAGAATGATGTAGGGATCTTATCTTCACTAAATTCATCATAAATACACTCTAAAATCATGGACATTTATTTTTCAGTAATTCCACAGAGACAGTTGATATGATACAACTTAAGTAGAAAATAAAACTTTGAATACTTGACACACCCTTCATATAATTCTTATTGTCCGTATTCAACTAATTCATAAAACTCATTTTTTAGCCACTGAAGTTCTGAGAAATATTAACCTGCTCAGGATCAACTGAAGGTTTTTTTGATCTGTAAAAATCTTGGAAAATTTATCCTGTAAATACAAATGCATCATTTATCAAATTTCGAACTGAATTCTCCTATGGCAGGTCACTTTGTATTATATTGATAGGATTTTCACTGTTTTGAATTTCCATAACATTCAATTCACCATGCCAAATCCAACATAAATATCGAGCAGGAAACCGTTTCAATATTAAATTCTTATATACTTCATTTCTATTCAACCATCACTAGAATTTACAATCAGCACACATACATTTTATTCTACCATCCACTGATCAGTTTTCAATTGCATAATTTAAAAATTCTTCCAAACCCTTGGTATATCGAGGTGTGTTTTGAGGTAAATCAATCCAACTTTTATCCATAGGTATTGGATTGTCACTCTTTTCCATATAAATTTAGATATAAAAATATGAATGGTTCATCAAACAAGTACAATCAAAATTAAACATCACCCAACTTCATCATCGACTAGGGTAGGGTCTTCATTCTAAATAAAAAAAATTCAACATAAATATGATTCAACCCAACATTAAAATATCTCAAACTTTTATGATTTCCATATTATAATTTTTTTTTATATTATAGAAGCATGATTGTATCTATAACTAGATATTACTTCAATAATTATGAAAATCAATATTTTTTGTATCTCAAAACAAGAACTTGACACTATGATATCTGGAGACATAGTCTCTTTTAGTCTAGCTTTCAAATTCTTACATTCGTCAAATATAAAATATATTCATGGTAAATGTAAATTCATTTAAAAATCAAGGATAAAACCCAAAGCATCAACAAGATGATCAACATTCCATTGATAAAAAATCAAAGATAAAACCCAAAGCATCACACCAATCAAGAACCACCAAAGAAACTCCATATACTCTAAGCTCAGGAAGAATAAGACCCAAAATTGATAACCATAACTATTTTAAAATTGAACTATACCTAGATGGAAAAAGGAATCACCCTATGGAATATCCTAAAGTGATGACTTTCACCATTTTCCTTAAGAAATTTCTGGGAAGAAAAATCAAAATAACACAAAACATAGTCCCAAAGAAGCAATACTTCATTACTCGAATCAAATGAATCCAAATTAAACCAAGAAACATGCCTATAAATTAAACCCACCACATTTAAAACACCATTAAAAAATTTCCCTTTCCCCTTAAAAGAAAAAAAATTTAAATAAAGGGCTCAAAACATACTTCATAAATGTAAATATACCATAAAAATGTTTCCCCCTTTTAAACATAAAATCTTTTTTGTCTCATTTGGAAAACCAGAAAAAATTAATTTCTAAAAATCCACTTCCTATTTAAAATACCATCAAAATTTCTTTATTAAATCATCTCTGGTTATTTAAAAATATTTTAAAAAATCATTCACATGAAAAACCATTTTCAGAACCATTTTGAAACCCAAGAAGAAACCACCTTTGATACTTAAAACACCAACCTTTAAAACCATTAATGTTTTAAAATAATTCAGAAAAACCAAACAAAATTAAGTATAAAAATGCCCAAAAATGTTTTAAAACATTTAACATAACACCATATTTTTTAAAATGATTGGATTCCTAACCAAAGTTTTTATCAAGACTAAATTTCATTTTGGATCTAAGACACTTGAAAACATTCCATAATTTCATAAAATTCCGCTTCATTTTGAAATGCCTATTGGAATCTCATCATAATTATCAAACCAATTCAATGCCAATAACATCAATAAATCATATAATACATCATAATACATCCTAAATAAATCATAATAAATAATAAATGAAATAAAAAACCTATAGGAACCAAAATCTCAAAAATATGAAAAATTTACCACAGTGCATGATTTAGTAGTTACGACGATGACTTAGGAAGTGGCTGTTAGGGCCTTTTCGGGAGCGACTGTAAGGGGGAAAGGGAGCGGCGATGAGTTGATGCATGGGGGAAAGAGAGTGGTTGGGAGTAGTAACAAAGGAGATCAAGGAGCAGTGACGAGGGGGAAAGGGGTGTAACAGTGAGGGGGCAATGAGGGCTCGGGCTCGGGGGTGCTCGAGGGAGAAGGGGGAGTAGCGAGGGGGAAAGGGGGAGTGGTGACCAGATCGGGGGTGGCGAGGGGTCGGGGGTAGGTGAGCAACTTAGGGGCGGAGAGCAGTGAGGGATCAGGGGTGAAGAGGGGAGAAGCAACAACAACATGAAATGAGGGATCAAGGGTGAAGGGGGGAGTATTAGCGATGGCAAGCAGCCTGTAGTGAGGTCCTGAAGAGTGGGGGGGGATTAGGGAGGGGGGGGGGTTAAAATTAGTTTTTTTTAAATATTTAGCAGTGCTTTAAATAAAACTACCACTAAATGTTAAAATAAAAATATATATAATATTAGTAAGATGAAACCACTACTATATTATATATTTTTTTAAAATGTGATTTATTTAGTGGCTGTTATTAAAACTGTTTCTAATAAACTGCCACTAAGACCTGTTTTTTTTGTAGTGAGGTACAAATCAGGAGTGGTCTTGGTGTCCCTTTGTAAAACAAATTTGGATTGTACCACCTTGAAGCAAGATCACATATGTTGGATTGAGTCCCTTATAGACTATAATAATCGACCTTATTATTCTTATACAACAATCAGATGGACTACCTCCATGATATTTGAACTTTTACAATATAGGAATATATTGTTGATTGGATACTCAGAACATTGGAATGTTTTTGATCAAATATAGTATGTCACCCTCTATATCTTCTTCTTCTTTTTCTTTACTTCACATGAAATATTATTGATGTTCACCACTGGTTATTCACTTTCTCTTTCTTTGATATATTAAAGTTTAGAACATATGATATATCTGGGTTTTTCTTAACATAATAATTTTTCTCTCTTAAAATAGTGTCAAAATGCTCCTACATCATTCTAATTATTCTCAAATTTATATTCATAGTATGTGAATATCATTCTCAATAACACCGCATTCAATATCTCCATATTTGAACTATTGAAATCCCATGATCTTTGGTAGTAGAATCATCTCATTTAAATCAATAAAATTATTCCTGATTTATCTCTTATTTAAACCCATCTAAATTCTCATTCAGATATTCATTTAAATCCCCTTGAGACTCAAGCTTCATTCCATTTATCTTGTGACATTTAAATATCTATGACCTCATTAATTTTATGAGAATTATTCTTCAAATCCGTCCATAATTCTTAAAATTAAACACCCCAATAACTTGGATATTCTTTCTTCTTTTTATCTACATAGTTTATAATAATTGAAACATTTATATCTTTATAAAATATTCAAAAAAATAATATAGACCACATCTATATGTATTACATATCTTCAGTATGAAATCCTTGGTTCATGAAAGATGAATTATCTAGTTCATATTAAACCATGCATGATGGTGCATGCCTCAGAGACAGTGAATAGATCAATGAACTATGGATACAATGCCTTCAATTATCTCATTCCTCTTTCATGCATGCAAATAATACTGCATGAATTATTATTTTAATCGCACCCCATTCATAAAACCAACTCAAATATCATCCATGTTTGTTTCTCGATCATACCTTGTGCAAATCTTCTTCTACCGTGCAAAGGTCATGGTAACTCCTCCCATTGTCGAAGATCATGGTAGAACCTCCTACCATAAAACGGTATCACCTACTACCATCAAGCAGTATCATATCCTACCATTGTATGGTTATAGTGGCAGTAGTAGTGTCAATAATATGCTTAAGATAACATTATAAGTAGCATGCTCGGACCCTTGCGCACCTTTAGTACCCTTACACATGTTCCTTTATATAACACTTACCCTTACACAATCCTCTAGATACCCTTAAAAAACTTCAACTTACATTTACATAGCCACAATGTACCTTTACATAGCTTCCATTACCCTTATGTTGGTGTCCCATGACCCTTATCACCTAACCCTTACATAGCATGTGTATTGAGGGACATACCCTTATGCAAGTTAGAGAGTACCTTTATGTGGGTGGCGATTGACCCTTACACAGACCTTAGTTTACCCTTATGCAATGGGTATGTTACCTTTACGTAGCCCCGAATACCCTTATGCAGTGCATTACAACCTTTACGCAGTGGGAATGTACCTTTATATAGGTAGTGTAAATTACACATTACCCTTATGTAACACTTGGTTCACCTTTACCCAGCCCAGGTTTCCCTTACATAGGTAGATAACTACATTTATGAATCCACATGAGTTTCTCAGTACCTTTATGTAGCACCCAATTTACCTTTACATAGTTATAACTTAACTTTACGCGGGCAATGGAATTATAAATTTACCTTTATGTAGGTAATGCAATTCCTATTTTACCTTTACATAGGTAGTAAATTTAACTCAAACTCATATCATGACTTTCTTAATCAATATTGAGGCATTACATCTTCCATAAAATATTGTAGATAGTGTATCTATATCCACTAACACGTCTTTTTTTTAAGATCTGTGAAAAAATCATTAAATTTAAAATGAAATTCACCCAAAATATAATATATGACCATTGAAATCCTGATGGATGGATCTCATCTTCAAAAATTTAAATGCTTCAAAATTTTTCTTTTCCAATTATAAATAGATCTTATAAGAATATTCTTTCATAGTACCAAAAACACATCGAAGATTCTTTAATCAATATTTGATCTTTATAAGGTAATTATCAACTTGATGCACATAGTTTCTTGAGAACTTCTTCTTTATAATTTCTGGATTCTCCAAAACCATATTCCAAGAACTTATACTATATTATAATTCTTATTAAACATATTTAAATAAAATAATTTTTGTACATTGACTACAAATATAACACAAAACAATGCAGGATCAATAATCCCCCCTTTTGTATTTTTTGTCAATACCTTCAGAAACATCATGCCGATATGTTCATCCAATTTTCATATAATATTTCTTTTTATCCCCCCTTTATCCATAAAATTTCCTCTCCCCCACTTTCTCCTTAACATTTTCATTTTCATCTCTCCTCCTTATTGATAAAAAATACAAATAATTATAGAATAGACGATAGTATCATTTCATTCTTAGCAATGTTCCATCATTCATCCCACTCAAAGTCTACTTGATCCATGCTCGGTGTAGAAAACATAAGGATTTGAGTTATAAAACAAAGATATATATTTCATAAACTGAAAATTAAATCAACTTATACTTGTTACCATTTCCTAATTATTTCCCTCAGAGGATGTTCACATGTATTTTGGTTGAAACATGTTGACATCAATTGATGAAAATATTTCCAACCTAAATTTTCTACACCACTTAGCACACAGATTAAAAACATTCAAATACAACCAATAGATTTTATTTTATACAACCTTATAACTTTAAAAAATATTCCCATTTTCTTGTCATTAATTAAAATAATTTCCCCCCTTTTTATGATAGTAAAGATTCTTGAAATATGATAGAATCTCAAGACATACCTTTTAATGAAAAATTCATAAGCACCTTCCATAATTCAAATGTGTATGAATTATCAACTCTTGGAGCTTATCAAGAAAATTAACCTCAATGTATACTCTCATTATTTACATCATCAAGGAATATAATTTCTTCAGGTATTATTTGATATGCTAATTGATTGATAAATCATGCCAAGACATAACAATTTCAGACCTGGAATAATTATTCTAGATTAATTTTCTTTAGTTATCCATTTAAGAACCAATATCACCTTTAATTCCTTGTATGGTTAGAATATAAATACAAAAAAATTTATTTAGGGAATAAGGTGAAACCTCATTTTCTATTTAGTGTTAGAAACAAGGATGAAAATTTCTTCTCAACCATGAGACTCTTTCCTTTTTAGTTCCATATTCAGCAACATTCTTCATGGCATTCTTTCTAGATTTTATAGTAGTATTGGGAAGAATAAATGATTTTCTTTTATCCTTATGTGGAGTATTACTTTTAACATGATCCATAAAGGCATATGTATTACCAGGTGAAACTTTTATGTTCTTCAAGATTTCTTTTTAGGTTGAAATAATTGTTATACAATCATTTGAGTAGTGTCCATCCAAATTGAACCTCCAATATAGTTTATTATAATTTATTTGGTTATAATTTATTGAAAACCTCTTATGAAATTTGATTTCTACATGTGAGATTTTTTTCTTTCCTTTTTTCTTTTCTTTCCCTTATACTTCAACCTTTTGTCTTGATTTTTCCAAGCCAGTTGAAAAAATAACCAAAAAATATTTGGGAATGTTTACCATCAGCTTGGTTATTCCATATAGAATATCTAGAATGTCTTCCAATATACCAATCCACTTATTTATTTCCTATATTGATACATTCCTTTGTTTCTTAGGTTTATTTCTACAAAAACTGTATTTCATGGCTTGTTTGAATAAAACCATAGTGTGGATATTTTTACCACAAAAGAAACAACTTCTCCCATTCAGCGTGACAATATTCTTGTACTTCTTTAGCGTGCTTTATTTTAAAATTTTATTTTTCTCTTCTTCCAAGGAAAAGTCATTCTCATTCCTTATAAACTTCTTGGGAATATTTTTTACAACATATTTCTCATAATTCCTTCTCAAGATAGGCTTATCTCCATTCCTCAATTATTATGGTATTTTCTTCTCACTTTTTTTACTTACATTATTGAATGATTTATACTTTCATGATTCTTCACTATGATCGATGCTATTGAAAATAACACAAAAAAATCCATTTTTTTCAAATCCGTTTGTGACTGATAGATTTTTTTATTTCTATTATGGTATTTTTACCACCTTGGATTTTATCCCCCTTGATGTAGGATTTCTTTGAACTTCATGTGTTGACATATTATGACAATAATCAAAAACATTGTACCCAAACTTGTAGTACTACCATAAATACCCCACAAATATTTATCTTTTTATTTGGGAACAAATCTTTTCATAATTACATGTGCGATACTTTTGTTCCTTCTTATTCAATGAATGGGTCCTTTTAGGGGAATGTTTACTTATACACTTAAATTTATCCACCCTGGTGTAATGGTAGGTTTATCATCATTTTTATTAATCCACATTTGTATAGATTTTGATTTAAAATATGCAAAGTGCGTAGAAATAGCTTTAGTAAAAACATTATTTACAATGATGGATGATATCTTTGTTGGAGTTAGTTCCCTAGAAAAAACTACTTTGTACTTTAGATTACTTTTATATTAAAAGAAGTGAATATTTATATAAATATCTCATCTAATATTGATTATTATTCTGCATAACATTGATATGATAATTTCTTAGATTATATATCACATTGATATGGTAGTGGCAGTTCCCCGTTATGATGGGAAATTTGAGATTCTATGGCCATATCTCTTAAACATAGTTCTACAGTTGGATAATGTACAATGATAGGAAACATCATATATAGACCGTCAGATGAAAGTACTCATAAGTAGATGAGGCTTCTTATCATGAAGTTTGCACTTGGTAATCTCTAAGATAAAAGATTATAAGAAAAAACCCGCCAGTAGGAATTCTGTATGTTTTTGGGTCATTGGATATTCTTATATGCGAGTGTGTGTAATGTTCCTTAGACTTTAATATTATTATTAATACATTTTTATGAATTGCACATTTAGATGTATTTCATAAATCATGATGATTTTAATTTATGGAAAAGTTGGATATGTTGGGTGCATCACGAATGATATGTTATTAATAATAAGTTGAGGTAGGATTTGTTCCTTCCATCTTCATTGAAGATGATATCTCGACCTTTTTATTGAAATATTTCTGTTTCATAAATTCCATGGACATGGTGTAATGAAATTTATTTCATATAGTCAAAGAAATAAATATCGAGAAAATAGGTTGATGGCATGGATGTGAAACCTACTTGATGAGATATTGATACAAAAAGATTATATTACACAATGATTATTCATATGTGATTATCGATGTTGCAACATTAAGTTCTTTCTTTTGGGTGCCTAGACAATAATATTGGACTTAGGAAAGCCTATATAATGCTAATGAGAATGAATCCTAGAGGGTCACACACTAAGTGTTTCTATTGATCTCAATTAAATTCTATTTTAATTTAATTAATGGAATAAATATTATTCTCAAGATTGAAGAATAATTTTATTCAAGTTATATTGATTCCATAAATCAAATAATTTTTTATTCACTGGTATGTTAATACAAATATATTTATTTATTTTATTGAATATTTAATAAATATTTATTCACCAATTTGTGAATAAAATATTTATTTATGAATAAAATATTTATTCAGGTATTAAATAAGTACCGAATAGTTTAAATGGACCAAGATCGCTTCTGGTGATAAATAATTATTTATAAGCTGGTAAATATTATTTATCATTTGCGCAAGATGACACACACTTCAAAATAATAATTATATTATTATTATCTATCATGGGGTTTATTAAAGGTTTTAATATTGTTTAAGGTTCTACATGAAATTAAACAATATTCTAACATAAACCCTACCTCTATAAATATCTTGTTATGGCTATTGTATAGGTAATTGAAAATAGAGAATTTTTGCACACAAAAAATTCTCTTTCAAATCCTCACTATCTCTCTCTCAAGAATTAGAAATGATAGAAAAATTTCTTTTAGACCGAAGAACAATCGACTAAGAACGAACAATGAAAGACAATAGATTCCACACGATATCACCCATAGATCATTTTACATTACTCAGATATCATAGGAGCACATGTGGATCACCTTTAGAGGGATTCTATCCTTGGATCCTCACAAGAACAACGAAGGAAATTTGATAGTCTTTTCGGATGATCGACATCGACATCGAAGAAAAAACCTAAGACAAGTTAATTTATTTCTTATGATCTAAATAAATTAATTATAAATTTGACGTGAAAGATCCTTCCTCATGGTTTCTGGTATAGAAATATTAAAAGAAATTTGAATATATCACCCACCACTTCATTCTTATGCTATGGCCATAACTAAAAATATTATCATTTATAGATTATATATATTGATCATTAGATGACATCAATATGTTATTACCACTAGAAAGTGTTATTTTAGTAGCAGATCCCTCCTTTGTAGTTTGTGTGGCAGCATCTTTCCTTTCAACTTGTTTTAAATACATAAATTGGGACATTTCTAGATTCTTTAATTTATTTTCAAGATCTAATCATTTTATGTTGAAAACTTATTTTTCATTCTCCACTAAATTTAGTTTGTATTCATTGGATTTCTTGATTTTATCAACCTCATCATTTTTTATTATTTTTTTCATTGAGTTTTCTTGTTCCTTTATCTTATTTTCCTTTAATTATAAATAAACTTTTTGAATTCAATGATTAAATTTTGTATCTCATATATATCATAAAGATTTTATTCAAGGCTCTCAATATCCTAATATTTATGTAGGATTTCCTCAATACAATCCTTACAAACTCTGAAGTATGACTCTTCAAACTTCTTGTTTTTTATACTTTTGGAATTATACTATTTAGTGATATCTACACACATTATCACCTTATGTTCCATTGCGCTCTTTTTTTCCAACTCCATCTTCAAGATGAGTGATATTATTCTGAAAACCATATTGTATATTTTTATTTTAATCATTCCAAGTTGTGATTAGTTCTTATATTATACATTCTTGAAAAAAATATTAGATACCTCTTCATTAACTTCTGAGGTAGAAAGGTTTTTATTCTCTTTGTATTAGTTTGAACTACCAATTTATCTTCTTCTATGCAAGAATTATCTTTTATAGAATAAAATAATGGGAAAACATATTATTCTCCCTCTTTACATATGAGGGAAAATTTATTCTTATTTTTCAACTTTATCTTCCTTATATTCTCTAGGGTATTTTGAAGATATAAAATTTTAATCAGCAGTTGATATACTTCCTCCAAGATATCATTCCATATTTCTTCTAGAAAAATAAAAGAGAATCTAATAAAAGATAAATTAAATAGAGGTGGAACCTCAATCTGATACCAATTGTTAAGATCACACAAGGATGTGACCACATTGATAGGGGGTGAATCAACATGGGATGACCTATTAAAACTTTTATCCCTTTGTTTCATCCTCACTTTTTTAGTGATTCAATTTTCATTTCTCTCATTTTATCTTAAATTTTGTTAGTTTGTATACAAATATGGAATAAAAAAGAAACAAAATAGAACACCAAGATTGTTGATGAGGTTCACCATCATAAGGATGAATACATTACTAGTGTATAGTGGGTTTTATCCCACACACACACAACTTCCTTCTTATTATCAAATAAATCATGAGTAAGGGTATGTCTTTGAACTCATTATCCTGGCACCAACTATGTAAAAAACAAGAGTGGGATTACTGTCCCTTTGTACAACACATTTCAGTCGTACTACCTTGAATAAATATCACATGTCTTGGATTGATTCCCTCCTAGACTATAAGAATAGATATTCTTCTTCTATCATATAAACTAGATTGGATACCTCCATGTTCTTCAAACTTCTAAAATATAGGAATATATTATAGAATGGATACTCATAACTTTATCATGTTCTTGATAAAATATAGTAATCCACTCTCTATATCTTCTTATATTCTTATTATTTAGTTCACAAGAAATATTCTTGATATGTAGAACCAGTTCTTCAATTTATATCTATTCAATATATCAAAGTTTATAACAGATGATGTATCGAGTCTCCTTCTTGACACAAGAATTTCTCTCTCTTAAAACATAGTGTTGAAATTCCACTCTATCATTTACCTTCTTCTCAAATTTATATTCAAAGTATGTGAATATTATTTTAAATAATATCTCATTCAATATCTCTATATTTGAACTATGAAAATCCCATGATCTTCAGTATCAAAATTATCTCATTTAAGCTGATAAACTTATTCCCAATTTATCTATTATTTAAACTCATCTGAATTTCCATTCAAATGTTCATTTAAATCCCATGGAGTATCAGGCTTAATTCCATATATCTCATGATATTTAAATATCTCTGAACTTATTAATTCCATGAGAATTATTCTCCAAATACTTCCATAATTCTTCAAATTAAATACCCAAATAACTTAGGTATTCTTCCTTCATTTTCTCTACATAGTTTGTAATTACCAAAAAATTTATATCTTTATAAAACATTCATAGAAATCATATAAAACACATATTTATTTATTCCATATCTTCAGTATGAAATCCCAGGTTCATGAAATATGAATCATCCATCTCATATTATACCATGCATGATGGTGCATGCATCATAGACAATGAATAAATCAATGAACAATGGATATACTGCCTTAAATTATCTCATTCCCCTTTCATGTATACAAATTACACTACATGAATTATTATTTTTATCACACCCCATGCATAAAACCAACTCAAATATCATCCATTTTTTTACTCAATCGTACCTCGTTCGAAGCTTCCTCTACCATGTAAATGTCATGGTAACTCCTTATACCATCAGAGCTCACAATAACACCTCCTACTATTGTAGCTCATAGTAACACCTTCTACCATGGAATGATAACACCTATTATCATTGGGTGATAACATATCCTACCATCGAATGATAATAGTGGAGGTAGGACTGGCGATAACACTAACAGTATCATGCTCACAATAGCACTGGTGGTAACATGCTCATGGTAACACTAGCAGTAGCATGCTCTAATCCTTATGCATATTCAGTACCCTTGCACAAGTTCCTTTACAACACACTTACCCTTATGAAATTCTCCATATAAACTTAAAAAACTTCTAATTACCTTTATATAACCACAATGTGCCCTTATGAAACTTTTATTACCCTTACATAGGTATCCCGTGACCCTTACATGATTTCCAACTAACCCTTATGCAAAACTATGTATTGAGTGACATAACCTTACACAAGTCAGAGAGTACCTTTAAAGGATAGGTAGTTGACCCTTAAATAGTTCTAGAAACCCTTATACAACCCTTAGTTTACCCTTATGAAAAGGTCATGTTACATTTATATAACCTTAAATACCCTTATGCACCATAGTACAACTTTTACGCAGTTGGCATGTACCTTTACACAAGTAGTGTAAATTACACATTTACCTTACATAACACATGGTTCATCTTTATGTAGCCTATGTTACCCTTATGTAGGTAGTGACCTACCTTTATGTATCCTCATGATTTTCTCAATACCTTTATGTAGCACCCAATTTACCTTTACATTGGTATAACATACATTTACATAGGTAATTAAATTCTAATTTAACCTTTATGTAGGTAATATAATTCCCATTTTACCTTTACATAGGTAGTGAATTTAACTCAAAATCATCTCAAGCCTTTCATAATCATTCCCAAGGCCTTACATCTTCCATAAAATGTTTTAAATAGTGCTTCTACATCCACCAACACATGTATTTTTCTTGAAGATCTATGCAATAATCATCACATTTAAAATGTAATCCATCCAAAATATAATATGTGACCTTTGAACTTCTCATGAATGGATCTCATATTAAACACTTCAAATGATTTAAAATATTTATTTTACAATTATAAATAGATATTATAAGAATATTATTTGGTAGTACCAAAATCACATCCAATCTTTTTTAATCAACCTTTGAGATTTACAAGGTAATTCTCAAATTGATGCACATAGTTGCTTGAGAAATTCTTATTCATAATTCTTGGGTTCTACAAAACCATATTCCAATCACTTATACTCTATTTTGATTCTTATTCAACATATTGAAATCAAAAACTTCTTGTACATTTAGAAAAATAAAACACAACACAAAGTAGTCTCAATAGTGTGTAATAAAGGAATAAAGTGTGTCCACCAGCTGTTTTCTATGTTTCAAACATTGAACACAAATGATATATAAAGCACACTTAAAAATATATAACTTTAGTGCATTTGAGATATTGGATACATTATAAAACATTTTAAAATTAAATATGCAAAATTTTATTTTTATCTTCATAATTTGATCCTAAAGCTCACCACACTCCTATCATTGCATAAGATATCTCAGAGTCATACTTGAAAGAAGGGGTGAGCTAAAATTCATAGTAAAGAGATGATACAAGATAGACTTGGATTAAGATATAAAAAGTGATAATAATCATAGTATGGAATCATAAAAGAAAATAATCATAAAATATCACATGGAAATATGAAATAAGAGACAAAATATCATTGTAACATAGTAATCATGAGAATAATAAAATGTGGTACAACCATAATGTATGTCATCACAATCATAGGTCAAGGCTCACTACCAAGACATAATTACATTATAGACAAAACTCACGAGATATAAAGAATCACCCAATCAATTGGTGGGATGTATAATTATGTGTCCACCTATAATAACATAATATGTCATGAATATATGTGTACCACATAGATAAGAAACATACATCAAGCATAAACATTAAATAAATCCATGAGATAAAATGAGTTACATAATGATTCTAGAAGGCTTATCCAAATGGTGAATCATGTAGATATCCAAAAACAAGAGTGGAATATACTATATTAGAAGTTAAAAATTTAGAAAAAACACACATTAAAATATATTTTTCCATGAAGGAAAGTATAAAGTTGGATGAAGGACATAAGAATAATTAAAGATAGGAAAAAAGAAAATGAAAAAGTTTCCTTTGTAAACTTCTCAAGATTTAATTTTACGAAATTATAGGAATATAAACATAAATACATGCATATACCCAGGAAAAGGAATCATTAATTACATAAAGAAATCATATCAATAAGTTAGGAAGATGAAGATGGGGTGATAGAAAAGGTAACCAAAATAACAAAAAGAATAGGAAGGAACCCTTACCTTGAGCCCCGACTTGATCCCTACATCCCACTAAGCTCTTGAATAGTCAATTTAAATTAATTAATTAATTTTTTAGAACTATTTTTATATTTATTTAATCTCTACAATCCATATAATATCATGTTTTATTCATTAATTTAATTAATATTGTTCGCATCGACTTTTTTGAGGTTGTTTGGTTCATAGTTCCAAAACAACCATGATGTTATGGTAATAGTTGAAAGTCACTATCCAATGGTTCCATAAAAATAAAAAGTTTCATGAAATAGTGTTCATGTAATTATGGAAGTAAGGGTCTTCAATATTTAAATATATGTTTAAAATTCATTAAATATTCCCCAGTAAACTTATTTTAGATGGTTGAAAATGACCATGAAAATGGACACGATTGTTTAATTTTAATATAATTATTATCAAGACTATTTTATCATTCTAGAATCATAGAAATGAAATTATTTGATTATTAATTTTATATTTAATCATGAAATAAATTTCTAAGAAAAACCATTAAAGGAATAGTTGAAAAATATAACATTATCATTCACTTAGGTAGTGTAAAACCACTATGAGTGAATGATGTTTTTAAGAGTTAAGAAGGGAAAAAAATAATTTGAAAAAAAAATCCACTTGGAGTGTAACACCCAATATTCAATTATAGTAAGTAATATTTTCATTATAAAGAAACTATAGAATAATATACATATATTTTTTCAAAAAAGTTATTAAAACCTAAATTCCCAAATTCTATAATTTTAATTTGATGAAATATTTTTTTTTGAATTCAACATGTAAAAATTATCTTAGGGTGGATTTTTTTTAATTTTCAGAAATAATTAATTTTTTAATAAATAGAAAAAATACTTATTTTACAATAATGTCATTTCTATGAAAATATAATGATTTAAGAATGACTTGAAAGTTTATGAAAAATTTTTATAGACTAAATATACATTTATAAAGTAATATAATGCATTTAAAAATATAATTTTTAACTTTGAAATCTATGCTTGACATTTTGAAATTCGAAGTAATGTTTTTATTCAAATAAAAACTTTTTTTGGTGCTTCTATTTTAATAAAGTTTTCACAAGGTTGCTTTCAATTTTGGTTTGGTTTGAAATTCAAATAAGTCTCATTTGATTTAACATAATCAAATTAGTTCTATTTGAATCAAAATTATACATGATTTTGGTATAAAATCAATTTTATGCTCAAAATGGAAATTTTTCTAATTTTTTTCATTGTATTTTGTGAACTTATATTAAAATAAATTTCTATCAATTACAGGAATTGAAAAAACTTATCACTATGGTAAATGTTAAAAAAGGATTAACGAGGGGGTTAAACTAAAGATATAAGGGTTAAAATAATATATTTCTTTTCTAAATATTTTTAGTTGAATGAATTTTGGACCCATTGTATCTTCAAAACTGATCCTATTTTTATCTACTTCTCATGAGAGTGATTTTATTGAATTGTAATATTCTTAATATTTTTAAGTTTTCCACCCACCCCACTTATTAAAGGACACCTCCTCTTCTATTTTCTTCACATTTCCTGGGCCACTTAGATCAACAAACCCTTACCCAAATTCCTTCCCAACATACCTCCCCACATACTAGAGGTCATTGTCTCACCAAAATACCACTTCAATAAGGCTTAAGGTGTAAGCCAAAGGAGGTTACCAAAAAATATGTATATGTTCTTACCGAGATTTTCAAGTTTATTTCTTCTTAAACCTCCTTTAAATATTAAATATCCATCTTAACATAACAACATTAGTATATTTAATATAATGATATGTTTTTATATTAATGGTACATACATTTTCAATATCCTCTCCATTCTATAGAAAATGAAAATATCGATCCCGTATATATACAGACTGCTGTCTCCACATAGCGGTGTAATTCATTTTTCATCACTGATTCACTTGGTTAGTTATAAAGATATAATTAATTAATATATATTATATTTATTACATAATTATTATTATGAAAATATAAAATATAATATATCTTCTTACCCTTCCATCCATTGTAAAATTATAACATCACTCATGCGTACGTGTGGACTACCACCTCCACAAAGTGATGTGATTAATTTTTCAGTTACCACCATGGATGGATGATTATAAAATTGTATATAATAAATAGAAATTATATTCAAGAAATTATTAACATTATAGATATTATGGAACCATTTTATAAAACCTTTAACCCCAATCAATACACCAAAGTAATTTTAGAGAAATTATTTAGAAAACCTTAAGTGGTCGATATAAGTACAAAATATACAATGGATAGATTTCATATGATTATAAAAGGACATTAAAAAAATTAAATATATATGGAAAATGTTATTAATAAATTATTTAATAAATTTAAATTTATTATCCATGAGGATATAATGTTTTTGACTAAGCAATAATCCAAGGTAAGAATTTTTCATCTCAATTCCACTAAAATGAGACATATTTTATATTATGAAACTAATTTATTTTATATGGTTTATTTATTTTCCCTTTTATAGGTTCTGGGCATAAATAAAGTGTCATTTTAAAGTAGTAATAAATCGAATTTTAGTCATAAATCATGTGTTATATCTCCTTGAAATAATCATGAGATCATGTCCAACAAAAAACATTAGATTAATAGACTACATTAAAAAACAAGAACCATAGGGAGAGGATATTCACATGTAACTTATAATTAATTTATGAGAAGATATAGAATTATCTTAACTCATAATTCTATCTTCATTTATGATTTGTGTAATAGAACCCATCACACCATCATTGTGTTGTAGAATTTAAGTGTATAATCCATCTAGAGGTGATCCACACGTGCACCTCAATCTCTAATCAATGCCATAGAATCATCAAAATCTTGAATGAATGATCCTGATTACTTGGGTTATTCATGGTTGATAGTAGTGGTATTATTCACATAGTATGAATAACCCTTGGTGTTATCTAGAAGGCTTGAGAGATGAGGAAGAGATATCACACTCTAGAGCTTGAGCCAATCTCTCCTTATCCGTTGTGCACACCAACTGTGAATTAGAAAAGTGATATAATTAGATATTTATTATATCTATTTTAGGGTTTTAAAATCACAAAAAATACCCCAAAAATCTTTAATATTATTTATTTACCCCCTTTAAATTATTAATAATAATATTATTAATCTATTTATAGGCAAGATACATTAAGAATATAAATAAATATCATTTATAACTAATCAAACCATTAAACTCAGTCCGCTTTCCCTCATTAAAATTTATTGATTCTTAAAAAAATGAATATTTAATTAAATAAATTTCATTGAATTATTCTAGAAAAATAATAAATATTATTTTCTCCAAACTTGAAAATAAATATTTATTATTATTTAACTCACTTATTATTTTGAATAACTTATGACTACATTATGGAGATTAACCAAACCTAAATAAATATTATTTATTCTACCTTGTTAAATTCAATACAAGAATTTAATTAAGATTGAAGATACACTTATTGTGTGACCCTATAGGATTAATTTTCAGTGGAATTAGGCATAAACATCCAAAGTACAAGGTTAGAGTCTAGAAACATGACAATAAATCCTTAGAGAAAGAAGTTAATGTCGCAATGATGTACAACCTCCTATGAATGTTTACCGTGTAATACAATCATTTTACCACAATATCTCAAATCAAGCATGTTTCATGCCGGTTCTATCAACCTATATTATTGATGTATCTTTATTTGACATTATAAAAAATGAACACACCCATAGAACACTATGGACATAGATTTATTCAAGTGGTTCCATTCCCATCAAAAGGCCCGAGATATTAACTTTTATCAAAAGACAAAAGTGATTAATCCTTTCCCAAATTATTCATTAATTCTATATCACTCATGAAACACCCAATATATCCTACTAAATCACAAATATATATCATCATGATTTTCATCAATACATAAAATCATGAGATTCATGATATCCATTAATGATAATATCAAAGTCTAAGGATCAATACACATGTTTGTATATATGAACATACAATGAAAAATGGAAATGTGTATTTCCTATTAATGTTACTATTATAATAACCTCCTATCTTAGATATTACCATGTAATAACACTATGATAAGGTGTCTCAATTCCTTATGATCCTCCCACCACTGATAACATGTATTTTTTGTGTCCCATTAGACAATATCATCTAACTATAGAACAAGGTTTAAGAATAATATTGTGGCACCTCTAGGTTATCAATATAGAGGGGAATTGATATAACCTTTTAGTGTGACATATATTCTTATGAAATTATCACATATAAACATCATATATAATAACAACAATAACATGATAAGAAAAATTCATTAATAATGAAAACATGTAATCAACTACTAAACAAGTTGGTTCTAGGGAACTAACTCCAATATAATCCCATTTTAACTAGATCAAATAGACAAAAAATTTAAATCCACTATATATCACATTATACTCATGATTTTACTAAGATAAATCCTTAATTAAGGGGTACACCATGTTTTACTCTATGGATACTCTGCTCACTGAAACTTCACCTTGTTGAGAAAAATCATCCAAGAGATGAAATTTATAAAGAATATGACTTTCCCTTTGGTGTGACCTTAGATCCTTGGAGAGATACACCACTATAGTGTTATCATAGTAAACTATGATAGAGTCTTTACTG
This sequence comes from Viscum album, assembly GCA_963277665.1. NCBI lineage: Eukaryota > Viridiplantae > Streptophyta > Magnoliopsida > Santalales > Viscaceae > Viscum > Viscum album. Next base: position 1,582,267,513 of record OY728141.1, on the reverse strand, counting down.
TTAGGAACCACATCAGGCTCTTGGATAATGTTTTTAATCCAAACTACTTTCTTGGTAGCATATAATGCCACAATATACTTGGTATTCACTATAGAATCAACAAAAACTAGATTCTTTGAACTGTTCTAGCTCAAAAATCCTCTTTTGAGATAAAACACATATCTAGACTATGACTTAAGATCACTTTGATCTATCTAAAAATAAAAATCTATATATCCCATGATGACTATTTCTTCATATCCTCCATACACTAGGAACATATCCTTAGTACACCTCAGATACTTAAGGATAGTTTTAACAACATTATAATGTTGTTCACCTAGATATTATTGATATCTTCCTACCATTATAAAATAATTATCAACATCAAGCCATGTACACAACATGGTATAAATGATAGATCCTATCGTAAGAGTGTATTAGATCTTACTCATTCTCTCTCTTTGATCCTGTGTTTGAGGAAATATTTTATTAAAAAGATGTATACTATTTGAAACTAGAACTAATACTATCTTGGATTATTACATACTGAAACTCTTCAGTATCTAGTAAATGTATGTACCTTAAATTAGTCCAAGAAGCCTCTTAGATCTATCACACATGATCTTGATCCCTATAATGTAGGATTTTTCACTTAAGCCCTTCATGGATAAAAACTTGCACAATGATGAATTAACCTCTTGTAAGGCTAGTATATTGTTTCTAATTAGTAACATTTCATATACATATACTAATATGAAAACAAATGTTCTCCCACTAAACCAATTTTAAACACATGGATCACATTAATTACCAAATTACTTTATGGATTCATCGAATCAAATATTTTATGACCTAGATTCTTTCTTTAATCCATAAATGGATCTATAAAAATAGAATAACTTTTTGGAATTTAATAGAGTCACAAACCATTATGGTTGTGTCATATAATCATCCTCTAGAAGGTTACCATTAATGAATGTAGTTTTTACATCCATTTTCAAAATTTCATAGTCATGGTAATATACTATGGAAAGCAGTATTCTGATGGATTTAAACATGGAAACTAGAGAGAATTTTTCATCATAGTAAATAACTTGGAGTTATCTAAACCCTTTAGCTACTACACTTACTTTATAGGCATTTAATTTACCTTATATGTCCAAATTTCTCTTGAATACCCATTTAAATCCAACAATATTTACATCAACTGGCAGATCGATCAGAACCTAGGATTAGTTTTGATACATGGAATCCATCTTAGAATTAATTACTTCTTTCCATATTTAATCTTGTGATTTCTCTACTACCTTCTTGTATGAGATAATACATCATTTTCAACCAATAATGAGTCACCATCATCAATGACTAGAAAACCACATTTCTCTGGTTCTCTTACCTCTCTTTTTCTCCTATGAAACACTTATGTTTTGAGAAAATATTCTTCCACAAGGACCTATGGAATCAGTTCCTGTACCAACTCTTATGTATCTTGAGAATGAACCTCATCAAAGTCAATGTTTCTCTCACTATAATCCTTGATTATATTCTCCCTCTCAATAAATATGGCCTATATTTCAATAGTCACTTTCTTGTCTGAAGGGTTGTATAGGTAGTATCCTCTAGTTTCTGTTGTATATTCTTTAAATATACACATTTTTCATTGGGGTGTTAGTTTTTTTCTTGATCTAGCCTTAAAAAATTCCTCGCAACCCAATGCACAAACATAAAGCAATACATGTTTCTTTCCATGCCATAACTTGAAGTGAATACCATTTTCCACTTTGGTTGGTACTCAATTTAGTAAGTATAATCCTGTCTATAATGTATATCCCCAAAAAGATAATATAAGACTTTAATGACTCATCATTGATATTACCATATCCAATAAGGTACGATTCCTTTTTTCACTAACACCATTCCACTATGGTGTATAAGGTAGAGTGAATTGAGATAAAATCCCATACTCCCGTATAAAGTTTATAAAGTCATTTTTAATATATTCACCACCTATATCCAATAAAAGTTTCTCTATCTTATTAACAAGATAATTATAAAACTAATTCTTAAACTCTATGAACTTATTAATGAATTTAGATTCATACATAATTAAGTAGATATAACCAACCATATCAAGTCATTGGTAAATGTAATAAAGTATGAGTATCCACCTATAGATTCTACTTGAAAATGTCCACACACATCGATGTGTACTAATTCTAGATGATTTATGGACCATTAAACTTGACAACCAAATGGTGTTTTGGTCATTTTTCCTTATAAGCAAGCATGACATCTTTCAAGTGGATTTATCTTAAAAGAGTCTAAATAACCATCTTGATAGAGATTTGTCAAATTCTTCTCATTTATGTGACCTAGATGGTGATTCCACTTATGGGTTTAATATGATTCTTTCATATTAGTTTCATTATAAATTTCCAATATTTGGTTTTCTTAATTCAATACATAAAGACCATTATTCAATTATGACATACCATAACATATTCTATCTTTATAAAAGTAACAACCTTTATTTCTAAAGATTAAAATAAATCCATCAACATCTAATAAAAAAGTAGAAATATATTTTTTGGTAAAACTAGGAATGTAATAATAGTTCTTTAAAACCAAAATCAATCCCATTGGTAATGTGAGATGGTAGTATCTAATGGCCATAACAGCCAGCCTTGCTCTATTTTTAGCCCGAATATCCACCTTACCTTTTACAACCTTACAAAATCTACTTGGTTATTTATTTAGATTAAAATGTGATCACCACATGAAGTATATAATACAAAAATAATAGATATAGAAAGACTACACTTGATAATGAAAGCACAAAAAGCTTCCCTAAACTTATTTGGTTAGGTGAAATTCCTCTTCCAGTGGACCTGCATTCCACATTCAAAACCTACAACATCATGTTCCTTTATTTGCATCTAGATATTATTATTATTATAGGTATGGTGATCTAGAGCCTTAGACTTGGAATTAGTCTTTAATATATTTTCCTTATTCCTATTATTATTATTAACCATAAAGATAGTGGGTTTTTAATACCCTATATATTTATCAACCTAGTGGATAAGAGTAAGAAGTTCTGATAGTGTCTTCATGCTATTTCTCATATTATAATTCACAATAAAACTATAGAAGTTTTTGGGTAGTGAGGATAGAATGAGATTAGTGAATAGATCATCAGGGATATTAAAAACCAAGATGTAAAAATTCTCAATGTATCCAATCATCTTGACTACATATTCCCCAGCTAGCACTTCCCCTCTAAGCTTGCATGTAAATAGTGCATTGAAGATCTCACATCTCTCTGATCTTGCCTTCTCTTAATAGAGATTCCAATGGTGAGAAACTATGTTATATGTATCCATATCATCATATTGATTTAAAATATTATTGTACATGGTAGATAACATAAAACATTAGACATACATTTCATCATCCAAATGCTTCAAATAGAGAGATACCTCTTCCACACTAGCCTCTTTGGAAAGAAACTCAGGAAGTTGGGTTTCCAGCACACATGATTTCATTTTGTGGAGTAGTATAACATGAAAGAGCCTATACCATTACTAGAAATTTATTCCATTTATAAGGTTATCCTTATCTAGTATGGATCATAGTTATATTTTCAATGTTTTTTGATTTTCCATTTTTTCAAGTTTAGACAATATAATTAGTACTTTTTTGATTATAAAAAATAGATTAATACATTTAAAAGTAATTAAATTATTATGAATCTACAACTATTTTTTGAAACCTAAAATCCCTCACCATCAGTTTCATAATATATTTTATCTTAGATATTCTAGTTCCAAGGATCTATATTTCCCTTTTTGTAACTTAGACTTGGGATTGACACGTTATTTAAAAGGTTTTTAGGTAGGCATAACTTTCCAACTATATTAACTAGTAGTTCTTTGATATGTTGAGTGGACACCCCAATCCTAAAATCCCATTTTTAATATTTCCTCAACCTTTTAATATTAGTTAATCAAAATCTTTCTTGATCAATCAACCCTTGATGTAAACTAAGTTAATTCAACCCAAAACTTTAAGCTAAAATTTCCATGATAATTGAAATCACCCAAACTTGGGTTGGTTAACCAATTTGAACTATGAGGTCGGTTATAAATTAAGTAGTGGAAGGCTAATTTGACTTAATATTTTAATTGAGGTATTTTTATCTTTATGTTTAAATGCTATTTTATCCTTTTACATGCCTTATTAATATTAAGTGGATTTTACTTAAGTGATTAACCATTTCTGATAAAACATTTATGAATAATTCGGTTTATATTTTATTCTATTGTGAAATCTTGGTAATTTATTTATTAGGTGATCACAAATCATTCAAATACATAAATAATTAACCATGAAAATGAAAAAATAAAATATAAGTGGCATAATCATGAGATTCTATAATGGTAGTTTATCTATCAGATGATAAACTAACCCTCAACCCTAAGGTAAAGCACCTTAAACCATAACTTAGTTTGTGTTGAAACCTTCCACCTTTGATCCTATGTATCACCTTTATTGGTTTCACCTTTTCTCTTTGAGTTAGACCTCCTCCACTCTCTTAGGAGTGGTATCCTTATATAATATTTTACTCACACACAGGTGAGGGGATCCAATGGATTAAATAAAAGGGGGTTTAAATAAAAGAAACTACAAGCACATAAGACATTACATAACAATAAGGAGGGGGTTAATTGTATAAAATAAATAATAATTTCACCATAATAAATTTAAAATAAACCAATCATAAACAAGGGTTGGTCTAATCTCATAATAATCCACATAATAAACAACATACATACATTTGTAATCTTATTATCAATTTCTTCGATTCATTCTTTAATTAAGATAATGCATCCTGAATTAATCCAATTAATTAAAGTTATCTTAATTACATACAACCACCCTTAACTCACGATCATCTATAATTTTAAAAATTTTTGACTACATTTAAAATTAAGGTAGTACACAAGTGTACTTGGAGGTAACCTTGTTTGTTCTTCAAAATGTTAACATGAAAACTAATTTAATATATAATTTTTAATCCTATGACATGGTGTGTACTATATAATGAATGACATAAGGAAAACATAACCAATAAATTTTAATTATGCATTTAATTATTCTTCCTATGAAAATTTGAGAACACTTTCTGGAAGCAGACTGCATGGCATGTACAAAAGTACATGGTGTGTATTTATCATCTGCCCATGTCCGCAACACACACCTTAGTATGGTCATGTTTCCTACCTTATACATGTTTGAGGTACATGATGTGTACTTGGGATACATTTCATGCAACATTAGATTTTCATAACATGTGTTTCCCCGTGTCATGTACCCAATACATGGCTTTTTGGGACACCCCGTCTTCTCAGCCATGAGAAGGCAGGGACTACAAAACATGTAGTTCTATATTCCATGTGCCAGCCAATCTGGATCCACAGAATGATCCATTTTTTTAAATATTAGATTCTATTAGAATATATCCATTCAAATTTATCATGATATCTTTCCATGTGAAGAAAAACTACATGGCATGTACTCATGAAGTACACAACAAGTATTTTGTTTTTATCCAGGAAGAACCTTTAGCACCTCAAGATGGTATTCTCTAGATGATTCTTCATTTTTAATCATTAACCAGTTTCTTGTTATGTTATTAAGAATGAAGAAAAGAAGATATGATGATGTCATATTTATTAAAATGAACCATTTTAAGTAAAATATGATGAAAAAAAATTCAATAAATCAAAAACTAATTAATAAATATAAATAAAACATGTGAACCATTTGATACCAATTTTAGGTTACGGGTGCAGTGGAATAGTCCTTTGAAGGTATGAAAAACTTGACTTTAAGTCTTAAATCATGTGTTATCATTGATTTATATAATCATGAGATCATTTCCAATGAAAAAATTATATTAATAGACTAAATTAAAATCCCATAACCGTATTGAGAGGATATTAAAATGTAAATTATAATTAATTTATGAGTAGATCTAAAATTACATTTACACATAATTATATCTTCATTGAATATTGGTGGAATATAACTCACTAAAAAGTCATTGCACTACAATATCCAAGTGAATAATCTCTTTAGCAGTGATCCACATGTGAACCAAAATCTCTGATAAATGCCATTGAATTATCGGGCGCCAGAACATATGATCCTGATCACCTGCATTATTCGTGGTTGAATGAAAAAGTATTATTCACATAGGATAAAGAAACCTTGGTGTTATCTTGAATCCTTGAGAGAGGAGGAAGAGAGAGAACACTATAGATATTGATCCAATCTCTCCTTATCAATTGTTTACACCAATTGTGAAATATGAAAGTAATATAATTAGATATTTATTATTTATGGTTTAGGGTTAAAAAATTGTACACAAGGTTCCAACCATATTTAATATTTTTAATTGACCCCATGTTAATTATTAATAATAATAATATTAATCTCTTGACATGAAAAACACATTAAGTATATAAACAAATATCATTTATAATTAATCGAACCATTAAAGTCAGTCTGATTTCCCTCATCGACATTTATCGATTCTTGAATAATGAATATTTAATTAACTAAATGTCACTACATTATTCTATGAAAAATAAAATAAATATTATATTCTCTAAAAAATAAAATAAATATTTATTATTATTTAACTAACTTATTCTTTTGAATAAATTGTGATTAAATTATGGTGATCAACCAAACCTGAATAAATATTATTTATTCTAAATTGTTAAATTCAGTGCTATAATTTAACCAATATTGTAGATATACTTAGTGTGTGACTCTTTATATATCTTTATTAGTAGAATTATGCATAACCATACAAATTCCAAGTTTAGCATCTAGAAACATGCCAAAGAATCCATAGATAATGTAGTTAACATCACAATGATGTCCAAAATCCAATGAACATTAACCATGTAATATAATCCTTTTATCACAATATCTCAAATCAAGATTTTTTCATGCTGGTTCCATAAACCTATATTATCTATGTATCTTTCTTTGAATTTTCATAAATGAACATGCCCATCGAACACCATGGCCATGGATTTTTAAGGTAGTTCCATTCCCATCAAAGGGCCTAAAATATTAACTTTTTATAAAGAGACAAAAAAGAAAAATCCTTTCTTTCATTATCCATTAATGTTATATAACTCTTGACGCACCCAATGTATCCTAATTATCCATGAACATATTTCATCATAATTCTTATCAATACATCAAAGTATGTGATTCGGGATATCCATTAATGATAATATTAAATTATAAGGTTAAATACACATATCTGCAGATAGGAAAATCCAATGACACATGGAAATATGGATTTATTATTAATGGGACTATTATCATAACCTCCCATATTAGATATTACCAAGGATGAACACCATGATAAGGTGTATTAATGTATTATGAGTCTCCTACCCCTAATAACATGTATTTTTTATGTCCCGTCAGACAAGATCATCTGGCCATAGAACAAGATTTAAGAATAATGTCGTGGAACCTATAGGCTATCATTATAGAGGGGAAGTGCTATAAACTTTTAGTGTGACATATATTCTTAGGGAATTATCACATATAAATTTCATATAGAATAATAACAATAAAATGATAAGAAAACTTCATTAATAATGAAAACATGTAATCAAGTACTAAACAAGTTGGTTCTAGGGAACCAAATACAAAAAACTTTTATATATTATATCATGAATTCCTCTTTATTCATGGAATTTAAAGTTTCAATTAAGTTTTTCTTTCTTTCATGTTTTTTTATTTAATATTTATTAAAGTTATAAAGGTTTATTTTATAATCTCACTCTTATTCTGGATTATTCATGTTTGAATTTATGTTGGAAGAATTATATGCTCTTTATATTCTTAAACCCCATTTATTTTATTCTTATATTTTTATTTATGGGGTTTCCATGTTTTCCTATAACTTTTCCTTTATTTGGTACTCAAAAAGAGAATTTTTTTTAAAGAAAATTTGACCTTATTTATCTTTTTTTTCCTCAAGAATATTTTGCTTCCATATCTATATTATTCAAATTATTTTATGGAAGTTTTTATCTACTTTTAAATGATTTTTAAAGGTATTTTTATACTACCTTTGACTTTATTAATAATGGTTTTAAAATAATCCTTTTAATTTTTTCAAACAAGTCATTTTTTATTTTTTATAAAAGTGTGAAAGGAATGCTCTTTTTAATGTATACAGAATAAATGAATTTTCCCACCCCCAAGACCACTATTTTCTATATATATCCCTATACAAGTTTTAATGGATTTTAAAAGAAAACATGTTTTTATTATTCTATAAATTTTTATCCTTTATATTAAAATAAAACGGAATTGTTTTATAAAAGGTTGATATGAATTTTGGAAATGATTGATAACTTATTTTTTATAACAAAATTAAAAAATATTTAAGGAAAGTTCTTTTTAAATTTTCACTTCCATTTTCCTATATAATTATCAAGATAATTTCCTTTATTTAAAACCTTCATTTCTGATGAATTGACAGTATTATTTAAATATTTATCAATTTATGTGTTATACCTTATTTTTTAACCATTCACTTTCTTGTGATCATGTTATCTATCACTCTCCATTATTCATTATACATTATTTTTCTCCTTCATGTCCATATTTTCAGTATCATGGATGTATTCAATATCATTTCAACTACTTTTATATTGTATTAAACATACACCATTTCAATATATGGTGTTAGTTGAAGGAATATTATTAAGAAAGTTATTTTATTTACTAGAGAAATATTAATGTTATATATTCTTGAACCACTATGGATATTTATTTATTGATAAGTGTTATGAACCAACATGGGATTCCATCCAACCCAACACCTAACCTGACCTATGACATAGCCCAAAGGGCATTATCGATCTCCACAGGTTGGAAACTAGTGCATGGGAATATGATAAATCCTTTGGGAATAGTTTTTACCATTCACATACCAATCAACAACTTGAAACCAAACAATATAAACAAATAGAAAATCCAACATCCATAACAAGGATATACAAAAGAGGAATGTACAAGTGATAAGATACATTTACATGTTTAAAACCAAATACAAAAAAATAAAAATGAGATGGGGACCAACTAAATGAAAAAATTCCTCTATGTGGAATGAGGGAAAACACCCATCTTTTCACCAACACCAAAAACTTCCAAAAGGAATGATACTAATAATAATACATGCTTAGACCTCCATGGAAGGTGTTTCCTTTACTTGTATCAGAGAAAACCAGGTATAAATATACCCATTGGATATATGTAGGGTGTGATATCACTCTCCCAATAGGATTCCACCAACATGTTCCATTTATAGACATTATAAGATCAATAAACATGCTAGTTTTAAAGAAAGGAAAAAGTTTGGTTTTGAAACATGCTTTAACTCTTTTAAAAAGGAAAGTGAGAGATGCATAAGTAAATTAAAAGTAGATAATAACACAATGTAATAAATATGGTAAATCCATAAGTAGATAGTTTATTAGGGTTTTAGGATCCATGTACCCTTGGTGATCAATCATAATTATAACAACCCTCATGAAAGAGTCACCATAGAGAACAAAGCCAAAGTTTGGGAAATACCCACAGTCTAATAATTTGTTTAGTTAGTATTACAGTGTAAAATAGCTAGGGATACTAGGTCAAAGACCTACCCCCTCACCCAACATACTAATTTTTAGTCCACCTAGCTTGGTACCCAGAGTTCACAAGTTCTTTATTCACTTTTCAAATCATAATAGTCCCCTTTTTATTAGAAATTACACATCATAGCCAAACATTCCATTACCAACCAATTTTAACAAGGGATAAACCATTTCCAAAGATTTACACACACAAAAAAATTTTAAATCAGCATTAGAACACCCACACACACAAGGATTATTCTACTCTTCCTAAGATTGTGTCTACCAGATCGTCTTCTAAGATACCAAGGAAGGTGGATGAAAATATCCTTAAGATTTTCAATCAAGGTAAGTATCAATTTGAATGGAAAACATGTGATGATTTTGATTATGGGAATGACATGTCATATTATGATCTTTAACATTGTTGTTTAATGGATGAGGGCATGTTTTTTTGTTTGACCCCATCTGCCTCTTTTGTACTTTTCCTTTATTTTTAATAAATGGTCAGAGGATCTGCTTCTGGCTAGACTTGGATGGTAATAAGAGAATAAGAGACCAAGGAAGAAGAAGAGGAGGGACTTAATTGGAACAATTTTTAAGATTCAATCTTGAAAACCTAATAAATTGATTACAAAAGGGAGATGAGAAGTGGGGGAGGTGAAACTATGGATAAGGGTGTTGAATGTAGAAAATGATATGAGTGAAAGGGTTAAAAATAGGGACGGGAAAATGGGAAATTCAAAATTTTTAAAGATCTAGTAGGTCACATGGTTTAGTTGGAAAATCTTCTAGACCATGCTCCAACTATAATAATATTCTTTACAAGAGTAGGGTAGGATGTATGGTTTTTTAGATCATGTAACATGGCCATGTTCCCATCCATTAATCCTTGAAATTCCCATTATCTGGGCTATATGGTTTATAGGGGCCTGATACATAGTTTATACTAACCATGTGCCAAATTTTCACCACCCTCTATCCACCCAAAGAAAACCATTTTTCTTGGAAAATCCTGAAAAAGATATATAAAAAACAAAGATAAAAAATAAAATAAAAAATCCTAAAAAAACATGGGTGTGAAAATTATCCCCACCATGAAAACTTTCCACCTTCGAAAATTTAAATTGTAGTCCGATCTGAGAACAATTGAGGATATTGATCCTCCATGCAAGAATTCTATTCCTGCATCTAATGTTATTCATTCCCATGTTTCCAAAAAACTTAAACTATTGTAATTAATTTCCCATTAAACACTTTCACATAGAAATCCATAATCCAAAATGGTTGTTTAGTCACTGAAAAAATCAAGCTATAGCTCAAGATCTTCCCAACTCAGCACATGAGACAGGTCCAGATTATAGTTTTTTAACTATGAGATGTGGATAACATCATGGATTAAATTCAACTGAGAAGTTAATTCCAATATATATTATACTCTTAATATTCTTCCAGTGACCGCGAAAGGTTAGACATACCTTGGAATACATTTCCCCTACTTTCCAAGGCGGTGATGACCTAAACATGGTGTTACTTTCAGAAACACCTAGTCACCCACTGAGAACTCTAAATCTTAACATTGATGATCGCTATAAGGCTTATGATGAATCCAAGATATTAAATAAAATTTCCTAATTACTTTTATCTACTAGTCATCTCCTATACTATGATTAGATCTATTAAAGTGGTATCACCCACTTCCATCCAGCATAGAGGAGACTGACATAGTCAACCATACAATGCTTCAAAGGGATCAATATTGATTGATGATTGATTACTATTATTATAATTGAATTAAACCAGTCCAAAATGGTTGTCCCATAACCCGCCAAAGTCCAGCATGTAAGCTCAAAGCATATCTTCCATAATCCAGTTTTCCACTCTATCTGACCATTATTTTGAGGATAGTATTTCATCCCCATTTCCTTCTGAAGCCCTTCTAAGAAATAAGAAATAAATTGAGGGTCCCTATTTTATACAATAGAATATGGAACCACATGAATACTTATGATCTAATGGACATATATCCTGCCTATTTCCTACACTTTAATAGTGTCCTTGACCATAATGAAATGGGTAGATTTGGTTAAATGATTGATAACTTCCAAAATTTAATTACTTACCTAGGATGTATGGGGTAGCCCGATGATAAAATCCATGGATACCTTATCCCACTTATAGGTAGAAATGGGAAGTGATGAATAAAAACTGAGGGCTTCTGGTTCTCAGCTTTAAACTGTTATAAGTATATCATCACAATACACAATCAGATATATCACATCTCATACCCACCCACCAAAATTGGTGTTGTGTGTCATAAAAATTTTTGGTGGCACCAGGATGAATGAACCCTTGAGACTGATGTATATCCTATATCACCACTTTTACTAGAGAGTATGACACAATAGAATGGTCATTGAAGAAAATAACACCCTTGGGATATAAGGACCATGACTAGGAAACTCCCACCATTTAGGAACCATATAGAACATTGTAATAACTCATCTTTAGGTTTATTATCTTTAGTCATCTCTAATATAATAATTTTTAACTATATACTATCCAAGAATATACCGAAACTTTATCCCTATCTTTCAGGTTAATTTGAGTTAAATTCCCCATTAAGGTCCACTCATCACCAAACACCTTCAAACCTAGGTAGGTAACTTCTTTCTCAAGGCATCAAAAACCATATTTCCTTTACCTAGGGTATAGAAAAAATCAATTTCAAAACCTTGAATTTACTCAATCCATATTTACTACCTTAGGTTTAATCTATGAGAATATGTATCTTGAAATTTTGTTGTTTGAGAAGACTATAATATTCTTCCCAAAGAGATAGTAATGCCAAGATTTTAGCACATGCATCACTAATGACAAATCATTTTCATGGGTTGAATAATTATTCTCATGTGGTCAGAGTTGGTGAGATCCATACACCACTATATGTTTACCCTATATAATCACAAAACCCAAGCCCATACCTAACACATTATAGTAGGCCACATAACCCTGACTAGCCTTGGGTAAAATCAATGTAGGAGAAGTGGTCAACCACTATTTAAGCTACTCAAATAGAATCTATCATTATGAAATCTAGGATAACTTCACCTATTTCTAGGTGAGAGTCATAATTAGAAAGGATATCTGAGAGAAATATTTAACAAGCAATCTATAATACCCTATCAGGCCAAGAAAAAACTTGATCTCAAAGACATTAATTGGATACTTCCATGACATCACTTTTTTGATATTGTCCAAGTCAATTGAAACACCAAATTTAGATATCACATTCCCAAGAAACTTTAATTCCTGGATCTAGAAATTTTACTTTGAGATCTTAGAATATAGATGATAGTCTCAAAACACACCCCAAAAAAACTCTCAAATGTGTCCCATACTCCTCTTTCGATCTTGAGTAAATTATAACTTCATCCACAAACACACTGATGACTGAGTCGAGGTATTGGTAGAACACTCTGTTCATAAGGGATATAAATACTACAAAATTATTCATCAATTTGAAAGGCATAACCAAATAATAAAACTAGTTGTACTTACTTTGGAATGATGTTATGGGAATGCATGCCTCTCTCACCCTAATCTGGTGATACCTAAATCAGAGTCCAATCTTGGAAAACCACCTTTACCCTTTGTTATAATAAAAAATTTCATCAATGCAAGGAAATGGTAGTTATTCTTGATCATCACCCTATCCATATTTCGATAATTTATACAAAACTATAGATATATATTGGAATTTTTAGAAAAAAAGCATTAGAACAACCTACAGAGAGATCCATAGGGGAATGAACCCTTTGGATTCCAAATTTTCCAGCCGTATCTTCAATCCCCTCAACTTAGTGGGGGATATATGGTATGAGTTAAGATATGTTGGCTATGTTCCCTATGACAAATCAACGATGACCTCCATATCCCATTAAGGAGGTAGTACTGAAAAATTATCTAGGAATACCTTTTAAAACTCATCCACTAAGGGAAGAAATCTACTCTCCAAACATCTACCATTACCCTCCAATATGAGGGAAGAAATATGAAAAGAAATCTGACCTACATTTAGGAGTGGAGTTTCAAATCATCCTTATCACAAATCCCATTCACCTTGGAAGACTTAAGTTCCACCATCAGGATTTTTGAAATTTGCATGTCAATGAAAGAAATTGATGTGGTACTTAAAACACATCATCCATTCCATTACTAGAATCATTTTAAATAGTTAAATCTCCAAGATAATAAAATATCATTCTAGATCAACCTATGACAAAGAGATAATGCAATACAGTAATCTAAAACCTTGATATTTTATCCTACCAAGAGGCATAAACAAATCCATGAAATATAAAATAAGATCAATTGAAAGTTTAAGTAGATCTACTTGGAAAGTGGAAATAAATGAATTAGAATCACTTATATAAAAAAACTATTTCTATGGATGATAAAATAATAAAATTACCTCTAACTATCACAATACCTACATCTAATTCTATTGGGTCCTGATCTATAATATGAAGGTGCTTCACCTCTATCTATGCCTATGGTTAACTAATGACATGTGGATCTGCCTTAAGAAAAACATTCCCAAAAGGACTTCTATACTTGGCTTTATATCCCCCATAATAAGACCCTACAACTCTAGATGCATCCGACTGATCAAATTTTTCCTTAGAAGTGGAAGAGGCTACACCACTCTAGGATTGTGGTACACTCTTGAAAAACATTTCAAGTGACCCATGAATCCATAATGGTGGCATTCATTGGGTGGAAACAAACATGTAGAATGTATGTTCCTAGTCTACCTACACTATTGGAACACCACATTTAAACCAACCATAATTTCTGATGAAGAAAGTCATGGTGGGTACCTAGGGCTATTTACACCCTTATTCCCTTATTCTACTCACCCTATATTCTTCTTAGATATGAAAAACCTGCTCTTTATTGATATTGAAATCATCCTAGATAAGACTAATTTTTCAACCTAATCAATTTTCACCATCAAATATTGGTCAAACACTTCAGTACAAATATTCAATTTAAATAAGAAAACCCGAGATCTAATATCTAGGTGTAATACCATCTCAAACCATAGGGATTTAATAAATTCATTAGAAACTAACTTGGGGGAAAAAGACTAGATTTGAAAAGTATTTGTCATACTCCAATATTGAATGATCTCCCTGATGAAGGTCTAAGAATTATCAGGTCTTAACGAGGGACAAAGTCTCAGGAAAATACTTCTCATTGAAGACAACTTTGAAGTCTTTCTATCCCATCTACTCATACTTCCCTACTTAGACCACCAAATCTCACCACCTATGATTAATTCCTTATAACACAAATAAAACAAACTTTTCCTTAACATATTTAGGAGTCCCAAGGTACCCAAATACCCTCCCAAAATTTTCTACCCAGTCTTCTACTTTATGGGGAACCATACATATCTGAAAGGAAAGATGATTTTGATTAAGAAACTCTAGATCGCAATCCTTTTCTAATCTAGGTTAAACTTCCTTATCCTAAGAAGGAACATATCCTACCACCTGATCCAGTGCTCAAATAGCTCGAACCACTACCTCCACTAATCTATGATCTATTGGTGATGGAAAACTATCTCTAGACTCTTCTTATGGTATCATGGTAGATTTCCAAAGAGGCATGATAATAGAGGAGACAATAAACAAAAAAAGAACATAATTACACAAAACCCAAGATAATTAACCAAAAACAAAATTTAAACACCCAAAAAGATCATAATAAAACCATAAAAACCACAAGAAACAATTCAAACCACTATACCCTAACCCGGTTACCATTCCTAGTCTAAAACATGTGCATTACACCTAAAGGAGGAGTCAAATAAACCCCAAATTTTCCATGGTAACCCAAATCCTATCACGAGGTGTGTTGGTCAGACACCCTACTCTCAACTAGAACCTCAATCCCTAATAGCCCTAGATTTTACCTATTTGTAATTTTCTAAGCAAAAGACCCAAAGAAATGAAAAATTTCTATGATACCATTTTTTCATGAACCAGCTTGGGATGTCGTCCAACCCGACACCTGATCCGACCAGTGGCATGGATCGAAGGTCATTCTCAATACCCACAGGATAAAAACTAGTGCATGGGCATATGATAACTCCTTTGGGAATGGTTTCTATGACCCACATACCAATAAAAAACATGCAACCAAGCAACATAAACAAACACCAAATCCAACATCCTTAATAAGGCTATACAAAAGAGGCATGTATAAGTAATAAAATATATTTACATGTTTAAGACCAAAGACCAAAATATACAAAAGGGGAGGGGACCAACTAAATAAATAAAAGCCTATATCTGGCATGAGGGTCAAAACCCATCACATCACCACCACCAACACCTATGAAAAGGAATACTACTAATAAGAATACCCACTACCACCTCCATGGAAGGCCTTATCTTTACCTTCATCAGACAAAATCAGGTCTACATATACCCATTCGGTATATGTAGGTTGTGATATAATTTTCCTAGTAGGATCCCACCAATATATTTCATGTATAACCATTATAAAATCAATAAACATGCTAGTTTTTTAAAAAATAAAATAGTTTGGTTTTGGAACATGCTTTAACTCTTTTAAAAATGAAAGTGAGAGATTATTATATAAATGGAAAGTAGATAATAACACAGTGTAAGAACTATGAAAAATAACTAAGAATATAGGTTATTGGGTTTCTAGAATCCTCATATCCTCTATTATCAATCATAAGCATAATAAACCTCATACACAGGCCATCAGATATGACAAATCCAATCATTGGGTGATACCCACAATATAGGAATTTGTTTAGTTAGTGTTGTAGCATAAATCATCTAGGGATACTGGTTCGAATCCCTTCCATGTCACCCAATGTACTAGTACTTATTCCACCCACCTAGTTACTTAGGGTTACCAATTTCTTTGTTCCATTTTCAAATCATAACAATACCCCTTTTATCACAAACCACACAACATAGACAAACATTCCATTACCAAACAAATTTTATAGGGTTTAAACCATTTCCAAAGATTTAAACACACTAAATCCTTTAAAATCACTATTAGAAAACAAACACGCAGTTTAGAACACTTTAGAAAATAAAGGAAAGCACATTTAAATCATTAAATAATAGAAAAACATGTAACAACCTACCTAACCCTTTAAAATCACCACCAACTAGGTGAAAACCACAAGCCTAAGTAAGAGGAGATCCTACGGAAGTAAGAACATGAAAAAAACATCAAGATCCAAAACAAAAAATTAATATTTATCCCACACAAGGTCACAAAAACCACAAGAGAGGACAAGAAGCAAGAATAAGGTAAGAAGATACCAAGGAAGAAGGACATGAGAAACTTACTTGGGATAATATTGAAGAACCAAGCTTGAAACCCTAAGAAATTGAGTCTCTAAGGGAGAGGATAAGTGGGGTAGGAATTCCTAGGGATGGGGTTGTCGAATGGGGAAAATTATAGTAGTGAAATGGTTAATATAGGGAGGGTAAAATTGGAAATTAAATTTTTTTAAAGATATAATAGGTTGCATGGCTTGCCAGATCGTGTGAATCCTCTATCCAAGAGGAGGGGGAGGCTGCACGGTTTGTTGGAGCCTGGTGTGTAGCTGTGTGCCTAGCCGTTCGACCTTGAGAGTTCCACTATCTAGGCTACAAGATTTGGAGGGTTTTGACACAAGGTTTATACTAACTATGAACCACCCTCTATCAGTCCAAAAACCACCATTTTTCTTGAAAAGATATTGGTAAAGATATAGAACAAAATCAATATAAAAAATAGAAGATACATACCTAAAAAGAGAAACATGGGTTTGAAAATAAGGCATATTAATTATGTATTTTTTTTTGATTCAATATATAAGGAATATATTGGAAAAATGTAAGTGGTGGGTGAGGCCTGGTTATAAATAACCCCTCGATTCATCGACAAGTCTCATGAGATAAACAATTGTCCAAATTAGTTGGTTATTTGGTGTATAGCTACCCAATCATTAAAATTATTTGTCACAAGGCCTTAAAGGAAAGGTTTATAATGTTTTAACATGAAACCTTGATAGTAAGATCATGAAATATGACATTATGCATTTCCTTTATTAAGATTTTAGTTATTATTATCCATGTGATTGTTATGTTGATATTTTACTTGGATAAATTTTGAATCTCAAGTTATTGATTAAATGACATATGTATTGATTTTCCACTATACTATATTGTTAATGCCTTATCTACTCATGATAACTTCTATTGTATGATTTACCTTACTAATAATTTGATCTTACCCTTTATTATGTTTTTACCCTATTATTTGAAGAAGGAATCATTGAATGAGTTTAAAGGATGCAAGAATAAGTCCGCTAAACTGATCAATCCTTAATATTTTGATCCTTTGTATCTTATACCAATGTAATAAATAAAAAATTAGCTTTGGGTTACTAGAGTCAGGGTATTTATAATTTATTTCAAAGGAAGTTTAATAGGACCCTTGGGAGCTATATTTTAAAAGAACACACCTAGAACAATAATTATGACAACCCCTTAGAATATCTGAGAAATTTTTAGGGATTTTTATTCATTGGATAAATATTCACAATGTTATGAGCTAATTATGTGTGTGATATTGTTTATAAATGACACCTAGAAAAATAATGGTAAATTATACCAAAACCTATGGTCAAAGTAAGGATTTACCTTATGATTAAGAATTACTAGAAACCAAACTTTTAATGTTTTTTTATTTTTAATGCCGGTTAAAAAACAACATTGATATAGTCGATGTTAAAAATAACTATTTTAATTTTTATTATTTAAAACTAATATTAAAACAAAATTTCAACATAAATTTTTGTAGTAAAATGACATTGAATGTCTAATGAAAATCGATTTTTGATACTTTCAATACCAGTTTTATCTAAAACCAACATTTAAAATTAAAAAAATATGAATTTAATTATTGGTTTTTTATAATTTTTTTTAAAATTCAAATACTACACTTTCAAAGTATGCTTTTTCTAAAACTGACTTTGAAAGTATTAGATATTTGTCTTTCAATATCAGTTTTCTTATAAAAAACAACATTGAAAGTCTATTTTTTTAAAATAATTAAATAAATTCATTCCCCAAAAATCCATTACGTGATTTATAGTGTATAAAACAATAGAAATCTACATAAAATAGAATAAACTAGTAGAAACTCGTAAAAATAATCAATTTTTAAACTTTAATCAAAATAATAATACATACATGAAACTTATCTACAAATTATTCATATCTAAAAAATAGATTGTAAACAAATTTCAAAGGGGGGAAATGTATTCATCCATATACGATACAACATCAATGAAAACCTATAAAAACAATGAATGTTATAAAATTAAAAAAATATAAAATTTTTATTTAAAACCAAAACATTTTAATGGAACTAACCTTATGAAAATATTTCACTATCCTAATCACGAAAATCTTAAACATAAATCTTAAAACAAAATAACCACATTCCATATTTCCTTTTTGAAGATGAAACTACAATTATAAAAAATTACCTTGAAATTAAGAACCAATATATATATATATATGCACAATAAAAAAATTATTATCTAATATAAATTTTATTTACCTACAATTTAACATATTTAATTTTATTTGGATCCTTTATTGACAAGTAAACATCATTAAACTCTTCCCATGACCTATATTTTAATATATCAACTAATAAATAATATATAACAAGAAAATTTAAGATCAAAGAACATATAAAATATAATAAAAATTAATTTTTTTAAACAATTTACTAAAATATTTATGAACTGCACCCAGTAAAGAGAAAAAACAATATATCATGCATTCATGTGGGTAGAATACACCTAACATCCAATGAACACTACAACATAAAAAGTTCAACATTATTAAAATTATAATATATATTAGTTCATAATTATATTATTCCTCTTACCCTTCAAGGAATAGAATAAACCAACACCCAATATCTATATTTTCTAATATTTCACATATATAATTAACTCTAGATTTAGTAATGAGATATAGAACATCTATTGAAATTTATTTTGGATCTCTAAAACCATAAATTTTAGTGCTATAATTTTAAATGAAAAGGGTGTTGTAATAACTAATTATTTAAGTAATAAACTAAGTCACTAAAATTCATATTTATTTAATGAAGTATAAAATAAATTTGAAATTTACTTATATGGAAAACAATTGCAACATGGTTATAATGAGATGATAAAAAATAACAAGATTAATTATATCTTTTTTAAACATTCTCAATGCATAGTCTCTCCCACATATATCAATAGACATCAAAAATTCATAATAGGGCTATATGATATAAGAAATATAGGATAATCGTTTTAGCCAATCGGGAACGTTATAATTACATGAAGGTGTTAGTTCCTAGAACTTTTGTTTCCTTTATAGTATTTATTTTTATTTAAAATGATTATATATAAGATAAATAAAATTGAACATTTCAATTAATTTGAAATTAAAATTAAATACAAATTAAAAAACACATACCTCATATATCAAGTGATGAAGAGTGCTAGCTATATAGAGTAAAAAATGACCCACACTATCCCCAACTCAGGAAACCTCCTCTATAGGCAATGAAACTGGAGAATTTGGATCAATAATATAATGTAATATTAATCTTAATTGACCTATCATCAAAATACGATGATGTAAATAATTTCCTAAAATATGTATGATTATGTATGCTATAATATTTACATGGGTATCTATAGCATACAACTCACAGTACATGGTCAGATCTAAATACGGAGGTGGAAGATCTTGGTAGGCAAGATGCACAGGCTATGACTATCTCATCATTTCTTTAAACATATCCTAATAGATGATTTAATTTAATCACTCATCAAATATTATAGTTATAACTATAATATTATAGTTATAACTATAATATTATAGTTATAACTATAATATTATAGGAGGTGAAATATTATAGTTATTTCACCTCAAACTTCAAGGAATCCATTTTTTACATCCCTAAGTCATACTATGATGATAAAAAAACTTTCCAAATATAGACACTCACCTCATATCCTCTTATGTGGTCAGGGTATTCTATATTTCTTAAAGTAGTTGCCAAAATGTTTATCCTATCCTTAGGGATAAAATTACCCTGCATCTCTTTATTCTAAGAATCATCCTAAAATTATATATTAAAATTTTATATTAGTTAAATTAATTTTAAAAATACTAATATCCATGAGAAATAAAAATTTATTTCTTATAAATTTTTATATACTTCTTTATATGGATCTATAATAAACTTTCCTTTTTTTAATCATTCTCCCTTGTTTTCATTTTTCATGGTGAGTGGGGGGGAGATGAAGTTCCGAACTAGAACTTTTCTTTACTATTATTGGATTTAGCACTTAATGTATCAAACTTTTTTACAATCATTTTTTACTCCAGTAAATGATACCCTCTACATGATAAAGTATGAGGGTATATATTCTGTAACAAAATCTCATAGTGAGGTCTCCTTGAGGTCTCTTACATAAAAACAAATGAATAATTCATTAGGTAACAAAAAAAATTACAAATTTAATTTATATATAATAATTACCATACAATAAATGATTTATCATATTGGATGGAAAAAAATTTATCACATGGCTCTACATAAAAAAACCAATACTTGAGGCACAAGTTTTCATTATGTAAATTCATAAAAACATATTTTTTTTTGTTAATTTTGTTTTAAATTATCTCCATCTAACTACTAGAAAAGATATACACCTTTTCTTTATTTATTTCATTTCTTAAAAGTAACATGTCACCTATAATTGAATATATTAAATATTAGTCATGTTAAATATATAATATTTATAGAATTGGATAAAAATAAATTAGTATAGATATTTGAAATTTATAGACTCCTAAATATTCTATTTCACCATCCTGTCAATGTACCTATTTTTAGGATATGAAATTTTAATCTTACAATGTATCTTTTTGGCCAAATAACTCTTAAACTGCTTTGCATTCGGGCCAACTAGGTTACCATCATTATCAAATTCAATATATATCCTACACTCCACTCAATAAAGTGATATTTTTGGTAAACATATAATTACACTTCTACATACTCTAGGAATTTTTTTCTCTAGATAAGAATAATAATTCACTATAAGAGGCTCACTAGTAGTGTTGCAAATTATTTTGACCATTAAAATCTTAATTTAATTAAATAATAACCATTATAGATTTATTAATACAAAAAAACATAAAGATACCTCGATAAAAATTCCTCTACCTTTGTGTTTTTCATTTAAATAGATGATATTCCATGCACCTAAATATTTTTAGAATTAAATTATTGTTCAAAGTAAACAAAAATTTTTTAACAATAGAAATAAAAGTATACCTATTATGTTAACTAATAAATTTTTTGAAAAGTGATTTTCTAAAACAATGAATATAAAAATATCCAAGTAAAAAAATAATGAAATTATATTTATATATTTTAAAAAATAATAATTATGTCATAATTATTAACTAAATATATATAACTAAAAATAATAAATATAAAAATTAATTCAAAAAATGGTAGAAATGATCAATATTTATAGATTTAAATATCCTAGTTATAAAAAAATGTTTTTATATGTGTAAATTTAATTAAAAATGATGCTAGGATTCTTCAATCAAAAAATGTTTAACTAGAATTGATGAATATAAAATTTACTAAAATAAAATAAAATAAATGATTAATATATATAGATTTAAATACCTTATTTTAAAAAATAAAGTTTTTACCAATGTAAGTTTTAGAAAAATAATAGAAAATATTTATTTACCTGAACAATTAGGTGATTAATAGAGTGTTTTTCCATATCCCTTCAACATGATTATTTCATATAGCATGGAATATTTCTACATTATATTCATTGTTATCATCAGGTAATCACGTAATATATAAAGAAAACTCACATAAACCATTAGCATTGTCATCATCCTCATCACCTAAATAGATTTTATTCTTTCTTTAAATTTATTATAATAAATTCCCCATATATCCTCAATAAATAAAAAATATTTCATTGATTTAGAAATTGGATTTTTATCTTTTTTACTTGAAAAATGTAGCACTTCAATAATGACCATTACTCTATTATATTGAATGGTACTATTATCATCCATTTTTTGTGTGTAAAATGTATAACCATTAATATCGAAACTATACCATGTGATCACATTAACATATGGTCCCCCTGATAACCATTTAAATGTTTCTAATGCTGATAAATTAGTGATGAATTTCTCTTTAAATCATTAAACAAATGTATTTTTATGTTCATTTATTAACCAATTTTCATTTATTTTCCACTATCATACCACCAATTAATCAATATGTGATAATATATATGGTTAAACCTCATTTGTGTCGTTTAAAATGTATAAATATTCATGTATCACTTTATCACATGGAATTAACTATACTTTTAAGCTAAAAATCACTTTAACATCACTATAAACTATCAAATGTTGAGATATAGAGAGGATAACATACCCCCTTTCATACAATTAATCAGTAAATAAATCAATCACCTCTTTCAATATATATTTTTGAACACTAGAGTCCTCTGGTTGATGTAGATTTTTAATACAACCCTTCAAAATTTTCATATATCTTTCAAACGACTACCACCAATGTAAATAAATAGGCCCACATATTTTTATCTATCACACCAAATTAATAACCAAATTAACCATTATATTAAAAAATGATGTCATAAAATACATTTATAGTTGAAAAATTATGATATAAACTTAATTCTCCAACACATCTAATAAATTTGGATCCTCAAATTTTTCACAAGTGGAATTGAAAAAGTAACATAATATGATGATATAATTTCTAATAGGTATCTAAAATATTCCACATAGTGAAACTAGTAGTATTTTTTGAATCAATACATGATGGTAAAGAGATATCATGCATATTAATTTCAAATCCTTCAATGAAACAAATTTTTTCCATATTTGAAGAATAACCACTGGTTATTTGGATACTATGTTGACATTGAAAAAAATTCATCTTCTTACTCTTTCTTAATGTGTGACAAGCCAAGGGTAAATATGTTATGTTTCCCTTCATAGTGAGAGATAACTTTAAATTTATTCCCATGTATATTAATCCCAATCTTTCATGAAATCCATCCTTTTTTATTTCCTTTTATGTTTAACAAAGTTCTAATCAAACTATCACATATTTTTCTCAACATGCACAACATCAATGTTATTTTTCCCTCTAAAAATATCCAATAGTGTGTCTTGAATAAGATGAAAAATTTCTTCCATACATTTTTTTGAAGACCATAACTTCCTTTCTTTAAAAAATTTAAATTAATGTTTTTCACCTTGTTATAATATTCTTTAGCTAAAAATGGTTATGGGGGAGGATTAAAATCTTGTAAATCATTAAATTCCCTTTTCAATATTTTATATAGATGTTCCATTTGAAAAAATATTCTATATTTTTATAAAATACATCTCTTCCATTCCATAATTAATAATAAGAAGTCTCTTCTTTATAAATTGGATAAGCTTTTTGTCCTTAACACTGTATCCAGGTAAGTTTCTATATTCATAAAGATCATTTATAATGAATAATATCATAACACAAAAAAGAAAATATTATTTCTTATATGAATAAAAAACTATAACACCTATCTCCCACTGAAATTTCAAATAATCAATCAATGCTAAGAAATAAACATCAATAGAATTTCTAGGCTATTTTAGTCCATAAATCATTAAGCTCATCTTGAATTTTTTTTCTTCATACATATCTATGGGGAAAATTTGTAACTACCAACATAACAGACCATGAAATATGTTGGCTACTATGAATTATATATTAATTCATTCTATCTGTGCACAATCCAATTATGATATTTCTAGATTCACTTCCAAAAGTAGTAATTTTTTATCAAATCTCACCATTGTGGTGAATCAGTAGTGTAACAACCCGAACTTTTTAATAATATTTATTTTCTAAATTTGTGTGTTATTCAATTTTATACTCCAAAAAACTATATCCTTTAATTAATGAAGTGATACCATTGGGTTTCAACTGTCATATGATTGTTGGTCAATATGACCATTGGAAAATAAACTCTTAACATTATAATTATTGTTTATAAATACAAGTGATCTTGGTTAATTAATACAGAAAGAAGAGTTTATGGCCTTATCCAATAGACTCGGTCTGTATGAAGCCCATCTGTCAGAGCTTGAGAAGGAGGTAGCATCTATGGGCTTTGCTCTGGACCAAGTCCAAGTTGAGATTCAACATGTGAAGCTTGAACGAAATCGCCTAAGTGAGAAGTTCAAGCTGATAGAAATCACCACTCAGGCAATGTTGTCCGAGCTGCCCCAGGATTCTATCACCATAACACACCTTACACTTAGGTACTATTCAGGTGTTATAAGAGGCTATATAATGAGACCTTAGTTACGTTGTGTAATCCTTTTGTATAAATAAAATTGTTATTTCTTATTATGTTAAATTTGTGAATTTCAAATGTCCAGATAAATGTAGGATGAAGTTCCATATTATTGATAAATTTTGGAAAAAAGGGGTATTTTAAAATATTTTTGTAAACATTAAATAATTAATAATGTGAAATAATTTTCAGAAAATGGTCTTCTACAATTGTGACCAGAAAGAAATTTAGAGTATAATAAGATCAACTTAATTTTTGGTGAATAGTAAAGTATGAATAGTAATATACCCTTATGAATAGTGTTGAATAGTATGAATAGTAAATTGACCAAAAAATAGAAACTTCACCCATGAGTGTATAAATATAATTTTGACATCTTAAAAGTGAAAAAATGGTCATAATATAAGTATTGGTATTTTTGTATGTCATAAATATTTTAATTACAATTTTATAATTAATTTTATAATTTAAAATAAAAATTTATTTTCATAAAATGTAATCATAAATTGTTACTTTATTGTCTTATGGTTATACGATAATTTTATGGGACCTTGATTACTTTTTCAAGGTGTTACAAAATAAGTTATAGTTTTAGAGTTGTTTTTTTGAATAAATAATGATTTTATTTAAAAATTAAATTAAAAATATTTAGAAAATTATTTTCATAAAATAAAGTTCATTTTTGACTTCATAGCATTTATATTAGGTTGGGGTGAATTTTTGGGATTTTTATGAAACAATTTAATTTTCAGTGAATAGTAAAAATACAGTTTTGAGTTTCGGGTGTTTAATGACATCATTGATGATGTAATAATGATGTAATAAATATGGACGACTTTTTAATAGTAATATTTGTTAGGAGGTGTCTCAAGTGTCCAATACCATGGGAAAATCCCATGGGCAAGCCCATGGTTTTGAAAATACCACCGATGAGGTGTCCCTTGGAAATTAATTAAATATTCCCTTAATTTTTCTATAAATACCAAGCAATTCCCTCGTTAATTTCATTCCACAATCCTCCTCAACGAATATTTGGTCTTTCTAACTCCCAAGGAGTCCTCCCAAGGTTCCCTCAAGCCCCCCAAGGTCTCAACCTTTGAGCTTTCGAAGATACTCTTCAAGGTAAGGGAACCTTTCACCCTCCTCTTTTTAGTTATGTTTTCTTTTATGTTATGTCTTATAGTTCCCATATTATTATGTGGGGGTATGATATTATATATTCTTATTATTGTCCATTTCATGTCCACATGATGATACACCCTTTCTACTCTCATCAATTTATTTCCTGGTTTTTTTTGTGACGCTGTTAGGCTGCCGAATTTTTCGTAAAAGAAATAGCATCTTCTCTTTTCTTTCATGTTTTATTTTCATGTGGTATGTCATTCAAATATCCATAACATGATCTTATTATTTACCCATACTATATTATTAATTATTTATGAGTGGTTTACCCTTTTCCCCTTTATTTTTAAAAGTTTTCTAAAACAATGTTATGTAGCCGTTATGCTGCAGAATTTTCATCTCAAAATCTATCTTTTTCTCAAGAAATTATCACGTATTATTTTATGTGGATACCCACATATATTTTTATTTCCAGGTTTATTCATCAATACATAAAATTTATCTATTTGATTCTGTAATTTAAATACATATAACCCTCACTCCCTTTCCATGGGTTATAAATGACATAATGATCTTATTTTTAAGTACTTTTTAAACATCACGATTTTGACATGAAACCCATTTATTTGATTATATTTGGGTTATTTATGAAATGATTGATTATGATATATGTGGATCACATGAAAATAAATACTTATTAAGTGTTCACCCTGATAGCGCTTCAATGCATTGGGTAAATAATTAATCTCTAGAGATGACAAGTTTCACAATACCTTGGTGAATAACCTTGGTAATGTTTTTATGAAACCTTAGGAATGGACCTTGGTGATATGTTCATGAATGTATAAATGAAATGTTGTATCCACATATTCAAGTTTTTATTCATGTTATTTTTATTATGATATTCCTCTTTTTCTGTTGCTCATGTCTTGTGGTTTTCATCAAGTTCTTATTGATATCACAAGTAAACTGATTCCCTTGTTTTTCTTACTGGGCCTTCTGCTCACCCTTTACTTTGATGTATGTCTCCAGGTTATGATATGAAGAAATTGTACTTATTATAAACTTATGATGAAGCCTTAAAAGTATATTAGAAGAATGTTTTATGTTGTTTTCATATTTTATGTTCCTTATTTTCAAGACACTAGACTTTAAAGATACTCTGTTTGTAAAATGTAATGAAAAGTTATGTAATATAAAGGCAGAATTCCATAGTTGGTATCAAAGGAAATTTTAGTTATTTATGGTAATTAGGATATGAAAACTTTAGGAATAATCCTATAGAAAAGTTTAAATATAAGAAAAATTACTGGTATTTTGGTGAGTATTAAGTAAGTGGTTTATCAAGCAAATACATCCCAGTCTGGATATGAGCAGGTAGAGGCGGCTCTCGAAAATATGTACCTAGGAGTGAAAACTCAGACAAGGAGTTTCGGGCTTGACTTGGGGTATCCTGGTACACAGAAATAGGCCTTGCTGCACTCTTTGTTATGACAATCCTGGAGGATATGTTTGGTTAATCATAAGCTTTTTATGAATCATTATGAAATATTTATAGAGAAATGTAATTGTTTAAAGCATGACATTTTAAGACATAAAATAATTTACAGTTAAAAGATTCATAAATAAAATAAGTTTCTCACTAAGGTTTTATTCTTTTAAAAAATGGCAGGAAATAGGAGGAACCATGCAAATGGTGACTGCAATGGAACATGCACTGACGGCCCTCCGATGGAAGGTGAAATGGAAAATTTCATGCGAATGATGAACCAACCGACTCAAGTTATGGGAAATAACTTGAATCAAGCTGAGATACTGATCTCACCATGAAGGGAAAAAATTTATGTTGGATCCTTTATGTATCAACGACCACTAACCTTCAGTGGATCTACCGACCCATTGATTACTGAACAGTGGATCAGCTCTATCGAGAAGATCTTTTCTATGCTCCACTGTTCAGAGCAAGAGAAGGTCACCCTGGCTATCTATCGCCTAAAGGGAGAATATTATCAGTGGTGGGAAATGATTAAAAACACATAGACAAGAGTAGATGTTGAATATATGGAGTGGTAAGAGTTTATAGGGAACTTCTTTAGCAAGTATTTCCGTTGATTTATGATAACAAGAATGGAGAAGGAGTTTCTTGAGCTGAAGCAGAAGGAGAATGAATCTGTGGGAAGCTACGAGATGAAATTCACAAGGATTTCACATTAAACCTCTATATTTTTTATGGATCCAAATATTAATGTTGATAGATTCTTTGGTGGGCTGAGACCTCATCTGCGGAAGAATTTAGCCAACTGAGATTATGATAACTATGAGGAGATCGTGCGAAGTGCGATGAAAGTCGAACTGGAGTTTGGTGATATGCAATGGTATCATAAATCCAATTAAAAGAAAATATTGATGAATCCAAGATTAAGGAGTATCTTCAATCATGGAAGAGGATGCAAGCAAGTTCAACGTCCCATGTGTAATAAATGTGGGAAGAAGCATTCGGGGAACTGCCTGCTCAAGAGTGGGAAACGATACAAGTGTTGAAGAGATTTCCATATCGCATGAAATTATCATAGTGAGGTGAAGCCACAACTTCCCAACACTAAAGAAAAAGGAAAGATGATGTAGGCCCTACCTTATGTCCAATGATATAAGTGTGGACAACTTGGTCACTTTTCCAATCACTGTCCAAATCCGAGGGCAATGGAGGGGAATCACCATCAGCCTTAGCATAGGCCAAGGGAGCAAGGTCATGCTTTTGCAATCACTACAACTGAATTTTAAGTGCCAAATGGTGTGGTGACAGGTACTCTCATTATTCTCTCAAAGCTAGAAAGTACTTTGTTTGATTCTGGTTTTACGCATTCCTTTATTTCCTCCAAGTTTGCAAAGAATTTAGAATCAAACCCCGATTTTCTAAAAGTAGAGTTATCAGTCAAGACTCCTGGTGTGATTATCCAAGCATCGTAAGTGTTTAGAAACTCTAGTATTTACTTTTCTGAGAACAATATTATCACAAATCTAGTAGTCATTCCCATGCTGGAATTTGAAATTATACTAGGGATGGACTATCTCTCAAAGTATAATGCTAAGATCAAATGTAGAATCAAGGAAATATCATTAGTCTTGAATGGAAAACCTATAGTTATCTTCTAAGGAGATATATCTCAACCTGATATTTGTATATAAGAAAATCCTATATTCTTCTTTATGGAGTTGATCGGTGAAGAAGAAGAAGGAAATGAGAGTTTAAGGATAGAAAATGTCCCCATCATCCAGGAATACATTGACGTATTTCCTGAGGATTTACCCAGACCTCCCCCTATAAAGAGAGGTAGAGTTCTCCATTGAACTTGTACCTGGGTATCATCCTATATCTAAGACCCCCTATAGGATGGAAAATGTGGAGCTAGAAGAATTAAAGAAACAACACCAAGATCTTTTGGAGAAGGGGTTTATCCGACTGACTGTGTCTCCTTGGGGAGCACCTATTCTCTTTGTGAAGAAGAAGGATAGATCGATGTGGCTATGCATTGGTTATAGAGAACTTAATGGGATCACAGTGAAGAACAAATACCCTCTTCTAAGAATTAATGACTTATTTGACCAAATTCGTGGGGCTTAATTCTTCTTTAATATTGATCTTTGATCTGGTTACCATCAATTGAGGGTGAAAAAAGAAGATATTCCAAAAACTGCCTTCTGATCAAGATATAGGCATTATGAGTTTGTTGTTATGCTCTTCGGACTGACTAATACACCTTCTATTTTTATGGATTTGATGAATAGAGTCTTTAAGGACTACCTAGATAACTTTGTTTTAGTTTTTATTGATGATATTATGAAATATTACAAAAGTCATGAGGAGCATAAGGATCATCTAAGGGGTATTTTGAAAACTCTATAAAAGGAAAGGATTTTTTGAAAGTTTAGAAAATGTGAATTCTGGTTGCAACAAGTTTCTTTCTTGGGGCACATTGTTACCAATGAAGGAATCACAGTTGACCCTGCAAAGACAAAAGTTGTAGAGGAGTGGCCTCAACCTACAACGATAACTAATATTCGTAGTTTCCTTGGTTTAGTGGGATATTATAGGAGGTTTTTGAAGAAATTTTCATGAATTTATAATACATTAACCAAGTTAACTCAAAAAGGGGTCAAGTTCATCTGGACAAAGAAGTGTGATGAAAGTTTCCAAGAGATGAAGAAGAGATTGGTTACTGCACCTGTGTTAACTCTGCCCTCAAGTGGAGAAGGATTCATTATTTTTAGCGATGCATCTATGAAAGGGATTGGGTGCATCCTCATGAAAAATGGCAAATTCATTGCTTATGCATCTCGACAGTTGAAGACTCATGATCAGAACTACCCTACACATGATCTAGATATGGCTAAGGTCATTTTTTATCTGAAGATATGAAGGCACTATATTTATGGGGAGAAATGTGATATATACACAAACCATAAATGTTTAAATTATATTTTCACACAAAAGTAATTGAACATGAGGCAGAGGAGATGGTGGGAACTTCTCAAAGACTATGATTGTTCAATTCATTATCATCCTAGAAGAGAAAAAAAAGTTGCTGATACATTAAGTATGAAAGAACCATTTGTTCTTTCCATGATGAGGATTCAAAGAGATCCTTTGATCAATGACCTAGTAAATCTAGAAATGGGAATTATAAGGGAAGGGACATCATCAACCCTAAAAAAAATTATTTCTCAACCGTCATTACTAGAGAAGATCAAGAAAGCTCAAAAAGAAGATCCTTTATTACAGAAGTTCGAGGCTGTGAAGGATGGGAAGTTTCCTGAGTTCAATATTGATCAAGAAGGTGTACTGAAATTTTGTACAAGACTATGTGTTCCATATATTCCAGAAATAAAGAAGGATCTAATGGATGAAGCTCATAGCTCTACTTTTTTCTATACATCCTAGAAGCAAAAAAATGTATAGGGACCTTCATGATCATTATTGGTGGGATAATATGAAAAGAGAGATTTTTGACTATACTTCAAGGTGCCTAGTATGTCAGCAAGTAAATCCAGAGCAACAAATTCCTAAAGGGGTATTGTAAACACTACCCATACCAACATGGAAGTAGGATAATATCACTATAGACTTCATCACTGGTATCCTGAGAACTTCCAAGGGAAACAATGTGATATGGGTTATTATGGACTGTCTCACCAAGACTGCCCATTTTATCTCCATTCAGGAAGATTTATATCTTGATCAACTTTCCAGGATTTATGTGAAGGAAGTGGTAAGGCTGCATGGAGTTCCACTTTCTATCATATCTGATCATGATCCAAGGTTCACATCATAATTTTGGAGAAGTCTTCGACATGCTCTGAGCATTGAATTGAATTTTAGTACGACCTATCACCCCCAAACTAATGACCAATATGAAAGGACTATTCAAACACTCAAGGATATGCTGAGAACATGTTCAATGGATTTTAAAGGTGGATGGGATCAACATCTTCCTTTAGTTGAGTTCTCTTACAACAACAACTTCCACTCAAGAATTCAAATGGCACCCTATGAAGCTCTATATGGTAAGTGGTGTATAACTCCTACTTGTTGGCATAAAGCTGGTGAGATAAAGATTCTTGGGCCTCATCTTGTGCAAGAGATGAAAGAAAAATTCCATGCCATCCAACAACACATTAAGGCTGCTCAGATTTGGAAAAATAGCTATGATGACAACCGTCGAAGGGACTTGGAGTTTGATGTTGGTGAAAAATTATTTCTTCAAATTTCACCTTGGAAGAGAGTCACAAGGTTTAGGAAAAAAGGGAAGCTCATCCCTAGGTACATTGGCCCCTATTAAATCCTTGATCGTGTAGAAGCAGTGGCCTATCAGCTTTCACTTCCTCCAAATATAGCACAAGTTCAGGATGTCTTCCACATATCCCTCTTAAGGAAGTACATACCTGACCATTCACATGTACTAAATCTAGAGGTGGTACAACTGGAACATGAAATCTCTTATGAGGAACAACCGGTAGATATCTTGGATCATAGAGACAAGGTTCTACACAATAAGACTACCCACCTTGTTAAGGTGTTGTGGAGGAACCACAAATGTGAAGAAGACACGTGGGAACTAGAGGAGTCTTTGAGGCAGAATTACCCACACCTTTTCTCTTCTAAGGGTACGAGTTAAAATTTCGGGGATGAAATTTCTTAAGGGGGGAAGAATGTAATGACCCAAACTTTATAATAATATTTGTTTCCTAAATTTGTGTGTTATTTCATTTTATACTCCACAAAACTATATCATTTAATTAATGAAGTGATACCATTGGGTTTCGATTGTTATATGACTGTTGGTCAATATGACCATTAGAAAATAAAATCTTAACATTATAATTATTGTTTATAAATACAAGTGATCTTGGTTAATTAATATTGAAAGAAGAGTTGATGGCCTTATCCAATAGACTCAGGCCATATGAATCCCATATGTTAGAGCTTGGGAAGGAGGTAGCATCTCTGGGCTTTTCTCTGGACCAAGCCCAAGATGAGCTTCAATATGTAAAGCGTGAACGTAATTGCCTAAGGGAGAAGTTCAAGCTGATAGAAATCACCACTTGTGAAATGTTGTCTGAGCTACACCAAGATTCTATCACCATAGCACACCTTACACTTAGGTCTTATGCAGGTGTTATAAGGGGATATGTAACAAGACCTTAGTTACGTTGTGTAATCCTTTTGTATAAATAAAATTGTTATTTCTTATTATGTTAAATTTGTTATTTTCAAATGTCTAGATAAATGTAGGATGAAGTTCTATATTATTGATGAATTTTGGAAAAAGGGGTATTTTAAAATATTTTTGTAAACATTAAATAATTAATAATGTGAAATGATTTTTAGAAAATGGTCTTCTATAATTGTGACCAGAAAGAAATTTAAAGACTAGTAAGATCAACTTAATTTTTGGTGAATATTAAAGTATGAATAGTAATATACCCTTATGAATAGTAGTGAATAGTAATAAATAGTAAATCATCCAAAAAAATAGAAACTTCACCCATGAATGTATAAATATAATTTAGACATCTTAAAAGTGAAAAAATGGCCATAATATAAGTATTGGTATTTTTGTATGTCATAAATATTTTAATTAAAATTTTATAATTAATTTAGAAATTTAAAATAAAAAATTATTTTCATAAAATGTAATCATAAATTGTTACTTTATTGTCTTATGGTTATACGATATGGGACCTTGATTACTTTTTCAAGGTGTTGCAAAATAAGTTATAGTTTTAGAGTTATTTTTTTGAATAAATAATGATTTTATTTAAAAATTAAATTAAAAATATTTAGAAAATTATTTTTATAAAATGGTGTTCATTTTTGAATTTAGAGCATCGATATTAGGTTAGGTTGAATTTTTGAGATTTTTCTGAAACAAATAAATTTTCAGTGAATATTAAAAATACAATTTTGAGTTTCGGGTGTTTAATGACATCATTGATGATGTAATAATGATTTAATAAATCTGGTAGACTTTTGAATAGTAATATTTGTTTTTAGGTGTCCTAAGTGGCCAATTCCATGGGAAAATACCATGGGCAAGCCCATGGTTTTGCAAATACCACCGATGAGGTATCCCTTGGAAATTAATTAAATATTCCCTCACTTTTCCTATAAATACCAAGACATTACCTCATTAATTTAATTTAAAAATCATCCTAAATGAATATATGGTCTTTATACCTCCAAAAGAGTCCTCCAAAGTTTCTCTCAATCCCCCCAGGTCCCAACCTTCGAGCTTTCGAAGATACTCTTCATGGTAAGGGAACCTTTCACCCTCCTCTTTTTAGTCATGATTTCCTTTATGTTATGTCTTCTAGTTTCCATCTTCTTATATGGGGGTATGTTCTTATATATTGTTATTAATTTCCATTTAATTTCCAAATTATGAGAGACTCTTTCCTCTCTCATCAATTTATTTTTTGTTTTTTTGCGACGTCGTTAGGCTGCCAAATGTTTCGTAAAAGAAACAGTATCTTCTCTTTTCTTTCATATTTTATTTTCATGTGGTTTGTCATTAAAATATCCATACCATGATCTTATTATGTACCCATACTTTATTATGAATTATTTATGAGTGTTTTACCCTTGTCCCCTATCTTCTTAAATGTTTTCTAAAATTATGTTATGTATCCGTTATGCTGCAGATTTTTTGTCTCAAAATGACTATTTTTCTCAAGAAATTATCTTATATTATTTTATGTGGATACCCAAATCTATTTTCATTTCCAGAGGTATTCATTAATACATAGAATTGATCTATTTGATTCTGTAATTGACATACATATAACCCTCACTCCTTTTCATTGGTTATAAATGACATAATGATCTTATTTTTAAGTACTTTTTAAACGTCAAGATTTTGACATGAAAACCATTTATTTGATTATATTTGGGTTATTATTTATGAAATTTTTGATTATTATATATGTGGATCACATGAAAATAAATAAATATTAAGGGTTCACCCTAATATCTCTCCAATGCATTGGGTAAATATTTATTCTCTAGAGATGACAAGTTTCACGATACCTTGGTGAATAACCTTGGTAATGTTTTTATGACACATTGGGAATGAACCTTGGTGATATGTTCATGAATGTATAAATGAAATGTTGTAGCCACATATTCAAGTTTGGATTTATTTTCTTTTTATTATGATATGCCTCTTTTTCCATTGCTCATGTCTTGTGGTTTTTATCAAATTCTTATTGATATCACAAGTAAACTGATTCCCTTGTTTTCCTTACTGGGCCTTCTGCTCACCCTTTAATTTGATGTATGTCTCTAGGTTTTGAGATGTAGAAATTTTACTTAGTATTAACTTATGACGAAGCCTTACAATTGGATTAGAAGAATGTTTTATGTTGTTTTTTATATTTTATGTTCCTGATTTCCAAGACACTAGACTTTAAAGATCATCTGTTTGTAAAATGTAATAAAAAGTTATGTAATATAAAGGCGGGATTCCATAAGTAGGGTGACATAAGTTTCCATAAAATATACACTCATATGTATTCCATATTAACCTCTTTACATAATTTTAATTTACAAATAAATTATTCAAATGAAGAATTATTTGAAGATACCAAATTTATTTAGCAGGAGGTTTTGTTTCTATTCTTGAGAATTAATCAGAGTCAAATTTTGCATCCCTTATATATCATGATGTCCCACATTTAGGAAATTATGATATAATTTTATATTATTTCTTATACAACAAATAATATTTGGGGATATAATTTATATTTTTAGAAACCAATCCCATTGGTTATAATATTTTATTTGAATCATAATTTGAATTTATTAGACCATTACCTTTTATAAGTCTCCCTTTTAAAAGTTCAAGAAATTCAGTGAAACTTTTATCACTCTACCCATTTATTTCTTTTGAGTTATCTAATTTTAACATTACTGATAACAATATAAATTTAGTGGAAACTGATAATAATGGTTTCTCATAATCCCTATAAAATAATTCAATAGTTTTTATTTTTTCAATGGTTTCAATGCCTACATCATGAATTAATTCATCAAGACGATCCTCTTTCTCATGATGAATATCTTCATCAATATTACATCTTAAATTTTTTATTATTTCACTATGCCAAATACAGTGATAATTATGATTAAAACCATAACAAATCATATGGTATTTTATTTCATTAGAACATAACTTTATCGTATTCAAACACTTCATTCATAGAAAAAATTAGACATTTATTTTCAAGATTTAATTTTGAAAATTTCATGAAATCATAAAATCTCTTTTCATATTCATCACTCTTTCTTCATAAATCTATTCAATTAAAATACATTAATTAACTAAGTTCACATCATAATAGGTGAATGTATTAAATCATATAAAAATTTAAACATATATATAAATAGATAAATTTAAAACATATAAACATATAGTCAAAACATTCAATTAACCATTTATTAAAAAAATTTATGAGATAATTAAAAAATATATATTTCAAAATAAAATCACAATTTTTTTTATTTAAAATTAACCAAATCAATAAAGTGTTTCATTTTTAAAGAATAAACCGCACAATTAAACTCATTTTCTAAAAAATGAACTATTTATCAAAATAAATAAATAAATTAGTTATTAAGATTACACTACTTGAAAATCCATGACCAGTCATTAACCAATGTTTTATCAATGAATAATGAAACATAAATCAATAATTTTTTTTCTAATAATATAATTATCTATATGATAGTTTATAATTTTTTTAAAAGGTTGGGGCCGAAGCCTCAATTTATTATTTAAAGAAAAGACCTCTTTAGACTGGGTAGAGGATGACCCATTACATAGCCTGAAGTCCCAAGGCCAAGTGGCCTGAATACAAGGCTTGAAAGTCCATTTTTTGGCCCAAAGGACCCCTTAGTGAACAGTACTTCTACAATACCCGCACTGCTGTAGTATCTGCTACAGTACGTCCGCCGCTACAGTACCTTCTACAGTCCCTCCGCCGCTACAGTGCCTTGCTACAGTACTGCTACAGTACCCTGGAATTCGCGCCTGCCCGGATTTGATCCTGGGTCTTTTGGATGCCAAGAAAGACTTGTACCACTAGGGTATAGGCTCATTGGCATAGTTTATAAATTAAACATACAATATCATCAACCATAATAGGAATTTTTTGATACACCAAGCTTATATTAGTTT
Source organism: Viscum album (assembly GCA_963277665.1). Taxonomy (NCBI): domain Eukaryota; kingdom Viridiplantae; phylum Streptophyta; class Magnoliopsida; order Santalales; family Viscaceae; genus Viscum; species Viscum album. Next base: position 1,582,230,398 of record OY728141.1, on the reverse strand, counting down.
ATGGAAGTCAAAGTATTGATAAAAAATGATATTAACTATCAATATGATCTACCAATGCCTAATATCAAAACAACAATATTAATTTCAAGATATCCATCCTTTATTATCTAAATATATATAACATTAACTAAAAACAAATTTTAATGATAGAAAAATTACAAATATAAACAATTATAAATAAAAAAAATTCTAATCACAATCACATTATATCAAAATAATAAATAATTTATGATCACAAATAAATTATAGCCTCAAACAAATTATAACAAAAAAAATTATAATTGATAAATATGTATGTATAAAAAATAAATTAAAGAATTAAATTTATAACTAAAATGATTGAAAAAAAATTTAAAAATAAAAAATAAATATTTTACTTACAATATATATAGATTAAAGATAAAAATCCACCATAAAGAGTGCCAAAATGATGATGGATAAAATTTATATTTCAAGAAATGAAATAATGCACCTAACAATAGATATGTAATGTAAAATATGGTAAAAATAAAAAAAGGAACAAATATAGAAAAATATGAGGGGAATGGGTGAAACAAAGATGAGAAATGAAGAAAATTAAGTAAAAAAATAGATCAAACCAAGAATATCGAGGATAATAAAGTGGGGTCAGAGAGTGTCCGGTCTCTTATCTAAATTTTTATTAAAAAAATTAATCTATAGAATGAGGGAAACCATGTTTGTATGTTTTTAAAAATATTTTAACATTGTTTTTTATTGAAAAAAATATTAAAAGTTTTTATTTTTTACCTTTAATGTCAGTTTTACTTAAAACTAATGTTAAAAGTAATCCATAAAAACTTTCAACATAATTTTTAATAAAAAACAATATTAAAAGTAAATTTAGAACACTTTTAACACCAATTTTACTAAAAACTGATGTTAATAGTCTCTTTGAGTTCATTTTCACATCATTCATGTAAAAACTAATGTTAAAATGTTGGTGCAAAATCACATTATTCTATTAGTTAAGTCAATCTATTAGGTTTTGGATATGGGAAAATCATGTACATATTGGGGTAATTGACCCAGTTCATAACTAACAACCTTTCCCATATGGAGAAACCTGGTGTTCCATAGTGTGATGAAACTATATTTGATCACTTTATATGATATAAGACTCTATCCTTGAATGAAACTACTAATCCATTGGTATCTAATAAATGGACTAAGTCCTTTGAAAAAAAATTCCTGGCTTTGGGAAGTAATAATTGGGAAAAAATTATTTTTATAGTATATTATTTAAAGAGAGATGTTAATCAATGGTGTTCATTGATCTATAATTCTAAAAAAGATGATAAAATATAAAGTATTGAATGAATAACTTTTAAAGTGATATTATTAAATAAATATTTTCCTTAAGAACAATGACCTGAAATAGATAGAAATTTCCTTAACCTAAATCATAAGGAAGAGAAAAGTGTTGATGAATATGAGGCTAACTTCACATTATTATCAAGGCATGAAACTATTGGACATGTATTTTCTCAAAAATACTCTTTGAATCTTATTGATTTTGATGCTCACAAATACCCTTGTTTGTTTTACTAATGAAATTACTTTAATTATTTTTCAAGAATATATGTCTTGAGAAGTTTATCTTATTTATGGGTTAAAATATTTTGTCTAAAGTATTCTGTATGTGTTTGAAAGTATTATGTAAACAATATTCACACCCTAAATTTGTAAGCATAACATATGGTTTGGGAACCCTATGTTTTGAATGAAACATATTGATCACATACCCTACACTTTTGGAAAATTATGGATCACCAATTCTATAGTTTGAAGAAACCCTATATTTAAAGGAATAAACATATGGTTAATCAAACCTAATTTTGTAAATAACTATATGTTGTTAACTTTAATTTTGTAAAAAATTGTACATTTTCAACCTTACTTTTACAGTTTATTTCTACATAAAGTAACCCTATAATTTACTGGTCAAAAAATGAAGTTTTAAATTAAAAATATTATCTGTGTTTTCAGCAACGGTCTTTCCAGAATTAAATATATCTTTAAATATGTTTTATAACTAATTAAATGGTTTGAACTCAAGAGACTTAATCATTTATATTTATAAGGTAAGTTACAAACCTCTTCAATGATTTTAATTTAAATGATTACGATTTGTTAGGTGATATTATTGGTTATGTTATGACTAAAATCAATCCAAGTTTCTCTTGTTAAATATTAATAATATTTTCATTTTCTATATATGGTGGAATATATTTTTGAATATAGAGTTTCTAAAAAGGAAAAGATATTTAACATATTTGTTATTCTGAAAAATCTACACTTTGGAGAGATACATGTTTCAATCTTATACCGAGTAAAACTACTGTTGTTGTTATTTGTCCATTTTAGTTGTTTCTACAACTCTAAAAAAGAATTTTTTTATTCAATCAAATCAAAATCTATTGATTTATTAGAGTTTCGGCTATTTAAACTTAGTCATGGCGGTGGTGGAGTATCATCTTCTCAGACTACGATATGGATAATTCAATTTCTTATAAAATAACCAGAAGACTCTATAAAATCTTTATTATAAAGGTTTCAACTACCTGTACTCAGTTATTAAGGTCCTGTGATAAGATGACCTATTTAGTGAAAATCACTAATCTTTTAGAAAGAGAATTGATGGAGTGTACTGGGAGATCTTTGTGCCCTAAACCACTGTAAAAATTTACATGTTCTTATTCTATATTTATCCACTGCTATACTTAATTAAAGAAGATAACATTGTATATATTCTTAAATCATGAAGAAGGATAAAAGTTTGGATATATCTAGATTTTCAAAAAGTCACAATTCACCCCCTCTTGTATATAATTTTATTATTCTTACCTAAAAATTGATATCAAAGGAGTATTTTTTTGAATAAAGTAGATAAGTTCTAGCAAGCGCAAAGTAAAAGGACTATGCAAAGACAAATTTCAATGGATGATCCTAGAGAAGGTATTTCCTGAAGAACCAATGATAGCCTGAACACCACCTCCAAAAGCTCCAATGAACCATCGCTCCTGATCAACTTGAAGATGAGAAATGGAACTCGGGGCCATGACAGGGTTCAAGAAGCATAAGATTCCGGGGGAACAAAACTTTTTCCAAGAACAAACCTAACAGACCACACTGAACAACATCATTCCAAACATTCTATAAATTCCAGTATAATCATCGAACCAAACCACCACCGATATCAGACACCAACGATGTTGTCTACTATCGCTGGCACTAAACGAACCACCACTGTCAGCAACTACCCCATTATCACTGGAAACACCATAACACTCAAATACACCTGCCACAACTTTGAACAAAGAACCAATGCCAACTTCAGAAAATTTAATCTATCATTGGAAAACCATCACAAACTCCAGGAGGGAACTGCCCGTAGGATCCCCCAGGAAGGAAATGAAGACAAAAATACAAGAATCAATGAAACTTTTTCTGAAGGCAATGAACCCTCCACACTTCCTCTAGGGGATCTTGACGAAGAATCCGAACACCACAAGGAAACATAGGACGATACAACGCCTCTTAGGGATAGAAGTACTGCCACCAGATCCGTAAGGGGCCCCCAGGAACGGGATCTGGAATAATCAAGATAGAGGACCACCACCTGAGGCTTGAACTCCGAATCAATCAAAACAGAGGAACCCAAAAGCGGGTGATGCGACAAGAGATAAACCCACCCAACAAGAAAATTATGGGGAATATAGGCAACCGAAAAAATGAGACACAGATGGGGGAAAAGTGATGAACAAATATGGAAAATCAGGTTACTGAGCTGACAAAGCAAGCAGACACAACTGAGGAAAAACAGGAAGAGGATCCGCCAAAAATCGAGGTGAGGAAGAAAAGAAACCCTAGATAGTGGTGAGTTTAAGGAATTTATTTTTATTTTTACCTATTTTTTATTATATATTTTAGTTTTATTTAAAATTTTATATTTTATTTTTTCATGTAAATCCAACGTATGGATGGGTCATGGCATAATTTCTAGTAAATATTTACTGATTATTTATTTTATTTTATTTGGGAGAAACTATTTAGATGCCCAGGAACTTATGCCAGAAAGTGGAGATCAGGAACACCCATTGGGTATTTCATAAACAGGCTCAGGTTTCTAGTTTAGGGTGACCCGAAGTTTGTTCATAAAAAATTGAATCTAACTTTAAACTCAAAATCTCATTAATGATTATTATCATAAATTTTATATTAAATTTTTGAATTTTTAATGTGCCACTAAATGATTTAAATATTATTTAACATTTATTGTTTAAGATATGGTCCCAAAATATTATGCTCTCCAAATTAATCCCAACATTTTAGAGTTATAAACCTTTTTCTATATAGAGTCTCATATGATATCCTATGAATTCTAGAATGGAAAATATTTTTATATGTGAAATATACTTGGGAGAGGTGAAGATCCTAATTTCTTTTGAAATCTATTTACTATGATCTCAAAATATCTTATAGAGTTTGAATGGTCCTTTCATATTAACCATCAGTCTGAGGATGATAATCAATGCTAAAGCTCAACTCTATATCAAACACCTACTAAATAATGTTCAAGAAAATAAAGGTAAACCTTGTATCTTGGAAAAATAAAATGGAAAGTGGTACTCCATGTATCCTTACCACTTTATATATATATATATATATTATATAAAGTTGATTGAGTGAAAAATATTCTTGAATAACAATGAAATGTATTTAATTTATAAAGAAATGAACTACATACCAAATGAAATTATAGCCTTTTAAAGTCTTGGGAAGACCCATAATGAAATCAATGGATATTTTTTCCCATTTACCTATAGGTATGTGTAATGGTTTCATCATCCCCTTAGACTTCAATCATTCATCCTAAACTTGATGGTATACCAATCATTAAGATATATACTCTATAATCTCCCTTTTCATATTTTCCTATAAAAAATGATCCTTGAGATCCTTATACATCTCCACGATTCTAGGATGGATAAAGAATGATGAGCTATATGAATCATATAATAACTCCTTCAATTATTGCATCGATTAAAGACATATTCATTTATTTAATCTTATAATTATATCACTATCAAATTTGAAATTTGGAATATTCCTTACCTATATCTTTAGCTTCATATCCTCCTTTTTTACCACTTTTATCTTCACATGGATGGATAATTGAGTAGTAATTTGGAAAGGATATGATTTCTTCCCTTCCCTTATGATTTAAAGTTCTATCCTCTATAAATACATGAGTATTGGGTCTCTTTAAATCCTAATAATGGAAATTTTAGCATGATTATTCATGCTCAGGGAATCAACTATCTTTTCTTCCTTCCTTGGGTGGTAATGTATTGAGTGGTAATAGTCTTTGATCAATTCCAACTATCTCATTTGGAACATATTCAACTCTTTTTTTTGTGAATATTTAATTTAATCTCTTATGATCAGTATATATTTTACAATTTTCACCATAGAGATAATACCTCCATACATTTAATTCAAATATCACTATAGGGTGATACAAATCATGTGTAGGGTAATTTTGAAATAGAATTTCAATTTCTGTGAGGTGTAAGCTACCACCATGTAATTATTATCTAGAACACATCCCAACAACTTTCTTGATGCATCACTTTATATAAAAAATCCTTTTATAATACCGGGTAATGTGAGTTCAAGTACAATGACCAAACCTATAACATCTCAAGTTTGAGTAATTATATATTGTCTATCTAAATAAATACCATGTTAGTAGTTTGTTTGAAAGCTATATCAAATTTTACTATATTTCACTAAGAAAATATTATAAACATGATATTAGGTGACTCATCCTAAAATTAAAAGTATATCATTACTATGGATATGAAAATAAAACCATGAATATCCCAATTACAAGTATGATAGGATAATACATGAAATTAAACATGAAAAAACAAGATTATAGAATGGATCATCACTAGTAATGAAGATAATCCACCCAAAAAAGGATAAAGAGAGAATAAGGATGAGAATAATTAGGGGAATAATTTTCTTGGAAGAGTATAAAAAAGATATGAAGTATTGGTATTTTAAAAAATACCATTGTAAGTGGTTATACATTGGGAGATAATCATTACAAGACCTTTTCATATTAAGAATCAAATAATTTAAAATATCCATATTATGAATGTACCACTTTAAATAGATTTTTATAGGTGACTATTAAACATAAAACTATATTTAATATGTCTATATTTAAAAGTTTATACATAGAAAATAATTATATTTATTAATCAATAGTAATTTTGGAAATTAATACTGAATGAAAAATAAATTGGTAATATAATGAATATTTTGGTACATAAGGAATTTAATGATAATTATAATAAATTTATATTTGAATATATATAAGAGAAAAAATATATATAAAAAAGAAATATAAATTTTTAGGTATGTTTTTAGAAAGGTAATTTATATACTTAGAAATAAAAGGTCCATAAACCCTTAAAACTTAGGGAGATTAGGCCATATAGACAACCTATAATCTCCTTTAGTGTATAGGTATAGTTTTTAGGTGATGCATAGTTTGGTAATATAATTTATAGGAAGAGTTTCATGGGAAAGGGAAGGTGGGTGGGCATAGGTGGATTTCAAGAGGAGCATAGTGCTTATGGAGAGTGTGCCTTGTATGTGAGTGTGCGAGTGTAACCAAAGTTGACTTGGGATCCATGGAAAAGTGTTGATATCCATATGGTGGTTTACTAAGTGAGGTGATGCTGAGTATGATATCGATGTGGGATTGCTATATAGTGAAACTATTTATCCTTTAAAATGATACAGACTTAACAGGGCCATATGTATATGATTCCATTTGGAAACCCCGACATCATCATCATCTTATTCAACAGACTAACACAATAGAGGGACATCGATGACACACACATATGTATATAGGTATAACAAAGGGTATGGATTATATGTGGATGACCGAATGAGGATCTAAGGAAGATCACTAATCCATGATTAAAACATAAGTCACTGTCTACCTCCTTGGATGTGAATATAATAGTGAGTAGTATGTTATATATATATATATATATATGTAAATATATAGTGTATTGAATGGAGTGGTTCCACATGGGGAATTGAAGTATGAAACTTGGTGGGATATGGTTATAGCTTAATGCATTTTTATCTTTCTGTTGAGAAACTATAAAAAGTTACTTGTAAATTATACATACATACATACATACATACATACATACATACATACATACATACATACATACATACATACATACATACATACATACATACATACATACATACATACATACATACATACATACATACATACATACATACATACATACATACATACATACATACATACATACATACATACATACATACATACATACATACATACATACATACATACATACATACATACATACATACATACATACATACATACATACATACATACATACATACATACATACATACATACATACATACATACATACATACATACATACATACATACATACATACATACATACATACATACATACATACATACATACATACATACATACATACATACATACATACATACATACATACATACATACATACATACATACATACATACATACATACATACATACATACATACATACATACATACATACATACATACATACATACATACATACATACATACATACATACATACATACATACATACATACATACATACATACATACATACATACATACATACATACATACATACATACATACATACATACATACATACATACATACATACATACATACATACATACATACATACATACATACATACATACATACATACATACATACATACATACATACATACATACATACATACATACATACATACAGACATACATACACACACACACACACACACACACACACACACACACACACACACACACACACACACACACACACACACACACACACACACACACACACACACACACACACACACACACACACACACACACACACACACACACACACACACACACACACACACACACATATATGGAATATCTTGGTGATGGGGTCCTTCTAAAATGGTGGAACGTCTGAAATAAAATACTGAAAGACATCTCCATATTCTTTCATGTTGTTATAACATATAATTTGATGGAAAAAATATATGAATATATATATATTTAAAACACATTTTTCAATTTTGGGAACCACAAAATCAATTTTAAAAAAAGATAATAACAATACTAGTAGGTTTAAATAATTTACTAGGCATGTAGGATTAGATCAGTAAAAAATTGGTTAATTTTTTAAGGTTGTATCCTGTCTATTTATTGATAACCTAATATATTATAATATATATATTATAAAAATAAAAAATTTAAATTATTATTTAGTCACTCTATGTATAAAAAACAGTGAATCTTACCTTATATAAATGTGCATTTCAGGTCATGAGATATTGCTAAGTTCCTCTAAAAATAAATATATTCACATTGCAGTTGTTGAAGTAGTGAGGAAGGGGAGTGAGTTTAGATATTTCATTCAAGTGGTTGATCAAAAAATAAGAAACCAGAAAGTATCATTTATACCTATAAGGTAACGGGAAAATGTTTTAAATTGATATATTTTTAAAATTCCAATAAAATATTATTTTTAAAAAATTCATTTTAAGGAGTTTAAAATTAACCTTTTATGTGTAAGAGAAACTATTTTAAAAATATTCTATTCCAATGTTTTCAAAGATTTCATATATTTTTAACAAATATATCCTTGTTTTTGGTATTTTTGAAATAAAAATTATCTCAAGGATTTGATTTCAAGATGGTATTTGAGTGATACCATCTCATTTAAAAATGAATCATTTCATGTCTAAAAAATTTTATTTCATAAATTAAACCTTCTATATTTTTTCAAAGTATGTATTATTTTGAAAATAATTTCATAATTATGGATGTTTTTTATATTTAATTTATTGTATGGATATGCACTAATTTTTTATTAGATGTTCCATGTTTGTTTTCAATGATTCTATTTTATAGATTTATTTCCATAAATTTTTATTTTTATTTATGAACCATGTATATATTTATTTAATAATATTATTTAATTAAAAAAATCATTTGTAATGTTTATATCTACCAACCATGAATTTATTTATATTTATTTAATTTTATGAATCTAGTTTCCTTTTTTAAATAAAAATTTAAATATACTTGATGTTTTATTAAAATATAGTACCCAAACATTGTAAAAATGATAAGAAATGGGAAGTGAACCCAAAAATCAGGATAATTTTTCTATAAAGTGATGGGTAGTCTTTATATAACCTTTAATATTCCATATTTCCTCATGGATTTAATTTTCTAAGATTTTGAAGAGTTTTTCAAAAAATATATAGATTAATTTTATAGTGATTTATTTTAAAACTTTTCCAAAGTAAAAGTTTATATTTGAAAAATGAATTTCCTAATTTTATAAAATATCAAAGGTATTTGAATTAAATAAATTGGTTTTATATTATTTTAAAACATCTCTTTAAAGAATGATTTTGAGAAAGTATTTTTCTACTTACTTAAGTTTACAATTTTTTTATAAAAACCTTTTTTTGGATTCTAAAGAAAAAGGTAAAATTTATAATTAAACAAATTTTTTATTAAATTTAATGTATTTTGTTTTGATGAAAATGTTTTGATGGAGTTTTCAAGCATTTTAAAAATAAGCTTTCTCATCTCTTTTGAAAACCATTACTGAGCAGTTTTATGCTCATGTCAAGTTTTCAAAAAAGTTTTTCACTAGGATTAATGATGAGTATGATATATTATAAAGTCAAAATTTTATTTAGTGAATCTACTATAGAATATGAAGAGTTTTTAATAGTGAAAAAATAAATTACCCATTTATAATTTGTTTGATTTTGTCTTATAATATAATTCCTAATTCTATAAAGCTCTATACCTAAAATATCATTGGAAAGGTAGTGACTAATTATTTGGATTTGAGGTTTTATTTTTATGTATTGATTTATTTGAGTCACTAAATCAAATAACAAAGGATTTTATAATAATAATAATAATAATAATAATGATGATGATGATGATGATGATGATGATGATGATGATGATGATGACGATGACGATGATGATGATGATGACGATGATGATGATGATGATGCGTTTTTAGCACCCAACTCGGGAGTGTAGGTCTGGTGCATTATAGTTGATATTAGATCAAAGATTTATATTTACTTGGGGGTAATGATGATATCAGTTAAGGAAAAATCAATAGTTGGAAATTTATTTTTATAATTTCAAGATTTTAATTTTCAGTGATTGAAGGTATTTTTGGATAATGGTTTTAGAAATACCTTGTAATTTGAGGAGAAAATCATATATATTTATAGGGTTTCTTTGTTTCTGGGTTTGAAAGTAGTGGAGTTCACTTCAAAAAAACCCATGGAGTTATTTATTATAAATTTTTTATAGAACTTATCCTTATGAAATTTATGAATTTATAAAAAGAAAAAAATAATATTTTTTCATGCATAATTAGGAGGTAAAATTTATTATCCCATAGATGATTCAGATTCTATTGTATTATCATATTATGGAATGATTTCAAGATAAAGGTATGGGTATCATAAAAAACCCTTCTATCTCTTCCAGATAACATAATTTCAATTATCATTACAATGTTACTCCCTTTAGAATTTGATACCTTTGACAATATACAAATATACTTCAAATAGTTGTATGAAATATTAAATACTTCATCCATACCCCAGTATCATCACATGTCATTGATTTTATTTAAATAAATTTTAAAATCTCAACTATGTCACCCTTCTCTACAAGGAAGGTATCATCAAGGGATTTTCAAACTTTTCACTCTATTGCAAGATTTTGAAGCATAATATGATTTTAAATCTATTGAGGAAGAATGATATCCCTTTGAAACCTATTTATATTTATTTTAACCTGTTGTCTTCTTATAAATAAATTTAGTATCTTGGAATTACCATTGATTGAAAGTTTTAAAGCTGACTCAGTCAGGCTATTCTATAAGAATCAGGCCAAATACAATGTTTTGAAATTGAATGTTAAAAATTGTAGTTTTTCAAAACTATGTCCTTTTACCCATCAATACAACATTAAATGTGAAAAATATTTTTGGACAAATGAAGAAGAATATTTTTAGGTTTCCATAAAATATTATTACATGACATGGATTATCTTTCTTCATAGTAATGATATAATTATAATAAACATGAAAACAATACATGAAAATACAACCATGAATATTACACTTACAAGTATTACATGATAATATATGAAAATAAACATGAAAAAATTAAGATTATAGAATGGATCATTACTATCCATGAATATAATCCATCCAAATATGAATTTATAGAGAAGAAGGATGAGAAAAATTATGGGAATGCTTTTTTTGGAAGAGTGAAAAATATATATGAATTATTTTTATTTAAGGGAAAAAATGACCGTTGCAAGTGGTTATCTGTTGGGGGAAAATCGTCACAAGACTCTTTCAGATAAGGAGTAAAATAATTAAAAATATCTAGGTTATGAAGGTACCGAATTAATTATATTTTAATAGGTGACTATTAAACATTAAATTATATTCAATATTCCCACATTTAAAAGTTTATACATGGAAAATAATTGTATTAATTAATCAGTGTAAATTTTTCAAATTAATAGGAAATGTAAAATATAATGGTAATATAATGAATATTTTGGTATAAAATAAATTTAATGATAATTATAATAAATTTTTGTTTGAATATATATAAGATAAATAATATATAAAAAATGAAATATAAATTTTTAGGTATTTTTTTATAAAAGTAAATTTATATACTTAGTAAAAAAATGGGCCTGAAACCCTTAAAACCTAGGGAGATTAGGTTGGCCAGGAAACTAACAATCACCTTGAGTGTATAGGTCTAGTGGCTAGGTTAAGCATAATATGGTCACAACACACACAATAATATTTTTTTGGGTAATGGATGGTTGGTGTGAATGGGTGGTATGCAAGAGAAGTATAGTGCATGTGGAGCACGTGCCTTGTATGTGAGTGTGTGAGTGTACTCGGAGCCGAATCAGGATACATGGACAAGTGGTTACAACCACATAATGGTTTATTATGTGGAGAAATTATGAGTGTGATATCGATTTGAGGTCATGGTATAGTTCCACTTTTCATCAGTCAAAAACGAAACAAACATAATGGGGCCATGGGAATACAATTCCACTTGGGTTATATATGTATGTATGTATGTATTTATGTATACAAGTATATCTAAGAGTATGGATGATATGAATATGATTGAAAAAGGATCAAAGGAAGCTCACTGAGACATTATTAAAACCTAATTTGTTTTCCTTCATCTCATCCATGAATGTAATAGTGAGTAGTAGGTTATATAAATATATACATACGTAAATATTTAGTGTACTGAAAGGTAGTGGTTTAGTGTGGGGAATGGAATAATGAAACTCACAACGCTAGGGTTATATCTTGAGGTGTTATCTTGTTTCTCTCGATCTATTGCAATAATTTACTTGTAAATTATATATATATATGACTTATCATGGTGATGAGATTCTCCTAAAATGGTGGAACATGTAAAATAAAATACTAAAAGACAATGTTATCTTCTTGCATGTTGTTATAGTATAGAATTTGATGGAAAAATATATGTATATATATTTAAAATAAATTTTAAAATTTTGGGAATCACACAACTATTTTAGACAACGAAATGATAGTAATAGTACTAGTAAGTGTACATAATTTACTAGACATGTAGGCTTACATTAGTAACAAAAAATTGGTTACTATTTTAAGGTTATCACATGTCCCTTTCTTCATCACCTATATATATTAAAAAAATGTTAAATTATTATATAGTAACTTTATACATTGAAAATAGTGAATATTTGTTTATATAAAGGAGTTTTTTGGGACATGATATATTGCTAAGTTACTCTAAAAAAATATTCACATTGTAGCTATAGAAGTAGTGAGAATGGGGAGTGAGTTTTTTAAGATCCCATTTATTTTACAGTACATATCTATTTAATTTTTTTTGGTTAAATCTCTTTAAGTTGGGTTGTATTTCATTTAATCTTATATTTTTGAGCCTAGGTCTAGGATGGGCTAAGTATTATAGGGGTACAATTGGAATAAGAGATGAGTTATGGATTCATAAAAAATTCAGGTCATGAACCTAATTCATGATGTGAATTGTTTTGGACAGACCCTATGAATTTAATTCAAGACCTGAATTAATTCACACCCAATAAACATGTCATGAAAATTTACACACCCTGTAAATTTTACACACCCTGTAAACATGTCATGAAAATTTACACACCCTATAAATTTTTCACACCCAGTAAACATGTATTGAAAAGTATTACATGTCATGAAAACAATTTACACAATGTGTAATATATATTTAATGTTTTTTTAAATTCATGGAAATATAATTTTGGGGAAAAAATTGAAAAAAGTAATAAATAGTTACATTATGTGAAATCAATTCACATTGTGTAAATGTCACACCCAACTTATTTTTAAACCACTCTAGCATTGCATATTTCTAAAGTGGGCCCCCATATTCAACTGTACACCCACCACACACCTCCCTCTTCACTGCATACCACCTGAGAATGAATTCAGGGAGTCCAATTTTATTCGTAAGTGAGTGCATGTTAGATAATAGATATCCGAACATAGATTTTTAAGGTATGTCTTCTAGTTATTCTGATTCTTGATCCATTGCTGAGGGAATATCTTGTTCTCATTGAAAGGAAGGAAGAAGTTGATTACTACCATGGATGTGAGGTTTTTTCACCACCTTATCCATATTCAAGGTGGGTTGTCAAAATCTAATTTCTATTTTTCTAATTTAATTATTCATAGTATATAAAGTAGCTGTGATCATGCCAACAAGCTACACATGTGAACAAATTATTTAGATAAGACCTATTAAATAGTAATTATTTTTTTGACCACCATTGGATCCCATTGGGTCCATAGGCATGAATACTGAGGCTTGTTTCCACTTGATAGGCATGTTAGACATGGAATGTTTTGAAACTTGGTTTGATTTACATTAAAGCTCTGTGATAAATTGAAAAAATTTAAAACTTGTTGGATTAATCATATGAATTGGAATAACATATAAATAATGTGATTAGTTATAGTAGAATCACCTCAGTTAATTTTCATTAAATGATATGTTAAATGACCTTATACTTAAATGATAAATGAAACAAGTTTGATATAATTATGATGATAATTAGGAACATGAATTAATAGAATATATTTGAATAGACAAATGATAATTTCATTAATTGATCACTGTGTATTATGATGATATATTAGGTATGTGTGTTTTTTCCTTATGATTTTTCTTGAAAATATTTTTTATTTATTTGGAACTAATGTGATTGATTCCTGATGCTGGGTTTTCTGATATACCTTTAGGTGATATTCTAGTATGTTTTAGGGAGATATTTCTGATATACCTGAGGGTGATATTTATAATATGCATGAGAGTGATATTATGATATTCCCAAGGGATAGATTTATGATATACACGAGGGAGATATTTTTGATATGCCTGAGGGTGAGATTTATGATATGCCTAAGGGTGAGATTCTAATATGTCTAAGGGTTACATTTCTAATATGCCCGATGGTGAGATTATGGTATGCCTAAGGGTGAGATTTTGGTATTCTTGAGGGAATGATTATAGTTTTCCTAAGGGAAGAGGCTATTTTTTTACGATATGTTAGGAATGATTCATCCTTGATAGGTGAATCTACCTTTGACTCAGGTGATCCATCCTAATTTTAGAGCATCTACCCTCGGCTAGAGAAACCTAGAAGGGAACCAAAGTAGGTTTGGCTAGACTTAGGTGTTAAACCATGTCATGATGTTCAGTAGGTTTAATACATGTAAAATATTATTTTATTAAAATAATACCATGTTATTTGATTTATTGAATACACTATTTTTATTATACTGGATTTTATTAGTTCTGGTGGTGTCGACCTAGTGAGTTTTAATCACACACTATTCAGGTCAACATTTGGTATCCAAGAATATTAAATGGATATATGTTTTGATAAAGGTAAATTACATTGTAGTTGATCATTTCTTACTGGATAGGTTGGGTATTAGAGAAGGAACCGACATGGGGTTCAGGACCCAGATCATTGGAGTCTTTATTTGAGTCTTTTATTCTTTTATTTGAATGATCTTTAGTATTTCATTTAGTTTAATTCAGTTTATCATTACATTATTATTTTATTATTTGGATTTATTTAGTTGATCCTTTCTTAGCTTTGGTTTTATGATTATTTATCCATATTTTTCCACTATTTATGCTAATATGATATTATTTTACACTTTCATTACAACTCCTTACCAAAGGCTATAATATCACCACTATATTATTTAAACATTCACTTCTAGTCAAAAAACTTTAGTGTATGAGGATATATGCCTGAGATCACATTTCCAACTAGCCTAGTCACTTGAGGGAGCATTGGGTCAGGGACATTACAAAGTGATATCTAAGGATCAAGTTTCTTTTCTATTGCTTTACTATTTAGGAAAGGTAAAAAGGAGAGTATTATGTGTCATGACTTGGTAATGAGATTTTTCATAGGAGTATATAACCCATGTACGATGGAAAATATGAGTTCCCATGGATGAGATTGTTGTTCATGTTGTTCACTGGTTACGGTTGATGGTATTTTACCTTGGGTGATTCACATGTTGTTTGATGTTACAATTTTTGAGATTTATACTTTTGGATTGGTATGGTGCAAGATGAGTATTCATGCATCATGATAAAAACATAGGGATATATACTAACATGAATTGTTCATGATAGGGAAATATTTACTGAATGTGATATATTTCCCTATATTAATTTTTAAATGAGATAATTTTTATATCTGATGAAATAGGTTAAAGAAATAACTTTTATGTTATTCCAATTTACCCATTAATCCATCTTTAGAGAGACCATGATATAGTGTATCTCTCTTATTGTCACCTATTGAGGTTGAACTTGTTTTTATGTAGTGTTCTAAGGAGTATATTTATCTTGTAGAAAAAATGAATCCTTATTATCTTTTAATTGAGTGTTAGGAGAATGGAAATAAACACACTCATAATGGAGATGAACCAGAGCTTCCTATACCCCATAAGAATCAAATGGATGTTCAACTTCATGGAAGATTCCTGAGGTCTATGTGATCCATGGAAAGGGAGACTGTTTACACTGTTACTTCGATGTCTAAGATGAGGAGGGAGTTTCAGTTGTAGCATCGTCCTATGTTCACTAGGGAGGTATCCCCCCAGGAATTCATGTTTTGGATCAAGTCTATCCAGATTATCTTCAAGAACCCTGAGAAATCTCATATAGGAGGGTGTATCTTGATGCATACATGATTCAAGGACCTGCCAAGTGCTGGTGGGACATTCTGGAGCAATCTGGGTAGTAAGAGGATTTATCCAAAAAGTACTTAAAGGTGAAGTTTCTAAGCCACTTCCATCCAGATACTTTTAAGGATGATAAGTCTTAGGATTTCATGTATTTGACATAAGATGGAATGTTAGTGATGGAATATACTAAATTATTCACTGACCTGCAATTCTTTTCTCTATCCTTAGCAGTTGATGAGATCTCTAGGGAGAGATGTTTCTAGGATAGGATTTTTTATGAGATTAGGTCACTGGTGAATATATTTTGATTGACAAACCTTTTGAACATGATTAATTAGGATCTCATTATATATGGGAGTCTAAGGAAGGCCCCGAGCAGTGGTCAATTTATTTTAGTATGGAAAACTAGGAGCTATTATTCTATTAGTAAGAACTGCTCTATGAAATTTATCACCAAGGTAGTAGTAGGAAAATCATCCAGGGAAGAAGGAATCCATCTCAAGACCATGTTATATTATATTTATATCTATGTGGAAGGTTAGTCTATAAGCTCCTGTAGCGTACTTACCCCACAATAAAGTTTCATGTCTGCGGAAAGTTGGGTCATCTTCAGTTGTTTTGTCAGAACGTTACACAACATAGTAGTGGTAGGGGGTCAAGAAAGAAACCTGAGTATGAAAGGGTCTCAACTACCCCTTATCTGACTAGTAGCTGGAGTTCTACTGAATGTTCAGTCTGAGGCAGGGGACATGGTAACCTAGTGTCGAAGAAAAAATACAACTCAGAGGGAATAGTACAGTGGAGTCATATTAGAGCCTAAGGTAGAGGGGTGAGCTAGCTTCATGCTACAAAGTCTTTTCTAACCGGTTTGGATGCAAGAACTTCTAGCATCAATGGTACCTTAGATTTCATTTTTTTGATACTAAAGCATCAAATTCCTTTCTATATTCTATTTTTGAAAATAGTTTGGGTTTATCTATGGATACCATAGATGTGGTCATGACTATGGACACACCATTAGGAGTGTGGTTAGAGGGTATGAAGCACTGCAAGGAGTGTTCTATTGAAATTGATGGCTATCATTTCCTTTGGAATTTTTTTGTGCTAGAAATGATAGGATTGAACTTGATTATGTAAGAACCCAGTTTTTGACTCAGGTATGGTTATTTTAAATTTTGGTCTCATTTTATTTTACAGACCTAAAATTGATTCCTTATGAGTTAGTGAATGTTTCTTGGGTGACTGGAGCTTGTTCAGAGCTCAGAACCCTGATCAGTGGAGGTTTTTGGCTTGTCGCATAGTTAGAGTAAACCATCCAAGGCAGGTCGCATGGTTATTTTTAACCTTGTGAGACTGGACAGTGAGCAACAGGAGGGTGCACATTTTGGTCTAACCACGCGAAATGGGCTGCATGACCGTGTGAGAATGTTTTTAATTTTGACAGTGGAGTTTCATACAGTTTACGCATGATTTCCCTAATAGTGCAGCCTAAGCATGAAGGTTCCCACTTCCCACAAAATCCCATGCATGGTTTGTGTATGGTTTGGATAAATATGCATCCAAACCATGTGAAAGGTAAATTTGGGTGAAATAACTAGTTTTCCATTAAATAAAATTTTAAATAAAACCCTCCTCTAATTATTTCTTTCAAACAGACAACAACCTTGTTTCTTCTCCCTTTTGAGCTATTTGAAGGCCTATTCTAGGATTTGCAATCTACTATCCTTCTAAAGTCCGAATTGATCAACTTTCATCTCTTTGGATTCATACTGATATGTTCTCGGCTCCTTTTTAATCTTTTATCATTATTCTTCCTATCAATGATGCTATTTAGATGCATGCTCTATCACAAACCAAGCTGGGTTGTAATCTAAACTGGAACCCGACCTGGTCCATGGCATGGCCTAAGGGGTGTTCTCAATCCCCATAGGCTGGCACAAGTGCCCGAGTATCAAATAAAACAAGTAGGAACAATTTACCCGAATTAATCATATTAAAATAACCAAAAAAAACCAAAAAATACATATCTGAAAAATTCAAACAAACATGCCTTTAAAAATTTCCATATTTTATGTTTACAACTAAAACAAAAACAAAAAAGGACTACGACCCAAATGGAAACTAAAAAATCTCCCCAAACCTCTGTAAAATAATAGGATCAACATCCTTAAGCCCTCACCACTAAGATCCACAATAAGAGCCACTTGAAATCCAATCTACCAACACTACACGTCTTGCCTTAAACTGAAACAAATAGAAAATTGGGTCAGTATACACCCAAAGGTTTATGTATGGTGTGATCCAAAGCCTAGTAGGTTTCCACCCAAATAAAATATTCCGTGCACTAAATATTAAATGAAAAATAAACCTGCAAGTTTTATAATGAAATAAATTCTAAAACAATTTTAAGGAAAATAATATTAAATCAAAACATCTTTGAATAAATGAAAATTTAATTGGAAAATAGTTTTAAAGAAATAAAATTTAAATAAAGCACCCTTTATTTTGAAATTCCCAACTAACCATACCATATGACGACGATAAGTGAAATATAGAAAATGAGCACTAGTCCTGGGAAATACCCCTAGGAACTAGTAATAGTAGGGCCCTAGGTACCTCGTATCTCAGTGGAATGTGGTATAGAAACCACAACCAATAGCTTTCTCATGCATGATCCACCAGAGAGGAGAAACATCCAAAATTCTAGTGGTCTCAAATCATCATTCATATATAGTTAGTGTTGTCATTGTCAATAACACAAAGTAAAACTAGGACAAAGACACTTCTGAATCACTAGCATATTAGTCCTAGTCCTCCCATCTTGATACTCGGGATTCCCTTTTTGTGCTCAATCAAGTTTCACACGTCACATAATATCACTTACACAATTCATCAATCAAACCAAGAATTACATATTATAAGACACCACTTGCACATCAAAATACATTTTTGAAAACATAAGCACACCAAAAAATTTCCCAAATATTATTCACACCTTTTATATAATTTAATAAACCATTATAAAAATTTACAAAATAATTTCTATAAACACCCCAAATTATTTTACACCAAAAGTGAACCCTAAACCCTCTTTAAAAATCAACTGCACATTAATACTATATCAAGACACAATTTACATCCCACACAAAGTTTAATATACCAATTTCATGCTTTATAAAATGAAATCAAATGGAACTCAAGGGTTTATACATGAAAAATACCCAATTTCACATAAAACTGCCACTTTAAAAATTAAACACACACTCAATCATACCAAATACCACATTCACATCACATGAATAATTTAACAATTCATTTAAAAAATATATAAAGAATTTACAAATGACACAACCAAAGTTTGTGCCAAAAATACACCCAGTTTCATATAATAATGCCACTTTTAAACCAACCGTACATCATAACCATATAAAAATGTGATTCGCACCATTTAAACACTTTAAATAATCATTCAAACAATATTTAGGATGATTCCCAAAAAACACAACAAACTTTACACAAAAAAATATAATCAATTTCACATAGAAAAAATATTTTTAAATTAAACTCACATAAAAACTTTCCAAAAACCACTCCCATGACTCACACATAAATTATAGAACATGAAAAAAATACAAAAAAGCATAATTGATTTTTTAAAAAATGGTTAAGCATGGAATCACCTACCTCGGTTGGAGAAAACCCTTAAACTTGGTGTGAATGACCAATCACACCCTATCTACACCTCAAGAAACCAAAAATGAACCCTAATCAATAAGATAGAACCCAACAGATCAAGATCAAACCCCCAAAACCAAAACCCTAATTACTAGAATCCAAAACCTTAAAGAAGGGGAATCCAAAACCTTACCTGGAGATAGATTGCACCCATGATGGAGGGCGAGGGAGAGCGAAGAGTGATCTAAAAGTCTAGCCACATGAGAAGGGAACTTTCGGAGAGAGGTGCATGTGATGGGGAGAGTGGGACACTGGCGAATGGGAATGCAAGGGAGCGGGGTGCCAGTAGGGGGTGCATGAGGGAGAGAAGGGTGACTGGAGGGAGAGCTTGTTGGAGGGAGGTCGTCAGAATGGAGGTGTGCACAGGGAGGAGGCGAACAGGGGGTGGTGCGCAAGACATAGGGAAATGGGGGAGAGGGAGGAGAAAACAAGAAACCCAAAAATAATAATAATAAATATAACCCAACTTAAATTTTTTTAATGATACTAATAAGGTTAATAATATTAATAATAACATTAATATTATTAATACTAATAATAATAACAACAATACTCTCAATAACAATAATAATATTATTATCATTATAACAATTATTACAATTTTATTCTACCTTTTTTATTATTTTATTTTATTCACATTTTAATGTATTATTTATTTTTAATGCTGGACAACCACACGATTACCCCATATAGCTCAAACAACTATGCGCGGACCGTGCAATGGCTTATGCCCATTCCAGAAGTGACCGCACCGGTACCCAGGCTAACCACATAGTTTCTGCTAACCGTGCGGTGTTCGTGCACCGGCCTAAAATCCACCAAGTTTCCAAACTTCAAAACTAAACTGGGACCCAAACCTGAACTTTGACAAATTCATTCCAAAACTTCAACCCCATCACGCCTGATTCTCGAGAAAAACAATTGAGACTCAACCTGGGCTGGGACCAAGGCTAAATTTAAAATCCTGGTGTGACAATTATCTCCACCATAATGATTTCCACCCCTATAAATAAATCCCAAGAATTCTTAGAAAATATAACTGGTACACCCTCTTAGCTTAAAGAGGTTCCCGAAAAACAACACGAGAGTGAAGTAAAAACACCATCAACAAATATAAAGGACTTGAAAAATAAACTTGGGAGACCCAAAATGGACTCCCCACCAAGTGACTCCCACCCTCAAAAGTCAAGACTCCTCTAGTTGATAATCAAAATATAGAAACTCTCATAATGCACCATTCAATATCCCAAGACAAAACACCTTAAACATTCTCAAGGAAGCTTGCACATTATACCAGAAAAAAACAACAAACTCAACGCGGCTACTACAACCTTACTTGACAATGCTGTTGGGAAATTTCCAACCCCAACATTTACTCAAGAGAGGGGATTAGGGTTAGATAACTCTGAATGAGACTACCAACTACCAAACCAAAACCAGGGATGAAACTAGATTACTGACACGGGGAGGGCCGAGCAGACTCCCCACCATAAAAGGAAACTAACGCACAAGATAGAACTGGGATACCAACATGGGGAGGTCCAAACAGACTCTCCACCATAAGAAAAAGGATAAAATTGATTTAATTTTGGGTAATCTCAATGAGACCCATGGTGGGTCTCCCCACCATAAAGTCCAACTAGCTTAACTGACTGACACGGGCTGACACAGAAAGCCTAAAATGAGCTAATTTGGAAGCTTCACTTACAACATAATACCCCACCGAGAAACAAGGTACTCATGATCCGTCCATCCAACGAGATCATTTAGAATATAATGACTACAAAAAAATATAAACTGTCTCCATTTCCCCAAATGAAGACAAACACTAAACCCAGGTCCCTTAAAATCTTGGGGTGTCTAACTACGTGCCAGCTTCACTTCAAGACCTATGACTAGAGATTTGATGATTGAAGTATTTCCTACCTCACAGTCAGGCACTGAAAACACATGATCGAAACTTCTTTCAACTGGTGCCACAAATGACCACACCGTGATCCAATGGTATCAATAGAACACAACACATCCCACAATCCTCTCACTCCCACATGGAACATCCACAAAGACATGGGCTTAAAAGATGCATACGCATCACCCATTTTGAATTCAAATTAGAAACTTCATAAGGAAGGGAACAAAAAAAGTGTTTCCACCTAAAATAGAAAAACTCAGAATTCCCTGAATGGAACACACGCTTATGAAAAAAAAGGCTCTATAGAGGTTCCACAACACTTGCCTTCTCATTTGGGCAAGAACATGACACTAAAAAATGCCACCGAACATGACCATTGAGGCATAAGATCCCTTAAAAGGGAAATAACCTTAAACCAAGTCCCAAACATCACACAATTCTTGCAAATGATCATAATCGCCACTTATGACCAAACTTGACACATTGGTGGACTAACACACAACTCCTCTTAGATAAACCTGATGTGAGGCCCAAAGGCCCTTTCAGATGTGACAAACACCAACAAACTAGACTGATTTCACCTTTTCTCAATGTAATTCCGTTCACCACTCTCAAATAGGACCTTTAGACATGAAAATATCAAACTTCACCTTTGATGACTCAAGCAACTTAAGAAACTAAGGTCTCTTCCAACCATACACAACCACTCTTTCACTATGAGAGTATCCGCTTAATTGAAAAGGGGGAGAGGTTGACTCAATTTCTGAATCTTAAGAGGAAAGTCCTTACGTTGATCCATTGGACGGTCTGCTAATGGTGAATCACCTGTGTCTGCAATTCAAACATGCATTAATTCTTTATGGGGGTGTGCACTAGACAAGAAAGAAAACCAAGGACCCTAAAAAACTGGTCCATTGGCCAAGACATATCATAAGAGAACACTAATCGTATAGAGGGAACCACCGCAATGGCTTCTTGAATCACTTTTCATAAGGACCCACTAACCACACATTTTCACACCAATTTACCAACAAGAACTGAAACTCAAGACATAAGTTAACCATAAAAGATCCTCGACTCGAAATTCTTTGCAAACAACATTCCCAAAATACCAAAATACACACTAAAAAATCATCGGTTATCAAAACAACAAATTTTCCTTAAAAATAATTTTTGAAAATAAACAAGGTTGGTAGGTTTCACAATCACTGATGGTGTCTCATTGGCATCACACATGCATGTTTCTGTGCCACACCAGACACCCAACTCATGTCCATCTAGGAATTTATCCAATCATGTCATTTAACACCAACCTTTTTGTATATGCCCATGCAAGTGGTCACTCATTAGAACACCAAAGACCAAAAGAAAAATTTTCCAGTTTGAAAAACCAAAACATTCAACCCACACTTTTAAAACCTTACACATCAATTTCAAAGCATTTCCATTACAAACATTTTCGACTGCACAACAAACCTCATTTCATTCTCAACCATTTAACCTCCCCAAAACCCAATAATTCTTACTTAAAAATAAAATTTCCATGATTCCAAACAAAGATATGTAGAATGATGCCACTACTAAAAATATGGCCTTTATCAGTGCTAGAAAAGGGCATTAACAGTTCTAAAAAGTGCTTTTAATTAAGGCAAAGATAGGGGGGGCTATAACAGTGCTAAAAAAGATCTGATAAAGATCCCTTTTATCAGTGCTAAAAAAGCGCTGAAAAAGGGGTCTTTTATCAGCGCTTTTAAAAAAGCGATGATAAAAGTTAAAAAAATATTAAAAAAAAATATTTCTTCAATTCGGGCAAGGGCTTCAACAGCGCTTGAATCCCCCTTAACGCCCCGCCACCCCACCCTAGCCCACACACCCCAACGACCCCCAAAGCCTTTAACAGTGCCCCAACCTCCTTTAACAGCACTAGCCATAATTTCCCACCTGCGTGCTTGACTTGCTTCCCCCTGGATTTGAACTCGAGACCTATTGCCTGCACGCCTAAGCCTTTACCACTCCACCATATTGCTTTGGTTTTCATTTATTAGTATATCTATTTATTTATATATATATATTTAGTTATATTTACTCGTATATTAATATATATTTATATTAACATATATATTTATATTAATATATATATAGTTATATTAATATATATATATAGTTATATTAATATATATATTTAGTTATATTAATATATATATATTTAGTTATATTAATATATATATATAGTTATATTAATATATATATATTTAGTTATATTAATATACATATAATTAGTTATATTAATATATATATATATCTGTCTATTAATATATATATATAGTTATATTTATATATTAATATATTTATTCATATATTAATATTTATTTGTATATTAATATAAATATATTTAGTTATATTAATATATATATATGTAAATTTATTCATATATTAATATATATATATATTTAGTCGAATATTAATATATATATATATATATATTTAGTTATAATTTTTTTATCCGTATATTTATTAGAATATTAATATATATTTATAAGATTAGTTTTAAATACACTTATAAAATATGTTTTTTATTTGTGTTTATAAACAAATAAATAAATACATACATACATACATATATATATGCAACACACATACACTCACATATATATTTATGAATAAATACATATATATGTGTATCTGAAAATCCATAGAATGTTAAAACAACCATAACTTATAATCCAGAAGTCCATTTCAACTCCACCACTAGTCAAATAGAATAACATGAAACGATCTTCGGTATGATATGTGGTACAAGCCTAATGGACATCCAGATCAGAAGTTATAGCTGTTTGAATGTTAAAAAATCAGGGTATCCCGACTAAAAACTCAGTTTTGGAGCCCTTCTGGGCCTTTTTTGGCCTTGAAAAATGTGACAGAAGGTTTTTTTAGGTCACTAGAGTGTAGATCTCATATCAAGCTTCGATTTTATATGCTTTAGAACTCAAAAAGACACCCAGATCAAAAGTTATGGACGTTTGAAGTTTGAGATACGTTTTCAACTTATTTTAGATCTTTTATTAATTTTTTTTTGATTTTTTGTGTCTTAAAATTGTTATTAAATGATTATTAGTCGATAATAATTAGTAAATTATTAATTAATAATTTTTAAGATATTTTATAAGCCATTTTAACTATATATATTACATATTAAGTGAAAATATTTATTTATACTTTTCTAAAACATATTTAAAAAATATATATTATATTTATATCAATATAAATATACTTATATATAAATATATTATTTTTTATGAAATATTTTTTTTGAAATATACACTTTATCAATGCAAGGAAAAAGTGCTGATAAAGGGGTCCCCTTTAACAGTGATTATAAAATCACTGATAAAGGGGGTGCCTTTATCAGTGCTAAAAAAACTACTAATAAAGGGTTGCTTTTAACAACACTTTTTTAGTGCTATTAAAGGGTGGCACTACAGAAACCCAGTTTGTGGTAGTGTTCAAGAGGAAACTAGTGTCGGTGGGTGACTTGGACATATGGTTGGAGGCCAAATGCTAATCACTTTCCCCATCATAGATAGCATTCTAGAACAACGTCCCTGGATCCACATGGATTTCCACACCCTGTGAACTCACTAAGACCATTGACCGAAATCCAATTTCATTTCCCAAACAACAAGAGACCACAATGGCCAAAGAACTCAGATGGAACCTGACTTCCCCTGGTGACTTGAGTCCCATTACAAGGTGTGCTGGCTAGGCACCACACTCATGACCAGAATGTCAAGTCCTGACAATGCTAGCTCCTATCTACCTAGACTCTTCCTCAAGGAACAAGACTCAAAAGAGCATAACCTGATCTAATACCATTTTGTCACAAACCAAGCCGAGTCTTCATCCAAACCAACATCCGACCCAGTCTGTGGCATGAACTAAGGGGCATTCCTGATCCCTTCTGGTTGGTACAAGTTTTCAGGTATCATATAAAACAAGAGGAAAAAATTTACCCAAATTAATCATATTAAAATAACAAAAAAAAAACAGATATGAAAAGTCCAAAAAAACGTGCCTTTAAAAATTTCTATATTTTAAGTTCACAACAAAAACCAAAACCCAAAAGGACTACAAACCAAAGGGAAACTAAAACATCACCCAAAACCTCCATGCTACAAGAGGAGAAACACCCTCAATTTGCCACCACCAAGATCCATAACAAGATCCACTAGAAACCCAATATACTAACACAACACATCTTACATTAACCTGAAACAAATAGACAAAAGGGTCTGCTTACACCCAAAGGTGTATTCAGGGTGTGATCCCAAGCACAATAGGATGCCACCCAAATAAAAGATTCCATGCACTAAACATTAAATGAAAAATAAACCTGCAAGTTTTATAATGAAAGAAATTCTAGAACAATTTTAAGGAAAAAAACTTTAAAGAAAAAAAACTTTGAATAAATGAAACTTTAAATGGAAAACAGTTTTAAAGAAATAAAATTTAAAGAAAAGACCTTTTCTTTTGAAATTCCAAGCTAACCATACCGTATGACTAAGATAAGTGTGATATAAAAAATGATCACTAGTAACGGGAAATACCCCTAGGCACTAGCAACAGTGGGGCCCTAGGTACCTCAAATCTTTGTGGAATGTGGTATAGAAACCACGAACAATAGATTTATCATGCATGATCCACTATAGAGAAGAAACATCCAAAATTCTAGTGGTATTAAATCATCATTCATATTTAGTTAGTGTTATCATCGTCAATTCCACTAAGTGAAACCAGGACAAATCCACTTCCGAATCAGTAGAAAACTAGTCCTAGTCCGCCCACCTAGATACTTGGGATTCCCTTTTTGTGCTCAATCAGGTTTCACACATCACATAATATCACTTACACAATTCATCAATGAAAACAATCATTACATATTACAAGCCACCAATTGCACATTAAAATCCATTTTTGAAATCATATGCACATCAAAACATTTCCCAAATATGATTTTCACCTTTTATATATTTTAATAAACCATTATAAAAATTTATAAAACAATTTCAATAAACACCCTAAATGCTTTTACACAAAAAGTGCACCTAAAACCCTCTTTAAAAATCAACCACACATCAATACTATATCAAAAAACAATTTTCAGCCCACACATAGTTTGATAAACCAATTGCATGCTTTATAAAATGAAATCAAATGGCACACAAGGGTTTTCACATGAAAAACACCCAATTTCACAAAAAACAGCCACTTTAAAAATTAAATGCATGCTAAATCATATAAAATACCACTTTCGCATCACATGAATAATTTAACAATTCATTTAAACAATGTATAAAGTATTAACAAATGGAAAAACCAAAGTTTTTACCAAAAACACACACCCATTTTCATATAATAATGCCACTTTAAAACCGACCACACATCATAAACATATCAAATCAT
Organism: Viscum album; assembly: GCA_963277665.1. Taxonomy (NCBI): domain Eukaryota; kingdom Viridiplantae; phylum Streptophyta; class Magnoliopsida; order Santalales; family Viscaceae; genus Viscum; species Viscum album. Next base: position 1,582,202,746 of record OY728141.1, on the reverse strand, counting down.
GATTCAAACCATTTAAAAAATTTAAAGAATCATTCAAAAAATCTTTAGGATGACTCCCAAAAAACACAACAAACTTTATGAACAAAATATACTCATTTTCACATAGAGAAATTATTTTTAAACTAAACTTACATCAAAAATTTCCAAAAACCACTCCCACACCTCACATATAAATTATAAAACATGAAAAAGATACAAACAAGCATAATTGATTTTTCAAAAAATGGTTAATCACAGAATCACCTACCTCAGTTGGAGAAAACCCTTAAAATTTATGTGAATCACCAATTACACCCTAGACACACCTCAATAAACCAACAATGAACCCTAATCAACAATATCAAACCTAAAGGATCAAGATCAAACCCCCAAAACCAAAACCCTAACCATCGGAATCCAAAACCTTAAATAAGGGGATGCCAAAACCTTACTTGGAGATAGATCATACCTGCGGTAGAGGGAGAGGGGGAGAAGAAAGTGACCTAGAAGACCAAACGTACAATAAGGGTGCTATCGAAGGGAGGTGCACATGCCGAGGAGATCAGGATGCTGGTGAAGGGGCGCGTGAGGGAGTGGGGTGACAACAGGGGGTGTGTGAGGGAGAGTAGGGTGACTAGAGAGAGAGATATCTAGAGGGATGTGCCTAATTATAAATGTGGAACTTGAAATATCTATAGGAGTTTTCAGAAGAGAGTTAGTTATTGGATTCCTGAGGGAATGCCTTGTGCACTCGTGAATGCCATTCTGATTCAAGGATACATATTGCCTTGGTTTAGACCCACCTTGGAACCTGATCCTCATCTATCCATGGATTCTTGGTATGACACCATTGGATCCCTCCTTTACTATTACAGGATTCCTTAGATACACTCCTTGGATCCCGCATGGATTCTATGGACATGAGGTGCCTTGTTTATATCCTTGGGCCTAACCATAACTTATCCTGTTTTACCTTGGATGTATTCCTTGGACTTGGTTAGATCATAATATTATAGAATGCTATGGACTATGCTCCTTGAACAAAACTCTTACCCCTTAGCCAAGATGTATATACTACTGAGTTGGCGACCCTTGAGGTCTTGGTTTCCTTGGTCATTACCTTGGAACCCTTCCATTATTATTATCATTACAGGTTTTCTTGTTACATCTTGGAAACTTTATTTTCCCTATTAAAAGGTGATGTCTATGGTGGATATGAGTCACATGAATTAATTATATAAACTGAAAATTATTTAATTAATGAACTGTTTATATGTTCTAACACTACCCGAGGGATAAAGTAGCACTACTACAAAAACGGGCTTTATCAGTGCTCAAAACGGGCTTTATTAGTGCTAAAAAAGTGCTGTAAAGCTCAAATCTGATAAGGGGGGGGGGGGGATGGGGGTCCCCTTTATTAGAGCTGAATAGGCGCTTATAAAGGGATGCTTTATCAGATCTAAAAAAGCACTGATAAAGGACACCTTTATCAGCACAAAAAATGCACTAATAAAGGGAGAATTTATTAGCTCTAAAAAGGTGCTGATAAAAGAACCCTTTATCAGCGCTAAAAAAGCACTGAAAAATGTTCTTTTTATCAGCACTCATTTAGCGCTGATAAACTAATCCTTTATCAGTGTTTTTTTATCACTGATAAAGGTGTCTTTTATCATCACTTTTTTAACGGTGATAAAGGCTGCCTTTATCAGCGCTAAAAAAGCGCTGATAAATGCCCTGTCTGCTGCAACAAAAAATTCTGCAGAAGCACACCCAAATAGCACCTGCAAAAAATTCATCATCTCGATAATTATACCCATACAAAATTAACACATAATTCATAAGGTAATTACACCAAGTATACCCATACAAAAAGTATACCCAGCATAATTCATAAGTTAATTAAATACATAAAGAATTCAATACAAAATTCAGGGGGTTTGGGGTCTGTTCAGGGGTTTGGGGTGGGTATCCAAGGGGGGGTAGGGGTTTCTGGGGGGATGGGGGTGTCCAAGGGGATAGGGGTGTCCAGGGGGGTGGGGGGGGGGAGGTCCAGGAGGTTGGGGGCTGTCCAAGGGGGGCGGGGTGGTGTACAGGGGGTAGTGGGGGCTGTCCATGAGGGTGTGGGTGTCTAGGTGGTGGGGTGGTGTCTAAGAGGGGGGGGGGTGTCCAGGTGGTGGGGGGGGGGAGGCGTCCAGGGGGTGGTAGGGCGTCTAGGGGGGTGGTGGGGGGGGGGGGGGCTGTCCAAGGGTGTGTCCAGGGGGGTGGGCTGGTGTCTAGGGTTTCGGGGGGGGGGGGGGGGGGAGCTTCCAGGGGGTGGGGGGGGGGTGTCTGGGGGGTGGGGGTAGTCTAGGGGGTTTTTGGGGCTATCCAAGGGGGGTGGGGTGGTGTCCAAGAGGGTGGGGGTGGCCGACCATGGGTGGGGGGTGTCTAGGGGGTGGGGGTGTTCAGGTGGTGGGGTGGTGTACAGGAGGGGTGGGGGTGCCCTCCATGGGTTTGGTGGGTGCCTGGGGGGGGGGGGTGGGGGGTGTTCGGGGGGGGGGGGGTCGGGGGGGCTGTTCGGGGTGGGGGGGGGGCTGTCCATGGGCGTGTTCAGGGGGGTGGGGGTGTCCAGGGGGTTGGGGGGATTTCGAGGGGGTAGGGGGTGTCGAGAGGGGTGGGGGTGTCTAGGGGGTGGGGTGGTTTCCAAGGGGTGGGGGGAGGTCTAGGGGGTTAGTGGGGCTATCCAAGGGGGTGAGGTGGTGTCTAAGGGGGTGGGTTGGCTGTCCATGGGGGTGGAGGTGTCCAGGGGGGTGGGGGAGGTGTCCAGGTGGTGGGGTGGTGTCTGGGGGGGGAGGCGTCTAGGGGTTGGGGGGGGTGTCCAGGGGGTTGGGGGGCCATCCATGGATTGTTATCCTAAAGGATCAACACAATTCGAATGCGTTTGGTCAGATTTGCATACGTCAGTTGTTGTTTTCACTTAAAATTGTATATATTTTAAATGAAAAAGAGACCCTTTGAGTGATACCGGCCACACCGTGCCTAGGATTGAGGCGGGGTTTACTCTTACATGTCAAAAATTATCCACGGATCTTTCTCCTAAAGGATCAACACAATCCGAATGCGTTTGGTTGGATTTGCGTATGTAAGTTGTTGTTTTCACCTAAAATTTTGTCCATTTTAAACAAAAGAGAGACCCTTTGAGTGATATCGGCCACACCATGCCTCAGATTGAGGTAGGGTTGACTCATACACATCAAAAATTACCCATGTATTGTTATCCTAAAATATCAATACAATCCGAATGCATTTGGCCAGATTTGCGTACGTCAGTTGTTGTTTTCACTTAAAATTATATCCATTTTAAACGAAAGAGAGACCCTTTGAGTGATACCGGCCACACCGTGCCTCGAATTGAGGCAGGGTTGACTCGTACACATAAAAAATGACCCATGGATCATTCTCTTAAAGTATCAACACAATTAGAATGTGTTTGGTTGGATTTCCGTATGACAGTTGTTGTTTTCACGTAAAATTCTGTCCATTTTAAATGAAAGAGAGACCCTATGAGTGATACCGGCCACACCGTGCCTCATATTGAGGAGGGGTTGACTCTTACATGTAATATATGAACCATGGATTGTTATCCTAAATAATCAACACAATAATAATGCGTTTGGTTGGATTTCCGTACGTCAGTTGTTGTTTTCACTTAAAATTTTGTCCATTTTAAACAAAAGAGAGACCCTTTGAGTGATACCGGCCACATCGTGCCTCATATTGAGGCGGGGTTGACTTGTACACACCACCAAAGCACTCATGGATTGTTCTCAAAAAAGTATCAACACAATATGAATGCGTTTGGTTGGATTTTCATACGTCAGTTGTTTTCACTTAAAATTATGTCCATTTTAAACCAAAGAGAGATCCTTTGAGTGATACCGGCCACACTATGCCTCGAATTGAGCCGGGGTTGACTCATACACGTCAAAAATGACCCATTTATTGTTCTAATAATGTATCAACACAATAATAATGATTTTGGTCAGATTTTCATACGCCAGTTGTTGTTTTCACATAAAATTCTGTCCATTTTAAATGAAAGAGAGACCCTTTGAGTGATACCATCCACACCGTGCCTCGGATTGAGGTGGGGTTGAATCTTACACATCAAAAATGACCCATGGATCATTATAATAAAGTATCAACACAATCCGAATGAGTTTGGTCAGATTTCCGTACGTCAATTGTTGTTTTCACTTAAAATTCTGTCAATTTTAAACGAAAGAGAGACCCTTTGAGTGATACCGGCCACACCATGCCTCGGATTGAGGCGGGGTTTACTATTATACATAAAAAATGACCCATGGATCGTTCTACTAAAGGATCAACACAATCTGAATGAGTTTGGTTGGATTTTTGTATGTCAGTTGTTGTTTTCACTTAAAATTATATCCATTTTAAACGAAAGAGAGACCATTTGAGTGATACCGGCCACACCGTGCCTCGTATTAAGGTGAGGTTGACTCTTAAACATCACCAATGAACCCATGAATTGTTCTCCTAAAGGATCAACACAATAATAATGCGTTTGTTCGGATTTCCGTTTGTCAGTTGTTGTTTTCACTTAAAATTCTGTCTATTTTAAACAAAAGAGAGACCCTTTGAGTGATATTGGCCACACTGTGCCTCAGATTGAGGTGGGGTTGACTCATACATGTCACCAACGCACCCATGTACCATTATACTAAATAATCAACACAATATGAATGCGTTTGGTCAGGTTTCTGTACGTCAGTTTTTGTTTTCACTTAAAATTCTGTCCATTTTAAACAAAAGAGAGACCCTTTGAGTGATACCGGCCACACCGTGCCTCAGATTGAGGTGGGGTTGACTCGTACACATCACTAATGAACCCATGGATCATTCTACTAAAGGATCAACACAATATGAATGCATTTTGTCATATTTGCGTATGTTAGTTGTTGTTTTCACTTAAAATTCTGTCCATTTTAAATAATATAGAGACACATTGAGTGATACTGGACACACCATGCCTCAGATTGAGGAAGGGTTGACTCTTACACATCACCAATGCACCCATGTATCGTTCTACTAAAGGATCAACACAATCCGAATGCGTTTGGTCAGATTTTCGTACGTCAGTTGGTGTTTTCACTTAAAATTCTGTCCATTTTAAACAAAAGAGAGACCCTTTGAGTGATACCGGCCACACCGTGCCTCGAATTGAGGCGATTTTAACTCATACACGTCACCAACGCACCCATGGATCATTACTCTAAAGGATCAACACAATCCAAATGCATTTGGTTGGATTTACATAAGTCAGTTGGTGTTTTCACTTAAAATTATATCTGTTTTAAACAAAAGAGAGACCCTTTGAGTGGTTCATCATTCTTGTATGTTGCTGGTGCATTTCATTTGTTAAAATGGGAAAATGAATCATTGGATAAATGATGTTTTATTTGATAACAATTAAAATTTTCCTATGAACATTTACATACAACAATGTTTCATCTTTTGATCCCCTTAACCCCTCTCAAAAATGACCGAAAATTGTACACGTCACCAAGTCAGATCTTCATGCTATTTGTGTAAAATATGCCATCAGGTATGCGGACCACTAGTTTCTAAAAAAATCTAGATCATATTTTGAGTATGAGGCTTTTCGGCAGTCAGAGTAGTACTAAAAAATATAAAAATAAAGAATTAATAAATAAATTAAATGAAATAGTAGTTGTTTTTTAAAATACATCTTTAGGGATGCTAGTTTGTTGATGAAAAATGATCTCTTTCATAAATTTACAAACATAATAACCACAATCATTATTGTTTGTTTGTTTTGGACACTGAATTTTTTTTTGATCATTAGAATAACAAGTAACTAGTGTTGATATGTGTTTGGATAGTGAAATTTTATTATATATACCCTGATATCTTTCCATACGTAGTAATTGCTCGCCTCCTTATACTTAGCCCCTGTCCTCATTCCTTTTTTTAGACGATAATGATACACCGCCCTATCATAACAGAATCCTTATTAAAATATAATATAAATTATATTACTTGATGTTTAGACCTAAAATGTAGGATGTGGTTTCTTACAGATTCACAAACTCCATAATGTGTGGTTGGTTTGATAGATATCCTTGCTTTGAATCCAAAAAATAAATCTTTATAGTATCTAGGTTCACCGAAATTAGTAGCCAATGTTGCCTAAAAACACAAAAATGAATAAGTAATAAAAGAATTGAAAATATAATTGATATGATTTAATAGTAGAGTTTTACCCCTGCATGGTTGGTATTAGGAAGAGTCTGTTATCTGTAATATTGATTTCAAATGTTTTCAGCAAGTCGTTCACTATTTCCTCTTTTTTTGATGGCTCTAATTTTGTTAGATGTATTGATGTGGTATGAGGACTAACGAGTCCGAATTTTGGATCATGGGGAAATACCTTCAACCGTTTTTTATATATATGTCTGTCAACAATATAGAATGCATTTAGTCATAATTTTCACATTAGATCGGCTTTTAGAAAAGAAATTCATGAAAATATACCTCATATATATATTTAAAACTGTGACATCTAGGAAACCATTTTCGAGGATCTCATTTACATTTTTAGAAGCAACGAAATCTTGACTTTCCTCTCCATATATATTCTTTTCGAAAACCACTATATAACTACTACCACCACTTAGCTTCGTATCCACATGAGTCTTCAATGATAGTAAATGTGGATAAAGAAAAGGTGGTGTTATTGTGCTTTCAGTAGCTCTTTAGGATCGGTTGGTCGATCCATTAGATGGTTTTGAACTGACGTTTGTCACCCCCTTCCCTTTCTCCATCTATAATAACAATCATTGGTTCAGAGTTTTTTTCATTAATTGTTAAAGGATTAGCTTTAGAAAAAAGGAAATAAACACCTCTTTGTCCGCATGTACTCTTAAAAGTTGTGATAGCCATGCAATGAATGTCCCAATAGCCTTTTCAAACGTATGAATATCATCATCATCAAGTGGAATAGGTAGCTCTGCATTTGGCTCATGAGATATAGTAATCGTCACTTTCAGATGATCTTTCAAAAGTGGTCTATTATGCAGCTTGTCATCTGGGATTTTGAACACTGTAGCCCTCACTACATGGTGATATGTGGGTGTTGATAGATATAAATCATAGTCATTATCACCCTGTAGAAGATCAGTATAGGAAAAGTTTCAGTGTTTGTCTAATTCACATTTCATGGGAATAATTATTAGAATATTGATTAACACAGCTAAGATAGCTCTTTGAGGGGAATGGCTCGCCCCAAAGCCGGTGGGGGGTGGGGCGGAATCTTCACGTGCGGGTTGTTTCTGAGTTGTGTCTTGTCCTTACTTCCCACCCACAAAAGTTGCTAGAAACTATCCCTTCTATTGCAATATTTATTTAAGATTTGCTATTATTTCACTCATTTGTTTCAATTTTTCATCTCTATCATCCATTTATTTTTCTTTCTCAAAATATACTCGGGGTGTCACCCCAAACCCCACACCTCTGAAACGACCGTATTGTTCTGGCTACTTCAAAGCCGCCAATAATAGGTCTGCATCCACTATAGGAGTAGCTAATTCTTGTGACTGTCGGATATAGGAAAATAACTAATTATTTTTATGTAATAGAAATTTAAAACAAATATTTTTATCATCGTGTCATACTTACACATATTTCCCACACTTTTTTGTGTGTTCTCATCTACTAACTCCCCTTCCTTATTCACACACGCCTCCTTCCATAGCACATGACGTGAGATGGAAGTGCCTTTGGTTTTAGACTCATCAATATACATATAAATATAGAAATATAATTATGATGTTGTTTATTGGAACCTAACAATATTAATGTAAATTTAAAATATGTACCATTTTCTTTTCTAGTGAAGCATACCTCATCCTTGCTTTATGATAGGGGTATGTTAGTTTTGATGTACGTTCCTTATTTTCAGTACAGAGTTGCTGTTTCATAAATGAAATATTGACAATCAATGTGATGAATACATGTATCCTCAAACAATGTATTATCACCCACAATGTACCTGAAACTTTTTATCTCCACGACGACCAATAAATACATCCCATGATTCTTGGGATATCAGGTGAGTGTAGAAAATGGGTGGGTGCAGGTTTATTTTACCTTTGGAATATTTTAGGTGACATTTTGTTAAAATAGTTCGAAAACCTCGATGAATCCTTCCTGCAATCCTTAGTACATAATTCTTGTGTAAATCGTCTACTATAAATGTACTCTTCAAGAGATTGAGAAGAGTAAGACACTATTTTATTATTTTATTTGCTAGTAAATTAAAGATATAATATCATAATCTTACCGTAATTTCTTCCTAGATCACAAACTTTAGCCCGGACACAACATGGTGCCATGAATCTATGTCAATCGGCATGCATTGCCGAGTGACAACTACAATGTAACTACTAAACATAGCCTTTTTGGGATTCACATGTTGGCCTCGTGCATTCCATCCGACATCAAATTTGATGCCTTTGCTTTTCACCTTAAGAACATTGGCTAACACCGTCAAACTACGACACACATGTGTTTTCTACGATGTCGGTCCTTCATCCCCGACCATTTCATCGATATCAAAATCATCTATATGTTCATCTGAAATGGTAGCAATGACATGTGCTGATGGTTGTTGGACCTCAACACTAGGAGCAACAACAGGTTCAGAAACTTGTTGTTGCTCTACACTGTGAACAGCCGTAGTAGGATCAACAGTAGCAACAGCTTGAGAGACTTGTTCAGCCTCAAGGTTAGGAGCACCAAAATGTGTAGAAGTCATTATCTGCAAAAGTGGTTGAATAGTTAATTTAGATTACATAAATTCAGTAATGATAAGATAATAACATGAGATAACAAGATCTATATTACAAACAAAATATAACCTGTTTATTAAACTCTCTTTATTTTTTTCAAAGGATGAAGGGATTTGACACCTCTATCTATTATCCAAATCCTTTCATTGTGGTCTCCTCTAACATACAAAACATCATCTATATTGGGACCGCTGCGAAATGATTGCGACGTACCACTGAAAGGATCGTCCTCAACTGAATTTTCATTGGACCCTTCAGTAGTTTTGGATGATAATAAAAAAATCAACCACTTTCAGTTTGAGGGATCTGGAACATAAAAAACTTGTACCGCTTATGATGCCATTATAAACTATTCTTCTTTGTACCCTTCTTTACTAAAATCAACTTTCACAAATCCCCATTCATCTATTTTAACACCACTATTGTTATCAACCCATTTGCATTGAAAAATCAGCAATTGGAATGTTGTATAATCCAAATCCCATATTTGTTTGATAATGCCAAAGTATGACATATTTGCATAAATTGGATTTCTGTCCTTACTACCAGAAACATGCATCGCTTCAGCCACAAGTGTAACTCCACTATTTTTCATGGTACTAACTTCATCATGTTCATCTGTATAGAATGTATAAAAATTAATTATATAACCATTATAAGATAATATATACACACTTGGTCCGGCGGCTAGCCATCATAGTCGTTCTGAAATTGAATTCAGATTTTCATCCAACTCCTTAAAAATATTGTCCTGAAACCATCCTATAAACTGGTTATTATGTGTATTTGATATCCATTTTTCATCCCTTGATGGATTAAACTACCTAAGAATTTCTTTGTGAGTTTCAATATATGGATAAATATACCAAATGTTATGCAAAACATAAAGGTGGGCCTGATCCTGATCTGTAATACTGATTTTCATAACATCTCTTCCAGAAATTCCCTCACCCTCAATACGTCCAGTGTGATGATATTTCGGGAGACCAATGCTTTCCACATCATATAGGTATGCGGTAAAAAATTCAATGGCTTCCTCAGCAATATATTGCTCCACTATACAACCCTATAGACGACTTTGATTTTTGACATACCCTTTCGAAATCTTCATATACTGTTCAACATGGTACATCCATCTATAGTGCATAGGACCACAAAGTCAAATCTCTCTAACCAAGTGAATCATCAAATGAACCATCATATCAAATAATGTTGGCAGGAAGAACATTTCTAATTCACATAATATGATGAAAATTTCTTTTTTCCATAGCTAGAAATTTCGTCGGGTCTAAAACTTTGCTACATATAGCTTTGAAAAAGAAACAAAGTTTTGTTAACATATGATGAACATTCTTAGGAAAAATGCAATGTAAATCTATATGAATTAGATCTTGCATCAAAACATGGAAGTCATGTGATTTCAAACCTTTTAACTTCAAATCATTCATTGACACAATGTTCTTGATATTTGATGAATACCCCTATAGAACCTTTACATCATTGAAGAAGTTGAAAAACTGATATCACTCATCCCTAGAAAGAGTTTAAGCAGCTGGAGTAAGAAACATTCGATTTTCACCCTTCACGGGAGCTAAATCTTCTCATATTCCCATGTCAACCATGTCTAACCTTGCCTTAATTCCATCCTTTGTTTTTCTAGGGGATTTTAGAAACGTTCCGACAACACTGTCATATACGATTTTTTCCACATGCATCACATCAAGAAGATGTCTGACATACAAACAATTCTAGTATGGTAATTAAAAAAAATTGATATCTTTTTCCAACCGATTTTCGTAAGGTTTTTAGAAAATTGTTTACCAAAAATAGTGTTCGCATCTTTTACTTTCTCAAATAGCTGATCGCCTGTTAGTGGAGACAGTGTTGCGCGTTGTTCTGAAATTCCATTGAATGATGTCGTCTAAGATCGGTACTTATGCCGATGAGGTAGAAATCTATGATGTCCTAGAAACACAGATTTTGATGAATGTTTCAACCTAATTGATTCTGTATCTTCTTCACACACGGGACACCCTTGAGTTCCTTTAATGCTATAGCCTGGAAAATTTTCATAAGTAAGGAAATCATTTATTTCCCCATACAACATCGATCTCAATGTGAAGTATTCATTTTTATAATCATCATACATCATAACACCTGAATCCCACAATAAATTCAAATCCTCAATCAAAGGAGCCAGATAAACAACAATATCATTACCTGGTTGTTTTAGTCCAGATATAAGCATAGATAACATGATGAATTTCCGCTTCATGCATAACCAGGGTGGCAAGTTATAATTTATCAACATAACAGGCCATGTAATGTGAGTGCTGGTTTGAAAACAAAAAGGATTCACTCCATCTGTAGATAACGCAAGATGAAGGTTTCTCAGCTCTTTTCCAAATTTAGGATAATCATGATCAATTTTATTCCATTGAGGAGAGTCGTCCGGATGATGTAATTTCCCATATTTATTTATTTTATCTGCATGCCATGACAATTGTATTGAAATTTATTCACTTACATATAGACGCCTAAACCTTGGAATGATTGGAAAGTACCATAAAAATTTTGTAGGATTGGATTCATCTTTCTTGTATCGATAAGAACCACAATTTGGGCATTCTGTAAGTGATTTTTTCTCCTTGAGAAAAAATATACAGTCTTCCGGGCAGGCATGTATTCTTTCAGAAATCATACCCATCGAGCGCAACATTCGTTTAGCTTCATATGTCTGGCTTGGGAGCTCATTATCTTCTGGGAGCATGTCATTCAAGAGAGCAAGTAGTTCTGTAAAACAAAAATCACTCCATCTGTTGCCTTCTTTCAATTTATACAACTTCATCACAACTGACAATGCTGTATATTTAGTGCAACCAGCATAAAATGGAATATTTTCACAACTCTTTAACTTATCAAACAATTTTGGGAAATCACGGAGTTCATCTTCAATTTTCTTTGTCATTTCCTCAATACGATCTTCATCATCATTGACATCTGTAATCAAATCCTCTATACGGTCTTCTTCATTACCCATATTTGTATTCATATCTGATGATCCATAAAATTCAGTTTTATCCCATCCATTAGCTACATTCGCTTTTTCTCCGTGTTTATTCTAAAATTTATAACTCCAATCTATTCCGTGACATATCAAATGTTCTTCCAACTCCTCTAGAGTAAGTAGTCTAGAATAACAACAACGTAAACACGGACAAAGTATTTGAGAAGGATCCTTTGTGTGATCCTTTGAAAACTTGATGAACTCTTTCACTCCTTTCTCATACTCTATTGTTAAACGATTATCATCCATCCAATCTTTATTCATCTCCATCTTATTTAAATCTCAAATATTAGTATTTATGGTTCAAATACACAAAACAATACTTCCAAATATAGTAGAAGAGAACCAATTACTTATAAAAATATAGATTAATAGAGCCTAACCATTTCCAATAAAGAATTAGAAATCAACAGAACCAGGATAGACCCCCCCATCAAAATCAACACAGTTTCCAAACACAAAGGGGTTCGCGGGGATAATCACTTGTGTCATAGATGGTAAAACTCAAACAAAATCATCCTCTATAGATCATCCTCCTCTATCAGGTCAACCCTTCTATGGTCAACTAGTCCATCCTTTTATACATCACCAACCTAAAATACATATGGATGAAAACCAGTAGCCAACTCTATAAGTAAAGAAAGGATTATTATAATCTCTACAATATGGAATTCATTAAATATAATTACTTTAGATTCATTATAGTTTCCTCAAATCACCCTAGTCCAAACACAAGAATAATCAAGAATGATACATCTACCAATCCTAGGTCTCTTCCCTACATTCAATATCATTATGCCTAATATTTTTGGTAAGCTCAAGTTACATACTTTAAATAACAGGGGGGATGATCACTTGTGTCATAGATGGTCTCCCATGTTATTACATATAAATTTTTTAACAAATATTATTGACCTATCATCTTATTCAATCTTCATGAGTGTCTAATTCTAAACTCCATCTTAAGTGTAATATCAAAAGAATATATATTAATAAATTACCCCACATCCACTTCCCCACTAATCTGGTCATTCTCACACTCTAATGGAATATTTCTTATGCTTAAAACCCTTCTATATAATATTATAACCATATATCAACACATACACATGTCACAAACACATAAAAAACCATATCCACATCACAACCACACATCACATCCTCATCATAGTATGATATAATGAACATGAAGGACATAAACATCATACTCTCCTCCTACAATGCACAATCCCCACTATGTATCCACACCAAATACACATAATCATGTCAATAAGAATATATATACACCAGAACCTAAAATCGTTATAGGTCGTATATATACACCCACTGTGATCCATTATAACTCATACTAAGTGTGAAGGGGGAGAAGGGAAGAGGGAGTGGATCTATATGTGTTCCCTCTATAACCTAGATATTGAGAAAAACACTCAGAACCAAAGTACCCATATGGATTTAAATCAGGTTACTCGACTTAAGTGGTGGTGCGTAAGAAATAATAAGAAAATAAAATAAGTATATAGTCACACATAAATCTTTCCTAAGGGTTTACACCAAACTAACACTGCAAACACCCTCGTCAACCATTGCCTTGTTACTACCACCATCTTATAACCACTTCCATTATAATACCACAAATAATCCCCAAAAAATCACATAATCATCCATATCAACATTACCAACTTCTCATTTCATTTAATATTATTATTTCTTGGATTTTTATTACCATATTAATTTAAATTGTTAATCATTTTAATGTAAAACCAATCATTAAATCACTACCCACTATAATCCATTCATTAATCATTAATAACATTTATTCTATCTTTAACCATTTATTAAACATAATTATTCCAATAATTATCATTAATCATTTAACAAACCATCATTTATCATTTTGAACCCATCACCCATTACTATTTTCATTTATTCCAACCATATTCCATGCCAAAAGGAAACTATAACACCACCCAACAACAACTAAATTTTCATGACATAAAATACAACTAAACACAATCTAAAATCTATAAAACCACTTATTTTCTGCCTAAATAGCCATATCATTGCTATCATAACCACACAATAATTCTTCCATCACTACTATATTAATTACCACACCACATGCTCCCAACCACATCAATCAACCATCACCCTTATAATCATAGTGATGAATACCCCATAGTAGCATGAAAGGGAAAACATATAAGAAATTCACACTAAAAACTACCCCTTAAACACTCTATCATATTAAATTAGAATTTATAGTTTAAATATAACACTTTAATTACAGATTTACATACAACTAATTCATTACATACCTTAAGTGACTAGAAAATAATGAAGGTGATTATGACATATTATTAGTAGTAAGAAATTTCTTTTACAACATCAAGAATAAATCACTTAGCAATAACACTAATAAATCCATAAATATATAAGAAATATTATGGAACTTCATAAATCACATGCAAAACTCCCTCTTCACTTTAATTTCATTTACTATAATTCATTATATTATTTAGGTTAATCAGTACTATCCATCCAATGGAAACAAAATTACATGATAATTACACAATTTAAACATAATAAAGAAGGATAAATTTCATGTCCCCAAACTCAACTAAAGATTTAACAAATATTTCATAATAATGAGAATAATAGTCAAATAAAACATGACTTAACACATGAGGGTAATCTAAAAGTACCATGTATGAACATTAACCACTAAAAGAATAACAAAAAAACACAAAAATCAAATCATCATTGTTGTCACATCCTTTCTAAGAAGAAAGTTCAAGAAGAGAATAAAAAAAAAGAGAGAAAAAAATTCACCTCAGAGGAGGATAAGTAGGGAGCCTTTTGCGCTACGTTTAGGGGGAAAGGCGTGACCGCCAGAGGGGGAGGTCCACAGGAGGAGCTGACAACCATTGAGAAATAGTGTAGGGTCGAGCAGAGAGGAGAAGAAGTGGGGTTTGTAGGGAGGAGGATCCGCCGAAGGGGTTTGAGGGGTTCGAGGGGGAGGAAAATCCAGCATGAAAAGATCGGGGTTCTAGGGGTTCGCGGGGAGAAGAGGAGAAGTAGGGTTTGGGGGATCTTCCAGAGGGGGAGGTGCACGCGAAGATCGGGGGGCAGAGGAGGTCCGAAAATGCGAAGATCGGGGAGGGGAAGGAAGTTGTCGCAGGGGTACAGTACCATGAGAGCTTTAGGGCACAATAAATAGAGGACACTGTGTGACCAATTTTATAAAATATGGGACTAAAGTTTTATCAGCGCTAAAAAAGAGCTGAAAAAGGAAGGATTTATCAGCGCTTTTTTAGGGCTGAACAACGCTAAAAAAGTGCTGATAAAACCTTCCTGTATCAACACTAAAATTTTAGCGCTGATAAAGGTAGCCTTTATTAGTTCATTTTTATCGCTAATAAAGGGACTCTTTATCAGTGATTTTTTAATGCTGATAAAGGTTACCCTATATCAGCGCTAAAATTTTAGCACTGATACACGACTTCTTTTTCAGTGCTTTTCTAGCATTGATAAAGGGAATATTTATCAGCACTAGAAAAATTCTGATAAAAAAGCCCTTTATAAGATTTAAAATTTTAGCACTGATACATGGCTTCTTTATCATAATTTTTTTCTTAGCACTGATAAAAGGGGGTGCTTCCCTTGCCCATTTTGTATTAGTATAGGTACTTGGATATTTACATTACTGTATTGCTTTACTTTTATATATGCACGCTTGCACACTTTTTTAGTTTATATTACAAAGACATGATGTTATAGAAACCATTAGTGGTGGCCTAATGAAATTTATCTCACACCCTATATGGGCCTCCATTGGTACCCTGTAAGACTATAAGTATGTAGGTATTGATAAAGAGAAGTGTATCACTTCAGAAACTTTATTTCTTACTATATTAGGATGGAGATGGTAGTAGATGAAAGATCTGGAGATCAGGATGCTGGGGATAGTGTTTGGTTCCTTTATTACAATTTTTATAGCATTCTTGTATGCTTCTTTATATATATGTTTTCTAAATTTATAGTGATATGATATATCATCATCATTTTTTTAAATATGAGCATTAGTTGTTCAATTTTTTATTACTCCTATCTATTTTTGCTATGTGTTCTGGATGTTTTTATAATTATTACTCTATTTCCTATCTATTCCTTATTTATAAAATTATCTACACTCTGGTAATGAGGGCATAATATTTCCATGAACACTACCTATACCCTAGATACTAGTTGGATGCCTCTAGCGTTTGGGGAGATGTGCTTGAGGCCATGTGGCCAATTGAGCTCAGGACACCTTCAGTGGAATCCAAGTCTGGGACATCACAAAGTGGTATCATAGGAGTTCCTTTATTGATTTTATACTTGGAGACAATAGATTAGAGATTAGGAATGCTTGGAACTTGGTCATAAGCTATACTTGGGTGTCATAAACCCATGTTCAGGGTAAATGCTGAGTTGTTTTAATTGAAATTGTTGTTCTATTTGTGCACATTACACTTGATATCATTTCACTATTGGGTGATGCACATGCTATTTAGTGCTGTTGATTATTATTATGATTGAGATTTTATTTCATCCTTGGCCCGATGATATGAGGGAAAGAATCATTTTTACATGAATCATTGTAGGAACCTATAATTCACATGTCATTCATATTACCATGCCATATAGGTGCATTTAAATGCTTTTCATTTCTTGATATTCCTGTCATTATTAATTGATGATATGGTATTCATAGTATTTCTATTCCTTTCCTTTCCTGTGATTGAGCTATTGCTTGTTTCAATTCATGAGGTGTTATGGGCTCTTGTGGGTTGGAATTGGTAATTTAACCAGTCGAACCATTACATTAAAATAAAATGGTTTCCATTTTTTGTGATAAGGAGTATGGTCCTTGATTCACTAGGAATGGAGATCCATTATATATATACCTTTATACATACAAATAAGAAAATGAAAACTTTACAGTTAAACATGACTTCTAAAATGTAATGATTGTATGTCCCTATCCCACCTTTTCATGTTTATGAAAGGCAAAGGAGTGAACCTAGTAAATTAAATATAAAATAAATGAAATGGTTTCCAAAAATTGATGAGGTAAGGTACTATTAAACCTTCATCTATTGGAACACCTAAAGTTTATACTGGATCACTTACCGATACCTGGCCTTCTAAGTAGGTTTTTAGGGTAGAATGCCTTGGGTAGTGAGCCTTTATTACATTTAGCTTCTGCTAGTGTTGTTATCTATCTTCTTCTAGATTTTTTTGAGGTGTGTTCTTGGAATTTTTATACCAATGCGGCCATGATGTTGTTGTGTCAGGCACCAGGAGGGTAGTGATGACCATGATCTAGATGTGGCGGGCCCTGAGCTTCCAATCTTACCTCTAGGAGGGCCACTTTAGCTACTGCCTGCTGTACTTGATTTGGGAACTGACAGTCAAGTTCAAGATAGTTTTCTATGTCTGATTTAGTGCATGCATGGTGCTCTAAGAGCTGCAGCTATTATTGATGATCTGACATGCATGTACTAGAAAAAAATCCTCCTACCTTTTCAGGGGATGGCGGTCTACAAGATGCTGAATCTTGGTTAGAGTCCACCCCATATATCTTTGATCATATAGAGATGTCTCTAGAGTGGAGGGTCAAGCTTACTGCATACATGCTACATGATTCAACTAAGAATTGGTGGGATGTAGTTACCCAGGTTGTTCACCATCAGGGCATGGTATGGAATGATTTTCAGATAGATTTATATGACTAGTTCTTTCCTTAGACACTAAGAGATGACAGATCCATAGAGTTCATGTATCTTGAGTAGGGTTCTATGTTAGTTTTCAATTATTTATCTTGGTTCACTGAGTTGCGGTGCTTTTCACTTCTTCTAGATGGTGATGAGATTTCTTGTACTAGACGCTTCGAGGACGGTCTCATGTATTCCATCCTTACTTTGATGAATATTTTTATCTTACCTAATTTATTTAAAATAGTCAATCAATATCTTATAAGTGAGTGAAATTTGAGAAACTGTAATTGTACTGGGCATAGAGGATCAGTGTTGAGTCAGACCAATAGATTTTCTAGTAGAAGAAAGTGATCCTTCAAGGTTTATAGTCAGGGAAGTGGAAACCAGAGTACCCATGCTGGTAGATCTATAGTGTTCCATCAGTGTGGACGATATGGTCACCTAAAGCGTCAGTGTGATAGAGACCCTCTGGAGTGTTGGGTTTGCGGCTGTATGGGGCATATTCAGAGATTATTTCAGACATTTCTATCAGATTTTAGTGGAAGAGGTTCCACACAAGATCCACCTTTAGGGGATAGTTCTTTTACGCCACTTCAGGTAGGGATTTGGAGTAGTACCAGTAGGACTGGCCAGGGAGGAGGTTGTGAATGCAGTATCCAGACTCTAGATCACCATTAGCACCAACAATTTTTTTTTGAATATGGTAGTTCAACTATTGCACGAGGCTGTGGATCAGTCCAGTTGCATTCTTTATAGCTGGTACCTAAGGATTAGGCTATAGGACCATAGTATCCTCTACTATAGTATCTTCTTTATTTGATATAGGTTATTTACACTCCTTTATCTCCTAATATATCATATAAATCCTTGGGATGGTGATACAATATTACTATTGGGTAATGACCCTGGATACACTATTGGTATAACGATCAGAGGGAATATGCCAATGTAGGGACTTTCCCCTTGAGGAAGGCAATTACCCTTTCTTATGGGACCTCTTTGTTCTCAAGATAATGAGATTCGATGTCATTATTGGGATGGATTGGTTGGTTCTATATCACATATTTGTAGACTGTTATCACCACAAGGTTTCTTTTACATCACTAGAGGGAAACAATTATCTACACAAGGGAGATTAGGATGTACATGCTAGAAGAACTAGACCATAGCATCATGGGATAGTTGGAGTGACCGCCCAAATTTCCAATCTCTTCATGTAGGATTAGGGTTTATATCAAGATAAATTCACTCCAGTAGTAGATCATTTTAGGTATGTCTTTCTTGATGATTTTTCTGGATTACCTCCTTAGAGGGAGGTAGATTTTATGATTTAGATAATTCCAAGAGTATCTCCAATGTCCATTCCTCTATATAGTATGATTCCCACTAAGATCTAGTAGATCAAGAAGTAGTTAGAGGATTTTGAGGAAAAAGGTTTTATATGTCCTAGTAATTCCTCTTGGGGTTCACTAATGATTTTCTCCTAGAATGCAGATGATACTGTTTATCTATGCATGGATTATAAATGGTTGAACCAGCTTACGGTCAAGAAACAATATCCACTGCCTCGAACAGATGATATTTTTGACTAGCTCTGAGGAGATAGGGTATTTTCTAAGATTGACATGATATCTGGCTATCATCAAGCATGATTCAAGCCATCAGACATACCGTGTACAACTTTCCATAACATACATGGTCTATATGAGTATGTCCTTATGCTGTTCTGTCTCACAAACGCACTCACCATTTTCATGGATCTGATGAATATAGTGTTCCACCACTATCTGTATTATTTTTTGTGTGGTATTTTTGGATGAAGTATTAGTATATTCTCACACTCATAGTGGCCATGATAAGAACCTTGAGATCATTTTGAGTACACTGAGGGAGAATCATATTTATTCCAAGCTTACTAAGTACCATTTCTAGATAAAAAGGTTCACTTATTGGGTCATATTATATCATAATTAAGAGTATCCGTTGAACCAAAGAAGGTTAGTGTTATGGTTTCATGGAAGAACCCCAAGAATGTGATTGATATACATTGTTTCTTAGGTCTATATGGTCACTACATGCATTTTATACCTGACTTATCATGCCTTAATTCAACTCTTTCTTATCTTACAAAGAAGGGTGTTAAGTTACTGTGGTTAGAAGAGTGCGAGAAAGCCTTTTAGGAGCTGAAAGGGAGGATTTTATTGACACCTATTCTGATTCTAACACATCCAGACAGAGGTTATACCATCTTCTTTGATGCATCAAGAATCATCCTAGGACTAATGTTGATGCAGGAGGACATAGTTTTTGAATATGGATCTTGGTAGTTGAGGCCTCATGTGAGAAATTACCTGACACACAACCTTGATCTAACAATAGTTGTCCATGCCTTACGTTATTGGAGATACTATTTTTTGGGTGAGCACCGTTTGGTGTATATGAACCACAAGAGCCTCAAATATATATTTTCACAGCGTTACTTGAATCTCAGACATTGGATAGGGGTAAAATATCTTTAGTCCTTCAATTTGAAGCTTTCCTATACACCTAGAAAGAGAAATTTAGTTTTTTATGTGATGAGTCAAAAAACTCAAGCACATGCTATATGGGAATCTAGTGATGAATGGAAATTTATGGACCTATTTTCTGAGCTACATCTTGAGTTTCATGATAATCATGAACATTACTATCTCTCAGCCATGGAAGTTACCTATTACCTCCTTGAGAAGGTGAAGAGTATGATTTTTTTAGATCCCGGGGGATTGGATCTCTGTGATAGTATTTTAGGAGATAACCCACCTCCATATTGGTCTATAGACAGAGACAAAATCCTTCATATACATGGATGTGTCTGGTTTCCTATAGATATGAGAGAGGATTTGATACGAGAGTCCCACTCTTCTCAGTGGGCATTTCATCCAGGCATCTCGAAGATGTATCGAGACATGTGATGCTAGTATTGGTGTCCTAGAATTTAATGTCAGATAGAAGACTTAATCGCTAGGTGTTCCACCGGTCAGTAGGTTAAGGAATAGAACTAGAGACCTGTAGGCTTGTTACAACTGATTCTAATCCCGAAATGGAAATGGGAATACATTTCTATGGATTTTTCAGTTGGATTACCTAGGTCTCCAAGAGGTAGTGATGCTGTATGGGTAGTCACTGACTGACTAACGAAGGTAGAACATTTAATTTCTATCTGGGATACTTTCTCAGTTGATGAGTTTAGAATATTGTATGTTTGTGAGATCATACGACTACACAGGGTCCCTCATACTATCATTTTAGATAGGGATGATCATTTCACGCCATGATTCTAGTAGGGGTTGTAGAAATCTATGGGTATACAATTTCTTCTAAGCACACATTTTTACCCTCAGATTGATGGAAAGTCAAAACAGATGATACAGGTTTTAGAGGACATGATCTAGGAATGTTTCCTTTACTTCAGAAGTTATTGGGAGAAGCATATCCCTCTCATTGAGTTCACTTATAATAATAGTTTCTAGGTGAAAATTTAGATTGATCATCTTGAGGACTTGTATGGTAGGCTGTTCCATTCACCCCTATGATGGCTAGAGGAACGTGATGTATCCCTACTAGGTCCTCATCTCATACACGAGACTTTAGAGTAGGTTAATATGATTAGGAAGCATATTTATACTGATCAGTCTAGATAGAAATCTTATGCCAATCATCACCGATGACCTTTAGTGTTTGAGGTCAGGGATCACGTTTTCTTGTGGGTATCACCTAGGCTAGGGAATAGATGGATACAGAGTCAAGGGAAGCTGTCACCTCATTATGTAGAGACATGTTAGATATTAGAGAGAGTTAGACATGTATCCTATCAGTTGATACTACCTTAGAGGTACCATTCCATGCATGATGTATTCCATGTTTCACAGCTTCACCCGTATCATGAAGACTCATCTCATACTTTTGATCCTGAGGAATTTGAGAAAGATGTCGATGCTTTGTTTGAGGAGCATCATATACACATCATCGACCAGAGCATGGAGGCTCTCAGAGGCTAGTCTATACCTCCAGTATGGGTGCTATGGTAGCATGGATGTGTATAGGATGATAATTGGGAGAAGGATGCTGACACACATTTCCAATGGATAGAGTTATTCTCATATAGTGTTTCACTGCCCTTGGAAGGTGAACTTGGGAACACTTTCCTTTAAGGGGGGAAGACTATAAGAACTTGGTTTTTGACTTAGGTATGGATCATTTATTTATTTTTTATAATTTTATTTTATGGACTTATGATGGATTCTTTATGAGTCAGTGAAGATTTCATCGGTGACAAGATATTTTTCAAATCTTGGAACTCTGAATGGTGGAGGGTTTTGGCTTGTCACATAGTTAGAGTAAACCATACAAGGCAGGCCACAAAATTAATTTTAACCATGAAAAGCTGGACAACGAGAAGTAGGATGGTGAAGAGTTTGGTTTAACTCTGTGAAATGGTCTACATGACCATAAAATAATTTTTACAATTTTGACTGTAAAGTTTCTCATGGTTGGAGCATAGTTTCCCTAAACATGCACCCTAACCATGCTGATGAACCCTTCAACAGATTGTGCATGATTTGCACACGGTTTGGCTAACCATGTGACCAAACCATGCGAAAGGTAAATTTGGGTGAAATGATGGGTTTTACCTTAAATGAAATGTTAAATAAAACCCTCCTCTCATTATTTATTTCCAATGAACAATAACCTTGTTTCTTCTCCCTTTTGATCTCTTTGAAGGCTTGTTCTAGGATTTGAGATCTACTATCAGTCTAGACTCCAAATCAATCACCATTCGTCTCATTGGATCTGCACCAGTACGTTCTCTATTACTTTTTAATCTTTCATTATTCTACTTTCTATCAATGACACTATTTAGATATAGGTTCATATGCCCCAATTTATGTTCATTAATCTATTCTTCTGATATAATCCAATCCAGGACAAATTAAAGATTGATACTGGATGAGGATATTCGTATGAGCCTAAGGTAGGTGGTCTATAACATATCCATCAATTTCTGTCATTTTATAAATTGTTGTATCATCACACCGATTTCATCAAGTATTGTTTATTGAATTTATATGTCATGATTATAGTCATTAGTACCATGTTCTATGACCCTTTCCATATATGTCATTCATAGTTGGTAGTTACGTCCACAACTCCGTCCACCCCAAGTAGGGTGTTATTCATAATTGGGTTCTTAGTGTTTTGACACATTTGATCCACCATTCAGGTGTGCCTTGAGATTGACCATTCTAATAGTAAGACTCCTTATAATAAATGGGAATTGAATTGGAAAATGGATAGTACCATGGTTTCCTAACACATGACCGACTTGAGGTAAGTGCTTCAACTTAATTTCATAAATTTTCAAATGGTAAATTGGAAAGTATATTTCATACATATGACTTTTCCTAGTTTATATTAAATTAATTCCATGTGTATTCTATCCCTGGAAAACCTTTTCATGTTATGAAAGGTAAAGGAGATGAATGAGTAATTAAATGTGAAATGACTTAAATGGATGGATACTCCTTGTCCTTATCACACTAATGAAAGGCATGGCTTGAACCTTCATCTTTATTAAATGGAATGACCTTCATATAGCCTAACTTATTAAATGAAATAAATTTAAGGTAAAAAAATATACATGTGGACATTCACATATCTATAGGAGTGGTCATACTTGAGTTAGTTCTTGTATTCCTGAGGGAATGCCTTGAGCACTTGTGGACACAATTTCAAATCAAGGATGTCAGTTGCCTTAGTTTAGACCCAACTTGGAACCCAATCATCATCTATAAGTGGATGCACAATATGAAACTGTTGGATCCCTCCTTTACTATTACAAAATTCCTTGGATACACTCCTTAGATCCATCATAGATTCTACAAAAATGAGGTGCCTTGGTTTCATCCTTGGGACTAACCATGGATTATACCATTTTTACCTTGGATGTATTCCTTAGACTTGGTTAGATAAAATTATTGTGGAATTTATTGGGTTATTCTCCTTATATTACACTGTTACCCCTTAAACAAGATATAGTTACTACTTAGTTAGTGACCCTTGAGGTCTTGGTTTCCTTGGTCATTACCTTAGAACCCTTCCATTATTATTATCATTACCAATTTCATTGTTACATATTGAAACCTTTACTATCCCTATCATGAGGTGATGTCAGTGTTGGATATACCTCACGTGAATTAATTATATAAACTAAAAATTAATTAATTAATGAACCGGTTACAAGTTTAGACACCAGTCGAGGGATAGAGCAGGTACTTGGGTATTTACATTACTGCATTCCTTTAATTTTATATATGAATTATTACACAATGGTTCAGTTTATATTACATATACATGATGTTATAGATTCTATTAATGGTGGAATATTGAGATATTTCTCACACCCTATTCGGGTCACCATTGGAACCGAGGCAGATTATATGTTTTCAAGTATTGATAAAAGTAATCGTATCGCTTTTGACACTTCATTGACTACTGTATTAGGATGTAGCTGGTAGGAGATGACCAAGATGGAGCTTGGGATACTGTGGATAGTTTTTGGTTCCATTTTTATAACTTTTTTTATAAAATTATTATATGCTTATTTTTATCCATGTTTTCCAGTTTTATAGTGACATGACATACCATCATCATTTTTGTATATGAGTATTAGTTATTTAGTTTTTTATTACCCCTATCTGTTTATGCTATGCACTCTAGATATTTTCATACTAATTTAACTATTTACTATCTATTCCTTATTTATCTACTGTACTGCACTCTGGAAATGAGGGCATAATATCCCCATGGAAACACCATAGGCCCTTGCTACTAGTCGGCAGCCTCTGGCATTCAGGGATATTCCCTTGAGGCCATGTGGCCAACCAAGCTTGGGGAACCTTCAGTGGAATGTAGGTCAGAGATGTCACAAATTATTGGTATGGATTGGATAGTTCTATAAAAGGATCATATATAGTATTACCAGAGACAAGGGTAGCTATACTCACCAGGGTGAGTGGGATCTTCGGGCTGGTCATGTAGGAAAAATTCAGTGCAGATTGGATTGTCTCATGAATTAGATAACATACCTTATTCTGGATTATAAAGGGATGAAACATGATACTTTTACTACAATGGTAGATCATTTTTAGGATTTATTTCTTAAAGATTTCTCTAGATTTCCACCTAAGTGGGATATTTAGTTCACAATTGATTTGGTGCTAGTATATGATCCAGTTTCTATCCCACCTTATAGGATGGAACTAGAAGAGATTTGTGAATTGAAAGTTTAGTGGGAAGATATAGAATCTTAAGGGTTTCATATACACTATTACATATTAGTGGGGTTCTCCAATTAATTTGTACCAAGAATGTTGATGGGACTTTACACTGATGTGTGGATTACTAGAGACTAGACTGGATGATTATCAAGAATTGGTTTCCCCTTCCACACATCGTCGATCTATTCAATCTGCTGAGAGGTGCTAAGATCTTATCCAAGATCTATTTGAGATTATTATATCACCTCTTGAGGGTGATACCAACAAACATAAATTTTTATTATTTTTGGATAATGTATGGATTTTATGAGTTCATAGTGATGTATTTAGGTTTGAAGAACACACTGGTGGTATTCATGGCCTTGATAAATCAGATCTTTCACCCTTTACCGAATCATTTTATGGTAGTTTTTGTCGATGAAATCATAGTGTACTCCCAATTAGTATAATATAATTACCAACATCTTGAAATCATCCTTAGTAGACTAAGGGATCATCCAATTTACACCAAGTTATCCAAATATAGTTTATAGATTAATAACATGCACTTCTTGGGCCATGTTATCTCATAGGCTGGAGTGTTAGTGAACTTAGATAAGGTTTAATCCATGGTATCTTGATAGTGACCCAATAATGTCTTCAATATTTGGAGTTTTATGGGTTTAATAGGTTATTACTGGCATTTCATCCAAGAATTCTCCCATATGGAAGTACCGATGTCCAAATTGACCAAGAATGGGCTGATTTTTTTGGTCAAAAGCTTATAAGAGATTTTTTTAGGAGATGAAAGCTAGGATGAAATCAACACCGATCTTCTCTTTTTTAGTGCTAGGTAAGGCATATATATTGTACCATAATGCATCCAGAGTTGGACATATAGAAGTTATGATGTAAGAGGACAATGTGGTTGTTATGGATCTAGACAACTAATACCACACCAGAGGAATTATCCTACTCATGATATGGAGTTAGCTGTAGTAATAAACACCCTTTGGTTTCAGAGAAACTATCTTTTGGGTGAGATGTTTTTGGTGTACAAATACCATAAGTTCCTAAAGTATATCTTTTCTTAGTGAGACCTAAAATTTCAGTAGAGGAGGCGGGTTAAGTATCTGTAGTCTTTTAACTTTGATATGACTTATACATCGGGAAAGAGAAATTCTATAACAGCCCAAAAATTCTAAATTTAGTTTTATTATAATGATATTTTATTAAATGGATTAAGACCAACTAATAATAATTTTTTAGCTGATTTTCTTTAAAAATAATAATCTAAATTAAGTGTTTTAACTAATTTGATCATATCTTAATTATATAATAAAGCTTATAGAAAATTATATAGTTTTCAAATTAATTTTATTGTATTATTTCATTTTAAGTAATATTTTAATATGAATATATTTATTATTTTTGTAAAAATTATTTGAATAACAGAATTTATTTTTATCAAAAGTGTATTTGATAAAATATTTTAAATAAATATATATATAAAAAAAAATATTAACTATTTTAATTGTTTTTATAAACACTAACTATGATAATAATTATTTAATTTGAAATAATGAATACTACTTATTGAATGACTATACTTAATTTGGTTTTATTTTTAAAATAATATATATATATATATATATATAAAATTGTAATCATTAGTTTTAAAATTATGAAACTAAGAGTAGATTTATAAAATTATTACGATCTTAAATTTTATTTTATATGAATTATGATAATAATAATTCTTTTTTAAATATTAAATTATATATATATATATATATATATATTATTTTTAATGTGTTTTATTTTTTTTAAAAAAATTAATTAAACCGAGTTAAAGAAAAAAGGGGGATCATGTTTTGGATTGGTGAAAAGGGGAACAAGGCATCTCAGAGGTCTCCAGGTCATGTAGGAAGGATTTGAGATGAAGCAGCTGTGAGGCCAAAATCAAGTAGAGGAGTGGATGAGGCGGGCGCTTCATGATGCGCAGATGAGGCTTGAGAGGGAGAATGGGGTGTATCCACCAGATATGTGATAGGTATTGTTTTTGTTTTTGTTTCTAGGTACCGAATGTGTTCACCTTGATAATCATTATTTGTTTATTGATTTTTCTATATCAAAATCATTTTCACTTGGCTGTTTATTGATTTCTCTATGGACTGACTCTTGTTTTGTGATCTGCTTTTGGATTATGAACATTTTGGTCCACATTTATCTATTTTTCTGTCCCTATTTTTCTACTATCAAATTGCTTCTATAAATTATGCTGCATAGGTTCTGTGCTGTTTTATTGAGATGAATATACAATTATTATTTATCAATTTTCAGCCTCTATCCTCAGCTTGCTGTGCAAGCTGGTGTATGTGTCACTGTGTAGAGGTTCTTGTTATAAAAGGATTATCTATATGCGAATGAAAGGGAAAAAACCTGGTAAGTGTATTCGAAGCATCGTTACCTCAAACCTTTATGCAAATGCATTTGCTAAAACAATTTTCAAGTCCAATGAGAGTGAGGGTGTGTGTGTAAAGATGCTCCGGCACCAGAACTACTACTATGCATGTCTACAAATCAAGTAAGGGGACTTCTGCTTATTTATATCCTTGTGTATGTATAAATTATTTTCAAACTCAAGTTCATGTTTCTATTTATATATCTTTATGGGTATTTTAAATTTATGCAAGGGACTATTTTCTTAAGCTTTATGTTTACCAATTATTGTAGAAAATATTTTATGTATGTACTATGGAGCTATAAGGGATCAAATTATTTATTTATTAGGTTATAAAGTTTATGTTTTATTCTTAAGGGTATATATAAATATTAAAATATATTTATAAATACATATATTTATATCTATCCAACTAAGTATAAATATATTCAGAATAATTCATGTATGGATGTATATTTATTTTGTCAAATTTAATTTAATTTGGAATAATGGGAAACTATTTCTAAGTACGATTCCAAAATCATTATTCCCCTTATATATATGTATTTAAAAAATATTATGTTTTAAAATTGATTTCATATTTACTCTTCTAATGTATATTCTCATTTATCAAAGTTTTTCTCAAACATGAATTTATTCCACGACGACGACTATTATAAATTCAATGTCATATGTGTATATATATATATAAGGTTGAAAATTTTATCATCTTATAATTTTGTTTTCATGTTTATAATTTTTTATCATGTTCTTATAATAATAAACATATCATATCATCATTGTAGTTTAAAATTAAGGACGCTGCATTTTCATAAAAACATGTCCATGTATTATGCATAATGTCAGCGTACCTTGGATTCATAATAAACCCATGATTTCAAATTAAATTTTAAGGTTTACTTCTGAGATTATTAAGCACATGAATCTCTTCAAGAATTGAAATTTTTAATTTAAGATGTTTATTTATAATTTTAATGGAGAAATATTATGATCATCTATTTGTAAGAATAACAAAGATATTACATGAAAAGAAGATTGAATACATCATCAGTTCATGTAAAAGATTATGGAATGAGTTTTGGTGGTAACCAAATCCACAATTGATATGTAATGAAAGTTAATATATTTATATATGTACATACTTATATATAAATACAAGTGTGAATGTGTATTTTAATTCAGTTTCATTTTTTCAAAATTAAAAACTCCAATGAAAGAACATATAAGTAAAGTAAGATTAAAATGTTTTCAAAAAATCCGACACTTGAATGTTGTAAATATGGAAGGGAATTGGAGAGTGAACCCATCCTTCACTAAGTGGATAGGCCCAAGATATCTTTAAATGATTAAAGTATCCTCAGAATAATTTTCTGTTTTTAGAAGCTTACGTATTGTTTTCAGAAAAACACTGGAATATGTTTAAAGTAATATTTCATGTAAGTATTTTCTAAAGTGTTATGGTATTTTTAATGCATAAGTAATTTCAAATAGTGTCTTCAAAAAAGATATTTATAAATATATTTTTGAAATTATTTCTAAACCAATATTTTAATAGGATTTATCAAAAGTTTTTAAAACCCCTTTCCGGGTATATTTAGTGCTCACCCCTTATTTTTATATATTTTCTATAGGTTTAGTAGAGTTTCTAGTGGCGTCCTCTTAGATTAAGAAGTAGCACACATGATGTCTTTTCTTTTATTTTGTTTTGTTCGGTTTAAAGTCACATATCTAATACTCCAGAACCTAGACTAGTGAAAGTTCTAGATATGTAATAAATATTGTGTGTTATTTCAGTTTCTTTTTATAAAAAAATACACAAAATTTATAATGTGATGAGACTGGTGGCATGGGCTCAGGGTGTTATACTTAGTATTAGAGAAATGGGATAAAAAACTTTAGATATTAGATGTTGTCAATTCTAGAAGTTTAGCAGTACTAGTTTTCTCAATTATGAAGATATAAATTTAGAATTTTATAAAGTCTGATAAATGAATTGTGAGGACACAATTATTTTGATGAGGGAATGATTTAATAACCTAGAAATTCTAAACTTAGTTTTATTATAATATATTTTATTAAATGGATTAAAACCAACTAATAATATTTTTTAGCTTATTTTATTTGAAAATAATAATCTAATTTAAGTGTTTTAACTAATTTGATCATATGTTAGTTATATAATAAGAATTATAGAAAATTATATAGTTTTCAAATTAATTTTATAGCATTATTTTGTTTTAAATAATATTTTAATATGAATATATTTATTATTCTTGTAAAAATATTTTGAATAATTTTTTTTTTATCAAAAGTGTATTTGATAAAATATTTTAAATAAATAAATGTCTAAAAATAACATATATTGACTATTGTAATTATTTTTATAAACAATAACTATGATAATAATTATTTAATGTAAAATAATGAATACTACTTATTGAATGAATATAATTAATTTGGTTTTATTTTTGAAATAATATATACATATATACATATATACATATATATATATATATAAAATTATAATTATTTTTTTTAAAATTAAGAAACTAAGAGTATATTTATAAAATTATTATTATCTTAAATTTTATTTTATATTAATTATGATAATAATTATTATTTTTTAAATATTAAAATTATGTTATATATATATTATTTTTCATGTGTTTTCTTTTAACAAAAATGAATGAAATCAGGTTAAATAAAAAAGTGGGATCATGCTTTTGATTGGTGGAAAGGGGAATAGGGGATATCAGAGGTCTCCAGGTCACACAGGAAGGCTTCAATTCAAATCCATTGTGAGGCCAAAATCGAGTCGAGAAGTAGACAAAGCAAATGATTCATGATTCGTAGTTGAATATTTAGAGGGAGAATAGGGTGAGACCGCCGACTAGGGTTCAAACTAGGCCAAGGTGTTCCGCCGCTGACCGAGAATTATCCAAGTGATGGTGAAGAGAATCTATGATAGTTTAGGGTTTAACCACCAGTGAACCAGGTGATGTCGAAGGATCCAAACACATATTGTCTCCTATTCTTAGTCTTGAGATCTTTTTATGTTAGGAAATATGTCCAGATCTATGATAGGTATTGTTTTTGTTTTTGTTTCTAGGTACCGATCATCTTCACGTTGACAGAGTATTGTTTGTTTATTGATTTTTCTATATCACAATTGTTTTCACTTGAATGTTTACTGATTTTTCTATGGACCGATTATTGTTTTGTGATCTATTTTTGGATTATGAACACTTTGGTCCGCATTTATCAATTTAGATATCTTTATTTTTCTATTCTAAAATTGTTTCTGTCAATTATGTTGTGATGGTTTTGTGCTGTTTTCTTCAGATGAATATACAATTGTTATTTGTCAATTTTTATCCTCTATCCTCAGCTTGCTGTGCAAGTTGATGTGTGTGTCACTATATAGAGGTTTTGGTTATAAAGGGTTTATCTGTGTTTGAATGAAAGGATAAAACCTCGGTAGTGTTTTGAAATCATTTTTCCCTAAATCCTTTATGCAAATGAATTTGTTAAAATAGTTTTCTAGTTCGGTGAGAGTGAGGCTGTGTGTGTGTAAAGATACTGCGGCACCAGAACTACTACTGCGTGTGTCTACAAATCAAGTAAGGGGACTTCTGCTTATTTCTAGCCTTGCGTATGTATAAATTATTTTCAAAATTAAGTGAATGTTGGTGTTTATATATTTTTAAGGGTATTTTAAATTTATGTAAGGGACTATTTTCTTAAGCTTTATGTTTACCAATTGTTATAGAAAATATTTTATGTATGTACTATGGAGCTATAAGAGATCAAATTATTTATTTATTAGGTTATAAAATTTATGTTTTATTTTTAAGGGTATATATATATACACATATATATGTATAAATACATATATGATCCAAATGAGTATAAATATTTTCAGAACAATTAATGTATGGGTGTATATTTATTTTTTCAAATTTAGTTTAATTTGGAATAATGAGATACTATTTCTAAGTACGATTACAAAACCATTATTCCACTTATATATATATTTATTTAAAAAAATTATTTTTTAAAATTGATTTCATATTAAATCCACAAAAGGATATTCTCATTTATCGAAGTTTTTCTCAAACATGAATTTATTCCACGATGATGAGTATTATAATTTGATTTTCATTTGTGTGGGTGTATATATATATACATATAGTTGAAAAAATTATTATCTTATAATTGTGTTGTCATGTTTATATATATTTTATCATGTTCCTAAAATAATGAACATATAATTTCATTACTGTATTTTAAAATTAAGGACGTCACATATGCATAAAAACATGTCCATGCATTATGCATAACATCGATGTACCTTGGATTCATAATTAATCCATGTTTTCAAATTAATTTTTAATATTTAATTCTGAGATTATTAAGCACATGAATATATTCAAGAATTGAAATGTTTCATTTAAGATGTTTATTTATAATTTTAAGGGTGAAATATTATGATAATATATTTATAAGAATAACAAATATATTACATGAAAGGAAATTTGAATACATGGGTAGTTCATGCAAAGGCTTATGGCATGAGTTTTGGTGGTAACCAAACTCACAAGTGAAATTTAATGAATGTTCATATATTTATGTATGTAAATAATTATATATAAATATAAGTGTGAATGTTCATTTTAATTCAATGTCATTTTCTCAAAATTAAAAACTCCTATGAAAGAACATATAAGTAAAGTAAGCTTAAAATGTTTTCAGAAAATCTGGCACTTAAAGGTTGTAAATATGGAAGGTAATTGGGGAGTGAACCCATCCTTTGATAAGTTGGTTGTCCTAAGATATCCTTCAATGATTTAAGTGGCCTCAGAATAGTGTTTTGTTTTTAGAAAATTGCGTATTGTTTTCAAAAAAACACTAGAATTGTTTGAAGTAAATTTTCACGTAAGTATTTTCTAAAGTGTTATGGTATTTTTATGGCGTATGTAATTTCAAATAGTGTTTTCAAACACTATATTTATAAATATATTTTCAAAAGTATTTCCAAATCAATATTTTAAAAGGATTTATTGAAAGTTTTTAAAACCCCCTTTTGGGCATATTTAACACTCACCCCTTATTTTTAATTATTTTCTACAGGTTTAGTAGAGTTTCATGTGGTGCCCGCTTCAATTAAAGAGTAGAGCACATGATTTATTTTATTTTATTTTATTTTATTTGGTTTAAAGTGATGTATCTAATACTCTAGAACATAGAACAATAAAAGTTCCCGATATGTAATAAATGTTGTGTATTATTTTAGTTTCTTTTTATAAAAAAATACACATCATTTATAATGTGATGAGTCTGGTGACACGAGCTCGGGGCATTATAAATTCTGTAACTGACGCCTTGAATTAGAATACACAGATATAGGTAGTGTGGGAATCTTTTGATGAGTAGCGACTGATGGAACTCTTTTTAGATATGCATCTTGATGTTCATAAGTACTAGAGACATGTATATTTGACTTTGAAATCTATTATACCAGTGATTCTTGACCATATCAAGAAAGATAAACTATCTTTTATAGAGTTATTAGCTTTGAGGGAAATCATATATAGCAGAGAGACACCAGTAGGATTGTATCTTGGAGGCAATGAAGTTCTTCTCTCTCATGGCTGAGAATGGGTTCCTAGGGGTTTGTGTGAGGAGATGACGAGAGAGTTTCATGATTCTAGATGGGTGGTACATATGGGTCTAAAACATATGTATCTTGATCTATATAGATAGTAATGGTGTACAAGGATTAAAAAAGAGATATTATGTTTCATGGAGAGATGTTTCACCAGTCAGTAGTTGAAGGCCGAGTATTAGAGGCATGCTGGGATGTTTTAGTCTCTAACCATTCCAGAGTGGAAATGAGATGATGTCACTATGTGTTTTGTGATAGGACTCTCCAAGAAACCTCAAAAGAATAATGTTTTATGGGTTATTATGGATAAAATGATGAAGGTATCCCACTTATTTTCTATTAGGGAGACATTCACCATTGATGATTGAGGTATTCTTTATGTGCGTGAGATAGTTTAGTTTCATGGTGTTCTAAGTAGAATTATTTATGATCGAGATCCTCATTTCAATTCATGATTTTGGAAAGACATTCAGAAGGATTTGGGATCATAGGTTCTCCTGATTATAGTCTACCATCCTTAGACTAATGGAAAATCTAAGTAGACTATTCAGATTTTGGAGGATATGTTAAGAGCCTGTTTTTTGGATTTCAGTAGTTCATTGGAGTAGAATTTGTCACTCATGGAGTTATATACTAATAAAAACATCCAAGAATTAGTCCAAATGGATAATTTCAAGACCTTGTATATAAATTCATGAAGTTTCCCTCTTTTCTAGTTAGAGATCGATGAGTCAGTGCTTGTTGGGACTAGTCTCATGCAAGAGATGACTCAGTAGGTTTAGTTGATCAGAAAACAGTTTTTGACAGAGTAGAGCTAACAAAATTCATAGTCTGACCATCAAAGAAAACATATGGATTTTGAGGTTGGACATTGTGTTTTTCTTCAACTGTCACCTATGACGGGGAAACATCATATCATAAATTAAGGGAAGATAACACCCAGGTTTTTTGGTCCGTTTAAGATAGTGGAAAGGGTTGGTACAATGGAATATTGTTTGGACCTTCCACCACACTACAACACCCTGCATGATGTGTTTCACATGTTGAAACTTTAGAGATATCATTCTAACCCTTATCAAGTGATATATGCTGTTGATGTTGATCAGGATGTTGATTCATCCTTTGAAGAGCATCTGATCTATATCATGGAACAAAATGAGAAGAATCTTTGGGGGAAGACTGTGCCTCTAGTATAAGTGTAGAAGCATGGGAATGTTTAAGAGTATACCTAGGAGAGGGAGTATAATTTACGAGTATAGTGGCCATAATTATTCACTGATAACCCACAGTGATGCATGGAGGAGTTCATAGATGAGCTTTTATATGGTGGGGAGGTTGTAAGATCCCATATTTTTCCAGGTTCATCTCTCTTTAATTTATTTTGGATAAATCTATTTGAGTTGGGTTGTATTTAATTTAATATTGGTTTTTTGAGCCTATTTATGGGAGGGGTTAAGTGTTTTAGGTGTGAAATGAGAATAATAGCCGAGCTTTGGATACTAAAAAAATTCACACTATGAACCTAATTCATGACGTGATTTTTTTGGGCAGACCCTGTGAATTTAGTTCACAACCTAAATTAATTCACACCCTGTAAACATGTCATGAAAATTTATACACCCTATAAACTTTGCAAACCCTATAAACATGTCATGAAAATTTATACACCCTATAAATATTACACACCTTGTAAACATTCCATGAAAATATCACATGTCATGAAAATAATTTACACAACATGTAATATATATTTAATTTTTTTAAATTATTGGAAATGGGATATTGAAAAAAAAGGAATAAATAGTTACATGATGTGAAATCAATTCATGTCATGTAAATTTCATTTCTATATTATTTTTAAACCCCTCTAACATTGTGTATTTCTAAATTGGACCCCCTCTTCAATTGTAGACCCTCTGTTCACCTCCCTCTTCACTATAGACCTCTCAAAAATTATTTATAGGATTCCACTTCAATCGGTAAGTGAGAGCATGTTGGATATTGGATATCTGAACCTATAATTTTAAGTCACACCTTCTGGTTCTTCATATTCTTATTGACCCATTAGTGATGGAATATCTAGTTCTTTTTTAAAGGAAGTAGCCTAAGTCTACTGTGAATGTAAGGTTTTTTCATTTCCTTCTCCACTTTTAAGATGGGTGGTCTACATTTAATCCCTATTTGTTTGATTTAATTATCCATGGTATATGAAATAGCTATAATCACACTATAATACCATGTATGTGGCCAAATTATTTGTATAAGCCCAGTTAAATAGTAATTCTTTTTTAGAACACTATTGGATCTTGTTGGGTCCATGGGAATGGAGACTGAGACCTGAAACCACCCGATAGGTGTTCCAAACTTGGAACTTGTTGAAATTTTTTCTTATTTACATTTTATCCCTATGATAAATAGAAAAAATTAATTAATTATTAGATTAATCATGAAAATTTTCATAACATATTAATTGTGTTCTTTCTTATGGTAGAATCACCTCGGTTAATTTTGGTTAAATGATATGTTAAATGACCTGAGGGTTAAATAATAAATGAAATAGGTTTGATACAATTATGATGATAATTAGGAACCTGAATTAATGGATTATATTCTTTTAGAAAAATGATAATTTTTTTAATTGATCATTGTGTCTTATAATGATATATTGGGTATGTGTGTTTTGGATTTGTGATTTTGATTGCATATTTTTTTATTTGACACTGATGTGATTGATGTATGAGGGAACTATTTATAATATTCCTAAGGGATATATTTCGATATGCATGAGGGTGATATTTTTGATATGCTTGAGGTCGCTATTTCAAATATGCTTGAGGGAGAGATTCTGATATGTATAAGGGTGATATTTATGATATGGATGAGGGTGAGATTTATGATATGCCTGAGGGTGAGATTATGATATGCTTGAGGTAATATTTATGATATGTCTGAGGGTGAGATTCTGATAATCCTGAGGGTGATATTTTTGATATACATGAGGGAGAGATTCTGGTATGCCCAAGGGAAAGATTTTAGTTGGTCTGAGGGCATAGGTCATTTTTTATGGTATGTAAGGAGTGATTTATCCCCGATAGGTGAATCTTCCACTGAATCAACCGATCAATCCTAATGTAGTTAGATCTACCCTCAGATAGAGATACCCTATAGGGAACTGATGAAGGTTTAGTTGGCCTTGGGTGTTAACCCATATCATGAGGGTCTATAGGTTTAATACATGTGAAATATTATTTTATTAAATTAAAACCTTGTTATTCACTTTATATCATACTATATTTTTCTTAGACTATACTTCATTAGACATGGTGGTGTTGACCTACTGAGTTTTACTCACACCATATTCGGGCCGCTGTTTGGTACCCGAGAAGATTACATGGATATAGGGTTGGACAAGGGAAAATGACCTTGTAATTGATTGTTGTTTTTTGTATGGGTTATATCTTAGAGACGAGACCAACATGGGGTTTGGGATTGGGGTCATTGGAGTCTTTATTTGAGTATGCTATTATTTTATTCGTATGACCTTCAACATGTCATTTAGTTTTGTTTAACTTGTAATTAAAATATTATTTTATTATTTGGATTTATTCAGTTGATCCTTTCTCATATTTGGTTGTATGATTATTTATCCATATTATTTCCACTATTTATTATACTATGATATTATTTCATGCTTTCATTACAACTCTTTACCAGAGGGTATAATCTTCCTGCTATATTATTTAAACCCTTGGTACTAGTTAGAAACCTTTGGTGTATGGAGAGGCGTGCTTGAAGTCACATAGAAAACCATATTGGTCACTTTAGGAAGCACTAGGATAAGGAAATTACAAGTTTAGATGTCACCTTTGAGAGGGTGTTCAACAAAGGATAAACTAGAAAGGATTAGTAAACACCATAAGGTTAGGGGAAAATGTTTTAAAATTATATGTTTTTAAATTTCTAATAAACTCTAATTTTATTCAAATACATTTTAAGGAGTTTACAATTAACCTTGTATGTGTATAGGAAACTATTTTAAAAATATTCCATTATAATGTTTTCAAATCATTCCTCTATTTTTAATAAATCCATCATTGAATTTTTAATTTTCAAAATAAAAATTCTCTTAAGTATTTGATTTCAATATGATTTTAAGGAATAACATCTCCTTTAAAAATTTATCATTTCATTTTTAAAATATTTTATTTCAAAACTTACGAATTCTATATTTTTTCAAATTATTACTTATTTTGAAAATAATTTTATATTTATGGATTCCATTTATGTTTAAATTATTATATATCCATGCACTAATTTTCTCTTCGATGTTCTATTTTTTGTTTTCGAGATTCAATATTAAATATTTATTTACATTAATTTTTATTATTTTCAAAACATGTATGCATTTATTTAATAATGTGTATTTTATGAAAAACATCCTTTATAAAGTTTCTATCTACTAACCATGTATTTATTTCTAATTATTTATTTTTATAAAGAGAGTTTCCTATTATTATTATTTTTTTAAAAATGGAAAGCTATATTTTTTTTATTAAAATATAGAACTCAAAAATTTTAAAAAAATGGGGAAGGAGGAGTTAACTCTAACCTCATGGGAATTTTCCCACCAAGTGATGGGTTTGGCCTATACAGCCTTAAATTTTCTAGGTTTCCTCATGAATTTTGTATTCTAATCTTACAAATTATTTTAATAAAAATATATGGATTTGTTTTATAAGGAGTTATTTTGAAACTTTTCAATAGTAAAAAAATTTATTTGAAAAATATATTTCCTAATTTTATAAAATATAAAAGGTTTTTTACCTAAATAAAGTGGTTTTATATTATTTTAAAAAACATCCACAAAGAAATATTTTGAGAATGCGTATTTCTCCTTAGTCAAGTTTATATTTTTTATTCTAAAAAATCATTTTGGATTCTAAATAAAAAGTTGAAATTTATAATTAATAGATTGATTTATTAAATTTAATATATTATGTTTTTATGAAAATGTTTTCAAGATGTTTTCATGTATTTTAAAAATAGGTTTTCTCATCTATTTTAGAAACCCTTATTGAGAAATTTTATGCCCACACCAAGTTTTCAAAGCTTTTTTTACCATGATTAACAACAAGTAAGATATATTATAAATTTAGGATTATCTTGAGAAAAGTTGTAGTAGTATTCATAGAGATTTTAATAATAAATAAAATAAATTACCCATTTATAATTAATTTGAATTCCTAATTGTCTAAAGGTCTAAACCTAAAATATCATTGGGAATATGGTGAACCATTATTTATTTTTGTGGTTTTAATTTTTAATATATTGATTTATTTGAGTCACTAATTCTGATATCAAATCCTTTTAAAATAAATAAAATTAAAACAAAAAATAATAATGCATTTTTAGCATCAAACCTAGGAGTGAGGGTCTGGGGAATTATAAACATTCTCTTGAGATCCTTGAATTTTTATTCACATTACTCTATACAAAGGAACTTAACTCCCTTATAATTTAACATAGTTATTAGATTTGATTGTTGTGAGAAATTTCTAACAAATCGTGAACAATATCCGGTCAATCTAAGAAAACTATGGATCTATATTACATTGGTCGGCTTGGTTAATTCTTCAATTAAATCCATATTTGGAGGATCAATATTTATAAAATCACTTATAATTACATGAACTAATAATGATACATTATGTAGGAATAATTTACACTTTTTAAATTTGGTATACAGTTTCTCATTTCTCAATTTCTTTAGCATAATCCTAAAATGATTTTCATACCCATACTTTCTCTTATAATATATGAGAATATCATTTATAAAGACTAAAAAAAAATTGATTGAGGTGATTTATAAAGACTATGTTTATCATATCAATGAATATGGGGGGGGGGATTTGTAAGTCCAAATGAAATCAATATGATTACATATTGTCCATATCTTGTATGAAAGTTTGTATTAGGTATATCCTCAATTTCCCCATTAATCAATGATATGAAGAGTGAAGGTAAATCTTTGAGAAGTAATGATATCCTCTATGTTATTCAAAAGAAATCATCAATACAGGGTTGAGGATATTTTTTATATCTTGATTTTGTTATGCTCATGATAATCAATACAAAGGAGAATTCATCAATCCTTATTATTGAAAAATAAAATTAGTTCACCCCATGGTGAAGCAATTGGGAATATAAATACTTTATCCATATTCTCTTAAATTTTATTTTTCAAATCTTAAAATTCAATGGGATACATTAGATAGGGACACTTAAATAAGGGAATAAAACCTAGTATGAGTTCAATTGAAAACTCAGCCTCATGGTGTGGGGGAATACCAGGAAATTCATTGGGAAATACATCCAAATATTCCCAAACAATAGACACATATTTTTTCATGACCCATCCCAATGGGGACCATGTTGTGACTACCCCAATCCCACCTTTGATGGGCCAAGGGATGTCTACTAGCACTGAGTAAGCATATCCCATAAATGGGAGGCAATTGACTAAGAACCTGTACACACACACACACACATATCCAAGACAAAAATGTTGAAATGTAAAAACACTAAGTAGAAAATCATGCATACACTAAGATACCAACCAAAGAGTATGAAAATAAGAAAAATGGAAAATAAATAGGGAAAGAATACATACTCACCCAAAAAGAAGTCTGAAATAGTGAATACACAAGTTTCTGAAACTCGTCTGCAAAAAACCCTACATGAAGGGTAGGTGTAGGACAACTTTATAAAGCTATAGGAGAACCATACGTCCGTATGATCACTCTAAGAAACACCTAGTCTAGGTCCACCTAGGACTTTGTCAAAGCATCGATCGTCTGCACAAGACACGACATGTGTAGAAAAATCCCGTGTAGGTGTGAGTAAAATAATACTCTGTAGGACACACTAAAACCACAAAGGAATACCACTAAGAAATACATGAAGTATACCACAAATAAATACATGAAGTATACCACAAAGAAATACACAATGCACAACACTAATAAATAAATGAAGTATACCATAAGGTAATACGCAAAGTATACCACTAAGAAAGTACATAGTTAGCTCACACATGTATAAGTATAGAGCACAAAAGTAAGATTATTAGTCATAGTCCACAGAACACCCAGTATCGGTAACACACAGAGTGTCGATAACACATGGAGTGTCGATAACACATGGAGTTTCAGTAACACACGGAGTGTCGGTAACACATGGAGTGTCAATAACATATGGATTATCGATAATTCATTCAGCCTCCAAGTCACATAATCACCAAGTCATGTAGTCACAAAGATCACATAGTCACAAAGATCACGTAGTCACCAAAATCACATCCATCCGCAGGATTCCGTACTTAGAATGCTCGTACTGAGATAAACTACACCACAAGACATTAGGTCGTATTCCAACTTCCATAAAAACTCAATTAGAGTATCTCAAAAGTATCGTCTCATCGCAAGGGTCCCAAAGCTATAAATGGATCTCCAAATGAACACACAATTTGAAAGATATGACTGTTTTTGTAAAATGATTCAACACGACCCGGTCTGATTCGACCGACCCGAACTGGGCCGAACTAGTCCAGTCCGACCCGAACCAGCCCGCTTGGCCGGTTGGAGCCGACCAACTTCTCTGGTCTAGCCCGTGCTGTGGTTTGGTTTACTCCGTAGGATGCAAATCACTTTGGCTGCGCCCCTTGATCTACATGGTCCACCTCGATCGTGTGGCCTCCCCCATGTCACCCGATCAATGCGGCACCATGCTTCAATTCTCACGACCAGCCCACCTCCCCCTCCTAGTCCCGTGGCCTCATCATTTCCACGAGTTCCTCCGACATGGCTCCGAGCCGTGTCCCATCTCACCATCGCTGCCTCCTGCTGAGGCCCTCGATCATATACTAAATCCTCCACTACCGCAGGCTCCCATGCATTCCCACCTAGACCGTGGCCTACTGCTACCGCCGATGGCCTGTCACCACCTCACGCTCCCCTTAGACTATCCTTACCACCTGCGTCCTTCCCTTACCACTTCCCACCCCAATTGTGGCCTGCCTTGTGCCATATACTTGTACCTTCGTAAGTCTTCACCTCTCTAGAACTATACCATGCTTCCATCTCACATCTTCTATGCCATCATGGGGTCTAATCCTTCAATATTGGATCATTACTCCATGGACTGAGGGTGCAATGGTCGATCGTTCGTATAGGGGTTTCAAGGTAAAATAACGCACAAAAAATGAAATAGATTGAGGGGGGAGATATAGAGCACACAAATTTATAAAGAACAAATCTTGGCCATGTTTGTGTCAGCCTTGATCCATCCATGTTAGAAATTTTAATGAAGAAAAAAAAAGATAATCACAAAGATATATCTCCCCTTTTTAAACCCCACAACAATTTATCCATCCCTAAGAATGGTCGAACAAAAAATCAACATTTTTTTGGTTGGTCTACGTTCATTGTTGAATCTAAGAGGGGAAGAAGAAATCACAAAGAGATAAACATCCTTCCTTGTGGTTGGATCAGTCGTTGATGAAGAATAGAGGTTCGTGTCATCGTCGATCTTCGATCCACCAATGTTCATCATCAAGAGAGTTTACTTCCATGCCTTAGGGGAATTACAGAGTTATGGTCATAACCCTGAATTCCTGAAAAATATTTCATTAAAAAGAAGAACTCTTCTATGTCTAAAAAAATATTTTTATTAAAATATTTTTATGATGGTTACGTCCAAATTTTAACTTTCATAGTCGACCCGCGCCGTTCGATGTTAGGTCATACCTAAGGTAAATTCGCTGCTCTGAACATAACAGTACCCTCAAATTTATGATTTGGGCACCCTTTTAGAAGTTATTCTAATTTTAAATAAAAGCCTCTCATATGATTTATTAAAATCTTAACATTTTTCATCAAACTATTTCCGGAACACCGGGCCTCAGAATCATTCACCGTCTCAGTGCCTTGTCTCAAAAATTTCCCAATTAATTTATAAAAATAAAAATAGAGAAAATATGAGTCATTAAATTCTCTCTAAATTATGGATTTACACCTATTAAAGCCAAAAAAATCTATAAAAAAAAAATGGGGGTATTGAGCATGAATCTAAGACTCTCGCTCCCAAGTGCTATCCTAGAGATTCCCATGCTGTCACCGAATCCACATCATAGGAATATATCACCCACGAAGGATCCTCTCCTATTGATCCTAGATCTCCACCATGCACTCTATGAAAGTCACCCCATCGTCAATGTCCATCTCACCCCAATCAATGATGTGCGATGGATCATGCATGTACTTCCTCAGCTGTGACATGTGGAAGACATCGTACACCCACTCTAAATGTGGAGGTAGATCCAAGAGGTATGCCACCTCGAAAACTCTACATAGTATCTGTAAAGGCTCGATGAACCTCAGAGATAGCTTGCCTCCCCAACCAAATATTTGTATCCCACATCGAGGATAGACCAGAAGGAACATATGGTCCCCCTCCTTGAACTCCAATGGCCTCCGTCACTGGTTAACATAATACTTATGATAACTTCTTGCTATCTTCATCCACTCCTAGATGACCTAAACCTTATCTATGGTCTCCTTCACCAACTTTGGTCCCATGATTGTTGACTCTCCTAGGTCCCTCTAGCAAAAAGATGACATGGAGGGTTTCCCGTACAAGGATTCAAATGGTGCCATACCAATGGTGGAGTGGTAGTTGTTGTTATACAAAAACTCCACCAGAGGTAGGTGATCTTCCCAACTATGGACAAATTATAGTATACAAGCACATAGTATATCCTCAAGAACCTAGATGGCCCTCTCCGTCTGACCATATTTCTGGGGATGAAATGCTGTGCTCAAGTGTAACCAAGTCCAAAACACCTCCTATAACCCCTTACACAACTGATATGTAAATCGAGCATCATGACTCGAGACTATCGTTGATGGGACTCCATGGAGTAGAACTATCTCTTTCATGTAGAGGTGTCCTAGGCTCTCTACTAAACTCTTCTCCCGAATTTCTAGGAAGTGGGACGACATGGTGAGTCAGTCAATGATAACCCAAATGGTATCATGCCCCCTATGCATACATGGTAAACCCGTCACAAAGTCTATCGATATCCCATCCCACTTCCACTCTGGCACCTCTAGGGGTTGAGTCAAACCCATTGGAACCTCGTGCTCAACCTTCACTTGATTTAATGTGAGGCATCTAGAAACAAACTCCACCACTTCCTTCTTCATCCCTAGAAACTAGAACTGACATCAGAGGTCCTGGTACAACTTTTCCACACCCGGATGTACCACCTAAGGGGACCTATGGAACTCCCTCAAGACCTACTCCTGCCACATCACTGGTACCACTATTCATCCTCTAAAGATAATGAAATGCTTCCCAACTTTAAAATATTCATCATGGGAATTACCTATAGACCTTTGAGAACATAAAGTATAGTCGGTATCCCCAAGCAGTGCCTCCCTGATTCACTGTAAGAGTGGAGGGGTGAAAACCATCGACTGGAGGTAAACTGCAACACCTCCATTCATAGAGGTTATCTACAACGTGACCAAATACTCTGATGCATCACTCAGCAAATACAAGCAAGATCTGATACTGATAATGTCTACCACCATGTTCCCATTATCAGGATTATAGATAATCTCAAAGTCATAGTTATGAAGGAACTCTAGCCATCACCTCTATCTCAAGTTCAAATCCTTTTGAGAGAAGATATACTTGAGAATTTTGTGGTTAGGGTAGATGATAAACCGCTCGCCCATAAGGTAGTGTATCCATATCTTTAAGGAGAAAAATACCACTGCCAACTCAAGGTCATGGGTCACATAGTTCTTCTCATGTGGTCTCAAATGTCTTAAACCATTGGAAATAACTTCTTTTCCCCTGCATCAGGACACAACCAAGACCAGTCTATAATTCATCATAGAACACTACATACTCAACACCCATCTTTGGAAATATCAAGATAGAAGAGCTCATCAATATCTACCTTAACTGTTGAAAACTCTCATGGAACTTCTCCTTCCACATGAAAGGTTACCATTTAGCATAAATTATATAAAGGATTCTACTACTCTGGAAAATTCAGGCACAA
Source organism: Viscum album (assembly GCA_963277665.1). Classification (NCBI taxonomy): domain Eukaryota; kingdom Viridiplantae; phylum Streptophyta; class Magnoliopsida; order Santalales; family Viscaceae; genus Viscum; species Viscum album. Next base: position 1,582,158,513 of record OY728141.1, on the reverse strand, counting down.
ACCTATGATAATACCCAACCAACCCAAGGAAACTCAGTACCTCGGTAACACTCTTGGGTGGCTACTAAGAAAGAACCACCTCTATCTTAACGGGATCCATTGAAACTCCACCCTATGAAATGATGTGTCCCAGAAAGTGGACCTCTCATATCCAAAAGTTACACATTGATAGATTCTTGTAAATATAGTGCTATCAGAGTATGTCCAGGACCATCCTCAAGTGTATTGTGTTCTCCTCCTCAGACACTGAGTATACTAGGATGTCATTAATAAAGACCATGATGAACCGATCTAAGTAAGGCCAGAAGATCCAATTAATGAGTCCCATGAACAATTATGGGGTGTTATTCATGCCAAATAGAATCACCAAGTACTCTTAGTGGACATAAAAACATTTGAATGTTGTCTTCGGTACAACCTCATCCCATACACGAAGCTGGTGATAGCCACATCTAAGGTCTATCTTTGAGAACCACCTTGCTCCCTTTATCTTATCAAAGAGATAATCGATCCTCGATAATGGATACTTGTTATTCAAGGTCAGCTGATTCAGGCGTCAGAAGTCCACACATAATCTCAAGCTCCTGTATGCCTTCTTGGTAAACAAAACTGGGGCCGACCAGGGTCAAACAATGGGCCTCACGAAGCCCTTCATCTGTAAGTCCTTTAGTTGTACCCTCAACTCACGAATATCTGCAGATGTCATTTGATATTAAGGTGTAGATATTGGCATCTTCCTGAGGTACAAGTCAATGAAAAAGTCAACCACCCTATGGGGAGGTAATTCAAGGACATAATCAGGAAATATGTACACCACTGTAGGAAATTGAGGACTCCTATTAACCACTGCACCAAGGGTGAGACTAACCAACTAATGAGTAATCAACTTCACCCTCCTATGCGTGAGTCCGTCCTATACTACAAGTGTTTCACTTTCCCTGAAAAAATAATACTTGGTCCCATTACTATAGGAACACCACACTCTATGCTTAAAACAATCAATCTAGGAATGAATTGCAGATAACCAGTCCATACCAAGAATGAAATCGTAAATCCTCAATGCCGCCACCAATAGATCCCAACTAAAACTCTCAACCCCTAGAGTAAGGGAACACTATCAGAACTAGTGTTTGATCATCAAATCTTCCCCTATAGAGGCCTCTAAGAATAGGGATCATGTCAATGGTTCCACTGGAATCTCTAAGTCTTGAACAAGGGTCATGGAGAGAAAATAGCGACTAACACTTGTGTCTATCAAAGTTGTAGCTAAGGTGGAAAATAAACATAGCATGCCTATAATTATTCTAAGATACTCAAGGTCATAATCCTCCTTCTCTTAAAGCTAGAATCGCATCTATACACCAGCTCCCTGAGCCCGTGGTGGACCACCTGGGGGTGGTGGTGGTAGTACCTCAAACCTCCACCCACCTCCTACTGCCCGATCTACTCTTCTACCACACCCGCCACCCTGTGGACCACCGTGATCCTACATCTACCTATTTATTGGTGGTACATCAACCATCTCATGACCAGTTATACGACGGGCCATGCAATCTCTATCCAGATTCCCCTGAATGTCTCATGAGTAACACAACCTATCCTTCAGCTAACTCACTCTGCCTTGGGAGACCCACACTGCTGATCCTATGTACTAGGGTCGTCCCATGGAGTACTTGAACCACTTGGTTCCCTGCATCTGTTGGCAGCTACATACCACCAAAGACTCAGCTTCCTGATTCCTACTAGTAGTTCCCACTACTGGAATATGCTCTTCCAAAAAGCCCTCCACAAGTAGAGATCACTTAAGTACCCCAACATAATCCACAATTCTAAGTGATATCATCGACACCCTGATATCACAGTGTATCCACTACTCAAAGATCTTTGAATAACCATTCCCACACCATATCTGTGGAGTAGCGAGAAATATCCATAAATCTCGTCGAGTACTCTGCTAATATCTAACTTTCCTACTGCAGATGTTGGAGATCCTGTATACGCATTGATCATAACGTCACCGGAATGAACTTCTTCCTGAAGAGGTTCTCAAAGTATTCCCACGAGAGAGTCATCTCATCATGTGTCTAGATCACTAAGGTCCACCATCGCCCTACTGATCCCTGAATAAGGCTTGTGACTGGAACTTACATCTATTCATAAGGCTTCCTCACAAGGCGAGAGACACGTGTAACCGACTTTAGCCAATCCTCAACTACTTGTGGGTTTATCTCACCCTAAAACCTGGGAGGTCGTTGCCTCTAGAACTCATGCAATGTACTCAACTTATGTGCATCCTCTACCGACAGCGCTGGTAGTAACTGCTGCTCGATGGGTGGTGGTATTGCTGGTACACCACCCAGAGGTTCTATCTACAGTACTGGTCTATACACCGATGCCTCATATCTAGGAGGATCATCCTCATGATCACACATCGGAATCATGGATGGATGTCTGTATGGAGGTATCCTGAAATAGATCAAGATGAACCACAATCAATAGAGTATACCTGGTGAGATGACTCAAGAAGGACATGATAACACACCCAAATCCTATATGATGCATGTACCATTAATTTCCCTGCAACCAGTGTTTTCATGTACCGATTCAGAAATCAAAATTCAGAGTCCTGGTGTATGGATACGTCAGTCACCATACCACCACTAGATTCCCTATCCTGAAATCCGAACTTAAAACACTTAAAACCATTTCCCCAAACCAACCTCATAGACTTATGGTAATTATGTAGAGCTGAACGGCTCTGATACCACTCTTTCATGACCCGTCCCAGAGGGGCCCATGTCATAAATACCCCAAGCTTACCTCCAATAGTCCAGAGGCTGGTGACTAGCACCGAGTATGAATATTTCACAAATGGGAGGAATTTTCCAAAGTACCTATACACACGCACAAATCTCCAAGATTGAAATTCTAAAATATAAAAAAATAAGTATGCATACACTAATATACCAAACATAGAGTATGAAATTAGGAAAAATGGTAAGTAAATAAGGCTAGAATAAAATCCAACCCAAAAGGAGTCTAAAATAGTGAATACAAAAGTTCCTGAAACTCTTCCATAAAAAACCCTACATGAAGGGTAGGTTTAGGAAAACTTTCTGAAGCCGTAGGAGCACTAAACATCCATTTGATCACTCTAAAAACCACTTAGTCCTAGTCCACCTAGGACTCCGTCAAAGCATCAATCGTCTACACAAGACATGACAGATGCAGGCAAAGTCCATGCAGGGGTGAGTAAAACAATACTCAGTAGGACACCCTACACCACAAAGGAATACCACTAAGAAATACATGAAGTATACCATGAATAAATACATGAAGTATAACACAAATAAATACATGAAGCATAACACTAAGAAATACAGGAAGTATACCACAAGGTAATACATGAAGTATACCACTAAGAAAGTACATAGTCAGATCACATCGGTATAAGTCTAAAGTAAAAAAATTGGGATTATCAGTCGTAGTATACATAACACCTAGTATCAGTAACACACAGAGTGTCGATAACACATGGAGTGTCAATAACAACCAGAGTGTCAGTAAAACATGGAGTGTCGATAATTCATGAATCCCCAAGTGACGTAATCACCGATTCACATATTTACAAATATCACATAGTCACAAAAATCACAGTCACCAAGATCACATCCAGCCACAGGATTCCATACTTAGCATGATCATACCCGGAGAACCTACTCCACAAGACATTAGGTCATATATCAACTTCTAAAACAACTCACTTAGAGTATCTCAAAAGTATTTTCTCGTTGAAAGGTTCCCAACGCCGTAAAAAGATCGCTAAAATGACACACAATTTAAAAGATATGGCTGTTTTTGTAAAACGATCTAACCCAGGTCCGGTCTGGGTTTGAACCGACCCACCAGACCTGACCCGACCCACTGGTCAAACTGACCCGGTCTGTCCAACCCGACCCAATCCATCTGACCCAGTCCAGCCAACCCGACCCAGTCTGTCTGACTCGGTCCGGCCAACCCGGTCCGTCTGACCCGACCCGGCTCGACCTACTAGGCTGATGGGTTGATCCCATTGGGTCAGATAGAGTGGCCCTCCCTAGCCGTGACCCCTAGTCCATGCGGTCCACCCTGATCGTATGGCCTCCCCCATGTCGCCTGGTCGATGTAGTGTCGTGTCACATTTCACACGGCCAGCCCGCCTCCTCCTCTTGGTCTCACAACTTTGCTACTACCATGGGTTCCTTCATTAAGGCTCTAAGCCATGTCCCAACTCATTGTTGAGACCTCCTTCCACGACCCCCAGTCACTGTCCACAACCTCCATCCCCACAGGCTCCTATGTGGTCCTACCAAGATTATGACCTGCTTCCACCTTTGACCACCCTGTTGGCAGCCCAACACCGCCTCGCGCTGCCCCTGGACCGGACCTGCCTGCTGAATCTTAATCTCACCACCAGTTGCCCCACTGGTGGACTGCCTTACACCACATTGTTGTGCTACCATAATCCATTGCCTCTCCTGAATCGTACCATGATCCCTTCGCACATCCACAATGACATCGTGGGTCAAATCATTTGATCTCAGATCGTTGCGCCATGGACTGTGGGAACAATTGTCTATTATTCCCATAGGGGTTTCAAGGGAGAAGAATGCACTAAGAACATGATAGATTGAGGGGGTAGAGATAACTCACATGAAAATGCAAAGAAAAGATCTTGGCCTTATTCACATCGAACTTGATCAGTTCATGTTATAATGTTTAACAAAGAACAACAATATATAATCATAAAGATCTATCTACCCTTTTTAAACCCTACAACAATTTATCCATCCCAAAATAATGGTCATACTACAGATCAAACTATTCATTTTTTTTTTCTGCATTCGTTGTTGAATCTAAGAGGTGAAGAGAAAATCACAAAGAGATCAATATCCTACTTTCTGGTTGGATTAGTTGTTGAAGAAGAACTAAGGTCTATGTCATTGTTGATCCTCAATATTCCAGTATTCGTCATCAAGAGAGTTTCCTTCCCTGACTCAAAGGAATTACACATTTATAGTCATAAACCTGAATTCATGAAAAATGATTCATTAAAAAGAAAAACTTTGTTGTATCCAATAAAATATTTTTATTAAAATATTTTAATGACGGTTACATCCAAATTCCAACTTTCACAGTCAACCCATTCCAATCAATGTTAGGCCCCACCTAAGGTAAATTCGCTACTCTAAACACAACGGTTCCCTCATATTTCAGATCTAGGAACTGGTTTATAAGTTATTCCCATTTAAAAAAAACCACCCGTGCGCTTTATTAAAAACTTGAAATTTTTCAAAGAATTGTTTTTGGCACACCAGGCTTAGGAATCATTTGCTGTCTCAACACCTAGTCTCAGAACTTTCCCAATTAATCTATAAAAAAAAATTGGAGAAAAATCAAAGTCATTAGATCTTCCAAATTGTGTTTTTCTACAGTCATTTGATCCAATTATCCCTTATTATTAAGTATCAAGACCCATAATACATAATTTTTTTTACAAATGGATTCCATCATCATACTTTTATCGATATTTAATCAAGGGGTGATTTGGGATATTAAATGAGGTTTTCCTATCTTGATAATTGATATTTGATCTATATAGGGAGAGCTAATGCATTCCCAATATCACATCAAACTCTAATAAGGAAAGAATAACTAGATTTTTAGGAAGTATCTTCCCAAAAAACTTGACCAAATAAGAGTTATATACCTTCAATGAATTCATCACACCATAAGGTGTTTTCACCAATAATTTGTATCCAATTTTTGAGGTGGTGAATCAATATTATTAGTAAACTTGCATGATATAAATTTTCATTAATATCTAGAATAAAATAATACATTAATATTTCTTGAGTAGACCATGAGTGTGTCTTTCACCACGTCATTTTTGTGAACCACTTTAGTATTTGTGATTATATAGGATTTCATTTTCTCCATTATATTAGAATTTTTTAACATCAATAGTCATAACTTCTCCTTGGTTTGGTGCACATGTTGGCATAATATATATACTCCTTAAAATTAAATAATTGGATAATGGGTGTTGTATTAGGATGAGTTTTCTTTTTCATCCATTTGATTGGTTGGACTCTTCATATCTCTTAAAAATTTATGTGATTGATGAACTTCTATTCCATACTTGTATAATTCACCTTTCCAATTAAGATAGTTTCTTTCATGAGTCTTCCCACATTTTTGGCATGTTGGAAGGCTAATTTTCTTTCCTACCAGGATTTTATCATTTATGTTTTTTCAAAATTCTGTTTTTCTCTTCTTGTCCTCAAAACTATGAGAATAATGGGAGTCTATAATTTCTATTTCCATATTTAAAGAATACCAAACAATATATTCATAGCTTCAAAAGTCCCTTATAGATAATTATTTTTAGATACTTTGTTTTAAGCCACTGAATAAATGATCAATTTTTCTTTCATTTTCAATGATAAAACCAGAATCATACCTTGAAAGTTTTATGAATTTTTCTTCATATGCATCAATGTATTCATCCTTCATTTATTTTAGCTCTATAAATTCTCTCTCTATTTTACTGAATATAGTTCAGGTAAAATAATTATTGAAAAATATTTTCTTAAAATACTCCTATCACACGAAGTTGATTTATTTATCTTGCTTCATATTCTTGATGATGATCCACTATTAATCCACTTCACCTTACAAATGATAAATAGTTAAAGCAACCTTTTCAATATTTGATCAGTAGTGAACCTAAAATATATTTTCTATTTTATTGATACATTTCTCATAAATTAGTGGATTATAAGATCAACTAAATGAGGGTGGATGTATCCACATGAAGGAATAAATGGAGAGTTGTTACCTCCTTAGTGCATTTGAGAGTTCAACATGATTCATGTTATTATTTATAACTTGAGATATTTTGGTGAGTATAACCACCATATTTTTCACTAAATATCTGTTCAAATTTATTTTATCATTGGGATAGTCAATGAACTATCCATCAAATTCATTATTAAATTGATTCTTCCCAGTTGTAGCCATTTAATATATACCAAAATGGTTAGTGTAAGAATTAATAATCAGAGTAAGCAATCATGTGTTGAGAAAAATAATTCCAAATATGTCCTAAATTGTTACACCTTTATTTAAACCTATGAAATGTTAGTTTATACCTGTATCACTTTTGATTCAAAATAGGTTGTTTTCAATTATATCCTATTATTATTCATAACCTAATCCCAAAATAAATAAACATATATCTAATACAATTTGAGGAGACCCAAGTATAAAAAACCTACATATTACATCTTTTTACATTATTATTCATTACATATCATAATAAAACACACCCAAAACCTATAGGTTCAATGTATTTAGTGATTAGATATAAAACCAACTTATTTTAAAATATTTTTAACATCTCCCACAAATAGTCTTCTCAAATCATACTCTTTTAAACATATCATACACATAATCTTTTTCATAACCTCGTGAATGTAAACATAAGAAGGGGTGATCCTAGATTCTTAGTAAATATAAATATAAGAAACATAAATTGAAGATTATAAGTGAACATAAGATGAGAAAGTGGGCATGGGAACATAATCAAGGTATATGGTCATAACGTAAGAGTAACATTCCCAATAAAATATAGATCATAAATTATGATTCATGTTATCAGGAATTTTTCATAACTTCAAAAATGAGATATAAGAAAGTGGATACATGATTCAATAACCATGATCTATGAAAACACAACACATGCCTAATAATGTGGCATATACATAAATATCAAAAATCATCCCTTATGTGAAGGCTCATTGCTAATACCATCATCACACAATTGACAGAGTCCCTTAATGGATTAGGTTTACTCCTCAATCCTTAATATGTCATATCATGATATATAAGGCTTTACCCAATGCATTTTAGGTCTATAATAGACCCACTCGTCACTTAGTGTTTAAGTCCCTTAGTGTTTTGATTTCACTCCCCATTTTCAATTATAACATAAGATATAAACTTTACCCAATGCATTATAGGGATATAAAAGGCCCACCCATCACATAATTATATACAATATATATATATATATATGTGCCACATAAACTTGAAAAAAAATCATAATTCCATCCTAGCTTAATTAACCCATGTGAAAGTAACGAGTTCTATGAAAATTTCTACAATACATTATTATAATCCATATATATAAATAAGGAGGATGGTAACAATAGATAATATCTGTAGTAAAACATAAGAAACATTAAATTAATTTTAAATAGTTGAAAAATAATTTTATAATATAATTAGAAAATCACTTTGAATAATAAGAAGAAATATCCTTTATATGTGATAAATTTTATTTTATAAGAAAAATAATTTATAAAAAATGGGAAAAAATTCACTTTAGAAAACCATGGAAAATAATGGACGAAGTTTCTTAAATATAACTAACAAATATGGTGGGAAAATGCATTCATATGAAAAATATTTAAAATTAGATTCCTTTCACACTTTTTTAATTAAAAAGTCAAGGTAAATATAAAATAAAAAGTATAGAAAATGTAAGAAAATATTACTTTAATTATTTTTAAAGAGAGTTAGTGATAATTGAAAAAAATCTTAATAAACTAAAGAAGTAGTGACAAGGACATATATAAAATAATATAATAAATATTTACATGAAAAAAATATTCCCGATGAAAAATAGGAGATAAGGTTAGTCCCATTTACAAGAATTATTTTTGTTAAACTGTGAATAAAAGGGATTTGAAATTATAGGAATACATATAAAACCAAATAATAAATTTAGGAGAAGAACATATATGGTTTTTAGAGATATATCATACAATTTACCCTAATTTAAGTTTATTCATATACTATCCTGATTTCAAAGTGATATTGGTAATGAAACCCTTACGACTTTTGTAAATTTTCAATTAAAATACCTCAAAAGAGATAAAATTAAATGGATTTGTAAATCCATTTAATTTGATGAAAAATATGATAAAATAAATCAATAGGGTAGTATATACACAACCAAAAGGATATAGATAATGAATATGTAACGTATATCAATGAAAATAAAATTGAGAAGATAAACCCTTACCTTTACTCCCAACTTCAATGAAAGCACTTTAAAATCCCATATAATAAAAATTACCATATTTTTACCTATTTCAAAACCATATTCATATATATTTCCTTCTATACTCTTTAATTATATTCAATCATTACACATACATTAGTTAATTATTGTTTATTTTCATCATCAGATGTTTATAATTTTGACTATTTCATTAAAGTTTCATAATGGTGATGTAGATCATTATTCTTTGATACCAAATTTGTAACAATCCAAACTAGATCACCTGTTTTAGTCTAAGGAAGTACATGAACTCATACACTCCTCCCCATACACAAGATGCTTCCAACTAGCGGCAAGGTCCTAAGTAGGAACATGGGAAGACTATGACCTCAATAATAGTAAGCTAAAATCAAAGCACATAATAAAATAATAGTAATAAGAGTAATCAGTATAAATAACATGTGGAAAATAACAATAACATACACCCATTCTATAACAGATTCTATACACATCATAAAACAACCCAATGGGACCACCATATTTGAAAGGTCTATATAAATAAACAAATAGAAAAATAAATAAATACATATCTATAAGGATACCGAATTCTATCCTGATATAACCCCTAATAAACTTGATCCTCCTACACCATTTAATTAAATAGGGTCCCAACCCTCATCCAAATACATAACCAAAAAATGCCATGTACACACCGAGATGCTTGTGTAAGGTGTGAGTATAAACCCATTTAGACACCATCAATGTGTCCTTACCATAAATATAACATGTTATATAAAATTTTATGTGATGATGTAAAATAAATATATAGATAAAAATATAACCTTTTGGTTCATCATTCCCTAACTAGGACTCCATGAACCCCAGTACTACCTGCTTCATCTCATAGTTGGAAGGAACTTATGTCAGAAAGTAAAAGCACATGTAAACTATGTCCCGTCATAGGTCAAAACCTCATAAAGTACCCCGACCCATCCCTACACAATCAAGGAGGTTAATCATCACATCGACCCATCCCAAGGGTTCTTGGGGGGCCCAAATTCCAGCCCATACTGAAGGTTCTTGGGAGTCTTAATCATATCATCAACTCATATCGAAGGTTCTTAGGACTCCTAAACAGAATCCCATCCCAAAGGTTCTTAGGATGGAAAACATCTACACCAGCCCATCCCGAGGGTTCTTTGGAGGCCCAACCACTATTCCACTCTGAATGTTCTTATGAGGCCAAACATACACACAGACCCATCCTGAGAGTTATTGAGAGGCCCAACATGCCTTTATAACCATGAGCATTTTTAAAAACATGTAAAGGGAAACACCTCATCATAACCCAACCCGAACTCCTAACTTACAATGGCCTTCATCACCACCAGATTGAACCACCCCACTCATGGTCATCCTCACAACATTCTCTAAATAAGGAAAAATATCACACCATCCCCCACGTCACTTACCTAAGTCATCCTCCCTTATATCGAGCCATATTGACTCTTTCTAATACTTTTTACCCAAAAAGAAAACCTATCCCATATACCTCAGTATAAACCTACCACTCACCGCTTCAAGTCAAAAATCCAGTGTGATTCACCACCCAAACCCCTATTCCAATTATCAAAGTCTTCATAGCCATTTCTAAACCCAATAACACCCTTTGGGTCCATTTTCCAAAATGGAAATCCCCATTGTTATCATTAGAACATTAACCTGATCCATTATTTTTTTGGAACATTCCCATGGTGGTTCACCAACCAAATCCCTATTTCACCTACCTCGGCCTCCATAGACTCAATTGATCCAAAATGACTCATTCTGAGCCAAAAATCCTATGCAAAAATCCTCACACACATTCCTGGTACAAGGATTATTTTCACCAATTGTAAGGAAACCTACCCATAATCCCCTTTAAGAATCCTACTCCATGAAACAACCCTCACCCTCTCATGATAAAATCAAAATAAAAGGTTTCACATGGCTAAGAACACATGAACATGTGATCCAAGGCATATAATTTTATAAAATCTTCATAGAATTGTAAGGACTTCCTACCTTAAGCATGAAGGAGTCAAAAAGCCAAGAAAAACCACTTAAATCAATCCTGACACACTAGTTCCATAATATAATCCCTAAATTCATTGAATTATGGTTCTATCTAAAAAAATAAGAATAAATAGACAACTAAGGATAGAATGATCTTATAATTACTGATAATGATAAACCATAATGAATGAAACTTAAAATGAGAAATAAATGAGGGAGAGGGATCCAAAATCACCAATAAGGCCCCCCTTCATCACCTGGTTTGAATGGGATTAGGGTAGAAGAGGAAAGAGGTAAAAAGGTGGTTCATAGGTGAAAATATGGGGATTCCCAAAATTAAAATTTCTTAGAAACTACACTGCGAGTCGGTGGCTCACCAGTTGGCTAGTTGAGGGATATCGACTTACTGGTAAGCCTAGGTATCCTTTTGGGATACTGACTAGCCAATCGGCTTGTTAGTGGATGATAGAGTAGGTTGTATATATTTTCCTGCCTCTTTTGGTTCTCCTGAATCCTCAATCCACCCCTTGGGCATTACTTCCCATCAAAAACTCATCTTAGGGATATCTAAAGGGTCAATAACCCTTAGTTCAAGACTCAGTCCTGAAAATAAACTATCCACCAAATGAAAATGAAAAATTACCTTAAGAAGTTTCCAACCCATAATGAACAGAGTCAATAAAAACTCCCACTCTAAAGACTTCTTGTCCTCGAGAAGTACCTCTAGAGGTATCCCTCAAACACCCTACCTCTCGACCCTGTATCCAACCGCCACATCCAAACTACTTTCTAGTGATGTCAACATGACCACGCAATGAACAAGAGGTTATACCTTTTTTCATTTCTATACCACCACATATGATGGATTATTCTCACAAGACACACCCGCATCAAAACCAACATCTCACTCATGACCCCATTCATGGGTCCAACTCACATTCATGATCCATAATAACATTATCGACCCTCATCATTGAGCTTGTTCAATAGTTCAAGTCTTGTTCTACTCAACAACACCCCCAAGTCACACCAATACACCACTTATAATGCTCAATCCAAACATACATCCAGAACCTACATCACCCTTAGACCAAAAAAAATCTCACCTCGATATCCGCTGAACACGAGCACCCACATTCATTGCTAAAACTTCACACATAGGCTCATATCTATAAATCTCAAAAGATTAAATTCATGGGTCACACCCCATTCCAACAATCATTCCAAGCTAAAATTATCATCACAACTTCCCAAAAATCCACCCATCAATAGAACCATTTTACACATACACCTAAAATACCAAAACCATCAACCATCGCATTCCTTCAGAACCAAAGAACAAACACTATCACTTTATCCATACTTGAAATCCATTTCCAAATGCCCAACATTCTACCACTATGAAACTCTAAATAAAAATCTTGGACACACCAACTATTCTCTATGGAAACCCTAGTTCAATCCTCAATGTACATCAACCACATCATAAACATCACACCTGATGTTATCTCCCCCTCACCACATCTATTTATATATGAAGGAACTAGTTAGTCCTTTTCAAGATGACTTATTTAAAAGGTACCTGGCTTCACCTACTAAGACATTATCACCTCCAGACCATTATTACTTAATAATAGTCCATCAAGAAAATGATCAACACTAACATTGGAGTCCGTGCTCAAATCTCAGTTCAACTCCATGGTTATAACCTTGATCGACCCATTTAACCACCACACTCCACCCACAAATTCTAACACATCACCAAATAAAAACACCATTTAATTATGTCTCAATACTCCTATATGAGAACAAACCACATAGAGGTTTGATAATTCATAACATGATTTCTCCTAGGGTAGTTCACCAATGCACTACCCATCAGATACATGTACAACCAAACCTAATTCTATTGAAGCAACTTCCCACCAACATTGCATACCAATGAAAACTTTTAATCATAGTTTATTTCATTGTAACGCTTCAAAAAAACCAAGGTTCATAAAATCATGAAACCTAAGCCCTAAATAATTCTGGAATGATTCTCCATAAAAAAAACCTATTATTATGATCTCAAAGAAGCACACCATGCATGGTCTCTCAACTCTAAGGAAAAAAAACCCCAAATCACTCTATGGATCGACCTTAGTTCCCAACCAAGATGAAAATTCAAACTCTTACCTCACCATAAAAACTCCTATATGCTTCCACCCATCATACCTTCCATGGTCTAGGAAATTGGTTGACACTATGAACCACTAAAAACAACAATATATCAAATTTTATCTAGTCTAATTTCTCAAAAATTGCTCCCAAGATGCTCCCAAGACACTGGAACACTCATAACACTCACACTCTATGTAAGTAAAGCATCACTTGATGAAACCAGATTCTTGAACCCACACCTATATTGAATCATCACCAAAAGGTATCTATAACCTATGTTACATAGCTCAGTGCACCTAGTTTCACAACTTCAAATTCACTTACTACCCTTGTAAATGTGAATAATACACTTGAACCCATCTTGAGATCTGTAAAACCGATTGTCCTACTAATCGGTAAAAAAATTATGGCCAATAAGAATGACCATTATAATACATCATTACTATGTTGACTCTCACTCCCAGTTCCATATCTCAACATTCATGGTCGACAACCCACACCAAACCATACAAATCAAGGCTCACATAACTATCTTTTTTCCCAAACCATTCATAAATCATACCAGAGAGAGCTACACATCCACCCCTAGAATACCACAAGACAAACCTACCCTTCCAAGGGTCTATAATAAACTAATACCTTTAGTTCCAAACTAAATCACCACCTTTTAGACCATACCCTCAAGGAGGATATTCATTGAAACAGGGATAAAAACACCATCACTTAGGCCAAGAAAAAAACATGCTCCATATTCCCTGATACATATAATGAATAGAAAGAAAGAGGCCCCCAAGGGGTCTCAAAAACACATAATAAAACTTAGTTCAAAACTATTAAATGATCCTTACTAAAATATTAAATTAATGAGACAAATTGTTTATGTTTTTTGAAATCCCATTTCAAACCACACTCTAATAAAACAAATTTAAAACCATTTCCAAACCATTTTAAAACTACTCAAATCCAAATTAATTTTTTAAAAAATGAAAACTAATTTAGAAAAACCAACCATTTTTCCCACTTAAAACTATTTCAAAATAATATCTTTTTCCCCAAGTCACTCCCCAGATGGGCCAAAACCCTTTTAAAATATTAAATTTCCTTTCAAATAGGACCATTAAAACATTACAAAACAACTTGAAATTTAACAACCCCTTTCACAACCAAACCCCTCGAAATAAATTTTTAAAATATGTTATGCTAATAATTTTTTTTTCAAAAACATTTAAAAAATAAAACAATAAAAAAGACAAGGGAAGAACATACATAATTACTTACCTACCCGCTCAGGGCCAAAGTCTATATCATCCATACTTTCATGATATTTATAGTCAAAAAAAATATTGAATGATCAATATAAATTAATTTAATGTCACCAAAAATATATTTGAGAAAACATAATTTTTTTTCTATTAATTAATTTGAACCTATATCAATCAAAAGAAACCAAGAACATGAAATGGGAAACTATGTGCCTATCCATGATGCATTAACTCACCCACTCTTTCCAACTAAGATAAGAGAAACTCCCATAAATCATAAATATAAAATCATCAAGAACAAGAACCATGTAAATCACTCAAGGTGAAATTAGTCAATTATAATAGTGAACAATAAGAACATCAATTCCATCCATGGAAACTTATCCCTTCCCTAATATGTGGGTTAGAAACTCCTAGGAAAAAGTTCCTTACTAATTAATAACAATGTTCTATCACCATTCTACCTTTACCAAATATTTAAACAAAGAAAAATAAGCTTTGATACCCTTTTGTAACACCTTGACCTAGATAACCCTGTTCAAACAGAGGTGGAACATGACCTCATGCATGTATCCCTATATATAAGAGGATACTGACTAGTGTATATGGACTAATTAGAAACATGGGGAGAATATTACCTAAGTAATAATTATCCAAGATTAGATTATGCAATCAAAAAATATTAATCAGAGTAATAGATACAAATAAAGTGTGTAAAATAATAATAACATCATCCTATGATATAATAGATTCTATACACATCATACAAAACCCAAGAAGACCCCCACATGTGTTTGGTCTATATAAAGATAAAAATATTTAAAAGATATATCTATAAGGATCCTAGAGTTTTTCCCAGCATTTCCCCTAACCAACCTGATTCTCCTACACCATTTCCCTAAATAGGGTAACAACCCTCATATTATTACCTAACTAAAAAAGGTAGTATGTGCACCGAGATTCTCATATAGGGTGTGATTATAAACCCAATAGGACACCACCAATGCTTCCTTATCATAAATTCAGTAGGTTATATAAAAGTTTTAATGATAATGGAATGTTAATACATATATAAACATACAACCTGCTGGGTTATTATGCACTAAACAAGCTACCAAGAACCCCAAATATACTTTCTTAGAATAATAGATAGAAGGAACATATATTAGAAACCATAATTATATTTAACCCTTAGTTCATTCCTAATCATAGATCACAACCTCATAAAGTACCTCAACCCATCCCTGCATAGTTAGGGAGGTCAATCATCATACTGGACCATCATGAGGGTTGTCAGGAGGCCCAACATTTATCCCATCTTGAAGGTTATTTGGAGGAATAATAATCTCATCAGCCCATCCTAACGGTTCTTAGGAGTCCCAACCATTGTCCCATCCTGAAGGTTCTTGGGAGGACCAACATGTACACCAGACCATCCTAAAGGTTATTTGGAGTCCTAACCACTAGCCCATCCTAAAGGTTCTTGGGAGTCAAAACATACACACCAACCCATCCCGAGGGTTCATGGGAGGCCCAACGTACTAGAAAAACCATGAGCATTAAAAAAACATGCTTAAGAAAACACCCTATCGTAACCCTAACCAAATATCTCAGTTAAAAAATCCATCATCATCCCTAGAATGAACCACCTTGCTCATGGTCATCCTCACAACATATATCTAGCAAGTAAAAAATCACCCAATCCCCTATGTCACTTATCCAAGTTATCTCGACTCATCCCAAGCCTCAAAAAATCTTTCCAAGATTATTTTACCAAAAAAAAAATCTATCCCATATACCCTGAAATAAAGCTCCTTATCACCATTTTAAGTCACACGTCCAATGAGATTTACCACCCAAACCCCTATTATAGTCATCTAATACATCCTAGCCCTTTCTGAATCCAATGATACCTTTTTGGTCCATTTTCTAAAATAGACATCCCCATCATTATCACCATAAAACGAACCTATTTCATCATTTACAAAGTGATCACTCAATGGGATTCACCACCCAAAACCCGATGTTATATATACCAGCCTCCTTAGCCTCAAACAATCCAAAATGTCTCATTTAAATTCTAAAAACCTATACATACACCCCCCATTCCCGATATAAGGATTATTTTCACCAATTACAAGGTACCCAATTCATACAACCCATATAAAGAGATTACCACTTAGACATAGACCACACAATCATATTATAACATCAAAATTAGAGGTTTCATAGGGCTACACACACATTAAATCCAAGGAATATAATTTTATAAAAGTGTTGTAGAATGGTAAGTACTTCCTACCTTAAGAATGATGAATCCCAAACACCAATAAATGCCACTTGAATCAAGCCCAATGAAAAAATTCCATGAAGAAAGACCTAAATTAATTGAATTAGGTTTCCAATAAAATTAAATAAGAACAAGATAAACTTATTGAAATGGATCAACCGTAATGAAGGGCACTTCAAACATGAAAGAAATATAGAATGGGGGGGGGGTCCAAAATAACCACGAAGTAACCCCCTTCATCATGTGGTTCCAATAAGGTTATAGGAGAATATAGGAGAGGTAATAAAGGCTCATCAAATGAAATGAAGGATAATTAAAATTTCCTAGCAGCCCGACCAGAGAGCTGATGGCTCACCGAATGTATGGTAGAGGGCCATTGGATGGTTGATGGATTCTACAACATCCCAACCATCATTACCTATCTCTATTAGTTCTCCCAAATCCTTATTATACCCATGTTCCTTGAGCCCCATACAAAAAATTATCTTGGATATTTTTAAAGGTTTAACCCCCAGTTCAAGCCTCAACCATCAAAATGGGCCATCCACCAAATAAAAAACTCAAAATTCTCTAAAACATTTTCCAACCCATAATAACATGGGTCATTACAAAGTTAAATATTAAAATATTATTCAAGGTATTAAAATAATTTTTTTCAATGAATTATTTTTACACCAATTCACATGAGGGATTTTATGGATATGTTTCATGAAAATGAAATCCATGAAGATCTTATTTTAGGTAATTTACCGATAATAAAAAATTAATTTATATCAATCATTAATTTTTATGTCACTATTAGAGAATCAGATTGATAAATTATATTACTATTTAATATCATATATTATAAATATTAATGTAATTATACTCATTCATGTTGGGAACAATGAATATAATATTTTATCATTCATGTCTGGGGGTTGAACTAACCCAAACAAGAACATGCTAAACTTACAAATGAGTAAAAGTATAGAGTTATATAATAGTAATATAATTTCATAAGAGGAATAATGTTTTTAATATAACATAATTACAATATATAATTATTTTTATATAGTGTAGATGATAAGTTAATTGAAAAAATATAGTAAATAACCAGTTACTTAATTTGATGAAGTATATCATGCTTGATACATGTTCTTTTTGAACGAAGGATTTAGGATTCCATCTTTAAATAAAAGGATAAAAAACGTCTAATAATGATTTAATAGAGGTAAAATGTATATTTATTCAATAGTTTTTCAAAGTAAATAAGTGTTTTTAGGGGTATAGGATGGGTCCTTTTTAGGTGAGTTTTGAGTTGAATTTTTTCAAATACCCATTTCTAAAAGTGTAAAGTTTTTTATTTTATCTTGGAAAGTGGATAAAAAGTATTAAATAATGGATATGGGTCATTATTCACCTCATATAAATAATTTTTAGATAATTTTATAGATATTTAATGTCTTTACCACTTAGTTAAACTCTTTTACCTCATTTTACCTTTATGGTGATAACTTAATTTTTACCCGAGTAACTTCTTTTTATGTGAAAAATTGAAATTGACCTAAATACCTAATTTTAATGTTATGATTAAAAATTTGAACTCCATTTATTCTAATTAAACTTATAAATATTATAATTATAACTTTTAAATGAAAACATAAATTATATATAATGTTTTTATAGAAAAACGACTTTTCAATATTAAATGTTCTTATCATTATTTCATATCAATTACTAATTAAATGATTGTTAATTTATTTATTTATACATTAAAAAATTATAATATATTCATTATTTAAAATAAAAAATTTAATCTATTAATATAAAAAATACAAAATAGTTAAAAAATCATTCTTTGAAAAATATCCCCTTTTAACATTAAATGCTTTCTACCATATCCTATTAAAATTAAGTATTTTTCTTCTTACCAAGTAATTTTATGAATCATTGATATTAAAATATTTCATTGAATTTTATAAATATAGAAAATAATTCTATAATACTAATAATAATAATAATAATAAATAACACATGAAAATATATAATAAAATATTATATTTTTGTTTCATTATATTTTTGAATTATATTATTTTATATTTTTATTAAAATTTATTTAAATTATATATACCTATTAGATACATGCATACCCAAACCCCATACATATAATGACCATATTTCCAATGACCATATGTATAATGGTTTTATTTCATTCATATATATAGCCTTACATGAATTATTAAAATAATCCATCCTATTCATTTAATTTTCTCTCAACATGTATAGTATATTACTATTATTTAACCTTATTTCAATAGTTTTAATTGGGGTTATGATCTTCATGAAAAACCATGAGGATAAATATTTTATGTTCATATTATTTTTATATACTTTTGGTTTTATTTATCTTGTTGTTTCTTAATTATGTTTCATATTGTATTCTCATAATCTTATAGTTTATTATTTTATTTGAATAAAATTTATAATGGAACATTTTATATTAGTGTTTCATGTGAAAAAATATATTCAACATAATATTTATTTAAAGGGAAATACATTGTAAATCATGGGGTATTGTAAAGAAGTTAATTTATTTCTATCAATAGAGGAAGATAATGAGTTTTAGTAAAAAGGATTGCTAAATTGATCCAAAATAATATAGAAGGCTTAGTGAAGAGTATATGATCACTTGATGTCCATAATATTTCATGATATTTCACTCAAATGTGTAACACTTTTCAAAAATGGGAAATCTATTATAAGACTTATAAGATAAAGGAAAAAATGTCTAATAGGTTTCTTATGTAGATGCACATCAATGTTTTGTTACCAATATCACCCAAATACTTTGATGGAAAGAGATACCATACTATGTTTATCAATTATTATTGCAATATGGAATGGGTGATGGTAATATATCACAAATATGAAGTTTTTAGGTGTATTAATCATTATCTAAGATTGAAAAAATGATGCTCGGGATAAAAATTTAGAAGTTATGATATGATAATGGTATGTAATTCACTAATAATTAGGTGGAAAATATCTCAAAAATCATGGGATATGGCACCATGTTTTAGTGGTAATGACTTATAAATAGAATGAATTCATTGAGAGGAGGAACCATATTATCAATAATATGGATCAGAGAATGCTCCTTGAGAAAAATATGATAGATATATATTTTAAAGAAGTATTTATTACATCAGTTTATGTCTATAACATGGATTTTTCATATCCAAATTAATTGTAAACACCTATATATGTGGTATGAGAAGAAACTAACACTAAAGTACTTTAATTTTTTTTAAAGTAATTGCTTTATTCTAAAAAAATAGAAGAACCTCATGTTTAAGGATCATATAACGGAAGGTATTTTCCTTGGATACTCAACCAAAAATTTGGTGTACAAATTCTATAAAAAAGGCATGTGAAAATCATTGGAAGTCAAGATGTAAGAGTTGTGGAAAATGAGAAAATTTTGTAACCCAGTGAACAGATTTCTCAGAAAAATAAAAATGAAATATAAAAATAAAGAGATGTTGAATTGTCTATACAATGTTGAGAATATAACACCTTGATATTTTTTAAAATAATAATACCATTTTCTATAATGTTCAAGGTACTTAACCCTGAGCTTAAATAAACCACAAAATATTATTATTTAAATATGACTGTTATAAACTAGCTGTTAAATTGGAGAGTATGAATAGTATTAAACAAATTATGATATATATATATAAATATAAATTTCATACTAAATAAAAAATTATTTATTAATTATTTTTACATAAGAACTAAATTTTTAGTAAAATCATTTTATACCTCAAAAATACATTTTCATCAAAAATGATATTTATTACGTTTTATGAGAAAATAATATATTTAATACTGTATAATTTTATAATTTTTTTTAAAATTAATTTTATTTTTTAAATCCAAAGTTTAAATTTATCTTAGAGTGATTTTTTTTTGATAATTTTATGAAAAGAATGACTTTTTTGATGAATAATGAAAAATACTGATTTTTATTGAAGACAATATTTTTGTTTCAATAATTTATAAAATTATATTTTGTTTTAAAATTATTTATGTGTAAATTTAGTTTTATTATATTATTTATAATCAAATTAATTTCATTGAAATCAATTATATGGTTAAATTTGGAATAAAAACATATTTATACTTAAAATACATTTTTCTGAAAAACCATTTTTTGCTACATTTATCATATTTATCATAAATTAATTTTTATAACATATATAAATTAAATTGTGAAAAATTTATTCCATATTTTTAATTAGGTGGTCCAAATTTTTTAAATAAATCTTTTTTATTTTTAGGTATTTTGAATAGTAACTATAGTACATTTATCACATCAGTAAATGGTAAATGGGGTAATTAAGGTAAAAAGAATATGATAAAGACTAAAAAATGACCTAAAAACTTGAATTTATCCTATTGTATGATTTTAATTCTATAATTATCACCTTATGATCTAGATTTAATTTTATAAGAGACACTTTTACATGAAAATGACCTATATAATATTTAAAGCGGTGAAAAAAATCCAAAATATCACTCTTACTTTTAAAAATATATTACGTGTTCACATAGATTAAAATTAAAGTTTTTAACAAATATTAATGTTAATTTTTAGAATAATAAAAATATTTTCATTATGGTAATTTATTTCTAATATTTATCAGTTATTTTATTACCTTAAATGCTTACACAACGCCGATCCAATATTTCATCAATTAATAGAAAAAAATAAATAATTTTAAAAATATTAAAAGTAATATAATATGAGTGAGTTATAGTGTCCCATGAAATTTATAGATATACATGAAATATTATATTTGTGATAAAAGTATATATTTTAATTCCATCTTTTTCTTTGTGTCTTTAGTGTCAAATTATATGAATAGTGTCAAAAATGACATTAATGATATTTCATGAAAGTAATATTTTTTTAAATTATTTAAAGATCATAAAAATATTGAAAGAGTATAGGGTGGATAATATATGATCTAAATTGTCATAAATTTTCCATTTATGATCTAAATATCAAATTATAAGTAAAATTATAAACCTTTAAGAGTTAAAATGTTGTTACCATGGTTAAGGTTAAAATAGGTTAACTAAGGGGTTATACCAAAATACAATGTTTAAAAAACCACTTAAACCTTTAATTTTTTTATGTGATTTAGACATAATAATATCCCAAATTCTAATCTATATCAATTTGGAAACATTTTTCTTGATAATTACTTCATTATATTTTATTCTTTTACGAAATTCCAAGTGTGTCCTTCCCCCAACTTATAAAAGTACACCCATCCCCTCTCTTATTTACCCTAAATTTAGCCATATATATTGAAAAATCACTACCCAAATATATTATATACATGTTTAGACACATTCTAGAGGCTATTTGTTTCCTAAAACTCCAACCTTAGAATACTTAAGAGGATATCTAAAGGTGTTCTTTTAAAGAAGGGGTAATCGCCTTAACCGATCACTTTCTTTTGGAATCCTTATTTTAGATCCTATAAATATATGGTATTTATCATGAAATAATAAATTAATTATCCTAAATATACTGAAATTTTATTTTTATTATGAAACCACCATTATCTACCATCTTTCTCATCAGATGGGAAGTGAAAGTATCGCTCGTACGTACGTATGGGTTACCATCTCCTCATAGCGATACAATTTATTTTTCAAAACCATATTTTATGGATGGGTATCATGATGGGTTTAATGTTTATATATTATATTTATTAAATAATTATTATTTCTAATGATAATATAATATCTAGCTTCTTACAGTATGATCCATTATAAAATGATAACATCGCTAATGCATATGCATGGACTACCACCTCAAAGAAGCGATGTGATTCATTTTTCATTTCTGTCTTACATGGATGCTAATAAGGATATATTTAATGAATATATATGGTTTTTATGATATAATAATTATTCTTAAGAGGTTAATTATCATTGACCTTTCTTTTATTCCATCCATTATAAAGTGAAAGCAACGTTAATGTATACATATGACCTACCATCTCCATGAATGGTGTAATTCATTTTTATATCTCTAAATTTTATGTATAAATCTAAATATATATATATATATAAAATAAATATATATTATATTTATAACATTCCTGATATTATGGAATCATTATCAATGTATAAGGAATGGAACTACCAAACCAAAATTCTTATAATAAAACATAATAGTTAACACTAGAAACAATAATTTTAATAAGGGATTATAAATAAATGGGTGTTGAAATATTATAATGGAATAATATATGATATTATAAGTATTTAAATTATTCTAGTATATAATTATAAAAAATTTAAATTTATTACACAATAGGTTATAGTGCTCTCGAATCAAATAGAACTCGAGGTTAGGGGTTTATGTTTCAATCCTATTTTAATCATTTTTTATGATTGAATTTACATTGAGGAAAGTATATGATCCTTATCTAATAAATAACCTTAATTTTAATTCTTCTATAATTATTTATAAATAATATATGTTTTATTTAAATTTTTCTATCTTTATGTACTCAATATATTGAAATAATGTTTTTAAGGAAAACATACTTTATTTCTCTCTTTGGTAGAAAATAATTTTTCTTCCATATCCATGGTTTATAATTTTTTTTATTTTTTTTAATATTACCCTATGATTGTTTAAATTAATTTTTATCAATTGTTGACTTTTTATTTTTTTTAAAAATTAATCTTATTTTTGTTTTTTGAATGAGTTACATTTTAAATTTTTACAAAAGTGTGAAAAGAATATTTTCTTTTTTTACTTATTTGACATGAAAGATATTTCCCAACACAATGAACACTCAATGATTTGAATCTTACATTAAAATTTTTCATGGTTCTTTTCAAATAAATTTTTTCCTTAATATTTTAGAAATATTTGGATTTTAAATAGTTTATTTCAAATTAAAAATTATATTTTCCTCAGGAAAAGTTCTAATGATTATTTTAAATGATTTTTGATCTATGATGACATACTTTGATGTTAATTATATTTTATTTGGGATATGATCCAATTATACCTTCCTTATTCATTCTTCTGATGTTTTATGATTATGATGATAATATTTTTATGAAATTTTTTTATTTTCATTGGGTTATTCTATGATGAATTTATGAAATGTTTATAAAACCCATTTTCATTGCATATGTTATGATATAATGATATGATGAATGTTTTATTATATTATGAAACAAATATTTATAGTTTTATTATATGATGGGTGGGATTAAAATTATATATCCATCTAACTCATTGGGTAAAGTTTTATATCTCATGATATAACTATAGGAAACAGGTCAATTTACTTGATCTAGTATGTGAAACAAGTAGATGTACTTGATACACTATGGGATACACATTGAGATGACTGATCCACTGTAGGAAAAAGGTGATGATGCCTGATCCATTGTGATATCATTTTCTTGGTAGTTAACCTTGAAATATGAAATGGTTTCTATACCTATAATTGTGCCACACTTTTATGACATGAACTTATGGTTCATGATTGATTTATGATGGTTTTATACTATTATTGATTCATGTATTTTGAAATGATAATGTTGTACATAATGAGTCATGTTTACGGTTCATGTTAAATTGGGTATGAAATTTTTTAGTTATGTTCATTATATGATACCCTTAATATTATCTTATTCTTTTATATGATCATCAATTGATATCTCCCATGTTTACCCTTACCGAGCATTCAAGTATACATTTTATTATGCTTCCTTTTCCCAAGGTTATGAATAAAGGTTTAAGTAGGGTATGTCAATTAAGAGTATTATGTGGTAAGATATTTATGGGAGATATTATAGATCTTTTATAAAATAAGAAGATTATGTATCTAGTCTCTAAATGCATTAAAGCTTTATGTTCCTCAAATATTTATTTGTGAAATGTATTGAATATTATTCTAAAAATATGTAATATTTTTGTATGAGATGTATGGGTTTATATAGTTTGTATTAGAGAATAGTTTTAGTCAATATTTTGGGATTAATATTAAAAATATTTGGTGAGAATTTTGGCGATAAGTCTAATTATATGATAATTTTCTAAATTTTTGGTAAAGAATATATTGTGTAGTTTTTCTAAAAATACATCCCTATTTGGATAATAAAAGTGTATGTGATTTTTTGTAATATATTCATCTAGGGGTAATAACCCCAAAAAGAGTTGGTTTAGTGAATCTTATCCATAATTTTAGTGCATGGTGACTGTGCCCTTACTACGCACCTAGTCTAACACTATCGGGGGATATTCTTGGGTTAGTTCATATTTTCTTTATGAACTGTCATGAAATATTTGAATTGATGATGATCATGGATGACCTATGTTAAACCTAATATTCCATAGAGTGAAAAGAATATGTCATTATTTAGACATACTATAAATTATTAGTTAGGATTATGTGGTTTCCCACTATGAATACTATTTATCATAGTATGTTTTTTGGTTTTTGGCAATGGTTAGAACCAGGAGGATTCATGTTAGTGGTGAATGTTACATATAATGAAATGACTCTACTCATGAGAAGCTAAATGAAATAGGAATTAGAAGGTAAAAACTTATGATTATTCCTAATCAATTATCATGATATATGATTAATAATGTAAACTTCAGTGAGTTTCATAACACATCAAATAAGAGGAAGATATAATTTTAGGAAAGTTCATGTGGTTATGACCATAGAGGAATGAAATTTAAATTTTTTTAATGTCAAGAATGTGGGAAGGATCATCTAGTAGAATGTACCAAAGGAAAGTGAAGATGTTTTCTGTGTGGAAATGAAGGCTATAGAGCAATGAATTATCAAGGAATTCAATGTACTATAGGTGGGGAACTTGGGAATTATCTAGATTGATGCCCCAATCCTAGGGTTAACTCAGTGAACAAGGAAGGAATAATGAAATGAAAATTGTTGAAGTGGAAGGATTGAAGTGTGTATGTGTTTTGATTCAATAATTATGTTGTAAATGCATTATATCAATGATATTATGATTATAATAATAAAAAAATTATAAGTATTATTCCATGGTAGTTTTTCCTTAAGGATTTGAAAACATACTATAGCGCCCAGACTCGAATTCCACTTTA
The DNA here is from genome assembly GCA_963277665.1 of Viscum album. Lineage (NCBI taxonomy): Eukaryota > Viridiplantae > Streptophyta > Magnoliopsida > Santalales > Viscaceae > Viscum > Viscum album. The sequence goes on along the minus strand of OY728141.1, from coordinate 1,582,132,465 downwards.
AATTGTGCTCTAGGCTAGTTTACCACTAAGACTTAGAAGCACCTACCCATATGGAAAATGATGCCAAATAGAAGTGAAGGTTATATAGGAGATAGCGGGGATACTATAACCTCTGATTATAATAATAATAATGGTATATATATATATAAATAAAAGAAAAACCTAAATTATCATAATAAACACAACTCAGTAGAAGAATATATAAAACACTGGTGTAAAACAATACCATTTGTAGACAACACATATCATATTATGTCATACTAATAATAGATAAAAAATAGGGTTGACCATAGACAACGATCAATCCATACATATATAAGAAAGTTTAAACAAAATGAAACTCCAAATGATGTAGAGGAGATACAATGGTCCACTACCATCCACCCCATGCAAAGGGTATGAATTGATAACTATGGTCCATCTCTTGAGACTAATCCCTTACTTTATCGCAGATACATATAGTTTATAAGTATCCAAAAGGGACCATGTATGGTTTTAGAATAAATCTCAGTAGGCCACTACCAATATGTTCCTATCTTATATCCATGATTATTTAGGTGCATGTGAAATATAAATAAAAGGCAGCATATTCATATTTAATAAAATACTTGCTTCCCTTATGCTCATAATCCACAAGGAAGTGATCACCTGATTCATCCATTTCTAGAAATATTTGGGTACATTCCACCAATTATATACATAGAATACAACACTTGATTTCATATATATAATTATAGTGGTGAGGATGCATGGATTATTACCCAAGGCATCCCCTAAATAAAGTCATACCAGGTGAACCCTCGACTTCGACCTATAATCATGTCACCTGAAGCCTAATTCCATTATTCAAATACTCAGCATCCAAGTAGCGTTCCCAAACAATAAGCACTTAATCCCTTAAACTTCAACTTAGATAATCTCCATCAGCTCGAAGACCGACATCCCAAGTCACAATGATGTCTGTCCTCTAAATAAAAATCACCACCATATTAAAATCTAACATCCCAAGGCATGGTGATATCTGTCTTCCAAATATCCTAGACCATGAAATAAAGTATCATCGTGATCCTCAACCTCCAACAGTTGGTCTCAACACCAGAAACTGATGGTCCATCACCATCCACATGTATTTCTATAGTGAAAACCCCCGAACACAACCTATGGAGAACACCATCACCTAATCCACATTGTCCATGGGGGTCTCCACCCACATCTAGGGACCAAAACCACCTCATCTAATTCATATATGTGTGAACACAAGTCTAAAGACATGTCAACCAAGAAACGGTGAGAAGAAAACACCAAAAAACCTAATCCACATCATCCAACACCTCATACCCCTATGACCATGTTTCTAAATCATGATGTTCAATACCATCTCAAATCATATGGGATATTCCCTAATCCTAATGACCTCATCGTCTCAATCCAATGACCATGTAACCTCAACCTATGATCAATATCACCAATATGCCACGAGCCTCACCCAACCTAACGAACCTTGTCACCTCAGTCTAGGTGATCATCATCACCTCAATCCTTAAGCCATGTCTGTCACATTTCCATGGAACCAATAAATTCAAATAAACAATTCAATTTAAATTAAAATACACACATGACCTAAAATTACCAAGTGGTTGAAATCCCCCTCACCATGCTTATCATAGGAAATCATGGGCTAGGTAATTCTTAGATGCATCCCTTTCCACCAATTAATTAATTAAAATACTAGCATCAATTTATTAAGTGTCTCTCTTAGTCAACCCATGAGACATATATACAACGAACCCCTGAAACAATTGCAAAATCAAGTATAAATCTAAGAAAAACCTAGCTTTTACTATTAGGTTATCACTCATATTATATTGGCCTCTAACACGATCTAAATTAGAAGAAAATGGAATTTTATATGAATAACCTAAAAATAGGGAAAAAGGGATCACATATATTTATCATTCCATGTTGAGAGGTAAAAGAAGAAAAGTGGATAGAGGATTGAAGGACTCATATAGAAAAATTCATAGCCACCAATGGATTAAAGATCAGAGCTTGGACAGAGAACATGGATCAAATCCTAAGGGAGTAAGAAAGAAAGAGTTTCCGTCTATGCGTGTAGTGGAGAAAAAGGAAAAGAGGACAAAAAAAATAAAAGAGTCAAGATAAAATTCATAATTTCACCCAAATTAATTAGCTTCATTGTTTAGCCACATGATTTGGATAACTGTGTGACAATTGTGAGGTGATATCTGGCTAAGATACAAACACACATGGGGTAGTCACATAGTTTTCAAACCCTACGCAAATATTGGGAATCATCTCTGTTAAAAATTTAATAGGTGTCGCACGAATGTGATCCCCCACCCACATGGTTTTCCAAACTATGTCCATTGCATATAGTGTGACGTATGATTTTTCATGAGAGGTCATGTGGTTTTTCCAAATCATGTGCCTCTATAAGTGAATTCCCAAAAATAAGTTTATGGGCCCTATCACACCCAAAACTTACCCAAAAACTTGAGGAACTTTTCGGTTAAGGACCTCAGAACATCTTGAGAGGGGAGGGGTGAACAGGGTGTTAAATTTTTCTTCTCAAGTGATGGATCTTGTTCCCATGTTGGTAGGAACATTTTAAACCTATATTATGGTAATTTATTTTAATTAAAACATTCACAATAATCTTGAGAAAACATAAATTTTACTTGTTTTGACACTAAGGGCTAGTCCATGGAGCATACACCGACATTGTTTTGGAAATACCTAAATCCATTATTCCTCACTAGAAGTGGAATACAAAGTTCATTCACAATAACTCTATTCTAGGAACACTACATTTAAAATATTTTAGGGATAACTCACTACATCCCTCATAACACTTCCATCGAATCCTCCTAGCTCACTACCTTAAGAGAAGTCCAACTCAGTTCATCGACCTGAAGGTTGCTTCAATTAATTGACATTAATGTCTTTATCCTTGTCAATTATGGGAATATTCTTGAAACATAGACCTGAGTTAATGCACACTGAAAGCCCTATTCAATAAAAAACTAATATTAAAAACTACCATTCGTGAAGCTCCTTCACGAAGCTCACTCCTTCGCGAAGCACCCTTGCCTTCGTGGAACAAAATACATTTGTAAAACTAAATTCCATCATGAATCACACTGAGTCAATGCTGTATACCCCATCATCCTGAAGCTCAATTTAATCATAATAATTGGAATTAGTCAATACTAAATAAGTATTTTCATGATGATCAATATCTCTTTGAAACCCAGATTCACGGAGCTCCCCTAGCTTTATGAAATCAAAGAGATTCCATATTTTCCTTGAAAAAGTTCATGTGAAGTGAATAGGGGTGAACTTATATTTATAGGCTCGGTGATCACAATTCTCTACCACCTCTTTCATGATTTCAAGATCTACAAAAAATGTCTTTGCGGTGCTCCTCCCTTCACGATGCTCTACTGAAATTTGATGTTGTCATGGAGCTCACCGTTAATACATCGCACAGTCACTGTAACGATCTGATCATTTTTGAATAAAATTACCTTTCTTTTAATACCTTATGGATATAGAAAATACATGAAATCTTTTTATTTTTATTGGGTTTAAGTTACTATTAAGAATCATTACCATTGATAATATATCCGTTGAACATTGATTACATGATTGATATAAATATAAGGTTTTTAAAAAAAAATCCTTTCGGCACAGACAAAGGAGAGGACGACCTCATCCAGTAGACTCAGGCCGTACAAAGCTCATTTTTCAGAGTTCAGAAAGGAGGTAGCTTCATTAGGCTTTAGTCTTGACCAAGGCCAATCTGAGCTTCAACACATTAAGCTTTAACAAAATCTTCTATAGGATAAGTTCATGTTAATAGAGATTACCACCCAGGCGATGTTATCCAAACTACCTCAAGAGTCTATCACCATCACACACCTTACCCTTAGGTCTTATGAAGGAATTATAAGGGGTTATATAACAAGGTATTAGTTACTTATTGTGTAATACATTTCTATAAATAAAATTCTTATTCCATAAATTACTTTATGAGAAAATCTTTCTTAAAAAAATGATGAATTTGATAAATTGATTTTTCGGGTAAAAAGGGAATTTTGAGAAATATATACATTTTTATTTTAAAATAAGGTTTTATTAATAATATTATAAAAAAATTCTTATAAATGATGATTATATTATTTATTTATCTATAAATTATTAGGTAACCGGTTTGATAAGATTTACATTTTTTATACGATAAAACAAAAAGTGCATTTTTAAAGAATTTATTTTAAGGAATTAATGATTTTTTGAAATAATTAATATTTAAATAAAATATTATTATCAAATTAATTTTATGAATAATAAATTGTTATATAATTTTTATGAATTCAAATGTTATTTTTATTAAGGTTTGAAAACTGTTTATGTCAAAACCTGTGAATTTTCAATAAATGTAGGTTTTCATTTTAAAAGTAAAAGTTCACATATTTAGAAAATTATTTATATAAAATGAATATTATTTTTGGAATCATGATGTCAAAATTATCCAACAGTGAATTTTTCATAATTTTCTAAGACAGTCGAATTTTTGGGTAAAAATTAAATACTGTATAAACAAAATATGTGTTTTATGACATCATAATGACCCAAAAATGATCCAATAAATACTATAATGGGTATTCCCGAACCAATATATGTTTTTCCATTAAAATAATTTGATTTTGGATTTTTTTACTTATTTTATAATTTCTTAGTGAATCCTCCAAAATGTATAATATATTTTATGATTTTAAATTCATTTCTTTAATAATGTGACTCACCTCCACATAATCAAGGCTAATATTTTAATATTTTTAGCAATTGGACTTATAATTTTTTTTGCTCCTCTTTGGAAAAAACCATGTGCGAAAACCGTGGGAAGGTTTTTGGTTTTGAATATTTAATTATATAGATTCCAAAACCTAAGTTTGTGAAATATTATAGAATTACCCTGGAAAATGAGCCTTAGAATAGTTAATGAGGAATATATAAGTGAATCCACAAGAACCAAGTTAAAATTTGGGTGTAGACATATTTCCAGGTTACTGTAGAAGTACTGTAACAGGTGCTCTAGTAGGTACTATAGCAGGAACTGTAGCAGGTACTGATCAGTACTATAGAATCCAGAACTATTCACCTTCGGGCCACCAGTTTGGGCTTAGAGTCCTTAAGGCATTCAGACCAACAAAGGCCTTTGGGTCAGTTAAGGTTTTCATGCCACCTCAAGGCCTTCGGGACACCTCATTTAGATCATGCAGTGCAGAAAAAACCAGAATGACCAAGGGAACTCACTCCAGATGAGGACTCAGAGAAGGAAATTTCACCAAAACAAATATATAAAAATATGGGAGAATGAGAGGGTATGTATATCGAGATAAGGACCATGACTGTGCACCTATTCACTGGTATTTCTAGCCAAACAAGTAATGAAAAGGTAGGAAGTTGACTTCAAGATCTAGACACTGGAGAAGAGACTTTCTAAGCAGTCATGTATGGGATGAATTCTTCTAAGGCCTTCGGGTCATGTAATATTATTAAGCCTACAAGCCTTGTAATGGTTCCCCCTCATCCCTTTAAAGGGGGGTTATCAAAAATCAATAAAAAATAAGGCCTTTGATCCATTCGTGCATAAAAAATTCCCCTCTCATTTCCTATATAAACTCACCCAATCTCCCACTTCTCTTCACTAAAAATACTTGGATCACATCCCTAATTTGTCCTCCCCTATCTAGAATCATCTAAAGGCACCCCAATATCTCAAGAATCCCCTCTTAAAACTTTTGAAGTCACACACTCAAGTAAGGTTTCATTATATTCTCATTTTTATCCAAGTTTACTTATATTGTTAAGACCTTTTATTTACATTTACAAATGATGGGGTATGTTTTCGAAACTCCCCCATATTGTCCTTATTATGTTTGTATGATGGGATACCTCTTTCTCTCTCATTAATCCCTCCCATGTACACCCGTTACCATGCCTAAATTTCGTAAGAGTAATTCCATTTGTCCTCTTTCTTCAAGTTTCTTTATTATGTTATGCCTTCTATTTCCAAATTCATTATGTTGGGACAATATCTATATGACCCCATTATTGTCCATTTAATTTATATATGATGAGAGACCCCTTATCTCTCATCAAACATTTTTATGAATTTTTATGTCACGTCGTTAGGCTACTGAAATTGCACCACGATTTTCAATACCAAAATCATCATATAGTGAATACCATACCCATTTGTCTATCAAGGGTATTCACCTTTATAAACATATAATTATTTATTATATAATTTCATATAGGTATTCCATATTCCTTTATCATGGAATAAATTATTATGTTGAATGAATCCATGTTATATGATCTATGTGGCACACTTAAGCATGAGATTGTAATGATTATGAAGGGTACACCCTAATTGTGATACAATGCCTTAGGTAATGTTTATTATCATGATATGTCATGTTGGGATAGGGGTTTACCTAATTACTTTTAGGAATTTTTTCCACCATGTAGGGACAAGGCTTTACCTGATTCCTTTATGTTAATTATATAGTGTTTTAAATTTTTTCCACATTTCTATGTTATGATGATCATGTTATATCATACCTTTATGTTCATATTTATATTATGGTCTATTAATATGTCTATTACCTAACATGTATTGTATTCTTCATGTTATTCCTTGTTTACTCACTTACTAGGCTTTATAGCTCACCCTTTTCTTATGTTTTTCCTCAGATTATCCCATGCAATGATAAATATAAAGGAATGTTGTGGTCATGTAAAATAAGTTTTGAATAAGGATGTTGTATTTTATGCCTTAAGTTGTCACATAATGTTCTTAAGCCCCAAAAAACTATATCTATCGATCTTCTAGGTTTTATTAAGTGCAATATAATGTAATAAATCATGTTTAATTGTGTAATAAAGAACATGGTCATTATAATTTGTATCAGAGGATAGGTTTAGTTATTTTTGGGATTAGGGTTATAAAAATCTAGTGAAAGATTTAAGGATAAGACTGATTATAAGAAAATAATACCTAAATTTTTGGTGAGTATATAGTAAGTGGTTTATCAATAAAATACATCCCTATCTACATACGAACAATTAGAGGTGGCTCTCGCACAAATGTATCTATGGGTAAAACCCAAAAACACCACTTTGAGCTAGTCTCGAATGAGAACTGGTACACAACAATGGACCTTGCTTCACTCTTGGTTTGACACTCCCGGAGGATATGCTTTGGTAAATTCATAATATTAGTATGAACCATTATTAAGGGAATAAAAAAATGCTCCTAAGAATATATGTTAGGAATTAGATCATGAATAACTTAGATCAGAGCCTATAAATTCATAAGTTAATGAGATAAATGTAATTTATAAGTTATCCCTTTAATGTCATTGGATTCTTCTTTAAGGGTTTAATAGTTTAAGATAATTATCCCTAAGTATATGTTGAATAGAGTAGAACCAGAATCAAAAAGTGAATGGTAGGGTTATTATCCATAGTTATATGAATTATTTTATATCTCGAATGTTTAGTAGAACAATCCAAACACCACCAAAAATCTTGGAAGTAGAGATGTCAGTGAGAATAGAAAATGGGGAAATTATTGCATCTGATGAATATAACTCCTCCCCTGTCACAATTTGTAGATTAAACTTCTGGGTGAACCTCAGCATACCCCCAATAGTGTAATTTTATGAAATTATTGGCATAGATTGTCTTTCCCTATACAGAACCAACATAAATTTCTATGAGAGGGAAATCACTCTCCATATGGAGAATTGACCCCCGATTATATACAAGTGCAAGGAGGAGGATGGATCTTCTTTATCCTCATAATCTCAAGGATGGATATTAATTCCCTATTAGCATGAATATATTTCTCACATGATTGAGTCTAATGAAGGAACCATCCAAATACATGCCTATTGTGAGGGAATTTGATAATGTGTTTCTCAAGGAATTTCCGGGTATTCCTCTTAGAAGAGATGTTGAATTCTCAATTAATATTATACCTGAAGAATTTACAATATCCAATAGTTTATATAGAATGGATATTGTGAATCTTGATGAGATAAAGAAACAAATATAGAAGAATATGTATAAAGGGTTTATACGCCCAAGTGATTCACTATGGGGTGCACCGGTCCTCTTCATCAAGAATAAGGATGGGTCAATGAACCTTTGCATTGATTATCGTGAGTTCAAAAAAATCACAATAAAGAACAAGTATCCTTTTACAAAAATTGATGAATTTTTCGATTATCTATGTGGAGAACAATACTTCTCTAAGGTGGATATGGATTTAGGATATTTCCAAGTAAGGGTAAAGATGGAGGATATCCCTAAGACTACTTTTTGTACAAGGTACGAGCACTATGAATTCATAATAATTCATTTCAGACTCACTAATTCTCCAATAATCTTCATGGACATGATGAATATAGTCTTTATAGATTACCTCTAAAAATTTGTGGTAGTCTTTATATACAATATCTAATATACTCCAAAACCAAGGAGGGGCATGAGGAGCATCTAAGCACTGTACTAGAGACCTTGCGAAAGGAGAATATCTATGAAAAGTACATCAAGTGTGAGTTTTGTTTGAAGGAAGTCTCATTCTTGGGGCATATCATCATAAGAAATGGGATATCTGTGGAACCCTCCTAGACAAATGCAATTGAGGGATGCCCGAGTCCAATATCTGTGATGAATATCTGTAGATTCCTTGGGTAAGTAGGATATTATCGCCGATTTGTGAGAAATTTCTCAAGTTTTTCAAAACCTATTACCAAGATAACTCATAAGGGAGTCAAGTCTTATTGGAATGATGAATGTGAAGATAGATTCATGGTGTTAAAAAGGAGGCTTATCACTGCGCCCATTCTCACACTATCCACAATTGGATAACTTTTCGTGGTATTTAATGATGATTCAAAGAAGGTCTTGGGATGTGTATTGATGGAAAATGAAAAAGTCATTGCCTATGCTTCAAGGAAATTGAAAGTTCCTGGGAAAAACTATCCAACACATGATCTGGAGTTGTATGTAGTGATATTTACTTTAAAAATTTAGAGACATTACCTATTTTGTGAAAAGTGTGAAATATATACGGATAACAAAAGCCTCAAGTATATATTCATATAGAAAGAGTTGAATATGTGACAACAAATATGGTTAGAGATGTTCAAAGACTATGACTTATCAATTCACTAGCATCCAAGGAAAGAAAATAAAGTGGAAGATGATCTAAGTAGAAAGGATCCAAATTTTTTTTCATTGATGAGAATTAAAAAGGAGCCAATATTCTTAGATTTGATGAAGATGGACATGGGAATCATAAAGAAGAGAACATCGTCAATCCTTTAACAAATGATTGCTTAACTGTATCTTTTAGAAATGTTAAAGGATGCTCAAAAGGATGATGTGGGAATTCAGAAGAAAGTGGAAACTATCATAAAAGGGAAATACTCAGAGTTTAATGTTAATGAATAAGGAATTGTGAGATTTTGGTCAAGACTATGTGTTCCATCAAATCCGATGTTAAAGAAAGAAATTTTGGATGATGCACATAGTTCAAATTTATCCATTCACCCACTAAACACAAAGATGTATTGAGATATCTGAGAGTATTATTTGTGGGATAACATGAAGAAGAATATTGCTAAATATACATCAAGGTTCCTAGTTTGTCAGCAAGTTAAGGATGAGAGTCAGAAGTCTAAAGGGATGATGCAACTATTACCCATACCAACATGAAAATGGGAAAACATCACCATAGACTTTGTCCCTATACTTCCGAATACATCCAAATAAAACAATTCTATTTTGGTTGTTGTGGATAATCTTAAAAACACTACACACTTCATTAAAATTTTGGATGATTTCTCATTGAATCAACTAGTACGAATATAAATCAGAGAATTGGTAAGGGTACATGGTGTACCACTATCTATTGTATCCAATCGAGATCCAAGATTCACCTCTAAGCTATGGAAGAGTCTCCAAAACACTCTAAATACTAAGCTAAAATTCAGTATGACTTATCATCCTCAAATTGATGGCCAATATGAGTAGACTATCCAAACACTTTAAGACATGTTGAGAGCATGCTAAATGGACTTGAAAGGAGGATGGAATTAACATCTTCGTCTGGTTGAGTTTTCTTACAATAAAAGTTTCCACTCAAGCATGCAAATGGCTCCTTATGAAGCCCTTTATGGGAAGAGGTGTAGAACACTGACATGTTCAGATGAAATTGGGGAGTGATAACTTGTAGGCCCAAAAATGGTAGAAGAAATTGTTGAGAATGTTAAGACCATCCAACAGCACATTAAAACTGCTCAGAGTCAACAAAAGAGCTATGCTGAAAATCGTCGATTAGACCTAGAGTTTGATGTTGGAGATATATTTTTCCACTGCATATCTCCATGTAAGAGAGTGATGAGATTTGTGAATAAGGTAAATCTTAGTCTAAGGTACATCGGCCCTTTTGAGATCCTTGATTGCATTGGAGTAGTGGCCTATCAACTAGCTCTCCCACCAAACCTGTCTCATTTACCTGATGCATTCCATGTATCACTATTGAGGAAGTACATACCTGACCCATCACATGTACTCAATCTAGAGGTGGTACCATTAGATAATGACCTCTCCTATGAAGATAATCTGATCAAGATATTAGATCATAGAGAAAAATTTCTATGAAATAAGACAATGCCCCTCATCACGGTATTGTGGAGAAACCACAAGTTTGAAGAAGCAATGTGGGAACTGGAGGAATTAATGAGGCAGAGTTACCCTCATCAGTTTTAGTGTGGGAAAATGGAATTTTGAGGGGGAAATTTATTAAGAAGGGAATGTTTTAATGACCCGATCATTTATGAATAAAATTCCCTTTATTTTAATATATTATGGATATAGAAAACACATGAACTATTTATTATTATTATTATTGTGTTTAAATGAACATTAAGTATCATTACCGTTTATAATATATCCATTGAACATTGATCACACTATTGATATAAATATAAGGTTTTTTAAAAAAAATCCTTTCGACAGAGACAAAGAAGAGGATTGCCTCATCCATTAGAATTGAGCCGTACGAAGCTCATTTGTCATATCTTGGAAAGGAGGTAGCGTCACTGGGATTCACTCTTGAACAATCCCAATCCAAGCTTTAATAAATTAATCTTTAATGGAATCACCTATGGGAGAAGTTCCGGTTAATAGAGATTACCACCCGGGCGATGTTATCCGAGATGCCCTAAGAGTCTATCACCATCGCACACCTTACCCTTAGGTCTTATATGGATGTTATAAGGGGTTATTTAACAATTTATTAGTTAATTATTGTGTAATACCTTTCTACAAATAAAATTCTTATTCCATTAATTCCTTTATGAGAATAGTATTTCTTAAAAAAAATGATGAATTTGATAAATAGATTTTTTGAGTAAAAAAGGTAATTTTTGAGAAATATATATATTATTATATTAAACTAAATTTTTTATTAATAATATCATAAAACAAATTCTTATAAATGATTATTATATCAGTTCCTTATCTAAAAATGATTTGGTAATCAGTTTGATAAGAGTTATATTTCTTTATACGATAAAACATAAAGTGTATTTTTAAGGAATTTATTTTAAGGAATTAATGAATTTTTTAAATAATTAATATTTTAATAAAATATTATTATCAAATTACTTTTATGAATAATAAATTAGTATATAATTTTTATGAATTCATATTTAATTTTTATTAAGGTTTGAAAACTGTTTTTTTTCAAAACCCGTGAATTTTCAATAAAAGTTAGTTTTCATTTTAAAACTGAAAATTCACATATTTTGATTTTTTTAGATAAAATTAAATTTTTTTTTGGAATCATGAAATAAAAATTATCCAATGTTTAATTTTTCAAAATTTTCTAAGATAGTCAAATTTTTGGGTAAAAATTAAATACCATATAAACAAAATATGTTTTTTATGACATCATAATGACCCCAAAATGATGTAATAAATACTATAATGCGTATTATAGGACCAATATATGTTTTATAATTAATATAATGTAATTTTAGATTTGTTTTAATTATTTTATAAAGCCTTAGTGAATCCTCCAAAATGTATAATATATTCTATGATTTTAAATTCATTTCTTTAATAATGTGACTCACCTCCACATAAGAAAGAATAATATTTTAATATGTTAGACCATTTTTCTTATAAAATAATTTTTTCCACTCATATTTTTAAAATATCATAGTCAAAAACCATGATAATGTTTGTGGTTTTGAATATTTAATTATATAGATTAGAAAACCTAAGTTTGTGAAATATTAAATAATTCCCCTCTCATTTCCTATATAAACCCACCCAGATCCCACTTATATTCAATAAAAATCCTTTTAAAACTTTCCTACTCTGTCCTCCCCTATCTAGAATCCTCCCAAGGTTCCCCAAGATCTTAATAATCCCCTCTTCAAGCTTTTGAAGTCACACACTCAGGTAAGGGTTCCTTCTATTCTCATTTTTATCCAAGTTTCCTTATATTGTTACACCCTTTTATATTTATTTAAAAATGAAGGGGTATGTTTTTTAACCTTACCAATACTTCCCTTATTATTTTTTTATGATGGGATACCTCTTTATCTATCATTAATTCCTCCCATGTACACTCGTTACCATGATGAAATTTTTTAAGAGTTATTCCATTTCTCCTCTTTCTTCAAGTTTCTTTATTACGTTACACCTTATATTTTGAAATTACTTATGTTGGAAATGTATCTATATGAAACCCTTACTATCCATTTCATTTATATATGATGATATACCCCTTCTCTCTCATCAACCAATTTTATGAATATTTATGTCACCTTGTTAAGCTGCCGAAATTGCACCGCGATTTTCCATACCAAAATCATCTTATAGTGAATACCATGCCCATTTCTCTATAAAGGGTATTAAACTTTATGAACATATAATTATTAATTATAGAATTTCATGTATGTATTCCACATTACTTTACCGTGTAATAAATGGTGATGTTTAATAAATCCATATTATATGATCTATGTGGCACACTTAAGCATGAGATTAAAATGATTATGAAGGGTGCGCCCTGATATCACTCCAATGAATTAGGTAATGTTTAGTATCATGATACTTCATGTTGGGACATTGGTTTACCTAATTACTTTTAGGACATTTTTCCACCATGTTGGGATATGGGTTTACCTGATTCTTATATGTTAACGATGCAATGTTTTAAGTTGTTTCCACATTTCCCTGTTATGATGATCATGTTATATTGTGACTTTATGTTAGTGTTTATCTTATGATCCATTGATATGTATATTAATACATGTTATTCATTGTTTACTCCCTTACTGGACTTTATATCTCACCATTTTCTTATGTATATCTTCAGGTTATGCAATAAAATGCTAAGTACGAAAGAATGTTATGGTCATGTAAAAGAAGTTTTCAATAAATATGTTGTATGTTATGTATTAAGTTGTCATGTAATGTTTCTAAACCCAAAAAAAACTAGAACTATTGATTTTATGGGTCTTATTAAGTGAAAGTTTATGTAATAAATCATGTTTAAATGTGTAATAAAGAACATGGTCTTTATAGTCGTGATGCTTCTATTATTGTATTCATGAAACTCATGACTTTACCATTTTCATGTAGTGTTTATTATAGAAAACAACCCTTCGTGATACTATCCTCTTTCTCTGAATTTTTTACCCCAAAAAATTTGGCAAACATGGGGAAATAATGTCATCTTTAACACTATTGTCAACTTGAACTGTAAGATCCAATTTCTTTCAAACTCCCTGATATTCCATGTGTAGGATTGACAAAAAACACAAACCACACTCCATTTTCAGAAATGAACAACCTTGGTTCCAACATTCAGGCCTTAAAAACCATCTATAAATAAGTCCTTGGGTCAATCAAAAACCCAAATTAGGTTCCAATATCATAAATTCAAGTCGGCCTGCTCACCAAACTCAAAATTAAAAAAAGTTGAAGATTTTAGGCCTACTTAAAAACCCATGACATTATAATCTCCCCACATTAACATATATCATCCCTAAGATATCAATATTTACCTAAATATGGAACTAAACATACCTATATAATTTATATCACCCTAGTCTACCGTGACCATTAATTCATAGGTAAACTTCATTAGAGGTTCTCCCCACCTTAGGGTTACCTAATCAGTTACTTCCCAACCCAAAATAAAACATCTGTTGGTCCATCGACCATCCAAAGACTCAAAAGTACTCCCATGAAGTACCATCACTTATCCACCTCATAAGTTACTCAAATACTACATGTGTCATACCTGACACTCATCAATCCCTACATCTCATCAGATAGACATATGTACCTTCTCCATACTTGATACTCATCAAACATTACACCTCATTAGGTTCCAATAGATCCTGAATTTCAATAGATTCCAAATAACCCTACATCATATATTCATATGCATTCTCATCAAAATATCAGTGCCTATGCACCTCATATCAAATTCGCATCACATTAATGCCCAGATGCCTATGCAATTCATATATATATATATATATATTCATCACATCAATTACCACATAATTTCTCAGTTCTAATGAACCTCATATATATATATATATATATATATCACACATCATTTTTTATGAAAACCTACTAACCGACACCTAGTTAGTTAAAAAATAGTACATATGAACTTCGTTCATCAAAACTATCCAAATCCAAATAAAAAAACCTGGTCATGACCATAATCACAACATACCTCTAACTATAGTCAAATCCCTAGAATGATCTACATTTGAAATATCCATTACATGAAATTGGCCTGAAACCTGACTACCTGAGGCCTAGCCTCCCAAAAGAACTACACCAGCTACTGGCCAATGAGCCCACTACTTGGTCCCACTGGCTCTACCAAGACCTCTGCGTGTAGTTGAATCCTAGATACAAGCTTCTAGTACTACTCTTGGTCTAACCATAGATCTATGAGTCTCCCCTAGTCCCTGAATTCCAGATTTTTGAGAAGTATTCCTGAAGAACCTCTCTAAATGTACTATCTAGTCACATAATCAACACTCCTTTGGAACCCGAGCACAATGGGTCTAAACATGCTCTGGATTCCCACACCAGAATAAAATTTCTTTATAACCACTCCTTAGTAGTCTACATGAGTCTCTATCCTGACTAACCTACTATGAAGTATTATTCCATCGATTCCTGCTACTAGAAGTATCATCACCTAACTCACTTGATGATTTTACCTGGCTCGAATATAATCGGTCCATTAAGTTCCCCTGATTATCCTCACATGGTTGACTGGATCAAAAAAGTATGTTATCATGAAAATATTAATATATAACTTGATAGAATTACATAATCCATCTTCATATAATTGCACCACGGAGATTTAATTCCCCAACATATTAGGTGAAAATCTAGATAGGTCTGTGAAATTCGCTGCATAATCCATGATAGAAGTATCCCCCTTGTTGGAGATTAATGAACTAACATGCTTAGTCCACCCTTGATATCTCCAAAAAGAAGTTCTCAAAGAACCGTGAATCAAAATCCTTTCAATCGAGTCCCTCATGTATGCCCACCTTTACCTGTACATCCCACAATTTCTTTTGTCGATGCTATGAGCATGTATGTCACCAGCTTCACCCTCCAGCATGGGAGAGTCATGAGATGGTCAAAGATCATTTAAACTGACTCTATATAGTTCTCTACAACATGAGTTCAACCTTTAACCTAAAATTGCAGTTGGTATTATAATATCCCGTTTTTTACAATGATAATAAAACCCTATTTTGATAAATTATTAATATCTTAAGTGGTAAAAAATGATTTATCTGTGAAATAAATTAATAATGTGTTAAATACTGTTCATAAAAGAAAAATCCCAGTTAAAACTTTGAAATATTCAATGGAATATTTTTAGAGTTAGAAATTAAGTTAGTGCGATATTCTGAGGCCTGCAAATCCTTGAAAAAGACTGAAGAAAAATATTAAATATGTTATATTAAGCACACACAATTTTTTCAAAAAACAAAAAAGAATAAATCCAAAATGGCTCATCATATGAAAAATATGAGACCGCCTATAGGCCAGAGATGTGGTGTTTACCTTTTTCACGGTATAACATTTGTACAATTCAAAAGTTTGGACGTCTTTCTCATGAAAATAAACATTTTAATATTTCATTAATTTTTAATATATTTTTTTAATATTAAATAATTAACATCTCTCAAACAGTGTGCCATATGAGAAAAAAGATACCTTCATTTGGTCTGGAACAGGGTGTTTACCTTAGGAAGGGTATAATTTTTATGCGTAATAGGCTTTTGGTGTAATTTAATTTTTAAGTTAAATAATTAATTTTATTAATATAATGATAAATCCAAATTTATTAAAATTAAATGGAAAATAATTTTTTAGGTATCTTCTTATTCAATGGGCCTTCCACTATTGATGATGACTAGAGTATTTTAAATATCCATTTTAATGCATTTGGAACTAATTAAAAATAGGTAATGCCTTATTAAGGGAAAATCAACAACTCTGTATTGATTGCTAGGTTGAATAAAAGTTTGAAATCGAGTATTTAAATTCATGAATTTATTAACCGGTAACATGAGGTTTTCTTTTTAACAAAACTAATCATTGTGATTCATGGTGGATTGGATCAAGTGAAAAGGACCTCATACTCCCTTGCCTCATTTGGATTGCTGATTTGTAGTTAGATCTTTATACGCGGTGACCTCCTCCTCCTCCTCCACCTTGGTGGGCCTCGTTGAAAGTTTGTTCTTTATTTTATTTTATTTTAATTAATTTTTTTTCTCTTTCTTATTCCTTATTCATTTATTTAATATAAAAAGTTAAAAAATGAAATAAAATAAAATAAAATAAGAATTGTATCCTTAAAAAAATGAAAAACCCTAAAATTATCAATTGATAATTTTAATTAGACCATCAAGGGATAATTTTTAAATAAATTTTCAAAATATGATAAAACCAAGATTTATCCATACAATAGTTCTTAAACAGATTAACAAAGTATAGTTACACAAATTATCAGATGATAGATAAAGAATTATCAAATGATAATTATATCAAATATCGGAGGGTATATATATAAAGAAATTATCAAAAGATAAATATTGTGAATTTATCAAAAGATAATTATTATGAATTATCGAATGATAAGTGAAATGAATTATCAAAGATCAATTACATGAAAATATAAAAGATAATTTTTACCCAAATTATTAGAGTATAATGATGAAGAATTATCAAGTGATAATTTCAACAAATTATCAACGAATAACTGCCCTAAATTATCAAAGGATAATTGTGGAAACCAATTATCATAAGATAATTGTGAAATGATAATTTTAAGAAATAATTTTAAGAAATAAATATTAAAATATAATTATACAAATTATTTTAGGATAATTATAAGGTAATTATCATGTGACAATATTATCAAAATTATCATAGAATAATTATGTGTATTGTCAAAGGATAATTATAAGGTAATTATTATTTGACAATATTATCAAAATTATCATAGAATAATTATGTGTACTGTGAAATTATAATTATTATAATTATAAAATTATAATTTAAAAAATTACCAAAGAGAGATAAAATATTATCATATGTAATATTTTAATTGATAATTTGAAAATTATCCAAGAGAGATAGAATATTATCACATTTAATATTTTAATTGATAATTTGAAAACTATCTAGGAGAGAGAATGTATCATCACATGTGATATTTTATTTCTTTTAAAAAGAAAATATATTTTTTTGGTTCTAGGAAACCCTTGATATACCTCGATCATCAGAGTGTTGATAACTCAAGACTTTGATGTGTCGCCTTTGAAAATAATAAAACTATAAAGAGGTTTTTCTTCCAATTTTTGAGGTAGGAAGTTCTTTATCTCTTAGGCTCTCGTTTAAACATTTTTTTTCTATATTTGATTTATTTGTTGGATTATTTGAGCTTATGATTGATTGATATTGCATGTGAGTGTGTGTGTAGCCCATGAGACCTGTTGTAATTCCATGAGTGATATTAGTGTAGCCTTTTCCATGTTTGATTATTATCGTATGATGTTATGTTTTCTTATTTATTTATCATGATGATATATTATGATATTATAGTAATTTTATGCTATATCATGTATGTATGTTGCTTTGCTTTAGAGGTAGCATTCTTGTTTCTCAAAATATGTGGACCATAACGACATGTTTACCCTTTAGAGGGGGAGCACACTCGATTTTCATTATTTTACAATTATGGACCTAATAACAGGGTAGAGATAAAATAGAATTACATGTTGAATATGTACTTGATTCCTAAGTATCAATATGGTAAATTCCTAGTTGATTTGCAAGGAGTTCACTTGATTCTTGGTTGATTCGAGAGCAGCGTACTCGATGCCCATTTGATTCGCGAGTGGCATAATCGATTACGAGTTGATTTTCAAGAACTATTCCATACTTGAGGTTAGTGATATGATGATCAAGGATTAGTGTTGATGATGTACTCAAGGAACTGAAATCTAAGTGTTGGGTTTCTCAATGTCTAGTTGATTTGAGTGTAGTGAACTTGATGCCTAGTTGATACGTGAGCAGTATGATTGATGCTAAGTTGATTTGTGAGTGGGAAACTCTATGCGTAAATGCTAAATAAAATGATATACTTGAGGCCTAGGGTGAATTGAGTTTCATGTAAACATGATATCATGTGGTTTTTAGGCAATAATGTACTAGTCTAGTGACTAGTTTGGTTAATAACAGTTTTTCTGAGAGATAGATTATGAGAACCATGCACAAGTACATTCAGATATGGATTCCATGCACCATGCACTGGTCCATGCTCCTTGAAAAAATTCCATGATTATTTTCTGGCATGGAGTTGAAGCAGGTATGACTAGGGGTTTGTGGTATCTTGGTTAATGTACCACCACTTAGTTTTGATTTATATGTTAGGTATTAATTATTATTATGGCATACACTTGTATACTTGAGGACACGAGGTAAGGATGCATTGGTGGTGTCCAACTGAGTCTTGTACTCACACCCTACTCAGGTATTTCAGTGTGGTTGTAGATTTTATGACCACAAATCTGATAAAGGGAAAAGGCCATATGGTGGACGGTTAAGAAATGAAGCATGGAGCTAGATAGGACTAGGAAAAATACTGGAGTACCCCACATGTGGATGTTTATTTACTCTTATCTTATATTTTTCTACTAATTTGTACCCTGAACAGGCTTACAACTTTGTGAGCTCTTATATGTATGTCATTATTCTGTTTCCCCAATTACTCTAATTGTTTATTATTTAGTTTATTCTTTATTATCAATCTTATGAAATGATACAGAGGGTATAGTCTCCCCAAGGTTTCACTTGAGACCCTCACTGCTAGTAATAAAACTCTTGCATACGAGGAGACATAAATGAGGTCATGTAGCATTTCTGGCTAGGACCTGGGGGTTCAGGTCGGGATGTTATAGATACTGAGACTAGAAATCCTGAATTAGGTACTCTATAGATGGATCAACTCCCTATTCACCCTTATCGATACCCTGTATGACCCGAACTAGGTTTTCACTGAGGTTCTCATCCAGCCAGGGCCCAAAGTCTTCCATATACGATCATACTTCCTATATTAGAATCCTATACATGTGGATCATGATCATCCCGACCCTTATGGGCCTCATTTTGTGCCTGCTCATGTGGAACTATATCACCACCCTTATGATTCTCCAACAGAGGCCATCTGTGTGAAATCCCATTGAATTCCAATCACAATGGTCAAATAGACATAATAGTATACATATAAATAGTGCAGATAGGTAAAGCTATAATAGGTAGTGGATATCACCACCCTTACATTCCCCTATCACACCATGTTGTATGAAATTTTGACTCAAGGACCCTTTCCTACCCATACTAGGGTTAGATATCACATATCACCTAGGATCATGCCCCGCTTCCTACCTACATCAAAGTCAGGCATCACATATCATCATGTATCAATCCAGGGTAATTGAGTAGAATTCTACCAAAGATGCTATACAAGAAAAATATGTTTAGCTTATTTATTAAAACTTTAAAAAACTCACCCCTATCATCATCCATTCCTACTCATATAATATTCAGAACCATATATCACATACATATATAATCACATATCATCACATACATATATCTTTGGAACCACATGCCTGGTTTCACTGAGTAGAATGGAACCAAAAGAGGTTAATAATGATAACACTGTTTAGCTTCTTTGTTGACAATTTAAATAGCCCAACCCCTCTTATCACAATCCTGGTTCCTAATGAAAATACCCAGAAAAACAAATCATTCAAGACTAAGTGTTTATCATGATGCCTAATCAAACCTCCCTCACCATACCATGCTAAGTGTTAAAATTATATAATAGATAACCATCACATCCAAGTGAACCACTCAAGGTAGAAATAAAATCAAATATAATAGATAAAAATAGAGCATCAATTTCTCACCCCTGGAAACTTGGTTTGTCACCCCCCCGTGAATGGGGCTGTAGGCACCCAAACATGAGATCTATTCCTAGTTCCGACTACATCCTAGTATTTAGTATACCATAACCAAAATTGTAAGACCAAAAATAAAAAGAAAACTACCTTCAATACCATTATTATCTAGTCAAACACTGCTACTAAATCCTAGAGAAGAAAACAGCTCTGATACCATTTATAGCACCCCTACCTGGATTCCACTTCAAATGATACACTAGGCTGGTTGACCACTGGGCCTTAGGTGAACCTACTCATATACCAAAGGCTAATGACTATCAGTGAGATTATGAGAGGTGATAGTTAGAGACTATACTCTGTGGTCATGATAATAATAATGGTATATATATATATAAATAAAATAAAACCATAAATCAAGGAAATAAACACAAATCAGTGGAAGAATATATAAATAAAAAGTGGGAAATAATAATATTTGTATACAAAACATATCATATCCGGTCATACTAACAATAGATAAAAAAATAAGGTTTTTTGTATCCAACCATCAGTCCATACATATATAAGCATGTTGAAAAAAAGGAAAATCCAACTGATGGAGAGGAACCACCATGGTCCACTATTATCCACCCCATGAAAAAAATATGAATCAATAATTAAGGTCTCGATCCCGAGCCTAATCCCTTACCTGATCATAGAGACATAAAGTAAACATGCATCCTTAAGGTCCTATGTAGGGCATGATAATAAACTTAGTAGGACATCTCCAATACATGTTTGTATTAAATCCCTGATTATTCATGTTTTTTAAATAGAAATAAAAGGAAGCACATGAATATTTAATAAAATGCCCACTTACCTTATGCTCAAAATCTACAAGGAAGTGATCACATGCTTCATCCATCACCAAAAATCTATTATTATGTTCCCCTAATTATATATATGGAATACAAAACTTATCTACATATATCTAATTATAGTGGAGAGGATCCATGGATTAGAGCTCAGGGAATCCCCTAAAAAAGTCATCCCAAGTGAACACTATGGTTCAACCAATAATCATGCCACTTGTAACCTCATACCATCAATAAAATACCCGATGTCCATGTAGTATACCCAAACAATAACTACCTATTCCCTCATACATGAGCTTAGATAATCACCATCAGCTCAAAGCCTGACTTCCTGAGGCACAATGATGTCTATCTTCTAAATAATAATCACTATCTACTAAAAAAACCAGCATATCAAGGAATAGTGATATCTATCCTCCCAATATCCTTCCCCACAGGATAAGTATCACAGTGTGCCTCATCCCCCAACCGATGGTTTCAACACCATAAACCGATGGTCTATTACCACCCATATTAATTTCTATAGTAATAACCCCCAAATATAACCGATGTTCAACACCATCACCTAAGAAACATAGTCTATGGGGTCCCCCACCCACATTGAGTGGTCAACACCACCTCATCTAAGTCTTTTCTATGTGCATAGGACTCCAAGTATACGTCAGCTAACAAATGGTGAGAGGAAATCACTAAACAACCTAAGCCATATCATCTAAAATCTTATGTCCTTATGGCCAAGTCACTAAATCATGATGGTCAACACCATCTCAAATCATACGACCATGACACAATCTTAACAAATTCATCATCTCGATTTTATGACCATATCACCCCAACCTATATCAACATCACCCATATAACTCGAGCCTCACACAACCTGACAAAACTTTTCACCTCATTCCAGGTGATCATCATAA
This sequence comes from Viscum album, assembly GCA_963277665.1. Taxonomy (NCBI): domain Eukaryota; kingdom Viridiplantae; phylum Streptophyta; class Magnoliopsida; order Santalales; family Viscaceae; genus Viscum; species Viscum album. The sequence goes on along the minus strand of OY728141.1, from coordinate 1,582,110,046 downwards.
ACTCAATCCTCAATCCATTCCCATCGTAATCCCATGGAACCAAGAAATTAAAACAAACAATTCAATTTAAATTAAAATACATACCTAGCCTAAACTACCCAAGTGGTCAAAATCCACCTCACCAGGCTTATCATATAAAATCATGGTATTTGGAATTCTTATATGCATCCCTCAATATTAATTAATTAATTAATTAAAATACTGGTATCAATTTATTAAGGGTATATCTCAGTCCAACCATATGGATTATATCAAACACACCCCTAGAACAACTGAAAAATTAAAGAGAAAGATAGAAACCACCTACCATGTACTTTTAGGTGATCACTTGTCTGATATTGTCCTCTAACTCGAGACAAATCATAAGATTTTTTTAGAAAAACAACATAACAATAGGGTAAAAATGATCACATGGATTTATCATTGCATGTGGTGAGGTAAATAAAGAAAAGTGGATAGTAGATTGAAGGTCTTACCAAGATGAATCCATAGCCACCAATGGATTAAAGATTAGAGCTTAGATAGATAACTGGGATCAAAACCTAAGGGAGGAAGAAAGGGAGAGATTTCTTCTATATGTACGATGGAGAAAGAGGAAAAGAGGAGGAAAAAAATAAAGCAAGTAGAGGAAAATTCATAATTTCACCCAAATTAATAAGCTTCATGGTTTGGACTCATGATTTGGCTAACCATTCACCAATCATATGGTGCTCTCTTCCTAATAACCACACACACATTAACTATCCTCACAGTTTTCCAAACTATGCACAAACCATGAGAATAAGCTATATTAAAAACTAAAATGGTATTACATGACCATGCTCCCCCACCTTCATGGTTTTCCAAACCCTACTCAGTAAATATAATGGAATGAAAAATTTCTCCAGGGAGGTCTAGTAGGTTTTCTGAACCCTACGCCTCTTTTAGATCTTTCCTGGAACTGAGTTTCTGGGCCCCACCATGCTCAAAACTCACCCAGAAACTTTAGGAAGTTTTTGAGACTTGAAAAACATATAAAAAGGACTTGGGTCAATCAAACACCAATAATTAGGTTAGAAAGTCAAGAATTTAAGTTGGTCCACTCACCAAACTAAAAATTCAAACTAGTTGAGGATTTTTGACCCACTCAAAAACCTGAGATGTAACACATAAATTGAATGGTAATTATAAACAAGAAAAGTGATAATATTTAGTTGGTATAATGATATGATTAACATTAATGAAGGAAATGGGACAGAATTGGTAACCTTGAAATTGGTTAGTTATTTGATGACCAAGTGATTTAAGCCATATTTGATGAAGTTTATAGTCTTTTTTATTTTTAGAAATAGTTTGTGATTTTATTTGAGGGATAAGGGTTGTGTAAATTTTTGTAAGAATATAGGTTTTTTATATGAGGATAACTTAATAGTTATGGATACCGTCTTGGGTTTATATGTTTAAGGTTGATTATAAGGTCAAAAATCATAAATACCCCCTTTTAAATTTTAAGTGATGGGATTTTGAGGTGATTTGAAACTTTTACTAGGTTTTAGGAGGAATAATATATTAAGGTTTAAATAACCCTTTTGATTAGTATACGATTCAATGTTATGTTAATTATGTTCTATTATATATTGGGATATAGATAATCTTGATGGTCAAAAATTGATTCATTTATAAGGTGATATTTTTAAAGTTATTTATGTTGATGTTAAGGATTACTTTTCAGGTTAGTATATGACTTTTATTCATGATATTTTTGTAAAATTCACTATATTATTAGTTTTTATTATGATTTATCATGGAGATTAATGATATTTTAGGAGATTATTTAGAAATTTTCTTTTCATATATGTCCACATTTTAGCTTTCCACTAATTTTATCCTATTTGGAAACTGAGTTATGTGTTATTTCTAATAACCTTCATATTTTCCTTTCCCTATTTTCAAGAAATTTTTTTATTAACCCTTTTTATGATGTGGGAATTCAAAAAAGGAATTTTCAAATATAAAACCTTTTAATTTTACAAAAAATTTAAAATTGTGGGCATGAAATTTATTTAGAGTGGGGGGGGGGGATATAGTACCCTAAGGTTTTTTAAAATAATAAAACTTTTCTTTATAGAGTACAAGATTCGCAACACCGAGCTTAAACAAACCATGTAATATTATTATTTAAACATGAATTTTATAAACTAGATGTTAAATTGGAGGGTATTAATAGTATCAATTTCTCTATGAAATATATATAATGTTCATACACAATAAAAATGTATTGATTAATTCTTAGGACATAAGCACTAATTTTTCAGTAAACACATTTTATGCTTAAAAATATATTTTCTTTCAAAATAATTTTCATTTATATTTATATAAAAATAATATAATTAATATTTACAATTATATAAATTATATTTTAAAAAATTAACTTCTTTTTAGAAATCATCCTTCAAAATTTATCTTAGAGTAAATTTTTTAGGATTTTCTGAAAGGATTGATTTTTTTATGAATAATGAAAATAATGATTTTTATTGAGAAATATAATTTTTTTTCAAGAATTTTAAAAGTTATATTGTGTTTCAAAATGAATTAAGTGTAAATTTAGTTCTCTTATATTATTTATAATCCTATTAATTTCATTAGAATCAATTTTATGGTTGAATTTGGTATAAAAACATTGGTATAATATAAAATGATTTTTTTTTGATTTTTTCCGTTTTGTTTAACGTATTTATCATAAATTAATTTCTTACACTTTTTGAAATCAAATTTTAAAAAATATATTCAATATTTGTAATCAATAGGTCCAAATTTGGTAAATAGTTCCTTTTTATTTTAAGGAAATTTGAACAATAACAATGATAAATTTACCACCTCTGTAAAGGGTAAATCAATTAATTGAGGTTACAAATAATATGTTAAGGACTAAAAAATGACCCTAAAACTTGAATTTATCCAATTGGATAAAGGCAATTCAACCTTCATCACTTTAGTATTGAAATATAATTATAAAAGGGACACTTGTTGTAACACCTACCAGATCTCAGGTACACTTTAATTTAAGCTTAGTTTATCTTTGAAGTCGTTATAGAGGTTTTGGAGAAACATGGGTTGAAAATTGAGATTTTTAGAGAAGTAAATATAGCAGAATAGTTAGCACACAATTATTACTAACAATGCAGTATGGATCTATGTTTTAATAGTGGGGTTTTTCATAGTTTGAACATGGTTAAAGAAACCGTGAGACTCACCTGAGAAAATCATGCAGGGTCTTGGTGTTTGTCTAAGGGGGTTACATTGTTTGACCAAACCGTGAAGCTTGTCCTAGGAAACTATTAATATTGTATTTTAGATAGATAGTAGCTATGCATGGTTGGATCATAGTTTGTCTAACTGCGTGCTCTAACCATGTACGACACTCTGAGCCTTTTTAAAGCTGTTTTTACCCCTTTTACATTTGTCATTTTTATGCCTAATGACCCCATAATATCATTTTTGCTCAATATTATCCTTCCCCAGTTATCTAGATACTTCTTACTTGAGATTATTGGCAATTTCCATTCATTCTTGATAGATATCATCAAGGTATATTTCATTCTTGATTTAGTTTTTACTTTTCTTCATAGATCCTATCTAGATCTGTTATATTATTTTTTTGTGGAACCCAAGGGGGATGTGTATACTAGGTCTAAGTAGTTTTATAGAGTATTGATGTCTTTCTTATAGATCTATGATCATGAGGACCCAATTTACTCTTCCCCTATCTCTATTTTCAAAGGTGTTTATTCTACCTTAGTTCTTGAGGTAGGTGTCTCTTTACAAAGGGTTAATTCTATAAATTACTTATTATTATTGTAAATTCCTTCGGGTTATTAATTTAATTAAATTTATTTTTGATTATAATGTATTTTTTTGTAAATATGTAATGTTTTTAAAGGGTTTTGGATTTAAAAATGGTTTTTATACACCAAGTGTTTGAAAAATGCTTGAATGATGGATTTGGTTTAAAAAATGGGATTTCAATCTATGAAGAAGATTGAATTTTATTTGAAAATGTTTTATAAGTTGTGATAATTTAATTTTAAATGGTTTTGGAAAAATATAGAACATTGGGTAACCTTGGGTGTATCAGGAATAGACAAGTCACTCACAGTGTGTGTAATTCCACTTGATGTTTCTTTCACTTTTGTGTATGTAATTACACTAGTGGTTATATTGGTTTTATCCACTACATGACTATATTATAGATTTAATTTTTATTTCTAGTACATATACCCATAGGTTAGAACTCAAATAGTGTGATTTTTCATTTATAATTGTATTATTATATGATAAATTATGACATGGTTATTTTCTTACATGCTTTCACATGATGAATTGTGTCATGGTTATTTTATCACATTATTTCACATGATGGATTGTGTCATATATATATATATATATTCTTATTACTTTATATATTATACTTTACCTATTGATTGTATTGATTATTCTTTCATGATTATCACATGTACCTTTCATATTCCTTGTCTTGTGGATATGAAAAGTTTTTTAAAAAAAATGACTATTTAAAAATGTTTTTTATTTAATAAAAATATTTGTAAAATTTTGTTTTTTTAAAGCTAAAACTAATAAATTATTGATATTAGACTTTTTATAGATTTTTGGCTGCAATACTACTAGGATTTGTGCTCACACCCTACTTTTTCCTTTGGGTAGTTGCAGATGTTGTTTTGTAGGATTCAGGTAAAGGGAAGGGAATCATGTTGCATTTTAGTTTCTCTTTTTTTTTCTATGAGTTCGAAGTGGGATGGTTTATAGGTGATAGTTGGTCACATGGACACTTGTTGTTCTTTTCTTGACATATTTTTTTGGTTTATCCGGTTTGGCTTGGATTGTTTGTCACTTGGATTCTTGATCTCTTCTTCCATGTTGTACTCTGGTTGTTTGTCTTATTTTTTATATGCAATACTTGTTTTAGTTATCTGGTTGCACCACATTACATAGTGACAGGATGGTTTAGGTGGATTTTCTAGTTGGACTTTCTAGGTTCGCTACACTTTTCCATGAAAATGACCAATATAAAATTTAAAGAAATGAAAAATACAAAATCTCACTCTCTTTTAAAAACATCTTTGAGTTCATCTAGGGTCAAAAAAATATATGAATGAACATTAATGGTTATTTTTATCATAATGAAATTATTTTCATGATATTAATTAATTTATAATATTTAGTAATTATATAATTACCTTAAATTCGTACGCAAATCATACACAATATGTCTTCAATTAATATAAAAATAAAATAAATAATTTCGAAAATATTAAAATTAATATAATTTGGGTGAGTTACAATGTCCCAAAATTTATATAGATATATATTACATATTAGAGATGTGAGAAAAGTCAATATTCTAATTCTATCTTTGTGTTTGTGTCTTTAGAGTTAAATTAAATAAATGGTGTCAAACATGTGATTAATGATATTTTATGAAAATAAAATAATATTAAATTATTTAAAAATAATAATAAATCTTTAAATAGGACAAGGTGGATAATATATGGTCAAAAATCTCATACCTTGGCCAATTATAATATAGTTTTCAATTTATAAGGAAAATTATAACCCTTTAAGAGTGAAAAAGACAGTACCATAGTTTTAACTAAGGTGTTAAACCAAAAGATAAGGTTTTAAACAAATATTAAACCTTTCAAAATTTTATTTCTTGATGGTATTTTGACCTCATTTTATCCCACCTTTGAATCTATATCCATTTGAAAGCATTTCTCTTGATAATCTCTTTATTATATTTTATTCTTTTTATAAATCCAAAGTGCGTCCTCTCCCCCACTTATAAAATGACACTCATCCAATATATTATTTACACTACATTGAGCCTTTTAGATCAAAATACCATGCATAAATATCTTATAAATATACTTATCCACATTATAGTAGTGTTGGTCTTCCCAAAAGATAAACCCTAGAATTCTTAAGAGGAGATCTTGAGGAGTTCTTTCAAAGAAGAGGCAATCTCCCTAACTGATCACTTTATTTTTTACTTCTTCTTTTAACTCCTATAAATCCATGTTATTTATCATAGAATAATTAATTTATTATACTCAATATACTAAAATGTTATCATTATTATGAAATTATCACTATCTAAAAAGGCACAACTAGGGCCAATGTAATCACTGAGAGGGTGAGGGGAATGAATTAGTGATATCTTTCTCTTTTATGTTATCATACTTGTATAACAACATTCACATTCTCTTAAAGATTTACCAAATTTCTGAAAAAAATATTCACACATCCACAGGAATACAATTATTTACAAGGTTCACTACTCAATAAGAGTAGCTAGTCCTTGGAATGGTTTGGAAATAATCCAATACCACACAATCCACTATAAAAAAAATCTTTTTTTGTGGATATAATAATTAGTAAATACCCTTACACTTGTGTATAAATATGATAAATATAATAGTGCATTTGATTCTTCTAGAACGAATGATGTAAATAAGTTTTTATAACAAGTTTAGAAACCTTCACTAGTTGGTTACAAACATGTAACTTTTCTTCTTCAATAACTTCAAATTTTTTAATTATTCAACCAAATAATTCTTCACCTTATTACCTAGTAGTTGGTAGGAATTTTTTTGTACTTCAAAAAAAAGTCAGATCACTCACTAAAATTATTTATTCTAGAAACAATTCAGATTGTATTGTTTGGAAACAAGTTTGGTTCACTTATTTCTTTTTACGAATCTATCAGTCTGATTGCTCAGTCTGATAACTCATTCCAATTTGATAAAGCCTTACCACACCTTCTTCTGAACACTTCTTCTATTTAGAAAACGTTCTTTTTTAAATATTATATGAAAACCATCCTCTACCAATTTTTTCTATAAAACTCTAGTGCTCTCACTATCTACCACATGTTAATAGTACAAAAACTACATTGTACTTCCAATTCTATTTATGGGTTCCTTATAAGTGAAATATGTGGAAAACCAATTTCATTTTCTTTCTCAGAATAAATTTAGAAACTCAAATTTCAATTTCATATGAACTCTATTTTGAACTATTCTCAACACTTCTCAACTCTTATGGATTCTACTATAATCTTCTCTCTTTATTCAGAACAACATACATCACAACATAAACATCTCAAGATCTTAGTCCAAAATGTGATAGTTGAGAAAACTTATCACTCTGAAACTGTTTGTCATTTTTATTCACTTGATCTTATAGAGAACATGAAAAATAGAATACTTCCCATTCTGATGCTTTAAACCAACTAAAACTTCTTCTTCCATAAAATTCATCACAAATTCTATAGAATTTAGAACCCAATAGTCGTATGATGGAATATTCATCATTTTCCTACTTTTCAACTAAATTATTCATTTTTTAAATAGCTTCTCAAATCGATGAACGTACGTTCGATGAAGCTCATCATCTGATGAGTTATTCATGAAAAATGGGTCCGATGAATCAGTCTCTGATTCCCATAGGATGGATCATTGTCAAGTATTTTCTGATGCAACTTGACCTAATTAAAAATAAATAAAAAATTCCATAGAAAATAATAAAATTTGACTTCACACTCTAATGGTTATAATCATATGAAAATATATGTCTACATTGTGTAATTTCATCTGATTGATTGGTCACTTAAATCCTTCTGATTCACTGGTATCAAAAAATTCTATGTATAGTAACAATTCAGAGCTCTAATATATCTGATACAATTTATGTAGGTCTACATTATGACTTCGATAGAATTATGCATCAAATGTATTTTCCATGCTAATGAATTCTTTTATGGATTAGTGTCGAAACACTTTTGATGGATCGGTGTCAGAACCCTTCTGATAGATCAGTAGTTCACTTTTTTTCACTGGTCAGGTATAAACTACATCTTCTTTCTTACTACTCAACAGTTTTTTGATCACTCTATGGATCATTATGTTTGATAGATTGGACTGTTTGATGAATCAGTTGATCAAAACTTTTGCAAAACCACTGACTTATGTACACTTAAACTCTAAAATATTAGAAAACTTTTATATTTAGAACATCTAAAACTGATGATATACATCCAAAAGGCTTCAACTATAGAAAACCAAAAACTCATACTTATATCATGATCTATTTATGATATTGAGAACATTAATATCAAAAAATAATTATATAAATTAGAAATCCTTTTATCCCCCTTTCTTTAACAAATCTTATATCACAATTTTTCTGAAAACTCATGATATTGATAATTTTTTTCATAGAAAACCATCATTAATTTTTTTTTTCAAACATCTCAAAAGACATTATAAATTGATTTTTTTTCTAAATAAGTTACAACTTCTTTCTAAACAAAATATGAGTCTGAAACCCAGTTCACTCAGAAGATATCTTCAGAACAGAAACCTAATAATGATGAACTTTATTCAGAAACTGGCATCTGATATTATGATTCTAGTACTGTTTGTTTCAAATTCCAAATCCTCCAAAGTTAATTGATTTCATGAAATGAAAAAAATAAAAAACCATTTATCAACCACTTCCTCTATCAAATGAAAAAAACTTCCAGCCAAGTTGATCCAAAAAATCCCCCCTTTGGATTTTTTTATCAAACAAGTTTTATAAATCACTAAAACTTTTTCACTCAATCTATGGATAACTAATCAAAAATTTTGATACTATGTGAGTGAATACATTATAAGAAGTAAGAATCATTGATAAAAAACCATGTTGTCTGTAATTAGTGACTTAAGAACTTTTATTTGAACTTGAAACTCTTAATCTTTTCATATATTCTTTAAATTATTTATAGATTTTAAATTTACCTATAAACATGGTTCCTACACCCACTTCAATAAACTATTAGAATAGTTCATACACTTACATTCTTATTTAACAGCTTACCCACAACTCCCCCTAAATACATGCTTCTTTATAAGTTTTATCACATACCAATGGATAGATTTATGAAACATAATTTTTATCACCTTAAAAAACACTATCCAAAGACAAGATGAGAGTGGGAAAAGTACATAACTCAACCTTGGAGAGAGATAGGTTGGAAACCCATGTTTAACCTCAGTTTTAGAAATTATTCCTTTGGTAAAGGTTTTGTGAATATTTGAGAAACTTGTTTCATTTTAGGAATATATTCCAACATGAGTTCATTATTATCCATATTCTCTTTGATGAAGTGATATTTGACATCAATATGATTTGAACGATAATTTTGTACTAGATTTATTATGCAATTTATAACACTCCTATTATAACAACCCAAGATAAGTGGTAACTTTAATTCAACTATTTTTTTCAACTGAGTCTTCATCCACACAAGTTGTGTCGCAACTTATAGAGTACCAACATATTCAGCTTCAACCATTATAATATTTACATAAATTTTCTTTTTAGTGTACCAAATCACAGAGCTTTCTATAATAAAGAACACTTCATTGATGAAGATCTTCTACCATCCACACTTCCTACCCAATCAGAATCTGTGAAGCCAAACAAATCAATTCTTTCTGAGTTTTTATATTTGATTATGAAATCTATTATGACTCTGATATATTTGAGAATTAATTTTCTAGCTAATATATGAGATTAATTTTGAGATATTTGAAATATTTCAGATAAGGTAACAACATACACAATTTCTAGTCTTGAAGTAGTCAGATATAACAAAATTCAATCAGCTTCTGAAATTATTTAGATTCCACTTCATTTCCTTCTCTATCTTTAGACAACTTGGTTCCCACTGAAATTGGTGTAGAAACAAGTTTTTAATTTTCTAGTCTGAACTTATTGAGAAGTTCTTTATCATACTTATCTTGATATAGAAACATTTATTTCTTATTTTGTGATATTTTTAAGCTAAGAAAATATTTCACTTCACTGAGTAGGGACATTTCAAACAACTTCTACATATCTTCATGAAACGTTTCACAAGTTATTTCATCATTCCCATAAAATATAATATCATAAATATATATAATCAAAATGAGTGAAATACTCTGATTTTATTTGATGTATATATTACTATCAACTCTTTCTTTATTGAAATTCAACTTCCTTAAGAAGGCATCCAATTTGGAATACTAAGGTATCCGATTTTTATATAATACATATAGATATTTATTCAACTTTCACACATAAATTTCATTTATTCTAATAAAAACGCCACAAGGTTGTTCAAAATAATCTTATTCATAAATTTATCCCTTGAGAAATGATGATTTCAGATCAATATGAAAATTTTTATAACTTCATTGTGCAGCGATTACAAGAAATATTCTTTTTGTTTCTTACATTGAAACTGGAGAAAATTCTCACCCAAATCAATACCTTTAATTTATGATTTACCTTTGAAAACTAATGTTTATTTGTTTCTTATCACTTCATCATATTCATTATACTTGTTTCAGAACACCCACTTTGTACCAATAATTTTTTTATCATTTTTTAAGTACATGTTACCAAGTATAATTCTTCCCAATCTGGTCCAGATCTTCATTCATAGAATGAATACACTATTGATTCCTAAAATCTTTATTAACATTTTCTGGTTCCAGTTTTAAATAGAAATATATATGTGCAACAAATTGTGATGTTCTTCTTGTTTATACGATTTTTTTGATCACCAATAATGTTTTGAACATCCACATGTTTCCTTAGTATGGGATGAGATGTAAAAATTTCTTCCTCATCACTAAAAATAGATGATTTTGATTATTCCATCTACATGGAATCACCATTGTTGGAATTATTTTCATGTTTCTAAACAAAGAAATATTTCATCATCTTCATCTCCCTCATCTAAAGGTGTTTCTAAAACATATTTTACATCTCTTTCGATAAATTTTACATCAACAGAATCAACTATTCTTCTTGTTTCATTGTTGAAACATCTATATCCTATACCATCGAGAGCATTGCAAAGAAAGATACCATCTACACCTCTCTAATCAAAATTTCTAAAATTTTTACCTTTGTTCATTATGATGAAGGGGCTTATGAAAACCCTAAAGTTTTTCAAAATTTTAATTTCATTTTATAACATTTAATAAGTAGTCTTATCATAACTTAGCCTATAGAAACATCTATTTTCAATGTAGATAGTTGTACTAATTTCTTGCCTCCATAAGTAGTGAGAAAGTCCATGTTCAATTAGTATTGTACACCCCATCTCAACTAAAGTTATATTATTCCTTTTAGGAACACCATTTTTCTCTAGTGTGTATGGTGCACTAAACTCAGGATGAATTCCATGTTTTTGTAGGATAACTTCTCAAGTATTCATTCATGCATTTGCAAACATTATCTGTTTTAAAATTCTTTATAGAATATCCAAATTGATTTTGTACTCTTCACCTGAAACTCTTAATCATATTCATAAAATCTAATTTTTGTTTAATATACATAAAAAAATATGATTAAAATAATAAATGAAATAGACAAATTACTTATCTATGAATGTTGATTGTTCTCTCATTGAACTAAAAATATTAGAATTAATTAGTTCTAGGGGATGAGTTGAAATAATTTCAACTTTCTTGTACACAAAATTTTGTAATATTCTCTTTCTAAAAAATTAAACAACACTAATATCTTATTCTTGACATGTTAAGGATATCATGTACACTATCTCTCTTCAATAACTTGCTCATATTTCTCTAACATATACACCCCAATATTTTATGCCATAACATATTTTATTTTATCATTCTTAGATAACATGAGTTATGTATATCACCAACCTGAAATAAGTTTCCCTTTGTACATTGGTCTCTTATAACAAATTTTCCATCTTCAACTCTTTTCATAATAAAACCATATTTTTGAAAAAAAAAATTATTACCTTCATCAAAAAGTTTCAAACCCTTAATAAATTGTTTTTTAGCCCATAAAAAAACAAGGCATCCTTTGATTTAAATTTTTTTCCCAAATATAGAAAATCCAACACCTTTGATTCTAACTAATTTATCATTTCCAGATGTAACTATTCCTTCTTTAAAACCATTAAAATTTTCAATAACTTTAAATATACCATCATATTTGAGGATCACCCACTATCCAAAATCCAGGATCGTTCTCCTTTTATAGACTTGAGAGCAGTTTCTACAACAAGATTCTTTTATTTACCTTTATCACACTTCACATCTAGATTATGATAATTTTTATAAACATGTTTTTGTGATGATAGAAAAACAAGACATCCTTTATCAAGATATGCAAACTATTCACATATTTTACAAATAGTTTCTAGAGGTTGTAACCTATTTTCAACTTTAAAAACAACTTTCTTAGAACTACTTATTTAAGAGGATCAACCCCCCATAAAACTTCTCTTCTTTAAATAAACGGATAATTTTATTGTTGGTGATAAAACAGACACATCTTTTATATATTTTGAAATTCACCACAATACCAGTAGTAACCATAGAAATTATATTTCCCTTTATAACTTCCATAATGCCTGTAATTGTAAACATATTTTTCAATAACATTATTTCCTTCTACATTAGAAATTTTTTGAGCCCCAAACTTTCTAGAATCACTAAAAATATTATTATTCAATTTGTATTTCTTTCATTCTTTAGAAAAATCAAAAGTAGTAGAAACCTTTGTTTCAGAATTTGAAATTTTAGACACTTATGGATTTTCAACTTTTTTGGTTTTTTCCACATAAATGATTTTATCATCTTTATTATTATTAAAAAAGTATTTAATATTATTTGAAACCTTTGAAGATAAATTTTATTGATCTCTCCCATTCTCACACTTTCCATAACTTTCTCCAATTTTAGAGATAGATTCTTGAAACTTGTAATTCTATACTCAGATTTAGAAAACTTTTATTAAACAAGTTCCAAATATTCCACTTTCACTTTTAACTTAAATTCAAGATTTTTATTCAGATTCCTATATTTTTCAATATATTTATTTAAGTTATCCATATCTTCTATCAACTTAACTTTCTCTTCAAGAAAGTATTATTGACTGTTTACTATAAAACTATCCTTTTTAACTTAATTTCTCTTTCAAGTCTTATAGTATTTCTAAGAAATTACTTCAACTCTATATTTAGATGAAATTATAACTGATTTACTTCTTCAAAACTAGTATTTTCATCGCTAGCAAGCATTTCATCATTCACTTTTGAAATAAATATGTTTTCTCCAACAACTTAAACTGAATTTTTCATCTTCAGCTTCACTGTCATCATCTTCATCATCATTATACATGAACATCCTTCTTTTGTATTTAGAGAACTTTTTATCTTCCCCCATGGAATATTATTTTTATTTTTAAACATGTTTATTCCAAGATATTATTGTCCTTATTTCAACTTCATCACTTTCTTCTTTACTATTTATTCGAGGAAAATTTGCATATAAATGCCTAATATCTATACATTCAAAACATTTTAGTGGAAACTTCCCTTTCTACTTTCATGTAAAAATTTTCACATTTTAAAAAAATAAGGACAAAAGCTTATAAAAATTATTACTAACCTCATTTTTGGAATCAAAATAAAAAAATTATTCTTCTTGATAAGTATTCTTTGATGTTACTTTCTTGGAATCTTGGAAGGAAATTTCTCGATCAACATTTTATTTACATTTTATAACTTCCCCAATTATCATTTTTTATGTGATGAGAGTACTATAGAGGTTGTCTAAAGATAGAGATTCAGTATCTCTATCTTCTGAATATAAATATTTACCATCAAACTTTTTTTATAAGAATACATAAGATATTTTCAATAATAGTTGAATATTCCAACTTCTCAATAAGACATCTTGTGGTGATAACAATATCATTCACCCTTGTAATGAAGTCACCAAAAAATTCATGCTTACTCATTTTGAGATTATCATACTTCAACCTCAAGATTTATAACTTGGTTTTCTTTACCTTTGTGTTTCCTTCATATTTTTTCATCATTTCTCATATAACTTTGGTAATTCCAACTCCCTTCACTCTAAGTAATTCAATTTCACAAAGTAATGAGGGTAAATCATTCTTATCCCTTCCATCATTCTCCACATTTTTCTTATCCAGAGATGTGAGAGGAACATTTTCAAAAAGAGGAGGAAATCCAAATGAAATAGATTCCAAAACATCATAACCCAATGACATAAGATATATAAACATTCTATTTTTTTATATATGATAATTATTTCTATAAAAAACTAGATTCCATTTAATTTTCACATAATGAAATTTCTTTATAACTTGTCTTTAAAAACTTTCGAAAAGAGTAAATGAAGGAAACCTTTGTTCTGATGGAAATTGGAAAGTCCCAAATAGGACTAATGTAATCACTGAGAGGTGAAGGGGGTGAATCAATGATATATATTTATTTTATGTTATCTTCCTTGTATGAAAACCTTCACCTCCTATTAATGATTTATCACTTTGCTGAAAACAAATATTCACACATCCATAGGAACACAAGTATTTACAAGGTTCACTACTAAATAAGAGTAGCTAGTCCTTGGAATGGTTTATAAATAATTTAATACCACACAATCCACTAAACAAAATTCTTTTGTGTGGATAAAAAAAGTAAACAATACCCTTACACTTTTGTATAACTATGATCAATAGAACAATGAAAGTTCTTCTTATATCATGAATGATGTAAATATGTTTTTGTAACATGTTTAGAAACCTTCCCTAGTTGGTTTATGAAATGTCACTATGATTATTTAACAATGTATTTTTTTAATTATTCAAAAAAAAATTATTTACTTTTTTACCCAACAACAGGTAGGAACACTTTTATGGAATTTATACAAAAACTTAGTCCGATCACTCACTCTGATTCTTCAGTCTAAAAATAATTCATATTGGATTATCAAAAAACAAGTTTGGTTCACTTATTTATTTTCCTAAATATTTTAGTCTGATTTATATTTAAAATAACTCATTCTGATTTAGTAAAGCCTAACCATAGATTCTTCTAAGAACTTCTTCTGTTTAGATAGTGTTCTTCAGTAAATTCTATCCAGAAAAATCTATTTTACAATTCTGTCTCAAAAAAATTAGTGATCTCACTCTCTTCAACATATAAACTGTAAAAAAGTACATTGTACTTACAATTATATTTATAGGTTCCTCAGAAGTGAAATGGGCGAGAAACCAATTTTTTTCTCACCCAAACTAAATTCAGAATCCTCAATTTAATTTTCATATAAACTTCATTTTGACTTATTCTCAACACTTCTCAACTCTTATAGAATCTTCTAGAATATTCTCAATTTATCTATAAAATATTACTGCACAACTACAAAATCTCTAGATCTCAGTCTGAAAAGTGTTAGTCCAAAAAAATTACCACTCAATTTTTTTTTTCATTCTGATTCGATAGATCCAATAGAGAACATAGAAAACAAAAGACTTCCCATTATGTTGTTTCAAAATAATTGAGATTTGTTCTTCTATAAAAATCATTGTAACTTATATAGAATTTAGAACCCAGCCATAGTCCAATGGAAGCCTCACCATTTGTATACATTTCAACTACATTATTTATTTGTTAAATAACTTCTCAGACTAATGAACCTAAATTTGATGAAGCTCAACATATGATGACTTCTTGGTAACAACATGAATATGATGAATCGGTCTCTGATTCCTATCTGATAGATCAATTTCAAGAATTGTATGATGAAATTTAAACTAACTGAAAAGAAAGAAAAAATTTAATAAAAAACAATAAAATTTTACTTCTCACTCCGATGCTTTGGATAATATGAAAATGATTGACTACATTATTGAATTTAATCCGATTGATCAATCTCTGAAACCCTTATTATTTTTTGGTGTCAAAAAATTCTCTAAATAGTTAAACTCTATGGATCTAGTCTATCCAATATGATTTAGGTAGTTCAAAATTATATCTCTATGGAATTTAATATCTGGTGTATTATTTGTGAAAACAAATTGTCTTATGGATCAATGTTAGAACTTGTCAAATGGATTAATGGGTAACTTTGTTCGATGGATAGGTATCAAATATGTCTTATTTCTTCCTACCTAGCAGCCGAAGCATCACTCGATGGATAAATACATCTAATAGATCATACTATCTAATGAATAGGTTGATTAGTACTTCTGAAAAACCTGTAACTTCTTCATACTCAAACTCTCAAACACCAAACAACTTCTATATCCATAACATCTCAAACTGATGATCTACGTCCGGAAGACTTCAAATAAATAAAACCAATTTTTTTTCTTATATCATGAATTTTTTATGATATTGAGATAATTAAAATCATAAAATAATAGTCTTAATTAGAAAACATTTTCTCCCCATTTCATTCACAAATAATGGATCATAAGTTTTATGAAAACTCATGATATTGTGAACATTTTTCATAGAAAATAATCATCATATTTTTTGTTAAACATCTTGAGAGACATTATGAATCCAATAAAACTTTATGAATTTTAAAAAAATTATTTTCATACAAAATATGATTCTAAAAACTATTTTCAATCAGAACACATCTTCATAATAGAAACCTGCTAATGATGAACTTTTTTAAGAAGTTCAAGTCCGATCTTTTGAGTTTGGTACTACTTTGTCTGAACACCAAATCCTCTAAAGTGAAGTTATTTAATGAAATTACAAAAAATAGAAAACCATTAAACAAAAAATTCCTCCAGTATCTAAAAAAAAACTTCCCTCTAACTTGTTCCCGACACTATCCACCCTCTTTCCCATAAAATGGGAAGTGAAAGTATTGCTCGTGCATATATACAACTTATCATCTCCACATAGTGATACAATTAATTTTTCATCACCATATTTTATGGATAGATATTATGATGGGTTTAATGTTCATGTTTGATATTTAATACATAATTATTCTTATGTAATTATAATATCATATCTACATTATTACCTTCCAATCCGTTGGAAAATGATAATGTTGTTCGTGCGTATGTGTGGACTACCACCTCCATGAAGCGATGTGATTAATTTTTCATTTATATCTTAAACAGATGATAATAAGGATTTATCTTATGAATATATATGATTTATATGATATAATAATGATTTTATAAAGGTGAATTTTTTATTTACCTTTCTTTAGTTCCATCCTTCAAAAAGTTAAAATAGCATTCATACGTACGTACGGTCTACCGTTTCCATGAACGTTGTAATTTATTTTTATATCTATTACTTTTATTGATGAATATATCTATATATATATAATAAATATATATAATATTTATAAATTAATGGATATTATGGGACTGTGATCAAAGTATAATGACCACAACTACCAAACTAAAATTCTTTTGATAAAACAAAATAGTTAATACATAGAAATGGTGATTTTTATATGTGATTATTAATAAATGGATACTGAAATGTTATAAAGGATTAATATATGAAATTATAATTATATAAATGATTCTATTATATAATTATAATAAATTTATTTTTTATATAGGAGGATATATCCCTCTCGAAATAAGTGGAATTAGAGATAATTGATTTATGTTTCAATACTATTTTAATTGGGATTATTTATACTTGAACTTCCATTGAAGAAATTATATGATCCTTATATTATAAATATATTTAATTTTTATATTCATATATTAATTTATTTATAATAATTTTTTTCTTTGAATTTTTCTTCTTTTAAGTACTCAAGAGATCAAAAGAATGTTTTTTTGGAAAACCTACTTTATTTTTATATTAGATCAAAAATCCTTTTCCATCTATATCCATGTTTTCCAAAAAAAATTTAAATGATGTTCTTTATATTCCCATATGATACTTTAATTTCATTTATACCAATGACCAAATTTTTTAAAAAATGGTTTAAAAAGGAATCTTCTTTTCAATTTCTGATCGAGGTACTTTTTGAATTTTTATAAAAGTGGAAAGGAATGTTTTATTTTAACTCATATAACATGAATATAATTTTACACCACCATTTACAATTAATGATTTCAAGATTAATTTACATGTTTCCATATTTCTTTTAAAATATATTTTTTTCCTTAATATTTTAGAAATATTTGGATTTTTTGTAATATTCTAGGTATTTATGGAAAAATACATTTTCATATATATTAATATTTTTGAATTTAATATTAATTTTAGTTTAAAAAGGAAATTATGTATAATAAAATACCCAACGTGTACCAATAGGTTTCTCTGAAATCTTACGTTTCACACAATACTGAGTTATACCGAAAAACAATACAATATTATTATTATTATTTCAAATGGTAGTTAACACCTAGCTGTTGTATTGAAGAGAATGAACAAAATTAACTATATTATGATTTTACATATTTTTTAAATGTTTTTACATTTATCCAATGAATTTTAAAGTCTTAAAGTGAAAATGAATCCAATTTTAAGTATAAAATACTCTAATATTTTTAAAAGGTCATTTTATAACCTTTTGATGGAGAACCCTTTTCAAAAACAGTTTTTTTCAGTTTTATATGTTATTTTTGATAAAATAAACTTATTTTTTAGATTCAGGACATCAAAATTTATTTCAGTTGAAATTTTGGTATTTTTTCTGATAAAATCCATATTTTTATGAATAGCGAAAAATACTCCTTTTCTTCAAAATTACCTATTCATCTAATTTATTTATATAGTTATATTGTCCTTTTAATTGGTTTTAAAGTGAAATTGGATCACGTTTTTATCATTTAATATAATTTTTTTCATTTGAAGTAATTTCACATTGAAACTGTATATAAATACATGTCAATCTTTTAATAGTTTTTACTTCTTAAAAACTCGCTTTCTGGTTTTGACAATGAGAATTAATTTTAAATTAATTTATTCCAATTATGTGTTTTGAATTTTAAAAAATCGATTCCATATTTGGAAGTAGAAGTTCCAAATTTTAAAAATAGGTAAATTTTTTTTAGGCATTATGAATAGTAACTTCAGTAATTATTTTTATTTACCATGTTTAAAGGGTAAATCAGGTAAATAAGGGTAAAAAATAATATTATAATAATATAAAACTACCATTAAACGTTTCATAATCATATTGGAAGATATATTTCCAACCATGATAATCCTTAGGATTTACTTTTAGCATTTTGGAGACACTTGGGTGTGAAAATGAAATTTTATAATATTTAATTTAAAGAAAAGTAAAATATAACATAAACTTGTATCTTTTACTATTTTTTTTAATATAGGGTTATATAACTGATATCTATGTCTATAAATTGTCATTATAAATATAAAAAGATTTTTTAAATCATGTTATTTTATTTATAATTTTTATACATTAAATAAATAAATATATTTATTACACAATGATGATGCAATGATTACCTTATTAATGAAAGATTTAAATAAATAATACTATAAATATTAAAATAAATGAAATTTGAACATTTTGATGCCATAAAAAAATTTTATGGATGATTATAAAATATTATATTTTAGTTAATGTCTATGTTTTTAAGTAATCAATTTTTTTTACTTTAACAAAAATCTATTTTAAAATAGTGTCAAAATTGACATAAATGTGTTTTCAAAACAAATACTTTTTTATTAAATGATATAATATTACTAAAAAGATCATATTAGTCCAATTGACTTATATAATGTTAAAAATTTCATTAATGATCCAATTTTGGTTCTCTTGGTGTTTTATAGTAACTATCGTAACCATATATTATGAAAATACAAGAAGACACGGTAAGAGTTAATGTATTTAACTAAGGGTTAAAACATAAAGATAAGGTTAATTTTGTGACCTAAACTTGTCTAAAACCTATTGGTTGAGATTAGTTTTACCTATAATCATCTTATCCTCTAAATATATCACTTTTTAAAAATTATAATTCGAAAATAAATTTATAATAAAATAATATTTCAAGACTTTCCTAAAGTGCCCCTCCTCCCTCATATAAAAGGCCACCACCTCTACCCACATTCTCACACCTCTCAAGCCCATTGGATCATCCAAATTCTTCTAAAATAAGATCCCAAAATCCCAAAATTCCTTATTGAGGCCACAATTTAGGCATAAATCCATCTTACAAAGACCTTTTGTGAAAATCAAAAGCCGATACTCGAAAAAGAGGTATTTATTTTATCACCTCTTTCAAATTTTTTTTCTTCTTCTACTTTCTCTGCTTATATATATTACATAATAAAGTAATAAATACAGTATATTCTATATGATTATATGTTATTATATTTATGTTACAAATTTTTACCTCCATTTATCAATCATACAAATAACACTATCACTATGAGTGCGTACGTACGACTTACCGTCTCCATGCTGTGGTGTAATTTGTTATTCAAAAAAATTACTTTAGATGGGTATAATTATGAGTATAATGAATTTAAATTATGAATATAACGTGATAATTATTCCATATAATTAATATACCATCTAATTATATACCGTTTAACCATTAAGTTAATGATATTGTCGCTCGTGCATACGTACGACCTACCGTCTCCACGATGCAAAGTGATTCATTATACGTGATATTCATTAAACCACCCTTATATAAATTAATATAATGAATAAATATGATATATAATATATTTATACTGACTCTATGATTATGTATTCTTTATTTAAAACATACCTTTATGCTTTCCATAATATGTAAATATGATAATTTCATTTGAGGAAGTGTGGAATACCGCCCCCTCAAAGTGATATGACTCATTCATTCCATATATGGAATGTGTAAAGAATGATGTAAATGAAATTATGTAACATATATAAAATAGAAAATATAATGGAATTATAATATACCTATTTATCATTTAGTTTTCATTCGTTTAATTTGACAAAGAAATGAAAGTAGTGTTTATGAATACGTACGACCTACCGTCTCCATGAACGGTGAATTTCATTTATTATATCCCAATGTTTTGGACTATTATAAATAAATATAAACTAGAAATATATTATATTTAAATAATAAATATCATTATTAATATGATGGAATTATGACCACATGGACAATTTTAATCAAAACAAGTTCAATTTTGACTCAAGTACCAAACATCGAAATAACATCCAATATGAACTCAAATAATTACCTAATTGTTATAACATGGTAATAAGTGATATAAAATGAATAATAATATTTGAAAAGTTTATTAAGTAAGTATAAATTAACCTAAGTTTATTATTCATGAAATTAAAGAAAGAACAAGACAAGTCAAACTCAAAGTAAGGGAATTTCTAAACTCAATTTCCACTCATTGGGTTTTACACATACTTTGTTGATTATATTATGCCAAGATTATGCGAGGAATCACTATTTTTTATTTATATTGTAATTTCCACTTCCATTTTCGTGCATATACTATTGATACACATAATTACCCCATTTAAAAATTCTTACATCATTTATACGAACTTTGTAAGGGAAATATTAACTCAGTCTCATTTCATTGAGTTAAATATCCATGTAATTGGTTTTATTTTTCCAAGAATAAGTGTGAATTACCTTTGATTTATTTACAATAAATATCCATTTATATTGGGTGTATTTATAATTTTAACACATAATTATTTCATTGTTTTATACTTAATATAATTATATGATATTTATAAGGGATTTCCTCTCACTTTACATTCTATTGAGGTTTATTTGTTGTTATACACCATTTCACTTTTATATGGTGTATATACTACTATTTGAAATATTATATCATGAATATACTTATTCTCATGATATTATATGTTTTTTTAATGTTATTATTTAATTATTTTTATTCATGTATTTTCCCAAGTGGTAATGGACTCTTTAACTAAAACATCATTTTAAATGTTTTAAAGATTTAATATTCTAAATTATTCTCTTTCATGTCAATGTTTTCAAATTTATTTTAAGGAATTATTTATATGGACATGAATGTTTTTAAGTTTAAATTATTTTTTAAAATTTTAAAGTGGTATGAGACACTTTGATTCAAAAATATTATTTTAAAATGTTTTAATTGTGTTTTAAAAGGGGATTGATTATTTTAATAACATTGAATGTTTTTTTATATATACTTCATGGATGGAATTTATCACTTTTATGTCTCTATTATGTATTTTTGTTTAATTTAAAATTTTACCATTTTATTTTAAAATATTTTTTTTTCATTTATAAGTGTGCAGATTGTAAATATGAAATGTGATTTCAAAGTGGAAATATTATTTTTTCTTTATGCTTGGTTTATGTGTTATGATTATGTTATGGTTCTTGGGAATTGGTTATGTATACGGGTGGTTTCATGATAAAATGAGGGTGGTGATCCTGTGATAGCTCTCCAATGCATTGGTTAATGTGATGGAGGTAAATGATAAATTTTCTCCTAAGATATTTAGGAAATATACTATAATGGGTATTCCAAACGTAACCCTGAAGGTTACTCCCTATGTAGCTATGAAATCTATAATGTAAGTATATTATGAATGCCAGAAATTACTTATATGATTTTTTATTTCTATGAGTTATTCATAAATCTTATGATTTCATAAGGTATGTTAAAGATTTTATGGTTTATTGGTGAAAAGTATGATTTTGTGAAAATGTTTTCATGAGTTTTAAATATTCACGGACTCATGGTTTCATTCCTTATTTTGTATCCCTTACTGAGCCTTTTTATGCTCATCCCAAGTTTTAGAAATTTTTTCCACAGGGTATAAGGATGGGTAAGAGGAAGGAAGAAATGAATATGAATGTTATGAAGATTTTTATCAAGAAAAAGAATTCATGTTTTATCATAAAATGTTAAGATTATGAAAAAATGGACAGTGAGTAGAAGTATCTACTTTTTAATATTTGAGATGTTATGCAATAATTATGGCCTAATTATCTAAAGCTCTAAAACTGATAATATTCTCAATGTGAATTCTTTACTTAACTCACAATTATGTAATATTTATGGTTGGGGCCTTATAGTTGGTATTAGAGGTCAGTTTAAAAAACTTTAGGAATTATGAGTTTTGGATAAACACATGGTAAGTCTCTATATATATTCTTTTAATTAAATACTTGTTTTACAACTTGTTCAGATCAATGAAATTTGATTACAAATAGAAAGAGGATGATCTCAAGAAACATTCTTATCTATTCCTGATGATATGTTTGCAATAATTATTGCAAAGTCATATTCATATGATTGTGAAACTTTTTTTATCATACAACTCACTTGTAAGTGGTTATTTGAGATATAAAACACCTCCATTATACATTAATACCATCATGGAACATGAGTTTTATTTAATCAAATCCTATTTTTTAAATATTCTAATATTTTTAAGAAAGGTAAATATTATCAAGGAATTTTTAAATATTTTACTTTATCACAAGATTTTGAAGCATATTATGATTTTGAAAAAGGTGATAAAGATTAAGACCCTTGTCTAAACTATTTATATTTTCATTTAAAATATATTCTTTCAGCACATACTTATGGTATTTTAAAAATACCATTGATTAAATGTTTTAACTCAAACTTGGTCCAACTATTTTATAAAAATAATTTTTTATGAGATGTTTTAAAATTATATGTTATACATTATTATTTTCCGAAACTATTTTTCTGTGAACACCCACATGACCCAAGTTGTACAAGGTGTATTTGTATAAATGAATCAAATGATTTTGAAGGATTTCTAAATCATTTTTCAGTGCATGGAGATTCTATCTACATAAACAAGATTCCAATGAAACCAGGTGGGCACCATGATCAAGGTACAATGTTCTTTATTTGGGAATAATTTTATTTTATCACATAGAGGTGAAATAAAAAATATGTCAATACATATAATACTTAATGAATTAATATTTTAAGGTCTTTATTAATAGGTATAAAATTGATATCTATAATACAACCATTGAGGTTAAAACATGTTAGAATTATTTTTGAGTTTTATAAAAGGGACAACCTGCAAGATTGGTGACAACCCATCACGTCTGGAAAGTCCGAAGAAATAAAAGTCTGACTTATTATTTTTAGATAAATGATTTTAAGGATCAAGAATAAGTTGATTTTTGGAACTTAAGTTTTATCAAATGGATATGCATAATATAAGAAAATGATTTGGTGATTAAGTGATAAATGTTATTTTAGAAGATGTTCTCTCATTTAGAAACACTATATGCCTAAGGAAAATAGAATACTATGAGATTTCATTGGAGGAATAATGGTTGAATTTTATTTTGGAAGAATCTATGTTTTTTATTGTGAATATATGATGATTTTGGTTAATTATTGAAATGATTAACATATCATGGAGAATATGTGATTAGGTTTATTACTTTTTAGCATGAAACTTTAAGATTAGTCTATATTATTTGGAGATAAATGTTAAGGTTTATTATGGAAGAATATGTTATAAAGTCCTTATAAATTTTTGGGGTTTAATCTTAGTTTGGATTATTTTCAAGAATTTTAAGGGCAATTGTTTTTTGAATGGTCTTTTTTGAACTTTGGGTATTTTTTGTTGAATTTTGGAGATTAAGAGTAGTGTTTCTTTTTATAAAGGATTATTCCTTTTAGGGATTATATGATATTTTACTAACTATTTTGGTTTTGGTTAATATATAAAGATAGGGGAAATATATATTTAATCCTTTTGGGATTGTTTTATTCTCTAGAAGTTGATTCTAGCACTTTAGGTGTGACCAAGTCTTCTTTAATACTATTCGTTTGAAGAAAATATGAGTTTGTGGTAGATATTTATTAAAGGATGAAACTTACTTCACAAGTAAGTATGTTTCATTATATTCTTAGTCAAGATCATAAATAAATTCGTCAACTTTATTAGAAGGATATTAAAAGAAAAATTTATTCCATTTAATTCTACTACTGGGAAAATAAATACCATTTAACCCATCACAAGTTTATGGTTTTTTAGTTGTCAACTTCCTCCTAATCATGTTTTATATTACTCTCCATCAGAACAAGATTTTTAGTTTATCTTCCATATCTATATTTTCCTACATAGAATATTATTATGTGTTATCTCAGGTGACATTTTTTACTTCTATTTATTTCTTTTAAAGTGTTTTTTATAGTCTCTTTTTCCAATGTGGGATTTTCAATGAAGCTTCCAAGCAAAATTTTAAAATTGTAAGTATGCAATTTCTAAAAGGGGGGAATGATGTAAAATCCTAGATATTTATAGAATAATAAATTTTCATATCAATTAATATTTTTTTGAATTTTATTTTAATTTTAGTTTAAATGGGACACTATGTATGAGAGTTTACCTTCCACTTAATAACAAGTTTTTCTGAAATCTTACGTTGCACACAATAGTAAGTTATTCAAAAAAATAATACAATAATAATATTATTATTTTAAATGGTAGTTAACGCCTAGCTGTTGTATTGGTGAGAATGAATATAATTAACTATATTATGATTTTACATATTTTTTTAAATGTTTTTAAATTTATTCAATGAATTTTATAGGCTTAAAATCGGAATGAATCCATTTTTAAGCATAAAATACTCTTATATTTTTAAAAGGTCGTTTTATCACCTTTTGATGGAGAACCCTTTTTAAAAATAGTTTTTTCCACTTTTATATGTTTTTTTGATAACATAAAATTCTTCTTTAGAATTGTTCCATAAAAATTTACTTCGGTTGAAATTTTGGTATTTTTTTGATAAAATCCATATTTTTATGAATAGTGAAAAATACTCCATTTTAATTCAACACTTCCTTTTCATATAATTTATTTATATAGTTAGATTAACCTTTTAATTGGTTTTAAAGTGTAATTGGATTATATTTTTGTCATTTAATCCAATTTTGGTCATTTTAAGTAATTTCACATTGAAATTGGACATAAACACATGCCAATATTTTGATCATTTTTACTTCTTAAAAACCCACTTTCTGGTTTTGACAATGAGAATTAATTTTAAATTAATTTCTGCCAATTATGTGTTTTGAATTTGAAAAAATAGATTCTATTTTTAGAATCAGAGGTTCCAAATTGTTTAAATATGAACCTTTTATTTATTGACATTATTAATAGTAATTTTAATAATTATTTTTATTTACCATAGTTAAATGGTAAATCAAGTAAATAAGGGGAAAAAATAATATTATAATAATATAAAACTGCCCTAAAACATTTTCTAATCCTATTGGATAAAATATTTCTGACCATGAGAATCCTTAGGACGAAATTTTGGAATTTTTGAGCCACTTGGGTGTGAAAATGATATTTTATAATATTTATTTTAAAGAATAGGAAAATATAACATAAACATGTATCTATTACAAAAAAAATTAATATAAGGTTATATAACTAATATCTATGCCAATAAATAATAATTATAAATATAAAAAGATTTCCTAAATCATGGTATTTTATTTATAATTTTTAGACATTAAAAAAATTAATTTATTCACGACACAATGATGATGTAGTGATTACCTTATTAATGAAAGATTCAAATAAGTAATATTATTAATCTTAAAATAAATGTAATTTTAAAATTTTGATTCCATAAATGAATTTTATGGATTCTTATGACATATTATATTTGATTTAATGCCTATTTTTTGAAGGAATAAAGTTTTTATGACTTAAAAAAATCAATTTCTAAATAGTGTCAAAATTGACATAAATGAGTTTTTAAAACAAATACTATTTTATTAAATGATATAATAGTACAAAAAATATAAGATTAAGAAAAATTAATTATATAATGAGAAAAATTTCATTAATTATCCACTTTTGATTCTCTTGTAATTTTATAGTAACTATAGTAATGATATATTATGCAAATACAAGAAGGCACAGTAAGAGTTAATATTTTTAACTAAGGGTTAAAATTAAAAGATAAGGTTAATTTTGTGACCTAAATTTGTATAAACCTATTTTTTGAGAGTATTTAGACCCATAATCATATTATCATTAAAATATATCACTTTTTAACTATTATAATTTGGAAATAAATTTATAATAAAATAATATTTCAAGACTTTCCTAAAGTGGCCCTCCTCCCTCCTATAAAAGGACACCACCTATATCAACTTACTCACACATCTCAAGCCCATTATCTCATCCAAATTATGATAAAATAATCTCCCAACATCCCTACCTTACTTCTAGATGCCAAAATTTGGTCAAAAATCCATCCTATTGAGACCTTTTGTGAAAATAAAAAGGAGATACTCGAAAAAGAGGTATTTTTTTATCGCCTCTTTCAAAATCATTTTCTTCTTATACTTATTATTATTATGTCAATTTCATACTAAAGTAATAAATCCAGTATATTTTACATTATGAGATGTTATTATAATTATGGTACAATATTATACCTCCTTTTATCCATCTTATGAATAACAATATCACCATTCATGCGTACGTACGACTTACCGTCTCCACGCCATGGTGCAATTTTTTATTCAGAAAAACTTAATTTGGATGGGTATAATGATGAGTATAATGGATGTAAATAATTAATATAACATGATAATTATTCTGTATAATTAATATACCATCAAACTCTATACCGTTTAACCATTAAGTGAATGATATCGTTGCTCGTGCGTATGTACGACCTACCATCTCCACGATGGGATGCGATTCATTCTACATGATCTTCATTAAACCAGGATTATATATGTGAATGGAATGAAAAATATGATATATAATATATTTATATTGATTATATGCTTCTATATTTTTTATTTACAACATATCTTTATGCTTTTCATAATGCGTAAATATGATAATTTAATTTGAGGAAGTGTGGACTACCACCCCCTAAAAGTGACATGACTCATTCATACCATAAATAAAACGTATAAAGGATGGATTTAATGAAATTATGTAACATATATTACATTGATACTATACTAGAATTATAATATACCTGTTTATCATTTAGTTTTCAATCCTTTAATATGAAAAAGAAATGAAAGGAGCGTTCATGCATACGTATGACCTACCGTCTCCATGAATAGTGTATTTCATTTATTATCTCCAAATGTCATGGACTATTATAAATAAATATATACTGGATAAATATGATATTTAAATTATCATTATAATTCTGGAGATGATGGACTTCTGACAACATGGAATATTTTAATCAAAACAATTCCATTTTTGACTCAAGTACCAAATATCGACAAAATGTCCGACATGAACTCAAATAATTACCTAATTGCTATAACATGGTAATACATGATACAAAATGAATAATAATATTTAAAAATATTATGAATAAATTATAAATTAACCTAATTTTATTATTCAGGAAATTAAATAACGAACGAGACAAGTCATACTCAAGGTAAGGGAATTTTTAAACTTAATTTCCACTCATTGGGTTTTACGCATACTTCGTTGATTATATTATGCCAAGATTATGTATGGAATAACTGTTTATTTATTTATGTTGTAATTTCAACTTCTCTTTGTGTGTATATACTATTTATACCCATAATCACCCATTGATAAATTCTTACGTAATTTATACGAACTTTGTAAGGAAAATCTTAACTCAATCTCATTTCATTAAGTTTAATATCCATGTCACTGGTTTTGTTTTTCCAAGAATATGTGTGAATGAAATATGATTTATTTACACTAAATATCCATTTATATTGGGTGAATTTATATTTTTCACACAAAATTATTTCATTTTTTTATCCTTAATCTAAGGATACAATCTTTGTAAGGTATTTCGTCTCAATTTACATTCCATTGAGACTTATTTGTTGTTATACCCCAATTCACTTATATATGGTGTATATAATTCTCTTTGAAATATTATATCATGAATCTCCTTATTATCATGATTTTATAAGTTATGTTTAATGTTATTATTCAATTTTTTTTATTCATGTATTTTCTCAAGTGGTAAGGGGCTCTTTAACTAAAACATTTTTTTAAATGTTTTAAATATTTAATATTATAAATCCTTCTCTTTCATGTCCATGTTTTTAAAATAATTTTAAGGAATTATTTATATTTACATGAATTTTTTTAAGTGTAAATTCCTTTCAAAAGTTTCAAAGTGGTATGATACACATTGATTCAAAAATCTTCTTTTAAAATATTTTAATTGTTTTTAAAAAGGGGATTGATTATTTTAATAAATTTGAATGTTTTTTTATATATATCATGAATGTAATTTATCAATTTTATGTTAAAATTATGTAATTTTGTTTACTTTACAAGTTTACCATTTTATTTTAAAATAATATGTTTTCAATTACGAGTGCGTGGATTATAAATATGAAATTTGATTTCAAAGTGGAAATGTTATTTTTTTCCTTTATGCTTGGTTTATGTGTTATGATTATGTTATGTATCTTAGGAATATCTTTTGTATATGGGTGGTTCTGTGATAAATTTAGAGAGGGTGAGCCTATGATAGCTCTCTAATGCATTGGATAATGTAACAGAGGTAAACAATAAAATTTATCCTAAAACATTTAGGGAATATACTGTGATGAGTATTCCAAACGTAACCATGGATGTTACTCCCTATGTAGCTGTGAAAGCTACAATATAATTATGTTATAAACGCCACAAGTTACTTTTATGATTTATGATTTCTATGAGTTATTCAGAAATCTTATGATTTCATAATGTTTTTTAAAGAGTTTATGTTTTATGGGTGAAAGGTATGATTTTGTAAAAATGTTTTTATGAGTTTTAAATATTCATAGACTAACGGTTTCATTCCTTATTTTATATCCCTTATTGGGAATTTTTATTCTCATCCCAAGTTTTTGAAATGTTTTACACATTATATAAGGATGGGTAAGAGGAATGAATAAATGAATATGAATGTTATGAATATTTTTATCAAAAAAATAATTCATGTTTTATCTTAAAATGTTATTATAAAAAATGGATAATGAGTAGAAGTATCTTATTTGTAATATTTGAGATTTTATGAAATAATTATGGCATAATTCTCTAATTATATAAACCTGAAAATATCCTCAATATGAATTATTTACTTAAATCATGATTATTTAATGTTTAAGTATGGGGCCTTATATTTTTAATAAGGGATTACAAAATAAAATGGGTGTTTTTTTCAGGAAATATTCCAATGATTCTTAAAGGAATTTTCATTTATGATAACATAATTTGATATTAATTATGTTTATGTTTTGATAGGGTTATGATCTAATGATACCATCCTTATTTTTTCCCTAGATGGTTTATGATTATCATGATGATATGTTTATGAAACACATTTATTTTAAATGGGTTATTCTATGATGAATTTATGAAATGTTTATGAAACGAGTTTTCTTTTCATGGGTTGTGATATGATGAATGAATTATGATATTGTAAAAAACATATGTTTGGTTTTCATTATGCAACATTTGAGCACAAAATTATATATTACACTAATGTATTGGTTAAAGTTTTATATCTCATGATATAATTATGGGAAACAAGTTGATGTGCTTGATCCACTATGGGAAATAAGTCGATGTGCTAGATCCACTATGGTAAACAAGTAGGGATTTCTAATAAACTATGGAAAATAGGTAATTATTTTAGAGACACTATGATTTAATGGTATTGGTAGTTAACCATATTATATGAATTTTTTCTATACCTATTATGTTTCCACAATTTTATGACAAGAACTTATGGTTTATGATTTATTTATGATGATTTATCACTATTATGATTCATGTCTTTTGAAATGATAATTTTTTATATCATGAATCTTGTTTACAATCCATGATATATTGGTTATAAATATTTTAAGTTATGTTCATGATCTCATACCCTTATTCTTATTATATGATTTCATATGATCATTGATTTATATCTACCATGTTTACCCTTACTAATTATCCGATATCACCATTTATTATGTTTCCTTTGCCCCATATTATGAAGATATATTTAAGTAGGATATGTTTATGAGGATTACTATGTAAGAATATATTTATGGGTGATGTTAAATATATTTTTTATAAAATAATATAAATTTGTATGTAGTATCCAAATACACTAAACCCTTATGGTCCTTGGGTGTGTATTTGTGAAAAGTATTGAATATTCATCTAAAAAGATATAATATTTATACATGGAAGTTATGGGTCACTATAGAGAACATGGGTATTTAGAATACTTGGAAGAAGACACTGATTATTATGAAAATATATCTGGTTCAACTGTTATGGAGAAGGAAAGTATCTTGTATAAAATTAGTGATGATAATATTTTTGGTGACAGGATGGATCTGGTGTAAACATAAAGTATGAAGAATATATCATAAATCTATATTTTATCACAAGTAGAGACTAATAGTTTTTAGGATACTTATTAAGATAAAAATTAGGCTAAATTAATTCATAAAGAGCCTGACCAAATTGAAAACAATCAAACTTGGCAAGTTGTACCAAGTATAAAAGATAAAATTTTCATCAGAACCAAGTGGTTGTTTTAGAATAAGTTCAATGAATATGGAAAGGAAACTTAGAATAAAGCATGTTTTGTGTGAAAGGGGCCTTCCAAAATTGACAGAATTGATATTTATGATACATTTTGTTCCAGTAACATGATAGGAAACAATTTGATTTTTCTTATCAATGTTGGCATAAATAGGATTCAAGGTGCAACAAATGGATGTAAAATTAAAATTTCTTAATGGAGTATTTAAGGTAGAGGTGTACATTAAGAAACCTACTTTATTTATTATAGATGGATATGGAATAAAAGTGTACTGGATAAAGAAGGATTTATACATATTGAATTAAGCACCTAGATCTTGGTACTCAAGTCTTGATTAATACTTTAGAATGTTTGGATTCCAATGAAGAGGAGTTGATCACAAACTCTATATCAAGAAAGAAAAATGTAAAAAAATTTGGAAACCATTTATGTGAATGTCATGATTTTTAGATGCATGGATGATGCATAATGAAAGATATTTTTATAATGAATGTGGTGTGAAATTATTTTGTCCATGATTAGTTAGTGAAAATTTTTATTTTACTTATAGGTGACTCAAGGATGGGATGAAACATTCATTTCCCAATAAAAATATTCCAAATAAATATTCAAGATTTTTAGAATGGAATATTGCAGTAAAATGAAAACTTTTATGGCCACTTGGATGAAATTTTCAATAGATGATGGTGGAAAATAGGTTAATATTATGAGGTATATAATGATTATTGGTAATCTATTGTACTTAATTGAAACATGACCTAAAATTATGTTTGGAATTTGTAAAGTTTCATGATATCAATGTTTTAAATAGGATATGTGTATACTAGTAGTGAAAATATTTCTTCGATATATTAATGGTATCATGAAATACATGATATTTTATTATAAAATATCATAAAAAGAGTTTTTGGGATACATTGATGCAGATTGAGTAGGTTAATTAGATTATCAAAGGTCAATATTAGTTGGTGATTTTTGTATTGGTGGTTTTTACATTTATTGGCTAAGTAAGAAGAAAGAATATATTTACCTTTTCACTATGAAAGTTGAATATATTATGGCTACTCAAGAATGTTATCAATTTCTATGAATGGAGAAATAACTTCAGGATATTAGAGTTTATGTGAAATATTAAATTACAAACAAGTATGATAGCTTGAGTTCTATAAATATTAGGAGAAATCACATTCATTACTCAAGAACTAATAACATTGACATAAAATATCATTCCACCAAGGAGAAGGTTGTGCACAATATAGTGAAGTTAGAGTATGTTATCAACACAAAATAAGGTTGTAGATATCATGACCAAGGAACTGCACAAGGCTGATTTTTAAAGGCAATATTTTTCTATTGGATTCCAACCATATCCATCCATATAAATGGTTTTGAGTAAAGATACCCACACCATTATGTGATTTTTTATTTATATCAAGTTATGGTGACCCTCTTGAATTAAATGTTTGGATTTTTATACCACTCTTTGAAAAATTTTAGAGGAGTCATATTTGGGTTTGTTTATAAAGGGGGAGAATTTTTAACAACCCACATATTTATAGAATCATATTTATTAGCATTCTTAAATTAAATGGACAAATTCATTATGTTAAGTAATTTTGTAAAAAAATAATTTATGGTTATTTATTTAAAAAAATTAATTTTTAAATTATAGAATTTTAATTTAGTAAAACTAAATTCATTTTTGATTTTATCTTGATGAAAATATCATAGTATAAATTTTTTATAATTTCCTAAAAAAGTTTAATTTTTTGGTGAATAGTAAAAAATACAGTCTTTTCTAAAATAAGGTATTTTTTTTGATGTCATTAAGACATAATTATGATATAAAATTGTTAAATTTATTTATTAACTAAATTATGATTTCATAAGAGTAATATTATACATAAATAATTTAGAATATATATATCATAATTTATTTCATGATAAGTATAAATATTATTTCTTGTTCTGATGCAGTGCCTACGCAACATTGACAATGTAAAATTTGGTTCATTATAAATAATAATTGAGTGCTAAAAATTATTTTCAAGAATATTTTATTAATTATTATGTATTATTTATTTTTTATCTATTAATTTCAAATTTTAGACTTATATTACATTAATCTTATCCAAATGATTTTGCAATGATTACATAAAAAAAGATAAAATAACAAATTTAAAAAAATTTCTTGACATGAATATTAGTAATTATACATAATGAAAAAATATGGAAATTTATTTTGAACCTAATAAATTATTTTTATAACATTAATTTATTTTTAATTTTTATATATTAAATAATTAACATTAATGACTATGCAATGCTTGTGCAACTATAAGAAAAATAAATAAATAAAATGTTTTTATTAAAATTATAATATTTTTAAATGACCCAAATCATGGATATTTTTTTTCTATAATCTAGTTTCGAACATTATAATGTTTTTATTCGAATATGGGACCATTTTAGACCCACAGAAATCACTATAATACCTTTATAATATTTTAATTTAAAAGTCAAGTTGTCACATTATTGTTTTCAATTTGTATAATAATTTAATGTATAGTTTTTCAGTAGAGTTTTTTGAACATAAATAATGCATTGAAAGACAAAAATTTTATCTTCTTCATGAAAATTTATTTTTAATTTTTAGAGAATAAATAAATACATTAATATCTTGAACAATTATGATGTAGTAATTATTTAATTAATGAATAAATAAAATTAATGATATTAAAATAATAAAATAAATGAAATTTTATTTTTTAAGATAATTAATGTTTTTACTCGATGAATATAATAATTCTAGGATATAATAAGAAACTAAATTTGAATTTTATTTTTTTGAGGCGTTCAAAGACATAATTATGAATAGTTTTTACTTTGACAAAAAGTATTTTTAATGAATAAAATATTTTATTAAATTATTTAAAAATAAAAAAAATTATTGTCCAAATGGGATATTATTGTTTCGAAAATGTAATCCCCTTTAGTTTTTAGTCATTTTTGGAACCATTAAACCATATAATGGATTTATTATATTTTAATAGTTTGAGTAATTCCTAAGTTACCCTTCACCTCACTTATAAAAGGAGGTTCCTTCTATCACAAATATTCATCACCTGAATCCATATTTTGTGACTATATTCTACCAAATTATCTTCTAAAATTACATATCCCCATTCTATTGGTATTATTTTAGAAATAACACCATCTTTTGTGGTCTTATGGTGTTTTGAAAAGCGATTTTCTAAAGAAGAGAAAGATAAAGAAACACATGTGATAGGTTGAACTCAAGGTAAGGGGATTGTTTTGAAAGAATTATTTTTATTATAGATTATTATATTTTAATGGAAAATATTCTATAATACTTTTAGATATAACCATCATAAATAATTATTAATGATGTATCATGAACTTTTATACAACCATCAATTCTAATGTTTACGTTTTCTTAAATGTAAGTATTTCATCTTGAAAGGTGGATTTATCCCAAATCTTTTGAGTTTTAAGAAAATTGAGATTTATTCATGATGAGAATTATTAAAATTATTTTCTTCTATGAAAATAATTTATGTTTGAATTTGATTTTTTTTGTGGGTTATGAATGAGAAAGGCAGGTCTTCTAATTTTTTTCTTAAAATTTGGCTTTAGGGTATCATATAAGATGATATGGTATGGGGAGTGAACTCATGACCTTAAGGGGACAATATCCTATAAGTGATAATCATATTGGCCACATAGGTTTCATAAAACCTGTCAAATATCATTTTAATCCACAAAAGTGTTATTATTTTCAAATATTTTTTAAGGAGAAATCATAGTGTTTTTAAAAGATGATTTTAAAATGGGTTTTCAAAATGATAAGTATATTTAAATTTTTTGAAAAGTGTTTTATTATGAGTTTTTATAAAAAAATGTTTATAAATTATATAAAATGTTTTTTATATGATATAAAATGTTTTTCTAAAGTTTATTTCAAAGTATTTAAAATGAATTTTATAGTTGTTTTTAAAACCCCTTAATAGAAAAAATAATTTCTCACCCTGCATTTAAAAATTTATTTTTCATAGGTTTAATAGAAATTATCTAAAGGCATTCAATTTACTTATATAGTTAGAACATCTGAAGTGTTTTAGTTGTCTTATTATATTTTTTTTTATAGTTTTGATAATTTTTAATTTAATTTTCTATTCTCTAAAACCTAGACTGGAAAAGGTCCTCAATTGTATAATGTACTTTGCATTTATCTATTATATTTTATAAAAAAATACATAGTATGTTTTATTACTAAATCCGGAAGTATAGGTTCATGGATTTACATTGGGTATCAGAGGAATGGTATAGACAACTCTGGAGATCAGACATTGTCATTTTTTATAAAAAAAATTAGTGATATAATTCAGTTTTGAGCTTCCAGTTAATTAAGTACACATAATAAAATAGTTTTTCTTTATTCTGAATATGTAAATTCAGAATTATACATTCAAATAAATAATTTTTTGGATGAAATTCATTTAATGGGGGAGAATGTTAGAACTCATTTATTTATATAATCATATTTATTAGTATTCTTGAATTAAATGGTTAAATTCATTATGTTAACTAATTCTTAAAATACACAATTTATCGTTATTTATTTTAAAAATTAATTTTTTATTTAGAGAATTTAAATTTAGAAAAAATAAATTCATTTTTGAGTTTATCATGATGAAAATATCTCAGTATTATTTTTTGATAATTTTCTAAAAAAAATTAATTTTTTGGTGAATAGTAAAAAATATAGTCTATTATAAAATACATTATTTTTTGGTGTTGTCATGAAGAATTAATTATAATATAAAATTATTAAATTTATTGAATAACTGAATTATGATATTATAAGAGTAATATTGTATATAAATAATTTATAATATGTATGTTATAATTTATTTCATAATAAGTATAAATATTATTGTCAGTTTCGACGCAGTGCCTATGCAACATTGACAATGTCAAATTTGGTTCTTTATAAATAATAATTGAGTGATAAAATTTATTTTCAAGAATATTTCATTAATTATTAATTATTTTTATGTTTTTATCTATTAATTTTTAATTTTAGTGTTATATTACATTAATCTAATCCAAATTCATGTACAATGTTTGTGTAGGGCAAGAAAAGAAAAAATAACAAATTTAAGAAGTTTTCATGACATGTATATTCGTAATTATACATAATGAACGAATATAGAAATTTATTGTGAACCTAATTAGCTTATTTTTATGAAAGTAAATTATTTTTAATTTTCATATGTTAAGTAATTAATATTAATTCATGTGCAACGCTGATGCAATGCTTGTGAAAACATACGAAAAATAAATAAAATGTTTTTATTAAAATTATAAGAATTATTAGGTGACCCAAATCATGGATGAAACATTTTATATAATAAATTTTCGACTATTATAATGTTTTTATTTGAATTTGGGACCATTTTAGACCCAAATGAATCACTTTAATGCCTTTATAATATTTTAATTTTAAAGTAAGTCAAATTGTCACATTAAAGTTTTGAATTTGTATAATATTTTAATGTATAGTTTTCTAGTATGGTTTTTAGAACATAAAGATAAAAAATTTATCTTAGTCATGATTTTTTTTTAATTTTTAGGGAATACATAAATACCTCAATGGCTTGAACAATTATGATGTAGTAATTATTTAATTAATGCATAAATGAAATTAATGATATTAAAAAAACAAAATAAATATAATTTGAGGTTTTTAATATAATTCATGTTTTAACTATATGACTATGATAAGTCTAGGGTATAATAAAAAATTTAAATTGAATTTGAAACTTTGTTTTGATGTGTTTAAAGTCTTAGTTATGAGTAACTTTTATTTTGACAAAAATCATTTTTCATGAATATAATATTTTATTAAAATCTTTAAAAATAAAAACATTAATGAGTAAGTCCAAATGGTATATTATTTTTTCAAAAATTTAATCCCCATTAGTTTTTAGTCCTTTTTGGAAGTCTTAAATCCTATAATAGATTTATTATATTTTAACAATTTGAGTAATTCTTATGTTACCCCTCACCTTACTTATAAAAGTATGATCCTTCCTTCATAAATATCCATCAACTTAAGACATATTTCTCAACTATATTCTACCTAATTATCTTCTCCCCTTATATATCCTCATTATATAGGTCTTATTTTTGGAAGAAAACTATATATTGTGGTCTTATGGTGTTATGAAAAGCGATTTTCCAAAGAAGAGGAAGATAAAGAAATGTATGTGATGGGTCAAACTGAAGGTAATAGGATTGTTTTGAAAGATTTTTTTTATTATATATTATTATATTTTCATGGAAAATATTCTATCATTATTACATATATGTCCATAATCTATAATTTTTAGTGATGTATCATGAACATTTATGCAATCATATGTTCTAATTTTTATGTCTTTTTAAATGTAAGTATTTCCTCTTGAAAGGTGGATTTCTACAAAAAAACTTTAGTTTTAAGAAAATTGATATTTATTCATGATGAGAAGTATTAAAATTATTTTCTTCTATGAAAATAATTTATGTATGGTTTTGAAAAGTTTTTAGTGGGTTATGAATGAGAAAGGAAGGTATTCTGAAATGTTTTCTTAAAATTAGGCATTAGGGTATTGTATGTGATGATATGGTATGGGGAGTGAACCCATAACCTTAAGGGGAAGATTTTCTACAAGTGACACTCCTATTAGAAACATGGTTTTAATTATACCTTTCAAGTATCACTTTAATCCACAAAAGAGTTATTATTTTCAAATGATATTTATGGAGAAATCCAAGAATTTTTCAAAGATGATTTTAAAATGGGTTTTCAAAATGATAAGTATATTTAAAGGATTTGAGAAGTGTCTTTTTATGATTTTTTATTAAAAAACAAGTTTATAAATTACATCAATTTTTTTTATATGATATAAAATGTTTTTCTAAAGTATTTTTAAAATTATTTAAAAAGTATTTTATCGTTGTTTTGAAAACCCGTTACTGGAAAAAATAATTGCTCACCCTATGTTTCATAAATTTATTTTCTATATGTTTAATAATAATTATCTGAATACCTTAGCATTTCTTATGGAGTTATAACACATAAATTATTTTAGTTATATTATTATATTTTTTATAGTTTTGATAAATTTTAATGTAATTTTTTGTTCTCCAAAATCTAGAATAGAAAAGTTCCTTGATTGAATAATTTACTGTGTATTTTTTCAGTTATCTTTTATAAACAAAATATACAACATGTTTTATTACTAAATCCAGAAGTGTGGGTTATGGAATTTAAATTTAGTATTATGGGATGATATAGAAAAATTTTGACATTAGATGCTGCCATTTTTTTATAAAAAAAATTAGCGATATAATTTACTTTTGAAATTTTAGTTAACTAAGTACACATAAGAAAATATTTTTTTCCTAATTATCGATATGTAAATTCAGAATTATATGTTCAATGTATTAATTTTGGGGGTTAAATTCATTTATGGGGGGATCTAACAACTCATGTATTTATAGAATCATATTTATTAGTATTCTTGAATTAAATAGCTAAATTCATTATGTTAAGTAACTCTTAAAATAAATAATTTATGGTTATTTATTTTAAAAATTAAAATTTCAATTAGATTATTGTAATTTGAAAAAAATAAGTTCATTTTTGAGTTCATCAGGATGAAAATATCTTGGTATTAAATTATGATAATTTTCTGAAAAAGTTTAATTTTTTGGTGAATAGTAAAAAATATAGTCTTATAAAATACGATATTTTTTATGATGTCATGAAGACATAATTATGATATAAAATTATTAAATTTATTAAATAACTAAATCATAATTTTATAATATTAATACTGTATAGAAATAATTTAGAATATGTATGTTATAATTTATTTAATGATAAGTATAAATATTATTGTTAGTTCCGATGCAGTGCCTACACATCATTGGAAATGTTAGATTTGGTTCCCTATAAATAATAATAGAGTGCTAAAAATTATTTTCAAGAATATTTTATTAATTATTATGTATTATTGATGTTTTTATCTATTGATTTCTAATTTTAGAGTTATATTACATTAATATTATCTAAATGCCTCTGCAATGCTTGCGTAGGGCAAGAAAAGACAAAATAACAAATTTAAGAAGTTTTATTAACATGCATATTAGTAATTATATATAATTAATGAATATAGAAATTTTATTTTAAACCAAATTAACTTATTTTTATGAGATTTTTTTAATTTTTATATATTAAAAAATTAACATTAATGCCTGTGCAATGCTGATGTAGTTCTTCCGCGAGCAAAAATAAATAAATAAAACATTTATATTAAAATTATAAGAATTATTAAATGACCTAAATCCTAGTTAAAATATTTTATATAAACAAGTTTCAAAAATTATAATTTTTGTTTTCTAATTTGAGACCATTTTGGACCCAAATGAATCACTTTAATGCCTTTATAATATTCTAAGTTAAAAGTAAGTCAAGTTTTCTCATTATAGTTTTCAATTTGTATAATATTTTAATGTATAGTTTACTGTAGAGTTTTTTGAACATAAAAAAATTATCCTCTTCATGATTTTTTTAAAAAATTTAAAGAATAAATAAATACCTTAACAACTTGAACAAATATGATGTAATAATTATTTAATGAATGAATAAATAAAATTAATGATATTAAAAAAACAAAATAATTATAATTTTATGTTTTTAAGCCTATTCATGTTTTCCCTAGATGAATATGATAATTCTAGAATATAATAAAAATTTTAAATTGAATTTGAATCTTTTTTTTGATGTGTTTAATGTCTTATTTATGAATAGTTTTTATTTTGACAAAAAATTATTTTTAATGAATAAAATATTTTATTGAATTATTTAAAAATAGAAAAATTATTGAATAAGGCCAAATAGGATAATATTATGTCTAAAATGAAATCCCCTTTAGTTTTTAGTCATTTTTTTGTGTCTTAAACCCCATAATATATTTATTATATTTTAATAATTTGAGAAATTCCTAAGTTACCCCTCACTTGACTTAAAAAAGGAGTCTATTTCCTTCAAAAATATTCATCACCTTAATCCATATTTCTCAAATTTATTCTACCAAATTATCTTATCCACTTCTATATCCTTATTCTAGAGATCTTAGTTTAGGAATAACAGCATCTTTTATGGTCTTATAGTGTTATGAAAAGCGATTTTCTGAAGAAGTGGAAGATAAAGAAACATATGTGATGGGTCGAACTCAAGGTAAAGGGATTGTTTTGAAAGCATTATTCTTATTATAGATTATTATATTTTCATATAAAATATTCTATCATGAATGTATATGTTGAAATCATCTATAATTATTAGTGATGTATCATGAACTTTTATGTAATCATCTATTCTAATGTTTATGTCTTCTTAAATGAAAGTATTTCATATTGAAAGGTGGATTTCTCCCACATATCTTATGTTTTAAAAAAATTGAGATTTATTTATGATTATAGGTATTAAAATTATTTTCTTCTATGAAAATAATTTATGTATTGTTATGAAATGTTTTTAGTGGGTTATGAATGAGAAAGATAGGTCTTCTAAAGTGTTTTCTTAAAATTCAGCATTAGGGTATCATATGAGATGATATGGTATGGGGAGTTAACCCATGACCTTAAGTGGACAATGTCCTACAATTGATACTCCTTTTGGCCTATAGTTTTTAGAATACCTATCAAGTATCATTGTAATCCAAAAAAGAGTTATTATTTTTAAATGTAAGGAGAAATCCAAGCATTTTTTAAAGATGATTTTAAAATATATTTTCAAAATTATAAGTATATTTAACATATTTGAAAAGTGTTTTCTTATGATTTTTTATGAAAAACCGAGTTTATAAATTATATCAATTGTTTTGAATATGATATAAAATGTTTTTCTAAAGTATTGAAAAAGGGTTTTAACATTATTTTTAAAACCCCTTACTGGGTAAAATAATTTCCCACCCTACGTTTCAATTTTTTTTCCTACATGTTTAATTGAAATTATCTAAATGAATTCACTTCACTTACAAATTTATCACACCTAATGTGTTTTAGTTATCTTATTATATTTTTATATAGTTTTTATAATTTTTAATGAAATTGTCTATTCTCTAA
This sequence comes from Viscum album, assembly GCA_963277665.1. Lineage (NCBI taxonomy): Eukaryota > Viridiplantae > Streptophyta > Magnoliopsida > Santalales > Viscaceae > Viscum > Viscum album. The sequence continues at coordinate 1,582,068,382 of OY728141.1, read as the reverse complement.
AACCAAGACTAGAAAAGGTCCTCAATTGTATAATGTATCATGTATTTTTCAGTTATCTTTTATAAAAAAATACCCAACATGTTTTATTACTGAATCCATATGTGTGTGTTTAGGGCTTTATAGAATTACTCTTGTGAAGATTTTTGATAGTGTCATTTATTATTAACAAAGGGGGACCTATCTCATTATGATTTTGTTGGAAAAGTGGTGACTATTTAATTGTTAATTCAGAGAGAGAAACATATTATAATATTTTAAGAACACAAAGTTCAAGGAAGAGTTTTCATGAGGATATTTTAATTAAACTCTTATTTCTTAAAAAGTGCTTGTCTCATGTGGACATAGATTTTATGTTTAGTGAATCACTGATACAATATCAGAAGTTAAGATGTATAGGAAGTTTTTTTCGGTCAATCTGGTTGGTTTTTAAGTTTCCAAGTAAAGAAGTGTTTAATTTGTTTTTGATTTTCCACAAAACTAAAAGGAGATATGGTTGTTAAAAATACCCTTGGATTTATTTTTAGGTTGTGTTTTTAGTAAGGTTTTTGAAGAAAACATTATGAAATCTTAGAAAGTCACAAGTGATGTGTATTTTAAAGTCTAGATCTATTTTGTAATAATTCTAGAAGTTTGATTTATAAATTTTTCCCTAAATTTTTATAATTTTTACTCATAAGGGTCATTAACTCTATGTGTAAGAGTAATATAGGATGTAATCTAAAGAATATATAAGTATCTGAGAAGTTACCTATGTACATATGGGTAAAATCTAGGAATAATGGGCACTGAATTGATAGTATCAAAGCCTCTCTATGTGCATAAACATAACAATATTTTAATTTCATAGTATTATAAAAGTATTTAATGGAAATCATAGTGAAACATAATGTTAATTCATAAAGTATAAAATAATAATTTTGGTGAATCAAGGAAATTTTTAAGAGTCATATCCTAATAAAGGGTGAAAACATAATGGTAATTGAAGATATATATTAGTGTCTTTTCCACTATAAAGAAATATATTAAGAGTCACTTCAGTGGAACATGTGGTCATTTTTAAGAGCCATCTCATAGAAGAGAAGTAATGTGTAGTGGTCATACCCTCTATTATTTTAGGATAAGGTAAGCCTATAATAGATTTAAAATATATTCTATTAAATATAAAATATGTTTAATGGTTCATCCAAATGAGGTAGAGAAAATAATTCCAAGACTGATGGAATATTTTCTATGATATTTTAGTAATTTAAATGGAATATTATAGTAGATTTGGTTGAAATAGTGTTTGAGAAAAATCGTATAGTAGATAAGGGTTTTATTCGGTAAAGGTAGCAGTAATAGCTTCAAGTTATTTTAAAATTATATATTCAACCAAAATATATGGATCTTTGTATTTTCCAAAATATCCAGAATATTTGATTGGTATTTTAATATTTGGAAAGATTGTATTTTCAATTATAGAGTGAATAAAAAAGATAATGGTAATTTTTATGTATAGAAAATCACACTTCTAAAATCATAGAATTAACATATTTAATTATGAGAAATATTTTTATATGAATTTTAGTGATTAAAATAACAATTACTCTTTTATTAAAAAATAAGGGAATATAGTGAAGATTGCAGAGACACCAAAAAGAGGGAAGGGGAATTTTAAAATCATTATGGATTGGAAAAAAGAGAAAAAAGGTGTTTTAGATCTATTATATAAAGTCATAGAGGTGAAAGGGAGTTCTAGAATTCAATCTTACTGGAAGTTTATAGAGTTTATCCTATTGGTGAAACTAGATCTATTTGATCCACCACTGATGGAGTATACTTATTTTCGGTTCATGAAGATTGAGAAGTATCTCTTGGAGGAGTAGTTATATTTTTAAGTGATTGAGAGTAGTGAGATTTATATTTGGTGATGGTTCTATAACCAAAGGGCTAGTGATACCACTCCATATTATAAATAAAAAGAATTGAACTTAGTATTTTTAATGCATCAACACATTATCATTGCATGATCCTTGGATTAACTCGGTTTAGGTGAAGTAATAAAATATATTGTTTCCATTTATTTTACTACTTTAACACTTCATATCAGTTGTGATGGAGATAATGCTTTTTGAATAATCATGGAACAAGATAATTGGTGATGGTTGATTAAAATTAGATATACACCGATTCAACCCCCCTCTTAGGGTATTCACCTTTATTAGTTCCAAAAATAAAACATATTTTAGTTTTATAAAAAATTATTCTAATTTTTTAAAAATTAGTTATTTTATACAAGGAGTAAGAGGATAATTGAAATAATAAAACATGAATTTTGAAACGTTTACCTAGATCTTTTAGTTTTCTCCTTTATATTGAGTTTAGTTCTATCAGAAGAGGAACTTTCGGTTAGACTAAGACCCTTAAAAACGTGGATAGTGTATTTTAGAGAGGGATTTGGAATATGTTTAACAAAGGAAATAATTTTGGAAGTGAGAATAAAGGGGGTGGTTGCCAATGAGCCCGTACCCGAGTGGCAAGGGATCTTACTTGGCATCCAAGAGACCCAGGTTCAAAACCGTGTGGAGGAGAATTTCCGGGTACTGTAGCAGTACTGTAGCAGGCACTATAGTAGTACTATAGCAGGCACTATAATAGTGCTATAGCCGACACTGTTTGGTACTGTAGCAGCAAGACTATTCACCTGATTTGGGCTTTCGGGCCACCGGTTTGGGCCTACGGGTCTCAGGACGTTCGGGCCATCAAAGGCCTTCGGGCCACAGGGCCTTCAGGCCATTGAAGACCATGAAGTAGCCCAGTTCACACAGAGTAGGCCCCAGATGAGGATCAGAGCACCAGAAGTAGTCACCAGAAGCAGAGCTAACCAGATTGGAAGAATGAGAGGGTATGGCAACCGCCATAGGGACCAGACACCGTGCAGCTTTTTACGAGGTAATGCTAGCCGATCAGCAATGCAGGTGGGGAGATAAAGGCAATCAATGATGCAGAAGCTGGGGAGGGGCAGTTCTAGTGGGCTGGGCCTACGTGTCATGTATTGGGCATGGTATGCCTCTGGGCCTTCAGATCATGTATTACGAGTCATTTCGGGCCTTGTGCCTTGGTCCTACGGGTCATGTTCAGGTTCCCCTTCAACCCTTAAAAGGGGGATTATCTATAATAAAAATAAAAAGAAGGCCTTCGGGCTATTCAGGCAAGAATAAAGGGGGTGGAAGAACGATGTTTATATATCCAAGGGATAAGGGTGTCTTTGAATAAATTATTTATAATTTTATTTTTTATAATCAATATTGTTTATTATTAAAAAAATTATTAGTGTTTTATTAAAAAATATTGGTTTGTATGACATTTCAACACATTTTAAACTAAATGGAACTGTGAAAATATTGTATACAAAGTAAAGAATCAATTATAATTTTTTATTAGAATAAAATATAATTTAGTCTTTGAAAAATTGATTTATTGGTTTATAAATTAAGTATATTATTTTTAAATACAATATTTTAATCATTAAATATAGTTTGATTTGTTAATTTTTTTTTTAAATTATTGATTTGTATTTAAATCATGATGATTTCAAAAGGATATATCAAAAAAATACCAAAACTTCACCTTAAGTTAATTTTAATGTTATGATTTTAAAAATGAAGTAAATTTTATCAAATTACTATTCTAAATATTCAAAATTTAACTTTCAAATAGAGTCATATAATACATAGAAAACCAATTGTTTTGAAAATATATACTATTTTTTTTTTCTATGAGTGGTTAGATTTCTATTTGTTTTCATTTCCTTATTTTTATATCATTGATAATAAATTATAATATATAATTTAATTAGAATAAAATTTTATGTTATTTAATTATAATATTTAAATTTTAACATAAAAATTAACAATTTAATGAATAGGTTAAAAAATACCTTATTTAAATGAATATTTTTTTCATAAGAAAATAAAACAGTTATTTCATAAGAAAAGAAAGAGTATAAAAAACGAGACTAAAAAATAAGCGGACCCCTAATTTTATTTTTCTTACAAAAAAATATTGAAAAAAAGAATGAATTGTAAATCAATTATAGATAAATAAAATTTAATTAAATAATTGGTCATAAAGAACTATCCACTCAATCGAGGAAGGCACAAAATCATGATTGTATAAAAATAAAGCTTCAAAGTAAGAAATCATTTGGTCTTATGTAGAACAACATCATCCAAAATGAGAGATCATTTTATATGGTAATACTATTTATTATTGTTTAGTTTAAACATTTTAAATAATAATCTTGAAGAATCTTTATACTTTCAATGGTTATGCCACTATTTTAATGATCAGTTAATTACTCCAATGTCCAATTACTATTCCAAAAGTCAGATAATTATTATACTTTATATAAATACATATTATTTCATTCACTACCCATTCACTCATTTTTTTATCAAAGTTAATTGCATTTTATTTTTAAAATTGTAGTCAAATTTCTAATGATTTTTTTATTTTAATAGTGTTGTTCGCAGTTGTGATATTTCTTATAGTCCACAACCCTATATATTTTCAAATTCTACTCATGTTATTTTTTTTATTGTATCATTGATTTTTTAAGTTTTTTATAATATATTTATATTTCATATGTAATTTTTTATAATTTTAGATTAAAATTATGTTTTTTTTATTTTGTGTATATGATTTGTACTATACATTATCATTAAATATAAAAAAACTTATTTAGAGAATACAATTTTTCATATTTGAAAATTTTAGTTCATTACATTCTTCCCACTTTATAAATTTCATTCTTAAAATTTCAATTCAAACACTAATATGAAGATAGATAATGTTAATTTTGTTTTATTACATCCTCAAGTTCCCATATTATCTTTTCATACTTATGATTTCATTATAGTACTTTGATAAGATGAGTGGCATTGTTTCATAACAATTTATCTATATAATCTAAGATTTCCCTTGGATTATCCTCATAAGAGAGACTATGCTCTAAGTTTACCTCTTTTGTATTCAATACATGTGAGACATATGATTTTTACTTCCTCAAGAAGGATAAATGGAACCCATTATATACTAGAGAGAGTTGATATGGAAGGGAAAGTCAATTGGCCATAACTCCAACATGATTAAGAATATTAAATGGGCTAATGTGTGTAGGAATTAGATTTATCTTCTTATCAAACCTCATAATTTTTTTTCCATGAAGATATTATGAGGAATAAATTATCCTCTACCTCAAACTCTAGGTTATTTTAATGATTATCAGTATAGTTATTTTTTTATCTCAATACTTCTATAATATTTCTAAAAAGTTTAGACTATTTCTATCAACTATTTTAGTAGTTGTATTACTAATTAAATTATTTCTTTAAATCCACCCACACGTTGGAGCTTAAAATTTATTCCCATTGAGGGATTCATAAATATCCATGCGAATGATTGAGTGGAAGATATTTTTTTTCTGATAACTTGACCAGAAAAAGGTGTTCATCCCAACAACCACACCCATAAATAATTATATGAGCATTTTATCTAGAGTTTAAATGGTCCTTTTATATTTATCATCTATCTAAGGATGATATGTTGTACTAAAGTTCAACATTGTGTTCACTGCCTTTTGATGGATTCTCTGAAATTTTCTAGGGAATCTCAAATCACGATTAAATATAATTGATAGTGGAGTTTCATGAATCCTCGTGACCTCTCTGATAAACATCTTACAATGTTTCTTTATTGATAATTCTTCAAAAATGATGATAAAGTGAGTAGACTTGGTAAGATGATCCACCAAAACCCATATAAAATTATTTACTTTATATGTATTTAGAAGACATGTGACAAAGTCCATAGTGACATTATCCCATTTCCACATTGGTATGGTTAATGGATTTATCATCCCCTTGGACTTATAATATCTCTCTTTAACTTATCAGAATACAAAGAACTTATATATATACATATATATATATATTCAGAAATATATTTATTCATATTATCCCACTAGATGTATTCTTGAAGATATCTATACATCATTATGCCCTAGGTTGACATAGAATTTTGATCTATGATAATCATCAGATAAATTGTTTTTTATAGCAGGCTTAGAAAGTTTACATAATCGTGTCTCAAATCATAAAAATCCATCTTTATTGATGTTGAACTCTAATATTTACCATTAATTATTTATTCCAAATTATTTTATATCTCCACATCATCCATTTTCACAACCTTAATCTTTACTAAGATATATGGTTGAGTAGTCATTGGAGAAAGGTAAGATGTCACAAATTCCTTTATAATTCCCATGTACACACTTTTCAATTATAAGAATACTGGATTCCATTCAACCCTTATTATAAATAATTTTTCATGATATTTTCAGTTTAGATCATTTGAAACTTTAATTTTTTTCTTTGATAGTAATGTATTGAGTAGTCATAATATTTGATCATATTTAACTATCTCTATTGACACATGTTTATCTTCATTTATGTGAATATATAATTTATACTTTTATGATTGGTATATATGTCATATTTTTATTCATAGTGATAATGAATGAAAATTTTTAAGGAAAATAGTATTACCAAAAACTCTATACAATTCATTGGATAATTTATCTCATGATCCTTTAATTATCTTGAGGCATAGTCTATCATTTTTTCATTTTTCAGAAGAAAAAACCTAATATTTTGTTTAAACAATCACTATATATAAACAATACTTCCCCACTTAAGAGTATTATAAGTAAAGGTGTAGTTACTAGCCTTTTCTTCAATTCATTAAAGTAATATTCACATTTTTTTATCCAAAATAACATTACTATTTTACAAGTTATTATATTTAGTGGGTAAAAAAATGTCAATAATACCCAACTAATCCAGGAAAACTATAGATCTATGCCAAATATGTTGGTTTGGTCTATTCATCAATTTCCCTATTTTTTTAAGGATCAATATATATCCCTTTTCTCATGGTAGCATTCTCCAAGAATTGGAATTGTTCTATCTAGAAGTTATATTTAATTTTTTTCAATACAATTTATCCTTATGAAATACATTTAACACAATGATCAAATGATCTTCAAAATCTTAATTAATTTTAGAATATATGATAATATCATCTATAAATATCATCAAAAACTCTTTGATGTAATCTATAAAGAATCAATTCATTAAGTCCATGAATATTTTCAAAGCATTAATGAGTATGAATGACATCGCTATGAAATAACTGTGTTTATATCATGTATTAATGGAAGTCTTGGGAATATAATCCTTTTTAAACATGATGATATCCTGAACAAATATCTACCTTATATAAGTACCTATATCCACATAATTGATAGAATAAGTCATCAATATATAAAATATGATACCATTTCTTTATCATGATCATATTAACCTCAAAATAATTAATATATATATATATATGAATGAACCCATCCTTATTTTTGAAAAGGAGGTCTAGATCACCCCATGGAGAAGAACTATGGTGTATAAAATATTTTCCCAAGTTTCCTTTTAGTTACTTCTTCAAACTTCTAGTTCCATGGGGGGTATTCTCTAAGCACTTTTTGATTAGAATAAAGCTCATGGTAAAAGTTATATAGAGAACTCAACATCTAAATTATGAGAAAAATCAAAACAATCTTCAAGATATACATTAGTATATTACCTCATAATTAGCATATATTTTGGAATAATATAGTCCTTTTTTCTCAATTATTTAATCTAAATATGATTTCTTAGAATGTAATAATATCCATATTTTAGAAGGATTTACCAAAGAAGATTTATAATTCTCCTTGAACTTTTATAGGTTTGAAGGATTTTTTGGGATATGGGAAGTGATTTCTCACTCTTATTAGTTAACATTAGATCCATATAAGGATATAAAGTCCATGCTCAGAATAACATTAAATTCTAATAAAAGGATAAAAACTAAATTTGATAAGAGATTCTTATCATGAATGATATTTATGAAGTTGTTATATATTCAAGATGAAATGATTAAAACACTTTATTTTTTCACAAATAACTCAATTTTCACATCATTAGATCCATATCAATGTCCACCACTAATATACTTATATTATAAGTAATAGAAAAATACAATGATATTCTTGTACTTAGAACATTGGAGAAAGGAAAATTCATTTTCAATGGAATGTATCCAATGGTCCTTGATTAATAGATCAAAAGATAAACTAAAAGGGGATGGTCATTTTATACTAAAAAACACAACAAAAATTTGATTATTAGAAGAATTTTAGTGATCTATGTAATGAATCACATTGGTTAACATCTATAAAATTGAAAAAATATGGGTTTTAATATATGTGGAATCCTAAAATATTTTATTTTTTAGATTTTTATCGAGAATTAGCTTTTGTATACATGTTTCAAATGGTAAAAGGGAAGTTTACAAGGTGGTGTATTGGCGGCGGGGGGGGGGGGGGGGGAGGACCAGAGTGAGTATTTGGAGTTTCTAAGGCTGATAGGTGTAGTTTGGTGGCTGTTAAAAGACACTAGGTCCTTGGATAGGTGGAACTAGGTACCCGGTTGGGTGCCAGGTGATAAGACCTTCTATATGGTGTTATTAGGTGACTGATGCCTTTAACCGGATACCTAGTATCACCCAAAGGTTTTTTTAGTAGAGGGTAAAATAGTTATTTCACTCCCATTATTTTGGAAACCCTTTAGGGATTTTGAGTTTAATTGGTTTGTAAAAATAGGGATATAAAATCTCTTACCCACCACTCCTTTATTATTTAATCTATTTGGGATAAAACATGTTTTTTGGATATTTTAGGTGAGTTACATACTCTTATTTCTCCTCATCTCATTCCCTATCATTTTCTCTAATTTTTTATGGGTAGGATCTTGGGTTTTTATGTTGATTCCATAGGAACATGGTGTAATTAGACCAAAATTGTTGTTCCCATGTTTTAGATTACATTTTTTGTCAATAAGGAATTATATAATGATGTCAGGATGTTTTAAATATGTGTTAGATAAGAGTGGAAGTGATGATGATATATTTACACCATACATGGAAATGAATAATATATATGTTATAGATTTCGATTGAAAAACTTTTGAAGATAGATTCATGTACCCTCTCTGGCCGCCTGGTCTTGAGTCTCCTTCAACTGGGTCGTCTCGGCAGCGGGGCAATGGCGCTGCGCGACTGGTCTCAACGCGTTGGTGTCCCTTTGAATGCTGACGATGGAGCTGGTCTGGACTAGGGAGGGGAGGTCTTTGCTTTCCTTTTTTTGTGATTTTTTTCTGGGTTGAAGGTTTTTCACTTAGATGCTTCTGGTTGAGTTCTTGATGGGATGGTTGCTCTAGGGTTTATCCCATCGCCGCCTCCCTCCGGTGGTGGATTTTTCTTCAGATTCTTCTTTTCTCTCTACGATGGTTCATGGCTTCCTCTCTTACTATGGAGATGCGCTATGGGCTTCTATGGCGCTGCTATTTCAGATCTGCGGGCGTAAGACCGGATGCCGACATACTCTTCGGAGCGTTCACAGTTTTGTTCTCGGAAGCTCATTATTGTTCTGTGGTGGCTTCTCAGTGTTTGAAGGCCGTCACCTACGTGGTTGAGTGCTTTGAGGGTCTGTTGAGGTCTTCTTCAGTGGTTAGGGTGGTGGATTTGGAAGTTTTTCTTGGTTGTGTTCATGGTGGCTCTGCGATTGTGTTCGAGTCTGTTTTGGGTTTTTGGGCTCCGTCTTCGGTGATGTGCTACGACAGTCGAAATGTTGTTTGGGGAGGCAGTGAGGACCTACGTGATGGGCGAGTCAGACGGCGGCTTTCCCAGCGACGACGTGTGTTATTGAATAAGTTTCGGTGTCTGCTTACATTATCGATGGTGGTGTTTTGATCTGATGAGGATGATCAAGGTGAGTAATGGCGGGTTGATGATGGGATGACCATGATGTTTTCCTATGGATGGTGTCACCGACGACCTGCTATGATGTGATGATGGAGGCGCATGAAATCCGGGTTCCTGGCTCGAGGCGGTTCTACATCCTGAGAGGTCGTGTGTCATGCGGCGTTGCGTGGACTGAGGTGCGTAAAATATTTTGCTCGATATCTGTGATTTTAAAAATTTGAAATTAGATTGGACTACTTGGGTACCGCGACGTGATGTGTGATTTTTGTGTTTTCCTACCTGCTTGTTCGGTTACCGGTAATCCTTAAACCGGATTTTTAGAAAATGAAAATGATGGTTTTGACGAAATGAATGACTTGTTGGATGTGGAGATAGTTTCTAAAAATTTGGGAAGTTTTTTTGAGTGATTGATAATGCTTAAATAAGGTTTTATGAAGTTATTATATTATTTTATGTGAATTATAAAGATTTATTACAATGTGTATGACTTTGAGAAGAGGATGGAAAATGGAAAATTCATTAACATTTATGAATTTTTCATGCACATATGACTTTTCATAGGGTTAATAAGACTTTGAGAGGTGACTATGTATGATATTTAGAGGTTTGAATAAGATATATCAATGCATAATTTATTGACGATTGCATGTATGATATAATAAAAAGAAAGGATGATCCACATAATATGTTTTATCTAATCCAAAAAATGAGGGATATCAAAAATAATATATTATTAAATAAATGGAGAATTCCATTAAGATGATTATTTTTTCTATTATTCAATAAATAGATCACCATAATTGATTATGTTATTCTAGTTGATATTAAAGAAGATTCATGTTTCATCACAATGTATACCTGGAGATGGTGAAATAATAAAATTATAGAATCCATTCCATAGTGAAGGTCATGGTTCAAGTAAAATGAGATAATGATGATGACCATGCTGTAGTGAATACTCTATGTACATTTTGGTCATTGTAGTAAACTGGTAAATCAGGTGGTCTAAGACTACATTGGAAATGGGAAAGAGGACTTGGAGCCAACTATTTCACTTATGATTTCATACGAGCAGTCCACCCATGAGAAATGAAGGTGTGGTTTTACATTGGTGAATTCCATAATCATAATTATTAGAGTATAATTTTAAAGATAAAAATGGAAGGGAACACATTGTGCTGAATTCTTGGTGACCATTTTGAGAAGCCTTCAATGATGGAAGTTATCTGGGACCTAAAATAGGGAGCATTATATTGCATGACATGTCTTGGTGATTTATGATTCATAAAGATATGAAGTATGTTTTAATACTTATATAATTAGGGGAGAATATTAAGATGAAATATTCTAATATTACATGGAAGTAAAATAGAAAAGTCTCAAAGAGTATTTGAATGAATACTTTAAAGGGATTAAAGAGTTTTTAACAAGTGTAATGTTGAGATAATTTCATTACCTACAATCATGGAGTTTCCATAAAACTTATAGAAATAATATTCATGATAAAATATATGAATATATATTTACAATTAAATAGAATGAAATTTAATTAAGAACCCAATACTATTGAAGTAGTATATTCTCTATGCATTAAGAAAATAATAAATACAAAGATATTTAGGAACATCTATATGTTGAAGAAAAATTATTTTATTATATACAGGAGTTCCTATGTATTGAAGATGATATATGAGAGGAAATATATAATTCTCTATTGAGAAAATCCTAGGTATCTAATAAATAGGAAGAAATATAGATATATGGACTTGATGAGAACAAGGATAACACACCACTACATAAGAAGATAGAGGATTTGAATACATTTATAAATGATTTTCAATGAAGAATCCATTTCAAAGACCATTTGAGGTAGTCAAATTCCATTCCTGAGTTTTGAGTTATATGAGATAATAATAACCAATGGGAGGTTGAAAAATATAAGAATAAGTTTACATATCCTTTAATTGTATGTCATAACACATTATGGGATTTCATTTAATAATGGGTTGAGACTATTCCATTGTAAACACTTACATTAATAGTATAGGAATAAGTAATTAAGGTACATAACTAATTTCATCAAGGAGTAGGATTTCAAGGATAAACCTTGTAAATAATTATGTCTTGCAATATTTATTTTATATATATTTAGGAAATACTGATAGAAAATTATAATATAGAATCAATTATTTAACCACCCACATAGGTTGAATTAAAAGAGGAATTCATATTAATAAAATGGATCCCCGACTCACCCCTTACCTTCTTAGTAATCTCACTAGATCTAGGAAATGCGAGTGGTATTAGAGCTAATCAGGTTCCCCTAAAAAAGGTCTAATTTTTCATGAATAAGGATCATGGAGAATCTTAATTCTATTAACAATCGATGTGTAACCATTTTTATAGGAAAAATTTCCTTATATATAAGAATCACATACTTATATATTTGTTATCACAAAACTTAGAGGTGAGAAATGGTATAATAGTGTGATTTAATCTAATTGGAATATATTTTCCCATGGCATACACTAGAAAGAGGAATCTTGAAATGGATTGAAAATATAGAAATTATTTTATATCATATCTATATAAAAATATTTATGCTATGGTAACATGACTTAAAACTAACAAAGAGATGTGGGGGAATCTTGAGAATATGTATGAGGGAAATGTGATGATCAAGGAATCTAAAATTAAAATTTTGAGATCCAATTTTAAATATATTTAAATGGAAGATGTTGAAAATATAGATGATTACATCACTTGATTTAATAAGATAGTAAACCATATCATAGTTTTTTGTGGTACATTATAGGATTTAATTTTTAATAAGAAGTTGATGAAGAATTTACCCAATGGATTTTATCTAAAGATGTTTTAACTTAAAAAAGTGGAGATCTATCTCTTATTAAGATGCATAATACAATTCTTAATTATGAGTTGAGTAAATCCCCAATTTTCCAGAAGAATTTAAAGGAATAAATGTATTTTAAATCCAGGAGAATATTCAAAGTTAAAGATGATAAATTGGGGTCTCTATTGTTTATAAAAATAAGGAATAAGATAAATACCATAAGGGAGTTATTAATCTTATATCATGGATGCTCAAAAGGGGTAATAACATGTATAAGGTAAAACGCTCATTAATTTTTTATAAATTTAAAGGTTCTAGGAAATTTATTGAAAGCTACCCAAAAAATAATATTGAATATATGTTAGAAGAAAAAGGTGAGGAAACCTCAGTAGTGATGACTCCTCTTATTGAAAATTCAGAAAAAAATCTAAAATTAAGAAGATATATTCAATAAATATTAAGAAAAAACTGATGAGAATTGAATAATATTAATAATACTTAGCTTGGATATAATTAGAATATGAATTTAAAAAAACCTTCATTGATTAATTTAGAACACATAATGATACTTCAAGCAGTTATGGGGGAGGAGAAGAGACCTATAATGAATACATGTTAATACATGGACTTGAAATGTTCCTTGAAAAAACAATCATCTAAAAAATAATATCAAATGTATTGAGAAATAAAAAGGAGTTAAAAATTAAAAAGATAGTAATCTCATCATGGAGATCAAAACATATACGGTAAAAATTGCTAAGTAAAATAAAATTTTGACAAAACATAATGTAAAGTTAGATAAAAAGGAAGAATAACTAAATAAAGAACAATCATGTTGTCTTAAAACTAAATAAACCTTAATATAAATATGATAGGAATTTTTAATAAAGAAAAGGATGTTCAAGACGAATCATCCAAAGCTACTTAGATGACCAACCCCAGGAGAAAGTCTGAAGAAATATGTTATAAGGTCACTCCAACATCAAGTAATATTTAAGCTTAGGAAAGAAATAAGTACACCCCAAGTATAAGTCGAAATAAAGTATGTAAGGTTCCTGGGTAGAAAGAAAAATTTATTGGATAGACTCACCAATATATTGAAATATCTAGCTTCAGGGGCTATTGTTGGTGTTTTGGTTTTTTAGACAGGAAGCCTTTGATTGTTGAAAAAACATGTCATTACAATGGAACTAATATTAATACAATGGATAAATCTAAGAAAATGTGGAATAAATTCTACAATAAAGAGAAATAATCTTAGAATATAGAAATATAAAAATAATTTTTCAAAGAATACTCCATAAATTGTTAAAGTTGAGAAGCATCAAATAAGAAGTATGAAATATACTCAAAATTTTACCAGGAAAAGTGGATAGATGATGAAACTAAATACTAATGTTTATGAGGAAATAAAAAAAGAAAAATCTGAATAAGTTCTAGATAAGTTGTGTGGATGATTAAAATTCATTTTCTATATTGTAAAAGATTGTATGAAAATCCTACCTAGATAAAAATAAAAGCTAAAGAATAAGGAAACAACATCTAAGGAAGAGTTTTCCTATATAGATCACAACATGAAGAACCTACACAAGTAGATTGGTGATAATAATTATAGAACCATTCCCAATTTGAAGGCTCATGATATGAAATTTAGTAGAGGAGATATAAAAAGGTCTTTAAGATCTAAAATTGATGAAAATGGAAGATCCTATTTGAGAGACCACTCACAACCTTGAAATTTTTTCTAAACTTTAAGTAAAACTCCTCCTTGTTCTTTATTATTTTTTTATGTTTATTAACATATATGAAATTGAATTAAATCAAAAATAAAGGTGGATTTAGAAGAGGCTATCATAGTTGGAAAATAAATTGAAGTTTCTCATCATGGAGTATATAAACTACTATGATAAAGAGGATGTAGGTGAATCTCTTGAGGGGGACAATACATGAATAGGATGATACTAGAACATGTTCTTTCATAAAATTATGGAATTTTTAGGAATCTATAATTTCTTTAAAGCCATTAAAAATTTACAATTTAGGTATTCTAATCACAAATGTTACCCTTGCATTGACCTTATCGAACATGTTAAAAAAGGTATATAGTTGGTTAATGAAAAATCTAAGAAAAAATAGAAGTTTTATTCCTTAAACTAATTTTTTTATATTTTTATTGATATGTGTGAATTATGTACATTTCTTGATAAACTTTTTCAAACAACCACTAGAAGTAAATTTTGAGAATGGTATCACATGCATGAGAATTTATAGCCAACCTTGATGTCTTGGTGAAATATCTATTTTTTATATACCAGGTTAACCCATAGAGTATTAGAGTAAATTAACTAAAATTAATTGTTTATGTTATTAGTGTTAACATTTGTCTCTCAATAAGTGGGGAAAAGATGTGATTCCGAACAAGAAATGGGAAGTAGTTGCTTTGAATAAATATGGGGAGAAGTAAAGAGATGATGAGATAAATTCAAAAACATTTCTCAAGAAGTAAAATTATAATATAAGTAAGGATAAACCTTTTCACTACCTTTTTATTTATTATCAATAAGGAATATATGAGAAAGTAATGAACATATATTGAAATAAATTTTTTCAATGTATTTTCAATAAACACAATTGGGGAGATTAAAGTTTATATGCAATGGATTGTATTTATTTTTAATAAGGATGCATATCACAATGAAATGGTGCTTTAAATATTTATTTAAGAAGAGTTTAAGAGATTATGATTTTTGTTCCATATTTTGAAATTAATAATAAATAATTTGGATATTTTTGATGGAGAACTTGTGAAAAAATTTTCAACCAACCATTATTTTGGACAATTGTTTTGTTTTTCTTCATAAGAATCAAATTCATGTGTTGATGAATGTAGTGAAAATATATAAAAAAGATTTGAAAATGTTTTTGAGTGATTTATAAGACTTAGATATGGGATGAAGATGTTTTGAGATTATTTTAAGTGAATTTTATAAATTCAGTACAGTGGGTATGACTTTGAGCTAAGGTGGGAAAATGGAAAAGGCATTGCCACATTTGACTTTATCACGTGTTTATAAATTTCAAACAGGGATATTAAGACTTTTATAGGTTCCAAAATATGATATTTGTGGTCCCATGTAAGATATAATAATTTATAAGATATTTATGTTAGTGCATACGATATGAGAAACATATAGGATAAGTTGTATAAGATATTTTATCTAAACCATAAATAAGGAATATTCAGAATATGATATTGTGAAATAAATTTATAATTCAATTCAATCAATGTTTTTAATTATTCATCAATGAATAAGACATCACAATTGAGGTTTTGATTCCAACTAAGATTAAAATTAGATTCATGCCACAACACAATTAAGGCCTGAAGATTTTAAAACAAAAATAAGAGATAATCAAATCCATAATGAAGATCAAATTTCAAGTAAAATGAAAAAATTGTAAATAACACTAATAGACAATTCTTTATGGGTTTTTTGGTCATTTTAGTGGGATCATGAATTAATTGTTATAAAACCACAGTAGAAACAAGATGGTGGATGTGAATCCAACCATTTCCCATAGCATTTCATGTGAGTGGTTCACATTTGAGAAATAATGGGTTGGTTGTTTCATGGTTAATGATGTGGTTAGAATTATTAGATTAAAAGGTTGGTGATATAAATTTAAGGGACTACACAATATTGAATTCTTGGTGACCATTTTGAGAAGCCTTCAACACTAGAAGTTTTTCGAGATGCGACATGGGAAGTGCCATTCCATAAGAAATGTTTTTTTTATTGTATGGTTAATGTATATGTGAAATATGTTTGAATACTTGTGGAATTAGTAGAGAATATTGATATTAAGTATTCCCATTTCATGTGAACATAAAATGGTCAAGTCTTAGGGATGACTGATATGAAAACTTGACCTATATTAAATAATTTCAAAGAAGTTTGAACATGTTTAAAGATGATGAAATTAAATTTTCTACAATCATAGAGTTTCCATAAAACTTATGGAAATAATATTCATGAGGAAATCTATGATATATATTTTTAAGTGAAGATAGTGAAGGTTAAGTGATAACCCTATACTACTTCTACTATAGAATATTCTCAATGTATTGAGAAAATATGAAAGCAAAAAATATTCAAGAGCACCTATACATTGAATAAAAAATAATCTTATTTCATGTAGGAGTTCCTTTGTATCAAGGAATAGTAGTGAGAGGCAGAATATCATTCTTTATTAAGCAAGGTTAAGTGATCAAATCAATAGGAATAATTCTAGATGTATGGAATTGAATATATCAAGGTTTATGTACCACCATAAAAGGAAATAGAAGAGTAAAAGACACGATCAAAGGAGTTTTAATGATAGATCCATTTAAAGGACTGTGTTAGGAAGTCACATTCTAGTCAAAAGGAATGATCTCTACAAGATAGAAAGAAGAAATAGTGGGAGGATGGTAACTTTATGATACAACATAAATATCCTTTGGAGGGATTCTATATTATATTATGGGATTTCATGTAAGCACTTAATTACAATATGACCTTGTAACTTATTATGTTAGTAGTAGAGGAATCGATAATCATGGTGTATAACTGATTATAATGAAGAGAAGATTTAAATAAAGAACCTTGTAACTCACTGTTTCTTGTGAATTTATTTATTACATATTTATGCAAGGATAAAATATAATGAGAAGAGTAGATAAATGATTTAATAAACCAAATTGGTTTAATTAAAAGAGTGATTCATAAAAATAAAAAGGGATCATTGATTCACCCCCTCCTCCTCTTAGTGATCTCACCAGATCTGAGAACTATAAGAATGATGGGTATTTAGCATGGATTGAATATAGGATCCTTTTAGAGGATGAAGAACCATAATATGACATAGTTTCACTTAATTTAAAATATTTACCTTAGTTTTCTTTGATCTTCTACCAGTTTTGAATTTAATTGGTTTGTGTTTTATTGTTTGATGTTGGGGACTTTGTTGGTTATTATATTAGGGGTGTTCTGAAATTGTTCTTCACCTCATTTCTCATGGTATTGGAATTGTAACACCAATTTATGAGTTATCCCTCATTTATTTCTAATTTTATTAATTATGGATTAATTGTTTTAGTCAATCATAATAGTTTTATAGTTAATTAGAGTAGGAATTTGATCAATATAGAACCTCTTGGAGGCGATTAAAGGATAGTGTGGGATTTGAAAAGTTTAATAGATAGTGTTTGAGTATTTCTTAAGGTAATAAATACTTGATTGAGGTAGGAGGTGGATGATATTAAAATATTATATGGTTGTTCATATATAGTCTGAATTTTAAGTGCATGTAAGTGAGTGTGAGATTCTTGAATGGAAATTGTGAATGGTTTTCCTTATGTGAGGTTATTCTAAGTAGTTGGTTAGGTTGTTTTCATGACCTATAGGGATGTGAATTTATGATTTAGGTGTTGATGTATATTTAGAATATGTTAGAGTCTTAGTTATATGGACATGTAACCATAAGGGGTATCCATTCCTCAATATCTATAGATTTCATAGACTATGGGTGTTATTTAGTGATAAGTGGTTCTCACCTAGAGTGGTGGATAGGGGTGTGTCTATTTGAGTTTTTTAGAATTCAATATATAAGATATAATCTCGAGTGGGTATGTAATAATGAACCATTTTAG
This sequence comes from Viscum album, assembly GCA_963277665.1. NCBI lineage: Eukaryota > Viridiplantae > Streptophyta > Magnoliopsida > Santalales > Viscaceae > Viscum > Viscum album. Next base: position 1,582,049,936 of record OY728141.1, on the reverse strand, counting down.
AAATACATGTAGTTCCTTTGTCTCTTGAGTATTGATTTGGGATACCTAGTTTTTGTTTGGTCCCTCGAGCCTTGTGTGTTGAGGACATGGCCACTAATGGCCACACAACCTTGGGAAGTGGCATTCCACTTAGTTACTAGAATATTGAGGGATTTTATAGTCCATAATTTATGTTGTGATCCTTTTATGAAATTATTGAGTGTTCCTTAGTGATGTAAATTTAGTTGTTTTTAAGGATAAGAGGTGAGCTAGCCATCATGATAAAACTATGGTTTGATGAAATCTACTATAGTATAACCCTTGTGAGATGGATATATATAACTGATCCTAAGACGGTATACGAAAGATTAGAATTCATTTATGTGTTTTAAGTGTGTTTAATTATAGGTGTTGTAACGCCCCGACCCTAGTTACCCAGAGTCGGTGCATTATTACATAACATTGGCATGATCACAAGGAAATCATGTCTCTAAAGACTGACCAATTTAGTATTATTGGAAACAAGATTCATACATAAGTTCAACTTTATATCTTGAACAGAAATACAACACAAATATATTTCATTAGAAACATCCAAGCCTCCTAGATTATGCCTGCAGGTCAATCATAACTAACTTCTTCATATACTGGGAAAATGAAACATAAGAAAGGGGTGAGCTCAAATTCTCAGTAAGGGTAAGTAATACAGTGGAAAATGACATAAATATTAAGCATGGTAAATAATTGAAACCACAGGACTTTACCAATAATAAAAATGAATACTTTTATGAGAAGAATATGAGTTGAGTAAATAATTCCATAATAAAACATAATCATGGGTATTCTACTAGTCGAATGACCACATGAACCCTCAATATTATTTCCATAATGAGGGAATGTATAATGCTGGACATTCTGAAACATTTTGTCAAGGCCTCAGCCAAGACGTCTAAAAATGATTAAGGCCTTGGCCAAAACCATAAATCAAATTGGGAAAGGGCCTCAGCCAATTCCACGTCCAGTTGTCTCATGAGACCTAATGATGCATCGAGGAGCTATAGTGGGCTCCATCCATTACTTACTAAGTCCAATACATTCCTCATATGAAAAGGTTTAAACATATCATAAACATTCGTATTAAAACTAGCATACGAAATGTAAATACTTTAACCATAAATCATGAATGGTATAAAAATATCACATACATAGTCAAAAATATCACAAAACCTTCAATAAAATATGGAAGTTTTGTATCATAATAAATCAACTTCAAATAAACATAAAATCCATCAAAGGATGTTGACATAGATGAAATCAAAACCCTTTTTAGAGAAATACCTCTTTCTATTTTGAAATCATTTAAGAGTAACATAATTATAAAATAAAACATTTAATTTGAAAATATTCTTATAATATTGTAATGGAAGCTTCGACTAGTTTATAATGGTAGAAAATAGCCGCACCTGCCGTATAAGTTAAAAAAAAGACATTCTTACCTTAATTTTGTCGAAAAGGCTAAAAATGACCTTGTTTGGAAAACGACAGAAAGATTCTTTTATAAACATATTATAAAAATTAAAACAAGGGTATAAATGACTTTAAACTATATTCTGTAAAATAGTAAGAATGTTTTGAAATACATTTTTAAGAAACATGGATGCGGATGATAAATAGGTCCCAGTAGATAATTACGTATAAACAACCTCGGATAATGAAGAGATTGTGAAATAAACCCTTAACTTGTACTTTTACTTGGTTGAGGGTAGGTTAACCTCTTGTATAATGTAGAAATAATTGTTATTAAATTATACAAGAATCATATACATTAATATTATATCATATATGATCTTTTAACATTGCTTTGTTAATAATATCTTAGTTTTGTCGTCGTTTCGGGTGTTAACTTACTCATTTTCTTTTCTATGTTTTGTTACATAATTAATGTTTGTTATGGATATGTTGTATATTATTCATATCCATAATGATATAAAGTACTTAAACATTATTTTTAATCATCAAATGAGAATTAGACTTGAATGGATACGATGGGGAATGAATCTAATCGCGTTCGTGGAGACGGTAGTCCGTCCGTACGCACGAGCGACAATATAATTCTTTTGATATTTAAATAATATATAATTGGATGGTATATCATATATACAGAATCATTATCATGTTATATTTATTATTTACATAAATTAAACATTATTATTATACCCATCCAAATAATAATGTATTGAATAACAATTACACCACGACGTGGAGACGGTAGGCCGTACATACGCACGTATGGTGACATGTCATTCAAAGGATGGATAGAATACTGAATATGGTTGTACCATATTTATAATAACATCAAAATATATAGAATATACTAGAGTTATTATTTTATAATGGAAATAACAAGGAAAGAAGAAGTTGAAGAAGAAAGGAACTTGAAAGAGGGTGGTGAAAACATTACCTCTTCTTCGAGTTCTTCCTTTTGATTTGATCAAAAAGGCTCCATAGGTTGGCTTTATGATCAAAATAAGGCCTCTAGGTTTAATTTAGGGAAGTTTATAGAATATTTGGTCAGGTTTTGTCTGATCCAAAAGGCTTTTAAGGTGTGAAGAATTAGTTATAAGTGGTGTCATTTTATAAGGGGGAGGAGGGTCTCTTTAGAAAAAACTTAAAGTATTAATTTATAATAAATTTATATTTGGTTTCTAATGGATCCAAAGTGGATTATTCAAAGTCTAAGGTAGGTATGGGTCTAAATTATTTAAACCAATAGATTTTAGAGAGGTTTGGGTCACTAAATTAACCCTATCATTTATATTTAACTCTGAGTTAAATAGTTTGACATTTACCATGTCTCTTTGTATTTATAAATTATATAGTTAATAAACATACTATATACCTCCAAGAGACCCCAAAGTGGTCCATTAATGATAAAAATATCATGATATAAGTCCTTTGGCCGAAACTTAGATTTTTAGGAATAGAATATCAATTAATAATATAATATTTGTTTTAAAAACTCTTTTATGTCAATTTTGACACTATTGGGTATTTTTTTTTGATAATTTTATAACAGCATTATTACTTAGAATATTATTTATATAACCAATAATAATATTTCATATTAACCTAGAAAAATTATTTTAATTCATAAAAAGTCTCAAATTACATTTATTTTGATATTTATAATATCAATTATTTTAATATTTCATTAATTAGGTAATTACAGCATCACCATTGTGTCATAAATAAATTAAATTATTTAATGTACAAAAATTATAAATAAAATACCGTTATGTAGGAAATATTTTTATCTTTATAATGAATATTTATAGTCGAAAATATAACATACATAACCCTATGTAAAAATTGTTTTTCTAAAAGATATATGCTTATGTAATTTTTGTATTTACTTTAACTTAATTAATATAAAGTGTCCCTATCACCTACAAGTGGCTCTATGGGGTCCCAAAATAGACCCAAAGATTCATATGGTTGGAAATTTATCCACCAATAAGGTTAGGGCACGTTTTAGGGTAATTTAATATTATTATAATATTATTTTTACCCTTATTTACTAGATTTACCCTTTAACCGTGGTAAATAAAATATTTACCGAAGTAATTATTCAAAATTTATAAAAGAAAAAGTTACCTATTTACACAATTTTTACATCCTGATTCCAAATATGGAATCCATTTTTCCAATTCAAAACACAGAAGTGGCAGAAATTAATTTAAAATTAATTCCCGCTGTCAAAGCAAAAAGCGTGTTTTTAAGAAATAATAACTATCAAAAGATTGACACTTCTTTATGTACGATTTAATTGTAAAATTATGTACAATGACAAAAATTGTATTAAATGGTAAAAATATATTATAAATATACTTTAAAACAACTCAAATTCATAATTTATCGCTATTAGCTATTTTGATTAAAAAAGTTGTTTTTAATTAAAATTTAGTAATTTTCACTATTCATCAAAATATAAAAGTTGTCCAAAAAGTACCAAAATTTCACCCTAGGATAAATTCGATATTCCGAATCCAAAAATAAAGTACATTTTGGGAGATAAAATTTTTAAAATTTCAAAAAGTGGGTATTACTATTCATAACGGCTGCTTTGATTGGTTGTACTGTGTGTTAGAACTCAAAGTTGCGTACAACACACGCTACTATATTATTAAAAGAGAAGCGTACCGTGGAATCTTGGGGTGTTACAGGTGTGAATAGATTATAAATAAATCTGTTAGTGAGACCAATTCCTAGGGTGAAAATTCATTTATTAGGGCTATGTTATGTTTTGATATTTTTTGTGTTGATGGTGATTAATTCACTTAAATTATTGTTGTTATGGTTATAGAATGTCTATATTGTGTGTGGTATAAATTGCATAAAATCAACTTGGACACTTTTAAATTTATTTTATATCATTCACATTGAATATGCTCAGTGATATATCATTCTCCTTAGAGAATTTGGATTGGTGATATATCAATCATCTGAAGATGCCTCGTTCACCACCATTATTGATCGGTGATGCCTCATTAACTTAGAGATACATTAATTTAACTTATTTCAATGAGTATGGTGATTTATCTCACACCTGGTAATACATCATTTACTATGTTTACATATTTTTATACATCATTCACCAAGATTTGCATCTTTTTCCCTATTCTTGTATAGTGATACATCGTTCACTAGAAGATACCTTGATCACCATGATGGATTTTGGTGGTGCATTTTCTATTTTTTTGGACATGTATGATAATATTTCATTAAAATTTTATATGATTCATTTATATATCATTCACCTTGAATGATTAAATGAGTTTTGATAGACCATTCACACTCATGTTATGCTTATACTATGGGAAAATTATCCCATTCTAGAATAATCTGAAGCAGGTTTATATTGACCATTCTGGTAACCCCTTGATTACCCAATAGTGTAACAGGTGTATTAATGTGTTGTTATAGATTAATTTTAAATCAATACATGTAATAAAAAAATATACTAGTTTTTATTAGGGACACTATTAGGGGTGGCCTACTAATTTTTAGGATAAAACTGCGCACACACACTTTGGCGTGAATACTGATCTTGTGGTTTACATGAAGGATAATAAATGGCCTGGGTAGTGGTTGATGATCTAGAATATATTAGTGGGGTTATGGAGATAGGTCTAAGGTTATTATGAGGACAATGGTTAGGTCTTTTTTTATTAATATTTTAGTTTCACATATATTGTAATTGTTTGGCCATGGGGGGTATTGAATTTTCTGTATGATTATATGACCAACATATATATTCTATTATAGAATTTATATATCACTTATATGGTATGATTTCTACTATAAAACCATTTGGTTTACTGTGATGTTATTTAATTTATGGATGTTTAGTTATTTATATGTTATTATTGTGATGATATTATAGGTCATAGTCTCCCACATGGTTTATCAGACTCTCACTACTAGTTGTAAACCTCTATAATACTGGGAGGAATTCCTAAGGATTGGTGGAACTACAAGTATAGATCTATTTATTTAGTCTGGGATGGGGATGCTAAAAAGTGGTTTTATAGATTTTTATTTATTTGTTTTACTAGTTTGGATGTTGTTAAAGAGAATAGACTAGTCAAAACTTAGAATAAAAAAATGCATTTTATATAGAAAACACTTGAATGGGATAAATTCAAAGTTTCATGGATGTTGGGATTGATGTTTTTTTAATGTTTTAAATGAGTTGATTCTTTCTATTAATTATGTTTTTTTATTGATTTATGGTTTTTCTCTTATCCTGGAGTGAAAAAATTAATGATTTCATGTATTATATTTGACTTGTTGGATTCACATAAATTTTTTGTGATTATATGTTATTGATGATATAATAATGAGGAGGGTTTATTTGTTTAATGTTTTAATAACAAAATATATGGGATTATCTTATATAATTTCTTGATGGAATTCTACTCAACTAGACCAAGGGTGCTGATTCTTGTTCTGTATATAATGATTGGTTATATTGATCTATGTGTATATGATGTCTTGATATAGAGTGGGTAGATTAGTATAAAGTTGTTACTTTGTGATATGAGACCTTTTTTATGGGGTTATTATAGAGTAGCATGTGTCATTTATTTTTCCTAATTTTTATAATCATGAGGACTTGATGGCATGCATTTCTTGGGGGAAATGTTATCAATGTACTTTTGGTTATGATCCTACAGTGGGTAGTATCTATTTGAGAATACTTGATATTGATGAGAGACCTAGTATGAGAGATCCTTAATTTTTAGAGAAGCAAGCATCAAGGATGATTTGTGAGCTATGGCCAATAAGGATACAGTTTATAGACCAGGTGGAAGGTCCTAATGATGATGATATATGACTCTAGATGTTGATGAGTTGAGCATGTTAGTAGAATAATAGGCCACCTAGACTATTATTTTTATGATGAGGTGTGATAAATTAGGTAATCCCTATAGATTAAGTTTCATCATATTCACATGGAAGCATTAGATATGGGTAACATGGGAGATGCTTCCTGTGACAGAGATGATGCACGAGATATGTGATTGAGTATATGGTATAGGAATGTGAGGTGTGCCTTAGTAATGTATTAAAAATAATGGAATGTATAGTTCATCATTCTAGGAATGAGTTTGATATGAAAAGGCATATTGGTCACCAATATTAGGTGTTCAAGACTAGGAATGATGTCATATGACTCATGTTGGTATAAGTTGAGTGGTATCATTGGGTGGATCTAGGGTGCACACCTACTATTTTTTTATTTGGGAAATAATGGGTCAATGAGGCCCATTGCGAGTTTTTTGTAGGATGATTTATTACCTTTGGAATGAGATAGTGAGTGTTCACCCAAAATGTAAGGTATGTGGAATCCTATTTCTGAGGTTTTTCCTTATATGGTGAGCATAGTGATTTTGTTAGGAATGATCAACCTAGAATGATGTTGGGTGACACATCAATGTGTAAAGTTTGAAAAATCTATGATATTGAGAGTTTAGGTTTTGATGGTCATGATACTCTAAATGTTGGACCCCATTGATGTTTAGTGATGCATAAAAGTTTCATATAAATTCTCCTTAGTGGATGTTTTAGGCTGATTAGGTCATATTTGGTCCCTTGAGATCATATGGGTATAGAACCCTAATATGTTTCAGTGATTCATGATGGGGTCTAATAATCCTTATTTCTCCCTTATTACTTGGAGTTAGTCCATTGGGTGAAAATCAGATTCAGTAAGTAATCACACTTATTTTCCGATTAAGCTTGACATGATAAAATAATGGTGTGAGGAAACTTGTGTTGGCTGAGGACTGAGATAAGCTATTTTCTCTTGGAACTATATCATGCATTGGTCAAATATATAGTATCTTAAGGGATATTCAATTGTGTGTGACCAGTATGAACCAGTGTATTATGACATAACTGGTTCATGATACAAGGTCTCTAATGAGTGATGGTGAAATGACTAGAGAGGATTCATGGGAATTTTTACTGTGCCAAATAGTAATAACATATAAGGGATGTTTTGTGATCCTTTTGATATGTGAAATGATATATAATGACTATTTATTATTATGAGAAGCTGATGGGTTAAGTGGATCAGTGTGATTGTTGTTGAATAAGGAGAGTGCCTCAGCTATGGTGAGTTGGGCACTGATGATATAGTGAATCACTAATAAGGCAGGTTTGTGGTCCATGTCTATTAAATAAATGATAATCTTGCGATGGTTCATTTTTTGAAATTGAATGTTATTTCATAAATTCATCAATTAAATTATTCAATGATGGAATAAGAATCAAATTTATATATTACTTAGAGTGGGGTTTATAGAATGGGTCTATTATGTTTTAAAGACTCGGGCTCATGAGTTTCAACACTTGAATGATGATGTATTTTGATCAGGATCATACTAATTAAGTTGGAAGATGATAAGTTCTATAGTGGGGAACACACTGTTAATGGTATGAGAGTGAGACTCTCATTTTGGGAGAATTTTGGTAAATATTAGAGGAGATGTATTAGTGAAACAAACCAAAATTTTTTTGTAGTTTTATATTTTTTTCTTGAAGAAAAGTGTCCAAGTTATGGATGCTAGTTAGGAAATATCCATACATGGGCATCACTTGTTGAGGGTAGATTTGAATGATGTGTGTTTTGGGTTACAGTTTGACATGGATTAAAAAAATGTACGACATGAGTGAATAACTATATAAAGTGTTAGTACTCATAAAAGAGTATGATGATTGAAATAATGGAGTAGGGATTCATGCCATTAGTAGGTTATTTGGGGTGACATTATAGGTTTTTATGAGAATGTTCAAGTGGTGATCAGGTGAATTTCTAAGTTAGAGATGGTATAATATAGTCCAATGATGTAAACCATTGGTGTATGGAATCTATGAATTGGAAACTCAATAATGTTTTTGGGAGTGGGGGATCATTATAGAGTCTGTGTAATTAGTTGACACCATGATCCATGGGCCTTCAGTTCTTTATGGGCCATTCGATGTGGTGGTGTGCCAGATGGTGCTTTGCGTAAACTATCTAGTGTTATATCTTAGATAATAATCAACTCACATAATTTAGGGAGAACTAGAATGTGATAAGGGTTAGAGAGATATGTGTCCTAGTTGGGGGGGGGGTAGTTTCACTAGTATGGGTGTTGTATCAATATGACCATGATTAGTGGGAGATATGAATATTGAACATGCATTTAGTTTCACTAACCAATGTAGTTCATGATATATGCATGTGGATACTTATCATAAATTATAAGTATTATTATTAAAAGGATATAATTACCCCCATCGGTTTTATATTGGTAGAGTTAGAGAAACCTGGGTTTCCATGGATATAGAACTATGGAATAATTGAATTTTTGGATTCTCATTGAGAATTGGTATTTATAATGAAATTTAAAATGCTTAAAGAGATATTTTGGGGTGGTAACTCATTTGGAAGAGGTCTAAAGTGAGTTTTGGGGTTTTAGGAGTCTGAGAGGTGTAGTCTAGGAGCGATAGTGATTAATCGAGTACCTAGTTGGGTGGCACCACATACCCAGTTGGGTTCTAGGGGTATAAATCATCTGGATGGTGACACTAGCAATCTAATTCCTTGCATAGAGTACCTAATTGAACCCATGGTTGTTTATATATATATATGGTCATTTTACTCCCTTAATATAAGAACCCCATTGGAATTTTTGGGGATAATCGACTGAAAATAAGAGAGTTGACCCATATTCTCGCTTCTTTCTCCTCTCCTTGATAATTTGATAGGAATGGGTTAGATAATGGTTCTTTGGTTATTTTAGGTGAGTTAGAAAATCCTATTCCTCATAATATCCTTAACACTCATTTTATATATATATATATTTGGTTTAGAGCTAGTATTTTAGTGTCAATTTCACTAGATTAGGGTAGAATCATATTGGAATGATGAAGCTTTTTTATGTCTTAGATAGAGGATTCCTTGCGAGGTCGAATTATTATGATCTCACATGGTTTCACTTTATTTAAACTACTAAACTCATTTTTCATTAGTTTTATGCCAATTTGGAATTTAATTGGTAAGTGTTTTAGTATGAGATGTTGTGGACTTTCTTGGATGTTGTATTTGGGGTATGTTGGGGGTAATCTGTAGCACATTTCTCGAGGTATTGATGTCATTTTTATACCTAGTGAGTTATCCATCATTTATGTCCAATAGTATTAATTATTTTAATTAATAATATTTGTTCACAGTTAATTCTAATGAGTATTTGATAGAACCAGGACTTCATAGAGGTGACCGATGACTAATATGGGCTTGAATGAGCTTGTGTGATGGTGTCCAGGAATTTATTAAGGGGAAAACTCCATGCTTTAGGTAGGTCATTTTTAATATTACCACAATATATGGATGTTTATATATTGTATAAAGTGAAAGAATAGGTATTAAAATTTGAGAGGACTGAATATAAACCATGGGTAATTTACCCTATGATAGGTTAGTTTAGGGAGTTGGGTTGGTTCTTAATGAGGCCTCTAATGTTATTAATTTGTTTTTTAGACATTAAAATATATTTACCTTATGTGGGATATGATCTTGAGTGAATATATTAGAATAACCTAATTTGGAACCAAATGTAGCTTCTTTGTCTCTTGAGTGATGAGTTGGGCTCTCTAGTTTATGGTATGTACCTTGAACCTTGTATGTTGAGAACATGGACAAAAATTACCACAAAACATTGAGAAGTGGTATGATACTTAGGTAATAGAAATGTGAGGGGGTGTTCGAGTATCTAGCTTATATTTTGAGCTTTTTATGAAATTTTTAAGTGTTTCTTGATGATGGAAACTCATATATTGGTTAGGTTAGGTGATGATCTAGCCTTTATGATAAGACAATGGTCTTATTAGATCCACTATATAATATAAATTATGAGATGTGTAGTTGTAATAGATCCTAAGATTATCCATTGAAAGTTGGTATTTATGAATGTTTTATAGGTGTGGTTTATCATGGGAATGTATTTCCTAGAAAGAAATCAGTTTATTGGGACATATTACTAGGGTTAAAACACATTCACCATGGCTTGGTTATGTATTGATATATTTATATTGATAGTGATTAATCATTAAATTAAATTATTATTTCAATATTTATGAATCATTCACCTTTTATATGGTATTGATCATATATTTTCCACCTAGTGATTTATTAATTGGTGATATATTTTTCACCTCAAGGATTCTTAGTTATAAATCATTCAAATTAGTTATTATAGACTGGTGATATATTTTTCACTTGGTGATGCCTCACTCATAAATTTTATTGATGGGTGATTCCTCATTCACCCAGTTATAATTCTCCTTGATTATGATGAGAATGTTTATAAATCATTTATCCCATTGAAGTATGGTGAAACATCATTCTCTAGTAGATATATCGTTCTCCCTATTGTAGTATGATGTTACATCATTCACCTATGGTACCTTGATTTCCACGATTAGTTTTAGTGGTGCATCATCCAATTTTTTCTATTTTTATAGGGATATATCATTCACATTAGATGAGATTTGGTGATATATAATTCATTATTATTGATTAAATGAGTTGTGACGTACCATTGACACTCATTTTTCACTAATATTGTGGGATCATCATCCCATTATGGTAGTAGAAAAAGAAGGTATGCGTCAATAATTCAAGTGATACCTCAAGTACCTAATAATGAAAATGGTATTTTCATGTGATGTTAAAACTTAATTTTCATTCAATAATTTCATGATCATATATATTGATTATTTTTAGGACACAATTGTTGGTTTTATATTATGTTTTAATATCACACCTAATATGAGAACTTTTTTTTCATGTGTAGATCTTACAGTTTTCATGTAGGATGGGTGATGGACCAAGTGTACATTGATATGTAGGGAGATAATTATGGGGTTATTAGATAGGTATAAGGTGATTTCAAGGATAGTGGTTAGGTATTCACATTATTTATGGTTTGTTTCCTCTATACTGTATATGTTTGGCCCTTAAGTGGTCTTACATCTATTATATGATTGTGTGACTTGTATATACATTATATCAAATCATGGATATATTATTGTTATGGAATTATTTCCACTATAAACCCATTTAGTGAACTGTGATGTTATCTACATTATGGATGTTCAATTTCTTACCAGTTATTATTGAAAATATACTACAAGGTGTAGTCTTACTATGTGTTTTATTAGACCCTCATTGTTAGTCAAAAACCTATAGAATACTTGAATGATAGATTAAGGACATGCAGAACCACTAGTCTAGTAATTTCTGGGCATTCTTAGTAGGGGATGTTATGCTTCCCAGGGTTCAAGTAATTTTTCATAGCTTGAATCAATTAAGAAAGTCCACCATTAAACTTTTGACTCTCACTTCATTATATTAGGAATCTGATTTGGGAAATCATTTCATTACCTATCACATTTGTTTTTAACATGATTACTATTATTTAAAAACATTTACTAAAATAAATAAAAGTCTAGATTGAGAATACTTGAATTAATAAGAATATATGAGGCAAATTATAAATTTTTAATGAATAACACATAAATCACATATAAATCTTAACTTATGACTTCTCAAGTATCGATATAGTTTATTTAGGGTTTATTTACTTTAATTTTCACTACCATAATATGATAAAATAAATAGACCTTTTTATAATACCAACTATAATGAATCAAATCTCTTAAACATAATATGATATTTTTTCAAACTAAATATATATAAAGTGCATCAAAAAAATTTGAGGTCTATTGGATTTGAGAGATTAGATGCACCATAAAACAATTTAAAATAAACTATATAACATTTTAATTTCATATTAAGAATTTTATCTTAGAGATCACTATAATCCTATCAGTATATAAGTTATTCTAAGTACATACATAAAATAAGGGGTGATCCAAAAACCCCATTAAGGGAATAAAACAAGATATGCATGGGGTGAGATATCATAATAGTACATAATTATAACATATAATCATAAATAATCAGAAAATATAACTTGAAAACATGGAATAAAAGAAAAAATATCATTATAGTGTGGTAATCATGAGAATCATAAAATGTGTCATAGACATAAGAAATTTACTCATAAACATAATCCAAATATCACTTCTAAGACATTATAACACCATGGATAAAGATAACCACATCATGACTATACATAATATCATAGATAAAGACAACCATATCATTCCCATGAATTATGATCTCATGATATTTAAAGAATTACCTAATTTATTAGGAGAGAGGGGTGTATAATTCCATGCCCACCCATCACATCATAATATGGTGTGGATTTTTTTTCTACAAAGATAATAAAAATACATCAATAAAAAACATTATAATACCTTGATATTTTTAAAATAAGAATGTAATGACCTGAAACTAGAATCTTAGAGCCGGTGAATTATTTTATTACATTGGATTGATTTCAAGTAATACAACCCTGAAGGAACGAATAGTTTTTTAGTCATGGAAGGCCATATTACATTCATGATACCCATAATACATCGAGAAAATAAAATAAAACATGATATAATATAAAATGAAATAAAATATATCCTTGAAAACTTATTAAAAGTTTTCTTCTTCATAACATGGGGAATATAAAGATAAAGAAGGGGTGAGATCATATACTCAGTAAGGGTAAGTAATATAAGAGAAGCATAAATAACAATTCATGGTGAATAAATAAAGAACACATGCCATTAAAACATAATCTTGAGCATAATATGGAAGGAATAAAAGATGAATAAATCATACCATAATAAAACATAACCATGGATATTCTACTAGTCGAATAAACACATGGACTATCAAATACTAGTTTCATAATAAGGTAATGAATAATGTGTGATGTAATAACCTTACTATCAATGTGTTTTTCCTAGACCATACATAAATTCATAAAATCCCAAACTAGTTTTCCTCATGAGACCTACCTATTCATCGAGGGGCCATAACATGCCCTACCCGAAAATTACTAAGTCTAATGCATTCCTCATATGAAAGGGATGAAACATAATAAACATATACATTCATATTGAAACTAACATATGAAATGTAAATAAATTTCCACAATCAATAAACAAAATCACTAAAAATTCAGAGTAATATGGAGGATAGTATCAAGATAGAACATCCATAGTCAAACTAATCATAAAAAATTGAATGAAATATAGTAAATGATATCATAAGATAAAAACCCCAATCAAACATAATATCCCACAAAGGATGTTGACATATATGAAAATAATATAATAAAATAATTAAAATTTCTTGAGAAAAATACCAATTTTACTTTGAAATAATTTATTCAAAAGCTACACATTTATAAAACAAGACATTTAAAAATAAATTTTTGAATCAAATTGTCCCATATAACTTTGAAAAATTTGAGAGAGATTCTAAAATTAAAATTTAAAATAATCATGTCCTTATAATTAAATCTATAAACCCATTTTGAAAACATGGATATAAATGAGAAATATTTCAAAGAATAAATCTTTGAAACATTTAAAATGATGTTTTAGTTAATGACACCTTACATAAAAACATAAAAATATTAATTTTGAAAATAATTTAAAAAACATGGACATGGATGATAAATATTTCCTAATAAATACTTACGTATAAAAAATCTCAGATAATAATGAAATTCTGAAATTAACCTTACAAAGATCGTATTATTAGAGTGAGGAAAAATAAATAAAATAATTATTCGTGAAAAATATAAATCCAAACAAAAAAGTGTATATAAAATATAAAACAATCATAGTCCATTCACATATATTGTTGGAAAAAACATAACCAATGACATAGGTGTTTAACTCAATGAATGGAAATTGAGTTAAGATATCCCTTATATTGGGTTCGAATTCTTTAAAATTTGTTCAAACCTCCTGTATAATAGTTTGAATAGTGTTATTAATTTATTATATAACTAAACTCATGTTTATAATTCCTCATATAATCTTCTTATAACATTTTCACCCATTTATTAACAATATTTTGTTATTTCCATTTTTTTGGGTACGTTCTTTTCATGGTTTCCACAGTCGGTTTATTATGGTGTTACTTATAAAAAATAAATAATAATACAGAATTGATAACATATATATTTAAGTAATTTTAAATAACTACATGTGAATTAAAACTTTCCATGATTTTAGTAAAGTGAAATGAAAACTCATCATCCACAAAGGTAATGAATTGATAATTCGCGGACGTCGATTTCATTATTTAAGAATAAAAGAAGAAAATAAGAGATTTTATGATCTATATACTATGAAAACAAAAAAAATTAAATTATATATATGATAATGTAATTTTCATGAATCATTTTATAGGTGGAGAAGATAAGGTATAAGTGAAAATTAATTTAAAAGAGAAGAAAAATGAATCTTACCTCTTGAAAATTTCTCCTTGAGAACCTCCTCAAAGCTCTTGGAAGTGTTCTTTTTATGAGTAAAGGAGCACTAGAATGTAGCAAGGGATGAGGAGGAGAGAATTTGGTAGAGTTTTGATGAAAAATATGTCTTAAGGTTATGAAATTTTTGAATGAAGGATCCACTTTTTATAATTGAGGTGAGGGACAACTTATGAATTAATCAAATTATTAAAATATACTAAATATATTATAGAGTTTTAAGAATTCCAAAAAGGACTAAAAATAAATTGGATTAAATATTTGAAGTAACATTATCATTTTAATACTTTTTCAATAATTTTTTTATTTTTAAATAATTTAATAAAATATTTTATACATGAAAAATAATTTTTGTCAAAATAAAAACTATTCAGAACTATGAATTAAAACACATAAAAAAAGTTTCAAATTTGAATAATTTTTTTCTTATATCATAGAAACATCATATTAATCTATTGAAAAAATGAATTATCTTAAACACCTATTTTTTTATTTTTTATTTTTAATATCATTAATTTGATTTATTCATTAATTAAATTAATCTTACATCATCTTTATGAAATACATTATGGAATTTATTTGTTGAATAAAAATTATAAATAAAATTATATGAGAAATATAATTTAACTATATTTTTAAATACTATTATTTTTTGAATAAAACTTTTGGAAAACCTCATATTAAAATGTTATACAAATTAAATACCATAATGTGACAACTTGAGTTCTTCTTGAAATAAAATTTTATAAAGGCTTTAAAATGATCCATGTTGGTAAAAAATACCCCAAATTTTAATAAGAACATTATAATGGTAGAAAATTACTTATATAAAAATTTTAATACAAAAAATGGGCCATTTAATAATTCTTATAATTTTAATTAAAAACATTTTATTTATTTTTCTTTTGCTTGCACGAGTACTATAACATCATTGCATAAGTATTAAAGACAATTATTTCATTTATAAAAATTAAAACTGAATTACTATAATAAAAATAAATTACCTAGATTCAAAATAATCATTTATATTCTTTCATTAAGTTTAATTACACATATCAATATCAAAACAACTTCCTTAATTTGTTAATTGGTCTTTTCTTGCCTTTCACAAGCATTGCACATGCATTTAGATACGAGTCATGTTATATAACAACAAAATTGTCAATTAATAACCAAAAACATAAAAAATATATAATAATTAATAATTAATTCATGAAAAGAATTTTCAAAACTCAATTATTATATATAACTTACCAATTTGGACTTTGTCAACACTACACAGGCACTATGTCGACACCGACAATGATTTTTATATTTTTCATGGAAAAATATATAATTTTTAGATTCAAAATTAATTTTGTACAATATTAATCTTATAATAAATTATTTATTTATTACATATATTAAATAAATTTTTATATCATAATAATTTCATGATGATGTCACAAAAAATACCATATTTTATAAAAAACTGTATTTTTTACTATCCAACAAAAATTAAACTATTTCAGAAAAATCCCAAAAATTTATTATAACCATTTTCATAGTTTAGAATTAAAAAATGAAATATATTTTATGAAAATATTTTTCTAAATATGAGAAGTTAAATTTTTAATTAAAAATATCATTTTCCCCAAAAATAAAATATTTTAAAATTATAACCGATTTTATGACACTTTGAAAAATTAACTGAGATCTCATAAAATTTTCTTATAATCATAAAACCTAAAAATATTAACTTATGATTCTATTTTATGAAAATATATTTTATTTTGAGTCATTTTATTAATTATAAATTTTAATTTAACATTTATGTTTTATAAAAATACTAATACTTAATTAATAATTTCAAAAACATTTATTTACTTATACTATGATATAATTATATCATACATTCATTTATAGGATTATTAAATTTTATTTATACTTTAATGGGTGCAGTTACTATTCATTTAGATGGGTTACTATTCATAAGGGTCATATAACTATTCATAAGGGTAACATTACTATTCAAAAGGGTTAAGTTACTATTTAAAAAAAATTAAGTTGATATTATCAAACTCTAAATATCTTACTTATTGCAATCATGCCTGACTATTTTTAAAAATTTAATTCACAAAAGTGGAAAGATTATGTTTAATGGCTGGGTTATAACTATCTTGTTTAAATAATTATAATAACAAATGTTTTTTTGAAGGGAATCAGTGTTGTGTGAATTAAATACTATATTAAATTTATTTTTAAACCCTTGGGGTGTTACATATTATGCTCCTTCAATAAATTTCATCCTCACAATTTTAAATTTCACTTCAAAAAAGAAAAAAAGGTTGATACTAGAAAATACCTTTATATAAAACGCACGTAAAAAAAAGGTACTAGGATAACATTTTTTTTATTTCAATATCCTTTCCCTAAATTTGAGAAATTATTTAACTCTATAATAGTTTAAGGAAATATTAGTACTTGATACATTTCTATAAACACAATCTTATCCTTCAGTTGCGCCTTTAATTTTTCCTACTTCATTTCATGTAACAAGTTGTATCATAGGTTAAAATAATATCTAAAACCTTGTCCAAAGATAAATTTCAACCATTCAATAAATGATTAACTTTTCCAAAATATCATGATCGAACACTTTAGAAAGAAGGTCACTAAATTTCCATAATGAATTTATTAAACAACATGAAGTGTCTCTTAATCATCACATACAAACATGTGAGTAAATTCTCCTTGTATTCTCTAGAAGTATGGTAATAACTTGAATTTACATAAAACCATATTGAATATGTTCATTGTTCCTTATTCCTTATGTAAAACATAGAATTTGGATATATTCCTTAAGTCCAAAATGCTGTAGACTCTACTACTTTGTCTACAGTCTATTATTTAGATAAAAGATATCAAGTGCTATACAATTTATGTTATCAAAATAAATAATCTCTTTATTCTGAAATCTATATCTCAGTATCAGGAACATATTAAGGGTTTTCTTTCCCTCAACTATATATTTTTCCAAATTTTAACTTGCTACTGAGTCAAATTTTCTTGGTACCATTCATCATACGACCTCAAACCCTTAATGAAACAGTACTATAGTAAAATTCTTATATAACCTATAATTATTATAACCAGTACATCATTGATTAAAATACTAAAATGTCATAATTCTTGAATCTCAGTATAATAACGCTAATCATTCCTCTTCATTATAGTAGTAGCATAATCTTGACCATGGTCTATTTTCTTCATTTGGTGTATATTCTTTTGATGCATGGGGAATTGATTTGCATAATGTTGAATATCATCACAGTTGAAGCATTGTACATTTGAAAACTTTTTATTACCCTTGTAATCATAAAAATGGGGCCCTTTCTCTCCAAACTTTTAACAAACTCCCATTCATTTAAGGCACATACAAATATGATTCCTTCCATAATTATCACATTTGGTAAAATAATTCTTTCCCTTCTTCCCTTTATCTATATTTTTACCAGTTGTCCAATTATTCTCTTGCTTCCTTACAAATCTATAATACTTAGAAAACTATTTCTCTATCTTGTTATGACATGATATTATCTTTTTATATGATGAGAATATTTGAGTGAATTGTTCTATTCAAAATACTAGCTTAAATCCATTGAAGAAATGATAATTCTTACTCTTTGAATTATGTGCCTTGATGCTGTTCCCATTACTTCCAGTAAGTTCCATTTCTAAAAAAATTAATACACTAGATTTGATCATAACCTTATGAAATATATAGTATAATCCCAAAACTAGTGAAATACTTGACATAAATTGAAAAATTTATGTGTAACTCATCTCATAATCATAAATATAGTTTCTTTGAGGACATGTTTACATTTAAATCCTTCATAATGGTTTGTAAAGAAAATGTGAATTATCCCAAGAATATCTGCTGGGAATGTCAAACCAGGTGCATAGTAAGTCCCTTTATCATGTACCAGGTTACTCCAAGTCAGGATCATGACACTTTGTCAGAGTTGTTACCCCTAGGTACATATGTTCTTGAACCACGTCCACTTATAGTGTCAAGATAGGGATGTATTATTTGTAATACCCACATAATATCCACCGAAACCAAAATTCTAGGATTTTCTTCTATACTTATCCTCAAATTCTATCTTAGGGTTTCATTCTCTAATATATGTTTTTTAAATCTAGTTTCCAAGGATGATTCTAAACTTTCCCTGATACCAATTGTAATTCCCCAACCCCAAAATCCCAGAGCGGGTGCATTAATTTATTACATTGTAATGATTACAGGGAATCAAATCCCAAAGGACTGATAAGTTTAGTATTCATGAAAGATATTATTACATTCATGATGCCAATAATACATTGTGAAAATAAAATAAAAAAATTATATAATATAAAATGAAATAAATTGTATCCTTGTAATATTATTCAATGTTTTCTTCTTCATAACCTAGGGAATGGAAACATAAGGAAGGGGTGAGCTCAGATGATCAGTAAAGGAAAACAATACAACTTAAGAATAGATAACAAGTAATGGTGAATAACTAAAGAACACATTCCATTAAAACATAATCATGAGAATAATATGGTAGGAATAAAATATGAATAAATAATTCCATAATAAAACATAACCATGGATATTCTATTAGTCGAATAAACATATGGACTATCAAATAATAGTTTCATAATGATGGAATGCATAATGCAAGACAACATAATTATACTTTCAAGGCCTCGTACGAAGACCATACATAAATTGGTAAAAACCCTAACTTGTTTGACTCATGAGACCTACCGATGCACCAAGGGGATATAGAGGGACCCACCCGACACTTAATAAGTCTAATTCATTCCTCATATGAAATGGTTAAACATAATCAACATATACATTCATATTGAAACTAACATATGAAATAAAACTAACTTTCCCCAATCAGTAAACATAATCACTAACCATTCAGAGTAATACGGTGAATGGTATAAAAATAGCACATCTAGAGTCAAAATAATAATAACCATTCAATGAAATTTGATAAATTATATCATAAGAGATAAAACTCAATCAAACATAAGATCTAACAAATAAAGTTGACTTAAATGTTGATACTCTAATAAAATTATTAATTTTTTTTGAAAAAATACCCTTGTTTGCTTTTAAATCATTTATTCAAAAGTTTCACATTTATAAAACAAGATATTTAAAAAGATATTTTTGAATCAATTTGTCCCATAAAACTTTAAAATATTTTAGATAAATTAAAAAATTAACATTTTAAAATATTCATGTCCATTTAATAAAATCCATAAAACCTATATTGAAATTATGGACATGAATTAGAAATATTTAGAAGAATAAATATTCAGTAATTTAAAATAATTTTTTAGTTAATGATTCCTTACATAAAACCTTAAAATGATTAATTTTTTAAATAATTTTAAAAAAATGGACATGGATGATAAATATGTCTTAATAAATACTTACGTATAAACAATCTCAGATAATAATGAGATTGTGAAATTAACCCTTAAAAAGATTGAATCATTAGAGTGAGGAAAAATCTATGAAATAATTATGTGTGAAAAATATAAATCCACACAATATAAGTGGATATAAAGTATAAAACAATCATAGTTCATTCACATATATTCTTGGAAAAAACATAACTAATGACATAAGTGTTTAAATCAATGAATTGAAATTGAGTTAAGATATCCCTTACCTCATGTACGAATTCCTTCAAATTTGTTCAAACCTTCTGTATAATGGTTTGAATAGTCTTATGAATTTATTATGTTACTATACTCTTTCCTTACACAATCTTATTATAATAACTTTCACCCATTTATTAACAATATGTTTTCATTTCCATTGTTTCAGGTACATTCTTTTTATGGTTTCCATGATCAGTTTATTATGTTCTTCCTTATAAAAAATAAATAATAACCTATAATTTATAACACATATATATTTAGGTCATTTTAAAAAATAACACGTGAATTAAAAATTCCCATGATTACGGTAAAGTGAAATGAAAACTCATCATCCACAAAGGCGGTGAACTAACACCCCTTGGATGATGATTTCATTATTTAAGAATAAGAGAAGAAAATAAGAGATTTTATGATTCATATAACATAAAAACAACAACATTATAGTATATATATGATACTATAATTATCTTTAATCACTTTATAGAAGGTTAGGATAAGGTATAAGTGAAAAAGAATTTAAAAGAGAAGAAAAATGAATCTTACCTCTTTAAAATTTCTCTTTGAGAACCTTTTCAAGGCTCTTCGAAGTGGTATTTATATGAGGAAAGGAGCAGTAGAATGTGGCAAAGGATATGGAGGAAGAAAATTGGGAGAGTTTGGAAGAAAACTAAGGCTTAAGGTTATGATATTTGTGAAGTAAGGAGGCCTTTTTTATAATTGAGGTGAGGGGTAACTTATGAATTAACCAAATTATTAATTTTTAATAAATATATTACAGGGTTTAAGACTTAAAAAAGTATATGAAAATAAATTGGATTACATTTTAGAAGGAATGTTATCATGTTTTGGAATTTTTAAATAATTTTGGAATTTTGAAATAATTTAATAAAATATTTGGTTCATGAAAAATGTTTTTTATCAAAAAAACATGTTCATAACTATGACTTTATAAACATGGAAAAAAGTTTCAAATTTAAATAATTATTTTATTATATCATAGAAAAATAATATTAATCTATTTAAAACATGAATTATCTAAAAAACCTCAAATTATAATTTTTTATATTTTTAATATTAGAAATTTGATTTATTCATTATTTAAATTAATACTACACCATCTTTGTGAAAGAAATTATGGTATTTATTTGTTGTATAAAAATTATAAATAAAATTATATGAGAAATATAATTTTATTATATTTGAAAATACTATTCTTGTTCGAATAAAACTTCTAGAAAACCTCATATTAAAATATTATACATGTAAAAAACTACAATGTGACAACTTCACATCCTCTTGAAATAAAATATAATAAAGCCTTTAAGGTGATCCATGTGAGTCCAAAATTTCCTAAATTTGAATCAAAACATTATAATGGTTTAAACTTGATTATATATTTTTTTATCCAAAATATGGGTCATTTAATAATTCTTATAATTTGAATTAAGATAAATTTTATTTATTTTTCTTTTTATTGCATATGTACTTTATCATCATTTCATAATAATTAAATAAAATTATTTCATTTATAAAAATTTAAAATAAATTACTATCATTAAAATAAATTCCTCAGGTATAAAATAATCCTTTGTATGAAAACAACTATTATTTTTCCTTTGCATATGTACTTTATCATCATTTCATAATTACTATTATTTTTCCTTTGTATTTGTTAATTAAGTTTAATTACACATATCAATATCAAAACAACTTTCTTAATTTGTCAATTCTTCTTTTCTTTCCTTGCACAAGTATTGCACATGCCTTTAGATAAGGATCATGTAATATAACACTAAAATTAGATATTAACAACCAAAAAAAATCAATAATACATAATAATTAATAAATAATTCAGGAAAATAATTTTTAGCACTCAATTATTATATATAAGTTACCAATTTTGACTTTGTCAGCACTGTGAATGCATTGCGTCAACACTGACAATGATTTTTATAGTTATCATGAAAAAATATAATTTTTAGATTAAAAATTTATTATGTATAATAATACTCTTAGAATATAATTATTTATTTATTACAAAGTTTAAATAAATTTTTATATCATAATAATTTCACGATGATGTCACAAAGAATACTGTATTTTATAAAAAACTGTATTTTTTACTATTAAAAAAATATTAAACTATTTCAAAAAAAAAATCCCAAAAAAAAATCCTAACCATTTTTAAAAATGTAGAATTAAAAAATTAACTCAATTTTATAGAAATAATTTCTAAATATGAGAAGTTAAATTTTTAAATAAAAACATCATTTTCTCGAAAAATACAAATTTTAAAATTATAACCAATTTTATGACACTTTGAAAAATTAACTGAGGTCTCATAAAATTATCTTACAATCATGAAACATAAAAATATTAACTTATTATTCTATTTTATGAAAATAAATTTTCTTTTTAATCATTATATTAATTATAAAATTTTAAATAAACATTTATGTTTTATAAAAATACTAATACTTAATTGATAATTTCAAAAACATTTATTTACTTATAATAGGATAAAATTATATCAGAATTTCCTTTATAAGATTTATAAATTTTATTTATACTTTTATGGGTGATTTTACTATTCATTTGACTATTTTAATATTCATAAACATCATATTACTATTCATAAGGTTAACATTTCTATTCAAAAGGGTCAAGTAGTTATTAAATAAAATTAAGTTGATCTTATTAGACTCTAAATATCTTATTGATTGCAACCGTGTATGTCTTTTTTTAAATTAAATTCATAGAAGTGAAAAAAATTATGTTTAAGTGATAATTTATAACTATCTCGTTTAAATAATTATAATAAAAAAATGTTGTTTCATAGGGACTTAGTGTTATGTGCATTACATTATATATTAAATTTATTTTTAAACCCTTGGGGCGTTACAGGGAACATCATATTCGATAGTCTGTATGACATGTAACACCAAGTGTATAAGGGAATACAACATCTTGGGATGTTATGATATATTTATTTATTTAGTTAATTCAATCTCTTCAATATCTTGCAATTCATAGAATGCAGTGTTTGAACAAAACACGATACTCTTTTAAAATATTATTATTTAAACATAACCCTTTTAGCCAAGAAGTTATGTTACATGTATGAATATTTATAACTAAATTATGAAAATTATATGGTTTAAAATTTTTTAATATAAATAAAATGGTTATATATTTATTAGAGATAAAATTTGAACCATTTGAAAGAAAAAGAATTTTTTTTTGAAAAATTGAATTTTTCTAAAAGATAGTTTAGTTTTTAGTTGTGAACCTAATTTATAATTAATATTTAACACTTTTAAAAAAAATTAATTTAAAAAATAAACTTTATTTTTTAATTTATCATATCAAATTTATCTTTAGATGGATTTTTGGGATTTTTCTAAAAAGTTTCATTTTTTGATGAATAATGAAAATACTGAATTTTAATTGAAAACAACCTTTTTGATAAAATTATTTATAAAGTTAAATTATAATTTAAATAGTTTTTAAAGAAAAATTAACTCAATTATATTCTAATTTAACTAATATATTTCATTTAAATCATTTTTATATTGGATTTTGATATAAAAACATTGTAATCTTTTGGACATTTTCTCTTTGAAAACCCGATTTCTCATAATGTTCGTGAGATTAATTTTAAATTAGATTTTACCAATTATGTGAATGGAAATTGAAAAAATGGATTCCATATTTGGAATAATTATAATTTATATTATCAAATAATGTTAGCTTAATTTTTTACCAAAATTAATAGTAAAAATAGTAAAAATTATTTATCACGGTTTAGGTAAAGATGGGTTTACCAGGGGTAAACTAAAAATATTAGGGTTAATATGAAATAAAAAATATTCAAAATATATTTTTAAGAAATATTTATACTTAATATATTATAATTCTCTAGAGTAATCTATTTAGACCTTTTTTCATGTGAAAAACATAGGTACACCTTTTTCATTCAAATAATTACAAGTGTGGTACTCACTTCACTTACAAAAGTCCACCCCCTCTCTTATTCATAAATTAGAAAAAACTATTTATGAAAAATAATTGACCAAATAAATTCTAAAATTATATACCCTCATATTAAAATCTTTATTTCAGGTATGAATCCAACCTATAAATGTTTTTGGTCAAAACCTAATGAGGTTACCTTTAGAAGAGGTAAATTTCTTTAACAAGTGATTTTATTTTATTTCTTCCTCAACCTCCTTAAATTATTATTAAAACACAATGATATAATAAAACTAGTATATTAAATATAAGTAGATGTATTTATGTTAATTTAATTACCTAAAAACATCTCCACTTTCATCAAATTTGTTATGAAATCATCATTTGTGTGTATGACAGACTATTGGTCCGCGAAGAGGTGTGATTCATTTTTCACTAACGCTTTACATAAAATGTGATAAGTATAAAGTTAATGATTATATGTGATATAAATTAAAGAATTTTATTATTCATGAAATATTTATCATTCTTACAAGATAATATATATTTTTCTTTCTTACCTTTTCACTCACTGAATGGTGGTAGTGTTGTTCATTTATATGTGGACTATCACCTCCATGAAGCAATGTGACTCTCTTTTCATCACCAAAACACATGTATGATATGTATAATTATATTTAAATAAATAATATGGTATATAATATATTATGATCATTTTCAAAGATATCATATTATTTAACCTCTTTCCATAATGATCATTGAAAAATGAAAACGTTACTCATGTGTACGTACAACCTACGATCCCCATGATTGTAACATAGTTCATTTTTCATAACCATATTTTATGATTTGTTTTAAAAGTATAATTTATATATAAATATGATAATTATTTCCTTATTATTATTCTGTATATGTTCAAATAATGAGATCTCTGACCATAGTCAACCTACCAAATTCATTTTTGACACATAGGCAAAATATAATCTAAACATTTTTTGTAAATTAAATTGATTTAGTAATCATATATAACATTGTAATAAGTGAAATAAAATAAATAATAAGATTTAAAACTATTCTTAATAAATATAAAATTAACAAAATCTTATAATTCAGGAAGATAAATAACATACATGACGATTTATACATGAGGTAAGGGTTTCTCATCTCACTTTTACTTCTATGAGACATATATTATATTCACCACTTATTTCCTTCATGTGGTGTATATAATTACAATTTGATATTTTATACAATTAATCTAGATATATTAAGGTAATTTAAAATTTCATTTTATTTCCTTTATTTTATGGTGATTACAATTCATAAGTTACCTAATTGGTAAGGGTTTATTTCATAATCTCATCATTATTCAACATTGTTTATGTTCATGTCTCCCTTGGGGGAATTATTTGATATTTATATCTTAAAATAAATCTATTTTCTCATCCTTTATTTATTCATGAACCTTTTCAAGTAATATTACTATTTTCCCTCTCTTTGGTTCTTAAAATGATTAAGAAAATGTTTTTAAGAAAATCTAACTTTATTTCTCTATTCAACTGGAAATCCATTTTCATCAAAACCTATGTTTTCAAAAAATATTTTCAAAAATATTTTTAAAATTTTTAAAATGATTTATTAAATACTTTTTTTCCATTTTTTTACATTTTAATTTTTTTGAAAGGAATATTTATATCATTTTAAAAGCAATACCTGTTTGTATTTTACCAAAAATGTGAAAGGAATCATTATTTTAATGTGTAAAACATGAATACAATTTTTCACTGCTATGAAAAATCAATGTTTTAAGGATTATTTTAAAAGTTTTCAAAGGATATTTTGAAAAAAAGGGTTTTCAAAATATATTGTGAACTTTTATTTTTAAAAATATTTTTAATGTGAAAAGGTTATTTTTATCAAAAATATTTTTAAAGATATTTTTATGGTATTTTTATTCATAAACTTCATAAAACCTTCATTGAAGTTATGATACACTAGGTGTATTTTGTATTTATATCATCATTTTTCTTTAATTGGATGTTCTATGGTTAGTTTTACTGAGGATGTACAATTTTATTACCATTAACCATATTACTCTGGATGGTTTATGATTATATTTATTAATTGGGGAAAGTGTTAACATTTATTATTCTAGTTTTTCAATATGAATGTTTATGTTGATTATGTTTAACCAATTTAATCTGAGGAATTAATTGGACTTTGTAAGTAATGGGAGGGTTCCACTATATCCCCCCGATGCATCGTTAACTCTCATGAGACAATCAAGATTGGGTTTTGGTTGAGGCCTTACCCATTTATATAGTTTTATTAGCATAAGGACTTGACAATATTAGATATATTGGAATAAGACCTTGATGATATGTTTTAGATGTCTAAGATTATGAATTACATAAATCATGAATCGGATTATTGGCTTTCCATGTTATTATTCAGTTAGTTAGAATATCCATGGTTATGTTTCTATCTCATGTGAGTATTTATATGGCTTATTTGATCATCATTTATTCTTTCCATCTAATTCTTAAGTACTTGTTAAATAAAATTTGTTTTAGTTATTTAAATTTCTATATTCGTTATACCTTATTAATTTATATATTTCCCTGTACAATTACCCTTAAATAGCATATGATCTCATCCCTTTCTAATGTTTTATTATTTATAAAATTTGAAGAAGTGTTTTGTGATTGATATAAAGGGATACACTAAGGGGAATAATGGGATTATCAAGGAAAATTATTTGTGTATTTTATGTTTTATAATGTAATGTAAATTTTAAGCATGTATATACTTTACCAAGACTATTAAAATATTTAGTACTTCAATATGTGATTCCTTGTATCTTATGACAGCATAATAAAGCTGCCATCAGCTTCGGGCTACTGGGGTCGGGGCATTACTGTTGGTATTAGAGGAAGTTTAGTAGAGACCTTGGGAACTAAATTTAGAAAAACATATATTATGGAATATAATCCTATGGTATATTTTGAGGATAATTATAGAAGAACATCCTAATGTTTTGGTAAGGAAGAGATTATGTGGGTTTTATTAGAAAATAAATCCCTATTTGGATACTATAAGTGGATATAGTTATAGAACAGATATACCCAGGGGTAATAACATTGAAAATGGTGTGTTGGGATTGACCCGATCATCACCAGGTGCATGACAACAAACCTTACTATGAACTTGGTTTGAAAATAGTTGGGGACATTTTTCAGATAAATCACATTTTCCTTATAAACCATTATTAAGTAGTAAAAAATAAATATATCCCCATAGAAACCATGTTTATGATTATGAGAATATTTATGCATAATTTTTTGAATTTATGTTAAGTGTATTAGTATTTTTAAGATTACATGTTATGTTTTATAATGTTATGATATAATATAATTTATTCCATTTTTAGAAATGGAACCTAATAGAAGGAATAAGAACTATATCAATGCACGTACTCCATTTAGGAATTTACCTCCTAGGAAAGATAGTGTAGATGTATCTATATCTATAACTGATAAAATTATAAGAATATTGGGTAAGATGACTCAGTTTATGAGTAATAACCTTTCCCATATGAATCAGCCAACTTATCCAACATGTGGTGTAATAATGTTAGACCAGATCATGCATCAAAAACCTCCACCATTAAATGGGACTAAAAATCTATTTTTAGCTGAGCAATGGATACGTTCCTTAGAGAAGATATCTCTCATTCTAGGAAGTAGTGAGAGGTAGGATATTTTCATGGAATTTTATCATCTCATAGAATATGTGGGTTAATGGTGGTCATTAATTACAAACACTAAGGATAATGATAAAATGTATGTCATAAAGTAGAAGGATTTCATGGTACTATTCTTGAAAAAAAATTCCCTTGTGAGAAACGAGTAGACATGGAAAGATATCTCTTGAGTCTAAGAAATAAGGAAGAGGAAAAAATTTCTAAGTATGAATCCAACTTTAAAAGGATATAAAGGCATGCTACGGATTGTGTACAGAATCCAATGGGCAACATTAACTATTTATTTTATGGGAAAAATCCATTTTTTCAAAGGGGACTATTTTCCCAAACATTCTTATCATATGAGGGAACGATATCATGTGATATAAATAAAGAGAAATAATTGTCCAAGTCTTATGTCTTTGAAGGGAAGTAAGAGAAAAAGAGGATGAAAGATAAAAATATAGATAAAGGGATTAAGGGAGAAAATGATTTTCTAACATGTCATACTTTTAGAAGTAAAAAACCTTGTTACATGATTAAAAGTAAAATGAGTTTGTTTCAAATATGGGGGAAATAGCCACCATGCTCATGATTTCAAGGGAATGAAATAACATTAAAATGTATAATTCTTCATCTGTAATGATATGGGGAACTATGTAAATTAATTCCTCAAGTAGCAAAGTAATATACCTCAAAATAAGCTATTGAACCATGTTCAAGCTTATGATATTACCACAGATGTAGTGGAATAATTAATGTGTTTGTGTTTGGATTCAATAATTATGTAATTTGAGTATTTTATCAATTATATATTGGTTAAAATAATTATGAAATTTATAAGGATTGTAGTATAGTACCTTTTCAATAAGGATTTTAAAGAGTATATTGAATGGTACCGATGAAAAAGTAAAATGATTTGGTGACATTTTGAACTTCCATGAAAACACATGATTGAGGGAAATATAAAAATTAATATGTTCTTGATGTTAAGATAATGATGTTGTTATAAAGAGATGATTTATTTGGATAAAGTAAAATGGATAGGACCGACTACCTTGTTAATAATTAATGACTTTTTGACAAAATTTTTTATGCTATCATTGATGGAGTTCACAATTTTTTTTGATTTAAGTAATATATCCAATAATATATATTTTATTTAATGAATAAGAAAGCATGAATGTTTTTCATAAGGTTTTATGATAATTCAGGTTATTACCATGTTTCAATAGAATACATGATGAAGGTAATCACATGTTTGGTATGTGACTATTAAGATATGATTCATGTTATTTGTGGGATTAATGATAAGTTCATTTTTGAAAATTTAGGGACGTTCTTTATAAAGTTTTAGATCATAATATTTTGGAAGGTTCGTATTGTTAAAATTTTATGAAATGGTTTAAATTTAAATTTGGATGAGGTTTTAGATTTTAACATATTATATTGGATAAATTATTCTAACCATATTGAAAAATAGTTAAATATAGATGGAATAAATATTCACTCTTTTATGGATCTTATGATCCATTAAATGTTAATTCTAGTTCTTCCAGCATAAAAAATAATCATAGAGATTCATTTATTATAGTAATAAATGAAGTGGAAAATTGTTAAATCACAACCAAAATATGAAATTGTGCCTACTAAAAATAGATATATCATGTAAGTATATTTTTAGTCTAGATGGTAAAGGAATTCCCCATATCCAGGAAAAAGAAATTAAAAAAATGATATCTTAATACCTTCACTTGTATTGAACTGATGGTCTTTTAAAACACAAAAAATTTATAGTCTTGAGGTCCTTAAATTTCCATTGATTATTTAATTTATTATGATCAATGAACTCTATAATTCTCTATAATTATTTATTATTTTCTTCCATGTCCATATCTTCACTTGCCATTAATGTTCTCCTGCTTATAAGCCTAGTTATTTGTTATTTCATATGACCTTTATACTTCCCTTTCTCTATATTAAAGAGTATATTTTATCAATTTTTTTATGATGTGAGTTTTCAATAAAGTTAGTTTCAAATGTAAAATCCTCAATTACCAAGATCAATATTAAATTGAGAGGACACAATTTATTTAAGTGGGGAGAATATAACACCATGATATTTTTAAAATATAAACATCATATTCAATATCGTGTGTGACAAAAAAAATAAAGCATAGAAGGGATTATAAAAACCCAAGATTTTATGATATATTCATTTTGAAATAAATTCTATTTCTTTTATAGCTTTCAATTTACACAATACTGGGTTTTAATGAAACAAAATACTCTATTAAAATATTATTATTTAAACATGACCATTATTACCCAATTGTTAATTTAGAAGGTATGAATAGTAATAACTAATTTATAATAAATATATGGTTTATACATGTGTAAATAAATAAAATGGATATCTATTGATTATATATAAAGTTAGAACCATTTTAAAGAGAAAGAAATGGTTTTTGAAAAAATATATTTTTACAAGAGGTGATTTATTTGCGCTTTGCACACATAATTTATAATTAATTTTCACCAAATGTATAAAATTTATTTTGAAAAATAAACTTTATATTTTAAATAAAATATATCAAAATTATCGTAGGATGAAATTTTTGGATTTTTTCTGGAAGGTTTCATTATTTGATGAATAATAAAAATACAAAATTTTAATTGAAAATTGCCTTTTAGTTTAAATTATTTATAAAGTTAAATTATAATTTAAATATGATTTAGAGTAAAATTAGTTCAATTATATTACAATTTAACTAATATTGGTCATTTTAATCATTTTCATATTGTATTTTGAAATAAAAACATTGAAATTTTTTGACCATTATTTCTTTGAAAACCCGCTATCTCATCGCGTTTGTGGGATTTATTTTAAATTATATTTGTCCACTTATATGAATGGAAATTTTAAAAAATGATTCCATATTTTAGATAATAATAATTTATATTATCTATAATATTCAACTTAATTATATACCATAATGAATAGTAAAAATCCTAAAAAATATTTTCCGCGATTAAGGTTAAAATGAGTTTATAGAGGGGTTAAAATAAAAAGATAAGGGTTAATATGACCTAAAAACTTGTCTAAAATATATTTTATCACAATATTTTTACCTTATAATTTTCATGTTTTGAAAATATTCAATTTTGGACCCTTTTGGCAAGTGCAAAAACATGGGTACACCTTTTTCTTTGCAAAAAGTATAAGTGTGCCACTCACCTCACTTAGAAAATTCCACCCCTCTCCTATATTAGTAACAACTTAAAATCCATTTGGTTCAGATAATAACTACCAAAATAACTTCTAAAATTATATAAAATCAACCAATAATCCTTATTTTTGGCATAAAATAAAAATATAAAGGTTTTTGGTGAAAACCGAAAGAGGTTACACAAAGAAGAGGCAACGTTCTTCAATGAGAATTTATATTCTATTTCTTCTTCCACATGATTAAATTATTGTTAAAACATTTCGATATAATAAACACATAATATTACCTATAATTATATGTTTTTATATTAAGTTAATGACCTATAACCATATCCACTTTCATCAAATGGGTTATGAAATCATCATTCCTGTGTATGGAGGACTACCGCCTCATGAAGCGATATGATTCATTTTTCCCTAAAAATTTATATGGAAGGTGATAAGATTAATTTTAATGATTATATGTAATATCTATGAAATTATTATGATATTCATGAAATATTTTTAATTTTTGAAAAATAATATATTATTTTCTTTCTTAAATTTTCACTCACAAAAAGATGACAATGTCATTCGTGTACATGTGTACTATCACCTTCACGAAGAGATGTGACTCTATTTTCATAACCACACCACAAGGATGATATATATAATTATATTTAAAAAATGGTATTGTATGATATTATTACATTCTTTAGAGATAAAATATTACTGAACTTCATTCCATAATGATAATTGAAAAGTGGAAACATTATTTATGAGTATGTATGACCTACCATCTCCATGATTGTAATGTAGTTCATTTTTAATAACTTTTTCATGATTGATTTTAAAAGTATAATTTATGTATAAATATAATAATTATTTCATGATTATTATTTTGGATATTTTTAAATAATGAACCCTTTGTCCATAGTCAACCCATCAAAGTCATTTTTGATATATAAGCCAAATATTATTGAAACATATGACGTAAAATTAATTGATTGAGTATCATATATAACATGGTAATAAGTTAAATAAAATGAATAGTAAACTTTAAAATTTTTATTAATCAATTATATAATTAAAATAATTTTATTATTCAAGAATATAAATAATATAAGTGATGAGTCAGACTCGAGGTAAGGGTTTCTCATCCCACTTATACTTCTGTGGGAAATATGATGTATTTATCACTTATTTTCTATCTGTGGTGTATATACAACCCATTTGATATGATATATCAAGAAGCTATATATCTTAATTGTATTTAAAGTTTCATTTTAGGTCATCTATTTTATGGGACTTATGATTTAGAAGTTACCAAAGTGATAAGGGATTATTTCATAAAATCATCACTATTCAAGATTATTTATGTTTACGACTTAATTGGTGGAAATATTTGATATTTATATCTTAAAATCAATATATTTTATTCTCCTCTGGTTATTCATGAACTTTTTTAGGTAATATTACCATTTTCCTTCACTTTGGTACTTAAAATGATTAAGAATTTTTTTATAAAATTCAACTTTATTTCTCTATTCGGCCAGAAATCATTTTTCATCAAAACCCATGTTTTAAAAAAAAAATTAAAAAAGGTTTTAACTTTTTTTTTAAAATGATTTATTAAAGAAAATTTTACCCATTTTTACTCTTTACAATTTTTTTAATGGGATCTTTATGGCATTTTCAAAATAATTCCCATTTAGGTTTTACCAAAAATGTGAAAGGAATCATTGTTTTAACATGCATGGAATGAATATAAGTTTCCACCATCCGAACCAATAAATATTTTAAATATTATTTTAAAAATTTTAATTTTTTTAAATAAAAGGTTTTTCAAAATATTTTTTGAACTTTTAGTTTTAAAAATGCTTTTCAATTGGAATTTTTATTTTACTCAAAAAAGTTTTTTAATGTCTTTTTAAGGTATTTCTAATAATCAATGACAAAAACACTTCATTGAAATTATGATCCACTGATGATATGTTGTATTGATATCATACTTATTATTTCATTGGATGGTTTATGATTAGTTTGACTGAGGATGTAAAATTTTATTACCATTAACTATATTACTTTGGATGTTTTCTGATTATGTTTATTGATTGGGGAAGGTATTAACATTTTTTCTCATCCATGTTTTGATTTTGAGGTATTTTTATAGTTAATTTTGGCATTATATTCATTTTTTTCTTTCCTAGTTTTTTTTTGGAAAAAATGGTATTTTTTTGACCCGAAAGAAGGTGGAGCACGATTGACGCATAATTAGTAGAAATCGTATACCATCATAAAAGAGACCTTGTGCCCTAGATAATGACATTATCTAGGCTTCAGGGCTTGTTTCACAGGCATGAAGATAACCATTTTCCCATACCATCAGTTCTATCTAGGGTTCATAGTCTGACTCACTGGTGTACGGACTCCCCCAAAAATCCATACGACCTTATTCCTCTTTGGATAGAGAGGGACGTGTGGTTTCCGCACAGTTTGGAAAACCATGTAGCCTATCCATGTCATTAAAAATGTAAAATTTAACCTTTTTACCTCTTTAAATTTAACCTCAAATCCACCCTTACTCTCCCCATTTGAGATTTGAATCCCTAGGCACCTACCCCTCTCCCTCTTGGATCCCTTAGACCTATTTCCTCTAGTGAATTTGGTGTGGTATCTTAAAAGTATCATCAAGTAAGCCCCTTTTCCCTTGGATTATTCCTTCTTCTAGGTTTTGTCTTCCTACCTCATTGAGTTCTTCTCTCTCTAAAAGGTTTTTCCATTAAATGGGTTGAACCTTGGTTCCTTGGGTTTAATCTTGGTATTTATGTTTTGATCTTTCCCTTATAGGGTTCCCTTATGGTGTGGTTGTGGTTTTACACCAGGTGAAAAATGTTTCCAAGTTTGAGGTTGGTGGTTTCAAGATTTAGCATTATTAGATTATTTTGGTATGATTTTTTGGTTTCTTAAATGTGTTATATGGATTATGTGTGTGGGGATAAATGTGTTTTATAAAGGGTCTTAAGGTGAACATGGATTAAAATATGGTATTCAAAATGAAATTGGTTGTGTTTCTTGTGTGATCTAATTATTGTGTTTATAAATAGTTTTCATGAATTAAAAAATTGGTTCAAAGCATGTTTTAAAAAATGTATACAGTGTGTGTATGGATTTAAAAGAGTTTTTTCTTATGAAAAATGGAGGTTTTTCATGTGTATTCATAGTTCTTGGCGTGTGTATGTGAATGTTGGGATATATGTGACATGTAGAATAGAAATTAAGAAAAAAGTGAATCCTAGGCATCTATATGGATAAAACTGGACTAGTATACTACTCAGATCAGTGGGGTCGAGGCTCAATTACTTCCAGTAGGATTTATAATACAATTATAATTAAACTATAATGGTCATTAGATACCACTAGAACTTTGGATGGATTCCTCTATAGTGGATCATGAATGAGGATTCTACAGGCCAAGGTTGATATACCATTTTCACTAAAATATGAGGTTCCTAGGGTCACACTAGTGCTAGTGCCTTTAGGGATTACCCATGGAGATCTCTTATGATGCGGTGCTTACCTTGAATATACGGTGGACCTTACTTCCATTTTAATTTCAAAAAAAGATTCTTTTAAAAACGTTTTTCCTAAAATGTTTTATTAAAAATGTTTACAATCTACTTTTCAAAAAACATTGCATGCTAATTTTTCGTATAATGTTATATCATAGAATATTTAATTGGGTGATATCCTACTGGGATTTGGATCACACCCTACATACACCCTTAGGTGTATGTATACCTTGTTATTTTTAACCTAGGTAAAGGTAATATGTATCATGGTGGTGATGGTGGATCTGGTTTCTAGTGTTTCCTCCTGTAGGTGTTGGTAGAGGTTGCATGATGGTGATTTCCCTCTTGTTTCATGGAGGTTGGGTTGTGTAGTTGTTCTCCCTCCCTATTTTCGTATTTTTGATTTTTGGTTAAAGTTATAAAATGTTTAAATTTAAATTGTTGTATCTATTTTGGATTTAGATATTGATATTGATGTAATATTTTAATTTTTTTTGAATAATTTATGGTATTTTATTTATTGGAGAAATAATTCAAAAAAGTGTGATGTTGATATCTAGGCACTAGTTTCTAGTTTGTGGGGACTGAGAACACCCTTTGGGCCATGC
This sequence comes from Viscum album, assembly GCA_963277665.1. NCBI lineage: Eukaryota > Viridiplantae > Streptophyta > Magnoliopsida > Santalales > Viscaceae > Viscum > Viscum album. Next base: position 1,582,014,123 of record OY728141.1, on the reverse strand, counting down.
CATTGGTCATGTCGGGTGTCAGGTTGGTTGGCACCCTAGGTCAATTAGTGAAAAAATTGTATCAAATCTTGGTTTCACCCTTTATTTGGGTTATTATATTTGGGAGAGTCGTGATATACCAAAGCTAGGATTCTTAGGCCATGAGGTTTTGGTTGCGAGTGGGGTGTCTAGCCAACACACCTTGTAATGGACCTTGAGTCACCATGGGATGTTGGGAGTTAGTTTGACTTCTCCTATAAGTGATATGTATAGGATGGATACCAAATATGGACACCATGTAGGGGAGAAGTGGTTTATCTTTGTAGAGACCCGTAGCTTGACGTACATGGACATTACATTAATTTTGCGGAATACTTAATACATAACAAAAAACAGACACACAAGGACCGTAATAGTTTAGTGTCTTTGGAAACTCGAAATATAAACATCTAATCATGTTGAAAGATCTTCAATATCTCCCATAACGATCTTCCCCTTTTTGTTTCCTTACCCAAATCCTTTCTTTATTTCCTAGGGAAAATAAAACATAAAAAGGGTGAGCTCAAATGCTCAGTAAGGGTAAACATAGAGAACATAAAACAATACTTATAAATTTTAATGTAAAAAATACATGAGCATAAAATCTAAAATTCAAAATCTTGTGCAATGACATAAAACATGGCAGTACGTAAGGCATAGATCATAAAGAAACATTAATCATGATAAATTAGCATGGGAATAAAACATGTAGTTGTGGAAACCATTCAACACTTATTATTATTTACATAGTAGCCAAGGCATTGCTTCCAAGGCCATCTTAGTGGACAAAGTCCCTTTCTGAATCGAGTTCACTCCTCATTTCAGTCCTGTAACACTGAACCAGATTAACTTACCATTCCAACCATGTATATCTCATGAGATATAAATCTTTACCCAATTCATTGGAGGGAGATATAGGTCCTACCCATCTCATAATGAAATCATTCTTACTTGTTCCACAAAATAAACATAAATCATTCATCATAACCCAAAGAATAAAATGGGTTTCATAAACTTCATCCCATCATCACATAATCCATATAAAACAAATGGATATCATTTCATCATAAGAAAAGTGAAACCATGTAAATCATAGAGATGTTATACCTGAAACATAATCATACTAAATAATGTCATCTTAGATGGAAAATAGTTTTGACAAAACACTTGAAATGAATTCTTGAGGAAAATATCCTTTCTTCTTCAAAATCATTTTTCTTTTCACAAAATGCCATGTAATTTTAAAAGAAAGAGATTTTGTTGAAAATAATCATGAAATATTTTATAGTAAGATTCTTGAAAATAAGGAGTTATGAAACCGTAAAAATCCTTTCATGTCGTATAAGTTTTAAAAAAACATTTTCCTCGTACTTTTGTCGGAGAAGTCAAAAAGTACCTCATATGGTAAAAAAAGAAAGATTCCTTCCATAACACAAAGTAAAAGTCAAAGAGGGGTAATCATGACATTAAATATACATGGAAGAATATTAAACACTTTATAAAAAACATTTTATGGGCATGGATGAAAAATATAACCCCAGTAAATACTTACGTATAAGCAATCTCGGATAAAAATGAGATTTACAACATTATCCCTTATCTTAGGTCTGATATGCTTCGTATGTATCCGAAACCCCTGTATAATGATTTAAATAATGTTATTGACTTATTACAGAATCATATTCATTGTTATTATATCATATATGGTTCACTTATGACTTTATATTACCCGTTCTTTTGTAAATTCCATGTTAAAGAGCGTTTTGGGTGAAATCGTTTCATTTGTCGTCCGTGTTTTGACTTGTAATTATTCATATGATTACTTAGATCATGATTAATTAATTCCAGAATATAAAACATGATTTATATATAATATATATTCAGAATATACATATATATAATAGATCGATAAATGGAAAGAAATACATCGTTCATGGAGACGGTAGGTCGTACGTACGCATGAACGTTGTTTTTGTTTCCTCATTAAATTGAATGGAATTAATTGGATGAAATACATATATATATACATAAATCCAGTATCATTATTATGACATATATTTCATGATTACTTATTATATATACTTTATAATCATTCATGAATGGTTAATCATTGAGAATGAATCTCATCGTGTCGTGGAGACGGTAGTCCGTACGTACGCACGAGCGATGATATCGTTCCCATAATTATTGAATTGAATTGGAGTGGATGATAAAATATATCAGAATAATCATCATGTTATAATAACTATTTATAGTTATTCTTTACACCATTATACCCATCCAAGTAAGGTGGTGTTGGAAAAAGAGATTACACCATGGCATGGAGATGGTATTCCGTACGTACGCACGCGTGATGATGTCGTTTTCCGTAGGATGGATAGAAGGTGAAATGGGGTTGTTTCATATTTATAATAACATATCAGTATATTAGTGATACTTATGTTATTACTTTATAATTAAACAACTAAAGAAGAAGAAGATGAAGAATAAATAATCTTGAAAGAATCGGTAGAAGATATTACCTCTTCTTCGACGCACCTCCTTTAAACTTATTCTTAGGGCACTAGGGTTGGTATTTTGAGAAGACCAGTACCTATATAAGGTTTCTAGGGAAGTGGGGAAGTGAAATGGGTAGATGTTGGCCGATATTCATGGCTCAAAATGGCGTGAGGAAGAGAGGGAGGAGGTGCCCTTTTATGAGGGAGGAGAGGGGCACCTTTAGAATCCTCAAAAATATTAGTTTAATATAAATTTAAACCCCACATAAAAACCTCCAAAAATGACTCAATTAGAATATTAGATGAGATAGGGTTGTAATCTCATCAACCAATAAAATTTAGACATGTTTTGATCTTATTTTAAACCTTATCATTTTGATTTATCCTTATTTAATCTATTTAAGTTTATTTGTGGTAATAAAATTCTAAATTTTAAATGGTTATAAATAATCACTTATGTGTTGTTAATTTTCCATAATTGGATACTTTATTAAATTTTATACCATATAAATTTCAATTTACAATTTTTAAATATTTTTCTGATTTTTAAACAATTTAATAATATGTTATTTTTATAAAATAACAATAGTGTCAATTTTGACACTATTCATTTATTTGAATTTAAATAAAATCTACAAAGAGTATATATTCGAAATAAAATATTTAATAGATTTATAACATGTCAAATTTTCCTATAAAATTCGCGGAGCACATTAAATAGTTTTTATAATATTTATTTTAATATTTTTAAAACCATTTATTTGGTATATCTCTTAATAAAATAATTAGTACAACATTTTTGTATAATTATTTAATATACTTATTTGTTGCATAAAAATTAAAAATAAAATCCTTTGATGCAGATAAATATCAAATATTTTATAATAATAATTTTACTCGAATTTATCATCTTAAAATAACAACATGTAAATTGTTATCTTTATTAAATTATGAAGGTGAAAACTTTAGAATCATTTAAAGTAAAATATTATAAGTGTCATAATCGCCATAATAAGGATCAAAATAGTCAAAAATTAGTCAAGTGGATTATTAGGGTTTATATATACACTAATAATAAGTTTTGTGCAGATTTTTGGGCCTTTTGATATGTATTAATATTTCAATAAAAACTATATTATTGATTTTTCACTAAATAAATAATTTCTGCATCATTAATGTATAAGATAATAAGGTAATTAAATAACTCTTAAAAATTAAAAATAAATTACCATGATAAAGAAAAAAAATTTATATTTCAAATGAGTATTTATAACCAAATTTATATTCTGTATAAACTTATATTAAAAATACTTTAATTATTAAAGTTGTGTGAGACATATTTCACTTTTCTTTAAATAAAATAAACTAAAGGTCTTAATCACCTCCAAGTGGGTTCTAATTGATTCCATTTCGACCCAAATATGACTTAGGACGAAATATAATCATATAATTGTATTAAGACAAGTATTAGGATAATTTTATAATATTATATTTACCCTTAATTACCCAATTTACCTTTTACTATGGTAAATAAAATTTACCGTTGTTACTATTCATAAATTCCAAAAATAAAAAGTAGTCTATTAATATAATTTGGACCCACTGATTCCAAATATGGAATCCATTTTTCCAAATTCAATACACATAAGTTTCAGAAATTAAATTAAAATTAATCGCGTTGTCGAAAGAAAACATGTTTTTGTTTAAAACATTGCAAAAGATTGAATTTATTTATCCAACGAATTCAATGTAAAATCAATGCTAATGACATATATTATATTAAATGGTAAAAATATATTCTATTTATACTTTAAAACCATTCAATATTATAATTTAACCACATAAGTTATTACGATGAAAAACGTTGTTTTTAATTAAAATATAGCGTGTTTTTACTATTCATTAAAATATGGAAGTTATCAGAACAAAATGAAAAATTTATCCTAGGTAAAATTTTATATCCTGATTCCAAAGAATAATTTTATTTTGTAAAATTTAACTTATAAACATGTCAAAAACTAGATTTAAAGTGGGTGCTCGATCAAAAGGCGGCAAAACTGCATTTTTTGAAAATTACTTATTTTACCCGAAACATTTATTTTGTTTTTATAACATGTTCTAGAAAATGTGTAAGATGAATAATAATGTTATAAAATTTAAAATTTAGTTAATACTATTCATAACGGCTAGTTAATAATAATATTATAATAATATATAGTTGTTTAGTAAAACACAGTATTGCGTACAACACACGCTATTGAGGAAGGTCACGATTGCGTGTAATGCAAGCCAAGTCAGTGTTGCGTGTAGTGCACGACTCCTTTGTTGTTGCGTATAACAAAATACAACCATATTTCATTTATACATTGAATATATATATATATATATATACACACATACATACACACTCAATGTTGCGTAGAATAACAACTATCAAACAAACTTGAAATTGTGTGTAAAACGATCCAAGAATAATGTTGCATATACTGCAAGCTAATACAGTGTTGCGTATAGCGCAAGATAATATTGGTGTATCATACAATAGAAGATATTAAAGAAATTAAAAAGAATATATCTTATAAAATCTCAGGTTATTACATTTTACCCCACTTAAAATGAATTTCTCCCTCGAAATTTTTCGGGGTTATAAATCGTTTACTATTCATAGAAACCCACATCATAAAAAGGAATACTAAAACTTAATTTTAAAAAAACTAAAGTATGAAATTTAATGATTAACCAAAGTAACTCATCACTGGGTTTCTATATAGGAGAACATAGGTGAAAATATGGATATGAAAGAAAAATCTAACCATTAAGTTCTTATGGAGAGTGGTAGAGAACATGGCTATGAAAAATCCATCAATCACAAAGCCATAAATTTGTGATGATCTAAGGTACCATCTGATTCATCGGATATAAGAGCACTAGGACAACATTTTTGGTTTTCAATATCAATTCCTTAAAGTTGAAAAATTTGAATTAGAAGAAATACTTTCTTGATTTTGATATAATCTCACTGTTGTTCGTGCATTGAACAATTTCCACTTCATCTCTTAAAGAATTGAAGTTGAATTTGTTATTCGTGAAGTGTTAAAAGATCATGTGATAGAATGATGGGTCATTCCATCTGTTTCAAACAAAAGGTTAGCAAAAGTTATCAAATATACATAAGTCCATCTATGGTGAGGTTAATAATATACGATTCCAAAAATGAACTTATACTTCATATATCATACTGCTTAATAAAATAAAACTAGTTTCTACTAATCATGGAATTTCTGTAGGATAGTGGTAGGCGATAAAAGCCAGTCGCACTTCGGTTGTGGGTTCGATTCCCATAGGCTTGTCCGACGCGATGGGCTATCTCTCATCCTGCAGGTTTTCCTTTTTCTAAAACTACATTACTATAACATCCCATCAATAATATCGAAAAAAGTTCTTATCTAAAATACTTCGGTCCAAGCTCATAGTATAAAGAAAATTATTACTTGAAATGTCACATAACAATCATGTGAATTCCATCATTTATTCCCTATATATCATAAGATATATCTTGTTGGTCAAATTACAAACATTCGAAGGCCTTAATCATGTATTCTCTTGAAACAAAATGAATACCCATTGAACCTTAGTGAAAACATGAATGAAATTAAAAGTTAACACTTTCCACATACCAAAATCCTCAAAATTCTATATACTCAAACCATGATATCACTTAGTCCTTATATCAATCATGAGCTCATGAATACTTTCAAACATTTCATTTTCTCCTTATCCCTTCATTATGCGCATATCATCTGCTTTCCAAAATATTCGAATCACTTTTCATGGTTACCGGTACCGTAAAATTATTGAAAACCACAATAGACTAATACAAAAATATTCTAATACACCATAAAAGTACCTAAACAACATTATTCTTGAATACCAATACATAAACACTTAAATCCATCCTCTTCAATGATTTTCCTAGAATAAGTCCTTCCTTTATTTAGAAGTAACTTTTTAGGTCAGGGCATTGAGTTGGGTAATGACCATGTTCTCCACAAATAAGACATTGAACTCCATAACAGTCTGTCACTCTATGACCCTTTACTCCACACAAATAACATCTTCCCCTCCATTTGAGGTATTCCTTAAGGTTCTTCTTCCCTTCTTTAGAAATCTCAATCTTCCTTTTTTTATGCTCCTCAACATGCGAACATGCATAAAAGTATACCTTACTCATATTTGATGAATTAGTCATACCACTAAATTTCACCTTTTTAATCATATATCATGATGAATGATTTGACATAATCACAATATATTTCTCTCTAGGCATTACACAATTTTGTTGCTCATAGTCACCAATTTTTCCATTGGATTCAATGTTAACCGAATTCCTTCTGGTTCCCTCCATTGACTAAAACACAAAAAGAATTCTGTGAGAGGAAAAACTCATGCTAGGGAAAATAACATAGTAAAGGGGGAGTACCCTCAATATCTAACATCTTAGGTTAAATTCTAAGATTGTTACCGTAGTTCTAGGACTATATCCTATACGTATACTTATCCTTAGGGACATCCCTAGAAAAAACTTAGAAATATCTCTAGGGATCTCACTAACGTTTTCGCATCCTATTTTCCAAAGGTTAACTAAACCTTTCCTCTGATACCAACTGCAGAGACCCGTAGCTTGACGTACATGGACATTACATTACTTTTTCGGAATACTTAATACATAACAAAAAACAGACACACAAGGACCGTAATAGTTTATTGTCTTTGGAAACTCGGAATATAAACATCTAATCATGTTGAAAGATCTTCAATATCTCCCATAATGATCTTTCCCTTTTTGTTTCCTTACCTAAAACCTTTCTTTATTTCCTGGGGAAAATAAAACATAAAAAGGGTGAGCTCAAATGCTCAGTAATGGAAAAAATAGAGAACATAAAACAATCCTTAGACATTTGAATGTAAAAAAGACATGAGCATAAAATCTAAACATCAAAATCTTGTGCAATGACATAAAACATGGCAGTACGTAAGGCATAGATCATGAAGAAACATTAATCATGATAAATTACCATGGGAATAAAACATGTAATTGTGGAAACCATTCAACACTTGTTATGATTTCCATAGTAGCCAAGTCATTACTGCCAAGGCCATCTTAGCGGACAAAGTCCCTTTCTGAATCCAGTTCACTCCTCGTTTCAATCCTGTAACACTGAATAAGATTAACTCACCATTCCAGCCATGTCTATCTCATGAGATATAAATCTTTACCCAATGCATTGGAGGGAGATATAGGTCCCACCAATCTCATAATGAAATAATTCTTACTTGTGCCACAAAATAAACATAAATCATTCATCATAACCCAAAGAATAAAATGGGTTTCATAAACTTCATCCCATCATCACATAATCCATATAAAACAAATGGATATCATTTCATCATAAGAAAGTGAAACCATGTAAATCATAGAGACATTATACCTGAAACATAATCATACTAAATAATGTCATCTTAGATGGAAAATAGTTTTGACAAAACACTTGAAATGAATTCTTGAGGAAAATATCCTTTCTTCTTCAAAATCATTTTTCTTTTCACAAAATGCCATGTAATTTTAAAAGAAAAGGATTTTGTTGAAAATAATCATGAAATATTGTATAGCAAGCTTTTTGAAAATAAGGAGTTATGAAACCATAAAAATCCTTTCATGTCGTATAAGTTTTAAAAAAACATTATCCTCGTACTTTTGTCGGAGAAGTCAGAAAGTACCTCGTATGGTAAAAAAATAAAGATTCCTTCCATAACACAAAGTAAAAGTCAAAGAGAGGTAAAAATGACATTAAATATACATGGAAGAATATTAAACACTTTATTAAAAACATTTTATGGGCATGGATGAAAAATATAACCCCAGTAAATACTTACGTATAAGAAATCTCGGATAAAAATGAGATTTGCAACATTATCCCTTACCTTAGGTCCGATATGCTTCATACGTATCCGAACCCCCTGTATAATGATTTAAATAATGTTATTGACTTATTACAGAATCATATTCATTGTTATGGTATCATATATGGTTCACTTATGACTTTATATTACCCGTTCTTTTGTAAATTCCATGTTAAAGAGCGTTTTGGGTGAAATCGTTTCATTTTTCGTCCGTGTTTTGACTTGTAATTATTCATATGATTACTTAGATCATGATTAATTAATTCCAGAATATAAAACATGATTTATATATAATATATATTCAGAATATACATATATATAATAGATCGATAAATGGAATGAAATACACCGTTCATGGAGATAGTAGTCCGTACGTACGCATGAACGTTGTTTTCGTTTCCTCATTGAATTGAATGGAATTAATTGGATGACATAAATATATATATACATAAATCCAGTATCATTATTATGTCATATATTTCATGATTTATTATTATATATACTTTATAATCATTCATGAATGGTTAGTCATTGAGAATGAATCTCATCGCGTCGCGGAGACGGTAGTCCGTACGTACGCACGAGCGATGATATCGTTCCCATAATTATTGAATTGAATTGGAGTGGATGATACAATATATCAGAATCATTATGATGTTATAATAACTATGTATAGTTATTTTTTACACCATTATACCCATCCAAGTAAGGTGGTGTTGGAAAAACAGATTACACCACGGCGTGGAGACGATATTCCGTACGTACGCACGCGCGGTGATGTCGTTTTCTGTAGGATGGATAGAAGGTGAAATGGGGTTGTTTAATATTTATAATAACATATTAATATATTAGTGATACTGATGTTATTACTTTATAACGAAACAACTAAAGAAGAAGAATTTGAAGAATAAATAAGCTTGAAAGAATCGGTAAAAGAGATTACCTCTTCTTTGACACACCTCCTTTAAACTTCTTCTTAGGGCACTAGGGTTGGTCTTTTGAGAAGACCAGTACCTATATAAGGTTTCTAGGGAAGTGGGGAAGTGAAATGGGAAGAGGTAAGCCAATTTCATGATGCTAATCCAATTTCAAAACATGTATGGCTCAAAACATGTATCCTAAGCCAATTTCAAAACATGTATGGCTCAAAGGACACTAGCCAATTTCATGATGCTTAGCCAATTTCATGATGCTAAGCCAATTTCTAGTCGAATTAAAAATTGACTTAGTTCATGATGTTAAGACAATTTCAAAACCCCTTTATCGTATGGCTCAAATAGAACTTCTTGAATTGAAAAATTAGTTGCAGGATTTGCTTGATAAAGGATTTATTCATCCTAGAACTTCACCATGGGGTGATGTTGTTTTTTTTAAAAAAGAAAGATGGTTCTATGAGACTTTGCATTGATTATAGAGCATTTAATAACCTCACTGTTAAAAACATGTATTTTTTTGCCTCATATTGATGACTTGTTTGATCAGATCCAAAGAGCTCTGTTACGTCCCAAATCTGAGTGCCACTCAACGGCTGCCCCGAACCCGGTTGGTCACATGACCTCATACACATTTCCCCAAATGCTAGAGGCTGCCAACTAGCAGCAAGGGAACAAGACTGATAGTGGGGAAACTATGCCCTCATTTGTCAAAGTGTAGCGCAGCAGAGAAGATAAATAACATACAGCAACAGCGGAAGCAATAAACTGTACACAACTGATATGAACAACTGTAGTAAAAGATAACCAACTACTATATATAAAATGATGAAACATGTCTCTAGTCCTAAGAAAATAGCCCGAAAATGTTACACAACAGTACAATATGATAAAATGGAAAGTACAGGTAAAGCATAACAAAATAGAACCACCGACAGCATCACGAGGCTGAGCTCGGTCCCATGCTCCCCTACACCTCAACAACACTCAAGTACCTATATAGGGATCCTTGACCTTATCCAAACCTACAACAATATAGTCTGTTTGGGCTGAAGACATGACCCAAATAGGGTGTGACAAATAAATCCTAGTAGGCACCCACCAAAGGACCGTGCCCAACTATCAGTGAAAAATGTGCAATAACAGTGTGCAATAAATGCTGTAAACTAGTAAGTACTCAAAAGTAACTGTCATTAACAGTTTTATTGATATTTAAATATTCATTTATCAGTTCAATTTAATAACATTCAAGTTCAATTTAAAAACATTCAAGTTCAATTTAATAACATTCAATGTTCCTCAGAACTAAGCCCTCGGGCTAATCAAAACCTTACCCTCAGGATAATATCACCACACCCTCATAATTACCCTCAGGTATAAGAAATGGTGCCCTCAAGCATATGGAAACTCACCCTCAAGCATACCAAATATTTCCCTCAGGCACGGAAGTTACGACCCTTAGGAATAAGATGTGTTGCCCTCAGGCTAAATAACTGCTGCCCTCGGGCTAAGAGAACAACGCCCTCATGCTAAAGTAAAACACTTCCCTTAGGCATAAGTAGCTGGGCCAAGCCCAAAGCATAACAAGAAATTTTATATACAATTCATTTCAAGTCAAAATTAATTCTCAATATGAACATGGCATAACCTAGGGTATCTAGGCCAAATGGCTAAATATAGGAACGCACCCCTGGGTGGTCCTGGATCCAAGCAGTGATCCCAAAAAGGAGTTTTACACTTACATTAAATTACCTATGAAATTTTAGGTATTTAAATAGTCAAGGCCTCATCCATAAGACACCCCAACATGGGTTCATAGCACAATGGTACAGAAAAACACACAACAATTGGAATTTAAACACCAGACCACCTACCTCGATCGCCCCTGATCGATATACGTGAACGACACTCCTTGAAATTCCCAAGAACGACATAGATCTGAGGTGAACATAACCTCGTCCAAACTCAAATAACTTCCTTTAGAGGAAGAATTGTAACGATCTATGCAAGGAGATGGAATAACTCACCCGTGCAGTCCCAAGGAGATCAACGGTGCAAAAGACGGGTTCCCAGTGTGCGGTTGGGATGTCCTCCAAGCTCCAGCCGTCTCTCCCAAGCTCTCCTCTAGTTTTAAGCTTCTTATGTGAATAGAGGAGGATACTGCCCATTTCAAGAAAAAAAATGGACTACACAGCGTGTACTATTGGGTACACGGCATGTACTTTTTATTTTTTAACTGTTCTGCTGACGGCTTCTCACAAGCACAGAACTGTTCATTTGTCGACATGAGTACACGGCGTGTACTGTCGCTCAGCTGGCCACCACCTTACTATTTTCTTGAAAAATGACTACACAACGTGTAAATACCAACTACATGACATTTAGTTGGTTTATACACCTTTCTTCGCCATCAAGACTACATGCCTTGTGTACTCATCCCACACGGCCAAAGTACACGGCGTGTGGAAAAGCACATGGCATGTACCCAAAAAGTTTGGGATTTTCCCCATTTTACTTATTTTCTCAAAAACTCTTAAGGAAAAAGGAAAAGAAGAAACCCTTACCTCAAGAACAATAACCAGGTTCTTACAAACTTCCCCCTTAAAGAAATTCATCCCTGAATTTCCCTTCCAAGGGTGGTAAAGATAAAACTCAGAACAACTCTATCCACTGAGCATGTACGTCGGTCTCCCGCTCCCAGGTTTTGTCCTGCACTCGGACATGCTTCCATAGCACCCGTATGAGAGGAACTGACCGGCCTCAGATAACCTTTATGCTCCTATCAATGATACGATTCAGATGCTCCTCAAAGGATGCATCGAAATGAAGATAAACCTCCTCGGGCTGAAAGACATGAGATGTGTCTGAATGATAACGGCACAACTGAGATACATTGAAGATGTCGTGCATAACCCAATACCTCTGTGGAAACTGAAATTGATAGGCAACCATCCCAACCCTTTTCAGAATCTCGAATGACCCCACATACCTCGGTGAAATTTTACCCTACCTCCTGATTCTCTTGTGTCCCAACCTCGGTGGAAGACACAAAAACACCGGATCCCCGACCACGAACTCCAAATGTCATTTGTGGTGATCATCATAAGATTTCTGACGAGACTGCGTAGTATCCATCTACTTGTGTATCAACTGGACCTGCTCTGATGTTTCCTTCACGATACGTGGTCCTAGTAAAGCTGCCTCACCTGTCTCCAACCAGCATAGGGGTGATCGGCATGGCCTACCATATAAAGCCTCACATGGTGCCATCTCAATAGTTTCCTAAAAACTATTATTATAGGAAAACTCAACCAGGGGTATATGCTTCTCCCAAGAGCCCCAAAATTCTAGGACGTATTCATACAACATGTCCTCTAGCACCTATATCATATTCTTTGAATGTCCATCGGTCTGAGGGTGTTAAGTTGTGCTCAGAAGCACCTGTGTACCCAGTTCCATCTGAAAAGTCTGCCAGAAATGAGATGTAAATCGGGAGTCCCTATCCGAAACTATAGAACGAGGGACCCCATGTAGATGTACAACCTCTTGGATATACAACTTCTTGAGCTCTTCAACATTGAAGGTCTCCTTGATTGGAAAAAAGTGAGCTACCTTCGTAAGTCTGTCCACAACAACCCACATGGAATCATTACCTCAAGGTGACCTCGGCAACCCAGTCACGAAATCCATCACGACATCATCTCATTTCCACTCTGGAATGGGTAACTGCTGTAACAGTCCGGATGGCCTCTGATGCTCTGACTTCACCTGCTGACAGGTGGAACATCTAGTAAGAAAACCAGCTACCTCTCTCTTCATACCCAGCCACCAATACTGACATCTCAAGTCACGGTACATTTTGGGAACTCCAGGATGCACTACCCAAGATGAAGGATGAAAATCTCGCATAATCTCCTCACGTATATCCCCTGGAACCCATAATCGTCCTTGGAAACGAAATACCTCATCATCACTTATCGTCCACCCAGGAGGAGGGTCCTCACTTGCCACCGACTCTCAGAGAACTAGTCCTTCTGAATCAGATAGTTGTCTCATCCTCACTCTATCCAAAAGAGTAGAGGTCACAGCTAAGAAAGAAAGGTAGGTCTACCCCTGACTGTCGTGCACCTCCCAATGAATCACAAAGAATAAAGCAATAATCTTCCACTCACCACTGCCTCATGAACTTCCTGTGTCTGAGTCTTCCTGCTCAGTGCATCAGCAACTGCATTACCCTTAACAGGTGTATAGGTAAGCTAGAAGTCAAAGGACTAAAGGTATTCAACCCACCTCTGCTGTCTCAAATTCAGGTCACATTGGGTAAATATTTATTTGAGACTTTTGTGGTAGGTGAAAACCACAAAATGCTCTCCTAGGAGATAATGTCTCCAACAGTGCAACACATGCACAACTGCAGCCAACTCGAGGTCATGCGTCGGGTAATTTCTCTCATGTGGCCTCAACTTCAGAGACCCTTATGCAACAACTCGATCACCCTACATCAAAATAGCTCCCAGCCCAATACCTGATGCATCACAGTAAACTGTATAGCTCTTCCCTTGCTCTAGAAGTATCAGGATTGGTGCTGGTGTCAACCTTCCCTTCAGCTCCTGAAAGGCTGTCTCACAATATTCTGACCAAAAAAACGTCACACCTTTCTTAGTTAACGCCATCAATGGTGCTGATAAGCGGGAGAAGTCCTATATAAAGCACCTGTAGTAACCAGCTAGCCCCAAGAAACTCTGTATCTCAAACACATTCTTAGGATGCTCCCAGAAAACTACTGGTCTCACTTTATCTAGGTCCACAGAAACTCCTTCCTATAAAATGATATGACCCAGGAAGTGTATCTGGTCTATCCAAAAGTGTCACTTTGAGAGCTTAGCATATAGTCGATGCTCTCTCAGTGTACTCAATATGATCTCAATATGGGTAGCGTGGTCATTTCAAGTGTGAGATTACACCAATATGTCAACCATGAAGACTACCACAAAAGAATCCAGATAAGGGTGGACCACACGATTCATCAGATCCATGAAAACTGATGGCGCATTCATGAGTCCAAACGGCATAACCAAGTACTCGTATAGACCATATCTTCTATGAAATGTTGTAAGCGGTATATCCGATGGTCTAACACGTAACTGATGATATCCGGATCTCAATTCAATCTTCAAGAACACTCGTGCTCCTCGAAGTTGATCAAAAAGATCATCAATCCTTGGAAAGGGATATCGGTTCTTAACCGTCAACTGGTTCAACTTTAAATAATCAATACAAAGTCTGAGGGTACCATCCACCTTCTTTGCAAAAAGGACAGGAGAACCCCAAGGAGAAGTACAGGGTCAGATGAAACCCTTTTCCTATAACTCCTATAACTGTCTCTTGAGCTCCTGTAACTCTGGTGTAGCCATCATATAAGGAGGAATGGACACCGGTGCTGCTCTGGGCACAAGCTCAATAGATAAATCCACCTCTCGCTTCAAAGGTAGACCCGAAAAGTCATCCGGGAAGACATCCCTGAAACGATCAACCACTAGAGAGAAATCCTTCTGAGAAGTCCCCTGATCATCCATATATAAACTTGCAATATGGGTTGTCATACCACCTCTCCCACGATGCTTAGGTCCATCTCGGCTCGCCTGAACATCCCACTCGCCTTTGTATAGAAACTCTCTGCCCTCTGGTGACGTGAAACACACCCTACGCCAATAGCAGTCTACAAAGGCTCGAAAGGGTACCAAATAGTCCATCCTGAGAATGAAATCATATCTCGTCACCCCCAAGACATAGAGGTCCCAAATTAGTTGACACCCACAAAACTCAAGGGGGAACTCATTACACTGACGCATACCAGCCGTTCTAGTCCCCAACAGAGTGTCTAGCAGCATAACATTAGTGGAATAAGAAACACAGAGCCCAAGGCTCTCCACAACAGGCACAAATATAAAACTATGTGTAGAACCCATATCAAAAAGTAATGAAGATAAAACATAAGCTACTAGAATAGTACCTCTGACAGTAGAAGGTCCGGGATCCTACTCATGTTTGGTCTGTTTCACTGCATATGCCTGCCCAGTGCCGCGGCCCTGCGACACCGCCTGGATACCCTGAGCTGTCCCACCCTGCTGCTTCTGAGATCCTGGTGTCTGGATACCATGGCCATGACCACCATCTCAGACTGCACGCCCTGATGTATTCCAGTTTCCCGACTGGTAAGAAGTTGCTGGTCTTGCTCCCACACGTGGAGTCTGTACAGAACCCCTCTCACTAGCCACCGACGGAAACTCCCTACAATAACTCTACTTTATGAAAGCATGGAACTCCAATAGGTCACGTGGACATTGTGGTCTCTTGTTCCCCTATCTACCACACTGGTAGCACATGATGAGGCCACCCGAAGCATTCCTCTAGCTGGTACTGCCACTGTGAGAGAACTCCATCTATCTCTTCCTCTTACTGGTAGAAATAGTACCAGTAACTGGTGTCGAACTGTCCTGGCCCACACCACTAGCTTCCCATAGGTTCTTCTCAGTAATCAGTGCCTGGTTCACAATAGCATGTACAGTGGGAAACATGAAAACATTAACCAGTGCTCAGATGTCATATAGAAGACCATCCTCAAAGCGTTTGTCCCTCAATGTCTCATCACCCACTAGAACAGGTGAAAAACGCTGAAGCTCGGTAAAGCGAGCAGAATAATCCATCACCCACATAGTGCCTTGCTACAGATTCATGAACTCTCGAGCTCGATTTTCCCTCAGCGTCTCTAGGAAGAATAATTCATAGAAATCTGCCTGAAAATATTCCCACTCCATGTCACGGTGATGCTCAGACTGGGTGGTAACATCCTAGCACATCTTGTCGGAATCACGCAGCATGTAATTAGTGAGCTTGACCCTTCGCCCTGGAGGCGTCTCAAGGTGCTCTAAAATAGTCTTCAATGAATCTAGCCAAGACTCCGCAGCCTATGGTCTGCCATCCTCTGAAAACGTAGGCGGATACTGTTGATGGAAGATACGATTAAGCTCGGCCATAGATGTGGCAGCCTGTGGTGCTCCCTGAAAGGTCTGCATAAACAGCATGAAGCCTTCACGGAACTGCGCCTCTGTGCCTACGTCTGGTATAATGGCTGGCGCCACACCTGGCACTGCTGGAGGATCAACTGGTAGCCCATGGCCTACCATCTTGAGAGTATAATCGTTGCCACTCTCCTGGCGAACAACCGGTGGTCGTCTCGGTGACATGACTCTACAAGGTCAAAAATACGCCTTAGATTAAGATTATCAAAAACTAAAATAAGGTGAAAGGAGAAAGAAATTCTTCAAGATTTACAAAACTTGACTACACGGCGTGTATAAATACTACACGACGTGTTCTCGAATCCTCTTTCTTTGCCCGAGTCTTTCTACACAGCTAAGCCACACGACTCACTTGCACAAGACTACATGACGTGTATAACTTCTACATGGCGTGCATGGTTTAATTTCCAACTTCCCATGTCATTCGTGACATGGCCTGTATACCCAAGCCACACTACATGGCGTGTTTTCAAAAAGACATGGCGTGTACAAGAAGCCCCAGACTGACCCGTGTTGCTCTCTAAACTGTCAGCTACTCAGCTAACACTACACGACATGTTCCAGGAGGACACGACGTGTACTAGGAAGGATAACACCAACCTGTGTTGTTAGTGACATGGCCGGGTAGCTGGATCAGACTACACGACATGTTCACAGTGAACACGACATGTATGTCTTAAGGTTTCTCCATCTGTGTTGTTCGTTACACGGGTGGACACCGAGTTAAAACTACACGGCGTGTACAACCGGTACACGACGTGGTTCCCCCAAGCCATTCCCTACCCCGTGTCCCCGCCCACACGGTCTATGACACATGAAGAGACTACACGGCATGTATTGAGGGTATACGGCGTGTACTTAAAAAGTTTTCATTTCTTCCCGAATAGAAGAACACACAGCGTGTGTCCATAGAACTACACGGCGTGTATCCTGGGTTTTCTGGACATTAAGCCTCCGAAACTACCCTATAACCTATAAAAACAATGAAACAACACCTAAGTTCCAAATTCTGATCCATGAGGGCCCATACTCTTCACGAATCAAATCTTGACATCTTATCTGTGTTATAAATACGTTAAAAATCCAATGATCCACCAAATTCCGGTCAATGAGGGCCCATACTCCTCAATAAACAAAGTTTAGCATTCATTCTAGCATGACCTCATAAAAATAACCTATCAAATTGCAGATATTTATCAAAGTAGCTATCACTACAACATGGTTTTCTAGCACAACATCTATCACAACAACAAGCAGTTTCTAATGCACCTACATGGCATGGAAGAATGCATGACATTTGATTTCTAGCATGTGCCTAAATGATGCATGAGATGGAATACCCTCATCTCATCAGGTTGCGACTAAATGATACCCATGTATAACATATAAAACGCACACCACAAGTGCATCACCCAACGGTTAAAATCAAATCAACTGTAAATTGAAAAATCAATAAAATTGCAACACGAGGTAAATTAGATTTTCCCTATACATGGGTTAGCTACTCCCGGGCACAGCTTATTACAAACTACCATTTCTGTCCTATCCTTGACTAAAGCTCCAAATAGTAAGTCAAAGAAAATAACCCCTTTGATACTACTTTGTAACGTCCCGGATCTGAGTGCCACTCAACGGGTGCCCCAAACCTGGTTGGTCACATGACCTCAAGCGAATTTCCCTAAACGCCAGAGGCTACCGACTAGCAGCGAGGGCCCAGGTCTGATAGTGGGGAAACTATGCCCTCATTGGTCAAAGTGTAGCGCTGCAGAGAAGATAAATAACATACAACAACATCGGAAGAAATAAACCATACACAACTGATATGAACAACTGTAGTAAAAGATAACCAATTGATATATATAAAATGATGAAAGATGTCTCTAGTTCTAAGAAAATAGCCAGAACATGTTACACAATAGTACAATATTATACAATGGAAAGTACAGGTACAACAAAACAAAACAGAACAACCGGAAACATCACGAGCCTGAGCTCAGTCCCATGCTCCCCTACACCTCAGAAACACTCAAGTACCTGTATAGGGACCCTTTCCATTATCCACACCTGCAGAAATATAGTCTGTTTGGGATGAAGACATGACCCAAACAGGGTGTGAGAAATAAATCCCAGTAGGAACCCACCAAAGGCCCGTGCCCAACTGTTAGTGAAAAAATGTGCAACAACAGTGTGCAATAAATGCAGTAAACTTGTAAGAACTAAAATGTAACTATCATTACCAGTTTCATTTCCATTTAAATATTCATTTAGCAGGTCAATTTAATAACATTCAAGTTCAATTTAATAACATTCAAGTTCAATTTAATAACATTCAAGTTCAATATAATAACATTCAATGTTCCTCAGAACTAAGACCTCGGGCTAATCAGAACCTTTCCCTAAGGTTAATATCACCATGCCCTCAGGCTTCCCTCAGGTATAATGAATGGTTCCCTCAGGCATATGGAAACTCACCCTTAGGAATACCAAATATTTCCCTCAGGCACATAATCTACTGCTCTTAGGCATAATATGTGTTGCCCTTAGGCTAAACAACTACTGCCCTCGGGATAATAGAACAACATCCTTAGGCTAAAGTAAAACAAGGCGTAAGTAGCCGGGCCAAGACCAAAGCAAAATAAGAAATTTTATATACAATTCCTTTCAAGGCAAAAGTAATGCTCAATATAAACATGGCATAACCTCGAGTATCCAGGCCAAACAGCTAAACAGAGGAACGCACCCCTGGGTGGTCCTGGATCCAAGCAATGATCCCAAACAACAGTTTTACACTTACATTAAATTACATATGAAATTTTAGGTATTTAAACAGCCAAGGCCTCATCCATATGACACCCCAACGTGGGTTCGTAGCACAATGGTACAAAAAAACACACAGCAGTTAGAATTTAAACACCAGACCACCTACCTCGATCGCCCCTGATCGGTATACGCGAATGACCCTCCTCAAAACGCCTGAGAACGACGTATATCTGAGGTGAAAATAACCTCATTCAAACTCAAATAACTTACTTTAGAGGAAGAATTGGCAAGAGCTATGCAATGAGAAGGAAGAACTCACCCGTGTGGTCCCGAGGAGATCTATGATGTAGAAAACGGGTTCTTGGTGTGTGGTCGGGAGGTCCTCCAAGCTCCAGTCGTCTCTCCCAAGCTCTCCTCTAGTTCTAAGCTTCCTCTGTGATAGAGGAGGCCACTACCCATTTTAAATGAAAAAAACAGACTACACAGTGTGTACTATTGGGTACATGGCGTGTACTTTTCATTTTTTGAACTGTTCCGCTGACAGCTTCTCTCCAGCGTGACAATGTTCATCTGTCGACATGAGTACAAGACGTGTAATACCAGAGTACATGGAGTGTACTATCGCTCAGCTAGCCACTGCCTTACTATTTTCCTGCCAACTGACTACACAGCGTGTAAATACCAACTACACGGCATGTATTTGGTTTTTACACCTTTCATCACCAGCATGGCTACATGCCTTGTGTACTCATCCCACACAGCCAAAGTACACGACGTGTGGACAAGTACACGGTGTATAGCCACAATTTTTTGGATTTTCCCCATTTTCCTTATTTTCTAAAAAACGCTTAAGGAAAAAGGAAAAGAAGAAACCCGTACCTCAAGAACAAGAACTAGGTTCTTAAAAGCTCAGTACTTTTCCAATATTGACTTGAGATCCGGATACCATCAGCTGAAGGTGAAGGAAGATGACATCCCAAAAAAAACCTTTCACACTAGATATGGGCATTATGAATTTTTTGTTATGCCATTTGGGTTAACTAATTCAATTTCTATATTCATGAATCTTATGAATGGAGTATTTCATGAGTTCTTGGATAAGTTTGTGGTTGTGTTTATTAATGACATTCTTGTATTTTCTAAAAATAAAGTGGAGTATGAAAAAAATCTGAGGTTTGTTTTACAAACCTTAAAGGAAATGAAACTATATGAAAAATTCAGAAAGTGTGATTTTTGGCTGCAACAGATTTCTTTTCTTGGGAACATTGTAAATAAGGATGGAATAACTGTTGATCCTTCCAAAACAAAAGTGGTTGATGAATGGATAAGAGCCACAAATGTTATAGAGATTCGTAGTTTTCTTGGGTTAGTAGGTCATTACTAACAGTTTGTTAAGAACTTTGCATGGTTATCTAGCCTGATAAGTAAGTTAACATGAAAGGGGGATAAATTTATGTGGATAGAATAATGTAATGTTTTTTCAGGAACAGAATAAGAGATTGGTGAATTCTCTAGTTTTGTCCTTGCTTCCCTAAATGGTGAGTTTTTCATCTACAGTGATGCTTCTTTGAAGGGACTTGGTTATATTTCGATACATAATGATCAGTTAATTGTTTATTCTACAAGACAACTTAAACCTCATGAGTTAAATTATCCCACACATGGTTTGTAATTAGAAGCTGTGGTTTTTTCTTTGAATATTTGGAGTCATCATTTATACAGAGCTAAATGTCAAATATATACAAACCATAAAAGTCTGAAGTATATATTCAATATAAGGCCCCAGCCTTAAACCTTACTTAATCTTGAGTTATTACAAGATTACACATTGAGGATATTTTCAGGTTTAGAGTTTTAGAGAATTAGATCATGAAACTTGCATTACATTCCACATTTAAACAAAGTGGTTACATAAAAGACAGTATTCATTCTTCCCATCAACGGAAACATTTTTAAAATAAAACATGGATTCTTTCTTGACACATCCTTGACACTATCATCACATCATATACCTTTCCCTTGACCTGTGAAAAACATTTCAAAAACATGGGATGAGCATAAAAAGCTCAGTAAGGGTTATAAAAATATGGAAAGGAAACATGAGTTCATATATACATAAGAATGAAATCATACTTTACCCATAAAAAATAGGCACTTTAACATACCTCATCAAATCATGAATAAATCATAGAAATCATAAGACATAAAAGGTAACTTGAGGCATTCATAACATTCCTACGTAGGGAGTAACCCTCTTGGTTACGTTTGGAATACCCATCACAGTATATTCCCTAAATCTCTTCAGATAAACCTTAACGTTTCACTCCTTCGCGTTACCCAATGCATTGGAGAGCTATATCGGGCTCACTCGCCCTTAGTTTATCACGGAACCACCCATCTTCATAACAATGCCCAAGAACCATAACATAATCTTATCACATAAAACATGCATAAAGGAAACATAACATTTCCACCTTTCAATAACAAGATATCAATACAACACATTAATATAAAGACACTATGAAAACCATTTTCAATACCAAAATAAAAGAAAAATAAAACATAGAATTTATTTTTCTTTTAAAACGAAGGTATAGCTTGCAGAGGAAGCCGAAACTCAAATAATGGTCACGGCGGCGGAGAAGTCGTTGTCGCCGCATACGTACGACAAAAACATTCCCTTTTGTCGTTTAGTAAAACGCTTCGTATAAAAAGATTCCTTTTTGGATAAATGTAAAAGTCAAAGGGGTTTATACACCGTATAAAAGAAGGTTGTGTATAAAACAAAATATGCCTCAATGAAAGGATATTGAGAGGAAGTCCCATAAAAAGACGGTATCCTTGGATTAAGGATAAATCAATTATATAATTATGTGTGACAAAATAATACACCAAATATAAGTGGATATTAAGTGTAAGAAAATTAGAGGTTATTCACACATATTCGTAGAACGACATATTCAAGGAGTACAAGATTATCCTAAAGAATCGAAATTGGGTTAAGAAGTTCCCTTGCAAAAATTCGACAGCCTAACGGCGTCACTTCAAAATTCAGAAAAAGAGTTGATGAGAGATAAAAAAGGTATCTCATCACTTGGACATAAAATTTACATCAATAAGGATATATAAGAAAATATCCCAAAATAATATTATGTGAATTAAAAGACATAACAAAATAAGTCTTTTAAAAAGAGGAGGGTGAAAGGTTCTCTTACCGAGATGGGTATCTTTCGAAACATACGCCCCGTGAAAGAAGGACAATACAAAATTGATATAAATACTCATAAATGAAAGAATATTACAAAATGAGTAAAATAATGGTCAGTACATACACCACTCAAAGTAAAATGTGTCAAATGTAGCATAAATTTCATGGGAATAAAAGTGAGATGAAAAATACCTTACGAAAACTCGGCAGCCTAACGGCGCCACTTAAAACTTCCAAAAATGGATTGATGAGATCAAATAGGGTATCTCATCATATTAAAATAAAATTTAAAGCAATAGGAATATAAAAGAACATACCCCATCATAACAAAGAGGATCTTAAAAGAAGTGACACGAAGGAGAGTACTTAAAGAGAAAGAGAGAGGTTAGATCTCTTACGAAAATTCTGCAGTCTAACGGTGCCACTCAAAACTTCCAAAATGGATTGATGAGAGTGAATATGGTCTCTCATCATATGAACATAAAAATTATAGTAAGATTAATATAAAAGAACATCCCAATAACAAGAAAGACGAGCTTTAAAAGGAATGACATAAAAGAGTGTACTTTAAAAGAAAGAGAGGAGTCAGATCCCTTACCTCAAGTCAAACTTGTCTTGTTTGTTCTTTAATATCCTGAATAATAAACTTGAGTTAATTTACACTTTATTAATAACCTTTTTCTAGTTAATTATTCCTTTTAGATCACTTATTGCCATGTTATAAACATTATGTAATCATTTAAGTTAATAATGTTTGTTTTGTCGATATTTGGTTCTTAAGTCGAAAGTGGACTTCTTACAATTACATGTTGTTCGTGTGGTCAAATGTTCATTATATCCAGAATTATATTCATGATTTGGATATCATATATATCATATATATCCAGAATATACATGTATTTATAATATTACATAATCATTTAGAGTTAAGAAATGAAATGCACCGTTCATGGAGACGGTAAGCCGTACGTACGCATGAACGCTACTTCCATTTCTATTTCATATTTAATGGAATTAAAAAATAATGATAAATAATAGTATTTTAATTCCATTATGGTATCATATATAATATCATTAATTATATCCTTTATACGTACCACATATGGTATTAACGAATCAAATCACTTTGAGGGGGCGGTAGTCTGCACTTCCTAAAAATGAAATTATCGTGTTTACCCACAATGGAAACCATAAAGGTATGAAAAAAAATAAAAATACAGAAGCTTAAGTAAAACATAAACATATTATATATCATATATAAATATAGTGTCATATTAATGGCCACCTTTGAAGGTGTTAAAAGAATGTTGAACAATCATCATTTCGGGAGGCAGAAATTCGCCATCCATGGAAACAGTATGTTCTTTAACCATTAGATGTAGGTGTGTGTAAGTGTAGCTCTAATCCTTCTTATAACAACATCCTAGTATATTTAAGATACAGTATTTGTTAAAAATAAATTAATAAAAAGAGTTTAGGGGGTTGGAGAAGCAAAATAAAACAAAAGGACACAAGTGAAGACATTACCTTAAAATCGTGTAACTCCCTTTGGTTTGAGCTCAAAGGCTTCCTTGGGAAGACTTCTGCCCAAAGTTAGGCTTCAAGGAGTTATAGAGGGATGTGTAGAGACAAAATGGGTAGGGGTTGGCCGAGCCAAAGGCTTTGGAAGTGTGGGTAAAGAGGTAGAGGTGGGGGCCTTTTATAAGAGGAGAGGAGGGGCACTCTTGGAAAGTAAAGAAAAGTTACTTTATTTTAGAATGAATTTCGGATTTTAGTGGTCCCAAATTGATTTTTTTCAAGGATAAGGTGATAAGGGTTCGAAATCCACCCATCCAATAGGTTTTGGACATGTGTAGGTTTTAGATTTTATATTATCTTTTCATTTTATTTAAATCGTTAAATAATGAGGTCATCACTGCATCATCATGATGTCATAAATAATTTAATTTATATATTGTCTAAAAATTATATAAAAAATATCATGATGTATTAAATCTTTTTATATTTATAATGAATATTTATAGTCAAAAATCTGACTTGTATAACCTCATGTAAAAATTGTTTTAGTAAAACATGTCATGTTTGTGTTATTTTTACTTTAACATTAAATAAAAAGTTATTTATGTCATTTCCCAACCAAAGTGGCTCCATGGGGTCCCCAAGTTGACCCATAGATTTTCTTGGTCGGCCATGACACATAAAATGAGGGTATAACATGTGTCTAGGTCATTTCATTTTATTAAAACATTATTCTTACCTTAAACTACACTAATTACCTCTAATCGCGATTAAAAACTTAATAAGTTACTATTCACCAAAAAATTATTTTAATCCAATTGAACCACATTTTACTTCTTAATTACAACCATGTATGTCGGATTTTTGAAATTCAAAACACAAAGATGGAAAAATTTCATTTAAACGGAAAAATCAGTTTTTATAAGTACCACTTAGTGGTTTCACTATTCATCAAAAATTGAAGTTTTTCAGAAAAATCCCAAAAATTCACCCTAAGATATATTTGATATTCCGAATTCAAAAATGAAGTCAATTTTAAAAAATTCAAAACATATAAGTCACATTAATTAATTTAATAATTAATTCCCGCTGTCAAAACAAATAGCGTGTTTTTATGAAACAAAATGTATCAAAAGATTGACACTAGTTTAAGTCCGATTTCAAAGTGAAATTAATTCCAATGATCACTATTGGATTAAATGGTAAAAATATATTTTAATTTTTACTTTAAAACCAACTCAAAAGATAATCTAATCATATAAATAAATTAGATTAAAAGAGGTTTTGAATTAAAATACAACATTTTTCACTATTCATTAAAAATTGAACTTTTTCGGAAAAATACCAAAAATTTACACAAAGTAAATTTTGATGTCCCGATTCCAAAGAAGAATTTTATTTTGTCAAATATAACACATAAAATTGTAAAAAAGTGGATTTAAAAGAGGTTGGCCATTAAAATGCGGTTAATCGACCTTTTAAAGAATATTAGAATGTTTACGCTTAAAATTGGATTCATTTGCATTTTTAATACTCTAACATTTATTGTAAAAAGTAAAAATAATTGACAAACATATATACTCATTTTTTAGTTAGTTCTGTTCATTTCCTCCATTACAACGGCTAGGCGTTAACTACTATATAAAATAATATTATTATAGTGCAATGTAAGATTCCCAAGAAACTCATTGTTGTGTGTTGGGTACGCCATCGAGCATAGCGTCCCCTTTAAAGTTATATTAATATTTTATTCACAAATATGGATAAATATGAAAATTTCATATTCTTTATTTACTTGGGGTGTTACATTAAATCAGATGGAATTAAACATGAGGCAAAAAAGATGGCTTGAACTGATAAAGGATTATGATTGCACGATCAATTGCCATCCCGAAAAAGAAAATAAAGTGGAGGATACCTTGAGTTGAAAACATCATGCATCATTAACCGTGTTATGTTTGGAAAATGATCCCTTGATTAATGATTTGATGAATTTTGGCTTAGAAGTTGTTGGTCTAGGGAATACATCAGTTTTGTCTTAGGTTTCAGTGCAATCATCGTTATCAGACAGAATTAAGCAAGTGCAAAATGAAGAACGTGAGCTACATAAAAAGGTAGAATTGGTTAAAATGAGTAAGTTTCCAGAATTTAATCTTGATAAATATTGTGTTTTAAGATTTGGAAAAAGGTTGTGTGTGCCTTGTGATTCCTAGTTGAAGAAAAACTTGTTGTGTGAAGCTTATAGTTCTCCATTTTAAGTTCATCCTCACAGTACTAATATGTATAGAGACCTTTGGGAATATTATTGGTGGGATGTAATGAAAAGAGATATTGCTGATTTTACCATGAAATGTTTGACATGTCAACAGGTTAAAGTAGAGAAGTAGTTACCGAAGGGGATGCTTCAGCCTTTTCCAGTACAAGAGTGGAAATAGGAGAATGTATCCATGGAATTTGTGGTGGGACTACCAAATAATTCTCGAGGTAACAATTCGTTTTGGGTTATTGTTGATCGGATAAAAAAATCTGTACATTTTCTTTCTATTTGAGATACAATGTATTTGGATCATATTTATCACCTTTACCTCAAGGATATTGCCAGGTTACATGGAGTTTCTCTTTCCATTTTATCTGATCGGGATCCTAGGTTTAATTCTATATTTTGGAAGGGACTTCAGAAGTCATTGGGCACAAAATTAAATTTCAGTATTTCTTTTCATCCTTAATTAGATGGGTAGTCAGAATGAACGATTCAGACTTTGGAGTATATGCTTAAATCTTGTTCAGTGGACTACTAGGGAAGTTGCGATCAAAATCTTTATTTAGTTGATTTTTCTTATAATAATAGTTTTCATTTCAGTATTCAGATGACACCTTTTGAGTCTTTGTATGGGAAGTGATGTCGGACTGTAGTGTTTTGGGATGAAGTCAATGAAATAAAGTTTATGGGTCTAGAATTAGTTGAATAAGTGGATGAGAAAGTGAAGATGATCCAGCAACACATGAGGACATCTTAGAGCAGGCAGAAATGTTATGTAGATAACAGAAGGAAAGACTTCTCTTTCGAGGTAGGTGACCGTGTTTTCCTTAAAATATCTCCTTGGGAAAGTTTGATGCATTTTGGTAAGAAAGGAAATCTAAGTCCACGATTCATAGTCCTTTTTAAATCTTGGAAAATGTTGGACCAGTTGCATACCAAGTTTCTTTTCCTCAAAGTTTATCCCAGGTACACAATGTTTTTCATGTTTCTATGTTGAGAAAGTATGTGCTAGATTCATCACATGTCTTGAGCCCAGAAGCAGTTCAGCTGAAAGAGAAACATTGTTATGAAGAGAAACCAATTCAGATCCTTGATCTAAGGGAGCATGTATTACAGAATAAGGTAATCCACCAGGTAAAGGTTTTGTGGAGAAACCACATAATAGAATAAGCAACATGGGAGTCTAAAAATGTTATGAGGGAAATGTACCCTCACTTTTTTAATGAGTAAATAAAATTGAGAGGATGAAATTTCTAGAAGGTGGGGATAATTTAACACCCTATGGTTTTAAAAATAAAATGAATCCTTGAAACTTTACTTTAAGTAGATATTTATAACTATCCTCTAAATTTAATTTAGCAGCTTATATGTTTTGAATCTTGAAAAATGGTCATCTAAAATTGTGTTCAGTATGTTATTTGAAGTCTAATGGAACCAACTTGTTTTTTGGTGAATAGTAACATACCCTTATGAGTAGTAATATGAATAGTAATATTACCATAATGAATAGTAAATATTATTATTATTTTATTTTCTTAAGGTTTGAAGATAATAGCATTTTGGTTAATTTTTCAATGTGATATAAAAGCAGTTATAGTTTTAAAATCAATAATTTTTGAATTAAGAATTATTTTATTTAAAAATTAAATTAATGATATTTTGAAAATTATTTCCAAAAAATGGACTTCATTTTTGAATACTACATGTCGATAAATGGTTAGGGTGATTTTGGAGATTTTTCTGAAATAGTTGATTTTTCAGTGAACAGTAAAAAATACAGTTTTGAGTTTCAGTGTGTTAATGACATCATTAATGATGTAATAACGAGGTAATAAATCTGGTAGAATTTTTTACTATTAAATAAGATGTGAGGTGTCCCAAGTGGATAATACCATGGGAAAATACCATTGGAAAGTCTATGATTTTCAAATACCACTAATGAGGTGTCCCTTAGAAATTATTAAAATAATCTCTCGCTTTTGCTATAAATTTAAACCCATTCCTTCATTAAATTCATTAAAAAATCCTAATCAACGAATATCCGGCCTCCTTACCTCCATAGAAGTCCTCCCAAGGTTTTCCCAATCCCCCAATGTCCCAACCTTCATGTTCCAGGAGTTACTCTACAAGGTAAGAAAAATCTCAATTTCTTTTTTTTTCCATTCAAGTTATCTTTTTTTGTGGTATAACTTTCAAATTTACATATCATGTTCTTATTTCTTTCTTATTATTGATATATTATTTATTATGATTCATTTCTGGATGGTTGAACATTTCCCCCCCTCTTTTTAATATTTTCTAAAACCATGTTTCATAGCCGCTAGGCTGCTGATTTTTTGTAAGGGATTTCTCAATTATTCTTTTATTTTGAGTTCATTTATTTTCTTATTCTTTCCTCATCCACTATTACCCAAGAGTAATGAAATATACTGAAATAATGTATATTATTTATGTTATAATGTTCACATAAAATTCATCATAATTATTTATTTCCTCTCCCACTTATTCAAGGAATAAAAACATTGTCTGTGATGTGTCGAATTATAGACATCGTGGACGATGTGGTTTCAATTTTCCTTAATTATTTCAAGTTTGGTAATAAAACCATTTTTATGGTCGAACCATGTTATAATATATGTATTATGTCTCATCCATGGTTTTGGAATTATTTTTACTCACGGTTTTAATTTATAAGACAAAATGAGGTCGTTATTATCAAAGAACAACTAAAATGATCTAAACGAACATCATTAATATTTTAACTTATGAATCATCCTCATATCAAACATCAAAATGATAAATGATATAAATTATGGTACTAAAAGTATTTAAAGACCTTTTCATTCCAATTTTGGATTTTCAATTCCAATTGACATGAACATCCATCATGAACCAATCATTGAAATCTTGTAAAGAACAATCCCACAACAGTGCAAGGAACAAAATACTAACAATTAAAGGGTAAAATAATGCAATGAAATGATCATATAAGGTATTATAAAGATTTATATGATTATTTAATATATTAATAACACTATTTTAACTATTTTACAAGATGTTTAAACGAGTTGGAAGTAAGAAAAACCCAATGTAAGGGAGTTCTTAACCCGATTTCTATTATTTGGGTTAACCTTATTCTTCATTATTTATGTGGTATTTAAATTGTTTGTGTGATGAATTCTGATTATACTATGTTGAATCATGTTTATATATAGAGTATATACATATTCCATCTAATCTATTAAAACTCACTTCAATTATATGATTTATGTAAGGGGATTTTCTTTTAAAGTCCTCTTTTCAAATTCGATTTTACAAAATTCAAAAGCAATGTTTTTATGTAATTATTCATGATGCATGATTATGTTTTGTTTCTTGGGAATTTTTTATAATTAAGGGTGGTACCTATATTTCCCTCAAATTCATTGGGTATGTGTAAGTTGGAGGTGAGCCGTAAGGTTACTCCAAGTGTAACTGTGATGGTTACACAAATTGCAAGGTAGCAGTGAGGGTTAAAAATTATAAGGTAGCCAAGAGGGTTAAAAAATTATGTAAGTAATTACACAAGATACCTTTATGATTATATTTATATTCCCATGTTTTTTTTGGATCTTGTGTAAATCTCATGTTTCACAAATTAAGTATATATAGGTGACAAGAATGTCTTTTGGAAATGTTTTCATACATTACAAGTATTCTTGGACTAATGTGATCATTCATTATTTTACATCCCTTACTGATCTTTTTGTGATAATTACAAGTTTTTTTAAATTATTTTTACAGGTCATAAGGATTTGTAAGATAAATTAGGAATCAAAGTTAAATGTTTTAAGAATTGTCAATGAAATCATGTTTTAAGATTTAATGTTTTATATTTTGAGAAAAAATGGAAACTGTTTTTATGGTATCCACTATGTAACAATGTGTATGGTTATAAATGTATTATCTCCCAATTCCCTAAATCTCTAAATTTGAAAAGATCCTCAATGTAAAAGGATGTGATTAATTGTCTAAAATCAATATTATGTAATTTAATAAGACTGGGTCCTTATATTCATATAAATCAAATACCAGAGGAATTAAATATAGGGAATGTGATAATTAAATTTATAGTTCTTATTTAACCATCTATAGTTTTTGCTCTCCTTGATAGAACTACATGTCTTTCTTTTTTCTCTACCAGCTTTTTGGATGCATTGAATTATCTAACTGATATTATTACATATGTTATGGATTTGGTGACACCACTAGATAAGAAGAAATATTAGGGATTTAGGTGTCCATCTTGTGCACTAAACATTCCAAGGATCTAGTTGGAGTGGGATCTTTTGGTTTTGGAGATGAACCTCTTTTATATGTTCCTTTGTATGGATTTGATGATGAATTTTCAGGTGAAAATCTATTATTATTGGTGGTGAGTGAGTTTCATGGTACTTGATGGAAGCTATCAAATTTTTTAGGGTGAATGAGTTCCTCAGTTAGAAATGATGGACCTCCACTTTTGAAATTCTGTAGTCTAGTTTCCAGATCTTTTTTTCTCATGTCAGAGGATGATGATGGTTTTGGTTCTAAGAGTGGACTACCACCAGTGGTGGATTAGTTCTTATAGGCATTTCCAGATGGATTTTCCAAGTTCAGTTCGAAGAGAAATGTGGATTTTACCATTTATTTGGAACCAGGAACACATATGATATCTATTCCCCTATACTGTATAGACCCCACCGAGTTGAGGGAATTAAATATGTTACTGGATGATTTAAAATCCAATGGATTCATTCACCCGAGTGTCTAAAATTGGGCCTCCCCCACCTTGTTTAAAAATATAGATGATGGATATATTCATTTGTGTGTTGATTACCAAAATCTCAATGAGGTGATGATCAAGAAAAAATACCCCTTTCAACATATTGATGAAATTTTTGATCATCTTAATGGGGAGAGGTGGTTCTCTAATATTGGATTTCATTCTGGGTATGAACTGGTTAGAGGCAAAGAGGAGGATGTTCTGAAAATAGACATTCAAAGTAGGTATGACCGTTTTTATTATCTAGTCATGCCTTTAGGGTTGAAGAATTCTCCATTCGTCTTTATATAACTTATGAACTTGATGTTTCATTAGTACCTCGAATTTTTTATCATGGTATTTATAGAAGATATCCTGGTCTACTCTGAGGCCATGGAGGAACATGAGTGACATTTGAGAATTATATTGGGTACTCTTTGACATCATCACCTCTATTGGTATCTTTCCACGTGAACCTTATAGATTAGGGAAGTGACGTTTCTGGGTCATGTGATCTCTGAACAAGGGGTTTTGATGGATCCTAAGAAGATCCATATAGTGATTTCATTAGAGCAATTGAATAATGGTTTTGATATCATGAGATTTTTGGGCATGGTGGGGTATTACATGAAGTTTGTTAGAGATTTCTCTCAGGTTCATTTTCCTATGAAGACACTCACCTAGAAAGGGGTGAACTTTGAATGTATCCTGAAATGTTAGGTACCCTTTGAGGAGCTTAAATGATAGTTGAAAATATCTCCCATTTTGATATTCTTGGATTTTCTGGAAGGATATGTGGTATACTATGATGCTTCATGTATGGGTCTTGGTTTTTTGTTAATGAAATATGATCATGTAGTGGTGTATGATTCTTTCCAAATATGACCACATAAAAAGAATTACCAAACCCATGATTTGGAGTTAGTGGAAATGATGCATGCCTTGAAAACATGGAATCATTACCTATTCCAGTGGAAGTTTGTGGTTTATTTGGATTATAAGAGGTCTAGATTTTCTCTCATAAATATATGAATTTGAGGTTGCATCTCCAGCTTGAATACCTTCATGTTTTAAATTTTTAGATCATGTACACCCCAAGAAAAGGTAATGTGGTAGAAGATGCCTTGAGTAGAAAAATAATAGTGAATGCTTTGAAGGAGTCCAGTGATGAGCGGACCATGATGGTTATTTTTTCCAAAATGAATCTATAGACCAAGGATCATAAAAAAGGTGAATTCTTGGTCAGTTTTCAGCTGACACCTTCCCTCCTAGATTTGATTCAGCAAGTAAAACCTAGTGAAGAGTTGTGGAAACAATCCATGCAGTTATTAAATGACGGGGATGTGCCCAATGAATGAGCTTTTTCTTTATATGGGGTTATTTTCTTCAAGGAGCATGTAGTGGTGTCATTTTCACTACGGAATGTGGTAATGTGGGATAACCACCATTCTTAATGATTCGTTAACCCTAGGACCACTAAGATGTTTTATGATGCACTTATTTAGTTATGGTGGCTGAGTATGAGGTGCGAGATACCTAAATTCATGTCTAGGTGTTATACATGTCATGAAATTAAAGAAGAACACCAAAGGCCCTCTGGGTTGCTTAAACCCTTACCCAATCATACCTAGAAGTGGAATTAGGTCACCATGGATTTCATTATTAGATTACCTCATACAACATGGGGAAGGAATACAATTTGGGTAGTGATTTACCATCTGTAAAAATCATCCCATTTCATTTCAATTAGAAATTCATCCAATGTATATGAATTGGGATGGTTGTATGTTGCGAATATGGTGAGGCTTTCTGGTGTGTCACCGACCATCATTTCAGATAGGGACCCCAGTTTTACCTTGAGATTTTGGGAAGGCCTTTATAATGAAATTAGATTATAGATGAAGTTGATCACGACATACCATTATCAAATGGATGGTCAGAAAGAGTGGGAAAATAAAATATCAAAAGACATGCTCTAGGCATGTGTGTTGGATTTCAGAGGCTCATGGGATAACCATTTGTGGTTTATTGAGTTTTCGTATGACAATATTTACCAATCCTCAATACGAATGGATATATTTGAGGTTCTTTATGGTTGGTTGTTTTGATCTATTTTATGTTAGGATGATGTGGGTGAGGCTTCATTTTTGGGACAGAGATTGGTGCATAAAACATCTAATAAAGTTTAGTTGATTAGAAAATGATTGTTGACAACATATAGGTATAAAAAATCTTATGCTAATCAATGGAGTTGATATTTTTAATTTTCTCTGGGTGGCTGGTTGTTTCTAAAAGTGGAACCTCACTTGGGTCACCGTCATCTTAGTAAGAAATGGAAGATAACTCCAAGGTTTGTTAGACCTTTTAAGATTATCGAGATAATTGGTAAGGTATGATAACCGTTATATTTTTTATCCTAGTTGAAGTTAATTCATGGAATATTCTATGTCTCTTAGATAAATAAGTGTAATCTAGATCCATGTCATGTGCTGAGTTGGAAAGATTTGGAATTAGAACCTAATTTGTTTGTGTTTGAGTGACCAGTGAGGATTGTGGGTTCCTTAGAGAAAGTGATTCATGGGAATTCTATTCCATTGGTTTGGGTTCTTTTACAACATGATAATGATGAGCATGACACATTGGAGCTGAGATCTTGGGTTGAAGATAAGTACCCATTTTTATTCTCTGATCATCCATCATGCTAACTTTTATAGGATGGAATGTTTTCATGGTGGGGATAATTTTCACATATGTTTTTTTATTTTAAGGTATTTTTTTGTTTTATTTTGGTCTTGTCTTAATTTCATATATTTCTCAAGTTTTTTGGTTGAAAAATGGTATTTTTGGACATGAACATAGGTGGAACATAGTTGGCACATGGTTAGTAGAAACTATGCACCATCCTAAAAGATATCATGTGCTCTGTACAATGCCACTATCCAGGCCACATGTCCCGCTGCATAGGTTTATGGATAACTATTCACTCATACTAGAGGTTCTATCTAGGGTGAATGGTCTACCGTATAGGCATGCAACCTCTCCCATAAAACCATGCATCTTTATTCCTCTTTGTAAAAATAGGGATGCACGGTTTCCACATGGTTTGGTAAACTATGCGGCCTAACCACATGGCCTCTCCATGTAATTAAAAATATAGAATTTACCCTTTTTCCCTCTTCAAATTTAACCCCAAATCCACCCTTTCTCACCCCATTCAAGATTTTCTGACCTAGGTACCTACCCCTCTCCCTCTTGTCTCCCTTGGACCTCCTTCCTTTGATGTATTTGGTGTGGGATCTTCAAAGAATAGTCAAGTAATTCTCATTTTCCTTGGTTTCTTCCTTATTATAGGGTTCTTCATCCTTCATATTTGAGATCGTCTCTCTCCAATGGGTTTGTTTCCCTAAAATGGGATAAACCATGGTTACTTGAGTTTATTCGTGATGTTTAAGGTTTAATCTTGACTTTATTAGGTTACCTTGTGGTGTGGTTGTGGTTTTCCATCGGATTCTGATAGTTTCCAAGCTTGAGGTAGGTGATTCCATGATTTAACAATATAAGATGATTTTGGTATGCTTTCTTGGTTTCTTAAATATGTTTGATGGTTTATGTGTGTGGTTCAAAATGTGTTTTATAAAGGTTTTTGAGGTGTGTATGGCTTGAAATTTCGGTTTCCAAATGAAATTGGTTGTGTTTCATGTGTTCTCTCCTTATTGTGTTTCTAAATAGTTTTCAGGAATTGTGAAAGTGGTGCGATGCCTATTTTAAAAAATTGATTTGGTGTTTGTATATATTTTAAAGAGGTTATGCTTATGAAAAATGGTGTTTTTTCACATGTATTCATATTTCTCGGTGTATGTATGTGAATGTGGTGATATATATGACATGTGGAATGTAAATTGAGAACAATGGGAATCCTAGGTATATAGGTGGGTATACAAGGACTATTACGCTAGTCGGATTAATGTGTCCAAAGTCGAGTTCTTTCAAGAAGGATTGATGATAAAACACTAACTAAACTATGATGGTGATTGGAGACCACTATAAATTTGGATGGATTTCCTTTCTAGTGTCTCATGCATGAGGACACTGTGGGTCATGGTTGATATACCATTTTCACCGAGATATGAGGTTCCTAGTGTCCCACTAGTGATAGTTCCTTTAGGGATTACCCATGGAAGTCTCTTATGATGTGGTGATTTCCATCGGCATACAGTGGACCTTACTTCCATTTTAATTTAAAAGAAATCTTATTTTGAATCTTTTTTCCTTAAAATGTTTTATTAAAAATGTTTCAAATATATTTTTCTTAAAAATTTCCATGTTAATTTGTCTTATAATGTTATTACATGGAATATTTCATTGGGTGGAATCCTAATGGGATTTTTCTTACACCTTACATACACCATTGAGTGTATATAAACCTTGTTATGTTTGACCCAAGTGAAGGAAAGATGTATTTTGGTGGTGATGGTCAATATGCTTTCTAGGGTTTCCTCTTGCAGGTGTTGGTGGAGGTGGCATGAGGGTGATTGCCCTCTTGTTGCATGGAGGTTGGGTTGCGTAGTTGATCTCCATCCCCATTTCAGAATTTTTGGTTTTGGTTAAATTTTTACAATGATTAACTTGAAATTGTTTTATCTCTTTTGGATTTGGATATTGATCTTGGTGAAATATCTTAATTCTTCTGAATCATTTATGGTATTTTATTATAGGTGAAATAATTCCCAAAAGTGTGATGTCGATACCAAGACAATAGTTTCCATGCCATGGGGATTGGGAACAACCTTTAGTCTATGGCATGGGCTTGGTCATGTGTCAAATTGGTTATAACTCGGGCTAGTTCGTGATACATTTCTTAAGCTAGTTTTTCAATAAAAATATTTATTTTGATTGTGTTTTAACCCTTTAATATGAGGAATGTATTGGACTTTTTAAGTGATAGGAAGGGCCTGCTATAGCCCCTTGATGCATCGGTAGGTCTCATGAGACAAACTATATTGGGTTTTGGATTAGGCCTTATCCATTTATATAGATATCTTGGCATAAGACCTTGAATTTATTTAATATCTTGGAACAAGGATTTGATGGTAAGTCTTATATAACCCACATTATGCATTCAATCATGGATGAATTCATTTATTAACATTCCATGTGATTATTCTATTAGTAAGAATGTACATGTTTAATTTTTAAGATAATTTTATTATTTATATGGTATTATTTGATCATCCTTTATTCTTTCCATATTATACTCAAGTTAATGGTTAAATGGCCTATGTTTATCTTACTTACCTTTTTATATTTATTATGCCTTATTTATTGACGACTCTCTTTATATTCTTACCCTTTTTGAGAATATGATATCACCCATTTATTATATATTATTTTACCTAGGATACGAAGAAGTGTTTTGTGATTGATATGAAGGGATACAATAATGTGAATAATGGAAATCTCAAAAACAATTCTTTGTGTATTTTATGTTTTAAAATGTAATGTGGATTTCAAGTATATATCTAGTTTAACAATTATAATAAACTAATCAGTAATTCAAGATGTGATTCCTTGTATATTATTTCAATGTAATAAATAATTCATCGATTCTATGCTACTGGGGTCAGGGTGATACAAACATGAAATAAACCCATGAGAAAGAAATGGGTTACATAATGATTCCAGAAGGCTTAATCAAATGGTGAATCAATGAGATACCCAAAATAAGTGTGTAATATATTTAATCAGAATTTAAAAGGTCATAAATAATATATATTAATATATATTAAGTCATTCATGAAGGTATAATATTATTGGAATGATATATGAAGAATTGGGTATAGGAAGAAAGAAAATGAAAAAGTTTCATTCATTACCTTCATAGGATTTGAATTAAAGAAATAATGGGAAAGAAACAATAAATTCATGAATATCCATAGAAAAATAAATAAAAGGAATCATATAGGACATAAAGGAATTATATTTGGTAGTAAAAAATATAAATATAGAGATAAATAGAGGGTGATAGAGAAGATGAGGAAAAGAACCGAAAGAACCGAAATGAACCCTTTCCCTGAGTCAAGGGTTTTTTAGATTCTCCACTATCCTTATGAATAATAAATTTATATTCATTAATTACTTTTTTTATAACCTTATTCATATTTATTTAACTTATACAATCCTTTTATTATCATTTTTATTCATATATTAAATTAATATAGTTTTTGTTGACTGTTTTTGAGATTGTTTGGTTCAGACCACTATTGGAAAATTAACCTATAACAATGGTTCGAAACCATTGTTAAAGTCCTAAGAAATATTGGTATAGCCTATAAAAACAGTTCCTAAAACCATTGGTAGGTTTTTTTATGATACCCTTATACTAATGGTTTTTTGGAAACCGTTGCAATAATTGGTTTAGAATTTTCTCTTACCAATGGTTTAGTAAACTATTGGTATAAGTTGTTGTACCAACAGTTAAAAAACTAATGGTATTATATCCCACCACACCAACCTAATAATATTCTTTAACAATAACCTCAAATACCATTTAACCAATATATTTTAAACTATAAATAAATTTCTATATTAAACCAATCACAATACACATTAAGTAAAAAAAATATATTGTATAATTCACTTTTAATAATTTGATAATTAAAAACTCAATTTAGAATTCATATATATTCAGTTTTAATCATAAAACACAATCCACATGGTCATTTAATAAATATTAAGTCATAAATAGAGGGGATAAATATCCCCCTCATAACCATTATTACCATCATTGTCACTAATATCACCACCATCATCATGATCATCCTCACAAGCATCATTACCTTCAATATCTTCATCACCAACACCTCTAGAAAAGTCATCACCCCCACTACCACTAGAACCATCATCTCACAATTCATAATAGTCATCATTATCACTAGCCTCATCATTAACATCCCCACGATAATCATCATCTTCAACATCATCTTACGCATCATCCATTTTCAATCATTTTATTCTTTTGTATATCTTTAATATTTTTCATTTTTTATATTGAAGAATAAACAAACATTTAATTTGAAATTAATTACTAATTCATTTCTAAAACAAGACATAAGAGGTTACATAACATAATAAATCATACCAATTATCAATACAAACAATACAATTGGTTTTACATAACAATATATAGTAATTGAGAATTTATTATTACTAATCATGATCAATTTATATTTGATTAATCAATATTTTTCTTGGTTTTACATTTTTCAGTTAAGGTGTTAATAAATAAACACTTACAATGACTTTAAGAATGGTTTCCTATAAGTTATTCATGTAAATAACTCAATGGATTCTAAATGAGTGCTCTTTCTAAAATTGATTATATTATTGGACCATTGTGGAGAAATGGCGGTGGTGGAACATGATGATGTTTGGGTGTCACTTGGATGGTATGATTCCATAAAATATAGTGTAATCTAACCCAATTTAAAATTCACCGATATAATCAGATAACTATTATTAAATAGTTATTTCATTGGAGACCTAATTTGGTGAGAGGTTGATATTTAATTTTATGGGTTAATGTGCATTATATATATTAATATTAAAGTTTATAAGTTCAAAAAATCATGTTCTTAATGTTTTTTAGTAGAATATTTACTAATTTCATTTCTAATTAATATATTTTATTTTAATCTTATATATCACTTAATGATATTTTATAAAAGTAAAATTAGGTTTATATGTATGTTTAAACTAGTTATATTAAAATGTAATTTTCTTAACATCTATATTTAATTCATTTTCTGAAATTTTGTGATTAAATGAATTTAAAACTTTATTTTGAATGAATTATTTATTTGTTTCTAAATCATGATGAGTATAGGAAAGGTATATTTGAATCCATATGGTTTTTGAATGATTTAAGGTGATTTAAGGGATGATTATACAATTGAGAATTATGAAATTAGACCCAATTTTAATGTTTTCATGTCATTTTTAATGTCATGATTGGTTTGTATTTTTAATTAGTTTTATGATTAAATAAACCTTTTCCATTTATATATATTAGAAACTAAATTAATGAATCATTTTGTTGAAATATCAATTATTAATTAGCTCACTTTTTAAATTATTGGATTTATATTAATGATTATTGAATTCCAGACTGAATGTGCATGTTTAATACAATGTTTTCATGGGCTTAGGTTCTTAAGAACTGTTAACTTGAAATAAATTAGTCATTTAAATTCATTAATTTAATGATCTATAACATGTAAATTAATTTTTTAATATATTTGATTAAGTTTTTGGTCATTTATGTTTTATTATCAAAATGATGTTCAAGGTAAAAGTTATATTTTTTTTCTAAATTAAAGACTTGTTTTGAAATCATAAATTACATTACATACACAAAAACACATACATACACACATACATACATGCATACATACGTACATACATACATACGTACATACATACATACATACATACATACATACATACATATATACATACATACATGCATACATACATATATACATACGTACATACATACACGCATACATACATATATACATACATACAAACAAACATATGAGGTTGTGTTTAAGTTTTTTAGTGGAAAGTATTTTATGGGGAATCCATCTCAAGATATAAGGGATTGTTTGGGTGTGATGTATTTTCTAGAAATACTTTTTTAAAGTGATGTATATTTTTCAGATTCTATTAGTTTCAAAAAAGTGTTCTGATTTAAATTTTTATATATAGCTTAGAGTTGAGTTAATTGATTGAAAATAGTTTTTATGAATAAAATATTTTAAGGCTTGATAGTTATTAAACTTTAACTATTTAAAGGAAATTTAGGTTGAATTTCATTTTTGGATATTGAAATTTTAGTCTAAAGGAATGTTTGGTTTTTGTATATATATTTTGAAATTGCTTTTTTTGTTATATTTTATGATTTTTTATGGTATAAACTATTTTCAGTCTCACACAGATTCAAAATTGATCATTAAAGTTTTAAAAATGTTTAATATTTATAAATAAGCATATTGGACTTGTTTTTAATTGATTTTAGTCATGAGTTTCCAAAATAACATGTTCTTTAAATAAAATGCCATGAAACTTATAATGTTTATTTATGGAATGAGTGGTGGAATGGTGAAGTTGGTTTTAAATTTATTTATAAAGGTTAAAATATGTCTCTAATAGTTTTATTTTAGTTCCTAAAACGTTTTTGGAATGTTTTAGTTGAAATTTTGAAAAATAGGAAAACACTAGGAAACTTCAACACCACATGGGTGTTTTATAGGTATAAATTCAAAATTTAAAAAAAATATAGTTCACTGATAAATAATTTTAAATCAATAAATTTATTTTAAATAACATGAAATATTATATATATATATATATATATATATGTTTTAATCAAGTAAAATATTCATAATACCAGCATGACATAATTCAATAGCACATTTCTGTAAAACATATACCATTATATAATATGAATAAAAAATTTAATTTTAAAATCATCAAAGAATAATATTAAATAGCCAAAAAATAACCTAATAGATGGAATATTCAATAATAGATGCATACTAGTAGTGACCCAAACAAAGCATAAGACATGGAATATGAAGAAATTAATACATAGAGTTATATTAAATTGATTTGTAGAAAAATAATTTTGTTTTCTCATGACCTGACATATTATTTCACCCCAAAGTGTGGATATAATTTATTATAGTCAACAATTACCTTTGTTTGGAGGTTATATACTTTATAATAAAGAACTTTATTTAGGATAATTCTCCACCCTCGAATGGCATGATGGCTTTCTTTTTTATAAATTTTTGATAATCCCCCTACCAAGGGATGAAGGGGAACCCTTACAAGGCCTATAGGCATAGAGAATACATGATTGGTAGGTCTTAGAAGAAATATACAGACTATAACTACATGGAACATCTCCTCCCCAACTTCTACATCATGATTTCAGCTCTCCACCTTTGTATGTCTATTCAACTAGGCTTACCGTGAATTCATAGGATAGTCCTGATGGCTATTCCATACCCTCTCATTCTTCAAAATATGTTAGTTTCTGCTATGATGAATGCGTCTTCTTTGAATCCTCATCTAGATCATACTCTTTGTAGAGTCTTCCTAGTCCATTAAGCATAATTTCAGGTGGACTGAAAGCCTTGAGGTGGCCCGAAGGCCTTGAGGTAGCCCAAAATCAATACTATCCTAAAGGCCTTGGGTGGCTCGAAGGACTTGGAGGACCCAAGGACCAAACTGATGGCATGGAAGTCCAATCAAATGAATAATTATGGTTTTTATAGTACCAAATAGTACCTTCTTTAGTACCTATTATAGTACTACTACAGTAACCTTGAAATTATATCTCTGCCCGGATTTGTACTCAGGTCTCTTGGATTCAATTGTCGATTCGTCACCAACCGGGCTGAGGCTCTTGTTTTAGACTACTCCATATAATTCCAAGAAATCATAGGAAGAGCATCATTCATTAGTACTCAATTCTATGAAAGATAATACAACTACAAGGAGTAATAGGTAGAATTCTAGTGGAGTAGTTTTATGAAAGAAAATATAGATCTATTCCTCCAATATTAAAATTAGAATATCTTATTGAAATAAAGCTACTATTAATGTAAATAAATTTTTTGGTAAACTAGAAAGACTTAAATAAATACACTATAGACACGAATCTAGTTTTCATGTAAACTATTTTAAAAAATATCACATTATATCACAATTTTGACCATTTTTGTAACACCCTAGACCAG
Source organism: Viscum album (assembly GCA_963277665.1). Classification (NCBI taxonomy): domain Eukaryota; kingdom Viridiplantae; phylum Streptophyta; class Magnoliopsida; order Santalales; family Viscaceae; genus Viscum; species Viscum album. The sequence continues at coordinate 1,581,972,298 of OY728141.1, read as the reverse complement.
TACAGGATTATATTTTTGTTAATTTTCTCCTAAATCATGATCCCATTAGATATTTTTTTAAATACAAAAATTTAAATTTAAGTCTGAAATTTTTTCTTTGGAAGACTATTTTTAGTGGTTAAGGATGTTATGGGTATCCTGGTGTTCAAGATAATTTTCATCTTCATTGTGTTTTTAAAAATTGATTTCATAGAACATGAAAATTAATTTGATTTTTAATAAGAGTTACACTTTTGAATTTTTTTATTTTAAAACACTCTCTTAGGTAATTCATTATTCATGAACATTTTTTTTGTCAAAATATGGTTTATAAGTCTCAATTTTCTGTTGAAAACTATTTTTTAAAAGTTATGAAAATTTATGCTTTTAATAATTTGATAAGTGTGAAGTAATTTTTAAACCACTATTTTTTGACTAAAATTGGATTACATTTAAAATGAATTTATATATTTTATGTAAACTATTAGATAAATTTATATGTAAACTCATTTTACAAAGAGAATACCGATCATGTTGTGTAATGTAAATGGTAAGGTATTTTCCAAATTAGACTTTAAATCCCATAGAGATAGTAAAGTAATGAAAATTATCCTTAAAATAAATCATAAAAAACTAAAATATTAATTAAAGAACACAACTTTCATTAAAATCCATTATAAAAAATAATATTTAAAATATTTATATAGATTAATAACCAAATACGTGATAATTATATTCTATTTTAGGTTATTATCAATACAGGGACTGAAAATGTAGAATGACAAGGATAAAATAAGAGAAAATGAGAATAGAAGCAACATACCTTGATTATTTAAGATAAATTCAATTCATATTTTCTAAAACACTAATGTAAAATTATATTTCATAAATACAAACAAAATATACATGGGAATTTAATCTATATGAAAAACATAATTAAATATAAAATTATAATTCATAAATAATAAAAAAAATATACATGGGCATTTAATATCCAAGAAATAAATAGTTAAATTAATTCATCCATTCATCATTATTTTAGTTAAAGGGTATAAAATGTATCCTACTGTTCTTCCACTAAGTTAAATAGAGAATGTTCCTTTGATATTTATAAAATCTTAATATAAAAAACCCAATAAATTTTAAACAATATAAACCACTAGGAACCATTATAATCTTTGGAAACAAAATGTATAAATAATAGAATAGAAAAATACATAATAGATAAGTAAAAACATACCTTGATGACTCCACTGAAAAATAATTTCAAAAATTAGTAGGAATAGAGGAATGTCTAATAGAATCATAGGAGAGGGGGAGAACATCTAAAGGGGAGATGAACATGCAATGGTAGGGGGGTGAACAACTGGTTTTATGGGGGAAACTATATCAATGGATTTGAAAAATCATTAGAATAGGCTAACACTAAACTAATGGTTTTGAAAATCAATTGGTATAGGGGACCTATACCAGTGGTTTCTAAAACCATCGATATAGGTCCAATGGTATAGCCTAGAATTCTAATATAGTAATTATGAAACCGCCTTGATGAAATTAAATTAATTAAAGGACACTATCCAATGGTTACAAAGTCTCTATAATTATCATGGTATAGTTTTCATTTCATTCCACAATAAAGGGAGTTAAATATCTTAGTATATAGTTACAGTTGATTGGAAGTTCCACAGTAAGGTTTTTTTAGATGGTTAAAAATTAATATGGATATTTACTTTTAATATCAATATTCTTAAGCCTATTTTATCATTAAGATTCATATATATGAAATTACTTGATTTTTAATATTATATTTAATCATGAAATCAATTGTTTAAAATAAGTGAAAAGTAAAACATCATCGCTCACTAATTTAGCATAAAATCACTATTAGTTAACAATGTTTTTTTTTAATTTTTTTAAAATAATGGAATATATAATAGTGATTTGAGTTTTATAAAAAAATCCAGTATAATTAAAATTATATATTATGTTTAGTTTTAAGGATGAATTATATTATATAAGGGTTAAGAGGATAATTAAAATTATAATAAATGGGTTTTGAAACCCTTTCCTTTCTATTTAAGTCACCTCTTTTATATTGAGTCTAAATCATTTTGAAGAGGGAATATTTATAACAACCCTTCTTTTTAATACAAACAGAAACATGATTTATTACATAAAAATTCACTTGATACAAAAAAGAAGATAGAGAGGTTTAGTATCTTTGGGGATTAGGATCATTACATAAAAACTTGAAACATGAAATACAACATCTTTATTGAAAACTTCCTTTAGATGACCACTACATTCCCTCATACTTAGCATTGCATGGGATAACCTGAGGACATGAATAAGAAAAGTGTGAGATATAAAGCCCAGTAAGGGAATACACATGGAATAAAATGAGGAGTACAATACATGTTAGAAATTAGGCATATCAGTAGAGCACAAGAGAAAGATGAACATAAAGGCATGATAAAGCATGATAATCATAACATGGAAATGTGGCAACAACACTTAACATGGAATTAGCATGAGCCAAGGCCCATTGCACATGAAGAATGAATAAAACCTCATTGCACATGAAGCACGAGTAAACCCTCATTGCACTTGAATTATCATGAGTCAACACTCATTGCACATGACGTATCATGATACTATACTTTACCCAATGCATTGGAGTGCTATAAGGGCGCACCCTTCTTAAACATTTCATTTCATGCATAAGTGTGCCACATGGATAATAAAACATGGATTCATAAAACATAATCATTTATTCCACGATAAAGGAATGTGGAATTAATACATGATACTTTATAATCAATAAGTAAATGTGCATAAAGGTGAATACCCTTGATGGAGAAATGGGCATGGTATTCACTACACAATGGCATTGGCTTAGAAAATCGGTGCGATTTCGGCAGCGTAACGGCGTGACATAAGAATTCATAAAAACGGTTGATGAGAGAGAAAGGGATTCCTCATAATATTTACATGTAATGGAAAGTAATAAGGTCATATAGATACATGTCCCAAAAAATTTAATGGAATTTAGATTCATGATACAAAAGTATTGATTGAATGTAAATGATGAGAGAGAAGTTCCTTTCGGAATTTCGGCATAGTAACAGGTGTACATGGGAGGCATTTAATGAGAGAGAAAGGGGTCTACCATCATTAAAACATAAAGAGGTCAGTATGATGGAGGTAAAAAACCATACCCCAACATTCATAATTGAAATTAAAAGGGAAAAACAACTTAAAGAAAATTGGACAAAAATGAGAAAGGAAGAAAAAACCCTTACTTGGAAGTGTGCTTCCAAAGGCTAGAGAGAGGATTGTGAGAGGCTTATTGGGAGCTTGGGGCACCATTGGAGGATTATAGAGAGAGTAAGTCAGAGGTTGGATGAACTCCAAAGGCTCTTAGTGAGGAGGAAGTGGGATCTTGGGTGGGTTTATATAGGAAAGGTGAGGGAATTCTTTATTATTTAGGTTTGGGACCCCTTATATTAAATTAATCCAAACCACAAACCATCCCAAGGTTTCTGCCCATGGTTTTTCGAAAAGGGAAGAGGAAAAAAATATTTTATAAGGACAAATTCCGAACTTCTTAAAATAATAGGGTTGCTTATGTGGAGGCGAGTCACACTCCCATGGAAAATAATTTAAAAAGACAATATGTTTAATAAGTCTTGAGGGGTCCATTAATGCTTTGAAAAGTAGGTCAAACAAACCCAAAATCACATTATTTTATTGGTAAAACATATATTGGCCGAAAATAAAGCTTATTGTATTTTATTACATCACTATTGGGTCATTATGATGTCATAAAACACATTATATATTTAAACGGTATTTAATTTTTACCCAAAAATTTGACTGTCTCAGAAAATTATGAAAAATTCACTGTTGGATAATTTCGAAATCCTGGTTCTAGAAATAAAATTTATTTTATCTAAATAATTTTCTAAATATTTTAATTTTCACTATTAAAATAAAAACTAACATTTATCGAAAATTCACGAGTTTTGACAAAAATGGATTTCAAATCTTAATAAAAATTATAATTGCATTCATAAAATTTTAAGATCATTTATATTTAATAAAAATTAATTTAATAATAATATTATATTAAAAAATTATTTAATTCAAAAATCCCTTAATTTTATAAAATATAATTCTTAATTAAATAATAACTATAAACACTATTTGTACTTTAAAAACTATTTACAATGTGTCAATGATGACAAGAACGTATATACATTATTATATACAAAAAATAATGTACATGAACATAGTAATATCGATTTGTTACATAACCCCTTAAAACAGCCGCATAAGACCTAAGGGCCAGCTGTGTGATGGTGACAGACTCTTGGGGTGGCTCGGATAACATTGCTCGAGTGGTAATCTCTATCAACTTCCACTTTTCTCGTAGACGGTCCCGTTTGAGCTTGACATGATGAAGCTCAGCTTGGGATTGGTCAAGAGCAAAGCCCAAGGATGCCTCCTCTTTTCGGAGCACTGACAAATGGGCTTCGTATGGAGAAATTATACTGGATGAGGCCATCACTTCTTTTGTCTGAGTAAATTGGATTTGTTAAAGCCCTATATTTATACTAATCATGCAATCACTATTCAACGACTATATTAGCAATGGTCAAAATTCTTAACATAAAACCAAAGAAGTTGAAATTTTATATAAACATATAGAGACATTTAATTAGATCAAGATGGATTTCCATTAATGAAACTTTGGGTTATTACAATATTCCCCCCTTAAGAAATTTCACCCTAGAAATTTTCCTTTTCCCACACTAAAATAGATATGGGTAACTCAGCTTCATCATTTCCTCCGATTCCCAAGTCGCTTCTTCAAACTTGTGGTTTCTCCACAACACCTTGACGAGGGGCATTGTCTTATTTCGTAGAAATTTTTTTCTATGATCTAAGATCTTCACTGGTTGCTCCTCATAAGAACATCATCTTCCAATTATACCACCTCAGAAGAGAGTACATTTGAAGGGTCCGGTATGTGCTTTCTTAAGAGGGATACATGAAAGAAATCTTGTACTTTGGCCATGGTAGGTGGAAGTTCTAGTCGATAGGCCACAACCCCGACACGATCAAGAATCTCGAAGGGGCCTATGTACCTTGGACTTAACTTCCCTTTCTTTCCAAAACTCATGAAATTATTCCACGAAGATATGCGTAGAAAAACCATGTCTCCAACTTTAAACTGAAGGTCTCGTCGACAGTTATCTGTATAACTCTTCTATCGACTCTGGGATACCTTGATATGTTGCTGAATGGTTTTCACCTTATCCACAATTTCTTCGACCATTTTTAGTCCAAGAAGCTTACATTCACCGACCTCATCCCAACATGCCAGCATTATTCACCTTTTCCCATACAGGGCTTCATATGGTGCCATTTGGATGCTTGAGTGGAAACGTTTGTTATAGGAGAATTCAACCAGTGGAAGATGTTGATCCCATCCTCCTTTAAAGTCCATTTAGCATTCTCTCAACATGTTTTCAAGTGTTTGGATAGTCCGCTCAGATTGGCCATCAGTTTGAGGATGATAAGCCGTATTGAAGTTCAGTTCTATATTCAGAGCATGTTGAAGACTCTTCCAAAACCTAGAGGTGAATCTTGGATCTCAGTCAGACATAATAGATAGTGGTACTCCATGAAACCTTACCACTTCCCTGATATATATCCATTCTAGTTGATCCAATGAGAAATCCTCCCAAATAGCAATGAAGTGTGCAGTCTTTGTAAGACGATCCACAACAACCCAGATTGCATTGTTTCCTTTGGATATCCTTGGAGGTCCGGTGACAAAGTCCATGGTGATGTTCTCCCATTTCCATTCTGGTATGGGCAATGGTTTCATCATCCCCTTAGACTTCTGCCTCTCTGCCTTCACTTTCTGGCACACCAGACACTTTTATTTATATTCAACGATCTTCTTTTTCATATTATCCCACCAAAAGTTTTCTCGGAGATCTCGATACATCTTTGTGTTCCCTGGGTGAATAGAGAAATTTGAACTATGTGCATCATCCAAAAGTTCATTCTTTAGCTCTAGACGTAATGGAACACATAGCCTTTTCCAAAATTGCACAATTCCTACTTCATTAACATTAAACTCCAAGGATTTCCCTTTTTTGATAGCTTCCACTTTTTCCTGAATTCCCATATCATTCTTTTGAGTATCCATTAACCATTCCAAAAGAGACGGTTGATCAATAATTTGTGAAAGGATTGATGATGTTCCCTTATTTATGATTCCCATTTCCATCTTCATCAAGTCTATGAAGATTGGATCCTTCTCCATTCTCATCATTAATAGAATCGCTGGGTCCTTTCTACTTAGGGCATCTGGCACCTTGTTTGCTTTCCCAGGGTGGTAATGTATTGAACAGTCATAATCCTTGATGAGCTCTATCCATCTTCTCTGGTGCATATTAATCTCTTTTTGTGTGAATATATATTTAAGACTCTTATGGTTAGTATATATCTCATATTTCTTTCCATAGAGATAATGCCGCCAGATTTTCAAGGCAAAGATCACCGCCGCCAACTCCAGATCATGCGTTGGATAGTTTCACTCATGGATTTTCAACTGCCTTGAGGCATAGGATATCACTTTATCATTCTACATCAGCACACAGACTAAGCCCTTCTTCGAAGCATCACTGAATACCACAAAAATTTCCCCACTTGTGGGTAAAGTGAGAACGAGAGCAGTGATAAGCCTCCTTTTCAACTACTTGAAGCTTTATTCGCATTCATCACTCAAAGAAAACTTTACTCCCTTTCGAGTTATCTTGGTAAGAGAGTTGGACAATCGTGAGAAATTTCTCACAAATCATCGATAATATCCAGCTAACCTCAAGAAGCTACGGATATCTGTTACCGATGTTGGTCTTAGCCATCCTTCAATTGCATCTATTTTGGAGGGATCCAATGATATACCATTTCTTGTGATGATATGGACCAAGAATGAGACCTACTTCAACCATAACTCACACTTGATGTACTTTTCATAGAGCTTCTCCTTGCGCAAAGTCTCTAGTATAGTTCTTAAATGCTCCTCATGATCCTCCTTGGTTTTGGAGTATATTAGAATATCATCTATAAAGAATACCAAAAATTTGTCGAGGTAATATCTAAAGACTCTATTCATTAATTCCATGAAGATTGTTAGAGCATTAGTTATTTCGAAAGGCATTACTATGAATTCATAGTGCTCGTATCTTGTGCGAAAATTAGTCTTGGGGATATCTTCCTTCTTCACCCTTACTTGATAATATCCTGACCACAAGTCCACCTTGGAGAAGTATTGTGCTCTACGTATCTGATCGAACAATTCATCAATTCATGGGAGAGGATACTTGTTCTTTATCGTGATTTTTTTAAGTTCATAATAATCGATGCAAAGCCGCATTGACCCATCCTTCTTCTGGATGAAGAGGACTGGTGAACCCCCTGGTGAAGCACTTGGGCGTATAAACCCTTTATCTAGATTCTCCTGTAGTTTTTTCTTCAGATCTTCAAGCTCTACAACAGCCATTATATATGGATTCTTGGATATTGGTAATTCCCTGGGTATAAGTTCAATTGAGAATTCAACATCTCTTCTAGGAGGAAGATCGGGCAGTTCCTCGGGAAAAACTTCAGTGAATTCCCCCACAATAGGCATTTCTTCAAGGATGGTTTCTTCCTTGGACTCAATCATCTGAGCCAGATACACGTTCTCATAGGGCAGTAATATCCATGCTTGAGATGATGGAGTTAAAGGAGATTCATCTTCCTCCTTACACTTGTAAAGAATTGGGGGTCGATTCTCCATATGGAGTGTGATTTCCCATTCCCGACAATTTATGTTGGCTCTATATAAGGAAATCCAATCCATGCCAAGAATTGCATCAAATTCCACCAGAGGGAGTATGATGAAGTTCGTCGGAAAATTAAATCCACATATTATAACAGGGGAGGACTTATATTCATGGGATGCAATGATTTCCCCATTTTCCGTACTCACCGACATCTTCACTTCCATGATTTGTGGTGGTGCTGAGATTGTTCTACTAAAATTTCGAGATATAAAAGAATGTGTAGAACCTGAATCAAAAAGTACGTTCGCTATTATCGAATGAATAACTAGCGTACCTGTCACTACTTGGTTTTCGGGGTTCACTTCGGCATAAGTGATGGAAAAAGCTCTTCCTTGCTGCCTTGGAGGTTGTTGGTTGCCTCCGAAAACCCTTGGATCAGGGCACTGATTTGCAAAATGCCCCGGTTCTTTGAAGTTGTAGCAATGAACAACGAATTGAGGTTCTAAGGGAGCGTTCCTCTCCTCTGTAGTAGCCACGAGTCTTTCTTGCTAATAGTTAATAGCTAGGTGCCCTTCTCTTCCACACCTAAATCATTTCCTCATCCCCTTAAGGCAATTTTCAGGGTGCTTCTTTCCACACTTTTGGAAAGTGGGATGCTGGATCTTCTTAGCACCATTGGATTTATCCATCAGACCACCAGCATTGAAGTCTACCTTACACTTCTTATCCCCATGATACCCCTGTGATTCTCTGATCTCCATTTCAACCTTGAGGGCACATCGGAAAATTTCCTCATATCTGTCGAAGTCACGGATCACCAATGCTTTCTGCAGGCTAGGCTTCAACCCACCAAAGAAGCGGTCAACTTTGCATTCGGGGGTAACGACAAAGCCAGAAGCGTATCGTGAAAGCCTTGTGAAGTTTTCCTCATACACTCCAATAGATTCTTCATATTTTTTCTTGAAGGGAAAAAAGTCCCTTTCCATCTTAAGCCAGAGGGTGTGCGGAAAATATTTATCAAAAAACATCTTCCAGAAATCCTTCCATTCCAACACCTCGATCTCCTCATCAAGCTTCGTATTTTTGATCAACTTCCACCATTGATCAGTTTCACCCTCCATATGATAAGCCGCCAAAAGAACCATCTCTTGTTCAAAATATTGAAGGATTGATAAGATCTTTTCAATGGAGTTGATCCATTGTTCAGTGATCGTGGGATCAGATGATTCACTAAAAGTAGGAGGCCTTTGTCTCAAGAATCTCTCGATAGTGACTTGTTCTTTATTAGGGGGGTTGAGAATTCGTCTTGACCCGTGTTTCTATTCAAAATTTGAGTTAGCTGAGAGATAAGCATGACAAAGTTTGCGATTCCTTCTCCCATTGGATTGGGCATCTCATTGGTATAGTCATCACACTGATCTTCACATCGGTTGTTAGCCCGAGTCCTCCTATTACCGGCCACTGGATGGAATAAAAGGAAATTTAGGGATAAAACATAAAGGGTAATCCAAAGACAAAAGTTGAAGACTTATAAATAAACTTTTATTTCCTTAACTCATGAGTCTATAGGCTTCAATCTAGGCTTTTCATGATCTACTTTCTAACATAAATTCTTAGGGGAATTTTTTTTAATTCCCTTAATAAGGGTTCATACTAAGCTTGTGAATTTATCAAAACATATCCCCCAGGAGCGTCGTAACCAAGAGTGCAACAAGGTCCATTTTCGTGCACTAGTTACCATTTGAGTCTAGCTTAAAGCGGTGTTTTCGGGTTTTACCCCTAGGATACATTTGTGCCAGAGCTGCCTCTACCTGCTCGTATCCAGACAGGGATGTATTTTCTTGATAAACCACTTACTCAATACTTACCAAAACATAGGGATGTTTTTATTATACTTAGTCTTGTCTCTAAGGCTTTACTAGGGTTTTCTAATCCTATTCCCAAAAATAACTAAACCTATCCTCTAATACCAACTATAACAACCCTGCTTTTTAATACAAACTTAACATGATTTATTACATAAAACTTCACTTGATACAACAAATAAGATCGAGAGGTTTAGTGTCTTTAGGGATTAGGATCATCACATAAAAACCTGAAATATTAAATAAAACATATTTATTGAAAACTTCCTCTACATGACCACTACATTCCCTCGTACTTAGCATTGCATGGGATAACCTAATGAAATGCATAAGAAAAGGGTGAGCTATAAAGCCCAGTAAGGGAATAAACATGGAATAAGATGAGGAGTACAATACATGTTAGACATTAGGCATAAAAATAGAGAATAATAGAAACATGAACATAAAGGCATGATAAATCATGATAATCATAACATGGAAATGTGGAAACAATACTTAACATGGAATTAGCATGAGCTAAGGCTCATTTCACATGAAGCATGAGTAAAAACTCATTGTGCATGAAGCACGAGTAAACCCTTGTTTCACTTGAATTATCATGATTCAACACTCATTGCACATGACGTATCATGATACTATACTTTACCCAATGCATTGTAGCGCTATAAGGGCATACCCTTCTTAAACATTTCATTTCATGCATAAGTGTGCCACATGGATCATTAAACATGGATTCATAAAACATAATCATTTATTCCACGATAAAGGAATGTGGAATTCATACATGATACTTTATAATCAATAAGTAAATGTGCATAAAGGTGAATACCATTGATGGAGAAATGGGCATGGCATCCACTACACAATGGCATTGGCTTAGAAAATCGGTGCGATTTCGGCAGCGTAACGGCGTGACACAAGAATTCATAAAAATGGTTGATGAGAGAGAAAGGGGTTCCTCATAATATTTACATGTAATGGACAGTAATTAGTTCATATAGATAAATTTTCCAACAATTGTAATGGAATTTAGATTCATGATACAAAAGTATTGCTTGAATGTAAATGAGGAGAGAGAAGTTCCTTTCAAAATTTTGGCAGAGTAACGGGTGTACATGGGAGGCATTTAATGAGAGAGAAAAGAGTCTCCCATAATTAAAACATAAATAAGGAAGTATGAGGGAGGAGATAAACCATACCCTAACATTCATAATTGAAATTAAAAGGGAAAAACAACTTAAAGAAAATTGGACAAAATGAGAAAGGAAGAAAAAACCCTTACTTGGAAGTGTGCTTCCAAAGGCTAGAGAGAGGCTTGTGAGAGGATTCTTGGGAGCTTGGGTAACCTTGGGGGGCTTTTGGAGAGAGTAGGGAAGAGTTTGGACGAACTCCAAAGGATTTCAGTAAGGAGGAAGTGAGATCTTGGGTGGGTTTATATAGGAAAGGTGAGTGAATTCTTTATTATTTAGGTTTGGGACCCCTTATATTAAATTAATCCAAACCACAAACCATCCCATGGTTTTTGCCCATGGTTTTTAGAAAAGTGATGATGAAAAAAATATTTTATAATTCCAAAGTCTTAACTTCTTAAAATAATAGGGTTGCTTATGTGGAGGTGAGTCACACTCCCATGGAAAATAATTTAAAAAGAAAATATGTTTAATAAGTCTTGAGGGGTCCATTAATGCTTTGAAAAGTAGGTCAAACAAACCCAAAATCACATTATTTTAATGTTAAAACATATATTGGCCGAAAATAAAGCTTATAGTATTTCATTACATCACTATTGGTTCATTATGATGTCATAAAACACATTATATATTTAAACGGTATTTAATTTTTACCCAAAAATTTGACTGTCTCAGAAAATTATGAAAAATTCACTGTTGGATAATTTTGACATCCTGGTTCCAGAAATAACATTTATTTTATCTAAATAATTTCATAAATATTTTAATTTTCACTTTTAAAATAAAAACTGACATTTATCGAAAATTCAAGGGTTTTGACAAAAATGGCTTTCAAATCATAATAAAAATTATAATTGCATTCATAAAATTATAAGATAATTTATATTTAATAAAAATTAATTTAATAATAATATTTTATTAAAATATTATTTAATTCAAAAATCCCTTAATTTAATAAAATAGAATACTTAATTAAATAATAACTAAAAACACTATTTGTACTTTAAAAACTATTTACAATGTGTCAATGATGACAAGAATGTATATACATTATTATATAAAAAAAAATGTTCATGAACATAGTACTATCGATTTGTTACATAACCCCTTAAAACAGCCGCATAAGACCTAAGGGTAAGGTGTGTGATGATGAAAGACTCTTGGGGTGCCTCGGATAACATTGCTCGGGTGGTAATCTCTATCAACTTCCACTTTTCCTGTAGACGGTCCCATTCAAGCTTGACATGATGAAGCTCAGCTTGGTCTTGGTCAAGAGCGAAGCCCAAGGACGCCACCTCTTTTCCGAGCTCTGACAAATGGGATTCGTATGGAGCAATTCTACTATATGAGGCCATCGCTTCTTTTGTCTGAGTAAATTGGATTTTTCAAAGCACTATATTTATACTAATCATGCGATCACTGTTCAACGACTATATTAGCAACGGACAAAATTCATAACATAAAACCAAATAAGTTGACATTTTATATAAACATACAAAGACATTTAATTAGATCAAGAGGGATTTCCATTAATGAAACTTTGGGTTGTTATAATTTTGGTAAGATAAGGAATTAAAAAAGTTTTTAGATGAGTTTATAGAGAGATTTGGGTACATCATTGGAAAAGGAAAGAGTTTTTTTAAGGAAAAGAGGTGTTTATATAGCCAAAGGGGAGGTGTATCTTTGATCAAAATTTTTATTTTCTTATTACATAGGCTCAAGACAATGAATAGTGTTGATTCAATGACGTTAATTAGTTTTGAGTTAAAAAATGGATTATTTGATATTTTAACACACCCAAAACTAAATGAAACAATGAAAATATTTTATATAAAGTAAAGAATCAAATATATTTTTTAAATTGAAATAAAATAAAACGCATGATTTGAAAAATGATTTATAAATATTGAGATTAATTATATTATATTAAAATTCCCTATTTTACTCATTAAATATATTTTAATACATGATAATGTTTTTATAAATTATCAATTCATATTTATATCATGATGATGTCATAAAACATATAATATACATAAAAACTACATTTTTTACGATTCCCTAAAACATTAAAATTTGCTAAAATAATACCACAAATTTACCCAAAAATAAAATTAAAATTATGATTCTAAAAAATAAGTTAGTTTTATTAAAATTATATTCAAAATATTATAAATTTAGCTTTTAAGTAAAATCATATAATATGTAGATTATTTTTGTCAAGAATAAATAAATTTTCTTTTCCTATGAGTGATTACATATATATTTGTTATTATTTATTATTTATTATATTATTTATAATAAATTTTAATATATAATTTCATTAAAATAAAATTCTAAATTTAGTAATTATATTATTTAGCTTTTAATATAAAAAAAATCATTTTTTACAAAATAAGTATAAAAACACATTATTAAAATGTATACTCATTAATTATTTAACTATCATAATTTGAGAGAAAAAATTATTGGGTTATACTATTTATAATGAATTATTTGAATCGTTGAAAATATTATTTTTTTTGTAATTTTACTACTTTCAATGGTTGAGAAACTATTTCAACTATCAGTTAATTATTTCAACAGTTAGTTACTATCTTAATAGTTAGATAATTATTATACCTCTTATAAAAACCCCTTATTTACATCATTATCCATCCACTAAATTTTTATAAATTTACCTATATTTCATTTAAATTTGTTTTAATCATATTTCCATTTTTTTGTATCTTTTTATAGTGTTATTCACAACTATGATATTTCAAGAGACAACAACCCGGTAGATTTTCAAATTCTTCTTATGTTTATTTTTTTCCCATTGTACATCATTTTGTTTTTTGAATTATATTTAAACTTTATATATAATGATTTATATTGATGAAATAAAATGATACTTGTTTATGTTATATCATGTAAGTGTTTTTAATATATATTATAATTAAATATAACACACATATATTTTCAAAAAGAAAAATTTTAATATTTGAAAATTTTGGGAAATTACATATCATGATGATGGATACTATATGTAGATATATTTTATTTATGAAATTCCATTTCTTTTTTATATTTACCTTTCTTCTTTTGGGAATAGAGTATATTATCGCATGAGGGTCGGTGTTTAAAGAATAAAAAATATGGTGTTTTTATTTACAAAATTATTTCTATAATTTATAGATACAAGTGATTATTAATGAATGTTTGATGTATTTATAATTTTCGTGTAACTGGTTTCATGGATTAGAGCTGATGATTTAGTTTCTATGATGTTTTCGTTGTTCTATTGTAGTTGGTTGTTGTATTTTTTCTTCAGTGCACTGGGCTGGTGTGTAAAGTTTTTTGGGATAGTTTTTTGGGGTACTATATCTTGTGAGTAAATTTATGTAGTTTTAGTGTTGTTTGTTTGAATGTTTTGGTTTTTTATAATTTTTTTTATCAAATAAAGTTCATTTACCAGTGGGTATTTTTTCTAAAACATGATATAATTTTTTATGTTAAACTAGAAGGGGATCATTTATGAATGAAATTGAGCATAAATGTTCTAGAATAATTAATTTAGAATGGTATATTTGATTAAGTAAATTTAATTTGGTAATTAATTGAGTTTATATTTTATTAATATGGTAAATTCAAAGATAAATTAATATTTAGATAGGGTTTTTATAGTAGTCATGAGATAAATAAAAAAATTAAATTTATTTAATATGAGATTAATTTATATTTTATTTGTAAATTCATTTCAAAATTATAAAAAAATATTTAATCAATTTTAATTTTTTTAAATATAAATAAATATTTATTATTTAATTTTGAAATTTTAAAATTTTATATGGGTCTAAATATCCATGCTTACCCTTTCTTCCCTTATACCATATTTTTTATATGATTTATGTATTTAAATGTATTTATCCTATAATTTTTTTTGGATATATAACCTTTTTAATATCCTTTTATGTTGACTATAACTACTTATAGAAACATCCTTTCATCTCCCTTTGAAATTAATTTTTATTCTTATTTCCAAAGATTCATATATATTATTTATCTGACTTCTTAATCATAGTCAATTATTTTATTTCTAATAATTTATATACAATTATTCTATTTACTCTTTTTTTAGATTCTTTTTACACATGTGATGAAATTTATAAGAGGGACTCTTCTCAATTCCCCTCTTGATTTCTTCCCATTTCTACTGTTAGGTTTCATTATCATATCAATGATATTTCTAATATATATGATTCAAATTAAATATATCTATGGATTGAAAGTATATTTTTTACTTTTATGTTTATCCTCATGCATTAATACATCTCCTTCCATTGATTACTTCAAATTTGATAAAATTTTATAATATATGAGTTTATTATGAAACTCATTTCCATTTCATATTGGGTTATTCATGTTATGTTTATTGATTTTTGTATGATTATTATATCATTTATTTTCTATATTAAACACATTATTTTGATCATACTATGATGTGACATGTGGGTATGTAATTATTTAACACTGTAATGCATTTGGTAAAAATTTTATCTCATGCAATAGTATATATAGAGCATAAGTAGATTGCCTAGACTAACTATGTTATCAATTATTAGTAGGAATCCTTGAATTATGTGTAATATGTTTTATTATTATTAATGTGTCACATGTCATGTCTCATTAATATGATTATAATATTTTTAGGATAATTAATAGAAACTTTTCATATAATGAAAACTATTATGATCACTTAGGTAATCATGTTGATTCATGCCTCCATTTGTTTTCTATTATACATCCCTTTAGTATATTATTTATCTCATCCTTTTATTGACATATATACCTAAGTGATAAAATATATTTAGAATATTATATTGGTTTATAATATGACTATGATGAAGGATTTAAATAAATTTTAATTTTTTTTATTAATGTTGTATGAACATAATTTTCCAAGACACCATTCCTAATTTTTTTTGGATTTGTAATACTATGTATGTTTATCCAGAAATGATTTAATAATTATGTATATAATTTATAGGTAATTACATTTTTTATCAATATAAGTTTTAGTTAATTTGAGAATTAGTTTATCTAGTAAAAAAAATTAAATTAAGGGATTTTATAAGTCAAGTAAATTAGTTCAAATCATTTATAACTAAGTAATTTATCTTAGATTTATTGATTTATTTTTTTGTTTTTTCTCAATTACCTTTTCTAATTTAGAAAATCGTGGGATCTAGGAGTAAAAAATTGATGTTATGAAAGGTACCCTTATTATTCACTCAATAATAGGGAAATTATTATTTTATTCTAGTTTAAAATATTTATTTATATATTATAGGATTTCTAAAAATATCGAATCAAATCCTTGATACCTTGAGTTTGAGATATTTTATAAAACACGTCATGGTGAAATTGTTCCATACTAAGTGTATAACTCTTTCCTAATTAAAATTTTGGGGAATATTCTTCTAGGAAATATTATAATTCTTTTTTTATAGAATTAAATGATATAATGGGAGTGTAGTGACTCTTCTTAAATAGATCTCATATCAATTTCTGAAAAAAATAAAATCTCATTCAATATCCTAAACCATCCCATTCCCTTTTGTAAATTAAAGGTGAATTATGAATCTCCTTTAATAAATTCTTCATAATTATGGGTGTTTATACCCAATGATGTAGTATATCTTTCTCAAATTATTGAAACAAATGATAAAACTCAACCTTGAACCCATGATTTTTATAAGGGAATATATTAGTGTATTCCCAAAATATTTTCATGGTCTTTAGTCAAATTGTGAGATTGAGTTCTCAAAAGAATACATACAGGGCACAACACCTATGTCAAACATATCCTATATAATGGACTTAATAGAACAAGGGTAATTAAATATCTAATTAAAAAATCATTTGTCTAAAAGGTTAATACACCCTAGTGTATCAACTTGGGGTACACCGGTGCTCTTTATCACGAAGTATGAGAAAATTTGACTCTACATTGATTATTAAGTGATAAAAAAGTCCAACATAATGAAAAAATATCCACTACCTCATATTGATGAATTGTTCAATCAACCTAATGGATAACAAAACTTCCCAAAAGTGTATATTTATTTTGGATATCATCAACTGGAGGATATGGGATAATATAATCAAAATACAACCTTCCATATAATATATGGGCACTATAAGTTCATAGTAATTCCATTTGGACTTAAAAACATCCCAAATATCTTCAGATACTTGATTAATAGAGTCTTTAGATACTAATTTGATATATTATTGACAGTATTGATGGATGATATTATCATATACTCCAAGATAGAATAAGAACATGAAGATCATCTAAGAATATTTCTAAATGTATTAAGAATAGTGAAGTTATTTTCAAAATTTACTAAATATGAATTTTTGATGCATAAAGTAACTTTCTTAAGGAATTATATCTCTCTCAAGTTAATATATATAGATCCTTCAAAGGAAAAGGATATTTAAGAATGGACCATACCAAAATGTGTCACAAAAATCTATTTTTTGTTGGATTAGTTTGGTAGTACCAATGATTTGTGAAAAAATTCTCACAATTTTTTATCCCACTAACTAGGTTAATATGAAAGGAAGTAAAGAATGTATGGATATAAATAGTGAATAAATATTCAAGGATATAAAGAAATGGTTTATTTATTTTACATATACTAATACTACTCTTAATTAGAGAGGGTTTTGTGATAAATATGGATTATTTAATGAAGTGTTTGGGTTGTGTCCTTAAACAAAATGAAAAAAATATTTACACCCCATGATAGTCAATTTGTTTTGATAAAAATTACCCAACACATGATCTTGAGTTAGTAGATATGATATGTACATTGAATATTTGAAAGAATTACCTCTCTAGAGAGAAGGGTGTCATATGCACTAATCACAATATTTTGATTCATATATTCACACAAAAAGGAGTTGAACATGTTTCATTGAATATGGTTAGAGTTAATAAAGGACTACAATTTATTCATATGCTTCCCTATTGTGAAGGAAAATAAGATAACTATTTACCCAATAATAAACGTACTTTATACCATATCCATGACGAGTATTGAGAAATATCAAATATCTATATGCATGAAAATGGTGAATTTGGAAATAATAAAGGTACAGAGAACATACTACCTTTCCCAAATGATTTCCCAACTTTCCATATAATATAAAATAAATGAGGCATAATGGAATGATAAGAATCTATAAAATAAGTTGAAAGAAACTATATAATGAAAGCTTGATGAATTTAACATCAATAAATAAAGAACATTTTATTTTAAAAATAAAATATTTATTCCACAAAAAACCGATTTAAATAAGGTGTTATTGAATGATATATATAAATCATATATCTTTATTCAACCAGAAAGTACTAATATGTATCAAGATAATCAAGAATACTTATAGTAGGAAAATATGAAAAAGGAGATAGTATATTACACAAAAAAGTGTATGGAATGACAACAAGTTAAGAGATAACACCATAAGTCCAAGTAGATTATGAAACAATTACCTATAACAAGATATAAATGGGTAAATATCACCATGTATTTTGTCATGGGTATTTTTAAGTCATCTAAAGGAAACAACATCATGATTTTTAGTGGATTGACTTAAAATGAATTATCACTTCATCAATATTTGATAAAACTTTTCACTCAATCAATTCACCAAGATATATATCAAGGAAGTGATGAGATCTCATGGGACACATATTTTGATCATATTTTATTGTGATCCAATGTTCACCTCAAAGTTAAAGATGAGTCTTAATTATAAATTAAACAAAGAGTTAAACTTTAATACGATTTATCATCCCTAGATAGATAATCAATTTACAAGGACATTTTATACACTTGAAGAAATGTTGATAGATTTCTTGATGTAATTTCAGGGAGAATGGGATCAATATCTTCCTCTATCCAATATCTCATATAATAATAGTTTCCACTCAATTATAAAAATCACCTCATATTAATCTTGATATGGGAAGTCGTGAAAAAATATAATAATCTATGATAAATTTGGTGACCAAAAGATATTTTTCCCCAAACTAATTTAGTTAATGACAAATAAGGTTTAATATAATGACTTTGACATGAATAAACAGACAACATTGGGATGGGTCACTATAAATACTTAACAGCACCTCCCAATCACCAGAGGATGATGTGAATGATATGAGGATTTTTTTTAAAATCCATAATCAATATTTTAACCCTAAGAAATGTAGCATAGTATTCCTAAAGGTTTTCACCCAAGGAGGTTTCAATATGAGTTCAAAACTATCACTTTTGTTTTTTTTGGAAAGAAGAAGAAAATTTGGGGATTTGATAAGTTTGAGAAAAATTTAAAGAGAATTTGGAAAATTTATTAAAATAAAATAAGATATTGATTATTTGAAATAAAAAATATATTTTCATAAAAATAAGTGGGGTAAAATTTATAAACAAAAACATTGACCAACTTTTAAACTTTAGACACACCATTATTCATCATCAATAAGTTCTTATATTTTAATTATTATCTACACACTTCAAAATCTAAAAATTCACAACTAATTACACTAAAAACCATATAAAAAATTCAATATGAGTGTTTTTCCTACTATATAAGTGACTTAACTACTCTAAGACCTAAAAGTAAATAAATCTAATTGATACCATTATACTCTAAAAAAGACCCCAATTAATAAATTTGAACAGTGAAAATAATTTCTTTTTCTCCATAAATTAGAAAATAAATTAAAAAAAATCCAAATAATGACTATTCTAGAATACAAAAACTAGTTTAAATTCAAGAATAAGAATTAATAGAAAAATTAAAAAGGATGAAATAAATGAAGTATAAGAAATATAAGTGATTTAGGTCTTCACTTCTCACAACCATAAAAGGATTTTATCTTAACATGGATAAAATAGTCCCCAGCTCAATTCCTTCTGATTTATTACTAATTAGGTTTAGTCATTTTCTCCTCTCCTTGATATTCTTTCTGAATATATTTTTCAATCTTGTCATGGGATTTATTTATTTTATAGAGTATAGGGAAAACAATTTAAAAATGAATACAAGATTAAATACACTCTTAGGAACCCTCAACACATTATTTAATTATTTTATTCATTTTCTTACAGGTGGACATATACTTTTAATGTTTTTTGAAATCTTTCCATGACTCACAATATCATCATATTCCCTATTTTAATTTTATATATCACCCGATATAATTATATATTTTTATTGAATCATGACGAATTGGATATTGGTCACAACAGTTGTTACAAATAATTTATCTATCTCAAAACATCTAAATCCTTCATAGAATTATTGATTTATTTATAATATGGGATCTTCCACTTTGATATTGACATTTAGATTCACCCAATTTTTTTCATAGTGTGTCTTAATCCCGTGTGACATGAATCTTATTCTTGTTGTTGTTTGATTTATTTTATTTCGGAGAGGCTATAATTTATATGATTTAAAACATGATTTCTAGGATTTCTACAAGCTATAAAACCTCATGTGGGAATCTCTTGTAAAATTTTACCAAGAATAAAAACTGAAACATATCCCTCTAAATAAACATTCAAATATAAGATGATGGATATGTTATGTGATATATAAGATATGGGTCATAACCATATATTTAATTCATTTTTTTTCAAAAACGCACACACTCTCTTAGAATTTGTAAAAATATATCATAGATGATTATTTTATAAATTTTTTAAAAATATAAAATGATATGAATCACTTCATCCATGGAGAATTTATTACGTATCATTATTACTTCTGGTAAACAAACTTATCAATCCAACAATTTTCCAAAATTTTCAACTTTCTCAGTACTTATTCAAATTTCACAGAGTAAAAAAATTATTTATAAGCTTACTCTTGTAAAATATATTATTTTTCCCAATACTTGGACAAATAATTTTAATTTCATGACCTATCCTTGGGGCTCGTGCCGTGACTACCCCAGGGCCGCCTTCTATAGGCCAGGGGTTGGCGACTAGCACCAAAGGCATAAATCCTGATAAAAGGGAAGGCATTTCCTTTATATAAGTAAACAAACACAATAGAGTACGCAAGCTGGAGTAAACACAAAGTAAACTGAGTACAAAAGTAAGTGCTGGAAAGTAAATGAGCCAGTATACAAACCCAACTAAAAGTACAGTACAACTGAGAAAAATAAGGTACAACAGCTGAAAAGTAAAGCAGCAACCACCGAGTCATCCTCCAAAAACCCCACCTGAAGGGTGGGTAAAAATGGTCTCCTTAGTTCATCGAGTCCGTCCGTCCACTCCGTGTACATCCCGCCTGATAGTCCACCTCCAGATACCGTCCCGCTCCACAAGCCTCAACCACGATCAGCGCTGTCCGTCGTCTGCAACCAACACATTGTAGTGCGGGCATAACCCATGCAGGGGTGAGTATACGATACTCAGTAGGGACCCCAAGACCCCTGAAGGTCTCCTAGAATCCACTAAGGATAAAACAAAAAGGAAGGATACAATCACGAAGTATCAACCGACTCTACTTAGGTATATGCCCATACATATACCTAAGTCATCAATTACTGTTCGACTCCTACTCTCGAGCCCAAGCACAACACAATCCACACAGGAAAGCACAACCCAGTCTACATAGGAAAGAATTCAATCACATCAATGATAATTATTGAAGATCAAGACTCAGCTCACGCAGGTGTACTTCTCATGAAGAGGGGTGGAGAGGATTAGATGTAGCCTCTGAAGCATCTCCTCTGCCGAACCCACGTAGGATCCAAGTACAGAAGTCTTCGCTGTCAAACCCACATAGGATCCAAGTACAGTAACCATCGCTGTCGAACCCACGTAGGATCCAAGTATAGTCTTCATCGCTGCCGAACACATGAAGGATCCAAGTACAGTCGTGCTCACTGCTGATCCCACGTAGGATCCCAGTACAGTCGTCATCGTCATCGCAGTCGCAGCCAACTCTAGCGTTCCCGCACACATCATGCTAGATTCTAGGAGGGTCCACTCCACGAGCCAAGAGGGTCGATATATCAACTATCACAAAGTCCATAGTTGATGTATCCCAAAGTTCTGTATCGTTAAAAGGAACTCAACATGATAGACGGTGCGTCAATCGGACGCCCGGTCTGAGAGATAAAGGTTTTTCTGTTCCAGGGGCCCAGTTAGAAATACACTTGTTTCTAACCCGGACGATATCCATAGTCATCAAAAACCGGCCGGTCTTCTGCGCACGCGGCCTGCCGATCTTCCAGCGCGGCGCCCTCCTGGTGCCGCGGTCTAGCTCCTCCCGGCCGGCTGACGGGCTGGCCGGTTCTTCCGCCGAAGCGGCCCGTGTTGCGGGCCGCGGTTCCTACCACAAAACCAGCGCGACGACGCCTGCCTCCTTTGTCGTGTTCCCAGCACGGTGTGACAACGTCGTGCTTCCTCTGCCATCAATTACCAATTCTGAAATAATAAACGAGAACAACAGAAGGTTGTAAGACTGTGTTCGTTCGGCCCCCACCCTACACATAAAACGATTGAAATCAACCATATTAAACAACGATTTCCAACGAGTACGGGGTACGTAAATATCCACTTTCAAGAATAAACCCCTACCTCGATAATCGATGTCGTTCGCCGGGCGTCGTGGAAGATGGCGTCACGGGGTGAGGTTTCGCAAGCGACATCGGAGTGCGCCCGAGGAGGAATCGACATCTCCCCTTTTGTCATGGAGAAAAGAATAGGATTGCATGTCATTTTTCTTCGTGGAGTCGGTGCTCTACGTTGAGGAGGTGTCTTTCTTCGCGAAGAGGATGACGTTCTTCAATGAAGGAGGAGATTCCTTCTTCTTTCACACAAAGGCTCTCTCCAAAATCCCCACACAACAGGCCAACCCAAAATAAAATAAGGCCACCCATTATTTTAATTAAACAATCCATTCATTTCAAAATTCAAAATCCATTTCACTTAATTAATTAAATCAAGAGTTGTTTAATTAATTAAATGTTAGGTTGACAACTTTAAATGTAGTGAGATGGAGAGAGGAAGGGTCCTCATTAAAGAGGAGTTAACAAGTTTAAAGGGGGAGTTTATGAGAGTTATGAGAATGTGAAAGGTTGGGGCTCGTGTGGGCCCAACCTCACAAATATCCTTACATGGGTAGTTATAAGCTTGTGGTTCCCATCCCAACTCCCCCATGTAGGATATAACCACTTTAGATATAAAAATAAAATTGTTCCACAATTTTATTCACTTCTCATTTAATCCACAAAATTTTAAATTCTCCTCACGTGCAAACGCAACTACGGTAAAGGTCCCCTTAAACAATTACCGATGTTGCGATTTCATCGGTGCCCTTGGATTTTAATTCCGAGCACCGGTTCAAAAGATAGAAAAACCCGCTCGTTCGTTTACTGAACGTACCCGAGCTAAAATTCAGAAATTTATTCTGGGCACACCGGGCCTCAAAATCAAGTACCGTTAGAAGCCATAGACTCGTAAAATTCCAAAGTATTTAAGAATTTTTTTTTGAAATTTCTGGGTATTTACATTTACATCTATATTCCAATTTTTTTTTCAAAAAAATTAAATGGAATAAATAGAATAATTTCTTATCCAAAAAATTATTTAAATGAGTAAAAACACTTAAAATTCATTAATAAAACTATTTTAATAATAAATTCCAAAAACTTCCAAAAAAACTAGAAATAAATTAATTTCCCTAAAAATAGAAAAATGGTGAGGATTAATTCATTAAAATATAAAGTAAAAATGATGAAAATATAAGATTTATCAATTTTCACACACTCAAGGCTTGAACTTTTGATAAGTAAGAATTAAAATTATTACCCAAGTAAATTCAAAACATAATACAATGAGAATCACTAAATTCTACACCAATCCACCTAAACATGTCATGCCTCCTCAATAACTTTTATTCCAAATTCTCTAGTAGGCATATTCAATTAATTCCCACTTCTTCCATCATCCAACACACAAATATACCTACCTCACTAAATTTATTTCTATCATCACAAAAATATGAATTTTAGTGAATTTTCTATCATCCAAACACATTCTAGGGTCAGCATAGGCTTTTTTGGTTAATAAATCTTCACCTAATTATTCAAGAAATTGTATTAATCATGAAAATTTTTTAGTTCTATTCAGTGTTTGATGATTGATAGGTTTTAAATATTAAGAATTCTGAGGTAGAATGAAATTTTTTTTCTCCTTTTAAAGAAAAATTCATGATTTCAATTTTATACGCAGGAATAACATTCACTTTATTCTCCTAGAAATTATCCAACTCCCAAAATATTGTAAACTTTGATGGAACACAACACTTTTATCATTTCACCAGATAAAAATTTATGCACTTAATTTCCTTCCAAAACTCTATTTTATTTTTTTTCCAAATTGTATAAAAAATTTTAATTTTAAAGGTGAAGAGGGTACTTTGAACTTCATAAATTTTAGTGAACTTTCCATCCCAAATTTGAATGATAAATCTATTGATCCCAATCATTTTTAGAAGTTTTTGAGAATATGGAGGAGATTTATGAGACATGATATAAAGTTTCGATGTTTTTGCAATTAGATAAGTTTCCTATAGAATTTTATTTTATGCCAATATAAGAATAATTATAGAACAGAAGTGTTCATTTTTATTGTTTTTCCTTTGTTTTCAATGATTAAATAATATTCAAACTCATATAAAGTAATTTAAAATATATGGGGTGAATGATTTTTAGATGATTATAAGAGTTTGTAATAATTATTGAAGTTTTTCATATTATTATGGAATTTTATAATTAGAAGATAAAATTAATCTATTTCCTTATAACTTCAGAAGATTTATATAGTGTAGAGGATTTTGAAAATATAATAAAAGAATTATATTAGAAGAGTAAATCATGAATTTTGAAGAGTAACTAGTGACATTAGAATAGAAATAGTGACTTCAAAAGAGTAGTTATTGGATTTGAATGTGTAACTTTATAGTTATTATGAGTGATTAATAACCTCATATAAGTGGAATAATTTTTAAAACTATAGATTTTTTATGGCTGAATATATAGTATTTCTATAATTTGTTTCAAATAATGAATTAAAATCATGTGATGCTATGCGAACCGATATTCATCAAATAAAATATCCCAAAAATATATTGTGGTTCAAGATAGTATTTTAGGGATATATACACTAAAAATAATTTCCACATCCCAAGGATGTGTGGATTCATGAACACATGGAGGTTGTTTTTTTAAGAAGTTAATATAGGGGTTTTTATGAAGTATTTTGAAGTGGTTATTTTTTTGAGGTTTGTGGAAGATTTAAAAGAGAAAACCATGGAAATATTTTGAGGGTACTTCAAATTAAATATTTAAAAATAATTATTGTGAGAAATATATAGAATAATTTGATAATTGTGACCTGAGTTATGTTAAATTATTAGGTTTTTTGAAATTTTTATAATCATTTATGGATATAATATTCATTAATATTCACTAAATATAAAATACGAAGTAGTATGAGAAAATGGGTGTATAATTGATTGAAAATATAAGAAGGGAGAAGAACTGATACACTTCTATGTTGAACATATGCTATATCAAATATAGAGAACTAATGGGAAATAATAAAAATATGTTCATGATCACTACTATATAATAAAATGAATAGGAAGAATAACATACTTGTGTGAGTGAATTTTTTGAAAAAATAAGTAGCACAATGATAACATATAAAAAGTTTGAAGAGGTGGAATACTCTATAGTCATCAAAAATATTTCTAAATCATTATATATATACGGGACACACATATGATGTTAGGATATGTGTAATGAATGTTCATGGATAAATACTTCCTTCATTAATAAAAAAGCCAATACTAGTGGGTAGTATGATCATTGATGATAAAATTTAAAAACCCGTAATTTTCAAGGAATTTTTTGTTCTTAATTCTTCGGAATTTTACGAGTCTCTGGATTATGACGACACTTGATTCCGAGGCCCGGTGTGGCCGAAATCAATCTTTGAAGTTTTTTTAGGTAAGTTTAGTAAACATACATGCATTTTTTTCTTTCTTTTTAACCGGTTCTTGGAATTGAAATCCGAGGACACCGATGAACTCGCAGCGCCGGTATTCGCTTAAGGGGACCATTACCGCAGTTGCATTTCATGCGGGTTGAAAGTTAATTTTTGGGTTTTAATCTTAAATTAAATAAAATAGTGTGGTACACAATTTTATTTTGAGAGTTGGTTATTTCCTCCCATGGGGAAGTTATTGGTGGGGCCCACACCCAAATAACTTCCCATGTGTGGATATTTGTGAGGTGGGGCCCACATGAGCCGCAACATTTCATCTCCCCATAACTATTTTCAACTCCCTTAAACCCCTTGTTTAATTCTTGAAAACTCCCTCATTTAATAGGGTGGAGCCTCTCCACATTCCACCTCCCTCACTCTATTTAATTTTTTCCAACCCATCTCAATTAATTAAACAACTCTTCAATTAATTAATTAAAGAGTTTGAATTAATTTGAATGCATGACAAGTTTATTAAAATAAGGGAAAGCCTTATTTTAATTTTGTCTTGGAAAATATTGTGCTAGGATATCCTTGGAGAATTAAAATAGATCTTTAACCTTCCATGAAGAACGACGTTTTCTTCGATGAAGAATGCTGACTCCACAAAGAATGGTGATGTGCCTTTCCTTCTCTTCTCCGCAACAAGTGAGGAGACTCCGTTTCCTCCTTGGGCGCACCCTGACGTCCACGAAATCGACGTCCGTTCTCTGCGACGTCGTTCTCCACTATGCCATCTACCACGATGCTCGTCTTCCGTGGATCGACGGCGTGCAACGTCAATTATCGAGGTTGGGGAATTATGTTCAATTTTAATTGATTAAAATTGTTCTTGTTCTTTTTTGAGAAACATGGTTTGACATTGGCTGATTGTTACCGCCTAACGTGGAGGGCGTGGGCCGAACAAGCATGAATCGACGACCCTCTGACGTTTCTTGTTTTATTGGCAATCAGGAAAGGGTGGCGATAGAAAGTGGCTGTTGTGCGTCGACCGCGTGTGGAAGAACCGCGACCCCCAACTGCAGGCCGCTCGGCCGACGAAGAACAGGTCGGCTAAAGCCGGCCGGGCCGAAGGAGGAAAGCGGCGCCACAAGGGGCACCGCGCTGTGGAAGACCATGGCCCACGTTCCGCGGACCGCTCGGTGGGAAAACAGACTGGCAGGTGGTCGGCCGAGCTGAGGAGAACCGCGACACCAGGAGGGCGCCACGCTGGACGAACTCCGGCGCCAGGAGGGTGCTGCGCTGGACAAACAGCGGCCCGCCCGGGCGGAAAGCTTGCATCGAGAAGGTCGGATGGCTTTGGTCGGCTAGTTTGGGAGGGTGGCCCCGATTGATGCCACCGTTTCGGGTAGCCCGGGGGCCGCACCCCCCTCAGACCGCTCAGCCCCTTCGGCCCAAGCCGCTCGGCCAGCCGGGCCGGGCCGGGGCGAGCAGCGCCCTCTCGGGCCGGGTCGCGCCCCTTTGGGATGGGCCGCGCCTGCCACCTGTCTGGGCCACGTTTCTTTAGGCTGGGCTGACACCCCATGTAGGGTTGGACCCGCCGAACCAGGTCGGGCCAACCGGCCAGCCCACTGGGCCTAACGGGCCGGGCTCGTATGCTTGAATGTGAATATCTTCACGACCGTGCGTCCGATCGATGCACCATCTATGGCACTGGGACCCTCATGACGTGGCGGTCCTTTTGAAATACTCTATGTGATTTTTGGACAACTTTGGAAAATGTCCGGGTTTGGAACGAGCGTATTTCCAACCGGGCCCCCGGAGCAAAAATGCTAATAACTCACAGAACAGACGTCTGATAGATGCACCATCTGTCGCGTTGGGTTTTTTTTGACGAGACGGAACTTCAGGATACATCAACTCTGGACTTCATGAAAGTTGATGTATCGGCCCCTTGGCTCGAGGAGTGGACCCTCCCGAAATCGAGCGTGCCGTGTGCAGGAATCCTAGAGCTGGTTGTGACCACAATGACTACCGTACTGGAATATTCCGTGGGTTCGACGATGATGGAAAATGTACTGGAATCCTCTGTGGGTCCGACGATGACGAAAACTGTACAGGAATCCTCTGTGGGTTCGACAGTGATGACTACCGTACTTGAATCCTCAGTGGGTCCAACGGTTTGACTTCTGTTCTAGTATCCTATGTGGGTCCGACAGAGTAGCTAGTCTAGTATCCTACGTGGGTCCGACAGCTTAGCTGGACTAGTATCCTATGTGGGTCTGCCGGCTTAGATGAATCCGTGACTGCATCTGATCATATTTATCACTTTACGAAAGATTTATACCTATGTGAGATGATTCTTGACATTCAATCATTATAGTCGATGTGATTGACTTCTTTCATGTGTGGACTGGGTTGTACTTGGGCTCAAGAGTTGGAGCTGAACTGGATTGATGAATTAGGTATATGTATGGGCATATACTTAAGTAGAGTGGGTTAATACTTTGTTATTTTATCTTTTCTTGTGGTTTATCCATCATGGATTCTGGGAGACCTTCAGGGGTCTTGGGGTCCCTACTGAGTATTGTTATACTCACCCCTGCACGGGCTATGCCCGCACTATGTTGCGTTGGATGCAGATGATTGAAAGCACTTATCATGGTAGAGACTTGTGGAGCTGGACGGTAACTAGAGGTGGACAACTTGGCGTGACATATACGGAGCGGACAGACAGACCCGAGGTGCCGAGGAGATCATCTGTACCCACCCTTCAGGTGAGATTCTCAGAGGATGACTCAGTGGTTACTCCATTACTTTACTGCTGTGGTAATAGACTTTCAGTTGTACTGTACTTTCAGTTGAGTTTGTATACTGGCCCATTTACTTTTCAGCACTTAGTTTTGTACGCAGTTTACTTAGTGATTTATTCACTTGTGTACTATATTGTGTTTGTTTACTATATAAAGGAAATTACTTCCCATTTATCATGATTTACGCCTTTGGTGCTAGTCTCCAGCCCTTGGACTATAGAAGGCAGGCTTGGGGTAGTCACGACACGGGCCCCGAGGACGGGTCGTGAAAAATTGGTATCAGAGGAGTCGGTTCTACTGTTGAACTCAGAAATATGATCATTCCAATCCGTGAAGCAATAGTGTTAAGATTATTGAGTGTGGTTTTCAGTCCAGGGAGTCCAGTGTTGGTGCGGCGACCGACGTATCCATACACTAGGACCATGACCCCTGATTCCCGACTCAGTGCATGAAAACACTGATTGCATGTGTGTTTCAAAAGTTTTCTTTGTGATTAATTTGTGTCAGCTCACTAGGTATACTATTTTGACCGTGGCACACCCATTTCTTTTCAGTATGGCCCAACGAAGGCAGCCAGCTAGGGTTTCGAGTCGCATACGATATTGTAGCCCGCTGAGCGATGAGGCCTCGGTGTAGGGACCCATCATAGCAGAGGCACCCGCAGTACCACTACCCGCCAAGCCACCAATACTACCAGCCCCAATAGCATAAACTGCACGTCAGCTGAGTGCATTGCACGAGTTTCAGCGATTGAGGGGGCCCAGGTTCCGTAGAGAGATGGACCCTCCAGGCAGCTGAGGATTGGCTGGCGGCTATCGTTAGAGTCTTCAGATTGGTAGGGACGTCATCCGACCTTATGGTGATCCTTTCCGCGAGTCTCTTGCATGAAGAAGAAGGTAGATGGTGGAGCTTGATGCTTCAGGTGAATGAAGATGCATATTTACTTTGGACAGACTTCGAGAGTCTCTTTTGCTCGGAGTTTGTTCCAACCACCCTTTGTGCGGTGTGGATTCAGAAGTTACTTCACCTGCGGCAGGGCAGCATGATAGTAGCTCAGTACTCAGCGAGGTTTACTGACCTCTCGCGCTACTCCACAGACATGGTACGAGACCCATTCTTCAGGGCCCAGACCTTTGAGCAGGGACTGAGTCATGAGATCAGGGCTTCGATGATCTCGCTTAGCATTCCGACGTAGGCGGGAGTGCTGGAGCGAGCCCTTCTTGTGGAGAGTTTTCTCCCTGAGCCGACACCAGCAGCGAGACCCACCGTAGGGCGACACATAGCATAGTCTTCTGCAGCCGGCAGTAGACAGATGTTTCACAGGTCCATGCGGACTAGGCCATTAGGAGAGCGACCTCAGGATACAGGTTCGGTTGTGCGCGACACCCAAAACAGAGCCAGCTATACGAGGAGCAGGCAGTGCTATGTATGTGGCGGGCAGGGTCACATGGCTTAAGACTGCCCGACTCGCCGTGCAGATGAGTAGCAGACAGTGGAGGGACATCCCATGCAGAGGCAGAGGTTCGATCATGGCGGTCCGCAGGGAGCAGGTAGACGAGGCAGAGGAGCTGGCCGAGCAGCGGGTGGTGGATGGCGTTTTGAGGCTCTACCACCACCACCACTAGGAGGTCCAACGCGACCACAGGGAGCTGGCGGATAGAGGAAGGCTCATCTCCTAGCAGTCGAGGCTTACGACCACGACACACCTGAGATGATTCGAGGTACTATCTATGTCTACTAAACCCTTGCTGCTGTACTTATAGACACATGAGCGAGTCATTCTTTTATTGCTGCTGCCCTTGTTCGGAGCTCGGAGATTCCTACAGAGCCGTTGGCTCGATCCTTACGACTAGAGACTCCTACAGGAGCAGACTCGATGATTACGCACTAGTGCCGGTAGTGTGATCTTACTCTAGGAGGCGAGAGCTTTGGCTGGGATCTTCTCGTAGTGACATCGAGGCCTTACGACATCATCTTGGGTATGGACTGGTTTTCTGCAGTCCATGCTCAGATCGTCTGCATTAGGCACAAGGTGCGGTGTGTCCACATGGATTAGAGTAGGTTCACCTTCACCGGCGAGAAGGGAGCCTTTGCAGCGTAGGATGGACTTACGCAGAAGAGAGGGAAACCGATCACACATCAGTTGTCTAGTCTCATACTTGTATCAGTTTATGTGCGGAGTTCGAGGATTCCTATTGTGGTGGATCAGTATGCGGACATTTTTCCAGATGACATTCCAGAACTACCTCCTCACAGAGAGGTAGACTTCTATATTGACCTGTACCCCGAAACAACACCGATATCTACTCTAGTATATTGGATGGATCTCGCCGAGATTCGTGAGCTGTGGGTACAGTTGGAGGACTTGCAGGGAAAGTGATTCATCTGACCTACTGTTTCACCCTGGGCTTCTCTAATTTTTTTCTCCAAGAAGGTGGATGGGAGCTAGCGACTGTGTGTCGACTATTGTCACCTGAATCAGGTGATCGTGAAGAACAAGTACCCACTCCCGAGGATTGACGACCTCTTTGATCAGCTCAAGGGTGCACGATTGTTCTTGAAGATAGACCTTAGGTTAGGCTATCATCAGCTCAGAGTTTGAGATGAAGATGTGCAGAAGACGACCTTCAGGTGTCGGTATGGACACTACGAGTTCTTGGTTATGCCCTTCGGTGTAACCAACGCTCCAGCAGTGTTCATGAGTCTCATGAACAGGATCTTCTAGCCTTACCTTGATCGTTTTTTCGTAGTCTTCATCGACAACATACTGATTTACTCGACAACTGAGGAGGAGCACACCTACCACTTTCGGGTTGTACTAGATACACTCTGAGAGCACCAACTTTATGGTAAGCTCTCGAAGTGCCAGTTATGGATTCAAGAGGTTCACTTCTTGGAACACATCATCTCGGAGGTGGGATTTGCAGTGGATTTAGCGAATATCGAGATAGTGCTTTCTTGGGAGCCACCCAGGAGCGTGACAGAGGTGTGGAGTTTCCTGGGTCTGGCTGGATACTATCAGAGATTTTTTGCAGACTTCTCCAGAGTTGCATCACCGCTTTCATCTTTGACGAAGAAGGGGAAACCCTTCATGTGGTAAGATAGATGTCAGTAGAGCTTTCAAGAGCTGAGGCAGAGATTGAGCAGTGTGCCCATCTTGAGGATACCAGAAGAGGGCATTGGGTACGTAGTATACTGCGACACATTAGGGACCAGACTCAGGTGTGTCTTGATGTAGGAGCGAGCAGTGATCGCGTATGGTTCACGAAAGTTGAGGCAGAACGAGAAAAACTATGCTACCCATGACCTGGAGTTAGCAGCAGTGGTCTTTTCCTTGAAAATGTGGCGGCACTATCTGATTAGGCGAGCGCTTTATAGTCTAATCTGACCACCAGAGTATCAGGTACATCTTTTCACAGAAGGACCTGAACCTAAGTCAACGGTGATGGCTTGAGTTCCTCCAGGACTATGACTTTGAGATAGTCTATACTCCTGTGAAGGGGGATGTTGTAGCTGATGCTCTCAGCAGGATATCAGGCATTCATCTACTAGGAGAGGAGACAGAGTAACTAGTCGCGTTGCAGATATCCTTTATGGATAGAAATGGAGTAGCCTTTCTACAGTCACTTACATTCACTCCTCCACTCCTTCAGAGAGTCAGAGAGGCACAACGAGGGGACGATGACTATGTGACATGACGTGCACAGATATCCACAGGGTAGGCGCCTGATGGATTTTCTAAAGGAGGGGAGCACATAATCCTCTTAAGAGGATGTACCATGGTACCAATCACATTACATGATGAGGTTACGAGGGAGTTACACAGTTACCCTCTAGCGGTACATCCAGGAGTGTCAAAGATGTATCAGGACCTTAGACGATAGCACTGGTGGCTGAGAGTAGAGTTCGTTTCACGATGCCTCACTTGTCAGCAAGTGAAGGCAAAGCACCAGGTACCAGCAGGCTTGGTACAACCCTTAGAGGTCCCGAAGTAGAAGTGGGACAGGATATCCATGGATTTCGTGATGGGGCATCCACGTACATCTAGAGGTCATGACTCTATCTGGGTGATCGTTGACCGACTCACCAAGTCGGCCCACTTCATACCGATCAGAGAGTAGGGATCAGTAGAGAGCTTGGGATGCCTCTACATTCAGAAGATCGTACGGATTCATGGTGTGACATCGACTATCGTTTCCGATCGTGATGCTCATTTCACTTCTTGGCTATGGAAGGGGTTACGGGAGGCTTTTGAGACACAACTTCACTTGACAACCGCCTTCTATCCTCAGAGAAATGGCCAAACTAAGGGGACCATTCAGACACTCGAGGTCATGCTCCGTGCATGTGTCCTTGACTTTGGTCACAGCTGGGAGGATCACCTACCCCTGGTGGAGTTTGCGTACAACAACAGATGCCACTCCACCATCGGGATGGCACCATACGAGGCACTGTATGACCAACCTTGCAGATCACCTCGGTGCTAGACTGAACCTGGGGAGTTAGCACTCATAGGTCTAGAGATGGTTCAGGCTACGACAGAGAAGGTGCTGATCATCCAGGAGAAGATGAAGACTACACAAAGCAGATAGAAGTCCTATGCTGATAGGAGGTGGAGACCACTAAAGTTTGATTATGGTGACCACGTCTTCTTATGGGTCTCACCTTGATGGGGTCTACGGAGATTTGGCCACGGCGACCAGTTATCTCCACATTTCATCAGACCATTCTAGGTACTCAGCAGAGTAGGCGAGGTGGATTACCGCCTGGCCCTTCCACCTCAGTTGCATCGGGTGCATGACGTCTTCCACGTATCTCATCTGAGGAGATACATGCATGACCCGACCCACATCATCGATCACAAGGATCTTTACATCGATGATAGGGCGACGTTTGTGGAGGTCCCAGTGGAGATCTAGGATCAACAGGAGCAGGTCCTACGTGGGCGGTGTATTCCTCTGTTGCACATTCATTGGCAGCATGGGAACCTCCTGGAGAGCACTTCGGAGCGGGAGGCTCAGATGCGAGCTCAGTAAACCTATTTTTTTTTCCTAGTATGTGTTGTAGCTTTATAGGTATATAAATCCCTAAAGTGGGAGTAATGTAAAGACCCCGAATTTTAAGTTAAATATTTTTTCTTAATTCTTTGGAATTTTATGAGTCTGTGGCTTCTGACGACACCTAATTCCAAGACCCGGTGTGCCCGAAATCAATTTCTGAAGTTTTATTCGGGTACGTTCAGTAAACTTATGTGAGGGTTTTTCTATCTTTTGAACCGGTGCTCGGAATTGAAATCCGAGGACACCGATGAACTCGCAGAACCAGTATTCTCTTAAGGAGACCTTTACTGCTGTTGCGTTTCATGCGGGTTGAAAGTTAATTTTTGGGGTTTAATCTTAAATTAAAAAAATTGTGTGGTACACAATTTTATTTTGAGAGTTGGTTATTTCCTCCCATGGGGAAGTTATTGGTGGGTCCCACACCCAAATAACTTCCCATGTGTCGATATTTGTGAGGTGGGGCCCACACGAGCCCCAACCTTTCATCTCCCCATTACTCTTTTCAACTCCCTTAAACCCCTTGTTTAATTCTTGACAACTCCCTCATTTAATTGGGTGGAGCCTCTCCACATTCCAGCTTCCTCACTCCACTTAATTTTTGCCAACCCATCTCAATTAATTAAACAAATCTTCAATTAATTAATTAAAGAGTCTGAATTAATTTGAATGCATGGAAAGTTTATTAAAATAAGGGAAAGCCTTATTTTAATTTTGGCTTGGAATAATATTATGCTGGGATATCCTTGGAGAATTAAAAGAGAGCTTTAACCTTCCACGAAGAACAATGTATTCTTCGACGAAGAACACCGACTCCACGAATAATGGTGACGCGCCTTTATTTCTCTTTTCCGCAACAAGTGAGGAGACGCCACTTCCTTCTCAGATGCACCCCGACGTCCACGGAATCGACGTCCATTATCCATGACACTGTTCTCTGCGACGCCATCTACCGTGACGCTCGTCTTCCACAGCTCGACGACGTGCAACATCAATTATCAAGGTAGGGGAATTATGTTCAATTTTAATTGATCAAAATTATTCTTGTTCTTTGTTGAGAAACATGGTTTGACATTGGCCGATTGTTACTACCTAATGCTGAGGGCGCGGGCCGAGCAAACACGACCCGACGACCCCATGATGTTTCTTGTTTTATTTGTAATCGGGAAGTGGAGAGGATCCAAAGCGGTGGCCGTGCGCCGACCACGTGCAGAAGAACCGCGGGCCGCTCTGCCGATGAAGAACCGACCGGATAAATCCAGCTAGGCTAAAGGAGGACCACGACGCCACAAGGGGCGCCGCGCTGCGGAAGACCGCGGCCCGCGTTCCGCGGACCGCTCGGCAGGCAAACCGGCCACCAGGCGGTCGACCGGGTTGAGGAGAACCGCGACGCTAGGAGGGCGCTGCGCTGGACAAATTATGGCCCGCCCAAGCGGGCCGCTTGCACCGAGAAGGCCGGCCAGCTTCGGTCGGCCGGTTCAGGAGGGCGACGCCACTTGGCACCACCGGTTCGGGTAGCCGGGGGGTCGCGCCCCCCTCGGACCGCTCGGCCCCTTTGGGCTGAGCCGCGAACTCTCGAGCTGGGCCGTGCCTTCCACCAGGCTAGGCCGCGTTTCTTTAGGCCAGGCCGACACCCCATGCATGGTCGGACCCGCCGAACCAGGTCGGGCCGACCCGCCAATCCACTGGGCCTAACGGGCCGGACCTGTATGCTTAAATGCGAATATCTTTATAATCGTGCGTCCGATCGACGCACCGTATGCGGCACTGGGACCCTCATGACGTGGCGGTCCTTTTGCGATAATCTATGT
Organism: Viscum album; assembly: GCA_963277665.1. Lineage (NCBI taxonomy): Eukaryota > Viridiplantae > Streptophyta > Magnoliopsida > Santalales > Viscaceae > Viscum > Viscum album. The sequence goes on along the minus strand of OY728141.1, from coordinate 1,581,936,671 downwards.
GAGTTTTGAACAATTTTGAAAAATGGCCGGGTTTGGAATGAGCGTATTTCCATCCGGTCCCCCGGAGAAAAAATGCTAATAACTCACAGACCGAGCGTCTGATTGACGCGTCGTCTATCGAGTTGGGTTCCTTTTGATGATACAGAACTTTGGGATACATCAACTTTGGACTTCGTGATAGTTGATGAATCGAACCCTTGGCTGGAGGATTAGACCCTCCCGAAATCGCGCGTGTTGTGTGCGGGAACCCTAGAGCTGGCTGCGACTGCAATAACTACCGTATTGGAATCCTCCGTGGGTTCGACGATGATGGAAAATGTACTGGAATCCTCCGTGGGTTCGACGACGACGAAAACTGTACTAGAATCCTTTGTGGGTTTGACAGTGATGACTACCATACTTGAATCCTCGGTGGGTCTGACGGTTTGAATTCGGTTTTAGTATCCTACGTGGGTCCGATAGAGTAGCTGGTCTAGTATCCTACGTGGGTCCGACAACATAGCTGGATTAGTATCCTACATGGTTCTACCAGCTTAGATGAATCAGTGACTTCATCCGATCATCTTTATCACTTTACGAAAGATGTATACCTGTGTGAGATGAGTCTTGACTTTCAATCATTATCATCGATTTGATTGACTTCTTTCCTGTGTGGACTGGGTCATACTTGGGCACGAGAGATGGAGCTGAACTGGATTAATGAATTAGGTATATGTATGGGCATATACCTAAGTAGAGTTGGTTAATACTTCGTGATTGTATCTTTTATTGTGGTTTATCCTTCGTGGATTCTGGGAGACCTTCGGGGGTCTTGGGGTCCCTACTGAGTATTGTTATACTCACCCCTGCACGGGCTATGCCCGCACTACATTGTGTTGGATGCTGACGACGGACAACACTGATCGTGGTAGAGACTTGTGGAGTTGGATGGTACCCGGAGGTGGACCACTTGGCATGACGTATACGGAGTAGACGGACGCACCCGAGGTGTCGAGGAGATCATCTGTACCCACCCTTCAGGTGGGATTCCCGGAGGATAACCCAGTGGTTACTCCATTCCTTTACTGCTATTGTACTAGACTTTCAGTTTTACTGTACTTTTAGTTGGGTTTTTATACTGGCCCATTTACTTTTCAGCACTTAGTTTTGTACGCAGTTTACTTAGTGATTTCTTCAGTTGCATACTCTATTGTGTTTGTTTACTATTTAAAGGCAATGCCTTCCTATTTATCAGGATTTACACCTTTGGTGCTAGTCGCCAGCCCCTGGCCTATAGAAGGCGGGCTTGGGGTAGTCATGACATGGGCCCTGAGGATGGGTTGTGGCATTAAAAATCAGAACTAGGATTTTATTTCTCAGTTTAATAAGTTGACGTTGTAAATTTACTATGCCTTTTTCTATGAGTTCATGTGGGTGTTTAATATTGGATTCGTATTACTCTAACCAATGTTGAGAGACGTTTATAATTGAAAATATATAATAATTATAATTCCTTGATTCAACCCCTATTAGTGATTATAATGATCCTATGGGTGTCTTTTCAAATGGTATCAGAGGTAGGTTCCCTTCATTGACTCACTATTATTTTGTGGTTAAGTAAAATGTATTTATTTTTTGGTTCAAGAATCAATCACTAAATTATTTTTCTCAAGTAGCAAACAGTCACAATTCAATGAACAACAATGGGACTCCCGTATTCGATGGGAAAAGTTGTCACATATGGAAGAATCAAATAATGCACTATATTTTATCAATATTATTGGATGTTTTGGAGTTTGAAACTAATGAATTTTTTTCTTGTGATGAAGGTTTTTTCATTAAATAAAATGATTTAAGGAATCTTGAAAATGATGGGACTTATTGAAATGGAACACTATCTTCTTTATCATAGAATTATTTTTTAAAAATAAAAGAAATAAATATAGGTAAATGAATATAATAAAAAATATAAAATACTTATGAAGGTCATATGAAGGGGAAGAAGAAAAAAACTATATATTTTAGGTTTGAAATATGAATACATTAATACGAAGGATGATGAATCTATAAATGATTTTTTTCTCAAGGTTCAAGTAAATAATGTGCATTGATAGAATATTTTGTGAGAATTTTGAGGATTCAACTATGGTTTAAAAGATACTATTCATATTATATAAAAGTTTTAATGATAAATTCAAATCCATTGAGTATAAATACCCAGAGACACTTCCTCTAGAATATATTTATAGTATTCTTCTTACTTATGAGATGAGTAAGGAAATTGTTACCTAAAATAAGTGTAAGTATGAAAAATAAATTTCTTTTAAATCCTCAAATAAGGATAAAAACAAGAATGAATTTGAAGGTGGGTAATCTATTGTTTTGATTTAGAAGAAGAATTGGGTGAAAATATTGTCATTTATTTCTCTTATCTCTAGAAAAGTGATAAGAGACACTATAAAATTAAATGGGGAGATTCGACTAATTTTTTTTCACATTTTTAACTATTGGAAACATTGTAATAATATGTCCAAAATTAAATAAATAAGAAGCTAGTGATGAATAAGATTAAAGATCAAGAACATCCTCAAATAATAAATCAACCAATTAAAAGTTTTATTTTAGAGGAAAGGGTAATAATTTATATAGATATAAAAAAGATAAATTTATTTTTTAAGTTTGAATAAAGTGAAAACACTAATTAAGAAGAAGATATTTAATCTTCCAATAATATTGATGAGAAGCTAATTATTACTAATTTAAATGATGAAAATTTCACTAGTGATCATATCATTAACTTTATATAATTTATTATTCACAAGTGAAATTTCACATGTGATGGTATCATAATTTGGGGAGAGAACATTTGAGTTTTGATTTAAATTCAAAATTATTTCTCATATAAACCAAATTATTATATGTAATAATATGATAATTATTTTAAGAAGTCCCCAAGTTCAAAATACTCAAGGGTAATTGAAAGCCCCTATATTATAAATGTCAAAGGTGAAGATCTAGATAAGTTTGATAAAGGAGGTGTTGATGGTATCTTTCTTATTTATGCCTCAAATGAAAGAGGATACTAATGATATAATAAGAATATTGGTAAGATCATTGAAATTTCAATTATAAAAGAGTTTGAACACTCTAAGAATGAAGATAATAATTAATAATAAAGTTTCAAAAGTGATCATGATAAAGAGGTTTTGGATAAATAGTAGGATGATATTTTAGAAATGGGTGGAAATTATGATGAAGTATTGGTGGAAGATGATGATACATTGATGTGAAGTGATGAAGAGTAACCTTGATCATATTTTACATGGTTCAAAAAATATGTGGATGTAAAAAAAATCATTAGAGAACAAGGAAAATCCGTTTAAAATATGATATCTTTGGAGATAACAAGGAATAACTCAAGTATTTTTCAAATGGAACCTAAATATGTTGATTATTTTTTGGAGAATCAATACTGGGTTGATTCTATTAATAAAGAGTTTTCCCAAATAAAGAAGAATAACACTTGAGAACTAATATAAAAACCTGAATACCTGAATGTTATTGGGACAAATTGGGTATTTTTAAACAAGTTTAATAAAAGAGGAGAAATTTTGAGAAATAAAGAAACACCTATATGTATGAAACTAATACTCCGCCCGTGCGATGCACGACACTATAAAATAATTCTTATTATAAAATATATATTACTATTTATAAAATATAATAGTTTATTATCTGTCTTCTTAAGAGTTCTATTTGTAATAGTTGTGAAGAAACAATAACGTTTAATGTATTTTACTCACAAATAAGTGGTGAATAATTTGGAATTATATGTGAATATATTAAGAAGATGTCAATATAAAATGTTAAATTAAGATACATCAATTGTAATGTGAAACACTTTGGAATAGTCAAGGATGTAAACCTAAACTCAATATAAACTACATTTAGGAAAAAAATATTGCATACTATGAAAGAAAAAGTTGAAGAGGAGTTACTTAAATAATAGTTTATCTAATAAAAAAATGAGATGTTCCGAGGAATAATTATAATAGAAAAAAAAAATTGTTGTCCACAAATAGAGATGTTGTGATGTTTAGACATGGAGTAATTTTCCAGAAAGTAGAAGATGTTCCCAATTAATTTCATCTTTTCCTCACCAATATAAGATTGGTTGGAATATTCCTTGTCTAACACATCATAAGAGTACCTGAATATTCAGCATAAGTATACAACATACGAATATATACAACATATTTATACAACATAAGAATACCTAAATATGAAGAATAAGTATTAATGTCACCGAGAAATGGACATGAATGAAATATCCGACTGAAAAAGAACATTCAAATAGACATAAAGCACACAACATAAGTTTATACATCAGAATATATAAATGGACATGAATGAAAAGAACATTCAAAGAAGCACATAGGATGGGCGGGATCAAATAAAGCAACCCCCTCCCCCTCCCCTCCACAACCCTCACCTCCCCCTGCCCAACCTCTTCCCCCAGCAGCCCCCTCCCCCTGGCCTAATCCTCCCCTCCCCTACCCCCTGCACAACCATTTCACCCAGCACCCCTCCCCCTGCCATCATCCTCCTCTCCCCTCCCCTCCATCCTGCCCAGCCCCTCCCCTCCCCTCCCCTCCAACTTGCCCAGCCCCATCCCCATCCCCTCCCCTCCCCCCTGCCCAACCTTTTCCCCCAGAAGCCCCCTCCCCCCAGGCCTCATCCATCCCTCCCCTCCCCTCCCCTCCCATCCACTACCCTTCCCTCCCCCTTCCCAACCTCTTCATCTAGCATCCCCCTCCCCCTGGCCTCATCCTCCCTTCCCCTCCCCTCCCCCCCCTGCCCAACCATTTCCCCCAGCACCCCTCCCCCTTCCATCATCCCCCTCTCCCCTCCCCTCCCCCCTGCCCAACCTTTTCCCCCAGCAGTCCCCTCCCCCTGGCCTCATCCTCCCCTCCCCTCCCCCTCCCCCTACCCAACCTTTTCCCCCAACACCCCTCCCCCTTCCATCATCCTCCTCTTCCCTACCCTCTACCCTTCCCAACCCCTCACCTCCCCTCCCCCCTACCCAACATTTTCCACCAGCATCCCCCTCCCCCATGCCATCACTCTCCCCTCCAGCCTCCCCAGCCCCTGCCCTTCCCATCCCCCTACCCAACCTTTTCCCCCAGTAGCCCCTACCCCCTGCCATAATCCTCCCCTCCCCTCCCCTCCCCTCCCCTCCCCTCCCCTCCAACCTTCCCAACCCCTACCTATATGCTAGAAAAATAACTGAAATTGATTTGGAAAATCTGAAAATTATAACAGAAACTGATTTGGAAAATCTATATATATGCTAGAAAATCTGTCTATATGCTAGAAAATTATAACAGAAAATCCCATACAGGTAATCTACAAAAATAAAACTATATTTTAATTGTCAGTTTAGAGAAAGAGGGCATCCAGTTGGAAATCAATCCAGTGTTCCAAAAAACTACTAAGCATACAGAAATAATTGCTTTAGGTTTCATCAGAAATTCTGCAAGTGTAGGGGGGAATTTGGTGATGGTTCAAAGAAACCATTATCCCTCGGACATTGCTACATTATTTTTTGTTGTGGATTCTTTGGTTAAAATTTTGGATGGAAATATACATGAGAAACTTACATTGGAAGAATTATTCAAAAGGCCTCCATTGGATTCTAGAAGTATTCTTTTAAGTGTGAAGATCCCATCCTGGAGACCACCAAGTTGCAAAACTAAAAAAACATTTATCTATGAAATAGAAATGTTAACTAAAAACATTGTACTAAATGGAATAGATGATGAAAAAAATATGATGACAGCAGTGATCATAATTTTGGAATATTACTGAATTGACACATCGATTTAACACCTATTAAATTATATAAAAGCATCATGTGTAAATGTTCCTAATCATAATTCCAAGAACTCTCACCAAGCATCACTCTCTATTGGAAACCGAGCACATTCAGCCGACGCAGCCTCCTAGTCACCTCCCTGCCAAAGACATAGGTGATGCCTCTCCTTGGCTGGCAGCAAGTTGAAAAATTGTTTATTTTTGTGCATTGTTTCAGAAACTACTTTCTTAGTAGACTGGTAGAATCTCCCTTCCCTAGGTTTTAGTGGTTTTTTCTAAGCTATGGAAGAAAAAAACCAAAACGATTAAAATTATCAAAAAATGGGTGAGAATATTAAAATCATGAGACTCTTGAACTCATAAGTAAATTAGAAAACAATAAAGAAAAGAACCTTGAAAAACTTGTACCTTCTCTTTCTGCAAAGGCTCCAAGCACTGATTCATATAGAGAATAAAATATGACGTAGCTAAAATTAGCAAGAATCAATAGAAGGAGACAAATCTGGGTACAAGAAAATAAAAATTGAACATAGAACAGAAATTGGAAAAGAAGTTTTTGTTTTTGGAGGAGGTTTTCAAATCATTTAAAAATGCATACAAGTCCTGCTTCTATGCCATTGTGGCCAGAGGATTAATTTAACTAAAAAATGTCAAAACCCAATCTATAATTACACAATATTATATGAACTGCATGTGTGTAAATTTTTTTCATCTAAGTGATTATTGAGAAGTGTTCTAGGAACAAAGGGTCAATGCAACATCTCTTCAGCATCATTGTCCAGAAAATGAACTCTACAACTGCAAATTTAATTATATAGATTAATTAGTAATGAATATTTAAATATGAAAATACAATCTAAAAATTTAACAGAAAAATGTATTAATAGTTGAAGTTAATTTTCTGGAAATGCACAGTATAATGGACAGTAAAAAACTCAAAAAAATCGTTACTGATTAATTCTCAAATCAATATAGCCAGAATAATATAAAAGAATAAGATTCAATTGCAGTTAATCGAAGCATACATAGAGAATCAAGATAAATGTTTTCTTTTGATTTCAAAGATATGGTAATTAAGATGAAATAAGAAAAAATACCTCTGCAGCCATCCAAGCCCGTTTATTTCCTAGCTTAGCATGTAGCTCGATTATGTGATGTTCTTATTCCGGGGTGAATGCACCCTTCTTCAAATTCGGTCTCATATGATTTGTCCATTGAAGGCAATAGCTTTTACCAGAGCAACAAATCCCCGAGTGATTCTGAACATCATTCCAATTCCCTTCATAATTCTTACTAACATAATCCATTAAAATTCAATCTACAATAACTCCATGGACCTTTCTTCAAAGAATAGACTCCACTTGAGTTTCCCTCACTACTAACTTCTTCAAATGACAGACTTTAGTCGGTATTTCATCATGGATTTTTCATCAATCTCACTCTTGATAACCATATTTTAATTTACTGAGGTATAAATTGAAAAATTAAACACTAAGAATCATTAAGGTTGAATAAACATAATATAAAGAAGCATTATATACTGTCAAGACTCTAGCTCTCGATTCCCATTGATTAATGTAATAAAAAAAACACAATTAAACACCGAGAAACTTCTAAGGTCAATAAACATAATATAAAGAAGGGCCATATGAAAGTTAGACTCAAGCCATGGTCAATAAAACACTGCTATGATAAATTTTATAAGTTAAATTTTCAACATTGGAGAAAAAAACATGAAATCCTGATGAATTTGTAAATGAAACTTGGAAAATGTAGAATCAAAATCAAGAATTTATATTTCAATATATATTAGGGTGGGTGGACAGGTGGGTGGGTGTTGATCTTATATTTCCATAATGAGAACTTTAAATTCATATAATTAATTAATAAGATCATGAAGCTATCCAATCCATTATCAATTGACTGTAGAAAAAAATCATGTGAACTTTATAGTGGTATGAAGAAAATAGTACATGCATTTGACTTATTGCCACATTTTTATTCTAGCGCTCTATATATAATAGGGCAAAGTAAGATCAGTCCATATGTACCATACATGTTATCAGTAAAAATTTGAAAAGTAACTTGAAATAAATAGTAGCAATAGTGGTTGTGAATTATTACATACCATTTATACCACATGAAGTGGATATTGAGAGGGATTGAATTGCATACATCATCATTTGAGGAGTTATTGTAGTGGAATCAAATGTAATATGGTACAAGCTCACCATGTACAACTCGAATTTGGGATGGAACATGCACCTGATTCACAGTCACCATACTGCACAAATGTCTCACGAAAATAAAATATCTGAGCCTGCACAAAATAATGAAATTGGTGAAACCTGAAATTAATGGTTAAGTGGAAAAGTACATGCATTTGTCTTATTGCCACATTTTCTTTGTAGCACTCTATATATAAGAGAACAAAGTAAGATCAGTCCATATGTACCATACATGTTATCACATCAAATTTGAAAAGTAACTTGAAATAAATAGTAGCAATAGTGGTTGTGAATTGTTACATACCATTTATACCACATGAAGTGGCTATTGAGAGGGATTGACTTGCAGACATCATCATTTGAAGAGTTATTGTAGTGGAATCAAATTTAATATGGTACAAGCTCACCATGTACAACTCGAATTTGGAATGGAACATGCACCTGATTCACAGTCACCATGTCGCACAAATTTCTCATGGAAATGAAATATCTGAGCCTGCACAAAGTAATGAAATTAGTGAAACCTGAAATTAATTCTTAAGTGGAAATCTTGTATTATAAATCTATATAGAACTTACTTATTATAATGAGCACATGCATATTTCAGCTACCAAGTCTCAAATTGGGTGGTAGTTCACCTGTTTCTTGTCAAGTCAGAAAATATGTATAATTAAGACTTCAATCCCACTAGTAAAATAGGAAATCCAATCTGTTTAGAATGTATTCATAAAACTAAGTAAACAACAACTCACAAAATACTTAAAAGCATTAATTTCACAATCTAACTGATATTACTATAATCTGTTTAATTTGACATTGTGCTGAAAATATGTATCAATATCAATATCATTCTTAGCCTATTAAATGATTTGGGCCTCAAACCATTGTAAAAGAACACAATGATAACCTTTAAAACCTAAAACTGATTAAAAAATGACCAGGATAGTAGAAATTTTTTGAAGATAAATAATTTCATTGAAATGATTAAAAACTGGGAAAACTGGGCTTGCCAAACATGTTCAACAAGTTCAATTTAAGCCCGCATAAGACTACCAGCTTTCAAATCTCAAAAATAATTAATGAAAATAACCAAGATAATTAGAAATTTAAAAAGATAAGAAACTTCATTAAAATTCCAAAAAAATATAAAACTGGGCTTACAAAACAGGTTTAGTGAGTTTAATTTAAGCCAAAACAAAATAAAATAAAACATAAGGAAATGCGAGCATGAAATTTTGAAAATAAAAAAGAAAACCATGCATGATGAAAAAATACAGTAGATAATGAACATTTATGAATAGGAATAAATAACCAAAACTACTCATACCTTCCCATATAAGTCATATTCAAGTATTGTCTTGTCGAACTCAAGAAGCACATGACTATCGCTGAATCATTAAATCCTTGAGTTCTGAACAATATAAAATTGTTCAGTCCTTATCCATAAATCAAATCCATATGAACAATGATTTGGTAAAAAAACTCAAGAATAAAACCTCCTTGATCCATAAGTGATGTGTATCTTATGTTTGTCCTCCTCCATGCACATAAATAGAAGACAATCATTCCATAAGCGCATGCACATTCATCAGGAATTTTGTTATTTGCTATGTGAGGATGAGAATAGTAGTCAGTAAAATTAGAATCAGTAAATAAAACTAACATTAAAGTCACTTAAATGAGCATAGAACATTTAAAAACCACAACCTCGCATGAAACTCTTAATGATGAAAGAAAAAAATGTGTAGGTGACACTTCAGAAGAGATCAATGTGGAAAGAAAAGGAATGCAAGTGTGCATAAAACTCTTGAAGGGGGAAGAAACTAAGTGAAAAAAATGATTAAAAATGATGACACCCACCCAACTAATAGAATGACAGTATTGTTTTCTAGTATTATAAAGTTGCAAAAAATCATTCAAAATCAATAAAAAATAAATAATTTCAATTTCTTAGAAGAACATTTAAAAAATGACCAAATCTGTATAATGCACAATTCACCATGCTGTTTGATAGAGAAATCAGAACCAAATTGATGTTTAAAGACCTGTAAATTTCAAGGATATTTTTTTCTTAATTTCTTTGGGATTTTACGAGTACACAGTTTCTAACGGCACCTGATTCTGAGGCCTGGTGTGCCCTGAATCATTTCCCTAAGTTTAGCTCAGGTATGTTCAGTGAACGAACGAGCGGGTTTTCCTAAATTTTGAACCGGTGCTCGGAATAGAAATCAGAGGGCACCGATGAAATCGAAGCACCAATAATTACTTAGGAACATCTTTTCCGAAGGTGCGTTTGCTCGGGAGGAGATGTTATAAATGTGGGGAATAAAAATAAAATTGTTTACAAATTTATTTTTATTTCTTTACTTTGTGGTTTAACATCCATGAGAGGAAGTTGGGGTGGGACCCACTAATAACCCAACTTCTCTTGAGAGGATTAAAGAGTGAGGTGGGGCCCACACGGGCCCCACCCCTTCAAATTACCTTAACTTATCTTTCGCATTAATGGTTCCAACTTATCTCTCCATTTATTATGACAAATTAAGATTAATTAAGTTATTTCATCTTTTGAATTTTAAAAGTGTTGGCAAAAGTAATAAAATAAGGCTAAAGCCTTATTTTATTTTTGGTTACTTCGTTGTGTTGAGAGAGGGAGAGTTCTACCATCGAAGAACTTCATCTTCCTCCTTGAAGAATGCGAAGAACGCCGACACATCGCTTCCTCCTCGGATGATCTCCATCATCATGTACGGAGCCTCATCCCACGACGTCGTTTTCTGCAACGCTCACCGATCGTCAACTCGTTATCGAGGTAGGGGTTTTTTTTACGTTCATGATTAATTTGGCATTCATCGTTCAATAATTGGACACATGTTATCAAATTAATGGGAGGAGGTTGGACCGCACAAACACGGACGATCCTCCTCCCCTTTGTTGATGTTCACCGTTGTGGTTTGGAACGAAGGTGGCACGGTGCAACGACACTGCGCAAGAATGAGGAATAACATACGGTGAAGGAGCGTGGCGCCATCGTGCCACGCCATTGAGGCCGAAAGAAGCCGCGGCTGGAGTTAGGATGCGGCGGAGGGGCGTGGCGCCGTTGCGCCGCACCGGTCGGACAAGGGTCGCGGCCTTAGTCCGCGGCGGTGCAGGGGAGGGCAGCCGGATCCGCTGGCCGTCGGCGCTCCAGGAAGGCGGGACCGCAGGGGTCCCACGGCGGCACCGGCCGACCAACAGGGCCGACCGTTGGGGAATTCTGGGGGTCGTAACCCCCGACGGAAGACAAGGAGGGCCCCTCCACGTGGGCGGCCACCATTTCAATTGAGGGGGAAGCACGCCCCCCCTTTCGTGCTGCTCGGTCGCGGACCAAGCGCCCAGCCGAGCCGGGCCGCTCGCGCTGGGCTGGGCCGCCCGCGCTGGGCCGGGCCGACCGCGCAGGGCCGGGCCGCCCGCACTGGGCCGGGCCGGCCGTGCTGGTCCGGGACATGCCCAAGGGGGCCAGACCCGGACCCGGTTTGGGTCGACCCGGTTTGGGCTGACCCAGGGGTATCGTGCTGGGTCGGACCGGGCCCGAACCCCCTGTTTTCCGGACAGAACCGTTCAAACACCCATAACTTTGGCTATGAAACTCCGATCGATGCAACATCAGTTTCGTAGCAATCCTTGGATCGATATAGTTGTTTCAGTATATTACACTCAAGGTTTCAGAGAACTTTGGGTACGGCTGGGTTGGTTCGAACACGAAACCAACCGGGCCTTCGGAGCGAAAACGCTTATAACTTGAGCTCTGGACGTCCGATTGACGTGCCGTCGACTTTTTTGGATTTCTCTTAGTGAGACGATTATTTTGGATTAATCCCCTCATGGTTTGGATGTAGTTGGAGTATGGTCCGGTTTTTTTTGACTTAAAAACCAACCGGGACCCTGGGACGAAAAAGCCAATAACTCTCAGACCGGGCGTCCGATTGACGCGCCGTCTGTCACGTTGAGTTCCTATTGTCGAGACAGAACTTTGGGATACATCAACTCCGGACTACGTGTTAGTTGATGTATCGACCCCTTTGGATCGTGGAGTGGACCTTCCCGGAATCGAGCATGCTGTGTGCGGGAACCCTAGAGCTGGCTGCGACTGCGACGATGATGACGACTGTACTGGGATCCTCCGTGGGTTCGGCAGCGATGACGTCCGTACTGGAATCCTCCGTGGGTTCGACGGCGATGAATACTGTTCTTGTATCCTATGTGGGTCCGACAGTACGTGACTACTATTCTTGTATCCAACGTGGGTCCGACAGTATTTGACTCTGTACTTGTATCCTACGTGGGTCCGGCAGAGTAGCTGGTCTTGTATCCTTTGTGGGTCCGACAGCTTAGCTGGTCTTGTATCCTATGTGGGTCCGACAACTTAGATGAATCAGTGGCCACATCTAATCATCTCTATCACCTAACGAAGAGTATACTTATGTGAGATGAGTCTTGACTTTCAATCATTATCTTCGATATGATTGTTTTGTTATCCTGTGTGGATTTGATTGTGCTATCCTGTGTGGACTAGATCGAACTTGGGCTAGGATGTTGGAGCCAAACTGGAATTGATGACTTAGGAATATGTATGGGCATATACCTAAGTAGAGTTGGTTGTTAATTCGTGATTGTATCTTTCCTTTGTGGATTATCGTTTGTGGATTCTGGGAGACCTTCGGGGGTTTTGGGGTCCCTACTGAGTAGCGTATACTCACCCCTGCATGAGCTATTCCCGCACTACGTTGTGTTGGATGCAGACGACAAAAATCACTGATCGAGGTAGGAGCTCGTGAAGTTGGAGGGTACCTGGAGGTGGATCACTGGACGAGTCGTACACAGAGCAGATGACTAGAGCCTAGGATCATAGGAGACTATTTGTACCCACCCTTCAGGTGGGATTTCCAGAGGATGGATCGGTCTTGCTGCTTTACTTTTCTGCTGCTGTACTCTCTTTTCAGTTGTACTTTACATTCATTTGGGTTTGTATTCTGGCCCATTTACTTTCCAGTACTTACCTTTGTACTCAGTTTACTTAGTGTTTACTTCTTCTTGCATACTCCGGTGTTTGATATCTTACTTAAAGGCTATGCCTTCCCTTATATCTGGATTTACGCCTTTTGTGCTAGTCACCATCCCCTGGACTATGGGAGGCAGGCTTGGGGTAGTCATGGTATGGGTCCCGAGGACGGGTCGTGACAAATTGGTATCAGAGGAGTTTGGATCTACCGCAGAACTCAGGACTCTGATCTTTCTTCTTTGTGAAGAAATAATGTTAAGGGTATTGAGTGTGTTTATTAGTCCAGGGAGTCCAGTGTTGGTGCGGAGGCCGACGTATCCATACACAAGGACCCTGACTTTTGATTTCTGACTTAGTGCACGAAAACATTGATTTCATGTCTGTTTAAAGGTTTTCTTTGTGATTACTTTGTGTCAGATCACTAGGGATACTGTTTTGACCGTGGAACACCTGTCTCTTTTTAGGATGACCCCACGACAGCAGCCATCTAGGGTTTAGAGCTTTTTGCGAGACGACAACCCACCGATTGGTGGGGCCTTAGTACAGGGCCCTATTACAGCAGGGGCACCGGCGGTACCTCTACCCACCGAGCCACCGATACTACTAGTCCCAGCCACTGAGAGTGAACATCGCCTTAGTGAACTGCACGAGTTTCAACATCAGAGACTACCCGGGTTCCGCGGGGAGACAGAACCTCAGGCAGCCAAGGATTGGTTGGAGGCTGTTGTTCGAGTTTTCAGGTTAGTAGGGACACCAGCTGACCTCATGGTGATCCTTGAAGTGAGTCTCTGGAACGCAACAGCAGGAAGATGGTGGAGCCTGATGCTCCAGGTGCACGACGATGCATCTCTCCTTTGGATGGACTTTTAGAGCCTCTTCTTCTCAGAGTACGTCACAACCACCCTCTGTGCGATGCGCATTCAGGAGCTACTACAACTGTGGCAGGGAAGCATGACGGTAGGTCAGTACTAGGTGAGATTTACCGATCTCTCGCGCTATTCAAAGGACATGGTACGAGACCCATTCTTCCGGGCCCAGACCATTTAGCAGGGACTGAGGCATGAGATCAGGGCATCGATGATCTCCCTCAGAATTTCGATGCAGGCAGGAGTACTGGAGCGAGCCCTTCTCGTAGAGAGCTTCCTTGCTGATCCTACCCCAGCATCAAGACCTACCGCAGGGTGGCATATAGACGAGTCTTCTATAGCTGGCAGTCGACAGATGTCACAGGGGTCCAAGCGGACCAGACCATCAGGCGGACGAGGCAGAGGAGCTAGCCGAGCAGTAGGTGGTGGGCGATGCTTTGAGGCTCTACCACCACCACTAGGAGGTCCACCCTGACCACAGGGAGCTGGCGGACAGAGGCAGGCTCAGCTTCAGGCAACGGAGGCCTACGACCAAGATGCACCAGAGATGATTCGAGGTACAATTTGTGTCTACTCCACCCTTGCTGCAGTTCTTATAGACGTAGGAGCGAGTCATTATTTCATTTCCACGGCTCTAGTTCGGAGCTCGGAGATTCTAACGGAGTCGTTGGCTCGATCGTTATGGCTAGAGACTCCTACGGGAGAAGACTTGACGATTACGCATTGCTGCCGAAAGCGTGAGCTTACTCTAGGAGGTGAGAGCTTTGGCTGGGATCTTCTTGTAGCGGTGTCGAGTCCTTACGATGTCATCTTGGGCATTGATTGGTTATCCACAGTCCATGCTCAGATTGACTTTATTAGGCGCAAGGTGCGGTGTGTCCGTACCGATGGGAGCAGGTTCACCTTCATCGGAGAGAAAGGAGCCTTTGCAGTGTAGGACGGACTCATGCAGAGGAGAGGAAAGCCGATCACTCATTAGTTGGCTAGCCTTATCCTAGGAGCAGTTGACGTGTAGAGTCCTAGTTTTCATGTCGTGGTGGATCAGTATGTGGATGGTTTCCCTGACGACATTCTAGGACTACCTCCTCGTAGAGAGGTAGACTTCTACATTGACCTGTACCCCGTGACAGCCCCGATATCCACTCTGGCATATCGGATGGCTCACGCTGAGTTTCGGGAGCTACGTGTATAGCTGGAGGACTTGCAGGGCAAGGGATTCATCCGACCCAGTGTTTCACCCTGGTCTTCCCTGATTTTGTTCGCCAAGAAGGCGGACGAGAGCTTGGGAATGTGTGTCGATTACCTTCACCTGAACCAGGTGACTGTGAATAACAAGTATCCACTACTGAGGATTGATGACCTCTTCAATCAACTCAAGGGAGCATGGTTGTTCTCGAAGATAGACCTCAGTTCAGGCTATCATCACCTCAGAGTTCGAGACGAGGATGTGAAAAAGACGGCCTTCAGATGTCAGTACGACCACTATGAGTTCTTGGTTATGTCGTTCGGCGTAACCAATGCTCCAGCAGTGTTCATGAGTCTCATGAACAGGATCTTTCAGCCTTACTTCGATCAATTTGTCGTAGTCTTCATCGACGACATATTGATATACTCAACTAATGAGGAGGAGAATGCCTAGCACTTGCGGGTTGTGCTGGATACACTCCAAGAGCACCATATTTATGGTAAGCTCTCGAAGTTTCAGTTCTGGATACGTGAGGTGCACTTCTTGGGACACGTTATCTATGAGGCGGGAGTTGCGGTGGATCCTACGAAGATTGAGGCAGTGCTAGCTTGGGAACCACCCAGGAGCGTGATGGAGGTGCGGAGTTTCTTGGGTCTAGCTGGGTACTATCGGAGATTTGTTCTAGACTTTTCCAGAGTCACGACACCACTTTCAGCTTTGATGAAGAAGGGGATACCCTTCGTGTGGTTAGATAGATGTCAGCAGAGCTTCCAAGAGCTGAGACAGAGATTGACCAGTGCACCCATCTTGAGGATACCAGAGGAGGGAGTAGGGTACGTGGTCTACTACGATGCATCAGGGACCAGACTCAGGTGTTTCTTGATGCAGGAGCGGGTAGTGATCGCATATGGATCAAGACAGTTAAGTCAGCATGAGCAGAACTACACTACCCATGACCTGGAGTTAGGAGCAGTGGTTTTCGCTCTGAAGATGTGGCGACACTATCTGATGGGTGAGTGCTTTACAGTCTATTTTGACCACCAGAGTCTCAGGTACATCTTCTCGCAAGAGGACCTGAACCTGAGACAGCGATGATGGCTCGAGTTCCTCCAGGACTATGACTTTGAGATAGTCTATACTCTTGAAAAGGGGAACACAGTAGTCAATGCTCTTAGAAGGAGGACGGGCATTCAGATACTTAGAGAGGCAACAGAGCATCTCGCCGCTTTGCAGATATCCTTCATGGATAGAGATAGGGAAGCCTTCCTTCAGTCGCTCACAGTCACACCTCCACTTCTTCAGCAAGTCAGAGAGGCACAACGTGGGGACGTTGACTGTGAGACACGACATGTGTAGATTTACACATGACATACACCTGATGGTTTCTCTATAGTAGGAGAGCACAACGTCCTTTTCAGAGGACGTACCATGTTACCAGCTGCTTTACAGAAGGAGGTGCGGAGAGAGTTTCACACTTCCCCTTTAGCGGTATATCCAGGGGTAGAAAAGATGTACCAGGATCTTAGACGACAGCACTGGTGGCCGGGTATGAAGAAGGCTATAACAGAGTTTGTTTCTCGATGCCTCACCTTCCAGTAGTTAATGGAGAAGCACCAGGTACCAGCAGGCTTGGTACAACCCTTGGAGGTCTCAGAGTGGAAGTGGGACGGAATATCTATGGATTTCATGACTGGAATTCCATGTACTTTCAGAGGTCATGACTCCATTTGGGTGATTGTAGACCGAATCACCATGTCGGCTCACTTCTTACCCATCAGAGAGCAGGGCTCAGTGGAAATCTTGGGAAGCCTCCACATTTAGGAGATTTTATGGCTTCATGGTGTTCCATCATCTATCATCTCCGACCGAGATGCTTACTTTACTTCCTGGCTTTGGAAGGGGTTGTAGGAGGCATTCAGGATGTAGCTACGTCTGAGCACTGCCTTTCACCCTTAGACGGATGGTCAGAAGGAGAGGACCATTCAGAATCTCGAGGACATTCTTCTTGCATGTGTCCTCGACTTTGGTCGCAGCTGGGAGGATCACCTACCCTTGGTGGAGTTTGCGTACAACAACAGATACCACTCCACCATCGGGATGACACCATACAAGGAATTGTACAGCCAACCTTGTAGGTCACCTCTATGATAGACAAACCCTGGGGAGTCACCACTTGTGGGACTAGAGTTGGTGCAGGCCATGACAGAGAAGGTCCAGGTCATCCAAGAGAAGATGAGGACAGCTTAGAGTCGATAGAAGTCTTATGCTGACAGGAGGCAGAGACCACTGGAGTTCGAGGATGGCGACCACGTTTTCATGCGGGTATCTCCTCGAAGTGGATTACGGAGATTGGGCCGGGGTGGCAAGTTATCTCTATGCTTCATCGGACCATTACAGGTTCTCAGCAGGATAGGTGAGGTGGCTTATTGCCTGGATCTACCACCTCAGTTGCACCAGGTGCACGACGTCTTCCATGTATCTCAGCTGAGGAGATACATGCACGACCCAACATATATCATCGACCATGGAGAGATGGACATTGATGACAGGGATATTTTTTAGGAGGTCCCAGTGGAGATCGAGGATCGATAGGAGACGGTCCTACGTGGGCAGCTGATTCCTGTAGTGTGCATTAGGTGGCAGCACAGGAACCTCCAGGAGAGCACTTGGGAGCGGGAGGCTCAGATGCGTGCTCAGTACCCTCATTTATTCCCCTAGTTTGTGATGTATCTTTACGGGGACGTAAAGCCCTGAGGTGGGAGTAATGTAAAGACCCATAAATTTCAAGTAAATTTTATTCTTAATTTCTTTGGGATTTTACGAGTACACAATTTCTGACGAAACCTGATTCGAGGCCCGGTGTGCCCTGAATCATTTCCCGAAGTTTAGCTCGGGTACTTTCAGTGAACGAATGAGCAGGTTTTCCTAACTTTTTAATCGGTGCTCGGAATCGAAATCCGAGGGCACCGATGAAATCGCAACACCGGTAATTTCTTAGGAACAACTTTTTCGAAGGTGCGTTTTCTCAGGAGGAGATGTTAAAAATGTGAGGAATAAAAATAAAATTGTTTACAAATTTATTTTTATTTCTTTAATTTGTGGTTTAACATCCATGAGAGAAAGTTGGGGTGGGACCCACTAAAAAGCCAACTCCTCTTGAGAGGATTAAAGAGTTATGTGGGGCCCACACGAGCCCCACCCCTTAAAATTCCCTTAACTTCTCTTCCGCATTAATGGTGCCAACTTATCTCTCCATTTATTATGAAAACTTAAGATTAATTAAGTTATTTAATATTTTGAATTTTAAAAGTGTTGGAAAAAGTAATAAAATAAGGAAAAAGCCTTATTTTATTTTTGTTTGCATAGTTTTGTTGAGAGAGGGAGAGTTCTACCATCGAAGAACTTTATCTTCCTCTTTGAAGAACGCGAAGAACGCTGACACACCGCTTCCTCCTCGGACGATCTCCGTCATCGTGTACGGGGCCTCATCCTGCGACTTCGTTTTCTGCAACACTCACCGGTCGTGAGCTCGTTATCGAGGAAGGGGTTTGTTTTACGTTCATGATTAATTTGGTGTTCATTGTTCAATAATTGGGCACCTATTATCAAATTAATGATAGGAGGTCGGACCACACAAACACGGCTGATCCTCTTCCCCTTTGTTGATGTTAACCGTTGTGGTTTGGAACGAAGGCGGCGCGATGCAACGACACCACGCGGGGATGGGGAATAACACTCTGTGAAGGAGCGTGGCGCCGTTGAGGCTGAAAGAAGCTGCGGCCGGAGTTGGGCCGCGACGCCGTCACGCCTTGCCAGAGTACCATGCAGGGCCGCTGTCGGGGCGGGCCGTGGTGGAGGGGCGCGGCGCCGTCGCGCGACGCCGGTTGGACAAGGGTCGTGGCCTTAGTCCGTGGCAGTTCATGGGAGGGCGGCCGGATCTACCAGCCGTAGGTACTCCAGGAAGGTGGGACCGTAGGGGTCCCACGGCGGCACCGACCAGCCAACAGGGCCGGCCGTTCGGGAAGTTCGGGGGTCGTAACCCGCGGCGGCAGACAAGGCGGGCCCCCTCTATGTGAGGGGCCACCGTTTCAATCGATGGGGAAGCGCGCCCCCCTTCCATGCCGCTCGGTCACGGAACGAGCACCCAGCCGAGCCGGGCCGCTCGCGCTGGGTCGGGCCGGCCTCGCTGTGCTGGGCCGCCCGCGCTGTGCCGGGCCGCCCGCGCTGGGATGGGCCATGCCTGCTGGGTCGGGCCGCGCCTGCTGGTCCGGGCCGCGCCCAAGGGGGCCGGACCTGGACCCGGGTCGGGTCGACCCGGTTTGGGACGACCCAGGGGTATCGGGCCGGGTCGGGTCGGGCCCGAACCCCCTGTTTTTCAGACAGAACTGTTCAAATGCCCATAACTTGGGCTATGGACCTCCGATCAATGCACCTTCAGTTGCGTAGCAATCCTTGGATTGAGACGGTACTTTAGATATATTAAACTAATGGTTTCAGAGAACTTCGTGTATGTACGGGTTGGTTCGAACACAAAACCAACTGGGCCTTCGGAGCATAAACGCTTATAACTTGAGCTCCGGACGTCCGATTGACATGCCATCGACTTTGTTGGATTCCTCTTAGTGAGATGGCTATTTTGGATTACTCTGCTCGAGGTTTGGACATAGTTGGAGTATGGTCGGGTTGGTTTTGACTTAAAAACCAACCGGGCCCCTGGGACTAAAAAGCCAATAACTCTCAGATCGGGCGTTCGATTGACGTGCTGTCTATCATGTTGAGTTCCTATTTTTGAGGCAGAACTTTGGGATACATCAAATCCAGACTACATTTCAGTTGATGTATCGACCCCCTTGGATCGTGGAGCGGACCCTCCCGGAATCGAGCATGCTGTGTGCGGGAACCATAGAGCTGGATGCGACTGCGATGACGCTGACGACGGTATTGGGATCCTCCATGGGTTCGGCAGCGACGACGACCATACTGGAATCCTCCGTGGGTTTGACGAGGATGACTACTATTCTTGTATCCTATGTGGGTCCGGCAGTACGTGACTACTATTCTTGTATCCTACCTGGGTCCAGCAGTATTTGACTCTGTACTTGTATCCTACGTGGGTCCGGCAGAGTAGCTGGTCTTGTATACTTTGTGGGTCCGACAACTTAGCTAGTCTTGTATCCTATGTGGGTCTGACAGCTTAGATGAATTAGTGGCTATATCTGATCATCTCTATCACCTTACAAAGAGTATACCAGTGTGAGAGGAGTCTTGACTTTCAATCATTAAATTTGATATGATTGTTTTGTTATCCTGTGTGGATTGTATTGTGCTATCCTATGTGGACTAGATCGAACTTGGGCTCGGATGTTGGAGCTGAACTGAAATTGATGACTTAGGTATATGTACGAGCATATACCTAAGTAGAGTTGGTTGTTACTTCGTGATTTTATCTTTCCTTTGTGGATTATCCTTCGTAGATTTTGGGAGACCTTCGGGGGTCTCGGGGTCCCTACTGAGTAGCATATACTCACCCCTACACGGGCTATGCCCGCACTACATTGTGTTGGATGCAGACGACGAACAACGCTGATCGAGGTAGGATCTCGTGGAGCTAGATGGTACCTGGAGGTGGATCACTGGACGAGACGTACATGGAGCGGAGGAGACTATCTGTACCCACCCTTCAGGTGGGATTTCCAGAGGATGACTCGGTGTTTCTTCTTTAATTTTATGCCGCAGTACTCTCTTTTCAGTTGTACTTTACTTTCAGTTGGGTTTAATTCTGGCCCATTTATTTTCCAGCACTCACCTTTGTACTCAGTTTACTTAGTGTTTACTTCTTCTTGCATACTCTGTGGTGTTTGTTATCTTACTTAAAGGAAATGCCTTCCATTATTTCGGGATTTACGCCTTTGGTGCTAGTCTCCAGCCCCTGGCCTATGGGGGGCGGGCTTGGGGTAGTCACGGCACGGGTCCCGAGGATGGGTCATGACAAAATGACTGAGAATTAAAAATATGTAAAAATGCATATGAAAAAAATAACCTTCATGTGGTGGTACACCTCACCAATTATCATCACATTTATGTTTAATGTAACTCCCATAAAAATTCTTCTTTTTATGCGAACCCAACTATTGAAATCAAAAGAATCCACACATCAGAATTCCGAAAAAGAAAACATGGAGAAAAATAAATCCACAAAGAGAATGAATCATCACTATACCTCATCTTGAACTATAGGAGAATGTAGTACATAATTACATTATCAATACATAACTAATAGATTTATATAATAAAAACAACACAGAAACATTAAATTAATTCATCTAGAAAACAAAAAATAAAATAAATTAAGAATAATGAGAAGAAACATTGAATAAAACCAATAAAACATACCACATAGAATAAATACATAAAGAGAATGAATCATAATTTATAAAATAAAATCATGTAATCATTAATACGTATCTGACAACATATTTCTAGTTGTTCCCTTGGTAGTCTCCACATTTACTACTGTTAATTCTTGGTGAAAATTTCAGCAATAAAGCCCTGTAAAATCATAATAATGTCAGTAATGTTAAAGTGAAATCTTATATTTAGAAAATAATGACAAGTATTTTAAGTAATGAAAAATTAATAAGAATGTTATAAAACCTAATCTCACTCAGTGAATCTGAAGTAGAAGCTGCAGACATAGAAATGTTCTATAATGAAAAACATTATAGGAGATGTAGGGGGTTTCATAGGGTTCCAAGGGAATGGATCACCGGGTATCCTGAAAATTGATGGAGAAATTAATAAAAATCTTAAATTTATGCTCTATGTTGCGGAAATAAGTTCATAGAAGAAATGAGATTGAAATGAAATATAGGTTATGTTACCAAAATTCTTCTAAGTAGTCAGCTGGAGCACAATGTTGGCATTGTTATGCGGGAACCGTACAATGATATGAGGGGATTGGAGAAGATGAACCATATTATAGGAAGATAAAAACTTGCAGTGGATGCTGGTGGTGGTTTTCGGGAAGAGAAGGATGAGGTGAGGCGAAGCGATACCTGGAACCTAGGTGAATTCATGGAATAGCGTGAGCATGTCGAGGTGGAGCAAATGGTGTCAGAGCAGGCGGAGGCAGAGCACGCAGAGGCGGAGCACGCGGAGGCGGAGCATGTGGAGGTGGAGCACGCAGAGACGGTGGTACCTGGAGGCGGAGGCGCGACTGTATAGGATGAACTCTGCGATTGAACGCAGTTATGACGAAACCCTAAGCGCGGACGAAGGAGGAGGTTAATAGAGCGACATGAATTCTAGCCCTCGAGTTCGGAGAATAAATTTCGGTAGGAAAGCCCGATAGTGTGGGGGTATTTGCGGGAGTAATTTTTTTATTAGGTGACGTGGGTGTTTGTGGAGGCGACATGTCAGGCTATAGGAACCCAGGTTTAGTATATATAGTGGATATTCTCAGGTTGAAGGGATTGATTTTGATGATCCATTTTCATCAGTTTCTAAACTATAAACCATTATTATATTTGTTTATATTATAATTCAAAGGCAATACAAGATTTTCTAAATGTATTTTCAGTCTAACTTTCATAATAAATGTCTAGAAGAGGAGGTTTATATTGAGTAACCTTGTGAACTATTTCTTGGTAAAGATGAGAAATATATGTGCAGGTTAAAAAGGGAGTATATGGGTTGAAATAGGACCCAAGAGATTGGTATTATTAGTTAGATACATGTTTTAAGAAATTAATATTTATAAATGGAATATTGGACCATGATATCTATATTAAAGATGACAATAAAGTATCAATCATTATAATTATATATATATGATATAATGTTTGATGAAGAAAAAATAAGCTTATTTTGAATAAGATTATATGGAGATAAATAATTTATTTTAAATAACTATATTAGGTTAAATGAGATACTTTTTGGGTTTAAAAATTATAAATAGGAAGATCACAATTATCTATCTCAAGAGAAGCATGATTAGAAAATTCTAAATAAGTTTGACATAGAGGATTCAAAACCAGTTTCTAAAACCATATCAATGAGAATAAAATTGGAAATGTATGTTTAAGGAAATGATATTGATCTAAAAGAGTTTAATAATCATATTGAATGTTTTTTGTACTTGATAACTTCTTTACTAGATATTGTATATGTTTTCATCCTTTATAATAGGGTTTAAAGTGAACAAAAAATGTCTTATTTAATGGATGGGAAAATAATTATCATATATATAATGGTAACTATAGATTATGGGTTGAAATATGATATTGAATGATGAATTGATATTTTTAGTAACATAGATATTGATTGGGCTAGTTGTGTTAATGATTGAAAATTCACATTAGGTAGATTTTTATCTCTAGGTGAAAGGTGTGTGTGTTGAAACACAAAGAGGCAATGTTTTGATTCTTTGATTACTACTGAATTAGCGTATATTACTATAACTCAAAACACCAGCCTATTGATTTGGATGAAAAATTGGATGGAAGACCTAATGGTGGAAGTGGTGCTTCCATAATTTCTGTGTTGTGATTATAAAAGTGCTAGTAATTTATCACGGAATTATGTTCAACATTAATTGTATATGAAAATTGATATCAAATATCACTTAATCAAAGAAATTTTGGAGGTAAATGAGTTGAAGTAAGAATTTATTCCTTCCATGTATAATATAATAAAACGTTTTCACCAAACCGTTACAAAAGGATGCATTTCAAAGATTAAGTTTGGAGAAGGGAGTTCATCATCCTTCCTCTAAAGTAGCATATATGGTTATTCAGTCACCTATCTAATAATTTTCTCAATATATTGTTTTTATTTGGGGATAATAAGAAAACAAAACTACCTTAATTTTTAATCCCTTAATGTAATTATAAAGGGGTGGGAAAATTATAGGATGAGTATCCAATTTATGCATTTTCCTTTTTCAGGGGGATAATATATTTAAAGAGAGTTTTTAGAAAGGGGTTAGCTATGATTTCATTATGTGGTGTGTGTTTATGAGTTTTTATGAACTGTTTTGATAGTTTTGTGAGAATTGATGTAGGAATGTTTTAATAGTAGGTTCAATGGAAAACTTTGTTAAGCAGAAGAATTATATGAACATATTTTTTTCAAGTAATATGAGAAGAGGTATTAAAAGATGATTTGAGTTTATATTTTTTCCATTGGTCTCATGTGGAACCTATAATTATGAAAGATTGAATGAAAACCATTTTTTATGAAAAATATGATGTAATTATTCAACTTTAATATTTTCTATAATATTTTAGCCCACATAGGATTAAAACTATGAAATGATGATTCATTTATACGTATATTGAGTTTGAATGTGATTTATGTTCCTTGGTTTCCATAAAAATACAAATGGGGAGTTTTTTGATCCTATGATTTTTTATAAGTTATTGAGAACTTGTAAGATATTATTGAGTCCAATTTTAAGCTAATGTTTTTTTGAATTGATTAATATTCTTCAAAAAATTTGTTTTACATCTAGAGAAATTTAATTGGTGATGCTTAATTGGATATGTTTATTATGTTGGATTTTTTTCAATGCATAATTCATATTCAAAATCCCATAAAATAAATTATACTATGTGATGTGAAGGCTTTGTGGAGGTTTTTAGGAGTTTGGAATAAGTTTAGAGGTGTTTAAAAGTATTCCGTAATTTTGTATTTGGAATATGAAATTTTTCTAAGTGCTCAAAAATTTGGAAGAGTCATCCTATGAATATGATATTAAAAATATGACAAATTAATTACCTTATAATAATAACTTGTTACTTCAAAAGAGAAACTGTTTACATAAGAAGAGTATTTGGTGACTTCGAAAGAGTAGTTCCAAACTTCAAAAGAGAAACTTTTGAGTTTATTAGAGTAAGCAATTAATTTGCAATACCCAAATAATTTTTGAAATTGAGGATTTTATTAAAGGATGGATATTATAGCTTTTTAGATAATAATTTTGAAGAATGAAATAAAATCATGTAATTTTATATGAATTAATCTTCGTCAAATAAAATATCAAAATAAGAGGTTATGATTCGAGCTGATATTTGATGGATTCACACCATAAATTGAAGTAAAAAATTAAATAAAGGCAAGGATACATGTACATATAGTGGTTATTTTTAAAATAATTAAATATAATGGTTTTCTTGGAGTATTATGAATAATTTTTTTATTATATTTGAGGAATATTTGAAAGAAAAGATCATAGTTCTAATTAGAGGAAATTTCCACTTAAACATAAAAAATTCATTATTTTGTGAAATCAATAGAATAATTTAGGAATATTTGACTTGATTTATGAAGAATAATGAGGATCATGGAAAATGTTTAGGCCCTTTATGGAAATATAATTCACTAATATTTAGTGAATAAAAAATAAGAAGAAAAATGGGGGATGTGTAGAGAATTTTTCAAATATCTAATAAGATAGAATAATTGTTATACTAATTAATTTAACATATTTTATATAGAATATATAGAACTAAAAGTAAAGAAGACTAATTTCTCAATTTCTTATGTATATGAAAAGGAATCGGAATAAGAACCAACTTGTATGAGTGAAATATGGGAAAAATAAGTTGTATAGTGAAAATATGGTTGAATTCTTAAGTGGTGGAAGAATTTATAGTTGTTGATTTTTTTTCAAATCATTATAGTTATGTGGGATGCGTAAAAACTTTTGGAAGACATGTAACATGAGTTTATTGTTAAAACATTCTCATTGTAATCCATAGGTTGATACTAGTGGGTAGGGAGATCGTGAGTGATTTAAAATAACATCAAGGACTGACCTTCTATTTTTGATTGGCGAACCTTGTAAATATACTATTCCTTGGTCAATGTGTGCATTTGTGTTTTTAATAATGACGTCATACCAATCTAAAATATGACGAGGGTTGTTTATAAGAGAAAACATAAAATAATTTTAAATCACTAATTCAAACCCTCTAAGAGATTTCACTATTCATTTCTATGGATTTTCAAAAATCCCCCTTTGAGCTTCCAAATCTAGATGTTTTTTTTTGTTTCTATATAAATTTTCACATAGAAACTCGTTGGAAATTTTTTTCTTTAAAAATTATTCATAAAAATAGACTCAATAAATATATATTCAAAATATATTCTTAGTATTATTTTTCTTCCCAAACCTGAAACAATTTATGCAACATCTATAAAACATCACCACACCCACACTTAAGGTCAACTAAGTTCATACAATTTACTCCTAGATTATGTTGGATAGGGGTTTTATGTTTTTAATATGGATACCAAACTAGGTTATTCAAGGATAATACGAGCTAAAAATTATGAAATATAAATGGTATGTCAGAATAAGAGTTGATTGTATACAAAGGGGTTTTAAACCAAAATAATTTCTTTAATCGTTTTAAACAAAATCACTTTAAATATATAAGGTTTTGAAAAAAAATCATATAATAGTTAATTAATAATTGTTTGGTTCACTCTATAAGTTATTTTATTGTGATGAAAATATCAAAAAATGGTCCAAAGGCCTAACAAGTAAGTGATATAATTTTTTTGACAATAATTCATTGCATGGGATCCAAAATGTAGTGGCCTTTTCTTGGATTTTCTAAAATTTCAAACCTAAAATGATGTATATTTTAACATTTGTTTATGTTTTTCCCTAGTTCAAATAATTTTACACACTCATATAGGCACTAAAAATTAAAAATCTATTCATTTTGAGCTTAAAAGTTTCATAAAACACAAAAAATGGAATGGAAACACATAAAAAAGAAAAAAAAAGAAAAAAAGAAAAAAGAAAAAAAGTAAAAATACGAAACAAAGAAAAAATTATAATCTAATAACGATTTTTCTTCCCATATGTACTTATTTTTTAAAATTTCATTATAGTAAAAAATTTCATATGTGAATTTAAAATCAAGAATAAAATAACTAAAAAAAATAAGTGCTAAGGAAGTATAAAAGTTATCCTCAAATTTATTTAGTATATTGGATGTGAATCTCCTTCCCTAGAGGATCTTAAAAACTCACCCTAAAAATATATATCTATGCCCATTTAATGTATATTGTGTATATTTCCATGGTTATTTAATCTACAAAACTCCAAATGGGAAAAATGTGTAAAAATAAAGGTCTAATGCCATTTAGAATAAAATATAACTGAAAAATTTATGAGTTTAGATTCAAATAGAAGCAATTTATCTCATTATTTAAAATATTTTTAGAAGATAAATTCATAATGAAAATATTTTTTTATCTTTTTATAACTTGGTGTTTCTAAAATAATTAGTTATTATTTATTCTGACCTCTATAAAAAATTAACTTTATTTTCCAACATCAAATAGATTCTTGTTAGAGGTTTTGATAGACCAAAATGTTATATATTGGTAAATAAAAATATTTACCATAAATTTTTTTAAAAGTGAAATTAAATTTAGATTTTTAAAATCAATCATATAAGACCAAATAACATAACCTAATATGAAACTTCAATCCTTTTTGTTCACATGGATATATTTCTCTAAAATATGCCTGATATCTCTATTGGAGAACTCAACTATTCCATTTTTTGAGGTTGAAATAGTGTAAAAACCCTATGATGAAATATATATTTTATCAAAAATATATTCTAAAGTTTTATTTAAAAAATAGCATCCATGATTCGTGATTATAGACTCTATTATCCCAAACCTTAAAGATGGGTTAAATCTTACAAATTTTGAAACCATTTTAGTATCATATGTTCTATTGGGAATATATTCTATCCATGTGGAAAGACAATAAAAAAAAAATTAAAAATTAATTGTGTTAAAAAGTATTTATATATGGTACCATGAAGTTTATACCCAAAAAAATACATCACAGAATAAGAGGGTTTTTTTGTCATTTCATCTATCTTGAAAAGTTTACCTTGAAATTGGTAGGTTTTATATGTTCTAAAAAATTCAAAATCATCCTTAAAAAGGGTAGTCCAAAATAAAATAGAATGAATAACTTTTATAGTGATTATTTTGGGTCCAAACTTACCACCATTACTCAATGTGTGGGGAAAATTAATCCCTAATTGAATTTCACAATTTGAAACTGATCTCTTTATTATTTAGACCAAAATAAATCTCCTCATAGTCATATTTCCAACCAAAAACAAAGCAGGATAAACAGCCACTGGACCAAAACACAAATCAGTGATGAATAAGAGGTATTCAACAATGATCGATAAAGATAATAATTTAAAATAATGAACATATCGTTGTCAAACCAAAAGATATTCAGAAACATACAAAGGAAAAAAATACCAACCATAGATCTGAAGATGAATAACAGAAGAATATGATCCACATTCAAAGTCCCTTGGATTCAACCCACCACACTCGACTTCTACGGCGCCCGACCACCCAAAACGAGTCGGGGTCTTCAGTCGAACACCTCTGGCCTTCTGAATTTCTCACTAGCCATCGGTCCCCATCGACTGAGCCTCGAACGCTCCATCTTCATCGATTCCTCCATCGAGAAGAAATTCGGCCTCCTAGAGATGAAGCTCCCTCTTGCTGAACCCTCAATTTTGTCCTCTCTATAGTTGAAACCCATATCTAAGACTCTTTATTATTTAGTCCCTTATAAGATTCTATAAATAAGGATTGTCACTAATATACTTTGAAGATTCACTCACTATCTTGAAACCCTATTTCTTTGAAATCAAATGGGGAAATTAATTGATACCTAATTAGTTAATAAGATTAATAAACCATGGTATAATACTCTCAACAACATGCAATTCTTTATCAGGAATGGTCTCCTTGATTAGTGGACTCCCTTGAAGTTTATCAATCAAAATAATGGGTAGTCGAATTAAATATCAAGACACTAGATTCTCACTAACCTTCTTATCTCTTATTTAAATATCAAATTCTTGAATAAAAAATATCATTCTTTTATTCACTTCTTTGTATCATGTTTTTTTCGTTAAAAATGTGTTTGCAAAATAGATAGTGAAAACCTTTAATTTGGAAGCTAGAAAGTAACATCTATATTTTTATAAAGCAAAAAATGGGTATAAATTCCTTCATAGTGGTTTTTAGCTAGCTTATTCCTAATCTATAGCCATTGATTCATAATATGTGACAAAAGAAATATTTTATCTTTTTGAATCCTAACATACACTAAGGAAAAGTATGATGCATAAATAAACAATTAAAATGGAGAATTACATATAAGTAGTTAGATAATGGGCAGGGATACTAATTTATGTTTTATCCCCCTAAATAATGGTTTACAAAACTTATTAAAGACAAATTGATATTCTTTGTTTGTGTAATATTGATAAATACTACTCTAAATTTGGGTATATCTAGCACTATCTTAAAGAAGTGATAAAGCTCCCCTTTATAAGTGCTAGAAAAAAGTGTTGATAAAGGACCCCATTATCAGTGTTACAAAAAAGCACAGATAAAGGTTCCCATTTATTATAACTAACAAAAAATAATTGGTAAAGGAGGGCCTTTATCAGTGATTTTTTAGCACTGATAAATGCCCCATTTGTCAGAATTTTTTCTAGTGATAGTAAAGGGGTGGAAATATAAGTGCAAAAAAATTGATTATAAAGTCCCCCCATTTATCAGTGTTTTGTTACTAGCACTGATAACGACCCCCCATTAATGAGTGTTATTAAAAAAGACCTGATAAATGGGGACCTTTATCAGCACTTTTTTACTAGCAATGATAATGATACAAGTTCAAAAAAAGTATAAATCATGAAAAATAATATATTAAAATATAAATATATTTATAAAGATATATATAATAGATTTTATTAAATATAATATAAGTAAGGATAAATAAGAATTTAGACATAATTTATAATATATTTAGTCAAAATGGATTATAAAATAATCTAAAAATAATTTTAATTAATAAATTTCTAATTGTTATCAGTTAATAGTCATTTAATAACAATTGGATGACATAAAAAATCAATAAACTAATGAATGATCAAAGATAAGTTGAAAGTACGACTTGAACATGAAATGGACATAACTTTTGATCGTGGTGTCCATTTGAGCTCTACCACATATAAAAATCAAATCCAAAAAAGATATATATATCATGCAAACTAGGTGGGGCCTTGGTCACTATTTTCTTCTTGTTAAGAAGGCCTAGAATTCCTCCAAAATTGAGTTTTTAGTTGGGATACCGTAATTTTTTAATATTCGAGAGTATTTTAGCTTCTTTTAAGTGATTCTTATTTTCCTTTTTCAGTAGAGAAAGAATTTATTCTCAAGGACTACATTCATATAGATATTATAGTTTTGAAATATTATCATTTTTATATTGTATTTTTATTTATAATTAAATATATGCATATTTTAGTATATTTAATTATAATAAATCAGTTATATAAATAAATATTTACATAAAAATATACTTTAAAATATATAAACCAAATGGAGATAAATATTTATAATTCATTTTATTTAAAATAAAAAGTACCCATTTTATTTACCATATAAAAATTCGTTAATATGTACATGTATATACCTATACAAGTAATGTTTATATATAAAAATGTGTGTGTGTGTCAATAAACAAATATATATTTATATGTATATTATAATATATTTAAATATATATATATATATATATATGAATATATGTGTAAATATTTGTATGTTTATGTGAGAAATATAAATGTGTAACTGTGTGTGTAAATATATGTGTGCATGTGTATCAATATTATATATATACATCATATATACATTTATTTTTATAAATAAATCATTATTATTTAAAATAGTATATAAATTTTTTTTACCATAAATATTTATAAAAACATTATAAAAATTTATATGTAAATATACAATTATATGTTAATATGTATAAATATATATATGTATATATATATATATCTGTGTGTGTGTTTGTAATGTATAAAATTTGTATCTAAATATACAATATATAGGGAGATTATAAAAATGTATTTAAAAAAATATCCAACCATTTTTTACATTATAAAAATATATGAATACACACACACACACAGATATATATATATATATATAATGTTTATATATACATATGTGTGTGTGTTAATAAATGGATATATATTTGAATTTATATTCTAATATATGTAAATGAAAATTAATATATATTATATTTAAATATATATATATATATATATATAATGTTCTTAGGAGTATAATTACACTTAAAAACACACACACCTCACACATAGGCCGAAAAGGGAGGCCATAGCCCCCCTAATGGACAACCCACCCATCAAACCTTATTTATTCAGTACATGGCATGTTGGCCTAGTGGGAATGAACCCCATTACATGGATCATAGGCCCAGTGGGCATGAAATCCCATCACATAGCCCTAAAGGCCCAATATTTTAACCCGAAGGCCTTCTGGTGAATAGTGATTCTATAGTACCTGAGCTGCTACAGTACTTGGGCATGTGTCGGGGGGTGGACGAGAGGCTATAATTGAAAAAACATTGAAAAAGGACCATTATGAGAACTAAAAAAGGGGTGGGTGTGGCAAATCAGGTTACAGGTGGGGTGGGGGTTAGTGGGTAAAAAAAATGACAAAGAGGGGGAAAGTTATGATAAGGGGGTGATGAAGAACTCTAAAAAAATCTTCCCCTTTTATTAGTGATTAAAAAAATAACTGAAAAAGGGTCCCTTTATTAGTAATTTTTATGCACTATTAAAGGGGGCTTTATCTATGCATTTTCAAGCTATGATAAAAGGGGCCTTTATTAATGCTTTTTTAGTGTTGATAAAAGGATGATTTTGACATTACTTAGATTAAAAGTTATTTTGTAGCACTTTTAAATCCAATATTTAGCACTGTTAAAAGAATGAAATATAATAATAAAATTAAAATATGTTTTTATGAAATGTTTTTTGAAACTTCTATAAAATCTAGCATAGCCAAGATTTTTTTTATATCCCTCATTTTTTTGGGAATAATAGTGAATTGTGTTGATCAAATTGTATTCCCTCTTTAGACATGACATGAGTTAACACAATCCCTCTTTGTACCATAATGTATCATTTCTCATAATTAAGAACAATGTTTTTATCAATGCATGTTTTGAGAATAATATAAAAACTCTTTAGATTTTGAAATCATCTTTGAAAACATCTATAAAATCTTTTAAAAATTTATAAAAGATACATATCATATAACTTTGAAATGTTACAAGAGCATTACACTAACAAAAATAAATTCTTATATAGGTAAAATTTCTAAAGAGACAAGTTAAAGTGATTTTTTATTTATCATCAGGTTCTATTTAAATTTTAAAGTAACATGAAAACCTATGTAGAAAATATTAATGGGCCTATCCTAAAATCCTTTCACGAAATTGGTCATGAAATAGTAAATGAAAGTGATCCTTCCTAGCCACATGGTTGAGATTTTTATAATCAAGACTCACTCTCCATTTTTTATAGTATAATATTAATGTTTTCTCTAAAATAATTCTTTGAAATAATAAAACCCCATTTTTTTTATGAAAAACGTGGATACGAATTACCCATTGGATTTCAAAAATTAGAAAAATGAATCAATCATCCATTGAGTTGGTCAATTACTTTTAAAAAAATTCAATTTTTTTGGGTTTATATCTCTTTGAAATTAACTTATAGGATTAACATTATCTTCCAACAAGATTCTATGCATGAAAATTTAAGGACTAGTTCTAGTCAAATTATTTAAGGTCCAACCTATGACTTTATTATTTTCTCTTAAGAATGTTAATAGTTTACACTCTTGTTATGTTGAATTTCTTTTATCAATGTCATGTAAAATTTTTCATTCTCAACTAATAAATAATATTTGAGGTTCCCAAGTAATGGTTTTGATTTTAAATCAAGTGAGTAGTATTCACTTGAAAATAATGGTTTTATGAGATTAATAAAAATTAATCCAACTCTTAAAGAGTTCCAAAAAATAAAAAGATTTTAAAATTTTATCAGGGAAGATAACGATTATATTTTTTAGTCTTTTCATAGTGTTGTGTCGATTCTAGGATATATCATGTCAACTAGAATTTCCTTCAAAGATCATTTCCATGAAAAATATTTTCCATGTTTCTCAACTCAGAATTACTTGGGATTTGGTATAATAATATCTAGCTTGAGAGTGATACATCCAATGTGGAGCATCTTATATTTAATGATGACTGGAGTGAGAATGTGTTGTAAGGGAAATTGATTCCTATCATTCATGTTAAGTGTTATCATGAGAATCTCCAAAATAAAACTTATGAGAAGGAGGATGAAATAAAGAGTCAATGGATAAGATTTTTTAGATGAATCTTCCTCGATAAGAGAAGCCCAATGGCTGGGAGGTTGTAATTATTTTGACCTTTTCGGTTATTTTTTTCTTTAGTTTTTGTCCATCCTATTTATCATTGATTGTTTTTATAGGATGGTATAGAATTAGAGGGTAATTGGTGAAAATAATATAGGAGGGGGAAATAGACCCTAAGAAATAGAAAATACCATTTACCGAGTGGTCTCGTAATGGGTACACAATGAAAGTAGTAGTATTGCAGCACTAATAGGTTCCTACTGAACCTATACAGGGTACTCGATTCCATTATAGTTTTTTAATAACAGGGTTAATTTCTTATTTTTACCGAAAAACATAAATTCTAAAACAACCAAACTCAGATTCATTCATAATTTTCATCCCTAACACTCTTCTCTCAATATATCTCTATCCCCCACTCTTTCTTAGAATATCCTACCTCAACAGTTTACTAATAAGCCATTTATTGATCATAAATATTCATATAGTGGTATAACTTTGAATATACTCCAATCTTCTTATTCCTATTATTTATTCAGGTCAATAAATATAATCCCATATTCTATATATCTAGGTATTATTGAACTTGTCTGATATATTTGTTTCCTTTAGATATTGTTTTTTATACCCAATTAACTATTTTTAGTGATAATAACCTAGAACTAATTTCCAAATCATTCTAGTTGGGTGTATAAATAATGTGGTCAAATATTCTTCTTCCTATAGACTTCAAGGAATGCACTACAATTATTTTTTAGGTGAACTCATCAGTCTTCTCATTGTCATATATTAATATCTTGAAAATAGTTTGGGGATGAGTGAACCCAATTAAAATCAAGTAATATAAATTAATAAATGTTTCTAGAGATTTTTATAGAAAAAATAATGAATTATTTGGTTGAATATGATTATTTTTCCATGATAGTATGTATGGATCATAATTTTCATGCCTTATGTTCTACTTATATGTTTTCGTGATATGATTAATTCTTTATTTATGTTTTAATAGATATGAAGATGCTATAATTTCATATATATTTACATCTATAGTATTTTTAAGTGTTCTTATATATAATTTAAAATGACTTTCCCATAGAACATGTAGTATATTTTTTTATTTGATTAGTTTCCCATATTAGAATATATGTATTATTGTATATGATATTGAGAAGGAACTTATGTGTTGATGAATAATTGCGATGTATATGGATGTGATCACAATTTCTAGACTTTTGGTATTCCCTTTCCCCTACTCTAAAAGGGATGGGCTATAAAATCGTCCTGATATATTATTCATGTTTCCCTTTCACATGATGGGATGGGATACTAGGGACCTAATTAGAGTTTCAAAAAAAAAACACACGCAAATATATATATATATATATAGTTATATTTGTGTGTGTGTGTTTGTTTATAGGTTTTGCAATGCCTCCCATTAAAGATGGATCCAATACATCACCTCACATCCCGGGTTAACCCTGAAGTAGGTTTTTTGGTATGGAATTTCCCTATGTTTGAAGTTATTTTATAAAGATAATATTCTCACTATTCATATTTTATAGATAATTTTTTTTGTTCTATGTATTTTACTAGCCTTTAATTTTTTCCATGTGAATACTAGTTTTTTCTGGTAGTTAAGAAATGGGGTGGAGACCTCTTATGAGGTATTGATATACTCATGCCACGTACATATCCTAATAGTTTAAGTATAGATATTTTTGTACATGACTTGAATAAGGGAAATTCCCCGGATCATGGGAGATAGTCCCATGGGGATTCAAGAACTTTACATAAGTATTTTGGACCTTTTAATGAACTCATAAATCAAACATAGTGGAGTTACCCTAAGGAAGTTCTGATAGTGTTTCCAAACATGGGAACTCTATAATTTGGAAACATAGTAATTTTTTGGATGAAACTTATGTTAAAATATAGTTTTAATTTAATTTCAAATCCATTTTTATAATTTTTACATATTTTTTATTATAGATGTTGGGAATTCATATTCATGTAGTGTTTGTGCTACTCTCTATCCAGATATCCTAACGAATACGTACTCCATTTGGTGGATGTCTATGATATGGTCAATTAAGTCTATCAACCCCAAGGTTCATTAAAAAATTTCAACTTGACCCACTATTAAAAAATTGAATTTTTAAGTAACCCTCAATGAGGGGAACCCGTATCCTAAATATGCCGTAGTCATCCTTTAATTATTACTAATAGATAATATATTTCCATCTTTTTTTAATTTTTATTTCAATGAATTAATCCCCAAAATTATTTTATGTTGCGGGGAATTGAATCATTTCTAGTTTTTTGAGATGTTTTTGAATTTATTTTCTAAATAAACTAATTTATTATTTTAATGTTTTTTAATTATTTAAGTAATTATTTAGGAAATACAAGATTTTATTTCGTTCTTTTTCATTTTTAGAAAATATTCATTTTGAACATGAATGAGTAAAATTTCAGATATGTATTATGGTACATAAAATAATTTTCTATTATGAATTTGATACTTAATATTATTTACTTTGGAGAATTTTAAGATGTGTTGAAGAAGATGAAAAAATTGTCAAAGTGTTGGATGCATAAATTTTTTAGCAGAAGTAATGTTGATTCATAATATATTCTCCCTAGCTAAAGGGAGTCATATCATTTCCTTCTTTTCCAAATTTGTGGTTTAAATATGTGTAATATATTTTTGCATAGTCTTGTAGTATGAATAAGTTTTTTGGATAAAAAATAACTAAAAATCTGGTTAAGTCTCATATATTAAGTATCACATAAGATATTCAATATCTTACCTTTGGTGTTTGTTTAGAGGTGGTTGGGTATGTTTTTATACATTGAAATTTTTTATCATTACTGATCAGGTATTTTTAAATGAGTTTTGTGAATCTAAATGATACTACTATAATAAAATATCACTCTCTATGAAAAAATAGTCATTCCATAAAGGGATCATATGTATCGAGATAGATAAATTCTTAGGAATCATGGCCACAACCAGTACCCCTTGTGTTTCTATTCAATTAAAATCTTACAGCTATATTTGATGACTTATCAAATTAAAATAGGAATGATTAGGAGGTTTTGATTCATTAGAAAATTTCAAATCACAATAAATGTGTGTTTCCACTAAGAAGAAAATGAATAATAGGATCACTGTATGTGTGAAGGTTCCCCATGATTGAATTAAACCCTCCTTACATTTTAAAATTATTTTCCCCTCCACTATGATAAATAAATACATCCCATAAATGGACTAAAAAATAAGTTCAATAATCACAAACATGAGAGTAGTATAAAATTTAACTTGGGTAGAAAGTAATAGAAAGGAATAGAGTCTATGACTATTTTATCCTTGTTTAGCTAAATGACTTTGAAAGTTGTGAGAAGTGGAGACCTATGGGAGACATCTTCTAAGTCTCAAAATTTATTTCTTGTATCCTATTTTTTTTAAATTTTCATTATAGACTATGACAACCCTGCTTTTTATTACAACTTAAACATGCTTTATTACATAAAACTTCACTTGATACAACAAAGAAGATCGAGAGGTTTAGTGTATTTGGGGCTTAGGATCATTACATAAAAACTTTAAACTTGAAATACAACATCCTTATTGAAAACTTCCTTTACATGACCACTACATTCCTTCGTACTTAGCATTGCATGGGATAACCTGAGGACATGCATAAGAAAAGGGTGAGCTATAAAGCCCAGTAAGGGAGTACACAATGAATAACATGAGGAGTACAATACATGTTAGGCAATAGTCATATCAATATAGCATAAGAGAGACATGAACATAAAGGCATGATAAAGCATGATAATCATAACATGGAAATGTGGCAACAACACTTAACATTGAATTAGCATGAGCCAAGGCTCATTGCACATGGAGCATGAGTAAACCCTCATTGCACTTGAAGCACGAGTAAACCCTCGTTGCACTTGAATTAGCATGAGTAAACACTCATTGCACATGAAGTATCACGATACTATACTTTACCCAATGCATTGGAGCGCTATCAGGGCGCACCCTTCTTAAACATTTCATTTCATGCATAAGTGTGCCACATGGATCATAAAACATGGATTCATAAAACATAATCATTTCTTCCACGATAAAAGAATGTGGAATTCATACATGAAACTTTACAATCAATATGTATATGTGCATAAAGGTGAATACCCTTGATGGAGAAATGGGCATGGTATTCACTACACAAAGACATTGGCTTAGAAAATCGGTGCGATTTTGGCAGCGTAACGGCGTGACATAAGAATTCATAAAAAAGGTTGATGAGAGAGAAAGGGGTTCCTCATCATATTTACATGTAATGGACAGTAAGGAGATCATATAGATACATGTCCCAACAATTGAAAAGGAATTTATATTCATGATACAAAAGTATTGCTTGAATATAAAAGAGGAGAAAAAGGTTCCTTTCGGAATTTCGGCATAGTAACGGGTGTACATGGGAGGCATTTAATGAGAGAGAAAGGGGTCTCCCATCATTCAAACAATAAGAGGGCAGTATGGGAGAGGTTCGAAACCATACCCCAACATTCATAAATGAAATTAAAAGGGCAATACAACTTAAAGAAAATTGACAAAAAATGAGAAAGGAAGAAAAACCCTTACTTGGAAGTGTGCTTCCAAAGGCTAGAGAGAGGCTTGTGAGAGGCTTCTTGG
The DNA here is from genome assembly GCA_963277665.1 of Viscum album. Taxonomy (NCBI): domain Eukaryota; kingdom Viridiplantae; phylum Streptophyta; class Magnoliopsida; order Santalales; family Viscaceae; genus Viscum; species Viscum album. The sequence continues at coordinate 1,581,898,453 of OY728141.1, read as the reverse complement.
GAGCTTGGGGCACCTTGAGAGGATTATAGAGAGAGTAGGTCAGAGGTTGGACGATCTTCAAAGGCTTTGAGTGAGGAGGAAGTGGGAGCTTGGGTGGGTTTATATAGGAAAGGTGAGAGAATTCTTTATTATTTAGGTTTGGGACCCCTTATATTAAAATAATCCAAACCACAAACCATCCCATGGTATTTGCCCATGGTTTCTGGAAAAGGAAAGAGGAAAACGATATTTTAAAAGTCCAAGGTCCGAACTTATTAAAAAAATAGGGTTTCTTATGTGGAGGTGAGTCACACTCCCATGGAAATTAATTTAAAAAGGCAAAGTGTTGAATAAGTCTTGAGGGCTCCATTAATGCTTTGAAAAGTGAGTCAAACAAACCCAAAACCTCATTATTTTAATGATAAAACATATATTGGCCGAACATAAGGATTATGGTATTTTATTACATCACCATTGGGTCATTATGATGTCATAAAACACATTATATATTTAAATGGTATTTAATTTTTACCCAAAAATTTGACTGTCTCAGAAAATTATGAAAAATTCACCGTTGGATAATTTAGACGTCCTGATTCCAAAAATAATATTTATTTTATCTAAATAATTTTCTAAATATGTGAATTTTCACTTTTAAAATAAAAACCGACATTTATAAAAAATTCACGGGTTTTGACAGAAATGGCTTTCAAACCTTAATAAAAATTTTAATTGCATTCATAAAATTATAAGATCATTTATATTTAATAAAAATTAAATTAATATTAATAATAATATTTTATTAAAATATTATTTAATTCAAAAATCCTTTAATTTAATAAAATATAATTCTTAATTAAATAATAACTAAAAACACCATTTGTACTTTAAAAACTAATTACAATGTATCAAAAATGACTAGAAATTATATTCATTATTATATACAAAAAATAATGTACATGAACATGGTTCTACTTATTTGTTACATAACCCCTTAAAATAGCCGCATAAGACCTAAGGGTAAGGTGTGCGATGGTGACAGACTCTTGGGGTTGCTCGGATAACATTGCTCGAGTGGTAATCTCTATCAACTTCCATTTTTCCCGTAGACGATCACGTTCGAGCTTGACTTGATGAAGCTCAGCTTGGACTTGGTCAAGGGCAAAGCCCAAAGACGCCACCTCTTTTCCGAGCTCCGACAAATGGGCTTCGTAAGGGGCAATTCTACTGGATGAGGCCATCGCTTCCTTTGTCTGAGTAGAAAATTGGTTCGTTAAAGCCTTATATTTAAACTACCCAGATGATCACTGTTCAACGGCTATAAAAGTAACGGTCACAAATCTTAACGTTAAACTAAAGAAGTTGACATCTTATAAAAACATAAAGAAACATTTAACTGGATCAAGAGGGATTTTCCATTAATGAAATTTTGGGTCGTTACAACATTCCCCCCTTAAGAAATTTCGCCCTCGAAATTTTCCTTTTCCCACACTAAAACAAATGTGGGTAACTTAGCTTCACCATATCCTCCGACTCCCAAGTTGCTTCTTCAAACTTGTGGTTTCTCCAAAACACCTTGACGAGGGGCATTGTCTTATTTCGTAGAACTTTTTCTCTACGATCTAAGATCTACACTGGTTGCTCCTCATAAGAAATATTGTCTTCTAATTGTACCACCTCGGAAGAGAGTACATGTGAAGGGTCTGGTATGTACTTCCTTAAGAGGGATACATGGAAGACATCATGCACCTTGGCCATAGTAGGTGGAAGTTCTAGTCGATAGGCCACAGCCCCAACACGATCAAGAATCTCGAAGGGGCCGATGTACCTTGGACTTAACTTCCCTTTCTTTCCAAACCTCATGACCTTCTTCCACGGAGATATGCGTAAAAACACCATGTCTCCGACTTTAAACTCAAGGTCTCGTCGACGATTATCTGCATAACTCTTCTGTCGACTTTGGGATGCCTTGATATGCTGCTGAATGGTTTTCACCTTCTCCACCATTTCTTCGACCATTTCTGGTCCAAGCAGCTTACGTTCACCGACCTCATCCCAACATGCCGGTGTTCTACACCTTTTCCCATACAGGGCTTCATATGGTGCCATTTGGATGCTCGAGTGGAAACTATTATTATAAGAGAACTCAACTAGAGGAAGATGTTGATCCCATCCTCCTTTAAAGTCCATTGAGCACGCTCTCAACATATCCTCAAGTGCTTGGATAGTCCGCTCGGATTGGCCATCAGTTTGAGGATGATAGGCCGTACTGAAGTTCAGTTCAGTATTCAGAGCATGTTGAAGACTCTTCCAAAACTTAGAGGTAAATCTTGGATCTCGGTCAGACACAATAGATAGTGGTACTCCATGCAACCGTACCACTTCCCTGATATATATCCGTGCCAGTTGATCCAAGGAGAAATCCTCTCGAATAGCAATGAAGTGTGCAGTCTTTGTAAGATGATCCACAATAACCCAGATTGCATTGTTGCTTTTGGATGTCCTTGGAAGTCCAGTGACGAAGTCCATGGTGATGTTCTCCCATTTCCATTCTGGTATGGGCAATGGTTGCATCATCCCCTTAGACTTCTGCCTCTCTGCCTTCACTTGCTGACACACCAGGCACTTTGATGTATATTCGGCGATCTCCTTCTTCATACTATCCCACCAAAAGTTTTCTTAGAGATCTCGATACATCTTTGTGCTCCCTAGGTGAATAGAGAAATTTGAACTATGTGCATCATCCAAAAGTTCCTTCTTCAGCTCCGAACTTGATGGGACACATAGTCTTTTCCCAAACCGCACAATTCCTTCTTCATTAACATTAAACTCTGAGGATTTTCCCTTTTTGATAGCTTCCACTTTTTCTTGGATTCTCGCATCATCATTTTGAGCATCCTTTAACCTTTCCAAAAGATATGGTTGAGCAATCATTTGTGAAAGGATTGATGATGTTCCCTTCTTTATGATTCCCACGTCCATCTTCATCAAGTCTAAGAAGATTGGATCCTTCTCAATTCTCATCATTGATAGAATTGCTAGATCCTTTCTACTTAGGGCATCCGCCACCTTGTTCGCCTTCCCAGGGTGGTAATGTATTGAACAGTCATAATCCTTTATGAGCTCTATCCATCTTCTCTGGCGCATATTAAGATCTTTCTGTGTGAATATATATTTAAGACTCTTGTGGTCAGTATATATCTCACATTTCTCTCCATAGAGATAATGCCGCCAGATTTTCAAGGCAAAGATCACCGCCGCCAACTCTAGATCATGCGTTGGATAGTTTCTCTCATGGATTTTCAACTGTCTTGAGGCATAGGATATCACTTTATCATTCTGCATCAGCACACATCCTAAGCCCTTCTTCGAAGCATCACTGAATACCACAAAAAGCTCCCCACTTGTGGGTAAAGTGAGCACAGGTGCAGTGATAAGCCTCCTTTTCAACTCCTTGAAGCTTTCTTCGCATTCATCACTCCAAGCAAACTTTACTCCCTTTCGAGTTAGCTTGGTAAGAGGGTTGGACAATCGTGAGAAGTTTCTCACAAATCGTCGATAATATCCAGCTAACCCCAAGAAGCTACGGATATCAGTTACCGATGTTGGCCTCGGCCATCCCTCAATTGCATCTGTTTTGGAGGGGTCCACAGATATCCCATTGCTTGTGATGATATGGCCCAAGAATGAGACCTCCTTCAACCAGAACTCACACGTGCTGTACTTGGCATAGAGCTTCTCCTTGCGCAAAGTCTCCAGTACAGTTCTTAAATGCTCCTCATGGTCCTCCTTGGTTTTGGAGTATATTAGAATATCATCTATAAAGACTACCACAAATTTATCTAGGTAATCTCTAAAGACTCTATTCATCAAGTCCATGAATATTGCTGGAGCATTGGTGAGTCCAAAAGGCATTACTATGAATTCATAGTGCCCGTACCTTGTACGAAAAGCAGTCTTGGGGATATCTTCCTTCTTCACCCTTACTTGATAATATCCCGACCGCAAGTCGACCTTCGATAAGTATTGTGCTCCACGCAGCTGATCAAACAAGTCATCGATTCTTGGGAGAGGATACTTGTTCTTTATTGTGATTTTGTTAAGTTCACGACAATCGATGCAAAGCCGCATTGACCCATCCTTCTTCTTGACGAAGAGGACTGGTGCACCCCATGGTGATGCACTTGGGCGTATAAACCCTTTATCCAGATTCTCCTGTAGTTGTTTCTTCAGTTCTTCAAGCTCAACCACATCCATTCTATATGGAGTCTTGGATATTGGTAGTGCCCCAGGTATAAGTTCAATTGAGAACTCAACATCTCTTCTTGGAGGAAGATCAGGAAGATCCTCGGGAAATACTTCAGCGAATTCCCTCACAATAGGCATTTCTTCAAGGGTGGTTTCTTCCTTGGACTCAATCATCTGAGCCAGATATGCGTACTCATAAGGCAGTAATATCCATGCTTGAGATGATGGAGCTAAAGGATATTCATCTTCCTCCTGACACTTGTAAAGAATCGGGGGTCGATTCTCCATATGGAGTGTGATTTCCCTCTCCCTACAATTTATGTTGGCTTTATATAAGGAAAGCCAATCCATGCCAAGAATTGCATCAAATTCCACCAAAGGGAGTATGACGAGGTTCGCCGGGAAATTCAATCCACAGATTATAACAGGGGAGGACTTATACTCATGGGATGCAATGATTGCCCCATTTGCCGTACTCACTGACATCTTTACTTCCATGATTTGTGGTGGTGCAGGGATTGTTCTACTAAACTTTTGAGATATAAAATAATGCGTAGAACCTGAATCAAAATGTACGTTCGCTATTCTTGAATGAATAACTAGCGTACCTGTCACCACTTTGTTGTCGGGGTTCACTTCGGCAGAAGTGATGGAAAAAGCTCTTCCTTGCTGTCTTGGAGGTTGTTGATTGCCTCCGATAACCCTTGGATTAGGGCACTGATTCGCAAAATGACCCGGTTCTTTGCATTTGAAGCATTGAACAACACGTTGAGGTTCGAACGGAGCGTTCCTCCCCTCCGTCGCAGCCGCGGGTCCTTCTTGCTGACATTTAACAGCTAGGTGCCCTTCTCTTCCACACTTGAAGCATTTTCTTGTCCCCCTAAGGCAATTTTCAGGGTGCTTCTTTCCACACTTTTGGCAAGTGGGCTGCTGGAATTTCTTAGCGCTGTTGGATTTATCCATCGGACCACCAGCATTGAAGTCCACCTTACGCTTCTTGTCCCCATGATACCCCTGTGATTCTCCGATCTCCATTTCAACCTTGAGGGCACATCGGACAATTTCCTCATAGCTGTCGAAGTCACGGATCGCTAATTCTTTCCGCAAGCTAGGCTTCAGCCCACCAAAGAAGCGGTCAACCTTGCATTCGGGGGTAACGACAAAGCCGGAAGCGTATCGTGCAAGCCTTGTGAAGTTTGCCTCGTACGCTCCCACATATTCCTCATCTTTCTGCTTGAGGGAAAGGAAGTCCCTTTCCATCTTAAGACGGAGGGTGCGCGGAAAATATTTATCGAAAAACATCTTCCAGAATTCCTTCCATTCCAAAGCCTCGATCTCCTCCTCAGGCTTCGTATTTTTGATCAACGTCCACCATTGATCAGCTTCACCCTCCATACGATAAGCCGCCAGGAGAACCTTCTCTTTTTCAGAGCATTGGAGGATGGCGAATATCTTCTCAATGGAGTTGATCCATTGTTCAGCGATCATGGGATCAGATGATCCACTAAAAGTAGGAGGCCTTTGTCTCATGAAGCTTTCAATAGCGACTTGTTCTTTCTTGGGGGGGGGGGGGTTGAACGTTCCTCTTGACCAGTGTTTCTATTCAAAACTTGAGTTAGCTGAGAGAGAAGCGTGACAAAGTTCGCGATTCCCGCTCCCATTGGATTGGGCATCTCATAAGTACAATCATCACACTGATCTTCACAACGGTTGTTAGCCCGAGTTCTCCTATTACCGGCCATTGGCTGGAATAAAAGGAAAGTTAGGGGTAACAAATAAAGGGTAATCCAAAGACAAAAGTTGATGACTTATAAATAAACTTTAATCTCTTTAACTCATGAGTCTATAGGATTCAATCCAGGCTTTTCATGATCATCCTTCTAAAATATATTCTTAGGGGCATTTTTTCCTTAATAAGGGTTCATACTAAGATTGTGAATTTATCAAAACATATCCCCCGGGAGTGTCGTAACCAAGAGTGCAGCAAGGCCCGTTGTTGTGCACCAGTTCCCGTTCGAGTCTAGCTCAAAGCGGTGTTTTCGGGTTTTACCCCTAGGATACATCTGTGCCAGAGCCGCCTCTACCTGCTCGTATCCAGACAGGGATGTATTTGTTTGATAAACCACTTACTTAGTATTTACCAAAACTTAGGGATGTTTTTATTATGATTAGTCTTGTATCTAAGGCTTTACTAGGGTTTCCTAATCCCAAAAATAACTAAACCTATCCTCTGATACCAACTATGACAACCCTGCTTTTTATTACAACTTAAACATGCTTTATTACATAAAACTTCACTTGATACAACAAAGAAGATCGAGAGGTTTAGTGTCTTTGAGGCTTAGAATCATTACATAAAAACTTTAAACTTGAAATACAACATCCTTATTGAAAACTTCCTTTACATGACCACTACATTCCTTCGTACTTAGCATTGCATGGGATAACCTGAGGACATGCATAAGAAAAGGGTGAGCTATAAAGCCCAGTAAGGGAGTACACAATGAATAACATGAGGAGTACAATACATGTTAGGAAATAGTCATATCAATAGAGCATAAGAGGGACATGAACATAAAGGCATGATAAAGCATGATAACCATAACATGGAAATGTGGCAACAACACTTAACATTGAATTAGCATGAGCCAAGGCTCATTGCACATGGAGCATGAGTAAACCCTCATTGCACTTGAAGCACGAGTAAACCCTCATTGCACTTGAATTAGCATGAGTAAACACTCATTGCACATGAATTATCACGATACTATACTTTACCCAATGCATTGGAGCGCTATCAGGGCGCACCCTTCTTAAACATTTCATTTCATGCATAAGTGTGCCACATGGATCATAAAACATGGATTCATAAAACACAATCATTTCTTCCACGATAAAAGAATGTGGAATTCATACATGACACTTTACAATCAATATGTATATGTGCATAAAGGTGAATACCCTTGATGGAGAAATGGGCATGGTATTCACTACACAAAGACATTGGCTTAGAAAATCGGTGCGATTTTGGCAGCGTAACGGCGTGACATAAGAATTCATAAAAAAGGTTGATGAGAGAGAAAGGGGTTCCTCATCATATTTACATGTAATGGACAGTAAGGAGATCATATAGATACATTTCCCAACAATTGAAAAGGAATTTAGATTCATGATACAAAAGTATTGCTTGAATATAAAAGAGGAGAAAAAGGTTCCTTTCGGAATTTCGGCATAGTAACGGGTGTACATGGGAGGCATTTAATGAGAGAGAAAGGGGTCTCCCATCATTAAAACAATAAGAGGGCAGTATGGGAGAGGTGAGAAACCATACCCCAACATTCATAAATGAAATTAAAAGGGCAATACAACTTAAAGAAAATTGACAAAAATGAGAAAGGAAGAAAAACCCTTACTTGGAAGTGTGCTTCCAAAGGCTAGAGAGAGGCTTGTGAGAGGCTTCTTGGGAGCTTGGGTCACCTTGAGAGGATTCTAGAGAGAGTAGGGCAGAGGTTGGACGATCTTCAAAGGCTTTGAGTGAGGAGGAAGTGGGAGCTTGGGTGAGTTTATATAGGAAAGGTGAGAGAATTCTTTATTATTTAGGTTTGGGACCCCTTATAGTAAAATAATCCAAACCACAAACCATCCCATGGTATTTGCCCATGGTTTCTAGAAAAGGAAAGAGGAATACAATATTTTAAAAGTCCAAGGTCCGAACTTATTAAAAAAATAGGGTTGCTTATGTGGAGGTGAGTCACACTCCCATGGAAATTAATTTAAAAAGGCAAAGTGTTGAATAAGTCTTGAGGGCTCCATTAATGCTTTGAAAAGTGAGTCAAAAAAACCCAAAACCTCATTATTTTAATGATAAAACATATATTGGCCGAACATAAGGATTATGGTATTTTATTACATCACCATTGGGTCATTATGATGTCATAAAACACATTATATATTTAAATGGTATTTAATTTTTACCCAAAAATTTGACTGTCTCAGAAAATTATGAAAAATTCACCGTTGGATAATTTAGACGTCCTGATTCCAAAAATAATATTTATTTTATCTAAATAATTTTCTAAATATGTGAATTTTCACTTTTAAAATAAAAACCGACATTTATAAAAAATTCACGGGTTTTGACAGAAATGGCTTTCAAACCTTAATAAAAATTTTAATTGCATTCATAAAATTATAAGATCATTTATATTTAATAAAAATTAATTTAATATTAATAATAATATTTTATTAAAATATTATTTAATTCAAAAATCCTTTAATTTAATAAAATATAATTCTTAATTAAATAATAACTAAAAACACCATTTGTACTTTAAAAACTAATTACAATGTATCAAAAATGACTAGAAATTATATTCATTATTATATACAAAAAATAATGTACATGAACATGGTGCTACTTATTTGTTACATAACCCCTTAAAATAGCCGCATAAGACCTAAGGGTAAGGTGTGCGATGGTGACAGACTCTTGGGGTTGCTCGGATAACATTGCTCGAGTGGTAATCTCTATCAACTTCCATTTTTCCCGTAGACGATCACGTTCAAGATTGACTTGATGAAGCTCAGCTTGGGCTTGGTCAAGGGAAAAGCCCAAAGACGCCACCTATTTTCCGAGCTCCGACAAATGGGCTTCGTAAGGGGCAATTCTACTGGATGAGGCCATCGCTTCCTTTGTCTGAGTAGAAAATTGGTTCGTTAAAGCCTTATATTTAAACTACCCAGATGATCACTGTTCAACGACTATAAAAGTAACGGTCACAAATCTTAATGTTAAACTAAAGAAGTAGACATCTTATAAAAACATAAAGAAACATTTAACTGGATCAAGAGGGATTTTCCATTAATGAAATTTTGGGTCGTTACATAGACTATAAACTAGTTATTTTATTCCAGAATACTCTTTATTCTTTTTTTTTGATTTTCTATCCAATATATAAAGTAAATTAATTGTTTTCAAAGTTTAATTTTATTAAGAAAGGTATTATTTAAGAGTATAGTGGTTTAAATTAGGTTTAATTACCTGGTGATATTAATGTAGTTGAATCACTTATATAGGAGGAAAAAACACATAATGAGGTCCTTTATTTTATTTAAATATAATTAGGTGAACATTTTATGTCCTTGATGTGTGCATAGAATATTTCAAATATGATAAAAAAATTACGATGAATAAGGGTGGGTATAAAGGTTAAAAATTAACAATTTTTTTGTTCTTAAATATATTTTCTCACTTCTTTTCAATCTAAATATAGTTTATATTTTAAATACTCAGTATCTCATTTTATTTTAATTAATTTTCATATTTATCATTAAAATTATCACAAACTTATCAAATCCCCAAATTTTTTTTCTTCTTTAAAAAACAAAATGTTGGTTTTAAACTTATCCTAAAACCGCATTGAGAGACAACTTTGGGGTATATTATAATACATTCCTTAAGGGTAAAATATTGATTATGGATCTTTCAAAAAATCTATCATATCTATTTGTCACTATTGTATTGGATTTTTACTAAGTTGATTGAATCATTTTTTGTTTATAAAAGTTTAAACTTATATTTACAACCTTTGGACCCTAAATTTGATAGAACTTATCAATATAGAGTTAGAGAAAGTTATTATTTAGGGAGATAAAAACTCATGGGTTAACCTTATTAGTGATGAAACTATCATAGACCGACATGAAAATTAAAATGATAATTGTGAACCCACCAACTCACCAAGAAGATAAAATTTTCAACCTGAAATAAAATTCAACGACAATATAATAATTAAGGAATTGGATTTATCTAATGAATATAATTTAAAAAACCATATGGAATAACCTAATTAATATAATGGTTTTAAAATAAAATCTATTGTAATTTATCAATTTCCAAAATTTAATGGACTTATAAGGGAGGATTTACACAAACATTTTCAAAATTTTAGTTATCTTTATGTTAACATGAAACAAGTGGGAGTGAATGATGATAAAATAAAATTGATATATTTTCATTTTTATTTTTAAATAGTTTCTAAATAGTGGGTTTTTATTCCCATTATAATTTAATTATATATTATAATGAATTGAATAAACTATTTGTTAAAAATATTCTTAATTAAATTACTACTGCAATTAGAAAAGAGATCTGTGTAATTATAGAAACTCAAGGTGAAACACTACATGAGTATTAGGATAGATTTAAGATATTATATTTTATTTTCTCCTATAATAATATTATTAAGAAACTTTTAATTAAATATTTATATGAGGGACTATGTCTCCGTAATGTTAGCATGATAAATGTTATTGTAGGAGAAGATTTAGTAGATAAAACCACATATGCTATTATAAGTCTTATTAAAAACATGGATAAAAATTATCAATCATTTTTAACTAGGGGCATTATTGATGTGAAATATTCCCAATAAGTTCCAACTTATAATCCTAACAACACCAGGATTATGATCAATTCCCACAAATAAAGGAAACTTATGAATATTTTGATATTTATTTTCTAAAGATAATTTTCCAACAAAACCAAAAAAAACATTTTCAACCCAAAAAAAATTCAATCTAGGCTATAATATCCATACTAATGATATATTTATAAAACCTATATAATAATGAATATTTTTACAAGGGAAATCAAGAAATACCACACCTAGGTACTTATAAGAGTAATTTGATTCTCAACATGGAATGAATTTATAAGGTACATGACATATTAAAAAAATATAAAAAATACCCTCAAAAGAACTATGAATTAATAACGCATTATGTTTATTTATTTAATGTCTAAAATAGGTTAACTATCCATAAATGTTATTATCATAAGGAATCAATTGAGAGTATGGAATATTTCATAACCTAAAAAAAATCTAAAAATCAAGTAAAATGTGAGTGTTGTACATCTTAAAAGTGGAACTAATTTATGAAACACTAATATATGAATTATAAACCTATATTGATTCAAGATTATGATAAAACTTTTTCACCTAATATATAATTTGTTTAATAATTACCAAATTATTTTTATCTTTATGTAGCTTCAATTTTTTTTGAGAAAATAATCGATATCAGAATTAGAAGCTTTTCTTATGAGGACCCTAGATATTATAGAAAAATTATTGGATATTATAGTTCTCAAAACAATTTTCAAAGTGACCAAGGAATTATAAAACCACGAATTTTTTATCCTAGGGTAATTACACCAATGAATAATAGGGTTGAGAGTGAATTGGATAAGTAAATTTTAGAAACATTTTTGAAATTTAAAGTTAATATTCCATTTTTGATGTAGTTAAATAGATTCTTTAGCATGATATGTTTTTGAAGTTAATGTTCTCTTGGAAGTGTAAATTCAAAGGAGTATAAAAACTAAACCTTTTTAGGAATGTTTATTCCACGATATAACATTACATCCCAATAAAAATAAAATATCAAAATGCTTTTACCATTCCAATCACAATAGTGAAGTGTGAATTTAAACATGTTAGGTTATATTTTAGATGTTTTTTTAAATGTGATTCCTCATTATGTTTACTCTTATTTATAGGTTAGAGATATAAAATCTGTTGATATTTTCATTCAATAATCTAACCTTATAATAAAAAAATATGTAATAATCCATGAGGATGTTTTTTACAAGTAAGAGGTGTGATTTTCCGTACTAAATTTTATGTTTTAGATATAGAGGATGGATTATTTAGTTTACATGAGCATTTGATTCTTAGAATAAATTTTCAAAAAAATATTAAGGAAATCATAAAAGCTCAAAATGGAATATTTTCACTTACATTTGGATAATAAATAATTAATTTTACCATTTTCTAATCCATGAAGTTTCTAATCTATGATCATTTAACCCACTAATGAACATGATTGATTGGTTGTACAATGATAGTTTCATATTTCACAAGTAATGATCCAAAAATTGATATTTTTGAGAATGGCCTTTTATTTACAAATAAAACTAATTTTATTGAACATGAAAATGTTTCATGTGAATAGTATTTGAATGTTGAAAATTTTACACAAAAACATACTTAAATTTATTATTTTTCAAATTATATCTTTGAAATTTCTAAAAATCTAATGAGTAATGAACTAAATTTCTATTTTATTAAATATATAAAAAAGTTTATGTCAACAAACTTCTGGGTTCCCTAAAAATATTTAAATTTATGATAATAATTCATATTAAATTATATTTACTAAATATATAATTTCTTTTTCAAATGAAACTTATTCATAGCCTATTGAACTTATTTGTATTACTTCTTACCCATTTGTTAGTGAATTTGTTTTAATGAATCCCAATGAAAGAAATGGTCACCATCCTTTAATTCTAAGGGTTGGATGATTGTAATAACATTTTTTTGACCTTGAAATATCATGATATGTTTCTAAATCAATTTTATTTATTTATTAATATCTTGAAAAATACTAGGAATAGTAACAACGATATCACTTATTTCAGTCCAATAGAGAGGAAAACAACTAGGTTACTGTAAAGAGCTTTAGACTATGCCATTTGAATCAATTTTTGGAAACTATTGTTGTAGTAAAATTCAATCAATGGAGGGTGACACTCCAAAATTCCATAAAAGTTAGGAATATGGGAATAAAAGATATCATATAGGGTTTAAATGGTTTTCTTGGACTTTCCATCATTCTTCTGGTGGAAAGCATGACTCAATTTCACCTGTGAACCCAATGTGAACTAAAGACATTTCCTGAACTAAGATATGGATATAATATCCCTATCAAAGAAAATTCTCATCGTTTCAACATGAAACTCTATAATCTATATGATATATAACTTCACACTATCATAAAAAATATGGTGTCTTTGATAGGAATTAAATTAGTAGTCTTAGTTAAATAACCCAGAATTACTAAAAAACATCTTGGGCTTTAGAATATCCTGTAAAATTGGTCACAAAATTTATTTTAATCTCATACCACCAATATACTAATGGAGGGATACACTAAATTTCACTTATAGGTATTTGATTATGTTCTTTGAATCATTGGCAATTTAATAATCTTATGATGAACCCCACAATATATTTCCTCATTCTAATCTAGTAATATACACCATGATACATCTCCACGATTCTAGGAATACCACCCATCTAGATGAATGATATCCCTTAATTACATCCTATGAAATTCTATTTAAAACCACTAGTATCCCATGGACATATAATAATGATAAAGGATCTTGAAATCAATATTAATGATCTTTCCCTTATCGAGCATCTCCTAAATAATGTTATAGTCAGGATCAGAAATTAGGTAGTTATTATCATGATCCATGATGGATTATATAAGATCAATGCGGTATAAATAAACTCAATTATTTTAATAACTTTCATCTATGTTTAATTCATACAAAAGTAGAATAAACAAATATTTCTCATTTTCATCTTTTACTTTCTGAGGGTGAATCTTCCTACTGAAAGCATTAAAAACCATATTGACTTTTCCACGAGCATACTGAATTTAAAAATCAAATAAATGAATATACCACACTTAAAATTATTACCTTATAATCAAATATCATGATAAAAATATATATTTAAAGATTTTATGGTTGGTGAATACCCAAAAAAATTATAAAAATAAATAGTTCCTCTAACACTTCAAGGAATAAAAAAAGTTTAATTCTAAATCATGGGTAGGGTAGTTTCTGTTTTGTGGATATAACTATTTGTAACCATGCGACACTAACCAAACAACCCTGAATGTGAACACAATCAAGAAAAAATTAAAATGTATCAAAATAAACCACAAAACCCTCACCCAACTTAAGTAAATTGGGAACTTGAGTTAATGTAAGCTTTTTATTCATCTCTTGAAAGGCATAATTTCATTTTCCATACATGATAAATTTATCTCCCTTATAAGTCACAACTATAATAAACTAATAATATAAGATTAATACAAAATAAAAATAAAATAGTAAAATGTGAGTATAAGAAAACTCCTTAACTTGAACCCATTCGAAGGAACTTTCAAGAAGATTATGGATTTCATATTTTTTAGGATCTTCTAAAATTCTAGATTTAGATTCCCATGTATGAATAATTTTAATTCTCAAATATTTAATGAGAATTTTGATATCTTAACATATAAATGATGATATCATAAATTCTCTAAGATAATGCAAAGATGTAAACCATTATTATCTAAGAATTTAAAATGAACTAGGATGTTGTCCATAAAGACAATAACAAAACAGTCTATAAATGGATGGATGATCCTATTCATCAATGCTATAAAAATAGAAGAATAATTAGTAATACTAAATGAAATTACTAGATTTTCCAAATACTCATATTTAATCTAAGAATATGTCTTTTGAATGTCTTATGGTTATACATGGTGTTAAAAATAGTTGTATTATAGATTAATATTGCAAATCCTCCTTATTTCCTTAAACTATTCGAAAAGATTATTAATTATAGGAAATGGGTAATTATTCTTGATCATTAAATGGTTTAAATTTTGATAGTTAACATAAAGATGTAGTCTCCCATAAAATTTCTTAGTGAAATGAATCGGGTCACCCCATGGAGAAGTGATTAGTCTAATGAACCCCTTTACTTCTAGACCATATATCTAAAAATTTAGCCCCATCAGTTTTGTTGGTATCATTTGATATAGAGGAATTTATATAAGTTTAGTGCTAGGAAATATATCAAGGGTAAAATCTACCTCTCATGCTCCCAATTATTCTTGATCAGGGCTTGATCAACCAGCTTTAAGATCCCACTCACCACTATGGGTAAACTAAATACTAAAAAGTATTGAGAAATATAATCTTCTATTATAGAAATCAATGTAATTTTGGAATTTCTATAAGAAGTCCATACCTATAAAAACATTGAAGTATTTCATGTTAAAAAAAGTAGATCCCATAGATGCTCTAATGGTTCCACAACCAAGGTGTATGATAAAATTTTCTCACCGGATCATCCCTCTTACTTAGAGGGGTATCAAGACATATAAATGATAAGGATAATACCACAAAGATATCAAGAATATAATCCAATTATTTAGAAATAAATGAATAATAAGTTTTATAAAATAAAGTACAATATAAATTTTAAGATTATAGAATATTATTATAAGGAACCTATCCTTATGCAACCCATAATTTCATTTTTGAACAATATTTCACTTTATTTCATTATTTATGAACTTTATGGGTTTATATTTTTATAGAATTTGGTCATAAATCTTACATAATAGACCAATAAATTACAAATAAGACACTTCATCTTATTATCTATTTCTATCACAATAAATTTATTTTAAAAGGAAACACATTTTATTTTCATGATAGATCTTCATGATTTTCAACATGAGTTCATCAGTTTTCCTATTCATTATTAAAACCTTTAAAAAACATTTAAAATTCTAGATGAACATAAAAATCCTAATAAGGTATATATAAAAAGGAATAAGAAAACCCATTTTCGATTTCAAAACCACGAGATCATAAAAAGATAGTTTTCCTTTAACATAATAAACTTTAGGCTCAAATAATTGTTTACTCACACATGAAATTAGATTTAATACCCATATTTTTTAATAAAATACATTATGACCAAACATAAAGGAAAAAATAACATTCATGCAGGTTTATTAGAAAACATAAGAACCCATGAAAAATATTTTCTTAAAAACATACCTTTCTACCTTAAAATGGAATAAATTTTTCTTTTGAAAAAGATCATAGGTTTACCTTGTGAAATTAAAATATTTCATTGAAAACTCATTAAAAAACACATAAGAGTAATTTAGGTGCCTTAATATATAATCCTCATAGAAAAATTACAATAAATATTATAAGAATGCTTATTAGTGGAACAACCTACATGGTTAACTTAAAATATAATTTTTCAGAGAACATAATCATTAACCAATCCATTAGAGTGTAATATCGGGCTCACCCATCATAATAGCTATACTTGGAATACCTTTCATTCATAAAAAAAATCTATGGTCCATAACATGGATGAAAAACATTACATATTTCATTTTCATCACCAAACTCATAAAAAATATCATTTTTAACACACAAGTAAAACATTTTTGGATATTGATATACTCTTTTCTTTAAAAAACCATTTTCAAAATTGAAATACCCAAAAAAAGGGAAGGTTGGTTTTTATTTTAAGAAAACATGGAAGTAATAATGGAATACAAAAATAAAATAACGGTTATGGAAATGGGAAAATTTTTCATTTTCATATATGTTAAAATAAAATATTCATTTTTCTATTTGTAAATAATATATAAAAATTGCATATAATATATGTAAAAAAATTATTTTTGATATTTTTTGAAAAAAAGTAAAAAATAAAATAAAATATAATTTATCATTCATTTATATACATATAAATAGATTCATAAAATTATTTTAAGAATATAAACATGGAATAAAAATATTTAGAAAATACATATTTTAAACATTTAAAATTGGGGTTTTAAGGTGAAGGGCCGTAAACTCGAGTATTATTTGTCTAGTATATTTTTTATATTCCAAAATAATCAATTTTTTTTTGAATTATTAACTTTATTAATAACATTTTTCAGTTTTCTTATTCCTTTTATTTGACCTATTTCAATGTTATAGTGAATTAGTTAATTGATTAAGTTTACTTCGAACATTTTGAGGATATTTGGTTGATAAGTAAAAAATAACATCAGTTGGTTATCTTTGGTGTTGTGAATCAAGATTATATCACTTAAGGAATATTAATAATGTTATAATTATCATTATTATATATTAATTATTCTTTTTGAACCAACTATGTAATATGGTTATGAAAAATGAATTACATTACAATCATTGAGATGGTAGGTCGTACGTATGGATGAGTAACGTTTCCATTTTACAATGAAAGTGAGAGAAAGAATTTAAGAATAATTTTATATTTATATAATTAGTAATATATCATAAATATCATATTATTTATTTAAAGAAACTTATATATCCTATCCATGTGCAGTTGTGATGAAAAACGGATCACATTGCTTCAGTGAGGTGGCAATCCACACGTACGTACAAAAAAATTATAATTTTTTAATGGATAGAAAGGTAAAAAATATATGATATATTATCTTTTAAAAAATATAATTATGTCCTGAATATCATAAATATAATATTATCTTATTTGGATCTATATTTATGATCATCCAAAAGAGTCAGTGATGAAAAATGAAATACACCATCTCGTGAGGTGGTAGTCTGTATGCACACAAGAACAATGTTTATATTTTTCATTAGATGGTTAAGTAGATGAAAAATGGTTATACCATAGTTATTATATCATTTCGATATATGTTATATATTTATATTATTATTTCATCTTGGTTGAATAATATTTGATGCAGGTAGAAGAAGAAATAAAATGAAAAAACTTGATTAAGTACTATACATATTCTTTAGAAAAATTCTTTTACATTACACATTAATTCCTATAAGGTTGATATTATTCCCAAAATAAGAAATATAGGAAATTAATAGGGTGTTAAAATGGTATATTTATTTTTTGAACTAAAATATAATTTAGGTGTGGAGAAGAGAGGAGAGGGGATACCCTTTTATAAGTGGGGATGTGGAACACTTTGAATTATTAAAAATATTAGTATATATTAATGTATTAATCAAGTAAATTGGATCCCAAATGGTAAATTTTTGATAATGAGATTATATAGGTTCAAAAAATGGATATAAAATAGGATTTATTCATGTTTTTAGTCTATTTAATCCTTATTTATTTAATTTAACCCTCGACAAAACCTTTTTAACCTTAAACGTGGTAACATATTTTTACAATTTTAATTTTAATTATGAACAACAAATAAGTTAAACTTATTACCTAATATGAATTATTATTATTCCATATATATAATACATTTTATCAAATAAAATTCACCTAAGTTTTAGAATTTAATTTAAAATAAAACCCATAAAACATGATGAAAAGTGATTTTCCAGAAAAAATGTCTTCTTAAGTATAAAAGGTTTTTATAAAAAAAAAGTATAAAATTTATTCCAATGATCTTAATTAGATTATTAATAATATAAATTATTTTTTACTTTGAAACCATGTAATAATAAAATTAAACTTTTTAAATACATGAAATTAAAATATAGTTTTGAATAAAAATATTTATTTTCTACTCTTCACCCATAATTTAACATTTTTAGAAAATTTCCAAAAAATAACTGCAAGATAATTTTTTACTTGATGATATAAAAAACAAAGTTAATTATTCCAAATTCCATATCTAAAGTTTGTAATTAATTTTTTTAAATAAAACCAAGTAATATATGAAATCAAATTTAGTAATAATTAAACTATTTCCTTTTTTATTAGAAAATTAATTAATATTATTATAGTGAATATAAATATATAAAATATAATTAATTTATATTAATAAGAAATGAAATTGATTTACTATTAACATTACCTAGGTTGTTACATTATTCCTCTCTATTGTAAATCGAGTCCTTGCAATTTTATTCACTTTTTAAACAAGCGAGGATATTTTTTATTCCTATAATTTTCATATTACCATGTTAAATATTCAATGATATGGTTTTGACATAAAATATTGACCCGATTACTCAACTTATTCAATAACACCTACTCTATATGGTAAGGAATACGAACAATCCATTCCTTATATGAAATATTTTCTTCCAATTGTACTATTTTAGGGCTCAAAACATAAGATGTATCTGGCACATAATTACTTGAAAATGAAACATGAAATATATCATGCACCAAGGATAAAATTAGAAGAAATTCTACTAAATAATAAAATGATCCAATAATTTTCCAAATTTCATAGGTTCCAATAAATTGAAAACATAACTTTTATTTTTTTACCAAAAATGGATAACACTCTTCTCAAAAAATACATTAAGAAAAACATGATTTCCTACCTCGAATGAAAGATCATGCCACTGGTTATCTGTATAAATTTTTTTTCATCCTTTGGACTATTCTCATTTATTTATAAATCATCTTCACCTTCTTACCATTTCATAAACCAATTTTGGTCCCAACATTTTATTTCACCAACTATGTCCCAAAAATATTTAGTTCGACACCGCTTTCCATATACTTCCTCAAAAGGTTCCATCTATATATTTTAATAAAATATGTTATTGTAAGAAAATTCAATGAGTGAAATATATTAATCCCATCTTTCCTAGTAATCCATTTAAATTTATTGAATCATGTATTCCATAGTCTGAATCATTCACTCTAAATATTTATCATATTGATGATATAAATATATATAGAAATTTAATTCAGTACCTAATGAATTATGAATACTTTTCTATAAATTAGAGGTGAAACTAGGATTATGGTCAGATATAATAGAGATAGAAACTCCATATAGCCTGACTGTCTCATTGAAATACAATATATAAAGCTTATGTAAAGACATATTGACATGAAAAGGAAGGAAATCCGTATATTTAGTTAAAATATCAACAATAAACCATATCAAATTATTACCTTGATATGTCATTATAAACCCAACCATAAGATCCAAAGATATATTTTACCATTTCCATTCAGGCAATAGAAAAGGCTAATGTATCCCGTACTGTAATTTTCATTTGTCTTTAACCATTTGAAAATATAACAATACCTAATTTAATTCCAAAAAAAAAATGTTTCCAAATGTCTATATACATATTAGTAATTTTAGGATGAATGGAAAGCAAAGAAATATGAGTTTCAATCAATAATTATTTGTTCATATAGGAATCACTTGGAAAAAAACAATATATTTACAAATCTTATAATAACTTCTTTATTAATATTTAACTCTGATAACTTACCATTATTTACTGATTAAACCTTTTCCTATAAAACAATCCTCCTTATGAGTTTTCTTGATTTTTTCTGACAAAGATGACTACACTAACACAAAAAACAAAATAGATGGAGCTCCTATATTGATAATTTTTATAACATTTTTCATGAAACCATTTACTAATGGACCATATTCTAAAAATATTATTGTTAATGATTCATTATCTATCTAACTTAAAGCATTAAATACTCAGTTTTATTTTCTTGGATTGTAATGAATCATGTAGTCATAATCCTTAATCCGTTCTAGTCGTCTTCTCTTCCCCATGTTCAACTTTTTATAAGTGAATATATAATTACAAATTTAATGATTATTATATTTCATAGAACTTATTTTATATAAATGATGCCTTTATATTTTTAAAGTAATCAATACAAATACCATTTAAAGGTTAGGTGTATCATAATTTAGAACATGAGGTTTCAATTGATGTGAAGCATAAGAAATTACTAGATCATTTTTCCGTAGAACACAACTGATTCCCTTAAAATAAGCATCATTATAGATAAAAAAGTAACCATTTTTGGATGGTAAGTCCAAAACTAGAGCATTCACTAATACTATTTTCAATTCATAGAAACATTCATCACATTATTTTATCTATATGAATTTAACTCCTTTTCATGTTATCTTAGTTAGTGATCTAGATAAACGAGAAAGATTTTTTAAAAAAACTATCAGTAGTAACCCTCTAAACAAAGAAAAATAGGAATATCTCTGACATTTTTTGGTCTTCACAACTCTTTAAAAAATTTAGTTTTAGTTGGATCAATAAATATTACATATTTATTTATAATATATCCTAGGGAATAAATATATCACAAACAAAAATTCACATTTACTAAACTTTAGATATAACTTATATTCATTCAAGGTTTTTAAAACAACCCTAAAATGTTTTCATGATAATCATAACTTTAGAATATATTAGTATGTCATCAGTAAAAACAATAAAAAATATATCGAATAAATCATAGAAAAATCTATTCATAAGTATCATAAATATATCAAGTAATGTTTTTAACCCAAAGGGATTATACAAAAACTCATGATACCCATAACTAGTCTGAAATACTATATATTTAATTTCATCAACCTTCACCATCCACTGATGGTACCCAGACCAGAGATCAACCCTAAAACAATATTAAGCTCTTTGGAGCTGATGAAACAATTAATCCATATGAGGAAACATATACTTATTCCTAAAATTGATGTAATTAAATTCACTATAATTAATGAGAAGCCTCATAGAACTGTATTTCTTTTCAACAAACAAAATAAGATCACCCCATGGTGATGTTTTAAGATAAATTAAGCCTTTATCAAGCACAACTTGTAACTACCTTATCAATTACAAAAGTTTTACTTGAGACATTAGATATGTAGGTTTTTATATTGGATTAACATCCAACACTATGTTAACAGTATATGTAATATTATTATCATGTATAATACCTATATATTAATCTAGAAAAATATGTATATATTCATTTACTATAGGAACATAACAAATTTGAACAATATCCTTATTCTCAACAATATGTGCAAGATAAATTTAATTTCCATATTTAATTAATTACTTAACTTATCGATATATTTTCAAAGGTATGAATTAATTTGTTTATATTAAATTAAACTCATTTGAAAACCAAATTTTTTAGTTCTACAATCTATCATTCATCATAAATAGAAAAACAAATCAAACCCAAAAAACATTAAACTCTACTAGGGGAAATAAAAAAGGGTTTTAAAGTTAAAACCTTCCACATATGATCAAAAGAAAATTATTATAATTTATTTTTTACTTAATACTAAACCCATGTGTTTTTAGCAAAATTTAAGGCTTCAATTATTGTGTTAATATTTCTAATTTACTAGTAAATTTCATAGTAATTAAAGAATGTGTAGACCCCAAATGAAACAATAAATTATAATAATTTGAATACACAAGTAATGTACCTGAAACCACATTACTGGATATTCCAAAATCTACCAAATTAGTTGAAAAGGATTTAACTGCACATTTCTACTTGTGATCTTGAAGAATTCCATCATTTATTCTTATATTCGGACAATTACTCCTATAATGACCGACTTTATTATAATTAAAACATATTAATCTAGAACTTTTACTATTTTTATGTTCATTAATGTGAAATTGTTTAGTAATGATCCAAATATACATACTTAAAACATATGAAAAAATTCATATATTTTGTAATACATTCACGAGAGTGATTTTTAACACATATATGACATGATTAAAAGTAAATTTTCTTACCATCATATGTCTTCATGTATTATTCCCCATTTCTTATAACCTAGAATTATTTTTCTTCTTATTATCATTAGAAAAATTATCATTCAAAAAATCTATTTATACCTTATCTACAAATCAAACAAGTTTCTCATAACTTTTAAATTACTCATAAAATAATAAAATTCAATACCGAGTAAAAAAGTTTAATTTTACTATCAAGACCCTAAATACAATTTGGTGTGTATGTTTACAAATGGGTGAAGTTTTTTTCATATACAGGTACTAAATCATATGCTTTCAACATTAATTACTAGAATTTAGTTTCCATCCTAATTTAAACAAGCTTAGGAAAATATTTTTAAAGGAAAATATTCCTAAATCCATCCAATTCTAAGGAATCAATATCTTCTATTTCTTAGAAATTTTTAACCATTTAACACCACTGATCAACTTCACATTCAATATAATAAATAGAAAGAGTTATATTTTTATGTTTTGAACAAACCATGAATTCAATTATATTATATATTTATGTAAACCATCATTCATATATCACAAGTTCATATGATACACTGAATAATATATGGTGTTTTTGATGAAATTATCTACAATTGACATGTTACTCTATGGTGAACATGGTTTCTATCTCACATGGATACCACTAACATTAATAGCCTATGTCAATTGATCCATCATATCCAACAATTATTATTATTTGTTAATTATAATCATTCAAGGTTATTGATTTGGAATAATATTTTCCTATTTACATCTTCCAATTTCATCTTCCTAATTTACTATATAAAAAAATATTCCAAACAGACATAGTTTAGATAAATAAACACAATATTATTCAAACTCAATATCATGTTAACCTTAAATTATAATCTCTTAAGGGTACTTACTTAAATGAACCTGACCTAAAAAGTTATCAAAATTCAGATCTAATACCAACTATAAGGACCCAACCCTTATCCAACCCATAATCTCTTTTTTAATTATGAATTCATTTTCTTGGAATCCTAAAGATCATTTCAGGTTTAGATTATTAGAGAGTTAGGCCATAAATCTTTTATAATAAACCCATATATTATAAGTCAGACACTTCCTCTTAGTACCCATTTTACATACAATACAAAATATTTAAAATTAAACACATTTTCTTTTCATGAAATCTTATTTTTATTTTAAACTCGATTTAATCATTACTCATACTCATTCTTAAAACCTATGAAACACATTTAAAAATGTAGGGTGAGCACAAAAAGGTCAGAAAATAAAATATAAAAGGTAAGAGAGAAACTCATTAATCTATTTCAAAACCATGGGATCACAAAAGTGAGTTTTAATTTAATATAATAAACATTAAGATCAAATAAACATTTACTGACACATACTATTAGATTTATTGCCCAAATATTTTCATTAAACATTTTATAAAAAACATAAAGGAAAAATAATGTTCATTAGGGTTTCTTAGAAAACATGAGAACCCATGAAATTTTTTTCTTTAAAATATACCTTTGAACCCTAAAAGGGTATAATATTTCCTTTCAACAAAAGGTCATTATCTTACCTTATGAAATAAAAATTTTTCCTTGAAAACTCATTATCAATCTAGGAAAAGTCATATAGTTGACTTGTGAAATTATCTTGATAGAACCCTTTCAATAACCTTTATATGAACCCTTATAAATGGAATAACCTACATGGTCAAATTTTAATATAATAATCTAGGTAATATAATAATTACCCAATGCATTTAAGAGTTATATCAGGTTTACCTATAACACCCTGTTATGATTTTTAGGTACTCTGTTGTTTATTTTTTGTTTATTTTCCTAGTTTGGGTCCATTTATGGGTTTCTATGGGATGGAGAACCTTTAGTGGGGAAAATTACCTAATTTTTAGGGATGCAGGTTTATTTGAATTAATTGATTTTGGGTTTGAATATTTAAAAGACTTGTCTAGGTTGTTCCTAAATTTAGGGAGTGCTCAGGGTAGAGACTTTGGGTTTTTATTCTAAAACATTGATTTTTTGCAGCCTTCTAGGGATTTACACACTATGTAAGGGGGTTACATGATGTGTAATCTTGGATTAAAATATGTCTTGAATTGATATAAAATGTGAGAGATTTACACAGTGTGTAACAGGTTCACAATGTGTAATGGTATACAATACTTTTTAAATAAAAATTTGATGAATTTTTTAGTGTTAGTGACCTTTGTGGATTACACTACGTGAAATATGGTTACACAATGTGTAATTCTTGAGGTGGGTGGTTTTAAGTGTACTACAAGGATGATTCTAATTTTATTTAGCTGTATCTCTTCTCTATCTAACAAGATCCCACCCTGGGAAATTTTTAGTGATTCCCTCCCTTCCAGATCACTTTGTTTGGAAATCAGTCGTTAGTGTTGTTGCAGTGTACCTCTCCAGGTAAGCACTCCTTCTGAGTTATTATTTTGGATTTGGTTATGGCTACAGTTTTGGCTATGGTTTTGTTTATATTTTTTATTAGATAGTGAATTCTATTGATCATTTATAGTTTTTTATTGTGCCATGTCTTTTGAATGTTGATCTCGTGGTTTCCAAACAACATTATTGAAGGTATCTATGTTTCTACCATTTTGAGGTATGTTTTATATACAATGGATTAATGTAATTAATTGATTATAATTAATGGTAAATTCCTTTGAGTTGTTCATTATTTTGAAGTTATATTCATTTTTAAAGGATTTTTTGGAAAGTAAAATGTTTTTAAAGGTGTTTTTATTTGAAAAAGAATTTTGTTGATTTGGAAAAAGGTTTTCAAACACTAAATTATATTTGATTGACTTTAAAAAATGTTTTTAAATATGTGAGCATGGTTTTGAAATTTATTTATAAATTTTGAAGATTGGGAACCTTTGGTGCATCAGGAAAAAGACATGGGTATCCTTAGTGTGCGTGACACCACTAGGAGGTAGCCTTTTGGATATTGGTGGAATGTGGTAGGACTCGATATTGGTTGGATCCAATGTTATGCCTATTTAATCACTTGAGTGTCTAGTATGCATTATCCCATAGGCTACAACCTAATATATGGTTATTTTTCATTTTTGGTTATTTATCGCATGATGGTTTTATCATGGATTTATACTCACAATATTTTATATGAGTTTGTTTCACATAGCTTCACATGAAAGGTTATTTCATGGATATGTGTTTACATTCTTACCTCTTGATACATGGATACAATTTCCAATTTTATCACTTTTACTTTCCATATTTTTGGTTTGATAATATGAAAGAATTTTATGAAAACCAAATGGGAAAAATGATTTACAAATGGTTTTGAGGTTTATGAAAATTATTTACAAAATTGTTTTTGTTTTAAAAACATGACCTATTGCATTATTTATATTAGAGCTTATATAGAATTTGTGGTGGTATGCTTATGGGAAATATGATCACACCCTCTTTTTTGACTTGGGTCGTTGTAGATGTTTTATTATAGGATAAAAGTAAAGGGAATGGAATCTTATAGAATACCGACTCCTCCTTTGGTCTTTGACTTTGCAACGTGGTGGTTTGGAGGTGACTGATGGTCACATTGAGACTTGTTGGTATAGAATTATTCATACTTTTAGTAGCCAATTTGGACTAAATCTTATATACCAGGTTATATTTTTTTCTTCTTCTTAGTACTGTAGTTTTATGTCTTTTTTGGTTTTCTTACTTCACCTCACCATGTGAAAGAGAAATCAGGTTTATGATTTGGTTGACATGGGTTTTTCTATTTCAATTTAGTATCAAAGGGAAGGCTCATATAAAAGTGTGTTAACAATACCTGAGTTTGGTTCTATGTCTTAGGTAGATAAAATTTTGTACAATCTTAATTTGAATAGTAAGTGTGGAAAGGGGGGCTGATCAGATCACTTCCAGGATTGAACCTGAGTTACAGTGGGTGGTCAGGGGATTTTACCTGGTTTGATAGTTGGGGTTAGGGGTCATTTGAGTTAAATTCATGGGAAATTTTTTAAAATCTTCCTATTTGTTTTGGGCAATGTCGTTCATTGATAATAATTCTTAATTACTTTTAATTCTTATTATTATAATGAATTGATTCGAATTTTGAAAGTGTTATTATGATTATGGAGTGTGTTCATCATCTATTTGGTTATTGTCTTGTGATTATTAGAAAATTACTCTAAGAAGAGTTCTTCAAAATCCAATAAAGGAAGCTGCATGACAGGTTCTATGGGTGAAACCTCTCATGGAACCTTCTTTAGTTGAAGTAGTAATCTGCACCATTCAGAATCTCATTCAGGTGGGTGTCAGGAATCTGGAACGTGTGGTGGATCATGCATATATGTTTACTAAGTATCATCTATTCGACTTCTATAGTAAAAAATCACCATAAGAATCCATGGAGTGGTTTGAGTGGATTGAAAGGATATTCAATTTCTTAAAGACTCGAAGGTGGGTTTTTCTACATACTTTCTTGAGGGACTAGGAAAAAGATGGTGAGACTCTATTTTATGAGATAAGTTTCATGGGTACCTTATTTAGAATTATTTCAAGAAATTATTTAATCTAAGGTTTTACCCTGAGAATTTACATGTGGAAAATACCTAGGAGATTTTGACCTTGGAGTAGGGGGAGTGTTTTATTATAGAATATTCTACCCATTTTGTTGAGTTGGTATATCTAGCACTTGATCTTATCACCAATGAGTTCCTAAAGGCTTTGAGGTTTGAGTTAGGACTATAAAATGATATAAGGTCAATATTTATTCTCATGTACCTTTTGACCTTTAAAGAGGTGGTTGAGAAAGAAACTTTGGATGTGGCAGGCATAGTTGGGAAGACAGGCTTGGGTGGATCTTTAGTTGGTGTAGTTGTTATCCAGGGTGTATCTTCTAGATAGAAAAGGAAATATAAGGGTGGTAAATTATATTTTAGAATAGATTTAGGGGATTCATTAGGGAAGCATCAGATTTATTTCTATTAGTGTGGGTGGTCAGGTCATACTAGAACTAAATATATGCAGAATCCTCATACTTATCATCATTGTAGATTATCGGGCCATCTAAAGTGTTTATATGAAATGATATTTCAGTTTCGTAAGGAAGGATCTACTCTCACTAACGGTTTTTAGGTTCATAATAATTATTCCTATGGTGGTGGGTCAAAT
The DNA here is from genome assembly GCA_963277665.1 of Viscum album. Classification (NCBI taxonomy): domain Eukaryota; kingdom Viridiplantae; phylum Streptophyta; class Magnoliopsida; order Santalales; family Viscaceae; genus Viscum; species Viscum album. The sequence goes on along the minus strand of OY728141.1, from coordinate 1,581,870,859 downwards.
CCTCAAGCAAAGGGGGATATTTATGTGGTGAATACTGGATATATTTTTTTCAATGAGTATTCACAAGAGGAATATTATACAGTGATAAATATTATTATTTGTTTGATTTTTATTTCATATTCTATGGTGCTATATATTTTTTATATAGGTGTTACTCATTCTTTTATATCTTTAAATTTAGTTGATGTGTTGGTATTGATTTTAGAACTTATTCTGTACTTGTCATATATTTCCACACCTTTGGGAAAGAGGTCTGAACATGGTTTCAAGTATCATATGTGTTGGGTGATGATAACTAACTATGAGGTGTAATTTGAATTCTTTGTGGTTTATCTTGACATATTATACTTGATTATTGGTATATATTAAATGATTAGTGGTAAGTACCCGATATAATGTTATCACTAATGGGTATAATTCTTATCTACCAATGGGGTCACTCAAGTCTTTTAGGGTGAGTGAGGCTCTATATTGTAAAGGGAAAGGATTGTTGTTCCTAATACTGGGATAATATCATACCAGTTTTCAGAGATGTTTCTTAATATTTTTTTACCATTTTTTGGGTGGTCGACTTCCTATAGTGGTGTGTGTGTACCTTGAGGAATTTTTGGATGATTTTTATTTTTTATCACGTTATATAGAGGATGAGTTTACTATTAACCTTCTCCCTAGTATGATTTCTATTTCTATGTCATCCTATCGAATGGAATATTTTGTGTTGGTGGAACTTAATGTTAATATTTAGGACCTAGAGGCTAAAAAATTTATTATTCATATCATGTCACTTGGGTTTCACCTATCCTCTTTTTAAATAAGGCATATGGGAGCCTCATAATTTGTACTAATTATTAGAAGTAAAATGGGGTGATCTTTGTGAACATATATACTTTTCCTAGGATTGATGACCTTTTTTACTAGATTTGAGGGTCATGTTGGTTTTCAAAGATTGAAACTATGGTCAATTCACCACCAATTGGGATTCCAAGTAGAGGATATAACTAAGACAATGTTCAGGAGATGGTATGTGCTTTTTTAGTTTTAGGTTATGCCATTCAGTTTGAATGAAACTCTTTTAGTGTTTATGGAATTAATGAACTAGGTCATTCTTAGGTTCTTAGACTATTTGGTTGTTGTACTTGTGGATAATATTTCAGTGTACTCCAAGTTAGAGGAAGAGCGTAGAGATCATTTGGATATAATTATTTGAACCTTGAAGGAACATTGTCTATATGATAATATTTCCAAAAGCGAGTATTTGGATCGAGGGATTGAAATCTCTAGGGAATTTGATATCTGAGAGGGGAATCTCAATGGATCCAAAAAAGATACAGGAAGTGAGGCCTTGAAATGTGTTTGCAATCCGAATATTATTGGGTTTGGATGGTTACTATAGGTGGTTTGTTCAAGATTTATATAGGGACACATCTTTAATAATTACATTAACCTATAATGGTATAATGTTTGAGTGGAACCAAAAGTATTCATGATAATTAGGAGCTGAAGGTGAAGTTGAAATCAACACCAGTGTCGATTATTCTAAAAATAGTTTTGGGTTATGATGTTTTCTACGATGCTTCTGGTATGGGTTTTGGATGTGTCTTGATGCGGGGAACACATATGGTGGACTATGGCTCATGCCAATTGAACCATCAAGATAGGAACTAACCTTCCCATGATCTTGAGTTGGCAGTGAATGAACTCTAAATCTGACAACACTACCTCTTTGGGGAGTACTTTAAAATTCATTATGGTCATAATATCCAAGAATATAATTTTACTCAAATGGATCTAAAAATGAATCAAAGACAACAGTAATAGTATATTTATAATTCTGACTTTGATATTATGTACATTCCTGGAAAAGTAAATTTGGCTATCAATGCATTGAGAATAAAATTGCCAATAAAATCCATGAAGGAATCAATTAAGTTGTGGTCTCTAACAAGTTTCATTACTTAGATGATCTTGGGAGTGGAATAGGTTGGTGGAAATTTGTTCTTGGATTTGATAAAAGATGAATTATATTTGGATGAGTGAGTTTGGATTGAGTAGGTGAAATACACATTATTCCAAATATTTAGTTAAGGCCTATATGGTGGGGAGACCTCATGTGAGTGGTCTTAGTCTCTAAGTGGAACTTTGTGCTTCTATGGTAGGTTGGTTATTATATTTTCCCTAAAAAAGGAGTTGATGGATAGTAGACAATAGTCTTATTTTTCCATGAACCATAGAGATAAAAAGATGTATTATGACTTGATACGATAGTATTGGTTGAAGGGTGTGAGATGGTTGATTGTAGATATTGTATCTCAGTGTCTTACTTGTTAGGGAATTAAGGAAGAACACTAGAGACCTGCAGGTTTGTTAAACCCTTACCCATTCATGTGTGAAAGTGAGATGATATTTCTATATATTTCATCATTTTTTTCCACGAACTACTTGTGGGGAGGATTTGATTTGGGTGATCATTGATCAACTCACAAAATGGGCGCATTTATTCCCTATTAAGGAGACAATGAAGGTATAAGAACTTGATGACTTTTACACTTGAGAGATTGGGAGTATTCATGGGGTTCCCTCCGTGGTTATATCCGATAATGACTCAAGGTTCACATACAAATTTTGGAATGGTTTGTAAGAAGTGATGGGTTCCGATATTTGATTGATCATATATTATCATTTGAAAATGGATGGATAGACAAAGGGGACTATATAGGTTCTTGAGGATATACTATGGAATTGTGTGAATGATTTTGGAGGATCTTGGATTTTTTTAATATGGTTGAGTTTTCATATGAAAACAGCGATCATGCATCTATTAAAATGAATTTCTTTGAGGATTTTTATGGGTGGCCATGTAGATCTCTATTGTGTTGTGCAGAGCTGGGAGAAAATTCTTTGGTTGGGCTGAGTCTTGTATAGGAGACAACAGATATGGTGTAGTTGATATAGATAAGAATGATCATGACATAGAGTCATCATAAATAATATGCGTACCATCATCTTCACCTGTTGAAGTTTGATATTGGTGATAGGGTTTTTATTATAGTCTCACCTCACTTGGTACATCGTTAATTAGGTAAGCATGGTAAGTAGGAACTACAGTTTTTGGGCCACTTTGAGATCATTTGATGACTAGGGAAGGTTGTCTATCAGTTTGAATTTCCATATGGTTTAAAATATATCCAAAAAGAGTTTCCTGTTTCCTAGTTGAGGAGGTATATGTTGGATCCTTCCCATGTGATTGGATGAGAGGATGTTTATCTTGAGATAGAAACCACTTTGGTTGAGTATCTAGTTCATATTATCAATTTTCGAGAGAAGGTACTACACAATAAAATAATTTGTTTTGTTTGGGTATTGTGGAAATACAGATGGGTAACAATGAGATTCAAGAGAGGGAATTATTGATGAGGTAGTAGTGGGATTAAATTTTTTCATGTCTAGGAATCTGAGGGCTTTCTATGGGGAGAAAGCATTTATGGTGGGGAGACTGTAACACCTTGTTACACTTTTCAGTTACTCCTCTGGTTATGATTTTTATCATCATTTTTTGGGAATATTTTTAGGCTTTTTGAGTATGGAGAGACTTTTCTAGGGAAAATAACATAAATTTCAATGATATAGATTTATTTTAATTAATTAAGTCTAGGTATAAATGTGTCAAAGATTAGTGAGATTCTTCCTAAGTTCGGGGAACATTCAGAGTGGGGTCCTAAAATTGGATTTTTTGTAGTCTGATAGGGATTTACACACCATTTAAGGGGGTAAAAAACATGTAATCATGTCATGAAAGATGTTGTGATCTAATATAGGTTGTGATAGATTTAAATTTTGTGTAACATGAAAACATCATATAATGGCTGAAATGAAGTTTTTAATAAAAAGTGAATGGGTTGTTCAATGTAAGTGGCCTTCCGGGATTAAATGACATAAACTATGGTTACAAACCATGTAATTCTTGAGGGAGGTAATTTTAATTGTGTTACATATATAAATATCATATCATTTGGCTAAAACAATTCTCTCTTGACCCAAATCTTACCCTAGATGATTTTGGTTGATTCCTTCCCTTTCATATCAATTTTTTAGTAATTGGTCATCAGGGCTATTGTAGTGTAACTCTCTAGGTAAGAAATCCTTTTGTTTATTATTTTTGGATTTTATTACATCTACATTTGTGTTTAGATTCATGATTGGATAGTCTATTCTATTGATAATCTATAGTTTCTTGTCTCCCTTTTTCTTTTGAAGGCCGATCTCATGGTTTCTGATCACTTTTGCTGAAGGTAGATAGGCTTCTACCATTTTGAGGTAGGTGTTTCTATAAAATGGGTTTATTCAATGTATTTATTATAATTACATGTAAATTACTTTTATTTTTTCATTATCTATAAGTGATACATGTTTTTAAAGTACTAATTGGAAGCGTAAATGTTTGAAAGGGATTTTTTTGGAAAAGAGATTTTCTTGATTTGGAAATGAGTTCTAAAACACCAAAGTGGATTGTCTTGGATTTGAAAAATATTTTATAAAATTGTGATCTTGGTTTTTATTTTTTTTGTCAATTGGAATATTGGGAACCATGGGATTATCATGAAATAGACACGGGTATCCTTAGTGTGTGTGTCACCACTAGGAGGTAACCTTTTGGATATCAATTTATTGTAGAAGAAATCAATATTGGTTGGATACAATGTTATTACTATTTTATCTCTTGAGTGTCTAGAATATATTTTCCCATAGACTAGGTCCCATACAATGTACTTTTTTATTTATGGTTATTTGTCACATGATGGTTTTTATCATGGATTTCTTGTCATAGGATTTTATATGAGGTTGTATCACATAACCTCTCTTGATAAGTTATTTATTGATATATGTTTACATTATAACCTCTTGATGCATGGATATGATTTCTCATTTTATCAATTATACTTTTCCAATTTTTGGTTCAAGAATATTAAAGTATTTTATGAAAACCACTAGGGAAACATGATTTATAACTGAATTTGTGGTTTATAAAAATGATTTGTAAAATGATTTTTGTTTTAAAATCTAAAACTATTTAATTAATGATATTATACCTTGTATAGACTCTATGGTGGTATCCTATTGGGAATTTTTCTCACACCCTACTTTTTACCTTGGGTAGTTTTAGATGTTTTATTGTAGGATACATGTAAATAGAATGAAATCTTATTGCACGTTGACTTCTCCTTTGGTATTTTCCTTCAAAGAAGGGTGGTTTGGAGGTGACTGATGGTAACATGGAGACTCGTTGGTCTTTATTTATTTATACTTTTAGGTTTATCCAGTTTTTATTGTATTTTATACACCTATTTTTTTCTTCCTCTTAGTACTCTGGTTGTATGTCTGTTTTTATTTTCTTACTTTACCTCACCTTGTGATGGATGGCTTGGGTGTATGGTTGGGTTGACCTAGGTTGGTATATTATATCACCCATAATAAAAGATATATATTGCATACAACCATATATAAAAAATTTCCAACGACCATAACATACATGAGACATATAAAATATTTAATTTTGATCATCAATCTCATAAAAATATACTTTTTAACCCATAGGTAAAACATTTTTGGATATTGATATATTCTTTTCCTTTATATGTGACACCCCAAAATTATAAAATAAGAACATTGTATTAAATATCATATATAAAACAAAAAAAAAATCTTAGAATAAAATATAACACACCAAGACTTTACAATATATTTATTTTTAGGTAAATTTAATCTCTTTAATAGTTTATATGACATGCAACACCGATTTTAAACGAAACATGAAATATTATTAAAATATTAATATTTAATATAATAGTTATCACCAATACAATAATTTTTTGTGTATTAATAGTACAAAAAAATTAAGAAAACTATGGTTATATATTTATTATAAATAAAATAAGAATTATTTAAAATAAAAAAGAATTGTTTTCAGAAAAACTATATCTTTTATAAAAGACGGTTTACTCATGCTTTGATCAGAAAATTTAAAATTAATTTTTAAAATTGTTAAGAAATTTATTTGATGAAATAAAATTTCATTTTGAAATTTTAATACCAAAATTATATTAGGGAGAATATGTGGGACTTTTCTGAACAGATTCATTTTTTGATGAATAATGAAAAATAGTGAACTTTAATTGGAAACTACATTTTTGTTTAAATTATTTGTTATGTTAAAATATATTCTTAATTGATTTTAAAGTAAAATTAGGTAAATTATATATCAATTAATCCAATTTTTTGTATTTGGAATCATTTTATTATTTAATTTTGATATAAAAACTTTGTAAACTTTTGAATATTTTCTCTTTTAAAAACTTTCTTTCTCGTTGAGTCTGGTAGATTAATTTTAAATTTAATTATTAAACTTCTATGAATTTAATTTGAAAAAATGGATTAAATATTTTGAATCAGACTAATTTATAATTTATAATTTTCTGAACATAATTGTTGGCCTAAATGACTGGAAAAAACAATAAAAATTAATTACAACGATTAAGGTGAAAATGGATTTACTATGGGTTAAACTAAAAAGATAAGGGTTAAAATAACCTAAATACTTGTCTAAAATGTATTTTTTGGAAATATTTTGACCTTATACCTTCAATTATTGATAATGGTATATTATTGGAGCCTTTTTGAATGATAAAAACATGGTCATAATTGAATATTTTCAATAATTACAAGTGTGCCACTCACCTCACTTATAAAAGGACACCCCGCTCCTCTTTTATTCACACCTTAAAACCATTTTGGTTATATAAATACATATAAAATATTACTTAAATCATCTCATCCTAGTGTCCTTATTTTAGGTGTAAATCCATCCTAGTATGGATTTGATGCAAACCTAAGGAAGATACCCAAAGAAGAGGTAATATTCTTCAATGAGCATTTTTATTTTATTTCTTCCTAAACCTCCTTTAATTTTTATTAAACCTTGATTATATAATAAAATCAGTATATTATATTTAAAAATAAGTTTTTATGTTATCATCATGACATAAAACCACCCACTTACATTAAATGGTTTATGAAATCATCATTCTTGTGTACGACAGACTACTACCTCACGAACCGATGTAATTTGTTTTTCAATTACCACCACTAATGGTTGAGTATGGTGATGGATATAAAGTACATATATGATATTTATAACATAATTATACCAACTGATTAATTATATCATATATTACTATTTTATTTTTCATTCCATAGGAGATACGATAACGTCGATCTTGTGTATGACCGACTACCGCCTCGTGAAGCGATGTGTTTCATCTTTTACTAACACTTTATGTGGAAGGTGATAAAGATAATTTTAATGATGACATGTGATATTCATGTAATAATTATGATATTCTAGAAATATTTATCATTCTTAAAAGATAATATACATCAATTTTCTTTCTTATCTTTTTACTCAATGAAATATGAAAATGTCATTTGTGTACATGTGGACTACAACCTTTACAAAATTATGTGAATCTCTTTTCATCACCACACCACATAGATGATATATATATATATGCATATTTAAAAAAAAATAAAATGTTATATATTATATTATTATCATTTCTTCCGATATCTTAGGTCCCAATAGATTTTCTTCTCCAACTTCATCCCATCACATTAGATCTCTAAATTTATTCCTATATATGGATTTATAGGGAGCCATCTGAATGAATGAGTGAAAGATATTATTGTATTAAAAATAAACTAGAGGAAGGTGTTGATACAAACCACATTTTAAATCCAAAGAACAACATCTAAGCACAAGTTCTAGGGTTTGAATTGTTCTTTCAGACTAACCATCTGTCTGAGGATGATAATAAGTGTTGAAACTCATTTTTATATCAATTGTTTGATAAAAAAATTCTCTAGATCTTTGAGGTAAACCTAAGATCCCAATCAGATACAATAGAGCAAGGTACTCCATGAAACCTTAACAATTAATTAATGTATATCCTAGAAAGATGATCTATAGAGAATTAATCTATGATATAAATTAAGTGCACAGAATTAGTAAGGTGATAAACTACTGCCCATGTAACATTAAAACCATCAGAGGTTTTTGGGATTCTGATGACAAAATCCATAGTGATGTTCTACCATTTCCATTCTAGTATGGGTAATGGATGTAATATACCCTTAAAATTTTTTTATCAGCCTTTACTTTTTGGAATACTAAGAATCATTATACAAACTCAATGATATCTATCCTTATGCCATTCCACCAAAAGTACTCTTTCAAATCCCTATACATCTTTTTTACTTATAGGATGAATAAAGAATTAAGAACTATGATATTACTCTAATATATCACTCTTCAATTTTGGTATGGAAGGAACACATAAATAGTTCCTAAAACTTATCATTCCATCATAATCAAGGTTAAAATATGGAAAATTTCTAACCTTATTTTTCATCTCCACATCTTCCTTCTGTGCCTCTTTAATCTTCACCAGGATAGAGGGTTGAACATTACATTGAGAAAGATAATATTTATCCCCTTCTTCAAGATTTCCAGATTGATCCTTTTCAAATCCATAAATATTAGACCTTTTCAATCATTATCATAAATAATCTTGAATGATCCTTTCAACTCAAATCATTGACCACATTGTTTTCTTTTAGAGGGTGGTAATGTATTGAGAAGTTGTAATCCATTATTAGCTCTATCATTTTCTTTGGAACATGTTCAAATCTTTTTGTGTGAATATATATTTCAGACTTTTAGTATTGGTATATATATCACATTTTTCTCTATAAATATAATGATTCCATATCTTTAATGAAAAAATTACCATTGCTATCTCCAAATCCTGAGTTGGGTAGTTTGGAAAGTGAATATTTAACGGTCATGAGTCATGGGATATAACCATGTTATTCTATATAAAAACACACCCCAATACCTTCTTGGAGGCACCAATATAGATTGAAAACCCTTCTCCACTATAGGGTAATGTAATAACATGTGTTCTGACTAACCTTCTCTATAGTTTCTTGAAGTTTTCCACATATTCACCTTTCTAGAGGAACTTAGCACCCTTCTGAGTTATCTTTGTCACTAGATCAGATAGTTGTGATAAATTCTACACAAAATGTCAATAATATCTAGCTAAAACATGAAAACTATGGATCTTAGTCACTATGGTTGGTCTAGGACAACATTCAATAGCCTCCTTCTTGGATGGATCTATTGAAATACCATCTATTGAGGTTATATGACCCAGAATGAAATCATTTTCAGTCAAAATTCACACTTTTTTAAAATTTTCTGATATTTTTTTCTTCCATAATGTCATTCATACAATTCTCAAGTAGTATTCATTCTATTCCTTGATCTTTGAATAGATAAAATATAATCCTTAAAGGATACCACAAACTGATCGAGGTAATCTCTAAATACTATCCATTAAAACCATGATGATAGTAGGGGAAATAATAATACCAAAAGGCATAACTATATATTCATAGTTTCTATACATTGTACGGAATTCCATATTGGGTATATACTCTTTCTTGACCATCAATTGATGATATCTAGAAGGAAGTTCAATCTTGGAAAAGTATTGATCTCTGTGTAGTAGATCAAACAAGTCATCAATACAAGGAAGAGGATACTTGTTATTGGTCGGGATCTTATTCAAATTCCAATCATCAATTTAGAGTCACATTGATCCATATTTATTTTTCACAAAAAGGATAGGTTCACCTTAAGGTGACACAATTGGATTAATGGATCCATTATCAAGGATTTCTTGGAGTTGTTTCTTTAATTCCTAAAACTCAATTGGGGACATTTTATAGGGAGTCTCTGAAATTAGTATGGAAGAAGGTATGAGCACTATCAAGATATAAACTTCATGTTTGGGTGGAAGGTTAGTAAAATCTTTTGAAAATACATGCATAAAGTAATGAAAAATAGGCATATCATTGATATCGATTTTATCCCCAACCATTTGAGATAAACATCCCTTCTGAATGGGAATTAAGACCCATACACTGGATGTAATCTCTATAGGAAGTTCATATCTATTTTCACATTGATATATTATCATAGGTTGGTTTGAAAAGTCAAATGTAACTTCCTTTCCTCGGTAATTTATGGGGTTTATAAAGAGAAAACCAATCCATTCATAAGATGAAATCCAATTCAACCAATCAAATAATGAAAAGAATTTAAAGAAGTACATTCCCAAAAAATTAAACTGAATAGGATTTATAGACTTGAGATGCAATCATCTTTCCATTGGGGGTTTGAACTGATAACTCCAAATATATTTTTTTGGGTGGAATCTTAATACCCTTAGAAGATTATTTTGATATGAATGATTGGGGAGATCATGAATAAAATAACACTTTAGTAGTTCTAGAGTGGATGATAAGTGTACCTTTTACCACATTATTATCACACCCCTCTTCAAAAATAGTTATTTTTGTCTCAGATAATGACCAGCTGGATAACTCAAGAGGAGGGGGGGGAATTGAGTTCTTAAATTTTTATTGAATATAAGACCACCATCTTCTAAGTATTCTAGTTTAATTATTTACATAAGATTGTATGAAGAATAAATATAAAAAAATTAGGAAATGAAATTAAACATAGAGAATTATAATGGTTTGGGGAACAAAAATCCCAAAGTCTACTCCAAAAACAATCTACTCTGATATTTTTTATTTTCACTAAAACATCCCTTTTACTAGAAGCTCCCTGATGAGTAAAAGCAGTTATCACTTAGTAAAAAGGTATAATTTTTTTGAACTAGGATCTCCCTTTACAATACCTATCCATGGTCTTAACCACACTCTTACACTAAGTACAAACACAACAAAATAAACATAATAATTATAAAGAAGTTTATCGCAAATATTTTTAATCAGAAACAGATGGTAGATAAAGATTCATCATGAGAAAATGATAATCTTCAAAGAATACCTTGGGATGATCTTTAGTAAAATTGATAGACCTTGATAAGTACAACATGAATGATCTATTTTATTCTATGTACAAGTCATCAAAATTTTTGTTTTGATATGTTCAAAAATTAATCCGTAATCATTATTCTTCTTCTCCTCTAAAAATATATTTATAGAATTTTACTGATCCATTTATATTCTTTTTTAAACTTTCATGTAGAACAACTCTAATATTCAAGCGACATAGAAAGCGATCTTGATGTGATAGGATATTAAGGACATGTAGCTGAAATATCCAAATATAGGAATTGATTTTCTAGAATAAATATTATCATTCTTTATATTTATATATTCACGAAAGTATTATATAGATTGATATTTCCTTGAATAGATAAAATCATTTGATATTATTTAAATAAACTAAGTGACTTATAGAAATATTAAAATATTAATCAAGGAATTATACTATACTAAATCTTTATTAGATACAGATTGAAACACAAATCATATTATAATAATTTATTATAATATAAAGATGTTCTTCCTTATATGATAATATTTCTTTAGTGGAGAATAAGATAATTATATAGCATTAGATAAAATGTTATCATGATACAATGCATAAATTATTAACTTTAGAGAATAAAGTCCTTTCATATTTTCATGTTTTTTCTGAGTATCATAGTTCGAATTCATAAGATAAATCCCTACATTGCTCTTTTTATATCTATGTAACTAAATATGTTCTTTAATTCTCATAAGAAACAATTATTGCATATCATAAGGTATATACTTGAACACACATCGTAAGATAAATATAATATGAAACACTTAAGATAAACTCATTAGAATAAAATTAGGAATATTTTGAATATTCATAACATATAAAGAAGAGATATATTAGGACAATATAATCTTTACAACAGTAATTGAATATAATTTCCCCTTTTCCCTTAGTTTAAGAGGTTGCTGACACAGATCACCATCACCAAGGTTTAGGTTTGTGAAATGGTTATCATAATTCCCATTATCCTTAAACTTGTATCACTGAAGTGGGGGAGGTTAATATTGTTCTATTTTCTCTCTATTCGCATTGTCAGTTGAATTATTCCCATTACTTCGACAATAAAATTCCTGATGACCTTCCTTTCCACACTTAAAACATTTATTATAGCCCTTAATAAAATTTACTTCATTCTTCTCTCCACACATAGAGAATAAAGGAAACTCATCATCATATCTTCATGGTTTTTAGATTTTTTTTAACTCCATATTCAATTTTTTTTATCCAAACCATGATATTGATTCGTAACTACAACCTCAATTTCAACCTTGATTGCACAAATTACAATCTCTTCATAGCTACAAAAAATCTCTTATGTTCAACACCCTTATAAGACTTGGCTTTAATTCACTAAAGAAACAATCAACTTTTCTTTTGGGTTAGATGATAATACCAGAAGCATACTTCACAAGCCTTTAGAAATTAGCCTCTTATGTACCAATATATTAATCATCCCTTTTCTTCAACTCAAGTAACTATTTCTATATATTTATAAAATAAATCTGAGGAAATTACTTATTGAAAAATAAATTCTTTAACTTTTCCAATCCATGGATTCAATTTTCTCTTTCTACCTAGTATTCTCGATTGTATTCCACCACTGGGATACTTTACCTTCTAACCAATAAACAAAAAAATGAATTTATCATGTTATAAAAACACGAGAATGCAGAATATATTTTCATTGTTACCGATCCATTGTTCTGTCATAAGTGGACCATAAGACCCTTTGAATGAAGGTGGATGTTGCCTCATGAGGGACTCAATATAATTTCCCCCCTCCTTTTCTCATTTCGAAGTCTAGAATGAATCATATCTAGATAAATTTGAGTGATCATAGCAATTAGATTTTTCATTTCAGCTCCCATAGCATTTAGATTCTCAGGAGAACAATTATTGCACTGGCCATGACACTCAACATTGATGTGGTTCTTTTGGTTCTATTTATTGAATAAAACCAAAAAACATAGAGTAATAAATACTTTTCATAGTGATGAATTACCTAACCATGAAAAACCAATTATAGGATGTGTGAATTATGACACATTCTTTAATATATGACACCTGAGTTTTATCCTAGGTTATCAATAACCAGCTTCTATTTAAATCCTTTATGATGGTTCATGAAGAGTTTTGGAATTTCCAAAGCATATCTCCAAAGAGTGTCAAACTAGGGGTGAAACAAGGCCCTTATCAAGCACCGGTTCAAGATTGAGTCTTGATCAATATGGTGTTTTTGGGGTTGTTACCCTTATGTACATCTATACCAAATCCAAATACACTTACAGTATCTAGATATGGATTTATTTTTAAGAAACCACTGACTCTATCCTTTACCAAAATTCCAAGACAACTTCCTATACTTTTATTTATCCTTAGACTTATCCTTAGAAAAGTCCTTAGGGTTACCACTATTTTTTTCTCATCCTTGTTTCCAAAGGTTAACAAAACTTTTGTTCTAATACCATCTATAGAAACCATATCTTTTCATACATTAACATTACATCATTTGTACAGAATACTTAATACATTAGACAAACTGATCCCCAAAGACCATATTAGTTTAGATCCTTTGGAAACATGGAAACTAAAAACTAAAACATAAGTGAGCTAAATTATTTCCCACTAGGTTCTTCGTGATTATAACGCTTCATAGACACGTCATACATAATACTTATCTTCAGAACCTGGGTAAAGGAAACATAAAAAGGGGTGAGATCTGATTCTTAATAAGGATAAACAATGAATATATATAAGCATAAACATGAGCATAAGTGTATGAGAACTTGATCATGATATTTTACGATCTAACTTGTATAGAAAATATCATAAACATGAATATTGGAATAAATATTAGAAGTTTATAAGACACAAATCATAAGGGAATCAGAAGTATAATCCATGAAATTATAACATAGGAATAAGACAAGGAATTGTGTTATACACATAAGTATATATAATGATTTTCCATAGTAGTCAAGGAATCACTACCAATGCCATATTAGTAGTATTATTTCAGTCCTCATGACATATTGGTAGTTATGGTTCACTACCATGACCATATTAGTAGTTAAGGTTAAGTCCAAAGAATATATTAGTTGAAAAAGTCCTTTACTAAAGAGATTTCACTCCCAATTCCCGCCATGTCTATCTCATGAGATATAAAAACTTACCCAATGTATTGGAGGGATATATTGGTCCCACCCATCACATAATTAAATCAAACATATGTGTTCTAGAAGATCATAAAAAATCATATCATAAACAATTAAATGAAATGGGTATCATAAAAATTTCATCATATCATAACAAGTTGAAAATAAATAGGTTTAATAATAATTTCATCAACTAATAATCCACAAAAATAATCAAGTTTCATAAACATATAACCCGTGAAATAGAAACGAGTTTCATAAATATCATTACATAAAAATATAAACCATTCATAGAAATAATGTGAATGGAACATTTGGATAATTTTCTAGAAAGGTATGAGTAATACCAATAGATGTCATCTTACATAGAAAAAATTAATAAATATCCATTAAAACATTTCCTGAGAAAAATATCAATTATTCTTTATTTTTTTTGAAAACATAATGAATTTTCCAAACCTTTTTCTTTGAAAACATATAAAGGAAGGTTGAAAACATTTTGAAAACCCTTTTTATTTGAAAATAGATTTGAAAAATTATAAAGGATTCTTTGAAAACTATAAAAATAATTAAGATCCTTTTTTCTTGATAATGGTCTTAAAAAACATTTTAAAAACATTTTTGAAAACAGATTTCTATCCAAAAATAGAAATGAGGTCAGATTTTCTAAATTTTTTTCTTAATTATCTTTAGTAAAAAAGAGTGGAAAATGGTAATAATACATCAATAAATCATGGATAAATATAATATAATAAAATATATGATTTTTAATGAGATATGGATCATAATATTTCATCAATGGAAACATAATCATAAATAACCCCGATAAACGATGAGATTGTTTGCATACTCTTACCACTTGGTAACTTTGAATAATACTCTCCATATAAGAAAAATTAAATTACATAAAGAATAAAATATAATAAAAATAATTATATTCATGATATAAAATTACAAATGGCAGTATATAAACCTTGTAAAATAATATAGGTGCATAACAAAACATGTGCCTCAAAGAAGTCAAATTGAGACAAAACTACCTTACTAATTTGGTAACTATTAAAACATAAAACAACACGAAAGAGAGATAATAAAATATACATGTAAATAAACATAAATTTAAGGATAAGGGTAATATAATATATTAATTGGAATTATATAACTCACACAAAAGAAATTCATGGTGAATAGGGCATAAATCTCATAGAAATAAAAGTGAGACGATAATACCCTTACATTGTGTCTTGAATCTCTCTTCACTCACTCAAAAATCATCTATAATAAATATAAGTTCATTATAAACCCAAAATAACCATATTATTATATATAATACCTTATATTATTTTATTATGAATTTATATTACCAGTTATAATAACAATTGGTATTAATGTTACGCTTCGGGCAATATCTGCTTTGTTTGTCATAAATTTTTTGACTTATTATTCTTGAAACTCTTACTTAGATCATGATTTAATTATTTATATAATGTAAAAAATGATATAAACATCATATATATTTAGTATATATATTTATAATAATACATAAAATATAGAAATATAAATGAAATACACCGTTCATAGAGACGGTAGGACGTACATACGCATAAACGCTGTTTCCATTTTATTATTTAAAAAAAAAGTTAAATGACACACACACATATATATAAAATAATTAAAGAAAAATTATTATTTCATATATATCATGTAATTTTACTAAACCCATTCTTAATATATTCCATTTAAATATCAATGAATCACATTGCTTTGAGAAGGCAATAGTCTGCACATCCACAACCGAAGTTATCATATTTAAACAAAATAGAAAGAATGAAGGTATGATTTATATTATAATTACATATGAATAAATAAATAATAAATATAATATATATATATATATACAATATAAAAACTTATTTTCTATCATAATTCTCACCCATGAAAGGTTTCTAAGGAAAAAATTAGCAACATCATTTCATGAGGTGGTAGTCCACCGTACACACAAATGGTAAGTTCGTTACCCATAATATAGGTGTGTATGTATGTTTATATAGAAAAATTAGAATAAAAACATATATGTATATTTAGGATACTGATTCTATTATATGATCATGTCACAATAAGAGTTTATTTGGTGGAGAATGAAAATAAAACAAAGGAGCTTAAGGAAGGAATTTACCACTTCTTTGAGTAACTCATCTTGGTTTGAAACAAAGGGATTCCTTGGTTGGATTTATAAAAAAAGGTAGGATTATAGGAAAAATTTATGGGATTTGGGAGGATATTTGATCTGATTTTTTCCAAGTTATGGGTCTTTAGAGGTGTGAAGAAGTGAGGGGGGGGGGGCATTTATAGTGGAGGAGTGACATTTTTGTAAATATAAAAAGGTAAACACTATTGAGAGGTCTTCCTTACATCATGTGCCTCCAATAATTATTAAAATTATATCCATGAGGGTAATTGGACGAAATATTCCCATAAAATAGCTTTTAGACATGTTTCTAGGTCATTTAATCCCTTATGATTAAAGTTTAACCATCAAGTAAACTATTTTTACTTTAATCATTGTAATTAATTTTAATCAATTTCACTAATATTTATGTTAAAAAAATAAATTAATATTATTATAAATTATAAATTATGATTATTAAAAATATGGAATCAATTTCTAGAAATTATAATCACATAATTTTAATAAACTAATTTAAAATTAATCCCACCGACGTGTCGCGACAACGTGTTTTTAAGAGAAAATGTCTAAATGTTTGAAATGTTTTAATATCAAATTTCAATGTGAAATTGGTTCAAATTACCTAAATTTGATTAATTTAAATTCAACTAATCTAATTACACTTTAAAAAAAATTAAATATAATTTAACTATATAAATACATTAGATGAAAAAGTAGTTTTTAATTAAAATTTTGTATTTTTCACTATTCATCCAAAAATGATGTTTCCAGAAAATTATTAAAAACTCACACTAAGATAATTTTGAAATTATGAATTCATAAAATAATTTTATTTTAGAAAATTAAATTACTATATGTGTCTAAAATAAATTTTATTATAGTTCAAAAAAGGATATAAAAAGCATTTCCTTTGAGAAAATAGTATTTCTAATCATATGAAGACATTACCAAAAATTCTATGTTTTATTATAAACATGTTTTATTTTTATAAAACCATTATAAATAATATTTGAAAATTAGTTATTACTATTCATATTACTAAATTTAATGGCAATTCTATAACTATCTTGTTTAAATAATTATAATAATAAAATGATGCTTCATAGAAACTCAGTGTTGCATGTAACATAAGCTAAGATAATGTTGTTTGCAGTGCAATATTAACTTGGTGTAGTGTATAAAGAAGGTATGAATTTTTGTAGTATTAAATGGAAGAAATCAATGAAAAATTAATTTAATCTAAATAAAGGAGTTCATAAAAACTCAGGGTGTTAAAATTATGGAAATTTAAACAACTGAAAACTTTTTCCATTTGATCAATAAATTGAGAATGAAATTTTTCCATAGATAATATCATTGAAAAAATATCATGGATAATAATAACTGGATTCTTAATGATGGAAAATATAAATTATTTTACATCATTATCTTAGGCATCATGACACCTCTACTATTAAGACCATTCACAATATAATTTATAACTGATGGGTAGGTATACTCCTAAAAACCATTTAGCTAAGTCTTGCCAACCGATTCTTTACAAGGGAATTACGATGCATTGAGGGGATATATATAAAAGGAAAACATCCATATATTCATGCCCAACACTTTCCTTATATATTTAACGATTGATTTAATTCTTTAAGAATATGCATTATCAACAATTTTTTGTATAGAGTAAGGAATACAGATTAAAAATAATTTCCATATTCAATCATATAACTTTCAAAGTAAAATTAAATATATAGAAATGACATACGATTTAATTAATAATTATATCCATGATAAAAAATATGAATATTTAGGGGAAATGTAATGTACAATAAAAAAATAAAGTGAATATTTCAAGGGAATGTTAATGATTAAAAAAATTAACCAAGAAAGAGAATGTCAATAATTTCCCTGGTCAAACTCATAAAAAACCATCATGATAAATAATAAGTATGATATCAATATATAATATACCCAATTTATCATGAGTACAATAAATTATTGATGCCATTGAAAAAATGAAATACCATTAAACTTTCATTAAAACCATTCTTAAGAAAAATTACCTTTACACTTTGAAGAGATTTTCTAAACTAAAAGTTCGAAAAATATTTTAAAAATAATTTTAATTAAAAATAACCATTTAAATTTATAAATTAATATTTAAAAAATTGATTTTTATGACAGAAGGATATTTCATACATGTTGTACATGTTAAAATAAAGATTCCTTTTACATTTTCGATAAAATCCAAACAAGAACTGTTTGGAAAATGACATGAAGACTCATTTAAAAGAATTTTATAAAAATTAAAACATGGGTAAAAATGTATTTTATACTTCATTTAGATAATTTTAAAAATATTTTCCAAAACATTTTTAGAAAATATGGATTTCTATGAAAATGATTTTTGATCGAAGAGAGATGTAAAGTCGTATTTTCTTAAAAACATTTTTATAATAATTTTAAGTAATAAAGAGTTAAAAATGTTACTATTACTTAAAAATTTCACGAATAACTAGAGAATAAAATGGGTTTATTATAAAATGATAAAACAATTCCCTTCACATGAAATTCAAGAATATAAAATCCCAATTAAAATGAGATTTTGAAATAAACCCTTACAAATATCATAACTTTGAAGTAAGAATTTACCAATGAAGTGATTATGTGTGTCAAATATAAATCCAAATAAAAAATGTTTAAATAAAATATAAAATAATAAATGTTAATTACAAACATAATATTATAATGTAAAATACATTAAAGATGTAATGTAAACCAATTAAAATAAATTGAGTTATAAAATTCTTTACCAGTTGGTAATTTTCAATTCAAATCCCCTTGGATGAAGTAATAAAAATTAAAAATTATAATACCATTAATTATGAATTATTCATGATATTACATAATAAATTGGAATTATATAGAAAATATAAAATAAATTAAATGTATAGTATTATAATATGCTCTAATAAATGGAAATTGAGACAAAGTCCCTTACAATGATCATAACTTCAAAGTGAGAATTAATCAATAAATTGATTATTTTTATCAAATTTAAATCCACATAAAGAAAGTATAAGTAAAAAAAGATAATAAAAATTAATTACACACATAAAATATGAATATTAAATACAATTAAGAATTAATAATATTTATAATATCATATATGATCCTCTTATAACATTTCACCACCCATTTGTTAAGAATATTTCATTATTTTAATTGTTTTGTGTGTTAATTTCCTTGTTTTATAATGCGTGTTTGTCATGAAAGTTTTGGTTCATGCGTATAGGATATAGATAAATCACCAAAAAAAATTATATTAATTTTATAAATATTTCACTGAATCATTATATAAAATTTTAAATCATTTTTATTGTCTAACATGGAAAATGAATCACATCGTTTGTGGAGACGGTAGACCTTACGTATGCACGAGTGACGATATCATTCCATTAATGAGTGAAAGGTTAATCAAGTGGGTGGTAATTTAATATCAAAAAATCAATATCATGTCATATATATCACATATAAATTCATTAAATGTATCCTTATAACTTTCCATGAAAAGTGTTAGTGGAAAATGAATCGCATCACTTCGTGAGGTGGTATTCCATCGTACACAAGATTGACGATTTAGTTTCCCATTTGATGGAGGATTATATGGGAAAAGGTTATGAAATTAATATAATGAAATATTAGTATATGTTATATACTATTGATATCATATGATAATTAATTATTAATATTATAAGGAGGTGGAATAAGAAATAAAATAAAAAAGTTCCTTTAAGAACATTACCTTGTTTTGATTACCTCTTTAGGTTTGCACTAAAATACTTAATATGATAGATTTATGATAAAATAAAGGAATATCACATGCTTTTATGAGAGTAATTAATTTATTTGGTTAGTTATAGACTATACCAAATGGATTTTAATGTTTGAATAGGGTATGAGAGGGGGTGACCGTTTATAAGTGGGGGAGAGGATATACCTGAATTTTTTGAATGAATTAATCACACCTATATTTATATCATGAAAAGGTTTAAAAATGGTTATTTATTAAACCTTATAACTGTTAAGATCTAAATATTTCCATAAAATGGTTTTTGGACAAGTTGGTAGGTCATTTTGACCCTTACCTATTTAGATTAACCCCAGGTAAATCAATTTTTACCTTAACCATGATAATTAATTTTTTCTAATTTTACTTTTAGCAATAGAAAAAAATTAAGTTGAAATTATTATATAATATATATTATTATGATTCAAAATATATAAATCATTTTTCCAAATTCAATACATATAAATAGAAGAATCCGATTTATAATTATAGATGTAGACGTGATGAAAACGTTGGTTTCCAAAAAGAAAATTCTCATACGTATAAAAGATTTTAATATCAAAATTCAATAAGAAATTGATTTTAATGAATTAAATTATTAAAATTATAATATAATTAAAAAAAATTTACATTTAAAAAATTAAAATATAATTTATCCTTTTAAATTATTTAAGAAAAAGGCATTTTTCAATAAACATTTGTATTTTTCACTATTCATCAAAACAATAAATCTTTTCAGAAAATTCCAAAAAACTTCACCAAAAGCTAATTTTAAATGTAGATTTAAAAATGAAATTTATTTTTTAAAATTAATTTTATAATTTTTTTAAAAATTATTTTTAAATTATTTTTGCCAAGTGAAACTAAACCCCCTTTAAAAAAATACAGTTTTTCAGAAACCATTTATTTTTCATTCAAATGAATTTTTATTTATTTATAATAAACATATAACTAATGAAAATGTTTTAAAAAATATATTTTAATAAATTATTCATTAATATTCATACTTGACAACATAACAGCAAGGTTACAATGGTCACATTTTAAATAATAATATTTTAATAGAGTATTGTGTCTCATTTAAACCTAGTGTTGTGTGAATCAAAAGATATCAAAGAGATTGAATTTATTTAAAGATAAATATATCATAAAGTTTAGAGTTTTTATATTCTATTCTAATATTGTAATATCTTGAATCAATTTCTCAGGTTATTTATACGTTATCAAAGTATAAATTAATTCCTATATGTGAACTAAAACTCTATACAAAAAACATTTCTTTAGATCTAAAATATATATTATCATAGTAAATAGAAATATAATCTATAACCTGAATAACACTAAACTTTACAAGGGATAAAACAAAATTGTTTTTAGGTAAAACCCTTCCACTGGTGATCACATCAAGATTATTATAATTTCATTTTTGATTAATTATACCCATAGTTATTTTGAAAAAAATTTATGGATTAACTTTTTGAGGTGAAATTTTTAATTTACTAGAAAATTTCTCAAAAATGAAAGAATGTGTAGACCCCAAATCAAAAAGAATCATGGGAATAATCTAAATAAACAAGTAATATACTTAACAAAACTTCCCAAGATATTCCAAAACCATATAAAGTAGTCACAAAGTATTTATACACGCTTATTTCATTTGATCTTGAAGACTTCTATCATTTATTTCAATATTCAGAAAAATACTTGCATAATTACCCATTTAATTAAAATTAAAAAAAAATCGTACAGTCAACATTTCATTGTTTTTTGACCATTACTACTATAATTTTCTTTGTAGTCATTGGAAAAATGTCCAAACATACCACACTAAAAAATCCAATATTTTTTGATACATTCACCAAGGTTCTTTTTACCTCACTTATCATAAGATAAAAACATGATTTTATTTCCATAATATTTATTTGATGGATGATTCCCCATTTACTTCCACCTAGAACTCTTTTCCTACTTGTTTTAATAGGACATATTATTATAAAAAACTCACTTTATACCTTTTCATAATATTGAAAAAGTTTCTCATAAATCTTAAATTCACGATAATTCAATAGTATTCGATATCATGGCTTCAATCCTAAGTAAAATTTGTTAATTTTAATATCAATATCAGAGATAACATTTGGTGAATACCTTAACAAATCAGTGATGTTTTCTTCATAAGAAGTCACTGAATATTAGTCCTTCTACCTAAATTCTATGAATTTATTTTCCATCATAAGTTGGAAAACCTTATAAAAATATTTATAAAAGAAAATAATCTAAAATTCATCCTATTCCAAAGCATCAATCTCTTATATTTCTCTAATATATTTAAACATTGGTCACCACTGATCGACTTCACCTTAAAATTCTAAATAAAAAGAGTAACCATTTTATTTTATGAATAACCCATGACATAAAACATCTTCTCTAAGGTTTTAACCCACCCTTAATCTATCATATGGTTATATAACCCACTAAATTTTGGAGAGTTATATTTCATGAAATGATCTACAATAGAAATGTTCCTCTATAGTGAATTTGGTTGTTATATCACACAAATAATACCATTGTTTATATACAATATCAAAGGATCCATCATAGTGAAAAAACTACTTTTTTATAATTATAACCATTACATATTTTTGATGTGTAATGATACTGTCCTCTTTATGACTTCCTACATCAGTTTAATTGTTTCTTCCATGGAAACCCATTCTAAATAGACATACTTTATATGAATAAACATATAAATCTATAAATATTATATTATGATAACCATAAATTATAATATCTTAAGTGTACTTAATTATATTATTCGATCCTCCAAAATAATCTAAATCCCACTATGATAGTGACTATAAGGACTCGATCCTTATTCAACCTAAAATTTCATTTTTAAATAAGAATTCATTTTCCTATATTCTCAAAGATATTTTCTATTTTAGAGTTTTAGAGAATTAGGTTATAAATTTTACATTAAAAACTATTCATTAAAAGTTGGAAAATTCCTCTTAGTATCCATTTTCCCCCAATAAAAAACATTTAAAATGAAACATGTTTTCTTTTCATGAAAAATCTTCATGATTTTCACATTGACTTCATCATTTCTCCTACTCATCCTCAAAACCTATGAAAAACATTTGATTATGTGGGATATGTATAAAAAACTCATTAAGGGGCATATAAAATGGCATATAGAAACCCATTAATCCTTTTCAAAACAATATTATCATAAAATAGATTTTTTCATTAATATAATCAACTTCAAGATAAAATAATAATTTACTTAAACACAAAATCATCTTTATAGTGAATTTTTTTTCATAAAATACTTTATAATAAAACATAAAGAAAAAATAATATTCATGAGGGATTCCTAGAAAATATTCTAACCCATGAAATAAAATTTCTAAAGAACATACATTTTTACCCTAAAAGGGAATAAACTTTCCTTTAAATAAAAAATCATTAGCTTACCTTAAAAAATAGAGACATTTCCTTGAAATTTTACCGAGAAGAATAAAAAATTTATATAGGTGCCTTGGGATATCATCTTCATAGAAGCCTTAAAACATCCCTTACAAATGGAGTAACCTACATGATCCCATTACAAAATAATTCTCTAAATAACATAATCATTACCTAAGCCATTGGAGACCAATATCTGTCTAACCCATCATCATAGTTATATCATGCACAACATTCATTAACAAAAAAATTAAAAGTAAAATAAAATTCTTGAAACACATAAAATATTTCATTAAAAATATGAAAATCATAAAAAATATCCTTTTTAACACATATGTAAATCATTTTTGAATATTAATATATCCCTTCAATTTAAAACAACATTTTCAAAACTAAAATACCCATACTAAAGGGAATGGTTGTTTTTTTTAAAGAAAACATTGAAGATTTTAAAGGAATACAAAAATCATATAATGGTTATGGTTTTAGTAAAATACATTGACAATGTATAAATTAAAACCTAACATTCCATTTTTCCTTTTGTAATGAATATCAAAACATTTCACATAAAATACATGAAAAGATTCCTTTTGAATACCATTGAAAGAAAGTAAAAAAGTGATCTAAAATTTTCTTTATAATTTATTTATATACATATAAATACATTTGTAAAATAATTTTAATATTATTTATATGGAGAAAAAATATTTATTTAATAAATCATTAAAACATATAAAATGTGATTTTTATGGTAAAATGTCCCATACCTCGAGTCTGAATTGTCACATGAATTATTTATATTCCTGAACAAAAAATATTTTAATTATTTACATGATTAATAAAAATTTTCAATTTATTATTCCTCTCATATAACTTAAATAATTGTTATAATTATTCACTTAATTCAAAAAGTTTACTTTGAAAGTTTTAAGGATGTTTGATTCATAAGTACAACAAATAACATCAGTAGAATGAATTTGGTCAAATAGATCATGATTAAATCATTTATATAATATTAATAAGATTATAATTATCATTTTTATACAATAATTATACTCTTATAACCAACTATGTAATATGGTTATGAGAAATGAATTACGTTATAATCATAGAGATAGTAGGTTGTACATACGTATGAGTGATGTTTCCATTTTTAGTGATCATGAGGGAAAATGTAAGTATCCTTTTATATTTAAATAAAGATTAATATATCATAAATATCATATTATTTATTTAAATAAATGTATATATACCATCAATCTGATTTGGTGATGAAAAATAAATCACATCGTTTCATGGAGGTATTAATCCACACGTACGCATGAATGACACTCATTTTATATGCATGAAAAGGTAAGAAAATAGATAAAATATTATATTTATAGAATTTAAATTAATTATTTAATATAATAAATATAATATTATTAAATTTTTTCTATATTTATGAACAAATATAGGAGTCGATGATGAAAAATGAAATACACTATCTCGTGAGGTGGTAGTTCGTACGTACGCATGAGGGGTGTTTTTATTTTTCATTAGATGGTTAAGTAGATGAAAAGGGATTATACCATAATAATAATAATTTTTTAGTATATAGAAGATACTTATTTTCTTATTTCATTATGGTTTAAGAAAATTTTATTGAGCTATAAGAATAAATAAAATAAAAATTCTCAATTAAGAACTATATATCTTCTTCAAAAAACATCATTTTATTTACACCTTAATCCCTCTAAGGTTGGTATCCTATCAAAAAATATGACCACTGGGAAGTGAACATGGATTTTTGGGAGGTATTTAGATATTTATTTTCTTAACTAAAATTCTCTTGAAGTGTAGATAAGATATGATAGGGGGTATCCTTTTATGAGTTAGGGAAGAGACTCACTTGGAATCATTAAAAAGATCAAAATATATTAAATTATAACTCAAGGAAAATGGATCAAAATGGAAAATGTAAAAGAATGAGATAATATAGGGTAACAAAATTTCCATCAAATTTTATTAATACAATTTTATAATACATTTTAACCTATATCACTTTAGTCCAACCCTCCTACAAACCAGTTTTAAACTTAACCATGGTAACACATTTTTATTTTTTTTTACTATTTTTACTATCAATAATGACCAAAAAAATAAGTTGAAATTATTATATAATATTAATTACTATTCTTGAAAATATGGAATCCATTTTATGACATTCGATTTACAAAAGTGGAGAATTTAATTTAAAATTAAACCAAAAAAAGATGATGAAAAACAAATTTCAAGAATAAAGGTCTTCTTAAGTATAAAATGTTTTTATTTCAAATAAAGAATAAAATGGATTACAATTATATTAATTAGATTATTAATAATATAAATGAACTAATTTTAATTTAAAACCATTTCCAAACACAATGTAATTTTTTGTATTCTTAAATGAAAAAGAAAATCATCAATAGAAATCAAATTTTATACTATTCAACCAAAAATAAACTTTTCATATTATTCCAAAAAGATCACTATAAGGTAATTTTGACTTGTTGATATCAAAAAATGAAGTTAATTTCTTAAAATTAAGATAATAAATTTAGGAAATAAATATTTTTAATAATGCCAAATAATGTATATAAACTAATTTAGTAAGAATAAAACCATTTATTTTTTATTAGAAAAATACTTAATATTTTTATAGTAAATGTTACTATAAAAAAACTAATTAATGAATATTAATAAGGCATGAGATTGATTTAATATTTACATTAACTTGGTTTTTACAAGTAATTATCATAATATATTACCCTTATCCAAATTTAATGATAGATTTCTTGACAACATACACCCTCCTTGACTCATTATACCAAACACAAGGTGAAATCCAAACATAATCAATTGGATTATAGCTTTGTAGCCATGACTACTTTATCAGCCTCATTAAACTTATATCGCAGAATGTAGTTATCTTCTATTAGATGATGAAGCATCTAATTTGATCAGATTTACTTACATTGAATGAGGTTTTTATTAAACAATTTCAAATACACTTTGATGGAATAACTATTGACTATGGATATACTGACCACATGAGTGAAATTACTTTTCCTCAAAGGTTTAATAGTTATCAATATAGAATGAGAATCCATATTGACGACACTAAACATGAGGTCTTCCCAATTTTAGAGATAGAGGCACACCACTACCTTTTCTTCCATGGTGATAAACACTATTGGTTATCCCTTCTCTGACCATCCTTACTTCGCCTAGGATCTCCGGTTCAGAGATAGTTTAGTCTGATAATGGTTCTTCGGGGCCTCCTACAATGCAACTTACATGCGTTTCTCAACCTGGCAGCGACAATGTTCTGCAAGGAGGCTCAGATACCCAACTGGCCACTGACAGTCCAACCCCCAATGAAAGAGGAAAGGAAAATATAGTAGAACGATCTTGATTTCGTCTCCCCCAGTTGGCACCTTTTCATTGGCAGGACTGGGAGTATGCACGAGAGAATAGAGTAAATCTGTGAAAAAGGATTTACCTTCTTGCAACATGAAGACTAGATCACCTGGGGCCAAATCCAGGTTTCCCCTATTTCAATGACTTCCATCTTAATATAGAATGGCTGTGGAATTGGGGCCCGGGTTAAGACCAAATTACTCG
Organism: Viscum album; assembly: GCA_963277665.1. Classification (NCBI taxonomy): domain Eukaryota; kingdom Viridiplantae; phylum Streptophyta; class Magnoliopsida; order Santalales; family Viscaceae; genus Viscum; species Viscum album. The sequence goes on along the minus strand of OY728141.1, from coordinate 1,581,843,539 downwards.
CCACTGAGATTAAGAAACAAAAGTTTGGAATCACTGCTGTCTTGGAGCACAAACAACAGGCTACAAAGATCAATGATTTCAGACACAAAATCTGCATGCAAGAGGCCATGCATGTAGAACCAGTCAATCATCATATTTGTATTTTATGGGGAAAGGAGATTATTGTGGACATGGTCAAAGCCAGGGATCAATTTATCATGGTTAAGGTTTCCAGTATGGGAGAATCTTTCTTATGATCTTTTTTGTGTGGAATATGTGATTCTCAAAGGAGACAGACTTTGTGGGAGGAGCTAAGCATGTTTGATCCGGCGGACTCACCCTGGTTTGTGGGCGGCGATTTCAATATCATTTTTGATCCAGCGGAGAAGCGTGACAGATTATCCTTTCCTCATGGAGCCAATCTCGACTTATCCCATTTCATGGCGGGAAAGGGACTTATGGACTTGGGATACTTTGGGGACCGCTTCACTTGGTGTAATAACCAAAAAGGTAGCAGACGATGCTAGAGTTGCCTGGGCCGGTGCTTAGAAAATTCTCATGCCATTGACAAGTACTTTGAGGCGAAGGTCGATCATCTGGTATGTGGTGTGTCCGATCATTTTCCCATACTTATTTCTTTAAATGTAAGGCATGAGAGGAGTAACTACTTCAGGTTCCGGAAGTACTGGGCTGATATCCCTGGTTTCCACCAAACTGTGAGAGATGTCTGGAACGAACCGGTCCAAGGACGTTCCTGGGTTTCTTTTCAAAACAAGTTAAAGTGCCTCAAATTCAAGCTTCATGCATGGGAGAAAGAAATCTCACCCAGTGATAGAGGTCTGACCGCCCTCAAACAGGAAGTGGAAAGCCTGGAGTGTAGCCTGAAGGATGAATGGGATGATGATATTTTTGAAGAGTTGGATAACAAGAAAATCTTTCTTGCGAAACTTATTCTTAATCAGGAACGTCTGGAAAGGGAAAGATCCAGGGTGAAATGGCTTCGTGAAGGCGACAATAACACAACCATTTTTCACGCATGCATTAAAGAGAGAAGCGGGAAGGTCAAGCCTAACATCGGGTTGGAGGATGGATCCTACTCAAACGATAGGGATGTGGTTGGATGTGGCACTCTGTCTTTCTTCCAGAATCTCCTTGTAGGTCCTAGCTAGGTCATGGAGAATGGTTATCCCATCGGTTCTTCAGAGCTATTCGAGGTGATCCCAAGATAGGTTTCGAGTGAGGAAAATGTTTCCTTTGAGGCCTTACCTACAGAGGAAGAGGTGTTTGAGGCTATGTTAAATCTCAACCCAAACAGTGCCCCAGGCCTCGACGGTTTTCTTGGATCTTTTTACATGGGATATTGGGAGATGGTGAAGGCGGAGTTAATCACGGCCATTCAGGACTTCTTTTGAGGCGGTACTCTTCCCAGGATCGCAAGTGCTACAATGCTGATTCTTTTGCCTAATATCAAAGATCCATCCTCCATCTCCCACTATAGGATGGTGGGTATGTGCAACTTCTCATACAAGATCCTTTCCTCCATCATCAATTCAAGGCAATCCAAACATATTATGCGGTGGCTATCGTTAGAGCAGCATGGTTTTGTGAAAGGCCAGTCAATTCAAGGTGCTATTGCATTGGTGCATGAGATGATTAGAGATATTAACCTCAAAATGCATGGTTCAAGTATGGCTATCAAATTGGACATGTACAAGGCATGTGATAGAATTGAATGGGGGTTTATCAAGAGGGTCCTCTCGGTTATGGGATTCTCGACCTGGGCCACTGATCTTCTGTTTAGATGTGTGAGTTCTCCATGGTTGGCAGTTTATTTTTTGGGTAAGTCTCATGAAATCTTCAAGGACACTCGGGGGCTTAGGCAAGGGGACCCCCTATCTCCAACAATTTTCATTATCATACAGGACACGCTTATCCGTTTCTTCAACAGTAAGGTTATTTCTAGGGAAATCCTCCCTTTTCATAGGAAAGGGAATCTCCCCACAGTTTCTCATCTTATGTTTTCGGATTACTCCTTGATATTAACTAATCCAAATAGATGATCTGTTCATTGTATTAGTAAGTTCCTGGATGAATACTAATCCTGGAGTGGCCAAGCGATCAACAAAACCAAGAGTACTGTTTACATATCCAACAAATGTGGGTCAATGTTAATTTACCTCTTGTGCAGAGAGCTGAGCATGCAGAAGGGACCCTTCCCCTTGGAGTACTTAGGCACACCGATATCTCCTGGGAGAACTTGCATCAAAAATTTTGATCGCATTATCAATAAAATTACGATCCGGGTGCTCAACTGGAAAAATCATTTCCATTCCTTTAAGGGAAGAATTACTCTTGTTAACAATGTCCTGTCAAGTATACCGATCCATGCTCTTTCATCCATAAAGGTGCCGAAGGGGGTCATAGTGTCCATTGAGATAATTCTAGCAAGGTTAATATGGGATGATTTTTCTAAAGGAAAACACCATTGTATTTCTTGGAAGAGGATGGAGAGACCGGTCATTGAGGGAGGAGTCAATGTGAGGAATCTCTTGGATACCATGCACTGCATGCAAGTGAAACTTGCGTGGGAGGTGGTAGAAGAACTTACTCTGTGGGGTAAGGTGATGTCATCAATGGGCAAGGAGAATAACGAGAATGGGAGAGGCCAGGTTTCTACTTTATATTCCATGTTATCTCCTCTGGTTTCAGTTCTTCGACAACACTCTTGGTGGATTGTGGGTGAGGGAAATATTCTCTTTTGGCATCATAACTGGGCGGGATCAACAATTGGATTCCCAAGATTCCTGCATTCTTAGATAACTTTCAAGGAGGCCAGTATGGATCCAACCTTTCTTCATGCAGTTTTAGATGAAGAACAACATGGAGTGTTTGATCTCATTAGCATCAGCACCGATCTGGATCATTGTGTGTTTACTCCTTCATCTTCAGGACATTTCACCACGAGGGATTTTTGAAGAGCTGTTTTGCAACAACAGAAAACTGATAGGTGGAATAATGTCTTGTGGTGAAACAAAATCCCGACGAAGTAAAATTTCTTAACCCGGCGTATCCAAAACTAGGAAGTTTCTAAGGATGAAAAGATCAAGCAGTTAGGGGTTAATATGGCCTCTAAATGTTGTTGCTACACACGCCATCAGGAGGAGAATATGAACCATTTATTATTTGGGAGAGAATGGGAACAGATAGTATGGAGTTTTCTTGGAGTGGTTCTGGCATCGCATTGTTTGAATTTCCTAGAGGGAATTTACCTGGATGAGTGGTTTTATGGCACTAATGTCACCACGGTGGAAATAACGACTAGAGAGATTATCTTGAATGAATCCTGCTAGTGTATCTAGCAGGCCTGAAACAAGTCCATATATGAGGGCATTATAACCTCTAGTAGAGCTATCATCACTAGAATTAAATCCTTGCTCATGGATTTGGTTAGCGGTATCAGCAACTGGCGGGAGGTTCTTTCCTTGCGATGTCCTTAAGGCAGTACATCAGTGAGTACTAACAGCAATTGAGGTGTTGGTGGACAGTGGGTGCGGTGGCTTCCCCCGGTTTCTGGACTCAAGCTCAATGTCGACGACTCATATAAAGAGGGGCACATTCGTAGGGGAGGAGTCATTCAGGATTATAGGGGAAACATCATTCTGGCCTTCTCTGCATATTATGGCCTGGGTTCTTATATACAGGAAGAATCTAAACCTTTTCTTATAGGTCTGGAATTTTGTGTGTAGAAGAACATGGTTCTTTCTCAGGTTGAGACTGATTCCAAGATCATTCACGACTCCATGGAGAACAAAGGGACCATTACATGGTCAATTGTCTACGTCATTAGGATATTCAAAGGTCTTATCAATCAGAATACTGAGGTAACCCATACTTATCGGGAGGGAAACATGATGGCAAACCACTTTACATCTCTGGCGGTGGAGAATCAGGGTATTAATGTCACTTGTTTTCCTAGCAGTCTCCTTTTTAAACCTGAAGGGGTGAACTTTATTAGGGGTGACTCTCTTGGCCTGCATTACTTCAGACTGCCTTAGGTCTTGTGTTTTGTTTCTTTTCTTATATGTTATACCCCCATCCCATCTTTATAAAAATTTACCTTTGATGATGAAGAGTTATCTCCCGCGCTATATCTAGGTAAGAAGCTACTTGACTTGAACCCCCTTTATAACTTTTCATAGTAGAAACTGATTTTTAATACTCTAGTAAAATTAGATATATTGTAAATATTTAATTGATTTTATTGAGGTGTATTTAAAACCATATTAAAATTTCACACCTCTGATTCTTCATACCCACTCATGTATATGGAAACATGGAGTAAATAGTTAAATATGGTTGTGTATTCCATAAAAAATACATCCTTACATTAAGCCTATAAATTCCCTGTAATTCACATGAAACAAACTGTTAAGATCAAAATACTAAATTAAAATTTCTTAAAATATTTTCCAGGTATGTTAATGGTCTCTTTTAACACTATGGAAAAAATCCCATCGTCAACGAGATTCCCATTCTAACATGAATATGGATAGTCTAACCAGATGTTTCTCAAAAATTTCTATACTATAAATAATAGGATAAAGTTAGGAAATAAACCTCTCATATCCCTAAGGATATAAATTACCACTAAATGTAAGGGGATAATGAAATTATAACTCTCTCCTAATATCAAAATATAAAGGTTCACCTTAAAATACCCCCAAACTTACAGCTTGAGGAATTCGAGAAAAATCCTCTAGAACCTAAGGATCAACTACAAGTCTAAATGGCAACACATGCTCATACATCCCTTCCTGCATGGTATGAGGTGATCAAATAGGTAGAATACCATATAATAAAGTAAAGGATATTATTAAAACTTCATTTCATAAGATTAGACACTGAGACATTGAGAATATATTACTCGGTCAGGTTTAACCTCACCCCACTCTCCCTCCTACACATCCATTTAAATTTATTAGAAAAATCATTTTAATTAACTTTTTAAACCATTTTAAAATAGTTTCATAGGTTTAAACCATCAACTATAAGTAATAAGTGACATGTTTCTTATATAACATAAAATTAACTAGATATTAGTAGTGTATAATAAAATTATTAACTAAAGTAATTAATTATACATCCATTGAAACCTATTTTTCAATAATAAACATTTTGGAAACCATTATTTATTTATTTTTTATGTCTTAGTTCATGTGAAACATTAATTATTTAAAAAAAATATAATAAAAAATATAGGCAATAACATGACATGTTATTTAATACTTCCCTACCTACCTATCAATGTCTAACATGATTCATGAAACTTATATAATATAATAATAAATATAGTAAAAAGTAAAAAATAAGAAAAAAATATCCTAAATAAACCCTAGTAACTCAAACATGAACTATAATTATATTTTCCAAACATATATTTGGGCTACTTACTATGTCCCATCAATCCAACCCTTAGATACACTTAAGTCCCATACCCAAAAACATTTAGCAACCAATGAGACTATTTCTCAATGATCATGCCCTAAATACCCCCAACAACATCATGATATGTTTCAATAATTCATTAATCATGCCTTATTATTACTAAAGGCTGACATAAATATTGATGGTTGATGGAAAAACATGCAGGACGTGAATTTTCTTTATCAAGAGTGACTCAATAATTCAATGGATAAATAGAGGATTGAATAATTTTTTTCCCATAACCCTTAGGGTAGACAATCTTGGGTGACCATATCATAGATATCCACTAGTGGAGTTCTTATTCATTGGGATATGTGAAAAACTCATAGTAAAATCACTATATGAATATCCATTTCTAAACAACATGGTCCAAAATGTCCACAGAGTATACAAAATAGGATGAAACTAAGTAAAAACTAAATGTGCATATAAGTTCCCTCCAAACATGGCCTAAGTAGATAAATGTAAAAGGTTCATTGTGTGGGAACACTTTTGAATCTACCAATGACATCCCCACTATGTTCATACCATCAATCAATTAAAATGGTTAAAAAACTCCTTTTAAACACCTGAATCTATAAGAAACAAGCTCCCATGATCATGGTCCTTTATCTTATCTGAGTCACACACAATAACATATATACGCATGCAATAAATACATTTATATGGTATAATTATATAAATATAGAATAGGCAGTTTCTATCCAACTCTTTAACCACCTCTCATAAGCTGGTGCGCACTTAGAAATAATTCCACGCTAGCGATATAAACAAAAAAAATATATTCTATCAAATATGTAAAAAATTAATATTATCTCTAAAATTTAACTCCATACACATGGATGGTCCATACCCGAAATACCTACATTAGGAATAACCTAGGACCTAAGATGATTTATCAATGCCAACCCCTATGAGAGGAATAATGAAAATAGTAAATAATGCACACACACACACACATATATAACTAGATATATATATATATATATGTGTGTGTGTGTGTGTGTGTGTGTGTGTGAAACTAAATATAGGTCCCTAGTGACCCATCCCATTAAGGGAAATGGTATCAGTTATAGTAAAACTAGGGAAATATTATAGCATAAACCTTTAGAAATAAGGAAAATGGTATTTCAAAAGTAAGTTCATCATGAGAATATCCTATAACATGACACCTATTTTTGAAAACATGTATACATTATCAATAATATATATAACAATACATATATTTTGACATTCCTAATATGGGAAACATATCAAATAACAAGATATAAAACATGATTGTCTAGTTATAAAAACAATTAAAAATACTATATATAGTATCATATAAGAAACTATATCCCTTTCATATTGCTTAAAACAAAAATTAAGCATTTAATATATTAATCCAACATATAAGAAGAAAAAAAAGAAATGAAAATCATGGATAAGGAATACTAGAATGGAAAAAAATCATAAACAACATATTAATTCATTGTATTTTATAATAAAATATCTATAAACATTAATTAATTGAAGAAAGTTGGTTTTAATTAGGTTTAATTGGAGCCAAACTATTCCATGATATCACTCTATGAGTGTGAGAAGAGAAATGAGTTCATCTATCAAAATAAATGTGGTATAACCCTTAAATTTTGAAGGATAAATAATATTCCACCACTTTAATTATAAGCTAACCTATAATGATTAGTAAATCATGTATAGTTTTCTTCCACTATAGAATATTTTATTTGATAAATTAATATAGGATTTATCTTTGATCTAGGTAGAAAAAGAACCGAAATAACAAAATTGAAAGGAAACTGATGGTCAATCAAGTTACCCAAGACCTAAATATTGAGAATAAGGGATCATACCCACTTCCATGAAGAAACAATATGTATAATAAGATTATAAGAGATTAAGATTCTTTTTCTGTTGATTAAAAATATTGGTGACTAATCTAAGTTACACTTATCATGGCCTAAGGTAGGATCTTACAAAGAAAATAGGGGGATAAGAAAGACCTTGAAAGATGCATGTTAGGGGTGAAAATGAGAGTTGATCCCATGTTAAGAGATTTTAGAATTTCTCTTTTTTAGGTATAAAGATACAATTACCCCTAACAATAATAAGTCAAACTGTAGTGAAACCAGGTACTAGTTCTAGATCCACTAGGTACTCAATGGTGTTGACAGTGGTGTTGTATATTTATTGTTTCCACCAAATACTTGGTACCTTCCATCACATACCTTGTTCTATTAAATACCTTATGTAATTTTTATCATAATCCCCTATTTTCACCAATTTTCCTCTAATTATCTCATAGATTTGAAAAATACTTGATGGAAAATATTTTGATCAAAAAATAAATGGAAAAATAACTTTAAAGTGTAGAGTCATTACATTTAATCTATTTAACGAAAAATTAATGTACTAAAAAGTTGACAAAATTTATATGTTTTGAATTTGTTATGACACCAATAGTTTGATGTTGGGGATAAATTATTCCTTTTGGAATCTCCCTATAATAGAGTTATGAGGTTGGTAAAGAAAGGAAAGATAACATCTAGATTTATTGGGCCCTTTGATATTCTTAATATCATATGAGTTTTGGCCCACTGACTGAAACTTCCACTAAAACAGGATGAAGTACATAATGCATTTCATGTGTCTATATTGAGGCTTTGAATAAAAAATCCATTATATATAATAAATTTTATGTTGTTTAACTTGAGCATGAAATCTTTTATAAGGAAAAACCTTTGAAGAACTTTGATTATAGAGATAAAAATCCATGAAAAAAGAAAACTCACCTTGTAAAGGTACTATAAAAAACCATCAGTACAAATATAAATCATGAGAACCTAATAATGTAAATAAAAAAAGTAATCCCATATATTCTAAAACTTGGATACAAATTGAAAATTTAAGGGTGAAATTTCTAATGGGGGGTAATAAAAAAACCTAGATTTTTTATATGAAATTTGGTTTCTTAATATATGTCTATCATACATGGATGTGTTTTCATAAAAATTTTATAATAATTCATATACATGATGTAAAAACGTAAATAAATTTTTATTTATTCAATATAGAATATTATAGAAATAGGATAAATATTCTAAATAAAATTATAACCAGTGTAATGCGACAATAAAAACAATTAAATAACATTACTTGAATATGGAGATTTAATGGGTTGTGATATCCTATAAATTACATGTCTATAAAAAACAAAACAATAGAGAAAAAGAGTTAAAAATAATATAGTTATTTTTTATAAGAACAAAATAAACCATGAGATAAAAATATGTGAATTAAATATGTAGGATTTAAGAGGAATATATAGAGTATATAAAATAAATATGACTATTGGAATGGATAAGGTAATTGTTAGAAATATGACCATTAGAATTGTGACATGGATGTTGGAATTTTTAATTGGTAGTTATAAATGAATATTTAAATAAATATATAATTAAGTAAATAAAAATATTTGAATAATAAATACTATAAAATAATATTTAAATTAATAAACATAATTATACTTTTCATATAACTATAATAAAGTAAAACTTCTTGGTAATGAGTTTTATCATAAATTTTTTAATCATAGTATTTTATATTCAATTTAAATACTTAATTTACTTAAATTAGAAATTTATTTTGATAAAATGGATTATAAATTTTTAATAAAAATTTAAAATTAATCAAAAGTTTTTTTAGTATTTTCATGGAAAACTTTAATTTTACAGTGAATTGTTTTAATAAATATTTTCAAATATGGTATGTTTTATAAAATTATTTTGATATAAAAAAGATATAATGATTTATATAATGTTTTTATGACCCTAATATTGTTAGTAAGATAAATAATCTCTTTAAAAATAATAAATTCAATTTAAAACCTAAAATTTATTTTCCAATGCCTAAGAAGATAGTTTATTACTCTAAAAAGTTATTATTGATTATTTTCTTTCATTAATTTATAATTTTTTTATAATAATTAATCTCAATTTTGGAACGGATTCAAATAAATTAATATATATTTAATAAAAAACTATTAATAGTCACAAAAAGTTCACTATTACAAGTCTTGGTCATTAATTGAACTTAAATTTTATATTTTAATTTAAAATGTCACCCCCTCTATGTATAAATAGCTCCTCACACCCCCATTGAAAACCACTTCCAAAAACTCTTCCATAGTCTATATTCATACAATTTACCTTCCTTTAAGTCTCATCCATCCTCAGGTATGCCCTGATCTCAACCCACACCAATAATCCAATGTGTTAGGCACTTAACAATGGTGGAGTCCAATAGAAGGGGTAATATCCTTATTTCTAAATGTTTATATTTCTCTTCCTCTTCTTCCAGTTCTATTTTATTAAAAAATAATTAATAAAATAATTAATCTATATATAAACATGATATTAATTTTATTATAATATTATAATTTTTATGAAAACTAATTGTGAAATACGTATATATATTATCTCTCTCCATATTTTGACACATATTTAAATGGTCGTCTCTACCACCTACAAGGACACTATATTTATTTACTCAAATATAACTTCTTGACTAGCTCATGTACCTTATACCACACAAAAAAATACAATGGAATTAATTTATAAATAATAAATTATAACACCATAACATCGAAATGAAATAGAAACGCTAGGATTAATCTATTTTTATCTATATTTTAATGGGTTTTATATTTTAATTTATTGAATGTTAATTTATTAAATTTTCCTTCATGGAAGATATTGATGTATTGTGTATTCTTATGCCAGAATAACATTTGTAAAAATATGAAGGAGAATGTCCCAATTCAAGAACAAAGAAGAACTTCATGTCGATTCATGAAGTGAAGTTGTGGGAAAATGGAAAATGATGATGAAGTTAATATTGAAGATTGAAACCAAGATACCATGAAAATAATTAAATGATTATTTTACTTGATATTGAATAACCACGAGAGATTGTAGAGTAATTAAACTAAGTAACTAAGGAAAAATGGAGTTTCTAGCATTGGAATATGACTTTACACATTGTGTAATCATTACATGTCGTGTTAATTTTAAATTCATGAACCATTTATAAGCCGTGTAGGAGACGAGAAGCTATTGGAGTGAAGAAAACCTATGTCACAGCATGACACACAAATGTCATTCCATGAAACTTCCTAAAATTATCTAAATAGCTTTTCATGACATTCAAAATGTCATGATGGTTTCGTGGCATGAATATTACATGCTGTGTAAACATTAAATGACGTGTAAGTGTCATACACAATAAAAAAATGCTGATTTTGAGTATATATTCGAAGAAGGTCGTATATATTTTGAATATAAAGAAGTTTAAGAAGTGTTCGATGAAGTTCAAATTCATAAAATAAATAAGATGGATATTATTTATTAGATGGATGAGTAGAAAGAGGAGAAAGTAGTTGATGTAGAACAATCCATAGACTTTAAAGAAAAAGCGATAATTAAGGAAGATGATATTTATCAAACATCCATCGAACTCATAATTATTATCAACTCTAAAACAAATGGTAATCCATCCAACACATTAAATAAGAATAATATAACACATAGGCCCCAATAAAAGAAGTCATTCCAGAAGCTCAGACTAAAAAAAGTTTGAGGCTGTAGTGGTGGAGGACTATAAAATCTGGTCAGATTTTTATTTCCATGTATTTTCACTAATTTTTTCCTCAAAATTGTAGCCCACCATAAGAACCATTCAAGATAAACCAAAATATAAGGAAGATAAATACTAAACCAGGTGCACAACAAAGTCAAAAGTGGTTAAATCAAAGATTATTATCTTTATACCATGTTCCAGTTAACTAACAAAGGTAATGGTCAATCTAAATGACCATAAAAATATAATCTACCAGGTGGCTACCTATATTTTAAAATTAATTTATAAGAATTATATTTATTTTATTTTAGTAGTTTAATATATATCTCTCTGGTCAGTCTCTTTATTTTCCTGATCAAAATTTTTTATATCATAAAATTTCATGTACATTCAATGTTTATTCTTACTTTTTTACCCTAGATGTAAGAAGAAAGAAGAAACTAAAGTTTTGTTTGCAAAATCAATACACATCGTGATCCTCACTTACATATTGATATCAAAAAATTGCACATTCTGAAAGAAACTCATGCCATGAACCTGGAACTTTAAAAACCTGAGAACTAATTCAAAGAATCAATAAAAGGGTAGTTTTATTTTTACTTGTTTATATATTTGACCCCCTAGTTTTTTACTCCACATTATTTAAAAAAATTAATTGAATTTTTTCATTAACTAAATTGGATGAGATTCACCCAAAAAAATCTTTATTTTTTTTGCCTTTTACTCATTGATCTAGGAGACATTAATACCTAGAAAAAACATTTTGACATGTTGGAAAATTTGAAATATAATGACCATAATTGAAAAAGATATAAATTAAAAATTTAAAACTCACTTGATCACTTTAAATTTAAATTTCATGAAAATGATTTCTGGTATAATTGTTTTTATTGATTTTGATTCCAAGAAGTATGCATTGAGTAAACTAATTATTTATTTTCATGAAACGAACTGATTAGATTATATTATGTTCTCATTCTTGAGAGGATTCTTGACCAAACATTTCATATATTTTTGAGCATATTTCATGAGTGAAGCTCGGGAAATGTAAATTAACTATAACTTATATTATTATCTTATCTAATCTATGATTAAAAAGAATTCACTTCATAAATTCTTGAGTCATTTTATTGATAAAACAAATTATCCTGAGTCCAACCTACAGATTAATCCTTCTTTATCTCATATAATCCATGTATGACCATGTTATGAATGATCCATGTTACAATCCAATATTTCATTTCCTAACCATCTATTTTTCTTTATGATATTCAATTGAATAAGTTTGGGGGATGTTTTTTTATGGTAGATATGTGACATTATTTTTGATAGGATATTTTAGGCTGTTTCCATGGAATTTTGGGGAAGGTTAATATTTACATTTATTATATTTCATTAAATACCCATCTTGTTGTAAAAAATGAAAAAATATAAAAAAGATTTTTTATAGGGTACATAAAAAATAACTATCATTGGACTGATGATATCATAATCATATATGGTTAAGTGGTGGATGTTAGACTAATACTAGATTCATCTTCTAAAAAAAGAAAAAAATGGGTTGTGAAATGGGAGAATAAAAAATCCACATTACCAGAATAATTATTTTTATCATATGTGGTTAGGTGGTGGATGTGAGATTCATTCCAATCACAACTTAAAAAAGGAAAAACAATAGAGTATTATTTTTCATTATGATTAAATTATATTTGAGCCTTTACTTTCCACTTTTGGGGGTGTGTGAGATGTCAATACATTTTGGAAATAATCATTTCATTGAAATTATCTTTTAAATATCATGTATTATAAAATTTGATTTTATCAACCTCCTTGGGTATTTATTCATTTTCAACAATATTACCCACCAACCATTAGACATAGAGTCACTAGATCTTTATTGTAAATCCCTCATGATTAACTGTGATATTTGTCTATATGTGGAGGAGAAAGTTGATTCAATATAAGCCTATGGTTAAGAGCATGTAATTGAGGCATGAGAATAATTCCATTAAATTATTACCTTGTATGATTAGTAAAAAAATTAATGGTTTTGAAAATCGAAAATGGAATGGGTGTTGATGAAAATATAAAATTTGTTAGTGAAAATGGGATAATGTCTTGAATTTCACATTATAAATGAAGCATGATTTATGGATTCTTTATTCAGTATGTGTTGTGATTTTAAAATATTAGTTTATAACTTATTTTTATGATAGTAATAATTTTAAAATTACCTTATTGATGTATGGATCCTTGGTGTTTTAATTTTGAGGTTTTCCTTAAGGATAAGGAAATATTTGAGTTTGGGTGTATTTAATTACTCAATTTTTATCTATATTTTGATGGGTTTTATATGGGAATTATTTTTTTAGGTTGGGTGAGAAACCTTTTTTTATTATGAAAGAAAATACCTCTTTCCATTTGGGTAGAGGGAAATCCATTACATTTCCCGTAGACCTAATGCCAAGTGGCCTATGCACATGGTTTGAAGGCCCAATGAAGCGTCTCGGCTATAACATCCTACCTACATCACCATTCCCACTTAATACCTACTTCAGCACCTACCTACATCATGCCTATGTCACCTCCTTCCCGTGTCATGCCTACTTTGTAAATACCCCCAAGGAGCTTTTCAGGATTCAAACCATTCTCTATTAGATGAAGGATTAATGGGTTTAACAATCAGGATCCACCCCAACTATAAATATATTTGAATTAATTGAACGTTAATTGATTAATGTTTACTTTAATATAAGATATTGATGTATTGTGTATTCTTACATAGGACTATAATTTGGAGAAATATGAAGGAAAATGTGCCAATTGAGGAACAAAGAGGCACTTCATGCTGAACTCTAAAGCGATGTGGTTGGAAAATAGAAACTTATAATGAATTAAACATTATAAATTGAAGCCAAGAGACCAAGATAACCATTTAATGACGATTTACCATGATATTGGATGATAATTGATTGTTCCAGAGGCATTAAACGAAGTAACCAAGGGAAAACAGTGTTTCCCATATTGGAATACAACTTTACAAATTGTGTAATCATTATACATCATGTAAATTTAAAATTCAAGAACCATTTTCAGGCTGTGTAGGAGAAGAGAAGTTGTTAGATTGAATAAAATGTGTGTCATGGAGTGACACACATATGTCGTAGTGTGACACACATATTTCACAGTGTGACACACATATGTCACACTACGTCACTTGAAAAAAAATTCTAGAGAGTTTTTCATGATGTGAATCATTCCGTGAAGGATTCATGGACTGAATATTACACGTCATGTAAACATTACACGATATGTAAGTGTTATAAACAACAAAAAACTTATTTTTAGTGTATATTTTATGGATTTCATATATCGTTTGTTGACTGAATCATCCATTTAGGCCATATTTTACCCGAGGGACCATGGGAAGACTTCATAGGCCTATATATATAAGTCCTAGACAAGTGATTCCTAAATTCCATTCTAGGGTTTAAGAGAAACCACTGAGAGGTTGTCGTAAGGTTTAGACCCACTGTTCTTTATAGATAGGTTTATGTTTTGATTTTATTATGTAATGTTGAATGATTTATAGATTAATTCAAATATCTTTATTTTATTCATTCTCCTTCTCATTAATTCCTATGTTTCTACATTCTTCAGTTTTTCTTTGCTAAAGTTAGTTTTAATTTTTTTTCATTGTTTCAATTTTAGATTTCCTTTTTTTGAATCATTTATTAATTATTTCAATAATTAAATATGTGTCTATATCTTTAACCAATTATGACATGTGTGACTAATTTTCTGGGGGATATGGTTTAAGAGTGGGGGTGTACTTAATCATATTGAATCTATAAATCAAACCTTTATAACCATATATATATTAATTTGGAAAATAATCATCTTTTCTCCAATTATTTTGCATAACATTGACTATGATAGGTGAAATTGATTAAACTCAACCTAGTTAGGGATGACTTGGACTATGAACATTATCCTATGACACTTTCTACATAGTAGAAAAACGTAATGGACCTAGGTTGTTAGCTATACCCTGACCATGGGATAGTTGTAGCATAAATTGATCAAATTTGTTTGACTAAAACCAATTAGTAACCTTTTCACCATGTTGTAGCATAAGATATAAGACTATCCCATGTTGGATTTAGGATTACCCTTTTCCTAAACCATGAAATTGACCCGTATCCCTTCTTGTCTTTATTTCTGCCTTTTATTTATGTCATTTAATTATTTTAATAAATTTAAATTGAAATTAGAGTGACATGACTCTTTAAATAATTTTCTATCACATTCCTCACTCTCTGTGGGTTCAACCCCATACTTCCACATTAAAACACCATTATAGTTAGTGTTGTTCAAGATAAAATAAAATTATTTTTGATCAGACCCTTGGGAAATAACAATGCCTTTCAGTCATGTCATGCCCTCACACATTTTTTCTTTAAAGAAAGGTAAATAAATAATTATCAATGTAAATAATTGGTTAAAAATAAATTAAATAATCTCATAATATCTCTATAATTTTTTTAAAGAATAGTTTGGTTATATATGTTGTTTAAGTGTAATGAAGTAACATAGGACCCAAGGTAATGGTTTTTCTATGCTGATTGTGTTTACAAAGGGGTTTAAATTCTCTTTGATTTCCCTTATATATTTTATTTCCTATTTTTTATCTATTTATGTATATAAATTTATTTATCCTCGCTTTTTAGGATATTAATCCTTTTTAATATCCATTTATGTTGAATATAACATTGTATGAAATAATTCTTTCAATACTCATTGAAATTTTTTTTCTTTATCTATATTATTACAAAATATTCTATGTATTTTTCATATAAATTTATAATAATTTCAAATTATTTTATTTTTTATTTTTTTCAATCCATTCATTTATTTCCTATTTGTTTTTTATTAAATCATATATAATGAAATTTATAATAGGGAATATTCTCATTTCCTCTTTTTATTTCTTCCCATTTATAGTTTTAGGTTTCATTATCTCTAAAGTGCTCAGTGAATCACATAACTACACTTGGTGGTTGGACATAAATCAGTGTGGTCGATATTTTGTCAAATTATTACTTGTTCAATTATTTTAATATTTGAACTTGTTTGGATGAATGGATCTCATAAGTACTAATCATCACATTCCTGATGCATGAAACATATAATGTAAGAGGCACACAAAAGACAATATTTTTACATGGTTCTCCCCAAATGTGGGTTACTATATCCTTGTGGTTTTTGAGTCGATCCTATGAAAAAATTACTTCACTAATATCATAAAGTTAATATACATGAGGAAGGTATCATCCTTAACATAGAAGTTATCTTCTGAAAAATTTATTCTCTCCAAAAAAAGTTCTGTATAATGGATCCCAGTTATTTACAATGGTACTCCAAACCTCAATCTTGAACAATATATTCTCTTCACTCTAGGATATCATAATATCATATGAAATATTTTTTTACTCACTCCAATATCCTAGACCTCTAAGATATTAAACAATAGTATCATGCATTTCGGTGTCTGTCAATGTCGGAATGATCAACTCATGGATAATATAGCGACCTAAATATTTTCTTCCTTCTAAATAGAACCAAAACATTATATTTTTAGATATAGTAACAACTCACCTCGATGTATATGATTAGAAGTAAAAATGTTTTTGTTTTGGTCTCCCCAATTCTTCTGTTATTCTTCTAATTTAATGCATAATTTATTCTATTTCAATTGATTTGGAATTTTCACTATTATATTCTTTAACCCTTATGATATTCAATCAGAATACATAATCAGTATATTTCTCTCCATTAATTAACTCTTCTTTTCTATACAAACTCATCAATAAATCGTGAGGAAATTTTCTAATATTTAAAATTAGAAACATTAAATATTGGAATCATTATTTTCTTATTTTGAAACTGATCAAAATAAAATAGCAAAAAATCTCAAGATTTTATATTTATAAATATAGTCATGTATTACTTTTTAATCTCTAATATTATTAATAAAAGATCCTCTCAAACCCTCACTTTAAATCTTCCAAAAATCATAGGTTCTTCTTTTCCTTAAAAACATAAAAAACCCATACTATATTTACTAGAACCTTTATTAATTATATTTATTGTTTTCTATGTATAAATTATTAAATTCTTCAATATTATTATGGTTTAAGGCTTCATATCATGATGAAATATTTTTAAAAATATATAACCAAAAATCTTAGATTAAATAACATATTAAATCATGAATGATCATGATGTTTACATATTGAATTAAAAAAAATATCATTAGATTTAATATTAGATATTCCCTAAGAAACACTATTAATATGAAATAACCTCAAAATAGATCTTATGTATTAGTTAAAAATGTTGGATTACTATTATGCATTCTCAATTTATTATTTAGTATCATCAGAGTAATATTTCTTATGATAAATTTCAGCTCATGTTTCCTCTGAAATCCCAAACATACTCTTATATATACTTATAATTAATCTTAAATATCCTATTACTTTTATAAATTAATACTTTGTAAGATCTTATATTTTATCTATAAGATATTAAGTATCATTTGAAAAAATAGAGTTAATATTACCCATGGGTAGATTAATCTTACTCACGCTGAGAGATATTACGCATCCAAACATAAAATTATGTTTCATCTAAAATGTGTCACGTATAAAAGTTCAATATTTATAGTCATTTTCCAAAAAACTTTTGAGAGGTCTTCCAGATTCCTTTCCTATATTTTTACATTCACTAAGATATTATGTAAGATCTCGAGATTAACCCAAATTTCTTCAAATAGACTCAAAACTTCTTCATCCACTTCATTTTAAATCAAAACAAGTAAAATTTATTTTGGAATTCATTATATTATCATAAATATATTTATTATAATACCTAAATTAAATATATTATATAATAATATATTTGAGTAATTCAATAAATCTATATTGCCTTAAAATCCATCTCTTATTCTTTTGATATATTTTAAAAAAAATTATATCAAATAATTATTATATAATGAAAAACCTTTGTTATATTATCTCAAATTTTATACATCTAAATATAGCTTCATTATAATATATCATCCTTAATTATTAATAACATAAGGATAACTACTCACATCAAATTCTTAGCTAGAATTATTCTACTATCCTATAGCTTTTCAACATTTCTCATAGCCAACATTTTTGTTTAATTAATAAACTATTGTAAAGTATTATTTCATAAAAAAATAACAATATTTATCATTGATTAATCATAATATTAACTAAATAATAATTACATATAAGATTCTTTTTTGAAGCACTATATCCCGTATCTTCAGACAACATAACCACATTTATCTTATTTTATAAAATTATTTATGGTCATATCTCAGTATCCATGTTTCAATAATATTTTGTAACATAGTAATGAATATTCAATAACATATATAATAGTATAAAACAACACATTTCATTCATAATAACTCCAAAATTTATATCAATAGTCATTAATGGGTTCTTAATATTTTCACCCACTTATTTAGGTTATCTAACTAAAATAATCATATATTAATTTTACTCTTATTGAAAATAATTATTAGAAATAAATAAAAAACTTATCATTATAATACATTGGGAATATTAATATAATGTTTTGTATTTTTTGTCAATACTAATTTCAATATTCATCTCAAAATAAAGTCAATATAATTTTCTTATCCCCCTTACTGATAATAAATAAAAATAATGATATCTAAAATGGGAATAAATTAATAAAATCAAATTCCACATGAGCAGTTATCAATGTAAAAATCATGATTGAAAAATTAACTTCACTTTAGTATTCTTAATAGTCATGTTTCATGTCATTGAATAATAAATATCTTCCCTTTAATTTTATAATTAATTTTTCATCAGAAGAATTGGATAACATTTTTAATATACATCATGCATTATTTTTTTTATCAATTTCCATATTTATATATTTTAATAATGAAATATATGGATACCTTCTCAAATAAGAAACCATTTAAGGGTAAACTCCAGCAAATATTCATCAAGAACAATTCATTGAATTTACTCTAAGATTCTTCTTTATATAATACCTTTAAGAAATTATAAAAAAAAATGATATATATAACACTATGATAGATATATCATCTTGATTTATTATTTTCATAACATTATCATAATTTTAGTTCTCTTATTTAACACACTAATGACCTTTAATTATCTATACAAATAAAACCGACACAAAATATAAAGGATTATGGCGGTTTCTCATTTATTTCTTCATGAGAGAAACAAGGTTGAGAGTTAATTATTAACAAAGAAGTTATTTTATTTTTAGTCCAATTTTTTTAAAAATTCTTTATTGTTTTTAATTTAACATTACAAATGGTAAAACCCATATTCACCATTTAATTATTATTCTTTTTAAATTTCTCCATATGTGTGACTAGATTCTTTATGTTTTTTAGTAAAGAACATGAATTATTTTGTGATTTCTTAATCATTCTCAACATCTCAAATTGGTTTGGACATATAATCTTGAATTATTTTAGATAATTTCCATTATACTTAGTTTTTATACATTTATTTCAAAAGTTATTTGGAAACTTATCATGAAATTTGAATTCTTCTTCATATATTTCTTCTATCAAACTAATCATTTTGTTGTCTTATAGTATTAATTTTATTTATTTATCCATTGTAATTCATTTATCATTGAGTTTTATAAAATTTTTGTAATGTTCCATGATGTGACATTTTTTAAAAAAAGGAACTATATTCTTATTTATGGTGTAAAATATTTCATAATCTTCTTGGGTGTTGTTATTTCAACATGATTATTTTTCTCATACATTAAGGTAAACGTATATTTATTCTTTATCTTATTTCTTAGATTTTATGGTCTTCTATCTTAAATAATATATTATTTATGATTCTATATCATAAAGAAACATTAATAATAAAAATTAACACCTTTTTTTAATTTCTATTGAGATTTTCAAGACTATAAAATTAGTTTTTAATAGATAGATTCAATTAATTCTATGTATTTTTCCTTAATCCAACCAAATTTTCCTTCACATTATATCTTACCCCCTTTGATATATGCCTTATTTTATCTCCATTAATTGAAACATTTTACCAAATTAAAAATTTATTATGTCTAAAATTTTCATATCATTGATCAATGATCCTAGAATTTTTACCTTTAGAAACAATCTTTCAATATTTATCTCCATATATTTTTAGCCATTTTTTTATTTTGAGCTTATTTTGGGAAAATATTTCATTTATTCTTCTCACATAAACCCTTGATATAATAGTTGGTTTATCATTATTTTTCCTCACCCATATTTTTACACAATTTACTTTGTAAGATAAAAAAACCCATTAAAACAATATTAGTACAAAAAATTATTTTCTAGAGAAAGGGTTACCTTTTCCTTTGAGCCTATAGAAGGTATATAAATAAATATTTTAAGGCCTTTATTTTAAAATATAGTAGGAATTTTAGTAGAATGTATCCTATTTAGAAATGTGATGTAATTTGTTTTATCTTTAACTTCTTATGGATACTCAATATATGTACCTTTTAAATTTATCAATTTATCTTATAACTCAATACACTTTATGTTGAGAAACGTTTTCTCATCCTTGACTAAGATTTATTTTTATTCCTATTCTCTATTTATCTTATCAATCGATTATTACTTTATTTTTTTATAAAAATTCAAATAATTTTTATGCTTTTTTATTCTTTTAGACTCAATATCTAATTGAGCATTCTTAACATCAGTGGTTAGTTTATGTGTTTCTTTCAATTCATGGATTCTTTACTTAAGCACTTTACAAATCTCATCAATTATTTTTTACTATTTTTATTTATCGAAGGATGCATTTTCTTTATATAATAAAAAATTATTATATTTTCCTTCAATAAGTTTGAGGATATTTATATTTACCTATAACTACTCATATATTTCCTTATACAATGAATCTATATTTTTTGAATGTATGTTTTACTAATCATATAGATCCATGAAAATTTCAAATTTATATTTTAAAACATTAGGTGGGGCATTTTTTAAATAATATGTAATTTTAGAATAAGAAAATGAAGTTACTTAATTGGTACGTACTCATTATAACCCGACCTTGATTATTTAAGAGGATAATTATCATTAGATATGGTAGAAAAATTACCAATTTTATTACCTTAAACTAGTGGTGTATCCTATTTTTATTTCTTCATAGATGAATACTTTCTCATATTCTTAGATTTTATTTTCTTCCATATTTTTACTGTTTTGGAAAAATTATGATCTATATTTTCATTGATAGGTAAATCGAAAACATCCTCAAATAAACACTACATAAGAAGAAATTAAAGGAAAAAAATAAAAAATATATATAATCAAAGGAATAACCTAAGGATCTCATACTAATAAAAGTGTGCAGTGGATTTTAAAGCTACACTAAGATGGAGGGGGTAAGTCAATGTGGTCAATATTTTTCAGAATTGTTTCCATTTTAATCATTTAAACTATTTAACATGTTAAAATGAATGGATATTGTACATATCAATCAATACATTCACACCACATCAAAGGTATAACACAAAGAGAGCCTAATACACAATATTTTTACAAGGTTAGACCCTAATGTGGGTGACTACATCCATTTTTTATTTGAGTTGAGTTGAAGAAATTGGTTATTACCTAATATAATAAATTGAATACACTTGAATGAGTTATCATTCTTAACCTCAATGTTACAACACTAAGACATTACTATCTTTTAATAGGTTATTGTACCAGATTTAACTTATTTAAAATAGAACTCACAAAATCACTCTTGAAAATGATTTTATCTTCACTCTAGGATGTAAAAACATCAAATGAAAGATCTTATTCCCCACAAAAAATCCCAATTTCATGGATGCAAAAAATTATATCATTCACATTAACAAATCTCAATATTATAATGTTTAGTAGGTACCTATTTGTTGTTTTCATCCTAAAAAACAATGATCCTTTTGAATTTTAGAGATAATATTAGATCACCTTGATCCTAATGTTTGGAAGCATTAGTGTATTCACATTTTTATCCCTTCATATCTTTTATCTTCATCTTCTTTAATGAATAACATATTCTATTATAATAAAATTAGATTTCACTTTTCAATTATTTCACCTTTATGATATTCAATCATAACAAATAATTGATATATATATGTATACATATCTTCTTTGATACTTTTTTCTTATATAGACTCAAAAAAATCACAAGGATATTTTACAATATTTTAAATTAGAAACTCCATTAATTTTGAAATCAAAATTTTCTAATTTTGAAACTGAATAAAGAAATATCTCATAAATTCACCAGCTTTTATATTAATAAATGGCATCAATTTTTCTATTTTGAATATTTAGAATTATCATGTAAAGATCCTCTCAAATATTCACCTTAAATATTTCATAAATATTAGGTTCTTCTTTTCCTTAAAAACCTCACAAAACCCATTGAATATTTTCCTTGATCCTTCATTAAATTTACAACTTATTTTTCATGTATACATTATTAGATTCATCAATTATGTTTCAGTTCATGGTTCCATATCATTTCATAGTCATACTCCAAATAAATTAACACTAATGTAATAGATCATGCTTTTACATCCCATTAGTTTGCTGGTTTTTGTGGTTGGAGGTGTTCAGGGGAGGTTTCAAGAGTTTTTGGTAGAGGCTAGTGTTGCATCAGAGATTCTATTGGGAATACATATTATTTATTTTTTACACAATGTGAAATAATGGCTCACTACTTGTGAAGAGGGATGGTTCATGACTTGTCTGCAATCATAAGGGGAATCTATGAGAAGGAATACATATTGTGTAATTATAATTCATGACATGTATTAAATAAAAGTCTAAGGTGATAAATTTTTCTATAAAAGATATAATTTTTAGAAACCCAAGTATTATATGTCATGTAATGATTACATGATTTTAAAATAGTAGGATTCCATGTTTTAATTTTTTTTAGAAAAGTCTCATTTATTCAGATTTACCCCTTCTCCCACTTGTTACAGATGAGCCCTGGGTGCCTAAGGACTCCTCAAATCCAAATCCTCCCTTGTTCTTTTAATCGATTATAGTTGATCCTCATTGGTAATCCATGTAATTTTCTTCTCCATTATTAGTGTTTCTATCATATTATTATTTTTGGAACCCACTATGAAGGTATATTTTGGTTTAGGGAATTATTTTGGTTGTTTTTAAAAGATATTTGGGTGTGGTGTAGGTTAGTCCATGATCTCGTTGTGCAGTTGTTGTTTGCAGACATTTTTTTCTCCCTATAGTTTGAAACATATTGGAAAAGATTCTTTGAGGTAGGGAATCTCTCATTTATCTTTTTTGTGTATCATGTGGGAGGTGTTTACTCTTGTTTATCTATGAGTTATTATTTTTCTGAATTAATCAAATATAAATAATTGGTTAATTGAAATTGAAGTGGTAAAGGGGTAATGATTTATATGCTTTTATAACATTGATATTATTGTGATATGATGGATTTTATTGGCTTGATTCCCTGCTAAAATTTTTTTCTATTGAGGGATTCTTTTTAACTAGATGGTATGTGTTGTGACTACTATTTATATTGTGATTTTTGGGATATCACTATAAAATATAAATCAGTTAACCACTTATAGTTTGATAATAAATTTTTTTACCCAAGATTATGGATTGTGGGATGACACCCCTAAAATATAGTGAAATGTGATAAAATCCCCTTTATTAAACCTGTAAAAATGATCTTTGATGTGGTGTGATGTGTGGTCAAGCTTGTAGGGAAGTGATGTGTGTTTTTGATGTGATGTGGGGATGATGGGTGAGATGTCTCTATGATTTTGGGTTGGTGAGGTGGTGGTTGTGTGGTTGTGCTTTTGAGGTGGTGAGGTGTTGGTTTTTTGGATATTCTTTTGGGGTAGTGAGGTGGATGTTTTTCCATGATTTTGGGGTGTTTTGGTGGTCATTGTTTGGATATGCTTATGGGGTGATGAGGTGATGGTTCGATTGGGATATTGGGATTCTTGTGATGTGTAGTTTTGTTGTGGTAAATTAACAAGTAGTGATGGAATAAATAATTATTTAATAATGAATGAAAGGGTTGGGGTTTGGTTTGTTTAATTTTATGGAAATGATTAATGGGAAAATAAAGATGTTTTGTGTGCTTAAATGTGGATGATTCTTTATAATTAAATGAATGGTATGGATAATAGAATTTTTTGGTGGAGTGATGCGGATTGGGGTTTTTGTAGTGTTATGAATTTAGAGGTGGGAGTGAAAGTGGGGATGTTGTGAGTTGGTTAGTATTTTTTGTGAACCAATAGGTTGGTATTGTGTGTTACCATGTGTATACAATTGTATGTTCCTTTTGATTTATATATTCACCCCACCCATGTCGAGAACTAAGTGTCAGCACTCATGTTTATATGAGGGGTGTTTTTTCAGACATCCGTTGTGGAAGATGGATGGCTAAGTTCCCACTCTTTAACACTCTCTCTTCTAGGTGAGGTAGGTATGGCATAGGTTTTGGTGGATGACAATCTTATAGTGCACTATATGGTGTTTTTGATAGCTTACACATATTTGGGAGAGATGTGATGTAGCCAAGGTGTTTATGGAAGGGATGAGATGTGATGAGATTGATTATAGTGAGGGTTATTCATGGTAGTAGGAGGGAATGAGGTTGATGACCTTCATGTTCGCGATACCCTACTTAGTTATGGTTGTGGATGTTTCGTGGACCTGGTGTTTTCAGGCGAGACATTATGTGGTTGTTCTTGTCATTATCTAATCCTATGTGTCTTCAGGTGATATATATTAGGACCATGCTTCTAGGGAGGTGTGGTTTTCAGAAGATATAGAAGTTCTAGGATGTATGACATTGGGGTTTGAGAGTTTTATACTAGTGAGAATGTGGTACAAGGTATATGTGACTCATGTTACGTTATATTACATGGATTGTGTTATTTGGGGAACATGCCTTGGTGAGGTTTGGGATTAATAGTTGACCTTTTTAGGTTCTATTGGTTCTACAATTTTCTCACTAGAGAATTAGTATGGTTCTTCCACATGTGCACGAGATACTTTAGTTTTCCTACTTAGTATACTTATATGCTCAACCTAGGTATATAAATTGATTTGTAGGTTTCTAGGAGGTTTACATAGACCATTATGGAACTTAATTTCTCATACCTTTGGATACCTGCAATTTTGATGCTCTAGATTTACTTTTGGTTATTTACTTTTTGATACATTTATCTATATTAGTTTTTTATACAATAATTGTAAGATGGTTTTGGTTTATTTGTATATTATATTATATATTTTCTTATGGATGATTCATATTATCTCCCAATCATATATTTTTATATAGGGTAATGTCTCCCATATCTGTAGATTTTTATAACCTCAGTGATAGTTTCAATCCTATGGCCTACTAGGGGCGGGACATGGGGTCATTATCTCTTCCCCATCATTGCGGTATCTTTAGAGGGATGAGGTCATAACATATGGGTATCCATGTTATAGTTGATAGATAGGATGGTGTTTGGATTTAGGCACAATGATGATTTCAAGGGTTGGTATGGAAGTAGTTCTAGTTGACCATGGTGTGTGATATAGGTTAGGGAGACCATCTAGAACATGAGATTTTAGGTCCCCTGTGATCTAGTGCACACACTCTGTCCTTCATGAATGACCAAGTGAGGTGGACCAATTTCTATAGTAGAGATATAGGAGAGGTCCATGAATCATTATAAATTGTGTTATTTTTTGAATTATGTTGTTTTGGGAAGGTTAAAATGGATAAAGTGAATTAAAATGAATATAAATAAAAATTCCATATTATCAGGCCTCTAAAATAATTGTTTTATTTTCAGATATGGATCCTATTCATCATCCTTATTTGGATCATGAATTTGAGGTTCAACAAGATAATTCTATTGATCTCAAAAGGGTTGATCTGGCAGAGGAAGGTGAGGATTGTTAGAGGGAGTTGTGCACTTTTTAGTGATAGGATTTGGGGAAGTATGAGAGAACTATTTCAAATGTTGAGATAAAGAGATGGATGAAGGAGATCTAGATCACTTTCAGTTTTATTTGGGTCCCAATGGAATACTCTAAGTCTTTGGTAGTCAGCCAAATATATGGAGAATCATGATAGTGGTGGATGTTGCATCGGTTGAGAGGAAGGGGGAATACATTCCATGGGTGGACTTCTAGAAGGAGTTTTATGAAGTGTTCCTTTCATCGACTATGAAGGTAGAGAATAGGTAATAGAATATTTCTATTTACATGGGGATTATGTCAGTGTGGGAGTTATGAATCATGTTCATGGACCATCCTCTATTTTTCCAAGATATTTTTCTAGATGATGAGTATCATGAAAGACATCTTGAGGAGGCACTCTATCATTCTATCTTGTATACAGTCACTCATTTTACTTTTTCAATGTATATGGAGTTTTAGAATAAGGTGTAGGTTATCACATGGATGCACTCATAAGGAGTTTTGTAATGAGAGGAGAACCAATAGGGTTACTCAAGGAGAAGATTTGATAGTGAAAGGTCAAAGGTTCCAGGGTCTTCAATGTTTTTACTAGCAGGGAGTTGACCTCAGCAGTTTCCCTTCCATACTTCTATGGATAGTGGTTTCATTCTCTTCCTGGGTGATTTATGCTAGTGTAATCTATCTATTGTGTTCATGGATATCGTGATAAATAGTGTTCAGTTTTACTTTAAGATCAGTTCGGTGGAGGTGGACAGGTTAAACTCCAGCCTCAAAAGGAGTTTCTAGTGAGACCATTTCAGTAGCCTAGAAAGTAGGATTATACTTCACTGAGGGGAGATGGTGTAGGTAAAGGTTATCATATATATGTCCTCGGTTTTCAGGGACCTCGACCTGAGCATGTTCATGGAGGTGGTCTTCAGCAGAGAGGTAGAGGACTTGGGCGTGGTCGGTTGCACACAGTGGATGCAATACTTCCAGAGGGCCCAAAGATCGTCAGAGGTACGATCGATTTGTTTAGTACCATTGTTTATGTTTTTTTTGATTCAATAGATTCTAAATATATTTTTTCACCCACTCTACTCCTTTATATGTAACTTGAAATAGATATAATTCCCATTTCTCAGGTGTTGAATAAGCTTTTTAGATGCAAAACCAGCTTGTTTGGTGTTTTTCAAGGGTTTGACTAATGATGGGGCCACATCAGTCTTGTGGGGATAGTTTCTTTATATAGATGCAACCATATGATATTATCCTCAATATCAACTAGTTTTATTTTTAACATTGTGTTATTTACTACTACTAGAGTAGAGTCATGTTTTAGGATTTGGATTAACAACATGTAGTTTTTTTAGTAAGAGGGGTTGTCGGGTACATAGGGGGCATGAGGATCCACTTATTTATTTAATGGTCATGTTTTTTGAGTATTTAGTTGATTATGGGATAGTGGGGGTCCCCATAGTCATTGGGGAGTTCCTTTATGGTTTCCTAGAGGAGGTTTTGACTCTATCCCCCTTGAAGTGGCATTGAGTTTGAGATAGATTTTTATTTTAGTGCTTCTCCAATTTTGATGACTCCTTATCAGATGAAACCTTTTAAGTTGTGATAGCTAAGGATTTAGATAAATAATTTGATTCAGGGCCAGTGTGTCATTATTGGGTTCTCTAGTGTTATTTTCTAAGAATTTTGATGGAAACATGAGGTTGTGTATAGACTATAGGAGGTTGAATCAGGTGATGGTCAAGAACCATTACCCTCTTCTGAGGATAGATGATCTTATAAACTAGATGAGAGGGGAAATTTGGTTTTCTATGATTGATTTTTGGTTTGGATATGACCAGTTTAGGATGATTGAGGGAGATATCCCAAAGACTACCTTTAGATGCAAGTATGAGCACCTTGAGTTTTCAGTCATGTCATTCGGTGTTACAAATGTACTGACTATGTTCATGGGGCTTATGAACTATATATTCAATGATTTCCTAGTCTAGTCCATTATTTTATTCATCAATGACATTTTGATCAACTCTAATTTAGAATAGGAGCATACCAAGAATCTTAGAGTTGTTTTAAAAGTCCTTCAACACCACCATATTTATGGTAATTTGTCTAAATGTGAGTTCTGGATGCAAGAGGTGCACTTTATTAGACATGTGGTGTATCAATAGGGTGTGATAGTGGACCCATCAAAGTTTGAGGTTTTTGTTTCATGTGAAAAACCCAATAACCTGGAAGAGGTTTGCAATATTATTGGTCTTATAGGCTATTATTGACGGTTTGTGCTTCATTTCTCTCGAGTTGCATCCCCATTGGTAGTGTTGACTAGGAAAGACCTGGATTTTGTATGGATTGATCAGTTGTAGGAGTCATTTTTTTACATGAAGGGGATGTTGGAAAATTCTCCAATGATTCAATTTATTAAGGAGGGGTGATGTTTGATGTGTTTTATGATACTTCCCACCTAGGTTTGGGATGTTTGTCGATGTAGTATAGGGCAGTGGTCTATCATGGGTCTAGGAAGTTATATACCCATGATCATAACTATAACACCCATGATTTGGAGTTGGTAACTATGGGGTTTATGCTGAAGTTTTGGAGGTATCACCTCATTGGGGAGTGCTTTGCGGTCTTCACAGATTATAAGAGCTGGAGTTATATCTTTTATCAGTGTGATCTAAACTTGAGACTGTAGTGTTGGATGGATTTTCTTCAGGATTATGATTTTTAGATCCCCTACACCTTGGGAAAAGGGAACGATGTGGATAATTATTTGAGTATAAATTTAGGGAAGGATGTTGTTTGGGAGTCTAGGGATACTTAGAGAGAAACATTGTATTCATTATCCTTGCACTTAGATTCAATTTTGGATGATGGTAAAGGATGTTTATTTTAGATGACGGTGCATTCTTCTAAAATGTGGCAGCTGTAGGAGTCTTAGTGGGGAGACTCAGATGTAGAGGTAATGAGTGATCATGGTGGACATGGTGATAATTCAAATGCATAGTCATAGGATGGTTGGAACCAAATGTTGTTTCATGGGAGGTTTTTTGTTCCAGTAGTGATTCGAAAGGTATGTCTTCTTTAGTTTCATAGATCACCTTTGGTGGTATAACAAGAATTTTCTAATATATACCGTGTCTTGAGGATGTAGTTTTGGTGGCCCAAGATGAAATAAAAGGTGGCAGAGTTTATACCGAAGTGATTGGTTTTCTAATAGGTAAAGGTTGATCATTATGTTCCTAGGGGTTTTTTACAGCATTTAGATGTTCTTAAGTGGAAATGGCATGACATATTGATGGATTTCATCATAAGGTTTCCCCAAGATCAGAGAGTTTTTGATGTTATAAGGGTGGAGATAGATCAATTGATGAAATCATACCATTTAATAGAGATCAAGGAGCCGGTCCTAGTCGATAGTTTGGCTAAAAGGTATGTGGATGTGGTGGTATGGTTTTATGGAGTTCCAAGATACATTATCTCAGAAAATGATTCAAATTTTACTTTGTGAGTTTGGAGGGGATTACAATATTCTGTTGTCATCCAGTTATTCCTCAACACTAATTTCCTCCCTCATATGTATGGGAAGATATAGTGAACCATCCAAAATCCAGAAGATATATTTTGGGTCTGCATATAAACTTTGGTGGATCTTGAGAATGACAGTTGACCCTGTTTTTGTTTTCATACAACAATACTTATCACTCTTCCATTATAATTACACCATTTGAGGTTGTGTACGGAATACCATTATGTTCTCTATTTTTTTGGACAGAGGTGGGGTAGGAAGTAATTCTTGGTCACGGTGTGGTGAAAAGAACAATATATAAGTTTTGGCTTGTTCATGAGAGGATGAAAGAAGCACATGACCAATTGAAGTCTTATTATGATCATAGGAGGAGGGCATTGGAGTTAAAATTTGGAGACCAAGTGTTCTTGTAGGTTTCCCCTTGTTGTGGGAAATAGTGTTCTTCTAGGGGAGTAATCTTTCTCCTAGGTTATTTGGGGCCATTAAGGTGTTGGGGTGAGTTAGCGATGTGGCATATTGGTTTGAATTTACACCATGGATAGAGAGGATCAAAAATGTCTTCCACTTATCTCAACTTCATCGATATATTCATAATGAATCCCATGTCATTGACTAGAGAGAGTTGGATATCTAGGACGACACGATGTTCATGAAGTGGCTAGTAGAGATCCAGGATCACCAAGATAATGTCTTATGTAGACAGACCATTCATTTGGTTCATGTGTTTTGGAGTCATGGAGGCACGGTGGAGAGTACATTGGAGTGATGGATGAAGATTCATACATCATACCTGGAGTTATTTTGATTTTTTATTTTCCCTATTTTTCTTATGATGGTTTTTTGAGAACATGTTGTTTTATCAGATGTGTTTTTTCATTATGTATTATGCGTGATAAATTCCTAACATATGAAAATAGAAAGACCTAATTCCTATTAAATATGAATTAAATTTTATTAAATTAAACCCATGTGGGTGAGTCAGAGCTTCCTATAACAGATAGTATATTGACATGGATGATGGAATTCCCTGATTCGTATGTTCAAGGTAGTGCCATTTCTTAACTATAAAGATTGTTGGTTTGGGTTGTATGGTGGTTGGATGGTAGTGGTGAAGTGTTTGTGCATGGTGATGAGATTTTTTGATAATTTTTGTTGTTATTTGGTTTATCATGTTTGGCTGGTGGTGTTGTTTGAGGTATGGCAAGATACTTGAGAGGTATCTCATGGGGTGATTGTTCGTACCACTTTCTTTCTAATCTTTGTCTTGGATTATTGAGGGTGAGGATCATTTTAGAGGTATTTGAGATGATAGAATGTGACTTCCTAGACCAATAATTTTCCAGTTGTGGTGATTGGAGGTTTTTCGAGGAGGTTTTGGGAGTTTTTGGTGGAGGCTAGTGTTGTAGAAGATCTACTATAGGAAACACACGTCATATATTATTTAAACGAGATACAACAATAGTTCATGGATTGTGAGGTCGGCTCATTCACAGATTTTTTGTGGGTATAGGGGGAATCCGTGAGATGAATTAGACATCATGTAAGTGAAATTCACGATGTGTATTAAATAAGGGATAAAGGTGACATGTTTTTCATCGAAATTTGGAATTTTCAGAATCTAGAGGATTACATGTCGTGTAATTTTTATACAACATGAAATTGATAGGACCCTTGATTTTAAGTACTTTTCCTGGATGAATGTCATTTATTTGAAAGTACCCATTCTCCCCCTCATTCTGGATGATCCCTAGTTACCCCTAGGAGACATTCAAGCTCTCTTCCCACTTGTTTGATTCATTAATTCTGGTTGATCCCCATTAATAATCCATGGTAAGTTCTTTCATCTTAATGGTGGTTTTCTTATATTCTTATTTTCGGAAGGCGCAACAGTGGTGTGGTTTTGGTTTAAGGTGTGAGTTGGGATACATTTTTTTGATCTGTAGGTTCTATATAGGTTAATCAATGATTTATTTGGGTAGTCATGGTTTGTGATCATTTCTTCTTTTCCATACAAGGCTCACCATGTTGGAATAGTTTCTTTGCGGTAGAGAATCCCTCATTTATATTTTTTTGCACATCATGTGGGATAGGTTTACTCTTGTTTATATATGGGTTATGGTTATTATAGATTAATAAAATATAATGAATTTTTTAGTTGAAATTGAAGGTTGAAAGGAAAAATATTCACATGCTTTTAGAGCTTTGATATTATTATGATATGATAGATTGTATGGGATTGATTTCCTACAAAAAAATTGTGACCATTGGGTGATTAATCTGCATTTCATGATATGTTTTATTACTATTATGCCTATTTTTATTGTTATTATATAACCCTAAAATGGAAATTGGTTAACTTATTATATGTTGGTAATGAAACTGTTTCCCCAAGATTATGAATTATGTAATAACACCCATAAAATAAATATATATGTGATAAAATACCATTTTTAAAATCTATAAATATTATTTGATGTGTTGTGATGTGTGTTTGTGCTTTTGGGGTGGCAAGGTGGTGTTTGTGTGGTCATGATTTTGGGGAGGTGAGGTGGTGACTGTTTGGTCATGATTTTGGGGGTGGTGAGGTGGTGGTTATTTGGTCATGCTTTTGGGGTGGTAATGGGGTGGTTGTTTGGACGTGATTTAGTTAGGTGAGGTTAGAGTTCAATGGGTATGTTGGGATTCTTGTGTTGTGTGGTTTCATTGTGCTATATTCTCTGGTAATGAAATAATAAATAATTATTTAATAATGATTTAAATGGATGGGATTTGGTTTGGTTAATGGTTTGGAAATGATTAAGGAGAAAATAAATTATGTTATGTGTATTTAAATGTGGATGGTGCTCAATAATGAAATGAGTGGTTTGGATAATGGAATTGGTTGGTGGTGTGATATGGATTGGAGTTTGTGTAGTGCTATTCATTTAGAAGTGGTAGTGAAGGTACGAAATTTGTGATTTGGTTAGTGTTTTTTTGTGAACCCATAGGTTGGGCTTGTGTGTGGCTATATGTATATACTTGTATGTTCCTTGTGATTTCTATACACACCCCACCCACATTGAGCACTAAGTGTCGAAACTCATATTTATATTAGGGGGGTTTTTATGACATCATGTGAGGAGGATAGATTGATGGGTTCTCACTCTCTGTTCGAGTCAAGGTAGGTATTTCATAGGCTATGACAATCAGAGGTTTGATAGTGCACTATACAGTGGTTGTGATATACTAGGTGTCTTCATAAAAGATGTTATATAGACCATGTTCCAGCAAGAAGTATGAGATGTGATGAGATGTCTTATGGTGGGGGTTTTTCATGGTAAGAGTAGGGAACAAGGTTAATATCCTTCATGTTCAAAATACCCTACTTATCTGTTCATGGTTATTAATGTGTTTCGTCCCAGGTGTTTTTAGGTGAGAGTTGTTGTGGCCAAGATTTTAGGGTGACACACCTAGGTATCTATTTGTGAGATGTATTGTGGCCATGTTTGTAGGTAATGTGGTATTTAGAAGAGATAGAAGTTCAAGGACATACAAAATTCGGGTGTTAGAGTGGCATACCAGTGGGAATGTAGTGTGGGGTACCCTTTATTGATGTGACTCATGTTATATTATATTAAATGGATTATGTTATTTGGTGAGAATAACATGGTGAGGTTTGGGATGGATAGTTTACCTGTTTAGGTGATTTTGGTTTATATTGTTTTCTCAAAAGTGCGATTGTATAATTCTTTCACATGTGCATGAGAGACTTTGGTTTTTATACTGAGTATACTTTTATTCCCACCCTATGTTTATAAATTGATTTTCTAGTATCCAAGTGGATTATAGGAACCTTGTTGGACATTACTATATCAGACCATTATATTCCAGATATGTCTTTACTTTATCTTTTATTTTGGGTATTTACATTTTCATACTTTTATATGTATCTGTTTTATTTATACATGCATTATGGGATTGTTTTTGTTTTTTTATATTATGGTATGAAATTTATTATGGATTATTCATCTTATCTCATGATCCTATATTTATATAGAGGGTAATTACACCCATTTCATGATATTTTTATACCCTCACTGGTTGTCCCCATCCTGGGGCTTACTAGAGGTGAGAAATATGGGTTATTACCTCTCTCCTACTATTATGGTATCTTCAGAGAGAAGGGGTCATAAAAACTAATCTCAGATTATATCATAAATTCAATCACTAAGTATCATGATATTTATACACTAAAGTAAAACACAACATCATCAAATTTAATAATATATATTCCATGAGAATATATATAAATTTTATGTGACCTCAAAATACATCTTATGCATAATTTGAAAATATTAGGTTACTCTTATGAATTCTCAATTTAATATTACATATCATTTGATTAATCATATGTTTTCCAAAAAAATTTTTATATCTTTTGGAAATTCAGGTTTACTCTTATATATGATTAAATTTAATCTTACATACCAGGATGAGATTCATAGTTAATATAATATATTGTATTACTTTTCCAAATTCATCCTCTACAATATCTTACGT
Organism: Viscum album; assembly: GCA_963277665.1. Classification (NCBI taxonomy): domain Eukaryota; kingdom Viridiplantae; phylum Streptophyta; class Magnoliopsida; order Santalales; family Viscaceae; genus Viscum; species Viscum album. The sequence continues at coordinate 1,581,809,265 of OY728141.1, read as the reverse complement.
ATCATCTGCAAGATGTTATATATCCTTTGAAAATATGAAGTTAATATTACATACTTTCTGAGAGATACTACATATCTAGAACATAATATTATATATCATCTAGAATATTTTATATATCACCATGTATTATATTTAGTAATTTTATGAACATATGTTTTAACATATCTTCCTCATACCTTTTCTATTTTATTAATTTCTATAATATGTTGCATATGATCTCAAAATTAACTCAGTCTACTTAAAATAAACTCAAAACCTCTTTATACTTATTATTATATTTTAGAACACTTTAAAAACTCAAATAAATAAATGAATTACTCAAATTACCATAAATATATTAAAAATAATTCTTAAAATAAATCCACCATATAAGAAATCATTTATAAACTTCAATAAAACTTCACTACCTCAATAACAGTAGTTGTATTCTTATTAAATATTCTATAAATAATCCATTCATTTGTTAACAGATAATGAAATAATTTTCACATATTGGATTATCCTTTTATCATCCAAATGTAGTTGCCTCACATTATATAATCCTTCATTATTGATAACATAAGGATGAGTATTTACTTCAAATTCTTAGCCAGCTTCATTCTACAATCAAGTATATTTTCAAGATTTCATAGAGCCACCTTCCCAACTTTATTAAGAACCCATAGCTGATAGTTATTTCATAAACCAATAGCAGCATCTTCTGTTGATTCACTATAATCTCTACTCGATAATCATCATATATAATCTAATTTATTGAATATAAATATATTATTTCTTTATGTATAAACTTAATCATCACCTTGTTTTCCATTCTTCATCATGATAATATCTTAGTCTCTTTTTTTCAATCATCTTTCACAACATATGAATAATTCTTTAGTGGCATATATAATGAAATACATAAACACATATAATTTAAAATAAATCCAAGATGTTTCTTAATAGTATTCAATAGTTTATTTAATATATTTGATGGTCTTATAAAATCCACAGTAAGTATGATTACTTGACGATGTATATTCAATTTTTTTCACAACTTACCCCTTCTATTTAAAAACTCATCAATCCTAAAATTTTTAGGTAATATCGTAGGACAATACATATACATTGATAGTAATAGTAAAAATCTATAGCATCCAATATCCCAATGAATATGTGTCAACTTTTATTCCAAAATACTATTAGTAGAATCTTTTAAGATTGATATTGATTAAGAGTAAAACTACAAACTGTTGGTGGTATTTTTTTTCTAGGTCTAACTTTTTTTTATCATTCTAGTAGTTGGGCCATGCTATACCAGCCCGCTGGCATGGTTCTAATGTAAAAAATGTTCATTATAAAGGGTGTCAACATTGGATAGTTTTTTTATCAGGATTTTATAGTAAATGGTTTTTTTCCAGATGAAATTTTGGATAGTTTTTATATTATCCAAACATTGTCAACTTTTCTTCTTATTTAAATAGAAAATCCTTAGGTTAGACACAGTATCTCATGAGAATGGGTGTCAACATTGGTGGGTGATCAATGCAACCAAATTCTTAATGTTAGAGATGTAGTTCATGTTCCAACCCATGTTTAAACAGTGAGACCTAACTGTTCTATCTAGGAAAAGGATTATACAAGGGATGATTAATCACCCACGGAGATGATACATGATGTTGTCGAGTAAGGTAAAATAGATTTAATTATTCATATAAAGATGATTGAGATTTCAATGTAGAAGAAACTCACAATTCAATCTTCTTTGGTTGGAATGGGAGATAATTATTCACACTTGGTTTCACCTCATGTGGCTAGAATGGATTTATGTTCGTCTCCTATGAACAAAATAAGTTCTATGATTTTTTTTGCTAATATATAGTTTGAAAATAGATTTGGGAAACTATATAAGAACTACTTATACCAAAAAACATGGAATTATAGGTGGTGGATTATATAATTAAATAGTAATTCATTCAAGGTATATACCCAATGAAAGTGCTAGATCCGATGAGAATTCATTCATTGAGATAAATTCCACTTTTTAGGATGGTTCATGTGTGGATACACCCTAATTAATATTATTTGATAATGAAAATGAAATTATGTTAGAAGATAAATTAAATTCATAAAAGGAAAAAATGAAAAAGGAAATTTTTATATGTGATATTACTCAGTGATTACGGGAAGTAATATCATAGGGAACAAGGATTATCCCAACTTACCTAAACCTAGGACGACAAGATCAATGGGGAAATCCATGGGATTTAAGGAATTACACTAAACACCAAAGACACAAAACATGAGTATAATCATGGGATATCAATCTATACTGAATAATCCTATGATATATTTATAGAGAATATAAGATCAAATCTAACTAATATAAAGATTTTCCATAAAGGAGGCTTGAGATGGAAATAATTAAGGTCCCTCAATAGAGTTTCTTATACACCCCAAGGAAATGATGAAACATAAATTTACTATTTAAGACCTATATGAGGATATTTATTGGATATATGAAATAATTATTCAAATAAAAACTAAAAATATAAAAAAATTTGTGGTTTAACAATCAATATAGGATCTTTATTTATGGCTTTAATGAATGGGAGATTAGTATTAAAGAGTGTATTATGATATGAGAAAAGGAAACTTCTCTATATGAATATATTATCTATGTTGAACGATTGTGGGATACAATTAATCTTTGTTAGACTTTTAAAAGTATCATGATTCTAAAAAATTATGTTTTTTAGAATGGATTGTTGGTTCCCTTTGTGATGAAACTTCCTTTTATTTTTGATTCCTGTTTGGGTTCCTACTCAATAAGAAAAATACCCCGTTTATATATTCTAAAAAATAAAATTTGATAGTTCTTCAATATCCTGACCCATTTCTATATCTATTCCATCTAAACTCATTATCTGTTGACTATAATATTATTGAAAACTCTTAATCAAAATCTATTAGGAACTTCGATATCACAGATGATACATATCCTTTATAAGGATTAAATTTATTTTGTATATATATTGAAATTATATAACAACCATTATGTTTATCCTAAAGTGTTATTATATATCATTCCATTTATTACTTAATAATTGATAATATCCTAATATGTTTGAGTTGATTATGAATCTTGTTTCCATTTCACTATGGGTTATCCATGTTATAGTTATGTATTTATGTAAGATTATTATATCCATTATTATTTTCTATGAAATGAATGGTTTTGATTATATTATGATGTTTTGGATGATCCAATAATTAGATAAACCCTTAATACATTAGGTTAATCTTTTATATCATGAAAAACTATGTATAGGGATTGGGAAGAGAGTTTAACACAACCATGTCATGTTTTCATTATAGTATGCCTTGATATATAATTATAATATTTTCTTATTATTCCTTTTCCATATTATATGTCCTATTTATATGATTCCCAATTCTTATTATTAGGATCATATGCTTATAATGCAATGAAAACTATTATTCTCAATCATGCACTCATATTGGTGCATAGATCCACTCCTTTCTTATTATTCCTCCCATTACTGGGATTTTTAGCTCCCTCTTTTAATGATGCATGTACCTAGGTAAACCTATGTATAAATAATATTAAGAAGGTTATATGTGGACTATGATGAAATATTTATATAATGTGTAAAATGTTACAGTTATTTATTTTACATGAATATATATTTCTAAGACTCTAAACGTATCGATTTCTGGGAAATATTATATTATGTATATTTGTCTAAAAATTATTTAATAGTCATATATGTCATGTATGGTTCACTATAGTTATTATAAATGAATGATTTATTTAATTTTATAAATATGTTAGATAGTAAAATAAAATATAGGTTAAAGTAATGAATTTTGAAATTTAAGTATATTATACCTAAGTTTTCTACATAAAATTTTTATTCATGCATTATTAACTTATGTTTTTTTCACAAAAATATTTTTTTTATTTTGAAAAATGTATGAACCATGAGCAATAAAAATAAGTGGTGAAAGGTATACTTAGTATTCAATCATGAATTAAATATTTTTATTTAATCCTAGTTCAAAGAATTATTTCATATCTTGAAAGTTATGTAGAAATATTGAATCAAATCATCAATAACTTGATGTAAAAAAATTTATAGAAACAACTAATAGTTTAATTGTTTCATATAAAGTATATAAATCTCCCCTAATTAATATTTTTTTGGGATAACCCATCTATCAAATCTTGTAATGATTCATTTTTTGGAATTCAATACTATACTAGAAATAGATAATCTATCCTTTTATATTATAACACCTTGATATTTTAGAGTATATTTATTCTTAAATAAATTTGATTCTTTTTATATCTTTCTGTATACACAACACCTAGGTAAAATAAACCAAAATGAACTTTTGATATAGTATTATTAAATTTTACAGTTGTCACCTAGTCATTGGATTGGTGGAAATGAATAGGGATAAATAAATTATAAAAAATATGTACTTAATGAAAATGTATTGACTAATTCCTTGGAAATAAGTACTCAATTTAAAATATTATAAATAATATCATTTTATGTTATAAAAAACTATTTTTAAAAGTATTGTGTTTTCTATATATTATGTATTTTTATCCCTAATAAATTATGATTTTGATGAAATATATTGGTATTTAATGTAAAAAAATCAATAATTATTCCCAAATAGATTATCAATTGGTTAGAACTGAGTATAAAATCATTCAAAGATAAAAAGAGTTATTTTTTAGAAATTTTTTATGTACACAATATAATTTTATCTTAGTAAATTAAATTAATCATAATTTATAAAGTATTTAAATGTAATTTTTTGATCATTTATTCAATAAAATATATTATAATTCATCTAATGGTGGCTATTGTGCATAGAATGAAATGAAATTCACTTTATGATTGAAAAATTAATTTTTCCTAGAAATTATTTTATCGTGTCTTGTGCATTTACATTAGAATTAATTTCTAACAAGTATATGAATTTAATATTTTAAAATTTATTACATATTAATAATAAAGAATAATTAATATTATTTTATAGGTTTAACCTAATTTTTTGTCATAATGAATATTTATCATGGTGAAAATCTTGTTACCATGGTAAGGGTTAAATGGGTTAATAGAGGGATTAACCTAAGAGATAATGTTTAAAATACCACAATAAACATGATTCAATTTGATTAGATGATTTTATTTCAAACATAAACTTTTTATCTTAAAATATTTATAAATTTGGATCCACTTTCCAATGATAGTGACATTATTAAATTTTAATGTTCTTAATATTTACAAGTTTACCACCCATCTCACCTATAAAAGGGAACCTCCTCTTCTCACATCCCCACAAAACATGATCCATATAGCTCAACCATGATATAGTAAAATAATATTAAAACATCCTTACACATACCATTTAATATTTTTTCTTTCCAAAAGATCCATCCAAGAAGCCTTAAGGTTTATTTCAAAGGAAGAAACTCAAAGAAGATGAATATGTTCTTAACAACATTTTTAAATTTTTTTTCTTATTAAACATAATAAAAAGGGAATATAACCAATATAACATGATGAAATAAGTATATTTAATATACTTATATATTTTTATGTTAATGGTTTATTCATTTTCTATCTTTTTCCCATCTGATGCTAACTGATAACGTCACCGGTGCGAACATGTAGACTTCAACCTCCACAAATAAATATGATTCATTTTTAAATTCCTTTTCACATGGATGGTCATAAAGATATATTTTATTAATATATGTGATATTTAATGTAATTATGATTCTATAAAGGTGAATTATTTTTATATTTCTTTCATTCCATCCATCTAAAATTGAAAAAAATTACTCATGCTTATGTACGGTCTACCATATCCACGAAGTGATCCAATTCATTTTTCATCATCTCAGTATATAAATGATAATATAATTTTAATTAATGAATAAATAGTATAATAAATAAATTATTAATATTCTGAATATGATAAATCAATTACCAAGGTTCATGTACTGAAATCATCAAATAGTAACATGCATGGAAAACTGATCGGTTTTCACAGGAATTCTCATTTTAATATAGAATTATTAATTAAAGTATAATTAAAAATTATAAAGTAAGGATTTAAAGTTATTTATTTATTAGTAAGGTTATATAATATATTTATAATAAATCAATATTTATTATATAGTAGGTTTTAATGTGTTTTAAGAAATATGAGACATGAGGTAAGGATTTACATTACAATCTAATTTCTTTTGAGGATTGTCTATATTAAATTTACATTATGGAAAATTATATAATAATTATCCTTTAAAACAAATATATTTTATTTTCTTCTATTTATACTAGTAATTTTCATGTAATAGTATCATTTCTTCACTTTGGTACTTAAAATGACTGAGAAAAAATTTTAAAGAAAAAATGACCTTAGTTCCTCTTTAGTCGATGATATTTTCATTCAATGTCCATGTTATTAAAAATATTTTATTAATGTTTATATATATAATTAAAATTTTTATGTAGGTTATTTTTATAAAATTTTAACTTCTTCAATAATTATTAAAATTAATATGTTCAATTTTTTTATGACATACTTTGTACTTTTTATAAAAGTGTGAAAACTGTTATCTTTTAACATATACATCATGAACGACTTTTCCCACCATCATGACCATTTTTTATGAACATTTATTTATATATTCCATTTTTAAATTAAAATAAAATATTATCCTCAATATTTTTTAAAATTTTAGTTTTTTAAAATACTGAATAAAAAGGAAATTTTCCCTTTTTGAACAGAAATATTCAAATATGATTTTAAAGGCACTTTCCAACTATGTCAACACCCTTTAAGGATTTTCATACATAACTGGGGATATGATATCATGATACCATCTACTTTATTTCTTTCAATGGATTATTATGATGATTTTTTAAGGATGATTATTTGAAATTAATTAATTTCTCACAGGTTAATTAAGTGCTGATAAAATATTTATAAAACATAGTTTTTAAAGGTTTATGCAATGATGATGAATGATTTTATGATATTGTGGAAAAATTATGTATGGTTCTCAATATTTTATTTTGGGACCAAAATTATATATCCATCCAATGTATTATCCAATGATTGATATATAATTATATAATATAGAATACAATGGGGAGTGAACCCAGTTCAATAATAGACTCTACCAGCTATGATAGTCTTGGGAGTGAACCTTGATTGACGAAATGATGGAATGAGGAGTGAACCTAGTCTGCTATGATATTTTTTCCATTATTACCATATTGTAAGTGATCCTTTTATAAGAAATAATTTTATATACTTATGTGTATTCCAAAAATTTATTACTTATACTTATGTTATGTTCTCATGGACCATGATTGATTATTGATTATTCTGAACACTTATGACTTATGTATTTTATTATAAGAAATCCTTATTCCATGACTCAAGATTAACAATATTTGACTAATTAGGTATCAATTTTTTGAGTTATGATCATATTATCATACCCATATTCTTATATTATACTCACTTATAATATTTGGTTGATTTCACTTATGGTTAACCTTATTGAGCATATGATCTATACCTCTATTATAATTCTATTTCACTTTTTCATGAATAATGTTTTGAATTATGGAATTTCTAAGAAGTGTTTCATATGAGAATAAGTGGAAGTTTTTTAAGATCTTTCATGTAATATGTTTATTATGTATGTAGTATCCTATGACACAAAACATTTATAGTTATAGGCTGTGTATTTTTATGATATATATTTAATATTCATATAAAATGATGCAATATTCAATTATATAATATTTGGGTTTCCTTAGTTGGTATCATAGTTGTGTTTAGTTATTTTTTTATGTTAGGATTAGAAAACATTGGTGAAAACCTTGTGTATACGTCTATGTATAGGATAGTATGTGAATGTTTTGATAAAGTAGATATTATATGGTTTCCTAATAATGTAATCTTTGTTTGGATATAAACATGTGTATTTAGGCTCTGGCATTGATGAACCGTGGGTAAATAATCCTAAAAATAATTGTTAGGAATCAAATCAATCTTCATATAGTTCTTAAAATAGGCATAACTATGCACAATGTTTGACACTACTTTGGGATATTCTTTAGTTAACTCACATTCTATTTATGAACCATTGTGATGAATGAGAAGATATAATCTATGATAATCCATAGTTATATGAGATAAACATAAAGTGTCTTGGGTTGAAAGAAGGTGCCATAATTTAGGACATCATAATAATAATTTTCATAATCATATAACTTCTTACTATGATTATTAAAGATTGATACTCAAACTAAGATTTTTGTTTTTGTTAAATAGCTAAAAACAGGAGGAAACAAGTTAAAAATGGGTGTGAACGACAATTTAGTGGTTTTATGAATGACAAACCAATTGGGATAGAAGTTAGAGTTAAAAATCTTATAGTTATGCATAACTAGTTATCTCAATTTATAATTTTAAACCTAAACCTATGTGAGTTTATTGACACACCTAATAAGATAAAAATAGAGTTTCTTGGTATTTCAATTGATGAAGATCATAGAAGAAAGAATATTTTGTTAGGATGGTATGACTCTGAGTATGATATACTCTGTGATACCAAACGTAGGATTGAAATAAGAATGAGATTCTTAGATACAAGAGGGGGGTGAATTGTACATTTTAAAAATTACCTTAGTAAATTTTTAGGATGGTTATGTTTAACAAGGTTAAACAGGATAATTCACAAGACCTCTATGAGTACTAAAAACTTGCTAGATTCCGGAAAAGTGATTCCGGAAATGAAACTTAACGAAAGTTACAAAGATTATGATTATACCTTAAAGCGTATAAAATCTAACTAAATCGGAGTACAAGTAAGGAAGTATAAGAAAGTTATGCTTTCCTTAGGAATATAAAATTCAGCGGAAAAACAAGTAGTAAAACTACAAGTAACAAAAAAAAACTCTTTTAACCCAAAGATAAGGGTATCCAACAACCTTGGTTAAAGGTCCCTTGATTTATACTTTCAAGCAAGTCTGTCTTACCCTCACCAAAGTAAGCCCTGAATATGAAGATCAGAGTCTATCTTGCTATCCCTGAAATCCCTCAACTATCAGGTAGTCGGCACCTCTGTCTTCCTCAGCAAGGAAGCCCTCATCTTCAAGGTGTTGGAACCTCTGTCTTCCTATCCCCAGAATCCCTCGATTGTAATCAGCAACAATCAGAGTTTCACGAAGCAAGTCTGCACAAGGAAAATTTTGAACAAGCTGTTCAAACTTTCTTCACGAAGCTTGAGAGTTGATAAGAGCCTCTCTCTCTAGAAATCACTTCAATAGAATGTAAGCACAGATCTCAAAGATGTGTCAAAGTTGTTTTCGACTTTCAAATGAGCTCTTATTTATAGGCGAAGCTCCAACGGTCAGATCCCTCCTCCAATGGTCATATTTCTCCTTGAATTTTGGAGGGACCTATACACGTGTCACTCAACCAATGCTTAGTCAATAACTGAAAGCACGACATTGTTTTGTAATGAAACAAGTGTAAGAATAAGTAAAACTGAAGTTCAGAATGTGAGCAAACAAAAGTTTAGAGTCTAACCAAAATGGAATTCGGAGTCTATAATAAAGATATATTCAGATTCTATTTTAATAGGAATTTGGAACCTGAATTCAGTAGAAATCTGGAGTTTGAATTTCTAGGGAAATTCAGAGTCTGGTTTCACTAGAATTCAGAATCTGAACATACAGAGTTCAGAGTCGAACTTATATAAGTTTGGAGTTGAACTAGTAAAAGTTTGGAGTCGAACTCATAGAAGTTCAGAGTCGAACTTATAGAAGTTCGGAGTCGAACTAGTAAAAGTTCGGAGTCGAAGTCATAGAAGTTCGGAGTCAAACTAGTAAAAGTTCAGAGTCAAAGTCATAGAATTTCGGAGTCAAACTAGTAAAAGTTCATATCCATAATTCAGAGTTGAACTTTGTGAGAGTTCGTATCCAGAATTCGGAGTTAAAATTTGTAAGAGTTCATATCCAGAATTCGGAGTGGAACTTCATTAATGTTCGTATCCAAAATTCGGAGTGGAACTTCATTAGAGTTCGTATCCAGAATTCGGAGTGGGACTTCATTAGAGTTCGTATCCAGAATTCGGATCCTAAAACAGAATGCTTCATATCTAAGTATTATATGGTTCTAAGGTTTTAGATTTGAATCCGATTTTTATACTTAAGAAAAATATTGGTATGAGTAATGAAAATATGGTAGGGGTAAATTCCTTAGGGAAGGAAATTTTCCTTATAGAAGTAAAATATAGAATTACTTAAGTATAAGGTGTTTGTGATTTTCAAAACAAGAAGGATTGGAAAAGTCATAAGAAAAACCTTATTGACTCAACAATCTCCCCCTTTTTGGAAAGCACAAACAACCTTTCAAGAAAGAATATAAGGACTCTGAAGAAATTTCTTTAGACTTTGAAATTAAAACATAACTCCCTTTGTTCATAGATGATGGTGAATACAACTAACTCTCCTTTAGTCTTAGGAACTCCAAGCATTGTATTCTGAATTTCCATAATGAAGTTTTCTTATCATGGGAATGAAAAACATCGTAATGAGGAACTCCCCCTTACTTAAGGATAGTTCTTGACTTATAAATTTTTACTTCTCCCTCTTTTGAGTAGTTCTTTTTCCTTCTCCCCCTTTGTGATTTTCAAAAAGAATTTAAGGGAATGGAAAAAATGATAATGTACCTGAAACATTAGTAAAGACAACAAACAATACAAGCAACCAAAGATTTCATTAGAGTTGAATGATTTGTTTTAACAAAAATCATTACAAAAAATTGGATTTGTCTATTTGTCTTCCTTTTCCTTGGGGATTGACTTCATCAACAAGGTTTTCAGCTTCTTTAAGTCTTTCTGGTCCTCCACATCTTTCTTGTATAAATCTTTAATCCTTTCATCTTGAGCTTTCAGAGCCTCAGACTGTGCCTTCATGGCCTCTTCCTGCATCTTCAGTAATTCATCCTGCTTTTACAGCATCTCTTTGATCTCAATCCAAAAATCTATTTCTCCTTTCTAGTTTTGAGCAACTGAGTTAAGCTTCCCATTCAAATCCCTCACTTGATGATTATGATTATTTTTCTCAAGGGTCAGCTTATCCTAAAGATTCTTCATTTTGGCATCCTCAGTGTCAAAAGATTCTTTAACATCATTATGAAAATGATCAAGCTCTGAAAAATCCTCATCGATTTTCTTTGACCATAAAGTCATCTTACTTCATGATTTTCTATGAAAATCATAATTGATAAGAAAATTTGTGTGCTCAGACTCAATCTTTAAACGCTTATCCATCACCATGGATAAGGATTATGATTTCTGATTTAGGCTATGTTGCAGCATCTAACATCTGGAGTCTATGGTGGGAAAGATCAAAATTGTGTCCACCAATTTCTTTAAAGACTCAACAACAAAATCATGACCCAATGATGATGATTCTGAATCAGACACCTTGTGGGGGATTGTTCTTCTTCAATTTCCACCAGCCTTCTTCTTGAAGAGCCACCAATATCCTTCTTCCTTATAAAATCTTTTGTTAGGGTGTCCATAATAACTTGCTTTCCCTTATCAACTTTCTAAACTGCCTCATCAGGAGATTCTTCCTCTCTTTTAGATACTTGAACAATCTTATCTTCATCTGGTTTCTCCTTCTCTGATCCTTCTTCAAGAAAGTGTTTCTCATAGATTTTTTCCTCAGATAATTCATTTTATTTCTCTTCTTCCTTTTCATTGTCTTCCTTACCATCTTTCTCATCTCCCTTTCCCAGAGTGACAAGCTTTGAGGACTCGGCCTCAGAGGATCGGAGTGGTAGTTTTTCTAAAAGGTTTTCCTTCTCTTGATAATCCTCAACTTGTTTAATCAAGTCATCTAGATCACCACTTCCTTCCTCTACTACTTCTTATTCTTGTTCTACTTCCTCCTCTTATTCTTCTCATTCAATCACTTCTTCTTCTACATCTTTCACAACTTCTTTCTATACTGCTTCAACAACCTATTTCCCTTTAGACTTTTCCAAAGTGAAGTAAATTTTTCTAGGGGTCTTCAGTAAATATTTAACAAAAAAAATTTCCAGTACGGGAATCTTCTCAGAAGCTATTTCTATGGCTTTCAAAAGAGATTGAACAATTTCAGCCTCAGAAATTTTCTTCTTCGTCTTCTTCTCCTTTGATTTCCTCTCAAGCTCATCACCAGCTATTTCTATAAAGGACTTAGCCTCAGCAGGGTCCAATCTGAACTGAGAATCCACTTCTCTCCTTTTCTCCTTATCTTCCCTCCATTTAGTATCAACCTCATCTAGATATGTTTTTTTTCTTTGGATTGGGAGGTGCGGATTGGGTTTCCTTAGCTTTAGGGGTCTTGTCTTTAGCCACCCTTCCTTCAGCTTCCTCTTCTTCCTTGCCTTCTTAGATGGTTATGCTATCTCTATATTTTTTGGAATGGTTTCTACCTCCTCCTCTGGCAGATCATAATACTCACCTGACTCTTTTGAAAAACCAGCTTTCATCCTCTTTAGGGTGTCATCACTTATCAACATCATCTTACAAATTATCGGCTTGAAAGTGCAAGAAACCTTGAATGAATCTAGACACCGAATAATAAGATTGGAGATAAGAGTAGGATACATAATAATTTGAGATTTCAAAGTCCCATTATTGATGTTCTGAACTGTAATAAGAACGTGCCTTGTTAGATTGATCTTTCTTAGATTTTCCAAGAAATCCAAGATGTAAATATCAATTTTCTTTAGGTTATCCTTATCTCCTATTCTTGGAACGAAAAACCCTTGAACCCACAACTGCAGAGTCCAGTTGTTGGTGGAGAGATGAGAAATATTTTCTGTTTTGTCATCTTTAAGTCCAATGCATTCCATTGACTTCACTTTGATAAAACTTCCTTGCACATCTGGTAACTTATGGGAACAAAATTCTGCTTCACCATCATATGAGAGCCCCACCAAGTTTTCAGCCTTGGTGTGTGATAACTTGTAAGTCTTATCATAGCTCCTAAAAGAAAATTTTTCTCTGCCATCTTCTTTATGGAAGGAAACATACTCATAGAATTCTACAAGAAAATCTGTATAAACAGCATCCTGATCCCCCTGGTTGGGATACGCAAAAATCTTCCCATCCATTGAGTTTGATATTTTTGGATATTAAAGAATCATACTCACTAAAAAAGTTCAGATGAACCAAAATTTACCTGTAGACTAACCATTTTGATATTGTCCTCATCAAAGACATATCTTGGGAAACGGATTCTACAGACATTCGGAATGGAGAAGCACTGAAAGATTCAGAATGGGCTTTAAGAACAGAGGTAGAGTTTCAGCACGCGAGAGTTTGAAAATGATGTGGGACACAAATGGGGGTTCCCTTTATATAAGTGATGGAGCTGACCATTGAACATCCAGAACCAATCTAATAGTTTAAAATTTCTCTGATATGTTCTGACGGTTGAAAACATACCCGCAAGGAAATCTTGAATCCGATCTTTTGAGGTTTTTTTTAAAAAAATCGGATTTAAGAAGCAAATCCGAGAAATTATAAAAGAAAAAGAAACTACCAGCAACTAAAAATGACTATGAAAAACTTGAGTAAGTAATTCATACCTTTCATATTATCTAAGAAGTTTATCCGTAATAGGTGATATTCTTCTTGAAGAAAATTTGACTTCGAAAAACACTTTACAAAAAACTTACTACGAAAAAAAATGAGTATGGAAATTCCCATTACGAAAACTCTCATTACGAAAATTCTCATCACGAAAATTCTCACTATGAAAACTTCATTACAAAAATTTCCAGTACGAAAAATTCATTATGAAAATTTCCAGTACGAAAAATTCATTACAAAAATTTCCAGTACGAAAACATCATTATGAAAATTTCCAGCATGAAAACTTCATTACTAAAATTTCCAGTACGAAAAATTCATTAGGAAAATTTCTAGTACGAAAACATCAATAAAAAAATTTCCACTATGAATACTTCATTACGAAAATTTCCATTCCGAAGATTTCACTACGAAAATTTTCAAAAAAAAACTTTATTACAAGAAGCATTAAAAACACCAATACGAAAGTTTTTTTTAAAAAAAACTTTATAACAGATGTACTCCCCCTATGAAAAGGAGTTTATTACTGTAAGGAGAATGGTTCAATAAGAAGTTAATAAAGGAAGATTACCTCATGGTTATCATTCCTAACTTCTGTTTAATATATTCAAATCTATCGGAGGGTAAATATAATTTGAAAATATCAGCAAGTTGATCTTGCGTTCCGATAAAATGAAGAATGATATCTCCTTTAAGTGTGTGATCCCTAATGAGGTGATGCCTAATATATATGTGTTTTTCACGGGATTGATGTGCATGGTTTTTACTAAGGGAAATGGAACTTGTGTTATCACACACAATTTGAGTCTTAGTAAAACTCAGGCCATAATCTCTGAGTGTGTGTTGCATCCACAACACATGAGCACAACAACTTCCAGCTGCTACAAATTCATCTTCCGAAGTGGAGAGTGCTATAGAATGTTTCTTCTTGCATGACCAAGAAACTAATGAATCTCCTAAGAAATGACAAGTTCCGGATGTAATCTTTCTATCCATTCTACATCCACCAAAGTCAGCATCTGAAAATCTCTTTAAAATAAAATCATTTCCAGAAGTATAAAATAGTCCTAGATCCATGGTCCCCTTTAAGTAGAGAAAAATTATTTTCACTGCCTTTAAATGAGATTCCTTAGGATTTGATTGATATCTTTCACATAATCATACCGAAAACATCAAGTCTGGTCAAATAGCTGTCAAGTAAAGGAGACTTCCTATCATACCTCTAAAAGATGTTTGATCTACTGGGTTCCCAGCTTCATCAAGATCAAGTATGTTTAAGGTACCAATAAAAGTACTTATACTCTTAGGGTTGTCATACCCATACTTTTTAAAAAGATATTTAATATACTTATATTGGGATATGTAGATTCCTTCTGGTTTTTGAGAAAATTAAAAACCAAGGAAAAATGTTAACTCATCCATCATACTCATTTCAAACTCAGATTTATTTAGATCTGCAAAAGAATTAGTTAAAGATTGTGGATTTGAACCAAATATAATGTTTTCAACATAAATTTGAACAATCAAAACATTTTTCTTCTCTTTCTTTATAAAAAGTGTTGGATCTACATTTCACATAACATAGTTATTTTGAATAAAAAATCTTGTAAGTCTATCATACCAAGATCGTGGGGATTTTTTAAGGCCATACAAAGCTTTGGTAAGTCTAAAAAAATGATTAGGATATTTTTTATCTTCAAAGCCAAGAGGTTGTTCAACAAAAAATTCCGCTTGAACATAACCATTAAGGAAAGAACATTTCACATCCATTTGAAAAAGTTTAAAATTGAAGAATGCTGCAAAGGCAAGTAGAATACGAATAGATTCAAGTCTGGCTACTGGAGAATAGGTTTCTTCATAGTCTATTACCTCTTTTTGATTATATCCTTTAGAAACTAATCTATCTTTATTTATAACGATGACTCCATTTTCATCACATTTATTTCTGAAGACCCATTTTACTCCAATAACAGAAGTTTTATTAGGTCTTTCAACCAAGGTCCAGACTTTATTCCTTTCAAATTCATTTAGTTCATCTTGTATGGGTTTTATCCAATCTTTATCACCTAAAAAATCATCAGTGATTTTTGGTTATAATTGGGAAAGGAATGCTGGATGGTTTACTTCATTTCTTAAGGAACTTCTAGTCCTTACGGGTTGATTTACATCACCAATGATACTATCACTGGGATTATTCTTTAGAAACGACTGGTTTGGGTTTTGTAAAACCTGGTCATCAACATAGGGTAGGAAATCTTCTAGGGTAAATATTTCAGAAGTATCTTCTTGAACATTTTCCTTATCAGGAGGATTTTCTATCAAAGGTTGATAATCAGTTTTTGAAAACACATCTAAAGATGTAGTTTGGGGTTGTTTGAAAACAAATGGATCAATTTCATCAAATTTGACATGTACTGTTTCTTCAACAGTGCAAGTGTTTTTGTTAAAAACTATATAAGCCTTAGAGGTTGTGGAGTATCCTAAGAAAATTCCTTGATCAAATTTTGGTGAAAATTTGTGTAAGTTATCTTTATTATTCAGAATTAATACCTTGAAACCAAAAACATTAAAGTAGGAAAGTCTAGGTCTTATACCATTCCATAACTCACAAGGGGTTTTATTAAGAAAAGGTCTAATCAAAACTCTATTTATAGTATAACAAGAAGTACTTACAGCTTTATCCCAATAATGTTTAACTATAGAATACTCACTCAACATGGTTCTAGTTATATCTTGAAGAATTTTATTTATTGTTTCAAAAACACCATTTTGTTGAGGTGTTCTGGGTGATGACAAGTCTTGAGTAATAACTTTTCTACTACGAAAGGTTTCAAAATCAGAATTTTGAAATTATCCTCCATGATCAATATGAATAGTTTTCAATGTAATGTTTTTCTCATTTTTGACTTGGGATCTAAAACCTTTGAAATAAGAAAAATATTCAATCTTCTTTGCTAAAAAAATAGACCCATGTAAACCTAGTGTAATCATCAACTAAGAAAAATACATAATACTTTCCCCCAATTCTTCCAGTTTGTGTTGGACCAAAAAGATCCATGTGCACCGACTGTAGTGCATCAGTTTTTGTGACTTCATCAATTGATTTAAAACATGATTTATGTTTCTTTCCATATTGACAAGGTTCACAAACTTTTGAAGAATCAAATATAAGCTTCGGTAGATCCTTAACTAAACATTTCTTAGAAATTTTACATAGATTACTAAGGTTACAGTGTCCTAACCTTCTATTCCCTAACCAAGAATGATCTTCCATTTCACTAAGGCATGGTAATTCTTGGATCCTATGGTCTTCTATGTTAAAAGTGTATACATTCTCTTTCCTATGGGCAGAAAAAATAAAATCTTCCTTGGAATTGTGTACTAGGCACTTATCATTCCTAAAATTCACAAGGTAGCCTTAATCACATAATTGAATTATGCTGATGTGGTTGTGCTTAAGACCCTTAACAAACAAAACATTTGAAATCAAAGTTTTTTCAAGAAGAACGATATTACCTATACCAATAATTTCTTCCTGAGCATTACCACTGAAAGTTACTTTTCCTCATTTCGTCTTGATAATCTTTTCAAAATAGCTTTTGTTAACATTCATATGCCGGGAACATCCAATATCCATGTACCATGTAATGATGTTGGTACTTTCCCTATTTTCCTGAAAATAAGAAAAAGTTAGGTTTTCGGAATCCAAACTTGCTTGGATCCGGAAATTTCAGAAAGTAAAATTTTTGGTACCCACATCTTCTTAGAAAAATAATCCTTATGAAATACTAAAGATTGGGTTTTGTTTAAGGAAAAATTCTTTTCCCAGTGACCACCAGATTGACACTTTGTGAAAAAATGAGGCACTTTTAAGAATAATGTAATTGTTAATAAAAATCAGTTTAGAACTTGTGTAGCCAAAACCAGAAGTATTCCTTTGAGGTCGGATTTGTGAATAAATTTTATCAAAATTTTCTTTACCATGGGTAAAGTTTGAAAAACACTTCCTCAAAGAAAATATTTCAGATTTGAGTTTTATAACAAGGTTTGTATCTTCAAAAATGTTTTAACTAGAGCTAGGCTTGAAAACATTTTTCTTAGAAATTACATTTTCTAGATCTTTAAAAAGTTTATTCCTCTCAGAACTTACTTCCTCAAGATTTTTTGAAATACTTTCAAAATCATCATTTTTCTTATCAAGATATTTAGAAAGATCTGATATTTCCTTTGTAAGATTAGTATTTCTAGAGTTTTCCTTATCAATACTTTTCATGAGTTTTGAGTTCTCAATCTCAAGATGTTCAGCAAACCTAGAAACTTCTTTATAGGTAGGTAAAGTATTTTCTTCATCAGAAGAAGATTATTCATCTGAAGAGTTATAATATTTACTATCATTAGTATTTAAAGAAACATTGGTCAATGATTCAGAATTGTGTACCTTAGCCATAAATCAATGATTATTAATAGGTAGCCTGGCTATAAGACCAAGATTCTTCTGTCCATAAGATTCATAATCAGAAGATACTTCTGAAGAGTCACCACCACCGGCACTCCAGGTGTCATTAGCTTTCAGAAATTTATTAACTTTGGACTTGTAATACTTCTTTCTGTTCCATTCAGAATGCCTCTCATTTCTCTCTTTTCTCTTGAGCATAGGGTAATTAGGTCCTATGTTTCCATCTCTCTTGCATTCATAGCATGTGACATCCGAATCTTTCTTTTCTTTCCTTTCCTTCTTCTTATACTTGGATTGGAAATTTCTCTGTCCAACTATCTTTTTCATTCTTCGAGCAAGATTAGCTAACTAATTTTCTGAGAATTCACTCACACTAGATTCAGATTAGATAATAACCTTCTTAAATTTGGATCTTGTAACTCTCTTAAGAGTCTTAGCTTTCATGTGATTTTATGTTGTAATAAAAGAAACACTAACATTCCAATTCTTCTTCTTTATGTTGTCAGCATCTCTTTTCATTATAGTTTCATATTGAATAAGAGTTCCAAGAAGTTCATCAAGAGAAATTTGAGTAACCTTTCTGTTTTCATCGATTTATATCCTCTTTGATTCCCACTCATTCGACATGATATCTATAATCTTATCCACAAGAGCCTCATCATCCAAACCTTTTTCTCCCATTGATTGTAATCTGTTCACGATAGTCATAAACCTTTGTTTTACCTTACAAATTGGTTCTCCATAAGGAAAATTGAAACCATGGTATTCTGCTCTCAACATAGCTCTTCTTGTTTAAATCACTTTAGATGTACCAAAATGAGTAACTTTAAATTTCTTCCATTTACAGTTATTTGTTTCACAAGAAGAAATTTGGCTATATATGTTTCTAGTCATTGAACAAAGTAAAGTATTGCATACCTTATAGTTGAGTTGGTATTCAAGCTTTTCTTGATTAGTAAAATCACTTACTTATTTGTCAGGAATGTTGTATCCACCAGTAATCATAACAAAGTTATCTACCCTAGTATTGATAATTGAAGTCTTCATACGATCTCTCAAATATTCATAATCATTACCATCATAGATATGTGGTCTGGTAGGATTTAAGTTGTCGATAGAACCAATATTTAAACCTACCATCCTGAAGAAAATCTTTGGCACACAAACTTATTAGAAGTGTAAGTATTTAAACAAGAGAAAAAATTCTATGAAAAAAAAATTGTATCTCTAAGAAAAAAGTGAATCCGAACTATGATTCCGAAAAATATGAATCCGGAAAGTATGAATCCGAGAATATGAATCCGAATAAGCAATTCTGAGAAATCTCTTCTGAATATAATTTTGAGATTAATTCATATTAAACCAAAGCTCTGATACCAATTGTTAGGATGGTATGACTCTAAGTATGATATACTCTGTGATACCAAACGTAGGATCGAAATAAGAATGAGATTCTTAGATACAAGAGAGGGGGGGGGTGAATTGTACCTTTTAAAAATTCCTTTAGGAAATTTTTAGGATGGTTATGTTTAAAAATGTTGAATAGGATAATTCAGAAGACCTCTATGAGTACTAAAAACTTTCTAGATTCCTGAAAAGTGATTCTGGAAATGAAACTTAAAAAAAGTTACACAGATTGAGATTCTACCTTAAATCGTATAGAATCTAACTAAATCAGAGTACAATTAATGAAGTATAAGAAAGTTATACTTTTCTTAGAAATATAAAATGTAGAAGAAAAACAAGTAGTAAAGCTACAAGTAACAAAAAATAACTATTTTAACCCAAAGAGAAGGGTATCCAACAACCTTGGATAAAGGTCCCTTGATTTATACTTTCAAACAATATTGTCTTACCCACACCAGGGTAATTCCTCGATACGAAGATCGGAGTTTTTCTTTCTATCCCCACAAGCACTCAACTATCAGGTAGTCGACACCTCTGTCTTCCTCATAAAGGAAGCCCTCAACTTCAAGGTGTTGGGACCTCTGTCTTCCTATCCTCAGAATCCCTCGATTGTAATCAGCAACAATCAGAGTCACATGAAGAAAGTATGCACAAGGAAAAGTTTGAACAAGCTCTTCAAACATTCTGCAAGAATCTTGAGAGTTGATAAGAGCCTCTCTCTCTAGAAATCACTTCAACATCATGTAATCACATATCTCAAAGATGTGTCAAAGTTTCTGTCGACTTTCAAATGAGCTTCTATTTATAGGAGAAGCTCCAACGGTCGGACCCCTCCTCCAACGGTCATATTTCTCCTTGAATTTTAGAGGGACATGTACACGTGTCACTCAACCCATGGTTAGTAAATAACTGAAAGCACGACATCGTTTTTTAATGAAACAAGTGTAAGCATAAGTTAAATTGAATTTCGGAATGTAAGAAAACAAAATTTTGGAGTCTAACCAAAATGGAATTTGGAGTCTATAATAGAGAGATATTCAGATTATTTTTTAATAGGAATTCGGAACCTGAATTCTATAGAAATCCGGACTCTAAATTTCTAAGGAAATTCAGAGTTTGGTTTCCCTAGAATTCAGAATCTGAACTTATAGAGTTCGGAGTCAAACTTATAGAAGTTCGGAGTTGAACTAGTAAAAGTTCAGAGTCGAACTCATAGAAGTTCAGAGTTGAACTTATAGAGGTTTAGAGTCGGACTAGTAAAAGTTCAGAGTCAAACTCATAGAAGTTCGGAGTCGAACTAGTAAAAGTTTGTATCCATAATTCAGTGTTGAACTTTGTGAGAATTCATATCTATAATTCAGAGTGGAACTTTATGAGAGTTCGTATCTAGAATTCGGAGTGGAACTTCATTAAAGTTTATATCCAGAATTCAAAGTGGAACTTCATTAGATTTCGTATCCAGAATTTGGAGTGGGACTTCATTAGAGTTCGTATCTAGAATTCGGATCCTAAAACATAATGCTTCATATCTAAGTATTATATGATTCCGAGGTTTTAGATGTGAATCCGATTTTTATACTTAAGAAAAATATTGGTATGAGTAATTAAAATATGGTAGGGGTAAATTCCTTAGGGAAGGAAATTTTCCTTATATAAGTAAAATATAGAATTACTTAAGTATAAGGTGTTTGTGATTTTCAAAAAAAGAAGGAACAGAAAAGTCATAAATAAAACCTTATTGACTCAACATATTTAATTTCATATGTTCCTATAATGTGGAAATAAGCATTCAGGGAAATGTCTCAAAGGAATAGGATATTGTTTTATATGTATAAAATAAGAAAATAGAGAAACTAACTACCAAGGAAAAATAAATATTTCTATGAAGAGAAATAAAGTTCATCATATGGAAAAACTAATAGTTCAATTTGTTAAATATGGTAAACTTGTTAATTATTCTAGTCATCTATCAAATTAAGGGATAATTCTTAGACCAAGGGAAGAAGAAAGGGCATATTCTATGTCAATAGGTTAAGTGGATCATGATAATTAAATCTTAATAACCCTCCACTCCATATTTTGGGATTTCATGTTGATATTTTTAATAATATATCGCATAAAAATATTATTATTCTTATGTTAGTTGAATTTTATGTGATATTGGGAATGGATTTTTACTTTTTATATTGATCCCATATCAATTTCTAAATAAGGGAAGTCACATTTGATATTATGAATAAACTAATGATCATCGTTCGGTGAAAGTATGAATATGAACTTCCAATGGAAATTAATTTCTATATATAGATCTTACAATCTATTCCTGAGGATTATTTATCTAAAATGGTTGGGGAGAAACTCATCAATGAATATATTCCTATTTTTTAGAAATATACTGATGTGTTTCTTGAATACTTGCCTTGTTTTACCCTAAATACTGATGTTGAGTTTTCAATTCAACTCATACATGGTGATGCACCTATTTAAAATTCTATATATATAATGGGACTAATTGAGTTGTATGAATTGAAGAAGAAAATCCAATACAATCTTGATAAGGAATTTATATTCTCTAGTGCATTACTATGAGTTTCACAAATTCTTTTTTTTAAGAATAAATATGGTGAAATATATATTTTCATTGATTATTGATAAATTAAAAGATCACTATTAAGAAAATTATCCTCTACCATATATGAATGATCTTTTTATTCAATTATGAGGAGCTTAATATTTTTCCATGATTTATATTTGATCTAGATATTATCAACCCAGGTTCAAAAAAATGATATAAAAAAGATAGAATTTCATATGAGGTATGAACATAATAAACTTATTGTGATTCCATTTTTAGTTTCCAATGTCCCTACTATTATTATGGATTTAATAAATAGTGACTTTAGAGGTTATCTTGATCAGTTTTTGGTAGTCATTATAGATGATATCATTATATATTCCATGATAAAGAAAGAGAATGAAGATTATTTAGGATCATGTTTACCACCATTATTAAGAATATGTTTCATAAAAAAAGTAAAAATTGTGAGTTTTGGATATATAAATTTTCATTATGGGGTCATATAATCTCAAGTGTGGCTATATCGTTGGATCCTTCAAAGATGATAGTTATTGAGAAATGGCCCAGACCAACCATGGTGTCCAATATCTATATTTTTCATGGGTTTTATGGATATTATCAAAAATTTGGGTGAAATTTGTAATGAATATAAAATCCAATAACCAAGTTTAATTGAAAGGGATCAGAGTTCCATTAGATAGATGAATGTGAGGAAAATGTCAAGGAGCTAAAAAAAAGGTTTTTCAGGGAACCTTTACTCACATTACCCTACATCGAAGATGGTTTTTTGGTATATAGTAATTAATTGAAGATGTTTTTGTGATGATTTCTCATTAATGATGATATAGGGATATATTATGATTTATTCTAATTGGAAATTCATGAGAAAATTTACCGACCACATTATTTGGAGTTGGAAACATTAATTTTTACATTGAAAATATGAAGGAATTATCTTTATGATGGTATATGTGATATATATACTAATAATAAAATATTTAATTATATATTCACATGTAAATATTTTAATTTATACAAAATGAGGTGGTTGTATTTGATTAAACATTATGAATTCTCAATACATTGCCACATCAGGAAGGCGAACAAGGTGCCCAATTCTCTAAGTTATAAGAACCATTAATGTTTTCCCATGATAAGGATTGAAAGAGATCCGATACTTATGTAATTGAACAATACAGATCCTAAAATCATTAGTAATGGGGGAAAATCACATCTTTCTCAAATATATGTTCAACCATCCACACATGTGAGAATTAAAGTGGCACAAAATAAATATGTGGAAATATAGAAGAAGGTGAGGAATGTTTCTATGTTAAACCATGATTAAAATGGAATCATAAGTTTTAGAAATAAAATATGTGCCATATAAATACCATATTTGTATAAGGTTATATTGGATAAAGCTTATATTTCATCATTATCTACTCATCCTAGGAGTACTAAGATGTATAGAGATCTAAAAGATCATTTATGATGGAGCAACATGAAATGGGATACTGTAGGGTATGTATGTTGTCTCTTTATATATCATCAAGTTAATTATAAGATAAAAAATTATAATTCGATTAAATAACCATTACCTATACTATAATGGAAATGGGAAACCATCACCATGGTTTTCATCGTCGAACTCCCCAAAACACTTAAATCCCATAATGATATTGGGGTTGTAGTTGATCTACTTATAAAATAAGCACCTTTACCTACCATAATGGATGATTTACCACTTGATTATATTTATAGGATATAAATTAATTAATTGTTAAGGTTTAATGGGTAACTACATTATATTTTATCTAATTGGATTATGATGGTTACCTCAAAGCTCTAGAGAATTATTCCTCAAGAGTTGAATACAATGTTCATTAGAATGGAATATCATCCTCATATATATGGTCAATATGATAGGACCATTAAAATCGTAAAATATATATTGATATATTTTTATATGGATTTTAAATGTTTTTATTATCAAAACCATCCTATGGTAGAGTTTTCTTATAATAATAGCTTTCACTTGAGCATTCAGATGGCTCCTTATGAAGCCCTATATGGAAAGAAGTGAAGATATCCAAGGTTTTGGGATAAATTTGGAGAAATAAATTTATTGGGGGAATGAGGTAGAATATTAAATGAAATATAAGGTTACATTCATTTAACAACACATTAGGATATCTCAGTTCCAAGAAAATAATTATACCGACGATCGTTGGATAGATTTTGAGATTGAAGTTTTTGATAAGGTGTTCCTAAAAATTCCTCTATTGAAGAAGGTTATGAGATTGGAAAAGAAGGGAAAGATAATCCCTAGAAACATTAATCCCTTTGGGATTTTAGATTTTATTATGATGTTTGATTATCTCTTAGACATTCCACTAAACCTCTCTCAAGTTCATGACATGTTCCATGTATTTATTTTGAGGATGTAATTACTTGATACATCTTTTGTACTAAAATATGATGTTCTATAATTGTATTATCATCTTTATTATGAGTAAATAATAGTTTATATTCTGTATTTAAAAATTTTATTTGGAACTAGACCACTCACATAGTCAAAGTTTTATGGTGAAACCATATATTTTAGGAAGATATATGAGAACTCAAGGATGTGATGAGGCAAATTATCCTCATTTTTTTATATCAGAGTAACATAATTTATATGGTAAAATTATTTTAAGGGGGTAGAATTTAACACTCCAATATCTTATGGTATATATCTCTATAATTTTTTTTGTGTTTTCTAACTTTCTTTACACATATCGTTGGGCTTAAATGAACCATGATATACTATTGAAATATTATTATTAAATGTAACTGTTATCCCCTAGCTGTTAGATTAGAGGGTATGAATATTTATAAAAAAATAATGAAAATTATTTATGAAATTTTCCTTTAATGAAAATGTGTTGATTAACTGTTAGTAAATAATTAGTAAATTTTAAATGTTGAAAATGATATCATTTTATTTTAAAATACCATGTTTTAAAAGTATTTTATTTTTAAACAAATTATTAATTTCATCACTAACAAAATATTATTTTGATGAAATATATTTTTAGTTAGTCTAATAAAATGAATAATTATTCCTAAATTTACTATCAAATGGTTTTAATTGAAGATAAAATCATTTGAAGGAAAAAGTGTTATTTTCTAGAAAACTATTTTTATGTGCACAATGTATTTTTGTCTTAGTAAATTAAATTAATCACTATTGATGAAGGATTTTACTATAATTTTTATATGATGCATTTAATAAAATATATTAACATTCATCTAATGGTGGTATATAGGCATATCACTTTACGATTGGAAAATTCATTTTTCATAAAAACTGTTTCATCATGTTTTGCACGTTTACTATAGAATTAATTTATTTCACTTATAGAAAATAAATATTATATAATTTATTATGTTTTTCGAATTATAATAATTTATTTTAGGTTATAAGTTCATCTTAATTTTTGTTCATAATGAATTGTAACCATGGTAAAAAACTTGTTTCCATAATAAGGGTTAAAAGGGTTAAAAGAGAGGTTAAACTAAGAGATAAGGTTTAAAATATCACAAATCACTTTCTCTAATTTTATTGGTAGACTTTATTTTGACCATAGCCTTATAATCTTATAATATTTCTAAACTTGGATCAACTTTCCCATGAGAGGTACATAATTATATTTTAGTATTATAAATATTTAAAAATCTGTCACCCACCAAACTTATATAAGAAACCTAATATTCTCACTTTCCACACCACTTTATCCATTTTTCTCCATCAATATATACCCAAATAATATTAAAACATTATTATAAATTACCTTTAGATTCTATTCTTTCTAAACACGCATCCCTAATGCCTTAAGGCACTTTTCAAAGTAAGATACTTGAAGAAGAGGTATATTCTATTACCGACTTTTTCAAGTTTATTTCCTCATAAAACTACTAAAAAAGATATATAAATAGATTAAAATGATTAAATAGATATATTTAAAATAATAATATGATTTTATGTTGATGGTATTTTCATTTTCTATCTCCTTCCCATCCATTGGAATATGATAATGTCGCTCGTGCGTACGCGTTGACTAATTTTATCTTTAAAAGGATTGTCATAAGGATATATTTAATAAATATATATGATATTTATAATCTAATTATGGTTTTTTAATGGTTAATTATTATTTAAATTTATTTAATTATATCCATTTAAAAGTGAAAACATCTCTCGTGTATATGAAGAGACTACAATCTCCATGAAATGACACAATTCATTTTTCATCACTACTATATATGAAAGGTTATAAAAGTGTATATAATGAAAAAATATGATAATTATGAAATAATTAAGATTATGTGGATAATTAAACTATTAAAAATTTTCAAGTAATGAACTATCAAACTAAAACATTCATGAAAAATAGACCATTTTTCACAAGAATGCTCATTTTAATGAAGATTTGTCTATAGAAGGATATTTTCAAATTATAATCAAATGATTTATAGTATGTTATGTATTAATATGGTTCTTTAATATATGTATAATAAATATATATTTATTATACAAGAGGTTTTAATGTGTGTGAAGCAATATGTTATTTGTGGAAAAATTTTATTTTAAAATATCATTTATTTCAGAATTGTCTATGTTCAATGTAAATTGAGAGAAATTATATGATCATTTTCTATTAAATGTTATAGGTTTTATTATCCAATGATTATTCTTGTAATTTTCAAGTATTAGTACCATTTTTTTCTTAAAATTTCTGAGAAAATGTTTTTATGAAAAGCCAACCTTAGTTCCTCTTTAGTTAATGAACTTTTTATTCTATGTCCATGTTCTTAAAAATGGTTTTTTGAAAGTTTTTATCTTTACTGAATTTTTTGATAAAGGTTATTTTTACTAACTTTTACTTTCTCTCCAAAATTTTTAAAATTAATATTTTCAATTTTTTTATGTAGGAATCACTTTTTCCTTTTTAAAAAGTGTGAAAAGAATGTTATATTTTTAACATATTAAAAACTAATGGATTTTACAACCCCCATGACCATTCCTTTCTTTGAGGATTCCTTTATAGGTTTCCATTTTTATTTTAACATAATTTTATTCGAATTTTTTTTTAAATTTTTAGTAATTATAGATATTGAAGGAAAAAGAAATTTTTTCTATTTTTAAATAAATGTTCAAAATCTCCTTTAAAGTTATTTTTCATTAATGTGAGTATCCTTTAAGGATTATTATGATTGAATGGGGATATGATATTATGATATTATCCAAATTATTTACCTATATGAATTATTATGATGATGTTTAAGTATGATTCCCAGAAACTCATTAATTTCCCATGGGATAACTAACCGATGATGAAATCTTTAAGAAACCTAATTTTCCCTGAATTATTATATGATAAAATGAGTAATATTTTTTTAAATTGTCTAAAAATTATTTATGGTTTTCACTATGATATGGGTGGGAATGTAATTTTATATCCCTTAAAATTCATCAGATATTATTGATATCTCATAAGATAATATGGACTACAATGGAGAGTAATCTCAATATTGTAAGTGTCTTAATCCATTAGGATAGTCTTGGGAGTGAACATTGAATAAGGAAATTATGGAATGAGGAGTAAATAAAATCCACTATGGTACTTTGTCCACTATAACAGTCTTATAAGTTAACATTGACTACGCAAATTATTTTTTATACGCATTTATATTCTAAAAATTTGTGTCTTATGCTAATGATATGTTATCATGGATCATGATTGATTAGTGATGATTACACACACTTATGTATTATGTATTTTTTATGATAAAAACTCATTTCATGACTCAAGATTCATGATCTTTTAAATATTTGGTATAGAATTAAAAATTTATGGTATTTTTCTAATATACATATTCTTTTCTTATGCCCAATTATGATCTTTGATTGATATCTCATTTTATTACAATTATTGAGCATCTGAGCTCACCCTTTCTTGTGTTTCTATTTCCCAAAGTTATGAATAAAGTTTATAAGTAGGGTATGTATAAGAAGGGTGAAATTTGAGATACAATTTGAGTAATATGTTGAATATATTTCATGAAATAAGATGATTATGTATCTTGTATCCAATACAACTAAACCTTTATGGTTATAGGGATTTTATTATTATGATATGTATTAAATATTCATATAAACTGATTTAATATTTATATATGTAATGTGTGGGTCACATCATATATAAGACACATAAACTAATAGGAAAAGTAAATATTATTATATATTTTAGAAATTTAAATTCACTATAAATGAAAGGATAATTATGAATCTACATCAGAAACTCCTTCACAATTATGAGTATGGATACCCCATATTGTAGCATCCCAAACCTAGAATCCACTAAATCAGTTCTTCCAGATGAGTCTCCACATGACCTCAAGTGCACCTCCCCACACACTAGAGGTTTTTGACTAGCAATGAGGGTCTAACAAACCATGTGGGGAGACTATACCCACATTACTATAGTAAGCCATAGTAGATAACAATTTAAATAAGGAAAAAATAACCAATAACCAAGAACATGCATAACCAAACATTCCCCAAAATAGGTACAAAAACCATACTAAAAATATACATATTATGTCATGCTAGTAGTGTCACAAGTGAAAAAAATCCAAACTAAAAACAAATAGTTGAATCCCTAAGGAGTCCTAAATACATGACCAAAACCTCATCCAAGCACATCCCAAGCCTGACTCAACTACCTATCATAAGGCATTTTCCCTTGTCCGGACTTGCAATATTGAAATATGCTTGGGTACCCAAAAAGTGGACTGAGTAGGGTGTAAGTAAACAACTCAGTAGGCCACCACCAATGGTGTCTACAAAATATCTTGCTTAGTCATGAAAATACTAAATAAAAGACAAGATGAGAAAGGATAAAACATGTTCCATTTGTTAAAAAGGTTTAGTAAACCATTTATAATACTATGACCAACACCTTAATTATTTCATTTCCATAAATTAATTCATTTTCACCGCATGTTAAATTGATTAGACATATTCAAGAATTTCATAAATAAGGGGAAAAATCAATCTCAATATCTCACTAGGGATAAACACATCATATCACGTACAACAAACTCACCTTGAAGAATCGTTCTAGGTTGTATCATAAAATAAAACCATTAGGGGGATAGAACTCCACCCCATTCCCTAACCCATGCATTATGGGTCGAGTTTAGAGCCTTGGTCTAACTTAGCTCATGGGAATATAACCTCATGTCAATACCCCAAACTATGATGTCATGATCACATGCTGATTTATCCATTCACCACATACATAGCATATACCAACTAATCCTAACCAATATAATGGTAATCATAACCATAATAATCAATATGAGAAATAATATAATTCTATAATCCATTATCATATTAATCATTCACATTATATAGCCATTTATCCCCATTTACCATGTCTTATGCCTATTTAACTAAGCATATTTACTAATCCCAACGCATAACCCATTTAACATATTCAAATTTCCCCCTCTGAATGTCATTTAACATATTTCTCAATTTACTATCCATTCTTAATTAAACATGTCCATCACATCTTATGCACTAATCATCTTAATCATTTCAACACAATTCATAAACAATTTGACATCATCTCAATTAATCTAATTAACTATATTCATGACACGCCAAATGAATCATTAATACATTCCCATATTTAGACACAACCCCCAATATTCTCTCATCATAATATACTTTACCACTCATCATGTTCATCTTGTGTTTTACTTAATCACATGCCAATTTCGTACTTTACATTTCCATTAACCTTGTCCAGGAAGGTCGACACACCCCATGGGTGGCCCTAAATTTTTCAAATCACCCTCCATGCATCCAACAAGGAACATGAGGAGTTAAAATCTTCATTTAGACACCCATATCACCAAAAATAACTATTAGAACAAAAACACAATAATGGGGAAAGCAAGAACACCATTTCATATGCATAAATCCACATAAAAACTATGCGATTTAACTTGTAGACCACATACCTAGAATTTGATGGTGAAAACAACCTTAATAATCACATTATGTCCAGATTCAACCCCATTGAATTCCAAACATATTTTCCATTGAAAAATGGATGGTTTTAGAACTTCATACTAGGTTTGCCTAAGATACAAACCCTAATAAAAAAATAGAAGAAATGAGAGGATTAGACCTACCCAGATCTTTGATCAATAATCAACGACACTCAAAAAAGCCTATATATGAGGGATATTGATACCTGGAATCCCATGAGGGATGTTTTTTGTCACTAGGGTTGTAAGGGGGAAGATAGGGGAGGAAATCAGGTGAGGCCTTAAAACCCTGTAATTGAAAAACTGAATTTTTCCAAATATTAATGGGGAACACAGTTTAACCACACAATTTACCAAAACATGCGCAAGAAATTGTACATGGGGGGGGGGGTAATATTAGTTGGGAAGGTCACAAGGTTTTCTGAACCATGATCCAACTCTATGATATGTCACTTTCTAAGGCATCACAATTTTCTTGGGAAGTCTGAATGGTTTAGTTAATCATGCACCTTGCACAGTTTGGCCCGATTTTTCCTTCTTTTCATGTTCGAAACCCCCAAGACACCCCCAAAACGCCTCATACTCCCAATAATAATTTTCTTAATGAAAAATAAGATATTTAAATAAAAATTTAATCAAGATCATACATTAAATAATTATGAGATCTTACAACCTCCACATCTTATAACGACTCTTCCTCAGGCCGTGCTTTGGAACATCACTGAGCTTCTGAAGTAAAGAGATCGGGACCCTAGACCCACATATCTGATTCAAAATCATATGTTTCTTCCTAAACATTCTTATGCTACTATAGAAAATGAACTAGAGGCACAACCTTTATCCTTAAGACTTTATCAGTACAATCCATAATCCCAATTAGATAATCCTAAAAAAGATGAATCCACCTCAAGATCAACATCCTCAACATAATACACATGAGATGGTTTAGGGTGATACTCTCACAACTATGGACCATGAAAAACAACTTGCATACCACTATATCATCGTGGAAGAACCAATCAGTACACCACTAGCCCGATCCTTTCCACGATCTCAAATGGCCCCACAAACCTTGGTGCCAATTTGCCATATTTCGGAATCTGATGGTGACCCAACCTTGGAGACACCTGAATAAAAACTCTATTACCCACCAAAAAACAAAGAGGTCTACAAAAATGATCAACATGTGATTTTTTCATACTCTGCACCATTTCCATATGTTTTTTAATCATCTAAACCTTTTTCTGACATCACCTTCATGGGACTTGTCCCCATAAAACCTAATTCTCTAGCCTCTAACCAACACAACATAGATCTACATGGTCTCCCATAAAGTTCCTCAAATGGTTCCATATGAATAATATCTTGAAAAACGTTATTGTAAAAAAATCCACAAGCGATAAGTGATTTTCCCATGATATACCAAAATGTAGGACACATGTCCTCAACATGATATCAAAAACCTGAATTTCATGCTCTGACTTCCCATCCATTTGTGGGTGAAAATCCATACTGAAAAACACTTGGGTTCCCAGCGCCTTCTATAATCCCCTCAAAAATCAGAATTTGAAATGTGGAACATGATCCAAAACTATAGTACATGGAACCCCATGCAACCATACTATCTTTTGAACATATATCTCACCCACTTGATCCCTGGTGAAGGTCTCACGAATCGGAAAGTAGTGAGCTACCTTAGTCTACTGATAAATGATTTCCCAAATAAAATCCATATTCCAATGCATTCTTAGATGACCCAATATTAAATTCATCATAACATCATCCCATTTCCACCCTAGAATGGGTAAGGGATACAACAATCCACTATTCCAATGATGCTCAGACTTCATCTACTAGATTGTAAGGAATCGTGCCACAAAACCTTAATCATCTTTCTTCATTATCATCCACCAATACTATATACAAAGATCATGATAAAACTTGGTCAAACCAATATACCCCACCAACTTTGATGCATGAAACTTGTGCATCAAATCTTTCTACTCACTACTAGGCACCACAACATGACCGCAAACATACACGATCTTATCATCAAAAACTGTCCAACCAAAATGTGACTCCCCACATTTAGTGCTTTCCCTCACATACAAGAACTCTTAACCCTCAACCTACCTCTATTTGATCCAACTCAAAAGCATGGACTCCACCATTGTAGATGCAAGAGTCATCTATCCCTGCACCTCTCACACATCTAGATTCATCTCAGTGAAGAATACCATCATCTTCCACTCAGAGCCAGAATCCTCATCTTCCTAACTTTGAACCTTTATACTCAATTAACCTATAATATTGTTCCAAATTACCAGTTTTTAAACCAAATATAATTAAAAACAATTCATGTATTCAACCCATAAGTCACTACCCAGTCATCCTACCTCAACACCTCTCTAATTACCACACCAAATGAATCACATAACAAGGTGAACTTTTTACATAGCTTGGGTAAGTTCAGAATCTGTGCGGTCATCAACTGCTTCTTCAATTCTCATAAATCATTATCACACACCTCTGACCAGTCAGACCTAACAATCTACTTGGTCAAGATTGAATTTGGTGTTGTCAAATGAGATAAATCCTTAATGAACCTTTGGTAATAAATGACCAACCCCAAAAAACTATGAACATCAAAAACATTATAGGTCTACTCCCAAGGCAGAACTGTGTGCAATTTCTATGGATCCATTGACACACCAACCTCTGAGATTATCTGACCTAATAAATTCTCCTTATCAATCTAGAAATAGAATTTTGACAGATTGGCACCAATCTTATGATATTTTAGTGTACTCAAGATGATGTCAAAGAGTGTGGCATTATTTTCATGAGTTATAGAGTACACAAAGATGTCATCAATGAAAACAACCAAAAAATGATCTTGATATGGGTGAAATATTTGGATCATTAAATTCAAAAACATTTATGGTTCATTAATTAAACTAAAAGGAATCACAACAAACTCATATATCCAATAACATATCTTGAAGGTAGTTTGTGGTATGTCATAAGGTCTCACAATTAGCTAGTGATATCCCTACCATTGATCAATCTTGGAAAACACTGAAGCACCTCTCAACTGGTTGAAAAGATAACCAATTCTTGGAAGATGGTATCAATTTTTCACCTTAATTTGATTTAACTTCCTTTAGTCAATGCAAAACTGATCAAAATACTTGGAAAACATCACCGGTGATCCCCAAGGTGATGTACTAGAATGAATAACCCCTTTACGATCTAACTCCTCTAATTGAACATTATGTTCTTATATTTTTTCTGGTTCCATTCTATGTGGAGGAATAGAAAAACTTTCTGCTCTCGGAAATAACTCTATCGTGAACTTGATGTCTCTCTTGGGTGGAAACCCCAAGAATTCTTCAAGAAACATGTTCAAGAACTGATCCACCATAAGAGGAAAAGTAATATGCTCCCCTTCTCTAAAATCAAGTGCAAGACATGCCACCTAGGCTATATATTCACCCAACATCTAGAACAATATCCCTACGTGGCCTGCTTAAACATCCCATTCACCATGATAGAAATATGTGTCTTCTTCAAGAGATGTAAAGGTTACCATTTTGTGGTAACATTCAATATGGTCTTGATACAATGCTAGCCTGTCCATGACCAAGATCATATCAGATATCGATATTTACAACATAAAAAACCATAAGAAATGATACCCTCCAAAATCTAAAGCACAACCCTTACACTACCTCATTTTCTCTACTCGCACTCTTAGGGGAGTATCAATCGACATAATCCCACTCACACGCTCTGCTGCTAGTCCCAACACTACTGAAAATTGAGCGAAGATAAAATAGTGTGTGGAACCTATGTCAAACAAATAATGAGAGAGTATAAAAGCCACAAAGATTATACCTTAAACAATCGATGGTCCAACCTCACCACCTCTCAGTGTAGAATGAACTGCATGAAGCTGACTTTCACCTCTACCCTAGGTTATAGTCTGAGATCCTTGAACCGCACTACCTTGCTGATAAGGATGCTCTCACCCTAGACTACCATGTCCACCACCTCAAATGGTATGAGTAGTCAAACTCCAGCTGCCTATATGATATGGGGAAGCCGACCCCCCTTCATGCACCTAGAATATATCTCAATTATCCATCTTCACCCGGATGACAAGTATTACTAATAAATCTATGCACATGCCCTATCCTACCACATGACCATCACTCCATTGGTGGTCAGGGACATTGATCATGCATGTGCCCCAATCTTCCACACTGATAACTGAACACCTGATCCCTACCATGAGAGACTGAACCTATCTTCTGGCTACTCTATGCACTTTTATCCTGATGGAAACTCCCAAAATAATGTTTCCTTCTGTTAGTATCCATACCACTCATTTGATCCACTGGTATCACAATCCCATAATCTAAATTCCCCTTCATGTTTCATTATGAGACAAGGTCCTAATACACTACCTCATCAGCCCTTTTCAAATGTAATATATTCACCTGAGACCTAATCTTATGTCTTATCCCATCTTAGAAATATTTCTCCATAACTACCTTGTCTCTAACCAATATTGAAATAAGGAATCACAAATCAGTGAAATGACTAGCATAATCAATCACTGACATCATTCCCTATGTCACGTTCAAAAAATTCATAGCCTTACCCTACCATAATATTCATGGATAGAAATTCTCTAGAAACTTTTTCTATAAATCCATCCAAAACATTGCTTCATCCTTGTCAGACTAAACCATGATTTCCCACCATCTCTTTTCCTGAACTCACAACTTATTGGCCACTAACTTGGCTTTCTATTAATTTTGAGTATCAAAATTGTATAGAATCATTTGGATGGACTCTGTCAAGAACTTTAATGCTTATGTACTATCCTCTCTAGTAAATGTTGGAGGGGCTGAGCTGAAACTACTTGGTCAGCTCAAACATGCTTGTCATAACCCGGTCTGGGTCCCATTCCAACAATTTCATAAGGCGAGCAAGATTATCTTGAAACTGCTCTTCTATATTTTCCATGATCTCCACATTTTCTTTCTCCACTACAAGAGGATAATTCCTGGAAACATCCTCTTTTCACCCAACTAGCTCTCATCATTATGGTGACATTTCTCTACAACGAGAAACATGAATCTTAAAATACATATCATTAAGCTTCCAAATTTACATAAAAAAACGTTCTCCACTAGCCATGAAAATTTCATTTCACATACACTATCTCAACATATGTAAACACATCCATCACACTACCCTCCACCATCCCTACAATAGGTCATGGTCAACACGGGATAACCCATCTTACAAAGTTACAAGCCTTTCACGAGACACTCCTCTAATACCATTTCCATGTTCAAACCTTATTACAAATAACATTATAACTTACTAATAACCATTCATAATGTTTAATTATTCAATTTATATTTAATGGTTTTCCCTTTTTACCAATTTTCATCATTTTATTATAAAACATTTTCTTTATATTTATAAGGAAGTAAAATGCACCCTACCCTTCATGTATCGCACACCTGTCCCATGTGTGTGCCTATCAAGATGGATGCCACTTATATAACTAGTTGCCTATATTGATTGATGAATAGAAAATCTAGTTCCATTAGGACCATAGGAAAATATCATAAAATAGTCAAATCAAAGAATAAGTACATCACCCAATAGTGAAATATCATCAAATCTAACAACACACATCAAGAATAAAAATTATCACCCATTGTACTTGGATTTTCCATCATAAATGGAATAGACATTTCCAACCATGAGCTTATTTACAAGGTCTAAAACAATCTTAATCTCCCATATACTATTTTTATATAGTAAGAAATAGAAAATAACTCATTTGATACCACTTTTTAACCTACCTAACCTAGAATCCACTAAACCAGTACTCCGATCTGAGTCACCACATAACCTAAAGCGTGTCTCCCCATACACTAGAGGTTGGAAACTAGCAGTGAGGGTCTAATAATTCACATGGGGAGACTATATCCTCCTTACCAGAGTAATCCACCACAAATAAAAATTTAAATAGCATAAAAAATAACCAATAGAATAACATGAATAACCAAACATTCCTCAAACTAAGTACAAGCCCCATACTTAAAATAAACTGTCATGTCATACTAATAGTGTCACAAGTGAAGAAATACCCAAACTAAAAAAATAGCTAAATCCCTAAACATCCCTGACTCCATGTATGTAACCTCATCCAAGAATATCCCTAGCCTGAATCAATTCCCTAACATAGGAACTTTTTTCTTTGTTCAACCTGAAAGCATGAAATCTTCTCAGGTACCAAACGATAGCCCGAGTAGGGTGTGTGTACAAAACTCAGTAGGACATCACTAATGGTGTCTAAAATTATTTAGTTCAATATATGTGCATGAAAATATTAAATAAAAGACAATATTAGAAAAACATAACTTAGGTTTTATTTGTTGACAATGTTTATTAAACAATTTTTAACACTATTACCAATACATTACTTATGTCATTTCCCTCACTTAATTCATTTTTATTACTTGTTCAATTGATTAGGAATATTCAAAAATTTCATGCATAAGGGGAACAAATCAATCTTCCAATCACACTAGGGATAAACACATTGTATCAAATGCAACACACTCACCTTGATGCTTCGGTCCAAGTGGTCTCATAAAATGCAAAAATTAGGGTAATAGAACTTTGTACCATTCACTAACCCGTGAATTCTAGGGTGGAGTTTATATCCATAGTCTAACTTGACCCGTGGTCATAGAACCTTAGGTTAATACCCCACTGCCAAGGGAGACAGGCTGCCTATTCCATTCAGATTTAATAATGTCTGGACTACCCTTCCTGAATGCTCTCAGCTGGTGAAAGAAACCTGGAATATGGTTGATTATAATGGTAATCCTCTCTCTTGTATTTACAAGCTAAAAGCTCTCAAAATAAGCATGAAACACTAGAGAAGACATAAATTCAGCCTCCTTGACCAGTAAATTGATTCTCTACAAAACTCTCTTCATTATCTTTAGGTAGATAACACTAAGAACAACATTACATGTGATATATTACAGCAAACCGACATGTTTTCCTATATTAATGAACTCATCATACTTAGAGACATCATTCAAAAGGATCTCTTTAAAGTCAGGTGGATCTCTGACGGAGATCTAAATGCAAATTTTTCAATGCCCTCCAATGTGTCAAAAAAGTTCAGAGGCCTCTTTCTTTAGAAAAGGAAGGTGACACAATTCTGGAAGATAGACAGAGTCTCTCTCACCACATTGTTTCCTATTATATGAACCTCTTCAATGGTCCTGCAAGCAATGAAGATATCAAAGGTGGAATTATACCAAAGCTTGTCTCTGTGGCTGATAATTTTCTTCTTACTTCTATTCCCCTAGACACCGAGATTAAAGATGCTATCTGTAAAGACCCGTAAATTTCAAGGAAATTTTTTTTCTTAAATTTCTTTGGAATTTTTCAAGAGCGCAGCTTCTGACGGCACCTGATTCCGAGGCCCGGTGTGCCTGGAATCATGTTTCGAAGTTTGGCTCGGGTACGTTCAGTGAACGGACGAGCGGGTTTTTCTAACTTTTGAACCGGTGCCCGGAATCGAATTCTGAGGGCACCGATGAAATCGCAGCGCCGGGTTTTACCTAGAAACGCCTCTTCCGGAGTTGCGTTTGCTAAGGTGTGGTTTTTTAAATTTTGGGACTTAAGGTTAAGAAATAAAATAAAGTTGTTACGACAACTTTATTTTTATTTCACTTGAAGCCACTTGAAAGCCACATTAAGCTGGTTAAGCTTAGTTGAAGCAGATAGGGTGCAACTGAAATATCCTATCCTCTTGATAGGATATTTGTGGGTGGGGCCCGCACGAGCCCCGCCGTTTCTTCCGCTAAGTAACGCACCCGCGAAAACCCGTCAAAGAAACTGAAAGTCAACTGACGCGGTTTCTTAGTTTCTTAACAGACCATTAAATTGGGCTGTTTCTTTCGTCCAATTAATTGGGCGGTTTCTTTGGTAAATTAATTCTTGGAATTAATTGTTCGTTTCTTTTTTTTTAATCGTTGCTTGTGCGTTAATAAAATAAGATTACTCTTATTTTATTTTGGGTGGAAGCTTGTGGCGTGGGGAGAATTTGGAGGAGAGCGTTCTTCTTCGGCGAAGAACGCGAAGAACGCCGGCCTCCGATGAAGAACGCCGAAACCGCGGAAATCAACGACGCTTCTTCCGCGACGTTTCTTCCGCGACGATCGTTCCTTTCCAAGCGACGTTCTCCCTTTGGACACACCTCGACGACAACGGAATCAACGACGTTTCTCCGGCGACGTTTCTTCCGCGACGATCGTCCTCTTCCGCGACGAACTCGCGAGCGACAACGCTTGAGGTAGGGGTTTTAAACCTTTTTAAAGTTGTTGATCTTTCCTTCGATCTTGAAGGTTCTTTTTTTTTGTCGGCCCTTGTTTCCGAATCTTTTTATTTATTTTTAAAAAGATTGTGATGGATTATCGTTCTAGAAAGGCAGATTGTTATCAATCTAATGCGAGGGGGGTCGGGCCGCACAAACACGGCCGAACCCCCCCTCCTTTATTCTTGTTGTTTCTTGCGGATGGAGCGAGATGGCGTGGTGCCGTCGCACCACGCGGGAATCGTACGGCAACTATTGAGCGGCGCCGTCGCGCCGCGCTGTGGAACGAAATCAAACAAGATCGAGACGCCTTCGCGCCACGCCGAAAAGTCGATCAAGCACGCGACGTCATCGCGCCGCGCCAAAGAGGCCGCAGATTAAATTAATTTTATTTTGTTCTTGAGCGCAGATTGACGGGCGACGACAAACGAGGCCGCAAGTTAATTTTGAGGCCTCCGCAGTGAAGGTCGGGTCCCGGGATGACCGTAGGCGCAGACGGGAAGCAAATCGGACCACCGGAGCGTCTCCGGTGGCCCGCGGAAGCCGGCGGCGGCGCGGGTCGCCGGCGCGGCGGCGCCGACGGCCGGAGGCGGCGGCACCCCGCGGGTGTCCAGGGTGGCACCCCGCGGGTGCCGCGGGGTTGTCAGGCGGCACCCCGCGGGTGTCCAGCGCGACACCCCGCGGGTTCCGCGGGGCTGTCAGGCGGCACCCCGCGGGTGTCCAGCGCGACACCCCGCGGGTGCCGCGGGGTTGTCAGGCCGCTCGGCCGAGCCGAGCCGGACCGGCCCTGGCCGGGCGGGGCCGGGCCAACCGGGTCAGACCCGGTTCGGGCCGACCCAGGGGGGGTCGGGCCGGGTCGGCCCGGACCCGGACCCCCCCCGTTTTCGGACCATTTCGGTCAAATTCACATATCTTGAGCTCCGGACGTCCGAATGACGTACCGTCAGCTTTGTTGAATTCCTCTCAGTGAGACGGAACTTTTGGCTTACTCTGCTCGAGGTTTGGATGCCGACGGAGTACGGTCGGGTCGGTTCGTACACGAAACCAACCGGGCCCCTGGAACGAAAAAGCCAATAACTCACAGACCGGGCGTCCGATTGACGCGCCGTCTGTTTCGTTGACTTCCTCTTGATGAGACAGAACTTTTGACATACTCCGCCCGAGTTTTGGATGCAGTCGGAGTATGGCCGGATTGGATTGTACCCGAAATCCAACCGGGCCCCTGGAACGGAAAAGCTGATATCTTTCAGCCAGGACGTCCGTTCGACGAACCGTCAACGGCGTTGGTGATCACGTTGAGAAACGGTCCCTATGTGCTTACCCTATGAGAGTTCGGGGTACAATTGAGATATGGCCGGGTTTGGTTTGCTCACGAAACCAACCAGGCCCCCGGGAGGAAAAGGCTAATAACTCACAGACCGGGCGTCCGATTGACGCGCCGTCTGTTGCGTTGAGACCCCTGTGACGAGGCGGACTTTTGTGACACTTCTTTGCGGGACCTTGTGATACTTGGAGTATCGACCAGTAGCTCGTGGAGCGGACCCTCCCGGAGACGAGCGTGCAGAGTACGGAGACCGTGTAGCCGGCTGAGACCTGACGACTGCTTGACCGACTCGACTTGGAGTGAGTCGACTAGCCCAGTGGACGGAGTGCCCGATATTTGGTGACAGACCCACGGCGGACGGAGCGCCCGGTAGTTGGACGCAAACCCGCGGTACTCGACAGGAGGAGTACCTCTGTAGGCTATTGGGGGGAGCGCCCGGTATTTGGCGACAGACCCACAGCGGACGGAGCGCCCGGTAGTTGGCTGCAGACCTGCGGTACTCGACAGGAGGAGTACCTCAGCAGTCTTAGGTTAGTGAGCAGTACCTCGGAGTCGTGACAGGACCACTGTACACTCCAGACACGGAGCTCTTCAGCAGTTACGGTTTCGATAATGAAAATCCTGGTTTGAGCTGAGTCAATGAATCATTGCGTTTCCTCATGATTGAGATGGGTCGCTTGATAACTTAGGTATATGTATGGGCATATACCTGGGTGATGGTTATCCGTTGATTTCATGATTTTTGTGTATCCTTGTGATTGGATGGGTTACTTGATGACTTAGGTATATGTATGGGCATATACCTAAGTAGAGTCCGATGTTACTTCGTGATTGTTGTCTTTACTTTGTGGATATCCATGTTGGATTTAGTGAGACCTTAAGGGTCTCGGGGTCCCTACTGAGTAGCTTATACTCACCCCTGCACGGGCTATGCCCGCACTTCGTTGTGTTGGTTGCAGACGACGGACAGCGCAGATCGCAGTTGAGGCTTGCGGAGAAGGTCGATACCCGGAGGAGGACCACTGGGCGGACGTACCCGGAGTAGACGACGGGACCCGAGGAGTAGAGGAGCTATCTGTACCTACCCTTCAGGTAGGATCCGTGGTGGACGATCCAGGAGCTGAGCCATATGTACCTACCCTTCAGGTAGGAATCGAGGAGGACGACCCAGGAGCCGCTTCGTTCTTCCAGCTGCTGTTTTTCCCTTTCGAGTT
Source organism: Viscum album (assembly GCA_963277665.1). NCBI lineage: Eukaryota > Viridiplantae > Streptophyta > Magnoliopsida > Santalales > Viscaceae > Viscum > Viscum album. The sequence continues at coordinate 1,581,768,044 of OY728141.1, read as the reverse complement.
GTACTTTACAGTTGGGCTTGTATTTCCGGACCTTTTACTTTTCTTCGCTTGTGTTTACTTTTCCTCTTGCTTACTCTGTGGTGTTTGTTTGCTTTTTTAATGGCAATGCCTTCCCAGTTATCAGGATTTACGCCATTGGTGCTAGTCGCCAGCCCCTGGCCTATGGAAGGCGGGCTTGGGGTAGTCACGGCACGGGCCCCGAGGTCGGGTCGTGACAGATTGGTATCAGAGGTGGTCGGTTCTACCGTAGACTCTGATGTTTCCTTTTCTGTGAAGCAATAGTGTTAAGAGTACCGAGTATGGTTTTCAGTTCATGGAGTCCAGTGTTGGTGCGGGCGACCGACGTATCCATACACCAGGACCCTGACAACTGAATTCCGACTTTGTGCACGGAAACACTGATTGCGTGTGTGTTTCCAAATTTTAAAAATGTCAGCTCAAACCAGGTCAGCTCACCAGGTTTAATCGTTTGACCGTGTTACGTTGTTTCCTTCAGTATGCCTTTTTTCGGACGACCAACTAGAGCCCAGAGGGATGTGTGTGCTGACAGCCTGTCGAGTGACGAGGCTTCGGTACAGGGCCCTCTTGCAGTTGAGGCACCAGCGGAGGCGCCAGCGGTACTACCATACATTGGGCCACCGATGCCACCAGCCCCAGCAGTAGGCGATGCCCGCTACTTGAGCGCACTGCATGAGTTCCAGCGCCAGAGACCACCCAGGTTCGGGGGAGAGACGGACCCGCAGGCGGCTGAGGATTGGCTGGAGGCTGTGGTGGGAGTCTTTAGGCTAGTGGGGACGCCAGCAGACTTTATGGCGATCTTTGTGGCTAGCCTTCTTCAGGCAGCAACAGGCAGGTGGTGGAGCCACTTGTTCCAGTTTTTCCGTGGGATGGCCTTCTCTTGGGAAGACTTCGAGACCTCCTTCAGGTTGGAGTATGTTCCAGTAGCTCTACACCCCGAGCGTGTTCGGGAGCTGCTGCCTTTGTCGCGTGCTTCTCGATCAGAAGCCGAGTCATCTGTGGGCAGTAGACAGATAATGCAGAGGCCCAGAAAGACCAGACCAGCAGTTAGACGGTCTCGGGTTTTACGACCGGTGGTGCGGGGCAGCCGGGGTGGGGCCAGAGCTAGGCGTGCCAGAAGCAGACTGTGTTACTCTTGCGGTGGAAAGGGTCACCTGGCACGTGACTGTCCGACGCCTCGTACAGATGATGCACAGGTTTTGGAGGAGCCACTGAGGCAGAGGCAGCGTTGAGCGCTTGAGCAACAACCGAGCAGTGGACGGGAGCGGAACTAGTGGATGCGTCCCTTGTACTTCTAGTTCCTTTATGCCGTTGTATTCGTGTCTTTGTATTATGAGCTGCAATAATAAAGAAGACACTTATCTCTTTGATGTTCACTTCCCTGTCCTTTGTTTGGTTAATACTGAGTGGTCCCGGTTAAAAAAAAACTGTTGACTTGACCATCACTTTCGAGATTTCTACTGGAGGAGACCCAGTGACCTCACACTGATGCCGACAGTGTGACTCGACCCTTGGAGGCGAGAGTGACAGTTGGATCTCTCAGTAGTTACGTCGAGGCCTTACGACGTCGTCCATGGCATGAATGCGAAATTTATGTCAGGATTGATTGTATTAGTCAATGGGCGTGGTTCATCCAGGGGATGAGACCAGGTTTCTCTTTTCGGCAAAGGAGAAATTTTAGCAGCTCTTTCAGATCGCAGGCAAAGAAGGTGCAGATCATCCAGGAGCGGATGAAGACTGCACAATGGAAGAAGCAGGGAACCGACTCCAGTCTTAGAGACTCGAGCGTGTTAAATGTTTAAAGATGGGGAAGCTTAAAGGACAGATGAATCTGCGGAGTAGCAGACGTGGAAGTGGGGCCTTGAGAGCAGCAGGTGGTGGTGTACATCTCAACATGTTACAACCACCCGCCTTTGAAATCCCCGCCAGGCTCAGGGAGCAGGAGGGCTGGGAAGGAGAGTAGCTGCAAGCGGTCAAGTAGTGTGACCCAGGGGCTCTAAGAATGATTCGGGGTACGGGCTATGTCTACTATGAGCTGCCATATCTTTAGACATAGGTACCAATCATTCTTTCCTTCCACGAATCTTGTCCCAGACCTAGAGGTTCCGGGTAAGCCGTTGACTTGACCCTCACGTCTGGAGATACCTTTGGGAGGAGACTCGATAATCACACTTACGACGACAGTGTGATCTGACCACGAGGCGAGAGTTTCGGTTGGAATCTCTTGGTGGCAGCGTCGAGGCCTTGCGACGTTGGTCTGGTTATGGATCGAATTCACAGATCATACCCAGGTTGACTGTTTTAGGCAAAAAGGTTGTGGTTTATCTACAACGTTGGGATAGGTTTTCCTTGGTCGGTGAAAAGGAAACCCTGGGCAGCTCAAGATAAACTCATGCACAGGAGGGTGTAGCCGATCATTCTTGGGTCGACCCACCTTACCTTCGTGGCAGCAGGAGTTTTGAGTTTCAGTTCTAATCAGGAAGTAAAGGCCTCTGAAGTTTGAGGGTGGCAGACCACGTTCTTATACGGGTCTCACCTCGACGAGGTTTATGGAGTTGTAGCTAAGGTGACAAGTTACTTCCGATGTTCGACGGACCTTCTGGTCTTTAACTGGGTAGGCGAGGAGGTTTACCGCTTGACCCTACCACTTCAGTTGCACTAGGTGCACGACGTTTTCCACGTATCCCAACTGAGGAGATACGTGCTCGACCCCTTCGCATATCATCGACCATGAGGAGCTAGACGGTGGCGATGAGTGTCTTATACGGAGGTTCCTGTGGAGATCGAGGATCGACAGGAGCGGATCCTAGTAGTATGGTCGATTCCTCTTGTGCACTTTCTTTGGCAGTGCGGGAACCTCCAGGTGAGCACATGGGAGCGGGAGGCTCCGATGCGTGCTCAGTACCGCTTTGTTTCCCTAAGTTTGTGGTGAAGCTTTATGGGGACGTAAAGCCCTGTGGTGGGAGTAATGTAAAGACCTGTAAATTTCAAGGAATTTTTTTTTCTTAAATTTCTTTGGAATTTTTCAAGAGCGCAGCTTCTGACGGCACCTGATTCCGAGGCCCGGTGTGCCTGGAATCATGTTTCGAAGTTTGGCTCGGGTACGTTCAGTGAACGGACGAGCGGGTTTTTCTAACTTTTGAACCGGTGCCCGGAATCGAATTCTGAGGGCACCGATGAAATCGCAGCGCCGGGTTTTGCCTAGAAACGCCTCTTCCGGAGTTGCGTTTGCTCAGGTGTGGTTTTTTAAATTTTGGGACTTAAGGTTAAGAAATAAAATAAAGTTGTTACAACAACATTATTTTTATTTCACTTGAAGCCACTTGAAAGCCACATTAAGCTGGTTAAGCTTAGTTGAAGCGGATAGGGTGCAACTGAAATATCCTATCCTCTTGATAGGATATTTGTGGGTGGGTCCCGCACGAGCCCCGCCGTTTCTTCCGCTAAGTAACGCACCCGCGAAAACCCGTCAAAGAAACTGAAAGTCAACTGACGCGGTTTCTTAGTTTCTTAACAGACCATTAAATTGGGCTGTTTCTTTCGTCCAATTAATTGGGCGGTTTCTTTGGTAAATTAATTCTTGGAATTAATTGTTCGTTTCTTTTTTTTTAATCGTTGCTTGTGCGTTAATAAAATAAGATTACTCTTATTTTATTTTGGGTGGAAGCTTGTGGCGTGGGGAGAATTTGGAGGAGAGCTTTCTTCTTCGGCGAAGAACGCGAAGAACGCCGGCCTCCGGCGAAGAACGCCGAAACCGCAGAAATCAACGACTCTTCTTCCGCGACGTTTCTTCCGCGAAGATCGTTCCTTTCCAAGCGACGTTCTCCCTTCGGACGCACCTCGACGACAACGGAATCAACGACGTTTCTCCGGCGACGTTTCTTCCGCGACGATCGTCCTCTTCCGCGACGAACTCGCGAGCGACAACGCTTGAGGTAGGGGTTTTAAACCTTTTTAAAGTTGTTGATCTTTCCTTCGATCTTGAAGGTTCTTTTTTTTTGTCGGCCCTTGTTTCCGAATCTTTTTATTTATTTTTAAAAAGATTGTGATGGATTATCGTTCTAGAAAGGCCGATTGTTATCAATCTAATGCAAGGGGGGTCGGGCCGCACAAACACGGCCGAACCCCCCCCCCCTCCTTTATTCTTGTTGTTTCTTGCGGATGGAGCGAGATGGCGTGGTGCCGTCGCACCACGCGGGAATCGTACGACAACTATTGAGCGGCGCCGTCGCGCCGCGCTGTGGAACGAAATCAAACAAGATCGAGACGCCTTCGCGCCACGCCGAGAAGTCGATCAAGCACGCGACGTCGTCGCGCCGCGCCAAAGAGGCCGCAGATTAAATTAATTTTATTTTGTTCTTGAGCGCAGATTGACGGGCGACGACAAACGAGGCCGCAAGTTAATTTTGAGGCCTCCGTAGTGAAGGTCGGGTCCCGGGATGACCGTAGGCGCAGATGGGAAGCAAATCGGACCACCGGAGCGTCTCTGGTGGCCCGCGGAAGCCGGCGGCGGCGCGGGTCGCCGGCGCGGCGGCGCCGGCGGCCGGAGGCGGCGGCACCCCGCGGGTGTCCAGGGGGGCACCCCGCGGGTGCCGCGGGGTTGTCAGGCGGCACCCCGCGGGTGTCCAGCGCGACACCCCGCGGGTGCCGCGGGGTTGTCAGGCGGCACCCCGCGGGTGTCCAGCGCGACACCCCGCGGGTGCCGCGGGGTTGTCAGGCGGCACCCCGCGGGTGTCCAGCGCGACACCCCGCGGGTGCCGCGGGGTTGTCAGGCGACACCCCGCGGGTGTCCAGCGCGACACCCCGCGGGTGCCGCGGGGCTGTCAGGTGGCACCCCGCGGGTGTCCAGCGCGACACCCCGCGGGTGCCGCAGGGTTGTCAGGCCGCTCGGCCGAGCCGAGCCGGACCAGCCCTGGCCGGGCGGGGCCGGGCCAACCGGGTCGGACCCGGACCCCCCCCGTTTTCGGACCATTTCGGTCAAATTCACATATCTTGAGCTCCGGACATCCGAATGACGTACCGTCAGCTTTGTTGAATTCCTCTCAGTGAGACGGAACTTTTGGCTTACTCTGCTCGAGGTTTGGATGCCGACGGAGTACGGTCGGGTCGGTTCGTACACGAAACCAACCGGGCCCCTGGAACGAAAAAGCCAATAACTCACAGACCGGGCGTCCGATTGACGCGCCGTCTGTTTCGTTGACTTCCTCTTGATGAGACGGAACTTTTGACATACTCCTCCCGAGTTTTGGATGCAGTCGGAGTATGACCGGATTGGATTGTACCCGAAATCCAACCGGGCCCCTGGAATGGAAAAGCTGATATCTTTCAGCCAGGACGTCCGTTCAACGAATCGTCAGCGGCGTTGGTGATCACGTTGAGAAACGGTCCCTATGTGCTTACCCTATGAGAGTTCGGGGTACAATTGAGATAAGGCCGGGTTTGGTTTGCTCACGAAACCAACCAGGCCCCCGGGACGAAGAGGCTAATAACTCACAGACCGGGCGTCCGATTGACGCGCCGTCTGTTGCGTTGAGACCCCTGTGACGAGGCGGACTTTTGTGACACTTCTTTGCGGGACCTTGTGATACTTGGAGTATCGACCAGTAGCTCGTGGAGCGGACCCTCCCGGAGACGAGCGTGCAGAGTACGGAGACCGTGTAGCCGGCTGAGACCTGACGACTGCTTGACCGACTCGACTTGGAGTGAGTCGACTAGCCCAGTGGACGGAGCGACCGATATTTGGCGACAGACCCACGGTGGAAGGAGCGCCCGGTAGTTGGCCGCAAACCCGCGGTACTCGACAGGAGGAGTACCTCTGTAGGCTATTGGGGGGAGCGCCCGGTATTTGGCGACAGACCCACAGCGGACGGAGCGCCCGATAGTTGGCCGCAGACCCGCGGTACTCGACAGGAGGAGTACCTCAGCAGTCTTAGGTTAGTGAGCAGTACCTCGGAGTCGTGACAGGACCACTGTACACTCCAGAGACGGAGCTCTTCAGCAGTTACAGTTTCGATAATGAAAATCCTGGTTTGAGCTGAGTCAATGAATCTTTGCGTTTCCTCATGATTGAGATGGGTCGCTTGATAACTTAGGTATATGTATGGTCATATACCTGGGTGATGGTTATCCGTTGATTTCATGATTTTTGTGTATCCTTGTGATTGGATGGGTTACTTGATGACTTAGGTATATGTATGGGCATATACCTAAGTAGAGTCTGATGTTACTTCGTGATTGCTGTCTTTACTTTGTGGATATCCATGTTGGATTTAGTGAGACCTTAAGGGTCTCGGGGTCCCTACTGAGTAGCTTATACTCACCCCTGCACGGGCTATGCCCGCACTTCGTTGTGTTGGTTGCAGACGACGGACATCACAGATCGCAGTTGAGGCTTGCGGAGCAGGTCGGTACCCGGAGGAGGACCACTGGGCGGACGTACCCGGAGTAGACGACGGGACCCGAGGAGTAGAGGAGCTATCTATACCTACCCTTCAGGTAAGATCCGTGGTGGACGATCCAGGAGCTGAGCCATCTGTACCTACCCTTCAGGTAGGAATCGAGGAGGACGACCCAGGAGCCGCTTCGTTCTTCCAGCTGCTGTTTTTCCCTTTCGAGTTGTACTTTACAGTTGGGCTTGTATTTCCAGCCCTTTTACTTTTCTTCGCTTGTGTTTACTTTTCCGCTTGCTTACTCTGTGGTGTTTGTTTGCTTTTGTAATGGCAATGCCTTCCCAGTTATCGGGATTTACGCCATTGGTGCTAGTCGCCAGCCTCTGGCCTATGGAAGGCGGGCTTGGGGTAGTCACGGCACGGGCCCCGAGGTCGGGTCGTGACACTATCTTTGGCCTCAACAGTGGGAGTGCTCCGGGACCAGATCAATTCACTAACAACTTCTTTCGATTTTATTGGGAGGTTATCAACTTAGACATTTGTAAACTTGTCAAACACTTCTATACTAAAGGCTCCCTCTCTCATGTTTTCAATGCTTAGTTCATTGCCCTTATCCCCAAGGTGGGAAATGCTAGTGACATTGCACAATTTAGGCCAGTTTCTCTTGTCAACACCATCTATAAGATCATCACTAAAATCCTCGCCAACCGTCTTGTGCATATTTATGATAAAATAATATCTCGGAATAAATTTGGTTATGTCGAGGGGAGAAAAATTCAATAATTCCTTCTTACTGCCTCAGAATGTGTTAACTTACTACAGAAGTCTACCCGTGGGGGTAATATTGCTCCCAAATTAGACATCAGAAAGGCCTTTGACATGGTTAATTGGAACTTTATTGGATGCATCCTTCATGAATTTGGTTTTCATTTGAGATTTATTCATTGGATAAAAACTATTATTGGCTCTGCAAATATCTCCATTCTCATTAATGGATCCCTAGAGGGTTACTTTAAATTCTCAAGAGGGGTTAGGTAGGGTGATCCCCTTTCTACAATTATTTTTTCAATTGCTGAAAATTATCTGAGTAGAATTCTTCTCCAAATGATATGTTCCGGTGATCTCAAAACCACTAGAGCATCAAGAGGAATCCCTGCCCCCTCTCATCTTCTCTTTTTTGATGATATCATTACCTTTACTCAGGGTTACAGGAAAAACATTCAAAACCTCAGAATAGATTTACTTCATTATGAGCATGTTTCGGGACAGGTGGTCAACTAGGGAAAGTCAATCATTTATTTTTGAAAAAACTTATCTGCAATAAGGAAATCCTCAATGATAACTGATCTTGGAATTCATCAAGGGTATATCCCCTTTACCTACCTTTGAGTCCCTATGTTCTTTGGCAGGCCTAAGACCTCTCACTTTGTGGAAATTGTGAGCCAGATGAGAAGAACCCTATTCTCCTATAAGGGGAAATCACTCTCAATGGCAGGCATACTCTTCTTAGTTAAACATGTGGCCACCTCAAAACTGGTCTACTCATTTATGGTTTACTCCTGGCCTACCTCACAGATTAAAACCTTAAACATCTTGATGAGAAACTTTGTTTGAAATGGCAGTATCCTGTAACATTGGGTTATTTCTTCTCCCTGGAAACAATATTGTATGTCGTATACCAAGGGTGGGCTTGGAGTCAAGAATATGGATTTATTCAATAGGTATTTGAAAGCACAATTTATTTGGAGACTTATTAATAATAGAACACAATCCTTGGAATTCCTGAGATCCAAGCTCCTCAAGAGACCTATTTAAGGGAACATGAGATATATTCAATCCTCTATTTGGCCTGGTCTGAAAAAACTTTTCCAGCACATCAATAGTCAATCTTAATGGATTGTAAGGGCTAAATACTCTCTTAGATTATGGAGGCCCAACCGGACAGGGTCTCCTCTCATTGATTGTGTTGAAAGTATGGATCTAAACATTGATTACAACTCCTCTATTAAGAATCAGCTTGAAAATGGTCATGAGTTTTCCTCTCATATTGTCTCCAGGTTTGATAATTATGATTTCCTAGACAAAAGTGAAATGCTTTTTTCGAAACCAATTTCAAATGGAATTCTTGATTACATGGGATACTATAACCATCTTATTCATAGATAGAGCACAGGAATTGAATCCTTCAATCAAAAATGGCTAATGCCTACTCGTTTCACTATGGTATGGAGGCTTCATATTGGCAAGATACCAGTTGAGATGAATCTAAAATGGGTTGGTATTAGCATCTGCTCTAGATGTGCCCTCTGTCATCAAAATCAAGAAGATGTTAATCATCTGTTCCTCTCCTACAATACTTCTGCATCCCTTTGGATATATGAATTTGAGCTTTTTAAAATCCAACCTCCGCAAAATTATGGTATAAATCAGTTCTTGCTTGACTTGACTACTGTAGAACTCTCCAAAAAGGTACATACCCTCTTTCTTGTTTCTTGTGCAGAAGTCATCTACACCTTATGGACCTTCCGAAATAATACTCTGCATGATGAACCTGCTCCCAACTGTAATACATCCCTCATCAGCATCTTACATGCAGTCTAGAATTCCAACAACCTTCACTCCCTTTGTTTTAATAATTCTATGAATGACCTGGTCTTCCTGAGAAGGCTTCTCTTTCCGGGTAATTTTCCGAAACCTCTTAGAACCATTGAAGTGTTCTGGATTCCTCTATTTTTAGGTTGGGTCAAGTGCAACATGGATGATGCCTCAAAGGGAAATCCAGGTCTGGTGGGCTATGGAATTGTCTTTCATGATCACAATGGTGATTTCTTAGAAGGGGAGCATGGCACATGCAAACATGCGACGACACTTGAAGAATAGATGCAGAGTCTTATCAAAGTGGTGGATATTGCTCGACAAAAAAACTGGGAATTAGTTTGGTTTGTAAGAGATTCAATTACGATTGTGCAAGCTGTTTGGATTGGACAAATTCATCATTCTTGGAAGCTTGAAACCCAATGGAACATATGCTTGAGAAAACATGCTTCTATGAAATTTATCATCACACACATATATCGTGAAGAAAATCAGCTCACTGACCAGCTTGCCAATAGAGGAGCTACCAGTGGGAGTTGCATTCAATACACCAGAATTTCCGATGAGCTAATGAATACTCTTTAATGTGATGAATGTAGACATTCTTCCTTCCAACTTCTGTAACCCTCTCTTTTTGATTAATCTGAAGCCTCACTTATTGTTTAAAAAAAACCATATCCCAACCTAGCATAACTAATATATTGGAAATCATAACCATAATAATCAACATGTGAAATAATATAATGCCATAATACATTAACATTTTAATCATTCACATTACATAGCCATTTAGCCCCATTTCCTAGATCTTATGCCTAAACCACTAAGAATATTCAATAATACCCATGAATAAACCCATTTAAAATATTCGAAATTTCCCCTATTGATTCCCATTTAAGATATTATTCAATTTACAATCCATTTCCAATTAAACATATCCATTATCCCTTACACACTAATCATCTCAATCATTTCAACATAATTCATAAAACATTTGACACAATCTCAATTAACCCAATTAATTATATTCATGACATGCCAAAAGACTCCTTAATCCATTACCATATTTTAACACAACCCCCAATATTCCCTCATAATCATCTATTTCACCATTAATAATGTTTATCTTGGGCTCTACTTAATCACATGCTAATTTCTTACTTAACATTTTTGTTAACTTTATTCGAGAAGGTCGGTATACCCCATCGGTTGCCCTAAATTGGTTTAATCATCCTCCATTCATCCCATGAGGAACATGAGGAGTTTAATTTTTCATTTAGACACACATATCACCAATAATTGCTAAAAGATCCAAAACACAATAAGGGGGAAAGCAGGAACATTATTTCATACGCACAAATCCATATAAAAACTATTAGATATAACTTGTAGACCACCTACCTTGAATCTGATGATGAATTTACCCTTAATTGTCACCATAGATATAGATTCAAAACTGCTTTGGATCCCTATCAAAGGTTCCATTAAAAGGGAGGTTTTTAGATATTGTGAAGAAGTTCTCCCAAGATACAAACCCTAATCCGAAAAAGATAAGAAAGGAGAAGATTAGACTTACCCGGATCTTCAATATGTAACCAACCATGCAATAAACGACCTAGAAACAAGGGAAGTCGATACTTGGAATCCATTTCAGGTTATTTTTAATCATTAGGGATTTGATGGGGGCATGGGGGAGAAAATATGGTGAGACTTTAAAATCCCATAATAGAGAAACTGTATTTTTTCAAATTTTAAGGGTGCACATAGTTTACCTGCACAACTTTCCAAACCATGCGCAAGATACTATCCAATGGGAGTTTGGGACACATTGTTACCTAGTAAGGATAAATAGGTTTCTTAACTATGTTCCAGCCATGTGATATGTTACTCTCTAAGGCTACACAGTTTTACTTGGAAGTTCGCATGATTTACTTAACCATGTGTCGATCGTGTGCCTTGCATAGTTTGACCCTATTTTTCATTTATTTTATGTTCTGAACCACAGGTACACCCCCAAAGCCCATTATACTCTTGAGAATAATTTCATTAACAAAAAAAATATATTTAAATATAAATTTAAAAAATGATGTACCTCCATAAAGTCTGGGATCTTACACATATCATGATTTAGAGTTATCAATAGAACTTTTACCCAATGTGACACTGATATCGGAGGCCCCTTACATAATGGCCTTGATAAAAATTTTGTAATTAACTAATAAACTACAAGATAATTTTTATAAATGGACTATATGATATATAACATCTCTTTAGGATGAAAAAATGCTCTTTTTTAAGAGTAATGATAGAATAATGAGACTCTATATTGCTTACTAGGATCTCAATAAGATTACTATGAAGAAAAAAATACCCACTAGAATATCATGATGACTTATTCAATCAAATTCAAGGAGATCAATACATCTCAAAATTATATCTTTATTCTGGATATCATCAACTAAAGGTAAATAATAAAGATATTCAAAAGAATACCTTTTGTATAAGATATCGACACTATGAGTTCATAGTGATGCCACTTAGACTTAAAAATATCCCAAATATATTTATTAAATTGATGAATAGAGTCTTTAGAGAATAACTAAATAAAGTTATGGTGATATTTATTAATGATATTTTCATGGGCTCTAAGATAAAGGATGAAGGTATATATTATATAAATATTTTATTGAATAATTTCTAAAAGGATGATTTGTTTTTAAAATTCAATAATTTAGAATTTTTGTCGTAGAAAGTCATGTTATTGGGTAATGTGATCAATTTTAAGGGAATATATATGGATTATTCAAAGGGAAAGGTGATTTAAGAATATAATGTACCAAAAAATCTATCAGAGGTCAATATTTTTATAAGATTAGCTAGGTACATCTAATGCATTTTGAAACGTTTGTGATGATTATCTAGTGCACTAACTATGTTTATATGGATGGGAGTTAAGTATATTTGGATAAAATAATGTAAATACTAATTCAAGGATCTTCAAAAAAGGATAATAACTACACTTTTACTCAAAATACCGTCAAAATAATTAGGGTTTTTGATATATATAATAGTGATTCAAAAAGGTATTCAGTTATATAATTTTGAAAAATGATAAATCGATAGACCATGATTTAAAAAAATTAAATATTCCTGAGAAAGATTACCTGATACTATATCTGAAGTTAGAAACCATGAAATTTAAAATGAATATTTAGAGGATCTAACATTATAGGGATATGTTTTCCATATATATTGGTCACTATAGTCTGAACTATATTTTCAAATAAAAATATTCAAGCATGTATCAATGAAGATGATTTTCTTAAATAAATGACTAAGATTTCATAATACACTACTAACCCAAGTAGGTGAAAAAGATAGCCCATACCCTTAGAAAAAATGAACTTTCCAACTTTTCTATGATGAGGATTAATAATGATGAAATCACTATGGGTATAAAAATAATATATAAATAAATTATATAAGGAAGATCAATATCTTACCTTGCCCAATTTTTTCCTAACCAAGTATCAATGTGAAAATTAATGAGGATTAAAGGAATTATAATTAGCTAAATATTTTTAAAAGAAACCATGTAATGGAATCTTTATAAATTCAATATAAATAAAGATGGATTCATTCAGTTTTGAACTCAATTATGTGTTCCATCGAAAGTAATGTAAATTAAAGATATATTAGATGATGTATATAACTAATATTTCTCTATTCAAATAATAATTACCAATATGTATCAAAATATTTAAGATTACTTCTAGTAGTAAAACATGCTGAAAAAGATATCATAATACACCTTAAATTTTTTGGAATGCTATAAAGTTAAGGAAAAATGTCAAAATTATAAGGGAACGATGAAACCATTATTTATAATAACATGAAAATGGGAAAAAATATCCCTGAATTTTTTTATAGTTATTCCAAATACATATAAAAGAAATAATTAAATATAGGTTGTAGTGGATTTACTAACAAATAATTCCCACTTAATCATCATTCAAGAATATTTTTAACTCAATTACATCATTAAAATATATGTTAAGGAAGTGGTGAGACTGTATATGACACCACTTACAATCATATATGATAATTATCTAAGGTTTAACTAAAATTTATTAAGTAGAATTTAACTCAAATTTAACATAGAGTTAACCACTAGTATAACTTAACATCCCTATAAATATGGTAAATCTAGAAAGACCATCCAGATTCTTGATGTTATATTGGGATCAAACTCAATAGAATTCAAAGGGGGTTGAGATCAACATCCTGCTTAGACCAAGCTCTCATACAAAAAAAGTTTCCACTCAAGTATATAGATTGAACAATCTGAATATCTATATGTGAAGATATATATATTTTCAATATTCTGGTTTGAAGTTGTTGAATATAATATATTGGGACCCAGATGTATATAGGAAATGGTAGATATAGTTTTACCCATTTAACAATACATTAAAGTAGTACAAATTCGATTAAAAACTACGATGAAAATCATTAACGATATTGAGAGTTTTATATGGGGATAAATTATTCCACTGAATGTATATTTGGAAAGTATTTATAACCATTGAAAAGAAATGAATTCTAATCCATAGGTACATTACCCCATTTTAGATTTTTTACTATGTAGGATCTATGAGGCATTAATGTTTACTTTAACCAAACCTAGTTCAAGGGAATAATGTGTTCTAGGAATCTCCCTTATAGATTTATATACCAAATTACTCACATGTGAAAAATTCAATGGTGGTATAACTTGAGTATAACCTTTATTATGAGTATAAAATGATGAAGATCTTGGATTATAGATAAAAATTTATACATGAAATTTAAAATCACCTTGTCGTAATACTACAATGGGACTATAAGTATACATAATTAACAAGGTAACCCAATGATGCAATGAAATAGAAGTTCCCCAATCTATTCTTGAATGAGGATATAGATTGGAATTTCTAAGGTGAAATTTATAAAAGGGGGAATAATGTGATGATCTTGTATTTTTTATATGAAATTTATTTCTTAACACACTTTTGTCATACTTAGAATACTTTATTTATAATATATATGATATTGTAGAAATACATCACATGAAAAACAAAGTGAAATAAATGCTATTTTATTTCTTCAATATAAAAAAATTAAGATATAGGATAAATACATTTCATAAAATAAAAACAAGTACAATGGGATAATATACACAATAAAATAACAGGACAAGAATTCATTCAAAAAAAAATAATAGGACAAGATTATATAAGTCTAATGAGTTGTGATCTCCCATAAATACCAAAACCCCAAACACTACCATAATAAGAAAAAAAGTTATTAAAGACATAATAGGAATTTTGAAAAATAAATATAAATAACCTTGAATTAAAACCAAGTGAATGATAATTATATGATTTAATAGGTATCTATAAAGTAGATAAAATCAATATTACCATTAAAATGAGTATGGTAGACACTGGAAATATTTTTTTATCTATTTAACTTCTTTTATATATTCATTGACATTTTTTTGATCTCCTTTTGGTTGGTACTTGTCTCAGGGTGTTTATGGTGAAATTTTGATAATTTTGGAAGTCCATGGTGTTGAGAATAGTTGTTGCATATTTAGAGAAAAGCATTTGGTTCGGATCAGAAAACAATGCACCCTATTCTTAGCCACTATAAGGCGGTGAGAGGTTTCTTCAAACCATTCATCCATCCCCTTAAAACCACGGAACCTAAGATGGTTAGGTTTTTCATGGTTAGTGTACATTTTATTAAACTATTCATCCTACTAGGAGAAACCATGCACCCTACGAAAATGGGAACATGATTTGGATGCACTTTTAGGGATCCAAATTTGTTTAACTGTGTAGCCCTACCTAGTGAACCATGTTTGTTTTAAATCCCTCGATAATTTTATTAAAATACAAAAAACATAATTTTCAACCTCTAATTACCCTATTTCAACCCTAACTAAAATCCATGGTCCTTGAAGGCTCCCAAGAGAATATTCTGACTCCTCCAAATCCTTTTATTGGTGGATCGAAGCTTCCATGATAGTGTTCGATCTCCACCGGGTAAGTGGATCTCCCCTTGTGTGGTTTCTTATGATATATATTTATATTATCCTTATAGAGTGATGTATCATCATGTTATTGATGGATTTAATATCCATTTTCATGGATCTTTATTTTAGGTTGTGTTTCATGATCTCTCTCTCCTTTATCCTCTATTGGTGTTACCCATTAACAGAATAGTGTGTCATGATTTGTCAATTTAATTGTATGTAATTCCACAATACTTTACCCTATGATTGAAACAATAAATTTATTGAATGAATTGAAAGGTTTTTTAATTTATTTTAAAAACCATATTTGAAGGATTTGATGTTTGATTTTGATATTGGGATGGAATTGGTGAAAAACACCAATTTTATTGGAATTGAAATGTGTGGAGGGTTTTTAAGAAAAATGATGAATTGAGTTGGAAATTTCTTTGATAAATTTATTTGATTTTGAACCTTTATAAAGTTAGATTAAAGTGGAATATTATTTTAAATGGAATGAATTGATGAAAACCACTATTTTTTTGAAATGATAAAGGCATGCTAAAAACTAAATTTGGGAAATTTTAATTTGAATTGATTTCAAATGATTTATTTTACCATTTTTGATTGATTGATTTTCTAAAGCACATGTTAGACTAGGTAGTGAGCATTAATAGGGGAAACACACTAGGAAATTGATTCCTTAGAAATGTATTGATGATGAAAACTATGAATAAACAATTACGACATGATATCCTGAGAGTCTTCCCCTTTGGGGTGTAGATCACCCATGAGGGTTCCTCAGTTGAGGTGTAGATTTATTTGAGTGTGCCCACATATCTTGATCAAAGTAAATGGAATGCTCCACTCAAAGGTGGTGTCTATTCATGATCCTTTGGATAGTGGATTGATGATGGTTCCTGGTGGATTTTTTTAACTCATTAAATAGTATATTTTAACAATTTTGTCTGGTTGATTTTTTTTATTTCCTTTGGGATTCTTATCTTTCTGTTCATGTAATATTTTACCTATTTTTCCTGGTACAATATTTCTAACACCCTAAGTTTTCTAAAATAAATATTGAATGCATGAAACACTGGGACCCTACAAAACAACAAATTTTATAATCTTTCTATTAAACACAAATTTTCCCCTTCTATGTTGTGAATTTTGAAAAGTAGTCATATAGAGTTATGATCAGTAAGTCATTTAGAGTCTAATAGATAAACTTGATTTTTTGGTGAATAGTAACATACCCTTATGAATTGTAATATGATCCTTATGAATAGTAAATAATGATATTATTTTATCTTCTTATGGTAATAATATAATGGGATCTTAATTAAATTTTCTATGTGATATAAAACTAATTAAACCTTTAAAATTGTTATTTTTCGAATTAAATATGATTTTAATTAAAAATTAAATTAATAATATTTAGAAAATTATTTTTGAAAAATGGTGTTCAATTTTGAATTCTACACGTCAAAAAATGGTAGGGGTGATTTTTTGGGTTTTTTATGAAATTCTTGAGTTTTTTATAAATAGTGAAATATGGTAAAATACCGTATATACAAATTATTAGTTAAATACACTATTAATGAAATCATAAGTTATATAAGGGAACTTGGTTTGAGATCACATGAAATTAATAATATTTGGGGTCACATGAAACAACACTATTGTTTGTCTTGAGGGAAATAATAAAATAATGAATAAAATATTCAAAATTCACTCCTCACCTCCACTATAAAACCCCCCTCACCTCCTCTTCTCTTCAATCCTCCAAGCCTTGAATATCCTCAAAGAAATGCCCAATTACCCTTCCCTAGTCACTCCCCACGTCCATGAATCTCTTGGTCTTTCCAAAAGATCAAAACCTCTTCCCTTAAGGAGGTTCTCAAGAAGGTTATTTCAAGAGGTAAAGCATGCTTCTTTTTCATTTAGTTTCATTTCAATTTATCTTCTTTTTTTATCCTCTACTCACAAAATATATCCAAATGACCACGATTACACCAGTATCATCTATATAATAGAATTATATCATGTTAATGGAAGAACCATCATCATTATTCTTACTCCCTCCCTTTTAATTTCATAAACGAAATCAAAGTCCATGAGGTTCCAATTTATAACCTTCATGGACGATGAAGTTTTGTTCTTCAATTTCTTCTTCATTACTGGTCATGAAACAATTTTAATGGTTAAAAAGGGTTAATATATTTTTATTATAACCGAATTAATATTCAGGAACCTATATATGTACATATTATTAATTTATTTGACAAAACTAGTTCATAATAATCCAAATACCGCCAAATAATCGAAGTGGTTTTCATCTAGTGATTCATCCTAATTAAATTTAAAAAAATGATAGAAATGACCATTAAAAGTTATGTATGTCAATAAATAATATGTAATTTCAATTTTGGTGATTTAAAACCATACCACATGTACTTCATTACTTAAAAACAAGTGAACTGATTATGAAAATCAAGAAAATGAACACTTCAGAACGACATAATCTGATATTATAAATTATAAATAAGAGAATACATGAACTAAAAATAATTATGATAAACTAAATACTTGTCTAATAGGTTCTGAATTAATTTTTTAATAATTATAATTTCATATTTTAGGACCTTAAGTTCAATAGGGGAACACATTCAGACTTAAGGTGATGGTTTTTTCTATCTGAACCTCCATTTTCATTCGGGTTACTTTTATTGTCTAATTACCTCAATTAAATTATTTTGTATTATTATTTACTCCTACTAAATTATTAATGTGTGTTCTTTATATGTTCACAAACCATAATACTTCCTTATTTTATGTACATTTAAAATTTTTAAATGGATCTTTCATAATTGTTTCTGAAATACAAGCCCGATTCAAGGGAATTTATCAAATTCTTAGCTTTTTTAAAGGGCACTCTATAATCTATATTTTGAAACTATTATCATTATAAAATCACTCATTTTATTATGAAAACACTATTTTATGTCACTTCTTGTTTTTACAAAGATTTTTCCAAAAGAACTTTTCTTTTCAAAGTAAAAAAGTATTTATCTCAAGAATTACTCGAAGATTTTATAAGAGTATATTCATCTATTTCAAAAATCATGTTGATTCTTAAGTATTATTGGGAATATTAATTCATGTAATCATATAACATATTTAATTTAATGTTTTATGACTATTTTTTGGTTTATAATGAGCTATCTTAAAACCATTCACCAATTTACTCTGAATGGTTAGTGTTTATGCTTAATGTTCGAGGAAAGTTATTTACATTTCATATATTAGTCTCATAATGAATGTATATGTTATTTATATTTATCATCATTCATATGAGAAATTAACATGACATAGAAAGTGTCGGGTGGGGCACACTATATCCCATAGGTGCATCGGTAGGTCACATGAGAGAAACTACAGTCTTGGCACAATGCCTTGACAAAATGATTATTTATGGTCATGGCATGAGGCCTTGACGATATGGTGATGATGTCCTGCATTATTAATTCCATCATTATGAAAATTGTATTTATGTTTCATGTGGTTATTAAAAAAGTATAATACTCATGATTATGTTTTATTATGTCATTATTTACTCAACTCTTATTCCTACCATAATGTGTTCAAGTTTATTATTTGTTAAAGGCATATGTTTATAGTTATTCCACATGACTAATGTTTATATATATTTCTCTGTATTGCTTACCCTTACTAATAATTTGACCGCACCCATTTATTATGTTTCATTTTCTCAAGACATGAAAACTTTTATTATGAATGACATGTTGAAATAACCCAGTTGTTGTGAATGTTGTCAAAGGAGTTTCTATGTTGTTTTTCTTTTCCTGTTGTAATATTGAACTTATGTATGTATTTTTTTCCAATAATACTAAACTAATCTGTTCTTTAGGTTGAATATTCCATGTTTTTATGCCAATTAAATTAAATATTTCACCGACTCCGGACAATTGATATTTGGTCCTTACAATTTGTATCAGATGAAGTTTTGTAGAAAAATTAAAAACTAGATTTAGAAAATGTATATTAGGGAAGAGTCCCTGAGATAGTATTTGTGGATAAACATACAATAACGTCCTTGAATTTTGGAAAGGATTAGATTATGTGGATTTTTCTAGAAAATACATCCATGTTTGGATACAAACAGTTAGAGGTGGCTCTAGAATGTATGGACCTAGCAGTGAAAACTCTAACAAGAAGATTCGATATTAACTTGTGGTATCCTGGTACATGACAACGGGCCTTACTGCACTCTTGGTATTGAAACTTCTGGGAGATATGCTTAGGGTAATTCAAATTTTATTAACAAGACATTATGAAGGATTTAAATGTAAATTTTTACTCAAAGAAACCATTTTTGTGATTATGGTATTAGCCATGCATAGGATTTCAATTTATGCTAAGTATTTTGTTAAGTTAAAATTATACATTATGATTCATAACCTAATCTAGTGTATTCCATTATCTATAAATGGAACCTATTGTAATAAATGGAAACCCCATGAACACGCATATACCATGTAGGGATTTCCATCTGACACAAGATAATGATGTTGGCTCTAGAGATGCGACTCGTGTAGATTAGCTTATAACTATACTGGGAAAACCTACTCAGGTTATGAACAATAACCTTACCCTTATAGAGCATTCTAATCCACCACATGGAGGAGATATGTTAAATCACTTTATGAAAAAATAGTCTATGTTATTCAATGGTACTACAAACCCATTTGTTGCTGAGTAGTGGATAAGTTCTCTAGAGAAGAGATTCCTCACTTTGGGATGTAACGAAAGAGAGAAGGTTGTCATGGAAGTTTATCGTCTACCGGGAGATGTGGATCAGTGGTGGTTATTAATCCAAAAAAGGGAGGAGGAAGAAATATAATAAGTGAAATGGAGGGATTATAAGGAAATATTCCTAGAAAAATATTTTCCACATGAACAATAAGAAGACATGGAGAGGTAGTTCTTAAATCTGAGGTACAAGGAGGATGAAAATGTTTCCAACTATGAATCCAACTTTACAAGGATGGAAAGGCATTTTGCGGACTACATACATAATCCAAGGAGAAAAAATGATCGATTCTTTGATGGTTTAAAACCATTAATTTGAAGGGTTCTAGTCTCCCAAAGTTTCTCATCATATGAAGATATAGTCTCAAGTTCTATCAAGATAGAAAATGTATTTTCTAAGTATTATGAATTTAAAGGAAAAAAATATAAGAAGAGGGATTTCGAAAACTATGTTAAAGGAAATATGGAAATTGGGACAAAGGGAAGATTTGAATTTTCATACTGTAGTAATTGTGGGAAAAAACATAATGACACATGCCTAAAGGGAATGTGAGTCTGTTACATGTGTGGAGAAAAAGGCCACCTATCTCGGGTTTTTAAGGGGAAGAAAGAAGCTACCAATATTCAATGCTATAATTACAGGGATATGGGACATTATGCACATGAACATCATAATCATTAGGGAAATATTCCCCAATGAAGGCCAAGGGATCAAGGCCATGCTTATGAAATCGTAACTACAGAGGGTGAAGTTCCTAACGAAGTGGTGGAAGGTACATTAATCATTTCATCAAACTTAGCACATTCTTTATTTGATTCTGGATCATCACGTTCATTCATATATTCCCATTTTGTCAGTAAAAAAAGATATTTCCAATTTGATTTAATAAGTGGGTTGTCAGTAAAAACTCCTAAGAGATGTATCATTGCAACAAAGTCGTGTCAGGAAGTCCCCATTATAGCATATAAACGTGCGTCATCTGCTGATTTTATTTTCATGCCCATGATTGAATTTGATATAATCCTTAGTATGGATTAGATTTCCAACCATGATGCGAAAATTTATTACAAGAAGAATGATTTTACAATTTTTGAGGATAATGTAGAATCCCTTATCTTTAGGGCTGAAACATCACCATCCGATTCTCATCTAGATCCACCCCCAATAGCTCTACTTAATTCAATTATTGGGGAGGAAGGGAATGCAATAACTATAGGAGAGTAAAATAATGTTCAAAAATAAGATGTACCTATTGTGCAAGAATATGATGACATATTTCTAGAGGATTTACTTGGACATCCTCTAGAGTAGGAAATTGAGTTTTCCATTGACTTAATTCCTGGTTCAAGGACAATATCAAAGAACCCTTATAGAATGGACAATGTGGAGTTAGTGAAAATAAAGAAACAATTTTGAACTAGGTACAAGCATTACGATTTTAAAGTAATTCCTTTTTGACTAACTAATGTACCATCTATTTTCATGGTTCTAATGAATAGTGTTTTCAAGGAATATTTGGATGAATTTGTATTGGTGTTTATTGATGATATCCTAGTATACTCTAAAAGCTATGATGATCAGGAAAATCACTTGTGTACTATTCTGAGGACTCTTCGAAGAACTGAATTATATGGGAAGTTTTTCAAATGTGAATTTTGGTTTCAATAAGTTTCCTTTTTTGGTCCACATTGTCTCTAAAGATAGAATATTTTTTGATCCTACGAAGACAAAGGTTGTGCAAGAATGTCCTACTCCAATGAACATAACTGTGGTACATAGTTCTATTGATTTAGCAGGTTATTATTGGTGTTGCATTCATAACTTCACCCGTAGAGCCAACCCAATGACCAAGATCAAATTAAATGGGGTTAAGTACGTATGGACAAAGGAATTGGAAAAATGTTTTAGAGAATTGAAGAGAAGACAAGTGAATTCTCCAATATTGACTCTACCATCAGGGAATGATGGATTTGTGATCTTTAGCGATGCATCAAAAAAGGACTTGGTTGTGTCATTATGAAGAATAATACAGTGATTACCTATGCATCAAGGTAGATAAACATTCATGAACAAAACTATCCAACTCATGATCTTGAGTTAGCAGATAATATTTTCTATGAAGATATGGAGACATTACCTCTATGGCGAAAAATGTAAGATATATACAGATCATAAGAGTTTGAAATATATATTCTCATTTAAATAACTAAAAATGAGACAAAGGATATGGATTGAGATACTGAAAGATTATGATTACACAATACACTACCACCTGGGGAAGGAAAATAAGGCGGTAGACGCTTTGAGTATGAAGGACCACGAAATTCAGAAAAAGATGAGAGTTGAAAGAGATAATCTATTCAGAGATCTAGTAAAGATGGATATGGTAATTATCATGGTAGGTAACGCATCACTACTTTTTCAAATGGTTTCAAAATAATCTTTACTTGAAAGGATAAAAAGTTCTTAGGCTCATGATGAAGTGTTTCAAAAGAAAATTAAAGCTCTAAATGATGGGAAGTTGATTGAATTCATATAAGAAGGTGGCATTTCGAAATTTCAAAAGAGGATTTTTGTTCTTGATATTCATTAGCTAAAGACGGAACTATTGGATGATGTTTATAACACTAATTTCTCTATACACCCTGGTAGCACAAATATTTACAGAGATCTAATGGAACATTTTTTGTGGGAAAACATGAAGAGGGAGATTGCTGAATACGTGTCGAGATGTTTGGTTTGTCAACATGTGAGGTCTTGAAGACAACATCTTGGAGGAGTCATGAAACCCTTTCCTATTTTTATGTGGAAATGAGATGATATTACGATGGAATTTTTCATGGGGCTACCAAGGACTCCAAGAAAAAATGATGTGATATGGGTTATTGTTGAGTGTCTTACAAAATCAGCACATTTTATTGCTATAAGATAAGATTTAACACTTACAAATTTGGCAAGACTATATATTAATGAAGTTGTAATACATCATGGTATACCCTTATCAGTTGTTTTTTATTGTGATCCTTGTTTTACATCACAATTCTAGAGAAGTCTTCAGAAGGCCCTAGATACTGATCTTCGTTTGAGCACTGCCTACCACCCACAAACTGATAGACAATCAGAATGGACTATTCAAACTTTGGAAGACATGTTGAGGTCTTATTCATTTTACTTTCAATGTATGTGGGATCAGTATTTACCTCTCGTAGAATTTTCCTATAACAATAGCTTCCATTTAGGTATTCAGATGACACCATATGGAGCATTATATGGAAATAGAATTTCGTACAGCAACTTGCTAAGATGATGTTGGTGAAAGAAAGCTCATAGGCCTAGAACATATTGAGGAAACAATGGAAAATGTGAATATTATCTAAAACCATATCAAAACAGCTCGGAGAAGGCAAAAGGTCTATGCTGATAACCGAAGGAAGGATTTAGAATTCCAAGAAGGAGATCATGTTTTTATAAAGGTATCTCCATGGAAGGGTATTATACGATTCAGTAAGAAGGGAAAATTAAGTCCTAGGTACATTAGACCTTTTGAAATTCTGGATCAAATTAGAGCTGTGACTTACTGTTTGGAAATACCTCCAAGTCTCTCCAAAGTTCACAATTTGTTACACATATCAATGTTAAGGAAATACATGCCAGACCCAACACATGTACTCACCTATAAAGAAACATAACTTGAGCCTGGTCTTTTTTATTGTGAATAGCCTTTCAATATTCATGATACTAGGGAAAAAGTATGGAGAAATCAGACAACTCATCTGGTAAAGATACTTTAGAGGAATCATAAAATCGAAGAGGCAACATGGGAGCCCAAGGAGCTTATGAGGAAGACCTACCCCAATCTTTTAGTAAGGTAACATTTTATGAATTTCGAGGACGAAATTTTTTTAAGGATGGTAGAATGTAACACCCTTAGGTTTTGAAAATAAATATAGAATGCATGAAACACTAAGACCCTAAAAAATAACACATTTTATAAACTTTATGTTAAACACAAATTTGTCTCTTTTATGTTTTTAAATTTGAAAAGCTGTCATCTAGAGCTGTGATCAGTAAGTCATTTGGAGTCTGATTGAACAAACATGATTTTTACGAAAAATAGTAATATACCCTTATGAATAGTAATATGAATAGTAATATGACCCCTTATTAATAGTAAATAATGATATTTTCTTTCATTTTCTTAAGGTAATAAGATATTGGGATGTTAATTAATTTTTCAATGTGATATAAAACTAATTATATTTTTAAAATGTTTTTTTAATTAACTATGATTTTATTTAAAAATTAAATTAATAATATTTAGAAAATTATTTTTCAAAAATAGAGTTCATTTTTGAATTCTACACCTTGAAAAATGGTAGGGGTAAATTTTTTGGGTTTTTATGAAATTCTTGAATTTTTGATAAATAGTGAAATACAGTAAAATACCATATATACAAATTATCGATTAAATACACTATTTATGACATCATAAATGATGTAAGTCCACTTTTTTCAAACTCACATACACTTATTACTATTAGGGGTCACATGTAACAACACTATTTTTAGTCTTGAGGGAAATAATAAAATAATGAATTAAATATTCAAAATGTACTCTTCTCCTCCACTATAAAACCCCCCGCTCACTTCCTCTTCTCTTCACTCCTATAAGCCTTGAATCTCCTCAAAGAAATGCCCAATTACCCTTCCATAGTCACTCCCCGCGTCCAATAAGCTCTTGGTCTTTCCAGAAGACCAAAACCCCTTCCCTTAAGGAGGTTCTCAAGGAGGTTATTTCAAGAGGTAAAGCACCCTTTCTTTTCATTTAGTTTCATTTCAACTTATCTTCTTTGGTTATCCTATTTTGAAATACTCTATCCATATGACCATGATAACTCTAGTATCATCTATATACTAGAATTATATCATGTTAATGGAATAAATATCATCAATATTCTTACTCCCTCCCTTTTATTTTTATAAACGAAATCAACATCCCTAAGGTTCCAATTTATAACCTTCATGGACGACCAAGTTTTGTTCTTAAATTTATCCTTCATTACTGGTCATGAAACCAATTTTATGGTTTAACTACACAATTATATATGTATTATAACCTAATTAATATTCAGAAACTAGTATATGTACATATTATTAATTTAAATGACAAAACTAGTTCATAATAAACCAAATACCGCCAAATAATCGAAGTGGTTGTCATCTAATGATTCTTCATCCTTACATGTAACAAAATGAAAGAAATTACCATTAAAAATTCTGGATGTTCATAAATAATATTAAATTTTAATTCTGGAGATTTATAACCATCCCACATTAACTCCATTACTTAAAAACAAGTGAACCATTTATGAAAATCAAGAAAATGAACACTCTAGAATGACATTATTCAATATTATAACTTATCAATAAGGACATACAAGAACTAAAAATGTAACTCCCTGACCCTAGATTCCCAGAGTATGTGAATTATTTAATACATTGGCATGATTACTAGTAATCAAGTCCCGAAAGACTGATCAATTTATCATTCTTGGAAAGTAGATTACAAACATGAACGTTACATTACATATTCTAACATACAAAAAAAATAATCCTTTGATAATGCCATTGTTCCCTTAGATTAACCCTGCATCTCAAACATAAAACACTTCTTGGGATCCTGGGAAAATAATACATAAGAAAGGGGTGAGCTCAGATGCTCATTAATGGTAAATAATTTAGCCGAAGCTATAAACTTTTGAGGCAAACATAAACATGAACATAATATGGAAAAAATTAATGAAACATTAACATATAAACATGAACATGGATATTATAATAGTTGAATAATCACATGTAAAAACAAATTTCATAATGAGGGAATGTATAGTACCAGACTTTAATTTCTGTGGCAATGCCTCATGCTAGGACCTAGGGGCTAATTGTAACCAGACCCAAACCCGGAGAGACTCTGTAACCAGACTCCAACCCGGAGAGCCTACGTAACCAGACTCCAATCTGGAGAGCCACTGTAACTGGACTCCAACCTGGAGGGTCTTCTGTAACAAGACCCCAACCCGGAGGGATTAATTTTACCAGTCCCCAACCTCGAACACACTAGTCCAATACATTCATCTTTTGAAAAGGTTGAAATATAACACAAATATTCGTATTAAAACTAGCATACGAAATGTTAATACTTTAACCATAAACCATGAATGGTATAAAAATAACTCATCCAGAGTCAAAAATATCACAAAACCTTAAATACAATATAGAATATTTTTATCATAATAAATCAACCTCGATCAAAAATAATATCCAAAAAAGGATGTTGACATAGTTGAAAATAATCAGTAAAACTCTTTGTGAGAAATATCCCTTTTTTCATTAAAAAATTTTATAGGTCACACAATTTATAAAGGAATTCATTTAAAAGATAAATTTTAATCAAAGTCTCCCATACCACTTTGAAACTTTTGAAAGTAATTAACATTTTGAAACATTCATATCAATATAAATAAATCCTTAAAATCATTTTGAAAACATGGACATTAATGAGAAAGGTTTAGAAGTATAAATCATTAAAACATTTAAAATGATTTTTAAGTTAAAGAGTTAATTAAAATGAATCCTTTTGAAAACTATTTTATGAGACATGGACATGGATAATAAATATGTCCCAGTAAAAATTAACACATAAACAATCTCAGATAATAATAAGATTGAGGAATTAACCCTTACCTTGTACTTTCCTTTGGTCGAGGGTACGTTTAACCTCTTGTATAATGACCTTTGTATGTCATTAAATTATACCAGAACCAGAACCATATTCATATTTATCATATCATACATGATTCATTTATGACTTTATACTACCCATTTAATAATTATTTTCATGTCAAATTAATATTTTAGGTAATAATCATTTTCTTTATCGTATGTGTTTTAACTTGTTATTCTTGATCTTATCATTTAGATCATGATTTAAATACTTACAGAATATAAAAATTTATTTATATATCATATATATTTAGAATATAAATATTTATAATAGATAGATATATGAAATGGAAGGCACTGTTTATGGAGATAGTATGTCGTTCGTACGCATAAACGATGTTTCCGTTTTCATATCTTATTGAACAGAAGTAAGTGAATAAGATATATGAAAGTGAACATATATATATAGTAGAATTATTATGTCAAATATTACATACTTATTAATAATATATATTTTTATAATCATCGTTGAATGGTGAACATGGAAATGAATCTCATCGCGTCGTGGAGACGGTAATCCGTACGTACACACAAACGACAATATCATTATTTTGAATTATTATGTAAATAGATTTTATATAATATATACAGAATAATTAACATTTTATATTAATTATTTAAATCAATTATACATCATTATTATACCCATCCAAATAATAATGTATTGAATAACAACTACACCACGATGTGGAGACTGTAAGTCGTACATACGCTCGTATGGTGACATGTCATTCATAGGATGGATAAAATAATGAATATGGTTGTACCATATTTATAATAACATTAAAGTATATAGAAGATATTGGAGTTATTATTTTATAATGGAACCAACAAAGAAATAGGAAGTGGAAGAATAAAAGAACTTGAAAGAGGTGATGAAATATTTACCTCTTCTTTGGGTTATTCCTTTTGACTTGATCAAAAGTGATACTTAAGTTGTATTTATGACCAAAGGAAGGCCTCTAGGATGAAGGGATGAAAGTTTAGAGGATATTTAGGCAGGTTATTGCCAAGACAAATGGATTTTGAGGTGTGAATTTGAGAGAAGGGAAAGTGCCCTTTTATAGGAGGGGCGAGGGTCACTTTCAGAAATGATTAAAGTATTAATTTATTATAAAATAATATTCAGCTTATAATGGATCCAAATGAATTTATTTCGAGCCTTAGGCGGCTATGGGTCTAAATACTATCAATCAATAAGTTTTAGACAAGTTTCTATTATCATTTTAACCTTATCTTTTAGATTTAACTCTTAGTTAAATAGTTTAACTTTTACCATGTCTTCTTGTATTCTTACACTATATGGTTAATAAACTTACTATAAAAATCCATGAAAACATCAAGAGGTTCATTAATGACAGACATATATATATATATATTATTTAAGCCCTTTGGCAGAACCTTAGTTTTTTAGAAATATTATATCAACAAATAATATAGTATTTGTTTTAAAAAATAATTAATGTCAATTTTGACACTATTTGGTATTTTGTTTTTGAAAAAGTCATAACAAACGTATAACTTCCTAAAAAATTTATCTAATCAACCCTAACATTCCATATAAAATTATAAAATTAGGTCAATTTATCAAAAGTCCCAAATTTCATTTATTTGGATATTTATAATATCAATTATTTTAATCGTTCATTAATAAGGTAATTACTACATCATCATTGTTTCATAAATAAATTAAATTATTTAATGTATAAAAATTATAACTAAAATACCATTATGTAGGAAATATATTTATATTTATAATGAATATTTATAGTTGAATTTATCTTATGTATAACCCTATATTAAAATGTTTTAGTTATGAAAACTTGAATTTAACACTTTTAACTCTTCTTTAAATTAAATATTAATAAATGTCCTAATTTAATCCTAGTGGACCTAATGGGACATATTTTATTCATAAGGTTGTTTTTGGTCAAAGTAATCTTATACAATATAATTATTACATGTGTTAGGGTAATAATAATATCATTTTTAACTCTAATTACCCTGTTTACTTTTAACAGTGGTAAATAAAAGTCATAAGTTACTATTCATCAAAAATTATATTTATATTTTTGAAACAAATTTTACTTACTGATATAAATCGTGTCTTTCAAACGTTTAAAATTAGATTCATATGATAAGTAAAATTAATTTTTAGGCAAATTTGCAAATGCTCCTAGGAGGTGGGTTAAAGACGGTAAAAAGTTCAATAAACTTTTTATATATCTAAACTTACTATAAAATGACTCCAATGAATCAAATTAAAATTATATAGGTATTATGTATCTATTTTCACCTAAAATATGTTTAAATAAAATAAATAATTATTTAAATTAAAAGTCGATTTTAAACAATAACTCAATGTTTTTCACTATTCATCAAAAATTGAAAGTTTTCAGAAAAATACAAAAAATTCACTCTAAGATAATTTTGATATTCCAAATTCTAAAATGAATTATATTTTACCAAATTAAAAAAATATAAGTTTCATTTAATAATTTAAAATTAAAACCTGTTGTCAAAACCAAAAAGCAGGTTTAAAAAAAAGTAAAACTGATCAAAAGATTGACATTTGTTTATGTCAAATTTAAATGTGAAATTACTTATAATGACCAAAATTGAATTAAATGATAAAAATATAATCTTATTATACTTACAAACCATTCAAATTTATAATTTAACATTATAAATTATTTTTATTAAAAAAGTTGTTTTCAATTAAAATTTAGTATTTTTGACTATTCACCCAAATATGAAAGTTATCAGAAAAATACCAAAAATTTATCGAAACTAAATTTTTATCTCCTGATTCTAAATAAAAAGTTTACTTTATCAAATTTAATATATAAAAGATTCAAATATTAGATTTAAAAAAGGTTCATCATTAAAAGGCGGTAAAATTGCATTTTTTGAAAAATACTTCATTTATCTGAAAAAAAAATCATTTGTTCTTAAATTAGATCTAAGAAACTCATAATATGGATTATAAAATTATAAAGATTATATAAAATAAAAAATTTAGTTAAGACTATTCCTAACCGCTTTTGAACGACTAGTTTGGTAAGTTGTGGTGCGCTCGAACTCAGTGTTGCGTGTAGCGCAAGCCATTGAATTACTTTAATGAGATAATGTACTATGAAATATTTGAGTGTTACATTATCTCCTCCTTCAATAAATTGCATCCTCGTAATTTTAAATCGTTCTTAGAAAATAAATGCTTAAAAATAGAAAAATACCTTTGTGGAAAACCCACATCAAAAATTGGGTTAATAAAATTTAGTCTTAATAAGAGGGAGAGGGAAATTAAAAAGTTACCACCAAATTATGATCTCAATTATGAGAACATTAGTGGAAATTAGAGACACGTAATTGGATGGAAAACATAAATATTTATAGGTAGTGATTGCGGTCATCAATCACAATATATCATTTAAATATATTTACATAACAAATCCATTATCAAAACCATTTTCAATACCAAAATACATAAAAAGAGTATATGGTTTTTATTTTCATTTTTTAAAAACATCTCAGCTTGTTAAGGAAGTCAAAGATCAAATAAAACTCGTGGAGGTGGAAAGTTCATTGTCACCGCTTACGTTAAAAAGAAACATTCCTTTTTTGTTTTTTAGTAAAATGCTTCGTAGTAAAAGATTCCCTTTGAATAAAATGATAAGTCAAAGGTGTTTATACAACGTATAAAAGAAATTCATGTATTAAAACAAACTATGACTCAATTGAAGGATATTGAGACGAAGTCCCTTAACTAATGTTTATGAATTAATTTAGTCATAGAATAAGAGGGAAAATTATATATATATGTATGTATATATATATATATATACTTGACAAGTAGAGTTACATACTTTAACTAATTTCTACCACAAACTCATCATTCACTCTAACAGATAATAGAATATAAAAATATTCTATTTATCATAATCTTATAAGGTTTAAAAAATAATGAATTTATAATTCACCTATCATACCTTTTAAAAAATAAAATACATTATACAATCCAGGATATCTCAAAGGCCATTGGTAGGTGATGCACCTTTGTCACCCTTTAGTTGTGGGTTCAAGTCTTGTTGCCTTGCCAGACATGACTGGTTGTCGCCCAACCTCTGGGTTTTCCGATTTATGACAATAGAAAAATAACCTTAACAATTATATCAAATTTCAAACACAATCCATTCCGACCTTTAGACTTTTCCAAAATACTTCTATCCAAACTCACAGTCCAAAATTTATAAGGAAGTTAAACACAATGAAGATACTTTTTTCCATGTAATAACATGTGAACATCTTCATCATGTATTCTTTTAAAACATGGTAACACCCTGAATTACCAAAAAACATTATTGATTACATTCATGCTTCTTTATTCTTTATTTAATACTGGATATATTCCTTATATCCAAAAATATTGAATATTCCAATAATGATTAAACAAACAAACTATTAATCAGTTCCAAGGAAGTCAAGAATATCCAATATAATTTATCCAAATAAACCATATCTTCTTCCAAAATCACTACCTCATTATCAAGACCATATTAAGGATTACCTTTCCTTCAACCATGTATTTTCCAAAAATTGTGGCTTACTATTAAGTCACTTTTCTTAGAACCATTTAATCTCAAATCCTTAATAAAATAGTACTACAGTACAATCCTTATTTATCTCCTTAATTCATATAACCAGTATATTGTTGTTACAACACTCAAATGAAATAATTCTATAATAACAACATAATAACACTAGTCATTGATCTTCATCTGAGGTAGTATCATAACTTTATTATTATCCAATAGTATCATTTGCGGTATACTCTGATGACTGGGACATTGATTCGCATAGTGTCCCAACTTTTTGTTGATAAAGTATTTTACATTTGAAACCTTTTTCTTACCCATGAAATCACGTACTTGGTGTCCTTTTTCTATAAACTTATAACAAACTCCCATTCCCTTCTAGAATTTACCAAGGTGATTCTTTCCACATTTATCAAATTGGGAAAATCCTTCTTTCCCCTCTTCACTTTATCTATCCTTATCTCTACCATCCTTTTCTTCTCTTGCTTACCTTCAAATCCATAGGACTCAAATAATTCTTTACTTATCTTATTAACACAAGATATTATTTCTCCATATGTTGATAATACATGGGATACTATTTCCCTTCTAAATTTTGGCTTAATACCATGAATGTTATGATCCTTCTTACTCTTTGGATCATATGTATTGCTGGAGTATTCATTCCTTTTATTGGGTGCCATTTCTAAACAATGTCACACACTAGGTCAGTTTATGAATCACAATTAATAATTCCAAACTTCTAAAATACCTAACGTAAATTGAACAGCCTATGGATATAATCCATAATAATAAAAAAAAATTCTTTGAGGAATTATTTACATCTAAATACTTCATAATGGATTGTAATTAAAATTTGAATTATCCTAATCATATCCCCTGGGAGTCTCATAACAAAGAGTGCAGCAAGGCTCGTTGTCGTCCACCAGTTCCTGTTCGAGTATAGATCAAAGTCATGTTTTTGGGTTTTACCCCTAGGTATATTTGTGCCAGAGCCGCCTCTACCTTCTTGTATCCAGACAGGGATGTATTTCTTTGAAAAATCATGAAAAATATACCTTAAAAAAATTCTAAGAAGTCATTCTATACTAATCCTCAAAGTCTATCTTAGGGTAGTGTTCTCTAATCATAGTTTATCTAAATCTATTTCCAAGGTTGTTGATAAACTTCCTATGATACCAATTGTATCGCCCTGAACCTAGATTCCTAGAGTCGGTGCATTGTTTTAGTATATTGACATGATTACAAGGAATCAAGTCCCAAAAGACCTATCAGTTTAGCAGTCTTGGAAAATAGATTACATACATGAACGTTACATTACACTTTATAGCATGCAAAAAAAATAATCCTTTGAGAATGCCATTGTTCCCATAGATTAGCCCTACATCTCAAACATAAAACACTTCTTGGGATCCTAGAAATATAAAACATAACAAAGAGGAAAGCTCAGATGCTCATTAAGGGTTAATAAATTAGGAGAAGATATAAACTTTTGAGGTAAGATATTAAAATAATACAATATCCTTTTAAACATAAACATGAACATAATATGGAAAAAATAAATCAAATATTACCATATAAACATGCATATGGATATTATACTAGTCTAATAATCACATGTAATAACTAATTTCATAATGAGGGAATGTATAGTACCATACTTTAATTTCTTTGTCAAGGCCTCGTGCCAGGACCTAGGGGATAACTGTAACCGGACCCAAACCTGGAGAGCATCTGTAACCAGACTCCAACCCTAAGAGCCTCTGTAACCGGATTCCAACCCAGAGAGCCTCTATAACCGGACTCCAAACTGGAGAGCCTCTGTAAAAAGACTCCAACCCAGAGGGTCTGCTGTAACTGGACCCCAACCTAGAGGGCTTACTTTTACCGGTCCCCAACCCGGAACATACTAGTCTAATACATTCATATTAAGAAAAGGTTGAAATATAACATAAACATTCGTATTAAAACTAGCATTCGAAATGTCAATACTTTAACCATAAACCATGAATGGTATAGAAATAACTCATCCATAGTCAAACAAAACACAAAACCTTAAATACAATATGGAATATTTTTATCATAATAAATCAACCTCAATCAAGAATAATATCAAATAAAGGATGTTGATATAGTTGTAAATGATTAGTAAAAATCTTTGAGAGAAATATCCCTTTTTTCATGAAATAATTTTATAGGTCACACAATTTATAAAGGAAGTCTTTTAAAAGATATTTTTTAATCAAAGTGTCCCATACCACTTTGAAACTTTTGAAAGGAATTAACATTTTAAAACATTCATGTCCATATAAATAAATCCTTAAAATCATTTTGAAAACATGGACATTAATAAGAAAGGTTTAGAAGAATAAATATTTAAAACATTTAAAATTATTTTTTAGTTAAAGAGTCCCTTAAAAACAATCCTTTTAAAAACTATTTTATGAGACATGGACATGGATAATAAATATGTCCCAGTAAAAACTTACACATAAATAATCTCGGAAAAAATGAGATTGAGGAATTAACTCTTACCTTGCACTTTCCTTTGATCGAGGGTACGTTTAACCTCCTGTATAATGACCATAGTATGTTATTAAATTATAACATAACCATATTAATATTTATTATATCATACATGATTCATTTATGACTTTATACTACACATTTAATAATGATTTCCATGTTAAATTAACATTTTATGTAATAATCACTTTCTTTATCGTACCTGTTTTAACTTGTTATTCTTGATAGTATCATTTATATCATGATTTAAATACTTACAGAATATAAAACATGATTTATATATCATATATATTGAGAATTTAAATATTTATAATAGATAGATATATGAAATGGAAGGCACTGTTTATGGAGAGTGTATGTCGTTCGTACGCATAAACGCTGTTTCCGTTTTCATATCATATTGAACAGAAGTAAGTGAATAAGATATATGAAATTACACACACACACAAATATATATATATATATATCTATTAGCATTATTATGTCATATATTACATACTTATTAATAAAATATTTTTTTATAATCATCATTGAATGGTGAACATAGAAATGAATCTCATCGCGTCGTGGAGACGGTAATCCGTACGTACGCACAAGTGGCAATATCATTCTTTTGATTTAGAATCGTATGTAAATAGATGTTATATCACATATACAGTATCATTAACATGTTATATTTATTATTTAAATCAATTATTCATCATTATTATACTCATCCAAATAATAATGTATTGAATAACAACTACACTACAATGTGGAGACGGTATGCCGTACGTACGCTCGTATGGTGACATGTCATTCATAGGATGGATAAAATATTGAATATGGTTGTACCATATTTATAATAACAAAACATTATATAGAATATACTGGAATTATTATTTTAGAATGGAAACAACAAAGAAAGGGGAAGTGGAAGAAGAAAAGAACTTGAAAGAGGTGATGAAATATTTACCTCTTCTTTGAGTTCATCCTTTTGACTTGATCAAAATGGATCCTTAGGTTGAATGTTTTAGCAAAGGAAGTCCTGTAGGATGAAGGGGGTAAAGTTGAGAGGATATTTGGGTAGGGGTTGGCTGAGACAAATGGATTTGGAGGTGTGAATTTGAGAGAAGGGGAAGCGCCCTTTTATAGGAGGGGTGAGGGTCACTTTAAGAAATGATTAAAGTATTAATTTATTATACAATCATATTCGGTTTATAATTACTCCAAATGAATTTATTTGGAGACTTAAGTGGTTATGGGTTTAAATACTATACACCAATAGTTTTTAGACATGTTTATATTACCATTTTAACCATATTTTATAGATTTAACTCTTAGTTAAATAGTTTAACTTTTACCGTGTCTTCTTGTATTCTTACACTACATGGTTAATAAACTTACTATAAACATCCAAGAGAACCTGAAGTGGTTCATTAAGGACATATATAGTATTATTTAATCCCTTTTTCTGAACCTTATATTTTTAGGAATATTATATCAACTAATAATATAGTATTTGTTTTAAAATCAATTAATGTCCATTTTGACACTATTTGATATTTTGTTTTTGTGAAAGTCATAACAACCTTATCACTTAGTAAAAAATTTATCTAATCAACTCTAACTTGAAATATTAACCTATAAAATTAGTGTAATTTATCAAAAATCTCAAATTACATTTATTTAGATATTTATAATATCAATTATTTTAACCATTCATTAATAAGGTAATTATTGTATCATCATTGTGTCATAAATAAAATCAAATTATTAAATGTCTAAAAAATATAAATAAAATACCATTATTTATGAAATATTTTTATATTTCTAATGATTATTTATAGTCTAATTTATCTTATGTATAACCCAATATTAAAATGTTTTAGTTATAAAAACTTGATTTTAACACTTTTAAATCTTTTTAAAATTAAATAATAATAAATGTCCTAATCTCATACAAGTGGACCTAAAGGTTCACATTTTGTTCCTAAGGTTGTTTTTGGTCAAATTACACTTATCCTATAGAATTTGGACATGTTTTAGGGTAATAATAATATCAATTTTTAACTTTAATAACCCTGTTTACTTTTAATCGTGGTAAACAAAAATCAAAAATTACTATTCACCAAAAATTATTTTTATCTTATTGAACCAAATTTTACTTACTGATATCAATAATGTCTCTCATATTTTTAAAATTCAATTCCCAAAAGTGGTAAAATTATGTTTTATGCAAATTTGCAAATTCTCATAGGAGGTGGGTAAAATACCGCAAAAAGTTCAATAAAATTTTTATATATCTAAACTTATTATAAAATGACCTCAATGGATCAAATTTAACTTATATAGGTATTATGTATCTATTTTGATCTAAAATAAATTTAAATAAAGTAATTAATAATTTAAATAAAAAGTCGGTTTTAAACAATAACTCAATGTTTTTCACTAATCATCAAAAATAGAAAGCTTCCAGAAAAATAAAAAAAAATCACCCTAAGATAATTTTAATATTATGAATTAAAAAATGAAGTCTATTTTACAAAATTAAAAACATATAAGTTTCATTTAATAATTTAAAATTAATTCTCGTTGTCAAAACCAACAAGCGGGTTTAAAAAAAGTAAAACACATCAAAAGATTGACATGTGTTTATGTCAAATTTAAATGTGAAATTACTTATAATAACCAATATTGTTTTAAATGTTAAAAATATAATCTAATTATTCTTTAAAACCATTCAAATGTATAATTTTACACTATAAATTATTTTTATTAAAAAATTTGTTTTCAATTAAAATTTAGTATTTTTCACTCTTCACCCAAATATAAAAGTTATCAAAAAGACACCAAAAATTTATCGAAACTAAAGTTTTACATCCTGATTCTAAAGAAGAAGTTTATTTTTTCAAATTTAATATATAAAAGTGTCAAATATTGGATTTAAACAAGGTTCTCCATTAAAAGGTGGTAAAATTTTAATTTCTGAAAAATACTTCATTTGTCTAAAAAAATGAATTTGTTCTTACATTAGGTCTAAGAAAATAATAATATGTATTCTAAAATTATAAGGATTATATGAAATTCAAAATTCAGTTAATAATATTCATAACTTCTTTTGAACGACTAGTTTGGTAAGTCGTGGTGCGCTCGAACTCGATGTTGTGTGTAGAACAAACTATTGAATTACTTTAATGAGATAACTTACTATGAAATTTTGGGGTGTTACATTCTCCCCTCCTTCAATAAATTGCATCCTCACAATTTGAAATTTTTCTTCGAAAATAAATGGTTAAAAATAGAAAAATACTTTTGTGGAAAACCCTAATCAGAAATTGGGTTAATAAAAATTTATTCTTAATAAGAGGGAAAGAGAAATTAAAAAGTTACCACCAAATTATGATCTCAATTAGGAGAAATTTTTTGGAAATTAGAGACACATAATTAGAGGGAAAACATAAATTTTTATAGGTACTTATTGAGGTCATAAATCACAATATATCATTTAAATATATTTACATAAAAAATCCATTATCAAAACCATTTTCAATACCAAATTTATGTAAAAAGAGTATATGGTATGTATTTTATTTTTTAAAAACATTTCATCTTATTAAGGAAACCAAAGATCAAATAAAACATGCGGAAGTGGAAAGGTCGTTGTCACCCCTAATGTTAAAAAGAAACATTACTTTTTTGTTTTTTATTAAAATGCTTCGTAGTAAAAGATTCCCTTTGAATGAAATGAAAAGTCGACGGTGTTTATACAATGTATAAAAGAAAGTCGTGTATTAAAACAAAATATGCCTCAATGAAAGGATTTTGAGATGAAGTCCCTTAAATAATGTTTAAGAATTAATTTAGTCATATAATAAGAGGGATATATATATATATATATATATATATATACTTGACAAGTAAAGTTACATCCTTTAACTAATTTCTACCACAAACTCATCTTTCACTCTAAAAAATAATAGAACTTAAAAATATTCTATTTATAATAATTGTATAAGGTTTCAAAAATAATGAATTTATAATTCACCAATCAGACCTTTTAAAAAAGAAACTACATTATACAATCCAGGGAATCTCATAGGCCAGTGGTAGGTGATGCACCCTTGTCGCCCTTCGATTGCGGGTTCAAGTATCATGGCCTTACCGGACACGACTGGTTATCACCCAACCTCTGGGTTGTCCATTTTATGAAAATCCAAAAATAACCTTAACAATTGTATCCAATTTCAAACTTAATCCATTCCAACCTTCAAACTTATCCAAAATAATTCTATCCAAACTCACAGTCCAAAATTTATAAGGAATTTAAACTCAATAAAGATCCTTTTTTCCACGTAATAACATGTGAACACCTTCATCATGTATTCTTTTAAAACATCATGACACCCTAAATTAACAAAAAAAATTATTGATTACATTTATGCTCCTTTATTATTTATATAATACTTGATATATTCCTTATATCCAAAAATATTGAATATTCCAACAATGATTAAACCAAAAAAATATTAATTAGTTCTAAGGAATTCAAGAATATCTAGTATAATTTATCCAAATCAACCATATATTATTACAAAATCACTACCTCATTATCAGGACCATATTAAGTACTACCTTTCCTTCAACCATTTATTTTCCAAAAATTGTATCTTACTATTAAGTCACTTTTATTAGAACCATTTACTCTCAAATACTCAATAAAATAGCACTACATTACAATCATTTTTTATCTCCATAATTAATATAACTAGTATATTGTTGATAAAACACTCAAATGAAATAATTATATAATAACAACATAATAAAACTAGTCATTCATCTACCAGGAAAGTTCAGTCAGTGGAAAACCCACTGACCATTTATTAAGTAGAACAAAAAGTGAAGTAAACAACCAGTAAGAGTCCAAACCAAAGACAGTCAAAAACATACCAAACCATCACCTGCAAAACCTTAAACCCATTCCACAAGTCAGCACATTCAACCAGCAACAAGTCTGCAACATCAAAAAAAAACACCGCTTCTTTCCAGCTTCCAACTTCATCACCACTTCATCACCACTGCAAACTACCACAACAGCTCCAATCCAACAGCCCAAAACTCAACCGAAACACCATACCATCGAATTACCAAATCAACACCCCAGTCTTCAACACAAAATCTTCACAGCAATCATAACGATCCTTCGAAACAACACAATCCTTACCATCCGCACCACAGAACCCAATGCCGCCCTCGAACCCACATGCATAGACATCCGCAAGCCCACAAGGAACCCCTGCCGGAACAGTGGATCATACGGACCCCATCACCGCGGAGCAGGAACACGCCCTGGCGTTGAATCTCAACCCCACACCGCGGAGGGAGAAAAGAACCCAAGCCACAGGAGGAGAGCAGGACGCCGCCCCGACATCGCACAACAACCTCGCGCTACCCAGATCGCAACCCCATAGCCACACCAGAGCACGCCTCCAACAACGCGGCAACCCGATCTCGCCCCAACGCGCTGGATCGAAACCCCATCGCCGCCAGACCCCGACACCGCACCGGATCTCACCTAGACGCACCAGAACCAGAGCCATCACCGCAGAGAAGGACCACACCCCGAAGTCACACCAGATTTCGACTCCGAGCCGCGGAAGCGCCGAAGACGACCTCGAGCCCACCGGAAACCAAACCCTTCACCGGAGAAGAACGAATCCTCAACCACCACCCTCCGCGCGAATGAAGCCGCTGAACCACGAACCGCCGGGAAGACCAAGGGAGATCCTCTATTCCAGCGAGGCGAAGAAGAAGACGACACCGAGTAGAAAACCCTAATCGCTCTGCCCCTTACGGGCGGATCCTATTCACTAGTCATTCATCTACATCTGAGGAAGTATCATAACTTGATTATTATTCAATAGTATCATTTGTGGTATACTCTGATGACCGGGTCATTAATTCACATAGTATCCCAACTTCTTGTAGATAAATCATTTTACATTTGAAACCTTTTTCTTACCCTTGCAATGACGTAATTGGTGTCCTTTTTCTCCACACATATAACAAAATCTCATTCCCTTGAAGCATTTACCAAAGTTATTATTTCCACATTTTTCACATATGGGAAAATCCTTCTTTCCACTCTTCACTTTATCCATCCTTCTCTCTACCATTCTTTTCTTCTCTTGCTTCCCTTCAAAGACATTGGACTCAAAGAATTATTTACTTATCTTATTAACACAAGATATTATTTCTTTATATGTTGAGAATACATGGGAGACTATTTCCCTTCTAAATTTTGGCTTAATACCATTAAAGATATGATCATTTTTACTCTTTGAATCATATGCATTGCTGGAGTTCTCATTCCATATACTGGGTGCAATTTATAAACAATTCCATACACTAGGTTAGT
Source organism: Viscum album (assembly GCA_963277665.1). Lineage (NCBI taxonomy): Eukaryota > Viridiplantae > Streptophyta > Magnoliopsida > Santalales > Viscaceae > Viscum > Viscum album. Next base: position 1,581,727,849 of record OY728141.1, on the reverse strand, counting down.
TTATGAATTGCAATTAATAATTCCCAACTTGTAAAATACCTAATGTAAATTGAACAGTTTATGGATATAATCCATAATAATAAAAATGTTTTCTTTGAGGAAGTATTTACTCCTAAATCTTTCATAATGGATTGTAATGAAAATGTGAATTATCCTAATCATATCCCCCAGGAGTGTCATAACCAAGAGTGCAGCAAGGCCCATTGTCCTGCACCAGTTCCCGTTCGAGTCTAGCTCAAAGCGGTGTTCTTGGATTTTACCCCTAGGCACATCTGTGCCAGAACCACCTCTACCTGCTCATATCCAGATAGGGATGTATTGCTTGAAAACTCAAAAAATCTCTACCTTACCAAAATTCTAGAAGTTCTTCTATACTAATCCTCAATTTCTATCTTAGGGTAGTGTTTTCTAATCAGAGTTTATCTAAATCTATTTCCAAGGTTGTTGCTAAACATCCTCTGATACCAACTATAACACCCCAACCCTGGATTCCCAGAGTCGATGCATTATTTTAATACATTAGCATGATTACAGGGAATCAAGTCCCAAAAGTCTAATCAGTTTATCATTCTTGGAAAATATATTATATACATGAACGTTACATTACACTTCCTAATATACAACAAAAAAATAATCCTTTGATAATTCCATTGTTCCCTTAGCTTAACCCTACATCTCAATCATAAAACACATCTTGGGATCTTGGGAAAATTATACATAAGAAAGGGGTGAGATCAGATGCTCAATAAGGGTAAATAATTTAGAAAAATCTATAAACTTTTGAGGGAAGATGTGTAAATAAAACAATAGCCTTTTAAACATAAACTTGAACATAATATGGGAAAAATAAATCAAACATTTCCAAATAAACATGTACAAGGATATTCTACTAGTTGAATAATCACATGTAATAACAAATTTCATAATGAGGGAATGTATAGTACCGAACTCGAATTTCTGTGTCAAGGCCTCGTTCCAGGACCTAGGGGATAACTGTAACTATACCCAAACCCGGAGAGCCTCTGTAACTAGACTCCAACCCAGAGATCCTCTCTAACATGAATCCAACCCGGAGAGCCTCTGGAACCAGACTCCAACCCAAAAAGCCTCTGCAACTGGACTCCAACAAGGAGGGTCTTCTATAACCGGACCCCAACCTAGAGGGTTTACTTTTACCGGTCCCCAACCCAGAACATACTAGTCCAATACATTAATCTTAAGAATAGATTAAAATATAACATAAACATTCATATTAAAACTATCATACGAAATGTCAATACTTTAACCATAAATCATGAATGGTATAAAAATAACTCATACATAGTCAAACATATCACAAAACCATAAATACAACATGGAATATTTTTATCATAATAAATCAACCTCGATCAAGAATAATATCCAATAAAGGATGTTGAAATAGTTGAAAATGATCCGTAAAACTCTTTGAGAGAAATATCCCTTTTTCATGAAATAATTTTACAGCTCAAACAATTTATAGAGGAAGTCATTTAATAGATATTTTGGAATCAAAGGGTCCCATATCACTTTGAATCTTTTTAAAGGAATTAACATTTAAAAAATTTCATGTCCATATAAATTATTCCTTAAAATCATTTTGAAAACATGGACATTAATGAGAAAGGTTTAGAAGTATAAATCATTAAAACAACTAAAATTATTTTTTAGTTAAATATTCCCATAAAAAGAATACTTTTGAAAAATATTTGATGATACATGGACATGGATAATAAATATGTCCCAGTAAAAACTTACACATAAACAATCTCAGATAATAATGAGATTGAGGAATTAACTCTTACCTTTCACTTTCCTTTGGTCGAGGGTACATTTAACCTACTATATGATGACCATAGTATGTAATTAAATTATACTAGAACCATATTCATATTTATTATATCATACATGATTCATTTATGACTTTATACTACCCATGTAATAATTATTTCCATGTTAAATTAACATTTTAGCTAATAATCACTTTCTTTATCGTACATGTTTTAAATTGTTATTCTGGATCGTATTATTTAGATCATGAATTAAATAATTACAGAATATATAACATTATTTATATATCATATATATTTATAAAATAAATATTTATAATAGATATAAATATGAAATGGAAGGAATTGTTTATGAAGACAGTATGTCGTTCGTACACATAAACGATGTTTCTGTTTTCATATCTTATTGAACAAAAATAAGTGAATAAGATATATGAAAGCACACACACAGATATATATATATCCGGTAGTATTATTATTTCATATATTACATACTTATTAATAATATATATTTTTATAATTGTCGTTGAATGGTGAACATGGAAAGGAATCTCATCGCGTCGTGGAGACAATAGTCCGTTCGTACGCACAAGTGACAATATTATTATTTTGATTTAAGAACATATTTAAAGACATGTTATATCATATATAAAGAGTCATTAACATGTTATATTTATTATTTAAATCAATTATACATCATTATTATTCCCATCCAAATAATAATGTATTGAATAAAAACTACACCACGACGTGGAGACGGTAAGACATACGTACGCTCGTTTGGTGAAATATCATTCATAGGATGGATAAAATAATTAATATATTTGTACCATATTTTAAATAACATCACATTATATTGAAGATATTGGAGTTATTATTTTATAATGGAAAAAACAAAGAAAGAGGAAGTGGAAGAAGAAAAGAACTTAAAAGAGGTGATGAAATATTTACCTCTTCTTTGGGTTATTCTTTTTGACTTGATCAAAAGGGCTCCTTAGGTTGGTTTTATGAATAAAGTAAGGCCTCTAGGATGAAGGAAGTAAAGTTGAGAGGATATTTGGGCAGGTTTTGGCCAATCCAAATTGATTTTTTAGGTGTGAATTTGAGATAAGGGGATGTGCTCTTTTATAGGAGGGGTGAGGGTCACTTTCGGAAATGATTAAAGTAATAATATATTATACAATCATATTATGTTTATAATGGATCCAAATGAATTTATTTAGAGCCTTATGTGGTTATGGGTTGAAATCCTATCAACCAATAGGTTTTAGACAAGTTTAGGTTACCATTTTAACCATATCTTTTAGATTTAACTCTTAGTTAAATAGTTTAACTTTTACCGTGTCTACTTGTATTCTAACATTATATGGTTAATAAACTTACAATAAACATCCAATAGAACCTAAAGTGGTTCATTAATGACATATATAATATTATTTAAGCCCTTTTGCCGAACCTTAGATTTTTAGTAATATTATATCAACCAATAATATAGTATTTGTTTTAAAAAGTAATTAATGTCCATTTTGACACTATTTGGTATTTCGTTTTTGTGAAAGTCATAAGAACCTTATCACTTATAACAAAATTTATCTAATCAACTCTAAAATGTCATATTAACCTATAAAATTAGTTCAATTCATCGAAAATCTCAAATCACATTAATTTGGATATTTATAATATCAATTATTTTAATCGTTCATTAATAAGGTAATTATCATATCATCATTGTGTCAGAAATAAATTAAATTATTTAATTTCTAAAAATTATAAATAAAATACCATTATGTAGGAAATATTTTTATATTTCTAATAAATATCTATAGTCTAATTTATCTTATGTATAACCCTATATTAAAATGCTTTAGTTATGAAAACTTGAATTTAACACTTTTAACTCTTGTTTAAATTAAATAATAATAAATGCACTAATCTAACACAAGTGGACATAAAGGGTCATATTTTATCACTAAGTTTGTTTTTGGTCGAATTACACTTATACAAGAGAATTATGACATGTGTTAGGGTAATAATAATATCATTTTTAACTTTAATTACCCTGTTTACTTTTAACCATGGTAAATAAAAGTCAAAAGTTACTATTCAACAAATATTATTTTTATATTATTTAACCACATTTTACTTCCTAATATAAATTGTTTCTCTTGTATTTTTAAAATTTAATTCACAGAAGCGGTAAAATTATGTTTTATGCAAATATGCAAATGCTCCTAGGAGGTGGGTAAGAGACGGTAAAAAGTTCAATAAACTTTTTATATATATAAAATTCTTATAAAATGACTTCAATTAGTTAAATTGAACTTATATAGGTATTATGTATCTATTTTAAACTAAAAAAATTAAATAAAATAAATAATTATTTAAATAAAAAAGTCAGTTTTAAATAATAACTCAATGTTTTTCACTATTCTTCAAAAATTGAAAGTTTTCAGAAAAATACCAAAAATTCACCCTAAGATAATTTTGATATTATGAATTTTAAAATGAAGTCTATTTTACCAAATTAGAAACATAGAAGTTTAATTTTATAATTTAAAATTAATTCCCGTTTTCAAAACCAAAAAGCGGGTTTTAAAAAAAAGTAAAACTGACCAAAAGATTGACATGTGTTTATGTCAAATTTAAATGTGAAATTAATTATAATGACCAACATTATTTTAAATGATAAAAATATAATCTAATTATACTTCCAATCCATTCAAATGTATAATTTAACACAATAAAATATTTTTATTAAAAATGTTGTTTTCAATTAAAATTTAGTATTTTTAACTATTCACCCAAATATGAAAGTTATCATAAAACACCAAAAATTTATCAAAACTAAATTTTTATGTCTCAATTATATAGAAGAAGTTTATTTTGTCCAATTTTATATATTAAAGTGTCAAATATAGGATTTAATAAAAGTTTTTCCATTAAAAGGCGGTAAAATTGTTTATTTTTAAAAAAATACTTCATTTATTTGAAAAAAATGAATTTGTTCTTACATTGGGTATAAGAAACTCATAATATGGATTATAAAATTATAAGGATTATATAATATTCAAAAATATGTTAATATTATTCATAACCACTTTTGAACGGCTAGTTTGGTAAGTCGTGGTACGCTCGAACTCGGTGTTACGTGTAACGCAAGATATTGAATTACTTTAATGATATATTGTACTATGAAATATTGGGGTGTTACATTCTCCCCTCCTTAAATAAATCACGCCCTCACAATTTCAAAATATTCTTCGAAAATTAATGTTTAAAAATAGAAAAATACCTTTGTCGAAAACCCACATCAGAAGTGGGGTTAATAAAATTTAGTCTTAATAAGAGGGAAAGGGAAATTAAAAATTTACAAAAAAATTATGATCTCGATTAGGATAACATTGGTGGAAATTAGAGACACATAATTGGAGGGAAAATGTAAATATTTATATAGAGTGATTGAGGTCATCAATCACGATATATCATTTAAATATATTTACATAACAAATTCATTATCAAAACCATTTTCAATACCAAAATACGTAAAAAGAGTATGTGGTATTTATTTTCTTTTTAAAAAAAAATTCATCTTGTTAAAGAAGCCAAAGATCAAATAAAACTCACAGTGGTGGAAAGGTCGTTGTCACCTATTACGTTTAATAGAAACATTCCTTTTTTTTGTTTAGTAAAATTCATCGTAGTAAAAGATTCCCTTTGAATGAAATGAAAAGTCAAAGGTGTTTATACAACATATAAAATAATGTCATGTATTAAAAAAATATTCCTCAATGAAAGGATATTGAGAAAAAGTCCCTTAACTAATGTTTATGAATTAATTTAGTCATAAAATAAGAGGGATATATATATACATATATACTTGAAAAATTGATTTACATCCTTTAACTAATTTCCACCGCAAACTCATCTTTCACTCTAAAAGTTAATAGAACTTAACAATAGCCTATTTATCCTAATCATATAAGGTTTCAATAATAATGAATTTATAATTCACATATTAGACCTTTTAAAAAAGAAACTAAATTATACAATCTAGGACATCTCGTAGGCCAGTGGTTGTTGACGCACCCTTGTTGCCCTTCGGTTGTGGGTTCAAGTCTCGTAGCCTTTCCGGATGCGACTGGTTGTCGCCCAACCTCGGGGTTGTCCTTTTTATGACAATCCAAAAATAACCTTAACAATTTTATCAAATTTCAAACTAAATACATTCCAACCTTTATACTTATTCAAAATACTTCTATCAAACTAACAGTCCAAAATTTATAAGGAAGTTAAACACAATGAAGATCCTTTTTTCCATGTAATAACATATGAACACCTTCATCATGTATTTTTTTTAAACATGGTAACACCCAGAATGACCAAAAAACCTTATTGATTACATTTATTCTCCCTTATTCTTTATATAATATTGAATATATTCCTTATATCCAAAATTTTTGAATATTCCAACAATGATGAAACAAACAAACTATTAATCAATTCCAAGGAAGTCGTGAATATCCAATATAATTTATCCAAATCAACTGTCTCTTATTCCAAAATCAATACCTCATTATCAGGACCATATTAAGGATTACCTTTCCATCAACCATGTATTTTCAAAAAAGTGTAGCTTACTATTAATTCACTTTTCTTAGAACCATTTATTCTCAAATCCTCAATAAAATAGCACTACAATACAATCCTTATTTATATCCATAATTCATATAACTAGTATATTGTTGATAAAAAACTAAAATGAAATAATTCTATAATAACAACATAAGAACACTAGTCATTCATATTCATTTTAGGTAGTATCATAACTTGATTATTTTCCAATAGTATCATTGGTAGTATACTTTAATGATTGGGACATTGATTCACGTAGTGTCCCATCTTCTTGTAGATAAAGCATTTTACCTTTGAAACCTTTTTATTACCCTTGCAATCACGTACTTGGTTTCCCTTTTCTCCATACTTATAAAAAAATCCCATTCACTTCAATAATTTACCAAGTTGATTCTTTCCACATTTATCACATATGGGAAAATCCTTCTTTCCCCTCTTCACTTTATCCATCATTCTCTCTACCATCCTTTTCTTATTTTTATTTCCTTCAAATCCATAATACATATAGAATTCTTTACTTATCTTATTAACAGAAGATATTATTTCTCTATATGTTGAGAATACATGGGAGACTATTTCCCTTCTAAATTTTGGCTTAATACCATGGATGATATGATCGTTCTTACTCTTTGGATTATATGTATTGCTGGAGTTCTCATTCCTTCTACTGGGCGGTATTTCTAAACAATAGCATACACTAGGTCAGTTTATGAATCACAATAAATAATTTCAAACTAGTAAAATACCTAATGTAAATTCAACAGTTTATGGATATAATCCATAATAATAAAAATATTTTCTTTGAGGAAGAATTTACTCCAAAATCCTTCATAATGGATTGTAATAAAAATGTGAATTATCCTAATCATATCCCTCAGGAGTGTCGTAAAGAAGAGTGTATAAAGGACCGTTGTCATTCACCAGTTCCCATTCACGTCTAGCTCAAAGCGGTGTTTTTGGGTTTTACCCCTAGGTACATCTGTGCCAGAGCCGCCTCTACCTGCTCGTATCTAGACAGGGATGTATTGCCTGGAAAACTCACAAAATATCTACCTTATCAAAATTCTAGTAAGTTCATCTATTCTAATCCTCAATGTCTATCTTAGGGTCGTGTTCTCTAATCATAGTTTATCTAAATATATTTCCAGGGTTGTTGATAAACTTCCTATGATACCAACTGTAATGCCCCGACCCCAGATTTCCAGAGTCGGTGCATTATTTTAATACATTGGCATGATTACAAGGAATCAAGTCCTGAAAGACCGATTAGTTTAGAAGCCTTGGAAAATAGATTAAAAACATGAACATTACATTAAACTTTCTAACATACAACAAAAAAATAATCCCTTGAGAATGCCATTGTTCCCTTAGCTTAAACCCGCATCTCAAACATAAAACACTTCTTAGGATCCAGGTAAAATTAAACATCAGAAAGGGGTGAGATCAGATGCTCAGTAAGGGTAAATAATTTAGATAAATTTATAAACTTTCGAGTCAATATGTGTAAATAAAACTACAACCTTTTAAACATAAAATTGAATATAATATGGAAAAAATAATTCAAACATTACCATATAAACATGAAAAAGGATATTCTACTATTTTAATAATCACATGTAATAACTAATTTCATAATGAGGGATTGTATAGTAACAGACTTAAATTTCTATGTTAGGGCATTGTGCCAGGACCAAGAGGCTAACTGTAACTAGACCCAAACCCGGAGAGCCTCTGTAACTGGACTCCAACCCAGAGATCCTCTGTAACCAGACTCCAACCCGGAGAGCCTCTTTAACCAAACTCCAACCCGGAGAGCCTTTGGAACCGGAATCCAACCTGAAGGGTCTTCTGTAACAAGAACCCAACTCGGAGGGCTTACTTTTACTGGTCCTTAACCTGGAACATACTATCCCCATACATTCATCTTTATAAAAGGTTGAAATATAACATAAACATTCGTATTAAAACTAGCATATGAAATGTCAATACTTTAACCATAAACCATGAATGGTATAAAAATAACTCATCCATAGTCAAACATATCACAAAACCTTAAATACAATATGGAATATTTTTATCATAATAAATCAACCTCAATCAAGAATAATATCTAATAATGGATTTTGACATAGTTAAAAATGATCAGTAAAACTCTTTGAGAAAAATATCCCTTTTTTCATGAAATAATTTTATAGGTAACAAAATTTAAAAAGGAAGTAATTTAAAAGATATTTTTGAATCAAATTTTCCCATACCACTTTGAAAATTTTGAAATGAATTAAAATTTTAAAACATTCTTGTCCAGATAAATAAACCATTAAAATCATTTTGAAAACATGAACATTAATGAGAAAGGCGTAGAAGAATAAATCCTTAAAACATTTAAAATAATTTTTTAGTTAAAGTTTCTCTTAAAAATAATCCTTTTGAATACTCTTTTATGAGACATGGATATGGATAATAAATATATCCTAGTAAAAACTTACACATAAAGAATCTCGGATAATAATGAGATTGAAGAATTAACCCTCATCTTGTAGTTTCCTTTAGTCGAGGGTACATTTATCATCCTATATAATGACCATAGTATGTTATTAAATTATAACATAACCATATTCATATTTATTATATCATACATGACTCATTTATGACTTTATACTACCCATTTAATAAATATTTACAAGTTAAATTAACATTTTAGGTAATAATAACTTTCTTTATCGTACGTGTTTTAACTAGTTATTCTTGATCGTATCATTTATATCATGATTTAAATACTCACATAATATAAAACATGATTGATATATCATATATATTTAGAATATAAATATTTATAATAGACAGATATGTGAATTGGAAGGCACCGTTTATGGAGACGGTATGTCGTTCGTACGCATAAACGATGTTTGCATTTTCATATCGTATTGAACGGTAGTAAGTGAATAAGATATATGAAAGTACACACACACACACATATATATATATATATCCAGTAGAATTTTTAGGTCATATATTAAATACATATTAATAATATATATTTTTATAATCATCATTGAATGGTGAACATGGAAATGAATCTCATCGCGTCGTGGAGACGGTAATCCGTACCTACGCACAAGCGACAATATCATTATTTTGATTTAAAATTGTATGTAAATAGATGTTATATCATTTATAAAGAATAATTAACACGTTATATTTATTATTTACTCAATTATACATAATTATTATACCCACCCAAATAATAATGTGTTGAATAACAACTACACCATGACGTGGAGACGGTAAGCCGTACGTACGCTCGTATGGTGATATGTCATTCATATGATGGATAAAATAATGAATATGGTTGTGACATATTTATAATAACATAACAGTATAGATAAGATATTGGAGTTATTATTTTAGAATGTAAACAACAAAGAAAGAGGAAGTGGAAGAAGAAAAGAACATGAAAGAGGTGATGAAATATTTACCTCTTCTTTCGGTTCTTCCTTTTGAATTGATCAAAAAGGCTCTTTAGGTTTGCTTTATAACCAAATTAAGGCCTCTAAGATGAAGGGAGGAAGGTTTAGAGGATATTTGGGTAGGGTTGGCCGTGAAAAATGGCTTTGGAGGTGTGAATTTGAGAGAAGGGGAAGTGCCTTTTTATAGGTGGGGTGAGGGCCACATTAGGGAATGATTAAAGTATTAATTTATTATACAATCATATTCAATTTATAATGCCTAAAAATGAATTTATTTCGAGCCTTAGGTGGTTATGGGTCAAAATAATATCAACCAATAGGTTTTAGACAAGTTTAGGTTATCATTTTAACCTTATCTTTTAGATTTAACTCTTAGTTAAATAGTTTAACTTTTACCGTGTCTTCTTGTATTCTTACACTATATGGTTAATAAACATACTGTAAACATACAAGAGAATCTCAAGTGGTTCATTAATGACATATATAATATTATTTAAGCCCTTTGGATGGACCTTATATTTTTAGGAATATTATATCAACCAATAATATAATATTTGTTTTAAAAATTAATTAATGTCAATTTTGACAATATTTGGTATTTTGTTTTTGGGAAAATCATAAAAACCTTATAACTTCGAACAAAATTTATCAAATCAACCTTTACATGTCATATTAACTGATAAAATTAGTTTAATTCCTCAAAATTCTCAAATTATATTTATTTGGATATTTATAATATCAATTATTTTAATCGTTCGTTAATAAGGTAATTACTGCATCATCATTATGTCATAAATAAATTAAATTATTTAATTTATAAAAATTATAAATAAAATACCATTATGTAGGAAATATTTTTATATTTTTAATGAATATTTATAGTTGAATCTATCTTATTTATAACCCTATATTAAAATTTTTTAGTTATGAAAACTTGAATTTAACACTTTTAACTCTTCTTTAAATTAAATAATAATAAATATCCTAATCTAATCCAAGTGGACATAAAGGGTAAAATTTTATTCTTAAGGTTGTTTTTGGTCGAATTACACTTATCCAATAGAATTAGGACATGTTTTAGGGTAATAATAATATCATTTTTAACATTAATTACCCTGTTTACTTTTAACCGTGGTAAATAAAAGTGGAAAGTTACTATTCACAAAAAAAATTATTTTTATCTTATTGAATCACATTTTACATACTAATGTCAATCGTGTCTCTCAGATTTTAAAAATTCAATTCATAAAAGCGGTAAAATTAAGTTTTATGCAAATTTGCAAATGCTCCTAGGAGGTGGGTAAATGATGGTAAAAAGTTCAATAAATTTTGTATATATCTAAACTTATTATAAAATGACTCCAATGAATTGAATTGAACTTATATAGGTATTATGTATCTATTTTAACCTCAAATAAATTAAATAAAATAAATAATTATTTAAATAAAAAGTTGGTTTTAAACAATAACTCAATGTTTTTCACTATTCATCAAAAATTGAATGTTTTCAGAAAAATAAAAAAAATTCACCGTAAGATAATTTTGATATTATGAATTCCAAAAGGAAGTCTATTTTACCAAATTAAGAACATAGAAGTTTCATTTAATAATTCAAAATTATTTCCCGTTGTCAAAACCAAAAAGCGGGTTTAAAAAAAAAGTAAAACCTATCAAAAGATTGACATGTGTTTATGTAAAATTTAAATGTGAAATTACTTATAATGAACAAAATTATATTAAATGATAAAAATATAATATAATTATACTTTAAAACCATTAAAATGTATAATTTAATACTATAAATTATTTTTATTAAAAAAGTTGTTTTCAATTAAAATTTTGTATTTTTCACTATTCACCAAAATATGAAAGTTATCAGAAAAACAACAAAAATTTATCGAAACTAAATTTTTATGTCCTTATTCTAAAGAAGAAGTATATTTTTTCAAATTTAATATATAAAAGTGTCAAATATTGGATTTCAAAAAGGTTCTCCGTTAAAAGGCTGTAAAATTGCATTTTAAAAAAAATACTTCATTTATCTGAAAAAAATGTATTTGTTCTTACATTAGGTATAATAAACTCATAATATGGATTCTAAAATTATAAGTATTATATAAAATTTAAAATTCAGTTAATACTATTCATAACCGCTTTTGAATGGCTAGTTTGGTAAGTCATGGTGTGCTCGAACTCGTTTTTGCGTGTATCATAAGCTATTGAATTACTTTAATGAGATATTGTACTATGGAATATTGGGGTGTTACAAAAAATAATTATAATAAACAAAATAAATGTCTAATAGGTTATTAATTATGTTATTAATAAGTCTAATTTCATATTCCATGACCTTTAGTTCAAGAGGGGAACACATTCGGACTTTAAGTAAGGGTTTTTCCACCCGAACCTCCATTTTCACTCTGGTTACATTAATTGTCTAATTACCTCAATTAGATTCTTGTGTATTATTATTTAATACATATAAATTATGTTTGAGTGTACTTTATTTGTTAACCAACCAAAATCACTCCTTATTTTACGTATAGTTACATTTTTTAAAAGGAACTTTCATAATTGTTTCTGACATACAAGACTGATTCAAGGGAATTTCTCAAATTCATAAATATTTTCAAGGGAAATATATAATTTATTTTTTGAAAACATTATCTTTATAAAATCACTCATTTTATTATGAAAATACTATCTTACATAACATCTTGTTTATAAAAAGATTTTTCGAAAAGAACTCTTCTTTTCAAAGTAAAAGAGTATTTACCTCAAGAATTACTCCTAGATTTTATAAGAGTATCTTCATCTATTTCAACAATCTTGTTGATTATTATGTATTATTGGGACTAATAATTAATGGATTCATCTAATATATTTAATTTAATTGTTTATGATTATTTTGGTTGTGTATGTGCTATCTTAAAACCATTCACCAATTTACTCTGAATGATTAGTGTTTATGCTTAATATTCAGGGAAAGTTATTTAAATTTCATATATTAGTTTCAATATGAATGTATATGTTGTTTATATTTACCCTCATTTATATGAGGAATGCATTGGACATATAAAGTGTTGGGTTGGGCCCGCTATATCCCCTCGGTGCATCGGTAGGTCTCATAAGACAAACTACGGTCTTGGCCCAAGGCCTTGACAAAATGATTATTTATTATCTTAGAATGAGGCATTGATGGTATAGTGATGATGTACCACATTATGCATTACCTCATTATGAATATATTATTGATGGTTCATGTGGTTAATTGACTACTAAAATAACCATGATTGTGTTTTATTATGGCATTATTTACTCATCTCTTATTCCTACCATAATGTGTTCAAGTTTATTATTTGTTAAAGGAATATGTTTTTAGTTATTCAATATGCCTAATGTTTATATATCTTCCACCATATTGGTTAACTTTATTGAGAAATTGATCTAACCCCTTTCTTATGTTTCATTTTATCAATACATGAAGAATTTTATTATGAATGACATGCTGAAAAGACCTAGAAGTTATGGATGTTGTCAAAGGAGTTTCTATGTTGTTTTTATTTTCATATTGAAATGTTGAACTTATGTATGTATATTTTTTTCAGTAATACTAAACTAGTCGATCCTTCAGGATGAATATTCTTTTTTTATATTCCAATATAATTAAATATGGAACCGAATCTGGGTAACTCGAGTCTGGTCCTTACATTATTCTTTCATAGTGTTGAGTATACTGACTTGTATATTTTACCTTCCACTATTTTTTGAAAAAAAATACCCTCTTGTTTCTTGTATGATTCCAGGAGATTGTCTCAAACCCAAGGTTATTTTGAACTCCCTCAGTCTATGTTGATGTTAGATTGGGTATCAACATACCTTGGTATCTATGTTGGTTCCTGAAAAATTTGTTTTATAAGTATAGGTTAAGCATCTTTCCTTGATGTCAGTATGTAATTTGGGACATATTGATGGGACTTATGAGGTAGGTTTGAGTGAGTGCCTAGCCATCTCTTATTGTAACAAGCCAGAAGTCCCTATGAGAGTTTGGGAAAAGTATCTTTTAGGAATTTCTTTTATTTGATTCTAATATTTTCCTATCCTTTGTTCTGAGTAAGTTTAAATTCCAATATTAAATTTCAGCTCAATGGAATTGATATTCCTATGTCTTTGATCTATTTACCCTTTCTAATGTCTTTAGTTTTGTATGCTGATATTATTCTGAATCATGCCACCGATAAGAAATATGAATATTCCTTGGAAGAATCTTCTTTTTAACCACAGTCATAAAATGCTCTCACAGACTAGAATCTTGTCAAAATAGTGGTACGTGTTGTCCAAGCCCTAGGAAAAGTACCTACAATCATCCATGTTTAGTATTTGATAGTAGAACCTCCGTGTTATAAATCTATTGATAATTATCAAGATATTCATCCCTAAAATCCACCTACTTTAGAATGATCTAATGATCTACAAGTGGCTGAGGATAGGTTGGAGAAGATATAGCTTATTTTTGAGTTCTTTGAAACACGAAAATCTTTTAAGGTGACATATGTTACCATTAAGATCGAAGGGCCTAACATGATATGGTGGAACTTGATGGTGATTAAAAATAAGCATGAGGGTTAGGAGTGTAAGGACATTAAAGGTCTTTTAAATGATTGTTTATATCTATAATCTATGTTCTTGGAAAAATCTGTGGAGTTTCTCCACCACTATAGGGTGGCATAGTTGTGACTCAGTATGAAAACCGCTTTCCTAAACTTGTTCCATTTTCTTGTGAGGTGGTGACCAATGAGAAGATAATGGAATGTAGATTTTATATGGTTCTTTAATATAACATCTAATCTTAGGTTTTCTTACTATTGGTGACTTCTTATGGTGATGTGCAAGATACGACATTGATGGATGAGATTAACCTGGTGGGAAAGTCAGGGTTGACAGGAGTTCATTTTTCTCTAAATGGTAGTTTTACGAGTTCCTTAAAAGGAAATAGGAAGTGTGATGTGTCTCATGGAGGTTCAAGACATCAAGAATCTTTCATAACTACTAAACTCTCTGTAAGAGGCCCATTGACATGATGTTAGTGTGGAAAGGTTGGGAATTTGAGATGTATTTGTACTCAAGTACCAAAAATCTACATTCCTTATGGTCACTTAGAAAATCTACATAAGTTGTGTCACTTTTTGCCAGCTCAATGTAGTTTTATGGTCTCATCCACTTCTAAAAGTACTATAATGAGATCATATTCTTCAAGATCTAATGGATTTTATCTATAAGAATCTATAATGATGCTTCTTCATACTATGGAAGAGTCTCCAGAAGAAGTTGATTAAGGTCCAATGACTGTGAGAGGTTACATCACTATAACTTCATATTCAGTGGATTATTTATTTGATACTGTAAAATTTTTATTTTTTATATAAACATATATCATGGAACTTCAAAATCTTCATATGGATATTTTTTTCTTGTGTGATGGATATTACTACACCCCTATGAATGAAGAGAGAGCAAGGTCTTCATTGTCGTGCTTATGTTTTATCTTTATCAAAGATTATTCTTACCTTACATTTCATGGTTATTGATATGAAAACTCTTGAAATCATTTCAGGATGGATTATATGATTATTCATAAGGCCTGAATTGACTATTATCTTCAGTGATTCTCCTTTACTACACCAAATAGGGTGTTCCGTGTCTTTTATGGACAATGGATCCCAAGGTCAGGTAGAGCCATGCCTTCTTTTCTAGAGTTTGTTTGGGTAATATCTGTATTCTATTTTTAATTGGTTAGATAATCTTGGATTATTGATCTACCTCTAGTAATCATTTGGTTTTACAATTTTTTTCCTTCTGATTTCTCGGTTCTCCTATAATATCCCATGTTTTGGACCTGGTAAAATTTCTAAGAGAATTTGAAATTTTATCAATTGGTGGATTGGTCATTCATTTAGATGAGTATAATAACATAATTCCAAGAGTTGGAACACTTAAATGTGTTGTTTTTATATATTTTTAAAGGAACAATAGGTGTCCTAAGTGTTTTTTTAGTTTCTAGATCATTAGAATTTGAAAGATTAATTTCGAGAGAAGTTAGAAGAGGTGCACAGTTTTCCTGAAACCATGTGGTCCACCATGAGAAAATGTATGACCTATTCAGAGAGTCTGAGGGTGTTTCTTGATTTGGTTTAACTATGTTTAGCAGGAAACATGAACATGCCACTATTTTAGATATATTCACAGAGGATAAATTCAACTTTTTCACATGGTTTCTCAAACTATGTGAGCCTCCTGCACAGGTAGTAGCCCATACACGGTTGGCGCAAGATTTGGCCAACCGTGTAGCCAAAACATAAACATATTTTAAATGGGTGAATTTACCATTTCTCCCCTATAACTATTAATTTATTACCCTCTATTTTTTTATCATCCACACATATAGTAGAGAGCTACTCAAGAACCTCATCCTCTCCTCTCCTAAGCATGGAGAGATATCCTCTGTCTAGGGACTGTTTTGAGTTTCATTCATCATGTTGGAAGGATAAAAGTGAGTATATGAATCCTACTTCATCATTTATCAATTTCTTTTTACATCTCCCACACTATATTTGTTCGAGATAATTCTCCCTATTTTTGGGGAATTTGATGATTTGTTCAATTTCTCTCAAACCGGATCGATTCAAGCCTCAATATTGGATGAGTGGACCATCTTAAGAATGAGGTAGGTGGTATATAATATCTCCCTTAAAGATTAATCATTTTATAAAGTACACCATCATTCCACACATCATATTATCCATGAGATTCCATTTAAAATTTTAATTAGTTATTTTAGATTTAGTGCCGTAATTTATATTTCCTTTTTGCTTAGAATTAATATGTTGGTGGTTGTTCACCTCAACCCAAACCACCCACTTGGGAAAGTTGTTTATATTCCTTGACCCTTATGCCTCCTAATATAATTAATCTACCCTATTTGTGTGTTTTTAGATACTCTTGATTATAATTCATTTTTTATAATTAATTATTTTCAAGTTAAGTTGATTGATCCCTATTTTAAGGGAAAACCTAAATGAGTCAAATGAGATTTATATGATATAATTTCCCCCATTCATAATAAAACCATCATTGAGGTGTGTTGTATTCCTTTATGAAATGGGGAAATTTAATGGGATAATTGAACTGAATAATGTACATGTACCTCATTCACTATACATGGTTTATGATAGTGCCATGTTTATGATATAGCCTACTTAATTATTTTGTACTGATATGTGATGTGGAATGATTATCGATTTTTACTTCTTTTTTGTTTATAATTGTATTGTATTAATGACTTGGATGAACAAATAGGCTACTAATAAACATAAAATGAATTATACTAAAATGGATCCCCTGTGTCTTAGGCAATGTTAGTTTCCACATTATGAAATGTTGGGGTAAGGGTTCATAGGGAAAGTATAATTACCTTAAATTTTATTATGACTAGAGGGACCTTGGTTAGTGTTGTTGAGAATTACATCTAACACCCCTAGGACAAGTTTGTTGGGTATGGTGTCTCACATAAATTGGGTGGTTGGATATGACATCTCATTCCCCCTTGATTAGGATGTTAAGAACGGAGGTTACATATTTGAGTAGCATGATGGACATGGATTTGGTATCCTAATTTTAGATGAATGATCATATAACCCATTGATTATAAGAACTTTATTTTATTCATTTCACTTAAGACTCTTGGATGGTTCATCCCTCAATTATTATTGAGATATTTGGGGAATTAAGTCCCTCATAGAGTATGAAACTCTTCAGATTATACATGGGTGATGGAGTCGCATCTCTAGTCCTGCAAGTACTATGCATGTATTTATATTATTACCATTTTTATTTGGATGCATGGGATCTAAGATATAGGTCTATATCCAATAAAGTTATATCTTTGTAGAAAAATAATGTATGAAAATATATATGTGTCATCATATGGTCAGAGACATTCTTGTTTAGGCCGAAGTAGGTATGGTTGGCCAGGTGTCCCTTTTGAACCTAAGACTACTTGTTTACTTTTATTTATTTAATTCTTTATTTATATATATATACACTACTTTATTTTATATTCATAAACAAATTTATTTTTTAGACACCATTGGTGGTGGCCAACTAAGTTTATCTCACACCTTGTTTGAGACACCATTGCACTGGGGTGCCAAAACAGACCACATGGTTACAAGATCAGTTCCATTGAATTATTCTTGAACTATTATTTTATATATGGGGTCTTATAATCATAGGACTAGTTTGGAGATCAGGGCTCTCATGGAGTTATCCCTTTGGGACTTTGTTCATTTTGTTATACATGTACTATTCTATATTGTATTTCATTATATATGTTTACTAATTTAGATTATGTATCCTCATCTGGACATGCTTGAATAGTTGTATATGTGGAATTATCCATATTATCAGTTATTATTGTATTCTGATGCTCCATATTTTACTTATACTGATTTTGAATTTGATTGATTTATTTATTACTATATCATCATGTTTCTATGATAATAATGGTATAGTCTTCCCATGTTACCACCATTAGACCCTCACTATTAGTTGGAAGCCTCTGGAACATGGGGAGGTGCGCTTGAGGCTATGTGACCGACTTACTCAGGGAACTATTTTTGTGGCCCTTAGTTTGGGATGTTACAAAGTTGTATCAAGGGTGTTTTTTCCAATTGTATTACTATTTGGGCTGCTATACATGAGACTAGGAATGTTTTGGCAATTGGAAAATATCCATGTCTGTGAGAGATCAACCCATGTACAAATAAAAGACCATGTGTTTAGGGATATGATTATTTTTCATGTTGTTCATCTTTACATTTGATTATGTTTTCACCTTGAGTGGATGGTGTACTTTCTGTGTTACTGATTTATGAGGTTTATAGTATTTTACCCTTAGATCGGTATGGTAAAGAAGTAACATTGCATACATCATTATAACATCCCGACATAACCCTCCACCCCTCAATCTCACTCAAGTATAGATGGAATGTTACATATACTTAAATTCATCCCTTGATTACCAAATATTAAAAATAAATATTGAGGGATAAATAAATACTATTGGGGGATGGTGTTAACTATATTTACCCACACTCTTCATTATGATACTTTACTAAAATTTCAGCATGATTTATTCATATATTGGACATATCTAACTTGTAAGACAAATGAAACAACATGTAATAGAAATAAAAACATATTATGAATGATATAAGAATTTCAAAACATGAAATTCTATAAAACATGCTATAAAAAATGTAAAAGGAATGCATAATTCTTATAAAGGGTGATAAGTTTAAAAAATGAATAACCCTATGATAGAGCATCTGAATAACTCCATGTCACCACAAAACTCTAAAATCCAACTAATAATTCATAATCTGATCCTTCCCCATATCTCATCCATCGTGGCTATATTTAATTTATAAGGAAGAAATACATCATGTCTTTACCTCTATCATCCCATAAATGATATATATATATCCACCAAGTTTAGTGAGTATAGGGTGAGTACATGACCCAATTAGATACTATCAAGACTTCCCATGCACCCCTTGAATATGAAAATCATGAAATATTTAAATATAATATAAAGAAATGAATTGATTCAATGAAGATTTATAAAAACAAGTAATGAACTTGTCAATTCCACCATGACTAATATTTATAATAAAACATAACCAAACACATTAAAGTTTATATCCATTCAAAATCCAATCACCCACACACATATTATATCAATAAAATTCTGAGGTATACCTTGGATCATGATTAAGAAACAATGAGTAAACCCTACTATTGAGTATATCAATTACTCTAAGACATCCTTTTTTCTTGATAAGGACCCTACACTAAAGTACATATTTCCATCACACTTTTCAAGCCTGATATTCTATCCAAACTTAATTGAACATTTAAAACTCACATCTAATCCCTCATACAAAAAAATAATATTAATAATAATAAACACATAAATATCACAAAATAATTTTTAAAACATTATAAAATCCACACATCAAAAATTTCCAAACTTTTCTATAAAATTCACACGCACAAAAAATATACACCAATTCCATTTTCACTAATTTCACTCATACCAAAATCCCATATTCCCATAACACAATTAGAATAATAATTAAATAATTTTAAATATATAAAACAATATAATAAAAAACACTATCTATTCTCAAATTATATGGAAAAATCTTTCATATAGGATAAAAACTCAATCTAGTGAAAAAATAAAATCATGACACTAAACTAGAGATTTAAGATCAGTCTAACATTACCAAACACATATAAATAAAAAAAATTATAATTTAAAAAAACAAGAAATTTTACAAAACACCTCTCTTATAGGGTTCTACTAAAGAAGAAACAAGAATATAGGGAAAAGTGGAAGATCCATAATGGCTTACCTTAAATCTAACTCCCCAAAAATTTTATATTCAAGAAAACCAAGATATAAGGGAATAAATATACTAAAATTACCCAAGACCACCTTAGGCTAAGATCCCATGTGTGAGAGATGAATAATGGTAATAAAATAAGAATAATATATAATTTTCAAGGGACTTTTTATGATGCTACACTATATAACTACATGGTCCATTAACTTTTCACCTTCAAGTGAATCCCTCTAAAATTATCCAGAACCCCATAATTTGACCCTTTAACCCCATAATATTCTACAAAAATCAAATAATAAGTTCTTATTTCACAAAATAGGACCTACAATACTCTTTATCATTTTACTTCTTATCCTAATAATGTTATAAAACATCACTGTTGGTAAAAATCATTAACCATCATTGAAACATCAATGATTCTTACTACCATTTATCCTCTTACACAATATTATTCGACAAAATCTTTCATACTAGTTGAATAGTATGCCTATGCTATATATTATCTTATCATTAAAAAATACAAATATTTTCCCAAACCAAGGTCTCATCCAGCTCATTCTCTACCAAATCCCAAATTATAACGTGTAAGGGGTCCAAAAAGTATATTAATAACTTTGAGATGTGAAATAAATCATATATAGTGTTATAATAAAGAGTTAATATGAACTAGTTTGTGAAATTACTAATATTCTCAAATACCTGGAATCATCCCATATATTTGGGTAATAACTTTCCCTATTTACCAATCTATTGGTGTCCTATCCTAGGAAACACTCGACGGAATACGTGATCCCCTATATAAAACTCCAAATCCAATTTATAAATATTGACATAACAATTTTTATTACTCTATTCCATTTTAATATTCTTCTTAATAAATTGAGTCTGTTTTAAGTAATCTCTTATTCCATATTTTGTACAACTATGTAAACTTCACATGCATTCTGTTAACATAGATAATAATGACATGGCCTCCCATAGAATTACTTAAATAGAGCCAGAAAAATATTTCATTAATGACTATTATTATACAAGAATTATAAAAATGATGTATAATCCTCTCATGAGATACAAAAATGAATGAAATATATTTTTACCAAGTCCTATAATATACGAATTATCCACTTATACTGACTATCTATATAAGGACATTATAAAATTATAAAGTTCAATTGTTTATCAATTTATTACTATAAATATTTCCAAAATATTAAATTGAACATAAGATTTATTTCTAAACTGATCAATATTTATACACTATAATGTTTAACCACTTCCCACTTTTATAAATTTTCTAATTACTCTATTGAATTTGTATCCCAAATCTATATGATTTGATCCAATTTGGTTAGTAAATATAAAACTCCCAAAATGGTATCATTCTTTCTCAAGGTCAATTATAAAATATATAGTGAAATATAAAAGAATTTGGTCCCACTAATAAACTATAATATGAAATGGTTTCAATATTCCAACTGTGAATTTATATTTTTCATTCTCCTATAAACAATCCATACATCTTGTAATATAACTAAAAACATTTATCTTTACACCCAATTACCAAAACTATCACTTGATGTCCTTGTAAAATTTTTACCCCTTGAATGAAGCACAAATATAGAATAATTGTACACTTTCAACACTTCCTTTATGGTTGAGAAATTAATACCCAAGTGGGCCTAAAATGAAAATGTAAAATCATATTTTTATGACTATACATTTAGGGTATACTCACTATTTAGGGAATCCCTCATATAAATCCATCACGAATAATAAAATTTGGCTTACCTCAACCAATTAACCAAGTTTGGATTAATAATAATGCTGAATAACAACTTATTCTCACCATTATTAGAAATACCTAACAACATATTCATAAATATTCTCATAAATTACTACTCATCCTTAAATTCTAAAACCAAATCACATTTTATGATTAATGAACTAGCTATCATATTTAATTTTCTAGGTGTATATACTCGCTCAATATCAAAAAACAATAAATTCTCTATCTATCATAAATTTATAAAATTTAGATTAGATTTTGAGAAGATATACTATAAAATATTATGACATGTACACACTATGAACATAGTATAATCATTAACTTGGTATAGAAAACTAGATACAAGATTAAAGGAGGGATATGGAACCAACCATCAACTTGTGTAGCTCTATATAAGGGCACTTCAAGCTACATGAAACATCTGGTGGTGAGATGATGTAGGCTTGAAGAGATGATAGAGGGGACTGCTATAGTGTAGTTAAATCATAAAGATATAATTTCTAATGACCCTAGACTTTTGGGGCATATAGATTAGGCTTTATGCCCCTAAGACTTTAGGCCATGTAGGGGTTCCCTCTAAACTCAGATAAAAATAAGTATTATTTGGTAATAAAAAATATGGAATTTGAGCTTTTTTACCCTATGAAATGTTCACCAAAAAAATAACAGATCTATATTTTAATCACATGAATGACTAATACATGTTCTAGTCCATGTGTTGGGAAATTCCTATCTTGAACACTCAACTAACAAGATTCATATTAAACAATATAATTCACCACGAATTATCACACATGCATGTCCAGTTCTTAACACACTATAATATATTAAATATCTATGACCTGGATCTTTAATGATGAAAATATATGCCAATATCTACGTGAATTTTAACTCCATTAAATAGATATATCATTATATAATTTATAATAATGGTAGATCCTTTTTTATCAAATCCATCATCAATAAAGATAAGTGTAATAAATCCAAGAAAAAACTTCAATAATAGTCAACTAATACAAAAAGAACTCTATACCTCAAGCACAGTCATTAGTAATTTCTATGATACAAGTACTTATATTCTCTCCAGTTCCATTTAGATTCCTTTTATCCTAAAATTAAATTCCTAATAAATTTAATCATTTGACTCAAAAATTGTATATTTTAATAATTTTTCATTTTAATAGTTCTCCTTTGGTATGTTGCATACAATATGCAAATGTAACTCATGGTCTTCTTGTGATCATGAATACTCCAATATATCATTATTAAATACAAAGAAAAATGATTCAAGATATTAACAAAATATGTGATCTATAAATTCTAAGAAAAAATATAGAGTTTTAGTAGGACTAAATTAAATAACCAAATACACATAGTAACTTATCCTCTCTTGAAAATTTATTTTTAACATGTAATATTTCTTCACTGTGAGTTAATTTAACCTAAAACTAAATTATATTATTTAGAACCATTTGGTACACTTAAATTGATAAAAAAAGTCATCAAATTTTTAATACCCGAATTCCCCATGGCCACTTGACTAGTTCCCAAACTGATGGTTCACCATAAGACCTTAGGCACACCCTTTCATATGCCAAAGAACTTCGAATAGTAGTGAGGGTCTATGAGGTGACAGTGGGGAGACTATACCTTTTAGAGTTAATAATAATAATAATAATAATAATAATAATAAATAAATATAGTAATAAACTAAAATAATATTCAACACCAAGTCCAAATCGACATACAACCATTTTGGTAAACATTTAACATACTATGTTGTCATAAGAAAAAAAGATCTTCCATTGTATAATGATATATTTACATATAAAAATCAACCAAAATAAACCATCAATTTGATACCAAGGAACCACCCAATCCATCTGAAAGAATTCATTTAGTTGTGCATCATTTTTAAATCTCTTTCCACTAGGTTCTAGATATCTAATTTTTGGCCTTTCTAATACCTGAAACCAAAATGTTTGTATGAATATTGGAGGGAACATTATGAGTGTGAGTATGAAATCACTAGGCCACAACCAATGATGTACCTAGATTATATCCATTTATATACCAGTGTATAATAAACATAAATAAATATAAATCAATAATTCATAACATATCTGACTCCACCCATGCTCATCAAGATTTGACATGCCTTTACCTACCTTGACCAATATCGAAGTAGAATGATATTTATATAGTCTTTTATATATGAAGAACACTACACCTTCTAAATAAGTCCATTATACATGGAATCACATGCCAACATAGCCATTCTTCTCTCATGATCATCCTGATGCCCCAAAGACACATCCATAAGTTATATTACAAGTTCAAATGACTTCCATATGCTTTAACACAACCAAAAAAGTATCCTAAAAATCCCAAGGCATGATTATTCCTATACTTCCAAGTCCTAGACCAATTACCTTTCCATAAATAGTGATAAGAAACCACCATGTGGTGGTATAAATATCACCAATTCTGGTCTTATATAGTAATAATATACTTCAAACCAATGGTCAACACTATCCCAAAAGACACATAATCTAGGGAGGCCTCCAACCACAAAGAGTGGCCAACACCACCTTATGGGTCATACTGTACGTGCTTATGACTCTAAATTCGATGTTGAATAAAAAATGAGTAGTGATCATCAATATCCTAGGCATAGCTTTGGAAAACCACTATCACCACCTATGAACCATGTTGCATAACTACAGAAAAGGTCAACACCACCCACTTTATCCTAGTGAACCACATCACCTAAACATGGTAATGGAAAACACCATTTTATATCTAGGTTAACCATTTCACCTCACTTATGGTGATTCACATCACCCATATACACAAAATAAATACCCAACATGTTTTCACAAAACCATATCATCTCCAGCATCATGAAAAAAATTTACATAACTATAGTAATCATTCCCAACAAACCAAAGATCCACATATCTCACCTTTCATTCAATACCATGATCAAAAACACCATTTACACACAATACTACCCTTAAGTATCTCGTTAGAATAATAAAAACTCTAACCATTTTATAATTGGTTTTACCAAGACCACCCCATAGATGCTCATTTACCATGCATCTCATAATAAAAATATAATTTAGGAATAATCTAGGAACCCCCTTCCATGTTTTTTATGAAATTACACATTAAGAATAAAAATATAGATCAATTTTAATCAAAATATTTACCTATAGATGATAAAATACCAAAAATTAGGGGTTTTAAGTAATTTATAATGAAATAGAAAGAAATTTCAATATTATTCACACATGGATAGTAGGACCTAACATCAAATTTCTCTACTTTATAATGCATGATATTCCAACTATAAATGATTTATATATCACATGGAGAATAAGAGAGTGTTGATAGACCTATTTGAATGATTCCATCCCCGAAATTAGGGTTTTTGACAATTTTTGGACAAATAATTACGTTCATAGTTAGAATTATGAATTATTACATTCTTGTTTATAATTTAGAATTATTAATTTTCATAAGTTTTAATTTTCATAGTAATAATTTTTAAGACTTTATTTCATAGTAAAACTCCTAATGTCTTATTTTCTAGAAGTATTTCTTTCAAGAAGTCGTATTATGAATAGTAATTTCATAAAAAAGTCTTAATCAATGAAGTTATACTCAATGAAGTCTTACTAAATCAAAGTACTACTCAATATATTCATACATTCATAGTAATACTTCCATAAAAGTCATACTATGATAAGTGATTCTAGAACAAAGCCTTACTAAAATAAGTCATACTCAATGATTTATTACTAAATAAAATTCTTACCCAATGAAGTTATACTATTTTATTAATAAATTCCCAAAATTTCTACTATAAATAGTGATTCTAGAAAAATTATTACTAAATCAAATAAAGACTTTATAAATACATCAAATTCTTACTAAATCGCTAAAGTATTACTATCTAGTCTTATCCAAATTTTTGAAAATTATCTATAATCCCCAAGACCCCCAAAATTTTTAAAATTTATTTTCAAGCCTTAAAAACATCTACAAACCATTATATAAACATAAATTCTAGGTAAAAAACCTAAAACAACATTTATAAAATTAACCACTTGAGCTCGGGCTTACTCCCATGGCCCAAATTGACTATCACTCCCAAATACCAAGATCTTTACAAATTATATGAAGATAATATTTTTTCTTCAAAGTAAATAGATTTGGATTTATATAATATATATATATATATATATATATATATATATAAGTTCATTGTTTTATTCAGTTTCATTATTAAAATAATCAAATTAGGCAATGGTGTGGTGACTGGCCTAAAAAATACTTTACTATCTATGTCCTTAAACCAAAATTAAAACCCCATTAATTTATTTATGACCATTTAATAGGAAGTGGGGTACATTGGACTCATCACTAGTAACTAAATAATTAAAATATTTACTACAAGATTTATTGGAAGTATTGATAAATCACATAGGAATACATTTTAACAAAAATGGATTAATTTTCAAATTACAACCCACCCAATGAATTCAGTTTCATAGAACATCAACACATCTAGTTGGAATGATATACTCACCATTTTTTGTTGTTCCTTATCTATATGTGTTTAAACATTATTCTCCCTTGAATGTATACATATCACCCTCTTGATTTTTGAACACCTCCTTGAAACTATAAAATTTAATGTGAGTGTCATATATAATCAATTAATCCATGGATATAATGATATCAATATCTTGGGTAGGTATTCTAATGAAATCACAATAACCAAGAACTTCAGTCTACTAGATGCGCAGACACACTAGAAACACTACGCAGTGGAATCAAATTTCTAGAAGTTCCCATGATCTTATTGCACTAGAATATAAGAATAAAATTAACCCCACTCATTTCATTTAGTCAAAACTATTATAAGAACTATCATAAAAACATTAAAGTAACATAAAAAGTAATATTAAAGTAAAAAATAGATTCACAAACATTACAGGGTTTGTAATTTTAGTCCCTTATCCACTTGAGAGCACTACTAAGTCCTATTACTTGAAATTAATAGGGATTAATATTCTCAATTAATAATTTTTAATATCTAAATAGTTGATCCAAATTACTAGTATATAATATTTAGTGTAGTTTATCCCACCCAAATTTTGTTGAAGTGTTCAACTACTTGAATAGCTTTGACCGCCATATGAAATTTATGGAGAACATTCCCCTATAACCAGTAAACTCTAATTACTTATAGAATCCACTTCCTAAAATATTGAATCTGGTAAAATATAACTTGGAATCATCATGAAAACATAATAAGTTATGTTATTTTGATTATAATTCCACTACTACAAGAGTTCACTATTAATAGTTTCATAACATCAATGCCAAAGTTTTTTTCTATGAACTCTTCTGATGGTATATTTAATCAGGACATGATACAAAATTAATTTCCTAATAATTTACACATAAATTAAATTTTAAATAACATCCTATAAACTATAAATCACTTTAGAAGTGCCCATAAAACATCCTTCCTTCTTCAATATTCATGAAGTGGTATCTATTACCTTCCATTCAACCGAGTCCAACTGAGGAAAAATTTCGCCACAATATTCCATGGACTAACACCTTCACAAACATGTTATAATGATTTTACTTCTCTACTATTTTTTTAAAATACAAACATTATATTCCTATATATTCTAGATGAAATTTAATCTCAAAAAAATAGTTTAGTTCTTGTAAAAGACACCATATTCGAGGAAAGGTGAATTGTACATCAACTTTCGCATAATGAAATTCCTCCTTATGAACTTTATATAAGCTCTTTTAGTTAAATCATTAAAAAAATTAACTACTTTACAAATTCTACAGGTGCTATGAATTATAATTCAGTTTTTTAAGGTAACCCAAGATGAAGTTGCAACATCCAACTGGTCATAATTACTCCAAAGGTAAATATAAAACCAATTGTGCTCTTATGGGTTTCTTGGTCCCTAGAAAATTCTACATATATGAATCCTTGCAACAGATCATCCTCCCCAAAATATGGAATAAAATATTTTGATCCTTTAAAGTGTCCAATGATCCACTTCAGGGATTCTAAGTTCTCCCTTTTTGGGTTTAATATAAAACAACTTAACACAAACTAGAAAGAAATGTGCATCTATATAATAAACATTGCCTACATCAAATTTCAGATAGTTGATACAAATGGTTTTTTTGAAATTTAACATGATTCATCTTCTATTTTTAGTGTATTATATTTAGATAAACATAAGTTTTTGGATATATGGTTCAAGAAATGATTATATTAAGAAATACAAAACATTTAAATTATCTATTGGATATAGTTCTTCTGTTATAACATTAGTGTTATGAATTTTCTATCCCTCTATCCTCATCCACTATATTTTTTTAGATTGACCAAGATCTTTTATTTTTCATCTTCCAGAAAACTTATTCTTCTCCTCCTAAATCTATGAAACCTTTTGATATATAAGAGTTATGTTTTAAGTCCCATAATTCAATAACTTATGATAATAAAAATGATTATAATTGATTTACATGAAACCTTATTAAATAATAAACATATTAAACTTCTAGTTACACTATCAAGGTGCTTGTTTCTTGTCAAAGAGGGTTTTCTTCAACTTAAAAAAAAGTTCTCATTATGATGATCATTAAAACCCTTCAGTTGCTTTGTGTAAATTTCTTCCTCTATGTCACCATGAATTAAGGTAGTTTTTACATCCATTTTATCTAAGTGGAGATCACTAGAATCAACTAAACATAACACTAGAGGAATTATTATATGTTCGAAATCTAGTGAAATTTATTTTGTGTAGTTCAATCCTTTTTATTATTGGAAACCCTTTACCACTAGTTGTTCCTTATATCTTCTACTTATATCACCTTATTTATTAAAATATGAGACCAATTTTATCTTGAGTGTTCATTTCCATTCTAGTAATTCAATCATCTCCCAAGTTCCCTTGAACATTAATGAAGTTATTTGTTCATTCATTTTTTACTCCAACTATTCTAAGTGATTGAGTATCAACACTTCTACTGAGCCTTTCAGTTCTCTAATATCCATTAGAAGTAACACATTCATTTTAGATTTAAATATTTGGAATGGTCACCTAACTCTAGAAGATATTCTCAACTCAACATGAGATTCATCTCTTTTGGACACTTCTATTTATAATTCCTTATCTTTTAATGTAACATATTTAAATTTATCAACTTCTATAGATTTATCTTGGGCTTTGGTCAACCATAATAATTCTTTCACATATTTCACTGTCCTTACTTTTGGATAATCTATGTGGACATCATAACTCCAAGAAACATGTAATCTTCCAGTGGTTTCATCAATATGAACATAAACATTAGTAGTTTACTTATTTTCCAAAAAATCTGATTTAGTTAAGTTTTTATCCTTCCATAAGACCTTCTCATTGAATAAATTTTTTCTAATTTCGATGACAAGGAACTTTTTATTATATCATAATAAAAAACCAAAGGATTCATTTATATATCCAACAAGGAAACACACATTGGGTTTGGATTCCATTTTTTCTCTATCATTAGAATTTATATGAATATATACCAAACATCAAAATAATTTATGATATCCAGCTTCCACTAGCTTCCTAGACCATAAATCCTTCATTAGAATTTGACTCACAATATATGATGCACTTCTATTCCCTATGTATAAATCCATTTTGATTTCATCCACCTAAATGACCCTGGGAATTTCAGAATTAATTTTTATGCATCATTCCTTTTTATCCAGAGTTATGTTAATTATCTCTAATTCACTATTCTATTATGGTGTTATGGGTATGTTACTCTTCATCATGATCCCTTTATTCTAGTGTAAGTTATGGAGGTTTGTACCACTATACCCTCTAGCATTGTTAGATCTTAAACACTCTAACTTCTACACACTATCTCTTTCAACCATTTACTAAAAATGAACAAAGATACTAAATGAATTAGATTTATTCTTAATAAAATTATCCCATACCTTTCTCATGGAATCGTTACGGAATTTTATGAATTAAGTGATCACATATAAGACTGTACTAGACCTAGACCTTAAACATTTGAGAAAACTAGTTCAATATTTCATGCCCTGGGATTCCACCCATTGAAGTTGAATGATATAAAATTTTGTTTCCCCAACATGAAACTCTCATAAATTTGAATGTCTGTGTGCTCGAGATTCAAAATTCCACTCACTGGTAGACCATTATTATTCTTTTCATGAATATGACAAATCCAATAATGCTAAAATTCCATATCTTCTAATTTTTTTTCATTTCACTTATGTCAGATATTTTTTTTAGATATAGAATTCCATCCATTTCTCTTCATATACCCATAATATACTTATGAGTCAATTTCCAAACTCCATTGGAAAAATTAGTATCATACCCTTCTTAATTGAGTTTACTTATGAAAATTAGTTCCTTCTATAGCCCCAGGATGTTCCTAACTCCATTGAGTATCAATAATCCACTTATCTTTATCTGGATATTCAAATATATATTTCTTATGAATTATAAATCATTATTATTCACTATACACAAAATTTTAAAGATTAAAAATATATAATTGACCTTGTAACCATGTTTTTCCATTTAATTGGAAGATTCTATAGAGTTAACCACTCATTAAGACACTGAATAATTGATACAATGTAATAGATTAATTCCTTGTTCTATTAAATTAATGAAATTTATACTTTTGAAATATGACCCTTTAGTTACTTCTTTGTGACTTTTCAGTTCCTCTACAGATATCCACATTTACCACAATATTAGCAGTTGAGACCTAGGACAGTTGAAATTTCTTAACCCATATCTCTTTATTAATCTTTCAATCACCTATGACTTCCCATAAAAGTTGAAATTTCCCTTTATTTAATATTTCTGAAATTACTAGAAGGTTATTAAACTTCCCTTATCTTAATTTTTTTATTTAGGACTAAGATTTTGACATCTGAAAATACCAAGTTAGTTATTTCATAGGTGTTACTTTTTGATGAGACCATTTTTTCCTATGATTCTGGAAATGATGTTAATAAAATAATTTCTTACACATAATCTATGAATATTACCTTTATAGATTTAGAGTTTTTTTAGATCATGTTAAATTCGTTCAGATGATCTTCCACTATCCTAACTTTTGAAAATATCATACTGAAAAACCACAACATAAGGAATAATTTTTTATGTATTCTAGGTTTCTTTTGAATATACTCTTGGGATTCTATCATGCCATATGTTTTCTTCTTCTCTCAGATTTTGAAGGCTACAATATTGGTCTATATATCATTTCCAATGAAAGTTCTTGTTTTCTAACATTTCTCATTCAAATTTGTTCATCTTATATATATTAAATATACTTAATGAAACTTAAAAATAATTTTTAATGTCGTATTATTCCATTAATATCCTCAAAAATATGAAGTCATTTCCATTGAATGTATTAATATGATCCTTTTCTTATTCTACTGTCATATCTTCTGATGATAGTAATACAAGATTTTGTATATATAATAATGATGAAATAATGTGAATGATCCCTATTTTATTACTAAGTGTTCTATGAGAAAGTATTGTAAGCTCTGATACCACTTTTTTAGAATGGTAATTTGTTCAATCACCAAAATGGGGAACTTTAGTCCACCATAATATCACACACTCCAAAATGTATACATAGTGGAATTAAACCTATAGAACTTCCCACAATCTTAGTATACCTGAAAATAGGAAGAAAACATACTATAATCACTACACTAAATTGAAATTTGAACATACTCTTCTAAAATAATCATACAACAACATTCATTCAAAATAAAAAAATGTAATGTAATAAATAAGTGCATAGAGATTAAATGATTTAGAAGTTTATCCTTATGTTCATATAGAAAACAACCAAATATTTTTACCCATAATTTACTAGGATTACTATTATCAATAATAAAATTTATGATATCTAAATAGTTCATCCATATTTCAAGTATAGTACATTCTGTGTAAGTGGTACCACCCCTATTCTATATATTTTTTTAGTTGATTGGGTACGTTTCAACACTATCAAAAGTTTTATGAGAACCTTCCCTTACATCCGGAAACATATGATTTGTTGTAGATTACACCACCATAACTACTGAATTTAGTAAACTAAACCTCAGAATCATCATGTACACTTTAGAAGTTATACTCTTCCAATCAGACGTACCCCTCCACTAGAGTTTACTACTACTAATATCCTAAAATTAAGGATGAAGTATCTTCTGATGAACTCTCATGTTGGTAGATTAATCAAAACATGAAACATACATCATTCCTTTAAAAATATTTGCTAATGTCAATATCAATGAAGTCCCATAATCATTTGACACTACCTATCATATAGTACATGAATAAAATTTGAATCCTTGAATATTTTATTCTCCCAAATATGCTCAGATACACTTGACATATAAAATCATTTATAATGACAACACTAACTAATATATTACCCGTACCTCAGTAAATTAATGGGTAAAAATATAAAATAGTGTATGTATATCATAATAATTAAGTAATAAGATAATTATAATCATTTACGGTTTAATATCAATCTTAACTAAGTCATGTTCAATCATAAAAAACTGACCTGGTTTTTTCTTAGATTGGAGTTTTCCAAGATTAGAAGGTTCCTATT
This sequence comes from Viscum album, assembly GCA_963277665.1. Taxonomy (NCBI): domain Eukaryota; kingdom Viridiplantae; phylum Streptophyta; class Magnoliopsida; order Santalales; family Viscaceae; genus Viscum; species Viscum album. Next base: position 1,581,694,947 of record OY728141.1, on the reverse strand, counting down.
GTGTTACTAATTTTTTCATAGAACAATTATATGAAATTCATGACTGTTACTTTGATCTTGAATATTTACACTTAAAAACATAGGCATATGATTCATAATTTGGATATAAATATTAACCCATAGATATACATAGTGAATTCTTATAATAACATTTCCGGTTTTATAGATTTATACACAAATAAAAAGTGTGAGGCTATTATTGAAAATTTCTATTCAAATTTTCAAATAGAATATGATACATATATCAATATTGTATCTTATTTTAACTCATAAAAGATCAAATTGATGTGTCCTAGCCATAAAATCATCTAGTTCCATGAGAAAATTCACCACACATCTTCTTTCTACCCACTAATAAAACCATTGGATCCACTTAGATAAGTGAAGATTTTTTTTACCCAAAAGTTTTACCATAATATAATTTTTGGCCATAACTACCTTATTTACCATTTAAACACATGATTTAATGAAAAGTATCACCACCCAAGATCATATATCATGTCCCAATGCTGAAACAAACCTCTGAGCCATCAATGATTCACTAGTATCTACTTTCCATGAAAAGAAATCCAAACTCATAAACTGTGAAACAAACTACATTACCATCATATACCAGTTCTATAGTGACCTAGTATTTTTCATACATAGATATTACACCATTTTATATTAATATTCAATAAATTAGACAACACTCATCCAAGGATCATAATATTTTAGTGTCTTTAGAGACTAGGAACACAATCTTCTAATTTAGTGAAAGATCTTCATTATCTCACTTAAAAATATCCCGCCCTTTAGTAATCTTCAAAAACATACCCTACTTAAAACATTTATTCATAACCTAAGTAAAGTAAGAATTAGAAAGGGTGAAATGAGATGCTCAGTAAGGGTGAACAAGTGAAATACATAAACATAATGTGATCATAAGAGTGTGAGAACATGAGCATAAAATTTGAAAATAATAACCTGCATATCAAAGATCATATTCTTGAGTAATGTCATAAATATTGGAATTTCATAAGACATGTTCAATTACCCATAATTTTTAAAGGATAATTTCTTTATAAATAATTTTTTTATATTATATTATATAATTATTATATGTAAAGAGCACATAGGGAAACTGACAATAGTTTAATTCACTAACAAGGATCGTTACATTATTCATCTATGAAACCAATTAAAATTACAAGAATTTCAATTAGAAAAAAAATATAAAATAGAAAATATAAAATGGGAAAATATGGATTGCCCCAATCTGCTAGATTCATCACCCCCATAACCAACACTAGAGAAATAAAACAAATATTTGTAAAATAATAAAAATCCTAGAAAATGAAAATAGATATCCTTGGGTAGAATTATAGTGAATATTGAGAGAAATAATTATGTGTTATTTATAGGAGGTAATGTGCCTATTGGAATAGTAATGTGACCACTGAGAGTAGTAACCAGACCATTGGGAATAATAACATGGCCATTGGGAATAGTAAGTTAATTATTAGAATAATAATTTAACCTAAAAAATAATAAAGTGTGATATAAATAATATTTATCATTAGTCAAATAAGAAAATATAATAAATATAATGTTTAAAAAAATATCATGATTAAAAATTCAAATAAAACATAGGCACATTTTTAATAAACTGTAATTAAAAGTATTTCATAAAAATTATATTTTTAATTAAAAATTAAAATAACCTATGTTATAAATTTATTTTTGGAAAAAATTGATACCATTTTTGAAATTAGCGTGTTTAAATTATCCAAGTGTGATGTTTTTATAAGTTTCTAAAATACTTCAATTCTATGGTGAATAGTAAAAATATAGTTTTTTACGTAACCAGTGTATCTAAAATTACATGATTCATGTGTAATAATAACCTAGAAATATATCAAACTTCAGTTTCTACGAAAATATATTTATTTTCCTAAATTTTACATTAAAATAATATAAACTTAATTTATAGATCTAAAAATTACTTTCCAAAGTTTAAACTTTAAATTAATATATTAAAATAATATTTTCTCATTTTTTCCAAATTTCCTTTTAGATAAACAAATGAGTTCTAATTATAAAGTAATAAAAGTTTTAAAATCATATTATTTAATTTAAATATGGTTTATAATGTAAAAAATATTAAAATTAAATTTTTTTTCTTGTATATATAATTTTATTAAATATTTTATTCTAATAATACAACTCTCCTCCTGTATAAATAACCCCTCTCCCTCCCTTTGGAAATCCACTCCCCCTCACTTTAAAAAGACAATGATCTGCCATAATCCTCCCTCTAATACCCTTTTAAGTACTACGAACTTTATATAGTAAACCAACTCTAAAAATAAAGGGATTTCAAGTTTCATTCAAGAGAAGATACACAAAGGAAAGAGTAAGTTTCTATCAACTCTTCACTCTTTTTCTTCTTATCTTTCTTTTTTCCCAATTCCTTTAAAACCAATTTTTTTTAAATTAATTAGGTATTATTTTAATGCTATATTAGTTAAGTGAAAAAACTAGATGTATCAATATTATTACATATATAAATTTCAAACTTCCCTCTCCCACTCTTTTGACAATGTCGCGTCAACTGTCGGTTAATCACCAATGAGGACATTGACAATACTTTCATTGTAAAGAAACCTATGTATGGTTACAATAAATTATTTATGATATATATAGTAAAAAATTATGTGTTTTAAATATTCTATAATTAATTATACTAATGTACAAATTACCTCAAACAAAAATAGTGACATTGAAACAAAATGGGAACATTCAATGAAAACATGATATCAAAAAAATAATATTTATCAAAAACTATTATAAGTTATAATCCATTAATTATAATGACTAAATAGTAGAATAAATTAATATAATTAAATTATGGAAATATTTTTTAATAATCCTATGTTTATTATTCATGAGGTGAAAAAATTGTGAAATAAAACATGATTTATGTTAAGGTGATTCTCGAACCCAACTCCCTTTCTTTGGGTTATCCCTCCTTCATGTCTACTTCAGTATGGATTTTCCTATAATGTTTCTTAAATAAACTTTCTCCATTATTCCATTTTAATTTTTGTATATAAATGGCACCACCATTATTTATAATCCAAATGAAAATATTAAAAAAAGACTTTTCTTTACAAAACACATCTTTTACTCCTCTTAAGTTGATTATTATTCACTCAAGAATAGTGATGTTTATTCCAAATAAATTTTCTCTTATTAATTTTGGAACCCCAATTTTATTCATGAAATTATTCTTGACTATGAACTTATGAATCCCATTATTTTCTATGGCCTATTTCATGACTATGATTTTTATATGTTCTATGTGGCATGCAAGATAATGTATATATTATGATGTGATGGGCGGGACCAAAATTCTATAGACCTAAAATTCATTGGTTAAAGAGATATATCTCATGAGATAATGTTTAAATTCATGAATATGATTCTATATTTTTTCACAATGATGATGTTATTATTATACACATATGTTATACGTCAACATGATCGTAGCTTTGTTTATAACTATGGGTAGTATTTGACAACTATGATAAGATGTTTCATTTTTATGCATCGATAAATTCCATACTTTTTTCAAATGTATTTATAATGATTATGATGATGATATCATTCTTATGAAATATTTTTGCTAATGAATCTTTCCCATGTTTTATTGATTCATGTATCTTACTTCTTCTATATTGTCCTTCACTTATTGGGCTTTTGGCTCTCCCCTTTTTTGATGTATGTACTCAGGTGAATATATGTAATAAGGATAATATGATATTTTAAAATGATAAATAATAAAGTTATTAATATTTTTTTATTTTTTATGTATAATTGGTGTATGATCCTAATTATTCCACAATATTAAACCTCTTGTTCATTTAATGTATAACTATTATGTTGTTTATCTTTAAAATTATGTAATAGTAATATTTAAAAAAGTAGGGTTTCATTAAAATGAATCATAAGGAAATAAATGTGCATGATCCATGAGAGAATAACATTGGAATATGATATAAATTTTTGTCTTACACAAAAACATAGAAAATATTATGTCAAGGCTACCCACCAAGACATTCATAACATGTTAGGATTGGGCCAACCATCTATGTACCAGCTTTGATCATGGGATAACATATCATGTGCCCTCTTTTAGGTTTGGGATAACCACTTATATACCCTCATTCAGGCTTGGGAAAACCACTCATGTAACCTTTGAGCTCATATAACATTAAGAATTTCCCAATGTATTAGATGGAGATATAGATCTCACTAATCACATAATCCATAAATTTGTGTGCCAAATGATCATATAAAATTAATTATATTAGAACCAATTAAAATAAATGGTTTGTTATAAAACATTTCATATTATCATATCCCATAGAAAAAATATTAGTTTCATAAAAATTATATTATCATAAACATAAAACAATTCAGGGAAAGAATAACATTGGAATCCTTTGTAGGATCGAAATAACGACGTAGATGCTAAATATACAAGAGGGGGTGAATTGTAAACTTAAAAAATTTCCTTAAACAAGGAAAGATTTAATTTTAACAAGGTTAAACTAAGAAAATTCACAACACATCTAACACCAATGAAATATTGGGACAAAGTATGAAGTTATAAACTTCTAGTTCTATGCACTTGCTTAAATCTGGAATGTGATTCCAAAAAATAGGTTCCGGAAATATTTGTAACGTCCCAAGTAAGTAATGAATAATAGATATTTTTATCTATGTCTATTAATGAACCAGATAGTGTTTTAGAGGCTTAAAATGAAAATAAATCCAATCTTAAGCATGGAATACACAAATATTTTTAAAAGATTGTTTTACTGCCTTTTGATGGAAAACCATTTTTGAATCTATCTTTTGAAAATTTTATATACTATGTTTGTCAAAATAAACTTATTCTTTATGATTGGGACATAAAAATTTACTTTTTGTGAATTTTTGGTATTTTTCTGACAATGTTCATTTTTTAATGAATAGTGAAAAATACTGCATTTTACATCAAAACTGATTTTTAATATAATTTATTTATATGATTAGATTATCTTTTGAATTGGTTTTGAAGTGAAATTAGAATATATTTTTACCATTTAATCCAATGGTGGTCATTGGAATCAATTGCACTTTGAAATTGGACTTAAACTGGTGTCAATCTTTTGATACTTATTGTTTCATAAAAACACGCTATTTGTCATGACAACGGGAATTAATTATTAAATTAATTAATGTAACTTATATGATTTGAATTTTGTAAAATAGACTACATTTTTGAATTCAGAATATCAAATATATCTTAGGGTGAAGTTTTGGTATTTTTCTGAAAAACTTCAATTTTGATGAATAGTAAAATCACTAAGTGGTAGTTAAAGAAACTGATTTTTCGTTTAAATGAAATTTTACCACTTCTGTGTTTTGAATTTAAAAAATCTGACATACATGGTTTTCATTAAGAAGTAAAATGTGGTTTGATGAGATTAAAATAATTTTTTGGTGAATAGTAACTTTTATGTGTTTAATCGCGATTAGTGGTAATTAGTGTAGTTTAAGGTAAAAATAATGTTTTAATAATATTAAATGACCTAGAAACATGTCCTAAACTTATTGGATGTGTCATATCCGACCAATACAAGCCATGGGTCAACTTGGGGACCCCATGGAGCCACTTTGGTTGGGAAATGACATAAATAACTTTTTATTTAATGTTAAAGAAAAAATGACACAAACATGAGATGTTTTACTAAAACAATTTTTAAATGGGGTTATAGAAGTCAGAAATTTAATAATAAATAGTCATTGGGAAGATAAAAATATTTCCTACATCATATTATTTTTTTTATAATTTTTAGACTTTAAATAAATTAAATTATTTATGACATCATGATGATGCTGCGATTACCTCATTAATAAAAGATTTAAATAAAATGAAAAGATAATGTAAAATCTATGACCTAAACATGTCCAAAACCTATTGGATGAGTGTATTTAGAACCCTTATCACCTTATCCTAGAATTATATCAATTTTGGACCTTTTTAATCCGAAACGCATTTTCAAATAAAGTACCATTTCTTTACTTTCCAAGAGTGCCCCTCCTCTCCTCTTATAAAAGGCCCCCACCTCTACCTCTTTTCCCACACTCCCAAAGCCTTTGGCTCGGAAAAACCCTGCCCATTTTGTCTATCCACTTACCTCTATTACTCCTTGAAGCCTCACATTGGGCAGAAGACTTCCCAAAGAAGCCTTTGAGCTCAAACCAAAGGGAGTTACCCGATTTTAAGGTAAAGTCTTCACTTGAGTCTGTTTGTTTTATTTTGCTTCTCCAACCCCCTAAACTCTTTTTATTTATTTCTTTTGTAAAAACTCCAGTATATTAAATATACTAGGATGTTTTTATAATAAGGATTCGAGCTACACTTACACACACCTACATCTAATGGTTAACAAACATACTATTTCCGTGGATGGAGAATTTATGCCTCCCGAAACGATGATTGTTCAACATTCTTTTAACACCTTCAAAGGTGGACATTAAGATGTCACTATATTTATATATGATATATAATATGTTTATGTTTTCCTTAAGCTCCTTTATTTTTTATTTTGGGTATACCTTTATGGTTTCCATTATGGGTAAACGCGATATCTTCATTTGAGGAAGTGCGGACTACCGCCCCCTCAAAGTGGGTTGATTCGTTAAATACCATATGTGGGACGTATAAAGGATGGAACTATGATATTATATATGATATTATACTGGAATTATAATATAACTTCATATCATTATGATTCCATTCTATAAAATACGAAATAGAAATGAAAGTAGCGTTCATGCGTACGTACGGCTTACCGTCTCCATGAACGATGCATTTCATTTCTTACCTCTAAATGATTATGTAATATTATAAATGCATGCATGTAATGGATATATATGACATATATGATATCTACATCATGAATACCATTCTGGATATAATGGATACATGAACAACATGTAATTATAAAGGGCTTATTTTTTACTCAAGTACCAATGATCGTTAAAACGGCCATTATTAACTTAAATAATTACATAGTGTTCATGACATGGAAATAAGTGATATAAAAGGAATAATTAACATGAAAAAGGTTCTTAAACAAGTAGAAATTAACTCAAGTTTATTATTCAGGACATTAAAGAATGATCGAGTCAAGTCGGACCTGAGGTATGGGACTTCGTCTCAATCTCCTTTCATTGAGGCATATTTTGTTTTATACACAACCTTCTTTTATACGGTGTATAAACCCCTTTGAATTTTATGTTTATCCAAAAGGAATCTTTTTTTTATACGAAGCATTTTACTAAACGACAAAAGAGAAATGTTTTTGTCGTACGTATGCGGCGACAATGACTTCTCCACCGCCGTGACCATTATTTGAGTTTCGGCTTCCTCTTCAAGCCATACCTTTTTTTTAAAAGAAAAATAAATACCATGTTTTACTTTTCTTTTATTTTGGTATTGAAAATGGTTCTCATAATGTTTTTATATCAATGTGTTGTATTGATATCTTGTGATTGAAAGATGGAAATGTTTCGTTTCCTTTATGCATGTGTTATGTGATACGATTATGTTGAGGTTCTTGGGAATTATTATGAAGACAGGTGGTTCCGTGATAAACTAAGGGCGGGTGAGCCCGATATAGCTCTCCAATGCATTGGGTAACGCGAAGGAGTGAAACATTAAGGTTTCTCCGAAGATATTTAGGGAATATACTGTGATGGGTATTCCAAACGTAACCAAGAGGGTTACTCCCTACATAAGAATGTTATGAATGCCTCAAGTTGCCTTTATGTCTTATGATTTCTATGATTTATTCATGTTTTGATGAGGTATGTTAAAGTGCTTATGTTTTATGGGTAAAGTATGATCTCATTCTTATGTATATATGTACCCATGTTTCCTTTCCATATTTTTATATCCCTTACTGATCTTTTTATGCTCATCCCAAGTTTTTTGAAATGTTTTTCACAGGTCAAGGGAAAGGTACATGATATGATGATAGTGTCAAGGAAGTGTCATGAAAGAATCCATGTCTTATTTTTAATTATGCTTCCATTGATGGGAATGAATAATACTATCTTTATGTAACCACTTTGTTTATATGTGGAATGTAATGAAAGTTTTATGATCTAATTCTCTAAAACTCTAAACCTGAAAAGATCCTCAATGTGTAATCTTGTAATAACTCAAGATTAAGTAAGGTTTAAGGTTGGGGCCTTATAGTTGGTATCAGATGTCAGTTTAGATAACTTTAAGAGTTAGAATTCTATTTAATGATTATCCAAAAATATTTTTTTATGGTCAAATTGAAGTGATATAGTATTCGAAGATTACCATGTTGCTTTATCAAAGACATGTTTGTTCAGAATGGTTTTCCGTAGAGGAAACAGGGAAGCAGTGATAGGAAGGCATACAGAAGGAAATAACCTTCCGAATCAGCATCCTGAGATGGACGGAATTGGAACTGAAAAGTTTGTTGCAGTGATGGAACAGTTGACTCAGGCTATAAATGGCGGTGGTATCCATGCATGAGATCAGCCAGATCAGCCGCAAAGGAACATGTCAGTGGTGGAACATTTCATGAGGCAACATCCCGCATCATTCAGAGGATCATCTGACCATGTTCTAGCTAAAGGGTGGATTAAAGCACTATAGAAGATTTTCGATGTCATAGGGTGTTCAGAAAATCAAAAGGTTAGTCTTGCTATTTACCGATTGGAGGGTGAAGCATATTAGTGGTGGTCGATGGTTAAAAATATTAGGGACGCTGATGAGATTGATGCTCTCGACTGGGATGAATTCAAAGTTATGTTTCTTGAGAAGTATTTTCCTAAGGCTATTCGAATTAGGATGGAAAATAAATTCGTGGAATTGAGGCAAGAGGAAGACTCAGTGGCTACCTATGAAGAAAGGTTCACTCGATTGGCAAGGTATGCTACAAATTTTATCCGAGACCTTGATAGTAAAATCAATCGTTTTTACTCAGGATTAAAGCCAAAATATCGAAGGGCATTAGCTTCTCGTGAGTTTAAAAGTTATGAAAAGCTTGTTCGATGTGCCGAGAAGGTGGAAATGGAGTTTACTGATGACCAAGTGTTCTATAACAACCAGCAGAAGAAGAGACCGAGGTGGCAGGAGAAAGGTAAGAATTCTTCAAAAAAGTCTGATGGTAAGAAAACTAAGTTTCCAGTTTGTGATAAATGTGGAAAAAGGCATGCGGGGGAATGTCTTCTGAATTCTGGAAAGTGATACCGATGTGGTAATATGGGACATAAGGCTCGTGATTTCACTGAAAAAGATCAGGGTGATGGTAAGACCAAATTTGATTTACAGTTGGTGAAATGTTATAAGTGCAATGAGATGGGTCACTATGAAAACGAGTGTCCGACAAAGAGCTTGAGTGATGGGAAGCAGTTAGACTACAAGAAGAAAGGGGTGGTGAAATCTTTTTCAACTACTTTGGCAGACGTCGGGCCATCAAATTATGTTGTATTAGGTACTTTGTTTGTTTTTTCATATTATGACAGTGTGTTGTTTGATTCGGGGTCTACACATTCTTTCATCTCTGAAAACTTTTCTAGTAAAATGGGAATACCATCTCAAGAAGTGACTTCTGAACTTGTGGTAAAAACACTTGGGGGAAATGTTGAGGCAAAAAGAATTTATATGAATCTTCCTATCCTTATTTGTGGAAAGAACCTACTTGCAAACCTTATTGTTCTACCTCTAGTAGAGTTTGATGTTATCCTGGGTATGGATTGGCTCTCTATTTACCATGCTAAGATTGACTGTAGAGATAAAGAAGTTTCTTTTCAGAAAGAATTTCAGTTTGTGTACAAGAATGATCCCTTACTGTTGATAACTTATCAAGAGGCCGAGAAACTTGTAAAAGATGGAAATGAATGTTACCTTGCACACATCGTTGAAAATAAAGGAACTGTTCAGATTAATGATGTGCCAGTGGTAAATGAGTATCCTGATGTTTTTCCTGATAAGCTTCCTGGAATAATAACAGATCGGGAATTTGAGTTTACTGTTGACTTAGTTCCTGATGCTAATCCAATTTCAAAACACCCTTATCGAATAGCGCAAATTGAACTTTTAGAGTTGAAGGAGCAATTGCAAGATTTATTAGAGAAAGGTTTCATTCGACCTAGAACGTCACCATGGGGTGCTCCTGTTTTATTTGTTAAAAATAAATATGGTTCTATGAGACTTTTCATTGATTATAGGGTCTTGAATAATATCACTATTAAGAACAAATATCCTTTGCCTCATATCGATGATTTGTTTGATCAGCTCCAGGGAGCTCAGTTTTTTTCAAAGATTGACTTAAGATCGGGGTACCATCAGCTGAAGGTAAAGGAGGCAGATATTCCGAAGACCGAGTTCCGTACAAGATATGGCCATTATGAATTTTTAGTAATACCTTTTGGGATAACCAATGGACCTGTTGTATTCATGGACTTAAAGAATAGAGTTTTCCATGAGTTCTTGGATAAGTTTGTGGTGGTTTTCATTGATGATATTTTGGTGTTTTCTAAAAGTAAAGAGGAGAATGAAAGACATTTAAGGGTTATTTTGAAAACCTTGAAAGAAAATAAATTGTATGGGAAATTCAGCAAGTGTGAGTTTTGGTTGCAACAAATTTCTTTCCTTGGTCATATTGTTTCTAAAGATGGAATAACTGTTGATCCTGCAAAAACAAAAGTTGTGGAAGACTGGCCAAGAGCCACAAATGTAATCGAGATTCGTAGCTTCCTTGGTTTGGAAGGCTATTATCGAAGGTTTGTTAGAAATTTTTCACGATTATCTAGTCTAATGACTAAGCTAACTCGGAAGGGTGTTAAGTATATCTGGACAAAATAATGTGATGATTGTTTTCAGGAATTGAAAATAAGATTGGTGAATTCTCCAGTTTTGGCACTACCTTCCAGGAATGGTGAGTTTGTTATATACAGTGATGCTTCATTGAAAGGACTTGGTTGCATCCTAATGCAGAATGATCAGGTAATTTCTTATGCTTCACGACAGTTGAAAACTCATGAGGTAAATTACCCTACACATGATCTGGAATTAGCTGCTGTTGTTTTTGCTTTAAAAATTTGGAGGCATCATTTGTATGGAGTAAAGTGTGAAATATATACCGATCACAAAAGTTTAAAGTATATATTCACTCAGAAAGAATTGAACATGAGACAAAGGAGAAGGCTAGAATTAATCAAGGATTATGATTGTACAATTCATTACCATCCGGGAAATGCAAAAAAAGTGGCTGATGCTTTGAGTCGAAAAAGTAATGCTTCATTAGCAATGTTGCGTTTGGAACGTGATACTTTGGTTAAGGATTTGATGAAATTTGTCATAGAAGTTGTTGGTGCAAGAATTTATTCTGTTTTGTTTTAGGTATCAGTGAGATCATCTCTATCAGATAGAATCAAGCAAGCACAGAAGCAAGACAGTGAGTTGCAGAAAAAGGTAGATCTAGTTCAGAAAGGTAAGTTGCTTGAATTTAACATTGATAATGATTGTGTTTTGAGATTTGGAAAGAGATTGTGTGTGCATTTTGATTCACAGTTGAAGAGAGATTTGTTATGTGAAGCTCATAGTTCTCCGTTTTCAGTTCATCCAGGCAGTACTAAGATGTATAGAGATCTGCGGGAGTATTACTAGTGGGATGGAATGAAAAGAGATATTGCTGATTTTACTGTGAAGTGTTTTACATGTCAACAGGTTAAAGCAGAGCGGCAATTACCGAAAGGGATGCTTCAGCCTTTACCAGTTCCAGAGTGGAAATGGGAGAATATATCCATGGACTTTGTTGTGTGATTACCGAAGACATCTTGAGGTAATAATGCAATCTAGGTTAGTGTTGATCGCTTGACCAAATCTGCTCATTTCCTTGCTATACGAGATACTTTTTCCCTAAATCAACTTTCCCATTAGTATCTTAAAGAGATAGTCAGGTTACATGGAGTTCCTCTCTCCATTGTATATGACCATGATCCTAGGTTCACTTCTAACTTTTGGAAAGGCCTTCAGAAGTCATTGGGTACTGAATTAAATTTTAGTACAGGATTTCATCCTCAATCAGATGGGCAGTCAGAACGAACAATTCAGACCTTGGAGGATATGCTATGATCTTGTTCTATGGATTATCAGGGAAGTTGGGACCAACATCTTTCTTTGGTTGAATTTTCATATAATAACAGTTTTCATTCCAGTATACAGATGGCACCATTTGAGGCATTATATGGGAAGCAGTGTTGAACTCCAGCTTTCTGGGATGAAGTGGGTGAAAGGAAGGTGATGGGACCAGAATTGGTAGAAGAGATGGCATAACATGTTCAGCTGATTCAGAAGCACATGAGAACAACTCAGAGCAGGCAGAAGAGTTATGCGGATAACCGGAGGAAGGATCTATCTTCGAGGTAGGTGATCATGTTTTTCTCAAGGTTTCTCCTTGGAAAAGTGTGATGAGATTTGGTAAGAAAGGAAAGCTGAGTCCAAGGTTCATTGGACCATATGAAATTATGGAGAGAGTTGGATTAGTTGCATACCGAGTGGGTTTACCTCCGAGTTTATCTCAGGTACACAATGTTTTTCATGTTTCGATGTTGAGAAAGTACATGCCAGATCCATCTCATGTTTTGAGTCCAGAGGTAGTTCAGCTGGAAGAGAACCTATCTTATGAGGAACAACCGGTCCAGATTCTTGACCATAGGGAGCAAGTGTTACGGAATAAGGTTATTCACCAGGTAAAGGTTTTGTGGAAAAACCAAATGATTGAAGAGGCAACATGGGAATCTGAAAATTCAATGAGGGATAAGTACCCCCATTTATTCGATAAGTAAATAAATTGCGGGGACGCAATTTTCAAAAGGGGGGAAGGATGTAACATCCCAAGTAAGTAATGAATAACAGATATTTTTATCTATGTCTATTAATGAACTAGATAGTGTTTTAGAGGCTTCAAATGAAAATAAATCCAATCTTAAGCATGGAATACACTAATATTTTTAAAAGATTGTTTTACTGCCTTTTGATGGAAAACTATTTTTGAATATATCTTTTGACAATTTTATAAACTATTTTTGTCAAAATAAACTTATTCTTTATGATTGGGACATCAAAATTTACTTTGTGTGAATTTTTGGTATTTTTCTGACAATGTTCATTTTTTAATGAATAGTGAAAAATACTGCATTTTACATCAAAACTTCTTTTTAATATAATTTATTTATATTATTATATTATCTTTTGAATTGGTTTTGAAGTGAAATTAGAATATATTTTTAACATTTAATCCAATGGTGGTAATTGGAATCAATTTCACTTTGAAATTGGACTTAAACTGGTGTCAATCTTTTGAAACTTATTGTTTCATAAAAACACGCTATTTGTCGTGACAGTGGGAATTAATTATTAAATTAATTAATGTAACTTATATGATTTGAATTTTTTAAAATAGACTTCATTTTTGAATTTATAATATCAAATATAGCTTAGGGTTAAGTTTTGGTATTTTTCTGAAAAACTTCAAATTTTTATGAATAATGAAATCACTAAGTGGTAGTTAAAGAAACTAATTTTTCATTTAAATGAAAATTTACCACTTCTGTGTTTTGAATTTCAAAAATCTGACATACATGGTTGTCATTAAGAAGTAAAATGTGGTTCAATGAGATTAAAATAATTTTTTGGTGAATAGTAACTTTTATGTGTTTAATCGCGATTAGTGGTAATTAGTGTAGTTTAAGGTAAAAATAATGTTTTAATAATATTAAATGACCTAGACACATGTCCTAACCTTATTGGATGTGTCATGAACGAACACGACAAGCCATGGGTCAACTTGGGGACCCCATGGAGCCACTTTGGTTGGGAAATGACATAAATAACTTTTTATTTAATGTCAAAGTAAAAATGACACAAACATGAGATGTTTTACTAAAACAATTTTTACATGGGGTTATACAAGTCAGAAATTTGATTATAAATAGTAATTGGAAATATAAAAAGATTTACTACATCATATTATTTTTTTTATAATTTTTAGACTTTATATAAATTAAATTATTTATGACATCATGATGATGCAGTGATTACCTCATTAATAAAGGATTTAAATAAAATAAAAAGATAATGTAAAATCTATGACCTACACATGCCCAAAACCTATTGGATGAGTGGATTTAGAACCCTTATCACCTTATCCTAGAATTAAATAAACGTGGGACCTTTTGAATCCGAAACTCATTTTCAAATAAAGTAATATTTCTTTACTTTCCAAGAGTGCCCCTCCTCTCCTCTTATAAAAGGCCCCCACCTCTACCTCTTTTCCCACACTGCCAAAGCCTTTGGCTCGGCCAACCCCTGCCCATTTTGTCTCTCCACTTCCCTCTCTTACTCTGTGAAGACTCACTTTGGGCAGAATACTTCCCAAAGAAGCCTTTGAGCTCAAACCAAAGGGAGTTACCCGATTTTAAGGTAAAGTCTTCACTTGAGTCCGTTTGTTTTATTTTTCTTCTCCAACCCCCTAAACTCTTTTTATTTATTTATTTTGTAACAAGTCCAGTATCTTCAATATACTAGGATGTTTTTATAAGAAGGATTCTAGCTAAACTTACACACACCTACATCTAATGGTTAACGAACATACTGTTTCTGTGGATGGAGAATTTATGCCTCCCGAAACGATGATTGTTCAACATTCTTTTAACACCTTCAAAGGTGGCCATTAAGATGTAACTATATTTATATATGATATATAATATGTTTATGTTTTCCATAAGCTTTTGTATTTTTCATTTTGGGTATAAATTTATGGTTTCCATTATGGGTAAACACGATATCTTCATTTGAGGAAGTGTGGACTACCGCCCCCTCAAAGTGAGTTGATTTGTTAAATACCATATGTGGGACATATAAAGGATGGAACTATGATATTATATATATGATATTATACTGGAATTATAATATACCTTTATATCATTATGATTCCATTCTATAAAATACGAAATAGAAATGAAAGTAGCGTTCATGCGTACGTACGGCTTACCGTCTCCATGAACGGTGCATTTCATTTCTTACCTCTAAATGATTATGTAATATTATAAATGCATGCATGTACTGGATATATATTACATATATGATATCTACATCATGAATACCATTCTGGATATAATCGATACATGAACAACATGTAATTATAAAGGGCTTATTTTTGACTCAAGTACCAATGATCGTTAAAACGACCATTATTAACTTAAATAATTACATAGTGTTCATGACATGGAAATAAGTGATATAAAAGGAATAATGAACTTGAAAAAGGATCTTAAACAAGTAGAAATTAACTCAAGTTTATTATTCAAGATATTAAAGAATGATCGAGTCAAGTCGGACCCGAGGTATGGGACTTCGTCTCAATCTCCTTTCATTGAGGCATATTTTGTTTTATACACAACCTTATTTTATACGGTGTATAAACCCCTTTGACTTTTACGTTTATCTAAAAGGAATCTTTTTTTATTCGAATCATTTTACTAAACGACAAAATGGAATGTTTTTGTCATATGTATGCGGCGTAAATGACTGCTTCGCCGCCGTGACCATTATTTGAGTTTCGGCTTCCTCTAAAAGCCATACCTTTTTTTAAAAGAAAAATAAATACCATGTTTTACTTTTCTTTTATTTTGGTATTGAAAAAGGTTCTCATAATGTTTTTATATCAATGTGTTGTATTGATATCTTGTGATTGAAAGGTGTAAATGTTATGTTTCCTTTATGCATGTGTTATGTGATACGATTATGTTGAGGTTCTTGGGCATTATTATGAAGACGGGTGGTTCCGTGATAAACTAAGGGCGGGTGAGCCCGATATAGCTCTCCAATTCATTGGGTAACACGAAGGAGTGAAATGTTAAGGTTTCTCCAAAGAGATTTAGGGAATATACTGTGATGGGTATTCCAAACGTAACCAAGAGGGTTACTTCCTACATAAGAATGTTATGAATGCCTCAAGTTACCTTTATGTCTTATGATTTCTATGATTTATTCATGTTTTGATGAGGTATGTTAAAGTGCTTATGTTTTATGGGTAAAGTATGATCTCATTCTTATGTATATATGTACCCATGTTTCCTTTCCATATTTTTATATCCCTTACTGAGCTTTTTATGCTCATCCCAAGTTTTTTGAAATGTTTTTCATAGGTCAAGGGAAAGGTACATGATATGATGATAGTGTCAAGGAAGTGTCAAGAAAGAACCCATGTTTTATTTTTAAATATGTTTCCATTGATGGGAATGAATAATACTATCTTTATGTAACCACTTTGTTTATATGTGGAATGTAATGCAAGTTTTATGATCTAATTCTCTAAAACTCTAAACATGAAAAGATCCTCAATGTGTAATCTTGTAATAACTCAAGATTAAGTAAGGTTTAAGGCTGGGGCCTTATAATATAGATTTGGAAAATGAAACTTAACCAAAGATTACAATATGAGATTCTACCTTAAAGCATATAGAATCGAAATTAATCAGAGTACAAGTGTAAGGAAATATAAAAATGTTATAATTTCTTTACAATACGAAATTCAGCGAAAAAACAAGTAGTAAAACTACAAGTAACCGAATATAAGTCTTTTAACCCAAAGAGAAGGGTATCCAACAACCTTGGATAAAGTTCCCTTGATTTATACTTTCATGAATGTCTGTCTTACCCACACCAGGGTAAGCCCTCGATACGAAGATCAGAGTCTCTTTCTTTCTATCACCACAAGTCCTCAACTTCAAGGTAGTTGGAACCTCTGTCTTCCTTAGCAAGGAAGCCCTCAAACTTCAAGGAAGTCGACACCTCTATATTCCTATCCTCGAAAGTCCTCGAATGTAATCACCAACATTCGGAGTCGCATGAAGCAAGTCTGCACAAGGAAATGTTTGAACAAGTTGTTCAAACTTCTTGCGTGAAGTTTGAGAGTTGATAAGAGCCTCTCTCTCTATAAATTACTTCAACAGCATGTAAGAACAAGTTCTCAAAGATCAGTATTGTGCTCATCCAAATGGGATTCTATTTATAGGCGAAATTCCAAAGGTCGAATCCCTACTTCAACAGTCATATTTTCCTTAAAATTCGGAGGGACCTGTACACATGTCCCTTAAACAATGGTTGGTTGGAAACAGAATGGACGAAATCATTTTGTAATGAAATAATTATAAGTATAAACAAAACTGAAATTCAGAATGTAAGTAAATATAAGTTAGGAGTCTAACCAAAATGAAATTCGGAGTCTATGATAAAAGGATATTCAGATTCTGTTTTATAGGAATTCGGAACCTGAATTCTGTAGAAATCAGGAGTCTAAATTTCTAAGGAAATTCAGAGTCTGGTTTCACTAGAATTCGGTATCTGAACCTACAGAGTTCGGATTCAAACTTAGTAAGAGTTCGGGGTCGAACTTGGTAAGAGTTTAGAGTCAAACTTGGTAAGAGTTCGGAGTCGAACTCATAGAAGTTTAGAGTCTAAGTCATAGAAGTTCGTATCTAGAATTCAGAATGGAACTTTATTAGAGTTCGTATCTAGAATTCGGAATGGAACTTTATTTGAGTTTGTATCCAGAATTCGGAATGGAACTCTATTAGAGTTCATATCCAGAATTCAGAATGGAACTTTATTAGAGTTCATATCCAGAATTTGGAATGGAACATTATTAGAGTTCGTATCCAGAATTCGGATCCTATAACAGAATATTTCATATCTAATTATTATATGATTTTGAGGTTTTGGGTATGAATACGATTTTTATACTTAAGAAAAATATTGATATGTGTAAGAAAATCTAGGTTAGGGTAAATTTCCTTAAGGAAGGAAATTTTTTTTATAGAAGTAAAATATAGATTTTCATAAGTATAAAGTGTCTGTGATTTTCAAAACAAGAAACAATGTAAAAGTCATAAGGAAACCCTTATTGACTCAACAATCTCCCCCTTTTTGGAAAGCACAAACATCCTTACGAAAAAGAATATAAGGACTTTGTAAATTTTCATTAGACTTTGAAATTAAAACTTATCTGCCTTTGTTCATGGATGATAGTGAATACAACTAACTCCCATTTAGGCATTGAAACTCTAAGGATTGTATTCTGAATTTCCAGAGTGGAGTTTTCATTATCATGGGAATAAAAAACTTTATAATGAGAAACTCCCCCTGACTTTAAGGATATTTCACTTAGAAATTTTTTCTTCTCCATTTTAAAATTTTCTTTCTATCATTTTAATTAGTTATTTTTCCTTCCCCCCCTTTATGATTTTCAAAAAGAATTTAAGGGAATGGAAAATAAATAAGGTACCTAAAACATTAGTACATAAAAACATAAGATGCAAGCAACCATAATTTCATTAGAGTTTAAAATAAATTTTACAAGGAAAGACAAGTGCAACAAAAGATCGTATTTTTCTATTTGTCCTCCTTTTTCTTTGGAATAAGCTTCTTAAACAAGATTTTAAGCTTCTTCAAGTCTTTTTGATCCTCCTCAGCTTGATTTTCCAAATTTGTGATCCTTTCTTGTTGAGATTTAAATATCTCTACTTGATCCTTTATGGCCTATTCCTGCATCTTCACTAACTCATCTTTCTTTTGAAACTTTTCTTGAAACTCGATACGGAAATATATTTCACTTTTCTAGTTCTGAGTAACCGAGTTGTGCTTTCCATTCAGATCCTTCACTTGTTGACTCCAAGAACTTTTCTCAATGATCAGATCATCCTGAAGATTATTAATCTTAGAATCCTCAGTATCAAAATCATCTTTTACCTCATTCTAAAAATTATCAAACTGATCCATGTCTTCTTCAACATTCTTAGACCACAAGGTGATTTTTCTGCATGATCTCCTGTGTACATCATAATTTATAAGAAAATTTGTATGGTTGGCCTAAATCTTTATACACTTATCCATTACCATAGATAAGGATTCTGAATTCTGATTCAAACTATGTTGCAGCATCTGGAATCTGGAGTCAATAGTGGAAAATATCGGAATGGTGTCCACCAGCTTTTTCAAAGATTCAACAACAAAGTCATGACCATGTGCTGATGACTCCGAATCAGATATCTTTCTTGGAGATTTCTCTTCTTAAATTTGCACTAGATTTCTTCTAGAAGAACCACCCAGTTCTCTCTTTATGATAACATCTTTTAATGGAGTCTCTATGAGAACTTGCTTACCTTTATCAGTTTTTGGAATGGTTTGATCATCTGGGGACTCTTCCTCACTTTCTGATAGTTGAACAATCTGGTCTTCATCTATTTTCACCTTTTTTTCTCCTTCCTCAAGAAACTTCTTCTCTTAGGATTCATCCTTATCATACAAAACATTTTATTCCTCTTCCTCATGCTCATCATCATCATTCATTCCTTCTTTCTCTACACCCTTTCCCGGAGTGACTAATTTTGCGGATTCAGCCTTTTCTTGATAGTCTTATACTTGTTTGATTAAATCACTTAAATAAGAACTTCCTTCTTCTTCCTCTTCTTCCTCTACTACTACTTCTTCTCCTTAAACAACTTCTTTTTCTTTAAGATTTTCCTAAGTGATGTAGTTCTTTCCTAGAGTATCTAGTAAAGGTTCAATAAGGAAAGTTTCCGGAACTAGAATATGCTCAGAAGCTATTTCAGTTTCTTTAAAAAGAGATTGAACAATCTCTTCTTCTAACATCTTTTTCTTCAACTTTTTCTCTTTTTCTTGATTTTGTAGCTCATCAGTAGCTCTCTCTTTTAAGGCCTTAGCCTTAACATGATCTAATCCAAATTGAGGGTCTCCTTCTTTCATCTTCTCTTTGTCTTCTCTCTACTTAGCATCTACTTCATCTGGATATGCTTTCTATTTTTTCAGCTTGGGAGGTGCAGATTGAGTTTCCTTAGATTTGGGGGTTTTTTTTCAGCAACCACTTCCTTATGCTTCCTTTTTTTAGTAACTTTCTTCACTGGATCAGCTTGTTCCATATTTTATAGAATGGTCTCAGCCTCTTCATCTGGTAAAGGGTAGAATTCTCTGGATTCATCAGGAAAACCCATTTTCATCCTCTTTAATGTATCATCACTAACAAGCATAATCTTGCAATTCCAAACTTTAGACATACATGTAACCTTGAAAGAATCTAAGAACTGAACTATCAGCTTTGATAGTAAGGCATGGTACATGATGATTTGAGATCTTAAGTTCCCTTTCTTGATATTCTTGACTATAATCAAAACATGCCTCATCAAATTTATCTTCCTTAGATTTAACAAGAAATCTAGAACATAAATGTCACTCTTCTTCAGATTATCCTTATCACCCCTTCTTGGTATGAGAGAACCTTGTACCCACAACTGTAGAATCCGATTATTCGGAGAGAGATAAGCAATCATAGCTATCTTGGAATCTTTAAGTCCAAGGTATTTAAAAGCCTTAACCTTGTTGAAACTTCCTTGCTCATCCGGAAGCTTGTGTGAACAAAACTCAGCTTCACATTCATACGTTTAACCCACCAATCTTGCAACCTTGGTGTAAGTTAATTTGTAAGTCTTCCCATAAAACTTGAAAGAAAAGAAATCTCTGCCATCTTCCTCAAGGAAGGAAACAGACTCGTAGAACTCAATGAGAAACTCTTTATAAACTGGATCCTATTTCTTTGGCTTTGATAGGCAAACATCCTCCCAGCCATTCAATTTGATATTCTTAGTTATAAGAGAAACATACTTGAAGAAACTCGGATGTACTAACCTCACCCTATAAAATAACCACTTTGAGATTGGCTTTGAGGTAGAAATATCTGGAGATGTAGCTTCAACATACATTCGGAATGGAGAGTTCTGGAAGATTCAGAACAGGCTTTGACAAAGATCGGAACGGCCTTAAGAAGAGAGTCGGGCTTCGAGATGCAAAAGCTTAGAAAAAACGATGTGGGACGACCCTCGGGGGTCCCCTTTATATAGGCGTTGAGACGACAGTTCAGATTCCGCGGTTGATCTAATAGTTTAGATACATTGAGATTTGATCTGACAGTTGAGATATAAACCCACAAGGAAATCTTGAATCCGATCCTTTTTGGTTTAAAAAAAACAATCGGATTTAAGAAAACTAGAATCCGAGAAATTTTAAAACTCATAGGAAAATACCAGCAAGAAAAATATGACTACGAAAATTTAAGTAAGGAAATCATACCTTTCAAATTGATCAGGAAGTTTATTCGTAATAGGTCATATTCTTCTTGATGAAAATTTTGACTACAAAAAACTCATTACAAAAAACTCATTACGAAAAACTCATTACAAAAAACTCATTATGAAAAACTCATTACGAAAAACTCATTACAAAAATTTCAGTTTCGAAAACTTCCATTACGGAAATTTCAGTTCTGAAAACTTCATTAAAAAAATTTCAGTTCTGAAAAGTTCATTACGAAAATTTCAGTTACAAAATATTGTAAAATAGACTACGAAAATTTTGGTTGCAAATGTTTTTTTTAAAAAAAATGACAACGAAAAATTTGATTATGCTATCAAGCAAATGTACTCCCCCTATGAAAATGATATTATTACTATAAGGAGAATTGTTTAATAAGAAGTTAGTGAAGAAGGATTACCTCACGGTTATCATTCTTAACGTCTATTTAATGTATTCAAATCTATCAGAGGGTAAATATTTACTGAAAATGTCAGCAAGTTGATCTTGCATTCCGATAAACTGATGAATGATATCTTTTTTAAGTGTGTGATCCATAAGAAAGTGATGCGTAATATCTATGTGTTTTTCACGAGTCATGTTCCGGGTTTTTACTTAGGGCAATGGAACTTGTGTTATCACACAAAATTTGGGTCTTAGTAAAACTCAAGCCATATTCTGTGAGTGCATGCTGCATCCACAATACTTGAGCACAACAACTTCCAGATGCTACATATTCGGCTTCAGCAATGGAGAGTGCTACTGAGTGTTGCTTCTTGCATGACCAAGAAACTAATGAATCTCCTAAGAAATGAAAAGTTCATGATGTACTCTTTCTATCCATTCTACATCCACCAAAGTCAGCATCTGAAAATCTTTTTAAAACAAAATCATTTCTAGAGGTGTAAAATAATCCTAGACCCATAATTCCCTTTAAGTAGCGAAAAATTATTTTCACTTCCTTTAAATGAGATTCCTTAGGATTGGATTGATATATTTCACATAAGAATACTGAGAACATCAAGTCTGGTTGACTAGCTGTCAAGTAAAGTAGACTTCCTATCATACCTCTAAAAGATGTTTGATCTACTGGTTTCCCAGCTTCATCAAGATCAAGTGTGTTTGAGGTACCAATATGAGTACTTATACTCTTAGTGTTTTCATAACCATAATTTTTAATAATATATTTAATATACTTATGTGGATATATATAGTTTCCTTCTGTTTTTTGATAAATTTGAAAACCAAGAAAAAATGTTAACTCACCCATCATACTCATTTCAAACTCAGATTTCATTAAACTTACAAAAGAATCAGTTAAAGATTGCTGAGTTGAACCAAATATAATGTCATCAACATAAATTTGAACAATCAAAACATTTTTCTTATCTTTATTTATAAAAAGGGTTGGATCTTCATTTTCCTTAACATAGTTATTTTGAAGAAAAAATCATGTAAGTCTATCATACCATGCTCTTGGGGCATGTTTAAGTCCATACAAAGCTTTGGTAAGTCTAAAAACATGATCAGGATTTTCTGTGTCTTCAAATCCAGGAGGTTGTTCCATAAAGACTTCCTCTTGAACATAACCATTAAGAAAAGAACATTTCACATCCATTTTAAAAAGTTTAAAATTGATGAATGCTGCAAAGGCAAGTAAGATACGAATAGATTCAAGTCTAGCTACAGGAGCATAGGTTTTTTCATAGTCTATTCCCTCTTGCTGATTATAGCCTTTAGCAACTAGTTTAGCATTATTTCCAATAGTGACTCCATTTTCATCACACTTATTTTTGAAGACCCACTTTACTCCAATAATAGAGGTTTCCTTAGGTCTTTCAACCAAGGTCCAGACTTTATTCCTTTCGAATTCATTTAGCTCATCTTGCATGGCTTTAATCCAATCATCATCACCTAAAGCTTCATCAGTTCTTTTTGGTTCCAATTGGGAAAGGAATGCTAGATGTTCTACTTCATTCTGTAAGTAACTTCTAGTATTTACAGGTTGATTTAAATCACCAATGATACTATCATTGGGATGATTCTAAAGAAACACCTGATTTTGGTTTTGTACAACCTGTTCATCAACATAGGGTAGAAAATCTTCTGGGGTAAATGTTTCAGAAGCATCTTCTTGAAAATTTTCCTTATCAGAAGGATCTTCTATCAAAGGTTGATAATCAGTTTTTGAAAACACATCTGAGGATGTAGGTCGGGATGGTTTAAAAATAATAGGATCAAACTCATCAAATATTACATGCACTATTTCCTCAACAGTACAAGTGTTTTTATTGAAAACTCTATAAGCCTTTGAAGTTGTGGAGTAACCGAAGAAAATTCCTTCATCAGATTTTGGTGAAAATTTTTCTAGATTATCTTTAGTATTCAGGATGAATACCTTGAAACCAAAAACCTTGATGTATGAAAGTATAGGTTTTCTACCATTCCATAACTCATAAGGAGTTTTATTAAGAAAAGGTCTAATCAAAACTCAATTTATAGTATAACAAGCAGTACTTACAGCTTCATTCCAAAAATGTCTAGCTATATAATATTCACTCAACATGGTTCTAGTTATCTCTTGAAGAATTCTATTTCTTCTTTCAACTACACCATTTTGTTGAGGTGTTCTAGGTGCTGAAAATTTGTGAGTAATACCTTTTCTACCATAAAAAGTTTCAAAATCAGAATTTTGAAATTCACCTCCATGATCACAATGAATAGTTATCCGTGGAAGGTTTTTCTCATTTTTAACTGGGGTTCTAAAACTTTTAAAATAAGAAAAAGCTTCAGACTTCTTTGCTTGAAAATAGACCCATGTAAATCTAGTGTAATCATCATCTAGAACAAACACATAGTATTTGCCTCCAATGCTTCCAGTTTGTGTTGGACCAAAAAGATCAATGTTCACCAACTGTAGTGCATCAGTTGTTGAAACATCACTGATTCATTTAAAACTATATTTATGTTTCTTTCCATATTGACAAGGATCAAAAACTTTAGAAGAATCAAATCTAAGCTCCAGTAGATCCTTAACTAGTTTATTTTTAGATATTTTACATAAGTTTCTAAGGTTACATTGAACTAGTCTTCTATTCCATAACCAAGAATGATCTTCCATTACACTAAGGCAAGGTAAGTCTTGGCTCCTAAGGTCTTCTAAGTTCAAAGTGTAAACATTCTCTTGCATATTGGAAGAAGGAATAAACTCTTCATTGGAATTTTGTACTAAGAAGTTATCATTCCTAAAATTCACAAGGTATCCTTCATCACATAATTGACTTATGCTAATGAGGTTGTTCTTAAGACCCTTAAGAAATAATACATTTGAAATCAAGGTTTTACCAGGAAGAACAATATTACCTATAACAATAATTTCTCCCTGAGCATTATCTCTGAAAGTTAATTTTCCTCCTTTAGTCTTGATAATATTTTCAAAATAGTTTTTTGTTACCAGTCATGTTCCGGGAACATCCACTATCCATGTACCAAGTATTTTTGTTGGTACTTCCTTTATCTTCTTGAAAATAAGAAAACAATTAGACATTCGGAATCCAAACTTGTTTGGATCTAATATTTTTAGATAACACAATTTTGGGTATCCACATTTTTTTAGAGAAATATACTTTATGAAACCCAAGAGATTGAACTTTATTCAAAGAAAATTTTTTCTTCCAATGCCCACCACTTTGACACTTAGTGAAAAAGGGGATCTAGAAGGAACAGAATAGTTGTTTTTGAAAACCGGTTTTTGCTGAGTATAACCTACTACAGTTGTGTTTCCTTTAGGTTTAATTTGAGAATACATCTTGTCAAAATTTTCCTTACCAGAATTAAATTTTTCAAGAAGCTTCTTAAGAGAAAAAATTTCGGATTTTAGTCTAATGACTAAATTACTATGCTCATGAATCATTTCCTTAGAGTTAGATTTTTCCTCAAAAACATTCATTTTTAAAATGGCATTCTTAATATCTTTAGAAAGTTCTTGTTTATAAGAATTTGATTTCTCAAGGTCTTTAGAATGTTTTTCTAAAAACTCTTCTTTATCTTTAAGATCTCTGGAAAGATATGAAATCTCTTTTGTAAGAATTTCTTCCCTAGTATTTTTCTTTTCTAATTTCTTAGAAATTTTACAATTTTTTGCTTCAAGTAACTTGGAAAATCTAGATAATTATTCATATGAAGGTTCTTCATTTTCTAAGGATGAAGTATCTTCATTAGAAGTGCTATTTTTGGAATAGTAATTCTTATCAAGAGATAAATTTGTTAAATCCTTGGCAGAGCATACCTTGGCCATAAGACATGTATTTGGAAATGAATTAATAGCAATGAATACCATATTCTTCTGAGTTGATGAATCATATTCTTAAGATTCACTTTATGAAGAGTCTCCACAGCTATCACTCCAAGTAGTATTAGATTTCAGACTTTTCTTAGATTTAAATTCACAAAATGTTTTCCTGTTCCTTTCAGAATGCCTCTCTTTCCTTTATTTCTCTTTAAGCATAGGGAAATCGGGTCGTATGTGTCCACTTCTCTTGCACTCATAGTATGTGACCTCTAAATCTTTCTTATCTTTCCTTTCCTTTTTCTTATACCTGGATTGGAAATTTCTTTGACCAGCTATCTTGTTTATCCTTCAAGCAAGATTAGCTAAGTCATTTTCTGAGACTTCACTCTCACTAGATTCGGATTGGATAGTAACCTTCTTAGACTTGGATCTAGTTACTCTCTCAGGAGTCTTTTCTTTCATGTGATTTGACGTTGTCGTAAAAGCAACAGTACCATTCCCATTCTTCCTTTTTATGTTTTCAGCATCTCTCTTCATCCTTGTTTCATGTTGAAGAAGAGTTCCAAATATCTCATCTAAGGAAATTTGAGTAACCTTCATGTTATCATAAATAGTTGTTCTCTTTGATTCCCACTCATTGGGCATAATATCAATAATATTATCCACAAGAGCTTCATCATCCAGACCTTTCTCTCCCATAGATTGTAGTCTATTCACAATAGACATGAACCTTTGTTGCACTTTGCTTATAGGTTTTCCATAAGGAGAATTAAAACCATGATACTCATCTCTCAACATAGCTCTTCTAGTCTTAATCACTTTAGATGTACCAAAATGAGTAACTTCAAGTTTCTTCCATATACAGTTAGCTGTTTCACAAGAAGAAATTTGGCTATATATGTTCCTAGTTATTGAACATAGTAAAGTATTGTGTACCTTAGAGTTTAATTGATAATCATGCTTCTCTTTGTTTGTGAAAGCACTTACTTCCTTATGAGGAATTTTATAACCTCCAGTAAGCATAACAAAGTTATCTACTCCAGTATTGAAAACGAATGTATTCATTCGATCTCTCAAGTATTCATAATAATTACCATAAAAAATTGGTGGTCTTATAGGATTTAGGTTGTCGATGGAACCAACATTTAAACCTGCAATCTTAGAAAAAAATTTCTACACAAAAACTTGTTAATAAAAAAAGTTCTGATTCAAGGAAAAAAATATTCCTAAGCAAGGAAAAAAATAGAACAAAGAAAAACTGAGCAAGAAAAACTTATATGTGAGTATAAGTATTTCAGAGACCCGCTCTGATACTAATTGTAGTATTAGTATAGCGTATGAGGTTTCCAACCTATGATACCAATTGTAGGATCAAAATAACATTGTAGATGCTCAATATACAAGAGGGGGGTGAATTGTACACTGAAATAATTTCCTTAAACAAGGAATGATCTAAGTTTAACAAAGTTAAACTAAGAAAATTCACAACACCTCTAACACCAATGAAATATTGGGACAAAGTATGAAGTTTTAAACTTCTAGTTCTATGTACTTGCTTAAATCTGGAATGTGATTCCAAAAAACAGGTTCCGGAAATATGGATCCGGAAAATGAAACTTAACCAAAGTTTACAATATGAGATTCTACCGTAAAGTGTATAGAATCTAAATTAATCAGAGTACAAGTGTAAGGAAATATAAGAATTTTATACTTTCCTTACAATATGAATTGAAGCATAAAAACAAGTAGTAAAACTACAAGTAACAAGATATAAGTCTTTTAACCCAAAGAAAAGGATATCCAACAACCTTGGATAAAAGTCCCTTGATTTTTACTTTCAAGCAAGTCTGTCTTACGAACACCAGGGTAATCCCTCGATATGAAGTTTAGAGTCTCTGTCTTGCTATCCCCGTAAGCCCTCAACATCAAGGTAGTTGGAACCTCTGTCTTCCTCAGCAAGGAAGCTATAACGACCCATACTTTACATACATTGTTATTACTTAAAAATTGAAGCACACTTATTACAACATATAAGAAAACCAGGAAAGGACCGTATAGGTATAGTGTCTTTAGAAACTGGGAAACATAAACAACTGGTTCATAAAGCGTTTACACTGTCACCCATTTATTTCATCATATCTATAGTCCCTTTTGTCATATCTTACTTAATAAGCTTCTTCCTGACCTGGGGAAAGAAAACATACAAAAGGGTGAGCTCAAATGCTCAGTAAGGGTAAAAAAAAGAAATATCAATCACATCATATTCATAAGAACATAACATTTTGGAAATTTTAACCTGCAAAAGAGAGCATAATTTCATAACATGGGATAAATAATAGTAGTGAAATGTAATCCCAATAATAATAACTTAAAACATTAAACTTTGTGGAATACACACATAATCATAAAGAATCATTTCTTTTTAGTAAAGACTCTTTTCCAAGACTATCTTAGTGGAAAAAGTCCATTTCTGAACCGAGTTCACTCCTCGTTTCAGTCCTGTTTCACTAAACCGGTTTAACCTGCCGTTCCAGCCATGTCTATCTCATGAGATATAAAATCTTTACCCAATGAATTGGAGGGAGATATAGGTCACACCCATCTCATAATGATACCATTCTTATGTTTTCCACAAAATCATAAACCATATATCATAGCACAACCCATGTAATAAAAATGGGATTCTTAAACATCATGAAATCATAAAACAATTCTTATAAGATAAAGGAATTCATAAAAATAATTCCATCACAACATAATCAAATCAATGTAATAATAGGGATAGAAACAGAACCAATTATTATCTTAGATGGAAAATAATTTGGATAAAACACTTGAACTCCATTATTGAGGAAAATATCCTTTCTACTTCAAAAACATTTTCCTTTCTTAAAATGTCATACAATTTTAAACTAAAAGAAGTTGATTAAAAATAAACATGAAAACTTGTAAAGGAAGCTTCTTGGAAATAATGTTTTAAAAATCCATTCATGCCGTATAAGATAAAAAAACATTCTTCTCGTACTTTTGTCAGAAAACTGAAAAAGTACCTCGTACGAAAAACGACAAAAGATTCCTTTCATATCCTTTACTAAAAACTCACTGAAGGATAAAATTAGATTTAAAAAATTGTAGGTGGATGTAAATAATATTACATATTGAGGAAACATGGATGTGGATGATAAAATACACCCCAGTAAATACTAAAGTATAAACAATCTCGGATAAAAATGAGATTGTGATATTTCCCTTACCTTAGGTCTGATTTGCTTCGTATGTGTCCGAACCTCCTGTATAATGATTTAAATAATGTTATTGACTTATTCCAGAATCATAATTATTGTTATAATATCATATATGGTCATATTCTTAGCTTCTTAGTAGTAATATTTCATTGCTACTTGTTATTCGGGTGTTTATAACTTTTTGTTCTTATGCGTGTTTTGTCGAATAAATTCTTATTCTTCTCTTTAGGTTATAGATACATCATTTCCAGAACGGTATTAATGTACTATATATCATATTTATTCATTCAATTCATTTATATAATCATTATGCAATGAAGATCATGTAGAACGAATCACATCACATCGTGGAGACGATATTCCATACGTACGCACAAGCGATGCTATCGTTCCCATGATCGTGAAATTTTATTGGAGTGTATATATACTATTTCAGAATAAATATCAATTTTTAATAATCATATATAGTAATTATTTACACCATTATACCCATCCAAGTAAGGTGGTGGTGGAAAATAGATTACACCACGGCGTGGAGACGGTATTCCGTACGTACGCACGCGCCGTGATTTCGTTTTCCGTAGGATGGATAGATGGAGAAATAGGGTTGTTTCATACATATAATAACATATACTAATATTAGTGATACTAATTTTATTACTTCATAATGAAACAACTAAAGAAGAAGAAGTGGAAGAAGAAATAAAGATGAAAGAATCGGTAACAGACATTACCTCTTCTTTGAAGCGCTTCTTTGAGACCTCCTTTTAGGGCACTAAAATTGGTATTTAAAGAAGACCAGGACCTCTTGGATGTCTCTAGGGAAGTGGAGAGAATAAATTGGCAGGGGTTGGCCGTGCTTGAAGGCTCAAAGTGGTGTGAGGAAGAAGGGGAGGAGGTTCCCTTTTATAAGGGAGGAGAGGGGCACCTTTGGAATAACGAAAAATATTATTTTATTTTAAAGTAAAATTCGGTTTTTAATAGCTCAAAATTGATATATTTCGAAGATAATGTGGGTATAGGTCTAAATACTCTCATAAAATATAATTTAGACAAGTTTAGATATCAATTTTAACCTTATCATTTAGATTTAACTTTAAGTTAGATAATTTAACCTTTACCGTGTTTTCTTGTTTTCTTACACTATAAGGTTAATAAACTTACTATATCAAGCCAAACAAACCTCAAGTTGTTTATTATTAATATATATAACCTTATCTAAGTCATTTGGACGATCCTTGGATTTTTAAGAATAAAATAAAAATTAATAATATAATATTTTTTTAAAAAACTATTTTATGTCAATTTTGACACTATTTAGTAATTGATTTTTGTAAAAATCATAACAGAATTATTAGTTCGCACAAAGTTAATTAAATCAATACTAACATGTCATATTAACCTATAAAATTAGTGTAATTCATAAAAAGTCTCAAGTTAGATTTATTTGGGTATTTATAACATCAATTATGTTAATATTTCATTAATAAGATAATTACTGCATCATCGTTGTGTCATAAATAAATTAAATTATTTAATGTGTAAAAATTATAAATAAAATACCATTATGTTTTAAATCTTTTTAGATTTCTAATGAATATTTATAGTCGAATTTATCTTATGTATAACCCCATATTAGAAATGATTTACTTATTAAACATTGATTTTAACTATTTTAACCCTTCTTTAAATAAATTAATAATAAATGTCCTAATTTAATCCAAGTGGGCCTAAATGGTCATATTTTATTCCTAAGGTTGTTTTTGGTCGAATTACACTTATCCAATAGAATTAGGACATGTGTTAGGGTAATAATAATAACACTTTTACCCTTAATTACCCTATTTACTTTTAACAGTGGTAAATAAAGTTAAAAGATACTATTCACCAAAAATTATTTTCATCTCATTGAACCACATTTTAGTCCTTAGTATTAACCGTGTCTCTCATATTTTCGAAATTCCACTCACAGAAGCGGTAAAATTAAGTTTTATGAAAAATTCAGTTTTTTTAACTACCACTTAGTGGTTTCACTATTCATCAAAAATTGAAAGTTTTTAGAAAAATACCAAAATTTCACCCTAGGCTAATTTCGATATTCTGAATCCAAAAATTAAGTCCATTTTGAAAAATAAAATTTATAAAACTTTAAAAAGTGGTTATTACTATTCATAACGGCTAGTTTTAATAATATTTTAATAGCATATTGTTGTTTAGTGAAACTCGGTATTGCGTACGACACAAGATATTGAGGAAGGCCGCGGTTGCGTGTAAATCAAGCCAAGCTAGTGTTGTGTGTAGTGAAAGATTCCTTTGATAAAAACAAAATATTTCTCATAAAAGTCTCGGGTGTTACATTCTACCCCCCTTAAAATGAATTTCGCCCTTGAAATTCGTCACTTTGTAACAAAAAGATGAGGATACCTCTCCCTCATCATGTCCTCAAGCTCCCATGTAGCTTCTTCTAATTGGTGGTTCCTCCATAAAACTTTCACCAAGCGAGTGGTCTTGTTTCGTAGGACTTTTTCGCTACGATCCAGAATCTCTATCGGCTGTTCTTCATAAGAAAGATCTTTCTCCAACGGTACAACTTCTGAGCTTAGTACATTTGAAGGATCAGGTATGTACTTTCTCAGGAGAGATACATGGAACACATCGTGAACTTGAGAGAGATTCGGTGGAAGTGCCAATCAGTAAGCTACCTTTCCAACATGATCCAGTATTT
The DNA here is from genome assembly GCA_963277665.1 of Viscum album. NCBI lineage: Eukaryota > Viridiplantae > Streptophyta > Magnoliopsida > Santalales > Viscaceae > Viscum > Viscum album. Next base: position 1,581,663,397 of record OY728141.1, on the reverse strand, counting down.
CGAAAGGACCGATATATCTAGGGATCAACTTCCCCTTCATTCCAAATCTCATGACTCTCTTCGAGGGAGATATTCGTAAGAACACTTTATCACCCACTTCAAACTCTAGTTCTTTTCTTCAGTTATCGGCATAACTTTTTTGTCGACTCTGAGCTGCTCTTATGTGTTGTTGAATAGATCGGACCTTTTCTGCCATCTCATCAACAAGATCAGGTCCTAATAGCTTTCTTTCCCCAACTTCATCCCAGCAACTTACAGTCCTGCATTTCTTTCCATAGAGAGCTTCATAAGAAGCCATCTGAATACTGGAGTGAAAGCTATTATTTTAAGAAAATTCCACCAAAGGTAGGTCTTGATCCCAACCACCTTTGAAATCCATAGAGCAAGCTATCAACATATCTTCTAGAGTTTGAATTATTCTCTCAGACTGACCGTCTGTCTGAGGATGATAAGCAGTGATGAAACTCAACTCTGTATCCAGAGTATGCTGAAGACTTCGCCAGAACTTTGAGGTAAACCTCGGATCCCGATCAGATATAATAGAAAGTGGTACTCCATGCAATCTTACCACTTCCTTTACATATATCCTGGAAAGCTGATCGAGAGAGAAATCCTCTCTAATAGTGATGAAGTGTGCAGACTTTGTAGGACGATCAACTATGACCCAGATAGCATTATTGCCTTTGGATGTTTTAGGAAGTTCTGTGACAAAGTCCATAGTGATGTTTTCCCATTTTCATCCGGGTATGGGTAATGGTTGTAACATCCCCTTAGACTTCTGTCTCTCAGCTTTAACTTGCTGACAAACCAATCATCGAGAGACATATTCAACAACATCTCTTTTCATGCCATCCCACCAGAAGTACTCTTTCAGGTCCCTATACATCTTCGTGATTCCAATATGAATAGATAATGAAGAACTATGAGCCTCATCCAGCAGCTCCTTCTTCAATTCGGGGATGAGAGGAACACAAACCTGATTCCTGAACTTTGTTATACCATCACAATCAAGGTTGAATTCAGGAACATTTCTCACCTTCTTTTGTAACTCTACATCTTCTTTATGTGCCTCTTTAATCTTCACATGTATAGATGGTTGAAAATTCATTTGAGAAAGATACGATTTTCCCCCTTCCATTATAATTCCAAGATCCATCCTTTGTAAATCCATAAAGATTGTATCTTTTGTGATCCTCATCATGCATAAACTGGCATGGTCTTGTCGACTTAATGCATCTTCCACCTTGTTTGCTTTCCCAGGGTGGTAATGAATTGAGCAGTCCTAATCCTTAATCAGCTCCAACCATCTTCTTTGGCGCATATTCAGCTCCTTTTGTGTGAAAATATACTTCAAACTTTTATGATCAGTATAAATATCACACCTTTCACCATAAAGGTAATGCCTCCAAATCTTTAATGCAAAGATTACCACAGCTAACTCCAAATCATGAGTTGGGTAATTTTTCTCATGGATTTTCAACTGTCGTGAGGCATAAGCTATCACCATATCATTTTTCATAAGAACACACCCGAATACCTTCATGATGCATCACTATAGATCACAAACCTTTCTCCACTACAAGGTAGTGTGAGCACATGTGCACTGGATAACCTTCTTTTCAACTCCTTGAAATTCTCTTCACATTCCTCCGTCTAGACAAACTTAACTCCTTTCCAGGTCAGCTTGGTGAGTGGATTAGATAATCGTGAAAAATCATTCACAAAACGTCGATAATATCCATCCAAACCAAGAAAACTTCGGATCTCAGTTACTGTTGTTGGTCTCGACCATCTTTCGATAACCTCTATTTTTGCGGGATCCACAGATATCCCCTCCTTTGAGATTATGTGACCCAAAAATGAAACTCTTTGAAGCCAAAATTCACACTTGGTAAATTTGGCATAAATCTTCTCCTTTCTCAGGGTCTTCAGCATAATTCTCAAGTGATCTTCATGTTCTTCCTTGATCTTTGAATATACAAGAATAGCGTCTATAAAGACTACCACAAACTGATCAGGATAGTCTCTAAAGACTCTATTCATCAGATCCATGAAGATAGCAGGGGAATTAGTAAGACCAAATGGCATCACTATAAATTCATAGTGTCCATACCTTGTACGGAAAGCCGTCTTTGGTATATCCTCCCTTTTGACCCTTAATTGGTGATACCTTGAACGAAGATCAATCTTGGAAAAGTATTGAGCTCCTCGTAGTTGGTCAAATAAGTCATCAATGCGTGGGAGAGGATATTTTTTCTTAATAGTGATCTTGTTAATTTCTCGATAATCAATGCAGAGTCTCATTGATCCATCTTTCTTCTTAACAAATAGAACAGGTTCTCCCCAAGGTGATGCACTAGGTCGTACGAATCCCTTATCAAGAATCTCTTGGAGTTGCTTCTTCAACTCCTACAACTCAATTGGGGCAATTCTATAAGGTGTCTTTGAAATAGGCAAAGCACCCGGTACGAGTTCTATTGAAAACTCAACTTCACGATTTGGTGGAAGACCTGGAAATTCCTCCGGAAAGACATCGTCAAACTCTCGTACAATGGGCATATTCTTAATCGTGAGTTTCTCACCAACCATTTGAGATAAATAACCTTCATTTAGTGGAATCAAGACCCATAAGATCGAAGAAATTTCCACTAGAAGGTTATATTCATCCTTGCATCAATAGATGATCGTAAATTGATCTGGAATATGAAATGTGACTTCCCTTCATTGGAAATTGATATGAGCTCCATATAAATAAATCCAATCCATGCCAAGAATCACTTAAAATTCCACTATAGTAAGGATCACAAGATTTTCAGTAAGTATATTCCCACAAACATCAATCGAGGAAGAATTATAATCTTTTGATGCAACTGTTGTGCCATTAGCGGTTGTCACAGCTAACTCAACATCTAATTGTTGAGGTAATACGGTGATATACTCAGAAAATTATTCAGAAATAAAGGAGTGGGTGGATCCATAATCAAATAAAACATTTGCTACTTTAGAGTGGATGGTAAGTGTACCTTTCACCACATCGTTATCGTACTCCACATCGCTGATAGAAATTGCATGTGACTTTCCTTTTTCTTTAGCCTTAAGAGTTTGTTGACGTCAAACATCATCATCAACCCTTGGATTTGGGCATTGATTGGCATAATGCCCCATCTCCTTTCACTTGAAACATTGAAGTGTATTAGGTTCATTCTGTGTATCCCTTCCTTTGTTTGCATCATTAGACATCTTCTGCCCATCATTGTGGAATTCAAATGCCTGATGACCTTCCTTTCCACATTTGAAACATTTACTTGTCCCTTTAAGACAACTCCCTCCATGTTTCTTTCCACACTTTGAGCATAAAGGAAAGATCATCTTCTTTTCAGTGTTCTCTTTAGATTTTCCTTTGAATTCCATTTTCCTCTTCTTATCAAACCCATATGACTGATGGGTTACTCTAATCTCCATCTCGACTTTGAGTGCACATCGAACGATTTCCTCATAGCTATTAAAGTCCCTTATGGCTAACGCCCTTCGAAGACGTGGTTTTAAGCCACTAAAGAATCGATCGATCTTACTCTCAGGTTGGATAATAATACCAAAAGCGTACCTTGCAAGTCTTGTGAAATTTGCTTCATAGGTACCAACAGATTCATCATCCTTTTGATTCAGTTCAAGAAACTCTTTCTCCATCTTTGTTCGGAGAATACGAGGGAAGTACTTATTGAAAAATAAGTTCTTGAACTCGTCCCATTCCATGGACTCAATTTCATCCCTTTGCCTAGTATTCTTAATAAGATTCCACCATTGATCAGCATCTCCTTCCAAACGATACACTGCTAGGATGACTTTATCATGTTCATAACATTGAATAACTGAAAATATATTTTCAGTAGTACTAATCCATTTTTCAGCAACTAATGGATCGGTAGACCCGCTGAATGAAGGTGGACGCTGCCTCATGAAGGATTCAACAGAATTTTTCTCCTTCCTTTTCTTGTTTGGAAGTCCGGCATGATTCATAGCTTGAGAAAGTTGTGTGAGCATGGCTACAAGATTTTTCATTCCATCTCCCATAACGTTTGGTTTCTCAGGGGGACAATCATTGCATTACCCGTCGCATTCCACATTTACACGGTTCCTTCGGGTTCCAGCCATTGACTAAAACCAAGAAGAATAGTGTGAGAAACACTAATTATAATAGGAAAACCTCATAATCAAGAATAAAATTTCACACTTAAGGTCTTATCCTAGGTTATTAATTTCCATTTCTAAAACACTGAGATTGTGTTCTATGCTTACACTTATCCTTAGGGTTCTTACTAAGGCTTTCGCATCCTAGTTTCCAAAGGTTGACTATAACTTTCCTATGATACCAACTATAATGACCCATACTTTACATACATTGTTATTACTTCAAAATTGAAGCACACTTATTACAACATATAACAAAACCAGGAAAGGACCGTATAGGTATAGTGTCTTTAGAAACTGGGAAACATAAACAACTGGTTCATAAAGCGTCTACACTGTCTCCCATTTATTTCATCATATCTATAGTCCCTTTTGGCATATCTTACTTAATAAGATTCATCCTGACCTGGGGAAAGAAAACATACAAAAGGGTGAGCTCAAATTCTCAGTAAGGGTAAACAAAAGAAATATCAATCACATCATATTCATAAGAACATAACATTTTGGAAATCTTAACCTGCAAAAGAGAGCATAATTTCATAACATGGGATAAATCATAGTAGTGAAATGTAATCCCAATAATCATAACTTAAAACATTAAACTCTGTTTCATACACACATAATCATAAAGAATCATTTCTTGTTAGTAAAGACTCATTTCCAAGACTATCTTAGTGGACAAAGTCCATTTCTGAACCGAGTTCACTCCTCGTTTCAGTCCTGTTTCACTGAACCGGTTTAACCTGCCGTTCCAGCCATGTCTATCTCATGAGATATAAAATCTTTACCCAATGCATTGGAGGGAGATATAGGTCCCACCCATCTCATAATGATACCATTATTATGTGTGCCACAGAATCATAAACCATACATCATAGCATAACCCATGTAATAAAAATGGGATTCTTAAACATCATGAAATCATAAAAAAATTCTTATAAGATAAAGGAATTCATAAAAATAATTCCATCACAACATAATCAAATCAATGTAATAATAGGGATATAAACATAACCCATTATTATCTTAGATGGAAAATAATTTTGATAAAACACTTGAACTCCATTCTTGAGGAAAATATCCTTTCTACTTCAAAAACATTTTCCTTTCTTAAAATGTCATACAATTTTAAAATAAAAGAAGTTGATTAAAAATAAACTTGAAAACTTGTAAAGTAAGCTTCTTGGAAATAATTTTTTAAAAATCCATTCATGTCGTATAAGTTAAAAAAACATTCTTCTCGTACTTTTGTTAGAAAAGTCAAAAAGTACCTCGTACGAAAAACGACAAAAGATTCCTTTCATATCCTTTACTAAAAACTCACCGAAGGGTAAAATTGGATTTAAACAATTTTAGGTGGATGGAAATAATAAGACATATTGAGGAAACAAGGATGTGGATGATAAAATACACCCCAGTAAATACTAAAGTATAAACAATCTCGGATAAAAATGAGATTGTGATATGTCCCTTACCTTAGGCCCGATTTGCTTCGTATGTGTCCGAACCTCCTGTATAATGATTTAAATAATGTTATTGACTTATTCCAGAATCATAATTATTGATATGATATCATATATGGTCATATTCTTAGCTTCTTAGTAGTAATATTTCATTGCTACTTGTTATTCGGGTGTTTATAACTTTTTGTTCTTATGCGTGTTTTGTCGAATAAATTCTTATTCTTCTCTTTAGGTTATAGATACATCATTTCCAGAATGGTATTAATGTACTATATATCATATTTATTAATTAAATTCATTTATTTAATCATTATTCAATGAAGATCATGTAGAACGAATCACATCACATCGTGGAGACGGTATTCCGTACGTACGCAAGAGCGATGATATCGTTCCCATGATTGTGGAATTGTATTGGAGTGTAAGTATACTATTTCAGAATCAATATCACTTTATAATAATAATATATAGTAATTATTTACACCATTATACCCATCCAAGTAAGGTGGTGGTGGAAAATAGATTACACCACGACGTGGAGACGGTATTCCGTACGTACGCACGCGCGGTGATTTCATTTTCCGTAGGATGAATAGATGGTGAAATAGGGTTGTTTATTAAATATAATAACATATAAGTATATGAATGATACTGATGTTATTACTTCATAATGACACAACTAAATAAGAAGAAGTGGAAGAAGAAATAAATATGAAAGAATCGGTAACAGACATTACCTCTTCTTTGAAGCGCTTCTTTGAGACCTCCTTTTAGGGCACTAAAATTGGTCTTTGAAGAATACCAGGACCTCTAGGATGTCTCTAGGGAAGTGGAGAGAACAAATTTTCAGGGGTTGGCCGAGCTTGAAGGCTTAAAGTGGTGTGAGGAAGAGGGGTAGGAGGTGCCCTTTTATAAGGGAGGAGAGAGGCACCTTTAGAATAACTAAAAATATTATTTTATTATAAAGTCAAATTCAGTTTTTAATAGCTCCCAATTGATATATTTCGAAGATAAGGTGGGTATAGATCGAAATAATCTCATCCAATAGAATTTATACATGTTTAGGTATCAATTTTAACCTTATCATTTAGATTTAACTTTAAGTTAGATTATTTAACCTTTACCGTGTTTTCTTGTTTTCTTACACTATAAGGTTAATAAACATACTATATCAAGCCAAACGAACCCCAAGTTGTTTATTATTAATATATATAACCTTATCTAAGTCATTTTTCCGAACCTTAGATTTTTAGGAATAAAATAAAAATTAATAAAATCATATTTGTTTTAAGAACTATTTTATGTCAATTTTAACACTATTTAGTAATTGATTTTTTTGAAAATCATAACAGAATGATTAGTTCTAAAAACACTAATTAAAACAATAATAACATGTCATATTAACCTATAAAATTATTGTAATTCATAAAAAGTCTCAAATTAGATTTATTTCGGTATTTATAACATCAATTATGTCAATATTTCATTAATAAGATAATTACGACATCATCGTTGTGTCATAAATAAATTAACTTATTTAATTTTTAAAAATTATAACTAAAATACCATTATGTTGGAAATATTTTTATCTTTCTAATGAATATTTATATTCGAATTTATCTTATGTATAAACCCATATTAGAAATTATTTACTTATTAAACATTGATTTTAACTATTTTAACCCTTCTTTAAATAAATTAATAATAAATGTCCTAATTTAATCCAATTGGGCCTAAATGGTCATATTTTATTCCTAAGGTTGTTTTTGGTCGAATTAAACTTATACAATATAATTAGGACATGTGTTAGGGTAATAATAATAACACTTTTACCCTTAATTACCCTATTTACTTTTAACTGTGGTAAAAAAAGTAAAAAGTAACTATTCACCAAAAATTATTTTCATCTCATTGAATCACATTTTAGTCCTTAATATTAACCGTGTCTCTTGGATTTTGGAAATTCCACTCACAGATGCGGTAAAATTAAGTTTTATGAAAAATTCAGTTTTTTTAAGTACCACTTAGTGGTTTCACTATTCATCAAAAATTGAAAGTTTTCAGAAAAATACCAAAATTTCACCCTATGATAATTTCGATATTCCGAATCCAAAAATGAAGTCCATTTTGAAAAATAAAATTTATAAAATTTCAAAAATTGGTCATTACTATTAATAACGGCTAGTTTTAATAATATTTTAATAGCATATCGTTGTTTAGTGAAACTCGGTATTGCGTACGACAGAAGCTATTGAGGAAGGCCGCGGTTGCGTGTAAAGAAAGCCAAGATAGTGTTGTGTGTAGTGAATGATTCCTTTGATAAAAACAAAATATTTCTCATAAAAGTCTCGGGCGTTACAGAAGCCCTCTAACTTCAAGGAAGTCGGCACCTCTGTCTTCCTATCCCCGAAAGTCCTCGAATGTAATCACCAACATTTAAAGCCACACGAAGAAAGTATGCACAAGGTAAAGTTCGAACAAGTCGTTCAAACTTTCTGCACGAAGCTTGAAAGTTGATAAAAGCCTCTCTCTCTCTCTATAAATCACTTCAACAACATGTAAGCACAAGTTCTCAAAGATCAGTATTGAGCTCGTCCAAATGGGCTCCTATTTATAGGAGAAATTCCAATGGTCGGCTCCCTCCTTCAACGGTCATATTTTCCTTATAATTTGGAGGGACCTGTACATGTGTCACTTAAACAATGGTTGGTTAGAAACAGAATTGATGACATCATTTTGTAAGGAAACAAGTATAAGTATAAGCAAAACTGAAATTCGGAATGTAAGAAAACAAAAGTTTAGAGTCTAACCAAAATGAAATTCAGAGTCTATGATAAAAGGATATTTGGATTCTGTTTTATAAGAATTCGAAACCTAAATTTTGTATAAATCCAGATTCAGAATTTCTAAGGAAATTCGGAGTCTGGTTTCACAAGAATTCGGTATCTGAACCTATAGAGTTCAGAGTCAAACTTAGTAAGAGTTTGGATTCAAACTTGATAAGAGTTCAGAGTTGAACTTGGTAAGATTTCGGAGTCAAACTCAAAAAAGTTCGGAGTCGAACTCATAGAAGTTCGTATCCAGAATTTGGAATGGAACTTTATTAGAGTTCGTATCCAGAATTCGGAATGGAACTTTATTAGTGTTCGTATCCAGAATTCAGAATGGAACTTTATTAGAGTTCGTATCCAGAAGTCATAATGGAACTTTATTAGAGTTCGTATCCAGAATTCGGAATGGAACTTTATTAGTGTTCGTATCCAGAATTTGGATCCTATAACAGAATATTTCATATCTAAGTATTATATGATCTTGAGGTTTTGGGTTTGAATCTTATTTTTATACTTAAGAAAAATATTGATATGTGTAACAAAATCTAGGTTAGGGTAAATTTCTTTAAGGAAGGAAATTTTCCTTATAGAAGTAAAATATAGATTTTCTTAAGTATAAGGTGTCTGTGATTTTCAAAACAAGAAAGAATATAAAAGTCATAAGGAAAACCTTATTGACTCAACATCCTCAGGTTATATCCTAATTTTAGAATAATCTGTATAAAATGATATCATTTGAGATGGAAAATTATTTTGAAAGATAAATCACATGGAATTTTTCTTCAGGAAGATAAATTTTATTTGAAGATAAAATTTTAAAACAATTTATTTGGAAATCATTTTCATTGAATATAATATTGAAAACTTTTAAAAGAGTCTCTAAAAATTATTTAAAACATTTCCTGAGGAAAATATAATTTCCACTTTGAAAAAAAATTAAAACATAAATAAAATTTAGAATAATTTAATTTTAAAATAAACTTGAATCTTTAAATAAAATAATGGCCATGATGGCGGGAAATTCCGTTCATGCTGTGCACAAATATTCCTTTCACATTTTTGATAAAATCTAAACGGAAATTGGTTTTGAAATTTTCATGAAGATTAATTTTAAAAAAATGAAAACATGGGTAAAAATATATTTGATAAATAATTTTAGAAAAATGATAAAAACATTTTTGAAAACATTTTTAAAAAACATGGTTTTCAAAGAAAAAGTGCTTTAGTCGAATAGTTGATTTTTCTTAAAAAAATTATTTTGAACTTCTACGTACCTAAAGAGAGTAAAATGAATGGAAAAATTTATTATCATGAAATAACTAGAGGAGAATAAAATTTATGAGTTTTTTTAGATATTGATCATAATAATCAATCATTGGAAACACAATCATAAACAATCCCTTTAAATGATGAGATTGTAACATAAAATCATTACCACTTTGGTAACTTTAAAATGTAAGGCCTATGAAGGAATATCATTAAATTACTATTAAAATATCATAAGGATACATAAATTAATTATATTTCTTTTCAAAAGGGTTGTATATACATATCTTATAAAAATATAGGTGCATAACATAATCATATGTCTCAAAGAATAAAAATTGAGACAAAAAACCTTACAGATATGGTATCTTTTGAAATAAAAACCCCATGAAATAAAGATAATAAAATGTATATGTAAATAAATATAATTTTAATAATAATAATAATAAAATATATTCATGTTAAGTATAATTAATGCATAAAATAAACACGTGTTTAATATGGAATGTGTCTCACAGAAAAATAAAAGTGAGACGTAAATCCCTTATCACTTTAGTAATATTTTGAATAATTAGAAAAAATAAATATAAAAATAAATATAAACATTAAATATCATTAAAATAATTATATTCAAGATATGACATGTCAAATGGGTAGTATATACACCACAAAAAATAAATGAGTGGTGAATTTTCATATGTATTCCAGAAATAAAAGTGAGACTAAAAATCCCTTACCTTAGGTCTTTGATTCCTTCATACATGTTCAAAAATTCTATATAACAAATATAAGTTTATTATATAAATATAATTATATATATGATACTATATTTTTTTCCTATGACCATTTTTTACCCATTTTTTAACAATTCCTTGTTAAAATAGTGTTTTAGGTAATAACCGCTTTGTATATGTTTTGAATTGTTATTTTCATTCCACATAATTTGATCATAGATAATCATATATAGAATAATAATCAAGAAATAATTATCATATTTATACATAAATTATAATTTTAATACTAATTATGAAAGTTGGTTTTGATACATGAAGTATGTTATGATCATGGAGACAATAGGTCGTACGTATGTGTGAGTAACGATTCCATTTTTCAACGATCATTATGGACAGAAGGTATGTAATATATTATATTTAAATAATGATAATAATATAATATATACTACACTATATCTTTACATATACTTATAAATATAATCCATGTGCTTTGGTGATGAAGATAGATTCAAATCCCTTTGTGAAGGTGGTTTTCCACACGTACACGAATGTGGTTATCATTTTTTAGTGAGTGAAAAGATAAGAAAGAAAGTGATATGTCATATTTTAATAAAAATAAATATTTCATTAATATAATAATTATTTCATGCATATAACATATATTCATTAAAATTATCCTTCTTATCTTCCATGTAAATCATTAATGAAAATGAATCAAATCACTTCGTGAGGCAGTAGTCCTCCATACACATGAGCGAAATTATCGTATCCCCTAAGTTATGGAAAGTAAAAAAATTATATATGATATAATTAATCAATATGTATAATTATTTTATAAATATCTTATATATATTTTATATTCATCATCATTCCCATCCATGAGAGGTGGTAATGGAAAAACAAATGACATTGGTTCGCAAGGAAACATTCTGCCGCACAAAAGAACTATTAGTTTGTAACCCATTTTATGGAATAAAAGAGGGATTTTTGGAATTAATTTAGGAACTTATTGTATAAACAAAAAGGTTTTGAAGGTGTGGAGAAGATAAGAGATGTGGTGGCCTTTTATAAATTAAGTGAGGGGCAAAAGTGTAAGTTTTGAAAAGAAAAAGGTGTACCCCCCTTTTTTATAAAGCAATCAGGCTTCAAAGTAAATTATTATAGATAAATCGAAATTATAGGGTCAAAATATATTTCCACAATATATTTTATACAACTTTTTAGGTCATTTTAACACTTCTATTATTAGTTTAACCACATAGTAAACCCATTTTCATATTAACGGTAGTAATTAATTTTTCTTGTTTTTAATATTAATTTTGGTAAAAATTAAGTTAAACTTATTAGATAATATAAATTATTGTGATTATAAATATGGAAACAATTTTTATAAACTCAATTCACATAATAATAAAATTTTAATTTAAAATCAATCCTTCAGATGTGATGGGAAAGTGGGTTTTCAATGTGAAAATGTTCAAAAGTTTACAAATTATATTAGCCAATTTCTATATAAAATTTATTTAAATTACCAAAATTAGACTAATAGATATTTAATTTTACTAGTTTTTATTTATAAATTTTTTAAAATATAATTTAACTTTATAAATAATTTAATTGAAAATGCAGTTTTCAATTAAAATTCAGTTTTTTCACTATTCATCAAATAAATTAATATTTTTATAAAATTATCAAAAATTCACCCCAATATAATTTTGAAATGATTATTTTAAAAATTAGTTTTATTTTTTAGAATAAATTTTCAAAAAGTTTTAAAACTTATTTTATTAATAAGTGCACAAAAAAGACAAGAAAGCTATTTTTTAGAAAAATATAGATTTTAAGCATAAAATTGCATTTATTATTATCTCAGGTTTATAAAACACATAAGATGAGTGTTATTCAGTTGATTGAAAATAAAAAATATATATTTGATTAAAATAATTTACCAAAATATTTTTGTTTAATTTAGTGTGTTAAAAAGTGTTTGTTTTCATAAAAATAGTTTTCACATAATGATTTATTTTATTTTCAAAAAGTTTTTGTAAAGACCCGAAGCTTGACGTACATATACATTACATTACTTTTGCGGAATACTTAATACATAACAAAAACAGACACACAAGGACCGTAATAGTTTAGTGTCTTTGGAAACTCGGTATATGAACTTCTAATCATGTTGAAATATCTTCAACAACTCTCATAACAATCTTCCCCTTTTTTTCCTTACCTAAAACCTTTCTTTATTTCCTGGGGAAAATAAAACATAAAAAGGGGGATCTAAAATGCTCAGTAAGGGCAAACATAGATAACATAAAACAATCCATAAACATTTTAAAGAAAAAACTTGAACAAGAAATTTAAACATCAAAATCTTGAGCAAAGACATAAATCGTGGAAGTACGTAAGGCATATATCATAATGGAACATCAACCATGATAAAATATAATGCAAATAAAACATGTAATTTTGGAAACCATTCATCACATGTTATGATTTCCATAGTAGCCAAGGCATTGCTGCCAAGACTATCTTAGTGGACAAAGTCCCTTTCTGAATCGAGTTCACTCCTCGTTTCAGTCCTGTAACACTGAACCGGATTAACTTACCATTCAATCCATGTCTATCTCATGAGATATAAATATTTACCCAATGAATTTGAGGGAGATATATGTCCCACCCATCTCATAATAAAATCATTCTTACTTGTGCCACAAAATAATAATACATCATTCATAATAACCCAACGAATAAAATGGGTTTCATAAATATCATCCCATCATCACATAATCCATATAATAGAAATGGATATCATTTCATAATAAAAAAAGTGAATACATGTAAATCATAGATACATTATAATTGAAACATACACATATGAATATAATTTCATCTTAGATGGAAAATGGTTTTGATAAAACACTTGAAATGAATTCTTGAGGAAAATATCCTCTCTTCTTGAAAATCATTTTCTTTTCACAAAATTCCATGAAATTTTAAAAGAAAGATATTTTGTTGAAAATAGTCATGAAATATTTTGGAGGAAGCTTCATTAAAATAAGGCTTTATAAAACCATAAAAATCCTTTCATGCCGTATAAGTTAAAAAAACATTCTTCTCGTACTTTTTCCGGAAAAGTCAAAAAAAGTACCTCGTAACGTAAACAAAAGAATGATTCCTTACATACCATGTTGTAAAAGTCAAAAATGGGTAAAAATGAATTTCAAAATACATGAAAACACTTTTATAAAACATGTACATGGATTATAACAATAACCCCAGGAAATACTTACGTATAAGCAATCTCGGATAAAAATGAGATTTGGAAAATTATCCCTTACCTTAGGTCCGATATGCTTCGTATGGATCTGAACCTCTTGTATAATGATTTAAATAATGTCATTGACTTATTACATAATCATATTCTTTGTTATGATATCATATATGTTTCACTTATGACTTTATATTACCCGTTCTTTTGTAAATTCCATGTTAAAGTAGAGTTTTGGGTAAAATCATTTCATTTATCGTATGTGTTTCGACTTGTCGTTTCTTGATAATATTACTTATATCCTGATTTACATAATTCTAGAATTTAAAAAATGATTTATATATAATATATATTCATCATATACATATATATTATAGATCAATAAAAGGAATGAAATACACCGTTCATGGAGACGGTAGGCCGTACGTACGCATGAACGCTGTTTTCGTTTCCTTATTGAATTGAATGAAGATAAATAGATGACATACATATATATATACATAAATATAGTAGCATTATTATTTCATATATTTCATTATTATTAATTATATAAAGTTTATGATCATTCATGTATGGTTAATCATGGAGAATGAATCTCATCGCGTCGTGGAGACGGTAGTCCGTACGTACGCACGAGCGATGATATCGTTCCCATAATTATAGAATTTGAGTGGATGGTATAATATATCTGAATAAGTATAATGTTATAATAACCATATATAGTTATTCTTTTCACCATTATACCCATCCATGTAAGGTGTTGGTGGAAAGACATATTACACCATAGCGTGGAGACGGTATTCCGTACGTACGCACGTGCGATGATTTTATTTTCCGTAGGAAGGATAGAAGGTGAAACAGGATTGTTTCATATTTATAATAACATATCAGTATATGAAGGATTCTAATGTTATTACTTCATAATGAAACAACTAAATAATAGGGAGTAGAAGAAAAATTGAACTTGAAGAAAACGGTAGAAGGTATTACCTCTTTCTCGAAGTTCCTCCTTTAAAATTTCTCTTAGGGTACTAAAATTGGTCTTTGAAAAAGACCAGGACCTCTAGGATGTTTCTAGGGAAGTGGATAAGGGAATTTGGTAGGGTCTGGCCGTGCTTGAAGGCTCAAAGTTGTGTAAATATGAGATGAAGGAGGTTCCCTTTTATAAGGAAGGAGAGGGGCACCTTTGAAAATCTTAAAAACATTAATTTATAATAAATCTAAACCCACTTAAAAACCTAAAAAATGACTCATATTCGAATATTAGATGATATATGGTTGTAATATCATCAAATAATAAAATTTAGACATGTTAGAAATTTATTTTAAACATTATAAACTTGATTTATCCTTATTTAATCAATTTTATTTTATTTGTGGTAATAAAATTCTAAATTTTTAATTATAAAACATAATTTCATATTTGTTGTGAATTGTCCATAATTGGATACTTTATAACATTTTATACCATATAAATTTAAATTTATAATTTTTAAATAATTGTTGTTATTTTTAAACAATTTTATAATAGGTTATTTTTATAAAATAACAATAGTGTCAATTTTGACACTATTCATTTATTTGAATTTAAATAAAATATATAAAGAAGATATGTTCGAAATAAAAGCTTTAATAGATTCATAAAAGGTCATATATATCTAGAAAATTAGTGGAGCACATTGAATAGTTCATATAATATTTATTTTATTATTTTTAAAACCATTTATTTGTTTATCTCTTAATAAAATAATTACTATATCATTTTTGTATAATTATTTAATATACTTATTTGTTGCATAAAAATTAAAAATAAAATCCAATGATGAAGATAAATTTATTTCCAATCAAAATAATACTTTTACTCGAATTTATCATCTTAAAATCACAATATTTAAATTGTTATATTTATTAAATTATGAAGGTGACAACTTTGGCAACATTTAAAATAAAATAATATAAGTGTCATAATCGCTTTTATAAGGCTCAAAATGGTCAAATATTCGACCATTGGATAATTAGGGTTTATATTTACATGAACAATAAGTTTTGGTCAGGGTTTTGTGCCTTTTATGGTCAATATTAGTTTAATAAAAACTATATTCTTTATTTTCACTAGATAAACAATTTCTGCATCACTGTTGTGTCACAATTAATGATAATTATTTAATCCCTAAAAATTATAAATAAATTCATATGATGTATATAACTTCAATAGATTTCTAGAGAATATTAATTTTCGAAGTTTCATGAAGTTTATCACTAAATTAAAATTAATATACTTATAAGATTTAAGAGAGTGACATGTTGTCACTTTCTTTGGTTTTAATAATAATTAAGTTATTTTCATGGAAAAAAGTCCATTAAATGATTCTAATCCGACCCTTAGGTGATATGGGTCGACTTTTAGTCATCCAATAGGATTTTGGCAGGTGTTAGGGTAATTTTATAATCTTATATTTACCCTTAATTACCTGATTTACCTTTAACTATGGTAAATAAAATTTACCGTAGTTACTATTCATAATGCCCAAAAATAAAAAGTAGTCTATTAATATATTTTGGATCCACTGATTCCAAATATGGAATCCATTTTTCCAAATTCAATACATATAAGTTGCAGAAATTAAATTAAAATTAATCCTGTTGTCGAAAGAAAACAGGTTTTTGTTTTAAAACATTACAAAAGATTGAATTGATTTAACCTACAAATTCAAGTTAAAATCAATGATAATGGCATACATTATATTAAATGTTAAAAATATATTCTATTTATACTTTAAGACCATTCAATATTATAATTTAACCACATAAATTATTACGATGAAAAAAGTTGTTTTTAATTAAAATATAGCGTGTTTTTACTATTCATTAAAATATGAAAGTTATCAGAATAACATGAAAATTTTATCCAAGGTAAAATTTTATATCCTTATTCCAAAGAATAATTTTATTTTGTAAAATTGAACTTATAAACATATCAAAAACTATATTTAAAGTGGGTGCGCCATAAAAAGGCGGCGCAACAACATTTTTAAAAAAATACTTATTTTACCCGAAAAAATTAGTTTGTTCACATAAAATGTTTTAGAAAATTTATAAATGAATAATAATGTTATAAAATTCAAAATGTGGTTAATTATATTCATAACGACTAGTTCGTGATAATATTATAACCATATATCGTTGTTTAGTGAAACCCGATATTGCATACAACACACGCTATCAAGGAAGGTCGTGATTGCGTGTAATGAAAACCAAGTCAAGGTTGTGTGTGGTCAAGACTCCTTTGTTGTTGCGTATAACAAAATCCAAACATATTTCATTTATACATTGAATATATATATATATACACACACTCAATGTTGCGTAGAATAACTTCTATCAAATGAACTTGAAATTGTGTATAACACGATCCAAGAATTGTGTTGCGTATACTGCAAGCTAATACAGTGTTGCGTATAGTGCAAGATAATCTTGGTTTATCGTTCAACAGAAGATATGAAAGAAATTAAAAAGAATATATCTTATAAAATCTCAGGTTGTTACAGTTTTCATTTAAATTTTATATTAATTGGTCACAAAATAATTAATTATATATACATTTTTAGACCTTATATTTTCATAATTTATTAAATCATATCTGTACCTTCCATTCAAATGGAAAGGTGATAACTATCAAATTAAATAATAATATTTTAACAGTATGTCACATTTCATTTAATCCCAGTGTTGCGTGTAACTCATGATAAACTCAATGTTATGTGTAATTAAAGATAAACTAGATATTATATTTAATGAGAAATATTTAAAATATTTAATTAATTTCAATATAAATTTTTCAAAAAATCTATGGGTGTTACATTATACCCCACATAAAATATATTTCACCCTAGAAATTCATCTCGATCATTAATGGTATAAAAATTGAAAATTCATTCAAAGAATCCCCAATAATAATTAGGGTTAGGAAAGCATCCTCTTAAAAAAGATAAAAGGATGTGTAAAATTAATCTAGAATAACATATATTAGGTTTCTAAATAGGAGAAAATAGGTGGGAGTGAGAACATGGACATATCAGAGAAACCTATGCCTAAATACTGGTGAAAAGTTATAGAGAACATGGTTAGGAGAAATTTTATGACAAAAAAATCATAAACTAAAGAGGTGTGAAAATGGTCATTGATATCATAAAAATGATGATAATAATAAACCATTTTATATCAATATATTTTTCCTAATGTTTGGGAATTCTTTTTTACATATATGAAAAAATATATACTTGATATATTTTTATTTTACAAGAATAATATCATCCTTTTTTTGTGACTTGATCAATTTAAACTTCATATCTTACTCTAAGAGTTGATTTTTTTCATGTCTGAAGAACTAAATAAGATCCTCAAAATAAAGATAATTAATTTCTTCTATCTCAGGTAAAAAATGATAATACTGGTTATTAAATATGGATAAATATTCATATGGTTAAGTAATACATTAATCTCTAAAACCTCATCCAAAGTTCAACATAAACCATTACATATAGGTTTAAACATATAACCCTTACAAAATTTAAAATTTATAAAGAAGGTCACTAAATTTCTCAAAATAAAATTAACAGTAATCCTCCAAATGGCATTAAATAGATCTTAATGTTTACATGCCAAATATGTGAATAAATTGGTCATATATTTTTCTGAATCTTTTTAATAACCATATTTACTATAAAACCTCAATAAAAACATGCATGATTCTTAAATACTTAAATAAAACCATATATTATTTAACATATTCCATATATCCAAAAATGTTGTAAACTCTATCAATGATAAAATAAACCACTTTTTCAATAAATCATTTATAATTTCTAATGTCATCAATACTATCCAATATAATTTATCCATATCAATTTTTTATTTATAAAAAATAAACACCATTTTCTCAAAATCATGAACATATTAAGGGTTATATTCCCTTAATCATGTGTTTTACATAAAATACTACCGTGATATTAAGTCAATTTTCTTGGCCATTAGTACAATTAAACATATTCTTGAATATCCTTATTGAAAACAATTACACTAAAAAATCATTATATATTTTGTAATTTATATAACCTAATTATTTAATTCCAATAAATAATCACTTTAATAATCCCAATTACTTCTCAAAACATTAAATAGGCTTAATATTCTTATTCATTAATACTTATTTCTTTTCATATGCCATTTATATTCTCTTTATAATTTTCAATATAACCATTACACATATATCCCTGTTGATTCTCTTCATGATATTTTCCCTTAGGATGTAGATTTTTATAATTCCTATACTTTCCACATTTAAAACATAAAAAGTCAATGATACCTTAGGGAGACCATTATTCTCATTCATTGCGTTCACTAGACTTTTCATTTCTCCTTTTTAATTACCTACTTTATGTCCTTATTTTCTACACCCAAAAAATATTCTCATCACTCGAATACATTCCGTCAATTTCTTCTTTCCACATTCTCAACCTATAATATGCTAAATCATTTTTTCTCCCTGGTCTCCACTACCCAAACTCTCAGCTAACAATATCATTCTCTTTTTTGGTTAGTTTGAAAGTTGGTAAAGGTGCACATTTTAAATTATGTACAATGATAACTGATTTGGAATAACATCAATATCATACACTATAGTTATAATCTCATTTGGATGATCATTAGTAAATTTTATTTCACATTCAATGTTAACCAAGTTCATTTGGGTTCCCACTATTGACTAGAAATCATAGTGTGAGAAACACATATCATAATGGGAAACCAAATAATCATGAAAATCACTTGTAAGATGCCTAAATCATAATAATTTTTTGATTTATGAAATCTTAGATTTATCTCAATCTATTCATATTCATCATCAATTTAAAACATTTAGGATGGTTTGTAAAGAGTTTGTGAATTTCTAAAGAATACCCCCTTGGTGTGTTAAACCAAGTCTGAAGTAATGCCTATTTTCATGCACTAGGTGATGGTTGAGTCTATCTCAATGCACCCTTTTCAGATTTATTACCCTGAGGTACCTCTATGCTAAATCCACATCCACTTATAGAATCCAGATAGGGATGTAATTTTATGGAAACCGCTTTCTATATCCTTAAAATTTTCAAGACATTTTCCTATTATTTGAATCTTCCTTAGACTTTTACTCAGAGACATCCTGAGATATATCATTATAAATATAGGGATTTCACTAAATATTTGTCAACCTAGTTTTAAAGGTGAAATAAACCTCCCTCTGATACCAACTATTGTGACCCAGGTTTTTCATACATAGATATTACAACTTTTTAGATGTATATTAAACAAATTACATAACAGATGTTGGAGGACCATAGTATTTTAGTGTCTTTGGAGACAACATACACAATCAACTAATTTGGTGAAATATATTCAACATATCCCATTAATATCTCCCCATTTAGTAGTCTTTACAATCATACCCTACTTAAAACCATTCTTGATAACATGGGGGAAGAAAACATAAGAAATGGTGAGATTATATGCTCATTAAGGATAAAAAAGGTAAATATATAAACATAACATGAGCATAAGGGTATGATAACATCAGAAAAACAATTTAAAACCATACCCTACATATAATGGATCATAATATTGACTCCTAGAATAAATATTGGAAATTCATAAGACATGAATCATAAGTAAATCAAAGAACATGATACATAAGATAATAACATTGGTATAAGACATAAATTTTTGGTATATATAAAATAATATAAAATCTTATGTCAAGGCTTCCCACTAAGACATTCATAACATGTTATACTTGGGCTAACCACCGATGTACCTACTTTGGGTTTAGGATGGCCTCCCATGTACCTTCTTTTAGGATTAGGATATCCTCCTCTGTACCCTATTTTGGGCTTGAAATAACCTCATTTTTACCCTCTTTCAAGATTTAGATAATCTCTCATCTACCCTTTGAGATCATATAACATTAGTAACTACCTAATACATTATAGAGTGATAAAAGTCCCACAAATCAAATAATATATATATTTTTGTGCCACAAGATCATATAACATTAATCATATCGAAACCCATAAAAATAAATAGAATTCATAAAACATTTCATAATATAATAACCAATTTTAAAGAAATTATTATCAAAAAAATCATCTCATCATAAAAATAAATCCATTCAAGGAAAGATAAATAAAGGTATCATTTGATCATATCCCCAGTAAATCTTAAGTTACATCAAAAGATGTCATCTTAGATGGAAAATTATTTTAAAAGATAAATAACTTAAAATTTTTCTTTAGGAGGATAAATTTTCTATGAAAATCAGTTTTTAAAATATAAAACATTTTCAAAATACTTTTCTTTAAAAAAACATGAAAAGTTATAAAATAATATTTAAAAATCATTTAAATTTTGTGTGTGTGGAAAATAACCTTTCCACATTGAAACATTTTTTAAAATATAAAACATTTTTAAAATAATTTCCTTTTAAAATACCCTTGAAAAATTATATAGGAATCTTAAAAGAAAATAATGGTCATTACGATGGGAAATTCTATTTATGAACTACATAAATATTCTTTTCAAATTTTTGGTAAAATTTAAATAAGAATGGTTTTTGAAAATAGTATGAATATTTCGTTTATTTTATTTTAAAAAAATAAAACTCAGGTAAACAATACATTAATAAATAATTTAAAAAATATTAATTTTTTAAACATTTTTTAGAAAACATGGTTTTGGAAGGAAAAGGGATTTCAACCAAATATATGTTTTTTATTAAAGAAATTATTTTTGAACTATTTTGTACACAAAGAGGGGAAAATGAAGAGAAAAAATTTATTTTAAAGACATAAATATATGATAATAAAATTCATGGGTTTCTTTAGATTCAATCATTAGATACATAATCATAAATGATCTCGATATATGATGATATTTGAATATAGATCTTTACCACTTTAGTAATTTTGAGATGTATTCCCCAAGAAGGAATATTATTAAATGAAACTTAAAATATCTTGAGCATAATAAAATTCCTGAAATTAAATTTTAGAGGTTCTATTTATACACCTCATATAATAAGATAGGTACATAACCTAATCATATGTCTCAAAGAAGGGAAATTATGGAAAAAATACTTTACTAATTTTGTAACTTTTGAACTATAATCATATTTTATGATATATCCTAAAATTGATATGTAAATAACAATAATTTATATTATAAACATAATAAAATATATTCATGTCCATTATATACACCACATAAAAGAAACACATGGTGAATATGGCATGTGTCTCACAGAAAAATAAAAGTGAGACAAAAATACCTTACCGCTTTAGTAATATTTTAAATCATAATAACCAAAAAATAATAAAATAAAATGAAACATTAAATATAATTAAAATAACTAGATTCATTTTATAACATGTCTAATGGTCAGTATATACACTGCACAAAATAAACGAGTAGTGAATTTTAATATGTCTCTCAGAAAAAAAAGTGGGGCCAGAAATAACTTACTTTATGTATCGACTTCCTTTTTACACATTCAAAACTATTTTATAATAAATTAAAGTTAATTAAAAATATATTATAGAAGTATAATTATATATATTATACCATATATGATTAAATTATGGCCATTTATTTCCATTTTTTAACAATTCCTTGTTAAAATCACGTTTCAGGTAATAACTACTTTGTTTTTTATATATGTTTTGATTTCTTATTTTCAGTACTATTACTTCTATCATAGTTCCATATTATAATTAATTATAATAATTAAATATTTATCATTTTTATACATCAATTGTACTTTAAGACCAATCAAAAAAATATGGTTTTAAGGAGTGAAGTATGTTATGATCATGGAGATGGTAGGTCGTTTGTATACATGAGTAATGTTTCCATTATTCAATGATAATTATGTAAAGGAGGTAAAGAATATCTTTTATTTATATAATTATCAACATATCATAAAGACCATATTATTTATTTACATATAATTACAAATATCATCCATGTTTTTTTTATGAAAAGAGAGTCGCATCGCTTCATCGTGGCGGTAGTCCACCCATACATGAATGATGTCATAATATTTTAGTGAGTTAAAATATAAGAATTAAAATTATATATTATCTCTTCAAAATGATAAATATTTCATTAATATAATAATTATGTCATTTATATCACATATATTTTTTAACTATATCCTTATTATCTTCCATGTAAACCATCAGTTAAAATTAATAATCTCACATCACAAGGATATAATCCACTGTAAAAAGAAGAAATATTATCATATCCCATATATAATGGAAATTAAAAATCTATATATGATATAATATATCTAGAGGTAAAATTATGTTATAAATATCATATATATACTTTAGATCCATAACTATACCCAAATGCGAGAGGCGGTAATTGAGAAATGATGACATTGATTTGTGAGGCTGTAGTCTATCGTACAAACAAACAATGATTTGTTAACCAATTTTTTGGAATTAACTATGTTTTTAGTTTATTAAATTATATAAAAAATATCATTATATTTAAGATACTAAGTTTATTATATCATCAGGTTTTAATAAGAATTAAAAGAGGTAGAGGAAGAAATAAAATAAAAATGCTCATTGAAGAACATTAACTCTTCTTCAGGTAACCAAGTTAGATAAGTTTTTAGGTCATTTTAACCCTTATCTTTTTAGTTTAACTCCATGGTAAACACATTTTTACCTTAATCGTCGTAATTAATTTTTATATTTTCAATATTCAATTTGATAAAAATTTAATTTGAAATTATTGATTAATATAAATTAATCTTACTAAAAATATGAAATCCATTTTTCCAAATTAAATTCAAATAATTTTAATAATTTATATTAATCCCACAGACCTGATGATAAAGTGGGATTCTAAAGAGAAAATTTTCAAAATTTTACAAAGTTTTTATATCCAATTTCAATATGAAATTGATTCCAATGACCTAAATATGATTAATATTTATAAAATTGATCTAATTTTACTTTAAAAACATTTTAAAATATAATTTAACATTATATATATTTTAAATGAAAAGGCATTTTTCAATTAAAATTCAGTGTTTTTCATTGTTGATAAAAAAATTAACCTTTTTAGAAAATTCACAAAAAATCACCCTAAGATATTTTTGATATAATGATTTCAAAAATTAAGTTTATTTTTCAATTAAAATATCTAAAATTTTATAAAATTAGTTTTAAAATAAGTGGACAAAAAGTCTATGAAAATATTTTTTAGTAAAATACTGTTTTTAATAATAAAATTGGATTTATTCTTTTTAATTTTCTAGAAAACAAATAAGTTGATTTTTAATAAGATAATTGAGTATTGAATATCTAAATTTCATTAAAATAATTCACCAAAATTGTTTTTTTAATTTACTATGGTAAAATTTGTTTTTTTTCAATATTTTTTTTGAGATAAAGATTTATTTTAGTTTCAAATAGTTTTTATTTTCATTTTCAATTAATAGGTAACTAAAGAATTAAATCTATATGAATGTTTATACCATATATTTTCATATTTTAGTTAATCCAATTAATAACCACTATTCCATTGGCTATGAGATAACTATCATATTAAATATTAATATTTTAATAGAATTACTTGTTTTGTTTAAACTCGATGTTGCATGTAATACAAGCCACACCCAGTTTTTCATGTAACATAAGATAAAATTAGTGTTTTACATAACAAAAGATAAACTTAGTATTGTGTGTAATGAAAAATATTAAAAAGATTAAATTTATTTTCAAATATATATATTTTATAAAAATCTTATGGGTGTTACAGCTTCTTACAGTAAAAACATATTTTTGTACTTGACACTAGAAACAAATGAGCATAATTTTTTTATTAAATATATTATCATACCCTTCCTATGTTATCACTTCATGAAACTTTTCCTACATGAAAAAATACTACTACTCACTTATATATCCATTCAATATGTATATATCTAGGTTGACTTTTTTATCCATTCGAGAATAAAATAAATCAAAATATAGATGATTATATTTAGTAAATTTACTATAATTTTTGGTCATGAATTCCATACAAATATCATTGGACTCTGACATTGAATTTCAAATGACCTATCCCCCCAGGGTTACAAAGGCGATAGAATTCCAGCAATAGTCTATTAATATTATACATAATTCCATAAAAATTATTGATCCAAATGTGTCTCATTGGGAAAATTGTTAGAGGATTCATCATAATGATTCAAAGAAGTTATCCTTATAGACATTATTATATAATTTATAAGGAAAATATATTAACCTATAGAATAAAATAAATATATATGTATATATAAAACTTATTTGAGTTTCTCCCAAAATTTTATCAATAAATACATGACAATTATTCATTAAAATACTTTATCAAGTTTCCAACCAAAAGGATTTATTAATATCATAGGTTAACCATTCCAAACCATAATCATATCAATCACATTTAAAAAATTTCTTAAAGAACCATTTTGAAATACACTTTGAAAAGTGACTAATTAAAAAAACCATTAAAATTAAATTCACATTAAAAACATAAATATATATTAAAATAATGAAAATATTATTCATTTCCTATCTATTAATTACTACATGATTCATAAAAGTCACATATATCCTTATTTCAAGACAGATATCTAAATAGATCCAAATAAAATCTACAAGGTCTTCCCATACACCCCGACAACTCTTTTTTTTATAAATAGATTAGATTTATTTTTTAAAACTACACCATGAGTTCTCAACAAAATTATCTTCACAACTACCACAAAATGGAACCAAATTGATATAACATCATATTGTGGGTTTTCACACTTCTACCTCACCCGAATCAAGCTAGAATTTACAAGGACTTAGGTGCATTCTCTGATCACTAAAGGATGAAAATAATTACTGATGGATAAAAAATACCATTAGAGGGTGGTTGACCTCAAATATCACATAATATTCATTTATTGAATCTATGAATATTTATAAATTAATTATCTTTATATCGAACATACCTAACATCTATGAAAAAAACAATGCATAATGAAGATGCCCAGACAAATTCTACTAGGAACCAGATCTAGAGGAGGATTCAAGAGCAAGACACATTCACCAGAGCAGGGCTAACGGATTTGGAAGAATGAGAGGGTATGGAATTTCCATTGTTATCGGGATTGTGCACCACTACACAGGATAACTAGTCGAAAATCCATGCAAAGGTTGAGTGTTGATCACGATGCAGATGCTAGGAATGGGCAGTTTCAAGTAGTCATAATCAGTAAGATTCCCTTAAGACCTATCGGTCCTGTAATGTCTCCAAACCAACGTGAAATGTAATCTCTAAGCCTAAGATCCATGTAAGGCTTCCCCCTCACCCCTTGAAAGGGGGGTTATAAAAAAGCAATAAAAAAGAAGGCCTTCGGGCCATTCAGGCAGGGCATGAGCTAATTAATCATTAGTCATTTAATTTTTCTCTACAGGTCCATAACCAAGGATATGGTCTATTTATTATAAAGAAATATGTCTATACTTTATCTATATCACATCACATACAATCTACAAATCTATCAAGGTGGGTATGTAGGGGTTGAGTAAAAGACCCAATAGGATACCCCCAATACTTCCCACACACCCTATAAATGTGAAAATCATAAATTATTTAATTTTTTAATAAAAAGCACACAATAACATGAAAATTTATAAATCCAAGAATAAAATTTCATAATTAAACCATAAATATACTTTATAATATATCATAATAAAACACAAAATGTTTTCTATATTATTTAAATACAATCACCTACACACCTATTTCATCAACCAAAATATGAGGGATCCATTAGATAATGTCTAAAGTACAGTGGGTACCATATATGCAAGAGTGTACCAACTAACCTAAAACCTCATTATATTTCCTATAAACCCACCATAATAAAGCAAATATTTCAATCATCATTTTAAAACCTAACAGGTCACCCACACATAAAGTAGTAATTCTAATATCTTGTCTAATCACTAATGAAAAGGCATTCTAATAATATCTAAAATAACTAAAACATAAATATCAGAAATCCATGTTTAAAGCATCATAAAATACAAATTACAAATTTCCCTAATATTTTAGAAAACACACTCACAAACACTCAGGAATCCACTAGTTTAATTTTCACCAAATCTACTCACACCAAAATCACCTTTTCTTATAACCATAATTATATAATTTTAAATATATATAAAATTTATTAAAATATTATATCCATTACTCAAAAGACTAATAACAAACTAGAATATAAGATAATCCAACCTTCATAACCTAATGATGAGGTAAAATCACACCACCTAGCTCAATATCCATTCCATCCTTAACATTCTTGAACACCACACAAAAATATCCCCAAAATCATTTTATACCAATAATTTTATTTAAAAAAAAATATCTCAGCTAGGGTTTCACCAAGGAAAAAATAGAAAAGGGGAGAAAGGGAAGTTCTAAAGTGATTATACCTAGATCTAGCACCTGAACACTTCAATAACAAAGAAAACTAAAATATAAGTGAATAAATTGACTAAAAGTGCTTAAAATTTACCCTATGTTGATGTCCCGTGCATGATATGAGAGGAATAGGGGAAAACCAGTAAAATATAGAAAAAAATTTAAGTTTTTAATACGTTTTAAGTTGATATATGGCCCAAGCGTATAAACCCAGAGACTTTTTTACTATCCATACCTTCACCTAAGATGATTTTATAACATTCATGGTTGATATTTATAATATATATTATCCATGCATCAAAATGTTAATTTACTAGTATATCCAATAAATCGACTTATATATCACTAGGGATAATGTATAGTCCCCTATCAGTGTGTCAAACTATGAATCCCTAAAATATCCACCGAAACCCCAATTTCATCTATAAACACACTAAAATTCAATATACATCAAATGATAACTTAACATACCTAAAATGAAGCCTTTAACTCTCCTTTTTAAATATATTAAGGAATATAATATTTTTTGAATGAATGAAATATTAGAGTTTTTGGTTACAATGTGAAGCAAAGTAAGTGAAATGAAATTGAATTAAAGAGTGTCATGGACTATTTCATATGGATAATTTAGTCTATAATAAATGCACATATAGTGTAATTATCGTATCTTATATTGTGATAAGGGTATGAAAATGACTATACAAATTTACAAAATAATATTATTTCCCACAACATAAGTAATGAAACTAAATTAGGGTTAATTTATTCTATGGAAAATCTACTAGAATTGTTTTATGCTTAAATTTTCCCATGAAAGATAATGGTCTAATATAGAATATGAAATGGACACAACACTACCCACATTGAATAAAAAAACTAACACATGGATACTAACTATGAATATTTCATATAATGACATAACTCAAATACCCAAATTTTTTGATCTGAGTTAAGATTTACACATTCCATAAAGCATGCCCCTTGATCTATAATGTTTTAAAATCAATTACAAGGTAATAAAAAAATGTTTTTGTCAATAATTTTCTCTCAAATTAACCAAAACCACCATGTATGTATTGCTAAAAATGTAAACACTTTTTTCAAAAAATATTAAACCAAATAATTCATTTTGATATAAATCCAAACATGGCTAGAAAGTGACAATGATACCACTATTTACATAAAAAATAGACAAAAATATATCCACTAGATGACTTATGAAATCTGACACTAACTCCCACTCTATATCTCTAGTAGATTATATACCACTCACCTATAGTGAACCATATTTTTCATACATAGATTTTACATTTTAATAAATGAATATTCCTTACATAAAATTATGATCCACACCATAATTATATAGTTTTAATGTATTTGGAATCTTGTGTACAAAAACAATTGGTTCATAAGATATCTATAACCACCCCCCCCACACACACAATTGTTTTCATAACTATCACCCTTCCCAGACATATCATACTTAAAACTTTTCGTCATAAATTTGGGATAGGAAATATGAGAAAGGGTGATATCAGATGCTCAATAATAAAAAAAAGATATCCATTATCAAATAATCATATCAGGAGAATAATGGAATGAAAAAAACGACCTTATCATTTTCAAATAATACCCATCCTATTATATATTAAAATCTTTATTCATGGCATAAATCTTGTAGTTTATAAGACATTAATAATTAAGGGATCAAAGAACATGATCCATGAGGTAAGAACAACGGAATATGAAATAAGTTTTTAGTAAACACATAATCATTTAAAAAATCATTTTCTTAGTCATTGATGACCTCTAAGACTATCATAGTGTATTGGTTTTACTCATAATCCATAACATAATTAGTCAATATTCACTCTCAACACTATCATATTGGACAAAGACCTTTACTAAATTGGGTTCAGTCCCCATTACAGTTCTCATTATCTCCTGAGATATCCGTCTTTACCCAATAAACTGGTGGTCTATATAATTTTAGTCCCACCCATCACATAATAATAATCTATTTATATGTCTTCCACAAGATCATAAACATTTATAGAATAAAAAATCTTTTGGAAAAGAAACATGTTTTATAAATAGTTCTTAAATTCATCATACTATAATCCATAGAAATAAACGAGTTTCATAAAAATATCATAATCATAATCATAATCATTAAACATTTAAAGAAATAAAAATTATAGTATAACTATATCATATCCTGATTAAAGCATAATTAACATAAAATCATGTTATCAATGATGAAAAATTTCTTTAAAATCTCACTTTAATATTTCTTGAGAGAAATTCCCTTTCATTTTGAAATTAATTATTTAAAAAAATATTTAAAAAAATTAAAGATTTTTTTAATTTTAAATGGAATGTTAATAATTCTATAGGATGATTCAAATCATGGAGTGTTCATGATGGAAGTAAATTTTTTAGTTATCATGTATATTTAAACAAAGATTTCTTTCATATTTTTTATATAAATTCAAAAGTACCTAATTCAAAAAATGACAAGAAGATTTATTTTAAACCATTTTTTAAAAATAAAACATTGGTTACCAATTAAATTTAAAAACCTTAGAATATTATTAAAAAATTTATTGAAAATATTTTAAATAAATCATGGACATGGAAGAAACAAATGGTTTTTGACCAAAGAGAGAAATAAAGTTGGTTTTTCTTAAATGCATTATTTCATTTTCTTGAGTTATTAAAGATATGTAAATGAATAAAATATAATAAATTGTACTTAAATAACTATAGTATAATATATTTACTTAAAATCTTGAGAGATAGGTCATAAATGTTCATCATCATAAACATAATTAAAAACAATCCCGATAAATAATGATATTGGAACATAAATACCTTAGAATAGGTTTGAATTGATTTAAAAGAACTCTGAACTCCTATATAATAAATTTAAATTCATTATAATTATATAATAGAATAATTTAAATACTTATAATATCATATATTACTTAATTATAAAATTTCAATACAAATTTATTAATAATCATTTATTAAAATCATGGTTTGTTGGTGTTAACTATTTTATTTTTCAAGAGAATTTTAGTTTAGTAGTTCTGGTCCTTATACGTTGATCATGTTTCCATAATATATGTAATTTTAATAATGATATACATATTATATATATTAATTATATATAAATTTATATAGAGAGAGTCATCCTTAAATGGAAGGGATAAAAAAATTGTTCTACCATTCATAGAGACAGTAGGTCATACGTATGCATGAACGTTGTTTTCACATTTTTATAGATGGAACAAAATAATGTTGAATAATAATTCACCATTATATAATAATATAATATCATACATATTATATATATTAATTAAATCTATCTTTATTACCATCTATTTTTTAGGAAACAAAAAAATGAATCATATCGCTTTATTGGATACGTTAGTCCACAGATACGTTCGAGTGATGTTATCATTTTATAATGGATGGGAAGGGAAGAATATAGATATGATATTATAATTTAAGAAGAATATTAATGTCATAAATATCATATATAGTCTTTGAAACCATCATAACAACTATCTATGAAAGATAGTGATGTAAGGTATTGCTACGTGGAGGCAATAGTCGGCCCATATGCTAGAGCTATACTTTCACTTCAGATTTGAAGGAATATAGGGTGGATATTGGTGGTCACATAATCATAATAACATTTAAGTATATTTAGGATAGTTAATTTATTATTTCATGATGAATACTATATATTTATAGGTATAATAAGAAATAAATTAAAATTGGTCAGGTAAGATTATTACATCTTCATTTGTAGGCCTCCTTTAGATCCTTTATCAAGGAACATTAAAATGGTATTTTGGGAATACCATAACCTGTAATTAATGTATAGGGAAGTTTATAACTGAATTGATTAGTGTTTTTTAAGCTATATGTTTCAATGTGGTGTAATGAATAAAAAGGAGGGGCGTCCTCTTATAAGTTGGAAAGAGGACACACATGGAATTTCTTAAAAGACTAAAATATTATAAATTCATTTTAAAGAAAAATGCTTAAAAATGGATAGAGATTCAATTTTGGGGTAGGATGAAGTCTAAATATGTCCATAAAATTGTATTTATATAAGTTTAATTGTAAAACATTCCATTATCTCTTGTTTTAACCCTAGTGAAACCCATTTTAACCTCAACCACTATAACAATTTTTTATTGTTTATACTATTCATTATAAAAAAAATAAGATGAACATATTAAATAATATTAATAATTAGTATTCAGAATATTTAATCTTTTTTATAAAATTTAACTAAAAGAAAAATTTATAATTTAATTTAAAATTAAACTCACAAAAGGAGATGAAAACCTGTTTTCCAAAAATAAGTTTTCTTAACCATACAACATTTTATACAAAAAAACAAAAAAATATATATTCCAATTACCTAAATTGGATTAATAAAAATATAATTAAAGTAATAAAACTTTTAAAACCATTTAAAAAATATACTTTGTAAATTCTTTAAAAGAAATAGAATTTTTCAATAAAAATCAGTATTTTTTACTATTCATAAAAAAATCGATCTTTTCAGCAGATTCTCAAAAATATAACTCTAAGATAATTCCTAATTTCTAATTTTTAAAATAAAGTAAATTTTTTTAAAAAAAAACTAAAACTGGAAAAAAAATTAAATTTATAATTTTTAAAAAAAATCAGAAAATATCATTTTTAAGGAAAAATGTATTTTTGAAACGTATTAACTGTTTACTGATA
This sequence comes from Viscum album, assembly GCA_963277665.1. NCBI lineage: Eukaryota > Viridiplantae > Streptophyta > Magnoliopsida > Santalales > Viscaceae > Viscum > Viscum album. The sequence goes on along the minus strand of OY728141.1, from coordinate 1,581,631,308 downwards.
TTTTGGTACTTATTTTTAAATATATTTTCATTATCTAAAAACTATATACATAATTTTTTTTAAAAATATTTCTATTCATTCTGCAAATTTAATAGTATGGTTGGGATGGTATACTATATTATGTTTCATTTAGACTCAGATTTTCATGTATTTCAAGCTATCAACGAAATTAAATTTATTTAAATAGAAATATTTCCTAAAATATCAAGGTGTTACATTAAAAACCCTTTAAAATAAAATTTTTCCATCAAAATTACATCATTTTGATACAAAAAAATGAGGTTGTCTCTATTTCATCACATGATTAGTTCCCCATGTTGTTCCTTCAAAATGGAAATTCCTCTAGAGAACTTTAACTAGGTGAGTAGTATTTTTTCCATATCACCTTATCTATACAATATAATATTTCTACTAGTTTTTCATCATAGTAAAGATCATAATCTACCGGTACAACCTCTGATTTCAATACATGTGATAGATCGGGTATGTAATTCCTTAGGAGATATAAATGGAACACATTGTGAACATGAGAGAGGTTAGGTAGAAGTGCCAAATGATAAACTAGCAAGCCTACTCGATCAATAATCTCATAGGGTAAAATATACCTAGGTATTATATTTCCATTATTTATAAGTCTCATAAACATCTTCCACGGTGAAATTCAGAGGAATACCTTATCACAAACATTTAATTCAATATTTTCCAATGATTATCATCATAAATTTTATATTAACTTTGATGTGCCTTAATGTGTCATAGAATAGATCTATCTTTATCATCCATTTTCATAGATAGTTCAGGTCCCGATATCCATATTTCTATAACTTCATCCCAAAACATTGGAGTTCTAAACTTCTTTTTATAGAGGGATTCATATGGATCCATCTGAATTCTCAAGTGAAGGTTATTATTGTATAAAAATGGACTATAGGAAGTTCTTGATCAAAAGCACCTTTGTAATATATAGAACAATAAATCAAAATATCCTATAGGGTTTCAATGGTTCTCTAAAACTAACAATATTTACAATGATGATAAGTAGTACTAAAGCACAACATTAAACTTGGATCTTTTTGAACACTTCTCCAAAACATCGAAGTAAACCTCGGATACTAATCAAATACAATAGAATATGGTACTCCATGAAACCTTATCACTTAATATATATTTTAGAAATTTTATCAAGTGAGAAGTCTTATATGATAGTAATAACGTGTGATAACTTTTTAAGGTGATCAAATACAACCCAAATAACATTATGGCCTTTATATGTTTTGGGGAGTCTGATGAAAAAATCCCTAGAAATGTTTTCCCATATCCATTATGGTATAGGTAATGGTTATAACATCTATTTGTAATTATATCCCTCAAACATAACTTCCTAAAATACTAAAAGTTAAGAAACATACTCTGAAATATCTCTCTTAATGTTTTCCCACCAAAAATTGTCTTTCCAACCATTATACATCTTCATACTTCTTGGATGAAACGAAAATAATGAACTATGAGATTCAATCAATAGTTCCTTCATCAAATCAGGTTTGGATAAGACACGTATTATTTTCATGAACCTTATCATTCAACCACAATCAAATTTGAACTTATGAACATTTCTCACCTTTGTTTTCGGCTCTACATCTTCTTTTTGTGACTCTTTAATCTTCACTTGGATTGACAGTTTATTACTCATTTGAGAACGATAATATTTTTTACCTTTAATTTGGATGTATAGATATATCCTTTTAATGTTTGGAAATATTGGATCTTTTGTGATCCTCATCATAGATAAGCCTATATGATCCTTTCGACTCATATAATATACCACCTTATTCGCTTTCCTAGGGTGGTAATGTATTGAGTAGTAATAATCTTCAATCAACACCAATTATCTTTTCTGATGCATATTTATTGCCTTTTGAGTAAATATATACCAAAAACGTTTATGATCTATATATATATCACAAATTTAACTATAAATAAAATTCCTCTATATTTTTAATGAAAATATTACCATATCTAATTCCAAATCAATTTTTGGGTGATTTTTCTCATGAACCATAAATTTTTGGTGAGGCATAAGATATAACCATATCATTTTATATAATGAATCATCCCAATCCCTTAGTCGATTCATCACTATAGATCAAAAATCCTTCTCCATTTTTTGGTATTATCATCACAAGTTCACTAACTAACCTTCCCTTTAGTTCAATGAGATTTTCCTCACATTCAACTATCCAAAGAAACTTGGATCTCTTTTGAGTTAAATTAGTGAGTGGATTAGACATCTATGAGATATTTTATACAAATCATAGATGGTATCCATAAAAACTAATAAAATTATGGATCTCAGTCACCATGGTTTCCCTGGGACAACATTCAGTAACTTCCATATTTGATGGATCCACAAACACACCCTTTAATTTGACTATATGACCCAAAAATGACACTTTATCTAGCCAAAATTCAGAGTTATTAAATATTTAATATAGTTTCTAATTCCTTAGTGCCATCAGTACAATCCTCAAGTAAACTTATAATATTACTTTCTCTTGGAATATATAATAATATCTTTAGTAAATACTACCACAAATTTATCAAGGTAATTGTCACGACCCATCCCCTGGGGCCCGTGCTGTGACTACCACAAGCTCACCTTCCATAGGCCAGGGGCTGGCGACGAGCACTGGAAAGGCATATACCTTAACAGGAAGGCATTGCCTTTAAACCTGTACAAACACACTGTCCAAGAACACAACAAGACTCATCTATAGAGTAAACTACAATAGTAAAAAGGAGTACTGAAAGTAAAGGGGCTGGAATACAAGACCAACTGAAAAGTAAAAGTACAACTGAAAATAGAAAAATATCTCCTGGATCATGCACCAAGGATCCTACCTGAAGGGTATGTACAACTCACAATTAGTAGTCACTAAAGCACGCCACGTCAAAGGTCCACCTCTAAGAATGACCCTGTCCTGGATCCCTCAACCTTGATCAATTTTTTCCGTCATATGCCCAAGACACAACAATGTGTGGGCATAGCCCGTGCAAGGGTGAGTATAAAGATACTTAGTACGGACCCTGAGACCCCTGAAGGTCTCCTAGAGTTGTCAAAGGAATAACCATAGTGTAATACCTCAACCCCAAATCATGAAGTAGTTAACAACACTACTTAGGTATATGCCCATACATATTCCTAAGTTATCAAGATATACTCGTCTCATACATGAGGGAAGAATATAAAAAAGGTAACATGACGAAGGTAACACCATGAAGGTAAACAAACCACACAGGTAACACCACAAAGATAACACCACGAAGGGAAAAAGTACCACACAGGTAACACCACGAAGATAACAATGTGAAGGTAACACCACCATGGTAAAAGTACCACATAGGTAACACCATGAAGATGACACCACAAAGGTAAAATTACCACACAAGTATCAACACAAAGATAACACCACAAATGAAAAAGTACCACACAGGTATCCCCACAAAAAGAGCACCATGAAGGTAAAAGTACCAAATAGGTATCACCATGAAGATAACACCACGTAGGTGAATGTACCACACAAGTATCACCACGAAGATTAAAGACTCAGCTCATGCAAGGTATTAGTGAAGTATAGAAGTACAAATGATAATTCGTGAAGATAGATCATCTTATTCTATCAAGAGGCACTATTGCTGACTATAAAGAGTCTGACCCACACAGGATCGATAGGTACTAACCCCTGCAATGTTCCACACAGAATCTGATCCACTTGGAGTTGATAGGTACTAACCCCCGCAATTACCCACATAGGATCTAACCCATATAAGATCGTTATGCGTTGACCCTCATAGAAACACTGAGCACTGACCCACATAGGATCTGAGCCACACAAAATCGGCATACACTGACCCACACAGGATCGTTGAGTACTGACCCACACAAGATCGGTGCTGACCCACATAGGATCGCTCGGTACTAACTTTCGTATGATCTTTCTCCAACCTCCGCCTCACTGCCAGCCATTGGATTCCTCCTCCTAGCACGTTTGGGATAACTAATCCTCAAGAAATCATTCATACCTCAACCAACACAAATCTCCACGAAGAAGTATCCCAAAGGACCTTAATGTCGTAAGGGTTCCAACAAGATAGATGACGTGTCAATTAGATGCTCGGTCTGTGACTAATAACCGTGTTAGTTTCGAGGGCCCAATTATATTTAGGTTCGATCCAACCCATACACACTCCAAATTTATCCAAAACTAAGGTGGAGTAATACCAAAAGGACCTCATCTTCCTAAGGGTTCTGGTGCCACAGACGGTTCATCAAACGTACACCCAGTCTGTTAGTTACACCCCTTTCCGTGAAAAAAGGGTGATCGCACCTTGGTCTGGACCGGCTCGATGGGGCCCGCCAGGATACGTCAAAAGGACCTCTTCTCAAAAGGGATCCCAATTCCATTGATGCAATGTCGAAAAGAAAAACAGTTTTCTAGTTATGGGCATTTTTTTATGAGGGGATTGGTTGGGTCTGGCCCTCGTCCGACTCGGTCAGGCCGGCCTGATGCAACAGGTCCCGGGGTCCACCTGACCTCGCTTGGGTACGACTTATTAAGGGTCAACCTGGTTTACGGAGTCCAGCCTGTCGGGGTCGGTGTGGTTTGGTTCGCGGGCCTAGGTCATGGTTAGCCTGGCCTGTCGGGTAGGGATCATCCCACCTGCATTGACCCATTGGGTCGTGGGTCCGGCCCGCAGGGCCACCGGTCCGACCTGTCCTGTTTGTGGGTCCGACACATTGGGTGGGTCCGTCCATCTCGATCAGCCTATTCCGGCTCGGTCCGCACGGAGGCAGACCATTCCGCCCAACTGGCCCCGCACTTGCGGGGGCCTTCTCCAGCCAGTGGGGCACTGCCCCACCATAATTAATCGGTCGCCCATTTGGTCGACCGGGTGTTTTCAACACGGCACGACACGGGCCATGCCATGCCTTCCTGCTGCGGCCGCTTTCGTCGGCAGTGTCTGTGGTCGCCGCACTTGTCTCATGCGGCAGGCTCGGGCCGACCGCCCTTGGCCGTCGTGGCGCGCCGTTGCGTGTCGCCTTCCAACACCCACGACCAGTTCCCATGGGTCCCTTCCATCCAATACCAGCAGCCGTCGACATGGCGCATAGACGGTTTCTTTCGCAGGTCACCGGACATGCTCCGGTGTCCGTTCTTGGTGTGGTAGGTGCCTATGGCTCTTCCATGCTACCTCTGTCATAGCATGACGAGCCATTTTACATTGATGTCAAGTTGGAAATTGTTCCCCAAGGTTCACATCAAGAATGAAGCGGCAGAGGGTTCAGGCCTTGTTCATTTGGCATGTACCCTCTGCTTTAATGTGGTAGCAAGTGGAAGAGAATTTAATTTATCAAAGAAAAATTTAAAAATAGACCCCCTTCTTCAAGATCATTGGAGAACGTCTACACTTGAGGGAGATTAAGTGTTCATCATTACTATATAAATCTGCCAATGTTTCCATTCAAACATTGTCCTTCAGTTCGTGATTCGGTGTTGCTCTACACTGACCACTAGAACTGGCTCTGTCCTCCAAGTGATTGGCGTCGCGACACTTTATCAGAACTTCATCACTTGGTGAAGTCATGCCAATACCTCTCCCCAAGCTCCATATAAATAGAAGAGGAGAGAGTGAGTAATGCGCATGGGATTATTGGGGGTTCATTTAATAGGAACCTTCCAAATTCCAACAGCACTATTACAAAGGATTTGAGGAGTCAAGCCGTTTAACGGCTTGACATGCTGTTGGTCCCGCCACTACCTCTTGTCCATTGGAGGAATAGAAACGAGGGAAATAAAATAACTGTGTTATTTTATTATTCTATTAAAAGTACCAAAATATAACTTTTTCTCCATAATTATTGCAGTCGAAGTGAAGCCTCCCATAAGCGAATTATGGCGCTGCGGATTTAATGGTTTCCTCGGATTTTTAATCCGAGGACCGGTCATATGTTAGAAATCACTGCACGTGCATTTATTGAAATTACCCAAAAAAAGTTTATAAAATTATTAACATTCACCCTAGACTCGCGCCGGTTGAGGTTAGGATCCACCTAAGGATAACACTCCCTCACAAGCTCAATGGTACTCTTGGTATTTCAATCTGAGTTACCGTTTGTGAGTTATAAGAATTTTAAAAATAAAATAATTTTATTTATGGTTATGCTATTTTGAGGTTTTCCCATTGGAGGCCAGCGACGACTAAACATATGTCACACCTAGGGTAAACCCACTATCCTAAATGCAACGGTTCCCTCAGATTTATGATCTGGGAAACCGTTTAAGATTTATTCCTCTTTTTTCTGGAAAACCACGAGTGCACTATTTATAAAATTAACATTTTTCGACAGATCATTCCCGGAAATCTGGGCCTCTGAATTACGAACCATCAGATTTCGCAGTCTCAAAATAATTCCATATAAATAAAAGCGAAAATTATACGGAAATTATAGAACATTAAATTCTCCCCACCATAGGGATTTACATCCCCAAAATCTAAAACAAATAAAACCAAACAAAAGAGGGTACTCAGTCCGAATCTAAGCCTCATGCTCCCATGTGCTCTCTTAGAGGTTCTCGTGATGCCAAGAACATGCACCAGAGGAATCCACCATCCACTAAGGACTCACTCCTTTTGATCCTCTATCTCCAATGGGAACTCTGTAAAAGTCCCCACATCATTAAGTCCAACTCTCCCCAATCGATAGCATGTGATGGATTATTCACGTATCTTTTTAGCTATAGCACATGGGAAACATTATGCACCTGGTGCATTTGTGGGGGAAAATTAGATGGTACTCTACCTCTCCAACTCTACTGAAAATCTGGAAAGGTCTGATGAACCTCGGAGAAAGTTTTTCACCCCGTTCAAACCTTCGTAATCCTCGTTGGGGTGAGACATGTAGGAAGATATAGTCTCCCTCCTTAGACTCCAAGGGTCTCCGTCTTCTGCTGACATAAGATTTATGCCAGATCTGTGCAGTCTTAACATGCTGACAAGTGAGGCATCATGATACAAACTCTGCCACTACTTCCTTCATCCCTAGACACCAGTATAGATGTTGGAGGCCCTAGTACACCTTCCCCACTCCAGGATGTACCGTTAAAGGGGATGTATGGAACTCCCTCAACAACTCCTCCCAAAGAGTCACTGGTACCATGGTGCATCCTCTAAAGAGAAAAACATGGTCCTCACCTTCAAAAAATCCTTCATGAGACCGTCCTGAGGATATCTGAGCATGTCGAGCCTCTCAGTCGACATCCCCAAGTTGTGCCTCCCGAACTCACTGAAGAATTGGGGGAGTGGCAGTCATAGACTGGAGGTAAGCTTATTCATCTTTAAAAATGAAATATATCCACAGATTGACTATCTTCTCTAAATCCTCACTCAGCGGCTGTAAAAAAGACCCCATGTTGAGTGCATCTGCTACCACGTTCCGCTTCCCATAAGTATAGACTATCTCAAAGTCATAGTCCTGGAGGAACTCTAGCCATTGTGTCTATCTTAGGATCTGGTCCTTATGTGAGAAAATATACCTAAGACGTTGTGATCAGAGTAAACAGTAAACCATTCACCCATCAAGTAGTGCCGCCACATCTTCAGTGCAAAGACCACTGCAGCTAACTCGAGGTCATGGGTAGTTTAGTTCTGCTCGTGCTGTCTCAACTGCTATGAGCCATAGGTGGTCACTGCCCGCTCCTGCATCAGGAAACAACCTAGTCTATTCCTTGATGCATCGCATTAGACGACATACCCAACACCCTCTTCTGCTAGCCTCAAGATGGGGGCACTCATCCGTCTCTCTCTTTGCTCCTGAAATCTCTACTGAAACTTCCCCGTCCACAGGAAAGTCACCTGTTCGCAAGATCAGGGGTAATGTAAACCCTATAATCATCCTTCTAAGCTGCATATAAGGATCTATACTAGGACCTCCATCTGATCGAATGATGCCCTGGCTAGATGGAAACTCGACCACCTCCTCAATAATGTCCTTAGTCGCCTGAATTGGGATCACCTCGGATACTGAGGGGTATCTGATTTTGAAACACCTGTAAGGCACTAATCCTACATGGGTCCTCTAGTAGTACCGCCGGTTGAACTGCTGACCGATGGGTAATGATATAGCTGGCACACTACCTGAAGGTACCAACTCAAGAAATGATCCATGTACCAAAGCATCATCACTATGTGAACCATCCTCATGGTCACACAGTGATAAAGACTAGTAGCTAGGATCACCATCTGATCTTCTAGTGTTCCAACTAGTTATAAAACTCTAGCCATAGCCTCCAGCTAGTCCTCAGCTACCTGGGGTTCTGTATCACCTCAGAACCTTCGAGGGCTCTGCCACTAGAACTCATGAAATGTGCTCAGTCGGCGTGCACCCTCTACTGGTGGGGATGGTGGCATCTTCTTCCCAACGGGTGGTGGTGCTACTGGTGCACCACCCGATGGTACTATCACCATAAGAGGGCCCTACATCAAAGCCTCATTGCATAGTAGGCCGTCATCGTGTACTCTCTCGGGAATCCTGGCTGGTTGTCTATGTGGCGACATCCTGAAGAAAAAAAGGTGTGCCACAGTCAATAAGTTATACCTGGTGTGCTGACTCAAAAAGATCAAAAGAAATACTTTTCAAAAACACACACAATAATTATTTTCATGCTTTGAGTCGGAATTCATAATCTGGGGTCCCGGTGTTTGGATACGTTGGTCACTGCACCATCACTGGATTCCCCAAACTAAAATCCACACTCATAACACTTAACACTATTGCCACATAGAAAAGATCAAAGTCCTATTTATTTTTTAGAACCAACTCCTTTGATACCACTTTGTCACGAACCACCCCCCTAGGGCCCATGCTGTGACTACCCCAAACCCACCTTCCATAAGCTAGGGGCTGACAACTAGCACTGGAAAGGTGTATCCATTAACATGAAGGCATTGAATTTAAACCTATACAAAAACACAATCTATGAACACAACAAGAAGCAACTACAAAGTAAACGACGATAGTAAAAAGGTGTAATAAAAGTAAAAGGGCTAGAATACAAGCCTAACTGAAAAGTACAAGTACAACTGAATAGTGAAAAATAGCTCCTGGATCATCCACCAAGGATCCTACCTGAAGGGTAGGTACAAATCACGATCAAAAGTCACTGCAGCACGTCACATCAAAGGTCCACCTCTGAGCACCATCTCTTCCTGGCTCCCTCAGCCTCAATGAACATTGTCTATCATCTGCATGAGACAAAACAAGGTGCGGGTGTATCCAATGTAGGGGTGAGTATAACGATACATAGTAGGGACCATGAGACCCCCAAAGGTCTCCTAGAGTGTCACAAAGGAATAACCACAAAGGAATACCTCAACCACAAATCACGAAGTAGTCAACAACATTACTTAGGTATATTACCATACATATACCTAAGTTATCAAGATATACTCATCTCAAAAACAAGGAAAGAATATCACAATGGTAACACCATGAAGGTAAAAGTACCACATAGCTAACACCACAAAGATAACACCACGAAGGTAAAAGTACCACACAGGTAACACCACGAATATAACACCACAAAGGTAACACCATGAATGTAAAAGTGCCACACATGTATCACCCTGAAGATAACACCATGAAGGTAAAAGTATAACACAAGTATTACCATGAAGATAGCACCACGAAGGTAAACGTACGATAGAGTTATCACCACGAAGATAACACCACAACGGTGAAGGTACCACACATATATCACCGCGAAGATAAATACTTAGATCACACCAGGTATTACTGATGTATAGAAGTAAAAATTATTTGTCACGAAGCTAGATCATATTATTCTATCAAGAGCCACTATTATTGACCATACAGAGTCTGAACCACACATGATCAATAGGTTCTAATCCCCTCAATGATTCACACAGTATCTGACTCGCCCAGAGTTGATAAATAATAACCCCTCCAATAACCCACACGGGATCTAACCCACACTGGATCGATATGCGCTGTCCTAGATAGGATCACTGAGCGCTGACCCACAAAGGATCTGACGCACATAGTATCGGTATGTTTTGACCTATACAGGATCACTTAGTGCTGGCCCACACATGATCGCTTAGCACTAACCTCCATATGATTTTTCTCCAACCTCTGCCTCACTGCCAGCCACTAGATTCCTGCTCATAGTAGGTTTGGGAGAAAAGATTCTCAATCCATCAGTATTACCTCAACTAAACATAAGTTCAATGAATAATTATCCCAAAGGACCACCACGTCATAAGGGTTCCAACGTGACAAACAGTGCGTTAATCGGACGCCCAGTCTGTAACTAATAAGCATTTTAGTTCTGAGGACCCGGTTGGATTCGGGTTCAATCAAACCCATCTACAATCCATATTTCTCCAAAACTCAAGTGGAGTAATACCAAAAGGACCGCCTCATCCTAAGGGTTTCGGCACCATAGACGGTTCGTCAAACAGACACACGGTCTGTTGGTTACTCCCCTTTCCGTGAAACGAGAGTGATCACACCTTGGTCCGGCCCCGCTCGGTCAGGCCTACTGGGATACATAAAATGGACCGATTCCAAAAAGGGATCCCAATTCCATTGGAGACGTGTTCAATGGACACCTAGTTTGTCAGTTATGGGATTTTATTTATTCAGGGACTGGTTGGGTCTGGGCCCTGTCCGACTCGGTCAGGCTGGCCCGATGGAACGGGTCCCGAGGTCCACCCGACCCTGCTCAGGTTTAGACCACTAAGGGTTGGCCTGCATTACAAGGTCCGGCCTGATGGGGTAAGCTTGGTTCGGTTCGCGGGCCCGGGTCAGGGTTGGCCTGGCCCGTCGGGTGGGGCTCAGCCCACCCGTCTTGGCCCACTAGGCCACAGGTCTAGCCTGGCCCACTGGTGGGTCCAGCATGTTGGGCAGGTCTAGCCCACTTAGCCGGCCAGTGTCGGCGCGGTCTGCTCGGAGGTGGACCGTTTTGCCCCATTGCCCCCACGGTTGCGGGTTCGTTCACCAGCTGATTTGGTGCTGCCCAACCGCAATTAACCGGTTGGCCGTTTGGCTGACCGAGTGTCACCAACGTGGCACGACGCAAGCCGCACCACACCTTCCTGATGCGGCCTGCTGGCTGCGGCCACTTCTACCACTAGAGCCTGTGGTCACCACACTTGTCCCGCATGGTCAGATCAGGCCGACTGCCCCTGTACGCCGCAACACTCCATCACGCACCGCATTCCACCACCCACGACCAGTTGTCGTAGGTCTCCTCCGACCACTGCCAACCGCTACCAATATGGATCGCCGATGATTTATTCATTGGGTCACTGGACGTGCTCCATTGTCCTTTATTAGTGCCATCTGCGCCTATGGCTATTCCACGCTACCGCCGTCATTGTGTGACCTGCCATTTTGCGTTGCCATCATGTTGGAAATTATTCCCTGAGGTTTATATCTAGAATGAAGTAGCAGAGAGTCCAGGCCTGGTTCGCTTGGCCCACGCCCTCCTCATTAAGGTGATAGCAAGCGGAAGAGGATTTAATTTATTAAAGACAAATTTCAAAATAGACCCCTACCTCATGATCGTTGGAGAATGTCCACGCTTAAGGGTGAGTCAGTGTTCGTTGTTCCTGAAACAAGCTGCCAACATTGCCGTTCAAATTTCTTCCTTCAGTTCATGATTCAATGTCGCTCATCCCTGCCTACTAGAACTAGCTCCATCCTCCAAGTGATTGGTGTTGTGTCACTTTATCAGAACTTAATCGCTTGGTGAAGCTATGAAAATAGCTCTCCCCAAGATCCATATAAATAAGAGAGGGGAAGAGTGAATAACGCCCATGGAATTAATGGGGGTTCATTTAATATAATCCTTCTTAATTCCAACAGTGCTATTACAAAAGATTTGAGAAGTCAGTCCATTTAATGGATTGACACATCATTGATCCTACCACTATCGCTTGTCCGTTGGAGGAATAGAAACAAGAGAAATAAAATAACTAAGTTATTTTATTATTCGTTTAAAAGAACCAAAATCTATCTTTTTCTCCATACCTACTGCAGTCAAAGTGAAGCCTCCCCTAAGAGAATCTCGGCATTGTGGATTCAACGACGCCCTCATATTTTTAATCCAAGAACTGGTTAAAAAAATTTTAAACAATGTCTGCACGTTTACTGAACGTACCTGAAAAAATGTTCAAAAAATTATTAACAGTCTCCATCGACATGCACCAGTCAAGGTTAGGATCCAACTAATGAGAACACACCCTCATGAGCTCAACGATACTCTCGATTTTTCAATCCATGTTACCATTCGTGAGTTATAAGCATTTGAAGAATAAAATAATTTTATTTTATAATTTTATTTATGGTTATTCCATTTTCAGGTTTTTCCACTCGAGGCTTGTGCTGACTAAACTTATATTGTGCCCAGGGTAAACCCACCATCTTAAATGCAACAGTGCCATCAGATTTTGGATCCAGGCACCCATTTAAGATTTATTTAACTTTTTATGGAAAATCACTCACTCGCGCTATTTTTAAAATTAACATTTTTGACAAATCATTCCGGGCACTCTGGGCCTTAGAATTACGCACCGTCATATTTCACAATCTCGAAATAATTCCATATAAAAAAATGGAAATTCCAAGACATTACAGTAATATCTAAATATTATATTCATTAAACTCATGAAGATATAAGGGATACTAGTAAGACCAAATGACATTGATATAAACTTATGGTGTCCATACCACATACAGAAGGTTGTATTATTTATGTATTCACTTTTACCCTCAATTGATCATATCTAGATCAAAGATAAATATTTGAAAAATATTGATCTCCTCGTAAATGATTGAAAAAATCATCAATATGAATAAGTGGATACTTATTCATGATATTGATATTATTAAGTTATCTATAATCATTGTAGAGTCACATTGGTCAATAAATCTTATTACTAAAAAGAATATGTACTACCAAAGGTGATACACTTGGATGAATGAATCCCTATCAAGATTAATCTGTAGTTTCTTCTTCAATTCATAAAACTCAATCAGGACCATTCAATATTGAGTCTTTAAATTAGGTTTAGTATCATATATGATCTCCATTAAAAACTCAACTTCACAATTTGGTGGAATAATAGGAAACTGTTTTATAAATACTTCAACAAACGCTTTCACAATAGGAATATATTTGATATTGAGTTTATCCCAAACCATATGAGATACAACCCCATTTTTTGTAGGAAATAATACATATACAATGGATGTAATTTCAATTGGATGTTCATATATATCATCAAACCTATAGATGATCATAGTTTGGTTTAAAATATCAAATGTTACTTCTAATACTCAAAAATTGATGCGGGATTTATATAAATAAATTCAATTCTTGCTTAATATTGCATCAAATACAACTAAATGAAGAATAATGAGTTTTACATGAATGAAGTTCCCAAAATCTTCAATTAGAGAAGAATCGTATATGTGATATGTGATCATCATACCATTAAAGGTTTTTAGTGATAATTCAACATCTAATAATTGATATTTTTTTTGTAATACCCTTATAACATTATTATCATATAAAATAGTGGGTGGATCCATAATCAAATATTACATTAGTATTTTTAGAGTGGGTGGTAAGAGTAAAGAACCAAAATTTTTGAATAAGATTTTTTTCCTGAGAAAATGTGTGTTTTATTATTGCATCTCATTAATAATGAAGTGAGTATAATAGGAAATGTGACTATAGATACTAAACCATTATATGAACATTTTTCAATATTACCATAGAACACTAGACACTTTGTAATAATTATAACATTATAATTTGTGTTTATAGGTAGAAATGAAAAGGCATGATTAATGAAGAAAGAAAAAATGATGGACTCAAAAAGTTGGGTTATTCCATATGAAGCACATTTGTCAGAACATGGGAGGGAGGTAGCATGATTGGGGTTCTCCCTTAATAACCCCAATTCGATATTCAACAAGTAAATCTTAAACAAAATCACTTATAAGAGAATTTCATGTTTGTGTAAACTAACACTCGGGCAATGTTAGCCAAGGCACCCCATAAATCTATCATCATCGCACACCTTACCCTTAGGTCATATTCAGGTGTTATAAGGGGTTATATTTCCAATACCTAGATACTTAATGTGTAATTCCATTGTATAAAAAAAAATTTATTCCATTAATTCCATTTTAATATTAGTTTTTCTTAGTAAAATTTAGATGGAATTTAATAAATTGTTTTTTCAGAGAGAAATTTTACTATCCAGTAAATATATAAATATTTATATTAAAAAATATATTATTAATAATACTTATTTTAATAAAATAGTATGATAAATAAACTCTTATCTAAATATAAATGATAAGATTATTTTATATTTTTTTTTCAAGTGTCAGAAAGTTTACTATGCATTTTCAATCTGCTATTATTTTTTATAAATATGTATTTTTATATTTAAAAGTTATAATTAAAATATTTATATAATTATTATGATAAAATAAATATCATTTCTTAAATCATATTTTAAAAATTAGGTTAGGGGGAATTTATGATATTTTTTTAAAATACATTATTTTTCGTGAATAGTCAAAAAACAGTTTGGGTTTTTCAATATGTCTAATGATTTATAGTTATGTCATAATGATATAATAAATAATTAACCAAAATCCATGACAAAATATTTTATTTTATTAATATCAAGTATTTTAATATATTTAAATCTATTTCCAAATCGATAATTTACTTTCCAAATTCTAAATTGTATACTTTAACTTTAAAAATGTTATTTTGAAAAAACATTTTATATCCTTACCAAAATAAGTAATATAAAATGATGTTAGGCTCTTTTATATTAAAATAACATAAATTGTTTCCCATGTGTCCAATACCATAGTCAAATACCATGGTCAATCCCATGGTTTTTATTTTCCACTTCCTAGGTTCCCAAGGTCTGTATTTGGAAATTAATTAACAAATCCTACACTTATGCAATAAATACCCACCCATTTCTCTATTTCCTTTCAGTAATAATACCTCCTCCATTATGATCTGGTAGTTTTACTTCCTAATGTTTCCTCAAGCCCCCAAAGTCCCAATCCCCATGTTTTATGATTTATTCTTTAAGGTAAGGGAAATATCCTCCTATTCTCTTTATTTCAAGAACCTATTTTTGTACATATCTTCTAAATGTTTTGGTCACTCTCTATTATTTATTTATTATTATTTCCTTACTGAATAAATATGTTTTATAAATGGGAAACCACCGTCCCCTATCTTTTTACTCTTTTCTAAAACCATGTTTTATACCTGTTATACTGCCAATTTTACTTCACAATATTTCCCTCTTCTCCTCAAGAAATTCCATTTTATTTTCATGTTATGAATACAAAAACCTATTTATTTTCCAAGATTATTCACCAATATGTAAAAATTATTTATTTTATTCTATTATTGACATACATAAAACACAAATTCCCTTTTCTTGGGTTATAAATGATAGAATGATCATGTTTTTAAATCACTTTTGAAACGCCATGATTTTGATATGAAACCTATTTTGTTTTATTCTATATAGGTTATTTTTCAAATGGTTTATTATGATCTATGTGGATAAAATGAAAATTAATACATATAAAGGTTGAACCCATATATATCATCAATTAATTTCTAAATAATTTAATCTCTAAAGATGACATGTTTTATAATACCATGGTGAATAACCTAGGTAAATATATTATGACACCTTAGTGAGAAACCTTGGAGACATGCTTATAAATATATCATTTAAAAGTTATATCCACATTTCCATGTTATGATTCCTCTTCTATTTATTATGATAATCTCCTTTTTTAATTTTCTAATTCTTTTATGGTATTATTCCAATTCTTATTGATATTTCTCATGGTCACATGTAAACTGTTTACCTTGATTTTCCTTACTAGGACTTTGACTAACCATTTCTATTTATGTATGTCCCCAGGTTATGATATGCAATAAATATACTTAGGATTAACCATTTAATAAGCCTTTAATGTGGATTATAATAACGTTTTATGTGTTTATGTATTATGTACCTTTTTAGGAGAAACTAAATAGTAAATGATCCTTTATTTGAAACATGTAAATGAAAATTTTATGTAATAAAAGATAGAATCCCATAGTTGGTATAAAGTGAAAGGTTAGTTATTTTTAAAAATTAAGATTTTAAAATATTAGGGATAAACTTGGTGACATGTTAAACTATATAAAAATATCTTGGTATTTTGGTAATGTATTATGTAAGTGGTTTCCAAGAAAATAAATCCTTTTATGGATACGAACATGTGGATGTGGATCTGGAATAGATGTATCTAGGGGTAAAACTAAAAACAACTACTTTAAGTTTGACTCAAACTGAAACTGGGGCACAAAAATAGGACTTATTTCACTCCTGGTTTGACACTCATGGTGGATATTATTGGTTAATACCAATATTTTTATGAACCATTATGAAGGCTTTATTGAAAATGTAATTGTTGTTAATGAATAGAATATTTATGCATGATGTTACAAGATATAAAATTATTTTAAAACTATAATATTATGAAAAAAACACATTTATCAATAAGTGTTTATTCTTTTAGAAAATTTTAAGAAATAGGAGGAACAAATTAAATGGTGAGTAGAACATACCATGCATTTATGACCCATCGATGGATTCCGGAATAGAAAAATTCATGAGAGTGATGGATCAACCAACTCGAGTTATGAATAATAACTTGAATCAAGTTGAGAGGCTGGATTCACCTCAAAGGGAACAAATTTTCATTGAATCCTTTATGTGTCAGTGATAACCCTCTTTCAGTGGAACTACTGACCAATTGATTTCTGAATAATGGATAAACTCTATAGATATTACCATATCTGTACTATACTGTTTGAAAAAAGGGAAAGTCACTATGGCTATGTAAAAAATAGAGGGAGAAGATGATTAGTGGTTTTCACTAGTTAAAATCATGAAGTCTTGATGGGAGATTGATATTATGGAGTGGGAAGATTTTAGGTGATCCCTTTTCAATAAATATTTCCCATGCTCGATTCGAATGAAAATGGAGAAGGAATTACTAGAGTTGAATCATAAGGAAAATGAATATGTGCGAAGCTATGAGGTGAAGTTTACAAGACTTTGTTGTTACACTTATATCTTTTTCGTGGATCCTAATAGAAATATTGATAAATTTTTTAGTGGAATAAGACCCTATATGTAGATAAATCTGTCCAATTGATACTTTAAAAACTATGATGATATAATGATGAGTGATATGAATATTGAACTGGAGTTTGGAGAGATGAACTGGTCCTGTAGATTGAAAATAATTATAGATTAATGGATATAAGATTAGGGATGAAATTTTATCATGGAAGAGGAGTAAATAAAGTGAAACTTCCCAAATACAACAAATGTGGGAAGAAACGTTCAAGGGAATGCTTTATCAAGAGCATAAAATTTTACAAGTGAGGAAGAGATGACCATCTTGCTCGAAATTATCATAGTGAGGTGAAGCCTCAACATATCAACACCAATGAAAAAAGTAATATGGTGCAGGACCAACTTGAAGTCCAATACTCTAAGTGTGGACATCATGGTCACTTTTACAATCACTGTCTAAATCTGAAGATAATACAGGGGTATCACCATCAACCTCATCACATTCTAGGGGAGCGAGGTCATGCTTTTTATATCATGATTACTGACACCGAAGCTCTTAATTATGGGGTGGAAGGTACTATCATTGTTCTCTCAAATCTATCAAGTACATTGTTTGATTCTGGTTCTACACATTCCATTATTTCCTCCAAGTTTCCAGTGAACATAGAATCAGTCCTTGAACTACAAGAAGTAGATCTATTATTAAAGACTTCTAGAGGGATTATCCAAGCATAAATAGTTTATAGAAACTATACTAGTTACTTTGGGGAGCATAATATCATAAAAAATCCAACATTTATTCCCATTTTTGTAATTTGACATTGTACTATGTAACGCCCCGAGATTTTATGAGATATATTATTATTTTTTCATATCTTCTATTGTACGCTACACCAATATTACCTTGCGCTATACGCAACACCGTATTAGCTTGCAGTATACGCAACACTATTCTTGGATCATGTTACACACAATTTCAAGTTAGTTTGATTGTAGTTATTCTACGCAACATTGAGTGTATATATATATATATGTATAAATGAAATATGGTTGGATTCTGTTATACAAAATAACAAAGGAGTCTTGCACAACACGCAACCCTGACTTGGCTTGCATTACACGCAATCAAGACCTACCTCGATAGCGTGTGTTGTACGCAATACCATGTTTCACTAAACAACGACATATGGTTATAATATTATTATGGACTAGCCGTTATGAATAGTATTAACTAAATTTTGAATTTTATAACATTATTATTCATCTTACACATTTTCTAGAACATCGTATGAGAACAAAATAAAGTTTTCGGGTAAAATAAGTATTTTTCAAAAAATGCAGTTTTGCCGCCTTTTGATGGCGCACCCACTTTGAATCTAGTTTTTGACATGTTTATAAGTTCAATTTGACAAAATATGATTCTTACTTGGAATACGGATATAAAAATTTACTTTGGATAAATTTTTCATATTATTCTGATAACTTTCATATTTTAATGAATAGTAAAAAGACGCTATATTTTAATTAAAAACAACGTTTTTCATCGCAATAATTTATATTTTTAGATTATCATTTTAATTGGTTTTAAAGTGCAATTAGAATATATTTTTACCTTTTAATCCAATGTTGGTCATTTGAATTAATTTCACTTTGAAATTGGACATAAACAACTGTCGATCTTTTGATAGTTATGGTTTCTTAAAAACACGCTATTTGTTTTGATAACGGGAATTAATTTTAAAATTAATTAATGACACTTATATTTTTTGAATTTGAAAAAATATAAATCATTTTATAATTGGGAATATAAAATATATCTTAGGCTGAATATTTGGAATTTTTCTGAAAAAATTCAATTTTTGATGAATAGTGAAACAACTTAGTGGTAGTTAAAAAACTGACTCTTTCATTTAAATGAAATTTTACCACTTCTGTGAATTGAATTTCAAAAATCCAACATACATGGTTTTTATCAAGAAGTAAAATATGGTTCAGTAAGATGAAAATAATTTTTGGTGAATAGTAACTTTTGACTTTTATTTACCGCGGTTAAAGGTAAATAGGGTAATTCAAGGCTAAAAGGATATTATAAAAATTCAAAATTACATTAAAACTTGTCCTAACCTTATTGGATGAGTATTGGCCGACCATGGGTATCCTTGGGTCGATTTTGGGACCCCATTGAGCAACTTGGTAGTGATAATGACAATTTGGATTAATTAATTTAATGTAAAGACAAAATTAACATTAACAAAAATCTTTTAGTAATTAATTATCATAAGGGGTTATATAAATTATCTTTTCTAATATAAATATTAATTGGAAATCTAAAACGATTTCCTACATGGTGGTATTTTTTTTAAATTTTTAGACATCAAATAAATTAAATTATTCATGACACAATAATGATGCAGTATTTACCTCATTAAAAAATGATTTAAATAAATAAGATTATAATGATTAAAATATTAACCAAAACATGTCCAATTATGAATGGATGATTTTATTTAGACCATGAGTCATCTTATCTTTATCTTTAATTATTTTTGGACCTTTTGAAACTGAAGATAAGTTTATAATAAAATAATATTTTCACACTTTCCAAAAGATCCCCTCCTCCCCCTTATAAAAGGAGACCATTTCTATCCAATTCCTCACACCTCTCAAGCCATTTGTCTCATCCAAAATCTGCCCAATTAATATCCCTACAACCCTATCCTCCAACTATAATCCTTACCTTAGGAAGAAGAAACTTCATGAAGTCTTTTTGGTTCAAACCAAAGGAAGTTACCCAAATTAAAGGTAACGATTTTTCTTAAATTGTTTTCATTTATTCTACTTCTCCAACCCATAAAATCCTTTTAATCCTTTATTTTTGTAACAAAACCATTATCCTCAATATACTAGGATGTTGTTATGATATGGATTTTAACTACACTTAGACACACCTCCATATAATGGATGAAGAGCATAATGTTTCTATGGATGGAAAACTAACGCCTCACGAAACGATGATTGTTCGATTTTCTCCTACCGCCTCTCATGGTGGAAATTATGATGGAACTATATTAATATATGATATATATTATGTTTTTTATTTCCTTATGCATATTTAAATCCCAATTATATCAATCCATTATGGTTTCCATAGTGGGTAAATACGATAATCTCATTTGAGGAAGTGCGGACTACTGCCCCCACAAAGTGATGTGATTCATTAATACCATATGTGGGACATATAAAGGATGTAGTTAATGATATTATATATGATATTATACTAGATTTATAATATACCTGTATATCATTATGTTTTAATTCCACTAAAATAATAAATAGAAATGAAAGTAGCGTTCATGCGTACGTACGACTTACCATCTCCATGAACGGTGCATTTCATTTCATACCTCCATATGTTATGTACTATTATAAATACATGTATATGATTGATATATATGATATATATGATATATAAATCATGAATATAATTCTTTATATAATGAAACTTTGACCACATGAACAACATGTAATTATAAGAAGTCCATTTTTGACTCAAGTTCCAAATATCGACAAAACAAACGTTATTAACTTAAATGGTTAAATAATGTTTATAACATTGTAATAAGTGATATAAAAGGAAAAATAAACTTAAAAAAGGTTCTTAAGCAAGTAGAAATTAACTTTGGTTTATTATTCAGGAGATTAGAGAACGATCGAGTCAAGTCGGACACGAGGTAAGGGAACTTCTTAACCCAATTTTCATTCTTTGGGTTGATCTTCTCTTTCTTGTTTATGTCGTTATTTGATTATTTGAGAAAGGAATTCTTATATATTATCATGTATTTATACATTATATATGTGACCTTATAGTGAATACAAATAATTGATTTATTTTATTTACAAAAAGAACTTTGTAAGGGATAACTTTTCCAATATCGTTTTCATCCGAGATTGTTTATTCGTAAGTATTTAGAGGGGTTATATTTATCATCCATGTCCATATTTTCTAAAAATGTTTTCAAGTATGTTTAAAGTCCTTTTTACCCATTTTTTAATTTTACCACATGTTATGAAATGAATCTTACTTTTTTTATCACATGAAGAACTTTTTGACTTTTCCGAAAAAATTACGAGGAGAATGTTTTTTTAAAACTTATACGGAATGAATGGATTTTTTACGCTTTTATAACGCCTTATTTAAATGAAGATTAATGTACAAGATTTAATGTATATTTTCAACAAAATCTTTTTCTTTTAAAATTGCATTGCATTTTTTGAAAAGAAAATTATTTTCAAAAAGAAAGGATATTTTCCTCAAGAATTCATTTCAAGTGTTTTATCAAAACCATTTTCCATCTAAGATGACATTATTTCATATGTGTATGTTTCAAGTATAATGTCTCTATGATTTACATGGTTTAAATTTTATTATGATGAAATGATTTCCATTTCTTATATGGATTATGTTATTATGGGATGATGTTTATAAAACCCATTTTATTCTTTGGGTTATGATGAATGATTTATGTTTATGTTGTGGAACACGTAAGAATGATTTCATTATGAGATGGGTGGGACATATATATCCCTCCAATGCATTGAGTACAGATTTATATCTCATGATATAGACATGGATGGAACAACAAGTTAATCTGGTTCAGTGATAAAGGACTGGAATGAGAAGTGAACTCGATTCAGAAAGGGACATTGTCCACTAAGATGGTCTTGGAAGCAATGTCTTGGCTACTATAAAAATCATATCATGTGCTTAATGGTTTCCACAATTACATATTTTATCTTCATGCTATTTTATCATGATTGATGTTCCTTTATGATATATGCCTTACGTACTTTTAGGATTTATGTCTTTGCTCATGATTTTGATGTTTAGATTTTATGTTCAAGTTTTTGCATTCAAATGATTATGGATTGTTTTATGTTCTTTATGTTTACCCTTACTAAGCATTTGAGATCACCCTTTATATTTTTTTATTTTCCCCAGGATTTAAATAAAGGTTTTAGGTAAGAAAACAAAATGGGAAGATTTTTATTGGAGATGTTGAAGATCTTTCACCACAATTAGATGATTATATTCTGAGTTTCCAAAGACACTAAATTGTTATGGTCCTTGTGGTTCTATTTTTGTTATGTATTAAGTATTCCTCTAAAGTAATGTAATGTCCACATACATCAATCTTTGGGTCTCTACAGTTGGTATCAGAGGAAAGGTTTAGTTAACCATTGGAAACTAGGATGCGAAAATTTTAGTGAAATCGCTATAGATATTTCTAAGTTATGTCTAGGGATGTCCCTAAGGTTAAGTATAAGTATAGGTTATAGTCCTATAATTGTGGTAACGATCTTAGAATTTAACCTAATATGTTATATATTAAAGGTACTCCCCCTTGATTATGATTTTTACCTCTCACACTATTCTTTTTGGGTTTTAGAAAATGGATGGAAACAGGAAGATTCATGATAATGAAAGATATGATGGACAATAGAATGATATTATTCATTAGCAACCAAATGAAATTGGATCTAGAAGTCCACATATTGTTATTATGCCTAATCGGAAATCTCATAATATGATCAATAATCTAAACTTTGTTAAGTTTCCTGACTCATCTAATAAGAGAAAGATGGAGTTTCATGATGATCATAGAGGAAAGATAGTTCAATTTACCTCATGTAAATCATGTGGGAAGAGGAATCAAGGAGAATTTTTCAAAGGAACTGTAAAATGCTTTGGGTGTGGAAAATAAGGACACAAATCCAGTAAGTGCAAAGGAAAAGTTTCAGTTAACACCATGTAGAAGGATAATGGTATTGCTACGACATCAACAATGATTAAATGTTTTAAATGTGGAATGTATGGGCATTATGCAAACCAATTCCCTAAGGGAAAGTCTCTTGAAGAGAATCAGCATGGTCGTATGAGTAGTATTTATGTGAATGATGATGAAGAGACTACAAATGATATATGAAAGAAATGATGAAGCTCAGTTAGTGGTTTAAGAAGGTAGTGGAATGATTGTATGTTTATTAAGAGTTATGATGTATAGGTAATTTAATGGTAATATGGAATAAAGAATCATCTAAGGATTGTTACACTATTGTTTTTCCTAAAGTATTTGAAAGTATATGTTTAATGGTACCGGTAACCATGAAAGGTTATTCAGATATTTTTGGAAAGAAGATGATATGCACATAATGAAGGGATAAAGAGATAATGAAATGTTTGATAGTATTAATGAGTTCATGAATGATATAAGGACAAAGGGATATCATGGTTTGAGTATATAGAAATTTGGGGATTTTGGTATGTAGAAATAGTTAACTTTTGACAGCATTCATGTTTTCACTAATGTTCAATGTGTGTTCATTTTTCAAGAGAATACATGATTAAGGTATTCACTTATTTGGAATGTGACCAAAAAGATATATCTTATGATATACGGGAGATAAATGATGGTATTCACAAGCTTGGTAAGATGACCTTTCTAGTAATCGTTTTCTTTATAATATGAGCTTGGACTGAAGTATTTTGGATATGTCTAAAGATTGGAATGGATTATGTCGGACCTTAGATATTATTGTTTAAGTCTAGAACTTTTTTTAGATATTATTGATGGGATGTTATGATAATATAGTTTTAGAAAAAAGGACATCCTACAGGATGGGCAAAAACCCATCGCATCAGACAAGGCTGTGGGAATCAAACCCACAACTAAAGTGCGACAATCCTTTGTCACATACCACTGGCCTACAAGAAGTCCCTGGTTAGTTGAAACTAATTTTATTTTATTAAGCTGTATGATAGATGAAGTATAAGTCTATTTTGGGAATCATATACGATTAACATCACCATAGATGGACTTATATTTATTTGATAACTTTTGATAACCTTTTGTTTGAGACAGATGGAATGACCCATAATTCTATCACATGATCTACTAACACTTTGCAAAAGACAAATTCAACTTTATTTCTTTAAGAGATGAAGTGTAAATTGTTCGAGGCACGAGCAACATTGAGATTGTACCAAAATCAAGTAAGTATTTCTTTTAATTAAAAAATTCTTCAAAATTTGGGAAATGATCTTGAAAACCAAAAATGTTTTCCTAGTTCTCTCATGTCTGATGAATCAGATGGTACCTTCGATCATCACCAATTTATGGCTTTGTGATTATTGGCTTTTTCATAGCCATGTTCTCTACCACTCTCCATCAGAACCTGATGGTTAGATTTCTCTTCCATATCCATATTTTCACATACGATCTTCTATGTGGGAACCCAAGTGATGAGTTACTTTGGGTATCCATTTTGTTTCTAACGTTCATTTTTAAAAGTAAGTTTTAGTATTCCTTTTTATGATGTGGGTTTCTATGAAAGAAACTCTCAAGTAATAAACCATTTATAACCCCGACAAATTTCGAGGGCAAAATTTATTTTAAGGGGGGTAGAATGTAACACCCCGAGATTTTATGAGATATATTTTTTTTTCATATCTTCTATTGTACGCTACTCCAAGATTACCTTGCGCTATATGCAACACTGTATTAGCTTGCAGTATACGCAACACTATTCTTGGATCATGTTACACACAATTTCATGTTCATTTGATAGTAGTTATTCTACGCAACATTGAGTGTGTATATATATATATATATGTATAAATGAAATATGTTTGGATTCTGTTATACGAAACAATGAAGGAGTCTTGAAAAACACGCAACCCTGACTTGGCTTGCATTACACGCAATCGTGACCTTCCTCGATAGCGTGTGTTGTACGCAATACCATGTTTCACTAAACAACGACATAAGGTTATAATATTATTATGGACTAGCCGTTATGAATAGTATTAACTAAATTTTGAATTTTATAACATTATTATTCATCTTACACATTTTCTAGAACATGGTATGAGAACAAAATAAAGTTTTCCGGTAAAATAAGTATTTTTAAAAAAATGCAGTTTTGCCACCATTTGATGGCGGACCCACATTAAATCTAGTTTTTGACATGTTTATAATTTCAATTTGACAAAATATTATTCTTCCTTGGAATCAGGATATAAAAATTTACTTTGGATAAAATTTTCATATTATTATGAAAACTTTCATATTTCAATGAATAGTAAAAAGATGATATATTTTAATTAAAAACAACTTTTTTCATCGCAATAATTTATATAGTTAGATTATATTTTTAAACTGTTTTAAATTTTATATAGAATATATTTTTACCATTTAATCCAATTTTGGTCATTGGAATTAATTTCACTTTGAAATTGGACATAAACAAGTGTCGATCTTTTGATAATTATTGTTTCTTAAAAACACGCTATTTGTTTTGATAACGGGAATTAATTTTAATATTAATTAATGAAAATAATATGTTTTGAATTTTGAAAAATAGAAATAATTTTTGAATTCAGAATATCAAATATAGATTAGTCTGAATTTTTGGTATTTTACTGAAAAACATCAATTTTGATGAATAATGAATCAACTTAGTGGTAGTTAAAAAACTGAATCTTTCATTTAAATGAAATTTTACCACTTCTATGAATTGAATTTCAAAAATATGACTTCCATGGTTGTTATAAAGAAGTAAAATTTGGTCCAATAAGATGAAAATAATTTTTGGTGAATAGTAACTTTTGACTATTATTTACCGCGGTTAAAGGTAAATAGGGTAATTCAAGGCTAAAAGGATATTATAATAATTCAAAATTACCTTAACACTTGTCATAACCTTATTGGATGAGTAGTGGACGACCATGGGAATCCTTGGGTCGATTTTGGGATCCCATTGAGCCACTTGGTAGTGATAATGACAATTTAGATTAATTAATTTAATATAAAGACAAAATTGACATTAACAAAAATATTTTAGTAATTAATTTTTATAAGGGGTTATATAAATTATTTTTTAGACTATAAATATTCTTTGTAAATATAAAAATATTTCCTACATGGTGGTATTTTTTTATAATTTTTAGACATCAGATAAATTATATTATTCATGACACAATAATGATGCAGTATTTACCTCATAAATAAATGATTTAAATAAATAAGATTATAATGATTAAAATATTTTCCAAAACATGTCCAATTATGAATGGATGATTTTAATTCTACCATTAGTCATCTTATATTTATCTTTAATGATTTTTGGACTTTTTGAAACCGAAGATAAGTTTATAATAAAATAATATTTTTACACATTCCAAAAGAGCCCCTCCTCCCCTTTATAAAAGGAGTACATTTCTATCCAATTACTCACACCTCTAAAGCCATTTGTCTCATCAAAACTCTACCCAATTAAGCTCCCTAAATCCCTCTACTCCCCCTAGAAGCATTACCTTAGGAAGAAGGTACTTCAATAAGTCCTTTTGGTTCAAACCAAAGGAAGTTACCCAAATTAAAGGTAACAGTTTCTCTTAAATTGTTTTCTTTTTATTCTAGTTCTCAAACCGCTGAACTCTTTTTAATAATTTCTTTTGTAACAAAACCAGTATAATAAACATACTAGGATGTTTTTATGAGAATTATTCTAACTACACTTACACACACCTTCATATAATGGATGAAGAACATAATGTTTCTGTGGATGAAAAACTAACACCTCTCGAAACGATGATTGTTCGATTTTCTCCTACTGCCTCGCATGGTGTCCATTATGATGACACTATATTTATATATGATATATATTATGTTTATTATTTCCTTATTCTTCTTTAATTCCCAATTATATCAATCCATTATGGTTTCCATAGTGGGTAAATACGATAATCTCATTTGAGGAAGTGCGGACTACCTCCCCCTCAAAGTGATGTGATTCGTTAATGCCTTATGTGAGATGTATAATGGATGGATTTAATGATATTATATATGATATTATACTTTAATTATAATATAACTATGTGTAATTATGTTTTAATTCAATTAAAATAAGAAATATAAATGAAAATAGCGTTCATGCGTATGCACGGCTTACCGTCTCCATGAATGGTGCATTTCATTTCATACATCCATATGTTATGTACTATTATAAATACATGTATATGCTGGATATATATGATATATATGATATATAAATCATGAATATCATTCTCGATATAATTATCCTTTGACCACATGAAAAACATTTAATTATAAGAAGTCCATTTTGACTCAAGTACCAAATATCGACAAAATGAACGTTATTAACTCAAATGGTTACATAATGTTTATAACATGGTAATAAGTGATATAAAAGGAATAATAAACTTGAAAAAGGTTCTTAATAAATTAGAAATTAACTTTGTTTTATTATTCAGGAGATTAAGGAACGATCGAGTCAAGTCGAACACGGGGTAAGGGAACTTCTTAACCCAATTTCAGTTCTTTGTGTTGATTTTCTCTTTCTTGTTTATGTCGTTATTTGATTATTTGAGAAAGGAATTTTTATATATTATCATGTATTTATACTTTCTTTATGTGACCTTATAGTGAATACACATATGTGATCTATTTTATTTACAAAAAGATCTTTGTAAGGGATACCTTTTCCAATCTAATTTTTATCCGAGATTGTTTATTCGTAAGTATTTACCGGGGTTATATTTATCATCCGTGTACCTGTTTTCTAAAAATGTTTTCAAGTATGTTTAAAGTCCTTTTTACAAATTTTTGAATTTTACCACATGTTATGAAAGGAATCTTAAATTTGTTTACCACACGAGGAATGTTTTTGACTTTTTCGATAAAAGTACGAGGAGAAAGTTTTTTTTAAACTTATACGGCATGAATGGATTTTTTACGGTTTTATAACGCCTTATTTTCATGATGCTTACTCTAAAAGATTTAATGACTGTTTGCAACATAATCTTTTTCTTTTAAAATTTCATTACATTTTGTGAAATGAAAATGATTTTGAAAAAGAAAGGATATTTTCCTCAAGAATTCATTTCAAGTGTTTCATCAAAACCATTTTCCATCTAAGATGAAATTATTTCTTATGTGTATGTTTCAAGTATAATGTATCTATGATTTACATGGTTTCACTTTTCTTATAATGAAATGATATCCATTTTTTTATATGTATTATGTTATGATGGGATGATGTTTATGAAACCCATTTTATTCTTTGGGTTATGATGAATGATTTATGTTTATGTTGTGGAAAACGTAAGAATGATTTTATTTTCAGATGGGTGGGACCTATATCTCCCTACAATGAATTGGGTAAAGATTTATATCTCATTATATAGACATGGCTAGAACAACAAGTTAATCTGGTTCAGTGATACAGGACTAGAACGAGGAGTGAACTCGATTTAAAAAGGGACTTTGTCAACTAAGATGGTCTTGGAAGCAATGCCTTGGCTACTATGGAAATAATATCATGTGCTTAATAGTTTCCAGAATTACATGTTTTATCTCCATGATATTTTATCATGATTGATGTTACTTTATGATATATTCCTTACATACTTCCAATATTTATGTCTTTGCTCAAGATTTTGATGTTTAGATTTTATGTTCATGTTTTTGCATTCAAATGATTATGGATTGTTTTATGTTCTCTATGTTTACCCTTAATGAGAACTTGAGCTCACCCTTTTTATTTTTTTCTTTTCCCCAGGATTTAAAGAAAGGTTTTAGGTTAGAAAACAAAAGGGTAAGATCTTTATGGGAGATGTTTAAGATCTTTCACCATGATTAGAAGATTATATTCCGAGTTTCCAAAGATACTAAACTATTACGGTCCTTGTGTTTCTATTTTTGTTATGTATTTAGTATTCCGATAAAGTAATGTAATGTCCATGTACGTCAATCTTTGGGTCTCTACATACTAGGTATAAATTGGATCTCAGATTATAATGCTCAGATCAATTGAAGAAGTAAGTAAATATCAGTAGTCTTGAACGGAAAACCTATTGATTTTTTTCAAATGAGATATATTGCGACCAGAGAATTTTATAGAAGAACTTTCCATAGCCTTCTTTATGTAAGTGATTAGTGAAAATAAAGATGGAAATGAAAGTATACTAATAGAAAATCCCCCCATCATTCAGAAATACATTAACATATTTATCGAGTAGTTACCTGGACCTCCCCTAAAAAAAGATGTAGAGTTATCAATAGAAATCATACCTAGACCCAATCATATTTGAAAGACCCCATATAGAATGGAAAAAGTGGAGCTGGAGGAATTAAAGAAACATCTCCAAAATGTTTTGGAGAAAGGGTTTATCCAACCGTGTGTGTCTCTTTAGGGAGCACCAATTCTCTTTTTGAATAAGAATGATGGATCGATGCAGATATGGATTGATTATAGAAAACTTAATGGGATCATAGTGAAGAACAAATACCCTCTCCTAAGGATTGATGATTTATTTGACCAACTTCATGGGTTTCAATTCTTATCAATGGTTGATCTTCAATCTGGTTATCATCAATTGAGGGTGAAGAAAGAAGATATTTCAAATACTTCCTTCTGAACAAGATATGCTCATTATGAGTTTATTATTATGCCCTTCAGATTAACTGATGCTCCTTCTATTTTTATGGAATTGGTGAATAAAGTCTTTAAGGACTACCTTGATAACTTTGTGGTTGTTTTTATTGATGATATTACGATATATTCAAAAATTCATGAGGAGCATGAGGATCATCTAAGGGTTATATTTAAAACTGTGAGGAAGGAGAGGCTATTTTAAATGATTAGTAAATTTAAATTTTGGTTACAAAAAATGTTTCTTTCATGGGGAACATTGCAACCAATGAAGGAATCTACGTTGACCCTACCAAGAAAAAGGTTATGGAGGATTGGAATAATTTGATAACATTAAATATGATTTGTAGATTCCTTTTTTAAACAGTAAATTATAGGAGGTATGTGAAAAAAATTCCAAAAATTTCTAATCTGCAAACCAGTTAACTCGAAAAAGGGCCAAGTTCATCGGGAAAAAGAGTGTGAAAATTTTTTCTAAGAGCCGAAGAAGAGATTTGTTAATTCATACGTGTTAACTATAACCTCTATTGAATAAGGATTCGTTATTTTTAGCAATTCATATTTGAAACGGATTGGGTGAATCATCATGATAAAAAGAAAAGGTTATTTCTTATGAATATCAATAGTTGAAGCCTCCCGAGTTGAATTATCCTATGCATGACCTGGAGATATCTAGGGTTATTTCTGCTCTGATGATATGGAGGAAATATATTTATAGGGATATATTGGATATATATACAGACCACCAAATCTTGAAGTATATTTTAATGGAAAATGAATTGAACATACAATGGAGGAGATATTTGTAACTTCTTAAAGACTATTATTTTTCAATTCATTATCACACCAAAAGAGTAAACAAAGTTATTGATGCATTAACTAGGAAGGGCCTAGTATTTTTGACAATTATGAGGATTCAAGGAGATACTTTGATCAATGACCTAGTAAAACTATACATGGGAATCATAAGGGATGAGACGTCATCAAACCAATCTCAAATTATTTCTCAAATATTAAAACTATAGAAGATTAAGAAACCTAAAAGAGAAGATACCTTTTACAGAAGAAGATAATGGGTGTGAATAATGGAAAGTTTCCTTAGTTCAATATTGATCTAGAAGGTGTACTAAAATTTTGTAAAAGGATATTTGTTCCATCACAAATGGAAATAAATATGGAGCTAATGTATGAAGAAAAAAGATCTATATTCTCTATAAATAATGGAATCACTAAAATTTATATGGATCATTCTGATCATTATTGGTGGGATAACCTGAAAATGAAGATTACCAACACACTATAAGGTTCCTGGTGTGTCAACAAGTAGAGGTAGAGTGATAACTTCCTAAATGGGTATTGAAATAACTACTCATACCAAAATGGAAGTGGGACAATATCATTATGGACTTTGTCATTGGTCTCCCAAGAACATCCAGATTAAATAATTTTATGTGGGTTATAGTGGATCATCTCACCAAAAAATCCCTTTTAATCACTTTTCGGAAAGATTTATCTCTTGAACAACAAGCTATGATTTATTTGAAGGAAGTATTGAGGTTTTTTAGAATGACACTTTTTATCTTTTTTAATCATCATCCATGGTTCATATCAAAATTTGAGAGAACTATTCAAAACTCTCTAAGTACTGAATTGAATTTTAGTATGACCTATCACCCCCAAACTGATGGAAATTTTGAAAGGACTATTTAAACAATAGAGGAAATTCAAATAACATGCTCAATGGAATTTAACGGTGTATATGACCAACATCTCCCATTAGTCGAGTTCTCATAAAAAATAGCTTTCATTCGAGTATTAAAATCGCACCCTATGAAGATCTATATGGGAAGAGATGTAGAGCTCCTACTTATTGGAATGAAGTTTGTGAGAGAAAGATTCTTGGGCCTGATATTGTGCAAGAGACAGTAGAAAAGTTTCATGCCATCAAAAAACACATAAAGACTGCTCAGAGTCTACAAAAGAGGTATATTGACAACCATCTAAGGGAATTGGAGTTTGATGTTGGAAACAAAATCCTTCCTTCCAATTCCTCTATTGAATAGAGTCATGTGGTTTGGGAATAAATGGATGCTTAACCTCAAGTACATTGGCACTTATTAAATCCCTGATCACATATGATCAATGTCTAATTGTCTCATACTTACTCCAAATATAGCTCAAGTTCATGATGTATTTCATTTATCTAACTTGAGGATGTACATTCCTAACCCTTAACATATACAGAATATTGAGGTTGTACAAGTAGAACATGACCTCTCTTATGAGGAGCATCTAGTGGAGATTTTAGACCATAGAGACAAAGTTCTACACAACATGACCACCCATCTCGTCAAAATGTATTGCAGGAACCATAAATATGAATAAGTGATGTGGGAACTATAACGACCCATACTTTACATACATTGTTATTACTTCAAAATTAAAGCCCACTTATTACAACATATAACAAAACCAGGAAAGGACCGTATATGTATAGTGTCTTTAGAAACTGGGAAACATAAACAACTGGTTCATAAAGCGTCTACATTGTCTCCCATTTATTTCATCATATCTATAGTCCCTTTTGGCATATCTTACTTAATAAGCTTCTTTCTGACCTGGGGAAAGAAAACATACAAAAGGGTGAGCTCAAATTCTCAGTAAGGGTAAAAAAAAGAAATATCAATCACATCATATTCATAAGAACATAACATTTTGGAAATCTTAACCTGCAAAAGAGATCATAATTTCATAACATGGGATAAATCATAGTAGTGAAATGTAATCCCAATAATCATAACTTAAAACATGAAACCCTGTGGCATACACACATAATCATAGAGAATCATTTCTTGTTAGTCAAGACTCATTGCCAAGACTATCTTAGTGGACAAGTCCATTTCTGAACCGAGTTCACTCCTCGTTTCAGTCCTGTTTCACTGAACCAGTTTAACCTGCCGTTCCAGCCATGTCTATCTCATGAGATATAAAATCTTTACCCAATGCATTGGAGGGAGATATAGGTCCCACCCATCTCATAATGATACCATTCTTATGTGTGCCACAAAATCATAAACCATACATCATAGCATAACCCATGTAATAAAAATGGGAATCTTAAACATCATGAAATCATAAAACAATTATTATAAGATAAAGGAATTCATAAAAATAATTCCATCACAATATAATCAAATCAATGTAATAATAGGGATAGAAACAGAACCTATTATTATCTTATATGGAAAATAATTTTGATAAAACACTTGAACTCCATTCTTGAGGAAAATATCCTTTCTACTTCAAAAACATTTTCCTTTCTTAAAATGTCAAACAATTTTAAACTAAAAGAATTTGATTAAAAATAAACGTGAAAACTTGTAAAGGAAGCTTCTTGGAAATAATGTTTTAAAAATCCATTCATGCCGTATAAGTTTAAAAAAACATTCTTCTCGTACTTTTGTCGGAAAAGTCAAAAAGTACCTCATACGAAAAACGAAAAAAGATTCCTTTCATATCCTTTACTAAAAACTCACCGAAGGGTAAAATTGGATTTAAACAATTGTAGGTGGATGGAAATAATATTACATATTGAGGAAACATGGATGTGGATGATAAAATACACCCCAGTAAATACTAAAGTATAAACAATCTTGGATAAAAATGAGATTGTGATATTTCCCTTACCTTAGGTCCGATTTGCTTCGTATGTGTCCGAACCTCCTGTATAATGATTTAAATAATTTTATTTACTTATTCCAGAATCATAATTATTTTTATGATATAATATATGGTCATATTCTTAGCTTCTTAGTAGTAATATTTCATTGCTACTTGTTATTCGGGTGTTTATAACTTTTTGTTCTTATGCGTGTTTTGTCAAATAAATTCTTATTATTATCTTTAGGTTATAGATACATCATTTAAAGAATGGTATTAATGTACTATATATCATATTTATTCATTCAATTCATTTATATAATCATTATTCAATGAAGATCATGTAGAACGAATCACATCACATCGTGGAGACGGTATTCCGTACGTACGCACGAGCGATGATATCATTCCCATGATCGTGGAATTGTATTGGAGTGTATGTATACTATTTTAGAATAAATATCACTTTATAATAATCATATATAGTAATTATTTACACCATTATACCCATCCATGTAAGGTGGTGGTGGAAAATAGATTACACCACGGGGTGGAGACGGTATTCTGTACGTACGCACGCGCAGTGATTTTGTTTTCCGTAGGATGGATAGATGGAGAAATAGGGTTGTTTCATACATATAATAACATATAAGTATATGAGTGATACTGATGTTATTACTTCATAATTAAAAAACTAAAGAAGAAGAGGTGGAAGAAGAAATAAAGATGAAAGAATCGGTAACGGACATTACCTCTTCTTTGAAGCGCTTCTTTGAGACCTCCTTTTAAGGCACTAAAATTGGTATTTGAAGAATACCAGGACCTCTAGGATGTCTCTAGGGAAGTGGAGAGAAAAAATTGGCAGGGTTTGGCCGAGCTTGAAGGCTCAAAGTGGTGTGAGGAAGAGGGGGAGGAGGTGCCCTTTTATAAGGGAGGAGAGGGGCACCTTTGGAATAACTAAACATATTATTTTATTATAAAGTCAAATTCGGTTTTTAATAGCTCCAAATTTATATATTTCGAAGATAAGGTGGGTATAGGTCGAAATAATCTCATCAAATATAATTTAGACAAGTTTAGGTATCAAGTTTAACCTTATCATTTAGATTTAACTTTAAGTTAGATAATTTAACCTTTAGAGTGTTTTCTTGTTTTCTTACACTATAAGGTTAATAAACTTACTATATCAAGCCAAACTAACCCCAAGTTGTTTATAATTAATATATATAACCTTATATAAGTCATTTTTCCGAACCTTAGATTTTTAGGAATAAAATAAAAATTAATAATATAATATTAGTTTTAAAAACTATTTTATGTCAATTTTGACACTATTTAGTAATTGATTTTTGTGAAAATCATAACAGAATGATTAATTCGAAAAAAGCTAATTAAATAAATACTAACATGTCATATTAACCTATAAAATTTGTGTAATTCATAAAAAGTGTCAAATTAGATTTATTTGGGTATTTATAACATCAATTATGTCAATATTTTATTAATAAGATAATTACTGCATCATCATTGTGTCATTTTAAATTAAATTATTTAATGTCTAAAAATTATAAATAAAATTCCATTTTGTTTGAAATATTTTTATCTTTCTAATTAATATTTATAGTCGAATTTATCTTATGTTTAACCCCATATTAGAAATGATTTACTTATTAAACCTTAATTTTAACTATTTTAACCCTTCTTTAAATAAATTAATAATAAATGTCCTAATTTAATCCAAGTGGGCCTAAATGGTCATATTTTATTCATAAGGTTGTTTTTGGTCGAATTACACTTATCCAATAGAATTATGACATGTGTTAGGGTAATAATAATAACACTTTTACCCTTAATTACCCTATTTACTTTTAACCGTGGTAAAAAAAGTAAAAAGTTACTATTCACCAAAAATTATTTTCATCTCATTAAACCACATTTTAGTCCTTTATATTAACCGCGTCTCTTGGAATTTCGAAATTCCACTCACAGAAGCGGTAAAATTATGTTTTATGAAAAATTCAGTTTTTTTAACTACCACTTAGTGGTTTCACTATTCATCAAAAATTGAAAGTTTTCAGAAAAATACCAAAATTTCACCCTAGGCTAATTTCAATATTCCGAATCTAAAAATGAAGTCCATTTTGAAAAATAAAATTTATAAAATTCAAAAAGTGGTTATTACTATTCATAACGGCTAGTTTTAATAATATTTTAATAGCATATCGTTGTTTAGTGAAACTCGGTATTGCGTACGACGCAAGCTATTGAGGAAGGTCGCGTTTGCGTGTAAAGCTAGCCAATCTATTGTTGTGTGTAGTGAAATATTCCTTTGATAAAAACAAAATATTTCTCATAAAAGTCTCGGGTGTTACATTCTACCCCCCTTAAAATGAATTTCACCCTCGAAATTCGTCACTTTGTAACAAAAAGATGAAGATACCTCTCCCTCATCATATCCTCAAGCTCCCACGTAGATTCTTCTAATTGGTGGTTCCTCCATAAAACTTTCACCAAGCGAGTGGTCGTGTTTCATAAGACATTTTCACTACGATCCAGAATCTATATCGGCTGTTCTTCATAAGAAAGATCTTGCTCCAGCGGTACAACTTCTGAGCTGAGTACATGTGAAGGATCAGGTATGTACTTTCTCAGGAGAGATACATGGAACAATCGTGAACTTGAGAGAGATTCGGTGGAAGCGCCAATCGGTAAGATACCTTTCCAACACGATCCAGTATTTCGAAAGGACCGATATATCTAGGGATCAACTTCCCCTTCTTTCCAAATCTCATGACTCTCTTCCAGGGAGATATTCGTAAGAACACTTTATCACCCACTTCAAACTATAGGTCTTTTCTTCGATTGTCGGCATAACTTTTCTGTGGACTCTGAGCTACTCTTTTGTGTTGTTTAATAGATCGGACCTTTTCTGCCATCTCATCAACAAGATCAGGTCCTAATAGCTTTCTTTCCCTAACTTCATCCCATCAAGTTGGAGTCCTGCATTTCTTTCCATAGAGAGCTTCATAAGGATCCATCTGAATACTGGAGTGGAAGCTATAATTATAAGAAAATTCCACCAAAGGTAGGTGTTGATCCCAACCACCTTTGAAATCCATAGAGCAAGCTCTCAACATATCTTCTAGAGTTTGAATTGTTCTCTCAGACTGACCGTCTATCTGAGGATGATAAGCAGTGCTTAAACTCAACTCTGTATCTAGAGTATGCTGAAGACTTCGCCAGAACTTTGAGGTAAACCTCGGATCCCGATCAGATATAATAGAAAGTGGTACTCTATGCAATCTTACCACTTCTTTTACATATATCCTAGAAAGCTGATCCAGAGAGAAATCCTCTCTAATAGCGATGAAGTGTGCAGACTTTATAAGACGATCAACTATGACCCAGATATCATTATTGCATTTGGATGTTTTAGGAAGTCCTGTGACAAAGTCCATAGTGATGTTTTCCCATTTCCATTCGGGTATGGGTAATGGTTGTAACATCCCCTTAGACATCTGTCTCTCAGCTTTAACTTGCTGACAAACCAAGCATCGAGAGACATATTCAGCAACATCTCTTTTCATGCCATCCCACCAAAAGTACTCTTTCAGGTCCCTATACATCTTCGTGCTTCTAGGATGAATAGAGAATGAAGAACTATGAGCCTCATCCAGCAGCTCCTTCTTTAATTCGGGGATGGGAGGAACACAAACCTGATTCCTGAACTTTATTATCCCATCACAATCAAGGTTGAATTTAGGAACATTTCTCACCTTCTTTTGTAACTCGACATCTTCTTTCTGTGCCTCTTTAATCTTCACATGTATAGATGGTTGAACATTCATTTGAGAAAGATACAATTTTACCCCTTCTATTATAATTCCAAGATCCATACTTTGTAAATCCATAAAGATTGGATCTTTTGTGATCCTCATCATGAATAAACTGGCATGGTCTTGTCGATTTAATGCATCTGCCACCTTGTTTGCTTTCCCAGGGTGGTAATGAATTGAGAAGTCGTAATCCTTAATCAGCTCCAACCATCTTCTTTGGCACATATTCAGCTCCTTTTGTGTAAAAATATACTTCAAACTTTTATGATCATTATAAATATCACACCTTTCACCATAAAAGTAATGCCTCCAAATCTTTAATGCAAAGATTACTGCAGCTGACTCCAAATCATGAGTTGGGTAATTTTTCTCATGTATTTTCAACTTTCACGAGGCATAATCTATCACCATATCATTTTTCATAATAACACACCCCAATCCCTTCTTGGATGCATCACTGTAGATCACAAACCTTTCTCCACTACAAGGTAGTGTGAGCACAGGTGCACTGGATAACCTTCTTTTCAACTCCTTGAAATTCTTTTCACATTCCTCTGTCCAGACAAACTTAACTCCTTTCGAGTCAGCTTGGTGAGTGGATTAGATAATCGTGAAAAATCTTTCACAAAACGTCGATAATATCCAGCCAAACCAAGAAAACTTCGGATCTCAGTTACTGTTGTTGGTCTCAACCATCTTTCGATAACCTCTGTTTTTGCTGGATCCACAGATATCCCCTCTTTTGAGATTATGTGACCCAAAAATGAAACTCTTTGAATCCAAAATTCACACTTGGTAAATTTGGCAAAAATCTTCTCCTTTCTCAGGGTATTCAGTATAATTCTCAAGTGATCTTCATGTTCTTCCTTGCTCTTTGAATACACAAGAATATCGTCTCTAAAGACTACCACAAACTGATCAAGATAGTCTCTAAAGACTCTATTCATCAGATCCATGAAGATAGCAGGGGCATTAGTAAGACCAAATGGCATCACTATAAATTCATAGTGTCAATACCTTGTACGGAAAGTCATATTTGGTATATTCTCCCTTTTTACCCTTAATTGGTGATACCCTGAATGAAGATCAATCTTGGAAAAGTATTGAGATCCTCTTAGTTGGTCAAATAAGTCATCAATGCGTGGGAGAGGATATTTGTTCTTGATAGTGATCTTGTTAAGTTCTCGATAATCAATGCAGAGTCTCATTGATCCATCTTTCTTCTTAACAAATAGAACAGGTGCTCCCCAAGGTGACGCACTAGGGTGTATGAATACCTTATCAATATTCTCTTGGAGTTGCTTCTTAAACTCCTCCAACTCAATTGGGGCCACTCTATAAGGTGTCTTTGAAATAGGCAAAGCACCTGGTACGAGTTGTATTGAAAACTCAACTTCACGATTTGGTGGAAGACCCAGAAATTCCTCCGGAAAGACATCGTCAAACTCCCGTACACTGGGAATATTCTTAATCGTGAGTTTCCCAACAACCATTTGAGATAAATAACCTTCATTTAGTGGAATCAAGACCCATAAGATGGAATAAATTTCCACTGGATGGTTATGTTCATCCTTGCATCGATAGACGATCATAAATTGATCTGGAATATTAAATGTGACTTCCCTTCTTTAGAAATTGATATGAGCTTCATATAAAGAAAGCCAATCCATGCCAAGAATCACATCAAATTCCACTATAGGAAGGATCACAAG
Source organism: Viscum album (assembly GCA_963277665.1). Lineage (NCBI taxonomy): Eukaryota > Viridiplantae > Streptophyta > Magnoliopsida > Santalales > Viscaceae > Viscum > Viscum album. The sequence continues at coordinate 1,581,592,313 of OY728141.1, read as the reverse complement.
ATTTGTAGGAATCACTTTCCCACAAACTTCAATCGGAGAAGAATTATAAACTTTTGATGCGACTGTTGTGCCATTAGGGGTTGTCACAGCTAACTCAACATCTAATTGTTGAGGTAATACGGTGATATCCTTAGAAAATTCTTCAGAAATAAAGGAGTGGGTGGATCCAGAATCAAATAAAACATTTTCTACTTTAGAGTGGATGGTAAGTGTACCTTTCACCACATCGTTATCGTACTCCACATTGACGATAGAAATTGTATGTGACTTTCCTTTGTATTTAGCCTTAAGAGTTTGTTGACGTCGACCATCATCATCAACCCTTGGATTTGGGCATTGATTGGCATAATGCCTCATCTCCTTGCACTTGAAACATTGAAGTGTATTAGGTTCATTCTGTGTATCCCTTCCTTTTTTTGCATCATTAGACATCTTCTTCCCATCATTGCGGTATTCAAATGCCCGATGACCTTCCTTTCCACATTTGAAACATTTACTTATCCCTTTAAGACAAATCCCTCCATGTTTCTTTCCACACTTTGAGCATAAGGGAAAGCTCATCTTCTTTTCAGTGTTCTCTTTATATTTTTCTTTGAATTCCATTTTCCTCTTCTTTTCAAACCCATATGATTGATGGGTTACTCCAATCTCCATCTCGACTTTGAGAGCACATCGAATGATTTCCTCATAGCTATTGAAGTCCCTTATGGCTAACGCCCTTCGAAGACTTGGTTTTAAGCCACTAAAGAATCGATCGATCTTACTCTCAGGTTGGATAATAATACCAGAAGCGTACCTTGCATGTCTTGTAAAATTTGCTTCGTAGGTACCAACAGATTCATCATCCTTTTGCCTCAGTTCAAGAAACTCTTTCTCCATATTTGTTCGGAGAATACGAGGGAAGTACTTATTGAAAAATAAGTTCTTGAACTCGTCCCATTCCATGGACTCAATTTCATCCCTTTGCCTCGTATTCTTAATAAGATTCCACCATTGATCAGAATCTCCTTCCAAACCATACACTGCTAGGATGACTTTATCATGTTCAGAACATTAAAGAACTGAAAATATCTTTTCAGTAGTACTAATACATTGTTCAGCAACTAATGGATCGGTAGACCTGCTGAATGAAGGTGAACGCTGCCTCATGAAGGATTCAACAGAATTTTTGTCCTTCATTTGCTCGTTAGGAAGTCCTGCATGATTCATTGCTTGAGAAAGTTGTGTGAGCATGGCTACAAGATTTTTCATTCCATCTCCCATAACGTTTGGTTGCTCAGGGGACAATCATTGCATTTCCCGTCGCTTTCCGCATTAACACGGTTCCTTCGGGTTCTAGCCATTGACTAAAACCAAGAAGAATAGTGTGAGCAACACTAATTATAATAGGAAAACCACATAATCAAGAATAAAATTTCACACTTAAGTTCTTATCCTAGGTTATTCATTGCAATTTCTAAAAAACTAAGATTCTGTTCTATGCTTATACTTATCCTTAGGGTTCTTACTAAGGCTTTCGTATCCTAGTTTCCAAAGGTTGACTATACCTTTCCTCTGATACCAACTGTAACGACCCATACTTTACATACATTGTTATTACTAAAAAATTGAATCACACTTATTACAACATATAACAAAACCAGGAAAGGACCGTATAGGTATAGTGTCTTTAGAAACTGGTAAACAAAAACAACTGGTTCATAAAGCGTCTACACTATCTCCCATTTATTTCATCATATCTATAGTCCCATTTGGCATATCTTACATAATAAGCTTCTTCCTGACCTGGGGAAAGAAAACATACAAAAGGGTGAGCTCAAATGCTCAGTAAGGGTAAACAAAAGAAATATCAATCACATCATATTCATAAGAACATAACATATTTGGAAATCTTAACTTGAAAAAGAGAGCATAATTTCATAACATGGGATAAATCATAGTAGTGAAATGTAATCCCAATAATCATAACTTAAAACATGAAACTTTTTGTCATACACACATAATCATAGATAATCATTTCTTGTTAGTCAAGACTCATTTCCAAGACTATCTTAGTGGACAAAGTCCATTTCTGAACCGAGTTCACTCCTCGTTTCAGTCTTGTTTCACTGAACCAGTTTAACCTGCCGTTCTAGCCATGTCTATCTCATGAGATATAAAATATATACCCAATGAATTGGAGGGAGATATAGGTCCCACCCATCTCATAATGATACCATTCTTATGTGTGCCAAAAAATCATAAACCATACATCATAGCATAACCCATGTAATAAAAATGGGATTCTTAAACATCATGAAATCATAAAACAATTCTTATAAGATAAAGGAATTCATAAAAATAATTCCATCACAACATAATCAAATCAATGTAATAATAGGGATTGAAACAGAACCCATTATTATCATAGATGGAAAATAATTTTGATAAAACACTTGAACTCCATTCTTGAGGAAAATATCCTTTCTACATCAAAAACATTTTCCTTTCTTAAAATGTCATACAATTTTAAACTAAAAGAAGTTTATTAAAAATAAACTTGAAAACTTGTAAAGTAATATTCTTGGAAATAATGTTTTAAAAATCCATTCATGCCGTATAAGTTGAAAAAATATTCTTCTCGTACTTTTGTCAGAAAAGTCAAAAAGTACCTCGTACGAAAAACGACAAAACATTCCTTTCATATCCTTTACTAAAAACTCACCGAAGGGTAAAATTGGATTTAAAAAATTGTAGGTGGATGGAAATAATATTACATATTGAGGAAACATGGATGTGGATGATAAAATACACCCTAGTAAATACTAAAGTATAAAAAATCTCGGATAAAAATGAGATTGTGATATTTCCCTCACCTTAGGTCCGATTTGCTTTGTATGTGTCCGAACCTCCTGTATAATGATTTAAATAATGTTATTGACTTATTCCAGAATCATAATTATTGTTATGATATCATATACGGTCATATTATTAGCTTCTTAGTAGTAATATTTCATTGCTACTTGTTATTCGGGTGTTTATAACGTTTTGTTCTTATGCATGTTTTGTCGAATAAATTCTTATTCTTATCTTTAGGATATAGATACATCATTTCCCGAATGGTATTAATGTAATATATATCATATTTAATCATTAAATTCATTTATATAATCATTATGCAATGAAGATCATGTAGAAAGAATCACATCACATCGTGGAGACGGTATTCTGTACGTATGCACGAGCGATGATATCGTTCCCATGATCGTGGAATTGTATTAGAGTGTATGTATACTATTTCAGAATAAATATCACTTTATAATAATCATATATAGTAATTATTTACACCATTCTACCCATCCAAGTAAGGTGGTGGTGGAAAATAGATTACACCATGGCGTGGAGACGGTCTTCCGTACGTACGCACGCACGATGATTTCGTTTTCCGTAGGATGGATAGATGGAGAAATAGGGTTGTTTGATACATATAATAACATATAAGTATATTAGTGATACTTATGTTATTACTTAATAATGAAAAAACTAAAGAAGAAGAAGTGGAAGAAGAAATAAAGATGAAAGAATCGGTAACAGACATTACCTCTTCTTTGAAGCGCTTCTTTGAGACCTCCTTTTAGGGCACTAAAATTGGTCTTTGAAGAATACCAGGACCTATAGGATGTCTCTAGGGAAGTGGATAGAAGAAATTTTCAGGTTTTTTCCGAGCTTGAATGCTCAAAGTGGTGTGAGGAAGAGGGGGAGGAGGTGCCCTTTTATAAGGGAGGAGAGGGGCACCTTTGGAATAACTAAAAATATTATTTTATTATAAAGTCAAATTCGGTACTTAATAGCTCCAAATTGATATATTTAGAAGATAAGGTGGGTATAGGTATAAATAATCTCATCCAATATAATTTAGAAAAGTTTAGGTATCAATTTTAACCTTATCATTTAGATTTAACATTAAGTTAGATAATTTAACCTTTACCGTGTTTTCTTGTTTTCTTACACTATAAGGTTAATAAACTTACTATATCAAGCCAAACGAACCCCAAGTTGTTTCTTATTAATATATAAAACCTTATCTAAGTCATTTGTATGAACCTAATATTTTTAGGAATAAAATAAAAATTAATAATATAATATTTGTTTTAAAAACTATTTTATGTCAATTTTGACACTATTTAGTAATTGATTTTTGTGAAAATCATAACAGAATGATTAGTTCTAAAAAATATAATTAACTAAATAATAACATGTCATATTAACCTATAAAATTAGTTTAATTCATAAAAAGTCTCAAATTAGATTTATTTGGGTATTTATAACATCAATTATGTCAATATTTCATTAATAAGATAATTACTGCATCATCGTTGTGTCATAAATAAATTAAATTATTTAATGTATAAAAATTATAAATAAACTATAATTATGTTGGAAATATTTTTATATTTCTAATGAATATTTATATTTGAATTTATCTTATGTATAACCCCATATTAGAAATGATTTACTTATTAAACTTTGATTTTAACCATTTTAACCCTTCTTTAAATAAATTAATAATAAATGTCCTAATTTAATCCAAGTGGGTCTAAATGGTCATATTTTATTCCTAAGGTTGTTTTTGGTCAAATTACACTTATCCAATAGAATTAGGACATGTGTTAGGGTAATAATAATAACACTTTTACCCTTAATTACCCTATTTACTTTTAACCGTGGTAAAAAAAAGTAAAAAGTTACTATTCAGCAAAAATTATTTTCATCTCATTGAAACACATTTTAGTCCTTGATATTAACCATGTCTCTCGTATTTTCGAAATTCCACTCACAGAAGCGGTAAAATTAATTTTTATGAAAAATTCAGTTTTTTTAACTACCACTTAGTGGTTTCACTATTCATCAAAAATTGAAAGTTTTCAGAAAAATACCAAAATTTCACCCGAGGCTAATTTCGATATTCCGAATCCAAAAATGAAGTCCATTTTGAAAAATAAAATTTATAAAATTTCAAAAAGTGGTTTTTACTATTCATAACGGCTAGTTTTAATAATATTTTAATAGCATATCGTTGTTTAGTGAAACTCGGTATTGTGTACGACACAAGATATTGAGGAAGGCCACGGTTGCGTGTAAAGAAAGCCAAGCTAGTGTTGTGTGTAGTGAAATATTCCTTTGATAAAAACAAAATATTTCTCATAAAAGTGTCAGGCGTTACAGGAACCATAGGAGATAATGGGACAAAAGTACCGACACCTTTTCTCAACTGAGATGATGATTTGAAATTTTGGGGAAACATTTCTTAAGGGGGATAGAATGTAATGACTTTGATTGTTGAATAAAATTTATTTCCTGAGAAAACATGTGTTATATTATTATATATCATTAATAATGAAGTGAGTATAATTGAAAATGTGACTAGTAGGACTCAACCGTTATATGACCATTGGTAAAATATGAATGTTGTTCAATATGACCATTAGAAACTATATTCATAGTAATAATTTTATCATTATAAATTTTGTTTATAAGTAGAAATGAAAACATATAATTAATTTAGAAATAAGAAATAATGGACCCAACAAGTAGGTTTGTTCCATATAAAAACCATTTTTCAAAGCTTGGGAGGGAGGTAGAATCACTGAGGTTCACCCTTGACCATGTCCATGACAAGAATCAATAAGGGAAGCTTAAATGAAATCGCCTACGGGAGAAGTTCAAGTTAGTGGAAATTACCACTCAGACAATATTAGTTGTGCCGCCCTAGTAATCTATCATCATCACACACCTTACCCTTATGTCATATTCAGGTGTTATAAGGGGTTATGTCTTAAGTAACTAGTTATTTAAAGTATAATTTCATTGTATAGATAAAAATTTTATTTCATTAATTATGTTTTAAGAATATTTTTTCTTAATAAAATTGAGATGGAATGTGATAAATTTTTTTTTCGAACAAAAATTCTACATTCCAGTAAATATATAAATATTTATAATAAACAATGATATTATGAAAAATACTTATTTTAATAAAATAGTTTGATAAAAAAACTATTATTTAAATATATTTAAAAGAATAATTTTATGTCATTTTCAAGTGTCATAAATTTCACTGTGCATTTTCAATCCACTAATTTTTAATAAATAAGGATTATTATATTTAAAATATAGATTTATAATATTTAGAGAATTTTTATAACAAAATAAATATATTTTCTGAAATTAGTTCTTAAAAATTAGGTTAGGGTTCATTTATGAGAATATTCTAAAATACTTTATTTGATAATGAATAGTAAACATTTTGTTTGAGTTTTTCGGTATGTTTAATGAATTCATAATTATGTAATAATGATTTAATAACTAATTAACAAAAATCCATGACTTAAAATATTTTATTTTATTAATATATAGTATTTTAATTTATTTAAATCAATTTCTAAATCTATAATTTAATTTCCAAATTCTAAAATAGAAACATTAACATTAAAAATGTTCTTTTGAAGTAAATTTACTTTTACATTCCAAAATAAGTAATATAAAATGATTCTAGACTCTTGTGGTTTAAATTAAAATAAAAGGTGTCCCAAGTATCCAATACTATGTGAAAATACCATGGTAAATCCCATGGTTTTTCATTTTCCACAACCTTGGTTTCCAAGGCCTATATTTTGAAATTAATAAACAAATCCTCCTTTTTTTCTATAAATACCCACCCATTTCTCCGTTTACCATCACTAAAAACCCATACACAAAGAATATATGGCTGTTTTACCTCCCACGGAGTCCCCTAAAGGTTTTCTCAAGCCCCCAAGCTCCCAATCCTCATTTTTTAGGAGTTACTCTTTATGGTAATGGAAATATCCTTGTTTTCTCTTTGTTTTGAGAACCTCTTTTTTGTATGTCTTATGAATGTTATCATCACTATATATTATTTTATTTTTATTAAATATCATACTTTAAAATTATGTTTCATCAATGAAATACTTTTATCCCTCCTCTTTTATCTCTTTATAAAACAAAATTTTATACCTCTCAGGTTGCCGATTTTACTTCTCAAAATTTATCTCTTCTCCTCATAAAATTCCCTTTTATTTTATTTTTTTTAAATACACAAACAACTTTATTTTCCTTTTATAATATAAAAAGTAAAAATGTTTTATTTTATTATTCTATTAACATACATAAAACCTTCATTCCCTTTTCATTGGTTATAAATGAAATAATGATCATGTTTATAAAGAACTTTTGAAATGACATGATTTTGATATGAAACACATTTTCTTTTATTCTGCATGTGTTATTTATGTAATAAATAATTTATATCTATGTAGATAACATGAAAATTAATAAATATGAAGGGTGAGACATGATATCACTCCAATGCATTGGGTAAATAATTTAATATCTATATATGGAATGTGTTATAATACTTTATTGAATAACCTTGGTAAATATTTTATGACACCACAGTGACAAACCTTGGTAATATGCTTATATATGTCTCATATAAATGTTGTATCCAGATTTATATGTTATGATTAATGTTATTTTTTTATTATATTCCCCCTTTTACTTTTCTCATGATTTTATTATATTATTCAAGTTCTTATTGATATTTCTCATGGTCACATGTAAACTTTTTACCTTGGTTACCCTTATTAGGAATTTCACTCACCCATTACTTTAATGTATGTCCCTAGGTTATGAGATGCAGTAAATGTACTTTGGATGAACCTTTGAATAATAATTTCATGTGTATTGGAATAATGTTTTATTTTTTCATGTATTATGTACCTTTTTTAGAAGAAACTAATCTTTAAAAGATCCTATATTTGAACCATGTAAATGAAAAGTTTATATAATAAGAGTCAGGATACCATAGTAAGTGTACCTTTCACCACTTAATTAACCACATTATTAAAAGTGATCATATGATATTTACCTTCTTCTCGGGTCTTAAGAGATTGATGTTTTCAATCATTATAATTTACTATTGTATTTGATCAAGGGTTATAATAATTCCCATATTCCTTGCATTTGAAACACAAGAGTGTGGTAGAGGATATTTTGGTTATTTTTCTCAATAAATAATTAAATTATTATTCCCATCACCTTAACATTAAATTTCCTAATATACGTACTTTCCATCCATAAAAAATTTATTACTCCCCATAATACAATTGCCTCTATGTTTCATTCCACATTTAGAGCATAAAGGATATCTCATCTTCTTCTCTCTATTTTTTTGTAATTTACTTTGAATTCCATATTTATTTTCATATAAAAAACCGGGATATTAATAGGTGAAACCAATATCCATTTCAACATTGATATCGCATAAAAAAATTTATTCATAGAAACTAAAGTTATTTATGGATAACACCCTTCATAGATTTAGTTTTAAGCCACTAAATAATTGATCAACCTTAATTTTAGGTTAGATGATAACTATAGAAGTGTACATCAAATGTCTTGTAAAATTTTCCTCATATATACTAATAGATTATTTATCCTACTATATTAGCTCAAGGAATTACTTATCAATTTTTTATGAACAATACATGGAATGTACTTATTGAAAAATAATATACCAAACTCATCCCACTCGATGAAGTCAATTTATTCCTATTACATCATGTTCTTGATAGTAGTCCACCATTTATCTACTTATCTTTATAAATGATAAACAACTAAAATAAAATTTTAATTTTATGAGTACATGAAAATGGAAAATATATTTTCAGTGGTATTGATCCATTTCTCATTAACTAGTGGATCAACTGAACAACTAAAATAAGGTGTATATTTTCTCATTAAATATTAAAAAGAACATTATTCCCTACTTTTTTTGTTTGTAATCTTAGTATGATTCACATATTGTAAATTTTTTAAGAAAATAAACAATATTTATCATTACCAATCCCATAACATTTGGTTTCTTATGAGGATAATCGTTGAATTGTCCATCACATTCTACATTAACACAATTCTTTTATGTTTCTTCCATTGACCAAAACCAAAAATCATAGTTTGAGGAATAATAATCATAGTGTAAAACCAAATAATAATGAAAAAATATTATAGGATTTATAAATAAAGATACTTTATTTTTAATTTATGACACCATATGTTTAGCCTTGTTCATTCATTGTTATCATCAATTTAAATACTTCATAATGGTTCATAAATATATTTTTAGTTAACCAAAGCATATCCCCTGGGACTAAAAAACATGGTGCGCAGTAAGGGTACACTCATTGTGCACAAGAATGGTTATTTAGATATACTATACCAACTCTTTTCAAGGTTATTACCCTGATATTCATCTGTTATGAAACCACTTCCACTTTTAGTATCTCGACAGGGATGTTTTTCTAGGAAAACAACACTCCTTTCTTTACAATAAATTAGGATGTTCTCCTCTATAAGTGAGCGTCTTAAGGGTTCTAAATAAATTTTTCCCATCATAGTTTCCAAATGTTACCAAAACATTATCTAATACCAAATATATAATTTTCATACATAGATATTACATATTAATAAATTAATATTCATTATATAACATTACAATCCACACAAGAATCATATATGTTTTGTGTCATTTAAAACTTGGATATATAAAAAACTGGTTCATAAGAGATCTATATCATCTCCCACTATGTTCTTCATTACTATCACTCTTCTAAGACATATCATACTTAAAACATTCTTCATAAATTGGGGAAAGTATACATAAGAATGGCTGATATGTGATACTCAGTAATGGTGAAGGGAGATATCAATTCCCACATAAACTTATCATGTTTATAAGGGTATAAGAACATTATATTAACATTTAAAAATCATACCCAAAATATCATAGATCATAATCTTCAGTCATGTAATAAGTATTATAGTTCATAAGATATGCATCATAAAAGAATCAAGGAAAGTAAGGCAAGTGATCATAATATTTTCTGAAGACATAAGTTTGTAACAAATGCCTAATCATAGAAAATAATTTCATTAGTCAAGGATAACTTCAAATATGATCATAGTGTATTAGATTCAATACCTAATAAATGATATCCTTAGAAAAGGTTCACTCTCAATACTATCATAGTGGATGGTGTCTCTAACTAAACTGAGTTCTCGCCCAATTACAATCCTTATTATCTCATAAGATAACCATATATACCCAAAAATTTTGAGGGATGTATAATTTTAGGCACACCCATAATATAATAATAATTCATTTATATGTGTACCATGATATCATAAAACATCCATAATACAACATAAACTATGGAAAATAAATGGCTTTCCTAACAATTTCACAATTCTTCATAGCATAACCTATAGAAAATAAACGAGTTTCATAAACGTCTCATAATCATAATCATAAAATATAAAAAGAAATAATAAAGTGTTTATAATTGAATCATATCCAAAATAAATAATAAATACCATCAAAATGTTTTATCTTAGATGAATAATTTCTTTAAAATATCATTGGGTTATTTCTTGAGGAAAATACATTTTGATTTTTAGAACACTTATTTAAAACCAAATATTTTCAAAATATTAAGGAACACATTTAATTTTTTAAAAATAACTATGAAAAGTTTAGAGTAATCTTCAATGAATTGAATGTTTATGATGGTTGGAAATTCCATTCATACGATGTTCGTTAAAACAAATATTCCATTTTATATTTTTGGTAAAAAGTCAAAAGTACCACATTAACAAAATGATAAGAAGATTATATTTAAAACATTTTATAAAAAATAAAACATGTATAAAATTTAATTTAAAAATTAATATTATTGTATTAAAAACATTCTTGAATTTTTTTTAAATAATATAACAAAATTTAAGAAGAATAATTTTTTCCCGAAGAAAGAAATTAATTTGGTTTTACTTAAAACAATTACTTCATTTTATTGATTATTTAAAGAGAGGTAAATGAAATAAAAACATGAAATTATTAATAAATAACCATAGTATAATAAAATTCTTGAGATTCATGAGATATATTTCTAAAAAATTTATCATTGAAAACTCAATCATAAATAATCTTGATAAATAACGAGGTTGTAACATAAACCCCTTACCTCATTTTGAATTTTTTGAACACACTCTAAAATCATGTATAATATATTTAAATTTATTTTAATTACACACCAGAATAATTTAAATACTTATAATATCATAAATTATCCACTTATGACATTTCAAAACCTATTTATTAATAATTACTTATAAAAAACATCATTTTCGAGTGTTAACAGTTTTTTTCATGATAATTTTGGTTTAGTGGTTCTATTCCTTTTACTTAGATCATAGTAACATCATCAATATAATTTTAATCAGGATATAAATGTTATATAAATTAATTATATATATTTTTTATATATGCAACGACCCAATATTTTTTTCAATGGAAATTCATTTCTTATAACCATGTTGTAATCACATGAAATAACAATATAATTAACTACTAAGTTCTACGTAACCTTTAAAAATAATTTTGTTACTTCTGTGATGTGAATTTAGAAAATCTAACATACATGGTTGCGATCAGTATGTTATTTGGATTCCGATAAGAAAAACTTCATTTTTGGTGAATAGTAACCTACCCTTATGAATAGTAACATACCCTTATGAATAGTGATATACGCTAATAAATAGTAACCTTAACAATGATAGTATATAAATAATATTCATGTTGAAGTACGATATACCTATTTTTTGGAATAAGTAAATAAATGTTTTTAAACTTTTTTAAGAATAAATTATGATTTTCATTAAATATTAAATGAATCATATTTAGAAAATTATTTAAAAAAAATGGACTTAATTTTTGGATTATACACATTGGAAAATGGTTGGGGTGAATTTTGGGGATTTTTTTGAAATACATGAATTTTTTCTGAAAAATGACATACCATAATTTGTAAAATAAGAAAAATACACTAATTATAGAGTCATGTATGATGTTATTCGGATGTAAGCCCAATTTATTCAGATTAACATGATAAAATTACTATTCTTGGTCATTTAAGACTCACTATCCTTATCTTGTGGAGAAATAAATAATTAATTAATATAGCATTGAGAAATCCTCTCTCCCCTCCACTATAACCCACCCCCATCACTCCCTCTTCCCTTTACTCCTCTCAAGCCTTATGCCTTCTAAAAATTCTTTCCAAATATCCTCCCAACCTCCTCTCCCATGCCCAAAAATCCTTGGTCTCACAATAAAACCAAAACCTCACCCTTAAGGAGGCTCTCAAGGAAGTTTGGTTCAAGAGGTAAATTCCTCATTTCAATTCTCTCTCTTTTTTTCAAGTTCATTCATTTTATTTTTCTATTATTACCTCCCCTTATCCAAATGTTGTGTTGAATCTAGTACCTTACATGTTCTGTAATGTTTTCCTGATAGCCAAATAAGTTATCATAATCTATTCCTTTTACCATATTTTATACTAGTAGAAAGAACACCAACAGAGATGAGTCAATTTACCACATTCAATGACGATGGGATTTCAATTTCTATTATCATTCTAAATTCTGGTCATGAAACCATTCTTGTTATGGTTGAACTAGATTATTATATATTTAATATACCCTATTTAATGTTATGTAATCCATTTGTACAAATGGTATTAAGTTACAAAGAAAAATGAGTTCGTTATAATCAAAACCCACAAATTAATTGAAACAGTTATAATTAAAGTTATATATAATTATTCATCCTCATGCCATGTAAACAAGTTATATAAATGACCAATAACATCTATGTAAGATTATAAATAATATTCTAATACAATTCTGGAGATTTACATCCATTCCACCTGAACTCCATTACTAAAGAACAAGTCAACTGATTATGAAAATAATGAAAATGAACACTACAGAACAATAAAATTCAATATAATAACTTATCAATATGGGCATAAATAAACTAAATAGAATTATGATAAACTATTTTCATGTATAATAGGTTCTTAAATAGGTTATTAATAAGTATAATTTCATATTCCTGGAGCATAAGTTCAAGAGCAGAACACGTTCAGATTTAAGGTAAGCGTTTTCCACCCGAACTTCTATTTTCATTTGGGTTACTTTTATTATCTAATTACCTCAATGAAACTCTTCTGTATTATTATTTAATCCTCAAAAATTATTTTTTTGGGTTATATATATTTTTACCAACCAATAATTGTCCTTATTTTATGAATGGTTTCACATTTTAAAAAGAACTTTTGAAATTATTTCTGAAATATAAGCATGATCCAAGAGAATTTTCTTAATTATTACCTATTTTCAAGGGCACTGTATAATATGTTTTTGGAAAACATTTTCTTTATAAAATCACTCATTTTTGAATGAAAATACTACCTTACTTCAATTCTGGTTCTATACAAATAGTTTCCAAAAGAACTCTTTCTTTCAAATAAAAAGTGTTTTTATCTCAAGAATTACTCGAAGATTTTATAAGAGTATCTTCATCTATTTCAACACTCTTGTTAGTTCTTATATATTATTAGGATTAATATTTCATGGTATCATATAATATATTTAATTTAATGGTTTATTATTATTTTGTATATGGATGTTCTATCTTTAAACCATTCATCATTTTACTCTGAATGGTTAGTGTTTATGCTTAGTGTTTGGGGAAAGTTATTTACATTTAATATATTAGTTCCAATATGAATGTATATGTTGTTGGTATTTATCACCATTAATATTAGGAATTAATTGTACATATAAAGTGTTGGTTGTCGCCCGCTATAGTCGCTCGGGGCATCGGTGGGTCTCATGATACAAACTACGGTCTTGGCACAAGGCCTTGATAAAATGATAATTTATGGTCTTGGAAGGAGGCCTTGACGTTATGGTTATATTGTCCCACATTATTCACTCCATCATTATGAAAATAGTATTAGTGGTTTATGTGGGTATTCTACTAGTAGAATACCAATGATTATGTTATGGTATGGCAATATTTACTCATCTCTTACTCCTGCCATAATGTGATCAAGTTTATCATTTGTTAAAGGAATTTGTTTTTATTTATTCAACATGATTAATGTTTATGTTATGAAATATTACACTGTATTTCTTACTCTTAATAATCATTTGAGTTCACCCCTTTATTATGTTTCATTTTCTCAGGACATGAAGATGTTTATTATGAATGACATGATGAAATAACCTAGGAGTTTTGGATGTTGTAAAATGAGTTTATATATTGTATTTCTTTTCATGTTGTAATGTTTAACTTATGTATGAATCTTATTTCCAATAATACTAAACTACTTGGTCCTTAGGGATGCGTATTACTTGTTTATATTCCAATAAGGCACCAGTCTGGGAAACTAGGGTCGGGTCCTTACAGTTTGTATCAGAGGAAGTTTAATAGAAAACATGGAAACTAGATTTAGAAAATGTAGATTAGGGAAGAGTCCCTAAAATAGTCTTTGAGGATAAACATACAAGAATGTCTTAGTATTTTGGTAAAGAATAGATTATGTGGATCTTTCAATCAATACATCCCTGTCTGGATATGAGTAGGTAGAGGTGGCTCTCACATATAGGTACCTAGGAGTGAAATCTCCGACCAGGAGTTTCGGGATTGACCCGGGGTATCTTGGCACACGATAATGGGCCTTGCTGCACTGTTGGTTATGACACTCCCAGGGGATATGTTTAAGATAATTCACATTTTCTTTACAAGCCATTATGAAATATTTAAATGTATTTTTTTCCTCAAAGATACAATGTTTATGATTAAGAAATTAGTTATACGTAGAAATTCTATTTATGCTAAGTATTTTTCTACATTGATATTATAAATAATGACTAATACCATAATCTAGTTTATTCCATTATTTAGAAATGGTGCCTAGTGATAGGAATGAAAACCGTGTGAACACGCGTGTCCCCTATAGGGATTTCCCAACGATGTAAGATAATAATGTTGGCTCTAGTGATGTGATTGGTGCTAAGAAAATTTTAACTATACTGGGACAACTTACTCAGGTTATGAATAATAACCTTACTCGTATGGAACATCCGGATCCACCACATGGAGGATCTATATTAGATTACTTTATGAGACAATATCCTTTATCATTAAATTGGACTACAAACCCGTTTGTAGTAGAGAAGTGGATATATTCCCTGGAGAAGATATTTCTTTCTTTGGGATATAATGAAAGAGATAAGTTTTTCATGGAATATTATCATCTAATGGGAGATATGGATAAGTGGTGGTTGTTAATCCAAAACACAAAGGAGGAGGAAGAAATAGAAGAGATGAAATGGGTGGATTTTAAGGAAATATTCTTAGAAAAATATTCCCCTCATGAACAGCGAGCAGATATGGAGAGGAAATTCATGAATCTAAGGTAGAAGGGGATGAAAATGTTTCCAAGTATGAATCCAACTTTAAAAGGCTGGAAAGGCATTCTACAGACTACATACGTAATATAAGGTGAAAAATTGATTGATTATTTTATGGTTTGAAACCATTACTCTGAAGGGCTCTAGTCTCCCAGAATTTATCATCATATGAAGACATAGTTTCATGTGATATCAAAATGGAAAAGGAATTCTCTAAGTCTTATGACTTTAAGGGAAATCAAGAGAAGTCAAGGGATTCTGAAAACTCTGGGAAAGGAAATAATGAAATAGGGAAAATGGGAAGAATTGAATTTCCATCCTGTAGTAATTTTGGGAAGAAACAACCTGGATCTTTCTTAAAGGAAATAAAAGTTTGTTACAAGTTTCGAGAAAAAGTCCACCAAGCTCATGATTGTAAGGGGAATAAAGAATCTAAAAAAGTTCAATGCTTCAATTGTAGGGAGATGGGGAATTATGCACATGAATTTCTTAAGCATCAGGGAAATGTTCCCCAAAGAAGACCAAGGGAGAAAGGCCAAGCTTATGTAGTCACGACTTCGAAGGGTGAAGTTCCTAACGAAGTGGTTACATGTACATTGATTATTTCATCAAACTCATCCAATTCTTTATTTGATTCTAGATCATCACATTCATTTATATCTTCCCAGTTTTCCAAGAAAATTATATATTTTGAATTTGATTTAATAAAAGAGTTATCAGTCAAAACCCATAGTGGATGTGTCATTACAACAAAATCATGTCAATTAGTCCCCCTCATTACACATAAACGAGCTTTAGTTGCTAAACTTATCGTCATACCAATGAATGAATTTGTTATAATTCTTGGTATTAATTATTTGTCAAAATATGATGCAAATATATATTGTAAGAAGAAGGAAGTTACAATTTTTGAGAATGGTGTGGAATCCCTTATCTTTAGGGTAGAAACATCACCATATGATTCTCATCTAGATTCACCCCCAATAGATCTACTGAATTCAATTATTGGGGAGGAAGGTAATGAAATA
The DNA here is from genome assembly GCA_963277665.1 of Viscum album. Classification (NCBI taxonomy): domain Eukaryota; kingdom Viridiplantae; phylum Streptophyta; class Magnoliopsida; order Santalales; family Viscaceae; genus Viscum; species Viscum album. The sequence continues at coordinate 1,581,575,907 of OY728141.1, read as the reverse complement.
ACTATGGATGAGGAAAATAATTTTTAAATATAATATATACCTATTGTGCAAGAATATGTTGACATATTTCTAGAGGATTTTCCTAAATATCCTCTAGAGCAAGAAATTGAGTATTCCATTGACTTAATTCTTGGTTCATGGACCTTATCAAGGACCCCTTATAGAATGTCCACTATGGAGTTAGGGGAACTAAATAAACAACTAAGGAAATTTAATGATAAAGGATTTATTCAACCTAGTGTTTCTCCATAGAGAGCCCCTGTTATATTTTTTAATAAGAAAGTTGGATCCATGAGGCAGTGCATTGATTATAGGGAAATTAATTCCATTAAAATAAAGAATAAGTATCCTCTACTTTGAATTGATGATTTATTTGATCAACTTCATGGAGACCAAAATTTTTCTAAGATTGATATTCGATCTGGATATCATTATTTTCTTGTGAGGAAGGAAGACATTCCAAAAACAGTATTTTGGACTAGTTACAAACATTGCGAGTTTATAGTAATGCATTTTGGACTGCCATCAGGGATTGATGGGTTTCATATCTATAGTGATGCATTAAAAAAGGACTTGTTTAGGTCCTTATGAAAAAATATCGAGTGATTGACTATGCATCTAGGCAACTAAAAATTCATGAACAAAACAATACAACTCATGATCTTGAGTTAGCAGCTGAAATATTTGCTCCGATGATTTGGATACATTACCTATTTGGTGAGAAATGTGAGATATATATAGATCATAAGAGTTTGAAATATATATTCTCTCATAAATAACTCAACATGAGACAAAAGAGATGGATTGAGATACTTAAAGATTATAATTTCACAATACACTACCACTCGGGGAAGGAAAATAAGGTAGTATATGCTTTGAGTAGAAAGGACCAAGAAAATCTAAACAAGATGAGAGTTTAAAGGGATCCTATGTTCATGGATTTAGTAAAGTTGTATATGGGAATTATCAAGGAAGGTAAAAAAATCACTACTATTTCAAATGGTTGCAAACCTTTTTTACTGGAAAGGATAAATTTTTCTTAGGCTGATGATGCAGAGTTTCAAAAGAAAATTAAAGCTATAAATGACGGGAAGTTGACTGTATTTGTATATGATGGTGGCATTTTGAAATTCTGAAAGAGTATGTGTGTTCCTAATATTCCTGAGCTAAAGAGGGAACTGTTGGATGATGCTCATAGCTCTAATTTCCCTATACACCCTGGTAGAACAAAGATGTATAGAGATCATAAGAAACATTTTTGGTGGTAAAGAATGAAGAGGGAGATTGTTGATTATGTGTTGTGATGTTTGGTCTGCCAACAGGTGAAGGTTGGAAGACAATTCCTTGTAGGTGTCATGCAACCCCATCTTATTCCTATGTTAAAATGGAATGATATTATGATGGACTTTATCATGGGGATACCAAAGACTCTAAGAAATAATGATGCGATATGGGCCATTCTTGATTTTCTTACCAAATCAGCACATTTTCTTGCTATAAGAGATGATTTACCACTTGAACATTTAGCAAGACTATATATTAATGAAGTTGTAAGACTTCATGGTGTAATCTTATCAATTGTTTTAGATCGTGATCCCCATTTTACATCACAATTCTAGAAGAGTATTCAAAAGGCCCTAGATACTGATCTTCGTTTGAGCACTTCCCACCACCCACAAATTGACGGACAATCATAATTGACTATTAAAACCTTGGAAGACATGTTAAAGTTGTGTTCACTTGACTTTAAAGGCATGCGGGATCAGTATTTACCTCTCATAGAATTTTCCTATAATAGTAGCTTCTATTCAACTATTCAGATGACACCATATGAAGAATTTTATGGAAGGAGATGTCGTACACAAACTTACTGGGATGATGTTGGTAAAAGAAACCCTGTCAGCCTAGAACTAGTTGAAGAAACAACAGAAAAGGTGAAGATTATCCAAAACCATATAAAAAAACTCAAAGTAGGCCAAAGAGCTATGCTAACAACCAAAGGAAGAATTTCTAATTTCAATAAGGAGATCACGTTTTCTAAAATGTATCTCCATGTATGGGTATTATACGATTCATTAAGGAGGGAAAACTAAGTTTCAGGTACATCAGACCTTTTTAAATTATGGATTGAATCTAAGTTTTAGCTTATCATTTTTAAATTCCTTCAAGTCTCCCCAAAGTTTAAAATGTTTTCCACGTGTCAATGATAAGTAAATACATGCCAGAACCAACACATGTACTCACCAATGAAGAAATAGAACCTGAGCAAGATATGTCTTATTGTGAAGAGCCTATCAAGATTCTTGATACCAGTGAAAAAGTATTGAGAAATCCAACGAATTTTCTGGTAAAGGTTCTTTGGTGGAACTATAAGATGGAAGAGGCAACATGGGAGCTTGAGGATCTTATGTTGAAGAAATACCTAAATATTTTTAGGTAACAATTTTTTGAATTTAGAGGATGAAATTTTTGTGAAGGGAGATTGTAACAACCCAACATTTTTTTAAATGTAAATTCCTTTCTTATAAACATGTCATAATCACATTAAATCATAATATAATGAACTACTAAGTGCTATGTGACCTTTAAACATAAGTTTTTCACTTTTGTGATGTGAATTTCGAAAATATGACATACAAGGTTGCAATCAGTAAGTTATTTGGAGTTCAATAAGAAAAACATAATTTTTGGTTAATAGCAACCTACCCTTATGAATAGTAACCTACCCCTATGAATAGTGATATACCTCAATGAATAGTAACCTTAACTATGATAGTATATAAATAATATTCAAGATAAAGTACGATATACCTATGTTTTGGAACATGAAAATAAATGTTTTAAAACTATTTTATAGAATAAATTATGATTTTAATTAAATATTAAATTAATCGTATTTAGAAAATTTTATTGGAGAAATGGACTTCATATATGGATTCTACATGTCAAAAAATGGTTGGGGTGAATTTTTTTGATTTTTTTGAAATACTTGAATTTTTTATGAATAGTGACATACCATAATTTCTAAAATAAGATAAATACACAAATTATAGAGTCATGTATGATGTTATGATGACCTAATCTAAATTTATTTGGATTCAAATTATAAAATTACTATTCTTGGTCATATAAGACTCACTATTTTTTTTCTTGGGGAGAAATAATAAATTAATGAATATAGTATTGAGAAATCCCCTCTCCTCTCCACTATAACCCCCCACCCATCAGTCCCTCTTCCCTTAACTCCTCTCAAGCCTGGTTCCTTATCTAAATTATGTCAAAATATCCGACAACCTTCTCTCCCATACCTATAAATCCTTGTTCTCTCAAAAATACCAAAACCTCCCCCTTAAAGAGGCTCTCATGGAAGTTTGGTTCAAGAGGTAAATTCCTCTTTTCAATTCATTATCTTTCCTTTCAAGTTCACTTATTTTATTTTTATATCATTACCTCTCCTTATCCAAATGTTTTGATTAATATATTACCTTAAATTTACTCTAATGTTTTCATTATTGTGTAATAATTTCTCATCATCTCTTCCTTTTACCTTTTTTTATATTAGTAGAAAAAACACCATCCGAGATGTGTCAATTTACCACATTCATGGACGATGTGAGTTTGATTTCTATTATCATTCCCAATTATTTTCATGAAACCATTATTTTTATGGTTGAAACAGATTATTATATATTTAATATACTCTATTTAAGGTTTTTTAATCCCTTTGTACAAATGTTATTAAGATATAAAGAAAAATGAATTCGTTGTAATCAAAACCCACTAATTAACCGAAAAAATTATCATTAAAGTTCTATATAATAATTCATCTTCATTACATGTAAACAAGTTATATAAAGGACCAATAACACCTATGTATGGTCATAAATAATATTTGAATACAATTCTTAAGATTTATATCCATTCCACATGAACTCCATTACTTAAGAACAAGTGAACTGATTATGAAAATAAAGAAAACGAACACTGCGGAACAATGAAATTCAATATAATAACTTATCAATAGAGGCATAAATAAACAAAAAAGAATTATGAAAAACTAAATAAATTTATAATAGTTTCTGAAATATGTTATAAATAAGTATAATTTCATATTCCAGGAGCTTATGTTCAAGAGCAGAATATGTTCAGATTTAAGGTAAGGGTTTTTTCACCCAAACTTCCATTTTTCATTCGGGTTACTTTTATTATCTAATTACCTCAATGAAACTCTTGTTTATTATTATTAACTCATAAAAAATTATGTGTTTGGGTTATATATATATATTTAAAAACCAATAATATATCCTTATTTTATGAATGGTTACATATTTTAGAAGGAACTTTCAAAAAAAATTCGAAATATAAGCTTAATCCAAGAGAATTTCCTTAATTCATAAATATTTTCAAGGGCACAATATAATGTGTTTTTGGAAAACATTATACTTATAAAATCACTCATTTTATCATGAAAATAATACCTTACTTAAATTCGGATTTTATACAAATATTTTCCAAAAGAACAATTTTTCAAAGAAAAATTGTTTTTTTCTCAAGAATTATTCGAAGATTTTATAAGAGTTTATTCATCTATTTCAACACTCTTGTTGGTTATTATGTATTATTGGGATTAAAATTTCATGGTATTATCTAAAATATTTAATTTAATGGTTTATTATTATTTTGGATATGGATGTGCTATCTTAAAACCATTCATCAGTTTACTCCGAATTGTTAGAGTTTATACTTAATGTTCGGGGAAAGTTATTTACATTTCATATATTAGTTTCAATATGAATGTATATGTTATTTTTATTTATCCCTGTTTATATGAATAATTCATTGGACATTGAAAGTGTTGGGTGGGGCCCACTATATCCCCTCAGTGCATCGGTAGGTCTCATGAGACAAACTATGGTCTAGGCACAAGGCCTTGACAAAACGATTATTTATGGTCATGGCATGAGGCCTTAACAGTATGGTTATATTTCCCCGCATTATGAATTATCTCATTATGAAAATAGTATTGAGGGTTCATGTGGTTATTAAACTAGTATAATACCCATTAATATGTTATATTATTGCAATATTTACTCATCTCTTATTCCTTCCATAATGTGATCAATTTTATTATTTGTTAAAAGCATACACTTTTATTTCTTTAACCTGCATAATGTTTAAGTTATGATATCTTCTGCTGTATTGCTTACTCTTACTGAGCATTTGAGCTCCCCCATTTATTATGTTTCATTTTTTCAGGACATGAATAATTTTATTATGAATGACATGCTAAAATAACATAGGAGTTTTGGATGTTCTCTAAGGAGTTTCTATGTTGTATTTCTTTTCAATTTTTTATGTTTAACTTATGTGTGAATCTTGTTTCTAATAATAATAAACCACTCGGTCCTTCAGGATTCTTATTCCTTTTTTATATGCCAATAAGGCACCAACTCTATGAAACTGGGGTCAGGTCCTTACAATATATTTATATTCATCCATAAAATTTAGATATAGAAAAATAAATTACACCATTCATCGAGATGGTAGGTTATATGTACACAAGAATGCTGTCACTTTTATAAGGATGTAAAAAAAAGTTAAATAGTGATTTATCTTCATATAATCATTATTATATCATATATATCATATATATTAATTTAATATATCCTTATTACTATCCATTTAAAGTATAAAATAAAAAAAATAACATCTCTTTGTGGAGGTGATAGTACACACGTATGCATGAGGGAAGTTATCATTTTACAATAGATTGAAAGGTATGAAGGTACATAAGATATTATAATTAAAAAATAATATTTATTAAATAAATATCATATATACAATTTAAAACAATCATAATAACCATCAATTAAATATAGTGATTGAAAATAAATTTTATTCCTTTGTGGAGGTGGTAGTCCACACAAACACACAAGTGATACTTTCATTACCATTTGATGAGATAGAGGTTAGAAATTTGTGGTTAAAAAATAATAATAATAATATTTTAATATATTTAGAGTAATTAATTTATTATTTCAGGAAGAATACAAAATATTTATAGGAGGTAGTATAATAAATAAATTGAAAGACGTTTGGTAATATGATTACCTCTTCTTTGGTAGGCGTCTTTTATATCCTGTATTAAGGAAACTTGGAATAGTATATTAAGAAGAAAATAACCTATAATTCATGGATTTGGATTTTTCTAAGATAATTTGATTGGGGTTTTTCAAACAATTTGGCTTAAAGTGGTATGAATAAGAGAAAGGAGGGTTGTCCTTTTATAAGTGGGGGAGAGGGCACACTTGGAATTTAAAAAAATTAAAATATTATAAAGTCATTATCAAGAAAAATGATTCCAAATGGATAGATACTGAAATTTGGGAAAATATAACACTGAAATATATCTATAAAAATTTGTTTTATACAAGTTTAATTGGAAAACATACCCTTATATCTTGGTTTAACCCCTAATAAATCTGTTTTAACCTTAACCATGATAAGGAAAAAGTTAATGTTTTTAGTATTTCTGAAGATCTAAAATTAAGTTAACCCTTTTAAAAATTATCAATCACTATGATTAAAAATATATAATCCAATTATTCACATTCAATTCATAAAATATTATTAATTTAATTTAAAATTAATCCTCCAAAAGGCGATGAAAAGTGGTTTTCAGAAAAAACATTTTGTTAAGTATACAAAGTATTTATATAAAACATAAAATAAAAATGATTCTAGTAACAAAAATTTTATTATGAAAAATGTAATTGAAATAATTATAATTTTAAAACCATTATAAAAAATCTATTTTTTAAATGATTTAAAAAAATATATATTCGATAAAAAATCACTTTTTTCACTATTAATCGAGAAATCAATATTTTCATAAAATTATAAAAAATTTACTCTAAGATAATTTTGAAATGATAATTTCAAAAATTACATTAATTTTTTCTAACTTTTTTCATAAAAGTGGAAAATTTTAATTTTATTATTTTTTCACCAAAAGAAATAAAAATATTTTTGAGAAAAATATATATTTTTGATTCATTTATATAAATTACCAAAAAATGAGAATTTATTTATCGATATATTTTCTTTATATAAAAAAAATTATATATAGTTTTTAGAAATTGGTTATTTTTATTCATTAATCCAATTAAATGAATTTTTTTAATGTTATAATATATTATTTCTTATTTATATTCAGGTTTGTGCGTATTTTAAATAATTGACAAAATTTAATTTATTTGAAGAGAAATATATTATGAAATGTCAAGGTGTTGCATAAAAAACATCAAAAAATGGATATTTAACCTTACCTGAAACATGACTAACAAGGTCAATATATAAACCAACATTTATATATATGGTGAGTATAAGACTCTGTATGATTTCTCTATGGATTCTAATTCATTTTAATGTAGAAGATATCCAAAAAACAATGAAAATTACAAAAATAATAATAATAAGTTAATAAATACTCTTGGAAGTAAAATCATATAAAAAACATAGTTATTTTAAATGTGGCATATGAAACTCGTTTTTTTAAACCATTTTGTAAAAACAAAACATACATTTAGTTTTCTTTACTAGAAACCCCTTTTTGATAATTTTTCAATTTCATTTTTTTCAAAAACATTGGGTTCCTACATAAAAACAATTTGTAATAAAAATAAACATCTTTTATTATAATAAATCTTAGTTTCCTCCAAAAAAACATCTTCTCTTAAAAAATTATTTATTTTCTACTTTAAATAACACTTAAAACTCACTAATTTTCAGAAAAAATGTTACACACTATCAAAATAATAAACTATGTCTCTAAATGTTTCCAACCATATCATGTGTAATTAAAATGGGAACCCACTATCTAGAAACCCTGAAAAAAAATTTAATGAATTGTCACTACCTAGACCTTTTTAAGTATTATGTTTTCACCCATATATATGATTACTCTCTAATCCATCCACATCAATGATCAACCATGACATGGATTCAAAGCTGAACCTATATACCTAGTAATGCCAATTATTGTTCTATCCATTTCAAAAACTCCGAAATATTCCCATTTTAATGACCAATTATGAATTATGTTCTATAATTTCAAAACCATCCCAATACACTCATTCAAAAATAATTTACTAAATGTCTCAACTTTGTTTTATGTTTTAAATAAACTTTTGAAACCCAAAAATCTAGGTGAAAAATTTTCTATAAAATAAAAACCACTTATTCAACATAAATGATTTCATTACAATAAAAGTTAAATTAATATTCATAAATTCTAAAATTATCCATTTTAAATAAAATCTCTAATTTGATTCAAAATCATAGAGGATTTCCAAAATCCCAATTGTTTTCGAAAAAACATATTTTTCCCAAAATAATTATTTCCAAAGAAAAGAAATATTCTTTATCTTAAATAAATTAATATAGACCAAAAAATATATCTAATATAAATTAATATTATAATTGTGGATTTATCTAAAAAATATACAAAAATTGAAGTCATTTATCTGGATTGAACAGTTTCATAAATCCACATATCGAAGATCAGTGACTTTATTCTTTATCTAATATTTTTATTAAAATAACCAAAGATCCATTTTCAATAACTAAGATAAAATTACAACAATATATTTCTAATTCCATGGATACAAGAGATGGAATGACAAATGAGATATGTGTGAGATCAAAAAGGAAAGTATATATAATATTACTCACCTTCAATCAAACCAAATTCACCAAATCAACCATAAAGTTCCGTCAAATGGTAGTGGAGAATACACCAAATTTAAAAAGTTGAGATAAAAACATGGGAAAAATATTTATTGAAGGAAAAATTTTATTTTATATAAAATATATATATTTTTTAAAAAATTATTTTTTCTCAATTAATGTAATTAAATGACACGGTTTGGATAGTTGTGCATCTAAATATTATTTTTTCATCTACCTAAAAAATTACCATAGATGGTTTTTTTGTATTATATGGATAAATATACACTTAACTAAGTTTTTTATTTTCCTAAAAACCACCTCACATTGTTTTATCATACCATTATGAATATTGTATGTTTAATAATGTGTTTATATTTTTCAAAAAACTAGGATTTCATAGTTATCTTTTACAACTAAGTAACCATGAAAACTAATTTTTCATTCCTATTTTTTCAAAAACAATACTTTTTGTCTAAAATTTACCAAAAATAAACTGAAAACTTATATACTAGATTTAGGTTGTTAACCTTCTCTGCATAATATGAATTTCCACCCCTATAAAGTCAATAGTCTATATCTTCTATGAATAACTCTGACTATTATTGATGCATATAATTCTTCATCTTCTAAATATCCTCTTAAATCAATCCATGTTTCTATAAAATCTACAATAAAAGAATAATAAATCCCCATAAAACATTTTCTCATTGATCCAAACTCACATTTGTCTCTCTATATAATAATATTTTGACTCTAAGAAATTAATACTTTAATCCAAGATGTTAGATGGGATCAGTTAATACTTCATTAATTTAGAAACATGGAATATATTATGAATTATTACATAAAAATTTTTTGATGTAAAAATTTAAAATGGACCCACATATCATGGTTGTAAATTTTATTTCTTACTAATAAAGTGATGACCAAATCAAGGATTCACTCATAAGAATACATGATCATTAACATCATACCTAAATGATTTTCAACAATTATCAATATAAGATTTTTTTGAATTCATTTTATTTACAAATATTTACAAATTATTTTAATATGACATGTAACACCCTTAAATTAAAAACTAATAAAATTTTATTTGAAAAGATATTCTAAATGAAATACTGAGCCTAAAAAACCCATGAAATATATTTATTTAAATTTAATCTCTTTAATAACTTGTAGAACATACAACCATGAGTCTAGATGAACCATGATATAGTATAATGTCATAACCAATACACTAAATTAGAGGGTATGAATATTAATAACTAAATTATTAAATTTATGGTTATATATTATTTAAAAATAAATTATGAATCATTTAAAATAATGATAAATGTTTTTAAAAAAATGTATTTCTTCTAAAATGATGGTATAATCACACTTTGAGCATGCAATATAAAATTAATTTTAAAAAAATTTATAAAATTTATTTGGAAAAAAATCATTTTTAAATCTTAATGTCAAAATTATCTTAGGGTGAATATTTTTCATTTTTCTGTAATATTTCATTTATCAATGAATAGTGAAAAATACAAATTTTAAATTGAATATTTCCTTTTCATTTAAATTATTTATAAAGTTAAATTATATTTATAATTGGGTTTAATGTAAAATTGGTTCAATAATATATATATTAATTGAATTTATATCGTTATAGTAATTTTCATATTTAATTTTGATATAAAATCTTTGTAAGCTTTTAAGCACTTACTCTTTGAAATCATGTTTTCTCATCTGGTCAGTGAGATTAAATTTAAATTCAAATTTTCTAATTATGTTAATGTAATTTGAAAAAAAAAATTATTAAATATTTTTAATATGAATAATTTACATTGTCTAATACTGTAAAATTATTATTTTTACTAAAATTAATAGTGAAAACAATGAAAATTAATTACCGTGGTTAAGGAAAAAATAGATTTATTAGGGGTTAAACCCTAAATATAAGGGTAAAATGGACATAAAAACATAAAATATATTTTATGGAAATATGTTTACCCAATAATGAATAAGACTATATAATACTCCATGTTTGACCTTTGTAGCATGTGAAAGATGTGGGTACACCTTTTTATTTCCAAAACATTTCAAGTGTCCCACTCACCTCACTTATAAAAGGACACCCCCTCTCTACTCTTCTTCACAACTTCACACAATTTTGGTTCATAAAATACCTACCCAAATAAATTTAAAAATTACCTCCCTTCGTCATTTAATCCTTATATTTTTTATAAATACATCCTTATAAGGATTTGGTGAAAACCTAAGGAGGTTACTTGAAGAAGAGGTGATGTTCTTTGAGAAGCGTTTTTATTTTATTTATTCCTACACCTCCGTAAATTGTTATTAAAACATGATGATATAATAAAAATAGTATATTAAATATACCAATAGTTTTTAAATTTTATTACCTAACACCCCCCACCATGCACACACACACTTCCATTAAATTGGTTACAGAATCATCACTTGTGTGTACGACAGACTACCACATCACGAACCGATGCCATTCATTTTCCATCATTGCCTATCAAGGTTGAATATTGTGATGGAAATAAATTATATATATGATATTTATAACATAATTATGTCTATTTATTCATTATATAATATATACCATTTTAATTTTCATTTTATTGGAGATACGATAACGTCACTATTGTGTACAACGGACTACCGCCTCACAAAGCGATATGATTCGTCTTTCACTAACAATTTACTTGGAAGGTGATAAGGATAAATGTAATGAATATATATGATATATAGATATAATTTTGATATTAATGACATATTTAACATTCTTAAAGATAATATATCATTTTCATTCTTACACTTAATAATAATAATGTCGCATGTGTATGTGTGGACTACCACCTTGATGAAGCGATGTTTCCATCTTTTCATCACTACACCACATAAATGATATATATAGTTAGATTTACAGAAATAATATAGTATATATAAATATATATTATATTCTGATGATTCTATAAATATAAAATATTACCTACCTTATTTCTATAGTGATCATTAAAAATTGAAAACATTACTCATGCGTATATATGACCTACCATCTCCAGGATTGTAACATAATTAATTTTTCATAACCATATTTAATAATTGTTTTTATAAGAATAAATTATGTATAAATATTATAATTATTCATGATTATTATTCAGGTTATTTTAAAATAAAGGCTTGTTTTTCCATAGTCAACCTACCAAATTCATTTTTAACACATAGGCCAAATATCATAGAAATATATAACGTAAATTTAATAGATTATGTAATCATGTATAACATGGTAATAAGTGAAAAAAGGAATATTAAACTTTAATAAGGTTCTTAATTAAGTAAATAATTTACATAATTTTATTATTTAGGATGATTAAGAATCCATGTGATGAGTCAGACTCCAGGTCAGGGTTTCCCTTCTCACTTTTACATCCACAAGGCATGCCATTTTCACCACTTATTTCCTTTTTGTGTTGTATATACTACCAATTTGATATGTTATATATGGAATATATTTATATCCATAGTATTTAAGGTTTCATTTGATGTCATTTATTTTAAGGGTCTTATGGCTCAGAAGTTAACAAAGTGGTTAGGATTTATTTCACAATCTCATCATCATTTGGGATTGTTTTTTTTAAGTCTCCCTTGGGGAAATTATTTGATAGTTATATATTAATTTAAATATATTTTATACTTATATGTTTATTCATGTAATTTTTTAAGTAATATTACCATTTTCACTCTTTAGTACTTAAAATGACTGAGAAAATGTTTTTAAGAATATCTGACTTTATTTCAATCTTTAGTCGGAAATCTGTTTTCATAAAATCCCTTGTTTTAAGAAAATGTTTTCATTTTTTTAAAGTTTAAAAATGAATTGTTAAATAATTTTTTATCCAAGTCTACTTTTTAAAAAAATTTTAAGGGAATAATTACATCATTTTCAAAAAAAATATCATTTGGCTATTATCGAAAATGTGAAAGGAATCTTTGTTTTAAAGTTCATGTCCTGTATGGAATTTCCTTCCGTGATGACCACTCAATGTTATAGTGCTTACATAATAAGTTAGAAAGGTTATTTTCAAATAAAATCGTTTTTAAAATGTTTTTGGAACTTTTATTTTGAAAACCCAATTTTTAAAGGAAATGGATATTTTCCTCAATATTTTTTTCTTTTATTTTGTATTTATATTCATAAATGACATAAAAAATTTAATGTACTTATGATCCATTGGGGATATTTTGTATTGATATCATAATTATTATTTATTAAGATTATTTATGAAAATTTTAATTGAGGATGTACAATTTTATTACCATTCACCATTTTACTCTAAATGGTTTTTGATTATGTTTATTGATTGGGGTAAGTATTAACGTTTCATATGTTAGTTTTTCAATATTAATATTTATGTTGATTAAGTTTCACCTACTAAATAGTAGAAATAAAGTAGAATTTATAAGTGATGTAAGGGGCCTTCTATAGCCCTTGGATGTATCGGTAGGTCTCATGAGATAAACTAGATATGATTTTTACCGAGGCTTTTCCCATTTATATAGATGTCTTTCCCCAATCCTCGATGGTATTAATTATCTTGGCCCAAGTCTCAATGGTATAATATTTGTTCGAACATGACTCAATGATATCTTTTAGATGACTAACATTATGAATTCGATCATTATGAATTCAATTATTTATATTCCATGCGATTATTCGAATAGTTATAATATACATGGTCATGTTTCAAGTTTATGTTATTAAATATATGAATTATTTGATCATAATTTTCTCCTACCATATTATGCTCAAGTTATTGATTAAATGGAATGTGTTTTATTTATTTAATTTTCCTTATTTATTATTCCTTATTTATTGATTGATTTCGTTATATGACTACCCTTACTAAGAATATGAGATCAACCATTTATTATGGTTTATTTTCACCAGGATACCAGGAAGTATTTTTTGATTAATTTTTAGGGATACTATAAGTTTAATAATGGAATTATCAAAGAAAATGTTATGTGTATTTTTTGTTTTAAAATTTAATGTTAATTTCAAGTACGTATCATGATTACTAGTACTACTAAACTATTAGATCATTAAGGATGTAATTATTTGTAAGTTATGCCAATGTATTAAAGTAGGATCCAACTCTGGGCTACTAGGGTCAGGGAACTATGGTTGGTATTATAGTAATTTTAATAGAATCTTTTGGAATTAGATTTAAGAAAACATAGATTAGGGAAGATAACCCTATGATAGACTTTGCAGATAAGTATAGAAAAACATCCTAATGTTTTATTAAGGGAGATATTATATGGAATTTCCTAGAAAATACACCCATGTATAGTTACCATAAGTGGTTTGTTTTTAGAAAAAATGCTTCTAGGGATAATAACTCTGAAAAGGGAAAATTGATCTTGACTCAATCGTCACCTAGTACATGTCAATGGGAATTACTGTGCAGTTGGTTTGACATAGTCTCAAGGGATATGGTTATTATAATTTAAATTTTATTTACAAACCATTATGAAGTTTTTGAAAACTATTTTATCCCTAATGAAACCATGTTTATTATTATGATATTAGATATTCATAAATTTATTAATTGATGTAATGTGTTTCACTAGTTTTGGGATTGTAAATATTGTTTCATGATGCTGTGATCAAATCTAGTGAATGGAATTATTTAGAAATGTCTCCTAACCAAAGGAATGGAAACTGTATCAATGCACATACATCATATAAGTATTTACCTTTGGGGAAAGATAATGAAGTTGGATCTAGAAATACAACTAGAACTGATCAAATTATAACCATATTGGGGTAGCTGACTCTGATTATGATTAATAACATTTCCCATATAGAGTATCCTACTGACCCACCATGTGGTGTCATAATTTTAGATCACTTCATATGTCAACAACCACCATTATTAAATGGGACTACAAATACATTTTTATCTGAGTAATGGATAAGTTCCTTAGAGAATATATTTCTCACACTAGGAATTAGAGAATGGTAGAAAGTGGTAAATGAATTTTCTCATCTCTCAGGAGATGTGGATTAATGATGGTCATTTATTCAAAACATTAAGGATAAGGAGGAAATATCAGTATGGAGTGTAATGATTTCCAGCTAATCTTATTAGAAAAATATTTTATTTATGAGAAATTAGTAGATATATAAATACAATTCTTGAGTGTAAGATATAAAGAATATGAAAATGTTTATAAGTACGATTCCATATTTATAAGGTTATCAAGTCATTTTGTAGACTATGTATATAATAAAAACAACAATATTGGATACGTCTTTGATGGTATTAAGTAAATTCTCATAGGGTCACTAGTCTACCAAACATTATCTTTATATGAAAACATATTATTGTATGCTATAGAGATGGAGAAATAATTCTCAATGTCATATGGAATAGAAGGTAAGAAAGAGAATAAGAAGACGACAGAGAAAAAAATAGATAAAGGGAAGAATGGAAATTAGGATTTCCTAGTATATGATACTTGTTGAAGGAAACACCTTGGTACATACTAAGAAGGAAAAGGAGTTTGATTAAAGAATATAGAAAAAGGAAAACAATGCTTATGATTGAAAAGTAAATAAAGAATATGATAATGTGAAATGATTCCATTATAAAGAGATGGGTAACTACATAAATTATTTCCCCAAGTGTTAAGGGAAAATACCTCAAAAGGAGCTATGTGGACAATGCCAAGATTATGTTAATACTGTAGATGAAGTAGAATGATTAGTGTAATTTTATATTTGGATATTTTAAATATATTTTAAAAAATCAATGATATTATGGTTTTATTAATTTTTAAATGTATAAGGATTTTATTATAGTAATTTTTCTTAAAGGATTTGATAGCATAAGTTGAATGGTACCAATGACCAAGAGAAGTGATTAAATGAGAAGTTGAACCTCTTTAAATACACATGGTTGAGGGAGGATAAACCTTAAGATGTTTTTGGTATTAAGATAATAATTTTATATTTATGGGATAGTGTTGGTGACCATGAAATTAGTTAGAGATACGATATTTTATGTCATTTTTTCTGGAGTTTAATGAAAGTATTGATTTATCTAATATATTTGGCAACATAAGATTTTAGTTTTAGAAGAATTCATGTTTTAATTAATGTTTTATGGTGATAAAGGTAATAGAATATTTTGTTTAAGACATTAAGATACACTTTATATCATCTATGAAATATAATGTTGGTATAGTGACCTTTATTCTAAATTTGGTCAGACATATTTTGTATGAGGTTTAAAGTTAACAATCTGTAGAATGGATAAAGTTGATATTTGAGAGGTATTGGATAACTTTTTCTAACCATTTTGGTTTTAGTAAATATAAAATGAAAAACTTATTACTCTTTTATGGGTCTTACGATATATTAAATGGTAATTTTTTTCTATAGGTATAATAAACTAATTTTTAGATATTTATTTTTTGGAGTAACAAATGAAGTGGAAATTGATCGAAGAACAACCCAAGGGTGAAATTTTGCTAATGAAATATAAATATATAAAGTAAGTATATTTCTATATATTTTTAGAGAGTGGAAGAATTAATCAACTCTATGAAAAGAAATTTGAAAAAAATTGTCATATTATCATCATTTCTGATAATATCAATGACCTTTTTCACGCATATGGTTTATGTGTTTGTGGTTATTAAATTCCTCTAAACCACATTATCTATCACTCTCCATCAATATATGGGTGTTATTTTTTTCTTATATGTACATTTTTTAACTTCCCACTAATGTTATCCTATTTTTAGACCTAATATGTGTTATTTTATATGACCTTTTTACTAACCTTTCTCACTTATTAATACGATACTTCATTAACTATTTTTACAATGTGGGTTTTTAACCAAATAATTTTTAAATATCAAACCCTTGATTATCAAGATATAATTTAATTTTTAAGGAAAAAACTTATTTAAGGTGTGGAGAATTTAACAAAACTGAAATATAAAAGAATAAAATTTTATTTTATATCATATAAAACATGCAACACAAAGCCTCAACAACGCATGTAATATATTTTTTAAAATTTATTCTCTTTGATGGCTTGAAAAACACGAAACCCCGAGTCTAAATGAACAATAATATAATATAATATCATAAATAAGATTTTAAATTGGATGGTATGAATATTAATTACTAAATTATGGAAATTATGGTCATCTATTGATTAAAAATAAAATGATAATCATTTAAAAGAAAAATATTTTTTTTCTTGAAATTTGAATTTTTTCTAAAAAGATTGTTTAGTCACGCTTTATGTCTATATTTTAAAATTATTTTTTACCAAATTTATAAAATTTATTTGAAAAAATAAAACTATTGTTTTCCATAAAAATATAAAATATACCTTAGGTTGGATTTTTGGGATTTTTCTGAAATGTATAATTTTTCGATGAATAGAGAAAATACTAAATTTTAATTGAAAACAACCTTTCTGTTTAAATTATTTAAAAATGTAAATTATATTTTTAATTATATTTAAATTAAAATTAGTTCAATTATATATCTATTAATCCACTTTTCATTATTGGAGTCATTTTAATGTTGAATTTTGATATAAAAACTTTGTAAAATTTTGAACATTTTCTCTTTGAAAACCCGCTTTATCGTCATGTCAGCAAGACTAATTTTAAACAACATTTTCCAATTCTCTGAATATAATTTGAAAAAATGGATTAAATTTTTTTAATCAACATAATTTATATTTTTAAATAGGTTAAAATGAATTTTTTACCAAAATGAATTGTAAAAATGGTAAAAATTAATTACTCTAGTTAAGGTAAAAATGGATTTACTCGTGGTTAAACTAAAACAATAATGGTTAAATTGACCAAAAAACTTTTCTAAAATATATATTATGAAAATATTTTGACTTTATACTGTAAAATTATAGATAATACTCCATTTTTTGTCCCTTTTTCTTGTAAAAAATGTGTGTAAGCCTTTTTATTTCCAAAAAATTATAAGTGTGCCACTCACCTCACTTATAAAAGGACACTCCACTACACTCTTCTTCACACCTTAACACCCTTTTTATTTTGTAAATACAAGACAAAATAACTTATAAACTTGCCCCCAATCATCCTAGAGGCATTTTGTTTCATAAATTTATCTTTTCAAGGATGTGGTGAAAACATATGGAGGTTTCCCGAAGAAGAGGTACCGTTATTCAACGAACATTTTTATTTTATTTCTTGATCCACCCCTTAAATTCTTATTAAATCATGATTATATAATAAAATTGGTATATTCAATATAATTATATGTTTTTATAATAATATTATCACTTAAAACCACCCCCACTTCCATCAAATGTGTTATGAAATAGCCATTCAGGTGTACAACGAACTACCACCTCACGAACTGATGTCATTCATTTTTTTGTTACCACCTCTCATGGTTGAGAATGATGAGGGTTTTAAAGTATATATATGATATTTATAAAATAATTATACCGATGTAGTATTATATGATATATACATTTTTTGACTTTCCAATCCATTAGAGATATGCTAACCTCTCTCGTGTGTACGGCGGACTACCGTCTCGCAAAGTGATGTAATTCATTTTTACTAATGCTTTACATGGAAGGTGATAAGGATAAACTTAATAAATATTTTTAATATAAATTATATAATCACTATATTCATGACATATTTATCATTATTATGGATAATATATCATTTTCTTTCTTACACTGAAAATGATAATGTCACTCGTGTACGTGTGGACTATCGCATTCACGAAAAAACGTGACTCTCATTTCACCACCACACCATATTGATGATATATATAAGTATATTTAAAGAAATAATATGTTATATATATTTTATTATCATCATTTTATAAAGATAAAATTTTACTTACTTATTTTTAAAATGACCATTGAAAAATGGAAATGTTACTCATTCGTACGTACGACATACCATCTCCATGATTGTAACGTAATTCATTTTTCATAACCATATTCCGTGATTGGTTTTAAAATTATAATTTATGTATAAATATTATCATTATTTCATGAAAATTATCTTGTTGATGTTAAAATAATGTCCTCTTTGAATATAGTCAACCTATAAATTTATTTATATATATATAATCTAAATATCATCAAAATATATGATGTAAAATTAGATGATTAAGTAATAATATATAACAAGGTAACAAGTAAAATAAAAATAATAATAAAAATGAAATTTTTTCATAATAAATTAAATAGTAAAACTATTTTTTTATTCATTAAAATAAAAAATGTACGTGATGAGTCAGACTCATGGTTAGGGTTTCTCGTCTCACTTTTACTTTTGTGAGACATATGTCAGATTCACCACTTATTTTCTTTATGTGGTGTATATATTTACCATTTGATATGTTATATCAGGAATATATTTATATTCATGGTATTGAAATTTTAATTTTATTTAAATTCTTTTATGAGGCATACGATTCATAAGTCACCAAAGTGGTAAGGGTTTATTTCACAATCTCATCATTATTTGAGATTTTTTTTGTTTAAGTCTCCCTTATAGAAATTATTTGATATTTATATATTATAATCAATATATTTTATTATAATATTGTTATTAATTAACTTATTTATTTAATTGTAAAATTTTTCTAATCTTTGGTACTTAAAATTACTAAGAATTTTTTGTTAATAATATCTGAATTTATTTTTTCTTCATTTGGAAACTCATTTTCATCCAAACCAATATTTTCTAAAAAATTATTCTAAAGTGATTTTAAACTTTTAAAAATGACTTATTAAAGATATTTTTACCCATTTTTAAAAAAAATTGTTTTGAAAAGAATATTTGTGTCATTTTTAAAACAATGATTAATTGTATTTTACTGAAAATATAAAAGGAATATTCGTTTTAACATACCCCCCATGTATAGAATTTCCATTAATTATAAGAACTAATTGTTTTCAAGATTAATTTATAAGTTTAAAATTTTATTTTCTAAGAATATTGTTTTCAAAATTTTTTGTCATCTTTTTTTAAATGTTTTTTTTAAATGAAAAGTTTATTTTCCCCAAAAATGTTTTATATATATATTTTAATAGTATTTATATTCATAAATGACATCAACCAATTAATATAATTATGATCCACTGGGGATATGTTGTATTTATATCATCATTATTATTGTTTGGGATGATTTATGATTTGATTAATTGAGGATGTACAATTTAATTACCATTCACCATTTTACTCTGAATGGTTAATTATTATGTTTATTGATTGGGGTAAGTATTAACAATTTTTTATGTTAGTTTTTTAATAATAATGATTATGTTGATAATGATTCACCCCTTTAATATGCGTATTTCATTGGAATTTGTAACTGATGGGTGGGGACTTCTACAACCCCTCGATGCACCAATAGGTCTCATGAGAAAAACTAGATATGGTTATTGAATTTTTTTTTCACATTTATATAGATGTATTGGAACATGACTCGATGGTATTAGATGTGTTGGAACAAGACTCAACTATATTATATGTCTTTGAAAAATCCTAAACGGTATGTTTTAGATGTCCATAAATATGCATTACATCAATATGAATTATGTTATTGATATTCGATGTGAATATTCGATTAGTTAGAATATCCATAATTAAGTTTCAAGCTCATGTGATTATTTATATACCATTATTTTATCATCATCTATTCTTTCTATATTATTCCCAAGTTATTTATTAAATGTATTGTGTTTCAATAATTTACCTTTCCATATTGATTATTCTATATTTGTTTATATATTCCACTATATGCTTACCCAAACTGAGATTATAATATCACTCCATTCTTATGTTTTATTTTCCCCAGGATATTAGGAAGTATGTTTTGATTAATATGTATGAATATGATATAAGGAATAATGGAATTATCAATGAAAATTATTTTTCTTTTTTATGTTTTAACATGTAATGTGAAAATCATGTTTGTATCTAGTTTACCAAGACTATTAAACTTTTTGATCTTATGGGATGTGATTCCTTTTATCTTATGCCAATGCAATAATGTAGGCACCGAATCTGGGATACTGGGGTTGGGGCACTACATGAAAAGTTTTATTATATAAAAAGATCATTCTAAAAAGTGACTTATCACTTATCTCAACCCAACATAGTGGTGGATGATAAGGTACTTTATACAATACCTTAAATAGTTCTATATTGATCAATTATTGATAATTTTTATTATAGTAAAATTAAATAAAATTAAATTAACTTCCCAAGATATGCCTAATTCAATAAAGAACATCTAAATTATGTACTTAAAAATCTAAATAATCCACTAAATTTATTTGTATGTCCAAGGATGATAAGTTATAATCTTAACTGAGTACCAATAGAATTTTGATGTCCCTTAAAAATATAAATGCAAAAAATGATATATATATATATATATATATATAATATGATGAATATCATAACTCCATAAATTCTAAAAATCCATTAAATTATAATTTAGCAAGATCATTAACAAATTTCTTTTTCAAAAAATAGGTAAGAAATGTTTCAACTTAATTATCCAATATACTACCACCAAAATGACATCATTATTCCATAGTGTTTTAGGAAATACTATCATAAAGTTTATTGAAATGTATTTTCTTACTTCTATATTAGTAGGTAAAAAGGTTACAAAAACCTAGCTAGTTATTGAAGCCTTGTCTTCACTTTATGAGAGACCATACATTAGGAATTATACGAAAATATAATTTTATTTTTACCTAGCAATTAAAATATATTCTTTTTAACACATCATTATTTTACTCTGAATTTCAATTTAAATAAATACTATATTGATTGTATTATTTCACACACCAAACCAGAGTAAAAAAATCATGATAAATTTTATTAAAATTAAATATTATAATACAAGATAAACATTAATACATATTTATAATACAATATGAAACTTCATTAAGAAAACTATAATCGAAATAAAATCACATGTATACAAAAAATACTATAGACATCAATGATTCTTGATCATGATTTTCCATGAAGATCAAACCATGATTGAAACAATTTAAAAGATGATAAACATAAAAAATATATGTATATATGTTTAGGGAGAGATAAATAAATAAGATGAATAATTTTAGTAATGTATGTATGGGTATAGGAATTAAATATTACTGTTACATATAGGTTCATTGTAAATACGGTCATTGGATATATGGTTCTTGGAAATATGGCCATTGGATATATGGATTTTGAGTATAAATTTATAAAATATTTCTATTAAAGTTGTATAATTTTTAATGAAAAATTGAAAATAAAATAATTCAAAAATATTATATAATGAAACAAAAAGATAATATTGAATTAAAATATTTTATTATATGTTTTTATATGCAACTTATTATTACTATTATTAAATAACGATTTGATGTATTTATAAAATTTAAATAATTATTATCATATAAATGATTGATAAAATTACATGGTAAGAAGATAAATAATTAATTTTAATGGGATATGGTTAAGATCATTTAATATTAACAATGGGATGTTTTTCAAAGAATCATTTTTAAGTGTTGTGTTCTTTTATCTTAATAAATTGAATTGATCAATTATAAATGGTTAATATAATGTAATGTTTCAATGTATAAACAAATATATCAATACAAATTTAATTATTAATTGATATGAAATAAGATTAAGAACACATAATGTTTTAAAAGTCATTTTTCTATAAAAATAATTATATATATATATTTCATTTTTTCATTTAAAAGTTTAATTTTTCATATTTATAAATTAAATTGGACTAAATGAAGTCTTAATTTCTAATCAAAACCTTTAAATTAGGTAAGTATTAAAATTTCATCTTGTGGCATAAAAAATATTATCGATGTAAAAATAAAGTTACCACAATAAATTTAAAATGAGGTAAAAGGGTTTAACTAAGTTGAAAATATTTAAAATAATTATAAAATTATATATAAATTTCATGAATTAGAGGATTAAAAACCCATATACACTACTATTTCTTTATCCACCTTCCAAGATAAAATGAACACCTTATACCTTAGGTACTGATTTTTTATGAAAAACCCACTCAAAACTCACCTTTAAAAGGAACCCTCCACTACCCATTTAAAAAAACTATTTTAATTATAAAATATTATTAATACATACTAATTTTTTAAATCCTAAATCTTTATTATATTCTTGATATCCTCTATTTCCAATAAATAATCCAACTTTATTCCTTTTGAGGGAACCCGTAGCGATAATGAGAGAATTCATCAAAATAATTAGTTATTCACCATATTATTTAATTATTTTATCATATAAAATATTTATAAATATAATATACCATTATAATGATATTATATTAAAATAATTATGATTATGGGAAAATTATATTACTAATATATAACTCTATACTCTTACTCATTTTTTTAGTATAACATGTTCTTGTTCTGGTTGGTTCAACCATTTAAATAAATGATATTATACTAGCTTCACCATTTAAAACATGAATGAGTATCATGATAATAATAATATTTATATATAATATTATTTAATAATTTATTTTATGAATACAGTTTAATAAGGGTGAGACAAAATGGATAATCAATATAAAGCCACTCATTTTCATTAGTAAATTACCCAAAACATCCTTGTTGTGGATTCCATTCTCGAAAACCTTGAGCATAACTTCCATAAAGTGAAAATGAGAATATAAAAACAATTTAAAAATAATTATTACAATACCTTTAAAATTTTTGGAATGATTAACTTGGAATCAAATAATAGGGACCGACATATCCATTCTGAAACTTGTATGAAACAATCAAAATTACAAACATTTTATGATGCAAATAAATAATAAATAACTGATATATGTGTAATTAATGAATATAACTAGAGAGTATAAATGGTAATATGTATGAATAATTCTATTAAATAAGTTATTAATATGATTATGTTTATTATACATGAGTCTAAATCACTTTAATGTAATTATAGAGTAAAGTTAAGGGATTATTTTCTCAATTCTCTTTTTATTCAGATATGTTAAATATTAACCATTTATATTATTCTATTTTGTGTATATACTAATTATATATTTTTTTCTTAATAATTATAATGAAATTAAATTTATTTGAAAGTATATACTAGTATTTAACTTTTAAAGTATTTTACTTCAAAAGTTACCAAAGTCGTAAGGGTTTATTTACCACACTCGATTTGAAATCGATATTGTTTTTGTCAAAATTACAATTAAGTGAAATTTTACATTAGTTCACACTAAAACTTATAATATTTTTTTATCCTATGGTTATTCTTGGGTTTACATATATTCTTAAAATTTCACTTCCCTTTTGTTCACAATTCAACCAAAATAATTCTTATAAATGAAACTTACCTTATATTTTATTTTCAATCAGGTGTCTCTATTATCTATGTACATATTCATTATATGGTTTTATGTATGTAAATATATATAATTATATGATTAATTTAAGGTAATTTTCTATAAAATTTGACTTTCTTTGTATGGTTTTTAATGTAATATTTTAAAACATTTTCTGTAAGAGTTATTTTCTATTGATTTTACTTTAATTACAAAGTCATGAAAATAATTTTTTTTAATTCATTCCACATGAATAAATTTTCCTACCATTAAGTTAGTTTTCCTTAATAAATACCCCTATTCAAAAATAAATGACATGTGTTCTTAATTTTCAAATAAAGTTTCTAATGATCTTATTTTTTTTTCATCTGTGTCGATATCCTTTAATGTTTTTTATTTTTTAATGAGGATATAATCAAATAATACCATCTACATTATTTGTTAAGATGTATTATGTAAATTTATTATAGAATATTTCAAGGAACCTATTTCTCTCACATGTATTAATTAATCTATAATGGAAATATGATTTTTTTAGTTTATTTGAGTACATATGTATGGTGTATCATTATGTAATGAGAAAGTCCATTATAGCCCACCAATGCATTGCATAACATTTATATCTCATGACATGTGGGAATAGGAAGTAAACATAAACCCCTAAGGAAATCTATCCACTAAATGATGAGTGGTTATGTTATATCTATATAATTATTTGGGTAAAGTCTTATATATCATGATTTGACATGTTATGTATTATGGAGTAAACCAAATCCATGAATCTATATATAATTTTATGATTGTATTAATGGTGAACCTTTATATAAGAGATAATTTTATATGAATATGTATTTGAAAAATTATTTTTCCTATGTTATTTTATCATGGATCATGATTATTGAATTAGGTTTTCACATTCACACACCTCATTTTTGATGTTATGAAAAATCATGAAGTCATGAATCATGATGTATGGTTTATATTTTATTGGGTATGCTTGTATTATTTTATAAACATATACCTTTATAATGTTCTCATATCCACATGATTATCTTATTTTCACTTTTCATATTTGATTAATATCTCTTGTGTTTATCCTTACTCAGCATTTGATATCACCATTTCTTATGTTTTAATTCAATAGGTCCTGAAGAAGAGAATTATGTATGATGTTTCTAAAGGAATATTATGTTATAAACCTATTTTTAGGAGATTTTGAAATTATTTTAAAACAAGTTAGTTATGTATTTAATCTTCAAATATATAAAATGTTTAGAGTTTATAGTATGTTTTGTTTTTAAATATAAGAAATAATCATTCAAAATTATATAATTTATATTTTTATTATGGTCAGATCACCATATTCTTGGTATTATGGTATATCCTTATGATCCTAGGTTATACTATATATTCCATTTTATGAAAATTATTAATAAATTATTTGCGTATATTCACATGAACTGACATTTATCCCTTAAAATATAGAGTTAATTTAGATAGAATGCTCCACCTGTCAATGTAAACCTTATCATTTAAGGGGTATTTCATTTCCATACACTAACAATTAGTTAAAAATTACTCATTTACCTGATCCAAAAAATATAGATGTTAAATTATAATAAAAAACAACTATAAAATTATCATTCTATTACATTTCAAAATATAAATCAATTATCATTCCCATTAATTTTATTATTCTTAAATTTATTTCATTGTTTGAGATGGAATTTTCATTCTCAAATAATCAACTATAATATTCCCATTTCCAATCTTAAAATTGAGTCAAAAATCTAATCTTTGAAGATTTTATACACACCTTCCCAATATCAACTTGTGATCCCTATAAGATGAGATATATTTAAAACTCTTATGATTTGTATACATCATGAAACTCTTATTGAAATAATAATTCCCCTAACTCCTTAAAGAATAAAAAAATAAAGCTAAATCCAAATTGGTTATAAGGTAACTCTTTTAGTTTGGTTTAAATTGTCTCAAACTATACACAATTATTTTATCTCTATTCATAAGGATACATCCCAGACCTACTTTATATGTATCACAGTACACCGTGTAACCATCATTTGGTTCATGAAAAATATTAAATAGTACTAAAGTAATTATTTTAATTGAATCTTAAAATAATTCCTAAAACTTCAAATTACATTCCAAATTGAATCCTTTTCGAGTCTAATTCATCATATTTGAAGCTAACTTAAATAAATTTTAAATAAAACATTGGTAATACCCAGTTAATTGAATAAAATTTTGAATTTCACTGATGTTTTTAGATTTCTCACAATTCATAAAATTATTCACCATATCGTGTTTAATCCAAAATCTAATATCATAAATTACATATCTAAAATATTTTACTTCGTAAATCCATAAGTGGTATTTAGAGAATTTTGTGTAAAAATTATGGTATAAAAAGTACTTAAAACAATATATATATATATATAATTTTTTACATTTTTTATCTTGATTAAATAATTATATTATAAATAAATAATACCAATTTTTTTCCAAATAAGTGTGAAATATTCAAATCATAAAAGACGTGAACAATATAGGTTCATTTGTTACTCCAAAATATATGAACAACAAATTATAATGGATATAATGGATTCAGAATGAAATTTTGGTATATATTTCCCTCCTTATCTTAATTTATGATACCTTAACTAGAGATTAATTTTATAAATCCATCAATACCATTGAACTTATCTAGAAAATCATCAATTTATGTTAATGGATAATTGTTCTTTATTGTCACATGAATGACCTTTTAATGGTCAACCCATAACCTCAAGATACCATGTAACTTATTAGAAAATAATTTTAGTGTTTTTTATGGTGAAACACTAAACTAGATAAATCTTTTTTACTTCAATTCTCTCATTTAATCATTTATCCCATAATTCTATTTATTCCATGTGGTGAGAAAGTAGAGAAACTAGATTCATCTTGAGTAAAATATCAATGGAAAATTTATATCTCTAATCATATGTAACCCTAAATAATAATTCATATAAACATTAGAGGTAAAACCCTAGAAATCTAATATATTATTAAATTTAAATAATTCAATGTGTTTGATAGATTTATCTATACAAAATATTAAACATAAATGAAACTATGATATATTTAGAAAAAGCATTAATATTTACGTTTAACCATTTAAAAACCTATCAGTTTAATTGTCAATAATGAATAATAATAACTACTATATAAATTTTATGTATATATAAATTAAATTGATCTTTTAATATGAATGAATTTCAATTGGTTTTCCTGAAATGTCAAATAATATCACTTGTTATTTAGAAAATAATTTTTATATAAAACTATCTTTTATGTGACCCGCATTTCTATTTAAAGAAATTTTTTATTAATGATAAATTATGTTTGAAATTAATAATTGGATAAAAAAATTTAGTTAGTAGATGATATGAAATAATAAGAACATTTAATATTTGAAAATGTAATTTTTTAATTAAATTATTTTTTCAATTATATTTTTTGATTTTATTCAATAAATAAATGCATGCAATTTTTAATTTTAAATTAATAAAAATAAACATCATTTTTGAATTCCATATATCCATATATACTTATTATTAATTTTTAATCATTTTCTGAAGAGGTTATTTTTTAGTTGAAAAATAAAATATTCTTGAAACTTATAATTTGTATGACTTTATCATTATATAAGAATGAACTAGAAATTTATAAAACTTTTTAAGTAATCAAATATTAATTATAATAATAAAATTATTTATTTTAAAATATTCTTTGAACATATATAGTATATGGAAAACATTTTTATGACTAATTAAAATATTGACAAATATAAAAACTTGTTTTGGTCTTCTCTTTAAATCAACTGTTTTAAATGTGATGTCTAGTTTTGGATTTCCTTGGAGGATTCAAAAATTTTATTAAAATAAAAATAAATCAATTTATAGTTTTAAGATTTTTAAACATGATAATTATATCTAATATATAACATTAATGTTTAAAATGTTATTTTATAAACAACTGTTTTTATGTGATTAAGTGTGTTAAATTTAAAATTAAAATTTCAATCATTTAAAAATTATTTTTGATAAAATTATTTTAAAAAATAAATCATAAGTATCAAGTTAGTTGAAAGGTTCAATGGTAATATTTGTTATTAAAATTAATTACTAAGGATAGAAATTAAAGACCAAGGTAAATGAAAATTAGGGTAAAAGATTAAAAGTTAATACAAAAGGCTGTAAAACACTCAATGTTGTATCAAAATCGATTATATGAGATTAATTTCAAACCAGAATCCTAGTAATATCCTCTTTTTACCATTTTTTGGCATTTGGCATTTGAATAGTGATCTTACATTATTGAAAATATATGGATGGTGTTAAAAGATAAATATGATTTTTATGATGTCATTAAGTTTTTGGTATTTCAAATTTAAGAACCTATTAATTATATGATCAATAAATGAGTATCATTAATTTAATCACTTGAAATGATTGAACCAAGTGAAAAAATGATCTCTTATTTCTATGTAATGAATTTATATAAATCATATTATTTTCCTAATTCTTTACAATTATAATATATCACAATAATTAAAACTAAAAAGATCATTACGATTATGATATATTGATATTACAACTAAACCATCTCATGATAATCCACTGATCATGGTAGGTTCATGTTTAGATCAGTTTGATCACCTAATTAAACTGTACTATACATTTATGTCATGGATGACTATGAGAACTCATTTAATGGTGTAATATGATATAAACGAATATATGATAATTTTTTGGTTTTTTAGATGATATATATATATATATATCTAGTTCTTTAATTAAGAAATCACCCTTCATTCATCAAAAATCACTAAATAAACTTATTATCGACTTTATATTAAAGGGTAATGAGTAAAACACCAATGAAAGAAATTTTAAACATCATAAAAATTTTAAATTATTACTAACAGTGTGTTTAATGGTTTATTAATTTTTATCCTTGAATTAATAATGATTATTGACTCTAATATTATGAAAGTATTAAAATGATCAAAACTATAAACACATCATGTGGAATATCAGTCGAATTCAGCTATATAATGACTATTTATAAAGAGTATAAATTTAAATGGATATTATTAAGGTTATATATTAATTTATTAATATATCTATGTTGGTGATATAGGAGGTTAAATTAAGTTTCTGGTAGTCAGGAACAAGTGGTAACGGTTTTCATCTCAAATTCCTCTCTTTGAGAAATATTTGGTATTATACACCTAATTTAATTTTTTGATATACATGATAGATATTTGATTTATCATGTCATGAATTATATTTTAATCATTTTATTTTATGACCAATTTAAATAACACTTTTTCAATGGGGTTTTATTTAAGAGTTACTCAGGTCTCAAGGGATTTCTTATGGTCAATTTGGAGTCTTTAAGATATAATAAATTTTGTGGACCATATTTAACTAAACGGGTTATTCAATTATAATGGATTTATTTTTATCATACTAATTTTTTTTTCATGTGATTTAATTTTCAAATAATTTTCACTTATTCAAGTGTCTATTGATTTAGTTATCTCCCCAAAAATAAGGATTTTTATTGGCTCAAATATTCTTCTTTGAGTGATAATTTCTTATCTTGAGGATTATTATCTATTAGTTAGGATCTCCTACCCTAATATTTTTTACATGGTATTTTATAATAATATATGTGAAAATTATGTTTTAATAGAAATATGGTTTTATTACACTTTTTACAAATGGGGTTTTCAAAAAAGGTAATTTCATGAATTAAAAATATACATTTCATAATAAAATATTTTGGATTAAAATTTCCTATCAAAAACATTATTTAATTTTCAGGGATAAATTATTTGATATTATTTTTAAATTAAATATTTTCTTTGAGTTTTCACTTCACATTTTGAAAAATACTTTTTTAAGTGACCCATGCCTTCCTCATTTATGTAAATATTAAAAATGCTTTCTAAAATCTCTTTTAAGATTACACTTCTACTTCACTTTTTATTTTCAAAAGGATTTACCATAATAGGGTTTATGTTTCACTATTTATGATCCTATATATATATATATATATATTTGGGAAATTATGCCACAATAAGAAACCATCCCATCCCTAACCCATTTTTGGCTGGTATCATTCAATAATACTTTTTAAGGATGTTTCTCATCTATATCAAAAAAATTCTAGATTTAATTTATTAAACTAGGGATATTTTATTTTGAAACCATCCATATTATTAATTTGGATTATTTATGATCATTCTATTCAAATATTGACTTATTCATGTACTCTTTATTCTATATTGTGTGAACAACACATTTTATATAATTTATATTGAATGATGTTCACCTAGAAAGATTTTTATTTTATTCACATGTGGAAATGTATTGGTGTTCTGTATTTTCTATTCTAATGTGGATTATAATAAGAAAATTATATATTTATTGTTTGATTATCCACATTATTTCCCTAGATGGGTTACAATCAGATTATCCCTTTTATTTACATAAGTAAAAGAATTGAAATTCTTGAAGATTATTGATTTCTAATGTAGGTTGATCATTCATTGATGTTTCATATTCCTCATTAAACAGATAAAAATGTTTTTATTTAGAAAATGGTTCCTTAGGTAATGGTATTAAATGTATTGATGACTCTTCTAGTGAATACGTCGTACTTAATCAAGTGACTGGTGGGGATCGATATTATATATCCCCTCAATGCATTGATAGTTCTCATGAGACAAAATAGGTCAGGTGTTAGTGTATTCATTTTCCCATGATAGGTTTGTGACTTGTAAGAAGGATATGATAACATTATTTCTTGAATACGATCTTGAAGAAAAGTGGAGTGTCTAGGAAAAATTCCTTGATAATTGTTTTTTGATGTCTAACATTATCCATTCTAGTAGTATGAGATCAATATTATTGATATCCACGTTTTCATTTATTAACATGGATATATCATTCTTAGTTTCAAGTTGATTATGGATTCATTTTTTAATTATTCCTTCTATAATATTTATCCAATTCTTATTCTTGGACTATTTTAGTTATATGTTTCCCTTACTAAGTATTAAATCTCACACATTATTATTTTTTCCATTTCCCCAATTTATGAAGAAAAGTATTATACGTGACATGTTTTGAAGGGTTTCATGTATGGATGAATTTTTGGGAGATCTTGAGAAATTATTATGGATTAAGTAGTTTCTTATATAATAAAAAATGGATTCTTCAAACAAATAACATAGTTTTTATTAGTTTTTGGTGTGTCATAATTTTCTAAATCTCTAAAAATAAAAAGATCATTTAGATATAAGAAATGGAATAATATTTATTGATTTTGTAAATATGTTTGGTAATATCCAAGATTTTATTAATGGTATCAAAATCAGGTATCTAAAGTACATGTTTATGGAACCCGATATAGGAGTGTGGGTTCGGGGATTCATAGTTGGAATAAAAAAAAAGGTATATATTATTTTGGAGATTCAAGTGTTTTTTAGGTTATTTAAGGGTTTATAGGTTAAGTTTGGTAATGATTTCAAAGGTATCAGAAAACATTTTGGATAATTATATGATTTAATTAAAAAGTAATAATGTGAATTTTTTTATGGATTGGGATAATAAAACTTTAGTAAGAACTCTACAAATATATTTATGTATTGGATAACATATAGATGTTTCAGTAAAATAGATATTATATGGTCTTCCTAGAAGATAATTCATGTCTGAATACTGGAATGTTGAGGTGGTTATGGCACTGATGCACCTTGGGTTAATCACAAAAAAAAGTTATGGTTGAGTATTGAATTAATCATCACTATAATACATGATGATTTGGCCAAAGACTATACATCTGGGAAGACCATCTGAGGGGATACTATTTGGCTGGTCACATTCTATGTATGAAATATTATAAAGGTTTTATTTCCTAAGTACAATAATTTATTAGGTTAATAAGTACATGGGAACCTAAGTTAAGTAAGTTGTATTAAAATGGAATTATTAAAGGATGAAATTAAAGTGTCACTAGAGATGACATTTTATGATTGAATTTTCATATTAATATGATCATTTTCTCTGATTTTATTTATAATAATTTTGGGTTTTATTATTTTTTAAAATATTTTTAATAGAATAAATCTTATAAAGGTTTATATCTGGAAAACATCATGTCTTATAACCAAATAAAGTATATTAGGTAAATGGGTAATAATTTTAGTATATTTATATTATGATATAAAAGGTGAATTTCCAAATCTTTCATGTGATTGTGTGGTTGATATCATAATATAAATGTACTCTTGATATTATTATATGTTTTAATTAGTTAAGTTAAATTTATTGATGACATTCGTGTGTATTCTAAAAGTTATTATATATTAGGTGAAACAACTATGTATTTTTATTCATTAGTTATACTATAAAGGATTTCAAACATATATTAAATGGTATTAATAATCTTGAAATGAAATTTTGTTTCAATGTTATATTTTTGGGGATAAATTTTGGAGAAAAAATTATTGAGGTATAATAAATTATTAGGTTCATTACTTACTTGATGTTGAGGTCATAAAGTATTTATTTATTTTAATAAAAAAGTAAGATATTATTGGAAACATTAGGATTTATAATTGATTCATGACATTTTTAATGAATCTAATCACATTTTTAGGATTCATAAATAAAATAACTAATGTTTGACCTTAATAACTAGTTGTTAGTACCGTTTAAGAGTTAAAGAGAGAGTTAATATTGGAGGAATATAAAATCTCATTGTTTTTTAATTTCTTGGATATTAAAATAGGTTTTGGGAATTTTATTTTATTTAGGGTATATTAATAGGGTATATATATACTAGTGTTTATGAATGTAGGAAGGATTAGTGTTGTTTGATGAAGGATAAGTTGATTTTTGTGAGTATATATTTCTATTATTATTGGGTTTATAATATTTTAAAAAAGTTTATAGTAATTTGGGATATATATTTTAAGTATTAGGATAATAAGTATGAGAGTACCCAAATAAATGTAACCTTGGTTGAACCATGAGTGATATAGGTTAAACTAAGATAGATACAAGTTGAACTAAATGAATTACATGATAACATGATGATAAGGGTAAAAGTTTTTAAGGTTGAATCCCTTTTATACTATTTATTATTTTCATTCACTCATATTGTTAATGTTTTTTACTAATTTAAACCCTTTTGGTGTTAGTAATGGTTTGAAATAGTAGAAACCAAGGGTGTGAGGTACAATATAGAGATTAACTGAATGAAAGACCCAATAGAATGGGAGCATGGGTGAGAAATATTGTAATTATTCCTATATAGATATCAAGAAATATTATTTAAAATGTGAACATAGAAGAAGTATCAAAAATAAAAAATAATATAAAGACGGAGTCTCATGAAAGATCAAGTGATGGAGATCTTTAAACTCACAAGTGTAAGGGAAAGTGAGAATCTACAAAAATCAATTTCTACAATTACAAGATAGTTGGTCATTATAGGAATCCATGTCCCAATCTAAAGGACAAAAGGGGATATAGTAACTGACAACCATGAGAACAAAAAAGAAAAGACTATAATACTAATACTAATGTATCTAATAGTGAGTTTTCGCTCAAGATTTTATAACATCCGATGTTAAGAAAGTTTTCACCAACAATTGGATTTTGAGTAATAAATGAACACACCTACTAGTATGATTATAATATAAATCATTTCCAAGGGTTGTGTAAAGTAATTACACATGTATCAAGATATTAATATCATATTATAATTATATGTGAAATTTGTAATGGGTTATTATCCCATATGAAATTATTTTAATAGTTTTTTATATAGATAAATTTCACTATACTACCAAAATTAATCCATGGCCATCTAGAAGTATATAGTTAATTATGAGTTTCCTATAGAAATTAACATCATATTATGATTGAGATTGTGAGGATGAAATTTTTTTAAGGGGACAATGAAACATCCAAAAATTATAATATATGATGACCTTTAAATAAGTCAATGTGTTCAGTATCTTCCTCTATACACAATATAGAACTTAAACAAACTTGTAATATATTTAGATAAAATATAAATATTTAATCTTAAGAATTTAAAAACCTAGTCATTTAATTAGTTGGAATTAATTGGAGTAAATTCTTAATGAGTTATAAGTATATAGAAAATAAATTCTACTCTTAATATTTATTAAATTCAATAAGTTTACCTAATATTACTAATAAGATCATTTATTGTTTGGAAAATTATTTTTCTAAAAAAAATATTTTATGGGATATGCATTTATATTTTTAAGAGGCATATTATTAATGATAAATTATGTTTGATGTTAACAATTTTTTAATATCAATTAAGTTGATAAATTATGGGAAATAAGAATAATAGTAGTTAATATTTAAAATTTTCATTTTCTAATTAAGACACATTTTTAATTATATTTTATGATTTTATTGAAAAAATAATATTAAAAAAATAAATTTAAATTAATAAAAAATATCCTAATTTTGGAATTCCTTATATAAAAATAAATTAGTTTAAATTTTAAAGTTTCTTCTAAAAGGTCTTTTTATAGTTTTAATGTATGGTTTTCAATAAACATGCAATTTTTATGAATTTAGAATTATATAATAATGACCAAATAATTTATAAAACCTTTTATGTAATCAAATATTAATTTTAAAATTTTATTTGAACTGATAAAACCTATTGAAAACATTTTTATAACTAATAAAAATGTTACTTAAATATAAAAATTAGTTTTGGTCTTCTCTTTAAATATTGTTTTTAAGGTAAGGTTTAGTTTTGTATTACCAAAGAATACTCAAAACTTTTATTCAATTCATAATAAATTAATTTATATCTTTAAAATAAATAACCATGATAATTTTATCTTAAATATAAAATGAAAGATTAAAAATTTTATTTTTCTAAAAACAATTTTTACACTATTAAGTGTATTTATTTAAAAAACAATGTTTCATACCTTTAAAATTTATTATTGATAAAATTATATCTAAATTTTAAATCATCAATATAGAATTAGGTAAAATTTCCAATCACAATATTTTTCATTAAAATTAATTACTTAGGTTAGAAATTAATTACCAGGGTAAATGTAAATTAGGGTAAAAGATAATAATTTAAAATAGAAATCCTTAAAACAAAAAATATTTCCTAAACAGTGATCGGATGAAATGAATTTAGAACAAAAATACTTTGTTTATCCTCTTTTTTCCATTTTTGCATTTGAAATATGAATATTAACCTTACAATATTGAAAATGTTAGGGTTATTACCAAAGAAATACCATTTCCTTCACTTATAAATGGTTAACATCTAAAATAATTCAATACAAACATATCATTAGAATTTATACATACAAATATTCAATTTTTATATTCTTATAACCTTATCCCACTAACATAATCTCTTAGTCTATCATAGTTAGATTAATCCCTTCAAATTCAAGGCGGATTTCAAGGAAAATTCAAGTCCTTGATGTGAGTATTATCAATTTATTAGTTTTCTTATCAATTATATTCTTTTAGATTTATTCTATACAAAATTATAAAATGATATTATTATCATTTATATACTTTAATGTAACATTATTAAGTTTCTTATCACTACATATTTATATAAATTGTCTATTAAGAAAAAAACAAGTGTTCATGCGTTGTGAAAACTACCTCTTCCATGATGTAATGTGTTTATTTTTCTTTTATCACCTTAGAAGTTTTGATATAAGTATAGGATTAAAGAAATCATATTTCATGAACCAACCCGAGTCAACCATGAACCGGTCACCTGAGTCAGCCTGAGACAAGTCCTGAGAGGCATTCTCGATCCTCCTGAGCTGGTAACTAGTGTTAGGGCATCAACGGAGAAACCAAGGGAATAATTTCTAGCAATATAATTAAATAAGACAAAAAACAAATATATTATAAAAATATAAATAAATATCAAAATTTAACATCATATATACAAAAATAAAATTACAAAAAACTGAACAAAAAAACCAAACTAAACCAGATGACCATATTGTATCCATGTGACCCTGAGGGTCACTCTTCGATACCAAAACCTACCATCACCCATGGTGATTGTAACCAAGATGTAACATGTACCATGATCTTAAAACCAAATATAAATATAGGGGTTAATATTAAAACATAGTAGGAGTGCCTGAAAAAATCTATACCTAAAGCACTTCCTTTAAATCAAATAAACATAAACTTCAAGTTTGAAATATAATATACAAAACTAGGCCTTTCACTCACACATTTTCTGTAAAAACAAACATGATCCATTTCCATTTTTCAATTAAAACCTAGCATTTCCCAAGAAATAAACTTTAACACTTTAGAGAAGAAAAATAATTTTATTACTTAAAAATGAAAAAAGGACGTGTGAAACATTTTCAGAATATTTTTCGTAATCCTGTGAAAATAAACTCATCACTTTTCATAATAGGTAATCCACACCAGATAGTAATAGCAATGATCACATAGTAAGGGAAATGGAAACAAGTAAGTAAGAGAAACTAACTAACAAGCATCTCAATCATCCCCCATAAACAACTAAGTTCCAAAAGACATGGGAGAAAATAAAAGATCAATGGAATAATACAGAACATACTATACATCATGGATCATCCTGAAGGAATTCCTCACCTAATGACATCAATTCTCTCCCACATGCTCGATCTGACCCTACCTGGTCTGATCGAGGAACACTCTCACATAATAAAAAAATATCATGTTATGGGCCACTACCTAGAGAAAAATCCTAAGCTAGTGTCGCAAAGAATCACAAAAAAAATCTAGTTATTTCCAGTTCCTATATCAAGACTAAAGTGGGGGTGATCCAAAAATTCCAAACAAGTATCCAATGACATGCATATACATCATACACAAGAAACTCACACAAAAATTCACCCCAGAGACAACCTAAGGAATGATATCTTGACTTTCAACCATTCAATCACAAGGGAGCCTCAAAACATGGGCTTCCCACAATAATCATCATAACCAAAAAAAGATGAATATCCAAGGAGTGTTTTTCAAGATAATCATTTTCACAAGAGTGCCAAATGGGGCTCAATCACCCTTCAAGAAACCAACATTTTTTCAAAGAAAGAAATACACCTTTCAAAAAAGGTGAAAACACACAATTTGAAATTTCACAAGCATTTTTGGAAAATTACATTCAAGAAAGCACACGAAATTTGAAAACCAAATCTAATTTCATAAAAATTCCAAACGACCCACACACCACCATCACGTGTCCAAAAACATTCAAATAACCAAACTAACATAACTTCTAAGTCCAAAACTATTTAGAAATCCATTTGATAAATTTAAAATACCATATTAGATTCTAAAAACACATTTATAAGGAAAAACCATGATTTAAAATTCAAAAATCATGTGTGAAATCTAACCAAGAAATCTATCAAACACTTTGTGTGCATAACTAAACTAAGAAACAACATATACATCAAAACCAATTAGAAAAAAAATGCATTATTTCATATTAAAAAAATTATTATAACAATATTACATCACTAATTAACATCCAAGAATGGTGTGAAATGTAAGAAACCAATGATTCTTGACTTTAATGGGCATGTGAAAATGGAAACCTACGTCAAATCAAATGCTCTTCAACAACACCAACCTCAAACAACTCCACAAGGGTTCCAATAAAAATAACAATCAAGATAAACCTTAAATAATCAAAAACACTAATTGAAACCCAAAGAAACATGAAACCTAGTTAAAAAAAACTAATGGAGATGAAGAAATCAAGAGAAAATATAACAAGAATGAAAAACAAGTAGATATGAGGATATTAAATTAAAGAATCACCCCAAGGCCATGAAGAAACCCTAGATCCACACCATGGGAGAAGAGGATAATCTTTGAAAAGGAGGGAGGATCCCTCATTAGGTCACATAGACCAGGTGAGGAGGAAAATTGGCATTTTGGGGTTAAAATACCAATAGGGTTGAAGAGTAATTTAATAATTTGAATGGCATGGGAACTACACATGGTTAGACCACAAGGTTTCCCAAACCATGCACCAGCCATGTGCCCTTACTGGACACACTGGGAACTTTCACAGTTTGGCTGCACAGTTTGGTAAACCATGCGCCAAACGTGTGATATGGTTCTTTCCTAAATGGAAGAACCATGCACATGCCTTATACATGGTTTTCCTAACCAGGTATGGGACGTGCACCCCTGACCTGATACAACCAATGAACCAAATGAATTTCATGAGAATAACTCATGGTTTCCCCTAACCGTGCATGAAAAATATGAAACTGTAGAAAAACATCCTAAAACTCAAAATTTAAATCTGGAATACCTAAAATTTGAGGTAAAATCCAAAGGGTAGAAGATAATCCAGAATAAAGGATGAAAATAAAATTCAAAGTGTGACAATTATCCCAACTATTAAACTTTTTACCCACATAAATCCACAACATTTTCTAATTGAATGATCAAAGACAAAGGATTTACACAACTACAAGATCCAACCTCTCAAACCAAGAACGCCTCAACAAATATCAAAATGAAGCTCAAATATCTTAACTAAAAAAACTAATTAACCCAAACTATTTCTTAAGAAATAACATAAAACCGAAACTACAACCTACAAAACCCTTCCATAGATAGACCTATTGGGTATTCTCCAAAATCCAAATGTTCACCCAAAGAGAGAGTCACTCTAAATTCAATAACTTCAAAAAGAAACCACCTTCTACTAGACCAACACCAGAAACCATATTGAATCTTCAACAAGGGAGGCCAAAATGGACTCCCCACCATTATAAACTAACTATCACTAATAAACTCCAGAAGTAACCTCAACAAGACCCATGATTTGTCTCCCCACCATTAAGAATCAACCAGCTTATACCAATGAACACATACCAACATACAAAAACCAACATGGACCAAAATAGGAAGTCCCCACACACACCAAATGTATCTAGATGAGAAAAAAACCATAAATGTCTCCCAAGGGAAATAAATCATAGGTTTTCATCTAAAAAGGAACAACTACTAGAATTGAAGAAAATGAGACCAACATGCTTTCTTAAAACCAAATAGAAACTTTCAAACCATAAGAACCACAATGAGGAAATTAGGCATCTACATCTCTCACCACAAAATGGGGCCTTCTGAGATGTAGAAGCTACAGTAGATAAGATTAAACTATCCTCATTCCAACACTAGAGACAAAAGCTAGACCAAGGTTCTCCAGACCCCTGTGATTCCTAACTATGCACAGACTTCACTCTAGGGCTTGTGGATGGAGCCTTAATGTATTGAATCATCCATTACCTCTTAGTCAGGAGATGATAATACCTAATTAAAACTCTTTTTTATGGTTTCACGAGTGTCCATAAATAATCTCATGTAGAAATAAAAGGGGCACGACACACCACGAGACTCAATTTTCTAAAAAGTCACTTTCACTAAGATGAGGATTTGGAAGATGGACATACATCATCCTCCTTCATCCCAAATAAGAGGCAGTAAAAATGAAACACATAATAAAACGCACATCCAATTAAGATAGAATTTTTTTAGAATTTCCTAAAGACAAAAATTCATTAAAAAATAATTTCTTTAGAGATCCAAAACATCCACTTTTACATTTTAAATAAAATTCAACACTTAGAGACACCACCAAACACAATCATTACAAAAAAAGAATCATTACATAGAAAGGGGACTTAAATTGAGCCCAAAACAACGCACTACTCTTGAAAACGAGATAGGTGTCTTTCTAAGGGGTGGATCTAGCTCCACATAACTTCTTAAAAAACCCCGAAAAAATGGTTTCAAGTGACCTAGTTGTCCAAAGGTGTAGCAGGTATTCAAATCACTAGGACATGAAAGATTCTCATGATCTAGCTTGCTGCACTGATGAAACGCCATCATCTTGCACTTAGATGAAGCTATATATATATATATATATATATATATATATCTGTGTATGTGTGTGTGTGTGTGTGTCTTTTAATTCCCTGACCATCACCGATAGTTTTAGGTAGATTCCCTATCTCTTTATTGGAATATCCTTCACTGCTTCAAGATACTGTAGGAAGGTTTTCTACCTCAATAACTCCTACTAACATAGCTTCAACCTGAATTTCTTTCCTCACCATGTTGATAAAGAAGGTCAAGCCAAAATCTAACACCTTAAATTTCAATTAAGTATAAATCCCATTCTCAAAACATCGATAATTATAGGAATCATCTATAACCCACTCTTGAAGGTAAGGTACTAGATCTAGAAAATGACAAAATAACTCCAACATTGAACCATCACCTTTATGTAGACATCACATATTCATCCCCTTCCCCACCTTCATTACCTCATAGAAATACTACTGGATGAAAAAATCCTTAAAGAACTCCCAAGTAAGCTTTTCTTGATGCTTGGTTTGATATACCAACTTCCACCACTTCCAGGTAAGACCTTTGAGTATAAAGGTTGTAAAATTTACCATTAACATCTTAGGAAACTCAATAAAACTAAAGTTTCTTCCTATTTTCCACATCCACTCACCCACCTAGAGAGGATCCACTTGACCATAAAAGATAGGAGGATTCAACTTTCAAAAATCAAGAATGATATTCTTATGTTGATCAACTAGAGGGTCTAATAAAGGTAAACCACCCGTAGTCTCACCTCAAATATCCATCAAGCCTTTAGTGAGGGTGAACACTAACCAATAAGAAAACCCAGAACCCAATCAAACCCAATTCATCATTAAGAATTATAAAACATAAAACACCATGTAAAAAATACTTCTAAATAAAAAAATATCACCTTAATCCATTTTATCTTTCTCAAAATAAAATCCCATGGATTCCATCAAAAAATAAAATTCATCCCATTCAAATCATTTCCAGCAGCTCAACAAATCTCATTTCATCAAAAATTATTTGATTAAAAACTCATTTATTCTCATTTAAAACAAATTTCCAAAACCCTATTTAAAATAAACATCCACTTTCAAACAAATTATTTCCATGAACACTATGTTTTAATTATAAAGATTCAGTCTCGGTAAACCACATCTCGTTTTATCCCAAAATTAGTTTATAAAAATCCTTTTTCTAATGCTTTACTTAAAATTATTTTGAAAACTCCTTTTCCAACTTTCTGAAACCAAACCATTAGTACTTTAAATCCAGTTTTACAGAATTAAAAAAATAAGGGTTTTTAAAACAATTCTCAGGATCAAGGAAAACCCAAAACAACTCACTGGGGATAACTAGTATTGACGGGTAACTTGGTTATATGGTTATAGACCACATGCTAATCACACCACCATCAAAAAGAGTCTTATTGGACCACATCCCTGATTCCACAAGGTTTCCTAGGATATATGATCTCATTGAGACCTTTATCCCAACTCCCTTTTCACATCCCAAACCCCAAGAAACCAAGAATAACCAAGGAAACAAAAAAACTGACCTCCCATAGAAACTCAATGTTCGGTCCAGAAAGTATTGGACATAAACTCACCCCAGACATACACCCTAAGATCTAACTATCCTATTCCATATACCTTGACATCCCAAATAAAAATGGGTGCTTTGAAATCTAGGTCTTCTAAAGAACCAACCTCCTCTAATACCATTTTTTACAAACCAACCCTAGTTAACCCCGAACCGGTCATCCAAGTCAGCCTGAGACAAGGCCCGAGCGGCATTCCTGGTCCTCCTAAGCTATAAAATAGTTTCAAAAAATCAACAGAAAAACCAAGGGAATAATATCACCCAATATAATTAAATAAAACAATGGAAAAAACAGAGTATACCAATATAAATAAATACCCAAAATGAACATCATATATACAAAAACTGAAATTATAACAAACCAAACAACAAAACACAAACTGAACATGATGACCACAATATCTACATGTGACCCTAAGGGTCACTCTCTGAAACCAAAACCAACCATCACCCAAGGCAATCAAAACTAAACTAGAACAATCACTAAGATCTAAAAATAATAAATAACTATAGACATGAGTATTAGAACTCAATATGCATGCCTGAACAAATCTATTAACAATGCACTTCATTTAAATAAAAGTAACATCAACATCATGTTTTAAATACAATATATGAAACTAGGTCTTTCACACATCCTTTATCTTTAAAATCAAACATGGTACATTTCTCTTTATCATTTAAAACCAACTCTTTCCCAAGAAAGAACCATTAGCACCATAGAGAAGAAGATAATGTTTTTACTTAAAATGGGAAAAAGGGAGTGTAAAACATTTTCAAAAATATTTCTATAAACCTTTGAAAACAAAATCATTACCTTTTATAGGAGGAACACCACAAAAGATTGAATCATCAATGATCACATAGTAAGGTAAATAGAAACAAGAAATTAAGAATAACGAAACAAAAAGTATCTCAATCATATGATATAAACAACTATGTTCCAAAACAAATGGGATAACCAAGAATCTCGGTGGAATAATCAAGAACATACTATACATCTTGACTTATACTAAAGGCATTCCTCACCTGATGACATCAATTCTCACTCACATGCTCGATCGTAACCTACCTAGTCTGAAAGAGGGGAACTCCCCCATAGCAACAAAAAAACAAATCCCTTACTATGGGCCAATATCTAGAGTGAAATCCTAAGCTATTGTAGAAACAATTCACCAAAAATTCTCTATCTATTCCAGGTTCACATGTCAAAACTAAAGTGGGGGTGATCCACCAATGTCAAAAAAGCATCTAATGACATGTACATACATCATACACAAGCAACTCAAATAACAAGTCACCCCAATCCCCCCCCCCCCCCCACAGAAACACTATCTTGACTTTAAATCATTAAATCACAAGGGATACTCTTAGTGTGTTCTCCCCAAAAAATCAACAAAACCAAGGAAAGATGATTATCTAAAGAGATATTTTCAAGACAGTCATTTTTAAAAGAGTTCCAAAGAGGCCTTGATCACCCTTCAAGAAACCATTATTTTTCAAAGAACCAAATCCACATTTCCAAAAATGTGAAAACACACTATTTTCAATTTCAAACCCATTTTTAAGAAATTAAATTTATTCACTCACACTACATTTTCAAACCAAATCCACTTTCCTCAAAATTCC
Organism: Viscum album; assembly: GCA_963277665.1. Lineage (NCBI taxonomy): Eukaryota > Viridiplantae > Streptophyta > Magnoliopsida > Santalales > Viscaceae > Viscum > Viscum album. The sequence goes on along the minus strand of OY728141.1, from coordinate 1,581,532,437 downwards.
AAATTGGCCACACACCATCATCACAAGTCAACCCATTTTCAAATAACCAAACACACACCACTTCCATGTACAAAAACATTTATAAATATAGTTTATAAATACAAAACACCACTTTAGATTACAAAAACACATTTACAATGCCAACCCATACTTTGAAAATCATAAATCACTTACAAAATCTAGCTGGGACATTTATCAAAAACTCGGTGTGCACAACTCAACACAGGAACACCATATACTTCAAATAAAATAGAAAAAACCACCCCATTTCATATCAAACAATTATTCTAAAAATCATAAATCACTACATACCATCTAAGGAAGGTTCAAAAAGAACGAAACCAATGATTCATGAATATAAAGGGAAAGTGAAAAGGGGAACCTACCATAAATCACATACGCTTCAAAAAATCCAACCTTAAATCACTCCATAAGGGTTCAAAGAATAAATAAAAACCAATATAAACCTTATCCAATCAAAAAACACAACTAAAACTCAAAGAAACATGAACCCTAGATCCACACAATCAATGGATAATAAGAACTCAATAGAAAATGGAAGAATAATGAAGAGAAAGAAGAGAGGAGGAGAATAACTAGAAGAATCACCCAAATCCTTGAATAAACCCTAGATACATACCATGGGAGAGTAGAAGAATATTATAAAATGAGGGAGGATCCCCCTCTATGCTGCAAAACGCAAGGTAAGAGGAAAATGGGCGTTTTGGGGTTAAAATACTGAGAGTGTAGAAGAGTAATTTTATAATTTTACTGACCTGGGCACTATGCATGATTATGATGAATGGATTCCCAAATCATGCACCAACTATGCACCCCTTACTAGACACACTATGCACTAGCACAGTTTGGTCACATGGTTTGGTAAACCATGCACCAATTGTGCTATATGGTAGTTTCCAAAATGGTAGAACCATGTGCATGCCTTCCGCATATTTTTCTTAACTATGAATTTGTTGTTCCCCTAACCTTAGACAACCAAGGACCCTCATAGTTTCATAGATAATGGATCATATTTTTCTCTAAATGTGAACATAAAATGTGAAATATGAGAAAAACATTCTAAAACTCAAAATTTAAATATGGAACACCTAGAACTCTAGGGAAAACCAAAGGCCAAAAGATAATCTGGATGAGAGGAATAAAATAAAAATCCATGTGTGAAAAATATGATTTTTATGATATCAATAAGGTTATTTTTTTTCACATTTAAGAACATATTAATGATATTATCAATAAATAATTATATTTAATTTAAAAGTTCAGAATGAGTTAACTAAGTGAAAATTTATCAATTAATTATAAGTAATGAGTTTATATAAATTATTTTCATTTATACATATTTATAATTCTAATATATCAAAATAATAAACACTAAAAATGATCTTTTTTATAGTATAATGATATTACTACCAAACCATCTCATAATCATCTATTAATCATGGTAGGTTAATGTTTAGATCAGTTTAACCACTAATTTCAACAATACTATACATTTATTTCATTAATGAATATAAGAACATTTTTACTATTGTAATATGATATAAAAGATTATATAATATTTTTTAGAGATTTTATATCAATATACAATTAACTAATTAATAAAATACCCCCTGTTTATCAAAAATCCCCAAAACATGCTTATTATCGATTTAATCTTCAAGGGTAAAGACTAAAAAACTCATCAAAATCATTTGAAGCATTATAAATAATTATTAATAATACAAAATAGTATGTTTAGTGATATATTAATGATTTCACTTCATGTAATAATGTACATGAACACCTATATTATTTAACTAGTACAAATGATCAAATCTATAAGCACTTGATGTGGAATATTGGTAGAATTTATATAAAAAATTACTATTTATGAAGAGTATATATGAAAATTGATATGATTAAGTTTATGAATTAAGATATTAATATATCTATATTATTTATGAAAGACTTTAAAGTATGTTTATGGAAGTCAGGGAAAATTGGTAAGCTTTTCATTAGATATTTTTCTATTTGATGCATATTTGATATTATAAACCTAAATCCATTTTATGGTGTATATACTATAATGACCTAAAATTTTAGAAATTAAATTCCATTTATGATTTAATTAAATTCTCTATTATGTATCATGGTTATAGAAAACACATGAACTTATTTGGTTATACCCTATAAGATTTAAAATATCCTAAGTATCATTATTATTGATAATATATCCATTGAACGATGATCATGTGATTTTTATATATTAAGGGTTATGATAAATTTAATCGACACAAATGAAAGAAGTGATGGCCTCAACTAGTATGATCATAACCTATGAATCCCATTTATCAGAGCTTCTGAGAGAGAAAAAAAATTTGGGACGTTCCCTTAACTAATAACATGCCAAGATTCAACAATTAAAGCATGATAAAAAACTTTTTATAGAGAATGTTCAAGATCATTGAGATCACATCTCAAACCATGTTCTCCAAACCACCACAAGAAAATATAATTGTCACACACTTTACCCTTAGAGTGTTTCCTTGTATGAGAAAGGGCCATGTATGTCAACCTAAACAGTATGAATATATATATATATATATATTATTTTTAATAAAATAATTATTACATTTATTCCTTATTGTTTTTACTTGTTTAATTATTATTAAATGAGTTTGATAAAAATTATATTTTAAGGTGAAAAAACTCAAATTATATTTTTTGAGGCATATGAAATTTCAATTAAGACATTCCTTTTGATGAATTTTTGAATTTTTAAAATAGTTAATATTTTAATAAAATATTGTTATATTATATTATATATTAAATATAAACGATAAAATAATTTTATAAAGTGAAAATTTATTTTTTATATGGGTTAGAAAAATGATATTTTCCAAAAAAAACTTGTATTTTTTAATAAAAAAAGATTTTAAGTTAAAAGTGGAAATTTGCATATTTATATAATTATTTTGATAAAATAGAATTTTTTTTTAATAAACATTTCAAAATTATCCAATGTTTATTTTTTTCATAATGTTCATAAACATTCAAATTTTTAGGTAAAAATTAAATATGGTTTAAATATTCGATGTGTATTATGACATCATAATGATCGAAAAGTGACGAAATATGTGTCATGAAACGTATCAATGACTAAATATATGATTTAAATTTAAAATAATGTGTTTTTAAGTCATTTTATTAATTTTATAATGCCTTTATGAATCCTCCAAATCCTATATTATATTTTATGGTTTTAAAATGAATTATTTGTAAACATTACTCACTTCCATATCACTAAGGGTATTATGTTAATGTGATTGGTTAATGTCCATAAAAAATAATGAAAAAACCTATTTGGTAGAATCCACGGGAAGAACCATAAAAAGGTTTTTTGTTTTTATTACTTTATTGTATACAGTCCAAAACCTATGTTTGAAAAATAATAAAGAACTCCCCTCTCTTTTCCAATATAAACTCACTTAATCTCTAATTAATATTAACTAAAAACCATTATAACATGACTATAATCTACCATTTCCTCTGTATATTCTTTCCATGGTTCCCATAAGCTCTCAATAATCTCTTCACAAGCTTTTGGAAACACCATCTCAAGGTATGGGATCCTCTCCTTTTCCTCTTTATTCAAGAACATTCTTTATTTAATGAATTTTTCCTTCCAATTCCTATTTGTGGGATATGATTTTACATATCCATATTACTATAATTAGTATTTAAAATTTATTAAAATGCACTCTAACTATTATTAATCCCTACCATGATTCATTATGCACCCCCATTATACTACTGAAATTGTCATGTGATTTTCTCATGCCAAACTTTTATTCAGGAACCCTTTTTGTATTATTCCTTTTAATTCCAAATTTTTCTTATTGTATTAGGTTATTACATTTCCCTCTTACTTCCATTTTTATTTAAAAGTTATTAGAGACCCATTTCACTCTCATTAATCCCTCCCATGACTCGTTATATACCCTCATTATGATGTCAAATTTATCCTATGATTTTTTCATGGAAATAATTTTTATTGTGGATGACATATCTATTCACCCTAAAGGTTATTCAACTAGACATATATATACTTATTTTATATGTTAATTCCATGTATAGATTCTATAATACTTAATTGTGGGATTAAATATTATGATAAATGATCTTATTCTGAAATATCTATGTGTTGCGTAATGCATGTTCATGATCTAAAATCAATGGTTATACCTAAAATTATATAGTGCTCCAATACATTAGGTAATGTTTTAGTCTCATGAGACACCATGTATGAGATTAGGGAGTAAACCTAATTTATTATGTTCCTTTTTACATCATGTTATGAAGTCTTGGTGGCTAGCCTTGACCTATGTTTACGATGTCATGTTTTATATTGTTTCCACATTCCCATGTTTCCTTTATGCTTTCATGTTATATCATGGATCATTGTTCAAGATACTGATTATAATACATTTTATGTTCCATTTAAATTACCATTGACTAACATTTAATACTTTAATAATTTTACAATATTTTTCTCCCTTATTTGGATTTATATATCACCCCTTTATTATGTATGACCCTAGGTTATCCCATATATTTTAAAATGAAAAATGGAATAACAAAATAATTTAAAGGAAGTTTTAAATAATTTTGTTTTATCCCTATGCCATTTTTATGTTCTATATACCTAATTAACCAAAGAATTTTTTCATCTCTATCTTCTAGGTTGTACTATGTGTGAATTTATGTAATAAATTAGGAAATAATGTTTATTAAATATAAGGTTTTTCATTGTTGGTATAAAAGGAAAGTCGAGTTATTTTTGGGATTAAAGATAGAAAACTCTAGAAAAAACCTTAGGGATAAGACTAAAAAATATAAAACATTCCTAAATTTTGGTAAATTATAAAGTGGTTTATAGAAAAATGCATCCCTTTATAGATACTACAAGTGGATGTGACTCTGGTATAGAGGTACCTAGGGGTATTAATCCCAAAAAGGGAGCATTGATCTAGACTCAATCATCACATGGTGCATGAAAAAAGGCCTTAATCCCCTCCTATTTTGGCACACATGGGAGATATGATTTGGTGAATTCATAAGATCATTATGAAACAATACTAAGGGAAAAAATCTTATAATATTGTATATTAGTAAATAGATCATGGATAATTTAGAATGATGCCAAAAAATCATGGTTTAAAGAATATATGTTATTTATGACTTTTCCCTTTAATTTTATTAGTTTTCTGTTTATGTGTTTAATAATTTGAAAATTATAAACCCTAATTTTCCCTTTATTCAATTCAATGGTTGGAAATAGGAGGAATTGAGTAAACAACCAATGTGAGGATCAATATGATGACTACCCAAATGAGTTGCACAACCTGATGAGAGATGGAATCAAGAACTTCATGATTATACTCTCTCAATTGACTCATGTTTTGAACTAAAACCTAAATTAGGAGGAATTAGCGAATCCTCCAAAGAAAGATAAAGTTTCAATTGAGACCTTTATACAACAAAGAACTTTTAATTTTAATGGATCTTTCTATCTCTTAATTATAGTCATCTCTTTTTAAAAGATATTATTTTTTCTTCAATATTCTGATAAATATAAGTTTGTACTTGTTATATATCATATTGAAGGATAATATGATCAATATTGGACTTTGGTCAATAATATAAAGCCAAAGGAGGATATCAAAGTGATGGGGTGGAAGGAATTCTGAAAAAAATTGATAAATATTTTCCTTTCACTCTCAATCTGAAAATGGAGAAGGAATTTATTATCCTCAATAAAAAGAATGAAACATATATCATGAAATACAAGAAAAACCTCACATGTCTTAAAATGTTTACCTCCATATTTTTCATTACCCCAAAATGCAAAGTTGTCTGGTTATTTTGTGTACTGAATCTAATTTTGCAAAAATCCTTATCCATTCAGGACATTGATAGTTATGAGGAAATTTTCGGATCTAACCTCAAATTTAAAATTGATATTAACGAATATCAAGGGTTTTATAGGGATAAGAAATGGAAATTGGAATTTAATTTGTGTGGTGTGATGGAGAAATATAATGGTGAAAAGAAATTTGAGTATCCCACTTGTCAAAGGTGTGGGAGAAGTGCCACAAAAATTGCCTATGGGGGATAAGGAAATGCTTTAGGTGTGGGAAGGAAGGGCATCAAGCTAGAGATTTTTAATGGGAGGAACCCACCAAAGTAATGGAATATATTAATTCTATATTCAAACCTCTTACCATTTTCCAATGTTTCAATTAAAATTAAAATGGACACTATTCAAGCCAATGCACCACGCTAGGGGTTGTCGATGAAAATTGATGAAAATATCCCCAAGGCCTATAGATAAAGGACAATATTATTCCATGAAAACTATGTATATGGATCATGAAAACTATTTTGTGATAGGTGAACAAGTTATTAATTTAGGAATAGTAAACATACTTTTTTTATTTTGGTTCTTTTCATTCTTTCATATCTCACAAGTTTAGTAGAACGATTCAAATACCACCACAAATTATAAAGTCCCAGGTAATTATAATTAGAATATTTCATATTTATTAATATTTATTAATTAGATATTAAGTTTAATTAAAAGGAGATTCTATGTACTATATCTTACTCGAACAACAACAATAGGTTTCTCCGAAATCTTATGTTGCATACAAGACTGAGTTATACCGAAAAATAATACGTTATTGTTATTGTTATTTTAAATGGTACTTATTTCCTAGTTGTTTCATTAGTGTTAATGAACAGAACTAACTATATTATGTTTATAAATATTTATTAAATGTTTTTTACTTTTCTCTAATAAAATTTAGAGTTTTAAAAAGAGAATAAATCTAGTTTTAAGCATAAAATACTCTTATATTTTGAAAAGGTAGTTTTATCGCCTTTTGATTGAGAGACCTTTTTAAATATAGTTTTTTAACTTTTATATGTTATATTTGCCCAAATAAGCTTCTTGTTTACAATTGGGACATAAAAATTTATTTTTTTTGAATTTTGTTATTTTTATGATAAAATTCCTTTTTTTAAATGAATAGTGAAAAATACTGCATTATAATTTAAAACTGCCTTTACATATAATTTATTTATATAGTTAGATTATTATGTTAATTCAATTTAAATTTTAATTGGATAAATTTTTTATTATTTAGTCCAATTCTGATCATTGTATGTAATTTCACATTAAAATTAGATATAAATGAAGGTCAATCATTTGATGGTTTTTAATTTTAAAAACATGTTTTATTGTTTTGAAAATGGGGATTAATTTTAAGATAATAACTGCAACTTCTGGGTTTTAAATTTTAAAAAAATAGTACCTTCTCTAATACTCTAACTTACAAAGCCTTTCGGTTCATCCAAGATCGTCCCAAAACCCTTCCTCGATTCGATCCCCATATTCTGGAGGCCAGATTTTTTGTAGAATACCATTCTTTGAGGTGTTATGGTGTTCTTCAAAGGTGATCAACTTGAGAAGAGGTGTTGTTTTTTTAAGAGTTTCTATTTTATTTATTATTCCAATTAAATTAAATATTCTTCTTCAAAGATGAAATAATAACTTAAATATGATCAATATAATGAGATATTATTATGTTAATATCATACCCTAAATCCATATCTACTTCTATCAAATGGTAAAGGAATTAATCGTTCGTGCTTACATGTGAATTATCACCTCCACGAACCAATTTAGTTCATTTTACAATATCGTCTATCAATATAGGTTATAATGATGTAATTATTATTAATATTTGGTAATAATGAAATATTTATCATTTTAAAATAATAATATTTCAATTATGTAATTACCTTCCATGCACATAAAAACAAAAATGTCATTCATGCGTAGGTGTGAACTATCACCTCCATGAAGTGATGTGAATCATTTTTGTTCACCATATTACTAGTATGGTATATATAAGTATATTTAAATGATTATTAGGATGTTAATAATCAACTGTTGGACATATTTTGGATATGGAGAAAGGTATTTTTCCCATGGATTATCTGGGAGCCCCTCTTTCTTCTAGGATACTTCAAATCAGTGATTTTGATTATTTGATCAATAAGGTAATGGATCAGATTCTCAATTAGAAAAATGTCTACTTATCCTTTGGAGGAAGAATAACGTTGATAAATAGTGTGCTTCTGGCCACTCATATTTGTGCTCTCTCTTCTATCAAGGTTCCAAAGGCAGTGATCAAAAACATTGACGGAATTTTAGCCAATTTAATTTGGGACCCTAAAGTTAAGCGTAAGAGGCATTGTGTGTCATGGGGAAAGATGACTCATCCGATGCAGGAAGGTGGAATAAATGGTTGCAGTCTTGAGGATACTCTTACTGGTATGCATGCAAATTCACATGGGAAGTTCTGGAAAATCGCACGTTATGGGGAAGATCTATGCATGGAAATTTGGTGGGTGATAGGATTTTGTTAAATAGACATGCCTCTCCTTTTTGGTCAGGGATTAGTTTGATAATTGAATCTCTTGGTCCTTTTTCTCACTAGATTGTTGGGAAGGGAGATATTTTGTTCTGGCATCACAATTGGAGTGGGGTAAAAGTTGGGTATCTGGGTTGTCCTGCTCCAAATATCTCCTTCAAGGAGGCCTGTCAATTCCCTACATTCACTAATGTTGTTTTGGAAAGTGAAAACAGATCCTCTTCTACCACATCAAGTTATCCTCAGACCTGGATAAGTGTGTCTTTACTCTTTCACCATCTGGTTTTTTACAAAAAAGGACTATCGTCGGACATTGCATATGCAGGATATATTAATGCATGGAATGATTCCCTCTGGGTTAAATCTATAACCACAAAGTATAATTTTCGGGTCAGGAGGATTATAAATGGTGTTGTTTCTACAGATTAGAATGTTAAACAATGTGGGATTTACATTTTTTCCAGATGTGTTTGTTGTACTAGTCATAAATAAGAAAACTCAGAGCATCTGTTATTTGATAGTGAATGGGCTCATGCGGTGTGGGGGTAATTTGGAGAGTTCAATGCTATATATTCTCCAACCATGGATGAACAGCCTTTCCTTGATCACTGGTTTCATGGCTAAGCTGTGAGAGGCATTGAAAGAGTGGCTCGTACGGTTATCCTTCATGTTGGCTGCTAGATTTTATAGCAGGCAAGAAATAAATCGATCTATGATGGAGTGGTTTCTAATGGATGGTTTATTATCTATAGGATCAGAACTCTCCTCATGGATATCATCAGGGCTTTAGGAAGATGGATGGAGGTGCCTTCTCTGTAGAAAATAATTCCAGATTCTTAGATTTTATCTAAGTAGTGTGATCATAATCTGGGTAACTGGGTATGTTGGCATCCCCCTTCAAGAGGTTTGAAACTTAATAGTGATGGCTCGTGTGTTGATGGTTTGATTCATGGGGGTGGTGTTTTTCATGATAGGGGTGGTTTTATCTTCCTGGCTTTCTCTATTAAGCTTGGACAAAGTAACTCTCTTCATGATGAGGCAATGGCCTTGCTTACACGGCTGAACATTTGTAAGCAGAGGAATTTGGAGATTAATGAAGATGAAACGGATTCTATGCTGTTGCATAATGAAATTCATTGGAAGGTTATTATTCCTTGGTCAATATCGTATATCATTAGAAAATGTCGGGGCATAATTGGTGGAGATATCAAAGTTTCTCACACATGGCGGGAGGGTAATAAAGCTGCGGACTACCATGATTTGATGCAATTTCCTAGTACGGAGTGTTTATTTTTTCATGACTTGTATAGTTTGTAACTGGAGTGTGTTAACATACATAGATGAGACGCTCTCGGTCTTCACTATTTTAGGGCCCCATGATTATTTTTTTCTCTGATATTCCCTTGCGGATCTTTTTTACTTGTACTTTCTCCTTATTATTCGTAATAAAAATTTGATGATTATTATTATGATGTTAATAATGTTATAATAATTCTAGAAAGATAAAATAATTATTACCTTATTTCCTTAATGATAAATTAAAAAAACGGTATTCATGTGAACGTATGACCTACCGTCTCCATGAATATAACTTTGTTAATTTTTCATAACCATAAGTAATTGTTTGATTTTAAAAAGTATGATTAATGCATAAATTGATTATTAATTCATGAATACTATTCTAGGGATGATGGACTTATTACCACATGGACTAGTGACATCAAAACAATGTTCATTTTTGAATTATGTAATTAATATTGAAAAAACATCCAACATGAACTTAAATAATTATGTAATTTTTATAACATGGTAATAAGTGATATAAAAGGAATAATAAAATTGAAAAAGTTTACCAGGAAAGTATAAATTAAGCTAAGTTTATTATTCATAAATACAAAGATTGTACGTGATGAGTCAGACCAAAGGTAAGGGACTTCGTCTCAATCTCCTTTCATTGAGGCATAATATGATATTATACACCACTTTATTTTATTCGATGTAGAATAAAACCCTTTTACTTTAAATTTCCTTAAATGGTTTTTAAAATGAATCTTTTTCTATGAATCATTTAACTAAAAGTCAGAAGGAATGATTTTTAACTTATGTCGCGACAAATACTTCTCCACCGTCATGACCATTATTTGATATTTGGATTCCTCTACAAGCCATGATGATTTTAAATAAAAATAAATATTATATTCCCTTTTCATGTATTTTGTTTTTTAAAATGGTTTTGAGAAGGGATTGATTATTTCAATATCTTGAAATGGTATTTTGTGATTTCAATGTGGAAATTTGTTTTTCCTTTACGCTTGTTAATGTGTTATGGTTATGGTTATTGGGAATTGCTCATGTATACAAGTGGTTTTGTGATAAACAGGGGGAATGTGAGCCCATGATAGCTCTCCAATGCATTGGGTAATGATATTAAGTTAAACAATAAGGATTCTCATAAGAGAATTAAAAAATATACTATTATGGGTATTCCAAATGTAACTAGGAATGTTACTCTATATGTAGTTGTGAAAGCTACAATATTAGTATGATATGGATGCCACAAGTTACCTATAGGGTTTATGATTTCCATGAGTTTTTCTGGAATCATATAATTTCAGGTAGTACATTAATGATCATATGCTTTATTGGTGAAATGTATTATTTCATGGGTTTATAAGTTTTATAGACTTGGTTTTTCCCTATCAGGCTATGGAATATTCTTACAAATGATTTCTAAGCTAGGATATAAGACAACATTGGATTTAGTGGCCCGGTGTGCCAAGAATAAATTTTATAAAAAATATTAAGAATTTTTATTCTATGCGTGTGGCATAGATGATTTATCCCCTAAAAAGTATATCAAAGAAAAATCCAAGGGCACACTAGAATCTAGAGCTTTCTGTTTACCCTAGGCATGGTATAACCTTTGCGGGCGGGGGCCGGTTGTAGAAAAAGGTGACCAATGGAATTTTCATAAATAAATAAATTTATTTATTTATGGATGTCGACTTGAATAACTCATGAACGGAGCCTCACTTAAAAATTATGAGTTCACCATTGAGTTCATAATGTCACTTTTACCCTAGGATTGACCTAATCTTTTCTATGTTGGGAGGTTTTATTGGGGAATAGACGTTTGTTGATTGATTTTAATTAAATAAATAAAAATTAAATAAAATGAATCAGCCCCCCCCCCTTCTCTCACGTTGGTGCATAGGAGGAACAACAAAAAATCTTTCATTATTCAATGAAGAATCGGAGAATCTATCCAACAAAGTGATGATGACCTTCAATTCTGACAGCGGATGCTCTTGGATCGTGTAATTGCAGGTTTGGAGCAGGAATCTATGCTCAAATGTCGACATTTCACCCATGAGGTAGGTGGTTTGAGTTTTAATTCCCCGATCCTATTTATGCATCTATTTCCTTCATTTTGTTGTTGTAGTATTGTATATTTGGTCTCCAAGGTCGCAAAACAGCACGTGGATCATGATTTGGACACTAGGGTGACCCCGGAGGTCTGCGGGGCGAAGGCCCGTTGTTCGGGACGGTGGCGCGGCGGCCTAAGCCGGCGAAGCGCGGAAACCCGGTGGAAGTTCGGGGCACTTCATAGTAGAGGCCCAGTGATTGGGGTGGGCCGGTTGAGGTGGACCAGTAGCAGTGGCTTCCGGGCCGGCCAGGACGGGCCAATCCAGGCCAGGGCGGATCGGCCAAGTCAGCCGGTCCAACCAATTTCAATCGGGGGTTCTTTAAACACCCGTAACTCAAAAACCAGTAGTCTGATTTGGGAGCTGTTTGTGGAGACTCATTCATTTCTTTGAGATGGACCTTTTTATATTGATTCAAGAATTTATTGAATTGGTTTCGTGGCCCGAGGCTTTGAAATGTTTAAATAATAATAATATTTTATTATTTATTCAGATTTGACCCACCATAACTTCTACATGGAGCGTCCGATTGAAGCGCCATCAATGGAATTGTAATCCAAATGGTAAAGCAGATGTTTCAAGATACATTTCAGGTGATGGAACTAAGATCAGGTCACGAGCCCCATGAGGCTGGGTTTGGGTGATTAAAGAGAAACGTAACTTTTTTCATCTGGTGTCCGTTTTGGATGAACTAGTAGCCAATATTGTGCATTTTTCTGAGGGGATCGCAATGGTTTGATATACGTGATGAGTTTAGGAATCGAGGTGTGGGCCCCTCTCAGACTTGCTTTGGTGAATAGTACATTTTTCACTAGTTGTCCATTTCGGGTAAGTAAATAGCCTATTCTGTGTGTTTTTTCATGTAGAATGCAATGGTATCCTCGGTTAGGGACAAGGAGGTGTGTAGTGTGGTGATGTTGCGTGTATTTTGGGTTAGAGATGTTTGGACCAGCAGCGGTTGTGTAAATTCCATTGGTTTGTTCCTATGAGGGTTCATGTGGCATTATAACCCAAGTACAGGTTTGTGATTCCCTCAATAGGATGAATTTAGATAGAGTTGTGGAATTCCTTTTGTGAGTCTGAGACATGATCCTCTAGCTTTGATTCCCTAGATCAGGTTCTTGGAATCGTTGTTACTGTTTATCCATGGGCATTGATCCCCTATCTAAAAAGAAAATCTCATAGGGTTTGAGGCATTATCGGGAGTATGATCCCCTACAAAGTGGGCGGTAATAGTAGGGTTGTGGAATCAACAGGTATACGATCCCATACATAGTGTGCGGTTTTGGCGGGGTTTGTGGTATCGTCGATTTGATCCCCTAATTCATGATTTATACCATATGGGGTTCTTTGCATCGTCGAATCCACCTTTATATAGGCGACGATATTCTATCTGAGTGTAGTGGTCTTTGGAATGTCATGTCGTGTTGTAGTATCCCCTAGTGGATCCTGGGAGTGATCCTCTGTCTAGGAGACCTTCGAGTTATCGACTTGTGTTCTTGTGTCCCCTAGTAAACCCAAGGACGGATCCCCTCTCTGAGGAGTTTTGTGTTTCTGCTGAGCTTTGGCATGACAAACTTAACGACGATATTTTATGCAGTGTATCTCATATATGTAAATCATGTGGGATGGTAGATCTTGACGAGTGTGTTATCTTGTTTATTTGTTGCCTTTGAACCTTGTGTAGTATCTGATGTTGGTGATGAGTTCGGAACCTCATGATATTTGTTGTTTGATACAAGTATATATGGATGTTATTGGTATATGTATGGGAATATACCTGTTTGAGCCATCTAGTTATTTATAGTCGAGGACAGTCTCGAGAAAGAGTTTCTCTCTCATTCAGGTTCCCTATGGCTCGGACGAGCTAACTGATTCCGTTAATTTTCTCATTTTCTTTTGGGGCTTCTGGGGAACGTACTAATTATCCCTATACTCACCCCTGCATGGACTTTTCCCGCACATGTTTTTTTTTCTTGTGTAGACTACCTGCCTTTCGACGAAGTCCTAGGAAGACTCGGAGTAGGAAGAGCTTAGTGAGATTGAACGACTAGGGTGTTTACTAGAGTTTTGGTGAGGATCTTTCTGGTGGGTGCTTTTGACAGTGATCCCCTCCTTCTAAAAAGGTTGGATGCTTTTGTAGTTTTTGTTTTGTGGACAATGTATTTTCCCTTTTGTACATTTTTTGTCCTCTGGTTGTGGGTTATATATATGAAATCATTATTTTTAAGTTTATATATATATATATATATTCACTATTTCATCGAGGTGTGTGTGGATGCATGTTTACAGGTAATTTTGGATAATGCCTCCCATGCGTGTGATAGCCTACTCAGTGCTAGTCGCCAGCCCCTAGGCAATTAGAGGTGGGCTTGGGGAGTTATGGCTCGAGCCTCGTTGGGTCGGTCCATGACAGAGTGGTATCAGAGGAGGTTACACCATTGGGATATCTTAGTGTAAGTGGTCTAGGTATGAGATTAGTTTGGGTTGCATAGTGGTAGTGGTCAGATGTTTCAATTTCGGATTTCAGGCTAGGGACTCCAGTGTTGTTGCGGTGGCCTACATTTCCGTTCACTAGGACCCTGATAACCTACATTTTGACTTAGAACATTAGTATACTGTTTGCAAATAAATAATGGTAAATTCATCATATAGGATTGAGTTTTGGGTTTTTCTTGTACATCGTGAGTTATCCCCCCAGATATACTCTTTGACCGTGGTGCGTCATGATTTTATTGCAGGATGCCTCCATAATGATAGCTAGAGAGGGTTACACGGTGGGAATGTGGTGATGATCTAAACCAAGTAGAGGCTTTAGAGTAGGGACCAGGTTCTAAGGCCAGACCTTTGGGTTTTCTTCCAGTTGAGCCATTACTTGTCGAGAAGTTGGTTGTACCAATAGTATAGGATGAGGTTGCCCGCAGTCTGAGTTCACTTCATGAGTTCTAGAGGTAGCGACCTCTGAGGTACCTAGGTGATCTAAAACCCCAAGCAACTGATGACTAGAGAAAATCAATCACTTGAGTTTTCTTCCTAGTGAGGATGCCTCTAGATCATATGGTGGTCCTAGCGGTGAGACTTCTGCATGGTTCAGTCGGGCAATGGTGGAGTCTGGTGATGTAGTCCCATTATTAGGAGATGCTCATGTGGATATAGTTTGAGAGTATCTTCAGAGAATAGTTCTATCTGGTGATGCTGAGGTCAGTATGAATCCAAGAGCATATACATCTTTGAATGGAGGGTATGACTGAGTTGGAGTACTCAATGCAGTTTACAGACTTGTCAAGATACTCCATGGATATGGTTTGAGACCCATTAATTAGGGCTTGCACCTTAGAGAATGGATTACGTAGAGACATCTGGCCAGGTGTGGTTTTATTGTGCATGACCACCTATGCTGGAGTGCTGGAGCAGGCCTTGGTGGTAGAGATCTTTCTGGTTGAGAAGATTCTGCCTGTTAGTGTAGGGCATGCGTGTGCTGAGACATCGTCAGCTGGTTTGGTATCTGGTAGCTGATGGTAGGCTCAGAGGTTTGGACATGCCCAAAGTTTTAGAAGGCAAACCTGGGATGGAGGATCTGAGGCTTAGGCCTCTCAGGGCTCTCAGTTCAGTTTTGATTAACTGCAGGAGATGCGGTGCTACAGTTGTGATGGTTGGGGACATCTTGCTAGATATTGTGCAACCCGTCATGGAGCTGAGAGGGAGCTGATCAATAATTCTCTTTAGTAGATGCAATGACTCGAGTATGGAGGTCTGCAGTGTAGCGTACATGGTGACGGTGTTGGTGCAGTAGCAGGATGTGGCAGGAGGTATGTGTTTCCACCAACAGCACTCCCAGGTGGTCCACATTGAGCTCAGGTAGCTGGAGGATGAGGATAACGGTAGGCCTTAGAGGTTGTTGACCCATAGGATATGTGGATGGATAGAGGTATGCTCTGTGTCCTTTCTACTTTTTGCAGTTTTTTTATAGACATTGTTAGGAGATACTCTTTCCTTTTCATTGCTTGGTCACGGTCTATTCAGGTCATGGTTAAGACCATGTGATAGTGTTGTTCGATGTGCTTCGAATGTATAAGGAAGATGAATTCTTTTCCCTCTATTCAGGGCAGGGTTTTTTATTGGGAGTTTGTGAGAAAGGCCTTGGGATTCCTAAAGTGTGTGCTAGTTGGCAGCATGGGAACCCTTGGTGTTTTTGTGGCAGTTTTGGTGAACTCGCTGGTGTGGGAAACCTAGTTCAGATTTCAGTTTCTTTCCCCCGTGCTTATGGCTTTTTGAGGACAAAAATTCCGGAGGTGTGGAGGATGCAGCGACTCAGTTTTTTCCCTATCAAACTTTGGAATATTCCAACGAATGATTTCAATGTTAGGAGAGAATATGACATGCGATTCAGAGGCCTTCTGTGCCTAGAATTAATTTTATAAAAATATTAAGTATTTTTATACTATGTATGTGGCAGAGATGAGTTATCTCCTAAACGGTAGCTCAGATAAGAAATTTGAGTGCACGATTACGTCCAGATCATGCCTTTTACCCTAGGTGGGGTATAACCTTAGTAAGGGTAAAAATGGTAGATACCATTCAATGATCTTGAGTGAGAATATGATAATCAAAAGTGTATGAGAATGTGATCATAACTTATGGAAATAATACCCAAAAAATCAACATGATAAATCACGAGTCATGGAATAAGTCATTTATCCCAACTTAATACATTTGTATAATCTTAAACCCAAAATCATGAGCTATGGATCATAACATGAAAAAATATCATGGTAATGTGGTATAAGTACAGAATTATGAAATCATATAATTTTGAACATGTATAAACACTACTTGGTCCACTCATCATATTAAATACATGTAATCAGGCCCCTATATAGAATTTATAGGCATGAAACTAAGTCCACAAATAAAATCATGAATATATCATAATATGAACCAGTCTAAACTTAATGTTATGAACATGCAATTAGGTTAAATCAATACATATTCCTCTCATGAGATATAAATTTTTACCCAATACATTTTAGGTATTTAAAGAAAACACCCATAACATAATGAAATCCATATATATTTGTGCCATGATATTATGAAAACATTCCTCATTTCATCATAGAATAAACAATGGAGAAGGAATGGGTTTCATAAATATTTCATCACAAATTAATTAACTCTTTTGAAAGAAAAAAGTTTCATAGAATCATAATGGTGGTAAAATTCATTCATTCGGTAAACATTAAAACAAATATTCTTATCACATTTTTTTATACAAAATCATAAACCTACTATTTAGAAAACATTGAAAAAACATTTTTATACCATTGAAAATAAATTCAAATATGGTTAAAAATGACAATAAACAATTATTGGATCATATAACATAACATTCATGAAAACATTTTAAATAATATGGACAAGGAAGAAAACGTTCATCGACTAAAGAGGAAATAGGGCCGATTTTTCATAAAAATGTTTTCTTGGTCATTTTTAGTACCAAAGAGATAAAATTAGTACTAATGCTTGAAAATTATAGTAATAATTAATGGTGATTAAAATATATGGGGTTTAAAGTACAATTATTATATTAATTCCCCCAATTTAAATTCAATATAGATTATCTTAAAAAGAAATGTGATTGTAACATAAACCCTTAACTTAGGTTTGTAATTTCTTCGTATGCATTCATAAGCTCCTATAAAAAATTAATTTTATTTTAAACATATAAATGAACCATATTAAAAATAATCTTAATATATATCATTCTCTTATAATTTCAAATTATCTATTAATTTATAATTCTTCATTAATATCATTACTCAAGTGAAAACATGTATGTTTTTCAGGCATGTTTAGGTCTAATGGTTTTGATCCTTGAACCTTGTACATGGTATCATCATCAAAATAATATATATAATTTCATAAATATCTTATTTATTCAATATATACACTATTACAACTATCTATATGGGTGGTGATGAAAAATGATTGACACCACTTCATGGAGGTGATAATATGTATGTACGTGTGAGTGATGTTTCCACTTTTTAATGGATGGAAATAAAGTTACATGATAATTATACTTTACATAAATATTATTATATCATAATTATTATTTATATTCATTAAATATATACTTATTTTCATCCATCTAAGTAAAATAAAAACTATTCACATTACTTCGTGGAGGTGGTAGTCCACACGTATGCACGGGCGATGTTATTATTTTCCAACAGATGGAAGGGTAAGAAGGTTGAAAATATATTATATATCTAGATTCATAATTATGTTATAAAAATAATATATATCCTTTAAATTAATATATATATAACCAACTATTAGATCTGATAGTGAAAAATTAAAATACATCACTTCATGAAGATGGTAGTTCGTACCCACACATGGGCGATGCTTTTAAATTTCATTATATATAAATGACATTGAAAATAGATATAAAATTAAAATAAAATCATTTAAATATAGTTAATGTACTCGTTTTAACATTTTATTATGATTATAGAATAGTTGGATGGGGTTTAAAGAAAAATAAACATTAAAATTTTTTGTAACAATATTTACCTATTCTCTGATAAACCTCAATTAGATCTCTTATTAACGACCCTTGGGTTGGTATTTTAAGAATAAAAAAAACTACATAAAGTTTTAGGAATATTATAAGAGGTTTGGGATGATTTTTGTGGAGATAATTAGCTAAATAATGATTTAATAAGGAAGGATAAGAGGTTCCATTTTTTAAGTGAGGGGAGTGACACACTTGTAATTATTAAGAATGTTAAAATATAATATAGTCACTATCATGAATATTGGATCCAAATTGGATAAAGTATGAATATGGGATAATATAATATCAAAATTCACAAAACCAATTTTATTAAGACAAGTTTTTATGTCATTTTAACCCTTATCTATTTAGTTTAACTCCTATTTAACCCTTTAAAACTTTACTAAAGTGATGAATTTTTACCTCAGTTACTATTCATAATGATAAAAAAAGAAAGTAACCAATTTAATAAACATTGATATGATGATTTATAATATGGAAACCACCCAAAAAATCAAATCCAATAATTGTAATAAATTCATTTTAAAATATGTGTACAAAATTTCACAAAACCCATTTCTTCAAAAAATGATTTTTTAAGCATAAAATTGAATTTATTCTTTTTCTCTACCAAGAAAAAATAATTAAATGAATTTTAATATGTTTATTTAATATATTATCTAAATATTTTATTAACATAAATCATCAATATAGACTAACTGAATTTATTATGATAAAATATAGTGATCATTATAAAAACATTTTTCTAAAAAAATATAATTTTTTTCCTCAAAATGATTGAAATCTTCACTTCTAACCAACTGATAATAAATGTATCAATGATTATTAATTTATTTTCATTGAATAATAATATATTTTATTAAAATAATTGTTCATTAGTGATCAATATATATATATAAATATTATTCTTTGAAAATTTGAACTTTTACACAAAATGATATTATTTTTTAACAACTAAAGTTAAGTACTTATTTCCAAAAAAATAATAGATACTTTTTCATTAATGAAAAATTTTATACATAATTTACATAATTTATTTAGTATTATTCATACCCTACAATAAAACATCTATGTGATAATTTTCACATTTAATAATAATATTTAAACAGTATATTTTGGTTCATTTAAGCTCGAGGTTACATAAAAATATAGCTATTATAAGAACAATATTATTTAAAGAGAAATATATCATAAAATATTAGGGTGTAATATTATACACAATTATTAGAATTTTCCCTCTAAATTCCATCACTTTGATACAAAAATCTAAGGATACTTATTCTTCGTCACATCCTCAGGCTCCCACCCAAATTCCTCAAATTTATGATTCCTACATAGAAATTTAACCAGGTGAGTTGTCTTATTATGTAGAAATTTATATCAATGATCAAAGATTACCACCTATTGTTCGTCATAAGAAATATCATGCTCAATCAGTTCAACCATTGAGCTAAATACATATGAAGGATCATGTATTTACTTCCTCAAAATAGATACATGGAACCCATCACAATCTTGAGAAAGGTTCAGTGGCAGCACCTAGATATAAGCTACGATGTGATCAAGAATATTAGTGAGACCGATATATCTAGGGATCATCTTAAACTTCTTTCCAAATTTCAAAACCTTTTTCTAAGTGTATATTCATAGGAATACCTTTTCACCAACTTCAAACTCTTGACCTCACTGAAGATTATCACCATAACATTTATATCAACCCTGAGATGACCTTATGTAATTTTGAATAGCTCAAACATTCTCAACCATTTTATTATATATCTTAGGTATAAATAAATTTCATTCTCCATCTTTATACTAGAAAATTAATTTTTTACACTTCCTACCATATATGGATTCATAAGTATCTATATAAATTCTTGAGTGAAAGATACTTTTTGTAATAATACTCAACCAAAATAATTTGTTGATATCAACCAACTTTGAAATATTTAGAAACAAATATCAATATATCTTCCGGAGTTTGAATAGTCATTTTAGAATAACCATCTATATAATTATGATATACAATGCTAAAATTTATATCCATATCCAAATCTTGCTGAATAATTCTTCAAAACATCATGGTAAAACTCAGATATTGATCATAAATAATATAATATGGAACCCCTTCTGACATTATAACATTAATAATTCATATTATAGAAATATTATCAATAGATAAATATTAAGTGATAGTAATGAAATAAGCTAATTTCATAAGGCGGGCAACTAAAACCCAACTAACATTATTCCTTTTATATATCTTGGGGAGTCCCATGATAAAATACATGGTGTTGTTTTCCCAATTAAATTATATTATGGTTAATGGTTGTAACAACTCCATAAAATTTTGTCTCTTATCTATAAATTACTGATATATCATGTATCAAGATACATAATATTCAATATCACTTTTGATTTTGTCCCACCAAAAATCCTCTTTAATATCTCTACAAATCTTCATACCTCGAGGAAGAATATAGAATTATGAGCTAAGTGATTAATCCAAAATAAATTTCTTTAATTCTAGTATAGATAAAACACATACTCTATTCCTGAACCTTATCATCCCATCATGGTCAAGGTTAAACTCAGAAAAAAGTTATTAACTTCCTTTGTAGCTTTATATCTTTCTTTGGTTCCTCTTTATTCTTCATATAAATGGGTAGTTGAACATTCATCTGAGAAAATAGTATTTTTATCATTTCCTTATGATTTCAATGTCCATCCTCTGTAAATCCATATTTAATCTTTCAATATTCATCGTACAAAAACTAGCATGGTCCTTCCAACTGTAAGCATCAACCACCTTGTACAAATTCTTAAGGGTGATAATGTGTTGAGTACTTATAATCATTAATTAGATACAATAATATCCTCTAACACATATTCATCTATTTTTATGTGAATATATATTTCAATATATTATGATCAGTACATATTTCACACCATTCACCATATATATATAATTATTTTACATATTTAATGAAAAAAAACTATTTTTATCTCCAAATAATGATTTGGGTAATTTTGCTCTTGGATTTTCAATTATTGAGAGGCGTATGATACCACATTGTTGATATGACTCATAAAGCATACCAGAACCTTATTTTAGGCATCTCTATAGATTACTAACCATTTTCCACTGTACGGTACTGTGAGAATAGATTCACTGACCAAATTTCATTGTAGTTACTTGTAATTTTTCTTATATTTATCTATCCAATAGAAATTGCTTCCATTTCGAGTCAACTTGGTTATTAGATTTGATAGTCACAGTAATTTTTTCACAAATCATTGATAATATCTATCCAACCCAAGAAAACTATGGGTCTCAATCATCATGGATTGTCTAGTCCATTTTCTAGTAACTTTAATCTATGAAGGATCCTCTGATATACCATTGTCTAAGAATATATAATACAATAATGAAACGTTCTATAGCCAGAATTTACACTTTTTAAATATAGAATCTCAATCCTCAATGTCTTCAACACAATACTCAAATTATCTTCATGCACATACAGCTCTTGGAATATATAATAATATCATATATAAATACTATCACAATCTAATAGAGGTAATATATAAATATTGCATTCATTAAATCCATGAAGATAACAAGGTAAATAATTACTCTAAATGGAATTACTATAAATTCAAAATGTTTGTACCTCTACGGAAGTACGTATTGAGTATATTATCCTTGTTGACCCTCAATTGATGATATCCAAAATTAAGTTAAATCTTGGAAAAATATTGATCTCTTGCTACTGGTCAAATTGATCATCGATAGAGAGTAGAAGATACCTATTCTTAATGGTGAACTTGTTGAGTTCTTGATAATCAATGAAAAGATGAATTGATCCATCTTTCTTCATAAAAAAAATAATAGGTTCTCCCTAAGGTGATACACTAGGGGTGTATGAATCCCTTATCTAGATTCTCCTAGAGTTACTTCTTTAATTAAAGTAATCGAATTGGGGATATTCTATATGGAGTCCTTAAAAAAGGTGTACTGTCAGGTAAGAGTTCTATTGAAAAATCAACATCACAATTTATGGGAAGACTAGAAAAGACATCAGGAAATGTATCAATATATTTCAAAACAATAGGCATATCATAAATTTTGTGTTTCTCTCCTATAATTTGAGAAAAATTCCTCCCATAAATAGTTTGTGAGTCCTATATAATTAAATTAATTTCCATTAAAAGTTCATGTTAATCCTAAAACCAATATACAATTGCATATTGATAGAAAATATAATGTGTTCCTTCATTCCCTTATACATTGATTTGGGATCTATATAAACAGATCCAATCAGTTCTCAAAATCATATATAATTTCACTAATGGAATAATAGTAATATTTTCATGAACACATTATTACCAACATCGACATGTTATCCCAAAATCTGTAGTAAAGGAAAAGTGTTCCCTAATTTCCATAAGGTACTTTAGTGCCTTCTATGGTCAGATATTTAGACCTTAAATTAGGGAATTGAATTGGATAAATCCCATGTTCCCTACATTTATTACATTAAACTATTACTGGTTCCGGAGGATTAACTTTGTTTCTCTCCATAAATATATTCTTTTTACTCAGTAATTAATTTATCTATTACCTTCTTTTCCACATGTAAACCATCTTCCTCTTATAATGAGAAATTTTATTGGGTGATTCATCCTATATTCTTAGCATGTGGGAAAGTGAATATTCCTTCCTCCATGGTCTTCATCAACTAAACTCTCATAAAACACCATTTTTATCTTATTAGGTGTGCAAGGAAACTTAACTAATTTTAGGATCTTATTCATAAATCAAGATATATGGGTAGGTATAACCATAAGATTTTTTCACCCCAACATCAATCCTGATTAGTTTCTCAATTAGAAAACCACCCCATTATCCATCACAAACATTTTAAACTTGGTTTATCTTATTTTCATCCATTTAATAAAACCAAAAAACTTAGTGTGAGTATCATACATCAAAAATAGAGTAATAAATCATATGATTAGTAAGATAATACTGATGATGTCCTAAATTATGACACCTTATTTCATCCCATGAAACATTAAGTTAATATCATATCACTATGGATTATCATAGGTGGTAATAGATTCTATCATCTAATTCATCATAATAGCTCACAAATAGAGGGTAAATCAACCAAACTTTATCCCCCAGGAGTTTGAAACTAGGTGTGCAGAAATTCCTCTATATCATGCCCCAGGTGAAGATCGATTTAATACCCAACCATCGTTTTCAGGGTTCTTATCCCTAGATACAACTATGATAGATCCCACAACCACTTGTTTTTATCTATTTATGGATTATAATATACTATAAAATCTCTACATTACCAAAACATTAGGATTTATCCAATACCTAAACTTATTCCTAGGGGTTTCAGTAATTTTTTATAATCCTAATCTCTAAAAATAACTAAAGCCATATCTAATTCCAACTATAGTGACCTAATAATTCTTATATAAATATTACAAATTTTTAGATTAATATTCGATACATCTCACAATAATACTTTCTAAAGGATTGTAATTTTTTAGTGTCTTTAGAGACTAGATGCATAAATAACTTATTTTCATGAAAGATCTTCAATTTCTCCCACAACATTATTATAATATAGTACACTTCTAGTCTTATTATACTTGATATTCTTCTTATTAACCTATGGAAAGTGGAAAAATAATATAGTGTGAAATTAGATGCTCAGTAAGGGTAAAATTGGGATATATCATTCAATGATCTTAAGTGATCATAAGATAACAACAAGGGTATGCGAATATGATTATAACTTATGAAAATAATACCCAATTAGTTGATATCATAAATAATAAGTCGTGGAGTATTTTTTTTATACCAACATATTTCATTTCTATAATCCTAATGCTAAAATCATGATATGTGGATCATAACATGAGTATATATCATAATAATTTGGAACAAGTATAAACATAGGAAATATTAGCATTATGAACATGTAAAACTCATCATATAAAGACATGTAATTAGGTCCCTGTATAAAATTTATGGTCATGAAACTAGGTATACATATAAAATTGTGAACATGTCCTAATATTAATAGGTCCATACTTAAGGTGGTGAATTTGAAATCGTTTTCACAGATAACATAGTTTTCTGGTGAGATATAAATATTTACCCGGTGAATTAGAGGGATTTAATATACCCAACCACCAAATAATGAAAACCAAAAATATGTGTGCCAAAATATTTTAAAAACATTCATCATTTAAACATAGAATATTCTGTCGAAAATAATATGATTTCATAAAGATTTCATCATAAGTAAATTAATCCCTGAAAAAGTATATGGTTTCATAGAATCATCATTAAAACATCATTATCAAAAACCATAAAAAGATATAAATTAAATAGTATAATAGGATCATTTCACTAGTGAATCATAATAATAATAAAAGGATATTGACATAGATGTAGAATACGTTTAAAATATCATTTGAAGATTTCTTTTAAAACATTTATAATACCATTTTCTTTTGGTAACATTAAAAAAATTGCAAGAATATTTATAAAAACATTTTACATGAAATTAATCATGGAAACTTGTAAATGAATGTTTATAATATATATAAAACATGATGTTGGGAAAATTAACTCATTCATTAAATGTTAAAACAAAGATTTCTTTAACATATTTTTGTAAAAAGTAATAAACAACCTATTCAGATAAAATTATCAAAACTATTTTTAAACATATGAAAGGACGGTAAAATATTTTTTTAAATTAATTTAAACAATCATTGGATAATAAAAAATAAAATCCATTAAAATATTCTAAATAACATTGAAATGGAAGAAAAGTTTCATCAGTTAAAGAGAAAATAAGGTTGGTTTTTCTTAAAAACATTTTCTAAATCATTTTATATACCATAGAGAATAAAATGGCACTAATACTTGAAAATTATAGGAATTTATATATTAGAATAAAATACATGGGATTTAAAGGATAAATATTATATAATTTCCTTTAATGAAAATTTAATATAGATAATCCGGAAAAAATAATGAGATTGTAACGTAAACCCATACCTTAGGTGATGACTTTCATCATACATGTTCATAATATCATGTATAATAAATTAAATTTTTTATAAACATTTAAAATAAATATATTCATACTTATCCTAAAATATAAAATTAACTTGTAGTTTCCAATTCCACATTTATTAATAATTCTTTACTAAAATCATTACTCAAGTGAAAACTGGTCCATTTTCAATTTATGTTTTAGTTTTATGGTTTCAATCCTTTCACCTTGGTCATTACAACCTCCCTTGATTCATCACTCTCTCATGTGGCTAGAAAGTTTCAGTTAAGAGACCTCAATCACACATCCTCACACACCAGAGGTCGTCGACTAACAGCGGGAGTGTGATCAGTATAGTGGGGAGACTATATCCCTAGTACAAAGTTACATAAAAACAAAAATAAATAATATAAATAACGTAATCAGAGTAATAGATAAGAGGAAACAATATCTCATACCACTAGGATATAAAATAAAGAATAAATAATCTAATAGTAAATAATCATGTAATGACATGATGTGATGTAACTAAACGATATACTGAAAGTAATACTGAATAAAAGACTTGAAGACTCAAATAAAGACTCAAAATTCTCCAGTCCTAATCATCATATCAGTCCCATATCAAAAATACAACCCATCCAACAAAGAAAAATGTCAACAGTAAGGTCCCTTTCCCTTTTCCAATCATGTGTCCATGTAATCTTTTTGGGTACCAAAAAACGGCCTAAATAGGGTGTGATTAAAACCTAGTAGGTTGACACCACCATTGTTGGGCAAAAATCCCTCAAGGTAACTTTGCAGCATTTTTTGGGTTGATTGTGTTTGTTGACAAAGCAGGTTTCCATGGAGAATTGTCGAGTTCCTGAGAAGTTGTTGACATTCCATGTTGACAATGAACTTTGACAAAGGAAAGGACGATCTGGAGGCGGTACAAAAGAGCAGTACAAGGTGGCGCCGTTTTCCAGTGTTTGCCAAATTTTTGGGCCTGAAAATCGCCAATGGAAAATGGAGTGATATGTTGTTGGCAAAGGTTGAGGAGAGAGAAATGAAGGAGGTGTGCGGAAAAATCAAGCGTGGCGCGCAAAACTAGAGGGTTGCGCGAAATCTTGAAGTGTGGCGCGCAAAACAGCGGGTTGCGCGAAATTGTATTTCGCGCAAAAGATGTTTCAAGGACGAACGCTCGAAAATCGGTAAAGGCATGAGGCGCGCGAAATTTTGGAGGCGTGCGCGGAAAATTGAAGTGGCGCGCGAAATAGCAGATGAAGTATTTCGCGCAAGAGGTGTTACGAGGTCCGAAGCTCGTAAAATGTCAAAGGCATGAGGTGCGCGAAATTATGGAGCAGTGCGCGGAAAATGTTTGTGCGCGGAAGATCAAAGCGGATTACGCGCACAAGGAGGGTTTTTCGCGCGGGGTCGATTTTGCCTATAAATATGAAGTGACCCTCCTCCATCCGAGAGAGTTCAAGACATAGAAAATACCCGAGCTCTGGTGCGCGAAATTGAAGTTTGAAAGGGTGTTGCGCGTAAACTTAAAGTTTGCGCGTAAAGTCGGATTGCGCGAAAAGCAAAGGCTGCGCAGAAAGTTTGAGTTGGCGCGTAAAAGGAAGGTTGCGCGAAAAGTGGATTTCGCGCAAAGGCAGTGAATTGCGCGCAAGACAGTTTCCAGGCTGCGCGTAAAATTTGGAAGTTGCGCGAAAAAGGAATTTCGCGCAAAGCATAGAAATTGCGCGCAAGGCACCGTAAGGGTTGCGCGTAAAACTTGAGGTTGCCCGGTACATCCGGTGCAAAGTGAGATTCATCTGCGGGTGAAAGTTGGACTTCAACAAAGCATCTACATACAGAGAAAGATGCATTCCTTAATGGAAATGAAGAGACCTACAGGTCTATAAACTGTGATTGGATTCCCTTCCAAGAGCAGTGAGCTTAGGAAGAGGAAGAAGGTGATCCTCTCCACCGGCAGTGAGCCAGAGAGAGAGAAACAGGGAGTGACCCTTGGGAAAGCAGTGAGCTGACCCTAAACATTGTATAGGCAGTGAGCCTGGGCATAGAAGTGATCTAGCCCGAACATTGTAATCCACAGCTAGTGAAGTTTAGTGGACTTGGTACGACCGGCAACCTGTCGGCGTATGCTCCTTGGACGTAGCCCTTAGCGGTGAACCAAGTAAAATTGTTGTGTCCTGTGCTTGCTTTACTTTTTGTTTATATTGTGCAGCAGGAAAGAGAGAGAAGAGTGTTTTGCTTAACAGCGAAACAAGATCAGAACGGGCTTTAATTTTTAGTTAGTCATACCCTGATTCACCCCCCCCTCTCAGGGTATTCAGCCTAGTGGACCTAACAAGTGGTATCAGAGGGAAAGGTTGAAAAGTTGTTCTTCTCTCAATGGAGGTAACCAATCATAAAGGGATTCCGATCTTCGACGGATATAATTTTCAGATATGGAAGAATCGGATGCAACACTATTTCCGATCCTTGGGAATGGATGTGTTTTCAGCAGCCATGCATGGTATCACAGCTGATATTAACAGTGGTGCTTTATCAGAAGCTGAGCATAGAGAGTTGGATGCTGATTCCAAAGCAATCAATGCCCTAGGGGGAGCCCTTTCCAATCCCATCTACACAAAAGTGATGTCATGCAAAACGTCACATTCCATGTGGGAAAAGCTTTTGAATATATATGAAGGGGACACAAAAGTCAGAGAGGCGAAGCTGCAGGTGTTGTGGAACAAATATGAAGATCTGAAAATGAACCCGAATGAGTCTGTTGATGCATTCTTTGACAGGGTAAACATTGTTGTGGAAGATATGCGAGGTCTTGGAGAAGTCATTGAAGACATAAAGATTGTAAAGCGCATCTTAAGGAAACTTCCACCTCGGTTCAATCCGAAAGTTTCAGTACTAGAAGATAAAGATCCAAAAGAGCTGACATTGGACAATTTGCACAGTACCTTGGTTGCATATGAAATGAGGAACGATGATAATGAGGCTGTGGAAAAGGGGAAGTCTAAAGAGGTGGCATTTAAGGCCATGAAGAAGCTCACCATTGAAGATTCTAATGAAGAAGAAGAGACAGATGAGGTGATGTCATTCCTTTCTTCGAATCTACAAAGAGGAAGAGGAAAGTTTAAAGGTAAACTTCCACTAGCATGCTTTAGATGTGGAAAGGTTGGTCATCTTGCGGCAAGATGCCCCAAGAAGTTTCAAGATGATGATGATGATGATGACGTTGAAATTCCCAAAAAGAAGGCTTCGGCTTTTGTGAAAGGGAAGAAACAATTCAAGAGAAATTTCTTCAAGAAAAAGAATCTTCTTTCACAAGAATTTGAAAGTTCAGATGAGTATGAGGATGAAGAAGTTGAGGAAATTGAAAATTGCAGAGATCGTGGGGTAAATGCCTTGGTGGCAATTGTTGGTAGTTCTCAAAAGGGAGAAGAAGCTGATGATAAAGAAGAAGAAGAAATTGAAGGGAGAATTGATATGGAAGCCGAATTGGAAGCAGCTCTTGAGGAGATAGACGTTTGGAGAGCCAAAACGAAGAAAGCCAATAAAGTGGTTCGTGATGCCAAACTCTATATGCAACAACAGGATGAAGAAAATTCTGAGCTGTTAGAAGAAATTGAAAGACTAAAATCCTCAACACCAGAGAGCTCAGAAAATATTGTTGAGTATAAGCTTAAAATTGAGGAACAAAAGAAGGAAATTGATTGTTTGACTAACACAGGAAAGGAGCAGGTTAGATGTATCAAAGAGCTTGAAGAAGAAGTGGTCAGTCTGCGACAAAAACTCAAGGATCAAGATAAGCTCTTGACCCCCAATGTGTTATCCGAAAAGCAGGCTATTCAGAAGACAGAGAAGATGAAAGCGGAGCCTAGAAGTTCAGCAGGAAAGAAACAGCAATTGAGCTCAGATGTTAAGGTTGATTCAGGGCTTGATAAGAAACAAAAATCAGTGGCAGTTAATGTCAGACCGCAAGCACCCGTTCCGAATTTGAAGGTTGATTTGGGCACAAAACAGAATCAGAATATTTATAGATCCCAAAGGGAAAATCGTAGTGCTGAAGTATCACGAAGGAATGTATCCTATATCAGGTGTTATTGCTGTGGGAAAATGGGACATTCACAGTATGTGTGTTCCATAGCCAAGAGATATAGAAGGGAACAAGAACAGAGATGGCAGCCAAACAGAGAACGGTTTTCCAGAATATATTTTGAAGGTCACTGTTTTTGGTGCGGAGGATTTGGGCACATGGCTAGGTATTGTACTTCGACCATTCAGAGAAATGTGCCAAAGCAGAATCAAAACACTCGCAAGCAGCAGGTCAATAAACCAACAGGTGAGTTAAAAACGGAGAATAGATTTGCGGCTTTGCAAGATGAGGGTGGTCCGTCATACTCTGAGAAAGAACAGAAGCCTCAATCCATGCCGAGTGTGAAAGAAAAAGTATGGACCAAGAAGAAGAAAAATGAGAAGGCTGTGGTGGCGCAGATTGCCCTTAAAGCATCAGATCGATCTGGTGTTTGGATCCTTGATAGTGGTTGCACATCCCACATGACGGGTAACAAGGATCTTGTTACAGGCATCAAATATGACAAAGAAGGAGTTGTCAAATTTGGAAATGATGAAGGCCTGAAGATTGTTGGCTCAGGGAAAGCCAAGTTTGGGGGCAAAGAGATGAGACGCGCTGATGTCTTGGTAGTAGAGGGTCTCAGTCATAACCTACTCAGTGTCAGTCAACTATGTGACTCTGGGCACTCTATCCAATTTACCAAGAAGATGTGTGTTGTGAAAGGAAAAGATGGGGCAGCTGTTCTGCAGGGAAAAAGGTCAAAGGGAAATCTCTATCTTGTAGGTGGGGAAGAAGATATTTGTCTTTTATCCAGAGAGGAAGAAAACCAGCTGTGGCATAAGCGACTTGGTCATCTATGCCAACCATCTATGGAGGATCTTGTTAAATTTGATGCTGCTAGAGACCTTCCCAAACTGTCACGTGATCGCACTCATACGTGTGATGCTTGTCAACAAGGGAAAATCATCAGAAAGACATACAGGCCAAAGGAACAGAAATCAACTAGAGTGCTCGAATTGGTGCATGCTGATGTATGTGGACCTATCTCACCACGAGCTATAAATGGGCAAAGGTACTATGTTCTTTTTATTGATGACTATAGCAGAATGGCCTGGGTATTCATCATAACCCATAAGACTGAGGTGTTCAGTTGCATAAAGCAGTACAGGAGGGAATCAGAAAAGATGCTGGGGCAGAAAATTCTGAAGTTTCGTACTGATAACGGTACGGAATTTACAAACAGTCAGGTTGAAAACTATCTCGAGAAACATGGGATAAGGCATCAAGTTTCATCGGTAAGAACTCCCCAACAGAATGGAGTAGTTGAAAGGAGAAATCGGATCATCAACAATATGGCTAGAACAATGCTTATTGATAAGGACCTGCCAGAGAAATTTTGGAAGGAAGCAGTTTTGACATCGGTCTATGTTTCAAACAGGTCCCTGTTATGTCCGAAGCAAGGGAAGACTCCGTATGAACTGTGGTACGGAAAGAAGCCAACGTTGAAGTACTTTCGAATCTTTGGAAGTAAGTGTTTCATTCTCAACAAAGAACATCATAGGAAGTTTGAGGCACGAGGAGATGAAGGGATATTCCTTGGCTATTCCGGGAAAAGCAAAGCATATAAATGTTTCAATAAAAGGCTGGGAAAAATCATTGAAAGCAATGATGTCACTATAGTTGAAAATGAGCAGAATACTCAACGATCCAGTGAACAGTTCCTGGATGAAAGTGATGATGAGGTAAGCAACCCAGGGGGAGCAGAAGTGGCAGAAGCTGACTCAGAAGAAGATACTGATGATGAAGAGGAAAGTGTCAAGTCGGTGTCTGTGAGAAAGCCAAAGAGTCGAGCTGAAATTGATAGGCAGAATATCA
The DNA here is from genome assembly GCA_963277665.1 of Viscum album. Taxonomy (NCBI): domain Eukaryota; kingdom Viridiplantae; phylum Streptophyta; class Magnoliopsida; order Santalales; family Viscaceae; genus Viscum; species Viscum album. The sequence goes on along the minus strand of OY728141.1, from coordinate 1,581,500,896 downwards.
TTGGTGATCAAACAGCTCCAGTTCAGACTCGAAGAATGAAATCATCACAGCAAGCATCGTTTTTGTCTCAAGTAGAGCCGAAATGTTTTTCTGATGCAGCTGAAGATGAAAACTGGGTTCAGGCCATGAACGAAGAGCTTGATCAGATTGAGAAGAACCAGACATGGGAGATTGTTTCGAGGCCAGCAGACAAGAATGTCATTGGGACCAAATGGGTCTATCGCAACAAGATGAATGAAGATGGCACAGTGATTCGGAACAAAGCACGTCTAGTGTGCAAGGGGTACTCCCAAATCGAGGGAGTGAAAGGAAGGTTGCGCGAAAAGTGGATTTCGCGCAAAGGCAGTGAATTGCGCGCAAGACAGTTTCCAGGCTGCGCGTAAAATTTGGAAGTTGCGCGAAAAAGGAATTTCGCGCAAAGCATAGAAATTGCGCGCAAGGCACCGTAAGGGTTGCGCGTAAAACTTGAGGTTGCCCGGTACATCCGGTGCAAAGTGAGATTCATCTGCGGGTGAAAGTTGGACTTCAACAAAGCATCTACATACAGAGAAAGATGCATTCCTTAATGGAAATGAAGAGACCTACAGGTCTATAAACTGTGATTGGATTCCCTTCCAAGAGCAGTGAGCTTAGGAAGAGGAAGAAGGTGATCCTCTCCACCGGCAGTGAGCCAGAGAGAGAGAAACAGGGAGTGACCCTTGGGAAAGCAGTGAGCTGACCCTAAACATTGTATAGGCAGTGAGCCTGGGCATAGAAGTGATCTAGCCCGAACATTGTAATCCACAGCTAGTGAAGTTTAGTGGACTTGGTACGACCGGCAACCTGTCGGCGTATGCTCCTTGGACGTAGCCCTTAGCGGTGAACCAAGTAAAATTGTTGTGTCCTGTGCTTGCTTTACTTTTTGTTTATATTGTGCAGCAGGAAAGAGAGAGAAGAGTGTTTTTCTTAACAGCGAAACAAGATCAGAACGGGCTTTAATTTTTAGTTAGTCATACCCTGATTCACCCCCCCCCTCTCAGGGTATTCAGCCTAGTGGACCTAACAACCATATCTAAACAAAACATTTCTGATGGAAAGTGTATATAATAAGGAATTAAACAGGTATATTAATTAGTCAATTAATATAATATAACAATCAACCTACTTCAGCACCATTTCATAATATCTCTGAGAATATAACACAACCATGAAAACCATATCCATATATCTAAATAACGTTCTTCGTCTCCATTTTGGTATACCTCTGATCATGTATTATAACCATTTCAACCATATCCATATATTGAAAAAACCGATTTCAACACCATGTCGTTATATCTCTAAGCACACATCAAAACTATGCCCACCATAACCATATATCACTGTAAATCACTCAAATATGGGCCAAGTGCACTATATAAGCATTTCGGCATTTTCACTGGTAATATCCCACTATATAAGTATTTTGTCATGTGTTAATGAGAGTATCCTACTATATAATAATTTCAACATGTGTTAGGGAATAACCTGGTATATAATCATTTTAGCATGGGACATGGCATAGCCTGGTATATAAGCATTTTATCATGTGTCAGGGCATAGCCCGATATATAAAATTTTGATATGTGTCAGGGAATTTCATGGTATATAATAATTTAATCATGATAGTACAATAAGTCATAGGAGTAATGATATCACAATATCACATCATAATCTGTAATTTTTAATTATAAAAATTACCATTTATGCTTCAATTACACTATATTTTATATCTAAATTTATCAACATCCATATTAATAAACAAGTCATACCTATAGATTCTATATCAATTACTCACCTAAGGTCTCATGTCATTCTAAACACAATTTAATCCTTTAGACAATTAAATTTTAACTAATGGTTTTCTCACCCAATGGGTATCCAAAATCCATGTCACGTCAATAATTGATTGTAAAGGGATCCAAGAATAAATTAATTATAGAACTCATTAAGTTGGAAAAATTATAATATTTCATAAACTTTCAATTAAATAGACCATAGGGTTAGGTTCAAATTCCCTACCATTAACTGGTGATTAACGCAATGCTTCCAAAGGGTAATACCAATAAGAAAGAAGGTGTTAAAGATTTTAAGAAGAACCTAAATCAAATACAGAAAAGATCATAACTAAAAGTAGTCTAAATATTCCACCTACCTAAATTATAACAATATAAGAGGAGGATAAAACCAAAGCCAAATACTTACTAGGGATCGATCGCACAAATGGGATGTCTGAAATGGAGGAGGAGGCTCCAAATTCACCTGGAAAATGCCTAGGGTCGACAGGTGAGGAATTCAATGAAAGAATATAAAATAACATATAGTTTGGACTACTTAAAATTTTTTATCATGATAATTACTTAGAGTGTAATCCATTTACACATCTTGTATTTCTCTTTAGAGGGATATATTGAAAAACCAATCACCTCATACTATTATTTAACCCTGCTCGACTTTTACCCAACTTGTATGCCTTACAAGATGTTTAAAAGCTTCAAGCCTTGAACTAGTTCATGAAATGTTTCTGGAGCCCGTTACATGTCATGTAACATATACACGACATGTAAATTCCCTGCAAATAGTTTTTAGTCCATTTTCAACAAAAATGACTTGAACCACCTCCAAAGCCTTCCAAAGAATATAAATCTCTTATAAACCCATATAATACATTTATAAACAGACTCAATTAATTTAAAAAAACATTCATATCTATAAAATAGGTCATTTCCCCAAAAAAAGGATCTTTATTATCAAAGAAGACTCATCCACAAAGGATTAAAGATAAAAGAAAACCCAATGAATGATATTTAACACAAAAACTCAAAGATGGATGTACCTGGAAAAAGAAAGGATATTAATTTAATGGTTTCAACATCCCAAAAATCTCAATAATTTCATAAATATATAATATTTATTCTTTTTATATACTTTTATAACCATCTATTTAGGGGGTAATGGAAAATGAATTAGATCACATCGTGGAGATGGTAGTTCATATGTATGCACGAGTGACTTTTTTTCTTTTCAATGGAAGAAAAATAATGGTAACTAATAATTCACCTAATTATAATAATTAATATTTCATAAATATAATTTATATTCATTAAATAAATACTCATTACCATCCATGTAAAGAGTACATGTATAGTGAATCACATCACTTCGGGGAGGTTGTAGTCCACACGTACACATGAGCAACGTTATAATTTTTTAATATATGGAAGAGTAAGATGGTAAATAATATATTATTCATGAATCATCATAATAATTTTATAAACTTAATATATATAAATTAAATTCATATATATAACTATCTAATATAGACAGTGTAAAAAATAAAATACATCGCTTCATGAAGACGGTAGTACACACGTACACATGAGGGGTGATTTTATTTCCCATTAGATATAAAAGCGATATAAAATAACAATATAATTAATATAAAAATATTTAATAATATAAAATATACTTTTTTACTAATTTATTATATTTATTGTATATTTTGAGGAGGTATAAGGATAATGAAACATGAAAAAGTTCGATAAGAACATATACCTCTTCTTTGATAAACCTGCTTTGGATCTCCTCTTAAGTACCAATGAGATGGACTTTTAAGAAGATAATAATATCTAGAACGTGTATAGAGAATTGATAAATGGTATGGGTAGAGTTTTTTGAGACAAGAGTTATAATAATGTGTGAATAAAAGGGTAGAGAAGGTTCCTTTTTATTAGTGAAGGGAGTGGCATGCTTGTAATTATTAAGAATATTAAAATATAATAAAGTCGCTCTCAGGAGAAACAAGCTAAAAATTGAATCAATTTTGAATATGTAATGATATAGGATAAAATTATACTCAAATAATATAATTTATAAAGGATTTACATTATTTTACCCTTATATCATAAGTTAACCCCACGTTAACCCTTTTAAATTTTACCGAAGTAATGAATTTTGGCTCAGTTACTATTCATGGTGAAAAAATAAAATTGACCTATTTGTAAAATTTTAAAATATTAATTTAAAATATGTAAAATAATTTAACAAATTCAATTTATATATGTGGAAAAAAATTAATTTAAAATAAGTGCACAAAACGGAACAAAAACTGTTTTTTAGAAAAATTTATTTTTTAGAAGAAAGAAAAATTTATTCTTATTCCCTGTCAAGTAAAAACTATTAGATGAATGATAATATATTTTATTGAATATATTATATAAATATTTAATTAAAATAATTCATCAATACCATTTAATTAAATTTATTTTTATAAAATACATTCTGCACAATAAAAATAGTTTTCTTAAAAATATCATTGTTTACCTCCCAATGATTTTATCTTCACCTATAACAAATTGATAATAAATTTATTAATGATAATTAATTTATACATTAAATAATAATATATTTCATCAAAATATGATTTTATTAGTGATTAATATATATATATTAATACAATACTTTGAAAAATTGAGCTTCTAACATAAAATGATATAAATTTTTAAAAATGTAAAATTTATTACTTATTTCCTATGACTTATTAAACACCATTTAATTATAGAAAACCATTATACATAATTTTCATAACATATTTTCCCCATTTTTACCCACTAATCCTACATATAGGTGATAACATTCACATTTGATAATAATATTTTAATAGTATTTCATGGTTTGTTTAAACTCAGTGTTACATGAAATGAGAGTTATCAAACACATAAAATTTATTTATAGAGAAATATATATTAAAATTTCAGGGTGTTACACCAACACATAAATTCAATTGGTTGTTACAAACTCCCCAAAAAATGGTTCTCATCCTCGGAAATTCATGGTGCTCCTTCAATTGTAAAAATCAACCCATTCCATTCATAAATTAATCGCTAACTCATAGTGTTTTACCTTCAAAAATTTACCATGTATGAAATTTAAAACACCAATACTTGAATTTAATATTCACAAAAATCATCTCATCCCAACCATTGAGACTCCCATTAGACTTTTCATACTCTATCATCCCAGTGGTTTTGTTTCTCCCTAAGCTATCAATAAATTACATTAGATCCCAAAACTGATTCTCTAATAGCCTTACACATCATCATCACTAGAATACTAATATGACACTCAAAAACAACCAATATAACTATAAAATTAAAAAACTAATAAATAATAAAAATTAATCTTGTGTACCTCCCCATCATAATAACTAATCAGAAATGATCGATTGTGACTTATAGTGTTCTCCACTATAGTAATTGACTACTAAAATTGCATACCAGGTGGTTCAATTAACAAAATACAGAATATAAATCCTTATATTCAAGACTCACACCAAATATAAATAAAGAAATACTAAACTATTCATCTCTCAATAAAGGGGAAAATGGATTTAAAATAGTTTTTTAGTGGAGTTTTCTAAAACTACTACTAAATATAGTGCGAAAAAAATTTCTCAACAATTTTTTAGCGGTGGTTTCAAAAATCGCCACTAAACGTGGATTTTTGAAAATATTTTCAAGAAATTGATTTTGAAAAATTGAAGCTAAATATGTTTTAAAAAAATAATTAATTTTTTCCTGAGGTTTATAAAAAATGTCATAAAATTAATTAAAACAATATTAAATATTACATATTTAATAATGATATATTATTAATAATTATTATTTACTATTTACAATAATTTATTTTATTATTATTTAAAATTTTAATTATTTATAATTCATTAATTATTAATTATTTATAATTATTAGTTAATAGTTATTTGAAACATAAATTAAATTTTAGATAAGTTGAAAATTAGACTTCAGCATCAAATGACCATAACTTTTGAGTCGGGTGTCCATTTTAGCTCCACAACCGGTCAAATCAAATATTATGAAATGCGATACAAAGAAATTAGATAATAATTTAGTAATACTTAATAGAATAATATTTATTTATGTTTTAAGAGATGTTTAAAATCAAAATTCAACTTCAATTAGCCATAACTTTTGATTCGGGTGTCCGTTTGATCTCTCTCATATATCAAATAAAATCTTATGATGAGATTTGCATTTTATTAAACCAAGGGTGCTTGTCACTATTTTTTGGGGTAAAAAGGCATGTAAGGTCTCAAAACTATTTTTTTAGTTCACATACTATGATTTTTTTAACATTCAATGAGATTTTAACTTTGTTTAATAGTTTATTCATATGCTTGTTGGGTTATTTATGATTTTATTCCATGGATTTAAATTCGTATTGATTTGATGGTGTTTCAATTTCTTAGGTTTTCCCTCTTTTGGTGATTTATTATCTATTATATACATACATACATACAAATATTATATATATATATAGTTATTATTTATATGTATTCTGGAATATTTATCTATATTTATAAAAAAATTAAATGTTTATACATATTTATGTTTAAATCTTTTTATATATTATATGGGTGTGTGTGTGTGCGTGTGTGTGTATTTATAGATTGTAATGTCCCCCAATCTGGAACTCTCTCACATGGCTGGAAAGGGTTGGTTATGAGACCACAAGCATGCCTCTCTGTACAATAGAGGCTTCTGACTAGTAGTCGGGTGTAATAAGTATAGTGGGGAGACTATACCCCTAGTATAAAGTGCCATAACAGTAGAAACAATTCATAATAAAATAGAAATAATCCGAGTAAATACATAGTGGAATACAACAAAAAAATCAAACTGAATAATCTAATAAATAATAAAGAATAATATAATTATGTGTTAGAATCTAACTAAATTTCATACTATAATAATATAAGAAAAAGACTAGTAGACTCAAATAAAATACTCAATGTCCTAGGTATCTAACCCCACATCAGTCCCATCTCCAAACTCTAGCCCATATGCATACAAGTAATCAACAGTAATGTTCTTTGACCCTTCCCAAACCTGTATCCACAAAAACTTCTCAGGTACCAAACAACAGCCCGTATAGAATGTGAGTATAACTCAGTAGGTTAACACCAATGTGTAAAAAAACTATTTTTTTAATAAGTGTATGAAATAAAGTGATAACCATGTGTATTAATGAATTTAACAATTAATAAATTACAACAAAAAAATTTCTCCGGCTCTGTGCTAAAATATATATGCATATGTATTATGACCATTTAAACCACAACCATATAGCCATGGTAAAATAACCTGATTTGGGCCCATGATGGAATACCTTTGAGAATGTCTTTGGAACATTCTAACCACAACCATATAACCATGGTATAGTCACAACAATTTTGGTCAAATCTCTATAAGCATTAAAGCATCTCGGACAAATCTCTATAATCATTACATTATAGGACTCGATATATCCCACTCTCTATAAAAATTATATCATGAAACTAGGAAGATCCCACATAATATTAACATTACAAAATATAAATGTGTAAGTGTTAGGATCATTCCTAATATATAAGCATTATAGCATGGAACACAATTCATGTCATATATCATGGATATCACAATATCACATCACAATTATCAATGGTCAATTATGTGAATTACCATTCTTATTCCATATGACACTTGCAATTCAATTCACAATTGATTAAAAATTATATCAATAAGAAATAAGTCACAATTTTGGGATTCTATTATAAGAAATCACCCTAGTTCACATGTCATTATAAACATTCTATAAGTTTTTTTCCAATTGAATTATAATCATGGTTCACTCACCCCATTGTAATTCATAAGCCAGTTGTAAGATATTTGATACCAATGGAATTCATGGAATAATTTCATTTGTTTATATAATTATATTTGGCTCATCAAATGTTGGATTAATCATAATATTGTATAAACATGGAAATTATCAAACCATAGTGTTAAGATTTATACCCTCTACCTTTAAATGATGATAAAAAAATGTTTCCAATGGCCAACACCCATGAGGAAGAAGGTTTGGATGACTGAAAATAGGTTTCTAGATCAAACCTAATCAAGATCAAAACCCATAATGAAATTGGTCAATGGATTTCACCACAAATTTAGGAGAAGAAGGAACAGAAGAAAGAAACCTAACCAAAAAGACTTACCAAAGATCACTCACACAACCAAGATGTCCATAAAAGATGTTTGCACCCCAAAATCACCTAGTAAAAGACCTAGGGTTGAGAGGAGAAGATATTCAATAGAAACAATGATAATTCATCTGCACAACATGTTTAAAATAGAAGGTCATGCATTTACATTCCATGTAATGTGATTACACATTCTGAAAAAAAAATAACGAAATATGATGCAAAATCGGTCACCTCATATTTATTCTATTAATACCTTTCAATAATTACACGATTTGTATTACCTTTATATGATGTGAAAATGTTTTACAGTTGATATTGTAACACTTTTTCCTTTTTGAAAAAATCAAGACACTTTTATTGTTTCTCAGATCACCAAGAACCCATGAAACACTTAACCCAACTATACCCAGACACCATTAATTCGAACAATAATACAACCCCAAAATTTAGGTCATTTTCTCCAACAAAGATCTCCTTGTGGATAATATCTAGTACCTTTTCAAGTTTCCTTGAAACCCAAGAAAACATTTATTCAAATGATATACTCTCATGATAAAAAACAACTAAAAGAAAATATTAATGAAAACTCCAAGAGAGACATACCTGAAAAAAGATGAGATCTTACATCCTCACCACCTTATAACTGATTATCCCTGAGCAACTCCAAGATTCACTGTGAGGTCTCATTGAACAATTCAGGTCACTTTGTTTGCATACCAGACTCCCTCTCCCAGGTCTACTCCTAAACTCACCCATGCTGCCACCGCACCCAAACTAATGGTATTGTTTTACCCTGAAGATATTTCTCACTACAACCCACAACTAGTATCTGATTCTCCTCAAAGGATGTATCAGAAAAAATCTCAATGTCAACAAAATCCATCACACGGGAAGGGTCTGGATAGTATATTCATATTAGAGACACATGGAACATATCATGCAGGGAAATGTAGTTCTGTGGAAGGGATAAATGGTTGGACACTAGATCAACCCCTTCCACTATTTCAAACGACCCGACAAACTCGATTACTAGATTCCATTGTTTCCTAACATAGTGTTTCCCCCATCTTGGTGACACTCTAAAGAAAACAAGTTAAACAACCTTGAATTCTAGAGGTTATCTCTAATGGTCTATATATGATTTTGTCTTGCTCTATGTGGTCACCAATGGTTGTCTGATCAACTGAACATGTCCAGATCTCTCTTCCATGAGATTAGTCCAAAAAATTACTGGCACACCTGCCTCCAACCAACCAGGAGTCAAACAAAACATCCTTCTATACAAAGCCTTAAAAAGTGCCATTTTTATTGATTCCTAGAAGCTATTACTATATAAAAACTCCATAAGTACCATATGTTACTCCCATGAACCACTAAAATCCAAAACGCAATCTTGTAAAATATCCACCAGAACTTAAATAGTCTGTAAATATTGACCATCAATCTTTGGATGATAGGCTATTATTACAATAACTCATTATCTCAGCTAGCCTCTGATGCCTGGCTTTCACCTGCTGACAAGTGAAGCATCTAGCCATGAAGCTTTCCTCCTTCTTCATTCTTACCCACCATTACAGTATACAAATATCATGATACATATTTGTTAATAAAAATTTCACCACTCATCTAGAAGCATGAAACTCCCTCATCTGCTCCTCACACAATCTTGTAGAAACCCATAATCATCCATAGAAAAGAAGAGAATGGTCACATCCAAGAGACCACCCTGATGTAATATCCCCACCATATAATGTGTCTCTATGAACTGGGACCATCGAATCAGAAAACTACTAGGCCTTAATCTAGTCTAAAATCATGGTTATAACTAATGTCGAAGTCATAGCTACTCACCCCTAGGATTCTTGAACATCCAGATGCATGTCTGCAAAGAGGGACATTATCTTCCACTCATCACAAGACTCATGTACTACCTATATCTATTTCTTATGGCTCAAAGCACTGGAAATGATATTTCCCTTGCCTAGTTTATAATCCAATTAAAAGTCAAAAGACTATAGATACTAAACCCACCTGCTTTGTTGAAGGTTTTGGTCCTACTGAGAAAAGATGTTCTTGAGCATATTGTGTTCTGTGTATACTAAAAACCTCTCACCCATGAGATAGTGTCTCCAACATCTCAAGGAATGAAACACTACTGCTAACTCCAGATCATGAGTAGGGTATTTCCTATTATATTTTTAGATCTACCAGGATCCATAAGCAACCACATGGTCCTCCTGCATTAGAACTGCTTTGAGTATAGCTCTAAATACATCACAGTACACGATATATGATTTAACTAATACTGGTAAAGTGAGGATAGATGTTGAGGTTATCCTACCTTTAAGATCCTAAAAATATATCTTGCAAGAATCAGACCAAACAAACTTTACCTATTTCTTGGTTATCCTAGACATTGGTTCTTCCAAATGAGATAAGTCTTGGATAAAACACATGTAATAAACTATTAAACCCACAAGATATAAATTTCAAAGATGTTATTAGTTTTTTCTCAAGATATCACAACTGTGAGTTTCTATGGGTCCACTGACACTCCTTACTCTAAGATGACATGACCCAAGAGGTACATATTATTTATCCAAAAACAACATTTTGTTAGCTTGGCGTCGATCTGATTATCTCTCAATGTACTCAAGATGATATCGATATGTTTGGTATGATCATCTAATAAATGGGAGTAAACTAATATTTAATTGATGAAAACAAACCCAAACTGATCTAGAAAAGGATGAAAGATCCTATTCATTAAGTCCATGAATACCACATGCATATTATTCTACCCAAACGGCATCACTAAGAATTCGTACAGGCCATACCTTCTCCAAAAAGTAGTCTAGGTTATCTCCAATAGTCTCACCCTTAACTAATGATATCCTAATCTCAATTAAATCTTGGAGAAGATCTTATCACCTCTCAACTAATCAAAAATATTATCAATATATGGAAGAGGATACTGATTCCTGATCGTCATCTGGTTCAACTTCTAATAATCAACACATAAGAGAAAATATCAATCATTCTTTTTGATGAAGAGAATCAGAGAACCCCAAGTTGATGTAATCAGTTTTATGAATCCTTTATATTATAGATCTTTTAACTAAACTTTCAACTCCCTATGCTCTAATAGTTCCATTTAGTAATATGGGATAGGAACTAGATTTTCCCATAGCACCAACTCAATCATGAACTCAATCTATCTCCCAAGAGGTATTTCATAAAACTCATTAGGAAATAAATATAGAAAACATTATACCAATGGAGGAAAATAATCTAGCTACATTCCACCAATATCTAGAGTAAGACTTGTTATCTAAGCAATGTGAAAATCCAATCTGCAATGAATTGGTGCCGCATAACCATCCTAAAGATCTCACTAACCCTGGGGAGAATAGATGATTCCTTCAAGAGATAAGAAATTAAATCTTCTCTTGAAATAGTTGATACGATCCTAGTATAGAACTATCCAATCTATACCAAGAATCAATTCAAATACTTTCATTTTCAGCATGAATGGTTTCAAAAAGAAATGTTAACCACCAATCACTAGAGAACACATCGTGCATTGTCTAATATTATTTTACTGTACTCTCAATGGTGTGTCATTGGTTAAAACACCATCTAATATTTCCAAATCAAAGACTAAACCATTTTCAAAGAGAGAATATTGATAATAATTTGATGTTGTTGTATCAAACAAAACAGAAGCTAAGTTAGAATATGCAAGAATCGTACCTCTGATGGTAGACAATCTTGCATCCACATTAGTCAGAGTAGTTTTCATAACATGTAGCTAACTTATCCCTCTACCTTGGACTCCAGTTTGACTAAACTATGCTATATCTTTTTCTTGGTACATTTACTCTTTCACTAGGGTACTAAAACATCTTCTTCATCTTGAATGGTCTGTGAAACTCCATCTACTTGCCTATTGGGGGGTAATTGATTCACTTTATGATTCTGATGCTTGTCCTTGTCATATCTCCCTAGTCTACTATAAAAAATTCACATATAATATCGGAAGATGACCTTAATATGCCATAGAAATGACACTCAACTATGGGGTAAGGAAACCATGGTGCTTGTGGTCAAACCTTCCACACTAATAGCATTAGAATAGAATATTATCTTGAGATGGGTTTCCATTACCCTGACTACTATTCCTACTACAAATTTTGTAAAAAAATTATCATAATGTAACTCCTACTACTCAAACAATAACTCCTAGATCTCGCTATTGAAATATCATGGCTACTGCTCACAACCTCTCTCATATTCACTTCCCTGATGAGTTTCTGATTTATCACGTATTTAAGGCATCTTAAATAGAAAAAAATTACCTGCTACATAATTTCATAATGAAGACCATCCTGGAAACGTCTCTCCCTATAGATCTCACCAACTTCCAAAGATGTCACAAAGTGTTGTAGGTGAGTAAAATGTCAACCATAGTCCAACAATAACAATCCCTCTTGCATTAGATTCATGAAATGATGAGCGTTTTCATCCTTCAAGGTCTTGGGATAGAAATGGATCAAAAAATTAATCTCTAAGTCATTCCAAAATAGCTCATCCTCCTTCCTATCTTCCTCTATAATATCCCACTAACACATGGAAGGTCCATAAATATTGTATTCAACAAGCTTCATGTTGGAACCAAGGTTGTTATTTGCTGGAAATGGATTATGGTTGGTTTTTTTTGTATGTTTTTTGTTATTTTCAATCCATGTTAGGTTGATCAAGGGGTTTTCAAGTCAAGTGATCATACGGTATAGGTCGAAACAAAGGAAATATTTTCTTTATAGAATTTCATATAATGTGAAACATGAAAAAAAAAATTTGATTGAAAAGGAGGTATGCAGGAATGTTCACAGTACATGAAAGTAAAACGGTTTGTGGGATGGATTATTGTTGGAAACAATTATGCAGATATTAGTTTGACGAAGAGCCGATTCATAGGATGTCTTTTCATTGGAAAAAACAAGGCGGAGATTTATTTAAAGAAGAGTTTTTCCTCCACGAAGGAAGTTTGGTTGTACATGGACCACGTTGGGAAAATGTTTCATGAGAGATTCATAGTACTTGGTAAAGGCAATGTCATATTGAATATTTGGTAAATCTTGGTTTAGCATATTATGTAGATCTATTTTACTATATATAGAATAGAAATCCCTTCATTAGAGAGTACCACTTAGATTAAAATTATGGAAGGACTTTGTTGAAGTCTATAGTGGTTCATGAGAAGACAACCCCATAGAGGAGATATTGATTAGAAATATGGAAGGAATTCAGTGAAGTCTAGAACAGTTCATGGAAATGGTATGCGGAAGATGATTTGTGGAAGATGGTTCACGAAAGATGGTATAAGGAAGATGGTATGTGGAAGATAGTTCTTGGAAGATAGTTTATGGAAGATGGTTTGTAGAAGATAGATCACAGAGGAGGAATTGGTCTGTAGAGAAGAAGCAGTACACAAATGTAGTTTGTGAAGGTAGTATGTGGTTGTTGTTTATTAAGGCATTACGTAGCAGCGGTACATAGGGAAGTGAAGTTCATGGTGGAATGATTCAAGAACCAAAAATACGCAGAAAGGTGGATTAGATCTTTGGGTAAAAATATGACTTCAATAGAGCATCTATCTATAGTTGAGGATTTATGATTTAATGTCAAACTATTGAAGAGACTTCAAAGTTGATAAAATATGTTCATATTATTTCGAACGTAGTGAGTAAGGGGGAGTCAATATAATTGATCAAAGGGATGCAGTGTCCTATCCCTAAACCTTGTAAAGGTAGTGCACTTGGGACAGAGTGACTGTGAAAAACCTTTTTAATCCACAACTAGTGAAGATTAGTGTAATTTGGAATAATGGATAACCTTTCAGCATATAATCCTTGGACTAGTCCTTACTGGATAACCGAGTAAAATTAGTGTGTAGTCCTTGTGCATGTGAATGTTTAAATTATATCACATTACCAAAAGACAAATTGAACAAGTTTCTACTAGCATGGGAACAAGATTCATTAGTTTAAAATAAAAAATTGACACCCTGATTAACCCCTCCCTCTTAGGGTGTTCCAAGGTCCTTCACTTCACCCTCCTATCCACGAGTGTCTCGAGATGATTGAAGATCATCTGGACTGACTCAATCCATAACTTGGATTCCTATGGTCCCCCTTACCTAGTAAATATAGGCATATTCTACATCTGAAACTCTCTTTTTAGCTCATACATAAAAGGAATAGTATGAATAGTCTTGCTTTGCATTGATCACATGATCTTCATGAAGATGTCATGAATCTAAACATCCATATGCTCCTCAAGAACTGCATGGATCTCTAGTTCAGCTGTGATAGGAGTATACTGGTTTCCACTATACTAATGCTCAATTTTAATATGAAGAGGATTCATTTTCTCTATAAGACAATCACACACTTTAGATAATTGGATAACAACATGGTTAACTACAACATGTGACTACAACTAAGAACAAATAACTATTAGTCTTTCTAGACATGGATTACATGTATTTTAGGATGAAACGACAACTCATTTCATTTATCCACTGAATCAAATATCTCATATCATAGTTCTACAAGAAATTATATATCATATGCAAAAATAAATATGCCCCTATCATAGAAAATGCATGTCAATATATCCCTATGTTCCTATTATGATGCATGTATACTCAACTCATGACATAATAAACCATGAGTAAAAATCTCAAGAAATTTGAAGTTCATAAAACAATACCCTCACACAACATGTGAATCACCCAAGTTGAAGTAACATCAACTGTAACAAGCACATATCACAAACAATGATCCCATCCATGGGAACTTGGATTCCCCCCCATACATAGCTTAGCTACTCCCTTGAACAAGATCATTACCAATTCTTGAAACCTCATAGTCTCCCTTATACATTTCTAAAATAGTAAAGCATAAGAAAATAAAACTTGATCCTCTGATACCACTTTTTAATGTCCCAAAATCTCACACTCTCGCAGGTGGCTAGAATGGGTTGGTTATGAGACCTCAAGCATGCCTTCCTATATGCCAGAGGCTTTAGAATAGTAGCAGGGGTGTGATAAGTATAGTGGGGAGACTATACCCCCTAGTATGAAGTGTCATAGCAGTAGAAACAATTAATAATAAACTAGAAATAATTAATGTAAATAAATAGTAGAAGAAAATAACAAAATCCAACTAAATAATCCAATAAATAATAATGAATAATGTATTGATGTGCTGGAATGTAACTAAATTTCATAATAGAATAATAGGAAAAATACTAGAAAACTCAAATAAAATACTCAAAGTCCTGGTTCCCAAACCATACATCGGTCTAATATCCAAACTCTATCCCATCCACAAACAAGAAATCAAGAGAAAAGACTTTTTCTCATGTCCAAACCTGCATCCATGAAATCTTATTGGGTACCAAACAGTGGCCCAAATAGGGTATGATTATAACTCAGTAGGTCGACACCACCGTGTCTAAAAAAAACTAGTCTGATAATAATTGTATGCAATAAATTTTTAACCATTTGTATTAATTAATTTGATAATTAATAAAATACAACAATAACCTTCTTCAGCTATGTGTTGGATATCTCTGAGCATGTCTTATAAATATAAAAACCACAACCATATAACCAAGGTAAAATAACTTAATTTGACACCATGATGTAATATAACTGAGCATGTATTTTGAACATTCCAACCACAACCATATAACCATGGTTTTATAACAACAATCCAGATCAAAGACCTATAAACATTATAGCATCCGAGATAAAGCCCTATAAGAATTACAACATGGTAATGGGCATAGCCCTCTCTCTATAAGAATTATAGAATGGTACTTGTCTGATCCCACTCAATATCATCATTATAGCATATATGTCTGTATGTTTAGGGGACATTCCTAACATACAAGCATTACAAGATTGAACACAATTCCTATCATATAGCATGGATATCACAATATCACATCAAAGTTTTCAATGGTTAATTATGTGAATATCGATTCTTCTTTTGTATTACACTTTCAATTAAATTCAAAATTGATTAAAAATTATATCACTAACTAATAAGTTACAATTTAGGGATTCTATAACAAGAAATCTACCTAGGTCACATGTCATGATAAACATACATTAAGTTGTTTCTCAATTGAATTATAATCATGTTTCATTCACCCCATGAGAATCTATAAGCTAGTTAAAATCCATTTTAAATCAAAGGACTTCAAGGAATAATTTCATTTGTTTATATAAATAATCTTGGTGCACAAAATGATGGAACAATCCCAATATAGAATACACTTGGAAATTATCAAACCATTGGGTCAATATTTAGACCCCTACCTTTAACTGAATATTCAACAATTCTTATAACGACCAACTACCATGAGGAAGAAGATTTGAGTGATTAGAAATAGGTTACAAGATCAAAACCGATCAAGATAAAAATCAAAAATGAAATTGTTCAAATCATTTCACCGCAACTGTTGGATAAGAAGAAAAAAAGGAAGAAATCTAACCAAAAAGACTTACTAGAGATCGATCACACAACCGAGACATCCAGAAGGGAAATTGGCACCCCAAAATCTTCTCGGGAAAGCCATAGGGTCGAGAGGAGAAGAGATGAAGTTAAAACAATTAGAATCTTGTTGTAAAACTTGTTTAAGACATCAAGTTAGACATTTAAACGTTGTGTAGTGTGATTACATGTAGTGTAAATATTTTTAAGGGAATAAACAATAAAAACCATCACCTTAGATTTATTATATTAAAACCCTTGAAAAATTACATGATGTGTAATACCTTTACATGGCGTGTAAATGTTATGCAGTTGATTTTTCAGCCCATTTTCCTTTTTAAACAAAAAAACCTCTTTTATAGTTTCTCAAATCACTAAGAACCCATGAAACACTTTACCCATTTATACTCAGACTCCATTAATTTAAAAAAGCATATATCCCCAAACTTTAGGTCATTTTCTCTAATAAACCTCTCCTCACAGATACTCTTTTATCCCTTTTCATGTTTCCTTATAACCCAAGATTGCATTTATTCAAACGAAAGACTCTCACGATAAAAACACAACCAAAAGAAAATATTAACAAAAAATTCAGAGAGAGTCGTGCCTGAAAAAATATGAGATCTTATATAGATATTTATATTTACTCATGTTTATATATATATATATATAAATAAAATTATATATGTGTGGGCATTTATATCTATTTATATAACATTAATCTATATGTTTATATATATTAATGTAAATTTCCTTATATATATGTATATTTATAGATGTTTATAAGAATTTATTATATATTATTACATATTATTTTTAATATATTATTAAACATTTATTTTTAATTAATATATTATTCATTATTAATTTATTAATTTATTATTACTTATTATTAATTTACAATTGAAATATTATTTATTATTTATTTAGTATTTTTTATTATTATTTAGTATTTATTATTTATTATTAATTGATTATTTATTTATTTATTTATCATTTTTAATTTGTTATTTATTTGTTATTTATTCATTATTTGTTATTTATTTTTTATTTATTTATTATTTATTATTCATTTATTATTCATTTATTATTACTTATTATTTATTTAATAATTATTATTTATTATATATTATTAATTAAGTTATTTATTAATTATTAATTATTAATTATTTAATTCATATTTATTAATTAATTATTATTTATTATTTATTATTTATTATCTATTATTTATTTATAATTTATAATTTATAATTTATTATTATTTTATTATTCATTTATTTATTATTTATTATTTATTATTTATTCATCCACCAGCTTGTGTGTGTGTAGTATGGCTGTGTTTGATTATAATTGTACCCACAATCACCTAATATAATATTATTTAAATATTATTTATTTACTTTTTACTTATTAATTATTATTCATTTATTATTTATTATTTATTTATTATTTATTTATTATTAATTTATTATCACTTTAGTATTATTTATCAATAAATATTTATTTTTTATTTAGAATTTGTTATTTATTATTGATTTTCCTATAATTTATTTATTGTTTATTATTTATTTCTTGTTATGTATTATTTACTATTTACTATTGAATATTTAATATTTATTTATTTAATAATTATATAGTAATTATGTATTATTTAGTAATTATTTATTATTATTATTATTATTATTTACTCATTGACTAATTATTTATTAATTATTAATTATTTTATTCATATTTATTTATTACGTTTATTTGTTTTCACTATTACTTATTATTATTCTTTACAATCATTATAATATTTTTGCACACACACACACAAAAACAAATATATATAAGTATATTAAGTGTTGTTACTCACCACTTGAGGAACTGTCTGGAGTGGTAAGGTGTTTACAAAATAACCAAGAGGTAAGGGGTTCAGATCTCACCCAACACATTTATATGTTGAATTTCTACATGGACTATATGGCTTATGCATTGTAAAAACCCTGACCCCAGTTTCCCAAAGTCGATGCCTTATTTTATTACATTAGAATATAAACAAGGAAGACACGTCCTGAAGGACTGAATAGTTTAGTAGCTTTTGAAAAAAATATATACATACATAAGTTCAAAATTACAACTAGAAATTAAGTACAATACATAAATTCCACTGGAGACATCCATAATTCCTAGACTATCTAGAAAATCATTCATAAAATTCATCTTCACATCCTATGGAAAAATAAAACATAAAAAATGGCTGACCTCAGATGCTTAGTAAGGGTAAATAATATAGTGGAAGCATAAGTAATAAGGCATGGTGAAAAAATAAAAGTATGCATGCCATTAAAACAAAATCTTTAGCATAATTTGGAAGGAATAAAAGATGAATAAATAATTTCATAATAAAACATTACCATGGATATTCTACTAGTCGAATAATTACATGGACTATCAATTACTAGTTTCCTAATGAGGTAATGCATAGTGTGGGATTTCATGACCATACTATCAAGGCCTCATGTCAAGACCGTACATAAACCGGTAAAAACTTAAACTAGTTTGTCTCATGAGACTTACCAATATGTAGAGGGGATATAGTGGGCCCCACTCAACACTTACTAAGTCTAATGCATTCCTCATATGAAAGGGTAGAAACATAATCAATATATATATTCATATTGAAACTAACATATGAAATTTAAACAATTTCCCCCAATCGATAAGCATAATCACTAACCATTCAGAGTAATATGGTGAATGGTATCAAGATAGTACATCGATATAAAAACTAATCCTGAAACATTCACTAAAATATGGTAGTTGATATCATAAAAGAATAATCCAAATTAAACATAATAATTAACAAGGGTGTTGAAATAGATGAAAATATTATTATAAAATCATCAAGGAATTCTTGAGAGAAATACTCTTTTAACATCACAAAGAAGAGTTATTTTAGAAAAATATTTTTATAAACTAAGATTTTTATTCATGAAAAAATTAGTGATTTTAGAAAAATAATGGTTTCTTAAAACATGTTATAGGTTGTACTTGAAAATGTTTAAAAAATTGAGACATTACCTTTAATCGGTCTTGCGTATCAAGAAGGATTAAGAAAGAAACCTTGTAAAACATTTATTCTCCCATCAAAGAATGATGAACTAATACCGATATATGATTTTGGAACATATTTATTTAATTTAGAATAATTATATAAAAATAATGAATAATTATAATTGTGTATAGATGGAGAAAGCATAACCTTAATGAAAATGGAGGTTTGGTAAGAAAACCCTTACGTTAAGTCTGAATGTATTATGAACATGACCTTAATGTCATGAATACTAAAATTTAATCCATTAATTAATTAATTAATAACCCTATATACATGTTTTTTATTTAGTATAATTTTATTAAATTCATTTAGGGGTTTTTTTATAATTTATAAGATACAATTTTATCGCTCAAGAGCGTTTGTTTCCTTGATTTCATGATAAGTTCTCTTGATTTTAAGTAATGATGTTTATATAAAAATGGGTATAATTCTGTAGAATTAAAATTAAATGTTATTTTTAAAAAACCATAATTTTAATTATAATTATTTATTAATTTGTTTCCATATATAAGGATGAATCATTAGATAACATGTTAATGATAATTGTTTAGCTTAATTTTAGTGGTTTTCGATCAAAATGAAAAAAAATTGTTCTGTTACTTAATATAATGTATATAAAATGGTTATAGAACCTTACATAAGATATAATAAATATTTTATATTCTGGTTCAACCATAAAAATGGTTTCACGACCAGCCTTGAATTCTAAATTAAAGAACAAAAATCCATCGTCCACGAAAGTTGTAAATCGGCACATCAAATACGATGATTCTATTTTTAAAATAAAATAGAAAGAGAAAATATTTTGATGATGGATATTACATCAATATGATATAATTCTAGTATATAGATGATACTAGAGTTATAATTATCATTTGGACAGAGGAGGTGAGGAGATAATAATAAAATAAAAGAACTTGGAAAGAAATTAAAATGAAAAGGAAGAGGATTTTACCTCTTGAATACTCCTCCTTTAGAACCTCCTTAAGGAGGGTTAGTTTTAGAATTTTGATGATACCAAGATATAATATATGCAGGGGAGGGTGTTGGGGAGAATATTGGGTAGAAATTTGACATTCCTCAAAGCTTTAAAGGTGTGAGGAGAAGGGGTGTTGAGGGATGGAATTTATAGTGGAGGAGAGGGGTGATTTATAATTATTTTATTCATTATTTTATTATTTTTCTCAATACATGAAATAATCTTGCTTATTTTGAAAATTTTCATTAATATGTTAATGTGAGTTATGACCAAGGGTTCTTAGATAATCCAAACATCATCTATGAATCAATAAATCATGTATTTATCATTTATTATAAATTATCGTTTTTTAATATTCACAAAAAATTCTTGTATTTTAAAAAAATCCCAAAAAATTCACCATGACAATTTTTGTGATGTGTATAATTCAAAAATGAACTTTATTTTATGAAAATAATTTTCTAAATATTATAAATTTAATTTTTAATTAAAACCATCATTTACACAAAAAATAGATATTTAAATCAATAACTGTTTTATAACACTTTTAAAAATTAGATATGGTGTCATAAAATTATCTTAAAATCATAATACTACAAAATATTGATTTATGAATACTTTTTATGGAAATGAATTTTCTTTTAAATCATTTTATTTATTAAAAAATCGTAATTTAATATTTAAGACTCACAAAAATACCAACACTTAATTAATAATTTTTTAAATATTAATTTACATATACTATGATATAATTATGTCATACTTTCACATAAAAGATTTCTAAATTTTATTTATACAAACATGGGTGAGGTTACTATTCATTTGGTTGATTTACTATTCATAAGTATTATTTTTCTATTTCTAAGGTCAAATTACTATTTCATCGGTATAGGTTTCTTAACTTCTAGAAATACCTATTATTTCATTCATTCTTTATTTATGATATTTTTATTATATTCTATGAGTGATTTTATCTGATCTATATTATAGGAAATAAACATAAGAAGGGAAATCTCATTGATTGAGTTTTGGGTCGTTACATGCATGCATACATGACATGAAAAATAATAAGTAATAAGTAATTAATAATAAATAAGCAATAATTAATTAAAAATAATGAAGTAATAAATAATTAATTAATAAATTAATAAATAATAATAAAAAATATTAAATAAAAAATATTTATAAAATAAAAATTAAAAATAATAATAAATAAATAAATAACTATCGTGGAATAATTACCCACAAATGATTTAGCAGAGGTTTCTAAAAATAGTCAGAGAGAAATTTACAGTAGTTTAAACAGCTGTTAAAAGCTTTCTTTGGCATAGTGAAGTGTTCCATAATCATTTTCATAACAATTAAACCAATTATTCTTTCACTTAAAATTTAGACAAGGGATGTTATATCATTCACACATTTTAAACTAAAACATGATTTCACATCAAAAGAGATGGAAGACATATCAAAACTGGCTTAAATGATCATTTTATATACAATAATTATATAAAACCATTGGCATGAATAAAATAGTTCAATAATCAATAGCATGTATATTAAATTCAAAAAATCATTGCATCATGTACAAATGCCTTACGGTGTGTTAGTTTAGGTAATAGGATTCTCACACGTCTCAATAATGATCTCAGATCAAGATAGGTGTACAAACTCAAATCAATCAATAACCCAGATAGGGAACCCTCATGGGGTATCTACACCCCCAAAGGGGAACCCTCTTAGATGTTCATGACACAATTCTTTAGTTAGAGTTTTCACCATCAATTCATTACTATAGAGTCAAGGTCTTATCATGTTTGTCCCAGATACCAAAAACTACCCGGGCTAACATATTCTTCAAGAAAACAATCAATCAAACATGGTAAATTCAAACATTTTAAATCCATTCAGGTTACAATTTTCTAGTTTCATTTTTCAGAATGAATTTATCATTTCAAAATAAAAATAGAGGGTTTTATCAATTCACATCATTTCATATCATCTTTTACATTAATATAAATTTATCAAGGTTCAATATCGAATAATTTTCAGAATCAAGCCATCATTTTCCCAAAATATACCCGACATTTCAATTCCATTAAAAGTGGTTGGTTTTCACAATTTCCATTTTATTTCAAATCACACATCAAATCTGTTCAAATGAGGGTTTTAAAATCAATTAAAAACTCATTTCAGTTCAATCTAAAAACTTAATGTTTCAATCATAGGGAAGAAAATTTTAAAACCACTTACCTTTAATTCAAGAGATCACAATGCACAACACCTAAAATGGAGAACATCAATGGAGAACAAAGTTGATATAGATCAAGAAAATAAACCTTGAATAAAGATACATCAAAACATAGATTAGATTCATCAATAACATGTTGATTCATCACTCTCTAAGGATGAAATAAAGAGAGATCAGAAGAATCCATATGATAGGAGATCCACTTACCCAAAGGAGATCAAACAAAATCACCGGAGCTTTGATCCACCAAAAAAGGGTATGAAGTAGTCAAAATTTCTTCTTGGGATCCTTAAAAGACCATGTATTTGAGTTTGGTCGAAAATAGGGTGATTAGAGGTTAAACTAGAGGGTTTTGAGATTTTAATAAAATTTTTAGGAGAATTACAAACATGCTCGCAAGATTTACTAGGTAGGGCCGCATAGTTAGAAAAATTGTGCTCCCAAACCATGTGCCCCTACTTTATAGGGGTTCAAAATTTATAGGGGATTCCTACATGGTATATAAAAACCATGGTCATCCTTCCATAGGTTCAACATAGAGAACATGGTTTTCTAGGCCAAACCACACAATTTTCCCTAACCTTACACCAACCATGCACAACCTCTTGAGCTTCCGAAATTTATGAAATTCTTCTAGGATAACCCCAAAACAAGACTTAAATTAAAGGAGATCATAACAATAGTTATGGAATACCTGAACGTTGGTAATAGGATCTTAAACTAATGATTGTAATATTCAAAAACATCAATCTTATCACCTTATAAAAACCTCCCATCACCACCTCTTCTACTCAAAAATTATATTCCTTTGAGATTAAATATTTTATGCCGAATTCCATTTCCAATTCTATCCCCCACATCCTATTTTTTTGTATCACCGATGACCATATCAAGGAGCCTGACATGGAAGAATAAATACGACAACGAAAAGAATACATAAAATTATTGACTATCCTCTTTCAATTTTATTCTTCTTATACCACACCCTTATATTCTCCATCCACCTAAACATAATAACAATAATATCTTAAATATTATGATATGTTATTATCATGGTGTAATATCCATCTTCTTCCCTCTCATATTTATATTCTAAGAATTTTTATAATATGGTCATTTCACCACCTCCATAAACAATATACTTCATTTTTCTTAACCACTTTCAAATATGGTCATAAAAATATAATTATGGTTAAATAATATAATAATATTATTATTATTATAACTTATTTAATGCTCCAAAATAAATATATAGACATAATATTAAAAAAAATTAAACTAGTTCATGATAGTTTTCAAAACCGCCTTACCAAACTAACCGTGTAATGTTAATGTTTTTACTAAATGAATCATCCATATTTCGGAACTTCCATCCAATGGCCCGAAGGCATTCATTTTTTATTGATTTTGATAATCCATCTTTCAATGGGTGAGGTGGAACCCTAACAATGCCCGTAGTAGAAAGTTTTACATGGATCATAGGCCTTAGAGGAATTCATTGCCCGTAGGCTTCAAACATTACGTAAAACCCATACTAACTACTTGGAACTGCTCCTCCCCAGCATCTTCATCATGAAATCAACTCTCCACCTTTGCATGGATGTTCAGATAGGCTATCTCGTACACACAAAGGCTTGTCCTGATGGCAGGTTCCATAACCTCTCATTCTTGCAATCTGTGTAGCTTCTGCTGTGGTGAAATCTCCTTAATCATCCTCCTAGAGAGCTTGTTCCTTGTAGATAGTTTGGTTTTCATATGCACTTTAAGGTGGCTCGAAGGACTTATAGCCCAAAGTCTTGGGTGGCCCAAAAGCCTTAAAGGACTCGGGGACCAAATCGGTGGCCCAAAGGCCCAAACATTGGAAAATTTCCTACTGCTACAGTGCCAAATAGTGCCTACTATCTTTCTCACTACAGTACTACTACAATACCCAGAAATTGTGCCTTCGCTTGGATTTGATCCTGGGTCTCTTGGATGCACTTAAGAGTCCTCTCCAACTGGTATGAGGCTCATGTTGTAACCTCCCGGTCCCAGAAGCCACCTAGAGGATCCCCGTAACCGGTTGGTCACATGGCCACAAGCGCATTTCCCCAAATGCCAGAGGTTTCCGACTAGTAGCGAGGGCCTTAGGTGTGATAGTGGGGAAATTATGCCCTCATTGGCAGAGTACACAACGCAAAAGAGAAACAACAACTAATAACGGAAGTAGTAAACAATCCATACACAAGATAACAACGGAAGACAAAATATGATAAACAGTAGGAGCACACACACACACATATATATATATATATATATGAAATGATGCATGATACAGACATCTAGGAAAGCATCCAAACAAGTCACAATGCTGAATACAATACTAAACCAAAGTACATAAGAAAAACAGACAAGCAACTCCTTAGCATCGCAAGCCTTCGCTTGGTCCCATTCTCTCCTGCTCCAATGCAAGTCAAGTACTAGAAGCAGAAGGGCCCATGCTCGTGTCTATAACTACAACAATATAAATTGTTTGGGCCCAAAAGCATGACCCAAAGAAGGTGTGAGATTAAATCCAGTAGGAAACCACCTGAAGATCTGTGCCTAACAGTTAGTGAGCATATGACAGGTAACAATACAGTAATCATTAAATAGTAAGCAATAAACAGGATGATACACAATGGTAAACAATCCACAGATCAACAAGAAACAGTGAAGAAAATAGCTAACCACAACTAGGAATACCTCTGAGATGTACTCATAGCCATCCCCTCTAGTCCTATCCATGAAGTACCAACAACCCTCTAGGTAGTACACTCATCCTACCCCCTCTAGTTTGGTCATACGAAATTATAAGACTCTCTGAGGAAGCACGCTTAGTCAATTCCCCTTATAGTCTAAGGTAGTTCAGGACTCTCTGAGGAAGATCATGTGGTCTAATCCCCTTATAGACCCAAGGTCTAGAGACTCTATGAGGAATCTCACTCAGTCAATTCCTCCTATAGCTTCAGGTCTATCACAAACTCTCTGAAGAAGCTCACTCATTCAACTCCTCTTATAGCCTGGAATGGTTTAAGGAATTCAAACAACAAAACACAGACTCTCCAAGGAATCTCACTCGGTTTACCCTTGTATAGTCTATAAAGCTCAAGAATCTCTGAATAAGATCACTCAGTCTATCCTCCTATAGTCTATAATATCCAAGAATCTCTTGGAAGCTCACTCGGTATCCCTTATAGTCTATAATGTCCAAGACTCCCTGAGAAAGATCACTCGGTCTATCCCCTTACAGTCTATAAAACCAGGTTCTCACGGCCCCATGCTAGTCAGTGCATAATAATGCTATAGGGACAAAGTAAACCTACAGAGTTACTTGGCTAACCATTCTACAACATCTCAAGCATGTCATGGAATAGCACTCCATCCTACGGTCACAGGGCATGGAAAACAGGTATAACGGCCAAAGGATGAATAAGAACAAAAGGTCATAAATAGAACAAGGCATGGTAAAAAAATCCAAGCATAGAACTTATCCTCATACATAACCAAATTACCTCTACATAAGAATACAAGAAAGGCAGTAAAACAATAGGGGAAAATAGTAAATACGAAATACCATGTTCAAGGGTATTGGTGGAAGTTGCACATAAAAGTCAAGGACTTTGAACGTAAAGGAACAAACCACCTACCTTGATTCTAGGAGATCATATACTTGAACCACGAGGCTTGAATCTTTTTAGAATGTCATAGATCTATGAAAACACATAAAATTTTCAACCCATGATTACTTGAACAAGAGGAAGAATTGGAAAACGAAGTTCTAGGAGAAGGAAGAGCATACCACTATGGTCCCAACGCAATCAACGATAGTTGATTCAGAGAACGGATGGAGGCTCGGGGGATCAGAGGAGATTCGCGGCTGTACGGGGTGATCTTTTTCAAAGAAACTGGAGAAGAAGATAATTATGTGGTTAAGAAATGACCCCGGTGCGTTTAATGAAAAAAACAAAGTACACGACGTGTACTTGCCTTTTCCGTACTCCGCTTTAGGTGGCCTCCACATCACCCCTACATGGTTGTGTACATGGTCATGACATGACCAGCATACGGCCTCGAGTGGCATCAAAGTACACGACATTTACTTATAAAGTTCACGGCGTGTACTTCAAAAATTTCCAGAAACTCCTCTTTTCTCAAAAACTCCAGAAAAAGGAAAAATATATCTTAAAAGAAGGTCCGGGTTCTTAAAAACTTTCTCCCTTAAAGAAATTAGTCCCTGAATTTCCAAGCGAGGCATGGAAGAAGAAACCCCGAATATCTCCAACCACTGCAATCGTACATCGGCCTCCATCTCCCAAGTATCGTCTTGTACTCGCCCGTGCTACCATAGCTCCAGTACTAGAGGAACAGACCGGCCACAGAGAACCTTCGTACTGCGATCGACAATCCGGATAAGATTCTCCTCAAACAATGCATCTGCTTCGATCTCAACCTCCTCAGGTTAAAAGACATGAGACGGGTCTGAAAAGTAACATTGGAGCTTAGAAACACGGAAGATGTCATGCATAGCCCGGTACCTCTGAGGTAACTGAAACCGATAGGCAACCAGACCAACTCTCTCCAACACCTCAAACGGCCTGACATACCATTGTGAAATCTTAACCTATCTCCGAATCCTCTTATGTCCCAACCTCGATGTGACACATAGGAAAACCGGATCCCCGACCTCAAACTCCAGAGGTCATCTCTGCTGATCAGCATTAGAATTCTGTCGAGACTGTGCCATAGAAATCCTCTTCCAAATCAATTCTATCTACTCTAAGGTCTCCTAAACAAGACGAGGTCCCCGGTAAGCTACCTCTCCTGCCTCCAGCCATCATAAAGTTGATCGGCATGGACTACCGTACAAAGCCACGTAAAGTGCCATCTGAATAGTCACCTAGAAACTGTTGTTTTAGGAGAACTCCACAAGAGGTATATGCTTCTCCCAAGAATCTCCAAAGTCCAGAATGCAAGGTCAGAGCATATCCTCAAGCACATGAATCGTACACTGAGACTGGCCATTTATTTGGGGATGGTATGTTGTACTCGAAAGTACCTGTGTACCCAAAGCCTTATAAATCCTCTACTAGAACCAAGAAGTAAAACAATCATCCCTTTCTGAAACAATAGAGTGTGAAACTCCATGTAGACGTACAATCTCTCATATGTAAAACTGCCCCAGATCATCAACATTGAATGTCTCCTTGATCGGCAATAAGTGAGAAACCTTTTTGATTTTGTCAATGGCAACCCACACTGTGTCGTTCCCTCGAGGAGACCTCGGCAAACTGGTCATGAAGTCCATCATGACATCGTTCCACTTCCACTCTGGAATGGATAACTGCTGAAAAAGACCTGCTAGTCGCTGATGCTCCACTTTCACTTGCTGACAAGTGGAACACCTCATGAAAAGACCAATAACATCTCTCTTCATACCTGGCTTCCAATACTGGCGGTGTAGATCACAATAAATCTTGGTGATGCCATGATGAACTGCCCAAACTGAGGAATGAAAATCCAGAATCAGCTCCACGCGTATGTCTACTGGCACCCATACACATCCCTAAAAATGAAAGATCTCATCCTCACCTACTGTCCATCCAGGAAGAGTGTCCTCTCTTGAAACACTCTCCTATAGAACTATACCTTCTCAGTATAATAGTTGTCTCATCCATACCCAATCGAGAAGAGTAGAGGTAATAGCTATATAAGATAGAAAAGTTTCCCCCTGTCTGTCGTGCACCTCCAAATGAATCATAGAGAACAGAGCCATAAGCTGCCACTCACTACTGGCCTCCTGAACTACCTATATCTGAGTCTTTCTTCTCAACATGTCATCCACTGCATTGCCCTTCCCAGGTGTATAGGCAAGCTCAAAGTCAAAAGACTGAAGATACTCGACCCACCTGCGCTGTCTCAGATTCAGATCACGCTGAGTGAAGATGTACATGAGACTTTTTTGGTTGGTGAAAACCACAAAATTATCACCCAAAAGATAATGTCTCCAATAGTGTAGGGAATGAACAATAGATGCCAACTCCAAATCATGCTTCGGATAATTCCTCTCATGTGGCCTCAATTGTCGAGACCCATACGCAATGATTCCATCTCCCTGCATAAGCACAACTCCCAGCCTGATACCTGAAGCATCATAGTACACGGTATAGCTCTTTCCCAGATTTGAAAAGACTAGTATCGGTGTTGATGTCAACCTCTCTTTCAACTCCCGATAGGCTGACTCACAAGAATATGACCATAAGAATTTCTCCCCTTTCTTGGTCAGACCAGTCAGTGGTGATGCTAGGTGTGAAAAGTTCTGTATGAAGAATTTGTAGTATCCAGCCAGCCCTAAGAAACTTCATACCTCAAATACATTTTTCGGCTGCTCCCAGGAAACTACTGCCCTCACTTTCTCTGGGTCTACTGATACTCCTACCTCTAAGTTAACATGACATAAGAAGTGAATTTGATCCATCCAAAAGTGGAATTTCAAGAGCTTAGAATATAACTGATGCTCTCTTAGTGTACTCAAAACGATCTCAACATGGGTAGCATGGTCATGTAGAGTGTGAGAGCACACCAAGATATCATCCATGAAAACCACCACGAAGGAATCCAGGTATGGATGGAACACTCGGTTCATCAGTTCCATGAAAACTGCAGGCGCGTTCGTGAGACCGAACGGCATAACCATATACTCGTACAGACCATACCTGCTCCGAAAAGTTGTAAGAGGTATATCAGATGGTCTAACTCACAACTGATGATAACCAGATCTCAATTAAATCTTCATGAACACCCAGTCTCCTCGAAGCTGATCAAAGAGATAATCGATCCTCGACAACGGATATCGATTCTTGACCGTCAATTGGTTAAACTTCTGATAGTCCATACAAAGCCTAAGGGTACCATTTTCCTTCTTCGTGAACAGGATAGGTGAACCCCAAAGAGAATTACTGGTTCGGATGAAACCCTTTTCTTGCAACTCCTCCAACTTCTTCTTGTGCTCTTGTAACTCAGGTGTAGCCATCCTATAAGGAGGAATGGACACCGGTGCCACTCCTGGTACAAGCTTTATCGAGAAGTCTACCTCACGCTCTGGAGGAAAACCTAAAAAGTCCTCTGTAATGACATCTCTGAAACGATCCACCACTAGAGGAAAATCTAACTGTGAAGTCCCATGTTCATCCAAATAAAGACTACAAATATGGGCTGTAACTCCTCCTAGCCCATGATGCTCGAGTCCTACTCGACTCGCCCGTACATCCCACTCACTTCTATGAAGAAAGGATCCCCCCTCTGGTGATACAAAACTCAACCTGCGGCGATAGAAATTGATGACTTCTTGGAAGGGAACTAACCAGTCCATTCCGAGAATGACATCATAGCTCGTCGTCTCTAGGATATAGAGGTCCCATAAGAAGTGATTCCTTGCAACCTCAAGAGGGAACTCTCTATGCTGATGTATACTAACTGTTATATTCCCCAACGGTGTTTCGAGAGTCAAAGTATCGATAGGGGAAAATAGGTAATGCCCAAGGCTCTCCACAACAGCAACAGAGATAAAACAATGCATATCAGCAGTATCAAAAAGAGTTGAAGAAAAAACTGAGGCCACTAAGATCATACCTCGAACTATAGAAGGGTCTTGATCCTACTCCTAATGGGTCTGATCAAATGCAAAGGTCTGGCATGTACCGCGGCCCTGTGACTCTGGCTACCCACTCTGAGCTGATCCACTCTACTATCATTGGTAGCCAGGTGACTAACCACCCTGGCTGCGACCTCCACCTCGGCCTGAACGGTCAGAAGAACTCTAATTCCCAGACTGCTGAGAAACCGGTGATGCATCTCCTGAACGAGGGGTCATAGAAGAACCCCTAACACCAGTTGTAGGTGAGAAGACCTGACAAAAAAAAACTAAATATGGACCATCTTTCTGCAAGATCAGCACTCCATCGGGTCCCTCTAGCACTGAATCCTAGTATGCCCGCTGCTCCCACATTGGTAGAATACTACCTGGCTACCCAAAGATACATTCCGCCTACTCAGATATCCTCGAATAGACTTCATACGGCGCTTCCTGCTATCATTAGGGGGAACACTGACTCTGAATGTTGAACCGCCCTGGATCACTACTCTAGAATCCTTCAGATTGCTCTCTGTGATCAGCGCCTAGTTGACGATAGAGGATATCGATGTCAACCTAAAGATATTCACCTGCGAGTGGATTTCGTGCCTCAGAACATCCTCAAACTTTCACGTAAGGAACAAATCATCGCCTCCTGGAATAGGCATGAAACACTGCAGCTCAGTAAAGTGAGACGAGTACTCCATAACAGAAAGAGTACCCTGCTCCAGACTCATAAACTCCTGGGCTTGATCAGCCCTCAAGGCCTCTGGGTAGAAGTAATCATAGAAGATGTGCCGAAACTCATCCCAAGTCATACTCTACAAGCGTCCTGACCGCGAGATCACCTCCCACCACCTTTTGGAAGAGTCTTGGATCATATAGGTAGCGAGTTTCACCCTCTTCTCTGGAGGTATCTCCAGATGCTGAAAATTGTCATCATGGCCTCTAGCCATGACTCTACAGCCTAAGATCCTCCCTCCCCTAAGAAAGTAGGAAGATTATGTTGTTGGAAAACCCGCGTCAACTCTTCCATCGACGGGGCAGGAGGCGGACCTCCCTAGAAGGTCTACATAATCCTCAGAAAATCTTCCCTAAAATGCGCATCGATGCCTGCAACTAGTATAACTACTGGTGCCAAGGCTATAACAGCAGGAGGATTTGCAGGAGGTCCCAGATCGACCATATCCGGTGTCTGATCACCATTTGACAGTTGGCGTATAACCAAAGGACGTCTTAGAGGCATAACTCTGAAAGGTCAAATGCACAACTTAGATCAGGATTATCAAAGGCTAAGAACACAATAGGACAAGAGGGGAACAGAAGAAAGAAACATTCATGTTTTACAAAAACATGACTAAACTTTGTGTATAAAACTACACGGCGTGTTCTTTTAAGCCATTCACATGGGCGTGTACATCTTCCACACTTGTCGTGTAATGCCCCAACCACACGGGGTGTTGTCCCCACACACGATGTGTTCTTGAACTCTATTCCCATGCCCGAGTCTCCTTACATAGCTAACCCACATAGTCCTCCTAATCCTAGACTACATAGCATGTTCACAAAGGAAACAGAATGTACTAGACAAGGTTTCAACGACCCGTGTTGTTAGTTACACGGTCAGCTACACGGTTCACTCTACACGACGTGCTCCCTGAGAGCACGGCGTGTACTTGAAGGTTTTCCCCGACCCATATTATTCATGACACGGCCGGGTACTTAGGTTACATGGCATGGCGTGTGAAAATAGGACACAAAATGTATAGTCAAAGTTTCATTCATCTGTGTCGTTAGTCACATGGGTAGACACACGGTCACTACAACACAGCATGTACTCACCGTACAAGGTGTGTTTTTGAAGATTTTTAACAACCCAGTGTTTCTACCCACACAGTCAGTGAAACAATTTAAAAACTACATGGAATGTATTAATAAAGTACACGTCGTGTATTTTGGTTTTTTATGGGCAGTAGCTTAGAAACTGCTCTAAAGCCCATAAAACACAGAAAACAAGATTTAAGGTGCCAAATTCCGATCTGTGAGGGCCCATACTCCCCGTGAATCAAAGCTTGGAATCTTATACAAATTATAAAAAGGAAACTAGGCAATGATGCACCAAGTTCCAATTCATAAGACCCCATAATACCTCATGAATCAAAATTTGGAATTCATTTAAGCAAGAACTTATATAGAAGAATTCCCTATTAAACAGCAGATATTCTATCAAAGCATCTATCACAACAACATGCATAATCTATACAACTTCTATCACAAAAACATGAAATCGCTAATGCATCCTAGATGACATGGAAAGAATGAATGGAATGTGATTTCTAGCATGTTCTTATATGATGCATGAGATGCCATACCCTCATCACATCGGGTTGCGACAGAAATAGAACCGCAATTACAATAACGGTAACAGAACAAAGCATGTGAATCACCCAATGGTGAAATAAAATCAACTGTAAAATTGAAAACCAGTAAAACTTCAATAAATGTGGTAGCATGGATTTTCCATATACATGGGTTAGCTACTCCTAGGTTCAGCATAGTACCACGTACCTATTCCATCATATCCCTGTCTATAGGCTCCAAACAGTAAGTCAAGAGAAAATAATCCCTCTGATACCACT
Organism: Viscum album; assembly: GCA_963277665.1. Classification (NCBI taxonomy): domain Eukaryota; kingdom Viridiplantae; phylum Streptophyta; class Magnoliopsida; order Santalales; family Viscaceae; genus Viscum; species Viscum album. The sequence goes on along the minus strand of OY728141.1, from coordinate 1,581,467,656 downwards.
TTGTAATGTCCTGGTCCCTGAAGCCACCGAGAGGTGCCCCATAACCGGTTGGTCATGTGGCCTCAAGCGTATTTCCCCAAATGCCAGAGGTTGCCAACTAGCAGCGAGGTCCTTGGGTTTGATAGTGGAAAAACTATGCCCTCATTGGCAGAGTACACAGTGGAAAATAGAAACAATAACCAATAACGGAAGTAGTAAACAATCCATACACAAGTGAACAGAGGAAGACTAAATATGATAAATAGTAGGAGCACACACACACACACACACACACACATATATATATATATGAAATGATTCATGATACATATGTCTAGGAAAGCATCCAAACAAGTCACAATGTTGAATACAATACTAAAGCAAAGTACAAAAGAAAAACAGATAAGCAACTCCTCCGCATCACAAGCCTCGTCTTGGTCTCATGTTCTCATGCTCCAATGCATGTAAAGTACCAAAAGTAGAAGGGCACTTTCCCTTATCACTACCTATACCAATATAATCTATTTGGGCCCAAAAGCATGACCCAAACAGGGTGTGAGACTAAGTCCTAGTAGACAACCACCTGAAGATCTGTGCCTAATAGTCAGTGAGCATATGGAACATAATAGTACAGTAAGCAGTAAACAAAAATCAGTAAACAGGATGATACAAAATAGTAAAAAATCCACATATCAACAAGCAGCAGTGAAGCAAACAGCTAACCACAACTAGAAATCCCTCTGGGAAGTACTCACGTCCATCCCCTCTGGTTCTATCCAAGAATTACCAACAACCCTATGGGTAGTACACTCATCCTACCCCCTCTGGTTTGGTCATACAAAATTATAAGACTCTCTGAGAAAGCACGCTCAGTCAATTCCCCTTATAGTCTAATGTAGTCAGGGACTCTCTGAGGAAGATCACGCGGTCTAATTAACTTATATTCCCAAGGTCTAGAGACTCTCTAAGGAAGATCACTTGGTCAATTCCTCCTATAGCCTCAGGTCTATCATAAACTCTCTAAGGAATCTCAGTAAGTAAATTCCTCCTATAGCTTGGAATGGTTTAAAGAATTCAAACAACAAAACACAGACTCTCTGAGGAAGCTCACTCGGTCTAACCCCATATAGTCTATAAAGCTCAATACTCTCTGAGGAAGCTCACTCAGTCTATCCTTTTATAGTCTATAATATCCAAGACTCTCTGGGAAGCTCACTCGGTCTATCCCCTATAGTCTATAATTTCCAAGACTCCCTGAAGATGCTCACTCGGTCTATCCCCTTATAGTATATAGCATCAGGTTCTCATGGCCCCGTGCCAGTCAGTGCATAATAATGATATAGGGCCAAAGTAAACCTAAAGAGCTACTTGGCTAACCATTCTACAGCATCTCAAGCATGTCAGGGAACATCTCTCCATTCTATGGTCACAAGGCATGAAAAACAGGTATAACGGCCAAAGGCTGAACAAGACCAAAAGGTCTTAAACAGAACAAGGAATGGGCAAAACATCCAAGCATAGCAATTATCCCCATACATAACTAAATTAACTCTACACAAGCCTACAATAAAGGTAGGAAAACAACAGGGGAAATATATTAATTACACAATTCCCCGTTCAAGGGTATTGGTGGAAATTGCACATAAAACTCAAGGACTTTGAACGTAAAGGCACAAACAACCTACCTTGATGCTAGGATATCAATATACATGAACCACAAGGCATGTATCTCATTATAATGTCATATATCTATGAAAAATCATAAAACGTTCAACCCACAATAACTTGAAAAAAAGGAGGAATTGAAAAAAAAAGATCTAGGAGAAGGAATAGCTTACCGCTGCGGTCCCAACGCAATCGAGGACGGTCGATTCGGAGAATGGACGGAGGATCGGGGGCTCGGAGGAGATTCGCGGCCATAAAAGATGCTCTCAGTCGAAGAAACTAGAGAAGAAGACACTTATGGGGTTAAGACGTGACCCCAGTGCGTTTAATGAAAAAACCAAAGTACACGGTGTGTACTTTTTAAGTACACGGCGTGTACTCGCCTTTTCTGTAATCCGCTTTAGGCGGCCTCCACATCACCCCTACATAGATGTGTGCATGGTCATGACACAGCCAGCACACGGCCTCGAGCGGCATCAAAGTACACGGTGTGTACTTCAAAATTTCCAGAAACTCCTCTTTTCTCAAAAAGTCCAAAAAAAGGAAAAACATACTTGAAAAGAAGGTCTGCGTTCTTACACATGTGCTCTATATTTCGGAACACACAAGGATATTTAGGGACATATAAATTTCATAGAGGAAATGAATACCATTTCTATAATTCCCTGGTTTTTTAAAAGAGAAAACTATGTTGGATAGTGTATGTGATACCCAACACCAAACCCAAATAAACAATGATTATTTAAATATGATATTTTTAACCATTATATTAAATATATGGATATAAGTTGGATTAAATACATGATGATATATATATATTTCCAAAATATATTGATAAATTTTTTGTAAATAATCAATCAATTTTTTGTAATGCCTCTTTGTTCTTCAAAATATGTTTTCTTCCAAAAATGATTTTTAAATATTATTATGAAAAACATATTATAATTATTTGTAGAAAATTTAGAATATTTATTTAATAAATAATTTTTTAGATATAATCATATCAAATTTCACTTAGTGTAAAAATTCGGGATTTTTTTAGAAAAAATAGATTTTTAGTGAATAGTGAAAATACCATTTATATGTAAAATTGTCATTTATTTTGATAAATTAATTAATTTAAAATTAAAATTTTTATTTTAGTTTTATTTAAATTTAACATATAGTATTATTTATTTTTATGTTATTCAATTAATTATATTTAAATCAACTTAATACTGGATTTTAGTATAAGTTTTTTTAGGATTAAAAACACATTTTTTATGATAACTGTTTCAAAATGCATAATGTATCTCCATTGTAATTAATTAAAATGACCCGTAATTATAAATTATATAAATTAAATGTTTATATATATGTGTGTGGATTTAAATTCATATAATTAATATTACTAGTTATAAAGCTAAAGTGAAAACAACTTTTCATTATAGTTAGGGGTTTTATATTAAATTAAATTATTCTGCCTATGTGGATTGATTTTGATAAAATTTATTCTATATTTGTAATCATCATAATTATTATTATGTAATAATTTTAACATAATTTTTTTTCAATATGAATAGTAAATGGAGTAAATATTAATTATCATGGTAAAAGGAAAATAGGTTAATAAGTGGTAAATATAGTTAAAAAAGAATAGAAACAATGTAACCCTAATATTTATAGTTACTTTATATTAAAATGATGATTATATTTATTCTTTATTTTTTTTTAATTTATAAATGATTAAGAAATTAGTTTGAAAAAGAATTATATTTTGATACCGTTAAACAAAAATTATATTTTTAGGTATTGTTCAAATTCAATAAAGGAATTTGGTTGAATAATTAATGGACTGTTTAAAAAATAATATTTTAATAAAAATTATTATTAAATAATTTTTATTAAATATAAATGATCATGAACTTTTTATAAAGTCAAATTCAATTTTTATACGGGTTCAAAAATTGTTATTGTCAAAAACCCAAATTTTTCTTAATAAATCTCGATTATTAATTTAAAAGTAAAAATAAAAACATTTAAAAATTTATTTTGATAAAATGAATATTATTTTTGGAATCATAATGTCAAAATTATCCAATTGAAATTTTTCATAATTTTCTAAGATATTCCAATTTTCGAGTAAAAATTAAATACCTTATAAATATACATTGTGTATTTGACAACATAATGATCCAAAAGATATGTAATAAATAATTTAAATGGTATCCATGACAAAATATATTTGTTACCTTTAAAATAATGTTATTTTATGTTTATTTTATTAATTTTATAAAGCCTTTAGGAATCCTCCAAAACCATTAATATATTTTAAGGATTTAAAATCATTTCTTTAAGAGTTGACTCACTTACACATAAGAAAGGGTATCATTTTAATATTTTTGGCCAATTATCTTACAAAATAATGAAAACCAATTTAATTTTTCAGAAACATTGGGAAAAACCATGGTAAGGTTTCTATTTTTTTATTATATAGAGTCGAAAACGTAAGTTTGAGAAATAATAAGAAATCCTCATTCATTTCCTATATAAACCCACTGTAACACCCATTTCCCTTCACTAAAAATACTTGGAGAATATCTTTTTTATTCCCTCCCCTCAATATCATCCTCTCAATTTTCCCTAAATCTCACAAGATCCTCCTCCCAAGTATTCAGTGCCACACACTCAGGTAAGGGATCTTTCACTATCCTTTTTATTCAAGAACTCCTTTAATGTTATGCCTTTCAACTGCCATTTGATCATATTGGGATACATTATTAAATATTCCCATAATATTCATTATATATTGAAATTATTATACGAATCTTTATCTACCTTACATGAACCAGTATGTATACTCGTTACCATGCCAAAATTTAGTAAGGGATCCTCACCTTCTCTTCTTTATTCGGGTTTCATTATTATATTATGCCTTATATTTCCAAATAAAAATGTTGGGATATGTATTTACTTGTCCCAATAACATCCCATTTCATTTAAAAATTCTGAGAGACCCCTTTCTCTCACATTAACCAATTTTATGAATTTTTTAACTGAGGATGTTTTTCTTCTGAAATTTCACTATGATTTTCCATGCCAAAATCAATTTTGCAGTGAATACCATACCCATTTCCATTCAAGGGTGTTAAAATTAACTAACTTATACTTATTTGAAAAGGGAAATACATGTATTTATTTCAAAATCTTTCATCATGGAATAAGATATGATGACAAATGATTACATGTTGTATGATCTATGTGGAAAAATTAAGAATGATAATGAAATAAAAGTAACAGGTGTGCCCAAAATTATATTTTTCTTCAATGCATTGGGTATTATTTTGTCACATGAGATTTCATGTTAGGATAGGGAGTGAACCTGATTCCTTTATGGGACTATTTCTATCATGATATCTTGGCAGTTATACTTGACCTATATTTATGATATAGTGTTTCAAGTTGTTTTCACATTTCTCATGTTGCCTTTATGTTATCATGATATATCACGCCTCATTGTACAAGTTTATTATTATCACACTTTTTATTAACCATTGATATTCTAATTGTATAAAATTAATTATTATCTTCATATTATTCTATTTTTATTCCCTTATGGGACCATAGAGATCATCCCTCTCTCATATATATCCCCAATATATCCTATATATATTTAAGTGCGAGCATGTTAAGGAAGTTTTCAATAAATATGATGTCTTTCTAGTTTTAAATTGTTATGTAATTTACCTAATTAACAAATATAATTGACTTATAGATCTTATGGGTTCTATTAAGTGTGATATTATGTAATAAATCAAGAATTAATGTGTAATAAAGTGTTGGATTGTTATAGATGGTATTATAGGAAAGGTTTATTTATTTTCTTGGATTAAGATTATAAAACTATATTAAAAGTCATAGGTATAAGACTAAGTATATGAGAATATCCCTAAATTTTGGTAAGTATATAGTAATTGGTTTATTAATAAAATACATTCATGTTTAGATACTATAAGTGGACATGGTTATGCAACAGATGTACCTAGGGGTAACAACTTCGATAAGTTGTTTCGGGCCGAACACTACATTACATGGTACATGAAAAATGGCCTTACTATGAACCTAGTTTGATACTCTCAGAGGATATTCTTTTGTAAATTCATAGTCTCATTAAGAATCATTACTAATATAACAAAACAAATCATTAGATTATATGTTATTAAATATATCATGGATAACATATATTGAATCCTATAAATTCATACATTAATAAAATACATTTTATTTATTCGTTATCCCTTTAATGTTATTGTATTCCCATTTATGTGTTTAATAGTTTAAAATTACTCATCCTTAATTTTACCTTAATTCTAGTCAATTGCTGGAAATTGGGAGAACCCGGTCAATATCCAAAATATTGGGAAATTCATTTCATGTATTAATTATTTAATTTAGAAATAGATTAAAAAATAAAGGAGGAAGATCACAAACAACTATTCTCTCTCTTCCTAGAGAACTGCTTGGAAGGATTATCCTAAAGTCATTCTTAGATTAATTTGAAACATTCTCCAATATCCAAGTTATATGAAAAAAATTCAATCCATCCAATATATCTACCATCGCCCAATTCTTTCACGAATCATGTATCATATTTTGGATAATCTTATACTCTCAACTTTCTTACCATATTAATCGTGGGAAGTACCATCAGGTTCTTTTCATATTCTTCTATTTATTTCAGATAATCGAAGCACTAAATGATTTCTAGGATGATACGGAAGAGGGTTACCTCTAAGAATCCTATATGTATCTAATTATAAATTTTTTCTTTGGGTAAATATCAAAATTTATTTACCAAAACCCTATTTTGAAATATTTGAAGACAAATTAGTAAGACTGTTTTATAAGAAACAAGTTGAATAAGATATTTCAAAATTATATATTAAAAATACTTTTTCAATGATTTATCGATGCTTCCCTAGATATAATCATATATTCATGATGTTTATTTGGATAAAAGAAAAAAATTGTTTTGAAAATATCTCAAGGTATCATTGTGTCACATGAAACCTCTCTCCTTGAAGGTAATTCCAACCAAAAAAACAGAAGACCTCATTAAAGGGATGGAGAGCCTAAAAATGAATCTTGAAAAGTGATCTTTATGGGTTTATCATGTATAAAAAACTAAATTTCAAGGGTTAATTTTATTTAAGGGGGGAGTAATGTAACTCTCCAAGTTTTTAAAAGAGAAAAATATGTTCGATAGTGTATGTGATACCCAACACCAAACCAAAATAAACAATGATCGTTTAAATAGAATTGTTTTAACAATTCTATTAAATATGAGGATATGAGCAGGGATAACTAATTTATGATATATATATTTTCCCTAAATATATTGATAAATTCTTAGTAAATAATCAATCAATTTCTGGTAATTCCCCTTTGTTCTTTAAAATATGTTTTCATTGAAAAATGATTTTTAATTATTTTTATGAAAAAATATTATAATAATTATATAGAACATTTAGAATTTTTTTATAAATCTAACCCCATTTTTTATATCATTATATCAAAATTAACTTAAGGTGATTTTTTTTTTGATTTTTTAGAAAATATATTTTTTTAGTGAATAGTGAAAAATAACATTTTTATGTTAAATTTTCAATTATTTTGATAAATTAAGTATATTAAATTTAAAATTTAATTTGAAATTTTATTTCAAGGTAAATTAATTATTATTTACTAATATTTTATTAAATTAATTACATTTAAATCATCTTAATACTAAATTTTAGTATAAGTTTATTTTTAGGATTAAAAACGCATTTTTCTGAAATTTTTTTTAAATGCATAATGTATCTCCATTTTAATTAATTAAAATAACACCTAATGGGAAATTATATAAATTAAATTTTTATATTATATATTTATATTTATAAATTGAAAGTAATATAATTAATATTACTAATTATATAGTTAAATTAAAATCATCATTTCCTTAAAAAATATATTTTTCAAAAAACATCATTTCATCATGGCTGCAGGTTTTATATTAAATTAAATTATTCCAACTCTGTGGATTTATTTTGATAAAATGGATTCAATATCTGGAATCATCATAATTAATATTAGTTAATAAGTTCAACTAAATTTTCATAAAATATGAATAACAAATAAAGTAAATATTAATTACCATGATAAAAGGAAAATAGATTAATTAAGGGTAAAAAAATTAAAAAAAATTGTGGAAAAAGTGACCCTAATATTTATATTTATTTTTCATTAAAATTAGGATTATATTTATTCATTATTTTTTACATTATAAATTATTAAGTAATTAGTTTGATAAGAATTATATTTTGATACCATAAAACAAAAAATATATTTTTGGGTAACATTAAAATTAAATTAATGAATTTAAAAAGATTAATTAATGGATTTTTGAAATAAATATTATTTTAATTAAATAATTTTATTAAATAATTTTTATTAAATACAGTTGATCATATAATTTTTATGAATTCAAATGTATTTTTTATAAGGGTTTAAATATTATTATTATAAAAGCCTATCATTTCTCAATAAGTATAAATTATTATTTTAAATGAGAAAAATTAAATTATCAAAAAATTATTTACATTAAACTTATATTTTTTTCATCTGAATTTCAAATTTATTAAATGGTGAAATTTTCATAATTTTCTGAGACAGTCGGATTTTCATGTAAAAATTAAATACTGTAAAAATATATGGTGTGTATTGTAACATCATAATGGCCCAAAAGTGATGTAATAAATACTATAAAGTCTATCCAAAACCAAATATGTGTTTTAAATTTAAAATAATATGATTTTATGTTTATTTTACTAATTTTATAAAGCATTTATGAATCCTCCAAAACCATTAATATTTTTTAAGGTTTTAAAATCATTTATTTAAGTGTATGACTCACTTCCACATAACCAAGTGTATTATATTATTAATTTCATCCCTTTTCCTTATAAATTAATGAAAAACACTCCCATTTTGTAGAAACCATTGGAAAACCATGTGAAGGTTTTTGGTTTTGGTTATTTTATTATATAGAGTCCAAAACCTAATTTTGAGAAATATTAAAGAAATCCTCATTCATTTTCTATTTAAACCAACCTAAGATCCCATTTACCATCACAAAAAATCATCGGTTAACATACTTAATCTTCCCTAACCTCTCAATAGTCCTCCCAAGGTTCCCCCAATCTCTTAATATTCTCATCCTAAGCATTTTGAGTCACATAGTCAAGTAAAGGATCTTTCACTCCCCCTTTTATTCAAGAACCTATTTAATGTTATGCATTTCAATTACCATTTATTCTTATGGGTATATGTTATTAAATATCCCCTTACTATCCATTATATATATAAATTATGGTATAACCCTTTATCTCTCATTTAATCCCTTACATGAACCTTTATGTACACTCGTTACCATATTGAAATTTAGTAAGGGATTCTCATATTCTATTCTTTATTCAAGTTTTCTTATTATATTATGCCTTTTATTTCCAAATAATAAAGTGGGATATGTCTTTACATGTACCTATTACTTCCCATTTAATGTAAACATGATGATATATTCCTTTATCTCTCATCAAACCATTTTATGAATTTTCACGTGATGCCATTATGTTGCCAACATTTCACCATGATTTTCCATGCCAAAAGAATTGTGTATTGAATACCATTCCCATTTCCATTTAAAGGTGTTCAACATTATACACTTATACTTGTTTTAATTGGGACTTAAATATATGTATTTTATAATATGTGATTTTGGAATAAAATATGATTCTTAATGAATCTATGTTAGATAATCCGTGTGGTACACTTGAGAATGAAAATGAAATGAAAGTGATGGGTGCACCTAAAATTATATAGCACTCCAATGCTTTGGGTAACAGTTAGTATCATGATATGTCAAGATGAGATATGGAGTGAACCTGATTCATTTATAGGAATTTTTTTATCATGATTTTTTGGCTGTTATCTATGACCAATGATTATAATGTAGTGTTTTATGTTTTTGTCACATTTCTCATGTTTCCTTTATGTTATCATGTTATATCATGACTCATTGTTCATGTTTATGATTACACTCGTTTTATGACCCATTGATATTCCTATTTTCTAACATTAATTATTATCTTCATGTTATTCCATGTTTATTCCCTTACTGGTCCTTATATCTCTCTCATTTCTTATGTATGTCTAGAGGTTATCCCATGCATTTTTTAGTGCAATCATGTTAAGGAAGTTTTCAATAAAGATGATGTATTTCCTATTTTAAATTGTTATGTAATGTACTGAATTCTAAAAGAAACTAGACATACTGATATTCAAGGTTCTATTAAGTTTAATAGTATTTAATTTATCAAGAATTAATGTGTAATAAAGATAAGGGTTGTTATAATTTTATTTCAAGTCAATAGTTTTATTCACATTATATAACAGAATGAATAATTATCCACAAGAGTGATCGGACCTTGGAACCATGAAATAATAACCGTAAAAAATGAAATTAAACCATATATCTCTTTGAAATGGATGTAAATAAAAATATATGTGGAAAATGTTTTGAATTAAGTAATTAATGAAGTTAATATGATTATTCAAGATGATAAGGGTAATTGTAGAATGATTCTGGAACGTAACACAATAGATCTTAATGAACCTCCCTATTTTTTTAATTTCTCTATATTTACCCCACTTTATCTATATATTTTTATTAAATTTTCTTCTTTATTGAATATTTTTGTTCCAAACACATATATGTATTTCAATTCACCTTTATTCGATTAGTATATACACGTTTTGAAGGTTCCCTAATCAATTTCATTCGTTAAGAAAATCCAATTAAAGGGAATTTATCTATCTATTACCCCATTTCAATTACCACACCATAAAATGTTTTAAACCATCCTAGGTTCACGAGTTTTACCATTTTATTATGGAAAACCAATTTTAGTTAATTTATGGTTTTATGTATATTAATATTCTCTTTTCCTATTTAAATAATCTTTACCCTTTTCCCTAAACCCCACTTAATATGTATATTTCCAATGTTACCTATCCACTCAATTTTACATCTCCACTATGCTTTGGACAACATTTTTCATAAACCATGATTATTTATCATATATGAAATTTCAAGAATATTTTAATCCTTAATTTCATAGAATCCATTATGATATTCCATTCGATTATGCTATAAGATATGATTGTGTAACCCATCTCTTTCCATGGGTAATATTTATGTTTATACATTATGTTTGATTCTATATGAAGAGCACATATACATGTACATGTTATAATAGGTGTTCCCATACACCACTCTAATGCATTGGGTAATTTTTAGGTCCCATGATATGATATGTTTGGGATTAGGGAGTAGACCTAATCCATGACGGGACATTGTCCACCATGTGAGGCTGTGTTAGCAGTTAGCCTTGACTTATTCATATGTCATGTTATATGTTGCTTACACATTTTTATGTTACAATGATATTATTATTCCATGTTCTTTATTGTATGATACCATATGATTATTAATGATCTGTTTCATTTATTATGTCATGTTATTCCTTTTGACTCATATGATTCATTATCATGTTTATTCACTTACTAGGATTTCTAGCACACCCATTTTGTATATGTGTTTACCTAGGTCATTGTAACACCCGAGAATTTTATGAGAAATATTTTGTTTTTATGTTATATAAATCATCAAAGTAATCTTTCACTACATGAAATCGCGGCCTTCCTCGATAGCGTGTGTAATACACAATACCGAGTTCCACTAAACAACGATAAATTATTATAATATTATAAACTAGCCGTTATGAATAGTATTAACTGAATTTTAAATTTTACAACATTATTATTCATCTTACACAATTTCTAGAACATGGTAAGAGAACAAAATAATTTTTTTTGGGTAAAATAAGTATTTATCAAAAAATAGAGTTTTGCCGCCTTTTGATGGCGCACCCACAATAGTAAAAATACGCAAATTTTTAATTAAAAACAAATTTTTTCATTGAGATAATTTATATGGTTAAATTATAATATTGAATGGTTTTAAAGTATATATAGAATATAGTTTTACCATTTAATATAATGTATGTCATTAGCATTAATTTCATATTGAATTCATAGGTAAAACATTTCAATCTTTGGCAATATTTTAACTTCTAAAACCCATTTTCTTAACAACGGGATTTATTTTAAATTAATTACTGCAACTTATATGTTTTGAATTTTGAAAAATGGATTCCATATTCAGAATCAGTGCGTCCAAATTATGTTAATCGGTTGATTTTTATTTTTGGACATTATGAATAGTAACTACGATAAGTTTTATTTACCATAGTTAAAGGTAAATCGGGTAATTAAGGGTAAATATAAGATTATAAAATTACCTTAACACCTTTCAAAATCCTATTGGATGACTAAAAGTAGACCCATATCACCTAATGGTCGGATTAGATTCATTTAATAGACTTTTTTCTATGAAAATAATTTAATTATTATTAAAACCAAAGAATGTGACAACATGTCACTTTCTTAAATCTTATAAGTATAATAATTTTAATTTGGTGATAAACATAATAAAACTTCGAACATGAATAGTCTCCAGAAATATAATACAATTATCTACATCATAGGAATTTATTTAGTATTTTATGGATTAAATAAGTATCATTAATTATGACACAATAGTGATGTTGAAATTATTTTATTAATTAAAATATCAAGTAAATGGTTTTAAAAATATTAAAATAATTATTATATGCACAGTTTAATGTTCTCCACTAATTTTATAGATACATATGACATTTTGGTAATCTATTAAAGCTTTTAGTTCGAACATATCCTCTGTATATATATTTTTTAAATTCAAATTAATGAATAGTGTCAAAATTGACACTATTGTTATTTTATAAAAATAACATATTATAAAATTGTTTAAAAATCACAAAAATATTTAAAAATTTTAAATTAAAATTTATATAGTCTAAAATGTCATAAATTGTCAAATTATGGAAAATTCACAACACATATGTAATTATTAATAATAATTTAAAATTTAGAATATTATTACCACAAATAAAATTAAATTAATAAATAATGAAAAATCAAGTTGATAATGTTTAAAATAAATTCATACCATGTCTAAATTTTATTGGTTGATGAGATACAACCCTATCTCATCTAAGCTTTGGATATTAGTCATTTTAAAAGTTTTTAAGTGGGGATGGGATTTAATATAAACTAATATTTCTTATATTTCCAAAGGTGCCCCTCTCCTCCCTTATAAAAGGGCACCTCCTCCCTCTCCTCCTCACACCAATTTGAGCCTTCAAGCTCGGAAAAACCCTACCCATTTCACTTCCCCACTTCCCTAGAATCATCCTAGTGATTCTGGTCTTCTTCAAAGACCAACACTAGTGCCCTAAGATGAGGTTAAGAAGAGGCGCATCAAAAAGAGGTAATATCCATTACCGATCCTTTCCAAATTCTTTCTTCTTCAAATTCTTCTTCTTTAGTTGTTTCATTATTAAGTAATAACATCAGTATCACTCGTATACTTATATGTTATTATATGTATGAAACAACCCTATTTCAACATCTATCCATCCTACGGAAAACGAAATCACCACGCGTGCGTACGTACGGAATACCGTCTCCACGCCGTGGTGTAATCTATTTTTCCCCACCACCTTACTTGGATGGGTATAATGGTGTAAATAATTACTATATATGATTATTTTAAAGTGATATTTATTCTGAAATAGTATACATACACTCCAATACAATTCCACGATCATGGGAACGATATCATCGCTCGTGCGTACGTACGGAATACCATCTCCACAATGTGATGCAATTCGTTCTACATGATCTTAATTGCATAATGATTATATAAATGAATTTAATGAATAAATATGATATATAGTACATTAATACCATTCTGGAAATGATGTATCTATAACCTAAAGAGAATAATAAGAATTTATTCGACAAAACACGCATAAGAACAAAAAGTTATAAACACCCGAATAACAAGTAGCAATGAAATATTACTACTAAGAAGATAAGAATATGACCATATATGATATCATGACAATAATTATGATTCTGGAATAAGTAAAAAACATTATTTAAATCATTATATAGGAGGTTCAGACACTTACGAGGCAAATCGGACCTAAGGTAAGGGAAAATATCACAATCTCATTTTTATCCAAGATTGTTTATACTTTGGTATTTACTGGGGTGTATTTTATCATCCACATCCATGTTTCATCAATATGTAATATTATTTCCATCCACCTAAAGTTTTTTAAATCCATTTTTACCCTTTGGTGAGTTTTAGTAAAAGATATGAACGGAATCTTTTGTCGTTTTTCATACGAGGTACTTTTTGACTTTTCCGACAAAAGTACGAGAAGAATGTTTTTTTAACTTATACGACATGAATGGATTTTTAAAACATTTTTTTGCAAGAAGAATCCTTTACAAATTTTCAATTTTATTTTTAATCCACTTATTTTAGTTTAGAATTGTAAGACATATTAAGAAAGGAAAAGTGTTTTTGAAGTAGAAAGGATATTTTCCTCAAGAATGGAGTTCAAGTGTTTTATCAAAATTATTTTCCATCTAAGATAATAAAGGATTATGTTTTTATCCCTATTATTACATTGATTTGATTATGTTGTGGTGGAATTATTTATATTAATTCCTTTATCTTATATGAATTTTTTTATGATGTCACAATGTTTAAGATTCCCATTTTTATTACATGGGTTATGCTATGATGTATGGTTTATGATTTTGTGGCACACATAAGAATGGTATCATTAGGAGATCGGTGGGACCTATATCTCCCTCTAATGCATTGGGTAAAGATTTTATATCTCATGAGATCGACATGGCAAGAACTGCAGGTTATACCGGTTCAGTGAAACAGGACTGAAACAAGGAGTGAACTCGGTTCAGAAATGGACCTTGTCCACTAAGATAGTCTTGGAAATGAGTCTTGACTAATAATAAATGATTCTCTACGATTATGTGTGTATGCCACAAAGTTTCATGTTTTAAGTTATGATTATTGGGATTTCATTCCACTACTATGATTTATCCCATGTTATGAAATTATGATCTCTTTTGCAGGTTAAGATTTCCAAAATGTTATGTTCTTATGAATATGATGTGATTGATATTTCTTTTGTTTACCCTTACTGAGCCTTTGAGCTCACCCTTTTGTATGTTTTCTTTCCCCAGGTCAGGAAGGATCTTATTAAGTAAGATATGCCAAAAGGGACTATAGATATGATGAAATAAATGGGAGACAATGTAGATGCTTTATGAACCAGTTGTTTATGTTTCCCAGTTTCTAAAGACACTATACCTATATAGTCCTTTCATGGTTTGGTTATATGTTGTAATAACTATGCTTCAATTTTGAAGTAATAACAATGTATGTAAAGTATGGGTCGTTATAGTTGGTATCCGAGGGAGGTTATAGCCAACCTTTGGAAACTAGGATGTGAAAGACTTACTAAGAATCCTAAGGATAAGTCTAAGCATAGAACCCAATCTTAGTGTTTTAGAAATGGCCATGAACAACCTATGATAAGACCTTAAGTCTGAAATTTTATTCTTGATTATGTGGTTTTTATATTATAATTAGTGTTGCTCACACTATTATTCTTGGTTTTAGTCAATGGTTGGAACCCGAAGGAACCGTGTTAATGCGGAATGCGATGGGCAATGCAATGATTGTCCCCCTGAGCAACCAAACGTTATGGGATCTGGAATGAAAAATCTTGTAGCCATGCTCACACAACTTTCTCAAGCTATGAATCATGCAGGACTTCCAAACGATCAAAGGAAGGAGCAACATTATGTTAAATACTTCATGAGGCAGCGTCAACCTTCATTCAGTGGGTCTACTGGTCCATTAATTACTGAACAATGGATTATTACTACTGAAAAGATATTTTCAGTTCTTCAATGTTCTGAACATGATAAATTTATCTTATCAGTGTATCTTTTGGAAGGTGATGTTGATCAATGGTGGAATCTTATCAAGAATACGAGGAAAATAGATGAAATTGAGTCCATGGAATGGGACGAGTTCAAGAACTTATTTTTCAATAAGTACTTCCCTCGTATTCTCCGAACAAAGATGGAGAAAGAGTTTCTTGAACTAAAGCAAAAGGATGATGAATCTGTTGGTACCTATAAAGAAAATTTTACAAGACTTTCAAGGTATGCTTCTGGTATTATTATCCAACCATAGAGTAAGATCGATCGATTCTTTAGTGGCTTAAAACCAAGTCTTTGAAGGGCGTTAGCCATAAGGGACTTCAATAGCTACGAGGAAATCGTTCGATGTGCTCTCAAAGTCGATATGGAGATTAGAGTAACCCATCAGTCATATGGGTTTGATAAGAAGAGTAAAATGGAATTCAAAGGAAAATCTGAAGAGCACACTGAAAAGAAGATGAGCTTTCCCTTATGCTCAAAGTGTGGAAAGAAACATGGAGTGAGTTATCTTAAAGGGACAAGTAAATGTTTCAAATGTGTAAAGCAAGGTCATCGGGAATTTGAATGCTGCAATAATGGGAAGAAGATGTCTAATGATACAAACAAAGGAAGGGACACACAGAATGAACCTATTACACTTCAATGTTTCAAGTGCAAGGATATGGGGTATTATACCAATCAATGCCCAAATCCAAGGGTTGATGATGATGGTCGACGTCAACAAACTCTTAAGGATAAAGACAAAGGAAAGTCACATGCAATTTCTATCAGTGGTGTGAAGTACGATAACGATGTGGTGAAAGGTACACTTACCATCCACTCTGAAGCAGAAAATGTTTTATTTGATTCTGGATCCACCCACTCCTTTATTTATGAAGAATTTTCTAAGGATATCACCGTATTACCTCAACAATTAGATGTTGAGTTAGCTGTGACAACCCCTAATGGCACAACAGTCGCATCAAAAGTTTATAATTCTTCTCCGATTGAAGTTTGTGGGAAAGTGCTTCCTGAAAATCTTGTGATCCTTCCTATAGTGGAATTTGATGTGATTATTGGCATGGATTGGATTTCTTTATATGGAGCTCATATCAATTGGCAAAGAAGGGAATTCACACTAGTAGAAAAACGGTTTTTAACGTCGGTTTTTTTTTATTTTGGACGTCGGTTTTTAACCGACGTCGAAGTCACCGACGTTAAAAATATGAATTTTTACGTCGGTTTTTGTAAACCGACGCGAAAAATGAATAACATTCGTTTTTTGGCGTCGGTTTTGTAAAAAACCGATGCCAAAAAAAATAATTCATATAATTTTTCGCGTCGGTTTTCATAAAAACCGACGCGAAAAATTTAAAAAAGTAGTTTTGGTGTCGGTTATTTAAAAAAACCGACGCCATAAATGAAAAAGAAAATATTTTTCGCGTCGGTTTTTATAAAAACCGACGCCAAAAAAAATAATTCATATAATTTTTCGCGTCGGTTTTCATAAAAACCGACGCGAAAAATTTAAAAAAGTAGTTTTGGCGTCGGTTATTTAAAAAAACCGACGCCATAAATGAAAAAAAAATATTTTTCACGTCGGTTTTTATAAAAACCGACGTCCAAAAAATAATTCATATAATTTTTCGCGTCGGTTTTCATAAAAACCGACGCGAAAAATTATAAAAAGTAGTTTTGGCGTCGGTTATTTAAAAAAACCGACACCATAAATGAAAAAAAAAATATTTTTCGCGTCGGTTTTTATAAAAACCGACGCCAAAAATCAAAATTTTTTTTTCTAGGTTTTAGATCATTTCCTAAGCTTCGATTTGACAGGCTGTGGACCTAAAACGGAGTTACGGTTCAAAAGTTATCGCCGTTACAAGTTGAACCTATCAAAGTTTTGATTGATACAACTCGTTTCAAAGAAAACATGATAAACATAAATTAAAATCATATACACCAAATGTAATAAAATAATCATAATACATCAAACATATTTCAATGGTTTTAGGGGCTTCCATCGAAATGATATGTTTTTTATTATCATATAACTTGTATTTAGAAATGAGAATGAATCATCATTATAAGAAATCCAATCGAGTTGTTTAGAAATGAAGGATAATAATAATAAAGAAAACGAATGAATAGAATATGTACCAATTAATGATTGAAGTCGCATTGAAATCGTGATTGAATCGAAGATGTTGAAAATGATGAAAGAAGGAGAAACTGGATATATATATAGTAGACGAAAATATTTTCAATTGTGTTTTACGAAAATGTTGGCGGGATTTTAAAAAGTTAAACGCGCGTTGTGAAAAAAATTGAAATTTTGATCCCGCGTTACTCTTTGGCGTCGGTTTTGTTTGAAACCGACGCAAAATAGTATTTAAATTGGTCTTTTGGCGTCGGTTTTTTAGAAAATCGATGCAAAAAATGTCAATCAATATCCTTTTTGGCGTCGGTTCATAAAAAAACCGACGCAAAAAATGAAAAAAATATTTGGCGTCGGTGTTTATGAAAAACGACCCCATAAAAGTTTTAAGAAAAAATCTTTGGCGTCAGTGTTTTAATAAACCAATGCTAAAAATTTAAAAAAAAACTACATTTCGCGTCGGTTTTTTTAAAAACCGACGCCAAAAACAAAAAATAATTTTTTTGGCGTCGGTTTTTAAAAAAACCGACGTGAAAAGTTAAATTATATTTTTGGCGTCGGGTTTTATGAAAACCGACGCCAAAAATGACAAAAAAAATTACATTGTTTTAGATAATTCTCTAAGCTTTGATTTGACTGGTCGTGGAGCAAAAACGGAGTTACGGATTAAAAGTTATGGATGTCGGAAGTTGACCTTCTCTAAAAGAAGTCTTAAGGAAGTTCAACTTTCAAAAGCCATAACTTTTAATCCGTAACTCCATTTTTCCTCCACGAACAGTCAAATCAAAGATTAGAGAATTATCTAAAACAATATATTTTTTTTTTAAAATTTTTGGCGTCGGTTTTTTTAAAAACCGACGCCAAAAACAAAAAATAATTTTTTTGGCGTCGGTTTTTATGAAAACCGACGCCAAAAATGACAAAAAAAAATTACATTGTTTTAGATAATTCTCTAAGATTTGATTTGATTGGTCGTGGAGCAAAAACGGAGTTACGGATTAAAAGTTATGGATGTCGGAAGTTGACCTTCTCTAAAAGAAGTCTTAAGGAAGTTCAACTTTCAAAGGCCATAACTTTTAATCCGTAACTCCGTTTTTGCTCCACGACCGGTCAAATCAAAGATTAGAGAATTATCTAAAACAATATAATTTTTTTTTTAAAATTTTTGGCGTCGGTTTTGATAAAAATTGACGCGAAAAATATTTTTTTTTCATTTATGGCGTCGGTTTTTTTAAAAACCGACGCCAAAAACAAAAAATAATTTTTTTGGCGTAGGTTTTTATGAAAACCGACGCCAAAAATGACAATAAAAAATTACATTGTTTTAGATAATTCTCTAAGCTTTGATTTGACTGGTCGTGGAGCAAAAACGGAGTTACGGATTAAAAGTTATGGATGTCGGAAGTTGACCTTCTCTAAAAGAAGTCTTAAGGAAGTTCAACTTTCAAAGGCCATAACTTTTAATCCGTAACTCCGTTTTTGCTCCACGACCAGTCAAATAAAAGATTAGAGAATTATCTAAAACAATATAATATTTTTTAAAAAAATTTTGGCGTCGGGTTTCATAAAAACCGACGCCAAAAATATATTTTAACTTTTCGCGTCGGTTTGTAAAAAAACCGACGCGAAAAGTAGTTTTTTTTAAATTTTTAGCGTCGGTTTGTTAAAAAACCGACGCCAAAGAATTTTATTTAAAACATTTATGGCTTCGGTTTTCATAGAAACCGACGCCAAAATATATATTTTTTAGTTTTTTGCGTCGGTTTTTTTAAGAACCGACGCCAAAACAATTTTTTTTCCTTTTTGGCGTCGGTTTTTTTAAAAACCGACGCCAAAAAGTCACCGTAAAAATTATTGACGTCGGTTTATAAGAAACCGACGTCAAACTAGCGACGTTAAAAATCATTTTTCTACTAGTGTCACATTTCATATTCCAGATCAATCTATGATCGTCTATCGATGCAAGGATAAACATAACCTTCCAGTGGAAATTTCTTCCATCTTATGGGTCTTGATTCCACTTAATGAAGGTTATTTATCTCAAATGGTTGGTGTGAAACTCACAATTAAAAATATGCCCATTGTACGGGAGTTTGATGATGTATTTCCATAGGAATTGTCGGGTCTTCCACCAAATCATGAAGTTGAGTTTTCAATAGAACTCGTACCGGGTGCTTTGCCTATTTCAAAGACACCTTATAGAATGACCCCAACTGAGTTGCAGGAATTGAAGAAGCAACTCCAAAAGAATCTTGAAAAAGGATTCATACGCCCTAGTGTGTCACCTTGGGGAGCACCTGTTCTGTTTGTTAAGAAGAAAGATGGATCAATGAGACTCTGCATTTATTATCGAGAACTTAACAAGATCATTATCAAAAACAAATATCCTCTCCCACGCATTGATGACTTATTTGACCAACTACGAGGAGCTAAATACTTTTCCAAGATTGATCTTCGTTCAAGGTATCACCAATTAAGGGTCAAAAGGGAGGATATACCAAAGACGGCTTTCTGTACAAGGTATGGACACTATGAATTTATAGTGATGCCATTTGGACTTACTAATGCCCCTGCTATCTTCATGGATCTGATGAATAGAGTCTTTAGAGACTATCTTGGTCAGTTTTTGGTAGTCTTTATAGATGATATTCTTGTATATTCAAAGAGCAAGGAAGAACACGAAGATCACTTGAGAATTATATTGAAGACCCTGAGAAAGGAGAAGATTTATGCCAAATTTAGCATGTGTTAATTTTGGCTTCAAAGAGTTTCATTTTTGGGTCACATAATCTCAAAAGAAGGGATATCTGTTGATCCAGCAAAAACAGAGGTTATCGAAAGATGGTCGAGACCAACAACAGTAACTGAGATCCGAAGTTTTCTTGGTTAGGATGGATATTATCGACGTTTTGTGAAAGATTTTTCACGATTATCTAATCCACTCACCAAGTTGACTCGGAAAGGATTTAAGTTTGTCTGGATGGAGGAATGTGAAGAGAATTTCAATGATTTGAAAATAAGGTTATCCAGTGCACTTGTGCTCACACTACCTTGTAGTGGAGAAAGGTTTGTGATCTACAGTGATGCATCCAAGAAGGGACTGGGATGTGTTCTCATGCAAAATGATATGGTGATATCTTATGCCTCACGACAGTTGAAAATCAATGAGAAAATTTACCCAACTCATTATTTGGAGTTAGTTGCGGTAATATTTGCATTAAAGATTTGGAGGCATTACCTTTGTGGTGAAAGGTGTGATATTTATACTGATCATAAAAGTTGAAAGTATATTTTCACACAAAAGGAGTTGAATATGCGCCAAAGAAGATGGTTGGAGCTGATTAAGTATTACAACTTCTCAATTCATTACCACCCGAGGAAAACAAACAAGGTGGCAGATGCATTAAGTCGACAAGACCATGCCAGTTTATCCATGATGAGGATCAAAAAAGATCCAATATTTATGGATTTATAAAGGATGGATCTTGGAATTATAATAGAAGGGGGAAAATCGTATCTTTCTCAAAAAAATGTTCAACCATCTATACATGTGAATATTAAAGAGGCACAGAAAGAAGATGCCGAGTTACAATAGAAGGTGAGAAATGTTCCTGAATTCAACCTTGATTGTGATGTGATAATAAAGTCCAGGAATCGGGTTTGTGTTCCTCCCATCCCAGAATTAAAGAAGGATCTGATAGATGAGGCTCATAGTTATTCATTCTCTATTCATCCTAGAAGCATGAAGATGTATAAGGACCAGAAATAGTACTTCTGGTGGGATGGCATGAAAAGAGATGTTGCTGAATATGTCTCTTGATGCTTGGTTTGTCATCAAGTTAAAGCTGAGAGACAGAAGTCTAAGGGGATGTTACAACCATTACCCATACCCGAATGGAAATGGGAAAACATCACTATGGACTTTGTCACGGGACTTCCTAAAACATCCAAAGGCAATAATGATATCTGGGTCATAGTTGATCGTCTTACAAAGTCTGCACACTTCATCGCTATTAGAGAGGATTTCTCTCTATATCATCTTTCCGGGATATTTGTAAACGAAGTGGTAAGATTCCATGGAGTACCACTTTCTATTATATCTGATCGGGATCCGAGGTTTACCTCAATGTTCTGGAGAAGTCTTCAGTATACTCTGGATACAGAGTTGAGTTTTAGCACTGCTTATCATCCTCAGATAGACAATCAGTCTGAGATAACAATTCAAACTCTAGAAGATATGTTGAGAGCTTGCTCTATGGATTTAAAAGGTGGTTGTGATCAAGACCTACCTTTGGTGGAATTTTCTTATAATAATAGCTTTCACTCCAGTATTCAGATGGCTCCTTATGAAGATCTCTATGGAAAGAAATGCAGGACTCCAACTTGCTGGGATGAAGTTGGGGAAAGAAAACTATTAGGACCTGATATTGTTGATGAGATGGCAGAAAAGGTCCGATCTATTCAACAACACATAAGAGCAGCTCAGAGTCGACAGAAAAGTTATGTTGACAACCGAAGAAAAGACCTAGAGTTTGAAGTGGGTGATAAAGTGTTCTTACGAATATATCCCTGGAAGAGGGTCATGAGATTTGGAAAGAAGGGGAAGTTGAGCCCTAGATATATCGGTCCTTTCGAAATAATGGATCGTGTTGGGAAGGTAGCTTACCGATTGGCGCTTTCACTGAATCTCTCTCAATTTCACGATGTGTTCCATATATCTCTCCTGAGAAAGTACATACCTGATCCTTCACATGTACTCTGCTCAGAAGTTGTACCACTGGAGCAAGATCTTTCTTATGAAGAACAACTGATAGAGATTCTGTATCGTAGCGAAAAAGTCCTATGAAACAATACCACTCGCTTGGTGAAAGTTTTATGGAGGAACCACCAATTAGAAGAAGCTACATGGGAGCTTGAGGATATGATGAGGGAGAGGTATCCTCATCTGTTTGTTACAAAGTGAAGAATTTCGAGGGCAAAATTCATTTTAAGGGGGGTAGAATGTAACACCTGAGACTTTTATGAGAAATATTTTGTTTTTATGTTATATAAATCATCAAAGGAATCTTTCACTACACGCAATCGCGGCCTTCCTCGATAGCGTGTGTAGTACGCAATACCGAGTTCCACTAAACAACGATAAATTATTATAATATTATAAACTAACCGTTATGAATATTATTAACTGAATTTTAAATTTTACAACATATGTTTCATCTTACACATATTCTAGAACATGGTTAGAGAAAAAAATAAATTTTTTTGGGTAAAATAAGTATTTATCAAAAAATGCAGTTTTGCCGCCTTTTGAGGACGCACCCACATTAAATCTAGTTTTTAACACATTTATAAGTTAAATTTGACAAAATAAAATTCTTCTTTTGAATCACGATATAAAAATTAACTTTGGATAAATTTTGGATATTTTTCTGAAAACTTTCATATTTTGATGAATAGTAAAAATACGCTAATTTTTAATTAAAAACAACTTTTTTCATTGAGAAAATTTATATGGTTAAATTATAATATTTAATGGGTTTTAAGTATAGATAGAATATATTTTTACCATTTAATATAATGTATTTCATTAGCATTAACTTCACATTGAATTCATAGGTAAAAACATTTCAATCTTTGGCAATGTTTTAACTTCTAAAACCCATTTTCTTAACAACGGGATTTATTTTAAATTAATTACTGCAACTTATATGTTTTGAATTTTGAAAAATGGATTCCATATTCAGAATTAGTGGGTCCAAATTATGTTAATAGGCTACTTTTTATTTTTGGGCATTATGAATAGTTCTACGGTAAATTTTATTTACCATAGTTAAAGGTAAATCGGGTAATTAAGGGTAAATATAAGATTATACAATTACCCTAACACCTACCAAAATCCTATTGGATGACTAAAAGTCGACCCATATCACCTAAGGGTCGGATTAGATTCATTTAATAGATTTTTGTCTATGAAAATAATTTAATTATTATTAAAACCAAAGAATGTGACAACATGTCACTTTCTTAAATCTTATAAGTATAATAATTTTACTTTGGTGATAAACTTAATGATACTTCGAACATGAATAGTATCCAAAAATCTAATACGATTATCTACATCATAGGAATTTATTTATAATTTTTAGGTATTAAATAATTATCATTAATTATGACACAATAGTGATGTTGAAATTATTTTATTAATTAAAATATCAAATAAATGGTTTTAAAAATATTAAAATAATTATTATATGCACTATTTAATGTTCTCCACTAATTTTCTAGATACATATGACATTTTATTAATCTATTAAAGATTTTAGTTCGAACATATCCTCTGTATATATTTTGTTTAAATTCAAATAAATGAATAGTGTCAAAATTGACACTATTGTTATTTCATATAAATAACATATTATATATTTTTTTAAAAATCACAAAAATATTTAAAATTTATAAATTAAAATTTATATGGTCTAAAATGTCATAAAGTATCAAATTATGGAAAATTCACAACACATATGTAATTATTAATAATAATTTAAAATTTAGAATATTATTACCACAAATAAAATTAAATTGATAAATAAGGATAAATCAAGTTGATAATGTTTAAAATAAATTTCTAACATGTCTAAATTTTATTGTTTGATGCGATTACAACCCTATCTCATCTAAACTTCGGATATGAGTCATTTTGGAAGTTTTTGAGTGGGGTTTGGATTTAATATAAACTAATATTTCTTATATTTCCAAAGGTGCCCCTCTACTCCCTTATAAAAGGGAACCTCCTCCTTCTCCTCCTCACACCAATTTGAGCCTTCAAACTCGGCCAAACCCTGCCCATTTCACTTCCCCACTTCCCTAGAATCATTCTAGTGGTTCTGGTCTTCTTCAAAGACCAACTCTAGTGCCCTAAGAGGAGGTTAAGAAGAGGCGGATCAAAAAGAGGTAATATCCATTATCGATCCTTTCCAAATTATTTCTTCTTCAAATTCTTCTTCGTTAGTTTTTTCATTATGAAGTAATAACATCAGTATCACTCATATACTGATATGTTATTATAAGTATGAAACAACCCTATTTCAACATCTATCCATCCTACGGAAAACGAAATCACCACGCGTGCGTACGTACGGAATACCGTCTCCACGCCGTGGTGTAATCTATTTTCCCCCACCACCATATTTGGATGGGTATAATGGTGTAAATAATTACTATATATGATTATTGTAAAGTGATATTGATTCTGAAATAGTATACATACACTCCAATACAATTCCACAATCATGGGAACGATATCATCGCTCGTGCGTACGTACGGAATACCGTCTCCACGATGTGATGCGATTCGTTCTACGTGATCTTCATTGAATAATGATTATATAAATGAATTGAATGAATAAATATGATATATATTACATTAATACAATTCTATAAATCATGTATCTATAACTTAAAGAGAAGAATAAGAATGTATTCGACAAAACACGCATAAGAACAAAAAGTTATAAACACCCGAATAACAAGTAACAATGAAATATTACTACTAAGAAGCTAATAATATGACCATATATGATATCATAAAAATAATTATGATTCTTGAATAAGTTAATAACATTATTTAAATCATTATACAGGAGGTTCAGACACTTACGAGGCAAATCGGACCTAAGGTAAGGGAAAATATCACAATCTCATTTTTATCCGAGATTGTTTATACTTTGGTATTTACTGGGGTGTATTTTATCATCCACATCCATGTTTCCTCAATATGTAATATTATTTCCATACACCTAAAATTTTTTAAATCCATTTTTACCCTTTGGTGAGTTTTAGTAAAAGATATGAAAGGAATCTTTTGTTGTTTTTCGTACGAGGTACTTTTTGATTTTTCCGACAAAAGTATGAGAAGAATGGTTTTTTAACTTATACGGAATGAATGGATTTTTAAAAAAAATTTCCCAAGATGCTTCCTTTACAATTTTTCAATTTTATTTTTATTCAACTTATTTTAGTTTAGAATTGTAAGACATGTTATGAAAGGAAAAGTGTTTTTGAAGTAGAAAGGATATTTTCCTCAAGAATGGAGTTCCACTGTTTTATCAAAATTATTTTCCATATAAGATAATAAAGGATTATGTTTTTATCCCTATTATTACATTGATTTGATTATGTTGTGATGGAATTATTTATATTAATTCCTTTATCTTATATGAATTTTTTTATGATGTCACAATGTTTAAGATTCCCATTTTTATTACATGGGTTATGCTATGATGTATGGTTTATGATTTTGTGGCACACATAAGAATGGTATCATTATGAGAGGGGTGGGACCTATATCTCCCTCCAATGCATTGGGTAAAGATTTTATATCTCACGAGATAGACATGGCTAGAACTGTAGGTTATACCGGTTCAGTGAAACAGGACTGAAACAAGGAGTGAACACGGTTCAAAAATGGACTTTGTCCACTAAGATAGTCTTGGAAATGAGTCTTGACTAATAAGAAATGATTCTCTATGTTTATGTGTGTATGCCAAAAAGTTTCATGTTTTAAGTTATGATTATTGGGATTTCATTTCACTACTATAATTTATCCCATGTTATGAAATTATGCTCTCTTTTGCAGGTTAATATTTTCAAAATGTTATGTTCTTATGAATATGATGTGATTGATATTTCTTTTGTTTACCCTTACTGAGAATTTGAGCTCACCATTTTGTATGTTTTCTTTCACCAGGTCAGGAAGAAGCTTATTATGTAAGATATTCCAAAAGGGACTATAGATATGATGAAATAAATGGGAGACAGTGTAGATGCTTTATGAACCAGTTGTTTATGTTTCCCAGTTTCTAAAGACACTATACCTATACTGTCCTTTCATTGTTTTGTTATATGTTGTAATAAGTATGCTTCAATTTTGAAGTAATAACAATGTATGTAAAGTATGGGTCGTTATAGTTGGTATCAGAGGGAGGTTATATTCAACCTTTGGAAACTAGGATGTGAAAGCCTTAGTAAGAATCCTAAGGATAAGTCTAAGCATAGAACGCAATCTTTGTGTTTTAGAAATGGCCATGAACAACCTATGATAAGACATTAAGTATGAAATTTTATTCTTGATTATATGGTTTTCCTATTATAATTAGTGTTTCTCACACTATTGTTCTTGGTTTTAGTCAATGGTTGGAACCCGAAGAAACTGTGTTAATGTGGAATGCGACGGGCAATGCAATGATTGTCCCCCTAAGAATCCAAACGTTATGGGAGCTGGAATACAAAATATTGTAGCCATGGTCACACAACTTTCTCAAGCTATGAATCATGCAGGGCTTCCAAACGATCAAAGGAAGGAGCAACATTCTATTGAATACTTCATGAGGCAGCATCCACCTTCATTCAGCGGGTCTACTGATCCATTAATTGCTGAACAATGGATTAGTACTACTGAAAAGATATTTTTAGTTCTTCAATGTTCTGAACATGATAAAGTCATCTTATCTGTGTATCGTTTGGAATGTGATGCTGATCAATGGTGGAATCTTTTCAAGAATACGAGGCAAATAGATGAAATTGAATCCATGGAATCGGACGAGTTCAAGAACTTATTTTTCAATAAGTACTTCCCTCGTATTCTCCGAACCAAGATGGAGAAAGAGTTTCTTGAACTAAAGAGAAAGGATGATGAATCTGTTGGTACCTATGAAGCAAATTTTACAAGACTTGCAAGGAACGCTTCTGGTATTATTATCCAACCTAAGAGTAAGATCGATCGATTCTTTAGTGGCTTTAAACCAAGTCTTTGAATGGCGTTAGCCATAAGGGACTTCAATAGCTACGAGGAAATAGTTCGATGTTCTCTCAAAGTAGAGATGGAGATTGGAGTAACCCATCAATCATATGGGTTTGATAAGAAGAGGAAAATGGAATTCAAAGGAAAATCTAAAGATCACACTGAAAAGATGATAAGCTTTCCCTTATGCTCAAAGTGTGGAAAGAAACATGGAGTGAGTTGTATTAAAGGGACAAGTAAATGTTTCAAATGTGTAAAGGAAGGTCATCGGGCATTTGAATGCCACAATGATGGTAAGAAGATCTCTAATGATGCAAACAAAGGAAAGGACACACAAAATGAACCTACTACACTTCAATGTTTCAAGTGAAAGTAGATGGGGAATTATGCCAATCAATGCCCAAATCCAAGGGTTGATGATGATGTTCGACGTAAACAAACTCTTAAGGCTAAAGACAAAGGAAAGTCACATGCAATTTCTATCAGTGA
The DNA here is from genome assembly GCA_963277665.1 of Viscum album. Taxonomy (NCBI): domain Eukaryota; kingdom Viridiplantae; phylum Streptophyta; class Magnoliopsida; order Santalales; family Viscaceae; genus Viscum; species Viscum album. The sequence goes on along the minus strand of OY728141.1, from coordinate 1,581,439,514 downwards.
TGTGGAGTACGATAACGATTTGGTGAAAGGTACACTTACCATCCACTCTAAAGCAGCAAATGTTTTATTTGATTCTGGATCCACCCACTCCTTTATTTCTGAAGAATTTTCTAAGGATATCACCGTATTACCTCAACAATTAGATATTGAGTTAGCTGTGACAACCCCTAATGGCACAACAGTCGCATCAAAAGTTTATAATTATTCTCCGATTGAAGTTTGTGGGAAAGTGCTTCCTGCAAATCTTGTGATCCTTCATATAGTGAAATTTGATGTGATTCTTGGCATGTATTGGCTTTCTTTATATGGAGCTCATATCAATTGCCAAAGAAGAGAAGTCACATTTCGTATTCCAGATCAATCTATGATCGTCTATCGATGCAAGGATGAACATAACCTTCCAGTGGAAATTTCTTCCATCTTATGGGTCTTGATTCCACTTAACGAAGGTTATTCATCTCTAATGGTTGGTGTGAAACTCACAATTAAAAATATGCCCATTGTACGGGAGTTTGATGATGTCTTTCCAGAGGACTTTCCGGGTCTTCCACCAAATTGTGAAGTTGAGTTTTCAATAGAACTCGTACCAGGTGCTTTTCCTATTTCAAATACACCTTATAGAATGGCCCCAATTGAGTTCCAGGAATTGAAGAAGCAACTCCAAGAGAATCTTGATAAAGGATTCATACGCCCTAGTGCGTCACCTTGGGGAGCACCTGTTCTGTTTGTTAAGAAGAAAGATGGATCAATGAGACTCTGCATTGATTATCGAGAACTTAACAAGATCAATATCAAAAACAAATATCCTCTCCCACGCATTGATGACTTATTTGACCAACTACGAGGATCTCAATACTTTTCCAAGATTGATCTTCATTCAGGGTATCACAAATTAAGGGTCAAAAGGGAGGATATACCAAAGACAACTTTCCGTACAAGGTATGGACACTATGAATTTATAGTGATGCCATTTGGTCTTACTAATGCCCCTGCTATCTTCCTGGATCTGATGAATAGAGTCTTTAGATACTATCTTGATTAGTTTGTGGTAGTCTTTATAGACGATATTCTTGTATATTCAAAGAGCAAGTAAGAACATGAAGATCACTTGAGAATTATATTGAATACGCTGAGAAAGGAGAAGCTTTATGCCAAATTTACCAAGTGTGAATTTTAGCTTCAAAGAGTTTCATTTTTGGGTCACATAATATCAAAAGAGGGGATATCTGTGGATCCAGCAATAACAGAGGTTATCTAAAGATGGTTGAGACCAACAACAGTAACTGAGATCCGAAGTTTTCTTGGTTTGGCTGGATATTATCGACGTTTTGTGAAAGATTTTTCACGATTATCTAATCCACTCACCAAGTTGACTCGGAAAGGAGTTAAGTTTGTCTGGATGGAGGAATGTGAATAGAATTTCAAGGAGTTGAAAAGAAGGTTATCCAGTGCACCTGTGCTCACACTACCTTGTAGTGGAGAAAGGTTTGTGATCTACAGTGATGCATCCAAGAATGGACTGGGATGTGTTCTCATGCAAAATGATATGGTGATATCTTATGCCTCACGATAGTTGAAAATCCATGAGCAAAATTACCTAACTCATGATTTGGAGTTAGATGCGGTAATCTTTGCATTAAAGATTTGGAGGAATTACCTTTATGGTGAAAGGTGTGATATTTATACTGATCATAAAAGTTTAAAGTATATTTTCACACAAAAGGAGTTGAATATGCGCCAAAGAAGATGGTTGGAGCTGATTAAGGATTACGACTTCTCAATTCATTACCACCCTGGAAAAGCAAACAAGGTGGCAGATGCATTAAGTCCTGAAGACCATGCCAATTTAACCATGATGAGGATCAAAAAAGATCCAATATTTATGGATTTACAAAGGATGGATCTTGGAATTATAATGGAAGGGGGAAAATCGTATCTTTCTAAAATAAATGTTCAACCATCTATACATGTGAAGATTAAAGAGGCACAGAAAGAAGATGTCGAGTTACAAAAGAAGGTGAGAAATGTTCCTGAATTCAACCTTTATTGTGATGGGATAATAAAGTTCAGGAATCGGTTTGTGTTCCTCCCATCCCCGAATTAAAGAAGGATCTATTAGATGAGGCTCATAGTTCTTCATTCTCTATTCATCCTAGATGCACGAAGATGTATAGGGACCTGAAAGAGTACTTCTGGTGGGATGGCATGAAAAGAGATCTTGCTGAATATGTCTCTCGATGCTTGGTTTGTCAGCAAGTTAAAGCTGAGAGACAGAAGTCTAAGGGGGTGTTACAACCATTACCCATACCCGAATGGAAATGGGAAAACATCACTATGGACTTTGTCACAGGACTTCCTAAAACATCCAAAGGCAATAATGCTATCTGGGTCATAGTTGATCGTCTTACAAAGTCTGCACACTTCATCGCTATTAGAGAGGATTTCTCTCTGGATCAGCTTTCCATGATATATGTAAAGGAAGTGGTAAGATTTCATAGAGTACCACTTACTATTATATCTGATCGGGATCCGAGTTTACCTCAAAGTTCTGGAGAAGTCTTCAGCATACTCTGGATACATAGTTGAGTTTCAGCACTGTTTATCATCCTCAGACAGACAATCAGTTTGAGAGAACAATTCAAACTCTAGAAGATATGTTGAGAGCTTGCTCTATGGATTTCAAAGGTGGTTTGGATCAACACCTACATTTGGTGGAATTTTCTTATAATAATTGCTTTCACTCCAGTATTCAGATTGATCCTTATGAAGCTCTCTATGGAAAGAAATGCAGGACTCCAACTTACTGGGATGAAGTTGGGGAGAGAAAGCTATTAGGACCTGATATTGTTGATGAGATGGCAGAAAAGGTCTGATCTATTCAACAACACATAACAGCAGCTCAGAGTCGACAGAAAAGTTATGCCGACAACTGAAGAAAAGACCTAGAGTTTGAAGTGGGTGAAAAAGTTTTCTTACGAATATCTCCCTAGAAGAGGGTCATGAGATTTGGAAAGAAGGGGTAGTTGAGCCCTAGATATATCGGTCCTTTAAAAATACTGGATCGTGTTGGGAAGGTAGCTTACCGATTGGCGCTTCCACTGAATCTCTCTCAATTTCACGATGTGTTCCATGTATCTCTCCTGAGAAAGTACATACCTGATCCTTCACATGTACTCAGCTCAGAAGTTGTACCGCTGGAGCAAGATCTTTCTTATAAAGAACAACCGATAGAGATTCTGGATCGTAGCGAAAAAGTCCTATGATACAATACCACTCGCTTGGTGAAAGTTTTATGGAGGAAGCACCAATTAGAAGAAGCTACATGGGAGCTTGAGGATATGATGAGGGAGAGGTATCCTCATCTGTTTGTTACAAAGTGAAGAATTTCGAGGGCGAAATTCATATTAAGGGGGGTAGAATGTAACACCCGAGACTTTTATAAGAAATATTTTCTTTTTATGTTATATAAGTCATCAAAGGAATCTTTCGCTACACGCAATCGCGGCTTTCCTCGATAGCGTGTGTAGTACGCAATACCGAGTTCCACTAAACAATGATAAATTATTATAATATTATAAACTAACAGTTATGATTATTATTAATTGAATTTTAAATTTTACAACATTATGATTCATCTTACACATTTTCTAGAACATGGTAAGAGAACAAAATAATTTTTTTGGGTAAAATAAGTATTTATCAAAAAATGCAGTTTTGCCGCCTTTTGATGGCGCACCAACATTAAATCTTGTTTTTAACACGTTTATAAGTTCAATTTGACAAAATAAAATTCTTCTTTTGAATCAGGATATAAAAATTTACTTTGGATAAATTTTTTATATTTTTCTGAAAACTTTCATATTTTGATGAATAGACAAAATATGCTAATTTTTAATTAAAAACAACTTTTTTCATTGAGATAATTTATATGGTTAAATTATAATATTGAATGGTTTTAATGTATAGATATAATATATTTTTACCATTTAATATAATGTATGTCATTAGCATTAATTTCACATTGAATTCATAGGTAAAAACATTTAAATCTTTGGCAATGTTTTAACTTCTAAAACCCATTTTCTTAACAACGGGATTTATTTTAAATTAATTACTGCAACTTATATGTTTTGAATTTTGAAAAATGGATTCCATATTCAGAATCAGTGGGTCCAAATTAAGTTAATAGGCTACTTTTTATTTTTGGGCATTATGAAAAGTAACTACGGTAAATTTTATTTACCATAGTTAAAGGTAAATCTGGTAATTAAGGGTAAATATAAGATTATAAAATTACCCTAACACCTGCCAAAATCATATTGGATTACTAAATGTTGACCCATATCACCTAAGGGTCAGAAAAGATTCATTTAATAGACTTTTTTCCAAGAAAATAATTTAATTATTATTAAAACCAAAGAATGTGACAACATGTCACTTTCTTAAATCTTATAAGTATAATAATTTTACATTGGTGATAAACTTAATGAAACTTCGAACCTGAATAGTATCCAGAAATCTAATACAATTATCTACATCAAAGTAATTTATTTAGAATTTTTGGGGATTAAATAATTATCATTAATTATGACACAATAGTGATGTTGAAATTATTTTATTAATTAAAATATCAAATAAATGGTTTTAAAAATATTAAAATAATTATTATATGCACTATTTAATGTCCTACAGTAATTTTCTAGATACATATGACATTTTATTAATCTATTAAAGCTTTCAATTCTAACATATCCTCTGTATATATTTTGTTTAAATTCAAATAAATGAATAGTATCAAAATTGACACTATTGTTATTTTATAAAAATAACATATTATAAAATTGTTTAAAAATCACAAAAATATTTAAAAATTATAAATTAAAATTTATATGGTCTAAAATGTAATAAATTATCAAATTATGGAAAATTCACAACACATATGTAATTATTAATAATAATTTAAAATTTAGAATATTATTACCACAAATAAAATTAAATTGATAAATAAGGATAAATCAAGTTGATAATGTTTAAAATAAATTTTTAACGTGTCTAAATTTTATTGGATGATGAGATTACAACCCTATCTCATCTAATATTCTAATATGAGTAATTTTGGAAGTTTTTATGTGGGGTTTGGATTTAATATAAACTAATATTTCTTATATTTCCAAAGGTGCCCCTCTCCTCCCTTATAAAAGGGAACCTCCTCCCTATCCTCCTCACACCAATTTTAGCCTTAAAGCTTGGAAAAAACCTTCCCATTTCACTTCCCCACTTCCCTAGAATCATCCTAGTGGTTCTGGTCTTCTTCAAAGACTAACCCTAGTTCCCTAAGAGGAGGTTAAGAAGAGGCGCGTCAAAAAGAGGTAATATCCATTACCGATCCTTTCCAAATTCTTTCTTCTTCAAATTATTCTTCTTTAGTTGTTTAATTATGAAGTAATAACATAAGTATAACTAATATACTGATATGTTATTATAATTATGAAACAACCCTATTTAAACATCTATCCATCCTACGGAAAACAAAATCACAGCGCGTGCATACATACGGAATATCGTCTTCACGCCGTGGTGTAATCTATTTTCCCCCACCACCTTACTTGGATGGGTATAATGGTGTAAATAATTAATATATATGATTATTTTAAAGTGATATTGATTTTTAAATAGTATAAATACACTCCAATACAATTCCACGATCATGGGAACGATATCATCGCTCGTGCGTACGTACGGAATACCGTCTCCACGATGTGATGTGATTCGTTCTATATGATCTTCATTGCATAATGATTATATAAATGAATTTAATGAATAAATATGATATATAGTACATTAATACCATCTTGGAAATGATGTATCTATAACCTAAAGAGAAGAATAAGAATTTATTCGACAAAACACACATAAGAACAAAAAGTTATAAACACCCAAATAACAAGTAGCAATGAAATATTACTAATAAAAAGCTAAGAATATGGCCATATATGATATCATAACAATAATTATGATTCTGGAATAAGTAAATAAACTTATTTAAATCATTATACAGGAGTTTCGGACACTTAAGAGGCAAATCGGACCAAAGGTAAGGGAAAATATCACAATCTCATTTTTATCTGAGATTGTTTATACTTTGGTATTTAATGGGGTGTATTTTATCATCCACATCCATGTTTCCTCAATATTTAATATTATTTCCATTCACCTACAATTTTTTAAATCCATTTTTACCCTTTGGTGTGTTTTAGTAAAAGATATGAAAGCAATATTTTGTCATTTTTCGTATGAGGTACTTTTTGACTTTTCTTACAAAAGTACGAGAAGAATGTTTTTTTAACTTATACGGCATGAATGGATTTTTAAAAGAAAAATTTCCAAGAAGCTTCCTTTACAAATTTTCAATTTTATTTTTAATCAACTTCTTTTAGTTTAGAATTGTAAGACATGTTACGAAAGGAAAAGTGTTTTTGAAGTAGAAAGGATATTTTCCTCAAGAATGGAGTTCAAGTGTTTTATCAAAATTATTTTCCATCTAAGATAATAAAGGATTCTATTTTTATCCCTATTATTACATTGATTTGATTATGATTTTATGGAATTATTTATATGAATTATTTTATCTTATATGAATTTTTTTTATGATGTCACGATGTTTAAGATTCCCATTTTTATTACATGGGTTATGCTATGATGTATGGTTTATGATTTTGTGGAACACATAAGAATGGTATAATTATGAGATGGGTGGGACCTATATCTCCCTCCAATGAATTGGGTAAAGATTATATATCTCATGAGATAAACATGGCTGGAACGGCAGGTTGTAACAGTTCAGTGAAATAGGACTGAAACAAGGAGTGAACTCGGTTCAGAAATGGACTTTGTCCACTAAGATAGTCTTGGCAATGAGTCTTGACTAATAAGAAATGATTATCTATGATTATGTGTGTATGCCACAATGTTTCATGTTTTAAGTTATGATTATTGGGATTTCATTTCACTACTATGATTTATCCCATGTTATGAAATTATGCTCTCTTTTGCAGGTTAAGATTTCCAAAATGTTATGTTCTTATGAATATGATGTGATTGATATTTCTTTTGTTTACCCTTACTGAGCATTTGAGCTCACCCTTTTGTATGTTTTCTTTCCCCAGGTCATGAAGAAGCTTATTAAGTATGATATGCCAAAAGGGACTATAGATATGATGAAATAAATGGGAGACAGTGTAGACGCTTTATGAACCAGTTGTTTATGTTTCCCAGTTTCTAAAGACACTATACCTATACTGTCCTTTCATGGTTTTGTTATATGTTTTAATAAGTATGCTTCAATTTTGAATTAATAACAATGTATGTAAAGTATGGGTCGTTATAGTCATCCTATAATCTTTTTGGATCTCAAAGATATTTAGAAGCTAATTATTTAGATTAAAATAAATGTGTTTTATTTTAGCTTCATGTTGAGGTTTTATGTACCTAGTCTTCCAAATACACTAGGCCTCTCAATCATTTTGTTGTGTTTATTGGATATTTATATCAAAAATCATGTAATAGTATGTGTAAAAGGATAGGGTCACTATAGTTGGTATCGGAGGAAATTTCATGTCATTTTTTTCAGATATTTGGACTATAATAATTTAGTGAGAATCTTAGGGATAAGTCTATGTATAGGTAAATATAGTAGAATTTTGAAGAAGTATGGAGTGAGTGGTTTTCAAGAAATTACATCCATTTATAGATACTACAAGATGATATGGATTTTTAATAGTTTTACCTAGGGGTGATAACCTCGAAAAGATAAAATTTGGTATTAACTTGATTGTCACCTGGTGAATGATAAATAATCCTTACTTCGCACCTGTTTTAACACTCTTGGGAGATACACTTTGGAAAATTCACAAACTCTTTACAAAGCATTATGAAGGACATGAATAAATTGTTGGGTTAGAAAACCTAATATGGAAATTACCATGGATACCCTATATTGTAAGCTATAGATTAATAATTTAGAATATAATTATAATTTATATGTTATTCTTTTTAGGTTTATTGTTTCCCTTTTATATGATTTCTAGTTTGAGTATTCTCATCCATAAATTTATTTTGGATATTGAAAATGACTAGAACCACAATCAAATATTGAAATGTGCACTAATTATATATTCATGAGCCTATATGATTATGGTTCTATGAATTATATCATATCTTTCATGTTAAGTAGAAATTTTAAAACAGCACCTCAAAACAAGGGTATTGAGTTGTCTCTGAGAAAATCAAAAGGAGAAATTGTTGAATCCAATGTATATAACTCCCCCTAGTTAATTTTTGTGGATTTAACCTCCTAGTAAATATTGAAATATTTCTTTTATTTAAATTATATTCTATATTCTGTGTGGATTGGTTTTCCTTATATATATCCATAATTGACTGCTAGGAGAGGGAGACCACTCTTCACATCCTGAGTCATCCTCTGATTCTACAAAAGTCTAAAGAGGAAGAAGAATCTCTTTTGGAATCTTCTTGTCAAGTTTGGATATTATTACCTTATGAGAAATAATATCTATCTCAGTTTATCAAGACCAAGGTGAGAATAATTTTTGAAGACATACGCATCGCTAATGTATTCTCTAAAGAGTTTCATGTTCATCCTCTTAATTAATAGGTTGATTTATTAATCAAACTTATACTAGGATATCTATTCATATCCAAGACTACCTATAGAATAACCACCACTGAGATGGAAGAAATAAATAATCACTTGTAATAGAATATGTATAAGGGTTTTATATACCCAATTGTTTCATTTTGGGGTGAAACAACCCTCTTCATCAATAAAATGATGGTTCAATGTGCCTCTACATTGACTATCATGAACTACAAAAAATCATGATAAAGAACAAGTATCCTATGCTATAGATAGATTATCTGTTCGATAAACTTCATGGTGACCAATGTTTCTCTATGTTAGAAATTTGTTTGAGATATCAATGAATAAATGTGAAGAAGGAAGATACTCCTGAGACTACCCTTCAAATAAGGTATGGACACTATGAGTTCATAAGGATTTTATTCAAACTCAATGATTATCCAATAATATTTATGAAATCACTTGATAGAGTCTTTATAGATTACCATGAAAATTTCGTAGTGGTCTTTGTAGATAATATTTTGATTTAATCCAAAAGTAAGGAGGTGCATGAGGAGTGTTTGGATATTTCACTAAATACATTGAAAAAGGATAATCCATAAAAAAAATTATAGTAAATATGAATACTGGTTATATGAAGTATCATTATTGGGGTATATTATCACCAAAAAAGGGATATATATTGAACCTTCTAAGATAACGGAAATTGAAGAGTGGACCATACCAATATTTGTAATGGAGATCCATAGTTTCCTTATACTATATGGTTATTACTAATGATTTGTGAGAAAATTCTCACAATTTTCAAATCCTATAACCATGTTGACCCAAAATATAGAATTTTTTTCTAGGATGATGAATATGAATATATCATCAAGGAATTGAAAACAAGGCTTATCATTGAACTTGTCCTCATGATGACCTCAAGTTGAGAACTTTTTATTGTATACCAATATTTTTCAAAGAATGGATTGGGATTCATATTAATATTAAACAATAAAGTGATAACATATTCTTCTAGTTAGTTGAAAGTTAATGATAATAACTACCCAACACATGATATGGAGTTAGCTACAAAAATATTCCCATTGAAAACTTGGCAGCATTATCTCTACGGGGATAAGTGTGAGATGTATATAAATTATATGAGCCTAAAATATATATTCATACCGAATGATATTAATATGTTTCAGTTAATATGTTTTGATATGATCAAGGACTATGACTTATTAATCCACTAACATCATGGGAAAGCAAAGTTAATGGAATGTGACCTAAGTATAAATGATTTGGTGACCTTATCAATGATGATAAATGATAGGGATTAGATCATCTTAGAAATTCAAAGTATGGATATGAGAATCCTAAAGGAAGGAAAATCATCATTCCTTTCCCAAATTATAGCTCAACCATTGATTTTAGAGAAGATAATGGATACTCAAATAGATGATGTTAAAATACAAAAGAAGGTGAAAGATATAAGAAAATAGAAATCCTTTTAGTTAAAAATTGTTGAAGAATTATTAGTAAGATTTGGTAAATGACTATGTATACCATCAAATCCTAAGACAAAGAATTAATTATTGAATGATTGACATAGCCCAACCTTCTCTATCCACCTGGGGAGCATGAAGATGTATTATGATCTCCAAGAGCACTATTTTTGGAAAAAAATGAATAAGGAGATCATATAAAAATATCAAAATAACTATTATTTTAGAAGGTGACGGCTGAAAGAAAATGGTCCAAGGGGATTATGCAACCACTATCCATACCTATATGAAAATGGGAAAACATCACCATGAACTTTGTCATTGTTCTTCTAAATATATCCATGGGAAATAATTATATATGGATTATGATATATCATTGTACAAATACTTATCAGTTCATTTCAATTTGAGAGGGATTATCACTTCATAAACTTGAAAGGATATACATATGAGAAGTGGTGAGGCTGCATGGAACACCATTATCCATTGTTTTTTACCAATATCTAGGATTTACTGCCATGTTCTGGAATATTATACAACATTATATCAAAACTAATTTAAGCATTATTATGAATCATCAACCCCAAATTAATGTCAAATATAAGTGGACTATCAAAACAATGGAAGAAATATTGATATCATGCTTGGTGGTTTTCATAAGATAATGGAATAAACATCTTCTTCTAGTCTAGTTCTTATATAATAATAGTTTCCTCTCAAGCATCAAAACAACTCTATATGAATCCCATTATTGTAAGAGAATTAGAAATCATGTGTGTTGGGATAAAGTAGGTGAATAAAAGCTTTTGGGACCATAAATGGTTAAGTATATGGTAGAAAAGTTCAAGACCATTCAAAAACACATCAGGTCTAATCAAAGTCAACATAAGAGAGATGGTAAAAATTATCAACAAGAGTTTAAGTTTTAGTATAGAGATAAAGTATTCCTCTATATATATCCATGGAATAGAGTTGTGAGATTTGGGAGTAAGGGATATCTAATTTCAAGGTACATCAACCCCATTGAGATTCCCGATCTCATTAAAGTTGTGGACTATCAACTAGAACTCCCACCTACCCTTTCACAAGTACTTTTTGTATTCTATGTAACACTATTAAAAAGGTACATACTAGATCCATCACATTTACTAAATTTAATGGTGGTACAATGGGAAGATGATCTATCCTTTGAGGAGAATCTAGTGAAAATCTTAGACCGTAGAGATAAAGTTCTGCACAACAATACAACTCACCTAGTTAAATTACTATGGTGAAACCATAAATACGAGAAGCAGAAATAGGTTATAGAGGAATCTCTAAAACATAAGTACCCTCACCTATTTTCACCTTATTATATAAAATAAATTATTGAGGGTAAAATTCCTTAAGGGGGATGAATGTAATAACCTAAAACTTTATCAATGGAATTTCCCTTGTGAATATATAATTGTGCCATATTTAGTAAAATAATATTATATAATGAACTTGCACCACATGATAAAAACAACTAAATTTTCTTATATTAATTTAAATAATAAATTTAGAGAATAAATACAGCCATAATAATTAAATGTATTGCAATAGGAAAAAAATAAAAAAAGATAAAAATAATAAGAATAATTGGATTTTTTCGATCACCTAGAATAACTACACCCACAAACAACACTATAGGAATAAACCATAATTTTAGTAATTCACTATGCCTTTTTAAAATGAAAATTTATTAGTTTACATTTTATATACATTTTATAAAATTTAATTTATTATTTTTAATTTTTTTTAATTTATAATAACCATTATATAATTATAATTATCATATTTGGGTAGTGAGCCACTTATTTGTCCTCATAAGAGATCACTGCCCAAGAAAATCATTAAGAAGTCTATGCAGATGGTGAAATCCACTATGTGCATTGGATCAGGGTCAGAGGGTTATAAAAAGAGGGAGTGTGCACTAGATAATGAGGAATATCCATCAGGAAGTGGGAGGATAGACTCATCAGTGAGGGGAAACTCACAGTATTGGTAGGGTTCCTCTGACCCCATTCTGACTCCACTACCACTAAACCACCACAGAATCATTTATTAAACAGAGGTTGACCAACCAAATTTTTTATATGGGATGTTCTCCGCACATCGGTATTGTGCACTTAAGTACAATAAAGATGTCCTAGGATAGCATGCGAGCCATATTCCTTAGACATACCTATCACCGAAGCAACCCCACAAGCCACACAGTAGTACCACAAATCCATGATGCCCGATGAGGACAGCTTAGGATTCCCAATGGAGAATTGAGCTCCACTACATTTCAGCCATAGCTATGAGTCATAGTGTCCTAGCTATGATGAAGAAGAATTTTGTCATGTAATTTCTACCATTTTTTAGTTCTATTCAATAGATATTAAATAAAATGAGGTTGCGTCGTCATCCAACCCGATGTGTCATGACTTAAAATGTAGAAGAAGATAGTATGAGGGCTATAAAATAGTATGGAATGAATGAACTATGTCCATATTGGATGAAAAGATGCACGAAACCACTATGGTGTAGGGTATCCACTATGATGTGGTGGTTCTAAAATAGAAAATAGTATGAAAATGGTGGAAGTGGATTATAAAATCCCTAAACCCTCACTTCAGATTTAGTGCTAAAAACATAAAATTTGCATTTTTTTTCTTTGATATTGATAACTTTGACCCAATATTTTTATTTACATCTAGACCATACAACATAAAAATCAAATATTTTATCAATTTCATACCCTAGGACCTTTTAGGTTTATATTTTTTTGATAATTAGGAAACACACATAACGACTTGGATTCATAAACAACTGGCCCCTAAAGATCAAAATTATCTCCCATTATACCCATATTTTCTTATTTCACAATAGGTTTTAAATATAATCCATGTAGAATCCTTCTTGACATAATTAATTTAACATATTTCCTCATAACTTTGAAGAAAGTAAAAAAAATAAGGGTGATCTCAAATGCGTAGTATGGGTAAATAAGTGAGAAGTCATTGATAATATAAGCATAACATGAGAAAAAGGGTATCAGAACATGATATTTTCTTTTGAAATAATGAAAATATAAATAAAATATCATAATATTGAGTGATGAAATAAATCTTTTCATTTCATAATATTTGAGTCATAAAAGAAGTAAAGAACATGAGAAATGATAATATAATGTAGACATAAAATATTAAATTGTGGTATACACATAAGCATATAAAATTCATATGAGAGATACACCACCATACCCAGTGGAATACCTTTATTCATAGTGTAATGGGTTCACTCCCCAAATTATCATAGTAGAAAAGGTTCACTCCCAAGACCATCATAGCGGACAAAGTCCCTTACTGAACTGAGTTCACATTTCATTTATTTCTTGTCTATATCAGGAGATATAAATAATTACCGAATGAATGGGAAAGAGATATATGTACCACACAAAACATATTTAAAACTATAAATATTTATTTCATAATAACATAAATCATTTATCATATCAAAACCCATTGAAATAAATGGGTTTCATAAACATTTCATTATAGCATAACCTGCGGAAAACGAACTGGTCCCATAAATATCATGCCATCAAAAAAATAAACCAATCATGGAAGGGGTAAGGATGGTATCCATGGATCATATTCCTAGTAAATCATATTTTACATCACAAAATGTTATATTGGGTGTAAAATTATTTTTAAAGATCACTTGAAATAGTTATTGAAGAAAAATTCCTTTCCATTTTTAAATAACTGCTTTTAAAAGTTTCACAATTATAAAGGAAGAAATTTTGTTTGAAAAAAAAACTTTTAATACTATAAAGTAATATTCAAATAATTATGTAATCATTATGTTGGGAAACGATACTCATTATATATAAGTTAAAAAAAGCCCTTTAATATTTTTTTCAAAAAAGTCACAAAGTACCACATTTGGAAAATGACATGAAGATTCTTTTTAAAACATTTAATAAATAGTAAAACATGGTTAAAATGATTTAAATATTTATAGGAAATTAGTTGAAATATTTTTTCAAAAACTTTTAGAAAACATGTACATGGAAAAAAATATTCTCATGTGGGGACGTAAATGTAAACAAACCTGAATAATGAAGAGATTGTGAAATAAACCCCTACCACTTGGGTATATTATAAATTATAATCCCCATGGATAAAATAACATAAAATGAATATTTAAATATCATTAAGAAAAATATATTAATGATATAATATAACTAAATGGAAGTACATACACCACACAAAAGAAATAAGTGGTGAATTAGGCATGTGTCCCATATAAATAAAAGTGAGATGAAAATTCATTACCTTAGCTTTGATTTCCTTTATACATGTTTGAAAATAATCTATAATAAATTTATATTTATAATAAATATATTATATAAACATTATAATATATACCATACCCAATATTATTTACTTATAATATTTTATTACCTGTTTATTATCATATCATTGTAAAAATCATTATTTTTAGGTCCTAACTGTTTAGTTTTTCATGTATGTTTTGGTTTGGAATTCATGATCCCTATAATTTGATCTTGATACCATAATTTACATAATTTTAATCATGGTATAAAATTAATATATATTCATTCTATTCATACTTATAAGCATGCATAAAAATTACAAATCTAAAAATGAATTACACCATTAATGGAGACAGCAGGTCGTGCGTACGCATGAATGATTTTTATATTTTTTGACTGATGAAATAAAATAAAGGTAAAGAATAATTGATATTTAAAGAATAATTATTATATAATATATATAATAAATATTCAGAATATCCATTATTATTACAGTTCATGTGAAATATAAATAAAAAAAGAATCACATCACATCATGGAGATGATAGTACATATGTATGCACACACGATGTTATCATTTCCCAGAAGATTGGATAATAATAAGGTACACATGATATTATAATTAAAAAGTATAATTATTTCATAAATATAATATATAAATATTAAACTCCTCATAATATCCATCCATAAAATATGGGGATGAAAAATGAATTGTATCACTACGTGGAGACAATAAGTCATACGTACGTATGAGTGATACTTTCACTTATAATTTAATGCGAAAGATGGATTTTAATGGTATTTTAATAACGGTAATAACATTTAAAAATATTTATGATATTTAAGTTACCCTTTTATGATAATATTATAGATATATATGAGGTAAAAAAGAGTATAAAAAGAAACTGATCAGTTAGAGTAGTTACCTCTTCTTCAAAATGACTCCTTTTGATCTCCTCTAAAGGGCTCTAGGGTTGCCCTTTTGAGAATACCTACACCTCAATAATGTGGATAAAGAATTTTATAAGAGAAATTTTAATGTTATGGTCAAGATAGAAGGTTCCAAGTAGTGTAAATAATTAATGGAGGAGGTGTCCTTTTATAATTGGGGTGAGGGGCACATTTGGAATTTCTTAAGAAATAAAATATAATAAAATATGAATATTAGAGAGACAAATACTTAAAAATGCTAATGAATTTGAAACTATTGTGGGATAGTGTTTTAATATCATCAAATAATATATTTTTTCATGTTTTGGTGTAATTTTGATCCTTATCGTTTTGATTAACCCTTCGTTAACCTATTTTAATTTTACCTGTGGTAATCACCTTTTCAATAAAAGGTTGCAATTTTTACTTATAAAATTTCAATGGGAATATAAATAAAAACTTTATGATATTTTATACCATAAATTACCCCTTTGTACTTATTTACTATTTTTATGATTTTTGAATAATTTAATAAACTATTATTTTCATAAAACATCATTAGTGTCAATTTTGACATAGTTGATTAATTTAAAGATAATATAAAAAAATAAAACACTTAGAATTTAAAAAAAATAATTTAACACATCCCCAAACTATTATGGTTATCTATAAAATTCTTTTATTTCCTTAATTTACTCAAATTATAATACTTTTAATATTTTTAATATCATTTAATTAATTTTTCCATTTATTAAATTATTATTTCATCAGCATCGTGTATGTACTTAAGGAAATTATTTAATTCATAAAAATTATAAATAAATTACCAAGATAAATATTAATCTTTTATATTTAAAAATAATATTTATAGTCGGACATATTCTCTATATAACCCCATATAAAAATATCATTTTTATTAAAACCTAGAGTGTGAGAAGTTTGAATTTTCTTGAAATTAAAAGTTATAAATGTTATAATCACATCCAAAATGAAATAAATTATTATATAGTAAAACCTTGAATTATAATGTACTAAAATTACTCATAGAAATTAAATTTTTGTTAGTTTTCGGTTCATTTTCTAGTCCTTATCATATTATTTTTACCCTTAATTACTTGATTAACTCTTTACCAAGGTAAAAAAAATTACAAAATATACTATTGATAATTTATAAAAAAATTGGTATATAAACTAAATTTTTACCAACTAATTAAAAATGTTAAATCCATTTTTTAAAAATTAAATTCACAGATTTGGAAGAATTCACTTTAAAATTAAACCATCAAAATGCAACAAAAAATAGTTTTTTCAGAAATATACGATTTTAAGTATAAAATGATTTTATACTAAAAACATGCATAAAATTAATTTCAAAGACCATATTTAAATAATTATAACAAAAATTAAACAATTTAATTATAAAACCAATATAAAATTAAATTTTACTTTGTATATTTTTTAAATGAAAAATATAGTATTCATTGAAAATATGTATTTTTCACTATTCATTAAAAATTCAAACTTTTTTGGAAATTATAAATAATTGATCTTAAGATAATTTTGAAATGATGAATTCCAAAATGATATCATTTTTTTAAATACCATTTCTATAAATTTCAGGAATTAATTTTATTGTTTACTCTTAAAAACCCATAAAACCCATTTTGAAGAAGGCATGTCTTTGATGAATAAAATAGATTTACTAAAAATTGAGTTTTTATTTCCGAATCTATAAAAACTTTATTTTTTTTTTAAAATTAATTAATCCTTCTCATACCCTTCAATTTAATAGCTGAGTTATAAATTACATGTTTAAATAATAATATCGAATGGTTCGTTTATGCTAGGTGTTGAATACTATCGAACATAATATTTACTTTTAAAATATTGGGATATTAAATTCCCCCCCCCCACCTTAATAAATTTCATCCTCTTAATTTAAACATGATCTTGGTAGCCATGGGTTCAGCTATTCAAAATATCCTTATTGAGATCCGACATTGGAAAAAGGGTCAATAAAAATTCCTATTGAAAAGAGATAAAGGGAAGTATGAAGGTCATTTGAAATAGCACATACTAGGTTTCCATGTAGTCAAAACATTTTAGGAAGTGGAAACATGAATATGGAGGAGAAAACCAACTCCCAAGTACTGTTAAAGAGTGATATAGAACATGGTCATAAGAAAGTTAACCATCATAAAACCATAAATTTGTAATGAGTTAAAATTCCATTAATTTCTCAGTATTAGAAGTAAATAAATAATGTTTTAATTTCAAAACTCTTTTCTTAGAGTTGAGAAATTCCAGAAAGAATGAGTAATTATACATACATTTAAAGTATAATTTCATCCTTTAATTTCCACCACAATAACATCTTTTTATCCAAACTACGAGTGTTCAAGATGAAATTTTAAAGTGCTAAAAAAAATTTTAACAAATCATATAATACATAAAATAATAAAAAAATATTCCTATTATATTTATGTATAAATAAAATTGGTCATCCTAAGGTATGATAATTCACAAAATACATTAATATCCAAAATTCAAAAATAGTACCCAAATTTTAACTTAGATCATTCAATAAATTACTATCCTTAAATCCCATAAAAAATTCCAGATGAATATTGAAACCCAAAAATTAAACAAATTTGATCAAATAATCTTCCAAGATAAATTTAGTATTTATCTCCAAAAATGTGTATTCCCCAAACATATGGTCTCCACAATACACTAATCATTTCCATAAATAACCTCAATCACCATAAATACACAATAAATCATATATGTCTCCAAAATAAAATTCAACATTTATTTCTCAAATAAAATTATAGAATATTTTATTTACCTTAATCATATAGGGTTACAAAAATCACAAATATATTTCAAAATAGCATTAATCACTTAACACTAAATCAATTTCTAATACCATGGTTATCTATATGTGTTTTGACCCAAGGGGACATGTTTGGGGGAATGTAAAATAGTCTAATAGGTGACAATAATTTTTTTATTATGATAGAACTACTATAATTTTTGGCTTTCGAGGCGGGGGACTTATAGCGGCTTCCATTTGGCGGCCGCTAATACTATCAATAGCGGCTGCCAAATGGCAGCCACTACACTTTAATATAGAAAACAACCTAATTTTCCCCTCCCCGACCCCCGCGACCCCATTTCCCTGACCCCGCGACCCACCCCTCCCCGACCCCACGACCTCAACCCTCGGCAACCCTAACCCCATGACCCGACGACCTCGACCCCCGGCAACCCCGACCCCCAGAGACCCCGACCCGACCCACAGCGACCCCTCCCCGACCCCCGACCTCCGGCGACCCCGACCCCTGGTGACCACCAACCCGGTCAGGTGACTCTCGGTGACCCTGGTAACCCCCCGCGACCCCCACCCCTTGCCTCTGTCCTACGCCACCCGCAAACCCGGTGACCCCCAACGCCTTGCCTCCACATTGCGCCCCCGTGACCCTGACACCCCCGCGACCCGACAAACCCCACCCTCTGCCTCCAAACTACACCTTTGGACAGTCCCACTACCGTCGTCCCCTCCCGGCCCCGCTGCATCCCTCCGGAAAGTCCTCTTGCCTTCGTTGGACCCTCTAGGTCCATTGTACCCCACCATGTAGAACCCTCCCATGAATTGTCCAACAGTTCCGCCCCTTTCGAGTCCGACTGTCAAACCCCTATCATCCAGTCATTGCGCAGTTATGGATCCACAATCGAGTCACACCCCATTACCCACGCTCGAGTCCTCTGTAGGTAATATTTTTTATCCTTCAAATTTGGTTTTTAAATTTTAATGATATGTGTTTTTTTAGAATTTAAATAAGTAATTTCACTTTTGATTTCTATTAAATACAGATATGGATAGGAGATCGATTGATATGAAAGATAGATTTTCACCTGAATATTATGAGGGTATTAAGTGATTTATGGATTTCACCAAAATATTTCCAAGAAATATGATTAGTTTTCCATGCAGAAAATGTGCAAATAGATATCTCTTCAAATGAGATAGTGTCAGAGAAAATTTTTTTTGAATGGGCTTTTGAAAAACTATAATACATAGACACGTCATGGAGAAGATTTTGTTTCATGTCATCACTTAGAAATTATTTATATGAATGTTGATTCGAGAATAGTTTATTCGATGAACATAATGCTCAATGATATGACGCATCAATTTCAACTTGAAGACAGTAATGTCATAAATGACGATGTAGGATTGAGTAATCCTTGTTCTTCTGCAGATGAAGAAGAATTGAAATTCTTTGAAATTCTTGATGATTCGCATACTGAATTATATCCCGGATGAACTAAATTTACTAAAATGTCATTCATCGTTGAATTGTAACACCTGAAGGTCTTGAACCAGTGGTCAGACACCTCATTCGACATGTTGTTGGTATTGTTGAAGAAGGTACTCCTTGCTGGAGAAAACATTCCAGAGTCATTCTATCAAGCTCACAAGTTGACCGATGATCTTGGTTTTACCTATGATACAATTGATGTGTGTCGCAATAATTGTATATTGTTTATAATAGAGAATGCACAATTAAATATTTTTACTGTTTTCTATACATCCATGTGGAAGACCAATGAGATTAATCAAGGTAGTCAGATTTTTCCAGGGAGAGTCTTGAATCAAGGGAAACAATTTTCTGCTAAACAGATGCATTATTTCCCACTAAAACCGAGACTGAAGAGATTATTCTTTTCCACTAAAATTGCTAAATTGATGACTTGGAATTCAGAGAGAAAGAAAGAGGTTGATAAATTAACTCACCTGGCAGATTCTTTGGCATGGAAATAGTTTGATCAAAGACAACCATAATTTTCCCGAGATGATCGTAATATTCGACTGGGTTTTGCAGCAAATGGTTTTAACCCATTTAGGTCCATGGTTGGTGCGACACATAGTACATGTCTAGTGGTGTTGGTTCCATACAACATTCCCCCATGGGTATGTATGAAGCAACCTTTTTTGTTACTGTCACTTATAATTTTTGTACTGAGAGGTCCTGGTGATGAAATAGATGTTTATATGCAACCTTTGATTGATGAGCTACATGAATTTTGGGCCGATGGTGTAATGACTTTTTACTCGGCAGCTAATGAAATGTTTTGACTTTGGGAATCTTTGTTATGGACAATTAATGATTTCCCATCGTATGCTAACTTATTACGTTGGAGTACAAAAGGAGAATTTTCTTGCCCTTGTTGTAATAAGATTAAGAAATCTATATGGCTTAAGCACTGTATAAAGTGGGAATATCTTGGTCAAAGACACTTTCTTCCTCCATTTCACAGGTTCAGAAAAGACCGTGTATCGTTTGATGGGAATAGAGAGCATGACCCATCACCATAAATATTGTCTGGGGTTGAAATTTGTGCACAAATTGATCAAGAAAACATACGTACAATGTATGATTTTCAAGATTTATTTGTTCATTCATTGCCCTATATTTCAGTTGCAAATAGACAGCAAAGTCATAATTGGAAGAAATGGAGTATTATTTTTTTTAATTGACTTATTGGAAATATAATATTTTAAGACATAATTTGGATGTGATTCACATTGAAAAAAATGTATGTGATAATATTATGTGCACCATTTTAGGCGTCAAGGGGAAATCAAAGGATAGTGCTAATGCTCGACGTGATTTGAAAGAAATGGGATTGAGAAAACCTTTACATTTACATCCGGGTGAAGGTAATTGGGCATACATGCCTGCTGCACAGTACATAATTAGAAAAAAAGAAAAAAAAACATTTCTATCAATTTTGAAGACCGTTAAGGTGTCAGATAGTTATTGCTCTAATATTTTGAAGTGTGTGAATATGACGAGCATGACATTACAGGGTTTGAAAAGTCACGATAATCATATTCTTCTTCAACAGTTAATTCTTATAGCAATTCGTGATTACTTACCTTTCCAGGTTGTTGATCCATTGATTGGAGTTTCTAATTTTTTCATACATCTCTGTTCTATGAATCATTGCATGAGTGATTTAAAAAAGATGCGGGATAAGATTTTACTTGCACTATATCACCAAGAAAAACTCTTTCTGCCGTCTTTTTTTGATGTCATGGTTCACTTGACCGTGCATTTAACTAGTGAAGTCATTGATGGTGGTCCCGTGCAATTCAGGTGGATGTATCCAATAAAGTGATACTTAAATACCTTAAAACGGTATGTTCACAATAAAGCTCATCTGGAATCCTCAATTACCATGGGATATTTAATGGATGAGTGTACTAATTTCTGTTCTTTATATATTGATGAGGTTGAAACAAAGATAGATAAACCGTCCCAGAATGACTAGGGTCCAATTGGAGAAGGAATAAAATTTGATATAAGGAATGATGAGTGGGTTCAAGCTCATCGATATGTATTATTCAACACTCCATCAGTTATTCCATTGATACAGTAAGTTTCATAGTTGATGTGTATTTTTTTCTATATTTATTTTATTGCTTACCGTATATTGTGTTGTGATTTAGGATGCATATCGCTGAGTTGAAATGTGAAAGGCCCCGTGAAACTGACTATCAAATCCAAAAACATCATATCAACAGTTACGTGATTTTACCCGGCATGTGAGAAAAGAATTCAACCAACTAGCTGATGGTCTATTTATTATAGCTCATCGCTACAAGTCTCTGGATGCTAACAGATTCTGATTTTGTATTAGCGATGTTGACATGAACCGAGCCACACAAAATAGTGGTGTTGGTTGTTCTTTTGTTGGTGCGGGTTATTATTAAGGATTGCTGAGAGATATTATTGAGTTTATTTATGGTCGTGGCTTAAAACACATATTGTTAAGGTGTGATTGGGTTGATCCGGTTCGTGGAACGAAAGTTGATAACTTCTAATTTACATTAATAAACTTTAACAATATGATATATAAAGATTACCAAGTAATAAATGAGCCCTTTATACTAACATCGCAGGCAGAACAAGTTTACTTTGTCGGCATTGATTCTGATTGGAAAGTTGTGGTGAAAATGTCTAGAAGAGGGTTTATTCTGATTGACGAAGAGAAACCTGAAGTTGTCGCATTTCATGATCAAACACTTGACCAAACAAAAATAGTTGTATGAGATGAAGATATACAATGGGCCAGAGAGATAGTTGAAAGAGATACAATTTACTTTCATGATTAGTGAAAATTGTAATTATATCACCAGTTATTATTTATAAAAATATTTATGATTTATATATTTATAAAAATTTCTTGATTTAACTATAATTTCTTTTAATGTAGGTATGTCATAGGGTGGTCACAGTGGTTCACCTGATTTTTTCGGTATGTATGTTTTCATTTTTCTAAATTAATTGATTGTAATTTTCTGTGTATATTTCCCTAACTGTTTCTAATCATTAATTTATATTTTAATTGAATTATGAATTTATGTTTATCAGGATCTAGTGCGTCTTCCTACAGACGCAGGGTTCATGCTAGAGGGGTTTGATCCTGGAACTCTGGAGCCCAATTGGATGTGTTATTTGATGACACATTTCATCCAGTTGGAGATGGTGTTACTGTATTGAGTTGTCATTTTGGGCATATGATACAAGACTCACACAGATTCCCTCTGACGACTCGTGAATGGAGTTCCTTCCCCTAGGATACGATTGAGAGATTATGGAGGGAGGTTTAGGTAAATTCAATGTTTACTTTTTCATGATATTGTTATTATTATTGTCCCATCTACTGACCATTTTTTTAACAGGATAATTTTACATCCTGTACAAATGATTTTCGGGCTGTATGTATGTCCAAATGCCGAAACGTATGGAAGTATTACAAGTCAAGGGTGAAGAGAGATCACTAGACACCATTTGCGTGTGTTCCATACATTCTACAGCAAGTCCCTCTGGGAATTCTTCCTGCACAGTGGCAGGATTTGGTTACCTTTTGGTCGAGTGAGGCAGCGATGGTAAGATTTTTTACTTTTAATCTATAAATGACTAATTTTTGAAATGTCTATTAAGTAAATACGTTGAATGTAGACCGAGTCTGCTCATCATTCACATAATCGGGCGATGCAGGGAACACCTTTCAGACTTGGCACTCAACATGTATCACAGCTCAAACATGATGTAAGTTTAGAATTCACTATTTCATTCATATTTTAAAAATATTGTATTATAACATGGTGAAACCCTTTATTATAGTTACACAACTGCGGTGAGCCAATCGATCGGATGTCCGTATGGGTGAGGACGCGTAGGGCAGGTGATCCTGATGTTGCCAGTGTTATAGTAAGAAAATTATTTACTAATAAATGTATTTTTATTTTATATAAATTATTCATGTTTTTTCATTGATTCATTATATGGTAAAGGATCAATTTGACGCTCAGTTAGAAGAGTTTCTAGAGGAGTAACATCGTAGTATATGCGTAGAGATGAAATATTTCACCATGTCGTGGGGCGTGACAGTCATGGTTATTCTTTGACTTATGGCGGTGGTGTCCCACGACGTGCAGTTGTTAGAGAAGATGTGATGGGTGCATGCAGAGAGTCAGGGATGCGCACACAAACTGAGATAGATGCTTTAATGCAGGATATGCAGTGCAATTTTGATGCATAGTTTCATTAGTTACGTGCAGAGTATGAGGAGAGGTTGTCACAGATGTCATCACGTATCGATGAAATGACGATGCAACAAGCAGCACCACAGGTAAACAATAAAACAAACCATACTCAGATTTACTTTTATTGATATGTTTAAGAGGCATAATATTGATATATATTGTAGGCTTTGAAAACAGTTGGTGGACATCACAGTGATATTGGTGATCCAGATGAGAATGAACCCCAGGCATGAGGTAATTTAATTTGCGTTGATGAATTCTCTAGAAGTTTTTATATCTATGATGAATATAATCTTCCTTTTTTACCTAGATGAGTTTGTTTTAGTATTTTTGGATGAAATCTTCATGCACTCCAAGACTGATGATGATAATACCCAATATATTGACATCATACAGATTACACTAATAAAGTATCGACTATATGCCAAGCTATATATATGTGATTTTTGTATTGATTAGGTATAGTTATTGGGTCAAATAATCCTAGAGGAAGGTGTGTCAGTGAATGGAGAGAAACATCAGACAATTATTTCTTGGGAGAATCCCAAGAACACTTTCGATATTTGTAGATTTCTAGGTTGAGTGAATTGTGAAGTGGTCATGCAGATGGCATGTCAATCAGACGTGCGGTTTGTGTGGTACGGCTCAATATGCATTTTCTAAGTGTTGGGCGCACTTCATAAATGTGTGTGGGGGGGTCCAAATGGGCTTAATGAAGTCAGAATGGCCTGAAATTAGACGACAATAATGGGTGAGTGAATTATGAAGTGGTCGAGTAGACGACACGTCAATCGGAGGTGTCGTGTACCCGCGGTGACCGAGAACGCAGTTCTGGGGTCATAAACGGCCAAAACGGGCGTTTAACGGTCGAATTCATAGCAGAAGACATTGTATTGATCTAAAATCACAGGGAAAAAATATAATTATTATTTGTGACGTGTACGCAGAGACAACACGTCAATTGGACATGCAGTTTTCACGGTACGACTCAATATGCATTTTTAAGTGTCGGGTGTGCTTCATAAATTCACGTGGGGGTCCAAATAGGCCGAACGAAGTTGGAATGGCCTGAAATCAGATGAAAAAAATGGGTGAGTGAATTGTAAAGTGGTCCAGTAGACAACACGTCAATCAGAGGTGATGTGTGCGCGCGGTGATCGAGAACGCAGTTCTGGTGTCATAAACGACCAAAACGGGCGTTTAATGGTCAAATTCATAGAGGAAGACATTGTATTTACCTGAAATCACAGGGAAACAGTCTAATTATTATTCGTGACATGTATGCGCAGAGGGAACGTCAATCAGACGTGCGGTTTGCGCTGTACGGCTCAATATGCGTTTTTTAAGTGTTGGGTGCGCTTCATAAACGTGCGTGGGGGGGCGGGCTGAACGTAGTCGTAATGGCCTGAAATCATAATACAAAAATTTTTGAGTGAATTTTAAAGTGGTTGAGCAGACGGAACGGCAATCAGAGGTGTCGTGTGTCTGTGGTGAGCGAGAACGCAGTTTTGGTGTCATAAACAGCCAAAATGTGTGTTTACCAGTTGAATTCACAGCGGATGAAATCATATTGACCTGAAATTATAGGGAAACAATATAAATATTATTTTTGACGTTTACACGTAGACGACACATCAATCAGACTTGCGGTTTGCACGGTACGACTCAATATGATTTTTTTAAGTGTTGGGCGCGCTTTATAAACGCACATTGGGGGGGGTCCAGATGGGCCGAACGAAGTTATAATGTCCTGAAATAAGTCTAAAAAATGGGTGAGTGAATTTTGAAGTGGTCGAGAAGACATCACGTCAATCGGAGGTGCCATGTGTGCGTGGTGACCGAGAACGCAGTTCTGGTGTCATAAACGGCCAAAACGGGCGTTTAACGGTTGAATTCATAAGTAAGACATCTTATTGACTTGAAATCACAGCAAATCAATCTAATTATTATTCATGACGTGTACGCACAGACGAAATATCAATCGGATGTGCGGTTTGCGCGGTACGGATCAATATGCATTTTTTAAGTGTTGGGTGCGCTTCATAAACGTGTGTGGGGGTCCAAACGGGCCGAACGAAGTCAGAATGGCCTGAAATCAGACGAAAACAACATTTGAGTGAATTTTGAAGTGTTCGAGTAGACGAAATGTCAATCGAAGGTGCCATGTGCGCGTGGTGACCGAGAACGCAGTTCTAGTGTCATAAACGGCCAAAACGTGCATTTTACGGTCTAATTCATAGAGGATGAAATCGTATTGAACTGAAATCAAAGGGAAACAATATAATTATTATTCGTGATGTGTACGTGTAGATGTCACATCAATCGGACGTGCGGTTTGCGCGGTACAACTCAATATGCATTTTTAAGTGTTGGGTGAGCTTCAAAAACGCGCGTGGAGGGGGGGGGGGTCCAAACGGGCTGAACAAAGTCGGAATGGCCTAAAATCAGATGAAAAAAACGAGTAAGTGAATTTTGAAGTGGTCGAGTATACAGAACGTCAATCGAAGGTGTCGTGTGTGCGCGGTGACTGAGAACGCAGTTTTGGTGTCATAAACGGCCAAAAAGGGCGTTTAACGGTCGAATTCATAGCAGACGACATCTTGTTGACCTGAAATCATAGGGAAACAATCTAATTATTATTCGTGACGTGTACGCGTAGATGGAACATCAATCGGACATGCGATTTGTGTGGTACGGCTCAATATGCGTCTTTTAAGTGTTGGGTGCGCTTCAAAAACGCGCGTCGGGGGGTCCAAATGGGTTGAACGAAGTCAGAATGGCCTAAAATCAGACGACAGTAATGGGTGAGCTAATTGTGAAGTGGTTGAGCAGATGGCATGTCAATCGGAGGTGTCGTGTGCACGCGGTGACCGAGAATGCAGTTTTGGTGTCATAAACGGCCAAAACGGGCGTTTAAGGGTCAAATTCATAGCGGACGACATCGTATTGACTTGAAATCATAGTGCAACAATATAATTACTATTCTTGACGTGTAATCGTAGACGTAACGTCAATCGGACGCGCGGTTTTCATGGTACGTCTCAATATGCATTTTTTAAGTGTTGGGCACGCTTTATAAACACGCATGGGGGGTCCAAACAGGTCGAACGAAGTCGGGATGGCCTGAAATCAGAAGAAAATAATGGGTGAGTGAATTGTAAAGTGGTCGAGTAGACAAAACGTCAATCGGAGGTGTCGTGTGCCCGCGGTGACTGAGAACGCAGTTCTAGTGTCATAAACGGCCAAAACGGGCGTTTAACGATCGAATTCATAGCGGAAGACATTGTATAGACCTGATATCACAGGGAAACAATCTAATTATTATTCGTGATGTGTGCGCATAGACTACACATCAATCGGACGTGCGATTTGCGTTGTACGGCTCAATATGCATTTTTAAGTGTTGGGTGCGCTTCATAAACGCACGTGGGGGGTCCAAATAGGCCAAACGAAGTCAGAATGGCCTGAAATCAGATTAAAACAATAGGTGAGTAAATTTTGAAGTGGTCGAGCAGATGAAACGTCAATCGGAGGTGTCATGTGCCCGCGGTGACCGAGAACGTTGTTCTTGGTGTCATAAACTGTCAAAACGTGCGTTTAACGGTTGAATTCATAGCGGACGACATCTTATTGACCTGAAATCACATGGAAACAATGTAATTATTATTCTTGACCTTTACGTGTAGACGGCACATCAATCGGACGTTCGGTTTGTGCGGTATGGCTCAATATGCATTTTTTAAGTGTTGGGCGCGCTTCATAAATGTGTGTGTGGGGGGGGGGGGGTGTCCAAACGGGTTGAACGAAGTCCAAATGGCCTGAAATTAGACGATAACAACAGGTGAGTGAATTTTGAATTAGTCTAGTAGATGTCATGTCAGTGAGAGGTGATGTATACCCGCGGTGACCGAGAACGTAGTTATGGTGTCATAAACGGCCAAAACGTGCATTTAACAGTTGAATTCATAGAGGACGACATCGGATTGACCTAAAATCATAGGGAAACAATATAATTATTATAATTTAAGTGTACGCGCAGACGTCATGTCAATCATACATGCGGTTTCCGTGGTACTGCTCAATCTGCGTTTTTTAAGTGTTGGGCGCGCTTCACAAACTCGCCTGGGGGGTCCAAACGGTCCTAAAAAAGTCGAAATGGCCTGAAATCAAATGAAAACAATAGGTGAGTGAATTTTTAAGTGTCCTAGTAGACATCACATCAATCGGAGGTTCTGTGTGCCCGCGGTGACTAAGAACGCAGTTCTGGTGTCATAAACGGCTAAAACGGGCATTTAACGGTCGAATTCATTACGGACGACATCGTATCGACCTAAAATCATAGAGAAACAATCTAATTATTATTTGTGATGTGTACGCGTAGACAGAACGTCAATCGGACGTGCGGTTTGCACGTTACGACTCAATATGCATTTTTTAAGTGTTGGGCATGCTTCATAAACGTGCGTGGGGGTCCAAACGGGCCGAACAATATCAAAATGGCCTAAACTCAAATGAAAAAAACTGGTGAGTGAATTGTGAAGTGGTCGAGCAGACGACACAACAATCGGAGGTGTCGTGTGCCCGCGGTGACTGAGAATGCAGTTCTGGTGCCATAAACGGCCAAAACAGGCGTTTAACGGTCGAATTCATAGAGGATGACATTGTATTGGCCTGAAATGACAGAGAAAAAATCTAATTATTATTATTGACATGTACGCATAGACGGAACATCAATCGGACGTGCGGTTTATGCGGTACGACTCAATATGTGTTTTTAAGTGTTGGGGCACTTCATAAATGCACATGGGGGGTCCAAATGGGCCGAACGAAGTAGGAATGGCCTGAAATGAGACGACAACAACGGGTGAGTTAATTTTGAAGTGGTCGAGAAGACGGCACATCAATCGGAGGTGTCGTGTACCCACGGTGACTGAGAACACAATTCTGGTGTCACAAACGGCCAAAACGTGCGTTTAACCGTCGAATTCATAGAGAATGACATTGTATTGACCTAAAATCACTGAGAAACAATCAAATTATTATTCTTATTATGTACATTTAGACATAACATCAATCGAACGTGTGGTTTTCACGATACGGCTAAGTATGCGTTTTTTAAGTGTTGGGGATGCTTCATAAACGCATGTGGGGGGGTCCAAACGGGATGAAAGAAGTCATAATGGCATGAAATCAGACGACAAGAACGAGTGATTGAACTGAGAATTGGTCGAGCAGACTAAATGTCAATCGGAGTTTGTGTGAGCCCGCGGTGACCAAGAACGCCGTTCTGGTGTCATAAACGGCCAAAACGTGCGTTTAACGGTCGAATTCATAGCAGACGACATCGGATTGACCTAAAATCACAGGGAAAGAATTTAATTATTATTAATGAAGTGTACACATAGACATCACGTCAATCAGACATGTGGTTTGCGCGGTACGGCTCAATATGTGTTTTTTAAGTGTTGGGTGTGCTTTATAAACGTGAGTGGGGGGGACAATAACGGGTGAGTGAATTGTGAAGTCTTCGAGCAGACAACACGTCAATCAGAGGTTCTGTGTGCCCGCGTTGACCGAGAACGTAGTTATGGTGTCATAAATGGTCAAAACTGGCATTTAACAGTTGAATTCAAAGAGGACGACATTGTATTGACCTAAAATCATAGGGAAATAATCTAATTATTATTGGTGATGTGTACGCACAGAAGGAAGGTCAATCAGACGTGCGGTTTGCACGGTACAGCTCAATATGTGTTTTTTAAGTGTTGGGCACGCTTTATAAACACGTGTGTGTGGGGGGGTCCAAACGGGACGGACGAAGTCAGAATGGCCTGAAATCTGACGACAACAATTTGTGAGTGAATTGTGAAGTGGTTGAGCAGACGACACGTCAATCGGAGGTGCCTTGTATGCGTGGTGACCGAGAACGCAGTTCTGCTGTCATAAACGGCCAAAACGGGCGTTTAACAGTCAAATTCATAGCCTACAACATAGGATTTTCCTAAAATCACCAGGAAACAATATAATTATTATTCGTGACGTGTACGCGTAGACGTCACATCAATCGAATGTGCGGTTTCCGTGGTACGACTCAATATGTGTTTTTTAAGTGTTGGGCGCGCTTCATAAATGCACATGGGGGGGGGGGGGTCCAAACGGGCCGAACGAAGTCGGAATGGCCTAAAATCAGATGAAAACAATGGTTGAGTAAATAGTGAAGTGTTTGAGTAGACGACACGTCAATCAGAGCTGTCGTGTGCCCGCGGTGACCGAGAATGCAGTTCTGGTGTCATAAATGGCCAAAACATGCGTTTAACAGTTGAATTCATAGCGGACGACATCAGATTGACCTGAAATCACAAGGCGACAATCTAACTATTATTCGTTACGCGTACGCACAGACAGAAAGTCAATCGCACATGCAATTTTCACGGTACTGCTCAATATGTGTTTTTAAGTGTTTGGCGCGCTTCATAAACGCGTGTGGGGGTCCAAACGGGACGAACGAAGTCGGAATGGCCTGAAATCAGATGAAAACAATGGGTGAGTTAATTTTGTAGTGGTCGAGTAGACGTCACATCAATCGGAGGTACCTTGTGTGCGTGGTGACCGAGAAACCAGTTCTTCTGTCATAAACGGCCAAAACGGGTGTTTAACGGTCAAATTCGTAGCGGACGACATCAGATTGACCTGAAATCATAGGGAAACAATCTAATTAGAACCATATAATTAATTATTTTAAAATTTTAAAATAGTATTCAAAATTATGATTATATTTTTAAAATCAAATACTTTTGATCTGTTACAGTACGTTTGAATTGAAATATGTTAATTTGTTTCAATTATTTGTTTTTAGGTTTTATTCGGTACTAATTTTGATATTAAATTTTGTTATGCAGTTATATTTGATGATAAATGTAGAGATTTGAATATGACTGATGAGATTTTTGTGTGTATATTTTATTGTGTGAATGATATGTTTTTAAAAAAAATTAAAAACCTATAGCGGTCGCCAAATGGCGGCCACTATAGGGACAGCATATAGCGGCTGCCATTCGGCGCCGCTATAGGTGTTTATATCACCGCCTGTAGTGGCCACCACTAGGTGGCCGCTCTAGCTCGGGGCTACAGCGGCTACCGATTGGTGGCCTCTCTAGCCCTTTACGGCTTGGCTACAACGTCCGCCAAATTGCGGTCGCTCTAGCAACAACGGCGGGCCAAAAGCGGCCTCCGATTAGTGGATGCTAGGCGGCCGCTATAGACCTTTAGCGATGTCTTTTGGTGGCCGCTAAAGGTCATGATTGTACTAGTGAGACTTTCAAATCGCCATTTTCATTCTAACCTGATTTGTGTCATTATCTTTTTGGGGGAATTGAATTGACCTCATGGGAACTAGGATGTTTACCTATTTTTGTATTACGAAGGAGGTTTCACAGTTGAATGGTCCCAATTGAAGATTGAAGGGGTTAATTATTTGTGAAATCGGTCCTCTTAGGATAATATTTCCTCATTTGGCCTCCAATAGGTTTATTTGTGGATCTAGAAACACCCAATAACCCTTTTATCCATGATTCATGGACCTGTTTTCCAAAGGCAGGCACTCGTTGGATGAAAATTTGTAAGATGACACTTCAAGACTCATTTGGTTGAGGGGATGGGAGGTCAGACACACCACACCCTTTTGGGGGGAATTATTTCCTACTCTGGGACACTCTTATAGATTTAAGTCATTTTTATATATTCGTGAATCCTTGGTTCATTCCCAAAGAGTGTATCCACCTATTACCCTTGGCTTTCAAAATCAATCATGGATATACATGGGTCAGGAATTGCTGAGAAAACGCTGGTGTGATCCTTTTGATGGGGTTCTCTAGAGTTTATTGTCATCCAGGAGAGACGGAAGGTGGTTTGATGTTGGGATCAAACCCAAGAGATGGGATTCCTATATATCCTCTTAAGAGGAATCAGAACCCATATTGTTTGTTTATGGGTTTTGACTTGACTAGGGCTTACATATGGGAGATTCTCGTCAAATGGAATCTAATCTGGACTTATTCTTGAAGAGGAAACCCTCTATTGAAGACATTGTTAGGGTGACACTTTCGAGAAAGGGGTACATCTTTGAGCTCCGACATTTAAATAGGAATCCTATATATCCTAGTTGGAGAAAGAATTAGAGATCCCGTAGTTTGTTAAGCTTGGATATTTTACCTGGGAGGAGGGCCATTTGTGAGTTTTGAATCATTACTTACTCATAAAGAGGATGCCCTTTGGGGGGGGCATAATTGGGTTAACCTTTATAAATGGAACTCATTTCTTCTCAGGCCTTCAAGAAGGCGTCCTATGTATCTTGCTTGGAGCAGGACTCAGAGTTCTCATATTTCATGAGGTGGGGCTTACGCGTGGAAGATGTCCATTTTTCTAGAACCATGAGGAGGATCTCGACTCATGAGGATTTGAAGGTTTGGTTGGGGCTTACACCTAGGAAGATTCCCATGTTTTGGGGCTATGCATATTTCATGATCCCCACCAACCTCTAAGCCCACGTTAGTCATACTCTATGTGAGAAACAAGATGAGGTAGAGGATCTGAAGATCACATGCCCTACCTCATCTGTTGGTATATGGTATTAAAGCCAGGAAAGACAGAGAGATGGGATTTTAACATGAAACCATCCCCCATATTGATATCTAGGATAGTAAAATCTTAGCGATCTATTATGTTGAATCCCAGTTTGAGGAGAAGAGGGTGAAGAGTGACACCTCTCTCAAAAGAATAGGGGATTACCCAAATAGTATTTTCTGGACATGGGTTCTGGGAAAGGTGAGGAGTATTATCCCTTATCAAAGGGGAAGGGAAGAGTGACCTTCTCGCTTTTCACTAGAATTCATCGAAGGGAAATGTTTGTGATTACCCATAAACCTGAGAATGGGGAGGTTCATGTCGGCATCCCAAAGTATTTCCCCATGTTTCCTTAGGAATGTAGACTTGAAGACATTCTGAGGGTCCAAACCATTGTTGGGATAGCTTTTAGAACTCTACATAACTTGGGTATGTAAATTCAAAAAGGCGTGTTGGTGTGACTGATGATCTGATCATATTGTTCTAGTAGATTTAGAGGAGGATTTGGCCTAATTTGATTGGATTGGTTTGCATAAGATCCATGGATGAATGTATGGTAATGGAGGGGCATGATTGGAGAAGAGGAGAAGGACACCCAAAGACACCACATTATGCGTACTATTTTCTCTTGCGGGATGGGGGCATCCACACATAGCATACTACTATGAAGGTAGAGGGTTCGTTGAAGAACTGATGTGGTATATGGACTTGGGTATGAACCACCGCATATCAAATCTGTTCGCAAACCTTGATATGGTCCTCATATTGGAATGTTATGCATAGCTGGATATGGTTTTTCATGTCATCCCAGGTTCCATCCATGTACTGATGTAGTATGAGGCACATGGTTTGATCCATATAGCGATTCACTATACAGATCCTCGAATTGAATAATGATTCTAGAGCCTTCAGTTCATAGATAATTCATCAATGGGGGATCTACAGTTCGCGATTACTCCAAATAAGTTCACAGATCACCAATTATTTTTAAGTTCCTTTTTTTGTTCGCAGTGGGCTATATCTACGAGAAAATTGTTTCATGGGTTTTACTTCATTGATAATTCAAAACCAAAATTGAAATTGTATATGAATTCTTTCTTCCAGACTCTAGGGTATCCTTTGTGCTATCTTCCATTGGTCCCTTTTTCCAGTTCCTCTTGTATTCCTTCTATAGAGCATTGGGGAAATAAAACTTGTGGGCATGCAGTAACATTTTGTGGAATCCCATGAAGATATATTTCAACCTTCATAAGACTTGGTCAACCGGGGTTTATAGAGGTTTTGGTTCATGAGATGTGGTTCGTGGAACCTGTCGACTTGCATCACCTGCAAATCTCTTAGTTATACGAGGCGGTATGCGGTGGCGTTTCTCCATTTTTTCCTCCAATCAACATACACTATTGGAATATGGGTTTTTTCCAACACTTATATACCAACGGTTTTCTTAAACCATTGGTATATAGGATTATTACCAATAATTTGCTTAAAACATTGGTCAAACATGGTGCAGGACACCCTTTACCAACGGTTCACTAGAACCGTTGGTAAAGGGGTCTAAATTCTCCCCTCCCCCTTTACCAGTGGTTCTTGAAAACCATTGGTAAAGGTTTGCCCCAATAACCCTGTGTGTCCTTTCTCCTCTTCCCCATCTAGACAGAGCCCTAATTAGACAGCACCTCTCCCCCGCGATCGAGCAGCACTCCTCCATTCAGACAACACCTCTCCCCCATGATCAAAGCACCTCTCCTCCATTCGGACATCACCTCTCTTGGGTTCATCTCGATTCCTCCATCCAAACGGTTGGAATCTCGGCTTCCCCCATCCAAGCTGTTGAATATTCATCTGAACCATCCCAAATTAGGTATTTTCTTAAGTGGTACCTTATTTTTAGTGTTATCTATATAATATTTTATTTTTAAGTTTTGATTTTGATGTGTATCTGTTTTTTTCTGTTTTGATTTAACCAAGAAAACCCTTTTAGATTTTTTCTCTAGAACCATAGAAAACCCTTTTAGATTTATTTATTTGTCAATTTAATTTATCATATCATTATATTAAAATGTTATATAAATAGACTAGATAGTTATAGACCTCTTGGTGGTCACCTACATGAATTGTATCTCACACATTGTTTGAGATTCCATTGGGTACCTGGATAAACTACATGATTATATGTTTAGATAAGGGGAATCACAATTTTACAGATTCTTTACTACTCACATGACATAGGATGGAGCATGTAGCAGATGATTGGGTTGTAAATCAAGAATCTAGGTCAAATTTTAGAATTTATTGAGCCTCTTGTATAGTACTACTTCCAACTAGTTGTAACTATGTTTTTAATCTTGATACATGGCATACATTACCATAATTCAGTTTATGATTCTGTTATTAGTTGGTATTACTAATTTGGTTATTTTCATCCTTTCCAATATTTTCCCATTATTACCTTTCTTCTACTTTTTAACTGATAATATTAAAATTGTGCAACTTAGGTAATGAGGAAATAGTCTCCCCCAGACACACCAAAGGCTCTCACTATTAGTTAATAACATTTGG
The DNA here is from genome assembly GCA_963277665.1 of Viscum album. Taxonomy (NCBI): domain Eukaryota; kingdom Viridiplantae; phylum Streptophyta; class Magnoliopsida; order Santalales; family Viscaceae; genus Viscum; species Viscum album. Next base: position 1,581,404,280 of record OY728141.1, on the reverse strand, counting down.
AATTTTGGTAGATGTTCTTGAGGCCATGTGGACATCTGGGTTCGGGTCACTAATGAGTGGAATCCTGGTTTTGGACATCACAATTCCTAGATATCCTTTTTATAGGTGTTTCTAATCAAATCCATACCTATAACTATTGAAGGCCCATCTCCAAAATCAACTGGGACATGATTCAATGAATACACCCTACCAACCTATGATCTATGGCCCCAAACCTAGGATCCTTTAATCCATGGTTATGGTGAAACTTGATGAGGCCATAACTACTTTTGATGTGATCCTAATCCTACTCCTCATCCTAATCTCCCTGAAGAAGTTAAAGTATAAAACTCATGTACTCCCAACAAGACCCTTAAGGATTATGTATTCCTTGATCCACTTCCAATATTTACTAGGAAATCCTTGAATATAGGCATTAGAAATTCTATATCTTATTTTCTTATATACACTGTATTTTGTTGTGTTTCTTAATACGATTATCATATAGAGTAATGTGTCAGTTATGATTTTATATAAAGTAAACAATTTTCATTTACCTAAATATTTTTTTGATTGAACTTCAATATTATTGAATTTATTTGAAATGACTTATTGAATTTTTTTTACATAATGGATAGAAGTTGGATGTACAAAATTGATCATATTTCAACCGATTTTCAAAATAATTTAAACATCTTTTTAGATTTTGCATTTGAAAAGAATTCAGATAGTGGTCGCATACACCGCCCATGTTCTAATTGTGTTGGAATACCTTAGTTGAGTCGTGAAGCAGTTAGCTATCATATAACCAAATATGGTTTCCAAAAAACTATTATGTGTGGTTTCATAATGGGGAGAAAATGGAATCTCAAAATGTTGATGATCCAAATGATAGGACTGAATTGGAGAGTTTGATATATAATCAGTTTCCATTTATTCAGAATCATGAGAAGGAAAGGATTTCCAGCCAACAAGATTTCGATACAAGAACACATGATGCGTCCAATGAAGATGATGATGTTGATAGGGTGAAAAAATTGAATGATACTGCGACGACTCTAGTATATCGGCAATATGGTAAAATGAAAAAGTTGGAATTTTTAATCCTATTATTTCATGGGAAAACTATTTATGGGATTTCAAATACTGCAATTGATTACATTCTTACCTTCTTGAAGGAATTACTTCTAGATGATTCAGATATTCCCTCAAACCACTATATGTCATGGAAGTTAGTTGATGAACTTGGATTCTCAAAAAAAACCATGATTGCCTGAAAGATTGCAGCTTATTTTGGGAGGAAGCTGCTGAAAGAAATGATTGTATCAAATGTGGAACCTCTCGATGTAAGCCAAAAGATGATGGAACACCATCTCGTGTGCCACAAAAAGTAATGTGTCACCTTCCATTAATCCCTAGATTACAAAACCTTTTCATGTCTGATGAAATATCAGTAAAAATGCGATGGCATGACACCAAGAGAAGAAAAGAATAATGAAGAGTTGGTTCACCCTGCAGATTTATTTTCATGGAAGAGATCTGATGCTCGATATCCTGAATTTGCAGCCGACGTGTGTAATATGGATGTGTCATTCTACTTCAAAGCCTAGCACACCTTTCAAACACCCATCACAGCCCCCACCCTCCTCCCTGGACCCAAGACAACCCTCCAGACCGCCCCCCGGATAGCCCCTCGTAGAGCTCCCTAGACAGCGCCCCCACCCTCCACCCTGGACCCTAAACAGCCCCCCTGACAGTCCCTCGAATAGCTCCCCAGACAGCCCCCCACCCTCCACCATGGACCTTGGACAGCCCCCCGGATAGCCCCCACCCTCCTCTCTAGATCCCGGAAAGCCCCCCAGATAGCCCCCCCCCCCCACCCTCCTCCCTAGACCCCAGATGGACCACCCCAAATAGCCCCCCAGACAGCCCCCCGGACAGCCCCCAACTACCCCCCTGGACCCCGGACAACCCCCCCAGACAGAATTGTTCTCAAATAATTTTTTACCACCCATTGAAGGTGAACTTCAGGATGAGTTCCTTTGAATGGGAATACTATAGGAAACAAGTTTTTCACTCTGGTATGGATATTTTTTAATTCGGTATAACTCTTTATTTTTCACCAGATATGGAAGCCTAATTATGTTATAATGGTTTATGGGGCTTCTGGGGCTTGTTTGGAGCTCGGAACCCCGATCGGCGTAGAAAAACACTATGCCTCACGGTTAGTAAAAAAATTTATGTCCATAACAAAAGGTATCTACCAACCATATAGAGCTATATATTAGAAGCAGTGTGCATGATTTACCCTAACCATGCACCAGGGGATGCACATCATGCACAATGTCTGTAGTTTTAGTATAAGATATTATCACTGTTGTTGTGCGATTTGCCTAACTGGCATATGGAAAACCGACCAAACACATTCAGATTGTGTTGATACTTTATAAAAACGATCCATGAGTCATATGTGACGTGTAAGAGTCAACCACACCTCAATCTGTGGTACAGTGTGGCCGGTATCACTCAAAGTGTCTTTTTTTTTATAAAATGGACACCCTTTTAAGTAAAAACAATTGGCATATGGAAAACTGACCAAACGTATTTGGATTGTGTTGATACTTTAGAAAAAAATCCATGGGTCATATGTGACGTTTCATGACTCAACACCGCCTCAAACCGAGGCATGGTGTGGCTGGTACCACTCAAAGTGTTTCACTTTTATTTGAAATGGACAACATTTTAAGTGAAAAAAACAACATACATACAAAAAATGGACCAAACTTATTCAGATTTTATTGATACTTTAGAAAAACGATCCATGGGACATTTTTGACGTGTAGGAGTCAACCCCGCATCCATCTGAGGCACGGTGTGGCTGGTACCACTAAAAGTGTCTCACCATTATTTAAAATGATCAACATTTTAAGTGAAAACAACAACTGGCATATGGAAAACCAACCAAACGAATTAGGATTGTTTTTATACTTTATAATAATGATCCATGAGACATTTTTGATGTGTACGAGTCAACCCCGCATCAATCTGAGGCACGGTGTGGCCTGTACCACTCTAAGTGTCTCTCTTTTGTTTAAAATGGAAAATGTTTTAAGTAAAAACTACTGGCATATGGAAAACTGTCCAAACATATTTTTATTGTGTTGATAAAATAGTAAAACGATCCAATTGATATTTTTGATGTTTATGAGTAAACCCCGCATCAATCTGATGTGCGGTGTGGCTGGTACCACTCTAAATGTCTCTCTTTTGTTTAAAATGGACATCATTTTAAGTAAAAACAACAACTAGCATACAGAAAACCAGAAAAACATATTTGGAGTGTGTTGATACTTTAGTAAAATGATCCATGGGACATTTTTGATGTGTATGAGGAAACAACACATTAATATGAGGCATGGTGCGGCCGGGACCACTCTAAGTGTCTCTCTTTTGTTTAAAATGGAAAGTTTTTTAAGTAAAAACAACTGGCATACAGAAAACTGACCAAACGTATTCAGATTGTGTTGATACTTTAGTAAAATCATCCATAGTACATTTTTGACGTGTAGGAGTCAACCCCGTATCAATATGAGGTGTGGTGTGACCGGTACCACTCAAAGTGTCTCACTTTTATTTGAAATGGAAAACATTTTAAGTGAAAACAAAAACTGGCATACAGAAAACCAAAACAAATGCATTCGGATTGGGCTGATACTTTAGGAAAATGATCCATGGGACATTTTTTACATGTAAAAGTAAACCCCGCATCAATCCATGGAATAGTGTGGCTGGTACCACTCTAAATGTCTCTCTTTTGTTTAAAATGGACATCACTTTAAGTGAAAACAACAACTGGCATATAGAAAATAGAACAAACGTATTCAGATTCTGTTGATACTTTAGGAAATAGATCCATGTGTCATTTTTGATGTGTACGAGTCAACCCCACCTCAATCCAAGTTGTGGTGTGGCCGGTACCACTCAAAGTGTCTCACCTTTATTTGAAATGATCAACGTTTTAAATGAAAACAACAATTGGCATACGAAAAACAAACAAAACGCATTCGAATTGTGTTGATACATTAGGAAAACGATCCATTGATCATTTTTTTATGTGTATAAGTCAACCCCACCTCAATCCAAGGCACGGTATGGATGGTAGCACTCTAAGTGTCTCTCTTTTGTTTAAAATGAACACTGTTTTAAGTAAACAAAACTCACATAGGGAAAACTTACCAAACATATTCGGATTGTGTTGATACTTTCGCACAATAATACATGGGTCATTTATGACGTGTAAGAGTCAACTGATCCTCAATCTGAGGCCCGGTCTAGCCGGTACCACTCAAAGTGTCTCACTTTTATTTGAAATGGACAACATTTTAAGTGAAATCAACAACCGGCATATGGAAACCAACCAAACGCATTCAGATTGTGTTTATACTTTAGGAAAAAAATCCATGGGACATTTTTGATGTGTATGAGTCAACCCCATATCAATCCGAGGCACGGTGTAGCCGGTACCACTCTAAGTGTCTCTCCTTTGTTTAAAATGGAGAATGTTTTAAGTAAAAACAACTAGCATACAGAAAACCAACCAAATGTATTCTGATTGTTTTGATACTTTAGGAAAACGATCCATGGTACATTTGTGACGTTTTGGAGTCAACCCTACATCAATTCAAGGTGTGGTGTGTCCAGTACCACTCAAAGTGTCTCACTGTTATTTGAAATGGACAACATTTTAAGTGAAAACAACAATTGGCATACGGAAAACCAACCAAACGCATTCAGATTGTGTTTATACTTTAGGAAAACAATACATGGGACATATGTGATGTGTACGAGTCAACCCCTCATCAATATGAGGCATGGTGTGGCCGGTACCACTCTAAATGTCTCTCTTTTGTTTAAAATGAACATCATTTTAAGTGAAAACAACAACTAGCATATGGAAAACAGACCAAACGTATTCGGATTCTGTTGATACTTTAGGAAAATGATCCATGAGTCATTTTTGATGTGTACGAGTCAACCTCACCTCAATCCGAGGCGTGGTGTGGCCGATACCACTCAAAGTGTCTCACCTTTATTTGAAATGATCAACATTTTAAATGAAAACAACAACTGGCATTTGGAAAACCAATCAATAACATTCCTATTGTGTTGATACATTATTAAAACTATCCATTTCTCATTTCTGACATGTATGAGTAAACCCCTCCTCAATCCAAGGCATGGTGTGGCTGGTAGCACTCTAAGTGTCTCTCTTTTGTTTAAAATGGACACTGTTTTAAGTGAAAACCATTGATATACAGAATACCAACCAAACGTATTCAAATTGTGTTGATACTTTAGAACAACAATCCATGGGTCATTTATGACATGTACGAGTCAACCAAGCCTCAATATGAGGCCTGGTGTGGCCAGTACCACTCAAAGTGTCTCACTTTTATTTGAAATGGACAGCTGTTTAAGTGAAAAAAACAACTGGCATGCGGAAAACCAACCAAACGCATTCAGATTGTATTGATACTTTAGTAAAATGATCCATGGATCTTATGTGACATGTAAGAGTCAACCTCACCTCAATCTGAGGCACGGGGTGGCCGGTATCACTCTAACTGTCTCTCTTTTTTTTTTAAATGAACATCATTTTAAGTAAAAAAACTAGCATACCGAAAACTGACCAAATGTATTCAGATTGTGTTGACACTTTAGCACAACGATCCATGGTCTAGCCTCACACAATCCACTTCTCATGTGAGGAACTCCTACCCCTATTCTAAAACACATGACATTTAATACGCCAAGGACAACTATATTCCCTAAGTCACACAAGCTCATTGATACACACCCATTATCATCATCACTAAGTTCAAAGACACCCGCCCCAAGCCATGGAATTATATTTCTGTTTGGTTGAATTCATTTATTCATTTCCTTATTTTGGGTTATTAGATTCTAATTTCTGAATTCAATTGTGTATGTCTTATAAAAAATGAAATTTTGTATGTATTCTTAATTCTATATCACATATAATTAGGTATTCAGTTTTTAATGGATTGTATTCATAATTGATTATTACATTATGTATCCTTCTAATTATATGTTTTTAATTATGTATCCTTATTATGTATTGTATTGTATGTATTCTATAAAATTCACACAGTAGCACACAGAGCAGGCTACTGTGTGAATTTTACAACAAAGCCTATACTAATGGTTTTAAACCGTTGGTATAAGTTCTGTATGTATTTTTTTACCAAGGATTTTGAACCGTTGGTACAAAACCTTTACCAACAGTTTAAACCGTTTGTATAGTGGTGAATGGAAGACTAAAAAATATATGCCAATGGTTTTGAAACCATTGGAATATGTGTTGTATAAGAAATCTATGCCAATGGTTTTATAAAACCATTAGGATGAGGTAGTTTCTTCACATATACCAACAGTTTATCTCAAGCCGTTGGTATATGTCTATTGTCATAGCTTACTGGGCTACGGTTTCTAAAACCGTTGGTATAATTTATACCAATGGTTCTCCACCCTATACCAACGGTTTTCAACCATTGGTATTCCTTAAATTTCCAGTAGTGATAGTTCATGGCGTCCTTGGTTTTTTGGCCATCGCATTGCAGTAAATCACCTCATAGGTTTTTTCACATACCGATGGTTCACAGTTTATGCGCCTCGCAAACCTTTCTTAGTGATGGTACGTGATCCTCCTAAAACACTTTGAAATTTTTTATTTCTACAATTTTCTTCTCAAATTTTCAATAAAATTTGCATCCATATGCCTTGATAGAATTGTGGTAATGTTTTCTTCCTCCCGCAAAGTTCTTTTTAGAGTATTTACTTCCCTTTGCATAGTTTTTAGGACCCTAAAAATTCCCCCATCATAATGGGGCCCAATCAGAATTAAGAGGAGGTTATTCCGATGTAGAATCTATTTGGAACTAAAGTAGTTCATGGTAGAATGGGTAGGCTCAGTAGGGGGGCACACATATTTATAGGGGCCCAAGTTTTTTTTACTACCACTCATGAAAAAAGGGATCTTAACCTCTCGTTAGATTCCTATGCTTCTACGTACCATCATTTTTGTGAAATATTTCATCCAGAAACTATTTTGTGCGTTCCGCGAACCAAATTTCTCACAATTTCATTTACCTGAAAACTGAACTGGACATCGAGAACTATTCTATGGAATTTAAACCGATGTTCAACCTTTTGTATAGTGATATGCTTACATGAATTTCCTGTTCCACACACCAATCTTTATAATGGAGAACTAAACTTGGAAGTCTTTTAAATAGAACAAAAAATTACAATATAAAAACATGGATCATATCTATAGTGAGGCCCTGGTTCATGGTTTCTTCATTTCTCAAACCACTTAGTTCACTGTCCAATGCTTTGAGGGCCAGTACCTTGCATTCATTACATGGGATATGCCTTCTGTTTAATGTTTCAACACATAGAAAATGGTTGCGGTGTACTATTCTTGGAAGTAGTACATGGAGCCCCATGCAAACCTTCCTTTTAAGACCATTATCCATTTATGGATTTCCAACACTTTTCTCATTTGACTGAATTTTCTGTGGCCTTTTGGATTATTTATCTTATACATAATCCAACAGATCTTCCATAGACCTTGAAAGAAGGAATCAGGATGAGAATAACCATGATTGAGGACACTGAGGACCATCTTTGATCTTATATTGTTTCTTAGGATAGTACCTTGAAATTCCTTCTTACTTCAGAGATTCTATCTTACCCCTTATCTATGAATTTATTGATGTATGACATCGGTCATTCTAATTATCTCCCTTTTCCATTGGCTGACCATAATACTCCCTTCATTCTCCCGGAAGAACCCCAATGGCATAACCGAGCCAATATTTCTTTAATAGGAGAAATCATAACTACTCCCATTCAAGAGAATGTGTTCACACTAAGGGGCTCGGTGTGGACTCAGAGAAATCATAGTTATCGCAACACTTTTATGAGACTATTCTCTTGGGAGTACCCATCTATTATCAACCTTACCCAGGAAAACCCTAACGGTGGGTAGAGAACCAAATGGGACATGCGAGCAAGAGGATTATTTTCCAATGGATGTGCATGGTCATTTTGGGTACATAAAATCTATTTGGAGACCCCCAATGATTTGGATGCGGTGAACTTGTATCAAGCAGCTTGGGCCTCCCAATTTTTAGTTTTCTATCCAGGAAAATCCTACCCGAACTATCAAGCTGCTGGTGTTCAAGTACCAATACATTTCATTTATCACATAGTGAGTCAGGGATAAGTTTATGTGAAAACTATTAGCTTATATGAGTCCATATTCTCAAAAATATGTACGATGAGTTCCTTCCAGAAGCCACTACATGGGATAATTTCAATCAGGTGTCCCCACTAACTAGGATCCTACTAGTTGTAGAAAAAAACTACTTGGTCAACCCCTCTAAGCATGATCCCTTATTTCGTTTGAGGATTGGATTGGTTCATTTATACAGGTGAATGGGCCTAGGCTGAGAGTCCTCCACAATTGGACTCATAAAACCTGACAATAATGACAAATTATAGGGTCATATTTCTCCACCATTGAAGTTGGATGATACACTACCTGGGGATATGAGATTCGATTGGATGTTCCACCTAAGCTTAGATTAATAGGTTTATTCCACATTTTTTTTGAGTAGATGTATTTTTCCATCTCATGACATATAGTCTGGGGTTAGAGTTTGTACTATGATGATGGAAGCTATGTTGGAAGAGGGTCAACCAGTCAATCTCTCCATTCCCACTCTTTCCCAACTTTATGAGTTGTTCGGGAAGATTTTATGAAGGTAAACCTCCACAACATCTCAGCAGACCAATTCAATTTTTATATGGGTGGATAGAAGAACATTTTCCATGATATGAATATCGATATGCTACGAAAGCTACTCATTCTGACTTTCACCCTTCCCTTCTTAACATTTTCATTGTTCGTCCTATGACCCTAAGTATTAGAAATAGGGTCGGGCTACATAATGATAATTCTCACTTATCTTTTGCATCATACCCTACCCATAATGTGTCAGTAATGGTTGATGGAAGCAGTTATTTATAGGAGAGATCATATATCATCACACTTTGAGATGGGATGTTAACTTCTCTCATAGATCGAGTGGCTATTTGTGAGCCATACATCCCCTACCGGTTTTCTAGGAAATTCAGATGCCTTCAATAGACTGTGCTTCTCCCCATTTTTTCAGTTGAGGGGAGAATCTCATCATGGAATTATTCACCAATTATGGATTATAATGATGCTGGAAGGTTCTCCCATGGAGGTTATCATCCCTAATAGGATGGGATCCACCTTTCTATCATTGGAGTATGCCCAGCTTTGGGTGGACTATTACACTGAATGGGTGTTGGGAAGACCAATTCGATGGGAAGAAAGGCCATTAACTACCATTTTCCCTATCTTGACCACGATGGCCACACCATCTATTCACATCCTTATGGTGAGAAGACACTCTATCTAGTGTCAAATCAAACTGGAAAGGGATTTATCTACATAGTCCATTTTTGTAGGGAGTGATTCAGACTACTCCCCTCCTTTGGATATTATTTATGGACATAATGAGGTTGGCCCAAGAAAGGGGTCACCAGACATCCATGAATTCATAGCCTATCCCCTACACCTAGATCTAGGGGTCAAATCATCTATAGGGAGGTAGTGCCGCCTTTCCTGGGTAACCTATCTTAGGTCCCTTCCAAATACTGAAATGATGCTTCCTACCTCTATACCTATTGCATCGGGGGAGGAACAAGGTCTTGAAGCCATGAGGAGGTATTGAGCCATAGAAAAATAGGTGTGGTAACAATTATTCACCCTTTCTATAGAAACTCCTTTGACTAACTTCACCAATTACGAAGACAACTTCTAGTGATTATTTTCCTAGTTGGGCTTGGGTGGCTTCGACCACCGACGTCTAAATATTCTTATACACATATTTTCATAGCTCGAGAATGCCTCGCTTCTTATGAGGAAACCCTTGAAAAATTCAATGCTTCAAATCATCAAAAATTGAGCATTGAAGATGTTTCTATGGAATTGGATAATTTGGTGGCTAAGGAGATGAAAGATCATGATTTGGTAATCACCCAAACACAGGAGCTATGAGAATGAGAGTCTCATGTGGCTAGGATGGAGGCACAAATAGCATTGTCAAATATCAATTACAAAACCATTAAGAAGAAGGGCCAGGACCTGAGATCTGTTATGAAGCGAGCACATATGATAGTTGAGGTCGAAGCTAAACATGGGGATAAATTATAGTGCGACCTTAAGGGTTCATGACAGATAGTTATTGATATATTGGAAAGGGAAATCCGGGTTCCTTTATGATTTCCCCAAACAGTCTATGTACCCCTTGTTATCATGGAGAGTCTCTAGACTGAGGATGGTCCTCCCTTTCATTTCATAGAATACAAACCTGCTTATTGTCTAGTTCTTATTCTTCTTGTATTTTTTAACAACAATCAATCTCAATTGATCATATAAATATCATTTTTACGAATTATTAACTTAAATCGGAACCGGTAAATCAAATCATGCACTAATTTTTTCTTGAGTCTAGGGAATTTGCCTTTGGTTGATGGTTGTTTTGTAGGAAACAAATTCCGAGCCACCAGGGCATGATGTGCATAGTCAAACAAAGGTGTCTACAGAACATTGGCCTTCCACCTCTGATAACCATGAAGGATTATAGGGATTGAGACCTTTCTGGTAACATAGTATGACTTTTGAATGGGGGTGTGCCTAAATATGAAAGGGTTTCTTTGGTTGAGCTTTACCAGGAAAATAAAAAATTAGTGGGGGTATTTTCTTTTTCCATACACAGATCAAATTCACGCATATGGATGGGGACTCTTCATTTTTCAAAATACATGAGTAACCGAGAGTAAATTAGGGTAGGATGTTCTGAAATATCTAGGATATGGATAGGAAAGAGAAGGTAAACCATGAATTTTATGGTTCTTGAATAAATAGGGATTTCATGGGGCTTGGGAGACATTAGGCATACCAAGGTAGTGAAGGACTCTCATAAGGAAAAATTTGCCTTTGGTTGAAGATCGTTTTGTAGGAAACATATACAGAGCCATCGGGGAATAATATGCAGAGTCAAACAAAGGTGTCCACAGGACACTAGCCTTAAATATCCAATGGCCATGAAGAATTATGGGGATCCAAGATCCTAAAATCATGAGGTTTGATGTGTGTCAAGAGTGTATTCAGATATATTAGAAATGCTCAGAAGGTTATTCACCCATGGGACCAAATAATCCCCAATATATTTCTCACTAATACGTAGGGTGAGGCATCTCTTCTATATTTAGAGTACCCTACAGTTTAACGTCATATAGTCAGAACCTAGGTTTCCTTATTATGGGGGGAACCACAACATTCTTTTTAGGGTTGTGCTACTAGGACCAAAATCCTAGAATAATTTTCCACTATGCCATTAGGGATTTTTTACTGAGGTCCCTAAGATCACATGAGATATTCTTGGTGTGAGAAACAAGGGATGACAAAGATTCCAGGTCACCACTTAAGAATGGAATAATCAATGTCAGGGAGAATTTTATTCTTAGATCAACATCGTGTAGTTTAACATCATGCAATAAGGATGAATTCCACACAATTTATCACGACGTGGGTTGGATGAGAGTAATCCCGACATGAAATAAGGGAATCATAATTACCCTTGGGAGACCTATAAATAGGACTTTTCTAGGGATTCTATTATTTGACTCAATTTGTGCGCAGAGAAGGGGACATTTTAATACTTTATGTCGCTATGTTTGGATCGTAGGATTTGAGTATCACCACACATATATCAGTGGGAGACTGAGTCACATAGGATTCCCCAATGAGCATTCCTTGTGGAGGTTTACCCACATGTAGGAAGGAAATGAAATTTTTATAGTGAGGATGATTCAATATAAGAATCTAAGCATTTCCATTGTGTGGTTTAATTTAATGTTGTGCTATCAGGAAATTTTTTTCCTTTCAATTTAACATTGTGCGGCTAGGATGTTGGTATCATAGTTTATCTTCATATTACGAGGGAAACATGTCACAAAGACCATAAATAACTATGGGTTGATAATGGTCGAGATATTCTGATATTCATTAGACATGAGTGATGATAGAAGGTGTAAACCATAATCCAGGGGGGCCCTTAGATAAGGAGGAATAACGTGGGACTTGGAAGCCATTGGGAATATGGAAGTAGGAAAAGCCTCTCTTGGGGACAAATTTGCCTTTTATTGATGATTGTTTTGTAGGAAACATATATAAAGCCATTTAGGCATGATTTCCATAGTCAAAAAAAGGTGTCCACGAGATACTGGTCTTCCATTTATGATGGTCATGATTATTTATGGGGACCCAAGCTTCCCTGGATTATGGAGTTTGACGAATGGAAAAGATGTGTCTGTGAATGTAAAAAATATACAAAACATGATTAGTTGTGATCTATGGAAGCTTCTAAATAGATTTAACTCATATATAGGGAGAAGCATGATCTTCTGACTCCTTCTAGGTGTCAAAATTTAGGCTTTGAAATTCTGTCATCTCTTTGTGTTGGAAAAAAATCCCTCAATGTATCATTGAAGCATTTTTGAAGAGATTTTTTTGTTGACAAAGTGGAAATTTGTGCTATGATTGTTGACAAAGAAAAATATGACATACATATTTGTTGAAAAAGGGGATTTCATAGTGGAATGTAGAGTTTAAGGGTTGTGGTTAACAATCCATGTTTGATTCAAGAACGTCGATAAAGGAATGGATGATCTGGAGGTGGTACAAAAAAAAGAAGATACAAGGTGGCATCGTTTTCCAGTGTTTGCCAAATTTTTTGGCCTGAAAATCAACAAATGAAGAAAAGTGGTTTTTGGAAAAGGGACTTGCACTCCGTGTACTTGAATAAGAGTAAACTTGCGAACCTAATGTTTTTCAAGATCAAGACATCAAAATATAGAAAAGGGATAAGGGGCGCCCAAGTTTTAGAGTTGGTCGTACAACTGATTTTCACGGCAGAGACCTGTGCGCCGAAACTTGTGTGCCGAGGGGAGATTTGTGCACCATCACATAGGGTGTACAAATGCCTATAAATACAGGTTGACCCCTCCTCATTCGGTGTAGAGTTCAACACTTAGAAAAATCAGAGCTCCCGTCGCGCAGGTGTGCTGGTCGCGCAAGTGGTGTGTGGTCGCGCAAGTATAAGTTGTGTGCCAGGTGATAGTTGCATGCCTAAGGTGGTTTGGGAGAGAAAGTGAGTGAGTTGAAAAAGTTTTGAGTTGTAGAATAAGGCGTCGTGCAAGTGGTTTGGTGACACTTGCACGCCAAATTTTGAAGAATCATAAAAGTTGTTACTTGCACTCCAATATTGTTTTGGGTGTAAAAGGGTGTGTGTCGCACAAGTTTGGAGTTGCAGAAGCTTGTGTCGCACAAGTGGTTGAGGAGGACTTGTGCGCCAGTTTTGACTTGCATGCCGAGACTTGCACGCCAACTTAGAGAAGGGCCCCAAGTAAGGTTGTTTCACGGCAGTGATTCTGGGATGCGTGGAAGCTATAAGATTGCCCGATACCTTCGGTGCAAAGTGAGATTCATCTACGGGTGAAGTTTGAACTTCAATAGATCATTTACATACAACAGAGGATGTATTCATTAGTGATAATGAAGAGACCTACAAGTCTATAAACTGTGAGTGGATCCTTTCCAGAGCAGTGAGAAAAGGAAGAGGAAGAAGGTGATCCTCTCCACCGGCAGTGAGCCAGAGAGAGAGAAACAGGGAGTGACCCATGGGAAAGATGTGTGCTGAACCTAAACCTTATAAAGGCAGTGAGCCTGGGCATAGAAGCGATCTAGCCCGAACCTTGTAAACAGCAGTGTTATTATAGTGGATTTGGTGCATCAGCACATTGTCGGTGTATTCTCCTTGGACGTAGCCCAGTGAGGGTGAACCAAGTAAAAATTGTTGTCATGTGCATGCTTTACTTTCTGTTTATATTGTGCAACTAGAAAGAGAGAGAGAAGAGTGTTTTTCTTAACAGCGAAACAATATCATAACAGGATTTAATCTTAAATTAGTCATACCCTGATTCACCCCCCCCCCTCTCAGGGTTTCTTGTAGACCTAACACTTTGGATTTTATTGTGTAGGAAATTGGGGGAATTTTTAGGATCTTGTAACACTAATAATTAGGCCACACATGATTATTGAGAAACCTTGTAGTTTATTGTCATGTGGTTAGGACCTTTCATGGATTTCTCTATGTAAGTATGACCTATACACAGAGAAAGGGGAATTTTTTGAAGGATGGGTGGACTAGGATGGAGGATCTGGGCATCACTATGTATCCTGAAAGGATAGGAATCAAGCCATATGTAGTTCTAGAAATATCCTCTCTATAAAAGTCTAATACATGCACAGGGAGGGGTAGGGAATTTCAAATGATGATTGAACCAGGATATGAGATCTAGGCATCACTATGTATCCCACTAAGATAGGAATAAATCAATATTTAGTTCTAGCAGATTCCATACAGTTTAACGTCATGCAGTAAGGACATAAGTAAACTGACATGAATTGTAACCATATTGCGGTTGGGACCAAAACCTGGGATTCAGGCGTCACAACACATCCCAACAAGATAGGGATTAAGTCATAAATAGTTCTTCAAATAATTTTCTCCTTGTACTGATCTGACTCGGGTGTAGGAGTAGAAGAATTTTGGTTTCATCCTCTATAGGAGTCAGGCCTATCACATTCCTCTATGATTTTTTTATGAAAGGGGACCCTTACCACTGATCCTAAGATTGATTGAGTTATACTCTATGTGTGAAACAAGGAGAGACAAGGACTTCCCTCATAGTATGTAGTGATAGAGGATATGATAAGTTCATTCTGTTTCATGAGATATTTGTGCCAATATTGAGGGTCGAGGTGTCCCTACGTATCCCACTAGTAAATGGGAATCAAGCCACATGTAGTTCTGAAAGTCCCTTCCTATGTCAGTCTGACCAGTGTATAGAAAGGGGGAGGGCGTTTCTATCTTTTCCTTACATGAATTTGACTTATATGTGATTAATTTCTAGCTATAACACAATACCTACCATGTATTTTAACATCTTGCGGTAAAGAAAATTATTTTATGTAGTTTAGTGTCATGCAGTAAGGATGATTTTGGCAATGCGGTTTAATTTCAGGCAGTGAGGATGATTTTGGCCTTGTAGTTTAACATCATGCGGTGAGGATGGTTTTGGCCTTTCAGTTTAACGTTATGTGGTGAGGATGATTTTGGCCTTGTAGTTTAACATCATGTGGTGATGAAATTTTTTTCCTTGCAGTTTAATGGCATATGGTGAGGAAAATTTTGGCCTTGCAGTTTAACATCATGCGGTGAGGATGATTTTAGCCTTGTAGTTTAACATAATTTGGGGAGGATGATTTTGGCCTTTCATTTTAACATCATGTGGTGGGGAAAACTTTGGTCTTCCAGTTTCATTTCATGCGGTGAGGATGATTTTGGCCTTTCAGTTTAATGTCATGCGGTGAGGATGATTTTGGCCTTACAGTTTAACATCATGCGGTGAGGAGAATTTTGGCCTTGTAGTTTAACATCATGTGGTGAGGACTATTTTGGCCTTGAAGTTCAATGTCATGTGGTGAGGATGATTTTGGCCTTTCAGTTAAACGTCATGCGGTGAGGATGATTTTTGCCTTGCAGTGTAACATCATGCGGTGAGGAAAATTTTGGCCTTCTCGTTTAACATCATGTAGTGAGGACTATTTTGGACTTGTAGTTTAATGTCATGTGGTGATGACGATTTTGGCCTTGCATTTGAACGTCATGCGGTGAGGACGATTTTGGCCTTCCAGTTTAACATCATGAAATGAGTATGATTTATGTTGTTGTGAAGTTTTACATCCTATAGCTAGGACGGATTCATCATTCTATAAAAACATTTCTTCAAGAACCATGCATTGGTATGAGATTTGGTGAGCTTCCCATCCATTGAAATCAATGAGTATGCTTTATTGGAGTAGAACTTGTGTACGACATATTTTCCCTCCCATTTTGGATCCAATTTTGGGGGCTTCTTCCCAAGTATCATCAAGGTTCTGAATAATAACACCATCTCTCTTTAGAGGAAAGACCGTTGGAGAACCTTCTTGTTGAAGGCTTGTGTGATCTGATTCTAATAGATTTCCGAATAGAGCAAGGTATGAAACCTTTTATCATCTATTCACTCCAACTCATCAAACTATTTCTGAAATTTATCATCTATATAGAATTGATAAAAAAAATGGAAATGCGGAGTAATGGCACTTGAACTTCATTGGGAAAACCTGCCTCTATTATGTATACCAATGAGTACAGAGTCGCTTGGGTGGCAGTGTGGGTTATGGTCCAGTAAGCCCATAAAGCATGGAGGAAATTGTCCAGCCACAATTTCTTGTCTTTTTCTACCATATTCCTGATTATGTTGTACATATTAATATTGAAAGCCTTTATTTTTTAGTTGCCCACTTCATGGTATTAGGATGACCAGTTGTCTTTGATTCCATATTCCTAGTACCGCTTGTCCAACTCAGCAGAACAGAAGTTGGTGTTGTTGTCTGCCATTATTGTATGAGGGACACCAAATTTGGTAATGATGTTGGATTTAAAAATGCTAACAATGTTTCATGACCCAACCTCTTTATGGGTTATAGCTTCAACCCATTTAGAGAATAAGTTAGTTTCTATGAGAATGAACATGAATTGTCTGGTTGTGGTAAGAGGATATGGTCCCATGACATCCATCCCCCATACAGAGAATGGTCAGGAGTACTTAGCTATGTAAAGTAGCTTCGGGGGTTGGTGGATGAAATTGGCATGAACATGGTAGGAATGGACCTTCTTGGAGAATGTGTAACTATCTTATATCATAGTGTTCCAATAATATCCAAGCTTTAAAATTTGATAGGAGACCTTGGATACTGATTTTTGTGCTCCACAGGTTTTGGCATGCACTTCTTTCATGATGGTAGTGGTCTCTTCTCCATCAAATCACATGAGGACTTCATCGAGGCCTCTCTTGTAGAAAACCTTTTCTTGGTTTGCACCATCGTACAAAACAAAATTGAATGCCTTCCTCTGAATCTATTTTCTTCCAATTCTATCTGGTGGGAGCCCCCCCCCCTCTAGAGGTAATTTACCATGGGATTCATCCAACTAGTTGTGTGACTGTAAGGCTCAGTAACGAGGCTAATCTCATCGATCTCTTCTATGTTTCTTTGAACAAATGACAAAATTATCCAATGTTGGGAAATACTGATTATGGTTTCATCACATTTTAGATTATCCAGGGTTGTGGTAGCATTTTCTAATGCATTGGCTAGAGCATTTTGTGACTGGGGGATATAATTCCATGCTGGTTTTGATGGGAATTCTTCCATCAGTTCTTATACATAGTTCATCAAAAAAACCAGTACCTTATTTTTTATTTTATAGTCACCATTGACCTGCTTGATGATCATATATGGATCATCTTTTATCTTTAGGTTCTCATCTTGTGCTTGAAGTTCCAGCTCCAGGCCTGCAATAACAGTCTGGTATTCTGGCTCATTTTTTGTGCACCCCTCTGAAAGTAGGAAGGAGTAAGGTAAGAAAGCCTTTGTTGGAGATATATGTATAAATCCCAAACCCGATTTTTTGAGCTTGGGGTATTCCATCATTTTTCTTGTTAGGATTATAGAGGCACTGCAAAGTACATTTCCTATGTGTGGGGGCCTTCATGGATGGATAATACTTCTCCATCAGGAAGTTTAGTATTCAATGCGGTCATTTCCACTGAGGGGTTCTCTGCCATAAAATCTACCCATGCCTAGACTTTGATGGATTTCTAGGGAACATAACATATTTCATACTACTATAGGATGAATTCCCACTGTGATAGGTATCCAATTAACATAGTAAATCTAAGGATATACATGGGCAGGTTGCATTGGGAGACCATATGGTCCTCTTCGTGTTGTAAGTAAAGCGTGAGTTTCTAAACTGAAAATATTAGGGCTAGGTATCTCTTTTTGATATTTAAATATCGAGTCTTAGCATCAATTATTGTTCATCTGAGATAATAGAGACTATTCTCACGGACGACGTCATTTTTCTATGTGAGGAAAGCACCCACTAGCCATTCCAAAGAAGTCACGTACAGAATGAGTGGTATTCCCTCAACTGAAATAATTATCACATGTGGGATTAGGAGATAACTTTTAATATTTTTGAATTCTTATTGACAATAATTATCCCACTGTTATGTGATCCCTTCCTTCATAAACCTAGTGAAAGGCAAACACATACCTATAATGGTGGTTATAAAGTGTCAAATGTTAATCAGGTGCCCATGGAGACCCCTCAACTCAGTGAGGTTGTGAGCTAGTGGCATACTGAGGTTGGATTTTGTGTTCTCAAGGTATAATTTGATCTTGCGATGGCATACAACAAATTTGAGGAATTTCCCTTAGGTAACTCTGAAATAAATCTTCCTGGGATTCATCTTTAGACTATGTTGTCATAGTTTATTGAAGACAGTTTCGAGATATTTCAAGTGGTTCGAGCACTATCAGGATTTAACCACCAGGTCTTCAATGTAGCACTTGATGAATTTTCATAGAAAGGACTTGAAAATATGATGCATGGTGCGTAGGTATGTTGTGCCAGCATTTTCCATACTAAAGGGAATCACCTTGTAGCAAAATACTCCCTAAGGGTCCCTAAAGGAAATAGATTCTTCATCTTCATAGGACATTAGGATCTGGTTGTATCCTGAGTATCCATCCATGAAAGAAAGGGCCTCATATACAATGGTCAGATCGATCATAAATTCCGTGATCGGGACTAAGAAATCATCCTTTAGGAAATTCCGATTGAGATATTTAAAGTCAATGCAGAATATGATTTTTCAATTCATCTTTTTCTCAAGGTCTATGTTTTCTATTCAGATCAGATATTAGACTTATTGAATGAATTTTACATTGATTATCTTGTAAACTTCAGCCTTTATTTTGGAATCATGTGTTAGGTGGGTCCTTCTAGAAACCTTCTTGTAACCATGATGGTCTTTCAGTACACCCAGGTGAAGAGTTAAGACCTCTAGATCAAGGCCTGGCATTTCTGTGTAGTTCCAGGAAAACATATCTTTATTATTCTTTAGGAAGGATCTTTATTCCTTTTTATCCTCTAAAATCATAGCCACACTAATCAGGTTGTGTCTTGGGTCTTCTTCGGTGCCCAGGTTTATCTCCCTAAGTTCATCGATTGTGGTGGAGATGCCCTCTTGGAATACGGGAGGGGAATTTTTCAGATATTCTTCTTCTTCTCCTTATTCCTCTTCTTCATACTATTCATGATCTCGTTCATCATATTCTCCCTTTTCTAATAGAGAGGAATTTCTTGGGATGAACTCTCCATTGTTGGGAGAGGAATCACAACTCTAATTTCTGGAAACTGAAGTAGTTCATTTTTTCTGGCCAAACTATGGGGAATTTTCTGAAGAGAATGGAATGGGGGGTGGAGGAGTTTCCTCTCTTTATTTTAGTGGCAGGACATCATCTTATACATTAGTGAGTATTGAATGAATGGTCTGAAGCCCTAAGGGTGATATTGGGAATTTTTGTAGCACTCACTATCATCATGGGGGCCAACACACTTTTTAGTATCCTTGGACCTGACAGACATAACAGAGATCATGCGTACGGCTTAGTTTGAGTTTGATCTTGAACTTATGCATCCAACCTGATTCATGGGTAATACATACTATTCTATAATCTATTTGAGGTGATCAACGAGATCCATTTCTAATCCATTTGGGGCATTGATCCAATCAATGTTTTCATCTAAAGACTGTTTCTCTTTCAGTTCATAGAATTTTGCCTCAATATAATGAAAATTACTGGATTCGAATGAGTATTTATCAGCATGAAATGTCACTTTTTTCACACTATCATAATATTTGATGCAATAATGGTATAATGAGGGGATTTCAGCATGCTGATGCGGCTAGGGCCTCTCCAACAGGATGTTGAAGGCTATATTTTACCACACTATCAAAAACTCATAATCAGACATGAGGTCACTAAAGAAAGTTTTAAGCTTGATGTTTCACAAAGTCTTATTCTCACTTCTTTTATATCCCATATAAGTTATTGTGTAGGGTAGAAGACTATCCTAATCATAGCCCAACCGATGAAGTGTTCATAGAGGGAGGAGGTTGACTCTAGAGCCATTGTTGATGAAAATTTTCCATATATCAATGTCATTTATTTTACCGAACACATTTAAGGGTTTGATGTGTCCCTTTATGATGGAGTCTTCATCCTAATCTGTGAAGGAGGTGATAACATAGAATTTTGTGGGATTGGTTTCTTTCTTATATACTTCAGCAGCTATTACATTGGATTTGAATTCTTGGGGACTTAGTAAAGCTTCAATGAGCACCTCTCTATGGTCTATTGACATATTCAATGAATCTAGGATTGATAGTTTTGTTGGTACTGATGATTGATGCTTCAAAATATCATATTTTTTCTCTAAATTCTAGAACATCCTAGCTTGGGGGTTCTCTTTCACAGGTTGTTTAGGGACTTGATCCCTAGAGGTGGACAGGCCGACCTATAGGATGAGAACTGATGGTGCTCTCGTGATCTTTGGATTCAACCATACTGGTAAGCCTGTATGATTTGGGTGATTAGACATATGTTATTACTCTAATGGATACTAAAATATGATCGGGTTAGGATTTCTTACAGAAAAGTTAGGAAATCAATCTGGTTCATTTTGTGTCTATTGGAGGGTCCTTCTACGAGTTTCTTCAACCTTAACGGGTTGAGTAAAGGTGTGGCTGAGAATTAGACTCCTATCATTACCATGCCTTCCTAGAATCCCTCAACCTCTGTGGAATATTCCTCCATCTCTCAGGTCGGATGTGGGAAATTTGAGTTCATAGGAATAGTCTCCATCTGACAAAGGGTCCAATAAGTGAATGAAATTAATGGATCCAAAGAACAGTTCTTTAACTGACAATGATTCTGTCTGAATATCTTTTTTTAATGGTGTTGATTTGAGGGGCGGTGTCTATTGTCCCAATTGGCATGGTGGTTCTCGTTCGTTCAATTCTATTGTTATGAAATCTGAAAGTGTCAAGGATTACTTTGGTCATGGTGTAAGTTCATCTTCTTTCTCTTGATTTTTTCCATTCTGATCAGACTGACTCTTGGGTGGATCACCCTTAGAGGGGTTTGGGGCATATGAAAATGTTTTTATTACATTAGGAGTTATTGGGGGGACTTTTTTTTTCTTCAACTATGCATTTAGGATACCATGATCTCGATTGACTATTTTTCGAGTCATCCAACTATCAAATTTTTTCTCATTTTTGTTGGTGACTATTTCCCACTCCCCTTCCTAACTTGAGGGTGAGGTAGAAACATATGCCAGTTGTGCTGGCAGTAGTCCTAACATGACTTGTTTGAAATCTACCATCTTTTGAAGAAGATCCATAATGAAAAATAACTCATGGATGATGTGCCCTAGTATCCAGTGGTATGGATAGTAATGCGGACGATCATCAAGACCCACTTCATTGGCTGGATTTGGATCTAGTATCCATAGAAAGTTTCAATTCTTGAAGTCTATGAAGTATCCACAATATTGGTCATCCTGGAAGTAGTAGACATAATTTATTAGTTCCTTAAACTAATTTCTTTTGGCACCCCTTCTCTCATCTTTCCAAGGCAGGGGTGGATGTTGGCATCCAGGGTTCTTGCACAGTTTGGTGGAGGCCTCGTGACTGGAGTTGGTGTTGGGGTGGTTTAAGAGTGATATAAACCACTTCATCTTTTCCCATTTTTTTCCTATGGCCAAAGGGGCCACTCGGTACATGAGATTGGTCTACTACTATGAGTCTTCTATCCTTTGGGAAATTGTGAAAAAATCTTGGAACCCACTTGTGTACTTCACTGGGATAAGTGGATTTCGCAATTAATCATAGAGATTATCGATACACATAGAGAGAATTTAATCCTAGGGGAGTGGATGATTTAAAAAGTAAGTCAAGATTTTCCATCTAGAGATGACGTCTGAAAATATTTCATTCTCTCACTGCTTTCAGTTCATGAGATCATTGAATATTGTTTTAGGAAATGTCAAACTCAACTAGAATAGAAACTATTGTCGTAGATCCTCCCAACCATGGATTGAGTTAGCCTGCAAACTAGTGTACCACACGAAAGATAAACCTTGTAGAATTTTCACAAATCACCTAAGTTTTACTACCTCTTGCTACTCTGTAGTTCCCATCATGGGATCAAAGTAGAAATAGTATTGCAATAGATGTTATTGTGGGTCCCCTAAGCCCTTGAACACTAGAAATATGGGATTCCTAGAAATTTGGGGAGGTAGTTCATTGGTCACTTATTTAGGGTAAGGCCTCTATTCTAGTTGTACTCGATCACGCCACCCTTATATGGATTATAGTTGAGATGAAAATTACTAGATAGTATTCAAGAGCCCTTGATTCATATCTTATTGGACATGAGAATGAATAGGTGTAGTAAGGGTGAAGATTGGATGTGCCAACATTACTGGACCTTGAGGCATATACCCCACCGGGTGCATCCTTTGTGAATTCACCTGAATTTGTTCCAGTTGCTTCCCCAATAGAGGGAAATCTTGATATCCTACCAGGATTGTGTTCAGGTAGACTGATGGTCCTGGAACTTCCCTAGATGAGCCTTCCAGCCTTGCTTTATTTGTCAGAATGAGCCCATGAGGCAGAGGGATGTCTGATGGAACTGTGTGCTGACACTCCACCTGAGGAACATACCCAGTAGTACGGTTTTCTCTAGATAGATATGCATTGAGTCACCTCAACTCTTTCATTAATTCCTCCTATCAATCAAATATATCATGAATTGTAGGGTAATCATCTTCATAGGTAGGAGGAGTTGCGTCCTAGGAATTTATTTTATTCTTCTCCTTATTGAGGATTCACGTGGGAGTCAATGATGGATTGACTGATGAGGCGCCCAGATTTAGGGAAACTCTCTAGTTCTATGTATGCACACTCTTACGATCTGTTTAGACCTCCTCTGGGAGGGAACCATATTCTCTTTTATCCTCTTTATTTGTATCATTTCTTGGGAGTTACATGGAACAAACATATACCATGTTCACTTATGCATACCTCATTGGGGGTGGTGTACCCTATGTCAAATGGTAGGAGATCTTTTTACGTCCTTTGTTGGAATATCTAATTCCCTTATGTGGTATTCTTCAGATATCTTGGTGAAGAGTGACCTGAAGGGATCCCTGATCTCAACTCGCAATATGCCTTCATCTTAAGGGGTGTGAACCAAAAGATGAGACCGAATGGGTAACCTATCTACTCATCATTCTTCCCATATGATATAAGACTGACATCCATCATGTTGGAATTTGAGGTAAAAATGACCCCAGTCCTACAATATGGGTTTGCTTCCATTTTTCTGTTGATGTGTTATGGATCAAATTTTTTGGTCCTACAAGGTCATTTTGAGTTAAAAATTCCCCTAGCCCTATGGATTGGGGATGTTCCCATATCACGGTGGTAGTTGTTTCTATTTCTGCCTTCTTATTTTTGTGCACTTCTATACGAGTGTGAGCTGAGTTTGTCTCTGAAATTTCATGGGATTAATTTGATTTTAGGGACATGATAATTGTTTGTTTTTTGGATTCCCTTAGGCGAGAATCCTTCTAAATGTTATCGATCACCTAGTTGAGGAGCTTATCAATGGTTTTCTCTCGTTGGGCCTAATGCTTTTTGAGACTTACTGAAGGTCGGTTATTGTTGAGAATTCCACTTTTCTTGAGTAGGGATTTCATTTGATTGCTGCCTTTGGGTAATGAAATTGCAAGATTTAATTTCTGATGAGGTGTGTTGGATGGGATGTGGGGTGAAGTATAGAGCTCCATGTTATCCCATCCCCAAATATGAACTCTATTCAGAGAATTACTGATGAAGAAACACAACTTATGAAATTCATGGGGGCAGGCGAGTTCGAGATCTTTCTTTATCCTTTCTGATTGTAGTCATCATATAGACAAGAGGGTTTCTAGGTCAATTAGATAGTGAATCCCTCCTAATATGTTGACCTGGTCTATATACCCTTCATAGGGTAAGAGCATTTGTTTTAGATGGAAAATATTTTTCTAGATATTTAGGAGAATGTTTGGCATACATTCCTTAGACAAATCCCTTGGTATGATGAAGTGAGAAGTGGTCGTATGCCAATACATCATGGGTATATCATCCCCAGCTAGTTTTATTCTCATGAGAAAGGTATCATGTTGTTTTTCTTCTAGGGACTCCTCTACTTGATATGCCCATATTGACTGCTTCTTTATGATTTCATTCCAAGTAGCAGGGTTGGTAGGAGCCTCATTGATTTATGATCGGCATGGGGGTGGCTCAGAAGATGAGCATGGACACAAGCTATCTTCTGGTTGAGAAAAAATGTATCCTTACATAGACAACGTTTTTGATATATCTAACTTTGTCTTGCTGAGTGACACAACATATGAGGGCTTTCTCACATTTTATTTGGTGAGGGGAGGTCCTCCTTGACAGTGTTGAGTTTGACTATGAGGAGGACCTTTGTAGTTAGTGCTACACTGATGAGGTCTACCATCACAATTTGACATCTGACTACATAGAATATCCCTACAACGTATGCCCTGGGGGAACCTTCAGGGCAGACTACAGTGAGGGGAAGACCTACTTGATGCTTGATGTCATTGAGGGGAGGTCCTTCACAATGAATGCTATAATTTTGAGGACTACCATGATAGATATGGATGTAGGGATAATATCTATAGTGTGCATCGTAGAGAGGTAATTCAAGATGAGATACAATGAGGGGAGGACCTCCTCATTTATTAATGTTGTTGTGGGGAGGGCCTTCGCAATTACTGCTATTGCGGGGATGGCCTTCGTAGCGGCTTCCAACATGGTGAGGGATACCATCATGACTTGACATCTGACTACCCATAGAAGCATATTTGTAGCATATATTCTGAGGAGGACCATCTGGTTAAACCATATAAAGGGTAGGACCTTCTTGATACTTGATCTTATAATCAAGGTGAGGGATACCTTGACATGCATCAGGAGATAGGCTCTCGTGATTGATCATTCTTTCTCCACTAAGAAAGCCTCATGGGTGCTCTATGGAGGCCCTTCGGAGCTAATGGTAGCAAAAATACAGGGAGGAATTTCTCAATTGATACTAACACTTCCATAATTTGGTAATGGACTAATAGGATCTTGAACCTCTATTGATATATGCTTGAATGTGTCAAGAACACTAGCTTCTAGTAGAGCAGAATCATGAATGTGATTTTCATTTTTGGGTTACCTTTAGTGCATTTCATTTTTGGGTGTCCTCTTGTAGGTAACCGGGGCGACATGCTATTAGTAATAGCCTTCACGTACAGGTCTCTATTTTATTGATTCTCATGACGATGTCGGGATTCATCGATGAGTATCTTGAGTTTTGGAAAAGATATATGCTTACCCTAGAGTGGACACCCCATTGGAGTGGCTTCCACCTATTGAAACGTGTATTTGTTACCAATTCGGATGTCCTTACATCGCAGGATATTTCTGTTGACCCTCTTGGACTATAGTAGGGATGTATAATTGCTCCAGAGTGACCAACCCATTTTGTAGATGAGTCATTATGTTCGAGGAAATAGGGTCATGGGCTTGGTTCCTCGCATTTGTCGCTGATGTAATGTTGTCTTGACACGTCTGGAGGATATGGTCTGAAATCGACATCTAATCTTCCATCATTTCTGAGATGTGATGAGATACATCTTTGTCTTGAATGTGTATTAAGGCCCATTCTGATATCAGAGTAGGAGTTTGTGCCTACTCTGATCCTCCAAAGGTTTCCAGTGGATACTGGCAGTTCTCTTATACCAGGATAGAGGAATGAGTCTATTACTAGATTTATTCACTAGTTGCCACCATATTTTAATGGTGGTATTCATACTTATGAGAACGAATTTTCATATTCTCATTTTCCACTATTTATATCTCACGGTCTTTGTATGCATCTGCAGGAATTTGACTCTACTCATATTTTTTTTCCACCCTATTTGGATAGCCGGATAGATATGCATCAGCAGGTGTTTGTGTCTGGCTGTATCTGGTTCATATTCTATATGGATGATGGGAATCTAGTAAATCAACATATATTTTCATCTTTCTATAATTTTCCTCTCTATCTACACGGCAGAACTGATAAGTACCTGCAGGAAAGTGCATGTTCTCGTATTGTTCCACCTTGTTTCTGTAGTGGGATTGAGTGGGGGGAGAGTTGTATGTCTTCATTTGGAATGTCGATGTGTTTGTATGGTGGGTTTCCTCTTCAGAGATCAGGGTGATTACCTATAACAGATTATATGCTTGTCTTCATCGGTGGGTATCCTGGGGGGCACGTTCCCTATGGAATTTAGCGGGTGCCCTCAACATGATATCCTCTTCATATGGACGAAACATGGTCGCCCAGTGTTGGTGGTGATGCTCTCTGGCACGGGCCCATGAGTAAGACCCATGTGCAACTTGGATTAATTCATTAGCATCAAATTTATTGGCCTCCCTAAGATAGGGAAGGTACTTGTTATCACACTCCAAGGATAGGCTCCTAAAATGGTTGGAGATATCCAGCGGGGCCACCCTGTGCTGCATCGCCGGTCGCGGATGGGGTGGAAGCTGGTGAGATTTTACAGATTAGAGGTCCTCTCTTATAGCCTTCACTATGGGGAGATTACCGTTTTGGTGGTATTCTATTATCAGCATGTTGGATAACCAGCATTGAAGATGCTGGGTCGGCAAGGGGTCCTTCTCTTCTTATGGTCCCTGACTGCCAGTAGGATTACTGAGGTGTGTGTCTGCATTGGTTGTCTGGATTCCATTTGGATCGATGGTTTCTCTGGAAAGCTACAATAAATATATGTGACACTTATAGACACCAAAACCCTATAAAATTATCATCTCTTTATTACTTGCATAATTGAAAATTCATCATAGGCCCCTTCATTTTTATGAGACTATGGGGCTTGGGTGGGGTAAAACTTCCACCTTGTTTGAGGATTCATGTCAGGTTCACCATTTTTTATGACCCGAGGTGATTCATTTGGGGGAATAAAAAATAGTCCAATAGGTGAAAAGAATGTTTTTAATATTATAGAGACTTTCATGTCTCCGTTTTTGTTCCAACCCAATTCACATCGTTATCCTTTAGGGGAAATAGGATTCACCCCATGGGAACTAGGATGTTTGCTTCTTTTTGTATTATGAATGAGGTGTCATAGCTAAATGGTCTCGATGATCAATTTCACGGGGTTAATTATTTGTGAAATTGGTCCAATTAGGATTATATTTCATCGGATGGTCTCCAATAGGTTTATTCATGGGGCCAGAAACACCCAACATCCCTTCTATCCATTATTCATGGGCCTGCTTTCAAAAGGTAGGTGCTCGTTGGAGGACAATTTGTCCAAGGAGACTTCACGACTCTATTGGTCGAGAGGATGGGAGGTTAGTCTCATCACACCCTTTTGGGGGGAGTTATTTCCTACTCTATGACTCTCTTATAGATTTAAGTCATGTTCATATTGGTTTGTTCCCGAAGAGTGTATCCACATGTTACCCCTGTGTTGAAAAGTCAATCATGGATATGCATGGGTCAAGAATTACCAACACAACACTAGTGTGAGACTTGTGATGAGGTGACCTTGATTTTTTCATCATCCAGGATAGTCGAACAGTGGTTTGATGTTGGGATCAAACCCATGAGATGGGCTTCCTACGTGTCCTCATATGAGGAATCAGAATCCACATAGTTCATTTATGGGTTGGGACTTGATTGTGGCTTATATATGGGAGTTTCCCATCAAAGATAATCGAATTGAGACTTATTCATGAAGAGGAAACCCTTTTCTGGGGACATTATCAGGGTAACCCTTATTATAAAGGGTTACCTCTTTGATCTTAGTCCTTCAAACATGCGTCCTACATATACTGGTTAGAGAAAGATGTTGAAATAGTGGGTTTTCTAGACCAAACTATGTGGTGCTTTTGATTACCATATCATCTGTACAGTTAGTTATACATGATGTTATCTTACCATTATAGTGTATACTTTTATACATCCACTGTTATAATGGTAATTTCGAATGATTAATTGTCATATCAAAAGGGTATAGTAGGTATTATTCTATAATGAGAACCTCGAGATACTCTAACATTGATTTTAAATATATGTTCTTTGGTCGACATACATTTTATTTACTGGACATAGCAGATGTTTGACTATCAGAAGCTAGGGGCTCATAAGCATTGAGACTTCTTCTCATTAAGTTTTCCCTTGGTGATCTCTAGTAGTGAGATCATGAAGACAGGCCCGCCAATAGGAACACCACATGTTTTGGGTGTCATTGGTCATTCCTACCTGTTGACATGTGTATTGGTTTTCTGACTTGAGACCATTACCAATTTACATCATTTGATTACGTACTTTGATGCTAGAAAAAAACCATGGTATTAAAATTGTAGAGAGGTATTTTGTGTTGGGTGCATCGTTGGTGGTATGACATTAGTTGAATGGTCAAGAAAGGATTTGTCGCTTCCACATTTAGGAAGGTGTATATTTCAGGCCTAGTTGATCGGGATGGTGTTGCCTTCATAAGTCTTTGGAAAAAGCAGAAAAAAGTTAAATCCATCAAAATAGATAAAAAACAATAAATCAAGAAAAGGAAGATAACACAAGTGTGCATCCTGCTTTATGATATATTTAATGACAAAGAGATTATAATACACAATCAGTGTTCGTAGGTTATTTGTCATTACTATGACAATCCTTATCTCTTTAGGGTACATGATGGGTTTCTAGACTCCATTCTTGGTATGTGGATTTTATTCACTACTAATAAGATAAGGCCCAAGAGGGTCACACACAATAGCGTATTCAAGAATCTTCCCCATTCAGTTGAATAGGTATGTAAACATAGTGGGCCCCACCACAATGTCTGAGTCTTTCCCAAGTTTTCAATCACCAAAACAATTAAATAAATTAATTATTATTCATGTTATGAATAATTGGATTGAATTTATTAATTGTATTTACAAGTTTAGTAAATAGAAGAAAATATTATTTGAACGAATATTAATTTTATATTCAAAGTTTTTTTAATATTAAGCGGGATAGCGATTCAAGTTAATTGTCTTTCTTTTTATCATGTAATATATTGTATATATATAATAAAAGTATGTGATAAAATAATAAATAATATTGTAGTAGTTTAGTTCATATAAATTATTTATTTAGTGGAGGTTGAAATAAATGGGGGCTGGGAAACCCTATCTGGTATTTATCAACTCCACTATAAATAAAGGAAGAGGATCTCTCTCATATATGGCCATTCAATATTCATTAACTTTCATGAAATGAAATCCAGAACATCTCTCTCCTCCATCTCTCTAGAGAGAAAAGCTCTCTACCCAAGAAACTCGGAACAAGAAATCTCTCATGAATCGAAGGAATCTCGATGCGGTGATCATCGGGACGTTGAAAATATTGGTGGATCTCCACACTAGCATCCAGAATTCAATGATCAATGCTCTTGTGGGTTTTTGAAGTGTGTGTGGACGATCTAGAGGGTTCCTTCTATGGATCCTTCGACCAACGATCACCATCAACAAGATGCAGTCCACCACGGCTTCAAATTTGAAATAGGTATGTTTTCAATTTAATTTTGTGCTCTTTACAATTTATGTGAGATCCTTAGACCTCACTGGGGCTCTAATTGTCAGTGTCGACATGTAATGTCGATCCGCTGATGAAAAATTTTAAAATCCCTGGCCCACCAGCTTCTGCTACGGACCCCAGAACCTTACATAAGAATCAGAGTTCTTCTAGTTCATTAAGATCATAGCTTATATCTGGGAGGAGGCCTATTTGGGAGTTTTTAATTGGGACTTCCTCCTCAAGAGGGTGCTCTTTTGTTAGGGGAATAATTAGGTTAAACTTTAGGAAGGACACCCATTTGATCTTGGTCCTTCAAACAGGTGTCCTACATATTCTGGTTGGAGCAGGAATCAGAGTTCTCATAGTTCATGAGTTGTGGATTGCACGTGGAAGCTACCCATTTTTCTAGAAACATGAGGGGGATCTAAAAATAAAATGATTTGAATGTTTTTTGTGGGATTACACCTACAAAGGATTCCCATGTTTTTGGGCTATGAATATGTCATGATCACCACTAACCTATATGCCCATGTGAGTCATGCTCGATGTGCAAAACAAGAGGAGGCAGTAGATCTGAAGACCACACGTTCAACATCATTTACTGGAAGATGTTACTATAGTCAGGATAGAGGGGGGGGATTCAAACATTCTACACTCACCTGTGTTGATATCCATGATAGTAAAATCATAGATATCTATTCGGATGCATCCTGAGTTGTGGTAGAGAGGGTGAAGAGTGACACCTCTCACAGAAGGCTAGGGGCTTACCTCAGGAGGAGTTCCATGACACGGGTTCTAGGGAAGGGGAGGAGCGTCATCCCTGGTCAAATGTTTAAGGGAAGAGTGACCTTCTCCCTTTTCACTAGGACTCATCGAAGGGAAAGGTCAATGAATACCCCAAAAATCAAGAACGGGGAGGTTCACATCGGCATCCCAAAGTCGGTCCCCAGGTTTCCTTGGTGTTGTACACTTAATGAAATTCAAAGGGTACAAAATATTATGGTTAAAGTATTCAATACTCTTATTATAGTGGGTATGTAAATTTAGAAAGGTGCACCGATGTGCCTGATAATCAGATCACACATCCTAAAGGCTTTGGGGAGGCTTTTTCCTGATGCCAATGGATTGGTTCGCGGAGGAGATATGGAGGACAGAACGGTAATGGAGGGGCATGATTGGAGTCAGGGGGAAGGACACTTGAAGAAAACCCATTCTGTGTACTATTTTCTCATGTGGGTTGGGGGAAGCCTCGCATAGAAAACTACAATGATGGTAGAGGGGTCATCTTCGTAATGAAGTTACACGTGGACCTGGGTATGAACCACCATGTATCAAATCTGTACGTGGTTCTTGATATAGTCTACATATTGTAATGTTATGCAGAGCTTGATGTGGTTTGAGACACTGTCTTGGGTTCTATCCGCATTCTTATGCAGTACACAATACAGGGTTCGAGCCGCATAGTGATGAACTATACAAATCACCAAATTTAAGAAGGGTCCTAGAGCCTACGGTTTGTATGAAATTCATCCGTGAGGGATCTATGGTTTGCAATTAAACCAATTAAGTTCACAGTTCACCAATTATTATTATGTTACTTCCTTTTTTTGTTCACGGTGGGCTATACCTATGGGAAACGTGGTTCACATTTCACACATCATTGATAATCTGAAACCAAAGTTGAAATCGTATCCTAATTATTTCTTCCAGCCTCTAGGGTCTCCTTTGTGCTCTCTCCCACCAGTCCCCTTTTCTAGTTCCTCTTGTTCTCCATTTATAGAGCACTGAGGAAATAATATCTGTGGATATGCAGCACCATTTTTAGAATCCCATGAAGATATATCTGAACATGTGGAAGACTCAGTCAATTGGGGTTGCAGAGGGTTGTGTTTTGCAGGACGGGGTTCGCAGAACTCTCCGTCTTGCTTCACCCGTGAATTTCTTAGTTATGTGGGGTAGTATGTGGTAAAATTTCTCCATTTTTTCACCAATTGACACAAATACTGGAATCCTATATTTTTTGGACATCTCCCCATGGGCAAGTGCCTCACGGGTTCTTTCTCGTACTGATTATTTTTGGTTTATGCATCCTATGAACCATTCCTGATGATGGTACGTGGCCAGCCTAAAACCCTTTGAAAAATTTTATTTCTTTAAGATTATTCTCAAATTTTCAATCCAATCAGCATCCATTTTCCTTTCTATACTTGTAGGAATATTTGTTTCCTCCTACAAAGTGCTTGTGGGAGTATTTTCTTCCCTTTGCGTAGTTTTCAGGACCCTACAATATGATAAAACATATTTTTCTAAAATGAGCCTAAACATTATTCGTAATATTTTTTCAATAGAGTAAAAACAATGACATACTTAGAAAGACATCATGTATGCTATAGGTAGGTGATGTATCATTGTTTCCAGTCGATTGTGGGTTCAAGCCTTGCGGCCCTGCCGGATGCAACGAGTTGTCACCCAACTTTTAGGATATCCTTTTTCTAAAAAAATATTAATATAACCCTTAATAAAATTACCATAAATGTAATAAAAATACTCAAAATAACCTTATTATAATCAATATTAATGAAAAGTTATAACATCAAATAGTATCTCATGCTTTTAATTTTTATTTCCAAAAATGTAATAACCCATAATCACCTCAATGTTAAAGATCATATAAACCCTAAACATTATCCATACCTTCAAACTGATGTAAAAAAAATGAAAACATAATTCTTCCTCAAATAATTTTTTCACAAGATAAACATAAGGTTTACATATAACTCAAACTCAATAAAAACTTCTTCTAAAAATATCATTAGTCATCTTAAAATTTCATCCCATAAATCTTCAAAAATGGGTGTCTAAGACTTTTAATTTATGATCAACCTCAAACTTATATTCTTATGATGATATCTATAAATTGTAATTTAACCTAACATTAATTCATTCTAATATCCATATTTTTCTAAATACTAGTTTGATACCAACTATAACAGACTTGAACCTGTAATTCTAGATTTTGTAATAGAAATATAAAATCAAAATATCTAGATTTGATACTAAAAAATGTGACCCAATTGTTTTATTTATATCCAAACCATAAAAAATTAAATGGAAATATTGAATCACTTTAATACCATAACTTTTAGGTTTAGGGTTTTAGAGAATTGGTAAAATAATTAACGACTTGGATTCATAAACAACTGGCTCATAAAAATCAACATTATCTCCCACTCTACCCATATTTCTTATTTCACAATAGGTCATCAACATCATTGATGTGGAATCCTTATATATATAACTAATTTAACATCTTTACTCATAACCTAGGTAAAAATAAAAATAAGAAGGGTGAGCTCAAATGTTCAGTAAGAGGGAATAAGTGAGATATCAATGATCGTATAAGTAAAACATGAGAAAAAGGGTATGAGAACATGATATTATCATTTGAAATCATTACCCCACAAATATAAAATCTTAATCATGAGTGATGAAATAAATATTGGAATTTCATAAGATATAAGTCATAAATAAAGTAAAGGACATGAGCTATGAGAATATAACATAGGAATAAAATATTAAATTGTGTCATACACATAATCACAAAAAATACATGAGTGGTTACACCTCTTAGTTGGGACACACCGCCATACCCATTTGTAGTCCATTCCCCATAATGGAATGGGTTAACTCCCCAAACCATCATAGAAATGAAGGTTCTCTCCCAATACCATTATAGCGTACAACATCCCTTAATGAACTGAGTTCACTCCTCCTTCCAATCATATCTATATCATGAGATATAAATCATTAACCAATGAATTTTAGAGAAATATAGTTCTCACCCATCATGTAATGAAAAATCTAGATATGTATTCCACAATAATATAAATCATTCATCATATCAGAACCCATAGAAAGAAATGGGTTTTATAAACATTTCATCATAGCATAACCTCTGGAAAAGGAACATGTTTGATAAATATCATGCTATTATAAGCATAAACCAACCAGATAAAGAGTAAGGATGGTATCCTTGGATCATATTCTTAATAAAGAATAAGTAACAATATATAATTTTATATTAGATGGAAAATTATTTTCAAAGATCTCTAAAAACAATTCTTTAGGAAAATTTTCTTTTCTAATTTTACATCATTTATCTTAAAATCCATGCAATTATAAAGGAAAATATTTTCATTGAAAATAACCTTATAAGAT
This sequence comes from Viscum album, assembly GCA_963277665.1. Taxonomy (NCBI): domain Eukaryota; kingdom Viridiplantae; phylum Streptophyta; class Magnoliopsida; order Santalales; family Viscaceae; genus Viscum; species Viscum album. The sequence continues at coordinate 1,581,370,181 of OY728141.1, read as the reverse complement.
TGTAAATAAATCTTATAATTATTAATTCTTCATGATTAAATTCGAATACACTCATACCTTATAAGTTAAAAAAACATTACTTTAGTATTTTTGTTGTAAAATTCACAAATCACCTTATTTGAGAAATGATAGGAAGATTATTTTAAAAAAAAATTAAAAAAATTAAAAAATGAATTAAAAAACTATAGGATGTTAGAAAAATTATTTTAAAATTTTTTTTTAGAAAACATGGACATGGAAGAGAAATATTACCTAGTGGGGACTTAAACATAAACAATCCTAAATAATGAAGAGATTGTGAAATAATCCCTTACAAATTGGGTATATTGTAAATTTTAATCCCCATGAATGTAATAACATAAAATTAATCTTTAAATATCAAGAAGAAAAATATATTCATGATATAATATATCAAAATTGAAGTATATACCCCACACAAATGAAATAAGTTGTGAATAAGGTATGTGTCCCATAGAAATTAAAGTGAGACAAAAATCCCTTACCTTAGGTTTAATTTCCTTTATTTTTTTGAATAGTTGAGTGCATCCTTGTTATTCTTATATTGATTTAGTTTTGATAATTACTTCCACCCATCATTATTTTTTTCTAATAAATTTGTTAAGTGTTTCAGATTTAGTATGTTGTGGTATATATTTTATATTCAAAGAAACAGTGATCGTATTATTATGGAGTTTATTCCTTTGAAAATATAATAATATTTTCTTCATTTATTCTATTAATTTAGAAATCCAATCCAGTTGATTCAAAGGTGAAAAAAATCAACAAAGTTATCACAAGTTGTTTAAGTGACATTACAGTTTTAAGATTAAATTCACCTATGAATTATGATGATATATCAAGATATAGTGAATGGATTCACATGAAAATTATACCATTTTATAGATAAAGTATTTAACTAAAAATAATTAGTTTATTTGGAAGTATGAAAAGGATGTTTTGGTACACTAAAAAATCGTTGAAGTTGTTGTAGCAGTTTAGATACTTTATAGTGAGTAGATTTGAAAAGCTACGGTATTTATTTTATTGAAAGTTCTAAAGATATCAGAGTTGCTCACAAACTAGTGATATGTAAACACAATATGTTTATCTTGATTTCATCAGTTTTTATAGAATTTTAAAAGTGGTCATTTGGATTGTAAACAAATTAGTTGAATTTATGGAATGTTTTTTTCCTAGTTATTGTTTTTACATGTTATATTGAATCTATTCTTCAAAAATATAGGTAGATGTAGAATCAAGGTTGATTATATTATTGAACCATAAGAAATATATTGATAGTTACTAGAAATAATTATTTTAGGATAAAGGATGAATTTTATATTAATGGGATCAAAAATCAGTGACTTCTGATGTTAAGGTGTTCACATTTTCAGAGAGTTTTGTACCCTTAATGTGTAAGTGTGACGTATGGTTCGAGAAACCGAAATTTAGAATAAAACATATGGATCGTGTACCCTGTGCTATTGGAAAAGTATGTATCATCAACCCTAAAATTGGAAGGAACCCCAAATTTGAGGAAAGAAAAGTATTTTTTATCAACCCTATGTTTGTGAACAATCATATATTGTCAATCCTACTTTTGATTCTTTTTCGTTATGTGAAGGAACCCTATGTTTGACTATTCAATGATGAAGTTTAAAATTAAAGATATTACCCAGGATTTCTATTATGGTCTCGATGGATGTAGATGTCATTTTAATGATGTTTTGAAACTGATTAAAAGGCTTGCATTCATCAGATTTAATCATTCCTATTTTTAAGGGACATTATGAATCTCTTTGAATGATTCAATTTCAAATATTCATGATTTATTGTGGTACTATTTTTTAGGATCTATTTTGAATATATTTAAATAAGTTTGAATGGATTTAAATGGATGATTTAAATCCTTTAACTATGCTATTATTATGGATATGTTATTGTAGGATTTATTCAAATTATTTTGAATGTATTTATTAGATATTTATTCTATAGGAAGAATCCAATGGTGTTGTGATATTATTGGGATATTTATGAATGCTATTGACTCAAATTATTTTTAGTATCTGAAGAAAGTTGAATTATGTTGTTACTTATGGACATTTAATCACTATATATATATCTCTCGCATGTAAATAAATATATATGAAGAATATCGAAGATGTAAAAACTCTAATGAAAATAAAGTGCTGAAATATTTTCATCTTAGTGCTCATCATTTTGAAGAAGAGAGAAATATTATTTATACATAATTATTCTCTCACGGTGTAATGAATAAGGAAGCCTATTCAACATTTTCTAATCTATTTGTTACTGTTTAAATAAGAATAATCCTACACTACATTGAAGACATTTTTTTTACTGTTACACATTATTGAAGATCATCTACATTTTTCAATTGATGCAGAAATTGTGAGATAAATCTATTTCAAAAAAGAACCAGAAATCCTTGTAAGGTGTAAACTACCTGTACTCAGTTGTATAAGTCTCTAGATAATAGGACCTACTAGCCAAAATCATCAAGCTCGTGGAGTAGAGAGTTAGTGGAGTGGAATAGAGGTTTTCTATGACCCAAAACACTATAAATTTCTATTTTATTTTCCTTTATTTGTTTCTACATCTCTATCATCTTTAAGAGATAAATAAAGGATCGCTCAATTTCAAGTGGGACATTTTAGTTTTGTCAATATTTTTAAAATTATTGAATTCAACCCCACTTTTATGTCTTCATTATATCCATTCCAACACAATAAGTTGTATCAGAGGAGGTGATCTATTTCTATATTTCTCTTTTTGTAAATACTTGAAAATTATTATTTTTATTTGATAGCTAACAAGTAATATCAAAGTTTGGAATCTTTTGGAATATTTAATATTTATTTTGACTCTAATAATCTCGAGTTAAATATTTGGATAAAGACAAATCTCAATTTCGTATCTTAGATAAGGTATATCAATAATTCATGCTTCTTATTTTAATGGTGATAATTATGGATATTGAAAATCTCACGATACTATATATGTAAATAATATTGGTTTAAAATTTTACATGAAGACTACCAAACCTTACGAAATTCCTAGAGAAAAAGAAAATTGGGATGATGTAAAGGAAGATAAATATGATTTTAATTCAAAATACATGCATGTAATTATATGTGGTCTTGGTACTGAAGGTTTTAATAGTGTTTTAGAATGTGCTATTTCCTATGAAATGGGGAAAACAATTTTAGTTGCTTATGAAGGAACTGATAAATTGACAGAATTTGGAAATGACGTTGTTCCCTTAGGAACTCTAATTTTAGAAACAAATTTTGGAATTAAAGGATTTGATTGAGCAGTGTGAAGTTGATATGAAAGAAGAAACTATTAATCATATTTCTACCAAAAAGGAAAATTCTACACTCAATGTTTTGATGGATGAATTTTCTAATTTTAGTCATTCAGGTTTAATTGATGAATCTACTAAAAACTCAGAAGTGGAGATTGAAGTATAAAAGGTAAATCTATGTCTTACGGATCAATCTAATGAGGTAAAATCATCTTACTCTAGAAATTCAGATTCATAAAATTTTTCTCATGATGAACATGATAATATTGGGTTATTATTTTAGAAAAAATTGAATCCTTAAATAAAGAGAATAGAAAACTTAGAAAAGATTATGACGATATTTCAATTGATAATGAAATTTCTTCAAAACAGATTGCATATTTAATAATTAAATTCTTCCCAAATTTCTTATGATCTACATGAAACTAAAATTAAATAATTTTTTTGATGAAGTTGACAAATTAAAGCAATCTTATTGTATTCCTATTAAGGAAGAAAATTATTTTAATCAAATTCTTGGTAAAAATAAAATTAAAAAAGGAAATCTTTGTATTGGTAGTAATAGAGAAAATCCAAAATTATACAAGAATTATTTTTTTCGTGGATTAAAAATCAAAAACATATCCGCTTTTAAATTTTTCTATTATGGTATTAATGAACATTATAGTACTGACTGTTATTTTAGAAAACCTCAATTTTTTTTCAAACATGCCCATTATTTAAAAGAATTACCTAGCTTTAATTAAAAAATATTTGATAAAAATAAAAATATTTTCTTAGCTAAATTATTAGTTACTTACACTGCTGGACCCAAAAGCATAGTGGTACCAAAAGGAACTTGTGTTTGATATTTTTTAGGTTTTCTTCACTAAATTTCATCATTATATCATCAAGTAGCTGCTTAGAAATTTTGGAAATTTATTATATTTATATTTATTATTATTTTAAATAGAAACATCATTAGAGATGGATTATTTAATTCATGAAGTATTTTATTTTTAATTTTAATATTAAATTTAAATGAACTAACTATTTTACCCAAGGGATATTTTTTTTATTTTATCTTTTATTCGTCTACATTTAATTATTCTTATGAATAAACTATTAAATCTATTTCACACTCTATTGTTTTATTAGATGAATTAATTCATTGATTTATTTTATTAATCAATGACTATAAAACATACTATTAATATTTTATATAAATAGTTATCTTTAATATAAGAATGTATTTAATGTTTAACTATTTAATTTAATTGCATGTGATAAATTATTGTTTTTACTATTTTTGATAAATTATTTTATTATTAGATTAAATTATTTTGGTAATTTATGACATACAACACATTTTTAATTAAATTCTCTAAAAATCATTTAATTAAATTCATTGAAAATCCTTTACTATAAATTTTTCAAAAATATTTTATTTAACATTCCTTGAAAATATTTTATTTATTTCATTGAATATCGTTTACAATTAAGATATTTCTTAAAGGGAGTAATTTTAACTATACATCATGCATTTAAATGATTTATTATTACGACATGAATTAAATGGTTTAATATATACTTTTCAATTCATTATTTTAGCAACATTTTATATGTTTTTATGTCTCCATGATTATATCATTTTATCCTTTTTATGGAAGCATTAGTTTAGGTGGAGTTTATGTGGTTGTATGCATTAAAATCATATTTTTCATATCATTCTCAAGAACTAATCATTTTAATAATTTTTAAAAAGGGGTGAATAAAATTTTTTGTTTCAGATTTTAGATTTTTTTTTGATGATGCAACTTAAATTTCATATTCCTATTATTTATAAAAGGGCTGAATATATTGTATTATTTAATATAAAGAAAAACTAATCTTTTTTAACCTTACAAAAAGGGGGAGAAAATTTTGGTAAGGAGTTTGGATTTTTTAATTACCAAAATGGGGAAGAATGTTGCATGGATATTTGTAATTTTCATCTTTGTTTAGTTTTGATAATTACTTCAACTCATCATTCTTTTTTTTCTAAAAAATTTGTTTAGTATTTCAGATTTAGTATAGCATAGTATTTATTTTATATATGTATCAATATTGATCTAATTATTATTTATTTTTTCCTATGTAAAGATAATAAGATTATATTCATTTCATCTGTTAATGTTGATATCCAATTTAGTTGTTTTGATGGTGGAAAATTTTACTGAAGTTGTTACAAGATGTTTAAGCAACGTTGCAGTTTTTAGCTTAAAGTAACCTATGAATTATGTTGATATATCATGATAAATTCAATGGATTCACATGATCATTATACAATTATATAGAAAAGGGATTTATCTAAACATAATTAGTTTATATGGAAGTCTTAAAAGTCTGTTTTTGTACTCTGAAACATCCTTGAAGTTGTTACAATTGTTTGAAAACTCTATAGTGAACATATCTGAAAAGCTACAATTATTATTTTACTTCATGTTATACAGATATCATAATAAATTTCAACCCATTGTGATTGAAATACCATAAGTTTATCTTAATTTCATCAGTTGACATCAAAGGCTAAAAAGGTTGTTTGGATTTTCAATAAATTTTCCAAAGTTATCAAACATTGTTTTCCTAGATACATTTTTTCAGATCATATGTCATCTATTTTTCAAAGATATCGAGAGCTATAGAATTCAGTTTTATTCTCTTATGGAACCATTGTAAATATATTGAGATTTATTAAAAATGTTTCTTTTAAGATGAAGGATGAATCTGATATTAAATGGATCAACAAAATTCATGAATTATGAAGTTAAGGTGTTCAAATTTTTAGAGAGTTTTGTACCCTACGTGTGTTAAATAATATATGGTTTGGGAGCCCTATGTTTGGAACAAAATGTATGGATCATGTACCCTATGCTATTGGAAAAGTATGGATCATCAACCCTTTGTTTGGAAAGAGACCTGATTTTGAGGAATGAAAAGTATTTTTTATCAATCCTAAATTTGTGAACAATCGTATATTTTCAACCCTACCTTTGGAGTTTTTTCATTACATGAAGGAACCCTATGTTTGACTATTCAATGATGACTTTAAAATTAATGATATTTTTTTGTGATTTTTGCAACATTTTTTATGAATGTTAATATCAATTTTAAGTTATTTACGACCGATTAAAAGGCTCACTTTCATTGGATTAAATCATTCTTATTTCCAAGGGACATTTTGAATCTCTTTGAATGATTCGATCTCAAATATTCATGATTTTTTGTGACTCTAGTTTTCAGGATCTTGTTTGACCATGTTTAAAGAATATTGAATATATTTAAATGGAATATTTAAATCATTTAATGTTATTATTAATACAGAGATATTATTAGAGTAGTTATTAAAATTATCTTGAATGAATTTTTTAGATATTAATTCTACAGAAATAATCCAATGGTTTAGCACAATTCATAGGATATTTATGAAGGATATTGACTCAATTTATTTTGAGTATCCGAAGGAAAAGGAATGTTGATGTTAATTTTGTATATTTAATCTCTCTATATATATGTCTGGTATTAAAATAAATATATATGAAGAATATTAGATATGTAAAAACTCTGATGAAAATAATCTTCTGAAAAATTTTAACCTACTATTAGTCATTTTGAAGAAGAGAGAAATATTCTTTATATATCCTGATTCTCTCATTGTGTAAATAAGAAGGAAGATTGTGAAAAATTGTATAATATATTTTCTTATTTTTAAAGAAGAATAAGTAGAAGAAGCATACTCGACATAGAAGACTATTTTTTTCTATGAATTATTGAAGATCATCTACATCTTTTGGTTGTGGATGCAAGTGTGAGATAAACCTATTTCACAACTAACTTCATATCATTTATTTTCATTAGATTATCGGTTGCTCGGAATCATTGGTGGTGGAGTTTCATTTTATTACAATAATTTGTGGATATTTTGGTTCCCTATAAAAGAACCATAAATCATTGTAAGGTGTCAACTTCTTGTACTGTGTTCTAGAGGTCTCCGGAGAAGAAGACATTCTAGTGAAAATCCCCAAGCTCACGGAGTAGAGCGTGGGTGGAGTAGACAAGGGGATTTTATGCCCCAAACAATTATACATCGATTTGTTATTTTATTTTATTTAGTAAAAATTCCCTATTATATTTAATATATATGGAAAGGATCACTCCATTTCAAGTGGGATGTTTTAGTTTTTTCACGATTTTTAAAAGGACATAATTCACCCCATTCGGTGTCTTCATCATGGCCATTCCGACACTATAAGAACCAATTTTATAATAAATATATATTTATCATACATATATTAAAAAAATTTAAAATATATATCATACCATATATAATTTAATTATAATTTTTTATCACCTATTTATTATCAATTCATTATTAAAATCACTATTTTCATATGGTAACTGGTTTGTTTTTCATGAAGTTTCAGTTCAGAAGTCTTAGTCCTTATACTTTGTGATCCCATAATTTACATAATTTTAATCATGGTATAAAAATCATATATATTAATTATATAAATATTTATAATAATTCATAAAATTTATATATAGAAAATTTAATTTCATCATTCATGGAGATGGTAGGTTATATATATGCATGAACCTTGTTTCCACTTTTTGACTAATGGAATAAAAGAAAACTAAAAAATAATTCTTATTTAAAGAATAATTATTATATAATATATATCATATATATTTCAAAAATTCATCCTTATTACCATCCATTTTAAATATAAATGAAAAATGAATCACATTGCATCGTGGAAATGTTAGTCCAAACATACGCATGGGCGATGTTACAGTTCCATAGAAGATCAGATGATAAGAAGATAGAAATGATATTATAATTACATAAGTATAATTATGTAATAAATAAAATATATTAAAATTAAACCCATTATAATACCCATCTATAAAATATGGTTATGAAAAATGAATTGTATCACTAAGTGGAGACGGTAATTTATACACAAGCACGAGCGATACTTTCACTTCTAATTTAAAGAGGAAGAGGGTGTATAATGGTGTTTTAATAATCATAATAAAATTTAAGAATATTAAGGATAATTTAGTTGTTATTTTTTGATAAATATCATATATTTATAGGGGTTAAATAAGAGCATAAAAATAAAGTGATCGGTTAGAGCGATTACCTCTTCTCTGAAACGACTCCTTTAGATCTCCTTTAAAGTGCTATAGGGTTGGTATTTTGAGAATAACTACACCTATATAATGTGTATAAGGAAGTATATAAGATAATTTTTCATGTTATGGTCATGTTATAAGGCTCAATGTAGTGTAAATAAGTGAGGGAGGAGATTTCCTTTTATAATTGAGGTTAGGGGCACTTATAGAATTTCTTAAATAATATAATATAATATAATAAAACTATTCAATATCCAAATACTTTCAAATGGCCATGAATTAAAATATAAGGTTGTATAGGGTTGTAATTCCATAAAATAAAATATTTTGGATGAGTTTTTATGTAATTTTGGTCCTTATCATTTTGATTACCCTTTATTAACCTCTTTTAATTTTAACTACAGTAACAACTATTTCAATATTAAATCATCATAATTTTTAATTATAAATTATCAATTGGAACATAAGTGGATAAATTATAAACAATATTACTATAAATTTTCCAATTTTCCATATTTAATATTTTTATGATTTTTAAAGTATTTAATAAAATTTTATTTTCATCAAATATCATTAGTATCAATTTTGACACTATTTATTACTTTGACTTTAATAAAATCAATAAAAACATATAATTAGAAAATATTATTCTAAATATTTCAAAAAATTTATTTTAATATTTAAATTTAGTGTAGGACCTTAATTATCTCAAATTATAATACTTTCAACATTTTTAATATAATTTATTTATTTTTCCATTAATTAAATAATTTTTGTATCAGCGTTGTACAAGTATTTAAGGTAACTATTTAATTCCTAAAAATTATAAATAAATTTATGAATATAAATAATTTATATTTAAAATATATATATATAGTAGAATTTATATTCTATATGCTCCCATATTAAAATTATTGTAGTTATTAAAACCTAGAGCGAAGCAGGTTTGATTTTGGTGGAATTAAAAAAATATAAATGTTATAATCAGTTAAAAAATTAAATATATGGTCATATAAAAAAACCTTAAATGACCATGGATAAAAATTAATCATAAAATAAAATTTTTACAAGTGTAATGGTCATTTTCTAGTCCATATCATTTTATTTTTACCTTAAATTACATGACTTACCCATTACCATGGTAATAAAAATTTCTAAAGATACCATTGATAATGTCAAAAAATAAAATTGTTATATCTAATAAATTTATACATAATGAATCAAATATTTAATTAATTTTTAAAAAATTAAATTCACATAATTTCAATAATTTAATTAAAAATTAAACCATAAAAACACAACCGAAAACAATTTTTTTCAAAAAAAATGCCCTATTTAAGTATAAAATGTTTTTATACTAAAATCATGCATAAAATTCATTTAAAAGACCATATTTATATTATGTATAATAAAAAGTAACTAATTTCATTTTAAAACTAATTGAAAATATACTTATCTGTTTTATATTATTTAAAATAAAAATACATTTTTCAATGAAAATCAGTATTTTTCAATATTCATTGAAAAATCAAAATTTTCATAAATTTATCAAAAATTAATCTTAAGATAATTTTGAGATCATGAATTCAAAAATTATATGCTTTTTTCAAATAAAATTTATAAATTTTCTAGAAATTAATTATATAATTTACTCTAAAAAATCAAGAAAGCCCATTTTTGAAGAAAACTTGTCTTTGAAGAATAAAATGGATTTACTAAAAATTGAGTACTTATTTACTAAGAATTAATCGATAAATTTTTATTGATTAAAACCTTTATATATAATATATATATATATATATATATATATATATATATATATTTCAAAAATTAGTTAACCTTATTCATACCCACCATTTTAACAGCTCTGTTATAATGACCATATTTTAATCATAATATTTCATTATTCATTTATACTTGGAGATGCATGTTATGGAACATATTGTTTTATTTTAAAATATTATAATTTTACACATATCTTTTGGATGTGTAAATATAATATATTTCCTAGGCTATGTATATCCATGCCCGGACTATGGTGCATGGGGTAAACCCATATCATACGCTTTTCTGCTGCGTAATTTCGAATAATCAATGATTTTGGGATCACACATGATATTAGCTAATACTTGGGGATATTTTGAAAAAGAAGGATGTTCATGTTTTTATATTAACTCCAAGAAGTTATATGTAACCAAAAAATGAGGAATACCCTTCTAACCACAATTTATCTGAGGAGAATCGCTGATGTTGGCTAGTTCAAACCAAAAAAATACATGGATGAGGAATTAAAAAAATTCAAAAGGATATATAATTATTAGGAGTATTAAAAATAGTGAGAATGGATTTTTTATTGGACAAACTGATTCTCAAATATTGAAACTAGAAGAGAGCCTAATGGTGCTGCTACTATGGGATTCTACCACCGTAGTGAGGTCCTTTTATTTTTCATATCCCTTCATGACTAGAATGAGGGTGTAACTCTTGTTTATACCTAGAATATAATGATAGGGGATTACACCAAGTTAAGTAATTCACATTTGGTAATATAAGTGGGTTTTTTTATTAATTATAAATATTTTAATCTTATCATTCTTATACTCACATGACCATTGTTTCCTGAAAAGTAGTTTTCTTATTTGAATGTAATAACTAGACACTTATTATACAGTAAAAAAATGTTTGTACTGAGATAACTATGTATAAATAGGGTTTTGGGTATCTAACTAATTGATAAAACATATTAACTAAGAGGATAAAGGGGGATCAGAAGTTTGGAGTGTGACTACTCTGAGAGGAGACTCACTTGATCTAATTCCAACAGGTCTCTAATAATTAAAAAAATTGACTTCACTGGGGTAATTAAACTAGATTCATATTGATTTATATGACCACCTCATCAATATAAAACTCAAATTCAATCTTATTTTTTTCATTTATATTTTTGATAACATTTTAAATAATTTATACACTATTCCTAGTGGATCGATTTCGACCTCCACTAAAATATAGTTAAAATTAGGTAGTGTTTGTTTAATTTATATATTTTTACTTTGATATTACTCAATGAAAGTAAAAAAACTATCTGGTGACATAAAAAAAGACACTATTTTTAGGTAATATTGTTTATTAATGATTGGAATTTTTAGTAATTATCTATTTTGAAATTTCTCTTTTTCGCCATTTTACAATTGATCTAATTATATAGTTTTTTGAGAAACAAATTCAGTATATGAATACTCCACTAAAGGAAATAACAAATAAGGAGATATTAATTTTTATTCCAATATCAAAATAACCATAAGAAGAAGAAAATACCATGTAGTAAGAGGAAAACATAAACGGTAGGGAATTAGGCCCAGAAGTAGGCTAGGGAGAAATAAAAGAGGTTAGATAGAGAGCACATAAAGAGTAAAAATGAAGGAATCAAGGGGTTCAAGCCTTAATAAATTATATAAGATCCTCAAACATGGGGGTTATTCCAAGTATCCCCATACCTACAATTTCTACCCAAAATTTCTAATTCAAGCTGGTGATCACAAAAATTATCACACACTCAATCTAATCCATCGGGCTACCATATTAAGACCCCAATTCTCAAATTAGGAGTTTCTTAGAATTATGTGATTCATTCCAATTTAAATATTTTACAAGTGATGTTGTGATTTTATATCTTTTCTAATTCTACCTCAAAGTAAAATAATGAGAGTGTATCCTATTTTTCCCTCGCACTTGATCACAACTTGAGAGGATTTGGTAAGGACAATTTTGACAAGGTTTTTACCTCCCTCAAAGTTAACAAATTTTTGAGTAATAATTATAAATTTTAAAAATTGACTAAATAATCAATTTATAGTGAATAGGAAAATATTAATATTTTAATTAGATGATGCCCTCACCATGATGTTGAAAATTATCTATGAATCCAACCCTTTTATAAAGGTTTATCATAGTGAAATCATTCAATAATTTATGCTTCCTCAAGTGGTTTAATTATGTGAAAGTAATTATAGTAAAGTTATGATTTGTCAGAAGAAATTTCCCAAAACAGTTTCCAATAATATCTAGATCAAGTACAAGTTAATAGAGTGAACATGGTGGAAAAACTCTATTTTTTTCCCAGATGAATGTTTTTCAAGGAAAATTGATACAATTATGTCCAATAAACATCCATAAGGTATGATTTGTAAAGATTTAAATTATTTAGACTATAATAGACAATATTATGCATAGAGATAGAGGCCACATCAACCACCACAATAAAACTAGGGACAAAGAAATAAACAATAGAAATTATTTCAACCAAGAGAAAAAGGTTTTCAACCTAATCACTAAGGCCCAACACTTATAAGTCAAGTCCACTCACTGGAGGAGACCCAGGTAGGTTTTGTGACCTCAACATGGGATGAACTTAAGGATTTGACATCCTACTCTAAGGATCAAGGTGTAGTCATCTCAGAATTAAAATATGAATCATGAAACCAAATAGAGGCAATTAAGAACCTAGAAATACATATGGATCATATTTCCAACCATTTAAAAGAGAGGCCAAAGGGGTTTTTTTGGGAGACACTAAAGTTACAAGATAGGGTGAGATCAAATACGTCACCTTGAGAAGTGAAAAACAACCCAAGTATGTTCTGAAATAGTTTTTTTATAAGTAGTGGAAGAATAACAAGTAGTATAAGCAAGAAAAGGAAAGTAAAAATAAATTGTGAAGTATTATTGTGAATAAGAACCACCACTATATCAACCATCACCACAATTTCTAGAGAAATTAATATAGTTATGGTTTTATTAGAAAATAGAAACATTTCTGGATATTTTTAAAAACATGCATATCGAAATACCATTCACTGAGGCAATTATGAACATTCCCACCTATGAAAATTTCATAAAAGAGTTGGTGTAAAAAAAATAAATCATAAGGAATTGGTAACCATCACATTTACAGGGGAATGTTTATAAGTATTTTCTAGAGGCCTACCAAAGAAAAAATGTTATCTATGTAGCTTATCCTTCCCAATAAATATCAGTTATAATGATTTTGGTAGTGCCGAGTGTGATTTAGGTGTAAGTGTAAATATAATTTTAAATTCAACATTAAATATTTGGGTATTGAGAGAAATAAAGATGACTTGGTTTATGCCTCAAATTACTCATACAATAGTGAGACTTCATCAAAGACTAATAGAAGATGTCATCATCAAGATTGAACCGTTTTACTTTCTGATTGATTTTTTGGTGATGGATATAGATGAAGAGAATACCCCCAATAACATTGGTAAGACCCTTTATAGATATAGGAAGGGATCTAATTGATGTACAAGGTGGGGTTATGTGATTGGGAGTTAGTGGAGACGATTTGAAGTTCAATATTCACTGGGTGATATAGAATCTAGAAGAAAAAGTTAAAGAGTTGTCTAAGGATATTTTTCTAGAAGTTGAGGAAACTATTTTTAATGTAAAAAAAAGCTTATATAGTTTCTATAAAAATAAAATAAAAACCTAAAAAGAGTAAATTAAAGGTAATAAGTTAATGAAAAAATATAGATATGGTATAATGGTTGTTGTATAAGAATAATTCATGGAGGGTCGGTATGTTTGGGTAGTCAATGAGATGGAATTTTATTTTTAAATAAGGGAAAAAATAATTGTATTGGTCACAGGGAGGTTGATGAGGTGTTAGTTCAAGGAAGAGTAGAATTGGTTTCTGAAAAAAGTAAGAGGATCCATCTATATGGGGGAATTACATATTCAACACATTGTAGATCCAGACTAGGTATCCTCTTTCCTACCATCAATCACTTAACATCAAGAGGCAAGTTAGAGATTAATTAAAATAACCGAATCACTTCTATGAGGCAACCCACATTTTTTATGTTTTATGATTTCATTTGATTTCATTTATTTTTAAGAACAATTTGGGGGTGCATTCCCTTTTTATTTTTTTAAATTTCCTGATAATGGGCCTAAAAATTCACTATTTGTCTCATATTTCCAATTCCAAAAATATTCAAGGTACAAGTACCACTACAAAAAGCAAGGGAAATAAAATAAGAGCATCATGAATGGGGATTATTTGTGAAATTTCAATACTCACTATAGCTCCCTTATTTTTTCAAAATATGTTTTTTAGATTTAATGAAGAAATGCATGTCCACATTTATATGTATGATTTACTTTTTATCAATGATACATAGAATTTTCTGGGAACCCAATAATTCATATTTTGATTTCTAATTAGATATAATGAAATAAGTAAGATTGGGAGAGTGGATGATTAGTAAGAAGTCTTGGAACCTAATTTTAACAAATCATGATTTTTATTTTTTAGTCATATACAGATGAAATAACCTTACATATTTCATGATTTTTATTTTATATTTTCATGTTGATTGATTTATTTTTAGTAATAATTGTATTTGAATTTTATATTTCTAAATTTAATATTTTGTAAAATTAAATTAAAAAATTATCAGGGCATTATTTTATTTTTAGCAACAATCCTTGAGAACCGCCTAACATTAATCATAATGTTACAAACATAGATAATATGAATAGAATTTGATATAAATAATACACATTGCTTTCAAAATTATCCATTCCCACAAATTATCAAATATTATTCATGATTTTAAAAGTTCATGTGTGGGGGGAAGGAGTTCACAGAAAAAGGGATGTGTTGTCTTGGGGAATTCTTTTGGGGTTTTTCATTGGTTTTGGGAAAAGTATAATGTCACTATGAATTCTATTTATTATTTACCCCTCTTAATAAAGTATAGGTTGAGTTATAGAGGTTCTAATATCACCACCACTTGACTAATTATTTTGTTCATTTGGGGTTGGGTGATGGATTTGAGACTTTTCCTAGCTCAATTTTCGAAAAAATGATAAAATAAAAAAAATAGAGGTGATGTCCATTCATTACACTTTCATTGTTCATGGAATTACTTGATCTTGGTATTTTCGGAAATTTATGTTTTTAATTGGATAATTTTATTTACTTTACTTTGAATATCATGAAATGTACTTATATATAAACCACCATTTTGAGCTTAATGTTTTATTCATCAATTTTCAAATTTTTCATAAATTCAAAGTCAATTGATTCTATATTTCAAAGACCTCATGGATCATAATGATATATTCTCTATTAAGTAGATAAATTAGATCTCATTCAAGTTCATATATTTTGTGTATGCATTTATCATACAATGAGAAATTTTTATACCAATTTCACATTGAGTGATGTGAAGAGAAAAAAATTCTAAGTTAGATAAAAAATTGGCATGTTAGTAATGAAAAATTAAGATTCTTGAATGTAAGAAATGATAGGATACAAATATTTTCTTATTAAATTTTAAATTCATTCAGTCTATTGATAATTTGGGATCATTTTTCATTTTGTGACATTTGACAATTGTCTCTCCCCCTTTGAAATTGTTTTTTAATTTATTTTTTATTTTCAATATTTATAGAATGTTGGTTTCCATTTTTTAATTCATATGCGATATTTATTATTAAGGAAAATAATGATTTAAGTATAGGGGGTTTTATGAGTTCACATTTTTCATACACTTTTTAAAATTTCAATTGTTAAACGTATCATGTTTTTAATTGTCTATAACCTTGTTTTATGTTTAATTATCATTTGTGGGTAATATTTAATTTGGAATAACATTTTGAAAAAATAATTAAAATACCTTTCATTTATCCTTTTTATGTGTATTAGTATTTCTTTTTGTTTTTTGAAAGTGGAAATTGAAAATGCTGAAAGGATTAGTAAAAAATAGTCTCACACCTGGCTAACCCTCAACCAAGGATAGTCAGCCACTAAGAAGAGCCAACATGGTCCATCCAGCCAAGTCATTCCTAGAGAGTCCAAGAAGATGGTCTAATACCTTATATGGGTTGGTGAAGGGTTAGAGAATAATAGAATTTTGGAGTGTGGACCGGTGCACGAGGCATATCCCTATGGCAGTAGGAGGATGGACTTCTAGCACGGGGTGGAACGTAGCGGTGGTAGGGGTCCTACGAACCTACTCTGAAATCACTACCACTAAAATTCCATGAAATCATTCACTATATGGAGTCCAACCACTTGAAAGTTCAATGTGGGACACACTCCATACACGGGTACTGTTCACTTAAGCGAAATGACATCGTCTCGGGCCAATGCATGATTAATATTCCTCAAACAAACCCATCACTGAAGCTGCATCGTATACCACACCATATAACTACTAAGTCACCATGGAAAACAATGAAAGCTTGGGATTCCCACTGGATAATTGATATCCACTATTCCACAACTATGGAAATGTGTTGTAGTGGCCTAGGGATTATAAGCTGATAAAGAAGAATAGTACTGTGGCATTTCTTCTATGTTATAGTTCTATTGGTAGAAAATTAAATTAAATGAGTTTGCGGCATCATCTAACCCATTTTTTGTGTCTCTAAATGCATAAGAGGATCACTTGAGGGATATAGTGTAATATGAAATGGATGCACCATGGCCATCTTAGAAGAAAATATGTGTAAACCCGCTATGACATAGGGTATCTACTACGATATGGAGGTGCATAAATAGTGAGTACATGAAAAGGAATGATGAGGATTTTGAAACTGAGGAAAATGTAGATATTCCATTGGATATGTGTGTCCATGCACATGTTATTCTTCACTGTTTAAACCCCTGACATAGGGTTTTATACTACTGTAATTTTCAATAATCGATGATTTTAGGGTTATAAATGATATTGACCAAGCCTTGAGGGTATTTTTTAAAAGTAAGTATCTTGTTTAGGGTTGGAGAGTACCTCCAAGAAATTATAATTCACCAAAAAAACAAGGAATACCTGAGAAACCACTATTTTTATGAGGAGAATCATTAATTATGACTAGTTTAAACAAGAAAAAACTACAAAGATGAGGAATTAAAGAATTCAACAGGAGAGATAATTAACATGAGGTTCGAAAACATAGAGGATAGATTTTTTAGAGGAGTACCTGAATATCAGAGACTAAAATTAGAATAAAATATACTAGTACTACTAATATTGGATTCCACTACTATAGTGAGGTACTTTTATTTATCATATTAACTTGTAAATTGATTAAGGGGGTAACTCTTCTTTTAACCAAGCATGTAATGATAGGGGATTACACCTAGTGAAGTAATCCATTTTTTGTATTTAAAGTGGATTTTTCCATTCATTATAATTATTTAAATCGTATTCTTATCTTACACACATGACCATTGTAGTTTAAAAAAGGGTTTCCCTATTTAAATGTAATAACTAACAACCTCTTCCATATAACAACCAATGTATAAACTAAAATGGATATGTTTAAATAGTGTTTTGGGTACCTAACCAATTGATAAAACCAAGTAAATTAGAGGGGAAATGGGAATCAATAGTTTAGAGTGTGAGTACACTAAGAGGAGGGTAACTTTGTTCCAATTTTGATTGCACTCAAATTAACATAAATCTCTAACTTCACTAGGGTCATGAAACCATGTTTATATTTATTGGTATGCTCATATCATCAATCGAGACCCCAAATTAAATATTATATTTCTCATTTATCATTCCTAAAACATTATAAACAATTTCTACAACATTTTCAATGGAACGGCCTCGACCACCACTAAACTAGAGTTTAAAATTAGTTAGTGTTTATTTGAGTTAATATTTTACTTTGATATTACCCAAGATAAGTAACGATGCTCTTAGAAGACATAAGAAATATACATATAAATTTGATAGAAAATATAAGTGACTAAATAATGAATGAAATATGAGTTATTTATAGAAATTAGGGAGCCCATATGACCATTACAAATATGACTATTGGAATTATAATCTGACCATTGGAATGGTAATATGACCATTAGGAATAGTAACATTATTGTTATAATAGTAACCTCATCTATGGAAATGTAAAATAATATTTTATTGTCTTTTAAAATGATAATATGACATAATTATATCAGCATTAATGTAAATAAATAGTTTAAGGGATAAAATATGTGTTTATATTTTTTGTAAAACAAAATTGTTTTATTTGAATTTTTATAAAAAATATAATGATTTAAAATGGATTTTATTTTAATATAATGGGTTTTTAAAATAATATTATGTTTCATAATAATAATAATAATAATATAATTTTATGAGACTGTAAGTAATTTTTTAAAGGGTCTAAAAATTGATCAAAATATTAAAATTAGTATTTTTGAAATAAATAATGATTTTATTTAAATATTAAATTTCTCATATTTCTAAAATTATTTTCATTAAATGGATTTAAATTTTGGAATATACTTTTTTAAAAATGGTTAGGGTGAATTTTTTATATTTTTATAATAAAGATGAATTTTTGGTGAATAGTGAAATTTGGTAAAATATAGTATTTAACATTATAAGTTAAATACATGATTAATTGCATAAGGGATGATATAATCAATACATTAATTAGAAATCACATACACCATTTATTATATATGGTCACAATATTCATCTTTATTTTTAGTCTTGATCCAAAATAATATACTAATGATTATAATATTAAAAACACTCATCTCCTCCCCTTATAAATATCACCCCTCACCACCCCTTTCCCTCACAACTTCTAAGCCATGTAGTTATCCATATTTTTACAAAATTACATTCCAAATCCTCTCCCCCACTTGTTAGTGACTATGGTCTCACCAAATATCATATCAAGGATCCTTAATAGGTATCCTAAGAAGAGACAATCAAAGGAAGATGTAAAATTCTCGACCAACCACTTTCAATTTTATTCTTATTCTACCACCATTTATATTCTCCATACACCTAAAAATAGAACCATAATTATAATAAATATACTAATATTTTATTATTAGGTTGGAAAATACATCTTCTACCCTCCATTATTTATATTCTAAAAAAATGTTGTCTATAATATGGTTGGTTCACTGCCTCCATGAACAATGTTCTTCATTTTTCAACACCACCTTAAAGGATGGTAATAAATATATAATTATGGTTTAATAATATTATAATAAGTATATTATAACTTCTTTAATATTTTATAATGAATATATAGATATGATATTAAACTAAACAATATTAGTTCATCATGGTCAGTAAAACCACCTAAATGAACTAACTATATAACATTAATGTTTTTACTAAATTAATCATACTAATTTCATAATAAATATATTTGAGAAAATTAAAATTTATGTCAGTACATTAATACCATTTCATTTCAAATTTTTATTTGTATTGCCATTTGATAAGAATATCAATAATTATCCTCAAGTGATATGACCATGGAACTATAAAACTAACACCCTCAGAACAACAATATTAAATGTTACATCTCATTTAAATCATTGTAAACGTGAAAAAAAATATAATTATTGTAAATAAAAATAGATATAAAAGGATATGAATTAAGTAATTAATAAATTTTATTTTATTATTTTGGATTTTAAGTGAAAGTGCATAATGGCTCTAGAACATAAGGTAAGGGATCTCTCTGAACCAACCTATTTTCTTTTGGTTGTGGTTTCTCTATATTTACCTCAATTTCACCATTTATTTTTATTATTTTATTTTTATATGTTATATATATATATTCCCCACATATAATTCTAGTTTAATTATACTTTATTTGATGTGGATATACATGTTTCAAAGGTTCCCTTCTCAATTTCATTCTTTGAGAAACCCCAAATAAAGGGAACTTCTATATCTCTTAACCCATTTCATGTACTAATCCATAAAATGTTTCAAACAATATATATTTATAATATTTCCCATTTTATTATGAAAAACCCTTTTTATTTAATTATTTCATTTATGTAAATTAATATTCTCTTTCCCCTTTTAAAGTCTCTTTACCCTTTTCCCTGAAGCCCCACTTAAGAGGTACATTTCAAAAGTTACCTAACCACTATATTTCCCATATTCACTTAACTTAGACATCATTTATCATTAACCATGCTTATTTTTCATATATTAATGACCTATAAAGTTTTAATCTCATATTCCATGGAAACCATTATTATATACCATATGGTTATGCTATAATATGTGACTATGCAACCCATTTCTTTCTATGGGTAATATTTATGTGTATGCCTTATGTTTGATTTCCTATTTGGAATTTATATTCATGGATAAGTTATTAGAGGTGAACCAAGATAGTTCTCCAATTTATTTGGTAATGTTTATATCTCTTGAGATTGTATGTATGAGATTAGGGAGTAATCCTAATCCATGTTGGGACTCTATTCACCATGTGATGTTGTCTGGAGAGTTAGTCTTTCATTATGATAATGTCATGTTATATATTGATTCAAATTTCCAATATTTACAGGATCTTATGATTCCATGTTATTTATGTTATTATACCATATGATTATCCTTGATCTTTGTCATTTATAATATCATGTTATTCCTTTGACTCATCTGATTTGCTTCATTATCATGTTTATTCCCTTACTTAAATTTTTAGCTCACCCCCTTTATCTATGTATTTCCCTATGACATCCTATATAGTTTTATAATTTCAAAGGTATTTAAAATATAATTTTTTTAGATTAAAATAATTAATTTTTTATTTTCATGATGATATTTTATGCACCTATTCTTTCAAGAACGCTAATCCATTCAGTCCTTTGGTTGTGTTTATTGGATATTTATATTATAAATCATGTAAAAATATGTGTAAAAGGATAAGATAAATATAACTAAAGATTTTATGAAACTTTTATAGAAGAAAACTACTTTAAATCACCTTATATTTTGATAATCCCATTGACAATTTGACTATTTATCCATAATAAATTTACACACATTTTAGCGCAGTGGAAAACTGAACAATTAGAACTTAACCTACCTTGATTAGGAGTACTATAAGTATGAATTATTTACACTATACCTTATTCAAAAATTCAAACTAACTCACACAATTTTCACAAATATTCATGTTAATGGAAAACAAAAAATAGAAAATAGAAAATAATGAAATGTATACAAATGATTAATGTGCTTCAGACAAGTTATTCTATGTACAAGGGAGAAACACTACATAATTCTTTGCATTCACCGAAATTACAAGAATACATTCAACTAATAAAAGATCTAGTAATAATTTATTATAATGGATTGAATCTCTATAAATATTTTATGTAAATAGGATGTACTCTTCATATCATAGATACACTATTCATATCAGTCCCTACTTCCCTTTATAGGAAAATCTAGTTAGTTGTCTTAGATTCATCACCTCCCGACCTTTTCATAGGTTACTGGAGATATTTTATAACTAGGTTCCTCTAACTAATTTCAATATTAAACTAATAATAGAACCATAATTTATGAATCTTTATTCTAGATATTTTTATAAAAAACTTGTAACTCTTTGATATCATGAGAGGATATGAAATTTTGATGACCCTATTTCGCTTGAAGGGATTGAACTATAATGGATTGCACATAAAGTCCAACCGCCTTCTACTCACCAAAATTTTGGAAAACATATTTCTTGTGAGTGATATTTTAGTATTAAAAATATATGATTCACATTACAAAAAGTAAAAAATTTGAATATGGATTAAATTTTAGATTAAGTTTTTGTTACAAAATAAAGGGATTTAGATAAATAATATCTAAAAGAATTTTAGATGGATTCAAAAAGTATTGTAAATTTTTTCATAGTCCTTATTATAATTCAACACCATTTCTATATTTTTTGATATGCACTAAAATTAGGGATATCTTACTTTTTAAAATCCCTAAATCATAGAATGTGATATAGGCAAGAAATTTCCTATATCATAGCCAAGGTTTATATTTACAATGTAGTATATGATAGGGAACATGATATATGATATAATAGGGAAAATGATATATAATATAACATTCATACATTATTGACACATCTTCCCTCAGTTACCATAACTTATGAATCAATAATATCGATTCATTAATGGATTTTCATACAAAATATATTAGTTAAATTATCAATGAATTTAACAGTCCAACATGTGGTAACATATTGGTTCTATGGGATGGAACCTGAATTTTCAATGGTTT
Organism: Viscum album; assembly: GCA_963277665.1. Taxonomy (NCBI): domain Eukaryota; kingdom Viridiplantae; phylum Streptophyta; class Magnoliopsida; order Santalales; family Viscaceae; genus Viscum; species Viscum album. Next base: position 1,581,347,597 of record OY728141.1, on the reverse strand, counting down.
GACTCTCTTAATATAATTATGAGAGTATATAATTGGGATGCAATCAATCCTCTCATTATTTGATAGCCTAAGTCAATAATATATTCATCCCAAATAACCATTCATATTAATTGTGAATAAGGTACAAACACTACTTTGGTGATTTAAGATCCTATCATTATGAACAAGGATACAAAGCCTAGTTCAATCCCTCATAAGTAAGTGGAATTTAGCTAGGATATAGTGGTCCCTATCGAATATACTCTAATGATGATTAAAATATGGAACTCACATTGATTAAGGTATGCTTATTTTTTTCTTGATTTATTCATGTTATATCAATTGAAGATAGATAAAGTATATATGGGGTCTCTTTTGCTACCATGTTCATTTGATGAACACTTTACATCCCATCAGGTAGAGCAAATAATTATGAAATTAGATTTTTTTGAAACTTAGTATCGTATGAAATATATTTTTATAAAAATATTGGTTGAAATTGTATTTAATAATCATTAGTTAAAAATTATAGTTTAACTAATTTCCTCAAACTAAGAATGTTTGATTAAACTTTCTCCCAATTATACCTAATCATTTTCCTGATTTTATTTTTTTATAGGTATTCATAAATTTTTTAGTATACGAAAATAGGGGAGGCACAATCCACGGGGAATTAATAGCATAAAGAAGGTTGTTCAGAGAAAAAAATAGACAACATTATCGAGGCTAACATATTTTATTATTTCCTACAATGATAATTAACTCATGTAGGCTTAGAAAATCTGTCAATGGATCTTTTCATAGTTTTAGAATACTGAATGTTTCAATAATGATCAGATGTGAAACGAATCAGAAAGAATAAATCATTTAATTTTATTTTAAAGGGGGTATAATGACTGTATGTAGAGAGATTCATATGTTGGGAGAACATGGATTTAATGAATAAACTTATAGGATTAAATGATTAAAATTAAGTGAATATATAAAGGATTGGAAATAAAATCTAAAGAGGGGAAATTGTGAAACCATAGGTTGTAATGTCAAATTTTTTATCAATTGTAATTTATTTTAGGTAGTTTGAAATGTTCAAATAGGTTTAGAGTAGATTTAATATGGGTGTAAATATACTCAGAACATTTTTATTGTTATAAGAATAAGTCATGGAATAAGTACAAGGATCTCATCGTGAGTGGAGTTTCTATAAAATATAAATTTCTAATATGTATTTTTATTTTCTAGGGTATGTATTATTTATTCAATATTTATTATTTTTAAAGTTTCCTATGTAAAAATATTACTATTTTACAATCTCGTAAAAATGGAAAAGCACTTACATGTAACGACCTATAAGTTTATCAATGGAATTTTCCATCTATAAATGGGTCATATTTATTAATATATAATTATATTAAGCACATGAACCACATTATAAAACAAAAAAAATAATTTATAGAATAAATATATACATAATAATTTAAAGTTTTACAATGGAAAAAAATAAAAAAATAAGGTAACTATTATAAGAAAAATTGGATCTACTTAATCTAGTGGAATGATAAACTCATGAAAAACAATGTAAAAATGAAAAAATATTAGTAATGTAACATTCATTTTGAAAATGAAAATATGTATAACCTTGGGATAAAATAGAATCCAATGAATAATGAATAAAATATAAAGTATTTATATAATGTAGAAACTCATATGACCGTTAAAAATTTGACCATTGGAATGGTAATCTAATCATTAGTAATAGAAAAATGAGAATTATAATAGAAACCCCACCAATGTAATTGTGAATTTATATTTATTTTCCTAATTAAATGAAATATAAAAAATTTATATCACTCTACAAATAGATAAATGTATTAAAAATGATAAAATAAGTATTTTGATTTTTGTAAAACACATATGTTTTATTTTCATTTTTATGATAAATATAAAAATTTAAAAGAATGTTTATTTTCATAAAATGGTTTTATAAAAAGATATTAATTTTCATTATAATGATAATATAATTTTATGAGACTATAAGTAATTTTTCCATGGGTTATAAAATTGAACATAATATTAAAATTCGTATTTTTCAAATAAATATGGATTTTATTTAAAAAATAATATTCTCGTATTGAGAAAATTATTTTCATAAAAAATATTTTTCTTTTTGGATTCGGAACATCAAAAAAAGTCATGTAAATTTTTGGATATTTTTCTAAAATAGTTGAATTTTTGTGAATAGTGAAATATTAAAAAAAAATAGGGTATCTGATATTATAAGAAAAATATATGAATTAATGAGCCAGAGATTATGTAATAAACCACTGGATCAAACTCACATTCACTAATTAACCTATATATTCTCAATAATAAACACTATTTAATGTTTTGATCAAAAATAATAAACTAATTAAGATTATATTAAAAAAAACTCATCTCCTCCCCTTATAAATACCACCTCACACCACCCCTTATACTCACATGATATAATCCTTTTATATATCCAATAATCTAATAATTTCTCTCCTTTACCCTCCTCCTCACATCCTCATAGTGTTGGTCTCTCCAAGAATACAAAACAAGATTCCTTATGGTGTATTTCATTTGAAAACATTCAAAGAGGTAATTTTATCAATATATCGCTTCTAAATACTTTATTATTATACATACTCATTAATTCCCCCATCCAATATTACATAATAAATCTATCATAATAAATATACTAGGAATATACTTTTCTAATAGAGTATCTATTATCCAACCTCTTCTTTTCTAATTCTAAAATGAAAATGATTGTTTATATTATAGTGAAAAACATACTTGGTTTTTCTCTACTGACTTCTTGGATATTTATATAAATGATATTATAATTAATGTTGATGATGATAAAAAATATAATATATTTTTAATGTATTAAAAATAATTTAATTAAATAAAATGAATTTAGTTTATGATGGTGGGTAAAACCACCTAAATAACTTAATCGTATAAAGATAACATTTTTACTAAATGAATCATTCCAATGTAATAAAAAACATATATATTTGGGACCATTTAAAATTATACAATAAAATTAAAATAATTACATTTAATTTTCTTATTTTTCATCCAATTTGGAAACTCATTCAATAATTATCCACAAACTAAGGTAACTATAGAATGATAAAATGAAGGACCATGGGATAGTTGAAATAGAAATGATATGTCAATTAAATGACTCTAAAATTATATTAATCGTGATCATAAATAAAATATATTTGAATAAGGTTCTCAATAATTTATTTAATAAATATAATTTGGTTACTCGGGATGTTAAGTGAAATTGTAGAGAGAATCCATGCCAAAGGTAAGGGAACTATTCAGGCCACCCTCTTTTCCTCGGGTTATGAATTTCTCACTCTACATAACTCTAACTCTCTATTTAATGTTATGTGATGCTTATAATTTTTTTTATATTTCTATAACATATATAAATATCATATTCACCTTTTCATTATTGAGTTTATGCATTCATTGCATTCATTTCTCAATACGTTGTTTATATCAAACCCAATTAAAGGTAAATTTTTATCAATTAATCCATTCATATAATAGTATTTTAATGTCTTGTAATTATTCATGATTCAATGAAATAAGAAATAATTTCCTTATAACCATTTTTTACCTCTAGTTTCAAAGAAAATTCCACATTATTTTCTTTTTAAAAGTCTTTCACTAGTTCCTTAAAAATTTCCTTTTAAAATGTTCATTTTTATACCCAATTCTATACCAATTTTCTCATTGTTTTTTTTCAAATGAACTCTGTATTTGAGGACTATTTTATTGATTCAAATATGAACATACAAATTATTTAATTCCTTATACTCTTTTTAATCTTTATTAAATATCCTTTAAAATATTTTTTGAGGTAACATTATGTAACCCATTACTTTCTATGGGTATTTATTATGCTTATTCTATATGATGATTCTATTATGTGGCACACATATAAATGTATTGTTATGACAGGTGTACTCAGATAGATCTATAATGTAATGGGTAATGTTTATATCTCATGAGATTATATGAATGGGATTAGGGAGTAAACATAATCCATGATGGGACGTTGTCACCATGTTATGTTTCTTTGGGAGTGAGCCTTGACTTATTCTTATATAATGTTTTATATTGTTGAAACATTTATATATTTCCATGATATTATGATTTAATCTTATCTATTTAATTCTCTCATATTATTATTTATGAGCCTTGTCTTTTAAAATATCATGTTATGCCTTTTTACTTATAAGTGATGTTTCGTTATCATTATTAATCCTTTACATGGATTTATAGATCACCCTTTTCTTTAAGTATTCCATAGATTATCCTATGTAGTTTTAGAATATTGAAGGGATTTAAGAGATCATTATGGATATTAAAATAACTATTTTTTATTTTATTTCAATTTTTATGTAATATGAATATAGTATTCCAAAGAAACTAGGCCTTTAGAACCTTGGGTTGTGTTTTATGTTTATTTATGTTATAAATCATGTAATAATATGTGTAAGAGGATTGCATCACTATAGGGGGTATCAAAGAAAGGGAAAGTTATTTTTTAGGATTGGTAAAATAATACATTAGTAAAAACCCTAGGGATAAGCCAAATTATATTAATATATCCTAAACATTTGGTAATGTATAGAGAAATTAGTTTCTAAGAAATGAAATATTTGTTAGGATTCTACAAGTGGATGCAGATTTAAAATAGATATACATAGGGGTAATAAACCTAAAAGATATCATTGGGTATTAACTCAACCAATACCTAGTTCATGATAAAGCATCCTTTCTATACACCTTGTTTTACATTTTCATGGGATATGATTTGGTAAATTCTTAAAATCATTACAAATCATTATGAAGGACTTGAATCGATCATTAGTTTAGAAACCCCTAATAAGAAAATTATCATGGAAAACCTGGATTGAATCCAAGATACTCTTGTGTTATAAAATTCATGTCATTTATAAGTTATTACTTAAAATTTCATAGTTTCTATACTTATATGATTATTAGTTTAAGTATTATCATCATTAATTTTTCATTTATTTTAGTTAATGGAGATAAATAGGAGGAATCGTGTCAATAAAAAATATGATAGGCAATGTGATTATTTCCATAATGAGATGCCTAAAATTATGGGAGAAGGATAAAATAACATCATGTAAGTACTATCTCATCTAATACAAGTTACAAATAATAACTTGAATCATGTGGAATACCCTCCTTCTCCTAAGAAATTGTATGTTGTGGTTGAGTCCTGTATGAAACAATGGACTCCTACCTTTAGTCGATTATCTTATCCCCTCATCATGATACAATGGATTAACTCCATTGAGAATATATTCTCTATCCTCTAATTCTATAAACAAAGATAAAGTGAAACTTGTCATTTAATTCCAAAAGGGATAAGTTGATCAGTGATGGAACAAGATCAAAAACATGAAGCCTAGTGAGGAAATCAAATCCATGGAATGGGAAGGACTCAAAAAAATATTTTTCAATAAATATTTTTTCTGAACTCTCTATATTATAATAGAGATAGTTCATTGTACTGAAGAAAAATTAGGATGATTCCATCATGTATTTTGAGGAATTCTTCACAATTCTTGCATGGTATGGCTCTATCTTTGTAAACGACACATAGAAGTAAGGTGGACCACTTATATAGTGAATTAAATCTGAATCTATGAAAATATTTAGTGATTTGAGACTTTGATATCTATGTAGAGATTTTATATTATCCTCTTAAAGTCTATATAGATATTTTTTATTCCTAGTATCCTTGAGGTATTAGAGTTAAAAATTAAAAAATAGAGTAATTCTGGGGGATCAATGAATAAATCTCATGGAGGAAGGAAAACCCAACTTCACGCATGTCAAAAGTGTAGAAAGAATTATCCTACAATTATCATAAGGGAACTGGGAGATGCTTAAAGTGTAAAAAATAGGGGAATCTAGATAATCAATATTCAAGGGAGGTGAAGAATATCACTAATATGATGGAAGAAAACAACATTCTAATCAACACTCGTCACTTGGTCTAGTGTTTCAACTACAAAAAACATATAAATTATGCAATCCAATTCTTTAAGACAAGTTTATTTAGAGATAATTAATCATAACAACCTCAAATTCCTAGAAATAAATAAGGGCCATATACTAGCACTAATGGTGAGGTGGAAAATATTAATGAAGTAGTGATAAGTATGGTAGTTATTCATTCAATAATATAGAATGTGATATTTGATTATAGTTTTATTCATTCTTTAATATCATTAATGTTTATTAGAAATATTAAAACACTACCTAAAAACATGGAATTCGATTTATCCATGAGAACTAAAAATAGCTAAATTATCCCATCCCAAGTATATGACTTTTCCCTAGTCAATGTTTGTGGAATGAACCACCAATAAAATATTTTCATACTTACTTTAGTGGAATTTAATATTATTCTAGACATGGATTGGTTGTCCTTATATAAATATAACATCAAATAATAGGAGAGGGAAATCAATAACCATATCCTGAGTCATCCTTTAATTCTATACAAGTGTAAGGAGGATGATAAATCTCTATTGTAATATTCTTCTCAAAAATGTATATTATTGCATTAAAATATAACATAACTAGCTCAAATGGTTGAGAAAATGGATAGAATCATGCTTGAATACATACCAATTGTGAAGGACTATAATAATGTATTCCATGAAGATTTTTATAGTCTTACTCATGACCAAGAGTTTTATTTCCCAAATTAAATTTTACTTGGATCTCTGGCTATATCCAGGACTCCCAAAAGATTGGCCACCAATGTGTAGGAAGAAATAAAGAAGAAATTATAAGAGAATTGGTACAAGGGTTTTATACACTTTAGTGCTTCAACATGGGGTGCACCATTCCTCTTTCTTATAAAGAATAATTGGTCAATGTACATATACATTTATTGTGGTGAACTCAACAAAATAATGATTAAGAATAAGTATTGTCTACCATAGATTTATGACTTATTCGATCAGCTACATTGGGACCAGTACTTCTCTAAAGTTGATCTCCAGTTGAGATATCTACATTTAAAGGTGAAGAAAGAAGATATTCCTAATACTACCTTTAGAACAAGGAATGGGTACTATGAGTTCATAGTGATGACCTTCGACTCACTAATGCTCAACCAATCTCCAAATAACTAATAAATAGTCTTTAGAGATTAACTTGAAAATTTTTGGCAGTATTTATATATGATATTAAGATATACTCAAAAATAATCAAGGATCGTGGATATTATTTGAGTACTACGATAATTACAGTATGAAGTAAGAAGATATTTTTAAATTATAGTAAGTGAGAGTTTTATATAGTGTATGTTTTGTTCTTGGGGAATCTTATCACTATCCAAGGGCTATCAGTGAATCCTTCTAAGATGAATGAAATTGGGGAGTGGGCCAAAAATAAACATATATATAATAGTTTTCTGTATTTTCCTTAGACTATTTGGGTAACATTATTGATTTCTAAGTAACTTATCATGGTTATTGAAACTATTAAAAAGTCTCACTAAAAACGTAGTGAAGTTTTTATAGACCAATGAATGCAAACAGAGCTTTAAGGAATTTAAAAATTGGCTTATCACTACACTAGTATTTACAATACCCTAAAGTGGGGAACTTTTCATGGTATACAATGATTCTTAAAAGAACTTATTGGGTTGTGTGTTTATAAAAATCGATAAAGTGATATCCTAGGTCTCAAGGAAGTTGGAAGTTCATGAGAAAAACTATCCAACCCATGATCTCGAGTTTGATGTAATTTTATTCACATTGAAGACTTGTAAAAAAATATCCACTGGGAGAAGTGTGAAATATATTGAAATCATAAGTGACTTAAATATATATTCATGTAAAATAAGCATAATATGAGGTAGTAAATATGTTTTGAGATAATCAAGTACTATGAATTATCAATACATTATCATCCTAGTAATGAAAATAAAGTGTAATATGATCTAATTTGAATCGATATTATAACCTTATTAATGATGAGAATTGAGAAGGATTAAATCATCTTATACTTGAGAAGGATGGACATGGAATTCATAAACGAAGGATTAAAATCATACATAGCTAATATCATTGCTCAACCATCCTTTCTGAAGAAGATAAAGGATTATCAAATGGATGATGTGGAAATACATAAGAAGGTGAAAGCTATAATAAAAGGGAAATCCTTGTAGTAAAAAATTGATGAAGATTGAGTTATAAGATTTAGGTCATGACCATGTGAACCATAAAATCCTATGATGAATTATATATTGAATTATGTGCATAGCTCGACATTCTATATCCACCTTGGGAGTATAAATATGTAAATATATCTATAAGAGAACTATTGGTGGGATGATATGAATAATGGGATAATGAAATATACTTCAAATTTCCTAGTATGTTAGTAATTAAAGGAAAAAATGAAAAATCCTAAAGGGATAATATATCCATTACACATACCTACATGTAAATGGGAAACCATATCCATAGACTTTACCATAGGCCTTTTTAAGACATATAAAGAAAATAATTTGATATGGGTTATAGTGGATCATATTTCAAATATTTATCACTTTTTTAAATTTCGATAGGACTTCTCACTTGGTCAACTTGTAAGGATGAACATCGGGAAGTGGTGAGGCCATGTGGAACACCATTATCAATTGTATCCAATTGAGATCTAAGTCTTACCTCCACATTTTGAAAAATGCTCCAATATTATAAAAAATGAGTTCAACTTTAGTATGGATTATCACCCCCAAATTAATGGCCAATATGAGTGGACTGTACATAAACATAAGGAAACTTTTAGATCCCAATCATTGTAATTCAAATGTGGATGGGATCAAAATCTTCCTCTAGTGGAGTTATCAAGAAATAAAAACAACCACTCAAGTATCCAAAATTTATCCATATGAATCCATTTATCGAAAGAGATTTAGAAGACCCATGTTCTAGGATGAAGTTTGTGAACATAAGCTTCTGAGAGATGAAACTGAAAAGGAAATGGAAAAAAGGTTTAAGACCATTCAATATCACATCAAGATAGCTCTAAGTAAACAAAATAGATATGTTGATAACCATCAGGGAAACATGGAGAGGTTAGTGATAGATTTTTCACTCACATATCTCAATGGAATAGATTTATGAGATTTGGGAATAATGTAATGATATTTCCTAGATAAATAGGCTGATTTGATATTATTGACAACATCATAATTTTACTTTATTGAATAGAACTCCCTAAAACCCTATATTAAGTACATGACATGTTCCACATATCCCACTTGAGGAAGCATATATTATATCCCCCATTCGAATTTAATCTGGATTTGGTATAGTCGGATTATGATCTCTCATATGAGGAGTAGCCAGTGAAGATCTTAGATCATATTGGAAAATTTCAACACGACAAGACAACTCACCTAGTAAAATTACAATAGTGAAGACAGATGTTTGAAAAGGAGAAATGGATATTAGAGTAAGTAATGAAACAAAATGCGCTTGTTTTTTTTCATATTAGTGGGTAAAATGAAATTTTGTGGGATAAATTTATTAAGGGGAAAAATGTAATAACCCATAGTTTTATCAATGAAAATTCCCTTCAATAAATGTACCATATTTATCAATATAGTATTATATAGAGCACATAAATCACAAAATAGAACCAATAAAATTTTATTATTTTGACATGAACATTATATTTATAGAATAAATATAGCTTTAATAATTTAAAGTGTAATAATGGGACAAAAATAGAAAATAAGATAAGAATAATATTAAAATTAGGATATGCTCGTCCCATTAGAATTATTACACTCAGAAATAAGAGTGTAGAAATGAAAAAGAATAATAATAAGGAAATTTTAATTTTTAAAATAAATAAATATATATATATAATTGAGAGAAAATAATTGAATGAATAATTAATGAAATGTGAGGAATTTTTAGAATGTAGGGAACGCATATAACAGTTACAAATCTAACTGATGAAATAGTAATCTGACCATTGGAATAGTAAATTAACCTTTAGAATAGTAATATCACCTTTATACTTGTAAAATAATATTTATTTATCTTATAAAATTAAAATATAACAAATTTATATAATGATAAAATTAATTTATTATTTAAAAAATGTTAAAATAAATGTTTTTTTGTAAAACACATAAGTTTTATTTTCATTTTTATGATAAATATAAAAATTTGAAAAAAAAAATGTTTTCATAAAATGGGTTTAAAAAATAATATTATGTTTCTTTACAATGAGAATATAATTTTATGAGAACAAAATTATTTTTTTAAAGGATCATAAAAATGATCATATTATGATAATTGATATTTTTCAAATAAATAAGGATTTTATTTTAAAATTAATTTTATCATGTTTAGAAAATGATTTTCATTGGATGGAATTAATTTTTCTAATCTATACATTGAGAATAGTTAGTGTGAAATTTTGGTATTTTTTTAAAATAGATTAATTTTTATGAATAGTGAGATAAAGAAAAATATGGTATTTAACATTATAATATAAATACATGAATTAATGATCCATGATTGATGTAAGAAACCATTAGTTTTAAATCACACGCACTAATTACTTTATATAGTCACAATAATCAATATTATTCATAGGATTGTGCCAAAATAATAAACTATTCAATATTATATTCAAAACACCCATATTCACCGCTTATGAATTTTATCTCTTGTCCTCACACATTATAAGACTTGGAGATAGCCCAAAATCTTCACATTTCTCTCCATAACCCTCCTCCCCATTTCCTCATATTTCTTTCCCCACCAAAATAAAAAACCAAGGTGCCTTAAGGTCTATTTCAAGAGATGGAATTCAAAGAGGTAATATTCTTAATCTATTTCTATTAAGTTCCTTTCTTCTAATACCTCCTCCTTTCTTACCCCATACAAATTTAAATAATTAATACTTTATAATAATATGTTTTAATTTTATTTTACTTATGTAATATTCATTATCCAACTTATTCTCTCTTCATTCTAAAATTAAAGTGATTGTTCATATTATTGAGTTTTCACTGCCTCCATGAACAACGTACTTCGTTTTTATCCACCGCCTACATGACTAGATATAGAAATGATATTATGGTTAATTACAATGATAATAAATATATTATAACTTATTTCATGCCCTTTAATGTATTAAAAATAATTTAATCAAATAAAATGAATCTAGTTCATGATGGTCGGTAAAAGTGCTTAAATAAACTAATTATATAATGATAATGTCTGTACTAAATGAATCGTACCTATATCAGAACACATATGGATAATTGGTACCATTTAAACTTCTATGAGTTCAGGAATATCATTTCTTTTCAATTCTATATTTTTATTCCCATTTAACAAACACTTCAATAATTATCCACAAACTAAATAGACCTTAAAACCATGAAACAAACGATCTTGGGATAGTATAAATTTAAATAATATCATAATTAAAGGACTATAAAGTCTCATAAAAGATTGATAATAAATAAAATATAATTTAATAAGTTTAGCAATCATGTATTTAATAAATAGAATTTTTTATATCTCGTATACAATGTAAAAGTACATAGAGAATCTAGACCTGAGGTAAGGGAACTCTCCGAACCACCCTCTTTTCTTCAGGTTATTTCATTCCCACTCTACCTAAATTTACCTCTCTGTTTAATGTTATTTGATACTACTAAATTCTATAAATATTTCTCTTACATATATACCTATTGTATTACCCCTTTTTTTCTAAGGTTATACATACCTATTGTTCATTTCTAAATACTCTCTATAAATCAAACCATATTAAGGGAAACATTTATATACCTTAATCCTTTCATGAAACACTCTTTCAAAAAAAATTATTTATTCATGATTCTAAAAAATAATGAGTATTTTAGGGTTAAACAGTTTGTTTTACCACCAAATTCAAATAAAATAACATATTATTTCCTTATTTAAAGGTCTTATAAAGATTACTTAAAAATATTGTTTTAAAAGGCTAATTTATATTCCAAATTATCTACCTCTTTCTCATGAAATTTTCATCATATAAAATCATTATTTGATACCTTTGATTATTTATTCAAATTTTAACATCCAAATTATTTAATTCCTGCCACTCCTTAGAATCTTTAAGAAATATAATTTGAATATGATTTGAGGTGATATTATGTAACTCATTACTTTCCATGGGTATTTATTATGCTTATGAATTATGTTTATTCTCTTATGTGGAACACATATCATTGTATATTTTATGATGGTTTCAACCAGATAAAGCTCTAATTCATTGGGTAATTTTTATATCTCATTAAATGATATGTATTTGATTATAGAGTAAACCTAATCCATTATGGGACTCTTCCCACCATGTTATGTGGTTTTGGATATGAGCCTTGACTTATGATTAGGTCATGATTTAGGTTATTGTTATATTCCTATTTTTTCATGATCTTATGATGTCATTTTTTTATTTCATGCTCCCAAATTATTATTCATGAGGTTTTTTTGTATGATATCATGTTATGCCTTTCGATTCATATGATATTCTTCATTATCATGCTTATTACCATAATGTGATTTATAGATCACATCTATTTTGTTATGTTTTCCCCAGTTTATCTTGTATAGTTTTTGAAAATTAAAGGGATTTAAGATATCATTATAGTGATTAAAATTAAAATATTTTATTTCAGTTCAGTGTTGTTGTAATATAAACCTGATATCACAAAGTCATATGGTATTTATATCCTTGGGTTGTGTTTTTAGGATATTTATGTTTGGAATAATGTAATAGTATGTGCAAGAGGCTTGATTCAATATATTATATATGGTTTTTTCTTAAATAATATTTTTAGTGATATGTAAGAGTTATTTATAGGATACATAAGGTTTTACTTGATTTGAAAATTGATAACTAAGGGTAATTCCTTAACCACTACACTATTATATATCAGTCACACCATAGGAAGGAGGTCACTTTTTGAATAATCTTAGGTGGATTCTATTAGTTCTGTTTATTGGAAGATACCCACATTGTGGATTTAGTTCATGCCACAATTGGTTTGGAGATCCAGAATATCTGGAATTTGATCATTCTATGATATAAGGTCACACCATAATTAAAGGAACAACATCATGGTGGTTAGACCATGATGAAAGATGTATGGAAAGAAAATTTAAAATTCATGGTGTTTTCAACATAAATCAAGATGACATTGTTAATCACATTATTATGTTGTGATGCAACTATATATGAAGAAGGAACTAACCTATCACACCACAATGTAAAATACAATTCCATAATTTATAAAATTTATATAATTTTAATTGAAATGGTGAATTTTTACTCTCAATAAGGTTTAATAGTTTTTAGTATGTCCACTGAATACCTATTTAAATATATATGGTGGAGAATAACTTGGAAATGATAAAATGGATGGATTTGAAGTAGAGGAAGTTGGTGGTTGATTTAATTTTGAATTTTGACTTTGAATTTCAAAATTACAAGGTTATATAAGAACCTACTATAGATAATAATATAATACATGAATAAGAGGATAGTAAGAAGAATGAAATTAGAGTGAAACAGTTTTAGAATTTATTGAATATCTATAATTAATTATTGAAGTGTGTTTGGACTAAATTTAATTGAATATAAAGCATGGAAGTGAATAGTTTTTATATATATTAATAAATATCAGGAAGTGGAAAACATATAACTATTGAGAAAATCAATTTTTTGTTACATATTTAATTTTTATCTTTTTTAGTTTTTCTATGTGTCTGTAACATCCCAATATTTTAAATTATATATTTTCCTTCAAAACTAAATATATTTAATATATTTCATCACATGAAAAATAAAAACCAAAACGAATCATAGAACATTAATTAACCTTTAAAAGGCAGTCATTTAATTGGAATATAAATATAGAGGTAACAGAATTATGAAATATATATTGAAATAAAAAATAATTTCTTTATACTAATGTATTTAAAAAAATAATTTAGTATATCCAAATAAAAAATAAAGAACATTATTAATAGAAATAAATTTTATTAAAGAATAACCTATTATACCATATAAAGTTTATTATGGTTAAATAATTATATAAATGGGCAGTATTGAAATATATGAAACAAAATAATTTAACATCCACCCAATATTTATTACTAGGTAGGTAATAAATTTATTTTATGATTAGAAGAAACTTTTTTCCCTAAAATTAAATTATATGTTTTTCACTCTTATATTAAAATTAATTTTTACCTACCTGGTACTAAATATTGGGTAGATATTTAGAAGATACTTTTTTACCTAAAATTAAATTATATGTTTTTCCCTCTTATATTAAAATTAATTTTTACCAATTTTAAAAATTGAATCAGATAACATGGTTTGTATATTTTTAAACAGATTTATAAAATTTAAGTAATGGTTTCAAATTCATTTTAAGGTATAAATTAAGTTACCAAGGTAAATATTATTTACCATGGTAAAAAAAATTCAAAGAATGATAATTTTCTAGATATTGTATATTTTTTAATTAAATGAATAAAATTTAAATTAAGTCTCTAATATTATGTTTAAATATATATATAAATATATTAACACTCATTTAATTGGTAATAAATGTAAAATAATATTATAAAAAACTTTATAATTAAAATGAAATTTTTTTAAAAATAATTTTTCAAAAAATTATATATTTTAATTTAAAAGTAATTTTTCTCATATTTAGAAATTGAATTAGATTAAATAGAGTCCAAATTAAAATATATAACATCAAAATTTGGTAATAAGGGTCATATTATATTTTTTATAATGAAATAATTAACATGGTTAATTCTAATCAAGATTAATAAGTAATAAAATGGGTGATCTATTGTGGATCAAATTCTAATAAATAAATTTCACACATAAACCTTATACAATACCTTTTTTATGTTTTAAATACATTTCTACATATCTCACCAAAATTTTAAAACCTAACTCTCATGAAATCCCATTCTTACGCCTTACCTAATATACTTTCCAAAATACGTGTCTCACTTTTTCACCTATAAAAGGAGAACACATCCACCCATTTCAAGACACACTCCAAGTTAAAATTTTCTATGAAACTCTTCTCAATTTACTTATTTTTTTATCCCCTATACAATTTTTACATCTTATAGCCTCAATAAATTTCCTCAAGTCCTTCATTTTCAAAGGATACTTCAAGGGAAGATAAAAATTCTAAACAAAATTACTACTTACCCTTAAAGTTCCTTTCTTAAACCTTCTCATACAACCTCCTCAAAACGAATTATAATAATATTTATATAATGACATAAGTATAAATAATATACAAAATTTTTATTAAATTTTGATATAACCATTATCTACTCCCCTATTATTCAACTGAAAAAAATGAAAATGTTTCTCATGCGTATGTGCGGACTACCTCCTCCCTGAATGACAGGTTTTGTTTTTCATCACCTTCTTTCAAGGTTGGTTATAGAAATAGGTTATGTGAAAACATATTCTATTTATATCATGATTTATATTATGTACATATAAATTATTCATTCTATAAGTTATATTAACAATAAGCAATTAGTGTAAATCTAACTACCTAAAACAAACATACCAAGAGTTAAAGTTATTTATTTATAATTGACTTATTTTATATTTAAATTATTCATATAAATACTAATAATTATGATTAATAACCTTAATAACATACAACTAATTTCATTATATTTTTTATAATTATACTATAAAAAAATAATCTCTTCGATAGCCATACTCACACATATATTGTAACATGTTCTTATTGGGTTATTCTAACCACTTACATGAACAATGATATAAATTTCTAACAATTATTTCCTCATAAACTTAATTTTGGGTATTAATTAGTGAATAATGATTTTTTTTCTTTAATGGTGATATAAATATTTATCTCATTAATTAAGATAACACTATTTGTTCATTATAAATTACTAAAAATAGCTCATCGCTAACTTCATCGTCATAAATAATAACTAAAATTATTATGTAATGAAATTATAAAATCGTAAATAATTATAAAAAAATAAGTACCTTTATTCTATGAGAATGATGAAATTTTGAATAATAATGAATAAAAACACTTCTATTATGAAACTAGTTCAAAATAATCAAGATTACTCACACCCAACATTGAAAATAAATAAGTAGTATACATGTAGATAATATTTATAAACTAAGTTTATAAAATTTTATGTGTATAAGTTTCATTTTAATTTTTGTCATTAAGATTTTAGATTTTATTATAGAATATATCTAAGTGCTTTAGTGGAAGTCAATAATTAAGGTAAGGGGTTCTTTCATTAAAATTTAATTTCTTGAGATATATTTCATATTGTGCACCATAATAACTTTGATATAGTGTGATTAAAAAATAATGGATATATTTTACATTATTCATTTAATTAATGATGTTTGAAGATCCATATTTTTTTATTTCATTAAATGGGGTTTGATTCAATGGATACTAAGCTTTTTAGGGGTTTTATTTCTCAATTTTGGTTCACTGAGATATGAGGTGTATTCCCCACTTGTTTAATTTTTATAGTGTATATATATTGTTCATGGATTTATTTTCATATAATTTTTCATTCAATATAAGGTATTTAAACATTCATCTTGAGATCCCTTTTCAAGGGTTTTTTATTCTAGTGGTACTAAAGCTACAAGGTTTCTTGATAACTGAAATCACCTTTCTTTAAGTTATAATAACTCTTTATGAACCCTTTTCTTATATTCTTGGTTTATTTCTAAAGGATATATATTTCCTAAATTATATATATATATATATATATATATATATTTCATTAATATTGTGATTTTCAGGCATAATGGGTTATATATTATTCTACACTACCTATGATGGCAGTATTGGCTGGAAAAATGATCAACTCACCACCTAATATTTCATTTGTATACTATATATTGAGATAAAATGTATGGGAGGTAAATAATTAATATTATGAATTCATATTATAGTCGGAGGATTTATTAATTCATTGTAATTCAGGAATAAAATAAATATTTTAAAGAGTATCTTATGCAGCTAATATAAACTACTATAATGCAATAGAAGTGGGTGTTATTTTCATGATGCTTGGATAAACCTCCTTGAAACCAAAAGCTCTCATATTCTTCTTATTTTTTCATTTGAGATGTTGGTATATCATGAATGATAAAATTATTCCATCCAAACATCATACGATTCAGCTTAACTCATGGATAAACGATGGAGGCGGAATGTTGTTTGGATTCCACTTAGTGATCTCTCTCAAACACATTTGATGGAATTTTAAAATTATGTAGTGACTTCATCGGTGTATATTACATGTGATTAATGTAGTATTCTTCATCTCTTTTTATATGAAGTTTTTATATCATATTGTATGGGTGATCCTCACACAAGGGTTTAAATCACTTATGTGTGTTCTGATAATTTTTATTAAACTCTAAAAACCCTTCAGTGGTATCAAATGGAATCCATGCTTCAGTTCATGAAATATTTTGTTGGAAATGAATAAAATTAAAAATATATCACAATTTTTCATTCTTTATAAAATCATTAAATAAATACCCTTATACATAAATTTTCTATATAAGGGTCATCCAAAACTACCCTTACAAAAACTGTTCTATGTAAGGGTTATTGGATTTTACCATTATATATATTTCAATACATAAGTATATAAAATAAACCTTTATATACATAAATAGTACATATTATTAGAGTAATAATCATTATATATAAACAATACCCCTTTCATAACCATAAAGATTTAGTATCTTTGGAAACATGTATACATATAAAAATGGTATATAAAAGATCTGAATCAGTTCCCATTAAGTTATTCACAACTAAAATTCTTATTATACATGTCATACTTAAAACCTTTCTTCATAACCTGGTGAAGGGAAAAATAAGAAATAGTTATCCTAGATTCCCAATAGGGGTAAACATTATATAAACCAATCAATGATCATAAGAGAGCATAAGATAATCAAAAGGGTATGAGAATAGAATCAGGACTTATAATAATCATACCCAATGAGTTGAAGATCTTTAATCATGAAGCATGGCTTAATCTTTTATCAATAAAAACACATAAGATATAAGATTGAAGAATCATTAATAATTAATGATGATCTATAAGAACATAATATAAGAATAATGAAAAGTTTTATAGAATATACATAAGAATAAAAAAAATCCTGATTTAAGGATCAGCACAGATATTATCACAGTATATTGAGTTCACTCCTCATTCTATCATTTCTTTAGTCAAAGATCACTTCAAAGACTATCTTATTAGAAAAAATCCCTTGCTTAACTGGGTTCATTCCCCATTACAGTTCATATTATATCATGATATATCCATATTTACCCAATTCATGGGAGTTCTATATAATTTCAGGCCCAAAAATCAAATAATTAAAACCATACATATGTGTTTCATAATATAATAAAACAGTCATCATATCTTTATATCATAGCCCATTGAAACAATGCGAGTTTCATAAATATTTCATCATCATAATCATATACCATCTAAGAAAAAATAAATATGACAGAATTATATCATATCCCTAGTAAAACCTAATAAACATCAAAGGATGTTGTTATAGATAAAAATACTTATAATAGATCACTAGAACAATTCTTGAGGAAAATGTTCTTTTCATTTTGAAATCACTTATTTAAAATCTAGAAATTTCAAAAAAAATAAAGAAAAAAATTTAATTGAATTTAATTATGGGAAAATATAGATTAATCCTCAAATGAAATGGTATTTTTGATGTTGCGGAAATTATTTCATGTGGTGTATGTTATGACATAAATTCTGTTCACATTTTGGGTAAAAAGTCAAAAGTACCTCATTCGGAAAATGATTATAATCTCTGTAAAAATTTTAAAAAAAATTAAACATGTTTAAAAATGAATTTATTATATAATTGGATAATAGTAAAAATATTCTTGAAAATATTTTGAAGAAAATAAGTAATTGGAATAAAATATTCCCAATTGAAGAGAGAAATAAAGTTGGTTTTACTTAAAAACATTCTTTTGGTCCCTTGAGAACATTAAGAGAGAAAAATGAAAAGAAAACAAGAAATATAAATAAATAACCATATAAGAGTAAAATAGATAATATAAATGAGACATGGATCATATAATTTCATCTTTAGAAAATGTAATCATAAAAAATCCTAGTATAAACCAGATTATAACATAAAACTTTTACCTCAAGTTAGTCTTTCTACATAAGTGATCTAACCTCATATATAAAAAAATTAAATCTATTATAATTATATAACATAATTATTAAAAAACATATAATAACATAAATAGATTTATTATAACATATTATTAACCATTCATTAAAAATTGTTCATTATCATCATCAATTCAGTTGTCAATAGCTTCGTTTTTCATGTATATTTTGGTTCAACAGTAATGTTCCTTCAACTTTGATCATGATTCTTTCATATATAAAATGTTAATAATGATATAAATATCATATATATTAATTATATACTTATTTATAACCATTAATATAAATAGGTGATGAAAAATAAATTACATCACTACATGGAGAAGGTAGTATGTATGTGCGCACGAGTGATGTTTCCATTTTTCGATGGATGGAACACAAGAAAGGTAAATAATAATTATCCTTTAAAGAAAAATTATTATATCATAAATAAATATATATATATATATTAAATATAATATAATAACCAATCATTAAATATGGGTATGGAAAATGAATCATATCCCTATGTGGAGGTGGTAGTCTACAGATACACACAAGTGATATTTTCATCTCTCGTTTGATGGAGAAGAGATGGTAAATGGTTCTTCCATCATCATAATAACATATCAATATATTTATGATAAATTATTACTAATTTAAGTATGTATTCAACATGTTTATATTAATTTTAAATAGAAATAGTATTCAAAGAGCTTGGTTAATATTTTTACCTCTTCTTTGAGAAACCTCATTTTTCTTACACCACAAGCCTTGAAGGATTGGTCTTAGGAGAATACAATAAGATATATTATGGAGGGAATAAATGTAGGAAGTTTTTTAATTAGGTATTGAGAAATATATATGGATAAATTTATGTGAATAATGGAGGATAATAGGTTCTCTTTTATGAGTGAGGTAACGAACACACATGGAATTTCTTAAAAATTATCAATAATATAAGGTCACTTTCATGTGAAGGTGGGTCCAAATGGAAATAGATTATAAAGTAGGATAATATATGAATAAAATATCAAAATTAAGAATTATACATTTTTTATATCAATACTACCCTTATCTCATGGTTTAACCCTCCCCCCACCCCAATAAACATGTTTTAACCTTAACCATGGTAAAAACAAATTACTATTTTTTACTATTCAATAGGAAAAAAATTAATTTTACCTCATTAAATTATATAAATTATTTTGAATCAAAATATTGAATCCATTTTACCATATTCAATTTCTATAAGTGGTGTAATTTAACTTTAAATAAGTGCACAAACCACAATGAAAGCCCGTTTTAAGAAAATTTATTTTTAAGCATAAAACTGAATTTAGTTCCATTCCATGCCTTATAAAAAACATAAAATGGATGATAAAATATATTATTTAATATATAATATATAAATTTCGTTAAAATACTTAATCAATAGATATTAATTTAATTAATAAAAAAATTCTTTGGGCCTATAAAAACTGTTTTCAAAAAAATATGTTTTTAAGGCCAAAAATAAACTTATACAAAAAAATGTATAATTATGATTAAAATTTAATTATTTAGATTAATTATAATTAAAGTAGTCTTATATTAATTTATAATCAAAATAAAAAACATAATGGGGATTTTACTTGAAAATAAATGAATGTTTTTACAAAATAGGGTATTTTTCACTATTCAATAAAAAAAACCTTTTTAGAAAATTTATAAACATAACCCTTAGATAATATTAACATAATGATTTAAAAAAAGATATTAGTTTTATAAAATAAAATTAATAAAAATAATATAAAATATTTTATAATTCATGTGCATGAAAAAATCAATAAAACCCATTTTTGAAGCAAAAATTACATTATTGAAAATTGAGTATTTATTTATATTCAATTAATTAAGAAATTTTCATTATTTAAAAAATTCATAAATATTGTTTCATAATTTATTTATTTCTATTTATTCCTTCCAATTCAATGCCTATGTTTTAAATGATTACTATGTCATGGTTGATTTAGACTCGAGGGTGCATGTAAAGCATGTTATCGAATACCTCAAGTTTATTTCAAAAGAAATACATATAAAATCTTGGGGTATTAAATTTTACCCCCATTAAAATTAATTTAACCCATGAAATTATCTCACTCTGATATAAACAGAGATGATATCTCAGTTTCATCACTTCCTTGGGTTCCCATGTAGCTTCCTTAAATTTTTTATTCTTCCCAAGAACATTAACCAAGTGAGTATTATGGTTCCATAGAACATTAATATATGATAAAATATTTATAAATTTTGTTCTTCATGATAAATATCATTTCCTAGTGTTATAACCAATGAGTTTAGTACATGTGAATGATCAGGTATCTACTTCTTTAGAAGATATACAAATGACACATCATGAACTTGAGAGAGGTTTGGTGGTGGTGCCATGTGATATGAAACTATCCCAATCAGATCAAGAATATCAGAAAGACCAATATACATAGGGATCATATTTACCTTCTTTTAGACTCATTTTACCTAATTTCGTTGAAAATATTTTTGGATACCTTCTCACCAACTTCATACTCAATATCTCGTCAATTATTATCCGCATAACTCTTCTTTCAACTCTAAGAAATCGTGATGTGTGGTTGAATGGATCTAAATTTA
The DNA here is from genome assembly GCA_963277665.1 of Viscum album. Lineage (NCBI taxonomy): Eukaryota > Viridiplantae > Streptophyta > Magnoliopsida > Santalales > Viscaceae > Viscum > Viscum album. Next base: position 1,581,325,557 of record OY728141.1, on the reverse strand, counting down.
TCTACCATTTCATTAGTTAGATTACGTACCAATTGATTTATTTCTCCAACTTCATCCAAGTATGTCAGAGTTCTACACTTATTTCTATATTGGGCTCCCTAAGGATCTATCTTAATGCTTCAGTGAAAGCTATTATGGTAATAAAACTCGTATAGAGAAAGGTTTTGATCCCAACCACCTTTGAAATATAGAAAATATGATATAAATATATCCTCTAGGGTTTCAATGGTTCTATCAGAATGACCATATATCTGAGTATGAAAAGCATTAGTAAAACACAACTCTGTATTCAGATCTTGCTGAAGACCTCTCCAGAACACCATGGTAAACCTTGGATCTCGATCAGATACAATAAAATGTGATATCCCTTTAAATATTACACCTTCTTTAATGTATATCCTAGAAATATGATCAAGATAGAAATATTAATAGATATAAATGAGTTTTTTGTGACTTAATAAGTGGATTGAATGCTACCCAAAAAGCATTATGGCCTTTAGACGTTTTGGGGAGTTCGATGACGAAATCCATGGTGATGTTTTCCCATTTCCTTTATGGTATGGGTATTGTTTGTAACATACCATTTGATTTCTATCTCTCAACCTTAAATTTTGAACATAACAACTGTTAAGATACAAACTCTCCAATGTATCTCTTCATGTTGTCCCATAAGAAATACTCATTCAAACCTCTGTGCATCTTTGTACTTCCATGATGAATAGAGAATGATGAGCTATGAGCTTATTCCAATAGTTCCTTCTTCAAGTATGGTATTAATGAAACATATGATCGGTTCGTAGATCTTATCATTCAATCACAATAAATATTTAACTCAATAAATTTTTTCACCTTATTTTTCACCTCCATGTCCTCCTTTTGTAACTATTTAATTATCACATGGATAGATAGTTGAACAATCGTTTGATCAGGATAAGATTTCTCCACATACTTGATGATTCCAAGGTCTATACTTTGAAAATCCATAAATATATGATCTTTTTTATCCTCATCATAGATAATCTATCACGATCCTTTCAACTCAAATCATCATCCACCTTTTTCACTTTACCAGGGTGGTAATGTATTGAGAAGTTATAATATTTAATCAACTCCAACCATCTTTTATGGTGAAAATTCAACTATTTCGGATAAATATATACTTTAAAATTTTATGATCAGTATATATGTCACACCTTTATAAATAAATATAATTATTCTATATCTTTAATACAAATATTACCACGGATAAATCCAAATCATAATTAAGTTAATTTTTCTCATAATCCTTTAATTGGTGTGAGGCATAAGCTATCACCATATCATTCTGCAAAAGAGCAACCCTAGCCTCTTCATTGATTCATCACTATAAATTAAAAACTCTTATCCACTATAGGGTAGTGTGAGTACAGGTGCATTGACTAACATTCACATCAGTTCCGTGAAATTGTATTCACATTCACAACTACAAAACATACCTTAAACAACGCTAAACTTTATTTGTGCAAGAAAGAAGCACTAAAAAATTTCACCTTTATCATCGATTTATTTTTAGCACTGGTAGAGAGAATCATTTATCAGCTCTTTATTTTTAGCACTGATAAAAGATAGACTTTATTAGAGTTTGTTTGCACTGAAAATGGTCTAGAATAAAGTGAAATAATTAAATAAATAAAAAAATAACAATTTTATTACCTAAATAATTATTGGTAAAAATGAATAAATTTAATATACATATATATAAATTATAACAAATAGTAAATAGTATATATTAAATATATAGATACGTAAAATGAATAAAATGAAATAAACAAATAAAAATTTGAAAATAGTAAATTAAGAAAAAATATAAAACATTTCATTAATTAAATAATTACTGATAAAAATGAATGAATTTAATATAAATATATATAGATTATAAATACTAATAAATAGTATATATTAAATATAGATATATAAAATGAATAAATTTTAATAATAAAAAAATATGAATAAATTGTGATAATTAAATAAAAAATTAAAAAAGAATAAATTACTAAATTATTTAAAAATTTATTAATGAAAAATTTATTAAATAAACTGAATAAATAGAATATATATATATATTAATTATAAATAGTAATTAATAGTATATATTAAATATAAATATATAAAAACTGAATAAAATGTAATAATTAGAAACATTTTAATATCTTATTCATTCATAATGTTGTTTGATTTTTCAATTTAACATACATCAAACATGTATTACATTGATTTCACATACATGTATATAATTAATACATTTTTATATTCAACACACACACACATATATTTACGCAATTAATGAAATCTTATATAGAAACACATACACCTAATATTTATGTAATTTATTCAAATTTTATTATATTTTTGAATTTCATTATAACATGATACATTTAACATATTATGTTTTTAATAAGTTAATTTTATTTATTTAATTTTAATATTAATACAGTTATGTATTATTTATTCAATTTTAATATTATTTATCTTTTATTTTATTTTTGAATATAATAATTTTTAACTGTTTAATTATATTTATTTATTTATTATGTTTTTGTATTTTTAATTTGTATTCATCATTACTTCAATATATATCCATATTTTTTTAATAATTTATTTTTATTTAAAAAAAACTTATCCATTTTTTCAATATTTTTTAAGTGTACTTATTTTTAATTATTCAATTTCACTCATTTTTAAAATGTATGTATTTAAGATAATATATTCATTAATAATGTTAAAAATATGTTTATAAATAAATATTTATAAATATATATATTTTTATAAATCCATATTTACTATATTTATAAATTTCTAAATTTATAATTATTATAAATAAATAAATATTATTTTTTGAAAAAGTATTTAAGTGATTGTAAATAAAAATTCTATATATTTAAATAATTATAAAATTATAATAAATTTATTTAAATAATGAATGTAATATATTTATATTTATATTTCTAATATATATATATATAATTTGAGGTCGAAGCTTCGGTTTATTTGTACCACCCCAAGCTTCCACGGTATGTTTCCTTTTGAATAGTGCAGTATCTTGCATTGTACGCAACTTCGAGATTCTAACACACTGCGAAAAATCCAACTAGCCGTTGTGAATAGTAATACCCACTTTTTGAAATTTTATAAATTTTATTTTTCAAAATGGACTTCATTTTTGAGTTTGGAATATCGAAATTAGCTTAGGGTGAATTTTTGGTATTTATCTAGAAACTTTCAATTTTTGATGAATAGTGAAAAACACTCCGTTATTGTTTAAAACCAAATTTTTATTTAAATAATTATTTATTTTATTTAAATTTATTTTTGGTCAAAATAGATACATAATACCTATATAAGTTCAATTTAATTCATTGGAGTCATTTTATAATAAGTTTATATATATAAAAATTTTATTGAACTTTTTACCGTCTTTTACCCACCTCCTAGGAGCAATTGCAAATTTGCATAAAACTTAGTTTTACCACTTCTGTGAGTTGAATTTCAAAAATCCAAGTGACATGGTTAGTATCAGAAAGTAAAATGTGGTTCAATAAGCTGAAAATAATTTTTAGTGAATAGTAACTTTTGACTTTTATTTACCACGGTTAAAAGTAAATAATGTAATTAAGGGTAAAAATGATATCATAATTACCCTAACACATGTCTTAATTCTATTGGATAAGTATAATTTGAACAAAAACAACCTTTTGGAATAAAATATGATCCTATTTGGTTCACTTGGATTAGATTAGGACATTTATTATTATTTTAATTAAAGAAGATTTAAAAGAGTTAAATTCTAAATTTAATAACTAAACCATTTTTAATATAGGTTTAGACATAAGATAAATTCTATTATTAATATTCATTATAAATCTAAAAATATATCCTACATAATGGTAATTTATTTATAATTTTTAGACATTAAATAATTTAATTTATTTATGACACAATGATGATGCAGTAATTACCTTATTAATGAAAGATTAAAATAATTGATATTATAAATATCCAAATAAATGTAATTTGAGATTTTTGATGAATTAAACTAATTTTATAGGTTAATATGACATTTTAGGGTTGATTAAATAATATTTTTTCAAAGTAATATTATTTTTATGATTTTCACAAAAACCAAATACTAAATAGTGTCAAAATTGACATAATTGAGTTTTTAAAACAAATACTATATTATTAATTGATATAATATTCCGAAAAATCTATGGTTCGAAAAAAGGACATAGATACTGTTATATATATTAATAATAAACCACTTGGGGTTTTCTTGGCTTTTTATAGTAATTTTATTAACCATATAATATAAAAATACAAAGAGACATGGTAAATGTTAAACTATTTAACTAAGAGTTAAATCTAAAAGATAATGTAAATATGGTGACCTAAAACTGTCTAAATCTGATTTTTTGAGAGATTTTCGACCCATACCCACCCTAGACTCTAAATAAATTGTTTTGGATCCATTAGAAACCGAAAATGATTTTATTAAAAAATAATATTTCAAGCTTTTCCTAAACTGACCCTCACCTCTCTTATAAAAGGGCACTTCCCCTTCTCTTAGAATCACACCTCCAAAGCCATTTGGCTCAGCCAACCTCTACCAAAATATACTCCCAACTTTCCTCTCTTCATCATAGAGGCATTCCTTTGGTTATAAAGCCAACCTAAGGAGCCTTTTTGATCAAATCAAAAGGAAGAACCCGAAGAAGAAGTAAATATTTCATTACCTCTTCCAAGTTCTTTTCTTCTTCCACTTCCTCTTTATTTGTTGTTTCCATACCAAAATAATAAATCCAGTACCTTCTAAATACTATGATGTTATTATAAATATGTTAAAACAATATTCATTATTCTATCCATCCTATAAATGACAAATTCACCATACGTGTGTATATACGGTTACCGTCTCCACATCGTAGTTTAGTTTGTAATTCAAGCACTTCATTATTTGTATGGGTATAATAATAACTATAACTAATGTAAATAATAAATATAACATGTTAATTATTTTTTATATATGATATAAAATCCAATTACATACAATTTTTCCATCAATATAATGATATTATCTCTCATGCGATCGTACGGATTTCCGTCTCCACGAATGCGATGAGATTCATTTCCCCATTGTAACCATTAAAGAATAATTTTCATTTGATTACTAAAAATAATGTTTATGGAAAGAATATCATTCTTAATATGAATCAAATACATCCTATCCATAATAAAATTGGCTTAATTAATCAATCATATAAAGGAAAATGAATCAGTTTACACTTGAAACGATGATACTACAGAAATATTATTAACAAAGAAATATTAGAGAATCATATATGATGTCATATTTATGTATATAGTTATTGTATAATTTAATAACAATGATTTAACTATTATAAATGAGTTTTATGTACCCTTGACCCAGGAAAAGTACAAGTTAATGGTTAATTTTACAATCTCTTTATTATCTGAGGTTGTTTTTACGTAAGTATTTACTGAGGCCTCTTTATCATCCACATCCATGTTTTCTTAAAAATGTTTTTCCCAACATTTTTAATATTTAATATACTATGGTTTAATGTAATTTATACCATTTTTTGACCTTATATGTGTAACACCCCATGATTCTATGATACGTTTCCCTTTGAATAACGCAATAGCTTGCATTGTACGCAACTTCAAGATTCTAACACACCGCGACCAATCAAACTAGTTATTATGAATAGTAATGCCCAATTTTTGAGATTTTATAAATCTTATTTTACAAAATGGACTTTATTTTTTAATTCGGAATATCGAAATTAGCCTTGGGTGAATTTTTTGTTTTTTTGAAAACATTCAATCTTTGATGAATAGTGAAAGACACTGCGTTATTGGTTAAAACGGACTTTTTTAAATAATAATTTGTTTTATTTAAATTTATTTTAGGTCAAAATATATACATAATACCTATATAAGTTCAATTTAATTCATTTGAGTCATTTTATAATAAGTTTAGATATATAAAAATTTTATTAAACTTTTTACTGTCTTTTACCCATATCCTAGGAGCATTTGCAAATTTTCATAAAACTTAATTTTACCACTTTTGTGAGTTGAATTTCAAAAATCTGAGATACATGGTTAATATAATTCAGTAAAATTTATTTCTATAAGATGAAAATAATTTTTTGTGAATAGTAAATTTTGACATTTATTTACCACGGTTAAAAGGAAATAGTGTAATTAAGGGTAAAAATGATATCATAATTACCGTAACACATGTCCTAATTCTATTGCAAAAGTTTAATTCGACTATAAAAACCATGGAAATAAAATATGATCCTTTATATCCACTTGTATTAGATTAGGACATTTATTATTATTTTATTTAATGAAGAGTTAAAAGTGTTAAATTCAAAGTTTATTAACTAAACCATTTTTAATATAGGGTTATACATAAGATAAAATTAGACTATAACTATTCGTTATAAATATAAATAATATTTACTACAAAATGGTATTTTATTTATAATTTTTAACCATTAAATAAATTAATTTATTTATGACACAATGGTGATGTAGTAATTACCTTATTAATGAAATATTAAAATAATTGATATTATAAATATCCAAATAAATATAAATTGAGACTTATGATGAATTAAACTAATTTTATAAGTTAATATAAAATTTTATTGTTGCTTAAATAAATTTTATTCTAAGTGATAATGTTTTAATGTCCTTCAAAAGAAAAATCAAATACTTAATAGTGTCAAAATTGACATAATTGAGTTTTTAAAACAAATACTCTATTATTAATTTATATAATATTCATAAAAATATAAGTTTCATCCAAAGGACATAGATAAGGTTATATATATTAATAATTAATCACTTGTGGTTCGCTTGGCTTGTTATAGTTGGTTTATTAACCATATAATATAAAAATACAAAAACACATGGTAAATGTGAAACTATTTAACTAAGAGTTAAATCTAAAATATAAGTTTAATATGATGACCTAAACCTATCTAAAACCTATTAGTTGATAATTTTTTGACCCATACCCACCTTATCTTTTAAATAATTTATTTTTGAGCCATTATAAATCGAAAATAATTTTATTATAAAAAAATATTTCAAGCTTTTCCTAAAGTGACCATCACCTCTCTTATAAAAGGGTACTTCTCCTTCTCTTAATTTCACACCTCCAAAGCCATTTAGCTCGGCCAAAACCTACCCAAATATCCTCCCAAATTTTCTCCCTTCTTCTTAGAGGCCTTCCTTTGGTCAAAAGTCCAACATAAGGATCCATTTTGATCAAATCAAAAGGAAGAACCCGAAGAAGAGGTAAATATTTCATCACCTCTTTCAAGTTCTTTTCTTCTTCCACTTCTTCTTTCTTTGTTGTATCCAGTCTAAAATAATAACTCTAGTATATTCTATATACTGTGATTTTATTATAAAAATTGTACAACCATATTCATTATTCCATCCATCATATGAATGACAAAGTCACCATACGTGTGTACGTATGGCTTACTGTCTCCACGTCGTGGTGTAGTTTGTTGTTCAAACACTTCATTATTTGGATTGGAATAATAATGAGTATAACTGATGTAAATAATAAATATAACATGTTAATTATTATCTATATATATGATATTCCATCCAATTACATACGATTTCACCATCAATATAATGACATTGTCGCTCGTGCGTATGTACGGATTACCGTCTCCACGAACGCTATAAGATTCATTCCCATCGTAATCATTCAAGAATAATTTTTATTTTATGATTAAAAATATTTTTTATGAACATAATATCATTCTATATATGAATCAAATACAACCTATCCATAAAAAACATGTCTTACGTAACCAATCATATAAAGGAAAATGAATCAGTTAACACCCAAAATGATGATACTACTGAAATATTATTAACAAATAAATATTAGAGGATCATATATGATATCATATTTATGTATATATGTAACACCCCGAGCTTCCACGATACGCTTCTCATTCAATAATACAATAGCTTGCATTGTACGCAACTTCGAGTTCTAAAACATCGCGACAAATCAAAGTAGCCGTTATGAATAGTAATAACCACTTTTTAAAATTATAGAAATTTTATATTTCAAAATGGACTTCATTTTTTTATTCCTAATATTGAAATTAGCCTATGTTGAATTTTTTGTAATTTTCTGAGAACTTCAAAATTTTTATGAATAGTGAAAAATACTTAAAAAAACCTTTTTAATCAAAATAATTCAGAGTGATAAAGTATACTATTGAGTGGTTTTAGAGTATAATTAGAATATATTTTTACCATTTTATCCAATGGTGGTCATTAGAATTAATTTAACATTGAAATTGGACATAAACAATTGCCAATCTTTTGATATAAATTGTTTCTTAAAAACACGCTATTTGTTGTGATAGCGGGAATTAATTATAAAATTAATTAATGCAACTAATATGTTTGGAATTTTTTAAAATAGACATCATTTTTGAATTCGTAATATCAATTATAGCTTAGGGTAAAATTTTGGCCTTATTCTGAAAAACTTCAATTTTTTATGAATAGTGAAACCACTAAGTGGTAGTTAAATAACTGATTTTTCGTTTAAATGAAATATTACCACTTCTGTGATTTGATTTTCAAAAATCCGACATACATGGTTGTCATTAAGAAGTAAAATGTGGTTCAATGAGATCAAAATAATTTTTTGGTGAATAGTAACTTTTAAGTTCTTAATCGCGATTAGAGGTAATTAGTGTAGTTTAAGGTAAAAACAATGTTTTATTAATATGATATGAGCTTGACACTTGTCCTACTCCTATTGGATGAGTCATGGCCGACCAAGACAACCCATGGGTCAACTTGGGGACCCCATGGAGCCACTTTAGTTGGAAAATGACATTAATATATATTTATTTAATGTTAAAATTAAATTGACACAAACATGAGTTATTTTACTAAAACAGTTTTTAAGTGGGGTTACACAAGTCCAAATTTTGATTATAAATATTCATTAGAAAGCTAAAAAGATTTCCTACATCATAGTATTTTTTTTATAATTTGTAGACATTAAATAAATTAAATTATTTATGACATCATGATGATGTAGTGATGACCTCATTATTTAACGATTTAAATAAAATGGGAAGCTAATGAAAAATCCAAGGCTTACACTTGTCCAAAGCCAATTGGATGAGGATATTTCGAACCCTTATCACCTTAGCCTCGAATTATATAAGTTTGGGACCTTTAGAATCCGAAAAGCATTGTGTAAATAATGTAACATTTCAATCTTTCCAAAAGTGCCCCTCCTCTCCACTTATAAAAGGCCCCCACCTCTCCCACCTCATTTACACTTTCAAGCCATTTGGCTCGGCCAAACTCTGCCCAAATACTCTCCCAACTTCCCCCTCTTACTCCTAGAATCCTCACTTTGGGCAGAACTCTTCCCAAGGAAGCCTTTGGATCAAATCAAAAAGAGTTACCCGATTTTGAGGTAATGTCTTTTCTAGTGTTGTTTTGTTTTATTTTTCTTCTCCAACCCCCTAAACTCTTTTCATTCCATTCTTTTGTAACAACACCAGTACCTACAATATACTAGGATTTTGTTATGATAAGGATTTGGTTTACACTTACACACACCTTCGTCTAATGGTTAAAGAACATACGGTTTCTGTGGATGGCGAATTTCTGCCTCACGAAACGATGATTGTTCAACACTCATATAACACCTTCAAAGGTGGCCATTAAGATGTAACTATTTTTATATATGATTTATAATTTGTTTATGTTTTACTTATGCTTCTGTATTTCTCATTTATGTCATACTTTATGATTTCCATTATGGGTAAAACGCGATAATTTCATTTTAGGAAGTGCGGACTACCGCCCCCTCAAAGTGATTTGAATCGTTAATGCCATATGTGGGATGTATAAAGGATGGAGTAAATGGTATTATACACTATATTATACTGGAATTATATTATACATTTATATCATTATGATTTAGTTCCATTAAATATGAAATTGAAATGAAGGTAGCGTTCATGCGTACGTACGGCTTACCGTCTCCATGAACGGTGCATTTCATTTCTTACCTCTAAATGTTATGTAATATTATAAATGAATGTATATACTGGATATATAAGATATATATGACATATAAATCATGAATATAATTCTGGATATAATGTATATTTCACCACATAAACAACTTGTAATTATAAGAAGCTTATTGTCGACTCAAGTACCAAAGATCGACAAAACGACCGTTATTAACTTAAATAATTACATAATGTTCATATCATTGTAATAAGTGATATAAAAAGGATAATGAAATTGAAAATGGTTCTTAATAAGGTAGATATTAACTCTAGTTTATTATTCAGGAGGTTAAAGAATGGTTGAGTCAAGTCAGACACGAGGTAAGGGAACCTCTTAACCCAACTTCCATTCTTTGGGTTAATCTCCTACTTTCAAATTATGTCATGATATTATTATGTCCTATATTGTATTTGTACTTTCTTTATGTGTACATATAGTGAATACACATAACAGATCTATTTCATTTTAAAAATGATCTTTTTAAGGACTTCGTCTTAATCTCCTTTCATTGAGGCATACTTTGTTTTATACACGAATTTATTTTATATGGTGTATAAACCCCTTTGACTTTTACATTTATTCAAAAGGAATCTTTTTATACGAAGCGTTTACTAAACGACAAAATGGAATGTTTTCCTTTCCATAATTATGCGGCGACAACGACTTCTCCGCCGCCGTGACCATTATTGGTGTTTCGGCTTCCTCTACAAGCCATCACTTTTTTTTAATGAAAAATAAATACAAAGTTTTAACTTGCTTTTATTTTGGTATTGAAAATGGTTTTGAAAGCGTTTTTATTATATCAATGTGTTGTATTGAAATCTTGTGATTGAAATATGGAAATGTTATGTTTCCTTTATGCATGTTTTATGTGATACGATTATGTTATGGTTTATGATATGTTTAAACCTATTCATATGAGGAATGTATTGGACTTAATATGTGACGGGTGGAGCCCGCTATAGCTCCTCGATGCATCGGTAGGTCTCATGAGACAACTAGACGTGGAATTAGCTGAGGCCCTTTCCCAATTTGATTTATGGTTTTGGCCGAGGCCTTAATCATTTTAGATGTCTTGGCCGAGGCCTTGACAAAATGTTTCAGAATGTCCGGCATTATACATTCCCTCATTATGAAAGTGGTTATTGATATTGCATGTGATTATTCGGCCAGTAGAATATCCATGTGAAGAAGTGAATGGCATTATCTCATTTTACTTTTGTCATATTATGTTGAAGTTCAAGTTTAAAAGGCTTTTGTTTTAGTTATACATTGCCTTAAATGTTAATGTTTATTTATGAAAGCTTCCGCAATATTGTTATCCTTACTGAGCATCTGAGCTCACCCCTTTCAATGTTTTAATGTTTTCCAGGATTTGAAGAAGTATATTATGAATGACCTGCAGGGATAGTCTGAGGGTATATAAAGACAATATGTTGTTGTTGTTTTGGTTTACTTTACGATGTAATGTAACGTTTACAAATGTATCTAGTGTTTCCAAGGCTACTAAACTAATCGGTCTTTCGAGACTTGATCTTTTGTGATCATGCCAATGTTACGAAGTAATGCACCGACTCTGGGTAGCTGGGGTCGGGGCGTTACAGTTGGTATCAGAGGCAGTTTAGTACTAACCTTGGAAGCTAGATTTAGATAAACTCTGATTAGAGCACATAGCCCAAAGATAGACTTTGAGGATTAGTATAGAAGAACTTCCTAGAATTTTGTTATTGTAGAGATTTTTTGAGTTTTCCGAGCAATACATCCCTGTCTGGATACGAGCAGGTAGAGGCGGCTCTGGCACAGATGTACCTAGGGGTAAAACCCGAAAACACCGCTTTGAGCTAGACTCGAACGGGAACTGGTGCACGACAACGGGCCTTGCTGCACTCTTGGTTACAACACTCCCGGGGGATATGCTTAGGATAATTCTCATTTTATTTACAAACCACTATGAAGGGTTATGAGTATATACTTTCTCAAAGAAAACATTTCTTTTTATGATTATGGATTATATCCATAAATAGTTCAATTTATGTTAAGTGTTTTATAAGTATGGAATTATGTATTTTGATTCATAAACTAATCTAGTTTATGCCATTGTTTAGAAATGGCGCCTAGTGGAAGGAATGGAAACCGTATCAATGCACGAACTCCGTGTAGGGATTGCCCTCCTGATCAAGATAATTATTGTGGATCTGGAGATACAACTGGTGCTGATCAACTTATTACCATACTTGGACAACTCACTCAGGTTATGAATAATAACCTTACTCGTATGGAGCACCCTGATCCGCAACATGGAGGATCAATGCTAGACCGTTTCATGAGGCAACAACCACCAACCTTCAATGGGAGTACAAATCCTATAGTAGCTGAGCAATGGATAAATTCCTTAGAGAAAATATTCCATGCCTTGGGGAGTAGTGAAAGGGAGAAGGTTGTCATGGCAGTTTACCGCCTCACTGGAGATGCCGATCAGTGGTGGTCGCTGATTCAAAACACAAAGGAAGATGATGACGTATTGAATATGGAATGGAGGGAGTTCAAAGATCTTTTCTTAGAAAAATACTTTCCTCGTGACCATCGAGCAGACATGGAAAGGCAATTTCTGAGTCTGAGGCAGAAGGAGGATGAGAATGTCGCAAAGTATGAGGCTAACTTTACAAGGTTAGCGAGGCATGCTGCCGATTATATACGTAACCCAAGGAGTAAGATTGATCGTTTCTTTGATGGGTTAAAACCATTTCTCCGTCGAGCTTTGGTATCACAATCCTTCTCATCATACGAAGATATTGTCTCGTGTGCTATCAAGACAGAAAAGGAATTCTCTAAGTCTTATGACAACAAAGTAAAGCAAGAGAAGAAGAGAACGGTGGAATAAGAGACAGATAAAGGGAAAAAGGGAAAGAAGGATTTTCCATTATGTGATAATTGTGGGAAGAATCACCATGGTACTTGCCTAAAAGGAATGGGAGTTTGTTATAAATGTGGAGAAAAGGGTCACCAGGCTCGTGATTGCAAGGGAAAGAAAGAGGCTGTCAAAGTTGAATGCTACAATTGTAGAGAAATGGGTCATTATGCAAATGAATGTCCTAAGCGTCAGGGAAACTTACCTCAGAAAAGGCCAAGGGATCAAGGACAATCTTATGCTGTTACCACAGTTGAAGCAGAATAACTAATGCATTGGTGCTTTTGGACTCAAGGATTATATTCTGGTTATAAGAATAATGTAATATATATATATGGATTGTACTGCAGTACTTTTTGATTTCAGTAAGGTTTTAATATGATTAAGGTAATCATATTTTTAGTATGTGACAATAAGAGAAACTTTTCTTTGTTTTGGGAATCTGATAAATTGATTTTGGAATTTAGAGACCTTTTAGAGAAAGTCTGGACGGAGGTATTTTGGATAACTATTAAGGTTGGAATGGATTAAGTTGAACTTTGGATAGTATTTATGAAGATTATTTTTGGAATATTATAGTACTATATTTTTAGGAAAAGGACAACCTGCAGGGTGGGGAATAACCCGTCGCGTCGGACACAGCTGCAGGAATCGAACCCACAACCATAGTGCGACAAGCCTTTATTTCCTACCACTAGCCTACATGAAGTCCCTGGTTATTACAAAATAGTTTTACTAATCTAAATGGTATGTGCTAACATTTTGAACATTATACAATTAGGATAAATAGAATATTTTTGAGTTCTGTTTGGAGTAAAAGTTGGGTTTGTGGTAAAAATTTATTAACGAATGAAAGTATACATAACAAGTATGTATATTCCCTTACATTCTTAGTAAATCTCATAAATAAAATCCTCAACATTATAAAAGGTAACTTAAAACAAAAATGTTGTCGGTTAACTTTTCCAACTGGGGATTCAATGACCGTTTAACCAATCACAAGTTTGTGATTTTCTTATGGTTAAACTTTCTCCTAATCCTGTTTTCTATAACTCTCCATCAGACCTTGATGGTTTGTTTTTCCTCCATATCCATATTTTCATAGAATCCTAGAATGGGCTATATCGGGTGACCTTTGTACTTATCTTGCTTTCTTTTAATGTTATATATTTATTAACCTTATTTCCGATGTGGGTTTTCCTCAAAGGTATTTTCTATTTTCAACCTTTTATTTTCAAAGAAAAATATCAAATTGCGAGGACGCAATTTATTGAAGGAGGGGAGAATGTAACACCCCGAGCTTCCACGATACGCTTCTCATTCAATAATACAATAGCTTGCATTGTACGCAACTTCGAGTTCTAAAACATCGCGACAAATCAAAGTAGCCGTTATGAATAGTAATAACCACTTTTTAAAATTATATAAATTTTATATTTCAAAATGGACTTCATTTTTGTATTCCTAATATTGAAATTAGCCTATGTTGAATTTTTTGTAATATTCTGAGAACTTCAAAATTTTTATGAATAGTGAAAAATAATTAAAACAACCTTTTTAATCAAAATAATTCATAGTGATAAAGTATACTATTGAGTGGTTTTAGAGTATAATTAGAATATATTTTTACCATTTTATCCAATGGTGGTCATTAGAATTAATTTAACATTGAAATTGGACATAAACAATTGCCAATCTTTTGATATAAATTGTTTCTTAAAAACACGCTATTTGTTGTGACAGCGGGAATTAATTATAAAATTAATTAATGAAACTAATATGTTTGGAATTTTGTAAAATAGACATCATTTTTGAATTCGTAATATCAATTATAGCTTAGGGTGAAATTTTGGCCTTATTCTGAAAAACTTCAATTTTTGATGAATAGTGAAACCACTAAGTGGTAGTTAAATAACTGATTTTTCGTTTAAATGAAATATTACCACTTCTGTGATTTGATTTTCAAAAATCCGACATACATGGTTGTCATTAAGAAGTAAAATGTGGTTCAATGAGATCAAAATAATTTTTTGGTGAATAGTAACTTTTAAGTTCTTAATCGCGATTAGAGGTAATTAGTGTAGTTTAAGGTAAAAACAATGTTTTATTAATATGATATGAGCTTGAAACTTGTCCTACTCCTATTGGATGAGTCATTGCCGACCAAGACAACCCATGGGTCAACTTGGGGACCCCATGGAGCCACTTTAGTTGGAAAATGACATTAATATATATTTATTTAATGTTAAAATTAAATTGACACAAACATGAGTTGTTTTACTAAAACAGTTTTTAAGTGGGGTTACACAAGTCCAAATTTTGATTATAAATATTCATTAGAAAGCTAAAAAGATTTCCTACATCATAGTATTTTTTTTATAATTTGTAGACATTAAATAAATTAAATTATTTATGACATCATGATGATGTAGTGATGACCTCATTATTTAACGATTTAAATAAAATGGGAAGATAATGCAAAATCCAAGGCTTACACTTGTCCAAAGCCAATTGGATGAGGAGATTTCGAACCCTTATCACCTTAGCCTCGAATTATATAAGTGTGGGACCTTTAGAATCCGAAAAGCATTGTGTAAATAATGTAACATTTCAATCTTTCCAAAAGTGCCCCTCCTCTCCACTTATAAAAGGCCCCCACCTCTCCCACCTCATTTACACTTTCAAGCCATTTGGCTCGGCCAAACTCTGCCCAAATACTCTCCCAACTTCCCCCTCTTACTCCTAGAATCCTCACTTTGGGCAGAACTCTTCCCAAGGAAGCCTTTGGCTCAAATCAAAAAGAGTTACCCGATTTTGAGGTAATGTCTTTTCTAGTGTTGTTTTGTTTTATTTTTCTTCTCCAACCCCCTAAACTCTTTTCATTCCATTCTTTTGTAACAACACCAGTACCTACAATATACTAGGATTTTGTTATGATAAGGATTTGGTTTACACTTACACACACCTTCGTCTAATGGTTAAAGAACATACGGTTTCTGTGGATGGCGAATTTCTGCCTCACGAAACGATGATTGTTCAACACTCATATAACACCTTCAAAGGTGGCCATTAAGATGTCACTATTTTTATATATGATTTATAATTTGTTTATGTTTTACTTATGCTTCTGTATTTCTCATTTATGTCATACTTTATGATTTCCATTATGGGTAAAACGCGATAATTTCATTTTAGGAAGTGCGGACTACCGCCCCCTCAAAGTGATTTGAATCGTTAATGCCATATGTGGGATGTATAAAGGATGGAGTAAATGGTATTATACACTATATTATACTGGAATTATATTATACATTTATATCATTATGATTTAGTTCCATTAAATATGAAATTGAAATGAAGGTAGCGTTCATGCGTACGTACGGCTTACCGTCTCCATGAACGGTGCATTTCATTTCTTACCTCTAAATGTTATGTAATATTATAAATGAATGTATATACTGGATATATAAGATATATATGACATATAAATCATTAATATAATTTTGTATATAATGGATATTTCACCACATAAACAACTTGTAATTATAAGAAGCTTATTGTTGACTCAAGTACCAAAGATCGACAAAACGACCGTTATTAACTTAAATAATTACATAATGTTCATATCATTGTAATAAGTGATATAAAAAGGATAATGAAATTGAAAATGGTTCTTAATAAGGTAGATATTAACTCTAGTTTATTATTCAGGAGGTTAAAGTACGGTTGAGTCAAGTCAGACACGAGGTAAGGGAACCACTTAACCCAACTTCCATTCTTTGGGTTAATCTCCTACTTTCAAATTATGTCATGATATTATTATGTCCTATATTGTATTTGTACTTTCTTTATGTG
This sequence comes from Viscum album, assembly GCA_963277665.1. Classification (NCBI taxonomy): domain Eukaryota; kingdom Viridiplantae; phylum Streptophyta; class Magnoliopsida; order Santalales; family Viscaceae; genus Viscum; species Viscum album. The sequence goes on along the minus strand of OY728141.1, from coordinate 1,581,308,636 downwards.
TACATATAGTGAATACACATAACAGATCTATTTCATTTTAAAAATGATCTTTTTAAGGACTTCGTCTTAATCTCCTTTCATTGAGGCATACTTTGTTTTATACACGAATTTATTTTATATGGTGTATAAACCCCTTTGACTTTTACGTTTATTCAAAAGGAATCTTTTTATACGAAGCGTTTACTAAACGACAAAATGGAATGTTTTCCTTTCCGTAATTATGCGGCGACAACGACTTCTCCACCGCCGTGACCATTATTGGTGTTTCGGCTTCCTCTACAAGCCATCACTTTTTTTAATGAAAAATAAATACAAAGTTTTAACTTGCTTTTATTTTGGTATTGAAAATGGTTTTGAAAGCGTTTTTATTATATCAATGTGTTGTATTGACATCTTGTGATTGAAATATGGAAATGTTATGTTTCCTTTATGCATGTTTTAGGTGATACGATTATGTTATGGTTTATGATATGTTTAAACCTATTCATATGAGGAATGTATTGGACTTAATATGTGACGGGTGGAGCCCGCTATAGCTCCTCGATGCATCGGTAGGTCTCATGAGACAACTAGATGTGGAATTGGCCGAGGCCCTTTCCCAACTTGATTTATGGTTTTGGCCGAGGCCTTAATCATTTTAGATGTCTTGGCCGAGGCCTTGAAAAAATGTTTCAGAATGTCCGGCATTATACATTCCCTCATTATGAAAGTGGTTATTGATATTGCATGTGATTATTCGGCCAGTAGAATATCCATGTGAAGAAGTGAATGGCATTATCTCATTTTACTTTTGCCATATTATGTTGAAGTTCAAGTTTAAAAGGCTTTTGTTTTAGTTATACATTGCCTTAAATGTTAATGTTTATTTATGAAATCTTCCGCAATATTGTTATCCTTACTGAGCATCTGAGCTCACCCCTTTCAATGTTTTAATGTTTTCCAAGATTTGAAGAAGTATATTATGAATGACCTGCAGGGATAGTCTGAGGGGATATGAAGACAATATGTTGTTGTTGTTTTGGTTTACTTTACGATGTAATGTAACGTTTACAAATGTATCTAGTGTTTCCAAGGCTACTAAACTAATCGGTCTTTCGAGACTTGATCTTTTGTGATCATGCCAATGTTACGAAGTAATGCACCGACTCTGGGTAGCTGGGGTTGGGGCGTTACAATATAGTTATTGTATAATTTAATAACAATGTTTTAATTATTATACACGAGTTTAACATACCAACGACTAAAGAAAAGTACAAGGTAAGGGTTAATTTCACAATCTCTTTATTATCTGGGGTTGTTTTTATGTAAGTATCTACTGGGACCTCTTTATAATCCATGTCCATGTTTTCTTAAAAACTTATTTAAAAAAAAATACTATTTACTAGACTATGGGTTAAATTCATCTATACCCTTATTTGACCTTATATGTTTTGAAAAGAAATCTTTTCGTCATTTTCCAAACAAGGTACTTTATGACCTTTTCGACAAAATTATGGTAAGAATGTTTTTAAAACATATTCGACAGGTGTGGCTATTTTTTGCAGTTACAACATATTCGAAGCTTCTCTTACAATATTATAAGAATATTTTTTAAAATAAATGTTTTCTTTTATAATTATATGAATCTTAAATGGTTTCAAAATATAAAGAGGTCTTTCTTTCAAATAGTTTTCATTTCATCTATGTCAACATCCTTTGATGGATTTTAAACTTGTTTGAAGTTGATTTATTATGATACAAATCTTCCATATTGTATTAAAGGTTTTGTGATATGTTTGACTGTGGATGTGTTATTTTTATACCATTCATGGTTTATGGGTAAAGTATTGACATTTTGTATGGTAGTTTTAATACGAATGTTTATGTTTTGTTTTAACCTTTTCATATGAGGAATGTATTGAACATAGTATGTGGTGGGTGGAGCCCGCTATAGATCCTCGGTGCCTCGGTAGGTCTCATGAGAGAATTATACGTGGAATTGGATGAGGCCTTTCCCAATTTGATATATGGTTTTGGTTGAGGCCTTAATCATTTTTAGATGTCCTGGACAAGGCCTTGACAAAATGTTTCAGAATGTATTGCATTATAAATTCCCCCATTATGAAAATAATAATGATGGTTCATGTTGTTATTTTACTAGTATAATAACCATGACTATGTTTTATTATGGAATTATTTACTCAGCTCATATTCCTACCATAAAGTTTTCATGTTTATTATTTGTAAAGTAAAGTGTTTTAAATTATTCATCATGCCTAATGTTTTTGTTATCTTTTGTTGTATTTCTTACCCTTACTGAGTGATTTAGCTCACCCCTTATGATTCATTTTCTCAAGATATGAAGAAGTTATTTATGAGTGACATGTAGGCATAATCTAGGAGCCTTGGATGTTTCTAATAGAATAAATTAGTTTTGTATTTCTTTTCAAGTTGTAATGTTAAACTTATGTATGTATCTTGTTTCCAATAATACTAAAATGGTCAGTCTTTTGGGACATGATTCCTTGTATCATTCCAATGTTATGTAATAAGGAACTGAATCTAGGTAACTATGGTCTAGGCATTACAGTTGGTATCATAGGAAGTTTAGTACAAACCTTGGAAAATAGATTTATAAAAACTCTGATTGGAGAACATTTCCCTAATATAGACTTTGAGGATTATTATATAAGAACTTCCTAGAATTTTGGTACTGAAGATATTTTGTGTGTTTTACAAGCAATACATCTCTTTCTAGATATGATCAGGTAGAGGCAGCTCTGGAACAGATGTACCTAGGAGTAACACCCAAAAAACCCTCTTTGAGCTAGACTCAAATGGGAACTGGTGAACAACAACGTGCCTTGATGCACTCCTGTATAAAACACTCCAGGGGGATATTCTTAGGATAATTCTCATTTTGTTTACAAACCATTATGAAGGATTAATGAGTATATATACCTCCTAAAAGAAAACATTTTTATGATTATGGATTATATCCATAAACTGTTCAATTTATGTTAATAGTTTTACAAGTTTGGAATTATGTATTCTGGTTCATAAACTAATCTACTATATGCCATTGTTTAGAAATGGAACCTAGTGTAAGGAGTGGAAACTGTATCAATTCTCGTAATCCATGTAGGGATTTCCCTCCTGCTCAAGATAATTATAGGGGAGATGGTGATGCAACTGGTGCTGATCAACATATCACCATACTAGGACAACTCACACAGGTTATGAATAATAACCTTACCCGTATGGAGCCCCCTAATCCACAATGCGGAGGATCAATGTTAGATCGCTTCATGAGGAAAAAACCACCAACATTCAATGGTCTACAAATCCATTTGTAGGTAAACAATGGATAAGTTTCTTAGAAAAAATATTTCATTCTTTGGGGAGTAGTGAAATAGAAAAATTTGTCATGGTAGTTTATCGCCTCACGAGAGATGCAGATCAATGGTGGTCATTAATTAAAAAGAAAAAGGAGGATGAAGAAGTATCAATTATGGAATAGAGGGAGTTTAAAGACATTTTATTTGAAAAATACTTTTATTGTGACGATCGAGAGGATATGGAAAGGTAATTTCTAAGTCTGAGAAAAAAGGAAGATGAGAATGTCACAAAGTATGAAGCCAACTTTACAAGTTTATCAAGGCATGCTGTAGATTATATACGTATCCCAAGATGTAATATTGATCATTTCTTTGATGGGTTAAAACCATTTCACCATCGAGTATTATTCTCGCAATCCTTCTCATCATATGAAGATATTGTCTCATGTGTTTTCAAGACGGAAAATGAATTCTCTAATTATAAATACTTTAAAGAAAAACAAGAGAAGAAGATATCTGATGAACACTATGGGAAAGGAAATAAGAAAATAGGGAAGAAGGGAATAGTTGAATTTTCACCCTGTGATAATTTTGGAAGGAAGCACTCTGATGCCTCTCTAAAAGGAAAAGTAGTATGCGACAAATGTGGACTGAAAGGCCATCTTACTAGTGATTGTAAGGGGAAGAAAGAAGCTACCAATGTTCAATGCTACAATTTCAGGGAGATGGGACATTATGAAAATGAATTCCCTAATATTCAGAGAAACATACCTCAGAAAAGGTCAAGGGATCAAGGCCAAGCTTATGCGATCACTACTGTTGAGGTTGAAGCTCCAAAAGATGTGGTGGTATGTAATTTAATGGTTTCCACAAGTTTATACAATGCCTTATTTGATTTTGGATTATCACATTGTTTCATATCTTCCCAGTTTTCTAAGAAAATTAGATATTTCCAATTTTATTTAACAAGAGAGTTGTCAGTCAAAACTCATAAGGGAAGTATCATTGCAACAATGTTATGTGAATCAGTCCTCATTAAGGCATATAAATGATATTTATCTGCTGATCTAATCGTCATACCCATGATTTAATTTGATATAATCCTCAGTATGGATTGAATTTTGGACCATTATGTAAAAATTTATTGTATGAAGGAGGTTACAATTCTCAATGAGGATAAAGAGTACCATATCTTTAGAGCAGAAATGTCACCATCTGATTCTTATATACATCCACCCCCAGTAGATATACTAAATTCAATTATTAGGGAGGATGAGAATGAAATAATTATGGGTGATGAAAAGAATGTTCGAATAGAGGACATACCTATTGTGAAAGAATATGTTGATGTGTTTCCAGAGGATTTACCCGGACATCCTCCAGAATGATAAATTGAGTTTTCCATTGATTTAATTCCTAGTTCAAGGCCCATATCGAAGAACCCTTATAAAATGGACACTTTTTAATTAGTAGAACTAAAGAAAAAACTCGATTAATTGAGTAATAAGGGATTTATTCTCCCTAGTGTTTCTTCAGGGGGAGCCCCTGTCCTTTTTGTTAAGAAGAAAGATGGATCTATGAGGTTTTTCATTGACTACAGGGAGATCAATGCTATAACAATACAAAAAGTATCCCCTACCTCGCATTGATGATTTATTTGACCATGGAGCTCAATATATTTCAAATATTGAACTTTGATCTGGAAATCATCAGTTATGTGTGAAGAAGGAAGAAATTCCGAAAACAACATTTCGAACCAGGTACGGGCATTACGAGTTTACAATAATGCCATTTGGATTGGCTAATGCACCCTCTGTCTTCATGGATCTAATGAATAGTGTTTTCAAAGATTATCTTGATTACTTTTTAGTGGTATTTACTAATGATATATTGGTATACTCCAAAAGCTATGAAGATCATGAAAATCAATTGTGCATTATTCTAAATACTCTTAGAAGAAATGAATTATATGGGATGTTTAGAAAGTGTGAATTTTGGCTATAGAAGATTTCTTTTCTTGGCCATATTTTCTCTAAAGATGGAGTCTCTATTGATCCTTCAATGACCAAGGCAATCAAAGAATGTCCCACACTAAGGAGTATAACTGAGGTATGCAGTTTTATTGGTTTAGCAGGTTATTATCGACGTTTCTTCAAAAATTTTGCCAAGTTGGCTAACCCGTTAACCAAGATCACACGTAAAGGGGTTAAATTTGTTTGGACAAAAGAGTGTGAATTTTTTTTAAGAACTGAAGATAATATTAGTTAATTCTCCTATCATGACTCTTCTATTGAGGAATGATGGGTTTGTTATTTATAGTGATGCTTCAAAGAAAGGACTTGGTTGTGTCCTTATACAGAATGATAGAGTTATTTCCTATGCATCACGAAAGCTAAAAATCTTGAGCAAAACTATCATACTCATGATCTTGAGTTAGCAGAGGTAATCTTTTCTCTGAATATATGGAGACACTATCTCTATGGTGAAAATGTGAGATTTATACTGATCACAAGAGTGTGAAGTATATTTTCTCATAAAAATAACTAAATATGAGGCATATGAGATGTCTTGAACTACTCAAAGATTATGATTTCACAATACAATACCACCAAGGGAAGGTAAATAAGGTGGCAGATGCTTTGATCAAAAAGGATCGTGACATTTTGAACAATATGAGAGTTGAAAAGGATCCTATTTTCATTGATCTAGTAAATATGGATATGGGAATAATAATGGAAGGTGAAACATCAATACTTTTTCAAATGGCTGCTAAACCATCTTAACTAGAATGGATAAAAAGTTCTCAGGCTAATGATGAGTATTTTCAAAAGAAAATTAAAGCTGTGAATGATGGGGGATTGATCAACATCATATATGAAGACAAGATTTTGAAATTTGGGAAGAGAATTTGTGTTCCCGATATACCTGATCTGAAAAGGGAATTGTTAGATGATTCTCATAGCTCCAATTTCTCTATAGAACCTAGTAGCACTAATATGTATAGAGATTTGAAAGAACATTTTTGGTGGGACAACATGAAGAGAGAGATTGTAGATTTTGTGTCGAGATGTATGGTTTTCCAACAAGTGAAAGCTGGAAGACAACATCCTATAGGAGTTATGCACCCTCTTCCCATACCTGAGTGTAAATGGGATGATATTACTATGGACTTTGTCAGGGGACTACCAAAGACTCCTAGAAGGAATGATGTAATATGGTTCATTTTTTATCATTTTACCATGTTTTCACATTTTCTTGCTATAAGAGAAGATTTACCACTTGAACATTTAGAAAGACTGTATATTAATGAAGTTGTAAGACTTCATCGAGTACCCCTATTGATTGTTTCTGGTCGTGATCCCCATTTTACATCAAGATTTTAGAAAATTCTTCAAAAATCCATCGATACTGAACTTCTTTTGAGCACTACCTACCACCCTAAAACTGATGGACAATCAAAATAGACTATTCAAACCTTAGAAGATGTGTTGAGATCTTTCCCACTTGACTTTCAAGGCATATGGGATCAATATTTACCTTTGATAGAATTTTCCTATAACAATAGCTTCCATTAAATTATTCAGATGGCACCATATGAAGTGTTATATGGAAAGAGATGTCTCACACCAACTTTTTGGGATGATGTTGGTGAAATAAAACTCGTAGTCCTATAACATGTTGAGGAAACAATGGAAAAAAGTGAATATTATCCAAACCCACATCAATGAAGCTCAAAGTAGACAACAGATCTATGCCGATAACTGAAGGAAGGATTTGGAATTTCAGGTAGGAGGTTATGTTTTCTAGAAGGTATCTCTATGGGATGGAGTTATACGATTTAGTAAGAAGGGTAAATTATGTCCCAGGTACATCAGACCTTTCGAAATTCTAGAAAAAATTGGGGTTGTAGCTTACTGTTTGGAAATGCCACCAAGTCTCTCCAATGTTCACGATGTGTTCCACGTATCACTATTGAGAAAATACATGCCTGACCAAACGCATGTACGCACCTATGAGGAAATTGAACTGAAACCTGATTTGTCTTATTGTGAAGAGCCTGTCAAGATTCTTGATACCAGAGAACAAGTGTTTAGAAACTAGACGGCTCATCTAGTAAAAGTTATATAGAGAAACCATAAGATGGAAGAGGCAACGTGGGAACCAGAGGAACTTATGATGAAGAAACACCAGAAACTTTTTGTGCAGTAGTATTCTAGAAATTTTGAGAACAAAATTATTTAAAGGGAAGAATGTAACACCCCAATCTTCCACAGTACGTTTCCCTTTGAATAATGTAATAGCTTGCATTGTACGCAACTTCAAGATTCTAACACACCGTGATCAATCAAACTAACTATTATGAATAGTAATACCCACTTTTTGAGATTTTATAAATTTTATTTTTCAAAATGGACTTCATTTTTTAATTTGGAATATCGAACTTAGCCTAGGGTGAATTTTTTTATTTTTATAAATATTTTCAATTTTGATGAATAGTGAAAAACATTGCGTTATTGGTTAAAACCGACTTTTTATTTAAATAATTATTTATTTTATTTAAAAAAAATTTAGGTCAAAAGAGTTACATAATACCTATATAAGTTCAATTTAATTCGTTGAAGTCATTTTATAATATATTTAGATATATAAAAATTTTATTGAACTTTTTACCGTCTTTTACCCACCTCCTAGGAGTATTTGCAAATTTGCATAAAACATACTTTTACCGCTTATGTGAGTTGAATTTCAAAAAACCGAGTGACACGGTTAATATCAGTGAGTAAAATTTCATTCAATAAGATGAAAATATTATTTGGTGAATAGTAGCTTTTGAATTTTATTTACCATAGTTAGAAGTAAATAGGGTAATTAAGTCTAAAAATGATATCATAATTACCCTAATACATGTCCTAATTCTATTGTATAAGTTTAATTCGACCGAAAACAACCTTAGGAATAAAATATGATCCTTTATGTCGACTTGAATTAGATTAGGGCAATTATTATTATTTTATTTAAAGAAGAGTTGAAATTTTTAAATTCAAATTTTATTAAATAAATCATTTTTAATATAGGATTATAAATAAGGTAAAATTAGACTATAAATATTAATTAGAAAGATAAAAATATTTCCTAAATAATGGTATTTTATTTATAATTTTTAGACATTAAATAATTTAATTTATTTATGACACAATGATGATACAGTAATTACCTTATTAATGAAATATTAAAATAATTGATATTATAAATATCCAAAAAAAAGTAAATTGAGACTTCTGATTAATTACACTAATTTTATAGGTTAATATGACATGTTAGGGTTGGTTAAAAAAATTATTCAAAGTGATAAAGTTTTAATGGCTTTAAAAAAATCAAATACTAAATACTGTCAAAGTTGACATAATTGAGTTTTTAAAACAAATACTATATCATTAATTAATATAATATTCATAAAAATCTAAGGATAGTCCAAAGGACTTATATAAGATTATATATGTGAATAATGAACCACTTGGGGTTCACTTGGCTTGTTATAGTATGTTTATTAACCATATAATATAAAAATACTAAGAGACATGGTAAATGTCAAACTATTTAACTAAGAGTTAAATCTAAAAGATATGGTAAATATGATGAACTAAACATGTCTAAAACCTAATAGTGGAGAAATTTTCTACTCATCCCCACCTTATCCTTTAAATAGTTTATTCTAGAGCCATTAGAAACCTAAAATAATTTTATTATAAAAAAATATTTCCAGTTTTTTCTAAAGTGACCCTCACCTCTCTTATAAAAAGGAACTTCCCCTTCTCTTAATTTTACACCTCCAAAGCTATTTGGATCGGCCAACCCCTGCCCAAATATCCTTCCAACTTTCCTACCTTCATCTTAAAGGCCTTCCTTTGGACCGAAATCCATCCTAAAGAGCCCTTTTGATCAAATCAAAAGGAAGAACCCGGAGAAGAGGTAAATATTTCATCACCTCTTTTAAGTTCTTTTCTTCTTCCACTTAATATTTATTTGTTGTTTCCATTCCCAAATAATAAATCTAGTATCTTTTATATACTATGATTTTATTATTAAAATGGTTCAACCATATTCATTATTCTATCCATCATATTAATGACAAAGTCACCATACGTGCGTACGTACAGCTTACCGTCTCCACTTCGTGGTGTAGTTTGTTATTCAAACACATAATTATTTGGATGGTTATAATAATGAGTATAACTGATGTAAATAATAAATATAACATGTTAATGATTGTTTATATATGATATAACATTCAATTACATACTATTTCACCATCAATATAATGATATTGTCGGTCGTGCGTACGTACAGATTACCATCTCCACAAATGCGATGAGGTTCATTCCCCATCGTAATCATTCAAGAATAATTTTTATTTTTTGATTAAAAATAATTTTTATGAACATAATATATTTATTTATATTAATCAAATACATCCTATCCATAATAAACATGGCTTACGTAACCAATCATATAAAGGAAAATGAATCAGTTAACACCTGGAATGATGATACTACTGAAATATTATTAACAAAGAAATATTAGAGGATCATATCTGATATCAAATTTATGTATATAGTTATTGTATAATTTGATTAAAATGTTTTAACTATTATATAGGAGGTCAACATACCATCTAATAAGGAAAAGTACAAGGTAAGGGTTAATTTCACAATCTCTTTATTATTCGAGGTTGTTTTTACATAAATATATACTGGGACCTCTTTATCATCCACATCCATGTTTTCTTATAAATGTATTTCAAAAAATTTTTACTATTTACTAGACTATGTGTTAAATTGATTTATACCCTTATTTCACTTTATATGTTTTGAATGGAATTATTCTGTCGTTTTCCAAACAAGGTACTTTATAACTTTTTCAACAAAATTACAGTAAGAATTTTTTTTAACATATACGGTGGGTGCGGCTATTTTCTGCCATCATAACATCATTGAAGCTTACCTTAAAAGCTTATAAGAATATTTTCAAAATAATTTCTTTCTTTTATAATTATGTGACTCTTAAATGGTTTCAAAATAAAAAGCGGTATTTCTTTCAAATAGTTTTCATTTCATCGATGTCAACATAATTTGATGGATTTTAAACTTGTTTCAAGTTGATTTATTATGATACAAATATTCCATATTATATTAAAGGTTTTGTTATTTGTTTGACTGTGGATGTGTTATTTTTATACCATTCATGGTTTATGGTTAAATTATTGACATTTCGTATGTTAGTTTTAATATGAATGTTTATGTTATGTTTCAACCTTTTTATATGAGAAATGTATTGGACTTAGTATGTGATGGGTGGAGCCCACTATATCTCCTTGGTTCATCGGTAGGTCTCATGAGACAATTAGATGTGGAATTGTCTAAGGCCTTTCCCAATTTGATATATGGTTTTGGCTGAGGCCTTAATCATTTTTAGACTTCTTGGTCGAGGACTTGAAAAAATGTTTCAAAATGTCTGGCATTATACATTCCCTCATTATGAAAATAATAATGATCATTCATGTGGTTATTCGACTAGAAGAATACCCATGACTATGTTTTATTATGGAATTATTTACTCATCTCATATTCCTTCTATAAAGTGTTCATGTTTATTATTTGTAAAGGCATGTGTTTTGAATTATTCATCATGCCTAATGTTTATATTATCTTCCACTGTATTGATTACCCTTACTGAGCATTTGAGCTGACACCTTTCATAGTTTTCATTTTCCTAGGATATGAAGAAGTTAGTTATGAGTCACTTGCAGGAATAATCTTGGAGGCTTTGATGTTTCTAGTGGAATTAATTAGTGTTGTATTTATTTTCAAGTTGTAATGTTGAACTTATGTATGTATCTTGTTTCCAATAATACTAAACTGATCGGTCTTTCGGGACATGATTCCTTTTATCATGCCAATGTTATGTAATAAAGCACTGAATCATGGTAACTAGGGTCTGGGAAATACAATATGTTTTGAAAGGAATATTTCCATAATTTTCCAAATAAGATACTTTATGACCTTTTCGACAAAATTAAGGTAAGAATGTTTTATTAACTTATACGGGGGGTGCGGCTATTTTCTTCCATTATAACATCATCTAAGCTTCCCTTACAAGCTTATAAGAATATTTTAAAAATAAATGTTTTCTTTTATAATTATGTGACTCTTAAATGGTTTCAAAATAGAAAGAGGTATTTCTTTCAAATAGTTTTCATATCATCTTTGTCAACATCTTTTGATGGATTTTAAAGTTGTTTGAAGTTGATTTGTTAAGATAAAAATATTACATATTGTATTGAAGGTTTTGTAATATGTTTGACTATGGATGTGGTATTTTTATACCATTCATGGTTTATGGGTAAAGTATTAACATTTCATATGCTAGTTTTAATACAAATGTTTATTCTATGTTTCAGACTTTTCATATGAGGAATGTATTGGACTTAGTATGTGATAGGTGGAGCCCGTAATAGCTCTTCGGTGCATCGATAGGTATCATGAGACAATTAGATGTGGAATTGGTTGAGGCCTTTCCCAATTTGATATATGGTTTTCGTTGAGGCCTAAATAATTTTTATATGTCTTGGCTGAGGCCTTGATAAGATGTTTCAGAATGTCCGGCATTATACATTCCCTCATTATGAAAATAACAATGATAGTTCATGTGGTTATTCGACTAGTAGAATACCAATCACTATGTTTTATTATGGAATTATTTACTTAGCTCATATTCCTTCCATAAAGTGTTCATGTTTTTTATTTTTAAAGGCATGTTTTTTTAATTATTCACCATGCCTAATGTTTATGTTATCTTCCACTGTATTGCTTACCCTTACTGAGTGTTTGAGCTCACCCCTTTCTTATGTTTCATTTTCCCAAGATATGAAGAAGTTAGTTATGAGTGACTTTCTGGCATAATCTAGGAGGCTTGCATGTTTCTAATGGAATAAATTATTGTTGTATTTATTTTCAAGTTTTAATATTGAACTTATGTATATATCTTGTTTACAATAATACTAAACTGATCGATCTTTCGGGACACGATTACTTGTATCATGTAAATGTTATGTAATAAAGCATCGACTCTGGGTAACTGGGGTTGGGGTGTTACATTATTTAGGAAAAGGGGATACATTACCATGAAAAGCAAGAGACATACAATATAGGGATGTACACTGCGAGACTCGAACTCGAGACCTCATTGAGACCCACATGGGAAATTATCACCAAGCTTTACCCTAGGGGATATATATATAATTGTATAAATATATAAATATATAAATATTTTTTTTAATGTATTATTCATATATTTTTAAATAAATAATTATATATTTAAATAATTATAAAATTATAATAAATATATTTAAATAATGAATATATTTATTTAATATATATATTTATTAAATAAATATATATAATTACATAAATATATATAATTACATAAATATATATAATTATATAAATATATTTATAAATTTAAAATTATAATAAATATATTTAAATAACGAATATATTTACTATATTTATATTTACATATATTTATTAAATATATGTATAATTATATAAATATATATATAATGTTATAAACTATCAGGACACGTCCTCGAGACCCGTGACGTGACTACCCAAAGTCCGTCTTCCATAGGCCAGGGGCTGGAAAGTAGCACCAAAGGCGTAAATCCTGATATAAGGGAAGGCATTGCCTTTATGTAAGAAAACAAACACCACAGAGTATGCAAGCAGAAGTAAACACTAAGTAAACTGAATACAATAGTAAGTGCTGGAAAGTAAAAGGGCCAGAATACAAACCCAACTGAAGTGTAGTACAACTGAAAAGTAAAGTACACCAACTGAAAGACAAAGAAGCAACCACCAGGACGTCCTCTAGGAAATCCCACCTGAAGGGTGGGTACATATAGTCTCTTCTGCTCCTTGGCTTCAGCCATCTGCTTCGTGTACGTCTCGCCCAGTGTTCCACCTCCATGTACCGTTCTGCTCCACAAGCTCCCACCTCGATCAGCGCTGTCCGTCATCTGCATCCAACACAACGTAGTGTGGGCATAGCCCGTGAAGGGGTGAGTATACGCTACTCAGCAGGGACCTCGAGACCCCCGAAGGTCTCCCAGAATCCACAAAGGATAATCCACAAAGGAAAGATACAATCACGAAGTAACAACCAACTCTACTTAGGTATATGCCCATACATATACCTAAGTAATCAATTCCAATTAGGCTTCAATATCCAAGCCCAAGTTCGATCTAGTCCACACAGGATAGCACAATCTAATCCACACAGGATAACACAACCCATTCCACACAGGATAACAAAACAATCATATCGAAGATAATGATTGAAAGTCAAGACTCAGCTCTCACAGGTATACTTCTTCGTAAGACGATAGAGCTGATCAGATGTAGCCACTGATTCATCTAAGCTGTCAGACCCATGTAGGATACAAGACCAGCTAATCTGTCAGACCCACAAAGGATACAAGACCAGCTACTCTGCCGGACCCACGTAGGATACTAGTACAGAGTCAAATACTACCGGACCCACGTAGGATATAAGAACAGTAGTCACGTACTGCCAGACCCACATAGGATACAAGAACAGTAGTGATCACTGTCGAACCCACGGAGGATTTCAGTACGGTCGTCTTCGTTGCCGAACCCAAGGAGGATTTCAGTACAGTCGTCATCGTCGTCGCAGTCGCACCCAACTCTAGGGTTCCCGCACACAGCATACTCGATTCTGGGAGGGTCCACTCCACGAGCCAAGGGGGTCGATACATCAACTGACACATAGTCCGGAGTTGATGTACCACAAAGTTCTTGTCTCAATAAAAGAAACTCAACGTGACCGACGGCGCGTCAATCGGACGCCCGGTCTGAGAGTTATTGGCTATTTCGTTCTAGGGGTCCGGTTGGTTTTTAAGTCAAAAACAACCCGAATGTACTCCAATTGCGTCCAAACCTTGATCGGAGTAAGCCAAAAGGTCCATCTCACTAAGAAAAAACCAACATAGTTGACGGCACGTCAATCGGACGTCCGGAGCACAAGTGATAAGTGTTTCCGCTCCGAAGGCCCGGTTGGTTTCGTGTTCAAACCAACACGGCCGCACACAAATTTCTCCTAAACCTTGAGTGTGATATACTGAAACGACCCTCTCGATCCAAGGATCATGTCTCAACTGATGGTGGGTCAATCAGAGGTTCGTAGCCCAAGTTATGGGCGTTTGAATGGATCTGTCCGAAATTAGGGGTTTGGGCCCGGTCCGACCCGGCCTAATACCCCCTGGGTCGGCCCGAATCGGGTCGACCCGACCCGGGTCCGGGTCTGTCTTAGTTGGGAACTTCCCGGTCTGGTTGGTACGGCCCGGCCAAGCCGGTGCGGCCCGGCCCGACGCTGGGGTCCGGCCCGGCGCGGACGGCCTGCCCTAGCGCAGCCGGTCTAGCCTGGGGGCCCACGCGCTGAGCATATGTGGGGGGGCGCGTTGCCCCCCCCCCTCTTACTTCTAAATGGCAGACCCCAGGGTCCACCCTGTGCTGAACGGGTGTTCAATCCCCTGATTTTCTCAGGTCCGGCCGGTTGCGCTGTGTGGGACCGGTTGGTCTTGCCACCTGCGCGCCGACTGCCGGCAGTTCCGGCCGCCCTCCCCTGCTCCGCCGCGGCCAAAGGACGCGGCCTTGGTCTGACCGGCGCGGCGCGACGGCACTGCGCCCCTCCGCCGCGGTCCGCCCCGGCCGTGGCCCTCCGTGGTTCTCTGGTGCGGCGCGACGGCGCCCCGCCCCTCCGTCGCGACCCCGCTCCGGATGCGGCCTCTTTCGGCCTCAACGGAACGGCGTGACGGCGCACGCTCCTTTGCCACGGTGATATTCCTCGTTCCCGTGCGGTGCCGTTGCACCGTTCCGCCTTCGTTCGAGCCCCAATGAGTGCAATAACAAAGGGGGAGGAGGGTTGGCCATGTTCGTGCAGTCTTTCCCCCTCCCGTTAATTCGATAACAAGCGGCTAAAGAATTTAACATTGGACGGCAAAATAAAATTCACGAACACAAAACCAAACCCCTACCTTAAGAAGTTTTAATACAAAGATCGTCACAGAAAAACGGCATCGCGAGGGTGGTTCGAAGATGGCGTTGGCGAGCGTCCAAGAAGAGGATGTCGTACCACACTGGATACAGAGAAGGGAGAGATCGGCACGTCGTCTCTCCTTGGTTCTCCGGTGTTCTTCGTGTTCTTCAATGAGGAAGAAGATTTCCTTCAAGACCGCAAGAGTTCTCTCCTCTATTCCAAAAAACGAAACCACAAACAATAAAATAAGACCTTGTCTTATTTTATTCACACACACACATGCCAACATTAATTTGAAATTCAAAAGATCTCATTCAATTAATTAACTTAATTGAAGAGCATTTAACAATCCAATTAATTGCGAGAGTTGACATATCAATAAATTGGGGAAATGGGTGTGTTACACAATTAAAAGCTAGAGGGGGTTTAATTGAATTGAAGGGGGTGGGGCTCTTGTGGGCCCCACCTCACTAATATCCTACCAAGTGGAGTTAGGATGTAGTGGGTCCCACTCCAACTTCCATGCATATTCCTTTTCCATAACACCTAACCATATGAAGTGTAACAAAAATATAATTTTATAACAACTATATTTTTATTCTTCATATTTTTCAACAACTCCTCCCGAGAAAACGCACCATCAGAAAATTTGTTCCTAAGAAAATATCAGCGTTGCGGTTTCATCGGTGCCCTTATATTTCGATTTTGAGCACCGGTTCAAAGGTTAGGAAAACCCGCTCGTTCGTTCATTAAACGTCCCCGAGCTAAACTTCGGAAATTGATTACGGGAACACCGGGCCTCGGAATCAGGTGCCGTCAGAAACTGTGTACTCGTAAAATCCCAATGAAATTTAGAAAAAAAAATTCCTTGAAATTTACGGGTCTTTACATTACTCCCACCTCAAGACTTTACGTCACCATAAAGATACATCACAAACTAGGGGAACAAATGAGGGTACTGAGCACGCATCTAAGCCTCCCGCTCCCAAGTGATCTCCTGGAGGTTCCCATGCTGCCACCTGATGAACACTAGAGAAATCGACCACCCACGTAGGACCCGCTCCTGTCGATCCTCGATCTCCACCGGGACCTCCGCAAAAGTTTCCTTATTGTCAATGTCCAGCTCCCCATGGTCGATGATATGTGTTGGGTCGTGCACATATCTCCTCAGCTGAGATACGTGGAAGACGACGTGAACCCGGTGAAACTGAGGTGGTAGATCCAGGCGATAAGCCACCTCGCCTATCCTGCTGAGAACCTGGAATGGTCCGATGAAGCGCAGAGATAACTTGTCGCCCCAGCCAAATCACCGTAATCCACGTCGAGGTGAGAACCGCAAGAAAACGTAGTCGCCATCCTCGAACTCCAGTGGTCTCCAACTCTTGTCAGCATAAGACTTTTGTCAGCTCTGAGCTATCCTCATCCGCTCCTGGATGACCTGGACCTTCTCTGTCGTGGCCTGGACCATCTCCAGTCCCACAAGTGCTGACTCCCCTGTGTCCGTCCAGCACAGCGGTGATCTGCAAGGTCGGTCGTACAATGCCTTGTATGGTGACATCCCGATGGTGGAGTGGTAGCTGTTGTTGTATGCAAACTCCACCAAGGGTAGGTGGTCCTCCCAGCTATGGCCAAAGTCGAGGACACATGCACGGAGCATGTCCTCAAGAGTCTGAATGGTCCTCTCCGTCTGACCATCCGTCTGAGGGTGAAAGAAGATGTTCAGACGTAGCTGCATCCCAAATGCCTCCTGTAACCCCTTCCAAATCCGGAAAGTAAAGCGAGCATCTCGATCAGAGACGATAGACGATGGCACACCATGAAGTCGTATGATCTTCTGAACGTAGAGCTGTCCCAAGCTCTCCACTGAGCCCTGCTCTCTAATGGGTAAAAAGTGGGCCGACTTGGGGAGTCGGTCGATAATCACCCAAATGGAGTGGTGACCTCTAGAAGTACGTAGAAGTCCAGTCACGAAATCCATAGATATACCCTCCCACTTCCACTCCGGGACCTCCAAGGGTTGTACCAAGCCTGCTAGTACCTGGTGCTTCACCTTCACCTATTGGCAGGTGAGGCATCGAGAAACAAACTCTACTATAGCCTTCTTCATACTCGGCCACCAGTGCTGTCGTTTGAGATCCTAGTACATCTTCTCCACTCCTGGATGTACCGCTAAAGGGTAGGTGTGAAACTCTCTCAGCACCTCCTCCTATAAAGCAACCGGTACCATGGTACGTCCTCTGAAAAGGAAGACGTGCTCTCCTCACATAGAGAATCCATCAGGTGCATGTCCTGAGGATATCTGTGCACGCCGCGTCTCACAGTCAACATCCCCACGCTGTGCCTCTCTGACTCGCTGTAGTGGTGGAGGAGTGACTGTGAGTGACTGAAGAAAGGCTGCTCCATCTCTATCCACGAAGGATATCTGCAAAGTGGATAACTGTTCTGTTACCTCCCCAATTAGCTAAATGCTCGTCCTCCTACTGAGAGCATCGGCTACTACGTTCCCCTTTCCATGAGTATAGACTATCTCAAATTCATAGTCCTAGAGGAACTCAAGCCATCGTCGCTGTCTCAGGTTCAGGTCCTTCTGCGAGAAGATGTACTTGAGACTCAAGTGGTCAGAGTAGACTGTAAAGCGCTCGCCCATCAGATAGTGTCACCACATCTTCAGAGCAAATACCACTGCTGCTAACTCCAGGTCATGGGTAGTGTAGTTCTACTCATGATGCCTCAACTATCATGATCCATATGCGATCACTACGCACTCCTGCATCAGGACAAACCCGAGTCCAGTCCATGATGCATCGTAGTAGACTACGTACCCTACTCCCTCCTCTGGTAGCCTCAAGATGGGTGTGCTGGTCAATCTCTATCTCATCTCCTAGAAGATCTACTGACATCTACATGACCACACAAAGGGTTTCCCATTCTTCTTCAAAGATTAAAGTGGTGACACAACTCTGGAGAAGTCTAGCACAAATCTCCGGTAGTACCCATCCAAACCTAGAAAACTCCGCACCTCCATCACGCTCCTCGGTGGCTCCCAAGCTAGCACTACCTCGATCTTCACAGGATCCACTGCAACTCCTGCCTCAGAGAGGACGTGTCCCAAGAAGTGGACCTCACGTATCCATAACTGACACTTTGAGAGCTTACTGTAAAGCTGGTTCTCTCGGAGTGTGTCCAGTACAACCCTCAAGTTGTAGGCGTGCCCCTCCTCAGTGGTCAAGTATATCAATATATCGTCGATGAAGACTAGGACAAATTGATCGAGGTAAGGATGAAATATCATGTTCATGAGACTCATGAACACTTCTGGAGTGTTGGTTATGCCGAACGACATAACCAAGAACTCATAGTGGTTGTACTGACATCTGATGGCCGTCTTCTGCACATCCTTGTCTCGAACTCTGAGCTGATGATAGCCTGACCTGAGGTCTATCTTCGAGAACCACCGTGCTCACTTGAACTGATCTAAGAGGCCGTCAATCCTCAGTAGCGGATACTTTTTCCTCATGGTCACTTGGTTCAGGAGAGGATTGTCGACACACAGTCGCAAGCTCCCATTCACCTTCTTGGCGATCAAAATCAGGGAAGCCCAGGGTAAAACACTGGGTCAGATGAATCCCTTTCCCTGCAAGTCCTCCAGTTGTACCCATAGCTCTCGAAGCTCAGCAGGAGCCATCCAATATGCTGGAGTGGATATCGGGGATGTCCCGATGTACAGGTCAATATAAAAGTCTACCTCTCTATGAGGAGGTAGTCCTGGAACGTCGTCAGGAAAAATGTCTGCATACTGATCCACTACTACAGGAAAACTCGGTCTCCGCACATCAACTGATCCTAGGATGACGCTATCCAACTGATGAGTGATCGGTTGTCCTCTCCTCTGCGTGAGTCCATCCTGTGCTACAAAGGCTCCCTTATCGCCGGCGAAGGTGAACCTTCTCCCATCGGTGCGAACACACCACACCTTGCGCCTAATATAGTCGATCTGAGCATGGACTGTTGATAACCAATCCATGCCCAAGATGACGTCGTAAGGCCTCGACGCCGCTAGAAGAAGATCCCAGCCAAAGCTCTCACCTCCTAGAGTAAGATCACACTGTCGGCACAAGTGTGTAATCATCGAGTCTGCTTCCGTAGGAGTCTCTAGCCGTAACGATCGAGCCAACAGCTCCGTCGGAATCTCCGAGCTCCGAACAAGGGCAGTGGAAATTAAAGAATGAATCACTCCTGTGTCTATAAGAATTGCATCAAGGGTGGAGCAGACACAAATAATACCTCGAATCATCTCTGGTGCGCATGGTCGTAGGCCTCCGCTACCTGAAGATGAGCCTGCCTCTACCCGCCAGCTCCTTGTGGTCGTGGTGGACCTCCTGGTGGTGGTGGTGGTAAAGCCTCAAGGCGTCGCCCACCACCTGCTGCTCGTCCAACTCCCTTGCCTCATCCACCTGCTCCCTGCGGACCACCATAGTCGACCCTCTGCCTCTGCCTGGGTGGTCCCTCAACCATCTGATTCTCCTCTGCACGGCGGGTCGGGCAGTCATGAGCCATGTGGCCCTGCCCGCCATATGCGTAGCACTGTCTGCTCATCGGAAGGTTGGATCTGCACCGTTTTCCCCACACCTTTGAGCCAGTGTCCTTAGGCCGTCCGCCTATGGGTCTGGTCCGCCTGGACCCATGTGACATCCGCCGACTACCAGCTGTAGAAGACTCTGCTACGTGCCGCCCTACGGTAGGTCTCGCTGCTGGTGTAGGCTCATTAAGAAAGCTCTCTATGAGAAGGGATCACTCCAGTACTCCTTCCTACGTTGGAATGCTGAGGGAGATCATCAATGCCCTAATCTCATGCCTCAGTCCATTCTCGAAGGTCTGGGCCCAGAAGAATGGGTCACGTACCATGTCCGTTGAATAGCACGTGAGATCGGTAAATCTCGCCGAGTACTGGGCTACCGTCATGATGCCCTGTCGCAGCTATAATAGCTTCTGAATGCGCACTACACGGAGGGTGGTTGGGATGAACTCTAAGCGTAAGAGGCTCTCAAAGTCCATCTAGAGGAGAGATGCCTCGTCGTGCACCTGGCAAATCAGGCTCCACCATCTGTCTGTTTCCGCATGCAGGAGACTTGCTGCAAGGATCACCATGAGGTCAGCTGGTGTCCCTACTAACCTGAAAACTCGTACAACAGCCTCCAGCCAATCCTCGGCTACCTAAGGGTTCGTCTACCTATGGAACCTGGGATGTCTCTGACGCTGAAACTCATGCAGTGCACTAAGGTGACGTGCACACTCAGAGGCTGGAGCTGGTGGCATCGGTGGCTCGACGGATAGAGGTACCGCCAGTGCCTCCGCTGTAATAGGTCCCTGCACCGAGGCCTTGTCGCTCGATGGGATGTCGTCTCGCACAAAGCTCGGAACCCTAACTGGCTGCCATCATGGGGCCATCCTGAAAAGAGACAGGTGCGCCATGGTCAATACAGTATACCTGGTGAGCTGACACAAATTAATCATAAAGAAAACTTTGAAACACACATGCAATCAATGTTTTCGTGTACTGAGTCAGAAATCAGAAGTCAAGGTCCTGGTGTATGGATACGTCGGCCGCCGCACCAACACTGGACTCCCAGAACTGATAACCACACTCAATACCCTTAACATTATTTCTTCACATAGAAGAAAGATCAGAGTCATGAGTTCTGCGGTAGAACTGAACTCCTCTGATACCAATTTGTCACGACCCGTCCTCGGGACCCATGTCGTGACTACCCCATGCCCACCTTCCATAGGCCAGGGGCTAGCGACTAGCACCAAAGGCATAAATCCTAATATAAGAAAAGGCATTACCTTTATGTAAGAAAACAAACACCACAGAGTATGCAAGCAGAAGTAAACACTAAGTAAACTGAATACAATAGTAAGCACTGGAAAGTAAAAAGGGCCAGAATACAAACCCAACTGAAGTGTAGTACAACTGAAAAGTAAAGTACAACAACTGAAAGTCAAAGCAGCAACCACCAAGACGTCCTCTAGGAAATCCCACCTGAAGGGTGGGTACAGATAGTCTCCTCTGCTCCTCGGCTCTAGCCGTCCGCTCCGTGTACGTCCCGTCCAGTGTTCCACCTCTAGGTACCGTTCAGCTCCATGAGCTCCCACCTCGATCAGCGCTGTCTGTCATCTGCATCCAACACAATATAGTGCGGGCATAGCCCATGCAAGGGTGAGTATAAAATACTCAGCAGGGACCCCGAGACCCCCAAAGTTCTCGCAGAATCCACAAAGCATAATCTACAAACGAAAGATACAATCACGAAATAACAACCAACCCTACTTAGGTATATGCCCATACATGTACATAAGTCATCAATTCCAGTTCGACTTCAACATCTGAGCCCAAGTTCGATCTAGTCGAAATAGGATAGCACAATCCAATCCACACAAGACAACACAACCCATTCCACACAAGATAGAAAAACAATCATATCGAAGTTAATGATTGAAAGTCAAGACTCAGCTCTCACAGGTATACTTCTTTGTAAGACGATAGAGATGATCGAATGTAGCCACTGATTCATCTAAGCTGTCGGACCCACGTAGGATACAAGACCAGCTAAGCTGTCGGACCCACAAAGGATACAAGACCAGCTACTCTGTCGGACCCACGTAGGATACTAGTACAGAGTCAAATACTGCCGGACCCATGTAGGATACAAGAACAATAGTCATGTACTACTGGACCCACATAAGATACAAGAACAATAGTCATCACCGTCGAACCCATGGAAGATTTCATTAAGGTCGTCATCACTGCCGAACCCATGGAGGATTTTAGTACAGTCGTCATCGTCGTCGCTGTCACAGCCAGCTCTAGGGTTCCCGCACACAGCATATTCAATTCCGGGAGGGTTTACTCCACGAGCCAAGGGTTTCAATACATCAATGGACACGTAGTCTGGATTTGATATACACCAAAGTTCCTTATCGATAAAAGAAACTCAATATGACAGACGACATGTCAATCGGACACCCGGTCTGAGAGTTATTGGCTTTTTTGTTCCAGGGGTCTGGTTTCTTTTTAAGTCAAAACAAACCCAACCATACTCCAACTGCATCCAAAACACGAGCTGATTAATACAAAAGGTCCGTATCACTAAGAGGAAACCAACAAAGTCGACAGCACGTCAATCGGACATCCGGAACTCAAGTTATAAGCGTTTCCGCTCCGAAGGCCCGGTTGGTTTCGTGTTCGAACCAACCCGGCCATACACAAAGTTCTCTGAAACCTTGAGTGTAATATACCTATACGACCGTCTTGATCCAAGGATCGTGTCACAACTAATGGTGTATCGATCAAAGGTCTCTAGTGCAAGTTATGGGTGTTTGAACGGATCTGTCTGACATAAGGGGGTTTGGGCCCGGGCCAACCCGGGTCCGGGTCCGACCCAGTTGGGCATGGCCTTGTCCGGCTGGCGCGGCCTGGCCCAGCCGGTGCGGCCCGGCCCGGTGCGGGCTGCCCGACCTGGTGCGGCCAGTTTGGCCTGGGTGTTCGCGCGCTGAGCGGACGCGAGGGGGGGGGGGGGGGGTGCGCTACCCCCCCCCCCCCCCCTCCTTGCTTCGAAACGGCGGACCCGAGGGTCCGCCCTATGCTGACCGTGGGTTCAATCCCCCGGTTTTCTCGCATCCGGCTGGCCTTAACGGCCGGCCGATTACACCGCATGGGACCGGTTGGTCCTTCTTCCTGAGTGACGGCGGCCGGCGATTCCGGCCGCCCTCCCTTGCTCTGCCGCGGCCTTGGTCCAACTGGCGCCGCGCGACGGAGCCGCGCCCCTCCGCCACGGCCCGCCCCGTTCGCGGCCTGCCCTGGCCGCGGCCCTCAATGGTTCTCCGGCGCTGCGTGACGGTGCCGCACCCCTTCGTCGCGGCCTCGCTCCAGCTGCGGCCTCTTTCGGCCTAAACAGCGTGGTGTGACGGTGTCGTGCTCCTTCGCCACAGTGATATTCTTCGTTCCCGCACGGTGCCGTTTCACCGCACCACCTTTGTTCGAGCAGCAATGAGTACAATAAAAAAGGGGGAGGAGGTTCGGCCGTGTTCGTGTGGTCCGGACCCTCCCACTAATTCGATAACAAGCGGCTAAAGAATTTAACGTTGTACGGAAAAAGAAAATTCACGAACACAAAACCAAACCCCTACTTCAAGAAGTTGTCGTACAAAGATCGTCACGGAAAAATGGCGTCGCGAGGGTGGTTCGAAGATGGCGTTGGAGAGCGTCCAAGAAGAGGATGTCGTCCCACACCGGCTACAGAGAAGGGAGAGATTGGCACGTCATCTCTCCTCGGTGCTCCAGCGTTCTTCACGTTCTTCAACAAGGAAGAAGATGTCCTTCAAGACCGCAAGAGTTCTCTCCTCTATTCCACACAACGAAACCACCAACAATAAAATAAGAACTTGCCTTATTTTATTCACACACACACATGCCAACATTAATTTGAAGTTCAAAATATCTCATTCAATTAATTAACTTAATTGAAGATCATTTAACAATCCAATTAATTGCGAGAGTTGGCATGTCAATAAATTGGGGAAATGGGTGTGTTACACAATTAAAAGCTAGAGGGGGGTTTAATGGAATTGAAGGGGGTGGGGCTCGTGTGGGCCCCAACTCACTAATATCCTACCAAGTGGAGTTAGAATATAGTGGGTCCCACTCCAACTTCCATGCATCTTTTTTTTCCATAACACCTAACCATCTGAAGTGTAATAAAAATATAATTGTATAACAACTATATTTTTATTCTTCACATTTTTTAACCACTCCTCCCAAGCAAACGTAACATCGAAAAAGGTGTTCCTAAGCAAATACTGGTGTTGCGGTTTCATCGGTGCCCTCAGATTTTGATTCTGAGCACTGGTTCAAAAGTTAGGAAAACCCGCTCGTTCGTT
The DNA here is from genome assembly GCA_963277665.1 of Viscum album. Classification (NCBI taxonomy): domain Eukaryota; kingdom Viridiplantae; phylum Streptophyta; class Magnoliopsida; order Santalales; family Viscaceae; genus Viscum; species Viscum album. The sequence goes on along the minus strand of OY728141.1, from coordinate 1,581,284,265 downwards.
CACTGAACGTACATGAGATAATCTTCAGAAATTGATTCCGGGCACACTGGGACTCAGAATCAGGTGCCGTCAGAAACTACATTGTCATAAATTCCCAAATAAATTTAGAAAAAAAAATTCCCTTGAAATTTATGGGTCTTTCATGAATATATTTATAATTATAAATATATTTATAAAAGTATATTTACTATATTTATAAAATTATATATTTATAATTATAAATAAAAAATATAATTTATTTAAAAAAGTATTAATGTAATTATAAAGAAATAATTTTATATTAAAATAATTATAAATCCTTTATTAGTGATAAAGATTTAGAATTAATAAAGTTTCATTTTATCAGATCTTTTTTTGTGATGATAAAGATCGAACCTTGTCTATGGTAAAAAAACACTAATAGAGATGTCTTTTATCAGCGCTTATCAATTTAGCATTGATAAAAGGGCTCTTTATCATCTCTTTTTTGAAAGCACCAGTAAAAGTGTCCTCGATCTATTTAGAAGAACCCTAAATGTGAATCATTCAGTTGTGATTCTCAAGCTCTCTCAGAACTCCCCAATTGTCGGTGCTACTCCTTTAAGTTCTCTCAAATGAATCAAAGCTAGAATCCAAGGTTTGTGATTTTCTCATTTTCCTCTCTCATTGTTTGATTTATTTGGGTTCCTTGATTTGTGTTTTTCTCTGTTATTAAATATGATGAACCCTACATCTCATCTATCTCTCTCTCACTTACCTATACATAGACAACCCCACCCCTACTCTGTAAACTCATTCAAGCTTCATACAGGACCACTTTGAACTGCATCTTCATCCGCTATTACAACTGATGGTTATTTTCTTCAGGTTTCCATTATATTATTTCTTGTTAACTTTTATATATTGTGTATTGTCATTGTTTGAATCTTTTTTCCATAGTATGTGATGCACATGAAGGTGAAAAAATGTTTAATACAATAAGAATAATAATGAATATATGTGTATCTATTGAGAAAATCATCTTCATAAAATTTCATAGAATGATAGGTGTGTACATTTTTTTAATTAATATTGTATGATTAGTGTCTCATAGATGATGTTGTAGAATAAATAAATGATGTTTTTTCCTATATCATAAAATGATAGAATTTCAGGGTGGTTCATGTATATTTTATTTTTTTTTGATTTTTTTTTTTGTTCATATGAAATTTGAATATAAATCTAAATATAATTTCGCAAGAATAATATATTATTGAATAATGAGATGATGATATACCACATGAAAGGATTAATAAAGGTGTTAAGTTAAACTTGTGCAAAATATGAGAAAATTTAGTGCTGCTTAGGACTATTATATTATATTTATGATTGACGTAATTTTTACCATAAATTAATTGATAAACTCAAGAGAGTTAAATGGAAAACTATTTGTTGGGATTACATTGTGGTTTATGGTATGTTGTGATAGAAAGTAAAATATATTTTTTATGGAGGTTAAATAACCATTGCAATGTGAGTAACAATGATGTGTTGTTTGATATTGTTCTTTTCTTATGATTATGGATTACGGATTCATAATTATTTTTAATGCTACAAAGGACCACAGGTTTCACAAATAAGGTTGTGTAAATAAGGATTCATTTTGGTAAGATATATATAAAATACAATACACTTAATGCATAAAATTACACATTTTCATGCATCTTACATGAAAATTGTTCCTGTCATGAACCATGATATAATACTTCAATACTCCAATACAAATAACCTTTACTACCTTTATTTAATCTATCCTCATATTCTTGATTTAAAACCATCTCTTGATGATGGATTGGACTCCCTCTTTCAAACTAGGCTCCCTACCTTCATCTTGGTTCTAAAGTTCCTTGATGACATAACTCATTCTCAGAATGTATTAATTAATCTCCTTTAAATATTCTACCAAGGATTCGAATTTGAAAACTACAAACCCTTTCTTCAAATATTTCATCATTTCCTCCTCCTCATTTACTACTTCTTAAGAACACCAATACCACCACAATTTTTTATCTCCTCTAAGACTTAAATAGCATAAATCCATCACAAGTGTCCTTAAAGGGATTTTTCAGTAATAAATCTAAAAACCCTTACAAATAAGATCTTATCAGAGGTGTTATAATAAATTCTTAGCAAATGCTTCCAAATGGATCCTAACTTCTTTAATTAGTTTTGAATATATGTATGCAAATGGAGCCAAAGACACTTCAAATAGAGTAGAAAACTTAGTAGATAGAAGGGTAATATAAAACAAAAAATGGTAGAAGGTAAAGAATATTAAATTTACCAGTCCTTAAATAATGAATATATATTTAAATGACATGTTTGAACTATTTTAGCGGGCTTTGATTTTTTTCAATAGAGTTTTTGTAAGAAAAAATGCACCATGTTTCTATTTTAGAATGTTTTAACAAATTAACTACAATTGGAATCTTTGGATCAAAATGAAGCTGGATACATTTTCATTAGCTTTAAATTTCTCCAAAGACACCAATTATAATGAATAGGGTTTCTAAAAAGGCTAATAGAAGTTCTAATTTAGACTATATTTGGGGAGAAAAAACAGTGATTTATGAAAATGAATACATTAGGGAATAACTGAAACAACCCAAGTACTTATAAAATAATTTATTTTTTCATTCTGGAATCATATATTTAAATTAATTATAAATTTATAATGAAATAATTGATATTTATAGAAATTAAGAAATTTATACTGATGGAATAACAACTATACCTTAGGAATAGTAACAAGACCATTATGAATAGTATTCTAGCTAGTAGAATAGTAACCTCACCTAAAAAAGTATAAATAAAATTTATCCATCCAATAATTGAAAATATGATATATTTATATCATTCAAAAAGTAAATAATTTTTATAAAAATTATAAATTAATTGTTGGTATTTTTGTGAGTCATAAATATTTAATTACAATTTTATGATTAATTAAATAATTTAAATGATATTTTATTTTCATAAAATGTAATCATAAATTATTATTTCATTTTCTTATAGTAATAATATAATTTTATGGGACCTTGATAAAATTTTCAAGGTGTTATAAAACCAGTAATAACTTTAAAATTGTTATTTTTTGAATAAATTATGATTTTATTTAAAAATTAAATTTCTAATATTTAGGAAATTATTTTTATAAAATGGAGTTCATTATTTAATTCTATATGTGGAAAAAATTTTGGGGTGAATTTTTTAGATTTTTTCCGAAATACTTGAATTATTGGTGAATAGTGAAATATGATAATTTACAAAATAAGCTAAATACAAGAATTATTGATTCATGGAAGATGTTATGCTGACGTAAGGACCCTTGGTTAGAACTCAAATTCACGAATTACTTTATTTAGTCACAATAACCAATATTATTGCTTGTATTGACCAAAATAATAAAATAATGATTAAAATAATGGAACCCCCCCTCCACTATACAAACCAACCCTTGCTGCCTCTTCTCCTCACACCTCTCAAGGTTTGAGAATTGTCCAATTTTTACCCATGATTCTTCCCAAGCCTCTTCCCCACGTCTAGGACCTACTGGTATCACCAAAAGGCCAAAACCAAAGGCCTCAAGGAGGTTCTCATAGAAGATAATTGAAGAGGTAAAAATCCTCTTTCATTTTTCTATTATTTTATTTTTAATTTTTTCTTTTCTTATAATATCTTCATATACCCTTATCCAAGAGGAATTAAAACTCTGGTATCGTATATATACTATAATTATTTTCTTGTTTATGGAAAAATTCATCATCATACATCTTCTCCTTTCCCTTTTATTCTAAAAATAAAAACATCATCAGTGATGTGTCGATTTACCGACATCATGGATAATGTGTTTTCAATTTACATTACTTTCTTCATGGATGGTCATAAAATAATTTTACTAGTTTTAATTTTTTTATGTTTTATGATATACCCTATTTTATGTTCTATAATTAACATATATGTATAATAATAAATAATATAAAGAAACTAGTTTGTGATCATCGAAGAACCGCCAAAATGATCTAAACAAATATCATTAATGTTTTATCTATTGATTAATCATTATATATAAAAAATGATTTATTATATGATTTAATATGCTTGAGACATATTAATACAATTTCATTCCACTTATGTAGTTTTCCTTCCATTCGACAAGAAAATTGGTTACAAACCGACCATACAAACTTTATAAAGCATGCACCTGAAACAATGGAAATAAAACAATGTTATTAATAAATGGGTGGAATGATATTATAAAATGATCATATAAAGTGTTATAAATATTAATATGTTTTTTTAATTATTAATAATACACTTTTAACTATTATATATGAGGTTTAAACATTCTTTAAGTAAGATGAACCCGAGGTAAAGGAATTCTTAACCCAATCTCTATTATTTAGGTTAACCTTATACTTCAAAGATTTTATCCTGATCATATTATTTCTGAAATTACATTTGATTATAATATGTTTTATTATGTTTATCTACACTGAATATACATATTTCTTACATTAGTTCAATTCTCGCATCAATAATATGGTATTTGTAAGGGAATTTCCAATAAAAATCCTCTTCTTGTTTCTTTTTTAAGGGAATGATTTATATGATTTATATGATGTAAGTATTATTGTTTTATGATTATGTTCTAGTTAGTGTAAATTGTTTATGTGGAAATTTGGGACCTAAATCTCCCTCCAATTCATTGGATATGTTTAAGTTAGTGGTCTGTCGTATGGTTACTCCAACTGTAACTGTGATGGTTACACCATAAGGTAGTCGTGAGGGTTACACTGTAAGGTAGTTATGATGGTTATAAATCATAAAGTATCCATGACAGTTACAATAATAAATATTTAATTCACCAATAAACTTATTTGGCTTATTTATGTTTTAAATGTTTTATTTAAATATCTTGTTTTCACAAATTAACTATGTGATACTTATTGGGTGAGAAGTATGTCTTTGTGAAATTGAATTCATATGTTTGTAAGTATTCATATACTAACAGTTTATCTCCTTAATTTTATATCCCATACTGATCATTTTATGCTCATCATATGTTTTAAAATGTTTTTTTGTATCATTTAAGGACGATTAAGAGAAAATGAGAAGCCAAAATCAATGTTGTGAAGACTTTTCATGAATAGATTTCATGTTTTTATTAAAAACTTGTATATTATAAAAAAATGGATATTATTTTAGTTATATCCACTTTTTATGATTATGGATTGATATGTATGAATTATTTACTAAATCTCTAAAACTATAAACTTAAAATATCTTTGGGAATGAAATGAAGTGAATTCTAAAGGAATCCACTAGACTATATAATGTTTAAGGCCGAATCCTTATAGTTGGTATCAGTGCAAAATTTAGATAACTTTAGGGGTTAGTATGATGTTAATATAATACCATAAAATATTTTTACCTTATACTTATATTGAAAATATATATCATTTTAGTATTATCATGTTTCTTCATCTTAGATATTTCTGTTCAGAATTGTTTTCCATAGAAGAAACCAAGATACTGATGTTGGAAAGAACCGACAGGCTGGTATCTTTCCGAATCCACAACATGGAATGGTGGGAATTAGAACTGAATATTTTGTGATAGTAATGGCTCAGTTGATGAAGGATATAAATGGCAGTGGAATCTATGAAATAGAACAACGTAAACTACCATAAAGGGACATGATGATAGTGGAACATTTTATGAGGCAAAACCATCCTGATTTCAATGGATCTAATGACCCAAGGGCATCTGAAGGATGGATTAAATAACTTGAAAATATATTTTATGTCATGGGGTGTTTGGATAATCAAAAGGATAGTCTTGAAATTTTTCATTTTGAACATGAATCTAGCCAGTGGTAGTCAATGTTCAAGAATATCAATGATAGTAATGAGATGGATGCCTTAGAATGGGATGAATTTAAAAGTATTTTCCTAGAAAAATACTTTACTAAAGTTTCTCTAATTAGGATGGAAAATTAATTCCTTGAATTGAAGTAAATGTAGGAATAATCAGTGGTCATGTATGAAGAAAAATTAAACATATTGTCAGGGTATGCTTCCAATCTTATTTGGGATCTTGATAGAAAAATAAAAATGTTTTTACTTCAAATTGAATCCAATATATCGAAGGGAATTGGCTTCCCATGAATTCGAAAGTTATGAGAAACTTTTTCGATGTGCTGAGAGGGTAAAATGGTTTTTTGTAATGATCATGTTTACTTTTAAAATAAGAAGAATAAGGGGTCTAGATGGCAAGTAATGTGTAAGAATAAATCAAAGAAATCTGAAGGTAAGAAAGTTCAACTTCTAGTTTGTGAAAAGCATGGTAAAAAGCACCCTAGGAAATGCCTTACCAAAACTGGGAAGTGTTTTTAGTGTGGTAAGTTTGGAAATATGTCCTAATATTATAATGAAAAAATATCTTAATAATAATTCTAATAAGAAATCTATAAAGTGTTTTAAATTTTTTGAGATGGGTCATTATGAAAATACCATCCCAAAGATATATTTGAATGATGGAAAGAAATCATATTATAAGAATAAAGGTGTAGTGAGATCCTTTGTGACTATGTAAGTAGATGTAGGTCCATACAATGAAGTGGTATGAGGTACTTTATTTATTTACTCAGATTTTTCTAATGTCTTGTTTGATAAAGGGTCTACGCATTCATTTATTTCTATGAATTTTTTTGGTAAATTGGTAATTTCACCTCAATAAATGGGATCATAACTTATCATTAAACCACCAGGGGAAATATTACAGAAACAATGCATTATAATAATATTCCTATTGTCATATGCGGAAATTAATTACCTTAAAATCATGTTTTTACCCTTATTAGTGTTTTTTTCATTCTGGGTATGGATTGGCTTTCTGTTTATCATGCAAAGATTGATGGTAGAGCTAAAGAATTTGTTTTTCAAAATTAGTTTTAGTTCGTATATAATAATGAACCCGTAAAATTGATAACATATTAGAAAGATGAGAAACAATTAAAAGATGGAAATGAAATTTATCTTTCACATATTATTGGAAACAATGTAATTGTTCAGATTAATCATTTTCATGTATTAAATGAATACTTGGATATTTTTTGATAAATTTTCTGGTGTTATAACTGATCGGGATGTTGAGTTCACCATAGAATTTCTTCGTGATAATAAAACAATTTCAAAACCCCCTTATTGAATGGATCAAGTGTAACTTCTTGAAATGAAAGATAAGTTGAAGGAGTTTCTTTCTAATGGCTTAATTCATCCTACCACATCACCAAGGGGTGATCTTGTTTTGTTTGTTAAAAATAAATATGGTTCCATGAGAATTTTCATTGATTATAGATCCTTGAATAACATTACAATTAAGAATATGAATCCTTTTCCTTATATCAATGACTTCCTTGATCAGCTCTAGAGAGCTCAATATTTTATCCAATATTGACTTGAGATTTAGGTACCATCAACTGATGGTGAAAGAGTATGACATCCTAAAAAAACATTTTGTACTAGATATGGGCATTATGAGTTTATTGTTATTCCCTTTAGTTTGACAAATTCCACTATTTTATTCATGGATATTATGAATAAAATGTTTTATGGATATTTGGATAAGTTTTTTGTTGTTTTTATTGATGATATTTTTGTCTTTTCAAAAAGTTATGAGGATCATGAAAAAACATTAAGGATTGTATTCAAAAATCTTAAAGAAAATAATTTATATAGAAAATTTACCAAATATGATTTTTGGTTGAAATATATTTATTTTCTTGGGAATATTGAAAATGATGATGGAATAATAGTTGATCCCACCAAAAAAAGTGGTTGATGAATGGCCAAGGCCTTCAAATGTTATAGAGATTAATAGTTTTCTATGATTAGAAGGTTATTAATGATGGTTTATTAAAAACTTTATACAATTATCTACCCCACTAATTTTGTTAACACATAAAGGGATAAAATTTATTAGTAGAGAAGAATGTGATGTTTGTTTTTAGGAACTGAAGAATATATTGGTGAATGTTATAGTTTTGGCCGTTCCCTCTAGAAATGGTGAATTTTAAATCTATAATGATGCTTTATTGAAGGAAATTGGTTGTGTTCTGATGCCGAACGATCGAGTAATTGCTTATGCTTCAAGAAAACTGAAAACACTTGAGTTAAATTATCCCACATTTGATTTTGAATTAGCAATTGTATTTTTTACATTGAAAATTGGAAGGCATCATTTAAAAAGATCCAAATGTGTAATATATGATGACCAAAAAAGTTTGAAGTAAATATTAACTCGGAAATAATTGAACATGAGGTAGAGAATATAGATTGATCTGATAAATGAGTAGGATTGTGTGATCAATTATCATCTTGAAGAAGAAAACATAGTGTCTGGTGACTTAAGTCGATAAAATCATGCATTATTAACCATGTTAAATTTGGAACATGACCCCTTGATTAATGATTTTATAAATTTTGGCTTGGAAGTTGTTAGTGCAAGAAAATACTCTGTTTTGTTTTAGGTGTCAGTGTAGTCATCGCTATTAGATAGAATTAAGTAGTCATTGAAGGAGGACTGTGAGTTATAGAAAATGGTAAAATAGGTTAAAATGGGTAATTTTCGAGAATTTAACATTGATAATGATTGTATTTATGATTTGGAAAGAGGTTATGTGTGAATTGTGATTCACAGTTGAAGAAAGAGTTATTGTGTGAAGCTCATAGTTCTCCATTTTCAATTCATCCTGTTATTGCTAAGATTTATAGATACCTTCTTGAGTATTACTGGTGGGATGGAATGAAAAGAGATATTCTATATTTTTCCATGAAATGTTTGACATGTCAACATTTTAAAGCTGGCCAACAAATACTAAAGTGGATGATTCATCCTTTTCCAATGCACGATTGGAAATAAGAAAATATATCCATGGACTTCCTAGTGGGACTACTAAAGAATTCTCAAGGTAACAATGAAATTTGGGTTATTGTTGATCGGCTAACTAACTCTGCACATTTTCTTCCCATTTGAGATACTATGTCTTTGGATCAGCTTTATCGACCGTACCTTAAAGAGATTTTCATTTTACATTGATTTATTCTTTTCGTTGTATCTGACTGTGATTCTATGTTCACTTATAAATTTTGGAAAGGCCTTCAAAAGTCATTGGGAAAAGAATTAAATTTCCGAAATTCTTTTCATCCTCAATCTGATAGAAAAACCGAAAGAAAAATTCAGACATTGGAGGATATGATCCTATCTTGTTCAATGGACTATCAGAAAAATTGGGATCAACATCTCTCTTTAGTATATTTTTTATATAACAATAGTTTCATTCCAGTATACAGATGAAACCTTTTGAGGCATTATATGGGAAGCAGTGTCAAACTCTAGATTTTTGGGATGATTTCAGAAAAAAGGAAGTTGATGGGAAAAGAATTAGTAGAGGAAGTAGCTGATAAAGTGAATATGATCCATAAACACGTGAGGATAGCTCAGAGCAGGTAGGAAATTTATGTAGATAACAGGAGAAAAGACTTTTCTTTCAAGGTAAGAGATCATGTTATTCTTAGAATCTCACCAAGTAAAAGTTTTATGTAGTTTGGAAATAAAGTAAATCTAAGTGCAAGATTTATTAGACCTTATAAAATCCTAGATAATGTTGGATCAGTTGCCTATAGAGTAGCTTTGCCTCCAAGTTTTTCTCAGGTACACACTGTTTTTTATGTTCTAATGTTGAGAAATTATGTGCCAAATTCATCTTCTATTTTGAGCCTAGAAGTATTTCAGTTAGAAGAGAACCTTTCTTATAAATATAAACCTATTTAGATTCTTGATCATAGAGAGAAATAATTATGGAATAATTAAATCCACCAAGTTAAGGTTCTATGGAGAAACTGCACGGTTAAAGAAACAACATGGTAATCTGACAATTCTATGAGGGAAAGGTACCCTCACTTGTTTAATAAATACATAAAAATTTTGAGGACTCAATTTCTAGAAGTTGGGGAGAATGTAACAACCCAGGTACATATAAATTAATTTTTTTTCATTATATAATAAAATATTTAAATTCATTATAAATTTATAATGAAATAATTTATATTTATAGAAATTAAGGAATTTATACAGATGGAATATTAACTTTACCTTATGAATAATAACATAACCATTTTGAATAGTAATATAGACTATAGAATAGTATTCTCATCTAATAATGTATAAATAAAATTTAGTTGTCGTATAAGTGAAAATATGATATATTTATATCATTGAACAAGTAAATAATTTTTTTGAAAATTAAAAATTAAGTGTTCGTATTTTTGTGAGTCATAAATATTTAATAACAATTTTATGATTAATTTAATAATTTATATGAAAACATATTTTCATAAAATGTAATCATATGTTATTATTTTGTTGTCTTATGGTTATAAGATAATTTTATGAGACCTTTATAAATTTTCAAGGTGTCATAAAACTAGTTATAATTTTAAAATTATTATTTTTTTGATTAAATTGTGATTTTATTTAAAAAATAAATTTCACATATTTAGGAAATTATTTTGATAAATTGGTGTTCATTTTTGAATTCTACATGGTGAAAAATATTTGTGGTTAGTTTTTGGTATTTTTTTGATATACTTTAATTTTTGGTGAATAATGAAATATGATAATATTCAAAATAAGCTAAATACATGAATTATTGAGTCATGGATAATGTTATTCTGAGGTAATTACCCTTGGTTGTAACTCATATTTGCTAATTAATTTATTTATTCACAAGAACAAACACTATTGCTTGTCCTGAGCAAAATAATAAAATAATGGTTAAAATAATGGACCCCCCTCCACTATAAATACCACAACTCACCCCCTCTTATCTTCACACCTCTCAATATTTTATACATTTCCAATTTCTTCCCAAGATTATTCCCCACTTCCAATACCTATAGGTATCACCAAAAGACCAAAACCGAAGTCTTTAAGGAGGTTATCAAGGAATAGAATTGAAGACGTAAAAATCCTCTTTCATTTTTCTTTTATATTATTTTCAATTATTTTCCATTTATTATAATATACTCACATTACCTTATCCAAAAGGAATTAAAAATCCATTATCTTATATATACTGGAATTTTTTCATGTTTATGTAAAAATACATCATCATAATTCTTCTCTTCTCCCTTTTATTCTAAAAATAAAAATCATCATCCATGATGTGTCAATTTACAGACATCGTGGATGATACGTTTTCAATTTACATTACTTACTTCATGGAAAGTCATAAAACCATTTTAATTCCTGTAAAATATTGTAAATTACATTATAAAACCTCTTTTATGTTCTATAATTAACATATATTTATAATATTAAATTATGTAACAAAACAAGTTTGTGATTATCAAAGAACCACCAAAACGATCTAAACATAATGTCATTAATGTTTTATCTAATGTTTCATCATCATATCTTAAAAAAATGATTTATGATATCATTTAACATTTTCTAAACATATTAATACCATATCATTCTACTTATGGTGTTTCTCTTCCATTCGATAAGAAAATATGTTCCGAACCGACTATGGAAACCATGTAAAGCACGCACCTAAAACAATGGAAATAACAAAATGTTATTAATAAATGGGTGGAATGATGTTATAAAATTATCATATAAGATTCTATAAATATGAATATGTTTCTATAAAATATTAATAACACTCTTTTAACCATTATACATGAGGTTTAAACACGTTTTAAGTAAGAAGAATTCGAGGTAAGGGAATTTATAACCAAATTTCCATTCTTTGGGTTAACCTTCTACTTCAATGATTTTGTCCTGAAAATATTATTTGTGAAATTACATTTGATTATATTATGTTTAAATATACATATTCCTTTCATTATAAAAATTCTCACTTCAATTATATGGTATTTGTAAGGTACTTTCCTTTAAAAAATCTCTTTTCATTTCTTTTTTTAAAAGGAATGATTTATATGATATAAGTATTCTTATTTTATGATTATAATATATTCTGGTTCTTGGGAATTTTTTATGATTAATGGTGGGACCTATATCTCCCTCAAATTTATTTGGTATGTTTATGTTGGAGATTGGACATATGGTTACTCCAAGTGTAACTACGATGGTTACATCATAAGGTAGTCATGAGGGTTACATTGTAAGGTAGATGTGAGAGTTAAAAATAATAAGTTATTCATGAGGGTTACAATAATAAGTAAGTAATTCCACAAATAACTTATATGTTTTATTTATTTTTTCATGTTTTTATGTAAATCTCATGTTTTTTAAAAGTAACTATGTGATACTTATTGGATGAGAAGTATGTCTTTGAAAATGATTTCATATGTTAATATGTATTCATGTACTAACAATTTCTCTCCTTCTTATGTCACTTTATTATATTTTTTGTGCTAATCCCATTTTTTAAAATAATTTTAATAGGGTTTAAGGATGGTAAGATAAAATGAGAATTCAAGATGAATTTTTTGAAGACTTTTCAGGAATAGAGTTCATAATTTTTTAAAAAAATATTGTATTATAAAAAAATGTTTTTTGTTTTAGTTGTATCCACTTTATATGATTATGGGTTGATATGTATGAATTGTGTCCTGAATTTATAAAACTCTAAATTTAAACTATCTTTGGTAATGTAATGTAGTGAATTATAAATGAATTTACATATAATGTTTAAGGTTGAGTCCTTATAATAGCCATTTTTATAGATTAAGGAAATCATAATTTATTTCATTTTTTATTTGAATGTTCATTCATTAATTTTTGAATTGTAATATGTTAGAATACATAATTTAAATTTCATTTAGGTTATTTATGAATATTTTTGGGTTTATAGTATATAAGGGATAAACATATTTTTTAAAAATAATAATTTCTAGGTTTTATGTGAGGGCTAGGTATGGTATATTAGAATATGAATTACTATAGACATATGAGTAATTCATTAAGGGATAAGGTGAGGTTGTTGTGACATTTGGGTTGTTTTTTTTTCTTTTTTATAGTTTTTTAGAAGTTAGGTTTAACTAATGTATTACGGAACCCATTGTGGGGTTCTTTCCTAAGGGAAACAATTATGTTAATACATCCCCATATTTCAAATGCACTTCCTATGAAAAATGGATATGTTATACCAATTTCATGATTTGGATTCAATAAGTACATGTGATGCTTATCCCTGAGGGATATTATAAAATTCTATGGGTCTAAGGTCGAATCTCATGCTACCCATGATATGGTTATTTCCATAAGGAGGTAAATAATTTTTTCTCCATCTATGATTAAAATGTTAACCTCTTATTAGTGAAATGATTTGAAATTCAGGGAAAAATTGTGGTATAAACATATGGTATGATTTGAATAATTCACTGGTATTAAATTAAGTCGGTACATTTGATTATCAAGGTGTCCAGTTTAGTACACAATGACTTGACTTACATGTGTATTTTGAGTGCTACTACTTTGAACATATACTCCAATATAAGTGTTTTGTATTTTTGGGGTCATGTGAGTATTTACTTGTTTATTTTTATACTCACACCCTACATATGAACCTCATTAGATATAGATTTCTTATATTTGATATAAATGTGAAGTAAATGGACTAGTAACATATATTAGATTCGATGTGGCTCAGTGGGAATGATCTGATATTATCATTGTATTGTTAGGGACCTTTTATAATTTTGAGATAACATTTTAAATTTTAAATTAAGATGTGGTAATTTAATTTTTTTTAAGGATACAACTATCATCCTCACCATCTTTGTCTCTTGAAGAGTTATTAATGCATCTTATTTCTTGAGACTCATCGCCCATATATTCTATGTTGTTTGAACTACTCTGAGAAGTAGTCATCCAAAATAATCACCAGTACCTATTATGGGATGACTACTACCCAGAGTAGTTCAAGCAATATAGGTACATGTATATATGATATGGATGATGAGTCTCAAGAAACAAAATGCAATAAAAATTGTTCGAGAGATAAAGCTTATGGGGATCAAATTTGTCTATAAATTTCACCTTTGGACGACTTCAGAGGATAACACCTACCATAGTGGAGTAATTATTTTCTTAAATTCTATTACCCATTTATATTAAAATTGATTCATGCTAGTCATTTGAGATATGAGTATTAATATGGAGTTAAAGAGTTCATCAAGTTTTAAATAGAGAATGCATGCGACCTTTCTCAAATCCTTTTTCCATGTTTAAATTGTTGTTATTCAGGAAAAAATAAAATTCTTGACTACTCATGTAGATAATGTCTTATGCACATGATGATATTACCAATTATGAGGAAGAGCAAACTTTTGATGATGAAACTTTAGAATTATTAGGGGACCTACATACAGGTTCCTGGAACAATAGAAGTGCAGGATAGACGTGTACGCAAATTTTCAAATTTCCATGATCGATGATTAATTTGAGATCAATATGATGATAAATTCTAGTATCCATAGAATTGATTGAAAGATAAAATACAAAGGAGAAAACCTAGAACCGAGAAGAGGGTATCGAAATATTTTGTTTATAATTAATTAAATTAAATTAAAGAATTACCTCCAAGATGATTCTTTCTTCGTTGATGCATTCGACCATGAGTATGAGGTGTGGTTTCATTTCCATGTAGAATCCAAGGATAGGATTCCTCTAGTGGTGATCCACATGTGCTCCACATATCTCCATAAATCATCAAAGGAGTCTCTGGGTGCTAGCATGGAAGATCCTTATGCTTGTGTTGTCTATCTTAGATCACCTTGAGAATTTATTCCAAAGTGTCATTCTAGATCTAGTGGAGGAGGAACTCTCTCGTTCTTGATATCATTCTTAGAGAGGGAATAGTTCTCTAGGCTCAAGAGCTTTTCACCAAGTATGTTATGAACACAACCATTAGTTAGTCAGTCAGATGACCCCTTGGCTAATTGGAGAATAATAACATAACATAGAATTTAATTCACCACGTAATAATAAATAATTATCATAAGTTTTGTTACTTATTTTATTATTCTATGTGAAAACCCATGATATATAATAATATAAATTCTATTATTTCCATGACACGTGCTTAAATTGGACGTTATATTTAAATATAAGTTAACCAAAAAATATTTAATATTATTTATCTTTAGACCCGTAACTTGGTCTTCCAATCCTCCTCAATATTTACCAGGCCTTGAATAATTACTATTTATTTATTAAATTAATATTACTACATTATTCATTAATAAATAAATATTTGGTCCGCAATACATTCTCTTGAATAACTAGAAACAAAATAAATGTGATCAGGAATACTTGAATAATTATTAAACAACAACTAAGAATAAAATTTATTCAAGTTGTTAAATTATAAATTATTTAACTGAGATACTAGATAAACTTAGTGTGTAACCCTCTAGGCCTCTTTCTTATTGGAATTAGGAGGGATTGCCTAAAGTCCAAGATTACTGTCTAGCAATGGGTCAAGGAACTCAAGATAAATAAGTTGATGTCACAATGGTAGGTCACCTCATACAAATTCTTATCATTAAATATAATCATTTTGTCTTAATATCTTCAATCAAGCGGGTTTCATGCAGGTGACATCAACCCATGTACTCGATTTCTCATTCTTTGACTTCCCAAAATTGAACTTGCATATAGAACACCATGGACATGGATTTATTTAGGCTATATCATTTCCATAAAAGGGCCTAAGATATCTACTTCTATATAAGTGACAAATACTTTCTCACAATATTCATTAATGCAGTATTACTCATGATGCACCCAACATATCCTACCTCTCCACAAACATCTGTCATCACGATTTTTGTCAGTACATATAAGTTCATGAATCATAATACACATTAATAATAATAATAAAGTATAAGGACCAATACACACGTCTGCTAATAGAAACATCCAATAAAACTTATGAATGTGGATTTCTTACTGGTGGGTCTTGTTCTCATAATATCCTCCTAGATATTACCAAGGTCACACACCATGAAAAGGTGCCTCAAAGTTTCTTGAGACCACACCCCTGATAGCCTGTATCATTTGTATCCTTTCAAATGATATCATCCAGTCATAGAACATATATTCAAGAATAGTGTCATAGCACTTTTGATTTCTCATCCTAGTAGGGATCCTCTATGACCTTTTAGTGTAACACCTATTCTTGGGATATTATCACATACTATATCTCGCAGATGAACAACCATGAAGTGATAAGGAGTCTATTAATATTCATCCAATGAATACATGTTTATCAAAAAGTGAAAATAAGTTGGTTTCTAAGGCACCAACACCCACAAGAATCCAACTTCCACTAGAGCCAATTGCTAACAACCATCATTCTACTAGATCTCACATGATATTGATTCTTCTTTTGAGATAGGCCTTTAGTCAAGGGGTTCAACACGTTCTCTTTTTTGTACACTTTTCTCACTGCAACTTTACCCCTTTGATAGAAATCCATTTAGAGGTGATACTTTCAAAGTATGTGCTTTTTCTGTTGATGCGACCTTAGCTCCTTTACAAAGCCACTAATGTATTATTATCACAATACAATGTAATGAGATCCTTAATTATATTTACCACATCAAGCTCCTATAAAAAATTACAAATCTATAAAGCTTCCTTGGATGCATCATAAGGCACTATATATTCGAACTCCACAGTAGAATCATCGAAAACTGGCTGCTTTTAACTCTTCTAGCTCGCAACTCCTCTATTGAAACAGAAAATATATCTTTATTGCGACTTCAGATCATTCTGATCTATTTGAAAACCATCATCATCATATCCTATGATGACAAGATCCTCATCTCCTCCGTATACTAGGAATATATCCTTAGTTCTTCTTAGATAGTTAAGGATTTTATTGATAGTAGTCCAATTCTATTCTCCTAGATCTTATTGATTTATACCTACCATTCTCAGTGCATAGGAAACATCAAGTCTGGTACATAGCATGGCATACATGATAGATCCTATCGTTGAAGCATATATAATCTTACACATCCTATCTTTATCATATTGTGTATGGGGACACATTCTCTTGGAAAGATGTATACTGTTTGGAATTGGAACCAATCCCCCTTTGTATTGCTCTATAATAAATCTCTTTAGTATCTCTTAAATGCATATAATTTGACTTGGTCCAAGAAGCCTCTTGGATTTATCACGAATGATCTTGATCTCTATAATGTAGGCGTATTTTCCTAAGTCCTTCGTAGAGAATAATTTTTTCAACCATTCCATGGATGACTACAATATTGGTATGTCATTTATAATAAGAAATATGTCTTCAACATACACTACAAGGATAATAACCATATTCCCAATAAACCTATTGTAAACACATGGCTCACATTCATTCTTAATGAAACCAAATTCTCTTATGGCTTCATCAAATCTAATTTTCCATGATCTGGATGTTTTCTTTAACCCATAAATGGATCTATGTAACTTGCATACCCTTTTAGCATCACCTAGTGTCACAAACATTTATGATTGTGTCATATAGACGTCTTCCTGAAGGTTCTCATTAAGGAATTCAATTTTAACATCCATTTTCCAAATCTCATAGTCATGGAAATATTCTTTGGAAAGTAATATTCTTATGGATATAAACATGGAAACTGGTGAAAAGGTTTCATCATAGTCAATTAATTGAAATTGTTTAAAACCTTTATCCACTAAAAATTATTTATAAGTACTAACATGACCTTCCATGTCCAATTTATTCTTGAATACACATTTACACCCAACATGATTTACATCAACTAGTGTATCGACCAGAACCTAGACTTGGTTCTAATACATGGAATCCATCTTAAAATTCATATATTATAGACATCGTGCAACTTCTAATCTCTCTATGCTTTCTTATAGGAGATAGGCTCATCATTTTCCAACAATAATGAGTCACCCTCTTTAGTGACAAGGAAACCATATCTCTCTAGTTCCCTTACCTCTCTTGTACTCCTATGAAATACTCTTGTTTTAGGAATAATATCTTCTATAGGGACCTAAGGAACTTGTTCCTGAACCAACTCCTATGAATCTGGAGCATCAACTTCCTAGAAATCAATATTTATCCCACTATACTTTTTGAGGAAATGCTCCCTCTCAATAAATATGGCATTTCTGGCAACATTCAGTTTCTTATTTGAGGGGTTTTATAGGTAGTATCCATTTTTTTCTTAGGATACCCTATAAAGATACACTTCATGCCCTGAGGTGCTATTTTGTTCCCTAATAAATCCTTAACAAACACCTTTAATCCTCATACACGTGTATGTGACAAAGTGGGTTTCTATCCACTCTATAGTTTGAAGGGAATCCCATTTACCGCCTTAGTTGGTACTTGGTTTAATGTGTATATTGTAGTTTGAAATTCAAATTCCAAAAAGGATAATGGAAGATCTACATGACTCATCACTGACCTAACCATGTCCAATAAGGTATGTTTTCTCCTTTCATTAACACCATTCCACTATGGTGTATAAGGTGGAGTGAGTTGAGATAGAATCCCAAACTCCTATAAAAGGTTGATAAACTCTTGGTTAAGATATTCTCCACCTTGATCTGATTGAATCATATTTAACTTCTTACCAAGTTGATTCTCTACTTCATTCTTTAACCCCTTGAATTTCTCAAAGGACTCGTACTTATACCTCATTATGTAGACATAGCCATATCTACTCATGTCATCAGTAAACATAATGAAGTAAGAATATCCACCTCCATATTCTACTGTAAATGGTCCAAAAACATTGGTGTGTACCAATCCTAGAAGCTCTATGTCCCTTTCAACCTATCCATTAAATGGTGGTTTAGTTATTTTCCCTTGTAAACAAGCATTACATCTATCAAGTGGTTTTATTTCAGAAGAGTAAAAATAACCATCTTGACATATCTTTGTAAGGTGCTTCTTGTTTACTTGAACAAGGTGGTGATGCCACAACTAGGTGTTCTATGAGTCATGATAACTTGGTTTGTTATCAATTTCCATCACATGATTATCCTAATTTAATACATACAGATGTTATTTAAATATGAAACACAATTACATATGTTTTTTATAATGCCCTGACCCCAATTACCCAGATTTGGTGCATTATTACAAAACATTGGCATGATACAAGGAATTATGTCCCAAAAAATCGATCAGTTTAGTATCCTTGGAAATACTAGATACATTCATAATTTTTACATTACATTTTGAAATAAAAACATCAACAACATTTTGTCCCATTTTGAACACACTTATATCCTTAGCCTATCCCTGCAGGTCAACCATAAAATACTTCTTCAAATCCTAGTAAAAATAAAACATAGAAAGGGATGAGCTCAGATGCTCAGCAATGATAACAATATAGGGGAAACATTCACAAATAAGAACAAACATTAATAAATATTTATAAGACTAAAACAAATTGCTTTTAAACTTCAAATTTTGCATAATATAGAAAAAATAAAATCAAATAATTCCATTTACTTAATCACATCAAATATCAGTAGCCACTTTCAAAATGATGGAATGCATAATGCCAGACTTCATAACCACATAGTCAAGGCCTTGTGCCAATACTACAAATAAGATTTTCTCAAGGCCTTTTTCCAAGACACTAGTTTGTCTCATGAGACCTACCGATGCATCGAGGAGCTATAGCAGTCTCCACCCGTCACTTACTAGGTCCAATGCATTCCTCATATGAAAATGTTTAAACATAACATAAACATTTCTATTAAAACTAGAATATGAAATCTCAATAATTTATCCATAAACTATGAATTGTATCAAAATAAAACATCCACAGTCAAACATATCACAAAACCTTCAATACAATATGGATGTTTTGGTTCATAATAAATCAACTTCAAACAAGATTAACATCCATCAAAGGATGTTGACATAGATGAAATCAAAACTTTTTTAGAGAAATATCTATTTCTATTTTGAAGTCATTTAAAATTAATATAATTATAAAAGAAACATTTATTATGAAAATATTCTTATAAGCTTGTATGGGAAGCTTCTATGATGATATAACAGTATAAAATAGCCACACCCACCGTATAAGTTAAAAAACATTCTTACCTTAATTTTGTCGAAAAGGTCATAAAGTACCTTGTTTGGAAAATGAAGGAAAGATTCCTTTCAAAAAATTTATGGTCAAATAAGGTTATAAATAAATTTAACCCATATTATAGTAAATATTAAAAAAAATTGAATTACATTTTTAAGAAAATGTGTATGTGGATGATAAAGAGGTCCCAGTAGATACTTACGTAAAAACAACCTTGGATAATAAAGAGATTGTAAAATTAACCCTTACCTTGTACTTTTCCTTGGTCAAGGGTATGTTAACTTCATTTATAATAGTTAAATATTTGTTATTAAATTATACAATAACTATATACATAAATATGATATCATATATAATCCTCTAATATTGCTTTGTAAATAATATTTTAGTAGTATCATCATTTCGGGTGTTAACTGATCTATTTTCCTTTATATGCTCAGTTACGTAAGCCATGTTTTTTATGGATAGGATATATATTATTCATATACAAAATTATATTAATTTCTTAAAAATTATTTTTAATCATAAAATGAAAACTATTCTTGAATGATTACAATGGGGAATGAATCTAATCACGTTCATGGAGATGGTAATTTATACATGCACACGAGCGACAATATCATTATATTGATGGTGAAATCATATCTAATTGGATGGTATATCATATATAGAGAATCATTAACATGTTATATTTATTATTTACATCATTTATTCTCATTATTATGCCCATCAAAATAATGAAGTGTTTGAATACCAAACTACACCATGACGTGGAGATGGTAAGCCGTACGTACGCACGTATGGTGACTTTGTCATTCATATAATGGGTAGAATGATGAATATGGATGTAAAAATTTTATAATAACATAACAGTATATATAAGATAGTGGATTTATTATTTTATAATGGAAACAATGAAGAAATAGGAAGTGGAAGAAGAAAAGAACATGAAAGAGGGTGATGAAATTATTACCTCTTCTTCGGGTGTTTCCTTTTGAGTTGATCAAAAGGGAACCTTATGTTTGATTTTTCATCAAACTAAGGCCTCTAGGTTGAGGTGAGGGAAATTGGGAGGATATTTTGGTAGGGGTTGGCTGAGAAAAATGGCTTTGTATATGTGATTGTTAGAGAAGGGGAAGTTCCCTTTTATAAGAGAGGTGAGCGGAACCTTAGGAAAAGATTGAAATATTATTTTATAATAAAATCATTTTTGGTTTCTAATGGCTCTAAAATAATTTATTTCTAGGATAAGGGGGTATGGGTAGAAAAAAACTCAACCAAAAGGTTTTATATTGGTTTGGGTTACTATATTAACCTTATATTTTAGATTTAACACTTAGTTAAATAGTATAACTTTTACCATGTATTCTTGTATTATTATAAAAATTAGTTAATAAACTTACATTAAAATGCAAAGAGAACCTAAAGTTTCTAATTAATTATATACCTATAATTATATAAGTTATTTTAAAAATAAATATATTTTTAGGACTATAATATAATTTAATAATATAATATTTGTTTTAAAAACTCATTTATATCAATTTTGACACTATTTAGTATTTGGTTTTTGTGAAAGTCATCACAACATGATTAATTAAAACCAAATACATTTAATCAACCTTAACATTTCTTATTCACCTATAAAGTTCTTGGATGTCATAAAAACTTTGAGATTATATTTTTTAAATATTTATAATACTATTTATTTGATTCTTTCATTAATAAGGTAATTATTGTATCATCATTATGTCATAAATAAATTTAATTATTTAATCTCTAAATATTATAAATAAAATAAAATTATGTAGGAAATATTTTTATTATTATAATGAGTATTTATAGTCTAAATTATAACTTATATAACCCCATTTAAAATTTTTTTACTAAAAGATATATGTTTATGTCATTTTTGTCTTTACTTTAAATTAATTAATATAAAGTGTCATTATCACTCTCAAGTTGCTCCATGGCATCCCAAAATCGACCCAAGTACGACCATGGTTGGAAATCTATAAACCAATAGGAATAGGACATATTTTAGGGTAATTTAATATTATCATAATATTATTTTTTACCCTTATTTACCGGATTTACCCTTTAACCATGGTAAATAAAATATTTACCAAAGTAATTATTCATAATGTCTAAAAATAAAAGTTACCTATTTACAAAATTTGTACCTCTTTATTCCAAACATGGAATCTATTTTTCAAAATTCAAAACACAGAAGTGGCAAAAATTAATTTAAAATTAATTCTCGTTGTCAAAACAAAAAGCGTGTTTTTAAGAAATAACAACTATCAAAAGATTGACACTTGTTTATGTCCAGTTTAAATATGAAATTACATACAATGGCCTAAATTATATTAAATGATAAAAATATAATATAATGATACTTTAAAATAACTCAATGTATAATTTATCACTATAAATTTCTTTGATTAAAAAGTTTTTTTTTAATTAAAATTTAGTATTTTTCACTATTCATCAAAAATTGAATTTTTTCAGAAAAGTACCAAAAATTCACCCTAAGATAATTTTGATATTCCAAATTTAAAAATGAAGTCCATTTTTAAAAATAAAATTTATAAAATTTCAAAAAGTGGTTATTACAATTTATAACAACTAGTTTGATTGGTCGTGGTGTGTTAAAACTCCAAGTTGTGTACAACATAAGCTACTACATTAGTCAATGGGAAACATACCATGGAATCTTGGGGTGTTACATTCTCCCCTCCTTAAAATAATTTCATCCTCAAAATTTCTATAATATCACTACATAAAAAGATTCGGGTGGTTCTTCATCATAAGTTTCTCGGGTTCCCACATTGCCACTTCCATCTTATGGTTTCTCCATAGAACTTTTACCAGACGAGTCATTCTATTTCTCAACACTTTTTCTCTGGTATCAGGAATTTTGACAGGATCTTCATAATAAGACAGATCGGGTTCCAGTTCAATTTTCTCATAGGTGAGTACATGAATTGGCTTAGGCATGTATTTTCTCAACAATGATACGTGGAACACATCATGAACTTTGGAGATACTTGGGGGGAATTTCCAAACGATAAGCTACAAATCCAATTCCCTCTATAATTTTGAAAGGTCTGATGTACCTGGGACTCAATTTACCCTTCTTACCGAAATTTATAACACCCTTTCATGGAGATACCTTCAAGAAAAAATGGTCTCCTACTTGAAATTCCAAATCCTTCATTTGGTTATTGGCATGTCTCTTTTGCCTAATTTGGGATGCTTTAATGTGGGTTTTGATAATCTTCAATTTTTCCATTTTTTCCTCAATAAGTTTTTGACCTACGAGTTTTCTTTCAGCAAAATCATCCCAACAAGTTGGTGTGCGGCATCTCTTTTTGTATAAAGCTTTATATGTTTCCATCTAAATACATGAATAGAATCTATTGTTATAGGAAAATTATACTAGAGGTAAACATTGATCCCACATAACATGAAAGTCAAGTGAGAAAAATCTCAACATGTCTTCTAAGGTTTTAATAGTCCATTCTGATTGTCCATCGGTTTGAGAGTGGTAGGCAGTGCTCAAACAAAGTTCAGTTTCCAGGGCTTTCTGAAGACTTTTCTAGAATCTTTATGTAAAACGGGGATCATGATCAGAAACAATCGATAGTGGTACTCCATGAAGTCTTACAACTTCATTAATATATATTCTTTCCATACGTTCAAGTGCTAAATCTTCTCTTATAGCAATAAAATGTGCTGACTTGGTAAGACGATCAACAGTGAACCATATTTCAACATTCCTTTTAAGAGTCTTTGGTAGCCCCATGACAAAGTCCATCATAATATTATCTCATTTCCACTAAAGTATGGGAAGAGGTTGTATGACTCCTCCAGGCTGTTTCCTTCCAGCTTTTACTTGTTGAAAAACTATACATCTTGACACAAAATAAGTAATCTCCCTCTTCATGTTGTCCCAAAAAAACTTTTCGTTCAAATATCTATACATATTTGTGCTCCCAGGGTGTATTGAGAAATTGGAGCTATGAGCATCATCCAAAAATTCCCTTTTTAGATCAGGTATATCGGGAACACAAAGTATCTTCACAAATTTCAAAATTCCATCTTCATATACGAAGTCACTCAATATTCCATTATTTACATCTTTAATCATCTTTTGAAACTCCTCATCATTAGTCTGAGAACTTTTTATCCTTTCCAGTAAATATGGTTTGGAAACCATTTGAAAAATAATTGATGTTTCACCTTCCATGATTATTCCCATATCCATCTTTACTAGATCCATGTATATAGGATCCTTTTTAACTCTCATCTTGTTCAAAACTCCATGATCATTTCTACTCATATCATCTGCCACCTTATTTGCCTTCCTCGGGTGGTAGTGTACTGTGAAATCGTAATCCTTGAGTAGTTCAAGCCATTTTCTTTGCCTCATCTTGAGTTCTTTCTATGATAAATTATATTTAAAACTCTTATGATCAGTATAAATCTCACATTTTTTACCATAGAGATAGTGTCTCTATATTTTCATAGAAAATATTATAGTTTATAACTCAAGATCATGAGTAGAATAGTTTTGATCATTAATTTTTAGCAGTTCTGTTGCATAGGAAATAAATCTATCATTCTACATAAGGACACAACCAAGTCCTTTCTTTGAAGCATCACTATAAATAACAAAGCCATCATTCCCCGATGGTAGAGTCAAGATAGGATCATTAACTAATCTTCTCTTAAGATCTTCAAAACATTATTCACACTCTTTTGACCAAACAAATTTAACCCCTTTACGAGTGAGCTTGTTTAATGGGTTAGCCAATCGGGAAAAATTCTATAGAAAATGCTGATAATAACCTGCTAAACCAATAAAACTACATACCTCAATTATACTCATCGGTGTTGGCCATTCTTGGATTGCCTTGGCCTTTTAAGGATCAACATAGATTCTATCCTTAGAGACAATATGGCCAAGAAAAGAAATATCCTGAAGCCAGAATTCACACTTTCTAAATTTCCCATATAATTCATTTATTCTAAGATTCCTTAGGATAATGTCCAACTGATTTTCATGATCTTAGTATCTTTTTTGATTATACCAAAATATCATCAATAAATACCACTAAAAATTCATCAAGATATTCCTTGAAAACTCTATTCATTAGATCCATGAAGACAGAGGGTGCATTAGTCAATCCAAAAGGAATTACTGTAAACTCATAATGCACGTACCTGGTTCGAAATGCTATTTTTGGAATGTCTTCCTTCTTCACACACAACTGATAATATCCAGATCAAAGGTCAATCTTTGAAAAATATTGAGATCCATGAATTTGGTTGAATAAATCATCAATGTGAGGTAGGGGATACTTATTCTTTATTGTTATAGCATTTATCTCCCTATAGTCATTGCATAACCTCATAGATCTATCTTTCTTCTTAACAAAAAGAACAGGGGGTCTCCATGGAAAAACACTAGGGAAAATAAATCCCTTATTACTCAATTCCTCTAGTTGTTTCTTTAGTCCCACTAATTCCACAGTGTCCATTCTATAAGGGGTCTTCGATATGGGTCTTGAATCAAGAATTAAATAAATAGAAAACTTAATTTCTCGCTATGGAGGATTTACAGGTAAATCCTATAGAAACACATCAACATATTCTTGCACAATAGGTATGTCCTATATTTGAACATTTTTTTCCTCACCCATAGTTATTTTATTTTCTTCCTCCACAATAATTGAATTTATTAGAGCTACTGGGGGTAGATCTAGATAAGAATCAGGTGATAATGGTTCTTCTCTAAAGATAAGGTACTTCTTATCCGCATTGAAAATTGTAACCTCCTTCTTCTTACAATAAATTCTCACATCATGGTACGAAAGATAATCCATACTGAGGATTATATCAAATTCAATGATGGGTATAACGATGAGATCAGCAGATAATGAAAATTTATATGCCCTAATGGGAACTGATTCACAAAACATTGTTACGATGATACTTCCCTTACGTGTTTTGACTAACAACTCCCTTGTTAAGTCAATTTGAAAATATCTAATTTTCGTAGCAAACTGGGAAGATGTAAAACAATGAGATGATATAGAATCCAATAAGGCATTGGTTAAACTTAAGGAAACCATTAAATTACCTGCCACCACGTCTTTCAGAGCTTCAACCTCAGCAGTAGTGATCGCATAAGCTTGGCCATGATCTCTTAGAATTTTCTGAGGTATGTTCCCTTGGCGCTTTGGAAATTCATTTTCATAATTCCCCTTTTCTATATAATTGTAGAATTCAACATTGACAACCTCTTTCTTCCCCTTTCAATCGCGATCTTGGTGGCCTTTTTCACAACACTTGTAACAGACTCACATTCCCTTCCGGAAAGTATCGGGGTTTTTCTTCCCACATTTACCATAGGATGGATATTAAAACTTTCCCTTATTCCTCATATTTCCATTTCTAGTGTGTTCAGCAAATCTCTTATTATCTTGCTTTTCTTTGAAGTCGTAGGACATAGAGAATTCATTTTCTATCATGATACTACATGAGACAATATCTTCATACGATGAGAATGATTGTGAGACTATTGCTCTATGGAGAAATGGCTTTAACCCACCAAAGAATCAATAAATCATACTACTTGGGTTAGGTATATAATCTACAACATTCCTTTCTATAATTGTAAATTTAGCCTCATACTTTGCGACATTATCATCCTCCTTTTGCCTCGGACTAAAAATTTGCCTTTCTATTTCTGCTCGATGGTCACAAGGAAATTATTTTTCTAAGAAAATATCTTTAAACTCTCTCCATTCCATGTTTGATACTTCTTCATCTTCCTTTGTGTTTTGGATTAATAACCGCCATTGATTTCTATTTCCCGTGATGCGATAAACTATTCTGAAAACTTTTTCACTTTCGCTACTCCCAAAAGCATAAAATATTTTCTTTAATAAACTTATCCATTTCTCAGCTAATAATTTATTTGTAATCCCATTTAATGTTGGTGGTTGTTTCCTCAAAAATTGGTCTAACATTGATCCTCCATGTTGTGGATCAGGGTGCTCTATATGGGTAAGGTTATTATTCATAACCTGAGTGAGTTGTCCTAGTATGGTGATAAGTTGATTAGCACCAGTTTCATCACCAGCTCTGCTATAATTATCTAGAGTAGGAAGGAAATCCCTACATGGATTACATGGGTTGATACGATTTCCATTCCTTCCACTAGGCTCCATTTCTAAAGAATGGTATACACTAGATTATTTTATGAATCGTAATACATAATTCCAAACTTGTAAAATAGTTAACATAAATTGAAAAGTTTATGGATATAATACATAATCATAAAAATGTTTTATTTGAGTAACTATATACTCATAAACCCTTCATAATGGTTTGTAAAGAAAATGATAAATATCCTAAGCATATCCCCTGAAAATGTCGTAACCAAGAGTGCAGCAAGGCCCGTTGCCAGTTCCCATTCGAGTTAAGATCAATGCAGTGTTTTTGGGTTTTACCCCTAGGTACACCTGTGCCAGAGCCGCATCTACCTTCTTGTATCCAGACAGGGATATATTTCTTGAAAACTCACAAAATCTCTACATTACCAAAATTCTAGGAAGTTCTTCTGTAATAATCCTCAAAATCTATCTTAGTGTAGTGTTTCTAATAAGAGTTTTTCTAAATATAGATTTCAAGGTTTGTACTAAACTTCCTATGATACTAATTGTAATGCCTCAACCCCAGTTACCCAGAGTCGGTGCATTATTACATAACATTGGCATGTTACAAGGAATCATGTCCTGAAATAACGATCAGTTTATTAGCCTTGGAAGTACTATATACATTCATGAGTTTTAAATTACATCATGAAATAAAAACATCAACAAAATTTTGTCCCCTTTTGAACACACTTATATCCTTATCTTATCCCTCTAGGTCAACCATAAAATAATTCTTCACATCCTGGGAGAAATAAAATATATAAAGGGGTGAGCTTAGATGCTCAGTAAAGATTACAATATAGCAGAAACTTTCATAAATAAGTATAAACATTTAAGGCAATGTATAAAACTAAAACAAAATCCTTTTAAACATAAACTTCAGAATAATATGGAAAAGATAAAATCAAATAATGACATTTACTTAATCACAGGGATATTATACTAGTCGAATAATCACATGCAATATAAATAGCCACTTTTATAATGATGGAATGCGTAATTCCAGAATTCATAACTACATAGTTAAGGCCTTGTGCCAAGACTACAAATAAGATTTTGTCAAGGTCTTGTTCCAAGACACTAGTTTGTCTCATGAGACCTACTGATTCATCTAAGAGCTATATCGGGCTCCACCCGTCACTTACTAAGTCCAATGCATTCCTCATATGAAAAGGTTTATATATAACATATACATTTATATTAAAAACATCATACGAAATGTCAATACATTATCCATAAACCATGAATGGTGTAAAAATAAAACATCGACATTCAAACATATCACAAAACCTTCAATACAATATGAAAGTTTTGTATGATAATAAATCAACTTCAAATAAGTTTAAAATCCATCAAAGGATGTTGACATAGATGAAATCAAAAACAATTTATAGAAATATCTCTTTCTATTTTGAAATCATCGAAAATTCATATAATTATAAAATAAAATATTTATTTTGAAAATATTCTTATAATATTGTATGAGAAGCTTCGATGATGATATAATAGCAGAAAATAGCCGCACCTATCGTATAAGTTAAAAAAACATTCTTACCTTAATTTTATCGAAAAGGTCATAAAGTACCTTGTTTGGAAAACGATGGAAATATTGATTTGAAAAAATATATAGACAAATAATGGTATAAATGACATTAACCCATAGTATAGTAAATAGTAAAAATGTTTTGAATTACATTTTAAGAAAATATGGATGTGGATGATAAAGACGTCCTAGTAGATACTTACGTAAAAACAACCTCAGATAATAAAGAGATTGTGAAATTAACCCTTACCTTGTACTTTTCCTTGGTCAAGGGTACGTTAACCTCATTTATAATAGTTAAATCATTGTTATTAAATTATACAATAAATATATACATAAATATGATATCATATATGATCCCATAATATTGCTTTTTTAATAATATTTTAGTAGTATCATCGTTTCAGATGTTAACTGATCTGTTTTCCTTTATATAATCAGTTACATAAGTCATGTTTTTAATGTATAGGATGTATTTTATTCATATCCATAATTATATTAAGTTCTTAAAAATTATTTTTAATCATAAAAGGAAAATTATTTTTGAATGATTATGATGGGGAATTAATCTCATCGTGTTCGTGGAGACGGTAATCCGTACGTACGTACGAGTGACAATATCATTATATTGATGGTAAAATAATATGTAATTGGATGTTATATAATATATAAAGAATAATTAACATGTTATATTTATTATTTATATCAGTTATACTCATTATTATACCCATACAAATAATTAAGTGTTTGAATAACAAACTACACCACGACGTGGAGACGGTAAGTCGTATGTACACATGTATGGTGACTTTTTCATTCATATGATGGATAAAATAATGAATATGGATATAACATTTTTATAATAAAATCATAGTATATAGAATATACTATATTTATTATTTTAGAATAGAAACAACAAAGAAATAGGAAGTGGAAGAAGAAAATAACTTGAAAGAGGGTGGTGAAATTATTACCTCTTCTTCGGGTGTTTCCTTTTGAGTTGATCAAAAGGGATCCTTAGGTTGTCTTTATGGTCAAACTAAAGCCACTAGGTTGAATTGAGGAACATTTTGAGAATATTTGGGCAGGTTTTGGCCGATCCAAATGGCTTTGGAGGTGTGATTTTGAGAGAAGGGGAAGTACCCTTTTATAAGAGAGGTGAGGGGCACCTTAGGAAAAGATTGAAATATTATTTTATAATAAAATAATTTCTATTTTATAATGGCTCAAAAATGATTTATTTATATTATAAGGTAGGTATGGGTCAAAACCTCTCAACCAATAGGTTTTAGATAGGTTTGGGTCACCATATTTACCTTATCTTTTAGATTTAACTCTTAGTTAAATATTTTAACTTTTACCATGTATTCATGTATTATTATACTAACTGGTTAATAATATTACTATAAAATTCCAAGAGAAACTCAAGTGGTTAATTAACTATATACCTATAATTATATAAGCTCTTTTTCATAGCCTTATATTTGTAGGACTATTATATAATTTAATAATATAATATTTGTTTTAAAAACTCATTTATGTCAATTTTGACACTATTTAGTATTTGCTTTTTGTGAAAGTCATAAAAACATGATTACTTCGAACCAAATACAATTAATCTACCCTAACATGTAATATTAACCTAGAAAATTAGTGAATGTCATAAAAACTTTGATATTATATTTATTTTAATATTTATAATACCATGTATTTGATTCTTTCATTAATATGGTAATTAATGCATCATCATTGTGTCATAAATAAATTTAATTATTTAATATCTAAAAATTATAAATAAAATAAAATTATGTAAGAATTTTTTTTATATTTCTAATGATTATTTATAATAAAAAATACAACTTTTATAACCCCATTTAAAAATTTTTTTACTAAAAGATATATGTTTATGTCATTTTTGTCTTCACTTTAAATTAATTAATATAAAGTGTCATTATCACTCTCAAGTGACTCCATGGGATCCCAAAATAAACCTAAGGATTACCACGGTCGGAAATGTATTAAAAAATAGGAATATGTCACATGTTAAGGTAATTTAATATTATTATAATATTAATTTTTACCCTTATTTACCGGATTTACCCTTTAACCATGGTAAATAAAACTTTTACCGAAGTAATTATTCATAATGCCTAAAAATAAAAGTTACATATTTACACAATTTGGACCTACTGATTCCAAATATAGAATCCATTTTTCCAAATTCAAAACATATAATTGGCTTAAATTAATTTAAAATTAATTCATGATGTCAAAACAAAAAAGCCTGTTTTTAAGAAACAATAACTATCAAAAGATTGGCACTTGTTTGTGTCCAGTTTAAATGTGAAATTACATAAAATTACCTAAATTATATTAAATGATAAAAAATAATCTAATGATACTTTAAAACCACTCAAATTTATAATTTATCACTATAAATTATTTTTAATAAAAAGTAGTCTTTAATTAAAATTTAGTATTTTTCACTATTTAGAAAAAATTGAATGTTTTTTGAAAAGTACCAAAAATTCAGACTAAGCTAATTTTGATATTAAAAATTCAAAAATGAAGTCTATTTTGAAAATAAAATTTATAAAATTTAAAAAAGTGGTTATTACTATTTATAACGGCTAGTTTGATTGGTCGTGGTGTGTTAAAACTCCAAATTGCGTACAATGCAAGCTAATGCATTATTCAAAGGGAAACGTACCATGGAAGCATGTGGTTTTACATTTTACTTATAAAAGTAACAATGTTTTTTATAAATTTAAAAATAAATCAATATGTATCTAAAATCGATACAGAAATTATGTTCCTAGTAACACTAGGAACATAATAACAGCCATATAAAACCAAAATCATTCCCATCAGTAATGTGAGGTGGTAGTCACCAGTGGAAAGATTATACAACCACACACCATTGGTAGCTTTCAGATCCACCTCTCCTCAAGAAATTTTCTAGAATCTACTTTGTTCTTTCATTTGAATACATATGTGATCCCCATAAGCTTTATCTAATACACAATGTGTAGAAATGGAAAGATTGCACTCGATAACGAACACACCTTTGGATTCCCCTTTCCTCTGGGTGTAGTTCCTCTTCTAGTGGCCTAACATGCCACATGCAAAGCATATTTTCTCTTTTTCATTACCCAACCTTTGGATCTTCTTCTTCTTGGTCGAGTACTTTGAACTACGGTTTTATTCTAACCGATATAATGGAAGGCTATACTGACTTAATATTTAATTGATGGATTTTATCCTTTATGCGTAAATTTCCACTTATTATCTTTTAAAATTCTTGTTAATATTAAGTAGGATATACTTAAGTGATTACCCATGCATAGATAATATTTACGCATAAGAAATTTTATTTTAGTTCCATCTTGTATCCTTGTTAGTTCATTAATTATGTGATCGCATCAAAAATCCATAATTAATAACCATAAAAATGACAAAAATAAATCAACGGTATGATCATGAGATTTACTATTGGTTAGTTTATCTATCGGTTGATAAACTAACCCTAACCTAGGGAAGAAACACATTGAACCATTTAAGGTTAGTGTTTACATCTTTCCACATGTCCACCTGTGTATCTCCTTGGATTGATTTCACCTCGGCTCCTAACTTGAACTGCCTCAACTAGCTTGGGTGCTTCATCCATTATATATGCTTTTAACTCGCATGTAGGTGAGGTGTAAAATGCATTTTACATAAAAATACCATGGTCATGTATGCCCTATATATTAATGAGAAGAAGGAACGTTTTCCAATAATTTTAATTTAATAAATAAATTAAAAGGCAACCAATCACATAAAAAGGTCTGGTCTAGCTCATGATCATCCACATAAATTCAATGAATTTCACATTAAATAATTAAATAATTCAATTATTTAATCATTCTTATAAAAATAAATTATACTCGAATTGATTAATCGATATATTTAATTAATCAATCCTTTTTATCTTAATCCTTTTTTGAAATTTCTTGAGATTCTTATCCATAAACGTGTACATAACTTGTACCTTATAGGAAACCGATGAATACCCTTCCAAAACTATACAGCATGTATTATAATTGTATAAACATTATTCATTGTGACATGTAGAATGCACATATAATTATAATTGTAAAAAAACTCATACATGATGTGCAGATCTTTGAACATTACACAGATGTTAATTAAACACACACACACACATAGATATATATATATATATATATATATCAACCACCTATCACTTGTTGTGTCCTAGATTTATTCCCACACAAAGGTACATGTCTCAATATTTACATAATATAATAGTAAACTTTTAAATCTGCGTAATCTGGAAACAGTACACGATGTGTAGATCCAACTACATGGTGTGTACCCTCCTCACCGTCCATCCTAAGTACACGCCTGGGGAAATGGAAAGTGAGTTGTACTTTGTAAATCATCAGAGTACATAGCATGTTTAATGGGCCACACACTGTGTAGACTCCATATTACATGGTCACCATCCAGGAAAGCCATGTATGGGATACATGACTTGATCCTAACCCGAAGGGACTACACACTATATCCAATGAGCCACAAAACATGTAGTTTGGATGACTATGCGTCAGTTTGTCCTATTCAACATGTGGTGTAAGAAATAACTACCACATGTGTCATTAATGCACATGTCTTGAGTAATTTCTGAATTAATCTAGGTACATTGAACATAACTACACAGTGTGTAATCCGAATTACACTGCATGTGTGGCAGATTACATGGCATGTAATTTCAAATACACATCATATAATATCGTGTTACCTGGAAAGAATCATCAGAACCTCCTAACGAGATCCTTGATGTTATTTTAATCCAAAAAATTTTATTTTTTTAGATCTACATGAAACAAAAAATGACGAATAGATCTCGAAATTTAAATTACAAGATTGATTAAACATGAATTGACAAACTAAATTATTAAATCTTAAATCATTAATGAATTATTTAAATAATTATAAATGAAAATATTACCCCTTTGATACAACTTGTAGGTTATGCGCGCAGTTGAAATGTAGGATGGATGTGTACCAAACATTGAAAATTTCCATGATTGATGATTAATCTGGGATCAATACAATGAAAAACACTTGTATCCATAGAATTGAATCAATGATAAAAGACAAAGGAGTGAACCTGGAACCGAGAATAGAGGATCATCATATATTGATTATAATTAATTTAATTTAATTAAATAATTACCTTTAAGGTGATTCTTTCTTTATTGATGCATTCGACCACGGGTTTGAGGTGAGAATTCGTTGTGATGTACAATCCAAGGATATAATTCCTCTAGAAACGATCCATGTGTGCTCCACGTATCTCTAAACGTCTTCGAAGGAGTCTCTAGGTGCTAGCATAGGATATCCTTGTGCCTATGATGTCCACATTCAATAACCTTGAGAATTGATTCTAAATCATTCTCCTAGATTCGGTGGAGGAGGATCTCTCTTGTTCTTGAGAGTGTTCTTGGAGTGGGAAGAGTTCTCTAGGCTCAAGAGATTTTCTCCATGGATGTTGTGAACACAACCATTGGTTATTCGTTGGTATGAACCCTTGGAAAATTAATGAATAATAACATAATGGAGATTTTATTTCATCAGGTAATAATAAATAATTATCACAAGTGTTGTTACTTTTTTTATTATTCCATGTAAAAATACATGTTAAATAATAACATATATGCTATTATTTCTATGACATGTGCTTAACATGCATGTTATATTTAAATATTATTTAACTAAATAATATTTAATATTTTTTCTCCCCAGACTCATAACTTGGTCTTCCAATCCTCCTCAATATTTATCAAGCCTTGAATAATGACTATTTATTTATTAAATAAATATAACTGCATTATTCACTGATAAATAAATATTTCATCCACAATATATTCTCTCAAATAACTAGCGATGAAATTAATGTGATCAGGAACTCTTGAATAATTATTAAACCACAACCATGAATAATATTTATTTAACTTGTTAAATAATAAATTATTTAATTAAAATACTGGGTACACTTAGTGTGTGACCCTCTATACCTCTTTCTTGTTGGAATTAGGCGGTCTTGCTTAAAGTCCAAGATTACTATCTGGCAATGGGTTAATCTGCACAATAAAAAGAAGTTGATGTCACAGTGAAATTTCACCTCATATGAACACTTAGTGTGTAATATAATAACTTTTCCCTAATATCTCTAATCAAGCAGGTTGAATTCAAGTGTCATCAACCCATGTGCTCAATTTCTCATTCTTTGACTTCCAGGAATTGAAATTTCTTAAAGAACACCATGGCCATGGATTTAGTTAGGTTTATGATTTCCATAAAAGGGGCTAAGATATCTACTTCTCTTGAAGTAAAAAACCATTCTTGCATTATTCATTAATGTAGTTTTACTTATGATGCACCCAACATATCCTACCTCGCTGTGGACATCTATCTTCATGGTTTTCATCAATACATATAAGTGTGTGATTTATAATACCCATTAATAATAATCTTAAAGTATAAGGACAAATACACATGTCCACAGATAGAAACATCCAATGACACTTATGAATGTGGATTTCCTACTGGAGGGTCTTGTTATCATAATATCCTCCTGGATATTACCAAGGGTGCGCACCATGAGAAGGTGGCTAAACTATTAATGAGTCCCCACCCCTGATAGCATGTATCATTTGTTTCCCTTAAAAGGATATCATTCGTCCATAGAACATATATTCAAGAATATTTTCATGGAACTTCCAGGTTCACATCATAGCAGTGGTCCAACATGACCTTTTAGAGTGACAGCTATTCTTAGGACATTATCACATACTATGCCACACATGAGAAAACTCATGATGTGATAAAGAGTTTATTAATATTCATTCAATGAATATAGGTTTATATTAATGTGAAAAGAAGTTGATTTCACAGGCACCAACTCCAACACAACATCATATTGATGAAAAAAACAACAACACAACATCACAATTATGGATAAAATTATCAAGGTATGAAGTTGGGGTATAAAATTTGAGGTTGGTTAGAATCAACTTAACCAACCTATTAACCCTATTATTTCAATGTTCATTAGTTATCTGGGGGTCAAAACAAGGCTGAATGTGTTGATTAATATTTATTCATGGAACCATTCTTAACCTGTAACTAAGGAAATCCTTTGGAAGTATATAATAGTAATATTATGATATACTTCGTTTATTTTAAAGAAAAATTATATAATAAAATTTTGATTTAATTTTCATTATTCCTAATATATTTTATTTGTTTCAGAATATTTTCATAATAATTTTTTCTTAATGGAAATTGGAAAATCCCATAAAGGCTTCTGAAATCTTCTTATGAAGGTACATCTAAGGTATGTTGAGGGAAAAGTAAATCCCCCCACTAGTTAGGTATGAACACATTATAAATTAAGAAACATGGACTACTTTCATCAATCTTCACAATGATAAATCATATCAGGTTAATTTTAGTCGATAATATATTATTTACCATTATTTATTTTATCCAAATTGATTAAAAACTATTAATTTATGAAATATTAAATGAGTACTATAAATAAAGAACATTCATCAAAACCAATGTACCCCTATCGCAAATAAAGGATGGGGTGCACATTATTAGAGAAGAAATTGGTATGTATTTTAATTCAACAATAAAAGTTTAATTATGTGATATGAAAAAAACATATGTTTATTTGTTTATATGCAGATTAATGAATCAAAATATGATTCCACTTCCATCCCACATCATGTGCTATAGAAAGAGGTTCGTGTAAATAAGGAGGGTAAACTAGTTAACGAAAAAAAAAATAGAATGAGAAACATTTTTAAGTATTAAATCATTATAATTCATTAGTATATATAACAATATTACATAAAAATAACTATTTATGTTCATATTTGTTTATATGGTTTAGATACAAGAATCGATAGTGACCATAACAGAAGAAAAAGCTACTTTCAGTAGCTTTGAACTGGAAAGAACAATATAGACACATTAGAGGATTAGGTTTTAGAGTCTCTCCGCCAATATATTTTTAGAATATAAAACCACATGAAGATACATATAATATGGTGAGATGATTACAAACACAAATAGACTCATTGTAAGATATTATTGTTCGGTCTAGTTTGGAAGACCAATGTATGAGAAAAGATCACAGTGAATCAATGGTGGAACAAATATCCACACATAAACCGAATGATCCATTTATCTTTTAGGATAGTCATTCCCCCCAACCATATACCTTACCAAAGGTAATTAATTTTTTCATTAATCTTTCTCATAAATGTGAATCAAACAACTTATGATAACTTTATATTATCTAAATTTGATAGGTGACATTTGTATGTGATTTGTATCTATCAACACCCACGCACCACATTATTGTAATGGGTATGGTGTATAACATCCCAAGAGATAATATGCACCATAAATTCCTCCCAAAATATCATATGATAGTGGTGATTGAGGATGATCATGAGATGACTACTAAGTTTCCCATTTCGCTTTATGATCTAGATATTACAAGAGTCAATGATGCTATTGGAGATTTCATAGCATGGTCTTATAATCTTATAAAGATACATGAGGTATTTCTTTAATAAAATCATATGAAAAGCCTATAATGGTTTGTGATAAAAGGTATGAAGTGAGGTATGATATTATACATGGATAAATCGGTGGGGAAATAGAAGGTTGGATCAAGAAAATCTAGTGAATTGAACAAGAAATAAAAACAACATTTTGAGAGTATCTTCTCCCCACCAGTTCCATAGGAACATTTATTATCATTACAGCTTCATAAAAAGACAACATTTGAAGATGAAAATTTTTCTTTGGTTCCATATGAAAAATAAAAATATGGATCTTCCATGACAAATGTAATTGATCTCAAGACAATGAATGAGATTCTCAATCATGAATAGTTGTGTGCCTCAGTTGTGAAAAAATACATAAGGTATATTTTCATAATATGTCTATCCAAATAGTGAGATAATATGTTTATTATAGTTAAGGTATATTAATTATTTGTTTTATGTTTTTTAGGAAGTGCTGGACGCATATCCCAATCAATATGGATACCCAAAATATTTATTTTATGGATCAAATGCATGAATATCCAACCAAATGACCACACATGATGTGTATTGGGATAAAATGTAATCAAAATTTAATATATAAACTTAAAATTATATGTTTAAATCTGTTTTTTAACAAGAATTTTATTATGATAGGGTGGTCTCTAAATATTGGCTAAATCATGGAATGATTTCAGTGTTTAAAGAGATAAATCCTATGGATTACTACAAATGTAAAACTTAGAGTATATATAGAAATATTTAACTATAAAACAATTTGAAAAAAAATTACTTATTTTGTATAGTGTTTCTGTAGTGTTTGAATCAAAATGATGAAATAAATTATGGAAATTATTTTTTCAAATTCATGAGAGAGATCATAAAGCCTTAAAAGACCATTATCTCCCAACAGGTAATTTTTTAAGGTAATTAAAATTTCATTAAATATATTTCAAAATCATTTGGTTTCTTATATTTTGTTAGTACTATAAATATTATCGATAACCTTCATACTCAAAATAAGAAATAAATTTGTTTAGAGGTGAGTGGGATGCATACATATTGATAGAATGTATGATGATAACAAATTTAGGTGATTACCATCTTTGTTTGTGATCTAGTACTGGTTATATTCTTAGAAATATATTTGGGGTGTGAAACATTAGTGTCAAAATTCTTATATATTATTTTTGATCTATTTCACAATGAGTATTATTTTGGAAGAAATCAATTTTTTTAGAAGCATTGAAATACAAACAAAAAAATTATTGGAAAATGGAGGAGGTGGAGGTAGAAGCAGAGGAGGAGGTAGAGGAAGAAGTGGTGGCAGAGGCAGATTCAGAGTCTAAGACTAAGGTGGATGAGGAGGTAAAGGTGGTGATTGAGGTGGAGGAGGAGACAAAGCACTGTTTTGCAAGCAATAAAATTGTTTTCTAATGGAGTAGAATAAGGATCATATGAATATTGTGTATGATTTTTTTTGAAAAGTGTGAAAACACATGTCACTTAAGATAATAGCGTTTGTGAAATTTTTTTAGGTGGATTATTGAAAAATTGTTTTCACCATTTGTTTAAGTAATTGTATACTAGAATTTAAGGGGAGGAATTTTTTTAGAAACAAAACAAAAAACCACTTATTTTTTTAAAATTATTATCATATTATACAATTTATGTTAGAAAATTCCATGTAATATCAAATATTACTGATGTGTGAAATCAACACCTCACCAAGAAAAAACATAACAAAAACAACAAAAATATGCAGTTGTTGGCCCATTACTTCTCTAAACTGCAAAGAACGGGTCTTAGTAGTAGATCCAATAGTCACTTGAGATTTATAACACACCAATACAATAATAAAACTATATATAATCCACCTTAATTGTTTGAATATATATTTTTGTAATCAAACACCAAATACATTAGGTATATGTGAGAACTATTAGAGGAAAACCAGCACTGAGAGATCATGGTCATCGAGGTGGATTGGTGTCAAAGGAAACATGACATCAAATGAAAATAATCCACATTATAAAGAAACACCTAAAAATGAAAAACCTACTTCAAATTAATTCTTGAAGAAACAAAAATTAAAATGAACTGCCCTTTGAAAAAGAAACTAGTAACTTGATCCAAAACCTGAAAAAATAAAAAAAAATAAAAAATTGCATCGACTGAATCCTAAAATTTTTAGAAAAATATTAATATAGTGGTTTCACTTTGGTGGTTGGTAAAATTATTTGGGATATTCTATCATCAATTAAATTCATGATATAATATCACAAATTCTTGTGAAATCTATAAAAGGAACATTAATTATGCATCTA
The DNA here is from genome assembly GCA_963277665.1 of Viscum album. Taxonomy (NCBI): domain Eukaryota; kingdom Viridiplantae; phylum Streptophyta; class Magnoliopsida; order Santalales; family Viscaceae; genus Viscum; species Viscum album. The sequence goes on along the minus strand of OY728141.1, from coordinate 1,581,244,380 downwards.
CACATTAATTATGTAAAACGATCCATGTTCACAAGATCATTAATAAAAAACTCATCATATTTCTCAATAAACAATTTATAAGAATATGGATATTTACATTTTTATGAACAAATAATTACTATGCTATGTTATAGTTTATCATCACCAAGAAAACACATTCATCTTTCCTTGAAATTGTCATTAATTTTAATAAAAAATATAACTTTTATACTCAAAAATGAGAAAACGCATTCTGATTATTTTTTTACTTTAGTAAAACGATCCATAAGTCATCTGTGACATGTAGGAATCATCAAAACCTCAATTTGATACATGATTTTCCCGATATGACTCAAATTTTGTGTTATTAGTTTAAAATTGACATTTTAATAAAAAAAAGTGTCACTCAATTAAAACTGAGAAAACATACTCATATTTTCTTGATAAATGAGGGAAATGATTTATAATTCATTTATGATGTTTAGTAATTAGTCTCACATAAACCCCATACATTATGCAACCATTACAACTCAAAGGGAATGCATCCAAATTAAAATGATATTTTAGTAAAAAAACACAAATGGCATACCCAAAATTGAGGAAATATATTTGGTTTATCATTATACTTTAAGGAAACAATTCAATTGTCATTTGGGATGTGTTCGAATCAACCTCACCTCAATCCAATTCATATTGTGAATGATATGAATCCAAGTTCATCTTTTTATTCAAAATTGACATTAATTTTAGTAAGAAAGATAAATCAAATAATAAAAATGAGAAAACTCATTCATATTTTTTGGGTACTTTATTACAATGTTCCATAAGTCATTTTTGATATGTAGGAATCAGCCACACCGCTATCTGATACACAATGTTCTTAATATGACTCAAAGGTTATTTTATTACTTTTAAATCGAAATTTTAATACAAAAAAATTATCAATCACTAAAAACTAAGAAAGTGCACTCGGATTTTCTTAGAAATTTAGTAAAAAAATTCATAATTTATTTCTGATGTGTAGGAATTGGTATCACTTAAAACCTACAAATGATGTGATCAGTATGAGTCAAAGTGCGTGTATCCAATTTAAAATGACATTATAGTAAAAAAGATAAGTTTCATTCTCAAAACTAATAAAACATATTAATATTATTTTTATACTTTAGTAAAATCATCCATAATTCATTTGTGGAATTTAGGAATTAGTTTCACATCAATATGACACCCAGTGTGACCGGTATGACTCTGAGTGAGTCTTTTTTTCAAAATTGACATTAATTTTTGTAAAAAAGGCAACTGACATACTCAAAATCGAGAAAACACAATCATATTAGTTTACTACTTTAGATAAATTTTCCATAAGTCATTTTTTATGTGTAGGCATCATCCAAACTTCAATATGGTATAAGATGTACCTGGTATGACTCAAAGTGTACATTTATAGTTTAAAATAAATATTTTAATAAAAAAAGTGTTACTCACTTAAAATGGAGAAAACACAATCAGATTTTATTTATAATTTTGGTAAATAATTTATAAATCATTTTTTATGTATAGGAATCATTCTCACATCAAATCCACGCACGATGCGACCTATATGACTCAAAGTGTGTGTTTCCAGTTTAAACTGACATTTTAGTAAACAACACAAGTTCCATACTTGAAACTAAGGAAATGCATTTTATTATTTTGATACTTTAGTAAAATGATCCATAAGTAATCTGTAATGTGTATCAATCAATCACACTTCAATCTGACACATGGTGTGACTGAAATTACTCCAAGTGGGTCTTTTTCGTTAGAATTGACATTAATTTTAGTAAAAAAGACAGCTAACATACTCAAAACTGAGAAAATACATTTTGATTTTTTTTTTACTTTATTAAAATGATCCATAAGTCATTTTTGGCATCTATAAGTCTTCAACGCCTCAATATTATACACGATGTACCTAGTATGACTCAAAGTGTATGTTATCAGTTTAAAATTGACATTTTAATTCAAAAAAGTTTTACTCACTGAAAAATAATAAAACACACATGGATTGTCTTGATAATTTGAGGAAATTATTTATAATTCATTTTGGACACATAAAAAAATCAAACCCACACACAATGTGACATGTATGACTCAAAATCCGTGTTTCTAGTTTAAAATTACATTTTAGTGAAAAAAAAGTGGGGTACTCAAGACCAAGGAAACATATTTGGATTGTTTTTATAATTTAGGATAACGTTCTATAAGTAATTTTGGATGTGTAAGAATCATCTTCACCTCAATCCAATTCATGGTGTGACTGGTATGATTCAAAGTGTGTCTTTTTATTAAAAGTTGACATTATTTTTAGTAAAAAGGACAAATGAACTACTAAAAACTGATGAAATGCATTCAGTTATTTTGGTAATTTATAAAAATGATCCATAAGTAATTTTTTATGTGTAGGAATCAACCAAACCTCAATTTGATACATGATGTGCCTAGTATGACTTAAAGTGTCCATTATTAGTTTAAAATTAATATTTTAATGCAAAAAAGTGTCACTCATTGAAAACTAATCAGACTCACTCAGATTGTCTTGAAAATTTAGAAAAAATATTCATAATTCATATTTTACGTGTAGGAATCAGTCTCATGTCAAACCCACACATGATGCAACTTGTATGACTCAAAGTGCGTGTTTCCAATTTCAAATGAAATTTTAGTAAAAAACACAAGTGACATACTCAAAACCAAGGAAACTCATTCATATTGTTTTTATACTTTAGTAAAATGATACATAAGTCATTTGGGATTTTTCAGAATCAGTTGTACCTCCATCTAATGCATGGTGTGACCAATATAACTCCAATTATGTCTTTTCAATATATAAGTGTCATTTTAGATTAAAACACCCAACACATCGCTAAAACTGAGCAAACGAGCCTAGATTGTTTTATAATAATTTTATCTGCTGTTACATAATTAATTTTACTTATCATTTTTTATTTTATACTTATTTAATTATTTTTCATAGATATAATTTCTGAAGATGAACATTAAATGGCATGTGATGTGAAAAAATCACCTACAACTCCATCTGATACACAGTGTTCTTGATATGACTCGAAGTTTAGTTTAAAATTAACACTTTATAATTAATTTATCTCTTTATATTATTACTAATATAAGAATAATTTTATTGTATAAGTGTGTTCTTTTTCTCAAGAAGGGTGGCTCGTTATTTTATATAGGTGTGTTATTTTTCTCTATAATAGTGTTTTTTTCTTGTATTTGTGTTGAAAATTTTATTTCATGTAAATTTTATATTTTTATCAAGATTTCCTAATTTCTAGTTCTATTTATAGTGTCATTTCTAGTTTTTTAGTGTGTTGTCACAACACACTGCACTATGCCCTATTTCTGGTGCTACAATGTGCAGTAACATCACACTATAGTATTCCCCTTTATCATTGCATTTATTAGGAATGATAAAGGTTCAATTTAGTAGCACTAAATAAATTCGCTAATAAATGGTATCTTTGATCAACACTTTTAAAAGCACTGATAAAGGGGTACTTTGTTAGCACTTTTTTTAACATTGATAAATAACCCCTTTATCAATGGTTTTCTAGTAGTGATAAAAACATATGCCTTTTAACCACGCTATGGTAGTTAGTACATTTTTAGCACTAATAAAGGACTATTCTAGAACTATTAAAGGCCTATTTTTTAGTAGTGATTCAAAAGTACAAAGAAACATAACTCCCTTTGATTTAACTTGGTGAGTGGATTAGCTATCCATGATAAATACTTCTCAAATCACTGATAATATCCATCCAATCCAAGAAAAATATGGATATCAATCATAGTGGTTATTCTAGGACAATGCTCAATAACTTTCTTCTTTTATGGATCCACTGATATACCCTTGCTTTGGATTATATGGCCCAAAAATAAAACTTTCTATATCCAAAATTCACACTTGGTAAATTTTAGAATACAACTTATACTTTCTTAGGGTCTTTATTAAAATCCTCAAGTGATCTTCATACTCTTCCTTTATCTTGAAATATATAATAATATCATCTATAAATACTACCACAAACTAATTAAAGTAATCTATAATGACTATATTCTTTATATCCATGAAGATAGTGGATTAATTAGCAAGTCAAAATAGAATTACTATAAATTCATCATATCCATACCTCAAAAAGAAAGCTATCTTGGGTATGTATTCACTTTTTATCCCCATGTAAGAGTATAAAAAATGAAGATCAATCAGGTAAAAATATTGAGCTCCTCATAATTGATCAAACAAATAATCAATATTGGTAAAACGATACTTATTCTTGATCATTATCTTTTTAATTTTTTGATAATTAATATAGTGTTGCACTAATCAATATTTCTACTTGAAAAAAAGAAAATCCACACCCCATAGTGATTCACTTTTTCGAATGAGTCTCTTATTAAGATTATTCTAGAGTTTCTTCTTCAATTCTTGTAACTCAATCAGGTATATTCTATATAGAGTCTTTGAAATAGCTGTATCATTAAGTATGAATTCTGCTGAAAACTCTAATTTTTGATTTAGAGGAAGACTAGAAAACTCCTGTATAAAAAAAATAAAACAAACTATTTTACAATAGTAATATCTTTGATGTTATGCTTCTCCCAAACCATTTTAGATAAAAACTCACATTGAATAGAAATTAAGACCCATGCAATGGAAGTAATTTCCATTATAACTTCATATTTATCCTTGCACTGATAGAAGAAAATAGGTTGGTTCAGAATATAAAATATGACTTACTATCCTCAGAAATTGTTATGGTATTTATATAAATAAATATATTCAATTCCCATAATCATACAAATTTGAACTAGATGGAGAATAAAAAGATTTTTGAGGAGAATATTTCAACAAACATCAATCAGAGAGGAATAATATACTTAATATGCGATCATCAACCCATTAGGATTATTTCCTAATAATATAATATATAATACCCGCGGGGGATGGGTGAGTTGGTTCAAGGTGGTGGCATCCCGTCGTCGAGGTTCCGGGTTCAAGTCCTCGCAAAGGCAACGTGCACCATATGCCAGTGATCCTGTCATCCCCTCGACTCCGCGGGAACTGGCTCAAGCCCAAGGTTGGCCACCTTGGTCCTAGCTGGGGACATCCGACAGGGGGTGGGGTAAGGCCGCCTCAATACCCCCTAAACCGACCAACACGTTTGCCCGCGGGGGCTGGGTGATTTGGTTCAAGGCGATGGCGTCCCATCGTTGAGGTTCTAGGTTCGAGTCCTCACAAAGGCAACGCGCACCATACACCAGCAATCCTCTCGTCCCCTCGAATCTGTGGGAACTGACCCAAACCCAAGGTTGGCCACCTTGGGCCTAGCTGGGGACGTTTGACAGGGGGTGGGGTAAGGCCGCCTCAATACCCTCTAAACCGACAACACGTTTGCCCGCGGGGGCTGGGTGAGTTGGTTCAAGGTGGTGGTGTCCCATCGTTGAGGTTCCGGGTTCAAGTCCTCACAAAGGCAATGTGCATCATACGCCAGCGATCCTCTCATCCCCTTGACTCCATGGGAACTGGACCAAACCCAAGTTTGGCCACCTTGGGCCTAGCTGGGGACGTGCGAGAGGGGGTGGGGTAAGGCCACCTCAATACCCTCTAAACCGATAACATGTTTGCCCGCGGGGGCTGGGTGAGTTGGTTCAAGGTAGTGGCGTCCCGTCATTGAGGTTCCGGGTTTGAGTCCTCACAAAGGCAATGTGCACCATACGCCAGCGATCCTCTCATCCCCTCGGCTCCATGGGAACTGGGCCAAGCCCAAGGTTGGCCACCTTGGGCCTAGCTGGGGATGTTTGATAGGGGGTGGGGTAAGGCCGCCTCAATATCCCCTAAACTGACCAACACGTTTTCCCGCGGGGGCTGGGTGAGTTGGTTCAAGGCAGTGGCATCCCATCATCGAGGTTCCGGGTTTTATTCCTCACAATGGCAACGTGAACCATATGCCAGCGATCCTCTTGTCCCCTCGACTCTGTGGGAACTGGCCCAAGCCCAAGGTTGGCTACCTTGGGCCTAGCTGGGGATGTGCGACAGGGGGTGGGGTAAGGCTGCCTCAATACCCCATAAACTGACCAACACATTTGCCCGTGGGGGCTGGGTGAGTTAGTTCAAGGCAGTGGCGTTCTGTCGTTGAGGTTCTGGGTTCGAGTCCTCACAAAGGCAACGTGCACCATACGCTAGCGATCCTCTCGTCCCGTCGACTCCGTGGGAACTGGCCCAAACCCAAGGTTGGCCACCTTGGGCCTAGCTGGGGACGTGAGATAGGGGGTGGGGTAATGCCGCCTCAACACCCTCTAAACCGACAACACATTTTAGAAACATGGAATTTCGGGTAGCGGGAGCCTCCTCCCTCGATGATGGATTCTAGGGGTTGTCCATGGTCATTCCTCATTACCTCGGCTTCAACCTCCTTCCTCCCAGTGGCACAATGTCGGTGGCTTTTCCGATTCGTGATCCACGACATCTGGTTGATTCCTGCAACCCCACAAATGCACTGAAGACCGGCGTCCCGTCATTTCCTCATTCGGTTTCAGATCTAACAAACAAATATGATCATTCGATGCATGATCCATGGCATTTCAAGAATACCCACAACCCTATGGACGCGTTGAATACTCACGTCTCAGCCTGTCCTCGGTTGGTTTCAGATCTTCCAGATCGATCTGAAGATTTGCAACGTTCGACTGCAGATCTCTTTGTGAGATCTGAGGATGCGCTGCATAGGGTTGCTGAGAGTGTGATTCTAAACCGTGGTGAGTTGCGGATGCCATATTCTCTGAAGGAGAGTTCATTGATGTGGGATTCTAGGGTGCATCCAACCGGTGGTAATAAGTTTCCATCTAAATCTTATGCTGCTTCTTTACAGAATAAAATTTTAGGGCCGAATCAGGATGGATTTTTTTCTTTCGGTATGTTCAAGGACTCATGCCCTGGTCGAATCCTTCGTAAGGGTCCAGCAGCTCATGTTGAAGCTAACCCTGCAGCCCTCACTGATAGAATGGAAGTTGGGGAAAATTCATTTATTGAATGAATTGTTTTTCCTAAAGGTGAAAAACCTTGGAAGCTTGATGATTTGATTCGCAGAACCTCGATCTTAAGGGGCTTCTATAACTGGAAATGCTTCTGTCTTGGCTGTGGTTTTTTTCATTGCTCATTTCATTGAAATGATTTGAAGCTTCATGCATGAAGATTTGGGACTCTGTTGTTGAAACCTGTTTGGATTCATTTACATGAATGGTCTTTGGACTTTAATGTTTTGCGTGCAAGAAATGCATTTTCTCAGGTCTGGGTTCGTCTTCATGGTCTCAACTGGGTCTTCTGGCATCCAAGGATTTTGTATGATATTGGCACAACAATTGGAACTCCTATTCATCTTGACAAGGAGACTTAATATGTTCGGTTTGGTCACTTTTCCAGGATGTTGGTGGAGGTTGATCTATGTTCTATCTTAATTGACAAGGTAACTCTTTCTACTCCTTCTGAAAAAATTCATATTGATGTTGAGTATGAAAAACAACCTCTTTTTTCAATTAATCTATGGCTGTTGGACATGCTCTGGAGTTGTGTCAGAAGCATGTTTCATGTCAGGAATGTGGGGTGATGGGTCATCCCACAAATCTTTGCCGAAAGAAGTTAAAGAAGAATGATGCAGCTTTGTCAAAGCCCGTCGTTCTTGATGGTGATGCACTAAAGGAGCCAACTTCCATTATGGATGATGTGAGGAATTCTGGGAAATCTGATTCTCATGTATCTAAAGGCAAGAGATTGGTGGTAGATGTATCTCCAGAGAAAACTCATAGTGTCCCCACAGACCCTCGGGATGATTTGGCTAAAGAGGTCTCTTTAGATAGGGAAATCTCTGCACGGTCTTCAGGATTGATGATCCAGGATCAATCTCAGGTTGATTTCTCTAATCAGGTTGATTCACACAACATCATGTTGATTGTCACAAGGAAACTCAGAAGAAGCAGCATGTTGATTGTTACCAGGAAACTCAGAAGCAGCAGGATGTTGATTGTCACCAGGAAATTCAAAAGCTCTTTCAATCTTCTGATTTATCTGTGAAATGAGGAAACGTTTCTGATGATGAAAGGGGAATTGGTACCCCTTATAAGGCTTCTGGAAGTAGTGGGACTACTTCTTTTAAAGAAGTAGTCTTGAGTGCCAAGGAAAAGATGACTCATAGGGAGGGCTTCACCGTTGTTCCTTCAAAGTGGCGACCACGCAAGGATTATTCCAACCTTCCTAGGAACGTGTCTACAAGATAAACTTTAAAGATTTCTAGGAAGGTGGAAATGGACCTTCTTAAGATTTTCAATCAGGATAATTCTCAATCTGAATGGGAGCCTGCTAGTGACTCTGATTATGGTAATGATTTGTCATACTATGATATTTAGACCTGGTGTTTGGTGGATGAGTACTTCTTTTGTTTGTTTGATCTCGTCTGTCTTATCTGTACTTTTTATTTCCTTTTAATAAATGGTCAGAAGCTTTTCTTCTGGCTCAACTTTCCGGTTAATATCTAATCATTTAGGTGGTAATGTGATACCCTTAAAAAATTCATCAAATATAAAAAAGTGGGTAGAACCATAATCAAATAAGATATTAGCAGTTATATAATTGATGATAAGTGTACCTTTCACTACTTCATTATCATACCCCGCATTGGTAATAGTGACCACATGAGAGTTACCTTTGTCTATGAGATTAAGAGATTTTTGGCATTGATCATCATTATTAACTTCCATATCCAGTCATTGGTTGGTGTGATTTCCACAATCCTTGTAGTTATAGAATTAGAGTGTGGGTGGTGAACTCTATATAGATATCTCTCAATTTGAATCATTAGTTAAATTCTTCTCATTACGCTAGCATTCAATTTCCTAAGGGAATTATTTTCCACACTTAAAAACACTTATCAGACCCCTTAATTTCCTCCATGCTTTTTTCCACACTTCTAGCATAAACTAAACCTCATAATCTTCCCTCCGTCATTTTTCTTACAATAATTTCTTTTTAATTTCATCTTTATTTTATTATCAAACCCATGATATTGATGGGTGAAACTAACCTTTATTTCCACCTTAACAGAACATAAAACAATTTCTTCATAGCTACTGAAGTCTCTTATGGATAATACCCATTAGATACTTGGTTTTAAGACACTAGATAATCCATCAATAATACTTTATGATTAAAATATAATAAAAAATCTATACCATGTAAGTATTATAAAAGTTTTCTCATAAGTACTAATGGATTCATCAACATTATACTTTAGATCAAGGAATTCCTTCTACATTTTCATACGAAGAATACTGAGAATGTATTTATTGAAAAAAAGGATCATAAAATCAACCCACTCATTAGATTGAATTTCTTATCATTTCCTAGTATTATTGATAAGATCTAACCATTGATTCATGTCACCTTCCAGATGATATATATCTATGATAACCTATTTATTTTCTAAGAACTATAGAATGGAAAATATATTTTTAATGGTACAAATCCATTTTTCATCAATTAGTGGATTAGAAGACCCACTAAGAGAATTTGGAAGTTACCTCATGAAAGAATAAACAATATTTTGTTCCCTCCATTTCTTATTTGGAATCTCATCATGATTTTTGGATTGATAAAGTTTCATAATCATAGTAATAAGATTATTCATACTGACTCTTATAACATTCAGTTTCTAATGAGGAAATCCATTTAATTTTCCATCATAATAATCATCAGTATGATTCATTATGTTTCCATCCACTGAATGAAACCAAAAATCATATTATGAGTAATAATATTCATAGTGGAAAATCATAAAATCATGAAAATAATTTATAATATGTCTAAATCTTGCCACTTTCTTTTCAATCTAAGACACCTTAGGTTTAACATTGGTTATCCTTAGTTATTATCTATTTAAATCCTTCATAATGGATCAAAAATAAAATTTTAATTAACTCGATCATATCCCCTAGGAGTATCAAATCATGTGCGTAGTAAGGGATTATTCACTATGCACCAAAATGATGGTCGAGATATACTCGACCAAATTTTTTTGGGGTTATTACCCCTAGATGAATCTGTGTCAAAACCACTTACACCTGTAGTACCTATATAGGGATGAATTTTCCTAGTAAAAAAACTCCTTTATTTACCATAGAATAGGATATTATCCTATAATTAGGCTTATCCTATGGGGGTTTACTACATTATTTTCATCTAAGTTTCCAAAAATGACCGAATCTTTCTGAAATACCAACTATAGAAAACGAAACTTTACATACATAAATACTACATATTATAATAATAATAATAATCATTATATATCAATATAATCCATTCCAGAAACATAAAGTTTTATTTACTTTAGAAACTTGGATATATAAACCAATGGTATATAAAATACCCACAACATTTTCTATTAATTTATTTACAATGACCCCATTCTTATACATATCATACTTAAAACCTATATTTATAACCTAGTAAAGAAAAAATAATAAAGGGTGAGTATAGACGCCCAGTAAAGGTAAACATAAGAGATATAAATTATTGATCATAAGTGAGCATAAGGTAAATCAAAAGGCTATGATAATTTGATCATGAATTATAATAATCATGCCTAGTTAGTCAATGATATTTCATCATGAAACATGGTGTATGGTTGTAACAACCCGAGAAAACCATGTTTTGTTTGACAAGTTTTCTTTTTAATGTCACCCGTTAAGTGAACCAACAAACAACTAATAAGGTAGTAATAAAATGCATCAAATGGATGAAAATTCCTTTTATTCAAATAAGTAACATCTTGGCTACAACATCCACTGACTGAAAAAGAAGATAAACTAACCGAAAATCCCAACTAAGAACCCAATTACAATAATGGGGAGACCGCTTAAAACCACTAAGAGCCCAAGAATGTGGTAGGGGTTTCGAGCGTCCATCATAATGAACATGAGGATGGTCGAAGCAACTGAAACCGTTCTGAGCACCAAGGGAATCATACGAACCATCTTTCCTTTTCTCCTTCAGTCGCTTGGAGTAAGTGACACCCTGAGACCTGACCCTTTTATAAGCACCCTAATCTGACCGCTGAACCCTAAACAGCAATAAATTTGACCGTTGGTTCCTCATATCCCCTATGTTTTGTTTTGACCGTTGGAAATAAAATGGTTTACCCCAAAAGGTTCAGGATACTAATTTTGTAAATTTTCTTTAATGTTTAAAAGTGACATAAATGATAATTTAATCAATTTATGTCTTGTTTTCCCAAAAATGCGAATTATGTTTTATGAAAAATTGATATTATTATTCACTAAACTTATTTTCTTGATTTGATCAATAAAAATTTTATGTTGTAATTATATTAAAGCTAATGGGTTTTTATTTTGTCTAAAAATGTATTAACCCTTGAGTTATATATATATACTTATTGCATCAAACCTTAAATTAGATATATTATTTCTTTTATAATTTGACCTTTATTAACTATTTTGGAAACTACCGTCAAATTATAGTTTCTTTTACTTATGTGTTTCATGGTGATGATATTTATATCAACGCACTTTTAAGTATGATTAAATGTAGTTACATTAAATAATAATCTTTAATTAAGAAAAATTAAGGTAGTTAACTAATAAAGGAAATTAAACATATATTTATATATATATGTGTTATGTTTTGGTTACCCAATGTTTTAATCTCTGATCATCATAATGTAATATTGAATAATTAGGAAATATAGTTTAATAATAATAATGATAATATAATAAAAATTATTGGTATTTTTTAAAATAGAATATATATATACATATGTTTATATAATAACAAGTTTTGATTAAATCAATATTTAATTTTTATTGATCAATGATTTTTATTAAAATAATAAAGGTCACTTTAATAATTGATTTTTTTTTTAAAAAAAACAATGCTGTAATAAATTAATAAAAAAGGGTAAAACTTTTTTTTAAAAGAACTGTAGGAACCGCGTTTTTAAACCCGCGGTGAACCCAGGCCGTCTGATCCTCTCCCCTTGATCGCGGCCATTGATTCATTTAATGCCACGCCAATTCTGGGCCGGCCGATCTATCTCCTTTTAATTCTAACCGTCTGTTGTTTCTCACATTCTCTTCCCCGCGGCTTCTTCTTCCACCGGCGCCTCTCTTCTCCTGCCTCGCTTCGTCAAAACCAGTAGGGTTAGGCCCCGTTTTTCTTCGTCTAGGCCGGTGAGTAGCCCGACTGTCTCCTCCTTTCCTCAAGTCGACACCGACCCCTCGCCTCGGATACCTCAGACTGACGACTATAGAGTCTTATTCTTCTTTTTTTTTTAAAAACCCCAAGTTGCACCGAAGCAGGGTGTTGTGCACCGAGCTTCTTGATCTCTCCAACCACCAGACGTCGTCGCTGCTTTGTTTCTCCTTCTCTTCTTCGAGCTAGGTAAGGGTCGGACTCTTTTTTTTTATGTTTTTATTAAGCTTCAGTTTCATATCTATAAATATATACATGTTATATATATACGTGTATATCTTCTGTATTTTACACCTTCAGTTCCTCTTGCCTCAGCTACTTTCCATCTCCGAGCAAGGTAAGAAACATGTTTTATTTTTGGTGTGGTACGGTTTGGTCAAGTTTCGGTTTATATAAATGTATAAATATACATATACATGTTATACATATTTATGGTGTGTGTGAAACCGGTGTAAACCTAGACCATGGGATCCCTCTCTGCTTAAAGAACCGGTTAGGAGTAAGGGGGAAGAACCTCTTCATTGTTTCCTACAATTTTTATAAGTTTTATATAGTTATATACACTTGTTGTATAATTATGTATAAAAACATACAAGAACATATAAACCTGTTTTACCTATTCCTAGAACCGATCTTGATAACCTCTTTGTGAAACCATAAAATTTGGGGTAAAGGTTCGAAGGATCTGTTTTATTTGGGTGCGGGTTCTTGCATTTTACACCTTGTGCTTATATATGTGTATATATATATACTTTTATATACACATATGTATAAGATTATATACACAAGTATACAACCTTTTCTCAATTTTTATAACCCTGATTTTTCCTTTCACCTATAAAAAAATAGATATTTTGAGTAATTGAATGAATAGGTAAAATTATGCAAGTGAATGAAGTATATTGATATATATATATATATATGTGATTATATCAATGTGTATTTACATTAATATGAACATGGTTCCCTTATTTTGTAATTTATTACAATATAGCATGATGATCAAAATTTTAATTATCACATGTTATATGTACGCTGAAGTTTATGGGTTGGTGTGATTTCAAAACTATTCTTGCAATTGAGAATTTTCATTTATCACTGCTCTTGATAATTCATGATTTTTGCTTTGTGAAAATGGTTAGTATGGACTCCTTAAACTTTTACAAGTGCATTAATGTATTCATAGGTATGTACTCATGATTATGAAACAACCTCGTTGTATACAAGACTGACTTTTTGTTAAAAAGGGTTTATGGAAATTGTGTTCACCCCTTTTTCTTCTTTTATGGAAAAGAACTCCGGATGCTTTTATCAAATATAAATTTTGTTTAAGGTAAAGCACGGGAGATATTTTTGGAGTATGGTTTAATGTGGTAAACCCATTCATATGTGTAGGTATACATATTGTTATGTTTTCTTCAATTATAAGTTCTCTTATGATGTTTGAAAACTTCTTAAAGAAAAGGGGCATGTTATTTAAAATGCTAATAAAAGAGTTTACACAATTACGCACATTGTATCCTCAACTGCCTATAATAATCACCCATAATATCCATTTATCATCATATGAGTAAGTTATGAACGACCATGCTTTAATTGGGTATTATTATGTAATGGAATTTTAAGTGTTTATTTTCTTTAAAAACCCATGTTTTCAAATGTTAAGGTAACTTTTTATGTGCACAGAGCTTTAGCATGCATGTCATAATGTTTTTAATGATTAAATTGTCTTCATGTTATGAATACGTATGTGAAAATGGGGTTTAATTAAGAATGCATGAAACCCTATGAATGAATGACCATGTCAAGATATGTGAGGGATGTATAGGACTTACATGTGACGGGTGCGCCCGGAATTATATAGCGCAACAAAAATGATGTGACGGGTGTGCCCGGAATTATACAGCGCTCCAATGCATTGGGTAAAGAAGGATTCTAATGAGACGATTATTTGCGAAGGTCATGGCAGTTAGCCATGTCCTGAGGTACCAAGGAAACGGGGTGGGCAGTGAGCCTTGACCCGTTAAGTATGTTATACGGTCTTGACGAAAGTTCTTGACAATGTCCAGTATTATACAATCCCTCTGCATGTAATGATAATGGTTAACCAGGGGTTAGTTCAATTAACAGGACAATCCCTAGTTGAAAGCTCTCATGACTATGAAAATGAAATTTTTATGTCAAGAACCATTTTTCATGTGGTAAACTGCTAGATAAACAGTATTGTTTCTCATGAACCGTGATACGAACGTTTCCCCTGCGTAGCCATAGAATTCTTCTAGAATTAAAGTAACCTTGTTTGAATTTTATGCATTGTTTATCTTTCCTATGTTGCGCTCTCTGATCATGTTTACTTTAAAGATTATTTCAAGTACGTGCTTCTTTGTGAAAGTGGTTTTCAAATAATGATGGATTTCATGTTTTAAGAAAATATAATGTTTTGTTTTAGCAAAGTGTTTTATTCTCTTCTAAAGGACTTCTTTGAGAAAGTATTTTCTAAAAATGTTTTAAAACCCCTTACTGGGAATTTTTGATCACCCTACGTTTTCGTTTAAAATTTTTCAGGCATGGTTGGTACTAATGAAGTCAATCAGAAGCAGTTGGTTTCCTAGAATCCTAAGCCTCGCGATCTTCTGTAGTAATGGGACATGATAGTTAATTTGTAATGATATAATGTTAAGTATATCATGTCTCATTAAGCACCCTGGGTTTGGGGATCGCTACAGTTGGTATCAGAGGATGGGTTCGGGCGACTCTGGAAAACTAGGTGATATAAATGAATTACTATGACTGACTAATAAAAATGTTATAACTTACAGATGGCTGATGTACCTACCGACCTTTTTTCACTTCCCACTGAGGCTCTAGAGAACATTGTATCTCTAGATATCTGTGAGAACTTTCTGAATTATGCCCAAATTCGCATGACGTGTAAGCACCTATATGACATGTCAAACTCACCTAAGGTGCTTAGTCTTCACCGGGGATTGGGGATGGATTATCTCCTAATGACGATGACCCAATTTCCCTCTTATGCACGTCGGGGAAGGTATCACGAAGGACTCTTCTGAGTGTTTACAATTGGTGACGAATTTGGCACAATGCTTGATAACCCTTTTCAAGAAGCTACTGCTGCCGGAGACCTCCGAGCGGCTTACCTGTGCCAGATCTTGCACTAAGACTTCTGGGGCCAGTTAATGGACTTTGGAGCATTGGAAAATGATTCCACCCATTTGTCTCTTAGGCAAGAAGTGTATACCGATGTTTCCCAACTCCACACCCCTCACGCTAAACTTAGGAGTCGTTATAAATGTTCCCATGAGTTTAGTCCTGTCTGTTCGTCATGTGTGTGGTTTGAAGAGTTAGGAAGTTTTGCCACTCTTTGTGGAATACGTCTTGTAAACTCAGACTTTGCCGTGTAAACTTTTTCATAAATGGAAGTTCCTTGTTTGCTTTCATGTCTTCACCTTATCAATGTTGTTAAGAGTTTTCCTTCGATGTTTGTTTTCAGATGGCTAGTCAAACGAACTTCTCATCCCTACCCGATGAGCTAGTAGAAGTCATCTTGATCAGGGCATGCATTGTGGATTATCCATCATTTCTCCACCTGCGAGGGTCCTACAACATTTGCTAGATCTAGAAAATGGTCCAGAGATACTTCGCTTATGTCGAGAGGATGATCGTGTCTTTCACCTCGTTTCCATGGCTCAACTCCCCTGCTACAGGCGAAGGGGAAGATACTTTGAGGGCATGTTCCAGTGTTTCACTCTGGAACAGAACTTTTCTGCCAGAGCATGCTTCCTCGTGGCCGCCCAGGATGACCAGCTCAGTGCAGCCTTCATGTTTCAAGTCCTGAATCTCAGTCTCCTCAACCGCGTCATCCCTCTCGACTACCTCGAGTGTGATGTGGCCAAAAGAGTCATCAAGGAGTTTATCTACTCGGACATTTTCAAGATTTGCATCGCACGAGCCTCCCTTTGGAAGCATGTGTGCAGTACGCACGAACAGGAGTTCAAGGAGTACTGTTCGAGGTGCATCTGGGCTAGGGAAACTGAAGAGTTGTGTGCCAACTTCGGTATCCCGTTAACCGATCCAGATCCACTGTTTCGGTAGTGTTCTACGTATGGGGTTTTAGTTTTCTTTTTTTTTATGATCGAATTGCGAGGGCGCAATTCTTTGAAGGGGGAATTAATGTAACAACCCGAGAAAACCATGTTTTATTTGACAAGTTTTCTTTTCAATGTCACCCATTAAGTGAACCAACAAACAACTAATAAGGTAATAATAAAATGCATAAAATGGATGAAAATTCCTTTTATTCAAATAAGCAACATCTTGGCTACAACATCCACTGACCAAACAAGAAGATAAACTAACCGAAAATCCCAACTAAGAACCAGATTAAAATAATGGGGACACCGCTTAAAACCACTAAGAGACCAAGAATGTGGTAGGGGTTTCGAGCGTCCATCATAATGAACATGAGGATGGCCGAAGCCACTGCAACTGTGCTGAGCACCAAGGGAATCATACGAACCATATTTCCTTTTCTCCTTCAGTCGCTTGGAGTAAGTGACACCCCGAGACCTGACCCTTTTATAAGCACCCTAATCTGACCGTTGAACCCTAAACAGCAATAAATTTGACCATTGGTTGCTCTTATCCCCTATGTTTTGTTTTGACCGTTGGAAATAAAATGGTTTACCCCAAAAGGTTCAGGATACTAATTGTGTAAATTTGCTTTAATGTTTAAAAGTGACATCAATGATAATTTAATCAATTTAAGTCTTGTTTTCCCAAAAATGCGAATTATGTTTTATGAAAAATTGATATTATTATTCACTACACTTATTTTCTTGATTTGAGAAATTAAAATTTTATGTTTTAATTATATTAAAGCTAATGGGTTTTTATTTTGTCTAAAAATGTATCAACCCTTGATTTATATATATATATACTTATTGCGTCAAACCTTAAATTAGATATATTATTTCTTTTATAATTTGACCTTTATTAACTATTTTGGAAACTAACGTAAAATTATAGTTTCTTTTAATTATGTGTTTCGTGGTGATGATATTTATATCAACGCACTTTTAAGTATGATTAAATGTAGTTACGTTTAATAATAATATTTAATTAAGAAAAATTAAGGTAGTTAACTAATAAAGGAAATTAAACATATATTTATATATATGCGTGTTATGTTTTGGTTACCCAATATTTTAATCTCTGATCATCACAATGTAATATTGAATAATTAGGAAATATAGTTTAATAATAATAATGATAATATAATAAAAATTATTGGTATTTTTTAAAATAGAATTTGTATATACATATGTTTATATAATAACATGTTTTGATTAAATCAGTATTTAGTTTTTATTGATCAATGATTTTTATTAAAATAATAAAGGTCAGTTTAATAATTGAATTTTTTTAAAAAAACAATGATGTAATAAATTAATAAAAAAAGGGTAAAACGTTTTTATTAAAAGAACTGTAGGAACCACGTTTTTAAACCCGCAGAGAACCCAGGCTGTCTGATCCTCTCCCCTTGATCATGGCCGTTGATTTCATTTAATTCCACGCCAATTCTGGGCCACCCGATCTATCTCCGTTTAATTCTAATCGTCCGCTATTTCTCGCATTCTCTTCCCCACGGCTTCTTCTTCCACCGGTTCCTCTCTTCTCCTGCCTCGCGTCGTCAAAACCAGTAGGGTTAGGCCCCGTTTTTCTTTGTCTAGGCCGGTGAGTAGCTCGACTGTCTCCTCCTTTCCTCAAGTCAACACCGACCCCTCGCCTCGGATACCTCGGACCGACGACTCTAGATTCTTCTTCTTTTTCTTTTTTAAAAACCCCAAGTTGCACCGAAGTAGGGTGTTGTGCACCGAGCTTCTTGATCTCTCCAACCACCAGACGTTGTCGCTGCTTTGTTTCTCCTTCTCTTCTCCGAGCACGGTAAGGGTCGGACTCTTTTTTTTAAGTTTTGATTAAGCTTCGGTTTCATATCTATAAATATATACGTGTTATATATATACGTGTATATCTTCTGTATTTTACACCTTCGGTTCTTCTTGCCTCGGCTACTTTCCATCTCCGAGAAAGGTAAGAAACATGTTTTATTTTCGGTGTGGTACGGTTTGGTCAAGTTTCGGTTTATATAAATTTGTAAATATATATATACATGTTATATATATTTATGGTGTGTGTGAAACCGGTGGAAACCTAAACCATGGGATCCCTCTCGGCTTAAAGAACCGGTTAGGAGTAAGGGGGAAGAACCTCTTCATTGTTTCCTACCTTTTTTATAAGTTTTATATAGTTATATACACTTGTTGTATAATTATTTATAAGAACATACAAGACCATATAAACCTGTTTTACCTATTCCTAGAACCGATCTTGACAACCTCTTTGTGAAACCATAAAATTTGGGGTAAAGGTTCGAAGGATCTGTTTTATTTGGGTGCGGGTTCTTGCATTTTACACGTTTTGTTTATATATGTGTATATATATATACTTTTGTATACACATGTGTATAAGATGATATACGCAAGTATACAACCTTTTCTCAATGTTTATAACCCTGATTTTTCCTTTCGCCTATAAAAAATAGAGATTTTGAGTAATTGAATGAATATGTAAAATTATGCAAGTGAATGAAGTATATTGATATATATATATATATATGTGATTATATCAATGTGTATTAACATTAATATGAACTCGGTTCCCTTGTTTTGTAATTTATTATAATATAGCATGATGATCAAAATTTTAATTATCACATGTTATATGTACGCTGATGTTTATGGGTTGGTGTGATTTCAAAACTATTCTTCCAATTGAGAATTTTCATTTATCACTGCTCTTGATAAATCAGGATTTTTTCTTTGTGAAAATGGTTAGTATGGACTCCTTAAACTTTTACAAGTGCATAAATGTATTCATAGGTATGTACTCATGTTTATGAAACAACCTCGTTGTATACAAGACTGACTTTTTGTCAAAAATGGTTTATGGAAATTATGTTCACCCCTTTTTCTTCTTTTATGGAAAATAACTCCAGATGTTTTTATCAAATATAAATTTTGTTTAAGGTAAAACAAGAGAGATATATTTGGAGTATGGTTTAATGTGGTAAACCCATGCATATGTGTAGGTATACATATTGTTATGTTTTCTTCAATTATGAGTTCTCTTATGATGTTTGAAAACTTCTTAAAGAAAAGGGGGCATGTTATTTAAAATGCTAATAAAAGAGTTTACACAATTACGCACATTGTATCCTCAACTACCTGTAATAATCTCCCATAATATCCATTTATCATCATATGAGTAAGTTATGAATGACCATGCTTTAATTGGGTATCATGATGTTATGGAATGTTAAGTGTTTATTTTCTTTAAAGACCCATGTTTTCAAATGTGAAGGTAACTTTTTATGTGCACGGATATTTATCATGCATGTCATAATGTTTTTAATGATTAAATTGTCTTCATCTTATGAATACGTATGTGAAAATGGGGTTTAATTAAGAATGCATGAAACCTTATGAATGAATGACCATGTCAAGATATGTGAGGGATGTATATGACTTACATGTGACGGGTGCGCCATGAATTATATAGCGCAACAAGAATGATGTGACGGGTGCAAAAGGAATTATACAGCGCCCCAATACATTGGGTAAAGCAGGAGTCTCATGAGACGATTAGGTGCGAAGGTCATGGCAGTTATCCATGGCCTGAGCTACCAAGGAAATGGTGTGGGCAGTGAGCCTTGACCCGTTAAGTATGTTATACGGTCTTGACGAAAGGTCTTGACAAATTCCAGTATTATACAATCCCTATGAATGTAATGGTAAAGGTTAACCAGGGGTTAGTTCAACTAACAGGACAACCCCTAGTTGAAAGCTCCCATGACTATGAAAATGAAATTTTTATGTCAAGAACCGTTTTCATGTGGTAAACTGCTAGATAAACAGTATTGTTTCTCATGAACCATGATACGAACGTTTCCCCTGCATAGCCATAGAATTATTCTAGAATTAAAGTAACCTTTTTTTAATTTTCTGCATTGTTTATCTTTCCTATGTTTCGCTCTCTGATCATGTTTACTTTAAAGCTTATTTCAAGTACGTGCTTCTTTGTGCAAGAGGTTTTCAAAGAATGATGGATTTCATGTTTTAAGAAAAGATAATGTTTTGTTTTAGCAAAGTGTTTTATTCTCTTCTAAAGGACTTCTTTGAGAAGGGATTTTCTAAAAATGTTTTAAAACCCCTTACTGGGCATTTTTTCCCACCCTAAGTTTTTGTTTAAAATTTTTCAGGCATGGTTGGTACTAATGAAGTCAATCAGAAGAAGTTGGTTTCCCATAATCCTGAGCCTCGCAATCTTCTGGAGTAACGGGACATGATAGTTAATTTGTAATGATATAATGTTAAGTATATCATGTCTCATTAAAAACCCTGGGTTTGGGGGTCTCTACAATGGTTTTGTCAAGAAAAATATATAATACATAAGAGTGAAGAATCATCAATAATAAATCATGATCTATGATGAAATAAATTAATAATAAGGCATAAGTTTGTGGCATACACATAGTTATAGAAAATCATTTACATATTTAAGTCTGATATCAATGACTATCACAGTTTATTGGGCTCACTCCTTATTCCATTATTTCCATAGAAAATTATCACATTCAAGATTATATTATTGGAAAAAAGTAACTTATTGGATAGGGTTAACACTCTATTATAGTAAATATTATATTATGAGATATCTATCTTTACCCAATTCAATATAGGGCTCTATAATTTTAGTCGCAACTGTTAAATTATTAAAAATATACATATGTGTTCCAAAAGATCATAAAAAATTCATCATATCATCATATCATAGCCTGTGGAAAGGATATGGGTTTCATAAACATTTAAACATCATAATAATAAACTATAAATATTAAGAATAAAGATTATAAAATTGGAGCATATCTCCAGTAAATCATAATAAACATCAAATAATTATTTTAGATGAAAATACCATTAACAGATCCCTATAACATTTCTTTAAGAAAATACCCTTTTTATTTTGAAATCACTTACTTAAAATATAAAAATTTATAAAATATTAAGGAATAATGTTTATTTGAAAATAACTTAGTAAACTTATAATGTAATATTCAAACAACTATTTATTCATGATGGTGGGAAAATTAATTCATGCAGTGTATGTTAAAACAAAAAAATATTTTCACATTTTGGGTAAAAATTCTAAAGAACCTCATTCAGAAAATGACAAGAGGATTCATTAAAAATATTTTTAAAAAAATAAAAACATGGGTAAAAATGACTTTATTAAATCATTGGATATTAAAAAAATTCTTTAAAAAATATTAAAGAAAATATGGACTTAGAAAAAAAGATTTCTGAATGAAGAGTGAAATAAAGCCAGCTTTCCTTAAAAACATTCTTTTGGTATATTGAGTAATTAAAGAGAGGAAAATGAAAGTAAAATGTATAATATAATGAATTAACCAAAGTATAATAAAATATATATGATATGGGAGAGATATATCATATGATTCCATTATCATAAAATTTAAGCATAAACAATCTCAATGTAAATGAGATTGTAAGATAAAACCCAAACCACAAGTCTGTCTTACTTCGTAAGTTCACTAGCCTCTTTTATAATAAATATAAAATTTATTGTAATTATATATGAGAACCGTAATAATACCTATAATTCCAAAAATATTACTTATAACAAATTATCACCTTTTTATTAATAATATTTCATTATCATCATCATTTCAAGTGTTAACTGCTTTGTTTTTCATGTATGTTTTGGTTCGGTAGTTATGTTCCTTACACTTTGATAATGGTTCCATAATATCCATAATTTTAATAATGATATAAATGTAATAATTACTAATTATATACACATTTATAATCATTAATATAAAGTATTAGTGAAAAATAAATTGCATCACTTTATGGAGAGGGTAGTTCGTCCGTGCGCACGAGTGATGTTTCCATTTTTTAATGGATGTAATAAAATATAGGTAAGTTATAATTAACCTTTATAGAACCATTAATATATAATAAATAATATATATATATATATATATATATTAAATATAACTAAATAACCAAAAATGAAATATGGGTATGTAAAATGAATCATATCTCTACGTGGAGGCGCTATTCCACATGTACGCATGAGTGATACTTTTGTCTCCCATTTGATGGATAATAAGTGGTAAATGATTGTTATATCATCACAGTAAAATCTTAGTTTATTTATTATATACAATCAATAATTTTATGATGGATTAAACATGTTTAAAGGAAATTGAATGAGTAGTAAACTTGAAAGAGCTCGGTTAATATTTTTACCTCTTCTTTGAGAAACTTCATTCGGCTTACACCTTAATCCTTAAAGAATAGGTATTATGAGATGAACATAAGAACTAGGATATTGGGAAGGAATCCGGGAATTTTTTATTATATATTAGTTTATATATAAGGATCAAGTTGTGTGAATAAGGTAGGATAATAGGTTCCCTTTTATAAGTGAGTGGAGAGAGACAAATCGAATTTTATATAATATTCCAATTATAAAAGGTAAATTTCATGTTAAAGTGTCTCTAAATGGACAAGGATTATAAGGTAGGATAATATAATGTTGAAATATCTTAATTAAATAATAATTATATTGGTTTTTTTGTAAATACTACCCTTATCTCGTGGTTTAACCCCCATAGTAATACTGTTTTAACCTTAACTATGGTAACAAAATTTTACTCTTTTTACTATTCACTATGACCAAAAATTAAGAATATATTATAAATTTATAGTAATTATTATGATTAAATATATATAATTTATTTTACAAGATTCAATTTCTATAAGTGGAAAAATTTTATTTTAAATAAGAACATAAACCACAACAAATCCCCATTTAAAAAAACATATTTAAGCATAAAACGGAATTTACATTCATTACATGCCTTATAAAAACCATAAAATGAATGAAAAAATATATGATTGAATATATATTATATAAATTTATTTAAAACCATTAATCAATAAAGATTAATTTAATTAACATGAAAACACATTGTGTGTATAAATTTTTTTTAGAAAAATGTTTTTTAAGAAAAAAAATGAACTTATACCAAAATCAAGTACAACAATGATTAATATTTATTTAATTATATTATTTATAAATAAATGATACTTATGTTACATTTATATCAAATTTAAAACATAATGGTAATTTTACTTGAGAGGAAAAGACATTTTTTACAAATATCAATAAATTTTAACCATTCATTGTAAAACAAATATTTATAGAAAATCATAAAAATTCACCCAAATATAATATTAAATTACTGATTTAAAATTTTATATTCATTACCTCAAATAATTTTTTAAAAAATTGTATTAACTAATTATAATTCCTAAAAACACAAAATTCAATGAAAACCCAAATTTTGAAGAAGTCGTATTTTTTGAAGAATAAAATGAAATTACAAAAAAAATTAGTGTTTATTTATTATTTATTAATCAGTAAATTTGAAATATGTTAAACCTTTATGATTTTTTTTATAATGTGGTTATTGATATTCATACCTTTCAATTCAATGGCTTAGTTATAAAGGATTACTATATAACAGTTTATTTAGACTTGGGGTTATGTGTAAATTAAGATATCAAATACCTCAAGTTTATTTCAAAGAAAATAGATATAAAACCTTAGGGTGTTACAGTAATAGTCATTTTTATTTAACATAACATGATAGTCTATGTAAAGGTAAACCAAGATCAATATTTATGTAAAGATTTTACGTAATGGTATTCTTGTTCTTCCCTTTATGTAGATTTTTTATATAAAGGCAGTACTCTATTTTAAAGGCTCACATAATGGTCTTCACCCAAATTACATTAATAAAATGTAAGTATTTTTACATAAATATAATCAGTTCCTCGCCTTTACATGAAAGGGTTTACATAAGTGTCGTTGTATTTATTTTAGTGTTTTTTAATGTTTTTATGGTTGATACCTTTATATAAATAATGTATATAAAGGTATAGTTATGTTTTAAATGCTTGTGTAAAGGCAACTAACATGTTACCTTGATGCAACTATAGGTCTACCATTATGTTTTATTAATAAAAAAAGTTATACCCTGATGTGAGGGATCTAGAATCAGAGTACCCTTATATAGAGTGTTATCTTAAGTTACAATGAGTATACCCTTACATTGAATATGGATTATACATAAGGGTAAACAAAAAAAATTAAAAATTTATTTTTAAAATCGTTAATGGTTTTAATGGTTTATAAAATTATTATAAATCATATTAAAAGGTATTTTGAGAACATTTAATTTATAAGGAGTTTATAAATTAATTAATTATAAAATGTTTATAAAAAAATAAATGTTCATGAAACATTATTATCAAATATTAAATGTTAATATTTGAATTAAATATTAAATAAATCATATGGAATGACATATGATCAATAAATAAATGTTTTTATTTAGAAATCATAAGTGATAATATATAAAGGGTTATAAATTATGAAATATGGTCAAAATAAAATGTGTTTGTATTTAAATTGTAAATTATTCATAATTAATTAATTTGAATTATTCAAATTAAATGGGATTAATTTGGAACATTATTTAAACCATGTAAAAAGGGTTTTGATGATTTATTTGACCATGATTTAAATAATAATTAATAATAATATATGTATATATATTATTTAAATTATTTAAATAATAGAAAACTGGATTATAAAAATATTCATAATTCAAAAATATCATGAATTTAAAATAATATTCCATATAATGATGAATATGATAATGTTATTATTATAATTAATATAAAATGTTTATGTTCATATTTATGTAATTTTAGTAATATAAATCTAAAGTTATAAATTTTTTATAATTAAATTTTATTTATAACATTCCATAAATATGAACATAAACATTTTATATTCATCCCTATATAACAACTTTAATATTTATCATTTTACAGAATATTATTTTAAATACATGATATTTTTGAATTATAATCATTTTTATAATCCAATTTTCTATTATTTAAACATTTTACATAATATATATATCATTTACTAAATTATTATTTAAACTTTGATTAAATTTATCATCAAAAGGCTTTTGATGGGGTTTAAATAATATTAAAAACAAGGCCCCTTTAATTTGAACAATTAAAATTAATTAATTATGAATAATTCATAATTTATATATAAACACTATATATTTTGAAATTATTTCATAATTTATAACCCTTTATAAATTATCACTTATGATTTATAAATAAAAAATATTTATTTCTATATCATAATTCATGTTATATGATTTTTTAAAAGGTATTTTTAATATTAACATTTAATATTTGGGATTAATGTTTCATAAATATTTATTTTATTATAATCCATTTATAATCAATTTATTAATTAGTTCCTTATAAATTAAATATTCCCAAAATACATTTTAATATGATTTATATACACTTTATAAAACATCAAAAACATTTAACATTTTAAAATTTAAATTTTAAAACATTTTTGTATATCCTTATATATAATCCATGTTTTGCATAAGGGTATACTCTTACCCTTACACTCACACTCTCGTTAAGGGTAATCTGATTATGGATCCCTCATCTCAGGGTGAATGCGGCATAAGGGTAGACCTCTAACTGCATCAAGGTAATGAATTGGTTACCTTTACACAAACCATCAAAACATAGATTTATCTTTATGTACACGATTTATATAATGATAGGAACCAGACTACATATACATGACATGAATAAAAACCCAATGACCCTTATGTGAACACTTTCATATAACAATGAGGCACCTGATACCTTTATGTAAGAATGATTATATTTTCTAATGGTAATTCGGTTGAATACCTTTATGAGATCCTC
This sequence comes from Viscum album, assembly GCA_963277665.1. Taxonomy (NCBI): domain Eukaryota; kingdom Viridiplantae; phylum Streptophyta; class Magnoliopsida; order Santalales; family Viscaceae; genus Viscum; species Viscum album. The sequence goes on along the minus strand of OY728141.1, from coordinate 1,581,218,094 downwards.
TAAAATAGGTCACTACTTTACATAAAAAAATTATATAAAGTTTTGAACAATACTACCTTTACGTAAACTCTTCATTTAACATCCTAGGAATTTATTGAGTAAGAAATTTTCCTATCTATTATTATTTTTGAATTTAATATTAATTTATATTTAAATGGGATACTATTTATGATATCATACCCACTATGAAATAATTGGTTTCTCTGAAATCTTACGTTGCACACTACACTGAGTTATACCAAAAAATAATACTAAAATATTATTATTATTTTAAATGGTAGTTAATGCCTAGCTGTATTATTATCAGAAATGAACAGAATTAACTATATTGTTATTTTAAATATTTTTTAAATGATTATATATTTATCCAATGAGTTTTAGAGTCTTAAAATGAGAATTAATCCAATTTTAAGCATAAAATACTCTAATATTTTTAAAATGTCATTTTACCTCCTTTTGAAGGAGAATGATTGTTAAAAAGAGATTTTATCACTTTTATATGTTATTTTTTATAAAATAAAATTATTATTTAGAATTGGGACATCAAAAGTTACTTGGGTTGAAATTTTAGTTTTATTCTGATAAAATCCATATTTTTATGAATAGTGAAAAATACTCCATTTTAATTGAAAACTTCCTTTTCATCTAATTTATTTATATTGTTAAATTTTCCTTTTAATTAGTTTTAAAGTGTAATTGTATTAAGTTGTAAACATTTAATCCAATTTTGTTCATTGGATGTAATTTCACATTGAAATTGGACATAAAAACATGTCAATCTTTTAATAGTTTTTACTTTTAAACAACCCGCTTTCTGGTTTTGACAATGGGAATTAATTTTAAATTAATTTATGCCAATTATGTGTTTTTAATTTTAAAAAATGGATTCCATATTTTTAATCAGAAGTTAAAAATTGTTTAAATAGATACCTTTAATTTTTAGACATTATGAATAGTAACTTTAGTAATTATTATTTTTACTATGGTTAAAGGGTAAATCAAGTAAATAAGGGTAAAATAATAATATTATAATAATATAAAACTACCCAAAAACATGTCCTAATCCAATTTCATGAGATATTTATGACCATTAACATCCTTAGGATGAACTTTTGGAATTTGGGAGCCACTTGGGTGTGAAAATGACATTTTATAATATTTAATTTAAAGAAAAGGGAAATATAATATAAACATGTATCTTTTACTAAAAAAAATTAATATAGGGTTATATAACTGATCTCTATAACTATAAATAGTCATTAAAAATATAAAAATATTTTGTACATCATGATATTTTATTTATAATTTTTAGACATTAAATAAATAAATTTATTTATGACACAATGATGATGCAGTGATTACCTTATTAGTGAAAAATTCAAGTAAATAATATTATAAATATTAAAATAAATGTAATTTGAAAATTTTTATGACATAAAATAATTTTATAAATTATTATGAAATATAGGTTTGATTTAATTCATATGTTTCGAAGGAATCAAGTTGTCACGACTTTAAAAAAATTGAATTTCTAAATTGTTTCAAAATTGACATAAATGAGTTTTTCAAACAAATACTATTTTATTAAATGATATAACAGTCCTAAAAATACAATATTCGGCCAAATAAATTATATATTGTTAAAAATTTCATTAATTATCCACTTTTGGTTTTATTTTGATTTTATAGTAACTATAGTAACCATATATTATGAAAATACAAGAAGACACGGTAAGAGTAAATGTTTTTAAATAAGGGTTAAAGCTAAAAGATAAGGTTAATTTTGTGCCCTAAACTTGTCTAAATCCAATTTTTTGAGATTATCTCTACCCATCCTTATCTTATCCTTGGAATATATTACTTTTTAACTATTTTAATTCAAAAATAAATTTATAATTTCATAATATTTCAAGACTTTCCTAAAGTGCCCATCCTCTCTCTATCAAAAGGTCACCACCTCAACCCACTTACTAACACATCTCAGGCCCATTGGATCATCCAAATTCTGTTAAAATAAGCTTCCAAAATCTATAAATTCCTTCTATATGCCACACAATGGGAATAAATCCATCCTATGGAGACCTTTTGTGAAATTCAAAAGGAGATACTTGAAAAAGTGGTTTTTGTTTTATCACCTCTTTCAAAATTCTTGTCTTCTTAGAATTATTATTCTTATATAACTTCCATACTAAAGGAATAAATCTATTATATTCTACATTATGATATGTTATTATAATTATGGTACATCCTTATACATACATTTATATATACTGTGAACAACAATATCACCATGTGTGTGTACGTACGGCTAACCATCTCCACGTCATGGTATAATTTGTTATTCAACAAGACATAGTGTGGATGGTTTTAATGATGAGTATAATGAATGTAAATAATTAATATAAAATAATAATTATTTTTTATAATTAATATACCATCCAATTATATATCTTTCAACCGTTAAGTGAATGATATCGTCGAGTGTGCGTACGTACGACCTACCGTCTCCACAATGTGATGTCATTCATTTTACATGATCTTCATTAAAACACGATTATATACATGAATGGAATGAATAAATATGATATATATTTTATTTATATTTACTCTATGCTTATGTAATTTTTACTTACAATATACCTTTATGATTTCCATAATGTGTAAGTATGATAATTTCTTTTAAGGAAGTGTGGACTACCGCCCCCTCAAAGTGATGACTCGTTCATGCCATACATTGAATGTATAAATGATGTTGTTAATGAAATTATTTAACTTATATAACATATATACTGTAATGTAATTATAATATACCTATGTATCATTTAGTTTTCATTCCTTTAATATGATAAACAAATGAAAGTAGCGTTCATGTGTACGTACGACCTATCGTCTCCAGGAACGATGCATTTCATTTCTTATCTCCAAATGTTATGGACTATTATAAATAAAAATGTAATGGATATATATGATATTTAAATAATTAATTTAATTCTGTTGATGATGGTATTATTACCACATTGACAATTTTAATCCAAACAAGTTCATTTTTTACTTAGGTACCAAACATCGGCAAAATGTCTGATTTGAACTCAAATAATTAACTAATTGTTATAACATGGTGATAAGTGATATAAAATTAATAATAATGTTTAAAACTATTCTTAATAAATTATAAATTAACCTAATTTTATTATTCAAGAAATTAAAGAACAAACGAGATAAGTCGGACTCAAGGTAAGGGAATTTCAAAACTCAATTTCCACTCATTAGGTTTTATGCATACTTTATTGATTACATTATGATAAGATTATGTGTGGAATCACTATTTATTTATTTATGTTGTAATTTACACTTCCCTTTATATGTATATAATATTGTTACACATAATCACCCCATTGATAAATTCTTACGTCATTTATACAAACTTTGTAAGAGAAATCTTAACTCAATCTCATTTCATTGAGTTAAATATCCATGGAATTGGTTTTGTTTTTTCAAGAATATGTGTTAATGACCTCTAGTTTATTTAAAATAAATATCTATTTATGTTGGGTGTATTTTTATTTTTTACAAATAATTATTTCAGTGATTTATCCTTAATCTAAGGATACGGTATTTGCAATGTATTTCATCTCGATTTAAGGTCCATTGAGAATTATTTGTTTTTAAATACCAATTTACTTTTATATGGTATATACACTTCTCTTTGAAATATTATATCATGAATATCCCTAATATCATGATATTAAAAGTTTTTTTTTAATATTACTCTTTAATTATTTTTATTCATGTATTTTCTCTTGTGGAAGGGGCTCTTTAACTAAAACATCATTTTAAATGTTTTAAAGATTTAATCTTTTTAATCATTTTCTTTCATGTCCATGTTTTAAAAATGAGTTTAAGGACTTATTTATATATACATTAATGTTTTTAATTTTAAATTCCTTTCAAAAGTTTCAAATTTTCATGGAAAACTTTGATTCAAAAATCTTCTTTTAAATATTTTTAATTGTGTTTTAAAAGGGGATTGATTATTTTAATAACTCTGAGTTTTTTATATATATGTCATGAATGGAATTTATCACTTTTATGTCACTACTATGTATTTTTGTTTACTTTACAAGTTTACCATTTTATTGTGAAATAATGTTTTTCATTCTTGAGTGCGTGGATTGTAAAGATGAAGTGTTATTTCAAAGTGGAAATGTTATTTTTTCTGTTATGTTTGGTTTATGTGTTAGGATTATGTTATGGATCTGGGACATTTCTTATGTATATGGGTGATTCCATGATAAACTAAGGGTGGGTGAGCCTGTTATATCACTCTAATGCATTGGTTAATTTGAAATAGGTAAATTATAAATTTTCTTTTAAGAGATTTAGGGAATATACTATGATGGGTATTCTAAACGTAACCATAATGTTTAATCCCTATGTAGTTGTGAAAGCTAAAATGTAAGTATGTTACGAATGACACAAGTTAATTTTGTGATTTATTATTTCTATGAGTTATTCATAAATCTTATGTTTTTATAAGGAATGTAAAATAGTTTATGTTTTATGGGTGATAATTATTATTATTTTAAAATGATTTCTTGAGTTTTAAATATTCATTGACTAACGGTTTAATTCCTTATTTTATATCCCTTACTAAGACTTTTTATGATCATCCCATGTTTTTGAAATGTTTTCCATAGGGTATAATTATGGGTAAGAGGAAATACAAAATGAATATGGATGTTATGAATATTTTTATCAAGAAAAATAATTCATGTTTAATCTTAAAATGTTAAGATTATGAAAAAATGGATAGTTAGTAGAATTATCTACTTTGTAATATTTGAGATGTTATACAATTTTTAAGGCCTAATTCTATAAATCTCTAAACATAAAAATACTCTCAATGTGAATTCATGAATTAACTCATGATTATGTAACGTTTAAGGCTAGGGCCACATAGGTAGTATCAGATGTCGGTTTAGATAACTTTAGGGATTTGGAGTTTTGGATAAACACATGGTATATCTCTATGCATATTATTTCATTTAAATCTTTGTTTTATAAATATTTCATATCAAGGAATGTCTATTGCAAATGGATGGAGTAGGATCTCAAACAAAATTCGTATCTCTTCTTAATGACATGCTTGTAATAATTATTGCAAAGTCATGTTGGGATGATTATGAAACTTTTTCTTGCATACAACTCACTTGAAAGCAGTTTTTTGAGATATCAAACACCTCCACTATACCTTGATACCATCGTGGATCCTCGGTTGTATTTAATCAAATCATATTTTTTAAATATTCTCATATTTTCAAGAAAGGTAAATATTATCATGGAATTTTCAAATATTTTACCATATCACAAGATTTTGAAGCATATTATGATTTTGAAAAAATTTATGAAGAAAGAGACCCTTGCGCAACCTATTTATATTATCTTTCAAAATATAGTCTTTCAGAAAATACTTATGTTATTTTAAAAGGACCATTTATTGAGAGTTTCAACTAAAACTCAGTCTAACTATTTTATAAAAATCATGTTTTATCAGATGTTTTGAAATTATATTTCATACATGATTATTTTTTGAAACTATTTTTCTGTTAACACCCATATGACCCAATTTGTACAAGGTATATTTGTATAAAGAAAGAAAATGATTTTGAAGGACCTATAAAACATTTTTTAAATGCATCAACCATCTTTCTATGTTAAAAGGATGGCGATGAAATCATGTGGACATCATGATAAAGGTACAATGTTCTTTCTTCGGGAATAGATTTATTTTATCATATAGAGGTGAAATAAAAAAATGTGAATATATATAATACTTCATGAATTAAGATGTTATGCTCATTATGAGTTGGGATGAATATTAGAGGTATAAGACAACCATTGAGGTAAAATCATTTTAGGGTTATTTTTGAGTTTTATAAAAGGGACAAAATGTAAGATGGGTGAAAACTAGTTGCATCCGGCAAGGTCGCAGGAATCGAATTATGACTTATTCTTTTTAGTTAAATGATTTTATGGATCAAAAATAAATTGATTTTGGGAACTGAAGTTTTATAAACTGAATATACTTAGTATATGAGAACTATTTGGTTATTAAGTGATAAATGTTATTTTGGAAGATGTTCACTCATTTGGGAACATTATATTCCTAAGGAAAATAGAATACTATGGGATTTCATTTGAGGAGTAATGGTTGAATTTTATTTTGGAATAATATATGTTTTTATTGTGGACATATGGATATTGGTGTTATTTATGGAAATTATTAACCTATCATAGAGAATGTGTGATTAGGTTAATTACTTTTCAGAATGAAACTTTAAGAGTAGTCGATGTTATTTGGAGATAAATGTTTAGATTTATTATAGAATACTATGTGATCAAATACTTCTAAATTTTGGGTTTCAATCTTATTTTAGATTATTTTAATGAATTTTAATGACAATTGTTTATTTAATGGCCTTTGTTGAACTTTGGGTATTTTTTTTTGAATTTTGGAGATTAAGAGTAGTATTTATTTTTACAAAGTATTATTATTTTTGGGGATTATATGATCTTGTACTAACTATTTTGTTTTTGGTTAATGTCTAAAGACAGGGGAAATATATAGTTCATATTTCTTGGATTATGTGATTCTCTAAAAGTTGATTTAGTTCTTCAAGTGTGACCAAGTCATCTTGAATACCCATAATTTGGAGAAAATATGAGTTTGTGGTAGATAATTATTAAAGGATGAAACTCTACTTGACAAGTATGTCTGTTTCATTATGTTCTTAGTCAATCACATAAATAAATTCCTCAACATTTTTAAAAAGGATATTAAAATAAAAAAGTTTTCAATTTAGTTTTACTACTGGGAAATCAAAGACCATTTAACCCATCACAAGTTTATGATTTTCAGGTTGTTAACTTTCTCCTAATCATGTTTTTTATCACTCTCCATCAGAACAAGATGGTTAGTTTCTCTTCTATATCCATGTTTTTCATATATGGAATCCTAGTATGTATGATCTCAGGTGTCCTTTGTATTTCTATTCCTTTCTTTTAAAGTGTTTTTTATTGACTCTTTTTCCAAAGTGTGATTTTCAATAAATTTTTTGAGCCCAATTTTAAAATTGCAAGAATGCAATTTCCAAAAGGGGGAATGATGTAACATCCAAGGTATTTATAGAATAATAAATTTTCAAATCTATTAATTTATTTTAATTTAATATTAATTTTAGTTTAAAGGGGACACTATGTATGATAGCATACCTGACACCCAATAATGGGTTTCTATGAAATCTTACATTGCACACAACATTGAGTTATATCGAAAAATAATACAATAATATTATTATTATTTTAAATCGTAGTTAATGTCTAGATGTTGTTTTAGTGGGAATGAATAGAATTAACTATATTATGATTTTACATATTTTTTAAATGTATTTACATTTATCCAATGAATTTTAGAGTCCTAAAATGGTAATTAATCCAATTTGAAGCATAATATACACTAATATTTTTAAAAGATTGTTTTTATACCTTTTGATGGAGAATAAATATTTTCTGTCACTTTTATATGTTCATTTTGATAAAATAAACTTCTTATTTAGAAGAGGGACATGAAAATTTACTTTGGTTGAAATTTTGGTATTTTCTAATAAAATCCATATTTTTTATAAATAGTGAAAAATACTCCATTTTAAATCAAAACTTTCTTTTCATATGATTTATTTATATAGTTAGAATTTTCTTTTAATTGGTTTTAAAGTTTAATTGGATTATTTTTTTATCATTGAATCCATTTTTGGTCAGTAGAAGTAATTTCACATTGAAATTGGACATAAACACAAGTAAATCTTTTGATAGTTTTTACTTCTTAAAGACCTACTTTCTGGTTTTGAAAATGGGAAATAATTTTAAATTAATTTCTACCAATTATGTGTTTTTAATTTGAAAAAAAATAGATTCTATATTTTCAATCATAATTTTAAATTTTTTTAAATAGGTACCTTTTATTTTTAGACATTATAAATAGTAACTTCAGTAATTATTTTTATTTACCATGGTTAAAGGGTAAAACAGGTAAATAAGGATAAACATAATATTATTATAATAATATAAAACTACCCTAAAACATGTCTTAATCCTATTATATGAGATAGTTCCAACCATGATCATCCTTAGGTTAAACTCTTTGAATTTGGGATCCACTTGGGTGTGAAAATGACATTATATAATATTTAATTTAAAGAAACGGGAAATATAACATAAACATGTATCTTTTACTAAAACAATTTTAATATAGGGTTATATAAATGATCTATATGACTATAAATAGTAATTATAAATATAAAAATATTTCCTATATTATGGTATTTTATTTATAATTTTTAAAAATTAAATAAATAAATTTATTTATGACGCAATGATGATGCAATGAATACCTTATTAATTAATGATTTAAATAAATAATATTATAAATATTAAAATAAATATAATTTGAAAATTTTTATTCCATAGATGAATTTTTTGGATTATTATGACATATTATCTTTGAGTTAATTCCTATGGTTCAAAGGAATCACGTTTTTATGACTTTAACAAAAAAACAAATTCTAAATAGTGTCAAAATTGACATAAATGAGCTTTTCAAACAAATACTATTTTATTAAATGATATAATAGTCATAAATATCTAATATTAGGCCAAATAAATTATATAATGTTAAAAATTTCATTAATAATCCACTTGTGGTTCTCTTGTCATTTTATAGGAACTATAGTAACCATATATTATGAAAATACAAGAAGACACAGTAAGAGTTAATGTTTTTAACTAAGGGCTAAAGGTAAAAAATAAGTTTAATTTTGTGATCTAAACTTTTCTAAAACCTATTTTTTAGAGTATTTAGACACATAATCATATTATCCTTGAACTATATCACTTTGGAACTATTATAATTCGAAAATAAATTTACAATAAAATAATATTTCAAGACTTTCCTAAAGTGTCTCTCCTCCCTCTTATAAAAGGCCACCACCTCTACCCACATACTCACACATATCAAGAAAATTGTCTCAAAAAAATTCTACTAAAATAATCTCCCAAAATCCCTACCTTCATTATAGAGGCCACACTTTTTTCATAAATCCATCCTATGGAGACCTTTTGTGAAAATCAAAAGGAGATACTCGAAAAAGAGGTATTTGTTTTTTCACCTCTTTCACAATTATTCTATTATTATACTTAATATTATTATGTATATTCCATAATAAATCTATAAATCCAGTATCTTATACATTTTGAGATTATATTATAATTATGTTACAACCTTATACCTCCTTTTATCCATCCTAGAAATAACAATATCACCGTGCGTGTGTACGTATGGCTTAGCATCTCAATGTCGTGGTGTAATTTCTTATTCAAAAAGACTTAATTTGGAATGGTATAATGATGAGTATAATGGATTAAAATAATTAATATAACATTATAAATATTCTATATAATTAATATACCATCCAATTATATACTTTTTAACCATTAAGTGAATGATATCATCACTCGTGCGTGCGTATGGCCTAACGTCTCTATGATGCAATGTGATTCATTCTACATGGTCTTCATTAAAGCATAATTATATAAATGAATGTAATGGATAAATATAATATTTATAATATTTATATTTACTCTATTATTCTTTAATTTTTATTTACAACAAACCTTTATTCTTTCCATAATGTGTAAATACGATAATTTCATTTTGAGGAAGTGTGGACTACCACCCGCTCAAAGTGATATGAATCGTTCATACCATACATGGAACGTATAAAGGATGGAATTAATGAAATTATGTAACATATATAACATAGATACTATACTATAATTATAATATACCTATGTATCATTTAGTTTTCTTTCCTTTAATATGACAAAGAAATGAAAGTAGTGTCCATGCGTACGTACGGTCTATCGTCTCCATGAATGGTGAATTTTATTTTTTATCTATAAATGTTATGGAATATTATAATTAAATATTTACTGATTATATATAATATTTAAATCATGAATATAATTTGTGAGATGATGAAATTATGACTACATGGACAATTTTAATCAAAACAAGTTCATTGTTGACTCAAGTACCGAACATCGATAAAACATCTGATATGAACTCAAATAACTAACTAAATGTTATAACATGGTAATAAGTGATATAAAAAGAATAATAATATTTAAAAATTCACTGAATAAATTATAAATTAACCAAATTTTATTATTCAGGATATTAAATAACAAACGAGACAAATCAAACTAAAGGTAATGGAATTTCTAAAATCAATTTCCACTTATTGGGTTTTACGCATACTTCATTGGTTATATTATGCCAAGATTATGTGTGGAATAACTATTTATATATTTATGTAGTAATTTTTACTTAAATTTATATTTATATACTATTTCTACACATAATCACCCCATAAATAAATTCTTACATCATTTATACAAACTTTGTAAGGGAAATCTTAACTCTATCTCATTTTATTGAGTTAAATATCCATGTCATTGGTTTTTTTCCAAGAATATGTGTGAATAAAATATAATTGATTTAAAATAAATATCCATTTATATTGGGTGTATTTATATTTTTCACACATAATTATTTCATTGATTTATCCTTAATCTAAGGATACAATCTTTGTAAGGGATTTCATCTCAATTTACATTCCATTGAGACTTATTTGTTGTTATACACCATTTCACATTTATATAGTGTATATACTACTATTTAATATATTATATCATTAATCTCCTTATTCTCGAGATATTCTATGTTTTTTTAATGTTATTATTTAATTGTTTTTATTCATGTATCTTCTCAAGTGGTAAGGGACTCTTTAACTAAAACATCATTTTAAATGTTTTAAAGATTTAATCTTGTAAATAATTCTCTTTCATGTCCATGTTTTTAAAATTATTTTAAGGACTTATTTATATAGACGTGAATTTTTTTAAGTGTAAATTCTATTCCAAAGTTTCAAAGTGGTATGAGACACATTGATTTTAAAATCTTCTTTTAAAAATATTTAATTGTGTTTTAAAAAGGGATTGATTATTTTTATAACTTTGATTTTTTATATATATATGTCATGAATGGAATTTATCGATTTTATGTCACTATTATGAATTTTTGTTTACGTTACATGTTTACCATTTTATTTTAAAATCACATGTTTCCATTTATTAGTGTTCAGATTGTAAAGATGAAATGAGATTTCAAAGTGGAAATGTTATTTTTCCTTTATGATTGGTTTATGAGTTGTTATTATGTTATGGTTCTTAGGAATTGCTTATGTATATGAGTGATTCCATGATAAACCAAGGGTGGTTGAGATTGTGATAGATCTCTAATGTATTGGGTAACATGATAGAGGTAAATAATATAGTTTCTCCTAAGCGATTTAGGGAATATATTGTGATGGGTATTCCAAATGTAACCATGAAGGTTACTCCCTATGTAGTTGTGAAAGATACAATGTAAGTATGTTAAGAATTCCACAAGTTACCTTTATGATTTGTTATTTCTATAAGTTGTTCTTAAATATTATTATTTCATAAGTTATGCTAAAGAGTTTATGTTTTATGGGTGAAAAGTATGATTTTGTGAAAAAATTTTCATGAGTATTGAATATTCATGGACTAACAGTTTCATTCCTTATTTTATATCCCTTAATGAGCCTTTTTATGCTCATCCCATGTTTTTGAAATGTTTTTCCCAGGGTATAAGGATGAGTAAGTGGAAGGAAGAAATGAATATGAATGGTATGAATATTTTTATCAAGAAAAACAATTCATGTTTTATCTTAAAATGTTAAGATTATGAAAAAAAATCATAGTGACTAGAAGTATATTATTTTTAATATTTGAGATGTTATGCAATAGTTATGGCCTAATTCTCTAAAATCTATAGACCTAAAAAGTTCCTCAATGTGAATTCTTGACTTAACTCATGATTATGTAACCTTTAAGGCTGGGACCTTAAACATCACATAAAAGTAGGTCTTATGTTACCTTTACATGGGAACTCGCGTAAAGGTCGACGAAGATGACTCTTACATAGTCAAATCTATGTAAGGATAAATTTCAATGGCCCTAATATTGAGTACTCTACGTAAGGATCATTCAGGATGGCCCTTAAATATAATTTATCTGTGTAAGGGTATTATTTTTAACTCGATAAGGGTATTCCTTTCAGTAAATTGTTTAAGAAATTTGAATATTGTTGAAGTTACCCAGTCAGGATCCAAGTATCACTAAGAGGGGGAGGGGTGAATCAGTGATATCTTTTTCTTTTAGGATTCATTTATTTTTAAAACAACATTATCCTCCTGTTAAAGAGTTATTTCCCTATTCAACACACACAACCACATGAACACAAGATTTACAAGGTTCACTACTCAACATGAGTAATTACGTCCTTGGTATGGTACAAAAATAATTCAGTACCACACAATCCACTAGAAAAGAATAAAATGAGTACGATATACCCTTATAGTCGTGTAGTACTTGGGATATAATACTCAATTATGTGTGCACCCTCTTATCACAAATAGGGTAAAAAAAATATCTTTTTGCTTTATGAAAAACATTCTTTTATCAAATCATTGAAAACAACTCTTCCCTTTCATATCCATAAGCTGATAGAAACTACTTGGAAATCATAATAACACTTATCCTGGTAACCCAGTCATATCATGATTCACTTGAAATCACTTGTCACTTAATTTGGGTACTCAAATCTTCAGCTCATAGAGCTCCTTCGCATAGCTCCTTCGCGAAGCTCCCAACATTGCATAACAATCTAGTTCACAAAGCTCTCTAGTTCGCAAATCTCTCTAGTTTGCCAATCCCCCTAGATCGTAGAGCTCACTATTTCACAGAGCACAGATTATTCTTTTCAAAGTTCACTTCTTTTGAAAATCTCAAAGGCTCACTATGAAGTTCCTTTCCTTCAAAGAGCTTACTGCTTTCATAGAGCTAGTTTTTCTCCATGAACCTTTTTCATAATTTGAGAGATCTAAAATTCTTGTTAAGTCTCTCTAATTATCTTAAGGGGTTATGGAACTATTTATAGGTGTTTCCCACTAACTCCAGAACCTTCCATCCACCTCAGGGCTATGTCAACACCAAATTGTAGAGCTCTGAAATTTCTGCTAAAATTCACTCTGCTTCGCGAAGCACCATGGCCATTTTCCAGATTTTCAAATCTCATCATATTCACGATGTATTCCGTAAAATCCTTTGTGTCTCCAATATATTCCTCATTCCTTTGTGCTGATGTGATTCTCTTTCTTCGTTTGTGCCGAAAAGCTTACTTTCAAATCTCTTCACCTCTTTCATTCGCGAAGCTCATCGTAATCACGAAGAACACTGTCAACATTCTTCACGTGTTCGTGAAATCCACCTCATGAATCCTATTTTCACAAAATTGATTTCTTTTCCATATTTTTATGAGATATTAAAGGAAATCCAATTTTCACAATGCTAGCCCAACACTGGAAAACTGCGCAACATTAGACACATGCTTCTGCAAGACCAAATATTCTGATTAGATGCATCTTTTCTCCCACTTTACTTCATAATTTTTTCATCATAAGTTCTCCAACCAACTTATGATATTTTTGAAATACATACCAGTAAATAATCTATAGATTTACTCTGGAAAGTACTGTAACATTCCTATCATTTCTAGCCTATTTATAAAAAGTGAAGTGATTTCCTCTCTTCTCAAACCTCCTTGACAACAAAAGAAAATACTTAATTCATCCAAAAAAATTATTAGGAAACTTGGTCCAAATAATTGTGTGTGATTTATTTTAAAAATTTTGAACTACTTATAAGATATAGATCTTTACATTACATTCTAGGTATGTTAATGAATTTAGTTCTTCATATAACTTAAACCCTTTTATATTTAGATTTTTTATCTTTAATTTAGTAGTTGGTCATATTTTATTCATATTAGGTGTTATAATTATTATGAATTGAATTATATATTAAGTAAAGTTTCCCTAGATAAAGGAACTTGGGGTCAGATTACCTACCTACCTGGAGGATTATTCCTTGTCTGGACTGGTGAATGGGGTTGACTATCTATCATTCTTGGATTACACATGTATATATTTTCAGTCTCATATAACTATATGGATTTACATTAATTGTTAATGTATCTTATTCATATTATCCATTCATATATATATGAATATACTTGACATAAATTTTGGGTGAGTAACACAAACTCATGGGTTGTGTGAAGAGTAACACATCAATATGGTTTAAAATTATTGATTTGGAAGAGGGGATAAGATTCCAAACTAAATCACTAGAATTATGCATCAAAAAAAGAAAAACATGAGATAATACGGTAATATTTAATACCTTTTAAATACTATGTGTCATATTCCTTCAAAATTGACACTAATCATGACCTCAATTATCCAATTGGGTTGGTAATACCATATTTGGGTACCCATGGATTATCATGTATAAGAAAAGAAAGGATAATTTAGACTGGAAAATTATTGAGTAATTCATTCCATAGATGGGTTCCCCTGGATTGTCTTTTATTATATTATTATTTTCATTTTTTTGTGTTATACTAGCCAAGATACCGTAATTGTATTATTTTACTTGAGGAATAGAGTTGAGTTAATCCACATGATGTATTGGAAAAAGTATTTTCCACTAGACCATACAAGAGTCATATATGATATGATTGGTATAATAACCTACTTAAATAACTAAGTGGTGAGATAAACACCATAGTGTAGTCATTTGTTAGTGAAATATAGATCTTGGACTACTAATAAATATGATGTATAATGTTTTCATCATTTTAGTGGGAGCCCATTTAATTAAATACATTGTTAAATAGTTAATAATACATGATACTTATCGTATAAAAGATTTTGATATAGATAATATCATAATCACCATCAAGCTAAACCATGTGATCAATCCTTGTTAAGTAGATGCCTACTGTACGTATCTCTTAAGAAAGGTACCTTAAGAAAAGTTATTAAGAAATAATTTTTATTTAATAAAAGTTTGTAAAAAGATTTCTCTGTGTTAAAATATTTTTTTCTAGAGTAATAAAGTTTTGAAATTATTCAACAAGTGAATCTAGATTTTTATCAAAGAATAGAGTGACTAATTAAAGGTTTCAAATTCATTAGATAAAAAACTGATCAAATCAATCTTATTCAACAATAATATACTCAATATGATTATATACATCAATTATTTAAGGAATTTTAGTCACATATACTAAATATGATCATATATGTAAAATTACATTCAATGTGATTGAATATATTGATTACTCGATGAGACTAAAGATTGCCTTAAAATTTTATTTATTATGGAAATAAATTCCATTATTATGATAGGTATTTGATATCAACTATATTTTTAACAAATTTTTGTAAATATAAAAAAGGTTTGAAGATGAAAATAATTGAAGCATGAAGTTTTCCTTAAAGTAATAGAGAAAAGGAGTTGTTTCATTGCTAACTTTGACACTTCAAGCTTTGATAAACTTGTCAGAAGATTTTTATTTTTATCTCATTTAGATCTTGATAATAGAATATAACTATTAGTTGTTTAAATGAAATTAGATGGGTGTTTTTAATACACATTGTTTATGATTTTTTTTAATTCTATAACATTCATTAAGGGGAGACTAAAATTGGATCGTTATAGTTGGGGAATTTGTCCAATTTTCATCTCTATTTTTTTGACAATATGATTGAAGTCAGAGAAAATTTTCTCAATATCCTCAAAGTGTTTGGAATATATATCAACTAGTAATATTATATATAAGTTCTAAAGTACTGTATATAAAATAAAAAAAGGTAAAAGTTAAAACTGGAAAAATAAAAGTTGATTGAAAAGTTTAAAATTTCTTCATTAATCTAATCAAGGTTATTGAAACCTAGGATTGTTAGTAAGGAAGAGTAATAATTCAATATGATAGGATTATCAATGATATACCAGAAAAAGTTTTTAAAACTCCATGTAATTCCCATACTAGGTTTAGATATTATAGGAATTAATTTCTCAATTT
Organism: Viscum album; assembly: GCA_963277665.1. Lineage (NCBI taxonomy): Eukaryota > Viridiplantae > Streptophyta > Magnoliopsida > Santalales > Viscaceae > Viscum > Viscum album. The sequence goes on along the minus strand of OY728141.1, from coordinate 1,581,201,962 downwards.
TGGAGGGTATGTGATATTGAATATATATTTTACAAAGTATTGTAAATATTAGGAGTTCAAAATCAATTGAATAATTGATTAATATTTTAGTTTATATTTATGAGATGAATTAAATAGTTACTAAATTGAGTATTTTAATATAAAGGATATTATAAATCTCAAGTGAATATAAGTAAAAGATGTCTATATTCATCTCATTTATCTTATGTCATAGGAGAATATTTTAGATAAAAAAGAGATTTTATAAAAAAATGTGATGATTAATTGTATACACATAATTAATTATTCTTTGAGTTCTATAAAATGTTCATAGAATAAGATATGGATAAAAAAATTTATCTAGGATAAAATGTGTTTATCCAGTTCTTTGTTAAAATATGAGGGAATGTGTTCCTGCTATCAATCAATAATATATTTTAATAAGGGTTTCTTCTCAAAGTAAAAAATTATTTAAACACAGAGAATTAAACATAAAGAAAATAATATTTTATTTGTTAAATGTTCCTAAAAAAGGAAATAAATGATATTTCATAACACAAAATTATTTGTGTATCTTAACAAGATATTATGAAAAAAAATATAATGTCTTAGAGGTCAGTGAGAGTATGTTTAGACTTAAATAAGGTCAAAGATAAAAAAATAAAGATTACACAAATATTAAGTTAAAGTTATTTGCACTTAATAATGCAATATGGTTAGGATATATGATAATAACGAAAAATGTAAAGTGTTACATTTAGTTACCATTTATAAATTGAATTTAACTATTTCTTAAAGGATTATGAATGTTTAATATTAAACTATTTTTCACTCAAAATCCTATAATATTTTAGGATATTAAATGATAAATAAAAAATGTAAATATTTGTATTTTGTTATCTTGAAAATTTTATAAACACTATTTCTTGAAAGATTATGCCAGTAAAAATGATGGGTTAATTTCAATTTATATACTAAAAGAGTTTATGGTGTTTAAAGATAAATGTAAGAGTTTCATTTAGATACCATATTAATGTAATTTTCAATTTATCCTAAACGATTTTAAGAAGACTAGTAAAAAAATAATGTAATTAGTTACATTAAATCTAGGAGAAATTTTGATGGAATAGGATCCAATTATGATGATGATGAACTTATTTTAAGTGGGAAAAATAATTTGACATCATAACACTTGATGTTGTGAAGTTAAGAAGTTTGAATATGATCAAGAAGTTGAATAGCTAGAATATGATTCCTAAATCACACCATTATTCGAACTTTTGTACTTTATATATGTTTATCACTAAAGATTTAGTGGGAGTGTTTTATAAAATATTCACATAGATATGTCAAATTAATTACATATGATGTAATTAGTTAAAAACTTAGAAAGTGTATCAAACATAAGGTTGATCTCACAATTTATCATATATGATATGATAAACCAATGAGTATATTGGGTTCGTTAAATATTTTTAAATATTTTAAGAATATTAAAATGTATTATATTAGTGGAAATATCCACTTTATCATTCATTTAGGTTGGCTACAAAAATATATATATAGATATAAATTTTGTGAATAGTAATGATAATAGACCTCTGAAGTTATAAATTTGAGTTATCCTTAACTGATGTTCATCCTAGATTATTATAGGTTAGAACAAGATGATATGGTTATCATTAATATGATTTTCATATGTTGATTAAGAATATGATCCTGAGGCATAGAAAAGAATATTATTATTTGTGTTCATGGTTTTTTCTACTAAGTATGCCATATAGAGTGTTATACTGATGTATTTGGTATACTAGGGGTTCATGGATCATATTTAATACCCCACTGCCTATGGTTAGCATGATACCTAGCATAAAGAACTTCATATTTTTATTCCCTACTTACACAAGTCTATATATTAAGTAAATTAATACATAGGTGGTTGGGTATGTTGATGACCATGTCATAAGTTAGAGCTTATCCAAGATGGGAATTTTCCTCTTATATAACAAGTATGACATCTATGCCTTAAATTAAGATAAACTCTAAGAGTTTGTGGACACACCTTGCTATATTTCAAGACAAGGGACATGTGATGTGTTTAACCATAAGAAAAAATGAAATATGATGTATTAATCAATTAGATTAGTCCACACTCTAAGAATCGTGAACAACTAATTTGGATGTATAGGATTAATATGCTTCATGTTAGATGGAAAATTTTTATCCCAACTCACACCCTATCTCTCAACACCGCCTAGGGATTCATCCTAAAACCCTTCAACATTGGGTTGGAAGCACATCTGACCATCATTATTCTTATTTTACTTCCTTTATTTCACTTATTTCAACTCCTCCTACGTTCATCCTCCTTTTAAATTAATGCTTCTCAATGGGATCTTCCCCCGGTGTTTCTTTCATGGCTTGTCCATACCTAGTTCATGTCTTCACCAGTTTTTCCTGATCTAGGCTCCTCACTTAGGATGTGGTTCTTATGTGCTATATATTTCACCCCCCTTATTGTTCCTTTTTCAATAAAAATACATTGAAGGTTTCTATGGTTGTAAATGTTTCCTGGGTCATCTTCAGTGGTGACCTTATATCGTGATCATGGAAATTCCAACCCAAAGTGGTGCTTTTCTATCTCCTTGATCGGGTGATCCCCGATACTTCATCAATCCCATCCTTATCTCAAAGCAATGGTGAGGGTCTTTTAGGTATTATTCCTCTTTCCTTGTTTTGTGGTTAGTTCACTATCAGTTTTTGGTTTATTCTTAGTACCCATTCCTCATCATGTTCCCCTTGATTTGGGTACTCAGGTTCATTCAAAGTTTTCTTGCTAAGGGGGTTTTTCTCAATTTGGGTGGGTATCATCTTCTCTATAGTTACCTAGTTCAATTTTTGGTTCACTCATTATGGTTTAGTTTTCTGTTGTTTGTTGTAGGTTGTGAGCAGTTCTGATGAACAGTTTTTCATGTTTAATTTTCACTAATAATGATGTTAATTTCAAAGTTGGAATAATTTTTTGGTTTTGGATATTTTTTGTTGACGATGAAGGTGGTGATGGTACTGATAATAGTGGTGTTGGTTCTTTTATGAATTGATTCATATGGAAGTTGACACGATGAAGTCTCATACGTTAATTGTGAAATGGTTCTTGAGGTTGACATGGGTGATTTGGTCCTCCTTACGTGGTTTTCTTAACAATATATCATTGTTTCAAAACTTGATGTTTGGAAATTCGAATCTTACATTGTGGGTTTTTTTAGTTGTTAGTGATCTTATGGAATTTATTTGGATTTAATGATTTCTACCGATATTTCAACTCATCCTCAAAAGTGGTTTTAAAAGAAAGGATTTTTAGGTACATGATTTTTTTCTAATGGTAACTTGATATATTGAAAAAAGACAAAATATTAGAATGAAGATTTTCATATAATGCAGACTGGTGGACATGGGTATAGAGATACATGTGTTTGACGGAGATCACTCCATATCCCTTTATTGATTCAGTAGCATTGATTATTTTCTAGAGGATTCTCATTTCTTACATATATGGATCCAAAGATTCGTATTTTTTGTGAATTTTATATAAACATGTAGGGTCACAATGTGTGGTTGACTGAATAGGGATTGATTCTGACCTAGATAGTTACTCTAAATGTGTTTTAGAGTTAACCCAAAACCATTTTTCATGATTATTCATAAGGTATTTCATATCATTTAATACAAGGTGAAGTTAATGATAGATTTCCAAAAAAACATTAAAAGATATTCCCAGGGATTTATGGGTATTGTTTCACAATTAATTTTATATGATACAGTATACAGGAGAAACTACACATCATTTTTTAGGCTCTAGTATAAGTGGGATATTAAAGGAGATATATTCCATAAATCCTAATATATATATATACATATTTTGGATTGGATGGAAATTTTTATTTTCATGTATAATGGGTTATATATTATTCTATACTGCCTATGATTGTAGTATTGGATGGACATTCAGTCAACTCAAACCATAAGATATGATTTATTATATCGTTTCATGAGATGAAATGTATGGGAGGTGAAGCATTCATATAATGAATGTATATGCTGGTCAGAGCATTTATCCATTCATTTTAATGCATGAATAAATTAAAGTAATTTAGGAGAGTCTTCTAAAGCCTATATAAACTACTAACATATGATGAAAGTGGGTGGTGATTACATAATACTTCGTTTAACCTCCTTGAAACCAAATGATCTCCTATTCTTAATTATTTTCATTCAATAAATGGCCACATCGTGAATAGAATAATTTCCTATCTAAACATCATATGATTTATTTTAGACCATGATTAGACTATAGAGGTGGGATGTTGTTTTCATTCCACTTAGTGATCTATCTCAAACCCATGTGATGGATTTAGAAGATGATTTGGTGGATTATTCATCATATGATACATATTTTTACAGCATTATTCTTTATTTTTATTTATATATAGTTTTCATATTATCTTGTATGGGTGATCCTCAGACATGGGTTTAAATTACATTTTTATGTTCAGATGACAGTCATTACACTCTAATAAAACACTCACTTCCAAACTAAGATTCTATTTCATGATAATTCCTTTTACTCTCTAAGGATAATTCATTTTAAATCCAAATATTTCACCTTGATAAAATTATTTATCAAAAACAATATCATAATTGAGAATAATTATCATCCTTATTAACAAAGGATTCCCCTCCTTGTCCATATTTTATTTTCCCAAAAATGTTATAATTCATAGTTGGAACCCCAATTATGTATCATCCCATTGGACCACTATATTTCCCATCAAATCATTTAAAAATTAAGTTTTGTTACTCATTTTATGATGTGGGTTTTCAAAAAACATATTTCAAAATATTAATAAGGTTTCTGATCCTTTCAAAATAAAATGTTTTATCTTCTACCCAAAATTTATTTTAATAACCTTTATGTTTTTTCAAGGATATATTATTGGTGTTTATTATTTAAAAGTAAAATTTTACAAAATTTTCACTTCTCTTTTCTTTAAAATAATTTTTTTAAGTGAAATGTAAATTCACCATTTTACAATAATGATAAAAATCACTTATAATATCACTTTTTAGATTTTCATCCATGAGAAAACATCTTTCCACTATATTTTTATTTTCTATAAAACTTACTATCAATACCTTCATTGTTTCTAAAATAAATTCTTACTCAACTAGTTTTCTAAAATAATTTTCCTCAAATGGTCAAGGATAATTATTATTTCTAATGAAATTTTCTTAATTCTCTTAAAAACTTATTTTCCATCTTTTTCAACACTCTATATTCGTTCTTATGATATTTTCATATGTTACCATCCACCTTATTTCTCTAAATAGATTTTTATTATATTTTTTATTATCATGTAACTGTTTCCGACGCTTTTACATTAGGGCGCGCGCGCGCGTGTCCGTCACACATGGGAGGACGCGCGACTCGTTGCCCCGAATTCCCACTTTCTAAAGGAGGGTGGCATCCGTTCCTTATTCAGGGATGTCTGCTCTTTGATCGAAACCGGGATGATGGGATGTTGGTTCTTCCTTCTATGGATTCCTCCTCGGAGCTCGTCACCTAGTCTGGGTCTCCCTCATAGATTTAAGAGAGGTTCGTGAAGCTCGTTCCTTGCACCATATCTGTATGGACGCCAGTTAATTACGTTGTTTTCGTCGAGACGCTCCAAGGGGTCTTATCGGAGTAGCAACCTTCGGTGAGTAGAATGGTCATGTTGGGGTGTCATTGGCATGTCTTTCTTCTGTCCCTTATCATAGGGCTTCTCAAGGGCAGGGAAGCCCGAGGCATCCCACATCGAATGCGGGGAATTATATACCATCTGAGGTTTTCCTCAGCTTCCCATGTTTAACACGGGGTATGCCGTGAGTTTAACGTCTTGCAGAGATGGATCAGACTGATCAAAACACTGAGAGTGGATCAGATTGAAGGACCCCCTAGGGGGAACACCGATGTTGGGGCCAACACGTGGGCGACATCCCAGATACCATGGAGTGGGATGGGTTGGCACGATCTCACCGGGATGTGGCGGCCCGGGTAAGGATCAAGATGGATGATGGAGTGACATGCTTGAACCTCGTGGAGGCTTCCTACATATCCCCAGGGTAGGGAATCAAAGTATGCGTAATTCGGTGATACGGTGGGACACCTGAAAAAGCAACCTGTGAGAATGGACGCATGGATTGGAGCCTGGAGGAAGTAAGATATCCGAGCTAGGGCATGATCTTCCCAAGGCACGTGGGCTGGAGGGGGGAAGCCAGGATGAGACTTGGGTGTGAGGTATGGGGTTTATGCTCTGAGGTGGCCCAAGAGGGGGAATACAGTTTAACGTCATGCGGTATGAGATACAGTTTAACGTCATGTGGGATGAGGGAATACAGTTTAACGTCATGCGGGATGAGGAATCTGGGGCTTACGCTCTGAGGCGGCCCATGGTGGACATGGGGGTTATGCTCTGAGGCAGCCCATGGTGGCCGGGGAACCGACGTGGAGAGGTCTAAATGACCGGGTGGTGGGGTTGATCCTCATGGAGGCTTCCTACGTACCATGTGTTAGCACGGATCAAAGTCCACGTAGTTCACTGGAATGGGGCATACGCTCTGAGGCAGCCCATGGGAGGATTTCATGGTCGATGCGCGCTCTAAGCTCATGTGAGTCATGCTCGGTGTGAGAAAAAAGAGGCAGCAGGGACCAGACGATCACGTCACGAAGGGTGCGTCCGTGAGAAGCGGAAAGGGGCTTACGCGTTGAGCAGCCCAAAGAGGAAACAGGGGCTTACGCGTGGTTAGTAGCCCTGGGTGTCGGGGCTTACTCCAGAGTGGAGGCATGTGGTACGACAAAGCAAAGTGGTAAAGGGACTCCACTGGCCTTGGCAGGTGGGAAGTACGGAGGTGCATGGGTGCAACCTTCCGTAAGAGAGGCTAGGGGCTGACACTCTGAGGCAGCCCTTCCCCCGTGGACAAACGCCACTCCGACAAAGAGGATCTCATTCCATGCGAGGAAAATTCCATTCTCGTGGAGACGAGAGGCGTAAAAAATGTCCGAGATGGGGGGACCCTGCGTGCGAAGCACGAGGACGGACCACAGTTTAACTTCATGTGTTATGGACGAGGTGCTTAGCAGTTTAACATCCTGCAGCTTGGATGAGGTAGGTTTGCTCCACACCCCTAGGGATTACATTCCCAATGCCCTCTACCCATTATGGGAGGGAAGGCATCGGCAATGCCGTAGTGAAGGGGGTTCGTAGGGAGAACCATTGAGGGGTCCACGTTAGCGTGGCTATTTGAAGAAGTAATAGCCATTAGCGCGCCTCTGCGGAGAAGCATAAGGCAAAGCAACGCAACGGGAAACACCGCCCAAGGGACCTTAAGGTTACTTCGTATGAGCCTGGAAGGCCATACAGAAAAACAACGCATGGCGTGCATGCTCGGAAAGGGAGACATCAGGTGCCAGTGCGGAAAGGCAACCAAGGGGCGTCAAGGTAAAGGGGTCCTAGGTGTTGCACGCAAAAGGATGGTTTGCGTGAAAAACACCGGGATGGCGCGCAATAGGGCCAGAGGATTGCACGGATAGGTGATTGCGCGCAAGGTATTGCGCACATAGAAGGGGATTGAGCACAAGGTGCAACAATCGCACGTAAGGGAAGTACCCGGAAGAGGAGGAAAATTCATTTAAGTCAGTGGATTTGCACGCAAAGGCGCACCCCGAGGCAAGGTGGCGCAAAAAGTGGGATTACCTGGAAGTCATATTGCATGCGGGGGGAGTCGAATTACGTGCACGGGAGCCGATCTGAATTCCACAACCCCCAAACTGTTAGGGGTCTCCTTCTATTTATAGGTACCAGCAGGCGTGGAATCCAGGAGGCGCGCGAAAGTTTCCGCGACGGGAACCGTCGGCGTGCAAAGCTTCACCGCGCGAAACTGGGGCACACAAAATTGCGCGCACTATCGGCTCGATTATGCGAATCCCGGGAAGTCTTCGCGCGCACATCTTTATTTCGCGCAAACCCTCCTTTATTTCGCGCACCACTTCCTGGGCCTCCGGACCGGGCCTCTGATTCCGAATATGACTTTGCTTTTCCATTTCGAAACTTCCTCTAGGAGTTACAGACTTTTTTCGGTGTCTACAAATACCCCCCTCGAAATTGGATCAGCAAGAGGTCGCAACAATCGGATTACGAGGGAAACGCCGAAATGCCAAAGCAGTTCATCTCCTGGGCATTTTGCGCGCAAAAATCCGACGGGGCGCGCAAAACAACGTATCGGTGTGGAATTTGCTTTCCGCATGGCGCGGAACCCTGGCCTTGCCTATAAAAAGGGGCACTGGGTCCCAAGTCTGTACCCCCGCTTTTCCGCGCGATAGCCTTATAGCTCTCGTGCACAAAATTTCTCTCACGGTTGCGCGTAAAAACGCTCTGGCAGCGCGGAATTCCTTTCGAATTTTGGCCGCCCTTACGCGTCTACTCGGGATATTCCACACTTAGCATGCCGATTGCGCACCCATCTCCCGGATTTCACGCCGCCACTTCAGATTTTGGGCATCACTCTCCGATTTCGCGCACTACATCCTGCTTTCGTGCAACTCCCGAAATATTCGAGATGGATGCAAACCGAGTTGATGAGGGGGAAGCTGTCGCTCGTAGGACCAAAATGGCAGCGAACGAGGAGGTTTATGGCACCAAGGTGATCGTTTCCAACAACCTGACCTTGTTCAATCTACTCACTCCAGCCCAGAAGAAGTATCCCTTGTTTGACAACCTCCCGCTCTGGAATTTTGGCATTCTGGAGGAGGTACCCCTGCCGAGTTTTGAGGTGGACACACTGCGGTCATGGGTGACCCGGGAGGACGAGCTTCCTCGCTAAAACATCACCAACAATGGTCGTCCTACCAGGGAAACTAGACATTTGGATGTATATGTCCTGAAACGGAGGACCAGAACCATTACTGGGGATGAGCCTGTCAAAGAGAATTCTCCGGCCCTCTACGCGAGCACGTTCCGTCAGAGCATCACGAATGACAAGAAGGGCTGGCTGAAGGATTGGGACCTGTAGTCTGGGGGTAACTTCACCAGCGAGTGGGCCTGGGCGATCTGGGTTCGCCATACCTACGGCCAGTTTGGGGATGAACTATGGTATATTGGCATGTTCGAGGCGGTATGGACGTCGCAGTTCCACTTCCACCGTCAACCTGAGCTCGGGCCGGAGCTATTCACCCAGTGGTCTCCTGATACTAATACATTCCACCTTCATCATGGGGAAGTTGGCATCAGTATCTGGGATGTTCACTGCATCGGAGGTATCCCATAGGAGGGCTACCAATACGACGAGTTTGTTCCTCCAATGAACACCTGGGAAGACAGTTCGCGGACACCCATGCTGAAGTGGAACCAGCTAGAGCTGAGCAAAGAGAGGCTAGGGGTCAAGGACTTCTTGAAGGACATTGCCTACAAGGGATAGTTCAGCCTGTTCCTTGAGAAGGATCTGGCCGTCAAGATGTCGGGACGGGGTAAACGGTGCCCAACCGCGGCTCAGAGGAGCAGGGATGGGTCATAATGGAGGACCCTGGAGGCGGGGCAATACCAATCATGGGGATATCGTGTCATCGAGGCCCGGGATCCGAACGTCCGATATGTCGGGTTTCTTGCCGCCTTCCTGAGCAGGTGGCTCCTTCCGATGCAGGACGTGAGGATGGGCGTCCGTCCAGCAATACTGGTGATGGCAAGTACCATGGCCGCCAAAAAACGGTTCAAATTGGGCGTCCCTGTACGGGCCAATCTATACACCATCCTGGGATGTATCTCACAAGGGGGGTTGCCTCGGAGAGTATGTGTCCTCATCCAGATCTTCCACAGCTGGGTGGCGGCTCACCTCAACGGGTACACTTTCCCAAACACCATCCATCCTCTGGGAAATGGCATGCGACCGTCCTTGCTGAACATCACAGGGGTGGCGCCGATGACGCTCAATGATGAGGGCGTGAGAATCCGCATCTGCAACCAAAAAAACTTCCACTTGAGCCCGTTCCCCACCCCGGTCGGCCAGATAGTGGACAATGTAAGAGGTTCTCTGGAACAGCATGAATATTTCCAGAGCATTCGAGGTGGGGTGCTCGTGGAACGGATCGACGAGAAGGTGATCTGAGAGCCTTACGTGCCATCCCGATTCGCCAGGTAGTTCGGGTGCCTCCAACGAATTCCGAAGAAGTTATTCACGGTTGTTTGGCAGGAGAAGAATCCCTACGTTCTACGCCAGATGTGGTTGATGTTTACCACTTTCAGCTCTGGTGATGCCGTTACTCTTCCTCCCACCGGGGTTGATGCTAGCCTAGCAACCGAGTATGCCGAACACTGGACCATTGCGTACCTTTAGGGGCATTTACGCAAGCGAGTATAGCAACTCAAGGTTACTCACACGGAAACTGGGCGATGGGAGAGAAGGAAAGGGGCTGCCGGAAGGGGGGAACCAAGGGTGCGTCAGGCAGTGTGGCCTACGCAGGCCGGGACTTCAGCAGCGGGAACATCACAAAGCGTCGTCGCGACCTCATTTCCCATGGGGGGTCACATGAGGTGGCCAGGGAACTTCCCAGGAAGCAGATAAGATACCTGCTCGAACATTCCCAAGATGCAATTTTCCCGGCACTGTGGTTGGCCTGGATGACCCTACGGCAATCGCTGAGCGTTAAAGTCGTCTGGAAAAAGATCATGCAAAACGGGATCTAGCTGCCAGAGGTCGGGCTCGTTCGAGTTTCCGAATGGGTAAATTTCCATCAGCGGCATGCCTATCTGACAGCCATGGACACATACACATGCCAAATGGGTCAGCGTGCAGATCCACCTTTCCTATTGAAAGTGATGCTTGGCCAGGATCATGATCCGGAAGTGATGTCACCGGGATAAGGCGATAGTGATGAGGAGTCGGAGGGGGATGAGGAGACCGGAGAAGACGAAGGCGATGGAGAAGATGAAGAAGAAGGAGAACCCTAAGATGAGGGGTTGCAAGGGGCGACCTACCAAGGGAGTCTCCAAGAGAGCGGCGAGATTGTCGGATCTGATCTCGACATAACCGAGATACTCAAGGTTTGTCTCTATCTTCATTCATTTTCCTTCTTCATCCATTCTCCTTTCAAATTTCCAAACCATCTCTTTGCCTCACTTAGGAGCGGGTAAGTGTTGGACGGGCGTCCCCACTAGAGGAGGGAGGAGAGGAACCGGTGGGACATGATGGGGATCCGACAGCCATCATTATATTAACAAGCACAGATGGGTCTCCCATCATGGTGGCTCCTGCAGCGGGCGGAACACTGGAGACCGATGCTCTGGACTCATGTAAGTCTCACGCTTCACTACTGGCACTTGTTATCAAAAGATACCAACTAAATAGTGTACACCTTGCACAGTGATCTCAAGATTGGAGGCTCGTCAGGCTGCAGAGCCCAGGCCGTCCGTGAGCGGACTAGTGGCGGACATACCACCTCATTCTGAACATTCTCCCTACAATGAGTCAACCCTGGAAATTGGTGAGCAGGGGGCAGTGGGCATCAGCGGTGCTATTCTTAAGGCGAGTCCAGAGGCTGATGGAGGCATCGTCGCTGCTGGGGCGAGAGAGGATGGTCGCCTGGATGTCGATGATCCTATTCCCCACGAAGACATCCCTAAGGCAGATCCTGCTACCGATCTGCAGGATGCCTTCCCTACGTACCGACCCGCTGACCCTGAGGAGGTAGATGACTCGGACTCAGAGGCAGACAAAGAGAGCCGGATGACACGGCACAAAGGGTGGAAGTGTATCAAGCGCTTTCCCAGACAGCCCCAGTCGGATTGGCTGAGGCGGATGGGATCACTCCAGACCTGGCTCCGCTTCCTGTGCGTGGGAGGGGATGACGCTCAACGGCTTCATCTGACGGTCCGTGATTACATGGCCGAGAAGATACGCGAGAGCAGCCGGTCCAGCGACGTTTCCCAATGTCGGGAAAGATCGGCGAGCTCCCGAGCGTTGCTGAGGGCGGAGCAGGAGGTCCGGCACCTCGAAGGGAAGGCGGCAGATAAGGAGGCCTTCATTGCAACATGCTCTGAGATTGTGGAGCAACTGACGGCCCAACTGGTTGACGCGCAAGAACAAATGATGGAGGCGGGTCACCAGATGACTGTACCTCGAACCGAGCATGCGCAGGCACAAGCTAGGATTGGCGAGCTGCGCTCTGTGGCGGCTGATGAGGAGAGAGTCTTCGAGGAGCGAGAAGCGGTCCAGGAGGCTACCAGCCAAAGGGTAGCAGCACTGGAAAGGTCGATTCAGCACGCTGATCCTTAAGGGATTTGTTTTATCCATATCACGAACCTCTTGCTTGTACTGCTCACCATCTCAACCCAATACATGGCCAAATCCATTCATATGTACCCTTGGTTTAATATTCTCAACCATAATTCCGAAATGAGTAACAACCCATCACTAAGCTCTTGTGGGTCGCACCCAACGCGAGAAGCAAAGGGTACTCGTGTTATCATCTCGTCCAACTTTGGGGCATTGACCAAGCCTCAGGCATCTGAAATTGGGCCAGGATTTCTAAGGAGAAGGCCTCAGACCGATTGATATATCACCTTCTCAATGTGCTCTGACACATGAGCGGGGCAATGCCGGGGGCATTGAAATCCATCCGAACATAGGGAGATGGAAAGGAAAGGTGACTCATGCTACCCGAATTCGGAACACTATGGGGCACGACGATGGAGGATAACTGTTAGCCATGACGGAAATGAAGCATTTATATCGTGTTGGCCTGGAGTGGGGACAATAAATGAGGGCTGACCACTGAACATGTTCGCAACATGGGGCCTAATTCAAATATCGCTGGTCAGTTTCCTGGAACATTGGCCTAGAACAGCAGGCGGACTATAGGTCTATCATCCATATTGCTACAATAGGCGGACCAAAGGTTTATCATCCATATTGTGGCAGTAGGCGGACCAAACTCTATCATCCATACTGTTAGGGGGGTCCCGTCAAACATGACCAGTCCTCCAGAATGTTGGCCCAGGACAGTAGGCGGACTGTAGGTCTATCATCCATATTGTTAGGGGGTCCCGTCATACATGAAAGAGAATGAGGATCCGAATAAAGGGGCATGAAAAGTGTGGAAGGTGGAGTGGTGGTTTGTTCGAACAGAGTCCAACACTCCTGAAATTGCACCACTATGGTGGAGGCGCATTAGGCGGACGTACCAACCTGGTCACGGGTCGTCCTAATTTTCAGGCAGGACCTCTCTGGCGAGAGAAATGCCGCTTCCCATTACTACTATTGGGAATCCTGAACTTACTCAGGGTGGATGTCATGATTACACCACTTCCCATGAAGTCAAGCCGAGGGGCCGACAATATGGAGGGACGGGGTTTGGTAATCCCTGGGGCTGGACCCAAGATGAAATGTCTGGGAGTTTCTACTTATCTCATTAGGATGAGAATCAAGCCACACATAGTTCTAGAAGCACAGTATAACGTCATGTTGGATGAAATAAAGTTTATCGTCATGTGGGATGGGGGACACATCTCATCTAGGGATAGGCACGACATGACGAGTAACCCAATGTGAATGAGGACATAATCCCGCACCACACCGTACAATCCCACAAGAGAGACCGAGTCGCGGAAAGCCAATCAAAGGATCTTAGTTTTAGGTATATGAAATCGGACCAAAAGAAAGGGTAATGGGAGACACATGGTAAAGCGGCTTCAAAACCCAACGTGAGTGTGGGGAAAAGCCCTGCTTACTATGTGCTCCTGGGGACGCATTTAGGCCGAGAGACCGAACATGAAAAGTTAGGCTGGGCCTATGGGGAAGTTCCCAGGCACTCCTACGTATCTCAAAAGGATGAGAATAAAGCCATACGTAGTTCTTTAAAGGCAGCATGGCGCGATATGGCGCCTTCGCAAAGGACGAAGGAGTCGTACGGGTCTAGCCCTCGCACCAAAAGAAGCGGCATTTGATATATCTTGTTTGTTCTTGAAGGTAAATGGTTTTTCTTTTGTGGGGCGACTGGCCTAGGGTAGAAATTCCTGGCATCTCCACAATAATCAAGCCATAACAGGCGTTGAAAAGTAGCATGGTAATCGACCAATACCTGGCGTGATGTCCCCCATGGGGAGGTTATCACAATGCGGTACCATTTTTCATCGTGCGGCCAGGAAAATATCATCACAGTTTAAGGTCATATGGTTTGGACCAACAGCACAGTTTAAGGTCATATGGTTTGTACCAACAACACAGTTTAAGGTTGTATGGTTTGGACCAACAACACAGTTTAAGGTCGTATGGTTTGGACCAAAAGCACAGTTTAAGGTCGTAAGGTTTGGACCAACAACACAGTTTAAGGTTGTATGGTTTGGACCAATAGCATAGTTTAAGGTCATATGGTTTGGACCAACACCATAGTTTAAGGTCGTATGGTTTGGACCAACAGCACAGTTTAAGGTCGTATGGTTTGGACCAACAGGAACACGGACGATGCGATAAAGCATGCCTGATGCGGGTGAGGGCGTAATCCCATACCATCACCGCGCACGGTTCCGAGAGAGGGGCCTCGAGCCAAAGTGGCCTACGAGGGTTCCACAATCAGGGGGTAGGAGATGCTAGCTCCCAACTATGCTGGGCCCGAAATGCAATGTCTGGGTGACTCCTCATTCCCCATGGGGATGAGGGTCAAGCTGTACGCAACCTGTAAAGAAGAAACCCAAGCACATACTCTAGCGCTCAGATCGTGGGAGCCCCAAGAGACACCGTTACGCAGCTCGGTCTGTCCGATGTGTGGGGATGTACTGAGGGTTAGTTCAAGGAGTGTCGAGATTCCACCTTGACACAGTGGGGGCGGAACACAATGTGAATCATAAAACCAACATTCAAGTCCCGAGGAAGCCGGTGTGACGACTGAGGATTACTGCTGACCACGTTCGCAACATAGCATCATGTCGTGTTAGCCTAGAAGTAGGGGCAAACAAATGAGTATCAACCGCTGACCACATTCGCAACACGGGATTTTTATCAATTTTTCGCCCAAACCCCTCGGGGGAGTTGGCCCGTGATGGTAGAAGAGCCCTTAGGCGTTGTATCCAGGTTGTTCTTGGGGGTCCCTCCGAGTGTGAAGGATTGTGGGGCCTGAATGAAGGGGAACACGAAGCTTGAGAAGTGGACGAAAACTTGTCTAAGTCGAATCTAACACTCCAGGTCCTAGACCAGAGTACTCTGAACACATTAGCAGACCACTGGAGAGGGTCGAAGGGCTCAGTCTGAGAGCGGCCAAAAGATGGAAGATTCCCGAGGGAAGGGCAGGCCAAAAGACCGAGGCAACGGGGAGATCGTGGGATCTTCTATGAGACGGGGCTAGACCTGAAATCTAAGTGTTCAGAAGGTCCTACGTATCCCATAAAGATGGTAATCAAGCCACACATAGTTCTAGAGACGCAGTTTAACATCATGTTGGATGAAAAATAGATCTTAGTTTTAGGTCTTAGAACTCGGACCAAGGAGCCCAGATGTAGGGAAAAGTGGAGTTTAAGGTCATGCTGAACCGGGTGCAGTTTAAGGTCATGCAGGACCGCATAGTTTAAGGTCATGTAGGAATACAGGAGGATTAGGAAAAGTACTGCTTGAGGAACCTGGCATTGGTGGGAGGAGTTATACGCTCACCATCCATAGTCATTAGGGAATACGCGCCATTGGGATAGACCTTATGGACAATAAAAGGCCCCTCCCATTTGGGCTCCAACTTGGGTGGTTTCCTGCCAGGAATCATTGGCGCTCTGAGATCCAGCACCAGGTCACCTTGCAAGAAGTAGTGGAGGTGAACCTTCATATTGAAAGCTCGAGCCATCCTGCTCTGATGCCTTTCCATGTTATGTAAAGCGCGAAGCCTACTTTCATCCAGCGATCCCAATTTGGCTAGACGGATTTTGGAAACTCTATCCGGGGATTTCTGGTCGTAGACCGTCGTGCGTAATGAGGGAAACTGGATCTCTATGGGCATGATGGCCTTCGCTCCGTATACCATGGAATACAGAGTCACTTGGGTGGAGTTACGAGTCATCTTCCTATAAGCCCAAAGGGCGTTGGGGAGCTTGTCCGGCCAACTTTTCTTGTTTTGACCAACCATCGTTTGCAGAATGTTGTAGAGGGTTTTGTTAAACACCTCAATATGTCCATTCGCCTGCACATGGTAGCCGGAGGTGTGGTTAGAGCGAATGTTGTACTTAGCGTACAATTTCTTCAGTTCGGCTGCTCGGAAGTTAGTTCCGTTATCCGTGAGGATAGTGTGAGGTACTCCAAAATGATAGATGATATTGGAGCTCACGAAGTCAGTGATAGAACATTCCTTGACTTCCCTGAGTGGGATTTCCTCCGCACACTTTGAGAAGAAATCTGTAGCGGTTAAGATGAACCGGCACTGGCGGGTCATCGCCGGCGGGTAAGGCCCTACGACATCCAACCCCCAGACTGTAAAGGGCCAAGAATACTTGGTAGTATGGAGAGGCTCCGGTGGCCGATGCACAAAGTTAGCATGAACTTGGCACGCATGACACCTCTTGGCATACTCAATGCAGTCATAGATCATTGAGGCCCAGAAGTATCCCAGCCTCCGAATCTAGTGGGACAACTTCGACCCGGCATGGTGGGCGCCACAGGAACCAGCGTGCACTTCTTGCATGACCTGTGGGATCTCGACTCATTGATGACAATGGAGGAGAACACCATCAAATCTACACCTGTAAAGGAGCTGCTCAAGGCTGGGACCACTTTGAAGGGTGAACTGTGGCGCGCAGCGTCATATTCGTTCTTGCTCAGCTCGGTCTAGCGGAAGATTTTCGTGCTGGAGATATTCAACCAAGGGCGTCCTCCAGTCAGGAACTGTCTCGATTACCGTGCCTGAATCCCCTGGGGATCCTGACGTAGGGGCACCAGCGATGAGATGGTTCACTCGCAGGCCATGATCGCCCTCCGGAATAACAAGATCAATGACTCTCTGGTGCGCCACGTGGATGATTAGGTCATCCTGTTCGGGCTCCGCAAGTGATGCGGCCAGGCTGGCCAAAGCATCTGCTCGACTATTTTGGGACCGGGGAATGTGAACGACCTCTGGCCGGGAGGGGAACATAGCCATTAGACGGAGGGTGCACTCCAGAAATGGCACGAGTTCTATCTTTCTGACAGCAGAGCCACCATTGACCTTCTTGATGACTATCTTGGAGTCCCCTTTTACATACAGATGGGGTACGTCAATCTCGAGAGCCAACTCGAGGCCAGTAATGAGGGCATGATACTCTGCCTCATTGTTGGTGCTGCCTTCTGACAATATGAATGAATATGGAAGAACGGCTTACTCCGGGGTGATGAAGACGATACCCAGGCCTGCTCTATTAAGCCTAGGATCATTGAGCCTTCTACCGGTGGGGCTCCGGGAGGCACCGTCAAAGTGCATCTGCCAGCATGGGATGGCGTGATCGACTGAGAGGATTTCCTCATCAGGAAAGGCTAGATCATGTGGCTGGTCCGCGGATGTTGGGTGGGCAGCTAAGAAGTCTGTCAATGCCTGTCCTTTGACAGCCTTCTGAGGTACGAACCTGATGTCGAACAGCTGGAGGATCACCGCCCAGTGCGCCAATCGGTCGGTCAACATAGGTCGGTTCAGGATGTATTTCAACGGGTCTACCCGAGAGACCAGCTGTACCTCATGGTGTTGCAAGTAGTGCCGCAATTTCCACATGGAAAATACGAGCGCCAGGCATCTCTTATCGATGGAGGAATATTTAATTTCCGCATCGAGGAGCATGCGGCTGAGGTATTAGAGGCTATTATATGTTCCCTCGTTGTTCATCTGGGAGAGAAGTGCACCGAGGGATTGCTCCAGGGCGGTCACGTAAAGGACCAACGGCTTTCTGGAAATGGGTGGCATCAAGACTGGAGGTTGAAGAAGATACTGCTTGATTTCCTCAAAAGCAATCTGACACACTTTGTCCCATTCGTAGGCGGCACCCTTCTTCATGAGCCCGGAAAAGGGCTTACACTTGCCGGCCAGATTCGCGACGAATAGGTGTATATAGGCTAAGTGGCCTTGAAGGCCTCTTAGCTCCCGAATATTACTCGAGGGAGGCATCTGACTGATGGCCTTGATCTTCTATGGGTCGATCTCGATGCCTCAATACCTAACAATGAAGCCAAGAAACTTTCCGGAGGTGACCCCGAAGGCACACTTCAATGGGTTCATCTTCAAGTGGCGAGAACGGAGGAATCCGAACACTTTCTTAAGGTCTTTGAGATGGTCCTGGTGCTGAAGAGACTTAGCCACTAGGTCTTCCACGTAGCACTCCACCAGCGTCCCGAGAATCGGCTTGAATATGCGGTGCATGGCCCGTTGATAGGTGGCACCTGCATTCTTTAGGCCGAAGGGCATAACCTGGTAGCAGAAAGTACCCTGGGGGCCCTGAAGGCAGTGAAATATTCATCCTCGGGGACCATATGGATCTGGTTGTACCCGGAGTACCCATCCATGAAGGAGAGGGTTTGGAACCCGTCCGTGGCATCGATCAACAACTCTGTCACGGGAAGAAGAAAATCATCCTTTGGACAGTGGCGATTGAGATCACGGAAGTCGATACAGACCATGATCTGCCCGTTCTTCTTCCTGACTGGCACAATGTTGGCTAGACACCTGGGGTACTAGACTTCCTTGAAGAAGTTTTCCTTAATGAGCTTATCAACTTCGGCCTCAACCAGGGCACCGTGAGAGGGGTGCATCTTTCTTGGAGGCTGCTTGAACCCATGATGGTTTGCTGGAAGGCTAAGGCAGTGGACAGCTACCTGGGGATCTAGCCCTGGTATCTCGTCATAACTCCAGGCGAACACATCACGGTGCTGTTTGAGGAAGTCTATGTACCGTTGTCGTTCCTCGGGGGGCATAGCGGCGCTGACCAATGTGGGTCTCGGGTCCGCCTCACTACCGAGGTTCACCTGCATTAACTCGTCGACTGTGGTGGGGAAGCCCTCCTCAAAGGCAGGAGGAGCATCTTCCATGTCTTCCTCTCCACTTGTGGAAGTATCATCCACGGGAGGAGCCGTTTCGGGGCTGCCAGACCCTGATGGGAAGCTGGTGCCGGCTTGGGCGGCAGAGGTCGTCACGTCAGGGGACCCATCCACTATGGAGACCATGGCGACAAAGGCGGTTGATCCAATCCCATATGGACTTTGGCCCAAGGGGCCACACTTTATGACATCAAAGAAGTAGTGGTGCGTTAGCTTGAGCCGATCGATTCTGGCCTGACGAAACAGACACGTATGACGTATTGTCGTTACCATGAGCCCAACATCCCGATATTGTACAGGGGTAGGAGGCTCGGGGATCACCTGAGTCTGGCTCGTATAAGAGTACGAGGTGATTTCCCACCGTCGCCTGGACCCAAAAATATGCCTTCCTCTAGTACCTGAAACAACAAATCACTACCCCATGTCTGGGGGCATGGCCTCCAACCGATGGATTGGGAAGACATATGCATCGTCCAAACCTGCCCAGGGACCACTCGTGACAGTGGCGGGCTCGACCTCACCTGCCAGGATCTTCTTGTCCTTGCTCTTGTAATAGTTAGTTTCCAAATAACGGGCTTCACAAGAGGAAAAAGGAGACATATATCTTTGTATCACACCCACTGGACCCTTAAGGATGTATTTGAGGCACTGGTGATATGATGATGGGACCGCTGCATGAAGGTGGAGCCACAACCTTCCCATCAACGCGTTGTAGGCGGTGTCCTGAGAGACAAACAGGAATTCGGTATTGGCAATTAGGCCGCTGAACTGGGTCTTCAGATGAATCTTTCCGAGTGGAGTTTGCTCGATTCTGTCATACCCCTGGATCCTAAGGTCGGAGGGAGTTAAATCATCCTCAAACAACCCTAGTTTACGCAATGTCCGAGTTGGGATTAGGTTAATCCCAGAACCCGTGTCAACAAGACAGCGGCGGACTTCCATTCCATTGAACTGGACGGTGATGTACAGTGGGCGAATGTGCCCCTGTATGGGAAGGTCTTCATATTCACTGGAAAACAAGATAACCGCATGACATTCGGCGTTCTAAATTGCCTCAATGTGGAAGGATTATGCGGCCGCCACCTCCATCTCAAACTGGAGGGGGCTCTTTAGAGCCTCGGTGAGTGCCTCATGCATTTCAGACGACAGGAGAAGGGCCTCATGGATAGAAAGCCTTGGAGGAATGATGGACAAGTGATTCAGAACATCATACTTTCGAACCAAATGTGAGCTTCTGCTTACAGGAGGCCTCTCTATGATTGTAGGCATGATGGGCCATACCTGCGGGACCGGTGACTGACTGGTACTAGGCATGTCTCGTTGTTCACTAGTCGAAGCCCGGGAGGTGGATGTCGCGTTAGGACGGGAAGGCTGTAGTTGGTCGGTGGCAGGGCAAGGCTGGTTGCGACATGAACGAGGTAGTCCCGCCTGATCCAGTAACACAAACGGTGGTGGAGGCGAACCTGTCGACACCGGGTGAGGGGCCGCATGCGCTGATCTCTGTATCGGGCCTGCTGCTTGGTCTTAGTAGCGTGCACGGCCTGACTGGAGGTGACGACTATTGTGCCCTAGAGATTCACGTAGCCACGGATCCGCTGACGTTGGCGACGAATGGGGACATTGGGGAGGTCTACCTGGCGTTCCTCATCGTCGGGAGTCAAAAAGGGATTTACCAACTCTATGGTGTTAACCGAATCGTACCTCGTGCTTTCACTCGAGGATTCATCCACTACCGGACGGACTCTTGGAGGGATCCCCATCTCTGGGGGCATAAAATCGCCAAGTGTTCGGGAAGATGATGGCACTGGCAGGGCGTGTTATTTCTTCTTGCGCCACTGCTTGCTCTTCTATGAAGAGGTAGGCTGGGACGACGATGCCAAAGTGGCGCTCGCAGATTCTGAGGGCTCTGGCTGACTCGGGCAGGCACGGATGATGCCATGGGCATGGGAAATCGTCCTGCAGGCCATCCAGTTGTTATACTTCCGGGACCCACAGTCGGAAACCTTCTTCCACTCATCCTCATTGTCACTGCTGCCATCTGGTCTCACGAAGACACCTGCCACCTACGCCGGGGCTGGGTCCAACCCGACTATGTTGTTTTCAATCTGGTCTTGGAGCCAGTCCTTGAGCACATAGCATCACTGGATGGTGTGTCCCAGGATCCGATGATAAGGGCGGTAGTTAGGGTGACCAGTGAGATGCGCCTTTTCTGGCTTCCGGCATTCAGGCAGTCGCACGATCCTCTGCTCCAAGGCACTATGGAAATTACCGGGGACCTGGGACTCGTCAAACGATTAAGTCCGATTCCTTCTGTCTGGAAAGGGGGCTCTTGGAGGCTGACCATGACCAGGGGCCAGAGAAGCATGCCGAGGAGGCGGAGCCTGATTATCTCTCCTGGGTGGTGGCGGTGCGTTACGCGGAGGTGCCTGCCGATTTTGAGGCGGTCGCTGCTGGGCCGGAGGCTGTGCCCGTGGGGGTGGACCCCTATGAGGCTGATGAGCTGGCCTTACTGGTAGCAACTCTAGCTTTTTGGATGCCTCTATCTGGGATACGACAGCGGGCTCAGCTCTGGTGTCTCTCCTTATAGGGATTACATGAGGCAGCGGTCGTGCCTGACTGGCCTGTTGCAGGGCTTCTTCGAGGCGCTGAGCCTTGTCTGAGAAATCCCGGAACCCTCCAGGGTAATTCTGAGTGATCAGAGAAGGAACCATCTCGGCCTTGACATTCCCTACACACATTTTCAGTAATTTATTTTGAGTTAGTGGTATGTAAAAAGTGTACGTGAGCCCCTTCCACCAGGCGACGAAGTCCGTGACCCGCTCATCGGGCCTTTGTTTGCACCTGAAGAGGTCTGCAATGTTTGTCTCCTGGGTTGTGGAACTGAACTGGTAGAGGAATTGCCGGCGAAGGTCCTCCCAGCTAGTCACAGATCCAATAGGGAGCTGACTGTACCAGACGAATGTTGGTCCTTCCAGTGTCTGAACGAAGCAACGGAGCTTGGCAGCCTCCTACTGCACTGAAGTCCATAACATAGGCCCGCACCTCGAGTTGAAGTGGGCCAGGTGTTGTGGCGGGTCTCTGGTCCCGTTAAAGGGGATGAAAGTGGGGTTCGCAAATCCCGGTGGGGCCGGCATATCATCCACCCATGCTGGGTATGGCTTACCGTCTGGTGGGATTGCCACCTGCCGAGTTTCCAGGGCATCCAAGCGGGCAATGAGTACTTCCATCAGATCGTCCGGACGCGGATTCCTGTCCTGACGGGCATCTATAACCACAAGCGCATTGTCGGGCTCTTCAATCTGGTATTCAAGATCAGCAGCTCGCGGGGCGGCTAGAGGAGCGACTCTCGGGGTAGCAGGAGGAAACCGAGCATGGTCCCCCGGGTGATCCCGCCACTCGGGAGGGTTCGACGAGACGTATCATTCCCTCTTTCCATGGGCGTCGGGCTCTCCTCTGTCGGTGAACGCGACATGGTCGCGGTTGCCCGGGGGAATCTCGGCATGGGGTGGGTGATCCTGCCCCTGCTGTCCTGGCCTAGGATTACCGTAGTTAAGCCGCCGCTCTGCAATGCGTTCGGCCAAGAGCTCATCAACTAGCCTCTTTTGCTCAGCAAGCTGTTGGTGTCACGTGGCCTTCTCGGAGTATTCCTCTGCCTTCTGCACCGAGTCATATGGGTCGACGAGCTTGACATCCCTGACATGCTCTTTACCCTTTCCGATTTTTCGGCTCAGTTTCAATGCCTCAGTGGGTGTGGGGAGACCTAGGAGGCTCCTCTGGTGGCGAGTAATCCTACTAGATGGGTCCACTGGAGGCTTGTCCTCAGGGGGTGAATCCCCATCGAGGAGCTCCACACCGTTTCCCTCATCTTAAAGGTCAGCCATGTTGACCGCCACTGCCTTTGGTGACATTCCCTCAGGGCCTCCCAGTGAATCGGGCTGTCGGCAGATCGCATAGAAAAGAAGGGCAGCGTACTGCCCCCATCCACAGATGTGCGCGTGGGGGGTGGCTTCCTCGATAACCTTGCGGAGTACTTGAAAACTCTGAAATCAATGTTTCTAGAGGGCCCTACGGTGGCCAGTCGACTCGGGGTACCGAACCGCAGGGAGCGCTACCAGGTCGACCCGACGGTATTACTCACCGATATCCTCGAGATGTGCTTGAATCCCGGGATAAGGCGCTAGCTAATAGCGAAGACGGGAGTGAGTCACCCGAAGAGTCTGTAAAAAACATTCAAACTCTCCCAGGGTGAGCGACTCTGGCATATCAAAATTCGATCCGGCGACCGACCAAAACTTCTCTGGGAAGTGGCCCGCTGCGAGGATGGTCCAGAAGCTCCATGACTCCAGTTCGGGGTCCGGACCTTGCTGCCCTGGCTCATCAACTGAGAATGGTCGGGGAGCTAGCAATGGCGCCGAGGCAGGTCGCCGGGCCGGTGGGCTGGCCGGCGGGGAATACGACGAACATGCCGATTGGCCACCGATCCCTGAGTCGTCCTCCAAGGGTTTCAGTACCCTGGCTGCCACGTCGCGATAGGATGGGCCAGCGAATGGGCCTCCTGTCACAGCGTCGGTGCTCGCCGAGGGTGTGTCGCCTTCCGACTCTTCCGTTGGTCCCCAGAAAAGTTCCCTACCCTCCCTGACTGAGGTGGAAGGCGCTTCCGGGGAGGCCAGTGATAACTACAAGTTTGCCCCCTGGGGGTACGCCAAGTCCTCTTCTTCGTGGATATACCTTTGGAGGGAGGAGAGAATCATACAGATCTCACATTCGGGGAGTACGAGCCTGACGTGCCGCGTCCCCATCCTTGCCCTCGACTCAAAGGGTTGGGGGGAAGGTTCCACCGTCGAGTCGTACTCCGCCTCAGAGTCCGAGAAGCGGTATGGTCTAATTTCCGTCCGGACTCCCCTGACATTCCTCCTATGGTGACGACGCCCCGCCTTCTTGCCCATGGGTGGCTCCTCAGGGTAAGGATGGTTTCCGTCAAAGATTCCCCTGGCCGCAATAGTGTTGGGGTAGAGGGGACTGAAGGCCGGGGTGTGGGAAGCACCAGGATAGATGTTGAAAGGGACATGGGGAGGACCTCCATGTGAGTGAGCGACTGGATACACAACGGCTCCATACTCGCGGCCAATGTTAGGGGGAGTGACCTCATACCCAGTGCAGTGGGCGTTGGAAGGAGTCATACCTGGAGCGTAGCTGTCGCGAAGAAGCCTTTGGCTTTCCAGATCAGTGGCACGGAATGAGCCTTCATGGTGGGTGGCACTACCGTGGATTGGTCCGCGGTGGCCATTGCATGTGCCCGCGACCGGGAGAGTCGACCCAACCTTCATGTAGGGTGTTCGGGGCCTCGATCTCAGTCGGCCATGTGACTGCCCCTACTCAACGTGTGCAGGGGTCTGGTAGCAGGAGTCAGTAGTGGCTCGGGCCACAGTGGTTGCTGACGTTGGTGCCCCAGGACGGGCATTCTCTTCCGCTTGCGCCTGACGCTGGCGTCGGGTCAGATGGGTTGGAGCCGGTGGTGCGGGCACAAATATTTCCTGGTCCTCAGCCCGGGGATCCGGGCGATGACGTCAATGCAGCCTGGCGGGGGTTCTTATCGTTAACCCCTGGGATGGGTCTCCGATCGGGCGGACCAGGACATCCCCCACCTCATCGGCGTAGGGGATGGATGGGTCAAGGCGCTCTGGGCATAGGCTCCCGAAGAGGTTGAACGACGGAGTGGGGAGCGGCGGCTCCCTACGCGGCCCTCAGGGGTGGCAACGATAGTGAGGCGCAACCGCCTTTAGATCCAAACGGGCCATGCCCCAGGTGGGGATGATCCCTCCCTCTTCGTACCTACGAACCAGGTTGTTGATCACCCTTCGCTGGATGATTTCTGATGGTGAGAGGGGGTGAGAGCACCCGAAAGTCGTGGAAATCGGAGCCGGAGTGGCTGTGGAAAAGTCGGGACCGCGCGGGGTAGCCGTGTCGATACTGCCCCTTCCCCTGCGCCGGTGGGCAGGTGGCAATCGAGCTCCGGATGCAGTGATATGATTCCTGGAAGCAGGGAGATGAACCCATTAGTACTAATAGGAAAAGAAATTGACAACCAATATCCCAACGTCGTTCCGTCTTCCATGGTCGGCGAGAGGGATCCACGCTGACGTTGTCGCAGAACGGAGTGCACAACATCCTGACTGTCGCAACCCTTGGTGGGTTTCACGTCTCGGTGATAGGTACCCGGACCTGGTGACATGCTAATCTTCCGACACCCTGAACGCTACCCATCTCCATATTGAGGAGAAGAGCTTCACGTCGGGTTCACCGTTTTCTGTTTCCGACGCTTTTACGTTGGGGCGTGCGCGCGCGTGTCCGTCACGCATGGGAGTATGTGTGGCTCGTTGCCTCGCATTCCCGCTTTCCAAATGCGGGCAGCATCCGTTCCTTATTCAGGGAAGTATTCTCCTTGATCGAAACCGGGATGATGGGATGTTGGTTCTTCCTTTCGTGGATTCCTCCTCAGAGCTCGTCACCTAGGCCAGGTCTCCCTCATAGATTTAAGAGGGCTTTGGGAGGCTCGTTCCCGGCGCCATATCTGCATGGACGCCAGTTAATTACGTTGCTTCCATCGAGATGCTCCAAGGGATCTTGTCGGGGCAGGAACCTTGGGTGAGGAGAATGGTCACGTTGGGGTGTCGTTGGCATGTCTGTCTTCTGTCCCTTATCACAGGGCTTCTTGAGGGCGCGGAAGCCCGAGGCATCCCACATCGAACGCGGGGAACTATGTACCATCTGAGGTTTTCCTCATCTTCCCATGTTTAACACGAGGTATGCCGTGTGTTTAACGTCTTGAGGAGACGGATCAGACTGATCAAAACACTTAGAGTGGATCAGATTGAAGGACCCCCTAGGGGAACACCGATGTTGGGGCCAACACGTGGGCGGCTCCCCAGATACCATAGAGTGGGATGGGGTGGAACAATCTCACCGGGATGTGGCGGCCCAGGTAAGGATCAGGATGGATGATGGAGTGACGGGTTTGAACCTCGTAGAGGCTTCCTACGTATCCCCATGGCAGGGAATCAATGTCCGCGTAGTTCGGTGATACGGTGGGACACCTGAAAAGGTGAACTGTGAGAATGGACGCATGGATTGGAGCCTAGAGGAAGTAAGATCTCCGGGAAAGGGAATGAGCTTCCCAAGGAACGTGGTCTTGAGGGGGGAAGTCAGGATGAGACGTGGGTGTGAGGCATGGGGCTTATGCTCTGAGGCGGCCCAAGAGGGGGAATACAATTTAACGTCATGCGGGACGAGATACAGTTTAACGTCATGCGAGACGAGGGCATACAGTTTAACGTCATGCGGGACGAGGAATCTGGGGATTACGCTCTGAGGCGGCCCATGGTGGCATGGGGGTTATACTCTGAGGCGGCCCACGATGTTCGGGGAACCGACGTGGAGAGGTCGGAATGACCGGGTAGTGGGCTTGAACCTCGTGGAGGCTTCATACATCACATGGGTTAGCACGGATCAAAGTCCACGTAGATCGCTGTTATGGGGCTTACACTCTGAGGTGGCCCATGGGAGGATGTCATGGTCTATGTGTGCTCTAAGCCCAAATGAGTCATGCTCGGTGTCAGAAACAAGAGGCAGCAGGGACCAGACGATCACGTCGCGAAGGGTGCGTCCGTGAGAAGCGGAAAGGGGCTTACGCGTTGAGCGGCCCGAAGAGGAAACAGAGGCTTACGTGTGGTTAGCGGCCCTGGGTGCCGGGGTTTACTCCAGAGTGGAGGACCATGGTGCGACAAAGCACAATGGGAAAGGGACTCCACTGGCCTTGGCAGGTGGGAAGTACGGAGGTGCATGGGTGCAAACTTCCGTAAGAGAGGCTAGGGGCTTACGCTCTGAGGCAGCCCTTCCCCCGTGGACAAACGCCACTCTGATCTGGGGGGACCCTGCATGCGAAGCATGGGGTTGGACCACAGTTTAACGTCATGTGTTAAGGCTGAGGTTCTTAGCAGTTTAACATCCTGCAGCTTGGACGAGGTGGGTTCTCTCCACACCCCTAGGGCTTACATGCCCAATGCCCTCTACACCTTGTGGGAGGGAAGGCATCGGCAAGGCCGTAGTGAAGGGGTCCACAGGACGAACCATTGAGGGGTCCACGTTAGCGTGGCTATGCGAAGAATCAATAGCCGTTAGCGTTCCTATGCGGAGAAGCAGAAGGAAAAGCAACGCAATGGGAAACACCACCCAAGGGACCTTGAGGTTACTTCGTATGATCCTGGAAGTCCGTACGAGAAAACAACGCATGGCGCGCATTCTCGGTAAGGGAGACATCAGGTTCTGGCACGGAAAGGCAGCCAAGGGGCGTCAAGGTAAAGGGGTCCTGGGTGTTGTGCGCAAAAGGAATGTTTGCATGCAAAACACCGGGATGGAGTGCAATAGGTCCATAGGATTGCGTGGATAGGTGATTGCGTGCAAGGTATTGCGCGCACAGAAGGGGATTGCGCACAAGGGGAAACAATCGTGCACAAGGGAAGTACCCAGAGGAGGACGCAAATTCACTTAATCAAGTGGAGTTGCGCAGAAAGGAGAACCTCGGGGCAAGGTTGCACGAAAAGTGGGATTACCTGGAAGTCATATTGCGCGCGGGGGGAGTCGAATTGCGCACACGGGAGCCGATCCGAATTCCGCAACCCCCAAACCGTTAGGGGTTGCCTTCTATTTATAGGCACCATCTGGCGCAGAATCTAGGTGGTGCACGAAAGTTTCCATGACGGGAACCTTCGGCGCGCAAAGCTTCACCACGCGGAACCGGGGCGCGCAAAATTGGGCACACCATCGGCTCGATTACGTGAATCCCGGGAAGGCTTCGCGCACACATATTTATTTCGCAAAAACCCTCCTTTATTTTGCACACCACTTCCCGAGCCTCCGGACCGGGCCTCTGATTCCGAATATGACTTCTCTTTTCCATTTCGAAACTTCCTCTAGGAGTTACGGACTTTTTCAGCGTCTATAGTAACCAATTTCCTTCTTAGGTTAATTATGATTTGATGGAATTGTGTATGATTTCCTTATATAGTGAACACAATGGTAGAAATATGAAGGGTAAACCACGATAGTGATCCAATTCATTGGGTAAAGAATTATTCTTTTCAGATTAGATGTTTATGATTCCTTGGAAACATTCCTTGGTGGTGTTTTATTATACCTTGGTGAACAAACATGGTAATATGAAGGGTCTTCCCTGATAGTGATCCAATGCATTGGGTAAATAATTAATATATAGATGTTATATGTTTATGACACCTTAGTGGAAATAATTAGTTATTTTTATGACACCATAGTGAATAACCTTTTTAATATGATTATATGATACCTTAGTGATAAGAATTGGTGATATGATTAGGAATATTTCATGTTTATGTTATGGCCACATTTCCAAGTTATACTTTGTGTATTTATGATTATGTTATGCCTCATGTGATTATCTTCATGTTCGTATGTTTATATTATTATATAATACCCTAATTATTACCCTTGTTATGTTTCAATTTAATTATTTACCCCTTACTGGGCATATGAGATCACCCTTTTCTTATGTTTACATTTCCTTGGGTTATAAATAAATGTGATATGTACTATTTATCTAGAAGAGTATCATGTGTGGGTAATTTTTGGGAGATGTTAAATGATTTTTATGAATTAATTATTATCTTATATAATGAATCATTGATATGTTCTCAATGAATGTATCCCAACTTGGTTAAACCACATAAAATCCATGTTTTCATGCTTCTTTAATTTTTTATATTTAGTTCTGGTTGTGTGTGATCATTGTGATAGATTTAATGTGACTTTAAAAATACAAGGAAAATATCCAATTAAAATGAAATAAGAATTAATTTCTAGTCACCCTAATTAAACACCATCCCATAATAGGATATATATTATAAGGAACATGGGATGTAGTGGAATTTTTAAACACGAGTAATTTAATATTTTATGTTTGAATCCATGTTAAAAATATTGAATCCACAAAACCAATTTTATATATTGCACTAAGGATCATGTGTAATTCAATTTAAGCATGAAGAGAAAGATCAAACAAAACATTAAATGGTACCATCTTTGTTTAGAATCACCAATCTCATTCTATCACCATCATCCTTTCATGTCTTAATGGTGATAATATAAGTGTTCTTTATAGGGTTTGAGTGTAGTGGAAGTGCATGTATGGAATGGAAAACTTGAATTTTTTGTATTAATGTATGAATAATAATTTATAAAGATGAGGAATGATGTAGTAACCCTGACCCTAGAATCTTGAATCTAGTTCCCTACTTCATTACATTTGAATAGATACAATGGATTGAATCTGGAAGGACCAATTAGTTTAGTATTTTTGGAGAACCAGATACATACATGATACCCATTTTACATTAGGAATAGAAAATAAAACATAGTGCATAATGAAATAAAATTATTCGGGTCCTCAAAAACTCCTTTAAAGGATTCATATTCATAACCTAAGAAAATTAAAAAAATAAGGGTGATCTAAAATTCTTAGTAAGGGTTAATTCAACATATTATTTCATGAAATATTTAAGAATTAGCAATATAAAAAGGTGAATAACTGAACACAGATTCTATTTAAATAACTTGACGTTATAAATAGATAAGGTATAATAAATATAGAAATGTAAATAACTAAAAAAATAAAAAAAAATTAATCAATATCATGGCTATCATAACTGGATAAGTCATAATAAATATGGTAAGGTAAATAACAAAAACTCATTCCACTTAAATAATAAACTAAGAATGAAATGCATCCAGAGATAATATCGTAGTGAAAATATCCTTAATAATAATAACTAAATCTTAATGAAGGATATTATTAATTATTGGACATAAAGTCTTGGGAACATGAAAACATCTATAGTCAAAATCCATCCTCCATACTATTTAAAAGTATAGGTAAAACCCATTAAATTTGACCAATTGATTTCTCTCATGAGACCTACCAATGCATTGAGGGGATATATAATATCAAGACCCACTCATCGATTCATAACAAAATTATTCCCCATACATCAAATAATCTATTTAATTCATGTATCAATATGTCTTACCATCAAATATCTGTATTGAGTAAAGTATATATATTTATCAATATTTACCCAGTTAATCAAATAACATTCAAATTGAACACCATATATGAAAATGGTTTACATTTTAGGAAATAGTAATATTAATATTTAAATAAAATTTATATTTAATATAAATTTAATTTCCAATTAAAATTATTACAAGAAATTATTTGTTTCAATTGAATGTTAAATAGCAAAAAAGAAAGTGATTTTGTTCACTAAATTTTTCCACTTGATAATTTTGAGGTCAAACCCCCTTAAAAGAAATAATTAAAATTGAAACTTAAAATATCATTAATTATGAATGAATAATGATATTACATGATAAATTTGAAGTATATACACCATGTAAAAGTGAATATATTCATAATAACAATTGAGTCTCAATTGAACGTGAATTGAAATGAAATCCCTTACCTTATGTTTACTTTTGATTATACGTTATTTAACCTACTTTATATTGGTTTTAAACAATTTATTAACTTATAGAAGAACCATATTGATATTTATAATATCATATATGATTCTTTTATAACATATTATCACCTGTTCATTAATAATCATTCATTGTTTTCATTGTTTTGGGTGTTAATTTCCTTGTTTTCTTATGTGTGTTTTGTCATTAAAGATCCAGTTCTTTAACATATTATAGAGTTTAATAAAATAAAAATAATAATCATGAAATAATTATCATATTTATACATAAATTATACTTCTAATATGAATAATTAATTATGGTTAAGAAAAATGAAGTATGTTATGATAATGGAGACGGTGGGTCATACGTACTCATGAGTGACATTTCCATTTTTCACTGATCATTATGGAAAATAGTTATGTAATATTTTGCATTTAAATAATGATAATAATATCATTAAAACCATATTATATACTCATATATATCATCCATGTGGTGTGGTGATGAAAATAGAGTCACGTTGCTTTGTGAAGGCGGTAGTTTACACAAACATGAACGAATTTATTATCTTTACATGAGTAAAAAGGAAATGAAGAAAGTGATATATATTATATTTACATAATAATAAATTTTTCATTAATATAATAATTATTTCATTTACATAACATATAATCATAAGCATTATCTTTATCACCAGTCATGTGAAGCGATAGTGAAGGATGAATCACATCGCTTTGCGTGGCGGTAGTATGTCATACACACAAGTAACATTATCATGTCTCCTAAGGAATGGAAGGTAAAAATATATTTGTGATATAATGACTCAAAAGGTATAAATATTTTATAAATATCATATACATACTTTATATACATCATCATACGCAACCTTGAGGGGTAGAAATGGAAAAATGAACGACATCGGTTTGCGAGGTGGTAGTCCTCTATACACACGAATGATAATTTTATAACCCATTTGATGTAATTGGAGATGTTTTTAGATAATTTAATTATTATAAAAACATACTAGTATATAAAATATATTATTTTTATTATATCATCATTATTTAATAAAATTTGAAGAAGTTGGTTAAATAAGTAAAATAAAGATGGTCATTGAAGAACATTACCTCTTCTTCGAGTATCCTCTTTATGTTTCCACTAAATACATACTAGGCATTATTTATTCCCAAAATAATGCTTCTAGTAATAGGTTAGGGAATTTGGGAGGTGATTTTTTAGGGTTTGGATGAGAAAAATGTCTTGAGATGTGTGAATAAGTGAGGAGAGTGAGTTCCCATTTATAGTTGTGGAGGAGTGAAATTCCTATAAATACTCAAATGTATTCACTGTTGGGAGGTCAATATTCCATAAAGTAGCTCCAAAATTGATAATTAAAGGTTTTTAGGGATTATATGGTCAATAAAAACCTCAACCAAACATTAAGATAGATTTTTTGAACATTTTCTTCTTTAACTTATATGTTTCATTATTTTTAACATTCACTACTGGGAATCCATGTTTTCCCAAAGGTTTGAAACCATAGGGAAAAGCCCTCAAACCCTTGGGAAAACTTATCCCAATGGTTTTAGAAATTGTTGGTCTATGAGGCGTTGGGAAATCCTTATACCAACGGTTCACCCTGAACCGTTGGGAAAGGCAGTTTAGATTTCTTTTATACCAACGGTTCAGTTGAACCGTTGGAAAAATCCTCACATAGGGGTATGCCAACGGTTTTAAAACCGTTGGCAGAAACATATAAGGGATATACCCCCAACGGTTGTGAACCGTTGGGAAAAGAAGAAGGGTATAACCCAACGGTTTTAAAGCATTGGGAAATGCAGCAGTAGGGGTAAAATACAGCATCAGGGGTATAACCCAACGGTTTTGAACCGTTGGGAAAGGCAGCAGCAGGGGTATAACCCAACGGTTTTGAACCGTTGGGAAATGCAACAGCAACACACAGGTATAACCCAATGGTTTTGAATCCTTTGGGTTAGACCCCCATTAATTTAAGATGAAACAACCTACAATTAACTGTATGCTTCAATGAAAACTCTATCAAAAACGTGTCATCTCACAAAAATACACTGCAATCACACACAAAAAACACTCATTCTATATGTTTGGGAACACTGCAACCTGTAAACACAGAAAACACACCACTGCACACATAGAAAAATCACAAAAACTCACTTCAATCACCTGCAATCACACAAAAAACACACAAGAAACACATAGAAATAATCATCTCATTTTTGAAGGCTTACTCACATCCCTTACCCTTGTATGGTTCACATATTTATGTGGTAGAGAGACCAAGAACCAACAAAATGTTGCCTTGTTGATTAAATAGGGAGGGGGACATTGTAAATTCAAGTTTATAACTCATATACGAAGAATACCCTGCCTCAATCCTGATCTATCGGATAAGGGTTATTAGTTTTGATTATTCCAAGATAAATTTGATATTTTTTCGATGAATTTAATCATTCAATATACTAACCTAGAAGGATATTTACACTATGGCCATTATAACCCTTTTGTTCCTAGAGTATAATGATGGGGGAATCATATACTATGGGGCAATGAATTCTACAATGTCATATTGTTTCATTTATCAAGGTATTGGTTTGTGTTTAACATAGGGATATTGTTCAGGCTTCTGTGACACATAGATTCTATGGGGATAGATATTTACTTGATTCATGAGAGATATCACATGCCTAATTTTCAAGGGGATCTGCTGTTATGACATCCAACATGGTGTTTGTTAGTGGTTATGAATCATTTACATCATCTGTTGGGCTCACTTTGGAAATCTTCTATCATATTCTAAGAGGATAAGATTACAAGGTAATATTCAATCCCCAATCTGTAATGAAAACATTCATATATTCCTCCATGACAATCCAGTAGATTACTACATGAATTTTAGTATATACCTTTCATAGATGATTTTTTTATCCATTGAAATTTGAATGATTATCCATAGGGAGAATCATAAAAATTAACCATTTATCACACGGGATCATGGTCCTCATGGTGGTACACTAGCTGGTATAAGATCTCAAAGTGTCACTTATGCTTCCATAAAGTATGTTTTATTAGGCACATAATCTATAATGTGGGAATTTATGTGGACCCAAATAATGTATAGGTTGTGGTGTCATGAGAAGGCATACAAAACATGTTTGAGATTGTGGGTTTCCTTTGTTTATTTGGGTTTTACATGTGGTTCATTTAAATCTTTTCCCCTTTAGAAGTGCCTATGACTAGGATTACTAAGAATGTAGTTATGTTTGAGTGGTCAGAAAAGTTTAAAGAGGCCTTCCTAAAAATTCAATGATGTTTTGATCCTACTGAATTACTATAAATTATGATTCCGAAATGAGGTCTCCAAATTGATCCCCGAGCATGAATTGGACTTATGAACATTTCTTGCATTGGACACAGAGTTGTAGTATCTATCTGGAAGGTTCTATATTGTCGTCATCATATCACATATGAGAATTTGTCAACATTGGAATGATATTAAATCAAAAATCTTAGTCAATGTAATATTTTCAAATATTGATAACATTTATCATTAAATAAAAGTACAAGGGTCTGATGTTTCTCAACATAATGATGTATTAATCTTGCTCTATGATGGATATAACATTATTACATTCCATAGTAATTGTACCTAGTTGGATTATGCATTGGGATTTTCCTTCTCCTACTAGACTCACTAAATGGGTCTTCCACGGTTTCTACAACATTGATAGTCTAAGTAGGTACATGTATAGAATTATAGTTTCTTCCATGAATGCGCCTTATCCGATATACTCAGGTCCTACAAAATCATTCTTCAGTTCCCTAATTGGGTTCAAGGAACTCAAGTTCATCTCCATACTCATCCACCTACCAACGCCCCCCCCCCCCCCCCCTCCCACTACCCCACCTGCACAGCCCCCCCAGCCCAGCCCCCTCCCCCTGCCTAGCCTAACCCCCTACACATCCCACCCCCTCCCCCTCCCTAGCCTAACCCCCTGCACATCCCACCCCCTCTCCCACCTACACAACCCCCTTCCCATCCCCCCTCCCCCATCTTCCCAGCCCCCCCCCCCACCAACACAACCCCCCTGCCCAACCCAGCCCCTCCCCACCAAACCCCCTATACAGCCCCCTCCCCCCTGCCCAGCCCACCCCTCCCCACCAAACCCCCTACATATCCCCCCTCCTCCCCACCTCAACCCCACCAAGCACCCCCTGCTCCCCCACAAATTCCCATAGGGTAGTTGATTTTGTGTTTTAATCATATTTTTTTGGGTATTTGGTGACCCATTCAGGATTCAATCTATGGATACTTTGAAGAAATTAGGTGTTTTGGGATATTTTTGGGGGTTTTAGTTTGGGAGAACTCATGTACATGATGTGTAGTTTTGAGAACACACATCATGTGTTCTTCGTACTTGGGAAAGATGGGTTTTGGGAACTAAAATATTAATACAAGGGGGTGGGTTACACGCCATGTAGTGGTGACTCGGGGTGTGCTAGTGGAACATGACCATGTAGGGTATAAAGCTATATCTAGTGCGAGGGACATGGATAGGCATTGCGCGTGGGTAGACCTTGTTTGGGGGGGATATATGGATAGGTACATACATGGTAACCATATGTGGGGTAAAGATTGTGTATGGGGTGATACATTCCACGTAGTAGGGAATTTTTTAGGCTAAGTGGGGCCTTGTATGAGAATGTACCCAGGTGGGGGTAAACATCATATACTGGAACACATGATGTGTACTTTGGAAAAGTACACACTGAGCATTCTATATCACATGGAACGAGGGGACATTTTGGGTTACATATCATGTACCTAAAGTACAGGTTGGGTACTTTTTTCTCCTTGTTGTGTTTACCCTATTTTAACCCTGGAGTCAGAATTCGACTTATGAGTATTCAATTTTGATCATTTTTTCATATAAATTTCCATGGTGGAATACTTTCTGTGTTTGAATGTGGTATTTATGGTGTTTTGGACTAAAAGAATTATTTATCATGATTTCATCAAGGATTGGATTCAGAATCCTCCAGCAGGTTGGGTTATGGGATGAGAATCATGTGTGAGGGTTATGAGATCATTAGTTGGAATGGATTGTGAAATATAAGCTAGTTTTTTTCAATGTTCATTCATATAGATCCTCAAAATTATAATCAATTAGTATATATGAATAGATCTTGTTTTATCCTAACATGTTGGTACCTATTTCTCAAGGTTAGAATAGTTGAGGATTACCGCCTTTTTTTAGGATTGGAACTATTGGAACCATTGGGATGGGATGATGTTGTGGGATAGAAGTTATGCTCAGATTTCCTTAAGATATTTATATGTGTCAAAGGGACTCTTGAGGATACCATAGTGGGCTTTTTACTGATTGAGTGACCAGTGTTTTCTATACCAGTTAATTAATAATGCCCATGTGGAGTGGTCAATCTTGTACTATAGATCCCTTGTAAGGTAAAACTTTTATTATTGTCATGAGGACCATTGATAATTCATTGGTTATTCATTTATTTTATATACCCCATTGGGTGCATTGTTGATATATGATCAGTTGGAGACGTTGTTGATCGATGATCATGTTTTTCTAGTCGTTGATGTATTGGTGCTGCCATCAACATGGATGTTCTTTAACCACAATATCATATCATTTCTCACCCCCAGCACACCCCCCCTCTCTCCCCCACCTTCATAGCCACCTCCAACCCCCGTCCAGCCCCCCCCCCCCCCTCCTCCTCACCTCACCCCTGCCCATCCCCCCCCCCCCTCCAGCACATCCCCCCTCCTCCCCACCTCATTTTGACCTCTTCAATATCAATCAAAATGATTCTATATAGGTAAATTACAACAAAACTTCAACCTAAAATGATATATTGCTTGTCTTCATAAGGGGATAATAATAAACAGTACATTGCAGTGAAATGGAACCAAAAAATCCAAAATAAATGAAAGCATACATACTGATTTAAAGTGAACGAACAAAAATTACTTGAATCAAAGATAAGATGACCGGTAGGAAAGTATAGTTAGAACCCTTGAGAGAAGGTAGGGAAGCAAGGTTCCAAACACAACCTAAAATCGTAAGGGGATCATAACACGTACCCATTTAATGCAGAAGAATATAGCGTTGGAAAACCAGACCTGTCACACTGGGAAGTAGGGTTCGCGTCGAGAGTCGGTTGGGAAGTAGGATTTGTGTCAAGATATTAGGAAAAATCTTTCATATGGGTACGTCGAGCTATGGTTTAGGGTAAAACGATAAGGGTTATGGGTTCGCATAGATATTTTGGAAAAAAGCGTGAGCGCTGATGAGCGGGGAGCGGGGAGCGGTGATCGATGAGCGGCGAGGGGTGGTTGGGATTGGAGCGGCGGCGAGGGGTGGTTGGTATGGGAGAAGCGGTGAGGATAGGAGGAGTATGGAATTGGCGCTGAGGGTTTGGAGAAGTGTGGCTTAGGGATAGGAGAAGTATCCCGACAGGACTACGAACCGCCATAGAGTGTCGTCCTGGAGTAGGGCCAAATCATGGTGTGACCGCGGCGTGACCGTAGCGTGACTGCAGAGTGACCGGGGCGTGACCGCGGCATGACCCCGACGTGACCGTGGCATGACCGCAGCGTGTTGGCCTGATCCAACGACATCTATGGGTACACCTAGCCCCATACGTGCATAATCACTGCCATGGGTGACTATACACGTAACGGGGAAACCCATATACATATACTTACTTACCTATGCACACGCAGGTGAGTCGCCCTTGACTTGGTGAATCGAAACCAACGAGCAGGGATCAACACACTACACAAAGGATATTAAGAACCTTAAAACACATGAAGGACACTACATAACCAGTGAAAAACCAACCAATGGCATTAAAGCCTTACCTAGATTGGCAGCGGAGAACCAAATCCACCCGAACCAACACGAAACGATCCAACGCTCTACCAAAAACATAATATGGAGTCAAAAACACTAAAGCCTCAAATAGATGAGGTGCGAGACAAGTAGTAACCATATAATCTTACCTTGGATCAAAGTCGGTCGACTGGATCAATCTGAACTCCTTCTGGCCCCCTTCGCAGAATATAAGTACCCTCTGTCCATAGAAAGCAGTCAAAGATCTAAGTGACCAATGCGATAAAGAAAATAAAATAAAAACTAAACTAAAATATACTTGTCTCCTGTGACTATAACTGTCACCACCCAACATATAAGTACCACAGTGCCCCATGGTTCAAATCATGTTCCTGCAAGAAAAGGGGAAACAGATCAATTTTTCAAAATGATACTATCAAATAGTACATTCCTATTAATTAACAATTACTCTTCCTATTAATGGTATATAATCAATTTGTCCTGAGTTTCAACTTAGTTTGGTTTTGTTCGGTACAAGGGATGAGTCTTTATTATTCTTTGGTTTTATGTTTACACTTGAGATATTTATTTAAAAATGATGCATGTATTTGGCATTATTATTTATGGTTTTAGTTCTTAGCATGTTTCCATGGGGCCTGTCCACATGAATAATTCTTGGAATGTAGGGTTCAGTTGACATTTATGTGCTTTAATGTGATTGATGACACTACCGATGAGGATTTAGATCAGGTAAAATATTTCTAATAGGATTGGGCCTTGTAGTGATAGGTGTTGCAATTGTACATCTAGCGTTTGATGAGGAAATACTTATGAGGATGGATTGGAATCTTGGTAAGTTCTTAGAGTGGGATGGTACCTATGAGTATATAAAATGTATTATGAAAGGTTTTACTCCATTTAATGATTCAATAGTTCAACTAAAGAGATGAAGGATGAGTTGCTAGTGTGGGTATTGGGTATTGTCGGACAAATTGGTGTAATAATGCCAAGAGGCTTGGTGTGATTTAGCTTAGGATGGAATCTGATTAGTGGGGCTGGGTTATAATACATGATTTTGATGAGGTTCTTGACCGGATTATTGAGAATATAATGTAAATGGGTTCAACATGGTGTGATTTTGTGACTAGTACAATCATAAGGTGAATAGTCCTCTTTGTCTAGTTGGATGATGAGATGTGCATCGAGGCATGGGGTAATCCTCGAGAGATGAGTCTAGACTATGTGACTGAGAGGATAGACTGGGATAGGTTTGATAGGATTGGGTGAGTGGCCAACCCATGTGAGGATGATACGATGTATGGAGACACTTGGAGACACTTGGGGTTATTTATGCTATCTCATGGAGACACTTGGGGTTATTTCATAACTACAACATACTCCAGAAATGTTCCCACACGATGTTTTAGAAAAACGATTCCATCTCATAGAAGGCTCCTCTATCTTCTAATATATCCCCACACTCACACCTCATGGTATTACAGTATACAAGTGATCTACGTCAAAATATATTCTTAGGATAGATATCATATCCATCATCGAACCACATATAATCCTTTGAGGGATTAATCAGTCTTGAAAATTGTGATTTTTTACCTTCTTAGTAAACAACCCATAACAATTTTCCTTTCTTTTCTTTTTTGTATTTTGAAAAGGAAGATATTACGAATGAAACACAACAAATGGTAAATGGATCACAACCGCATAATCAGGTGAACATATCGTATATCTCTGTAAGTGGAAGCATCCCATGATCTTTGAATGTCCCTCCCACACTTGTTCAAAGATATCTATACGTATTGTACAATAAGTAGGGTATGAATGGAAATAGGATTGAAATTTCTTCATTTTAATAGGCCATTAATGGAAACTAAGTGTTGAATGATGGATAGATGTCAGGTGGGTCTTAGGGAAAAATTTTCTATGAAAGAGTCATAAATCATTTTAGTTTTATACTTGTTCAGTCATCACTAAGATAAGATCTCAGTGCAAGTTCTAGTCAGTTTACATGCCCCTGGAATCTATCAAGAAATATGCCCTGATAAGAGTATTAAATTTAAGGATTAGAGTCCTATTGTGTAGTGAGAATAAAAAAATGGCAATCACAAAGGGCATAAATCCTAATTAATAGGTCAATTAGTCATTATTTTGAAGATTTTGAATTTGAATTAATTCCCTAAACGTAGAAATAATTCTAAATAAATATAAGTATAAGTCAAACATGGTCCTTGGCACTTTTACACTAAATTTTTTTTAATAACAAGGTCATAATTATTCTAAATTTTAAATCATTCTTTTTATTTTGAAAAATTACTCATAGACAAGTGAGAATAATAAAAAAACCAAGTGCATCACATGTGAAACTATGAGAAACTCCCCCCACACTTAAAATGAGGTAGTTTCCCTACTGTCAATGAAATAAAGGTGAGAGTGGTATGGCAGTGATTTTTAATGTTTGTGGGAATGGATATCGAAAAAAATGAAAATAAAAGGGAATTGAGAGCTCCCTGGGAAAATCGGTATGCCATGGGGGTCTTTTCTATAGTATCATGTGTACCTGAAAAAGTGTTAGAGAACGAAATCCATTACAAGATAACATATATTAGTTCACCAAGATAAATAGTTGGAAGAGTATATCAACGGGAAAATACCAATCAAGAACCCTGTCGGGAGGAGAGGGAGCCGAGAGGGGGGACATCCCGCGGGGTGTTCTGCGGGTCTCGCGCGTCACTAGAGAGGGGGCTAGGGGACATCATCAGAGGAGATTGAGGGGAGGGGGATATCTCTAGGAGTGGGAGACGAGAGGGGAGGGGGAATGCTACCGGGAGCCGAGAGGGGAGGGGGACGTCGTCATCGGAGAGGGAGCCTAGAGGGGAAGGGGAACGCCGCCGGAGGAGAGGGAGGGGGCCAGGAGGCGGAGGCCGGGAGGCAAAGGCGGAGGCCGGGAGGAGATAGAGATCGGGGAGGGGGAGGGGGGGAGGGGGAGGGAGGCAGAGTTTGGGGATGCTCCAGGACAAGGAGCCCTAATTTGGGTGTTAAAAACTTTTCTTTCCCAACGGTTTAACAAAACCGTTGGGAAAACCGAACCTAAAACACCTTATCCCAACAGTTTAACAAAACCGTTATGAAAACCAACCTAAAAACACATTATTCCAATGGTTTCCTAGAACTGTTGGGAAATAATTGTTGGTATAGGTCCTGATTCTAGTAGTGATTTTTTGTTTTCACTATGGTAACTAATTTTCTAACCTGAGTAACTTACACATTAAGACTAAATTAAACTAATAATTATTAGAAACATTATAAAAAATGATTCTAAATATTATACACTGATTCTAAATATTATATCTAATTTATAAAATAAGAATACTATGTGTGTTTGAAATTAATTTTTACATCAGAATATGTAACCCATAGAAACATTACTTTAACATTAAATGAGCTAACCATGTTTCTTTACTATTTATGAGTTAATATATATATTATAAAAGAGAAATTGGTCCATGAATGGAAAATATTTGATATTTATTAACATTTAAACATCACTTTTCATAATAAATGATTTTTATTAATTTAAAATTATTTAATAAAATATAATTTATCATATAATAACATTAATGTCAATTTTGACATTATTCATTTAAATTGAATTTTAAAAATATCAAAAAAAAGATGGAATTTAAATTGATTATGTTCATACCACTGTAAAATTATTTATTCAAATAAAAAATAATGGAACATAATAATTCACTCAATTTACTTAACTTTTAATCTTTATATTACCATTTATTTTAGTTAATTATTAACTAAATAATTACTCTATTGCGCATTTTAAGTAATTATTTCATCTTTAAAATTTAAAGATAAATTATTATGATAACAAAAAATAATTTATATTTAAAAATAATTTATATAGCCGAGCCTATTTTGTTTTTCCCTATCCCAAAGATTTATGAAAATTAAAAGAAAGAAAAGTATCTTTTTGTTGTTTTTTTACATAACTTATTATATGGGTCATATTCTAAAGAAATTGGCAAAGAATTTCCATATTTTAGAGAATTTGGTGTATGAGGTGAAAATAATGTCATTAAATAAAATTAATATAATATTTTATGTCATTTTCACTCTTATCATTCTAGTTTATCCCCCACCCTAAAAAATCAATTTTTACCTTAACCATAGTAATTAATTTTTTTTGCATTAACTATTCATTTAGGTAAAAAATTAAGTTTTACTTATTAGAAATTATAAATTATGATGATTCCAAATTGGTAATCAATTTTTAAAAAATTAATTTACATAAGTGGAAATTTTTAATTTAAAATTAATCACTCAAACGCGATTAGAAAGCGGGTATTAAAATTGAAAATGATCAAATGTTTATAAAGTCTTTATATCTAAATTCAATATTAAAATGATTCAATGAACTAAATTGGATTAATTAATATAAAATTTTACTAATCTTACTTCAAAATAAATATAAAATATAATTTAATATAATAAATTATTTACAGGAAAAGGTATTTTTCAATTAAAATTTCGTATTTTTCACTATTCATCAAAAAATGAAACTTCTCAAAAAATCCCAAAAATTTACCCTATGATAATTTTGGTATTATAAAATCAAAAATGAATTTAAGTTTTTCAAATAAATTTTCTCAATTTTTTTAAATTTAATATTAAATTATGTATGCAAAGCCTGAAAAACCAT
Organism: Viscum album; assembly: GCA_963277665.1. NCBI lineage: Eukaryota > Viridiplantae > Streptophyta > Magnoliopsida > Santalales > Viscaceae > Viscum > Viscum album. Next base: position 1,581,159,686 of record OY728141.1, on the reverse strand, counting down.
GTTTTTCTTAAACCTGATGTAACATGTATCACAAGCTATCGATGAAATGAAATGTATTCTAACAAAAAAATATTTTAATTTCTTGGGGTATTAAAATATCCCCACCTTAAATTAAATTTTTCCTTGCTATTTAAACTTTATCTCAGTAATCAATGGTTTGATTTTTAAAAATTCCTTTTTTTAAAAAACCTACATCATAAAAGAGTTAATAAAACATCTCCTTAATAAGAGATAAAGGGAAGTATGAATGTCATGTTTAACATTCACATAACTAGGTTTCCAGGTCAAATTAAATGCGTGGTAAATTAAAACATGGACATGGAATAGAATTCTGATGGCCACAAATTAATAGAGAGTGATAGAGATCATTGATCACACGAAATTGGGTGATCTGGAAAAGGTCAATGACCAAAAAACCATAAATAAATATTTCTAAAGAATGTAATTGATGTTATCATAAATTATGATCATATGAAATCATTTTTGGTACAATAACCTTTTTATAGAGTTTAGGAATTATTTTATAGTCTAAAAATATAAGCATAAATATATACTTGATACATTTATGATTCATAAGAATAATTTCAACCTTTGGTTGGGATTTTAACTATTTCAAATACATCCCTTACTCCCAGAAATGAATATCCAAAAATGAATTTTTTATGATTGAATCACTAAAATTCACGTTTAATGGATCTAAATACCCATAGAATAGTGACAAGTCATTCTATTTATCTCAATATATTTTCTAAAACCAATATGTTTAGAATAAGTTATCCAATATGAATAAATATTTATATGGTGAAGAAATGCATTAATCTTTAAAACCTCATCAAAATTTAAATGTAAACCATTTTATAAATGGTTAAACTTATATACCTTACAAAAGATTAAGATTCATAAATTTATAAAGAAGCTCACTTAATTTTTAAAATGAACTTATTATTAATCAGTTCCAAGGTAGTTACTATTTTTCAATTTACTTTATCCATATTAATCATCTCTTTTTCCAAACATCATTATCTCAACATCAGGAAAATATTTAGGGTTATCTTTCCCTCAACCATGTGTTTTCTAAAATGTTCAAATTTCCACGGAATCAATTTTCATGGTACCGATAAATATATTCTCTCAAATCCATAATGAAAAAATACTGTAGTAAAATCCTTATATATTCCATTATTTTGATGATGATAATATAATCAATATAATACTTTTATAACATATTTCATGGATCGTAATAAAAAACATATTAATCATTCCACTTTGGTTGTATCAATATCATAATATTGACCTTGATCCCTTAACTTATTCTAAGGTATATTCCCTTGATGCTTGGGGAATTCATTTTTATAGGGAACCATATTATTATAGTTGAAAAACTGAATGAAAGTGTTGTATTTATTCCCTTTTCATTCATTTTACTTGTGAGCCTTTTCTCCAAACTTATAACAAAATCAAAATCCCTTCAATCATTTCTCAGGGTGATTCTTTCCACAATTATCACATTTGGTAAAATCCTTCTTTCCCTTCTTCCCCTTGTCTATTTTTTTCACTTTCATCCTCTACTTTTCAATATTCCCTTCGAATCCATAATAATTATATAATTATTTCTCTATCTTGATAGAGCCTAAAACTATTTCATCATTTGATGAAAAAAAATTCAGACCCACGCCCTTAAGATACTTAGATTAATCCCATTAAATAATTATCAATCTTTTACTCTGTGTTGAGTATGTAATCTATAGAATACTTATCTAACCTTATAAAGGTATCTTCATACTATGAAACACTTTCTTCTTCATTTCATTTTAATTCAAGTAAATTTCTCTTCATATGAATTTATTTCTCACGAGGGGAATATTTTTCAAAGAATGTGTCCATAAAATATTTTCATTCAATGATTTTTATTCCCTCTTACTCCATAGTATTTTGGATCAAATACCACCATTGATCAGAATATCCCTTGAGATAATGCATTACATGTGTATCATTTTCCTTTTCACCGCATCCTAATTCCATAAATATCTACTCCAAATACTTAATCCATTTATTAGCTTCCATTTGATTGGTAGTCCCACTAAATTATAGGGGCCACTATCACATAAATTGATCCAACATAGTAGAATCTCATTATCGAATAGGATGCTCCATCTAGGAAAGGTTATTTTTCACAAACTAATGAAGATAGCCTATTATATCCATAAATTTCTTAGTTCCAATACCAACTATATCAGCTACCTTGTTAGGGAAAACTTTATATTGTCCATGAGTATTGATACCCTTCTTCCTTCCAGGTTCCATTTAAAAAAATGTAATATAGTGGATTATCTCATAAAATTATGAATTTTAAATCATAATGTATACTCCCAAAACTAATGTAATACTTAATATAAATTAATCTCACAATCATAAGAATGGTTTATTTGGGGGTATCTTTAATTTCAAATCTTTCATAATAGTTTTTAAGTAAAATATTAATTACCCTAAGAATATCCCCCTAGAGTTCCAAACCAAGTGTGAATTAAGGCCCATTTTTGGGTACCAGGTAATGCTCGAGTCAATCTCGATACACCTTTTTTGGAGTTATTACCCCTATGTACCTCTGTTCTAGAACCATTTCCACTTGTATTAACCATACATGAATTTGTTTCTATAAAAATCTAACAATCTATACCTTACCACAAATTTAGGATGTTATTTAATACTTCTCCACAAATTATATCATAAGTTTATGTTCCCTAAACTATAAATTTCTAAATATAGTTTCCAAGGTTTATATTTAACTTCCTCTGATACCAATTGTAGTGACCCGGACCCTATATGATCAGATCTAGTGTCTTACTTTATTACATTGGAATAGATACAATGGGTCGAATTCTCAAAGGACTGATCAGTTTAGTATTATTAGATAACTAGATGCATACATGATTACCATTTTACATTAGGAATAACAATAAAACACAGTATATAAAAAAATAAAATTCTCATAATCCTTGAAAAAGCATTCAAAGGATTCATCTTCATAACCTAGGGAAAGGAAAAAAAGTAATGGTGATCTAAAATTGTCAATAAGGTTTAAGTACAAAAGAAGATTTCATGAATCATTAATGATTGATTAATATGGAATGGTAAATAACTGAACACACATGCCATTTAAATAACTTGACTAGATAAATAGATAAGGAATAACCAATATGGCAAGGTAAATAATTAAAAACACGATCCTTTTAATCGATATCATTACTATCATAATTGGATAATAAATAATCAATATGGAAAGGAAAATAACTGAAATCTCATACCATTTAAACCATAAATTGAGAATTAAATGAATATAGAGATAATAACATAGTGAAAATATCCTGGATAATAATAATTAAAATCTTCATGAAACCAATTCTTAATAATTATATGTCATGTCTCAAGCACACGAAAATATCTACTATCAATATCTATCCTCCAAATAGTTTAAAACAATAGGTAAAAACCCATTTAATTTGTTCTACTAATTTGTCTCATGAGACATAATGATGCATAGAGGAAAAATATAATGGAATTCATCAACTTTCACTTCAATTACAAATCATTATTCACATATCTAATAATTTATTTTACTCATGAATCAATATGCCTTACCATAAAATATTAATATTAATTAAAGGTTATGGAATTATCAATATCTTCCCAATTAATCAAATAACATTCAAAGTAAACACCATATGTAAAAATTGTATATGGTTTATTAAATAATCATAGAAATCATTTAAGTATATTTATATTTAAGTGAAATTAAATTTCCAGTGAAAAAATATTATAATAAATTATTTGTTTCAAGATAAAGTTAACAATCACAAAATAAAGTGATATTGTTCAATAACTTTTACCATTTGGTAATTTTATTGTCAAATCCCCTTGAATGGAATAATTCAAATGGAAACATAAAATACCATGGATTATGAATTAATCATGATATTACATGTAAAATTGGATGTGTATACACCATATAAAATTGAATTGGTGTATAATAACAATTAAGTATCAATGAAATGTAAACTGAGATAAAATCCCTTACCTTATGCTTCATTTTAATTGTATATTTTTTAAACTATTCTATAGTGGTTTTAAACATATAATTAACATATAATAAAACAATATTAATATTTATAGTATCATATATGATCCTTTTATAATATCTTATCACCTATTCATTAATAATCTTTCATTATTTTCATTGTTTCAGGTGTTAATTGCCTGGTTTTATTATGCATGTTTTGTCATGAAAGATATGGTTCGTGCACATATTATAGAGTTTCATCATCTCTATAATACTAATCAAGAAATAATTATCATATTTATACATCAATTATACTTTTAATATCAATCATTAATGATGGTTATGAAAAATGATGTATGTTACGATCATGGAGACGGTAGGTTGTACATACACATGAGTAACGTTTCCATTTTTCACCGATAATTATGGAAAAGTGGTAAGAAAAATTTTAACTTTTAAAAATTATCATAATATCATTAATAAAATATTATATACTTATATATATCATCTGTGTGGTGTGGTGATTAAAAGAGAGTCACATCGCTTCATGTAGGCTGTAGTTCATGCGTACATGAACGTTGCTATCATCTTTACATTAGTGAAAAGGAAAAAAAGTGATATATATTATCTTTCTAGAATGATAAATATGTCATTAATATAATAATTATATAATTTGTATGACATATAATCATTAACTTTATCATTATCACCTTCATTGTGAAGTCTTAGTGAAGGATGAATCACATCATTTTTAAAGGCGATAGTCCACCGTACACAAGAGTGACGTTATCGTATCTCCTGAGGAATGGAAGGTACATATATATATAGTTAATATAGTGAATATATAGTAATTAATATGTTATAAATATCACATATATACTTTATACCCATCATCATACCAAACCTTGAGGGATGGAAATGGAAAAATGAATGACATCAGTTCGTTAGGTGGTGGTACGTCGTACACACGAATGATGATTTCATAACCCATTTTATAGAAGTGGATATGAATTTAGGTAATCAAATTTTTATAATAAAATTACATTATATAGAAAATAATTAGGTTATTATATCATCATGGTCTAATAAAAATTTAATGAGGTGGAGAAAGAAGTTAAATAGCGATGCCCGTTAAAGAACATTACCTCTTCTTTAAGTATCCTCCTTAGGTTTTCAGTGAATCCTTCCAAGGTTTTCTTTATTCCATAAAAAATACTTATAGGTTGAGGTTATGTAATTTTTAAGTTTATTTTTCCATTTATTTTATGATTTAAGTGTCTTGAGAGGTGTGAATAAGTTAAGGGAGTGAGTGCGCTTTTTAGTTGAGGAAGAGTGGAATTCTTGTAAATACTCAAAAGTATAAACTATTGAGAGGTCAATATTACCTAAACTGGGTCCAAAATTTATAATTAAATGTTTTTCCAGATTATATGGTTTATAAAAATCTCTAACACACATTAATACACATGTTTTAAATGTTTACTTTCTTAACTTCTAAGTTTCGCTATTTTTACCATTTTGGGTTTTCACTGTATTAACTAATTTTATGACATTGGAATTTTATCCTTTAAGACTAAATTAAAGTGAGTATTATAAAAAAATTAATACCCACTGATTATAAATATTATATATAATTTATTAAATAAAAATCTTATGTGTTTTCAAATTAATTTTAAAACAAGCACACGTAACGTGCAAAAACACTGCTTTAACTTTAACTCTAATAATATAGTTTTTATTATTTAAGGGTTAATATATTCATTATAAAAGAAAAATTGGTCCATGAATATAACATAGTTTATATTTATTCACATTTACACATATATTTGAATAATATAGTGTTTTTAATAATTTATAATAATTTAATAAAATATAATTTATTATTAAATAACATTAATGCCAATTTTGAAATTATTCATTTAAATTGAATTTAAAAAATATAAATACAATTATGGGATTATAATATATAATTTTCATACCTATGTAACATTATATTTTCATATAATAAAATAATTTCAAACAATAATTCACTCAATTTACTACACTTTTGATATTTTTAGTACCATTCATTTTAGTTAATTATTAACTAAATAATTACCCTATAAGAATCCCTTAAGTATTTTAGGTAATTATTTCATCTTAAAAAAATAAATATAAATTATTATGATTAAAAATAATTTTTATTTCTCAATAATATATATAACCGAACATGTGTTGATTTTCCCTATCCAAAATCATTATAGAAATAAAAGTAAGGAACGAATATTTTTTGTCTTTTTCTTTACTTACCTAATCATATCGGTCATATTCAAAGGAAAGTGGCAAGGAATTTCCATATTTTAGAGAATTTTATGTCCAATATATAAATAATATCATTAAATAAAATTAATATAATATTTTAGGTCATTTTCACTCTTATCACTCTAGTTTAACCCCCCCTATAAATCAATTTTTACCTTAACCTTAGAAATTAACGTTTACTATATTCACTATTCATATTTATAAAAAATTAAGCTGAAATTATTATCCATTATAAATTATTATTATTCCAAATATTGAATCCATTTTAACAAATTCAATTCATATAAGTGGAAAATTATAATTTAAAATTAATCTTGTATATGTGATGAGAAAGCAGATTTTTAAAGTGAAAATGTTTAAAAGTTTACAAAGTTTTTATATCTAACTTCAATATAAAAACGATTCCAATTACCTAAATTAGATTAATTGATATAAAATTATGGTAATTTTATTTCAAAACCAATTCAAAATATATTTTAACATTATAAATTATTTAAATGAAAATGTAATTTTCAATTAAAATTTAGTATTTTTCACCATTCATCAAAAAATGAAACCTCTTGGAGAAATACCAAAAATTAACCCTAAGATAATTTTGTTATTATGAATTAAAAAAAAGTTTTTCTAAAATAAATTTTCTAAAATTGTTAAAATCTAATTCTAAAATAAGTTTGCAAAATGTGACTAAACCTTTTTTGTTTGAACCTGGTGTAGCATACATTACAAGCTTTCAATGAAATTAAATTTATTCTAAAATAAATATATTGTTATGTATTGGGGTGTTAAAAATGATTTCATGAATAATGAATTTAAATCATAGATAACTAAACTTGTTTAAAACTATAACTATAAGAGGAGGATCATCATATATAATTTATAATTAATTTATAAGTAGATCTAGAATTATCTCTTATGTCGTTCGTGTACTAGCATGGTCGATCATGTACTAGCATGTTCGATCTCAATAGCTTATGTCATTCGTGGTTGATCATAGTAGAATTATCTCTAAAGAATTATCATTACTCTCTTTATGGATTGAGAGAATAGGAGGATAGAGAATATTATAGATCTCTAGAAATATCTATTGGTGTTTATTGAGTTTCTATCTATCTATTTTTTACAAAAAGTGTGTCTATAGAAAGTGATATAATAAGATATTTATTATGGTGGGTTTAGGGTTGGAAACTTTCACACAATCTGGTTTCCTATTACTTAATTATTGTGAACCCCATGAATTAATAATAATATAATTGTTATTAAATTTACATGTCCATCACCTAAGAATAAATAAGTTTCATTTATATTGTTTCCAATCAGACCATTAAATGTAGTGTGCTTATCCTCCTCAATATTTACCTAACCTTGAATAATGACTATTTATTTAATAAATAAATATCACTTCATTGTTTATTGATAATTATAATAAATATTATATTCCTCAAACCTTGAAAATAAATATTTATTATTATTATTATACTCACTTTATCCTTTCAAATGACATGTGATTAAATCTTGACAATCCACCAAACCTAAAAAAATATTGAACCATAAATCAAGAATAATATTTATTATAACTAGTTAAATTCAACATTAAATTTAACCTTGATTTTGAATACACTTAATGTGTGATCCTATAGAACCCTTTCTTAGTGGAATTAGGTATAACAACCTAAATTCCATGTTTAGTGTCTAAAAACATTCCAATGCACCCATATCGAATGAAGTTAATGTAATTATGGAATAAAACCTCATAAAAACACTAACTAAGTTATATAATCACTTTATTGTGATATCTATAATCAAGCAGGTTACATACCGGTATCAGCAACCTATGTGCTCAATGTCTCTATATTTGACTTAACAGAAATTAACATGCCCATAGAACAACATGTCCATGGATTTATCCAGGAAGATCCATTCCTATTAAAGATCTCCATATATCAACTTCCATTAATTTATATAATGGATTACTCCTTTATCACATTATCCATTAATTCCATATCAGTCATAAGATTCCCAATATATCCCACCTTCATGCGATCATATTTTTTCATGTTTTTCATCAATAAATCAGCGTGATTGACTTATTATATTCATTAATTATAATATAAAATTATAAGGATCAATAAAAATCTCTCCATATAGAAACATATAATGAAAAAATATATATATTTCCTACTAGCGGGTCTTGTTCATATAATCTCATGTTCTGGAAATTATAAAAGGAGCACATAATGAGAGGGTTCCTCAAAGTACTTTGAGTCTCCACCCCCTAATATCTTATATTATTTGTGTCTAATAAAATTATATCATTATGTTATATAACATTTATTCAAGAATACTATCCTGGCACCTCCAGGTTCTCATCATTATGGGGAACTACTATGAACTTTCAGTATGACATATATTCCTAGGACATTATCACATATTATGTCAGGTAAATGAAAAAATAATGATGTGATAATAAACTTAATTAATATTAAATATAATAAAAACATTTAATCATTGAGTACTTATAAGTTAGTTCTATGGAACCAACTCTAACAAACTCTCACTTTCACTAAAGCCAACTGTTAAAAACCATTAGTCCACTATCTCTCACATGATGCTCATTCCTCTGTTGATATAGATCCTTTTTTAAATGGTCAACCAAATTTTATTTCATGGATACTCTTATCACTATAACTTCACCTCATTGAGAAAAATACCTCTAGATATGAAACTTCTGAATTATATGATTTATCATTTTATGTACCCATGGCTCCTTAAAAAGATCCACTATTGTAGTGTTATCATAGTAAATTGTGACTGGGTATTTACTATTAAAAACCATATTAATATCTTTGTCAAATTGGTAAATCCAAATTACTTCCTTACATTAATCAGAAGCTATAATATACTCAGGTTCAACAGTATAATCAACAACAACTTGTTTTTTTAACTCTTCTGTCTCACAAATCCTCCTTGGAGACTAAAGACATATCTTGGCTATTATTTTATATCCTTATGATATATTTGAAACATATCATATATATAACCCCTTATCAATTTCTATTTATTTTATCCATACACTAGGAAAATATCCTTAGTTTACCTCATATAATTAAGGATATTCTTAATAGTAGTTCTAGGTTGTTCACCTAGATCAACTTGATAACTTCCTACCATGATCAAATAATAGAAAACATCAAGCCTAATACATAACATGGCATACATGATAGAGTATATCATATAAGTATAATTATCTATATTTATTATTTTTGTTGAGGACATATTTTCTTATAAATATGTATATTATGTGACACTATAACTAATCCTCTCTTGGATTGTTGCATACTAAACCTCTTTAGTATCTTGTCAATGTATGTTATTTAACATAGTCCAATAATCCCCATTAATTTATTACACATGATCATGAACAATGGAATGTTAAATTATTCACATAATTTAAAACCCTGAAATTTTTAAATAAAAACATTGTATTTGATAGCATATGTAACATGTAAACTATGCTTAAACAACCCATGAAATATATTAATTCAAATTCTATCTCTTCGATGGCTTGTGGAACACGCAACACCGAGTCGAAGTGAACTATAATATAGTATACATATTCAATAAATAGGTTCATATGAATATTACTAATTAAATTTTTAAAATTATGTTTATCTATTGATTCAAAATAAAAAATTATTCATTTAAAATAAAAATAATTATTTTCTAAAAAAAACTATATTTTCTAAATGATTGTTTAGTTACTCTTTTTCACATAATTTAAAATTGCTTTTTAAAATTTTTGTAAAATATATTTTAAAAAATAAAGTCCATTTTTGAAATCATCATATTATAATTATCTTAGAGTAAATTTTTGGTATTTTTCTGAAATATTTTATTTTTCAATGAATACTGAAAAACATAATTTTAATTAAAAACTACCTTTTTGTTTAAATTATTTATAAAGTGAAATTATATTATTAATTGGTTTTAAAATAAAATTAGTTCAATTATATATCTATTAATCCAATTTATTTCATTTGAATCTTTTTCATATATAATTTTGATATAAAAACAATGTAATATTTTGAACATTTTCTATTTGAAAACCCGCTTTCTCATCGTCTCTGCGAGATTAATTTCAAAGTAAAATTTTCCTCTTCTGTGAATGGAATTTTTTAAAATGGATTCCATATTTGGAATGAAAATAATTTATAATATATAATAAATTAAAATTAAGTTTTTACCAAAATGAATAGTGAAAATAACAAAAATTATTTACCACGGATAAGGTAAAAATGGATTTACTAGGGGTGAAACTAAAAGGATAAGGGTTAAAATAACCTAAAAACTTATATAAAATCTTTATTATGGATATATTTAGACCCTATAATGACTAATTATATATATTAATTCATTTTTGACCCTTGTTGCATGTTTAAAACGTGGGTACACCTTTTTTCTTAAAAAATTACATGATTTTTACTCACCTCACTTATAAAAGGTCACACCTTATCATCCCTTATTCAAAACTTAAAACCCTTTTGGTTAAAAAATTAAATACCCAAATCAGTCCTAATGTTAAATTATCTAATTCTAGATGCCTTATTTTTTTCATAAATGTAACCTAAGAAGGATTTTTGTGCAAACCTAAGGAGGTTCCCCGAATAAGAGGTAATATTCTTCAACAAACATTTTTATTTTATTTCTTCCTCCAACATATTAAATTTTTATCAAAATATGATGGTATAAAAAATTGGTATATAAAATATAATAATATGTTTTTATGGTTATTTTTTGACCTAAAAATATACCCACTTCCATCAAATGGGTTACGAAATCATTATCCGTGTGTATGACATACTACTGCCTCACAAATCAATGTCGTTCATTTTTCCATTACCACCTTTCACAGTTGGGTATGATGATGGATATAAATTATATATAATAGATTTATAAAATAATTTTATATATTTAGTAATTATATCATATATATTCATTTTTACTTTTCATTCCATAGGGGATATGATAACATCGCTCGTGTGTACGGCGGACTATCGCCTCACGAAGTGATGTGATTTATTTTTTCACTAACGCTTTACATGGAATGTAATAAGAATAAATTCAATAAATATATGTTATATATATGACATAATTATTATATTCTTGAAATATTTATCATTCATAAATTATAATATATCATTTTATTTATTTCACTGAAAGATGATAACATTATTCGAGTACGTGTGAACTACCACCTTCACGAAGCAATGTGACTCTATTTTCATCACCACGCCACATGAATTATATATATAAGTATATTTAAAGAAATAATATTTTATTTTTTATGTTATTATAATTATTTAAATATAACATATTTCTTACCTCTTTTCTATAATTATCATTGAAAAATGAAAATGTTATTCATACGTACATACAGCCTACCGTCTCCATAATTGTAACGTACTTCATTTGTCATAACCATATTTCATGATTGGTTTTAAAAGTAAATTTTATGTAAAAATTTGATAATTATGGTATTATTATTCTTTATATTATTTATCTATATATTATGAACAATAATTGTATCATTCGGGAATAACCACACATGAGAAAACAAGACAATTAATACCTGAAACAATAGAAATAATGAAATATAATTAACGAAAGAGTGATAAGTTGTTATAAAAGGATCATATATGATCTTATAAATATTAATATGGTTCTTTTATAAGTTAATAACATGTTTAAAATCAATATATATAAGTTTAAATCATGTTAAACCAAAAGGAAGTGTGTGGTAAGGGATTTTGTCTCAATTTACTTTCATTGAGGCATATTTGTAAGTTATGAACAAATTTCATTAATATGGTGTATATATTTTCCTTTTTAAAAGTAATATAATGATTAATTAATAATTCATGGTATTTTAATATTTAATTTGAATTATTTTATCCATTATTGTTTTAATTAATAGTTACCAAGTGGTAAATAATTTCGTAACTCAATTTCTTTTCATTAGGTTTTATTACGTATTCAACATCTTTGATATTCGAAGATTATGTGTGAAATGATTTTTTATTATCTTATGATTTATTTTAAATTTTTTATTTTTATTTACATTTTATACTTTTAATTCATTCATTAATTAATTCTCACTTTAATGTTATGATCATTACAATGGTTTATTTCACAATCTCATTTTAATGGTGATTGTTTATACATTAATTTCCATTGAAAGAAATTATTTGAAGATTTTTTAATAAAATATTTCATTTTATTATATATTGGTTATTAATTAATTTTTTCAAGTAATATTCCAATTTTCTGGTATTTCTTTGTTAAAATAATTGAGAAAATATTTTTAATAAAATTTGACTCCATTTCTATATTTAGTCAGAAATATATTTTCTTCCAAAACCTTGCTTTCTAAAAATGGTTTAAATTTTTTTAATAAATTTTACAAATGATATATTAAATAAATTTTTACCCTTTTTACATTCTAAAAATTCTTTATAAATGAATCTTCATTTTTTTCAAAATAATTCTTGTTTGGATTTTACCATAAAATTAAAAGGAATCTTTGTTTTAACATACTTAGAATGTACATAATTTCTTTCCATCATGAACACTAAATGTTTTAAAGATTATTTTAAAATTTTCAAAGATTATTTTCAAATAAAATTATTTTCAAAATGTTTTGTGTACTTTTAGTTTTAAAATTTTATTTTCAAAATGAAAAGTATATTCCTCTGAAGAATGTTTTTAAATATGTTTTCATAGTATTTATATTCATCAATGAAACCAAAATTTTATTATTACTCCAATGAATATTTGACGTATTGGTTCCATCCTTATTCAATTTATGCATAGTTTATGATAATTTGAACAAGGAAATTATTAAGATTTACTTTATTAATTTTTGTAGTTATTAACTTTCCCTTGAAATATTCACTTTTCTATGATCATTATATATTAAATTTCCCCTAAATATCCTTATTATTTATCATGGATATTATTATTTCTTAAAATATATCTCATTTATAAATAAATAATTTTACTTTGAAAGTTATTTGTTTGACTGGGGAAATATGTATAATCCATGTTCTTTCTTCAGTATGAATATTTGATCATAAGGCTCATTTTCATGAATTAAATTGATTGTTTGATATATGAGTAATTCTTTGGACAGAAATAAATAGTTGGTAACTAGTTATAGATATCCCCTTGATGCATAAATACATCTCATAAGATGAATCAACTGATTATCCTTAGTTAAATTGGGTTCTACCCATCAATTTTAAACTGTCTTAAGGATAAATCTTGATGTTAGAGGAGTCATGCGTTTGAGACATGATGCAAAATAATTAATAATTCCCTTCATTAAGAACATAATTATTATTATCCATGATATTTTTAAAATGATATTATCTCTAGATTCATTTCATGCTTAGTTTATTGATTAAATTGATTGTGTTTTCTGTTATTTTCCTTTCCATGTTGATTATTCCCTATCCAGTTTTGATGATCATGTTATTGATTAAATGGAATGTGTTTTTAGTAATTTACCCTAAAATATTGAATATTTCTTGTCTTATTATCCATGATATTTTTTCTATGATATTATCTCTAGATTCATTTCATTATCATCTTATTGATTTAATTGAAGTTGTGTTCATATATTTACCTTTACGTGTTGATTACTCTCATTTATTCATGATATATTCCATTGTACACAACCCTTACTAATAATTTGAGCTCACCATTATTATTTTATATTTTCTCAAGAATTCATGTAGTTTTCTATGATTGGTATGAAAGGATATCCTAGAGGGAATAATGTTATTATCAACAAAAAATTATGTTGTAATTTGTGTTTTCAAACATAATGCAAGACTCATTTATGTATCTAGTTTATCAAGACTATTTAACTAATCATTACTCTAGGATATGATTCCTTATATCTTATGACAATGTAATAAAGAAGACACTGGCTCTGGGCTACTGGGGTTGGGGTTTTTTTACCTATGTCCTTCATAGAAAAGTACTTCCAAAACCATGCCTTAACCTCTTGTAAGGTTGGTATCTCATTTCCGATTATAAATATTTAATCAAAATATACTAATATTAAAATGACCATACTCTCATTAAATCACTTATAAATACATTTATCACATTCATTCTTAATGAAACAAAATTATTTTATAACTTTATTGAACTGATTGTTCCATGACCTGGATGTTTTCTTTAATCCATAAATGGTTCTCTATAACTTGTATACCTTTATAAATTTTTATATAGTCACAAACCATTATATATGTGTTATATACACATCTACCTAAAGGTTACTATTAAGTAAACTAGTTTTTAAATCCATATTCTTAATATCATAGTCATGAAAAGATGCTATAGAGAGTAAAATTTTGATTTATTTAAACATGGAAACTGGAGATAAGGTTTATTCCTAGACAATGACTTGATGTTGTCTAAACCCTTTAGATGCTATCCTTGATTTATAGGTAATTTACCAACCTTACATGTCTATATTTCTCTTGAATAACCATTTATAACCATTGGGATTTACATCTCCTATTTGATTGACCAAAACCCAAACTTTGTTTTGATACATGAAATCCATCTCAAAATTCATTGATTTATTCCATCTTATAACTTATGATCACTTTTTTACCTCCTTATAGTCTAGAGGGTAATTATTTTCAACTAATTATGATTCTATATCTTATATAAATGGAAAATAGTTATTTTATCATGTTCTATGTATTTGTTAACTTGATGAATAAGAGTGATAAATTAAAAAAGTTTCTTCATGTTATTTCCCATATTATGATTCATAATAAAAATGGAGATGGTTTTAGGTAGTGAGGAAAAAATTAGATCTGTGTGAAGCTCACCAGGGATATAAAACCGAATATTTCGTTGTGTTCTATGTATCCATATCCAAGATTTCTCATGAACAATTAATTGGAGATCTAAAATCTCTCTCTCTCGTTATCTTGATAAAAATGATGAAGGTGATAAACAATTATATAAGCATCCATATCCTCATCTTTCTTTAGAATATCATTAGACATGGAGGATATCCTAAAACATTGGACACCCATTTTTTTACACATATTTCAGGTAGAGAGATACTTGTTCCTCACTAGTCTCTTTAGAAAGCGACTTGAAAGTGGGGTTTCCAGAATGTATAATTTCCTCTCATGGAATATGATAATGTGTAAGAACTTATACCATTCCAGAAAATTCATGTTGGTGAGAAGGTTACCCTTCTCAAGTATAGATCATAGTGATATGGTCAAAATCATATGGTTTTCTAAATCTATAAAAATAAGAGTAGATTATTAGTAGTTAACATGTGCATGTAATGGGGTGTAACAAAAACAAATATTTCCTAAGTTAAAATGCGATATAGTGGGTAAACTAGGTTGTTTCCAAATATAATTACACAAAAATTATGTTTTTCACTTGAAATTCGAGAAATAAGTGAGATTATTTTTGAAATTGGTTTTTATAAAAAGAAATCAAGAAACTAAAATGATGTTTGAACCCAAATTAATGAAGATATGGATGGGGTTAGGATATGATCATATTTTTAAATGTCATCCTAGTTATAAAAAGTACTCCTGCTCTCTTTATATTGAATTAAAGACTCCTCGATTGAGTTTTCAATCACCCTTGGTTGAAGGATGCAATGGGAACCACTATTTTGTACATGATGATTCATAAAATATTCCTAAACAACTAAGTAAATTCTCGATCAGGAATTATTTATACATAGAAATCTATAAATGATTCACTAGTTCCACACACTTGCCAACAATCTCTAGACACTCTCCACCTAACACAATCTTCTCGATCGGGACAAAATGCACTAGGTAGAGGGAGTTTAAAGATCTTCAACCAAATATATAAACAATGAATTGAACTAAAACCCAAAACAGGCCAACTTTAAGAGAGTTGGATACCACATAAAGTAGAAATAATTCAATATAAAAAGAGATTTTTACATTAAAACACAAGACTCTGACATTACAAAAGGAAAAATCCCCTTCCCTGATCACTCAAAATCTTTAACCCTCTATATGAAGGGTAATAAAGTTGAATGGGGAATAAGAGTGCATTATAAAACTAAGAAAATATAATATCCAAAGCACTTCAATCTTCAAATCCTCTATCACAACCCCTATTTTCCTCCTTGAACACCATTTAATGGAATTGAACACTTATATTCACAGGCTTGAGGGGTGGAAAATTTCCCCTCTATATTCACTCCTCGTAACAATTGAGTATATTTTTCATAGTAAATGGATGAATATTAGGATGTTTTATTCATAAAATTTGTTTACCTCTATCATTTTCAACCACCCAAAAAATTCAATCTCATTTGGACAAGTGGAAAAAACTTTATGTTTGAATTACTACGGAATAATCTTTCTACTTGAGGAGACTACTCAACTCCCTCCAATTTATCTCATTAAATAAATTTATTAATAATCGAATCTATTCCTTAAATTTATTCTGGACCTGATTCTCTGAGTTCTGTATCTAATAAATCTATAATAACTTCATTTTAATGTCTTTAGTCTAAGATATTCCTCAATTATGGAGGTGTGTTCTATTCTATCAGCCAACAAAATTCCCCCAATTGACTTATTTTTTATGGGCTAGTGTGTTTCGAATTGGATCTGGTTCCAGAAAAAAACATCTAATCCCACAAAAAAGGAAATATAAAAAAATAATCACTCAGTTTAGATTAAAATTATAACATTTATTATTTTAATAAAGAATCTCTATAAAACTATTAAATTTCCACAATTAACCAATTTTCACAATTCAGCACACAAATCACCAAAAATAATAAAATGATGAAAATAAAATCAAATTTATTAATTGAAAGGAATTAACTAATTTAAAAACATATGAAAAATTATGAAAATATTACCTCTATCAATTCCCCAATACTTAGCATATGGACTCTTAGAGAAGTAAGAATCAAAGAAAATTCAAAACACATACCCACGAGATCCACCAATTACACACCAAGAAAAAAAATATCATGCCTCATAAAAAATTTATTTTAAGTTCTCAATTTATATCATTCAATATATTTCCTATTTATTTCTCCTACCATGCACATAAAACACCTACCTTACTTGAATTTTTACTTCTCTAACAAATTTCAATTTTAAATAAGGATTTTCTCATCCAAACTCATGCAAGGGTCACCATAGGTTTGATAAATTCCAATATCTCCACCTGGTGAGATTCAAGAACATGTGTTTATCATGATTAATTTTTTTGGTTATTATGTGGTTTAGAATGGGTAGGATTTTGATGTCAAAAACATTATAAGGTTGAAAAAGGAGGACTTGGATCTTTTTTAAGCTAAATTTAAAGATTTTAAATTTCACTCAAGTATGGTCTCCTCCTCACTCCCCTTATAATAAAATCATATTTATAATCATGAAAACTCAATTAATTTTACACCATTCGAAATTTCTATAGAAAAAAGTTCAATATTATCAAACATAATTTTTCTTGAATGATCTAGATAGGTACAACTTTCTTTCTCCATTGTAATCTCTAGAAACAAACATCTCCTATTATTATAAGGGCTCGAGAAAGGAACATTTATCAATATAATGATTTATTTTCAGCATAAAATTCATTTCTTCAAAATTTAATTATCCACCCAAAGTTTCTCCAAATGAGGTAACAAAACACAAGATAGCTTGCCCCACACTTAAATTCAACTAGATCATGCAATTTCACTTCCAATGCAGGTTTGATATTGACAATTATCTTGTAATGTGGCTAAACTAAATATGTGTTCATGGATTCTAAGGGATACAAGGATTAAATGTACAAGGAAGGATAGAATAAAATGATTTCTCTTGAAAAGAGTCTTCAAAACCAAATAAATTCCTTAATCATTTAAAACACAAGTACTTCAAACCATCAAGTTTTTATAGGAATAAATAAAATTTTGGTTTAAGAAATCATTTTTTGGGTCTCTCAAGAAGTGAGGTGAATGTAAAGAATATGGAAAAAATGGTTCAGAAGCCTCACGTGAATGTAATTTGAAAGATAAAGACATTGATATGTGGCATGGGATTTGTAAATCAGAGTACTTTTCTTGAAATTTTTAAATATTTAAACATGAAACAAATTCATTTTCAGTATTCATTTAATCTTAGTTTCATGGAATAAATTATTTCACTCATATACATGGGGTTTAAATATGTAAATTATAATTATTTCAACTCAAAAGTTTCAAAATCACACAAAAATTGAAAATGTAAACACAAAAAAAATTGATAAACACATTCTTTTTTAACTAGAAAAAAATAGAAAGCCTAAAATAAAATGGTTCCCTCCCCCAAAATTAAATGATGCAATTTTATCAATGTATTAAAATGGATTCAACATGTATGAAGATTAGAAAATGAATCACAAAAATCAAGGAAGTGTAATGTAAAGTTAAACCTAATTGTTTTTATTGATAAATAGGTTGGAGGAGCGTGATATCCTTCACTAGATTTGTTGGAATGGTCCAATGAAATTTATTTAACCTGAGTCCATTAATCGTGAATAGATAATTCTATCTATCCTTCACAATTTGTACAAAATAGAAATGATATACATGAGTAACTATAAATCTAAATTTCCAACTAGAAAAAAGTTTACCTAGAGTCACGTTGAGTATTGAGTTTAATAAAAACACTTTGTCTCCATGATGGATGTCTTTTAGTTGGATCATCATGTCATGATCCACTCTTGTTATCTATTTTTAAATCCTAGAATTTTCAAAATCTTTAATTCTAATTTCCTCCATCTCTTATAACTATAATCTTCTCTCTTTCCCAGTTCTTTCAAGATCCAAATTTCTCTTCCCCACAACCTAATATTCCTTATGCTACAATTCCACAAGATGGTAATAGATCTTCCCCTAAATCATCATATATGTAATCATTTCAATTGGTGTTTTGTAGGATGTCTAATAATCTCATAATGTTCCTTCCAACCTTTGGCTCCAATCCTTCATGTTCATTTTAACAGTCTTTTCCAAAACTCCATTGATTTCCCTATTGTATACTTCATCTTGACCATTAGATTATGGATGATAGGGAGTTGATTTTTTATGATTCACCCCATTATTTTTCAAAATATCCTTCATTATTCTATTGAAAAAGTTATACCCCTGATCACTGATGATGGATTTGAGAAATTCAAACCTATAAAATATGTTCTATGAAAAAAAATCACAAACAACTTTAGCATCATCGGTCCTGGTGGATTTTTATTCCACCCATTTAGAAACATAATAAACTATAAGAAATATATAAGAATTTCCAAATTATATTGGAAAATTACATATAAAATTTATCCCCCAGACTTCATAAATATCACAAACATTTAGTGGATTTTGGGACATTTCTTATCTCTTTGAAATATTTCCATAAAACTGACATTTTTCACCCATTTTTCAAAATTCATGAGCATATATAAAATTGGTGGGACAATAAATGCTAGATTATAAATACTTACTTGTCATCTTTTGAGGTCAAAAGTGATCTCCATAGGCTAATGCATGATGAAACTCAAAGATAGAACCAATTTCACTCATAGGAAAATATCTTCTTATTACTTGGTCATTGCAAATATTTTAAAGAAATGGATCGTCCCAATTGTAATATCTAGATTTAGATTTAAATTTTTAAATTTGGTGAGAATTAAAATGATATGGGACCTAAAATGTTACCCGATAATTGACAATGATATAATACCAAGGCACTTCTCCTTTAATCAAGTATAGCTATTGTACTGGGAGGTGATCATTTTGTGGTTCTTTTTTTGGAATTTCAACTTCAGGAGTGTTAGAAAGTCTTCTTAAATGATCATCAACTTGGTTCTCATCTCCCTTATTATCCTTGATTTATATGTTGAACTATTTAATCAGTAACATTTGTCTCGCTAGCCTTGTTTTAGCTTAATATTTCTTCATCAAGTACCTAAGAAATGTATGATCAGAAAACACAGTGACTTTATTTTTAATAAGATATGATCTAAATCATTATAAAGAGAAAAACTGATAAAAAATATTTTTTGTGTTTTTGTAATTGAATTGAGCTGCATCCAAGGTTATTTAAGAATAAGTAATGACTTATATCTTACCCTCAATTTTCTGAGAAAGAGTTTCTCCAACTTCTTGGTTGAAATCATTACAAATTAGCTCAAATGGTTCTTCCCAATTTCTTAACTGCATCACTTGTAGTGTAATCCATATCCTATTTAGATCATCAAAGGATTCCCAAAATTCAGAATTGAAATCAAACTCATCATATTTCAAAATAAATCTAGAGAGAGGGAGATAAATCTTATTGAAAACTGGGATAACCTCTTGTAGAATCCTATATGACCTAAAAACAATCTTATATGTTTCACAAAAATTGGGAAAATACAATGAATTTATCACTTTAATTTTTTATTAATCCATTTAAATTCCCTTTTTTAAAATGAAATTACTCCGGAAAATTCATCTCTAAACCCTGAAATGAAACTTTTCAAAATTTAAAACAATATTCTTTTTGATACAGGTTTCGAAGAATTTTTCCAGATTTTTCAAACAATGATCAAAATAATTTTCAAAAACTATGAAATCATCCAAGAAATCTTCAATGTGATTAAAAAAATACTTAACATACACCTATGAAATGTACCTGGAGCATTAAATAATCCATATTTTATCCTTTTATATGTAAAATTATTGAAGGGAAAAGTAATTTTTTTCTTCTCTATATCCTTAGGAGCAATAGGTACTTGAAAATAACCTGAAAATCCATACAAAAAGAAATAATGAGTTCTCACTAACAATATATCTAACATATGGTCAATTAATGGTATGGGGAAATGATCTTTGTGACTGGCCTAATTAAACTTCCTAAAATCAATGCACACTCTCAAACTATTCTGAATCCTTATAGGGATTAATTCATTCTTTTCATTCCTCATAGAGGTTATTCTAGTTTTTCTTGGAAATAAATGATTAGGGATAACCCATTGTGAATCTGAAATGGGATAGATAATCCCAGGTTCCTAGATCTTCTCGATCTCATTCTTTAGAGCCTCTATCAAGGTGGGATTTAGCCTCCTTTGGGACTGTATGAAAATTTTGGAATCTTCATCAAGAATAATTATTTATGAGAATATTGTAGGTTTTATTCCTAGGATATCACCTAAAATCCACCCTGTTCCTTGGAAATTTTCTCTCAAAATCTCAATAAAATATTTTTCATTAGATTCAGATATATTATTAGAAATTATCACTAGTAATTTCTATCCCTCTCTAGGTTAATCGTATTTCAAATAAATGGGGAGTGGTTTTAATTCCATATTAGGGGAAACTAAAGGGATGAAATTAAACTAACATGCCTTACTTTTAATGGTTTGACCTACTTTATAAAATAAACCATATCATCTTCCTCATTTAAAAAATCATAAATGAAATCATATTTTAACTCTTCTTACTACAAGAAATCATAATATCTTGTGTGTTAGGAATCCACATGTTCAGAGATATTACCAATGAAAAAAAACTATCATAAGTATAATATATCATAGAACATGCCTGATTCTTCAATTTCCTTAGTACCAACTTCACGAGAGAGTAAAAAGAGTGAATGTTCATCTGATGGGTGACTCATGGATTCGAAAATATTGAAGTCGGTTGTGTTATCTCCAAACATCATGTTGAGTTTCCATTCATGGAAATTGGTGATGGTTTTGGAAGTATTCAAGAAATATCTACCAAAAATGATGGTTAAGTGTAATGGTATCCTATCTTCTTCAATATTCATCAAAAAGAAGTCTTCCAGGAATAAGAGATCTTTGAATTTTATAAGAACGTCCTCCAGAACTCTGGTTGGGAAGACTGTGGATCTATTTTCTAGATGGACCACCACTCTTGTGGTCCTCGAGTCTCCCATATATAAATAATTATCTACTAAGTGATAAAATAAATTAATTTAATTACCTAGATCACAAAAATCCCTAGAGAAATTTAAATAACCAATGGTTCATGGAATGGAAAACATCCCTAGATCTTGAAATTTGGTTGGAAAATGTGGTGTGATAAGGGTTGAGACACTTCTTCCCATGTTTATAATTTAATTACCTTGAATTTTTATCTTCTTGGTGCAAATATTCTTCAAAAATTTTGTCTACTTTGTAATTTTTTTAGTACTTCAAGATGGGGGATATTAACTTCCACTGTCTGGAAGGTGTTTAGAATTTTTATTAGAAGTGATTATTTGGGTAATCACTTTAATTCAATAAACCTTGATGGAAATGGTGGGGTAAGTATTTCTTATTTCTTTATTGAATTTTCAAAGGTGTTTATTATCTCTTCTTCCTCGGCCTATCCTTCTCTTCCTTCTCTTTCTTCTCTTCTTTTTGGTGCATTTTTACAGAATTTTCAAAATTTCTATCTTTATTATGCATCAACTTAGGTGGTATTATTTTACTATCATGGGCTGGTGTTTCTGGTAGTTCTTTTAAAAAAATTTTTTTATCTTGTTGAAATTTTCTTTTGGGTTTGGGTTTTTCTAGGAAGGTTGTTTCCAGGGTTTTTGAACATGATTTCAACAAGACTTTCCACTTTGTTTTCCAACTTATCAACCTTTCCCTCTATGCCCTCATACTTGGATTTTAGTTATTCCACATAATGTTGTGTGATAGTGGATGGTTAATCATATGGTATTTATAATTTGGGTGTTTGGTGGTATGAAGGATGGTTATAATATTTATTTTGTTAAAATGGTGGTGGGTTTCGAAATTACTGTTGGAATGGGGGTTAGTTTTGGAACTGGTTTTGGTATAGGGTTATATCTTGATTCTTATGATTTCCATATCCATATTAGACTTTTTTATTATCTCTACATCCTTTATTTTTTTGGAAATACCTCATATAAAATGTTATGGAACAAGTTTACATTCCCAATATTTTATAAAAATAGTTAGTGAAATGATCAGGTGATGAGAATAAACCACATACCTTAGCTAGTGCTTGTTGGTCACCCACTTGTTTTAAGGCCATATGTCTCACCATACTAGTTATATCATCAATATTAGTTTCACATAAAGGTTATGGATAATAATTTCTTACCTCTTGAATACCTCTTGTTCCAGTACCTATTTGACCAATCTATTTTGAGTTCTGGGAAATCGTTTCAATTAGGCCTGTGGCTTCTTCCAGTGACTTGTCAATCAATGCACCTTCATATGATGCATCCAAAAGGTTTATTTCATTGTTCAGTATGACTTGATAAAATAATATAAGTAATTGATAATCCTTAATTTCTTGATACAAGTAGCTGGTACATGTCTTTTTAGACCTTTCCTAGTACTCATAAAGGGTTTCTCTAGATGACTATTTTATGGCATAGATTTCCTTTCTAATGGTTTTTCTTGTTGAGGTGGGGAAAAATATTGGCATGAAGCGTCTCACTAATTCATTACAATAATGTACATATCCTTGTTGTATTCTATACAACCATTATTTGGAAGATCCTTCTAATTAAAATGGGAATCACTTCCACTTTACCTGATCCTCAGATACTCCTCGAGGTCTGAAAGAAGAGAATACATATGTGAACTCTCTAATATGTTTTTTAGGTCTTCAGCTGCAAATACATGAAATTTTCTGAGAAATGAAATCATGTTAGGTTTCATCTCAAAATCATTTTTTAAAAATGGTATTGAAATTTGACTTTATTAATTAAGGAATTTTTGTGTGAAAAGGTTTCTAAGGGTTTTGTTCTGATTTCCATCCATGATTAAAGGCTTAGAGTGAACAATTGAAGTTTTACTCAAGTATTCAAGAGAAATTCCCTCAAATTCAGATTGAAAATTAAGGTTTCTATGTCTACTCAACATGTTTCTTTAAATTTCAGGATCTATGGGAAAATTTATAGTTTTTGAGGTTGTAGTCATAAAATGTTAAAGAGAAAATAAATAAATAATAAGGGAGAGAAAGGATTTTTGGAACTACCTCCATGGCAACTGTGAAATTTGTTGACACGTTCCTGTCATAGGGTGTGAAAAATAACAAATATTTATTATTTTCAAATTTATTATAGTGGTTAACCTAGGTTGTCTCTAGAGAGTAGAACACAAAAATCACATTTTTCATTTGAAATTTGTGAAAAAGGTGATATTTATTTTGAAATTTTTTGTTTTTTAAAAGCAAACAAGAAATTGAAATAATGTTTAAAAAAATTGATGAAGAGAGTGATGGGGTTAGGGAATGATCACCTTTTCAATGTCATCCTAGTCATAAAAATCATTCCTTCTCTCTTCCTATTGAATGATAAATGAAAGACTCCTCGATTGAGTTTTCAATCACCCTTGGTTGAGTATGCAATGGAAACCACTCCCGTGTGCATGAAAATTCATAAAATATTACCAAAAAATAAGGTAAGTATTATTTAGAAATTTTTTATCTGTACATACCTAGAAATGATTAAATAATTCCACACATGTTCCAATGATCACTAGACACTCACCACTTAACAAAATCTACTCAATTGACACAAACTACGCTAGGCGGAGGGAGTTTAAAGATCATCAATCAAATCTATAAACAATGAATGATACAAAAGACCATAACACATTCCATTAAGATAATTAGGTAGCACTGAAAATATAAATCATTCAATATAAATATAATTTCACATTAAATCACAAGACACCATCATTACAAAAGGTAACCCCCCCTCCCCGATCACTCAGAATATTTACCCCTCCATATGAAGGGTAATATAGTTGAATGGGGAATAATTGGGAATTATAATACTAATAAAGAAAAAAGGGGAAATACACTGAACTATAAGCTTCAAAACATAAATCACATACCATCCTTTTCTTTCTTAAACACATTTAAATGGAAGTAAACACTCATATTTATAGGCTTGAGGGGTGCAAAAGATTCCAACCAAATTCACTCCTCTTAAATATTTAGTCTATTTGGAATAGTAAATGGAAAAATATTGGGAATTTTTCTTCATAATAGTTATTCCCCTATCTATTTTACATGAGGATTTAAAATATCAGATCATTTTTTCAAATTTCAAAAAAAATATTCTATAATTATTAAAGAATAATTTTTTTTTCTCGAGAATACACCTTAGCTCCCTACACTTTCTAACATTAAATAGATTCCTTAATGATATAATTTCTTCATGAATTTTTTAACATGATTCTAGTATTCATATAGATAATATTTCTATAATCACTTAATTTTTATGTCTTTATACTGTGATATTCCTCAATTACTGATGCAGGGTCTATTCTATCATCCAGAAAAATTTCTCCACCTGATTGATTTTTTAAGGCCCGTATGTTTTGAATTGGATATAGGTTCATAATAAAATGTAAAATAAAATAAATAAAGGAATCATAAAAAAAGTAATCACTCAATTTGCATCAAAATTTTAATAGTTATGCTCAAAATACATAAACTCTAGAAAATTTTACAATTTTTAAAATTAACCAATTTTCCCTAGTAAGCATAAAAATCACCAAAAATTATAAAGTGACGAAAATAAACTAAAATTGATTAATTGGAAGGGATTAATCTGCCAATATATTTTTGAAACCTAATATAACCCACCGTATGTTTTATAATATCCCATTTCATAGATATTCAAGTAGAAATGACTCATATTCCACTTATCATAACCCATACTTAGTCCTGGTAAGTTATTTTAAGGGTTTTAGGTAGGTGTAACTTTTGAACTGTGTTAACTCACAATTAATTTATCTATTGAGTGTACTCCCTAATTCTAAAATCTTGGATAAATATTTCCTCAAAACTTTCCTCTCAATTAAACCAAGTCCTACTAGGGAACTAAACACCATGATATGAACCAATTTAATTCAACCAAAAAATTCAAGCTAAAAGTTCCCTAATAATTGATAGAAACCCTATTTGGGCTAGGTAAGAACATTAAACTATGGGTTTGACTTCTAACTTAAGTAATGGAAGGCTATGCAGGCTTAATATTTTAGATGAGGGATTCTTATAATTATGCATAAAAACACGGCTTTATCTTATCACGTGCCTCATTAAGATTAAATAGATTTTATTTAAGTGATTAGTGATGTCAGATAAAATTTATGAATGATCTTCTTTTATTTTTTCCATCGTTCATGATTTTTATTTCATTCATTGAGTTATTTTTTAGCATCCAAAAACATTAATAATAAACCATGTAACTGATAGAAATAAAATATTAGGGACATGATCATGATATTCTACAATGGTTAGTTTATATAGAGGATGATAAACAAATCTTAGACCCTAGGGGGAAACACCTTGAACCGTAGTTTGGTATGTGTTGTGTCATTCCATATCAGCTCATTTATATCACCTTGATTGGTTTCACCTTAGCTATGAGATGTAGGCTGCCCCCTCTCATATAGGATCTCTATCCATACATTATATTTCACTCACACACAAGTGATGGTATCCAATTTATTGGATAATTCATTTACATAAAATAAACCATGGTCACACAAACCCTTACAAAATAAGAATAGAATGACATAAAAACTATCATTTTAATTTAATAATAATAAATTAAAAGAAAACTAATCACATTTACATTTCTATCTATTCTCATGATCATCCATATAGCATGAAATGAAAATAAATATGCAATTTATCCATTAATTACTTTAATTAATTATTTAATTAAGATAATTATCCACAAATTAATCAAATTAATTCAATTTATCTTAATTTCATCTAAGCATCCTTCAAATTTTATCATTCATAATTTTAAACAAATTAAATTAATTAATTTTATTTAAAATTATACAAGTGTTCTTGGAGGCAACAATATGTACTCATCAAAACTACTTATCATTATACTTTTTCATGTGTATTCCCTTGGAATTTAACACAAAATAAATTATAGGTAATTAAATGGCATGTAATTTCAAACAAATAAAACATGAAACATATGTAAATTGCACTACATGTGATTCTGTTTATGCACACATAGTGAACCATAAGAAAAGACCACACATAACTTAGTGTTTTAAAATTTAACACAGAAATTAATTCAACATATAATTAAAAATAATATGAAATGGAATGTACTGTCAAATGAATGAAACACAAAAAACATTTGAAAAGTTTTAATTATATATTTAATTCTTATCTATATATTAAATTGAGAACACTAGATAAAATAGACTATATAGTGTGTACTTTGTTACAAAACATGTGTTCTATTCTATATATTTTCACAGTACACACCTAGGAAATTAGCATGTACCACTACCACAAACACATATGAGGTACATGGTGTGTAAGGTTTCTACATGATATGCGGCCTTGAAGTTGAATAGTCTTTCATTCCATGTGTCATGTAGCAGATAAATGACTTTCTTGGACCCCCATGTTCTCCATCATGAAGACATAAGAACAACCCAATGTGTAAAAATGTTATATGGCATGTGTTTATTCAAACTATATTTCATCATATTCAGATATATGGGTGATATTATTTTAATTGATCACTAATCTATTTTTTTTTTGAATGAATCTGGTATCAATGCGAGATACACATGAGATAAATGGGTACACAGCGTGTAGATTTGGGTGCACATTGTGCACTATTTTGTTATCTAAAAAAACCTTTCGAATATCTAGATGGAATTTGTGGTTTTATATTTATTTTAACTTAATTAGTTTAATGTTTATGTGAGCATGAATAAAGATAGTGAAGAGAAAATAATTTTTAGATTGGAAGAAATAATATATTTTAAGAAAAGGAAATTGAAAATGCATACCATTCAATCAAAAATTAATATATAATTATAAATTAACCATGTAACCACTCTGATACCACTTGTAGTTTTTGAGCACATTAGAAGCTCATGTATTACATGGAAATCATGAATTTTAATTTTAATTTATGAATAATCATTATTGTACATGCTAACTAGCATCATGAAAAATTTATTTAAATCATACATTACTTGATTTGTTTGAACACTAGAACTGGGAGAGAAGGATCACCACATATAATTTATAAGAATATCTAGAATTGCCTAAACTTCTAATTGTTTCTTAGTTGATTATTTGGTTGAATCAATATCATCATAATAGTGTTTCATTGTAGAATCTAAGTGCATAATCCCTCTAGTGGTGATCCACACAAGCAAAAAAAATATTTGAACATAATTGAAGAATCATTAGGTGCAAGAATGATCAATCTTGATAACTCTCATCCTTCATGGTTACTCATAGTATAATTCTCTTCAAATAATTCATGGTTTTCCCTTAGTGGATTGAGATAAGAGGTTGTGAGAGAATACTCTATATATTTAGAACTATCTCTAGGAATTGAGATAGATTCTCTATATCCATTGTTCATAACAATTATTTCTATGGAAGATGATATAATAAGTTAATTATTATCGAAGGTCTAAAATTGGAAACGTTCACATAATCCCCTTTAATATTAAATAATTATTAATGAACACCATATAATAATAATAATAAAATTATTATTCACTTTACATGTGCATCACAAAATAATAAATATATATCATTTATATTATTTCTAATTAGACCATTAAACTTGGTCTACTTATCCTCCTCGACATTTATCGAACCTTTAATATAGGAAATTTAATAAATAAATAAATATTAATTCATTATTCATAGATAAATATAATAAATAATTTATTTACCAAACCTTGAAAATAAATATTTATAATTATTATTTAACTTACTTATCCTTTCGAATAAATTGTGATTAAATCTTGACAATCAACCAAACCTGAATAAATATTAAACCATAAAGCATGAATAATATTTATTCAACTTGTTAAATTCAACATTTAATTTAACCAAGATTCTAGATACACTTAATGTGTAACCCTCTAGGCCCATTCTCAATGGCATTAGGAAAAACCACCTGAATTCCAAGGTTAGCATCAATAAATACACCAAGGAACCCATAGAGAATGATATTAAGTTTAAAACAACATACAACCACCTAAGAATACTTACTTTTTAATATAATTCATTAATCTTGATATGTCTAATCAAATAGGTTCCATACTGATGTCATCAACCTATGTGCTTAGTGTATTTTTATATTACTTCCCAGAAATGAACATGCTCGTAGAAAACCATGGATATGTATCTATCTAAGAATTTTTGTTCCCATCAAAGGGATTATGATATCTACTTCCATTAATGGATAGAAGGGATAATTTCTTTCTCGTGTTATTTATTAATTCCATATCACTCATGGCATA
The DNA here is from genome assembly GCA_963277665.1 of Viscum album. Lineage (NCBI taxonomy): Eukaryota > Viridiplantae > Streptophyta > Magnoliopsida > Santalales > Viscaceae > Viscum > Viscum album. The sequence continues at coordinate 1,581,129,976 of OY728141.1, read as the reverse complement.
CCCAATGTATCCTACTTCAACACAAGCATATATCATCATGGTTTCCATAAATTTATCAAAGTATTTTACTTGTAATATTCATTAATAATAATCTTAAAGTATACAAATCAATACAAACATCCACCAATAGGAACATCCAATGATACAAACAAATGTGGATTTCCTGTTGTCAGGTCACATTCTCATAATCTCTTTATTAGTAAATTACCAAGGGTGTACACCATGAGATATCTTCTCAAACTCCTATGAGTCTTATCCCCTAATAGCATGTATCATTTGTTTATATCAAATGATATCATCTTTATATATAAAATTTATTCGAGAATACATTTTTGGAACCTCCAAATTCTCATCATAGTAGAAAATTGTTATAACCTTTAAATGTGACATATATTAACATTATCATATACTTTTTCATGTATAGGAGTAATTATGATGTGATAATAATATTCATTAATATTTGAGACAATGGATACATGAAATCATCATGTACTTATATGTTGGATCTAGGACACCAACTCCAACATCCTCTAGATCATGTAGACATGCACCAAATCTCTTAGATCATTCATCTTTGATTATTGGGTGTCGGATAAGGGAAATAAAAATGCTTTATGGAGTCCCTTTGATCGTGTGATGAATGCAGACTAGATCGAGGAAGTGGGGTTGATCTGACCTTGTTCTTCCTTCAGTTTATCACTCTAGAACTTCATAGAGAAGGATAGAGCACTCAAAATTCCTCCAAGTGATCTAGAGAACTATTTTTATGTCTAGAATTCACTTATATACTTAGGTTATACTTTCCAAAATTAAAATATAGTCCCTAAAATGTTATAACCTTCATTTTAGACCTATGTGAACATTTATGACTTAATTAAATCTTTCATAAATGTCATGAATATTTTATCACTCAATTTTATATTTTATGATAAAATATTAACCATTTACTCACCTCATAACCTCCCATGATAATTTAACTATAAAAACTCTTATTTTTTCTATTTATTGCTTTAGAATATTATATGGATTATTTTTACAGCTAGGAACTGAGATGGAATGAGATTTCGAGACTCGATGATCCCATAAATAATTTTTGAAATATATTAAATATATTAATATTTTGTATGTGAAATTTTCCTTATAAAGTTCAATAACACCTAAATTAAGGATCGTATCAAAAATATAAGGCCTATATTAAATTCATAGTTTAGTTTTTACCCTAGGTGTGACATAACCTTGGAGCACATTAGACACTCAGGTCTGGTGCGGTCATGGGGAATGTTTAAAAAAATTATTTAGTTTAAAATAATTTATTTAATTAAATTTACATGACCTAACTTTCTATATAAATATTCTTCTATGGAAAATTCATAGAGTTAGTTACATAACCTTATATATTTGTGATAGTTATTTGGAGCATCATTCTTAGACAAACAACTATCGGATCATGGATCATTGATCGGTGTGTTGCGGAATTCAAGAATCTCACCAACAAAAATGACACAGATTCATTCTTCATCAGTGATCAATCCATATTAAGGTTGAAAATTATTTTATTTGGATTTATCACAATTTTATTATTCCTACAAAGAATGTGAATTAATCAACTAACTAATTGATTCTAAATTCATTTTTATTGTGGGTGCAAGCTTATTTTTTGGGGATTTTTGGGAGAAATTGTTTATTTGTTTTGGAACTTCATTCGTCATTATAACATAAATGAATTAAGGATAACCTGAACATACACGAGGTTTCTTCCTCTATTGGGCTTCTTATATTTCTCCCACCAATCTTTTTTGTTCATTTTTTGGAATTCTTTTTCATTAGTGGATCAATAAATACTGGATAAATAATTATCTTGTACCTATTTATTAGCACAATGGATTGTTATCGCATATCTACATTCAAATTGACGATTGTATAGAGCTGTGATGATAGTGATAATGGATTGGAATTGGTTTGGTGATTCTATTTCTTATCGGTTTGGCATGTGATGGTGATGAGGTGTGATTACAACCAATTTTTGAATGGATTTAAAGCCTGAAACTTAGTGATTGGAAATGATAAGGCTTGGCTGGACATGTTTCTTGATTATTGACTTGATTCATGGCTAGATCAAAGGTAAGTGGAGTGGATGATGATGTGTGAACCAGATCTGTGATTCTAGAAAATTCCATGTTAAACGGGATATAATATTGAATTACACACTCTATGGGACCCCCTATGTGGTGTTAGGGTTATGTGGAGAAGATAAATATCAAACAACATGTAACCCTTATGTGGAAGCTTGTTGTGTAACTCATATACTACACGAACATAGGCAAGAGTACATGGGCTTAGACACATCATGTATTACGACATGGACATGGGCAGAAGTACACAAAATCAGACACACCGTGTACTTAGACACAGGCATAGACAAACAAACACATGCACAGACTGGCCTGGTTTCACGAAGACATGTCGTGAACTTTAAGTACATGTCATGATATCTTTCATAGAAGGATTTAAGTCCTTCATATATTTAGCATGTATCCATTTTTTTAGGGTAAGTTCCTTTGATAATTTCCATGTGGTTTTATTATAGAGTAACATCCTATATAATAGGATGGTGATCCCCTCTGTGGAACTTCAAGTTTGGATAGAGTATTTGGAATCACTTTGTGATTCCTAGAGTTAGATCCTCAATAATTGTCATTTCACTAGGTAGGTTTCTTTGTATCATCGTGACCAACACTACACAGGAGCTGATTCTCTACTTAGTGGGTTAATATGGATTGGTTTGTTGGTATACCCCAGGTCCTTGGGTGTGATCCCCATTCTGTGTATCGGTCTCTTCAAGCATCCAGCGTGTACTTCTTATTGAGAGACTTAATGAGAATGACATATCAGATGGACACCATTAGTGTTATTTTACTTATGGATTTTGTTCTCCTAGATGAGTGTTATATTTGAATTTTGAGTGAGAATTCTAGGCTATAAATATGGTTGTGATCTTACTTAAGACTGTGTGTCTACTATGAGTATATCAGGATATTATTGTTATATATGTTGTTGAAATATACCTATGATGGGTTGACTATTATTATTTATGTTATATGCTTAGTGATTTTGGGGTGTTCTACTGGGTATTGTTATACTCACCCCTGCATGGGATTTTCCCACACATGTTGTGTCTTATACTGACAATCGACCCTTTCATGGAGTCCTAGATAGACCAAGACTAGGCAGATCTTTGTGACTCAAATAGACTAAGGTGTGTTTCTATGGTTACATTGACAGTAGTCCTCACCCACGTTATAGGTTTTAATTGTTTTTAATTTCTTTATTTTGGGCTTTTATTTGGCCCTTTTTCTTTCTGGTACCTGTTTTTGTACTCTAATAGTGGGATTTTATATGTATACATGCATTGTTATATTTTTCTTACATTTCATCATTTTGTGAGCATGGTAACATCAGTGTGTGTATATGTATATTAGGATAAGGCCTTCCATGAGTGTGATATTCCTACTCAACACTAGTCGACGACCCCTGGTTTATTGGAGGTGGGATTGGGGTAGTCACGGAATAGGCCCTATTAGACCAGGTTATGATAGAGTGGTATCAGTGAAGATAGTTCTACCTTAGGACTATATTCCATGAGATTGGTTTAGGACAACAGTTCTAAGTGTTTTGAGTTCAGATCACAGGCCAGGGACTCCAATGATGGTACGGCGGCCGACGTCTCCATTCACCAGGACTCTTCCAACCTACTTATTGACTCATTATATTTAAAAAATGGTTGCAGGTAAAACATTTCTAAATGAATCATATTGGAATGGGTTGTGGCTTCCATTTCCATCTTGAGTCATCTCCCCAATTATACTAATTGAACGTGGTACACATTGCCTATTTTAGGATGGACCCATGAAATTTTCCATGTAGGACTCAGTATCAGTATCATTGGGATGATCTCCTTATTGATGAGGCTTTGATAAAGGGATATATTCCAAAGGTTTTACCTCTATGTGGTGCACCAGTCTCACCACCACCTATTGAGTAGTAGATGGTAACTACAATACTAGTATACAAGGCGTGTAGACTAAGAGTGCTTCAAATGTTTCAATGACAGTGACCCCTCAATCTTCAAGTTGATCCCAAACCACAGGCGGTTTATGAATGTCTTGAAGTAGTTATGTGTGTATTTCATCTTTTTAGGACACCTACAGACTAGATGGTGGTCCTGGAAATGAACCTTCTTCATGGATCTATAGGATGATGTTGTGGATTAGTAACCTAGTCAAACGATCAGGTGACTTTAGCATATTAAAAGTTCAAGATCATTTATAGAGAGGAGTTATATCTAGATACATTGATGGTTGGGCATATCTAAGAGCTTTTATAGCTTCAGCAGGGCGGTATGACTATGGCTGAGTATTCATCAAGGTTCGTTAACCTCTCTCAGTACTCAATGGATATGGTGTGTGAATAGTTATTTCAGGATCAAAAATTCAAGTGGGAACAATGTAGAGACATTTTAACGAGAATGATGCCTCTATAAATCCTACCTATTTCAGGTTGATGGGGTGTTCTTTAGTGGTCAAGAGTTTACTGGCTAAGAAGAAAAAAATAGTTGGTGCCGGTAGTGGGAACACGGGAGCTGAGACTTTAGTGAAAGGGGTTTGATGATAGACACAGGGACCTGGATGTGCGATACATTTTATGAGGTGATCCTAGGAGAGAGGTTTTATAGTCAAGTTCTCATGGTATAGATCCAATCATCCTAGGGAGAGGTAGTTCTACTCTTTTGATTGTAGAGGAAATCTCACGCAATATTGTCTGACTCGTCGTACGACTGATAGAGAGAAAGTTGATGGGATACCTAGGAAGAGGTAGTTGCAGGACCAGTCAGTTATATAAGGCGATGGACATGGAATATAAGATGGAAGAGTATATGTAAGTGGCATATGTTCTGACATCTTACAACCACTATTCCTAGGTAGTCCTCATCAGGTTTATAGAGAAAGTGGAAACGGGCGAGGGAAGCTATAGGCAGTTGAGGATTATGATATAGAGGCTCCAAGGTTGATATGAGGTATGATCTGTGTATAATCTACCTTATCTAGAATAATTATATACATCGGTCTGATCCATTTTTTTATTTACACTTATCTATTTCAAGACTTAAAGATTCTAGTTGAGCCTCTAACTCAACTCTTGCGCTTAGAGACTCCTACTAGAGGCAACTCAAAAATCACACACTTATGTTGATGGTGTGACCTAACTCTTGGAGGAACAAGTTTCATTTAGGATATCTTTTTAGCAGCAATGGGGCCTTATGAGATCATCTTAGTTATGAACTAGTTATCTGTAGTTTCTGCCTAAATAGACTATTTCAAGTGGAGGATGTGGTGTATTTATAGTGATGGTATACATTTTTTCTTTACGGGTGAATAGGAAACCTAGGTAAAGTAGATTAGAATCATGCATAGTAGGGTGTTTCTGGTCACTCATTAGTTGGATAACATGGCCCTTGGTGTAATGTATTCTATGAGTTTCTAGTTCCCTATAGTGGTGGTAGAGTATGAGGACGTATTTTTGGAGGATGTTATAGGTTTACCTCTCCACTAGAAGATAGACTTATGCATTCAATCACATCATGGGATTGTCGTTATATTTGTTTCAGTATATTGGATGACTCCCACAAAGCTTCATAACCTGAGGGTGTTTTTGGAGGATGTGTAAAGGATGGGATTTGTTAGATCCAGTGTTTGACCTTGGGTAGCTCTAGTGTTGTTCACTAAGAAGGTGGAAAATAGCTTGAGGTTGGGTGTGGATCACCATCACCTGAACCAGGTGAATGTAAAGAATGTGTATCCTCTACTGAGGATTAATGACCTCATAGATTAGTTGAGAGGGGCAAGATGGTTCTTGAAGACTAACCTTAGATCAGTATATCCCAAGATGTGAGTACGAGATAACGATATATCGAAGATGACATTTAGATATTTCTATGGCCACTATGAGTACTTGGTGATTTCATTCAGTGTAATGAATTTCCCAATAGTGTTAATGGGACTTATGGACCAGATCTTTTAGACTTTCTTATACTAGTTTTTGGTAGTCTTAATCGAGTATATCCTAGTGTACTAGGCATTCGAGGAGGAGCCTGCAAGACACTTGAGGATGGTTCTGGACATAATCTAAGAGAACCATATTTATGGTAATATCTCAATATTATAGTTTTTGGATTTAGTAGGTCAACATTCTAGTACATGTTATCTTAGAAGATTATGTATTAGTAGACCAGATAATGTTTGAGGTAGTGTTAGCAGGGGATCCACCCAAGAGCATGACAGAGGTACAGAGCTTCCATAGGTTGGTTGGCTACTGCCAGATATTCATACATAATATATCTAGGATATCATCTCTAATGACATATTTTACCCAAAATGGGAAGACTTTTGTGTGGATAGAGAGGTGCTATTGGACCTTCCATGAGTTGAGGAAGAGATTAACGGGCACTCACATCTTGAAATTACCAGAGGAGGGTGTCGAGTAAATAGTTTTCAGTAATGCATCGGGAAATGGGTTGGGTTGTGTTTTAATGTTGATCCAGGTGGTGATTTCCTATGGTCCATTTTATTTTAGACCACATGAGAAAGAATATGTGACCCATGATCTTGAACTAGCAGTGGTAGTCTCTACACTGAAGATGTGGTGACACTTCTTTATGGGTGAGCGATTTATCATCTATTATGACCACTAGAGTCTCAATTATATTTTATCTTAGAAATATCATAACTTGAGATAGAGTTTGTGCCTAAAGTTCTTACATTATTATTACTTCAATATTGTCTATACTTCTAGGAAGGGTAATTTGGTAGTATATTCTCTCTGTAAGAGATCATGTTCGTAGTTACTAAGTGAGGCATCAGAGCATTTTTCATCGTTATAGTTATCCTTTGTGGATGGGGATGGATAAAAATAACTCAAATTGATGATTTTTATCCCTACACTTTTATATTTATTTAGGGGGTAAGATATTGGGGATACCGACTGTGAGACCCTATGTACTCAGATATCTAGGAGACATGCTCAGGATGGATTTTTTGAAGTTGGGGAGCATGTTGTTCTTTTCATAGGGTTCAAGATGGTACCAATAACATTTTAGGAAGATATTATAAGGTATATTCATACATATACCTTGGTGGTACATCCAGGTGTGGTGAAGAGGTATGAGGACCTCCGATGTCAGTTTTGGTGACCAGGGATGAAGTAGGGAGCTACAGAGTTTGTCTCTTGATGCCTTACTTTTTAGCAAGAGAAGGTTGGGAACCAGGTTTTAGTGGGTTTAGATCAACCTCTTGAGGTTCTATAGTGGAATTGGTTTGAGATATCCATGTAATTCATGACAAGGTTACCATATATTTTCATGAGACACGATTCAATTTGGATGATCGTAGACTTACTCACCATGTCATCCTACTTCCTAGCTACTCTAATGTAGAGTTTAGTAGAGAGCTTGGGATGCCTCTACATGTAGCAGATAGTCTGAATCCATGGTGGTCCCTTAATGATCATTTTTTATAATGATTTTCAATTCCGATCTTGATTATAAAAGGGATTGTAGGAGGAATTTTGGGATCCATTACATCTGAATATGGATTTCAACTCCTATAATAACGGCTAGACTGAGAGGACTATTCAAGTCATAGAGGCTATGCAATGGGCTTGCAATTAAGACTTTGTCCATAGTTGAGAGGATCAACTACCATTGGTAGAGTCTGCATACAACAACTACTAGTATTCCACCATCGGTATGGCTCCATTTTAGGCCTTATATAGGTGACCCTATAGGTATCCACTATTTGGTATTTACCCAGGAGAGTTAGCACTTATGGGCTTAGATTTGGTTTTAGCCACTATATAGAAGGTGTGGATCATCCACAAGTGAATGATGACTACACATATGGATCATAAGTACTATGTGGGATGACTATGGAGGGATTTGTAGTTTGAGGAGGGAGACCATGTGTTCTTGAGGTTCTCACCTCAATGTGTATTGTGAATATTTCACCAGGGTGGCAAGATATTTCTGAGATTCATTGGCCCTTTCTAGATACTATGTAGAGATGGTATGGTGGTGTTCCGCTTATCTCTACCACTATAGTTAGACAAGGTACATGGCATCTTCCATGTTTTACATATAAGGAGGTACGTGCATGACCCATCACATGTTAACAACTAGGGAAAGATGGACATCAAGGATGTAGATTCCTTTGTTGAGTACACTGTAGATATTGAGGATCAACTGGAGAGTATACTATGTGGGAGAGTGATTCCTTTAGGTCATTTTTAGTTGTATAATGGGGATCTTCAGGAGAGTAACTAGGAGTAGAAGTCCAATATGTGTGTTCAGTACCCATTTCTCTTTGTGTGGCCTTTTGTTTTAGCTTTTAGGGATGTAAATCCCGAAGGTGAGAAGAATATAACGACTCTGATTTTTCCATGTGTAAGAACCCAATTTTTTATCTCAAGTTTGGATCCTTTTAAATTTGGTCTAATTTTTTATTTTGGACCTAATGTGGATGCCCAATGGGGTTATAAAGGTTTCTAGGGGTTTTGGGGATTCTTTGGAGCTTGAAACCTTGGTTATTGGGAAAAATCACTTGGTTGTATGGTTAGTAGATAATATGTGACCCATATTTCATGGTATCTCCTAACCATTTGGGTATGGATTGTGGCGTGAATCGTGGAGAATGGTTTTCCCTAATTGTGTGCCAAGGGCCACATGCCCATGTAAAAACTACATACATTTTAGCGGATGTGTTTTTCATGTTTATCACACAGTTTCTCTAACTATGAAGTGTAACTGTGTGGGTTCCCCCTTAGCACAGAATAAGGCACGTGATTAGTGCACAGTTTGGCCAACCGTGCAGGCAAACCGTGTGACCCCTGTTTTTGGATGAAATTACAAAACTACCCTTAATTAAATTTTTTAAACTATTCTTCTTCTCCCTTAATCCTTCCATTGGATAGAAACCCCTCCATTCTTCCATTTTGGATCTCTCAAGCCCCCTTTTTTATATTTTAATCCCATTCATGCATCTATAGTCTGATAGAATCATTATTCATCTCATTGAATTCCTCTTAGTAATATCTTGATTCCTTTTTAACCATTATTTATTTCTATTCTCCTTGATTAAGTTATTGAGTTCCATGATCATATGTCCTATTTTCATGGAATTTATATGTACTTCAGATATATTCTTATCCATGCTAAATTAGATTTCGATATTGGGTGAGGAGATTTATATGATTATGAGGTAAGTGGTCTATAACCCATCCTTCAAGTTTCCTTCATTTTATAATTTTTTTTGTTGTGCACACACTGATTTCATTAGGTGTTTTCTGTTTAATTCATATTCCTTGCTTATATTCATTGAGATCATCTTATAGATATTTTTTAACAAATTCCATTCATATCATTGGAGGTTAGGAAATCAATGCTAACCATGCCATGAAGGGTGTATCCATAATTATGCCTTCAGTGGTATAACATGTCTATATGTGCCACCATTCGGGTGTGCTATGGCTTGAACCTACTAATGATAAGACCTTACATAATAAAATGACCATTGAATTTTAATTTTAATAGCCTTGTATATGTTAGTGTCGCATGACCCTTATAAGGTATGTGTTTTAAATTAATCAATAAACCTTTAAATGGTGTTTGGAAATTATATTATTGATATCACATGACCAAGTTTATTATAAATAAACTTCACATGGTTTATCTCCCTTATCCCTCCTTTTCATGTTTATAAATGTTAATGGGGTGAATCAATTAATTTAATATAAAATGATATGAATAGTTGCATAGCTAGTTTTTCCTTGTCACACTAATGAAAGACAATGGCTTGAGCCAAAAAGATTATTAAATGACCTGATTATTACATGTACTTAATTAATTAAATTAATCAAGTAAATAGTGCCTATTGTATATGGAACTGTTCATTATTATTATAGGAGTGGTCAAACCTGAGTTATCCTTGCTTTATTGAGGGAATTACTTGAGCACTCATGGATGCTATTCTGAATTAGGGATGCCGGTTTCCAAGGATGATACCCACCCTTGAACCTGATCTTTGTCTAATTGTGGATTCATGGTATGACACCATAGGATCCCTCCACTATCATTATTAGGATTCCTTGGATACACTCTCCAGATTTATCACAACGTCTACGAACATGATGCACCTTGGATACACCCTTGGGCCTAGTTATTTTTTATAATATTTTACCTTGGATGATTTTCTTAGATTATGTTAGAAATACATTATTATGGAATGCCATAGTATATGCCCCTTGGATTACACTCTTACCGCTTATATTCGGGATACAGTTACTAACTATGTTGGATCAACCCTTGAGGCCAAGGATACCTTGGTTATTACCATGGATCCTCTTCATTATTATCATCATCATGGATTCCTTGTTAGAGCTTAGATCCTTTATCATTTTTATTATCATGTTAGAATGTTAGTGCCAGTTATACCTCACATGACATGATATTTAATGTAAAATACAATTAAGAAATGGAATGGTTATATGTTCAGACACCATCTAAATCTAAAGCAGGTACTTGGGTATTTACATTATTGTACTAATTTATTTTTATACATGTATTCTTTCTCATTGTTTTAGTTTATATTATATGAACTAAATGTTATAGATTTCATTGGTGGTGGCCTACTAGGATATGTCTCACACCCTATCTGGGATACCATTGGTTCCTAGGTATATTACATGTATGTAGATGTTGAAAAAGTGAAGCATCCAGCTTTGGACACTGATATTTCATGATTTCTTAGGATAGAGCTTGGTGGCAGATGAACGAGTTGGAGCTTGGGATTCTTGGAAATATTTTGGCTTCTTTTTTCTAATTATTTATAGTATGTTACACCTGATACCTTGTATCCATTTTTCCATATTTATAGATACATGACATACATTATCATCATATTTTGTATACTATTACCAGATATTCTGTTATTTATTATTCATGCATGCTTATTTTGTTCCATATTTCTGTTTATTCTACTTCTACTATTTACCTTTTATTTCTTTTATTTATTTTTCTACACTCTAGTAATGAGGGAATAATCTCCCCATTGATACACCCTAGGCCCTCGTTGCAATTTGGAAGCCTCTAGAATTTAGGGAGATGCACTTCAGGACATGTGGCCAACCGGGCTTGGGGAACCTCTTAGTGGAATATGGGTTTATCATGCCATAAAGTGGTATTAGAGAAGTTCCTTTCTTACTTTACTATTTAGATAAATATATATAAGATTAATAATATTTTTAACTTGGTTATAAGTTATTCTTAGGCATAGTTAACCCATGTTCAGGTTAAATATCGAGTTTCCTGAATAATGATTATTGTTATATTTTTTTCCTATTACTATTGATATACTTTCACCATTGGATGATGGAAATGTTGTGTTGTGGTCATTATTATTATTCTGATTTAGAATTTATTTTATCTTTATCCTAATGATAAGATAGAAAAGAGCATTGTTACATGTGTCATAATAGGAACCTAGAATTCACATATCATGCATATTCCATGACACATAGGTGCATTTCATTTCTTGCATTACTCATATTGCTTGTGATTGTTGAGTGATCATTGTTATGTATATATATATGGTTTTTCTTATCTTTTTCCTTGATTGAGTGATTTATAGTTTCCATTCATGAGGTGTATGGGCCCTTGGGGGTCATAATGGGTAGTTTACCATGTCAAGACATCTTATATAACTCGTTACAATCTAATATTGGATATAGACTAGGTTTGTTAGAATTTAAATGGGTGTTTATCTTAGTGATAAGTTGTATGGGAAATGATTCACTAAGAATGAAAATCCATTTTAATCAAACTTTGATATACGTTAATAAGAAAATGAAAGATAAAAATGTGGAATCTGACTTAAAAATTAATGGTTTTTAGTAAATGAAGAGGTAAGGTGCTATTGAACCTTCATCTACTGGAAACCGTGTAATTTAAACATGAACACTTACTAATATGTGGCCTTCTAAGTGGGTAGTTGGAGTAGTATAACATGGGTAATGAGTCCTTATTCTTATGATCGGCTTCTTATATTGATATCTATCTACATAAAGATTGTTTTGAGGTGTGTTATATGAATTTTTAAACCAATTATTCCATGAATTCCTCATGTCATGCACCAAGAGGGTGTTGACGACCATGATCTAGACATTGTGGGCCCTGAGCCACCAATCATAATGCCTAGAGTTTCACTTGAGGCACTACCTCTTATGCCTAATCTGGGAATTAAATATCAACTTCATGAGAGTTTCATATGTCTAATGTAGTACATGAAAGGTGATCTGAAATCTTTACCTATGATGGATGATCTGATACATGAGTTCCAGTGGTCGCATCCTCTTAACTTCTTAGGGGATGGCAATCCACAGGCTGTTGATGCTTAGTTGGAATACATCCTATCTATATTTGAGAATATAAAGATTCATCAAATGATGAGTGTTAATATTTCTATGTATATATTGTTTGATTAATCCAAGAACTGGTGGGATGTAATTACCCAGGATAGTCATCATCAGGGCATCGTATGGACTAATTTCCAAACTCCCTTCTATGATCACTTATTCCCTTAGATGTTGAGGGCTAACCGGGCCATAGATTTCATACATAAATAGCAGGGTGCTATGTCATTAATAGAGTATTTAGTGTGTTTCACTATGTTTTAACACTTTTCACCACTTATAGTTGATGATGAGATTTCTCATGCTAGACACTTTGAGGATTTGATTGAGTATGCCATCCATACTCAGGTGAATGTCTTTCACCTACCTACTTTCTCAAAGATTGTCAATTAGAATCTGAGCACTGAATGAAAACTGAGGGAATGTGGTAGTACTGTCATGGAGGATCTGTGAGGAGGAAGGCTAGTGGTTCTTCTGGTATGAGGAAACGTTCCCTTGAGGCTTCATGTTAGAGTAGTAGTAGTCATAGTAACCACACTAGAAGCTCTGTTGTATTCCCTAAATGTGGACGAAAGGGGATTCTGATGCCTTAGTGAGATAGAGATCCTCTAGAGTTCCTAGATTGTAGCATTATGGGGTATCATTACAGATTTTTCCAGACCTTTCCATCAGCTTCTAGTGGAATAGGTGTCTCACCAACTCCACCTTCAATAAAATGATATTTTACACTGATTCAAGCATGGAGTTAGAGTATCAATGGTATGACTGGCTGGGGAGGAGTTCATGGTTGTGGTATCCAAACTCCAGATCATTAGTGCTAGAAGATCGGTCATACTCAGTGTAGTCCAAATGCAGCATAGGGTCATAGATCAATCCAATTTCATGCTTTAAAACCGATACTAGAGGATCAGAGTTCAGGATCATCTACAATATGAGGTAAAATTATAGTAGCCTATGCTATAGTATCTAATTTATTTGATATAGGTTCTTAACACTCCTTTGTCTCTTTACATATTGTGTAATGTCTTGGGATGTAAATACATTATTATTGTGGTGTAATAAATCTAGACACACCATTGGGAGTATGATCAGAGGTTATACGCTAATTTAGGGACTTCCCCATTGAGGTAGGAAATTAAAATTTATTTTGGGACCTCTTTATACTCAAGATTATGGGCTTAGATTTCATTCTCGGTATGGATTAGTTTCTCCCATATCACGCCTTTGTAGACTGCTATCACTATAGGGTATCTTTTACATCACTAGAGGGAAGAAGTTATCTACATAAGTGTGAGTGGGTGTCCAAGCTAGTAGAACTAGACCGGAGTATCATGGGCTAGGTAAAGTAACCACCTAGATTTCTAATCTTTTTGTGTAGAATCAGGGTTTACAGCAAGTTGAATTCCATCCGATATTAGATCATTTTAAGGATGAATTTCCCAATATTATTTTGTCTTACCTCTTGAGAGAGAGGTATATTTTATGTTTGAGATCATTATAGTAGTATCTACAGTGTCCATTCCTCTGTACAATATGGAACCTATTGAGATCTAGGATCTCAAGTGGAAGTTGGAGGATCTAGAGGCCAAAGGTTTTATATGGACTAGCATTTCCTCTTGGAGTAAACCCATGATTTTCACTAAGAAAGTTTATGTGAACCATTATTTATGCATGGATTATAGACTGTTGAACCAAATTATGGTTAATAACTGATAAAAAATACCTTAATAGATGATCACTTTCACCAGCTCAAAGGAGTTACGGTGTTTTCTAAGATCGACCTGAGATCGGTCTATCATCAGGTTTGGGTCAGGCCATCATACATACATCATATAACATTACATAGTAGGTATGGTCTGTATGAGTACCTTGTTATGTCATTCAGTCTCACAAAATCTCCCACTATTTTCATGACTCTGGTGAATAGGTTTTTTCAACCCTATCTGTATTCTTTTATCATAGCCTTTGTGGAAAACATCTTATTATATTCTCAAACTCATAGATAACATGCTAATCACCTTGATATCATTCTAAGTAAACTAGAAGAGCATTAAAGTTATTCCAATATTTCTAAGCTCCACTTCTAGATCAATAAAGTTCACTTATTGGCTCATATTATCTCATAATTAAGAATCTATGCTGACCTGGAGAAGCTTAGAGATGTTGTTTCCTTAGAGCATCCTAAAAAAGTGTTTCATATATAGAGTTTCTTAGGGATGGTTAAATATTACATGCATTTAATTCAATACTTCTCATACCTTTTTTTCACCTCTGACTGATCTTATAAAGAAGATTGTTATGTTACTATGGTCAGAATATTTTGATAAGATCCTTTTATGAATTGAATGGAATGATTTTTTTTTCATTGATTCTGATTCTTTTAGAGCCCGGAAGAGGTTATACAATATTCTGTGATTCATCTGGCATCATTAGAGGTGAATTGAAGATTAAAGAGGATATATTTTTTTTGTATGGATCATTGAAGCTGAGGCCTCATGAGAGAAACTACCAAATGCATGACCTCAAGCTAGCAGTAGTTCTTCGGGCCTTATGTTGCTAGAGACACTATCTATTGGGTGGGTGATTTGTGGTGTATATAGACCATAAGAGACTCAAATATATCTTTAAATAGTGTGACATTAATATCATATAGAAAAAATGGGTCGAATATCTTCATTCCTTCAATTTTGAGCTTGCCTATACTCCTAGAAAGGGAAATCCAATAGATGATGCGCTGAGTTGGGAAACTCAGCCACCTGGTGTACGGGAAGCTAGTGAGAAATGGAAATTTATGGCACTATTATCTAAGATGAATATAGAGTTTTGTGATATTCATGAGTAGTCTTATATATCATCCTTGATAGTTACCTATTCACTCCATGACAAGGTGAAGAGGAGGCAATTTTTAAATCCTAAGGGGTTGGTTCTCTGTGAGGGTATTTCAGAAGATGACCGTCTAATGGATTGGTCTATGGATAGAGACTATATCCTATGTATACATATATTTTTCTGGGTTTTTAGAGATATGAGAGAGTAACTAATATGAGAGTCCCATGCTTCGTAGTGAGCAGTTCATCCAGGCATCTCCAAGATGTATTGAGATATTCAATGCCATTATTGGTGGCTTGGTGTTA
The DNA here is from genome assembly GCA_963277665.1 of Viscum album. Classification (NCBI taxonomy): domain Eukaryota; kingdom Viridiplantae; phylum Streptophyta; class Magnoliopsida; order Santalales; family Viscaceae; genus Viscum; species Viscum album. The sequence continues at coordinate 1,581,114,326 of OY728141.1, read as the reverse complement.
AATATCATATAGCAGGCTTTATCATTAGGTGTTCCACTTGTTAGTAGGTGAACAAAGTTCACCAGAGATCTTAAAACTTGTTACATCCTCTCCCATTCCTAGAATGGAAATGAGAAGATGGTTTTATGTATTTTGTAGTCATCTTAATGAGGTCTTCTAGGGGTAGAGATGTTGTATGGATAGTCATTAACCAACTAATAAAACTAGCTCACTTCCTTCCTATTTGGGAGACTTTTTTAGTTGATGAGATAGAAATATTCTATGTCTGTGAGATCATCCAACTACACAGGATACCTCATACTATCATTTTATATAGGGACTCTCATTTCCCATTGAGGTTTTGGTAAGGGTTATATAAGACTAAGGGTACATAGGTGCTTATAACCACAACCTTTCACCCTTAGACTGATGGTTAGTCATAACAGAGGATATATGTGTTAGGGGGCATGATCCAAGCATGTGTACTTGATTTTATACGTTCTTGGTAGAATAATATCCCTCTATTCAAGTTCTCCTATAATAATAGCTTTTAGGTGATAATTTAGATGGATCTTTTTGAATCCTTGTATGGTGTGTCATGTTGTTCACCCCTATTTTGGCTAGAGGTAGGAGAGGAAATGTTTCTAGGTCCTCATATCTTGCAAGAAACTTAGAAGAAGGTTCATATAATCAAGAATTGTATGTCTACTTCTCAATATACACAAAAATATTAGGTTGACCACTTTCAAAGTCCTCTGTAGTTTGAGGACGGGGATTGTGCATTCCTGCGGGTATCGCCCAGGCTTGGGCATAAATGGATACAGAAGCAAGGTAAGTGTTCACCTTATTGAATAGGGTTGTTTGAGATTATGGATAGAGTCGTGATGGTATACTATTGGTTTTTATTACCTCAAGGGTACTGGTCCATGAAAGACATCTCCCATGTTTCATAGCTTCACTGTTACCATGCCAACCCATCTCATACTTTTGATCCTGGGGAGGTTGTGTTTGATACAAATGATTCGTTTGAGGAGTATCCTATACACATTTTTTTGATCAGAGCATGAAGGAACTACAAGGTCAGTTTGTCTCTCTAGTGTGGTTGTTATGGTATCACGACCATGTATAGGATAATACTTTGGAGCAGGAGACTTATGTACATGCCCATCATTCAAAGTTGTTCTCAGACAGTGTTTCTCCACCCTCGGAAGGTGAACTCAAGGATGAGTTCCTTTAAGGGGGGAAGACTATATCAACCCAATCTTTATATTAGGTATGGATCCTTTTAAATTTGGTAAAATTCTTTATTTTAAAACTAATATGGATTCTTAATGATTTTATAAAGGTTTCAGGGGTTTTCAAAACTTTTTCGAATCTCAAAACCCCAACCAGTGGAGAAAATCGTAGGGTTGTATGGTTAGTATAAACCATGTGACCCATCCTTGGTGGTCTCTTTTAATCATATAGGGAAAGAAATTGGGGTTAATTATGGTGAAAATTTTTCCCTAACAATGTTCCATGGGGAACATTCCCATGAAAAAATAGAAGAAATTTTAGCATAGCTGTTTTGGAAAGTTGGCGGGCAGTTTCTCTAACCATGCAACCTAATCAATTGAGCTCCACCTTAGCATAACAGAAGGTGCATGGTTTTTCCAACAGTACACCCAAACCATTCATCCCCTATTTTTTGGTAAAATGAAAAAACAACCCTTAATGATATTTTATAACCTATTATTCTTCTCCCTTTCACCTTCTAGTGGATATCCACCCCTCTATTCTCCCATTTTGGAGCTCTCAAGCCCCCTTTTTTAGATTTAATCCCTTTTTCAATTTAGAGTATAATAGAATCATTTTTCATCTCATTGTATTTCCCTCTATAAGATCTTAATTCCTTTTTATCCATTCTTCATTTCTCTTCCCCTTGATTATGTTCTTGGGGTGCGAGGTCATATGACCTAATTTTAGGGCATTGATCTTTTATTCAGATATCTTCCAATCTAGGCCAAACTAGAGGCTAATACTAGATGAGGAGAGTCATATGAGTATGAGGTGGGTTGTCTATAACTCATCCCTCGATTTTCCTTCATTTTATAAATTGTTGTTGTTGTGCACACCCGAATTTCATCAGGTGTTGTCTATTTAATTTATATTCCTTGATTATGTTCATCAAGATTATCTTATATGGATTGTTTGATAAATTTTATTTGTGTAGATGGAGGTTAGGACTTCATCTCTATCCATTCCATGTAGGTTATATCCATATTTATGCCTTTAGTAGCTTGACATGTTTTTTTGCACCACCATTTGGGCGTACAAAGACTTTACCCTATAAATAGTAAGCCCATCCTTAATGAAATGACTAATGAATTGGAATTTGACTATATAGATACCCTAGTCTTTTACACATATTATTGAATGATTTTAATCATAATTAAACATCAAATTATAATCCAAGGATCATAAATTCTATTGTCTTGAAAATTAGGTACATAAAACTGAAAACATGAGACTAAATGAAACATTTCTTTATTAATCATCCCTTATGATCTCCTAACTTCCTTTGAGACCTTACATCTACATAGGATAACCAAGGGATAACATGAAAAGAGGGATGATCTAAAAATCCCTGTAAGGGAATAAACATTAAAATAAATATTAGCACATGGGTTAGAATGAATAACATAAATATATATATAAAGTCATGGATCATGATTAAACATATGAAATCATAACATATAGAACATTAAATCATATAATAATGGAATCATAGTAATGTTGAAGCAACATAAACCCTTAATTTAGCATGATTCAAGGATTTCTTCACATAGGGGATCACGAGTCAAGGAACGTTGCGCATAGAGAAGCATGAGTCAAGGCTAACCACCAAGATCGTTACACATGGATCACGATTCAAGGATAACCACCAAGATCGTTGCACATAGCATCTCATGAGACTAAACATTATCAAATTAATTGGAGCTATATCTAGGAGCACCCATAATAACATGTTCATTAATATTCTTTCCACATAAATAATCATACATAAGTAATCAAACATAAACATAAGGGTTACCCATAGAAAGAATTGGGTATCATAATCATGTCAAAATCATAATAAATGGATGTATCATAAAAGTGTCCATGAAAGAAAGAAATTAAATAATAAATGTAAATTTATAAAGTAATATAGTAATATATCATGATAATTTATGTCAAATTTAAGTGAAAATAGTGTTTAATAAATTTAGAAATAAAACATTTTAGTAAAGTTTAAGGGAAAACTTTCAAGATTATTTAAAATGGAAAAGGAATAATTGTTTGTGTAAAACCAGAAATGAAGCAAGGTATTTTTATCATGATAAAATGATTTATTTTATAAAAATAATGGTGGATTAAAATATATTATGGAGAAAACTTAAAAATGGTTAAGAATTGAGGAAATTCTTTTAAATTGGTCTTGCTTATCCGAAAGAATTGAGTAGGGAAACTTTTAAAAACATGTATATGCCTAGAAATTATAATTAATGGATATTGATACATTATTTTGGAATATATAACCATAATTTATAATATTTACATAAAAATAAAATATAAATTCATTTGGGTAAGAAGAGATAAGGAATAACCTGAAGGAATAATGGAGGTTCGGGTAGAATCCCTTACCTTAATTTCAAAGGTGTTCTTCACTTGATCTTAATATACTGAATAATAAAATTAGATTAATTAATTAATAATTAAAGAAACATTTATACATTTTTTTATTTATTATAACTTTATGAAGTTCATTTATGGCCTTTTTTATGGGTTAATAGATTCAATTTCATTGTTTGGGAGTGTTGATTTCCATGGTTTTCATGATCAGTTTACTTGTATAAGTGTATGTAAAATCGTGTAGAATGGGTATAGTTCTATAGAACAGAACTTAAATGTTATTAATGAAATTATATAATATTAAAATATCATTTTTTCCATAAATTAGGATTATTCATTAGATAAATCATTAATGATGATCATTCAGATTAATTTAGCATTTTTTGATCACAACGAACTAATTTTATTTTATAAATTAATATCAAGTGCAAAAAATGAATCCAAAAAATTAAATAAGTTATAATAAAAATATTATAATCTGTTTCAACCATAAAAATGGTTTCATTATCATCCTTGAAGATAGAATTGAATGATGAAATCACGCCGTCCATGAAGGTGATAGATCGGCACCTCATGGATGATGTTTTCATTCTTAAAATTAAAGAAAGAGGAGATGATATTTGAAGAATAATTATTCCATAAAAATGATAAAATTCTAGTATATGTAATATACTAGAGTTTTCATGCCACTTTTATAGGTGTAGGTGATGATAGAAAATGAAAATTAAGGAACTTGAAAAGAAATTAAAATAAAAGGAAGAGGGTTTTACCACTTGATTCCTTCTTTTTTAGAACCTCATTTGGGGATTGGTTTTGGTATTTTATTAATACCAAAATCTCCTAAACATGGTTCATAGTTTTGGTAATATTATTGGGTAGAATTTGTATAAGGATCAAGGTTTGAGAGGTGTGAGTAAAAGAGGTGGTGAGGGTGGTATTTATAGTGGAGGAGGGGGTGTTTTTTGAATAGTTTAATCATTATTTTATTATTTTCTCAATACAAGAAATAATGTTGATTATTGAGGATAAATATAGTAACTTGATCATGTGAGTTCAAGATAATGGCCATATATCAGCACTACATCACCCATGACTCCATAATTCAAGTATTTAGCATTTATCTTAAATTATCATATTTTAGTATTCACCAAAAATTCAAGTATTTTAGAAAAATATCAAAAATTCAACCTTAAATTTTTTCTACATTTAGAAATAAAAAATAAACTTTATTTTATGAACATAATTTTCTAAATATGAGAAATTTTACTTTTAATTAAAACCATGATTTACTTGGAAAATACAGTTTTTAAAATTATAAATTAATTTATAACACTTTGAAAATTTAACTAAGATATCATAAAATTATATTATAATCATAATACATAAAAATAATAATTTATGAATAAATTTTATCAAAATAAAATTTCTTTTACATTATTAAATTAATCATAAAATTTTAATTTAATATTTATAACTTACAAAAAATACCATCACTTAATTAAGAATTTTTAAAATATTAATTTACTTATATTCTGATATAATTATATAATATTACCATTTATAAGATGATTAAATTGTATTTATACTTTCATATTTTGTGTTACAATTCCATTGTTTGATTTACTATTCATAATGGTCACATTACTATTCCAACGGTCAAGTTACTATTTTATCAATATAGGTTTCTTAACTTCTTGAAATACTTATTATTTCATTAATTATTCATTTATAAAGTTTATATTGTGTTCTTTATTTGACTTAATGTGATTTATAATATATGAAATAATTATAAGAAGGGAATTTTCATTGATAAAACTTTGGGTCATTACATTCTTCCCCCATTATGAAATTTCACCCTCAAAATTTTTTTTACATACTAAGGTGAAAACAAGTGTGGGTACTTTTCCTTCATCGATTAATCTGCCTCCAATGTTGCCTCTTCATACTTATTGTTTCACCATAGTAATTTGACCAGGTCAGTAGTCTTGTTGTGTAGAACTTTATCTCTAAGATCCAAGATCTTCACTGGTTTCTCTTTGTATGAAAGATAATTCTCTAATTGTACCACATATGAAGTCAGTACATGTGAAGGATCTGGTATTTACTTCTTTAATATAGATACATGTAATACATTGTGTACTTGAGACATGGTTGGTAGAAGTGTTAGTATATAGTCCATAGCTTTGAAACGATCAGGGATCTTGAAGATACCGATGTACCTAGGACATGTCATCCCTTTCTTCCCAAATATCATGATCCTCTTCAATAGAGAAATTCAGAGTAATTCCATGTCTCCAACATTAAACTCAAGGTCCCATTGATGATTTTCTGCATAGCTCTTTTGTTGACTTTGGGCTACCTTGATGTGCTGCTAAATGGTTTTTACCTTCTCCACCATTTCTTTGACCATTTCACGTCCTAAAATCTTAAGTTCACAAACTTCATCCCATCTTGTCGGTGTTATGTACCTTTTCCCATAAAGGTCTTCATATGGAGCCATTTGGATGCTTGAGTGGAAACTATTGTTGTAGGAGAATTCAACCAGTAGAATATTTTTCTCCCATCCTCCTTTTACGTCCATAGAAAATGATCTCAACATGAATTCTAGTGTATAATTAATTCTTTCGGATTAGCCATCATTTTGATGATGATAGGCCATACTAAAGTTTCGCTCAGTGATTAGAGCATGTTAGAGAATTTTCCAAAACTTTGAGGTGAATCTCAAATTTTTATTGGATATAATATATAGTGGTACTTCATTCATCCTTACCACTTATTTGATATATATATATATCCATGCAATTTGATCTAGTGATAAGTCCTCTCAAATTGAGATAAACTAAGATATATTTGTAGGACGATCCACAATAACCCATATAAAATTATTTCCTTTGGATGTATTTGGAAGTCCAGTGACAAAGTTCATGTTGATGTTTTCCCATTTCCATGTTGGTATGGGTGATGGTTGCATCATGCCTTTAGAATTTTTCCTTTCAACCTTCACTTTCTATTATACAAGTAACTTTGATGTATATTCAGTGATCTCCTTTTTCATATTATCCCACCAAAAGTTCTCTCGGATATCTCGATACATCTTTTTGATCCCTAGGTGAATAAATAAGGTTGTTATATGTGTGCCATTCCAAATATATTTCATTAACTCTAGATTAAATGGTACACATAGTCGTGACTCAGATATTATGACTCCATTCTCACTAATCTTTAACTTGAAGGATTACTATTTCGGATAGCTTCCAACCTTTTCTGAATTTCCACATCATTTCTTTGGGAATCCATTATTTTCTCTAAAAGGGTGTAGGATCGAAATATAATATGAGATGCTCAATATACAAGAGGGGGGGTGAATTGTATACTTTAAAAATTCCTTTGGAACCTTTAAAGTTAGTTATGAATAACTAGAGTTTCCTTAAGAAAAGGAAAGAACCAAGTTTAACAAAGTTAAACTAAGTTGATTCACAACACCTCTAACACCGGACTAAACTTGGAAAGAGATTCCAAAAGAAGGTTCCGGAAATATGGTTCCGGAAATTGAAACTTAACAAAAGTTACAATATGAGATTCTACCTTAAAGCGTATAGAATCTAAACTAATCAAAGTAAGTAGGGAAGTATAAGAAAATTATACTTTCCTTAAGATACAAAATGCAGCGGAATAAAACAAGTACAAGTAGAAGAACTACTAGTAACAAGATGATAGTCTTTTAACCCAAAGAGAAGGGTATCCAACAACCTTGGATAAAGGTCCCTTGATTTATACTTTCAAGCAAGTCTGTCTTACCCACACCAGGGTAAGCCCTCGATACGAAGATCGGTGTATCTGTCTTGCTATCCCCGCAAGCCCTCAACTTCAAGGTAGTTGGCAACCTCTGTCTTTCTCGACAAGAAAGCCCTCGATCTTTAAGGTAGTCGGCACCTCTGTCTTTCTCAGCAAGAAAGCCCTCGATCTTTAAGGTAGTCGGCACCTCTGTCTTCCTATCCCCGGAAGCCCTCGAATGTAATCACCAACATTCGGAGTCGCACGAAGCTTTGAGAGTTAATAAGAGACTCTCTCTCTAGAAATCACTTCAACAGCATGTATGCACAAAGTTCAAATGTTCATCCATCCGTTTTGAGCTTTTTCAAATGAGCTCCTATTTATAGGTGAGGTCGGCTCCTTCTCCAACGGTCATATTTTCCTTAAAGTTCGGAGGGACCTGTACACGTGTCACTTAGACAACGGTTAGTTTATAACAAAATGGACGACATCGTTTTATAACAAAGTAAGTGTAACAGAAAGTACGACATCGTTTTAAAACCTAACATAAAGGTTCGGAATAGAAATTTCGGAGTGAAAGTTCGGAGTGAACAAATTCAGAGTGTATAAAACAATGATATCCAGATTCTGTTTAATGAGTGAATTCGGAATGAGAATTCGGAATAGGAATTCGGAATAGGAATTCTTCATCAGAAATCGTAATGAGAAATCGTCATCAGAATTCGTAATGAGAATTCGGAATGAGATTTCTTCATTAGAATTCGTAATGAGAATTCTTCATTGGAATTCGTAATGAGAATTCTTCTTCAGAATTCGTAATGAGAATTCGAAATGGGATTTCTTCATTAGAATTCGTAATGAGAATTCTTCTTCAGAATTCGTATCCTGAATCTGGAATAGAACTTAGTCAGAATTCATAACCGGAATTCGGAGTGAAACTTCCTTATAGTTCTTGTCCAGAATCCGAACCCTAAAACAGAATTCTTTTTATCAGTTTTAATGATTCCGAGAAAGTGAATCCGAATTTCATACTTAAGAAAAATATTAATAAAAATATGATAAGGATAAATTTTTCTTATAAAAGCGTTTTTCCTTAAGAAAACATTTTTCCTTATAAAAGCAATTTTCCTTACAAAAGCGATTTTCCTTAAAGATAAGGTGTTTGTGATTTTCAAAACAAGAAGGAATGGAAAAGTCATAAGGAAAACCTTATTGACTCAACAATCTCCCCCTTTTTGGAAAGCACAAACATCCTTACGAAAAAGCTATTTCTAGAAAGAAAGAAACACAATAAAGCTTATCTCCCTTGGTTTAAGAATATAGATGAATACGACTAACTCCCCCTTAGGCTTTGAATCTCTAAGGATCGTATTCATATTTCCGGAGTGGTATTTCTTTAAGATAAAAACTCCCCCTTAAACAAACTCTTATTAGAGTTCTATCTCATTGGGTATTTTTCTTTCTCCCCCTTTGATAAGCACTTATTAGATTTCCTCTTTTTCTTAAGGATCTTTTCCTTCTCCCCCTTTGTGATTTTCAAAAAGAATTTCGAGGGAATGGAAAAAAAATAACAAAGTACCTGAAAGATTAGTAATAACAACAAAACAGAACAACAATCACGATTCTCATTAAATTTGAAATGTCAGCAACAAAAACAGATTACAACAAAAAGATCGGATTGATTATTTCGGATCTTTCTCCTTTGACATAAGCCCCTTGAGAATAGTCTTGATCTTTTTGAGGTCCTTATGATCTTCCTCTGCTTGCTTTTCTAAGGCAACTATTCTTGCTGACTGAGCTTGAATGATTTCTTCCTGAGCCTTCAACTTTTCTTCCTGAGCTTCCATTTTCTCTTCCTGAGACTTTATCCTTTCTAGAAAATTGATCCGATGATCCCTTTCAAATTTCCAACTTTGATTAACAGAGTTGAGCTTTCCATTCAGATCTCTTACTTCCTGACTCCGAATGTTCTTTTCCTCTGCCAATTTCTCATCGAATGATGCAGTCATCTCATGAAACTTCTTATCCTCGGTTTGAAAAGCATCCTTAACATTCTCCTGAAACTCATCCAGCAACCTCATCTCTTCCACATTCTTCTTCGACCAGCTAGTCATCCTTTTGCAAGATCTTTTATGGGCTTCGTAACCAATGAAGAAATTTTTGAACTGGGCTTCTATCTCAACACACTTATCCATTACCATGGATACGAAATCGGTTTTCTGATTCAGCGTATGTTGGAGCATCTGGCACCGAGAATCAATACTGGAGAAAGTCGGAATGGTTCCCACCAACTTCTTCAAGGATTGAACAACAAAATCGTGCCCCAACGAAGATGATTCCGAATCTGACATCTTGCTAGGAGAATTTTCTTCTTCAATAAGCTCCAACTTCCTCTTTGAAGAACTACCAGCTTCCTTCCTCATACTCTTTTCTGAACTCGGGGTATCAGCAATAACTTGTTTCCCCTTATCTTTTTTCGGAATAGAAACCTGTTCCGGAGATTTCTTCTCACTATCAGAAACTTGAACAACCAAATCTTCCTCATCAACAACTTCTATATTTTCTTTCTGAGCAGCATCAAGTGAAAGATGTTCTTCTTCTCCATGATAAGAAACTTCTTCCTCTCCTTCCTTTCCTTCTATTACTGGAGTAACTAGTTTTGAAGATTCGGCTTCAGAAGTTCGGAGCGACAGGTGTTCCGAAGGAGTTCCCTTGTATTCATCTACTTGTTTGAGCACATCTCCTGTCTCACCACTTCCTTCAGCAGCTTCTTCCACTTCTTCCACTAGCTCTACTTCCTCAGCATTCTTAGCAGCAGCCTCTTTCGGATCATCGAGATTTCTTCCTGGAGTCTCAGGTAGAGAGTCCAAAGAAAAAGTTCTCGGAACGGGAATGGTTGCTGAAACCATTTCATTAAACTTCAACAAGGCTTGCACAGCCTCAGCTTCTGACAACTTCTTCTTCAGCTTCTTTTCCTTAGCTTGCTTCTCGAGCTCATCAGCAGCCTTTTCTTTCAGAGCTTTAGCCTCTGCGGGATCCAATCCGAACTGCGGATCTCCTTCCTTCCTCTTTTCCTTGTCAGCTCTCCACTTCGCTGCAACCTCATCAGTATATGTCTTCTTCTTCTTAGGCTTAGGAGGTGCGGAATGGACTTCCTTAGACTTAGGTTCTTCAGCTTCACCTACCACTTCTTTCAGCTTCCTCTTCCTTACCGGCTTAGGCGATTCCGGATCAGCCACTTTCGGAGTCACTTCTTCTTGAGGAGGAAGATCAAAAAACATGCCAGACTTCTTGTCAAAAGCTATATTCATCCTTTTAAGAGTTGCATCACTGAGCAACATGATCTTGCAAACTTTCGGTTTAGAACTGCAAGCAACCTTGAAGGACTCAAGGCACCGAACTATCAGCTTCGACAATATTGCCGGGTACATTACTATCTGAGCTCTCAGATTCCCTTTCTTTAAATTCTCAAGATTAAGAAGGATATGCTTCATCAGGTTGAACTTCCTTTGATTTATCAAGAAATCTAAGATGTATATCTCACTCTTCTTCAAGCTGTCCTTGTCTCCTTTTCTCGGTACAATAAGCCCTTGCACCCATAACTCCAGAATCCGGAAGTTTGTAGATAGGGTTGCAATTTTCGAAGCCTTATCATCATCCAGTCCGAGAATTTCTAAGGCTTTCTCCTTGTTGAAACTACCCAAGGAGTCTGGCAGAACATGCGAGATAAACTCAGCTTCCCCTTCATAATTCAACCCTACCAAGCTTGCAGCCTTGGTGTAAGATAGCTTATAAGTCTTGCCATACGATTTGAAGGAAAATTTTTCTCTATTGTCTTCCACGAAGAAAGCAACCGACTCATAAAACTCAACAAGCAAGTCTGGGTAAACTTCATCTTGGTTGCCGGTTTTTGATATCGCAACATCTTCCCAGCCATTGAGCTTGATATTCTTTGATATAATAGAATCATAGTTGCTGAAGAAATTCGGATGCACTAACCGCTCTCTGTAGACTAACCACTGTGAAATGGGCTTTGTTGAAGACATCTCTTGAGAAGCTAACTCTGCAGACATTCGGATTAGAAGTCTCTGAGAAGTTCGGAACTGAGAAGACTGAAGTTCGGAACTGGAAAACTGTAGTTCGGAACAGCCTTAAATCAGAGAGACAGAGCTTCAGCACGCAAGAGCTTGAGATCGATGTGGGACGAGAAAATAGGGTCCCCTTTATATAGGCTTTGGGATGACGGTTCAACTTCCTCGGTTGATCTAACGGTTTAGAAAGATCTGAGATCAGATCTGACGGTTGAGAGATTGAATCCGATCTTTTTGAGGTTTTATTAAAACAAAATTCAAGAAATTAAAAAAAAACCGAAAACAAACTATAAGAAACTGCCAGCAAGTAAAATATGATTACGAAAACTTCAGTAAGGAAGTCATACCTTTCGGATTAGCTTAGGAAAGTTATTCGTAATGGGTAATGTAAAGACGACTACGAAAAAAAAAACTCAATACGAAAAACTTGATACGAAAAACTTGATATGGAAGATTCAATACGAAAGTTTTTCCATTATGAAAATACCAGTACGAAAATTTTCCATTCCGGAAATTTTCAATACGAATACTTTTATTTCAGAAGTATTTTGTATGGAAATATCCATTCTGGAAAATTGTAGTTCCGGAAGTTCCATTCCGGAAAATTTCGTTCCGAAAAATTTGAAAACAAATTTTGAAAAAACTTTGTTAAATAAACAAACAAATGTACTCCCCCTATGAAAAGGAGTTTATTACTGTGAGAAGATTTTTCCAACAGAAAGTTAATTAAGGAAGATTACCTTACGGTTATCATTCCTAACTTCTGTTTAATATATTCAAATCTATCAGAAGGTAAAGATTTTGTGAAAATATCAGCAAGTTGATCTTGCGTTCCGATAAACTGAAGAATAATATCTCCTTTAAGTGTGTGATCCCTAAGAAAGTGATGCCTAATATCTATGTGTTTTGCACGGGAGTGATGTGCAGGGTTTTTACTTAGAGCAATGGCACTTGTGTTATCACACAAAATTTGAGTTTTAGTAAAACTCAAGCCATAGTCTGTAAGTGTGTGTTGCATCCACAACACTTGTGCACAACAACTTCCAGCTGCTACATATTCAGCTTCAGCAGTGGAGAGTGCAACAGAATGTTGCTTCTTGCATGACCAAGAAACTAATGAATCTCCTAAGAAATGACAAGTTCCGGATGTACTTTTTCTATCCATTCTACAACCACCAAAGTCAGCATCAGAAAAGCTTTTTAGAACAAAATCATTTCCAGAAGTATAAAATAATCCTAGATCCATGGTTCCCTTAAGGTAGCGAAAAATTCTTTTAACTGCCTTTAAGTGAGATTCCTTAGGATTGGATTGATATCTTGCAAATAAGCATACTGAAAACATTAAGTCTGGTCGACTAGCAGTTAAGTAAAGTAGACTTCCAATCATACCTCTAAAAGATGTTTGATCTACTGGTTTCCCAGCTTCATCAAGATCTAAAGAGTTTGAGGTACCAATAGGAGTACTTATACTCTTCGTGTTGTCATAACCATACTTTTTAAGAAGATCTTTAATATACTTATGTTGAGATATGTAGGTTCCTTCTGGTTTTTGAGAAATTTGAAAACCAAGGAAAAATGTTAACTCACCCATCATACTCATTTCAAACTCAGATTTCATTAGACTAGCAAAAGAATCAGTCAAAGATTGCTGAGTTGAACCAAATATAATGTCATCAACATAAATTTGAACAATCAAAACATTTTTCTTATCTTTCTTTATAAAAAGGGTTGGATCTGCATTTCCCTTAACATAGTTATTTTGAAGCAAAAATCCAGTGAGTCTATCATACCATGCTCTTGGGGCTTGTTTAAGGCCATACAAAGCTTTGGTAAGTCTAAAAACATGATCAGGATGTTTTGTATCTTCAAAGCCAGGAGGTTGTTCAACAAAAACTTCCTCTTGAACATAACCGTTAAGAAAAGCACATTTCACATCCATTTGAAATAGTTTGAAATTAAAGAATGCTGCAAAGGCAAGTAGAATACGGATAGATTCAAGTCTAGCTACTGGAGCATAGGTTTCTTCATAGTCTATTCCTTCTTGCTGATTATAGCCTTTAGCAACAAGTCTAGCTTTATTTCTAACAATGACTCCATTTTCATCACATTTGTTTCTGAAGACCCATTTTACTCCAATAACAGAAGTTTCCTTAGGTCTTTCAACCAAGGTCCAGACTTTATTCCTTTCGAATTCATTTAGCTCATCTTGCATTGCTTTGATCCAATCATCATCACCTAAAGCTTCATCAGTGCTTTTAGGTTCTAGTTGGGAAAGAAATGCTAGATGTTCTACTTCATTTCTTAAGGAACTTCTAGTCCTTACAGGTTGATTTACATCACCAATGATACTATCACTGGGATGATTCTTAAGAAACATCTGATTTGAGTTTTGTAAAACCTGTTCATCAACATAAGGTAGAAAGTCTTCTGGGGTAAATGTTTCAGAAGTATCTTCTAGAACAATTTCCTTATCAGAAGGTTCTTCTAACAAAGGTTGACAATCAGTTTTTGAAAACACATCTGAAGATGTAAGTTGGGAAGTTTTAAAAACAAAAGGATCTGACTCATCAAATTTCACATGTACTGTTTCCTCAACAGTACAAGTATTTTTATTAAAAACTCTATAAGCCTTAGAGGTTGTGGAATATCCTAAGAAAATTCCTTCGTCTGATTTTGGTGCGAATTTATGTAAGTTATCTTTAGTATTCAAAATGAATACTTTGCAACCAAAAACCTTGAAGTAGGAAAGCCTTGGTTTTCTACCATTCCATAACTCATAAGGAGTTTTATTAAGAAAAGGTCTAATCAAAACTCGATTTATAGTATAACAAGCAGTACTTACAGCTTCAGCCCAGAAATGTCTAGCAATAGAATATTCACTCAACATGGTTCTAGTTATTTCTTGAAGAATTCGATTTCTTCTTTCAACTACACCATTCTGTTGAGGAGTTCTAGGTGCTGAAAAGTTGTGAGTAATACCTTTCTTACTACAAAAAGTTTCAAAATCAGAATTTTGAAATTCTCCTCCATGATCACTATGAATAGTTTTCAATGGAAGGTTTTTCTCATTTTTAACTTGAGCTCTAAAACTTTTGAAATAAGAAAAAGCTTCAGATTTCCTTGCTAGAAAATAGACCCAAGTAAATCTAGTGTAATCATCAACTAGAACAAACACATAGTATTTGCCTCCAATGCTTCCAGTTTGTGTAGGACCAAAAAGATCCATGTGCACCAACTGTAATGCATCGGTTGTTGAGACTTCACCGATTGACTTAAAACTAGATTTATGTTGCTTGCCATATTGACAAGGATCACAAACTTTAGAAGAATCAAATCTAAGCTCCGGTAGATCCTTAACTAGTTTCTTCTTAGAGAGTTTACATAGGTTTCTAAGATTACAGTGTCCTAGTCTTCTATGCCATAACCAAGAATGATCTTCCATTGCACTTAGGCAAGGTAAATCTTGGCTTCTTAGGTCTTCTAAGTTTAAGGTGTAAACATTCTCTTGCCTGTTGGCTGAGAGAATAAATTCTTCCTTGGAATTGTGAACTAAGCATTTATCATTCCTAAAATTCACAAGGTAACCTTCATCACATAACTGACTTATGCTAATGAGGTTGTGCTTAAGACCTTTAACAAAAAGAACATTTGAAATCAATGTTTTACCTAAAAGAACAATATTACCAATACCAACAATCTCTCCCTTAGCATTGTCTCCGAAAGTTACCTTTCCTCCTTTCGTCTTGATAATTTTTTCAAAGAAGCTTTTGTTACCAGTCATGTGCCGGGAACATCCACTATCCATGTACCAAACATTGTTGCTGGAACTTTCTTTATTTTCCTGAAATTAAGAACAAAGTTAGACTTTCGGAATCCAAACTTGCTTGGATCCGAGATTTCTAGACAATAAAATCTTAGGTACCCACATTTTCTTGGAAAAATAAGCTTTATGAAAACCTAAGGATTGGGTTTTGTTTAAGGAACAATTTCTTGCCCAGTGACCACCACATTGACACTTAGTACAAAATGGGGCACTTTGAGGAACAAAATAATTGTTGCTGAAAACAGGTTTTGCATGGGTATAACCAAATCCGGATTTATTTCTTAAAGGTCGTATTTGAGAATACATCTTATCAAAATTTTCCTTACCATGGGTAAAGTTTGATAAGCACTTCTTTAAGGAAAAAATTTCGGACTTGAGTTTTACAACCAAGTTTTTATCTTCAAAATCATTAGTTTTGGAACTAGATTTAGGCTCGAAAACATTTTTATTAGAAATTACTTTTTCTAACTCTTTAGAAAGTTTATTCTTCTCAGAACTTACTTCCTCAAGATTTTTTGAAATACTTTCAAAATCAGCATTTTTCTTATCAAGATCTTTAGAAAGATCTGATATCTCTTTAGTAAGAATAGAATTCCTAGAATTTGCCTTATCAAGTTTCTTGTTGAGTTTGGAATTCTCAATCTCAAGAAGTTCAGCAAATCTAGAGACTTCTTCAAAAGTAGGTAAAGTATTTTCCTCATCAGAAGTTGATTCTTCATCAGAAGAGTTATAATACTTACTATCATTAGGATTTAAAGAAACATTGGTCAATGATTCAGCATTTCGTACCTTAGCCATAAGACAATGATTATCAATAGGTAATCTGGCTATAAGACCAAGATTCTTCTGTCCTGAAGATTCATATTCAGAAGATTCATCTGAAGAGTCACCACCACTGGCACTCCAGGTGTCATTAGCTTTCAAAACTTTCTTAGCTTTAGCTTTGTAATATTTCTTCCTGTTCCTGTCTGAATGCCTTTCCTTTCTTTCTTTCTTTCTGAGCATAGGGCAATCTGGTCTAATATGTCCTGCTCTCTTACATTCATAACAAGTAACTTCTCCATCTTTCTTATCTTTCCTATCCTTCTTCTTATACTTGGATTGAAAGTTTCTTTGTCCAGCTATCTTGTTCATCCTTCGAGCAAGATTGGCTAATTCATTTTCTGAAACTTCACTTTCACTAGATTCGGATTGGAAAATGACTTTCTTCGATTTGGATCTGGTTACTCTCTCAGGAGTCTTAGCTTTCATCTGATTCGAAGTTGTAGTAAAAGCAACAGTACCATTTCCATTCTTCTTCTTGATGTTGTCAGCATCTCTCTTCATTCTGGTCTCATGTTGTAGAAGAGTTCCAAATAATTCATCAAGAGTTATTTGAGTAACCTTCCTGTTCTCATCTATAGCTGTTCTCTTGGATTCCCACTCATTGGGCATAATTTCAATTATCTTGTCCACAAGAGCTTCATCATCTAAACCTTTCTCTCCCATAGACTGTAGACTATTGACGATTGTCATAAATCTTTGTTGTACTTTACAGATAGGTTCTCCATAAGGAAAATTAAAGCCATGATATTCAGCTCTAAGCATAGCTCTCCTAGTCTCAATCACTTTAGAAGTCCCAAAATGAGTAACCTCTAACTTCTTCCATATACAATTAGCTGCTTCACAAGAAGAAATTTGGCTATATATATTTCTGGTCATTGAACATAATAAAGTGTTGCGTACCTTGTAGTTGAGTTGATATTCTTGCTTCTCCTGGTTAGTAAAGGTTCTGACTTCCTTGTCAGGAATTTTGTAATCACCAGTAAGCATGACAAAGTTATCTACTCCAGTATTGATAACAAACGTCTTCATACGATCTCTCCAGTATTCATAATCATTACCATCAAATATTGGTGGCCTTGTAGGATTCAAATTGTCTATCGAACCAACATTCATTCCTGCCATACTTGAAAATAACTTGGAGACAAACTTGTTAATAACAAAAATTCGGAATTAAAAAGTTCGGAATAGGAAAAGTTCGGAATGGATAATCTGGAATGAAAAAGTTCGGAATTGAAAAGTGAGCAAGAAAAACTTGAACGTGAGTACAAGTATTTCAGTAACCTTGGCTCTGATACCAATTGTAAGAATGGTATAGAGTAAGAGGTTTCCAACCTCTGATACCAATTGTAGGATCGAAATATAATATGAGATGCTCAATATACAAGAGGGGGGGTGAATTGTATACTTTAAAAATTCCTTTGGAACCTTTAAAGTTAGTTATGAATAACTAGAGTTTCCTTAAGAAAAGGAAAGAACTAATTTTAACAAAGTTAAACTAAGTTGATTCACAACACCTCTAACACCGGACTAAACTTGGAAAGAGATTCCAAAAGAAGGTTCCGGAAATATGGTTCCGGAAATTGAAACTTAACAAAAGTTACAATATGAGATTCTACCTTAAAGCGTATAGAATCTAAACTAATCAAAGTAAGTAGGGAAGTATAAGAAAATTATACTTTCCTTAAGATACAAAATGCAGCGGAATAAAACAAGTACAAGTAGAAGAACTACTAGTAACAAGATGATAGTCTTTTAACCCAAAGAGAAGGGTATCCAACAACCTTGGATAAAGGTCCCTTGATTTATACTTTCAAGCAAGTCTGTCTTACCCACACCAGGGTAAGCCCTCGATACGAAGATCGGTGTATCTGTCTTGCTATCCCCGCAAGCCCTCAACTTCAAGGTAGTTGGCAACCTCTGTCTTTCTCGACAAGAAAGCCCTCGATCTTTAAGGTAGTCGGCACCTCTGTCTTTCTCAGCAAGAAAGCCCTCGATCTTTAAGGTAGTCGGCACCTCTGTCTTCCTATCCCCGGAAGCCCTCGAATGTAATCACCAACATTCGGAGTCGCACGAAGCTTTGAGAGTTAATAAGAGACTCTCTCTCTAGAAATCACTTCAACAGCATGTATGCACAAAGTTCAAATGTTCATCCATCCGTTTTGAGCTTTTTCAAATGAGCTCCTATTTATAGGTGAGGTCGGCTCCTTCTCCAACGGTCATATTTTCCTTAAAGTTCGGAGGGACCTGTACACGTGTCACTTAGACAACGGTTAGTTTATAACAAAATGGACGACATCGTTTTATAACAAAGTAAGTGTAACAGAAAGTACGACATCGTTTTAAAACCTAACATAAAGGTTCGGAATAGAAATTTCGGAGTGAAAGTTCGGAGTGAACAAATTCAGAGTGTATAAAACAATGATATCCAGATTCTGTTTAATGAGTGAATTCGGAATGAGAATTCGGAATAGGAATTCGGAATAGGAATTCTTCATCAGAAATCGTAATGAGAAATCGTCATCAGAATTCGTAATGAGAATTCGGAATGAGATTTCTTCATTAGAATTCGTAATGAGAATTCTTCATTGGAATTCGTAATGAGAATTCTTCTTCAGAATTCGTAATGAGAATTCGAAATGGGATTTCTTCATTAGAATTCGTAATGAGAATTCTTCTTCAGAATTCGTATCCTGAATCTGGAATAGAACTTAGTCAGAATTCATAACCGGAATTCGGAGTGAAACTTCCTTATAGTTCTTGTCCAGAATCCGAACCCTAAAACAGAATGCTTTTTATCAGTTTTAATGATTCCGAGAAAGTGAATCCGAATTTCATACTTAAGAAAAATATTAATAAAAATATGATAAGGATAAATTTTTCTTATAAAAGCGTTTTTCCTTAAGAAAACATTTTTCCTTATAAAAGCAATTTTCCTTACAAAAGCGATTTTCCTTAAAGATAAGGTGTTTGTGATTTTCAAAACAAGAAGGAATGGAAAAGTCATAAGGAAAACCTTATTGACTCAACAAAGGGATGGTTGCAAAATAATTTGACAAAGAATTGATGATTTTCATCCCTTAATGATTACCATTTTCATCATTTATATGTCTAAGAAGAATGGATCCTTCTCAATTATCATCATTGATAATGATTTAGGATCATTTCTACATAGAGCATCTTCCACCTTATTTTCCTTAACAGGATGATAGTGGATTGATCATTCATAATCCTTGATGATCTATAATTATCTTCACTATAACATATTAATCTACTTCTATGTGAATATATATTTGAGACTCTTATTATCGGTATATATCTCACACTACTCCCCATAGAGATAATGACCCTAGATTTTCAATATAAAGATCACAGCTTCTAACTGCAGATCATGCATAGGATAGTATTTCTCATGAATTTTCAATTTCCTTAAGGCATAGGCTATCACTTTATCATTTTTCATCAGTACAAAACCTTATTCTTTCTTTGAAGCATCACTGTATACCACAAAGAGTTATTCAATTTTTGAGAGTGTGAGTATTGGCATTGTGATAAGCCTCTTTTTGATATCCTTAAATCTTTCCTCACATTCTTGATTCTAGAAAAACGTCACTCCCTTCCACATCAGTGTGGTTATTGGGTTTGAAAATCATGATATATCCTTCACAATCATCGATAATACCCATATAGACCAAGAAATTTGTGGATATCTTTTACAGATGTTGGTCTGGTCCACTCTTTGATTACCTTTGTCTTGGAAGGGTCCACATATATTTCTTTTTAGGTGATAAAATTCCCTAATAATGATACTTCCTCCATCCAGAACTCACTTTTACTATACTTTTCATATAGTTTATCCCTTCTTAAAGTCTTCAACACAGTATTCAAATACTTCTCATGTCCATCCTTTCTCTTAGAGTATATTAGAATATCATTGATAAATACTACAAATTTTTTTTGAGGTAATATCTAAATAATCTATTCATTAAATCCATGAAAAATTAGGGAGCATTAGTGAGTCCAAGAGGAATCACTATGAACTCATAGTGTCCATACCTCATTCAAAAGGTAGTATTGGGAATATCTTTTTCCCTTGCCTTTAATTGGTGATATCCCGAGTAAAGGTCTTCCTTAGAGAAATGACTTGACCCATAGAGATGATCCAACATGTCATCTATCCATGGTAGGGGATACTTGCTCTATATTGTGATTTTATTAAGCTCATGATAATCGATGCAAATGCGCATTGTTCCATCCTTCTTCTTGACGAAGAGGACTAGAGCACCCCATTGTGAAGTACTCGGGCATATAAAACCCTTGTACATATTCTCTAATAACTGCTTCTTCAGTTCTTCTAGCTCAGTGGGGGGTTATTTAATAATTTTTCCATGAAATAGGTAGATATCTAAGAATATGTTCAATTGAGAACTCAACTTCTTGGTTAAGGGGAAGACCAATAAACTCTTCAGGCAATACATTAGTGTAATCCCTCACAATGGTCATATCTTCAAGCATGATCATTTACTTTATATAAATCATTTGAGGGGGATATTCTTTATCATAAGGCATTAATATCCACACTTTAGGTGATGATTCTTAAAGAGATTCATATTCATCCTTAAACTTGTAAATAATTGGAGGATGCTTTAGGATGTGAAGAGTAATATCCCATTCCTGACAGTTTATGTTGGCTTTGTATAAAGATATAAATCCATGCCCAAATAGCATCAAAATCTACCAAAGGGAGTATGACAAGATTTGATGGGAGTTTCAGTCCACAAACATTAACTAGGAAGGAGTTATGTACTTTGAATGCAAAAAATTTCCAATTAGATGTTCTCACAGATAACTCAATCTCCAGATTTTGAGTTGGTGTTTGAATAGTTATAATAAACTTGAAAGTTATGAAAGAATGTTTAGAACCATAATCAAATAGTATGTTCTATATTCTTGAATAAATAACTTGTGTACTTGTAACCGCATCATTTTCTGGATCCACATCAACAGTAGTGATAGTAGAATACCTTCCTTGTTGCCTTGAAGGTTTTTGTTGATTGCCTCTAAAAACCCAGGGATTGGAGTATTGGATTGAAAAATAACCATGTTCCTTGTAGTTGAAAAACTATAATATAGTCTGAGTGTTGATCTGAACCTTTCTTTCTTCTTCTAAATTAGTGGAATTCTTCATATCCCTTCAGCAGTTCTTATCTAGATGCCCCATTATTTCGCATTTGAACCATTTCCTGGTAATATTTAGAAAGTTTCCAGGAAGCTTCTTCCCACAATTTTGACATGTGGGGTATTCAGAATTTTTTCTATCATGGGATTTATTTTCTGATCCATCCATATTACACAAAATTTTCCACTTTTTGTCACTGGTCCCACAAGACCATTGAGAGTCTCAAATATTCATTTCAACCTGGAGGGCACAATGAACAATCTCCTCATAACTGTCAAAGTCTTAAATCACCAACACTTTTCTTAGACTCATCTTTATTCCACTAAATAAGCGATCCATATTGATTTCGGTTTTCATGATAAATAAAGAGTCATATCTTTCATGCTTGGTAATGCTTTTTCATATTCCATGATAAAATCATCTTTATTCTGCTTATGTTCAAGGAACTCTCTTTCCATATTAAGATGGAGGGTTTAGGAAAATATTTATTGGATAATATTTTCTTGAATTCTTCCCAATCCATGGAATCAATTTCCTACTTAGACTTTGTATTTTTTATTAGTTTCCACCACTGATCAGGTTCCCCATCAAAATGACAGATTTCCATCACAACTTTCTCCTCTTCTGAGCACTGGACGATAGAGAATATATTTTCAATGGAGTTAATCCAATGTTCGATGACGAGGGGATAAAAAATCCACTAAACATGGTAGGCCTTTTCTACATAAAGGATTCGATAGTAATTTTCTCTTTCCTTTGAGAAAGAGGACATTCCACATGATTCATATTTTTATTCATAACATGAGCCAATTGATAAAGTACTATCATGAAGTTTTTAGCAGCTATTTTCATCATATTTGGAATATCATTAGGGAAATCATCACATTTCCTATCACATTTATTGTTCAAATGTATTATTCTATTTCCCACCACTAACTAAGAAAAATAAAGTGCAATTAGGTGGGCTTGAATAATTAGATAATAACTATAAAAAGGAAACTTTAAACTTGAAAGGATAAACTTGTAATGGAAAAGTATATCCTATGTTGTTATTCCCTAGGTTTCAATATAGTTTATCCATTATCTATTTCCTAGCATATATTCTTATGATCATTTTCTTTGCTCCCTTAAAAATGGTTTTTAATGATCTTATGAACTTACCAAAGAATATCCCTTGGGAATGTCAAACTAAGTGCACAGTAAGGACCGTTTTCATGTACCAGGTTACCCCAAGTCAGGATCAGAACACCTTGTTGGAGTTGTTACTCTTAGGTACATCTATTCTAGAACCAAATCAACTTTTAGTATCTATATAGGTATGTATTTTCTTAATAAACCACTTAGTCTATACTTACCAAAATTTAGAGATGTTTTCTTAGACTTGGTCTTATCCCTAAAGTTCTTATTAAAGTGCTCTATTCATACTCTCCAAAAATTACTAAAATTTTCCTATGATACCAATAATAGTGACCCTAGTCTTTTACACATATCATTACATGATTTTAATCATAGTTAAACGTCAAATTACAATTCAAGGATCCTAAATTCTAGTGTCTTGAAGACTATGTAATTAAAAATGAAATCATGGGACTAAATAAAACATTTATTTATTTATCATCCATTATGAGATCCTAAATTCCTTTGAGACCATATATCTTCATAGGATAAGTATGGGATAACATGAACAAAGGGATGAGCAAAAATGTTCAGTAAGGGAATAAACATTAAAATAAAGCTTAACACATGGGTTAGAAGAAATAACATAAATATATATATATATATATATATATATATAATGGAATAGAACATGATTAAACATAAGGAATAATAAAATATAGAACATGAAATCATAAAATAATGGAATCATAGTAATTTCGAAGAAACATAAAACATTACTTTATATTTATTCAAGGCTTGTTGCGCATATAGGAGCATGAGTCAAGGCTAACCACCAAGACTGTTGCACATGGAGCAATAGTCAAAGCTAAACATCAAGGCTATTGCACATGGAGTCTCATGAGACTAAAAATTACCCAATGAATTGGAGTTCTATCTAGGATCACCCATAATAACATGTTCATTAATATTCTTTCCATATAAAGAATCATACATAGGTAATCAAACATAAACATAAGGGTTACCCATGGAAAGAATTGGGTATCATAATCATGTAAAAAGAATAATAAATGGGTGTATAATAAACGTTTCCAGGAAATAAATGAATTAAATAATACATGGACATTTATAAAGTAATATAGGAACATATCATGATAATTTATGTCAAACTAAATTGAAAAGAGTTCTTAAGAAACTTTAGAAATAAAACATTTTAATACGGTTTATGGGAAAACATTCAAGATTATTTAAAATGGAAAAGGAATAATTGTTTTTATAAAACCATAATTGAACCACATAAGTTTTTCATGATAAAAATAATGACTTATTAACACATATTATGGAGCAAACACAAAAATGGGTAAGAATTCAGGAAGTTTCCTTAAATCAGGCTTTCTTATTGGGAAGAATTGAGTAGGGAACCTTTTAAAAACATGTATATCCTTGAAAATAAATATGAATGGATATTGATATATGATTTTGTAACATATAAATAGAATTTATAATATTTACATAAAAATAAAATATAATTTCATTTGGTTAAGAATAGAGGAGTAACCTGGAGGAATAATGGAGGTTTTGGTAGAATCCCTTACCTGAAGTCTGAAGATGTTCTTCACTTGATCTTAATGTCTAGAATAATAAAATTATATTCACTAATTAATAATTAAATAACCATTTATACTTTTATTTTATTTATTATAACTTTATTAAGATCATTTTGGCATTTTTGAGGGGTTAATAGATTCAATTTCATCATTTTGGGGCATTGATTTCCTTGGTTTTCATGATCAGTTTACTTATATAAGTCTATGGAAAATCTTATAGAATGAGGATGGATATCTATAACTCAACTTATATGTTATTTATGGAATTATAAAAAATTATAATACCATTTTATCTATAATTAAGGATGATTCATTAGATTACTTATTAATCATAATCGTTTAGATTAATTTAGCATATTTTGATCACAACGAACTCATTTTATTTTATAAATTAATATCATGAGTAAAAAATGATTCCATAACATTTAATAATATATAATACATATATTATAATCTTTTTAAACCATAAAAATAGTTTAATTACTATAATTGAGGGTATAATTGAAATATGAAAGCACGTTATCGATGAATGTGATAGATCGACTCCTCAACGACGATGTTTTCATTCTAAAAATAAAATAGAGAGGAGATGTGATTTGAAGAAGAATTGTTATGTAAACAAGATAAAATTACACAATATATAAGATAATATAGTTTTCATGCCACCTGTAAAAGGGTAGGTGAGGATAGAAAATTAAAATAAATGAACTTGAATAGAAATTAAAAGAAAAGGGGGGTTTACCACATGATTCCTTCTTCTTAAAAACCTCCTTAGGGGGTTATTTTTGGTCTATTATTAAGACAAAAATATCCTAGACATGGATAAGATGTTTGGGAAGTATATTAGGCATAATTTGGACAAGGATAAAGGCTTGAGAGGTGTGAGGAGAAGAGGTGTTGAGCAGTGATATTTATAGTGAGGGAGGGGGTGTTTTTTCAATATTTTAATCATTATTTTATTATTTTTCCCAACACAAGAAATATTGTTGGTTATTGAGACTAAATATATTAAATTCATCATTTGATTTTGAGATAATGGGCTTAAATCATAACTAAATCACCTGTGACTCCATAATTCAAGTACTTAGCATTTATCGTAAATTATTATATTGTATTATTCACAAAAAAATCAAGTATTTTAGAAAAATCTCAAAAATTCACCCTAACCATTTTTCAGTGTGTATAATTAAAAAATAAACTCAATTTTATGAAAATAATTTTCTAAATATGAGAAATTTTAATTTTAATTAAAATCATTATTTACATGGAAAATACAGTTTTCAAAATTATAACTGGTTTTATAACACTTTGAAAATTTAACTAAGGTCCCATAAAATTATTTTATAATAATAATAAATAAATGATAATAATTTATGAAAATAAATTTTCTTTTAAATTATTAAATTAATCATAAAATTGTAATTTATTATTTATGACTTACAAAAATACCAACACTTAATTAATAATTTTTAAAATATTTCTTTACATATACTATGATATAATTATATAATATTACCATTTATAAGATGATTGAATTTTATTTATACCTTTCATAGTTGAGGTTACTATTCCATTTTCTGGTTTATTATTTATAAGGGTCACATTACTATTCCAAGGGTCAAATTACTATTTTATTGTTATAGGTTCCTTAAATTCTTGAAATACTTCTTATTTCATTCATTCTTAATTTATAAATTATATATTGTATTCATTATGTGATTTAATGTGACTTATACTATATGAAATAATTATAAGAAGGGAATTTTTAGTGATAAAACTTTGTGGGTTGTTATAGACTAGCCTTGTATATGTCAGTGCCACTTGACACTTCTAAGGTAAGTGTTATAAATTAATCAATGAACCTTTAAATGGTAATTGGAAAGTATATTATTGATATCACTTGGCCAAGTTTATTATAAATTAATTTCACATGGTTTCTCTTCATTATCCTTCCTTTTCATGTTTTTGAAAGGAAAAGAAGATAACCAATTAATTTAATATGAAATGATAGAAATGGTTTCATTCTTAATTATGATTTGTCACACTAATGAAAGGAAAGAACTTGGAATGAATGTATTATTAAATGGAATGATTATTACATGGACTTTATTAAATAAATGAATCAATTAAATGGGTTCTATTGTATATATACCTATTCATTATTATTGTACGAGTGGTTAGACTCGATCTAGCATTGGATTCTTCAGGAAATGCCTTGAGCACTCATGGACTCCATTCTGATTCAGGGATACCGATTTCCAAGGTTGATACCCACCTTGGATTATAATCTTTTTCTACTTGTGTATACTTGGTGTAACACCATAGGATACATCCATTATCATTATTTGGATTCTATGGATACACTCCTTAGATGTAGTGTGACTTCTATGGACATGATGCATATTGGATACACCCTTGGCCCTGGACATTTCTTATCCCATTTTACTATGGATTATTTCCGTAGACTTAGTTAGAACTACATTATTGTGTAATACCTTGGGTGATGCCCCTTGGATTACACTCTTACCCCTTATAGCCAGGATACAGTTACTAGATGGGTTGGCTTGACAACTAAGTTCAAGTATGCCTTGGTTATTACCTTGGATCCTCTTCATTATCATCATCATCATCATAGATTCCTTCTTATAGCTTGGATCATTTATCATTATTATTACTATTTCAAGATATCAGTGATGGTTATACCTCACATGACTTAATTTTTTAAACTGGAAAATAATTAATAAATGGAATGGTTATATGTTCAGACACTAATTGAGAGGATGAAGCAAGTACTTTGGTAATTTCATTACTGTATAGTTTACTTTTATATACGCTTGCTTACATAATGTTTTAGTTTTTATTACATGTAATATATGTTATATATGCTATTAGTGGTGGACTAGTGTGATATATCACACACCCTATTTTGGAAACTATTATTACTCGATCAGATTACATGTATATAGGTGTTGAAAAAGGGAAGCATCCTTCTTTGGACACCTGCTATTTCTTGATTTCTTAGGACGGTTCATGGTAGATAATGACCAATCTAGAGCATAGGATTCTTGGATAGATTTTGGATTCATTGTTTTTACTTTTCTATAGTGTGTTATGCCTTCTGTCTTGTATTCATGTTTTCCAACTTTATAGATACATGAAATACATTATTATCATCTTTTGTATATTATTACCAGTTGTTATGTTATTCATTATTCATGTATTCTTCTATAGTGACATCTTTCTATTTATATAGTTTCCTCTATTTACCGGTTATTACTTTTATCCATTATGATATACTTTGGTAATGATGGAATAGTCTCCCCATATACACACACTAGGCCCCAACTACTATTTGGAAACCTTTGGAATTCAGGGAGATTCTATTGAGGCCATGTGGCTAATCGTGATTGGGGAACCTTTAAGTAGAACCTGAGGTCAGGACATCATCCATGGATTACATTAGAACATTATATAGAATATTTTTGGATCTAGGCACTGAGATGACATGATATTTCGAGGCCTAGTGATCCAGGAATTAATTTTTGAAACATATTAAATATATTAATATCATCCATTTGAGGTTTTCCTAAACAAAGTTGAATAACACCCACATAAAGGATTGGATCAAAAATATAAGACCTCTATTGAATTCATAGCATGATTTTTATCCTAGGTGAGACATAACCTTGGATCACATTGGATGCTCATGTTGGGTGTGTTCATGGGAGAATTTTTAAATAAATTATTTCATTTAAAATAATTTATTTAATTGCATTTCCATGACCTGGCTTTGTCTATAAATATGATGATATGAAAAATTACTAGGGTTAGCTATATAAACCTGGAGATTTTTTAGAGTGAGTTGGGGGATCTTTCTCAGAGGAATAATCACTGGATCATGGATCATTGATTGATGTGTAGTGGAATTTGAGGATCTCACTAATGAAAATGACACATATTCATTCTTCATCAATGATCGATACATATCGAGGTATGATGTTGTTTTTTCAGGTTTATCCCCATTATATTATTCCTATGATGAACGTGAATCAGTCAACTATCAAATTGATTCGTTTTTTGTTCATATTCAGGATGCAAACTTATTTTCTGGGGATTTTTGGGAGAATTTATTTATTTGTTTTGGATATTTGTTTTTTGTTCTAATGGAAATGAATTGAGGAAAACCCAAACACAAATGAGGTTCATTCCTATCTTGTGATTCTTGAATTTATCCAACTATTATTCATTAGTTCATTTCCAACATTCATTTTGGATAGTGGTTTGGAATATTCCAGATAAATAATCACTTCAAACCTGTTTATTGGTGAAAGGGATTGTTATCATAGATTTGGTTTCAGATCGATGATGAGATCGAGTTGCGACAATGGTGACGATGTATTGGGATCAGTCCAATGATTCCCATTATTCTATGTTGGGCTTGTTAAAATGATGAGGTGTGATGAAAACTTATTTTGGAATGGATTTGAAGGCCAGAACTTAGTGATCAGTGATTGAAAGGATTGGTCAGATGTGTTCCTTGGTTATTAGTGTGATTTTTGTTCGGATTGGAGGTTAGAGGAACAGATAGCGATGTGTAAACTAGATATGAGATTTTTGGAAAATTCTTGTTTACACGACATTAAACCCTGAATTACATGTCATGTGAGACCCCCCTGTATTACACTAGGGTTGCACGGAGAAGATAAATATAACACAGAGTGTGACAGCTATCACACAGTGTGTGACCCTTACTTGGAAACTTGGTGTATACCATGAATATTAAAAGGACATAGCCAAGAGTAGATAGGCTCAGACATGCAGTGTACTATTACACAAACATGGGAAGTGAGACATGGGTATGAGTACACTGGCTCATACATGCCATGTACTTAGAAATGGACATGGATTGAGAGACACTGGCATATACTAACCCGGTGTCATGGAGACATTACATGTTCTTTTAGTACATGTCATGTACTCTTTTAGATGAGTCTTATATCCCTTCATCTCTTTATCTTTGATCTATTTCCTTATAGTATGTTCCCTTAATAATTTTCCTAAGGATTTAGTATGGAGTCACATCCTATGTAATAGGATTGTGATCCCCTCTCAGGAACTTCAGTTTTGGATAGTGTTATCAGAATCCATTCATGAGTCCCATAGTGAGATCCTCTATCATAATAATTGCCTTAGGTGGGGTTATTTGTATCTTCATAACCAACACTACATGGGTTTTGATCCCCTACTTAGTAGGTTAATCTGGATTGGGTTGTTGGTATACACCAAGGACTTGGGTTTGATCCCCATTCTATGTATCTATCTCTTCATACTTATAGCGTATAATTCTTATGGTGTGACTCAATGAGAAGGAAATATTCGATGGACACCATATGTGCTATCTTACTCATGGAGTGTGTTCTACCGAATGAGTGTTATATGGTTCTTTGAGTAGGAATCCTAGTTTGGAAATACATTTGTGATATTACTTGAGACTATGTGTCTACTATGAGTATATTTGGATATTATTGTTATATATGTCATTGACATATACATGTGATGATATGACTATTATTCTTGATTCTATATGCTTAATGATTTCTATGGGTCCTATTGGGTATTATTATACTCACCTATGCATGGTATTTTCCCACATGTATCATGTCTTATGCAAATGATCAACCCTTTGATTGATTCCTAGAGCGACCAAGACCAGGTGGATCTTAGTGAGTCGAACAAACCTAGGTTTGTTCCTATGGTTACCATTGATAGCGTTCCTCACCTACTTTACATGTTGGAATTGTTTTTAGTATCTTTGTTGGGTGATTGTATTTGTCCCTTTTTTTGGTACTTTTTTCATACTATGATGGTAGGGTTTTAGATATGTGCATTCATGGTTATCAATTGTTTTGCATTTCATCATTGTATGGGATTGGAGATGTGTGTATGTGTGTACAGGTACATTAGGCTAAGGCATCCCATGAGTTTGATATTTCTTCTCGATGTTAATCACCATCCAATGGCCTATTGGAGTTAGGCTTGTAATAGCCATGCAAGGGGCCCCATTGGGTTGGGTCGTGATATTAACAAACCATGAATGCGTTATGTTAAAAAAAATTATCTTTTATCATATTCACTTTTATTATCAAAAAAATTCAAAATACCTTAAGAAATAAATTTAACAATAATTATTATAAACTTGAATAATATAATTGAATTATTTTACTATGATCATTCACACTTGAATGTTCATTGGCCCCTATAAATGGGGCTCACTTTGTCTTAAACTCATATCCATCCGAATAGAAAGAACTTGTGGATAAACTGAGTGAATGACCCTTTAGGCCCTTAACTTAATAGCAATGATTATTACCCATATACCAATAGTGGTATCTCATAACACATCAAATACCTAAGAAGATAATTAATTTCATAGCTATAACTACCTCCTATGAACACACTTTGTGCAATATAATCTATTTATCTCATGATATCTTATAAAGTAGGATGCACACTTGTTGCATCATCCCTTTGATTCTTTATATATTCCATAACCTTATTAGATGGACATGATTCCTATATCATGTCCATTGACTTAATGAAGGTACTACCATCCTATTCAACCTTATCTCATGTGATATATCTATGTCAAATCAGAAGCAACAAATTCTATCTTGATCATTAAACTAATCTCATACCACTAATAACACTCCCAACACAAGATACCTCACTATGAATTCATTGTCATGGTTTTTACCTTTCATTAAAGTACATGAATAAATTGTGAACATTGATAATGATCTCAATTCATGAGACCAATACACATATTCATATATACAAACAACAAATAACACCTAAAACATTTTTTGTTTTTATTGGTGAGTCAATCCTCATGATTTCATCTGATTGAGATCACCAAGTACACACTTCATGAGAAGAAGTCTCAAAACATATAATCCCCCATCACCTCACAGTCATACATCATTTTTGTCCCATCATTATGATGTTTCTAAACCATATAACATATGCTAAAGATTATTTCCATAGTATCTTGATGTTATCATTATAGCTGGGAACTTCTATAAGCTTTTGATACGACATGTAATCTATGAACATTATCATATATAGAGTGGATGAAAAAGTATCAACACTATTCTGGGTAGAATAAAAACATGTATATATAAAACTATATACATGTAATGGTAGTCATTGTGAATAAAGGAGTTGGATCTAGGTCACCCACTCACAACACTCCCACTTTCACTAGATCCAACTACTAATAGTTCTCATCCTGATAGCCCTCACAAGAGTATCATGACTCATTATGATATTAATTTAGTTAGTGGGTCTTACAAATTATCCTCTAGGGATACTATGCTAACCACGACTTCACATATCAGATTAAAATCCCTCAAGAAATGAAACTTTTGAAGTATATTATTTATCATCTAGTGTGACATGGGCTCCTTGGAAAGCGCCACTATTTTCATATTATCATAGTATACTATAATAGGATTTACACTTCTAGGTACAAAATCAATCTAGGAAACAAATATACATATCCAAACAACTTTCTCAGTTATATTGTATGACACTATGTACTCATATTATACTATAGAATCGGTGACCACACCTAATTCAAGATTCTCTAGCCAACAACACCACTATTTAAGAAAAACACATAGCCTGAATGTTATTTTAGATCATCAAGATATATCCAAAATCTAATATTAGTGTATCCCCTCACCACTAGATCCATGTATCCTACATACACCAAGAACATATCCTTTGTATGTCTCTAGTACTTTAGGATAGTTTTTAAAGCTACCCAATGTATAACTTATGGAATGGATTGATATCTTCCCATTATGCTTAAATCAAATGAAACATCAAACCTAGTACATATCATATCATACATGAAAAATCCCACTGCTGAATCATAAGGGACTCTACTAATTTTTTCAATCTCCTCCAATATATTTGGATATATTTTCTTAGAGAGATTGATTCCATGTGACATTGGTAATAATTCCTCTCTTGTATTGTTCCACATTTTACTTTTTTAGTACCATATCATTATATACACTTTGACTTAGCCCAAAAAATAACTAAGTTCTATCTCGATAGCTATTGATCCCTATAATATAGGATACTTCATATAATTATTTCCTGGAGAAGAATTCATTTAACCAAGTATTCACTGATTGTATGACATTCACTTCATTTCTTATAAACACATGTAATCAAAAAATAATACTTGGAAAATGATGGAACTCCCACAAACCTTCTTCAAGACACATTATTTACTTTAATTCTTGATGAATCCAACTTCTTATATGGTCTCATCAAAATTAACATTTCATGAACATGATGCTTAATTCAATCCATAAATGGATATCTAAAACATTCATACTTTATTTAAACTCTTTAACATACTGAACTTTACAGGTTATGTCATATAGACATTTTAAACCAACTTCCCATTTAAAAAATATATTTTTATATCCATTTTCAAAACATCATAATCCTTGCAAGACACTATTTCAAGTAATATTCTGATAGATTTCATCATTGAAACTAGTGATAAGTCTTTATCATAGTGTATGACTTGATGTTTACTAATGCCATTCACAACTAGTTGTGACTTATAAGTGCTAACCTGATCATTCAATTCAATTAATTTATTGAATACCCATTTAAACCCAATAGTTTTTTCATTAGCTATTGGATCTACCAAAATCCAAACCTGATTTTTTCACATGGACTCCATTTCAAAATACATTTATTCTTTCCATTTAGCAACATACTTTTCATCTATTGCTTCCTTTTAGGTTAGAGGCATGTCATTCTCTAGGATTAATTTTTCACCTGACTCATTGACAAGAAAACCATTCCTCTATGGTTATATAACATATCTAGTTGAATCATGTGGTACTTATATATCAAGAACTTTTTTCTATCCCACTATCTCATATGGATTATATTCCCATACCAACTCTTGTGCATCAAGAGCATTAAATTCATTGAAGTCAATAATTATCCAACTATTTGAATTAGAAATTTTTTCCCTTTCTAGAAATATAGAATTTCTGTCTACAATCAAATTTCTATATTTAGTTTTTTATAGGTAATATAATTTAGTCTCCTTAGGATAACCTATAAATATTCACTTAGATCTTTGAAATGCTAATTTTTCACTAGGTATAGTCTTTAAAAAACCCTCATGTCACCATAAACATATGTTTGACACATTGGGATTCTTTCCATACTATAAATCATATAGGATCCCATGTTCTACTATATTTGGTACTCATTTTAGTGTATATGATGTTGTATTTAATGAATATCCCCAAAAGAATAAAGTTATAGTTTCATAACTCATAATAGATATGACCATGCCAAGTAGGGTATAATTCATCATTTTAATAACACCATTCCACTGAGGTGTACAAGGATTAGTGATTTGGTAGAATATCCAACACTCCTTTAAATGATCATTGAAATTTTGGTTAAGATATTTTCACTGTGGTCTAAGAAGAGTTTCTTAATCTTATTACAAAGTTGATTCTATAATTCATTATGATATTCCTTAAACAAGTTAAAGGAATATAACTTATTCATCCTTAAGTAGGTAAATTCATGTCTATTATAGTCATCAGTAAAAGTAATGAAGTAATAAAAACTACCTTTTTCTATATTGGAAATGGACCACATACATTAGTATGAACCAATTACAATGATTCTTTAGATATTTCTCCATTACCACCGAAAGGTGATTTGGTCATTTTACCTTTTAAACAAGAATAACATGCCTCTAGGGGTTCTAAATCCATAGGGTCTAAATACCATTCTTGATTTAGTTTTATTAAATATTTCTCACTTATATGACCTAGCCTAATGTTCCATATATGGGTAGGATATGAG
Source organism: Viscum album (assembly GCA_963277665.1). NCBI lineage: Eukaryota > Viridiplantae > Streptophyta > Magnoliopsida > Santalales > Viscaceae > Viscum > Viscum album. Next base: position 1,581,080,363 of record OY728141.1, on the reverse strand, counting down.
TCATTCATTCTAGTTTTTTCATTGATTTCCAAAATAAGATTTTCATGTTCAAGTATATAAAACTAATTGTTAAGATTTTCTACACGATAACATGTGTTATCCATATAAAAGTGACAAAATTTGTTTCTAATCATGAGATAAAATCACATAGTGTCTAAAATTGACATTGATATTGCGTTTCTAGTAATAAATAGTTCATAATAACAATTATTTAATACAATAACAAAATAACTAGGCAAAATGAAATGGAAATCTCACACTATTAATATTTTTAGTGTCATACTATTTTCTATTAAAAGATCAAATTAAAATTTTCTCATTGCATTGAATCTACTTAGTTCTTGTATTTCAAACAAATGTGTGAGCCACATGTAGTTTCCAATAACAAACTTTTAGATATAGATACATTTCACTCAATAAAAAATATAGTTAAATAAGAAGAATCCCCTTACTTCTTCTTCCAAGCTATGAAATTATTCTTCTAGTGTCCTTTCATTAAACATTCAAAGTAGGATGCTTTATACTTGTTGATCTCCCTCTATATCTTTGGATTCTTGTAAGTGTGGTGTATTGGTTTCTTTGATAGTGGATTATCCTTTGATACCTTTACCTTGTCTTTCCTCCTTCTTTTAACCATATATACTGAAGAGTTTGAATTATTCATATCTTTATCTACTTAGTGAACTAAATCCAAAAAGTTTAAGAGTGACTTATTCATGTGATTTATGTTCTAATTAATGATGAATTTTGGGAAGGTATGTGGTAAAGAGGTAAGATTGATATTAGTTTCTAGTTATTGGTTCCATTTGAACCCAAGGGTCTCAAGTCCCTCAATGTTCCCTATCATCTTGGGTATATGAGGGCTTCCCATGTTCTTTCTGATAGCCTACACCTATAAAATGCACTAGATATATCATATATTTTTTATTGAGTGCTCTCTTGGTATAAATCGTATATATGAGATAGAATCATCTTGAAATATTCTTCCTTTGGTATTTTTTGCAGTTCATGGGACATAGATGATAAAATGATACAATGGAAATCCGTTTCATAATCCATATTATTCTTATATATATATTTATCCAACTTGATACTGTTTGGTGGGAATCAATGGGAAGTGGGGATTCTTGCACATAAATCTTCCTTTCTTGGCATAGTACAATGTGTAAGATTTTGTTCCACTCTTGAAAGTTATTTATAGTTAAAATATTCTCTTTATACAATATTGATCACAATAATATTTAATTTGTGTAGGTTACTATTTGATCTGAAACAAGTAAATTTATAATATTAATACTTTGTCTGGATTATTAATAGACATTCTTAAATTGTTAAATTTAAATATCTCACACTATTTTACCAAATCCTATAATCCTCTACTATTAGATTTAGAATACTTAGTATCTTGAGTATTATAGTGGCAAGGATCCTTAAACCTCTCTTTATAGCCTAAACTATGAAATATCTTCTACTTCAAGAGTCAAAGGTTGGCTTTTGTCTGGACAACTATATTAACTCATATCTCCTTAATTTGTTGAGTGTATTATCATCTATTGTAAAAGATTAATTTCAATTACACAGTTATTTTCTAATAGATTTGAAAAAATCTATCTATAGATGATTATTTTATTCCAAACATAGTTAATTTATCCCACCACTCTTGTAAGAACTCTCTGGTAGTAAGAGACACCCTCAACTATAACTGATCAGCACCTTGAATAATTATTTGTGTCAAAATTCAAGTGATGGAAGGCATTTATTTACTTAATATTGACTTTGAGGTATTTTTTAATTTATCTTAGATAATGAAATACTTTTATATTTAATATGATTATTCTATGTGATAACACTCACAAATCAACCATGATTTAAATAGAAAATATTCACCACACATGTTCATTTTATCTATGCATGCTTGTTTATTATAATACTATGTGATCCTTCATGATAGATACACATTAAAAAAATAATAAACCATGCATATAATAAAATAAATAAATAATGATGTGATAATGAGCTATTAATAATTGGTTAATCCATCGAGTGGATAATGGATTAATATATACCATAAGGGAAAGAATAAATCCAATACCTAACTTAAAATATAGAACCTAAAACTCTCATGTACTTCACTTGTTTGGTTTACGCCGGATCTTGACTCAAACTATGTCGCCATGAACTCCCCTAAACTTTACAATGTATACTCACATGAAAGTTAAGGGAACTTGGAGTGAAAATTACATTTTATCCCAAAAAATAGGCAAACAAAATCCTTTAATAATTTAAAAATGGAGGGGAAATAAACAGATCATCAAAAATAAAAAATAATTATAACATTTAAAAACATAAATGAAAAAATTAAATTAAATAAATAATAAACCAAATATGCACGGGTCGATCTCGGCACATGACCATTCAACATAAAATTATATTACATAACAAAAAATAATTTTATTATAATTAAACTTGAGGGTGTTTTTAATATTTTAACTTGACCTAAAATTATTTTAATTAATTATCAATATGCCCCATGACACCTAAAATAATTTTATTAAATTCCAGATAATTAAAATTAATTTCTTAAATTTTTCCACAAATTTATAGGACCATTTGGACCTAAATAAACTAACCAAATATAAATTTAGGTCTTTCAATGACTCTAATGGGGTGGTCATGTTGGATTCTGAATAACCAACTCTAGCTTGGGGTAGGGCAACCTGACTAAAATCCAGGTTGGGAGAAAATTGCACACCTCAAATAGAGGCACTTTTTTTAGAAAACACACACACATAGGTGTGTGTGTGTGTGTGTGTGTGTGTGTATATATATATGAATGTGGTCCATCCTAATAAATTGGGTGGCCATTTGGTCAATATGTGTGGTGTTATGCTGCCCTCATGATAATGTTTTTGTCTCATGTACTGATGATAAGTCATGATAAAGCCCTAACTAATCTATTTCAATGCCAAAACAAACACATTAACCCATATATATATATATATGCATATATGTATATATATATAAATATACATATATATGAATGAAATATCATCACAATTAAAGGTTAAAAACCATAGATCTTCGATCAAACATATCTCAGTCACACGAACTCAAATTAACACGTCGTCAGTTGGGTTGAGATTGTATCAAACCCCTCTTTCTAAATATTAGAAAAATTAATCCAAATTTGAATTTTTTTACTTGATAATTTTATTTTATTTTTTTGATGTCAATTGAAGGAACCTTGGACATAGTGGAATCATTAAAAATGCATAATTTAAACTTTTTGGTTCATATTCATGTTAAAAACACTTAATTCATAAAACCAATTGCCTGTATTTATCAAAGGATCACATGAAATCCAATTTAAGCATAAAGAACAAGATTGAAAAAAAACATAAATGGTAACTTGTACATTTGAAATCTCTAAATTTATTTTCTTACCATCAGCATGTCATGGATCAAAGGTGTCAATCTAGGAATCTCCTAGATTATCTACACATTCACTATAGCACCTAGATCACTGATCTTTGATTCTTGGGTTCTATCATGTAAAATAGAAGTGATTTATGACATCCATTTGATCATTTTAAGATATTGGACTCGATCGAGGAAGAAAGATTGACCCAACATTTATCTTTTAGAGACCCAAATCTTGACGTACATGACCATTACATTACTTTTGCGGAGTAATTAATGCATAATAAAAACAAACACACAAGGACCGTAATAGTTTAGTGTCTTTGGAAACTCGGAACAAAATCTTCTAATCGTGGTGAAAGATCTTCAATATCTCCCATAAAGATCTTACAATTTTTGTTTTCTTACCTAAAACCTTTCTCTATATACTGGGGAAAAGAAAAAATAAAAAGGGTGAGCTCAAATTCTCAGTAAGGGTAAACATAGGGAACATAAAACAATTAATAAACATTTGAATGCAAAAACATGAACATAAAATCTAAACATCAAAATCTTGAGCAAAGACATAAATCATGGAAGTACGTAAAGCATATATCATAAAGGAACATCAATCATGATAAAATAGAATGGAAATAAAACATGTAATTGTGTCATTCCATTAAGCACATGATATGATTTTTATAGTAGTCAAGACATTGCTGCCAAGACCATCTTAGTAGACAAAGTCCCTTTATGAATCAAGTTCACTCCTCATTCCAGTCCTGTAACACTGAACTGAATTACCTTACCGTTCCAGAAATGTCTATATCATGAGATATAAATCTTTACCCAATGAATTGGAGGGAGATATAGGTCCCACCCATCTCATTATGAAATCATTCTTACGTTTCCCACAACATAAACATAAATCATTCATCATAACCCAAAGAATAAAATGGGTTTCATAAACATCATCCCATCATAACATAATCCATATAAAACAAATGGATATAATTTCATCATAAAAAAATTGAAACCATGTAAATCATAGAGACATTATATTTGAAACATAATCATACTAAATCATGTCATCTTAGATGGAAAATAGTTTTGACAAAACACTTGAAATGAATTCTTATGGAAAATATCCTTTCTTCTTCAAAATCATTTTCTTTTCAGAAAATGCCATGCAATTTTAAAAGAAAAGTATTTTGTTGAAAATAATAATGAAATATTGTACAGGAATATTCATGAAAATTGGGCATTATGAAACCGTAAAAATCTGTTCATACCATATAAGTTTTAAAAAAACATTCTTCTCGTACTTTTGCCGGAAAAGTCAAAAAGTACCTTGTATGGTAAACAAAAGAAAGATTCCTTACATACCATGTAGTAAAAGTCAAAATGGATAAAAAGGACTTTAAACATACATGAAACAATTTTTATAAAACAAGGACATTAATGATAAATATAACCCCAATAAATACTTACGAATAAACAATCTTGGATAAAAATGAGATTGAAAAAGTCATCCCTTACCTTTGGTCCGATATGCTTCGTACGTATCCGAACCTCCTGTATAATAATTTAAATAATGTCATTGACTTATTACAGAATCATATTCATTGTTATGATATAATATATGGTTCACTTATGACTTTATATTACCCATTCTTTTGTAAATTCCATGCTAAAGCAGCGTTTTGGGTAAAATCGTTTTATTTATCGTACGTGTTTGGACTTGTTGTTCATGATATTATTATTACTTATATCTTGTTTTATTTACTTCCAGAATGTAAATAATGATTTATATATCATATATATTAAGTATATATATATATAATAGATAGATAAATGAAATTAAATACATTGTTCATGGAGACGGTAGGTCGTACGTACGCATGAATGTTGTTTTCCTTTCCTTATTGACTTGAATTGAAGTAAGTATATGACTTATATATATATATATATATACATAAATACATTATCTTATCATGTCATATATCTAATTATTATTCATTATATATACTTTATAATCATTCTTGAATGGTTAACAAGGAGAATGAATCTCATCGCGTCGTGGAGACGATAATCCGTATGTACGCATGAGCGATGATATCATTCCCATAATTATTGAATTGAATTGGATTGGATGATATAATATCTCAGAATCAGTATGATGTTATAATAACTTTATATAGTTATTCTTTACACCATTATACCCATCCAAGTAATGTGGTGGTGGAAAAATAGATTACACCACGGCATGGAGACGGTATTCTGTACGTACGCACGCGCGGTGATTTCGGTTTCCGTAGGATGGATAGAAGGTGAAACGGGTTTGTTTCATATTTATAATAACATATCATTATTTTATTGATACTTATGTTATTACTTTATAATGAAACGACGAAAGAAGAAGAAGTTTAAGAAGAAAGAAACTTGAAAGAATCGGTAGAAGAGATTACCTCTTCTTCGACGCACCTCTTTTAAGTTTCTTCTTAGGGAAATAGAGTTGGTCTTTTGAGAAGACCAGAACCTCTATGATAAAACTAGAGAGGTTTATAAGTGTAATTGGAAGGGGTTGTCCGAGCTTCAAGGCTCAAAAGGGTGTGAAGATAAGAGGGAAGGGGTGCCCTTTTTATAAGGGGGAGAGGGGCACCTTTGGAAAAACTTAAAATATTATTTTATAATAAAGCCATATTCAGTTTATAATAGCTTAAAATTAATTTATTTCAAATCTAAAGTGGGTATGGGTCAAAATACTCTCAAAAAATAGGTTTAAGACAATTTTAGGTTACTATTTTAACCTTATCTTTTAAATTTAACTCTAAGTTAAATAATTTAACTTTTACCGTGTCTTTTTGTTTTCTTACACTATATGGTTAATAAACTTACTATAACAAGCCAAAAGAACCCCAAGTGGTTCATTATTAATATATATAACCTTATCTAAGTCATTTGGCAGAACATTAGATTTTTAGGAATATAATAACAATTAATAATATAATATTTATTTTAAAAACTATTTTATGCTAATTTTGACATATTTGGTAATTGATTTTTGTGAAAATCATAACAGCATGATTAGTTCGAAAAAAGATAATTAAATCAATAATAACTTGTCATATTAACCTATAAAATTAGTGTAATTTATAAAAAGTCTCAAATTACATTTACTTGGGTATTTATAATATCAATTATTTTAATATTTCATTATTTAGGTAATTACTGCATCACCATTGTGTCATAAATAAATTAAATTATTTAATGTCTAAAAATTATAAATAAAATACCATTAGGTATGAAATCTTTTTATATTTATAATTAATATTTATATTCAAATTTATTTTATGTATAACCCTATATTAAAAATGTTTTAGTTATTAAATTTTGATTTTAACTATTTTAACTCTTTATTAAATAAAATAATAATAAGTGTCCTAATCTAATCCAAGTGGACCTAAAGGGTAATATTTTATGCCTAAGTTTGTTTTTGTTCAAATTAAACTTATCCAATAGAATTATGATATGTGTTAGGGTAATAAAAATATCATTTTTACCCTTAATTACCCTATTTACTTTTAACCGTGGTAAATAAAAGTAAAAAGTTACTATTCACCAAGAATTATTTTTATCTTATTGAACCAAATTTCACTCCTTTATATTAACCATGTCTCTAGGATTTTTGAAATTCCACTCACAAAAGCGGTAAAATTAAGTTTTATGTAAATTTTCAAATTCTCCTAGGAGGTGGGTAAAAGACGGTGAAAAGTTCAATAAAATTTTTATATATCTAAAATTATTATAAAATGACTCCAACTAATTAAATTGAAAATATATAGGTATTATGTATCAATTTTTACCAAAAATAAATTTAAATAAAATAAATAATTATTTAAATAAAAATTCGGTTTTTAAATCGTAACCTAGTTTTTTCACTATTCATCAAAAATTGAATGTTTTCAGAAAAATACCAAAAATTCACCCTAGGCTTATTTCGATATTCTGAATCCAAAAATGAAGTCCATTTTGAAAGATAAAAATTATAAAATTTCAAAAAGTGGGTATTACGATTCATAATGGCTATTTTATATAATATTTTAAAAACATATCGTTGTTTAGTGAAACTCGGTATTGCGTACAACACACACTATCGTGGAAGGTTGCGATTGCGTGTAATGAAAGCCAAGTCAGGGTTGTGTGTAGTGCAAGATTCATTTTTTATTGCGTATAATAGAATCCAACCATATTTCATTTATAAATTGAATATATATATATATATATTCAATGTTGCGTAGAATAACTTCTATCAAACGAACTTGAAATTTTGTGTAACACGATCCAAGAATAGTGTTTCATATACTGCAAGCTAATATGGTGTTGCGTATAGCGCAATATAATCTTGGTGTAGCATAAAACACAAGACATAAAATAAATTAAAAATAATATTTCTCATAAAATTTCGGGGTGTTACATTCTACCCCCCTTAAAATGAATTTCGCCCTCAAAATTCGTCAGGGTTATAAATGGTTTACTATATGAAAGTTTCTTTTCTAGAAACCCACATTGTAAAAAGGAATAATAAATCATCATTTTAAAAAGGAATGTTAGAAACATAACGAATACCCAAAGTAACTCATCACTGGGTTTCCACATAGGATAACATAGGTGGAAATATGGATATAGGAGAGAAATATAACCATCAAGTTCTGATTGAGAGTGGTAGAGAATATGGCTATGAAAACGAGAACAATCACAAAGCCATAAATTTGTGATGATCTAAAGTACCATCTGATTCATCATATATGAGGGCACTAGGATAACATTTTTGGTTTTCAAGATCATTTCTCTAATGCTGAAGAACTTTTGAATTAAAAGAAATACTTACTTGATTCTGCTATAATCTTACAGTTGCCCGTGCCTTGAACAATTTCCACTTCACCTCTTAAAGAAATGAAGTTGCATTTTTCTTTTACAAAGTGTTAGCAGATCATGCGATAGAATGATAGGTCATTCCATCAGTCTCAAACATAAGGTTAGCAAAAGATATATACATAAGTCCATCTATGGTGAGATTAATCGTATATGGTTCCAAAAATGGACTTATACATCATCTATCATACCGCTTAATAAAATAAAACTAGTTTAAACTAACCAGGGACTTCCTGTAGGCCAGAGGTAGGCGATAAAGTCTTGTCGCACTTCAGTTGGGGGTTCTATTCCTGCAACCTTGTCTGACGTGATGGGTTGCCACCCGTCCTACGGGTTGTCCTTTTTCTAAAACTATACTATTATAACATTCCAGAAAATAATACCAAAAATTTCTAGCCTTAAACAATACTATATGATGTCTAACTTAATCTATTCCAATCTTTAGGCTTACCCAAACTGACTGTATAAGGAAAAATATTGATAGAGAGGTCATCTACCAAGCATTTAAATACCGTCATTTATCCCCATATATCATAAGATATGTCTTGTTGGTCACATTCCAAACATTTGAATGCCTTAATTATGTATTCTCTTGAAAAATGAATACCCATTGAACCTTAGTGAAGACATGAATGCAGTTAGAAGTTAACTCTTTCCACATACCAAAATCCCAAAAATTCTATATACTCAAACCATGATATCACTTAGTCCTTATATCAATCATGAGATCATGAATACTATCAAACATTTCATTTTCTCTTAATCTATTCATTATGGAAATATCATCTACCTTCCAAAAAATATCTGAATAACGTTTCATGGTTACCGGTACCATTCATCATATACTTTCAAAAACTCAAGGAAAGAAAACAGTGTAACAATCCTTATATTTTTCTTTATTCCATAATACCATACACTATTCTTGATAAACATGCAGTCATTCCACTACCTTCTTAAACCACTCACTAAGCTTCATCATTTCTTTCATCTGATATATCATTTGTAGTCTCTTCATCATCATCCACATAAATACTACCCATATGACCATGCTGATTCTCTTCATGAGATTTTCCCTTAGGGTATTGGTTTTCATAATGCCCGTACATTTCAAATTTAAAACATTTAACCATTGTTGATGCCTTAGCGATACCATTATCCTTTTCTATGGTGTTAACTGAACCTTTTCCTTTACAATTACTGGATTTGTTTCCTTCTTTTTCACACCCAAAGAATCTTACAGTTACTTTTAAACATTCTCCTTGATGCCTCTTCCCACATTATTTACATGAGGTAAATTTAACTTTCTTTCCTCTATGATCATTATGAAACTCCATCTTTCTCTTATTAGCCGAGTCAGGAAACTTACCGAAGTTGATATTATTGATCATATTATGAGATTTCTTATTAGGAATAATAACGATATGTGGACCTCTAGATCCTATTTCATTTGGTTTCTCATAAATAATATCATTCCATTGTCCATCATATCCTCCATTATCGTGAATCTTTCTGTTTCCATCCATTTTCTAAAACCGAAAAAGAATAGCATGAGAGGAAAAAATCATAATCGAGGGGGATAACCTTCAATATCTAACATATTAGGTTAAATTGTAAGATATTTACAATAATTCTAGGACTATAACCTATACTTATATGTAACCTTAGGGACATCCCTAGACATACCTTAGAAATATATCTAGGGATCACACTAAAGTTTTCGCATTCTAATTTCCAAAGGTTAACTAAACCATTCCTCTAATACCAACTGTAGAGACCCAAATCTTGGCGTACATGGACATTACATTAATTTTGTGGAGTACTTAATACATAATAAAAACAAACACACAAGCACCGTAATAGTTTACTGTCTTTGGAAACTTGGAACAAAATATTCTAATCATGGTGAAAGATATTCAATATCTCCCATAAAGATCTTCCCCTTTTTGTTTTCTTACCTAAAACCTTTCTTTATATCACGGGGAAAAGAAAACATAAAAAGGGTGAGCTCAAATGCTCAGTAAGGTTAAACATAGAGAACATAAAACAATCAATAAACATTTGAATTCAAAAACATGAACATAAAATATAAACATCAAAATCTTGAGCAAAGACATAAATCATGGAAGTACGTAAAGCATATATCATAAAGAAACATTAATCATGATAAAATAGCATGGAAATAAAACATTTAATTGTGTAATTCCATTAAGCACATGATATTATTTCCATAGTAGTCAAGGAATTACTGCCAAGACCATCTTAGTGGACAAAGTACCTTTCTGAATCGAGTTCACTCCTCGTTCCAATCCTGTAACACTGAACCGGATTAACTTACCATTCCAGCCATGTCTATCCCATGATATATAAATCTTTACCCAATTAATTGGAGGGAGATATAGGTCCCACCCATCTCATAATGAAATCATTATTACATGTTCCACAACATAAACATAAATCATTCATCATAACCCAAAGAATAAAATGGGTTTCATAAACATCATCCCATCATAACATAATCCATATAAAAAAATGGATATAATTTCATCATAAAAAAAGTGAAACCATGTAAATCATAGAGAAATTATATTTGAAACATAATCATACTAAATAATTTCATCTTAGATGGAAAATAGTTTTGACAAAACACTTGAAATGGATTCTTAAGGAAAATATCCTTTCTTCTTCAAAATAATTTTCTTTTCAAATAATGACAATAAATTTTAAAAGAAAAGGATTTTGTTGAAAATAATAATGAAATATTGTAGAGGAATCTGTATGAAAATTGGGCGTTATGAAACCATAAAAATCTGTTCATGCCGTATAAGTTTAAAAAAACATTCTTCTCGTACTTTTTCCAGAAAAGTCAAAAAGTGACTTGTATGGTAAACAAAAGAAATATTCCTTACATACCATGTAGTAAAAGTCAAAAATGGGTAAAAATGACTTTAAACATACATGAAACCATTTTTAGAAAACAGGGACATGAATGATAAATATAACACCAATAAATACTTATGAATAAACAATCTTGGATAAAACGAGATTTGAAAAGTTATCCCTTTCCATAGGTCTGATATGCTTCTTACGTATCCGAACCTCCTATATAATAATTTAAATAATTTCATTGACTTATTACAGAATCATATTCATTTTTATGATATCATATATGGTTCACTTATGACTTTATATTACCCGTTCTTTTGTAAATTCCATGTTAAAGCAGCGTTTTGGGTAAAATCATTTTATTTATCGTACGTGTTTGGACTTGTTGTTCTTGATATTATTATTACTTATATTATGTTTTATTTACTTCCAGAATATAAATAATGATTTATATATCATATATATTCAGTATATATATATATATAATATATATATGAATGAAATTAAATACACCGTTCATGGAGACGGTAGGTCGTACGTACGCATGAACGTTGTTTGCCTTTCCTTATTGACTTGAATTGAAGTAAGTAGATGAATTATATATATATATATAAAGTAGCTTTATCATGTCATATATGTTATTATTATTCATTATATATACTTTATAATCATTCTTGAAAGGTTAACATGGAGAATGAATCTCATCGCGTCGTGGAGACGGTAATCTGTACGTATGCACGAGCGATGATATCGTTCCCATAATTATTGAATTGTATTGGATTGGATGATATAATATCTCAGAATAATTATGATGTTATAATAACTATATTTAGTTATTATTTACACCATTATACCCATCCAAGTAAGGTGGTGGTGGAAAAACAGATTACACCACGGTGTGGAGACGGTATTTCGTACGTACGCACGCGCGGTGATTTCATTTTCCATAGGATGGATAGAAGGTGAAATGGGTTTGTTTCATATTTATAATAACATATCAGTATATTATTGATACTGATGTTATTAATTTATAATTAAAAAACTAAATAAGAGGATGTTGAATAAGAAAGAAACTTGAAAGAATCGGTAGAAGAGATTACGTCTTCTTCGACGCACCTTATTTAAGCTTCTTCTTAGGGCACTAGAGTTGGTATTTTGAGAAGACCAGAACCTCTATGATATAAATAGAGAGGTTTATAAGAGTAATTTTCAGGGTTTTTCCAATCTTAAAGGCTCAAAAGGGTGTGAAGATAAGAGGGGAGGGGTTCCCTTTTTATAAGGGAGGAGAGGGGCACCGTTGGAAAAACTTAAAATATTATTTTATAATAAAGTCATATTCGGTTTATAATAGCTCCAAATTGATTTATTTCAAATATAAATTTGGTATGGGTAGAAATAATCTCAATTAATAGGTTTTAGACAAGTTTAGGTTACTATTTTAACCTTATCTTTTAAATTTAACTCTAAGTTAAATAATTTAACTTTTACCGTGTCTTCTTGTTTTCTTACACTATATGGTAAATAAACTTAATATAACAAGACAAACGAACCCCAAGTGGTTCATTATTAATATATATAACCTTATCTAAGTCATTTGACCGAACCTTAGATTTTTAGGAATATAATAACAATTAATAATATAATATGTGTTTTAAAAACTATTTTATTTCAATTTTGACACTATTTGGTAATTGATTTTTGTGAAAATTATAACAGCATGATTAGTTCAAAAAAATTTAATTAAATCAATAATAACATGTCATATTAACCTATAAATTTATGTAATTTATAAAAAGTCTCAAATTACATTTATTTGGGTATTTATAATATCAATTATTTTAATATTTCATTATTTAGGTAATTACTGCATCACCATTTTGTCATAAATAAATTAAATTATTTAATGTCTAAAAATTATAAATAAAATACCATTAGGTAGGAAATATTTTTAGATTTCTAAGAATATTTATATTCTAATTAATTTTATGTATAACCCTATATTAAAAATGTTTTAGTTATTAAACTTTGATTTTAACTATTTTAATTCTTTATTAAATAAAATAATAATAAGTGTCCTAATCTAATCCATGTAGACCTAAAGGGTAATATTTTATTCCTAAGGTTGTTTTTGGTCTAATTAAACTTATCCAATAGAATTAGGACATGTGTTAGGGTAATAATAATATCATTTTTACCCTTAATTACCTTATTTACTTTTAACCGTGGTAAATAAAATTAAAAAATTACTATTCACCTAAAAATATTTTTACCTTATTGAAGCACATTTTACTCCTTGATATAAACCATGTCTCTCGGATTTTCGAAATTCCACTCACAGAAGCGGTAAAATTAAGTTTTATGTAAATTTTCAAATTTTCCTAGGAGGTGGGTAAAAGATGGTAAAAAGTTCAATAAAATTTTTATATATCTAAAATTATTATAAAATGACTTCAATGAATTACATTGAACATATATAGGTATTATGTATCAATTTTTACCTAAAATAAATTTAAATAAAATAAATAATTATTTAAATAAAAATTCGGTTTTTAAATAGTACCCCAGTGTTTTCACTATTCATCAACAATTGAATGTTTTCAGAAAAATACCAAAAATTCACCCTAGGCTTATTTCGATATTCCAAATCCAAAAATCAAGTCCATTTTGAAAGATAAAATTTATAAAATTTCAAAAATTGGGTATTACTATTCATAACGGCTAGTTTATATAATATTTTAATAACATATCGTTATTTAGTGAAACTCGGTATTGCGTACAACACACGCTATCGTGGAAGGTCACGATTTCTTGTAATGAAAACCAAGTGAGGGTTGTGTGTAGTGAAAGATTCATTTGTTGTTGCGTATAACAGAATCCAACCATATTTAATTTATACATTGAATATATATATATATTCAATGTTGCGTAGAATAACTTCTATCAAACGAACTTGAAAACTTGTGTAACTTGATCCAAGAATAGTGTTGCATATACTGAAAGCTAATACGATGTTGTGTATAGTGAAAGATAATCTTGTTGTAGCATACAACACAAGACATCAAATAAATTACAAATAACATTTCTCATAAAATCTCGGGGTGTTACAGTTCTTCCTTTGGTTTCTCACTCTAGAGCTTGAGAGAGAAGAAGAAGAGAGAATTCAAAATTCATCATAATAAATTTTAGCAGTATTATTGTGTCTAAAATTCACTTATATGCATAGATTTTATTTTCCAAAATTTCACTTTGGTCCCTAGAAAGTTATAACCTTTATTTTAGACTTTTGTGAACACTTATGGATTAATTAAACTTATCACTTTACCATGTTACATGATAAAATATGAAACATTAACTTTTCTTATAATCTTTCTTGACAATTTAACAAACCATGAACATGATATGTTTATTAAAATAATTATATTTTCTTGTATTCACTTTTATAATCAAACTACTTGTCAATACCTTGAGAAAAAAAATTCAAGAATAGTTATTCTAAAATTGAAAATAATATAATTGAATTATTCTACTATGATCATTCAAACATGGAAATTCACTATCCCCTGTACATGGGGCCCACTATTTCCTAAACTCCTATTTATCTAAATAGGTTTAACTTGTGGATATACTTAGTGTGTGTCCCTTTAAATTCTTTTCTATATAGAATTGAGACCTACCCATAGACCAATAGTGATATCTAGAAACACATAATGTCTCTTAAGGAGATAAGGAATGTCATAGCTATGAATTCCTCCTATGAGTGAACTATGTGTTATATAATCTATTAATTTTTTGATATCTCAAAAAGTTGGATGCAAAGTTTTTCCATCATCCTTTTGATGCTTTATATATTTTGTGACCTTAAAAGATAGACTTACTTTCTTATACCATGGCCATGGTTTTAATGAAGGTACTACTATCCTAGTCTTCTAGGTACCATGATATCTATGTTCCTCAACGAAGAAGTGAAAAATTTTATCTTGATAATTCAACCAATTCCATACCATTATTGATCCTACCAACACATACTACCTAGTCAAAACTTCATTATTATGGTTTTTTATGCATTAAATTATGTGATCAAACTTTACATATTGATAATGGTTAACTTCAAGATAACAATACACATATTCATATATGGGAATAACCAGTGACACCTGATACATGTAGTGTTCCTATAGGAAGGTTATCCCTCATGATCTTATCTACTCAATATCACCAAGTGCAAAATTCATGGGAAGAAGTATCAATGCTTATGAGCCACCAAAACCTGATATTCAAACATCATCTATGTCCCATAATTATGATGTATCTAGACCATAAGAAATATGTTAAATATTATTTTCATAGTACCTCTAGGTTCTCAATATAGTTGAGAAATACTATAACTTTTTTATATAACATGTTATCTAAAGACATTACAATGTAAAGAGTATATGCAAAAGCATAAAAAATATCATGGTAAGAATAAAAAAAATTATATATCAAATTTTATACATGTAATGGGAATCAAATTACATAAAGGAGTTAGATCTAGGACACCCACTCACAAAAAAATTAAGACCTGAGGTTATAATATAATCAATTATCCAACCAATGTTAAGGGTCATGGCCTATTATTTTGAAAAACACCAAACAAAGATTGAATTTATCTAATTCACATAACAAAACACTTGGGTAAAGATATGAATCATACCTTTTGGAACTTGGATCTTGAATCTGACATATAAATTAATAGGCTAAGAATGCACAGGATAAAATGAGATGGTAAAAATTCTCCTCATAATAGAAAAAACAAACATAGTAATCTATTTTTATTATAATCTTGAATGTCTTACAAGTAAAATGGTAATGATTATTTATGTATAAAGGATGGAATGATAGGGATGATTCTAGTCCCTTGATGTAATAAAACCCAAACTCACTTGATAGTTTAAGATAAAAAATATAAACTCTAATATGTACTTTTTAGTGTTGTAGTATATGGATTTAACCCAAGAATTTTGACTATTGTGGATTTTTTTTTCACAAATTCATATTAAATTTTTATTTTAGATTACAATTGGATATTTATAAGGGATAGTATGGTATATTTTACCCATAAATGCAATAGGAAATGATAAGAGCCTTTAATTTATAGATATGGGTTATGTCCATCACTATTATTCAATGGTTTCTAGCATGTGGGAGGCACACATAAGGTCATGTGGAACTACTACTCAGACCCAGTGGTTTAAGCTTAGGTGTTACAGAATGGTATCATAGCAGAGTTTTATTCTTCACTTTTGATTAACTTGGGACATGGTATAAAGGAGATAGGTTGTGTGGGGCTTGGGTAGGGGAGTTACCATGTACGTTTCCATCTCACATGTAAAGGACCTTCGAGTTACCATTGATGGGATTATTGTTATATTTTTATGAGATTTTGGGTGCATTCATACTTCATGGATAGGTACATAGGATCACACCCCATATATATATGTATATATATTATATGATATATAATAGTACTTTAATTTAATTCCTTTGTTTTTTTAATCTATTCGGGATAGAATTTTATTCATTGATTGAGTTAAATATATGTTTTTATGTTATTGTGATATATTTTTTGGAATTAATTAGTTGAACTTCAGCATGTTGTTGTGTTGTGTGTGTGTGTGTGAATGTGACTAACATCCAGTGTTGACGACCTTTATTTGTGCTTAGTTGGTTATGCCTTAGGTTTTGGGTAGCCGCCTAGTATAAACTTATGTGATCCCATATATTGTTTAGGATCTACCTTGAGCAAATGAATTTGATATTCTAAATTTTTCCTTCTCATCTTATAAAATTACACCTTGAAGATGTAGGAACATACCACTTGGTGTAGAATGAAAAAATGTTCCTATGAGGAGGACATTAGTATTCTACCACTAGTCATGAATGAGAATACTCTCACACCCACCCCAATGGTTTATTAAAAGGGATCACTTTAGCTAATAGGCTTTAATCTACTACCTGTCCATGGATGGGAGTTACCAAGACTATGGTTGACTATGCTTGTTACTTTTAGCTCCAACATACTCAATTTTTTCAGGGCACTAAAGGCCCTAAAAATGCATAGGACTGGATATGGATCATCAAGATGATCTTTGACTTGGTAGAGACCCTGAAAGATAGAAATCGCGATCTTACAACTTTTACGCTTCAGGGAAATTTTGGATTCTGGTGAGACATTATGATTTAGGTTGGAAAATTTGAGGGTCATATATGGGTGACATTCAAATACCTCTTCTTCAAAGAGTTCTTTATAAAAAAATGAATTTGTAGAAATTTTAGGAGTTCATGGAGCTTTATTATTGGATGATTATTGTGTCTTCTTATTTGACACATTTCACATATTGTCTATGCTTCACTACTCACTTAGTTGGGGATGAAGTGTAGAAATCCAGGAACACTGTGATTGGGATTTGACTAGAGTTGAGACACTAGATCTGAAACTTTGACATGAAGACTTATACTCAGGTGATTCTCAAGGCCCTGATGATTGAGAATCATCTAGAATAGGATATAGGTAAAGATATTCTTTTATATTTCATTTTATTTACTAGTGATAATTATGCTAGTGGGAAGATGAAGATAGAAGATTCACATTGGAGTAATAGCAGAAAACTAGAGCTGAGAAGAGGAACTTCAACACCTTCTATGGGGTAGAAGATTCTTAGTTTTTCAACTATGGATAGTGGGTGAATTATCATAATTTATTCCCAAAACCTCAGATCAAGTGTCATCGGTGCATTAGGACTGGGCATTTTTTGTGTTTCTTATCTAAGGCATTATGAACAAGGTCTTGTGGAGGATTAAGTTAGACACAAGAATTGATCCATTGGACATGTTGAGATCCTTATTAGTAGGCTCAGATGATAATGACTCAAGTGAGTCACATATGTCAAGGTTAGGGTTTGGAGATGAGGTGGTCTGAGTTTATTCATTAGATCAAACTCCATAAAATTATAGTGGGGGAATTCTACTATATTAAGTACATTATTGATCACTTATATATTTTGTACTACTTTGTTTGATACTGGTGCTTCAATTCCTTCATATATCCACAATTTTTTTTGTACATGACTTATCGGTCAAGTTTTCTTATGAGTTACTTTCCCTTAATAAATTATTAAAAATGAAAGTGTACTATCTTCAGTGATTCCTAGAGTGTCTTGTAATCGTTACTATTTCTAGATATATATGTTACTTCATGATTCTATAGGTGAAAACTTCTATTTGATTCTTGGAATTAACTGGATGAATATAATCTAAGATCACATCGATTGTTATTAGATATGGGTATCTTTTACATCACCCAATGGAAGAAATTATGTGATGACCAATGAATGAGATTTGGGAGTAGGTAGAGTGGGTCCATTCCAGAGTCATCATAGGAAAATCATGACATATATTTCATGCTTGGATCTTTTAGTAGGATTAGTGGAAGGCCCCTTATATTTTCCTCAAGTTTTGGATATCTATCATAATTTATTCCCAAATAAATTCATAGAACTAAACCTTGATATAGGAAATAATTTTGAGTTAGAAATCATTCGTGGTGTGTAGACCATTTAGATACCCCTTATTGTATAGAATTGAACAAGTGGAAAGAGTTCAACATATATCTCAAGGACTTAGAGAATAAGGGCATTATTAGGATCACTACTTCACCATGGGGTGAACCTATTTTGTTTTCTAAGAATTTAGGTGGTATCCTTCGACTCTTTATACATTACCGGAAGCTAAATTAAGTGATACTGAAGAATATATATACCATTCTCAAAATCTATGATCACTTGGATCAATTTCATAGATCCTAGTTGTAACACCTTGACCCCTCTAAACTAGAGCTGGTGCATTACTTGTTACATTTTCATGGTTAGAAGGAAATAAATCCCAAAGGAACAATCAGTTTAGTAGTCTTTAAGAAACTAGATACATATATTTAACTCAAATTACATTGGAAAAGGTTAAAAAATATAATACATAACAAAAACTAAAAACTGCATCCACAGAAACTCAACAAATGATCTCTTCTTCATAACATGTTAAAGGTAAAAAATGAAAGGGGTGAGCTCAAATTCTCAGTAAGGGTTGAAAATAGCAGAATAATGAATTCAATAATAATTTAATCATAAACAATTTGACATAATAATTATGGCATAGTGAATAAATGAAAAACTCATACCATCAACAAACTGATAATGAAATTGCATCCATAGATTTTGTCATAGTGAAAAACTCATGGATAGTAATAAATGATAATGAATAAAGAGAATTATTATTAATTTTACATCATGTATTTGGAACATGATACCATAATACCATTAAAATGGTTTAGTTTTTTGGGTAGAAACCTGTCTGATTTTTGGAAACAAACTCAAAGGTTTTGTCGCCAACTGATTTGTCTCATGAGACCTGTCGATACATAGAGAGGCTATATAGGGCCCCACCTACCACTGAAATTCCAAATAATTCTTTATAAATAGATTTAATACAAGTACTATAATCCTTATCAATATCCTTATAGGGTAATGAATATGAATTCATCAATATTTCCATATTTAAAATAACTTTCCAAATAAACACCGTATGTAAAAAGGTATACAGCTTAAGACAATACTCATATCCATGAAACCAGAATATGGATATATAATATATTTAAAATTTAAAAATAAAAATGATCTAAAATGGGAATTAGATACACCACATAAGAAATATTAGGTGCACAATACCAAGAGGGTCTTAATGAAATGGAAATTGAGACAAAGACCCTTACCATATTGTAATAAATTGAATCGTATGACCGAAAGTCAATAATCACCAAATTAATCATAAAATACCATGAATATCAATATAATTATGTTATTATATATCAAATGTAAGTACACATATACCACATACAATAAATAAGTGGCGAACAATGGAAATCTCACAAAAATGAAAGTGAGATGAGAAATCCCTTACCTTATGCTCGAGTGTGTTCTTCATTTGTTTTAATGACATAAATAATCAAATTTAGATTAATTAATTAATAATTATATAACCTCATATACATTTAATTTATTTATTATAACCTTATTAGTTTCATTAAGGACCCTTTTTATGGGTTTAAGAGGTTCAATTTTATTGTTTTGGAAGCATTTTCTTCCTTGGTTTTCCGGATCGATTTACCAGTATTCCTGAATGGAAGTTCCTTTGATGTGCGGTTAAACATACAGATTTTTTATTATATCTTATTAATGAAATTTAAGAGATATAAATGATCTTATAATGATTTTGGTTTATATACCATGTTGACGAATCATTAGTTAAAAGTTAATTACAAATGTTAGGATTAACTTGGCGGTTTTGTTCATAATGAACTTGTTTTGTACTATTATTTTAAATTATGAGTGGGTAAGGATTAAAAAAAATTTAATAAGGTAAAATACATATATTATGATCTGTTTCAACCATTAAAAAGGTTTCATGACCAGAATTTAAGATATTTATAGAAATTGATAACCTGTCATCCCTGAATGTGATAATTTAACACACCTTGGACGGTGTTTCTAGAATAAGAGGAGGGAGAAAGAGAGTTGATGATGAAATATTACATTAGCATAACAAAATTCCAGTTCATGTAAGTTACTAAAATTATCATAGAATTTGTATGAGTGTATATGAGGAAAGAAGTGGAAATTAAAGGAACTCAAAATAGAAGAAAATTGAGAAATCTCTCACAAAAAATTCGGCAGCTTAACGGCGCCACTTAAAATTTCATAAAATAGTTTAATGAGATAAAGGGGTTCTCTCATAACTCTTACATAATATGGATATAAATAGTAATATGTAATGACATATACCA
Organism: Viscum album; assembly: GCA_963277665.1. Classification (NCBI taxonomy): domain Eukaryota; kingdom Viridiplantae; phylum Streptophyta; class Magnoliopsida; order Santalales; family Viscaceae; genus Viscum; species Viscum album. Next base: position 1,581,059,272 of record OY728141.1, on the reverse strand, counting down.
ACATAATCCAATTGAAAATAATAGAGAAAACAAAAAATGAAAGTTTTAAGAAAAGAGAAGGGTGGTAGATTCCCTTGCCTTGAAGAGTAATTCTAAAAACATGAAGGTTGGGACCTTGGGGGATTGAGGACAACATGGAAGGATTCATAGTGAGGTAAAACTACCAGATATTCGAGGATTATGAATTTTTAATGAAGGAAAACTAAGTTATGAGTGGGTATTTATTGTAATTAAGAGAGAGTTTTTTATTAATTAAAAGGGACATCTCATTAGTGGTTTTTGCAAAACCGTGGGCTTTCCCATGGTATTTGCACATAGTTTTTTCCACTTGGGACACCTTATGCCTTATTTTACTGTAAACAAGTCGACCAGTCATTTATATTTAATTATTACATCATTATGATGTCATTAAACTATTGAAAACTCAAAACTATATTTTTACTATTTAAAAAAATCAAGTATTTTAGAAAAAAGCCAAAAATTCACCCTAACCATTTTTAGATGTGTAGAATTAAAAAATGAACTCCATTTTTTGAAAATAATTTTCTAAATATTACTAATTTAATTTTTAAATAAAATCATAGTTAATACAAAAAATAACAATTTTAAAGGTATAATTAGTTTTACATCACATTTAAAAATTAATTAAGATCTCATTATCTTCCTACCTTAAGAAAATAAAATATTATCATTATTTACTATTCATGAGGGTTATATTACTATTTATATTACTATTCATACGGGTATGTTACTATTCATCAAAAAAATGAGGTTAGTTTCATCAGACTCTAAATGACTTACTGGTCACAACTCTAGATGAACGATTTTCGAAATTCAAAACATAAAAGTGGAAAATTTGTGTTTAATGGCCAGGTTATGACAACCTCGTAAATAACCAAGTGTTGTTTCAAAGGAACACAGTGCTTTATGAAATATAGGTTATGAATATAATATATTTATGTTAGTCATACCATAAAATGTTCAGGGTGTTATATTATTCCCTCTTTCGGAAATTTCATCCTCAAAATTTTATGTATAAAGCCCACCAAAAAGATGTGGGTGGTTCTTCTTCATAACATCTTCAGGTTCCCATGTTGCTTCTTCGATATTCTGGTTTCTCTAAAGAACCTTTACCAGAAGAGTTTTCTGATTTCTCAATACTTTTTCCCTTGTGTCAAGAATCCCGATAGGCTCTTCAGAGTATGAAAAATCAGGTTCCATATCTATTTTTTCATAGTTGAGTACATGCATTGGGTCTGAAATGTATTTCTTCAACAATGACACATGGAACACATCATGAACTTTGGAGAGACTCGACGACATCACTAAACAGTAAGCTATAGCTCCGATTCTTTCTAGAATTTCAAATGGCCCGATGTACCTAGGGCTTAGTTTCCCTTTCTTACCAAACCATAAGACACCCTTCCATGGAGATACTTTCAGAAAGACATGATCTCTCACTTGGAATTCCAAGTCCGTTCTCTAGTTGTCAGCATAACTCTTCTACCTACTTTGGGATTTTTTAATATTGGCTTGGATTGTCTTCAGCTTTGTCATGGTATCTTTAATGAGTTATGTGCCTATAAGTTTCTTCTCACCAAATTCATCCCAACAAGTTGGATTTCGACATCTCTTTCCATATAATGCTTCATATGGAGCCATTTGAATACTAGAATGGAAACTATTGTTGTAGGAAAATTCCACCAAAGACAAGTATTGATCCCACATACCTTGAAAGTCTAGAGATCATGATCTCAGAATGTCTTCTAGAGTTTGAATAGTCCTTTTAGACTGTCCGTTGGTTTGGGGGTGATAATAAGTACTCATACGAAGCTTAGTATTCAAATATTTCTAGAGACTTTTCCATAATTTTGATGTAAAATGGTGATCAAGATCAGAAATAATTGATAAGGATACACCATGAAGTCTTAAAACTTCATTAATATATAGTCTTGATAAACGTTCAAGTGGTAAATCTTCTCTTATAGTAATAATATCTACTGATTTTGTAAGACAATTAGAAATGACCCATATCTCATAATTCCTTCTTGGATTCTTTGGTAGCCCCATGACAAAGTCCATTGTAATATCATCCCATTTCCACATAGGTAAAGGAAGGGGTTTCATGACTCCTCCAAGATGTTTTCTTCCAGTATTCACCTGTTGACAAACCAAACATCTCGACACATAATCAGAAATCTCCCTCTTCATGTTGTCCCACCAAAAATGTTTCTTTAGATATATGTACATATTTTTCTACTAGGTTGTATAAAGAAATTAGAGATATAAGAATCATCCAACAGTTCCCTCTTTATCTCAGGAATAGCAGGAACACAAAGTCTATTTCCAAATTTCAAAATTTCCACCTTCATATACGAAGTCAATAAATTTACCATCATTTACAGCTTTAATTTTCTTTTGAAACTATTCATCATAAATCTAAGAACTTTTTATCCTTTATAGTAAAGAAGTTTTGGAAACCACTTGAAATATTAGTGATCTATTACCTTCCATGATAATTCCTATATCCATCTTTACTAGATCCATGAACATAGGATCCCTTTCAAATCTCATCTTATTTATAATTACATGGTATTTTATAATCAAAGCATATTCCACCTTATTTGCCTTTCCGTGGTGGTAATTTGTTGAAAAATCATAATCATTGAGTAACTTGAGCCATCTCCTTTGCCTCATGTTGAGTTCTTTTTGTGTAAAATGTATTTCAAACTCTTGTGATATTTTTATATCTCACATTTTTCACCGTAAAGATAATGTCTCCATATTTTCAGAGAAAATATTACAGCTGCTAACTCAATATCATGAGTCGGGTAATTTTTATCGTGGGTCTTAAACTACCTTAATGCATAAGAAATAACTTTATCATTTTGTATAAGGATGAAACCTAGTTCATTCTTTGATGCATCACTATATATCACAAATCCATCATTTTTTATGGAAGAGTCAAAATTGGAGCATTGACCAGTCTTCTATTCAATTATTCAAAGCATTTTCTACATTATTGTTTCCATTCAAACTTAGCCCATTTATTCGTGATCCTAGTTAGTGGGTTAGCCAGTCGGGAAAAATTTTGAATGAAATACCGATAGTAACCTACTAATCCAATAAAACTATATACCTCGTTTATATTTGTTGGCATGGGCCAATCTTGCATTTCCTTTATCTTAGGAGGATAAACTAAGATTCCATCTTTAGAGACAGTATGGGCAAGAAAAGAAACTGATTGAAGCCAAAAATCACACTTTCTAAATTCCCCATATAATTCATTTCTTTTAAGAGGTTTCAGAATAATCCTCAAGTGATTCTCATCGTCTTCATAGATTTTTGAGTATACTAGGATATCATTGATAAATACCACAACAAAGTTATCAAGATATTCCTTAAAAACTATATTCATTAAATCTATGAAAACAGAGGGTGAATTAGTCATCCTAAAAGGCATCATTGTAAACTTGTAATTCCCATACCTAGTTTGAAATTTTGTCTTAGGAATATCTTCGTTTCTCACATGCAACTGATGATATCTAGATCAAAGGTCAATATTTGAAAAATATTTTTCTCCATGAATTTGATCAAATAAATCATCAATTCGTGGTAGAGAATACTTATTCTTTATTGTAATAGTATTGATTTCCTTGTAATCAATGCATAGCCTCATGGATCTATCTTTCTTCTTGACAAAGAGGACAAGGGATCCCCATGGAGAAACACTAGTTCGAATAAATCCTTTTTCACTAAATTACTCCAATTGTTTCTTTAGCTCCACTAATTCCATAGTGGTCATTCTATAGGGATTCTTTGATATGGGTCTTGAACAAGGAATTAAATAAATAAAGAACTCAAATTCCCACTCTGGAGCATGACTAGGTAAATCCTAGGAAAATACATCAATGTATTCTTGCAATATATGCATATCTTTAATTTGAAGATTTCTTTCCTCACCCATAGATGTTGGGTTCTCTTCCTATTCAAGAATTGCATTCATTAGAGCTATTTGGGGGGTGGATCTAGATATGAATCAGATAAATGTAGTTGGGGTTTTTCTTTGTGGTAAGCACCTTTTAATCTTACATGAAAAATGGTGGTTCAAAACACATTGGGTGTAGGGCTGTAGCATTACTGTAGCAGTGGTGGCACTATAGCAATGACAGGTACTATAGCAGTTACAGGTTACTGTAGCGGTGGTAGGGAACTGTAGTAGTGGCGTTACTATGTGGTATTGTAGCATCGGTAATGTAGCAATACTATTCACAGAATGGGCCTTGGGCCAAAAATTTGGGCCTACGGGCCATGTAATGGGATTAATGCCCACTGGGCCTTCAGGCTATGTAATAGGCCTCCCTCTACCCAGTTAAAGAGGTCTTTGCTTTGTTTTAATAATAAAATGAGGCTTTAGCCCCAACCTTTAAAAAAAGATCAAAATCATATGGTGAGGTTTCTGCTTTAAAGATATGGGACTCTACGCCATTTTCAAAAATTGTAACTTCCTTTTTCTTGAAATAAATCTTCGCTTCATATTTTGCAACAAATTCATACTGATAGTTATATCAAATTCATTCATTTGTATGATGATAAGGTTGGAAACTAAAGCAAATTTATGTGTCGGGAGGGGGACTAATTGACATACCATTATTGCAACGATACATCCCTTATGAGTTTTTACTAAAAACTAATTTATTAAATCAAATTGGACATGTATAATTTACTTAGAAAAATGGGAATATATAAATGAATGAAATGATCCAGAATCAAATAAAGTGTTTGATAAGTTTGAGGGAACAATTAAATTACCTACCACCACATCATTAGGAACTTCAACCTCTACAGTTGTAATCTCATAAGCTCTCCCTTGCTCTCTTGGCCATTTTTGAGTCATTTTTACTTGGCGCTTAAGACACTCATTTTTATAATGTCCCATATCTCTACAATTTTAGCATTTAACATCATAAAATTGTTTCTTCCCATTGAATTCATTAGATCAATGACCCTTTTCTCCATACTTATAGTAGACTCTCATTCCTTTCAAGCATTTTTTGAGTTGATTATTTCCACAGTTCTAGCATAATGGTAATTTCATCATTCCCTTATTCTTATTTGATGCTTCACATTTTCCTTGGTTATCAGAGTACCGCTTCTTTTCTTGGTTTCCCACGAACAAACTTGTTTTAGAAAATTCCTTTTCTGTTTTGATGGCACTTGATACAATTTCATCATATAATGAAAATGTTTGAGAAGATAGTGCCCTTCGATGACATGGATTAATACCTTCAAAGAAATTATCAATACTATCTTTCGAGTCTCATACGTAATCTATGGCATACCTGGATAGTCTTGTGAAGGTATCCTCATACTCTGCAACACTGTCTTCTTCCCTTTTCTTTAAGCTAAGGAATTTCCTCTTCATTTCGGTCTGTTTCTCATGAGGTAAATATTATTCAAAGAATATTTCCTTAAAATTACTCCATTCCATATCTTCCATTTCTTCTTTCTTGGTGGAATTCTGGATTAAGGTCCACCATTGATCATTGTCACCCTTGAGACAATATACTCCCATCACTACCTTTTCATTTTCATTGCATCTTAATTCCATAAAATATATTTTCAAGGGACTTGATCCAGTTCTCAACAACCACTGGATTAGTAGTCCCACTAAAATATGGGGGCTTCTTCTCTATGAAATGATCCAACATAGGTGTGTCATGGTTATTCATCACAAACTGAGTAAGTTATATCAATATGTTCATGATATGATCTTCTCCAACATTGATTGTGTTGACTTGATTAGTGGGGATATCCCTACATTGCCTAAGAGTATTCATTCCCCTTCTTCCATTAGGTGACATTTCTAAATAATGACATACACTATATTAGGTTATGAGTCCAAATATAAAAGCACTTAACATAGATTTAAATTCTATACATAACTAATCTCATAAACATGGCTTCTCTGAGGAAATATTTACATTAAAATCCTTCATAATGAATTGTAAAGAAATTGTGAATTATCCTAAGAATATCCCCCAGGAGTGTCTATACCAAGAGTATATCAAGGCATGTTGTCGTGTTCCAGGATACCCCGGATCAAGCATGAAACTCCTTGTGGAAGTTTTCACGCCTAGGTATATCTGTTCCAGAGCCACCTCTACCTGTTTGTATACATATAGGGATGTATTTTCTAGAAAGATCTACATAATCTATTCCTTACCAAAATTACAGGACATTCTTGTGTGTTTTTCCTCAAATATTACCTTAGGGATTTGTTCCATAATCTACATTCTCTAATCAAGTTTTCATGTTTTCTACTAAACTTCATCTGATACCAACTGTAACACCCTGACCCCTCTAGACTGGAATTGGTGTATTACTTATAACATTGGCATGGTTAGAATGAAATAAATCCCAAAGGAACAATCAGTTTAGTAGTCTTGAAAAACTAGATACATAAATTTAACTCGAATTACATTAGAAAAGGTTACAAAATACAATACATAACAAAAACTAAAAATTGCCTCCACAAAAACTCAATAAATGATCTCCTCTTCATAACTCATTGAAGGTAAAAAATGAAAGTGGTGAGCTCAAATTCTCAGTAAGGGTTTTAAATAGCAGAATCAAGAATTCAATAATAAGTTAATCATAAAAAATTTGACATAATCAATATGGCATAGTGAATAAATGAAAAACTCACGTCATTAACAAACTAAGAATGAAACTACATCCATAGATTTTGTCATAGTGAAAAACTCATGGATTGTAAAAAATGATAATGAATAAAAATAATGCTTATTAATTTGAATTCATGTATTTAGAACAAGATACCATAATACAATTAAAATTATTTTTTTATGTGGGTAGAAACCCGTCAGATTTTTGGGAAAAAAACTCGAAGGGTTTGTCGCCAACTGATTTGTCTCATGAGATCTGTCGATTTATCAAGGGGATATAGCTGGCCCCACCCACCACTTAAAGTCCAAATAATTATTTATAAATAGATTTAATACAAGTAATATATGCCTTCTCAATATTTTTATATATTAGAGAATAGGGATTCATCAATATTTCCATAGTTAAAATAACTTTCCAAATAAACACTATATATAAAAAGGTATACCGCTTAAGAAAATACTCATATACATGAAACCAGAATATGTATATATAATATATTTACAATTTAAAATGAAAAAATGATCTCAAACGGGTAGTAGATACACCTCATAAGAAATATTAGGTGCACAATTCCAAGAAGGTCTCAATGAAATGGAAATTGAGACAAAGACCCTTACCATATTGTAATAAATTGAATCGTATAACCAAAATTCAATAATCACCAAATTAATCACAGAATACGATGAATATTAATAGAATAATGTTATTATATATCAAATGGTAGTACACATATACCACATATAATAAATAAGTGGCGAACAATGGAAATATCATAGAAATGAAAGTGAGATGAGAAACCCCTTACCTTATGCTCGAGTGTGTTCTTTGTTTGTTTTAATGACCTGAATAATAAAATTTATCCTAAATAATTAATAATTTAAGAACCTCCTATACATTTAATTTATTTAATATATTCTTGTTAGGTTCATTCATGTCCCTTTTTATGGTTTTAAGAGGTTCAATTTTATTGTTTTGGAAGCATTTTCTTCCATGGTTTTCATGATCGGTTTACTTGTATTCCTGAATGGAAGTTCATTTGATCTATGGTTAAACATACATAATTGTTAATATATCTTATCAATAAAATTTTATAAATATAAATTATCTTATAATTATTTTGGGTTATATACCTTGATGATGAATCATTAGTTAAAAGTTATTTACAAATGTTTTGACTAACTTGGCGGTTTTGTTCATAATGAACTATTTTGTATTATTATTTTATATTATGAGTGTGTAAGGATTATAGAAAATTTAATAAGATAAAATAAATATATTATGATCTGGTTCAAACATTAAAATGGTTTCATGACTAGTCTTGAATATATTAATATAAATTGAGAACTTATTGTCCCTGAATGTGATATTTTAACACATCTCGAACGATGTTTTAGTATAAGAGGGGGAGAAAGAGAGATGATGATAAAATATTCCATTTTCATAATAAAATTAAAGTTAATTTAAGGTAAAATAATTATAATATAATTTTTATGAGTGTATATGAGGAAATAATTATAAAATAAAGGAACTGAAAATAGAAGAAAATTGAGAAATCTCTCACGAAACATTTGGCAGCCTAACAACGTCACTTAAAATTTCATAAAATATTTTGATGAGATAAAGGGATTCTATTGTCAATATTACATAATATGGAAAGAAATGGGAATATGTAATGACATATCCCAACATAATCCAATTGAAAATATTAGAGAAAACAAAAAATGAAAGCTTTAATAAAAGAGAAGGGTGGTAGACTCCCTTACCTTGAAAAGTAATTCCCAAAACGTGAAGGTTGGGACCTTGGGGGACTGAGAAAACCTTGGGATGATTCATAGAGAGGTAAAACTACTAGATATTCTAGGATTATTGATTTGGAATGAAGTAAAATGAAGTTATGAGTGGGTATTTATAGTAATTAAGAGGAAGTTTTTTATTAATTAAAAGAGACACTTCATTAGTGGTTTTTGCAAAACCATGGGCTTTCTCAAGGTATTTGCCCATGTTTTTAGATACTTGGGACACCTCATGTCATATTTTTTTGTACACAAGTCTACTATCCTTTTATATTTAATTATTACATCATTATTATGTCATTAAATTACCAAAACTCAAAACTGTATTTTTACTATTCATGAAAAATTCAAGTATTTTAGAAAAAACCCAAAAATTTACCCTAATCGTTTTTCGATGTGTAGAATTAAAAAATGATCTCCATTTTTAAAAAATAATTTTCGAAATATTATTAATTTAATTTTTAAATAAAATCATAGTTAATTCGAATAATAACAATTTTAAAGGTATAATTAGTTTTATTTCACATTAAAAAATTAATTAAGATCTCATTATCTAATTAACTTAAGAAAATAAAATATTTTCATTATTTACTATTCATAAGGGTCATATTACTATTCATGTTACTATTCATAAGGGTATGTTACTATTAATCAAAAAATCAATTTGGTTCTATCAGACTCCAAATGACTTACTAGTCACAACTCTAGATGACTATTTTTTAAAATTCAAAACATAGAAGTGGAAAATTTATGTTTAATGGATAGGTTATGACTATCTCCTAAATAACCAAGTGTTGTTTCAAAGGAAAACAGTGCTTTATGAAATATAGTCGATGAATAGAATATATTTAAGAGAATCATACCATGAAATGTTTGGGGTTTTATACTAGTGGTTCTCGAGGATTGATCTTTGATTTGGTATCACTTGTTTTGGGCTGGAGAGGATGGAATCCTGAAGGAATTGTTTTAGAAAAAATACGGGCTATATGAGTATATAGTGTTTTCATTTAGACTGAAAAATGTATCAGTAGTCTTCATAGAACTCATGAAAAAAAATTTCTAACCATATCTTGACTCATTAATCATTTTCTTGTTGAGAACATCTTTGTCTACTCATTAATACCAGAGCAGCATACTGGATATATCAAGATGGACTTGATTAAACTTTGAGTACATCATCTTTACACTAAGTTTTTAAAGTGTAAATTTTTTATTCATGAGGTGAAATTTAGACCATGTGGTGTCTGAGACTGGTATATCCATAGACCCAGTGAGATTTGAAGAAATGATTCCCTATATGTATCCCTATAATATGTTCAAGTTTAGAAGCTTTGAAGTTTATTGGGATAATACCATCATTTTATTCAGGACTTCTATTATTTATTATAATCTATAGTTTCACTGATGAAAAAGGGGGTGAAGTTTCATTGTTCGGATCAGTATGAGGAGGTGTTTCTTGATGTAAATTAGAAGTTGAATAAAGCTTTGGTATTGATCCTTCTTGGTCCCTGGATCAGATATTCCATATACTATAATGCATCATGAATTGGTTTGGGATCATTACATATGTATAGGGAATGGGTAGTAGCTTATGGGTAATGTCATATATAACCCCATGAGTAGAATTATCCTACACATAACATGGATTCAGTATTTTAGGTTCATGTTTCAAAGTGATAGTGAAACTACCTCCTTGTCGAGAGTATTGTCCTTTATGTGGACCACAAGAGACTCTGTTATATCATCACACAAAAGGAACACAATTTAAGGTATATGTGTTGGGGTAAAGATGTTCTATGTGACCTGGCCTGAGGTTAAGATGGTCTATGTGGCCTGACCCATGAGGTGAAAATGGGTCATGATGGTCTATCTAATCAAACCTGGTGGCATGATGGTCTATGTGATCTAAACCATGAGAAGATAGTGGGGAATGATAATATACTTAACTTGATCAAAGAGATACAAATAGGGAATAATAGCCCATTTTCCTCTAACTTGAGGATCTAGGTCTTGTATGGATATTGGTCAGCTTCAAGGATGGATCTGACATTTGTGACATTTCCACGACCACTCAAATTTTTTTCTGGTATAGATTCAAAACAAATAATGTTGAGTTTTGTGCCATCTTGATTAGCATATAGACTCTCATTATGGTTTTTTATTTGTGTGAACATTTATTTATTATCATGACTTGCACTATTATTAATGTCCACTTGTGTTAAAGACACATTGGTGATGTCCTACTATGTCTTATTACTCTCACCCTATATCAGTGTCTCGATGCGCAAGAAGAATTCATGTATAGGGATCCAAGAAAGTGAATGGGCCCCATAGAATATGGTTGATACATGGATCACAAATCTAGGAGTAGTACCAGGATTTACTCTAGAAGATTATATAGATTTATTTATTTATTTTCTTGCACTCTATATACTCTGTTTTGTCATTCCACACTAGGAGCCAGTTTATTTTATTTGAATGACATGTGTGCCATTTGATATCATATTATGATTATTTTATTCTTATGCATTTTTACCTTGAGCTGTATTATATTTTATTTATATTATTGATGCAAGGATATTAAACTCAGGGTATAGTTTCTCCATTGATGGTGTTCAGACTATCGATTCTAGTGATATTCCACTTACGTATGATGAGGTGTGCATGAGGTCACATGGCACTCTAACTCAGACCAAATGGTTTGGTTTAGGGTGTTACATAAAATAAAATAAATATAATATGATGGTAAAAATTAATATATATTATATATGATATTTCCCTATAAGTCTAATGAAATTGAATAATCTAATATAATTTTAAAAATAGTTATGAGGATGGAGCTTTAATCCCCTGGACCTAGGGTTTCTGTGTTCATCTCACCTTGATGATGATGAAAACAATGATTCCATTCTCCAAGTCTGCACTTCTTCTTTGTAAGGTGTTATTGTTTTGTTGATCTTGTTAGTCTAAGTCCTAGATAGTGATTTGGTTCCCCTCCATGGACATTGACATTTATGTACACATATCTACTTTATATCTAGAATTTGTGACTATATCTAGTTGGGATTTCTTCAATGAGGTTGGAATTTCATGGAGGCAGTGGTGTGGTCACGACATCAGTTCAAGAGAAGGGAAGAAGTGTCTGTGTCTCTGGATAGTAGCGATGTTTGTGTCTTAGATCGACTGTGGTGGATCATTGCTAGTAGGAAATAGGGATTACAGGGACAGCCCATAGCCTCACGCAACATCATCATCATAGCTTTTTGTGATGATGACAACATGGTGCGGAAAAATGGTGGTGGAATTCATAGAGCCTAGGGTTTTGGGTGGTCATGGACTTGGAATTGGATTGTTCTGGTAGAAATGAATGAATCTTTGATCAGTGGAGGCGTTGTAATCGTGGTGGTGATGGTGGATTATTCTAATGTAAGAGGTAGGAATGGAAGGATACAGTGACATTGGATTGCATCAATTGGCCAATTTTGGGTTCTCAAACCCCATGGGACTTCGGGTATCATTTGTTCTTCAACCCCTAGGCCCTTGGGTCATCTCTAGACCTTTGGGTCACTAGGTCTATAGGCCATTCTGAGTTGTAAGTGACATGACGATACCATAATATTTTTTCGTGCATTTATAAATTAGTACAACATGATGTTCATGTTTTTTTGGGTGGGAGAACTCGAAAGAGGTATGAGTGTGATGAAACCCATCATTCAGACATCTATCTTGAGAAATGGATGGAAACCCAACCTTATGGATATCCAGATTTTTTTTAATTAGATGGTTTAGAGCATCAGGTTAACATTGTAGTGTGATCACAAGCATAATTGGGTGGGCGGATTGAAAGAGTGATGTGTTTTCTAGCACTCATCATCTGGTCCTCTCCCATGCTACAATGTGAGATGGAGTGGTTCCCTACCATGTTGTGTCGAACCAGCATAACACAACTTTTGAAAGGGGTGACGCAGTATCCTTGACTGACAAAATTGGTACAATAGCTCCGGTAGGGGGTTGATGATATGTCTGACTGGTGCTTGGAATGATACTTTCTACCCCTTGGGCCTTTAGTTCATTCCTTTTATAAGAGGTGTTTTCTAGACCAATGGGTCACTAGGTCCATAGAACCATGTTAGGGTCTTCAGGTCATGTATCTCTAAGGCCTACGTGCCTCTAGTCCCACGAGCCATGTATTGGGTTCCCCCTTAACCCAATTCAAAAGGTGGTTTATTTTATTTTAATAAAATAATTCATTCCCCTCAACTTATTTAAAAAAATAATAATCAAACTTTTTTCATTGAAATTAATCCTTGTAATTTCTTAAAATGAAATTTTTACTCATTGAACTTGAAATATATTAAAAAATTGTTATAATTGACTCAAAAATAATCCTTATAAATATCAAATAAGTTATTAATGTAATTAAATTTATAAATTTTCAAGGTTTTAAATCTATAGGTTCATGTACCTAAAATCTCAATAATAAATGAAATAATTAAAATTCAACCCCAAAAATTCAATTAATATTTATTTATATATTATTATTTTGATATAAATAGGTCAAATTAGGCCTATCATGGTCTTTTAAAATGGATACATAACCCCCAAAGGGTTATGCTAGTAATAGATTTTTCTGTTGACTTTGTGTAGGTTGGAGATTTGATTCTCATTGGTAATCACAATACCATAATTACATCATATATTAATTTAGATTCTCTGATATATGGAAATTGTTGAGCTGTGTAGTAGGGTTGGTGTAATAATGCTGAACCTACACTCCTATATCTAGTTCTAAAAACATAATATAAATATATATTATAAAATATTTAACTAAAAATATACAGATAGAGTATCTTTTCAGTTTAGGATTTTTGAGGATTAGGAAAACCTTAATACTTTTTAAAGTTTCATAAAAAGTAATAAATCATTTATCTAGATTTACTCGAGCTAGATCCTTTATCAGAACCAAATACCATCGATCTTATACTCATTACTAATCTTGTAAAAAACCTTTTAAAATTTATTGTGAGAACAAAATTTCTCAATAAGGGGTTTTAAAACTAGAGGTGAAATCCTTTCGCATATTATAAAGATATCTTCAAATAAAAAAATTATTTATAAAATAAAAAACATTTGATAAATAAATTAATTTTCCCTAAATAATAACCTTTTTAATAAACTCATATTATTCCTTGAAAATTTTAAGACTTTAAAATTTTTCTTCAAAGTAATATTTTTATAGAATATAATGATACGTGGAAAATTTTAAGAAAGCCATGTGTCCATTAGGAGTATTGAAATCTAAACATCACTTTGGATCACTATCCCCCTGATTTAATGGGTTAAATCCTTATTCCTCGTCATTATAACCAATATCTAAGTTCCAAAAGTTTAAAAGAAAAAAATTTTAAAGCTTAAATTTCTAATTATTAATCCATTAAAAATAACCTTTCAAACTCTGTATATATGTAATTTATTTACAATAAATTAATTAATTAAATATCTAATAAACTTTTCCAAAGTTACCTTTAACGGAGAAATCAATACTTTCATAAAGATTATAGATAATTTAAACATCCATAGGAAAGTCTTAGAAATAGTTCGTAGAAATTAAAAAAATATTTTCATAACATATATTAAATTCTGATGATAAATATCGTGCAAGGTCATACCTATAATCATGACTGACATTTATTGAAATATAAGAATATTTTATACATAAAATAATAAACTATATCACTTTAAAATCAACACTAAATTTAGAAAACAAAATTCCCTTTTTAATATCTTTCATAATTTTAAAATGTGAATTTTTAGATAAAATTGAATTAAAATCCTTCAAAATATATTATTCTAAAAAGAGAAGTAAATAAAAAAATATCCCTTACTTAGTATTTTTAAAACCATAAAATTTAGAAATAAATTTCCCTTATAGTATGGGTATTAGAAAAATTAAATATTAGTTTAAAAAACAAATTTCCCTTAAATGAAAATGGGTTCTAAATAAATATAAATTTAAATAAAATCATTTTATGAGATTACCTTATGACTTGCATTGTTGACAAAATCTAAGGTAAGATTAGGAAGTTATATTTTCCACTTTTCAATTCTTGGAAACAAAAGGATGTAATGAGTAATGGGTAAAGAGAGAACCTGGGTTGGGGTTTGGGGTTTTTCAAGGAGCGAAGAGAAATCCATAGACGTTATATAGCAGTTTGAACACTGAAATTTATTTTCATATTTCTAAATTTCCTCACATGGTCATTCTAAAAATCACCCAATTCCCAACTAAATTGATATCCACTATATGTATTAGGCATTGAGATATTGATATGATTCAAGTAAAATCATAAGAAAATTTATCTATTTTGGAAATGGAAGATTGAATATATGCATAAGATTCATATTTATACATAAAACTTATCTTGATGAATATTGGGTATAAATATTGAATCAACTAAAATTATTCACATCACCATTATATTCATATACCTATGAAGAAGTTTTTGCGAGTGACTCCCACTACTCACTTTGTTTTCCTTACTCATTTGTTTAAGGTCACATATACTGATGGAGAATAATATATATATATATATATATATATATATTCATTATTCCAATTAGTTAAACCCTGAAGAGGAATCCAACAAATATGGGAAATCTAAAATGATCCACAATTGATCTTATGTGATAAATCGACTACTTAAATATAGAATATATAATTATTTATGATGAACCTACAAACTCCTATCAAAGAATGATAGATAGTAAATTTCTATTTTTATATATATATCCCAGATATATGGATTTTCAAATTTTGTGACAATGGATTTTATCTTATGATAAAACCAAAGGCAATGTTGCTATCTATGATGATAGAATCATACATCATCAAATATTTCTACTCTTGATGGTAACCTTGTGGAAGTTAAGTCCAAATGAGAAAATTGGGGTCCCAAGATTTTTCATCTAACCTTTTTAATGTGTCGTGTGGTTTGTATAATGGATGGAGAAGGTGGAAATGAATTGGTTCATCTAAAGTTTATCATGTATGGTTGAGGATGAATCCTAAATCAGAGGAGGAAGAAAAATAAGACATTGGGGTGGATAGGTTGCACATGAGTTTGAAGATGATGCTTGAGAATATCGGGCGTCTGACATCAATTTGATCAAATGACCCATGTTATTTTGTGGATGCTTCTAAGAAGAGCTACAGTTTTCACATACTATGTTCCCACATTAGAGATTCATCTAGTAGAGTGGTCCCTTATATTATTTTACATTCAACACCATCTCAATGTGAATATCCCAAGGTCCATTCCTAGAACCACACTTCACCCACCACCTAAACTCCATTATGTTGACCCACAAGGTTGTTTTCCACCCCCATGTGCACACCTTTGCATGTATGTGCACCATCATGTGCACACTTACCTGCCTACACAAGTGCTTACCCATGCCACCATGAGAGATCTCGGGATAACTCCCCCCTATGTTTTAGATTTATCCCATAATAGGGTAAATCAACTGGCCCTTGGATTGTGGGGCTATCCAATTTTTTAAACTAAGTGAATTTTAAATTTCTAAAAATAACAACAAACTAAATTTCATGATTATTTCATATATAAAACATTTTTATTTCAAAAATAAATTTATTTTAATCTTTTTATTAATGTATTATTTTTAACCTATTACCAAATTATTTATATTATTGAAACTTTACATTAGTTATGTGTTACTATTTATCACTAAGGAGTTATAAAATCATAAATAATATAATTTTCACATTAAATTTATTGGGTGATAACTAAAATAACATTTTAACTAATTCTTTTATAAACATTTTAAAATTGAATCATATATTATTACCCTTTCAAAATATTTCAACGACTATCTAAAAATGGTCATATCCCTATTCCTTAAATACACCCTTAATGTATATTTGTTTTAATAATCTAAAATATATGAATTCTAGTATTTCACACTCAAAAGGATGGTTCTTGTATTCTCATTATTCTACATTCTTACTCTCATCATCTTTTGTGGATTCATCCTTATGTATGATCCAAACAAAGTGGGTTATGATTTTGGTTTTATCATGTTTAATTTATTTTGTTTTTTATTACTTATGATCATTGTAAATTAAATATTTTTGGATTATTAGTTTGTAGAAGGCTTATAAAAGGATGTTCTTGTGTCAAAATTTAGTGTATTGTTTTCAATAAAATGTACTTCGTCTTGTTTAAGTTTTAGAAGCCTTGTTTATTTATAGAATTTATTTAAAATAAAAAAATACATTAAAATTCTAGGATGTTACATTCTACCCCCTTAAAAGAATTGTTACCTCAAAATTATTTTATTTATAAGTAAACCCTAAATATTGCTTCCAAATCTTAATTCTTGACGTTTTCCATCCTAAAAAATAACTTCATTACTTTCACTGAGCACTAAAATTATATTTAAAAATTTTATATAAACAACTCATACCTTTATCAAAGACTTAAATTTCCATGTTGGTGGCTCCCATAACATGAAAGGGTAAAGAGTGGCAATGGTACTTTATGATAATTTCAAAATATACAATTTCTCTTATCCAAATACAACTTGTGTTGTTTGGATTAAATTTATATAAACATTGGTAACACTTGAAAGGTTACTATTGTTAATATATAACTTCAAAACATTTTTTGGAACTTAATATTTATAAAATAGTTTACAGTTTTGTCTTCAAAAGTCTCAAAATAATCTTTGATATTCCCAAAAAGATTGAAATTTAAAATTTGATACATAGAGGATATGTGAAGGTCTCCCTCTTCCACAGATTCTATAAAATCACCAAGTGTTTCATATGTTTTAGTTTAAGTATAGATTTTTAAAATAACCTCATAGTATTTTCTATGCCTATCATGGTGAGGGAGTCGAGAGTGAAATATTTTCCAATATACAATCCTTGACCCATGAAAAAATATGGGCATAGTAGAGGTATTAAATGCCTTATAGAGTTATATTAAAGTAATTTGGATGTTATAAAATGTTTTAAAGTCATATGATCATGAATTTAGAATATTTTTTTGGAAGCAGATAATCTGAAAGGGATAGAGGTGTCATCCATGATCTTCCTCATTTCATCTTGAGGCTGATCCTCAAACATAAAAGGTTTCATAATAGGGAATTTACTAAAAAAAATATACTTAGATTATTATACTTTCATTAACCAAAACATCCTAATTTTAAGAGTTATATAAACCTTTTATCTAATACCAATAGTAATAGCCTCAAAGCCACACTCTCATAACTGGTGCTAAAAACATATTATGCATAAATATATAACAAAATATTTAATTTAAAATATACAAACTGAGGATCATTTCAGTTTATACCTTTCAAGGATTAGGAAAAACATGATATATATCAGCGTTTTATAAAAAGTTATAAAAACATTTATCCTACTTTACTCAATATATATCCTTAATCAAAAACCAAATATCATTGATCTTCTACTCGTTACTAATACTATAAACAAAAAAAAATTAAAACATAGGTTGAACAAAAAATTTACCAATGAGGGGTTTTAAAACTAGATGTAAAATACTTTAACATGTTATAAATATACCTTCAAATAAAGAAAAATTCTTTTATATCAAACATAAAACATTTTATAAATAAATAACTTTTCCATAAATTAAAATTTAGAGTTTTTATCAAAATCCATAACCAAAAATTCTTTTCAAGACATTAAAATATATTTTTTATAATCCATTTAAAATTAATGCACAATAACCTTTGTAATAATCTCATGTTTTTCCTTTAAAACATCAAGACTTCAAAACATTACATGAAAATAATATCTTTTTTATAGAATATAATGTTACTTAAAAATCCTAAAGAAAACCATGTGGACACTAGGAGTATTAACATGTAAACATCACATAGGACGATGTTTCCCAAAACCATCATTAATTATCTTAGGGAAGTAAAAATTAATATTTTTTGTCAATGGACAACATTAACTATTAGAATGTAGAATAGTGGTAAGATAGGGTCAATACCACAAGGAAAATGATAATAAGATTTCAATAGTTTTGATTTTTGTCATGATTTTTTAACAAAAATTAAAATAACTAAACTACTTTGAGTGTTTTGTTTGGACTATATCAAAAATAATGAAAGAGGATGAAAATAATAGATTTTATGTCTAGTGTGGTTTTTCATAAATTGACATCAAATCCATTAGTAATGATAATTCTTGGGGTTACTAGTGTTGCTTCTCATCCTCAATTAGAACTATCTAAATCATTCTGATCCTCTCTCAAGGTTACCTATAACCAATTTAGATACATGATGTTTATTATTTAAATGGAAGGTGAAGTTAAGTTCATCTCTCTCTCTAACTCCCCTTTACAACATTAAGGTTTTTCCACTGAATTCCATCACTCTCGCTATAAAATTAGAGGATATGATTTGATTGAAGTCAAAGTGATACTGATTAAAAGATGATATCAAAGGTTTTGATACTCATCCTTTATCAACTCACCCTTCCCTTTAATAATTAATTATTAATGGATAATATCTAAATTTAAATAAATCACATGAATTTTAGGGAAAGGAATAGAAATTTAGATCTAAAAAAAGTTCTATGAAAACATACGCTTATTAATCTCGCACCAACATATGAATTCAACGTTACATAATGAAAAAAAAGAGAAAATTAAAGGCCTAATTATAAATCATCATGGTTGATGATCAACCTTCTCCTCCACTCTTGATTCATATTCTAGATAGAGATCTACCACTTTACTCCTATGCTAGTATCCTAAATACCAATGGAACCTTCTTCCGTTCTATCAAAGTCTCAGTTCTGGTCCCTCAAGGTATAGATCTCCATTTTTCATAGTAGTAGTAATCATCTATTTATAGGTAGCATCCCCTCAATAATAATATTTATTCTTTGTTTTAAAACTTAAATTCACTCATGTGTTTTCCTTTCAATTAATTTTTCTTCTTTCTTTCTCTCTCTTGTGTTTTGATTTTTTGGTCGAATCTTATACTATCAAAAATCATTGAAGGATTATTTTTTTTTGAATATGATAGACCCCTCTTAATATTCTCATATTTTATTGAATGTTTCCTACTCCTCCTTGTTATGGGTAATTTTTAGAAATCCCTCATAAGTAGGAAGGGTCTCTACGTATGTCCTATTAAAAATCCCAGAATCTTATCCTGTGGAATGTATACCCCATGGATAACCCAAAAACATTCGGTATTTGAAAGTTAATAATAAAAAAACACTATAGAATGGGGTTTCCCCTATAGAATATCTTTATTAAACTATGCATGGTCATTTATGACCTATGGAGTAGCCTAAAACCCATGATCATAAACTCTCTTTCTCTCCAAACCTCACTACTAACATTTTAGGTACCTTTATGATGTAGGAGAAACCCTATGGATTAGACTCGTTCACTTCTATTGGTTTTCATGGATTCATCATATTCATTTGTCCATATCGCAGTCATAGTCTTCCCCAAAACCCTTGATTATTCCATTATTAAACCCTCAATGATGGAGCTGGAGGCCTATGTCATGGCCTTACTCTTCTATTTTCAGCCTATAAAGAACCACAACACAGTAGTTTGGATGAATTCCCAACCTTATTCTCTAAAATTGGGCCAACAGTTGGCATGGTCCAGCCTCACGTACTATGGAACATCATCTTTCCCCTCATAAAATACTTTCCACTACCAATATTTACACCCGAATAACACAGTGGGAATAACACGATGCATGGAAATTTTATATGGTGATCCCATGACATAGTGGTGGTGAAAACAGCTTAGGGATTTTCTTCAAGTAATCTAGCCTTCACAGTGGTCTAATAGAGATTTCTTTGGAATTAATGGGAATTGTTTTTCTTCTATTAAGTCTACAAGGTAGTCATCTTAAACTCTAGAGGTGATACATGGTGATTCTAGGCCTTATTTGTGGTTCTTCTCTTGAGTTTGAGCTTTTTGGGAATCATCCATGGTGGTTATTAGAGAGATTATTGGTGTTCTAATGATATAGAGTGGTGGATGTGGCATCGAGGGTGTGTTTTATGAGGAAAACACGTGAGAGACTTAGGATGATGGATTTTTTGTTAGTAATGAACAATGCCTATATAATTATTATTCCACATCATAGTTCCAATTAGCTGGACTCTCCCATATATTTGTTATGCCACTATTAGAGTAGAAGCCTATTGTGGTGATGGGATCCTACTATAACATCCCTTGTTTTGAAATGGGTTTTTTCAAATTAATTTGTGTTTTATGTTTGGTGGATAGGATAACTTGAAAACGGAGTTTCATAATGAAATTTTGAGAGTTAGAACACTGAAAAAAATTGGACATGGTTTAAGGTCATAGAGGTGTCTTGGAAGCCCAGATGAGTTTCAAGAGCATCATGCTTTGGAATCCAAGTTTTTAGAAACACAAGGGGAGGCACGTGGTTAGTGCTAACCGTGAACCTCAACTATGAAACCATATAGGGGTGTTATACAGTTTATAAAACTATTCACCTGCAGATGCATAGTCATGTGAATTCACTTAAATAAATTTCAAAGGATAAACACACAACTTACACATGATTTTTCAAACTATGTGTCTCGCTATGCAAGAGGGTGTCACTTAGGACAGTATCACTGCATAGTTGGTTCTTGGTTATCCAAACCTTGTGACTCATTAAAGGTCTAGAAATTAATCTTTTTCCCCTCCAGATCTTAACCCTTTTCCCCTTAATATTTCTCCACTTCTCCCATGCATATCAGGCCACTTGAGCTCTCCTATCCTTCCTCCTTTGTCTTTGAGTTATCTCCCCTTTTTGAGCATGGAATTGACCATCTATCATCTCATTGGACCAATCTCAGTTATATGATTCCTCTTACTTCTTATCTTTCTTTCTCTCGTCACCTTTGACATTATCTCTATGTGGGATAATATTCCATATTTTCGTGTTGTTTATCTATTTATTCATTTTCTCTTATTACAGCTCAAATAAAATCCCAATAATGTATGAGTGAATCATACTTAGTATGAGGTAGGTGGTTTAGATGTTTTTCCACTAAAGTTTCGTATTTTATAAAATGAAATGTTTTTTCACATGCCAGACCATCTACACGTTTCTTCTCAAATGTGAATTACCTTAAATTAAATACTTATATCACAACCTTGATGTCCCTTATACCCCTTCAATGTTTGGAGGTTGATTAAATCAACCTGAACCACCTCTTAATGTGAGTTTTATTACATGATAATGATTATTTTCCTTGACTTGTAATTAAACAACCCCTTAGGTGTGTTTCTTAAATGACTTATCACATTTATAAATTCCTATATGACCAAACCACTTCTTCATGTGAGTTTTCCTTTTCAATTGATTTGAAAAAAAATAGGTTGAATTGAATTGTAATTTTTTTATGAAATGTATCATGATGATTTTCATTATGGCATGGGTGTTTCACATGTCCTTCTTATTTATTTATAAATGTAATGGTTTAATCACATGGTTTGAATTGATAATGGAATGGAATGTGTTTTATCCTTGATTTATATTATGGAATGGGTGCTCTCCTGGCCTGTATTTAAATATTAAATATGACACGCAAATGAAAGTCCAATATGTCTTAAGAGATACCAAGTTTTTTATTTAAGAAATGCCTCGATTATGGGCTCATAGGGAAAGGGGAATTACATTATTTTGTATTATTAATGAGATACTTTGGTTAGGGTTGATAGAAAAGATGTTTCACACGCCCTTGGTCTAGGATGTTGGATATGGTGTTTTATATCATTTTTGGTTGTTGTACATGATGTTTCATGACCCTTGATTAGGATTTTAGACATGACACTTCACACAATTGATTAGGATTGTTGCTTATAGTGCTTTTTATCCTCTATTTAGATGACTAGTCTTATGCCCCTTTATTAGATGTGATTCCCTTATTGTATTATTATTATGTGGATTACATGGTCTTACTCCTCGGGTCCACGATAGTGAATATATATATTTTCATATATATATATATATGTGTGTGTGTGTGTGTGTGTGTGTTTGATGAAACATGTTCAAATACATTTCGTCTTAGGTTAAAAAAGTTATGGTCATCCATGTGTCTTTTGAGGATACTGAGCCTAGATTGATTTCATTTATTTATTATTTAATTCTTTTTTATTATACCTACACACTAATTATTTTATACTCATAGATTTTATTTCATTAGACACCATTCATGGTGGCCTACTAAGTTTATCTCACACCCTATTTCGTTCATCATTTGGTACCCAGATAGACATCATGATTCTACGTTAACAACTGGATTGTGCTTTGTGTTGTTTTCATTTATGGACTAGGACTGGACATGGGGGATTGAGAGTAAAGACTGGGAATATAATCAGGCTACCTTTCAGAGTTGATTATTTTATTTATTTATTCCCTTTTTCAATTTATTCATATTGTACATACTATATGCTTTGTGTTAACTATTTTTATTGTGAATCAGCATGTTCATGTATGGTTGGATATTTATTTGGAACTTTCTGGGTTACATGATATCATTATCTGTTAGAGATTTATCATTTATCTTGCACTACTTATATTATTCCTTTATTTATCTAATGTTTTATTACTATTTAAAAGGGTATAGTCTTTCCATTGTACCATCTTTAAACCCTCACTACTAGTTGGAAGTCTCTGGTGTATGGGGAGGTGTTCTTGAGGACATGTCACTGACTGGTCTAGTTACTGTTTATATATTGAGTCAAGTCAATACATTACAAAGTGGTGTCAAAGCCTCTTGTTCCCTAGTCTTACTATTTTAGGCCAGTAAATATAAGACTAGGAATGTTTCAAAACATTGTAAATAGCTCATGTTTAGGAATAGACAACCCATGCTTGAGTTAAATATCAAGTTTTCATGGATGAGACTATTGTTCATGATGATCGTTATTATAGTTGATTATTATTTCTCCTTGAGTGATTGATGTACTTTTTTGCTAGTTTCTAATTTATGAGATTTACCTCATAGCCCGATATGGAAAGATAATGGGTGTGTTCTTGCATCAACATATGTAGGTAGAGATTCACATGCCATGCATATGTCATTCCTTTTAGATTACATTTCTTGAAAACCTAATATTTTTTTGACATTCATTGGATAATTATTAAGCATGATTATATGTATACCATGATGTGTGATTATATTTATGATATATTTTTGGTAAAATATAGTTTCTACATCAACCTAAATGGTGTTTTCCCATATAGATTTATGGTGGAATTTTATTTGACTAATCTATTGTGACATGTTTGATCAATGGACTATTGGTTACATGGAAAGAAACATTAGTGATTGTGATTAAATGGGTTCCAATTCACAATTTATAAAGTGTATGGGCATTTAGAAATTGTGAATGGTACCCCATATAATCAAACCATCATAGATGTACTTGAAATATTATGATACCAAACATAAAAACCTGGTTGTAGTTACATAGATTCCAATTGTAACTTATAAAGGCAAGTAACTTTATAACATGGGAATGATAGTGCATCTAAATGAACCATGATATAATTATAAATTTTGAATATTAATTCTCATGTAATTTTTTTTGTTAAATGAAGGTGTAAATTAAAACTTATAAAGGCTTATGCCTCTAGGTCTAACTAAATTTCCTTATGCTATATAGATCCATCTAAATAAAGTGCTTAGTATAGTTTACCTTTATAACTAGTACTTGATATCCCATACATATAATCTAATTTAAATGTTGTAATAAATGATCATTAATTAAACTTAAAAAAAATGAAACCATTCATAGGTTTTATATCATAAAACCTCATGTAATGGTTAGATTTATATTTTCCTTGAGATATTCCTTAAATGAGAATGTGATCATTCCTTGTAGATCATAATTAGATTATTTTTTTATAGTTACTTGAACTTAATGGTTATGCGGTAGATCCTGGTGACATTTTTGAGATGAAGATAGTTTAAAATTTGACTCCTTCTGTTAAAATTAGGTGTTAGTCATTGTGTTGGTGCCCTTGGAAATAACAAACCAGTATAATTATAATTCAAGTTCCAAGAAAAGCTAAATTCTATCTAGAATACCATTTGAGTTATGTAGGACTCAATATTAATGAAACAAGACCCTAGGTAGATGGGTGGTTTCTTGGTGAGTTGAACCACTAAGAGGTATTACCGTATGTGGATACCTAGTGAATGTCAGCTATTTATCCAATTTCATTGGTGATGTGACTCTCTAATGAGCACTCTACTATGAGGATTTTTTTTAGGGATCAAGTTTTGGTAGGTTGGTGACTGATATATTTTGACCCTCATGGGACAATAATTTCTTTACCTGATTCAGTTTTATCTCTTTTAGGGTGAGTTTATAGGTGTGTTAGATTCTGTGTGATAGAGGCCCCTAGGTGGATATGGTTCTCATGTGGGAGACCTTAGTGATTGGTGGATGGACCTAGAATCTCTTAATATTGATACAGAATTTCATGAGATGACCCTTGGTTTGATCAAGGGAAACCTATGAGAGTAGTTGGACAAGGGGTTACAGAATCATTAAAGGAAATGATCTTGGTTTTATGCTTGTTTTGAGACCAATACATGGTGGGTTTTCAAGTTTTGCGATATAGGCATGATTATACATTCAGTCTTCAAGAAATCACAAAGTGTGTTTGTGTGTCGAGACTAGACTAGATGGGCAGAATTTTTTAGGATCTTGTCCTTATTCCCTGGTAGTTTCGGTTGTAGCTTTAATTTATAAAATGATATCATGAGGTGGGTGTTTGTTTGATAAATTATGGTGGAGGTGAGGTGACCAATTTTGAAGAGGATCTAAAAGGGAGCTCCTGGCGTGTTATAGTACTAACATACCATGTAGCATGGTCATCTTAGACTTGATGATGAATGGTTCACAGGAGTGTGATTCAGATGGTATGACCATGTAT
The DNA here is from genome assembly GCA_963277665.1 of Viscum album. Lineage (NCBI taxonomy): Eukaryota > Viridiplantae > Streptophyta > Magnoliopsida > Santalales > Viscaceae > Viscum > Viscum album. The sequence goes on along the minus strand of OY728141.1, from coordinate 1,581,033,794 downwards.
TACGGGATGTACACCCTTTTCATGGAAAATTTTGTACACGTTGGTCATGCATGGTAATTGGTTTTATGTGGTACTATTTAAATTGTTACCCACTGAGTGATCGGGTGTAAGCTGGTGACTAATGGTTTCAAGATCGTTATGCTTACAAGCATGGAGACCAAGATCATTGGGTAAAGTTTGAGTAAGTACCCATGATGAGGGCTAACATGAAAATAAATAGGGTTTTTTGAGATGGTTGACCCATGGTTAGACCTGGACACACATTTTCAGGAGACATGGTGTTAGGAGTGGGTTAAAGGCAAGTATAGCTTGTTTGATATGAGTGTGTCTCAGGAGGAGTAATACATTTATATCGATAGAATCTTAGTTTACTCCTGGTTGAGAGATGATCATGCCCAATAAATTGTAATTTTCCTATGTATGCTCAAATAGCGTCAACTATATGTCAAGATACCTATCGAAATGACTCTTTTGGTTCGATAACATAACCCCTTGAAAGTTTTACTCAATGAGAATTTTAAGGTAATCTATATAGTGGGGAGTTAACTTGTGGATGTTTGAGGTAAGTGACCCTCATTTTAGTTTAAATTTAGTGTTTTCCATGGAAAACATTGTCGGGAAGTGGGAACATGTGATGGATGATGTTTACATTACCACTCGAGGGGGGGGGGGGTGAGCAGTCTCTTTTCCATGTTAGTAATTATTCCTAGGGAGTGAAGGGGAATGGGTTTTGTTTATTATGATTTTTTTATTAATGTGATGACATGGATTCTTCTAATGTGGGGATTAGGTGATTGGTTATTGGTGCATGATTCTCACAATAGAAGGGTTGGGGTCTAGAGAGCAATCATATTTTGGTTATTTGGATCTCAAATATCATTTAATAAATGGAACAATGTACGCTTGTTTTCTTAGAAATTTATAGGTACATGATCAGATATGGAATTGGGTGGAGTAAGAGTGTGGGAGTTAGGCCTGGGGTAGCTTGTGATGATCCATGGGTGTTGGGTCAGATATATACCATTTCTCATTCTCTGACATGACAATGGTTTCGAACAGAGGATGGTTCAACCTAAAGATGTCACTGGAATCCGGTTATAGGCTTCAATGAGTTTGCTCAGAATGGTCTTTGTATTCCTTGGAATGAAGACAACATGATCTTTTTTTAATTACACATTGTCTATTAAGGATGAGTGCTTCTCTAAAGTATTCATATATAGGTTGTTCTATTTTAGTTTCTATAAATAGTGGTATAAGGTTGGTGAGGAACCACATCGGTCACACCATTGGTATGATATAGATGCAATCCAGAGGGTCAGTTGAGGAATTTTCAAGGAAAATTAGGCACAAATATAATAAATTCGGTTGATTATAATTCAATAATATAGTTTAAATTTTTAAATTTACCATGAGTGTCATTGGTACTCTAAGGACATGCTTATGTAGGCAATTCTGATGGTGGGAGAACCAGGACTTGGAATTTGATGTGGGAAATCTAGAACCTATGGTGGGAAGTACCATAGACTGGTTTATGAAAAATATTACAAATTGACCATGTCTTGGTTTATACGGGATCTGATAACCTTTGTCTTGATGTTTTGGAAGTGATTACTAGTGTTGGGTCGAGTTTTGGGTGGCTTAAGTACCGTGTTCTTAAAGTAACCTTTAAAGGCGTGTTGGGAGTTAGAAATGAAATGTGATCATTTGAACGAAACTTCATAACATATGTAGGTAAAGTAATGTTTTTTTATCCCCAAAACTTCTTAGAGATGAGAATTTCTAAGGTTGGGAGGTTGTAACATTCTGTGTTTTTAATCGGGTTATTTTTTTTAAATGAATTTGAGTTGTGTTTTTGGTGGATGATACAACTTGTAAACTGAGTTTCAGAATTAAATTTCAAGATTTGGGACACTTAAAATTGTTGTTTTATAAGGGTATTAAGTCCTTAAAGGTGTCTCCAAATCTTGGATGATTTTCAGGAGCATCAGTATTTGAAATCCCAGTTTTTGTAAAGGTAAGGGAGGTGCACACTTAGTGTATGGTTAGTGCTAACTGTGCAGCCCAATAGGGGTGTCACATAGTTTATAAAACCATGCACATAAGGAAGAATGACCATGTGAATATTATTCAATAAATTACTTAGGATAAACACATGGTTTTTCAAATCGTGTGCCTAGTCATGTGATGGGGTGACCCTTTGGATAGTGGCATTGCACGGTTGGCACACTAAATCATGAGGCCAACCCATGTAGCTCATTAAAGGGATAGAAATTAATCTTTTACCCCTCCATACTATAACCATTATTCACCCTTTATTTTTCCTCTTCTCACACATAAAATAGTATTCTCTATCTCCCCTCAGCTTCATCCTAAATCTTTGAGTGATTTTCCTCATTTGAGCTCAAAATCGACCACTGTTCATCTCGTTAGATCACAATCAATTAGTATATAATTCCTCTTCCTTATTATCTATATTTATCTTTTTTTTATTTGGTGTTATCTCCATGACATATAATATGACCTATTTTTAGGGTTTTAGTCTATTTCTTCATTTTCTATCATTTCAGCTCAAATCAAATCCAGAGAATGATGGGTGAATCTTCCATAGAATAAGGTAGGTGTTCTGCAGGTTTTTCATATAAAGTTTCATTGTTTATAAAATGTTTCATTATGATACATGATATACCCTTTGTAAATTGCTTCAAAATTTTGAATTAAGTTAAATTAAATCCTTATATCACAACCTTGATGTTCTTTGGACCCCTTGAATGGTTGGAGGTCAATTACCTCAACCGAAACCACCTCTAAAGGTGAGTTTGATTACATGATAATGTTTACTATCCTTTACATGTAATTAAACCACCCTTTAGGTGTGTTCTATAAATGAATTATTACAATTATAAAATACTATATGACTAAACCACCTTATAATTTATTTTTTTATTTTCAATTGGGTTAAAATCAAATAAACTTAATTAAATTTGAATTTTTTGATGAATTGTATCATGATGATCTTTGTTGAAGAATGGTTGCTTCACATGGAATTCTTATTTTTTTTAAATCAAATGGTCTAATCACATGGTTTGAATTGATAATGGCATAGATTTTTTTCTTTTTCTTTGATTTATATTATAGAATGTATGTTCTAATGGAATGTATTTAAATATTAAATGCAACGCGTAAATGAAATTACACTATGTCTTGAGTGGTACTAGGTTCCTCCTTATATAAAACCTCAATTACGGGCTCATAGGGAAAGTGGGATTACTTTATTCTCTATTACTACTAAGAGACCTTGTTTAGGGTCTTTGGATAAGATGCTTCACATCCCCTTGGTCTTGGATGTTGGACATGACATTCCACATCATTTGGGGTTGTTGGACATGACGTTTCACACCCCTTTATTAGGATGTTGGACAAGACACTTCACATCATTGTTTAGGATGTTGTACATGATGCTTCATATCATTGATCGGGATTTTAGGAATGGATCTTCATATACCCTATTTAGATGATTGTTTTAATCCCCTTTATTAAATATGGGACCCTTATTTTATTATCATTATGTGGATAACCTGGTATTACACCAAGGGTCCTTGTTGGTGCATGTATATATTTTCTCACACACACACACATATATATATATATATATATGTTTACATATATGCATATATATACATATATACACATATATATATATATATATATAATGAAACATTTTTAGCGGCAATACAACTTAGGCTGAAGAAGGTATGGTTGTCCAGGTGTTTTTTGATGATCATGATCCCGACTTGATTAAATTTATTTATAATTTTGTGCTTGTTTATTATAATTGAACACTTCTTATTTTATATGCATGGACTATTTGCATTAGACATCATTGGTGGTGGCCTGTTGAATTTATCTCACACTCTGTTCAGGTTGTTGTTTGGTACCCAGACAGACATCCTAATTACAAGTTTGGAACTAGAATTTGCTTTGTGATATTTTTTTTATGGACTAGGAATGGACATGGGGACTTGGGAGTAGCAGTTGAGCATGTACTTAGGATTACTTCCGGATTTGGAGACTTTTATTTATTCCCTTTATTATTTTAGTCTTGTTTTATATATTATTTATTGTATTTTGACTATTGGTATTGTGACTCAATATGTTAATGCATGGTTAGATGTTTATTTGTAACTTGTTGGGTTATTTGTTATCTTAATCTATCAAAGATTTATTATTTATCTTATGTTGTTTATATTATTTCTTTATTTCTCCACTTTTTTATTACTAATATAGAGGGTATATTCTCCCCACTGAACCAAATTTAAACCCTCATTGGTAGTCAGTAACCTCTTGCGTATTGAGAGGCATTCTTGAGGACATTCGACCAACTAGTCTAGTTTCTGTTTATAGATTGAGCTATGTCAAGATGTTACACCCACTACACTCACACACCAGATACATGGTATCGAGCTGACACACACAAGCCAGGAGGGATTTTTCCCAACCTTTACATGTGCACTGTGTGTGGACTTTCCTTTTTTTACCACTCACTCTAGCCTTCATGTTGTTATTACTTGGATAGAGGGCCCTTCTTGGGCCTGCTAAGTGGCTCATAGAACCATCAACTGAGGGCTATATGGGTTGGATAATTTTTTGGCTACGTCCCCCATTCTCTATTTTCCTTTTTCTACAAAACACATAAAAATACTTAGAATAATAAAACATGGAAAAACAAGTATATTTTTCATCCTTTTATTTATTTTTTCATAAATTTTATTTAAATATACATAATACCTAAAATTATTATTAAAAGTTAAAAAATTAGTATTATCCATTGAAAACATAATATATTTAATAATCAAAATTTCAAAATTGTATGCAAAATATGAACTCATAATAGGATCAAATTTCTATTGAGTTAATGGGTTCAAACCCCATTCCTCATCATTATAACAAACATCCAACTGAAAAAAAATTAAAAGAAAAAATTTTTTGTAATGCTTATTTTTTCTCATTATTAATCCATTAAAAGTAACCTTTCAAAACTCCATATCTATGTAATTTATTTTCAAAAATTAAATTAATTACATATCTAATAAAATTTACCAAATTTGAATTTAAAGGATCAAATTCATACTTTTATAAATATCAGAGATAATCTAAACCTACATAGGAAACAGTTAAAAATAATTCATGTAAATTTAAAAAATTATTTTCATAACTTATATGGAATTTTGATGATAACTATAGTTTATAACAATACCTATAATCATGAATGTCATTTATATAAATAAAATAAAATTCTATTCAAAAAAATGATAAACTATATCACTTTAATATCAACCTTGAATTTAGAAGACAAAATTAAATTTTTAACAGATTTTATAGTTTTAAACTGGGGGTTTTATGAAATAATTGAATTCAAATCATTCAAGAATACTCATCTTTAAAGAGGAACTAATAAAAATAAATCTCCCTTACCTAGGATTTTATAAAACATAAAACATAAAATAAATTTCCTTTATAATAAGGGATTGAGGAATATGAAATAGGATTTTTTAGAGAGAAAACAATTCCCTTACATGAAAATAGATTCCAAAGAAATATAAATTTAATAAAATCATTTTATTCCATTACCTTATGAATTTTATTATAGAATAAGAAAAAGGTTTTCTTTGGAAGTGATATTTTCTACTTTCTAATGTGTGGAAGCGAAATGATGGAATGGGGAATGGGTAAAGAGAGAACCTGGGTTATGGGTGTTGGGGTTTTTCAAGGAGCGAAGGGAAATCCAAAGACTATTTATAGTAGTTAGAATACTAAAAGTCTGTTTTCATATTTCTAAATTTCCTTAAATAGTAAATATAAATAGTACTCAACACCCAACTAAATTGACATCCACTGTATGTATTAAGCACTAGGATCTTGATACGATTTAAGTAAAATATTGAAAATCTTGTCTGGTTTAGAAATTGTCACATGAATATATGCAGAAGATTTAGATTTATACATCAAAATTAGCTTGATAAAGATTTTATATAGACACTGAATGAGATTCAAGGATTCACATCACCACTACATACATATACCAATATATAATATCATATATATATATACATGTATATTTATCTTCATCATTGTAACTCATGAAAACTTGAGGAGGAAGGTGATGGATCTGAGTAACCAAAATTGAGCTACAATCAATATTCTATGAAAATTTGAGGGCTTAGATACGTAATATATAATTTATTGTGATGAACCTACAAACACCATTCTAATAATGATGGATTTTATTTTTTTCATTTTTATATATATCTCAGAAAAAAATATCTTTGAATAGGATGACAATGAATTTATATCTTAGAATAAAATTGAAGGAGATGTTTTTATCAATGATGATAGAAGAAGTCTTCATCAAATATTTCTAATTTTGATGAAAACCCTATAGAAGATAAGTCCAAAGAAGAAAAATATTAAATCTAACATTATGGTCTTTATATTTTTCCTCTAACCTTGTGAATGTGTGGTGTGGTTTGTATAGTGGATATAGAAGGTGACAATGAATTGACCATCCAAAGGTCATGCATGAAAAATTGAGGATGAGGCCTGTATTGAAGGATGAAGAAAAAAAGATGTTGGGGTGGTTCCATTGCATGTGATGATGAAGAGGACACCTATTATATAGCCAAAATCAATTTGATAGAATGACCCATTTTATTCACAGATGTTTTTAATTGAAGCTACAGTGCCTATACAACATTTTCCCACATTAAAGATTCTTCTGGTCAAGTGCCCCTTGTATTATTCTACATTCTATAATGGATCAATGTGAGTAACCCAGGATCCACTCCGAGAACCACATTATGCCCAGTGCCTATACATTATTGTGTCGACCCACATGGTGGAACCTAAATCCCCCATGAACATTCCCATGTGTGCCTGTCAACCTCATGTTCATGTTTTCCTCCCTATGCAGATTCTCACCCATACCATTATGTGATCTCTCAAGTTGTATCTTCCCTTTGGTTTATATTTCTCCCAAAATAGGGTGGATGAGGCGGCCCTTAGCTTGTGGGATTGGACAATTTTTTACACAAATTAAACTTCAAAGGTCTAAAACAAACACCAACCTAAATTTCATGATTATTTTATACATTGTAAATTTTTATTTCATAGATACATTTATTTTAATCTTTTATAAAAATAATATTTTCAACCTATTACAAAATTATTTATATTATTGAAACTTTACATTTGTCGAATGTTACTATTTATCAACAAATAATTTTGAAATAATAAATATTATACTTTGTACATTTCATTTACTGGGTGATAACTAAAATTATATTTTAACTAAGGGTTTTATAAATATTTTAATATTGAATCATACTTTATTCCCCTTTAAAAATATTTCAATAGATATCTAAAAATGTTCATATCTTTATTCTTAAAATATATCCTTAATGAATATTTCCTTTAGTAATCCAAAATATAAATATTCTATTTTTTTCTTACTCATAAGTATGGTTCCTATATTCCCACTATTCTGCATTATTACTCTCGTCATTTTTGGTGTATTCCTTATTATGACTGATATGAATGAAGCAAGTTATGATTTTGGTGTTATCATATTAAGTTTATGTTGTTCTATTTTATTACTGGTGATTGTTGTAAATTTAATCTATTCGACTCCCTGGTTTGTAGCATGCTTCTAGAAATATGGTCTTGTGTCGAAGTTAGTGTATTTTTTTCAATAAAATGTACTTTATAATATTTTAGTTTTATATGAATTATGTATTCATATTATTTTCTTAAAATTAAAAAACACATAAAATTTATACAATGATAAACCCGGTCATAGGGCAGGCTATACAAACCAGTTGAGTTGAGGTTATATTGGATGAGTTTTTGTAGGTTTTTATTTTAGAGGTTCTCCTTTGGGTTAAAAAATCTCCTACACATAATTTTAAATTTAAAGTATTTATTTAAGAAAATTTAAACTATGGGGATCAAATTTTCAATGGATGAAAATTTTGAGGACAATAAATTGTATTTCCATGTGCAATTTTAATAAAAAATTTAATAAATTTCATAGTTAGTAATATGTAAATGGAATAAGGATTTAAGGAAATTTCATTGAAAATTATGGGTCAAATCACTTTAGAATATGAGTGTATATATGAATCTATTAGATAACATAGTTGAATTCCCCAATTATTATAATGAATTTTAAAATAAAAAATAGGAGGATAATATAATTATGATGATATGTTTACATTTCATGAATCAAACATCTTGTATTTATAATCTCTGAATGAATTTGTTTCAGTAATTACACCTCTCTGGTACAACAAATGAATGTGTGTGTTTTTTCAGGAAACATACAGTAACTATGGTAAAACAATTAGTTATATAAAGGAAATTATTTATCAATTCATGAATGAAAATTAAATTAAAAAAAATAATTATTATATATTCTCATTTTTTGGGATGAAGTAGTTAGTAAAAAAATAAATGATTTCTTTACAAATCATCACATTTTTTGGTTGAATTGCAATAGGTGTTGGAGAGAAATCCATTTATGTCCTTATAATTTCTTATCATTTGATTTTAATCATCCAAAAAATTAGAATAAAATTGGTATCTATCAATTTCTTTTCATTTCTCTCTAAATCACCTCTATCAATCATACTGGAAAAATTATATTGGTTTATATGGAAAATAAAAACTCAATAGTTCAAAACAAATCATTATTTTACTAGGTTACTCATGACTCTTGGTGATTCATAATGAAGTTCCTAAGTGCGCTCTTCTAGTGTTTTGTGAGGGGAACCTCTTGTTGAAGCAGAGAAAATCCATGATGTGTGTGCCTTTGTGAAAGGTGTGAAGTGTAAGGTATGCTCAAAGTGAAAATGCTCTTTTCTGCATGTGCATGTGGTGCAGGAATTATAGTGTCATTACACATTTTATTCATCCAATATCATGAGCTCATTTTTTATTAAATAGACAAGTTTATCTTAATTCATTTTCTATGTGAGACTCAGAGTAATATCGGGTTAGAGGGAGAATAAAAAATAAAAGTTTTCTACTAAGTAGAATACGGAATAAATTTGTTGTTAACCTTTAGATTTTAAAAAATTAGGATTTCAAAAAATTTAGGTTGTTTCTATTGAACTTTCTATTAAATGTTGGATATGAATGCCTTCGTTTAGTGTGAATGTATGATTTTTAATGGGTTTTTTGAATAAAAATGCTTAGCCCTAGAGTTGTTCAATTTTATTTTCTTATTAGGTTTGTTTAGGTATTTCCTTTGCCTTTAATACTCTATTTCCATCCTCTCAAAGTAGGAAAGATCTACCCCATGGAAGGAATAATTGTCCTTATTAAGGTTTGTGGGGATTTAAAGAGGTCATAAACTATCCAAGGGGTGGTGGTGATGCTAGATAATATCAAATTGCATCCCTCATATCGATGCCCACTTTTGTGAGAAACTTAAAATTATTGTGACATTAGCACACGAATTAATTGCTAAAATCATGTGATTCATGATGTTCATCTAGACTTATTTCATTAACATACATAACTGATTAGTTTTAATTTAAAGATACAATCATGTGCCAATTTTTTTCTTTTATTGGGATTATTGAGTTCTAGCGTCTTGAAGCTTAGTTTGGAGACTTTTCTTCCCCAAATTTTTTAAAAAGGGAAACCCTTATCCTTAGATGGATCAAAATCTACTCAAGTACTTTACTATCAATATCTCATTCCAATAGATCACATTTCTATGGAATCCAAAAATATATCTATGTGGAATAACATGATGTGTAATATTGGAAAATTAACCAACTAAAAAAATGTACCCATATCTTCTTCATATGCACCCAGTATGAGAAAATTAATGGTTATTTAGACCTTTTTTGGATACATTTTTAGTTTAAATAGTGTTTAATTAATTTTTATCCATGATTCTAATCTAAAGTTGTGTCTGTTTGATAGATTTTACTAAAATTTATCATTGTTTTATTCATAAGTTTTATTTTTCATAAACAGTATTGTTAGGCTTGGTTTACTTTTTCTCAAAATTACTGAGAAAAAATTTATTTATAATGGATTTTGGGATTTTAAAATGCATTTTGATGAAAATAGCCTCGGTAAGATTATCATAATAAATTATAATGATTTATCACAGGTGTCAAATCCAACATTTATATAGATATTTTTCCAATATTTGGAGATAAAATCTTATTTGATCTTATAGTTAAATCTCAAATAATGAATTTGAGGTTGGAAATTATGTCAAAGACTAATTATTAATGAATTAATTTATGATGTTAAAATTTCAAGTCAAACAAATTTCTGTTAGGTTCAAAATTATGACATGATATAAGATACATTTAATATATTACATCATATTTATACAACAATGATGATATAATAATAGAGTATATTCCTATATTTCTATTATTCCAGGTGAAAATCAAGAGTTTCAATCGGTGTACCCTGAGAGTTCTCTCTCCTCGGGCCTAGGCACAAGCCTCCCAAGTATAACTAACTCGATAACAAATTGGACTCAAGCCCCATAGAAAATATACTTGACAAAAAAACTCACAATTACAAGTATATTCCTATATCAAAATAGTACACCTCTCCCACACACACCTTACTAATGACCCCCCCCCCCCTCGTAAGTAAACAATATAGAAGGTCAGTGACCTGCAGATCCCTCTAACACACTTCTACTAATACCCCCCCCCATTTTTTACATTTTCCTCAAGGTGGAAGTTAAGTAACATTGAAGTAATAACTATATAATATTCCCAGGTAGCTTCTTCCATGGTATGGAACTTCCATTGTACTAACTACTAGAGTTTTTCCCTATGATCGTTCATCCAAGATCTTATCTAAAAAAATTACCTCATCGGTAAAACCCATAAGTAGGGAAACTGATTCTTCTAATATTCCCACAACAACATGTAATTGAGACACATGGAACATGGGATATACCATAAAGTTATTAGGATGAGTTATCCTTTAATCCACTACACTGATCCTGCCTACCACTTTAAAAGGGCCAAAGTACCTGGAAGCCAATTTTTGATGAACCTTTTAGTTGAAATTTTCCATATTCATTCACAACTTAACACAAGAACGACTAAATTATTTATATTTCACATAATTATAATTAATATTTTCATGATTAATCATAATATATTAGACATGGTGAAAATTTTCTCAAATTGTTTTCAAGGATTCATCTCTGTCAACCAATGTCACAGTGACAACCTCCGCAGCAATTTCTCTCACTGTATAATGAACTATCTATGGAGTCTTGTGGCCATAAAATAGTTCAAATGGTGTATCAACCATATATGTGTGTAAGTGTTGTAACTAAACTCTTCCCAAGGTAACCATGAATTCCATTGGTCAGGATTTTTAGAAGATAGATAGTGTAACTAAGCCTCAAAAAACTGATTAATGACCTCTATTTGGTCTTTAGTCTGTGGGTGATAAGAAGAGCCCATATTCAAAGTTGTATCCTGAAGTATAAATAGTTCCTAAAAAAACAAGTGAATGTTGAATCCCTATCATTGAAAATTTCCTTCGATTATCCCTACAATTTTACTACTTCCCTAATGAACATAAGAGCCACAAATTTTGTTGTATATGGGTATTGTAAAGGAATGAAATGGGCATACTTACTAAATTGATCAAAAATAACAAGAACTAAATCAATTTCTTGAGACTCAGACAATACTGAAACAAATTCCTTGGATAATTCTTCCCAAACCAAACTAGGAAGAAGAAGCGAATGTAATAAACTTTATCAGCTCAAGGTTTCATACTTATTTTGTTGATAAATTAGACATTCTTGAACAAACTACTGCACCATGCATGATATTCCATCCTAAGAGACCCCACATACCAGTCATTTGTACATTTTTAAATACCCCATATGACCCCTTATAGAAGATGAATGGTAATACTACATCAACTTTGGAATTACCTCAAAAGTTTTTGGTAAATTTTGTATATTATCGTAGAATAATAGCCCATTACAAAAGGTGAACCCTTTGTTCATTATAATTCTATGTCACAGGTTAGTTATTAAATCTTATAACCGAGGGTATTAGAGTATTTCAGTTTTGATATTCTGGAGTTACAACCACCTTGGCTGAGAAATAGCCAATGTTTGTAATTGGAAACATACTCCAGCTCGAGAGAGAGTGTTCGCCTATCTTGTAAATAACTTCAAAGTTATATCCTAGTAACTTTTCATTCCTACATTGGTGGTCCCTAGATATGACCCTATGATTGAGCAAGTGTTTTAGGTTCTGATGATTGGAAAATATGTCAAAATTTTGTCCCCATCAGTTATTGTCTCCAATGTTGGATAGATAACATTATCGCTATAAATTCTTTTTTGTTAACTAATTTTTTCGATTGTAACATCTGAAATAGATTTGATAAAATAGTCATGTGGATTCCCCTATTTCATAAGTACTACCTCTATCCCACTACCATAGGCATAAAATTCAATAGAAAATTGCAGAGGAAAATCTGGCATGCATAACTTCGGTGATGAAATCATCTTCTTCTTCAAACTCTCAAAATATTCTTGATTTGTTGTTTTCCAAGTAAACCATATTTTTTTAATTAATTTTGTGATTTATTTTCCAACCTTTTCATAATACTTATAAACATACTATAAAAAACTGTAAGGCTAATAAATACCCTTACCTCCTTTACATTTTTTGTCACCCCCCAAAGTTGAATAACCTCTACTTTCTTGGGATCCATGGATACTACTTATGTAGAAATAATGTTCCCCAAATACTCAAAAATTCTCCTAACATGTTGGCACCTTTTTCTATTTTTACACATTACTCGATCATTCATTAATCCCAACACTTGCTTCAGCAACTCCAAATGGGAAGACTACTCTTTATTGTAAACTAGTATATCATCAAAGAATATCGATACTCCCTTATTGAGTAATGATCTGAATGAATCATTCATAGCAGCCTAAAAATAGTCAAGGGAATTCATAAAATGAAAGGGAATAAATAAATATTCATAGTTTTATTCATGGGTTTTAAACACTATATTTTCTACGTTCTCATATCTCATGCGAACATAATGGAAACCAGAATTCAAATTTATCTTGGTAAAGAAATTTTCACCACCCAATTCATCCAAAATATCTTCTATAACTAGTATTTGGTAATGGTTAGGTACTGTTAACTTATTAATTTTCTGATCATCTACACACATTCTCCACCCTCCATCTTTTTTTATCAATATTACGGGCCTAGAAAATGGTCTTCTGTTGTGTCAGAATCGAAACTCAACTTTATAGACTAGCACATCCCCATCAAGACCACACACTATCCATATCCCAATTAGATATAATATGGTTTGGTTTCATTTATTTATATCGTAAAGGACCACAAAATACACATGGAAATGAAGTTGTGGCTCACCCTACTATCCACTAACACAAAAAATGGTACCTCTATTTTTTCTGTCATCAATAGTGACTAGTTCCCAATAACTTTTCCATTTTTATTCACACTTATTATTTCCCCAACATCTCCATTTACCTTAATTACACAAATATATCTTTACTTTACACATAATTTTGGAATTCTTCCTCTTCATGTGGTTCAATGAACTCATACACCATAAGATCATATCCCTTTTCTAGGCATTTATGCCCATGAAAAAACTTATGTATATAAGAATAACAAAGTACCTTAGAAATTCTCTCCCAACACTCTTCCCTTGACAAATTTCATACTCCCTTCCATCTCAAAATACTACCTATTTTTCATTTTTGGTCTTATCCCTCGCTCGGCAGAATTAATTTAGAGATTCCAGTATTCAGGTTTCCATGAATTCCTCTCATTCCTTGTCACGAATGATCCTCTTATTTCTTTATTATTCCTTTAACTAAAAATTCACGTTCTCCACACCTCAACAATGTCAATAGTCAGAATATTTTTGAGGCTCATGAGTTAAAACCATGGTCCCATTTTTCAGCTTTAACTCTCCACTGAAAAAAAAACTTATATACCATATGTCAGAAATATCTATAATTGGAACTACTACTTGTTTGAACTAATCGATATATGAATCAACAGTCTTGGTTTTCTGAAAGATTTTAAGGAATATCAGTAGATCCTCATCAACTATATTATTATACCATCCCAACAAATCCTCCTTGAGTTTTTTCTAAGTTATACCTGTTTGAACCAATTTCAATGATATCATCTAGTACTGAATGACCCATTCCATACATAATTGATCCAGCCAAACCTTCAATTATTCTCAAGTTCAATAAATCTAGAAGTCTCAGCATTGTAAATACACAGTACTATATCATCTATTGTGAATTTCAACATCTCCACCTTCTTGAGAGAGGCACACAACTCTTCAAATTGTTCTGGTTATCCCTCCCTAATAACATTGGTAGTAGTAAACTATTAATTCCCACTCCCTTCACTAGCTCCCAAACTACACTCTTTATATTCAAAAACAGTTTAACATTCCTTACTAACCTTATGATCCATGTTTTCTACTTGTACCTTGTACATTTGAGTTAACATCACACGGAATTCCTGCATCATCACCTCTTGGCATTAGAATCCAGTATTTAGGTCTGTTACATTCGACGATAACACTGAAACCTCTATATCTAGAATAGTGACTCAATTCTACATCTGTTTGGACATTTAGTGGTCTAAAAATAAAATCTCAGATTTTTCCTGAAACAGCACAACCACCATGGTAGGATCGACTCTCCTTTATGAATCTCAACGAGACCACCAAGATGATATAAACAAATAGGATATTATTGGATTTCAATGATTATAGGTGAAAATAAAGAGTTTCAATCAGAGTCTCTTGGGATTTCTCCCTCCTCGGGAATAGGCACAAGACTCCCAAGTACAACTAACTCGATACACAATTAAAATCAATACCCATTCAAAATATACCAGACAAACAGAAAGGAACTCACAATTAAAAGTATAGCCCTGTCTCAAAATAGTACACCTCACCCACACACACCTGACTAATGAATCCCCTTTATACAAGTAAACAATATAGAAGGTTGACTTATATATCCCTCAAACACTCTCCTATCAAATGGTATCATAAATTTTTTTTTACAAAATATCTTAAATCTATTTCTTGTCTTCTTATTAAAAAATAAAATAATCAAATCACTATAATGAATTATGAAGATACCTTAATAGCTCAACTCCATTCCCTATAATGTATATGATTACATATAATCGATTTTTTGGTAATGATTGGATGATGAATAGCTATATCAAAAAAAATTGAAAAAAATTGAAAATTAATGTTTTTTAGAGCGGTATGAAAGAAAATTGGTCATGTGCCTGTCCTATGTTAAATTTTTTTTTGATCTTTATAAATATTCAATATTAAGGAATGATAAAAATATTTGAACATACTTTTTTAATCCAATAGTTGATCATGATGATGTTATAATGATTTTTTACATCTTCAATTTATTTGTAAACCTCGAAATTCTTGAGTGTGATGTTAAAATGTAAATCCCTCGATCCTCCAAATTATTGGTAACCTTGTTAGAAGATTTATAGATATCGATGATATATTAAGGTCCCTATGTCACCCCATATCTCCCCAAATGTGTATAAGTTGATTTATCCAAGCCACTAGTAGAATTTGTGTCAATTAAGGTTGGTGAAGAATTTAGATGTCATCAGTTCATGATGTTCGAGTCTCAGTACGACTATTTCTCTCCATGCTTTCAATTATGCCACATGTATCATGAGTGTCATCTTACGTTGAGGAAGGGGTGTCGATTTATCATGGATTGGATGTTAGTTATGAATGAAGGGGTAAATTAATATGTATCTCAACACCGAATGTCAATGCTTGTTCTAGTGAGCTTGTGTCATATACTTCAGATGTTGTGGCCACCTATACTCGAACAATGAGGTCTTCTCCTGTTGTTTCTGGAAATGGATGCAAAGGTAAGGAGTTGTCTCTTATGGAAAATGTTTTTCCTAGTCAAAAACATTCTATAGATAGGTGTAACTAATTGGACCAATTCAACTAGATAAGTCACCCAAGAAGGTCTTCCACATGGTGAATTACAAAAAAGGGATAACAACATGTCTCATGAAAAACTTGAACAAGGAAAACCAATAGGGTATATAGAAAAAAAATAGAAAACATATCCATAATATGTACAATGTCAATCCAAATATGCCAAACTATAATGAAAAAACATAAAAGGTTACAACAAGTCCTTGTGTGGACATATATCACCATCGAGCCATTGTTCTATGAAAATAAAGACCACATGAGAAGACTACATGATAAATAATTCCCTTTAATTTACTTGATTCCTAAAAAAACAACATCTACAACTACCTAAAGGAAAAAGTAGGGTGTGAGTGCAAATCCTAGTAGGATTTCACCAACGAATCTATAAAAGTTATAACATCATGAATGCATTAACTTTAGTTTTAAAAAAAATACAACTTATAAAAAATTTTCATAAAACAAAATAATTTTTTAAATCATCCTTTTATTTTCATAAAAACATACCATATTCACAAAATCTAGGAACATTTCAAGTACATGAAATATAGTATGAAAACATAAACAAAACCAACCATGGATACACCAAAAGTAAGCATGTGAGAAAATAATCATGAAAATACTATCATGTGATAAACCAATCATAAATGAAAAATCACATCATTCGAGCTCTAATGCATGGGCATGAATGCTTGACATAAAATAAAAGATCCAATAAATGCCTAAAGTAGATTCAACCAATATAACCTCTAATGTAATTACACACATTAAATTTACAATAAATCTCTTATGGAATTACACACACAAAGAGGGACAAGTATATTTCTCTATGCACCTAAGGTCACCCAATGTGCTATGTTTTTAAAAGGCCATTTAAAAATCATTATCACATATAATAAAAAAATTCATATCAAATCCTTTCCACTTATGGGTTTGAAAAAAAAAATTAAAACCAAAACCACCATTAAATAATTTCATCAAACATTTGATGTGTTTAAATCCATTTTTACAGAAATCCCCTTTAAAACCCATGTATCTATTCCAAAAAAACCATCATGATCACAAATTAACCAATTTCATTGAGTAATCTAATGGAATGTACAAGAATATAAAACAATTCATGAATTATAACCCTTATAGAGAGACACCTACCTCACAATGAAGGGAGAACTAATATTCTTTGAAAATGGATATTAGGAAAGAGTGGATCGAGTCCTCATGATCTAAGATACATGAGAAACACTAATAAACTTATATAAAACTCATTATATCAAGCATGTACAAACTAATTGGGTCTCATGAGACAAGCAGAGAAGAGATATAGCAAGGACCTATAAAGAAAAGGAAAAACTAGATAAAAACGCAACATACCTCATAGTGATTTGTTATGAATGAAGAAAATATGCCTATAATCCAAGGTATAAGCTTCAAGATCACTAGAAAAGGTTTAGGATATGACTAAATGAGATTAGGGGTTATTATATTTAAAAATGAGCAAGCTAAAAAGGGTAAGTTCCAATTTTTTAAGAGTTTTGGAATGGATTGCATGGTTTCCTGGGTGGGGTTGAATGGTTAAAAAAATTGTGCACCCTAACCATGCGCCCCTAATCTATGGGGGTGAACGGTTTTCAATGGATGAAACATAGTTAAAATAATATCATTCCATAATCATGTTCCCCTATTGGGATTCTGAAAAACGATAAATAGTTTCCACTGGGCAGTCACACGGTTTGGGAAAACCATATTCCAACCATGAACTACCCAATAAAACTCTAAAAATTTCTAAAATACACCAAAAAATGACCTAAGGAAAACCTCAAATGATAGGAGATCGGAAAAAGGGTCAAGAAGTACTTGAAATAATGTAACAGGGTGCTACAACCTCCCCATCATAAAAACTTTATGTCCCCAAAAAAGTTCTCAAGATTGTAGACTCACAAAAAGAGTAGTCCATTGCTACCTCATTAATAATTATCACTCCCACATCTTGTGGCTATCTCATCTTCCCTACCACAGTACACAAACCGGAGGAGTTGTTCCAATAAACAATACCTTATCTTTGTGATCCATAATCTGAACATGTTACCCAATAACTGTGGTGTTGGGTTCAAGAACAACATCCTACCATTCAATCACACGTGATGGATCTGGTCGATACCTCCTTAGCTAGGAAACATGAAACACATCATGGATCAAATTCAAATGATACGGTAAGTCCAACTGATATTCCACCCTTCCAATTCATCCAATGATCTCAAAGGTTCCAAAAAACCTTGATGCCAACTTACCTTGCCTACCCAACTGATGGTGTCCAAATCAAGGTGAAACCTAAATAAAAACCAAATCAACAACCTCAAACTCTAGTGGTCGATGATGATGGTCGACATAATATTTCTGATGACTCTATTATGTGAAAAATCTCTTCTAGATCAATTTAAACCTTTTGTCATTTCCTGAACAAGACTTGGCCCAACCAATGACTATTATCCCAACTCTTCCCAGCACAAAGGAGATCTACATGTCCTCATATACAATTATTTGAAGGGAGTTATCTTAATTGAGGACCAATAACTATTGTTATAGGAAAACTCAACTAGAGGAATATGCTTTTCCCAGGAACCACTAAAATCAATCACGAATGCCTGGAGCATATCCTCAAGAATGTGAATAGCTCTCTTTATCTATCCATCCATATATAAGTAATATTTCATTCTCAATTTCAACTATAAACCCATTTCTTCTTGAATAAATTTCCAAAATTTGGATACAAACCTTGGGTCTCTATCAAAAAAATCACAAAGGGAACCCCAAGAAGCCCCACAATCTCGTAGACATACAAGTGCATGAGTTATTCCACCTTCATTATCTCTTTTATAGGCACGAAATAAACTGATTTAATTAGTTTATAAATGATAAACCAAATTAAATCCTTCAAACTAGGAGTCCATAATAAACCAATGATGAAATCCATGAAAATATCATCTCATTTCCATACCAGAATGGGTAAGGTTTGAAAAAAAACCTTCAGGTATTTGGTGACCCACCTTAATTTTATGTAAAGTAAGACATTGTGACATGAAATATATAATAGATCATCTCATCCCCAACCACAAATACCAATTTATCAAGTCATAATAAATCTTGGTAGATCTAGGGTTCACATACCAATGAGAATGGTCTCCATTTTCCATAAAGTACTTCCTCAAATAAATAAGAACAGCCAATTTGATTCAGAAATACAAAGTGCCACCAGGAGATCGATACCACCCATCCGAGGTCTCCCTACCATTTAGGAATTCAATGAATAGATAGTACTCAGTGTCAGGTACATGATTGAGCCAAACCAAATCATCAAACGAAGTTTCATCCTCAATCAAATCCAAGAACACATACCCACCATATTCTTCCACTCCCAAGATCAACGAACAAACTCATCAGGGACCACTCCTCCAATGATTACTTCAAGGATTGTGTTGGAAATTTTTTTCTCAATGCTCTGGTGACCAAATTCCCCTTCCCATGAGTATAAGAAACATCAAAATTAATGTCTGAAGATACTTTACCTAGTATCTTTTTTTAAGTTCAGATCCCTCTGAGTGAAAATATACTTCAGGATTTTGTGATCAGAATATTCTGTAAACTTCTCCCCAATGAGATAGTAAAGACACATTTTGAGTTTATGCATAACTACTTCCAACTCAAGATTGTGGGTAAGGTAGTTCCTCTCATGAGGGTGTAATTGGCGTGAACCATAGGCCACCATATGTTTCCCCTACATCAAGACACACCCAAAACCCATACTAAAAGCATCATAGAAAATATCATAACCCGAACGTGATTTTGGAATAATCAAAACAAGAGCTATAGTCAACTCTGCATTCAGTTTATCAAAATTTATTGGACATTTTTCAATATATCCAAACTTTACACCATTATGAGTTAAAGCTGTCATCAGAGATGAAATCTTGGAGAATTCCTGAATAAACTACCTATAATTACTAGACAACCCTAAGAATTTTTGGATCTCAAACACATTTATAGGGTTATCCCAATACATAAACACTTACATCTTTACCGGATCAACTGAGACGCCCCTCCTAGATATAACATGGTACAAAAATTTCACCTTCTTGATCTAAAACTCATATTTGGAAATATTTTCATACATACGATGATCCCTTAAAGTTCTAATAATTAGATTCAAATGGTCTATGTGATTATCCTATGACTTGGAGAACACAAAAAACATCATCCCAAAAAATGACCACGAAAGAGTCAAAAAACCAATGAAAGATCTGGTTCATCAATGTGATAAATATCGTATGAGTGTCATTGAGGCTGAATGGCATACCCAGAAATTCAAAATTCCCATACTGGATTCTAAACACTATCTTAGGTATATTCTCTTCTTGTAATCTCAACTGGTGGTACACTAACCAAAGTTCAATCTTTGAAAACAAACAAGACCCTATGAGCTGATAAAAAATATCATCAATCCTGGGTAATAGATTCGTGTTCTTAACAGTCACCTGGTTTAACTTTCGATAATCCATGTGAAGTATGACACTCTCATCTTCCTTCTTAGAAATGAGGATATTATAAACCCATAGTGACATTCTAGTCTGAATAAATTCATTATCCTCGAGGTTCATAAGCTGGTATTTAGGTTCCACCAACTTAGTAGGTTCCATTTGATAGGTTGACTTAGAAATGAGCATCGTACCATGAAGTAGTTCAATGGTAAATTCAACCTATCTCTATGGTGGTAAACTAGAAAAATCATCTAAAAATACCTCATATTATGAAAACACCGCCAAAATAAGTGTTATACTAAAACAAGGATCCACATTATAAAGTAATATATCTAAAAACTGACATGAAATAACACTAGCATATGGAACAACATACCCTTACCTCCTAGATCTAGAATCCTACTCACCCTAAAAGGCATGAGGGGAACCATTAGGAGATAAAGGATAAAGTTATTGATGATAACATTCGATCTGAGCCTTAAAACTGATTATCCAATTCATTATTATAATCAGATTGAATATATCAAGATCAATAACCAATAAATTACACACCACTTTGAAGTATTCTATTGTGACCCAACATGTGGGACATTTGAAACCTTATTTGGAACACTTTACCAAAGGTGTGGAAATATCCAATAAGAATGACATAAGATCTGAACATAAGACCAACATGTAAACTAAATTTTATAATATAAAATAATGATTATCACATATATCAAACAAATCTAGAACTATAAAAGACAAAATAAACATCTCTCCTTTAACAGTAGTAGACCCTACTTCAGATTCCTATGGTGCATACTTCCCGGCATAAAGAAGTATGTTCTAAACTCCTCCCTAATCTTTCTTAGCCACATGAACATCTCCTTTGACATGAGGATAAGACCCACCACCCTTGAATAATCAATAAAAACCTATGGAACCTTGGTGAGAGTGGATCCAGCCTCAATTCCTTGGGAAATTCTTCTACAAAAATGCCTCATATGGATAGATTATTCACAAGGATGAAATGTTTTGGGAGCCTCCAAAAAATTACACTTGTTATGAACAACCCTCCCACACTCATAGCAAACAACCTATTATTATCCCAAAAAATCCATAGAAACTAGTACTAAAGAAAATTTAATAGCTTTGTGCTTCCTTTTATAGTCATATGATACACCCTGGATAGAAACTACACCAACTGAAGTTCCACCCAAACATGTCTTTCTAGCTATGCCTTCCTGAACCATAGCTTCTTTATCAACTACCACTACAAAGGTCTGAAGGTTTCAGAGAATTGACATCAATCGAATATAATCCCTCATCCCCAACTCAAACATCCAAGATCTTAGGTAATCATTTGTAACTACCTCCTTTACCGAGTTAAGCAATTCTATAAAGTAGGTGGAATACTCCAGAATGGTACGCTCTGCTTACTCTAAGGTTTGGAACTCCCAATTCTTTTCCACAAGAAACATATCATGATAAAACTAATGGTTGAATATTTTCTTGAAGAAATAATATGTAATATTATCATGAAACTTAGGTTTCATAATAGAGTCCCATAATCTCCTTCCAGGTCCCTTAAGAATCTACGTGACAAAACCCACCTTGGGGTCTTCTGGAGTCTTTATAAAAATAAAGATTCTCTCAACCAAATCAAGACATTCCTTTGATTCTCAGGGTCCTTTTTAATCATATAAGATGAGTGGATTCTGGTTAGTAAATAATGAGACATGGTCCACTACTCATCCTGAGTTCTTGACACCTGCTTGACCTAGAGTATGAATGGTTTTGATTACATCTTCCACCAAATAAGGGTCCACCACCAGAGGATTCACATGTGGAACTGGTCTCGCAGCTTCCTCTCTCATATTTGGAATATATTTTCTCTATGGAATTGTCTAATAATAAGACAAAAACCAATAAGTTTAAGATCAAATTCCAAAATCATACAACCAACTTCTATAATTCAAGGCAATGCTTCCAAAGAACAATAATTTAAAGAAATTACAGATTCCACAAATGAAAACAACACCTCAAAAGGTAACATGTCCATTTAAATAAACCCCCAAATCTAGTTTATTCAAATGACCTCAAACAACAAGTTAAAAACTTGGTAAAAATACCTAACCACCCATGGTAGCTCAGGTTCAGTCACTAAAGTGAGTATAGACACCATGAAATGTTTTCCATGCACTTCTCTGTAAAATGTTATCAACTAGGATCGAACAGATCGCAGTGCAACTCTGAATTTTTCATGGCGTTTAGTGATGGTACTAAAGGAACTGGTTCGAAGGGCTGGGACCACAGCCCGAAACTGATCCCAATCAGGGGTGTAGGGTCACAACCCCTGCGGTATGGAACAATAAATAAGGATAAGTCCTCAAGGAGGCGCCCAAGGTACTATGTGAAAACACTTATGAGCCACCATGATGGAGGAGAATGAAGGTATTATTTTGGCTAAGTCCTCAAGGTGGCGCCCTAGTTAGGCCAAATCACAGGTGGCGCGTAAGTATACTTGGGAACCACCCATCTAGAATGTATCCACTTGCACGCCACAATTCTTCTACGCAACATACTTTCACGACCAAACACCTTTCGCCCAGGGTCCTATTTTTCCCTATAAATAGACCTTTAGGGCCTTCATTTATATGGAATAATTTCCCTAAAGCCTAATTGTTTCTCTGTTCTCCCTAGTGCTTCTCCCAAGTCTTCTGAAACTTTCAAGGTAGTTCTTTAAAACCTAAAGTAGAGGAATATAAGGAATATCATAGGAATTAATTCCTTTTTGTGTTTGAAATCCATAACACTTTCACGCCTAAAGTGACCAACCTCTTTAAATTAGAAAAACTTGCACACCACCTATTCCTCTCACAGGAACTTGAGTTACCCACTTTTGGGAATACCTGTAAATACTATTTAAGCCTTGAGTTAGGTCTCGCCCAAGTATTAACATACAGGTTGTTTGTCGCTTAAGTGAATACTAGGTCTCCCAAACCTAATTGCATGCCCAAAATTGCACACCAATACCTAATTGGGAACCCCTCTTTGATCCACTTACCCTCTTCAGTCTACAAGCCATTAAGACCTCTTCAAATCCATTCATGGCAAGGCTTCTTCTTCATTGGCTCCCTTTTATGAAAGGGAATCTATTCAGACCTTCACCAAAACCTCATGACTTATCAAACCTTTGGGAAAGTCACATCATCATGTCTCTTATTTGGGTTTGTATATCTGTAGTCAAAGGTTTCCCACATTTTTTTCACAATGGGTTTAGGATTCATGGAGTTTATGTGGGTTTGTATATCCACAGTAACATGGACCATTCTCCCAGGAACAGTGATGGGAAGTTCCTGGTTTTGAGGTTAAGGGTTTGGGTTCTAACCTCCCATTTTGATCTCTAAGACCTAGAACCTTAGATCTCTAGTAGGGAAGGTATGGTTCACACCTACTTTTCCTTTTGAACAAAGGAGAAGTCTCCCTTCCCTACTAGGATAAATTTAAGAGAAACCATCTCAGTTTAATCACCTAACATTTCAAGTAGGAGGTTGCAGTCTTGTTCTTCTCTACATCCTTCACCATCACTCCTTCCATACATTGGACCCTTGTACAATGTAATGTGAATAGAGGGAAAGCTCGTCGCCTCACCCTCTTACCATGTCGCCTCTCCCTCGTCCACCGTCACCGTTGTAGGTGAGCCCGCTTCCACCAGCAATGGAGGAAAAGTGTTAGTGCCTTCGTTGAATCTTTGAAATCCTCTTTTTTATCACACTGAGCATGACTCAAGTGGGATTATAGATTTTTCATGATCAAAAAATTTTCACAAGACATTATGAACTATGAAAACTTTGATTCTTTATCAAACCAGGATACGTAGGATGCCTTCTTGAAGGCCGGAACTCAAAAGCGTACCCTTCTGAAAGGGTTTACCAAATCATGTCCCCTCTATTGGGCAGTTTCTATGAATAATCCCCAACACAATACTTGAACTATGAGAACTCTAATTTCTGTTCAAACTAGGATACGTAGGAAGCCTTCTTGGGGATCGATCTCATTGAATATTATCTTCAAGAATCCAACCCTAATTCCCTTAATCTAGGCATTTTTCTTATAAGTAATCCCCAAATTAAACCCCTAAATCATCAAGGAATCCATTTCAAGAAGTAAGACCAAACTCATTTCTCTAAAGGACTATACTCTTCAATGAGACTCATAGAACTACATGGTCTTTGATTCCCATCCAAACGGGATACGTAGGAAGCTTCCTTGAGGTTCAAACCCAACACTTCAAATCAACCCTATTATCCTTGGTACATATTCCCAATAGGTTTTAATATTACTTGGAAACCAATATCCTTTCTATGTTCCTTAGGCTAATTCGACATAATTCCCACACCAAACTTTGACTAATCACCTTTCGCTTAGATTTCCTTACCACATAACATTAAACTGTACGGTTAGATCTTTATCACATGACCATAAAAGGTATTATGTGTCCCATTAATAAGCATCAAACTATGAGGGTTTTGATTCCTTCCACAAGGATTTGTAGGTAGCCTATTTTATGGGTATGATCCCAATATCAAAAAAATCATTCATCTCCCTGGAAGACAATAAATTCTAGAGTTCTCCACTGAGTGCTTAAAAACCAGTATCATTATAACAATGATTAAAAGAATCTCTAAATAGTATATGAGAGGATACCATTGATGGAGAACCTCAAATACATACAGATATCTCCATTAATGGCGATCCTAGAATACTTACAGGTGATTATAAATTTCACACATGTTAATAAGTGATTGAAAATTACAATGGAAACTTATGTTATACTTGGTGTATTAATAAGGATTAATGAGAATATCTTAAATTTATAAATAGAGTCCCGGAGTAGACAATAATTCCCCCCAAAAGGGTGTGATGAGTCTGACCTCCCATCATCTTGACCAATTCACATTCTTAAGTATTGTAAAGTTCAAACATAACAAACGCATGCCTTTGGAAAGTAGGTCCCTTTTAGATAAAGAACTATTGGGTGTTTCTGGTTCCATCAATAAATCCAATGGAAACTTCCTAGAAGCAGTGATTCTTAAAACTAGAACACACGTTTCAAGGAACTACGAAACAAAAATGGTTAACCCGACATGAATCCTTTACCAAGTTAATAATATTACCCACCTATAGGCCCCTATAAATTGATAAAGGAAGGCCATAAAAATGAATCAATCACACATTTATCCATATAAAAGATGTAACTTTAATGGAGTTTATTGTTGTTTTCAAATTTTTCCTCAGAACTCCCTTCAGTCCAAAATGGCTTCCATTAAGATGACATCTATGAACTTACCAACTATTTCTCAAGCTGGATCCTCATCCACGGGAAGGACGCCATCACCCACCCATTGTATTCAACATTGGGTCTCCAACATGATGGTAAAGGATTATCATCATCACGGTACAATTCCAACCTTGGAGGCTGCCCGACAGGCTCTCCAGGTCAATAACAATCCCCGATTGTTCGGCCAATGATGAACGATGATCAAGAAGCAGATGGTGCCAACCACCATCTTCAACCGTTTTGGGTCCTTTTCCCTAGAACGCAACAACCAATCCCTCAAATACTATAGGTAGGTGGATCAAGTGGTCACTTAGGGACTCAATTCAAGGATGTAGGGGGTCTTCCTGAGGATTCACACCAACAATATCCGCCAACTGAATCGTACGGTAGTGAACCCCCAACATGATGGGGGTGTTGCCTCTAGAATTTTGGCCCAGGTCCTTCAGACCTAAGAACACAAGATGAACCGCCAGGGATAACATCTGGTCAACAGGGAGCAGATTCTAACCTATTCCCCCTCTAGAGAAGTCCATCATCCTAACTTGATGGTGAACAATGAGTGGGAACATACACTCATCTGTCCTAATTCTGCTGCCCAGAAGACTCGTCTTGAAGAAACCCACCAATCTTTTCAGGAAAATCCAATGGAGTACTATGAACAAGAACATACACCTATTTACAAGTTATCATCCAGACTGCAGGCTCTTCTGACTGCATTTAATGATGCCCACAAATCAAATGTGGTGGCAACTGGTAAACATGAACATACACCTTCTTACACTCAACAATTCTTCCAACAGTATCTTCCATCAGTATTGAAGGAAGTTCTTCAACATTTCTTGAAGTAAAACAATCAGTAGGCACATATACCTACTAGCATTCATCAAGCCCGCCAACAGTCTCATTTTGCAGCACCCAGAGAATTCAGTCAGAAAGCTCTGACAACAAATCTGGGGAAGACCCAACTCTATGCCCCCATACATGAGTACTTTTAATACCCATTGATAGGAAAAAGAGGATAGGATTTGGTACATAAACCTAATCTAGATATTTAATGGATATATATTCCAATTTCAGCTATTGAAGTCACCAAAAACATCTTATCAATAGTGAAAGGGAAGACAAAAATTCTTGCCCATATTCTGGACGCATGCCATGATATCATAACAGAAACTTTAGCAGTACCAGGGGAACAGACACATAAATTTGTCCCCATACCAAGGATGACACATTGTCATGCCATCCCAGAGCAAATACATACCTCTGTTCCAATCCAAGAGGGTCATGGGGCATACTCCCCCATATCATATGGACAAATAGATTTAGAACATACACTCTATCCAATTGGAGGTAATCTGCCTGTTCTGATAACCACTCTAAGGTAGGCACATACACCAACCCATGATAACCACTTCTCCTAGAAATTGGCCCCAACTAAGTGTAAGAGAGTATCCAAGAAGAAATATTTCCAAAAATTGTTGGAAAATCAAGACTCAAGCTGTAATTGTCTACTCTTAATGCTAGAGTTCTTGAAGACCTCATACATTTATCTGTTGCAGCTCAAGATCTTACCCTCTCGTTACTAAATTATGGGATTAGTAGCAATAATTATAAATTTATCCATAATAAACTTCAACATGAAGGCTTGGTTCATTAAAATTTGGTCAATCCATAGAGCCTATCTCTGGATGAGAGCCACAACAAACATCTGTGTAGATAGAAGACCAAGGAGCAAGAGTATTTATCCCTTTCTATAATCAACTGTGGTGGTCCTCCTCATGATTGAATTCGCTGATAAAGTTATCTCCATAGTAGTATTTTTCATTGTCAAAATAATTCTATAATTGAAAATTTAGTAATGATAAATCCCTCTTATCTTGAGGAACTTTCCAACACAAGTACAGTCATGTCTGGTGCCTTGTCATTAACGGGAAAAACACTTTCTCAACTAGAAGATATCTTACAGTAACGGTCATTCTCCAAACCTCCCTTGGGTAATTTATCTTCTAATACATCATAGGAAAAACGACTGATCCTATTCTTTTTAATAAAACAATTGAGAAGCATCCACTTTGTTCAGACCAAGTGGAGAAAATTCTAGTAAAAGATGATTAAGATATAGTAAAAATAAGAAAACAATTGGCTAATGGAAAAATATCATTCATTTTCTGGCCTTTGTAAAATTCTCAATATAATATTTCATAATTGATGGCAGAAGATTGCATTATTGATGTCCGCCTAAACTTATAAAATAATATTCATCATTTGAAAACCAAAGTATTACTGTATGATGAATATCATAATCCTGTAGAGGTAATAGAAGGGTTGCAACGCCAAATTGACTTGGCATCTCTCTCAGTTCCCCGACATCTAAAGGTTGAAAAGAATCAGAAAACCCTTCAACGTGCATGCCTAAATGCTCTAAAGAGGTTACACCAGTTAATTTATGACACCCCATATGTTTTTCATATCAGATGATGGGATGAACATAGAGAATTGAATTTCACTACACTCTAGAATCAAAAAAGCCTGTGAAAAGTGGTCTCATGCAATGTTATTTCCCACGGCTGGCTAAAATCAAAATATTTTGTATGTAATCAAATGTACGCTCAAGAACAGGCCTCAACTAGCTCTTATCAGAGCCAAGACAGAAGAAAGAAATTTGTTGAGATACTTTTGCATCAAGAATTTGATAAACTAAAGTAGGACTCCCGCTTAGATAATTTCGTCCATCAGATGATACGAATGTTTGAAATAGCACAGTGATCTTATAAAATAGGTGATTTGAGTGGTTGTCGAATAATGCACCCAGATAATGTCCGAACCAAAATTTGTAAAATCAAAGGAGCAGCTGTGAAAATCTCAGCTATAGTAGTTCAAGTTCCACCCCAGCCTATTGGGTTGGGGGATTTTTTAATTCAACATTTAAATTCAATAAACAAAGTTCAAAGGTTTGAAGAAAAATAATAGGAAAAACCCTAGCCTACAAGGTTGGGGGCTTTTTCACATCTACAATCCCCTACTCAACAGAATTCAATTTTCTCCCTATTAGGGAAGAATCCACAAAGAGAGCACATAACTGAATTATCTAAGGATTCCCTTCGGGTAACAATCTGCCAAACAATTCTCGAGAATTCATAATTTAGGAGAACAGAGTCTCATGGAAGAGATCGAAGGATACGATCTTACAGAGATACTAATAGAATTCCATCAATGTATTATGCATTAGTAAATGTCATTAACACCATTGTAGAGTATCCTCTAGAAAATGAGTCTAGTATAGGGGAATCAGAATATGAAGTTCTTATCCATAATATGACACACACTGAAGAAAATGAAGAAGGTGTGAATACCCAAAATCATAGGCTTACCCATAATTTAGGTATGCCCTTAAATAACCAACTCCCACCCCTCCAAAAGGCATTTAACAAGGGGAAAGGTAAAAATCAGATCACGTATCACTTATCCACTAGATAAGGTCAATCTCTTTTGGTTGAATAAATACTTGCACAACAAGAAGAGTAGATGAAAGAGTTGAAAATACTCAATATAGAGTTACTTCGAAGCAGCAATTCTACTAGACATACACCCCAAGAAGATCCTCCACTTTCACATCCTATAGGAGCTCCTCAGAAAAGAGAATTTGTGGTAACTACATATGCGGATAATGAATTCCCTCCATTGTGTACATAACCATGGCAGGATCAAACACATCCTTATAGGCCTATTCTCGTGGGTTATCCAAGGAAAATACCAGCACCACCACCAGTGGTTTTCTGGTCATTGCACCCGTTCAAGATCTAGCTACTGTACTTGTATAGGTTCCAACTCATCTGGATATTCCCCAAGTTCTTATGAACACAATTGGGGAATTAACAACTTTATTGGAATCTATGTAAGAATGGTGTGCGCCAGTTCATCCAGAAAAGAAAGCTTACCCTGAGTGGATGGATCTGATCTCTCCCCCACCAATTTTTTTGAATACCACATTCCCAATATTTAATGGTTCGGGAGATCTCGAACAACACTTAATGCATTTCGTTTCTCATTGTGATCCCATGATGGGAACTCTTCAACAACAAGAAGTAGTAAAGCTTACGTGTTTTGTGCAGTCATTACGGGGACCAGCTTTTGTATGGTATACATGTTTGATTTATCGATCAATTACTGGATAGGAAGATCTCCATCAGAAATTCCTTCTTCAATTCAGCTCAACGCTTCTAAAGACAATAGTTTTTTATCTTAAAAATTGTAAAAAAAATATAGAATGAAATACTTTTAGATTTCATTGCTCGATGGAAGGTATTAGCATATTCCTTAAATCTAGCACTCCTACAAGAAGAGTTGCTGCCAATTTTTGTGGAAAATCTACGTGATGAGTTGCACACACCACTGTTCCCTGTGAAATAAATAGGAGGGTTTCGAGTCCTTGATTCAATTTCTAAACAGATAGAAGATTCCATTTTGGAAACTAAATATAAAACGCATGTAATTCCATCAACTCTGGGAAGGAGAATAGTGAAATCTGTGGCTTCTATAGTCACACTCAAGCAAGCACATGTACCTACTTTTTACTTTAAAACCTTCATAATATCGAAGGGCTATGCCTCCCAAGCGTCATCAGCAATGACTGCCTCATCAAGATGATCAAAGAGACCAAAGGCAGAAATAGTTTGAGGAGTTAAAGAACAACGTTTATTCTTTTCAAAATGAAAAAGTTCCTAGTTACTTCATCTCAGCTATGGAAAATAATTTGGTTCAGTTTCCAAGGATGAAGAAACCAAAAAAATAAGGATATGAAGATCTTCTGAATTATTGTCCCTTTCACCAAATGTTGGGGCATCCCATTCAGAGTTGTTTTGTTTTAAAAGACCTCTTGCAAAAAAGTGTAGGCTCAGGACAAGTAAAACTGAAAATTTCTTCATCCCAAGTAGCATGTGGTACTACTACTGATCCATAGGAAGAAGGAAAATGGTAGGAAGTCAAAAGTAAAAATGCACAGAAATATGATGATTTAATGATCAGGTAAATGATCAACTGAACTCATTCCATTTTAAGAACACAGTTGAATCAACCGATTGTGTCTTCTTCTACTTATGACACAGAAAAATCACCTTCATTAAAAGGTCAATCTTCAAAGAAGTGATGTGATCATAAGGAGAAAGAGTAGTCAGAAGAAGATGATCTCGTGTAAAGGCTAAAGTTGTCATTGACTCTGGAAGATTTCATTCCATCTATTTCAAAATCATGGGCACCACCCTACGAAACAACACAACCAGAACTGACCTGTCAAGCATACTCTTCATCATATGAATAATTGATCTTTGGTTCCGTCAATGTGATTCACTAAACGGACCCCTATGCCAATGGTGATTTTGATTATAATGAGACTAAGTTCCTTGTACCTAACTGGGGAACCATAAGAAGAGGCCAAGGTTGAGGATACAAGGGAAGATTTGGGTATTCTAGAAACCACTATTTTAACTCTTCCCCTGATTGAACCATATATGTGGCAGAAACTCGTGGGAAATCCCTTCAGCGGGCTCAACAAGAACAAGAAGATTCTTCAATGAATGACAGGTTCAGTCCTGACATGATTATTTTGGAGGACCAATTAGAGGTCACACCATCTTCTTCACAACAAATAGATAGACCTAGTTAGTCTAACATACCAATGACAGGAGTATTTGAAGTTTTTTCTATGACACAGGGTACATCTACATCAGGATCATCAGCTTCCAAGGCACCTATAAAATCACATCTCTATGCTAGAAAAAGAAGACCTCTAGACCAAAATTATGATGTTTTGAAATATCTAGCCCAAGTACCGGACAAGTTTTCAATTCTGGATTCCTTGAATCTATATAAATATCTTTGAGAAGCACTTATTGAGGCTTTTTAAGTCCTTAAGAGTTTGAAACTGAAGTTGATACTGCTGAGGTTTACCGTATAGAGAATGATCCCGTAGAATTTCATGCAGTTATATATTTTACGAATGAAGATGAAGATGATGTTGTACATGTAAATATCAGGCCCTTGTATCTATCTGGAAGGATCAATGACATAGACATCCGATGAGCCTTCATTGATAATGGATCAGAAGTCAACCTCATTCCTATTTGTACACTTCATCAATTGGGCCTCACTAAATCTGATATATCTTCTTCCACTTTAATGTTTCAAGGTTATGATAAGAATGAACAAGAACCTATGGGTGAGATTACACTCAGAACTCAGTTTGGGGATATTGTGTCTAATTCGGATTTCATGGTTGTCTGTCAGGACACAGTCTTAAACATTCTGCTTGAAAGGCCTTGTCTACATCAACATGTGGTCATACCTTCGTCATACCACCAATGTCTAAAGTACTGTTTTAATGGTGAAATCGGGAAATTTTATGGTGACAAGGCTCCATTCAAAATGTGTGAATCACAATACATTGAGGCATAATTCTATCACACAAAGATAACGATGTCCATGGAAAAGGAGGTAACCAGAATCAATGCTCCGAATGGCTTGGAAATTATCCCAGCAAACCCATTCCGACATTTGATTATAGATTAAGTGTTACCTATAAATCAAATAAAAAGGGTAAACCCAAATCCAAGAATTCTTCCAGTAACTTCCATAATGTCGATTATGGCAATTGAGCCTAATAGCATGGGATAAATTTTTGATTCACCAAGCAGTGGTGAAATCTTAAATGGAGATGCCTTAATTTCCTCTACTAAACATCAGCAAGTCTCTGCTTCGTTAATCAGGCTAGAATAAGTTGTATCAATACTATAGGAAGACAAGGGTGTTGATTCCCAACTCATTATATCCTCTTCAATGCTCTATAAGTACCCTTCATCATTAGTAGGGTCAGAAATGGTAGCCTCTTCTTTAGGATGTTCAAATACTGACTCATCTCCTAACTCTGAAAGTTTTGCTTCATCACCTACTATGAAAGTAGAAATAGAATAAGTGACACATAACAAAGAGGGAGAATAAGAAGAAGAACTTAGGGAAGCTCCTCTATCATTTGAGGAAGGTGTCTCTACCACTGTGGATGAGCTCAAAGAAATAAATCTGAGTATAGAAGAAGATCCATGTCCCATTCTAATTAGTGCGGTCGTGAATCCTGAAGAGAAAGAAGTGTATACTTAATTTCTAAATAAAAATTGAGATATATTGGTTTATAACTATATAGAAATTCTAGGTATGAACCCCGACGTATCCACCAATCATTTGGGTTTTCTAGAAGAACATTGAGGATTTAAATAGGCAGCAAGAAGAACACACTCGATTCATTCCCCTAAAATTGAAGATGAAGTCGATAATCTTATAAAATATAACTTTTTTAGGGAGTTTTAATATCCAAACTTTCTAGACAACATTGTCCTAATGAAAAAAAAGAATGGGAAATATGAGTTTTCATTGATTTTAGAGATCTTAATCGGCATTTTCCTAAAGATGATTTTCCAGTTCCAATCACAGTGCTTTTAATTGTTGAAACAACTGACTATGAAGCTCTTTCCTTCATGGATGGTTACTCTGAGTATAGTAAAATCCACATGGCCCCATAGGATGAATAATATATGGCCTTATAATCCCCTCAAGGTGTGTTTTTCTATCAGGTAATTCCCTTTGGTTTAAATAATGCAGGTGCAACGTATCAACATTCTATGCACCATATCTTCAAACCCTTCTTAGGAAAATTTGTCGAATGTTATATGGATGATTTGGTGGTTAAATACAAATAATGTTCTGATCACTTGGATGATCTGGAGATCATATTAAATAAACTTTAGAAACATAGTTTGAAGATGAACCCCTTTAAATGTGCTTTTGGGATAACCTTAGGAAAATTCCTCAACTTCATTGTACACCATCATGGAATCGAAGTTGATCCTGAGAAAAAAAATCAATCCTTGGTATGTCACCTCCTTGAAATTTTAATGAATTAAGAGGACTACAAGGATACTTGGCCTATATTTTGTGCTTTATTGCCAATTTGATAGGAATTTTTTTACCCTTCACTATATTAATGAAGAAGAGAGTCACCTGTCAATGGACTGAAGACTGTCAAGAGAAATTTGATACCCTAAAGAAAAATTTATTGAGTCCACTAGTATTAATGCCACCTGTTGAAGAAATCCCACTTATTCTCAATGTGAAAGATTTAGAGCGATCAGTGGGTGCCTTCCTTTCCCAAAAGAATGATGTCGGGAATGAAGACAACCTTTAATATCTCAATTGAACTATACATGATGTAGAAACTCGGTATTCAAGTATTAAAAAGTGTTGCTTGGCATTAATCTTTGCAGTTCAGAAATTGAGGCACTACCTACAACATCATGAGGTCCAATTAGTGTCTCTAAATAACCTGCTCAAATTTATCCTCAGTCATCCTATGTTTACAGGGCGTTTGGAACAGTGGGTAGTTATTTTGCAACAATTTGATTTCCAGTTTGTACCTCATAAGGCAATAAAAGGCCAAGATTTGGCTGACTTCCTTGCTGAACATCCATCTGTGGAAGACACATCATTGAATACTGAACTTCCTGATGAATAGTTCTTCTCTATTCAAGATAGTTCCCAAACATGGGAAATGTACTTTGAGGTGCCTCTAAAAGTATAACAGAGAAGATAATGGAAAACCATAAACTCAGCAAAGTTGGGTTAGGAATTGTAATTATCTACCCAAAAAATATAGTGTTACCTTATTACTTCCTATTGTCAGAAGACGATACCAAAAATGAAGCAGAATATCAAGCTCTCATCACAGGTGTGGAATCGGAACTTCTGGTACAAGTGAATCACCTGAAAGTAAAAGGTGATTTGGAGTTTGTAATCAAACAAATCAATGGGGATTATGCTATTAGAAAAGAAAATTTAATCCATTTGTGTGATTACATTAAAGGGTTAATGGCTGGATTTTCCTCAGAGCCGATATTTTCCTATGTCCCACAATCATAAAATGCCCAAGCTGATACACTAGCGAATGCAGCTATAGACCTGGAAGATCCAAATCGGGATGAGACAATCATCAGTATATCCCATCATCGTGTGGTCTCACCTTTTTTTCAAAATAGAATGGAAGTAATTAATGAAATTAGCCCTATTTCTGATCCATATGGTCATACCACTGGATGGATAACACCCATCATAGAATACCTTTAAAATGGAGTACTTCCACTAGGTAGAGTTGAAAAATAACAGATCCAACAATGAGCGGCCAATTTTAATCTTTATGATAGTCCATATCACTAGAAATCCTCTAAAAACGAGGTTTTGATGGAATCCTATTCAGGTGTATTAATGGAGAAGAAATTGCAACTGTCATGAAATAAGTGCATTCAGGAGCTTATGGTGATCATTAGTATGGGCATAGGCTTTCTAATCAAATATGAAGGCTTGGATACTTTTGGCCTTCAATGACATAGGATTGCATATATTTCACTAAGAAATGTAATCCCTACCAAGTGCATTCCAACTTCAATCATCAACCCCTATAGTTTTTACATACAGCTAAATACTCTTGGCCATTTTCCGCATGGGGAATGGATGTAGTAGGGCCTTATCCCCTAGCTACGGATAATTAGTTCAAGTATATTCTTACTACTACTAACTTCTTCTTCAAATGGGTTGAGGAAATACCTCTCAAATAAATCAGATCCAAAATCATTGTTAATTTTGTCAAAACTAACATCATCACCAGATTTGGTGTCCCTCATACTATATGGATAGACAATGGAACCAATTTAAATTATATTAAGGTAAAAAAGTTATATCAGGATCACAATATCAAATCCAACTATTCATCTCGCTATCATGTAGTGGCCAATGGATAGATAGAGGCCTTCAATAAGACCCTATAAAATATACTCCAGAAGATGGTAAATAAAGATAAGAAATTTTGGCCTAATAAACTTTTTCATGCTTTATTGGCTTATCAGAATACCACTTGTACTGCCACCCAGGAAACCCCTTATTCATTGGTGTACAGAACAGAAGTAGTTTTTCCAATTGAAATTCAATTTCCTTCACTTTGAAAGGAAATCTGTGATCAGTTTTCTATAGATGAGATGTATCAGAAATGGTTTGATGAGCTGGAATGATTAGACGAAAAAATATTGCATACTTTGCATCATTTAGAAGTCTATCAGAACAGAATAGCATGAGCCTTTAACAAGAAAGTTCGCCTCCGTTCATTTCTTCAAGGAGGATTGGTATTGGTCCTCAGGACTCCAATTATGCCAAGAAAGAAACCTCCAAATCTTGAGCCAGAGTGGGAAGGACATTATTCCATACATAAGTTCTAATCTAATGGATCTTATGCCTTAATCTCACTGTATGGAGAGCTTATTACAACTCTAACCAATGAGAGATTCTTGAATAAATACTTTGTGTAATTGCACATAAGTTTCTCACTGCATGACTCAAAATTGCACAGTGCATGTCCTCGCTGCATGAATCTAAACTGCACAGCACAAGGTCCAAGTCTCAAGATGTTAAACTTCATAACAACCATAAGCATCCATGTTGTGTGATGATAAAATGTGTAGCATATTTGTCCTTGTCGCACAACGTTAAACTACATGAAATCATTTTTTCCTCTTTAAATGACATTAAACTGTACAGATAACGTCTTCTCTACTTGAAATTAGTAGCTTCCATATGCAAGCATCATTGACATCATTTCTACTCCTTAGTGGAACATGAGTCCCTTTTTCCCTATGTCTGAATCAGATTTGCATAAGGACCTAATTTCAAGAACTAGGTGTGGCTTGATTCTCATCTATTTGAGATACGTTGAGATGCCTGAATCTCCAATATTGGGCCCAGCCACAACCACAACTTTTTTTTATTTTTTTCCCCTTCTGTATATGAATCTAATCTATACAGAGTGTTCCCTTAAGGTACTTGGTCTGATCTTTATACCATTTTGTGTCTTTAGTTTAACTATTCTTCCAAAACATGTCAAAATTCCCCATCTCCCATATCAAACACGATTGGTGTGGGAAATTATTGTTTCAAGAACTATGTACAGATTTATTCTCATAATATATGATACGTAGAGATTCCTAGATCTCCAATCTTGGGCCCAGTAATGATATACCCCCCCTTTTATTCCTTATATAATAATAAAACCTGTATAAGGAATGTTAAAATAACTACATATGGCTTGATTCTTTCCCCCAACAAGACACGTAGTGACACTTGGGTTTTATCCCTTAGTTTAGCTACAATATGTCTTTATTTTCACATCAGTTCATCTTCATCTTTACCGCATGACGATAAACTATATGGAAATATAAGAACTATGGTTGGCTTGATTCTTTCCTCCAACAAGATACATAGTGAGCCCGAGTACTATTCCTTGGCTCAACCATCACTTAATCATAATACCCCTTTCTTCACTTGTGTCACCTTTTTTGTTACAAAATAAACCCTTACTACTCCTTGTTTCTCACACCGAGAATAGCTCACATGGGCTTAGGAATTGGGTAAAAGGCTTATCTATATAAATAAGGTGTCTCAATTACTTTTGGTGTTATCAATGGTCTTGGCTGAATGACCATAAAATTCACAATAGACGTCCTTACTGAATAATGATAAACTACACAACCCTTTTAAGAACTACGTGTGTCTTGATTCTCATCCCATTGAGATTCATAGTGATGACTATGCCTTAAATCCCATTCCCAGCCATGGGAAATTTTTCCCCCCCTCTCTTGCATACAGTAAAAAAAATATATGCCTGAAGCTTGTATCTTAGGTCATATCCTCAGAGAACCTACAAGGGAAATAAGAATGT
Organism: Viscum album; assembly: GCA_963277665.1. NCBI lineage: Eukaryota > Viridiplantae > Streptophyta > Magnoliopsida > Santalales > Viscaceae > Viscum > Viscum album. Next base: position 1,580,996,044 of record OY728141.1, on the reverse strand, counting down.
CCCCATTTTACATATGAGTTAGATCTGTGTAAGGGACTCCAAACTCATGGCCAATATTGATTCAAATATTTCTCATATGCATTGAGCATTACCCCCTTCCATATTTCACACTCTTAATCTTGAATATTTTTAGATCTTCATAATCTTTCTTACGGTTTTGAGTGACAGATTCTCTGTTATCTGAGAACTCTTTTTCCTAACTATGCAGTATGTTCCCTTAGGTGGCCTTACATAAAATTTGCCGATATAACAGGCCTTTTAGTCAAAATATGCCACTATTTTTCTATGCAGCATATTCCCCTGTTGGCCCTGCATAACACAACCCCCATAACGGGTTTTTCAAATAATTCTAATTTCGTTCTTGGTTAGATTGTCATTTGTCTCCTTCAAACTTTGATGAAAATATACAAGAATATGTATTTTAAAGTAGTCATTCTTATATATTTGTCCCATTACCTTTCTCTCAATATGAAAGTCTTCATGACCATGGTTTACAAATTTCCCTCTCCATGTGTTCAAAGCAATATGAAATAATCTTGGATCACTTGACCACATATCATATACTATTTCCATTTATGGTCCTAGTCATATGAACTAAAACTACAGACACCATACTTCCTAGATTTGGGTCAGACCTTCGTAGAAATACTATTCCTCCAATTCTTTGAAATCATGATTGGAAATACCCCCTCCATATTCAGGTAACTTTCTTCATAAACCAAACTCTGTGCTTTGGAAAATTTGAATCTCCATAAACTTTCTTTAACTTTTATCAATAGAATGTCAAACTTCTAAGAGCTCTTATACTTGACTATGCAGCACGTGCCATTAGGTGGACTTTCATAAAATTTGCCTACATAACAGGCCTATTAGTCAAAAGATTCCACTATTTTGATATGTAGCATATGCCCAAGTTGGCCCCGCTTAATACAACCCCCATAACGAGTTTGTAAAATAATGGTAAATTCGTTCTTGGAAAAGACATCCTCTAATGCTTTTAGCCCTTTTCCCATATCATTCTTCAGATCCATAAATTCCAAAATCATAGTTTACAATTTTCCCTTCCATACCTGAATATGGTAGTGTGTTTCAAAACAAATTATCTAAAAAAATGGGAGAATATAATACCTTTGGTCAAAGATAAATACCTTAAATTAAATCCACACAATGTTCTCACTTCAGGACTTAAAACTGCACAATACAATGTCCTCACTGGATGACTTAAAACTACACAACACAATGTCCTCACTGCATGACATAAAATTGCATTACATGATATCAGAAATTCTCCTTTCTGAAAAATTTTAACCATTCCTAATACACCAAATTTATTTAGATTTGGTTTTCATATTCATGAAATATGTTGGAATAGATCACCCTTTATTCTAAAAATCCATTTCCTTAGAAAAACCACACACTGTAGTCTCGAGTCACCCAAATCTTATTTTCCATTGTCTATCAATAGTAAAATGTTAAATTCCTAAGATCTCTTTTGCTTGACTATGCAGTATGTGACCTTAGGTGTCCTTTTATAAATTATCTACATAACAAACCTATCAGTTAAAAGATGTCACTATTTGGCTATGCCGCATATGCCCTAGTTGGCCCTGCATAATACATCCCCCATAAAGGGTTTTTCAAATAATGGTAACTTCGTTCCTGGAAGAGACTTCCCTTATGTTTATACAGGTTTTAGATTTGGTAACCGTAAAAAATAATGACTCAAGATCCCCCTTGGAAATATTTAAAGAATATTAGAGAAATTATCATCCACTGAGTTTTGTTTGGTATCTAATTTCAAAATTTATGGTTAAATATATTCGACCTTAAACATTATCCCTTTATAGTCTAACATGCATGAATCTAAACTGCCAACAACAAGAGACATGGTACTCCCCAGATTGGGAACCCACAAAGGTCACTCTGAACAAAAGTCGACTCACAACTCACTAAACGTACATTTTGTATGGTTTAGGTAATATCAAATAATAAAAATTCAAAAGATACAATGTTTGCGGGGTTGTCTATATAACCCTAGTAAAAGTCAAACTATGCTCCCAAGGCCCTATGGATTAAGCAAAAATTAAATCATCCTTCCAAATTTGGCGTAGCTCAAAATCTAACCAAATGATATTGGAATGCATCAAAGTGCCTTAATTTTACCTTAGAACAAGATTATTTTCATTATGAATGAATAAAATTCTAAGGGGGGTTTTGCAGACACCATGAAATTTTTTCCATGAACTTCTCTGCCAAATGTTCTCAACTGGGCTTGAAAAGATCACGGTGCAACTCTTTATTTTTCATAGGGGTCAGTGACGGTAGCGAAGGCACTGGCCTGAAGGGCCGAGACTGTAGCATGACATTGTTCCCAATAAGGGGTGTGGGGGAACAACCATCACTGTATGAGACAATAAATTTTGATAATTCCTCAAGGAGGTGCCCAAGGTACTTTGTGGAAACACCTGCGCGCCACCATGATGGATCAGAATGAAGGTATTATTTTGGATAAGTCCTCAAAGTAATGCCCCAGTTAGGCCAAATCATCGGTGGTGCGCAAGTATACTTGGGAGCCACCCATCCAGTGCACAACCACTTGTGTGCCATAATTTCGCCATGCAACATACTTCTGTGACCAAAATCCTTTCACCTAGGACCCTATTTTTGCCTATAAATAGACCTTTGGGGACTTCATTTGTATGGACGAATTTCCCTGAAGCCTAATTGCTGCTCTGGTGACCCTAGTGGTTCGCCCAATTCTTCCAAAACATTCAAGGTAGTTATTTAACACCTAAAGTGGAGGAATCGAAGGAGGATCATAGGAATTAAGTCATTTTATTATTTTAAATTCATAAAAATTGTGTGCCTAAATCACCCAACCACCTAAAATCAATAACACTTATGCACCACCTATTCATCTTACAAGAACTTGAGCACCCCACTTCTGGGAATACCTATGAATACTCTTGAAGGCTTGAGTTAGGTCTCTCCCAAGTATTAACATACATTTTGTTCATCGCTTAAGTGAATACCAGGTCACCCAAGCCGACTTGCATGCCCATACTTGCGTGTAAGTACCTACATGGGTGCCCATCTTTGATTCACTTACCCTCTTCAGTCTACAATCCATTAAGCCCTCTTCAAAGAAATTCATGGAAAGGCTTATTCTTCATTGTCTCCCTTGTCTGAAAGGGATTTTGTTGAGACCTTCACCAAAACCTCCTGACTTATCAAACCATTGGGTAAGTTACATTATCGTGTCTCCAATTTGGGTTTGTATATCCGTAGTTAGAGGTTTCCCGTATTTGTTTCACAATGGGGTTAGGATTCATGGGAAGTTTATGGGTCTGTATATCTGCAGTCACATGGACCTTTCTCCCGAGAACAGTGTTGGAAAGTTCCAAGTTTTGATGATAAGGGTTTGGGTTTTGACCTCCCCTTTTCATCACTAAGACCCAGAACCTCATATGTCTCATAAGGAAGGTACGGTTCACACCTACTTTTCCTTTTGAACAAAGGGGAAGTTTATATCCCCTACTAGGATCAATTTAATGGAATATGTCCTAGTTTAAGCCCCGAACCCTTCATGTCGAAGGTTTCAATCTTGCTACTCTATACTTCACCTTCACTTATTCCTTACATTGGACCCTTTTCCATTGTAAAATGAATAGAGGGAAGACTTGTCACCTTTCCATATTTCCGATTCACCTCGCCCTCATCCACCATCACTGACATAGGTGCACCCTCTTTCACTAGTGATGGAGGAAAAGTGTGAGTTCAATTGTGGAATCTTTCAAATCCTCTTATTTCTCACATTGATCATGACTCACATGGTATTAGAGATTTTTCATGATCATAAAATTTGTGCAAGATGACTTGAACTATGAGAAATCGGATTCCTATTCAAACCAAGATACGTAGGATGCCTGCTTGAAGGCCTGAGCTCAAAAGGGTGCTATTCCGAAAGGGTTTTACTAATCAAGTCCCCTCTAATGGGAGTCTCTTATACATAAGCCCCAACACAATACTTGAACTATGAGAACTCTGATTCCTGTTCAAACCAAGATATGTAGGAATACTTCTCAGGGCCCGAACTCATTGAATATCCTCTTTAGGAATCCAACCCTAATTCCATTAATCTAGGAATTTTTCTTATAATTAAGCCCCAAATTAAACCCCCAAATCATCAAGGCATACTTTTCAGGAATTTATCCCAAACTCATTTCTCTTAAAGAATTATAATCTCTTATGAGACTCATCGAACTATGTGGGCTTTGATTCCCATCCAAATGGGATACATATGAAGCATACTTGAGGTTCAAACCCAACACTTCAAATCAACCCTATTACCCTTAGGCCATATTCCCAATAGGTTCTAATCTTACTTGGAAACCCATATCCTTTCCAAGCTCCTTGGGCTGCTTCAGCATAAGTACCACACCAAACTTTGACTAAGCACCTTTCGCTTAGATGCCCTTACTACATGACATTAAACTGTATGATTAGGTCCTTATCACATGACCATAAAAGGTATGATGTGTCCCATTAAGTAGCACCGAACTATGAGGGTTATGATTCCTTTCACAAGGATACGTAGGTAGCCCATTTTATGGGTATGATCCCAATATCAAAACAAACATTTGTCTCCCTGGACGACAATAAATTCTATAGTGCTCCACTAAGTGGATTAAAACTAGTATAATCATAACAATGATTAAAAGAATCTCTAAATAGTATATGAGAGGATACCATTGATGGAGAACCTCAAATACATATGGATATCTCCATTAATGAAGAAGCTCAAATACATATGAATGATTCTAAATTTCATACAGGTTAATAAGTGATTGAAAATTCCAAGGGAAACTTATGTTATAATTAGTTAATTAATAAGGATTCATGAAAATATCTTAAATTTATAAATAGAGTCCCAGAGTAGACAATAATTCCCTCCAAAAGGGTGTGACGAGTTCAAAATCCCATCCTCTTGACAAATACATGTTCTTAAATATCATAAAGTTCAAACTTAATGAAAACCTATCTTTAGAAATCAGGCCTCTTTTGGATAAATAATTGTTGGGTGTTTTTGGTTCCATGAATAAATCCAATGGAAACCACCTAGAAGTAATGATTCTTAAAACTATAACACATGTTTCAAGGAACTACAAAACAATGAGCTAGTCAGGACCCTCTTGCACTTACTATTTGAATTATGATGGTCCTAACTCCATTCAACCAAAGACATGCAACCAAACCTAGGTAGTGTCACAACACTTCAGGATGGATATTACCTATGATACCATCTTTTAACAAACCATCCTGGGTTAACTAGACATGTCAACCAAGAAGGTATGCCACATGATGAAGTACAAAAAAGAGATAAAAACATGTCTCATTATAAACACAAACAAGAAAAACCAATAGGTTACATAGTTGATGTATGAAAACATATCAATGATACATAAAATTTAACCCAAACTGGCCAAACTAGAATGACAAAACATGACAAGTCAATAAAAGTCCATGTGTGACCATCCTTCACCACTAAAAAATCCTAGTATGAAGATGAAGACCACAGGAGAAACCAACATGCTACATAATTCCTTTCCCTTTACCTAAGTCCTTCAAAACATCATCTACATCTACTCAAAGTTAAAATTAGGGTGTGGGTACAAATCCCAATAGGATTCTACCAAATAATCTATACAATTACTAATATCAAGAATGCATTAGCTCTAACTTTAAAAAAATCCAGTTTACAATGAATATTCATAAAAAACAATTTTTATAAATCATCCTTTGGTTTTAATAAAATCACATCATATTCAAAAAATCTATGAATATTTCAAGTACATGAAATATAGCACAAAATCATAAAAAAACAAGAATAGATACACCATAAGTAGGCATGTGAACAAATAACCATGAAAATACCATCATGTGATAAACCAATCATAAATGGCAACACATTCCATTTGTCATATAACCTATATGTAAAAATTCTAGGAATAAAATAAAAACCCCAATCTAATCCTAAGTTGGATTCAACTATTATGACCTCTAGATTCATTACACACACTGAAGTGACAATAAGCCTCTTGTGGTATTACACACAAAAAGAGTGAAAAGTATATAACCCGACACACCCAAGGTTACACAATGTGATAAGTTTTTAAAAATTCATTTAAAAACCATGATACCATATAATAAAACATTTTAACATCAAATTATTTATTCTTTCGGGATTGAAATCCTTTTTTAAAAACCAAAATCACCATTAAATAATTTCATCCAACACTTAGTATGGACAAATCCATTTTTAAAGAAAACCCCCTGAAAACCCATGTATCTCTTCCAAAAAAACCTCCATAATCATAAATAAACCTATTTTATTGAATAGTACAAGGTAATTTATAATAAAATAAATAAATTCATGGATTATAACCCTTATAGAGAGACACATAACTCACAACGAAGGGAAAACTAATCACCTTCAAAAATAGAGATCGGGAAAGAGTGGATTAGGTCCTCACAATCCTAGATCTACGAGAAACAGAAATAGACCTCTATTAAACCCATTATATCTAGAATACATATCCCATTTGAGTCTTGTGAGATAAGAGTATAATAGATCTAGCAAGTATCTAAATAGAAAAGGGAAACCCAGATAAAAATAGAACATGCCTTGAAGTGATTCATCAAGAATAAAGGAAATATTCCTAGAGTCCAAGGTGAGAGGCCTGAAGAGAACTAGGGAAGGTTTAGGTCGATCCAAAATGATATTAGGGGCTGATGAGACTTAATAATGACCAAGGGAAAAGGGGTAAATTCCAATTTTTTATGATTTTGGAAGAGGCCGCATGGTTTCCTGGGTGGGGTTGCACGGTTAAAAAAATTGTGTGCCTCTATAATATGGGGGTCCACAGTTTTAACTGAGATACAGGGTTAAACTAAATGTGCACCCTAACTATACACCCCTACTAGGATTTTGGAAATGGGTGCATGATTTTCCTCGGGTGGCTACACGGTTCGGGAAAATCGTGTGTTAATCATGCACAACCCAGTAAACCTATAAAAATCTCTAAAACGCACTAGAAATGACCTAAGAAAAACCCCAAATGGAAGGATATAATTTTTTTTGATAATTACTTATAATAAGGTAATTAGGTGTTACAATAAGGGATTCAAATTGGAATCAAATGATATGGTGTGTATAAATTCTTCATGTTGTTTGAGGGTTGGGGGAGTAGGGCCTACAATATCCAACAGTGCAATAATTAAGGTTCAACAATCCGATGTTTTGGTTTATCCAACACAAGGTCCCTATAAATATTTAGTTTTAGGTTCTTGTGAGGTTTCTAAAACTCAAGGTACCGGTACCCAAGATGGAAACCATCCAGTAGAGAGCTCTGTGCCAACCCACTATGACCAAGATGGTCCTGAAGTTTCTTCATGCAATGATGCACTTATAGGAATTTCATCATCATTTGGTGTTTGTGTTATATATGAGGCGATAACATAAGTTATGATCCAAAACATATTCCAGATTCTAGGAGTTTATTTCATGGGTAATTTTGATGATTAAGGATTGGAAACACCAAATTATAAAGGGAAAAGAAATCATGACATTATGAATGGAAGACAAGAAAATATCACAAATCATATGTAAGCTGGAAAGTGAAACTTAGAGGGACCTTATACATATAAGGCTCTTAAAGGGATAATAGACTATATTATAGTCTCCTTTGAGTGTGAATAGGGTTCTCAAGATGGAAAAATATTATGTATAAGTGCAAAAAATGCTAAGAAGGGAGGACTTGACTTATGGTGTTTCCCAATTAACAAAGGCATGAAAACCAGAAGTTAAAATGGGCTAATACTCCCTAAAAAACCAATGAAAACTAGATTAGTGAGAAAATATCAAGAACCAAATCCTTGTGAAGATCCCCTCTAGAAAAATGGTGGAGGGTGTTTCAGTGATCTTAGAGAGGCCAAGTAGGCCTGAGAAAAAAACTCTAAAAATTTGGGAAACCAAAGACATGTCCTCTTTGAAGTAGGGTGGTACCTATTCCTATATCGGTAAGTCCCAATTACAACATTTAAAGGGAGATGAAATTTGAAAGGGAGAGGCTCAAGTTCCTACATCCAATTTAGAGCTACTAATACACTTGATGTAAAATATGGAGGTGGATGTTATGGAAATAAATGAAACAACAGAGGAAGCTAATAAAATGTATGAAATAATGCTTCAAGTTAATCTGAATAATGAGAAAATGATATGGATCAATGCCCAAGACTGAACTTTGATTCATGTATTCAATAAAGGTAAGATTTTCATGGAATAATTAATTGAGTCTTAGGAAAAAAATGACTATCTGCTTCAAGGAAATTGTTAAAATGAACCAGAGAGGAAAGAGTTTCCTTTTTAATATAGCATAGACATAGTGAGTGACACTATTTTTTTAAAATTATTATAGAACAATGTAGTAATTTCTTACAAAGTATAACTTCCTCGGTATGGTTTTCCTATTTTTAGGTTCTCACTCAACCCCTATAAGTGATTTCTTTAAATAAAATATTTAATTTTCATTCAGTCATAAAAGGCCCGAGGGTGCCTTGTATGCCTGTATAAAGAGTACAAGGCATTTAACATGGTGTTTTATCCAATATTGTGTGTTATCCCGACCAATTATCCTGAATCTTTCTTCTAATTTTTCCTTTTTTTCAAGAGGTACTGTCATATCATAGCAATTTAGGAGGATCCCGCTCAATTTCTTGGTGATTTAGATAAACTCATGGATACACCATGAAGGAAAGATTCCTTTATCCAATTATCATGGATCTTCATTGAATGTGTGGTTTAAGACAAGAGGATCAACCATATTCAGTGTAAGCCATGTGTGTTATTCATTTTATATTATTGATGGTTTTAGTTTCAAAACATGGTGATCTTGGGTTTTGGGTTTTTTTTGTCTTTCACCATGTTGAATAAGTCTTATTAAATCTTTAGAAACCCATCAGTGGATTCAAATAAGTGTTATGAATTTTGATTATCAAAATCATGGTTTAAAACAAATAAATCTAGATACCATATTCTTAATTGTAATACATTATACCCTACTATAGCAGGTAAATACCAGATCCTAAACTATCACAAAATGAGTAATCTAAAAAGCCTTTATTCATGAGTATACTTAAATGTTTAATTTTTGAATGTTAAAATGTTATTTTAACAAAATAAACTTAATTTCTTAATTCATCATAAAAATATTAGCGTAAAATAAAATTTTGGGATTTAAAAAAAAGATTTATTTTTATATTAATAGTAAAAATATCATTTTTACATGATTTTAAACCAAACCATATTTTTTAAATCATAATTTTAAAATCATGAACCATAACACTTTCCACAAAATCATCCAACTTTACAATTTAACAAAACCATCACTAAAGTGGTTTTCCATCAAGAATCACACATTAATTTCACAATTCAATTCAAAAAATTCAATTAATTTGAAATCAATCCATCATGTTCTAATCAAGAGGATTCAAGAGGGAATCCACCTACCTCTAAAACTTATGAAAACATGAAGAACAATACAAAACTTCATAAAACCAGCTTGAAACTCCAAAAATCATCCTTAGATATTATTCCATATCATCAAAATCATCATATATCAACATGATTATCATCACAAAATATAAATCTTTCCCCAAATAATTAGATTCATGATTCCAAGAGAGGTAAGATGAATAAAAATAAAGAAAAAAATGAAGAAAGATCACTTACCAATAAATTCATCCTCCAATGCATCTATATTTTCCTATTAATTTTTCTCGAACCAAGAGGAATGGTCTCTATAACCTAGGGATAAAGATAAATTTATGTTCTGACTTGATTTGGTGAAAAATGATATGTTTAGGGTGTAAGCTGAGTGAGATCCAAAAATTTTGGTTCTAAATTTTTATGGTGCATAGTTAGGGTGAACGGTTAGGAAAACCATGCACTAGCCACTACCTTTAAACCCACCTCACACTATTGGCTTTAATTATTTGAGAAATTGTGTTCCAACCATGATAAACCCCATTGTCCAATATTTCATGGTTTCTCATAGGTGGTTGTACAGTTTGAAAAAATCATGTGCCTAACCATGCACCTACTCAGTGCCCACTAATTCAGTTTCATGGTTTTCTAGGCGGTGTTTCATAGTTTCTATTAACCATTATCAAACCATAAACCTTCATAAAAGCCCCAAAAACATGAAAAAACTCTTCCAAACCTTCTAAAACTCAATTTAATAACATTGTACACTTAAAAACGCATAAATAAAAGGTAAGTTACCTAAAACTGGGGGTGATAAATTATTAGTGGCTCTTCAATCGAGCTTAAGGTTTCTAAGTATCAATAATGGATGTTCTTGGTGATTTCATCCATTGTCTGATGGTGAAGAGTGGTGTAGATGGTGTAGAGGGTGTTTTTGATGAGTATGACACATGGAAAACTTAGGACAAAATCATTATTATTAGTAATGAAAAATTCCTACATAATTATTATGCCACATCAGAGTTTTGATCATATATACTCTCCTATATAAACATTTTTATGTCACTGTTAGATTAGAAGCCTATTATGGGGATGATCTCCCACTGTAACATCTCATGTTTTTAACTGGGTTTTTTTTCAAATGAATTTTATTTTTATGTTTGGTGGATATGTAAACTTGTAAACTGGGTTTCAAAATGAAATTGTGAGAGTTGGAACACTTAAAAGTGTTGTTTTTATATGGTTTTCAAGGTTTGAGAGGTGTATTAGAAACACAGATGAGTTTCAGAAGCATAAAGCTTTGAAATTATTCTTTTTGTAAATATAAGGGATGTGAATGGTTAGTGCTAATTTTTCACCTCAATCGTGAATCCCTATAGAAGTTTCATACAGTTTATAAAACTATGCACATAAGGTCACATAGTCGTGTAAATCCACTACAATAAATTTCATAGGAGAAAGACACGGCTTGTGCATGATTTTTCAAACTATGTTTCTATCCATGTGAGGTGGTGTCCCTTTGGAAAGTAGCACCAAAAAATTTGAGCATGGTTATCCAAACTATACAACTCATTAAAGAGATGAAAATTACTCTTTTATCCCTCCATCATTTAACCATTTTCTCCCTATTTGTTTCTCTTATAACACTCACAATGGTCCACTCGAGATCCCCTCTTTTTCCTCCTTATAATTTGAGGGATATCCCTTTTTTTCTTTTAATCAACCATCATTCATCTCATTTGATCACTCTCAGTTAATATATGATTCCCTTACCTACTTATATTTCTTTCTCTCATCACCTTCAACATTATCTCTATGTGATCTAATATGCCCTATTTTTAGTTCATTTATTTATTGCATCATTTTTTCTCATTCTATCTTGAATCAAATCATGATAATGGATGATTTTAGTTTACTTGGTATGGGGTAGATGGTTTACATGATTTTCCATTAAATTTTTAATATTTTATAAAATGAATTGTTTTTTCACATGTTGGACCTTCTACATATCGATTCTAAAATGTGGATTACCTTAAATTCAATCCTTAGATCACAACCTTGATGTCCCGTAGACCCCTTTAATGGTTGGAGTTTGATGAACTCAACCTGAACCACCTCTTAAGGTGATTTTGATTACATTATAATGATTACTATCATTTCCCTGTAATTAAACCACCCCTTGGGTGTGTCTTTTAAATGACGTAGAACGTTTATAAATTCTTATACAACCAAACCACCTATGTAGGTGAGTTTGGCTTGTCAATTGAGATGAAAAAATTAACTGAATTTAATTGTATTTTTTGATGAAATATATGATGATAATTTTCATTGAGACTTGGGTGTTTCACATGGAATTCTTGTTTGTTTTTAAATGTAGTGGTTTAATTTCATTGGTTTGAATTGATAATGGCATGGACTATGTTTCTTTTCCTTGATTTATATTATGGAATGTATGTTCCCAAGGCCTGTATTTAAATATTAAATGAAACATGAAAATGAAAGTCCATTATTCCTTGAGCAATACTGGGTTCTTCTTTAATAAATGTCCCAATTACGGGCTCATAGGGAAACTGGGATTACTTTATTCTAGATTATTATTGAGATACCATGGTTAGGGTTTATGGATAGAATGCGTCACAAACCCTTGGTGTGGGATGTTGGATATAGTTATTTCACATCATTTTGGGCTGTTGGACATGTCGTGTCACACCCCCTTGATTAGGATGTTGTACATGATGCTTCACATCATTGACTGGGATTTTTAGGCTCAGTGCTTTGTATCCCCTATTCAGATTCTTGGGATTATGCCCATTTATGAAATATGAGAAATTTATGGTATTATCATTATGTGGATGCCCTAGTATTACACCTCAGTTACTTGATAGTGTATGTATATATTTTCATATATATATATATATATACATATATGCATATATATATACATAATGGAACATTTTCATAGAAATTTCAACTTTGGTTGAAACAGGTATGGTCGGCCATGTGTCTTTTGATGATCCTGAGCCCAACATTATTAAATTTATTTATTATGTATTGCTCATTTATTATAATTCCATGTTGATTATTTTATACGCATGAACTGTATTACATTAGATACCATTGGTAGTGTCCTACTAAGTTTATCTCACACCCTATTCGGTCCGTCTTTTAGTGCCCAAATAGACATCTTGATTGCAGGTTAGTAATTGGACTGTGATTTATGTTATTTTCATTTATGGACTAGGACTGGATATGGGTGTTTGGGAGTAGCAGTTGGGAATGTAATCAGACTACCTTTTAGAGTTTGAGTCTTTTATTTATTTATTCCCTTTTTTAGTTTTTCCATGTGGTATATATTATCTACTTTATGTTGAGAATTTATATTGTTACTCAACATTTTTATGCATGTTTGGATATTTAATTGGCACTTTTCAGGTTATATTTTATCGTTATCTATCAGAGATCTATCGTTTATCTTCTACTGTTTATTTTATTCTTTTACTTGTGAAATGTTTTATTACTAGTAAATAGGGTATAGTCTCTCTGATGAACCTCTTTTAGACCCTCACTACTAGTTGGAATCCTCTAGCATACATGGATATGCACTTGAGGATGTGCGAATGACCTGTCTGGTTACTATTTTTAGAGTGAGCCAGGTTAGGACATTAAAAATTGGTCTCAGAGCCTCTTTTTCCCTTGTCTTACTATTTTTTATTGGTATATAGGAGAGTAGAAATGTTTCAAAACATAGCAAATAGCTTGTGTGTAACACCCCGAGATTTTATGAAAAGTATTCTTTTTAATTTCATTAATGTCTTGTGTTGTACGCAACACCAAAAGGAGCTTGCTCAACACTCATCCTTGACTTGATTTGCATTACACGCAATCGCGACCTTCCTCGATAGCGTGTGTAGTACGCAATACTGAGTTTCACTAAATAACGATATGCTATTAAAATATTATTAAAACTAGCCGTTATGAATAGTAAGAACCTCCTTTTAAAATTTTAGAAATTTTATCTCTCAAAATGGACTTCATTTTTGGATTCGGAGTATCGAATTTAGCCTAAGGTGAAATTTTGGTACTTTTCGGATAACTTTCATATTCTGATGAATAGTGAAAATTACTAAATTTTAATTAAAAACAACTTTTCTAATTGAAATAATTAATAGTGATAAATTATTAATTTGAGTGGTTTTAAAGTATATTTAGAATATATTTTTACAATTTAATACAATGTTGGTCATTGGATGTAATTCTACATTTAAACCAGACATAAACAAGTGTCAATCTTTTGATAGTTATTATCTCTTAAGAACACGCTATTTGTTTTGACAACGGGAATTAATTTTTAAATTAATTAATGCAACTGATATGTTTTGAATTTGGTAAAATAGACATCATTTTTGAGTTCATAATATCAAATATAGCTTAGGTCTAATTTTTGGTATTTTTCTGGAAACTTTCATTTTTTGATGAATAGTGAAACCACTAAGTGGTAGTTAAAAAAAATGATTTTTTCATAAAACATAATTTTACCACTTCTGTGAGTGGAATTTCAAAAATCCGAGAGACACGGTTGATGTTAGTATGTAAAATGTGGTTCAATGAGATGAAAATAATTTTTGGTGAATAGTAACTTTTTACTTTTTTTTACCACGGTTAAAAGTAAATAGGGTAATTAAGGGTAAAAATGTTATTATTATTACCCTAACACATGTCCTAATTCTATTGGATAAGTGTAATTCGACCAAAAAAAACCTTAGGAATAAAATTTTATCATTTAGGCCCACTTGGATTAGATTAGGACATTTATTATTAATTTATTTAAAGAAGGGTTAAAATAGTTAAAATCAAAGTTTAATAAGTAAATCATTTTTAATATAGGGTGATACATAAGATAAATTCGATTGTAAATATTCATTAGAAATATAATACAATTTCCTACATAATGATATTTTATTTATAATTTTTAGACTTTAAATAAATTAATTTATTTATGACACAATGATGATGCAGTAATTACCATAATAGTGAAAAATTAGAATAATTGATATTATAAATACCCAAATAAATGTAATTTGAGACTTTTTATGAATTCCACTAATTGTATAGGTTAATATGACATGTTAGTATTGATTTAATTAACTTTGTTCGAACTAATCATTCTGTTATGATTTTCACAAAAATCAATTACTAAATAGTGTCAAAATTAACATAAAATAGTTTTTAAAACAAATATTATATTATTAATTGTTATTTTATTCTTAAAAATCTAATGTTCGGTCAAATGACTTATATAAGGTTATATATATTAATAATAAACAACTTGGGGTTCTTTTGGCTTGATATAGTAAGTTTATTAACCATATAGTGTAAGAAAACAAGAAGACACGGTAAAAGTAAAATTATCTAACTTAAAGTTAAATATAAATGATAAGGTTAAAATAGAAACCTAAACTTGTCTAAATTCTATTGGATGAGAGGATTTTGACCCATCCCCACATTAGATTCTAAATAAATCAATTTGAAGCTATTTAAAACCGAATTTGGCTTTATAATAAAATAATATTTTTAGTTATTCCAAAGGTGCCCCACTCCTCCCTTATAAAAGGGCACTCCCTCCCTCTCTTCCTCACACCACTTTGAGCCTTAAAGATCGGCCAAACTCTTCCAAATTCTCTTCTCCACTTCCCTAGAAACATCCTAGAGGTTTTGGTCTTCCTCAAAGACCAATTTTAGTTCCCTAAGAGGAGGTCTCAAAGAGGCGCTTCAAAGAATAGGAGGTTCGGACACTTACGAAGCAAATCGGACCTAAGGTAAGGGAAATATCACAATATCATTTTTATTAGAGATTGTTTATACTTTGAAATTTACTGGGGTGTATTTTATCATCCACGTCCATGTTTCTTCAATATGTAATATTATTTCCATCCACCTACAATTGTTTAAATCCAATTTTACCCTTTGGTGAGTTTTTAGTAAAAGATATGAAAGGAATCTTTTGTCGTTTTTCGTATGAGGTACTTTTTGAATTTTCCAAAAAAAGTACGAAGAATTTTTTTTTAAACTTATACGACATGAATTTATTTTTAAAACATTATTTACAAGAAGCTTCCTTTACAAGTTTTCAAGTTTATTTTTAATCAACATCTTTTAGTTTAAAATTGTATGACATGTTAAAGAAAGGAAAATGTTTTTGAAGTAGAAAGGATATTTTCTTCAAGAATGGAGTTCAAGTGCTTTATCAAAATTATTTTCCATCTAAGATAATATAGGTTTTTGTTTCTATTACTATTATTACATTGATTTTATTATGTTGTGATGGAATTATTTTTATGAATTCCTTTATTTTATATGAATTGTTTTATGATGTCATGTTGTTTAAGAATCCCATTTTTACTACATGGGTTATGCGATGATGTATGATATATGATTTTGTGGAACACATAAGAATGGTATCATTATGAGATGGGTGGGACCTATATCTCCCTCCAATGCATTGGGTAAAGATTTTATATCTCATGAGATAGACATGGCTGGAACGGTAGGTTATACCGGTTCAGTGAAACAGGACTGAAACGAGGAGTGAACTCGGTTCAAAAAGGGACTTTGTCCACTAAGATATTATTGGCAATGAGTCTTGACTAACAAGAAATGATTCTCTATGATTATGTGTGTATGCCACAAAGTTTCATGTTTTAAGTTATGATTATTGGGATTACATTTCACTACTATGATTTATCCCATTTATGAAATTATGATCTCTTTTGCAGGTTAAGATTTCCAAAAGATATGTTCTTATGAATATGATGTGATTGATATTTATTTTTTTTACCCTTACTGAGCATTTGAGCTCACCCTTTTATGTTTTCTTTTCCCCAGGATATAAAGAAATGTTTTAGGTAAAAAAAAGGGAAGATCTTTATGGGAGATGTTGAAGATCTTTCCCCACGATTAGAAGATTATATTCCGAGTTTCCAAAGACACTAAACTATTACGGTCCTTGTGTGTGTGTTTTTTTAATGTACTATGTATTCCGCAAAAGTAATGTAATGTCCATGTACGTTAAGCTTTGGGTCTCTACAGTTGGTATCAGAGGAAAGGTATAGTCAACCTTTGGAAACTAGGATGTGAAAGCCTTAGTAAGAACCCTAAGGATATGTCTAAGAATAGAACACAATCTTAGTGTTTTAGAAATGTCCAGGAATAACCTAGGATAAGACCTTAAGTGTGAAATCTTATTCTTGGTTATGTGGTTTTCCTATTATAATTAGTGTTGCTCGCACTATTCTTCTTGGTTTTAGTCAATGGCTGGAACCTGAAGGAATCGTGTTAATGCGGAATGTGACGGGCAATGCAATGATTGTCCCCCTGAGCAACCAAATGTTATGGGAGATGGAATGAAAAATCTTGTAGCCATGCTCACACAACTTTCTCAAGCTATGAATCATGCAGGACTTCCAAACGAGCAAAGGAAGTAGCAACATTCTGTTGAATCCTCCATGAGACAGTGTCCACCTTCTTTCAGCAGGTCTACTGATCCATTAGTTGTTGAACAATGGATTAGTACTACTGAAAAGATATTTTCAGTTCTTCAATTTTTTGAACATGATAAAGTCATCTTAGCGGTATATCGTTTGGAAGGTGAAGCTGATCAATGGTGGAATCTTATCAAAAATGTGAGGCAAAGAGATGAAATTGAGTCCATGGAATGGGATGAGTTCAAGAACTTATTTTTCAATAAGTACTTCCCTCGTATTCTTCGAACAAAGATGGAGAAGGAGTTTCTTGAACTAAAACAAAAGGATGATGAATCTTTTGGTATATACGAAGTGAATTTTACAAGGCTTGCAAGGTATGCATCTGGATTTATCATGCAACCTGAAATTAAAGTTGATCGATTCTTCAGTAGCTTAAAACCAAATCTTCGAAGGGCATTAGCTATAAGAGACTTCAGTAGCTATGAAGAAATTGTGCGTTGTGCTATCAAGGTAGAAATAGAAGTTGGTGTTACTTATCCATCTCATAGTTTTGACAAGAAATGAAAGATGGAGTTCAAGGAGAAATCTCAGAATAATGGTGAAAAGAAGATGAATTTTTCCTTATGCTCAAAGTGTGGAAAGAAGCATGGTGTAGATTGTCTTAAAGGGACAAGTAAATGTTTCAAATGTGGAAAGGAAGGTCATCGGGAATTTGAATGCCGCAATGATGGGAAGAAGATGACTAATGATGCAAACAAAGGAAGGGATACACAGAATGAACCTACTACACTTCAATGCTTCAAGTGCAAGGAAATGGGGGATTATGCTAATAAATGCCCTAATCCAAGGGTTAGTGATGATCAACATAAGCAACCACTTAAGGCAAAGGACAAAGGGAAGTCACATGAAATCACTATTGGCGATGTTGAATATGACAACAATGTGGTGGAATGATTAAGTGTTTATGTAATGGGATTCCAAAATAATGTTGTATATAGTATCGTGGAATATTGGAATATTTATGTATTGGTATATTGTGGTTTTCAATAATACCGGTAACCATGGAATGTGATTGAGATATTTTTGGAAAAAAATATGATATGCGCATAATGAAAGGAAAACGAGAAAATGAAATGTTTGACCGTATTCATGAGCTCATGACTGATATAAGGAGAAGGTTATATCATGGTTTGAGTATATAGAATTTTTGGATTTTGGTGTGTGGAAAGAGTTAACTTTTGACTGCATTCATGTTTTCACTAAGGTTGAATGGGTATTCATTCTTCAAGAGAATACACGATTAAGGTATTCACATGTTTGTAATTTGACCAACAAGACATATCTTATGATATATTGGGATCAACGATGGTATTAAATATCTGGTAATCATTTTCACTGTATTATGAGAGTGAACTGCAGTATTATGGACAAGCCTAAAGATTGGAATGGATTATGTTGGACATAAGTTAGTATTGTTTAAGGATAGAATTTTTTTCGATATTATTGATGGGATGTTATAGTAATATAGTTTTAGGAAAAGGACAACCTGCAGGACGGGCGACTGCCCATCGCGTCGGACAAGGCTGTGGGAATCGAACCCACAACCGAAGTGCGACTGGCCTTTAGCGCCTACCACTGGCCTACAGGAAGTCCCTGTTTAGTAGGAAACTAGTTTTATTATATTAAGTAGTATGATATATGAAGTATAAGTCCATTTTAGGAACCATATATGATTAATCTCACTATATATGGACTTATGTAAGTTTTGATAACTTTTCTACCCTTTTTGTTTCAGACAGATGGAATGACCCATCATTCTATCACATGATCTGCTAACACATCACGAATGACAAATTCAACTTCATTTCTTTAAGAGATGAAGTGGAAATTGTCCAACGGTGAGACTATACCGAAATCACGAAAGTATTTCTTCTAATTTCAATTTCATCAACTTTAAGGAAATGATCTTGAAAACCAAAAATGTTGTCCTAGTGCTCTTATATCTGATGAATCAGATGGTACCTTAGATCATCACAAATTTATGGCTTTGTGATTGCTGGCTTTTCCATAGCCATGTTCTCTACCACTCTCTATCAGAACATGATGGTTAGATTTCTCTTCCATATCCATATTTTCACCTACGTAGAAACCCAGTGATTAGTTTATTTGGGTAACCGTTATATTTCATACTTTTGTTTTTAAAGATTGGTTTTGGTATTCCTTTTTACGATGTGGGTTTCTATTAAAGAAACTTTTGAATAGTAAACCATTTATAACCCCGACGAATTTTGAGGGTGAAATTCATTTTAAGGGGGGTAGAATGTAACACCCCGAGATTTTATGAAAAATATTCTTTTTAATTTCATTAATGTCTTGTGTTGTATGCTACACCAAAAGGAGCTTGCTCAACACGCATCCTTGACTTTCTTTTCATTACACGCAATCGCGACCTTCCTCGATAGCGTGTGTAGTACGCAATACCGAGTTTCACTAAACAATGATATGCTATTAAAATATTATTAAAACTAGCCGTTATGAATAGTAATAACCACCTTTTAAAATTTTATAAATTTTATCTCTCAAAATGGACTTCATTTTTGGATTCGGAGTATCGAATTTATCCTAAGGGGAAATTTTGGTACTTTTCGGATAACTTTCATATTCTGATGAATAGTGAAAATTACTAAATTTTAATTAAAAACAACTTTTTTAATCGAAATAATTAATAGTGATAAATTATTAATTTGAGTGGTTTTAAAGTATATTTAGAATATATTTTTACAATTTAATAAAATGTTGGTCATTGGATGTAATTCTACATTTAAACCAGACATAGACAAGTGTCAATCTTTTGATAGTTATTATCTCTTAAGAACACGCTATTTGTTTTGACAACAGGAATTAATTTTTCAATTAATTAATGCAACTGATATGTTTTGAATTTGGTAAAATAGATATCATTTTTGAGTTCATAATATCAAATATAGCTTAGGTCTAATTTTTTGTATTTTTCTGGAAACTTTCATTTTCTGATGACTAGTGAAACCACTAAGTGGTAGTTAAAAAAATGATTTTTTCATAAAACATAATTTTACCGCTTCTCTGAGTGGAATTTCAAAAATCTGAGCGACACGGTTGATGTTAGTAAGTAAAATGTGGTTCAATGAGATGAAAATAATTTTTGGTGAATAGTAACTTTTTACTTTTTTTTACCACAGTTAAAAGTAAATAGGGTAATTAAGGGTAAACATGTTATTATTATTACCCTAACACATGTGCTAATTCTATTGGATAAGTTTAATTCAACCAAAAACAACCTTATGAATAAAATATGATCATTTAGGCCCACTTGGATTAGATTAGGACATTTATTACTAATTTATTTAAAGAAGGGTTAAAATAGTTAAAATCAATGTTTAATAAGTAAATCATTTTTAATATAGGGTTATACATAAGATAAATTCGATTGTAAATATTTATTGGAAATATAATAAGATTTCATACATAATTATATTTTATTTATAATTTTTATACATTAAATAAATTAATTAATTTATGACACAATGATGATGCAGTAATTACCACAATAGTGAAAAATTAGAATAATTGATATTATAAATACCCAAATAAATGTAATTTGAGACATTTTATGAATTCCACTAATTTTATAGGTTAATATGACATGTTAGTATTGATTTAATTAACTTTTTTCGAACTAATCATTCTGTTATGATTTTCACAAAAATCAATTACTAAATAGTGTCGAAATTGACATAAAATAGTTTTTAAAACAAATATTATATTATTAATTGTTATTTTATTCCTAAAAATCTAAGGTTCGGAAAAATGACTTAGATAAGGTTATATATATTAATAATAAACAACTTGGGGTTCGTTTGGCTTGATATAGTAAGTTTATGAATTTTATAGTGTAAGAAAACAAGAAGACACGGTAAAAGTAAAATTATCTAACTTAAAGTTAAATATAAATGATAAGGTTAAAATAGGAACCTAAACTTGTCTAAATTCTATTGTATGAGAGTATTTCGACCCATACCCACCTTAGCTTCTAAATCAATCAATTTGGAGCTATTTAAAACCGAATTTGTCTTTATAATAAAATAATATTTTTAGTTATTCCAAAGGTGCCCCTCTCCTCCCTTATAAAAGGGCACCCCCTCCCTCTCTTCCTCACACCAATTTGAGCCTTCAAGATCATCCAACCTCTGCCAAATTCACTTCTCCACTTCCCTATAAACATCCTAGAGGTTCTGGTCTTCCTCAAAGACCAATTTTAGTGCCCTAAGAGGAGGTCTCAAAGAGGCGCTTCAAAGAAGAGGAGGTTCGGACACTTACGAAGCAAATCGGACCTAAGGTAAGGGAAATATCACAATCTCATTTTTATTCGAGATTGTTTATACTTTGAAATTTACTGGGGTTTATTTTATCATCCATGTCAATGTTTCCTCAATATTTAATATTATTTCCATCCACATACAATTGTTTAAATCTAATTTTACCCTTCGGTGAGTTTTTAGTAAAAGATATGAAAGGAATATTTTCTCGTTTTTCGTACGAGGTACTTTTTGACTTTTCCGACAAAAGTACGAAGAATGTTTTTTTAACTTATACGGCATGAATGAATTTTTAAAACATTATTTCCAAGAAGCTTCCTTTACAAGTTTTCAAGTTTATTTTTAATCAACATCTTTAAGTTTAAAATTGTATGACATGTTAAAGAAAGGAGAATGTTTTTGAAGTAGAAAGGATATTTTCCTCAAGAATGGAGTTCAAGTGCTTTATCAAAATTATTTTCCATCTAAGATAATATAGGGTTCTATTTCTATTCCTATTATTACATTTATTTGATTATGTTGTGATGGAATTATTTTTATGAATTCCTTTATTTTATATGAATTGTTTTATGATGTCATGTTGTTTAAGAATCCCATTTTTACTACATGGGTTATGCGATGATGTATGATTTATGATTTTGTGGCACACATAAGAATGGTATCATTATGATATGGGTGGGACCTATATCTCCCTCAAATGAATTGGGTAAATATTTTATATCTCATGAGATAGACATGGCTGGAACGGTAGGTTATACCGGTTCAGTGAAACAGGACTGAAACGAGGAGTGAACTCTGTTCAGAAAGGGACTTTGTCCACTAAGATAGTCTTGGAAATGAGTCTTGACTAACAATAAATGATTCTCTATGATTATTTGTGTATTCCACAAAGTTTCATGTTTTAAGTTATGATTATTGGGATTACATTTCACTACTATGATTTATCCCATGTTATGAAATTATGATCTCTTTTGCAGGTTAAGATTTCCAAAAGATATGTTCTTATGAATATGATGTGATTGATATTTATTTTGTTTACCCTTACTGAGAATTTGAGCTCACCCTTTTATGTTTTCTTTTCCCCAGGATATAAAGAAAGGTTTTAGGTAAAAAAAGGAAAGATATTTATGGGAGATGTTGAAGATCTTTCACCACGATTAGAAGATTATATTCCGAGTTTCCAAAGACACTAAACTATTACGGTCCTTGTGTGTGTGTTTTTGTAATGTACTAAGTATTATTCAAAAGTAATGTAATTTCCATGTACGTTAAGCTTCGGGTCTCTACATTGTGTATGGGAATGTCCAAACCACACATGAGGGAAAGATCAAGTTTCCATGGATGAGACTATTTTTCATGATGCTTGTTATTAAATTTGATTATTATTTCACCTTGATTGATTTATATACATTCCCAATGGATTTTAATATATGAGATATACCTATTATCCTAGTACATAAAGAGAAGGGGTGTGTTCATTCATCATCATAGGCAGGTAAAGATTTACATGTCATGCATATGTCATGCCTTGTAGATTGCATTGCTTGAAAACCTAATATTTTTTGGACATTCCTTGGGTAATTATTAATCATTATTATATTTATACCATGATTTGTGATTATTTATCATGATTATCTGTATATCTTACTTTGGTAATTTTTTCCATGGTTACCTATAATATCTTCTTATGTAGTATCTTTTTATACCTCCTCTTATTCATTGCTCTGTCATAGCATGCCTTATTATAGTTATGATATATTGTTGGTCAAATAAAGTTTTTTCATCAACCTAAATGGAATTTTCCCATATAGATTTATGGTGTCATTTTATTTGACTAACTGGTTATGAAATGTTTAAGCCATAGACCATTGGTTTCAAGGGTTGAAAAAATATTGGTTGTGATTAAATGGGGGTCAATTTTCAATTTATAAAGTGTAAGGTCCTTTATAAATTGGTAATGGTAACCCATATAATCGAACCATTATAGATGGACTTGGTATATTATGTGAAAAAATATAAAAACCCAGTGGTAGTTACATGGATTCCAATTGTAACTTATAAAGGCAAGTGCCTTTATAAATTGGGAATGGTGGTGCATCTAACTAAATCATGATATAAGTATAAAGGTTGAATTGTAATTCTAATGGAAAATGTTTTCATTAAAGGAATGTGTAAATTACAACTAAAAAGACTTATAATTATATAACTTGGTCATGAGGGCCCATATAAATGAATCCTTATATGCTTCACTTGACCCTTATAGGTGAGTTTTAACATTGTGTGCCTATGAAATAAACTCATTAAGATTGTGTTAAATATTGAATAAAATAACTATGAATGGGTTGCACTTAAATTATATTCCAATTGAAATTTATATAGTGTTGACTCCATAAATTGGGAATGGTTGACCATATAACTGAACCCAGAATGGCTTGATAGGACCCTTTTAGGTCACCTTATTATTTATATGCCTAGGTACCTAACCTCATGGGAGTATGGTTCTGATAAATGGGGATGGTAATTTAAATTGTCAATATACACTTATACAATGTTACATATAAACATATGGTGATATATTACTTAATTGGTCCCATTAAATTGATAAAAGTCATTTTAGTTTCTTTTGAGTTTTATGGATATGTGGTGTTATTTTATTAAAATTTTATTTATAACCTAAAGAGTTATTTTCTCTATAGATTATAATTTAAATTTTCTTTAAATAAGTCGGGTGTGATAAATTTTGAATGAATAATGCTTCAAAATAAATTATAATATAATTTTCCTCGTGCTACAAAGCACTAGCTAAATAAATTGCCTCGTTCAGTTTTTATTTATAGTTAGTACTTGATATCCCTTATGTATAAGCTTATTTAAATGTTGTAATAAACGATCATCGATTAAATTCCAAAAAAATTAAACCTTTCATGGTTGTTATAGCATGGACCCTCATGTAAGTGTTATATTTAGATTTTATTTGAGAGACTATTGAAATGGGAATGTGAACATTGCATGTAGATCTCTATTGGATTCTTTTTTATAGTTTCTTAAACCTAATTGATAGGTGCTGGATCCATGTTATCTTTTAGGCATGACTAAAATTTAAAAGTCAATGCCTTATGTAAAAATGAGAGGTTAGTCATTGTGGAGGTTCCCTTGGAAATAACATAATGGTATACTTTTAAGACGAGTTCTTAGGCAAGATAAATTCTATCAGGAAGACCATTTAAGTCAGGTTGGATTCTATGTTAATTAAAGGACACCTCAGGTAGATGGGTGGTTTCTTGGTGATTTGAACCTTGATGGGGTATTACCATATGTGAATACCTAGTGAGTGCACTCTCTTTATCCTTATTCATTTGTGATGTGACCCTCCAATGAGAACTTCCCTATGAGGATGTTCAAATAGGATCAGGGCCTTGTAAGTTGGTGCATGATAGGTTTTGACCCTAATGGGTTGATGAATTCTTTACCTACTTCAGTTTTATCACTTTTAGGAAGAGTTTACAGGTGAATTATTTGTTTTTTGATAGATTCCCCTAAGAGGGATATGGTTCTCGTGTGAGAGGCATTAGTGATAGGTGGACGGACCTAAAATCCCTTAGTACTGACTCAGAAATTCATTGGATGACCTTTATTTTGATCTAGGGAAACCTATGGGATAGGTTGGATTAGGGGTTATTTATTCCTTAAATTTAATGAACTTGGTTTTACGCTTGTTTCAATACCGATTCTCAAAGGGTTATTAGGTTTTTTGATATAGGCATGATGATGCCTTTAGTTTTAAAGAAATCATTTATAGTGTTTATGTGTTGAGACTAGCTTAGACGGGAAGGACTGTTCAGGTGCCTATTCCTATTGACCAATGGTTTTGGTTGGCATTTTAATATATTAGACGACTTCATGAGGAAATCAGTTGTTTGATAAATCATGGGACAAGTTTCATGCCTTCTTTTGAAGAGGAGTTATAAGGGAGTTCTTGGTGTGTTATAATATTGACAGGTCATGTATTACAGTCATCATATCCATGATGATGAATGAATCATGGTAGAATTGTTTGGGTGGTATAACCAAGTATTATGGGATGTAATCCCTTCACATGGGAAATATTTTTAATGTTGATCATGCATGGTAATTGGTTGTACATGGTACCATTTAAATTGTTAACCGGTGAGAGACCATGTGCAAGCTGAGGACTGATGGTTTCTAGAGTGTGATTCTTACTGGTATGACGGCCTAGAGCTTTGGGTAAAATTTGATTAAGTACCCATGATGAGGCCTAATTTGAAAATAAATTGAGTGTAATGAGATGGTTGACCCCTAGTCAGATCTAGACACATATTTTCATGAGATGTGGTGCTGGGAGTTGGTTAAAGGAAATTATATCTTGTTTGATATGAGTGTGGCTCGAGAAAAGAAAAACATGCCTATTTTTAGAATATTATTGTAATATTTGTTGAGATATGATCATTATCAATATCTTTACATCATCATTATTATGATGAGAGAGATTCAACAATACATAAATCTACACATCTAAATGCCTTTTTTGTTTGATGAAATAACCCCTTGGAAGTTTCACTTGAGGAGAGATTTAAGGTACTCTAGGTGGTGGGGAGTACTCCATTGGATGTTTGAGGCTATTGACCTTCATTTTTGTTTAAATTAATCATTTTCTATAGAAAATTTTCTCAAGAATCAGGAACAGGTCATAGATGATGTTTACATCAGTCACCTAGTTTAACTTTCTATAATCCATAAAATGTATGACACTCTCATCTTCCTTATTAGAAAAGTGGGTAGGTGAGACCCATAGTGACATGATAGGATGAATAAATACCTTATCCTTGAGGTTTGTAAGTTTTAATTTATGTTCCACCAACTTAGTAGGTTCCATTTGATATGATGACATAGAAATGAGAATTGTAACAGGAAGCATGTCAATGGTAAACTCGACCACTCTCTGTGGTGGTAAACCAGAAAAATCATCTAGAAAGACCTTAGGGTATGAACACAACACTGCAAGAAGTGGTATTCTCAAACAAGGATCAAATTTATCTAGGATCATCTCTAATAACTAACATGAGATCACACTAACATGTGGAATAAAATACCCTACCCTCCTAGATCTAGAATTCCACCCACCCTAAAAGGCATGAGTGACTCCATCAGGAGATAAAAATTGAAACTGATGAAAATAATAGTTGATCAAATATTTAACACTAATCATCCAATTCATTTAAATAATTAGGTCAAATATATCATGATAAAGAACCAATAAATTCCACACCACTTAGACATTGGATATCGACACCCGACATGTGGTACATTTGAAACCTAATTAGAACCTATTTTCAAAATTCATGGAAAGATCAAACAAGAATGGAATAAGATTCAAACACAATCCCAACATTTCAACTAACTTTGATGATATAAAAGAATGAGTATAACATGTATCAAAAAAATATAGCACTATAAAGTACTAAATAAACACTACACTTCTAACAGTAGCTGACCCTACTTCAGATCCCTCTAGTGCATACTCTTATACATAAATTCATATTTTCTTAGATCCTCCCTGATCTTTCTTATTCACATAAACGTCCCCCTTGACCTAAGTATAAGACCCACCACCCTTGGAAGCATCAAAACTAACTTGAGAACCCTTGGTGAGAGTGGATCCATCCTTACTACCTTGGGACATTATTCCATAGAAACACCTCAGATGGCCAGATTTTCCACAATGATGAAAAGTCTTGGAATCCTTTGAATAATTAGGCTTGGTATGACCAATCCTCCAACACTGATAGAAAACAACCTTTTTCTATCCCTAAAAATCCACTTAAATAGGTCATAAAAAAACTAACTACCTTTGTGCTTCATTTTTTATCCATATGATATACCCTAGCTAATAGATATACCAACTAAAGCTCTACCCAAACTCGTCTTCCCAACTATGTCTCTCTCAGCCATAGTAGCTTTATTAACTACCTCCTTAATGGTCTAAAGGTTTAAGAGAATCATCTTGGAGTAGGAGAATATATTAAGTCAGCCACTAGAGGAGACCTATGGAGTTTTTTGTTGTAGAACAAGTTTTTTTAAGAGTGAATCCTTGGTTAGGCTACCAATTTCATAGGAAATATGAAAATCTATCCATACATTATGTTGGAACCTTCGATATCATCAAGCAGGTTGGGACAGTTGTATATCATCTAGATATTTCTCTGTATTGCTGAGGTATGCATGATTTGTTTCATGTGTCTCAACTCTAGAGGTTCATGCCTAATCTGAAGCATGTCAGTAAGTATAAGGATGTTGAGCTAGAGCCTAATACATAGTACTTGGAGTGACCAATGTGAATTTAATACCATAGTGATAAAGTCCTTTAAGGAAAGAGGGTACCACTATTCGGGATTCATTGGAAGCATGGGCGAATCCAAGAGGAGACTTGGGAACATTAGGTAGATGTTTGGGCTCAATGGATGGATTTGTTCAAGAAAGATCCTTATAGATGCTTCTGGAGGATGTGAAGTCATTATAAGGGGATAATTTAATAGACAAGAATTTTTTCTAGTGTGTTACAAGTTAATTTCTACCATTAATCATATTTTTTTAAATATATGAATTGATTAGGTTGAGTTTAATGGGTTTTTAAATGATTCTAAAACGTTTTAAAT
The DNA here is from genome assembly GCA_963277665.1 of Viscum album. Lineage (NCBI taxonomy): Eukaryota > Viridiplantae > Streptophyta > Magnoliopsida > Santalales > Viscaceae > Viscum > Viscum album. Next base: position 1,580,967,990 of record OY728141.1, on the reverse strand, counting down.
CCTTTTAAAGGGTGCATGGTTTGAGCATGGTTTTCCCAAACTATGTTAATTCTCTAGGAAACTATGAAACTAGATCCATTGGATCAATATGTAGTGCACGATTAAGGAACATAGTCTGAAAAACCATGCAAAATATCCTAAAAATCATGTGGTGATATCTAAAGACCAACAACACGGTTGGCGCAGGGTTTGAAAAACCGAGCTACCAAACTATGTGAATTTTAAAAAATCTTAGAAAGGGAACATGGTTGGTGCATGGTTTTTCAAACTGTGTATCCAAACCATCAATGTGTAAATTTAATGATTTGATTTTATCCTTAATGTCCATTTTTGGTCCATTTCAACTCATTCTTCTTTGTATAAGAATCTCTACCATTTTCTAAGACTCATATGGACTTCCTTGAATAATTCATCTCTTCCAAAGCTAGATTCAAGTGAATTCAACTGAGTTGAATGTTCAGTTTTGGGGTTTGTGATGTAAAACCCTTTTTTCTTCAAGTTTCTTCTTAATTTACCTTATTTATCTTAATATTATTAATAGATATGGAATTTTAATGTTTTATCTATGAATTAAAATTCCAATTAACTATGGATTCTTGGATTGTTACTCGAATGATGGTGGTTTTGACGTGTCATTGACATCTCATTTAACTGAATCTTAAAATTCTCAAGAACGATGGGTGTTTCAAAGTATGTTTCCATATATCCATATATTGATACCATTTTCTTCTTCAATCAAATCATGGAGATCTTTTCTAATGATAGATTGATGATAAATTAATGTTCATTGTCTTGACCTGAGGTTCACTTCTATAAATAATAAGTAATTCACAATATGTTCTTCCTTTAACAAAAAAAATTCAGTGAATTAGCATCCTCTCCTCCAACATATCTCATAATTTATTTCATTGACAAACTCCATAAGTTATGTTGTTTTAGAATAACCCTTCTTAACATGGAATCTCTTAGGTTTCTTTTCTAAACCTATTCCTTTATGAACCAAAATCTGGTTTAGGAATCCTTGACATGTGATCTAATTATATGTGGGAGTGCAATGTGATTTAATCATCATTTCCTTGAAAAACCTTAGAGTTATTCATAAAAAAACAATGAGTTAAGAAGTTACTTATTATATAGAGATCGTGTATATGATTGTTATCATGATATAATGTTGTGTGTTGATATGCTTTAGTCCGCATTTATTTTGATCACATGTATGCATGTTTTGGTTATTATTATTCACTCATGATAAGTTATGTTGTTCCTCTATATGATATAGATTGTTTACATGTGTTGTTCTTGGTATATATTTTTTTCTATTCTATGCATCGTACCCAAGTGACAGGAGGATCCATCATAGCTTGGTGGTCATGGAGGGGGGAGATGTTTAAGTGTTTCATATAACATGATGACAAGACTAAGTTAGACAATAGGGAATGATTATCTATGTGAAATAACATGGGGAAATATTTTCTATGTGGTCCAACCCATGAGGTGACAGTGGGGCATGATGGTATATCTTATCAAACCTTAGGGCATGATAGTCTGTGTGATCTGACCCATGAGGTGATAATGGGGCATGATAATATATGTGACCTAATCCAAGAGATAGAGATAGGGAATAATGGCCTATTATGTTTTGAACTGGAGAGATGGTTTCTATATGTGTAATTAGAAGATTCGAGGATGGATCTAACATTTGTGATGTTTTCAAGACCACTAATTTTTTTCTAGTATGGAGTCAAAACAAATACTATGGGGTTTCATGGAATATTTATTAGTGTATGGACTCTGAGTATAGTTTTTTTGTCTGTGTGAAAATTTATTTATTATCATGTCTTATAATATTATTCATGTGCGCTTGTGTTAAGGACACATTCCTGGTGTCCTACTATGTTTTATTACTCACACCCTACACAGGAATATCAATGCACCTACAGACTTCATGTATAGTGATCCAAGTATAGAAAAGGGGATCATAGAATATTGTTGATCTAGGGAGCACGGAGTTGGGAGTGGTACCAAGCCGTACTCTAGAGTATTCCATAGTTTTATTTATTTATTTACTTTCACTCTATATACTCTGGTTTAGATTTCCACAATAGGATCTAGTTTATTTATTTTAATGACATGTGTACCATTTGATATCATGTTATGATTTTTTATTCTTATTATTGTTTACCTTGAGTTGTACTATATTTTATTTATATTATAGGCTCAAAGATATGTTATTGAGGGTATAGTTCCCCCATTGAAGGTGTTGGGACCCTCAATGATGGTTGGGAGCCTCTTGTGTATGAGGAGATGTGCATGAGATCATGTGACACTCCAACTCAGACCTGATGGTTCAGGTCAGGGTGTTATATGCAATAAAATAAAGGCAATAGGGTGATAAAAATTCAAATATATTATTGATGATATATATCGGTAATTCTAATGACATAGAATAATCTAACGTAGTTTTATAAATATTTATGAGGTTGGAGCTTCACTCCCATGGACCTAGGGTTACTTAATGCATCTCAACTCGATGGTGATGACAATTATGACTCCATTCTCTAGGTATTCACTCCTTTATATGGTGGCATTGAGTTATTGATCCTATTATTCTCAATCCCATATAGCGATTTAGCTCCCCTCTGTGGCCTTCAGCATTTCTATGATTATATCTTCTTTAGATCTGGAATTTATGACCAGATCTAGTTGGGATTTCTTTTATGTGGTTAAACTTCCAGAGCGTAGGTGGTGTGTTCATGGCATTAGTACTGGAGAAGGGTATTGGTGTCTATGTATCTAGATGGTGGCGACGTCCATCTCTTCGGTTAGCGATGAAGGCTCAGTGCTGGTAGAAAATAGGGAAGGCAACACTGTCCCATGGCCTTGTATAGAAATAGTAGCATCAATTCTTGTGATGAATAGATTGTGTCAAGAAACATGGTGGTGGAGGCCATAAAGCCTATGGTTTCTTCTGTTCATGTACTTGGCACTATACTGGACTGGTAGTGATGCTTTTATCTTTGATCGATGGAGGTAGTTTAGTTGTGGCTGCAATAGAGGCTTCTTCTGGTTCATGTGGTAGTAAAGGAGGGATACAATGACATGATATCGCATCGGGTGGATGGTTTTGGATTCTCAAATCCACTAGACCTTTGGGTGTCATTTGGTCTTCAACCACTGGGCCTTCGTGTCATCTATGGTACTTTGGGTCATTGGGCCTCTTGGTCATTCTGAGTTGTAGGTGACACAACGACACCAAACTATTTCTTTGAACATTTGGAAGGAAGTACAACATGTTGTGAAAGTATTTTTTGGTGGTAGAACTCAAAATAGGGATGGGTGTGATGACATCCATCATTTATCCATCTATCTTGAGGAATATATAGTCACCCAACCTTTTGTTTCTCTACATTTTTTTCAGTCAAATGGTGTAGAGAAACAGGTTGATGTGGTAGTGTGAAATAAAGAATCATCGGGTGGGTGGATAGAACGAGTGATAGGTTTGTTGGAACCCATCATTCAGTCATATCCCACACTATAATGTGAGATTGAGGGTTTCTCAGCCATGTTGTGTTGGACTAGCACAATGCAACCTTTTGCAGGGGCAACGCAACAACCTTGACTGACAGTTGTATTGTAGTAACTCTGATAGGGGAGAGATGAGATGGCTGACTAGTGCTTGGCATGATACTTTCTACCCCTTGGGACTTCGAATCATTCCATTTATAATGGGTTTTTTTTTCACTACTGGAAATTGCACCTATACCCATGGTTTGAAACCGTGGGTATAGCCCTTGAAACCGTGGGTATAGGGTATACCCACGGTTTCGCCAACCGCGGGCTGGAATGCCGTCGCAATAGCCCTATACCCACGGTTTTTAAAAAACCGTGGGTATAGACCCAGAAATTTTTATATTACCCACGGTTCATTGAACCGTAGGTATATATGTATACCCACGGTTTTATAACCGTGGGTATAGTTTTTTGCAGCTCCGGTATATATGTATACCCACAGTTTTATAACCGTGGGTATAGTTTTTTGCAGCTCCAGAATATACCCACGGTTCACTTGAACCGTGGGTATATATGTATTCCCACGGTTTTATAACCGTGGGTATAGTTTTTTGCAGCTCCAGAATATACCCACGGTTCACTTGAACCGTGGGTATATATGTATTCCCACGGTTTTATAACCGTGGGTACACATGTTTCCAGCGCCAGAATATTTCCACGATTCAAATGAATCGTGGGTATTTGCAATGTCCCCCGCATCAACACAGGCCTGGCAGTAGGCTCTGCAATTCTACCTGAAGACAAAATATAAGAACAAAATATAAGAACAAAAAGTATGCAGCTTGCAATTGAGAAAGTTCCGCCAAGTTCTGTTTTCCGCTTAACAAATTTCTGATCATCCTACATGGAACAATGTGCAAGTTAAAAATAAGTCTAATTATAGGCATTGAAAACATTACATGGCTATAGCTTGAAACCGCAGGGAAAAAATGAAGCAATACAGATACTACCAGCACAATGGGAATAATGGATATTGCATTAAAGATGTTCAACAAGAATAGTGATTTGGAGACAGGAATTTCATAATAAAAGAAACTTGCAAGCTGCACAACATAAATTAAAATGCATTAAAACATCAATAAAAGCCATGGAAATGAAAACATCTAGCAAAAATTTGTGCCAGCCCCCACCCCTGCCAGCCCCCCCCCCCTGCCCACTGCTTGTCCCCCTGCCAGCCCCCCCTGCTTGTCCCCCTGCCAGCCCCCCCCCCCTGCCACCTGCTTGTCCCCCTGCCAGCCCCCCCCCCCCCTGCCACCTGCTTGTCCCCCTGCCAGCCCCCCCTGCCCCTTGCTTGTCCCCCTGCCAGCCCCCCCCCCCCCCCGCTTGTCCCCCTGCCAGCCCCCCCCCCCCTACTTGTCCCCCTGCCCCCTGCTTTCCCCCCTGCCAGCCCCCCCCCCCTGCTTGTCCCCCTGCCCCTGCCAGCCCCCCCTGCCCCCTGCTTGCCCCCCTGCCAGCCCCCCCCCCCCCCCTTCCCCCTGCCAGCCCCCCCTCCCCCCTGCTTGTCCCCCTGCCAGCCCCCCCCCCCCCCCCTTCCCCCTGCTTGTCCCCCTGCCAGCCCCCCCCCCTGCCCCTGCCAGCCCCCCCCAGGATATTATTTGACATTACATCTACAATTGGCATTCCCATCAAAATGGATAGAGCAACTGAGGAGGCACATTATGGGTATTTTGCTAGAATAATGTGCATTTTGCTAGAGTTCTTCTAGAAGTGGACCTTAATTCCACCCTCATTGATCGGGTTGTGTTATCCACAAATGAAGATGACTTGTTTTTGAAAATTGAGTATGAACAACTACCTCCCCCCCCCCTGCCCCCTGCTAGCCCCCCCCCCCTGCCCCCTGCCAGCCCCCCCCCCCCCCCCCCCTGCCCCCTGCCAGCCCCCCCCCCCCCCCTGCCCCCCGCCAGCCCCCCCCCCCCCCCCCCCCGCCAGCCCCCCCCCCCCCTGCCCCCTACCAGTCCCCCCTGCCTGGACACCCCCCCTGCCCCCTGTAGCCCCCCCTGCCCCCTTCTAGCCCCGCCTGCCAGCCCCCCCTGTCCCCCAGCCAGCACCCCCCCCCCCCTGTCCCCATGCCAGCCCCCCCTGCCAGCCCCCCCTGCCCCCTGCTTGTCCCCCTGCCAGCCCCCCCTGCCCCCTGCTAGTCCCCCCGCCAGCCCCCCCCCCCCCCCCGCCCCCTACCAGTCCCCCCTGCTTGGACACCCCTCCCCCCTGCCTGGACACCCCTCCCCCCTGCTTGTCCCCCCTTGCCACCCCCTGCTAGTCCCCCCTGCCCCCTGTTGGTCCCCCCCTGCCCCTGCTAGTCCCCCCCTGCCACCCCCCTGCTTGTCTCCCTGCCAGCCCCCCCCCCCCCCCCCTGCCACCCCCTGCTTGTCCCCCTGCCAGCCCCCCCCCCTGCCCCCCCCTGCCCCTGCCAGCCCCCCCCCTGCCCCCTGCTTGCCCCCCTGCCAGCCCCCACCCCCTGGCCCCCTGCTTGCCCCCCTGCCAGCCCCCCCCCCATTCCCCCTGCTTGTCCCCCTGCCAGCCCCCCCCCCCTGCCCCCTTCTTGTCCCCCTGCCAGCCCCCCCCCCCCCTGCCCCCTGCTTGTCCCCCTGCCAGCCCCCCCTGCCCCCTGCCCCCTGCTTGTCCCCCTGCCAGAGTTCTTCTTTATTGGTTCATTTCTTGAAGCATTCTTAATTGAGTTTGTAATTTTCATGTTATATAGCATCAACGAAATGGTATTTTGGTTAGATAATAGGGATACAGGCTGTTCATAATAGTTCATATTATCTACAGATTTAGCACCAACAAAAGTTAAATTAATAGAATGAAGATTAGGTGTACCTGGGTCCTTTGAATCATCTATATTCTGCATCTTGATAGCGTCCAGATCTAATGGAAGGGGCCTCTGCCCGATGGGTTCAAAATGTGCCTGCATTAGCGTGGGGTCTTGTACAGAGGTTGTGCTTCCTTTTGTATGTTTTATAGGTTCCAGTGTCAAGGTACCTTGTTTATCAATGTTAGTGTGTTTTGTTTGTGCCTTAGCCTAAAGAGACTTTAGACTAATATGAGGATTCCTATTTTTTATAGGACAACCAGTGGTATGAATGACGTTTAGATTAGTGGAGAGTTTTCTGGTTTTTATAGCAGTGCCAGTGGCATCCAGAGTTTTAGATTCATAGGTGTAGTGAGCAGAGGAAAAAGAACCTAAACCATTTGTCTGATTGTTTGACTCATTTATTATCTCTTGGTTTGGTGTGAAATTCAGTCAAAAGCAGACATTGAATTTCTATCACAACAGGCTGATCCGGTTCAGACGACATGTGCAGAGGATGAGGATGATCTGGTTCGGACAACATGAAAGGATGTTTTCTCAGAAGATTTAAAGAAATGAATGCTAATCTGTGATGAATAGAGGATTGGATGACCCCTGATATACCTAATTCGGTGAGGTTTGGAGATCTAGAAATGTGTAGGAATACCTAGAGGAATAAAATATGCCAGACAATTCTAAACCAATGTTTTCATTTGAATTGAGCTTTTGTACCACCTGCTATGCACGTTTTGTGGAAAGATGGATGAGAGGCAGCGCTGAGAGGAGATATAGTTTAGGAATGAGGAAATACGAAAAATTATAGAGCTAACCATTCAATGTTTCTCTAAGGAGGAGTAACCGCCGCAGGGTGTCGTCCTGGAGCAGGGCCAAATCGCGGCGTGACCGCGGCGTGACCGCGGCGTGACCGCGGCGTGACCGCGGCGTGACCGCGGCGTGACCGCGGCGTGACCGCGGCGTGACCGCGGCGTGACCGTGGCGTGACCGCGGCGTGACCGCGGCGTGACCGCGGCGTGACCGCAGCGTGACCGCAGCGTGTTGGCCCGGTCCAGCGACATCCGCGGGGCAACATCTTCCACTTAGTTTCAAATAGGATGATATGGATGACATGAGAGGATGTTTTCTCAGAAGATTTAAAGAAATGAATGCTAATCTGTGATGAATAGAGGATTGGATGACCCCTGATATACCTAATTCGGTGAGGTTTGGAGATCTAGAAATGTGTAGGAATACCTAGAGGAATAAAATATGCCAGACAATTCCAAACCAATGTTTTCAGTTGAATTGAGATTTTGTACCACCTGCTATGCACGTTTTGTGGAAAGATGGATGAGAGGCAGCGCTGAGAGGAGATATAGTTTAGGAATGAGGAAATACGAAAAATTATAGAGATAACCATTCAATGTTTCTCTAAGGAGGAGTAACCGCCACAGGGTGTCGTCCTGGAGCAGGGCCAAATGGCGGCGTGACCGCGGCGTGACCGCGGCGTGACCGCGGCGTGACCGCGGCGTGACCGCGGCGTGACCGCAGCGTGACCGCAGCATGTTGGCCCGGTCCAGCGACATCCGCGGGGCAACATCTTCCACTTAGTTTCAAATAGGATGATATGGATGGCATGAGAGGATGTTTTCTCAGAAGATTTAAAGAAATGAATGCTAATCTGTGATGAATAGAGGATTGGATGACCCCTGATATACCTAATTCGGTGAGGTTTGGAGATCTAGAAATGTGTAGGAATACCTAGAGGAATAAAATATGCCAGACAATTCCAAACCAATGTTTTCAGTTGAATTGAGCTTTTGTACCACCTGCTATGCACGTTTTGTGGAAAGATGGATGAGAGGCAGCGCTGAGAGGAGATATAGTTTAGGAATGAGGAAATACGAAAAATTATAGAGCTAACCATTCAATGTTTCAACTGTTCAAACAATAGATGGAAAACATATTCAGCACAAAAGTGATGGGAAATGCCAACCAAATGAAAGAAGCTAGATTAAAACCAATGACCGAGCAGGAAAAAAAAAATTGGACATTCAGAATGCATGTGTGTTCAATGATTCCAATATCTAAAGTGCGTTTCAGCTAGACTCATAACTCAAAGAAGAATTCACATTGATGAGTCATGCATGAATAAGCTCAAATGCCGTGTTAGATTGGCACATAGATTTGTCAGCTCACCTTGATAAAGATCGAATGGCAAACCACTGATTGCTAATCATACTTTAATTTGCTACAATCTGTACATGCAACAAATAAAACCATGAATTATTATTAATGAATATATAAGACTCATAAGCAATGAAATGTCATATAGAACTAAAAAAAATGCTGAAAAAAAGTAGAAAAAATGAAAGAAGAAATTGCATAAAGAAATTTTGTTATTAGTGCAGGATTCCCACTACCCAGCCCCTCCCCCTCCCTCCCTACTGCCCTCCCCACTGCCCAACCCTCCCCACTGCCCAGCCCGCCTCCCCCCCTCCCACTGCCCAGCCCCCCCCCCTCCCCCCTGCCCAGCCCCCCCCCCCCCCCCCCCTCCCCCTCTGCCCCGCCCGGCCACTGCCCAGCCCCCCTCCCCCTCCCCCTCCCCCCCCCCTCCCCCCCTACCCAGCCCCCCTCCCCCTCCCCCTCCCCACTACCCATGCACATTTTCTCAGTTATCACACCCAAGGGAACAATATCTACGATCAAAAACAACATGTTGGCCTTCTTATGGGATGCCAACTAGCTAGGGAGATGCCATTGGGCCTCCTGGAGCCTCATGAAAAAACCAATTGACGAGGGTGGTGTCGGTCTTCATAATGTTACGGAAACCATGCAAGGCATGCAGGCAAGGCTTGTGTGGAAGATCATCAAAGGGTCCTCTCTCTGGGCTAGGTTTATGCTCAGTAGATAAGGCGCTAAATGGGAGGATTGGCCGCGCAAGAGGTGGACCCTGTCCAACCTGGATAAATGAATGTTGTCTCATCTTTCCATTTTGTAGGAGCATTCTCACTGGGTGATTTGAGCTATGAACACTTGTTTGGAGTTATGTATGTGCTTCAATATCAGAGTGGAGGTTAGGCCCCCTTATTTCTAGACAAAAATAAAGATATAAAAGGCACAAAATAGGTGAGAGATGCAGAATTTAAATCCATGGGATAAGGGGATAGGATATACTTGGTCAAACAGAACGTATCGAGACACACCCACATACTATATACATAACCATTCAAATAGTTTCAACTGTTCAAACAACAGATGGAAAACATATTCAGCACAAAAGTGATCGGAAATGCCAACCAAATGAAAGAAGCTAGATTAAAACCAATGACCAACGAGCAGGAAAAAAAATTGGACATTCAGAATGCATGTGTGTTCAATGATTCCAATATCTAAAGTGTGTTTCAGCTAGACTCTTAACTCAAAGAAGAATTCACATAGATGATTCATGCATGAATAAGCTCAAATGACGTGTTAGATTGGCACATAGATTTGTCAGCTCACCTTGATAAAGATCGAATGGCAAACCACTGATTGGTAATCATACTTTAATTTTCTACAATCTGTACATGCAACAAATAAAACCATGAATTATTATTAATGAATATATAAGACTCATAAGCAATGACATGTCATATAGAAATTTTGTTATTACTACATGACAATAAAATACTAAAGTGCAGATTAAAATGCAGAATAAAAAGCCTGAATATGATGATAAGAAATACCAGTCAAACTCATGAAGAATGTGATTATCACTGTATCATTTACTGCTTGAGTTGTAAACAATATAAACTTCCATACATCCTATCCTGTTGAAGAGTTAGTTGGGAAAAAAATACCTTCATCAATCCTCCCTGAGACATAAATGATACACATCTCTTAAGTTTCTTCTCCATGCTTGTAAATTGAAGGCATTCATTCCATCAGCCCATGCACATTCACCAATATTTTGGTTCATCGCTATGCTGGGATGAGAACAATCAAAGTATGTCTAGCAACTCTTAGACATGACCCACAAAAATCAATATACAATGGAGTCAATAGTTAAAACATATCACCTTCATTCATATGTTGGATGAAAAGGGGGTCAACTCCATGATTTTACGACCAATAACCTGCATTCATATAGTGTGTAAATGCAAATGAAAAATGATGCATGGTAGGGAGGTTTATTCCACAATTTTAGGAAAACATACCTGTTGTAGAGATCTCGCACTTATTAGTGCAGGATTCCCACTGCCCAGCCCCTCCCCCCTCCCTCCCTACTACCCTCCCCACTGCCCAGCCCCCCCCCCCCCCCACTGCCCACCCCCCCCCCCCCCCTGCCCAGCCCCCCCCCCCCCCCCCCTGCCCAGCCACCCCCTCCCCCCCTGCCCAGCCACCCCCTCCCCCCCTGCCCAGCCCTCCCCCCCAGAAAATAAAAATAATCTTCAAAGAATGCTCCTTCAGAAGAATATAAGATCTTTTTGTAGAAAAAATATTCAAAAACGCATAGCAGTAGCATAGAAAATATTATTATAGTAGTAGGATGAATACTTCAGCAGATGATAAACATGTATGAATCCAAATTGTAGTCCTTAAAAAGATATTTGATGAATAAATAGTAGCAGTAGATCAAAACATGTATGTATACATCCTTGCACACTAAACTAGTTGAGAATAAATAAGAATGTGATTTGATCGTGGTCAAAAAGATCCAGAAATATCACCAGATAAAGTGTGATATTCAAAACAATTAGTGCCCCCCCCCCCCTCCCCCCCTGCCCAGCCACCCCCCTCCCCTCCCCACTGCCAAGCACCCCCCCCCCCTCCCCCCCTGCCCAGCCACCCCCTCCCCCCTCCCCCTCCCCCTCCCCCCCCCTGCCCAGCCCTCCCCCCCACTGCCCAGCCCCCCACTGCCCAGCCCCCCACTGCCCCTCCCCCCTCCCCCTCCCCCTCCCCTCCCCCCTGCCCAGCCCTCCCACTGCCCAGCCCCCCTCCCCCCCTGCCCACCCCCCCCACCTCCCCCTGCAGAAAGTTCATGAAAAAACAAGGAGTAAACAGAATGGCATGTGAAAATTACCTAAATAACTGACAAATAACACCCCTGATGAAAACATAATCCAAAATGCATTTCATTGCATAAAGAAATTCACATACAAGCAGTCCACCAATACAAAAAAAAACATTAAACTCCAACACACGTCTCTCTGCTAAGTCAAAAATGGAGGGGATTAATATCCCCCCCATCGCCATCACTGTCATCCTCATGTCCAGCATCATCATCAGCAGCAGCAACATCGACAGCAACATCATCACCAACCGCACCGTCAGCATCATCATCAGCAATCTCATCACCAACAACATCATCAGCAACATCCTCGTCAGCTCTATCGCCACCACCGTTATCGCCACTAGGACCCTCATGGGAATAACCCGAGGCATTATTTAAAGAGCGCATTGATGTCATACATGAATGAAAAGTGGCAGCAACCTCTGATGGTAGTGACTGACTCAAAACTGACAGAGCTTTCATGAAATGTTCATTCATCAGCTTACTTTTTTCACGCTCCTCTAATACTATTTTCTTTGTCGCAGCTAATTCAGCACGCGCACTTTCCAACTTAGAGGCCTTAGAGGAGTCTGATGATGACCAATACCTTGAGGGGACAATGTTTTTGCCTGGTCTACAACAGACTCTTCCTGGATGCTCCACACCTAACACCTGACTGAAATGATCATTTGGCCCTAAGTTGTCAGATTCCTTCTCATCCATGGCCTCCAAGGCAGACTGTTGAAATTATAAACATATTAAATTATGAATTTCATATAAATGTTTGAAATATAAATAAACAAACTTACAATTTTATCTTGTGTTTGTGAATTAACTGCAGTTCCATCTTTTTTTTCCTACTGAAGCAGAATAATTTGGCACGAGGTACAGGACCTTCAATGCCCAATTCAGCTTGCTGCATATAACAAGTGCACAAATTTGAATTACAACCATATATGATAAATGCAAAATATTGGATTGAAGTGAGTTGCAACAAAGACCCACAAACATTGAGGTAAAGACATGGACTAACCAAGGGAAAGCATGAATAAGTTATGATGACATGTTATAAATAAAGACATTATTTTAATTCAGATGAACGTACCAGCCGCTTCTCTTTATCGGGCATTGTAGTGCGCCCCAATGTGTGTAGATATGTCATTTCATCTTTGTTTTTTTTTGTTTTTCGCTGACACTTCCTAAGAAACAAAAAAACAATACAAGTAATAAAAATTAAATTTATATAAAAAAACAGTAAAGATGGGTAGTACCTTATACTGTTCAGTATTCCAATGTGCGGTCATTTTTTGATATTGACTTTTTGGACAGTCAGGGTTTGTGGGTACACCCTCTAACTCAGTACCCACTCTGCTCCTCCAACCAATATGTAACTCATACTTGTATGACCGCCAATACTCTCCAAGATCACTCAACCTAGCAGCTTTGGCAGCTTCACCGTTAGTAAAGTTAAATTGACTCTGCAACAAACATGTTAAATCATATAAATACATTACTAATATCAATATAAATTTATAAAATTTTCGTACCCATATCTGCGCCCATGCCCTATCCTTGATGTCGGCACTGATATGACTCCATGAGACCGGTTCCACCGGAACGATATCATGATATTTGGCTAAAGTAGCCATGAAACTTCTACACTCCTTATCATTTTTACCTACCATTTGATTTTGAGAATTGTAATCCACCATAATCTGAGTTTCACGATTCCAAGCATCCCGCATTCGAGTGCGCCCACGTCGCCTGCTAGAAGATCCCACTAAATAAGATAAGAGGTGAAAAGAGAAGAGTTAGGTGACAATACAATAGAAAAAAAGTGAAATGCTATAATTTGAAACATTTATAATAAAAAAACCTGATGCAGGCTCCTGAATAGGC